>OX371276.1:5810000-10974911 GCA_947310995.1 Yponomeuta cagnagella | reverse complement strand
AGGTACTAGAGTGGCCGCTTAGGAATTCTTGCTAAGTTCCCTTCGGCGTCAAAATTCTATACAAAACAACTTATCGGATCGCAATGACACTATGCCAGTATAACTTGGCGATATAAATAGAGGTTTGCATTTGGTAAAATTGCGAACAAATGAATAAAAAAGAAATTACAGCCTGTTCAAGTTGTGAGATTTTTGCGTCAAAGAAGTTAGTATTTATGCCCATAATAGGCATTCAATTGGAAAATACTTCATGTACAGACATCCGGAATATAATGTACTACATAGTATGAAAATAAATTAAAAATATTTTATGATTTAGGGAGTCAACATTATTTGGTGTGATGTTTAGACAGTTTACTAAGTAAATTGAACCCCTCTATATACACTGAAATATGGGTGATTCGAAAGAAGCGGTTATGTAATTCATAATTGAAAATGCCATCTATGTAGACTATTACTTTTAAGCATAAACGTAAAATAGAAAGAAAATGAGTTGAGAAATCTTGTTTGAATTCGCGAACAATTAGTACCGCAACTCCGTCTATCAGAACAATGACCCGCGGACCAGCGGCGCGCACGCACCGCTCTGGCTGGCTACTAATGGTTCTCATAGATTCAAATTTATGTCGAGATATTTTTGGAAAGTGCCTTTTTAAGAAAAGAATAACAAACTTATTCGCTAGCTATTTTTATGACACGTTCATTTTGCAATGGCTCTCAAATCACCTAAAATTCATGGTGTTATACCAAGAACATATTTGTGTTATACCACGTTATACCAAGAACATCCTTGTGTTAAACGAGTAGTAGGTATGTGATAAAGGGTTGAACAATAAATACATTGAAGCCGATGCCGTGCTCAGTGGCGTGCTATAGGAGAGGCCTATGTCCAGCAATGGACAAGCATAGGCTGATGATGATGATGATGATGCGATATGTTCTGCTTCTTTCTCATGATAGATAAGTATATGTATGATAATTATGGCATGATCGTGTGATATTGCATTTGTAATATAACGTGGATCACCTACACATAGGCATGCCTTTTAAGTTCTGCCCTGTACATATTTAACGGTAATTTCCAATTTGGCACTTTTTAATATTCAAATTCAGTAAGATTGAATTCAGAATTTCAGAACAAAATGTTCACCAAACAGTACTATAAAGACTCGCGATGCTCATACATAGTTATATAATAGGGGTTAAAGTATGAAATTGCCGTTTTATTGCAATAGGTTCTTTGAATTGCCATAGAATCTTCATGGTTTGAGGTTTTCGAATGAAACTTTTTTCAAATGGTTTCTATGATGTTCTTTTTTAAAAAATGTGAAACATTTGAATATCGACTTTCAATTGTTTTTGTTATTCAATTTAGACAAGAAAGATGGATACTGCGAAAATTCGAGTGATTTTTGAATACGAGTTCCGACGCGGAACTAACGCGGCAGAAACAGCCCGCAATATCAATGCTGCGTTTGGAGAGGGGTCTACTAATGAACGCACCGTGCGAATTTGGTTTAAACACTTTCGTGATGGAAATTTCGACTTAAAGAACGAGCCACGAGGAAGACCCACACAGGTGAATAACGATGAATTAAGAGAGTAGTCGAAGCCGACCCTAGTCAAACTACCCAGGAATTAGCGGCATGGTTTAACGTTACCTTACCCACAATATTGACTCACTTGCGTCAAATCAATAAAATAAAAAAATACGAAAAATGGGTGCCTCATGATTTGACTGATCTGCAGAAAGAAACGCGTGTTGAAACTTGTGTTGCCTTGTTGAACCGGTACAGAAATGAAGGAATATTGGATCGAATTGTAACATGTGATGAAAAGTGGATTCTTTATGATAACCGGAAAAGAAAAATGCAATGGCTGACCCCAGGTCAAATGCCACAACAGTGTCCTAAAGCAAAATTTACCAATAAAAAGGTAATGGTAACTGTTTGGTGGTCTCAGCATGGTGTTATTCACTATAGTTTTCTCCGATCTGGTTAAGCAATAACGGCAGATGTCTATTGTGCCGAACTCCGAACCATGTTGACAAAACTAGCAGTAAAACAGCCCCGACTCATGAATCGATCTTCACCATTATTGCTCCACGACAACGCGAGACCTCACACAGCACGAGAAACCATTTTGACCCTTCAGGAACTGCAGTTAGAAACCATTCGTCATCCTCCGTATTCACCAGACCTTGCTCCAACGGACTACCATTTTTTTCGTGATTTGGACAATTATCTACGTGACAAGAAGTTTTCTTCCCAGGAGGCAGTACAAAATGCTGAAAGCATTTGGACTGCACAGTTTGTGCAGTCTAGATCGTCGGAGTTCTATCGCAAAGGCATTAATGACCTTCCCATTAGATGGCAGCAATGTATAGATAATAATGGCAACTATTTTGATTAAATAAATTTGTTAAAAATTTAAAAAATAAACAATTTAGATTTTCAGTACAAATCGGCAATTTCATACTTTAACCCCTAATATTAAACGGGTCTAATCGCGATTATTTATTCAGTAATTTTTTTATTTACCTTGTATTCTATACTAGTACTATTACTAGTTTTGCTTCAAACAAAGGGACACGACAACGACGACAAAATATAAAAGGCATGCCTCGTATAACATTACTTACCTCGCTGTGCGGACAAAGGCGCGGCGGGATGGTCGGGCGTCCGCGGCGCGGCGCGGCCCACTAACATAGAGATGAGCGAGGGCCGGTGCTGGTGCTTCGGCTCGGGAGGGGCGCCCACTGCGCGCCCGAACACCTCAGAGGCGCGCTTGCCGCCCTGCTGCCCGATCGACTCCGAGATTTGGTCTGCGGCCGAGGGTTGGGGGTTAAGACCGTACTTTACCTTCTCTCCCTCTCACCGGCACATTCTAACATTTTTAGTCGTAAAAGAATGAGTGTATGCTTGACAGATCTTGTCTAACTCCACCAGAATGGAGATGAGCGAGGGCCGGTGCTGGTGCTTCAGATCGGGAGGGGCGCCCACTGCGCGCCCGAACCTCTGAAGCCACCTCACCAGCCTACCAAATCTGAGCTGGTCGTGCGATTCTCGAATAGTGCGCAGATCGCGCGCCAAATCGCCCAAGAGTACGCTGTGGTCCCGTGCCGCCGTCAACTCACTCTTCTCGAATAGGTACAGAGAGTTTTATAAAGTGATTTAAGCACGTATTTAGTGGAAAATATACAATAGTATTTATTCAGCACAAGAAGAAAAAACAGAGTACGACATAAAACATCATGTCAATCAAACAATGTCGAGATGCGATCGGCCAGGATTAAAACAAGGTTCAGCCAGTCGGTGATGAAACCTCTAACACGCCATCTTAATCCTGGACGACTTCCAGTATATCTTGAACAAATGACTTATGCTTACAATTAGGCAGTGCCTTAGTGAGCACATCAGCAGTCATCTGCTCGGTAGGCATATAGGTTAATTCAATGACTTCATTATCAATAGCCTCACGAACATAGTGATACCTAATGTCTACGTGCTTCGACCGTTTATGAAACACCGGATTAGTGGCAAGCTTCGCTGCAGACTGGTTATCACTATACAGTGTTACAGGGTTAGTCTGACCTATCAATTCAGCAAGAACCGCACGGACGTATACCGCTTCTTTGGCCAGTGATGAAACCTCTAACAGAGAGAACAAACTTACCGAATCGGAACTGGTCTTGCGACTCCCGAATGGTGCGCAGGTCGCGCGCCAAATCGGCCAATAGCGCGCCGCGGCCCCGCGCCGCCGGCAACTTGAGGCCGCGCACGCGCTCGCGCACCACGAACTGCAGATGGCGCTCGTTGTCTCCTATGGGCGGTTGGGAGAGCTGGGGGTGGAAACATGGGATTTTACGTACTATATCGGTGCAAAAAGGGCGTTAAAATTATTAAGCGAAAGTCGCTTTGCTCATTTCAGAAAGCCACCAATACCCTGAAGGCTCCACTCCGAGCCCACCTTGTATGCAATAAAGTGTAGCAGGAATATGTGGAACGGCTTTATGTATTCAAGAGGAAGTCCCACAGATGGTGGAAAGCCTCGATACAACGGCCAAGTAGGTATTGCGTGCAGTCCCCTTACAGTGTATTCCTTTCCAACCCAACTTGTGCATAATTATATAGGCAGCAGAAGTAGGTATGTAGTTCCTGCCCGGCTACTCACCTTGTGTACAATGAAAGGCAGCAGAAGTATGTAGAGCGGCGTCCGGTAAGTGACGACGTATTCTAGGAAGTCCCACAAATGGTGCGCGGCTTCGTTGCGCCGGCCTAATTCGCGCATCGCCCGCGCAATGCGGCCCCACTCCGTGCAAAGTTCGCTGGAGAAGCACGCGCAGAGGACCTTCAAAGCTGGAATGGGAATTACTCATCAGACGTGAGGTAGTCATGTTATGCGCAGATGCGTCCTGAAGGAAGCAAGTTTTTACAAACATTTATTTAACTTTACTCTATGGCTTAAGAAAATATCTAACCGAAAACATCAGAGAAACTCTTGTCGAACTCCTGGTATTGTCGCCTTTTAACTACTGTAGTGCAGTATATGGACCGCGTCTTTGGATTAAGACTGAAAAAGCAGTGCAAAGAGTGCAAAATGCTTGTGCTAGATTTTGTTACCATATACCTAGAAGAGCACACGTGACACCTTACCTAAATGAGCATGGTACTCTGAATATGAAAAATAGACGGGAATTGCACTTGGCTTGCCTGACACACAAAATAATTTGGAATAAATGCCCGGCATATTTATATAAAAAACTGAGCTGGTTTAAAGATTGCTCTGGCTATAACACCCGTGCAAAAGAATCGGATCTTCTAAGGATACCAGAGCATAGATCCGCTGGTTTCAGGGGGGGCTTCAAGTACAGGACAGCGAAAATCTGGAATACCATTCCACCTCCTCTAAGGATAAAATTATCTGAAAAAACCTTTAAATTGAAGTATCGAAAGGTGCTTTTAGAAAACCAGACGGCTCTGTACTTGTAAGGCTGACCCTGGATCCAGAGGCAAGAACATAATGCACACACGCACATACCTACACACCCTTTACTTGCCCACTCTACACACAGGAACTCTACTCTACACACGTGGACACTCCCTAAAGGTACATATATGTATATATGTATGTATGTGTATATATGTGTATTTTATGTATATGTATGCGTAAGTGTATTGTATGTATTCTTATTATAAACATTATATTTATTCATATTATATAAGCAGTAGTATATGTATATTCTAAATTATTTTAGGTACAAATTTATATTGTAAGTTTGTTACCTTTCTCTTACATGTAAGTTTAGTTTTTAGTTTTTTTGGGTAGTGGCTGAAAATCAGCGCTGCCAAGATCACTGCGTTGACTTGGTTGCATAATGCTGAGCCTCGACCCTTTGTCGTAATATGACAATAAATGCTTTCTATTTCTATTTCTATTTCTAACTTCACATGTATGTATGCCAAATGTGAACCACTTCATACAAACATATTTTGCATGCTTGTAGCCACAGTTCTGTTGAAAATATAATAAAATGATAGAAAAACTCTGATGCTACAGCCAAGTTTGTCACCTCACGAAGGCACTAATTAACAGCACGGACATGAAATTTTGTATATCCGTTTAGTTTTGAAGGCTAATCTACAATGAAGTAATCGGCAACCAATGGCTAACCGTTGAGCATGGACAAGGCCCTTTTCATATACGTTTATTTCTCATAGCTAAGCAGAGTCATTACGATGGACTGATGCTACGGCCCGGATTGTCTCCTCATGTGGGCACTTCTCAAACACGAAACTTTGCAAACCAAACGTGACTTCCTACCGTACACAGTCCGGTGAGATTGGCGTCAACAGAATTGGCGCCGGTAAAATTGACTTTAGGGGCGGTGTTCCCAGGTAGTAAAGATTTTTTTATCACATCTATTCAAAAAGAGTTAGTTTAGTCCTCGTAAACGGGGTCCAAAATAGCTCTTTCGCGATTTTGTAGAACTGGTTGGAGACCATGGTTGACTTTCGGGTGTCGCGGTTGCCGGTGAAGGTGAGCGAGTTGACGCGGGCGTCGGAGGCGTTGAGCTTTATTTTATAACACGAGTTAACAGCACCAGTCATCTCACCCAGGAACGCGATCTTGTATAGCTGGTTGGAGACCTTAGTTGTCTTCCGGGTGTCGCGGCTGCCGGTGAAGGTGAGCGAGTTGACGCGGGCGTCGGAGGCGTTGAGCTTGGAGCCGGCGGCGGCGAGCTGGCCGGGCGGCGCGGGCGGGCACAGCGCGTTCAGCACCACCGACACTATGTAGCTGATGTCGGACTGCCGGAGCGGTGGCACGTCTACAGATATACAAATCGTTTATTTGTAGAATGTAAGTTAAGTAAGTTCCAAAAAAACTTCACTTGCACGCTCGCTCGCCCATACAAATAGTACCTACTGGGACATTCAAGTGAGAGTCGGTACGGATTCACATCGTTAAAATTAAATGAAATTTAATTTACAGTAGTTGTTTTGACGTTAAAGGAAGTGTATGCGTTACAAAAAACCGGTCATGTGCGAGTCGGACTCGCGCACGAAGGGTTCCGTACCTTTATCTATACAACATTAGACACAAAGATCGAGAAAAACGGCAAAAAACCACGTTTGTTGTAGGGACCCCCTCCCCCTTAAATATTATGGGAGCCCCTCTTAAATTTACTTATTTATTTTTTAAGCGAATATAGAACTGTATATTCACTTTGAAAATTAATAATTAAAATAAAATAAACATTTAAGAGGGGCTCCCATACAACAAACGTGATTTATTTGCTGTCTTTTGCTCGATATTAATAACGATAGATCTTGTAAGCAGGTAGTGACTCATAATTTCATAATTTTGAAATTGGTCGAAATAATTTGGAAGGTGACTGTACCTTTACGTCCACTCCCAACCCGCAAACAGAGAGGCATGAATAGGTTCATCAGCATGTTTTCAGTCTTCTCTCCCGATTGGAAAATCGCACTGCCGCCGCACATCTGCTCTAGAGAGTAGCTGTCCTATAAACAGACATGGAAATAGTAATTTGTTATGCAAGGCTGCAAAGTTAATTTTTGGCGCGAGTACCTTGTATTGAAACCTGAGCGTAGCGAGGGTTTCAAAGGTACGAGACGCTAAATAACTTTGCTGCCGAGCGCAACACACAACTTTTCACCTCACTAAAGCGAGGAAAATGTTAGGTGCAAGAAAAACAGTTTTAATAAGTATTTGCATTTCAATCATCAATGGACTGGCTGCAGAGAATATAAACTATTACGAAACCAATGAGGTTCTATATATATGTAATTTATTGTACGAAACCTTTATTGAATAAAAATATTCGAATTTTAAAAACACTTTCCACGCTAGCGGATAAAGTGCGATTTTCCACGCAGATTTCGAATGATAAACAGAGCTTTTACGAGATAGTGAGGTGAAAAATATATTTTGTCAATACAGTAAGATTCAGGGTCGTTTAATAAGTTTTTGGGTTGCCTTTCTGGATAGTATTGTCATAACCTCCTATGAGTTTATCTAAGCTACTTTATCAAAGTATCTTTGATAAAGTACCAATTAAACTTCAGCCTAAGGAGTACTTCCTTTATTACTAATTTACTGATGAGTAAAAATAAAACCCTTTCACACTAAAAATTTTCTCTCTCCCAAAAGCGTTGGTTCGGCTAATGGAGCTATGGATACGATCAGGTCTAGCAAATATACAGTAACTAAATCTTTCCTCGCAACAGAAAAAGAATAATGTAGAAATCCTTCCATCCACTACTATTCAAACGAACATTGCTTAAAATGTTAACACATGGATGGTGTTGAGCATTATCGTGAATCACAAAAATCACTACTTACATGATTGTGACTTGAAAGACACTTTTTTGCAAAAATGACCCGTAAAAGAAGACAGTATGATTTTATTTTTCATTGGTGGCGGCGCTAGTGCACCTCATGGTGATTATGCGTTTCAACTTACTCCCATATTAATGATCTGCCCCCCTGAGCGCGTCAATTCACTCCCGTGTTGATGATCTGCCCCCTTAAGAGCGTCAACTCACCCCTGTGTTGATGATCTGCCCCCCTGAGCGCGTCAACTCACCTCCGTGTTGATGATCAGCCCCCTGAGCGCTTTAACTCACCCTCCTGTTTATGATCTGCCCCCCTGAGCGCGTCAATTCACTCCCGTGTTGATGTTCAGCCCCCTTGAGCGCGTCAACTCACCCCCGTGTTGATGATCAGCCTACTTCAGCGCGTCAACTCACCTTCGTATTGATGATCAGCCCTCTTCAGCGCGTCAACTCACCCCCGTATTGATGATCAGTCCCCTTCAGCGCGTCAACTCACCTCCGTATTGATGCTCAGCCCCCTTCAGTGCGTCAACTCACCCCCGTGTTGATGATCTGCAGTGCGATGAGCCGCACGACCGTACTGCAGAAGTGCGGCGGCGGCGGCTGCGACATCAGCGCCGCCGTTGCCGACGACACGTTCTCACCGCTACTCGACTCCGACACCATCAGCGACTTCGACAAAAGATTTAAGGGCTTATTAAAAAAAACACGATTCCTCTAACCTAGCGGTGGTTAGGACGGTCGGTAGAATGCTTGCCTTACATTCGACAGGTCGTGATTTCGAACGCCGGCGCATGTAGGTATGTACCGATGAGTTTATTTTCTAAGTTACGTACATTTGTGAATTTGAAGAAGCGCTTGGCGCTAACAGTCGAGTAAAACACCGTGGGGAAACCTGAGTGCCTGAGGTTTTCACTTCAGACCTTGAATGCGCCAATCCGCGGTGGGTACCCGTGGTGATTAAGCCCATAGAGAGTAATGTTTGTTTGTGTACCTTCGTGTTTCTGTGACAATTTAAATAAATGTCTTCTTTCTTTAATAAAACTTAAAACACTTCGCGTTCTTAAAACACTCAAGATTCAGTTTAAATAGTCTGTGGTGAAGTCTTTCCCTTTGCCGCATACTATTTAAACTGCATCTTGAGTGTTTTAAGGAATCGTGTTTTTACAAATAAGTCTGTTAAAATAAGTCATAGAAGGCGACTTTCTGGTCATCCCATCCCAGCCCTAGCGTTTTCGCCTCTAACTTCACCCCTCAGGACCGCAGCAAGTTGAGAACTTTCATAAGGGGCCTCTAGATATAAGTAAGTATCATAGAAATATGGAAGCAAAGGGAGGACACTGACACAGACGATGCAGGAGACTGAATTTATTTGAATGAACGTTACTATTTTAATTTTCATACAGGGTTTTGAGTGCAGGTTGCAGAAAGGTCCGGCGAAACATAAGTGGATTATTCTACTCATCAAAACAAACGACTTAAGCTCCGAAATGCCGAGAAAAACATCCGTTTCTTTTCATATATTTGCTAGAGAACATATCAACTTTTTGTATGGAACAGGAAAGTTTAACTAAGCGAAGAACGCTGTTTCGCAACAGAATACAGAGTATATTGATGGACGATTTCCGGTTTATAACAAGACAGAACGGTTTCAGATATACCCTAAGCAGCGGAGTATGTAGTTAATAGTATAAATAACAAAATACCTGAACAGTATTCAGCAAAGTCTTCACTTGTTGCCAGTGCATGATGTAGGGGCATCGCACCATCGTCTCATACACTCCTTTCAGTAGTATCGCAGCCGAATCCCAGTCCGTGTTTCTCTGAAAAAGCAACGCAATCTCAATCTCGGTTTCGATAGAAAGATGACCATTTTTCTTCGTAGAAAGGGTGCATCAAAAGAGCCTCCCCGAAAGACGTATTTACAGAGCCACTTACGTATGGCGTTCGCTGATTAGCAAATCCTTCCAATACAATGGCGACCTGATAAGACCATATGTAGCTGGTCCAGTGGTGGGTGATGGCTTGTGTAGAAAATGTTACCCGAATACTGGGCCTTCTTTGGAATATTCGTGAACCTTATCCAGTAGTATCATAATCAGGGCCAGCCTTAAGGCGTCATTGGCCCAGACAACTGCTAGAAGTAGCCAAGTCTGCACATCTAAGTAACGTGGAATAGCTCACCCGAACACTGGGCTTTTTTGGCTGTCTTCAGGAACACCTTATCCAGCCTACTCTTGCTGGTATAATAAATGTATTTCTTCTTCTTCCTACTCAGTATTATAGTCATGGCTGGCCTTAGCGCTTCGTCGGCCCAGTTGACCGCTGAATGTAGCAGAAATTTTTAACCTAACCTGAGTAATATTGAATAGCTCACCCGAATACTGGGCTTCTTAGCGATCTTGAGGAAGACCTTGTCCAGCCTCCTTAGTATCATGATCAGGGCCGGCCTTAGGGCGTCGTCGGCCCAGTCGGCCGCTGGTAGTAGCAAAGTCATGTAGCGCTGCAGCCCGCGGCAACCCATCGACTCCGGGTCGTAGGGCGACACCTTTAGCAGCGAGTGCGCTATATCGGCTAGCCGCTAGAACATACAGGGAGAGTATAAGAATTTAATTTAGATTAATTTTTCACTGATTTTATAATTATTGTATTATATTTTATATTAATTAATTCTGCTGTGATGTTAACATTTTTATTATTCTTGCTGTTATTATTGTCAAATATGGACCCAGGTCTGAAATAAATATTTTCATTCATTCATTCATTCATTCATTCATTCATAAGAAAAAATAAGGATAGACAGTAGTGGTGGCAATATTGAATCGCAAAAACATCGGCGAGGGACCAATTACGTGGCGCCCTGAATACGTTAAATGCCAGCCGGACGCGATGTATTCTTTCATCTAAAATCTAGATGTAGGATGAAAGAATACATAACGGCCGATAAAGAATGGAAAAAAAAACGTAGGCTGCGCTGGATCTCTCCAACGCTAAAACAATATGAGGTACTACGCTGTGTGGTGTGTAAGAGTTTTAACTCATTATTTAATTACGTCAAATTTTACGCTGTATTATTAGATATCAAATACGCTTGATTTTCACGTCGAAGGTTAGCTGCTAGAAGCTGAGAGAGTTTAAAATGTTTTGTAAAAAAAGTGCTATCACTTGCCAGGAAACGTGCAACTTACCGCATGAGAAATATCATACAACAGCTCGAGAGGCTTACTTTCGGAGTCACCGCTACCTTTCGAGTCATTCAAGTTCAGCAGGTGAGTAGGAGTTCGCCCACCAGGGTAAGTGTGGCTGTGACTTACCGCATGCGACATGTCATCCAACAGCACAAGCGGCTTGCTTTCAGAGCCACCACTGCATTTCCCGCCATTCAGCTAGAGCTGGCGACTCCGAGCTCACCTGATGGACTCACCCGGAAACGTGTGTGTCTGTGGAGTTACCGCATGAGACGTGTCATGTAACAGTTCAATAGGCTTGCGTTCAGAGCCACCGCTGCTTTTTTCACCCTGCAGTGTGTTTGCTTACCGCATGCGACTTATCATCCAACACCTTGAGCGGCTTGCTTTCAGAGCCGTTCGAGTGATTCAGCTTAACCCAGCAAGTCCGACTTCGCCCGATAAACTCGCCCGTCAGGGAAAGTGTGGCTCTGACTTACCGCATGAGACTTGTCATCCAACAGCTCAAGCGGCTTGCCTTCGGAGCCGCCGCTGCCTTTCGAGCCGTTCAGCTCGAGCAGGCGAGTCGAGGCGCGTCCGATGAACTCTCCCACTAGGGAGAGCAGCACGTCGCGAGGACGCCGGTACTCGGCGCGGACCAGCTGCGAATTACGTCGACCGATAAATATTGGATGCACGGTCGCACCGCCACTACGGCCGAGCTGGGATAAGTGGGCAGCGGCGCCGTTTTTATGTTAAGGAGCGGCTCACCAAGATGAAGACGGCAAAGAACCGAGAGCAAGCCCACCTGTTACCGACGTGTCATTGTCCTGAGAATAGATAGCATTTATGTCAAAAACAACCGTTTTTGGCGTCATACCAATCTAATCCGACGTTCTTTGCTTTAGGTTCACGGCCATGGGTCCTAAAAATCACTGTTAACATGATTGAATGGATTATTGTATGATTGGATTGCTATCAGCAATAACGTCGCCCATTGTACCTGTTCTTTTGTAACTGTTGTTCCTGTGATTGTTTTCTGGGGTGTACAATAAAGAATATTATGACCATTTTTGCAAAAACCATCTGTTTGAAAATATTTTTGTAAATATTATTTTTCCATTCGTGGCGCTAGTGTTTCTGCACGGAGCCGCGTAATTCAGCCTTCATAAAAGCGTCGGCCCGCTTGTCCGGTAGTCTGCCCACCGACCGTCGACTCATTCTGGACGTTTCTGTTTGGGTAGATTTGTAGATAGTAACACTTCAAGAGGTGGCTAATGACATAACATTCTGGCCATAAAGGGGGCAGGCCCAGGACGAAGGGAACGACCGTTTTTGCCATATATGCTATTTTAGTCCGTGATCCTAGGTTCTCAGTCGTAGCTCCTAAAACTCACTATTAACATGATTGAAAGATTAGCCTGACTACTGAGACTTACCTCCGAGTCCTCAGTGCACATGTAATCGATGGCGGGCGGCAGACGCGCGTGGTCACTCACGAACCGCGAGTGCGATTCGTCATCGAGAATGTCCATGAAGGGCGCCGTGGCCGCGCGCGGGGCGCCGCGCTGCGACGAGCCTTTGTGCTCCGGCGATGTGCGGTACGGGCCGTTGTACGACCTAGGGGAGGGCCAGTGTCATTGGCCAGCTTCCAAGGGGCTAGGACTCCCCAAGCTTAGGGTGCCCTTGACCCTCGGCCAGCATACATCTAACATGTTTTATGCCTCAGGACCTACGGTCACCGAGCTACGTCACTAGCCAGTGCTTGTAGTAGTTAGACCTGACATTTCCACATTTATCCCTACGAATATAGAATCCCTATGTATGGGTTATTGAAGTCGAAGTTACTTTTCAAAACCATTTAATTATAAAAACATAACATAAGCAGCCTATATACGTCCCACTGTAGGGCACAGGCCTTTTAACTCAGGGAGAGAGTGGGCTTAATCACCACGCGTGTCCACCGCGGATTGGCGATTTCAAGCGCTAAGGTATGTGAGGTATGGGAACTCAGGTTTCCTCACGATGTTTTTCTTCACAGTTAGCGAGTGGTATTGCTACTAAAACTTCACAAATATACATAACTTAGAAAATAAAGTCATAGCTACATGCCTGCACTAGGAATCAAACCTGGGTCCCTCGCTTCCAAGTACAATGTGGAACAGGCTACCATTGCTCATAATTGGGTATTTGACAAAATATCAAATGAGTTACTTTTAAAACGGAATTTTGTATGTAAATACTTGCTTATGACATAACATTTCAGAGCACTCTTTTTATGTTTAATCTATTTAAAAATAGTAATAACTAGTAATTGACTAAAAGTGATACATTTTCCGAGATATTTTGTAATTTTTGTTTTAATCGAGCATATGAAATAATTTATTGTTGATCGTGTCAAATACCGTATTACGCTCACCGCTTGAATCATATTGTTTATATGTTTAACGTTTATACTAATACAAACGACAGATTTCTAGTTTTACTTTGGTAATGAAACATTATCGGCATTTTTCTTGGAGTGACTGAACTGTAGAAGTATTTTTACGTCGCCTCCATACTTGGGTGTTCCACTGCTGTGCTGCAGGTCAGAAAGGTCAAACAAATTGATCCGGTTTTGAGCTTCGATCTGTAGGAGGCAATACTTCTGACTAGAAAAGTGGCAGGCCCGGGTCGAAGGGAAGGGCCAATAAAGTAAATTCTAACTTATTGATCGATTTTTTTTATAGCAACGTTATGAGTTTGTGTACTCACTTGGACAGACCCTCGCAGTTGTTGACCAGTGTCTTGATGGCGATGGCCAGTTGTTGAATGATCTCTTTCTCGGTCTTCCCTTCTCTGTTGTACGTCGGCAACTGGATTTGTTTTACGTAGCACGGCAGTATGGCTTCTAAGATTATCTAAAAAGCAAAACAAACAATCAAGTAGATTTATCTAAACTGTAACCAGCGCGATCACATAACGTTTGCTGTTCAAGACTTCATAACCAGCATGCACATGCTGCTCAAGCAAACTCTACCAAACATTTATGGGGTCTATAATATTATATGCTTAGCTGATTTTGGTACGCGAGATTAGTTGGTAAAGCAAACTAACGGTAGTTGCTGTCATCATAGTTTGCTCCAATATTTTCAGTTGAAGAAGAAGAAAGAAGAAAAAAACCTTTATTATAAAAACATTACACACGCCACAATAACCAAACAAACCAAAAAAATCTGTCAAAACAGTTCTGACTGAATAACTGAATCACCATAAAATAAAACTTATTTTCTGCCTGTTCAAGGTTTCCACTGTTTACAGGAGAAATTGAATCTGTGCAGTTTTGGGCTATAGTGAACATAGATGTGAGAAGACGGGCTGAAAGTTTCCTAGTGTTTACAAAAGATGCCAAGAATTTATTACTGATAGGTCTGCTCCTATATTACGAGCACCAAATCATGAACGATTTCAATTGTCTAACTGTAAAACTCCATACTAATCGCAAACTTAAATCGTTACTTATCTGCTTATTTTGTTTCTGTGATGTAATCTTGTTGGTTACTCTTGTTTCTTTCTTTCAAACGTCAGGATTTGGTACGCATAATTACGCCTCTAGTCTAGTCTGCATACTGCATATTTTTGCAGTATTGTTAGTTCATAGTTCTGCACTCACCAACATCTGATAGCCTCGCATACTTTCCGCCGAGTAAGACACGACCATGACGCAGAGGCTGATGCAGTCGAGTACGTTCACCATTTCATCCTCGTCTCGGTAGCAGAAGTCGATCGGTTTGAGTGGCTTCTCTTCCTTGATTAGTTCTGCGATGTGCAGCGGGTCCGGCGAGGGGGTCTCTAAGCTCAGGAGTAAGTTGAAGAGGCAGCTGGATTGCACCTGTAGTATGAGGTATAGTAGTACATATCACTATAAGCAATACCTATGTGTAAGCCGCTCACACATTCTTAAAGTTTTCTGCTGACAGCGTTTACACGCGCGACCTGTTTACTTCAACGTTGTTAAATTGTACATAATTATTTTTAGTGCATTATAGACTGTCTCACCCATCGGTTCTTATTTTGACAAAACCCTCTTCTGCATTCAATCTAACCCCCCCTCGGGCTTGACCGTAGGAACCAGTCCGAACAACCTATGTTTATAAAAGTAAATTGTGTTCGTTAGTAACCGCATGACTGGAGAAAGGCTGGACCGATTTTGCTATTTTTTTATGTTCGTAAAGAAGCCCCAAAAAGTTAAACATAACATAACACAAACTCTTGCCTGTATACTGTAATTCAAAGTAACACCACACATAATTCTCGAGGACCTCATTTCTACTGCATTAATCCTACTTTCTTGATTCTTTTGCCATACTTACCCAAGTCTCGCTACCATACATAAGTGTAAATTAATAAATAAATAAAAGTTCGGAAAAAACTAAAAATGCTATTTGCTACGGGTTTTTTTGCATGGATTCTAGACATAACTCACTTCTCGAACGGTGGATATACATAATTCTTGTATATATCTACGAATTATGCATGTCGATTATCCATAATATGTAAGAATTATGAATTACTAGCTTTTGCCCGAGATTTCGTCCACATGGAATGAGTAATTTCCGGAATGAAAAGTATCCTACGTCCTTCCCCAGGACTCAAACTATCTCCATACCAAATTTCATCTAAATCCGTTCAGCCGTTATTCGTGATTGAGTAACAAACATGCAGACATGTTCATAAATTTTCACATATATTATAGTAGGATATAAGAATTATAAATTATGTTAAATTTAACTACTGCACTTTAGTAAACAAAATCTAAACCTTGCTAGCGTCTCCGTAGGCGGACTCCTCATCGGTATCCAAGATGGCGGACACCGAGCCGAACATCTGCAGTATGAACGGCTTTCGGTTCAGCAAGTAGAACTGCTTCACTGCATACTCTATGGTCGTGGTCACCAACTTGTTGGTCTGGTAGTTGGAGTATATTTGCAGGAGTGTCGGCATTATTAGTAAGTATCTGGGAAAAAAATAAAGCTGTTCATATACTATCTTATATATAAGTGTCTGAGGTGTTCGCATACCTCAGCGATTGAAATTGCCAATCCGCGATGGGCACGCGTGGTAATTAAGCTAATACTCTTCCTTTCTTAGTGCCCTGCAGTGTGACGTATATAGGCTACATAAGGGTGGGAGGTGACAAAACAATTTTTACATAAACGATTTTTGTTCAACCATAATATCAGTGGCAGGAAGACGCTGGATGCAAGCCGCTTCCAACCGGTCTTTTTGGAAATCCATGGAGGAGGCCTATGTCTAGCAGTAGACTTCTTATAGCTGAATGATGATTAGGGGAAATGACGTATTTTGTTTTCTAACAGCAGAAAGAACAAAAAAGAGTTCTAATCTAATCGGAAGGCCCCCGTGCCTGCTCGAGGTGTTGGGTCGAAAACGCACTAATACCACAGTGGAGTCGTCGAAACACTCACCCGTTGGTAGAGAAGATATTCTTAAAATTGAACGCCGCGTTGACGTAGGTGGCGATGACGTATCGCAGTATGAGCGAATCTTCGCTGTGCAGCATGAGTGCCCCGTTTAATACGTTGAGGAACAAGTGGATGTCACGGGACGACGTGAAGTTGCCAGCCATCGCCTCAAACATGCGCGCTATGAGGCGGACCCACCTGCCAAGTAACAATTAGAGTGTGTATTCGGAGCTAACCCCCTAGTGGCCCATTACGTCCCTGTAAAGCTTGCGGTCAAGGAAGGTACCATACCTAAATTAAATATAGTCATTTGCTCAGTTGGGGGAGCGCTGGCACCCATACTCTCTCTCTGAAGGCCTGTGCCCTACAGTGGGACGTATATAGGCTGCTTCTGAATAAAAATAATTCAATTCTAAATTCAACAAGTAATAATTAAACTAAGTGATAATTCAGTAAGTACAACTTCATCGATTTTGTTCCAAAAGTATAAATTCAAATTGAAACGTGCAAACCAAACTTTTATTAAGAACATCTAACTCAAACTTATCAAACATCAACTGATGGTTATTTTTTATAACAGTTTTGCCCAAAAAGAACATTCTTAACTTATCTTGTATTAGATATGTTTCAGATGGAGAAAAGCAGTAAGCTTACTGATTCAAGAATCTCTCTTAAATGCCAGTACTCCTCCGAGGAGCATGGAGACAACAAATGTTTCTTCCATTCCTCTCTGTTCTGGATTAGGTCGTTGATGCTAGCCCACGTTTGTGGGCTAGTTGCTGGATCTCCTCTTGATCTTACACAATGACCGTATTACTTACATAAACTTGTGAAGCACGTCCAAGCCTAGCAGCGTTGAGCCGAGTGGCCCCCGGCTGTACAGCACCAGATCAGCTTCCAGCGCCTTGCGCGGGAACGAGGGAAGCTTCATCAGCTCGTCGTGGAGAAACACCACGCGTTGCACCACCTGCCAAAGGAGTAATGAATGAATGAATGAACAAATGAATTAATGAACAAATAAATGAACGAACGAAAGAGTGAATTCACAAATGAACAATTTTTTTTGCGAACACCCGAGGAAATAGAAGATTAGGAGTAAGTGATCATGCGATACTGATATAATAATATGCGAAACATCGTGGCAAGGTTGCTGCTGCCGTTGTTACTGTAGACTGAATTACCAAGCGTTTGTCAATAAGTCCTTTGCATAGTTGAGAGTGGATAGCAAAAAAAAAATCAGAAGAAAAATATTCAAAATCTGAAATAGTAAAAAATCCCTTTGGCCAAAAAAATAGCGTTTTGTTATCTAGGGCTACTTTGATAAGTTTAAAAGAGACTCACCATATCAACGTTCTTCAATATGGCCCAGGTGAGCAGGACCTTGCCGGTCTCCACGAACTTCTGCAGCAACTCTTGCTGCTGCAGCTTTTCAAAGGCATCTTCTGGTTCCATGTGGACTAGACCCAGTTGAGGGTACTGGGAGCGCTTGAAGAAATAGTAGTCGCGTACGTAGCTTTGCGGATTGTGGATCTGGCCTGTCGAGGGAAATTGGTTTTTAGGAATAGTAATTTTAAGCTCGTCTTTCAGTGGCTTACCTCTATTAGGTACTAGCGGTCAGCTTTCTCCTCCTCGTCCAGCTGTACTCCTTTCTGTACTTCGATAAACTAAATAGTCGTCCTGGCGACTCCAGGACATTCTTGAATGTTATTGAGCGACAGGGTTTTTTTAGTTACAATTTTAGGTTCCTAAAATTTGGCCTAACAGAGTGTTTTTGGATAAACATATCTCAAACTTGAAAACCGTCTAAGATGGATGACTCGATGAGTTCAAAGCCCATAGAAGATTTTCTTTAGATCCCACTCAAATTTTGACACAGAAGTTTATTATGGTCAGTATCAATAGGAGGCTACCACACCTACCACAGAGTTATTAGTTTTAGCTCTTGGTCGCATTTTTGGTATAGGGGTGATTTTGATACTTACGCGTTTTAAAGTCAACGAGGAAATGCTCCCCGTGCAGTTTTTCCGGGATGCCAAAGAAGTCGAGCGACTCACGCAGTATCTGATAGAACTGCGTGTCTTCTTGCACCGGGAACTGAGACGGTATATAGCCTTCGCTGTCCGCTGGGGGTTGGCGAGACAGACAAACAGGTTTTTTTACACTCGAATATGAAAAAAATACGAGAGAACGCGAAATTCTCATGCGACTTACGGATACATAAATAACAACAAAAAGTCAAGAATTTATAGTAGTGAAGATCCAATCAGCTTGTATTCTTGTTGGTAGTAGAAATAGTAAAAGGTAAAAGAAGCTGGAGGGGGAGAGGGTAGAGATAGGTTAATTAAAAATTACTTGGCGTGTCTTATGATTTTGCGATTAAGCCCATACTCTCTCTCTCTCACTGAGAGAAGGCCTGTGTCATGCAGTTGGACCTTTATACAACCATACATAAACTAACGCCTGTATCCCAGAGAGGTAGGAAGAGACCAGAGACTGTCACTCGCCACGATCCTGACAGACAACTTTCGCTTCCTCAACAATCATTAGTCGTTGCATGCACGCACGCCGGTTTCGGGTACTTTTTATCGTTTTTTTTTGGGGCGTTTATGGGCTGCTTCAAGCTTTCCACAGTCCACCAAATCATATCACAGGCATATTCGTAGAGGAGTTCTTCATATAAGCCACAATACTTACGCGGGCCATGAACGATGATCTTCTTAGCAGCCGGCACGTTAGCCGTGAGTAGGATCGAGGCGTCACACTGCTCTTTGCGGAGTATCTGCTTCAGGTCCTTGAACATTATGCCGTGCACGCTGTGAACCACCTGAAACAATATTATAGTACATTATGATACAAGTGTGGTATGTTGGTCATTACAATCGAGTCAGTTTTTAAGCCTGAGCCGAAGGCGAAGGCTTAATGGAGACGAGAAGTGTAATGACCAATGCTCACGTGTTTCATACGACGTTTTTCAACACACTTGCGAGGAAAAGTAAATAAAAGTTCACATTTATTTAAAATTAACAAACAGAAACCCATTTAAAAGATGGCGGCCGTAATTTTATTTTTTCGCGCGCTCAGCGCTGCATGCGCGCGCAAGTCTGAGATAAGGGCACCGGCAAAGTAGCTAATCAGCCACATATTTATAAATTTTGAAATTGGGTATTTATAGGTAAAAATACACCGTCAAAATATAAATACCAACAAGCTAACAAGCAGTTTCATGAAATTCTTTAATTATTTATCACATTTTGAATTGAATTTTATATTTACGCAAATAACTACTTAGCTGTTTTCGAAACATTAATACTTCTTGCTAATATTTAAAAAGATATGTAATGAAAAGGCACTAATATGTGCGATAATGTAATGTAAAAGGCACGGCATGGGTAATATTCTGCATTATCAGTGTAAATACGCTGTAATAAGACCTACTTTACGAGCAGGTGTGTTGAAATAGTAGATTGTACAACAAGTGCATAAAACGCACCATTTTACTCGAGACGTTTATCCATCCGAGCGAGCTTGCGAGCGAGGATAGATATAAAGTCGAGTGTAAAATGGGTTTTATGGACGAGTTGTACACTCTACTTTTCACTTCGATTGCGAGGAAATGAAACAGCAACATGTAAATATAGTAAATGCTAATTTAATTAAAATTGAAAGTTACATTAGAGCAATGAGAAATATTTAAAGTAATCGTTTTTTCTGGCATATTTAATGTTGTATTAGATTGTATTTGTGATGCGATATTTGGCATATTGTCAACTTCAGGTTCTTTTGAAGGAACGGGATTACCTCGACGAAGATTTTACTTTATGCTCTAGAGCATAAAAAGCGACTTTATGTCGCCTACGCACGACATAAAGACGAACTTTTAGAGCATGAGAAGTGAAAAGATAATTATCTAACAACTTACCATAACCATATCTCTAATGAGTTCAAATAATGTTTGTATTAGCTCAGTCAAGTCCTGTATTGAGTCCTTCGTCTATTGAAGTGCCATTCTGCTGACCCAAAAAGGTTAGCAAAGCATTTGCTACTAAAACGGTTTGACGTTTACAACATTAACAAACATCACATAGAATTTTTTTTCTAAAATCAATTTTTTGAAAACGTTGACCAGATACCGTTAGGTCGTCATATGCGGACTCACTAGTTTCGACTACTATTTTGGCTTTCCTTAGTGATTTTTCAACTTGTAATATATGTTCAATTAAATAGATATAGACCTAAAAGTGACATACCAACCAAGACATATAAAAAAACTGGCCAAGTGCGAGTTGAACTCGCGTGTAGAGCGTTCCGTACAATGCCAAAGTCAAATGTTTTTATTCAAGACGCGAGTTACCTACTACTATCGCTATGTAGTGGTGATTTAATGAACTATTTTCCGTAAGTGAACGTATTATATTGAGTTTACCATTTTATTTTCAACTAATAGAATTCTTATAGGTTTTCCTGTAATCTACCAGCAATGAACTATATTTCCTATTTTTTTATTTTTGCCTAAGTAGTTTCGGAGATCAGGGCGTGGAGTGGTCAGTTTTCGTCTTCTTTCATGAATAAAATCAAAACTATTTATTTTACAATAATAACAAAACTATATTTATGATCCTCATAAGGAGAACTTTCATTTGATATATGACACAGTAAGGTTTGCAAACTTATTTATTATTTCCTAATTTGTCATCCCAAAATGACCCTTATTTAAAAAAATATTTATTTACCTTGCACATCTGTGTTTGGGTCATAGGATTACACCATCCTACCAAATTTCACCTGATTTGGTCCAGTAGATTCGTACCAAATTGGCTGTGACAGACGGACGGACAGACAGACAGACGCACGAGTGACCCTACAAGGGTTCCGTTTTTTTGTACGTTGTACGGAACCCTAAAAACCAAACTCACCATCCACAAAATAGAAAGTGCGGCACCGATGAGTCTCTGCCCGTCCTCGTGAGGCGACCTCACGTAGAACATGACGTAGCCAATAATGTAGTTGTAGAGGGCAAACGCCGCTTGCTGTGGCAGGCGCGGGATGAAGCGAATGAGGTGGCGCAGGAGTTTGAACATCTCGTCCTGGTGGTCCCGCGTAAGGCGTTCTAGCACGTGGCGAAGGAACAACGCCGAGTCCTCGACGAGGCAGCCCCATATCACCTGTGAAAGGAGTGGAGAACTTGCTATGTAAGAAACTAAAAAATGTTTTTCATCCCCCCATCTCGAAAAGAGTATTTTTGCTCTTCGATATTTGAGTGCAAAGGCCGTTTTTATCCGCTAGAAGATAAAGTAAATTGAATTTAGAACTTCGTGTGCACTAAGTTTGTAAATTCAAACCATCACTAAACCTATTTACTTCTACCTACATGGTGCCGAATTTATCATACAACTTTTCGTCCCCACTCGCTGAGGTGGGATGAAAAGTTACGTGTTGCACTCGAGTGCAAAGATTTTTCACCTCGTGCGCTCGTAATTCAATTTTAGAATCCTTCGCTTGCTCGGTCATCAAAATAGAGCACCCGTTTAAAAAGCAACTTTGCACTCTTGTATAACAAATAAATATAAATATAATCGGAGAGGCCTTTTGAAAAGATAAATAAACGTGGTGTTTTTTTTCTTTACGACTAATACTTTTCATAATATAACCCGTCGGAAAGTCAATATAGTCACGTGGTACAAAAACGCGCCATACAAATCGGGCTCAGAATATGACGTCACAACTTGCACGTGACGCCTTATAAAGTATGAAGTGTTTATCAATATTTGAGTTACCTCGTAAAATAATGTTTTTATGCATATGCTACACCCTCATAAGAAAACGTTTATAATTCAATGAAAAAAGTAAATCTAATAAGTTTATTATTATTAGTGTAAATTTATTTTTCGCACTTTTGGTGATCCCGAAAACCACGAAAAATATAAATAAAAATGGTTTTAAATATATTGTTTGTTTTTATTTTTATAATTTTTCCTAAGTTTTTATATGCCTTCTATGATATAAAAGCAATGTCACTCGAATCTAAGTTTGACGTAAGTCCCATTGGGTTATGAACAATGTAATTTCCCGAGTCGAAAAGTCTAACCTCAGTGTCTCGTAAACTCACAACATGTTAATGAACTAGTTAATATTAACATGTTGTTAGTTTATTATGTTAATGTACTGTTAACAGCTGTCATTTGTCTTTTTAAACCGACAGCTCTTAACAGTCTATTAACAGATGGTTAGTTTATGAGAGATATTGAAGCATCCAGCGCGCACAAGTGGGCGTCATCAACAACTTGTGACAAAACTGCTCTACGGAGTAGTCACTATAATTCACTTTCCCACTGGGTGATATTGGTTAAAAGGTCAGAAAAAAATGAATATCTACCCGCTAGCTCAACCAGGGACAAAACACCCCTTCTGTTTCTCGACGTTTGGAAAGTTTTACTCCACCTGATAAGCGACTTCGTAGACCGAGCAGCCGTCTTTAGATACAGCCGCATCGTCCAGTAGCGAGACAATCTCCGCCACAGCAGAGCACAGAGCGGACGGGAACAGCGCGGATGCAACTTGCGTGTGATGAGAGCCGCGGACGCCCTCCACTACTTCTTCGTCTGTTGGTGCTGTGGTGAAAAGGCATAAGACTGGTTGGATTCATCCAATTCTAATTGATATAATCAATGTCTGACTGTTGATGACAGTGACCAGTATTTTTTCGATAGCCGGTATTGCGTCACTAGTAATTCAATTCCCGTAAGGGCGCCGTGGTGGTTAAGGTCATACTATCTCTCTCCCTGAGAGAAGGGCTCTGCCCTGCAATGGGACATAATAAATATAGGCTACTTTACTATGGGCTTTAATTTGGTGCGATTTGCCTCCATGTAGTACAGGTGTATTTTCATTGTTATACTCATGCCTGGTTACATAAGAAGCCTATATGCATCCCACTGTAGGGCACAGGCCTTTTCTCAGAGAGAGAGAGAGAGATAGATAGAGAGAGAGAGAGAGAGAGAGAGAGAGAGAGAGAGAGAGAGAGAGAGAGAGATTCTATTTCTGCAAGAATTTTTATTGGTGTGAATGACCTCAGTGTAGATGTATTTTCATTATTACATTCATACCTGTTTACCAACTTTACTTCTTAGTTTGGGATTAGGCCAGTTTTTTTATGTTAAAGCGATACATATTTAAATTTGCTTTCATAGCTTACATGCTTTCATCTATCATCTACATCCAAAATATATTACACCACCCGACAGTTAAAGAATCAAATAATTTGTCACGTCTAGTGGTGACAATGACGTTCCGCGTGGTCGGGAGAAGGCCGCCATTTCGTGTTATTATTAAGTCTGTTTTTACGTCGGGCATGCTGTCTCGCTCGCTAAAATTTGTAGTTATTGTGATAAAATGTATATTTTCGATAAATATGGTCGGAGGGTTATAGATAATAAAATTAATAAATTTTTGTTTTCCTATACTTAAGTTTTAATAAAGAAAACTTATTTCCAAACCTATTAATCTTAGTAATAATGACAGCCCTATGCGAAGGCACTGGATCTCAGTTCAGGTAAAATAATATAAAATAAAACAATAATAGTGTTTACTAACCTACTTTAAGACATATCTGTGATATTATTATTATATATTTATTATTAGACTTGTTCCGAAATAAAAATATTGTATTGAATTGAATGTTTATCAATAAAATAATTGGTACAGGATAAGAAAAAATATGTCTTGAACGTCCGTGATATTATTATCTATTTATCCCTTCGACGACATTTATTAAAAGTATACAAATTTTAGTACAATCACGGAAAATGTGAGATCGTGCGGGCGAGACAACACGCCCGACGTAACAGCAGCCTCACACCACTCACGTTCAATATGGTCGTCGGCGACGTGGTCGAGCGCGGGCTCGCGCGCCGCCTGCCGCGTTATGGGGATGGTGGTGATGAGGAAGCTCTCGCGCTCGGCGCGCTTCTTGTCGTTGCGCTGCTGTAGGGCGCGCTTGATCGCCTCCGTCTGCTGCTTCTTACGCGTCTTCGTCGCCGTCACCAGAGAGCGCTGCCGGAAGTGAATGTAAACGTTGCTGCGTTGGTCATAAGTAACGGAGATGAGTTCATTGATTTTGTTCACGTTAGGGCGGGCTGCACTTGGTTGAAAACGAGACCTAACAAATATGTTGGGCAGGACAAAGATACAGATTGCCACGAGGGATATGGGCGTATTGGACGCCTGACGGTATCACACTTAATAGTTACTTTTACGTGCTTCAATGTTAGGCATGATGGTGCCAGTGTGTGGGTACTAGCCTCAGCCTAGGCCTACAACAAGTAAAGTTGATTTGTGTTTTTTTCAGGAACTTTTGTCACAGTGAGAATGGAACGAAGTTAAAGAACAGAGTTACGGCTATTATGGTTATTATGGTTTTTCAAAGATGAACTATTGCATCTACCCTGAATGGGAATTTAGGTACTGAATAATAGTGGACTAATGCAAATAATACTATAATATTAAATAATCAGTAAACGTATGTATTTTCTCTCTGACGCAGAAAAAGTAAGTGAGTCACACCTGTCACTCGTCCATAGACAACCCAGTCTTAATAACTTCTTAACTTAGAACAGTAAGTGCTGGTTGCCGAGCACTATTTCTAAGTTATCAGGTGCCAAAACTCACATGCCGCTCCTGGTTGAGCGTCATTTCCATATCCTTGTCCTTTCCCTGCGGACTCCAGGGAGGGTCAACAACCGCTAGCGACTCGATGCCAATCTTCGGCGACGGCAGAGTAAACTCGATCCCTGGAGGAGGCACCTTGAAGGTGACACTAGCGCCCTCCTCCATACGGGGCCATACTTGGTAGCGGAGTTTCCACATTGCTTGGAAGCGGAGAATTGCGTTGATTCTGGAAGAGGGTGAAGAGTGAAGGCGGTGATAGCGAAGGGTAATTGAAACTAATATACACCTCCTTCCTGCCAAACGCTGGCTGGAAGGTCATCAGTCTCACGGATAGACTAGAGGTATGGGAGAAAGAAAGAAAGAGCGAAAGAGAGGGAGATAGAGGCAGGAAGACACAGAAAGTGAGGAGAGCGCGAGAAGTTGCGAAATAAAGAGAGGTAGAGAAAAAAGGAATGGGGATGAAAGAGAGGAAGAGATAGAAAGCGCAAGGTAGAAAGAAAGAGATAGGGAGAGAGACCAATCCAACCTGACACTAGGCTCGGGGTGCTTCAAGTCGCGGTGCATGATCTCTGACGCGGTCTGCGGCGACTTGACCGCGCACAGTATGAACAGCGAGGCTGCGCACGCGCACAGCTCGCGGTCGGACTCCAGCAGCAGCTGCCAGGCAACCGGCGCCGACGACGCGAACAGGTCTTCCGGCATTGTGGTCGCGCCTTTGATCAGCGTCGCCAGCGGAGCGTGGTATGCGTCGCGGACCTACGGAAGGATAGGAGAATAGGTTGTTTAGCCTCCCAAGTCCGGACCCTTAGAATAACAAACGAAAACCATTGTTATTTTCAAGGTCAGGACTTAGGAGGTTAGGCCAAAAGGAACTGGTCCGTGACTAATTATTGTCACTGTAACTGTTAAATTAGATTATCAGTCATGAAAATACATAAATTTCGGCAAAAAAAGAGTACGATTTTTGTGTTTTATTTTCTGTACTTATACGTGAGGTTTAAAAAGCTAAAGCCAGATCTGTTGAAACTTAAATAAAAGTAATCGGCATGATCTCCGGAGGGCCCCGGCGGCGGCGGAGGCGCTGTCTGTTCCAGTTTCTGTCTGTCACTGAGCCCGGTATCTAAAGAGAGGCAGGAGGGGGATACCCACCTGCCCTTTGAGATACTTCAGCAGCGCGGGGGGCTCCGGCGGAGGATAAGGGATGGCACCAGGCTTGGCGGCCGGGGGGGCTTCGGCAGTAGAGGGCGCCGTCTGCTCCACCCCTGCTGCTCTATACACTAGACCCACACTTTCTATCACTGAGCGGTCGATCCTGGTATAGGGGTAGAGAAAGAATGTGTTAGCAAACTAAAAAATTTAAAATTGGAATGGGTTTAGGTACTCTATTTTACCAAAGTAAAATGGAGTGCCTACAGCAATTCGAATTTTATACATGTGCCGAGACGCAGCAAACATGACTTGAAACATAATTTGGTTTCACTTTGTAAATCAATTGTTAAAAAAGCCTAATATTAAATATCAGCACAAAGGTCCGATGAGGAAGATAGCACTGTAAACAGTGTATTTTAATATCGGGTTCAATACGTATGTTCATGCTGTCTAACCTGAAAGGCAGTTTGTCATTTTGCTATAAGTATAAATTAAAATGTAGTTGAAAAGGACTAAGAAAAATCTACTTTATACACAGTATTATAAGCATTTACCTACAATCAATGAATAAAATATGTAGCCAGAAACTGTGAGGCAAAAAGCTGGTTAAGAAAATGCTTCTAATCAAGCTTATCTAACTTTGCAATCATGTAAGCAATGATAATCCTTAGATATCTATTTACTAAACAGGTAAATAGAAATTTACAACTCAAAACCTGTGTGGTTCTAGTAAGGATGTTAAAAACTATTAAAATGTAATTTCAAAGTGTCAGCGGCGTAGGTGATTACTAGTATAATTTAAGGTGAGATTTTTCAATAGCCAGATAATACCCAGATACTTATAGGACTGTTAACCTCCAGATAACACTATTAACGTCGTCATTTACAATACTGAACAGTTATAAACAACTTGGATGCCAAGCTGACGGTTGAAAAATCGCTCCTAAATGGGGCAAAAGTGCTTGTAAGAACTTGGTTAATTATTAAAGGTGCTAGCTACTTAAATATAAGATAATATTTATAGAAGAACAGCCCAGGGTAGAGAAGCTGTGCGAAATGTGCGCCATTGGTATATGTTTTAATTTTGAAAAGTTGGGTCCTTACTTACGATTCGTGTTTCTGTATTGTTATAGGGATTGAATACTGATTATTTGCATTTAATTCCCATAAACTGCCGACCGGAGCGTTATATGCGCAGTGGAGTTTTAATATATTTTTGTGGTAGAATCTAAGTGCCAATTCATAATGGCGCACGGTGATCGAAACTGGCGTAACCACAAGTCATAAATTGTCTGTGGAAAAGTGAATGCAGGAGATTTTCAAGCCCGTGCCGATAGAATGTAGGGTTGCCACATGTTTTCAAATTAATATTGTAAAACCATTGTAAATTGTCTCGATTTCAAAACATTTTTAAGTGTAGCCCCAAGAGTTTTTGCTTCCATACGTGAACTGGTTGTAATTGTACTGAAATGTAAACTGGACGCAATATTATCGCGGTACGAGTAAATATTCAAATATAATGGGTGTATCAAAATTCCCTTACCTTCGTCCCGAAAGAGGGAGTTTTTACTGGTCAGTGGTAACAACTTTTACTATGGAGACAACTTTGAAATGGCGAAAAAGGTATGATGTGTTCCATATAATATTTAGTTGTCTTACCGTGGTATCTTTAGTATGGAACAGCTAGTGTTTTTGAAGTTGTTCCCGTAGTGGAAGTTGTTCGTATTGCTAAGTAGACCTCCCCTCCCATTTTTAAAAAGATAAGGAGATAATGATATTTATGATACCCTTTAAGATGAACCCGAACTTAAGCGAGGCGAACGAAACTAATTTTAGAATTCTTTGTATGTAACCACATCCTCATCAACCCGCGCCACATCAGGCGAATTCGAAATTCAGAACTTCGAAGGTAAAGTAAAAATTGGTTTCCCGCCCATAACTTGTAGGTAGACATATTTTCTAGTGGAAGCCACACTAGGAGACCCCGAATCGTATTTACCAGTTTTATTAACGCACCCAATGACTTCAATATTTTAATAAATAATCGCGATTAGATCCAATGTATAACTACGACTTCAGTGCGTTCAATTCATTTAGTGCGGGTTCTCCCCTAGCTAATAATTCGCCTTCAAAAATGAAATTAACAGTAACCGTAACCACGATCAATCGCACGCCATTCCGCCCCGCGCTAGAAAGAAAGCCCGTGACAACCCCACCCAAAGAAGAGATATGAAAACGGCGTGCAAAACGGTCCAAGAAGAAAGCGGCGGCGGGCCGCGCGGGGTACCAACTGGCGGGCACACTTGTCCCTAAAGAGGCTGTCCTTGCGCGGCGGGTCGGACCTGTCGGCCGCATGCTCGGACGGTTTGCGGCCGCGCCGGCCGGCGCGCCGCCCGCTCGCGCCCCGCTCCTCCTCGCTCGGCGGGGGGGCGGACGGGCCGAACTTCTCGCCGTAGATCTGTGGGCGGACACTGTATCTCTAGGCGTCGGCCCCATAGGAACGACGTCGGGCGAGGGCGCGGAAAAAACGCGACGCGTTTTATAGAGTCACAGACCACAGTCCTTGCTCTGTGGTCTGTGATGCTGTACAACGCGTCGCGTCTTTTCCGCTCTGTGGTCTACCTAGCCCCACGTCCTTTCTAACGCCCTAGATTTCAAAAAGCAGCCTTCACTGGTAGCTTTCCGTACATAGAAGTCACCACCCTGCAGCGTCAGGGTCACGTCACAGTAGGAATTTGTGTTGTTGCGACTGTGCCGCCAACATTGACAAATTTATTCCAAGGTCGCGACTGCCAAGTTCGGTAGGCCAATGTTACAACTGTAACCGGAGCAACTGCTTCACTATCGAATGTGTTAGCACTGTAGGCTATTTGCCACGCATCTACTTTTAGTTCTGGCATCCCTTTCGCTCTCAAATACGTTAGGATATTAATGAATGTAAAAAAATATACCTACTTTTGAGAAATGTGGTAAAAAAATATTTACAGACAGTTTCAATCAAAGTTATACTTATTCTTTACAAATATAAATGTGTTAGAATGCGTGAGCGAGATCAACTTTAAGTTAGATGGTTGAATTACAAACGTGAATGATTGGTTTTTAAATATTTTTGTATGAAAAGGGGTAGAAGTTGGGTACCATTAATGTGTATAAAGATACCTTCTGAACAGATTTCATCAGGCGCGCGCTGGCGCGCATATTCCGGCGGAAGCAGTACGGGTGGCAGAAGTTTTGGTGGCAGCAATGGTAGTTGAACGAGTTCAGGAACTTCACCATCACCTGCGTGCGAGCAAATTAACCGGCAAATTGTACAAGTATGTACACAGCACAATTTATTATCTTCATTAATGGGTATAATGAGGTAACTTCGCATGAGAGGCAGATAGTAAGTGAGAGAGAGAAGGGAAGAGAGCGGGTAAAACAAGGAAGAGAGCGCGGGAGATTGAAGGTATCAGGGCGCTGCCTAATCGTGGTTGGGCGGGTCAGCCGAGTTGTTGTCGGGACTGTCGAACTGTCGTGTTCGGACAGTCCCGACAACAACACGGCCGACCTGTGTCTTTGTGCTCGTTAAGAGAGAGCTCCCGCTCTCTGGAAGAGAACGAAAGGAAGGTACCGAGAGAGAGAAAACCTTCAGCCAAAGAACCGCCTTGTCGCGGTCGGGCGGGTCGGCAGAGTTGCTGTCGGGACTGTCGGGCGATGTTCGTGCTCGTCAAGAGTGAGAAAGAGCAAGAGAATAAGAGGGAGATAGCGAGTGAGTTGAGAGGGGAAGAGAGCGAGAGAGATACCTTCAGCCAGGGCGCCGCCTTGTCGCGGTCGGGCGGGTCGACAGAGTTGCTGTCGGGACTGTCGGGCGGATGTTCATGCTCGTCCGACAGCACGCCGGGACTCTCCTCGCCGCCGCTGTCCGCCTCCGCGGACATTACTACGGCACCTGGAGACAGGCGGAACGGATTCGGTACTTGAATGGACTAAAATACAGGTCTGCCATGTTAGTACAAGAAAATAAAATGAAAAGACTCGTTGACTGCCTCGTTGGTCTAGCGAGTAACTTGTTTGTCTAAAAAGACAGAGGTCGATGAAGGCCGCCGTACTTGATTTGTACAAATAGCCCAGTCTTGGTTAATTTTAATTTTTGCACAGGGTATCGTAGTTTTGGACCAGAACAAGTGATTTTGTTGTTTGGAAGTTGTTATTATCGATATAGCTATGAGCTTTTCTCTTTTATGTCTTTGATTTAGTCTATAGAAAACGCTGCTGGTTGTGCAATTACATAGTGTAAATGTAATTATTCCATGTATTTAACCATATTGTACAATTGTTTGTTTTCTTTCAATACATAAAAATAAAATTATTGCACACAACGTAATAGAGAACTTGCAAAAAAAGATGTTATTGGAAAAAGATAAACAATCGTGATTATAGGTTTTTATCTTCTACTAGTACGTTTCATAAAATAACAGTAATGTTATATGTTATGTTATAAATAAAATACAGGGGCTGGACCCTCCTAGTAAGTATAGAAATACCTGTCTCAGGAGGGGTAATAGCAACCATGTTTAAGAAGTGCCTGTGATTGGAAAACGGGGTTACGGGGTCGACTTGCACCTATGTTAATGAAGGCCTGGGATTGGCTTAAGCAAACTATTATTTTTGTACCTGTTCCTGGATAAATGGCTGGTTCAGAAGTATCACTTCTGTCAGACAGGGACGATACTTTTCTGCGGCTTTGTATAGAATCCGATCTTCGAGTGAGGACTGTAACAAACAATTAAATAAAAAATAACCACAGACTTCAAAATACTATATCACTAAAAAGTTAGAAATTATTTAAAAGAATACCGTTGAATTAGGAGTATTTTATCATTCTTCTATTTTATGAAACATACGCATATCACTAAAGAATGGGCCCCATTACCCCTTATTTACTGCTGTCCATTGAAGAGTTCCGTTCTCCATCTCTGAAACTCTTCATCAGATCTTCACCAAATTAAAATGGAACCAATGGGACGTTATATCTATTCGAACAAAAAAAGAATTGTCGAAATCGGTTAAGATTTGACGGAGTTAAGCGTGAACATTGCCAAAAAGGGAATATACGCGTCGAATTAATAACCTCCTCATTTTTGGAAGTCGGTTATAAATATATTCCTAAGGTCGATTTAACTTTGATTATGACGGCAATTTATATCAAAGTACATCAACCAACTTCATATTTGTCTTTGTGGACATCTGAACCCAAAACTGAGTCGAGATTTCCGCTATGAAATAGAGATGCCTTCCATATCTGAAATTCTGTACTGGTCGCTCTGGATTGCTAAAACAAGTAACTAGCTTGCTATTTGCTAAACTAATAGATGCTTCAAAATAAAAATCAAATAATATTTATGTACAATCGCAAAAGTTCTAAAAAGTACAGTGTTAGTATTACCACAGGTATTACTATGTGATATTTAACTAACAACATGAAGTTAGTAGACGCTACTTCACCGTCTGCTACTTTGTCTGCGCCGTCTGCTAGTTTGCCCGCTAGTTCATCTGCTAGTGGTATAGCATCTTTTAGTTTAGCCAGCTTGACACTCTATTTACCGGAGTTCAGCATTCCAGGTATGCCCCATATTACGCGCACAAAATCCTGAACGATTTCAATCGTTTAACTGTAAAATTCCCTACTAAATGCTATCGTAAACGTAAGGATTTCGAAAGGATTTGATGCGCATATTTAGTCCTCTGATGTAATACTTACACTCCTCCACATCTCTCGTGTCCTTCTGTCTTAGTTTGATTGAGCGTCGCTTGAAGGAGCCGTAAGCTGTATGTCCTTGCTGGGTGTTGCGTCGGCTCATGCAAGCTTTACCGCGCGAGCCGAGACGACCCTTCTTGTCGTCCAACACCGCTGGTGGAATGGCGTCTGCTAGCTGCAAGTGAAACTTGCTATGTTTACCACACAATATATGATTTAGTTCGTAAAAGGCGTTGTGATACTAACAACTCGATTGCGTGAGAGCAATACGAACAGGTACTCGCGGCATTTGAAATCAAAGCCACAGTTACACGTGTCGACTCGCGATTAAGCTCCAATTTCACTACCAAAACTGAACACTTTCTTTAACCAATAATGCCAGTGGTTCTGAAGGCATTTAAAAATAAAACATTGTACCGATTTTCAACACACATTTTTAACATGTCGCTAAATGTGGTGGTCTTGCGTTTTCTTTCTATTGAGTCTTTTTATTATTGTTCGCACAATTAAACAACGTAAAAACCTAAAACCTTGTTTTGCTGAGAAGTAAGTCGCTTGCAAATTACGTCATGTAGTTGTCATCGTAAAAAGCTACAAGAACAGTTGAATTTAAACTAGGATATTGTAAATATGAAGCGCGGCGCTCTGATTATCCTCATTGGTTTTACACGAACTGTAGAAATAGAGCGGAAGGCCTAGGACGCTTGGAAGAAACTTGTGGAGGAGGCCAAGAACTAGGTTTGTGACGTCAGCATTACAAATTGTAGTTTCACAGGAGCTAAGTAACGTTTTGTGATTAAACGCTTTCAGTATCAGCGGTGAAATTGGGGAGAAGTGAGCTAGTGACTGTGTTTGTTAAAAAGAATAGCTTTCATTGAACTGTCCTGAGTGTGACTACAAAAGCTCTAAACTAAATTCTTCTATTTCAATAAGGCGATTAAGATATGTTGAACGTTTAAAAGTAGGTAGCATAAAGAATCTGTAGTTTTTAGCCAAGAACCGGAAAGATGAATACTTCTTTCCAGAAGCGACAGTAGCCTACTTGTATGAACTAAATTGCGGGTATTTAAGCTCTACATCTGAGAATGGAAAAATAATGCTAGATACTTCTTACGAAATCATTACTCGTTATTCACTATAATTAAACATAGCACGAAGTAGTCACAGAAGCTAGCCCTCAAACCTTCACATTGATTCCGCTTTATGTGGTCGTATCATTCGGAATTTCAACGGGTCTAAGATCTTGCTGTTTACTCACAGTAACATTACTCCCGCCCGACACGTTTTCGGGTTCGTGAAGGACGAAAGATATCTTCCTCTCAGTCTCTACCCCAGCGATACTCTGGAGGCTTTGAGCTGATGCCTGGGAGTGTCCCATGCTCGATAGAGCCATACTCCATCGACGATTGGCTTCCCTGGATAACACAGTATACATGTTAAAGCAGAAATTGACATGGAGTAAGGTGCGATTTAGCTATGGAACTAGCCGCTATTTTTTTATTTACGTATTTACTCTTTTCACTTTATTTTGGCATGCCAATGTAGCAAAGCAGTTTTGAGGTGGTTCTAAAAGTTCTAGGGTAATTGCAAATTATATCTAAGTATCGGGTGTTTTGAGTCTTTGTACAGTTTCAGATAGAGCCAAGGGTTATTTACACTTTTGGGTTATTTATTTTTGGGTGTTGTAAAATTGTTGTGTGTACGATTGTTATTCAGATTTAGAAAATTCAACATGCATTTTATTGACACTTTTAGACTAGTTTTAATATATTACAGTAAAAATCGGTGTTCGGTGCTATATAAAATCGTAAAGGTGATCGATATTTACTACCAAAAAACTTTTAAGTACTTTTATTATTAATTGATTGAATTAATTAAATTTATACAGTTTACGTCCTAGTTTAGATCTAGACGCATGCGCGCTCAGTGCTCGATGCAAGGTAGCATGCATTAGTTCTTCAGAAACATACTCGACTGGTATTAATGTGTGTTGACTGCTAAGAGCCCTGTCGAAACAAAACAATCGTCAAATATATGCACTCTTAAACGGATCATTTCATTAAGAAAACAAAACTTAAACCAACTCACTTATTCGTACACAACACACGTCGTCGTTTTTCCATCCATCTTCGCATAACATGGTAAGAAAATTATAAATATTATACTCCAAAAACTTATTACTTACCAATGCAACAATATTATGTTCGTATCATTGGAATACCGTACCTATACACGCGGTCCCAGGGTCCTCTTTCCTTAAGCGAGGCGCGGCATGTTTTTGGGATGGTCTGGTAGGATTCCCTTAAAAAGCATGTGATCTCATAGAGTAACACACAAGCAACGAGCCGTAATGCTCGGGGACACTCGGATCCGACCGGTTTTCCGGAGATGCGAATGCTCGCTGTAACATTACGAAGGATATTAGACACTACGCCTTTGATTTACAGTCATATGCCATTGACCGTTACCTTCGTCAAGAAAATCCTCTTCTTCGTCTTGTTGCAACAGTTCGCGCTGCCCATCGGGGTCGGACACCAAGTTTACCACAGTCTCCAAGTGTTTCTTATCTTCTACTAACATCTCTTCGAGTCTATTCCCTATGGCCTGAAAAAAATATTCGACGTCATGTTTAGAAATGAAGGTTGTGGATAAAGCAGGAAGGAATGTGTTAGCTACATACTTCAGCCCACTGATAGAAGAGCTTTGCCGCTAAACGTTGACGCCTTATCTGAGGACTGCTTCCAGCTGTGAAAATAAATGAATGCTCAGTGCCAACGGTAACGACTACAGAGCCAAGTTGCACGTCAAACCATCAACAAAATCGTCTCAATAAATTGCATCCATGAATGATCACCAACGTAAGCGAATATGATGAAGAAGCCTTTCAGAAAAAAGCAAGAGTTTTTATCACGGACCTGTGTTCTTGACCACGTGTGACTTGAGCCAGTAGGGCCACTGGCCTTTGTTGCAGTTGTGCACCAAATGCGCGCACTCCAAAAGAATGGCCGCTCGACCCACCACCACTGTGTTCGGCTGAAACAAACAACAATATAAAAATAACAGATAACTAAAATCTAGCAAGATAATTTAGGTTTCTCGCAAGCCATTCGTGAGTGAAAGCTTTCTAACGTGTTGATCTTATTGCGTTAAGGCAAATTGGATAGCTTTAATGGTTAATGCATACAAATGATCAAATGCCAAGAATGAAAGCCGCGGAAACTCAATCACTTAAACCGTCGCTGTAAAATTAAGCTTTTAGCTTTGGATCGAGTGAAAGTTCGGGTTTGGCGACGCAACTTGGGATAGCCTAATGTCCAGCGGAGGTCAGTCCGAATAAAACATACCAGTTCAAGTAAAGCTGCCATGAACAAAGCGTCCGGCAACGCCCCAGGCTGGGTCGCGTCCAGCATGAAGGAGAAACGTGCCAGTCCTGCATATAGCGGCGCCGCAGGCACTAAGCGCCGTCGCTTCAGTATCACGACTTCGGATTCCCCGCCGCCCGAGCCGCCCTCCGCTGAGCCGCGCCGGGACATGTCTGGGGGAGGATGCCTGTTACTTCTCTATAGTTTGTACACGAGTGAGGGTCTAAGAATTAATAGTGGATGGACAAAGAAGTTTAGTTTAGCTCAGTGATTAGATGACCCTCTTTGGTTATATTGTGGAAGTGAGTCACATTCCAATCCAATCAGTCGGTCCCTCAATGCTGAGGATCGTGGCCGCTATGACGAGGATGAGTGTAGAGTGCTCTCTATCTGGACCTATCGTTAGCTGTGTGGACTGCCTGGTGGCACTTGAGTAACATTACCTGTTGTTTAAAATTTAGTTCAGTATACATGAATTGAGGTGGTAGATCAAAGCAGTTTTTATTTGACGTTGTTACTTTCTATGATACACGCGTAACATCCTTAAAAAAAACTTACATCCGCCAGATGTCTCTTCAATGCTGCCATCTCTTTTCTTGCCCATTTTTCTCAGGCCAAATCTGTTGAGTCTGTCTTCAACTCGCTTCCGGGCTCTGAAACAAATCATGTTGATTGAAGATTCCATAAGTCGAAAGAATCGCAGGGCCTCGCCTCGCGCGTTGTATTTTTGTATCTACTTGATGTTAGCGGCATTACAGCGGCCTCCATACACAAATTAAGTTAGCTCTTCCAATCCAACTCTAGTGCCTGCAGATGCGAGGCTAGCGAGCGATGTCTACCTGTCGAGCGTGTGTCTGACGTGTCGCTTGACCCTCGCTCTACCTGAGTCTAGTGCCTGCAAAGGAGAGGCTAGGGAGCAATGCCCACCTGTTGAACGTGTGTCCGATGCGTCATTTGATCCTCTCTCTACCCAACTATAGCACCTGCCGATGCGAGGCTAGCGAGCATGTGTCCGACACGCCGCTTGATTCTCTATCTCTACCTATCTCCAGCGCCTGTAGATGCGAAGCTAGCGAGCAAAGTCAACTTGATGAGTGTGTGTCCGACGCGTCGCTTGAACCACTCTCTACCCGACTCCAGTGCCTGCAAAGGCGAGGCTTGGGAGCAGTGCCCACCTGTTGAAGGTGCGTCCGACGCGTCACTTGATCCTCGCTCTCTACCCAACTACAGTACCTGCCAATGCGAGGCTAGCGAGCAGAGCGCAGATATTGAGTATGTAGACGACGCGTCATTTGATCCTCTCTTTACCCAACTATAGCACCTGCCGATACGAGGCTAGCAAGCAGAGCGCAGCTGTTGAGCATGTGTCCGACGCGCCGCATGATCCTCTCTCTCTACCCATCTCCAGCGCCTGTAAATGCGAAGCTAGCGAGCAATGTCAATCTGCTGAGCGTGTATCCGACGCGTCGCTTGCCCCTCTCTCTCTACCCAACTCCAGTGCCTGCAGATGAGAGGCTAGCGAGCAGCGCACACCTGTGAGCGTGTGTCCACCTGTCGAGCGTGAGTCCACCTGTCGAGCGCATGTCCACCTGTTGAGCGTGTGTCCGACGCGGCGCTTGACGTGCACGGGGCGGGCGGGCAGCTGCGCGAGCGCGGGCGGGCGCGCTAGCGAGGCCGCGCTGCTCGAGATGGCCAGCGACTCGCCCGAGCCGCCGCCGTTGCCCAGCAGCGAGTGCGCGTCCGACTTCTGCCGGAACCAGTTCACTGGAAGGGAGGGGGTCTGTTACACAAGGAGAGTTTCGGCGATTTCTTCTAGGCACTAATATGGTCGCCTAGTGTACAGTGAACACATTTAACTAAAATACTTCATACTAAAAACACAGAAATAATTTAAACGAATATGACCTGTTCATAGTCGAACGTCGTTGAAGTCGCGGTACGTACTCGTATATCAAACTTTTGTAGAACTATAATTTGGTGAAGTATAACATGACATGTACGTACCGAATTCAAATTTAAAGGTCATATTCGTTTAAATTATTTCAGTGTTTTTAGTATTGTAGTAGATTATTTTCATAAAAAAATTATTTTACGATTTTTTGTGACTATCACTCGACCAAATTGTGTTTTCCGAGAGCAAATGCACGAATCACTGTAAAAACACCCAAATTGTTGCAAGTGCGCCTTTAAAATTTGAAGAGTTCCCTCAATTTCTCCAGGATCAAATCATCAGATCCTGACTTGTTGACCATGGGACTACCTGTTACCCTTTCAAATAATTTTTCAAATCAGTCCAGGCGTCGCCCAGTAATCTGGGTACATACATAAAAAATATAAAACCGGCCAAGTGCGAGTCGGACTCGCGCACCGAGGGTTCCGTACAAACCTGCAATGTCAACAACATTTTTTCACGGGTTAAAGGCAATTAGATCTAAGTATTTGATATGAATTTCAACTTGATAGCTCTACGCGTTCATGAGGAAAAAAGTAATAAGTTTATATTTATTAAAAAATATATATTTTGTAATGTAACTAAAAATTTAAGGTTTTCGGAATTTTTCCTTTATGTGTGCTATAAAACGTTGCTTCATGCCAAATTTCAAGATTCTAGGTCGACTGGAAGTACCCTTTAGGTTTTGATTCCCTTGCGAGTACTTGCGAGTTTCAAAATATGCAGCTTAAATTGCTGTTTCTTTTGATTGCGTTGACATAGAAGTTAGATTTTGTTACAGCTTAAAGGTATTATAGACCTGAGTATTTGGTATGAATTTCAATTTAATACCTCTACGCGTTTATGAGGAAATGGGTAGTAAGTTTAAAATTATTAAAAAAATATATATTATGTGATGTAACTAAAAATTTATGGTTTTCGTAATTTTTCCTTTATCTATGCTATAAGACGTTGCTTCGTACCAAATTTCAAGATTCTGAGTTCACGGGAAGCACCCTGTAGGTTTTGATTCCCTTGCAAGTGTCGAAAATTTGCGGCATAAACGGCTGTATCTTTTGATTGCGTTGGCTTAGAAGTTTGATTTTTTCACAGCTTCAAGGGACAATAGACCTGAGTAATTGATATAAATTTCAGCTTCATACCTCCACGCGTTCCTGAGAAAAAGGGTCTTGACAGACGGACGGACGGACAGACGGACAACAAAGTGATCCTATAAGGGTTCCGTTTTTTCCTTTTGAGGTACGGAACCCTAAAAAGTAAAAAAAAACATACCGACGACTTGAGAACCTCATATTGTTTGGAAGACGGTTAAAAAGTCGATTCAAATGGCGAGTTAAGTGACATCTAAGAAGAGGTGCAAGCCAGCGTAAGATTTGATACAGTCGATTAAATATACTAAGATATAAACATTTAACTAGAGTTAACATGCATTTAACATCTTAGACCCGTGTTCGTTGACAATCAGGCATGACTGTCGTCAAGTGTTAACCTGTCATAATTAAAAAATAAAAACATATCTAAAACCTGTACAATTCGCAAAGACTATTTTTTTTCTTGAGGGCTGAATCAAAAACCATTTCGAGATTAACATCTAAGTAACCATATTTTCTATATTTAAGATAAATATTAAGGAAGATGAGCGTTATTTTTGCCAAAAAACAATAATCTTCATTTGACCTTCTGATGACGTCACATTTTAAAATAAACATAACATATGGCAACACTACGTTACTTAAAAAAAAGACTTGCTGTCATAACTGTCATATGCATATCATTTCCTTGTCTGTGAAAAAAACGTCTGTGACAGCAAATCACAGAAACAAAGTGTGACAGTTTGCGCGACGTTTCGGCGTGTGCACTCGAAAAATATGACGTCACGCTTTCAAATATTTTAAATAAATAATTTATAATAATAAACTTAACAAATCGCTGAAAAAATGAAATTAGTCTCTAGAAATTACTTCTGCTATAAGAAAAAAATATAAAATAAGATCAAAATAAAAAATATACTGCCCGAATTGCTCAAAATATGGATATCTGTGAAAACTTTTTGTTAGTTTTCTGTATTTATGTGTGTAAATTTAATGTGTTAGTGACAAGCTGTTAGGTTTCCTAACAAAATAAATAAATAAAATATCCGTAATTTTATTTCCTAGTCTGAGTAAGGTTGGTTTGTCAGAAGTATCAGCCGGCGGTTCGGCGTGTCAGTCAAACGCAAAACAGCGCTCACCGAAGTGGAATTTGGTCGGGATGGAGCGCGAGCATGTGCGCGTGCGCCAGCCAGCGGCGCAGAGTGTCGACGGCGGCCGGCGCGCTGGAGTGGAACGCAGTGGAACCTGCTCGGGATGGAGCGCGAGTGCGTGTGCGCGATCCGGCGGCGCGGCGTGTCGGCGGCGTTCGGCGCCGGCAGCGGGCGCTCCGAGCAGCGCGGCTTCAGATAGCTTTTTACGTCTATGCAACAACCGGTGCTCACCGATGCCGATAAAGTGGAACCTGCTCGGGATGGAGCGCGAGTGCGTGTGCGCGATCCGGCGGCGCGGCGTGTCGGCGGCGGCCGGCGCCGGCAGCGCGCGCTCCGAGTGGCGCGGCGTGAGTGGGTGCCGGCGCGGGCGCCCGCACAGCGGGGACTGACTCCCGCATTCGGACACGCACTCCGTCTCGAGAAGGCTCTGCGAACATTACACGTAAACATGGTGTTTGGTGAGGACGTACAGTTGGAGAAGATAAATCACAACGTAGTTGTAGCTCACAGTATATTGTGTAGACATGAGTTTCTCTGTTCTGCTAGTTCTGCCATTCGGTCGTCGACTTATTTGATGGTAATCAACAATGATACTGCAAGACTAACGACGCTGTTCATGGTCGTGGAGATAATAATATATATAGAGATAATGAATGATTGGCTACTTTATTCTGTGATGTAGCAATTCAAAGAGGTTCTAGATTATGTAGAAAATTAAACAGCATTTTCAGGAATAAACTATGTTTAGGTTCGTGGGCATCACAACTTCCATGTTATTTAGTTCCCCCCACTGTAACGATAACTCACATGAGCGCCCGTAGAAGAGGTGCTTCGCTTTTTGAAGGTAAACTTCTTGTGTATTTTCTCATCGGCAGCACAGCCTGAGTCCGCCCCCGTATCTGAACCCCGCTCGTCATCCTGAGTGCGCGGAATGTGACTGGAACAAGATGATTTGTAAATCTTTAAGTATAGACAAAAATACTGGCTGTAGAGTTCGCTATTTTTAATTAGTAGTTTTAAGTTTTTTTTTTTAGCGGTAAGCCCTACCTACATGTCACGTTAACTTAATTTGGTGTGAAGGTGCTATTTGAAAACTAGCGCTGTTTTAAATAGAAACAGCAAACGCTGAAATAGTATCATTGTCATTTATTTTTCTAATATTGTATGTAAGCATGTTTGTTTGAGGTAATAAAGCATTCATTCATTCATTCATATAGTCAGCATTTTTAGTGTCCCGATGCCAGACCAAAAAATAGCAGCACATTGATAGGTTGTCCAGCTCTGTAACCAACAAGATAGGATAGACGGAAGGATGGCAAGTATGAGCTAATAAGTCCAATAAATCTCTTTTGGCTCTACCCCATCCACTATCCATCCATCACCAAAGGTTAGCTGGAAGAAAATACTTATTAGTATTAAATTCGCCTATGCACAAATATTTTATCGTGCAATAAAGAATCTTCAAAACAGAAACTTCACGACCAGGGGCCGGTTTCATAATACTAGAATTCATAGTTTATTGTGACAATTTGTTGTACAGTCCGTGTAGCGTCCACTAGATGTGCCTTTGGGCGCAAGCTCAAGGCATATCTGCTTGAACAGCAGAGTCTTCCTTATCCCGAACTCTCACGCCGCAGACTTCACGCTACAAATGACTTAGTGACGTAACGATGTGATCGCATCAAGGATACTTAACTTGATTGCGTATTTATTCTACCATACCTTTGTTATATGTGTACTCAATATTTCATATTGTACGTATATGTATGTGTATATATGTCTTTATATATGTATTTACGTGTATAAGTATATCGCTGTTAATGTAAATTTATTGATGTTTATTATGTTACCTATATGGTTTTATTTATTAGTTAGCAGCAGGCCACGCTCCGCTCTAGAGCACTTGGGGCTATCGGCCCTGACTGAAAATCAGCGCTGAGGGTTCACACCCTCAGCACTGTGCTGAGTCAGTTGCCATTCGCAGCAGCAGAGACACACCGCGACAATTTCTGAAAAGTGTTCCTATTATTTTTTACTGTCCATATTTTGTTTTAAGTTTTAATTAATGTGTGTTGTTTGTTGCTGCAATTAATGTTTCTCTTTCTTTCTTTCTTTCTTACATTTCGTAGCCGAGTCTTACTACTTGTTAATCTGTGGGTTGATCGGCTTTGCAATGTACATCGAATTGTCTTAGTAAACTATGAATTGTAGTTTTATGAAACAGGCCCCTGACAACAGGGTAAAAGATCGAATCGATCGCCAACCTCAGATAAGGGACGGCAGATCCTACTTTATATTCTTTTTGTTGCACTAACCCGTGCTGAGGACAATTTTAAAAACCTATTTAGAGGCTAAAAATTCCACCCATGCCGGGACTTGAACCCGCGACCTCTGGCTCACCGAGCCAGCGCTCTCCCAACTGAGCTAATGGGCAAGTGCAAGCATCGATGAAATTTCGCGCCTCTTTACAAACTTCTCTGTATTACGTACAGGCAGCGACATCTGACCGAAGCGATACTCGGGGCTGCAAGTGATGTAAAATAGGATACTTTCATTCCGGAAATTACTCATTGCATGCGGACGAAGTCGCGGCCAAAGGCTAGTCCTACTAATATTGTAAATGAAAGTTTATGAATATGTTTGGATGTTTGTCACTCAATCGCGCAATAACGGCTGAACGGATTTACATGAAACTTGGCGTACAGATATAGACAAAGATCTGAATTGAGACATAGCATAATTGATATCCTTTGCGTTCCCGTGGGATAATATTTATTTTAAGTTTAAAATAAATGGCATTGTGCGAGCGAACGTTGTGTTTTAAGACTATATGGCATTGTGCAAGTGTCGTATAAACGGATTCTGTGGCGGTACGAAATTCGCCGGGACAGCTAGTAAAGAATAATTACCGGATAACGCGGGTAGTCTGCATATTGTCTCGCTGCTGGCTATCAGGCCGGTCGGCCGTGTCCAGAAGTGCGCTGAAAGCCACAGCGCGGAAGACCCCGCCGTGAGCTTCGCGCGCGTAACTCAGGAGCAGACGCACTTCCAGGTACAATGTCTGCGGGTGTATGTGGTTAGATCATGGACCGATTTTTCAATTACCACTTTTTCACTGTTGTCAAATAAAAATTAAATATAGTTTTGTAGGGCGCTAGGGCTCATTCAAGTAATATGAAGGCACCAAAAGTTCACGGGGGGATTTTTGGTTCAATTCGAGACAAATCAGGGTTAGTTACTTACTTTTTCTTTGTTAATTACTTTTGCAGGCAAAGGATGAGGGGGGGGGGGGGGGTAAAGTTTGGCAACCAGTGTCTTTTTATTTTTATTAAAGTACTCACGGAATTATCCAGCATCTTCAGCTCCTTATGCATAAGCGCGAACCGGGTGACCAGCACTCGGAAGGTGGACTCCATGATGTAAGTCTCGATGGCGCGGCAGGTGTTGGGCCCTTGCATTCCCGCGCCAAAGTTGGTCGCGTACCCTTGCTGCAGGTTGCCCATGTCCGTTTTGTTGCGCTTTTGCTGGTCTGGAAATATAACAGCGCCTCAACCCTCAGGATAAGCTGGAAGGCCCGCTAGCACATATGATATGGACATCTTAAGGTTACTTTTTACACCAAAAGGTTCCTTTTTTGTCTCTTTTTGGGAACTTTTGACAAGACCCGGCTGGCAACACTGCTTTTCGGTAACTTTTGGCAAGACCCAGCTGGCAAAACAGAGTCACGTATTATGGGTACGTTCCCTTATGTACTTACTAGCAGGAGAATTAATACTGCCCGGGCCAGCACAAAACGCGATAATAGCGTGCAGATTGTTGAGGACCTCTCGTATAGGCGCAAACTTGCTCATAGCCTTGAATCTGGCGGCGAATATAGGCTCGGAAGCAGTGTACCGGATACGTAGTGTAATATTTAATTATATACTTACTAGCAGGAGAATTAATACTGCCCGGGTCAGCACAAAACCCGATAATAGCGTGCAGATAGTTGAGGACCTCTCGTATAGGCGCAAGCTTGCTCATAGCTTTGAATCTGGCGGTAAACATAGGTTCGGAAGCGGTGCACAGGATACGTAGTGTAATATTTAATTATGTACTTACTAGCAGGAGAATAAATACTGCCCGGGTCAGCACAAAACCCGATAATAGCGTGCAGATAGTTGAGGATCTCTCGTATAGGCGCAAGCTTGCTCATAGCTTTGAATCTGGCGGTAAACATGGGTTCGGAAGCGGTGCACAGGATACGTAGTGTAATATTTAATTATGTACTTACTAGCAGGAGAATTAATACTGCCCGGGTCAGCACAAAACCCGATAATAGCGTGCAGATTGTTGAGGACCTCTCGTATAGGCGCAAGCTTGCTCATAGCCTTGAATCTGGCGGTGAATATAGGCACTGAGGCGGTGCGCAGGTTACGAAGCGTGTTGCGGCATTGAGTGCGGAGGCAATCCGCCTGAGGTCCGCGCAGGCCTGAAGCGCAGCCGTGAGGGCAGCCCAGCTGGCGAAGCAGCCTGAAATTTGCCAGAGAAGTGTAGTTTACTGATACAACAGTCAAAGTAATAAGGGAGGCATAGCGTGCCCTACCCTCTCGCACGCCCTTTCTCTCGCGCGTTTATTTCCATTATTAAGGGGGGGCTCCGTCCGGTTCACCGGCGCCACCAACGAACGCAAAAAACACAGTTTTTATGTTAACATAGTTTTTTTTACAGATCGTTTCAGCAAAAAGTGTCAGGTCAATCTCTCAATCATGTTAATAGTGTTTTTAATGACTCGCGATGCTCATACAAATAGTAATATATTAATCGTCGGGAATCAAAGGTAATTTAATTTTACCTAATAAATAATCGCGGTTAGACCCGTTTTAGTAGTTTATGCAACTGTCATATAATGAAGGGTATTAAAACACGAGTGTGAGTTTATGAAACAAGCGCAGCGAGTTTCATAATAGTAACGAGTGTTTTAATACCCGTGTTATATGACAGTTGCATAAACTACTAAAACGGGTCTAACCGCGATTATTTATTAGGTAAAATTAAATTACCTTTGATTCCCGACGATTAATATATTACTATTCACGCGTACGTGTATAATCACAGTGATTTTGCCGCCATTAAAATTTAACCAATGAGAGCGCAGCTGCGCGCTTCAATAAAACGCGACCAACCTGATTGGCCCTGCAATCAAGTTGGTCGCGTTTTATTGATGTTATAATGAGATTTTACGATATCGATGTGAATATTATACCATCATGTGAAATTGCTTAAATTGAGTGTTTTGTTGTCTGCGCTATAACAGTAGTAATTATAAGTCAAGTATTGAAAACATAAGTAGAATGTTACAACATTAGTGTAGATGAAATATATTACTATGTAATTAGTCATTTTAGGATCCACCACCGAGAACCTAGGATCACAATACTGGGACTAGATAGCATGTATGCCCATAACGGCCGTTCTTTGGCGTTAATGCTAGTCCTAGGTTTTTTGGCTTAGGTTCACGGCCATGGGTCCTGAAAATCACTATTAACATGGAGATATGATTTTTTTTTCATTGGCGGCGCTAGTGAACCGGACGGAGCCCCTTAATGGAAATAAACGCGTGAGAGAAGGTCCCCTTAAACTTTCTTACATAATCTAGAACCTTTGTTACACAAAGATTGTAGATTATATCATAGTACTGTGCACTTTATAGTTTCTTTTAGTAGCGACAAGAATCATCGCCTATGGCTAATGATTGATCACAGAGTCATCACATCAAGCACAGAGATCGAGCCTTCGCTTCTAGGTGAAAAACTTTCGACATAGGCGATACCCCTCCCCTATTAGGGACAAAAAAAGTTCGGCTTGTATGTTTTCTTCTTGAATTACCTGAGTATAATATGTAGAGTCATGTAATAGGGGCATTCGGCGTCTTCGTCTTCTTCAGTTTTCTCTTTAGTGCTGTCGCCGCCTTCTATGTTAGTGGAATCTTGACTCTGAGCACAGGGGAGCCCCGAGTCTCGGCCCTGGAATCAACGAGGGATTTTTATTCTCTATTTTAATTTTTCGATGTCAATATTTTTATGAATGGACTACTATGAATACATTAGATCAGATGCTTCGCAAGTCAGCAAAACGCATACCCAAAGCTCGAATTTGTAACTGCAAAAATTTACGGAGAAACGTCAAGCTTAGAAAGTTGTAAGACTGTGAATTTAAAGTGTAATGTTTGTAATTTCGAAACTGCAATATTTATTCACCTTGTTATCTTTGTCTTTACCGAAATCCATGAGCGGATCATTGACCACAGGTAGGTTCTCTTTAGACGGGTCCGTTTGCCAATTCTTTAGGACTCCTATATCCATGAGTACGCCCACGACGTTTATTATAACCTCCATCATACGCATTGTAATGTAGAAACTGTCCATTGTTGAGACCGCATACACAGCCTATAAAACAAGTCAGTTTGTATAACAACACGTCTTCGCATTAGTTTTTTGTGCTCTTACGCCTTCTCCAATGCAAGATAATAAGGAAGTCAAGTCAGAAAGGTGCCCAAAACTATTCGTAACATTCTATGTAGTTACATAGCAACACTTTGTCAGCGACATATTTGAAGCAGTTCTTAATGTAAAGAATTTCACTTAGATTGAATAAAAAAAAAGATAATGACAGTATTCAAATCGTAATTGTATGGTATCAAATGACTTAATAGTATATCTACCTTAAGCACGACTTGCAAGTCCAAATCCCCATCCTTAGTGATATAGTAGATAGAGCCGGGCGCCTCTTGAACCTCTTCCAGCACGTAAGTGATGTTAGAGTCTGTTTGGGAGCGCGTGAGACTAGGTTTTCTTTCGGGTGTACAGATGTGCTGGGACCCTTGCATGCTGACAGAGTCTAGTTGCGACTCTAGAGAGCCCTAAGAAGAGAGATGACGAAGGTTTACGTCAACGTAACAAATAAGAATACAATTTTTCGCTAAGGGACATACGAGTATCTTATTTTCTTTTTTTTTCGTCTAGGCCCTAAACAAAAATGAAGAAGAAGAAGAAATACACCATTAGAAATCTGCTTTGAGTAAGCAGGTAGATTGTGCAACAATAAAATTCTTACAGTGCACGAATAGCCATGATATAAAGTTACTATTATTTAATGACATTTTGAATTTGTTTTGCATACTTATTGTCGATGAGTAAGATAGGCATAGAAAAATAATGACATAAAAATATATTTGTGATGTGAAAATATATTTGCCTGGTTACCATAACCACTGTTGGATTCTATGACATAGATGTTATTATTGTACCTGTCTAGTTTTCGACGTATAATCCGGCGACGGAGAAGGCGTGTGCTCTGTTACGGTTATAATGGGATTCTTCTTCTTTTGCGTTGACGAAGGCATCTGATAGGCTAACCCTTGCGCCCGTTCTGTCTTTAGCTCACCGATATATCTGGAATGCAAAAACAGATCTCAATACCTAAGGTTTAGAAGAGATAGTATGTGCCATGTGCAAGGTGATAAATCACTTTTAACAATGTTTGTGGATTTATGGATATCAAATGTATGGATCCACTCGATTAGTTTTAAAATTGTTTTGATGGAACATGCTTTGCGATATAATGGTTCGTACAAATTTGAGTCAGTTTCCATGCTGCTGTACAAATGTATATACATAGCCTAATCGTACAGTTTCTGAAGCATTCCTATACTGTATATTTCGTGCGTAATGTACCTACTAGGTGATTTTGTTAACGCTTTAAACAATGAGTATATTTAGCTTTTAAAGTCTACAATATCGTTGATTTCTACGTGAATAGCGTATTGACAGTGCATTGTTTAGATAAAATACTTCGTGTTTTAAAGTGTTCTTCAACAAGTTATTTGCTACTAAACCTACATACAAAAGCGAGAGCTTAGAAATATATAGAGAAAAGAAGATCTAAGCACCTACTGTAAACTATTCAGCTTAAGCGTAAAATAAATTCTTGTGGTTTAGTTAACCATAGATGTGCTCGTGAAATTGCCGGAAAAGTGGACGCCAGGTTTACTCATTCTTCTATTCACGATAAAGGTTCTAGAATAGAACCAAAATGGTCAGATTTTTCAGACAATTTTACAAGAGAAACCTACTTTATACAAGCAATAGAAATATGAGTAGTGCTTACGAAAGATGTACATATTACAAAAATACCCTCGTCCGAAGCTAGCACCTAAAAGAAGCTGTCTACGTATCGTTGTTGCTTACATACTTGCAACTTACCGACGGTACCTATATACTTTTACTTGTGACTTACCCATTGGCCGCTAGCTCATCAATCAGACAGCTAACGTACGTTCGTCCGTATACAATATTGTACGGGATTAAGCGGTGAAAGACGGGAGAAAGAGAAAGATATATAATGTCCTTTTACATAAGAATATAATATTACCAAGTAGAGTACCTACGTTGTGTGTAAGAAAATTAAAAGCATGCTGTGCTTGAATGAAAGAGAACGAAAATATACAACCTCGACTACCCTATAAGGAAAAGTGACTAAATTATAATACCTACGTATGTAGTTAAAATGTGCTTGTTAGCAATGAATAAAATTTGGGAGGCTGTAATTATTTCAAAATATTGCTAAGAATTTCAGGAACGACTTTTTGTATTGACTTTTTGTAACCGCGGGGATAGAGTACTTAATAAATATCCAATAATGCTAAGTAGGTAAAACAGGTACAATGGCGAACGAATCTCTTTAAAATGTTAGATAACTTGCATCTCCTGGCTGTAAACGGCAAAATTTGCTCAAGGTACTATACAGAAACAAAGTAAAGTAAAAACACAAAATACAAGACAAATACTGCCAAAGATCAAACTAGACACTGACCTCAGACTCGGCATACTTTTCCCTTTGACGAGATTGAATTGCAGCAAGTCACCAGTGCCTCTGGGAGTCAACGGTGGGAAGTTGCTTTCTAGAGCCGAGTTTGGTCTCTCTTCTGCGTTATCTAAACTTCTGTGGTACTCCTGAAACACAGGTTAATTTAGCAGTAAGAAACCACGACTGAGTAAGAAAACGCCAACTCTATGGAGTTCTGGGCCCTGTTTTATAAAACAACAATTCATATAGTTTATTTTGATAATGCGAAATATACATTGCTAAGCCGACTCCTTCTACTTGTTAATCTGTGGGTTAGGTAGTTAGGTCATCGACGTCGTAATGTACATCGAATTGTCATAGTAAACCATTAATTGTACTTCTACAAACCGGCCAAGTGCGTGTCGGACTCAGCGCAGTGTAGGGTTGTGTAGAAAGAGGGGGTTTTATCTGCTTCACAGAACTAACATCTTCATCAACGTAACTTTAAATGAACTTTGTACCAAGTTTTCGTTTTATAAGTTGGTCGCCTATTACTCATTAACTTGTAAAGCCTACTTAGCCGTAATAGTTTTCCTTTGAAGTTCATTATTTTCACGTTTCTACAATCAACCGTTTAGCCAGGAGAGGAGGAGGGGGGGACGTCCTAGTCGGACAAAAACTTGCGCTTTGAAGCTTAATATTTCGCAAACGGAAATCTAAATAAAAAATGATCTTCCTACACCCACAATATTTTTAAACGACCATTCCAAGGAGACCCCACACTATGGTGTAGGCGAGAAAAAAAATGCATCCCTAATTTAGGTGTAGGGGAGGTACCCTAAAATTTTTTTTAAAGTTTTATTCTTCCGTTTTGTCGGCGTGATTAATATGTCTGTCTAGGCCAAATTTCAGCTTTCTTGTACAAATCGTCTCTGGGCTAGGCCGCGGATAGACAGACGGACACATAGACAGACAGACAAACGGACGGACGGACATGGCAAAACTATAAGGGTTCCTTGTCGACTACGGAACCCTATAAATGGCGTTCAGTATCACACGATACGACGGTGAAACTGTCACTGAGTTACACACCAACGTAAATTACCTTTATTTGACAAACGGCAGTGTGAAAGTTAAACTTGTGATCTTCTTGACCGATTTTCTCCAGCGCCTTCTCAGATTTGGAGAGCAATTTCGTTTCGACGAACGCCTTCAAGTCCGACATTTTCATCTTGCGTTTCACTTTTTCGCTAGCTCTTCTTATCATGACGGGTTCTTCTTCAATCTAAAAGTAAAATTAAGGAGATTCCATGATGTTTCATAGCCTACGTGCTATGAGTTAGTGCGTCGGGTCACCCGCTTCATATATCGGCGTCATTTATTTGCTCTATGAAGAAATTTAATCTGCAGACATTTCCTTGCAAAAATCGTCAGTCTATTATACATTCCTCACTCACATGACAAAAGTCATTGCTAAATCGAGTTACTGCGAAATCGAGTTGCCTCGCGAAGAAAATGCAATGCACATCGGGCGAAACGCGCACTGTGTGACTGAGATTACAACGGACCACGGCTGGAAAGACGGGCAGGCCCGTTGTAATGTGAATGGATGGACCTTTAATTGGCTGTACCGGCTTTTTTGAATCAACAACAGGAATATTTCTTTGAGCCGAACACTGTGTTCGGGCCTTGAGAACCCATTGGCTCTTTGAGACGGCTCGTGTTGGATTGAACTGTTTTTGATGAAAAATTACATAAATTTAAAACCGTTCCAAAACTTATACTTATCATACGGAGCCTATCATATGTCTCACTGCAGGGCGCAGATCTTTTCTCAGAGAGAGATAGAGGTATGCGCATAATCACCACGAGTGCCCAAGGCGATATGGCGGTCAAGCAAATAAAAACATATAAATATAGAAAAAACTTTGTTCTAAAAGTCAAAATACGAGTACCTTTGGCGCCGCGGTAAAGGGTATCTCAGTGACTGGCGATATATCCTTCAATTCGGGCACGTCCATGAAGTTCTTGAGAGACTCTCGCTTCTTCATCTCGGGGCTTTGGTAGATGGACACTTCAATCTTCGGTATTGGTAGGGAGTTGCTCCTTTTCCGTGGCTGCGTTTGCTTTGCTATGTCTTCGTGTATGTCTTCTAGCCTGTGAATCAATAGAGTATTTGATAACAGAAGAAGAATGAAAACATTCATTCGCAACAACAGCCATATGCACTAAAACTATGTGATTTAATAACTATGAGTATAGACCGACGGATAGCAGCAAACTTTGCTCGATACCGGTGGTATAGTGGCACATTATCATTTTTTGGAGCATTGCTTTGAATTATCAGAACTAAATCAGCTGATGCTTTTCGAGTTCGAGTTAATTAATTAACCTCCTCAGTCCTGACCTTCAAAATAACAATTGAAAACCATTGTTAATTTCAAGGTAATAAACTACACTTAAGGTACGAACCTGTTGTAAATATAATGCAGCGCCCAGTAAACCCCTTCTTCTTGCCATTGGGACGTGAACAGGCATCTTAGAGTCGCTACATCCAAGAACGTCGCTGCCGATACCTGAAATTATAAACCAAAACGAGAAAATCAATGGGTTCTAATCAAAAATAAAGAGAATACTTGCCAGGAATTATCTGCGGGATTACGTATAGAGGTGTGTTTAAAGAAGGTAATATTATAAAATAACAGAATACCTATTATCAATATATTCATTCTATTTGAAAATTCATTAATGCGAAATAAAACGTCCTGTTAAATGTTTCGTGTGCAATAAAGGATTGTCCATTAATTACATTTGTATATAGACGATGCTGCATAGTATTAATACTAATAAGTCATCATTATTACGAGGACAGTATATTGAATTATTCTATGCAATATGCATAGTTTCTCGCTCTAACCCGTACCAGAGTGAAATGCCAGAAAGAGATGGAGGCAGTGAGTTCCGAAATTATTTACGAAGTCGCAAAATTATGTTCCTTGTCTATTTGTGATACTTATATCTAACGTGGATACTAGGTATATTTAGACTTTATTCGTGGCGATACGTTATGCACAATGACCGGGGTTACGAAAATAATAGCCTGTTATTTTAACAGGTTATTTTAAAAAAAAGAGAATAATTTGATAACGATTATGGTTCTATGTAATATCACCGTTCGCCTAGTATAACCAACCCCTGCTTCCAATACGTCGCTGTTATAGGCACCAACGTGGAAAGAATCCCGTTTGTTCAGAATTATGCCTATGTACAACCACACAAGTCTCAATAATCCGTAAGATTTATACAAGGTGTAAAATAAAACAAAAAAGAAACGAGAGCAGTGTGCACAGTGCAGTCACAATCATGAACAAAATCATGAACTTACATTAGTTACTTTGGAGACTGGCTGCTTATCTCCGGATGTTGGGGTCCCTTTGGCACCCTGTCCGCCGCCACCACTGTCCGACAGGGACTCCTTATCAGAAGAGCTGAAAATATGGGTACACATTTAAGAGGTACGCTAGGATCGTGGCAAGTAATAGTAAAACCTACAGTCTACCTACGAAAGTTGCAAACCTTGGTCTCTGCATAACCCTTCGAGATATAGACGTGAGTTTATGTGTGTACCTACTGTCTATCGTATTTTTTCACTCACCCGCAGTTTCGTGTATACTAACAATATGTTAATCTACTGATAACAGCAGTCGGATGATTTTTTTACGGATGAGGGCCGTATTAATAAGGGATGCTCTGGGGCAACAGAGGAGTGGAGGCCTAAAATTACTATTTAAATAAATTTGCTTCGCCATTTGCGGGATTAGATAGAAAAAGTAATCTATAACTTTCCATGTGAGGGCCTCTCTCATGTGGAGACATCGGGGCTGCAGCACCGGTTGCCCTATCATAAATCCGGCCTGATAGCTGTCATAGTAAATTAACAGATAGCGTACAAAAAGAATAAAATAGAAACAGGGGGTCAGAAGTGTACATCCTGAGTACGCCCATGAGCCCTGACGTTTATCTGACGACTTACGGCCTAGGAAACCAAAAAATTGCGATGGATCCTATTTACCTCATCTTAGTGATCGGCGGCAGAGGCTTTATCCCGGTCAGGGAGGGGCGCGCGGAGTCCGGTTTGCGCACTTGGAACAGACTCGGGTCGGCGGAATAGACCGTGTACGGCTCTTTGACCACACCCGCGTAGTTCTGCTCAGTCGGTAAGCGGTAGATGAACTGAAAGGAAAACATACTCGTTCACGATCGCCATCTTGAAATTCCAAAATGGACGATTTTTTCACAGTTTAGTTGAGCATCTCAGTAACATGATGCCTTACGTGAAGCGAAAATGAGCGACAGATACATTACATGGAGCGCAAACTCGCTAGCATCGCTTTGTGGTCTCTTGAGAAAATTGTAAAACAGTACGCTTGCACTGAAAAAAAAAACTTGGATTTTGTATTGAGCGGAAAACATTCATTCACAACTCGTTATTGAAATAAATAAACTTAAACGTATTTTGTATGTTAGGCTCAAAAACCTAAAACGCTCAAAACGCACGCGAAACAACCTCCCAGAACGCGTTGTATCCTTTTGAAAACATTCACGACGCCTTAAGACGGTTTTTAGCTCAATAAACGTTTTATGACTTCGCTTAACGTGTACTTACTACATGTTCCTCTTCAGTGCTGGAGCTCTCTTCCGGAATGGTCTCCGGGAAAATAGTGTCTTTTGGCGACGAGAGCCACGGTTCTTCCTCGGTGCTCGCTTGCTTCGACGGCACTTCGGACTGAGACGCCGATACTGTTTGGCTAGGCGGGCTCTCGTTCGCCGTACCTTCTTCCTTTGAAAACTTGCCTGAAATTAAATTCGGCCTTAAGAAGGCCCCTCACGAAGCGATTCTCATACAAATATAGTTCGGCTTTTATTTACAAACGACATGCCGGATCGCAATGAAACTTTGCCGATACGTTTAGAGGTCACAAAACGAGCTTTGATCGTGCTTAGAATTGGAAATAAACTTATCCAAAAGAAATTATAGCCTTGTGGTTAGTTTCTATGAGAAGTCTATGTAGCAGTTTTATTACTTTGTTTTTATGTGTAAAATATTTATTTCTTGTGTACAATAAAGTATAAAGTAAAGGAAGTCTTATGAGGCTCTAATTTATTTATTTTTTCTGTTATTCTCAGTCGTAAGCGGTAAGCAAACCTTCATTTGTGTATTATAGTAAATGTCATTGCAATCCGGAATTTCGTTTGTGAATTAAAACCAAAGTACGTTTGTACGGGAATTGCTCCTTGAGGGACCCTCTTAAGTCAGGAATGCCATTTTGAATTCAGGAAGAGTATGAATGAGAATTTATCGACATTGGTTTTCATGCCACATACAACAAGAGGCACGAACTGTGGCTCATCAGTGAATGATTTAACTCCTTCAAATCGGTTTTTATCGACCCTTAGCTCGTGTGTATGGCATAAGAGCGAGTATGGATAGAATAGTAGTTTATGTGACTGTCACATAATGAGGGTTATTAAAACACGAGCGAGATTTTAAAAAACGAGCCTTGGCGAGTTTTTTAATAGCATTCGCGAGTGTTTTAATACCAAGTTATGTGCAGTCTCATACACTACTTTATCTACACTCATAATGAAATTTTTGAAACAAAATGGCGCAATTTCGACAAAAGTATCTTGACATTCAATCGTCTGCACTCAGTTTTGCGCGCGCAATTTTAGGTATTTTTAGTTGCACTTTTGGTACCAAGAAAATGAAATTAGGTTTTTATCACACCTGCTCTGAAAATACATACTAATTATACCAATTAGAGGGAAGAAACGCCTTTATCCCGCCCTTCAAATCCTTTCATCCCAAGGTATGGAAGTTTGTATGAAAATCCTTCCGACCCAAGGGTGGGAAGTATGTATGAAATTCCATTACATACCCGGTTTCTTTTTTTTTAATTTGTCAGCAGTCATACTGCAAAGAGACTTTAACTGTCTACTAATTAAATTTCAAGTAAATTGTTACTGGCCACATACAGTTTTTTTTTACCAGTTACCAACCTCCTTGGTGCATACAGAAAATTAAAAACGAAATTATTTTTTCACCTCACTAGCTCGTAAAAGCTCTGTTTATCATTCGAAATCTGCGTGGAAAATCGCACTTTATCCGCTAGCGTGGAAAGTGTTCTTAAAATTCGAATATTTTTATTCAATAAAGGTTTCGTACAATAAATTACATATATATAGAACCTCATTGGTTTCGTAATAGTTTATATTCTCTGCAGCCAGTCCATTGATGATTGAAATGCAAATACTTATTTCATGTCATGCGCCAGCCTCATTTAAAGAATCGCACTGGCCGGCAAGAAAATTTGATTTAAAATAATAATCATGTAAACAACGCGGTAAATATTGAATTATTTTTAGATGTAGATATTTGTATGCCTCTACGGCCAAACATGCTGAAACTTCATTATTTATATATAAGAACTTTTATGTACACGCATGTTTCACAAATAAATAAATTTGAATTTGAAAAAAAAAAAAAAAAAAATTTACTTTCAATATTACCAATTGTAGTAATTTTACTTTTAATTTTTGAAATAAATAAACAGTAATTTAATATTTATTAAAACTGTTTTTCTTGCACCTAACATTTTCCTCGCTTTAGTGAGGTGAAAAGTTGTGTGTTGCGCTCGGCAGCAAAGTTATTTAGCGTCTCGTACCTTTGAAACCCTCGCTACGCTCAGGATTCTATATTTGAACCACTCGCTTCGCTCGTGGCTCAATCGTAGAATCCTTCGCTTGCTCAGGTTTCAATACAAGGTACTCGCGCCAAAAATTAACTTTGCAGCCTTGCATAACAAATAACTATTGTATATAAAACACGCGGAATCACGGAAGAAGTGGCTGCATGACCTTATGATCTTAGCCTACTCCAGAAACGGGCGAATAAAAAAAGGAAAAGCCCGCGCATTTTCGCAAAAACTTCGATTGATTTAGCATTTATCTTTGTGATAATTTTCCTCGTAGGTGTAATAAAAAGCACTATACATACCTCAGGATAAAGTACAGTTCCATACCTCAAATGGTTTGCGCCCCTCGCAAGCTCGTGGCGCAAATGCCATAATCTCGGTATGGAACTGTCACTTTCTTCCCTCTGAAGTAATGTACTATTTTTATAGAGTCAACTTTTGACATTAAAAAAAACTTAAGTTTTGTTCCGTGATCACAGCAACACTTTAAAAAAAATAACTGTAACATAAAGTGAAAAATCTGACCTTTAATGTAACTTTATACTACACTTTTTTTTAATTTTCTTTAAAGTTATGTATTGTTTAAAGCCTGTCAATATGTGTTTACCTTTGAATTCTTAATTTGAAGATTATGATATGAGTGTAGATAGTTTCGTTTAGTTTCTGCAGATGTGTGCGGCCACCCTTGAATTATGTTAATCTCCTCAGTCCTGACCTTGAAAATAACAATGGTTTTCAATTGTTATCATCAAGGTCTGGACTGAGAAGGTTACCTAAACAAATTGAAGCAAGATGTAAACATTACATACTAGCATTATATCTTCTGATGGCTATGTCTGCAGTAGATAGAAGTACCAACCATAAGACAAAGATAAATTAATGTACCTACATTCATTCTGTGTTTAGACATTTCACTGTCCTTTAATTCTGGAAAAATTAAAGATAATAAGAGAAGCCAACATTGGTGGTTCTGTTGAACCATGAATGCATTCGACGTTCATTCTTCGTTGAAATGATTCATTCTGAGCTCTTTAGCTCATGAAATGCAGCATGAAGGATAGGAATAAACGGAAAATTTACTGATTTCTGTTTGAAAGACAACTTACGTCCCAAAAACACATCTCCGGCCTGGTTCCGCTTAGAGAACCGCCCGCCCAGCGGCTTTGGCTTGGGCTTCACGTGGGTCGTGAAGCAAGGAGCTTCAGGGTGGCGGAACTCCCACAGCGCTTGCCACATCTTCAGGCCATTCTCCAGCCGGTAGTTTGTGGTGAAGTCCGACTCCTTCAGGTGCTGCGATATTGGCGCGAAGAGGAAGACGAAGAGCTGCGAATAAGAGAAACATGTCGTAGTAGGCTAGCTCAACCTATTTTAAGCGATTTGAATTAGTTTTTAGTTGACCTGAATTTTACGAATTGAGCCGAGTAGGAGATGAGTTTTATCACTTTCACTCTCTGTTTTAGTAGCAATTGTGGTAAGTTTCGTCTTAGTTAGTCCATTTGCACAATGCTCAGTAAGACTCTGATTATAAAGAGTCTATGATGTGTGAGTTTATTAACATTATTCCACACAAAGAATTACTCAAGGTAGAACTGACTTCTGTATCCCGGAAGGGTGGGCAGAGAGCAGAACAGTTTGGCACTAGAGTTTTGAACTTTCCACACAAATACCTACACTGATATAGTATCTGAAGTGCAATGCAGCCTCCCTTCCTCTTTGATCTTCTTAGGGTGCTATGACTTTGGTCAAATTGTAAGTAATAAGAAAGTTTTTTGGTAGGGTAGGGTATGGTACTAACTTTACTAGTACAACAAGGATGTAATAATTGTGAATCTACTTTCATGAAATCTCAGGTCTAACTAAGAAAATGACTGAAGTATTCGCACCGTCATAGCCGGTACTGAGAAGAGGTAATGGAAGTTATTGGAGAAGAAGATCCCCTTCTCGTAGTCAGCATCTGCACACTCGTCTGAGGCATCAAGCAGGATCCAGTGAAGGGTGTAGAGCAGCTTCGTCTCCACATTGCCCAGGGACTGCATGTTGTCTTTTACTCTGAGAAAAATTGCTTATGTATTTTTTTATGTTTGAAATGACAATACAGGTACTTAAAACAGTAGCAGATTTTGTTGACCTCAAAATTGTTATTCCATATCACAAATATGGGAGATCTATTTTAATATGGGCACCGAGGTTTTGGTACGTCAGGATAGGATACACTCAAAAAATATATTATTGTAAGATCTTGTGCTTGGAATTGGATTTGCAACTATGATTAGATTTGATGGATAATGCAACTGTGATTAGATTTGATGTTCATTTGGTAAATAAGAATATTAAAACATATTTGAGTTGGTAACATACAACAATAAAATCATAATAACTTCTCCTTGTTGCAATCTAGGATGTCCTGTGCTATGGTAACCAGGCAAGGATATCAGAAACATATAATTAAACCAAGCTAAGATTATTTTCACAAATCAAATACAGCAGCATCCAGCAGGAATCAAACACAAGCTCTTTTTTGGTAATCAAATGTATTACCGTTAGACCAATAAGGCAGTCAATGGCGAATAATTACCTGTTGTGCAGCAAAGCAGCCAGGGCGTGCATGACGTGAGGCAGGGCTGCCTGAATGAGTCTCCATCGTGGAATAGACTCGATAGCCTCTGTCAGACTCAGGGAGAGGCCGAAGCGAATATTCTGCACGAGCACTTTTTCGAATGACTGTAATTATAATTGATACAGTTAATAAACACATTGCGTATGCAAATCACCGATACTTCAAAGCTTTGTAGTTCTTGAGGTTTGAGTATAAATCTAGTTTAGAAAGAGACGTAAAAATAACTCACCTTGCAAGCTTCTTTCAGTTCCTGCGAAGTAAAAGTGTAAATAATGTGTTATATTTTGAGGAATTTTGCGCTTCAATACTCCTGTATATCTCTCTCAAAACTTCGAAAAGTTTGAATTTTGCACAAACAATAACAAACAATAAATACCAGCAGTTTTGACAGCAGACTGACAGTTGTAGTGATGTACCAACGTTCCGCGAGTCCGATATGTTTTAGTAGTTCCTCTCAATTTTCAAACGTTGTGACGATTTGTCAGGATCGTGGCAAGTGACAGTCCTTGGTCTCTGCCTAACCCTCTGGGATACAGGGTGAGTTTATGTATTTATGTTAATTTACTTACGTAGGCACCACTTCCTTTTTCTCTCCGAGCCAAACAATCACGAAAATGATGTAAATACGCATTTGCCTACTATTTAGTAGATTCTAATATTTTTTATTGCGCTTGAAAATGCTCTTCCGGTTTCTTAATTATTTGAATTGTCTCTTGGCTCACTCTGAAGTTGAAGTTGAATTCTGTTTCAAACATCTGCTTCTTTACTAGGTAATACGAAGCCAATTGACTCTTATTTTTAGTGATTTAAGTATTTGTTGTGCTAATCGTACATTCTAGTCGACTCGGTTGACTCGACTCGACTCGGAAAACATCTCGATGGTTTAGTTGAAAAGCATGTCAAAATAGGATTCGATTGAAAATATAAACTACTACGAGCGATTCCACTGTGGAAACATTTCGGACTCGCGCATCGCTATGTACAGTCGACGGTACATCAACCTTTCCACGAGTGCATTTTACTAAGTTAAGAAGTTAAGTACCTACGTACCTATGTTACGAGTTTCCTACAATAATGGTGATAATATGGAAAGGCAGGTCAACCTTTACATCTCATCATCCAAACATGGCATACCTAATCGTAATCGATAGGTATAAAGAAAACTTCGATTGGGTTTGCGAACAATTAACAATTTTTAAAACGAGATAAGACCGTGTATGTTTTTTATGAATGGCATACTTTTACAGATTACAGTAGTCCGATTTTGATGAATCTCGGATCGTATATGGATAGCTTGAAGTTGGCCCAATTTATCACTACTTGAAAAAAAAAAATACCCCTAAGCCTCGTGACTTGAGGAAACCGTAGTGTCTGAGGTCTTTACATAGGTATCGCGAAGCCGCGGTGGGCACTCTCTTTTTCTCTGAGGGAAAGTCTGTGCCCTACAGTGGGACTTAAACAAGGTTATTTCTAAAAGGCGCTCTTCCTGGGCCAACCTAATTAGAGTTTCATTTTCCGAAATTTTAGGGTGAATATACTTTTATTAAATTCACGCTTTACGAACTCTATGGTAAGGAGGGTATTAACGGTCACTTAAGAAAAATTGGTTACCTACTCATCAGAAATTAATCGTGTTTAAGGCGCAAGACACACAGATGGGACGTAGGGCGAGGGCGCGCTAAGATGTGTACAGACCACAGTCCTAGCTCTGCGGTCGTGCTAGTATATCATTTAATAAGAATGTCCATTGCATCGAATGTCCAGCAGCGCCACCCCAATGCAGAAAAATCGTGAAAATTCTGTCGTAGAACAAAGGTTGTCGTAAAATGACAAACTCTAAAGAATTGCACATTTCACAAATAACCGTGTTTACGAAAAAGTAAGATTTGCTGGGTTTCCCTCTCCCCATTAAAAAGAAAAACCCCTAGGACTTAGTATTTCCCATAGTGCTTGATGAATTGATTATGGTGTCTTGAGCAGTAATTGCGTGCTATTGCCATTGTTGGAATTAACTGTTATTTCTATGAGGGGTAGGTATGGCACGGTTGAACTGAACCACTATCTGTCTCTCGCTCACACAATAATACCGTCTACGACGTCGTAGAGCGAGTGGCAAATAGTTTTTCAATAGTCGTGATAATTTTATACTCACATGATGTCCGGGTGCTCGCTGGCAGAACTAAGAAAAATAATTTAATGCATATTAGATTTTTGAAACTATAAATGTTTACTGTGTTAAGAGATAATTAGGTGTAAAACGATTTTTAGGGTCCCGCACCTGAATCGTAATAATCGGGCAGGCAGGACCCTATTAGTACCTACAATGTCTGTATGAACTATAAAGCTTTATATTTTGATCAGCTTGAGCTTGAACCGATTACGGTTGCTAGTTGGGTAGCTAGTCGTTTTACAGCATGTGTTGCCCAACTAAGTAATAATAAAAATATAATTTAATCTGTAATTTTTACCATGTTTCACAATATTTTTGTGTGAAAACAATATTTTTTACCTCTTGTGTGGTTTTTAAATAAATACTTTTTTACTTTTACCTTACTTAAATGACAAAAAAAATTGCTTATTACCTAAATAGCATATTTATAGGCTTCTTTTGGCTCTTTCGTAGAAACTATAATAAGGTCAGTTGGGGTAAGTGCGGTTTTTGGGGGAAGTGCGGCGAGCATCATTCATTATACAGGAAATTAACAATGATATTGATATAACCGCCATCTAGTCACGATAGCAGAAACAAAATTAGTTCTAAGAAAAAAAATTGGGAGCGCCACTAGTATGGAACTGGAGTTGACGCCATTTTTATTTTACACTGAGATTTCTCTATGGTTTGAAGTTGGCACGTGTGCATTGTTGTGTTAAAAAAATCGGTTTTGTGCATAAATTGGCTGATCTATAATACATAAGTGTTTTCTTTAGATCTTATGCTTCATATTTACGTACTTGTTTCATTTGAATGTAGCCAAATACGCTATAATTACCCGTTCAAAAACCTAACTTCAAATTGTATTGTTTGAGAAAGTGCGGCTACCATGCTTGGGGCAAGCAAAGAGAATATAACCACTACGGGGGCAAGTGTGGCTCTATGACGCGTTTGCCCCAAGTCAGAGGTTTTCAACCTTCATTTTTGTTTAAAGTATTTTTTATCCCCGAGACAAATATTTTGTATGTCTGTCTGTGGCATCGATCAGACCGCCCACTGTACTTTCATAACTGCTATTGTCCATTTTGATCTATATGTTTGTTGGTGTTAGTACAATATAGAGTTGTCTATATACCTATCTTCTTCAATAATTTTGCAAGAACTGGCTAAACTAGACCTGAAGCTTCAGTATCGCAGGACATCCAACTCCTCACAGACTTACACACAATTTAAAATTATATGGCACTCCTGACAAAGACGAGTCTAACGACACCTCACACATCAAAGTTGGTGAAGCCTTTTTTTTAACCTCTCATACATAGTAATTAATAGTACTTATAATACTGCCTCTAGGAAGATACACAGAAGAATACATACCTACATACATCCCATAACCTTCACCTTCCTTCCTGGGCAGTCAGATATAAATGTTTAGAACCACTGGAAACTAGTTCCTTAGGAAATATGCCGCACTTTCCCCATTTTACAATTTAATTTTTTTATGAGATGAACCTTATTTCTAGGATCCAAGAGTCGAAAGTAGACTCATATTTTAACGTTTCTCTAACTGATATTCACGTTCAAAGTAGAGTTTATAGTCATTTACAAGCATTTTTTGAATACTGCCGCTCTTGCCCCATTTCGTTGGGAATTTCGTTAAAAACCCAATGAAATACCTACAATATTATATCAGATTGCTGAAATAGTAAGTTCCATATGGAGATTATTCATCAGACAATATGGTACTGAAACAAATTATTTAATAATTGATACAGTATCAACGCTATTCTAGTGCAAAGTGAACTCATAAAATTTTACGCCGCACTTACCCCAACTGACCTTACATACAAAAGTCAAACTCAGTGTTGTTACAGTGCATTTCATAGTATAACAAACGTGTGAGTCGGACTTCCGCTAAGGGTCCCGACCTGAATAAACAAAACACTTTTTTGCTAAATTAAATACGTAGGTAATATTGTACTTGAGCGTTTTTTTAATAAGTATTCGTAGCCTACTTCTACCACGTAGGTACAAAATAAGAGAGTGTTCTGGCTTGTGCTATATAACCTGTGCAATTGACTTTGGCTTCGCATGGAAATATTACGGGTTTCATTGGCGGGGCACGCGGGAGGTGACCTAGAATTCTTTCGACCTTAGTTAAGTCAAATGATCAAATACCTAGTTAATAAAAGATAGAAAAAATAGCTTTTCGCAAAACGCATACCTGCACGGACTGCACGGATTTTCGTTCGAGAAATCTGTCGGGTTTACTTAGTTACTAAGATTAAGCCAAGTGACTCACCATGCACGCTGCATCGTGCACTTTACCAAGCCGTGGCCTCACAAAGGGTGTGGTCTGCCTCCAGAGGAAGATCTGCACTGGTATCGGGACCACTTCCTCGGCATTGCGGTCTTCTTCCGTCATTTCCTTCACCTTCATGTTGAAGGGAATTTTTGCTTTGTGAAAATATTAAGGCGCATTGAGCTACGGGCTACGAAGCGGATATTAATTGAACATTCATTGTATTAACTAGTTTTTATGAATCTGTACAGTGGTCAAGTAAAGTGACTGCTTTTAATAATTCCAATTAGGCGCTTACCCAAGATGTAACGTTGGGACAATCCATCGTTTTCACATCCTCACACATTTTTTTAAGCACGACTCACTGGACCATGATGCATTTTGTTCGGCGGTAACCTCGTATTGAAAATAGGGTTTATTTTCAGTATAGGGCGGAAAAGCGGGTGGCGCCCGCGGAAAGCTCCGAGGCGAAGTGAAATCTGCGCAATATACACCGGTAAATGACTAGGGCTGGCACGCAACTTAAAACAAAATGTTGTAACAACACCTGCAAAAATGTCACTGAACGAGATGCGTTCTGTTTTTTAATTTAACATACCTAATCAAGCCATAAAAATAAAAGTTCTGCAGATACTCCACTTTTCCACTTCACCAACCCCAAAAAATTAGAAAAATGGAACAATTCTTACTTGCAGCAGCAACGAAAATAAGTCATATCTCGTTATATAACGAGTTGCAAATATTATCAAACGTAAATTAATGTCAATAATAGAAGAGCTATTTGTATTTTTGGAACCAAAAGTAGTACATAAGTAGTATATACTTTCATAGTTGATGCTGATTTCTGTACCAACCTACCTGAGTAGGTTATTATGAGAAAAGCAATACAAGAAAAATATATAAAATACAAACAAGTTCAGTATTAGGTACACACTTATAAATTAAAGTGGTACCCTGGCCCCTGTACTAGGTTTTCAGAGGTAAATCATTAGCTATTGTGTAGTAGGTAATTGTGTGTTATCTGTTGGCCGTAAATAAATAAATAATCAAAAATGTTACGCAACCAAATATTCCTGAGTGCTGTGTCAACCCTACCAGATCACATTGATCTGTGCGCGCAGCATTCAGCGAAGGACCGGCAGCCTCCCGTTTCCATGGTAACGCCAATATGGCCGCCCCACAGCTGTAGTAGCCGAAAACTGGGTCAACTTACCGACTTTTCACTACCAACTAGCGAGGACATAGTTTCAACTGCGATTAAAGGAGGTGTTTTCATGTACATATACATATAAGCAGCCTATATATTTTTTTTATGTAGTCATAATTGTGTACCACCGCTGGGCAAAGGCCTTCCCTTTAGACTTCCATTCCTCCTTGTCTATGGCCATCTCTTGCCACCCAGGTAAAATATTTGCTCAAGTTGTCACACCATCTACGCCTCGGTCTGCCACGTCGCCGGTGGCCATCGCACGTCACCAAATCGGTGACGATTTTTGCCCAACTTTCCGGGCAAAAACTACGTCTGATATGGCCAACCCAGCTCCACTGTATATATAACACTGTTAATTAAAGGACTGGTCTATACATTTGCGTCTCCAATATTGTCGTCTATATTACTGGAGCGAGAAGAAAATAATTATCCAGTCCCTTTCTTAAATTAACAGTGCTATACGTCCCACTGCAGGGCATAGGCCTTTCCTCAGAGAGAAAGAGAGAGAGAGAGTATGGAATTTTTTTGTGTGGTTCGTGGTGCCTACCAACCCTAAATTAAGTCCAGGTAACCGGGAATAGGTAGTATTGGATGACTCTGTATACATTAATTAGCAGCCTAGAATTGACTGTCACAACGCTAGTGAGGTAGTGGGACGTTTCCGTTATCATGCTTTTCACTTAGCCAAGAACCATTTACTTTATAAATAGAGTCCAATGGGAGCGGCGGTGCTAAACACAGTCCACTTTATGGATCGTTTTCCTACTATTCGTCCGTAACTCGTCGATTGTTAACATATTTTAGTGCTCACCTATCTATACACTCCCTGTTTAATTACTTATAGCTTTATGGGATACTTAATAATGAGTATAACTTCCACACAACACCCTGTGCTATGGCTATGGTAAGCAGGCAAAATCATTGCAAACATGAAAATACAACCCGTAGTCAACAAGAAACCCTTATAAATAGTGGCGCCATATCCATCCGTTCGTCTGTCTGTCTGTCTGTCCGTGGCTCAGAAACGATTACTACTAGCTGAAATTTGGTTTAATTATACATATTAATCACGCCGACAAAACAGTATAATATAATCTTGATGATGATAATGAACTTACAAGGAAAACTACGTATCACGCCTACGTAGGCTTTGCAAGTTAACGAGTAATAGGCGACCAACTCGAAAAACTTCATACTTATTCCATTGAAGATTACTTCAACGAAGTTGTTAGTTCTCTAAAGCTGGTAAAAACCCCTCTCCTTCTACGGAACCATATACTGCGCGTGGCCCGACACGCGTTTGGCCGGTTTTCGATTTAGGTGGGAAATTTTAAGCTATAAGTATATCGCAATTTTTTGTTAGAGTAGGGCTTCCCCCCACTACCGGCTAAACGATTGGTTCTAGAAACGTGAAAAAATTCAGCACAGTAGCACATAATGAACTTAAAAGGAAAACTATCACAGCTCAGTAGGCTTTACATGTTAACGAGTAATAGTCATACAAATTCCATTGAAAATTTCTGTGATAAAGTTGTTAGTTCTGTAAAGCAGGTAAAACACCCGTCCTTCTACGGAACCCTCGTGGCCCGACACGCACTTGGCCGCTTTTACAAATCAAGTACGGCGGCCTTCAGTGAGAATAGGACCCACGACCTCTGTTTTGATAGTTCAGCGTGTTAATCACTAGACCAAGGAGATAGTCGAAAATTCCTACTATTAGTAGAGGTCTAGAAATACCTAATACAGAAGTACCTACGTACATTGATGGGATATTAACTTTAACATCCGTGCACTCTGCTTCGATAAGTTACGGAAGACTTAGCAACGAAACTGTAAAGGTTGATTGCTTTCGTCTGTGCTTACGTACTGTTATCTTTGCAAATTTTAATGTCATGTGCTCTAATATCTGGTCTACAATAATGAATATTATTTTCTTATCTTATCTTACTCGCTTGTCAAAAAAGAGTAGAAACCTTGCTAATACTCTCTAGGTAATATTTTCACTGTCCACATCACCAAAGGTATCTAGATACTAACTTTACTACCTACTTAGGCCCGCCTTAGTACAAACTTCATCATCATCATAAGCAGCATATACGTCCCACAGTAGGGCACAGGCCTTCTCTCAGAGAGAGAGTACAAACTTTTTTTATTTCAATCAATTCACATGTAGAAAAAGAAAAGAGTAGAACCTACGTTTTTTTCTGTGTCCTGTGTTTTTTATACTTATTTGTTTGTTTGTAACAATTTATAAATAGATTTTTTCTTTGCTAAGCTGTAGGTACCTTCCTAGATCAAAGCGATGCACAATCGCAATGGCAAAAATAACTCGAGGTTGGTGGAATATTATTGGTTGGGCGTCACAAAAATAGAATCAGCAACTCTGTTGTGTTTAGACACAGTTTTTAGAGTTCACTCCTATACCCATCGGTAGTTTTTGTTCGGAATATTTCTTTGTTCTCTTGTAGGTACCTACCTAATTAAACTATGGAGGTTGGAGCATGGAGTCAGTCACCTCTCCAGAACTCAGATTGTGGAAAAAGGCTATGATAGCATTTAAATGTGTATAGCAGTGTACGAAAAGCCTGCATTGTGATAATTAGGTACATCGCAGGCCTGACGCAGGAGATTGCTAAAACCGGCCAAGTGCGGACTCGCGCACAACATTAGAGAAATATCTAATTTGAGAACAGCGCCATCTAAAGAAACCAACAAGAAGCGTTTAACATTCACATTTAACGACATAACTTCGGCGCTGTGATGGTTACATAAATGGCCGCTGGATGGCGAGTGCTGTCTTTAGACAAGTTTGTTGTATGGGAGCCCCCCTTAAATATTTATTTTATTCTGTTTTTAGTATTTCTTGTTATAGCGGCAACAGAAATACTTACATCATCTATGAAAATTTCAACTGCTTAGCTATCATAGTTCATGAGATGCAGCCTGGTGACACACAGACAGACAGACATACAGACAGACAGACAGACAGACAGACAGACAGACAGACAGACAGACAGATAGACAGACAGACAGACAGACAGACAGACAGACGGACAGACAGACAGACAGACTGGGTAGTCTTAGTAATAGGGTCCCGTTTGGCACCCTTTGGGTACGGAACCGTAAAAAGCAGGCTACCTGCAGCTGGTACCACAATATAGCTGCCGAGTGAATGACCATAATGAATACGATTAAGGTTTTAAAAATCGAAGTTCCCTACAAATCTCCATGGTTTGCTTCTATCTCGCCCAAAAGACAACCATAGATAAATCCGCCAAAATAGTGAAATGTCGCAATAACAGATTAGAAGTCGCAATACTTCAAACGCTTTCAAAACTGACCACAAATCAAAATAGACATTTGAAACTGCATTGCCAGGAAACTGGAAAGATTTTCTTCAAAAGTTCCCAGAAGCTGTGAGACTCGTTATGATATATTTGGCCACCGCTGAAGACACAGAGAATCGCTTGGCCTCTTCCTTGGCCATCCACCTTGTGAGTCAAATATTAGACGAGGCTTATATATTAGCCAGTGAAGCTACAGAATCTGGTTAGCCCTTAACGTCTTTCCTGTCCTTGACCCGTTCATTAGATCTCAGTTCGTAGATTTAGTTACTACAGCTGTAGAAGATGCTATTGGTAGATTAGTCAGAAGGAAGTAAAGATAGGAGTTTATACGGATTATAATTAATCGGGATTCATAATTAATTGACCATAAAAACAACTCTGTTGGTATTTAATCTGATGTAAAATTAATATTAATTAGCATTGTAATAGTAATTAGTATAAGAAATCATGCTGGATTTTGTGTACCTACCGCAAATAAATATTAAATAAGAAAAAAATATAATAATTGAAATGACGGTTTTCTTGTAAGGCGAACCTTGGACATATTTATCAATGTTGAAGACTTTCAACGCCGCGAGTTTAGCAGAAGATACTAACGATAATGTCTCCTATGCTGTCTCAGAGGGTGATATACACGACATTAATAACGAGCATCACACCCATGTTGTGGCGACATCAACTCCTCAGAAGGACTTTGGTTTGTATAGTGAAATACAAAAATCCGGCCAAGTGCGAGTCGGACTCGCCCACGAAGGGTTCCGTACCTTTATCTATACAACATTTAAATATTTCAAGCGTCTATCTGTTGCCGTTATTAATATCGATCAAAAAACGGCAAAAAATCACGTTTGTTGTACCCTTTAAATATTTATGTTATTTTAATTTCATTACCTATTTATTTTTTAAAGTGAATATACAACTAAATATTCTGTGAATATTTCAAGCGTCTACCTGTTGCCGTTATTATACCTAATATCGAGCAAAAAACGGCAAAAAAGGGAGCCCCACTTAAATATTTATTTTATTCTGTTTTTAGTATTTCTTGTTATAGCGGCAACAGAAATACATCATCTGTAAAAATTTAACTGTCTAGCTGTCACTGTTCATGAGATACAGCTTGGTGACAGACAGACAGACAGCGGAGTCTTAATGCCTTTGGGTACGGAACCCTTAAAATGACTCAGACCTATTTTTGAAAGTAGTTAAGTTTACCTTTTCATAAATCTATTTTAGAATGCAATAAAAAAAACAAATCTGAAGGAAATTTTATCGGACAAGGTGATCAAGATCTTGGATTGGTAAGTGGAGATGAATTGAAAATCCGAATAAACCTGTTTTTGAAAAAAATATACGAGGCGTAAATTGGTGGCTTGAGAAAACAGTTAAGGTGAACTGTTATGAGTTAAAGTTAATTTATTAGAAATAAACTACAGTTGAAAATATTTTTTAGGATTACATGGAACTCAATAAGGCCTCCCATTGTACTTTTTTATTGTAACTTTCATATTTTATGTCTCGCTTCTTGTGTGCAATAAAGAATATTCTTATCTTATCTTATCTCATTAACCTCAGTTCTATTAAAGTTAATGGATTTTTAAGTATATTTATTACCATAATGTATATTCTAGCCTCAATCCGATCAAAGTTATGTTACTTCGACGCTTATAAGCAACATTTTTGACATGAGCAAAGTTGAAAGGGTCGACACACCTGATGATACAATAACAGATGAACCACTGCCTAACGACACAGTCAGCGCGGTTTCCATTATTTTGGACTCTTATATTGACAAAGCATGCAAACTAGTGACTGCCAATAAGTATGTTGACATAGAAGCTGCGGAAAGTATCACGGAATCTAAACAAGAGGACTACAACGATCATTCTTTCCTTGTGGATGTTTTTGGCTCAGACTTAGGCAATAACGTTGCTTTCTACTTGGATGACGTATCAGCTAGTAATGACATGAAACTGAAAGAGCTTCCGGATGCTCTCGTGGTAAGTAGGTAATCGCAGTAATTTTTACATTAAAGTGGCTAACGTAGAATTCAAAATAAAGTCGTTGTTATCAACAGGATGATGTTGAAAACAAATCAGCTCAACCGGATTATGATCAATTGCAACTTCGTTTGCCTACAATCAATGCTCCCGTACTATACAACATTGATGCTTACTTGACACTTAATCGTAAGTATTTAGTTTACTTTAAATAAGCGTTAATCTATTTTATGATCAATATCGATTCTATAATCCAGGAGACTACGAGCAGTGTTCAGATGACGATGGGGATCCAATCCTTCAAGATCCAAAGGGTCTTTCTATGCATGAAATTACGTTGTTGACGGCTAACACTTCGTTACAAGATTTATCAACACCACCTGATCAAGGCCAAGAGGTACTTAAAATCCATTCCAGACAAGCTTTTCCGGTATGTTAATAAACCGTTGATGAAAATCGTTAAAATAGGGGTGTCTAGTAATTTGCTCCTCCTAGGTATTTCATCGATCTCATTGATTCAAGAAATAATCCCTGAATTCTATTGCTTGACATAGTTTTAAAAATAGCTTACTTACATTAACTGAAACCATTTCTAAACCTATTTAAGCATCAGGGGAATATAAAGCCAATGTCATCAGTTTTTAGTTTTAATAGCAAGTCGGAAATAGACTCGTTTAACGTCAAGAAATTGCCGAGGGTTTCACAGTCCGTCCGTTTAAACTTTACAAATAGACTTGACCCCGAAACATTGTACTGGTAGGTACTCTCATTGAAAAAAATGAGAAACAAAAACAGTACTTGCAGTCCTAATAGACTTTACAATAGATAATTATAATACAGATTTTCATTACTCGAACGTTTGTACCTATAAGATTACTAAACGTTGGCAATCCTCACGACAAACAATCTAATTTGACGTAAAGTAAGCCAACTTTAATTACTTCCCATAGTAGTTTACTTCTCACTCCCAGCGAACTTCCTAGAATGATACCATATTCCCCACGAATTTCCTAGGAGCTGGTAGACGCGGCGACATCAGACATTGCCGAATCGATAACCGGCCCAATTGTGAAGAAGACTCTGGCACGCCGGTGCTGTGGCCAGGGTGTCCGGATTCTGAGATGCTTACAGGGCTGGTGGCGGCGACGGACGCCTAACAAACGCAAAGTAAACACCTAATTTTATATGTTCCTTTCAGCTTTTGCTCGCAACTTCGTATGCGTAGATTCATAAGCAGCCTACGTCCCACTGTAGGGCATAGGCCTTCTCTCAGAGAGAGAGTATGGGCTTAATCACCACGCGTGCCCACCGCGGTTTGGTGATTTCAAGCGCTGAGGAATGTGAATAGCTCAGCCATCCAGGTTTGCTCACGATGTTTTTCCTTCACCGTTAGTGAGTGGTATTGCTAGTATGGCTAGTTGGTGCCGGCTGCCGTCGATAGATGGCAGTCGTTAAGCCAAGTCAGAGGCCTTAGGGCGGCTTGACAACTTCTGACAGTAGACGAGCTACTAGTATAAAAGCCTCCACCAATCCGGACTTGGCCCCCGTGGTGGAGTATGGCCTATACCTTCCTCAGGGAAGAGACCCGTGCCCCTCGGTGGGGACATAATGGGTTGATGATGATGATTGCTAGTATAACTTCACAAATGTACATAACTTAGAAAGAAAATTGATAGGTACATGCCCGCACTGGGAATCGAACCTGGGTCTCCCGCTTCCGAGTCCAATGTTCTACCGACTAGGCTACCACAGCACTACCACATGCGTAGATTATGCTGAATAAATGATCCCTTCAAAGTGTTTCGAGGAACACTCCTTCCAAATTTCAAAGCACTGGATCCACAGGTTCAGGCTGTCACTCAGTTAGTCTCAATGCTGCTTCATAAGCATAAGCAAGCAGCATTTGCTTCACAAAATAAATTAATTGTATGAAGTTGTGAAAGAAAGTTTGTTTTCAAGTTTGAAAGCTGCCATTTCAGGTTGTCGTATGGACGTATTTTGTGAGTTTCTTGTGCGTTAAAATGCCGAAACTATTCATAGGCGCGAAAGTTAAAATAAAGTATTCGTCGGATATGGACCTCATAAGAAAGCTCAAAGTCACGCAACGAGCTAAGGAAAGGGCTATGCTCGGAATTTCTCTACGAGATCGAATCAGAAATTATGAGATCCGGAGACGAACGAAAGTCGTCGACGTAGCCCAGCGGATTAGTAAGTTGAAGTGGCAGTGGGCGGGGCACATAGCACATAGAACTGATGGCCGATGGGGCCGAAAAGTTCTCGAATGGAGACCACATATCGGCAAGCGCAGCGTAGGACGACCAGCCACAAGATGGACAGATGACCTCATCCAAGTGGTAGGAAGACGCTGGATGCAAGCCGCTTCCAACCGGTCTGTTTGGAAATCCTTGGAGGAGGCCTATATCCAGCAGTGGACTTCTGGTGGCTGAATGATGATTCGTCGGATAGAAAGTCTGCGGGATTGACCTGGATTCCGATAAATAAAAACACCAAATTAGTTGTCAACATGACTGATTGCTGTTATGCAAAGTTCGTGTAATGAAGATTGGCCTCTGGTTTATTGGAACAGAATTTGAAAAAGAAAAATTATAAATGTTGGTGGCATTAAAAGTGAAAGTGACTTATCCAGCCTAACAACTGAAAATGAGTCTAATACATCAGGAATTCAAACATCTGATACCGTATGATCGTGAAGATGAAGATTTTTTTAAACCTATACTATACGTCCCACTGTAGGGCACAGGCCTTCTCTCTGAGAGAAACCTTTTCATTCCAAGCATTCACATACCTCAGCGCTTGAAATCGCCAATCCGCAGTGGGCACGGGTGGTGAATAAGCCCTTACTCTCTCTCTCTCTCTCTCTCTCTCTCTCTCTCTCTCTCTCTGTGATTTCAATTTGATGTAATTGTCATTTAAAATAATGAAAGGTTACTTACCGTTACTCATTCTTTGTGAAAAAGTTTACATTATATCATTTTATAAAAATACTAAGCGTGATAACAAATAAAGTGGCCAATTGAAATTGGTATTACTATGCTAAATGCGGCCATATACAATGAATGCAAAGTCAGTAAATTAATCTGTTAGATTATGACCTTGAAAAGATCAATTAAAAACATTGTTATGGTTATGTACATTGTGAAGTTATAGTAGCAATGCTAACGGTGAAGGAAACCTGAGTGTCTGAGCTATTCACATACCTCAGCGCTAGAAATCGCCAATCCGCGGTGGGCACGCGTGGTGATTAAGCCCATACTCTCTCCTTGAGAGAAGGCCTGTGCCCTACAGTGGGACGCATATAGGCTGATTATGCTATGATGGCCCGATGGGGTCATTTAGAATTCTACAGATTAAGGACTAAATTTATAAATATAGTTTGGAGGTTTTTCATCAACATTTTCTTTAAAACAATCTACGTTAATTAAAGCTGTCCAGCGGTGTAATTCAGTTTCTGCGCGACATTGAATAAAAAAAACCGGCCAGGTGCGAATCGGACTCACGCACGAAGGGTTACGTACCATTATCTATACAACATTAGACACACAGATCGAGAAGATACCGCAAAAAAAATCACGTTTGTTGTAGGGGAGCCCCCCTTAATTTATTTTATTTTAATTTAATCATTAATTTTTGAAGTGATTATGCAACTAAATATTCTGTAAATATTTCAAGCGTCTACCTGTTGCCGTTATAAATATCGAGCAAAAAACGGCAAAAAAATCAAGTTTGTTGTATGGGAGCCCCCCTTAAGTATTTATTTTGTTTTAATTTAATTATTAAATTACTTTTAAAGCGAATATACAACTAAATATTCCGTGAATATTTCAAGCGTCTACAAGTTGCCGTTATTAATATCGAGCAAGAAACGGCAAACAAAAATTGTTGTAGGGGAGCCCCACTTAAATATTTATTTTATTCTTTTTTTAGTCTTTGTTGATATAGCGCCAGCAGAAATACAACATCTGTGAAAATTTTTCAAAATTACGGTTCATGAGATACAGCCTGGTGACAGACAGATAGACGGACAGTGGAGTCTTACCCCCAGTTCCTCGTACACTAACACGCTGTTAACAGCTGTCAATTGACCAAAGTGCATACAAAAAAAACCACTGACAGCTGTTAACAGTCGATTAACAGATTGTTAGTATACGAGAAACGGGGGTTAGAAATAGGGTCCCGTTTGGCACCCTTCGGGTAGGGAACACTAAAAATGACGTTAATTTTATGGGACTGACTGTCCCCAGGAAGCCCGCGTTCCAGGGTTGGGCCGCGAAGCCTGTCTCCTCTCGCCGGAGGCCCGGCAGCGGCGTTCGGCTACCATCTCCACCAGCCTCATAGAGTCGCGACGTCTGAACAGCCCGGAGCCCTCCCGCGACGCCTGGAAGTTCAACACAGTCAATGGGGCCCTCCTTAACATCTCCCAATGGAGGGACTACTTCTACACAACCCTCAAGAATAATAGGAGTAACGAACCTGATGACACAGATTGATTTTGCCTAAGCTTCGATGAGCTATGGATTGCAGTTTTGACAGCGTCCTTATAGATTTTTGTTTCATGCTTTATTCTAAACGGCTTTTGTTTCATACTATATCAAAGTCGTCGGGAAGTTAAAAAACGAATGAAACTCTTTAAACTCTTTCCCAATTTAAATAATTAACAAAAATATGTTGGTAATCACGGGTGGAACAAAACCATTTAGATAAGCCATCAAAAATTGCATGCTGTTGTTTGGTGTCTATTTATTTGCGTAATTTATCCATTTTATTTGTCCAATAAATGTTGTTTTCGGTAAGTACTGTTATTTATTTAACGCGAGCTTGACAGCAGATTACGTGAAGATGACCGGTTAGCTCAGCAGGCAGTTATGCGGCCCGAGATCTTCCCGTTTTGTCTAAAGGTACAGCTGACACCTTGGTTTCCGATAATGAAACGTATGGCACAGATTGGATCGAAATAGTTGAACGCAAATGTAGGTATCCATTCGTATAGTTTGGGCGTAGCGGTACTCTAGTCAGTCAGGTGGGAAAGCTTACCGTCTCTTTCGTGTAAGCATGATCATAGTGCGTTCGAAGCGAACATGGCGCAAGATCGTGTCCACTGAAAATAGAACGGTCGCGGATTCCTGGGCTAAATCTCAAATATCCAGACGGGTGCGCCATCTAAGCGAGTTAAAACCGTCCCGCGAAAAGTTCCCGAACCCCACTTCTTGTCTGAACGTCTGCCAGTGAAGACCGGGAGGGAACCAACTAACACCACACAAAATGGTGAGTAAACTGTCATCGGCAAAGTTGTGAAAAGTGTGAACGTGAATTGTCAAAGGAAAGTGTTCAGGAAAAGTTTCCGCTGACCGGAAAACTCGCGCGCGACCCTTCAACCAAACAATCCGAGTGTTGTGCCATCGAAACAGTGAAAAAATGGTATATTCTTCGCTTGAATCTACACGATCACCACCAGTGCCTCTTGCAGCGACATCCCGATTAATACCTACACATTGCATGACAAGATACCAGCTATTACACGAAAAATAACGAAAATATTTTTGTTAATTTTCAGAGCGACCTCAGCAAAAACGACGTCGAAAGTGAGTACAACATTTAAATCAACAAGTAATCATCTTAATCAACAAATCACGTTCATGCCTGCTATCTCTAGTCATAATGAACTATGCTTCATACAGAAGACTGCAGAAGGATGGAGAAATTTAACATTTCTAATCTGGCAACATGACATCTAACCACTTATAGCAAATTTCCTTATACAACGCGATACTGAAATAACGCAAAACCCGAAAATCAGCAGTAGGTAATCGATCAATAACTAAGCCACTTCCCAAAACTAAAGTTTAAAATTCTCAATTATTGTTTTTTCATCATCAACCCATTATGTCCCCACCGAGGGGCACGGGTCTCTTCCCTGAGGAAGGTATAGGCCATACTCCACCACGGGGGCCAAGTCCGGATTGGTGGAGGCTTGTAGACTAGTGGCTCGTCTACTGTCAGAAGTTGTCAAGCCGCCCTAAGGCCTCTGACTTGGCTTATTGTTTTTTATATTTCATAAATCAATAGCATCAAATTTCCAAATTGGATGAAAACTTGCGATTTTTTCTTAACTTTGCATCTTGAAAGTGGTTTAATTTTCATCGATACACAAGAAACGCCTTTCAATCTTTGAGGAATTTCAATACTACGTTGCATATGAAAGAAAAAAAGAATCATTTATTGCCATGCAAGGTTTGTATGGTGCGTGTTGCTATGAGATACCGGCACGGGTGCCAGTGGCAGGGCCAGGCGGCGCGCGCGCACTGTTCTAAATATAAACGCGCGTGTCACGTGATTACACGAGCCGCCCGCCCGCCCAAACCGAGAAACTCAGCTCAGATTTCACTGCAGCCAATATTCTCGATCTTTGGGACTACGTCATGCGGTATGCTGCCAAATTCCATTCATTAATTCATGAATATGTTCGCACACCTATGACATGGTAGTAATGCGTATTCTGAGTTTCATTGCCAAGGTCAGTGGTTCCGAAACAGCTGGGCGCTTATCAATTTGATGTAAATCTACATTTCTAACCATTAAGTAGGTGTTTATTTAATTGGTGGAAATTATTATAAAGCGTTTGGTAAACAAACTGAAACAAAGTAAATAAATAAACAAGGACGACAGTTGGAATGATTACTTAAAAATATGCATAAGAAATAGGGAACCATATTAGATATAATTAAATCGACCGAGACGAACAATATCGTCCAATAGTTTTGTGACTATTTTAGGATTAGCGTCGAAATACAAAAAGAAATCCGTGAGAACATCAGTTAGTACCACAAAAGAAAATTAGGACATAAGAGTTATAATTAGACACTGACTCAGCTGTGTCCACTGTGAATGTATTGGAACAAGCTCGGGGAAATATATTATTCTTAGCGAAGAATGTGCGACCACGCCTCGCCCACAGATAGTTTGCTATACCTGAAACCACGACTCACTTTTCTCGAATGCTTCTTCAATGATAAGATTTTAACTTATCAAGTTACGTTGCAAGACGTAATTGTGTACAATGTATGTAAATAGGTACATGGATTTGATAGTCATTACTTTCTTCCATCGTAGTCATAAACTGCTAGACGTGATGTTCTACAAGACAATAATTATATTATTACGTACTTTTCACGAGGCAAAAATTTTGAAAAACAAAAATTAACTGTATTAACTAAAATCTAAAATTAAGCTAATTATCACAGGCCTTTCAACCTAGCCATTAGCCTAGCCTTAGGCATTGCCATCTTTTGTAGTAATTATTACTTTTCATTCTTCGTCGACTTACTTGGACATTCTCATCTAAAAACACAAATTTTATCTGTCTAAAGAAAATCACATCATAATTACGAGAAATTAATAAGATAGTTTGATCGATTTGGTAGACCTCATACCTCATAATTGAATAGTCGTATTATGTATGAACCTCGCGACTGTTCCGCTGGGGCAAATACAAATTTTATGTGTCTAAAACAAAACGTCATAATCCCGTAAAAACAATAACATATTTTAATAGATTTGGTAGAGTTCAGGGTTAAATAGGCATCTTGTATTTTAACCACGACTGTTCCGCAGGGGCATCCTTTGCCTTCTCCATCTACGACTTTGACGGCAGCGGCAAGATCGACGCCTTCAACCTCGGAGATGTCCTGAGGGCGCTCAACTCCAACCCCATTCTGGCCACGATCGAGAAGCTCGGTGGCACCAAGAAGAAGGGCGAGAAGTCGCTTACAGTACGTGTTATCTTCGTCTCTACATTTGTTGCGAACACTCTCTCAGCACTGTTTACAAGATTCATTATAACGGGTGCTGTCGCAACGATTCAAACTAAAATAATCGTAAAAAAAATCCGGCGACATGTGGCCGACAAACCATCACTGAAACGGGCTTATTTTGCACGTGCACTGCAGTCTCTAACTTCATAAGTATTTAAGGATTATTTTAGTTTGTATTGTTGCACCCGCACGTTGCCGGCCCGTTGTTACGATGCTAGACCTTTAGGCGGTTTGCAGATGATGTGCAGTAACTTGAGCTATGGTGAATTAAATTAATAGTGCACTGTGCACAAAAAAAATACCGTGTAAACTCTTGATTAGTGCAACGCATTACTCGCGCAAGCTGCTACGCATCTTTGCGCAACTTTGTGGATTTCAATGCAATTTTTACAAAATACTTATTACCGAAAGTTTTTAATCACATAAAATGTGGAGCAAACAATTTTTTCGTCACCTTTACACGATATAGTCAAGCAGTTAATCAATGTGAAAGGTGCGGCAATCCGAGAAATTATTACTTACTAAACCTGAGTTTATTTTCAGCTGGAAGAGTTCCTTCCCATCTACAGCCAAGCCAAGAAAGATAAAGACCAGGGAGTCTACGAGGACTTCTTGGAATGTCTGAAGCTGTATGACAAGAGTGAGAACGGTCTTATGCTCAGCGCCGAGCTTACACACGCACTTATGTCTCTAGGTCAGTAGATACAAAATTTATAAAGCATAGGTAAACCATTGTTAAAAGTCAACCACTATTCTCACAAGACGTGAGACCACTACTACGAACGTTTTATTAGAGTTTCCAATATTCCCGGTGTTAATGAGTTCAACACGAAAGTTGAAAAGTATATAAACGTAAAGTTGAGTCGAGTTGCTGTCAATTGTATTATACCTACAACGCACTAAAAAAAAAATTAAAACAAACCTAATAATTAGCAGCAGAAACATAAATGGAGAGTTAATAGTTACAATTGTATATTAACGTTTAATCTCATTATATTTGTTTATACGTTTTTTTTTGCTCCCGTCGACCCTAATCCGAACAATATTCATCTTGAAACCATTAGGCTATCAAATCGAGATAAGTATTATTATACTATTTTGGTGGATCTGTTGGATTTTCATGATATCATGAAGTGATGATGACCTTTCCTTGCCAGGTGAGAGATTGGAAACCAACGAAGTCGATGAGGTTGTGAAGGACTGCATGGACCCCGAGGATGACGACGGCATGATCCCTTATGCGCGTAAGTAAAGTATTTCTACAAATTATTCACTACACACTCAACATCGTATTCTTAATTCTAATGGCTTCACTACTGTGTAGATAATGATTATTAGATTGATGGATCTTATCTTTTGTCTACTTTATTTTTTCACCCCACTCAGTAAGTAGTTCTGATGAATTTATAAGTCTCGGGTGTACCTATACGAATTAAAATTGCTCACAGTCACTAGTAAAAAATTACGCTTATTTTGCCGGAGTTTTCTTACGTTTAAGTCCTTACTGAATACTTAGTCAAATTGATCCCAGGTACTACATAGATTGTGTAGTACCTGGAAAACTACAATAAGTGCCAAAAGCATTTTGTTCTAAGCCACTAGAATTTCACGGTTTTGAGACTTAGATTTTTTGTAGGTGTGAATTTTAGTACGCGAACTTTTGATTGGATTTGAAAGATATAAAAATAATTACTTGTTTACACTTAATATCCCCGTCCAATCCAATCCTAATTTGAAAATAGCATGTTCACGATTTTGTAGTTAAAACTGTAAAGTACACGAGTGATAGCACCCTTTTACTTTACGGTCATCAACCTCTAAAAGCTGACCACTTTTTTTTGATTAAGTGGAAGAGTTCCACATAAAAGGACACTTTCAGATGCGGTTGACCGTTTTGAGACTTATCCACAAATAGAACCGCACCAGTAGAGAGTTAGTCCTGACACCTAGATAGTTATTTTTGGACACAAAGCATAACTAAATATGCGCCTGTTCTAATGTATCCTAGTAAGGGTCGCTCTTTTAATCGTTATGTGTTTGCCAATAAATGTTCAAAAAAAATCTTGCATAGAGTTAAAGTTGTTTCCCTTTTAAACAAAGGAAAGCAATTTTAGCTCTCTGCAAAATTTTTCTTGACCATTTGGAGAAGCGCGATACAGATCTAATCCACAATAGAGCAGTTACTTTTCACTTTTCCTTGTGGATGTAAAGCAAGCTGTGAAGAGTTCAATACAGTGTCTATCCAGAACTTTATGAGATAAGCCTTTCCTCTACCGATTGAAAGATCAGCCCATTGTGAGTGAACCCTTATCTGACCTGACCCTACATTTTCAGCATTCCTCAAGAAGGTCATGGCGTAGAAGATTATTGCAGCCATCTTATCTTTAGTTGTAAGAAGATCGTAAGTTAAACCGCAGCAGGGTGTTGCTAAAGCTATCTTCTTTGAAGTCTTATTTCTGCCAGCGCTTTATGGTTGTTCTGAGGACTTGTTCACATATGTTCAGTACCTATTTTACAAACCTTGAGGACAGATTATCCCGACATATAATAATCAATAATGTGTGCAATTCAATGATTTCATTAGAACTAGCACAATATACTAGCTTAATCTAGATGTAAAACTGAACTAATGTTAAAGATCCTAAAATTCTGCTTCGTTGTATGTCTTAATTGTACATGATATAACAATTTCTAAGGTACCATTTCTCATTATGCACTTACAGCTTTCTTCGAGACAATGAAACAACTTACGCGTTACCTACAAATTTCACATAATCGTTAAAGCTTTGAATGTCGTTCGACTTATGGGAACTGCAAAAGTGATTCTGCAGGATGATTTCAATTAATTCAAACTTACATTTTTCTCCTCAATGTCTGTCTAAAATAACATGCTTAACATTGAACGTTCTGGTCAACCTGCGGAGTTCGAGCTTTACCTACTTCTCTACTTCACTATTGACTTACATGAGTCGACAGTTGAACCATGCTCGTCTCTGCACGTGTGTGCCAGATCTGGTGCAGCTATGACAGTTATTAACATGTTTTTGATGGCGTTTACAGCTTTCCTCCGGAAAATGTGCGATGGTTGGGGCTTCAAACCAGAAGCAGAAGGTGAAGCGCAAGGCTAACGATGATACTCAGACTCAGTGAGGGCCGACTCGAGGACGGAAGCGCGGGCGCATCCCCGCCCCCGCCCCCGCCGCCGCGCCCGCCCCAGCCCACACCCCGTATCCGCCATCTTAGATACGGACCGCCAACACCCTTTTTTTATACTTTACAAACAATTCAACAGATTTCATTGTACTACCAACGATTGTACATATTAAATAAGATTAAATAACTGTAAAACACACAGTGCACGGTGTGTCTTTTTAATTTTTGTTTATTTATTTATTAAGTACGCTTATAACGATGACAAAACTATGAAGGCCGTAAATTATTTTATAATAAACTGTTAATAATATTAACACAGATATTAATTATCCCACATGGAATAATCAATTGATAGTACTACTATACGGTATATGTATATTTTTCGTTACTATATATTTTTATGTGGGTTTCATAATTAATTATAAAATAAATCCAAGCAATATATTTATGGTTTCCAAGAATTAGGCAAGTCCTAAGAATAAAAAACAGTCTCTCACACCGTCACACCACACCTAGATATCGTATGATCACTCCCTTGGATGAGGCTACCTCCAGTACACTAGCAGCTTTATGCTGATGCATGTATATCACATTCGTACACTTGTAAATTTTTTATCAAGTCTGTTTTTAAGTGAGTTCACTGAAGAAACACTAATTACTATTAGTACTAGAAAAACGTCCGATGTATTCAATGCAAGAACTTCTGCTAAAAATGTCCGACAGTCAGACCAATATTAACTTCTCCGTGAAGCTACTGTCGGCAGACTGGCGGACATTTTCCCGCAGAAGTTTTTTTGTCGAGGAAACCGGTCTTAGAAAGAAGACCACCTTCATATCCCTTATCCTTCAGCTGTGCCTTATTTCATATAGGGAATCTTATATATAAAAATGAATTGCTGTTCGTTAGTCTCACTAAAACTCGAGAACGGCTGGGCCGATTTGGCTTATTGTTGTTTTTATATATTTGTGGTCCAGGGAAGGTTTAAACGGTGAGAAGAAAAAAAAAAACGGTTGACGTGGGTGATACGAAGTTCACGGGGTCATCTAGTATTGTATAATTTTTGCCCAACCCAGCCCAAAATCGGTCGGTGAAAATGACATTTGCAAGTTTATTGACTTATGAAACCGGACTCTGCCCTCCTATTCTGTAATTGTCCACTATAGTTATCAATTTAACGATTACTAAGGGTCAAAATAGCTAATTAAAATTAAATTATTTTGTAACTTTAGAACAAAGAAAACACAAAGAATTAAGACAATCAGTTCGCTATTAGTTAAGCTGCTGCTGAGGAGATTTGCTTGAGAAAATTATAGAATAATAATAGAACGATGAAGAACTACATTATCCATTCCTGGCTACATCATCATCGTTACCGTAAAAATGTCTTATTATTGTTATTATTATTGTTGATTTATACACCAGCAGCTTAGTCAAAAAAAAAAACTTAAATCGGTTTTTTGTAACGCATAAAACTGTTATTTTATTCCTTCTTCATCAAAACAACCGTAAATTAAATTTTATTTAATTTGAACAAAGGGAACCCGTACCGATTTTCACCTGAACGTCCCAGTACTATTGCAGGCTGTGCTAATTTGTATTCGGTTTCTTTTTAGTTTTGATTATTTAACAGCTCGTAGGATCTCAGTTGATGACAGTCATCCGTGCGTGACGTACTTCCGGTTTCGTAGACTCCGGTTCATTTTTTCGCTTTAAAAATATATAAAGCAGCCCAAATCGAAGTATACAGCTCAGGCTCTCAAAATTACCTGTTTTCTCGAATAAATAAATAAAAACATGCCCATCGGTAAGAATGCCCCAAATTCCAAAGGCAAAAGAGACCAGCAATCGCGTGTACCGCCCTCATACGAGTATTATCAGAAGTGTATGGAGTTATACGAGAGTTATACTTAGTATGAGGTTTAACGGTAATGCAGGCCAGCGGCCACATAGAAGTCACGTGGGGCGGGGGCGCGGAAAATACGCGTCGTTAATCCAATTATGTTTCAAACAAAATGTACTGAAGGGACGGGACGGAGCCCACACAGAAGAGACGTCTTTCCGGCCTCATGCCGTCCCTTCAGTACATTTTGTATGACAGTGAATTGGATTAACGATGCGTCATTTTCGTCCCCCGCCCTACGTCCCTTCCATAGAGGAACTTATTATGGTCGCTTCTGTGTGTTCGCTAGAACCCTAGGCTGTGGAATGCACTGCCGCAGAGTATTCGTACTAGCCCATCACTTAGTATTTTCAAAAACGGTTGAAAGAGCATTACCTATCAATATCTTAACTCCCTGATAAGTAAGTTGTCATTAGGTATATATTTTAAGTAAGTACGTATTTTCCTTTCATTGTTTATGTAGTTTATTCTTTTCATTATTGTCATATATATATATATATATTGTATTTTTGGGTAGGTATTTATATTATTATTATTTTGTTATTTGTGTAAATATGTATGTAGTATATTATATCATGTGCACGTGCGTAGACCCGTTTCACACCTCCGCTCCGACTCCCCAAGGTTTGCTGGAAGAAATCTCTTACAGAGATAAGCTCGCCTTTGTACATGTACTTTCTTTTGTTACCTTTCCTGTACTCTATTCTTGTGTGTGCAATAAAGTATAATAATAATAATAATAATAATTAGATTAGGTAGACTTGAATAGTAGTTAGATTCCACATTCACCAACAGAGGGCGTTAAATCTATAAAACGTGCTTGACAAATTTTTAGGTGTAAAGAGGTTCATCACGATTCAGCCACAAGAAGCCCACTGCTGAACATAGGCCTCCTCCATGGATTTTCAAAAAGACCGGTTGGAAGCGGCTTGGATCCAGCGTCTTCCTGCCACTTGGATGAGGTCATCTGTCCATCTTGTGGCTGGTCGTCCTACGCTGCGCTTGCCGATATGTGGTCTCCATTCGAGAACTTTTCGGCCCCATTGGCCATCAGTTCTACGTGCTATGTGCCCCGCCCACTACCACTTCAACTTACTAATTCGCTGGGCTACGTCGACGACTTTCGTTCGTCTACGGGTCTCATCATTTCTGATTCGATCTCGTAGAGAAATTCCGAGCATGGCCCTTTCCATAGCTCTTTGCGTGACCTTGAGCTTTCTTATAAGGCCCATAGCATAATTCAATGCCCATAGTGAGAGGCCACGTTTCAGTGCCATAAGTCATCACCGGTAACACACACTGGTTGTATAATTTTGTCTTGAGCGATTGAGGTACGTATATTAGACGAAAAGACTTTTCTAAGTTTCCCGAAGGATGCCCAGCCGAGTTGGGTTCGACGATTGACCTCTTTCACGAAGTTAGATCGGCCTAGTTGGACTGTTTGTCCTTTGTCCTAAGCATTTGTAAGCCACATTTTGCAAAACCGATCTGTAAAAGATAATTTTTTTTTTTATTGATGGCGCTAGTGAGTCTCAAGATTGGCGCAGAAATAACCTTAGCTCTGTGAATGCTAAAACATAACTACGGAGTAGTGGTAGGTAGTCTATCAATGAGAAAAAGATTCGAAAAAGGTAATTTGGTCCAACGACCGGCCAAGGCGAGTAGGTAAATAATATTGCCTATTTAAAAAAAAAAGTGTTTTCTTTCATTTAGTTCGACAGTCCTTAGCGGGAGTCCGACTCGCACTTGGCCAGTATTTGTTATTTGTTGTTATACCTATACCTACTATAGTAAGAAGGTACAGCAACTACAGGGATTGCACTATAGTCACATAAAGTTTGAGTCTTGTAGGTATATGTTGCCGTTTTGATAATAGCAAAAAAATACATTAAATAACATGTCTTGCTTATGGGAAACATACCTAAGTTGCATATAAACATAGATTAACTCCCCTTAATTTTTACTTGACCGACACGCTAAGATAGACAGATAGATAGAAAACACTTTATTGACGAGTAATTTACCGAGATATAAGGTACTTCATTTCTAGTTTTTAATAGAATACAATCGGCGGTCTTGTCGCTAAAAGAGATCTCTTCCAGACAACCTTAGGATGGACAGGACTGACAGAAGATGAGAGTGGGTAGGTAGGTGTACATAAGACAGATCAAGTAATTTACTTACATGTAAATAAATATAATATGTGGTAATAATAATAACATACATACACATTTAGGCAATTAAAAACATATACTAAATAAATACATAATATTTACATACAGCTAAATAATGTTATACCTTAGTAGGTACATGAATATAATTAATAGAATAGATACATAAATATACATATTATACTAAGACCAACAAGTAGGCAAATGGCTTAATAGAAAATTCAAATAGCAACAGATTTACCAAGGTAATGATCCTATACCAGTCCTGTAGATACAGGAAGGGATTTTGCCCGTCGGACCTCCACAGGTAAGGCATGCCACAGCCGAACGGCTAGCACTGTGAAAGAGGAGTCAACTTAGTGCGGTGGGACGGGATTTTAAGGGAGAGGGTTTGGATGAGCGAAGGGATAAGCTATGTGAGGAATGGAGAAATAGAAAAAAGCTCTTTTAAGTAGGAGGGGGTAGCTAGATTGAACAGAATGCAGTAGAGAAGAGAAATTATGTGTGTATTCCGGCGGAGGCGAATGGGGAGCCACTTGAGTCGTGTGCGGAATTCTGAGACATGGTTATACTTGCGTAAGCTAAATATGAACATTATACAAAAATCTTGAAGGCGCTCAAGTTTTTTAAGTTGCTCCTCAGAGAGGTCAAGATAGCAGGTGTCAGCGTAGTCGAGTATTGGTAGCAGGAGTGACCGAGCTAACGCAACTGTACCTAGTGGCGGAGCAGTGGGAAGGAAGTTTCGGTGTCGCCTTAGAGCCTAGAAGAAGAATTTAAACTTTTTTATCTTTTATTATATTGTTGGTCAAGCCGCCATAATAACACATATTCTATGGGAAAATTTTAAATTTCTGCTTCTTACGGTTCAAGTGAAAAATACTTTTTTTAAGTCAGACAGACATATAGAAGTCGTAGGCATATTTAATTAAAAGGATCACGTTGACACCCTTCGAGTACGAAACCCCGAAAACGATACATATAGGTAGGTACATAAATTATTATTCGGCGATGAAACAGAATCAAGTTATTCTTTAGGTACCTACATACATAATATTCAATTATTTTTGACCAATAGATGGTACCTAGGTATAATTCGTAGGGTACGAATGTTTTTTCCACATTATTCAGAACAAGGATCGTACATTTGTAGCGTAGGTATCCATCAGTTTTGGGTATACTAATTTACAAAAATCGGGCAGGATTATTAGAATTCGACCCAACAAAGTCAATGGAACGCAAAATTCCCAAATGGGTGGCTTCAGAGGGCATTCCCCCTTATATCTCAGGGTCCTATCTGTGCCAAATGCTCCCCTTTAGCGAGCCAAGGAAAATGGCGCGTAAAGTGTTTTCCCGGCATCAATAAAGCGTTCGGCAAACATCGCTGGCGCTCGGATCCGCTCGGCGGTTTCAGACTGTGAAGCTGTAAGATGGTGTTGCTAGAGGTGAGTGATATTCTTGAAGATGGGGAAAATAAGGTAATGTTCGATGCAGTGATAATATGCACTGTACTGCACTTTAATATGCCATCGCATGAAAATACAATGTATCTCACAAGTAATACATATTATATTAAATTAGAGTGCGATTGCCGAGTCAATCTATTTATTTAAAGCCTAAAAATTTTAAATAAAAACTGACTTCGAATTATGGTTATAAGGGACTTGTTTATTTTTCTGCCACTCCCCCACTAAAAAGTGAAAAATAAAAAGAATAATAATTAAAACTAAAAACCGACTTCGAAACACTACAGCACTAAAAAGTTAAAAATAATTTAAATATTTATGTCTGCTAGAAGTGCCTTATGATCGGTCAGTCAGTCAGTCAGTGGATGAGTGACAAAATTAAGAAACTTTGTCTAGTTATAATTCTTTAAGTACTGGTTCAAATTGAATGAAATTTGAAATTTACCATGTTCATACAATGCCTGCTTGGGTACTGAAAATTCAGGCTTCTAGTTTTATCCACAAATAAGTTACAGGGGGTCGAAAATGGCCTGAACTGCTTCGAGAAAAGGACGGTACGGTCGTGCCTTTTTTTGCTCAACTTGGCGGGGGTAATGCCATGCCCCTAGATATAGTGAACAACTGTGGGGATGTGCTTTAAACTTTAGCCAATGACTCAGCATTGGCTAATTTATCAGACAGACACCCGGTTTATCGCACACTAACAATCTGTTACTTTACAGTCAACAGCTGATCATAGTTTTTTATGTGCAGTCTGGCCAGCTGACAAAATGTACAATAGGTTAACAGATAGTTTGTGTGCGAGAAACAAGGGGTTAATGGTTTATAAACGCTGTCAAAATAAGAAATAACAGTCAACCAACTTACGTTGCATATACCGGGCGGCATTTTAGTTACCTGACAAACTTTAAATAAATTAGCTGTTTCATACATTTGGTGCAGTACTGCTTCTATCTTATGTCTGGAAAAGCTCATTTATTTTTTTGCTCTGATTTGTTTGGCCCCATAGTAAAAGTTGTTTATATTTATGAGTAAAAAACCCCTTTAAAGTTTGGCAGTAGACTAAAATGCCACCCGGTATGTCGAATATATGTCTCGACTGCTTAGGGTTTATGGTTCAACAGTCGAGTTTTTGTGTAGTTTTACCATAGTTTTCGTTTTCAGCTCCTTAGTTATGAATTTTAACGCTCCTGTATAAGAAGATAATTCATTTGATACTCCGCACCACACTATATTTTGTTTTTAACCTCACTATATTCATAAAATTATGACGTCTTACCTCCTCTTTATGGTTTTTTCTACAATGTCATAGAACACCCGCCTTGTGATGACAAAACGATTATGACCTCATGTTTCAATAGCTGACTATCGACTGAGGAGTTATGAAGTAACATTAAAACGTACATACCCCACTTTCAAAGAATCCTTACTAGGTAAAGGGTTTCCATTAAAATGTTTGTAGTTGATAATAACCAGCCTGTAGTGTGGAGCCCAAAAGCATGTTTGGCTTGTTTTGTATGTTACATAGATTATCAGCAACAAATATTTTAATAGAAGCTCTTAACTTCTTAAGGATTTTTTGAATGGGGAAACTGATATCACTCGCGCTGGCAACACCTCTTGGCCGGCTCACCGAGTCTGCTTTACGTGTGCCAGTTTTTGTATCTCTGCCCGCGAACGCGCCGCGCCTCTCACCTACCGCCGTGTTTACATTTTGTCCGTGTGTGTGATTGATTAGCCAGTGATAAGGTGCTAAACACCGTTGCATTGCTTGCCAGGTAAATATTAAACGACTGATTAGGAAAGATGCCCAGAATTGCAGCAGAATTACAACTACACTTACCAATATGTGACATCTCTTTTATTTAGTCCTAAGTACTACGTACCTACTAGCTTGGAACTACGCACGATATTTTGTTGATTTCTTTCAGGTGTGGTGGTAGTATCGAGCAAGTTCGGAATAATTTAAATCTCGTCTCTTCGATTATGGAAGAAGTGAAGGATTCACCGGCACCCGCTGTGAACAAACATAACACAGGTAAAACATAGTATTTTCTAAGGTTAACACCGAGCACTAGACACCGAGATCACGGGACTTGCAAAAGTATCGAAACGCCGGAAAATTGAAAAATAAAAAAATAAACGAGTAAATAACCGTGTCAATTCAGTTTTTATTACAGGTAAAAAAACATTTCGCTAAGTAGGTATTATTGTTTTAAATAATCATGGGCTTATCCTTGGGCTTATCAGCTCAGAAAGTTAATAAATAAACAAACTGATAACTTATACGAGCTTGTCGGGGTAATCTGACGTGGAGTTTTTATCAAGAGTATTTACTTACACGTTGTAATTTTTACTAAAAACTTAATAAATCCGACTTCAGTTTTTTCAAGGTAGGCGTGATTTGAGTTAAAGTACCTATCTGTAAATGTAAATGCCGAAAAGTTCTCGAATGGAGACCACGTATCGGCAAGCGCAGCGTAGGACGACCAGCCACAAGATGGACAGATGACCTCATCCAAGTGGCAGGAAGGCGCTGGATGCAGGCCGCTTCCAACCGGTCTCTTTGGAAATCCATGGAGGAGGCCTATGTCCAGCAGTGGACTTCTTGTGGCTGAATGATGAATGATGATGATGATCTGTAAATTACTTTCGAAATTCCTAATAAACAGTAAGCAAACTTATATCTAAAGTACCTGTAAGAAGGTCATAGAGCTCAGTTGGTCGTTGGCGTTTCCGTTGTTTCTCAAAATCTTTGCACATCTACGATAACGATATGTCAAGGCGGCTAAAGTAGTGTTGCCAAAAAATAAACACACTCTAAACACAATGTATATAAAATCACAGAAGTCTCAATTATTGCACTTTCCTAGAAGTAAAGAGCAAGTATAAACCAAAACCTGTGTAATTCTAATAGAGTGTTGTCTATCTTTATCTATCTACCGAAAGTCTGTTCTTTTAATTCGATGCAAAAACGAGTTATAAAATATATCGTCATACTCTGTAGATTTTTGTTTTACTGTAAAAAAGTAGACTCGTGTTACCAAAACCTTATTGCATCAAAAACATTAATATTTAGTAATACTCAATACTCATAAAAGATAATTATTTAAAAAACTAACGAAGCACACACAATTTTTATTTTGAAGTAAAATGGGGTTATTAGTTTTTTACGTATTAGCGTCACTTCGATGTTGATAACCTTGGGTTTGAGGTTTATTTGACACATTCAGGAAGACGTAATTTATTTTCAAACATTCCGTTTGTTTCTTGGTTACGCGAATGTTCTTTACCGTATTCTCTTGTGATTTCGACAATTTTGGCTAGTTTTTCGAGTCCCCATGAGTAGATGCAACATGTGAAAGAGTTTTCTATTGTTTAAATAAACTTTATTACAACTTACTAAAACTTTATTAGAACTTAGTCCAAGATATGGAATCTTATTCTTATTTAGTTTCAGGTCGCACTGCGAATAAGTCCTAATTTATGTGATAATGTTTTATCTTAGTCTCTCTTTACTGAATTAAGGCTAGAATAAGGTTTCTAGTAATAATCTGATGAAATTGTGTGAACATAAACTCAAAATTAGTTTTTAATTTTTCTCAAAAACTGTTAGGTTTCAGCAACCCCCCTTCCCAGCGGGGCTTCCCCTCTTCCCCCACTCATACCCGGCCAACCCTTAACTAAACGAATGATATTGGAAATTCCAAACCATAGAGTACGTCAACAGCCCCGGCACACGTCAGTGTAATTTTATTAAGAAACAGACTATCTAACTGACCCCTGCATCCCGGAGGGGTAGACAGAGACCCGGGTTTGCCACTTGCCACGATATTGATGAAGAAAAAATAAGAGAAAAAACTCAGTTCGTTCTGAACGCCGTCAAAATTTTAAGATCTGTTTCGGTGCTGCATTATATCACCGAAAGTTATACCTAAATTGACGGCATAGCATTTTAATTTAGTCTTGTTAAAAATAAACACCCCTAGTCTAGTTCTAGTTCAACTGGAGATTTCCGCACTTAGCCTCATAGTTGGGCCATTGTACGTAGCAAGTGCTGAGATAGGTCAATACCTCAGACACTGGGGTTTCCTCACGATGTTTTCCTTCACCGTTAGCGAGTGGTATTGCTACTATAATTTCACAAATGTACGTAACTTAGAAAACAAAGTCATTGGTACATGCCGGGATTCGAACCCACGACCTCCCGAATGAGAAGCCGGCGTTCTACCGCTCCGCCACAACACCCCTTTAAATGCAGGAATTAAAGAAACGAATTAAGTGGGTTTGGTGCTGGTATAACCATACTAAAATGGTCAAAGAAAACAACAGTATTTCTGTTGTTTTCTATGACTCATCGGCGTGAAATTGTATCATAGGAGGAAAATGTCGAAATGGGTACGAATTTATTGTAAAGACTGAAAAAGAAAATTGTGTAGTTTGTTTAGAGTTACGTGAATGTTTCAAAGCTATGCAAACAGCTGTTAACTTATAAATGTAGGTATCACATAAACGATTTTTTTGTAATCTGCACAACGTCGCTTTTTTGTAATCAGCGCTATGTCCGAATAATAATTATAGTTGAAAATCGACTTTTATCAATTCAGCTGTTTATTTATCTTTGATTATTTGTATCACAATCCAAATATTTGTAGCGTTAACATATCTCCCGTATGGTCTAGTGGCTAGGATACCTGGCTTTCACCCAGGAGGCTCGGGTTCGATTCCCGGTACGGGAAACAATATTTTGTTGATTTTATTGTTGATTTTACAGTAGATTAATATTATTTAAAGGACGATTGTGACTAGTGTTCAACACATTCATGACTAATATTTTAAGTTGAAAACTCTGTTAATTAAGTTAAAACGTGTTTTGAAAAGAATAAATGTGGAGTTTCTTTGTTAGCTTCTTCTCCACATAATCCATTAATTGTGAAACTAACAACTTTGACGTTCATTAAGTAAACATTCTGTTTTTACAATGAATAAAATATTTGAATTGAATTGAATTGAATTGAATTTAACGAAAATTATTTTAAATATATTGACTGATTCCGGTAACACAAGTAAATCATTTCAGGAGGGATCTAAAAAGTATTACCTTAAACAACTTAAAATTGTCGAAAACTCTTCTTGAGTGTAGGAGATAGGTAAGACAATATGGCGTTTGAAGTCTCTAAATGTGTCCCATCCCGTTGACGACTGACAAATCGACAGCCCGAGACGCTAAATGGGTGTGGGCGGCATGACTACTCGACACGAATTCCTACTTTAAAGAGGCGAAATTGTTATGACGATGAAATGACTTCCACTGAACTAACTAGGAGGTGGGAGTGCTTAGAACTGCTAGAAATTGACGCGAGAATCTAACTATAAAAATACTTTGTCAATAAGGGAAATGTGATTTTTTTTTTGTCTTAATTGAGGTCGCTTAAAAATACTATATTGTTCACGGAACTTGTAAGGATAGATAGATATATAAAACATTTGCATCTGCGTACACACGCATGATTATATAACAAGTAGCTGACTCGGCAAACGTTGTTTTGCTATATTAATTAGATAAATAGATACACATATTAGATAAAAAAAATGGCACAAGGAAAACAATGAAAAATTTAACAGCAATGAGACAAACAAAAACAACAACAAAAGTAAGTAAAGACAAATGAACGTGAACGTAGAGTACAAGGGAGCAATTTGTAGGTGTGGCAAATGCAAAGGGGGTCTGACTTAGTATATTATATGGTACCTACTAGCTTTGACATATTAATTAGTCTACGACCTATTCTCGAACCTAACAAATATTTCCTTATAATCGGTGAAGCCGTTTCGGAGGAGTTCGATAACAATCGCTGTGACACTAGATTTTTATAATATTAGACTAGCTGACCCGGAAAACGTTGTTTTAGCATATTAATTAGCCTATGACCTATTCTCAGACCTACCAAATATACACAAAAAAATCATAAAACTCTGTGAAGCCGTTTCGGTGAATATCGATAACAAACACTGTGACAAAAGATTTTATACAACATTAGATTATGTAAAATGACGTCATCTAAGAAAGAACAATACTGTACAAAGGCGAGCTGAGGTTGATGCTTTATATTATCAGGGTGATTATCCGAAGTTTCTGATTTCAAAATTTAAGTTTCTCAAAGTATCACTTTTCTCACATTCTTAAATCGTTAGACGTTCGTCGTTCAATACTATTCTTTGGAAATTAAGTAGAGTCGACAGCTCGCCCTTTACATACAGGCAAGCTTGGTAGCTTGGATGGTTCCTAGCATGCATGCTAGTAAGTTTGGTTACAGATGAGTTTGAAACAGAAATTTTCCATATTTGCCATTATGCCAAACTATAGCGGCAAAAATTGAGTTAATTTAACCATTTAATAAATTTGGAGAAAAAATGGCCAAAAAAACTCCAAACTTAGTCTTTTCAAGTCCTTAATTTACAGAATTTTTATAAATATTCTAAAACTCATGCATTGAACTGGCTTTAATTCCAGACATCATTGTCATCTAAATAATCTTTAATGTTATAGTAGCTTTTTTGGCACAAAGTGTGCTTCACACATTTTTTGAACCGCGTTTCTGGCAAGTTTATTAGGGATCTTAATGTAGAGACGTATACAATGCCCCATAAAGGATGTATTAACCTTTTCCAGCCTAAATTTTGGGAACGAAAGTTTATGTCTTTTTCTAGTATTTACATTGTGTTGGCTACCTACAGTTTTAAAGTCACTGAAATTTTTCCTAACGTACATAATATTTTCATAGATATACCTACTGACTAGCAAAGTGTTAGGATGTTAGTTTCTTTAAAGAAATCACTTAACGAATCTCTATTGCCTAGCTTATATAAGTAATCTGATCGCTCTCTTCTGCAGGACGAAGATGGTCTCAATGTCTGCTGCCCGACCCCACAGTAGTATACCATAGGACATAATACTATGGAAGTATTTCATATGTTCCATTAATCTATCTACTATGTAGCGTTTTAGTAATTATTTTTTTCATCATCACTAAATATTATTAAATAAGTGTTGTTTTACGAGTATATGTTCGCTTAATCTACTAGCGTTTTAGTAAATCCATTTTTTTTCCAATTTGTCACTTAATTTCAATGGCTTGTCTTTATTCTCTTTCATTCGTATCCACACCGACAGGAATGGATGAGGCTGGTGTGTCAGCCTCTTCAGTTCCTCTTGTTCCATTTTAAATTTTATCTGATTGATACTGCTTTCTACTTCCAACGAAATAGGAATGTTTATGTAAAGGAATGTTATGTTTGATTTTAATATCAAAAATTAAAAAATGTTTATTTGTTCCAAAATGATGAAGCCCTAGTTCCCACACTAGGATTCCCTGTGTTGTGGAAACTAGTCCCCTCCGCTTAATGGATATTGTCATCCAGGAATTCGAACTTATAGAATTAATGACTTAATTCTTATAATTCTTTAACTCAACGCTTCGGATTTTATTACCAAGAACTTGCAACTTTAAATACAAAGCCTATCGTTGTTGATGTTGTTTACATTATAAAAATGTTAAAAGAACGTTGCTCTTGTAGGTTTTCAATCCAAGCGTACTCTATCGTCACTAATCATCAGGGAGGCATAGGCCATGGCATATCCTCGTTTCTCGTAATTGCTGATGACAACACTTGTTAGTCAATATAATACGTGATATAACATTATGGTCGGTTACAGAAATGATTATTATTTATAAATAAGTTAGACAGGATTTGAATACAAGACAAGTTTTCTTGGCCCTTGCTGAAAATCAACAGCGACTTCAACAAAATGTTGGGGTTATAAATTCGATAATAATTATTATTGATATCACTTTGTTATTGAATTACGCGCAATAATAACTAGTTAGTATTCGTTTATGTGACCAACAAGATTACCAAGCAAAACACAGCTCTTTCGTCGATGTAACGGCTAGGTCTAAACATAAAATTACACTTTTATCTTTAGAACTATCCGGGTTTTCATAAAACTAAAATTCGTGGTTTATTATGACCATTAGAGGTACATAGCAGACTATATTTGTTTATGTGTGGGTTAATTGAGTTTGCAATGCCATGTAAGCCATGAAACAGGCCCCAGATCGAAAACCTTTATTTTTCAGAACTCATAGACGTTCATAACAGCTAAGCACTTAAGACGTTTAACTATTTTGATATCTATGTAGATGTAGATAAAGATATGAAGTTATCAGTGTACACTAAAATAAATGTGTTACTAGATTCTCGTTAGCCGTAGAGAGCGTTCCAATCCACAAATTATTAAACATACGTTAAGAAATATTCAATATACTGAAGGGTAACGAGAGAATTTTGGCCTATCTGTAAAACTACTTAATACTTTAAGTACCCCAAAATACTTTCTTAAGTTTAATTTCGGCGATGAAGCGACAAGCGACGACGCGTGGATTGCAAGCCAAGGTGGCACAAATATCGCGTAGTAAATAGTTCACCATGTAGGCGGCTTTGAGAAAGAGGACGTGTGATAATACCTGCCGGTATTAAAAAAGAAGTGCTTTATTATTGTATGTTTTTTAGCCAAAAATAAAAGGTGTAAACTGGTCGAAGACTAAATAGCGGTCACACACAGCTTTGCTTTGCTGCGGAGTAAGTGAGCAGTACTCAATTCCGAGGATTCTGACATCATTACGTCGAACGTAGTGATATGAAAATCCGCGGTGTTAGAATGTAAGGATTGATCTTACTGTACTAGCTTAGCAACATCTAATTAACTTTTATAATTACCCTTTCATTACCTGGTTAACAACATGGATGTTTCAAGGCATATCATAACTAAGTAAACTGTGTGTGTTGCACTGCAGTCTTCTCTCAGAGGGAGAGACAGGACGATTGCAAAACATTTATGAATTTGTAGTAGCTATACCAGTCGCTAACTGTGAAGGAAACCCGAGTGTCTGATGTGTTTACATACCTCATTACGCATACTTTGTCTCTTTCTGAGAGAAGGCTGTTCCCTGCGGTGGGAACGTAGACTGCTTTAGTATCTATTGCAAAACGGACGATGAGACAGTGGTTTATCTTTATCCCGAGCTGAACGAGCGCCTCGGCAATTTTAGAGTGCATCTAGTGAGAGATTTGGGTCGCAACATTGAAATTAGGGACTTGGGTCAATGTAAAGACGACTGGACACTATAAATACGTGTACAAAGTACTCTTTCCCTAATACATGAAGATTTAATAATTAACCTTAGACACCCACTTTAGCACGGAAATATTAAATTCAGACCTTGTTTCTAGACATTAAAGAAGCATTATGTCTTGTTATATAATTATTATCAGATTTGCAAATTATTATCATTAAAGTAATACACATAATACACGTATAAATCAGAATGCATTGCACAGCAATCAAACCATTGATCGTGTCGTGTCGTGAGAGATCTAAAACAATGTAGGCAACTGTTGATATCAATTTAATAGGGCAGTGATTATTTATAGAATAGAATATTCATATCATGTAGGTATACGTGCTCTAAATTATTCATTCATTTTTGTTTCATCTGGCATTACTGAAGGCTGCTCTTCAATGGCGTAAATAAAAACATTAAATGTTTTCTTTCGAAGAAAATACAATAGATCTGAATTTAGAATCCGATAAACTAATTAGCATGTTTGCAACAAAGCCGTAACAGGTACTGTCATCCTTAACTACTGCACCTAGCTATTATAACTAATATACTCTTTACTATGCACCTCTATTGCTATTGCTGTACTAATAAGGCCTTGCTTGTAGTAATTGTACTGCGATTTATTGAATTTCTGTTAATGTAATCTTTGTGTACAATAAAGAATATTCTATCTATCTTCTATCTATCTATTGAAATTTATTAATGTCAGTGTTTCCAAGTTTACTTTTTCTGCGAGTTGCTTCTTGTTGAAAAACAAGTATCTCTTTCGGTCACTAAATATTTTGAGTTCAATAGAGTTTATCGAGCTCAACAATCTACTACATGACGAAGATAGTGCAAAAAATAGCATAAAAGCTTGTCGTCTCGACTCTACCTTCTCACTGGTTATTCTTGAGGACAGTGCATAGCAAAGGTTATATAAGGGGGTGAGGTTTCCCTAGGAATGCAAACCGTTCCTGACACCAGCCGCGCCGACCTCCCACCTGTCTAATACTGTAATTGCAGACTTACTTAATTAGATTCCACGAACTTTTGTTTTTCTTTACGATGCTCTGTGTTATTAGCTATTCAGTACTGCATAACTTTGTGTAAAAGAAAGAGCTAAGTATCTTACTTGATAAGTCGATAATTTTGTTGCTTTATGTTATTTTTTTGTGAAAACGAAATCTACTAAACCTACGAAACTACTAGACACACACATCAGCCACAAATATAGAATAAGTGGTACCCAACGAGGCACTTCACTTAATAAACTGTCTGACTACTCTCTGTAGGTTTCTTGGGTAGCTAGTGATAACGTCTCTCTCCATAATCTGCTGCTCTCTCTTCTCACTCAGAGGAGTGACGAGGTATAAAATACCTCAGAAACATATGTTTATATGATTGTCGTGAAGGAGTGGTCAGCCACTACTGCCCCTAGAAATTTACAAATGTAAATAAATTAGAAAATGAAGTGCATCCAGGGATTTCAAACTATTATCTCTTGAATATGACATGTGGCAAGTGTTCTACCGATTCATTGACACCAAAACATTCAGTCTTCCTTCTTGATATTCAGTGAGCAGAATCTTATAACTCATCATATTGTAGTAGAAGTGCTTAAATCCGATCTGCCACATCAAAATACCTTCGAACTTTTGCATTCATATGGATGGAATTTAACATTTGTAACTTAAAACTACTCACCTGATGGGGTTCTAAGATGACGGTGTGACTGACCAAAACGAGTTACATTTTTTTTTGGCAGGACTACTGTCATACTTACATATTATTTTGATACTTCGGAATTGAGGAAAAGCCTCCCAGTTACAGTTACGGAACATGGGCCAGCTTTGCTTCCCGCACGCTCACGATGACGACGAGGTTTATTCAGGTAGCTGATAAAGATTTTCTCCACATAGTATCTTTTAAATAGGTGAGTAACATAATCAATGGGAGTTCCTTTCCTAAATATCCGAGAATGAGTTGCATTAAAGGTATAATTAATAATCTTCTAGAGGCTATAACTCGACATCGCCTGGCCTATAAAATGTCGCAAATCACTTAAGTTCATATATTAAAGTAAGGCGATTAGTCTATCGCATCCCGCATGACTATAAAAAATATGCACATGGATGCAGCACAATAATATAGTAAATATTTAAAACAGGTTTTTGTATCGAGACCAACTCAGTCTTCTTTTGTACGACATTTTGCTTACTGTTATTTCGACATGAGACACTACATAGATGTACGTAAAGTCGTACATGCCTAGGAAAGTTTATTTTGGCCGTATTAAAAGTTCATTTGGCCTTAAAATGTGACCTTCTTTTTACTTTCTCAGTGACAAAGAAACTCAACTCACAGTTTCCATACTCCAGCGAACTTGACACAATGTTAAAAACGTCACACGTTACCAGTTCATTAATATGTGCGATTAAATTCTAATGAGCCACTCTTCACACGCACTTTCCCACTGTTTCTTATCGAAAAACACAATGAAAGTTCGTATGGAATGCCGGCACATGATTTTAAACATTCCCATACACAACTATGGCAATAAACAATCATAATCATGATGAAGACTCTAGTAGAAAAAAACCCATGAAATTAACTGGAATACTTTGTTAGCTATGCTTTAATTACTTTACTTGCAGTGGCGTATCTTGTAACGTCAATAACATTGTCTAGTGGTATGAGCTCCAGCAAATGTGATTTAATTTTGTGAAAAAATAGAATATCTAATTACATATTCAACTATGACGATACAATAACACTTACACACACATACATCACATAAACTCACGCCTGTATCCCGAAAGGGAGGAGAACAGGGCCGAGTTCGACGACAGACAATTCGAGGTACATTGCGTAGCAGACTCGCGATAGAGATTTGTTAATCTACGGTTTAATCGACTTTGCATATGTACATCAAATTATGGTAAGCCATGAATTGTAATTCTATGAAACAGGCCCCTGGGTTTATCACTTGCCACGATCTTGACAGACCTTTTTCGCTCCATAAACATTCATGTATTTCTGCCTGAGACGTCCCTTACTGGCCCTAACACAATAACACTTAAAGCTTTCATATTCTCAGATTTTATACTTCATTTTGGAGCTCAAATCGCGGCAGTCTCAGTGATTGTAAAGAAACTGTAGAAACACTTGTAGGGTTTACTTATTCGTAGGACAGTGCTAGGTTTTATAAAAAAAATACACTGTCGAATATTGTTACTAAATATTGTAAGCTCTAAACGACATAGTGAAAGAGAACTGTACTACATAGCAGCTTCTATTGTATTATGTTAATGCCATAAACACAATTAAGCTCACTTGGTCTTGTTAACCTGATAATGTAGAGTCTTTGCCCTCGCAGCGGGCATTGTCTTAAATGCTGTCACCAGAGTATGAAGTAGGTATATGGAACATTATGCTGAGTGAGGTGGTTTTCCAAAAATCCAACAGACAATAGAGATTTCATCATTATTGTTGGGCTTAAAAGTGTTGAATCAACAGTTCAATTTCACAGTTATGCAAAAATATCTGGCTGGTATCTTACATGATTTAATAATAAATATTTATTATTGGTTTTAAGGGTCGTTAACAAGCAGGAAGATGATGCCATCATAAATCGGCTCCAGTTGATTCACGGTACACTGAATCAGAGATTAGCCCTCATAAGGTGTAGATGTGATTAAGAAGGTCTGCGGGGGGAGCATGAGTTTCTTATCCTATCTAGATAGATAGGTTAAAATTTTAAAACATTACGATATTATATCCCACCCGCGAGCATGACTTCTCTTCGATATACATATCTTCCTTAGATAGGAGATAAGATTTTATCTACTTATTGGTATGACAACACTGAATCGGCAAATAGGGATGTCACGAAAATCACTATTTCATTCGTTCAATTTGCGTTTTTTGACAGATTGAAATCTGATCTGTCTGTGATCTTTCCTTTACTTAGTCTGTGCTAGGTATCAAATAAAATGTAAATAAACAAACAAATAACGGACAATAGATGCTTAGATGCCGAAAATGAAGTAAGTACAAACTTTATAGCCATTGCAGTTAATTTATACAATACTACAATAGTTGGAGATCCTTCCTACAAGCTCATACGGACATCACATCATATACAAGTCACTCATCGGCAAGAACTATAATATTTTTCTGTTTTAGAGGGCGCAGTAAACAAAATCAACTGGGGTTCGTTCGAGTATATGACGCTCCACAGTAATTTAGCCAACAATGAGTTTTCTGGCCCCATGGGAAGCGAAAGGTTGTTGAAAGAGTGGGGCGCATTGAGCCTTGTCGAAGGAGCATGGTCCCGACACGACTGGAGCAGTGGCGGAATGTAAGTGTTGATAGTACTTATTATCTAGTGATATATTAAATTAAGTTCAATACTTGACTCACCATCACCAACCGAGTACAATAGGTAAATAATATGCTTGTCAAACTAATGCAAATGTGTACTTAGGCAATGCTCAGTGAATACATACAGTATTTGGATAGATAGACCATAGAGGTCTATCCAGTATAGCGTCAATTTTTGCTCTTAGGGGCATCTAAAATCATTTTCGTAACATGTCTTACCTTTTTTCTTTTCGTCTTAAGCTATTACATCATATTGGAATGTTTTGGACTCCTTTTTAATTATGCTCTTTATTTGTTACAGGATATTTTGAACACGCTGACTACAATAATATTTGGTCTATGCTACAATCAATCAAATCTTACAAATAAATCAAATATTAAAACGAAGGAATATGTATGTACGAATTGTATTTTTTCAAAATAGTAACTCAAAATTGGATGCTTAATTACCCAAGTTCCACTATAGTTTTTTTATATTACATGCACAGGGGCATTCATTCAAGGGTTAAATATAATTAGGGAATGTTCCATTGAGCTGGCCATTCCTCCTCTACTGGGTTTCAGGCTCCACAATGGCAATGTGTGTACCGAGCCTCGGGAGTCTACTCGGCCTCTCCTCTGATGGGCGTCATCAGCCAAGGCAGGCTCAAAGGCATATCCAGAGTCTCCTAGGAAATGCATTACATTTTTTTTTACTTCTTATTTTTTTGTTACAGATTACATCAAAGGTGAAGAACATATTAATTTGTTTGGTAACCATTTCCCGTTTTCAGAAGAAAACATATCATGCTTCTTTTCTCCATTGGGTACCCAGTTATGTAGTAAACCACCTATTTCATTGTTTAAAGTTACAAAATAAATATTAGATTTACTTATAACCAAAAGCATTTTATTATTAACGGACTTAAAAAATGGAGGAGTCTGTGTCAAGCTTTTTCCAGAAAACTTCCTAGAAACCATACATTTGTAGTAAATACACCATACATACTTAGGTACTTAGTAGAAGTTAGGTATGATTTGTGGGGTGAGTAAATGGCTTGGGATGCAAATTCATTAGAAAGAAATAATTTTTGCCTTTTTAGTGTGTCGGTTTAAATCTTTGTTTTAAAGTTTCTTATTTTAAAATTTTTTGTTGACTGGTACATTTTACCTACTATTATTTTAATTGAGATAGGCACTGGACGACGGTCTGAGCAGGACGGCAGAGGGTGCTTGGTTGCGTGGAGTAGGGCTGAACGGAGGTCAGTGAGCGGGTCCTTAAATCCCAGGAGACGGCCACTGGACGTCGGTCAGTGAGCAGAAACAGAGGAAGGGCACGAATGGGATGCGTAGGTGGCGCGAAGAGGCACCAGTGGACAAATCATGACAAATGTGATGATTTTATTCGTAGAATGACTGACAGAAACGCTAGATATAAGTTTATATGCCCCTCTCAAAAGTGGGATAAATTTAAATGAAACATCTGTCAAAAGTCGATAATATATCTTTTTATGTTGTCATCATGCTCGCATTTGCGATAGGGTTTATCTTATAGTGACAGATGTTTTTTTATCTCACGGCACTGGTATAAAAACGATGCATTGTGCTCGCGACGATAAGTTAACCTACTATAGACGTCAAAACTCGTTAAAACGGCCATTTTTTGTAGATAAACCGCCTCGATAAAATCTCATGCTCCCTCCGCTGGGCTATTTAACAGTATTTAGATCAAATTTAATACTGATCATTTTATGCGTTTTTGAAGAAGTAAAATAATAATGATAATGGATCTTCAGAATTAATTTTCTTTACCGATGTATCTGAATCCTTCGTGTCCAGTTCTATTCAACGTGCTCGTCCATTTGGAAAAGTACTGGCAACCATTTTCTTAATAAAAAAGAAAAATAAAATTCTTTCATGCTGTTCTATAATTAAATGTTTTTACGTTGTCCATGGTGGCCTGTCGATGTTGCCATTCGATGGCGACATCGAATCGAATATTATATTTTATTCTTCGTTCGCTGTTGATAAATATAGTTGAGACATAGGTAAACATACTATTCTCGGATGAATAATTTGAGTAGATCCGATATGTCTTAACTCTTGTATTTAGTCATCAATGAGGTTGCTAGTCATTTACCCCCGGTTCCTCGTACACTAAAAATCAGTTAATGTACTTCAGTGGTTTTTTGTATGCCCTTTGTATAATAACAGATTGTTATTGTACAGCACATCAACCTTTGCATCCGTGCACTCTACCCAGTTACGTTACGGACGACTTTGCAACTAAAACATAAGGATGGATTGCTGTCAAATGTACGAGAAACAGGGGGATAGTCTATGACGAGCGCTTGCCGTGTGTCGGTATAAACGTTTTACGTCTTTGAATAAAAATAAAAACATTTACTGACGGTGTTATTTCATCGATAAAAAAAACCTTTTAAAAGTGTTATTTATAAAAATACGATTCTTCTAAAATACTCATCAAATGCATTTTAAATAGTCGGTAGTAGAGGCTATCGTTTTACCACAGATTATTTAAACTGCATTTAAGGAGTGCTTTAAGAAATGTGTTTATATGAATAACACTGTTTTCAACAGGAAATTCTATAAAATCGTGATCTTGCAACAAATAAGTTGTTTAAAATGTCTCCTCATTAATAGATAGATAAGTAGAGAGCACTTTATTACACAACCAGAAAAGAAGAATTACAAAATATTATTTAATACCTCACTGGCAGTGAAGCAATCAATGTTATTATTATTTATGGCACGGTTACATAATAAAACAATGTACATAATTAAACAAATGTTATCCTCTCGCTCACACAATACTGCCGTATACGTAGAGTGAGCGAGATGCAAATAGCTTAAAAATAACTTTCTTTATACTGTAATAGTGTTATAACTGTTTGATTTGTCAGGATCGTGGCAAGTGGCAAACTCTGGTCTTTTAAAAAGTAGTAAGGTTGATTGTAAACGTAGATTATATATTCGATAACAAAACATCTGGGTGAGGTCCTGTCTTGATTTTGGGGCGTGGCAGGATCTGAACCCGAATTTCTTGAGTACAATGGCTCGCTGATTAATGGACTGTGAATCAAACAATGGCATCTGGATCAATACCTTTTTCTAGCCAACTTTATGATTTGGCACGTTTTTGTGGTTAGATTTTTTTGTACTAAATGTGTAGAGGCTTTTAAAGCCACTGTGTGTTTGAATTATTAAGGGTTTAGTGCCGCCCTTCAAAGATATAACGGTATATTTAATTAAAACCCTCAGATCATGATTGATTAAAACTATTGTTTGTCATCAAACTACTTATGTAAAGCGGTGGGCATCGCAGAAATGATAGCTAGTGGTGGACTGTATGAAGACTTTGTGAATATTGATGGAAACACGGATTAGACGATACTAATTTAATAAAAATAAAGCACAAGTTATATTCAGTACAGACAGATTTTAGCAACCATCAAACAACTACTGACGTGACAACGTCAAGTACAAAAAATATAAACATATAAAAAGGTCGCACTGCAGCCAGTCGCCAACATTTAGTTCCATCATGGAACACTAGGCAATGGAACTAATGCAAATAAAGGGGTATATTACTTAGCTAAAAAACTAGTGAAGGTCCACAGTACAGGCGACCGCAACAACACGGCCAACCTTTATAATTTTGCAAAGTCGCCCGTAATACAGCGTTTGAAGTAGGAGAGTGCACGTAAATAAAGGTTGATGTTCTGTAGTATCCTTTGAGGTAGGTATGCACACGATAATGTAAGTCTACTAGCCGAATGATTGAATGAAAGAGGATGCATGATCTTTATCAAGCAAGCCTTTATCCTGAAAGATCCTAATCCAGATTAAACAAGGTCGGGCCACACACGCACTGGAAACACCGTATTAACTGATCACGTTATCTGCAGCCCATTAAACGGGGCACCAATTACTTTAACAGTGTGTTATAGGATGAACGTTCAACCAGTACATTTAATTCAAGTTTCTTCCTAAGAATTGTATTTGAGAAATTTGTATTTGACTGCCTCGTTGAAAGAAAGTTTGAGAAATTTGAAAGTTTGAGAAAGAGAAATTTGTATGTGACTGTCTGGCGGTGACGTGCTGGACTACCAAGACAGAAGTCATGGCTTCGATTCGGCTTGGAGGACGCCGTACTTGATTTGTACAAATGGCCTCAGTCTGGGTGTTTCCCGTGTGTGTGATGTCCTTGCCTGATTAGCATAGTATTTTGGGACCAGGACAAGCGATTGTGTTTTGTGGAAGTTATTATTATTTAGGATTGAGTGGTAAAGGCACGGAATGCCCAAAGGGGATTTTATTGAAGCAAAAGGCGAGATAAAAAGTACCTAAAGCCGGTAGCGTGCATGCAGCGACTGATTGTCTGAATGTTGATGAAGGGAAAAATGTTTCTCAGGATCGTGGAAAATGGCAAACCCTGATATCTGACTACCGTTTCGGGTTACTGGCGTCTATTTATACAATTTTATTATCTTATGAAATAACGGAAAACCGAAAAATAAAAATATTGACTATTGAGAGTCAAAAGTGCAGTTTTTTGCAGAAAATCTTAAATCAGACAAAAGATATTACTTGAGATTGAAACACAACAATTTCAGGGTCGAGACACAGGATATGGGGTCCTATTTATGACGAATAGGAGGATGACTTAATATTGATAATAACTGAATTTGCACGGATACTTACTCGTTTACTTTTTCATTTTACAATTTTCCGACGTTTCGGTACTTTTGCAAGTCCCGTGAACACTGAGGTGCCAGGCGTCTTTTTGAAAGCCTTAACTGTTAGTTTACTATCCTCGGCAAAAATTACAAAAAAAATTATTAAGTTACGTTCCAAAAATATTTTGGCAATTTTGTTTTAATTTAAATTGGCGAAACAATTTTATTATTTTATACAAACTCAAAAATATTGATTATTAGTTATGATGTCGTAAGTGTCCTCTGCCCTGTATATTTCACTTCAAATTATGTGAAACCAAACGGTTTAGTAGCGTGATGCCCACTATCGCACTTTGTTATTTTATTTAATTTCAATACAATCGGTAGCACAATGACAACAAACTTATTTTACAAATAACAAAATAAAACAAAACACAAAAAACAGTCTTATTAATAAAATCACGATTCCTTAAAACGCACGTCAGATATGCAGTTTAAATATCTCTGGTAAAGACGTAACCACAGATTATTTAAACTGCCTCTGAGGAGTGTTTTAGAGGAATCATGAATGTTTTTTAAATAAGGCCCTATATTTCTGAAGGGTTATGTACAGATTATGGTCTCTAAGTAAATTGGCCTTAGTTTTGTGTAGGGTTGGTTGTTGGTTTGATCTTCCGACACCCTGTAATATTCTGGATTGTCTCAGAAGAACAGCCCAAGTGGGGTCCACTAACACATCTCGCATGTGATTGCTAAATAACCGGACGAGCGCGCGCCGGCACGCAGTAGGGAGCTGGTTTGGTGTGGTTCACCTTAGCCAGATAGTAGGTAAACTGTTTAAAGCCCGATTTACACTGGTCATGTGTTTAGTGAAGTAGATAAGCACAGTGAGTAAGAACAGTGGTGTAAACCGATCGGACAGTAGCGAGTCAACTTGGCTTCCAAGCTGCCTTGCCAGTGGATCCAAATAGAATCGCTTTCTATTATTCGTGACAAGTGCACGTTTTTTTGACATTGCTCGTCCATTTCGACATGTCTGGTGCGCGCCACTCGCCGCTTTACTCGTACTCGCTACTCGTTCCTGTCCTTGACTAATGTAAATCGGGCTTAAGGTACAGTCGACAGCAGGGGCCTGTTTCATAGAACTACAATTCATGGTTTACTGTGACAATTCGATGTACATTCCAAAGACGAATAATCTACAAATTAAAAAAGTAGACTCGGCTACGGAATATATCTCGAATTGTCGTACTAAACTACAAATTGTAGTTTGATAAAACTCGGCCCTGGTCAACCGCTACATTTTTGTTGTGAAGTCGCTCTTAACGAAACTGATTACAGTGCACAATGTTGATACGATCTCGACTGTACACAGTTTCGTTGAATGTAAATGACTTTTTATGATGATGCCAAGAAATTGAAAATAGAGGACGGGGAAACAAAATAAATGAATTTTCTTAGAAAACAAAAAACAACTTACAGCTGTTAACAGTAGATTAAAGCTTGTTAGTGTACGAGTTAACCTCCGTAACCTAGTCCGAATTTTCAAATACATTCATACTTATTTCGACATTTCTTAACGTCGTCGTCTGGATAACGGAATACAGTGGACAGTCTGTTACGAAATAGGAGATCAGTCAATCTATCATAATTCTATCATGTAACTTTCCATGCTATCGGGTTAACCATTTTGACGACTCCAAAGTGTCAAAATGTGTATGTATTTACTGGGTATATTCGGTCTTATTTATAAAAACACAATTCCTTAAAACATTCCTCAGAGGGAGTTTAAATAGTCTGTGGTAAAGGAAAAGACGTAATCACAGTTTATTTAAACTGCCTCTGAGGAGTGTTTTAGAGGAATCGTGTTTTAATAAACCAGACCGAATATCTCCAAATCTCCGATTCCGTAACAGACTGTCCACTGTATTGCGTTATCCAGACGAGGTTAAGAAATGAAAAAATAGTAGCTTTTTGACATTTCGGGCTAGGTTAACCCCCGGTTTCTCGTACACTAACAAGATGTTGATCTAATGTTTAGATAAGATAAGAATATACACCGGAAAAACAACAAACACAAAATATTTACAAAGGTAAGTACATGGTACAATTGGCAGCCTTATTGCTAAAAGCAATTTCTTTCAGACAACCTGTCAACAGCTGTCAGTTGATTTGTTTTGTATGAAATCAGAAATCAATAATTTATTTCAACGTAAAGAATCCACATTCCGTTTGCTGAATGTCAATGTACTATGTTACTATGGACTTCGAATTCCCGTAAAACACTCCTCACAAGCAGTTTAAATAATCTTTGGTAACGTCTTTCCCTTTACAACGAACTACTTTTTAATCTGCCTCTGAGAAGTATTTTAAGGAATCGCGGATTTATAAATAATACCGTTTCGTGTACATAAAACAGGGGGCTGAAGTTTAATGGGTGAGCTGAGGCATTCATTTTTTTACGTGGAGCCATTTTACGACTTTTAATCTTCATCTGCATAAAATATAGCCATAAATGGATTAGATGGCGGTAAAACCAGGAATTGAAAAGGCAATTAAATTAATTCTTGCCATTGTCTGTTTTTAGGTAAATTAAGGCAATAAATAACTCCCACGCGTCTGCTGTGTCCACATTAGCACAATTTAGCTGTGACGTCACCGTGTCACTGGCAATTGTAAACTATTGCGTCAATTAAGTACCTATTCCAGTAGCAGTTTTGAAATGAAAGGTTTTTATGCTCAAAAAAAATTAAAAAAAGGTTATTGCGCTTAAAAATGCGTTTAAAAAAAACAAATGAAATGTTTTTTTAACTTCCTCGTTTAGTGTTTTAGTCCCCGTATTTAAAGTGGAATCGACTTTTCGTAAAAAAGAAAGTGTGACGCATTTACTAAAACACAATTCCTCTAAAACACACCTAGTAGTAGATAAAGTTACAGTAGCCTTTGGTTGTATATGTGTTTTAGGAATGTTATATTATGAGGAATCGTGTTTTTATTTAAATTAAATAACACGTTCCTCAGTTGGTTGGTCCGTACTAAGAAAACGTGTTTGAAAAATATTTGCACACATTCGTTCTGTTTCCTCTGAGCATTGCTTCTTATGGCATGATGTACCGCGAGGTTTGTCCTCTTGTAAAAACATCACTTCACTTCCAAATTCAAATATACTAGAAATACGGCCTTGTTGGGTTAATTACCCAGTTACATGTATAATCGTATTAAAGCCAAATTCGTCCAAGAGATCCAGGGATCTAGTCTAGATCATTGGATCTAGAAGCTCGAGGGAGATTACGGGTTAGTGATGAACTAAATAATATCTCAGTAATGAAAAATGCTAGCTGATCAAATAAAAACATACTAATGTCTTTTATTGATGAAACATAAATAAATGCTATATTAGATTACATTAGATTAGAACACTTTATTGTACACACATTAAAACTGTTTGCTATATTGCTTTATCATTACTTCCATGTGGCGCCGGATTAAGAATAGCGTCACTCAATTTCCTTCCGTGGATGTCGTAGAAGGCGACTAAGGAAATACATTACCAGGAGACGGGCAGCAGCGTCTTCCTGAGAGTCCAACCACATACTGCGATCGCCAACCCGCCTGCCAAGCGTGGCGATTATGGCAAAACCCCTCATGGTTAGGAAAACCATGAGGGAGGAATATGACCTGCAGTGGGCGTCAAATGGCTGATGATGATGATGATGATTACTTAAACAAAAATTACGTCGATTCACCATCTTTAAATTTTAATATATCGCACCCTTAATCCAATACTGGCACTAAGCGAAAAATGTAAATTGTGCAGGAGAAGCTATTAAAGATTTTCAATGTATATATATTCTGTATTATGCTTCGTTTTCCATCTACAGTTTTAAATAGGAATTTAAGTGAACTAGTCAGCGCTTAGTGTTACTTTGTAATATTTGCAATAGATGGCATTAAAACTAGAAATTTAGAGATTTTTGTTTAGTGACGGTATTGGATTAAGGGTGCGATATGTACTTAACATATTCAATTGCGAGATACCAGTATTGAAACCATTCAATGGTAATTCAAGTTGTTAAAATGTTATCGAAAATCTTTTACAAAAGATGTTTATGTAATTAACATTTGTATTTTTTAACGAAATATACACATTTTATTAAATAAAAACATCAACTTAGGTCATATGTATAACTAAATTACTTTTATTATCTAGCATTTTATCTTGCATTCTTCATTGGTTAGATATCAATCACAGAATACCTATTCATATTCGTTGCTTTCGAGTGTATGTAAGCCTAGATCCATAAAAAAACTGTTACAATGTAGGTCCTTATTGGTAGATTACATTGCGATATCACAAATCTATTCTATTTGCTCTAGTTAACTAACCGGGGGGGACCGACCAAGTACTTACGCTGATAAATTAGTAGTCAAGTCACGGGTGCCATGTCATGTCTCTATGCGAATGATACGAGTTCTTTAAACTGCAAATTGATGAATATGTAATTTAGTTAGCACGTATCTAGAAAGAGAGTTCAAAATTGCATGGCATGCCTTTTAGCTACTGTAAAGTGGTTAGCGTGGCTCATTGCGTAAGCGTTTACGACATCTCTTCTAGGCAAGGACATTTTGTGTGGATTTCTTTAAGTGTGAGATTTTAAACCTTCAACTTCAAAATCTTGCCCGCGTCTGAAAAAATAACCTGAGCTTGAGCTCGAAGGCCCAGTATACCCCCTGTCACTGTCTATTCTCTGACCTCCCTTTTCCTCTCGACAGTCAGGAAATATCATTAGCCTTTACCAGTAGTATGTCTGAAATCGTAACGGATACATAAAATCCATAAGTCAAAAAATCAAATCAAAATTTAAAAAATTGTTTATTAAACTAAAACAAAATTTGCAATTAAATTAGTAGGCGTTATGTTTTATAGAAATAATAATATAAGAACAATGGTGTGCCCAGACTAGGCTAGGCCTCTGTCGTCTTGGTCGTGGGCAACTTATAGGTGTTTAATTTTTAATAAGTAGTAAAACAATTACAAGTTTAACGAAAAGTTGTTTATTAATATTTAAGGCACTTTGAGATCGATTTTCATTAAACTTACGCTTTTACTAAAACTCTGAACTGACACTAGAGCAATGATTCTATATTTCTACCTGTCAATATCTCACAAGGAGTTATAAATACCTAGATATTTATGTGTTACGAAATAATTTCCAATGACAACTGGCAAACAAGACAATCGGCTCTCTGTTTTTCTTCAACATACCGTATAGGTATGTTGTGTAAACATTGCAATCAGCTGTTATCAACAAAGCCGCATTTTTGGATAAAGGTGTGATCTGATCGCTGACAAAGGTAAATATCATCGTAGACTTGGTCTATTCTTTGGTATAATTCCGGTGATGATGCAAACTATGACCGATACTGGGCGAAGCCTAGTGGTGACGCAATAATCATCAAGGTTATTGCTTGAAAATATTGTTTCACACATATAAACTAAAAATAGTAGTAAACATGATTACATTTGGATGACTTTCGAAATTTGATTATAAGTTTTATTTGTGCTTTTGAAAATAATTCCAGCATTTAATTAATCATTTGTAATTCTTTATTCTGGTTGTTAAACAAAGTGTTCTCTGTCTATCTATGAAGCCAGAATTTTCACGCAGCTTTAATTTCATACAGATTTTTCTGATTTTCCTTATGAAGGCAACGACAAAAAATTAAAATTTGCGCTTTAAAGCTTTATATTTCTCAAACGGAACCCAGAATAAAAAAAAAATCTTCCTACACCCACAATATTTTTAAACGACCAATCCAACGATACCCGACACTATGGTGTCGGCGAAAAAAAATAAATTGCATCCCTAATTTAGGTGTAGGGGGTTCTCAAACAATTTTTTAATTCTACCGTTTTGTCGGCGTGATTAACCTCCTCAGTCCTGACCTTGAAAATAACAATGGTTTTCAATTGTTATTTTCAAGGTCAGGACTGAGGAGGTTAAATTTTCTTATCTGAGAAATCAGGTGGTAACCAGAATTAATTTATCCGTTCCTCTGTGAAGTTGCAATATTTATTAAGTACGAAAAAATTAAAGTCGAAATTCTAATAGTATAATCCATTGGAACCATCCATTGAAATCAGTAGTGCCTTTATGTCAAGTCATGGAGGTCAAACGTCTTGGGAATGCTGAACATAGCCAAATTTATGCCAAATTTCAGCTTTCTAAGAAGAAGAAAGACATTTATTATACCAACAAGATACATGACAGAAACAAAATAAGCAAATAAGTAACATAATATGCGCAACAACAGAAAGAAAACTAAATACACAACAGACAAAACGAATAAATAAAACAGGACCATAGATGTAGCCTGTGGTGTATCTACGTTGCCACAAAAGGCAATCTCATACTAATCGTCTCTGACAGACACAGACAGACAGACAGACAGACAGACAGACAGACAGACAGACAGACAGACGGACGGACGGACGGACGGACGGACGGACGGACGGACGGAAGGACGGAAGGACGGACTGACAGACAGACAGATCGACAGACAGAAGACGTTCGGACATGACGAAACTATAAGAAGAAGAAGAAGAAGAAGATAAGCAGAAATAAGCAGATAAGTAACATAATATGCACAACAACAGAATATCCTTGTCGATTGAAGAACCCTAAAAACGATCTAAAGTTTTACTTAACCTCCTCAGTTCTGACCTTGAAAGTAACAAAGAATTTCGACTTTAACGAAAAAATTAAAGTCGAAATTCTAATAGTATAATCCATTGGAACCATCCATTGAAATCAGTAGTGCCTTTATGTCAAGTCATGGAGGTCAAACGTCTTGGGAATGCTGAACATAGTGATATAATGTTCAACTCCATTCCATCCCAAAACCAACATTTTTCAAGCTTGTTCTAGAGCCATGTGTATCAAATTATCCTATTTTTGGATATTATTAGTCTATTCAAAGAGATTCACCCTCTTACCCGCTCGAAATAACTATGGACATCTTTACTTTAGATCAAATTCAAATTCAAATTCAAATATTTTTATTCATTGTAAAAACAGAATGTTTACTTAATGAACGTCAAAGTTGTTAGTTTCACAATTAATGGATTATGTGGAGAAGAAACTAACAAAGAAACTCCACATTTATTCTTTTCAAAACACGTTTTAACTTAATTAACAGAGTTTTCATATTAAAATATCGTCCTTTAAATAATATTAATCTACTGTTTAATGCCAAACATCTTTGTCTTCTAAGTAATCCTTGATATTATAGTAAGCCTTTTTGCACAGAATGTGCTTAACACATTTTTTAAATCGCGTTGGAGGTAACTCTAATATATCTTGAGGAATTTTGTTGTAGAACCTTATACAGTGCCCCATAAAGGATGTGTTAACTTTTGCAAGTCTAAATAGTGGAAATGACAATTTATGTTTATTTCTAGTATTAAAATTATGGTGGCCACCAACATTTTCGAAGTCTTTGATATTTTTTCTAACGTACATAATATTTTCATAAATGTATTGACATGCAACTGTTAAGATGTTGGTTTCTTTGAAGAAATCTCTTAGCGAATCCCTACTACCTAACTTGTAAATAAATCGGATGGCTCTCTTCTGTAAGATGAAGATCGTCTCAATGTCTGCTGCCCGACCCCACAGTAGTATGCCGTAGGACATAATACTGTGGAAGTAACTGAAATAAACAAGCCTAGCAGTTGCAACGTCAGTGAGCTCTCTAATTCTTTTGACTGCATATGCTGCAGAACTAAGCCTGTGTGCTAGTTTTACAATATGAGGACCCCATTGCAATTTTGAATCGATTGTGATGCCTAGAAAAACGGTATCTTCTACAAATTCTAGTTTTTCTTTTCCGAGTACAATGTTGTTTTCAACTAATCTTACGTTTGGTAAGGTAAACTTTATACATTTTGTCTTTTTGGAATCGTTCGTTTGAATAATTAGGTAAGTAAAGTAAGGAGAAACAAAAACCGGCCAAGTGCGTGTCGGGCCACGCGCAGTGTAGGGTTCCGGTTTTATCTGCTTTACAGAACTAACAAATTCATCAACGTCATTTTCGATAGATTTTGAACGAAGATTTCCTTTTATAAGTTGGTCGCCCCGACTCGTTAACTTGTAAAGCATACCTTAGCCGTGATAGTTTTATTTTTAATTATGTTATAATAATATGTGCTACTTCCCTGAATTTTTTCACGATTCTACAATACACCGTTTAGCCAGGAGACGGGAGACGCCTTACTCTAACAAAAAATTGCGATTTAATGCTTAATATTTCGGAAACGGAAGCCTGAATCAAAAAATTTTCTTTGTGCAATATTTTTTAACGACCAATCCAACGATACCCAACACTATGGTGAAAGCAAGAAAAAAGGTGCATCCCTAATTTAGGTGTAGGGGGGTACCCAAAAAAAATTATTTTATATTTTATCCTACCATTTTGTCGGTATGATTAATATGTATGTTTATGCCAAATTTCAGCTTTCTCGTACTAATCGTCTCTGAGCTAGGCCAGACAGATGGCCGGAAATGGCGAAACTATAAAAAATGCAGAAAAAAGGTTTTTTTTTTTCATTTAGCTGCTTCTCAATTCTACGTTTCTTGAAAACGGGGAAATAAGTATGAAATATAAAAAATAATATGTTTTTTCTTCTAGAATTTATTTCCGTAACGACCGAGTATCGTGGATATATCTTAAAAAAGTTCTCCAAGATTATGAGAAGCTTGAAAATACCTACTCATTTCCATATTCAAGGAGATATGTACGTCATTTCACCAAAATTGTCACTCCCATTCGGTGCTCCCATTGCGGAATGAACAGTAAATTACACCGAAATACTTATTTAGGTACATACGCAAATTGTTTTAAACGCAAAAACCATTAGCGCGGGTGCAACAGAGCACGCTGTCCCCTCATGGGTAAAGGAATGGGGATGATGGGGATAATCAGCGCAGGTACTTCAACTTGAGAAGGGTGGTCGGTACTGGCTCCTATTGTTCCTACCATCCCTCTTGGACATACCAAGTGAGCGTGTAAGTGTACCTATTATCAGTATCTCGCTCCGTATATGCAACGTTTCAACTCGGTACGTTCAATACAATATAAAAACACAATAAATATGTAAGGCATTTTTTATATTTTTTCATTTTTCAGGATTTTAAGGAATTTAGCCAAAATAAAGTAAGCACCACCTAGCGGTGAAATTACGAATTTGTAATTACGCTAGAGCTCTATGTAGCGATGAAGGTAGTGGTGATTCTACTTCACGAGCCACCGAATTGTTGCCATGTAACGCAACTAGATGGAGCTACATGTATTGTTTTGTAACTGTTTAATTGCCATATTTATGTACCTACCTACAATAAACGCGGAGGTAAAAAAATAAAGTGTTCAAGTTCAAGTTCGTTTATTGCTTCATGTGGTACAAAATAGGTCTTAACAAAAATTAGTTTTCTATCTATCTATCTGTAGAGACTTGTTTTGAAAATCTCTACTAATATTATTATTATTATTAGCGTACTATTAGTTAAAATCGACAGTTGTATTGTATGTCTCTGATGTCTCTGTATAACTTACGTCAAATATTACCTAAAGGTCGGTACTAGATACGCTTCATATTTGGCGATGATACTGGGAAAAAGAGCTAATTCACCACTTTAAATCACCATGTGAGCCCACCCTTGATTGGCGATTTCAAGCGCTAAGGTGGATATGTAGGTAAACAACCCAGACACTCGGGTTTCCCCACGATGTTTTTCTTTACCGCAACCACGTCTCGGAACGTGGTTTTAGGTTGTTTAGCATATATAACGTCAATAGATAGAGAGCCATTTTATGTGTAGGTAAGTATCTATTGGCGCATGCCTTCTACAGCGTGTGACGAAATCCCCACAGCTGCTCAAAAATAAGTTTTTCTCTTCGTATTTGTAAAATGGGGGCGTTCTAATCATCTTTTCGTTCTCGGGAGAACTACGAAACTGGGTTTTCGAAATAAAAATATCAGCTGTTAATGCGCCGTTTGTGGTTTATTTAGTATGGAACAATAGGAGCTGGGATTTTTTTATTTCCAAGTTTTCCTAAATGTTTTTCTTATTGACGAATAGAATCGATCGAAATCGATCTGTGAGTAGAACCCTCCCCCTTTTTGGGAGAAATATGTGAATTTTATTACACTGTATATTTTTACGCGCGTCATCAAGCGCTTTTTACAAACGCTTAAGACAGGGAATAGCTGTGTTTAATGGTCTTCAAACAACATTACATCTACACTTAAGAATAACCTAGAAAATTATTTACCTAGTAGTCACCCAAATAACAAATTCTGACTGTTTACGTTGTAGCAGCAAGCGGCGAAATTCCAACGAAGAGTCGTAAAAACCAATTACTTATAGACAAAAAATATCGTAAGGAAAGTCAGAGTGGAGCAAATCGTATGAAGTAGGTAAGTACATCCAAGTAAAACTCGGGTCAGACAGGCCAGCAATGATTTGAAAGGTCAACTGGCAACTACTTCCACAAATTCGATTGGAGAACGTTGGTTCACTTTCCTAGATGAGGATCGTAATTGACAGGACAGACTGTTTCGGATACCAACTACCACCGGATGAGCCGGAAATTGGCCGCTCCAACATCGGACAAGATTGCGCTTCAGTCTCTTAATCTAGGAATAAAGATCTATAGAATGGTATAGTTCCTACAATTTTTTTTCTCAAAAACGGCCCCTGTCCTCTCTGTACCAATGAAATGAGCGTAAGATGAATCACTCTGTGATTGGTTCATTCTGTGCGCCATGTGTGACGACGTGAACGTTGATTGGGCGATAGTAAATGACAGCGTAACTTTTGATTGGTTTTATACGAAAACGTCAAACCATTGACTTCATGATGTCTAAACCGTCGAAATATCTAGGTACCTCGCAAGATGGGACGGTCTGACGGTGGCAGGTGGATAGATATTTTGTCAGGTACTGAACACAATTGACAAGCCCTTCCCACCATTGAATGTGGGGTCATTTTTTAGCGCTAGTTAGACATCTATGTTTTTAACTATCACTGCTCTCTTAATTAAGTATTTTCTATACTTGAGTATGCTGATGAAGAGTGACTAAGAAACTTTGAGTGCCTTAAAAACTTCTTCATCGGGTATAAATTTGGCTTTGGACAAGTATAACCATATATTGATATCGCGTCAAACTCGAGTGGATCGCAAGCCGCCTCTGTCCGTAGAAATGCTCACATTCTTTCAATACCCACAGTCGGACTTAGCGAGTCGTTCAAAATATAATGCTGAAGACCACGGCATTCGACAAGTTTCTTCAGCATTTCCTTTCCAGCTATGGAATGATCTGCCTCTGGCATCAAGACGCTCTGGCTATATATGAAATTTATACCTATATTTTAAGAATTCTCTAATAATAAAGAAGGTAATACTAGTATTATTACAGGTACAGGTACAGGTACTTAATATTTTTCTTCAAGTTAAAAATAATCATAATAGGTACTCACAAATTTGAAAAATGTCATAGGTACGAGTATTATGTTTATTTAACATTTTTACTTACGTACTTTTTATGTAAGTATGTTTAGTTAAAATATCTTCTTCAAATATTGTTTTTGTTGCACCGACTACTTATCCGTCATTCCGCTTGACAAGGTTCCTCTAAGTAATAAAGCCGCCGATTATTATACTTTATTATTCTTAAGTAATTTAATTCCAGCACGTACTCTCTTTCTGAGAGAAGGCATGTGCACTAAATAAAAAATAAAAAAAAAATAAAAAATATTATTTAAATAAATGTCTTCTTTCTTTCTTCATAAAAAGAAAAAACAATCTTAGTTACAATAAAGAATTCTATCAATTTATCTCTTAGTTCTTATGTGGCCTAAAAGAGAGCTAGGTTTACACTGGCATTGTTTTAAAAAACAATAGCGTTGGTTTATCCATGCCATTCTAGCGTTCACCAGTAAGGGGCAAACGTAACAAACATATATGATGTAATATTTATTATCAATATAACGCATGAACATGATTTTCTATTGGTGCACCATAGCGTATACTGTAGTACCTGCATGAGCGAGGCTCAATGCAAGCGGTCAGTATCCCGAGGACTCTATTGGAAAAATACGACAGCCCGATTTTGCGTCACTGGATCAAAATACTTCTTTTCCAGTCAGTGACACAATTAAATATTGGGTGGTACCTACCTAGTACCTACTATAAATTGAATTTTAATTCAGCATCATCATCATCAGCCCACCTCTGCCCACTGCTGGGTAGCGGCCTTTTCACCATCACGCCATCTGCCGGGACACCTGGCGAGGCGGGAAGACGGCAGGTGGACCAGGACAGTAACGGAGTGGCGACCGAAAACCGGGCGGCGGTCAGTCGGTAGACCAACAGCTCGATGGTCGGACGATGTGGCCAGGTCGGCAGGGTGTCCGTGGATGCGAATGGCGAGAGACCGCGAAGAAATTTTAATTCATCATCATCATCATCAGCCATTTGACGCCCACTGCAGGACACAGGCCTCCCAAGGGATTTGCCATAAGGCCAAGGAATTTTAATTACTAACACCAAATTTATTAAAGTAATACTTACAAGAGCCTGAGTTGTCAGTCATCGAATTGAATTTCTTTAAAGACGAGACTTTATAGAGGAAAACTCTATAGGGGAAAGAACGCCGTTACTTGTGCAGGATCGTGCGACCAATATAACCCTATGGTTATTCGGTCGTTCGCCGTTTTGACAAGAAGAGAACAGTGCGTTGTGGAAGCGTCACGCGTCACGCACCAATCCATGAAACAAATGAACGACGACACGCAACCCGCTGCTTCCTGGTTTTTTGGGGCCGAACTCGAAGACGTTCGTGACATCGTAAATTTCAAGGCCGCCAACATTTAGCAACAAATGAGAGGTCTTGTTAGCGGCATAAAAGTTTGAAACTTATCACGGCGGCAAAATGTATATATGTAATGTGTTTCTTATCTGTGAAGGATGTACAGTACACTTGTACAGTCGACAGATCATCAACCTTCACATTTTAGTTGCATAGTCACCCATAAAGTCACTGAGAAGAGTACACGCGTGTAAAGAAACGTTACTACAAATGTACTATGGATAAGTACGAAGTATATGCCGCGCTAAGCTCAAGTGGCTCCCAATCCGGCTCCGCAGGAATTCCCACATCCTTTCGCTGCTGTAATCAGTACTGTTCAATCCATCCACTCCTCTCTATATCAAAGAGCGCTTCAGCGTTCTCAGTGACTCCCACAGCCGGGCACTACGGTCCGACCAGAGTCTAGCGCTGAAGACACCAAGTCATACGACAAGGTTCTTCAGTAGCTCATTTACTGTAATGGCCGCCCGGCTGTGGAATGACCTTCCGGTTTCGATAAGGCGCTCACCATCTCCCGCTATATTTAAAACCAGAGTAACAGAATTATTTCTGTCTAATTAAGTAATTTTGCTGTAAGTGTCTATTCACTTCTCTTTATATATACATATATATCATACTTACATATATCGTACATATTCAAGTACTTATTTTTATTCTCAAGTATTATTATTATTATAACGTATATATACGTATGCCTATTAATATTCGTATTTGCACCGACTAACCGTGTCTATTTATCCTTCGGCAAATTCTCCGATATGAGGTTGGTTGCCTGGCAGAAATTGCTATTAGCAATAAAGCCGCCAATTGTATCCTTTCTTTTGTCATTGCTGTTTCTGTAACATTTTTTCCGGTATACAATAAAGAATATTCTTATCTTATCTTATATAAATTTTTTCAACATAATAATTTTTTTTTAAATGTATTTTGCGGTCTCTTCTAGGGATTTAACGAATACAACGTGTTATTGGAATAACGCAATACCTAAAGACCAGTTCTTCGATGTCGCTAGATCAAACCGTCTACAAATCAATAGCTTAGAGCTTACTCTAGTTTATTTGTCATGGATAAATTGACCTTTAAGATGAAACAGGTATGTCTTCAGGGTAAAGATAGACTCATAAAAGTGCAGCTCATTAAGCGTTATTAATGTTGAAGCATTTCATTAATTCCGGTAGCGCTACAACCCTCTGTGGGTCTCGGCCTCCTCCACAGTTTTCTTCCAGCTGTCTTGAAGCTTGGCGACCTTCTTCCAGTTGGTAAACTTCTCCACCGCACGTAGATCCTCTTCTACACAGTCTACATTCTACACTCTGCCAGCTGTCCGGGATCTACCGGGATTGTCCCGCGATGTTCCGTATGCTCCGTATGCCCTCGGTTACAGAGATTTCCAAAAGTATCTTGGATTTTTAGAATCTTAACAAAAGTAGAACGTATGCTTGCATTAAATTTACTGAAAAATAAACAAAAACTTGAAAAACATACTGTGGGTAAGTATGTCACTTACAGTAATGTACTCGTATTCACATTTTCTTATTTTACTGCTTATTTGGTATCCCCCAAGTCATTTTTAGTCAGTCCCGAGTTCTTATTACCTCTTTTATTCATCATCAGCCTATGATTGTCCACTGCTGGACATAGGCCTCTCCTATTGCACGCCACTGAGCACGGTCCTCGGCTACTCTCATCCAGCTCTTGCCAGCCGCCCTGCGAAGATCATCGCTCCACCGAGTCACACCTCTTTTATTAAAGAACCTTATAGAGCCAGTTGCCCGCTCTGTAAAAGACAGAAAAAACTTGAAAAAAAAACCGCATTAAATAAAATTTCACTCCATCTATAAAACAACGTTAGGTTAGGTTGAGCTTAAATTTCTCGGTTTCATACTTAAATGGTTGTTGCTAAAATCAATTTATCCAGAAGTATACAAAACAAAGTTAGTGGATCGTACAGTTTTGTATAGTTTCATTAAGAAAAAAAATGCTAGAACGCAAACTGTCTCTGTGTGGCAATTTTCGCAGTTCATTTATATCAGTCAAGTTTTGTATTGACGTCAGTAAATTTTTAAGTAGTTTGACATAAATGCGTGAAGTAAACATGTGTTTGCATTGAATTGTTAGTTAGTTATAAATAAATATAGCGTCGTCGTGACACTGATGCAACTTTTTCGTTTTTTTCAGGTAAAATTCTCCATCGGTGTGGTGAAACGGCTCTGCGTGGATTCGATAAGGTCACATATTACTAATATATATATAGTTTCACAGTGTATACACCTATTTACTTACACATGCATAATTTAATGGATACTGAATATTGGCTCGTTTCAACAGAGGTATTTCTCTGGGTTGTTCATGTTATTAGGAATTTGAATATTTGTAAGGTTAGCACAGTGTTAATAGAACAGGCGTAGTTGTAAACAGAATAATTTAGATATACGAAATCATTACCTAGTCATTAAATAAGCTAAATAAATACCATTAGGCAGTGGCAAGCTAAGTAATATTGTAAAAAATAATACAGGGAGCTCTATAATTCCAATGACTCACAATGCCTCATTCATATTCGTCAGCTTGGAAGGCTTCTATAAGCGCAGTCATTTCACTGGGAAACTACGCTTTCTCTAACCAAATCTTGTACCAAATATAATCATTATAAGAGTATCCAGTGTAGACTACAAGAATCAAAGATGATTCGAGATGGACGCTGAATTAAGCAAACAGCTTGTTTTATGGCGATTTTGCTTTGGCAGCAAGAGAAGAGCCAAGAGAGGATTGATTGACATTCGAAATGGATAAACATGGTGACCCCCCCCGGTATAATATCACGTAGATACCGGATTTTTGATGCGCGCGCAGCCCTAGGGCGCAGGACGCACCCCGAGCGAGTCCTACAAACATTCAGACATGGCAACTGAGAACATAATTATATCGGAACGAAGAAAAACATCGACATAGGAACAGGAATATTGAAGAGTTCCAACCAGTACGGTTATAAAGACTTATTAAAAAAAAGTTGAATCGTACAGCAAGATAGAAGGCAATCAATGACGAAGAAGGCAGACGCCATCAAGGAGACGATTCTAGTCACGGATTAGGTCTTCGGGTAGTTTCAGGCGCCGTCGATTGAAACGGCGAGTTCACGGCACATCAGCTTCCGTCGCGGCTCTTTACGGAGGGCATCCTTGTGAACCAAACCTCAAAGGCACCCGTGACGTAGCATTGCTATCCCCTGCGGCCTACACAAGTGACAGTTGCCGACCCTCGCGAGGTAAGTACCTACAGCCAATTGTCCAATGCAAAAACAAAGAGCACTCAAGGGGTTTCCCGCAATCGCGCACCGATGAACATTCTAGTATTCCACGTTCGATAATTTCCTACGACGAATGTTAACACAATGTAGTTACAGTTCTTGTACCGTTAATATCGATTGTAGCACGCTTATCACGATTTTTATTTAGGGCAGCTGGCTTCGAGACTTCCATTGGGGGTCGCGACTTGTCAATTATTTGTCGTGATGTGGGACACCGTCCATGATGAAAATATCCTTTGCTTGCCTCTGAATAATACATTTACTTTCCTGCCGTCTACGTAGTATTTTAAATGTGTTTATGATAATGCATATATGCTCGTGTTAGGTAGTGCCTATTGATCGGTTGTTATCAACTAAACTCTAGGTAAGACATCATTTTGGTTCAATAGATTTGTCTATTTTATATATCATGAGTGATTTCCCAATTGTTGGGCACCACTATCAACCAGATATTGAGAGGCGGAAGGAAAGATATTGAAAACTGAAAGTGGAACCGTTCTGAATGACATTACCAGTCAAATATACTATCTGAGAGCTATCTTGCTAAGTGGATCCTTGAACGATACCTGCGGTCACCAATAAATCGTACAATACCATAATTTACTAACAACCTAAATTATGTATTAAGTATCTATAGCAGATTTTTAGATGTAATACGTATACTATCAACCATCTAAAAATTATCTTGAGTAGCTGATTATCTGCCTGATTCACTTCAATCCGATTCACTCCCACTAGCTGCTAACCTCAATTTAGTAAACTTCATCCAATTCAGTAATTTGACTCAGTGGGGTGATAATAATAATACGTATATTATCAACCATCTAAAAATTATCTTGAGTAGCTGATTATCTGCCTGATTCACTTCAATCCGATTCACTCCCACCAGCTGCTAACCTCAATTTAGTAAACTTCATCCAATTCAGTAATTTGACTCAGTGGGGTGATAATAATCTATATGTCACATCTAATCCTACGCCAAGATACCATTGAGATTGAAGGCCATTTTCTCCTATTTGTGGTCTTTTTAAAGGTGTTTTTTTGTTGGGACACTAGGATCTACATCAACATTTACTCGTAAATACTCAAAGTCTACACTACCGTTGCCACAAAATTGGTCAAAATGATCTCATAGCTGTGAGTATGTAGGTACGAACGAATTATATTTCTTAGAATAGGCAGCAATTAGGAAAACGCAAATAAGCAATGAAAATGTTGATATAAAATGTAGCAACCAGATACCGCAGCGACACACCCATTGTTTTTGTGCGTAAATGTAGGGCTTCTAATCTTTATGAGTCTTTGTTACTTCAATTAGATACAATACCATGTCGATTGATGTCACATTCTCTTCCACTAGCTAAAAGTCAAGATGGTTTCCGTGTTACAACAGACTAATATCCGCCCCTCTATTCTCGACGTTATTGTGTTTAAAATTAAATGCAATGTGTTAGAAACTTCAATCAGCCCGCAATCGTCCACTGCTGGACATAGGTCTTCCTCAAGCACGCCACGCCATTTCTTTCTGTCCTCGACCATCCTCATCCAGCCTCTGCTGCCAGAAATCTGCCTCAGATCATCTTTCCAGCGAGCTGATGGGCGTGCTGCGTTTGCAGATCGGTTCTGTGACGGCAGGGGCCTGTTTTATACAAGTAAAACTCATGCTTTAATATGACAATCGATGTACATTGCAGTCTTCAAATCCACAGATTAACAAGTAAGAATATTCGGCTACGCAATGTAAATCGAATTGTCATAATAAACTACGAATTGTAGTTTTATGAAACGTGGCCTAGGTGTGACCATATTTAACATGCTAATCTTATATGTTTGGTTCTTTGACGAATTGTCTCATTTCTGATGTGATCCAACCAATAGATTCTGATCACGTTCACGCGCCGAGCGACTTACGATATTCTTGGTATCGGAGTGATATATTAATGATGGGGGTAATTAAATTATCTCATTTGTTAAAGACACTAAAATTTTAAAATTAATTAATTAAAATTAATTGTCACCATTAAGTATTCAAGGCATCATTACGGAAAGGCTACTACGACAATGTTGAAAAAAGATGAGCATCACGCTGTGATGCAAAAAAAGGAAAGCCTCCTACCAAGATTCTGCTACTTCGTTGTCTACTATTCAAAAGTGGTCTAGTGAATTCAAACGGGGTAGAAAGTGTATCGAAGATGAAGATGGGCCCATTAGTGCCACTACTGAAGAAAACGTCAAAATCGTTGAGAAACTTGTAGTCGAAGATGCCCTTGTAAGAGTGAAAACATTAGTAGAAAGAACTAAACTATCCGTGAGTACTATTCACGTTATCCTTCTTCGATAAAATCATCCACCCTACAGTCCGGTCCTAGCCCCTAGTGATTATTTTCTGTTCCCCAATCGTAAAAAAGATCTTCGAGGTAAGCATTTTTCCGACGATGAAGAGTTGAAGGCGGCCATTGCTGAACATTTTTTAGTCAAGAAAGAAAAATATTTTTAGACAATATTTTCCCGTTCAAATAAGTTTATTGAGGTGATGGGTTACTACATTGAAAATAAATTATTTTCAGAATCTTCTGCTTATTCTTTCATGTCTATACCGAGAATACATTGAACGCCTTCGAAGCATCGATGGACTAGTCTCACATATCGCTACGGTCAAAAATAACAATTTAATAAACCTTTTAGGCATAAGAAATAGCAATATATTTTATTAAATTAATTCCACATTCACTTTCCTACTTGATTTTTTGTCGGAAGAGCCCGAGGGTCGGACAAAAAATCAAGTAAGTGAATTCGGAATTTTGTTAGAATATGTAGTGCTTACGAAAGTTTTAGTTCGACAAAAGCAATTTTATTGAAACTGTATAGTGCATCGAAAACTAAAGGCATATTTTGGGAAAAAATATTAAATAAACGCACTCAATTGTAACGTATGTTGACCAATTTAGTCATTTAACATCGGAAGTAGTACGTGGCCTGTCAGGTTTGATCGATAGGTTAATTTTATACCATCAATTTATTGTCAGAGCTTAGGCACAGGCTCAGGGTCACCGCTACTATCGGGGTCACCTCGCTTACAGCTTTTGTATGAGAGGCATAGTGTAAGTGCTGAACAAAGATGCGTCAAAGAGGAGTGTCTCTAAGTAGGTACTAAAGGTCCTAAATCACCTAAATTACTGTACGTTTACCCTGGTCAGTGACGTTTTGGTTTCTTGTAATAGTAGATCCTATTATTGTAAACTGTTTTCGAATTTTCCCTTCACTTGTGCTATTCTTGCTTAATTTCACGATTCACTTAAGTCCACGATTACAGATATAGTTTTTATAGTGAGTTTAGTTGTATGGAATATGTTACATAAAGTGTTTAGTATCTGGCTGTCCGAACTTTGCTTGTGTACTTTTTTTTAAACATGCTTTTTGTCACTTGTGTATTTAAGTAACTAAATGATTTTTTTAATAGCAAATCTAATATATAAAAATCTCGTGTCATAGTGTTTGTTATCGAACTCCTCCGAAACGGTTTCACCGATTTTTATGATTTTTTTTGTGTATATGTGGTAGTTCTGAGAATAGGTCGTAGTCTTATTAATATGGTAAAACAACGTTTGCGGGGTCACCTAGTAATAAATAAAAAAAGAATCGTGGAAGAAACTAAATTACTTATCGGGATTTGTACTATTTTCGAAGACTCATCATCATCATCATCAGCCATTTGACGCCCACTGCAGGACATAGGCCTCCCTCATGGTTAGGAACCATGAAGGGTTTTGCCATAATCGCCACGCTTAGCAGGCGGGTTGGCGATCGCAGTATGCGGTTGGAATCTCAGGAAGACGCTGCTTTCGAAGACTCGCCATGTCCTAATTGATCTATATTATTATAACGTTATCGACGATGGCGAAAGTACCTTTCTATTCTAATGTTCTGTATCGCTCGTAGCCCCGGCTGCCTGAGTGATCTTAAAAACGATCACGAAGGTTAAGCAACACTGGGCGCGTTCAGTGCATGGATGGGTAGCCGTCTATGCCTAACGCTTGTGGCATTTTTCCGAGCGGTTCCGTGCTTCGCAAGGCACGTTAAGCTGTTGGTGCCGGCTGCCGTCGATAGATGGCAGTCGTTAAGCCAAGTCAGAAGCCTTAGGGCGGCTTGACAACTTCTGACAGTAGACGAGCCACTAGTCTACAAGCCTCCACCAATCCGGACTTGGCCCCCGTGGTGGAGTATGGCCTATACCTTCCTCAGGGAAGAGACCCGTGCCCCTCGGTGGGGACATAATGGGTTGATGATGATGATGATTCTAATGTTAATATTGCTTAGATTTTTTTATGCGCGAAAACACGGGAATAACTCGTGAAAAAAAACATGTTCAATAATTCAGTAACAAGTTTATCCACCTTTACTATTGGTTGCAAAGTCCGTAAAATTATCGAGTGTCAGGTACTTTTGTATGTACTTCCTACCTACACCTTCTAAGCATAATAGAAACGTGGTGCATTTTACATAACTGGACATACGATTAATCTTTATTGAGCACATTATTAAACGGTACAAGATTATTATTTTTTAACTTAATTTTCATTTTACAATTTAGAAAACTGCTACCAGGGTTGATTTTATGTGCCGAAGCATGTTTGAAAACTTATCGGCTTATAGCTACGGGAACCTTTTTCACTTGACTTACATAACTTATAGGATTTTCAGTATTTTTTATGTCTATTATAGTGACCGGCGCGAGTCCTGGTGAATAAAGCGCAAATTATTGAATAGAATTAACGGATTTTTTGTATAGGTACTTTTTTCAAATTTTATACCTTTACCTACGTGAAATGTCATAAAATGGAATGTTTAATGACAAATAATTTGGGTTATGGAGACATCTACAATGAGAATGTTTTGTGTTTGCGGGTTTACACGTTTACACTGCTAATATACAACTTATTATGTAGATAAGCAGAACTACTATTCGCCCAGAAAATAACAAAACAAAAGAATTCATTAACTTAAACACTTATTACAGTATGAACAATATTTTTGGTTAAAATCTTATCTTTATTGTCTTGATATAATACAGGTGTAAAAGTTAATATCAGACCTAGTCTCAATTTCAATTACCTATGTAGAAAGTATTTTTTCTCCAAATTTTCAGATTCCTGAAGTGATTCCAAACAATATGTCCAATAGCTACCTACAGCTGACAGAAAAATTCAATAACCCACTTATCTGCTAAAAATATCATAAAATTGAGGCGACATCAACTCTCATAAAAATATCACCATTAAACTAAATAAATTAAAACTATCACAATCGCAAATGTAGCACAAACACATCGTCCAGACTTGTATGTCAATCAATCTCTTTGACGCCACGCTTACGCAGTTCCACCGGTTAGAATTATTTTCGTACGACTTTTGAGAAAGTTCATACTTCATGCCCGTTTCTGCGATGGCAAGCTGCCATTTGTAAAAAATATATAATCCTATTCGACGGATCGTCTTCCAGCCATGTCCATACTCTGAAGAGTTGGTGCGCATATGCCCTGCAGGGGGACTTAAAAGTATTTGCTGAATAGTACCTAGCTTCGGCTCTAGCCTATCCTCTGCGGGATGAATTCAAAGGGCTGAGCATCAGTTTGTGGCGGTGGGGTAGGTGGTATATCGTGCTGAGGTTTTAAGAGCCAGGGACTGTTCCGCGGCTGTGCACTGCCGGGGGTCTTTGGCGCTGATATGGTCGACGGGGTCAGGTGCAACTGCGGCACTTCCTTCGGCCCGACGGGACGGTCTGATTTCGGTTGCATTTCTGTAAAGAAAATAAGAATGTTCGTTTATTGATTCTCAGCTAAATGTTTGTTTGTTTGTTGGTTGGTTGATCGGTGATTAGTTCACTATGGGTAGTAAAAATATAATAGAAGTGAAGACTCTCTTAGGCACACAGAGGTTTTTTGTTATCACAAGAACGGAATTGTACGGAATTTTCACTTCGATTAACTTTAATAAAGGAAATCATTATTGTGATATAGGCTTAATCAAGGGGAATGATGTCAATGATGCAAAAAGGAATCATGTAAATAGCATATGAGCAGAGTACATGGTTAATAGCGCACCCACATGCTTCATCATATAATAATGATGATGACAAGAAAAAAATAGACTTACTTGTATAGTTCAAGCTGATGCCTTCCAACCGCGAATTGATAGTCTCCAGACTGTTTACAAACATTTGCTCCTGGTTAAAACACAAGTACTCGGTACGGTGGACGAACGTGAAATGGTCTCCGGTGGGCGGCGCACGATTTTATATAGTGTTTAGTTTTACTGACTCACAGTTGGCATAAGCAGCACAGGCGAAGAAGAGTAATAAGGACGAAAAGTTCGCTCAGCGGAGTGCGCAAACAATGGCGCACGCGCATAGGTTCACTAAATCCCTCCCACAGTTTTAAGGTATGTTTACTAACGGAAAAGTAAAATCCAGCCCATGAAGGAACCCGTTGTTGGGCATAAGCCTCTTCCCCGTTACGCCAGCTTTTCCTGCTATCCGATCAGTGAACTAGAAAAACATTGCATATGAGGCCAGGCAGGTGCTAAAAGTAGAAGTAGATAATGAATGTCGAATAGAATTCAGAGATATATTTACGTAAAGTCCATGGGCCTTCTGTAGCCTTATAGAGTGATATCGCGTCGACGTCATATCATCGGCCGGTCTGACGCGGGGTGTGACGCCAGCGTCTCTTGTGCGCTCGTGAAGATCTCGTTTCTTCACAGCCTGCGCAAATCACCACGACCACCGCTTGTGGCTGATGTCGCTTAATACCTATTGAACGTTCTTCGGGGTACTTCTGAGCTGGGTTTTTAACATTAGTCAAGTCCAGTCAAAGCTTTGCCTCCTTCTGGGATTCGTATCAAATTAGTTAATTTTAGTCCAGCTTACATCTTGCGATTCACTTATCCTGTGACCGTTACGGCCACTTCTATAATTATTAATATTGAATAATCCTTGGATTACACCTATATATAAAAGAGACAATCTTTTATATATAGATAACATTTATTGTAAATATGTAAATATGAATTTTGTTATTCTGTAATTTCATATGCTCGATTAAAATTAAAGGTTTTGTTTCACCATCTTAAGTGTCTGATTGTCATATTTTTATTACCTGGTAGTAATTATTGTTAAACCACTCTGTATCCTTGTAGCTAAATAAACCAGTTTCATTTACGTCAAATGTTTAATCCACTTTTAGCAGTCATAATCAGGTTATTCGCTGTAATCAGTTGGGCCTAGTCGCGTGGAGATATACGTATCTTGGCCATGCATGCGATATATTAATCTTATCGTAAGGTTGTAGGGTTTATTTTAGTACCTCCATACTATTGAGACGGAAACAGTACAGTCAACCGCCTTTACACTTATGTTATAAAATCGCCCATACCGCAACTAAGTAAAAGTCATGTAAAAGTTGACGTACGGTCGAATGTAACAAACAACAAGAGCAAGACAGCGACAAGAGTAGACTGATTCAATATGCCGTAACTACGAGTAACAGAGATCAGACAAATGCGTAAGGAAATGGGTTTTCCGCCATGGTCAAGGGTGTCTTGTTACCGTCGGTTTTCATGCAATGACTTCGGCGATGAGTCACCGTCATCGAAACCGTGAATCACTTTTTGGAAGAGTTTTCCGAGCCGTATCAAGTGAAGGACCCTGCCCAAGTGGCTATGATGGTAGTGCAAAAGATAAGAGTTATTCACATACATAAGGAAGGAGAAAGGAGGAGGTCAATCGGGACCCTATTACTCTGCCGCCGCTGTCAGTCTGTCTGTCTGTCCGTCCGTCCGACCTTTAAAGGGCTCTATCTTTGGAACTGTAATTGGTAGACAGTTTTCACAGAATATGTGTTATTATATTACAGCGGTTTGCCTAACAAATATTACAAATTTTAAAAATAATAAAAAATAAGGGGGATCTCCAAAAAAACGGCGAAAAAACACATTTGTTGTATGGAGAGTCTCCATACAACAAACGTGTTTTTTCGCCGTTTGTTTTGTTTATGCTCTATCGTAAAAACGGGAATACATACAGGCATCAAACTTGGCGTGATTGCGGGACTTATCATATATTCTAACGACAAATAATAAAACAAACGCCAAGCGCGAGTACGGAACCCTCTGTGCGCGAGTCCGACTCGCACTTGGCCGGTTTTTATAGACTTGTGACAGAGCCTATAGTGACATAATATCACCCGTACATCTATGTAGCAACTTTTCTGTGCAAAAACTCAAAATCCGTACATTTTCCTGAGGCTAATTTTTAAGTTTATTTCTTACATTTGCCAGTAGCGGGCTCCATTTATAGGCTGGATATATGGATAGATATTTTTCATACGATCTTGAAACTCCATTATTTGTAGAATAAAATTTTATGTTTTTATTATTGAAAGTAGTAGAAGATTGTCCCGTTGATACGGCGGTAATACGCTGACTACCAAATCGGAGGTCGTGGGTTTGTTTCCTGCGGGAGGCTGCTGTGTTAGGTATGTACAAATGGCCTCAGTCTGGGTGTATTTCCATGTTTGTGACATCTTTGCCTGGTCCCTGTGCTATCACAGGGTATCCTAGTTTCCCAGGACTAGTTGTTGATATTTATCGATACTGAAAAAATGGTTTTCAGGTTTTGCGTTATTTCAAGAACACGTTGCATAATGAAGTAGCGAAGGTTGGCCAGCCGGGCCCTTCTTGGCTCAATGACTCTCAAGTCTTGGGAGCGGCCGACCCAATGATTTATTTCATGATCGCAGGCACGCTGTGAGAATGTTTGTTCTTTGTCTTTCTGTTAGAGGTGTGTTATACTAGGTAGTATTGGGTAACTCGGGAGCGAGATTGGATACGAGTCACACACATATCAAGCAACCTCAATTCTGTCTGTACTCGTATATCCCAAAGATATTGGAAATTACGGATTTGCGGAAGCGGTCGCGTAGTTTGTTCGGATACATACGTTTCTCATCAACTCTTTTAATATAAAGTAAGTTAGTAATAAGTTAGTTAGTAATAAGGGAGAAATCTCTTGCAGAGAGATATTATTTAATAATAGATTAATATTATTTAAAGGACGATTATGACTGGTGTTCGGCACATTCATGACTAATATTTTAAGTTGAAAACTCTGTTAATTAAGTTAAAACGTGTTTTGAAAAGAATAAATGTGGAGTTTCTTTGTTAGTTTCTTCTCCACATAATCCATTAATTGTGAAACTAACAACTTTGACGTTCATTAAGTAAACATTCTGTTTTTACAATGAATAAAAATATTTGAATTTGAATTTGAATTTGATAAGCTCGCCTTTGTACATGTAATTTCTTATGTAATGTCCTGTTAAAGGTCAAATATGAGTAGAATGTATAGTAATCAGTCAACATCACACTGACCTTCACTCTTTCAATCTGTCAATCAAAAAAATTTCTGTCACATAGAAAACTTATTTATTTTATTCAAAGGGGTGAATAGATAAACGTAAGATAAGACACCTAGTACCCAGAGAGGTATCACGGAAACTATTATAATATGATTTGTGCTAGTGGATTTTGGGATGATATTTCCCTTCTATTACATATTCTTGCTTACTACAAAATTTTGTGTTGGTAGCGTAACTACTAGAACATTGTCTGCGATGTGCATATTATCAGGTACTTAATTCATTCTCCATACCAAGGTTAAAATCATCAATATAATACAAGACGGATTTATTGCCTGATGTAGCAGACCATATCACATACGTTGTACATTGTAAAAACCCAATCTTAATAGAAGCAATCAGGTGATGAATGACGACAGTGAGACAGATGTGTCACATATACGACCATAAGCGAAACAAAGACTTTCTTTGGTTCAAACATGAACGAAAAGAGTCGCTAATTAGTTTCTAGAGTAACTACGACGCTACGTAAAGTTAATTGTTATTGGGTTTTTGTTTTCTTAGAATTCAGATCAAGTGCCAATCGCACTTTCAAGCTACGCGGACTATTAGCACTTCATTTGAGACTAGTATATAAAAATCACTGCATCAATAGATATCTATTTTCAGCTGCTACCTCATTCACTGCTTTTAGAAAACTTGCACTAAATGGTTCCTGTAATTAATGGTTTCAGTTTGTTACATTTTTGAAGAATGGTTAAACCCGCCTTGAACGTAATCAGCTGAATTACGCGTCTGTGCACGCAATTATCAAGAGAGTGGGATTTTCACGGCGTTTTACTATTTTGCGCTCAGTAATGAGATAAAATCACCAAAGCATTTTAGTTATGTACTTACTTAATGTTAGTGAGTCACGTAATTTGAACTTTGAGCGTTCAAAGATCATCTTTTAGCAATTCCCAATGTCGTTTTGTTGTAACCGCGGACAGGTAGGTACGTAGCCAACGGTCGTGTTCGCTACGAATTAGCTTGTTCGTGTCTTTCTGAATAGAGCCCACTTTAGATCTGATAAATTAGCTTTTATTCACAGTTTCACAGATAAAGCACACGAGGCACTATCTCCTATGGCAGTAGTCTAGTTAAACGTTCTGCGACTAATAAAATGTTTTATTGTTTTATAGTTTCAAGGAGATATCGCGAATAAGCGGACGCCTCGTCAAACGAAGAATTATGACCTAGGTGTCTAAGTTTATACCTAGTTTCGAAACCATAAACTTGCTGCTGAAATATGGAAAATAACAACGTGAATCGGGTAAGCCGCGTTTCTTTGGCCACGAGCGCACGTGGCAGACTGCACAACTCCAGCGCGCACTACATCCAGCCATTTTTTAAGTAAATTAACTTCTTGGCAAAATCTCATTCACAAAGGAATGTAATTGTAAACAAATCACAGAAAAATGACTTGCAAACTTAAGTGCCAGTCACCTTTTATGTTATATGGTAAATTTTGAGCTGCTTAAAGCGTTGACCTTAACTCGAGGAATGTTTGAACAAAGTGAACATGGCTTTCAGGCGCCTTTTAACTATTAAGCAATCAATTGAACAAAGTTCCATCACGATAAGCGGAACGAAACCGCTATTAAGACGTGGCTAAAATTATAATCGGTTCTAGGGGCAGCGACTTTCACGCTAAAAGTCTGTCACTTAATTAATTTAATTAAGTATGAAAGGAGAAGGTTTAATACCATAGGATGGAGCAGCTGACTCCATCTTTTTTACGGTTCCGTACCCATCTTTTTTTACGGTGCCAAACGGGACCTTATTGACCTGTCCATCTGTCTGTCTGTCACCAGGGTCTATCTCATGAACCGTGATAGGTAGGCAGTTAAAATTTTCACAGATTATGTATTTTTGTTGCCGCTATGACAATAAATACTAAAAACAGAATTAAATAAATATTTAAGGGAGGCTCCCATACAACAAACGTAATTTTTTTATCGTTTTTTGCTCGATATTAATAACGGCAACAGATAGACACTTGAAATATTCACAGAATATTGAGTTCTGTATTCGCTAAAAAAATGACAATTAAATTAAAATAAAATAAATATTTAAGGGGGGCTCCTATACAACAAACGTGATTTTTGCCGTTTTTTCGCGATCTTTGTGTCTAATGTTGTATAGATAATGGTACGGAACCCTTCGTGCGCGAGCCCGACTCGCACTTGACTCAATTGCCTAGCTATCTCACAGCCTGGTGACAGACAGAAAGACAGACGGATAGTGAAATCTTAGCACCCTTCGAGTACGGAACCCTAAAAACTAACCCATTGCCGCAAATGCGGCCGAGATTCGTAAACTTCAGGGATTCCCATGTTCGATGAACGTCCATAAATCAAACCCCGTCAGACGAAATGGTGCCTCGATAAACCCCGTCTCCATAGCCTGTACTTTGGGTTCTTCAGTTTCTTTTCGGTCTTCGGTATGTCCCCTGCTCTACCAGACCTTGCAAAAGGCTAAGCCTCGTGCGTGCCGACAGCTGTAAAGTTGTTAGTAAAAACATTCAACGGAACACTGGTTGCTACTGCCTTTATGACAGTCCATGACAGAGCACAATATAGACCTTTGACGACTTCGGTATATGCTAGAGGCCCTGAAAACATTCTTAAACTGTAGTCAAAACAAAGATCTGCTTAACAGCTTAAAGTTAAGGAATCTGTTTAGAAGTCTACGTAATATGGTTTATTACAAAACAATTTGGCAAATAGTGCCTAGCCCAATAATGGAAGCGTAATTCGGCTGTCCCAAAAATAAACACAGTAAGGGACAGACACCGAGATATTTCCACCATTGGTTACTGGGACCAACTAGTATCCGCTCCGCACGTATTGGATTTGTCTTTCCTGTGGGCTATGCCGACTAAGCTGTCAGGATGGTACAGGTGCTGGGCAAGCCTACACCATCTGAAAAAAAATGTCCCAAGCACTGCAGCGTCTGAGTGGTCCCTTCTCTGGATAAGTATAGTACTAAATACATAGTACAAATGAATGTCAGCTTCTTAGGGTTTATCTGCTAAATTGCAACAACAAAGTCTGACAGTAGCTCATATATCGGCTAGTAAGCCGAGTACATGTTAAATTCTATTTGCGATGAAACCTTTACCCTCCTAACCACATCCTAACAGTTCCAACTATTTTACACTACGAAGAGATAAGCGTGACTGCGATATGCCGTGGAGTAAAGACTTGAATGTGCCAGTGACCGACAGTAAACGAGTAGAGAGCTGTAGCGATGATAAATGATTTAATTTGTAAATTTACCGAAAAACCTGCTCGTTTCGTTTGTTTTGATAGAAGTAGTTGGAGAGTGCCGCGACAGCGCCGCCGTCGCCGCCCCGCGCCCCGCCCGATATTCATATCGTGTTCGAACATTCTTACCGCGCACATTATTATGTATTTTGGCAAAATTGCCAATATTAAACTACCCATTGAACGTGGATTATGGAAATTTGTCTTAGAGTACTTACATCAGGATATCAGCGTGTTGTGATGCAACGTGAAAACGTATAGTTTTAACTTTGCTTATCATGTGCTCTTGATCTATTAATAACTTTAACATACGCCTTACAGTAGGTATTCGGTATTACATTCATGCCGTTTCAAAACAACAAAAAGTTTTAATGCACTTGAAATGAAGCCAAATGTATTATCTCCATCGTTAAGCTGCCATGCCAGGTACCTTTTACCTAGTGAAAAACATGTCTAATCTGAAATGAAGATCTAGAAAACAAGAGGTTTAATGACCTGCCGCTGCCATGTTAATTGGACGGTTGTTTTGCATGTGAAGGCGCCGGAGGCTCGTCCGCCGGGTGCTGGGCCCGGAGTGGTACCGGATCAGCTGCCGCCGCGTCCGTCGCTCTCCCGCGCGGACTCGCGTTCCGCCTTCCCGCCGCCCGCGCAGCGCCAGCCGGCCCCCTCTGCGCAGTCCCCACAGCCGCGCCCGCTCTTCCAGCCAGGAGGCCCGGTCACTAACCCTCCGCAATTTGCGCCGCGCCCGGGCACCCCTGCCCCCCGCGGAACGGCACCCCCGGCTCCTCAGCAGCAAGCTCTCAGGGTACAAGCGCCGCCCACACGCCCTGTAGCACAGCAGCCCTTCCTGCCGCAGCAAGGGCAAAGATCACAAACTCCGAACTTTGGACCGCAGCAGAGAGCTCCTCCGCCGAACAACCTTCAGTTCGGACCGAGGCAGCCTCCACAGTTTGGAGGAGGAAGCACACCGGACGGCTCCAAACCGTTCATTCCCCAGCCTATTAACGGAGTGCCACGTAGCGCCGTCCCAATTAGTTCGGGTCCACCTCTTTCGCAGCTTTCACGGCAACCTTCGCAAGGCTCTATAAAAGCCCTTGAAACTTCAAACGCATTACAAAATAAACAAGCCAACCTGGATAATCAAGGCATAAATATTGATTCTCAAAATGGCGTCAAATCAGACGCGCTCGACATGCCCGGAGCGCCTAAAAGCAGAAGCTACAGCATCGCAGCACCCCCCGGGGCGCCCAGTCCACTCAAAATGGATGATGATCGAAGAAAATCGATCAGCGTTGTAGGAGGTAGGATTGATGAACAGTCCAGTCGAAACTCAGGTCTCGGCCTAATACAAGAAGGTAAAGTTGAAAGTCGGGACAATGTTCGTGGATCAAAGGAGAGCGTTCGATCTGAATTACCAGGTGACATCCCGGATCGTCCCGAGTCACGACTCTCATCAAAAATGACGGAATCATTTATCGGAACCTTACCTTCCTCAATGATAAAGAAGCGACCTGATGATGACGATGATGTGGTTCTACTAAACACTACAGGAGGGAAAAATCTGATTACTACCAAGCCCACGGAATCTACTCAAAACAGAGTTGAGTTGTCCGACCGCTCTCCATCCCTTTCACGCAGTGAAGATTCACCAGAGCCAAGGCAACAAACTCCTAAAAATACTGACCAGCCCAATAAGCCTGAACCAACTCAAAATGGCACGCCAGAGCCACAGCGTCCTAAAATTCCAACAGCCGTTACCTCGATTGAGTCTTATAACAGTTCAGTAAAGCAGGTTCAGAAGTCACCAATCTTAGATACAAAGCCCCCGGCTGGTCCAGTCCAGAAAAAACCAACAGAACTGATGACTCAAGCATTTGATTCAAGGAAATCCACTCCTAGAAAGACTGCATCAGCCCCGAAGTATAGAACGAAAGGTAAAATAGCACTTTAGTCGATTACATTTCCATATCTGTTGAGACGAGCCGTATCTATAAGTAGGCATTTAATCAACAAATCGTTATCTTTTCAATAGAGAAGTGCTTGTGTGGAAATAACAGTGACTCGATTCTACAATTCCATTACATAATTTGACTTTTATATATTTCTAGATGGCGATAACGACAGCGGCGTTGACGAATCTACTCAAGGAAATGTATGTCAAGTATCTATATGCTAATGCTTAGCCAAAAGAGTACATAAATCTTCGATTAATCTTGCCCCATTGCCCCCAGGAACTTAATGGATCTCCTGGATCTCCAAATAAGAAGACCCCGAGCAAGTTGCCCATGAAGGAGAAATCCAATGGGAGTTTGAAGCCAAGTCTGTCGCGGTCATCCAGCAAGAGTGCCACGGCTAAAACTCCAGAAAATCCGCTGCCCGCTGAAAAGAAAAGTAAGCTTTTGGTACTGCCTCGTTGGTCTAGCCATTAATAAAATAAAATAAAAAATAAAATAAAATTAAGGAACTTAGCTACCAAAACAGAGGTCGTGGGTTCGATCCCACTGGGGGCCGCCCTACATTTGTACAAATGGCCTCAGTCTGGATGTATTTTCATGTTTTAACGTCCTTGCCTGGTTACCATAGCACAGGGTAGTGATTGGTCAAGTGATTGTATTGTGTGGAAGTTATTATTATTAATTGGTATTATTTTCTAGATCCTACTCATATACTCGTAATTGTCACATACATCAATTATCAGTAATAATTTATTACACATAGTAGAAAACGTTCTACGCAGTAGTAAAAATATACGAATCGATATTAAGGACCAGAATAACTAATCACTCGTAAGTTTAGTTATGTCAGCATTTAAACGCTGTAATGTGAATTTTTATTATCACTTAATTTTCAGAAGTACCTATGAATAAGATTCAAGTTGGCAACGCTCCATCACCGAATATCAAGGCGGTAAAGTCAAAGATTGGTTCACTCGATAACACGACTTACAAGCCCGGTGGCGGAAAAGTGAAAATTGAAAACAGAAAATTAGATTTCCAAAATGCTGCACCGAAAATCGCCGCCAAAAATGATACCTACACTCCGAGTGGGGGAACTAAGAAAGTAAGTGTATTTGAGTATGATTATGTAAGAACCTGACTGAATTTCAAATGCATTACTTAAAGTTATTATAAATTTTCAGATCCCAACTACGAAGCTGGAATGGAACGCGAAGTCAAAGGTCGGGTCTCTGGACAATACGGCTTATAAGCCCGGCGGTGGTGACAAGAAGATTGAATCAAAGAAACTTGACTTCAAGGACAAAGCCAAGCCGAAGGTCGCCTCAACGGTAAACATAAGCCACAAACCTGGAGGTGGAGCTGTTAAGGTAACTTATAAGTACACGTATCATACCAAGCCTTAGAAAAATAATTATTTGAGGCATAGCTGAGTCGTAAATATTGAACACATTCCAAGTCGTGCCAATAAAGTATCCACTTATCCAGTTGAAAGCTTGAGAAATTGCACACTACCAAAATTTGCACAAAAACGTACATAGGTAGCTAGAATATAATTTAAAAGCCTTTGTTTCTTCCTTAGTCAACAAATCAATTAGCAAAAAACGGAGCAAAAACTGTGAGTAACTGAAATATTGTCATTATCGATGTGCTTCTATGAATAAAAAGTTGTGCATTTAAAGTGTGTCACCAAGTTATGCACCATTATACGAGTATGTGTTGAACGAATCACAAGGAAGGTTATAAAAAAGTTAAGGTTATCGTAAAGTATATTACTGTTTTAGTTTGTTAAATGGGCGTTACCGAGATGGAGGGCCTCACATAAACATTTTGCCTTCCATGATTTGTGGAATAAGGTCAGTGTGGTACTTTTGTCATGCCTGCGGATGACCACCTTAGAAAGAAAGTGAATAGAGTTTAATTGAATGCTAACACATGATTATGATGAAGATTTAAATCAAATTAAATAAATTGTAAATATTATATATTTTTACAATTTTCTTTAGTCACCGATAGATTTGTAAAAAAAGAATGGCATGCTATTTTTTTAGCTAAACAAGATCAGAATTAAATAAAACCATAAATAAAGTACTTGCATTATATACTTACGCTAAAATACAGTTGTTCAAAATAAATAGGTAGGTAATTAAAATTTTAATATTAAATAACTATAATTATAAAGACATGATATTTTGCACCCTTTCACACTGTTTATCGTTTTGAATACTCGTACATCGACACGTCACTGAATGTATTGCGTCTCTTTACACAAATATACACAGATCACGTAATGGCACATAAACTTTCTCGAACAGATCGAAAATCAAAAATTGGAATTCAAGGCACATAGCAAAGTGGGTTCCCTGGATAATGTAAAGCACAAGCCAAAAGGTGGTGACGTCAAAATATTTGATGATAAGGAGTACATCAAGCAAATGAGCGGCCAGTCTCCGGCTCCCATCAGTCGGACGGAGTCCCGGCAGGAGGTGAGATTCGCTCCACGGAGTCCACCTAGTCGACTCAATGACGTGGCTTTCACTTTTGTTCCGCTTCGGTGATGGTCTGTTTATAATTTGTTTCTGTAACACTGTATCCTTCCTTTCAGTTTTCGTTTCATTGTCATCTTTTCATCCTTTTTGTTTCAGCCCGAGTATTTGTACACATATTATTGATTTGCTTTAATGTGAGGTATTAATTTGGAGGTGACAATTTTAATTTTTCGATTCCATTTCTTATTTAACTAATGTTTTGGAATTTGGTTTCTTTTGGGTTTGCGTGCTTAATGTTCCTTAGCGTTGTGTCTACTATATTTTTTGATTATGGGTTGCATTTTTCTGATGTGTTATAATTATATGTATGAAAGATTGTTGTTAACTTGTGTTTTTATTTCGTAGAGTCCAATACCGGCAATGGCCGCGGCGCAACCGAAGTCAGACGTGAATCTGAATCAACAGCAGTGAAAATCGTAACTAGAACATAAGATTTCATTACTTTTACTAACTTTTGTGATGTAAAATCCAAACTTTTATATAATTTAAGTACATAAGTAAGTACCTACCTATACCCTTGTTATTACGTTTATTGTAATTTTTTTTATAAAAAAATGTATTATTTGACCCAGGAGGAGAGGTGTGGTAAACCGTTTCAAAGCCAATTGTGACTAGCATATCTTACTAGACAATATTCTCCAATTAATGCTGTTTTTTTCTTTTGTACGATTATTATGTACCTATCTTTATATAACATTTTGTAAGCTATGTTTCGATACAAAATTATTAGGGTTCTGTACCCGAAGAGTGACAAACGGGACCCTATTACTAAGACTTCACTGTCTGTCTGTCTGTCACCATACTATATCTCATGAACCGCGATAGGCAGTTTAAATTTTCACAGATGATGCATTGCTATAACAATAAATACTAAAAGCAGAATAAAATAAATATTTAAGGGGGGCTCCCATACAAGAAACGTAATTTTTTGCCGTTTTTTGCTCGATATTAATAACGGCAACAGGTACACGCTTGAAATATTCACAGAATATTTAGTTCTATATTCGCTTCAAAAATAAATAATTAAATAAAAATAAAATATTTATTTAAGGGGGGCTCCCATGCAACAAACGTGATTTTTTGCCGTTTTTTCTCGATCTTTGTGTCTAATGTTGTATAGACAATGATACGGAACCCTTCGTGCGCGAGTCCAACTCTTAAGTATCGATCACATTATCAATAGTGCCAGTAGAGAGTTCATAAATCGCGTATTTTTTATCCTTTTGTAACATTGGGCAATGGCGATGTTCTTTTATTTCAAAATCTTGTACCCGTGTAATCCTTGTAATATAATTTTCCAAGTTTTTAACAATGCCACGTAAAATTTGAAACCTAGAGAGCACTTATTGTTTTGTAATTTGTATTTTTGCAATATGTAAGCACCACCGTTAGTTAGACATTTATACTGGAGCTTTGTTAATCACGTATTCAATTGTGTAACAGCCTATAAGCTTTGTATGCACTGAGGTGTAATTGTGGTTTGGATTGTGGTGATAGATACGCGTTTTGTACTCAGCATACTGTTTCTTGGCACAGCATGATAATTTTCTTCTGTTGTGGAGAGCTATTTACCTTATTTCTCATAGAATGCTGTGACGAGAACCTGTAAGCTCGAGATTGACTGACCAGATTCGTATTGTAAGTTTAGCAAATGTTTTTTATTCCAACAACTGTATGTGCGGAACCTGTAAGAGATATTTAGATTTGTAGATAGTGCATATTTAATGTGGAAGCTTTTGCATCACTTTTTGTTTCTTAATTACTTGCGATAATAATTGACTTCATCTTAATGTGGCTGTGTTTGAAGAAATGATTGTATCTACAAAGTTGGAAAGACCTACCATAATGAATCTAATGTAGGTATAGATAGTGGTCTTCATTCCTGTCTTTCATATGCTACAATAGTTTTTGTAGAGTCTTATATTTACAATACTTCATTATAAAGCGTAGGTACGTCAATAAAAATTTCAACGTTATGTTAGTGTACCTACATAAATCTCGCGTGCATACCAATATTCTAGTAGGAGGATATTTTATGAATGAGGTCGACAAAAACTATGTTAAAGTAAATTGGTGAACCATTTAATACAACTTATCTAAAGTAACCTGTGTGTATTCTTCATAATTACCCATACAAAGTTGTCAGTAAGTAGGTAAGGTACCTAAATGAAACTTAAATTGAGAATCACGCTTTCTTGTCGTAAGTAAATGAGTAGCCCTCAAGATGATTTGCTTATGCTTATGTTCTAGTAGAAAAGGTAATAAGAGTAGGTTTTAGCTTCGATTGTAATGGACAGCATATCGACCTTTACATGCGTGCACCCTACCTAGTTACGTTACGGGCGACTTTACCACAAAAACGCATAGGTCAAGCTAATGTTGACTCTGCCTACCTATTTCTGCAAAAAGAACATAAAGTAGGTAGGTACCTAGTTACCTAAATTACTTTATTGCATTCACGATCGCACTATGCACCTTGCTGTTGGAATGTATCAGTAACGTACAAGGTAAGTACCTACCAATTGTTATTTCTTACATTGTTAGTAAATTAATATTTCTTTAATCAAATACTTCTCCCTAAGGTCCAATCCATTTATCTGACTGGATTCCCATGATAAGCTGTGTGAACCAATGCTTAACACTGAGCAGTCAATTCGTAGGAGTTTGTATGTTGACCGATATACCAATAATCCCAAAAACTACAGAAAAAAAGAAAAAGAAAAAATGGATAGATTGGGGTAATTTGGACAGCCTTATGCTTGACTGTACTTTTGGGGGCAGCCTGTATATTTGACTGTGGTTTTTCATTAAGACAGTTTCCTCCACGAAATCTTTTTCAGTATTACCTATTTATAAAAAGTCAATTCTACTAAAACACTCGGTTTATATAAGAAATTCCTCTTACTAACCGACTATAAATCCTCTTAAGAGTGTTTTAGTGGTATCGGCTTTTTATAAATAAGACTGTTACGGTCTTACGTGTAAAAACAGTTTATTTAATCTGTGGATACGACTTTTCCTTGTAAAATCTCCACCGCAGACTATTTTAATCGGCGCTTTAAGGTATCTTGTTTTTTATAAATAAGACCGTTAGTCTTCAAAAATCCATTCATCGCCGTCCTTACAGGACTACTATATGTCAATCCACGAATGGGGCGACGAGCAGGAGCGTCCGTACACCCGCTGCCAGACTGCCAGGGCTCCGCGCACTCCGCGCACCCCCCGTGGCCTGTCACCCCGTCGCCGCGACTGGAGGACCGACGAGGATGACGACCGACGGACCCAGAGGAACAACGAGAGGAACCGAAGGTCCTCTATGGCCCGGCCAGCCAGTGCCCGCGATCCGCCGCGCTCAGCGTGCGCCCGCACCGGTTCCTTGAGCCAAAGGCCCGCGTTCACAGTCTATTGAGGGCGATGGAATCGATGCCCACTCTCTGCCGAGTGCCGATGAAGTTTCATTTGACATTTGCATCTATCGATAGAGATGTTCGCTAGGTGTGCGACGTTAGTGCCAACTAGCCTTAGAAGATTTGTCAAATGAAACGACATCGGCATTCCTAGGGTTACCGGACGGTAAATAGTTCGTTCAGCGTACTGCACTAAGTAGACAGTAGACATGTACCTAGAGGATGTTAATAAACTGACGCCCGACCCGAAAGCTGGACCCCATACTGGGCACCAAAACATTAACAAACTACATAAAGCATATATTTTTGCTGGGGGTTTTTTTTGGTTATCAGAATGGACACGAGACTATCCACGTCGTTATGGCACGTGGCGTACCTAATAATCCTTACTAATATTACAAACGCGAAAGTTTGTATATATGGATGTTTGTTACTCTTTCACGCAAGAACGGCTGAGCGGATCCGATGAAATTTTGCACAAAGATAGATTATAGTCTGGATTAGCACATAGGCTATTTTTGATCCCGGAAAAATACACATAAAAATTACCACGCGAACGAAGTCGCGGGCAACAGCTAGTAATATATAAAACAGCACTACGCTTGTTTCAGATCCCGAGTATCGAATACAATTCACGTTAAAATTTCAAATTAGATTTTCAAAAGAAAGTAAACATTTTTGTACAAGATTTCTTGGAAACAAATCTTTGGTATACAATTATGAATGCATTTCTGAAAACAACACTAATAATAATAATAATGTGCGACTTTGAACCTCGCTAAAGCCATTGATTCCCAGGCCGAGTTCCTTTAGGAAAAAAAAAAAACCGAGAATACGTGAGTTTCGAGAAGGGCGTTAGTAAATTAACACACGGAATAGCAGTGGTACCTTCACTCCAAATTAGTACCTCAGACATGATTAATTAAGTAATAGATCGCTCAAGTTCTTCAGTATTCGGAGACTGAATACAATCATCAACGTGCTGTGTAACCAAATAACTTATAACTTATTTACCTTATGTACCATGCCGTGGGATGTATACAGGGTTACATCAGAAGTGCGTAATTCCTGAAACATGAAAGTTAGAGTCTGTGTCTTACAACAATTTTTGTTCTATGAGTATTTCTGAGATAGTTTTTTTTATCGTGGCAACTGGCAGAGCCTGGTCTCTGCCTACCTCTCCGGGATACAGGCGTGAGTTTATGTTATGCTCTTGATATTTTTCTAATACCAAGGACAATAAGCAAAGTAAATTTAATAAATCCGTCATCCTGTTTAACGCATAATATGGTTTTCAGCATTACATATCTATAAAAACGAGATTAACCGTAAAATCATATTCAATTTGAGAGCTGGAACGTCATTAGGGTGAAGGCATACAGACGCAGAGTTAAATTATATAGAATGCGTGCGCACCCGAGTCTTGTCCAGCATTCGCTCGTGATTCTTTCGTGTCATATTCGAGACTATTATGTCAGAACCTGACGGAATTTCCTAGATCTGCCTGTGTTCGCGCGGCGGCGCGTGCATCAATCAGAGTTGTCTGTTCGTCCTCGGGCAACTGATTCTATTCGTTCTGTTGTGTTAGTAATTCGTATAAAAATACTTGTTTATCTTGATAGAAATATCTCTGCATTACGATGTGGAGATAGGGGTCAACCTCTCTTAACCCCCGGAAGTAAAAAATACTGCGAATCTAAAAAAAACATAGGTACTGTGCAAAAATATGAAAAAAAATTATTGGACTAAGGACCGTAGGTTTTCCATATTTGTTACTTTAAGAACATTGAGTGTGAATTAAGAAAGTTATAGGTTATGTCCTGTGTATAGAACGCCAGGGCTTAGGAGACTAGGGTAATGATGCTTCGACGAGCCTCGACCTTGTGTGCCTTGACCCTATAACAAAAGTTATTGTAAATGACAAAGTGTGTGTTTTAGGAATTGCGCAATTTAAATGGTAACTTTGTATAGGCTACTTATCCTTATGCTATTCATTTCGCATAAGGATTTCTTCAATATTTCTTTACCTTTTAAGAGTGTTCTCGGTTGAAGCGTTTGAACTGGTAATCTATGCAGTTATAAATAAATAATAGAATATCAACCGACTAGATTAGTGTCACAGGATTTATAGGTTATAATTACGCACATGGGTTTATATCAATTTATTAAGATATCATAAACACAGATACATTAGTAGCAAATTAATTGAATGTGCTTTCTATAGCAAACGTACGTTAATTCTGGAAAGCCGTCCAATAAATTATAGTTTCTGGCGTGCTTTGAATATGTAGGTGTTACTAAAATAAATTAATGTAGTTACGAGTAGATCAAGCACAATAATTTAGTGTCACTAAATGCACTTTCAGACAGATTTGATATAAAATGGTAGTATACCTAATACTTAGACATGAGTAAAACAGCGCATTTCAGAGTAATGAGATAGAGCATCAACTTTCGTACCGCGTGATATCACATTATTTAATTACTTCAAACATCACGCAAAACACCTATCTAACGGTTTAACCATCGCTTTTGACATAACGGAGGATTGTGGCGTTCTGTTTGAGGTGATGCTACGGAAATTGCGGAAGATTTCACTACAAACGTAGTGATATGTGGCGTATTACGTGATGTTGGATTTCAATATTTAACCCTGTGCTGCATGAAAACTGTACGTTACTCAGGCAGAATTCGAGTTAAATCATGTAATTTTTGAGTGCTACATACTTGATGCCTAGTTCTTTTTCAGGACACACTTGTATGCATTTCGTAATAATACGAGCGTTACCTACATATCTCTACTATACGTAGCCGCCAAGAATATGCAATATTGAATATAGGTATGAAATAATTGTGCAATATAGCAGACAAATAAATAAACACAGCGAGATTTCTTTGTTTCATTGAAAGGTTCCCCATATTTAAGGGCAGAGACGGGCAAACTCCAAATAGAAACCACAATTACTTTATCTTTTGTTTATTTGGTGTACATGGTTATGCATTACAATATTGATTTATCAGTTGTTAATACATTAAATTATGGCACTTAACACAAAATAAAATATTTTTTATAGACAATAGACATACTTACATACAATTACTATCCAATGAAAAAATGTCTTATCGAAATATTGTAATGTTTTCGAGTTAACTTATAAAAAATATTCGGAATTAGTTTCTCAGTCGTTCGTTCTGACATTTCGTACTCTAACGAAAGCCCTTTTATTTATTTATTTTTTGTTTTTTCTTAATAAAATAAAGTTCCTAACGCAACTAAAGCTTATTGATCCCAACAAATCATAAATAGAATCCTAACTAAATAAATCATACTTTAGTTTTGTACAGACCAATAAAGACAACCAAACTGACCCCAACAATTCACCTTATAAACGATAATTATGATGAACGCACAGGAATTTAAGAACATGTATCCAGAACACGTTTTGTAGAAAACATGTCAACTTCAAACTTGATAATACACAAACGGTTGATAAAAACTTACGTCTACAAACACCTTGGCTGTCTCTCCTAATCACTAACTACTTAATTATAACAATAACATACCTACTAAATGGCCAAGCGATACCGGTTCACTTGCAAAGCAAAATTTTTACTCCATTTACTTCAATTCAATGTTCGTGATTATTTAAGGCATGTTTGTTCGACTAATACTTTCACGGGTGTTGGAGATGATAATTTAACTACATATGTTTAATAATTACTTATAATTTATGGAAGCATGTGACGATGCTCAGCACTATCCCTAGGGTATGTGGATGATGATACAAAATATACTCCGATTGATGCAACAAGCGCAAACACACACATTAACTCTATACTAATTTTAACATACAAAAGGCCACATCACATCATTCAGTCACAAAGCGAATTTAATGCTACACAAGAAATGAAATGTCTGATTTAAAAATAAATTGATGTCCTGTGATATACACAATGTCAATTATGTAGTTAACTGATAAGTATTTAATTTAAAAATCCATCAAATCATTCATCTTTATTTTCTAAATCGAACATTGTTTATATTCAACGTAAATACAAATTATTGTGTTGAGATTTTTTTGCTATTGAAAGAGCCTCATATTTTTTTAATCTAATTTACCGTGTAGGCAAGATCGCCATACCGTCAGTGCTCCGAGGTAAGACACGGAGAATATCCAATACATTAGCCGTTATAGACAGCAAGCTACTTTTGCTAGTTTTCACCAATTTTGTGATTGAACAGCACGATGGTCTACGAGAGGAACTGTGTCGTGCATTTCAAAGGTTTGTTTTACAATTTTGATCGCTAATTCTCTAGAAACATTATGTACATTATAATATAAACACACGTTCAAAATTATACGTCACACTAAAATATCCATGCGAGAGTACAAGTTACGCTAGAGTATTCATTTTACCGAAATTTATCTCTACACTGGCAAGAATATCATCCAATTTGAGCAATATAAATGTGCCCATACACACAAAAAAATATATAATTTACTTATTCGATAGCCTTTTAAGCAGCGATATGAGTCAATCACATTTCTGAGAACTTTGTAACTACATTAGGTGAATGTGCTAAAGACTGCAACGAATTTATGATTTGTTTTTCCTGATGCAATGATAAATAATTGTAGTCCGCGTTGGAAGCAAAATTTGTAGGGTATTACATGAATCAGTGCTGGGCTAAGGAGAGGCGAGGTGGAAAGGTGCATGCGATTAGTTTCCGAAGATCTAATTAATCACCAACACCACTTTTCCCAACTTGAAGAGTACCTATAATCCCAAAGACTATGGGTTCAGGACGGTGCAGAGGTAAGGAGACATGCAGTTAGTCACTATACACAAGTTAGCCGTAGTCTCTGGTAAAAACTCAAGGAACGTAACTCAATATTTCAAGCGGGCATATAATTTCCCATTCTTAGGCAAGCTTTATATCGAAAAGTATTGTACTTCGAGTGTTTTAGGCTAGGTATGATATTTATGATATTTAATATAGCTGAACCTCATTTTAAGAACACCTCGCCAACATAGAGGAATCTATGCTGCGTGGTTTTTATAAAAAGCGGCTCTAGCTTAAAAACTTAGCTAGGGTAGGTATACCGATGTATACTTAAATAGATACAAGTATATTAAGTACTATCGTTATGTAAAATGATACACCATTGTCTAACAACATTTTTTAGACATTAATCCACATGGATAAATTGATCTAAACATCATATATTTTTTATAGTGTCTCGACCTCTGGAACACTGACGGAACGTTACTACCATTGATTACGTTTGAATACAAAATATTACTTATACTTATGAGATTTTTATTCTTACAGGTAATTCTAAGTATCACATCATATTGCAGAATCTGTTTTACTGTTAACAAACAAACTAGAGCTTCCAAATGTGACACGTCATTTTACTTCGTGTCATCTCAACAACTGGGAACCTAATCTTATTATCAGTATAACAGTTCTCACAATTTATGTTCCTTACAATGTAGCTATTTACAGACCAGACACTGCCGTGCCCTAAAATGTAAGACTAGATTTTACTACAGAATTACAAACGTGAGAATATTTTAGCAAGTAAATATAATAAGTTAGATTCTAGAATCGAGTAGGGTGATTATTTCCATGATTAGGTAAGGTAACATCAAAATAACATATATTTATAAAGATAGAAAATGAAATAAGTACGAACTTAAACATACAAAAAATATTTACAGAACAAAAGAATAGAACATTGACGTTTTAAGAATTCACATTTGAGCCTAACATGCGGGTCGGATCATATGACGTTGATGCTCAATCCGAATACAGTTCACATGACTAATTCCACACACAGAGCTCGAATTCACAGAGTTCATGCTCTTCACATGCACATCACAATGTCTACTGATTGTATTTAATGCGCAACGGGCGCCAAGTTGGTTGCCATTGCTATGGCTGCCAATATCAGAACTCCTCCAGCAACACCGCGTCTCTTGGCACGAGACCCTTCTGCTCCCCGCGGCAGCAGAGCAAGTATTGGTCGTCCACCTCGAGTATGAGTCTCAGGCGCTCTCCCTCATTGAATGCTAGGTGGCCGGAGTCTGAAGGCAGCCGGTGCCAGAGCGTTCGGACGTACCTGACGGAGACGTTGTATTACTGACACGTTGCCTTCAAGGCGGAACTTCTCAACTTAAGTGCGAAAACACGAAGGGAGAGATCAAACGTAAAATCATGATCGCAAAAAATTCCCAATTAAAATTATTTTCCTTTTAAATGGTGATATTATGGAACATAAATTTAATTCTCGAGTTTTGTATCTCTATGGGTCCTAGAGATACAAAGAAATAGTTTCGCCAGTGCGGAAGCTACGAGCCTTTCTGCAGTCAAGTTGACTATACGAAATACGAAATAAAATTATAGTACATAAATCAAATATAAGCTGATGGTATATTTACCGGGGTACATGGTTTCTCGAGATGGTTTCTTAAGAGAAAAGGCGTAGGGCACAGGCAATGGGACGCATATAGGCTGATTATGCATGGTTTCTCGTGCATTAACAATTTGTTAATAACAGAATTTTGACGATTTTCAGTTGTTACGGGTTGCTGTTACATCTGGCATTTGTCTGACTAGCTCATTCTAAAATTTTATGTTAGAATGTGTGAGACAAACGTACGATTGTAAAATAATGATGGTCGGGTACTCGCCACATCAGTCTACCCGTGACCACGGCAGCTGCAACGTTGCCGAAACGTCGGGAATTAAGACTCTTCTTACGTGGAGCGGGCTGTCTCGCTCGCACAATTTAATTTTTTTTAATTATTGTAATAAAGTGAGACACCTTTTAATAAATTTGGCCTGATGCATTATCAAATTACAGACATTTCAAATATAATGTTTGTTTTCTTTTCTAAGTTACGGACATTTATGAAGTTGTAGCAGCAATACCACTCGCTAAACCTGAAGGAAAACATCGTAAGGAAACCCTAGTCTGAGGTATTTACATACCTTAGCGCTTGCTATACGTACAATGGCCCAATTATGAGGCTCAGGTCAACTTTTTAGTTACAGTATAGTATAGTTCTCTATACACGCCTGAATTGAGACAAAGCATACTTAATATCGTGGTAATGCGTTCCCGTGGGATAATATTTTATTTTAAGTTTAAAATAAATAGATGGCTTTGTGCCAGAATCGTATAAACGAACTCTGTAGTGGTAAGAAGTTCGCCGGGACAGCTAGTACTGCAATAATTTTGGGTGATTTGAAAGCCGCGGTTATGTAATTAGTAATTAGAAATGGCATCTATTTAGACTATTCCTTTTAAGTACAGACAAAAATAAAAAATTGTTGAGAAATCTTGTTTCAAAAAATGTGCCAACAATAAGTATCGCCTCTCTGTCTAACAGAACAATGACCCGCGGACCAGCAGCACGCACGCACCGCTCTGGATGGCTGCTAATGTTTCTAATAGATTCGAGTTTGTGTCGAAATATTTTAGAAAAGTGTGTTTTAAAAAAAAAATACTAGCGTATACGATAGCTATTGTCAGGCCAGTTCATTTTGCTACATGTTTCAAACCACCCAAAATTATTGCAGTACTAGCTGTCCCGGCGAACTTCGTATCGCCACAGACTTCGTTTATACGATTCTAGCAAACGCCAACTATTTTTAAAACACAACGTTCGCTCGCACAACGCCATCTATTTTAAACTTAAAATAAATATTATCCCACGGGAACGCATTACTGGGATATCAAGTATGCTTTGTCTCAATTGAGCCCTTTGTATATCTGTACGCCAAGTTTCATGTAAATCCGTTCAGCCGTTATTGCGTGATTGAGTAACAAACACCCAAACATCTTCACAAACTTTCACATTTCTAATATTATATATAGTAGGATAGGATAACAACGTTGACTCACTTGTGCTTCTGCTGCTTGGGCGCCGGCTGGTGGGCGCGCGTAGCCGATGAGGAGGCGGCGCGGCGCGGCGCGGCGGCCGGCGGCGCCCGCCCGTACGGCAGCGACGACGGCCGGGGCGCGGCGCCGGCGCCGGCGCCCGCCGGCTGGTCCACGCGGGACGTCCTGCCCGGGAGGACCACGCTTGAGAATGCACTTCATGAGGCGTACTTAGCGTACCCGTACCAACGTAGTTCGGTTTAATGGGGAACTCGCGTCAAACTTAGATCGAAGTGGCATTGCTTTTATACCATAGACGACATAGAAAATCTCAAGGAAAATTTAAAATTAAAACCATCAACATTTTTTTTTGGGGTATTCGGGGTCCCAAAACACATATGGGATTTCGTTTTTTCATTAAATTCTAAACGTTTTCTAAAAGGGTTGTAGATGCATAAACACATTTTTTTAAGAAATACTCGAATATTGATAAACGCTCCATACATTATAACGCGTTAAGTTAAAGTTGTGAAAGTCCGATTTGTATGGCACGTTTTTGTACCGTGAGTAGAATGACTTTTCGACAGGTCACATTGTGAAAAGTATTAGTCGTAGAGAAAAAAAATAACCACGTTTATTTATCATTTATCATGGCCTCTCCGATTATATTAAAATATTTTTTGTGCTAGTTCTCTTTTTGGAAACTTTGCCTATTATGTTTAACAGATACACATCGCAGTTTAATCGTGAGAAGGAATAAGAGCCCTACGAGTCTTTTCATAGAAACTTTACACAATGCTCTAATTTCTATTGAGTTAGTTTATTTTTAGCACGATCGAACAGTGATTTGTGTCCTCTCAATGTATTGCAAAAGTTTCATTGCGTTACGTAGGTACGGCACAACGTTTTTAAATTAAAACCAAACTACGTTCGTATGGGAATTGCTGCTTGAAGCACCCCCTTAGGGTGCTGCTGCGTGTGGTATACAGTCTCGCTCGCATTTTGTGACATTTTTAATTATTGTAAAAAAATAGGTGCGAGCGGGACGGAATGCCAGACGCAACACCAACCTTAACAGGGAAGCAGTTCACAGATCACCAAGACCGCCGACTGTTTTGATCTTTATTTGAACTGTAGTTACGATACCAAAGTTTTCTACTGAAAGGTCCGGATTCTACTCATTAATACAAAAAACTTTCATCACTACACCAACACCGAAATATCGAAAAATACACCTATCAGTTGTTCCAGGTGAAATTTTGTTATTTGCTCAAGCGAATGTTTCATACATTCGCTTGAGCAAATACTCGAATTTAATCCAGCAATTTCTTTTAGACATGTCGGATATGGTGTCGTCATGAAGTTTTTCATATTGTTGAGTTACAATCGGACTTTTCTGAAAAAACCGTATAAACAAAACTTCACAGTCCTTCCGTCGGCGTTGGTGTAGACATATTGAACTGTCACCGAATTGTACAACGTGTCTGTCTTGTAAAAGAATGATCTGCGATACCGCGTACTTGGGATGTTAGTGTACAAACACGATGATGCAGAAACTTCAATTGTTCGCTGATATTTCAAAATACCATGAAAAAGAGACATTTTTTTTCAGTGTTAGACAGAAGTGTAAATTATTATTGTCGTTTAAATATTACGATTGCATCATTTGCTTTCGTTGAGGTAGGTAAATATTAAAGGTTAACAAAAGATAATGATTATGATCACATTCTTGTTAGAAGACACCTAACTCTCACATGCAGTTAGATTACATAACATTTCATAGAACCACCATGCTAAATAATATCTGAAAGGCATTGTACATACTGAGACACATTCTTTTTATTACTGAGAGTGCTCTTAGTCGGAACAGTTACTACAGTTGGTGTCTTTCTTCCCGGTATCGACGTATTTGCTTTCTTCGATGTCGTTTCAGGCATACTTCTGTTGATATTGTGCACTGATATAAAGCAGCTAGATAAAAGTTAAGGGGAACAAAATAAAGACACATTTTTCGCGAAGTCTTTAAAGGCCTCCACCCAGAAATATCAAGAGCAAATACCACCAATAAATATATTTCACCAATATAAACGAGGCAAACAAACTTCACGTATAAAAAAATAGAGTGGAAAAAAGAGTAGAGTGAAAAAATAAGGTTTGGCCGAATTTAGAAGAATTTGATTTAAAAGTTTATGTTCTGTGTGGTACTTTTTATGGCGAAAACATGTTTTTTTATTTGCTTGTACCAGTGGCCGATTTGTTTTGAGATTTCCTTTGTTTCTGCCAGTTGTATTAAATTTTTCCAGTAGGTATATGGCTCATTAGGTGAAGTTTGCTTATCGCACGTGGGATTCAAGTTGGTTATCAATTAGAAGACTGCTAAATAAAATAAAGCAAGAAGCCAATGAACCAACCTATTGGCAGCCTGTGAGGGCCGTTTGCTGGTGGCACCAGTGGCTCGGGCCCCCGCTGTGGAGGGAGCTCGTGCAGTGGTGGGCGAACCGCCTTTGCGCACCGCAACCGGAATACCACTGTTAGGAACACAGTAAAATATCAGGTGACTTCTTAGATTTAAAGAAGAGATCATTCCTAAGTATGTGACGATGTACAGGAAAAATAAAAGAAGTTTTTGGAACTGAAAGGACGTGAAAATATTTAGTAGAACACTAAATATTTTTGCTTACAACGTACCGATTTCCGACTAGCTTAACCTTTCTGTCGGACGTAGTAGATGTAATCTAAATAGTTTCATCATCATCAGCCATTTGACGCCCGCTGCAGGACATAGGCCTCCCGCATGGTTTGCCATAATCGCCACGCTTGGCAGGCGGGTCGGCGATCGCAGTATGCGGTTGGAATCTCAGGAAGACGCTGCTACCCGTCTCCTGGTAATTGATTTCCGTAGTCGCCTTCTACGACATCCACGGAAGGAATGGAGTGACGCTGTTCTTAATCCGGCGTCACGCGGAACAATCTAAATAGTTTGAAGATGATTAATATTTTTTAGATCAGCGCAACGAGTATTGTCGCTCAGAACGACTTACATATCTTATCAATATTCAATAGGTATCACTCATGAGTATTCGAGCCATGTTAGAGATAGAAATGTTGTGACATAGCTTTCGCTATCCAACAGTATGATAAAGTATCACCTGAATACGGAACGTATATTAATCGACGAGCTTTCTAGAAATGCACTTACCGAGGATGATTTTTGGCTGGAGAAGGCAACGACGTAGGTACTTGAGGCCGAACAGGCGAAGACACTGGCCTTGGGATTTTGGATCCACGAGGGGCAGCCGGTGATGTTTCTCCTGCAGAAATAAAATCTGTTCTTAACGGCTACATGTTAACAAACCTAGAGCTGATTGGAGCAATAGGAGGAAGTCCTATTGGCCGGGTTATATTCGTTACATGAATACAGATAACGAGGGTGCGCGAGATATGGCTTAAGAGTGCATACCCAGCAGTGGGCAGCGGCGGGCTGTTGAACCCTTGACATCTCGCCGAGTAACAGGTCCTTACCGGATGGGGTTTGTGGGGAGGAGTCAGCATTGCTCAACAGTTCCCACTTGAGTTGCAATCGTCGGAACTTGCCTCCTCCGCTGGCGCCGCTGCCACTTCCCGCGGAGCCGGGCCGCCACTGCTCTTCGCCGCTCGATTCCAACTGGAACGAAATATCCAGAATAAGTACTGGGTCTAATGGTCTAAGCCCAACATTTGTAAATGTGATATACTTTAAACTGCACACACAAAACAAACTTGTCATAATGCACTTAACCAGAATACTACAAAAACCTGGTGCACTAAAATCAAAATCAATTTTTTTTATTCAAAGTAGCACAGAAACTGCGATTTAATGAACGTTACAAGTTAAACTAGGTGTCCATTTCAAAATCTAGATCATTTTGGAGATAAAATGGACAAAAAAACTCCAAACTTAGTCTTTTCAAGTCCTTAATTTACAGGATTTATATAAATATTCTAAAACTCATGCATTGGCATTACGAAAGTTATGAAAACAAAGTTAAAAATAAACATTGCAACATAAACAAGTAAGTAGTTAGATAAAAGCTGTAAGCATTCACCTAATAACGAAATGTTAATGGTAACCTGAAAACGAAACACTCTAAAGTTGATAAAAACAAACGAAAACTGTAAAGTACATCCACCAACGAAAGTGTCGACACACAAAGCTCCGCCTGAATTACCTTCACGTCATTGCTGGTATTTTTGGCGGCGGGTTTATTGTTCTCTAGGCTGTCCGTGTAATCGTCACTGTCGTCAAATACTAGCCGGTCAAAGGCCTGCATCAACTTCGACCCCAGTTGAACTCCGGACCATCTGCGGTTCTCGAGTTCAATCCTACTGTTATTCGGACAGATATCGTGTCCAATCGCAGTCGGGTTGACGCACGACCGGGGTCTATTTTTCTCTACTGTCGTCTTGACGTTTGCCGAATCGTTTAGCAGGTCTGGGGTCGAGGGCTCTTTGTTTCTAGGCTGATCTTTGTTTCTCATGATAACGCTGGTCTGGCAGTCGTCGCTCTGACCACTGGACTGCATCGAGCGTACTAACTTCAGTAAATTCCGCTGGTTCAGTGTTAGTGGTGGGTTAATCGTAGCAGGCTGTTAAATACACCAAATTTTCATTTAGGAACATGCATCATGCTGTCTTCGAAATTGTTAATGTTAACCTACTTTGTGGGATTGAATAAAGTTCGTTGGCTTTTATAAATCAATAGTCGATTTATTTTGCGATGCCTTATTTGCATTTTATGTAAGCTGTGCACGAACGGAATGCAGAAACAGCTTATGGGTACAATACCGCTGTGAGTCTAAAGCACATGCAGCAAACGATAAAATGCAAATAAAGCTACTGCTTCAGTTGAAGTCAGATCGTATATCAGACAGTGATTGCGTGTTACATTGCAGCCAGCATTGATTTTATATACGAACACGTACAGTCAACAGCAAATCCACTTTCACATATTATGTGACAAAAACGTAAAGGTTGAATTGCTGTCAACTGTACTCACACATCGAAATAAAGAGTAATCATAGACATCTACATACTGTTTTGTTAAATGATTCCGATAAATTCTTCGACGGCGAACGCCATCGTGGTGAAGGATTTGCCGATCAGAGTCAGATTATTCTAAATACTGACGAAATTGTTATTGAAAGAAGAGGAGAAAATCTTGACCCACTCCCATTATAAGTACAAAGAGCTGTAGGTACACACCAATGAAAATGAGACTCACCCTGCTAGCCGCCCGCATGTCGCTCTCGATCCGCTTGAAGCTCCGATGCAGCTCTCGCATCTCGAACATGAGGTCCAGAGAGAAGGGCAGCAGGCGGAGAGGCTCCAAGCTCGCCAGCAGTGTGTCAAGCAGAGCCCTGCAGCGAGGCTCACCGACGCAGCCCGCCAGCATCACTGAGTCTGGCCCGTAGTGCTTGGCTAGAACCGACTCGCGAGTGCGGACGTAAGTTACCCAAGCGTCGACGGACTGCGCGCTGCGAAGTGAAAGTTTCAATGAAAGTTTCAATTAGGTAAGATAAGAATATTGTACACCGGAAAAAAAAACAAATATTAACAAGGGTACCTACATTGTATAATTGGGGGCTTTATTGCTAACAGCTATTTTTTTCAGACAACCTTACGATGAAAAGTTGTCTAGCTATCTAATATTATCTAGGATAGCTGTTGGTGTGCCGTTTCAAATAAAAAAAGTTCCTGAAGGAAATAACTGAGACGGGCTGCCAGGTGCTGACTATTGATAAGTACCTACGGAATTAGTTGAGGGTGAACTGAGAGTAACAAGGTGGAGGCATTCCTACACTCTAAACGTTCTATGTGGAACTCGGAAAAATTTAGGAAGGGATAAAAAAAAATTACAAGACTGATATACAGAATTGTTAATAGATCGAGCTAGTCGTGTTCTTAAACGCTTTAATGTAGTAAATGTAGTTTCTGTCACTTGTTATATTTTAATATTGCACTATATTCATATTTAAGGCACTCAGAATGTTTTTATTTAGGTCCCAAAAAATACTTGATATATATAACATCATGGCAAGTTCCTTGTCTTTAGAATTGTTGTAATAAATAAGAAAAATTGTAAAAACTTGTCAAGTAACTTGCCAAGGATCTGTAGATTTAAAACTCACTCAAATTTTCCTTATTTATTATAACACTGCTAATTCCGCGAAGACAAGGAACTTGCCAAGTTCTTAAATATCAAGTATTTTTTTGGGACGAGAAGTTGGCCAATCTTTTTTTACATTTATGTTTTGATGGGATTTCATGACTTTTTTTTAAGAATGTCAGTCCGATGAAGTGCATACTAGCTTAGAAATATGTAGTATGATCAAGAATGACCAATAAAGTAAGAAAATTGTTTCATTTTTTTTTCTGTTTATCACACCTAACAAAGCTTTCTACCTACGATGAATTACATGGTAGCACTTAATACAACTTACGACCCTGTATCACATGACCACACTACATATAGATAATAATATTACATTTTTATCAGTGTCTTCACATAACATAACATAAGCAGCCTATATACGTCCCACTGTAGGTCACATGCCTTCTCTCAGGGAGAGAGTATGGGCTTAATCTCCTGGTCAACCTGTATATGTTAAACTATTTTCGTTATTCTTGTATTGGTCTTAACACGTCTAATAAAGCGCTAAGTTTATAAATATGATCTATTGTCGATATGAAAGTAAAAAGTGTTATTTTGATTTTTTTGCTGACATAACTTTAATAATAATTAGGATAAGTCTTTTAACAAACTTTTTCTCTTATCTATAACGGATTAGGTAGTTCGCCTCAAATTACAACCCTGTATAACACGATCACCCTGTATATTTTTTATAATTTTCGATTGATTTTATTAATTATTCAATAGACACTATTTATGTTCCAAATTTCAAATATCTTAATTAGAAGTGCCCTAGACTTTTGATGATCTGTGATCAGTGAGTGAGTCAGTGAGCGCCGAAAATTGCAATTTTTGGACCCCCACATCTTAACGTGGATGGGAATTAATAGTATCATTTACTTACTTCAGAAGCCCCAAAATAAAGGCGTTGAATTTAACCAGCCCTTCTGTGACAGCGTCCTCGCTGTTGATCCTCAATACCAACTCGTTGAGTGATTTTGTGATAGGTCCTAGAAAATGTTCAGAAATTCAATTAGCAACATATTTATCACCTCTCTCCTGTCATTCAGAATATATATTTTCATTAAATCGATAATAGGATGGTTTAGGCCTTGGATTGAAAAAGCCTGCTTTTTCGAAACAAAATGCCCCAGACACTTATTTGTTTATGTATATATAGTTTCGTTTGTAAAGTTCATTACCTTGCCGGGCAGTAGCCTCGACCATTTGCCAAACGGAGTTGTTGACGGCGCCGAATGAGGTCTCAATGTTTTCCTTGAGACCGTCTCGGAATACAGCGTACAAGGCCGGACACAAGGCGTTGAGAGCTATCTTGGCACACGCCGGCGACTGTTTCGAGTCTCCGAGGAAGGCCAACTCCGCCTGGTCGGTCGCCGCTGAGAAGTGCTGAATCAGCATTTCTACTGCATCGGTGACGTTCGATACGAGAGCTGAAAAGTAGGAAATCTATTTTTTAAACTAGATTATATATATATAAAATTTAGTGGTGGTATTGTAAGGTATGAAATAAAGAGTTTAAATCTGATCACATCATATAAAAGACAAAACACAGTGCAATAAACTTAGGTAAGTCTAGAATGGTGTGCGTAAAAACAACTTTATTTGTATTCAATAAGTTTGAATTTCAATTCTCCGCTAAAATAATACCTAATATTTCACTTAGGTATTTGTTTCTTACTAAGTAGGTTACAGAGTAAGCCTTAAAATAACAGGTGATACAAGAAGGATGTTCTTTACTTTTAAAAATTAGTTGCATACTGAGAAAAAATTAATGAAAAAGATAATAAACAAAATAATAAGTAAAAAATAAAATAGTTATCGTGATAGAAATTGTACAAACTAAAGGTACAGACTTAAATGAAGTTTCTTACCTCTTTTCTGTGAAATGTCAATCAAATCGTATTTTGCTCTGACATCATGGTGCATTGGACTGCCAAACTCATCAGGGCTGACCTCGGCTTCTTCGCAAATTGGAATCTCTGCTAAGTTCTTTCCCTAAAATAAAATTTTTATAAGTTAACTAGATAGTCTGCAAGTGGTATTAGAAAATTATATATGTTTTATTTAGAGTGGGTTTAATGAGAAAAACTGTATAGGATGAGAAAAAATAAAATAACAGGATTTCAAATAAAACATGTCAAAAATGGTCAAATAAACTAAATAACAACAAAATGTATGTAAACCACGCAAACCAAGCAACGAAAAGGTAAATAAATAAAAGTAAAACCAAAACGTACTCACAAAATGCTGAATGACGATGAAGTGTTCGTGAGCCGATAGACATTAAAACTATTACCTGATAATGCCGCTGTGCTATTACTGCGGAGATATTCGGCGAGTTAGGCGGAGTTGTCAAGCTAGCCACTTTTAGTTCATCCACCTTCGGTTGCATCGGCTGCCCTTCAGTCTTTCCTTCAGACTTCTTCGCAAAACTCACAGACTTTTTACTATTACAGCTACTTCCGCTAGACTCTGTAGACCTCTCATTTTCCTCTTGAGACTTTTTCATTTGAAGAAACTTTGTAACCTGATTTCTTACCTTTTGTACTTGATTCTGATCCCATTCATCCATGTTATGACAACTGAATCCGCTCATTTTCAAGAACTCTTCCAACTGCTGTAAATCGGCATCGCTTATGAGTGCCCCGGGTGGTGGGAACTCTGTGTATTCTAGTTTCTTCGTTCTTGGCTTTGGCAAAGGTGGCGTATGAGGTCTGTGGTATTTGATCTCATTCGAATTTCCAGATTCAAGACTACTTTCAGTACCTACGCCCTCATCGTGGTAGTACTCATTATAATCGGCATCTTTTTCAGCAGCATCAAGAAATTGTTGAGAAAGCCTCTTGGCGGCAACATCGTTGTTTTTCCTATAATCGTTTTGATTTTGTAGATTGTAGGGTTCTTGCAATGACCGCCTCTTATGTGTCTTATGTTCAGTAGCCGCGGTCATGCAAACAACAGGATCTTGAATGAAATCATCTATTTCAAACATGCTGTAACGTTTTGAATGGATACCAGATTTGCGTGTCTTATCCATCGATTTACGGAGAATGCTTTTCGGCAACGGTGGACGTGGAGGCGCTAATTCACCTTGTTTACCCATTTTTGTTTGGTCTGCCAATGAGAGTGAACGTTTTGGGACAGTAGGGTTCGTTCGATGACCCTCGTTGTTGAAGCAACTGGCTTCTGAGCTAGTGGCACTGTCGTAACGATATACGAATAAAGGATTGAAGTTGCCCACAGGCGCGGGGCTGTTTTGGGCTGACGAATCAGTTAGCATGGTAGATGAGCCACGGAAACCAGATGAGGGCTGAGTAGCAGTGCTCGAACTTGACGAAACGGCTGTATTATGTCCCGCCAGGTTGTTACAGTCGCAGCTCATTGGCCTATTCTTTGTCTTCGATGACCGTGATGCTGAACAGTATTTATCTCCGCATTTAAATACAATCTCCTTATCTTTCAAATGCCTCGTTAGCTCGGGAACTTCAGAGAGTAATTGTTTACATTCCATCGGCAGTAAAAAGTTCAGAGAATCCCAATCTTTAATGTGTCCCAGACCCTTCTTTTTCAACTGTTCGACATCATTGCATGAGAAAGGTCGTTTACCTCTGACTTGCAACCTTTTCTTTATTTCGCTTGATTTTGGGGATACGTTTACTTTCAATGGATTCAAGTATATGTTCGGCCTGCCATTCAAGAAACTTATATCCGGCAATGTGTAGTTGGGATATAAGACAAATACAGGCTTTTCGCAGTCACCTTCCTTTAGCTTTTCTAAAAAGGAAGGTTCAACGACTTTGAAAAGCTCTTTCTCTTGTAAAATGCTTGAAACTTGGATGTTGGACGTTTGCATACTTTTGTCACTAGTATCAGACAGAATATTTTGTGTCGATGTTGCTTTGTGATCACAGGGTTCCCTGTGTAAAATTCTATTCATCCTAGTGATTTGGGTACCATCAGACTCCGAGCAACTTGATATGCTTACACTAGTAGCCGATGACTGAGACGAATAGGATTTTCTTGTACTCCTCAGTTTAGATGGACTGTTTGTGATGTTGATATTTGCTCTCTTAGACAGGTTTTTGTTGACTGTGGCATATAAGTTTGTTTCAGCATCATTTGTCGCTATCTCTTCTTCTTCGACTAGAATTTCATCGAACACTCTATTATTGTAAGGCGTTTGAGTTTGTATTTCTTCGTAAAGAACCTCTTCTTCTAAGTTTGTAGGAAGCTCTTCCTGCGGTCGTTCAAAATTTGAACTGGTTCTTATTAGAGACTTAATATCTCCAAGTTTTTGTTCACCCATCGAGTCTCCACTTTCACCACCCGAGCTTGATGGCCAACATTCAGATCTGTCCAGTTGATCAATCCCGCATTGACCATCATTACTCATACTTTTCTGTTTCATGAACAACTTGACCAAGTTGAATGGTTTTGGTTGGCTCTTATCAGATGATGAAGGATTTTCAGTAGACGATGTGCTCATAGGTTCCGAATGTTGACTTCCGTGAGATCTGGTCTGAGCTACATCGTAGACTTTCATACATGTCGAAGTTCCATTTAGCCTCTGATTGGCAGAAAATGAGTCAACCTGCAATGAAGCGGTCATTGTGAATACCCAAACAAAGTTTAGACTATAGGTAAGTAAAGCATTACTAATTATAACATGACTCACCGTGGAGTTGCTAAGAGCAGTAGAATTTATCGAACTACTCATTAGTTTCTTCCTGTAGAGATTTGGCAAACTTTGGCTCTTGATAACAGAATTGCTCATCTCATTTGTTGCATCAGTCGTTTCATTTGATTCCTCATTATTATTCCCAGATGGGTGCCTGAATTTGGTATAAAAGTAAGTTATTGTTGTTCCCTTATAAAGTACACCAGTTTTAATCAGCAGAAGGAAAGACTTACCTTCTTAGTGGCGATTGACTCGTTTGTTTCTTAAGTTTACTCCAAGTAGTTAATCCTAAATCACTTCTGGCCATTGACGTAGTTAGCTTATTAGTTATCATCTTACATCTCTCAAGTAACTCTAAATTCCTGCGCGTTCTCTCATCATTATCTAATGCTATGTTTCCGTCTTCCTGAACCAATTTGTCTGCAAAGGAATTTTCAAATATGTCATCATCATTCAACTTATCTATGTGACGTAGCGCCCACACATGACACATTAACAATGCGATTATGTCATGAGCTTAGATGAAATGACTAGAATGCACGTGGTTAGGTATCTTACCATGTTTTTGATTGACGGTCGGGTCGGCGCACTCACTTTCCTCCGAGTAAATAGTGAGACTACCCTCAAAGGCAATGGTGTAGTTGTCCTTATTGGCCTGGCATGTGAGGATCAGGTCCTGCTCCGTGGGCAGTTCGCAGTCCAAACTGTCCACGCTGAAGTGGACCCCATGTGCTGCCTCCTTCACCGGCGAGAACAGCAGCTCTGACTTGCATATCGACATCGTATTTATTGAACCGACAGATTCTTCTCCCTGTTTAGGAAAGAAAATATTCTATTAACGAGTTACTAACTTATGCCAGTATGTGCTTCAAATACAATAAGGCGTTCATAAAGAATATCATAAAATAAATAGAGTAGCTTGCGTGCTCCTAAGACATCGTAAACTTTGGTGTTAATTGGAACTAGAGCGCGTAAATATTTACATAAGGTTTAGGTTTAATTCTGGATGCGGATGCAAGTACGCTGGCAAGTAACAGATGTACTGCAATCGGTGGGTACGAGGAAATGTAGCATTTCATACTTCAAGAAGTGTAAAATAGGGCAACATAGTATTATTAATTGAATTGCCTGAGAAAACTAGGTGGAGAAGATTTACTTTGTTCATGAAATTTCATAGCTGTCGAGTGTTGGAATATTGAACAAAGTTATGTTAGAATAGTTCCCTAAACTATAACTTTCAGTGTCTGCATTCCTTTCAGTATGATCCTCAGCCGACAGCATGTCATCCTTTACACCCATACACTTTACTCCGTTTCGCATCCGGGCAATTTTGCAACTGAAATGTAAGGGTTGATGTGCTGTCGACTGTACAATCGCAGTGATAGTATGTGACAGGTGTAAAATAGGTGCCTCAGTTCATGACATAGCCCGCGCCATTGTTAGAGTGGGGTGTCGTTATCAATTTGACACTTTTCCTGCTATAAAATGAGGTCACATTACCAACGAAACAGCTCACTGTCGGTTTATGGTTTATGTATGGTCGCCATTTTGTAATTCATGACAAATACATTACTGCTTTCGTGAGTTGGTAATTAAGGAGGTGCTTGTAACTAAATGAAGAGATTATGTAAATAAAGTCTTATTTACATAATTTCTTCATTTACTTACATTTATAAATAGGTACAACAAACTTATATTTCAAATTGTGCATGATCATGATTAAACATCAATGCAAAAATTTAATACCTTTCTGATGATTAAATATGTACTGACTTATAAACTAGATAAATAATTGAATACTCAAATGAAAACATGGTGAGAGTTATTGTTCAGTAAAGTTAATAGTATTTAACAAGCCCCGAGAAGATACAGATAGGTAGTATAAAGATGGGTTTTGAACATAATATAGGAGTAAAAAATGCCGGCATGCATGTGTCTACAACATGTTAATTAACTGGGGTGACTCACAGAATAGCATCCATTGCATGAGTCCCAATCAAAGTCGGTCACACCCATTTTGAAAACGTCCCTTGTATCAGCCAAATAACAAACGTGATGCGATCACAAACACTCTTCCGATTCAGTCACGGCACTAAACTAAATGCGTCCGGAGCATCGCGCCTGGTGCACACTGACACTATCACTAAAGTTCAACAGTCCGATGGATGCACTATCTTCCGCACACACAGTTATCTACCAGGCCCTTCAATGGACAATCGAAGTTGCTAACGGAGATCCTTTTAAACGGATTCATTGCTTGAAAGCAGCGCACGCGACAGACTCCCGTGAGCACCGAGCACTGTACGAGACTGGGACAGCGGGGATTGGTATTAATTTTAATATTAGCTACAGCGTGCGCTTCTCAAACTTTAGGTACGATCTGAAAAACTTCCCGCTTCTGATAGAACGTCTTATCCACAGTAAGTTCAAGGCACTACTGATAGGAAACGGATGAGGTAAGCAATTCGTCGAAAGATTATGAAGTGCACAATGTTTGCCATACAATCAAGTAAACAAAATTAGGACTCATTAGCGCAAAAAATTCGGGGCATTTTTTCAAGGTTGGTCAAACAATCAAACTACCTAATTAGTTTAACAGGCCCTTGTGAACGGTACGAAATAAGTACCACTGTAGTCTGTATCACATCACATAACCAATGTTTGGGAATCTTCGGAAAGCAGCAATACAGGATAGACTTCATTGGACTCACACACTGGATGTGGGCACGACCACACAGAAGGACAATTAAATATAGCTCACACATACATGGCCGACGGAGGGATCGACTTGACGGTACACATGCGAGTGTTTGTTACTGATTGACGCAATCCAGTACATGTATGCGGGTTTTTACTACACACACACTGAAAGGTCTTATTTTATCATTACTACATCCCGCGGGACTAACGTACTCGCCTGGGCCGCCTAATAGGTAGGAAGAGTAGTTGTGAATGCAGCACGGAGTACGATTTTATACACGACAGTGTATGAGTGAGGTCTTTTGTATGACTTTCTCTACATACAAGGTCTAAATGTCAATGTGTGCTAAATCCTCAGGGACAACCCGGACAGCTGTACGAGTGGGAGCCATATTGAGGTCGCGTGACGACTTTAATAAAATTAATTTCTTCAATTGCTTCATTTGTGGTGACTAGGGGAATATCAACCAAATAGTTGGATTTATTTAGTGTACTTGGCAAATGTGCCGGTTGGGTCCTTGAAAATATTTTGGGACTAGGTACCTACTAAGAATATGAAAATAGTCCGGACAAAATGTCAGTTTCTTAGCCTACCACAATGGTATTTGGGTCTTTCTTCTAGCGTTAAGTAACAGATTTGTAAGAGAGATTGTAAGTTTATGCACTATATATTGTGCTGTATGTATAGGGCTTTACACTGGCTACGAGTTCACCACAAAGGAAATTCTCATCTACTATAAAATACCTTAAAATGAGAGGAATTAACCAAAGGGCATTTAATATTATGAAAATCTTCCAGGACAATTTTTACTCATGATTAATATTGTAACTTAATTGGTACGAAACATGCTCTAAGTTTGTAAAGCGATATCTATTGTCGGTATGTATAATAAATAACACAAAAAGTACCGTCAGATGGCATTAGCTACATGTCAGGTTGAACATTTAAAGAGGAAAACATAGGTAGCTACCCTCTAGTATTGGTATATACCTAAAAATTGCATTTCTTTTTAAGTATATTTTTCTAATAAAACTCTTCAGTCTATTGCAAGATTTGAATTTTACACTAGTTCAGAGTGATGAAATGTTTGAAAACAGCGAAGTGAAAACGTACAATGATGAGACAGTTGCATGAGATGGCGTGAATAGACATCAAGCAATGTTCATTATCAAACCTGAATACTAGTGTCGGTACTCAGCGAGTCGAAACGGAACTTTTCCATCAGCGAACTCGTGATGCTTGCGAACATTTCACCCCGTGGATTACACTGCAAGGCACCACCAATCAACATAATTAAATATAACATGGCAATGCATATAGTAACTGAAAAATAAATCATAATATGTACACATATTAATCAATCAATCAATTGCCAATCCGCGGTGGGCACCCGTTGTGATTATGCCCATACTATCTCTCTGAGAGAAGACCTTTGCCCTACAGTGGGACGTATGTAGGCTGCTTATGATCATGATGATGAACATGTTAGTACGTTACAAAAAATATATAATAAGGAATAAATGCTACTACTAATAATTATTATTTAGAGAAACCAACACCTTAATAAAAATAATATTACTCACAGAAATGTTTGTTAAGGAAAATGTTAATGTAGGTCGAGTCCCTACTCACAGCGGAATATGATACCCAGAGTCATAAACTCATAAAATACAACGCAAGAGAATTAAAGAGAAATAAATATTGCATTTAAGCTTCTTTACCAAAAACGTCGAGGTTTTCTTGAGTTACCTTGTCTGTTACATGACTTAAGAAATATTTCTTTTAACATTTCCAATTGCGTAATTTGACTAGTTGTCTGGTAGATAAGGCTTAGCCGAATTTCTAGGTAGATAAATAACAAATAACTTTAAACATCATGTTGCATAACCGTTGAAGGTGTGCTACATGTGATGTTATGGCATAAGCAATTAAGCAAACAATGCTGTCTTCTTCCGGTTAGTTATGGACATTGGACATTATTTCTCTTTTACCCTGGTTGGCTATTCGTCTATTTCATAAAAGAGCTGCTACAGTTTTAGAATAAGTTTGCAAAACAATAACTAAAGTAGGTAGTCGCTGTAGTTTTTATCGTTTTGTTATTTTTTAAACTGAGTTTTGTGTTTAGTCACACAACACAGCGCTTGAAATCGCTAATCCTTGGTGGGTAGGCTTAGTGACATAATCTCTCTCTGAGACAAGGCTCTGCGTTGGGACGTTTAAATACTGCTTATGTTATGTATGTATTATAAAGATTATCCACCAACACCAAGTAATAATTTGAGAGGATCATTCGTAATCCCTATTGTCGATATTATTTTGCACTTGTAGTGACGTTTTAAGGGTTGATATCAATAAATCTTTTATAATAATTCGAAATTGCTTACTTTAATCACCGAATTCAAAACAATCTACATAATTACCATAAAGATGCCACGAGCATCCAAATCTGCAAACAAAACTGCGTTCGGTGTTGTTATTTGAGAACAATAATATATTCGTAGATACTAGGTTGTTTGAAAAACATGGTAAGAATTTTTATATGAATTACAACAGTATGTAACCTGTTTGTACCTAGTTAGCAGGACTACTACGAACAAAACAGCCCACCTCAAAGCTGGAACAAACGCTAACGTGCGCCACCTTTGAAAACAAAATCATACCTTCTTTTAATCAGTTTTTACAAAAAGTGTGAAGACTGATATCTCAATAATAGTAATTGCTATTTTTAGAATCTAGGCTCAAGAAGACAAGATAGCATTAGTGACAAAAACGGCCGTTTAACGCATACGCAAATCTTTTCCTTGTTATAAAGACAGAGCGCTCCTTCAGTTAACTCTTTTAAAAACGAACTTAATAACCATTTTATCATTTCACTAAAGTGACTCACACAATTATACGCATCAGTTTACAACATTTAGCGTATTAATAAACAATAATATGACACTCGCATTAAGTATTTGGACAATTAATTTGATTTAAAACACTTATTACTTTTGGCATATTTATTGATATTATAGGACTCACAATTTCTTATAAAAACATCACATATCGCATGACTCACTTTTTCTACACTAAAACCCTGATTTCCTCAAATGTTTTCCTTATTATAACAGATTTCTTACTACGATTATTTTTTTATTTGAATTCCCGATAGTATTTGTGTACGTATAACAACCAAAGTTTCAAAGATAAGTTTTAAGGTTAAATTAAATACTAGTTATTAAATTAATACTCATTAAAATATAACATATATTTAGGCCCACTTACATCACTTTCTTAAATGGGGCTTAGGTAGCATTAAGTTAAGATTATTCATACAATGTCGAACATTCTTCGCAGGGCGGCTGGCAAGAGCTGGATGAGAGTAGCCGAGGACCGTGCTCAGTGGCGTGCAATGGGAGAGGCCTATGTCCAGCAATGGACAAGCATAGGCTGATGACGATGATGATGATGATGATGATTCATACAAATGTCAATTTAAATAGCTGCCTAATTAACATTTAGGATTTATATAATAATGAAATGAGTGATTTGTTTCGGCATTTGAAGATTCATAAAAAAATAAATATTCATGCAATGTCCGGTTTATTTTGGTTTTTCTCAGCTGTACAAGATTTCATCCATTTATAAATAGTTTGTTTAAACGAGATAGAGATGTTGAATCATCATCATCAGCCATTCGACGCCCACTGCAGGACATAGGCCTCCCTCATGGATTCTGAATATTCTATATTTACCTGGCATCTAAGTTATTTCTTTGTCAAATAGTGATGCGAATGAGCACTACTATGATACCATGTTATCGATTTTTTCTTCTGCTTCCCTATCGATCGCACATTCTAAGATTTTTTATCATTCGACAAATCTAGTCTAACCGAGATTAGGAAATGAAAGTACGGATATATTTATAGACGTAGTTTTATATCCTACTACTGGTAAATTTGGAAGAAAAATTAAGAATTCTTACCACATGTCGTTTTCAGAAACCAACCGAATCTGAAAAAGGACTCGTTCATCGTACTCACGTCGTGATTCCTATTGTGCTGCATGGCGGTGTCGTGAGGCAAGTTAGCGGTGGTCATCAACAGCGCATGTATGTCCTCGGTACGGAAGCTCTCCATGTCCGCCTCAGCTAGGTTGGCGTCCAGATCTCGCGCCAGATCGTTGTACCGGGACGTGAACTCGAAGCGGGACGTCAGATCGCCGATACCCTTGTACGAAGCCGATACTGAAGAAAGGACTGACGTGTGGTGGCACGCGCCCTCCCGGAATATCGGGCTGGAAGTTGAGAAAGAGTTTGCGTTAGAACAGAGGAATTTTAAATTGTAGCTATGAAGAATTAACTGCTAAGACTCTTGAAGAATGTGCCATGAATGATTTATCGGAGACTCACCGAAGAAAATTGAATAAGTGTCATCCAGATACTTATTTCAAGTACAAACTGACATTATGACCGAGAAAGAGTCGCAATGATGATAAGGTAAATAAGCATGCTACTTTTGTACTTTGCTGCTAATGCACCAACTCTTTCGGCTAGTTTCGTGAAAGGTTAGCTGGCTTCTTCAAATCTTTCCAACACAGTTAGGTATACTCAACATTTTAAAGATTTGATGTATAAAATAATATGACTGATGTTTCTTGATCACTAAGAATGTTTCTGATCACGGCTCAGCTAATTGCAATCTACGAAGGTATTGATCAGTATCGAAACTGACATCAAATATGTATCGAATAGACTGTCAATACTCCAAGAACGTTGTGCCCTAGCAGGAGAAGTCAATACCCGAGTCAATACCGCTCTACCTAATTGCAATCTATGAAGTCTCGACAACAGTTTCGGGATTGGACATCTGATTTCTATTAATGAACTGCCAATACTCGAGTCGATACTGCTGTAGCTAATATAATTGCTGTTTTAGCCAATTGCAATGATCGACTGCAGTTTTTGGATTGATTTCAGGACAAGTGACTATGTTGTGTGGAAGTTACTATTATTATTGGACATCCGTTTTCTATTGAATGCAGGTACTGTGAATATAACTCTAGCTAATTGCAATCTACAAAGTTTTGTCTACAGTTTCTGGATCGGACATCCGTTTTCTTTTGATTTCAAGATGACACCTCGAATCTCGTTTCAGAAGTCATCTATTGATTTCAACTTAAAGATCACATTCTGTTTGATGAACGTAATGTACAACACAATGTAATGTAAGTAAATTGCCTTCGGGTCAATTTGTAATGGAAGCAAATACAGCGAAAGAGCTCTAGTCTTGCCATCTTTTCTCAAAACATATTAAACATAATATATACATAACATAATTTGCTACATGATAAGACGTGTGACGTAGTTTCAGCCGACTACTTACTTATAGTCGAGGAACCACAGGTAGCCGGAGTTGTCGCAGTGCGCGCTGTCGAGCTCATCGTGGGCGGAGTGCTGGCTGCCCGCGAGGCTCGTGTTGCTGTTGCAGTCCTCGTCGGCGACGCCCGGGCTGCCCGCCTTCAGGCCCAGCCGCGGCGGTGGCCCTGGAATAGAGGAAATGGCTATATTATGATTTGATAGCACGATGACCACTATCGCACGCAACGCCAACAAACTAAACCGCAGTTTGGCGGCATTTGTAAAAAAATGTAAAGGTTTTTAAATGCGAACAAATAAAAAAAACATCGTTTAATAAATAAATAACGTGGACAAAGGTGGTTCGTTGTAAAAAAAATCGCCCGGTTCACCCAGGTGGTGTCAGGAGGTGAACCGCGGGTAAGAAGGGATAACTTCCACACAACACAATTACTTGTCCTGGTTCTAAATAAGGATAGCCTGTGCTATGGTAACCACACAGGGATATCTCGAATATGAAAATACACCTAGACTGAGGCCGTTTGTTCAAATCAAGTATGGCGGCCTCCAGTAGGAATCTAACTCACCACGTTATCGTTACTTTTGATCACCTCGGTTGACCTATTTTTCTAACGATCGGGAGTCAGACTATCAGTCATATATGCCGACGATATTGTGAAAGCGGCTGAAAACATTGGACGAGACTAGAAGAAGAGGCCTATGCCCAACAGTGGGGTCTATTTATGGGCTTACTAGATATATATACCTAGGCTGACATAAGGATTCTAACAAAATTCTACATAAGTCTAAATAGGATAAGCATTTAGAAGTAATCGTGGAATAAAGAAATGGACAAACATAAAAGTATGTGAGCCCTGAGAACATTGTACTTACTCGTTTTTTATTTGGGCAGTCGTGTGAAAATCGGTTGACATGACAATCCAGGATACCGGGTCCTTGTTAATTTATTTGTGCATCGGGGATGAATATATATAATATTTAATTTAATTCAGCTTTTGTTTACATGTAAACAAACCGTTAGTAAAAATAGTTGAAATGTGAGAGAAATATAATGTCTATCAAGTTGTTTTCTCATCGCAGATCATTCATTTATGTCAAATTCAAGAACGCTCGACACCTGGTCTATTATAATTTTCTTGAATATGTTAGTATTCCAAAAAAAAAATTGCTAACACCCAGAAAAAAGCTGAATGAAATGAAATATAGGACCACTGTGGTCCTATATTTCATTATTCATAAGACGTGATGATGTAAATATAAGACAGTGATGTTTTGTCCGTCCGACGACTGCAGTATTTGCAACTTCATTCCTATACCTACCAAATTCCTTATGTAACCCAACATTACTGACTAGGTACTCACGCACGTACGTAACGCATAGTCACAAGTAGTTACATTGTGAATCTGTGGTCATAGATAAAGATTTACGTATTAGTGCATCATATCTTACTCAACTGATAGGGTAATATCGGGAATAGATAAACTCAGTTTAAAACAAGTGCAGCCTGTAGCTCCTTCTTGTACTATTCTTAGTAAATAAGTAGCTATTAAAAGAGTCCCGTAAGTACAGCTTTTAGAAACACAAAAACTTGGACAACAAGTGCCTATAAATAGGACTCGATCCCATATTACGGCCGTCGCCAACGAACCATAAGAATTCTCAAATGCGTTGCAAAGTTGTTTATTCCAGCATACGCGCGTAGGTGGCAAGCTCGTTTGGCGACTCGCCTTGTAGGGAAACTTGCTGTTTCCAGAGGGCACAGGGAAAAACTTTACGTAATATTCCTACACTCCATGTAATTGTGGTAATTCTTGTCGTATGGATACAATTCCGAGCAATCATTAGCTTTTTTAACTTGAACTTGAGCCGTCCATAACGAGAGGAGCTGAGTTTGACTCACAGATGACAGATAAGTATAGCGTATGTTTGGCGATTGTATAAAGCACTTTTGTGGTCGAAGAAAACGGCCATTCATACGATTAGTCGTCACTGCTTTATTTTCATGTTGACAAAAATATTCTCGAGTTTCATGATATTTTCCAATAATAAGTCTCTAATGTAAACAAATCGTAAATCGATTGTCCGAGGCGCCCCGCTGGAATGTAGTCTTGTGGCGTGGGTGTCGTATGGGAGCACCATCTTGGCATCAACCGCCAAGCAAGCGAATAAATAGTGCTCAAATTACAGAATTTGTGTGGACGACTTGCTTGATTGCAATCTTGTTCGTAACCGCATAGGTAGACTCCCACCAGATAATCTTTGAGAAAAGAGCCAGACTCATCTCCACTGCAGACGGTAGTGGACGGACACGCTGCATTAGTCCCAATCCCTCAATTTATAGCCTGCAGGGAAGAGGCTCGGTTAGGTTGCATTTGAAATGTAAATCACGGAGTGCTTTAAACTATACACGCTCCGAGATGTTATCTCGATATCGCTGATATTATTTGATTATGCAATTTTCTGAGCATATATCTATAACTAAATCAATGAGCTGTACTCATCAGCCAAAAGATTGCCCCACAACAAAGGCGCCAGGATATTGAAAAACTGTAGCTCATTAATTGAAGGTTTTGAAACGTTTCGACTTGCTGTAAGGTTACAAATTTTGTCGTGAAGCAATTTACATATGTACTTCATTCCGAGTTTGCTTTGTACGTATGTAACTGTAATGACTTCCAAAAATATATTTTCCGAATTTTTCAGAGCATGAGTGGTTTGTTCTTAACGTGGGTGGGTGGTAAGAATTTTTAAAAAGACTGCATCGCTACGTTGGCGCGTTTTTGTTCTAACGTAGGATCAATGGCATAGAGCCAACGATTTATTATTGGCTTCTTTTATTATGCCAAGCGCAGCTTGTTGTATTAAATAATGGAACGCATTCGGTGAAAAATCGTTGGTTTATTATGTACAACCGTGTTGTTACTTGTTAATGTCGGTTGAACATCGACAGTTATTTGCGTCGACGCGCATGTTTCGGTTGCGCTATTTTCCGACTTTAAAGGGAAGTGTCGTTTTTCAACATCAATTAAGTCGCAAACCGAAAACAGGGTAATCTTTCACGTCATATTGAAGCGGATATTCATTGCTATGGATTTTTTTAGTCGGCCTTAATAGGGAAAGTAATAAAATTTGTTTTTTAAAAACAAAAGTCAATTCAAACATTGAGACCGTCATAAAAAATCTATTGAATTGGAGCTAGCGATTGCAGTGGGCGTTTTAATTGAGCATTAAAAAGTGGCTTTTGCAGCGGTTGGTCGAGGTTTTTGCAACAGAAAAGTGACAATACGAATTGACGACGAGACGCTTGGCTCAGTTAATTGGCCCTGACTAGCGGATGGAGGTCGCAAGCCCTCTACCACGATATTATTATTCCTAATTTATTTCATGTGGCACGGTGTCTGATTTAAAAAACGTCGAAGGTACGTTGCGGAGTATTCATAGTACAGGGTGGTTTGCCATCAAAAGCACGATTGATTATATTGAATAATGAACTGCATACTGATTTATTACAATCAGCCTTTGAAATAGTACCTTGGTAGGTAACTGAAAACTGAACTTGACATTTAGAAAGTTCAGAGCAGTAGGTAACCATGGTAACCAAATGTCGACAGGTACATTACATGGGCATAATCTGCTTCCAAGGTAAGTAAATGCAGTTAATACTTCCGTTGTACTTTGGAAAGGAAACAGCGAGGTAATACTTAAGAGGAAAAAATGCACAATGTTCCGTGTTTTACTCATAATATTTGAGCAAATGTTTCGAACATAGTCCAATAATTTCTTGCTTTATGTTTTAATTATTTAACAACTACTTATTCGTTTCTATGATATTTATGGCCCTTGATTTTCATTCATAACTTTGTTTTCTAATGGCAGCTATAAGTATAGCTTTCTTCATAATTGCATAATATACAGTGTGATGTAAAGAAGAAGGCATAACATGAAAACTGATTCTTCAATATCGATAGATATTTTATGTTTGTGTTTATGTACAATAAAGAATATTCTTATCTTATCTTATAGCATCAAACCTCTCCTAACAAGCAAATGTTTAGAACTTTCTCGAAGAGGTCAATAAATTTGTATGATAAACAAAAAAACTTTAAAAAAATAAATTGGAAGTTTTAAACACTTGCTTATTGGGAGTGGTAAAATTTTATCGATACTGAAGAAGTGTTTCTAATAACCTTGATACCGTAAAGATCGTATGGTCTTTAAGTATCCATTCTTTACTAGAGTACAAGATTTATAGAATGTTATTATAAGCATGAGGTCGGGAGAATAACAACCTACAAGTATCTACTAAGTATAATTATACCTTCTTTATCTAAGACGATGTCTTATAGTGCTGGGTACTGACCAACCGAAAGAATGCAATCAAATGAACACGTTAGATTAGTTTAAAAAAAATTGCTCTTTCAAAATCATCCCAACCGCGCTGATATTTCTATCTGTCGGACATTATACTATCCTTTCGGTCTAGTCCATCGGTCGCCTTCAACCTTTATTCGCTTCGCTTCATCGTTGGTCTAAGCCAGGAATAAGACTGTTACTAATCCCTAGCAAAGTGATGACCGTAAACTGACAGGTCGCAAATGCTCATCGGTAGGCTTAGTATGTACCTCTCATCCCAGGCATTAAAATTCTTTAGAGCAATGTATTAATTTATGTTTCCATTTCACTAAGCAGATTTTATAGTATGTAACTACTCTCCTTGAGAGAGTCTTTAGTTTTAGTCTTTATAACAGTCTAGTCTTATTTATAAAAACATGATTCCTTAAAAAAATTGATAAACGCCAATTAAAATAGCCCGTGGTGGAGATTTTACAAGGGAAAGACGTAACCAGAGATTATGTAAATTGCCTCTGAGGAGTGCTTTAAGGAATCGTGTTTTTATAAGACAGTATTTTTTAAAGAATAAGACTATTTATTTGCTAAAGCATGGTAATAATTACAAATTATGTAGGTGGTAACTTAAAAGGATGCCACAAGCATGCTCTACCCGGCAGGGTGCGGAAATAAAAAGCGTTTTTATATTACGGTGCCTATCCTTATGACAATAGATAGTTAGAATATTCTTTATTATTTCACTTTGTAACGTTTAAATCAAAACGGCGCGTCCTCATACTGAATAAAATCCTACTACTAAATTAAATTAATATCAAAATGTTTACTACGAGCCTTCAATCTATCTGTGGATACTCTGAGAGTTGTAATCTAGATACTTTCAAGCAAAAACTGGTGGCCTAGCGTGCCTTTAAACATCGAATCCTTGTTTCAACTTTCATCCCGCCTTTCTAGTTTTCTACTATCAAATGTCGATATGGCAGATAAACGTGAGAATCGTATCTAGTCACAAATGGAGGTTAGGCCACCTTTCACCTCCCCCGCAGCGTCAGCCCATGTATGGAGCATGGAACCGACTGGCGCCGGAGTGTGTGGAAGGCATTCTCTTTCGAAAGAGGCACTGTGTCTCTCTGTGATTGCTACAATGTTATCTACTCTCTCATTTAATTCTTTCGTTTGTTTCTCTTATAATTCGGCCTATAACCTCCTCAGTCCTGACCTTGAAAATAACAATTGAAAACCATTGTTATTTTCAAGGTCAGGACTGAGGAGGATTTATACGTCCAACTGAAAGAAGGCCTTCTCTTAGATATACGCGTGCCCACCGCGGATAGACCATTTCAAGCGCTGAGGTATGTGAACGCCTCAGTCACTCAGGTTTCCTCATGATGTTGTCCGTTACAGTTAGCGAGTGATTTTGTAATTACATAAATGTACGTAACCTTTACATCAAAATCATTTGAATTTGACCTCTTGAATTGAGACAAACCCACCGACCGCGCTGCCATTGCACCATGTTGTTTCCATTTGATTCTCTAATCGTTATCGTACTCATACATTGATACAGAAAGTAAGGAGAATCTACTGTTAAATGGATTGCAGCGCATTTTTGTTAATAGTAAAATCATGGAAATTGACACCTAGTTTAACTTGTAACGTTCATTAAGTCGCAGTTTCTGTGCAACTTTGAATAAAAAAAATTGATTTTGATTTTTTGATTTTGGCCGTATTGAAAAGCACCAAATTTATAAAAGTGTCAATATGGTCTATTTCAGTCGAGTTGTTTAGGTAACTATTACAGTCATGACGACTTTTTTCATTTATATAACTGTTTCAGGAAAGATCATAATATTATAACGCAGTGTCAAGAGAAGTCGTGGTTTTAATATCCAGGGCTGCGCAGGACCACCGGCTCCGCTGAGCTAAATGCTAGCTCATGTTAGGAGAAACTTGTCTGTTTGCTTGTGCAATCAATAAAAAAACCATACAAGTGCGAGAAGAACTCGCGCCCTAAGGGTTCCAAACTACAAACTTAACTTTGCAGGAGAAAAGTATTTACTCCTATTCAACTCATTTGTTTTTCGATGTGAATTCATAACAATTAATTTGTTTACAGTTTTCAGATTTCTGTGCTTTTGTAAAAAAAAAAATCTCGAAAAATTCTTCCTAGGTCGCCGTGAAGTACCTTCCCTATCCATAGTGGGTTCAATGGTACGAAAAATAAGAGATAAATGGGTCTTAATAATAATGGTTGGTATATTTTGAATGTACTGACTTGGAAACATATTTTTTTTACACCTTCAAGGGAGTGTAGGGTTTAGTGTTCAATATTAATTCGTACTAAGATAGCTCTATGCTTTCCTGAGAAAAGTGTGGGCAATTGGACGGACGTATAGTTGACAGCACAACCTTTACATTGCAAAGTAACGTAACTAAGTAGAGTGGTCGCGCGTAAAACTAAATGTGCTATCGATTGTACAACAAAGTCCTAGATGGGTTCAGTTTTTTTCTTTCGAGTCACTGAACCCTAAAAACTACTATTATGATTCCAGTGAAGTCTTCTTTTCACTACTAGTGCAGTCTACTAGTAGTGTTTTATGCAGTTCCTTATTCAAGCGTAGATCTACCTAACAAAGATTACCGATCTTAACCGATCTGATCCTAAAGTATTGCTATTTTAATAAATTAAATTCACTCTGCAGTAGATAACTCAATAATTATGGCTTTGATTACCTATGTTGTATCTACGTTTTAAGCCCGTGTTTGACGAAACCCGAGGTTTGTTTGAAATTAAGATTTGCAGCTTCAATCAAAGCCAACTGGTTCCATTGTGTAGAAGATATAGCGACTTGTATACATTACGAGTTGATTGTACGGTTCTGTTGTGCGAATTAAGATAAGAGGTCTCATGTTGACTTTTTAAATATTGTGATGAGTGTGATGTGAGTCATTGCTAAGCATAACAAACCTATCTAAATAGCTGCATAGTTCCAAGATTGCTGACTTGGCTCATTGAAATTCCGAAAAGAGATATCCTGAAAGTTCCTGAGATCGTGGTAGAATCATTTATTCGCCTAAGATGGCTGTCAATAGGTATGAGACGATTGTCTTCAACGTTATTTTTGTGTCACAAAAAATCTTAAGTAGCTACCTGTGGACATAAAAACCACTAAGTACTTAAGACTCTATACTAATTTCTTATAGCCTCTTATAGCTGTGATCAAAAGTGACACTCTATACATACACGGCCCACTTTTTTATATCTAAGCCCAACTACCTATGGGTTGACTATGTTGAGAAGTAAGGCACTCGAAATCCATCTCTCTCTAATCGGATTTTCCGTCCCCAAATTCCGTGAACGATTATCATAATTTGAACTCTCCACATTCCTTCTAGCACTTACCTATGCCTTTAGGGCATTTTTATGGTCCACATTGGTACCGGCGAAGCTCATAAATTTTTAATATAAAAGGATGACAGTTGAAGATTATTTAAATATCCCATCTTATTAAAAGATTTCAAAGGTTTACGGTGTTGTACAAATACGATTCCACTACGCTAATGCCGTTTAAATAGTCTGCCCTAAAAGGAAACATCTTAAACTTAGTTTGAAGAGTGTTTTAAGGAATCATGTTGTTTATAAATAAAACTGTAAATATTTATGTAGGTACTTTTTTGTAACGAAAAAGTTTGCTACGTGAATTCTTAGATGAATTTCGTATGCAGACATTGCCGGTTTTTACATTATTGTGTTAGGCAAAACGGTCCAAACAACTCTGAGATGAGACGATCACGTGTACAAGAGGCGCCAGCCAATTTCGAGCGCGAACAGCGATTCGTCTGTGACTCTGCGACGTAAATCGCATGTAAAAAGACAAGCTAAACTGAGGCTAAAGACAGAAATACTTAGTTGTGCTGCTGCTCCTGTAGACTATCGCGAATTATGCTTCTACATTTTATGTGCTTTCCTTTCCTTTCCACCAGTGTCGTCGGTGAAGTCTCGCCAAAACTCTAGGTATTGAACTTGTTTATTTGTTTTAGGTTGCTCTTAGGAAAGTTTTTACCAAATAAACCTCCTCCTCCGAAATGTCCTCTTAACTTGTAAGCCATTCTCTTAAGCGACTTCCTAAAGTATTTAACTAGCGCCGCCAATAAAAATATTTATCTTCGTTTAAAAAACATACGGACAGAAATTTCAATAATAATAATAGCAATTTCTAAAATGCACAGTAACTAAAAGGCCACTTAGGCCCAGTAAAATTTGAATTAACCAATAATTAGATAAAAACTGCCAATTCAGACAATGCTTCTAGCGCTGGGAGTGTCAAAAAACGTTGGCAAAATTACTGTCAAGTAGCCCTTGAAACGGGTTAAGTAGCGCTTTAAAGTCGGTGAAAGCGGGCACTGTTTCAAAGTTAACATAAACTAAAAACTCGGCTCTACAAAAGTTGGGCAGCAAAAACTAATCATGCTTCATAATACGAACTACTCACCGAACCTAATATTTTGTATCATCGATACATAGAGTAGGCGTAGTATGAAGTCATCAACATTATATTTTTATTATTTAAATGGGCCACATAAAGAGTTCAACGTAAAGGACACTTATGCCCATAAAGCTTACTATATGAAAAAAGGTCCTAGAGTCTAATGAATGATATAAGCACGACAATAGCTCTTTTTTGCCTCTATTCCTCCTTGCCTACTAAGCAATAGCAGTGTCATACTATGTCATTCTAATGGTATAATCCGCGCAAATTAAATAGGCATCTCTTGCGAAGAAGATCGAATCGCGTGAGGCGCCGAGTAAGGTTGCACGAGTTATACATTGAAAGGCCATTGGTTAGTAGACTTACCATTAACCTTAATGAAACAACCATTACCGTACTAACATCACACTATTGAACAACTGAACAGCACATTAGAGACTCGCCCCCCTTGCACAGTGAGTTACTCTATCTGAAACAAAAACAGGTGACTAATCTTTCTACCTCACGCTCGCGGGCCATGGCCACTGATGTCACACGTCATCATCCAGGCAGGCAGTTGACGAGCTGGTGGTGAGGCAATTTAGACGCTAGACAAATGAACGACTTCCTTTAGAAACTGAGCTGAATGGCTGGTTGTGAGATAAATGCATGCAGTGTGTCATTAGAGGACAGAGGCGTCTTATTCTGGGGCCTCGCAAAGATATGCCATCGATTTGCACTTGAATGCAAAACTTCTTGCATATCGTATCCGCATCGAAAGTTGGTCATAGTTTTTAGTTATTATCGTTCGCCTACTATCGTTATTGCATGATTTTATAAAGATGACAAAATGTTTGAAAGGTTGATCGCTTTATATAAATCAACACCCACAAATATTTTTATGGCCATACCGCCTCTTTTGAAACTAATGTCATTAATTTTCGATTTTTATTAGTGCTATTACATTTTGTCAATCGAGTAACTTTGTCGCAGAACAAACATAAATTGCATTAGAGGATGAAATATAGGTTTTACATTATTGCTGGTTAATTGACATGTAAAAACCAACTTATTGGATTGGGCACGCACGTCGCATTATCGAAGTTTTGAGGGAAACTGAAAATGGGGTTACTTATACGCATCTACTTATATTACACTCTGACGCAATTAAATATGAAGCAACCTTTTGTGTTGTCATTCCACTTGGTAGATAAGTACCTACTTACTTTCCTCGACTTTCATTGTGTTAAATACATTTATTCATGAGTTGAGTACATCCTTGTGGGTGGGAACAATACTCTTGAAAAGCATTGTAAATATTGTAAATTTCAGTATGAAATTGTCAAGATTAGAGCGATAATCTTGACAATTCAATTGTTTGAATCCTAATATAATAATTTCCGCTCAAAGGACGGTTCTTAATCATATTCCAAAAGGAAATGCTAAGTACCAGGGACGGACAAACCCCAACATATGCCTACCTATTAGAATACAAAAGTGGGCACCAGATTGCTCCACCATTGTGTGCACCGACACTCCATTTACATTGATACTATGTGCATAATGACTAGTCAACATTACCATTGTTTCGTTGCATAAACGCATTACACGCACGCTGGCTGCCGATTCGAGTGATTTGTTTAATCGAATGGATATCGATTGTCAGAGCTGGCATTCATTGACGGGAGAGTAAAGTTTGACAGATCGACAAAGATAAGTGTAGAATGGGTGGAACGCCGCTGCCCCGTTCGTATTAAAATTAGTTTCGTGCAACAAATTGCAATAAATATGTAAATTTCATTCGATTGACAATAATAAAATTCCAAAGTAGCACATGATGGATACCTTATGATTACTAGATAAAGGTATCACAAACGTGGAAAAATACTCGAACTAAGGCCATTTGTACAAATGTATGATGGCTTTCAGTGGGAATCTGTTTGAATGGAAAACAAAATTATCTATTATTGGTTAATGTGTCGGTGTGCGACCTGTCGGTGTACGAGCACTCACAACTCGCTTGTCATCACATGCAATATAAACTCAGTTATTAATCAATGATCACATCTCTCTAAAGTATCTACCAAATTGCCGGAAGTTCGAGGAAATATTTTTCAGACAAGGAAATTGTTATAAGTCACAAAATATTGACAAAAGTTGCCGGCAGAATGGGAAACATGCATGTGACAGACCCTGGCCCAGAGCCAAAACAAACATTAAGCAACAAGATGTACCTAACGAAAGATAGGCGAACTAGCTTCAAACATACGGTGGCGATATAAACATGAACTGAAGCTGTAAGGACGACAAACATAGTAGGCATTATCCTTCTTTAAAAAACAGAACGCAATGTTAATTTTCCATCCAAACGAAAATGTTAAATCATCTATCTAGGTCCCCACTCAACAGATCAAAATCTAGCGTGGAGACCAACAGAAAACTCTACTTTATCCTATCTATCCAAGTGTCCAACCACGACTTTGAACAATATTACTCACCGGTGCCGTTCAATTTATGGTCACTAGAATAAATACTTTTTATCTTATAACATCTTTAACGGAACAATTTCTGCATTCAATCATTCGTTGACGATAACATTATGGTAGTCTTCAAGCTTCTTCAAACAATGTAAAAGATACTCTATTCACTTTATTCAGGCCGAGCCTAACAAAAGGTAATAAAACAAACTGAAACAATGGGCCCTCTCGTTAACGGATGACATTTGACACCTTAGCATATTGTGCACGAACTCCTCAAAAGATCTTATCATGGTTGTGTCAACACAACAGAATAAACCCGCATAACGTGGAAAGTCTGCCATTGAAGTCAACCTAGTGGCACCAATAGCCAGCTTCATAAAAAATACCAAAACACCCGACAAATACAACGAAGATAAATCTGACGATGGGTCAGTGGTGAGGGAACATACATAGAATCGGACATACTTACATGCATATAAGCCAAACAAATTAACTCTTGGACTCAAAGAGCTGATTATGAGCAGAAAGATGAATCAACTTTATAATTTTGTAATAGACAAACTTCTGCGCCATTAATAAATGTAATCTAACTTCTAAAACAAACCTTAGAACTGTTTATTCAGAATCAAAAATAATTGTAGCCAAGTGTTTAATTTAGAATAGGTTACCCTTCGCCTTTCCAACTGACTCACTATTGCGAACTTGCCAACCTCCTGCGTTAATAATACATTCGCATAAATATGTATAGTAAGTATTTTACTATTTGTGTTTGGAGAAGGTAGCGCTAAATGTGTGCTCAAATTTGATTCGCTACTTAGGAACAGGGTTGTCATTAAATGATAAAACAGTTCCTAGAATAATTTTTATAGCTGGTTAGTTGGTTGCAATTAACCTGAAAATCCGCATCTGAACATGTTTCCGAAACGGTACTATTTGTTAACGGAACTGTTGAGTTGAGTATGATATCATTCAATCGCATTTACTTGTTTAGGATTTTGCAAGATATGTCTGTGGCTGATGAATGTCTAAGCTAGAAGCTCGACGACGCGACGTTGACGGCAGATTTAATAGAACCTAATTCATATTTAAAATTCAAATATGATTAAATGCGCCTATAAACAAGTCGGTTTTCCAAAAACAAATTAGCCCACGATTGCAAGCCAGCTACCTAGCTAGATGTCTAGACAGTGGTTCGCGGCTAAGCTACCTTTGTATGTCTATTATAGCCCTAAAGGCGCCACATTAAGAACCACAAAAGCGTAGCACAGAATTACGAGGCGTATCATGTCTGGGCGGCCTTGACTCCAGTTGGCGGGTTGGCGCCACCACGATCCCCCTCCGTTCACAGAAATACACTAAAGCCTAGCTATTTGCCGAAGAAAAGAACAACTGTTGACGTGATGGACGACGCATGCTGATTCAGCTTTAATTTTAGCCATTAGCAAAATGTATCGACAAGCATCGCAAAAAATTTGGCGTCGGTCGTCACTCGTTACTGCAAATACTCTGCAGTTTTTGTTCGTGCAGTAGTAATGTTAAGCTTGTAGTGTGACCACTAAGTAATGCGGTTTTGCATGTTTTCTTAATAAGGAAAAGACTCGGTCCTTGTGCTTGCTCAACAGTTTGTAGCGTTTAATTTGTATTCAGAAAGTCCAAAAGAAAGGAGACGAATATGTAATAGGCGGACCGTTTCTCTATGTTATGTTATGAAAGTTGTCTTTGACAACGTTGTACAAGGATTTCAAAACTGCTATAACATGGTCCTTATTAACCGACTTCAAAAAATGAGGAAGTTCTCATTTTGTCCGTATATTTTTTTAGATTTCTTTACCTACCACGTTGTTCGATTTCACTAATTCTTATGTACATATAGTTATGACAGATCATTATTCTTTTTGTTAGATAGGTGATAAGCGTAGTCTTCATCCATGAGAAAAACATCAAACTCTTCCTTTTGGTGCATTTATTTCATGAAGTCGGTTTTCTTAAATTTAAATAGTAGTTATTAACTATTTGTACTTCTTTGTTTGGGTTAATCTTTCAATTTCATGCTCATTTAAAGACAGCGGGACAAAACAATGGGCGCAGGGAACAATATCCGGCAGTAGTCCGACTGGGCAAACGGTAAAGGCAAGTCAATGACCAACGCAGTCAAATACGCCGCCAAACCAGCGAGTTTGCTCAATCGGTGACCCACTAGCGTATTGTGAACGCACAATTCGCTAAATTACACCATTAGCTCTTATTAAGGACACTAACGTCCGGTTTCTCGTAACAATCTGTTAATTTACTGTTAAAAGCTGTAAGTCGTTTTTTTTTGTATGCATTTTGGCCAACCTGTCTGGATAACGTTTCATAAAACTACAATTCATAGTTTGTTATGACAATTCGATGTTCATTGCCATTGTTATTCACTGAGGTTTAATCGGCTATGCAATGTACATCGAATTGACATAGTAAACCATGAATTGTAGTTCTATGAAATCAGGGCCCCCTGGTGTTAACAGTAGGTTTACCGACTTTTAGTGTATTAGAAACAGGGGCTAGGGCCAAAGTGCATAAAAAACAAACAACTGACAGTGTTAATAGTAGATCCATAATTGTTAATGTACGAGAAACCAACAGAAAACAATATCTTAATATTATATGGGATGAATGGATGGTCTGGATGGTCACGCTCCCTGTTTGTTGTCTGAATTAGAAACAAAATAGAAAAACAAACGAAACAAAGTGTAAATTTTCCACCAAATAAATGATTTCCTTCCTGAACTTCAAGGTGTTCCACTACTTGCTGTTTCCGGTGCAAATAAAGTGCAATGGTGCAGATAGATTAAATATTTATGGAGGTAAGGAAAAGGTCAAACGTTTCAGCCACCCGTCCCCCAAACATAATACACTTGCACATATAGCAATAGGAAGAGATGAAATTATCACAAAAATAAAACAACTCGATGCCAGGAAAGGAGCGGGGCCTGATGGTATTCCCCCGTTTTTTATCAAGGCGTGTGGAGAGGAACTTAGCGAACCACTGTCCATCATATTCAATAAATCCTTAACTTCTGGCTCCTTTCCGAATGCATGGAAGACGGCACACATCATACCTATATTGAAAAGTGGGGATAAGTCCAGGTGCGAGAATTATAGGCCAATCAGTATCCTTTCATGCACAGCTAAACTTTTTGAATCACTTATTTACAAACACATATTTAATCAAGTTAAACCGCAGCTCTCTGACAAACAGCACGGATTCGTAAAAAATAGGTCCACAATTACTAATCTTTTAGAGTATAAACAATTTTTGTGTTCCTCTTTTGCTTCAGGTGGACAAGTTGACGCGATCTATACTGATTTCTGTAAGGCGTTCGATAAAGTTAATCACGTCATCTTAGGTCGTAAGATAAGGTCCTTTGGAATACACGGCTGCTTATTGCGCTGGGTTGACTCATATCTGCAGAACAGAAGCCAGCTGGTGGCAATTAAGGGCTATCTTTCTTCACCTGTTTCTATATTATCGGGGGTTCCACAAGGTTCCCATCTTGGACCCTTATTTTTTATAATGTTCATAAACGACTTAGTTGATCGGATATCGAGCCAGTGTTTGTTATATGCTGATGATCTAAAGATTTATGCCGAGGTAAAGAATGATAATGACTGTCTAGTGCTACAAAACGACCTCCGTCACCTGTTGAACTGGTGTGCAATTAACAAAATGAGCCTCAACGTAAGCAAATGCTTTGTTATATCGTTTACAAAAAAACGCGTTAATAAAATTTTATACAGCTATACGTTAGATGGCGTCCCCCTGGACCGAAAGACTGTCGCTAAGGACCTCGGTGTACTATTTGATTCAGAACTTTCGTTTCGACAGCATTATGAGCATATAACCAAGAGATCTCGTCAACTACTTGGCTTTTTAATTCGAAATACAAAAGGCTTCAAAAAGTCTCGGAGTCTCATTTATCTCTTCCAGACTCTTATAAGAAGTGTGCTTGAATATGGATGCCAAATATGGTCCCCCTTTTATGCCGTTCACATCAATAACATTGACAGTATTCAAAACAAAATGCTAAAAATATTATCGTATCGGCATGGTATGGGACGCACGCTATTAAATTATGAACAACGCCTGAGAAAATTTAACCTTGTTTCCTTAGAAAATCGCAGAAAAATTCTTGATCTCAAACTGCTTCACAAGATCCTACATTCTAAGATAGATTCTCCCTTCTTGGTTAGTCTCCTCAACATCAATTGTTATTTTAGAACCCGTAAATACAGACCATTTCACCTGCGCGTGTATAAGAACAACACCTCGTATTACAACCCTATTTCTAGAATGTGTCGTCTATATAACAACCTCTTCGCCGAACTTCCTGGTATTGACATATTTGAACCAAGGCCTTCAAAATTCATCAAAATTATTAGTTTTATAATATCTAACCCGTCTTCGTCCAACGCTTTACCCATTAATTAAATAATTAAAGCTGCTTCAGTTCTAAATTATTCTACTTTATGTCAATTTAGGCTTAATGTTTTAGATTAAGTACTGCATATCCCACTTCCATTTTGGCAAACTTCTATGTTTACATACCTTGGACTACAGTCCAGAACACAAATAGTTTATTTCTAAGTTTATTTTGTATAACAATCGACTGTATTCTGTTTTGTAGACTCAATAAAATAAAATAAAAAATAAAAAATAAACCTCTCAGAGAATAGTTGTTCTAATTCGAAATTCTATCTTTGTGCGTAACCTACTGTGGGTAAAACGTTCTTGTGTGTAAACCAATTTATCCATGTAATAATTATTCGAATCACACTATTCATATTTAAAGCATTCGGCATTAAAGCATTAAAGCATTCCGGCGTCTCATTCGGGAGGTCGTGGGTTCCAATCCTGTCATGTCATGTACCAATGACTTTGTTTTCTAAGTTATGTAAATTTGTGAATTTATAGCAGCAATGCCACTCGCTAACGGTAAAGGAAAACATCGTGAGGAAACCTGAGTGTCTGAGGTGTTCACACCTCAGCGCTTGAAATTGGCAATCCGCGGTGGGCACGCGTGATGATTAAGCCTATACTCTCTCTGAGAGAAGACCTGTACCCTATAGCGGGACCTATATAGGCTGCATTATATATATTGAAAGCAATCTTCTGATATTTTATTTGTGTAAAGACCAACAAACTATTAAGGTTTCTAAGTAAGCCCTACATGAGCATAGTGAATCTAGATTATTGATTCTAATGAAATGAAATTGACTCAAAGTTTCCTGAAAGATAAGAACTTTCTTTCTTACATAAAAAATACCTTAATTTGAGATCTACATCGATTATTTGTTACGGACTCTACAAATCAGACCAATTGGGCACTTTATCTTTCCAGCTGATGGAAACAATTAATTATTTCTGCGCTTAGAAAGCCGGGCACGATTATGAGAACACCAAATTTTCTCGTTGCGTCATCTATTGCTCAACATGCAATGATCCTCGGCTAACACGGTGGCGGAATCGCAACCATGCAGCTCCTATATTATGCGCACCAAATCGCCTTAGAGGTCATTTTTAGGGTTCCGGAGAAGGGTGCAAGTTTTTCTGCCTGACCTATAAACGGTTATTTAGCACGTTAAATTTTTTACATACTCTGTCCTATTACGACGCGTTGCCCAAAAAATAAAACAAAATTAAAAAATAAGGGAAAATCATGTTTTGCAATCCTTTTTCGACTCATCATGATTGATTTCATTTAAGATGATTTGAGAAAAGATAGTCAGCAGAGTGGAGTTTTTTTTTTCGCTGTCTTTTTCTGCACTTCAACTCGGTCCGAAGACAGCGGATAACATTGTACATTGACATTCATTACGTTGAAATATATTTTTTTTAATTTCTGATCTCTGATGTGATGACTGAGGCGCGAGTCCTTCATGAAATAATCTCGCCATAGGCAGCTCTTCCGCATTAGAATCGGTAGGTAAATTTTCCAATGCGGGAGTCGATTGGGTGGTATAAATAGAAGTCGCGGCATCCCGGCGGGCGGTGTGGACAATGGATTCCGTAGACAAGGCACACGTTCCATATGGATGAGCACGCAAAGGTCAAACATGATCCGATGCAAAATGTTATCCGTTTGGAAGTAATGTTTGCTCTGTCGCTGCACATGAAAGGCTGGGCAACTAAATTTGGTTTTCGTTTTCAAATAAACCTTTGCCAGAAAGTTTAAATCTTTTTTACAAAACAATGAATACTACGAGCGATAATATTAATCGCTGGGCCGACATTTTAATTTTAGATTTGTATTCTGTGCAAAACTTTTGTTTGTCATCCAACAAGTTGTCAAATTCAGGCTGAACTTTACTATGACCTCTGACCTCGACCTCTGACCTCGAGCTGCGAACTGTAGGTATATCGACCTTTTCCAGTTATAGATATGAACTAGTGCTCGATATAATTCCTTGTCACGAACGAAACAATAATACGTAACTATGAATGACTGACTATGCACTTCCACCACTTCCTCTACTGAGAAGACAGACAAGCCAAGTATGCTATTTGGTCCTTTATGCGTCGCATACAGTGAATGATGTCTCAATGGAATCTAGCCTTTATTTCCAGAGCAAAAGATAGATGTTCCAGTTGATTATACACAGATATTGAAAGGCACTCGTAGCTATCATCCCAGACGACAACCGGCGGCAGACGCTATAGCCCGTTATTATGTGCCGCCATCGCCGGCTCGATAAGAACCTACACGCCGCAAATTGAGTGGCTCATATGAAGTCTTATGTGAACTAAATTAGAGATAAAATCGGAGAATAATCAGATATTAAACTGTAAATATTAGGTATTCAGAAGCTGCTGTAGGGAAGAGCGGGTAATCCTGCTCTTCCACTATAAAGGGAAATTTCCCGCCAGGCAGATCGTATGCCTGGGGACGGCTGGTCCGACTAATGTTAGTGCGTGCGTGCGTGCAGCGTGCGTGCATGCGTGCGTGCGTGCGTGCGTGCGTGCGTGCGTGCGTGCGTGCGTGCGTGCGTGCGTGAGTGCGTGAGTGCGTGCGTGCGTGCGTGCATCACATCGGTGTCACCACTGTAGGGAAGAGCGGGTGATCGTGCTCTTCCACTATAAAGGGAAATTTCCCGCTAGGCATATCGGATGCCTGGGGACGGCCGGTCCATGGTGCATGCACGCACGCACGCACGCACGGACGCACGCCCGAACGCACGCACGCACGCACGCCCGAACGCACGCACGCACGCACGCACGCACGCACGCACGCACGCGCGCACGCACGCACGCACGCGCGCACGCACGCACTAACATTAGTCGGACTGGCCGTCCCCAGGCATACGATCTGCCTGGCGGGAAATTTCCCTTTATAGTGGAAGAGCACGATTACCCGCAAGATTACTGCGTTAGCACATCAACTATAGGGAGCCTCACAGCTTGGTATACCACGACATTAATTTTCTCTTTAATGTGGTCACAATAGCTTCTTCTTATCCGTCCGTCTGATCCGTCTTATCCGTCTGAGTACATGGAGAGTGGTGAAGAGTCCAAAAAGCAAGTAAAATGTATCTGAGGAATTCCAGACGATATTATGTACAACCTTGAGCCAACGTGGTTCTGCGAAATCATTTCGCTAAAGTATACACCGTCGTACAGAAACTCGGCAGAGGTATTTATTTACCAATTCACTCTGACATACGGTTTTTTGTATATTCGTGGCTAACACACACTGATAAAAAACCAACGCATGGCACATTCCTGTACAAAAGTAGTTCAAAGTAACTACTAAAAACTCCCAAAAGTACCTTGAAGATGTGAAACATTTAGTCTTCTTGGTCAAAGAAATTAAATATATGACCATTTCATATTATATCAAAAATGCTAATATCAAGACCTGCAGAGCACTTCCCATTGACTTAAGATCATGTTTGGCAAAAAGCAAGGTACAGTGAAAGTAAAGGCAACATTTTAAATTAATTAAGTTGTAATTACGTTACTAAAAAGGTCTTATTGAGATTACCATTATTTTTGGGACTTATGGTAGATTTTTTTTCCATAATGAAGTAAGGCTTGTAATCGCTTGTTCGGAAGCGTCAGTACTCCTACTCGCACTTGTTTGATTTTGTTTTACTTAGCTTGGCTTCTATTACACGAGTGTCCCACTGAAGAGAAAATAATTATACAGGTATCAGTAACCATTATTCTGGAATATTTAAATCCAATGTACAACCAATGAAATGCCAAACGGCATAAGATAATCCGTTTGAATATGCAAGAATTCACTAATGCAATACGTATAGATTTGCAAATCTACTTACCATTTTGACCTTTGAAATCGCGAGTTGCAGTCGAATACTAATAAAAAATACATTAAATTGGCGTGTGCAATTGGAACTGATTACATTTTCGTGAATATTAATTTTGTGAAATGTCTTCATTGATTCTTAATTTCTGCCACCTTAATTCAATTAATGGATCTACTGGATGACAAGAAGATATTAAACACATTCCAATTCTGATGACAGATTTTGCTGAGATTTATTTAACATGTACTGAGCTTTCTAAAACACTTGCCTTCGAGAAAGACGTTGCGTCTAAACACTGATTAGATCAAGGTGTTTCACATAATTACACATCAGAGCAAGCACGTATGTGGGTGCGAAAGGAAAACCGACTTTAATAACCGTACCGGCCTTGATAGGCATTGACCGAGACTGGTCCTTTATTCGCAGTTCACTCCCGAGAAATTCAGGAACGTCATTACAGAATATTCTGCTCATGTTGGCACCTACATCTACGAATGTAAGCTGGGGCAGCTGACAAGAAAAGTCTGTAGTCTGATTAGACGATTCTATATATTTTCGTTCATCTGTACAATAAGTTTCCCGGTGCATAATTTTAATTTAAAATTTAGATAATGATTCAATCCCGTTTTTTGTCACTCGCGGAAACCATTCCATAGTTATTACCATAGTACCTACTCGTTAAAATCCAAAAGTGTCAGGTTTGCCATTTTTTTTTCAAAATATTCACCTTTTTAAAAGGTGTCATTTCACCATACCTAAAACTGACTTTTTGTTTATTTTCATCAGTTCTTCGGTTAATCAACTGAAATTTCTTTGAATATCACATTTTTTCTAAAATGGGCCCATTATGTCGATCACTTTTTTTATACGTGAAGCTTTCTGTATTTTTCCGGCTCATATACAGCCACATGCTTCCGCAGAACTTTTTCTACCGTCCCATAATCCGTATCTGAATCTAAGTATGGATGGCGAATCCAGGAAATTTAAAATCAATCACTTTGAAATACCTTTGTCTTATCATGTACTGATAAAGCAATCATGTTGAAATTTTTGTTTTGGCCCGCACAAGAATCCAGCAAGACAATCAAATGATCTTTATTTTGACAGGCATTGTCAACTTCCACAATTCTCAGTAATGCACTTGTGTCTTCGCAGCTAACTCGATCTGCAACGTCCTCTGTCCGCGTGCAATAAACGATCTTCTCTAATTCTTTTTTTGTTCGAATAGATATAACGTCCCATTGAGCCCATTTTAATTTGGTGAAGATCTGATGAAGACTTTTAGAGATGGAGAACGGAACTCTTCAATGGACAGCAGTAAGTAAGGCATAAAATAGCGTAAAAGTAGTCCCAAGGTAATTTGGTGATGTTCAGGTGAAGACTGTTGGAGATGGAAATTGAGAACGTCAAATTTTAAAGCAACGAATTAAGTAGGGTAAATTATGGTTATAAGGGACTCGTATATTTTTCTCCCGTTCCCCCACTAAAAATTGAAAAATAAAAAAATTTAAATGGTGTCCAAAATATATGTGCTGGTCGTGAAACTGGGCACCGACTACAAATTATACTTCTACAATATCTACATACATACTTCTAATTATTTAATTTATTTCTAACTTTTTAGTGCTGTACGAGTGTTTCGAAGTCAGTTTTTACTTTTTATTTAAAAAATTTTTCGAACTATAACTTTCGTAAGCACTACACATTATTAACTTAATAGTTTTCTCGTTATTTCTATTTACAACATGTATTTAGGCGCGGATCCAGCCCTCAAAAAAGTGTATGGTCACAAGTCACACCCACCCAAGAATCAGCCAAGTTCGAGTCGGAGTGACCAAAATTTCGTACAGTGTTTATTTCTACGTGTGCAAACACTAGTAAATTAACATCCCTGAAGGCATTGGATATATATCATCAGCCTATCGATCTAAACCGTGAAAATGTGACGTCACAAGTCAATTAGGGTTGTGAGCATGCCTATCGTGCCCACAACGGTGGTTCCGCGCTTGCATGTATTCCTAGGTTATAAAACCAGTTTCTAAGTTATAATTCTCGCCGTTGTCGTTGAACAAATCACATTCATCATCATCATCATCTGCCATTTGACGCCCACTGCAGGACATAGGCCTCCTTCGTGGTTTTAATAACCATGAGGGGTTTTGCCATAATCGCTACGCTTGGCAGGCGGGTTGGCAATCGCAGTATGCGGTTGGAATCTCAGGAAGACGCTGCTGCCCGTCTCCTGGTAATTGATTTCCTTAGTCGCCTTCTACGACATCCACGGAAGGAAATGGAGTGACGCTATTCTTAATCCGGCGCCACGTAATCACATCGTATAAAATTAATTGCTGCCCTACTATTACTCCTTCACGCCCTTGACATTTTTCAACAAATTTTGTTACTGAATTACCGTAAAATTTCTTGAAAAATATATGAAATATGTAAGAAATACAATTTTCTTCCACGACGCTAATAAAAACAAAACACTGCTGCGCATGAAGGTGATATGAGCGCAACATAACTCGTTTTAATCATTCAGTAAAAGTAGGTAGGAGCTTATTTTCGCGAATGAAGGCGTTACGAGTAACACTTTAATGCACTGATTTTAGCTTTTTATTTTTTTATTAATATGAGTACCATATTAATAAAAAAATAAAAAGCTATAATCAGTGCATTAAAGAATTGAGAAAGGAATGTTGCGTTGGTTTGGACATGTGGAGAGGATGAAGGAAGAAAGATTGACAAAACAAATATATCGTGCGAATGTGGATGGAAGAGCTGGTAAGGGACGACCCAGACGGACATACTTCGACCAAATAGGGGATGTATTAACAAAGGGCAAGATAAAAAATACCCAAAACTGGCGTGCGTGCATGCAACGACTAATGAATGTTGAGGAAGCGAAAGTGATCTGTCAGGATCGTAGCAAGTGGCAGGCCCTGGTCTCTGCCTACCCCTCTGGGATACAGGCGTGAGTTTATGTTATGTTATGTTATGGTACTCTCAACACTTTCTTTCAGTCTGATAATTGCCGTCGATAGATTTATTTTTCTTTTGAACCGTTGTTAAGTAATCATAACACTTTCTTTCGTTTACAATCATTCAGATTTTGGTACATAACGCCTTCCGCCTAACGGCTAACTTTGTTTTTAGGAATTTTCCTGACATTTTGGTAAAGAGAGTATGAAGATGAGGACAATAACCTTCATTTTTGAAAAAAAAACAAATTTTGAAAAAATGTTACTTAACACCTTCATAAACTCATGTCTTCTTGTCTATCTACCCAGCACTATACTACATTAACGTCTAATAAAGTAACGCCCTTCCTGAATCCGCAAGTAGTATTATTTACATCACATTATTATAAAGAGTGTTGTACATAGACATCAAATTATTATTGTAGGTATATCTAGAAAAATAACTTGACACAAAAGGCAGTTCTCAAGTAATTGAATAATTGAAAACATTGGACAAAAACCTGGGCAGTCAACCGAGGCATAGTTCGCCAATTGCTTATGCTTACAGTCTTGACAGAAGTACGGCATAGTATTGATCGAATCCCATTACAATAAAAAAAAACCAGTAAAATCTATTCTTTTTGCGTTGACTCATTGTTTGTTTTTCGTATATACCCGAAACCGGCGGCATGCATTTAGCGACTAATAAATGCTGATGAAGCGCCAGAGGTTTGTCAGGATTGTGCCAAGTGGAAAACCCTGGTCTCTGTCTACTCTACAGGACACAGACGTGAGTTTGTGTACGTATGTGTACCTTCGTAGAACAGTGCCTACCTACCTTTGCAAAATGTAAGTACTGCTTACATTTGCATCTAAGGTAGATTATACAGGGTGTAACATCACTCTGGGTCTGCACTCAACGTCTGGGTGTTCCACTCATCCATACCAATAACTTTTAGCATGGGGAAAACTTTGAAATCGCGAAAAAATATAGACCAAGTTTCATACATTCTAATGCCGCAAGTGATAACTTTCGTTTGGAATATCTGATAATTTTATCGCGATTACACGGTAATTGAATTTTCGCGGTTGTTTGGATTTACGAATAGAACCCCAAATTTTCGGAGGTATACGGGCACTTTGTTACACTCTGTATACAATATACTCGTTAAAGCATATGTTACTAAATTATAAGCCTTTGCTAGGATATTATAAAGTATGGACCTAATATTACGAAAAAATCATTTGGTTTACCAGTATATGATGTTTTTACGTCACTCTGTTGGTGACTTAAAAGTATTAATATAAATTGGTGCCTTACTTTATTGCCTCGAGGAAGTGGTCTTATTTTTAAATAGAGCCTAAGTTGACCTTTTATCTCTACAAAATGTTGATTCGGTGAAAGCGTCCACCACAACAGGGGCTGAGGAATGCGGGACCACCGTTTTTAGCCAGGCACGTGGGCGAGGAGATGACTTTTACTAGTTATTTATCGCGACCGTGGGCATCTTGTTACACTTCTTTCAAAGGGATACAATATCACTGAACTTATGTCAAGCCGATTATAATTTATAATAGTTAAGTTATTTGCTTCACACACATAGTTTATTGGCAGAGAGATTGTATGGAAACCATGTTTAAGAGAGTATTTGACGAACATCCACCTAATCTTCGGCCCCGACTAGAAGCATTTGGCTATTATTATATCAATTTCTAAACTTTCGGGTAAAATCGTCTTTGAAATATCCACTAGGTAGACCCGAGCAAGAGCAACCTTGTCGAAACTTTATGGTTTCTAATTTAAGTTGGCTGACGATATAACCATTGAACGATATAATAATTCAGAAGGAACTGCTATGGCGCTACGCATTGCAGCATGATAGTTGTACGGTTATCAACTGGTGGCTTATCATTGTAGGGGTAAAATACAATCATTCGATTTCAACTTCGAGATTGCACAAGTGCGTTTTCCTACGTAACTTTGACTTGGCTATAACTGTAAGTATGTCGATATTTCGTGGAATTCGGTTTAACATAAAACTGTGTTTTTTCGTTTTTTTAACTGTGATTTTTCTTTAGCACTTTTTGCTTCAGTAAGTTACTAGATTGAAAAAATATTGAAATTCTTGTTGAAGTAATAGAATTCAAAATATCGTAATATTCAGATAAATGTATAATAGTAAAGATTTATCCATTAGGTACGCCTTGTGAGAATGTGCCATTCATCATCGATAATAAGTACGAAGTTATCGCAACTTCCGCAAATGGGAATAAATGTTATGTAGGATGCTATGTGGGTTTTTATTAGAGTCAATTATGAGGTGGATAATTTTATAAGCTCGTTCACCTAAATTACAAGCTAAGTCAGGTCAACAACGCAACAGTGTTATAAAATGTTCGAAACTTGACATCAAAACCCCTTGAAAGTTGGTTGCACGATAGAAATTATTAGTAATCAGCGTAGTCTGTCAATCACGACACCAAGTGCTCGCCAAATATATGAAAAGTAGTCCCAAAACTAGCCTAAGTTAACAATAAATCAAGTTAGCCCACACGCTTATCGACAATTAAATGCAAATGTACACACAACAGACCATTGCATTGCATAATGCTAAACGATCGTGAAAGCAACTACACCTTACATTATAATAAAATCACCGGACATGTTAATCCGGGCGAGTTTTGCATCAAAGAAGTTAATGGAGTCAGTCAAAGCGTATGTCATGCATGACATCTCTTTTTCGGAAGTAAGTAACCGGTCCATTGGGTAATCGATTGCATTACATGCGGTTACTGTTATATAATGTCCGGTGGCATTAAGAAGTAGTTAGGATAAATCGATACGGGCCTTAATGATAACGATGATTTTTCCGCTTGATATGACGTTAATTTGCCTTATAGACTCGGCTTTTTTGGAAAATGTACAGAATGTTTTTTTTTTTTATTACTCACCAGAATTTTACGAGAGTTATCCAATCTCACAATTTCTTTCCAACTAGTTAACTCTGAAACCGCAATTAAAATTTCGTAAACTAGAGTCTCGAGCAAACGACTGACCGCGAATGGCGGTACTGAAATTGAAACCTCACCGAGCGTCCTTTCTGCAAACTACCGTAGGTACAGCTGAAGGACGCTCTCCTTTATGTTCTGGTTTGAACAGAATAGCTCGGAACTTAACTTTATTATAATGTAGCAAGGACGCTTTTTAAATGCAGTTGTAATTGTAAGCCCAGCATCAGAGCGTAAACTGTGAAGACACAGCGACGATGACAAACTGGAAGTTCTAGCCTCAGTTTCTGAAAGAGTATTGAAATGTAACAAGAGATTAATCTAAGATTAATTCAAAATACCGGCACGTGATTGGCTGAAATTTGCTTGACGTGAGATTAACATGAGATTAACATTTGATCGCTCTTCTAGAAACCGAGCGTAAAGTCTCTTAGAGCTATCTTAATTATTTGGGTATAATTCAGTCATTACGTCGGAAAAACGGGTTAGAAATGCATGTGAACGGAGAAGGCTATATTTTGGATATTACGTGGGGTGGGTGGGTCTAGAAAAGCTTAACTTCAAATTGTCGACCAAGATTTCCTAAGTGCATTTTCCGCCATCTTGGAAAAAGGGTTAAATTCAGTTTTCTCACAATAATTCGGTTCTCCGTTGAAATACGAAAATTTTGATACCATATTTTTTTGTTGCTTTTTTACTATCTATGAGTACGTATGAGTACTTATGAATACTTATGAGTAGGGAGGGCATTAATAATCACAAAGCCTCGTAAAAGTGTTAGGGATTTTATTATGTCCATTGAACACCTAACGCTGAGAACAATAAGTAGAATATTCAATGAAAGGGTCACACGGCACACCCTTGATAAGTAATTGAAAACTCATTGAGGAGCAAATGCGGGTGGCCCGGAGTTCATCTTATCGCGTTTGATGTATATAATCAGTATGACAAAATTGCATAATGTATATATGCATGTGATGCGCAATAGAGAGTGGAGTGCATACAATTCTTGATAACGAGTCCGCTTAAAGTCAATGCGCGTGCAAATTCTCAGACCAGTATGTTTAATTGCTGTTGCATTCGTGCCCAACCGATCTCGATAAATGGCTCCTTTTTAGAGTTCCGTAGTCAACCGGGGCACATAGCACGCAGAACTGATGGCCGATGGGGCCGAAAATTTCTCGAACGGAGACCACATATCGGCAAGCGCAGCGTAGGACGACCAGCCACAAGATAGACAGATGGCCTCACCCAAGTGACAAGAAGACACTGGAATGCTAACCGCTTCCAACCGGTCTTTTTGGAGGACTATGTCCAGCAGTGGACTTCTTGTGGCTGAATGATGAGTCAACAAGGAACCCCTTCTGTTTCGCCATGTCCGTCCATAAGTAGGTACTAGAGTGCTGAAATTTGGCATAGACATACATATTTATTACGCCGACAAAACGGTAGAAGAAAATCTCGAAAAAAAGGTTTTTTTTTAAGTACCTCCCCTTCACCTAAATAAAATTAGGAATTTTAGGATGCGATTTTGTTTTCTCGGCTACAATATATTGTAGGGTAGGTATTGGATTGGTCATGTCAAAATATTATGGGTGTAGAAAGACTATTTTATGATCAATTTAGGGTCCCGTTTGCGAAATATTAAGCTTTAAAGCGCAAATTTTGTAAGAGTAGAGTGTCCCCTCTCTGTCCCGGCTAAACGGTTGATTGCAGAAACGTGAAAAAGTTCAAGGCAGTAGCACACAATGAACTTAAAAGGAAAACTATCATGGCTAAGTAGGCTTTACAGGTTAACGAGTAATATGCGACCAACTTATATAAGGAAAACTTCCTACAAAATTCATTGCAAATCACTTTGATGAAGTTGTTTTTGTTCTGTAAAGCAGATGAAAACCCCTCTTTCTACGGAACCCTCCCATACACTGCGCGTGGCCCAACACGCACTTGGTCGGTTTTTCGTAATACCTTATCGTAAGCAAGTGATGATCTCCATAGTTCCACACTGTGACAACTTTTGACAATGGATAGTTTATTGTTCGATGAAAAATTATTTGACCTCCATGTAGTAAAAATCGAAATATTTTTTTTTTCTTGAAAGGGATACTTAATTTGATATAAAAGTACGGCGTGCTCATGCATAAACATTCTTCGGTCTGTCCTTTGCAGACATTGAGCAAGTAAGGACGGTGTCAGAGAAAAACAAACAAAAAGTAGCTTTCGCCAATCTCAAGTCACTGAGATGAGTAGTCAGGGACGTAACATACCCATAGTGCTGCGATAATAAGCAAACACTTTCCACGCGGAGTGTGTCGTCAGGTCCGCCCATTGTGATAGCGAAAGCCGAATAAAAACAAAAGACATTATAACACATACGGAAGCCTGCTCATTAAGCACGCTTCGTGGCTATTTAATGCTCATTTAAGAGGCGATTAATGATGCAGCGACATCTGTTTTAAAATAGCTATCTATAATTAAGTATAATTCGAACATAAATAATGTACTTATTGTAATTTTCCAAGACAGCTGATTCTTTAAAATGTGTTAAATACTTAAGTCCCACCCGAAAGCTAAACATTATGGGTATCAAAATGAACTACATACTTTATCCACATTTCGATGGGAAATGAATAAAAAAATACATTACGAAAATGTCAAAACCGTAAGCGCGCAGTAGACGTGTATCTTTCAGCGTTCTTATGGAACAGAGCGTTAGGATATAAGCCAGTGACATCCCGATGTTTTGAATAAAGTTCAATTTTCCTAAGTCTTCTAAAATATGTGCTTATTTAGCATAAAAATCTATTTTGCTTGTAAAAATTTGTAAAAATTTTGCTTGCTAATTGATAGTAAATTGTTTATTGCCCGTCTACGCTGACTAATTAGTTAATCGTTTTAAGCTTGTCGTCTCGTATCAATATGTAGAAAGTCGTACAGGTAAGTTTTTATCCAACCACACGTTGCCTAGGCGATTGCTCAACTAGTCAGTAGCATCAACTAGAGAAACACCTTCGCCTCTATTACACAGAACATAAGGATCAGATAGTCTGTAAACATTTGATACTATGATACCAGACGCAAGTTTATCACCTGTCTCTCCATACATGTTTAGCTCTCTATTTAATGACTTTCCCAGAACCACTTGTCCATTGATATCGAAATCAAGAATTAATAGATGTAGGTATAAGTTGCATTCCTATCTGATATTGCAGCATATTCGAGATTTCATTAGGTGGACCGTTGCGCGATCACCATTAGTAACATATAGTAGGTGATCTCTCGGTTGACACAACCTCAGATTTACTAAATATTACAAAACCGCTGTACCTTGTTTCTGAGAAAATACTTATAGTAAAATGTTTCTTCGCGAGACTAGGCTAATTTTGTACTCTTTTAGTTTCTAGACTTTATTTAAAAAATATCGACCTACTGTGACAATGACAATGCAATCGACCGATTGGCAATGAAACCTTTAGTAACATAAACGAGGCATGGGGCCAAAACGACGGGGAATTGGCAATCACACTAGGTACTATCTTTTGTATGTTCAGACAAGGAATAATTGTATTACTTACATTATTTATTAAGTAAAAACTCCAACAAACAATCCTAGTTTGCCAAACTCGAAAAATGCCAGTGCGCTCGTGTAGTTTAGTCTTAAAACTCTCAAAGCTAAGTCTAAGCCCATACAAAAAGCAACTGACTGCCGTTAACGTAAATTAACATATTGTTAGCGTACGAGAAACGGGGGATAAGCATTACTTGGGCGACATGTTCACCCATGACATTAAAATAGGTTAAGTAATAAAAATTTTACTTTTTATTTAACCTGTTGATGGCAAAAATAAGTATATTAATTTAGGAATTATACGTAATAACGCTGTTATTTTTATGATTACAGCAATCATAGTATTGCATAAAAGTGTAGGCGTCACGATTTGCGGAGGCGAGAGAATATAAATGAACTTGATTGCAGTAATAGATCCCTCTACTCTGTAACGAACCATGGAACTTTCGCCTCCACGAATGTCTGGAAATAGCTAAACTATTCGACCTTAAAAATGAAATCTAGTAAAAAACTCAATTTCTAATATTAATTGTCACGTCGAGGTACAACGCAGACCCTGCATTTCTCAAAGTAAACGGTAGTGTAGCTGTAGGTCTTATGTTTGCAACATTAATCTACTCTGTAACACTAACCTAATTACAAAAACAAACTAAACGGCCGCGGCTTCATCTAACTGTCATTTGGCTTCGTGCTGCTTGATTCTCAGCAGACCTAACGCGTCTATAATCCCTCTGAAACAATACGTCACTGAAGCTTTCCTTCAAATTCTTGTCACTGAATCCGATTACAAGATAGCGTTTCAGCACTAACACCTCGCTTTTTAACATTACCTAATTAAACTGACACCATACTTGAAACTACGTGGTTGAGCAAACTATGCCTGTGGCCGCCATTTTGTAGACACCATGCAGCATTCACTTGATGATTTCTTGGAATTAGTTATTTTTCTTTCAAACATCTGAACTATTTTTTTCTTGTGACTGTGAATAATATTCCTAACTATATTTGTCGATTTGTTTGTCCAGTGCTTTGAAGAATGTTTTTTTTTTCAGGTACCTACATTTTGCTACTAAAGTGAGAAGTAAAGATGATAAAATTAAAAACATTTTTGATCAAACAACTCACCATTTTTATATTTCGGCATTGTTATTGTTTGTTATATTTAAATAAAGTAATCATTATTTAGACAACGTGATGGGTGTACATCACTTATCTTAATAATGCACACTAATTTAATCTTTATCAAACATCTTTTCCTACTTACGTACTTAATTTATCTTGATCAGTTTAGTATCTCTGAGAATCATATTTCCCAATACCACCAGCATGTTAAGCATGGTAAATTAGTTTTAAAGCTTTGTATCGAAGTGATCTCATTGAAGTCAATGACTCACCATTTATGTACCGGGAGAATCCAGATCACTAAGATCTTGAGTTCATTTGTTTGCTATCTTTTGTTTTAAACACGGTGCAACAAAATCCATATGAAACGCCTTTGAAATCGCACCGATTTTACGGCACTTACAACACAAAACCAGTTTCCTGCCAACATAGGACGGAAAATTATTATTTTTTGTTAATTTTTTTTTTGTGCTGTAGTTAGTAAGATTTTTCTACGTACTGTATCTTACCTTTCAATGATCAATAGATCTTAATGCTAATAATAATATCCGACACAGGAAATGTTTAATTAGTATGTAGGTACAAATAGTCTTCACTCATCAACACCCCTATCTTACGAATTGGTGTGACGGAAGACCACTAGAACTGTCATCGAGGAGCCATTCGTGAGAAGGAACGTGGGAAGGAAATCGTAGACAGACAGCAATACGACCTATCTATAGGTAGGCGATGATGATGATGATTTTATGTACGAATTTAGTACATTTTTCCTATTTCTGTTACTGATTCTAATTCTTCGCCTGCCAAAGCTACTGCTGCTAGTTCAATGATGTCAAGTAAACTACTAATAAATAAATAGGACAATTCTATAAAGAATTCATCGACAAATACACCTACTAAAAGATTTTAAAAAAAAACAGCCAAGTGCGCCACGCGCCACGCGCTGTGTAGGGGGTTCCGTCGAAAGAGGGTTGTTTTAGCTGCTTTACAGAACTAATCCCTTTTCCTTTCCTAAGTTTCCCTTTTATAAGATGACCATCTTTGCCTATTACTCTTTAGCTTGTGATTGTGAAGCCTACTTAGTCGTGATAGAAGAAATCTGGAAGAAAAAATCATGAAGATGGCTTGGTCGTGCAACATAAAAGTATGAACCGGTGTCAAAATCGCAGAAAAAAATATTCAGGATTGCACTGAATATTCTCTGTTTAGGCAGTCAGCTCTGGACATCATAATCTCCAAAGCTCCCTACCTACCTACAATAACGTAAGAAGAGGAAGGCGATTGAAGAATTGCGAATTAAATAGGGAACGAAAATAAATAAGGAAAACATTTTGAGCGTCAATATCAAGAACGGCATTCGTGGCAGGCGTGGACGTCCCTCCGGGATACAGGCATGAGTTTTTTTTGTATATGAAGAACGTAAGCAAAAATTGTCAAAATAATAAGAATATGATAATAAGATTCACTAAATTGAACAACATGCATAATGACACTAATTGCGAACATTCGTCACAACTTGGTAAACCTACCGCCCGACTGTAAATAGTGTCGGATGGCAAACCACCGGTTTCTGAATTGAGAATTTAATTAAGTACCTATCAGTCTGTCTCTTTATATTTTTCAAAAAACAATGCTATTTAAATATTTAGATGCTTAGCAAAATTATCAATTCTGAAACCGGCGGAAGGCACGAAAGTACCACCCACTCCCACTGCAGGGCACAGGCCTTCTCTCAGAGAGAGAGAGAGAGTATGGGATTAATCACCACGCGTAATCACACTAATTGATTGCCAATTTCAGCGCTGAGGTATGTGAAAATCTCAGACACTCAGGTTTCCTCACGATATTTTCCTTCACCGTTAGCGAGTGGTATTATTACTATAACTTCACAAAATGTACGTAGAAAACATAGAAAACAAGGTGATTGGTACATGCCGGGATTCGAACCCACGACCTCCCGAATGAGAAGCGGCGTACTACCGCAGTGCTTATTCTGAAAAAAAAAAATGCTGAAAACACATTTTGACCATGACACAGAAGTCTGCACAAATATTTACCCACTTTACCACAGGCTTGGTACCAACATAGTTTTGTAAAAATTGATACGTTGACTCGGATAGTCAACAATTTAACACAGGAATGTACAAAATTAAAACAAAAACAATACGATCTCAGGTTCCTAATTAATAATTATCCAACCTAAACTTTTCCCAAACAAGGAACTACAAGGATGAACGCCACGTTCTACGCCATTCAATAGAAACAAAATTTCACACTTACTAAAACACTCGCTCAACACCTAGCATGCTTCTTATCATCGACTCGTTTATTTTTAGGATCATAATTTTAAGACATTCCTTACCCACCGACAACGCTGAAGCAAGATCCCTATTGTTGGTATAAATTATGGATTTTAATATGTATACACAATAATAAAATGAAAATATCAAGAAAACACATCGTGCTATTCAAATATGTATCTGAAAATGGTTTATTCAGCATCGATATTTAAATAAAACACTCGCTTCCAATAAGTAAAGAGAAATATTCCCAATCTTTAGTGTTCCGTACCTAAAAAGGAAAAAAACGGAACCCTTACAGGATCACTTTGTTGTCCGTCCGTAGAGTTGAAATTAAAATCATATTTATACTCAGATCCTCAGGTCTTTGAAGCTGTGAAATAATTAAATTTCTAAGTTAACGTAAAAAAACATACGGCTGTTTATACCGCAAAAAACGTATATTTCCAAAATTTATAGGTTACTTTCCGTTGATATAGAACTATGAAATGTGGCAAGTAATATTGTCTTATACTAAAAGTACAGGAAAATATCTGAAAACTATACATTTGTAATTAAATCATAAAAAATTGTCTTTGAAGTTCGGGAAAAGCTCGAAAAAGAAACGAGACTTAATTCCTGAACTATTTATAATATGTAAATTGTAAGTGCCTACAAATTTGTACGGAACACTCAGTGGGCTAGTCCGACTCGTACTTACCCGGTTTTTTTTACTTCTTAATGCGATCTTAAACTAAATGCGATCAATATATTGCACGAAAAATAAAAAAATACGAAACAGTAAGTGTCGGTATTTTTCCAACTTTGCTTAAATTGGAAGTAGCGTAATATATGTATATATGCTAAAGAAACCGCTTAGATGTGTTTTCATTATTTTACACATTGTGTTAGTGGTATATGTGAGTTAACCATCTTCCAAAAAGCAAATTTTCGTACAAACTCGAAACACGACTCGGACGTTTATTCAATTATGCAGTTAATATACAAAAATCTCGTGTCACAGAGTTTGTTATGGAACTCCTCCGAAACGGCTTCACCGATTTTTATTAATTTATTTGTGTATATTTGGTAGGTCTCAGAATAGTTCGTAGACTAATTAATATAGGAAAACAACGTCTGCCGAGTCAGCTAGTTTAATATAGTGCAAAAACCTTACTTTGCCTTAATTTAAGTTTGTTTTTTTTATTTTTGGTGAAATTTCTTTCTAGTAGTATCTTTCGTTCATCTCCTCTTATTATTCTATATTTATTTAATATTTATGTACCGTTTATGTATGTGTATTAATTTGTAGTAAATACAAAAATATTTTGCGTAGTATTGTTTAGTTGTACTGACTACCCGTCATTTAGCTTCTCAATTTCTATTTGGCTTCGTCATTGGTTGTCTTCGTCATTGGAAGAAATTACTTTCAGTAATAAGGCTGCCAATTGTACTGTACTGTATTATTGTTTTATTCTCATATGTAATTCCTGGTGTACATACAATAAAGAATATTCTATCTATCTATCTATAGATCTATTGACTATTTGGCGTATTCATGGAAGACAAGACAGTGGATGATTTTGGCCTATTATGGTTAACTAATAAAAATAAATAAGATATCTATTTTTAAAAACCTATTTAGAGGCTAAAAATTCCACCCATGCCGGGACTTGAACCCGCGACCTCTGGTTCACCGTGCCAGCGCTCTCCCAACTGAGCTAATGGCTAATTTCGAGCCTCTACAAATTTCTCTGTATTACGTACAGGCAGCCATATATACGTATAGGGTTTTTTGAAATTGTCCTCAGCACGGGTTAGTGCAACAAAAAGAATATAAAGATATTATGTATTACACACATGCACTCTATTCCGCTGTTGTGGATTGTATAGGAAGGTGTACAGCTCCATTAAATTTATCAATTTATAAAACATCGTAAGCCATCGATCCTAATAAGATAGCATAGATTTTTTTTAGAATGAAAGCCCATTGCAGGTAATTATTTCTAAATGGAAAGCCAACTTCAGGGTATCGCCGTCATCTAAGTATCGGCTGTATAGTACCCATTATATTTATGCACTATACGTCCAAGTTGGGCAGTAAAATTGCAGGGTGCATTTGGCATAGCGCCAATCGCCGGTAGCCTGCAAACTGTACATTTGTTGTTTACAGAAAGGAAACTCGGCCTCTATATTTAATAGAAATATAATCGGAGCTCATAGGTGCCTACTCCATATTGAATACATCATATTGGTGTTCTCCAGCAGTATCGAGATTTGTTAGTGATAATGGTAAATCCTGTGCAGCGTTTTATTCAATGATTCACATCTTATTTGCCTCCGACTTTCTTTTCAATAAATATAAGAATACACAGAGGAAAAAATGCCAAAGTGATCTTTGACATTTATACATAATTTGAATTAGATATTCAGCCATTTTTGGCAATGAATGAATATAGTATCATTCAATCTGTAGTAGTAAGTCAGTAATCAATCTGAAGGATCGACTTTGCCATAAAACTGAGACTGTGGATGTAATAACGGATTGCCAGATAACACATGATATAGGGCATCCACAGAAATTTAATAACGTAAGTACGTTATAAATGACGATTTTGTACTCCATGTTGTTATGGCTATTTTTACCGGACTGCGACAGCAATGGAGATTTAGGTTTCGGGATTTGTCACTTGACATCACATTTGTCAATGAGGTGTCAAGTGAAACGTACTGTCGACGCCAGTGTCACTGGCTATATGATGCCACGAACAAAATAACAAAGCTTCAAATAAAAAGGAACTTGTTATAAAACAAAAATCTCACCGCTACAAATTTAATATAACCCCGACAGGAATTTTTAGCAGTCAGTTTTTTTGTTTTATCATTCGTTTTTTTAACATGCAAGACAAAGAGGGAAAGTTGTAGAAAGGTCGCCGTACCCGAGCCACCCTGACTGGATTCCTGGAAAACAAACTGCCCTGCCAAAATGTATCCCCTTTAAAGCCAGTTCCCAGTTCCCTCACTTTTATTTATTAGTTTTCCACTTTCGAGATATGCAGGGGGCACGGATTCGAGTAGTAACTAAAATATTCACGGCATCATGAGATTGACGACTTACGACCTATAAAAATAAATTGCTTTAAAATATCTTCAATATGTAAGTAGTATTTTTTGGGACCCAAAACCGACACACGTCGGTCGTTTTCAGCAAAATTTATGCTATCTAGTCCCAGGTCCTTGATCCTAGGTTCTCGGTCCTGTGTCCTGGGTCCTAAAACTCACTATTTACATAATAAATTATCCGTCAATCGAGGTCATGGGATATGCATAGCATACGCTGCATTCACAAATGTGCTTATTACTGCTTATAACCCGTATTGCATTGCTTGGTTTGTCTGTAAAACGTATATGAGATCTAGTGATAGTTTTAAATCATCATCATCATCATCAACCCATTATATCCCCACCGAGGGGCACGGGTCTCTTCCCTGAGGAAGGTATAGGCCATACTCCACCACGGGGGCCAAGTCCGGATTGGTGGAGGCTTGTAGACTAGTGGCTCGTCTACTGTCAGAAGTTGTCAAGCCGCCCTAAGGCCTCTGACTTGGCTTAACGACTGCCATCTATCGACGGCAGCCGGCACCAACAGCTTAACGTGCCTTGCGAAGCACGGAACCGCTCGGAAAAATGCCACTAGCGTTAGGCATAGACGGCGACCCATCCATGCACTGAACGCGCCCTGTGTCGCTTAACCTTCGTGATCGTTTAAGATCACTCAGGCAGCCGGGGCTACGAGCGATTTTTAAATACTTAGGCCTAATCCCGTGTAGGATGCGTATCGCAGGCAAGGGTGGGCAAGCCTCCAGGCAGTAATCTCTGCGACTGCGCGAGTTTTCCGGGAATAGCACGCACATCGCACATTGGTGACTCATCGGGGATAAGGTTCAAAACGCGGCAGCGTTTTCATATACCAACTGGGCATTTGCTACTTTTCATCACGTTGTGTTAAAATTTATTGGAATATGCATTTTGCGTCATTCTTCAAAATTAGAGAATCCACAGTCCTATGTTTTAACATGCAAAACTGCCCAAATCGCTTTCTTGCCGAAAATGAAATCCAATAAACAGAAATATCGTTTTACATGTAGATTTACAATTTTAACCTATGTATTTTGTCTGACAAATTGTTTCTGTAAATACAGAAACTATTTGTGCCTAAACCTGATCTAATAGTACGCAAAAAAGAAGATTCTGTTCGATTGTCGGCTGAAGTATGGCTGAAGTTCTATTATTTTGTACCAAAAATCCGCGACAGTCACTATTAGCCCTGATTCACTAATATGCTTACGAACCCATTAGGGCTCGTCAGTTGTGTGAAAATTTAATTGTTTTTAAGTGCTAATAAAAGTGTCTCAAAAGTGATATAAATTTTTGATGGCCGATATTTTTTAACCTTTTACGTAATTTAATGTTTTAATTATTCGCTGATATCATCACAGATGGACGATATGGAAAAGGAATTTTTATCTGTTTTTGCCATTCATATTATTGGCCAATAAAATACTCGTACAAGAGCATGCAGGTGCAATTCCTCTTGCACCTGTAGAGGTCAATGGATCTTAAACACATTTCGGGAACGCGAATACCTATTAAGCTTTGACTTGCCTGACAGAAAGAAACCATCTTTATTTTTTTATCTGAATCTGAATATTGAAACGATATTTATTTTTGATGAATGTCGAAAACATTCTTTTCTGCCGTAAGTTTTTGTATCATTGTCAATATTGGCGAGTCAACCTGTTGTTGACCATAATGATTGACAAGAAGTGGTCGAGAGAGCGCTGACAGCATCAACTTACTTTCAAATGGCCACTCGAGTGAAACCACCTCTACAATTGCTGTTTGAATACGGTAAATTATTGTTTTCCTCAAAGATTAATAGAAAATCTCATAATGGCTCCGGAACAGCCGTAATAAAACAAGTAGACCCATAAAATGTTTAATATTAATTTCTAGTCGTAAAAAATCTAGGTAGGCACACGAACACAACAGTGAATCATTTGAAATGTCGTCGTTAGAAGTGCATATAATGGCGATAAATTCCTCAAAAACCCACCCTGGCTCATAAATTGCCTTTCATTATGCACCCCGGCGTACGTATGTAAAAGAAAATTCTTTCCGCACCTACCTACTAAGTACTTCTCGTAGTGAAGAACTCACAAGTAGAGTACCGCCAAGACAGATCTAAAGAAATATGAGTATGTAACGTACCGTTGAGTACTTTATGTACGTAGAATAAAACTGTCTAAAAACGAGTTTCCAGGTAGGTATAATTTAGCCGCCGCACCAAGGCTTTCGAGATCTCTATCAGACAAAACAACCACCTTTGTTAATGTGCAAAATCTGGTACTTGATGTTTAAGCTGTGATACTTGGCGTATGGGCAAGAAATGGTCCTCAAGGTAAGCAAGTGGCAATCATTGACTACAAAGACAAAATCGATTGGGCGAAAGCCGCCCCGTAGACGGTAGGGGTGTATTTGTCAAGGGTAAGATGCTCGGACGTTCTAAACCAGATCTAATAGGCACGTGTTGCAGCCGAAAATAAACCTTGTCACTTCGAGATAGAAACTACTTAAGCTCGCAATGTTGTAAATATTGAGTGGTTGGTAGAAAATGTAACGTGAGTTGTACACACTAAAAATATATACAGGTTAGGTGTATACCTACGAAGTTCCATGACAATGGAGCTTGAAGTTTCCGTATGGATATGCTTTTGAGGTGTATTTTTATTACAGACGCAGAATTCAGCACGAAAAGTAAATTGACGTATTAAGCCGTTACTGAAAACCAAATGAGATAATTTAGCACAACATTAACAACTGTGGTGCTAGCTAGTGGTAACAATCAGTGTTTATCTGACCAGTTTCATACAAAGCGTTTATAGCAAAATGGGCTTTAGTGTTAAATCTGAACAATGGCTATTCAATACATCACAAGAGCCTCCATTACATCGATTCTGTAGATAGACGTTCAACGGAAGCTACCTATATAGGTAGTTTGCTCTCCAGCCTTCCAACCATTCCTAGACTTTGAAATCATTTAAGCTGTATCGTAATCCCTATAAAAATCATACTTTTTAAACCGCGCACCAAAAGGAACCAAACGGGTGGAACGAACCGAAACGAATTATTTGTACGAGTTTCTATGGAGTTCGAAATTCAGCATTATGTAAATTTGCAAGGCTCCCAATGACTTCAGTGCAATTGATTTGTGCGGAATCAGTGCAGATATTGCACCTTTTTTTTATATTTAAAAAACCACGGGTCTATCTGAAACAACCTTTTTTTGCTTCTCGTGACCTCTTTTCAAAACGATAGACCAATAATTTCTCGAACTAATAACTACGATGATAGCGTGATGCACATTGCTTTGACGGACCTCTTCCATTGATTGCAGTAACATATGAAACATCTGGTAAAGGAAATCTAATAAAACTGTTTCATTTATGACCGTGATGAAATCCGTAAATGTAAGATCGACCTCGACAGATACTCTGCGCCAATAGGCGGGCGTTGATACTAGTCATCGCAATTTAGAACATACCTTCTGCAATCATGGTCTGTTCTGTCACAAAAGTCTTTGAAACAGTGGGTCACCAGAATTTCATTTGACGAGTGCTATAGTCATCGTAATTTTTTAGAACATAAGAGACTGGTAGTCTGGTACTGGCTGCAAGGTTTCAGATATAAGAGTAGGTTTTTTGATTATAGGTATAAAATTAACATACCATAAAGAGTAACTACACGTAAGTTGAACCAACCTACTTGGTAATAACAACAAACACGATGTAAGTTACATATTAAGGATGGTGCTTAGGTTTGAAAAAAGAAACAATGGTCGCTTATGTGTCCAAATTGAGTTGGTATTATAAAAACTAATATGGTTTAGGAGTGGGTAGTTAGTTATTGATTAGACTACAATAATGCCTTAAACTTATTTCCACATGCATGAGGAACAACATATCAATTTTAACAACATTGGGTAGTAAATTAATGCAAATTTACCTTTCGGGCGAAAGTCTGTCAGCGCTTTGATCCGCATTTTATTTTCTCAGTGTATCCTTTAGGAATGTTTCTGGTGATGCATGTCACCATTCCTTCCAACTGCTGTATCAGGCTGACATCCACGAATCAGTGTCGATACACATTCACATTTCACGTCTTTTTAATCGATTCAATTATTCGTACAGTCAGAAAGGATACAAGTTACTCGGAAAACTGTATTAACAACCACTTTTCACATTGTTTTTGCACGTGACAAAACACAAGTAAAGACACTGCAACGTGAAGGAGTAAACATTAGAATTAGATTATTGGTTTTGTTGTAGGGTAGTGCGTATTGCTTGATTTGACAACTGCGAGCGCCACGCTCCCCTAACCCGTCTCAAAATATTGGGCGCTTTGGCCGAATGGGCTCGCGCGAGTGGGATCTCAGCGATGTGAAGGTAGCCACGATCCCGCGGGAGCGGCGGGACACAAATATAGCACGGGGTTAATTAGACTGTAGCGCAACCGTGTGAATCAAAATGTTGATACTTGAGTCCATTGCTGAAGTTAATGAACATTCCAGTCCATTGTTATGATTTGCTGGTCGTGCAATGCAACCGCCTGGAATGTAATAACTTTCCGCTAACGTCACACGGACTTAATTGCTGGAAATAGCAATGGAAATGCAGGGTTCACCATTAAAATTTAATCTGTCTTGTCAAATCAAGCAATAGCGACAAAATTAGAAGAAAACATAGTATTAATAAAGATATGTACTGACGTTGTTAATCGGATCAAAACTACACCACCGCCGTATAAACCGTCTGACACGCAAGCGCTGCGCGTTGAACTGACGTACGCATGCGCGACGCTAACTTCACAGCGGTGAGCAATCGCTGACTAAATGGATGGAGGGAGAGCTCTGTCTGTCTGTTTTTTTGTTTCTGAGTTGTAAGTATGTAATAAAGTCTACCCCAAATAATCCCTTGAATAAGACATCGTGTCTTATTCAAAAATTTGGTAGTGTAAAAATACATTCCAAATTAGTGCACCAGCTTCGGGCAGGTAACTTATATCTATAATAAAGTTTCAATATCTAACAAGATCATGGTTTTGAAAAATACAAATAAAAATGCTGAAACTGCTGATAGAAAACTGGCTTTCCCATTTCATTATCTGCACAATAGCACGACATTAGGCTCAGAGTAACTGTACGTGATCCAAATAAGTCAAACATTACACGCTGCTCGACGAGCAATGTGAACGACCTCTTCGCCAAATTGTGGTTTAAGATTATCCAGAACCAAGCCAATGCGAATGTATGCGAATGTTGTCTAACCCAGTTTTTTGTCGGGACTTATTACCATAATTAAAAGAAGATGCTAAAAATCTTTCATTCTGCTCCTCAACATTTTGTATACAATGCTCAGTTACCTACATCCTAAATCAAGCCTGAATCAATCACCTATTATTCTCCAAAACAAACAGAGTTGTGTAATATATAAACTAAAATTTTGTCATGTTTGATCAAATCCTAGATGATATTGATGATGTTAGTGTATCCAACTCTTTTGAATGTGATACAAATGATTGTTTCAAATTAATTCCCACAGAATCGTTCAAAATAATTACACAAAATATACGCAGCATAAATCGCAATTTGCACGACTTCGAAATATTATTACACAGACTAGCACTTGATTTTGACCTTATTATCCTGACAGAATGTTGGCTGTCCTGTTGTCAGATTCTTCCAAATTTACATGGATTTTTCTCATTTGCTACAAAAAACAACAAAAATAAAAATGATGGTGTTGTTGTATTCATGAAGGATAACTTAAGGATCAACACTGTTGAACCAAAACTGGCCGATGCTAACTGCACTTTAAGTACGCTGGGAGAAGATCTAGCAATCATAAGTATTTACCGCTCGCCGTCTTATAACAACATTGATCCATTTATACATTCACTGAACATACTGCTTGAGTCACTAAACAAATTTAAAAATGTAGTTTTATTGGGCGATGTCAACATCCCTATAAACCAAGATAAACTAGATCAATGTGGCGAACGTTACTTAACTTTATGCGCGTTCCATGGCATTTTACCTGCACACACATTTGTTACAAGAGATTTAAGCGGCACCTGTTTGGACCATGCTATGCTTAAGACTAAAGCTACATCTCTTACAATAGTTGCGCAATCAACCGTGACAGACCATAAATCTGTGATTCTCAGCTTAAATTTTAGGAAACAGGTTAACACATATGCTATCTCACAAACTGTAATTAGCTCCGAGACCTTGGACCAAGATATCCTTGATATTGACTTAAAGCCAATATTCAACTGCAGTGACCCCAATATTTCCATGACTTATTTGACAGAGAAATTACAAAGTGCAATTGAGAAAAACACCAAAATTACAACTATTGCTAAACGAAAACGTGTGATTAAGCCATGGATCACTCCTGGACTTTTAAGATGTATAAAAAACAGAGACAGACTCCATAAAAAAGTTAAACGTAACCCCAGTAACAATATCTTAAAAATTACATATACTAGATACAGGAATCACTGTAATAAAATTTTAAGAAAACTAAAAATAGCTTATGAAAAAGATTTAATTATTAAGGCAGGGAATGATAAAAAACAATTATGGAAAGTCATCAAAGATATCACATCTACTGCTAGAGGGAATATAGTTGCAAAAGACTTACTTAGTCTAAATTCAAATCCAGACGTTTCATTAAATATGATAAATAAGCATTTTATAAATGTGGGTAAGACACTTGCAGATCGGATTGCACATAAAAACAATAATGCTATTCCAGAAAATAGCACCAATATAAACAGGACGTCACAAATAAATTCCTTTGTATTACTCGAAACGGATGAAGAAGAAATCGATTCTCTGATAAAAGGGCTTAAGAACACAGAATCCACCGGTCTCGATAAAATTTCAGCCAAATTAATTAAAAAATATAAAAATAAATTAATCCCGGCACTTACACACATATTTAATCATTGTATTCGTACGGGTATATTTCCTGCAATTCTTAAAAAATCTTTAATAACGCCAGTCCACAAAGGTGGAGACAGGGATCGTGTCCTCAACTATAGACCTATTTCCATCTTACCCACCTTGTCAAAACTACTTGAAAAAATTCTTAATAACAGACTTAAGGACTATTTGGAACAATATAATATATTATCTCATAAACAATTTGGATTTCGTAGTGGGAAAAGCACTAATGATGCTCTTCTCACTCTTACTGATGATATTATTTCAAATTTAGATAAAGGGAGAAAATCATTAACAATCTTTCTGGATCTAGCTAAAGCTTTTGACACGGTCCCTGTCCCACTACTCATTAATAAGCTGGAACATGTTGGTGTCAGAGGGAACGAACTTCGTATTTTCACTAACTATCTTCAAGAAAGGCATCAAAGAGTAAAAATCGGATCGGTGACCAGTGACGAACTACCTATATCTTACGGTGTGCCGCAGGGCAGTATACTTGGTCCCACGCTCTTTCTGGTGTACCTGAATGACCTGCTTCAGATGGAACCATTCTCTGGTAAAATCGTGTCTTATGCCGATGACACAGCTCTCTCCTTTTCTGATACCTCCTGGGAAAAGGTTTTCAACAAGGCGCAATTGGGTTTTAATGCTGTTCATAAGTGGTTAAATTCCAACTTGTTGACACTTAATATTGACAAATCAAAATACATCACCTTCTCTATTCGTGAACAAAATATTGATAAAGAATTGTCAATAAAAGCTCACAATTGTACACCTGCATCCACTATTAATTGCTCATGCCAAATTTTGGAAAAAGTTAACTCAATAAAGTATTTAGGAATAATTATTGATAAGCAACTCAATTTTAAAGAACACATACAATTAGTAACTACAAGAGTACGAAAGTTAATATACGTATTTAAAAATCTAAGACATGTATTAGAACCTATCAAACTTAAGCATGTGTACATAGCTTTATGTCAATCGTTAATAACGTATGGTATTAGTTGTTGGGGTGGTGCACCCAAAACCTCTCTAAAAAGGCTAGAGGTTGCACAGAGAGCTATTTTAAAGGTCTGTATATTTAAACCATTTCGCTTTCCCACTATTGAGCTCTACCACCAATGTGATGTTCTTACAGTTAGGCAATTATTTATTCTCCACTTATTGTTGGTGCAGCACTCAAATCATAACATGCAGTTATTAGCTACAAATAAACGATTATCTCACAGAGTGTGTCAATACGATAGGCATTTTAGAACTCAGTTTAGTCAAAGATTTCTACCTTTTCTTGGACCCTATATGTATAATAAAATAAATAAGTCAGTCGAAATTTACAACTTAAATCGAACCATATGTAAACAAAAGATAAAAATTTTTCTGCGCAATCTGACTTACGACCAAACTGAAGATCTGTTGACTAGACAAAAATAAATTAAATACAATGGAAGTGTCAATTCACGACACCAGGCGCTAACAAGTTAAACATTGTCTTAATACCCGTCCCCTCTCTATCTATCTTCAATTACTTAAAACTTAAATTATTACTATAAATTGTAACAACAAACTCAGGCTGTAGGTACGGACCACATTTACACACCCTCTCTCTCTCTCACACACACACACACACACTCACACACACACACACACACACACACACACACACACACACACACACACACACACACACACACACACACACACCCCTCACAGAGAGGACTCACAAATACATTGTTATTTTATTTTAACCTTGCACTTACTTAAATTTCTTCAAAATTATTTCTTTGTTAAACGTTATACTTATGAGAATACTTTACTTTGCCATATTCCGTGGGAGTTGGCGCTGGATGCCGTAATACAGGCTTTATGCCTAGCTCGGCAACAGAGGCTATACTATAAATTTAAGTCATCTCATGTAACTACTCTTAGTTGTAGATCCTTGTAATATTATTGGTCAATAAACTATTACTATTACTATAATATATTATTCCTAAATTACTTTTAGCTTGTATTGTCTGACAAAAAATCGTAAATCTAAATGATCGAATTTCAAATAAGTACTGGTACTTAATATGTAGAGTAGTGTATAAGGAATTTACTGTATGCTAAAATACTATTGGTTCCTCATCCAGGTTTCAGGTTTTCAAGGTAGACGTTGATGAAATGTCAACAGGTGAAACATTCGATAGCGTATTATAGAAGGCATCCCAAAAAGGTTCTTTTAGTTAGCCGGTAATATGCCCCGTTGCTAAACAAGGCCTTCCTCCGCTTCTGTGAGTGTATGGGACCCAATGGGGAGCAATTCTAGTCCACCTCTCTGAGCTAATGCGGCAGACACGCCAACTCAGTTCTTATTGTCAGTCTGGCGGTTACCACTCCACTATCTCAATTTTTGGTGTTTGAGCGCTTATATTCCTCACACCTGGTTCCGAACACGGTTTATATTCCTCACACGTGGAAGCTGTGCTTCATTGATCGCCGGCAAGCCTTGAGTTTGAATTCTGATTTTCAGTTAACTTACAAAACTCTTAACCCGCATAAATATGATTTATACTTACTTACTCATCAAATAATAGAATCTTATGATAGGTACATACTTCTGTTTTAATTTCAGAATAACATTGGCTACTAAGACACTTTAATGCCATCTAGTATGAGTACATGGAACTTCGTAATAATCTACTATACTGCTAGTTTACTTTAAGCTTGTAAATCTAGCAATTCATTGTCGCGTTCTATAATGTGATCATAGATGTCGTTTTTTACGGATGTTTTTAATTGTAACTTGATAGCAGATGTCTTTGCATCGTGACCTTCAAACCTGATCGACACTTTATCTCAAAATATTCGTGGAAATATGAAAATAAAACGAAATATCAATCAAATTGTGGCTAGTTTATATCAATATTATATTTCTACCAAGAATCGGATTTCGCTAAGGCCGGCCACATACAGTCGGAATTCCGTTTCGGAATTTCGATTCAGGATTCCGAACGCAGTAAATTCATACAAACCTATGGACCTACCATATATATATGCGGCAGTTTTCCATTCTATTTTGTTCCTGATACGGAATTCCGCGTGGTGGCCTGTGCGCCAGGAATCCCGTACGGAAAAAAGTCGTTCCGAACGCAACTCGCAACGTATTTTCTTCTTCTTAGCAAGATAAAGCAACTGTCGGGAAATTGTCGTCCGTATTCGAAGACAAAGGTCTCACTCAATAGCTAGCGTCTCTCCACTAAGCGCTGCTATTCCGAACGGAAATAAACGTATGTGTGTGATGTATTTACGGAATTGCGAATTGAAGTTCCCAAACCGAATTCCAGCTGTATGTGGCCGGCGTAAAAAAATATCAATACGTTTGTAGAGATTTATCATATTAGCTCCATAATTAAGTTAATTATTTGGTAAGTTAATAATAATAGAATACACAAGACAAGTAATGTTCGTGCATATCACTTACTCGTACATAATTATGTAGTGTAAGGAGATACCTTTTCGTTTACTCTTTCGTCGAGTCCTTTTCCTCCGTTGCCTTTTTCCGGCAATAAATTCACCCCTTTCAGGAGTCAGCTGCGACGGAACACCTGTCACAATTTCTACTATTTTAGCAAACAAACATAGCACTAATGCGATCATTTCCTTCAGCACTACACTTTCAGTTCCCCTCGGACACTCTGTCTTATCTAATTCAATTTCCTCTTAATCTTTAGCTTTATCACTAGTTCTCTGAGTAATAGGTTTGTCACAGATCTCACAGACTTTAACTTTCTTTGTCAGACTTTAAATTGTAACTTTGTTTGGATTAAAATCATGCGCGTTAACTTTATAGCCCTTTTCAGCTAACACTGCACTTTATTGTATTTGTTTTACTTCACTCAAGTAGCTAAGCGATAACTATTTTTATCTCAGGTTATCTATCAGTGACACTGCTCACTAGAGCTACTGACATGCGACTGTGTCGCCAGCCTATTTTATTAGAAAACACTTCAAGAGCCTAGAAGTGATTTGTTTTTTACGTTGTATGAAGCAATAACCTCACTTTGTGTGTCTTTAATGTCCTTTTTGGCACTACATTTTCTGAACACGACACTTTTCTATAGGCTGAGTGACAGTTTCCGATTATATTTTGTTACCTTTCCGTTAATTATTATAATACTTCTCTAAGAACTAAAACAATACCGGTGCTATTAACAAAGGGCGTCGTGAAAGTGGCTGTACTTCGCGCATTACTGACGATGACACGTCTCTCTCTACGTACGTGCTTTCTATGCGAAGCATGATCGGGGTATTAAATTCCAATATAGAATGGCCCTCATAATAGTGTAAAAAATATTGCATTTTATTTCTACCATTTTTCTTACCGTCGTCTCCTGTAACTTCGCCTTTTGTACCTAACTTCGCCCAAAAAAATTAAATGGGAATAATATTTTTATTATAATGGCAATACTGCTGCGTGCTCATTGGTTGGTTCAATAATTTGTCTATGGTCCTATTGCGCCTCCATTGGTCAAAATCGGAACAGCCATTTTGTCAATATGAAGGAAAAATTCATAGAAAGCGTGTGCGTTTTTTTTGCGACTGCCAGCAAAGCGATCAATATTGAAAAGCACACTAAAGGTAAGATCTAGATACTTTTACAGTAGTTAACTTATGTATTAGGCTTTCTGTTGCGCAAATATTTGAGGGCTAGGTCTCAGTTGAAAAAAAAATATCTAGTAAATATTGTTACCGAGGGTACTTCCGACAATAACCTGCCAAACTTCGCCTACCTGCAGGGTTGTCACTTTTATGATTTTTTTTTCTCACAGAAAATGGTGACTTTTTGTTATTATATATTATCTATGTAAGAAAAATGGAGGTGTGTCAAAGATATATGACAGTATATATAGTCTATTTCTAGTAATTTTAGTGTCTTGTCTATGTTAGTAAAATAGGTATTAAAAAGTCTAACATTTCTTAAAAAGTACCTGATTGTTCGACAATTGTTGTACAAAGTACAGTAAAGACTGTAAAAAAGTGTGTTTATTAATAAATATAATTCATGTTTTTACATTCGGTTTTATATTTCCTATAGTTACACCAAAAAAAAAAACATTTAGTGATAAAATATACCATAGTGACACAATTTTTTTTTATTTTTAAAAGTGACAACCCTAAAGTTTGTTCCTACTTTCGAAAAAAGCCGTCCTAACTTCGCCTACCTCCAATAAAAAAAATAAAAGATAGGTTTATAGTAGTTCCATTATTATATAATGGTTCTAAATGTTTTTCAATGCAATTGGAAATTTTTCTTTGACATTAAATGTATTTTTATAGAAAATACGCGAAGCAGGCGAAGTTAAGATTTGCTCCCAAACTTCGCCGTCCTTTTTCAAATGCAGATTACAAGCTGATTGGCTAATATCGGTGGCTTAACACACGCACACTAGAAAAGCGCTCATATTTACACAACGTGGTAGAAGAACGATAGCAACGGACTATCTTAGTTTGGCGGGAAATTTAAAAAATATGAAAATTCGAGCCAAAAATAGGCGAAGTTACAGGAGTTAACGGTACTACTTTTACTACTGTGTAGAGCAAATAGGTATAATTTCATTTTCATTTATTAATTTAAGGCTACATTTTGATGACGTTAAGCAAGTAGAAGACAGAAAGAAGCGAGAGAGGTTCTTCAGGAACCTGCAAACGAACGTTGCAAACCTTGGTCTCTGACTGCTTATTCGGGGTACAAGCGAGCTGAACGTGGGCTAATGTTATCGACATTTTCGCCGCCATTATCCTCGTAATAGTCACGATTCATCGTTGTCTGCGTAACAGATGTTAACAAATATATATTTTTTCTAAATTGGTTGGATTTGATTGAAACTTTTACATATTGTAACAGCAATAACTGTATATTTAGTACATTTATGTTGTGCTGAGAAGGGTAAGGAGCTTGTTGAGAAAAATGATGGATTTGCCGACGATTCGATTAGATTTGTCCACCTATGTATGTAAATTAATTACATGCGATACCACTTCTATTTTTGTATGCGTGCACTCTCTCAGTTACGTTTATGCGCATGGTAGCACTATTTAAGTTTTGACTGCCTGATAGTGCTCATCCAATGATGGAAAAATCAACACATAGTCTGCTATGTCTGATAATGACTGATGTTCAACGTTGACTCTATTTGTACAAAAAAGTTTAGGTATTTAATCCTCAGCTAAGTCTATTTAAGTATCCTTTCTGACGGTCCGTGCGCTCGGACCGACCTAATCAACTAAAACTGTACGCACACGGTCCGAGCGTCCTAAAACCTCCAAAACCCGGCTTTAAACACGATTATTTTAAGAGAGTTTGGTATATCTAATATTATAAATCTTGTGTCACAGTGTTTGTTATCGAACTCCTCCGAAACGGCTTCACAGATTTGTATGAATTTTTTTGTATTTGGTAGGTCTGAGAATGGTCGTAGGCTAATTAATTAATATGGCAAAACCACGTTTGTCGAGTCAGCTAGTAGCTATACATGTATTACATATATTAATTACAAATGTATTTATACTGAGTGTCCCAAAAGTACAGTCAAGCGAAAGTCCTGAGGTAGACTTCAGTCCTACTTCCAGGCCTACACAATTCCATGTACCTCGTGATTTCTCGAGTTTAAGAGTGCTTTTTAGGGTTCCTTACCCGAAGGGTGCCGAACGGGACCCTATTACTAAGACTTGACTGTCTGTCTGTCTGTCCGTCTGTCTGTCTGTCTGTCTGTTTATCACAGGGTCGAGGACTGTCTGAACCGTGATAGCTAGGCAGTTGAAATTTTCACAGATAAATTTCACAATAATTTTCACAAATATTTCTGTTGCCGCTATAATAACACATACTAAAAACAGAATAAAATAAATATTTAAGGGGGGCGTGGTTGGTTGTTTGTGTGTGAACACAACAAACGTAAGTTTTTTGCCGTTTTTTGCTCGATATTAATAACGGGAACAGGTAGACGCTTGAAATATTCACAGAATATTTAGTTCTATATTCGCTTTAAAAATAAATAATGAAATTAAAATAAAATAAATATTGAAGGGGGGCTCCCATACAATAAACGTGATTTTTTGCCGTTTTTTCTCGATCTCTGTGTCTAATGTTGTATATAGATAATGGTTCGAAACCCTTCGTACCTAAGTCCGACTTACACTTGTCCGGTTTTTTCATATTAACTACGATAAACTATGATAACCACAAAAAATCACGGAACTTACATTTTAAGTTCAATGATGATATGTTGAATGGGGGTTATTCTTATATCCCTGTGCCCTGGGTGTTCTCTACCTCTGGCCTTCCGCCTGACTATAATTTTTAAAACTTAATAGTGATTATAAGTTAGCCACAAGAAATACACGCTAATTATGTACCTACGTAATAATTCTCAGATTTATTCCAACCACGCTTGGCTAGCCGAGGATGTCATATAAATTATGCTTGCTTAAAGTTGTGGTCGTGTGACTCGTGATATCCGTACTACGAAGGAACCTATTATACGAATACCCACCTAGATGCGATCCGGTGTGAATAGACAGACAATTAGTAGATGTTAACATACTTAGTTGGTAAGATTAGACTATTTTAAACAGTCTCAAGGTTTTTCGGCCGACCGAAAAACGCCCTATATAATCTCCTAGTTTAGTGCCTAACTAGAAATCATTTCAAGGCCTCACGTAAGATATAATAAATAAACGGCTTCAGGTTGGTAACACATAGTATCTTCTGGTGAATTTGAATGCCTCCTAACATCTCTCTCCTAGGAGATATATTATTATCGTCAGGAAATAATATCCCTTATTAAACTCATTCCAGAACATTTAGGTGATCTAAGGACAAACTCACCCAGCATTCTATTGATTTCCGCTTTTTCAGTCATTGTCGTCATCGAGGTTTTTCATGGTTCAAATCTGAAAAGGAAACACCATAAATTAGACGTTTCAGAAAATATCAGATCTTCATCTTCATTTCATGATGACAAAACGAAGAAATGGCTAAGGCGTATTTAATTTTTTTTTAATAAGTATAATGTATAAAATAAAGTGGAGCTTTTTACCCAATAGGTTAAAGATTCTGATGCTCCCGTAACACCAATAATATCAGCACAGCACTTAACAATTTACATTGATTTAAGCAAAAACAACTGAATGTAAACTAAACATCAATATTATTGCTTGATTTTCACATCATTATCACTGAAATCCGGGGAACGAAAAGCGGAAATGTTTTAAAAAATGGTTTAGTTTTTGGAGACATTTTGCCAGGGGGTAGAACGGCACCCTACACGGAAATGCACGAGTTTTCCCGAATGGCACCGAATGCAAATTCGAAACAGGGTCGGAACCAGAGCAGATATGTACTTTATATTTTATTACTTTGGCAACATACATGTGCTTCTGCAATTTTAGTGACATGACTTTCATCACTATTGAAAATAATTTTAAGCACGTATTGTAACATAGATATATTTCAGTAATAAGATAAGGTAAGTTAAGAATATTCTATATTTGTCAGTGGTTGACCAAAAAAGGACCTGGAGGGATTGGAAACCGTTATTTTTTTTTTATTTGATTTTTTTTTAATCTGTGGTATTTTAGCTTTGTTTTGGTCTAACCAGAATATTTTTGGTGCCGTAGTTATTTCTTTATGATTTTTTTTTGTGAGCCGAGGTTGATCGAAACCTGTTTATACACGAAACTTCAAACGCGCTTTTCTCGAAATCAATTATTTTCCCTTGAGGTCCCTTTTTGGTCAACCACTCACATTTACTAACATTTACAAAGATACTGTACAATAACAATAAGTTTTTTATAAAGGTAAGTGTAGCTTGGAGAAGTGAAACCTAGTTACTTATTTTACCGAAAATTCAATTTATTTGTTAGGTAACTTTATGAAAGTGCTTTAATACCTACTAATACCTTACTAGTTTTAAATCAAATTGGTTTTTCTCCTTATCTTTTTTAAGAGGTGGTAGTGTTAAGGCTTTTTTAATTCGTTCAAGTATCAGAAAATAAAGAGCATAGAGACACAAGTTATAGCCAAGCCTTACTATTATTTTTGCTATGATCTCTACTACTAAAATCTACTTTAAAAATCATACCAATATACTATACCAATTATTTTTAATAAGTTAAACATAAAAAGTGTGTGTATTAAAAATATGTGCCCTACTTAATAGTTTTAAAAAAAGTTTACATACAGAGTTATTATTTTTGGTGTTACGAGCCAACGGGGCCCTTTTATGCGCCTGTCGGTCAGCACGTCTATCCATCTAACTTGTAAATATCTCTTAAACCGTAATAAGTAGCCGCTTAAAATTATTTCTCAAAAAATATCACAACGGAAAAACGGGACTCACCACACGAGAAATGTTTTTTTTTATTTTGTAAAAACACAGTGTGTTTTTATTAGTTATTTGAAGAAAGTGGTCGAATTTGCATTTATAAGATGAAACTTCACTGAAATTCTAAAATATAGTAACAAACACAAAATATGCGGCGTTCTTTTAAGGATCCCGAAGTGAATAAAGCAAAACACATTTGCTATAATACTGAGGAGGGCGTCTACCCTTGTTGTGAGAGTTCGACACGCACTTGGCCGGTTTTTCATTTTTGAAGTGGCTCAACTCCGCACCTGCATGAAACTACCACCCTGCAGTAAAGGTCGGGCGCCATGTTTTTCACGCATGCGCTCTAATTTTCCTCTTACAGGCAATCACTACACCGAGTTACGTACATTTCTGTGTTGCCATGCCAGAGCAAAAATTCTAGTGAAAAAAAATGGATTTCCTAAACAATCGCGATAACATCAAATAAATCGATGTCGATTATTATTCTATCTAGCACGTTTTTTTTATTTTTAGTAGTGCCCTGACCACTCCTGTGACGTCAAAACAAAGTATGTCTCCGGCCTACTCCCAGTGCATTGACAGTGAAATCAATAACTTGACGTCACAGTTTTCATTGAAGCTCAAGTGCGTTTCCTTCATCGTTTTCTACCCTGACTATAATAGTATAGACGAAGGTTAATTTTAATTTTTGATAGGCTTGCTAACAAATATCTGGTAAAAATGTGTATTGGAACCGTAGTTCGTATATGTAATCTTGTTCTAAGATATAATCTTGTTCTAAGATATAATCACCAAGCTAGTTAATCGCATTGTCTCACTAGTGGCGGGTCTCTGAAGGCCACCCGCTAGCCCCAAAAGGATCGGCTATTCCATTCAATGTTAATTAATGTAACTTACCTAGAACCCCGCGGCGTTGACAAATTTTAAATATTAGCTACCTTCGTGACTATACTAAGCTGAATATGCCACAAAAACATATTTTTATCAAAATCCAATCAGCCAAAATTCCTGATAATAGAAACCGTCAAGAATTTCACGGATGTAAACCATACTTCTAAACAGACATAAATCTACAATCGACACTAAGTAATAAATTAGTTTCATTTTATTTCTTGTTTTAGTTTAATTTTTGTATTTGGTTACTTTCTGTATCTCATTAGACGTAAACCTGTAAAGATAGATGCTAAGTGGATTGATAAGAAAGAACACTTGCCACCGATTTCTAATTAAGAATTTCACTGAGTAAATACTTAAGTACCTAAATGCCGTCTCGTCCTTTTTTGAGTAACCTGAAGAGACAGACAGATACTTACCTATAAGTAGGTATAAGGATTTACTTGGCAAAATTTTTAATTCAGGAACCGGTGGTTTGACTTTTCATAGGTAGATTCGTGGTTTTCAGATTCCATAATAGCGAATTCACTAGACAGACACTGACTCTATAAAAACTACGTATAATTTCACGACTGTGCACAGTTAATTAAAGGTAGTGTAAGTACATATTTCTTGAAAATTCTACGTCTTGTATGCACGAAAGAACCGAAGTAACTAAGTTGGTAAGCACGTAATTAAGGTAAGACTTTGAAACCTGAACAAAATTTCAGCTAAAACAGTTGCTAACTTTACAGCGTTACAGGTGCATTTCCCGTGTACCACATTTTCGGGTATTTTACGTCACCGCGAACTCGTTTCAAGATTACCAAAGAATTTAATTAATTGCAACTAGAGTTTACGTGCTTACCTTCCTACATACTTAAATTAAATTAAATACTCCGCAATGCACATTACAATGTTTAGACAATGTTATACCGAATACATAATTCACAAAATGTTTAGACATGTATTGCGAAAATTTAAAATTAGTTATATTCTATGTAAGTATAGACTGAATCTAAAGAGACTATCTATTATAATTATAGGTAGAATACATAATCAGCCTTATCACTGCACTAAGATGAGGTTTACACTCAATCACTGGACGTTACTTGGGCGCGCGGCGCGCGTACTGACCGCCAAAACAAAACTAGACTGTTTTATTTTAGAGTCGGCTCAAGAACCACTGCCAACGCGCCCGTGAAAATATTGCAATGTGCTATTCAATGCAGATGACTTATTCGCTCGTTCGTTGACACCTTTTGACGAAATAGCAAGCTGGTTGCGTATATCGCCTTCGAAAAGGACAAAGGAAGTCCTGAAGCCATTGTTATGCCTCGTTAGTTTACGTCGCTTTCTTTTTTTTTTTGTTGAAATTGAAATTCTACTAAACTAAAATATGGTAGATGAATTTATCAATCTTTGCATTGTGTGCACTCAACGACGAATTAGGTTACCAATTTACTTCGTGGATTCTCAATTCAATATGGTAGTGAGACTTGGGTATTGCAGAAAAATTAAGAAAATAGGATAAATAATGTAGAAATGAGGTCCTTGTATAGTATATGTGGTTTTAATGTTCTAATTTGAGTGACTGGATATGCAATAGTGGGATTATGGAACGTTGTCAACTGAAAGAGCATGTAGTAACTAGAACTGGAAAAGGAATGTTGCGTCATCGACGCCAGAGGATGACGGAAGAAATATTGAAGAAAGAAATATATCAGCGCATGTGGGTGGAAGGGCTGGTAAGGGACATCCGTCCCAGACAGACATACATCGACCAAAATAAGGGAAGTATTAGCGATGGGCAAGATAAAAAATACTCAAAACCGGCGTGCATGCAAGCCGTAAGCAAGCCGCGTGCAACTAATAAATGTTGATGAAGTTATAGCACAGTTGGTTATAGAGTTTCATCAGGATCGTGGTAAGTGGTACACCCTGGTCTCTGCCTACCCCTCCGGGATACAGGCGTGAATTTAAGTACGTATGTTTGTATGAATAAATGAATTATTAATGAGAAACGGCGGCAACACAGTATTAATTTCACTATATGTACTGTTGATACTATCATAAGCCATATTCATCGTGAAAAACACCAATCATTATGAATATGGAAGAAAGCTGAAAATCTTACAAAAAGGTCCGTGCTTGTGGTCACGTAGGACCACATTTCACTAAAATAATGAACTAAATCAAATCGCTTAAGTACAAGTAGGTACTTATATAAATAAAAACAATGCGTCCAATTAACACAAGACAGAAAATAGGATACTTTGGTCTTAGGTATCTATTCAAACTAACTAAAATACTACGAAGGATGCAGAAGGGAGCAAAAGCATTCGCTGTCGTAGAAATAAATTGACTGTCTTATTGATAATGCCACTATTATCCCAAACAATATTGTCACGGACACAAGGGTCGGAGAGCATTTGAAGAAGCAGTCCAGTCACGCAGTGTATTCCAACCAGCTAGTAGGTTGCATTTTACTTGAACCGCTAACCACTATATTATTTAAATTTGCGAAAAGAACATTACAGCACTCTGTAACGTTATCTTATCAAACAATATTAGTCACAAACGCGTACTGGATACCCAGAGAGGTGGCCGCTCGGTGGTCGTTGTAATTTGGTGCTAATATTTTGCTTTTAAGTGTTTAATTTACAATAATAATATCATAGAATCTCCAGACATGGTTGAGTCAGCGGAAATTGAAGAAGTCGAAAAATTAAGGTAAGGGTATATGATTAGATTTTATTTAGGTGAAATGTAAATAGTTTAAGCAAATCGTATTGAGGTAATTTACAATATGTCATAATTTAAATTAACAAGCTAATATTTAACGTTCCTAAAGATAAATATGCAACATTGTTACAGTAGCAAACTAGAGATAAAATCACACTTATTAACACTATATTACCAGTTTACCACAGAGTTATAGTATCTATGTGCAACTTACTGTTGTGCTCGTATTTACTTCTTTGGCATCTCTCTTGCTCCCATATTCTAACATTTTTATTGATTGTAAAGTATACTTTTGACAATTTTTTTTTGTTCTGAGGCGAAACCTAGGACTATGTAGGTAGTAATCGCGCATGCAGTGACGAATGAATGTTGATGACGCGAGATACGAAGGAGGTTCGTTAGGATCGATCGTGGCAAGTGGCACACTCTGGTGTCTGCCTAACCCTCCAGGATACAAGCCTGAGTTTATGTATATATTTTTGTGGTTGGAGGCGGCAGCAGAAAATAATATCTGGGGCATACTAGATATCGCTTTGGAGTAATTACTGTTGTGTGGCAATATTTAAGTAAATAAAATAAATAAATATTTTTGTTATCTTATGGCAACCTCGTGGCGCAGCGGTAGTGCATCTGCATACCATGCGAGAGGTCCCGGGTTCGAATGTCGGGTGGGGACAAAAAAAAAACCCCAGGTCTTGGATGTTTACATGTTTGTGATGTCGTTGTTTCAGGTTCCCACGACACAGGGTATCCTAGTGTGGGGCCAGAAGCAATGTATGTGCCTGTATGTAAATGTTATGTTATGTTATGTACGAGAGGAAGCATGTTTTTCAATTTATTTATAAAAACACTCCTCAAACTCAAATAGTCTGTGTTACAGCATTTCAATCGAATTTTCCCTTTGCTACAAACCTTTAAACTACTTTTGAAGAATCGTGTTTTTATAAATAAGACTGTATGTAAATATTTTTTTCTCAAATATGCTTGGAAATTGGAGCATTATTTTGACAACCTTCTTCGAGATAAATCGAAATTGCTATACTGGCCAAATACATGCGAGCAGCGGCCGGCAGAAGTTGTATGAAAATCCATATATTATGTCGTGTTTTAGCGGCCAAATAAATAACATAGTAAACTAATATCAGTCGAGTAATTTAAAAATGGAACGATCTTTTACTCCGAAACATGGCATCCAAGGAGGTAACTTATCAAAGGTTTCATTTATCTAAATTTCGAACTGGCTTGCAAAATTGAAAGATGGTTATTAAAAAAAAATGAACACTTTAACGCCGGAAAAAATATTGTTTAGGTATTTATTTATTTATTGGGTTTTAGGAAAATCATCGAATAAAAGTAACATGATGAAAGGTACATTGTACATTATAGTAACTGAGAGTCATTAAAAGGTTGTTCATTGTTTGTCATCGATTTTGAAAAGTAAAAAGGTCTGCCTAGGTTCCATTTAGTTTTAATTTCCGCGGATTATTTGAGAACAGTTAGTATCAGTTGTGGCCAAGGCTATACAAGCCCTGGCCACAACTGACAACTACAGTCTATAAAATATAGCTTGAGCCCTGTAACAGATTTTAATGTGACATGCGTAAGGCTGAGACGACGTTCAAAGTCGATTATAATAATTATCGATTGTTGTTGTCATTGAACTGTATTGATATTTGGATATTTTTTACGGAGTTCATTTTTATGAAAAGAAAAACGAGGAATCTGCTTTTATTAATTCAAATCCTATCTTCGTCTAAATCGGTTTCCGAGCCACTGGAACAGTCTTGTACATTACGCCCTCCTGCCCCTATATTACGCTCACCAAATCCTGAGCGATTCCAATCGTTTAACTGTCAAATTAGTATGGAATTTGACAGTTAGACTATTGGAATCGCTCAGGATTTGGTGAGCGTAATTAGGCCACAGTTCACTTATTATGCCGTCAAAATAAAGGTCGCGCTCCTAATCTTCTTGCATTATATTTTTTCATTTCTGAATAACCTTGGTCCAATCTTCTAGCGTAAGTTCCGAACAGGCGTTTTCCAATAATGTAAGCATTTTATTTGGTGTAAAAGGCGGTATGGTGTTATGTCTGGCTGCGTGACCTGAAAAAATAACGAAAATTATGATGATTGGTAAGTTAATATCATCTAATAGGTGATATTTTAAAAGAAAACTAAAAATAATACACACGTTTTATCTGGGCACATATCAGTTCAATTACGTTGTATTGGTAGTGGTTGGTGGTAAACAAATGACCGTATGCCCTTTTTGTTTCGTAATTTTATCGGAAGGAAGGAAGAAGGAAGGAAAAAGAGAAGAAGAAGGAAGAAGGAGAAGGAAGGAAGAAGAAAGAAAGGAGAAGGAAGCACGTAACGTATACTAGGCATCGGCACTCGTACGGAATTTAGATCACAAAAGGAGATTATAATATTTAATTATACTAACTCTTTGACTCAGACAAGGTTAACGTTGTAATGCCGATAATAATTATAGTCTGTGCTGGTGACTAGTCATAGGCATCACTATTCCTGTAGTTCCGTCAATAAAGTATTATGTTTTCTGAAGTGAAATTTACATTTACTGTTATAAAATTCGGAACTTACTAGGCGTGATTTCGATGACAGCTGTCACGGGGATCAAGCTAAATTTTAAAGACTAGGCATTGATGGACCTACGTAGGTACCTATGTGTGCTACGGCCCACATTTACACGTCCGTCCATCAATGCCTCTTTTGCTGGCCGCTGCAGTAATGTACTATATTTTCTGCCGCCTTACAAACCACATTTTATCAAGAGTATGCTCCTTCTTTAACAATCGTAAAAAAAACTGGCCAAGTGCGTATCGGGCCACGCGCAATGTAGGGTTCCTTGGAAGAAGAGGTTTTACCAGCTTTTCAGAACTAATAACTTCGTCGAAGGCGACCTACTCATACAAAAAATTGCGCTTTAAAGTTTATATTTCACCAAAGGAACCCTCAATCGAGAAATGGTTTCCTACACTTACGATGTTTTTTAGCGGCCAATATAACGATACTCCACACTATGGTGTAGGCGAGAAAAATAAATTGCATCCATACTTTAAGTGCAGGGGAGGTGCTGGATTAGTATGTATGTCTATGCGAAATTTCAGCTTTCTAGTACTAATCGTCTCTGAGCTAGGCTGCGGACAGTCAGATAGATAGACAGACAGACGGACGGACGGAAGGACGGACGGAGGGACGGACGGACGAACATGGACGGACACGGACAGATGGACTGACGGACGGACGGACAAAAAGACAGAAAGACAGACAGAACGGACGGACGGACATCGCAAAACTATAACGGCGACAGAACCCTAAAAATGAACGTGCGAGCGAGAGCTGGATGCCAGACGGAGTGACTCTCAAAGTAGCTTCACGAGTTAATTTATTTCAAAATTTGTTTATAAATGGAAATATCTTTGTAACTTTCAGACCAGTTGATCAAGACGCCGAGAATAACACAACACCCAATGAACCACCAAAGAAACAAAGACAAAAATGGAAGATAATGCTGGAGCCAGCGCTTATAGGCGCAATGATGGCTATAAACTTGGGACAGACGTCACTGCAAAACTTCTATCTGAGGACAGCCTGCACTGTCGATCTAGGCTTCGCTAAAAATGTTTGCGACAGTGGCGTCGGCGAGAGCTTTCATTTGGCCGAGGTAAAGGTGGTCCATAAGACGCTCCCGGTGTTAACTAGCGTCAACAATAGAAAAAATCATATCTCCTCCTTTCTTCCTCCCCAATTACTATGATAGCTATTTTTAGAACCTACCGACTGGAATCGAAGACTTTAAGGTCGGCCACATTCAGTCGGATTCGTTATTTCCGTTCGAAATAGCAACGCTCAGCTGTAAGACGCTAACTGTTTAGTTCAGTTTTTTTCCAGCGAATCATAAGCAGCCTATATACGTCCCACTGTAGGGCACAGGCCTTCTCTCAGAGAGAGAGTATGGGCTTTATCAACACGCGTGCCCACCGCGGATTGGCGATTTCAAGCGCTGAGGTATGTGAATAGCTCAGACACTCAGGTTTCCTCACGATGTTTTCCTTCACCGTTAGCGAGTGGTATGGCTACTATAACTTCACAAATGTACATAACTTAGAAAACAAAGTCATAGGTACATGCCCGCACTGGAAATCGAACGTGGGTCTCCCGCTTCCGAGTCCAATGTTCTACCCACTAGGCTACCACCCTCAGAGCAGATATCTGTGCTACCACAGTTGAGATCAGATTTTTTCCAGCGAATTTGGACGACGATTTGCATTGTTGCTGTATCTTGATAAGAAAAAGAAAATACGTTGAGAGTTGCTTTTGGAACAGCTATTTTCCGCACGGGATTCCGAACGCCCAGGCTACCATGTGAAATTCCGAATGCACGAAATTTTCGAACGGAAAATGTATAGTATGCGGTAGGTCCATAGGTTTGTATGAATTCTCTGCGTTCGGAATCCCGAATCGATGTTTGAAATCAAAATTTTTGCCAAAAATGGTCTTGCTTAGCGGAATTTTGCCGTTTTTTCTCGATCTTTGTGTCTAATGTGCGCGAGTCCGACTCGCACTTAGCCAGTTTTTTTTCCATTCGTGGCATTTGTTAACACCAGTTAGCGCATTGACATCTGGTACGTGCAACATTAAAGATAATTTCAGATAACGAAAAACGATGGTAACGAAAACAAAGATATTGATAACAAGACAACTGGAGCTTATCTGCTTATCTATACAGATAAGTCACAAGTATAATCAAATAGCAACAAAACCCGAAAGTAGGGGCTTGCGTCTGAAATAAGCCATAGCTCTACAAGACTGTACCTTAAAAATACTATGAAAGCCGTTTCTTTACGAAATCGAGCCATATGTTTTTAAAATATAGATATTTTTAAATTTTTATACAAATTGGCGTCAAGATTAAAGAACGAATAATCTAATTAGAAATTTTAAACAGTTTCTTCAGTATCAATAATAAAATCGCCTTCAATAAAGTTTTTAAGTTTTCAGGTTTTGCGTTTTTTCAATAACAGCTTGAATACCTCGGTACTTATATTTAAGTATTAGTATCTATGTTAATACTTAAGTATTTTTTTTGTTTATCAACGGTTTTTCATCTGTTTTATACGTAATGCAATAGTAAGATGATTGTCGCACCTACTTTTTATTTGTATAATTGCTCATAGATACTTGCACCAAACTTAGATTGGAGTGACAAAGATTTTATACTATAGATTGAGATGGCATCTAGAAGACTTAAAAAAAAATGTTACTCTGTTAATACAAAAAAAAATATTGAGTCTTTTTACTGAATTTCTAACATATTTTAGTAAGGGTGTAGACTTATAAACACATTATTTTACAAGATGACTCAAATATTGATAAACGTATCACACATTTGAAGACGTTAAGTGCACCTTGTGACGTCATAGCTTGAACCCGCTTAGTATGGCGGAAGCGGAAGTACTTTTCAACGATTACCTATATTATGAAAACTATTAGTAGCGGTGGTAGCGGAGCGGTAGAAAGCCGGCCTCACAGTTGGGAGGTCGTGGATTCGAATTCCGGGATGTATGACTTTGTGAAGTTATAGAAACAATACCACTCGCTAACTGTGAAGAATAATATCGTGAGGAAACCTGAGTATACCAGGTGTTCACTTACCTCAGCGCTTAAAATTGCCGTAATTATGCGAGTATACTTTACTTCAGAAAGCCTGTGCCTTTCAGTATACCGGGTGTTAAAAGACCGCAGCCGGATCGGGAAACCACGCATTCCCTATACCATACCGAACATTTTTTCCCAAGAAACCATAGTTGGGAAATCAACGGTTTACGAGATATTGAGGTGCAAAGTCGAGACTTTTTTTTCCATTTTTTTGCAGAAATAGAACTAGAACCGTATAAACAATATTTCTTCCATAGAAACTCCATGTGAATTATCAATATTTCAAAACAAAAACCGATTTTGAAATTTCGCCGCGCAATCTATTCGCTACCCCTTCAAACGTCGCATCCATCTATCACACAAACATAGCTACGCAACTACGCAACGCGCGCGGCGCGGCGCAGCGCTATCAGGTGTTTTGTTTGAGGTCAGCCGCGGTCGCGCGCGCCATTGGGGTTCCTTGACCCGGGCCGACCGGACACTCGGGCAAGTAAGTGGGTAGAGTCCGCGAAAGCTAGGATAACCCATTTTGTTCGATTGACGCACGTATCCCGTGCGTAGTAAGAGCTACCATTGTTTTTACATTACGCCCATATCCGTGACGCACGTGGCTCGGGGTACGAAGTCATCAAAGTGGGAATAATCATAATGCTACAGGTTTACAAACGACCGCGGTGTTTGCCAATTCTGCCATCATTTTGGTTTTGTGATGTCAGGTGAATCGGGTTCATACAGAAACATTAGGCTTATAAATTTCCAAACTTACACCATTGTATTCGTCCATTTAACGAGAGGACACACTTTAAGTTACTACGAATACCTACCACCATTGAATTTTAAAATTCAATGCTACCACAAAAAATTACATTAATCAAGAATACTCGGACGGAGGTATCAAACCGAACATGGTTCCGTTGAATGGCAGCTTGTGTTTGATAAACAAACCACACACGCTGCCGCTGCCTGCCGGCGGTGCGGCGCTGCCGACGGTGGAGCGCGCTCCAGAAAGTACCTACCTACACACGCGCCGCTGCTGCAGACGGCGGAGCGAGCTGCAGACGGCGGAGTGTGCTCCACGAAGTAACTTCCTACCACACACGCGCCGCTGCTGCAGACGGCGGAGCGCGCTCCACAAAATAACTACCTACCATACGCGCCGCTGCTGCAGACAACGGAGCGCGCTGCAGACGGCGGGGCGCGCTGCAGACGGCGAGGCGCGCTCAACAAAGTTCCTACCTACCACACACGCGCCGCTCCTGCCGGCCGGCGGCGGCGCTGCAGACGGCGTGGCGCTGCAGACGGAGCGGCGCTGCAGACGGTGCTGCGCTGCAGACGGCGCGGCGCTGCAGACGGCAGAGCGCGCTCCACAAAGTACTTACCTACCACACACGCGCCGCTGCTGCAGACGGCGGAGCGCGCTCCACAAAATAACTACCTACCACACGCGCCGCTGCTGCAGACAACGCAGCGCGCTGCAGACGGCGGGGCGCGCTCAACAAAGTACCTACCTACCACACACGCGCCGCTGCTGCCGGCCGGCGGCGCGGCGCTGCAGACGGCGTGGCGCTGCAGACGGAGCGGCGCTGCAGACGGCGCGGCGCTGCTGCAGATGGCGCGGCGCTGCTGCAGACGGCACGGCGCTGCAGACGGCGGAGCGCGCTCCACAGAGTACCTACCTACCCCACACGCACCGCTGCTGCAGACGGCGGAGCGCGCTCCACAGAGTACCTACCTACCCCACACGCACCGCTGCTGCAGACGGCGGAGCGCGCTGCACACCATGGTTTAGCGACGGTGGCAACAAGAAACAGCCGCTGCCGCCGCGCAGCAATACCTATTTTACCTAATATCGTTGACCTAACTAGATTCTTGTTATAAAAAACCCGGCAAGTGCTAGGTGGACTCGCGCACTGTGGATTCCGTACTAACATACATATCTATCCTGTGCTATGCTAATATTAAAAAAAAACCAGCCAAGTGCGAGTCGCACTCGCGCATTGAGGGTTCTGTACTATTACACAAAACCTAATCTGTGGTATGCCATTATGACCGTTTCTTCTTTCTGCTCTATCATAAGAACGGTCATAAGCCCTGTATGACCGTTCTTACGATAGATCAAAAAGAAGAAATTACTGGTTTTTTGTATGGCGACCCCTTGTACACTTTATTATTTAGATAGATAAATCATTTATTTACACAAGACACACACACGTATACAAAGCATTAACATAGCACAAAACAAAAGCACACATGAAGAGCAAAAGCATTTAGATTTCAAATACACGGTACGCTAATGTACCAATTGGTGAAAAGAGTGGCAACGCAGGTGTGGCAAATGTAAATGGTAAATGTATTTGTTAGGTAATCCGCTATACCACACACACACAAGCCTGTGAAAATTTTGACCGGCTAAGAGACCCCCCACACTAGCGTTTTACGAACGTCGTCGTTGTGTCAGCGTCCGCGGCAACGTGACGCCTGCGCTGCGTAAACCCACGTTCGGTAGACGGCCAGCACCGGTGGCGTCGCGTCGCCGCGGCGTCGACGTCACGTCGACGCTGTGCGGACGCTGGCACGACGATGACGCTCGAAAAACGTTAGTGTAGGGGGTCTCTCACTATTACGGTTCCAGTGATAAGTTAGGACAGACAAACAGACAGAAAGACAGACAGAACGACAGACGAACAGACAGCGGAGGCAGAATGATAAGGTCCCGTTTATAGGAATATCCCTGTATTAGGAACCCTAAAAACACTGCAAGCTTGTCACAACTTCACAAGCGGAGGCGCGGCGCGGGCGACTCAAACGAAAACGCACGCCGCCAGCCTATCAACAAAGGGCGCCGACGATCCGTTCAAGGCCACAATACCACGTGGTATCGCCGTATCGTTCAGGGTACGAATAAAGGTTGTTACACACCCGTTATGTACAAGCTAAAAGGAATTACATCGTTTCTTAATTTAATGTTTTCTTTCGTTTGATTAAATGCTCGTAATTAATCTGATCTGGTTATGAAAACCACGGAGGAGGCCCGTGTCCTGCAGTGGGCGTCAAATGGCTGATGATGATGATGATGAATCTAATCTAGCGCCATCAATAAAAAAGTAACAACTTCTTGTACACACCTAAGTTTTTGCAAAAAGTGGTAACAAGAAAAATCTAGTCAGTATGTAGCGATTTTTAGATCCTAGGTTACTGCCAAGAACTTTTAACCGGGATTGTTTTAGATACCTAGACCTACGTTCATGGCCCTAGGTTTTAGATCCTAGGTCTTTTAATCCCTGCTACCCGGATTTTCGGAAACCCACTTTTTGCCAAAATGGATTCGTCCTCCACCGATCTCAACATTGGAGTTCCATATTTTACCCACGACTTAACAAAGTAAAATTAGATTTCCATGGGATGAGATGGAAAACATACTATCAGAAGTTTGCGGCCGCGATATTTTTTACTTATTTTTTTTAAACATGAAATTCGCTTATTAAAATCAGAAAATTACTAATGATTGTTTTTTTAAAAAGAAGAGGGGAATGCAGAGGCACCAACCCCGTGACACTTTCATAACTTTATACTTAGCGGTAACGGTTTTGTCATACAAACTTTGCATAAACCCACTTTCAAAAGACTTTATGCTCAGTGAAAATACCAAGATGTTTGATGTGAGGGACTTAAGCGCCCTTTTACATTTGGCAGCCATTTCGCTCGTACATTCTAACATTTTTATTGCAAAAGCATTAAGCATTTGACAATTGTGTTCTGATAACTTTGAACGTAATAAAATCATGGATATTTTAAGCGTATTGTAATTTTCTTCTGCCTACTTTTGATAGATAAAAAGGGGGTTTGAAAACTACAAACTTCAAATGTCTCATTATCATTTTCAAACTAAGTGTATGAAAATTGCAATACATCTAAAATGTCAGTGATTTTAATTTTGTTGAAAGTTATCAAAATAATACATTATTAAAATAATACATTTTATCAAATGCCTATTAATTATTTTGCCATTATTGAACATGATAGAAAGTGCGAGCGGGAGGGCTGCCAAATGTAAGCGGGCTCTTCAATTTGCTCGAGCTTGGGAGTCATCCAGTGGAATGTAAAACTATTGAAAGAAATTTCAAGTTTTAGTAACATTTTCCTTCGACAATTGCATGCACAACATTCCCTATAAGCCCTACTGCCATCAATCATAATTACTAACTAGGGGGGGTTCAATAAGTAATGAGAATGAATAAGATGCAATTAACTTTTATCAAATGTTATTTTATTTGTCAACAAGTCACCTTTTAGTTGTATACACTTAGCATATCTTTTCTCCATTTTCGATTACTCGTTGCAACAGAACACAAGTAAGAACCTTGTATGATTTAAAAAACAAAAGAGCATCAAACTTTTTTTATTTTATTCTGTCGAAAAATAGGTGGGCTATGCCTGTCAGTATTTTCTTTTATTCTATCCAAGAAGTTTATACCTCATTCTCACTACTTATTGAACACCCCTGGTATGTTCATTTGTAAAGCATAAAACATACCAACGCAGTGGCGATGGCGGTGGTGTTCCACACAAAATACTACTGCCTTAAAAGATTTATGTATGGCCATCGCCACCGCCACCGCGTTGGTGTGTGTCATTCTTGATACCTGCGCTTGGTCGTAGGAGGTTCGTTATTTTTATCAAATCATATTACAAAAGAAACTATTATGATTTTTTACAATAGTGGCATCGCTAGTGTCTTAGTTAAGCTAAGAAAAAAAGAGCTCGCGGGTCCAAATAGTTAAATTCAACTTGAAATTCCTCCATTAAATACCTAGGTACTTTAGTAAAAGTGAGTGCCTAAAAGTTAGGGAATCTTGCTGAAATTGAGAGTCAGATTCACAAACTAAAATAATAAACGACCCAACTTCAAGTAGGTACTTTTCTAGGTTTGAAGGAAAGTCTGTCACAGTGTGATGAGACCTTTATAAGGAACGAAAGTTTGTTTGACTCACTCATTTCAATAAAGTTCAATCAATGCAATTTCTTTCCTTCAGTCCGCTTTCTCGCGTCATCGGATGCGCATGCACATTACCATTGAATTACATTACCTACGTATAGCTTCGCTTGTCGCGGTTTTTTTAATTTTGTACTGTGTTCTTTGTGATAGTAAACTACAATGCCTCATCAATACAGTGCTAGGGAGTATCTGGATATGATATTCTGCTACGGCATAGCAGAGGGAAATGCAGCTGATCAGCTCATCAACCAACGGAGTCCAGGGTGATTCTACGAGCTGTTTATCGAGTCTTGGAAAATCGGCCGGTCGTGCCCGTTGCAGAAGGCGGCGGTCGTCAAATACGTCCTGCAACTGAACAGGCAATTCTCGCTCTGGTGGAAGAGAACCCGCGCTTGGGCGTCCGGACGGCGGCGCGCGTGCTGCGCCGGCGGCACGGTCATCGTGCGCGACATCGGGTGTCTTACGTCACAGTTTGGAAGGTTCTGAAGAAGGATAGACAGCGGCCCTATAAAATCCACAAGGTGCAAGCCTCAGAACATTGTGTTCTGAGGTGCAAGCTCTCGTGCCAGGCGATGCAGAACGCCGTATGGCGTATTGCAGGTGGTTGCTGCAGCACAATGAAAATGATCCGGCTTTTGTGCGAAATGTTATTTTCACGGATGAAAGCACCTTCACAAACAACGGTATGTGGAATCGGAGAAACGCCCATTGGTGGGGTTCCGAGAACCCATTCCAGATACAGGAGACGGGGTTCCAGACAAGGTGGAAGTGGAATGTGTGGGCCGGTATCGTTGGTGAAAAAATTTTGGGCCCCGTATTTTTGCCGCCCAGAATGAATGGTGCTGCCTACTTGCAGCTGCTCAACGGCTACGTAGCAGATTGTCTCGATGAAATGCCCCTGGCTCGGTTGCAGCAAACATGGTTCCAGCACGACGGCGCGCCACCACATTGCACGCTGCTGGTGCGGCAGCGGCTAAATGAGCTGTTCGACCGTCGCTGGATCGGCCGCCATGGTCCTCACGCTTGGCCAGCACGTTCACCCGACCGACCTAACCCCATTGGACTTTTTTTTATGGGGTTATGTTAAAGAGCGAGTGTTTGACCGGCCCTGTGAGACCGCTGAGGACATGAGGGAAAAGATTGTCGCGGTTTTCGACGACCTGAAGCGAGCATCTGCACGGGAAGGGCTGTTACAGCTGGTTCACCGACAAACGTTGCACCGGGCGCGCGTTTGCCTTCAAGTAGACGGTCGCCAGTTCGAGCCGTATCTTGTCCGTGCTGAGCGGCCCCTTCCCGACGAAGACACAGACGTCGAGTAGGTAAGTAGGTACCTAGATATTATTTATACTTACTCAAATGTGCTTCAGAAAATCTTCTCGTGTCAAATTTACACCTCAAACCACGTGACCTCAAAAACGTGTACCACACACATCTTGCCGGCTGCTGCTGCCCACTACTACAGCGACAACTTTACAACCCAACTGTGATGGCTGTAGGTACGGTCAGCGACACGCTAGGATAGCCCATAGTAGCTCTTATCGCACAGGCATAAGTGTGTCAATCGAACAAAAAGTGGTATCCTACCGTATTGCTGACTACCAAGGTCGTTGTGTACCTACATCCTTGTTATAAAAACGTGTAGTAAACGAGTGCGGGTGCGGCCACGGCCCGGACGATCGAATTGAGACGAGTGGAATGAGTGAGTGAGACCGAATCGAGCTCGCGGTCGTCGTTACCTACGTCGGTACCCCGCCGCCCGCCACTCTGTGCGTCGTTCAATTGCATGCGTTTCATTGCGCGCAAGTAAAAAGTATTTATTTTGATACCTAAAAAATAAAAATAATTGCCCAGCGGTATTTTTTGGTTAAATTATATTAATTTGTTGTCAGATATGCATACGTTACGGCTCCGGCGGCTGTCCTTTAACACCCTGTATAGGACGTAGGTACATAGGCTACATAAAATAAATTGTCTCAGAGAAAAAACATAGCAACTTTTTGATTTCGATTTATTCGCTTACAGTGATATTGAAACATTTTTGGCGCAATTCTCCATTATGATGTTCTAGAATCTATGGCAAATCTTGAAAAATGTCTTGAAACCATAGCTTCTTTACTGAAGTACACACATCTTTTCAGGCGGACGCCCAAATGACGGTCTCGAACGTCAACGTGAGCCGAAGTTTCATCGGGTGCTTACTATCCACCGTGGTGCTCCTTTTCGTGGGTCCTTGGAGTGACTGTAGCGGGAGGCGTAAACCGCTTATCATCATGTCACTGACAGGAATGATCGTCATGACCACGGCCGTGCTGTTCCTGGTTACATTCCCTGGAGCGTCCACTGTTCAAGTTCTTTATGCCGTGCAGATTCCTATGTCCTTGGGGGGCAACTTCGGTTTATTATTAGCTGCTGCATTCAGTCATCTCGGTGACGTAAGTTTAGACAAATACTTAGGCCAACTTGGACCACTTTTTTAAGTGAAGCTTAAGTAGCATAATATAGGTAAAATTCTCCACACAAAATTTATTTATAAAGGCCACTTCTTACATTTTCAAAAATTCTTGCATGAAAAGATTATGTATTGTTATATTATTTTTGTTGCACTAACCCGTGCTGAGGACGATTTTAAAAAACTATTTAGGGGCTAACAATTCCACCCAGTCCCGGCATGGGTGGAATTTTTAGCCTCTAAATAGGTTTTTAAAATTATTGTTAGTTAAGATGTTATCGCGGTCTTCCCAGTAACCGAAAATGAGTATCATACCTAATCTATATATGCACTCGTAGGTAATCGAATAAGGATGACCGTCTCGACAAAACCTAAGTCACTGTCTAAGGCGAAGGCGTAAAAACTCACAAATGTAGCTTTTTTATGATCACAATTTGTATAGTGACACCCAAAAGGGCAGTTTTAATTAACTGAATTAATTAGATGAAGTATTTTTGCTTCATTTTCAGGTGTGTCACTCAACAGGTCGTGACGTTACCAGGACAATGGGAGCACACAGGGCTGCGATCCAAGTGGCCCACGTGCTGGGTGCCCTCAGTGGACCCATACTCTACCGGCACCTCGGATTCTACGGTGTGTTTCCCATTGTATTATTATTGCAGGTACTTGCTTTGATTATTCACGGTGTATTTTCCAATATTTATAGCTTTAAGTGCGCCATAATACAAATTCTGACTCCCAAAGAGCCGTAGAGGCAGTCTTCTACCTAAGGCCCCAAGGGCACGTACAGACCACTATGCATATAGGTAGGTAGTGTAAAGTCGACAAGACGTCAACCTTTACATTGTACACTATATTCAGATACGTTACGGGTGACTTTGCAACTAAACGCAAAGGTTGATGAACTGTCGTGTGTACACTTACAATAACGTATAGATAAAATTAAAAAAGTGAAGTTGCTACGATTTCCTATAGATGGCATGAAGGTTTGTAATATTATCACCTTTTGGTGACGAAAAATTTTACCTGTGGCGATAATCGGTACAACATACTAATTTGAATCAACAATACATTATAATACTCATTTTATGGTTTTTATTCCCTCTGAAACTTACATTTTAGACGTTAATTATAACCACTGCATGATGTAGTGTTTGAATAAATTTTCTTCACTCTACCATTGTTGACCTATAGGTACAATGACTGTGTGATTGTGTTTCGAATCTAAATGACAACATGACTTATCGGCATTTTATATTGATAAACTTCCAAAGTTGCAAATATTATCACAAATATTCTTCATCTTAGTACACTGTAGTTTTAGTTTTACAACAGAAGGGCCTTGGGCGACAAGTCAAGCACAAGCAAGGCCGCGTTTCATAAAACTATATTCATAGTTTATTATTACTACAAGGGCGTTCAATGGTTCAATAAGTAATGAGAATGAATAAGATGCAATTAACTTTTATCAAATGTTATTTTATTTTTCAACATAGTCACCTTTTCGTTGCGGTCTGGAGGATATGGATCATTGATGGCAGCCATCGCAACTTTGGACTTGTGCGCTGGGGGGTTATCCTGATGAAACAAAACAACTTTAGCGAGTTTGCCACGCCGTTTTTCGCTTATTTCGTCACGCAACTTTTTGATTTGTTCTGGGTACATATTCTCCGTAATAGTGGCTATCCCAAAAAAGAGAACCCATGATCTTGCCGGCGGATGGAACGGCCTTGAATTTCTTAGGGGTCGGTGATGATGGTGTCTTCCAAGTCATAGATTGTTTTTTTGTTTCAGGGTCGTAATGGTGAAGCCATGTTTCATCCATAGTTAGAAATGGAGCTAAAAACTGGTCAGGACCTTGTTTTAACAGTTCAAACAGCTTTGTGAAATTCTCAGCTTGGTTAGTTTTTGTTCGGCCGTTAGCATTCTAGGCACCCAACGCGCTGAGACTTTTTTCGTTCCTAAATGATCATGTATTATATTATGAACACTCCCTACTGAAATTTTTAGTTCTTCAGCTATAAAACGAACAGTTACTGCAGTAATAGGGCGCCCTGGGCGCGAGTCGTCATTAGTAGATGTTATTCCCCTCTTAAACTAAGCACACCAACGCGCAATTGTAGAATAAGGAGGGCCATGAACCCCTAACGTATCTTGCAAGTCTTGATTTACTTGTAAAATTTTTCAAACAAAATTTTGTTTTTTTTTCGATTACTTGTTGCGACAGAACACAAGTAAGAACCTTCTATGTTTAAAAATTTTGAAAAAAGAAAAGAGCATCAAACTTTTTTTATTTTATTATGTCGACAAATAAGTTGGCTATGCCTATCAGTATATTCTTTTACTCTATCCAAGGACTTTATGCCTCATTCTCACTACTTATTGAACACCCCTCGTATTTAACATACATTGCATAGCAGTCTTCCTAATTGCTAATCTGAGAGTTAGAACATATTGTCATAGTAAACCATGAATTGTAGTTCTATGAAACAGGCCCCAGATCATTGATGCTCGCTCGCATACATATTAGTACCGGAAGGTTCAGGTGAAAGTCGGCACGGGTTCCCGTAGTTCAAATTAAGTAAATTAACTATTGTTTTAACGTAAAAGGAATAAAATAAAGGGTATGAACTACGATTGTTAAGGGGTATTCTTTAATGTCCAGACATCCACCAAAGTTTAACCATATTATATATAATCAGGCAGTTGGGCTTAACTTTGAATGCTTGGTCTTCCAGCTATCTTCACTGGTCTATGTAATAGTATTCGTCCAAGACGTACTCGTGAACAATGACAATGAGGTATCGGTGTTCAACTGGCGGCTACCGCTAAACGCTGTAAGATGTCTCCTCCGACCACGGGAGGGAAACAGACGGAAGATTATCCTTCTCATGTTGGTCGTAGCACTAGGGGACAGAGTGCTGCTATCCGGTAAGATAACAATTTCGTATCCTAATGCAAATGTAGAGACTAATCAAAGCTACAATTGAATCGTGTGATTTTAAAACAACACAAGTCACATGCGTTTTTAAAATAACACTTGCCCATTTTTTTTTAATTAAATTATTTACACCTACCTATTGATTTACATTAGAAAAAAAAATTGTTTATTCATACAGAAATCAATATAATATGCTAAAATATTGCTGTTGTAGATATTAGTATTTGAATAAATCAGTTTTTTCTATTTCCTGCAAAGTTCTAATGAAAGGACATTCGCACCTTAATTTCCTTAACGTCACTAAACGAAATACACACATCTTCAGCGAAGATGTCATTCTTCAGTTAAAACTCATGCGTTCCGCGAGAAAGTACCTAACGAAACAATGCCATCAAGGGGGTTTTTAGTGAACTATTCAAACCAGTGTCTTCAGCAAACATAGGCCCGAGATTGTAGGTTAGATGGCGGTACTTACCTCCATTTTGATTTTTGTTTAGTGACGTTAAGGAAATCAAGGTGCGATGTGTCGTTTTAAAATCACACGATTCAATTTACCTCCTTCTCACTGCCGAGTTCAGCTTAGATTCAGGTAGTAGGTTTAACTGAAATCTAGTAATTTGAGTTTGAGTTTCAGTTACTGGAAAAAATATTACAACCTGATTCCAGCAAAATACCGCTGCTATCCACTGGTCTTGAATTGTAACTTACCCAAACCCAGAATTTACCTGATCATAAACGTTATTATTTTTAATTTCAGCCGAGGTGATGCTTGGCTTCATGTTCTACAGACGCAAATTCAACTGGGACGATATTATGTTCGGCTCTTTCCTTGCTTACCGAAATATTGTCAGCTTTCTAGGTGAGATATTTTCTAACACAGTGACATCTATGAGCAATCAAAAGTAGTTGCAACTTATCACGTTAACAAGAACGTGTAAACATTAACAAATACAATCAAGTACAGGTAGGTTGAGCCTTGGGCCATTTTCTCTAGATGGCGCTAGCTGTACTTTTTATTCTAATTATGAAAAGGTTGGATGGTTGCATATAGGTCTACCAGAATCTCATAGCATAAAACAAAAATAATTAAAAAATTTGATTATCATATGGCAATATCAAGTCATCATCATCAACCCATTATGTCCCCACCGAGGGGCACGGGTCTCTTCCCTGAGGAAGGTATAGGCCATACTCCACCACGGGGGCCAAGTCCGGATTGGTCTTGTGTCACCCGTCAAATCAAAGTACCTACGAGATCGGTTGACAGAGCTGCTGAGATTTGGCATTATCTTCTTGAATTTATTAGTTTTATTTATTTACAATTTGGTTATAAGTTCTTTTACCTGCACTGTGCGAGTTGACTGTGGAAAAAAAACTTGCCATCTCCACAAACCTGACATTGGCAAAATCCTAGGGGTGCCATAAAAAAAGAATTGAATTGAATCTTCTTGAAATTTGTGGTTTTTCTGAAAATGTCGAAAAAGCCACTTCGATCTCAAGCGAGAAATATTGTTTTCAATGTTTATCGTAAAATAAAGCAAGGAGAAGGTGTAAATCAAACTCAATCTTTGATTTTAAAGCGCGTGGTATACACAGAGAAAATAATCACTTGGTGGTATAGTTGACCGGTAAGTTGGACTGAGTTATTTTGATACTTTTAATTTATTTTATATTTTTCTTACGTGCTTAACTTCTTTATAGGGGTTTCCAGTACTACTATACGGGGAATCGTCTCTGACGATACATCGAATGATGGTGTGTTTTACACGCCTAGTAAAAAAAGGAGAGGCGAAAGAAGAAAATCAACTTTGTCAGTTTCGATTTACAGTTGATTAGGAAGAAATTCCGAAGAAATTTCAACAGTAATGAAACTGTTACAAATTCTTCGACAAGATATTGATTTGAACGGAGGGAGAGAATCTCTGAGGTAAGACAAATATTAAGTAATAATCCCTCTCACTCGTAAGAGTGAGGCCTGTGCGCTGCAGTGGGGCGTATATACACTGATGATGATGATGATGATGATGATGAATTACTAAGCTATCGTTTGAGTAACATGATAAATGTTATTATTTTTTACAGACTTATACTTAAGGACCATTTTTTATGGCGAGAGATGACATAAAACTACAAGGATACAAGTTTTTGAAGCGTATAAATTAAAACCGCACAGCTGAAGCGCATTATAAGTTGGATGTGATTTATTTAGATCAGATTTACATTCACGGTTCATGTTCTGTGAACAAGTGCTGGCAAAGCAAAAATATTGCGGGTCCATTTAAAAGTATTTTTACTGTAAACGTTGTTGCAGAAAATGGCTTTGTACCAAATTGTTGTCTGGTACACAGGTCAACTAGTGTATCTGCTGACTGCCACGACGATATAAATAAGGACAATTTTACAAAATGGGTGACAGAGAAGCACACAAGACCTTGTCAAGCACACATGACAAGACCTTTACTAATTGTTATAGACAATGCTAGTTAATTATCATTCCGTACATATGAAAAAACCGCCCAAACAAGCCAATCGCATCGCTGATATAAAAGAATGGCTCCGTGCAAATGATTTACTTCATGATGATCTTTGGCGTCAATTTCAACTACTTGAAGTAGTAAAACAAAACATGTCTGCGCCTTTATATGAGATAGATGAAGTATTAAAATCGCACGGTCACGAAGTTTTCAGGTTAATTGATTTGGGATATAATGAAGAAAAAAGTTGCTGATGAAAATGTAAATAGGCCTGCAAGTGACGTATAATTATTAACAGAAGAAACTTTCTCACAAATTGGTGCAGAAGATTGGCGAAAATGTTGTGAACATGTAAAGGAAATTGAAAACGATTTCATCAAGCAAGATAGAATAATTGAAATGCTGGTAGAGCGATTCATAATAAATGCCTCTTTATTGTATGGAATCAATCGTTACTTTGCGGAAATCCATAATATAATAGCATTAAAATGTGAAAATTACTTTGCAAAATTCCGTCCACAAGCACCATGCGGTTAGTTAATGCACCTCCCTCCCACTTTTTCAAGCAGAAGCAAGACACAAACCCACCACCACCGACACCAATACGTGTGTGAAAAAAGGGAGGGTGGTGCATTAACTAACCGCATGGTGCTTGTGGGATTTTGGCGGAATTTTGCAAAGTTATTTTCACATTTTAAATACCTCTTTATCTTCATCATCTGATGAAAAACAAGGAATGCAAATGGAGTTCTTGGAATCTTTTCTAGTGCTGAATGACATGTTAATTTATTTTTATGATTGAAATGATATATAATAAATTAGTACGTAAAGTAATTTACGATTGATTTATTTTTTATGACATACTAGATGACCCCGTGAACTTCCTATCACCGACGTCAACCGTTTTTTTTCTTCTCACCGTTTAAACCTTCCCTGGACTTCCACAAATATATAAAAACAACAATTAGCCAAATCGGCCCAGCCGTTCTCGAGTTTTAGTGAGACTAACGAACAGCAATTCATTTTTATATATAAAGATTGTCTTATGTAAAGAACCCAATGTAACAACATTCATAACAACATTCTTCATACATAATATAACTAATTACTACATAAACATTAATACTAAAGACATAAAAAAAAATTAAACAGTATCAAGACCGTTTAATCCATTTTTCCCAGTATTGAACACAACAAATTTTTATTTCCCTTATATAGGAACCTTTATAGTTTCGCCATGTCCGTCCGTCTCTCTGTCTGTCTGACTGCCCGTCTGTCTGTCCGTGGCTTAGCGCCTCTGTCTCTACAACAAGTACTAGCCAGCGGCCACACAGAGGCAGGCCCGGCCGCGCCGCGATTTCTATGCAACGCGTTGCGTCTTTTCCGCGTCCCCGCCTCACGTCCCTTCTGTGTGGGCGCTGGGCTGGCTTAGATGACGACTGATACTTCGGTGTCATACTAGAAGTATCAGTCGTCATCTAAGCGATAGACTGTGATAGACAGTTTTTCACGTTTTCTTTTTTCTAGGCCACGGTCTTCAAACCTAGATTCCATGTTCCCAGGTACATTGCTAATACTGACGGTGCTGAAACGGGCACTGCGTCTCTCCGATGAATACGTCGGCGTCGTCAGCTGCTGCAGCTATATTTTGAGTGCGGCAGGGTTGATCGCTGCGCAAACTACAGCCGTCGTGTTCCTAAGTAATTCTATTTAAGTATTTTGTTACTTATTCTTTTTAAATATGAAAGGTTCACGCTACAAAAAAACCCAGATGGCGGATTTCTAAGTTGTAAACTCCTAATATAATTATGGCTTAAAAATCAAAAGTAGTGTTGCTTAGTTGTGATTCAGGTAGCAGTAGGAAAATCATAAGTCATAACCATTAAAATCCACGTTGCCAGTTTATAAATACATTAGAAATATATTAACCCATTTTTGGGGTGCATAGCATTATTTCTGGTTAATCTGATGCCTACATAATTTTTAAGTAACTGAAGTTTTAAAAACTGATTTAAGATTACTCGAAATTATAAAATAAATCAAAACAATCAAGTAATTGTGGTGAATGCGCAATAATAACATATACCTATTAAATATTATATTATGAAAATGGCTTAGCAAAACGCAGAGGTGTGGTATTTGTCTATGTCTAAGAAATCAGTGTCAAACCCTAACGACAATATAGGAGGACACTAGGGTTTGGTAGGTGAAAACAGGCGTGCTTGTAGAGACAAAACAGTCGACTATGTCCAACCCAGCAATTGATTTTATGCGGCCTATGACATCTTCTTTTATATAAAAAAATAAATAACATTTCGTTCCTTTTTACAGTTCCGGTTATTGGCATAATTTCACAAGGATCTCAAGTTGTGCAGCGACCTATTTTAAACAAGCAGATATTACCAACTGAACAAGGTAAAGAAATATATAGGGGTAAATTGTATTTACACCTGAACAAACCTAACATAAACTCACGCCTGAATACCGGAGGGGTTGGCGGAGACCAGGCTGACGATCCTGACAAATCTCTTTCACTTCATCAACATAAATTGATGAACATTCATTCATTTACACCTATAACTATACTATGTCAGAATTACACATTAGTGTTTGATATCGAACTCCTCCGAAGCGGCCTCACGGATTCTTATGAATTTTTTTACTTATTTGTTAGGTCTGAGAATAGGTCGTACATTAATTAATTTGTCAAAACGTTTGCCGAGTCAGCTAGTAATACATATTATATTACCCATAACTATAACATAATATATCCGATTTTGGGACCAGGAAAAGTGATTGCGTTGTGTGAATGTTATTATTGTATTTAAATACCGACTTTTCAAACCAAAATCATAACATTTCTTGTTTCAGGTAAAATCTACAGTGTCATGGGAGCGCTAGAGTCAGCGACACAAACATGGACCTCGCCATTTTACGCGTTGCTGTACTCAAAGACTGTAACCGCTCATCCAGACGCTTGGTTGGCTCCCGGCATATTCCTGGTTGTCCTGCAACTTGCTTCTTATTTGTGGAGTAAAATATTGCAACAAAATGTTAGGGGAGAAATACCAGTTCAAGAAAATTCGATTAGAAAGGTCAAGAAAGCTAAAAGTGAGTTAATAGTCAATAGAGATCCAGACGACAAAGTAAGTGGGCTGCAAGATAAATGTGTATCAAACAACATTAGTGAAAATAAAGTGGTTCCTAACTAAGCAGTTACTAATCATTTACTTAGTAAGTTTTTTTTTAATAATAGAACATAATAACAAATGTCTACAGTAATAATATAAAATAACGTACTTACTCGTAATTATCACTTCCATACAATATATCACTTATCCTAGTCCTAAACTAGGATACCCTGTGCTATGGTATCACAAACATGGAAAATCCTTGTGTATAAATCAAGTACGGCGGCCGTCAGCGAGAATCGAACTGTATCGAGTGTGTCCACCGTCGCGACACCGAGTTGCAGACGTAGTGTCGGTGTTGGTCAGTGTCTGGTGTCGCTGTCGTGGGGACAGGGCATGGACTGTGTCTGGCCATTGAATTTTAATGGTCTGGCTTAAGTGTCGCGAGTTTCCAACCTGCATGAAATTTTTATAGACACTCGCACACTCGGCCGGCAGCCGGCACGGTTCGTCTAGTGGGCTGTGTGTCAGTGTCACCTCACCTTTGGTGAGGATACGCGACGACACAAGAAACGAGAAAGAGTGTTTGCGTATGTCCACCGTCGCGACACCGAGTTGCACACGTAGTGTCGGTGTCGCTCAGTGTATGGTGTCGCTGCCGTGGGGACAGGGCATGGAGTGTCCGGCTTGAATGTCACGAATTTTCAATCTGCGTGAAATTTTTATAGACTCGCACACTAGGCCGGCCGCCGGCACGGTTCGTCTAGTGTGTGTGTCACTGCCGTGGGGACAGGGCGTGGGATGTTTCTATTGTAATGAGTTCTTTTAATTGAACAGATTATATTCGCAAATAATTATTTACTTTTTATTTTATTTTTTCATCGATTGCCTAGCCTAACTAGGGATCGACTGATAAAGAGGCTCGTGGACCGAAATTTCGTCAAACATTTCCATCTACTAATCTCCTTCTTCTTCTACTCGGTGTCGCGGCGGTGGACACACGCAGACACTCGATGTATATGTTATAGGCAATGTGTATAATCCGGCATTGTATAGAATGCCTAGGCTTTGTATACATTGCCTAAAACGTTCAGGCAATGTGTATAATACGATTAATTTCATACATTGCCTAGGTATTGTATAAAATGCCCGAAGCGCATCAGGCAATGTGTATAATGAACGACCACGGGAAGGAGGCGAGTGCGCGGCGTGCGGGACTACCCCGTAAACAAGTTGCAACTCGTTCGTTGTGTTAGTACGCAGCACTCCTTTGTTTTATGCAGACGTATTTTTTTAGTTTATGCATTGGTTCTAAACTGAGAGTGTGATCATTCATTGTTTGTGTGATTATTGAATGGAAAATGGCTACTGATCAGCGGTACTTACTAATGAAAGAAAGGTTTTACTTAGAATTACTTACTAACGTACGTACTAACAGAGAATCGGCTTCTACTTGTTTTTTTTTTGTATCATGATCAAATTTCCATAATCAAGTGGTAAGAAATGAACAGGACGACTTTCTGCAGCAATTTTTTGGTACGGTCAAGTGCACTTAGACCTTTACACTTGCTATTCGATTTTGTGCACTTAAACCTTTACACTTGCCTAATATCGCAGAAGATAAGAGAGGTGGAAATGTCAAAATGTAAAGCTCTACGTGCACTTGACTGTACGTTGTAAATGTAAATGTTTATCCGAAGGGAACTGCTATGTGAGAAACGCTGTCTATGCGTCAACCGGCATTCTATACAATGCCTAGGTATTCCATACATTTCAGTTTGAACATTCAATATCATTTCACACATTGCCTGGACGACCCCGGCATTTTATACAATACCTAGGAAATGTATAGAATGCCTGCATTATACACATTGCCTATAACATATATAATGAGTGTGTAGTATCATCGTGTATCCTCACCTTTAGCTTTACAGATCACTTTCACAAAAAGTGGACTTTTAAGGCCCACGCCCGAGAAACTAAGGCCACAAACCTTGGACTAGGATAGAATTTTCACTAAACACAGTCGTTTTTGACGTAAATAGGTACTGTCTACTATGTGAGAGTGACATCGACGAATTCGTTTACCTTTTTTTTAAGGGTACATACTAACCATGATTAAGATTAGCGGCGCCGTTTTGGAAAAAGGCGGCTTAAATAAAAATTGTACCCAAAATTACATTACTTAACCCTAGACACCTAACCTTCTCACATACCCCATAATACCTAACCATTTGTCAATTAGACGACCATTTTTTGAAGCGCCAATTAGAGGTACTTTTATTGCACTGATGTGTCAGGCATAATTATTATATAGTTTTTAACAAAATATTTTGTTGTTATTTATCACATACCTACTCTTATTTATTTTTCTTTCTGATCAGCAAAACCTATATTCTTATGAATTAAAAAAAAACTTAAAAAGTTGTTGTTCATTTTAATGGAAAACTTAAACTGTAGACATTAGAGAAAAAAAAACATACTTGTTTACGCTCACTCAGTACAAAAAAAAATTTTTGTTGTTCACCATAAAATGCGATATTGTAGGTACATATTTTTGTAAAATTTCGAAAAAAATACTATGTACTTGGCTGCCAGAATTCGTTGCCTCTCGCCGAGCCGTGACGAACACCGATTTGGCAAGAGACACCCCGATTATCTGCACACGCACCAAAAAGATACAACAATTTTTCTGTCGCGTATTCGTCGAAACGACGAAGGTTAGGTGTATACGGTGCAAACAATATAAGAACAAAAAGTAATAAAAATAAAGACCATGGTTCGAGCGTCTTATCTCGGCGACTTAATTTTTTTTCCACTTGTTTACTCATACCGGACGGCAGACTCTTTTAGATACGTTTCGTAGAATAAAAAAACTTCAACATTACGGTACTTCCTACATCATTGAGTGAAATGAAAAACTACAAAAACGATCCGTAAAAGAAGATCATACGATTTTCTTTCATCGTCGTGAGGGCGGAAGCAAGTCTGTGTAACTGCTATGTTATCTTATCAAACAATATGATTTCGAAGAAGTCTGTACGTACTGGATACCCAGAGAGGTATCTCTTGTGCTAGGTTATCGTGGTGTGGTGTTATTTTATTATACTTTGCACTAATAATACAAGAACATATTATACATCTATAATCTCCAGACATGATCGTATCAACAGGATTTGAGGAGTCTGATAAATTGAGGTATGGATATGATTAGGTTAGATTAATAGTGCGCTGTTAATTTCATCTGTAAAAAAAATGTAGATGGCGGTGTTAAATTTTAAAATCGAAGTGTTCGCTGATCTGTGCAACAAGGCCATGGGGTTACCTCAGATTAATGAATTACGTAACTTCTCCTCCGCCGTTCTATCACGTAACTGTCCACTCAATCGCGTTACCATTTTGAGGACTCCAAAGTGTCAAAGTACGTATGCATCTGACAGTTCGGAGTAGGACAACCCATGCAATGGAGGGCTTCGTAGTAGCGCCCCTATACCTACGGACTCGTCCGATTTAACCTATTCCGAAATGTCAAATATACGTTCACAGGTCGGAAACGTCAAAATGGAAAAATACAATACAGCGGACACGTGGCGGACACTAAGGTACCTGTCCGGAATAGGCTGGAAGGGATTCCCCGTAAAAAATGTTTTCTTGAAAATGCTTTAGGTACACTATTGAGGAATTTGTTACACTCCTCGTTCCACTGCGGGGTACCGGTCTTCTCTCAAAGAGATTATGGGCGTAATCACCACGCGTGCCCATTAGGGATTAGCAATTTTAAGCGCACAAATCTTTTTGGCGGTAAAGTGAACATAGTCACAGGTCGTTTGCACAGCACATTGCTTACTGTCTCTATGTGCGAGTACTTAATTGACGTAGTGTGACGCTTAATGGTGTGCAAAGTAGAAAACATTTGATCGTTCGATTAATAAATTCCGATTAGGTGCAAGATACATAATTATTATGGAGAGAATAAGCGTATTTACACTTTAATTAACTTATGTGTACCCAATTTCGTTTCGTTTATTAAACATCTGAAAAAAAAAATAGGCTGCCATGAGTATACATGATGTAGTACTTGTATTGTTGTTTTTAAATCGGGAAAACAAGACCTGTTACTGTGTAGAGGAGCTTACAGATTGATATAGTACCTAACTGTGTCATATAGTCAAAGTAATCTAAATGCAACGGATGGCAGAGGTTCTACCACTTCCATAGAGTTTGAGGGTTCTACAGAATAAATATCTCTGGCTTCCATTTCATCTCAGTACTTTCGTTCCTTTCAGCGATCTATATCCCCAAACACTTGACGAAGATTGTGACGTGTGATAAGATTTTTTTCAACGGTGAATTGGCGAACTTCACCACCAAAAAGATTTACACGTCTTATATGTGATCACGTTTGACTCTCGAGTTTCTTCGTGATAGTTTTAATTTAATTCGCCGATATAAAACGATATTGCTAGTACAAATTTATAAATCAACATAGTTTAAAAAAAAAATGCTACACTCAATAGCAGGTCAACTTTTTCATTTTTGTAACCAGTAACGTAATTGAGCAGAGCGCACACGTATACATTTAAAAGTTGACGTGCTGTCGACTGTACATACTAGAATGTATAAAGTGATAAATATGGACACTAATAATATTTTCAAGACTGGATTAAAATCAAACCGTCAAGAACTTATGAATTTCAGACCTGCACACGACAATAATATCACACCCGAAGAGCCACCACAGAGACAAGAACAAAAATGGCAGATGATGCTGGAGCCAGCGCTTATAGGCGCAATGGTGGCAATAAACTTGGGACAGACTTCACTGCAAAACTTCTATTTGAGGACAGCCTGCACTGTCGATCTAGGCTTCGCTAAAAATATTTGCCACAGTGGTGTGGGCGAGAGCTTTCGTTTGGCCGAGGTAAACATCACCATTAACCTACTTAAAATTAGAAATCAATAATTAGTTTCAACGTGAAGAATTTACATTCTGTTTGTTGAGTATGAGTACTATGTTTGCCGCTGCCTTTTGGTCGAGTATGTAGTGGAGAAAAGGGTAATAATTTGGTACGAGGTTCTGCCTAACAAGATCCTATGAGTGCGTACAGGACGTGCTGTCTACTGTACCTTTCACTATACACGTAATTGTTTTATTGTTTTTGTTGCACTAGCCCGTGCTGAGGACAATTTTAAAAACCATTTAGAGGCTAAAAATTCCACCCATGCCGGGACTTGAACGCGCGACCTCTGGCTAACCGTGCCTGTATTCTCTATATCCATTTGTGTCAGAGAACGACTATTGAAAAATGTGAAAACACTTAAACACTAATATCAGTCAAGAATTTCATCACACAAGTTTACCAAAGGCCATGCGAATAGAGGCGTGGTGGCAGGGGCGCCTATTTCACTTCAATATGGTTGAGACTGGCGATAGCTGACCCCTGCGTTATCGTTATGCTGGTGAACGGGTGCTGTCCGTATGTCTGGCTGCAGCATTAGCGTTTTCCAACTGTTGTAAGAATAGTAACTTATATTTTTTGAACATTGCAAGTTGTTGATTGTACTCACGGGATCTTGTATTAGATTTAGGTTGATTTGAGAAAAGATGGCCAGAGCCGAGTTCTTTTTCGCTGTCTTTTTTCACTACAACTTGACCCGAAGACAGCGGATAACATTGTAAACTGACATACAAAAACAGAATATAAACTCTTTACGTTGAATGTTAAATGTTTGATTTCTGATTTCTGATGAAACCTCGAGATTTTCCGTTACTTCCGTCGTACTGTATAAAATCCTCATTTTTCAGGCTGACGCTCAAATTATAGTATCAAAAGTTCATGTGAGCCAAAGTTTTGTTGGTAGCGTACTAACTACTGTAGTTCTTCTTTTTGTGGGACCCTGGAGTGACTGCAGCGGCAGGCGCAAACCGCTAATGATCTTGTCACTGACAGGGATGGTCGTTATGACTACGGTCGTATTGCTGCTGCTCACAATCCCTGGAGCGTCCACTGTTCAAGTAGTGTATGCCGTGTTTATACCTACAAACCTGGGAGGGCACTTTGGCTTATTAATAGCAGCTACGTTCAGTCATCTTGGTGACGTAAGTTATATTATGCTTCTTTGTCTGAAACATCTGAATGAATAATGATAATCAGTTTATCAGGTTTCATGTCGCTTTTCCAGTAACTGTGCAAAAGTGAGAAACAAAAGCCATCAGGTATATTTTTTCCTAGTATTTTCTAAGGTTAACACGAGCACTAGTTTATTTTTTATTTTACATTTTTCCTACGTGATACGCGATGCTATAGAGATCCGCCGCTAGCACAGAACACGGAATAAGGTAGAAAGCGCATGTGGGCGGGGCGCGCGCACGAACTTGTACAAATTATCATAGTTTACAAAAACATACCCAGTCGGCCGCGTAGTCTTACCGAGCATGTTACTGAAGAAAAACTGTTAAAAAAAGGGTTAAAATGCCATCGTGCGCAATTATCACCTGCAGAGCTCGAAGCAGAGACGTTAGTCAGACTAATGGAGGAATTTCTTTTCATCGGTACGTAAATTAAACTTTTATTTTGAGTGATTTGATCGAAAATATTGAAAAGAGTATGTTTTCCAGCAATAGTGAAAAATATCGCAAGATGAAGTATACATTGCCGGTGTTGTACGCAAATAATTGTTGCGCCAACGTATTATGTACGCGAAGAGCAATGCAAAGCATGTGTGTCTGCGTGAACGATTGACTTCACAATATTCCGTGGTACTCCCCAAAAAGAGTAGCGAAGGGAATAACTTATCGATAGTGTTGGGTCAGTTTGTCGTCGTGTCAATATTGTTCAACTTTGTTATTACGGAATATTTCATTGCTCTTAGAAACCGGCTAAGTGCGAGTCAATATCGCGCACCGAGGGTTCAGTACAGACTTGTAGGTATGTAAATAGTTCGTCCATTGCAGGAATCTAGTTTCCAAGATATTTTTTTTTGTAACTACTAATTTAGGGATTTCGGATTTTTTCCCTTTCATTGTTTTTTATAAATACATTTATTTGCAACTACAGTCACACACACAAAGCGAAATAACACAACATGAAATAAACATAACAAAAAAAAAAGAAAAGAAAATAGGCAGACGTTAAAATGTAATTTTTTTTGCACATTCTGAGATCTACAATACGCCGAAATTTGGTTTTATGACTTTTGAGGCGAGTTCCCCATTTAACCACTTCTGACACACTTGCCACAAGTATTTACGATAAAATTGCCGTAAGTAAATAATGAAACCTAATCTGATAGAATTAAGCGCTAAAGAAGAGTAGAGACACACCAGTACATGCAACAATAAATAATTACACACAAAATATAAAATTTTCAAAATTACATTCATTCGCAAAAAGCTTCGCCAAACAAAGTTAATAATATCGATATCTTTTAACTTTTTGTCAATCCCTATTGCTTTGCTTGTACGTACAGGCGCACGCACACATCAAAAGTTGCGTTGGTGTGAACTGCATTGGCCAATTGCAACGCTTGCTTTCGCGGCCTCGGACTCACGCACACATGTATAAGCCTGCGTGCGTATTGCTTACATAAGTAGTAGTAAAGAACGGTGGGGGGTGAAGCGGCGACAGCGGTTCCCGTACAAAATACGCGCTAGGGCAATTCTAACTTATTTTCTTTGTTCTGTGGCCGCTAGCATCCAAATTTCAATAGAGATCGTGATTGGAACATAGCTACGGCATGGGAACCAGTGCTTAAGTGCATGAGACGCTCTTGCTAGAAGTATGACTGTAGATTTAATTTTAATTACAATAACTAATAATCACCTTTTGAGTCTATATGAAATAACTGTTTTGTAGATTGAATTAAATTTCAGTAACTAATAATCAATATTTTTGAGTTTATATAAAATAATTGTTTTGCCAATTTACATAATAAAAAAAATGGCCAAAATATTTTTAGAACGTACTTAGGTAACTTAATAATTTTTTTGTATTTTTTGCCGAGGGCAGTAAACTAAAATTTTTATGCTTTCAATAAAAAAAGTTAAATAAAAAATAAAAACCGACTTCAAAACACTACAGCACTAAAAAATTAGAAATAATTTAAAAGAATATCTTTAAATTAGAAGTACTCGTATGTATACATGTAGGTATTGTAGAAGTATAATTTGTAGTCGGTGCCCAGTACAGAACAAATTACACATGTGCACATACTTCTAATTTAAAGGTATTCTTTTAAATTATTTCTAACTTTTTAGTGCTGTAGTATTTTGAAGTTGGTTTTTATTTTTTATTTAAAAATTTGTAATTTTTAGTGGGGGAGCGGAAGAAAAATAAACAAGTCCCATATAACCATAATTTACCCTACTTAATTCGTTGCTTTAAAATTTGAAGTTAATTAAAATTTCCATCTCCGAAAGTCTTCACCAGAACACCACCAAATTTCCTTGGGACTACTTTTATGCTATTTTATGAAACATACGGATATTACCAAAGTATACGCCCTATTAGGCCTTATTTACTGCTGTCCATTGAAGAGTTCCGTTCTCCATCTCTGAAAGTCTTCATCAGATCTTCGCCAAATTAAAATAGGACCAATGGGACGTTATATCTATTCGAATAAAAAAAGAGTTGTCGTAATCGGTTAAAAATTGACGGAGTTATGTGAGAACATAGCAAAAAAAAATACGCGTCGAATTAATAACCTGCTCCTTTTTTGAAGTCGGTTAAAAATACGCCTTTAACCTCGGTCTACCGAGACCACGGAACTTGCAAAAGTACCGAAACGTCGGAAAACTGTAAAACGAAAAAATAAACGAGTATATATCCGTGCAAATTCAGTTTTTATTATATTTTTTTCTTTCAAAGGCGTAAACGAACCCAAATTTTCGTCTCAAACATGCTCTCAGAAGTGTCACCAGCGTTTTTATTATGTAAGTTTCCACTGCGTTGTGTACGTATTTTTTTCAAGCTACTTCAGCTGTCCAATCCGTAATTATTTTGATACTTCCAAAACGTTAAGATGGATAATCCAACACAGTGGATACTCACACGATAGAGACGCAGAACAGCTATTTCATAGAATAATAAATGGTTTACTATGATAATCAGTGCAAATAGGAAGACTATTTATACCAAGGCAACGCACATCGAATTGTCATAATAAATTAGTATTATGAAACGCGGCCCTGGTTTGTTACACCGAAAGTCAAACAATTATATAATATTGATTGAGTTGTCAAAAAGTCGTATAAAGACTACGTAATCTATTTTCCAGCTCCTTTTGATACTGTGTATTTTCACAGGTATGTCACGCTAAAGGATATAACGTTACCAGGATTATGGGTACACATCAGGCCGCGATCCAGGTGGCCCAAGTGCTGGGTGCCCTCAGTGGACCCATACTCTATCGGCACCTCGGTTTCTACGGTGTATTTCCCATTGTGTTATTGTTACAGGTAGGTAATATATTTTTATGTGGATGCAGGATTTGATGATATCTCGACGAAAATAATTAAAACTGTAAATAACTATCTATATCACCCCTTACTATAATGAATTTAACCATATTAAAAGGAATTTTCCCTCTAAACCTCAAAATAACTATTATTGAACCTTTATTTAAAAACGAGAATAGAGAATTAATGGAATTTTATAGACCTATTTCACTAATTTCTATACTCAAAAATATTTGAGAAATAGGCACTTATACGGTGAAATTAATGAATACTTAGAGAAAAGACAAAAAAACTGTGATGAGCAAAAAGGCTTTAGATAAAACAAAACAATAAATCTGGTTGTTTTCGAGTTCATTCAAAATGTTATGTGTGAAGTTGACAATAGAGAATTTATTGTGACATGACACAAGCGTTTGACTACGTAGATCACACTATTCTAGCTAGTAAACTTGAAGCCTACGGTATAAGAGGCAATGTTTTAAAACTGCTGACTTCGTACCTTTCAGATCGGAAACAAACAACTAACTGAAGTGTCTAGAGTAGTCGTTAAAACGAAAAAAGAAATACCGTAGAGATCCGAATTCCGCAATTTAAAGCATGGAGTGCTTTTGGCAGTGTTTTAGAGCCCCTTCTGTTTATTTTGTACGTAAATGACCTGCCAAAGGCTGCCTGCCACCCCATGATATTATTCGCTGATGATAGTACGGTGACAAGAAATGTAAAGACATAAATAATTATGAATCTGACATAAATAATTCTCTGACAACAATAATTTCTTGGCTTGACAACAACAATCTAAAAATTAATCTGACTAAAACAAATATAATGCATTTTAATCAAAGACTGAATAAGTTACCTGACATTAAATTAAATTATCAAAATGCTACCATAAATGAAGTTGAAACTGCCCGTTTTCTTGGACTCACAATGGATAGACAATTAAACTGGAAACATCACGTTGATGAAATAAGTAAAAAAGTTAGTAGTTCGGCGTATGTTTTATTTAAACTTTATAAAACCGTTAGTACAGATGCTTTACTAGCAACATATCACGGCCTTGCTGAATCGGTACTTAGATATGGTATTATCTTTTGAGGCAACTCAACTAATAAAGAGATTGTTTTAAAAATGCAAAAACGCTGCATTCGCGCGATGTTTCATATTAGACCCTCCGAGACCTGCAGGCATCTATTTGTGAAATACCCCATCCTAACACTTCCGGCACTATATATATTTGAGGTTCTATGTTTGTTCGTTTGTTATGTTTATATACAATATATAATATATGTATATATATATGTGGGATAATTTTAATCACAGGCTTGATTTTGTGGCAAATTAGGATTAGCCTACTGGCAGCATTTTGTTTTTTCAATGAGTAGAGTTTTTTTTGTTTAACCGAGGTGTAGCAACACTGTGTTTTCTTTTTCTTCTTCGCTAATGAGCCGGCATTTGGGCAAGACGTATTGTTATAAAATTAAAGATGAATAGTGGATTTCTCAAATAAAAGAAGATTACGAAGATTGTGGGTGTTCTCATTTTCAACTCTACAACTTTTGGGGGCTCGTCCGGGATTGGAAAACGAGAAGACGGTCATAAGAAGACGAAGACGCCGAGAAAAAACTGCTTCAAGAAGACGCCATTTTCGACGCTGTAAGACGAACACGACGAAAATTGCAAGAAAGAAGATAAAACTAATAAGAAGAAAAGAATACGAAGACCGAAGGCGAAGTCCGAAGACGAATATTGAAGCTAAAGACGAAGATCGAAGCCGAAGATTGAAAAAAGTGCCTACGTGTGGAGAAAGACGATCAAACCAAGTGAAGAAAAAACCTAAAACGAAGCTCGAAGAACACCTAAACCGACGTAATAGTCTCCGCTATTCAAGAAAGAAGAGACCTTATCAAGAATCTGCAAGAAAGAAGCTGAAAAACATCAAAAAAGAAACGAAGACGCTGATTGTCAGTCGCAACAAGTTGCAAACGGAGGTCGCAGTAAGTCAAGAGTTCAAGACGCCATTATCAAGACGTGCCAACACAAGAAAACGAACGGGACACCGGATCCGGAAACGGGCGCAAGCGGAAGTTGGAGCACGGCAACACCACCGGACACACAGAGTAGTAGTATAAAACTGACAGGTGACGTTTTTAGTTCATTCAATTCGTTCAATCAAGTGATCTATCTAGTCTATGCGGAACTGTCAAGACGTCAAAGTTGTGTTTTTGAGGTTATATTATTGTTTTTATAAGTTTTTGCTTCATTTAAGACGAAAAGCCGATTGGCAATTAATTTTCAAGTTAAAGTAAAGAAGTGCCGAGCTCTAAGCGTATTTTTCCGTAAGTTGTTTCAATTATTTTATTCAGATCTAGTAAAATTAGAGTCAACATTTGTAATCCCACAAAAAGTCAAGTCTAACGTTCCTTCTGATGATAAAGATCTAGTAGAGTTTAAGGGGGAGGCCCGTCCCAGAATCTCATTCCATGATGTTGAGAGAGCCACTGTCCCCTTCACTGGAGATGACACTTACCCACTGCAAACCTGGTTAGATGAATTTGAAGAGATGATTGTAATCATGGAGTGGACTGAGGCAGAACAGTTGATTTATGCGAAAAGGCTACTTCAGGGAACTGCACGCCTTTTCCTCAGAGCTTTAGGTCCTGTAAGAAGTTATCAAGAGCTCAGGAATGCACTTATTGATGAGTTCGGTCCGAGAATTAATAGTGCAACTATTCACCAACAGCTGGCGTCGAAGAAGATGACAGGAGATCTCTCTATACAGCAATACTTCTTGCAAATGAAGGAGTTAGCTTTGAATGGCAAGGTGGAGGATGCATCACTGATGGAGTATGTCATAAACGGCCTAAGGGGTGAACCGGCAAGTAAGGCTGTGCTGTATGGTGCAAAGGACATAGCTGAATTCCGCAAAAAGCTAGAAATCTTTCAAAAGATCACTTCGAGTCAACCAAGAGGCGGAAATAGTCACCCAAAAGCCGAGTCAGGCCAAGACAGAAATGGACCAAGCTATCAGAGAGCCATCCCAAGTAGGGCGGTGAACAATTCAAGAGGAGGACCAAGCGGCTACAGACGCCCAATGAGAAGGTGCTTTGCCTGTGGAGAAGATGACCATGATGCTGTCAACTGCCGTCATAAGCAGAAAGGTGCTAAGTGCTTCAAGTGCAATGAGTTTGGGCATATCGCTCCTCAATGCCCTGGAAATAAAAAGACACTCAACATACACAAAGATGAGAAGACCAAAATCCCACAAAAGGATGTCTATATTGACAATGTTCAGATGACTGCTCATATAGACACGGGAAGTGACATCAACCTAATGACAGAGAGTAACTTTAAGAGACTTGGTATACAGTTTGAACCGACAATAACACAGCTGACAGGGATTGGACAGCATCAAGTCTACACCAAAGGACTGTTCCTTGCTGAACTGAACATAGACTCGTGCAACCTGAAGATGAACATACACATAATCAACGACGATGCAATGCCCTATGGCATTCTGCTAGGAAACGGTTTGCTCCACTATGTAGACCTGACCATAACACAAGAAGGAGTTGTTGCCAAGGAGGCCTCACAGCTGTGCCTACTGGGATTATCAGATGAAAAGGTGACATCCATTGACATAGGTGATACGAAGTACAAAGAAGAAGTTACAAGGCTGATAGAAGAATACAACCCAGAAGAGACAAAGAAAAGTGCTGTGGTGCTTAAGATAGTACTTACTGATGAAAACCCAATATATCAGGCTCCCCGTCGGCTATCACCATTTGAGTTGGATGTTGTTGAGGAACAGATTAAGACATGGGAAAAAGAAGAAGTTATTCAACCCAGCAATTCAGATTTTGCCAGCCCAGTTGTGCTAGCTAAGAAGAAAAATGGAAGCTACCGATTGTGTATTGACTACAGAAGATTAAATAAGAAGATAATTAAAGAGAGGTTCCCACTACCATTAATTGAAGACCAGCTGGACAAACTGAGGGATGCAGAGCTGTACACAACTATTGACCTGAAGAATGGTTTCCACCATGTGCATGTAGATGAAGGCAGCCAGAAGTACACAGCCTTTGTCACACCAACAGGCCAGTACGAGTTCCAGAGGATGCCATTCGGACTCTCAACGGCACCATCAGTCTTTCAAAGATTCATTAACAGCGTTTTCAAGGATCTCTTACTGAATGGCACAGTGTTGTCATTTTTGGATGACCTCAACATACCGGCAGATAATGAAGAGGATGCCATGAAGAAGTTAGAAGTGGTTCTGCGAAGAGCCGAAGAGTATGGCCTGAATATCAACTGGGAAAAATGTCAATTCATGAAGAGGCAGATTGAGTACCTTGGGTACATCATAGCTGAGAACACAGTCCAACCATCTCCAGCCAAGATCCAGGCAGTTATGAAGTTCAAACTACCTACAAATGTCAAAGGAGTGCAGTCATTTCTTGGGCTGACAGGGTATTTTAGAAAGTTCATACCCAACTACTCCCTTACTGCCAGACCGTTGACCAACCTGCTGAAAAAAGATGAAGAGTTCAGGTTTGATGAAAGTTGCCAGGCAGCCTTTGAAGCCTTGAAGAAGAGCCTATGTAACTCACCAGTGCTGCAGATCTACAATCCTGCTGTTGAGACTGAGCTGCACACCGATGCCAGCATGGATGGATATGGAGCTGTACTGCTGCAGAAGAGCATGAAAGATGACAAGATGCACCCTGTGTACTACACAAGCAAGAAGACTACAGAAGCAGAAAGAAAATATCACAGTTACTATCTCGAAGTGTTAGCCATAGCAGAAGCAGTTAAGAAGTTCAGGGTGTACTTACTGGGAATCCCATTCAAGATTGTAACCGACTGTTCAGCGTTGACCATGACCCTGCAAAAGAAAGACTTACCTCCGAGAGTCGCGCGATGGGCGCTGTTGCTAGAAGAATACAACTACACAATCGAACACCGACCAGGAACAAAAATGAGACACGCAGACGCCCTAAGCAGATACCCTGTAAGTTTGATAATCACGGAAACGACAACACGAATAAAAAGAGCTCAAGATGAAGATGATAAGATTAAAATGATAAAGAAAATTTTAGAAAATGGACCATATGAAGACTTTGTAATAGAGAACGGAATACTTTTCAAAGAAAATCACGGAAATAGGCAGATTGTGGTGCCGAAGAAGATGCAATCTGAAATAATAAGAAAGAAACATGAGAATGGACACTTCGGAATAATCAAGACAGAAGAATTAATACACAGAGAATATTACATCGATAACCTGACAGAAAAGATAAAATCAGTTATTAACAATTGCGTAGAATGCATTTTAATTGCACATAAAAGGGGAAAGAAGGAAGGATACTTACATCCGCTGGATAAAGGCGATACTCCCTTGTCAACGTACCACATCGATCATCTTGGTCCCCTGACATCAACGAATAAGAATTATAAGTACATTTTGACAATTGTAGATGGCTTCACGAAGTTTACGTGGATCTACCCGACGAAGACTTTGGCAACTCAAGAAGTAATAGAAAAACTTAAGATACAACAACAAACTTTTGGCTCCCCTCAGAGAATAATCACAGATCGCAACGCCGCATTCACATCCAACGATTTCAAAGATTACTGCATTAAAGAAGGTATCACCCACCACACTATTACGACCGGTCAACCCAGAGGCAATGGACAAGTTGAGAGGGTCCATCAGATAATCATTGGTGTACTAAGCAAGTTGAGCTCAGATGACCCCACGAAGTGGTACCGACGTGTCAGCAATGTACAAAGATGCCTAAACAATACTTTCCAAAGAAGCATTGGTATGTCACCTTTTGAACTTCTGATGGGTGTCAAAATGAAAGACGGCGATCCTGAACTATCAAAATTAATCGATGAAGAGATTATTGAAAGATTTAACGAGGCAAGATCAGATCTAAGAGCTAGAGCTAGACAGTCCATACAGAAGATACAGGAAGAAAATAAAAAGGAATACAACAGAAAAAGGAAAGCAGCTACTCAATATGAAGAAGGTGACCTCGTAGCTATTCGAAGGACACAATTCGCCCAAGGTGCAAAACTTTACCCCAAATATCTTGGCCCATATCAGATAACGAAGAGAACGGGCAATGATAGGTACCAGCTTACCAAGATCGGGAACGGAGAGGGCCCTATCAATACCACGAGTTCGGCTGACCTTATGAAAACATGGATTGGAGAAGAGGATTCTGGCTCGTCCGGGGCGGACGAAGAGCAGGAGGGCCGTGTGGGATAATTTTAATCACAGGCTTGATTTTGTGGCAAATTAGGATTAGCCTACTGGCAGCATTTTGTTTTTTCAATGAGTAGAGTTTTTTTTGTTTAACCGAGGTGTAGCAACACTGTGTTTTCTTTTTCTTCTTCGCTAATGAGCCGGCATTTGGGCAAGACGTATTGTTATAAAATTAAAGATGAATAGTGGATTTCTCAAATAAAAGAAGATTACGAAGATTGTGGGTGTTCTCATTTTCAACTCTACATATATATATATATATATATATATATATATATATATATATATATAACACTATGTTCGTAAAAAAACACCCTGAGTTGTTTCCACGTTTGTGTGCAACTGTAATGAGAAATAGACGTGATGAAAGTAAATTACGTCTTCATCGCGCAAAAATAGCCTTATTGGGCAAAAGCATTGTATGTATGGCTCCTATTATATATAATAAAATTCCGACAATCTACAAACAATTAAATACAAATGTATTTAAGATACGGTTCAAAAAACTGCTTATTGACAAATGTTACTAGGTACAATCTTAATGAATTTCTAAATGACACATTATAATTATTTTTTTCTTTCTAATCTACTGACCATTATATTAAAGACTTGTGCCTGTCTACTTTTTGACCCAATTTGATCATAATAACAAAGTGTAATTTTTGTCTTGACATACTTTTATAACTGTTTAATAATTACTGTGATGGCGAACCTCTCTTATTTGCACGCCACCTTCTGGCAAAACATGTTGAAGCAAAACTAACATGATAAATGACAATGTTATATTTAAGACCATAGTAATGCATGCCACTGTACTATCGACACATGTTTATGCGAATAAATGAATCTTTATCTTTACCGTTTTCAACATTATTAATAGATCCGATACTGACGATATTTCCCAACGCGGTCTACTTATAGTGATTTTTAAAGCAGTGAAAATTTAAAACACTTTTGGGCACCTATTCGAGGTCAGTACCTTACAAATGTAAGGCAACTTATTTATTTCCTGCGGCACCAACGCTTTGCTGTATATTATTGATGAATTACTTGATTTTTCTCTAGTACCCACTTATCGGCTTTTTATATCCATGGAAAACCTCCAAAGTTGCAATTTCTTATCACACCTTTATCTCAGTTTACTCACCTAATCTGGTTTTACAAGTGAAGTGTTTTTTTTCTAGTATTTGAAAGTGAACAAACTTCAAAGTCAAACTAAAAATATTCATGTAGTACAAAAATTGTGACTTAATAAACGTCACAAGTTTACAACAAAGAAACTCCACAGGTTTGCTTAGTTAACAGAGTTTTCAACTTAAAGTTACACTACATTAGATACAATCGTCCCCGTTAACATTATTTAAATACCAGACATCTTCGTCTTCCAAATAATCCTTAACGTTATAATAGGCCTTCTTGCACAGAGTACGCTTAACACATTTTTTAAACCGCGTCGGTGGTAACTCTAATATATCTTGAGAAATTTTATTGGAGAACCGTTACAGTGCCTCATAAAGGATGTATTAGCTTTTGCGCCCAACAAAGGATGTATTAAAGGATGCTTCACAAAGGAAGATTTATGCCAACCTAAATCTTGGGAATTAAAGTTAGGTTTATCTCTTAAGTTACTGATATTATTTCGGACATACCTACTTACATGATACTCCTGTGGGGGGCGTTGCCTCCTCAACAATTGAAACTACCAGAAGGGATTTGCAGGATGTAATTTGGTATGCGAGAAAATTCGTGTCAATAAGAACGAGTGACTTGAAAACCACTGACTCTTGACAGATGAGCCGCGCGGCGGCGGCGGGAACATTCCGCCGACCAGCACGCGTGAGGCGCGCGAACGCTCCGTGTAGGATGCACTACATCACTCCCCTTGGAGAGAGTTAATCCGGGGGAAAATCCTTGAATCTGACTCTTCGTCCTGACCGCGTTGTGTAGCTGCGGCACGGGATGGTGGCAGTGGGTGCATTCTGTGCGTTCTTTGGTGCAGTAGGTGGTTTGTTTGCTTCTGTGAGTGGGACTGAGGAGGGTGGATGGTCATCGGCGAGTATGTAGGCAGGCTTGACACGATCCATGGAAACGGTCACTGGTCCTCGCGATGAGTCGACAGTGACTGTTTTGCTAGTCCTCTTCAGCACTTTGAGCGGACCCGTATACGGCGCTTCCAAAGCGGCGCGTAATGCATCTTTGCGTAAGAAAACGTGTGTGCAACTCTCGAGGTCTTTATGTACAAACAGAGATTTGTTGCCGTGTTTTGATGCTGGGGTCGGTTTCAACTTTGCGATGTGTTCCCGCAGGTTGGCAACGAAATCTTGAGTCTGTGGAGTGGCTAGAGTTGAAGTTGTTTGTAGGAACTCTCCGGGCACTTTTAGTGGCTCTCCATAAACAAGTTCCGCAGCAGAGATTTTTAGGTCCTCTTTCCATGCTGTCCGGATGCCGAGCAGGATAACGGGCAACACTTCCGTCCATCGCGTGTTATTGTGAGCCATGATCGCTGCCTTCAGGGTTCTGTGTAGGCGCTCTACCATGCCGTTGGCTTGAGGGTGGTATGCAGTAGTATGTTGCAGTTTGATACCACACAACTTTGCCAGTGCCTTGAACAGTTGCGATTCGAACTGTCTGCCCTGGTCGGTAGTCACTATCTGAGGACATCCGAATCTTGCTATCCAGGTTTCGTAGAATGCTTTGGCTACAGTTTCGGCAGTCATGTCGTAAAGTGGTGTAACCTCAGGCCATCTGGTAAACCTGTCAACGGCTGTCAAACAGTATCTGTAGTTCTCTGACGGTGGTAATGGTCCAACTAAGTCGATGTGAACGTGTGCAAATCGTGCTCCAGGTGACTGGAAAACTCCAAGTGGTGTTGCTGTGTGTCGCTGCACCTTAGCGCGTTGGCATGCGAGACAGGTTTGGACCCAAGTACGACAGTCCTTGCGTAACGAAGGCCATACAAACCGCTGTGACACCATTTTTGTTGTAGATCTGGTGCCTGTGTGACTCATGCCATGGATTGAGTCGAAGACTTGACGACGTAACTGACTCGTGATAAAGGGACGAGGTCTGGCTTGTGACACATCACAGAACAAAGTCACGTCTGTGCCTGGTACCGGAACTTTCTGAAGTTTCAATGAAGATCCGCCCGGCAGCAGTGATTGAAGTTCCGCATCATCTTCCTGTGCGCGGGAGATGGTAAGGGGGTCGGGGGTCGCTGAGATGGATTCAATCCTAGAGAAAACATCAGCAGTCAGGTTATCCTTGCCTGATATGTGCCTGATGTCTGTGGTATATTGTCCGATGAGATCCAGGTACGTGAATTGTCGGGGTGAGCAGTTTCGGTCCTTCTGGTTGAATGCGAATGTAATGGGTTTGTGATCCGTGAAGATGATGAAATGACGACCTTCAACCATGTGTTTGAAGTGCCTGACAGCTTGATAGATGGCTAGCAATTCTCTGTCGTAGGCGCTGTATTGTGTCTGGGGTTTGGTCATCTTCTTTGAGAAAAACGCTAGTGGTTGCCAGTTGCCGTCGACGAGTTGTTGTAGGACTGCGCCTATAGCGGTGTTGGATGCGTCAGTGACAAGATCAAGGGGTGCATTGGGAACAGGGTGAACAAGTTGAGTAAATCTTGAGAGACTCGACTTGCAGTTTTCGAAAGCCTGCTGTTGTGCTGGTGTCCAGGTCATGGAGTGGTTGCCCTTGACGTTTGGCCCAGCCAGCATCTCGTGCAGTGAGGCCTGTTCTTCGGCTGCATTTGGCATAAACCGTCGGTAATAATTCAGCGTTCCAAGGAATCTTCGCAAACCTTTCGCAGTCTTAGGTGGTGGGTACTCTTTGATGGCCGAGATTTTATCGTCCAGTGGTTGAGTGCCTTCAGCAGAAATTTTGTAGCCAATGAAAGTTATTTCGCTTTCCCCAAAGCAACATTTTGATTCGTTCAGGAGCATTCCGTACTCACTGAGTCGCTGGAAAACCTTCTCGACGTGTGCAAGGTGCTCTTCGTGGTTTCTTGAGTAGATGAGTATGTCATCAATGTATGAGTAACAAAAATTCAAGCCTCGGAGCACTTCGTCAAGAAATCTTTGGAACGATTGTGCGGCGTTTCTCAGTCCGAATGACATGAAGGGAAATTCAAAAAGTCCAAATGGTGTGGTTATGGCGGTTTTTGGAATATCGTCAGGACAAACGGGAATTTGGATGTAAGCTTTTACAAGGTCTAATTTTGAAAAAACTGTGCTGCCAGCTAGTCTCTGTGCAAAATCCTCGATATGACGTATCGGGTATCGATCTGGAATGGTGCGGTTGTTGAGTGCTCTGTAGTCTCCGCAGGGTCTCCAGCCGTCACCTTTCGGTGCTAAGTGGAGTGCAGAAGCCCACGGTGAGTCTGAGCGGCGCGCAGTTCCGACCTGGACCATCTCTTCGAACTGTGCCTTGGCTATCTTCAGCCGATCTGGGGCGAGGCGTCTTGGTCTGCAGAAAACCGGGGGGCCAGGTGTGGTACGGATGTAGTGAACCGTCGTATGTTTCACCTGCCTGTCGATGCCCGAGGGCTTCGTGAGTTCCTGGTATTGGGCCAAAAGCTGGTGATATTTGCTCAAACCAGAGATAGCCTTTACGCTGGGAGTATTGCACGGCTTGACTGTGCCCGCCGCTGTGAGCGTAGTCACGCTGTCCAGGAGTCGATGGTTTCTGCTGTCTATCAATAATCCGTAATGCGAGATGAAATCTGCGCCGATGATTGGTCTGTCTACGTCGGCCACAACGAAATTCCATGTGAAGTCTCTGCGCAGGCCTAGATTTAGGTACATCTTCTTTGTCCCGAATGTTTTGATTGATGTGCCATTGGCTGCTGACAGATTGTAACCGGCTATTGGTTTTCTGGGTTCTTGAAGGAACTTTGGCGGAAGAACGCATAGGACGGAGCCGGTATCAATTAAAAATTCGATTTTGCTTCGTGGATCCATTATAAATAGGCGGCTGTATGTAGGACGACAGTCATCTGCCGCCATTACTGACTGTCCGGTTGGTTTTCCGTTTTAGTGGCGGTCTAGTAGGTGCAGGGGGATGTGCATTTTCTCGCCTTGTCACCAAACATTGAGTGGTACCAACATACCCCGGGGGATCTACTGCGGGATCGTTGACGCCTCCTAGATACGGACCTGTGTCGGCCTTGCAAGTTTCGCTCATTTGAATTGCGGTTGATACTCAACTGCGCTATTTCTTCGGTGATTTTTGCCGACATAATTTGTTGCAGTTTCGCGAACATGTCTTCTAAGCTTGCTATTGACACACCCACGAAGGCAGAGTCGTCGGAATCCGTCGAAGTCGGTGGGATGTTATTATCACCGCTCGCCATCCTGGTTTCTGCGGTTCGTATAAGGGTCACCAATGCGAGGGGCGTTGCCTCCTCAACAATTGAAACTACCAGAAGGGATTTGCAGGATGTAATTTGGTATGCGAGAAAATTCGTGTCAATAAGAACGAGTGACTTGAAAACCACTGAATCTTGACAGATGAGCCGCGCGGCGGCGGCGGGAACATTCCGCCGGCCGACACGCGTGAGGCGCGCGAACGCTCCATGTAGGATGCACTACACTCCCATAAATGTATTGACAACTGACAGAATTTTGGTTTCCTACCTAGTTTATACTAGAGGTGTTCAATAAATAGTGAGAATGAATAAGATGCAATTAACTTTTATCAAATGTTATTTTATTTTTCAACATAGTTGTATACACTTTTAGTTGTATACACTTAGCATATCTTTTCTCTAAACCTAAAATTCCCTAAAAAACCTTGTACTGCGGTGATCACTGCATCATCATCGTCAAATTTCTGGCCTCTTAGATATTCTTTCAATATCGGAAATAGATAAAAGTCACAACACACAGCAAAGTCTGGAGAATATGGAGGATGTTCCACCAATTCGAAGCCAGCATCATTGATGGCAGCCATCGCAACTTTCGAATTGTACGCTGAAGCGTTATCTTGATGAAACAAAACAACTTTAGCGAGTTTGCCACGCCATTTTTCGTCTAATTCGTAACGCAACGATGATTTAGTCTGCGTACATATTCCCCGTAATAGTGGCTCCATGACTTCAATTATCACCACCCCTTGGCTGTCCCAAAAAAGAGAACCCATGATCTTGCCGGCGGATGGAACGGCCTTGAATTTCTTAGGAGTCGGTGATGATAGTCTCTTCCAAATCATGAATTGTTTCTTTGTTTCAGGGTTGTAATGACGAAGCCATGTTTCATCCATAGGTAGGAATCGAGCCAAACTCCGGTCAGGATCTTGTTGTAACAGTTCCAAACAGCTTTGTGAAATTCTCAGCCTTTTTCGTTTTTCTTCGTTGCGCTGAGACTTTTTTCATTCCCTTATATTATGAACACTCCCTATTGAAATTTTTAGTTCTTCAGCTATAAAACGAACAGTAGTACGACAATTCGCCAAAACAATTTTTCCAAAATGTTTTTTCCATTTCTTCAGTTACTGCAGTCGGAGGGCGCCCTGAGCGCGAGTCGTCATTAGTGGATGTTTTTCCCCCATTAAACTCAGCACACCAACGTGCAACCGTAGAATAAGGAGGAGCATGATCGAACCGCTAAAGTAACTTGCAAGTCTTGATTTACTCGTTCCGCAGTAAAATTTTTCAAACATACACCGCGCGAACATTCAATTTTCACCATTTTCGATGACTCGTTGCGACAGACCACAAGTAAAAACTTTCTATGATTGAAAAACAAAAGAGCATCCAACTTTTTTTATTTTGTGATGTCGACAAATACGTGGGCTATGCCTGCCAGTATTTTCTTTTTCTCTATTCAAGGAGTTCATACCTCATTCTCACTACTTATTGAACACACCTCGTAAATGATCGGACCGTTCTCTTCTGCCACATCCAGCACACACAATGAATGCCCAGTAGAACAAAAGTTTACCGTGTTTTACCTACTTGGCCACTTTATCTTCCAGATGTCGTCACTAGTCTACGTGGTAATGTTCGTGAAAGACGTGCACGTGAACAATGACAATGAGGTATCGGTGTTCAACTGGCGACTACCGCTAAACGCTGTAAGATGTCTCTTTCGACCACGGGAAGGAAACAGACGAAAGATTATCCTTCTCATGGCTGTCGTAGCACTAGGGAGCAGATTGCTGCTCACCAGTAAGGAAAAAATATAGTTTATACTTTATTGCACACATAAAAGAAAACATAAATAAAACATAACATTTACAGAAAAAATAAAACATGTACATGGCGAGCTTATTTCAGTAGAAAGACTGAATTTGTAACAAAAATGTAAAGGTTGCCTGCTGTCGTCTATACAAATGGCTGAGCTTGGTGGCTCTTATCAATTTACGCTCTCCTGGTAACAAGAAGAGCATCAGAGACTTGACGGATTGCAGAACCGCCCATTTTACCAATTCCAAACACCTCATCAACACTAGAAATCCTAGTTGGGGAAAAACAATCTCTCTTATTTTAGAACGTTTATCAAGTTTGCAACAACGTTGCCTTGTTTCGGAGCGAATGGTGACCGAAAGGGTTCGCAAATGTTACGTCATTTTCACCGTTTGCACCAGACGCCCATGGGAAAGGAATGATTAAAATCGGGACAAGTCCGACTTATTGTGTTTTATTTATTAAAAAATATCGATTACCTTCCTACTAAGATAATGAAATATAATTAAAAATGTAGTCTACTCGGATCACACGATTCGAGTGGAATATTTTGCTTGGTTTGATGTGATCCGTTGATACTGTGATCAGTTTCTGTGATCCGAGTGGACGAACTCCATTTTTAGCGCTAGTTAGACCTTTTGCAGGGTTCCGTACCCAAAGGGTGAGGGACCCTATTACAAAGACTCCACTGTCCGTCGGTCTGTCTGTCTGTCACCAGGTTGTATCTTATAGGCCGTGTTTGAAATTTTCACAGATGATGTATTTCTGTTGCCACTATAACAACAAATACTAAAAACAGAAAAAAGAATAAGGGGGGCTCTCATACAACAAACATCATTTGTTTGGCGTTTTTTGCTCGATATTAATAACGGCAACAGGTAGACGCTTGAAGTATTCAAATGTTGTATAGATAATGGTACGGAACCCTTCGTGCGCGAGTCCGACTCACACAATTGGGTAGCAGAACTAAAGGGAAAAATTAAAAAACTGTTAATTAATAGTATAAATATATATATATTACAATAAAAATCTTTGAGACTCAATTCCCGTGATAGACGAACGACAAGTCGGTATTTACATAACTAAAAATTTGTACGGAACCCTCGGTGCGTAAGTTCACTTGCAATTGGAAGGTTTTTTAATTTATAAATTCTTTGGCTGTCTATTTCACGAGAAATATTATACTGGCTGCCCATTTCACGAGAAATGTCATTGAAAACTGATCTCTTCAAGAATTTACTTTTTAATATCTAGATATTGTTTTGTCTGTTACAGCTGAGGTGATGCTCGGCTTTATGTTCTATAGACGCAAATTTAACTGGGACGACATCATGTTTGGTTCTTACATTGCTTATAGAAATAGCATAAGTTTTCTTGGTAAGAAATGTTTCTATAGTATTTTTTTATGTAGCTATACATTCTATAAGACTTAACTATACTATAGCAATAAATCAAATATCTGGTAATGTGTTTCATGAAACAGCAATCAATACTGACCGGCAGTCAAGTGAAGTAAGATTTCTATTATAATAATGATTTTTTTAGTATAAGAGAAGATATGATTCTTCCTTTGGTGCTGCTACTTAGTACCGGACCGTCCCTTGATAACATTTCACACTTCCAGGCACATTGTTGATACTGACGGTCCTCCAACGGTCATTGGACCTCTCGAACGAATATATCGGCGTCATCAGCTGTATCAGCTACATCCTCAGTACGGCAGGATTAGTCGCCGCGCAAAGTACTGCCGTCGTGTTCATGGGTAATTATGTTCCTTGGTCGTTCTATTCTAAGGACCAAAGACAAATATATTTATTTATGAATTCCATCCACCCTATCAATGTACTCGACATTGATAGGATGGATGGAATTCCACTGTGAAAATTTCAACCCGCGTCATCCTTACGTCAGAATGAAGTGTTGGAAAATGGTAGTTCTATCACGCAATTTTTGGTCATGTATGTGCAATGTGGGAAGTTACATAAAAGAAGGAAGACTCGTAAGGTTATGGTGTGTGTGTGGCTCTTTAATAATAGGTATGTACTTTGGGAAAAAAGGATTTTGGTCTACCAATCATAGGTGACAACCTATCATCATCATCATTCAGCCACAAGAGGTCCACTGCTGGACATAGGCCTCCTCTATGGATTTCCAAAAAGACCGGTTGGAAGCGGCCTGCATCCAGCGCCTTTCTGCCATTTGGATGAGGTCATCTGTCCATCTTGTGGCTGGTCGTCTTACGCTGCGCTTGCCGATATGTGGTCTCCATTCGAGAACTTTTCGGCCCCATCGGCCATCAGTTCTGCGTGCTATGTGCCCCGCCCACTGCCACTTCAACTTACTAATCGGTGACAACCTAATAACCTTACAAATAAACATTACTTACAAAAGAACAGTATGGATTAAATAATACTACATAAATCATCGCGTGCATACAGCAAAGATTAAGATTCATTGTTGTTTTTGCCCGGCTGCGAAGCAAGGTTATGTTTTGCGCGTGTAAGTATATCATCGTCTAACCCCCAGTTTCTCGTATACTAACACGCTGTTAATCTACTGTTAGCAGCTGTCAATTGACCAAAGTGCATACAAAAAACCACTGTCAGCTGTTAACAGTAGATTAACAGCTTGTTAGTGTACGAGAAACCGGGGGTAAGTATGACATTACAATAGTTACAAAATATCGCCATTCTAAAGGTCGGTAAATATAATGCTACCATCTATAATACAATACTGCAGCGGCCAGCAAAAGCGGCATTAATGAACGAACTGGATGTCTAAATGATGTGTAATTGAAACATACGTAAGTCTATTAATGCCAAGTTGTGGCTTGTATAGTATTTTTCTTAATTAATGGGCGGATATTAAAACTAAGTAGGTATACCTACATAGTCAAAACTTTTTACTTTTCAAAATCAGTGATTAAAATCTGAATTTGCACGGATATTTACTCTTTTATTTTTTCATTTTACAATTTACTGACGTTTCGGTACTTTTGCGAGTTTCGTGGTTGGACCTCTGTGGCATATCCACCCGCCGCCGCCGCCCGTTTTGAATTTTTTTTCAGTTTCCGCGCACGATGAAAGTGGTGAATATGGATAGAGGATTACTTTGACAAAATAACGTTAATTGCGATGTGATGTTATTTAGTAGGCAAAGTGTTTTTTGTGGTACCAGGTTGTGCTGCCTTTTAATAAATAGTTAAATCAACACGGAGACTATTATTTGAATGCAATGAGATGCGTAATTACTGCATTGTTAATGATTGTCATTGATCTATGACGATCATTATTCCCAAATATCTCGGAAACGTGACACTTTAGGGTACCATATGAATAGAAGTTTTTTGTTTGTATAAGTATCCCCTATCCATATTGACCACTTGCATCGTGAGCGGGAACTTTGAAAAAAAATCAAAATGGCGGCAGGTTTTTTTTTTTACAGTTCCGGTAATTGGGATAATATCACAAGGATCTCAGGTTGTACAGCGACCCATTTTAAATAAGCAGATATTGCCAACAGAACAAGGTAAGCAGTAATTCAATTAAACACATTTTACGCATAACTTAATTTAGTTTTCAAACTAGAATTTTTGCAAGCACTACACATTATTAGCTTAATTCCGGATTCACTTACTTGATTTTTTTCTTAGAAGAGTCCGACCAGGTTTCGCTCTGATTCGCAGAGCTTAATCATGGTGAGTAGAGAGGGAGCTCGCGACGTCGGTGGCTCGTCTCTAAGGGCTCCCTCTCATATCAACAGGTAATTCTAAACTGAGGTTATTATACCTACCCCCCGTTTCTTGTATAATAACAATTAAATACAAAATAAAACAACTAACAGCTGTTAACAGCACGTTACATATGAAGAAGTTAACAGCAAAGAAGTGGCGTAAGTCACCGGGTTTTAGCTTTCCAGATCTGACCATATGACGTTTCTTTGTCCAGGTAAAATCTACAGCCTTGTAGGAGCCCTACAGTCAGCAACACAAACCTGGGCGTCACCACTTTACTCATTGCTGTACTCAAAGACTGTAACCAATCATCCGGACGCCTGGTTGGCTCCCAGCATATTCGTGGCTCTTCTACAACTTGGTTCATATCTGTGGAGCAAAAGTTTGCAACAAAGCAGTGCGGAGAACTCTACTCAAGAACATTCCATTAGTATGATTGCGAAAATAAATAGTGGGGTAATAGTCAATAGAGATTCAGATGATAAAATAAATGGTTTACAAAGTTAAGTAAATTCGTGTAGCTATCGGGTAATTACAATAAAATTTGTCTTTCCACTGTATTTTGATCATAACGTGTTACGAAGTCAACGATGTTTTCAGAAATATTCTCAAGAATTTTTTGTTCACTACTACTAACCAGATCCTGCCTTCTCGGTAGCAAGAGATAGTTACTTGGTTTTTATAAGATGACAGTCTGTCGTCAAATTCTTTGCCTGCATTTAGATAAACTGCCCAACTAGCAGTAACTAAAAACTAACACTTGCAGCTGCATAGCGCGATATGCAGTTTTAGCGATAGCTAAAGTCCTAAGATGGTAGCGGTGCTGGTAGCGAAGGGGTAGAACGGCCTCACATTCGGGAGGTTGCAGGTTCGAATCCCGTCATGTACCAATGACTTTGTTTTCTAAGTAACGTGCATTTGTGAAGTTGGCACACTAAAAGTTTTGCACTTCTAGCTCTCCTCTAATCGGAACTATTTATAACTTAAAACATGTTGTTTTTTTAAGTTCCGCATAACTTTTAGTGTAACCTACGTAGTAGCAATACCACTCGCTAACTTTGAAGGAAAACTGCAAAAGCACTTAGGGGGCGCTTAATTGTGCTACCTAGTTGGGTGGTTGAAAGTCCAGAGATAACTGTAATGTAAGTAACCACATAATTTGTACAGTCGACAGCACACCAAAGTACACTTTCGGTGCAAACTCGTCCGTAATGTCCGTAATGTCCGTAACGTCCGTAGAGCATAGGCATGTAAAGGTTGATGTACCGTCAACTGTACAAAAGAGCAGCAGAAGCCAAAAGCCCTTGACTTGATTTTCTTATTTACTTTTTTCCTGCCGATGGGCATAGACACACACAGCCAACTTTTATGAACGTTGTTTTGTTTGTTTTAGAACCAATTGAGCTAACTTTGGAATCTATTAATAAATTATCCGTGTCCGTAAACCGTATAGAATCTATACAAAGATACCTTAGTATGTATAATTTAAAACAAAGATACGTGATAGCGACTACAACGGGAGCTGCATTAGACATCACACACTCTTTTTAAAATTGCAAATGAGTATGTAGCCTCAGCGGACTTATTAGCTAATATAGAGTGTGAGGACCAACTATAGGCAAAATTCCTTTTTAATCCGAGCATGTAACTTATGATTTTGTAGGTAACGCAACGAACTAATCAAATTCTTTGTTGAAAATTTCGTTGAGGCTGTAAAGAAAATTTGTATTGAAAACTTTTTAAGTAATCCAAGACTTTATTCCTTAATCTTTGAATAATCTCATCTAGCTTTGTATCAATCTAAATTAATAATAATTGAAACATCGAAGTAGTACCTAACAATTAAATTAGAACCCGCTTTTAAATTTAGTGCTATCTGCGAGACTAACCCATTGCTTTTTGTGTCATTATTTACTTACTGTATTTTATTACTATAATCTGTAAGATCTCCAAATGTAAAAATAAAACAATAATACAAAATATAAATGATCAATAAATTGACCTAAATTCATATACAATACGGACTTCCAATTAATAACAGTAGGTATATATAATATGTTAAATACGCAGAGTATCAGGGGAAAAAAATCTAACGTTTTATGCCTCACTTACTTATTAATTTGATACATTGTTGATTATTGTGTTGTGTGTAATTTAATTACATTTCCGTGAAGGCGAAGTGTTATCTTGTTTACATCTAGCTCATGTTATAATTACTGTGACTCGTATAGAAAATAGATTAATGTTTTATTTCACCCATATTTTACCAATTTATTTCACATTTTGCTGTTGCGTACTTAGATAACACACAATCTATATATATAAAAATCAATTGCTGTTCGTTAGTCTCACTAAAACTCGAGAACGGCTGAACGGATTTATCTTATCTTAGTCTTGAAATGTTCGTGGAGGTCTAGGGAAGGTTTAAAAGGCGAGAAAAAATCGAATAATTTCCGGGAAAACCCTAAAAACAGCCCTTTTCTATTTCCCATACAAACGTTTTCTGTGGCGTTACGAAGTTCGCCGGGACAGCTAGTCCACAATATTTTTATTGTATTAAAATAAAATAAAATAAAACACAACTCAACCACTTTCCTGCTTTATGTTGACCAGGCAATCGGGGGAGAACACTCGGACAAGCAGAAATTTCCAAAAGATCACTAATCGTGACCAAGTATTAAGTAGCGCGTGTAACCTACGCGTGTAGTTGGTGAAATCCAATATAATATTATTATTATTACTAGCTGACTCGGCAAACGTTGTTTTGCCATATGAATTAGCCTACGACATATTCTCAGACCTGCCAAATGTACACAAAAAATGTCAAAAAAATCGGTAAAGCCGTTTCTGAGGAGTTCGATAACAAATACCGTGACAAGAGATTTTTGTCTATTAGATTATTAAGATTCTTTATTGCACCAAGTAATATTGTACAATAGGCGGGTTTATTAGTAATTAGCATTTTAATCTAGCCAACCAATGGGTGGCGAGAGAAGGTGCGGGTAGTGCCAAACCGAGAACTTAAAGAAATACTATTTTAAACAATAGAGGTAAAATAAAAATATACTATATACTTAAAGTAGAATAATAGTATAAATATCATATATCATTATCATCAGCCATTTGACGCCCACTGCAAGACATAGGCCTCCTTCATGGTTTTCCAAGTTTCCCGGTCTTGTGCCGCCCGCATCCAGCGACTCCCCGCCACCGTAACCAGGTCGTCAGACCATCTGGGCCTCGATTCTGTTAGTGCATTGTAGTATAATGACAGGTACACTGTCGGGTCACGCGACGTGTTTTTTCGTACCATTGACGCCTAGAAGGTTTGATGGGTGTGCCCGCGTAGACTTAAAGCAGCCATGAAATGAAAACCGTTGCAGTTGTCATGTTACTACAATGCATTAACAGAATCTAGGCCCAGGTGGGGGGCCTGCCCACGCTGCGTCGTCCGGTCCGCGGTCGCCAGGTCAGAACTTTTTCGCCCCAACGGCCATTAGTTCTCCGAGCTATGTGGCCCACCCACTGCCATTTCAACTGAGCAAGTCTTCGAGCTATATCAGTAACTCGGGATCTTCTGCGGATCTCCTCATTCCTGATTCGATCACGCAGTGAAACTCCTAACATAGCTCTCTCCATTGCTCATTGGGCGATCTTGAGCCTTCTTATGAGGCCCGTAGTCAGCGACCAGGTCTCTCATCCATAAATCATCACTGACAACACACATTGGTTATACACCGTTGTCTTGAGACGCTGAGGTATTTTGGACGCCGAAATGTGTTTTAGTTTCCCGAACGCTGCCCATCCAAGTTGAATTCGACGAGTGACTTCTTTCTCGAAGTTGGACTTACCTAATATCATATATAAATTTGTATAATAAAATAATACGTACATAATACATACGTAATATAAATTAAAATAAATAAATAAACAAATACGCATCAAGCACGCTCCAGTAAAATCGTAAGTACTTTGAACTAGTGCAATAACGATTTTAAGGAATAATAATAAAATATATCGTGGACGCTAAGGCGAAGCACGTTAAGTTTCTCGAAGATGCGGCTGTCCCTGTTTCTGAGGACATTCCCGACGTAGTGAAAAATATGGTATTTGTAAATATGTTAGCTTTTTGTCTTCCATCCACAGTATCGAGGCCTTGTACAAGAAAATTGTTAGCTCTTCTCTGGGTGACATTGAGGCCTCATACTGTGGGGAAGCCAGAGAGGCATGGAGACTGGCCTGCCCTAATGAGGATCCGCCGAAGCATCCTACCATCTAAAGACAGTGGGACGGGCCCCTCTGTGAGCTGGTGTAGAGCAGGTTAATCCATTCCTGCACCAGCGACGTGGAACGCGCTCGCCTACTGGCCGTGTCCGAGCGAGAGTCGGGCTACTGGTTGCAGGCCCACCCATCAGCATCTATAGGGACCCTGATGGACACCACTTCTTTTAGCACCGCCATCGGTCTGCAACTGGGTTGCCCAATCACTGTACCATCGCTGCCCCTGCGATACCGACGTCGATCACCTGGGCCACCATGGTGTCGTGTCAGCGGAGCGCCGGCCGCCTTTCCCGCCACACGGCTCTCAATGACATCATCCGGAGGGCCTTTGCCACAGCCGGGGTTCCGGCCACGCTGGAACCTCCAGGCATCATCCGCGACGATAGTAAAAGGCCCGATGGCATGACATTGATCCCCTGGAAACATGGGAGGCCGCTGGTATGGGACGCTACATGCGTTGACACGCTGGCACCCTCTCATGTTTCCCAGAGTGGAAGAGCCGCTGGTTCAGCGGCTGGCGCGGCCGAAAGCCTCAAACGGCGCAAATACGGTTCAATAGGAAACAATTACATATTTGCGCCGTTTGGAGTCGAAACCATAGGCACTTGGGGCCCAGAGGCGCGCCTGCTGTTCAAAGACTTAGCGGCGAGCCTAATCGACGCATCGGGAGACCAGAGGGCTGGCGCGTACCTCGGCCAGAGGATAAGCCTGGCCATCCAAAACGGTAACGTCGCCAGCGTCCTGGGCTCATTACCGCGGGACAGTGACCTGGGGCAGGTGTTTTATTTGTAAATATAGAATTTATGTAATTTGTATGTTTTTATCATTTATATATTAGTTAAGTCCAGTTTCTTATTTCAATTAGTTTTCTTTTTGTTAAGTTACGAATAATGTGGTATTCTATTAAATGTTAAGTTCACTCGGTAAACATTGTTTTCCCAAATTAATTAGCCTAAGACCTATTCTCTGACCTACCAAATATACACAAAAAAAAATCATAAAAATCGGTGAAGCCGTTTCGGAGGAGTTCGATAACAAACACTGTGACACGAGCTTTTATATATTAGATAAGATAATTATTATTATTTATTTATTTCAGAGCATAGGTCCATATAAATTATAATACTATAACAAAATAGTAACGTTATTTTACAAAAAAAAAACTAAGTCAACAATGCCACAAAATTAATAAATTACAATATATTATGCTGTGTGCAGGTGAGGCGAATGTTGCACCACTCTACTGACAGTGTAACATTCACCAAAGTATTATAATATATAACCTTGCACCATTTCACTGAATTTTGAGTGTCGAGTAGAATCTGTAGAATGTCCAATGATAGAGGAGAAAATGCTTTATAAATGGTTCATTACTAAAATATACTGAGCGATAGAAAAATAATTTTACTATCATAGCAGCATCTATGGATACTATTACTACTAAACATATTTATAATAGTAGATAGATAGATAATTCATTTATTAAATTTCCACAACACACAAAGATAAAAAATTAACAGGCATAGTATGCTAACAAAATTCAATATAATATGCAAGTGATACAACATAATGAATCGTAACAAGGAGGAGGAGGAGATTGTCCGTGTTAAGTGACCAGTACACACACACACACTCTACAATAAATTATTGGCTGCGTGTTATGTGATTTAATCGAGATTAGTATATTCTGAGGTTAACACGAGCATTAGACATAATAAAACTGAATTTTAACGGATATTTATTCGTTTACTTTTCCATTTTACAATTTTCCGACGTTTCGGTAGGTACTTTTGCAAGTGCCGTGGTCTCGGTAGACTGACTGACGTGGTTGGAACATAGCTACAGCATGGGAACCAGTTTTATTAATCGAGACTTAATTTTTTTTAACTAGACTTAACTAAACTACCATCATCATCATTCAGCCACAAGAAGTCAACTGCTGGACATAGGCCTCCTCCATGGATTTCCAAAAACTATAATAATATATAAATGTCATACATTCTATATTTACAAATAAAAGATCTGCCCCAGGTCACTATCCCTCTGCAATGAGCTCAGAACGCAGGCGACATTGCCTCTTTGGATGGCCAGGCTTGTCCTCTAGCCGAGGTACGCGCCAGCCCTCTGGTCTCAGCAAGCGCGCCTCTGGGCCCCATGTGCCCATCACGATTGATTACTCGGAAAAAAATCGGTACTTAGAAAAAATATTTTCACACCTCCTGCTCGACAATGCCTTATTACGTACCGTCAAATATCATCGTAAAGCATGGCCTTGTCTCTCGAGGGCAATAATAATGAAGAATTTCCCTAGGGAATAAAGTGATTTGAATTTAGAATGTCAAAATTCGCATGAAAACTATGGAGAAGCCCCGCATTGCAATTCGAAATTCGAATTGTTGTTCGAAACTCACCTCTTTTTTTTCTTTTTTTTCTGAAATACTGTGTCCTGTGACCGCGCGAAACACCAACAAAAAAAAGAAAAAAAGGCGCGAATTGCAAATACGAATTTAAAAGTTATATTCAATTTAAGTTGCTAAGCCGTAAAAGAGTGTGGACTTTATATTTAATTTCAGGTTTTAATACATATTTTCAACTTATGCAGCCCTGTCTTTTTATTGTCTCCCAGATGGTGTGAAAAGTAGAGTATTCACCTCTGGAATAAAACATGTCTTAGTCTCGGGCGGTATGAACCCCTCGCTTCACTCAGGACTCTACATAACTCCCTCGCTTCGCTCAGGAGTTAAAATTTAACTCCCTCGCTGCGCTCGCGAGTTAACTCGGAGTCCTTCGCTCCGCTCAGGGTTCAATATGCCGCCCATGACATAATACATGGTTTTATTCCCTTAGTACATAATCTACTATTACTGTCCAAATGTTATCACCTCCGTACTCAGATTATCACGTTTCATTCTCGCGGTATTACGGATTTACCATAATCATTGTTAGGGTTCCGTAGTCAACAAGGAACCCTTATGGTTTCGCCATGACTGTCCGTCTGTCTGTCGGTCCGCGGCTTAGCATAGATACGATAAGCACTAGAAAGCTGAAATCTGGCATCGATATGATTATTGATCAAGCTAAAAAAACGGTAGGAGAAAATCTAAATTTTTTTTTTACGTTACATCTAAATAGGGGATTTTTTTTCTCGGCTACACAATAGTGTGGAATATCTTGGATTGATCGTTTAAAAATATTGTGGGTGTAGCAAACCTATTTTCGATTCAGGGTTTCATTTGCGAAATATTAAGCTTTCAATCGCAATTTTTTGTTAGACTAGGACGTCCCGCCCGCCTTTTCTGGCTAAGTGGTTGATAGTAGGAACGTGAAAAAATTCAGGGTAGCACATAAACTTAAAAAGAAGACCATCACAGCAAAGTAGGCCTTACAAATTAACGAGTAGGCGATATAGGCGACCAACACATAAAAGGAAAACTTCGTGAATTTTTTTTTGAAAATTACTTTGATGAAGTTGTTAATTGGCCACGCTACTTATTTTTTATATACGTTTTTTATCATTTATTTATTTTTTAATTTTATTAATTATTTATATTTTTAATATTTTTCTAAAATTTTGTGGTGTGTGACGTCATCAGAGCATGATTAAAGAGATTGTCTTTGCCTGCATAAAAAAAACAAATGTCATTAACGTCAGTTGATTTGGTCGGCTAACCATGTATTCTGTGGGCTAACATAAAAATAAAACCGAAAAACGACAGTCTGTGAAACCGACACTTCAACACGTTGATATTTCGTTTTTCTTTTTTGTAAGGCAAAGGATTAATACTCAAACTGCCTTTGCTGATGTCATACAAAGGTCATTTAAGGTCAAAGCTTTTTATTGAATATCTTAAAAATATAGACTTACTTAGAAATCTGATAAATAGAAATTGTACGAAAAGCGAAATTCTCGAAATGGTTTTGAGATTTCCGTTTATATTAAAAAATGTAGCATGATGACCAATTGTGTAAAGCAGGTAGTTCTACGGAATCCTACAATGCACGTGGCCTGACACGCGCTTGGCCGGTTTTATAAGTTTTACACTTGAAAATCTATTTCTGTCAAAATTTTTGACGTCAAGCACTCAATCAGCGATTATAGCTAAAAATAGCGATGTGTCGGTCGATCTCTGTAACACTAAAGATAGCACGAAGGAAGTGCCAGAGCAGATAATATCAAAACATCCGTGATAAGTCTTTGGTATAAATACCCCAAACTGGTAACCAATAGTTACAGATTTGTAACGAAGAGTCAACTACATTGTTTTTCTCGCGAATTTTCAGCCATTACCGAATTTTCACTATTACCAAGTAAGTAATGCGTTCAGTGGAATTCTGGTAAATTCACCTGTTTTGAAATTTGCTATAAGTAATCTTCTTTTGATCAACCTTTTGTGTCCAGCTTAAACGAGTTAACACGGTATTGAAGGCAATACAGTTATTTCTTGTAACAATAACCAACTAATTGTAAAACCAAGAGCATCTGCCAACAAAATATTATGCAGTTTGGCAGAGTACCTACAAGTAATGTATTTTTCTGTATTTATTTGAATAAAAAACTTCAGTCAATCGATCAATTGTACTTTTTTATACAGTCAAGTCCGAATCCAATGGCATAGTGACTTCGGCTACCCTCATTCGGCCGTCACCTTTCACTTTTTTTAGCTTGAACTTTGTGCTGCGGATCCAACAAAAAGGCAATACCAATAAAACATCATCCTTTCCAGAATGCAGCCCTCCCCAGCCTACAACAACTGCTTTCCCAGCGCGAACGGCTACTCTGGAGCAGCGGCGGCAGGCCGTCTATCTCCGAATCCGTGCTTCGCCTCACGCTATATGTACCAGCAACAACCCAGCCTGCCGCATCCGCCCCCGGCCTTCCACCCTGGACCCTGCTTCATATCCGCATCAGCACTCCGCAGGCCTCTACCCAGCCCCTGCTGGGCACCGACCATTACAGGGACATAGGTCAGTGATGGACTTTAATTAGCGCCGTGTCACAGGACAGCTAAAGAAGCCGAAGAAAGTTTGAGTCCTGGTCTCACACAGGCAGGTCCTACTTTGACCTACCTTCTAATCTAAAGCAGGTGGAATTAACAATTTCCAAACATTGTTAAACTGTTTTTTATTTACAATATATCTACTTATTTTCAAAAACAACATTTACAATTAACTAAACATTAACTAAACGTGTCTACTCTAATATTGAGATTCTCCGGAGCAATCCAGTCCTGATTGTTAGGGCGTCCGTAATTTTTTAATCATAGCTCACATCTTGAGGGTTTAGTGAAAGCAGGGGTCGTATGTAATGGTCGGTGCTCGGCAGGGGTTGGGTAGAGGCCTGCGGAGTGCTGCTGCAGATATGAAGCAGGGTCCACAGTGGAAGGCCGGGCGCGGATGCGGCAGGCTGGGCTGTTGCTGGTACATATAGCGCGGGGCGAAGCACGGGTTCGGAGACAGACGGCTCGCCAGCGTCGCTCCAGAGTAGCCGTTCGCGCTGGGAAAGCAGTTGTTGTAGGCTGGGGAGCGCTGCATTCTGGAAAGGATGATGTTTTATTGGTATTGGCTTTTTCTTGGATCGGGAGGACAAAGTTCAAGCTAAAAAAAAATTACTGCCAATGAAGATTACTGGTGACGGCCTAATGAGGATAGCCGAAGTCAGAAAGAAGCACTATGTCATTGGATTCGGACTTGACTTAATCTAATAGTACAATTGATCGATTGATTGAAGATTTTTATTCAAATAAATACAGAAAGAGTCTGTGTCCGTATTAAGAATAGCGTCACTACATTTCCCGTGAATGTCATAGAAGGCGACTAAGGAAATCAATTGCCAGGAGACGGGCAGCAGCATCTTCCTGAGATTGAGATTGCGATTATGCCAAAACCCTTCATGGTATGAAAACCACGGAGGAGGCCTATGTCCTGCAGTGGGCGTCAAATGGCTGATGATGATGATGATGATGACATACATAAACCCACGCCTGTATCCCAGAGGGGTAGGCAGAGACCACTTTCCCTTCCTCAACATTCATTACTTTTTACTTGCATGTACGCCGGCTTCAGGTACTTTTCACCTTGCCCTTTGCCAATACATCCCCTATTTGTTCGAAGTATGTCCGCCTGGTTCGTCCCTTACCGGTCCTTCCACCCACATTCGCTCGATATATTTGTTTTCAATCTTTCTTCCCTCATCCTCTATACATGTCCAAACCAACGCAACATTTGTTTCTCAATTCTAGTCACTACATGCTTTTTCCGTCCCAACGTTCTCTAATCAAACTATTGCGTATCCTGTCATTCAAAATAACACAAGACCACCAAGACATACTTCTCAAGGACCTCATTTCTACCGCATAAATCTTTTAAAAACTTTTGCCATACTCAAGTCTCGCTACCATATGTAAGTGTTGGGACCAGCACTCCATTATCGGTAGCCAATCTAGCTCTTTTGAAGATGTTTTGGCCACTCAAAAAGGAGTGCAAGGCACCGTTTACACAATTTCCCGCTTTTACTCTTCTTTCTATACACCTTCACACTTTCCATCCCTCGTAAAGAGGCTCCCCAAATATACAAATTCTTTCACTTGTTTAAGTGTAATTACTTACTTGGTAATAGTGAAAATTAGGTAATGGCTCAAATTCGCGAGAAAAACAATAATTGTGCGTCTAGCTGACTCTTCGTTACAAATCTGTGACTATTGATTACCAGTTTGGGGTATTTATACCAAAGACTTATCACGGATGTTTTGATATTATCTGCTGTGGCACTTCCTTCGTGCTATCTTTAGTGTTACAGGGATCAAACCGACCGACACATCGCTATTTTTAGCTATAACCGCTGATTATATATGAGTGCTTGACGTCGAAAATTTTGACAGAAATAGATTTTTCAAGTGTAAAACTTATAAAACCTGCCAAGCGCGTGTCAGGCCACGCGAATTGTAGGATTCCGTAGAACTACCTGCTTTACACAATTAACAATTTCATCAAAGTAATTTTCATTAATAATTGTACGAAGTTTTCCTTTTATATATTAGTCGCCTATATCGCCTAATCGTTAACTTGTTACTACTTAGCTACTTAGCCGTGATAGATTTCTTTTTAAGTTTATTATACAATGCTACCCTGAATTTTTTCACGTTTCTACTATCAACCTTTTAGCCAAAAGAGGCGGGGGGGACGCCAGTCTAACAAAAAATTGCGCTTTAAAGCTTAATATTTCGCAAATGGAACCCTGAATCGAAAATAGGTTTCCTATACCCACCATATTTTTAAACGATCAATCCATGATATCCCACGCTATAGTGATGTCAGTGAACTTAGCATATCATTTTCCAGCATATCAAAAATAAATGAGAGTTCTTGTCGCATGCAGCAGAGTTCTATAGTTCCTGATACTTTTCAGAAATAGTTCTGGCGTTTTCACATAGAAAAAAATCAATTGAAAAAATGATATGCTATCTTCCCGTAGCATATCACTTCTCAGAAAATCGAAAAAAAAAGTAAGTTCTTATAGCATGCAGCTGAGTTCTATAGTTCCTGATACTTTTTAGAAATAGTTCTGGCGATTTTACCCCAAAAAAATCAGTTGACAAAATGATATGCTAACTTCCCGTAGCATATCATTTCGCAGCAAATCGAAAACTTATGTAAGTTCTCATCGCATACACCTATGCTATACAGTTCCTGATACTTTTCAAGAATAGTTCTGCCTTTAAATTCAAATAACAGCAGATCACGTACAAAACTTTAAAAAGTCGAAAAATACCACATTCATCAATTAAAATTATTTTGACGAACTCAGGACACAGAACTGTTACGTTTTTTATGGTTCTGTATCAAAACTGAAACCTTAAACTAAATTAAGAACCAGAACTCACGTAAAAGTGTCAGCATATCACTTCAGAATGGTAGAAATTTCAAAAATAATACAATAATATTTTTAAATAAATTAAGCAGGCTTATAACACAGAACTCTTTTGTTTGTCATAGATCTGTATCAGATCTGCACTAAACATCTCAATTTAGAACTAGAACTCACGTAAAAGTATCAGCATATCACGTTAGAATGGTTGAAAATTCAAAAATAAAATAATAATATTTTTTAATAAATTTAACAGGCTTATAACACAGAACTCTTTTGTTTGTCATAGATCTGTGTCAGATCTTCACCATACATTTCAATTTAGAACTAGAACTCACGTAAAAGTGTCAGCATATCACGTCAGAATGGTAGAAATTTCAAAAATAAAACAATAAAATTTTTAAATAAATTAAGCAGGCTTATAACACAGAACTCTTTTGTTTTTCATAGATCTGTATCAGATCTGCACTAAACATCTCAATTTAGAACTAGAACTCACGTAATAGTGCCAGCATATCACGTCAGCATGGTTGAAAATTCAAAAATAAAATAAGAATATTTTTAAATAAATTTAGCAGGCTTATAACACAGAACTCTTTTGTTTGTCATAGATCTGTGTCAGATCTGCACCATACATTTCAATTTAGAACTAGAACTCACGTAATAGTGCCAGCATATCACGTCAGAATGGTAGAAAATTCAAAAATAAAACAATAATATTTTAAAATAAATTTAGCAGGCTTATAACACAGAACTCTTTTGTTTGTCATAGATCTGTATCAGATCTGCACTAAACATCTCAATTTAGAACTAGAACTCACGTAAAAGTGTCAGCATATCACGTCAGAATGGTAGAAAATTCAAAAATAAAACAATAATATTTTTAAATAAATTTAGCAGGCTGATAACACAGAACTCTTTTGTTTGTCATAGATCTGTGTCAGATCTGCACCATACATTTCAATTTAGAACTAGAACTCACGTAAAAGTGTCAGCATATCACGTTAGAATGGTTGAAAATTCAAAAATAAAATAATAATATTTTTAAATAAATTTAGCAGGCTTATAACACAGAACTCTTTTGTTTGTCATATATCTGTGTCAGATCTGCACAATACATTTCAATTTAGAACTAGAACTCACGTAAAAGTGTCAGCATATCACGTCAGAATGGTAGAAAATTCAAAAATAAAACAATAATATTTTTAAATAAATGAAGCAGGCTTATAACACAGAACTCATTTGTTTTTCATAGATCTGTATCAGATCTGCACTAAACATCTCAATTTAGAACCAGAACTCACGTAAAAGTGTCAGCATATCACGTCAGAATGGTAGAAATTTCAAAAATAAAACAATAATATTTTTAAATAAATTAAGCAGGCTTATAACACAGAACTCTTTTGTTTTTCATAGATCTGTATCAGATCTGCACTAAACATCTCAATTTAGAACTAGAACTCACGTAATAGTGCCAGCATATCACGTCAGCATGGTTGAAAATTCAAAAATAAAATAAGAATATTTTTAAATAAATTTAGCAGGCTTATAACACAGAACTCTTTTGTTTGTCATAGATCTGTATCAGATCTGCACTAAACAACTCAATTTAGAACTAGAACTCACGTAAAAGTGTCAGCATATCACGTTAGAATGGTTGAAAATTCAAAAATAAAATAATAATATTTTTAAATAAATTTAGCAGGCTTATAACACAGAACTCTTTTGTTTGTCATAGATCTGTGTCAGATCTGCACCATACATTTCAATTTAGAACTAGAACTCACGTAAAAGTGTCAGCATATCACGTCAGAATGGTAGAAATTTGAAAAATAAAACAATAATATTTTTAAATAAATTAAGCAGGCTTATAACTCAGAACTCATTTGTTTTTCATAGATCTGTATCAGATCTGCACTAAACATCTGAATTTAGAACTAGAACTCACGTAATAGTGCCAGCATATCACGTCAGCATGGTTGAAAATTCAAAAATAAAATAAGAATATTTTTAAATAAATTTAGCAGACTTATAACACAGAACTCTTTTGTTTGTCATAGATCTGTATCAGATCTGCACTAAAAATCTCAATTTAGAACTAGAACTCACGTAAAAGTGTCAGCATATCACGTTAGAATGGTTGAAAATTCAAAAATAAAATAATAATATTTTTAAATAATTTTAGCAGGCCTATAACACAGAATTCTTTCGTTTTTCAAAGACCTGTATCAGATCTGCACTAAACATCTCAATTTAGAACTAGAACTCACGTAATAGTGCCAGCATCATCATCAACCCATTATGTCCCCACCGAGGGGCACGGGTCTCTTCCCTGAGGAAGGTATAGGCCATACTCCACCACGGGGGCCAAGTCCGGATTGGTGGAGGCTTGTAGACTAGTGGCTTGTCTACTGTCAGAAGTTGTCAAGCCGCCCTAAGGCCTCTGACTTGGCTTAACGACTGCCATCTATCGACGGGAGCCGGCACCAACAGCTTAACGTGCCTTGCGAAGCACGGAACCGCTCGGAAAAATGCCACTAGCGTTAGGCATAGACGGCGACCCATCCATGCACTGAACGCGCCCAGTGTTGCTTAACCTTCGTGATCGTTTAAGATCACTCAGGCAGCCCGGGCTACGAGCGATTCCAGCATATCACGTCAGAATGGTAGAAAATTCAAAAATAAAACAATAATATTTTTAAATAAATTTAGCAGGCTTATAACATAGAACTCTTTTGTTTGTCATACATCTGTGTCAGATCTGCACTAAACATCTCAATTTAGAACTAGAACTCACGTAAAAGTGTCAGCATATCACGTCAGAATGGTAGAAAATTCAAAAATAAAACAATAATATTTTTAAATAAATTTTGCAGGCTGATAACACAGAACTCTTTTGTATGTCATAGATCTGTGTCAGATCTGCACCATACATTTCAATTTAGAACTAGAACTCACGTAAAAGTGTCAACATATCACGTTAGAATGGTTGAAAATTCAAAAATAAAATAATAATATTTTTAAATAATTTTAGCAGGCTTATAACACAGAACTCTTTCGTTTTTCATAGATCTGTATCAGATCTGCACTAAACATCTCAATTTAGAACTAGAACTCACGTAAAAGTGTCAGCATATCACGTTAGAATGGTTGAAAATTCAAAAACAAAATAATAATATTTCTAAATAAATTTAGCAGGCTTATAACACAGAACTCTTTTGTTTTTCATAGATCTGTGTCAGATCTGCACCATACATTTCAATTTAGAACTAGAACTCACGTAATAGTGCCAGCATATCACGTCAGAATGGTAGAAAATTCAAAAATAAATTAAGAATATTTTAAAATAAATTTAGCAGGCTTATAACACAGAACTCTTTTTTTGTCATAGATCTGTGTCAGATCTGCACTAAACATCTCAATTTAGAACTAGAACTCACGTAAAAGTGTCAGCATATCACGTTAGAATGGTTGAAAATTCTAAAATTAAATAAGAATATTTTTAAATAAATTTAGCAGGCTTATAACACAGAACTCTTTCGTTATTCATAGATCTGTATCAGATCTGCACTAAACATCTCAATTTAGAACTAGAACTCACGTAATAGTGTCAGCATATCACGTTAGAATGGTTGAAAATTCAAAAATAAAATAATAATATTTTTAAATAAATTTAGCAGGCTTATAACACAGAACTCTTTTGTTTGTCATAGATCTGTGTCAGATCTGCACCATACATTTCAATTTAGAACTAGAACTCACGTAATAGTGCCAGCATATCACGTCAGAATGGTAGAAAATTCAAAAATAAAACAATAATATTTTAAAATAAATTTAGCAGGCTTATAACACAGAACTCTTTTGTTTGTCATAGATCTGTATCAGATCTGCACTAAACATCTCAATTTAGAACTAAAACTCACGTAAAAGTGTCAGCATATCACGTCAGAATGGTAGAAAATTCAAAAATAAAACAATAATATTTTTAAATAAATTTAGCAGGCTTATAACACAGAACTCTTTTGTTTGTCATAGATCTGTGTCAGATCTGCACCATATATTTCAATTAAGAACTAGAACTCACGTAAAAGTGCCAGCATATCTCGATAGAATGGTCGAAAATTAAAAAATAAAACAGTAATTTTTATAAAATAATTTAGCAGGCTCATAACACAGAACTCTTTTGTTTGTCATAGATCTGTATCAGATCTAAACCGCATATCTTAATTTAGAACTAGACCTCATGTAATAGTGTCAGCATATCACGTCAGAATGGTTGAAAATTCCCCGTCCCCGTCCCCGTCTCCGTCCCCGTCCCCGTCCCCGTCCCCGTCCCCATCCCCATCCCCATCCCCGTCCCCGTCCCCGTCCCCGTCCCCGTCCCCGTCCCCGTCTCCGTCCCCGTCCCCGTCCCCGTCCCCGTCCCCGTCCCCATCCCCGTCCCCGTCCCCGTCCCCGTCCCCGTCCCCGTCCCCGTCCCCGTTCCCGTCCCCGTCGCCCTCCCCGTCCCTGTCCCCGTCCCCGTTATATTTCTACAATAAGTACATGTATACATACTTCTAATTATTTAAATTATTTCTATTTTGTAGTGCTGTAAGAAACCCTCTTATCTAAATTTTTTTCGTAGGATTTCATAAAAAATTCTACGACGGCTAACATACCAATTCTTTTGAACGGTAATATAGCAGGATCAGTACTTTTAGATGGTACTTATTTCAATGTGACGTCAACATGTGCGTTTGATTCAATTTTCCAAGGAATCCTTAGCGGTATATTGGCAAATAAAGTATATTTCGATAAGTTACAATTATCTGATTGTCCAATAGAAACTGGCACAAAATGTCAGTGACAAAAAAAAATCTTGAAAGAGCATTACGTCCAACGCGCCAAAATATTAACTGCGATTCCAATTTTTGCAGAAACAGTCGCGACATACACGAATAAAATTAAGCGTCTAGATGTTGAGTGCAATGCTGCCCACTTAGCGCAGTATCTATTGGAAAAGGAGCCAAGCTATACATGTCACATGGAGTGTTCTTGTGGATATACGAACCAGAAACAATATATTTTTTTGAGTGTGAACATTGACATGATTCTTTGCGACGGTCTTCATGTGATTCAATATGCCGTAGATGATTGTATATCGCTCGAAAGGTCTTACTTTGACTGCAAGAGAAAAATACCATGTTTCAACGAATATGGATCACATTTGGTCATCGATACCTCTGTTATTAGTGATCCGCTACCCCAGAAGAGAAAAGATCATTCTGCCCAAGTTGAATTCAATAAAAAAAATAATCAGGTTAGGTGGAAAGACGTACATGATTGCTGCTGTCATAGATTACAGCATAGAAAAAAAACATTATGTTACGTATGGATTAACAGGTGAGTTTTGGCACAAATACGACGGTTTGATAAAAAAACACAGTGCAACGAACTCAAAGACCTTTGAAAGTTTGATGCGAAGCAAGAACAATATATATAATAAGACCTGTATATAATATAAAAAAAACTGTATATTACATAATAAAAAAAAAAAGAAAAAAACATAAAAATCTACCCTGAAAAAAACCTGCAAAAAAGGGAAAAAAAAGAAATAAAAGCATGTTAAAGAAAAACTATCGGATGGGAAATATTTTTGTGATTTGTGTTCTGAGATTGTGCTGGAGATGTGGTTTCAAGTTGTGCTGGAGGTGTGGCTTGACATTTGTTTATGACAGTTGCCTCTACAGGGAGAACAACTTATCTTGGTTAATTGACTATTTGTCTTATTTAATCGACTATTAAAAATAAATAATAAAAACCTATGAAAATATGTGACAAAAACGTAAAAAAAAAGTTTAAAAGGAAAAAATGTAAAGAAAATAAATAAAAATTGTGATTAAAAAGCACGTTAAGAAAATAGGAAAATATTCGTGATTTTAGGTTGATGCCAAAGTGACTTTGTCTTAGGTTAGGGACGGGGACGGAGACGGGGACGGGGACGGGGACGGGGACGGGGATGGGGACGGGGACGGGGACGGGGACGGGGACGGGGACGGGGACGGGGACGGAGACGGGGACGGGGAATTTTCAACCATTCTGACGTGATATGCTGACATTATTACATGAGGTCTAGTTCTAAAATAAGATATGCGGTTTAGATATGATACAGATCTATGACAAACAAAAGAGTTCTGTGTTATGAGCCGACTAAATTATTTTATAAAAATTACTGTTTTATTTTTTAATTTTCGACCATTCTATCGTGATATGCTGGCACTTTTACGTGAGTTCTAGTTCTAAATTGAGATGTTTAGTGCAGATCTGATACAGATCTATGAAAAACGAAAGAGTTCTGTGTTATAAGCCTGTTAAAAATTTTAAAAATATAGTTATTTTATTTTTGAATTTTCAACCAATCTAACGTGATATGCTGACACTTTTACGTGAGTTCTAGTTCTAAATTGAAATGTTTTGTGCAGATCTGACACAGATCTATGACAAAAAAAGAGTTCTGTGTTATCAGCCTGCTAAATTTATTTAAAAATATTATTGTTTTATTTTTGAATTTTCTACCATTCTGACGTGATATGCTGACACTTTTACGTGAGTTTTAGTTCTAAATTGAGATGTTTAGTGCAGATCTGATACAGATCTATGACAAACAAAAGAGTTCTGTGTTATAAGCCTGCTTAATTTATTTTAAAATATTATTGTTTTATTTTTGAATTTTCTACCATTCTGACGTGATATGCTGGCACTATTACGTGAGTTCTAGTTCTAAATTGAAATGTATGGTGCAGATCTGACACAGATCTATGAAAAACGAAAGAGTTCTGTGTTATAAGCCTGCTAAATTTATTTTAAAATATTATTGTTTTATTTTTGAATTTTCTACCATTCTGACGTGATATGCTGGCACTATTACATGAGTTCTAGTTTTAAATTGAGATGTTTAGTGCAGATCTGATACAGATCTATGAAAAACAAAAGAGTTCTGTGTTATAAGCCTGCTAAATTTATTTTAAAATATTATTGTTTTATTTTTGAATTTTCTACCATTCTGACGTGATATGCTGGCACTATTACGTGAGTTCTAGTTCTAAATTGAAATGTATGGTGCAGATCTGACATAGATCTATGACAAACAAAAGAGTTCTGTGTTATAAGCCTGCTAAATTTATTTTAAAATATTATTGTTTTATTTTTGAATTTTCTACCATTCTGACGTGATATGCTGGCACTATTACATGAGTTCTAGTTTTAAATTGAGATGTTTAGTGCAGATCTGATACAGATCAATGAAAAACAAAAGAGTTCTGTGTTATAAGCCTGCTTAATTTATTTAAAAATATTATTGTTTTATTTTTGAAATTTCTACCATTCTGACGTGATATGCTGACACTTTTACGTGAGTTCTAGTTCTAAATTGAAATGTGTGGTGAAGATCTGACACAGATCTATGACAAACAAAAGAGTTCTGTTTTATAAGCCTGCTAAATTTATTTAAAAATATTATTATTTTATTTTTTAATTTTCAACCATTCTAACGTGATATGCTGACACTATTACGTGAGTTCTAGTTCTAAATTGAGATGTTTAGTGCAGATCTGATACAGATCTATGAATAACGAAAGAGTTCTGTGTTATAAGCCTGCTAAATTTATTTAAAAATATTCTTATTTAATTTTTGAATTTTCAACCATTCTAACGTGATATGCTGACACTTTTACGTGAGTTCTAGTTCTAAATTGAGATGTTTAGTGCAGATCTGATACAGATCTATGACAAACAAAAGAGTTCTGTGTTATAAGCCTGCTAAATTTATTTAAAAATATTCTTAATTTATTTTTGAATTTTCAACCATTCTAACGTGATATGCTGACACTTTTACGTGAGTTCTAGTTCTAAATTGAAATGTATGGTGCAGATCTGACACAGATCTATGAAAAACAAAAGAGTTCTGTGTTATAAGCCTGCTAAATTTATTTAGAAATATTATTATTTTGTTTTTGAATTTTCAACCATTCTAACGTGATATGCTGACACTTTTACGTGAGTTCTAGTTCTAAATTGAGATGTTTAGTGCAGATCTGATACAGATCTATGCAAAACGAAAGAGTTCTGTGTTATAAGCCTGCTAAAATTATTTAAAAATATTATTATTTTATTTTTGAATTTTCTACCATTCTGACGTGATATGCTGACACTTTTACGTGAGTTTTAGTTCTAAATTGAGATGTTTAGTGCAGATCTGATACAGATCTATGACAAACAAAAGAGTTCTGTGTTATAAGCCTGCTTAATTTATTTTAAAATATTATTGTTTTATTTTTGAATTTTCTACCATTCTGACGTGATATGCTGGCACTATTACGTGAGTTCTAGTTCTAAATTGAAATGTATGGTGCAGATCTGACACAGATCTATGAAAAACGAAAGAGTTCTGTGTTATAAGCCTGCTAAATTTATTTTAAAATATTATTGTTTTATTTTTGAATTTTCTACCATTCTGACGTGATATGCTGGCACTATTACATGAGTTCTAGTTTTAAATTGAGATGTTTAGTGCAGATCTGATACAGATCTATGAAAAACAAAAGAGTTCTGTGTTATAAGCCTGCTAAATTTATTTTAAAATATTATTGTTTTATTTTTGAATTTTCTACCATTCTGACGTGATATGCTGGCACTATTACGTGAGTTCTAGTTCTAAATTGAAATGTATGGTGCAGATCTGACATAGATCTATGACAAACAAAAGAGTTCTGTGTTATAAGCCTGCTAAATTTATTTTAAAATATTATTGTTTTATTTTTGAATTTTCTACCATTCTGACGTGATATGCTGGCACTATTACATGAGTTCTAGTTTTAAATTGAGATGTTTAGTGCAGATCTGATACAGATCAATGAAAAACAAAAGAGTTCTGTGTTATAAGCCTGCTTAATTTATTTAAAAATATTATTGTTTTATTTTTGAAATTTCTACCATTCTGACGTGATATGCTGACACTTTTACGTGAGTTCTAGTTCTAAATTGAAATGTGTGGTGAAGATCTGACACAGATCTATGACAAACAAAAGAGTTCTGTTTTATAAGCCTGCTAAATTTATTTAAAAATATTATTATTTTATTTTTTAATTTTCAACCATTCTAACGTGATATGCTGACACTATTACGTGAGTTCTAGTTCTAAATTGAGATGTTTAGTGCAGATCTGATACAGATCTATGAATAACGAAAGAGTTCTGTGTTATAAGCCTGCTAAATTTATTTAAAAATATTCTTATTTAATTTTTGAATTTTCAACCATTCTAACGTGATATGCTGACACTTTTACGTGAGTTCTAGTTCTAAATTGAGATGTTTAGTGCAGATCTGATACAGATCTATGACAAACAAAAGAGTTCTGTGTTATAAGCCTGCTAAATTTATTTAAAAATATTCTTAATTTATTTTTGAATTTTCAACCATTCTAACGTGATATGCTGACACTTTTACGTGAGTTCTAGTTCTAAATTGAAATGTATGGTGCAGATCTGACACAGATCTATGAAAAACAAAAGAGTTCTGTGTTATAAGCCTGCTAAATTTATTTAGAAATATTATTATTTTGTTTTTGAATTTTCAACCATTCTAACGTGATATGCTGACACTTTTACGTGAGTTCTAGTTCTAAATTGAGATGTTTAGTGCAGATCTGATACAGATCTATGCAAAACGAAAGAGTTCTGTGTTATAAGCCTGCTAAAATTATTTAAAAATATTATTATTTTATTTTTGAATTTTCAACCATTCTAACGTGATATGCTGACACTTTTACGTGAGTTCTAGTTCTAAATTGAAATGTATGGTGCAGATCTGACACAGATCTATGACAAACAAAAGAGTTCTGTGTTATCAGCCTGCAAAATTTATTTTAAAATATTATTGTTTTATTTTTGAATTTTCTACCATTCTGACGTGATATGCTGACACTTTTACGTGAGTTCTAGTTCTAAATTGAGATGTTTAGTGCAGATCTGACACAGATGTATGACAAACAAAAGAGTTCTATGTTATAAGCCTGCTAAATTTATTTAAAAATATTATTGTTTTATTTTTGAATTTTCTACCATTCTGACGTGATATGCTGGAATCGCTCGTAGCCCGGGCTGCCTGAGTGATCTTAAACGATCACGAAGGTTAAGCAACACTGGGCGCGTTCAGTGCATGGATGGGTCGCCGTCTATGCCTAACGCTAGTGGCATTTTTCCGAGCGGTTCCGTGCTTCGCAAGGCACGTTAAGCTGTTGGTGCCGGCTCCCGTCGATAGATGGCAGTCGTTAAGCCAAGTCAGAGGCCTTAGGGCGGCTTGACAACTTCTGACAGTAGACAAGCCACTAGTCTACAAGCCTCCACCAATCCGGACTTGGCCCCCGTGGTGGAGTATGGCCTATACCTTCCTCAGGGAAGAGACCCGTGCCCCTCGGTGGGGACATAATGGGTTGATGATGATGCTGGCACTATTACGTGAGTTCTAGTTCTAAATTGAGATGTTTAGTGCAGATCTGATACAGGTCTTTGAAAAACGAAAGAATTCTGTGTTATAGGCCTGCTAAAATTATTTAAAAATATTATTATTTTATTTTTGAATTTTCAACCATTCTAACGTGATATGCTGACACTTTTACGTGAGTTCTAGTTCTAAATTGAGATGTTTAGTGCAGATCTGATACAGATCTATGACAAACAAAAGAGTTCTGTGTTATAAGTCTGCTAAATTTATTTAAAAATATTCTTATTTTATTTTTGAATTTTCAACCATGCTGACGTGATATGCTGGCACTATTACGTGAGTTCTAGTTCTAAATTCAGATGTTTAGTGCAGATCTGATACAGATCTATGAAAAACAAATGAGTTCTGAGTTATAAGCCTGCTTAATTTATTTAAAAATATTATTGTTTTATTTTTCAAATTTCTACCATTCTGACGTGATATGCTGACACTTTTACGTGAGTTCTAGTTCTAAATTGAAATGTATGGTGCAGATCTGACACAGATCTATGACAAACAAAAGAGTTCTGTGTTATAAACCTGCTAAATTTATTTAAAAATATTATTATTTTATTTTTGAATTTTCAACCATTCTAACGTGATATGCTGACACTTTTACGTGAGTTCTAGTTCTAAATTGAGTTGTTTAGTGCAGATCTGATACAGATCTATGACAAACAAAAGAGTTCTGTGTTATAAGCCTGCTAAATTTATTTAAAAATATTCTTATTTTATTTTTGAATTTTCAACCATGCTGACGTGATATGCTGGCACTATTACGTGAGTTCTAGTTCTAAATTGAGATGTTTAGTGCAGATCTGATACAGATCTATGAAAAACAAAAGAGTTCTGTGTTATAAGCCTGCTTAATTTATTTAAAAATATTATTGTTTTATTTTTGAAATTTCTACCATTCTGACGTGATATGCTGACACTTTTACGTGAGTTCTGGTTCTAAATTGAGATGTTTAGTGCAGATCTGATACAGATCTATGAAAAACAAATGAGTTCTGTGTTATAAGCCTGCTTCATTTATTTAAAAATATTATTGTTTTATTTTTGAATTTTCTACCATTCTGACGTGATATGCTGACACTTTTACGTGAGTTCTAGTTCTAAATTGAGTTGTTTAGTGCATATCTGATACAGATCTATGACAAACAAAAGAGTTCTGTGTTACAAGCCTGCTAAATTTATTTAAAAATATTCTTATTTTATTTTTGAATTTTCAACCATGCTGACGTGATATGCTGGCACTATTACGTGAGTTCTAGTTCTAAATTGAGATGTTTAGTGCAGATCTGATACAGATCTATGAAAAACAAAAGAGTTCTGTGTTATAAGCCTGCTTAATTTATTTAAAAATATTATTGTTTTATTTTTCAAATTTCTACCATTCTGACGTGATATGCTGACACTTTTACGTGAGTTCTGGTTCTAAATTGAGATGTTTAGTGCAGATCTGATACAGATCTATGAAAAACAAATGAGTTCTGTGTTATAAGCCTGCTAAATTTATTTAAAAATATTATTATTTTATTTTTGAATTTTCTACCATTCTGACGTGATATGCTGACACTTTTACGTGAGTTCTAGTTCTAAATTGAAATGTATTGTGCAGATCTGACACAGATATATGACAAACAAAAGAGTTCTGTGTTATAAGCCTGCTAAATTTATTTAAAAATATTATTATTTTATTTTTGAATTTTCAACCATTCTAACGTGATATGCTGACACTTTTACGTGAGTTCTAGTTCTAAATTGAAATGTATGGTGCAGATCTGACACAGATCTATGACAAACAAAAGAGTTCTGTGTTATCAGCCTGCAAAATTTATTTAAAAATATTATTGTTTTATTTTTGAATTTTCTACCATTCTGACGTGATATGCTGACACTTTTACGTGAGTTCTAGTTCTAAATTGAAATGTATGGTGCAGATCTGACACAGATCTATGAAAAACGAAAGAGTTCTGTGTTATAAGCCTGTTAAAATTATTTAAAAATATAGTTATTTTATTTTTGAATTTTCAACCATTCTAACGTGATATGCTGACACTTTTACGTGAGTTGTAGTTCTAAATTGAAATGTATTGTGCAGATCTGACACAGATCTATGACAAAAAAAGAGTTCTGTGTTATCAGCCTGCTAAATTTATTTAAAAATATTATTGTTTCATTTTTGAATTTTCTACCATTCTGACGTGATATGCTGGCACTATTACGTGAGTTCTAGTTCTAAATTGAGATGTTTAGTGCAGATCTGATACAGATCTATGAAAAACGAAAGAGTTCTGTGTTATAAGCCTGCTAAAATTATTTAAAAATATTATTATTTTATTTTTGAATTTTCAACCATTCTAACGTGATATGCTGACACTTTTACGTGAGTTCTAGTTCTAAATTGAAATGTATGGTGCAGATCTGACACAGATCTATGAAAAACAAAAGAGTTCTGTGTTATAAGCCTGCTAAATTTATTTAGAAATATTATTATTTTGTTTTTGAATTTTCAACCATTCTAACGTGATATGCTGACACTTTTACGTGAGTTCTAGTTCTAAATTGAGATGTTTAGTGCAGATCTGATACAGATCTATGAAAAACGAAAGAGTTCTGTGTTATAAGCCTGCTAAAATTATTTAAAAATATTATTATTTTATTTTTGAATTTTCAACCATTCTAACGTGATATGCTGACACTTTTACGTGAGTTCTAGTTCTAAATTGAAATGTATGGTGCAGATCTGACACAGATCTATGACAAACAAAAGAGTTCTGTGTTATCAGCCTGCAAAATTTATTTAAAAATATTATTGTTTTATTTTTGAATTTTCTACCATTCTGACGTGATATGCTGACACTTTTACGTGAGTTCTAGTTCTAAATTAAGATGTTTAGTGCAGATCTGACACAGATGTATGACAAACAAAAGAGTTCTATGTTATAAGCCTGCTAAATTTATTTAAAAATATTATTGTTTTATTTTTGAATTTTCTACCATTCTGACGTGATATGCTGGAATCGCTCGTAGCCCGGCCTGCCTGAGTGATCTTAAACGATCACGAAGGTTAAGCAACACTGGGCGCGTTCAGTGCATGGATGGGTCGCCGTCTATGCCTAACGCTAGTGGCATTTTTCCGAGCGGTTCCGTGCTTCGCAAGGCACGTTAAGCTGTTGGTGCCGGCTCCCGTCGATAGATGGCAGTCGTTAAGCCAAGTCAGAGGCCTTAGGGCGGCTTGACAACTTCTGACAGTAGACAAGCCACTAGTCTACAAGCCTCCACCAATCCGGACTTGGCCCCCGTGGTGGAGTATGGCCTATACCTTCCTCAGGGAAGAGACCCGTGCCCCTCGGTGGGGACATAATGGGTTGATGATGATGCTGGCACTATTACGTGAGTTCTAGTTCTAAATTGAGATGTTTAGTGCAGATCTGATACAGGTCTTTGAAAAACGAAAGAATTCTGTGTTATAGGCCTGCTAAAATTATTTAAAAATATTATTATTTTATTTTTGAATTTTCAACCATTCTAACGTGATATGCTGACACTTTTACGTGAGTTCTAGTTCTAAATTGAGATGTTTAGTGCAGATCTGATACAGATCTATGACAAACAAAAGAGTTCTGTGTTATAAGTCTGCTAAATTTATTTAAAAATATTCTTATTTTATTTTTGAATTTTCAACCATGCTGACGTGATATGCTGGCACTATTACGTGAGTTCTAGTTCTAAATTCAGATGTTTAGTGCAGATCTGATACAGATCTATGAAAAACAAATGAGTTCTGAGTTATAAGCCTGCTTAATTTATTTAAAAATATTATTGTTTTATTTTTCAAATTTCTACCATTCTGACGTGATATGCTGACACTTTTACGTGAGTTCTAGTTCTAAATTGAAATGTATGGTGCAGATCTGACATAGATCTATGAAAAACAAAAGAGTTCTGTGTTATAAGCCTGCTAAATTTATTTTAAAATATTATTGTTTTATTTTTGAATTTTCTACCATTCTGACGTGATATGCTGGCACTATTACATGAGTTCTAGTTTTAAATTGAGATGTTTAGTGCAGATCTGATACAGATCAATGAAAAACAAAAGAGTTCTGTGTTATAAGCCTGCTTAATTTATTTAAAAATATTATTGTTTTATTTTTGAAATTTCTACCATTCTGACGTGATATGCTGACACTTTTACGTGAGTTCTAGTTCTAAATTGAAATGTATGGTGCAGATCTGACACAGATCTATGACAAACAAAAGAGTTCTGTGTTATAAGCCTGCTAAATTTATTTAAAAATATTATTATTTTATTTTTGAATTTTCAACCATTCTAACGTGATATGCTGACACTATTACGTGAGTTCTAGTTCTAAATTGAGATGTTTAGTGCAGATCTGATACAGATCTATGAATAACGAAAGAGTTCTGTGTTATAAGCCTGCTAAATTTATTTAAAAATATTCTTATTTAATTTTTGAATTTTCAACCATTCTAACGTGATATGCTGACACTTTTACGTGAGTTCTAGTTCTAAATTGAGATGTTTAGTGCAGATCTGACACAGATCTATGACAAAAAAAGAGTTCTGTGTTATAAGCCTGCTAAATTTATTTTAAAATATTCTTAATTTATTTTTGAATTTTCTACCATTCTGACGTGATATGCTGGCACTATTACGTGAGTTCTAGTTCTAAATTGAAATGTATGGTGCAGATCTGACACAGATCTATGAAAAACAAAAGAGTTCTGTGTTATAAGCCTGCTAAATTTATTTAGAAATATTATTATTTTGTTTTTGAATTTTCAACCATTCTAACGTGATATGCTGACACTTTTACGTGAGTTCTAGTTCTAAATTGAGATGTTTAGTGCAGATCTGATACAGATCTATGAAAAACGAAAGAGTTCTGTGTTATAAGCCTGCTAAAATTATTTAAAAATATTATTATTTTATTTTTGAATTTTCAACCATTCTAACGTGATATGCTGACACTTTTACGTGAGTTCTAGTTCTAAATTGAAATGTATGGTGCAGATCTGACACAGATCTATGACAAACAAAAGAGTTCTGTGTTATCAGCCTGCAAAATTTATTTAAAAATATTATTGTTTTATTTTTGAATTTTCTACCATTCTGACGTGATATGCTGACACTTTTACGTGAGTTCTAGTTCTAAATTGAGATGTTTAGTGCAGATCTGACACAGATGTATGACAAACAAAAGAGTTCTATGTTATAAGCCTGCTAAATTTATTTAAAAATATTATTGTTTTATTTTTGAATTTTCTACCATTCTGACGTGATATGCTGGAATCGCTCGTAGCCCGGGCTGCCTGAGTGATCTTAAACGATCACGAAGGTTAAGCAACACTGGGCGCGTTCAGTGCATGGATGGGTCGCCGTCTATGCCTAACGCTAGTGGCATTTTTCCGAGCGGTTCCGTGCTTCGCAAGGCACGTTAAGCTGTTGGTGCCGGCTCCCGTCGATAGATGGCAGTCGTTAAGCCAAGTCAGAGGCCTTAGGGCGGCTTGACAACTTCTGACAGTAGACAAGCCACTAGTCTACAAGCCTCCACCAATCCGGACTTGGCCCCCGTGGTGGAGTATGGCCTATACCTTCCTCAGGGAAGAGACCCGTGCCCCTCGGTGGGGACATAATGGGTTGATGATGATGCTGGCACTATTACGTGAGTTCTAGTTCTAAATTGAGATGTTTAGTGCAGATCTGATACAGGTCTTTGAAAAACGAAAGAATTCTGTGTTATAGGCCTGCTAAAATTATTTAAAAATATTATTATTTTATTTTTGAATTTTCAACCATTCTAACGTGATATGCTGACACTTTTACGTGAGTTCTAGTTCTAAATTGAGATGTTTAGTGCAGATCTGATACAGATCTATGACAAACAAAAGAGTTCTGTGTTATAAGTCTGCTAAATTTATTTAAAAATATTCTTAATTTATTTTTGAATTTTCAACCATGCTGACGTGATATGCTGGCACTATTACGTGAGTTCTAGTTCTAAATTCAGATGTTTAGTGCAGATCTGATACAGATCTATGAAAAACAAATGAGTTCTGAGTTATAAGCCTGCTTAATTTATTTAAAAATATTATTGTTTTATTTTTCAAATTTCTACCATTCTGACGTGATATGCTGACACTTTTACGTGAGTTCTAGTTCTAAATTGAAATGTATGGTGCAGATCTGACACAGATCTATGACAAACAAAAGAGTTCTGTGTTATAAGCCTGCTAAATTTATTTAAAAATATTATTATTTTATTTTTGAATTTTCAACCATTCTAACGTGATATGCTGACACTTTTACGTGAGTTCTAGTTCTAAATTGAGTTGTTTAGTGCAGATCTGATACAGATCTATGACAAACAAAAGAGTTTTGTGTTATAAGCCTGCTAAATTTATTTAAAAATATTCTTATTTTATTTTTGAAATTTCAACCATGCTGACGTGATATGCTGGCACTATTACGTGAGTTCTAGTTCTAAATTGAGATGTTTAGTGCAGATCTGATACAGATCTATGAAAAACAAAAGAGTTCTGTGTTATAAGCCTGCTTAATTTATTTAAAAATATTATTGTTTTATTTTTGAAATTTCTACCATTCTGACGTGATATGCTGACACTTTTACGTGAGTTCTGGTTCTAAATTGAGATGTTTAGTGCAGATCTGATACAGATCTATGAAAAACAAATGAGTTCTGTGTTATAAGCCTGCTTCATTTATTTAAAAATATTATTGTTTTATTTTTGAATTTTCTACCATTCTGACGTGATATGCTGACACTTTTACGTGAGTTCTAGTTCTAAATTGAAATGTATTGTGCAGATCTGACACAGATATATGACAAACAAAAGAGTTCTGTGTTATAAGCCTGCTAAATTTATTTAAAAATATTATTATTTTATTTTTGAATTTTCAACCATTCTAACGTGATATGCTGACACTTTTACGTGAGTTCTAGTTCTAAATTGAAATGTATGGTGCAGATCTGACACAGATCTATGACAAACAAAAGAGTTCTGTGTTATCAGCCTGCTAAATTTATTTAAAAATATTATTGTTTTATTTTTGAATTTTCTACCATTCTGACGTGATATGATGACACTTTTACGTGAGTTCTAGTTCTAAATTGAGATGTTTAGTGCAGATCTGATACAGATCTATGACAAACAAAAGAGTTCTGTGTTATAAGCCTGCTAAATTTATTTTAAAATATTATTGTTTTATTTTTGAATTTTCTACCATTCTGACGTGATATGCTGGCACTATTACGTGAGTTCTAGTTCTAAATTGAAATGTATGGTGCAGATCTGACACAGATCTATGACAAACAAAAGAGTTCTGTGTTATAAGCCTGCTAAATTTATTTAAAAATATTCTTATTTTATTTTTGAATTTTCAACCATGCTGACGTGATATGCTGGCACTATTACGTGAGTTCTAGTTCTAAATTGAGATGTTTAGTGTAGATCTGATACAGATCTATGAAAAACAAAAGAGTTCTGTGTTATAAGCCTGCTTAATTTATTTAAAAATTTTATTGTTTTATTTTTGAAATTTCTACCATTCTGACGTGATATGCTGACACTTTTACGTGAGTTCTAGTTCTAAATTGAAATGTATGGTGAAGATCTGACACAGATCTATGACAAACAAAAGAGTTCTGTGTTATAAGCCTGTTAAATTTATTAAAAAATATTATTATTTTATTTTTGAATTTTCAACCATTCTAACGTGATATGCTGATACTTTTACGTGAGTTCTAGTTCTAAATTGAGAAGTTTAGTGCAGATCTGATACAGATCTATGACAAACAAAAGAGTTCTGTGTTATAAGCCTGCTTAATTTATTTAAAAATATTATTGTATTATTTTTGAAATTTCTACCATTCTGAAGTGATATGCTGACACTTTTACGTGAGTTCTGGTTCTTAATTTAGTTTAAGGTTTCAGTTTTGATACAGAACCATAAAAAACGTAACAGTTCTGTGTCCTGAGTTCGTCAAAATAATTTTAATTGATGAATGTGGTATTTTTCGACTTTTTAAAGTTTTGTACGTGATCTGCTGTTATTTGAATTTAAAGGCAGAACTATTCTTGAAAAGTATCAGGAACTGTATAGCATAGGTGTATGCGATGAGAACTTACATAAGTTTTCGATTTGCTGCGAAATGATATGCTACGGGAAGTTAGCATATCATTTTGTCAACTGATTTTTTTGGGGTAAAATCGCCAGAACTATTTCTAAAAAGTATCAGGAACTATAGAACTCAGCTGCATGCTATAAGAACTTACTTTTTTTTTCGATTTTCTGAGAAGTGATATGCTACGGGAAGATAGCATATCATTTTTTCAATTGATTTTTTTCTATGTGAAAACGCCAGAACTATTTCTGAAAAGTATCAGGAACTATAGAACTCTGCTGCATGCGACAAGAACTCTCATTTATTTTTGATATGCTGGAAAATGATATGCTAAGTTCACTGACATGCTATAGTGTAGGCGAGAAAATAATCCCCTTTCTAGTGCTTATCGTATCTGTGCTAAGCCGCGGACAAAGACAGACGGACGGACATGGCGAAACTATAAGGGTTCCCTGTTGACTACGGAACCCTAAAAATGTTTACGATGAATCGTAATACCGCGTGAATAAAACGTGATACTCCGAGTATGGAGGCGATAACATTTGGACAATAAATATTTTTTCTAAGTACCGAATTTATCCAAGTAATCAATCGCGATGGGCACATGAAGCCCAGAGGCGCGCCTGCTGAGACCAGAGAGCTGGCGCATACCTCGGCTAGAGGCCAGGATGTTTTAGCCAAACGTTCTTGGCTAGAGGACAAGCCTGGCCATCTAAAGAGGCAACATCGATAGCGTTCTGGGCTCATTGCCACGAGACAGTGACCTGGGGTAGGTCTTTTAATTGTAAATTATATGGAATTTATGATATTTATATATTATTATAGTTTAGTTAATTATAATAAATTTGTTTTAATATATTTTATACTAAATTTGCATCAGTAAATTGAGAGTAAAGTATTTGTCTCTTTGTAAAGTCAAGCGGAATCGCAATTTATTAATACTTCGTTATTAGTAGATAACCTGAAACCTCTTAAATTAGAGCATGGGATACTAGGCTCACATGAAAATATAGGAAAGCAAAAAAATATTGTCATTTCTAAAACTAAATAACAGGGACCTCTTTGCGCTTAACTTTCAAGAGTTTTTATATCACGGTGTACGGTGGAAAAAAACATTTCCCAAGGAACACCCTGGTGGACAAAGGTGGTCCGTTGTAAAAAAAAATCCCACGGTTCACCCAGGTGGTCTCAGGAGATGGACCGTGGGCAAGAAGAGCGTGCCTTGAGGAGGCTTATGGCCATCATGTATATTTATTCGTGCTAGACTAATAGATTAGATTGGAATCAGCCACCCGAACATATTTTACAACTTCACTTTTTTAACAAAACATTTACCTACTTACGTATTCAATCAAGAAATGTCATTTATACGCACTATCTTTTTATACTGTACCATCTGGAACATACATCATTTATTATAGATACAACATGATGCGGTCCTGGCTTCATTCAAGTACGCGACCTCTACGTCACCAAGCCTTAGTTTCTGAAAGAGTGTTCAAATGTAACAAGAGATGAATCTAAGATTAATTCAAAATACCGGCACGTGATTGGCTGAAATTAGCTTGACGTGCGATTAACATTTGATCGCTCTTCTAGAAACCGAGCGCAAGGGACGGGAAAGTAATTTTACGATAGATAAGATAGGAATGCCGGTAACGCAACGTCCGACGGTTTTCTCATCTAGCATTTTCTATCAAAATAACGTTTTAAAATCACTAGTGTTACATAGAGTGGATATTCTTGTAATAATAGGGGTTAAAGTATGAAATTGCCGTTTTATTGCAATAGGTTCTTTGAATTGACATAGAATCTTCATGGTTTGAGGTTTTCGAATGAAACTTTTTTCAAATGGTTTCTATGATGTTCCTTTTTTAAAAAATTTGAAACATTTGAATATCGACTTTCAATTGTTTTTGTTATTCAATTTAGACAAGAAAGATGGATACTGCGAAAATTCGAGTGATTTTTGAATACGAGTTCCGATGCGGAACTAACGCGGCAGAAACAGCCCGCAATATCAATACTGCGTTTGGAGAGGGGTCTACTAATGAACGCACCGTGCGATTTTGGTTTAAACGCTTTCGTGGTGGAAATTTCGACTTAAAGAACGAGCCACGAGGAAGACCGCCCACACAGGTGAATAACGATGAATTAAGAGAGATAGTGGAAGCCGACCCTAGTCAAACTACCCAGGAATTAGCGGCATGGTTTAACGTTACCTTACCCACAATATTGACTCATTTGCGTCAAATCAATAAAATAAAAAAATACGAAAAATTGGTGCCTCATAATCACTCGAATTTTCGCAGTATCCATGTTTCTTGTCTAAATTCAATAACAAAAACAATTGAAAGTCGATATTGAAATGTTTCACATTTTTTAAAAAAAGAACATCATAGAAACCATTTGAAAAAAGTTTTATTCGAAAACCTCAAACCATGAAGATTCTATGTCAATTCAAAGAACCTATTGCAATAAAACGGCAATTTCATACTTTAACCCCTAATAATTTACCGAATATTGGCATTGCACCAGTGACAGTCATAACATAGATGTCTCATCATCATCAACCCATTATGTCCCCACCGAGGGGCACGGGTCTCTTCCCTGAGGAAGGCATAGGCCATACTCCACCACGGGGGCCAAGTCCGGATTGGTGGAGGCTTGTAGACTAGTGGCTCGTCTACTGTCAGAAGTTGTCAAGCCGCCCTAAGGCCTCTGACTTGGCTTAACGACTGCCATCTATCGACGGCAGCCGGCACCAACAGCTTAACGTGCCTTGCGAAGCACGGAACCGCTCGGAAAAATGCCACTAGTGTTAGGCATAGACGGCGACCCATCCATGCACTGAACGCGCCCTGTGTTGCTTAACCTTCGTGATCGTTTAAGATCACTCAGGTAGCCGGGGCTACGAGCGGAACATTGTTAGACATAGATGTCTAACTAGCGCTAAAAAATGACCCCACGTTCAATTGTGGCAAGGCGGGCGGGGTTTGTCAATTGTGTTACCAATCGGAGCGAGTTCAGTATTATCCCGCAAAATATCTTTGCACCTGCCACTGTCAGACCGCCATCGCCATCTTGCGAGGTAGATAAATAGAGAACACTTTATTCCACAATCAGGTGAAAGAATTTCAAATACCTACCTAGATATTTTGACGGGTTATATATCAATTATACGTAATTTTTTGTATAAAATTTTTTAAATAAAAAATGAAAACCGACTTTGAAACACTACAGCACTAAAAAGTTAGAAATAATTTAAATTATACTTCTACAATAGCTACATGTATACATACTTCTAATTATTTAAATTATTTCAAACTTTTTAGTGCTGTAGTGTTTCTAAGTCGGTTATTATTTTTTTTTTTATTTTTTATTTTTTTATTTTTAGTGGGTGAGCGGGAGAAAAATAAACAAGACCCCTATAACCATAATTTACCCTACTTAATTCGTTGCATAAAAATTTGACGTTCTCAATTTCCATCGCCGAAAGTCTTCACCAGAACATCACCAAACCTTGGGAGTACTTTTACGCTATAATTGAAACATACGGATATTACCAAAGGGTAGGTCCCATTAGGCCTTATTTACTGCTGTCCATTGAAGAGTTCCGTTCTCCATCTCTGAAAGTCTTCATCAGATCTTCGCCAAATTAAAATGGGACCAATGGGACGTTATATCTATTCGACCAAAAAGATATTGTCGAAATCGGTTAAGATTTGACCGAGTTATGGAGGAACATAGCCAAATACAAAAATACGCGTCGAATTGATAACCTACTCTTTTTTTTTTAATTCGGTTAATACAATCAATCATCAGTTACGCTGTCACTTACCGTCGCCCAATCAACGTTCACGTCGACACGCATGGCGTACAGAATGAACCAATCACAGAGTGATTTACTCTGCAGCACATCTTATCTTATCTTATTTTAACCGACTTCAAAAAAGGAGTAGGTTATCAATTCCAGTGCGACTCAATGGCACTCATTTCATTGATTAAGAGTAATCGAGAAAATTGGAACCGTTTTTAAGAGTGAATTTTGTGAGAGAAATACTTCTATGTTTTTTTTATTCGTAGCATTGCACACTGTAATGGATGCAAGCGCAAGGATGCACTAGCAGTCACTAGCAACTCAATAAAATGCAAGAAATTCTTTAATAACCTGGCGTTTCCATTAGACTTGACAAGATTAAAATTATAACAAACCATAGCAACGCTATCCAAAAGACTTTCGAAATCTGAAATGCGAAATTCCTATAATTACTTAATATCTGATAAAATCAACTCGCTGTTGATAAAAACAAGTTGCACGTCAATAAATACCGAACAAAAAAATTATAATTGGTATCATCATCATCAGCCATTTGACGCCCACTGCAGGACATAGGCCTCCCTCGTGGGTTTCTAACCATGAAGGGTTTTGCCATAATCGCCACGCTCGGCAGGCGGGTTGGCGATCGCAGTATGCGGTTGGAATGTCAGGAAGACGCTGCTGCCTGTTTCTTGGTAATTTATTTTCCTGGTCTCTGCCTACCCCTCTGGGATACAGGCGTGAGTTTATGTTATGTGTTATGTTATTTCCTTAGTCGCCGTCTGCGACATCCACGGAAGGAAATGGAATGATTGGTATAAAATTACACAATATACGTAAGCTACGGTTTGGGAGTATCTATGCATGTCATTTGTTTTCCCTTACCTGCCCTGCCCCTCCTAAACAAAATACTGGCTTCGCCAATTTAAAAAAATGCGGAGAAGGAGATCGGCACGTTCCTTGTCCCAGTAGTAGTTACGGTGACCGAACTTTCAGACGCTGAGACGTACAGACATTCTGTGTGTGGGTAAAAAATTTTTAAATTTGTACAGCCAAATCAATGGACTTTCCAAGAAATTCGAGATTTGTTTCTGGACTTTATTTATTCTACCACATGGCAATGACATTAATTATTAGTTTAGCTTTTGTATAATTTAATGATTTTTCGATTCACCTTTTTTTATATATTAATTGTGTTACGTATATAAATTACTCTTCTTCAGCATGTGCTTCTTTCATGAGTAAAGTTATTTTTATTTTTTTATTTTATTTATTATAATGTTTCATATTCGTTTCGCGAAAGAAACATCAGCCGACGATTTTGCATAAAACTTCGTAGTGTTTGTAGGATATTTCATTTCCAGCATAGGATATGTAGCAGCAGCCGTGGCTTGGGTGGATCTGTCAACAGAAGAAAGAGAAGTTAAGCCAATGGGCAATGTCATATTAAAAAACCGGCAAAGTGCATGTCGGGCCACGCACAGTGTAGGATTCGGTAGAAAGAGAGGGTTTTATCTGCTTTACAGAACTAAGAACTTCATGGAGGTAATTTTCAATGGATTTTGTACGAAGTTTTCCTTTTATAAGTTGATCGCCTATTACTCGTTAACTTGTAAAGCCTACTTAGCCGTGACAATTTTCCTTTTAAGTTCATTATATGTGCCACTACCCTGAATTTTTCACGTTTCTACAATCAACCGTTTAACCAGGAGAGGAGAGGGGGAAGCCCTACTCGGACAAAAATTTGCTCTTTAAAGCTTAATACTTCGCAAAGGAAGTATTAAGCTTTTTCTTGTCGACTACGGAACCCTAAAAATGTGCTGTGTTTCTTTTTCTCGGCAAAATAGGTAATTTTGAAAGCCTGGGCCGAATATTTTGATTTGGGCTGATTTAATTATATTTTAAAGCGAAAACAAATAATCTGGGTCTCAAAAACTGGAAGTACGTAATTGTTGAAGTAGATCATCTGGAGACGTCGATCCTAAGTACAAAATAAAAATTACAAAATTATCTGGCCAGACTCTTCCGACAAAAAAAGCAAGTAAGTCCGCCGCATTGTATGTACGATTTTTTTTAAAGTGCAATAAAAGTATAAATAAGTAAATAACTAAGTAAGTGAATCCGAAATTAGGTTAATAAAAATTACAAGGTTGTAAAAGGATCTATCGAGTCAGCGACACTAATAACTTTAAACCTAGGTACTCATTTATAGTGTTTACCCTTTATCTAATATATAAAAATTGTGTTTGTTATCGAACTCCTCCGAAACGGCTGCACCGATTTTTATGATTTTTTTGTGTTTGTTTTTTAGGTCTTAGTATAGGTCGTATGCTAATTAATTAATACCGCACAACAATGTTTGCCGGGTCAAATAGGGTGCAAGAACGTGTTACCCAACTTTAGAATGGATGTATATTATTTTGGTGATTTTGAAGTAACGTTGTTCATATTGACAAGTACACCCCTTCCCCCTTTTTGGGAAATGGTTTACAGGGTGTATCAAAATTTGTGCGCTTTAGCGCACCGCTACATAATCCTGAAGCTAATTTGAACTCCATCACCAGGAAAAACCCATCACCATGGACTGTCTCTTTGGTCTAGGTCTACGCCCTTGATTACCAAATACAGAGGCCGCGGGTTTGATTCCCACTGGAGGCCATCGCACTTGATTTGTACAAATGGCCTACTAGGTGTATTTTCAAGTTTATGACGTCCTTGTCTGGTTATCACAACACAGGATTTCCTCGTTTGGGACCAGGACAAATTATTGTGATGCATCGAAGTTATTATTATTAAGTAGATTTAAAAGAAAGAAAGAAAAAAAACATTTACTTACATTGCCACAAAAGCATAGACATAAAAAATAACAGAATCTATATGCCTAATTACAAGAAGAATGAGAAAAAAAAAACAAATCACACTTAGGTTATCACGTATATTATGTAACGTAACGTACGTAGGTAACTTGAGGCGGTAGAAGCAGTTACTCTCAACACGCAGTATGTGCTTCTCAAAGCGCAGCTCAGGATTAACCAGTCGTCTGCCGCGACACAGATCTGTGTCCAACTTAGTATGGAAGTATACGTTCTTATACGTTCAGGGGTTAATAAGTAAGCCGAGATTACATGCTTCTTCCACCCGTGCGATAGGTTGACTCTCAATAGCCACATCATTTGTCGATAGGAATTCCAGTGTATTCCGAATTTTATTTTTAGTTCCAAGTACTATGTACTTGCACTTGGAACTAAAAATCAAAGTACTATGTATTTGGAACTCAAAATGGATTCAGGACTAAACAGATTCTCCTGGACCAGGCAGCAATACGATTGAGGTCCGAATTTATGTTACGTACTACAACAGCGTCCATTGGGGCACTTGACGGGTAAAACTAGACGTTATCAGCGCACTAGTGGTAGGATCGCTGGTCTTTATACTATAAAAATATCGGCACTAAACAATATAAAAAGCTATGGTCCTAAAATGTAACCTTATGGCACTCCCCGCGTCAGGAGACGCAGGGACGACCACAGTGTCCCAGTGAGGTAACTGTTAAATAATTTCACCGGTGAGGTAACTGTCAAACCATTTCACCGTAGGTAGATGTATCTGTAATACATCTTCGATAACAAGAGAGGGATGCTTGCTTATGCTGTCGAAAGCCCTAGAGAAATCTAGCAAAACTAGTAGAGCGCTACTGTTTTGCTAGAGCAACTTTTGACCTTAGTTGTAAGTGTTTTACCTTGCCAGGTGTGAGCGAGAGTACGTGCTTGACCCGCCCGATGTACAAAGGCTCCGCAGACATGGTATTACCAGCAACAATAGCGCCCACTGGAACTTGTCCGTTGCTGGCCCTCAGCCAGCGCACCGTTCCCGGCTGAGCGCAAAGCACCTGAAGCGTACAACGTGAATAAATTATGTACCAATCCCAGACTTTGTTTTCTAAGATAATGTACAATTGGGGAATTAATAGAGCAATATGACTCGCTAGCTGTAAAGGAAAACATCGTGAGGAAACCCGAGAGTCTAAGTTGTTCACATACCTTAGCATTTAAAATCACCAATCCGCGGTGGGCAAGCGTGGTAGTTGTCTCTCTCTGAGAGAAAGCCTGTGACCTGGCAGTTGGACGTATATCTATAGAATGCTTTAAATGTTTGTGTTTATGATCTCACCTCAAAGTTATGTACCGGCACCTCCTTCCCGTTGTGAGGTATGTACGCAGCCCGATGTGTGATGGCCAGTTTCCCTGGCACCAAGTCTCCACTGTGATGGCTGCGGATGACCCACAGCGGACTTCCATCCCAGCCCTCGTGACCGGCCTTCACCGCTCGACCTGATAGCGTTTGTGCCGTGTTTGGGGTCACTGGCACCCAGTCCAGTACTTCTGGTGGGAGAACTGACTCTGGACCTGAAAATTCGAACGTCAAGATCTACGTGAATATATTTTTAGGGTTCTGTACCCAAAGGGTTCCAACGGGAGCCTATTATGCATTTAGACTCCCGTTAGAGCTATGTAACAATTATGGCTGATTGTCCAACAAATACCAAAAAATACAAAAGTAAAGAAATAGAAAATAGAAATAGGACTTTTTTGCTATACTCTAATGCACACGAAACAAATAACAGGACATTACATAATAAATAACAGGCAAAGCCGTGCATTAAGTAACCGCATGGTGCTTGTGGGATTTTAGCGGAAGCAGATAAAACCCCTTCTTTCTACGGAACCACACTGCGCGTGACCCGACATGCACTTGGCCGGTTTTATTATTTGTTATTGTACCATCAGGACTACAGTGTGATCGAAGTATGACACTCTTGTTTTTTACATAGAGCAAACAGTAAATTATTTTATGTTTTATTTTATTTATTTTATTTTATTTTATTTTATTTTATTTTATTTTATTTTATTTTATTTTATTTAGGACACAAACAGTCAAACAGGAAAAAATTAAAGGTATATGTAAACAAAAATAGACCTGGAGGTCCCTTAAGTAAACAAAATTATAATATTATAAGCATGCGATCTTAACCAGTTTTGATTCTTAGTATCTGAGATTTAGTATTGGTATTATGTTTTGGTCAAAATAGGTTGTTATTTAGGCTTTTTATAGTTTATGTAAAATTTATTTTGAGTCTCACATGTAATTCCTGGCGTACATACAGTAAAGAATATTCTATTTATCTGTCTAATTTATAGACCCGTTTTTATGCCTTCTCAGATTCTCTGACTTTGCTAGAAGAAATCTCTTACAGTGGTAAGCTCGCCTTTGTACATGTACTTTCTTTTGTTACCTTTCCTGTACTCTATTCTTGTGCGTGCAATAAAGTATAAAAACGTCATCACCCATCAAGTTATATTAAAAAATGTATGGTTTAGAGTAAGTAAATATAAATATTTTCAACATTTCGGTACAAAAATACAAGAAATACGCATTTTCTTAGTTTAAAAACAGCCTGTTGTGTGTAATAAACTTATGGTTTCTGTAATCCTGAACCGATAATGAATACAATTTCTTTTTTTTTTTTTTAATTTAGTAACTTTCACACAGTTCAATCATTTGTTCTAGTACCAAACTAGGATACCCTGTGCTATAGCAACATCACAAATATGAAAATAATATCATCTTTACCATCTACCACATGCACAGGGTGGGGAGGGTAGTTGTAGCCGGGATCGATCTGCGCAGGCGGCGGTTGCTGGTAGTAATAGTTGGTGACGTAGGTGGGGTTCTCTTGGGCCGGCGGCGGCGGCCCGGGGGGGTACACCGGCATCATGACCGGCGCTGGCATGTAGAAGGAGCTTAGCGGAGGCCCGGGGTAGCCGTAGTAGGGCGGCGGACCGTTTGGCGGAACTGGAAATAGCAAGATGTAATGGCTTCAACTTGTTAACTTTGTATTACGAGTAATTTAAGGAGTACCTAGGCTAAGTAACAGCTCAGTAACGGCCTTTAAATTCCGTAATAACTGTCGGATGTTCGGTGGCCAAGATTGTCAAAGGGTCGGATTAGTATGCACGAGACAGAGACATAACAGAGAGGCATGCTGGTTTAGGTTATGTCCAGCAAAGTGTTATTTACGGGTTGAATAAAATAGATTTTTGTGGAGTTAACCGAACACAAGTTAAAGGTTTGGTGACTTGTTAAAGATGGAGTGAGACGGAAATAGACTTGGCAGAGCAGCCTGTGACAGTCTTAATTTAGGTATAATGTCATGAAGAGTAGGTATGAAGATTTGTGACAGCATGATTCATTATTTGATTGCACAACTAAAAATTCGTATTAAATCTAATCGAAAAGTAATGAAGCAAAAAAGTTGACGGTTCTGTTGTGATACTGTGATACGTAAGCTTGAAACGTATTTTAAAATTACTTACTGTGAGACATTATTTCAATTAATTGTTATAAATTAAAATTAAAGAGGATATCACAACAGTTGGAATAATGTTTGCGACTCGTAAGAAATTTATTTTAGCACTAGCCTTTATTTGTGTCACCTGCCTGACTCACTCAGTTTATCGATACAATCCTACGAGATAAGATAGTGAAGAGTCGCATAGCGAGAATTATGTTTTTATTCCTTTGTTCACCAACACAGTCTTATTTATAGAAACAGGATTCCTTAAAACACTCCTCAAATGCAGTTTAAATGTGCTGTGGTAAAGGGAAAAACTTTACTACATACTATTTAAACTGCATTTGAGGAGCGTTTTAAAGGAATCGTGTTTTTAATCAAAAACACCCAACCCAATTTTAATGTGCATTTTAATTCATTTAACCCTTCTTTTTTCTTGCAATTCTTGAATAAAACTGATTTATATCGAGTGCCTTGAATCACTCGCCAATGAAGGATTCTAACACTTGAATCTCGATACGCTCGTGATTCAAACATCATAAATCACTCCCTACGGTCGTGATTCAGTCGTTAAAATTCTTCACTTGCTCGTGATTCATCTATGGCCCTCGTTCTCGTGTGAACAAATCTTACACTAATGCTTGTGGGGGGGTTTATTTCACCCAACTTAACAAATGAAAGAATAAAAACGTATAAAACATTGTTGCTATTATTAAAACTCGATTACACTTAGACACTCCTCAAATGCAGTTTAAATTGTCTGTGGTAAAGGGAAAGACGAACTTACACTGCATTTGAAGAGTGTTTTTATTAATTACGTTTTTTTAAAATAAGACAGTAACGGTTTTATTCACAAAAACACAATTCCTTAAAACACTCGATAAACGTCGATTAAAATAGTCTGTGGTGGAGATTTTACAAAGAAAATACCACTGCCACTGAGGAGGACTTTAAAGGAATCGTGTTTTATAAATAAGGCCGTAAGACTACTTACCTATGTATTTTTGTGCGTGTATGCAACGACTAATCTTGATGAAGCGAACGAGATCTGTCCGGATCTCAGAACTTGTGTTCTGAGGTCAGGATCGTGGCAAGTGGCAGACCCTTTATTTCCGCCTACCCATCCGGAATACGTTCGGTCTATCTTACATTACGTAAATTCGCCCGTCACGGTCATGGTCTATTGGTACCAGTATGGTACACTTGGTATAATAAATATGAAAATATGACTTATTGAATTTTAATTACACACCCGCCCATAATGGAACATTAAAATCAACTCGGTTGAACCAAACCAAACGCTTACATACAGAGCTCGTCCGTCACGGTGAAAGCACAAAAATATGTTTTATTACAATTTGAGATTCTTTAACTATGTTTTTGGCATATTCGGCTTGAAGAAACCTTTCATTATGAACACTGAAAGAGTATCTAAAATTACCGCTTTGAATCGCGTGTGGACCTTGACAATATTGATTGTAATACTTACATGGTATTTTTTCTTCGTCCGGGAGCTTCCTCGTCCTGGTATTAAAAATAATTTAGACCTAATCTGTGAAAGTAATGAATTAATTGTCTGTTCACTCGCTGTAGTTGCGTATTTATTACAAACACAGTCAAGTTACATAACATTGTACAGCACGATTCACGGGTTAATTAGGCGTTTCAAAGTTAAAGCAGACGACTTGAAGAAGTTCTGTTGGAAGCTATATTTGCTGAGCTTAATCCCACTGGTTACTTTTGCTGCGATCGGTATTTGGATAATTTGTTCAAGAAATCCCCCGCATCTTATTCTCATCAGAATTCCTTTGTTTTTGGAGAACTGGCATCTCCTGCTACACATCAGCGTCATAATTGCTCTACTGAAAACTATGAATGCTAAATTGGCAACAAAGTTGCATTTCAACAAAAAAACATTTTTTTGTGTTGAAAAAGAAACTGAAAAAAGTTTATTAATAGCTTTTACGACTGAGTCGTCTGATGGCGAATACTTTGAGACCAAATACTTTTGTCAGGTCTACGACGATCTGTGTAACTCAATGAAACTGTTGGAGAAACAACATGGCCTGCAGGTAAGCTAAGCTAAGTGTAAGTTCTCCAAAACTACACACTACACAGTTTTGGTGAACTTAAACTTCATGCTTAGGTAATTAGGTATGTTCTGTATTGAGTACTTATTTTATTTATAATATCTTGTACTTAGATCCTGTTGGAAAGTTGGATGATATTTGCCAGTGCCGTTGTTCAATTTACCCTCATTGCATCGCAGAAGGTAAATGTCCTTACTTACATTACTGTATCAAAGCTGCCATAATTAGCGAGACAATCTAATAAAGTACATACCTCCGCTGTGTGGGAGATACACAGCGCACTTTATTAGATAGAAAGTTTATTTGGTACCTTTAAAAAAGAACTTATCACCTAAACATTTAAAAACTAGGAGTTGTCACCAAATGGCCTCCGCTCAGCTTTATGCCGTGGCCGATAGCGACCACGACGCTGGTTGTCAGCGGATACCACAAAACAAAACAAAATAAAGTAAAACAAAACTTAGATACATAGACAGGCGGCATCACTGTAACACAGAAATTCGTTAACGCCCATTATAGCATAATACTTAAAATCCGATAAATAATATCATAATATTAGCTTGTCTCGCATAATCGAAGTTGCTCTTCCAATGACAATCCCAACCCCAACCAACCCCAGTCATTTTAGGGCTGTTGCACAGATTATCTTGTCCTAGAGCAATTTGGTATTTGACAAAATATCAAATGAGTTACTTTTAAAACGGAATTTGTATGAAAATACTGGCTTATGACGTCACATTTCAGAGCACTCTTTTTATGTTTAATCTATTTAAAAATTGTAATAACTAGTAATTTACTAAAAGAGATACATTTTCCGAGATATTTTGTTTTAATCGAGCATATGAAATAATTTATTTTTGATCGTGTCAAATACCGTATTTCTGGTACCTAAAAGTTTTTTCTTCAAAACAGCGACAACGCAAACGAATCGCAAGTTACTATAGTTATGCACTATTTATTTGCTTTACGCGGGTTATTACAATAAGTTGTTTCAATTTTGTTGTAAAAATGGTTGGGCTGTTTGCCCGACCAGTGGGGGTGGCAACTATCAAAAAATTCAAAATGGAGGATGTCCCGTTTTTTTGACTATTTGTGTGGGAAAAGCACAATATTTGTAATTATATAAACCCCAGAGATATGTGTAGTGTCTTTTTTCAAAAAAATCTGTGCCTACGCAGTACGCATTTACTGCTCAGTTTGCAGTAAAAATCTGTGGCTCCTAAACCATTTGGAGGAAGTAAATCGATTATCAAGAAGTTTATAGGCTATGATTCTAGTATAAAAATATTTCTATGCAGGTAAATACCAATAATACTAATGAAATACATTATAGTTCTCGAAATGTAAGAAGCCCGTTTTGACAGCTACACAAAAATGCATTTTACTTTGGATTTACTCGAACAAATACATAAAAAGACACATTCTCTGGCGTATTACTTAACGCTCGAAAGAAAAAACAGATTTTGTAACCCGAAAAGTTACTCATAACTTAGATTTTTAATGTTTTTGATCTCAAACTAGGTTAGATTCTATGGTTTTTGTAGCTGTCAAAACAGGCTTCTTATATTTTGACGACTTTAGAATCATAGGTAGTTAAAAGTTATGTTTTATCATTGTTGTTTGTTTTCAGGTCCGCATCTTTCACACTCATTAAAAATGGAGGCAGTATTTAGGTACCTAGACTGTTAAACCTTAAACCTAAAACTAACTAAAACGAGAAATGCAAGCCTTAATATTGTTACGTTCTAGGGGTGGGTTCGTGATCGGAATAGCACTTCATACACCGATGAATAAGAGTAGGATTTATTTATACGCACTTTTTTTTAACGTCACAACACTTTAACAACAAACACTTAATCACACTGCACTGATCCGATAATACTCGTAGAAGGTACCTACTTCTCTCTTCGCTTGTACTTCGTTTCGCTTCCGCTTCCAAAGTAAAAACTGACTCGCGGCACGCTATACCGTTTAAGATGTTCTCGAAAACTCCATCAAGTCGTGGAAGGTTCTGCCGTCTCGCTCGATCGTGATGTCTCTGTCACACCTTTCCGGAATGTTCGGACTATAGCTATCCCTTTCTAACAGTGCTATCTCTTTTACTCCTATTGAAAATTTCGTCATATACTGAAATGTACTTCAAGGGCCCATTAGGGGTCCTGAAAATGCCTGAAAACGGGTTTTCAGGTTATCGCGTCATCGCGACCTGACAAATAGAAGGTGACCTGAAACGGACTGAAAACATGTTTCAGGCGCCTGAAAACCATGGTAACTTGGGTGAAATTTTGATAAACTAGTATGTGACAGAGCACCCTCTGAAATGGCCTGAAACGGTATTTCAGCCTGCTGAAATCGCCTCCAAGGCACGGAAAAAACGCGTTCAAAGTTTTACTTCCTATCCACCGTCGTAACACTACCCTTCCTAAGACATGCTCGTCCCGAGCATCATTAGACCCATGGTATCTGGCCAGTCGATCAACATGCACTATCTTACAGGGGCTACGCGCGTTTCGTTGTATCCGATACGTAACGTCGTTGATCCGAGTGACTACTTTGCACGGCCCTTCCCAATTCGGTGATAATTTTGGCGACTTTCCTTTTCGTCGCATAGGGTTATGCAGCCACACCAACGAACCTTCCTCAAACCTCGTCTGGTTAGACTTCCGGTCATATCGAGTTTTCATCTTTTCGCTGGCTTGTAGTCCATGTTCACAAACATGACTGTGGACATCATCAATCCGGTTTCGTAATTCACTTGCATATTCCGAAATCATCTTTGGTGCATCCGGAGGACGTCCGGTCAGTAGATCTGCAGGCAATCGCAGTTCTCTCCCAAAGTTGGCACACGCAGGGGTTACAGCCGTGGTTTCATGAACTGCTGTCCGATATGAAATTAAAAAGAGTGGAATATGTCTGTCCCAATCCTTTTAATGGCTGTCAACTACTTTTGCCAAATGTCTTTCCAGTGTCTGATTAAATCTTTCGACCATTCCGTCTGATTGTGGGTGATAAGCTGAAGTCCGTGTCTTATGAATTCCCATTACTCGGCATGTCTCTTGAAACACCAGAGACTCAAAATTCCTTCCTTGATCACTGTGAATCTCACGAGGCACTCCATATCGACAAAATACTTCAGCCACTACAGTTTCCGCTATTGTGATTGCTTCTTGATTCGGAATGGCAAATACTTCAGGCCATTTGGTGAAATAGTCCATGACTACTAGGATGTACTTGTTTCCACGGTCGGTGACTGGAAAAGGCCCTGCGACGTCCAAAGCGATTCTTTCCCAAGGTGCTCCCACGTTATAATCATATCTACCTAAGGATTTGTTACGAACAATTGTTGTTCCAATTCTGAAAAACAAAACTGGTAATGTCTCGAGTGCGGCTAACTACAGGCCTATCTCACTAGCCACGATTGTGGCCAAGATATTTGATAATGTAGTAAACAGTAAGATAAAACCATTTTTAGAAATTAATGACGCCCAATTTGGATTTAGGCCCAATGTATCAACAGATATGGCTATCTTCTCTTTAAAACAAGTCGCAAAGTATTATGTCAACAATCGTACCTCGGTTTACGCTTGTTTTCTGGACCTCAGCAAGGCCTTCGATACTATTCACCATGGGCTACTCTGGGGGAAGCTGAAGGATGCAGGAGTCCCTTCTGACGTTGTTGAACTGTTACAATATTGGTATTCAAATCAGGACAACAGCGTCAGGTGGGATAATACGCAGTCTGACAGCTACCGCCTTGCCTGTGGTGTTAGACAGGGGGGTCTGACCTCCCCCGATCTGTTTAATCTCTATGTAAATGATCTGATTGGGGAGCTGAGCAGCACTGAGGTTGGACTCAGGCTTGGTGACAGGTACGTCAACAACCTAAGCTACGCCGATGACATGGTGCTGCTCAGCCCCTCTATCAAGGGATTGAGAAAGCTAATATCAATTTGTGAAAGGTATGCCGCAGCGCATGGTCTAAATATATAACGTTAAAAAGACTGAGATGATGATATTCAGATCGGGGAGAGGGCCGGACTCTTTTCCGGGGGTCCTGCTGAGGGGCCAACCCATTAAAATTGTCGAAATTTTCAAATACCTTGGCCACATCCTGGAATCGACGTTGAAAGACGACGCTGACATGGAACGTCAGCGTCGTGCCTTGTCAATTATAGGAAATATTAGCACGACGTTTTTATAAGGCGAATAACAGCGTGAAAATTCTGTTATTTAAAACTTTTTGTCAGAGTTTCTACACGTGCCAACTCTGGACCAATTACACGCAGAGGACTCACGATGGCATTCGCGTTCAGTACAACAATGTATTTAGACATCTGATGGGGTTGAGAAGATATTGTAGTGCCTCAACCATGTTTGCTGACGCGCGTGTTAACACGTTTAATGCCATCGTTGGACTCCGCATGGCCTCATTTATGGACAGGGTTGCCACGTCTGGAAACTCAATAATTAGAGAGCTGTCTGACAGGCTCTTTTTGACCGACACATACAAGAGCTGGACAAAAGTAGCTTGTAATCTAAGTACTAACATACACTCTGACCCTACTTTGTTGTACAAGTAGTTGCTAAGAAACTTTGTTAAATTTAATTTCAACAATTTAAGTTTATTTTTTGTACCGCCTGCCTGTATGGACGTATGGTCCGAAATAAAGTTTATTATTATTATTATTATTATAAAGTTTCAGCGCACCTCTACTACGTCAATCCTATCAATCCTGATACTCGAAGCTGTTTTCAGGTGGAGTTTCCTTTATTAACAGTCTTGAGGCTGGTGGCGCCATTGCTGTGGTATACGATCGTCGGATATCTTGATGACCAGATCCGGCAGGAGGTTGAACTAACGGACATTTTGATCATGAAATACCTTATCGATTTTCGTTGTGGTAAGATTTCCCCTAAGATATAGGACCTTTTTATTTATACATTCCATGAATGACGCCATATTATAGGACCTACATAGCAATTAATATAGTGGGCTCGTTCCGTTATTTAAAAGCGGTGATAGGCATGATCCCATAAATTTCAGACCAGTTTCGGTTCTACCCGTATTGCGCAAAATACTCGAGAAGATTGTCTTAGGTCAACTATACTTACGCACTTTAATAATTATCAACTTCTCCATAACCAGCAGTTTGGCTTCACGCAGGGGCGGTCGACAACGGACGCTGGAGTCGTGCTAGTTAAACATACCTATAGTGCATGGGAGGACCGTAGGGATGCTATAGGTTTTTTTTGTGACCTGTCAAAGGCGTTCGATTGCGTGGAACATAAGACACTTATATTAAAACATTACGGAGTAAGGAGAAAATGTTCAAAACTGATGAGATCGTATTTAAAAGAAAGGGTTCAAAAAGAGGACGTTAATCGTATAAAATTCACAGGCGCACAAATAAAAATGCTAGTACCTGAATTTTGGGGCCGTGCCTATTCCTTGTAAAGTAAACGATTTGCCATTTATGATACAAAACAGGTCCGAGATAGTATTATTTGTAAATGATACGTCACTTATTTTTTAAATTAAGAGACAAGAAAATAATCTTGACGATGCAAATAATGCTCTCTCGCATGTATTAGATTGGTTCAAATAATCTGCTTCTAAATTCCAAAAAGACAAAATGTACAAAGTTTACGTACCTTACCAAACGTAAGATTAGTTGAGAACAACGCTGTACTCGGAAAGGAAAAACTAGAACTTGTAGAGGATACCGTATTTCTATCGATTCAAAATTACAATAGGGTCCTCATATTGTAAAACAAGCACACAGGCTTAGCAGCATATGCAGTCAAAAGAATTAGAGAGCTCACTGACGTTGCAACCGCTAGGCTTGTTTATTTTAGTTACTTCCATAGTATTATGTCCTACGGTATACTACTCTGGGGTCGAGCAGCAGACATTGAAACGATCTTCATATCACAGAAGAGAGCCCCATCCGATTTATTTACAAGCTAGGTAGTAGGGACTCATTAAGGGATTTCTTTAAAGAATCTAACATCTTGACAGTTGCAAGTCAATACAATTTTATAAAAATATTATTTATGTTAGAAAAAATATCAACAAATCTGAAAACATTGGTAGCCATCATAATATGCATACTAGGAATAAAAATAAATTTTCATTTCCACGTCTTAAGTTAATTCGAACATCCTTTATGGGGCACTGTATTGTGTGCGGATCTACAATAAAATTCCTCAAGATATATTAAAGTTACCACCGACGCGGCTTAAAAAATGTTTTAACCATACTCTGTGCAAAAAAGCCTATTAAAACATTAAGGATTATTTCGACGACAAAGATGTCTGGTATTTAAATAATGTTAACGGGGACGGTTGTATCTAGTGTAGTGTAACTTTATGTTGAAAACTCTTAACTAAGCAAACCTATTTTGAAAAGAATAAATGTGGAGTTTCTTTGTTAGCTTCTTCTCCGCATAATCTATTAATTGCGAAACTAACAGCTTTGATAAAAGCAAATATTTTGTTTTGATAGTGAATGCAAAAAAAAACCGAATAAGTACGAGTCGGACTTACGCACCGAGGGTTCCGTATAAATTTGTAGGTAGGCACTCATATATCTTATATAGGTAGGTCAGGAATCGAGTCTTGCAGTTTTTTCTGACCTTTTCCCGAACTTCAAATACTGTTTTTTATGATTTAATTGATTTCCTTGAGTGTCGAAATATACGTTTTTTTTGCGCCATAAACGGCCGTATCTTTTTTTACGTTTACGTTACGTTAAAGTTTGTTTTTTCACAACTTTGACCATAGACCTAAGTATATAATATGGCTTTAACGTTACCTCGATACCTACACGTGTTCTCGAGATAAACAGTATTATTTATTTATTTGTTTAAAAAAAACAGTCTTACAGCTGTTAACAAGATACAGTGCAAAGTGCTTAATAACTAACATGCAAAAAGGATAGCCAACATCTTCATCAAACGTAGAAGGTATATGGTGTCATAGGGTAGTAAATATAAATTAAATCTATAAATCAAATATAAGTAAATCTATAAATTAAGAAAGTAAAAAAGTAACAGCAGAGACGAGTTCCTGCCCTCCGTACTAGTAAAAACTGTGTTACGGCAGGGTAAACAATACCTATTGACAGACAGACGGACGGAAGGACAACAAAGTGATCCTATAAGGGTTCTGTTTTTCCTTTTGAGGTACGCAACTCTAAAAAGTCGTACGTAATAGATATTTTGTTTTGAACAGAAGTTTAATTTGCTTGTATCACAGGGGCAGAAACGCAGTTACGTACTACGTAATTAAGCTCACGCTTTTTCATTTTATTCACCCGCAGGGTGATTCACGAGGTTACGGTAAGGGCCCGCAAGTGCATTCGGTCCCTAAGCTATGCTAAATATTGTACCTATCGATGACACAAAATCTTGCCTGCAAAACCCAGAAAGCCTTTGTAATCCTTTGATTGCAAAAACACTCAAGTACACAGTTTTCCACATTCCGATCGCAAAGCGGCGTATCTCATTCGCCGATTTATTTGCAGATCAAACATCAAGATATCTCCTGACCACATTCAAGCAACTGGTCAGCACGAACCGGCTGAGATTCCGCGCATGTGGGTTGCTTCAGATCAACTATGCTATGGTCCTGGGCACCGTCGTCAGCATCGTCACCTACAGCATCATCATGATCCAGCTTTTCACGGAGAAGTAAAACAAGCTATAGAGACAATCGGTGACAGTATGACGTTTGTATTACATTACACTTATAGCTATTTTGCATACACTTATGTATTTATTATAGGATGGCATATGTGTACGGTTAAATTATAAAACGGTTTGATTACACAGATTACTACGATTTGTACTATTTATTATGTAAGTGCAATGAAAGTATCAATAAATAAATTGCGTAAAGTACGTAATTATCGTAAGGAAAATATATTTCAATGCGCGACATTGAGTCACAATCTTTGAGTGATAAGTGACTAATGGGTCGACTCTACCTGATGCCATCCTGATGACACTGGTTTTGTTAACTTTTATGAAGCAGTGCGTTACTAAGTACCTAAAGGTAAATTGTCAGCTAAATAAATAGTTCCTTCGAGTCTGGGGGAAAAATGACGGTTCCCGGTTTTTGAGCGCATTAAATACATTAATAGGAGTAAATTGTTAACTAAATGAAGATATCCTTTGTGTCCGGGGCCAAACTTCCGGCTGCTGATTTTGGAGTGTTTCGTTTTTTGAGAAAGTGCTCAAGTATGTCCCTAAACCAATTATTTAATCGGAAACTGGGTATAACAGTGTGAATTTCGGTAACTAGTTTTTTGAGAATGTACTGAAGTATTTCCCTAAATATATTTTTTAATCAGAAACTGGGGATAAATATCTAAGGATAACAATGTAAAACTTCCACGCTGACACAGGTATTTGAAACACATATATTCCATTGACGCCACAAAGAGTTGATGCGTTTCTGCTTGCGAACTTGAAGAACTTACATAATTTAACGGCCGGTTTCACATTGGACTATAACGGTAACTACGCAACGTCGTCGTCGGAAAGCTAGTTACATATATTTACTAAGAGCATTGCGCGAGCCTTGTATTTTATTTTATTTATTTGGTGTACAAAAAAGATCACAACCATTACACGATACATAAGTAATAAGTACTATAAGAACTAAGTTGTGGTCTAAAGAATACACACACAACATCCTCCTGACGAGGTTGTATGAATACTCATGCATGAATATTGGTGACAACGATGTCGTGCATTTACGGTTGTCGTCCAATGTGAAACCGGTCAGTGGTGAACAAATCAGGAACAAACGGTACAGTGTAGGTACCAATCAGGTTTTGTCGATGGCCCTGTTCACTGCACCCTGATTCCCTGATCGGCTCCAGTGCGCCCTTATTCCCTGATCACCTCACTGAACAGGTTGGCGTATTTTGTACCCGTCTAGAGTAATAGACTTACCCCCAGTTTCTCTTACACTAACACGCTGTTAATCTACTGTTAACAGCTGTCAATTGACCAAAGTGCATACAAAAAAAAAACACTAACAGCTGTTAACAGTACAGTAACAGCTTTTTAGTGTACGAGAAACCGGGGGTTAGAGCACTAATGGTTAATTTCTAGTCTATTAAAGGGAGACCTCCTATTCATCTTTAATCCAACTGCTTAGCAAGTTGGAATAATAAAACAGCATTTTTGTAGAACTAACACTTCAAACTATAATACCTTTACATACACCACAGCACGTAAACAAAACTATCAATAAAGTATAAGTATATCAACAAGCCTCTTGCTAAGTAGTGATTTCCAAACTCAGTTCATATTTTGATAGGAAAACCATATAAACCGTCAAGAGTGTCTCCATGCATGCGTATCCAGATCTTCGCCAATCTATTTTTGCGCAAAGACTAGGGTGGATTAGGGCATCAACAGGTATTCTGGCCTAAGAAAATCGGTATTCAGCTAGATAGCGCAATAGTTTGAGCTCTGTTGTACCTATAGCGACAGTTTTTCATATTATATCGCGTTATCGAGCTATATACGAATCTCGATGCAGAATTTTTGACACGCAGGCTCGACATGCTCTAAGTATTTCTAACTAGGTTTAGGTTTCATGCAGATTTAGCTGCATCAAGCCGACTTTGAGTACACACGACGAAGCCCCCAGGGCTTATTTTGTTAAAAAATCAGTGGAAAACCACCGACATTGTCAGATTTTTACATTGCATTACATTGTCAAATACATTGACGAAGATAGGTTTGTGCGAGCAAACTTGAAGAGGCGATGCAATAAAAATATCTGTCAAAGGCAGTGACTTGAGAACGGTTTTTTGCACTTTTGCATTAACAGAATCTAGTTCCTGCTCTGTCTTATGACTTTCTGACAAAAAATGCTCAAAAGTACAAAGTGTAAACCTTGACTTCTACGCCTTGATTGTACTCGTTTACTTTAGTACATTACTAATTAAAAGGACTACTCCTCAGAAGACTACTCCAAGGACATTGTGTTGATCCATCAAGACAGCGCGCAAAATCTTTTTTTTTACTTTGGTCAATCTCATTATTTGGGGTCGGTAGTCCTCGTTCTTTTGCCCCAAGATTTCGAACGTTGTCTAGTTACTTATCGTAAGTGGGTAATAAAGCCGGACAGTACTAGAATGCTAATAGAAACATGTTCTGAAGCCTTAAAGGTTTAAAATAGTATTTGGAATAGTTGCTCTAAGATGCTGCACTGATGGCAGTGAAGTTTAAATAATTAGTAGCTCCATATTATTTGTTTTATTCCCAAGTGGGCGATGGGCGAAATAAGAACAGATTCTGTGCTTCCGTCATCCGACTCCGTTCCACACTAAAACGATTAGAATCCAGGCTTGTTATGTGTACTTATAAAGAAGGACTATCTGGCCATGGGCCCGTGGTCGACGACCTGGACGCCATCCATCGGCGGCTGGCCTCCGTAGCCAGGATTTCCTTGTGCTTGATCCACCACGTTCACGCTGTCGCTCTCGCCGCAACACATGCTGCAGCAAAGACCCATGGCTCTGCGAACGAATTAGCAGATTTAGTAAAGTCAAGGTGTTGATGAAACCAGAGATGCTTGTCAGGATTGTGGCACGTAGCAAACTCTGATCTCTGCCTACCTCTCCCGGATATGGGCGTGATTTTATGTAGGTAAGTCAAGGTGCTGTAGTGATTCTTGTGCGTGTGTAACTGGACGGTTTCCGTCGATGGATTTAAAGAATATAATTTGTTTTTAGGACTCGGCTGTACATTTATGACAAAAATAGGAGCTATCACTGGAAAATACCTTGACTTACACAAACCAAGGTTTACCATTTGTCTCACAAACAAAATGTCTCTATCCCCAGCCTGAGCAAATAGTCGTTGCAAAAAACCTACCAAGGTGAAATAAACCTTAGTCACCATTTTATTAATCTTAGGTATTCGTCTATTAGTTGTAATATGCAATATCTCTTATGTATGAAAAATAGTTCCTATGTGGAGCGAAATCCTTAAAAAAATCTTATTTTCTGGTTCAACTTAATTTTATAAACATAACAATTATTGATAATAATTAGACTAAATCCGATGAAAACTATTAGTAGGTACACGAAAACGTTCCGCAATGGTATGAAATGTTACAAAATAATAAATTAATTTACATTACGACCCAAGTATTAGTTGTATATAAAAAATAGAAAGGCTTGTCCATTGCGTAACAATGCAGCAGCAGGCCTCTATATTGAGCCGATAACATTGACCCAACATTTTTTTTCAGTACCTACATAGGTACCTATGTAGTTTTCATCGTTTTTTTTTGGGAAACATGAAAAATTTACATAGTAGTAAAACTTTCGTAAGCACTACATATTATTAGCTTAATTCCGGATTCACTTCCTTGTAAGTGACATAGGAAGTTTAAGAACGACGAAATACAGTGTTATATACTGTAAAACGGTCTGGAAGATTTGTTGCTAACTCTATCAAACTACGCTGAAACGGTATAGAAGAAACCGTTGGAGTGGGGAATTATATTTGTTGAATTAATGAGATGACCTGGGACGAGCAAACTAGGTAGGTACTTAGTTGATGGACATTATTCCTTTTCGTATTTTAACGATTTCTGTCAACAGTTTATTTACCTGTAGACCAAAGCTGAATGAAATAATTACATCTTAAAGCTACTTTAAGTTACATAATATGGAACGTACTTACGGTTTCGTCACTGCTTCCCGATAACTTATAAATAACAGCAAAAATTCGAAAGGGCTAGCTTTATTAGCGTTTGTATTCGCAACGTGATAAGATTAAATGACAAAATATCAAATTGGTTTGTTATCGCAGATAGGTACGGCGGGTACGCCTCGATAAGATTTCTGAGTAGCTATATCAGCATGCATCATTCGTTCCTTGAATTGTCGGTCTTATTTATAAAACACTAGCTTTTGCCCGCGACTTCGTCTGCATTCAATGAGTAATTTCCGGGATGAAAAGTATCCTATGTCCTTCCCCGGGATTCAAACTATCTGCTTAAAAAATTTCATCTAAATCCGTTCAGCCATTATTGCGTGATTGAGTAACAAAAATCCAAACATCTTCACAAACTTTCACATTTATATTATTAGTAGGATAATAGATACCTATGCCATCTTTTTAACAGACTTAAAAAAAGGAGGAGGTTCGTAATAAGATGCGATTGTTTTTTTTTTTTGCTATGTTCTCGCACAACTCCAACAAATCATACCCGATTTTTACAATTTTCTTTTTGTTTTAGTTTAGAAGATGTAGGGGTCCATAAATTGCAATTTTCGGCACTCACTGACTCAATCACAGATGGATCATCAAAAGTCTAGGGTACTTCTAATAGATCTAGAGATTTCAAATTATAAAACAGTGTTTATTAAGTAACCGAAAAAATCGAAAATCATAAAAAATATACAGTATGACCGTGTTATACAGGGTGATAATTTGAGGGGAACTACCTAATCCGTTGTAGATTGAGAAAAAGTTTATAAGAAGAGCTATCCTAATTGATAAAGTTACGTATATTTGCATTTACAGACTTTAAAAAAAATGTACTGTCAGCAAAAAATCAAAATAACACTTTTTACTTTCACAGCGACAATAGATCATATTTATAAAGTTATTAGAACTTCATTAAATATGCGAAGACAAAAAAAATAACGAAAATAGTTTAACATATACAGGGTGACAAGGTTATCCAGGGTTATAACTTGAGATGGCGTTTTAGGTCCCTAATGTTTAGAGTTCCGTAATGAATAGAGAAAAACTTTATAAGGGACCCTTATTTATTAAAGTTATGCATTCTTGCATTCATAAATAAATAAAACATATCTACAGCAAAATAAAATAAAAATGAAACTAAAATTTAGCAAACAACTTTTCAGGACCTAAACATATGAAGACCGTGACAAAAATCTAAAATCTTAGAAAATTATATCTAAAGGGTGACCGTGTTACACAGGGTAGTAAGTTGAAACGGTGTATTAAGTGCTATCATGTAATCGTAAGTTGTAGATATAAGAAAGCTTTGTTACGAGGTGTGATAAACAGAAAATAAAATTAAACTATTTTCTTACTATTTACAACACTGCTAATTCCGTGAAGACAAGGAACTTGGCAAGTTTTTATATATCAAGTATTTTTTGGGACGAGAAGTTGGACAATTATTTTTTACATTTATGTTTTGGTGGGATTTACTTTTCGGGCGGCTTTACAGCTTAAAAAAATCTAAGGTAGTTGTGAATTTGTTACATTATTGTATTCAGGAATGAGGTATTGTTAGTGTTTTTTTTTTACTAAAGACGAGCTTAAAGTGGGAAGGCTGAGTGAAGGAGGCTTTAGAAAAGGAAAATTGTACCTAAAATTAGGCCATGAGCTTAGAATTATTAAGTATATAAATTATTGGGACTACCGAAAAATGCATGAACTTTCTGTTTGAAGGACTTTTACGAATGCTTGAAGTTAAGTAGCATAATCAGCCTATATGCGTCCCACTGTAGGGCACAGGCCTTCTCTCAAGGAGATAGTATGGGCTTAATCACCACGCGCGCCCACCGCGGATTGGCGATTTCAAGCGCTGAGGTATGTGAATAACTCAGACACTCAGGTTTCCTCACGATGTTTTCCTTCACAGTTAGCGTGTGGTATTGCTACTATAACTTCACAATGTACATAACTTAGAAAACCAAGTCATAGGTACATGCCCGCACTTGGGATCGAAGCTGGGTCTCGCTTCCGAGTCCGATGTTCTACCCACTAGGCTACCAACGCTCTGAAGTTAAGTACTTCCTACTAATTCTATTTCCATTTAGCTTTTCCTAAATAATCTATAAAAATTGGTAGGTATGTACAGAAACTACGTATAAATTAATATCTAACTTATTTCAAGAATTTATTTCATTGTATCGAATGTCGTTGAAGCAAAAAATGTTTATTAGGATCGTAGCAAGTCTACCTACCGCTCCGGCGTGCGTGAGGTTATAGGTACTTGATTTTACGTACTTATTATAATCTAATTACATTTAGAGTAGGTATAGTTGGCGACAGTTAAAACCACCCCATACGTCTTATATCACCGATTGGCCTGACGTATGGAAAGCCGTTCAGTCGACAGCACATAAATTTTTATATCTTAGTTACAATTTCGCCCGTAACTTAAGTGAGTAGAGTGCACGATGTAAAGGTCGGTCTGCTGTCGACCGCCATCTTTACATGTTTGTTGCAAAGTCGCCCGTAACGTAACTGAGTAAAGTGTGAAGGTTGACTCTACCTACTACTATATCAAGAAGGTATAACAATTCGAAATGATCAATCACGTCCACCTAATATCTCCTTATTATAATCCCTACCAAGGCCGGCTTGCACCACTTTCTTAAATGTGGCTTAAACAGCATTTAACTAAAATTGTTCAAACAAAAGTCGATTTAAATAGCGACTTAAGTGATATTCAAGAAGTGGTGCAAGTCGGCCTTAGATAAGAATTAACTATCTTCATGTTTTTATATTTGTCCTGTATGATTCGTCCAATAGATATTTACAATAAGATCTACGGAATATTTTTATGAAACATTTAATTCCTATTATCTACGTATAATACAATGTATAGATTAAATTAGCGAAAAACCTCGAAACGGTTTCTTCAGAATCGATAATTAAACCACTTTCAAGGAAGCGATTAAGCAGTTACGTCGAGCGGTGGTAGCGGAGCGGTAAAACGCCGGCTTATCTTTCGGGAGGTCGTGGGTTCGAATCCTGGCATATACCAATGACTTTGTTTTCTGAGTTACGTACATTTTTGAAGCTATAGTAGCACTATCACTTGCTAACTGTGAAGGAAAACATCGTGAGGGACCCTAGCGTCTGAGGTATTGACCTATCTCAGCACTTGCTACGTACAATGACCGAACTATGAGGCTAAGTGCGAAAATCTCCAGTCGAACTAGGAGCAGTTACGTCTTTCATGCTATCTCGGAAACATTTTCAGGTTTTGCGAAACACGTGTTATAATAGGGGTTAAAGTATGAAATTGCCGTTTTATTGCAATAGGTTCTTTGAATTGACATAGAATCTTCATGATTTGAGGTTTTCGAATGAAACTTTTTTCAAATGGTTTCTATGATGTTCTTTTTTTAAAAAATGTGAAACATTTGAATATCGACTTTCAATTGTTTTTGTTATTCAATTTAGACAAGAAAGATGGATACTGCGAAAATTCGAGTGATTTTTGAATACGAGTTCCGACGCGGAACTAACGCGGCAGAAACAGCCCGCAATATCAATGCTGCGTTTGGAGAGGGGTCTACTAATGAACGCACTGTGCGATTTTGGTTTAAACGCTTTCGTGATGGAAATTTCGACTTAAAGAACGAGCCACGAGGAAGACCGCCCACACAGGTGAATAACGATGGAAGCCGACCCTAATCAAACTACCCAGGAATTAGCGGCATGGTTTAACGTTACCTTACCCACAATATTGACTCACTTGCGTCAAATCAATAAAATAAAAAAATACGAAAAATGGGTGCCTCATTCACTCGAATTTTCGCAGTATCCATCTTTCTTGTCTAAATTGAATAACAAAAACAATTGAAAGTCGATATTCAAATGTTTCACATTTTTTAAAAAAAGAACATCATAGAAACCATTTGAAAAAAGTTTCATTCGAAAACCTCAAACCATGAAGATTCTATGTCAATTCAAAGAACCTATTGCAATAAAACGGCAATTTCATACTTTAACCCCTAATACAAGGCATAACAAAAACCCTCCATTTATCCGACAACGGGGCGTTCTATTCGTGTATTTTGCTAAAGGAAAAATTTCGAAATTTATTTTAATGTCGTAGGTGGCAGCTTTAGTACGGAGTAACTGATATTTTCTCTCTGAACTCCTATTTTTAATTTGTCACCATGCTCATGCTCACCATAGATAGTAAACGTTAGGTATTTGTAATGACGTGTAGTACCCCAATTTCGAATACTAATAAATGAAGATTTTGTTATACCCTGTATAGTCTAAGCTTCTTGGGCCGTCGGAGACCCGCCTCACGCAGCGCTGTTTTATGAGATAACATGAAACAGCGCGGCTCGCCGTGTACCCGCTCAACGCAGCGGACGGCCTTATATTGGTAGGTTGAATTGGAATATTTTGGAATATGAGAAAAAAAACTGGTAAAGTGGGTTGAGAAAATAATCAGACGTCATTTCACCAATGAGGTATGTCATTAATCGGAATTCAAAGGTTCGCGCTCCCTAAATTAAATTCTAGATACATTCTAAATATGGGTACCTACATAGAATATTACCTACCAACACAATTTCGACAATTTTAAGAATAATTATTGTTATACTAAAATCATTGTGGAAGAATGCTTTCTTAGCCAGTTTGAAATGCATAATAGAAAACACGTCAAATAGAACATGAAATATGTCAATATGCCCATAATCCTACTGATATTATAAATGTAAAAGTTTGTGAAGATGTTTGGATATTTGTTACTCAATCACGCAATAACGGCTGAACAGATTAAGATGATTAAATTCTTTTTGTTGCACTAACCCGTGCTGAGGACAATTTTAAAAACCTATTTGGAGGCTAAAAATTCCACCCATGCCGGGACTAGAACCCGCGACCTCTGGCTCACCGTGCCAGCGCTCTCCCAACTGAGCTAATGGGCACGGTGAGCCAGAGGTCGCGGGTTCAAGTCCCGGCATGGGTGGAATTTTTAGCCTCTAAATAGGTTTTTTAAGATTAAGATGAAATTTGGTATGGAGATAGTTTTAGACCCGGGGAAGGACATAGGATACTTTTCATCCCAGCAATTACACATTCCATGTGGACGAAGTCGTGGGCAACAACGTTTGCCGAGTCCGCTAGTGTTTTTATAAAAATATAGTAAGTTCATTTCAGAGCACGACTTTTTATTTTTCTTGTAGAAGTTAAAAACATTGCACATGCACAATTCTTGATTTTTATAAAGATCTTGATTGTTATATCTATATTTTTTTAATTACAAGTACTAAATAGATATTCTTTGTGGTTTTAGACAATAGCCGCTAGGTGGCGCTGACGTCCAGCAATCATAAACCCATCACTACAGTGCCTTCACCATAAGAAGTCTCCTGTCCAGTTTAATAATGTACTCTTTGCCCCTGTCATAACGTGCAAACATGTCGGTGGCATGGGACAAGTTATAATGAATGACGTGTAGTTTAGGCGTCAAATGAAACGTCATCGAAAGAGTCAGATTGTTTGTACTTTTTACAGTCCATCTAAAATTAGTTGGAGTGCGTCACATACGTCCTCAGTGTTCTGAGCATACGTCGATGGCGGTCGCTTTAATTCATTTGAGTTTGAGCTCTGTTTGCGGTAACTAGTTTCCTTATATCACCGTCTGTCATTGTAAGCTGACTGATCGTAGATGAACTATACTGTAGCGAGAGACTTATTTCAAATATGTCAATGTAATACTAATTACACATCTGTCAAGTGAAGTCATCAAATGCAATCCCATTCTTAGTTGGCTCGCACTGTAACAACCCGTTCAGGTTGATGGTTATCTATAGGCTGGCGGCTGTTTGGAGATGGGCGGCGCGTACGCCGGCGGTGGCGAATGGTGGTGGTGGACGACGGTGGTCGGTGGCGGGTGATGGTGGATGACGGTGGTCCGTGGCGGGTCGCTGCAGTCGCAGCACACGCCTGGGATGCAGCAGCAGCAGCACGGTCGGCACGAAATCTGGCAGCCCATTGCTGGTGAGCCTGAAAAGTGCCAGGATCAAATTGTTAGTTAATCTTCTTTCCGGTGTTAGCCCAGTAGATAAGGCAGGGTCTAGACTCTAGCCCTGTAGTCCCGGGCTTAGAATAGGGCTACGGTATGTTCTGCCTGTCGTAAGAGGAGGTTATAAGGGGACACCGGGGTCGCGGATGGTGAGAGTGGGGGCTCGAACCACCGTTGTAAGCGACCCCGTGGAGGCGGCGGTGTGTGGTGGCCGCACACTGCCTGCACCTGGCTCGCACCTGAGAGGGCTACCAGGGGGGTTTTAGTGGGTAAAAATCCCACATAACCCACCGGCTTTCCCCCCAGAAAGTCGGGATTCTTTGGAAGATTTCCCCTCGGCAACAAAAAAAAAGGGTCTAGACTCTACTAAATGATATGATAACAGCATTGAGCTACGTAATAGAGTTTTACTCCTAAGCCTGATGACGTACATTAAAGCACAACAACTACATCGACTTTGAATTCGTTCAACGTATTTTAAGTGGACAAATGGGGCTAGAGTTGAAAAAAAATGCAGGTCATTATAACGTTTTTTTTTTTTTTGTTACCCAAAATTACTTCACTTAGCATAAACAAACAATATCAGGCCGAAAAGTAATAAAAATCCAAAAAAAATATGGTTTGAGCCAACTCAATTGTTTTTTAATTTTAATTGTCTACGCATATTGGACGTCAAACTCATTTAACACATTAGAAATTTTTTTTAACGTTACGGTACTTCCTACACTTAGAATTTGGATTCACAGTTTCGAGTCACTGGTCTGAATATTTACAAATATGTTTCACCAGTTCTGATACATAATTAATAATCCTGTTTTTCACATTGAAAAGAACATTTCCTCTCAATACGATGAACGTAGTCAAAGTCACCCTGTAGTAGAGCACCTTATGCGGGTGTCGATGTGGTAGGTGCTTGTAGGATTTGGGAGGAAGGGAAGGCTTCAGGATAGGCATGTGTCAAGCTGCTCTGATCGTCAACATAGGAAAATATGAAGACGAAGAAGGGGGAATTGGTTTAACCAAGTGACTGGACCAATTTCGAAATAAGGAAAACAGATCTAAACAAATACACACTTGGTTCGTGAACCATCACTCACGTGGAGAGTAAACAAAGGAAATTACTTTGTGTGCTTACATATAGGTGGAGCTGATGATGAAATATTTCGCACTGATCATAAACTAGCACTTTGATGCTTTAATGTACAAAGTACCTAACGTTCTTATTTATAAAAACACGATTCCTTAAAATACACCTCAGAGGCAGTTGAAATAATCTATAAATAGTTTCGGTAAAGGGAACGACTGATCCAACAAGTATAAAGGATATCATCCCCTGCACTTATGCTCTCTCTAGTACTCGGTTACGTTAGGAGTGATTGCAACTAAAACGTAAAAGTTGATTTGCTGTCGTTTATCCTAGTCAACTTAAGAAGGAATGTCTGGCGATTTGTGAGGAAAATGAATAAGTGTCATTACTCTAATTAGATTGACATTTTATTGATACCTTTGTGACAAAATTCAATTTCCGTGTGATTATTATCTTTTTAATCGAATTTATTTATTGACATGTGAACGAATAATTGTAAAAGAATTAAATTTTATGAATAACTGACATTTCTCATTTCATGAATTGTACTTAGAAATTTTGTTTTTTCAATTAATCTTAATTTTAAAATAAATCTAAAGTACATTGTACATATGTATATAATTTTAATGTTCTAATTTTTATAATTTTTAAATGTAATAATGTATAATTTAAATAATGTTTAATGTTTAATGCAATTAATTACGCAATAGTTTTAACTCTAATGTAATTATTTTTCTTGCAATAATAAATAAATAAATCCTCGATGTTGTACTACCGGCTACCTAACAAAATGAAGGCCAGACAAGTGACGCAGTTAAGGTAAAGTATCCCCTCAACAATAAAACCTGTCACGCCAATGCAATTATTAAGGTCACCCTACAAGTAACCGTGACATTGTTTCTGAACTGCATAAACTTTTGTTGTCCAAATGTTGCAATTTGACGCTGACCACAATAGGTAAATGCATGCTTGCTCGTTAGAATAGATACATTGCACAAACTCACGCCTGTATGCCGGAGGGGTAGGCAGGAACCGCGTTTCACAAAACTACTATTCCTAGTTTATAATGACAATTCGATGTACATCGCGTAGCCGATCCTTTCTACATGTTAAACTGTGGGTTAATCGACTTAGTAACGTACATCGAATTGTCATAGTAAACCATGATAGTAGCTATATGAAACCGGGCTTGCCACTGACACGATCCTGATACCTAAACGTTTTTAGTTTCAACAACATTCATTGGTCGCGGCCTGCACTCACGCGGGTACTTTTTATCTTTGCCTTCGTTAATATAATACATCCCCTATTTGGTCGAAGCATGTCTACCTGGGACGCCCCTTATCGGCCCATCCACCCACATTCGTTCGATACATATCTATTATTTATATATTTTCTTCAACGTCCTCTTCGTCGGTCATTTAACTCTTAGAGCATAAGGGCCTCAACCACAGATTTCCAGTTCTGACGGTGGTACGCGGCAGCTTCCAATTTAGGTCAGCTTGTGTCAATCGAATTGGCCTCTTGGGCTTCATCTCTTCTAGGTGATCTTCGAAAGTACGTGAGGGCTTGACGTCTGGTCAAGTATCCCTTGTCCCGGCATAGTGTGTGGCCTATCCACCGCCATTTGGCCTAAGTCTGGGTGTATTGCCATGTTGTCATTAATTTATTTTCTAACCAGGATTTCTAGATGGATTTCTGATTGTTAGACTTTCAGAGGTCCTCGTTCAGAATTGTTTCTGGCCAGAATATCCGCTTGAATATCCACTTCGAGCCTATCTAAGTATTTTATCAATATGTTACTGATAAATAATAATAGGTAATATGCTGAATGACTATAGGACGAATGAGTAATTGATTTGTCGGACATCGAGACGACGTCATTTCCTTCTATTAGTAAGGCCGCTGCTGTGCGAAACGAATACGGAATCGTGCAGTTACTGTTATCGACCATTCCATTTCTATCTTTATCAAATTGGTGAGTGGGCATCGTATACCATAAGTCCACTACTCCATCTACGGGTCTTCCCACACATATGATGTGTTGAGTCATTGAGTCGCCACTCGTCACCTCCATAACTTACTGTTGCCCGATTGACAGACAAATGGCAATAAATAGAAATCGTATAGAATTGACAATGTGGAAGGGTCTGCGAACAGCTATCTCGACTGTCTGTTATACGATTTGAAATCAGGGAGTTTTTAATTAAAGTGTAGAGAAAAAGTGGAAAGTATATTTTGCGAGCGATCAAACTGGAATTTAACCTTAAAGAACTAAATTCGATATTCGATTGGGAGCCAATAATACTTTACAGATAATTCGCAGGCAAATGAATTTCAGCCGATAAGGTACGGCCGATATCCGTGTACGTGGGACATGAATTATTGCCCGTACCTATATGCAATACGTGGTTGGCAAACACTGGTGTGCAAGGGTACATACAGGCTTGGGTACGGGCGACAATCCGAGTACAGTCGAAAGCACGATGGACTTTTACATTTTCGTTGCAATGCCGCTCGTCGGGCCCATCACAATCGTATGATCGTATAATCCTACTATTGCTTCAAATCCAAGCACAGTTGGATACTACTTATTTGTGCTCCAAACCCGATCACCGATTGTCATCTAGATAGGTACCTATTTAGATATCATTCGATATAATTAAATACGGTACTGGTAATTTTGGGAGCTTCGAAAATATTCCCTAAACCTGCGAACGGCACATCACACATCAGTGCGCAGGTAACAGATTCCTATGTTCTAATCGAGTAAAATTCATTCATACTGTACGTTCAACGATTTTTTGTCTATGGTTGTATGAACACAGATTATCGCCCGTACCATTGAATTACCATTGATTCTATTCCACTAACGAACTACTATACAATAGAAGCATCATACATTTTGATCGTGTCGGCAGGATGGATAGCCCTAGCCCATTGCTGAACATCAATCAGCAATGGATCAGAAACAGAATAGTATTTCTATTCTATTCAGACATCGAAACAAGATCCACTTGGGACCGATGCGCTAACGAGAATGCCTCATCATCATCATCATCAGCAGCCCTTTGACGCCCACTGCAGGACATAGGCCTCCCTCATGGTTTACATAGCCATAAGGGATTTTGCCATAATCGCCACGCTTGGCAGGCGGGTTGGCGATCGCAGTATGTGGTTGGAATTTCAGGAAGACGCTGCTGCCCGTCTCCTGGTAATTTATTTCCTTAGTCGCCTTCTACGACATCCACGGGAGGAAATGTAGTGACGCTATTCTTAATCCGCCGCCACACAGAAATCCCTAATAACAACATAAACCAACTCACCTCACACAGAGAATCGGCTTTATCTGTACATCGGCTGCTGCGGGTATCCCGGTTGGGGCGGGTACCCCGGTTGGGGCGGGTAGCCGGGATATCCAGGCGGGGGCTGAGGGTAGCCGGGCTGCTGAGGGTAGCCGGGATGAGGGTACGGGGGCTGTTCGACGACCGTTGGGGGATGATGAACGTGCACGACTTGTTGTGGCGGCGGGTCTTTCTGTCCGCAGGCGTTGGGGCACAGGCAAGGGATCAGGCAACACGCACTCAGCGCCAAACAGCAAGGGTTACAGCAAGCGTCGCACTCCCCGCAATCGAATGAGAAGCAGAGGCCCATCCTGTAGTTATAAAACACCTTATTCACCGCGCGAGTGGTGACATATATGGAGTGCTCTTACGAGCGTTCGGTTTTTCAAAATGGCGCCCGTTATCTGCGCCGTTTTGGCGCGATATCTGTTTATCAGTAGACCGTGCTTATCGTTTGCAGGTTGATTCGATGGTAATAGAAGTGAGTAAATATCTATGCAATTACCTTTTAATTACCTACCCTTAATAATTATCTTTTGGATGACAAAGTTAAATTGGCTATAAAATTACACTTAATTAGGTTTCCAGATACACAATAAATAATATTCTTATTTTCCTTTTCGCCTGTTAGGTAAGATGTCAGAAATTTCAGTACCTACCAACTTTGGGGTCGTCCATTAATCACGTGATGTCTTTCACCAACTTTTTTAACCCCCTCACCCCTCCCTTATGGTGCTGCTTGGTGAGGTTTTTAGACTGACCCCCCCTCCCCCCCTATCCAAAATCACGTGTATTTTTTGGTACAGTGTCTTTAAAAATTCACGGGAAATCGTTGCCTAGCAACGGCTAGTCCAAGGCTAGTCAAGGCACCGCGTTTCGGTTTAGAAATCGCGCGCTCAAAGAAAAAAAAATATTCACGTGATATCTCACTTACTTTCAAATACAACAACAAATTCTTTTATTTACCAAAAACATTACAAGTGTTATACCTACTTACTTAATCTAATGAGGGTACACCAAAATAAATTTCACTTGCAAGTACGATTTCCGGTGGCCTCCGCACTAGGCGAACCTGTATCGCGGCGACCGTACATTGTTTGTTTTCCTAGGTAGGTACCTACCTACAATAAAACGGCACGTCTCACGACTTCCATATCTACCACATATTTCGATTGGTAATAATTTAATACACAACAATAACAAAAAAATACAGATATCGAGACAAACACTTACCTCTAAGCAAATTGTTCTAATTGAGCACTTAATCAAACAACCTCACACGGGTTTGTTTCAGTTATGTACTCCGTATCATTTTTTGTTTTCACGTGATTTAAACAACAAACCCTACTGCAGACCCAGCGTTCAGTACAGTCACCAACGATTCAGTTGACTAACCACTGATATTTGTCACAGACTGTTCACAATACAGAGGTGGAAAATCGTGAGTCGTGACGCCAGCGCATTTCCTTACCAAAAAATACCTAGTACTACACCAGTATTTATCATCTTTGTCATACCTACGTGTAAAAGCATAAGAAGGAGTAAGACAGACGAGTTGTGTAGCACACCTTTTACGGCGACTGGCAAGGTTGCTACACGTCACGTCGGAAAAGCTGAATAGCTCAACCTTGCGTGTTGCATTTACTAAGGCGTTTTTTTTTATATCCAGCCGGGAATGTGCTTTCTTATGCATTAACACCCGTTACTGCATGCAATGAGTACCTACCTAAGTAAAACAAGCACTGGCTATTCAGTAACCTATTTTCTATCCTTTGTTTCTCGTACACCAACGATCTGCTCCTATATTACAGGAACCGTATCCTGAGCGAAACCAATCGTCTAATTGTCAAATTCTATACTATTCAGATACCTAGTATATCAAATTCTATACGTCAGTATTCCGACAGCTATTAGCATTTTATTAACAGAGGCCTACCTGTGCGTGTAATATAGCTCCTATATTCCGCGCACCAAATCTTGAGCGATTCCAACTGTCTGTCAATTTCACAGTGGTCAATCTCCATACTAGTATGCGGTATCCACAAACGTCGGGATTCCGAAAGGAGTATAGACCTCTGTTAAATCTACTGCTAACAGCTGTCAATTGGCCAAAGTGCATACAAAGAGACTACTGACATAGGTATAAACATACAAACCACGAGTTAGATTCGTTTTCAAATAAAACTTTGTGTAAGATTGTTGCTTTTCTATTTACATAGGCGCAAACAATTTTCTTTTACGATTCGTGCGCTTTCAGAATCTTTTGTGTTTTAAAACACGAAATAAATTAACAGGAAATAAGTAAATATGGACATACCTAGATTCCTAAGTTCCTCAAGTAAAAAATCTCGGTTAACACCTGAAGTGGGGCACTAAAATATTTTTTTATAAAACACTGCGATTTTCTCGATAAAGGTACAATCTCAATCATATCTTATCGCCGTCCGGCGTCGTCATACTCAATCAATGCCAAAACCACAATACCGACCACAAATGCCCACAGCGAGGGCCGCGCGTACGAAAATGTAAAATTTATGAGAAAAATAAAACAGTGATGAGCGGAGAAGACTACGCTCTTATCGCACTAGCGGAGAACACACAAGCCTATGTCAAGGATGTTCGCTCGTTACAGAAGGCCAATAGATCAAAACCGAAGCAAAAGACAAAAGACGTTCGCCAGGATGAAGAAAAATTCACGTTCAGAAGACGACTGAGTTTCTCGTCACTGAGGTCGAATTTCTCGAGATTCCGCGTAAGTTTGCGCCACATTAGCTGCTTGAGGGGTAATGAGGAGAAGGAAGTTCCCATGACAGAAGTTCCTAGACATAAAAGCATCGACAACGGCGTAGGATTTGCTCGGAGGGCGTCCCTGTTTCTCTTCAGGAGACGTTCCGTATGTGTGCACCCTTATCACCCCTACACACCGAGACAGACTGTGCGGAAGTTCTATATGTTACCAGACGAAAAACGTGAAAAGAAAACTAATAACAGTGCATCGTGACAGCATAGTGATTTCGAAAGTAAGGTGGGTTTTGCTCGTCGCACCGATAGCACGTGAAGTCGTCACAGATAGCTTATTAAATGTTTAATCGGGTGAACTGCGCATCGTTTTTTGGCGGAAAAAAGACGCAATATCAGCAATTCGTGTTTAGCTTTCTAGTTGCGAGAAAAACAATGAACAACGCTCGACCTATGCAACCTTATTTTAATTATAATAAAGTAGATATTTGTGTACATATGCTGTAGTGGTGTTAAATAAAATTCAAGGATGTAAAATTGTACGATTCGTTGAACAATTTAATTAATTAATATCAAATATGTGTAGAGAAAATAAGTACATAAGAGATTCCTTCGGTACAAAACGTTTACCACGTTTAGTATATTTTGTACTAGGTACATTAGTAATTAAATGCAGGTACTTTTTACACTTGGTACATACAAGAAATACAGACAAAAACATGTACTCCTATTTAACATATTTTACAACTGAATAAATAAATACAAATTATCTACATACCTACAACATAAATTATAACAGATTGATAACAATACTATAGATTAATAACTCATTAATACTTTTTCAAGATCTGTTAAAATACAATAAACTGAATACGTGCGTACGTGTACCCACAGAATACTTCAGGACGAACTATTTCTGTTACTTTCCCATATCTTTGGTTCTTTTGACTGAGGCTTCTATAGCATTTATCAACGTAGATCTGTAAAAGAAAAATAAAATAATTCATCTCTTTAAAAACAAAAGAATAATAAAAACTAGCCAAGTGCGAACAGATCTAAAGAAACGCGATTATTAAATTATTAATAGGTAAACTTAACTTCGGGACGATAATGGACGGTACTCGCCACTTCAGTCTACTCGTGACCAAGGCAACTGCGACGTTGCCGAATCGTCGGGAATTAAGTTAATTAAGTCTTCCTAACAAATAATCGCGATTAGACCAGTTAAAATGAATAACTATAAAATCACATATTTGGCAAAACTGAATTTTCTTCCATTCAATTCGGGACCTTAGCAGGAGTCCGACTGTCCGTACTTGGTCTGTTTTCAATTTGTTGCTATTGGTTGTTCGATTATAGGGTGTTCATAATGTTTGATAGCAAGATGCCCACTATCGCACTTTGTTACAGTTATTTCATTTCAATACAATCGGAAGCACAGTGACAACTTTTGCAAATCTTCGCACTTTAGATCCCACCAACTTTAATTATAAAATGTTTTCGGGTTTTGTTCTTGACTGTACAAATTGGTGGCAATACACGCATTCAAAGTATTGTCGACAGTAAAAGTAAGCATTGTGCGACTAAACAAACCCTATATAGTTGGATTTTGGTTTTTAACGCATTGAGAGATCTTATGAATATTAATTTGTAATAGTTGGCATTGTGCTACGGATTGTATTCAAAAATAATAAAAGTAACAAAGTAGTGGGCGTCGTGCTATTAAAAAACAAAAACCACTGGTATGACAACCATGAGGCCATGAGGCCTACTTACACTTGTTTGGTTTTTTTTTCCACGCAACGGATACCGCAAACTGGTCAACCAGCCCCCGCTGCACGTTACCGCGATAAAAGTTTTTATCTCCCTATTGCGTAGCGCCATCAAAGCGAGATGACGATAGTCGATATATATTAAAAGGAGTACCTAATTATGCAGATTCTTCTTCACATAATCTATTTTGCTGAAACTGGCAATGATAAAGTTAATCATTTTCCACGTAGTCACGATGTATTGTGGTAAGAATAAAATATTTGTGTTTGAGATAGGAAGAAAAAAACGTTAATCGCAGTAACTTCCAGCGCGGGCAAAGCAGAGATGGTGGGAAGACCTGAGACCCCTTATATCTACTGGCCACTTTGGATTTGTGCCCAGGGACCCCCAATCCAGGGGCCCCTAGTTGCAACCAGATCTCTAACCGATAATCGATATTTATTTTCACCTTTCTTCTTATCGTTTTGATTTTCGGGAAATAAACGCTTACCCACTCCTTTCGCAAGTATTTAAAAAAATGTCCTGTGTAAGACCTCTTAGAGACCTCATTGAACAAAACTTTACGAATGTAGGTGCACAGCGCATTTTTAAATACCCTAACTGTAAGCTACGAATAAAATCATCTATAGATCAGCATCCACTTGTGAACACTTGCAAGAACTTTCACGTTCTCATTTCCGTAGGATTAGATTAGATTAAGACTCTTTATTGCAAACCATACATAATACCTAGGATTACCTTATCTTCCCATCCTCGAGCGCAGTGACACCGCAGATGGTGGAGCCGCCAGGGGAGCAAACCTCGTCCTTCAAGAGGCCCGGGTGCTTGCCGGTCTGGAGCACCATTTGCGCGCTCCCGGCGACCATCTGGGCCGCGAATCGCAGCGCCTGGGTCCGCGGCACCCCTTGCTTAACCGCCCCGTCCGCCAGCGCCTCGATGATTATGTATACCTGGTGAAAGTTGGTTAATCTCTGTTGGGTGAATCAAACTTTAGCCTTCTTGATCAGTGTCTAACTTTCAATTCTACGCAGGAAAAGGCCTAAAATGAATGCCTACAGAGCAAGTTACTTAAGCTGTAAGTTGCCTTGAGAATAAAACGTTTACCAAGCAAAATGCCTAAAGTGCAATATTTTCTAAGTAGGAAATTGTCTAGAGATCAAAATGCCTAAAATGAAATAATTCTAAGCAGCAATCTACATACGTAAAAACCTTTTTTTATACAACGCAATGCCCAACGGAGCCTAATGTCGAATCTAAAAAGTAGCCTCCACTCAGTTACGATTATACCGAAACCATAAGTGCGTGACAGTTAAAACTTAAATACTCCAATATGGCACATAATATTTAGAACTAACTACCTTTCGCATCGCAGTTCTGACCCGTAGTTGTTTCCTAGTCAATTTAAGGCTTAGGCGAAAATTGGCATAAACGTTTTAATTTCTAGGCAGCATGATCAGAAAGCAATTTTAGCAAGTAGCTTAATTTAATGGGTGTCTTCCCAATGCATTTGTGTTCGCCCTCTGCTACTTTTCTCCGTCTACGGGGCCGGTAACTATGAGCTGATATTCTAGCTAGAGTCTAGCTAGATTGTAGACAATCTGGACCACGCCAGACCTGAACGTTTACCTTAATGAGCCATACACTAAATCAACTCTTGAGGCTAGTCTATCCTCACATAAGTAGTAAACAGAGACTGGTGTAAGGCAATTGTCATGACTTGACTATTTAAAAGCATAATTTTAATTTTTAATAACCGTATCTTGAATATTGCATTTATTTAATTTTGCTTGACAAAGATGGTTAAATGTCTTGACTTTTTAATTGCATAATTTTTATTTACAAACTTTATTGCCTGTTTGACATTTTATTTTTATTTTTATTGGTAAATTGACATTACGATTTCAATTTTGTTTCAAAGATTTTAATTGTAATTTTGACATATCCTACTAATATTATAAATATGAAAGATTGTGAAGATGTTCAGAGGTTTAGATGTTTGTTACTCAATCACGCAATAACGGCTGAACGGATTTACATTAAACTTGGCAAACAGATAGACAAAGACCTGAATTGAGACATAGCATACTTGATATCCCGGTAATGTGTTCCCGTGGGATAATATTTATTTTAAGTTTATAAATAGATGGCGTTGTGCGAGCGAACGTTGTTTTAAAAATAGACGGCGTTGTGCAAGAATCGGATTCTGTGGCGGTACGAAGTTCGTACGTACGTACACCTTTCGCTGTGAGTAGGTATTTTTTATTCCATCTTATTAATTGTAACATGTAACCTTATAAATCACGTTCAAAAACTTCAGTAGGTTAGTGTGCCTCACTAAGAATTGTGTATCAGAAAAAATCTCACATAAGCCGGTCCACAAGCTGTTAGCACTCCCAAGGAGTCCATCAATGGCTCAGGTACTTGCTCTGTAATACCACAGCTGTTTAAGAGTCTTTCTAGAGTAGCGCACTCTTCTGTAGTGACATCAGGACCAGGCGTGTAGAGACAGGAGCCAACTCCAACAGTCATTGGAGTGTTGGGCATGATGCGGACTACTTTCATGTCTTTTGATAGAACCTTCAGCTCCTGAAATTAGGAATATACTTATATATATACATTTTATTGCACTTTCGGGCAAGTAAGTAATCGATAAATGTAAGTATTTAATGAGTAAATAGAGTACCTAACATCTAAAATGCAAAATTCCCAAAACAGGTTTTTTTTCTAATATTCATAGCATGAACTAAGAAGCAAAAACGTAATAAAATTAAACAAGAACAATGCAATAAAACCAAAAATATTAAGCGACATAACACAGACCAAACCAATAGGTGCAAATTACCAGGCTTATTTGTACTATTCCTTAAAACACAAATGAAATGCGGTTTAAATTGTCTGTGGTGAAAAGAAAGACTTAACCACATACTGCATTTCAGGCATTGAGTTAGTATAATACTTTAACTCTATGATTTCAGGAGTGTTTTACAGAAATCATGATTTTCTAAATAACACTCTCTTTAATAGGTAATCACTAAACAATAATTCAGGTGTTATCTGGCAAATCTGTTCATAATGTAAACCCATTATGAATTTATGAATTAATAGCACCTTTGAGCCAACAAACCTTCTCAAGCACCTCCAAAGAGACCCCAGCCAACATAGAGACCAAAAGTACACATTTACAAGAACGAGATACAGTCAATGTGGAGAGACAATCCTGTATGGCTGCCCTCAACATGCTTGGCTTTACACCCAAGAATATAATGTCACAGTTAACAAGTACTTCACCATTTTTTGTGGTTACGTTAGTGCCCATTTCTTTCCAGTGAGCTAGATGATCTGATCGAGGCCCTGAGACCCAAATCTTAGAAGCTGGATGGGTATCTGAAACATATTTTTAATTGTTACTTAAATTCAGGTTAAAACTAAGTATTTTATACTAATAACCAACACAAGTGATATCATACAAATCTGTTTAGACTAAACGTGAATCTGTGGTAAACTTCTAACATTTCACATCCAAAAAATTATCTCACTCATTGCTGTAACAATGCACTTTGAATACAATACGTAAATATATTGTATTCATGTTTTTTCTAGTGTACAATAAATAATATTCTTTTACTATTTATTATTATTGAAATTAATTCCATAGGTTCACATTGTCCAATTTTGAATTGGTTTAGCCATAGGGATGGACCACTATCCTTACAGACCTCAAAATGATAAATTAATATTATTATTTATCTATTATCTATCCAGTCCGTAACGTAGGTACTTACCATGCTTTAAAATTCCCTTAGCAATTGCAGTAGACATATTGCCTCCCCCAATGAAACCCAAACTGAAAGCCATTTTGTAACCTATTTACTTCTGAAAAACAATTAAGTAAGTATAATTTAATTCTTCAATATAGGTATTTCTCGCATGAGGAACCCTGCACAGTACAGCCTGTCTTTGACTGATGGTGGTTAACTAAAGTTCGCTAACTAATATAGTGACGTCGGCGCACATGCTGCGAAATATTTATGCCACTTGCACAATATGAAAAGACAAGGTTGTCCGGTTCGGTCCGTAACTTCGTACTTATTTCGGTATATTTAATTTTAATGGAAGGGGCTGCCTTATGTTTATGATTACCTACTTATGGTTATGATTACTTCCTAATAGAACCAAAGAGTAGAGTAATCAAAATTAATCAAAATAGTAGGTACTGTGAGTAGGAAAAGTTCGGCGTTCTTACCTTATTGTGTTGGCATGGTATGTGGTAGTTTATTAACTTATTTTATTGTAATACAGTCTTAAACTGAGATAACTATTGCAAGTGTTGTATTCATCACACATTTGTATGTCAAAAAAAAATCAATTTGTCTTTTTTTTTTCTTTTTATCTATGGCACCCCCCCAATATCAAAAAATTGTTGACGTTCGTTCGAACAAGTTTTGTTTGACATTTAATTTTGTCTCTTATCGAAATCAGTTCCGAATTGATCATAGAACAAGACGATCTAACGAAAATCTCATAAAAAATGTTTTCAACTTTTCATGGGATGTTCAACAAAATAAGTCAAATCTACATAATCAACGTAATATTTGTCTTAAAATATTTAAAACAAATGTTTTTTTTATTTTATTCCTAAGATCTTTTGGTCAGGAAAAAGTCATGTTATTTTCCTTAAAAATCGAGTCCATTTCGGAATTTCTTTTTTCTTTTCTGATAATGTTACTAGCTAAAACAAAAATGCAAAAAACGTAATATGTTTTTGTTTACAAAACAAGAAATTCAAAAAGGTCAGATCCAATTTATTATTGTCGTGAGATTGACATGGATTAACCCCCTTTAAATCCACGAAAAAAGTAATATTTGCGAAATATTCCTTAGTAATTGGAATTTCTGTGCCAAATACCTAACAATACATAAGGCGATGCATGGTTTGAAAGGTTTGCTCGATATAACCCCTGAAGGGGCCATTTCAAAGCCAATCTACAAGAAATTGGTCTTTTCATCAAGATTGAAATCAACGGGAGCAGAGCCATTCGGTTTTTGATGATATTGCAGAATTCACCGGATATTCACTTTATTTCCATAGCAATAATATCCGAGGTTTTTCACAAAACAGTATTTACTCAGGTAGAACTGGTTCTATTCCAAGTCGCGCCTGGGTTTTGGTTCAATGCACAATAAACTTACATGTTTTTTTTCTGGCCGCGGCAGTCTTTATTAACCCCCCCCACCATATTCCAGCGTTCAGAAAAATATTTTAATATATCGCACACTTAATCCAATACCGTCACTAAACAAAAATCTCTAAATTTCTGGTTTTAATGCCATCTATTGCAAATATTACAAAGTAACACTAAGCGCTGACTAGTTCACTTAAATTCCTATTTAAAACTGTAGATGGAAATCGAAGCATAATACAGAACTATATACATTTCTACACATTGAAAATCTTTAATAGCTTCTCCTGCACAATTTACATCTTTCGCTTAGTGCCAGTATTGGATTAAGGGTGCGATATGGTAAAAAGTGCGTGTAAACGCGTTCAAAAAAAAATTTTTTTTTTTTGCTCCACAATATTTTGCTATTGAGGTAGATATGTGGCAAATATAGTAAACATAATATATTCTATAAATAATAGATATATTTTACACTTACCACAATAGATAAAGTTGTGCATGCTCGAAACTCAGCTAATTAATATGTAATGCTGGCACCAGATATGAGTTCCAAGAAGTGATCACTTATTTGAAGACTTTGCTTACACATTTTGTTTTTTGTTCAGCTCATTAAACATTTGTTTATTATTACATTTGATCACATATTCTTGTATCTGCCACATATGTGTTTTAGATTCTATCACTCCTTTGAGCTCACAGTTTCCAATAGACTTTACAAAACATGGACGATGATTTGGCAGACACAGTTTACTTATTTATTTATGTGGATGATCTTTAAAAACATCGTTTCACAACTGATCTGGTTGGCTGAAAGAAATTGCTATAGAAATAAGCTCGCCTATGTAAATGTATGTAATGTAAATGTAAATGTATTGTGTACAAAGTATAAATCAATAAATAAACAAAACAACCAAAACGAAGACGTGAATGGCTGTGTGAAATGCCGTGTGAGCAGTGTGGTAGGCACACAAACATAATATATTGGTCTTTTATCCTTTTGATGTAAGGCAAAGCGCATTTATGTGAGCAAATATGTGACAATAGTATAAAATTCTATCTATCTACCAACTTTTCAAAATATTAGGTCCTGTGTTGCCTAAATAAATATAAATTAATTTTTTGCACTATAAACGCAAATTTAACAATAAGTACCTTGATTACGGAGCTTTGCTCGGTATTATTATTTTTTGGTAAATCCTGTTTTTTGGAAATTATATTTAGATACAATGAAAAAAGGGATAAAGAAAGGGAATAATAATCGGACTGGAGATAGACTCAAACCGGCGTCTTCTGGTTTCGGGACCGCCCGATTTCCCACCTAAGCTATTACAACCTTGTATTAAAGCCTTGTGGATGATGGCGAAATTTACCTTCGTATTGTATTTTAGTAGTTTTTTATTGTCTAAAAACACGGATAAAACGACGTTTTCTAAGAATTAAACCCAGCTAGATCGATCGAAATCCGAAACCCTCAGCATACTAAATTTCATGCAAATAGTTGGAGCCGTTTAAAACATACATATTTATGAATAATGTTTAATGATTTATTGATTTGAATTGCATATTGCAGTATCACAAAACCTATTTGTAAATACAGCATAAAAGATAAAGGCGCGCGACAGCTCGCCTGTTAATTTTGCAACTTGGGGATGAACTAGTATAATTTTTCTATAAGGATTAACTGGACCGAAGATCTTCAAGAGGGCCGAATGTTTCCCGAGCAGAACTGTTTAGTCTAGCAGCAGCTCATCCCCTACAAACTTTTCCAATCACCAACTCGGGTCCTTCTATGTCAATAAAAAAATGTAATTTCATACAATTAAGGATAGTGGATTACAGATAGAGTACCTACTTAACAATAAAAAGTTTAGAAACACAAGTGAAATTCTGATTAATCAGCTAGATCTCACCGACTTGCAGTGCGCCCTAGCCTTCGGCGCTGGGATTTGACGCAACCATTTGTGTAAAAGATTACAGAATTATGTATCGTGCTGTTCCATATTATGTTGATGTGAATTGCATATGCAGTAGAACGTAAAGGCGCGCGGCAGTGTACATGAAAATCTTGCAATTTTTCTGCAAGGATTGATCTGACCGAAGATCTTCAAGTGGGCCGAAGGGCCACAAACCCAACATAAACAAGGCTTTTAGAAGATAAAGGCGCCGAATACCAAGCACGCTCTACCCTTCGTAAGGCCATCTCTTGGGTTCGGGAGTGCTCTGACTGAGCTTTGCGGGCGGGTCGACGGGGGTCATGCCCCCTGCCCGTACCTGGCTACGCCCATGATGCACTTATCATCCATGTTTAATCTGTACAATTCTAAATAACCTGATCGGGCCATTACAACAATGGTTTTAAATTGTCCTTTTCAAGGTCATAATTTACAATAAACTCGACGGCATGCGGAATCGAATTGCGGAATTGCAATATTTTCTGTCCAAAATAAGTATTTCATATGGTAACACTGACGGATCTGGCAGTTTGTGGCTTCGCTTTCCGAGGGCGAGGTGTGGGGTGTATTTTTACGGATTATTTTGGTATACGTGATCACAGAATGCTACAATTGTGTTTGAATCTGTAAAAGTGCTCAAATATGTGTCGTGCCAGTGCTCTGCCTACGTATAGTTTGTTTACTGTGTAGTGTCCATCATGTTTCGATGTATACCTTTGTTCAAATGTAATCGCCAAGTGGAATGTGTAGACAAGCGGCATTGCTCGTTGCCAACCGTACCTGAAGAGATTTTGCGTTACTCAAGGAGTTTAGAAGAGTTGTTCTTGGATGCTAACCACATCAGAGACCTGCCGAAGGTATGTAGTAGTAACCTAACAATGATAACAGTTATTTGGCCGAGTCGTGGGCGTTCACCTTATCAGTGTAGGGACGCGATTGCGAGGTGTAGGTAAATACAAAATAGACGCATCAGGTTTTGAGATGCGGGAACGTCATATCAAGATAGATTTGTTATTTTTGAAGATGCTTTAGAACTTGCCAACCTGTGTCTTATTGTAAGACAGTGGCGAAAGGGTTTTAAAGTGGATCTTGATTAAAAGACTGGTCTTGCATACTAAACCGAAAGAGCTTGTCTTTATATAGTAGCCCCACATTTTTAGGGTTCCGTACCCAAAGGGTAAGGGACCCTATTACTAAGACTCCACTGTCCTTCTGTCTGTCTGTTGCCAAGCTGTATCTCATGAACTGTGATAGCTAGACAGTTGAAATTTTCACAGCTGATATATCGCTGTTGCCGCTATAAAAACATACTAAAAACAGAAAAACATAATTTTTTGCCATTTTCCTTGATATTAATAACATCCACAGGGTGATGCTTGAAATATTCAAACGTTGTATAGATAATGGTACTAAACCCTTCGTGCGCGAGTCCGACTCGCACTTGGCCAGTTTTTAAACAGGCCAAGACTTGTGTTGACTTAGGACTGACTGACTTTAGGTAGGTAAGTATTCAACATTGGCCTGAGCCATGGCTCAACATTGAATACTTATCCACCTAGAGGTTAACCTGAGTGTGGCATTTAGCCCCTGATTCCTATACACTAAGGGGTCATTCCAAAGCAATCGATACAATATTTTTATAATATATTTTTTCATACTATGTAAAAGTGAATACATACTAAATTTTAATAATTTACACCATAAAAAAAATATTTTCTATACAATGACATCAACTTTAGATATCTTGTCTACACCTTTTTTAGTTATTAAAAGCAATAGGATTTTTTATAACTTTATAATTCAGTTGACCATATTTAATTGAATATTTTTTAATGCTCATTCTGTACTCGTCACACCAGTCACAATGTCCGGTCACACCTGTCACTGTTAAATTTTGGATGTAAAATCTTATTGTATGAACTATATATATGTTAAAAATAATTGTAGTGATGCAGGCAACTTTCGTTCACTAACCTGCTGAACTATTGGAATAAATGTAATATGATAATTAGCAGAAATACTGTGAATCATGCTTGCAGTAACTAATTTAGTTTCTGTACGTGTCACACCCATCACAGAGATTAAAACCATTGACAAATTTTAATAAAACAAATTTCGTGAATTTTTGATTTATAATATATTTTAATAAATATAATCGAAATCTATCATACTGTGTTAAAATTGTAAGACATTTTCGAAATTCCGTCATTCCATGGCGACGGCTGTGACATTTTAAGTTATATTTTGAAGTTATTAAATTAAACCCCTCACTATGGAATGGGCTTAAAATCGACTTGCGCCACATTCTTAATTCGTATTTACCTAAAAATTTTCATACAAATTTTAATGGCTGTTTAATTTCCAGTTTCTTCTTTGTCCTGACTGTTTAAATATTACAAGACAAAACTTTGAGTGTAGCGAAAAACATAAAACATTATCAACTTTATATGAGGTTTAAAATTTGTATGTAAAATTTGACTTTGACTTTTTGACTTTGGCGACCTCTTGGCGCAGCGGTAGTGCATCCGGCTGGGGACAAAAAAAAAACCCCAGGTCTTGGATGTTTACATGTTTGTGATGTCGTTGTTTCTGGTTCCCACGACACAGGGTATCCTAGTGTGGGGCCAGAAGCAATGTATGTGCCTGTATGTAAATGTTTATGTTTACTATCACTCTTCGGTTTACTAACTACGAATGAATCATTGTGCTGATAAATGTTGGGAATTAAGGTAATTAACTTTACCTTATAAACAATCACAATTGGACCAAGTTAAATGTCTAATATATATCTGAAACGCATGCATGTAAATATTTAAACGCGAGAGTAACTTTAGCAATCTTTTTTATTCGTCTTTTTCCTTGATGTAGTCCTTTTTCAATTTTTAAAATATTAGACATAATAATATAGAAAAAGTATAAAAGAAGTAAAAACATAAGGTTGGTTGGTCGGTCGGCAACAATATCATTCTTAATTTTCTGTGATATTTTGGAAATTTGATTGTTTTAATTTCTAAACATAATCAATCTGATGTAACACCAGAGGAGGGGTGTCACAGAAATGTGACCACCTGTGACAAGGACGGGCAGGGAGATATGGGCACCGAAAAGAAAGTTTGTCTGACATAATTCATGAATGGACACAAGGAAAAACACAGGCTACATTTTCACCTAAATCCACGTGAGTGGAGTCACAGTCACAGCTAGTAAAATATAAAGCCAAAGATTTCGGGACACATATTTTTTTAAATTGTTTAGAGCCAAGCACAAATTAAGATGCAATTTTCGTCCTCTATTGACTTCATTCTACTTAATACTCACATTAACAATTTGTTTCAGAATTTCTTCCGACTCCATAGACTGCGCCGGCTAGGGCTCAGTGATAACGAAATACACAAACTACCTTCCGATATACAGAATTTCGAAAACTTGGTGGAACTTGATGTCTCACGAAATGGTAAGTTTAATTTTTGTTTTCCTTTTCTAAGGTCCCATGTAAGGTCTAACTGATGCCAAACATTGTATTTATAAATCTCATGAACTGTTTGCTTGTGTGAATATTTTTCCTCAATCATGCAGGCTGGCATCATAATGATTGAACTTAATTAAGAATTTCTGCTTTCTGAATTAAGAATTTCTTTAAGTTAACACTTAAATAACAGTCTATGGATCGCTTTCGGAATTGAGAATTTCACTAAGTAAGTACTTAAGTAACATTCTGTCACTCTCTTTTCTGAGGAATTCGAAGAGACAGCCACTATATTTAACTATTTTTACTTAGCGAATTTCTAAATTCAGAAACTGGCCCTATCACTTCAGATTTTTGGAAAAGTATGAGACTCATGATACTTAAGTATTTACTCAGTGAAGTTCAAATGTTTAAAAGCATACTGATGCCAGAATGTCAAACATAATTTTGATGGTAGTTTCTAGATATCCTCAATCAGTCGTTTAGCCAAAAAAGATTGACGACAACCAGTAGTGGTTGAGTTGGTAGAATGGATTCTTTAATGTAAGCTGATAAAGTACAATTTTCAATAACGACGACGCGTTATGCATTTATGAATGTACCTTTAAGGTATTCCTTTTTATTTTTTTGTCCTATTCTTACAAAACAAGTGTCTTTCGTAAGAATACGTTAGCAGGGAGTAAGTTAATGCATTATAATAGTACTTAACTTTGTTTACTTCATCGAAAGGTTAATTCCCCATAAAGTACATCTTACTTTTAGATCTTTCTCTTACTTTTAGACACACTACAGTAACCAAAGTGTCATAGCCATGCCGTGTCCGTTCACCAAAATATTCTACAAATTATTTTTATTTTAGGCACGATCTATATATTAGACAAAAATACACTCCCATTAATTTTATTAATTTTGAACCTAACATTATACATGTTTATTGTTATGCCTTGATAAAAAGTATAAAATATAAATGCTCGTAAAGTTTGTCGAAGATTTTTTTTCACAACCATGGCATGAAATCCTTCCAAAAAAGTAAAAATAAGCGACGCTGGCATCCCTAAATATATTCCTACTATGACAGTACTATATTACCTTCCTATTCTGGACGGCGGCGTGATGTAAGTGCGGATTTTTTTTTCGTAAAAGTGATCCTCTAACTAAACCTGTCCGGGCCGTGTTCGAGTTATAAAACGTTTTTTTACGTTTGCATTGTTTTTATGAACTGTAACATATATGGCGTAGTTTGTGTGAAAAGTAAGACATTCATCATAGCCATTTGACGCCCACTGCAGGACATAGGCCTCCATCATGGTTTTCATAACCATGAGGGGTTTTTGCCATAATCGCCACGCTTGGCAGGCGGGTTGGTGACCGCAGTATCTTAGGAAGACGCTGCTGCCCGTCTCCTAGTAATTTATTTCCTAAGTCGCCTTCTACGACATCCACGGGAGGAAATGGAGTAAGACATTGCAGAGAACTTATCTAGTTTTTAGGATTCCGTACACATAGGGTAAGGGACCCTATTACTAAAACTCCACTGTCCGTCTGTCTAGCACCAGGCTGTCTGTATCTCATGAACCTTGATGGCTAGACAGTTGAAACTTTCACAGATAATGTATTTCTGTTGCCGCTATGACAACAAATACTGAAAACAGAATAAAATAAATATTTAAGCGGGGCTCCCATACAAAAAACGTGATTTTTTTGCCGTTTTTTGCTCGATGTTAATAACGGCAACAGGTATGAAATATTCAAATTTTGTATAGCTTATGGTACGGAACCCTTTGTGCGCGAGTCCGACTCGCATTTGGCCAGTTTTTAAGTTATGTCAGACACGACATGAAAATGTCACACCCATGGCAGTTACCACCATAGTTTTTTGAGGCCATGGCTGTGACATTTCAGTGCATGGTTGTGACATATCCAATATTATAATGGGGGCACTAGATAGTACGACTGGTTTAAGGAAGAAGAAAGGAAGAAAGAAAGAAAGCATATTTCTCTAGTTAATGATCTTACGCCATGGCAACAAAGAAACGAAATGGAAGGCTAGTAAAGCGCGCTCATGTTACTCCTTCTACCGATAGTAAAATGTAACCATTCTCTATCAATACTTCAGAATCATTGTCCGTCTATTCTTCATCATGCGTAGGTACTGATTACGTTATGTTCCCACTTGAGAGCACGAATCGTCTCGCACGCAAGCTCGACGACTTTCAGCCCCCCGAACAAGCCGGTTTCTGAAAAGGCTTTAGTACGTTGGACTACATACATGCTCTGCGGCAGAATGTACAAAAGACCGAGGAGTATAAATCTGCCACTATGCTTAGCTTTTTTGGAATGAGGTGAGGCATGGGGACATGGGTATACCTCATACACATGTTTCCTCTCGATGTTTTCCGTAAACGTCAGACAGTCGTATTGCTATAAAAAAATCACATATAATGTCTGATTCAAAAGTAATGTTATGCTACTTTTTTCAGCTAAATATACCAATTATTTCCCTGTACCTACCTATCTATTCATTCGATTTGTAAAGTAGCGGTCGGTTGGTTGGCAACACTAGGTACATGATTGAATGCACAGATTAAGATTTGAGGTTAATCTGTGAATGGATGAATAGCTTTGTATCAAGATGACAGCGGTCGTTAAACCGGAAGCATTAATTATTGTATGTATAACTGTATTAATTTAGAATTACGGAGAAGTCATGGTTTTATGAGAAAACCCCTATTTTTTATAATTGAAAACATGAAATATGGACACTGGAAACTGGTGACACTATTTAGATTTTAGCGATACAGCTAATAGTCAAGATCCTTTGTGAAGATGTTTGGATGTTTGTTACTCAATCACGCAATAACGGCTGAACGCATTTAGATACTCCTGTCCTAGGCAGACTACACGAAGAGACTTCCAAATCTACCATGGTTTTTTTTCATGCAGCCCTTATGGCATCCCACTGCGGGGCAAAGGCCTTCTCTTTAGCTCTCTAGTCCTTCCTGTTCGTGGCCACCTCCTGCCAACCCGGTAGTAAGCTCGTGTGGTCGTCCCACGAGGTGGTGTCGCCATCGCTTAGGCTCCGCTCGGATATCGCAAACTGGCCACGTTTGCCTTGTCCTGCTTGTTTTCGAAGGAAAGTATGTGTCCTGATAAGTTTACTCGTCTATGTAGTGCCCATCTACTTGGACACTTCATTTTATGCTCTTAGTCATACCTAGTGTAAGAGCTTTGACCGATCCATCTTTAGTCCCGCGATCATCATCATCATCATCAGCCACTTGACGCCCACTGCAGGGCACAGGCCTCCCTCCTGGTTTTCATAACCATGAGGGGTTTTGCCATAATCGCCACGCTTGGCAGGCGGGTTGGCGATCGCAGTATGCAGCTGGAATCTTAGGAAGACGCTGCTGCCCAACTCCTGGTAATTTATTTCCTTAGTCGCCTTCTACGACATCCACGGAAGGAAATGGAGTGACGCTATTCTTAATCCGGCGCCACACGGAAATAGTCCCGCGATGCTAAGTTCTTATAGCATGTGTTGGAGCTCCGGAGCTTCTGGAGCAAACAGAACAATATCGTCGGCTAAGCGGAGGTTCGTAAGCCTCATGTTGCCGCCAACGTTATTAGTTCTAGCTAGTTATTACGATTTTGCCATAATCGCCACGCTTGGCAGGCGGGTTGGCGACCGCAGTATGCGGTTAGAATCTCAGGAGGACGCTGCTGCCCATCTCCTGGTAATTGATTTCCTTAGTCGCCTTCTACGAAATCCACGGAAGAAAATGGAGTGACGCTATTCTTAATTCGGCGCCACACGGAACCCACCGCTCATGGTTATGAAAACCACGAAGGAGGCCAATGTATAATATTTTAAGAGTTCAACACAAAACAACAAAAGAAAAGCTTGAAATAATATTGATTGCATCTACCATAAGAGATTATCAGTAACACTGATTGAAATGAAAATTTAAGTCGTTATGTTATTTGAGACGGTTTTGTTCGTCCCATGCCTCATCTGTCATACAAAAACAATGGCATAATATATTGATGTGTCACATCTATGACACATTATAACAGCCAAGCTGCTTAATGTCACAGCCATACTTTTGCACACCGTTTTCAACCCCTTGCAAAAGTAATTCAGCTTGACCACATATACTGAAAAAATAAATTTTTGGATACACGCTTTAGTAAAAACTAAAAAAAAATGTTTTTTATATTTTTTTAGGCTTACGTAAGAAACACCCACCTACATGAATAGATACCTACGCGTAATTACTCGACGCTCTGCGTGTTCGAAAACCACGTCAACGTCGCCTCTCGATTATCGTAAAATATAATATAAACCTTTCCTTCCCATTTGAAGAAACAAGCTCGCGTTGTAATCTGTTCATCAACATTACTACTCTTGTTGTTGCAGCATTTTCACGTCAGAACGCGGCCATTTTTGCTAAACGGCTGCTTGGTGCTATCGAGACACTTTCTATTCTGATACTGTGATTCTGTAGAGATATTTGCTGGTACAAAAAATTGTTGCCAGTAAGCCTAAGTAAGGTATCATTTCAGCCTTGGGCAACTGTAGTTTTTTTGCATTGAACCAAAAAATTTGTAACACAGCTAACAAGAACACATCCGGTCATAGTTTGGTGAAAGTGGTCAGGCATTCAAAAGCTTTGTGTCAAAATTACATCACTCAAGAGAGCGTGACTCGGCGATTAGTGTACATGCGACAGCTGATCAACCATTTTCATTTTGGACATCCAACCTCACTGCAAATGCGAGACAGATAGATCGAACGAGAAAACTTTATTGTACACAAAAAATTTGATCAGTAAGGTTAATATTACCGCAGATATTTCATAACGTAAGGCTGCCGAATCACTTAAAGTTCTCTTCCAGACAACCTTTTGATTGGAGAAGCAAGTAGGTGTTGTGTTAAGAACAGGTGGTTTTGGTGGGTCGATATAAAAAGTACCTAGGTACAATCCATGAGTGGGAGGAAATAGTTAGCCATCAGGTAGTGGGTATCAATAGCTCTTAAAACGTGCATTATTTGCCCAGTAGTTCCAACATAAAATGAAGAAAATAGTCCACAGAAAAATAATCTTTGTTCAGTTTAAACTAAACGAGAGCACTGAATAAGGGTTTGTTTGTTTCTTACACTTTATTGCACATTGAAACCTTAACAAAAATAACAGTTAAATAACAGGCTTGTGATAAAAAAAAATTGCAAAGGCGGACTTATTTCAGAAGATACTGTGGTCAAAAGAAAGAAAGGTCACTGTTGCAATGGTTTATATCTCTGCAAGGAAGGAGCTAGCTTACAGAAAAAGCGTAATAAAAACAATTAATTTAGAAAATATTGTCACGTTACCGAGGGTTGTGTGAAGGCACAACCCTTGGTAACGGAAGCTAAAGAAATAAAAAGAAAGATTTAGAGATGTAAAAATATAATCATCAAAACCCCCTAACCTATAATTCTAAAAACTTAATAATAATAAAAACATCAAAAATATATACAAAAAGAAACCTTAGGTCGCAAAAGGGTAAGCAGATCGTGAAGGCAGGCCGTGGAGACGGGCAGGTAAGTCGTGGAGTCAGGCCGTGGAGACGGACAGGCAAGTTGCGGAGGCAGGCCGTGGAGAGGTAGACAGGAACTCAGGTCTCTCAAACAAGAGCTCAGGTAGGTCTCACAAATAGGACTCAGGTAAGACTCTTCAAGTAGGACTTAGGTAAGATTCTTCAAGTAGGACTCAGGTAAGACTCTTCAAATAGGACTCAGGTAAGACTCTTCAAGTAGGACTCAGGTAACTCTTCAAGTAGGACTCAGGTAACTCTTCAAGTAGGACTCAGGTAACTCTTCAAGTAGGACTCAGGTAACTCTCAAGAGTCTCAAGTAGGACTTAGGTAACTCTTCAAGTAGGACTCAAGTGAGACTGACTGGAAAGCCTTTTTGGGCGGCTTTTATACCGCAAAAGTAGTTCGATTCTAATATTCAAATTTGATCTGAATCTGCGTCAGAATTCTTCTGGAAGTTTCTGGATCCTGTTCCAAATCCATAATTTCGAATTCTAGATCTTCTTTCTCTTTCTGGCATTAAATTCATAATTTCGATTTGGAATGCGAATAGTCTTCTAGAAGTCTCCATAGGCCAGAAGTTTCCTTATTCGACCTTCTTAGTATGACGATTATTTGACATAATTTAGAAAAATAAAGAACAATATTCAAATAAAAGAATAAAGCAAAATACAATATTTACAATGTGAAAAGTGGAAAAATAATTAGAAATACGTATTAGCTTTGAAATAATAGTGAACCAACTGTAAAGGGACACACCTGTATTTTCCTATGGTTGACTATGGAAATAGTGACAGAGGTCCCTATTTGAAATAAAATACTTAAAGACATACTCACATTTATATTTATACTTGTCACATCGTCAATTAGTTAGCATTATTACAATGAATAATCTGCAGAAGATAACAAGATTATTAGGTACTCGAGTAATTTTCTTTACAAAATTACAATTACGTCCTTCCCGCCATAAAAACGATAAACCAAGGTGGCGCCTCCCTTACTTTTTTTTACAGTGACGCCATCACATGAAGGTTTCATACCTTCATGTTTATCTAGATGGCCAAGCAACTTTCCGTACTAGCAAATTAGTCAAATTAAATACTCTTAAGTTGTTATGAATACAATAAAGTTCCACTATTAACAGGTACCTAGGTATTTAAGTCCTAAAGCGTCGCTGACAGTCGGCCATCCGTTTACAATAAGTACGACCTCGTACTTTATCCATATTATAATATTAGTAGGTATATCAATTTTACGTAACTATAGCAGCAGGTTTCTTGTGTCTTGAATTCCACTTAAAACTAGTAGCAACAGGCCTCGCGTCATGAATACCATGGTAACAGATCGCATTCGTCATGCATACCATAGCAACAAGCCCCACATCCTGAATACCACTTAAAACTATTGGTAACAGGCCTCGCGTCCTGAATACCATGGTAACAGATCGCATTCGTCATGCATACCATAGCAACAGGCCCCACATCCTGAATACCTAATTCTTTTAACTTTGTATCAATATTACTGTATCTTGTTTCATTTGTATTGTATCTCTTTCAGTTTAACTTCGGCAACTGTATAGAAGCATTTTACTTCTTTATAATAAGATGTCGAGCTGTAAAGTTTCAATATGACAACAACAAGTTCGCCTTTTAACTTTTTTTTTTTTTTTTTTTTTGTTACTCTTCTTGTTAATCAATACATTTTTATAATATTAAACAATATTATGTATTTAGTGTCTGATAAGTAACCGTTTTCATAATAATTTAAAGTCGTGTGAATTTGTACAATATCGTATTAGGTACAGTGTACTTAAAGTAAACAGCTGTAACATCAACAAAACATGTTCTTCTGACAAAAGTACGCCAAAGAAGATTAGAATAAGAAATTAGAATTTTATTTATTCACTTACAAATTATATTTTGTATTCGGTTAAACCGTGTCAAATCAATATATTATTAAGAAACCAATGTACTGGTCAGAAATAACTCTAGCGTTATATATACACATACGACTATGATGGTTATAATAATTTTAGTTCTCTCTTTTTTTTTTCTTTTTTTTTAAAGTTTGCACCAAACAAATTAACTAATATATTTAAGTAGGTACATGAGTTCAATTTATGAACACTTTTAAAAGTTATAACTGTCTCCGCATCAGAGTAAGCCTCTATTTTTCTGAGTTAGGGATTCTCAACATTAAGTAATACCATTTCACACATGAAAATATTAAATAAACTACACATAGTTTTAAGAAAGGAGCAATCCATAAATACCTATTAGTCCATTAATTAAAGCCAGACACATTTTTTAAATTTTATGGGTGATTTTGTACTTATTTGGACCTTAGGATTTTTTTTTTAAACCGTATTATGTTATGTTTTCGAGAACCAGAAAGGTCCTCCAACAAAAATGATGATTTGTATAAGACACATAATGTCGCTATAAAAACAAGTAGGTAGGTATCGGATTCTACATCTTCCTATATCTTTCACCTGGTTGTGCACTAAAGTTTTCTCTATCTATCTATCTATATCAGCAATCAATTCGCTTTAGTAATACCTACGTCATGAGACATTCTTTGATTAATTGGGAATTAGGTTATTAAATTGATTATTGATAACCTAAGTGACCCTATGAATACTGGACATACAGGTAAGCTCGCTCTGCGCTGTGAATAAGACTACCCATCAATCAAAGTAAACTTAAGTTAAAGAAATGCTACCACCATCAGCATCTTCAAATCATAGAGTACCTAGATAGGTAAATAATCAGTTTGCATAAGTGGGTCAAATTTAATCCACATGTAATTAATATCGTTCATAACTTACATCACGATAACATAACATGAAATTCATTACAACGTCATTTTCGTTTTATTTCGTGCTACCTCGCATTACCTACTCTTGTCCATTAAATATTAAGTATATTTTATTTGTTTTATCGTATTAAAGATCACCAGCAAGAGTTATACAAAATGACATAATATAAAAACTTAATATAAGTTCTAAAAGGTCATTGTGCACTCTTACTTATAGGTAGCCACAACATGCGTTAGTAAGGCAAGTAGGTACCTAACGACAAAAAATGCTTTAAAGTGGGCAGACCCACGTAATAAAAATCACAATAATAATTTGCTTAAGCTGAACGTGTAACAAGTTAGGTTTATTCTTTGATTTTTATTAATTTAGAAAGTACCTAGAGCTTTACTAATACAAGACTTGAAGCGTTAAGTTGTTAATGTCAGATTTAGAATACTTAGAGAGAGCATTGTAATGACGGCAACATCTCGGTATAGGAGCATTAGTTCCCAAATTTGTTTTAGAGAAAGGTAGTTTAAGGAGGACATCATTGAATCTAGGTAGTCTCTTAGGAGCATTAAATGATAATTGAAGTAGCAGTTCAGGACAATCTACAGCACGATTAACCAACTTGTGTAAAAACGCCAAGTCGTGGATTTTCCAACGAACTGATACAGGACTCATCCGGTAGTGTGCCAGCCTAGAAGCTCGGTAGCATTTTAGCTTTGAAATTACTCTGTTAAAGATGATATAGAAACATTCTCTGAATACTCTTTAAACGTTTTTTTTTTTATAGGTACCTTATTAAAAGGATTCCAGGCTGTGCAACAATATTCTAGCTGAGATCTTAGAAGAGCATTATAAAGTTTTAGTTTAGTAGCAGAATTTTTGAAATGTTTACTATTTCTAATTACAAAATGTAATGTATGTATACTAACGTAATGTTATGTAATGTTTACGTATACTTACCTACTTATGTCTAGCGAACTCGTAAGTATAAGTTATACATGATTTCTATTTCAGGCATTATCCATTTGGTGTTATTACATCAACAAAATTGGTGAATGTTAACAAGATAATGATAAGTGAAAAGTTTATGCAAAGGTACAATAATAATATGCATAGACATTGTTATTTTTTGGAAAAGCTATCCACTGTATACCTACTGTCCGTGTTACTTTTGTCGGTAGTTTAATTAACTTCATTAGTTAGAATTAGGTCCGTTATTTTGTTTAAGGTTGTATAAATTTTGAGACTATAGGTTGTTAAAATATTGTAATTTACAAAATAATTTGTGTTTATAAAATCTTAGGTCGCTCCACTTTCTTTTTTAAAGATACCTATTTTCACCTTTTATTTAGTTGTAATTTTATCTAACCAATACCTATACTATGCTTCATTAGCGAGTTTATCTGAAACATAGTTCTAAGTAATAAGGCATAATGTCTTCGCTTTCCAACAAAGCATTGACAATAACCATACAAATGTCCCGACGACTTTGGTTTATAGTTTTACAGAAGACATCACCTAGTTAATCAGTCTGTTGTATCTATTAGATACCTAGCACAAATAAATTATTATCTAACTATCTATTAGACTTGCTCTAAATGTGCCTATATGACTAAATGTCATATCTGATTGAGGGAGTAATCAGATATCGTGTCTTTTATTTTCGGGACATAATATTCTAATGACTCTCAATGCTCATATATGAGACTAGTTGTTGCTCGCGACTTCGTTCGCGTGGTAATTTTGATGTGTATTTTTCCGGGATAAAAAATAGCCTATGTGCTAATCTAGACTATAATCTATCTCTGTGCAAAATTTCATCCGGATCCCTTCAGCCGTTTTTGCGTGAAAGAGTAACAAACATCCATCCATACATACAAACTTACGGTTTTCTCCGTACCATACTCGTTCATTATTAAGGAGGAGTTCACTTACTAGACACATCGAGGTGTCCATAAGTAAACTTATGATTTGCCGTTTAGAAGAATTATTTCTCAAGTATCCCTACGGTACGTTACGAAGGAATCTTTCAAAAGTCTATTCCCAAAGGGGATAATAACAGATAATCAAGTCAGAATGGAAATCGTCATTTACATCAACAAAGTCGTGGAAAACCTGATTATAGAATAAAGACGACATGGCATATTATGTTTCATTTTCTCTGGTTAAAATTACGTTTAAAAATTCAATAAGTAAATAACTGCCATGCATTAAATTGTGTCGTACGTGATACTAACAAAGTATTTATTATCTTACCAATTATCACTAGAGTGCAACATTGACAAATATTAGCCCTGGGAGGCCTAACATAACGGAACCGTCAACTATTATGTTCAATTCAATTCAATTCAAATATTTTTATTCATTGTAAAAACAGAATGTTTACTTAATGAACGTCAAAGTTGTTAGTTTCACAATTAATGGATTATGTGGAGAAGAAGCTAACAAAGAAACTCCACTTATGGATTCATATCAACTTATGAATGATACCTACACTATCTTGTTACAGCATCCTTCAAATTATGCTCATTTAATAGGTGACTTTGCCTATGAAAACTTAGGTATGTAGGAGAACCTGTTAGCAATTTTAAGTACCTATAGACCCCCGGATCATCATCTGTTCCTTTTCAGGGGGATCAAACTTGCATAATGCGTTAGGTACGCATATTTTCTAATTCTCAGCATTATCAGTACCTACGAATCCTATTGACTAAATAGCACATAATTTAAAATAACAAGTGATATACCTAATGATTATCGTTGGAACGCCGCTAGACGCCACAGCACCAACCCGTTGCCGTCGTGTTTGCCGCAATGTACTGCAAAGTACCACTATGCCAGTACGCAGCCGGCGCTCTGTAAGGCACCACTGCGCCAGTGCACCATTAGCTCGACCGCTGAAGCATTACAAGGCGTCACTGCTTCACCGCCGGTGCGCTGCAGGATGCCAGTCCGCATTCAGGACGCAGCAACGTGCCTCCGACCTCATACGCTGCGAGACACCACTGCTCCGCTGACAGCGCGCAGCAAGGCGCCGCTCCGCCAGCTCGACGCCGCTGGATTCCATTGTCGGCGCGTTGTACCCGTCCGCAGCTTGCATGCTACAAGTCGCCTCTGTGCTAGCCCGCCGTCGACGCGCCGCAAGACGCTACTCCGCCAGCCCGCTGCAAGGCGTCGCTCCGTTAGCTCGCCGCTGCTGCATGCCATCGCCGGCGCGGAGTACCAGTCCGCAGCCTGCACGCTGCAAGTCGCCTGTGTCAGCCCGCCGGCGACGCGCTGTAAGACGCTACTGCGCCAGCCCGCTGCAAGGCGTCGCTCCGTTAGCTCGCCGCTGCTGCATGCCATCGCCGGCGCGAAGTACCAGTCCGCAGCCTGCACGCTGCAAGTAGCCTGTGTCAGCCCGCCGGCGACGCGCTGTAAGACGCTACTGCGCCAGCCCGCTGCAAGGCGTCGCTCCGTTAGCTCGCCGCTGCTGCATGCCATCGCCGGCGCGAAGTACCAGTCCGCAGCCTGCACGCTGCAAGTCGCCTGTGTCAGCCCGCCGCGCGCCGTCGACGCGCTGTAAGACGCTACTGTGCCAGCCCGCTGCAAGGCGCCGCTCCGTTAGCTCGCCGCTGCATGCCATCGCCGGCGCGGAGTACCAGTCCGCAGCCTGCACGCTGCAAGTCGCCTGTGTCAGCCCGCCGGCGACGCGCTGTAAGACGCTACTGCGCCAGCCCGCTGCAAGGCGCCGCTCCGTTAGCTGGCTGCCGCTGCATTCCATCGCCGGTGTGCTGTAGGGGCCTGCTGCACCAGTCCTCAACCGGCGCACGTCGCCGGCTCACTACGCCAGTCCGCAACCGCCGCAATGCAAGGCCTGACCGCGCTCGCCACATGGCCCGCCGCCCGATGGTGTGTGGCTGATCTGACTGCTCACGATCTGCAGTCTGCTTTCCCCGTCTCTACAAACAAACCAAACATAATTCGCACAGAGGACTGCTCATTGCCTAAAAGGTCGAGCGAAATTCAGCTTCTAAGTTTTAATTAAACTGAGTAAAAATAAGTATTGATCAAATCGTTTCATAAACGACCAAGGAAACAATATATAACACGTTCCCATCTGTTTGTTTCAACAATAAAATAAACAAAATAAAAACCAAACTGTGATACATATTACGTTAACTAAATAATCAGTGAAAAAAAAAAACCAGCAAGTAAAATGAACTGAAAATTTGATCTTGTCTACGGCACAGATGACAATTTAGTACATTAGTAAAGTTGGTATATTTTTTTATTCTTGTCTACCACATCTAAATGTGAATTTTATTGCTAAAATTTGCAAACAGATTGGCCCTGAATTCATCCCACTTCTGAAATGTAAAGGGACACACCTGTATTTTCCTATGGTTGACTATGGAAATAGTGACAGAGGTCCCTATTTGAAATAAAATACTTAAAGACATACTCACATTTATATTTATACTTGTCACATCGTCAATTAGTTAGCATTATTACAATGAATAATCTGCAGAAGATAACAAGATTATTAGGTACTCGAGTAATTTTCTTTACAAAATTACAATTACGTCCTTCCCGCCATAAAAACGATAAACCAAGGTGGCGCCTCCCTTACTTTTTTTTACAGTGACGCCATCACATGAAGGTTTCATACCTTCATGTTTATCTAGATGGCCAAGCAACTTTCCGTACTAGCAAATTAGTCAAATTAAATACTCTTAAGTTGTTATGAATACAATAAAGTTCCACTATTAACAGGTACCTAGGTATTTAAGTCCTAAAGCGTCGCTGACACAACCTTATGTTTTCGTTCGTGATAACATGAAAGTGTTGTGAAATTGGATTTCAGTGGTTCAACTTGGACAAAACATAAGTCTTTTTTGCATTGATAGAAAGAGTAGGGTGCTAGGCAATAGAATCGCGCTAGACGCGTAAGCTAAACCCTACAAGATATGTATTAATAAGCCGCGATGACACCTTGGAAGTTAGCTTTGAAAACCGGTCAAGTGTGTGTCGAGCCACGCACAGTGTATGGTTGCGTAGGAGGGGTTTCTTGATTGCTTAAACCACAATAACAACAATATAAAAATAACAGTCAGACTATTACATGTTAACTTATTAAAGTGATAATTTTTCATTTAACTTCATTATATTAGGGGTTAAAGTATGAAATTGCCGTTTTATTGCAATAGGTTCTTTGAATTGACATAGAATCTTCATGGTTTGAGGTTTTCGAATGAAACTTTTTTAAATGGTTTCTATGATCTTCTTTTTTTAAAAATGTGAAACATTTGAATATCGACTTTCAATTGTTTTTGTTATTCAATTTAGACAAGAAAGATGGATACTGCGAAAATTCGAGTGATTATGAGGCACCCATTTTTCGTATTTTTTTATTTTATTGATTTGACGCAAGTGAGTCAATATTGTGGGTAAGGTAACGTTAAACCATGCCGCTAATTCCTGGGTAGTTTGACTAGGGTCGGCTTCCACTATCTCTCTTAATTCATCGTTATTCACCTGTGTGGGCGGTCTTCCTCGTGGCTCGTTCTTTAAGTCGAAATTTCCATCACGAAAGCGTTTAAACCAAAATCGCACGGTGCGTTCATTAGTAGACCCTTCTCCAACCGCAGCATTGATATTGCGGGCTGTTTCTGCCGCGTTAGTTCCGCGTCGGAACTCGTATTCAAAAATCACTCGAATTTTCGCAGTATCCATCTTTCTTGTCTAAATTGAATAACAAAAACAATTGAAAGTCGATATTCAAATGTTTCACATTTTTTAAAAAAAGAACATCATAGAAACCATTTGAAAAAAGTTTCATTCGAAAACCTCAAACCATGAAGATTCTATGTCAATTCAAAGAACCTATTGCAATAAAACGGCAATTTCATACTTTAACCCCTATTATTTAAGAAATAATATTTTTTCTTCCTTTTTTCTGGTTGTGCAGAAAAGTGTTATTTATATCTATCTTTCTATAATTGCACTGAATTTTTTCACGTTTTTACAATCAACCGGCTTAGCCTGGAGAAGGGGGAACGATGCACTATTCTAAAAAAATCGCTTTAAAGCTTCATATTTCGCAAATCCCTGAAAATCCCTCTAGAAGTGTATTTTCTACACCCAAATATTTTTAAACGATCAATCCAAAAATACCTATGTCATGATATCTATAAGCCGTTTAACTGATAATAAGCCGCGATGACATAATTATGATACCTCTCCCGTACTATGTGATAGACGAGAAAAAAATCACCGTAGGATTTTTTCAGGTTTCACTCTACTGTTTTGTACATCTTAGGCGCGGAGCCCACTGATCTGGCACGGACCTGACGCGGCCATGGCGCAGGCATGGCACAGGCATGACGATAAAAGGCGTGGAGCGAAGAGTTTTCATCATGTCTATTGCCAGATATCGAGACATGTCGTCGTCCGAAGACGAAGACGCTCTCGATCTCGTACAATTGATAGATATGCAGGTCCCTCGACGGTACTGGGTTCATCCTGTGTGGCAATCAGCACATGATTCAAGACTGTATCTATCAACGCGAGACCTGACGCAATATTCTTTTCCTGCCATACTTTGTCCTGAAATGATTGGATGTTTCTCTACTAATTCACAGAATGTTTATTAAAGTCGATGTCGTCACGCATATTAATTTTTAGGGTTCCGTACCCAAGGGCAAGTCTCACTAAGTCTCCACTGTCCGTCTGTTTGTTACCAGGCAGTATCTCTTAAACCAGTTGAGATTTTCACAGATGATGTATTTATACGTAATATATAAATACTAAAAACAGAATAAAATAATAGCTTTCTCCTACTAATGCTTCGGTCACAGCCACTAATTGCTGCGAGTGCCTACTCGCCGCGAGTATTCGCTGTGTCTGACAGGCTAATCGCTGCGATTAGATTCAGTCGCCGCGACTAGAATTGAGCATGTTCAATTTTACTCGCTGCGATTGCGCACTGACGGTTGAATATCTCGTGTAGTCGTGTAGAATTTGCTGTGTGTGACAGGCAGGCAGCGAATTGCTGCTGCATTCGCGGTATTCGCGGCGAGTGCTCTCGCATGTGTGACCTGGTCGCTGACTATGGGCCTCATAAGAAAGCTCAAGGTCACCCAACGAGCAATGGAGAGAGCAGGACATAGGTCCTGCAGTGGGCGTCAAGTGGCTGATGATGATGACGCACTCGCAGCGACTAGTCTCTGTGTGTAACCGAAGCATAATAGTCTCTGAGCTAGGCCGCGGATAGTCAGAAAGACTGACGGACATGGCGAAACTAACAACAGGGAACCTTATATCCTTATAGACCGTGGCTACACATAAATTTAGGTACCTAGCTGATAACAGCGCGCAATTGGCCGACAGCGTCACGGTAACCAAAGTGAATCCAAAGTTACTTGGTCCAACTATAATTTGATCGTGTCAACTCGGCTTTGCGTATAAGTATACAATGTGCGTGCAAGTCGCGTATCCATCGACATCGACATAACTTCACGTACGGGCGTCGGCGAGACAGGTGCAAGGTAAATGCGGCTGAGAAGTGAGAACACTTGCTGATTACATTGTTACATGAATGACGTTGACTGAGAATGGGTATCGTTTAGATTAGACAATCAACAAAAATACATCCAATTCATGTTTGTGATGCACTCTCTTTGTTACCATAGCATAAGGTATCCTAGTTTGCGAAGTGATTGTCGTTCGTTGTTGTTGGCATATAAAATGACATATTTGCTGATCAAATATTTATTTTGCTAATAATTTAATTAGTTACCAAAGTAAATGCAGCTGGGAATACTAGGTGACTATATGTATTTTTACGACTGAGAATTGTCTAATAATAATTGACTAATCTGTCAATAATACTAAATCTGTGCTTGGTAATACGTGTGAAAATTTCTTAGAGTTCATATTTAGAATTCTGCACTACTGTTGTGTTGAACAGTGACATTACTATATGCTACTAACCCCCAGTTTCTCGTACACTAAAACGCTGTTAATCTACTGTTAACAGCTGTCAATTGACCAAAGTGCATACAAAAAAAACCACTGACAGCTGTTAACAGTAGATTAACAGCTTGTTAGTGTACGAGAAACCGGGGGTAAGACTGAAACTGGGGAACCGTCTATAGACGTGTGAACTTAAATTTGTTTGTTTACCTACGTTATAAGCGCGTGTCACCTCATATTAGTCTCATCTCGACGTGTCAACAGGATATCATCGGCAGATTCTACAGTCCGCCACATTGCAGGATGTTTAACTGGCTCGTTCGAAATAAGCACTTATTTCGCATGAGACAAGAGCTGCCTTTACAACCTAACTGACTTAACAAGAGAATGGCCCAATATGTCAGTGTTAATGACATGTTATTAGATGCTTATACTATCGTGAATACATCTGATATTGTGTTACATATACGGTCAGACACATCATCGTTTCAGATGGATCGCATTTCAAACTAGGCAGTGTAGTCAACTATTCGCCGATACAACCTTCATTAAGGTATATTAGATAGATAAATAGAGAACACTTTATTGTACATAAAAAGGAATATTTCTTAACATAAGAGTACAGATGGCGGCCTTATCACTAAAAGTGATCTCTTCCAGGCAACCTTTGGATGGACTGGACTAATACATTGGAGAAGGAAGTAGATGTACAAACATACAAAATGATAGTTTCAGAGGTATAAGAATGATACATGCCTAACCGAGTACTTATATTGAATTATCAACAGCTACGTAAGTACAAATAATTTTGCACAAATAAAAAATAAATTAATATTATGCATACATTTATTCAGCCAATTTACTATAGTTTGTTCAGCTCCAAACCTACTGGCTCGTCATTGTAGCGTGTCATCAATTTGATTGCGCGTCGGTGGCATTATGTTAATAAACGTTAACCTTGTAGGTAGAGCATCTTAATAACGTTAACGCCATATTATTTATTGTACCACCTTGCACTGATGCCAAATTAGAATACCCTGTTTATCATCATCAGTCTGCGGGGAGCCACCAGGGAAAGTTCTCATCTATTGGAATTTATACTGTAGATTCACCTTTTCCTTAGCGGGCGGCGGCCCTACCTTCATCTTCACGCATCCGTTTCCTGACACTTTTGTTCGGTATTCCATTCTATTTCGAGCGTGAAATCTTAATCTGTGAGGTTACAATAGCGCGCACGTGAGGTTTCCATCGGCCTTGCGTCGTGTGCAGCTCTCGCTTGCGGCACGGATCTGTCGCCAACGCATTTGCGTACAGTCGGCAGCTGATTAACTTTTTCACTGGTGTCGATCGTTGACGAACTGAGTAGAGAACAAACCTGCAAAGCTTGATGGGCTATCGACTATACTGTACCCTTAAAGACACGCCGATCTTTGCATTGTCAACTCTATTATTTTTCGAATGCGACGTAAAAATCAAATTGTTTAGTTTGAAGTCCCTTGTGGCAAGCAATATATTGATTGACCTGCAGTGGACTGAAAAAAAAACTGTTTATTTCAAAAAAGAAAAGAAATACATTATTTATCTAGCTCTGGAAGCTCAATCTTAAATATGAGTTTATAGTGCTTCCAGATGTTGCTCTATATTAAAGATGAATTATATAAATAAACCACATACCCGTACTCATACTTATATTATTATAAGTAAAAGTACAGGCATGACTTCAATCTCTGTTTCGTTCGCTGATGTATCTAGTACCTTCTGTACCTTTAGACAAAAGGTAAAGGTCGTACCTTACGGCCGTAGGTATGGACCAAGCGCACATTCGATAGAGCTGCACTACCTACTGGTCCAGTGAGCCTAAACTATACCTCACGAACAGCCCTTAAGCCATGGTTTTGGAGTTACAAAAATTGTTCGTATTTACTTATTTAATTGTTAATTGTTTTATTTAATTGTTTGTATTTTATTTGTTGCATTTGCAACATGTTGCAGATGTTACCAACCCAGGGACAAAAACAACTGGATGTTAACTGTTTTCGGTACCGAATTTAATTTACCACCGCAACTTGTTGTGGTTTCACAAAAGTACTGAATAAAACTAACGAACGACATCGTTGCCGGTAGAATGAGCATAATAAAACTACCTAACCGTGTATTTTCCTGTGCTAATGTTTTGCGCGCATTGTAGTTTATATGTAATGTATGTTTTAATGATTAAATGTACTTTTATATTTGTACCTAGATTGTCGAGGATGTGTGTGGCTAAAGTTACGGTGCAGACCATTTCGTAGATTGGGTTCAAAGATATTTATTTCTCATAAAGAACTTACAGTTCGCTTAACTAATGAGAAAATAAAACTTAAAATTAGATTAAATTTATATGGCATGCATTAAGGTAAGACATGTAATTTGAGACATGTAGTTTAAGTTTATTTTTAAAAGCATTCATATTTTCTATGTCCTTTATTTCGGCCGGTAAATTATTATAAAGTTGGACTCCTTCATACATCACATTTCTTTTACCATATTCAGTTCGTGGTGTTCTTAGTTTAAGTTTGTTTTTGCGTTTGCTTCTCAAGTTATATTGAGGTGATTTGACTCGACTTAGGTTTATATTAGTATGTATATCGTTCTTCAATATTTTTTTTATTAGTATGCATGTTTTATATGTATATATTTGACGGATATTAAGTAACTTTGTCTTTTCGTATAAAAATTTTGTCGAGGTGTCATATTTGTAGTTAAATAAGATTCCAATCGTCTGTCAAATTCCATACTAATTACTATCGTAAACGTCAGGATTCCGGTAGCGTTTGATGCGCATAATTAGGCCTCAGGTGAAAATAACAGGCGTTTTTTCTGCGCTTGCCGCATAATAAAATTTTTCGTATCCAATGGAGTTATTTGGGGAAGCGCAGACGAAGCCGAATCTGCAGCATCAGCACAGTATTTTTTTGCTGATAATACCCTTAATGATATGGGTATCATCCATGAACCTGATGATACCCAAACTCATCTTTGCTAACGTAGGTACCTATTATTATATAGTTATGGTGGTCCTACTCGCACTTGGCTGATATTTTTACATCATCTTCACCTTTATGCCAAACAAGTTATACCCGATACCAGCCGGTGAGGCAAAGTTGCCAACACATTAGCCTTCACACGCCTGCACTCTTCTCGGTTTCCTTCCAGGTGAAATTGCCATTCAAATGTTAAGGTTGACCTGCCGTCGACAGTCCGTAATGTCTCGCTGAATGTACGGTAATCCACAAGAAGAAGGGATTCAGTCACTGAGCTGCCTTACAGCGGATTACAGCTTATTTTTCATTTCATATTTTTCCCAACTAGAATGAGGCAGGAAAGGACCGTTCCAGTTTTCATCTGAAAGATTTATCATGATAAAACCAAGGAGAATGACGACACGATTCGCACGGTCAAACTATGTCAAAAGTCGCGACTTCGAACTGTCAAAAATTCTGTCTTCTTTAGCCTTTTAGCCCTACAAAACGCGCTATACGCGTCTACGTTTATGGCAGACAGAACTCATCATTCGTCCCTAAGACTTCATTCTGCACGTGTATTGTTATTATTAATTAACAATTGAATGGACTGGTTGCGTGAGGGTCGGACTCAATCACTTACTGGCTGTTTCTGAATAGAGAATTTGTATTTAAGTATCGTTCTGCTACGGTATTTTTTGAGAAATTTGAAAAGACATCGATACAACCTTTGCACGCGAGCTCTCTACTCAGTTACGTTACGGGCGACTGTGCAACTGCAAATGTAAAGGTTGATCTGCTGTCGACTTTAGGCTAATAGATAGATAGAAAATGTATTTGGTACCTTAAAAAAATAAAAGTTATAATCTAAACAAAACTAGGAATTGGCACTAAAATGGCCTCCGCTCAGCTTTATGCCGTGGCCGATAGCGACCACGACACTGGTTTTCAGCGGATACCACTAAACAAAATAAAACAAAACAAAACTTGGACACACAGAAATTCGTTAACGCCCAGCATATTATATACTGAGCAGTGCAACTTGTTTCGCTATTTACGATTATTTCCCTATACAGAACTGCAGGGTTAATTAAAGAAAGACATCGACGCTGCCGCGTGCCTAGATCAGAAACGCCCGCGGGTTTGTGATTGTACCACTCTGCCAGTGCTTAGAAGAGCGTCTCCATACTCGAATTTGATTCGGAATAGACCCCGGGGCCACGAAGGTAGGTAGGCGGTACTGCTCAATATACAAAGCGGCTAGACAGTAAACTGGCCGTTACATAAGTTTTACAATGCAGTGGTATGGCGTAGGTACCGTTTTAATTTCTAGCGGGGCTCGTCTCGGTAGGCTTTATGCAATGTTACATAATGTCCTATAAAGTAGGTACCCAAGCATCGTTGGTATTCGCCTCGTTCTTGAGGCTTGTTTTCTTGTTGTACTAAAGACTGTAGTACTTTTTGTACCGCTAACTTCACGTCACGCTATGCACACGAGCCATTGTCTTCCGCTTTCCCACATTAGGGACCTGCTAACTATGTAGAAGAGGCTTGCAAATTGTATCCGTTGAAAGAACACTGAAGTGTGTATTCAATTAAAGTACAGTCACCGAAATAGGCACGATGACAGTAATTGAAAATTACTAAAATTATGTATTTATTTAATAATACTTGCATTGTTGAAAATGAAACGCGAATTTATTTGTTTATTAAGAAACATTTTAGTTTTTAGATTAAAAAAAAAAAAAAAAAACTAAAATGACTCTTTTTACTACTAAACCTTAACTGTGGCCGAAATGTGAAATTAATTTGTAAATAATTACGTTTTGGAACATAATAGGCAAATTTTTCAAAATTTGTCATCATGCCTATTCGAAATCAAAATTCTATTCTTAAATGAATTACTTACATTAATAGTGATTACATCATTAAATAGTTTCTTTTGTTACTACGTTGTAAATCTATCTCGCCCGGATCACTAGGAATCGCGTGAACGGGTTACAACCAAGAACGATTCCACATTCGATGAGTAACTCCAACCTGCATTGTTGTACAACAAAAAAAAATAGTGCTAGTAACGTAACTATGCTAAACTACAACTATGTTAGAAAAGTTTAAACTTAGGCTCTTTCAACACGGGGCGCACCCGGGGCGGGGCCTTGATTCCTGTTGTGACGTCATATGATCTCAGCGGCGGGCCTGTTGGCAGGCGCAAGTGTTTTCTGTGACCCGATTTGCCCCCCGTGCCTATTTTTATTAGGGTTCCGTAGTGGACAAGGAACCCTTATAGTTTCGCCATGTCCGTCTGTCTGTCGTGTCTGTCTGTCCGTCCGTCCGCGGCTGAGCACGAGATGGTAAGTACTAGAGTGCTGAAATTTGACTTAGATGTACATATTTACAAGGCCGACAAAAAGATACAATAAAACCTCGATTTTTTTTTTTTTTTTTATGTTACCTCCCCTACACCAAAACTAGAGATCGCCTACACCATAGTATGGGATATCAGTGGATTAGACGTTGAAAAATATTTTGAAGACCATTTTTTTGATTTAGGGCTCCGTTTGCGAAATATTAAGCTTCAAAGCGCAAATTTTTGTCCGAGTAGGACGTCCGTCCCTCCTGGCTAAACGGTTGATTGTAGAAACGTGAAAAAATTCAGAGTAGTAGCACATATAATGAACTTAAAAGAAAATGTATCACGGCTAAGTAGGCTTTAATAGTTAACGAGCATTAGGCAACCAACTTATAAAAGTAAAATTTCGTAAAAAAACCATTGAAAGTGACTTCGATGCGGCTGTTAGTTCAGTTAAGCAGATAAAAAAAACCCTCTTTCTACGGAAGTCTACATTGCGCGTGGCCCGACACGCACTTGGCCGGTTTTGCATAGACCGAAAGACTATCGTTTAAATAGTAGACGAGAAAACCAGAGTGCCAAATATGTTAAGATAGGGAGGTATGAGTACTTAAAAATTTATATTCTTGGTCAAAATTTAGCATGTTATAATTGGAAAATTTCTTTGTGTTCATAACATTATGTAAAAATGAGGTTATGTAACCTCATTTTTACGTGCAAATAGAAACTTCGTACCATTTCCAGAATTCCGTTAATTTAGGTGTTTAGTTTTTTTTTCTGGAATGTTCTACCTAGGAAATATTGTCCTATCCTAAAAAGGGTCCTATTCAAATAACAATATATTGTAATTTTTTCTACTATCGTGATGATTATTTTCTTTCCAAGTAAATATAAGCAATTTCGTATTTTTTGTAGGTTTGGTCCACATTAGACCACAACATCTAGACCCTCGTCAAGTTATCTTTAAGAATATTGCACATGTTCACATCCTGTGTTTTAATATAAAAATAGATATACCCCGGGCGATTTCGGGCGTAGATCCAGTCGTATTTTATCATTTTGGCACATTACAATATTTGCATCACCTAAATAACGTTACAAATATACGCGTCGAATTGATAACCTGCTCCTTTTTTGAAGTCTGTTAAAAACTACATGCGCACTCATTAATTCATTGAGACAACCCGAGATGCTATATACGCGGCAATGAAGCGCGCGGTTCATCGGAACTTATGTATGACGGACGTGTCAAGCGTGCGTAAGGCGTCAAACGGGCGCAAGCCCCTTTTTCGAACGTGTGCACTAAAATCGCTGTTAATTCGTAATTTCTTATCCGATTGTGTTCTGAGGTATGAAACCTCCATGTGATGACGTCGCTTTAAAGAAAGAAAGGGAGGCGTCATCTTGGCTTGTCGTTTTTTGGCGGGTAGGACTTAGTGGTAATTTTGTAATAGTAGATTGTTAACCGAGGGCTGAAAGGCACCCATTCCTGACGAGATGTTTTGGCGCTCGAACGAAGTGAGAGCGCCAATAGTTCGAGGCAGAAATGGGTGCTATCACCCGAGTAAAACACTCTACTTTTCATTACGAATACGAGGAAAGTAAACACAAGCCAGTTAAAATCAAAACAAGTTTAAAATATAAAACTTAAGGAAATCACGCCGAAACAGACGGATGGTCTAGCTCGCGGCGAGATAGCTCGCGCGCCAACTTGTGCTAGCCGTACATCACAATTCGCAAGATGGCACGCGACCGCGAAAGACGGCCATTTTGAATTTGCGTATTTGGTGGTTTTATCTGTGTCTTAAACAATATTTTAATTTATTTCGCAAATCACATCTCGCCTTGAAAGTGACTAATAAATACATAAAGTATATTATATTAATTATAAACATCAAAAAGAATTTAAACGTCAACAAAACTAATAAATGAAGAATTAATCGTTTTATGGCTGTATAGGTTACTACCATTGTGTTGTTCAATATAAACTACGATTCATATATTTTTTCTTAATACTTTTCTGCTTTAGAGCAGGCATGTACCACTTTCAGCACGGTGCCTGGATGAACAATGACCCCCTTTCAGAGTATGAGTAATGAAAAGTAAATTACTCCAGTAATAATTTGTTATCTTCTGCGGATTATTTACTGTAATAATTCTAACTAATTGACAGTGTGAAAAGTATAAATATACATTTTAATTTGACTATGAATATGGTCCCTGCCACCATTTTCATAGTCAAACATAGGAAAATACGGGTGTGTCTCTAACACTGCAGTCGTAGGGCGCCCTGAGCGCGAGTCGTCATTAGTGGATGTTCTTCCCCGCTTAAACTCAGCACACCAACGCGCAACCGAAGGATAAGGAAGAGTATGAACCCCTAATGTATCTTGCAAGTCTTGATTTACTTGTTCCGTAGTAAAACTTTTCAAACATAAGTATTTAATTACCGCGCGAACTTCAATTTTCTCCATTTTCGATTACTTCTATGATTGAAAAAACCGGCCAAGTGCGAGTCGGACTCGTGCACGAAGGGTTCCATACCATTATCTATACAACATTTGAATATTTCAGGCGTCTACCTGTTTCGTTATTAACATCGAGCAAAAACGGCAAAAAATTACGTTTGTTGCATGGGAGCCCCCATTAAATATTTTTATTAAAATATTTGTTGTTATAGCGGCAACAGAAATATATCATCTGTGAAAATTTAAACTGTAACTATCACGGTTCATGAGATACAGCCTGGTGACAGACGGACGGACGGACGGACAGCGGAGTCTTTTATAGGATCCTTACCCTTTGGGTACAGAACTCTAAAAACAAAAGAGCATCATACATACATACATTAACTTACGCCTGTATCCCAGAGGGGTAGGCAGAGACCAGGGACTGTTCTAGTTCAATTAAGACTTAGCAGTTAATGTAAATAGTCTCTAGAAGCAATTCTCGTAGTTATGAGAGCAAATTAAAACTGTACGTTTACGTAAATTTTTTAAGATCTAATTATAATCTAGTTTGTACTGCTGCTCCTGTACTACGCACACCGAATCCTGAGCGATTCCAATCGTCTAACTGTCAAATTACGCTAGTTAATACTCAATATTCAATAAATTAATTAAAAATGTTTATTTCCTATATAACTTTTCCTATCGAACCTAAAATGACAATTTAAATACGCAGAAGTAGAAAATGGCTGTAGAAGTGAAATTTAATAATATTGTTTCTAATGTTTTATTTGTAATGTAAATGCTATTCACTAAATTTGTAAAAGTTCGAAGAGCCATGTTATGCCCCGACCTTACGTGTTTGTTTATGATTTATGTGAGGTAATGACAGAGATAATCTAAGTACATCATGGCTGACTCATCATCTGTTTTAATATTTAATTAAACTTTTGTACGTAGTTTCGAAAGTTTAAAAAATTCGATATTATTTGAACGGTCTAATACTGCATTAAATTTTGGGTGGTTTGAAAGACATGAAGGTTGGGATTCAACATTTTGCGAATTCAACATCTCAAGAATTCAACATTTTATGAATTCAATATTGTGAGCCGGAAGGAAATGAACGTGCCTGACAATAGCTATCGAATACGCTAGATGGTTTTTTAAAAAACGCATTTTTCAAAACTATCTCTCGTCACAAACTCGAATCTATTAGAAAAAAATGAAAATGTGTTTATTATAGGTATTTTATTAGAACCTCAGAACACAATCTGAGATTAGAATGTGTTCTGAGATTAGAACCATTAGTGACCATCCAGAGAGGTTGTTCTGTTAGACGGAGAGACAGTACTAATGGTTCGCGCAATTTTTTAAACAAGATTTATAGCGCCACCAAGTTATCTGTTCAGGTGGGCAAAATTGTAACTACAGCCTCGTCATCCGCCATTGTGAAAAAAACATTCCGCTGTCAGTTTCTGTCTAGTGTGAGTGCTCCCGTTGTTTTTGTTCGATTTCATTGTAAAAAGTGCAAATAAAATGCCGAAACCTCTTAAAAGTGATGCACGGCTAATTATTTTAAAAGTTTTATCTTTTATGAGAGAAGAGAAACGCCTCCAAGCTCCAATAATACCATTCGAAAAGCTGAATGAACGCGTTGCTGCTGCGACAGGTCAGTGTTGCCAGATATGGAAAAAATTAAGTCGCCCATTTGAAAAACATTAAGGAGTTGATTTTATTTGAAATTTAAAATAAGCTTATAAACATATAATGTCTTAATTAAATTAAATTTTGGAAGTAATGGCAACCAGCCGTTGTCGACTATATTCTGCCAGAGTCACGCCTTGACACGACATGAGCTTAAAATTATAAAAATAGATATAAATTTTTGGTACATATTTAATTTCACTATTTTCTTTCTGGAGATTTTATATGCAGACGTCACAACATGTATATTCTGACTTAGTAAGATTGCCACCCAAATATTTTTTTGTGTGTTTAAAATCTAGAAGTATGTTGTCGTGATAAATTTCTAAGTGATTGAGGTACCTATTTTATGTTTTATTACAGGTGTTTCCGAACGATTTGTCTACAAACTAATCAATGAAGAGAAACATGCTGAGGAAACTAATTCCAAAATCTCTACCCCTGGCAAGAAAAGGGAAAGAAAATCAGGGAAACTGGAAATTGATGATTTTGACATTGGTGTTATAAGAAGAAAGATACATGAATTTTATTCAATAAGAAAAGAAATTCCGACCTTATCGAAGTTACTGAATGTTCTTAGGGAAGACATAAATTTCCAAGCAAAACGTGAAACTCTTCGAAAATTGCACCTCAAAATAGGATTTCGTTTTAAAAAAACTAAATCAAATAGGAAAGTGCTGTGTGAACGTAACGATGTACTGGCGTTAAGGGCGGCCTATCTACATAAAATTAAGAAAAATGAGCGTGGAGACAAAAAGCCAGTTGTTTATTTAGATGAAACCTACATACACTCATCTCACTCAACTGGCAAATGTTGGCAAGGTCCTGGAGTTGACGGTGATTTGGAACCCATTTCGAAAGGGAACAGGTGGATTATTGTTCATGCAGGTGGACAAGAAGGTTTTGTGGAGAACGCACTTCTCGTTTTTAAATCAAACACAAAAAGTGGGGACTACCACGACGAAATGAACAATAGTAATTTCAAAAAATGGGTTCTTGAAAAATTACTGCCAAATCTGCGTGAACCCACGCTTATTGTGATGGATAATGCACCCTATCATAGCATACGCCTAAATAGGTGTCCTAACTCAAACCACACTAAGGCTGATATGCAAAAGTGGCTTTTAGAAAACAGGGTGGATTTTCACGAACAAATGACAAAGCCTCAGCTTTACGAGTTAATAAAAAGAAATAAGCCTACTCCTGAATATGAAATTGACAATTTATTAAAAAGTTATGGTCATGACATTGTTCGATTGCCTCCTTATCATTGCGATTTAAATGCAATTGAAACGATATGGAGCTCGATGAAGAAGAAAGTAGCAGAAAAAAATGTTGGAAAATCAAGTGCAGAAATGCCTCAATTGATTGAAGATGCATTCCGCGAAATCACACGGGCGGAGTGGAAAAATCATTGCGATCATGTCACAAAAATTGAGAACGAATACAGACAGAAAGATGCGTACTTAGATGAACCTTTTATAATTCAACTACAGAGTGATAGTGAAAGCGATTCGAGTGACTCAGAAGATGAACTGTGGGAATCAGCAGATGGCTCGGGAACACCAATTGCGACTGGGATTCCTGGAGTGTGGCCGCTCGAACTCAGAAACCACGACCACAATTATTTTAAAAAAATATAAATAAAATCCTATTGCTCCGCACTTTTTGTATTATTTATTTAAACAATAAACATTTACATACAGGCACATACATTGCTTCTGGCCCCACACTAGGATACCCTGTGTCGTGGGAACCAGAAACAACGACATCACATTACTTGCTAAGATTTCTAGATTTACTTTATTTCAATTTAAAGATTTGACATTAAATTCCCTTTTTTCTAGGTAAATTTCTTAAATGGCAATACTAAATTCTCTACTAGCGCCGCTATCAACTGAACAGTTAAGATGGTGGCACTGTATCAACGATTTTATTTTTTATTTTTGTCTAGACATAAAAGTAATAGTCTAAATAGATGCCATTTTTAATTCCTAAGTACATAACTGCGGCTTTTAAACCACCCAATCGTGTATAACAGTTATTAACAACTAAAACTGTTAAAAAATCCAATATTGGCAGCCATAAAGCAGAAATTTCGTCAATTAAAAAAAATACATTTCGCTGTTACTGTTATAGTACGAGAATGACATAACAATAGTAGATGCTATACCATAAGTTACCGTAGTAACTACAGGTCTACTTACGTAAGACTCGTGCGACGTTATCAAGCCTATCCTTAAAGAATGTCGACGGACGGAAGCACCGAAGACGTCCCTTTCTAAGTTCCCTATCAGTAGTAAAGCCACCGGTAACCTCATGAATTCTAGAACAGTTACGAAATAGATAACAACTCGGCGGCGCACAGTATGTTCTGAGACGGATTTACGGACGTGCCCATTTTTAGGGTTCCTTAGTCAACAAGGCACCCTTATAATTTCGCCATGTTCGCCCCCGTCTGACTTAGTCGGGGCTTAGCACAGAGACGATAAGTACTAGAAAGCTGAAATTTGGCATAGATATAATAACGCCGACAAAACAGTAGGATAAAATCGCAAAAAAAATATTGTTGGGTATCTTGGAGGTACACCTAAATTAGGGATGCAATTTTACTTTCTCGCCTACACCTAGTATGGGGTATCGTTTGATTGGTCATTTAAAAATATTATGTGTGTGTAAAAAAACCATTTTTCGATTTACAGATCCGTTTGCAAAATATTAAACTGTAACGCGTTGTTAGAGTAGGGCGTCCCCCCTCCTCTCCCGGCTACACACTTGATTGTAGAAATGTGATAAAATTTAGGCCAGTATGACATAATGAACTTAAAAGGAAAACTATCACGGCTAAGTAGGCTTTCCAAGTTGAGGTGTAACAGGCTATCAACTTATGAAAGGAAAACTTTGTACAAATTAAATTGAAAATTACTTTGATGAAGTTTTTAGCTCTCTTTTCTCTCTGCTTAGCGTGGCCTGACACGCACTTGGCCGGTTTTTATTGCATAAACCGAAATACTTTATCATTTAGGCGGCGAGGACACCCGACTGCCAAATATGTTTAGGAAGATTTAGTACTTGAAAATCGAACCTTTTACCAGCCATGAAACAGAAAAAATATTCCTTTGTAAAATTTTTATAGGCAAATAGAAACTTCGTGCCAGCTCTAGAATTCCAGTAAATTAGGTTTTTAGTTTTTTTTTTTCTCGGAGACCCTGCCGTGGCGTAGTAGGATGCGATTTGAACACCAAAATATTTCATCTACTATCGTCGTATTTTATTGTTCCGTACCCCAAACCGAAAAAACGGAACCCTTAAAGACCTTTTATCTCGGGAACGCGTGGAGTTATCGAGTTGAAATAAAATCCATATACTCAGTCCCTTGAAGCTGTAAAAAAAATCAAAGGAGAAAGGCAGTGTTGTACGGGTGTTTCGTACCGCTTTTGTGGATTGCATGTTTTGCTACACAATGGTCACTATTGAACATAAAATAAATGTCATAAACCAGAAAAAATAACAAATATATTTTTAGAGTCGGAATTATTATGATCATTTTCACTATGAGATTAGAGGTTAGAATGACTTTTCAGAATCGATACCCTAACTTCAACTGACATTTACGTGATGGATTTTACTAAACACACATAAGCACCTAGGTCTAGCGTTTAGGTCTCTCGCCGCCTACCTAGTCTAGAAGCGTGAAGAAAAGTATAGGCACAATTTATCAGCTCCATGTGTAAATAATGGTAATAAGGTATAGTAATAAGTCTATAGTAATAAGGTATTAAAAAAAACAACAAAATATAGGTATATAATTATTTAATAGTCTTAGTTTTTAAGGAACAGTGGTCCTCATTAAAATGTCGTCTAAAAAGGGAGCAGGTCGTGTCATACCTTCGTTACGGGCAAACCCCAAATACCACACGATGCTCATTACATGGGAGCAGCATCCTACTGTCCTGAGCTCGACAATGGCTCGACTCGGGGAAACAAACAATATACAAGCGTCTTTACGCGTCATTCACTGGAGTCTTTTCGCATTCACAAACCACCATCTAAATACCGAGGAGCGTGGCTCGACTCAGGCAATTATGGACAAGATTGGAATCAGATGCAAGACCAAGACTTACAATTAAAAACAAATCAAACCAATGAAACTCAAACAAAATCAAACAATTCGATCGGTTGATTCTCTAGTGACTCACAGATTAGTTAGACTGACTTTGACACTTAGTGTTGTCAGTTTTATGAAAATGAACTAAAATAAAGTCGCACAAAACTCGAAAATATAATTTTGTTTAGATTTTACAGACTATGCTATGTACATCTTGTTCCAACGTATTTATAATATCGAATGATTCAAGATTGTTGCGTAGTTAGATGACTTTAGAATCGATTTATCGTATCTCGATCGTAACTCAACTTTTAGCCTGGCAGCCCCATATTGGTTTAAGAATGATTGCGTTTAGTGTCTACTATTAGCGTTTCGTTTTTAATTTCGGTTTTTCTTTCCTCCGAATTAAAAAAATGTCTCAATACTGGATTTATACCGTCATGATGAACTTAATTAATTGTGTAAATATGAGTTCAAAACATTTTCTCAGTAGGCTGTACGCCAGCTGCCTTTCTCCTTTATAAGTTAACGTAAAAAAGATACGGCCGTTTATGTCGCAAAAAACGTATATTTCGAAACTCAAGGGAATCAAAATTTATAGGGGATGTTCCGTTGACCTATAACTATGAAATTTGGCAAGCAATATCGTGTTACGCTACAAGTATTCTTGCTTCCTCTCTTCAGAGCAGTTTCCTATTCCAGTGGTTCCACCTACGTGTTAGCCTTAATATTTAAGATATTAATAATTGTAGTGCCTACTTGTTTAATTGTGCTGTTTGTGCTATTGTGTCATGTTAGTAATGCAGTCTAATCTTGTGCTAATGTCTATAAATATTTTTTTTTATTTTTAATATCGGCTAGCATGTCTAGCTAGCAACATGTCAATTGCTAGCAAAATAAGATGTTCGCACACGCAGCATTAAGCTGAGCATATCCTTATTATCGCAAAGCGTTAATTATCTCAATTTATGTTAAGATATCTTTGTATTTTTTGTGACAATTAAACCGTTTTTCAATTTCAATTAAATTTTTCAAGTACGGGGGAAATTCTGAAAACATCATTAATGTCATTAAGGTCCACATTAGACCACAATATCTGGACCACTCGATAAGTTATCTTTACAAACATTGCATAATTTGTTTGTTACGTTTTAATATTAATATGGTTATTTAGATTTAATCATTATAAAGAGGACTAGAGTCTGATGGTATAGAAGATCCCGTATCCACTCTCCAGTGCCATTATCAGTCATTACACTACTCAAGTCACCAAGTTATACCAAAGAACAATTGCAACTCAAATGTAATTTTTGACTAGCTGCCGACTGTAACATATCTATTTATAGACGAACGGCTGAAGAAGCCCGAGTATTTTCATCCTAATGAAGGTATCCCAGTGCCAATAAAAGCACCAAATATATTGTCGAAGCACAATAATAATTGTGGCTCACGTGCCATAAGAAATGCATTCCAAGATAAACCGCGCGATATATCGATAGGACTGGCGGAAAAGCTAGCTATCTTACTACGTCTCAGACTTGTGAAGTAATTACCACCGTGGCATATTAATGAGGTATAACACACTACGTATACTGACGTGCCTAGTTGGTTTTTTTAATTACTTGGTTGTCAATACTGCGACTGCATAAACTGCCATTACTATACAAGAACGTAACCATTCTTTAAGGGGATCCAGTGGGATGACTAGCGCCGCCAATAAAAAATAAAAACAGGCCAAGTGCGAGTCGGACTCGCGCACGAAGGGTTCCGTATTATGATCTATACAACGTTTGAATATTTCAAGCGTCTAACTGTTGCCGCTATTAATATTGAGTAAAAACCGGCAAAGAAATCACGTTTGTTGTATGGGAGCCCTCCTTAAATATTTATTTTACTTATTCTGTTTTTAGTATTTGTTGTTATAGCAGCAACAGAAATCCATCATCTGTGAAAATTTCAGCTGTCTAACTATCATGGTTCATGTGATACAGCCTAGTGACAGACGGACGGACGGACAGCGGAGTCTTAGTAATAGGGTACCCTTTGGGTACGGAACCCTAAAAATCACACGTTTTACAGATCGTATTTGCAAAAAGTGTCTGTACAATCTCTCAATCATGTTAACAGTGATTTTTAGGACCCACGACAAAGAACCTTGGATCACGAACCTGGGACTAGATAGCATTTACGCCAAAAACGGCTGTTTTTGGAATTAATGCTATATTATCCTAGTTTCACGGCCATGGGTGCTAAACATAATTATTAACATGATTGAGAGATTGTACAGAAACTTTTTGCGATTTCGATCTGTAAAAAATATGATGTTTTTTCCTCGGTGGCGCTAGTGTTACTCCCTGGAGCCATTTAATACGCTTGCCCTAAAGTTTTAAGTTTGTAACCCACTGAGGGATCTTCTCCTTCAGCATAAATTTATTTGCTTATCAACTGAGGGTACAACAACTTTAGATTAAACCGTGTACGGGATCGTACCACATACGCGCCTCTGAAGCTAATTAAGGTAATCTCCTACAACTCGGCAAAAAAAACCTGTGGCAAGAGCTTTTTGTACAAAGTTTTCAATTGTATGCGATACTTATTCACTCATTCGGCACGGGCGGTCTGCTTGAGATTGTCGGTTTTACTTGAACTTTTTTTCAGTAGTTAACCATCACACTATTGTATCCGGCCTATGCTGATGGCCTTTGTGAAATAACGAAAGTAAGTTGCCATCCGTGCGTTCGGTTGGCGATCAGCCCCCGTTTCAGTGATAGCATCGTCTTAGTTGGCCGGTTGTCTGGGTCGCACTCCGCGATGGCTGCTCGCGGGTGTTGACCTCATCGCTTTGTCCTCGCTGTCCCACGCTAGACACCGCCCCCGATCCGTGCTTCTGAGTGCATTCTTTTAGAAACTACAGTTTTAGCATGAATTCATTATCTATGACGAACCGAAATGATTGCGGTACCGACCCAACGATCGGCGACGGGTAGCAGTCTTACTATAACCAACTCACCTTCTCCAGCGTTGATTAGGACAAAAATAGTTTGCATTCCGAGGAATATGAATATCCAAACCAATGATCATAGCATCACTGTCACTTGCTCAAGTGTTTTTGCTATCGAGGTTTCACCTACGTATTTGTTTTTGTTAGCCCCAAAAAAAGAGTTGGCGCGTGCGTGGTGTGACAACGCCCAGCCCCAGGAACCTTTGCACCTCCATTGTATAAATGATGTCATTGTTTTAACCGGTCTCCTCGATTTATAATTGCTACAATTTCGGATCATTGTGACGAATTTCTATAAAGGTACGAATATGGAACCTGATAGTTTTTGCAGTTAGATTTTCATTACAGGTTTTGCTGCATTTTTCTGCTGATACGCCTATGCCACTAACGCTAAAAGTAACCTCTACAAAGTCTGATTATAATGTAACTTTGGCAACGAAATCTACGCTGTGACACTAGTGTGTTGTTATATCAGCTGCAAGTTTGTCTGCTTTTCCATTACTTGGCTCATAACGTAGCCGTAAAGCTTCGCAAATGTGGTAGCTAATCCGCCAAAGAACTAATGTACTCGTAGGTACGTAACTGAGCATTAGCATACTGAAGTTGTAGGTTGAGCTGGTCACGTGAAACATTCTAGTGTAGAACCTGAAGCTAACTAGTGCTGTTAGCGTTTTATATCTTCGTTGATCTGCATGTGACATGCGGCTGAAACTACTGTGGAGATTTTTTTACAACGGCTGGTGCTAGCTGCTAACTTATGGCTGAGCCACTCAGTGCGAAAAGTATTCCCATGAAACTGCGGATGTCTGCAGGCAGCGTTTGGCGCACGCTTTGCGTTGCAAACAATCAATCGTCAGCACCTTGACTGTGTTTATGCTAACCGCTACCACCTAGCTATTCTTATTTTTGGTTTTATGTTATTCCAGAATGTTAGCAAGATGTGTTTCCGATCGATTCGTCGACTGGTATTTTTTCTGTACACGGAACACTTGATTTCTTTTGGTTCATCTCATTGACCAATTGATTTTCAATAATGCTAGTTTAAAATCCAATGGTTTAGTATTAAAGTTTTTTTGAAATACCAAATCTATTCTTGGTAATCTTTCACAATTTTTCTTAACAATTCACTCATGAAAATGACAACCTTTTCAACAGTGAATTGTTGAGAAAGATTATGGCCTATGAAAAAGAGCATCGCTGTACAGTTTCACAACACAGTTTTTGTGATAGAACAGAACGCATTACACAAAACGTTGACACGAATCTCGTTTAACACTCCACTGAATCATGAATGTGCTTCGTTTCGTGTGAATTAATCTTCGAGAGCACAAACATGTACGTTTACTCGGCATTTACATAACCGATCAATGATCTGAAAAGGCACCTACCGACCAACAAAAAGTAACAAACATTTTATATCATAGCTATTCAAGTGCTGCGTCTAAATTGTTCCAAGCAATTTCGTCTATGACCTGAAAATAATGCAGTGTAACGGGGTTTCTTAAATATGATCAAATAATTAAAACAATGGCATGTCAATGACCTGATCTCTTAATTAACGTATCGATCGGGCGGGCTGCAATGTTTCCACAAATGGGATTTTTGCCAGTGGGAGGGCGTTCGCTCCCCGCTGTTGCTTGCTGAGCTATTCCATTACCGGGGGCACTGGGTCGGTACAGTCCCGCAGGTTTGCTCTTTGTGCCACAACTCAATAACGCCCTAATGGGATTCCAGCTAACCAGTGGTCAGCCACGCGACGCACGCTCCCACCCAACTGGCTATCGGTAACTCTTTTATTGGCTTTTGTTCTGTTTACCTAGGTTGCTTTTTGAACAGAGCGTTATTGAATCTCTACATAGTGAAAGGATTCATGTGTACTCCGAGATAATCAAATTTATTTTAGCCCTACTTTGTGTCTTCGATTCCACCCACTGTTATCAGCGTACAACTCCCTTCAGTCGTTCCAAATGCAGTTATTAAAAAAAAACATGCTTATGCAGATATTGATTTGTGTGAGACGACACAAGAATAATTGCGACACATTATCGATTATCGTCCCGAGACATAGTCAGCTGACGTCCGCAAACTCCGTCTCCGGCTAGCTCCGTCGATTCAATCGTGGAGCCCCATTTATCTGATTGGATGGAAATCTGTGGCGGTCTGCGGCTGCCTGTTGCATCATAGCTGTGTAAGTACATAGATTGCCCGACTTCCCTCAACCCAGGGTGGTCTCAATAACGATTTTACTGAATGAAATGCCTTTTAGCATGTATTTTTATTTCATGAATGATGCCTTCGTACTGTTTTTGGACGGAAAGAAATTGTCGTGCTGTTGGTGATGTCGACGGCCACATTTGTGACAAAAACTATTTTTTCATGATTCTTGAATAAACTGGTAAAACTTTTGTAGTTTGTACCTAAGTTTCACGTTTATTTTACAATTACATATGTCTAAACTTTGCATAGAGATAGAGATAGATAGAGAGGACTTTATTTTACATAAAAATGGAAATTACACAGTTATTTCTTAACCTAAGAGTACAGATGGCGGCCTTATTACTAAAAGTGATCTCTTCCAGACAACCATAGGTACTTACCTAGAGCATTGTTTTAACTTCTGACTAAAAATCTTGAATTGAGATACAGTCCAGTGAGTAAATACTTGGCGTAAACCCTGTAGTTGCAACACATAGTGCTCTTGTGAGAAATTGTTTCCTATCGATATTATACCCACAAGCAATTTCCTCGCTACACGATCATTTGTCGTCACGGAAATTACGCCTTCAGAACTAAAATACTGTATGCTATATTGTAGTTTATCATTCAAGAAACTAAAGAACTTCTCTTTCTTTTAAACTGTATAGCGAGAAAAAAATTGCAGATGTGAAATGCAAAACTATTTTATTCAGTCCAGTACAGTTACAACATATGCTACAGGAATCATGATATTCTGGAATTAGAGTGGAGAACATTACTTTATTGTTCGCCAAAGAAGAATTTACAAAAAAGTAAGGACGACACTGCTTTCGTGGACACTAAAGATACCTATTAAATATTGGCTTAGTTCGTTCATAAGATTACAGATCTAATCGGACAATGGCATTGCTTCAGTGAACGGACGCCACTGAACCGTTCTGTCGTCAAAACAAGCCCGAGACGGATTTAGGTGTCGTTTTGCTTAATGGACTGTGACGATTTCACGAAACATACCCAGGGCACTGAGGATATCGTCGCTTATAATTCGTACCAGACAGGCGCAGTTAACAACAAAGCAATAGTTTTCCGATTGATCTATTTAACGTTACAACTGGCTGGATGTCCGAGTACTCAGTTTTCGCATGGACAAGCAGATTTCATTGTGTCAATTAGTGGGCGTTTACAGAAGACCTAATCGCGGTATCTTCGTCTGCAAAACAAACAATAGACGATGATACAAATAGTACAGAGTTGGTCTGGCTGAGCTCAAGTCATGCCACCATAAAACTTGGATTCTCCTAACCCGACGGAAATAAAACTTGAGAGTAGCTTCAAAAGGAATTGCTGGAAAGCTATTACCGCAAGAACACGGTCCTTGTAGCAGAAGGTTCCTGCACTCGTCTCGATAAACAAACCAATGCACTTAAAGTTTATACGCATTCTTTGTAACCGCGCCGGGCGGCGGTGTCGCTCCTAAAATAGAATCGGGGAACGGAACGAACCCCGAAATTAACGTTAATTATTTTACATGGATGACTCGGCTTAAAAAACGTTTTGACATTACAACGTTCAGTTAGAAATACTGTGTTTATTATTATTATGCACGTCAGATTCTTTTACTTCCGGATCCAAAGGAGTGTCCAAGAAAATCCACTTGCGCCAACTATTATTTTGCTGTCGCATTTATTTCCTCGTCGTGTCCGCAAGCATCCGCTTGACCCCAGGAAATGTTAAATTCTCAACGTTGACCCGTTTAAGTTTTACAGCTGGTGCTAATTTACAGCTGCATGCTCCTAATGTAGCCTCTATTATAACGTACACATGGTCCGCTTTGATCCTCCGCCCTAACAATAATAAATTGATGACGCCACACCCGATGGAATGCTCGCCTGCAAACCGGAAAGCGGAGCGCACTACCGTTACCATCGTGAAATTAGAAAACAAGTTTACCAGCCGCATTAAACAAACTTACTTTAGTAGTAACAACGGTAATGTTTTCGGCCGAATTTCGCGGGAATAAAGTCGAAGGTAAAACGAAAGTAGGCTATCATTATCAGCTGCGTCCTAGCTCCGTGAATAACGCTAGCGGTACTTAGATTCTTGCATTGAACATGGATTGAAGGCGTTCCATAGCTGGGTTCAGGTAGGGTAATAAACTTGGTAGATATGCTTTAATATCAGTCGCCGCACGCTATGTTAGCGTAAAGCCAGAGCCATTCCATTAACTACCTTGCCGGCTTGTAGTATAGCTTGTGATAAACTCTATTACTCTACCATCCAACTTGTTCGCTCTGCAAGTCTGATATAATTATGCTAAAATTATAGTAGGTACTTAGTTTTGTTGGGTTCGTGTTTCTGGACAAAATACGGAGACGCGTAGGTCGAAAATTTATTTTTGTCTAGTTTCCTAGCATAAGTAGTTCGGAATCACCAGTAATATAAAGCAGAAATGAAACCTTCTTAATACAGACTCCAAGCAATTGGAAACGGTTTAGATTGAATTTGGTAGCTGACATTCTTGATAGGCATTGGGAGAATTTATTGAGGTGGACCTAACAATAGCTAATTGAAAAACATTCCTCCAGTGACGCACGCTTTTAATAGTTATGTGGTCGATCGCATTCGGAGCCTATCTGCCAGTTTAGCCTGTTGAGTTTGCCGGCTACAATGGGGAACTTGCGTCTATCTTATATTGGAGTTACATTGCTTTTAACGATAGAAGACATAAAAACCTTAGGAAAAATTACAAAATAAAACCGTAAAACAATTTTTTTTGGGGATTTGTGGAATTACAAAAATAGCGACAAATAAAGTTACTCTAGTTAGTTAGTTAGACCTGAGATTTCCGCCTAACTCGACTGTGGTGGATACCTAACTCGTCTGTGGTTGTAGAGGGAGGGTTTGTCGGAGACGTGCCAGTTGGCAACCATGTCTGCCGCTCCTACTGATACAAGGGTGATATCTATGACAGTTTGGTACCTGCTGTTAATAAAAGTGGGATGGTGGTTACCTTTGTTGGCTATGAGAAGCTTCCTGGTGATAAGAAATTCTATGAGGTCCTCTCCTCTTGGGTTAGCTTTGTGGCTTCCCCACAGCGGATGGTGTGCGTTGCAGTCGGTCGATATAATCAGCTCTCAGCTGTGGTCTGCACAGTTCACCGCCAGGTCAGCCACCTCCTTGGCTGGTATGGTCTCGTCTCCTGGCATGTACATGAACGCCAAGACAAGCGTAGTTTGGTCATCCCTTCCATTGATGAGTCTCACAGCTGCGAGATCTCTGGAACAGAATTGTATGAGTAGCGTAGCTTGTATGCAGTTGGGCGTGTAAATACACGCCCTTGGGTTGGGTATCGTCGTATCGACCATTAACTTACCTCCCGGGTTCTGAAGTCCGCAGATTCTATCGCCCCTTACCCAGCGCTCCTGTATGAGAGCTGGTGTTAGTTTTAACCTCCGGCAGGCTACGCAAGGTGGCTGAAGCGATTTGCTTATGTTGGAGGTTTGTTTGGACGACATTGACTTCGACTGTAGCTACTACGCGTGTTGAAGCCATTGCTAATCGGACAATGTCTCCCCCACGCGCAGCAGCCAGTCTTCGTCTTCTGACTGGTCGTCATCGTCGTTGATCGACATACCAGCGACTTTGGCGAACAGGGCGAGGGCGCCGCTCTCGACGGCTCATCGACTGGAGTTGGGACTCCATCAACGTCATCGCCATCGGGCGCGGCCTCATCGTCCTTTATCTCGGTTTCCTCAGTGGATGCCCGCGCGCACGGAGGCTCCGATAAGAACAGGGCGTCGCTCAAACCCGAGGGAGTGAAAAACCTAACGTACGCACTCCCCATGATATAAGCTACCCTCCGCTCCCGTTCCGGAAGGCAAGGCACCTTCCCATCTGGGATGCCAAGAACGAGGAAAAAGCCCTTGCCTTCCTGAACCTCAATTCGGTAGAGCTTCCACCTCTGGATGTTATATTCGGGTTTTTGATGGATAAGAATCCTGCGAATCTTATCCATCTCCGTCACAACTGTTGTGGGCATACCGGCCTTCACCAACCTTGTGATATCTGACGGTGCGATGACAGTGAGCTCATTCGCTTGTTCGCTTGTTAAGTCTATGGGGGTGACGGTGGTCCCCTGTGGTCATAGCCACGCGTAGGTAAGAGTTGATCACCCTCGCGTAGCTGAGCGCCTTTCCGTTCTCCTGTCTAAGCCTACGCCGCTTATTAGTGACGGCCGGTGACAGCGTTACATCAGCCCTGCCATGCTTTACAGGAGTTTCCGGAGCAGCGTGTCTCTCGACCGCCGTCGTCGGTCGTTTTTGGGATAAAGATTTGGTCTGCTGCCCATCGCGTGCTAGAGAGCTAGCAGTGATGGCGCACTCGGCTTCCGCTCGCAGCGTTCCAACCTGCGGGGTTACCCCTGCCCTGTGGCTGCATTGTACGGAAGCCTCTGGCTGCTCTTGCGTGGTCGGAACCTTAGCAGTCGTGGCGCATTTCGCGTGGGTGGCAACGGCCTCCTGGAGCTTATCCAGCTTCCAAAGGGGCGACCGCCCTCCACGTTGACCTCTTCGTTTGTTTTTGTTGCGTCCGGTCGCAAGCTGCCGACTGCGCTGGGATTCCCCTGCGGCAGACAAGGCGCTTTGCAACTGAGCGCTTTCCCTACATTCAGTCGCCAGCAGCCGACTGTAATGAGTTTCCCCTGCAGCAGACCTAGCGCTCGGCAACTGAGTGGTGTCCCTACTGTCAGTCACCAGCAGGCGACTGCTCTGAGTTTCCCCAGCAGCAGACAACGTGCTCGGCAACTGACCGTTGTCCCTATCATCGACTCGGGCAGGCGGTAGCTTAGCTTTCCTGGCCCGCTTGGACTTGGCAATGAACTCACTAGTCACCGTCTGCCACGTGCTATCGCGCATTGGCTCACTCCGGTGTTGCCCCCCCCCCCCCCCCCCCCCAGAATACGAGTGGCTGCCCGGTGCCAAAGTGACACTGGGGAGGGATTCTCCTGCCCTTATGGAGCCCGGTAACCTCTTGGGGTAAATTCTTTTTACAGCCGGGCATCATTGTAATTTTATTGCTTAAAAATTGAAAGAATTAGAGATACTAATCGCGTCGCTTTCCCAATACGTCGCGGGTGTACTTTTTGGGGTTATTTAGGTCCCAGGGCCAACACAGACTTGGTTTGTGGTTATCCTGCCATTGATTCGGGAGTGGTTCTTCGTCGTTACCAAATCCAGGCCTCGGTAGGAGATGTCCAGCTTAAAAGCGCTTAATCGCCCGCCTCAGACCGGAGTTGCGGCCGTTGCCACAGGATGTGCCAGGAGGGCGACTGCTCCCGCAGCAGGCTCATCAGAGTTGGACCCAATACGCGAGCAGGCGCTCTCACACGAGGAGGCGACTACACTCACACCCCTTAAGTTACTCTAATCACAAGAAACTTATTAGATTTAGTTTTCATTGAATTCATAAAGGTGTAGATGCATAAAAACATTATTTTATGATATAACTCAAATATCGAAAAACGCTTCATACATTATAAGGCGTTACGTGCAAGTTCTGGTATGACGTCATATTATAGTTTGAGCCCGATCTGTATGGCGCGTTTTGTACCACGTGACTATATTGACTTTTCGGCAGGTTATATTATGAAAAAAGAGAAAAAAACACGTTTATTTATCTTTTAATATTGCCTCTCCTTCTATTAAAACATCTTTAGTGCAAGACCTCCATTGGTTTTTGTCATCAAAGCCGACATGTTTCACTTTATCTTTTGTTTACACCCTTGAGCGGTTCTATAATTTTCCACCAACTTGACTGTATTCCAAACATTAACACTAAGAAGAATGCTCCACAATCATCGATTTTAATGTCATTGAGGGCTTCTCACGAAATCTTTTAATTGTTTGCTTGTCATGGAATGCTATTTTACTGGTGCCACGTTTCGCTTGAACCACACTAGAAACAATAGCGAATTATTTTGAGGATAGCACATTGTTTTCATAAACCGTGTGCCAATTGAGTCGACCTTCGGCAGCCCTTACTTGTTGCCTTACCTATTTCTGTGCTGTGGGACCTCGACCCTAATTGCTTAGGCAATACAGTGTTCTTTTCTTTGAGAACTATGTTGAAATATACCCTGAGTATTTCAGCGTCTGTTATGTATAATATTAAAATTTATCAACAATACAGCATATTATAGTCTACCATGTAGGGAGCTGCAGAATCTTGATCCGTCACTGTTACCATGTATAAATTTCCAAAAGAAAAAACAAGACCTGTCCTCTACTTAACTAATATGAAACAGGTTCCAGTAACTACTTTCACTTTGCAACGCCATTTCGGTGTTTCAGAAATAATATAGCACAAAATATGTGTTTCTTGTCTTGTTGACTAGGCTTACAGTAAGTAAACGAAACGCACGTAATAATAAAGACAAACAACACACATAATTCTACGTTTCATTGCCGTCTCGCTGACCTGACAACAAACGCGCGTAATAATGCTTTTTATTGCCCCAGACATATTAAATGGGCTGACAGTAAATCTCTCAACTACTTGCAGGTCACAATTCACACAAGACCTCCAGCTATGATGAACCTCCCTCAATAGACAGTGATCAATGGTCACTGATCACTGACTTGGTGTCTTTCGTATTATGAGAACCACTAGTTGTTATCGTTATTATTAGCTTACCCCTACCCAATGCCGAGTTTAGGCTTTAACCCCATTATGCCATGGTTCTGGACACTATCCGCACTAACCTCACAACTAGTTCTATTATACTACTAATACGTTGATGAGGATGGTCCAGGACAAAGAATTGACGTTCCTTGGGGGGGTGGCCTATGTCGAGCAGTGGACGAGTACGGGCTGATTGATGACTACTTAAAGGTATTAGTTGGATTATTATTCTTGACACCGATAATCCAGAAACAGCTGAAAGGGGGAGGCCTATATCCAACAGCGGACGAGTACGGGCTGATAGATGAATACTAATTGGTATTAGAACGATGACTATTCTTGACCACCAAAATTCAGCTTGCTTCGCTAATGACGTCCTTTGTCCACTGCAGACATCCCGGACATTCCCGAGGACATCAAGAAGCTGCGAGCCCTTCAGATCGCGGACTTCAGCAGCAACCCGATCCCGCGGCTGCCAGCCGGCTTCAGTCAGCTGCGGGCGCTCACGGTGCTCGGCCTCAACGATATGTCGCTCACCAGTCTGCCCAGCGACTTTGGCAGGTGAGAGAAGGAATCGAATACAGCTGCTGCAAGGAATAGCCCTGTTTCTAACTTACGGGACCATTGTGCAACGACACTAGTTGTACTTTTCGAAAATTATTAGAGAAAAGCATTCGAAGATTCAGGAACTGCAATTTTATTCTTATAGCGTATCGAATGGAAAAGTACCTATACAAATAGACTATAACATACTGTGAAGTATCACAATTAAATTTGGTAAGCGGTGCATCGCTTACATGGTCAAATTTATTTCTTAGCCACTTCCAAAATTTTCGTTTACTTTTTGTAGGCTAAGTATTTATTGAATGACCCTCGTTAATTCCACACAAAAACATGTGTGCCAAATAATACAAACTAGATACTACGTAGAAAATATAGCAGACATTGAAATGTACTGCTGTAATTTCCAACACATTAACTTGTTGACGATACCGTTGCCCCGAGTGGTTTTGTCCTATGAAATGTGAAGGTGCTCTTTAGATGTCAGTATATGCCAAACAACTAAATGTGTTGTGAACTTGTGATATTACATTGTTCAATAAACTGAGGGCGCGTGTGGCGCCGGATTAAGAATAGCGTCACTCCATTTCCTCCCGTGGATGTCGTAGAAGGCGACTAAAGAAATACATTACCAGGAGACGGGCAGCAGCGTCTTCCTGAGATTCCAACCCCAAACTGCGATCGTCAACCCGCCTGCCAAGCGTGGCGATTATGGCTAGAACCCTCATGGTTATGAAAATCATGAGGGAGGCCTGTGTCCTGCAGTGGACATCAAGGGGCTGGTGATGATGATGAAGAAACTGGGTATCAATTTCTGTCATCTGTCTGATGTATGCGTGATGTTTTCAATCAAAATAATACAGCCAGGCCGGGGCGAATTGAGACTGTCTAGCTAGACCCTCGGCTCCGGACCTGGGGATAAACAGCTGTTCTACGGGAGTAATGGGGCTCGTAATATATAATATATTTTTGAAATTATACTAATTAATTAGTCATCGGAATTATACTAAATTGTATGGTGCTGAAAAGAAGACGAAACCAATTCGTAAATTATCCTCGAACTGAAATACGAAAACTACTAGGTATTTTTTATTTAGGTACGTTTTATTTTCTTAGATAAGACGTTAAAGTTGCGACAGAGACAGCGGGTTCAAATGAATTTCCCGTGATATAAAGTCGAGATATAAATTCAATGATTTTTATTAACCACTTAGCAAATAAACGTGTCATAAAGTTCGACTTAAAACATGTTGTAGTTTAACGGACTTTTTTACAAAAACTAGATTCCTTAAAACACTTCAAAAAACGCCGATTAAAATATTCTGTGGTGGAGATTTTACAAGGAAAAGATGTAACCACGGATTAAATAAACATAGTTTTAGAGGAATCGTGTTTTTATAGATAAGTTTTAAATAAGAACGTTTTTTATATGGATAGTATTAGGGGTTAAAGTATGAAATTGCCGTTTTATTGCAATAGGTTCTTTGAATTGACATAGAACCTTCATGGTTTGAGGTTTTCGAATGAAACTTTTTTCAAATGGTTTCTATGATGTTCTTTTTTTAAAAAATGTGAAACATTTGAATATCGACTTTCAATTGTTTTTGTTATTCAATTTAGACAAGAAAGATGGATACTGCGAAAATTCGAGTGGTTTTTGAATACGAGTTCCGACGCGGAACTAACGCGGCAGAAACAGCCCGCAATATCAATGCTGCGTTTGGAGAGGGGTCTACTAATGAACGCACCGTGCGATTTTGGTTTAAACGCTTTCGTGATGGAAATTTCGACTTAAAGAACGAGCCACGAGGAAGACCGCCCACACAGGTGAATAACGATGAATTAAGAGAGATAGTGGAAGCCGACCCTAGTCAAACTACCCAGGAATTAGCGGCATGGTTTAACGTTACCTTACCCACAATATTGACTCACTTGCGTCAAATCAATAAAATAAAAAAAATACGAAAAATGGGTGCCTCACAATCACTCGAATTTTCGCAGTATCCATCTTTCTTGTCTAAATTGAATAACAAAAACAATTGAAAGTCGATATTCAAATGTTTCACATTTTTTAAAAAAAGAACATCATAGAAACCATTTGAAAAAAGTTTCATTCGAAAACCTCAAACCATGAAGATTCTATGTCAATTCAAAGAACCTATTGCAATAAAACGGCAATTTCATACTTTAACCCCTATTATGATGATTAATTAAGTTCTTATTTCAAACTTAAACTTGTATGCAACATTTATTTGTAAAGTCGTAAGCCTTTAGAAATAAACGTGCGATTTCTTTTGCAGCTCTTGGAGGATCAGAACTGTGTACGATACGTTTGCTTTAATATGCAAAAGAACGCAAAAGGCTTCGGGTATAGCACCTTCTCGCTTTAAAATATTCACAGTATGCCAAGAATCTATATTACAGCAGCTCTTATCTCCCTTATGTTGGTCCCATATAATATTCATTATTGGAATAACATTACTGCTCCATGCATAGGAAAACAAATATATCCTTTGATCTTCCACACCAAACAACTTTTCTATGAATCTAGATAAAATTAGGTTTACATTGGTTTATCCCACGTGTAATGAACACATATAAAAATAATTACAGGACTATAATTTCAATATAATTAAAAGTTCTGCCCCAATGAGTACTCATTCAGAGCCATTTAATACTATTAATCAAGATCTCAAAAGGAGTACTAATTATCCGCAATGAAATTAGTGAAAGTTTATTACTTTGGGCTGTTGTTGGAGTTTCTGTCTGACAATATTAAAGGTTAAAATATTAGCGCTTCGTATCGCCCGTCTACCAACCTTGAAAGGGAAAGTTTTGCCCGGTCCCGCTAGGTTTTGTTTCGGAACGAACAGTATTTAGATCGGACTGTAGGTAGGTTGTTTTGAATCTAAAAGCAATTTAATGACATCGACGTCACAGCCTACATTTTTGTTCTTACCTCAAACTGTTGCCTGAGTAAAGATTGCCGTTTATTTATGCACGGTTTACGATATCAAAATATTATTACGCCGTAAAATGTTTAACGATCGAAAAACCGTAAGGCTTAAACAAATCTCAAAATAATTAACGAGACCAATCAACGTTCAACACTGCACAATTACCCCCTTGTTTGGCATTGAGGTTGAACGCTCCGACCTCTAGGAGCCCCTGCTGATATCCTACTCGAGTAATTTAAGGGGGCTGGATGGTTCGGCCGGAATTAAATCTGAGTTGGGAATTGAGCTTACCTTCTCAGACCCTAGTAGAAAATCGCAACCTTGGCCGGCATTACTGTTTACGACGAGGTTAAAGGAACAAGTGGGAAGCTTCTTTCTGTCTGGTGTGAACTTTTCCTTTGCTCAATTTCTTCAAGAGTCTTCAAGACGAGATTTTCAGTTACTTCCAGGTGTTGTTTCCTTGTTGTTCAGTGTATAGGTTTTCGATTTTATTAACTTAGAAATAAATAAATAAAGGTGTATTTTTTTATTTTTTTTTTATTTTATTTATTTATTTAAGGAGAAAAAACAGAATTGACAAACTTATAGCATAAAAAATATTAGAGTCAATATAGTACATTTTGCCAATTCCTCAGCATTTCCCACAGATAGGTAATACTTAATATAATAAATAAGTAAGAGGCGCAATACAGGACTTTAGATTAAGTTCTAAGATTAAAATGAACAAACACTAAAGCAACTATTTTAGAAAGAGATACATACACAAACAATCATTAATATTATACATTGGAAGAAGTAAACGCAACAAATCGGTACAGCTCATGAATTTGACAGGATTCTTGTGAACATTTGCTTGCAGCACTGCTTTGACTTATGAAACAAATCCACTTCCGTAAATGCTATATTATAGCTATCGCACATTCTGTTGAGAGGTGCTCTTTTGCCAGTATTGGTTCTAGAGACACCCGGTGAAAAAACACGTTTGTTTCTTATAGATCGGACAGGAACGTGAAAACATAGTTGAGCTAATAGATCAGGACAATTAAGTTCAGATGTACAGATACCCCGAAGAACGTTCATGTCGGAATTGAGCACATTTCGTTTTTAATTTTATTAATTGTAAATTCTACGTGGATATTATATAGATTCGGGTTTTTAATTTCGACCGTTTTGAATCACATGTGTGGTAAGTGAAAAATTAAGTGTGTTTTTAAAAATATAATGTGGATGCATACACGAAACGCCACAAGGTTCCGTTTTTCCTTTTGAGGTACGGAACCCTAAAAATATATTGGATGGGTATACCAGAAAATTGGCCCTATTTGAATTCGAAGAAATCGACCCCTAAGGGTAGAAAATTAGGGGCAAAGTTTTGTAAGTAGAAGTAAAAGAAAAAGTATTTTTAAGAATTTACTAATTCGTATGCCTACCAGTTAATTTCTTGCATCTCCTGTGGTTCACTGGTAGAAAATGCTTATAGCATTAAGTCCGCCACATTGCCATTGTATTTTTTACTTATGTGCAATAAACGTATTAATAATAATAATAATATCCTATCTACGGAACAGCGGGGCATTCTAACTAACACGTATCTTTTTGCAATTGCTCCAAATACTGTTGAGACCAATGTAATCTTCTTTATTTTACACTGGAAAAAAACATAAATGCATGAATGTACCTTAAGTTCATGAATTAGACATTTTTTTTAAATTAAACATTTTCTTCAGTAGTTTTGTTTTTCTGGATTTTTTCCCTTAGAGTTCTCTAGGATGACCGTAGACAAACGCCGTGTCTACCCCTACCATGTTATAAGGTCTGGCCTGCTTACTTTGACCGTCACGTACACCAGTCTAGCCTGACGACACACGTGACTAATGCCGTGATTTCCTAGCTTCAAATCTGTCATTGTGACCTTTAATACATTACACATTGTCTGTTGAATTAGATCGTTAATATAATTAACAGTGTTAATGCTTACTGACAATTTCCGGTTGAGAAGTCGGTCGACCAATTTGTATAACGGGAAGACATTATCGTTAAACGTTCGCCAAATGATGTTTAAAGAGTGGTTGACGTCATCACATTTATGCAAAACACGCGTACTTTGGTTTTATTATTAATTGCATTGATAGGGTTCCGTAGTCGACAAGGAACCATTATAGTTTCGCCATGTCCGTCCGTCTGTCTGTCCACGGCCTAGCTCAGAGACGATTAGTACGAGAAAGCTGGCATAGATATTAATCACGCCAACAAAACGATAAATAGATTCGGTAAAAAAATTTTTTTCTTTTTTTTTAACCCCCCACCCACTACACCTAAATTAGGGATGCAATTTTTTTTCTCGCCTGCTCCATAGTTCCATAGTGTGGGGGATCGTTGGATTGGTCGTTTAAAAATATTGTCAGTGTACGAAGATAATTTTTCATTTAGGGTTCCGTTTACGAAATATTAAGCTTTAAACGCATTTTTTTTCGAGAAGGGCATCCCTACCCCTCTTTTAGATAAACGGTGATTTCATGTCAAGCGGACAAAAAAAAAGAGGTCATGAATTTTGTTTATATTCTACTTCACTTCTAGTAGACGTGGATGTGTACACAATTTTTTTTCTTGTGATGCTTTTTTGCTGAGTTATAAGCTTTTAACAGAAAGTATTGCTTTTTAAAAAAGTTGAAGTTTTTAATTTTTTATCGAATTCTAAATTTGAATTTTTTAACGTATAGTAAACCGGAAGTGAAAATTTCAAATCGGTGTTTGAGTAACTGCGACATTTTTTTTTTTTTAATATTTTAACCTTGAATTAAAGCTTTAAATGTACTAATTCTTCACATAAAAAAATATTAAACGTGATCGCTAATAATTTCAGACTTGGAGCATATAGAGTACATACACAAAGCTATAAGCACTTCGGGTTTATGCGCTAACATGCTAAAATACTCGGCTATTAACATTTTATTCGTCCATTTTAACATGAAAAATACAAAACTAAACGATTTTTTCAAATAAAATATAATTAACAATATAAATATACGCATTTCTTATAATAAATAATAACAAGTTCATACAAAACTATGATACGACTGTAAAACGTATTTTTTTAAGAAAATTATTATTCCAAAATTATTTTAATAGTAGGCTGCATAGGTCTGCAGCCCAAGCCTAATATCAATGTCGTAAGATTTAAAAAAAATATAGACCTATACTACCTGATTTGACAACACGGATTGACCTAAACATACTGGATTATGAAGTTAAAGAATAAATACGTTAGACAAGGCTATGTGCTTCGAATATATAATAAAGACTGAAGAAAATACCTACGGAAAGACAAGGCTTTTAGCCTTAATCAATACGAAGAGAAGAAAAGAAACTAAAATAAGACCAGGCGGTACGGGCTTAAGCTCTTAGCCTTTACCATAAAGGAAAAAATATTAGCCCTTTGGACCAGGTTCGAAGAAAAACTCAGGTGTGATTATTTCTATAATCAATTAAATTCATGAACGACCTAGGGACCAGCCTACAATTAGGTAGCTTTTTTAGGTAAAATTTTAACGCTTGATAAGTACGGCTTGTTTAAATCTAGTTTTGAATTATGACGCATCTGAATTGTTCAGAAATTAAATTATTTATTTCAACGTAAAGAATTCACATTTTGTTTCCTGAATGTCAATGTACTATCATATGCTACTATGGTTTATTAGTTGACAGCATTTATACGTTCAAATGAAAAGAAAAACAATGGTATGCTTCCATCATCTATTGCAGTCAAAATTATTTTATGATCTTTTTTGAACGCAGATATTTTCCTCCCATAAACTTAGTTTTTCTAAAGATACCTCTTACAAGTCTTACACGATTTTCGACACTACCAACTTCTGTTATGAAATTGATATTAAAAATGGAGAGAATTTTGTCGTGATTGACCACTACTTGAGGACGTTTCATCTTAAGCTTCATGAATCTAAGTTCAAATGATGAGTGTAAACCTTCGATATATATAAACCGCTACGTGTACAGGCCGGGTCGCAGTAACAGCATGCGAGGTTCAATCTAGCGCTAGTCATTAACTTAACCGGTTCTAATCTAACTATCGGCGGTGTAATTTTTACCGTCACGCATCGAGAACGGACAGAAAATTATCCTGCTCGGAATGCAGCTCAGATCCCCGAGGGGAATGACAATAACATGGAGGTGTGGAGCCAGTGTGCGTTTATAGTTATGCACATTGAAATTAACTTCCTTTTATAGCCATTTGTTGCATGTAAACCTAGAGCGAACTCAAGGACACCACTGGTGCATGTTTAAGGACTTATAGGTATGTAGGCGTTATCATATACAATGTTGCCAGATGCTGGCCAGCCAATATCGCCATAATTTGGAAAAACAGTCGCCGAAAAGTCGGCTACCATTATTTTTTATGAAAAGAAAATATACACATTTGTTTGTTGAATGAAACCTGGTTAAAAGATAAAAACAATTTTAGAATACCTGGTTATAAATATCTACAGTAAAAATGAAGTTAATAAATACAATCGAGTAGCCATTAGTTAAACCTCACTTAAAATACACTGTTTTATACGTAGTTTTTTATGAGGATATACAAACTATTGCGATGGTCTACAGAAATGCATACTATGACTATTGTATGTGTATACTACCCATAGATTGACTAACATAACAAAAGATCTCCCTAAACCTATTCTTATAACCGCTGACTTTAACGCGCATATAACATAACATCACATACAACTGCCTTACCACACAAAATTCTTCTGCTATTGATGTTATCTTGGCTAGTGCAAGTCTGATACCATTTTGTAAATGGTCTGTACTAGATTCAGATGGTCGTATTCAGATTTTTGCTCTAGCTTAAACCACCTCAAGGAAATGACAGTTCCGAAGCTCGGTAAACCAAGTAAATTTATTAGCAGAACCCCTACACCTTGGTGATATGAAGTATATAAGAAAAGTGTTATTGCTTCTTATGATGCATTGACATTATATAAATATGCTCGTATGAGCATAAAAAACTAGATGCTCTAAAAAAAAGGAACAATTTTGGAACAGAAGAAATCTGGATAGAAGAACTTATATAATACATTTAACAGAACTATCCCAATCAGTAACATTTGGAACATGATTAAGATGTTAAAATGTGACAAGAGAAGTAACAAATCGTGTAGAGACGAGTTTATTCCCCTTTTCTTGATAAGCTTTCAGATAATAGTAATTTGGCAGATACTACTAACTTGAACAGCTTGGATAGTACGACGACTCTAGTCGCGCGATTTAAATGTTTAAAAGTCGCGACTTTCCAGAACATTAACTGTCAAATTCTGACATCTTAGCACCACAAAACGCGTGACTCGTGCCTTTGTACTACCCATACTGGTTTTTTCGATATAAATAGTGACAATGGAGATACGAATTTTTTGCTCAAATTCGTGGAATGAATTTTGAATTTTCGATGAGTTTACAGTATAGACTCCTGGTTTAGATAATCTACCGATAATCTACAGTTTGATTGGAAACCTTCATGAATCTGTACGGAAATTGTTTCTTGACTTTACCAACACAATACCAGAATCATTTGTCCATTACTTAAGCTAGATAAACCGCCAGAGTTAGCTAATTCTTATAGACCCATACTTTATCTTCATGTCTAGGTAAATTATTTGAAAATATTATTAAAATCAGACTGGTATGATGAAGCAAATGATATCATCCCTGATTTGTAATATATGGCTTTCGTCGTGGGCATAGTTGTGCTGATAGATTCATCTCTTTGATATCCGACTTGAAAAATGCAAACAAAGTTACACTCTGGATGTGTATTGCTGGTCCAAGGTGCATTTGATAGTGTAAATCCTAGTATTCTCGTCAAGATGATGTCTAGTCTAGGCATACCTGGACGACTCTGTAAATAGATATGATTTTGTGGATAATATAACACATTATAAAAACTGAATATGCACGGATATTTACTCGTTTATTTTTTCATTTTACAATTTTCCGACGTTTGGTTACTTTTGCAAGTCTCGTGGTCTCGGTAGACTGAGGCGACAGGCGTCTTTTTGAAAGCATTAACTGTTAGTACCAATTTTGGCAAATGTTTAATTTCAAATTGGTAAAACAATTATTTTATATAACTCAAAAATATTGATTATTAGTTATTGAAATTAAAATTCAATCTAAAAAACAATTCTTATTTCATATAAACTCAAAAATATTGATTATTAGTTATTGAAATTAAAATTAAATCTACAGTCACTCTTCTAGCAAGGGGGTCTCATGCACTTAAGCACTGGTTCCCATGCTGTAGCTATGTTCCAACCACGATCTCTATTGAAATTTGGATGCCGACGGATCTCTACTCTATTGCCTCGCGTATAATCCTAGAAAAAGAAACGTTCCTCTCGGGCTAGAACTTGAACTTTATCAAAATGAATGAACTAGTTGGTACCGCTGAGTGTATGTACACTGACTGCAGATCTACCAGAGCGCTTATGTTTCACACCCGCGATATATTCCTTGAAAAATTAAAAAACAAACAAGTAAATATCCGTGCAAATTCAGTTTTTATTACGTCTAGTGCTCGTGTTAACCTTAGAAAATACTAATATAACACATTTATGTGAAACACAATAATATTTTACATGGCCCACGAACTGCATCAAAGGGTACAATGCAAGGCGCCACATTGTTTTGTATACATTGATTTGTATACTAGCGAAATTAATTTGTAAATATGTAGATGTGAGAGATGTTTATACTCTGCATTTTGCAGTTGATATTGTACTATACAATAGCAATAGAAATGTATAGGATGCGGGGGACAACATCAGTGCGGCTTTATGTCGCTTAAGCCATTACTGCAATTATATCCTACACTTGTATATCAATGCATAAAAAGTGGTGTAATGATCTTTAGACAAGACACTCCATCTAATCATGTTGTGTAATATGGTGGAGAAGTTATACACAGATTTAGATCCAAAAAGTTTTTAGGTGTAATAATTGATCAAAAACTATCCTTTGAAGAGCACATCAAGTATATTTCAATAAATGTATTGAAAGCACTGAACATACTCAGATGCCTTGGTGGTGTCTCCTAAGGATCAGACCCCAAAACCTTATCAATTCTGTACAAAGCTATTGTAAGAAGTCATTTTGATTTCAGCTCTATAGCACACTTAAATAGTAAACATATTAAAAAATTTGGTGGTTTACAGAACAGGGCTTTGAGCACAATTTCAGGTGTAATGTGTTCGAATTCTATAAGGATTATAGAAGTTGAGACTAAAATAATGCCTTTAATCCTGAGAAGACTGCTGTTGGCAGAGAGGTTTTGCCTCTAACTGTTTTATGCAAATAATTTTAAAATAATCAACAAAATTCTACTTAGTGACTCGGCCTCCACTGATCCTATGGCATCTGGAAAGGGCCTCTTGGCCGGCAGGTCTCCCTCCGTCATTGCATGAAATTGTTCTGGAAAAGCAATTTTAATAAAAAAAAAAAACGACTTCAAAACACTAAAAAGTGAGAAATAATTTAAAAGAATACCTTTAAACTAGAAGTATATGTAGGCATTGTAGAAATATAATTTGTGGTCGGTGCTTGGTCAGGGAGTCAATTATATGTTGTAAACATCTCCTTGTATGAATGCACTATATAGATCATAAGAGAGTTCATACTCCGACTCGCACTTGGCCCACTTTTTGGTGGCTGTGACCACAACCTTTTCTGAGGGCTGGGTGGGTCCCTGCCCGGACGATACTTATTGCGATGTTCGCCTTTAGCGTTTCGAATTCCTAATCCGTGATGGGCACACCTCATCATGGTTAAGCCCATACCATCTATCTGAGAGAAGGCCTGTGCTCTGCAGTGGTATGTTCATAGGCAACATTATTAAAGTCCTCTTTGCTTTTAAACTTTGGTAAAATATCTTGTAATTATTCATGTTATGAAATATTATTTAGCTGCTAATATAATACTAATAACTTCCACACAATACAATCACTTGACCTGGTCCCAAACTAGGATACCCTGTGCTATGGTAACCAGGCAAGGACGTCACAAACATGAAAATACACCCAGACTGAGGCCATTTGTACAAATGTACGGCGGCCCCGAATTATGAGTGATGTATGCTTCATTTATCGTGGGTGTCTAGTTAACTAACCAGGAAAATGTTTGGGGCTCATGTTAATCAATGCAGGCGCGATAACCACGTCACTATTACTGATAGTAGGTAAGGATTGAGGACTCAACAAGTTATATTAACTTTTATGCTGCGTGTAGGGCCGGTTTCTGAATTGAGAAATTCACTAAGTAAATACTTAAGTAACGTTCTGTCACGCTCTTTCTGAGAAATACGAAGAGTCAGCATTACAGTTAAGTATTTACTTCGCGAAATTCTCAATTCAGAAACTGGCTCTTACGGTGTTATTTATAAAAAACAGGATTCCTTTAAAACACTGATGTTGAGATGCAGTTTAAATTATCTGTGGGTACGTCTTTCCCTTACCACAGACTATTTAAACTGCCTCTGAGGAGTGTTTTAAGGAAAAGTGTTTTTTATAAATACGACTGTATAATTAAAACGTTATACGGCTGATACGCTTCCTATTCCGTCTTAAGTTTTCAGGAGTTAAGTTGAAATTTTGGTTATAATTATAATGCTTACTATGAATTCAAATGTGCCAAATAATGTAAAGAAATTTGATATATGTACTCTTTAAAAGAAGCTAGGTGGTCCATTGGCAAAATACATTCTGAAAACCTTTGGTTTTTTGTTATTGTGTGAGTAAGCGTATTCGCTGATAAAAGTTATGCGTTATTTACGAAGCCTTGAGGCCGCATTCCTCAGCAGATGTCAAAGTACTTAGCACCGCTTTGTACGGTTAGTGCGCGAATTGTTAGGTTGTGAGTGAATCGTCGTACATAGGCTGTTTTATTTTATGTGAGGATTTTGAGTAGTTTGATTGGTGATTAGATTGCCATTATACAAGGAAGGCAGGTAATGTTGCCAGTTAGTAACGAAACTTTGTTTGGAATGCATGCCCTCTCTGTGTCGCCTTCATTGTTCTGATCGGCAACTCACCACCGCTGTGACGTTATCTGGGTCAGGGCGTGTTATTGAGTTGGATGAGTTGTGCAATATAATGTAGCTTTAATATACATATACCTCGTAATTTTACAGTCCATCTATCTCACCCACTCTCTGAGTATTGCCTAAAATAGTAGAAATGTACAGCCCATTACGGGAGATAACGCACACTCCATGTTAATGAAGTGTTTGGGCACGCCCTATGTTTATCAACTGAATTCCAATGAGCGACGTAATTACATTGGGCTTACAAAAATACATCGCAACTGGTTTGTACGAAACAGAGGTTACAATGTTGACTACGCATATTTGCGCCTATAATTAAATCGATTTACTGCGCTCTGAGGTGATGAGACAATACTAAGAAAAAATCCGGTCAAGTGCGAGTCGGATTCGCACACGAAGGGTAAGGTAGCATTATCTACACAACATTTGAATATTTTAAGCGTCTGCATGTTGCCGGTATTAAAATCGAGCAATAAACGGCAAGAAAATTACGTTTGTTGTAGGGGAGCCCCCTTAAATATTTATTTAATTTTAATTTAATTATTTGTTTTTTGAGTGAATGTACAACTAAATATTCTGTGAACATTTTAGCAGATATTTGTTGTTATAGCGGCAACAGAAATATCATCTGCGAAAATTTCAACTGTCTAGCTATCACATTTCATTTCATGCCTGGTGACGGACAGACAGACAGGAAAGTGGAGTTTTGATAATAGGGTCCCTTACCCTTTTGGCACGGAATCCTAAAAAGTACAATTTGGTTGAATCTAAGAGTGATAAAACTAGGATACTCTTGGGGCTTAATTTAATTAAGGATCGGGTTGCACTGGCTGGTGTGAATAGGATTAGGCTAATGTTCAGCTGTGACCTTGAGTTATTGGCTTTTGATATCATTTTGATACTGTCATCAACGCTTGGCGAAGCTGGAAAGGCAGGCCTGCATGACAACTTAAGAAGTTGTGTATTCCTCGGTATTATGTTAAGTTTTATTTGAAGTTGCAGACAGGCATACGAGTATCAAGCTTATTCGCATGTTTCGCTTCTCGCTGAGTGATCGACGTGATCGTGCCATGTCATCCCATTGTTCGCTAACGTGTAGTTAAACGATAACAATCTAGTCAGTCTGGTCACATAAAACTCTAAGTACTCTGAGCGAAGCCACGATAAACGTTTAGTCCCCGAGACACTTCCGGAGCACTTTAAAAACCTCCAGTTCTTGTAGATTTTTTGCAGCATGACTGTTTAGCTGCAGTAAAGACGACCCTGTAAATAAATAGGTTGTTTCTTCTCAGAAATAAAAACATATATACCTTTTGCGTAGAGGCCCTAGTTTCGATTTCGATTTCTGATTGTGCAAGCTTTGGTGAACCAAATGGCACAGATGCGATCTACAGAATAGAATAATAGAGAATAAATAGAAGAAATTAGACTTTAGGCAGAGTGAAACGACAACACTGAGAACTTTTCTACATTGACTTGATTTGTACTAGCAACGTTAGGTCTGATTCCTATTACAAGTAAATTGATCTTTGTACAGTTCTTGTTTGATGTTTATGTGAGAGGACCGCTCTTGTCCAAGGATGTTTCTAGTGCTTGCTCTTGTAGCGCGAATACAGGAAGGAAAGCAACGTCATCTGTCAAGAGTGACAGATGAGAAGAATAGTGTTTTTACTGAGGAAACATAATCCGTGTTTTTGTTACAATATTCCAACAGGTCTAACAATCAAATAGATTCAAAACAAGGCTTAGCAACGATACGCTACCACAAGCAACCTGCTTGCACAGTTTCGTGATTAGTGCGAGAATATTGTCTCCCTGTAGGTAGTTGTGCACTGTGGTCTGCAGGCTTCTTCCTCAACTGTATAGCCCAGATTGACCATGCACTAGCCTTAATTACGCTATAGCATCGCGCAAGTAAAGCGTAGCCAGACGCTTCATGCCCCTGTGCGCGGTATTCATGCCTCATTCAGACTACTCATAAAAAATAAACAATAAACATAAACATTTACATACAGGCACATTGCTTCTGGCACCACACTAGGATACCCTGTGTCGTGGGAACCAGAAACAACGACATCACAAACATGTAAACATCCAAGACCTGGGTTTTTTTTCCCTAGCCGGGATTCGAACCCGGGACCTCTCGCATGGTATGCAGATGCACTACCGCTGCGCCACGAGGTCGTCTAAAACTCATCAATACGTAATCTATTAAAATTTCCATTGTATTCTGGACTGAAATCTAAAACGACAAGTGTCAGAGCTACGCCTTCTTTAAGAATCACGTCCATTATTTAAATCTATGAATTCTTGTGTCTCATTTAGTTTTATTCCACTTTGTTGCACTGGCGAGCGTACAGCAGAGATTAGTTCCCCACACACAGCCCCGAGGCATTAACCTTGCACCGCGATGCAGCCGACAAAGTCGGGCTTCTCTAGCGACCATTGTGTTTCCGCTTCGGTGGACCTGTCCCATCAAATTATTATGTCACGAGGTTACACACCATGCCGTGTTTCATTACAGCTATGGAGCTGACGATGCTCTTAGTGTGGTCTTTTCGACCATAGGTTGGCGATTATTTTGGCTATCGCGCTATTTAATCAAACAAACAGTCTCCTGGTCATGTTTATTCACCAAGTGCACTAATATCTTACAAACCAAGACCCGAGATCCTATGCATCAAATGATGCAGTCGAAATCAGGCTTCAGCAGCGATCATTGTGTTTTCGCTTCGGTGGACTTATCCTATGAAATTACTATGTCACAAGGGTACAGTTACAAGTTGTGCCATGTCTCGTTATCACCATAAAAGTCATTCATATGGCAACATACGATCTTTCATCTGATTAGATGTACCTCAGATAAAATGTCAGTTCCTACTTTTTAGGCTATCGAACTATGTCAGAACGTGGTGGCTTGGGAACAAAGTACGAAGTGTTTTATACGCTATCTCCCGATCCATACACCAGAACTAATTACTCGAGAAGCTTGTTGTACTTGATAGAAATCTGTAAAATGGAACGCCATTGTATCACCCTCTTCGTTCTCATGAAGAAAAGCGTGTGTGAATTTATGAAGTCCCCGCTCTACTTTAGAAGAAAAATTGTAAAGTGGAAACTAGCTGACATTTTCCCTTTTATAATTTACACCTTTAATTCATAATCTATTTTTGGTGTGGCGGTGCCTAATTGGGTCCGTAACGTGCTTTCACCAACATGTTAATGACGGAAAAACTTGGGTACGGTTGACCGAACGACCACCAAGATGTTCCGCGAGAAAACGACGAGTGGACCAGGGCAGTAACAGTGGCGGCAGGTAACCGGGCGGGTGAGTTGATCTACAGCCCGATGGTCAGACGATGTGGTCAGGTCGGATATGAATGTGAATTGCTAGAGACCGTGAAAAAACTTATACTCAGCAGTAGGCAGAGTTGGGTTGATTGATGATGATGATGATGACAGTCTGCCTGAACAGTCGGAAAGCAATGGGTGCTTGAAGTTGCAATTCCTTTCTATTCACGTGTGATATACTTTGCAACAGTGTTGTGCAAAGCAAGAGTGGTAGACTTAGCCACTCCGCAAGCTCTCCGTTGATTGGCTTAAGTGCTGGGCTATGGTATAAAAATCAGGTTTTCTTACAATGTTTTCTTATCATCATCATCAGCCTTTCGATGCCCACTGCATGACACAGGCCTCCTTCGTGGTTTTCATAACCATGAGGGGTTTTGCCATAATCGCCACGCTTAGCAGGCGGGTTGGCGATCGCAGTATACGGTTGGAATCTCAGAGCCTCGATTCTGTTAGTGTATTGCAGTATAATGAATGACAGATACACTGTCGGGTTACGTGACGTGTTTTTTCATACCATTGACGCCTAGAAGGTTTGACACGCGTGCCCGCGTAGACTTAAAGCAGCCATGGAAATGAAATCGCCATGTTCATGCAGTTGTCATGATACTACAATGCATTAACAGAATCTAGGCCCAGGAAGACGCTGCTTCCCGTCACCGGGAAATTGATTTCCTTAGTCGCCTTTTACGACATCCACGGAAAGAAATGGAGTGACGCTATTCTTAATCCTTAATCTTAATGTTTTCTTATGATACGCGTAATTTAGGAAAACATGCTAGTCGCACATAATAAACGTAAGTATAATCGAAAGAATAGCTTGAACAAATGAGTGACACGCAATGTAATGTAACTTAAATAGAATATATTTGTACCCCTTTATGGTAGGACATAGCGATCTGAAACCTGACTGAACACCAAATGTAAATGTACCCATGAACCACAAATAAATGTTTTATGATTATGTTTATGAATAATTCGGACTTTAGTCAACTCCCAGAGGAAAAAAGTCAAATTAACAAATAATTAAAAAAAATATTGCTCTTACGTGTTTGTTGTCCGTATGTATGTCTATCTGCCTGGCAATACCCTTTTTCTCAGGAACGCGGGATAGTATTCAGTAGAATTTAATATCAAATACCCGGGTCTCCAATCCCTTGGATCTCTGAAAAATTTAAACTTCTAAGTCAATGTAATAAAAAAATACGGCAAACCAAATACATTTTGTCACTCGCAAGGTAATTAAAACCTATACGGTACTTTCCATTGCATTGGACTAATTAATATTATGATACATAAGACAGAAACAGACAGTAGGCTTGGTAGTAGGGTCCCGTTGGCAGTCTACGCGCACGGAACCCTAAAAACGCGTGTTTACTAATATCTCGCGATATTTGTTTCAGTTTGGTGTCGCTACAGTCCTTGGAGCTGAGAGAAAACCTGCTGAAATCTTTGCCGGAGTCCTTGAAGAACCTCACCAAGCTGGAGAGGCTTGACCTTGGGGATAATGAGATCGAAGAATTGGTGAGTATACTTATCGTCCTGTCCGTCCGTCCTGACCTTAAAAATAACATTGGTTTTAGATTCTTATTTTCAAGGCCAGGACTTAGGAGGTTATAACTGCTGCTGCTATTTCGACATTCGGTATTTCGTATCTCGTCATGTGTGAATGTTATGAAATCGTTCAGCTTAACAATTGCGGAAGAGTATCGCCCCATATCACGTTTGTCGTACAACAATACTTACTCAGCGGCCTGCAATAATACGAGATCGGTTGGACGATTACGTCGTTATTCCATTCATCGTTTTAATATATATTTTTCTGGGGCCTTCTTATAACAAATTTAACATGTTCTGTTTATATTAAAAACGGAATTTGCACAGATATTTACTCGCTTATTTTTTCTTTTTACAATTTTCCGTGCAAATTCAGTTTTTATTATGTTTAGTGCTCGTGTTAACCTTAGAAAATACTATGTTCTTTTTATATTAATAAATACATGCAATTGTTACACAATAAATGCGCAATCGTGGTCATGAACCAACCATCAACGAATTTGTAAAAGTCCACGCAGAATATATATCATCATAAGCAGCCTATAAGATAAGATATATATATAAAAATACATGCAAAGATATATATTCGCCAATCCGCAGTGGGCACGCGTGGTGATTAAGCCCATACTATCTCTCTGAGAGAAGGCCTGTGTGTGCCCTACAGTGGGACGTATATATATATATATGATCTTTTTAAATTAACTACTTACTCGATTAGATCCGTGTTAATAAAACGTTCTTAATAATAACTTCCACACGACACAATCCTTTGTCCTGGTACCAAACTAGGATACCCTGTGCTATGGGAACCAGGCAAAGACATCAAAATCGTGGGAATACACCCAGACTGAGGCCATATGTACAAATGTACCCAGTAGGAACCGAACCCGCGACCTCCGGCACGGTAATCAGACGCGATAGCACTAGGCCAACGAGGCAGTAGATTGCTGAAATTGATTTTGATTGCGTCGTTAAGATGCTGTTTTGTTTTAGAAGAATCGGGGCAGCTAATTAATACTGAAATCGTATTGATTAGCTGTCAAGAAAAAAGGAAAAGAAGAGAGAAAGAGAGAGAGAGTGTGGGCTTAATTGCCGTGCGTGCCCAGCCCACACCGAATTTGCAATTCGAATTATGTGAATTTGAATACCATAGGTATAGGAATCTCAGATTCTCTTATAATGTTTTCCTTTCATGTTAGTGAATGGTGTTGCGACAAAAACAAAACGCAAAGAATAATTTGGGGCTTTGTGTATCAATTATACACCATTAATTAAGATGTAAGAAGTGTAAGAAGTATTGTTTATTTTCTGGTTTTATCTATCTATCTGATAAAGAAAAACACAATATAAAAGACAAGATAAAAACTACCTGAAGCCGGCGTGCGTGCATGCGACGACTAATGAATGTTGAAGAAGCGAAAGAGGTCTGTCAAGTTCGTGTCAAGTGGCAGATCCTGGTCTCTGTCCATCCCTCTGAGACACAGGCGTGAGTTTATGTTTAATCTTTCAGCCGGGCTTCATCGGCGAGTTGCCCGCCCTCGAGGAGCTCTGGCTGGACCACAACAAGCTGCAGTACCTGCCGCCAGAGATTGGTAACCTGAAGGCGCTGATTTGCCTCGACGTGAGCGAGAACAAACTCGAGAAGCTTCCAGAAGAGATCGGCGGACTCTGCTCGCTCACCGACCTGCATCTGTCGCAGAATATGCTGGAGACAGTGCCCAACGGAACGGGAGATCTGTGCAAGCTGGCCATATTGAAGTTGGACCAAAATAGGTTACATACGCTAAACGAAAACGTAGGAAGGTGAGCATGGTGGTTTTTAGCACGCTTTTATTTGCTTCATTTGTATGTAACTGTAATCTGGGGGCACGGCAGTTTCGCCAAGTCGAGCGAAAAAGCGACACGGCCATACCATCCTTTTCGCGAAGCAGTTCAGGGCATTTTCGACCCCCTATAACTTCGTTGTGGATAAAACTAGACGCTTGAATTATTTTATGTAACCAGGCAGGCATTGTATTAACACGGTATATTTCAAATTTAATTCAATTTAAACCAGTAGTTTAAGAATTATAACAAGACAAAGTTTCTTAATTTTGTCACTCACTCACTGACTGACTGACTGACCGATCATCAAAACTTTCGGGCACTTCTAGCACCCATTGAAGCTTCGAATTTAGAATACAAATAGTGTTTAGTGTATAAATCAAGAAAAAAATATTTTGCAATTACGGTCCAGTTCTCTAAATGCACCAACTGCATAAATAACTTTTAAATTAGATTGTTTAGTGCCATGGCCAAGTCACTATAAGATGTTGTTAGGTTGGCTAATTATGGAATAACTTAAGACAGAAGGACCCTTAAATAGGGACTGAATAAATTAACCGACATGGATCTGACAACTTTTTAAGGTCGAAGAACTGAGTTGCGAGACTTGGTATTTTTTTACAAGTTATGTTTTTAATGGCATTTTTTTCTGGTTGGGCAATAATGTGTTCTCTATCTAACTATCTATCTATAAATCAAGTCTGTCGTCAAAATGTTACTTACAAATCCAGGAATTGTGATTTAATCGACTGTCGTATCGAATTGAAACTTTGCGAGGGTATGTAATTGGGCTGATATAACATAATAATTTGGTGTTATCGAGTTGATCTAATGATGGAGCCAGGAGTAAGTGGATTTTTTTAAACTCTACTGCGCCATCTATTTATTAGCCCATCGGTTTCTATTATTAAGCAAACTTCAACAGTTCTGCTGTTCTTTGCTATTCTTGCAATTTCTGATTGCAAGTTGAACTTCTGTTAATTAGATGACGCTACTACATAACACATAAACACAACACAAGGGTACTTTTTGATATGGTAGATTTCTGCCGACTGTATCACTGAACCAACGAAGACTCAAATATCGAATCTTTGAACGAGGTAGGCAATTATAATTTATACTCTTTGGACGCAACAAAATTATTTAGAAACGAGGCAGCCCAAAAGTATATAGTTAAAATAGTTTAAGTGGGTTCAAATCCCAATGTATTTCATGCACCAATGACTTTGTTTTCTAACCTATCGTAGCACCACTCGCTAACTGTGAAGGCAAACATCGTGAGGAAACCTGAGTGCCTGAAGTGTTTACATACCTCAGCGCTTTAAATTGCCAATCCGCGGTGGGCACGCGTGGTGATTAAGCCCATACACTCTATCTCTGAGAGAAGATCTGTGCCCTGCAGTGGGCCGAATATAGGCCAATAAAAAAATAGTAAATACGTTAGTCGGTGATGCAAAAAAACGTCGAGCGCTTTGGTATCCTTCTATTAATTATTTGCACGTACTTTTAATTAATGTGCACAAAGTGGATATTACGATATTACTTATTTTCTACGTAATGTTGTTTAGTTTTTAAACTATCGTATTGCGCTACAAGTAGCTTTCAACAAAGGTTCTCTTCCTTTAAAATATTCAGAAACGGAAAATTCGCTGGACACAATTAGGTGTTTCTGCCTTGTGTTAAAATACGCAGAAACGCCTTAACTTCACCGAAGCATGAACCCACTATTGATTATTTGAATTTGTTGCCATTTCAATATTCCCTCGCAAAACTTACCCAAGATCAAGCGAACCTACACCGAAGTTTGTTTTCCTTTCCAGATGTACAAACTTACAAGAGCTCATACTAACCGAGAACTTCCTAATGGAGCTGCCCAAGTCGATAGGAAACTTGAACGAGCTCACAGTACTGAATGTAGATAGGAATTCGCTGGCCGAAATACCGCTCGAAGTCGGCAACATGGCGCTCCTGGGCGTCCTCAGTCTGCGCGACAACAAACTGACTCGGCTGCCCAATGAATTGGGCAACTGCAGGTCACTACATGTGCTCGACGTCAGCGGGAACAGGTGAGCCAATATTGGTCTTAACTCTGTTGTCATAGAGCTGATATTTGGATGTACAGATAATAGAACACGGCTGCCCAACGAATTAGGCAACTGCAGGCCACTACAATGTGCTCGGCGTCAGCGGGATCAGGTGAGCCAACATCGGTCTTAACTCTGTTGTCATAGAGCTGTTATTTGGATGTACAGGTAATAGACTCTCACTTCTGCCCAACGAATTGGGTAACTGCAGGTCACTACATGTCCTCGACGGTGGCGGAAACAGGTGAGCTGACATTGGTCTTAAGTTTGTAGTCATAGAGCTGTTATTTATATGTAGAGATAATAAACTGACACGGCTGCCCAAGGAATCGGGCAACTGCAGATCAATTCAAGTATTCGATGGTAGCGGGAAAAGATAAGCCAATTTAAGAATATAACCCTCATGAAGCTGTTATTTAAAAGTAGAGAGAATAAACTGTGCAAGCTTTATGTGTTCGACGTCAGCGGGAAGCGGCTGCAGCGGGTTAAGCTGCAGCCATAGAGTCTGCTCAACGAATTAGGCAACTGTAATAGATCACTTGATGCGCTGCAGTGCTGTCATAAAGTAGTCGCGACAACAAACTGAACCATCTAATTCTACGTCAGTGAAGTCAGTGAAAAGGTAACCGGATATCTTTGTTATCTTATCTTAATGCGGCAGGCGTAGAGCTGTTATTTAGTTGTTGGCAAACTAACTACCCAACACCTCGGCAACTGCAGATCTGTGTTGTCGATTGCAGCGGGAACAGTTGAGTTAATACAGCTAGCAACTGAGCTGCAATATATTTGTAGCTCTTTGGCACATAACGCAATCATAACGCCTATTATGATAATAAAGGTAATCAGAGGCACCAACTCATTTGAGTAGTCAACTAAATATAAGTTTCACCCCGCGCCGAAAACGCAGAACTTCGTTTAAACTTCAAGATTTCTAAAAATAGTTTTCAGTTTTATTGCAATCCTTGTATTACACTTGTGGCAAATCAGATAAACATTGTGAAGGCGTATTTAATAAACACAATTTCACATCGCGAGCGCAACTATTCTAGGTATTTAAAATGTTAATCACCTAACTTGCTCCCTCCTTCTTCCAGGCTGCAGTATTTACCCTACACCTTGGTCAACCTTGAGCTGAAGGCTGTTTGGCTGTCCGAGAATCAGGCGCAGCCTCTGTTGACCTTCCAGACTGACAGGGACGAGACCACGGGGGAAAACGTCCTCACTTGCTTCCTACTTCCGCAGTTAAGCTACACGCAACAGCCAGGTATGATTTTGGGATTACCTACGCTGCTATGGTTCTGGTTTATTGGTCGGTATTTCAGAACATTAATACCGGCCTAAATCACCTTTTTTTACCTAGTGCCTTAGTCTGGAATATAGAAATCGAAACACAATCCTCTCGATTTATGATTCGGGGCCTGTCCAATTTTTTATACAAAGCGATTCCAATTTTTGCGGCTGGTTATATTGTTTTTCGTTATATTGTTCGTCCTACAAAGGTACCTTTTGATTCGATTTATTTCTTGTCTTTCTCTCATTCTTTGCTGTCAGCCATTTCTCAATATATTGAACGAACGAAACAAGTTGTGCCTATTTTGAAATTTCAGACTGAGGCTCTAACAAACGTGTCTTAATTTACAGCTAAATTATTTTATTCCTGTCGCTATATTTTTTATCCAAGTCAAGTCGAAATAGAATAGGAGTCGAATCAATTGCTTTATGATCATGATGTGATTCAAGGTTTGACTGCTATTAACAATAATGGGTTGAATACGTAACAGTATTTTATGGTCTATGATCAAAGAAATGTTTTGAAGACGATATCAGTCTAGAAAGCTATAGTCTGATATCGTCTTCAAGCGAGTTGCATATTTTTCCATTCAACATTTTTATTAGGTATTTATTTTTTACTTGTGAAGTTATAATAGCAATACCACTCGCTAACGGTGAAGGAAAACATCGTGGGGAAACCTGAGTGTCTGAGTTATTCGCATACCTCAGCGCTTGAAATCGCCAATCCGCGGTGGGCGCGCGTGTTGATTAAGCTCATACTTTTTCTCTGAGAGAAGGCCTGTGCCCTACAGTGAGACGTATATAGGCTGCTTATGATTATGATGATTTTTACTTGCATACAATAGTGTTTTCATAGTATATAATCAGCCTATATGCGTCCCACTGTAGGGCACAGGCCTTCTCTCAAGGAGAGAGTGGAGAGAGAGAGAGAGCGTTGGTAGCCTAGTGAGCGTTGGTAGCCTAGTGGGTAGAACATCGGACTCGGAAGCGAGAGACCCAGGTTCGATCCCAAGTGCGGGCATGTACCTATGACTTGGTTTTCTAAGTACTTGTCCTGTTTATGGATACTATCAAGGATAAGGTGTGATCTAATATAAATCAAGTGATGCAATAACGATAGATGTTATCTAATATCATCAACAACTCGCAACTCTTCTATTGAGGTGTGATGTTTTTTGCTTATTGTGGTTTGTGAGCATTGCGTATGGACTGAAATGACGAAAACAAATATATTAAATTAAAAGAAAAAGCCGGCCAAGTGCGAGTCGGACTCGAGCACGAAGGGTTCCGTACCATTATCTATACAACAATAGACACAAAGATCGAGAAAAAACGGCAAAAAATCACGTTTGTTGTATGGGAGCGCCCCTTAAATATCAATTTTATTTTAATTTAACTATTTATTTTTGAAGCGAACGTAGTGCTAAATAATCTGTGAATATTTCAAGCGTCTACCTGTTGCCGTTATTAATATCAAGCAAAGAACGGCAAAAAAATTACGTTTATTGCATGGGAGCCGCCCTTAAATATCTATTTTATTCTGTCTTTAGTATTTGTTGTTATAGCGGCAACAGAAATACATCTGTGAAAATTTCAACTGCCTAGCTATCACGCTTCATGTGATAAAGCCTGGTGACAGACAGACGACCAGATAGATAGACAGACAGACAGACGGACAGTGAAGTATTACTAAGTCCCGTTTGGCACCCTTCGGGTACGGGACCCTAAAAAGTATACTTCACACCATTGTTGGTCATTTGAATCCATACCACCTAGGTACGGGGCGTCCCTTAATTTCGTCAACGAAATTCTCATGTCAACTTTGCAATTCATCGACTGTACAAAATTACTAGAGTGCAATTTTGTATTGTCAATGACTTACCTACCGAAAAATTATGTGGTAAATCCGCGTCTCACCAAAGCTAAGACGGAAAAGAGTAATTTAAAAAACCGGCGATGAGCGAGTCGGACTCGCGCACTAAGGGTTCCGTACATTATCTATACAACATTAGAAAAATCTACAGAAACCAACAAGAAGCGTTTGACATTGACATTTAACGACATGACATCGGCTCTGTGAAGGTTACATAGATAACCGCTAGATGGCGAGCGCTGTGACAACGTTTGTTGTATAGGAGCCCCCCTTAAATATTTATTTTATATTGTTTTTAGTATTTGTTTTTATGGCGGCAACAGAGATACATCATCTGTGAAAATTTCACCTGCCTAGCTATCACGCTTTATGAGATACAGCCTGGTGACAGACAGACAGACAGACCAGACAGACGGACAGTGATGTCTTAGTAATAAGGTCCTGTTTGGCAACCTTCGGGGTACGGAACCCTAAAAACAACTCCCCGTGTAATACAAGAATGATGTTGAATTAGAGGACGTCCCCTGACCATATTTTTGCGTAATTAAAGTGAGTTTCGTGCTTAATCTTTAATTTGCGAGGTTCAGTGGCTTTTCCCAAGCGAGTTTTAGTTGCAAACCGGTCGCGTCGACCTTGAGCGTTTTAGGAACGGCCACTGACCTCCGCATGTGTTTTCTTATGTTGTTGTTTTTGCTGTGTACATAATACTAAATGCCACTTTACACTTGTCACACTGTGAATATAGAGCTCGAACACACGTCTGAGGTCGGCAGCGGTCACTGGTACAGGGATCACAAATTTAACTCACAATCGCAAGAACTAGATAGAATAAGAGGTAAGGATGTTTCAACTGCGGAAATAATAGTTTGGTCCTCCGTACCTTAAGAAGAAAATCACCAAGCGTACTGCATAGTATACGTATTTCTTTGTTATTGCTTGTCTCTGATTGGTCTTCACGTTAGTTGTTTTGATAAGTTATGATTACTTGGGGGCAATTTTTCAATCGATTGATTAGCACTATCAGTAATTTGTATCATGTGTATGGCCCTTAGTTAGCTAATTATCTTCTGAAAGGACCAAACTAATAGTTCCTTTATTGTACACCAAACACATCACAAGTTTTTAGATTTTCTTTTGTAAAAATTATTCTCATAGAATCAATCTTACAACGACTTATCTAAAAGCACATTGCATGAAACCTATTAGATTCCATTCATATTAAGTTTGTCGTAAATGTCGCTTTCGATGTTAATTGTCGTTTGTTCTCAATAAAAAACCAACCATATCTACAACAATATATTGTACACTGACACGTCTTTGCAACAGAATCAAGCGTGACTCGAGACCAACGAGACTCTGACGACGACTGGGAAGAAAAAGAAGCTTCCAGAACACACTTCGTCAAATTCACGGAGGATGCTTCGGAAGCGAAAGAGGTGAGCCTGTGCTGTTACAATTTCGTCTTTATCCCTAAGAAAAAATACGCGCGAATTTTCACCTGCAACGCTTTGGATAGACTACGCTATAGGAAACCACTGAATTTTAGTAACACTGCAGAGGTCGTAAGAGCTAGTTTCAGGCGTAGTAGGTCTTGGCTTAGAGGGAACGTTTGGGAGAAATGTACGAAGCAAAGGGCTTATATGGCACTGGGCGCGTTCTTTGTGGCTGTAGAATAGTGGTCTTTATTTCGTTTATGTATTTTGTTGTAGGTTTATTGTGTACAATGCATGCCCATGGATTTATGTTCTTTTATTTTGTGTGCGTGTTTAATAGTATTATGAATATGTATGGATAATTCCAATTATTTGATTATTGTAATAAAATATGTTATCTTTACTTTTCTTTTATTTTTGTTGCATTGCTGTATGGTATTATGTAGTAATATGAAATAAGAAAAATGATGGGGGTTTGTTTAAATCTTTTTCTGAAATAGGGAAAGCAAATTGCAAGATGTGTTGGGCAGTGTGTAACAAACATCCATTATACCTCATTGGTAAGCAAATATACGTATTTAAGAAAGCGAGGCCTATTTTTGTATATCGATGAGCCCTATGGATGATTTTAGAAATGTGAAAGAAAAATTAAATGAGTCAAACTTCAAATAAACACTTTTATTAAAAGTTGTGTCAATATTTTTATTACTTTTGGCTTTTACACCATCTCAACAACATCAACGTCAGCTATGTACCATGCCTCCGCGCAAATCTGTAACAAATAATAATAAAAACCAAATATACACCCTAATGCTGACATTGTAACACTGAAGGTTCACCTGTTTTATACAATTTCTTGCGATAGTGCGTTTGTGAAATTATAGTCGCAATACCACTTGTTAACTGTAAAGAAAAACATTGTGGGGAAACCTGAGTGTCTGAGTTTTTCACATACCTTAGCCCTTGAAAGCGCCAATCCGCAGTGGACACTCGTCGTTATATGCCCAATCGCTTTAAGGCTGCTGTTACGTGGAGCATGCTGTCTCGCTCGCACATTTTTTTACATTGTAATAATGTGAATAAACTTTGATAAATGTGGTCTGAGGGTCTGATAATTGAATTGCGGACATTCAAACCATATTTTTCTTATCCTGTACTAAGTTTTTCATTGAGAAAATTTGATTCCAAAATTAATAATGTTGGAAACCACTTTTCTTAATTAAAAGCTACTTATCGGAAAAGAAAAAAAATGTTTAAAATGTCCGTAATTTAATTATGCATCAAAGCCTCAGACCACATTTATCGTAAGTTCACTCATATTATTACTACAATAAAAAAATGTTGACTTGTGCGAGCGAGACATCATGCTCCACGTAAGAACAGTCTTAAGACAAGCCCGTGTCCCGCAGTGGGACGTATATAGGCTGCTTATGTGGTGATAGTCGAAAAAATTGGGATCCAGCCCCAACTCGGCACGGCGCCATGGTAAATGTCCGTTTCTCGTAGAATACTGTGTTTCACATTAAAGGTGCCACAGCCATCGACACTCGAAGACGATGAGGAGGGTGACACTTTCTCACTGACACCCTGCGATGCACACAAGCGCACCTCGCTGTTCGAAATGAAACCGATGAGCGTAGTCCGCAAACTAGTCACGCAGCGACGGACGTCGCTGCAAAGACTCTCCTCTATCACTAACCTCTCGGAGGTACGGGGCTAGATTGAGTCGTCTGATTCCGGCCCGACGTTGTCCGTATCTGTGTAGTTCGACCGTATTGCACGGAGACAAGGACTTAATTTAAAGAGCTGTATAAATTGAAAAGCCCGCGCACTGACGTCATTTGTTTTATCATTGCCTTGGTAGGATATGGAGGAGTGACGTCAGTGCTGCGAGAGATCGCGTGTGTAGTTTGTGTTATGTTTGGCTTATGCCAAATTAAGTTTTGCGAAAGCACCGCAGTCAAAGAAGCGATAATCTGGAATTCGAAAAAAAAATTAGGAGTTCTAATTAAGACATTGTAGCCAAACGATACGGTCGAAGGCGTCTTTAGGGGTGTATTCACAAGCAGCTCGTCACAAAGCGATTGGAAGCGTACTGTAGCTTTACTAGAGTATCATAAGCTAGATGGCATTCTAAATTTCTAACATGCGACGTAGTTTTAGCAGAGTTATGTTGGGAGTATTAGAGAGCATTTGTAGTTATATTGAGTGTGCTCTATTGTAAACCTTGTCTCAGAGAACCCAAGATAAAAGAGTTATCCCTGTTTTATCCCTAACAAAATGTTGTCTTCTGGGACTTGTCAAATTTGTGGGTCGCAATTTTATTTGCCATAATGGAGACTAACTTGTTTGCGATTTCATTTATATTGTAAGATAGTAGCTACAAATTTATTAAAAGGATATGTAGTAATTTCTCCCTTATTTTATTAGAGAATGTACGCTTCCATCGCGAGCTAGTGCCTGAACTATTCATGAAGGTTATCAGCTAGAATTTCGTGACAGTGGGTATGTATGACGTACATGACCGTAATATGACGTACAGGCATAACATTATGCACCGTGTACGTTGTTTTAATTTATAGAAAAAATCTATTTGAAAAAAAAAAGCTTAGTGCCTACTAATACTGCAAAGCAGTTTGATGCAACAGTCTGATTGAGACGCCCTAGACTGGATCTCTCTAGAGCTCTGTTAGAGTTGCAATATAAAGCTTTCTAGCTAATGTAATGTTTTTTCACTGGGATCTACTTGGAACTGTTGCAATCTCTGAAAATAGAAAAAAAATACATTTAAAAAAATGAATTAAATAAAGAAAGCAAAATTATTGTGAATGCACCTCGTGCAAATTAAATCCGCCTTCTATAGTATTTTTTTTTTGTAGAGCATACTGTAAAGAATGAAATAAATGTATACTTACATTAATTACATCTTCTAATTTCGCAACTTCACATTCATCTTTTCTCTCAGTGCGATCGTTTCTGTAGGTAGAACCTGAAAGCATGAAAATACCCGAAAATTATTAGAAAGTATTCAAAAATTCTATGATATTGTACTCATTATGATATAATCTAAGTATTGGTCAGTTTGCAATATTCAAGCATGGTAAAATATGTCTAACACAAGCAATACCGTTTTTTTTTTTTTTTTTCGAAAAATAGACCATAATCATTTTAAGTACTCGTGAACAAAGACTATAAACATAAACACAACGACAAGGACTTAAAAAGGACTCCGAAAAATCTTATCTACAGAAATAAGCCCCGAGAAGACAAAATGATGTCATTCTTTATGATATCAAGAAAGATAGAATGAACTTAAAGGATGAAACTGTCTTATTTTATGGTGCGTTTTATTAACCGATAGTTAAGATACCATCTTTTATAACAGATGGCAATGTTTATTGTTAAGGCTAAACGTGATTTTAGTACAGTCTGCCCTTTAAATTTGCGTGTAAAACAACTAAGGTGTCCTATCTTTTATTTTTTACTCATTTACATCATCTATTAAAACTTTTTGTAAAAACACGATTCCTTTTCCGTTACTGTCTAGCCCTGGTTTTAGAAAGTTTTAGAGCTCTTGAGATAGATCTGCCGTGGTATGACAAAACACTATATCTATAGATACAGTGTTTTACGGTAACATTAATAATTCGATTCTTCGCCCTTTGGTACATGGTATGTTATCAAAAAATATTGAAAAATGTCTTAATAATACGGAAATTTGCCATAGTAATTAAGTCTGTATTCCCAATATGACAGAGACCGGTTTTGTAAAAATACTGCTTCTATAATATATACGAGTGTTTTGCCATAACAAGCTCAGTGTTTTTTTTATGTCAGGTAATTGTAGATGCAGTGTTTTGTCAACAATCTCACAACGTGCAGCCTACCTTTTTCTTTACCAACTGTTTGCACAAAACATAATGTAGTTGCAGTGTTTTGTGAAATCAAATAATATTCTGCTTAGCTGGAACTTTACGTCATAACGTAACACGTTTTATGCTGTAAATTCAATAAATAACATACTTTTTTATTTCTTGTTACGGCATAATTATGTGTACTATTATTAAACACATATAAAAATCTCAAAGTAATCTGAGTAATTTTTGTAACAAAATGTTTTATGGGTTTTCTGGAAAATGCCTGTTTCCAAATTGCAGTGTTTTATCATGACACGGCAGAGATAAAGTGATCATTGGTGAAACAACAAAGAGCCTGCATATTTATTATGAAAATATAGTTTGTTTTTTTTACCTGTACAATGAAAGCGCCAATATCCATGTCACTTTACCAATTGACATCTCACGACACTTCTTCATAAAGTAGAATATTTTAGTTTCATTTTGTAGATTAGTTTCTTAAATACGTCTTAGATCTAGGGAAGAGACGCGATGTGTGATCCGATGATATCACCCAGACTATGTTCCGGGGCTTATACTGATTAACACTGAAGGTGTCACACTTTATTAGGTTAAGTGCCTATTAAAATACTTCATTTGTAAGCGTTGTTCTTTTTTTGACTGGTTGTGAAAACAGTTTGTCTTAGTCAGTTTTATTGCAGATATTTTCGCGACTCTAAGGTTTTGTCTATGATGTTTATTTATCAATAATATTTATTGTACAATGTAGTACAATATTTTTATATGAGCATGTCCTTGCATGATTATTTTTGTATTATATAGATGTATATTTTTTGTAGCTTAGATATTTTAAGCAATACAATTCCTCCAACAAGGAATTTAGTCATGTTTTGGATGAACGTTTTGTATGTCTTGTCTGCCATGCCAACCTTTTCGAACTTGAAACTCGCTTATTAGCCGACCAAAAAAACGACGCTATACGGCCTTGACAGTGAGGTTTGAATGGGACTGAGGTCAAATGGAATTAGGCACAAAAGAAAAAATCTTAATAATAATAATTTCCACACAGCACAATCACTTGTCCTGGTCCCAAACTAGGATACCCTGTGCTATGGTAACGAGGCAAGGACCTCGCAAACAAAAATGTACGGTGGGCCCCAGTGGGAATCGAACCCACGACCTCAGGCATGGTAATTTAGGGCTTTAGCGGCTGCAAAATAGCTGCATAGTGCACTATACGATACAAACGACGTTTACTAGTGAACATTTTAAAATATCGAAACCACTTACTGTGAGATTTTGAAGATTTCGAATTTTTTCTCATAGTAAAAGTTGGCCGTATTGACGAGTAGAACATTTTTGGATAGATGGGCATTTCGTTACATTCTGTACAAATAACTTTTCCAGCTTCTACGTTGCGCTTGTTTCGTAGTCTCGTAATATTGGTCGGCTAATAACTATTAAAAAAAATGGTAGTTGGACAAAACAAAACTACTGTATTAATCTAACATTTACTTCCCAGACGCCGTTCGTCCGCCAGAACACGCCGCATCCGAAGGACCTCAAGTCTAAGGCCCAGAAGCTACTGGGCCGCTCGCCCGAGAATGCTCACGCACATCTGCCCGCCAACGTCAACGGGCTGCCGACGTCGCCGCCCGACCAGCCAGCTGTTCAAACCGAGGTCGTAGAGGTAAGATATAGGAAAGTAAGTGAATGAACATGAAAGATCAATGATCGAGTTACGGCAAGTCCTGTCTGTGCTTACATCATCATCAACCCATTATGTCCCCACCGAGGGGCACGGGTCTCTTCCCTGAGGAAGGTATAGGCCATACTCCACCACGGGGGCCAAGTCCGGATTGGTGGAGGCTTGTAGACTAGTGGCTCGTCTACTGTCAGAAGTTGTCAAGCCGCCCTAAGGCCTCTGACTTGGCTTAACGACTGCCATCTATCGACGGCAGCCGGCACCACCAGCTTAACGTGCCTTGCGAAGCACGGAACCGCTCGGGAAAATGCCACTAGCGTTAGGCATAGACGGTGACCCATCCATGCACTGAACGCGCCCTGTGTTGCTTAATCTTCGTGATCGTTTAAGATCACTCAGGCAGCCGGGGCTACGAGCGATACATGCTTACATCGATGGCAAGGAATTTAATCGGATCTTTAGTCCGATCAGTTGTTTAAACAACCTAAAGGCTCGCGTAGTTTATCGCGAACGTAGTTTTCCCGGTCGTTCAATGCGAATTGTACCGACGATATTAAAATAAAATTCTTTGAATTAGCGATGGGATGCACGAACTCTAACTATACTATCCTGAGTATTACTTGCTGTCTCACCGACTGTCGAAGCTTGGGAGGGAATACTACAGTTTTTTGTTATGTATGCATTGGAACTGTTTTCGCACTGTGATTTACAATGTTTATCTCACCAGCAGCAACAGGTGACGATCGCACCGGCCGCGCCCGCCCCCGAACCGCCCATCGAAGATCGCGACAACGACCGCGACCGGCAGATGGCGTCGGTGACCGACCGCGAGTCCACCGACGGCGAGCACGACGAAAACGACGACTCCGACGAGCTGGAGGTAAGGTTGGCTAGACCGCGCTTGCTAACGAAGTCTATAGTCAGTCGATGGAAAGGTAAAACTGAAAAACCACAAAAACTTAAACATATTTTAAATGTTGGAAATCTACTGTGGTTTTAGCAATACTAGACGAACTACGCTGCGTCTGCTGCTGGTCCACTGTATTTCATGAAATATTAGTTATATTTTGGTTTCCCTAGCGATGATAATGTTTTGCAATGTGAAATGTATTGTTCTTTGTAATGTTTTTAGCAGGAGGTATATTGAATATCCTGAGACACGTTTTGTCACATCTACTATTATATCTATTGTACCAGCTGTAATGTAAAGTAGGTCTGGAAATAGGTGTAAATGACTCACGAATATTATAAAATAATGGCTATAGCGCTGCTGTGGCCGAAAAGGTACTAATAAAATTGAATCATTAATGGTCAGTAGAAACACTAACCGGTGTATTGCATACAGACATAACTGGGTAGTTAGAATTTAACAACACAAATAAAACTAATTTTAGTATCTCTGCATATTATTACTGTGGGGGTCGTCTTGCTTACTAATTTTTGAAAGATAATCCATAAGTTAAGCTTGGACGTGGCTTTGTATATAAAAATAGAAGAGTTCGAGATTATACACGTCGTGAGTTTACATACATATAAAACATTTGAGCTATTTTTTACGCATAAGCATAATTTGTTTTCGTATCCATTATTCTTCGCTGTCGCCTTGGGCGTCGTCAGTATATTAACATTCTGTAGGTATCCCGAGTGCATGAAAAAATTGCCTAATGCGTGTTGGTCTCCCATTGTCTCGATATTCTTATAAAAAAAATATAGACAGCTAAAGGCGAATCAGACGGTTGACTTTTCGTTCATGTCTGTCTTTCATTCTGCACCTTTAGATAGATAGATAAAAAGTTTATTTGCTATACCAAAAACACACACCCTTTTCTTACTTTTCTCTTAGATTGGATCTCCTGGATCATGCAACACAGAATAAACGTCAAATACTGAATGAAATCAGTAGTGAACAGATTTAACAGCAATTTTAAATAGTTTCGTTGGGCATATTTTGTTTTATATTCTTTTTGTTGCACTAACCCGTGCTGAGGACAATTTTAAAAAGCTATTTAGAGGCAATCTTTTGTTTTTCCAGAATTAAAGATGTGTGAAACGTCTAACCACATAATTGACGTGCTTTCTGATGGCGTCATTGCATTTTTCCTCCCGTATTGATACAGTCAATAGAAGATATTGATTGAAAAACTATCTGCCTCTCGCCTACACGATATGGATGCATAAGGATGTTTATGTGCTTTTTTAATTGACCATATTATAAAAATTAACGTTAGGAGCATGTCTTGTATTCAAAGAATGAAAAAGAAGATGAAAAATAACTCGCCTGAACGCCCATCTCAGTGAATCGTCTGACCTATGCCTTTAGATTAGATCTGAGAGCAAACCTCTTGGTAAGGTATAGTGCGGTCGGCAGGTGAAATCCGGGGATTAACGTCCATTTTCCCGGAAGTAGCGGCGAAGGAGTAAAAGGGAAAGCGACACATTCGGCAGGTACTTAGGCGTCGTTGCCTTAAGATCTATACTGACACCGCGATATATTTTTCCGGCAATCCCCGACCACAGTCGAAAAATATTATCTGTCTCATAATAACCTAGCCTCATACAAAAAAGCAACTTTCTTGAGAGGGCGCCGCCGCATATATATGGGCCAGGAGCGCCACTAGTGCTAAAAGCCGGGACTGTCTGTCAGCATGGCGAAGGCGGAATGGGCCGGCGCGTGGCGTGGCGGGCTGGTCTGCCGGAGAGGGAGTCCGCCGTCGGCGGCCGCCTTCACAGGCGTGACACGCCCCACCATCTCAAGAACAAACGCGTCAACCAGATGGACGCCGGCCGCGCGAAGGACATTATCGCTCAGGTGCCGTTGTGTGTTGCCCTGTCAATGTGATGTTTTTTATATAGCCTCGTTTTTGACCCACTGCTGAGCGAAGGCCTCGCTTTTAACTATCCACTCCTCTCTGTTCGTGCACACCCGGTAGAAAGGTCGTGACGTCATCTCCGCTTGGGTCGGCCGCGTTTGCGATAGCCGTTGCGTGGAACCCATTCCGATGTGTGATATAACACGGTTAATTTAAGAAAGGCTCAACTAATTGCCTCTCGTACACAATATATGGTCGGCAATATTGTATGAGCGACCGGCAAATAGTTGTCCAGATTCTTTCTATAGTTAACAGTATTATAGCTTTGATGCATGTCACTACGTACCATCTTGCGAACTCGTTTCAACTATTGGTACAGTCACAGAGTGGAGGTTTCAACTAAATGTTTGCACCTGTTGTATGTTGTCTCTCTATATGTGGTAGCAGCTGGAATGCATTGATTGAGCCATAGAATTTACTCGTCTCATGTTGCGCCGCATCATCTTGTGAATAAATTCATCAACCAAATGGACGCCGAGCGCCCGAAGAAGATTATTGCTTTGCTGCCCTAGCAGGACTCTTTGTGAATTTGTCTGTGGTCTGTTGCATGTTCCCGTGTTATTACCATATGAAGGGCTTATTTTGATAGTGTTTTGTTTGTAGCAGCAGTAGCTTATTGCATGTGTTTTACTATCAATGGAATGTATTCGGCTCACGTCACACCGAATCATCTTAAGAGCATACGTGTTAATCTGATGTAGCTTAAGCAAAAAAGGCTTCATTCAGCATAATTTGGAGAAAATAAATTTTAACTATTTTCAGCATTGAAGTCCATGCATGCAGTCGTGTTTGGTTTTTTTATATGGCACTGTTACCCCGAATCATCTTGAGAAAAACTTAATGTTCGTCTTAGTTTAACCATTACGAAACAAACTGATACTTACGCACTTACTAAAATTAATACTCTATACAAATACTGGCGGATAGACGCAATCTTAAGAAAAAACTCCATATTCGTTTCATGTCAATATAGCTCCGAACCATTTTGAGAAAAAATCTCTCCAATTATTTGAATCCGCGCAAAATAATGTCCTACCTAGACCTCCTGTTAATGTACTAGCACCAGTAGCTTGTCGGAAGCATTCATAAATAGTAGATACTCGCCACATCACACCAGAACAGCTAAAGAAAAATCGCTGAAATTGTACCATCCGCTTATAGGTTGTCTTGGTAACGAGCATTTTGTTCCACTGCAGGGCACAGGCCTTCTCTCAGAGAGTATGTGGGAGCCGAAGAAGGATACTCAATTATAAACAATTTATGAAAAGTTTAACGTCAGACATGACAGATAGTTTTTGCCTGTCAGTTCGATTGCTACGCTTGTAATAAATGATTCGAGTTGCCGTTAAAAAAAATAAAAACTAATAATATTCCATTTTACCCTGTAAATCTGTTTTCGTTCACCTTACCCCTTCTATCTTTCTGGCTAGCGAATTCTGTAACTGTACTTCCATCACACACTTACGCCTGCCTCACTGTCAGTGAGGGGTAAGATACGAAAATAGATTTTCACGGTAAAATGGAATATTTATTACAAGCGTATTTATGGTACTATTTATTATAATAGCACGGTAGATATTTCAAAAACATATGTACCGCCTCTAAATCTCCATCAGTGGGTATTTTCAATGGGGATTAGTGATATAACCCAGTATAGTTACAGACTATATTTCTGATGTCCGATGGTGATTTAGATAGCCGCAGTCGATTGCCGATTTCCGTTTGCAGTCGCAAGAATTGGCGTTCTAAAACCTCTTCGGATATAATAAATTAATATTCACGACGACGTAGATTGAAAAGGTTTGAAAGTATTTTCCGCTGACATGTCCTTTCCGTTTTCCTCTGAGGACTGGCACAGCGACTGGATGCCTGTACTTTCTCTTTACGGCTACAGTGACCTAGAGCAGCGGTTCCTAAACTTTTAAGGTACCGGAACACAACAAAAATTTTATTTTGTAAACCCACATTTAAAAATATGATACAAATAATCGACACTACAATTAAAAAAAAATAAGAACAAAACCCTTTATTAAACGAAAATGGCAATGACAGTAGCACGGGCCCTGGTGGGAGAACGTTGGCCGCTGGCTGTTCCACAATGTATCGATTGGAGCCAAATGCCTACAAACTACCTACCTAAGGTCTACCTACTAAAGTAAACATTTCTTCCCGTCACATGTTTTGGGCAATACCAACTTTTTTTTGTTGTTGTAATATTCAATGTCAAAAAAAAAATCGCTAAACCTTGTGATGACTTCACGGTTCCAAAGAAAGTTTAAGTTCCGCGGAACTCACTTTTGGGAAACGCTGACCTAGAGTATAAATTAAATAAATCAACTTGCTACATTGAAACGGAAATTCTATCCTATTTGTTGAAACGGAATTGGTTGCAGCCTTTTTTTTCACATGGCTAGTAACTATGCCATATCTTCAAATAAAGACCGTTAGAAATCTTGGGTATTTATTTATACGGTTTATTTGATATAGAAAGATTAATCTCCTTACACATTCCTGCAGATAGTATCCTTATCTTGGTTCAAATGATCGACGCGATGTCAGATAGTATCGGTCGACAAGTGTGAGAGAAATGGTGTATACGATAGCCTTCCGCTCTTTCTAGCCACTGCTGTCTTGATTTTAATAATTTGCATAATGGTTCTGCTATTACAATCATGAAGATTTCTAGATCATTGAATGTATTCGCTGTATCTGTTATTAGTTTTCGATGTTCCGCATCAATAACATAGATTTTATCTAAAGAAACATTTTGTACCATAAATGTTTTCCGTATTGTTTTAATAGCTTACGTCTTGCTCTTTCTATTATGTTGTAGAGATTTCTGTTGTGATAGCTTGATTAAATTGTACGTGTTTCAAAGTTTAATTATATTTGTGCGTGTCATGTTCACATAACTGGACAAGTTACATATTATAGGCAATTGGCTATTGTGTTTACTGCTTTATAATTTGCATATTCAACAAAACTTCGCTATACCTTTTTACTTTCACCATCGGCCTACCTCTTTACTTTTTACACTTACAAAATTATTGCTATAATAACTATTTGTTGTTTGCACATCGTTTGCACCTGTCGGTAGTAATATACAAGTACAGGTATTGAGCACGCACTGGCATGCATTTGATTATGACTTGCGGCGTAAAGCACAATGTAATTGGCAGCAAATTCATTCCTACTCGTCAGCGGCAAGATTGTATCTTGGAAATTGAAAGGGTAAGAGCTGACGTGTGTATCGGATTCTCTCGTTTCACAGCGCATAGGGGAACAATGGCACCGTGAGAGCACCTCACACATCGCACACTACAACTTTGTGTCTATTGTAATATTTTTGAGCACCATTTCAGTCAAGTCTTCGATTCTAAATAACATTGAAAACGCGTCCAGACCACGAATAATTAATTAAAGTCTTTGTTAAATTTGTATTATACAAAACTAAACGTCGCAATTATTTCACACATTTCATGTATTCACTGTAATAATTGTAGCGCTCGTTTCGACTCTGAAAATAATTACGTTACACATAAAGCTTAAGATTTTAGTGCTCCACGTCGTCAGTAAATAGTTTTAGTTCAGCAATAAAGCAAATCGCTTGTCTGCGCGGCCCGCTTTGTTCCGTAGACACGTCATGTCCGTGGGTAATTGCTGAGGAGCGGTGCTGTTACGGTCTTTTGCGCGCGAGCTGGGCCCTCAAACCTTGCGAAGAAATTACTCGTTCAGTGCTCAGTGCTGTTACAATGGTGTGCGGTGTGTGGCTGTGCAAATTACAAATAAATAGCAGATAGTGTTGTTATAGAATGAGGTGCTTGAAAGCAGCGGGCGGATGGCTGGCCCGGGTACGATGACTGATAAAGAGACATTCAGTGCGAGATTTCAATTAAGATTCGACAGCGCAGCCAGCTTGCTTATTCTAACTATCATAAATGTTCAATTTAGCCCAGCGACATTAAGCCAACTTCTTTAATGTAGCAGCAACATTATTGTTTTGCCCGTTTTGCATTTCATTGATGGGGACGTGAGATTGGTTGTGTTGTAGCGGTTGTTTGAGCGTCTCGTCTGTTGCAGGCGATCAAGAAACGTGAACAGCACGAGGAGCCGAAAACTGATGACGAAGAGACGATCACGGACGATATTCTTGATGGTGAGTGCTTTAACTTTTGTTTGCCGAGAAATAAACTTATATCAATCTTAAGTAAGAAGGTGACTATGACTAACTCAAGTTACCTTCTCTAGTGTAAAATAAAAAAAAAACTGGCTAGACATCCCATTCGATTTCTAGTACTCTCTCATTTGATTTATTTTAAGATAAGATAAGAATATTCTTTATTGTACACACCAGAAAACAATTACAGAAACAATAGTTACAAAGGAACATAGGAAGATATTTTAGGTAACATCCTCCATTTTGTTGTACATTGCGATGTCATGTAACTAATTATTTCCATATGTGAAGAGTTAAGTACGATAGAGAATAATATGATTTAAAAAAAGAATAACGAACTAATTTCGGCTGAAGCAGCCTGTAGGCCTAAGATATCAGGCGTTTTGTCTGCGCTTGCCTCGGATGTTTTGTATGTTTTGTGAATGTCCCTGTCAAGTAAGATCTAGATCGTTGTGGAGAGAAAATGTTCAAAAGATCTCCACACTCAGTCTTTTCAAATATTCCTTCCTTAACTATTCTACGCTTACTATGTTATTAGGGTTGTCTCACTACACTAATGGTGATTAATGATGACTCTTGGTACAAATGCCTAGCAGGAGGGCAATTCTGTTACCTTCTCTACAATTTAGAAACTTACGTCTCAATAAGACAAGCTCGAAACCCAGTTGTTTCAAAAGATCTCCTCAAATGTTTCAATTCGCTGTCGGAGCTGTCTCGTGAGCAAGCAGCGCACGGAGGCACGGTTGCACCTAGCCCATCGTTAGGGCATGCTCAGACGGTGAGATATCGCGCGTTGCGACAGTATTTTACACGGTCGTGACCGTCGCGCATCACGAGCGTGGATCACCGCTCGTCGAGGATCACTGATGTGTACAGAAGTTTGAGCCGGTTTTGTTCTTCTATGTTTCTGGACCTCAGGAACACATTACTATTGCACCATCGATCTCCTGGTCCGATTGCGCGCCATATGTAAGAGAATGCTAGAAGATGTTTGATAGGTAGTGCTGAGTTAAAAATATTGTAACGCTTTGGTGTAATTACTGTTATGTTGCAATATTTATGTAAATAAAATAAAGAAATAAAGAAATATGCACGCCCGTTGCCCACTCTGCAGGTTCCCTTGGGTTGTAACATGTAATACATTGTACTTACTGCTCTCCTCTGGGTCACCGGTGACGTTGAGATTTATTTACTTCCAGATTCTACTTTTTTTTTTGTCGAGAAGACGGATTTATAGCCACAAAATCATATGACGGGGGATTGAAATGGCAGATTGCCATGACCTTACGCAGCGGTGGTCCACTGCTCGATGTTGGCACCTCCCATGGAACCGACAGTATAATGATACTTACTTCCCAAGTTACCATGAACTTGCTTGCATAGGATTCAGCTACTCAAAGTAAGAAATAAAAACAAAGAAAACGTCGATGTGCGTTTAAAAAAACCGACCAAGTGCGTGTTGGGCTACGCGCAGTGTAGGGTTTTGTTGAAGGAAAGGTTTCTTAATAGCTTTACATAACTTTATTAGCAACTTCGTCGTTTTTAATGGAATTTGTACGATTTTTACCTTTTATAAGTAGATTAACTTGTAAATTCTACTTAGCCATGATAGTTTTTGTTTCAACTTCATTAATATGTGCTACTGCCCTGATTTTTTTCAAACAGTCGTTTAGTCGGCAGTTTTTACAAAGAGTCGTTTAGTCGGCAGAAAGGGGGGACGCTCTACTCTAACAAAATTTTTTTTTTCCTTAATTCAGGTTAAGATTTCATTCTCTCCTTTTGTCGGTGTACTTAATATGTATAAGTATCTAATGCCGGTGGTATACGAGCGGTGGTAGCCTTGTGCAAGAGACCCAGGTTCGACTCCCAGTGCGGGCATGTACCTATGACTTTTTTTCTAAGTTCATAACATTTGTGAAGTTATAGTAGCAATACCACTCGCTAACGGTGCAGGAAAACATCTTGAGGAAACCTGAGTGTCTGAGCTATTCACATACCTCTGTGCTTGGAATCGCCAATCCGCAGTGGGCACGCGTGATGATTAAGCCCCTACTATCTCTCTTGAGAAGGCCTGTCCCTACAGTGGGACGTATATAGGCTGCTTATGAAAATTATGCCAAATTATATCAGCTGTCTAGTAGTACTTTCGTGTCTAAACTAGGCCGCGGACAGCCAGACTGACGGGCGGACATGGCGAAACTATAAGGGCTCCTTGTTGATTGCGGAACCCTAAAAAGGGTTTCGTTGTATCCCTTCAAAAACATCGCTGACGTTCTGTGTAGCCTCTATTTTGTGACTAAAATGCGAAGCGTCTCGGTCTTTAGGGGAACGAATTTAGTCGTTTACATACTTTCATTATCTTCCCGAAGAGTACTTCTCCGTTGAACTTTAATTTCACCTCGATATATACCTAAGTCATTGATGCAATCCGACACTGAACAAAATTATAATAATTATACATGTTCATAATTTAGTTCACCGGGCATATTTTGTGCTGATGCAGTAAATTGGCGAACACCCTACGATCCAATTGGAATTGAGACTTTCAAACGTAAACATAACATTGACTCATGCTTTTTATCGCGGAGGGGTAGAGAAGGGAGACCTGGCCCTAGATTCTGTTAATGCATTGTAGTAACATGACAACTGCATGAACATGGTGATTTCATTTCATGGCTGCTTCGCGGGCACACGTACCAAACCTTCTAGGCGTCAATGGTATGAAAAAACACGTCACGTGACCCGACAGTGTACCTGTCATTATACTACAATGCACTAACATAATCGAGGCCCAGAGTTTTCCACTTGCCACGATCCCGACGAAAACTTATTCGCTTCATCAAAACTCATGAGACCCTACATCAATCAAGATTTATTTGAATGCATATGGAATGCTACTCATTTAATCTTGTCTTACTCAGAGTCAAAAGTCGTGCATATCTATAGAGTCAAAGACAGGAAACCACATCAGACGATTTTACTTCTGTATCACGGACTTGATTAATATCTATTTCTCGTATTGCAGCGTTAGCCATTTGCAATATTCGCGTCCTTTTATAACAGCGCTATCGGTCTGTTATCAGCTTATCTTCCGCACCTTGCGTGCCATTCCACTGCGTGCGAAGCCCGGCAGTACACATTCTACCGCGGCCCTACTATAGCACATTTTTTTTTCTGTGAAACATAATAAGAGGTGACCATTAGTGGCCATATTGCGTGACGTATGTCGCCAGCGCAAACGTAGCGACGCAAACGTTGTCATGTGTAACCAGGCAACCGGAATTAAATGAAGAAACATAGTTTAATCGGCTCAGACGTATAGTAATGTTTGTGTTCAGATTGTGGGGTGCAATGGTCGTGGAATATTATTTTTGTTTGAATAGTACAGTACATTTGTGTACTTGCAGGGTTGGAATTAGATTGAGCTTGATGTGTTATCAGTTTGACGTTTCTCGTGTAATAAGTTGACTGTGTAATTTGTTGAATTTGTCATAAACTATAGCTATAGGTACATAATTTTGCAAAGTGATGTGCAAGTCTGCTGTGATTGGCTAGAAACTTCTCCGTTGATTGCCAAGCGTTGCATGAAGGTCGAGCGCTGTTATTGTTTTGTCGTTATTACATTTGAACGGTTGCGTAGCCACTACGGATCTAATTTTGCCACTCATCGTATTTAGATATCACTAGTTAATATAAATTTAATAGAAACTGTAGTCTAACCTGGAAACTGCCCGTGTACTTTCTCTTATACGAGTATTAATGGCACTGTTAATATTTAGTATGACTATAAATTGTCTTCTAAGTAATGCACATAATATTGTATTGGCGATGCAGATTCTGCCGAGTGTACTAGTTTCCATCGTATCCGAAAGTGACGTCAGCGTTTTCGAGGCTCTATGCAAATGAGACTGGTTTCGGAGCCCCGTTGCACTTTGCACGGCTACTCCTCGGCTGAAGATAAGATTTGTGAAACAAACACGAAGTTGGCTAACCCTAAAGCGTTCGTGTTGAAACGTTTACATTTCACGCTCTTCTGATACGCGATAAAAATCTCGCCCTGATACCTACGTTTTTTCCGCGCCAAATATGGGTCAGTAATCTTTTTCTGTTACAATCTCTTTCATTAATATATAGACTCACTCCTGTATCTCTGAGGGGTAGGGAGAGACCATGGTTTGCCACTACCCATGCTCTCCTGACTAAAAATCAATTGAATTGTATTGAATTTATCGATGAATTTCTCTCTTGTTTTTCTTTTCGCCCGCTAAGACTTGGTCATGATTATGCTGCTTCGTTATCCTTGAAACTAAACGTAAACTTGTGCCTGTTATCTTCGTGATAATGAATAGTAGCTATTTTTCAATTATTAGTAACACGCGAAACTTCGCATCGCACTATGCAAACGACTTGCTCCAACGAGCTGAAAACATAGAGGAATCGACAACATTGAGGACCTCACAATTCATTCAAGAATAATATCGCTATCATATAAGTAGATAATATATAGAGATAGAGCGCTCCGCCAACAAACTGCTATGCAGTTTGGCGAAATTGTGTACTACATTAAGGTTTGTTATTTTTTGAAACAAATAAAAAAAATTCAAATATATGACTCGAATAATATTTCACCATTATTTTTAATTATTATAATATTTGCTTCTCTATAGAGAAAAGTATTTTTATTTTTCGCTTGGACTAAAATTTCGTAGTTTAGTAAGACTAAACATAACAGCAGATTTTTTACTTCGTTGAAATAAAAAAACCTTACACCTGTCACTTATTAATTTTCTTATATACGAAGAATAAATTTATACCTTTAAGGTCGTACAAGTATATGAGCCGGAGCTATGTAGGTACTTTTGAGTTATTAGACGCTGCCAAAATCCAGTTAACAGTTGCCAAAGTAACCGATAGTTCAGGACAGTGATGACTCGAAGTTTGGACCACTCGGATGTGGAAGCGGTAGCCATGGAGAGCAGATGTTAGCTCATTAAGCTCAAGAAACTTCATATTTGACTTGATTATGACAAAAAAAAACCAGAAAATCAGAAAAGGTTCGTTGACATTTACTTTATTTTGTCCATTCTTCTGGAGGCTACGGTGAAAATAGTTAAATTTATTCAATATTTGATATATTCGTACAGTAAATCAGGCGAATATTCGAATAAAATTATTATTCGAATATTCGAAGTCCAAAACCCTGGTCACAAGTCATAAGTACCATCGACTACAAGTGTGTGGGCGCGGTGTATCCTTGCTTCCAACACCAAGGCCCGCATCCTTGCCTTGACCCACAATTGTTACGATTATTTTCCTCTATGGTTATAATGTACACAGGTCACCTCCAGACCAAGGCTTTGTTTTCTAGAGTAGGTACTGTGCACATGTTAGCGAGTCCACCGTGTTACACATACCAAACACTTGTGTTATTAACAAACAATAACTGCTGTGTCTGTCTTATATGAAAGTACTCATTCATCTGCTGAGCGCTCTATATAATATGTCGTTGCACTATAATATGTGCTTTTACAACATAAAGTTAATAAACTGACAGTATCTTATCTGTCCCTATATTAATGGGTGCTGTGACTAATATGAGTTCCTTACCTCAGTTGCAGAGTGGACGTTTTGAATGAAAGTTATGTGATGTGTGCGACATTTTACCGTGCGAGAACTGTATTTTTAATCCAAAGTATTAGTGTATTTTTCGGTGATTTCTCTATGGATTCTTTAGTTGTTTTAAAAATATCTTACTTGGCAGTTTTATTTCTTGCCAGATGACATCAATGTTCGGCGTAGCAAATTTGGGTGTATTTGCTTTTCATTTTATTACGCTGCCGCTTTAACCGTGTTTTCGTATCGATTAACTTGTTCATTGTATTATATTGCGGTTGAGATAGCTCGCCGTCTTAAGACTACAATGATACCCAATCGATTACTTTTTGCCGTCCATTTCATACGAATTTGTCGGGCGCTGCATTCCGCTGAGTAATTGTTGAATAGCGTCGTCATTGTGAGACAGAGTAGCTGCGGCTGCGACGTCGATCACTCTCTCACGGGGAATTCTTCTTTAAATACTAATAGGCACTATCACGATTCACCTTGTGTAATTTTCTCCCGTCAATTTCACATTGTTCTGCTAGGCGAGTGTATTGACAGCGCCTTTATGGAGAACTCCGCGTCCAGGCCGGACTCATGTAAACTCAATTAACTCAGACAAAGTTGTTGCTCTCGGCCGCTTGATCATTTACTAATGCGTCTACGCTCATTACTCATCGTTCACCAAGAGCTGTGTTAAGCGTCATTTACTTTCTTTGAGATGATATGTTACTTTGTTACACGATATACGACGTAAGTTATAAATAAAAATATCACAACGCCTCAAGCCGTTTCTAATTCCAGCTTTTAAAAAGACTATGCAAAAAGTAAGCTCTATAGTAAGCGGTGCCTATCAACAGTAAATAATGAAAGACAAACGGTTGGAAGTTAAATTGAGTGTCCGTGGAGACGGCTCGTTAAGCCGCAACAGTGCAAGGAGTAGCACTAGAAGCAATCGGAGCAACGACAGCCGCAGTACCGGCTTGCCCGTCAGCGAAATATTCGCCATCGACAGATTCTCAGCCCCGCACCGCCGGCCGTTCGACATCCGCGACAAATATAGCCAACAGTACCCCGCACAAAGCCTGCAAGCTCTCAGCAATTACGAGGAACTGCAATATCAAAGAAACAATCCCGAAACCTACGGCGAACCCAGATTTTACATTCCGCAATACCATCAGCCACAAATACATACACAGTTCGGGCCGCGCTATTCTCAAACGCTGCCCTATAATGATCCAAGAAATCAGATTTACGGTACTCTGCCGAGAAATGTGCAAAGGCATCAAGACTACGCCAATGAGTCGAGTGGCCTCTACACTCTACCTGCGCGATCCGGAGCAAGACGAGTGCGCATTAGCGAGCTCCAGCCCATCGTACACGGATATGGTATGTCTCAAAAGCCTTTAAAAACTTCAACTCCCCAGCCACTAATTGAATGTCAATCCAGTGCTGAGTATTAACATATGTTTAAAACCCGTCGTTAAAGTCAGTAAAGCAATTTCCTCCCAGGAAAATGGCTTTGGAAAGCTACTATAAATAGATACCTGTGAACTAGTCACCCGCAATATATCAAGCTTGTGATCGGAGTAATTTCACCGCACTAAGCTCAACTCGCTACCGGTCTCCGTGTACCTGATGACATTTCCATTTGCACGGGGTATTATTGCATTAAACAGATAAGGACTATCGAACATGTCAGCTGACGTTTAACGATCATTCATCATTTTCATCGCCCATTATTGTACTTTCTCTAGTTCATTAATATCGCGCTTGACTTTCCAATCCCCTTTGTTGTTTGATAAATCTTAAGTTCTTCAAAGCCGAAGCGAGACTAATACTTAAATTTCCAAATCGAACTCTTAAAATGTCAAGCGAATACAGCAGTTTCTTTTTATAACGGACGCGTGCATGCGTAATTAGGTCGAGAATTGCTTGTAGGGTCCCAGGGGACGGATAACAATAGCAGCATCAGGTCGCACTCTCGCCCTCGCCCAGTGGTGCGGTCCACTGCCCACATTACACCGACATCAAGTGCGCAGTCTGGCGACAGTTCCACTCTACACCTCGCACGCGTGTGTCGATCATCGACAACTTATTCTAGACTCTTTCATCCACAACACCGCGCCAACATGGCGTTGACAAAGTCAGCCGTCCGCGGTATCATGTGCACTATCATGGAATTCACTTTCAAAGCAAGTAAGGTATTTCTTCTCATTGCCGACACAGGAAATATCTTTTATTTTGATTGCCCATTTGAAAATTTCTATGCAAGTCAATAATTGTTGGTAATTTGTCAGTATTTAAATCTCCGGTACCGCTACACGATTGTTCCGCTTGAATTCTGAAGTCATCATTTGGTATGTGCACAAAAGCTCTGCCGGTTCTCAAAGTATAAACGGTGACTGATTAATAACTTGTTTGTATGCGGTGTGACTATAATATATTATCATTAAATCTTTATGGATGCTATTTTCTCTCTTAATCGTTGGCTAATCTCCTGTTATTCATATCATAGCTTAGATGCATGAAGGAGCTTATTTTCTCTCTTCATTGACTAAGGAATTCCTTAATAACATTTATTAGCGCGCTGCTTGTGATATTTACCAATCATGTCTATTATAATGAAATTATTGTTGGCGCTGACGTTATCAGATAGAAAGCCCAACAGCACGAGTGCTGTGCGCTGTTTCGACCCGGGCTGGTTAACAAATAATAACGGATGAGCTTGGCAGAGCCGTGCTGGGTGCGCGTGCGTCGGCCGCTTCGTGCGCCGATGCCCGATAGAGTCGCCGAGTGGCACGATCGACACCACTGAACCTTCTTACTTTTGCTCAACTAACACAACATCCCGTTTCAAGGCAATGATCTTATTTCATCCTGTTCTATGTGCTGGCATTTAAATGCTGACAGCCGTGAGAGCTATCTGCAAATCGACCAACATTATCGTCAATTGGACACTCTTTACTCTCATGATCGTTTAACAATTTTCTGTTGATATTATAATTATGTGATATATAAGAACAAATTTCTCTGAACTGTAATTATGTGGTGTACGTACAGTTAGTGCACTTAGCTACGTTTTTCTTTTGGCTATCTATCATCGCTGCATCCGCCTCTTATTCAACAACGTGAAAGTCCTCCTTTTTGTTTGTTGGACTTATGAACTCATTGATTAGATTTATTATTAAATTGCTAAATTCGTTCTTGCGTAAGACTTTTAACTGGCGTCTACAGCGTGGTACCTTTTTTCTTGCTAATTGATGGTAGGTTTCTTGTGTTTCGTTAATGCTCGCACATTATAGTCCTTGTCCGAACTTTCTCTTTAGTGTCGCTATCGTACAGCGAAGATCTTGATTGATGAGACTGAGTAATTCTATTGCATTGAATTCAATCGAAACACTAACATCCCAGTGCCTGGTTAAAGTTTCTACTTTAGCTTTCATGAGAGATGATAGCTTGACCGCAGCTGTGTTAGTACACAATCAAAGGAAAATTCAATGCAGTGGGAGGCGGTTCCTTGTGGTTTCACATGCATCCGTGCTACGGGCGCGGGCTGCGAAAGTGAACCTGTGAAATGAGTTATTGAAGCGCGTCGGAACTCGATCCCTCGCCTGTGCACGACCACAAATTAATAATAATCTGCTTCGAGCCCTTTGTCTGTTTCCAATGAATCATTGAGATTGATCATTCGTCGGCTAGGCAGATAGGTGTTATTTCGCTTTTATTTAGTTTCTTTAGTAGATAAATAGATAGATAGAATATTGTTTATTGTATGTACACCAGGAATTGCATATGAGAATTAAAGTACCCGGATTAAAGTACCTTAGTACCCGGTCACGTTCTTCTAATAACTAGTTGTGAATGGCTTGATTTACCTGTGCCGTGCTTGCATGCCTGGGTTGCGATGTTAGAATTTTTTTTCGCCTAACATGAATTTGGGACGACCTTTTATGTTATTCTCTCTACCATCAATCTTGACACAATCACCCTCGTTCAAATATCTCGGTGTGCTACGAAAACAGCCCAAAGAACTAAAGAACGAAGAACGAGAAGTTTAAGTAAAGAACTTTCTTTACATGTCACCCACTCCTGTAAATTTTATGCAGCTCGCAGTCCAATACGTTCTCAAACACGTCATTGCCAAGAATACTTTACATTCTCCGTAATCTGCATCGCAAATCTCCTTTCCAGTTTTCGTTTAATAAATAGTATAATTTACTACAGTCGGCCGAAATGTTTTTATGGCCATGTTTTGCACCCATATCGCCAAGCAGTGCCTAATGGGCGCTACGCGTGCTGCATATGATTGGCACCCTTGCATATATTAATCATGTAACTGACTGCGCGATATGTTCGTCCAGTATGTAGATCAACAGTCCTCCATTCGAAAGCTCTCCGGGATATTGCGGATCCTGCTTTATAGATGACAGTTACACTGATTGCACTAAGACTTATACCAGTACTGTTAGTTCCAGTAATAGCAAATTAACAAGTGGTGATTTCCTCTAATGAATCTAATTTCCACCACGAGCTCCGCCACTGAAGGTGCGATTAATTTTTTTCAACACGATGGTTAAGCTTGGGCTTGCAGCGTTTCTCTTTTATGTCCTCCATCAATTTGAGAAACTTACGGTATCAGTAATTTCTACCTACTTGACATGCTCTTTATTTATTTTGCTCGACATTTTTTTTGCCGATCTTATCTGGTTGCGGGCGCACGCGCCTGCCGTTTCTGACAGTTGCGCAGGCCAAAAAAGAAACCTTTACATTTGGACATTACTCCACTCCTTCCGTCTTCAATGTCAGACCTTTCAAGGGTTTCGATGTAGAAATGACTCTTTAGTTTTTCGGTATGTCCTTCTGTGGGTAAGTCTAGTACTTCCATAGTTTTTCCTTCCCCTGTACCTCCTGCGGATTGGCTGCTAAAAATGTCCCTTGCATAACATCCACCCTTCGTAAACATCCACTGAATAAATAATTAATATGAATTATAGTAGACATCACTAACTACCATGAACCTATTTTGAGATTTTAAGTACTTTTTCTATCTCGAGACTGACGTGTGTCTAACCTCTGATTTGAGTAACCAGCTCATAAACTTCGCCCACTGTTAGGCATTCGTACAATAATCGGAAACTGTTGTTACTAAACCCTTTAGTGCGTGCGCTTTCTTGATACACTCTTGACCAGTGGTACCAGATTTATATCGTGAATCGAAAGTGTTCGCCGATACGGCTTTGATGCGATCTGCTACAGATAATGGGCAACTAAGGCAGGGGTAAAAAGAGACCGAGCCGCTGTGCGTCGGGTTGATACTTTCTATTTCGGATCGAGGGGAGAGGTCGCGGGGCGCCGGCGCCGGCGCAGCCTCCGATCCTGGCTGCTAGCGGCGCGCGCACATTCCGCGCTCGACTCCGCCTGAGGCTGCCCGCGCGTGCGCTCACGCGTTCTTCTCGATTAGATCACTCGATGTTTGCGTCCGGCGCATTACGCTCCATTTATTTGTTTTGATTCGATAAACCAGCTTCGCCTGCATTGAAACGTCGGTGTGCGGTCTCGCCATAAAAATCAAATGTACCCAGTGGGTTTTATTGCCCAGTACTATTATTAGAGTTGGACAATGACCGTAGCGGTATGCGCCAGGAAGCACTGTAGTGATCTCGGCCCGGCACTGGAAGTTGATTGACGTGCTACACTAACCAGATCCCATTAAGTTAAACGCCAGTCTTTGAGCAACCACTCGGGGGTATAAAAGCCCATATCAGGAAGCCAACCGCCGACTCGTTGAGTCAGGAAATGGGCGTAATACGGAGGAAAAAGCGTAAGTTCACTTTCTTTACATAACGTTATAGGGCCATAAAACTCGATGGAGGCAATTTTATAGCCATTGCTTGTACGGTAGTATTGTCATTAGAATAATAATATGTATCAGAAGATACAAGTGTTACACAAATAAAGTTGCGTCCTAAGAGCTTAACACATAACTGAAAAAGGAGGAAATAATTCTCTTAAGATAGATTGTACTGTCAAACCACTTATTTTGGTAGAGGTGTTTTACTACATTGGCGCCTCACAGACTTGAAGCGTTTGTGCGTGCGAACTTTGAATTTGAATTAAATGCAATAAATGGTCGAGGCACCGAGTGTCCTATTCGCAAAATGCCCCCTTGACGCAAAATGTCCTAGTAGGTGTTGATATGCGATAACTTCTGAACAAACTAGATTCATGTTAGGCTTAAGTTTCTAATTTATTTTCATGCAACGCCTTGCTACAAGTTTTGCTTTTGAGTTACACGAATGCATAGTTACATGAACCAGGACATTTTGTAACTAAGACATTTTCGAATAGGATATTTTGCGATCATGGCGTTCTGCAAACAAGACGTTTTGCGTCAAAGGAATATTTTACGAATAGGACATTTTGCAATATACTTTTATGAGGATATTATGTGCCCAAACAAAACATCCGTCAAAGAAAGTGGCTTCACAATGGTTTCTTGCGCTTTTACTTTGGTAGAATCTAGTGCCAGCCATGGGAATTGTTTTAATAACACAGGGCCGGTGCAGCGGATATTATGCCCTAATATAGTAGCCACAGATTGTTAACTCAAGGTGCTTTATTGTTTTGCTCGGATGTGGCTGGCTGTTCAACAAAACGGAATTTTAATGTTTGCTGTTGATGGCCGAACAATAAGTTTGTTTATTCTGAAAACGGCCTTGTCGTTTTCCGAATATACAAACTTATAAACTGAGCGCCTTGTGCCGCTGAAATACTACATCTTCAAATGAAGAGCAAACTTACATTTATGAAGTTATAGTAGCAATATCACTCAACATCGTAAAGGAAAACATCGTGAAGAAACCTGAGTGTCTGAGGTAATTGCGAAGCCGCGGTGGGCACGCGTGGCAATTAAGCGCATACTCTTTCTGAGAGAGGGCCCTGCAGTGGGACGTATATATGCTACTTTAAAGAATATACTTATATCAACATAACATAAGCAGCCTTTAGACGTCCCACTGTAGGGCACAGGCCTTCTCTCAGGGAGAGAGTATGGGCTTAATCACCAATCCAAAATCTAAATCGCCAATCCGCGGTGGTCACGCGTGGTGATTAAACTCATACTTATATCAAAGTCAAGAAAATCATAATATGGATTGACATGTACCCAGAAACAAACATACAAATTACATAAGTACCTGATCAACATTATAAAACAGTCTATTTTCAGCGTGTTTTTAACTTCTGCAAAAATCTTCACTTTGAGACAAGGCATTGTCCTAAATATTGACAACAGTTACAAGTGATACAACTTAATTTTAAAGGTATAAATAAGTATGTAAATGTTAAGGTCAGTAAATATTATGCTACAATTATAAATTAATAATGTTCACTGATTTCTTGTATTTTTGTCAATAAGTGTGTGACTAATTCGGCCTTCTGGCGTTCGTTTCACATGTGAATAACAGTAGGTTAAATATTTTTTTATAAAAACATATTATTATATGTATTGACATCTCGGTATTCCGTCAAAATAACAAATATATCTTTAAACAAATATGTATTTTACGTTTGCACAGATTAGGATTCATTTTAAACTAAAAATAAACAAAACTTGTTTATTTAAAGAGTTTTTGTATCGACTCATGGTATAACTAGAAACTGATAGTCCAGTCAAAGTCGATATTGAGTTTGCTTTAATTCCCGACACGCTGGATTTTTGTATAGGTCATTACAAAAGTCCCCATCGATTCCGCTTGATTCAATTCAATTCTTAATTATGGCTACCCTAAGGATTCTGCCAATGTCGAGTTTTGGAGATAGCAAGTTTTTTTTAACAAAATCCCGTAAGTAAGTTGTGGTGATTGCTGTGTTTTTCATCCGAGATCAAATGTCACATTTTTTTTGTTTTTTGCGTATATCTCTGAAACGGTGAGAATACCACAAAAATATATGCATGAAAGTTTGTAGATCAAAAAAATTCTCTAAAAAAGGTATCGACACTTTTTTCCTTACAAAGCACCGTTCTCGAGTTATCACGATTTCAGACTGTAGGAGAGTCGTATTTACAATTATATGTAAGTAGGTACACATTTCCGAACCATCTCTGAGGTAGTGTACTCGGTTTTTATGGTTCCGTAGTCAACAAGGAACCCTCATAGTTTCGCCATGTCCGTCCGTCTGCCGGTCTGTCTGTCCGTGGATTCTCCGGCTGCCAAACGAAATTGACCCTAGCTACGTTTAACACAGGGACTTTAAGAGATAACGCGTGATTTAAAGAGCTCCAAAAGCTAGAGAATATCACCGAGGACATCGTAGGGCTCTCAGAGTTAAGACGCCAAGATGAAGACTTTCTAAGACTCCTCTGGAGAACTATTTTACTACAAAGGAGAAGATTTTCAGAGACTATTAGCACTATAAAGATTAAATTTGGTAAAAATTTAATTAATCACGCTGACGTAAAACATGATCTTAAAAAAAATGGGGTACCGCCCCTACACCTATATTAGGGATGAATTTAGAGTTCCGTACCCAAACGGGACCCTATTACTAAGACTTCGCTGTCCGTCTATCTGTCTGTCTGTCACCAGGTTGTATCTCATGAACCGTGATAGCTAGGCAGTTGAAATTTTCACAGATGATGTATTTCTATTGCCGCTTTAACAACAAATACTAAAAACTGAGTAAAATAAATATTTAAGTGGGGCTCCCATACACCAAACGTATTTTTTGCCGTTATTTGCTCAATATTAATAACGGCAAACAAGTAGACGCTTGAAATATTCACAGAATATTTAGTTTTACGTTTGCTTCAAAAGTAAATAATTAAATTAAAATAAAATAAATATTTATGGTCGACGCCTATACAACAAACGTGATTTTTTGCCGTTTTTTCTCGATCTTTGTGTCTTATGTTATAGATAATGGCACCGAACCCTTCGTGCGCAGTCCGATTCGCTCTTGCCGGTTTTTTCTCGTGTATCCCATAGTCCCACAGGGGCATCGTTGGATTGGTCGTTTCAAAATATTGTAGGTGTAGAAAAACTATTTTTTGATTCAGAAATCCGTTTGCAAAATATTAAACTTCAAAACGAAAATTTTTGTTAGAGTACAAATCACGATAAATCGCGAACGGGCTTCATAGGGACAAAAGCATTGATACATCTTTTGTAGAAAATTTTACGATGCACAAACCTGGTTCATTTATTATTCAGGTAGCTCTCACCGTTTCAGATATACGCAAAAAACGAAAAAAGTGACGTTTGACCCCGGATAAAAAGCAACGCACTTTTTTGACATAGCTTTTGTAATGACCAGCTTGACGGGAATTAATCCAAACTCAGGCATTTTTCCTTTGTTTTGACTGGACTATGACAGCTCGTAGGATCTTAGTTTATTATGTAGGTACTTCCGAGCATGACGTACTTCCGGTTTCGTAAATAATATGTATATATAACTTAATTTTTCTAGGATAATGCCCACTGGTTGCAACTCATTTAGTTGCCATCCAGTGTTTGAAGTAAGAGTTAACCAAACGTTTTACAAACTGTCTCGTACTTGAAAAACCTTGTAATACAAGAGTCCGTTTTCAGCAATGATGCAAAAATCTTAACTTTGCGACACATCGCAATGTCTCCCCGAGTACGTAGTGTGTGTAGTCGACAGCAGCTCAACTTTTACTCTTTTTGTTGCAAAGTCGCCCTTAACGATAATGATTAAAATTTACGTATGTAAAGATTGATGTGCTGTCAACTGTACATAATACCTCGTTGGTTGTTCGAAGGTTATTGGAAAGAACACAAACAAGATTGTTGTGTGGATACTACGCTTAACATCTACATATGGCGTTAAGTATCTCGTTACACAATTTGACTAATGTCTCGTGAAGACCACGCATCGTCCGCTCTATGACGGAACATAATTATGTCATGTTTTGTAATGTTTATTGTTTACGTACGTAAGCCGATAAGCAATAGTCCAAAGCTGTGTTGCGTTATAATAGCCCATACAGAATGCTCAATAACGGCGAGTAGTTTGGCGTGTTTTCTAGGTCATACGTATGTTTTTGGGTTCTGTATCCGCAGGGTGTAACGCTTAGCTAATTAAGGCTACGCTGTCCGTACGTCTGTCTGTCTAGCCTTTAAATTGCTCTGAATCTTGAATCGAAAATTTCAACTATAACCACTAGTTGGTTGAAAGTGCCCTAAAATATAAAAGAAAAAAACAAGAGATTCACAGACAAAAAAATAAATATCTGAATTTTTTTTATGTTTTTGCAGTGTATACTTAAAAAACCCTGTTAAATGCCAATAGAACTCACGCTCAGAAGGTCCCGCGCAAACAAATTATTCGAAATATAACTTTACAGTCACAATAAATTTTCTTCCTTACAAACCAACTAGGCACATCGCATGTAATCGTAAAAAACTTGTTTTCCCATTTAGGAACTCCCTTTGAAGATAGGATATTCCAAAACATTATGCAGCTTATCTAAGAAGCTACATCATTGCTCTCGTGTGAAGGTGAAACAGTTTTATTACAACCGCAAAGTTGTGGCGTCTAGATATATACTAATAATAATGTTTGAGCATAGCGTGTCTGTTTGTACCTACATTCTAATATTTTATTATATTTACACAAATACGCACGCCACATCACCCCCCTCCAGAGATCGTCCTACGGGCGATAATAGTCGGGAAATCTTACCCTACGCCCCGAATTAGTATATATCTAGACGCCACAGAATACTTAGAGCTGTTTAGTTACTATCTCTCGGATACCTACTCTGTGACATGACTTGTTAGATCAATAATTTAATATTTTGGTTTTGTGTTTATTTAATTTCTTTTGGCTTTTGTGAACCGTAAATATAATCTATTTGGCCATTGACCTTCGATGCTTTATTAATTTGGTAAGAAGCTGAAAGCACCCTACTTTCCACACTTCCATAAAGTCTCGCTATGCGGTCATCGCTAACATATTTGGGTGCGCCTAATAGCGACTCGAACGCTTGATCGCTCGATATAACTGTATCTGGTATTCTTTCTTAAAATTTTTGAATGCATTTATGTTATTCTGATGGTGCTATTATGGAAATACTTGAGATATCCGCACTTATTCTCATAGTCAGCCCATTGTATTTCTTACCAGAAAGCCAGCAGTGCTCTGATGTCACTGCAGGCCTCCTGAAGGTATCTCCTGGACACCTTTGGAAGATTACCAGTTTTTATTTGTAAAAACCGGCCAAGTGAGTGTCGGGCCACGCGCAATGTAGGGCTCCCTAGAAATAGGGTTTTTGTATCTGCTTTACAGAACTAACAACTTCATCGAAGTCATTTTCAATGGATTTTGTACGAAATTTCACTTTTATAAGTTGGTTGTCTATTACTCGTTAACTAGTAAAGCCTAATTAGCCGTGATAGTTTTCTTTTTAAGTTCATTATAAGTGCTTCTACCCTACATTTTTTCACGTTTCTTCAATCAACCGCTTAACCAGGAAAGGGGGACGACGCCCTACTTGGACAATAATTTGCGCATTAAAGCTTAATATTTCGCAAACGAGACCCTAAGTCAAAAAATGATCTCCCTACACAAACAATATTTTTCAACGAACGACCAATCCAAAGATATCCCACACTATGGTGTAGGCGAGAAAAAAAATGCATCCCTAATTTAGGTGTAGGGGAGGTACCCTAAAAAAAAAATTTTTTTTTACTATTATTCTACCGGTTTTTTGGCGGTATAAATATGTACATTTAAGCGAAATTTCAGCTCTAGTACTTACCGTCTCTGTTCTAAGCCGCGGACGGACAGACAGTCAGACAGACGGACGGACATGGCGAAACTATAAGAGTTCCTTGTCCACTACGGAACCCTAAAAAGTACATTTTAGAATTTTTGTGTGATTTATTGAAGCATTTTTGCAGGACTTTCTACTAATATTTTTGTGACATTGTTGCGGAGAGGTTTAAGAAACTGGGTGGTTTTGCAATAAAATTTTTAAAATGTGAGTCCTTTAAATGTTGTTATCGTAGGTTTCTGGGTTTATTCCTTTTCTCTAGATGTGAGATTTTGCGTTAATATTCAGAAACAATTTATCAAAGATATTCATAATTTTACAGCGTTATTTATCATGGTTATTTAAATACGCATATTAGATTTTCAATGGTACTAATGTTTTTAGCAATCTTAATTTTATTGGAAGTCGCATACTCATATGTTACGTCGGTAAGATTGATAAGTTCTACCTAACTAAAACGTAAACAATCCATAGTTAATTACTGAACCTGCCATAGACGTGTACAACAGTCTAAGAGTGTGATGTATGGCCTTTCTGATCATGCTGCCTAGAAATCAAAACGTCTATGCCAAATTTTACCTAAGCCTTATATTGACTAGGAAGCAAATTGCCTACCTTGCGAAAAGACTATACAGCATTTGGACTAAATCTTATATCGACTAGAAATCAATAGACCCACCTTACAATATGACTATGCAGCAGTTGAACTAAACCTTAAATTGACTATGAAGCAACATTACATTATAATATGACAACACTGTAAGCTAGGCATATTTATTTATGGCTTAGCATAAAATTTACATTGCTGGTTTTTCACTAGATTCGTTTTCCTGTGGCATTCACTTTAGACAGTAATTCGGCCATGGGTTCCTATAATATTAGTCAATGTGTCGTGTTATATTTAAAATCATAAATTTAGCTAAAACCACTCTAATACACTTGATTCACATATGGTCCTCAATTATTGAAACTGACGTCTATTTTTAGACCCGGATATGTATGCTGTTAAAATATCTAGTGCTTCACCATAACTTATCGACGTTTTTAAAGTTCCGTACCTCAATAGAAAAAAACGGAACCCTTATAGGATCACTCGCTTTGTTGCGCGAACATCGGACTTTGAAGGCCCTTATTCTCAAGAATAGATAGAGCTATCAAGTTGAAATTTATTTAGTAATAATAACTTCCACACAATACAATCACTTGACCTGGTCCTAAACTAAGATACCCTGTGCTATGGTAACCAGGCAAGGACATCACAAACATGAAAATACACCCAGACGTACTGTTTTGGTAGCTAAGCGCCTTAACGGCTATAACAACGAGGTAGTCAAGTACTAAGGCCTATTTTTTTTTTTATAAATGTTTCATTACATAAAATTCACTTTCAAAACCTGTATAGGTACTCTTCTTTTCCAACGTTTGGTAAAAGACTGCTGCGACCTCCCGCCATGTGTGAGGAATGTAGGTACTGGGGCGCTAAGCAGAATTGGAAAATACTCATAGCTGTGTATTCTGTTGATCCGCCGCTGTAGAAGTGTCGGAAAAATTCCGTCCTACCGGAGGATTTATAGGGTAGGTGTTTTTACGGCTCTCTTTGTGATGCCCAAAAACATGAAAAAACTGAACCTCAGCGCGATAGGCTTTATGAAAACTGTCTCTTGAGATTAAGCCTTATGTTCCTATTCATTCATTCAGAGGGGTAGGCAGAGACCAGGGACTGCCACTTGCTACGATCCCGACAGATCACTTTCGCTTCCTCAACATTCATTAGTCGTTGCGTGCACGCACGCCGGTTTCGGGTACTTTATATCTTGCCCTTTGCTAATTCAATTCTATAGAATACAGATGGAGATTGATAATTTTGGTATCAATGTTATCGTGATCACATATATAGAATCAATACGATTCAGCATATGTTTGTCAAACAAATATTAGTTTAGTTGGTAGTTTGGTACTTATTGTGCTACCTACCTATGAAGTCATCAGGATTTATTGCGTATCGTTCTCGAGGCCGTTTCCTGTATGCCTCCAGCAGTAAACATCGGTGTAAGGGCCGACAAACAACTGTACCAAATGAATGCGACTTATCATGAATGTATTTCGGGTCTCATTGGCAGGGGATGCCGCAGGTGACTTAGTATTCTCCAAACTTTAGTCAAATCAACAAATAATTTAAAAACATGCTCTTGGTGTCCATCGCAAGTTTAACCTGACTGCGCCGATTTTTGTACACGTTATCAGGCATGATACAACACAGTATTGAGTGTATTGCAATCATTAAATTTAATCTTTCCCTTAATCCAAGTTACTGCACTCTTCCTATTACTCTGACCTAGCATAGCAACAATTTCTATGATTGCATCCACTTTCCCAAAGCCATACGCTAGCGCGCCTCTCGCGCACAGAGATAACGGGGTATGTTTATAAGTATGATAAACCGAATTACACGACTTTCCATTATCTATTTAAATAATCAACGAATTGCTTTCACCTGTTCTGAACTATCTGTCCAAATTGGAAATGTGAAGTATCTCGAGACGCGCGCGATATGCCGCAATAAAATAAGACTAGTTTGGAGCGACGCTCACGAATCCCTTTGTGTATTATCACGACTGCCTCAGTCACAATCCGAGTTAAATCATAGTCGTTATTCTATTAAGGGTAACCGGGGTGAAAGTATCACTGATTGGCTATTATTGTCTGCCGGGACGCACGGCCAATGGTTCTGGATCATGATTTCACCGGAGCACTCATTCGTCTCGACACATTGATTGTCGTGCGAAACTCTAGCGCGACTCGTACATATTTATTATTCTATTATTGTTTGTCTCCATTAAGTCTTGGAGATGTTATGGTTTCCAAAAGGAAACGTGTGATTTTCTCGCCGCTTTGTCTATCGCTTTAGTTTCGCGTCGCGGTATGTAATGGGTATAAAGATTGTGAACGTCCACCGAATTTGAAGACTTGTCATTAGTCAATTATTTCGATGGGGAAAAATGCTTCTCGCCTTTAGTGTAAGACATACCTAGCTAATCTTCGGCCGTATCAATCTAAATGTCAGACAGCCAAATTGTATGACGGTACTTGGTTCGCACACTTGTGAAAGTTCTCTTAACATTGCTTACCTAAACGGAGAGTGGTATATCACGCTATTTCGTGACAGTAGATCACTCGATGGCGACATAGTGTCACATTATTGACCTTGCAAGCGGTAAATATGCATCTGCGTTTTGCGCAGTTGGCGGTTGCTGCGTTCGTAATTGGTCGGCTCTTTGGAAACACCCACTGTCAATTAGAAGCCACAAGACGGAATATCCGAATGTCCTATTTATTCAAAACTGGCTCGCAACTTCAGACAACATCTGGTCCAGTTGAAATTTTCCGTTAAAGAGACCCATATCGAGCACCACTTCTAAATCTAGGAGGTGGTTTGATTGCCTTGTCTATACCTAAATCTTCAGTGCACAGTTATCCATACCATATTAATAAGAGCTATATTGATCATTAGTCAGTCTTTTAGGTGTATGTACATTGTACATACGTAGATAGACTCAGTATATGCGATAACGATCAGCATTGGTCAATCAGTGATCGAACCGATTTTTAGTGGGCCATTATAACATTTACACGCTAAATTGACCTTATTGGTTAGCACGAACCTTGGACCTTTTGAGTGAGTTATGTATGACGATGACGAATGCCATTGCGCAAACCTACTTCCACCTATCAGTTCGGAACAATAGCCGTACATAACATGCGATAACAGGTTGTTTGTATCCGAATGCGTTTATTCATGTACCTGCGAAGATGATGATTATTACGATTGTTAAACTTTATTATTTAACATCTGTTACGTGAATATTGATGGTTGTTAGCGGTGCGCTTGGTGCAAATGACCATAATGTTTATGGCCGCATTACTGCCTGGGGCCCCGTAAACCGGACATTGCAAAACAGTCTACCAGATTGATGATGATACGCAATATTATTATTTAGTAGCGAATTTTCAATTGGTTTCGCTTTCTGTGAGCTTCTTCTTAAATAAATTTGATATTTTTCTAATTAACTTGTCATTGAATGTAATGATTTTTTTTTATTAGTAGTCAGTTCAGTTATAGGATTTTTAGTGTTTAAAAAACTAGGATCCCGTCATCGTTCTGATCTTTGGAGGCAAACGAGTGAGTGAATGAATATGGTAAATAATAATTACTACGCAGTTCGGAGCATTAAAATTCAAGACAGTTTCATCTTTTGCTACCTCCAGCATGATCGGCATGTCTTCGTCACACACGAGTGATCGTAAAAATGCCAACAACATGTACAAAGTTTAGTATTTAAACTATCCCCTTCAATTAGCAGGTGTTTCGGTAATGGGACATTAAAAAAACACCTTAATCAGAAAAACTAAGTTTGTAGATTTTAGCCCGTTTTTTCCCCAACATTTAGAAATGGGCACCTAGTTTAACTCGTAACGTTCATTAAGTAGCAGTTGCTGTGTTACTTTGAATATATCCAATTTGATTTCAGAGGTCCTCCTTTATTCTCAGGCGAATGCCCCTTCTGTTAACAGATGATTGCGATGTAAGATTCAACAACGCGTCGTGTTAACCTCCTCCCTTATTCGCAGGCGAATCTGTGTCGGAGCGCGCGGAGAGCGAGGCCCGCATAGTCGCCGACCAGCGTTGCATCGAGGTGCGAATCGCACGTGCGGCCGGTGGTCTCGGCCTGAGCATCGCCGGCGGCCGCGGCTCCACGCCCTACGTCGGTGATGACGATGGAATCTTCATATCTCGCGTCACACCCAACGGGCCCGCCTACTTGGCTGGTCTCAGGGTAAGTTACATAAAGTACTAGGACCTTACACACTTCCGGGGCGTTCACTGCCTGCGAGCCCCAGTGCGGGAATACCCTATACGGAGCTCGGCCTGCGGTCTCGTCCAAACTCGTAGGTCAGGAGAATCCGTGGGATTGTGTTGTGTGACTTTTTTTTTTGATGAGGCAATTAATACTTTTTTATGTTATCATATAGTTGTCCCACTGCAGGGCACAGGCCTTCTCCCAGAGAGAGATAATATAGGCTTAAAATTATTACGTGCCCACCGCGTATTGGCAATTTCTAGCAGTGAGGTATGTGAACACCTCAGACACTCAGGTTTCCTCACGATGTTTTTATGGTTACTAGAAAACAAAGTCATTGGTTCGTGCCGGGATTGGACCTCCCGAATTTGAGGCCAGCGTTCTCCGGCTGTGCTTCAAATTGTGTGAAATTTATTATTGTTATTTTGACAGGTCGGCGACAAGGTGCTCTCAGTGAACGGGACGTCCGTGGTGGACGTCGATCACTACTACGCCGTGGAGGTGCTAAAGGCGAGCGGAGCCACGCTCACGCTGGTCGTCACTAGGGACTCCCCTAACTCCACCAGGTAATGGCAATGGTACTATTATTAACTTGAGTCCGGATTCACTTACTTGAAATTTTGTCGGTAAAGTTTAACCAGAGGCCTAATTACGCGCACTACTTGCATCATTATAAGCACTGTGTATTGTATATTGTGTAATGTATCAATCCTAGTTTGGAACCAGGACAAGGGTTTGTGTTGTGTGGAAGTTATTATTTATTATTACATTGGTTTATGTCATGAAATAAAATACATTGCCTTTTAAGAATATATTGTCTTATCGAATCGAATCGGTTAAAGAATTTACTTCGAGTAGTACTGCAAATGAGAAACTAATGCGAACGCGAAAAACTAGATTGTGTGGGAAAACAATATGATGTTGAATTCACTGTCACGAATAATTCCACAGTACTCGATCGATTTCCCGTGGCTCAAGCAAGATATTTCCGAATATCACCTTTAATAAGTCGCCATTAAGAGTTACTTCATCTAATCCTTTGTTACAGAACACACAGCAGGGCGCCAAGCGGGGCCAGCCATCATTCCATCTCAAGTACCACAGATACTGTTTCCACTCTAGAAAATGGACAGGTTAGTTTTAAAACGTGATCGCTTTCACGCCTATCTTGTCAAAGATCGGACGATAGCCTTAAGTGCCTAATTTAAACGACTTTAATATTGACCCCAACGCTTCGAACGACTTGACAAGTCTTAAACTTTTTTGTGGTGGATAAAAATGGACAGCGCCAAAACATTTTCAAAGACGGCTCTAATATTGTACGGTCTAATCTCATTGGATCTGTGGCGATCTTAATTTGATAGATGCAATTCGTCGCTAATGCCATCCAGTTTTATTTTACTTTAGCATCTATTTCTATGTGTTTGATAATTTCGCTTCGACGATTTGGTTTTACGTCGCCAACGTCTAGCTGTTTTGATGATAACAAACCTAACCAAATATTTATCCACAGTAAAGAAAGGTCACTGTTGTGGAGCGTAATAATATTTTGAAGTCCTTATGGCATCTTCGTATTTGACCCTGTTTCACCTGGTCCTAGAGTCAACTAAGCGCATAGTTGTCCATTTAGAACTTCAATGGTTGTTATTTGACGCTTTTTTGTAGTCTACTAAACAATCTCATTGCAATGTCATTCAAATATTATTATCGGTGCGAAATAATAAAAAGCCAGCTTGCGCGGAGGAGATAGCCTCATACGAGGTGCCGAATTGAGTTGTACGAATTATACAATTTTAATGAGGTTGGATAGTATGTATAGGAAGTGCTAGAGACTAAAGCTGTAATAAAACGGCCACTACGGTACTAATGTCTAAATGTATGTGAAGAATGCTTGAAATACTGCTAACGAGATGGTTGCGAGGATGTCCTAATTTTTATTTTGTTTTTTTGTGCATCTTAAGGCTGTTGTCACGTCGAGCCTGTTATCTCGCTGGCACAATATAACATTTTTAGTGATTGTAATATTTTGATAAATGTGGTCTGAGGGTTTGATAGATAAAACCGGCCAAGTGCGTGTCGGGCCACGCGCAGTGTAGGATTCCGTAGAAAGAGGGGTTTTTTTTATCTGCTTTACAGAACTAACAACTTCTTCAAAGTAATTTGCACTAGATATGGTACAAAGTGTTCCTTTAATAAGTTGGTAGCCTATTACTAATTAACTTGTCAAGCCTACTTAGCCGTGATAATCTTCCTTTTAAGTTTATTTTATGTGCAACTTTCCTATATTGTTTCACGTTTCAACAATTAACCGTTTAGCTAGGAGAGGGAGGAGGGACGCCCTACTCGGACAAAAATTTGCGCTTTAAAGCCTAATATTACGCAAACGGAACTCTGAATCGAAAAATGGTCTTTCTACACTTTCTACTTTTTTTCACATTTTATTCTACCGTTTTGTCGGCGTAATTAATATGTCTGTGTATGCCAAATTTCAGCTTTCTAGTACTAATCGTCTCTGAGCTAGGCCGCGGGCAGACAGATAGATGGACGGACACGGCGAAACTATAAGGGGAACCCTGTTGATTACGGAACCCTAATAAAATTGCGGACATCTAAGACATATTTTATTATCCTGTACTACATTTTGATTGAGAAAATTTAATAATGAAAAATGGTTTATTAAATTTTTAAGTAAACCGATCTATCCAGAATTTATAATTTTGGAAACAATATTATTTATTGAAGATTACTTATAAGAAGAAAAACAAAAAACATAATTATCTATGAACCCCTCAGACCACATTTATGAAAAGTATACTCATTTTACTACAATCAGCGAAAATGTTAGATCGTGCGAGCGAGACAGCACGCTTGATGTGACAGCAGCCTTAATTGAATTTGTTCTAATTTAATACTTATTTTTTATGTCTCATTCATAACTACAAGTGATTGTGAATTTTCGTAATCATAATTGCTAATTTGTGTACACCGCAGTTTCAGGCAGTAATGTTTTAACATTTAAATAAATAACTCAGTCATTCATCAAATCGCTTAAATCATAGTACAACTATGTATTTAGTAAACTCGTCTTCGTGAGGGTTATCGAAGTGTTTGGGCCTAAAGGCCTAAAGGTGGATAAACATTAAGGTGCTGTCACAAAGTCACCTAAGCATAGGCTGACAGTTAGCAGGTACCTTTGCTCGACATTTCAAAGCCGGAACTTTCCATTCTACTTTTGCTTCGAAGCAATTGCTGTTAGTAATAAGCAACAGTTAATTTTCATGTCATGTGTCCTGTTGTACAATGAAGAATATTTTTATCTAGTCTTAACTTTTTTGTAGATCCCGACAGGCCGCGGCGTCCCGAAGAAGGCGCTCATAATTGGGAACCAGTATGCGCAGGAGTACGAACCGAGCATTAAGGAACAGATCAACGAAGCTACGCCGGTTGTCATACAGACGTCGCCGGCGGAGACCTACCAACGGCTTCAAACCTCACCTGTGCCTGCCGCCACTCAGCCTTTCGTACCGCCCAGTGAGTAATAAAAAGTAAAAATGTATTTTTAATCAACCCATCTCGGAAAAAGTATTTTTGCTCTTCGATATCTGAGTGCAAAGGGCGATAAAGTAAATTTAGAATATAGAAGAAAAATTAATTTAGAACATCGTGTGCACTTAGTTTGTAAATTCAAAACATCATTAAACCTATTTACTTCTACCTCTATGGTGCCGAATTTATCATACAACTTTTTTTAATTTGCTAAAAACTCAGACTAGGAACCTCCTTTGTGTTTTTTTTTCATTTAGTACTTTCCTCGCTGAGGTGGGATGAAATAGTAGATTGTACAACAAGTGCATAAAACGCACCATTTTACTCGAGACGTTTATCCATCCGAGCGAGCTTGCGAGCGAGGATAGATATAAAGTCGAGTGTAAAATGGGTTTTATGGACGAGTTGTACACTCTACTTTTCACTTCGATTGCGAGGAAATGAAACAGCAACATGTAAAAATTATTATGGTTCCCGCCAATTAACTTTTTTTTCTTTTTTTTTTCTGTAGGGACGTGACACCTGACTTAAGGTCGTTACATACTGCTCAGTTATAAAAACATTTTCTTTTTATAACTATGATAAGTTGTTGTTATGGCTTAAATACTATACTGATCTACTAAATTGAAAAATAAACAAATATAAAAAATAATAAATGAGACGAAATACAAATTATAAGTTTATTTCATGAAGTTTTATTGTGTACTTTGGCTGTTGGTATCTTTGCCTTGGTCTTAGAATACGAACGAAACGAAATAAAATAAAGAGGTTGTTGTATGAAGTTAAAGATGTTCGTGTGGCTGTTGCAGCGATTGCCTTGGTCTTCGACGAAGATTTTACTTTATGCTCTAGAGCATAAAAAGCGACTTTATGTCGCCTACGCACGACATAAAGACGAACTTTTAGAGCATGAGAAGTGAAAAGTTACTTGTTGCACTCGAGTGCAAAGATTTTTCACCTCGTGTTCTTTCGATTCCCTCGCAAACGCTCAGGACTCTAATTTTTTAATCACTCGCTGTGCTCGTGATCAATTTTAGAATCCTTCACTTGCTCGGTCATCAAAATTGAGCACGCGGTTAAAAAGCAACTTTGCACACTTGTATAAGAAATATTTTAAAATAATACAGTTATAAAAGAAAACTATAAGATCGGTTGCCAATCCGCGTTGGGTTCATACTCTCGGCACTGGGACGTATATAGGCTACATAGAAAAGATCGGCTTACTTAAAATTCAACAACGGCCCCCAAACTGGGCTGATTCTGTATCTCGGGGAATCTTTTTCAGTTTTATTAATAAACGTCTGTGTAAAGCGGTGCAATACAATTTATTTTAGACAATTAAATTAGGAGTAATCAAATTTTTCATGAGACGATGTGCCACCCACCACCACCACGGTGGTCCCGACCGATTACGGTCACGGCGACTACTTCAACTCCTGTGTAGGTGGTGTTGGTGCGCTACCATACGGCTGGTGTAACCAGTCTGTCTGTTCATACGCAATGATGAGCTGAACGAAATGTAATGACGTCATAACTTTTTTCCGCAGCGTACCAGCAAAAGGTTCTCGTCCACACGACGCTGATCCGCGACGGCGCCGGCCTCGGGTTTAGCATCGCAGGCGGCAAGGGCTCGCCGCCGTACCGGGACGACAGCGACGCCATCTTCATCTCGCGCGTCTCGCCGTACGGCGCCGCCGCCAAGGACGGCAAGATGATGCTCGGTGATAAGGTCGTCTCGGTGAGTGCTCTTGTGTTCTCGCTTGGAATCCGGTGAATTAGGGGGCTCTGCGCGACTTGTAGTTATGCCTAAGATGTTTCTATCATTAATAATAAAAAAAAACCGGCCAAGTGCGAGTCGGACACGCGCACGAAGGGTTCCGTACCATTATCTATACAACATTTGAATATTTCAAGCGTCTATCGGTTGCCGTTATTAATATCGAGCTAAACACGGCAAAAAATGAATATTTCAAGCGTCTACCGGTAGCCGTTATTAATATCGAGCTAAAAACGGCAAAACACTCACGTTTGTTGTATGGGAGCCCCCTTAAATATTAATTTTGTTCTGTTTTTAGTATTTGTTATTATAGCGGCAGCAGAAATACATTATCTGTGAAAATGTCAACTGTCTAACTATCACGTTTCGTGAGATACGGCCTGGTGATAGACGGACGGACGGACAGCGGAGTCTTAGTAATAGGGTCCCTTACCCTTTGGCTACGGAACCCTAAAAAACTACTATATTGTGTAGTCAAAGAAAAGTGCACTGTAGCGACGTTTTAGCGGATCGTAGGATAGTGAAGCTTCCTGTAGTTCTTGGTGTTGTAGTCAGAAGTAGTGGTAGTAGTCAGTACCAAGGCGCAAAGGTAGCCGGGCTCGGGTTCAGCATCTCGCGGGTCTCGCCTCATGGCGCCGCCGCCAAGGACGGCAAGATGATGCTCGGCGATAAGGTGGTTTCGGTGAGTGCTCTTGTCTCGTGTCCGCTGATCTGAAACTACAAGCCTTAACTCTACGCGACTTGGCCACCGATCCGCCATTTTAGATTTTGTTTTTCAAAATGGCATCTCTCTGTAAGGTTCATGTTGTCTAGTGGCCGCTTTTTATTATCTGTCCATAAGCCTACTGTCTCTTGATTTTTATTATAAGTTGTATAGAACTGCTAAACATCTTTCTATTAATAACAACAAAAATGACGACTAGAATGTTTAACTACACATAAAAGTCTACTGCTGCGTCGTTTTTGCGGGTTGTAAAGCATTATGTAGTTCTTGGTACTCCGTACTTCAAAATCGGAAGGGTGCTAATGAGATACTTCCTTGTAAATGTGTATTTGGTCGGCGCAGCCACCGTTGATGTATTTGTTTTATGTGTCAGTCAAGTAAAGACTATCTTAGCTTAGCGAAGTTAATGGAAACAATATAAAGACACCTATCATAATTCCCTCTTTAATTTAGATAGACAGATAGATAGAAAACACTTTATTGTACATAAAAAAGGAAATCATACAGATATTTCTTATCTTAAGAGTACCGACGACTTTCCACTAAAATGATCTTTCCCAGACAACCTTTCGAAGGACTGGACTAAGATATATAGGCAGAATATAGGTGAAGGTGAAGACTGTTGTAAAAATTTAAAGAAATCTATCATAATTGATTCAGAGCTCATTTTCGAACGACGTCTTACTTTCGTTAAATTATGAGACACTAGAGGTCCGTTTATTTTCAAAAGATACGATTTAAAATAAGGAATTCCATCTTAACCTTTCGTGACGTCACTCCCTAGATCAACGGTGTCGACATGGAGAACGTGCGTTCTATCATAATTCCCTCTTTGATTTTGGTTATTACAGTACCTTCCGTACCTTCAGTTCCTTTCGTACCTTCTTTTTTTCTGGTTGTGGAATAAAGTTTTCTCTATCTATCTACCTATCTGTCTATCTTAACCTTCCGTGACGTCACTCCCCAGATTTACGGCGTGGACATAGAGAACGTCGTTCTATCATAATTCCCCCTGTGCTATTGGTTATTGCAGTACCTTAACCTTCCGTGACGTCACTCCCCAGATCAACGGCGTGGACATGGAAAACGCGCGTCACGAGGCGGCGGTCGCGCTGCTCACCGGCCACGAGCGGTTCGTGCGGCTCGTGCTGCAGCGGACCGTCACCGCTGATCAAGGTAACACCTTGATATCATCATCATCATCAGCCCACCTCTGCCCACTGCCTTTTCCCCATTACGCCAATCTTCGCGGTTTCTCGCCATTCGCGTTCACAGGCCCCCTGCCGACCTGGCCACATCGTCCGACCATCGGGCTGTTGGTATACCGACTGACCGCCGCACACACTGACACTTAGATATTCCATTATAAATTTAACCTCTTAAGGCCTGACCATTGTTAATTTCAAGGTCAGGGCTTAAGAAGTCATGAAAGAAACTGATTAAATCCTAACATACCTTGGCTAACCCTGGTCTCTGCCTTCCCCTTTTCGGGATACGGGTGAGTTTATGTAGGTATGATGTAAATTGTGGACTCAATAAATGTTTGCCTATTGCGCACATAATATAGACGGCAATATTGTATGAGCGAGTGGCAAATAGTTGTTCCGTCAGTTTCTTTAATTAACAGTGTTATACCTTCTGTCTCGCTTATTTGAAGGGGACCTAAGTTCAGTCGCCCAATATCGCCGATCACGTTTTATTTTAGTTACAAAAATCTAATAGAAATCGCGAGTGAAATGCAAAAGTAAAACTAGAAATCTGAAGTTTGTGTAATTGTAAAACATATACAGGGTTTAACAAAATCTCCCGGATTTATTGATTTATTGACGGGAAGAAAAATTATCAAGTCTCGCTTTGAGTCAGGCTTGATTCACAAGTTCAGACAATTCGCACTGAACACAAACTCCTTCAACCGTTAGCCTCTCTGACCCATACATAATTCGCAGGTCAAACGCCGCCGCGGAAATCCACCTCGGAAGAAGTGAGCGACCTACCGAGGCCGACCCCGCCGATCGTGAATACTGTACCGACGAAGATCACCAGCACGAATCACGTAGCACCCGTCGCCAACCACAAGGTGGCCAACCCCGCACCGCGAGCGCTCAATGCACAGAACACTTATGCACAGAGCACTAATGCACAGGGCGCCCAAGCCAAGGGCGCCCAAGTACAGGGCGCCAATGCACACCCACAGAAGCATGCAACGTTTGCAATGGGCGCCGTGCCCCCACAGCCGGCGCCCCGGCGGCTGAGCCAGCCCAACGGACAGGTGAGGCTCGTGTGTGAACGTCACGCAGTAGAAAGGATAAGAAAGTTCTAGCCTTTGGACAAAAGCAGTCTGTTTGTCACGTTACAATCTAAATACTGGGAATACTGGGCCTTAAAAAAAACCTGAAAAAAAAAACAGTATTCGTGATCGCATTTCGTACTATTGCTTATCGTAGGTAATATACTTTTTCTTAAACATGCGCGGAAATATTAGTCATTACTTTTGAATAAAGAACACGCGAAGTATCATATTTACGTAAACTGTAAAATCAAAATCACTTCCCGGCGCGTTCTTTGAATTTGGAACGAAGAGCGCGCCGGCAATGTTGTATGAAACGGTGTGCTGTTTGAATTTAGAACTCTTTCATTCATGTATCGTACACATTGCGTTCTCGTGGCTGTATAGCCACAGATGCGTTTACCTTTCGGAACAAACTGTAAAATAAAAATAAAAATTGGCGGTAAAGCGGAGTTCGTTGTTATTTTGTTAATAAAATAATTAAAATGAGTTCCGATGATTCTGAAAGTGAAAATGAAATGAACATTGACTGCACTCCACCAGATTTAAGATCGGAAGCTAAATTAGCGATGGAAAACCTGCTTCTTCCAGCAAAATCAAAAGAAAATGTTTTATGTAAAAGGCCCCTTTTTAATTCCTTGCATTTTTTAAGAAAAACACTGTAATATGCCTCGGCCGAAATGGCAATTGCCTGTCTCGTGTCATTGAAGTCCTCTCGATCTGCAATTGCCTATTTCGCTGCCTTTGCAATAATGTACTATTTTGTCAAAATTAAGTCGTATAGGAAGAATTTGCGAACAGGCAGTCAGTTTTCTAGTCCTTTAGAGTGTTTTTGAAGTTTGAGCCTGCAGTGATTGGCGAAGCTTTGTAGTTTGTTCACTATGTTTTGGAGCATGGGAATGTTACGTATTGGTTTTTAGATAGTAATTGGTTGAAGTTGCACCCTCAATCTGTATAGAAAGTCCAAATTAAAGTAACAATAAAAGTAAATTACTAGAACTCTATGACAATATCGTCCTTACTGACGTCAAGGTCAATCGGGCCAGTGAGAAGCTGCCATGTGACGACATCAACGCCTATCACTCGTTCAGTTGTACCGAGACTGATCTAGCCGATGTAATGTAGCCTGCAAAGCTTATATAAAGTTACTTACAACTCAAACAATACCGGTCGCATCACTCGGCAAACACTAATAATATTGAAGCGTAGTAGTGCTTACGAAAGTTCTAGTTCGAAAATTGAAGCGTATTAGAGTCGGGTAAAACCGAACAGTCTTATTTATAAAAGCTCGATTCCTTAAAACAGTCCTCAAATGCAGTTTGAACAGTTTGTGGTAAAGAGAAAGACTACCACAGACTGTTTAAACTGCATTTGAGGAGTGTTTTTATTAATAACATCGTCATTGTAAACGCGAAGATGACCGACCGGTGTTGTTTAGTCAGTTCCACATTGCACCGTAGCACCCCGAATTTAACGCGCGCGTCTCTCCAACAGGCCAAGTCGACAACTAACAGCACAAGTACCCCCCTCTCGCCCGGCGCTAATAACGTACACGGATCCACCGACGACGTCTTCGACGATATTCAGGTAAGTCCAGCCCGCTAGCACAAGATTGTTAAACACAAATCGACTTCGCAGGTGATGGTAATATTATGTCGGTTTAACACGTTCACATCGCGCTTGTTCTTACCATGCTTTCACACCCATCTGTACCTACATCACACGCCGCTACACTACCACTATTTTATTTAATTTTTGTGTTGTCTCCGCTCCGGTACCGAACATGTATATTGTCGCAAAGTACCGAGCTCATACTTTGCGACGATTCAATGCTCGACACCGAGTCCCGTAGCAGTAAGCTCCCGTTCACACGCCAAACTGTCCACAGTAGCCCTAGTGTTTTGTTCGTTTTATCTAATACTTACAATGTTGATGTGAACGTGTTAAACGTGTGGATGCAGCCATCGCGGCCGATCACAAACGAGGAGTTCCAAGCGATGATCCCGGCTCATTTCCTGGGCGGGCGGCGCGCGGTGGAGCCCGAGCCTCGCGAGGGCAGCGTGCGGGTGACGGTGGAGCGCCCGGGGGCCGGCGTGGTCCTCCCGCCGCCGCCCTCGGCCCTCGGCCGGGTCACTGAGACCATCACCAAGTCCACATTCACCGAGACGACGGTCACGCGCGTCACCGATAACCACCTTGTTGCCCCGCTCATCATTGAAGTAAGACATCAAGCAGCCATGTAGATATAGCTTCGGGCGCGGCTCTGCGCGCCGCCACGCCTCTCCGCTGGTTTTGCCTAGTGTTTTTTATAGAGTTACTGTTGGGGTAAGGAGATAATATTAAGATGAGACCATGTTGGTGTAGTAGTGTTCTAATGGCTTCAAAGCGAATTTTAATAAGTTTGAATGAAAACAAGTTTGATATGTATACAAAGGCTATAATACTTTAAATCGCCTTATTTCTATGTCAAAAATACTTCTCTTTCGTGTAAATACACTTAGTCATCAATAGTATAAACTGAGCAAACGAATCATACTCCGCATGCCGGATTCTGTCTTACAAGTTTCTTCTTTTGGTTTAACTTAAGGGGTCAAAATAGTTGAGACAAAAAATTCAAGTGTATTCAATAAAATTGCAATTCATTAGTTTTCTGGCTATCTCTATTAATTTAAAAGACTATTCGAATACACCTTAACAGTAAAGATATAGATAAATAATATTGATTATAGAAGATTTTGCTGAAGGGTTTTTTTCTTTTTGTGTAATTTAACTTTTTAGCCGAGCTGTTAACGGAGACATACTGATCAATTTCACATCTCAATCGGATTCTGTAAATGTTCTAAAGATTGGCAAAAAGTTTAGACAAAGTGGAAGTGGAAAGTAGGTAACTGAAAATTCATTAAATTTCTTAGTTTTGTTTTGTCAAAAGTATTTGATTAAGCGAATGCGTGTAGCTCGCCCGGTATTGGACGCCACGGAATCGGGGATGTACTAGCAAAGACCACGAAAAAAGTACTAGAAACTCGAGTGCGTAAGACGTTTGTCAGAATCGTGGCGAACTCGTCGGTCTCTGGAGATACAGGCGTCAGGTTTATGTATGTATATACAGTACTACCACTTATAATTTACAACGATGTAACTGCTCAGTAACCAAATTTTTCACTCTTTGCCCGTGGTACGGTACTGTTGTCCGGTAAACCGGACCACGGGAAAAAATATTTTCCATAGTTCAGTTGGCCGGACTTTGCGTGGCGCGAATATACCTCAGTATTTTCTGCCAGTCATAGCGCGTCATGTGAAACCGCGAACGAACCCGTCCGCTATTGGCTGATGCGTACGCGCCATATTTGGAGTTCGGTGCCGCTGCGCCATGGCCATGGCGGTGTCTCGGCAGTCGGTACTTGTCTGAGCGAGATAGCACGAGTCCAGTTATTAGTTCGGTATTTCACTGATGTTTTCATTCGGTTGGGAGTCGGCGGTGGGTTGCGCTATTCTGCGCCATCGGACAATGCCGAGAAGACTTATAAAAGTGGTAGTACTGTAATATCATATTAAAACCTACTATATCTACTTGCATGGCGCATAAAAATAGAAGTTTACAGACATTTTGGTTAAAACTAGCACAATAACAAACAAATGAAGGTAAGGCATTTACTGAATTTTCTGCCACATAATTAGGTTAGGTTCCACTTCCGTTTTTTACTCTTTTTTGCCAAGCTGTAGAACATTTAAAAAATCCGATTCCGAGATCGAATTGATCAGTATTACTTATGGGTATAAAGTAAATATTCGGGTGCATTTTCCTCAGAGAGATGCAAAATAATTAGTTGTTCTTTGATATTGCACGCATACTGACAATTGAAACATACATACACACCATATAATTTGTGTAGTTTACTTATCGTACGGTTGGATCTACCTAAGGGTTGGTAATAGATACCTAGATGAAGAAGAAGAAGAAGAAGAAAGATATTTATCATACCAACAAGATACATCACAGAAACAAAATAAGCAGATAAGTAACATAATATGCACAGCAACAGAAAGAAAACTAAATACACAACAGACAAGACGAATAAATAAAACAGCATCGTAGATGTAGCCTGTGGTGTATCTAAGTTGCCACAAAAGACAGCTGACTCAGCAATAGAATATTCTTTATTTTATGTACACCAGGAATTTACGAAATGCAATGGAATACATGTGATACGTACCGCATGCACCATAAGTGCGATTACTGAACAAAAACAATGACGCCGCTGAAGCCGTTGACTATACACATTTAACTTCAGCTTACATTAAATTAAACACGTGTATTTAATATGTCCTATGAAACCTTACACAGATGTTTATTGAGCTTACCTGTTGGTTTCATAGAATAGACGTGCCTCTTCAAAGGTTAATTTGACAGATATTAAAGTTTTACCAGCTACTTACACAATATTTTTTGTACTAACACAATGTTTTTTGTGCGCATTAATTCTTCTTAGTAATTAATTGGTTCTTTAGTCGAAAGAAAGTTCCAACTAAGCTGATAAAATTTAAAATGACATACTTTTGTATCTGACGGTTTAAAAAAGTATAAAAAAATCGGCCCTTAGAGGAAGGCACCAAAGTCTAATGCCATAAATTGAATGAAACAACGTGGCTGTCAAATCAAACGCACTTGATTATAAAAATTGACTCTCTCTTAACATACTTTCGAAACTTCTGTTAAATCAACCTATTGATCTCCCTGACCCTGGATTAATACATTTGCTGCTGAAAACGGTCGTAGCGAGTTTTTGCATGTTTGACTCCAGTGGTAAGGATCGTCGTGAGTTGGTTCCAGCATCTATTGCGTAACATGACGTTTAATCAGCAGCAGATGTGTATGTGAGAATTCGCTTTCCGCTTCATCGCTGGACGTTTTAGCGTAGAACGTATACGAGAAGATTAACTCAGAACTCAGCACAAAGCATGACCATGAGAGCATTTCTTGCCGCCAATAACATGTAATCCCACCCTGCCACCGTCTGAAGCGATTGATAGATAAATACATTATTTATTTTCTCTTGCAAGTACGTAATACGAAAATATAGAAATAAGTGTACGTATCATGACTTAATTTGTACAGAAATCTTAAATAATAAACATAGAATAAACTTAATCAATCGTAAGATAAGAACATTCTTTATTGCATAAAGAAAAGAAACAAAAGACATAAATAAAAGTTACAATGAAAAAAGTACAATGGGCGGCTTTAAGTTGTAAGTTAAGTTGTGGTAAGAATTCCTTATTGATACAAAAACGTTCTTATTTCAAGCTTAAACTCGATACAACTTTGTGCCACGTTTATTACGAAAGTATATGATGATGTGGTTTCAAGTGGCAAACCTTGTATGACTACGTAGATGATTCATCCAACATGAAGTGGCAAATCCAATCACAAGGACACTTTAATATCTGGGACATATTTTTTTAGATGAAGTCATCTGGCCTAAAACCTCTGAGCTTGGTCTATCTAATCCGTATAAAGAAAGTGCAATACGTTAAAACTAAAAATAGAACCTGCACTGGAACAACGAAGCAGTCAAATTTGAGATTTCGTGCTCTTTGTGAAGTTCTGAGTTTATATTCTTTGTTGCACTAATCCGTGCTGAGGACAATTTTAAAAAACCTATTTAGAGGCTAAAAATTCCACCCATGTGGGTGCACTCGGGGCTGCAAGTGATATAAATTACTTCAGCCAGATGTCGCTGCCTGTACGTAATACAGAGAAGTTTGTAAAGAGGTTCGAAATTTCGCCGATGCCTGTACTTGCCCATTAGCTCAGTTGGGAGAGCGCTGGCACGGTTAGCCAGAGGTCGCGGGTTCAAGTCCCGACATGGGTGGAATTTTTAGCCTCTAAATAGGTTTTCATAGTTCTGAGTTACTATTCTACACGAATATTGTGTTTCATGCCTCCGAGATGTAACGTTGTAAGATCGCGTTCTGTTGTTACAGGAAGTGGTGCTACACAAGGAAGGAGGGTCGCTCGGCTTCAGCATCATCGGCGGCACAGACCACTCTTGTGTCCCGTTCGGCGGGAAGGAACCGGGCATATTCATATCACACGTAAGTCTGTCTCAGTTTGTAGCCTTCACTAACAGACGCCGCTAGCTCACAGTGACACAAATAACGATGCCTGAAATATGTAAACACTCCACTCCATATGTAAACAATCCATTCATAATTAGTCTCTTATTCGCGTCTTGCGTGATAAACGCGGGCAACTCCCGATACGTGCTATCTAGTGCGACTTAAGACAAATTTTATTTCTCTTTTATTTCTGTATTTCATTCAGTATCTTTGACTTGAAATGAATCATCTAAATACAGAATAAACTTCGATTGCCTTATGAGATCACTGGGTAACAGATCAACAATGCTGGATAGGTTTTTTTTTCGGAATAGTAGAAGAGCTAAACCTCCAACCTCAGAATAAACTCGCATTTCGATTACGTCATTACATTTCGATTACGTCATTACATTTCGATTACGTCATTACATTACACTGAATAAATTGATTTTGCAACTATCTGCCTCTCGCTCACACGAGCTGCTCCAATGATTTTTATCGGTGTTTAAACAATTAACGTTCAGAGAAAATTAACGATAACTCGAGTGTACATTCATCATAGTGAACCTTCTGATTTTGCCTTAAAGTATAACATCTCGTGGCTAATCCCTCTCTCAGATCGTGCCCGGCGGAGTCGCCGCGAGATCTGGAAAGCTTCGTATGGGCGACCGACTGATCAAAGTCAATGGGCAAGAGTTGAATGGAGCCACGCATAGAGACGCGGTGCAACTACTACTTCAGCCCGGTCCCACGCTCTCTTTATCCGTCCGACACGACCCGCTGCCCCTTGGCTTCCAGGTATGTCTTTATACCCCACATGACATCCCATCAATATAAAGTCCGATAAACATCAGTCGGACCGGCCGGCGGCCGTCCCCAGGCATACGATCTGCCTGGCGGGAAATTTCCCTTTATAGTGGAAGAGCCACAATCAGCCGCTCTTTCCTATACCCCGTGTTAGGGCGCTTATACACGGGCGACTTGTGCCAACTGCAGCCGGCGAAACTCGTCGACGGCAGCCGCCGACATGTCAGCGTCGAATATCCGCGTCAGCGCGTCGACGGCTGCAGTTGGCACACGTGCCGCCCATGTATAAGCGCCCTTAAGATTCATACTTGTTCAAATAGCCGACTGCACAGTGCAAGTAGTTCTCTACACCTTATTATATTTAGCTGGCAATGTTTTAGGCTAAACTGGGTGCAAAGTAATGCATATTATGAACATGATGTGCAGCCAGCTATGGGAATAAATGGTATATATAAAATAAACAAGTACTCACACCTATGGATTGAAAATGAATTGAATGATTGGATAACACGTTTGCAGAGTTATTGCATGTTTGAGAGTCTGCAGAAGTACTTAGCTTCTCAAGAAGTAAATACGAGCATTATGAACTTATTTATGCCTAAAGCGTGCTGCGATGCAGTAGATTGGGTTTCTATGTCGCTTCAAAGTAGATTTTGGCGGTATCTATTTGACATGAACGAGTCTGCGCAACGCTTTCGAATCGAGGCACACTGCAGGAACAGTTGCGCTATGGATACCTGTTGCTTACTGAAGACATGTTAAACTACATACAGCATTCGCATCTACGGAGCGGTTGACACAATTCTAATCGCCACCATTAAATTCGCATTCGTTGTTTCTTTTCCACACGTGCTAACGCCGGCCGCTACTCACACACACAGGGTCGCGTACAAGTTGAGATTGTTAACGCAACTGTAAGTCTGACACCCGGCGGTTTGGATACCTCTTGAGTGTTACTTTGCCAAGGCAGTTACTGTCGGAACGTACCCCGAACCCCCACCGTGTGTGCTCAGTTTTATCGTCGTGTTCCATCGTTATTTCTTTTATTAGTGGCTTGAGTATTTGAACACTGGCATTTTGGTGGCCTTGAAGCCGCGAGGGTTTTTTCCACTCGTGGTGACTAGCTTTCCAAAAATCGCAAAACTAGTAAGTAACGAATAATAATAATAACAACTTCCACACAACACTATCACTTGTCCTGGTCCCAAACTAGATACTATGTGATATGGTAATCAGGCAAGAACATAGAAAAGCATCTAGGCTTAGGGCATCAGTACAAATGTACGGTGGGCCCCAGTATCGTGTTGTCGTATATCTACACTTTTGCCGAAAGGTTAAATAATAGTTATATGTAATTTTTTTGCGTTTTTTGAAAAGTCTCATAGTTAAATGTCACCTGTAGAACTAAACCCGATCGGTTAAAAAAGACAAACAAAATTTCAACGTGTAATTTTCAAGGGCTTATTTTGCAAAATTCAGTTTGAATTTGAAAATTAATTGGCCCCCGATACTGTCCCCTTTTTTATTTCTAAACCAAGCGTGTCATACGCTGAAACGTAAAATTACTCCTGTTATAGCTAGGATTCTTATTATGTTCAATTCACAATTATTAGTAAAACTTATTTAGTTGCATGATAAAATCCGGCTTTTGCATGTATGTGAATCCAGGTTTGTAAATGTTGTCAAGTGATTTAATGAAACGTTCTTTATGGATCGTGTCCTTTATTGTATCTTATATCGCGGTATGTGACAATGTCTTTGTTATTTCTTTTTTTATAGAATAAAACAGCGCAGATTCATGTAACATATAAACGTTGCTGCAGTTATATGTTACACGAGGTTGATTTCGTCAACTGCGCGTCATTCTTTTTTTATTATATCACACTATCAAGTAGAGTTTGGCAAAGGCAACGCTGCATACCTTACGCCGTTTCTTCTTTCTTAAGAACAAAGGCATCCCGCAAAACAGCAGAATGTAATTATTTTTTGGAGGTTGAATGAAGTTATTCGCTCATCCTTTCGCAAATCGATGTGCGATGGTTACATCGCACAGTACACTCATCTTCTGTTAAATTCATTTACGGATTGAACTAACTGAAATTAATTTTGTATACTGCAACTAACTTCTCGCTAAAAATAGCCATGCTAAGTCATCATACATGCGCAGGACCTCACGATCGTGAAGCAAGATGGAGAGAAGCTCGGCATGCATATAAAGGGTGGCCTGAACGGGCAGCGCGGAAACCCCAACGACCCGAACGATGAAGGAGTGTTTATTTCGAAGATCAACAGCGGTGGCGCTGCCAGGCGGGACGGCCGGCTGAAGGTAAGAGCTTCTTATGTACATTGGAAACAATCTGAGTTTGCTGATGACGGTTGAACTAGTGATGGGGGTGTGGTCGATGGATGTGCGACGTCAGCGCCACCTAGCGCCCATTTTCTAAGACCATACAGAGTATCCATTCAGTATTATAATGAAAGTTTATACAATTAACAGTTTTTCTTATAATTAAAGAAGCATTGTGTAATGTGCACTCATCGTATCGAACATATCAGCTCTTAAATAAACATAGTCACGAGTCGCAGGTCCATAGAACGTAACTTTGTGTAGAATTTTGCGCTGGGGAAAAATTTAGGTCTCTCCCTTTACCATTTGAGGAGTGTATTAGAGGAAAACCAAGCGGGCAATGAACGCTATCTTATAACCGTTAGTACACGACTAACCATTCGCAGGTGGGCATGCGTTTGCTAGAAGTGAACGGTGTCTCCCTACTGGGCGCGACGCATAACGAGGCAGTGAACGCGCTGCGCTCGGCCACTCACGCGCCGCTCCACCTGGTCGTCTGCCACGGCTACTCGCGCCCGGAGAAGTATACTGTGAGTACACATTTAAGGCTCCTCCATGCTGTCTCGCTTGCACGATCTAACATTTTCGGTGATTGTAGTAAAATGAGTATACTTTTGATAAATGTGGTTTGACGGTTTGATAGATAATTATATTACGGACATTTGAGACCATTTTTTTTGTTTTTTTATCAGTGGTTTTTAATAAAGAAAAGTTGTTTCCAAAATTATTAATTTTGGAATTTAATTTCGTTAATCAAAAACTAGGTAAACAATAACAAAAATATGTCTTGAATGTCCGCAATTTTACTATCTATCAAACCCTCAGACCACCTCTATTAAAAGTTTACTTATTTTGTTACAATTGCTAAAAATGTTATATTGTGCGAGTGAGACAGCACGCTCGACGTAACGACAACCTTAAGAACGGGCCTAATCGCGATTGTTTGTTTGGGGATGTTGATGGGCATCGTCCTTAATATTGACAATAGTTACAGTGATACGGCATTTTATCTTGCTTTACTCGCCGAGATTTTTGTCGATGACGTACTTCCGTTGCAAATTGAGTGAAGTGCGGTCAATTATTGTAGTAAGGGTAGGTAGGTAGTCTACCCTCAAGTCACTTTTATTTTTCGCAGCGGGTCGAATAGACAATCGCGATCAACCTGGTAAATAAATGTCATGATGTATTAGCATCGCGAGTCATTAAAAAATATTATACTATGAGTACCTGCAAATTTGTCTAAAGCCGAATTCACGAGGTGCGTGATCTTGGACAGGCCAAGAGTCTGTGTCAGTGTGATGGTCCGAGATTCAAAGCCGCAATGTTTGTCGTTGCAAAATGCCGAATGAAAGAGAATAAGAAATTGGCTTTTAAGACAGTTTTAACCACTTTCTAAGGTACATTATATGGCATCGTTCCATTTTGAGTTCTTGTAATTTACCTATATAGACGATAACTTAGTCCATCCGAGACTCAATTGGACCATGTCTGCGTAACACATTCCGCAGTTTCTGCGAAACACGGTCCTATTTTGTTTTGGCCGGCCGAGAATGTCAAATGTGACGAAATCTAGTCAGCCTTGTGTGATTTCTTACTTACCCTCGTCTCATCTAAGCGACTTATGGTGGGCACAGACCGGAGCGAACGAAGAAACCAATGCGAACGAACGGTTCAGTGTGCAAATCAGGATTGGTCGATGGCCCTGATCAGTGTGACCTGATTGGCACGCAGATCAGTTCGTCTGTATCGTTCGGTTGATCTGTACTCGCCCATTAAACGCCTATGAAATTGCTAGCAAGAAGGGTCGTCACGATTACACGTGCCATATGGCTTAAACACGCCCGATACACAAATGCTTGCAAAAGATCGCGATGCAAAATCGCGCAATAATAAGCACGCTATCAATTCACAGCTCCGTCGATTTCCACCCACGCCACATTTACATTTAAGTTGCTTCTCCTATGATTTACACCGTCACAGTTAGAGTGTGATAGATATAGAGAGTGTTGTGAACAGACCGGCAGCGAGAGTGGGACAGCGGATACGGGCGGCTCTCTGTCGCACTCAACGTCGAGCCTGGACCGGGATGACACACTGAACCAGCATCAACCGGTAAGTGATTTAGAAATTCTATTGCACAGCGCTAATGTCGTTGCTTGATATGTTTGATAGTGATACCTTTGCACAATAGTTTTTCACAATAGTCTGAAAGTCATGAAGTTTTTCTTTTTTCAGTGATTGAAAAAGTGCTTCCCATAAACAAATGTCTCAAAGGTTCAAAAAGAAAGATATCTGAATAGCGGCGGGGTCTAGATGGCCCGTGACACTTTGTTCTAGTCTTATGCCTGCCGGTTATAACGTAGTTATAAAAAGGTGTTATTTTTTCCACAGGAACAGCTATTCCACCAGGACCTAGTTGAGTTTGAACACGAGAAAGAAGTCGCTGAACTCCGAGGAAAAACTACACCTGAAAAGGTTGGTTAAATTGTCCAATTCATAATCAATCAACCAATATTAATAAATGAATTTAATTAATAAATCGCCTCGTAAAGAATTTACAAAGATTTCTGTCAAAGTTTTCCAAGCTTTGATTCAGCTCGATAAATGCGTGCTGTTACAATAGCGAACGCTTTAAAACTACCTATTTATTTATCATAAGAACCTACGGGATCGGGCCATATAATTATATTTGACAGGAATATTAAATTCAACCCAATGGCTTTGTTTTCTAAGTAACGCACATTTGTAGAAGTGACGACACTCGCTAACTGTAAACGAAAACATCTTGAGGAAACCTCTAGGTGCGTCTAAGAGTGACAAAGGTGTCCACATGCCTCAGCGCTTGAAATTGCCAATCGGAGGTGTGCACACACCTTGATTAAACCCGTATTCTCTCTCTCCCTCTGTGTGAAGGCCTGTGCCTTACAGTGGGACATATATACACTGCATTATAAATAACTTCCCTCGCCCCAGGTGCTAGATATCGTCCACGCAGTCGAGAGCATGGCTCTTGAGCCGGCGCCGCCGACCTCGCCCGAGCCCCAACACAAAACAACTACCGTCGTTATGTCAAAGCACACGCTCCAACCTCAGGTTAGTAACGTTACAACATGTGGCACCCGGATCTAGGCCAGGACCGCAAGCGTCCAAAATCGAGAAAAAAGTTCCGGACAAGCCTGAGTACGGTCAGGGGCATGTTTCATAGAACTACAATTCATGGTCTACTAGCAATGTACCTCGAATTGTCACAATAAACTACGAATTGTAGTTTTATTAAACTCGGTCCAGAAAGAATTGTTTCATGCATCGTCTAATTAGAGGCTTTTTTTGTGTCCGGATGCGTTTCCGAGGTAATTTTGGACGCTTGTAGTGGAAGTATTAGAGTAGTATTTTTAATTCGCAGTGATAATCAGATTACACGGTTGAAATTCGCTGCTAGCGACACTCCCATACGCTTTGCACCTCGAAACTTCAAAAGAATTAATAAAAAAAAAATACAAGAAAAATTAATGGATTTATTAATAAAAATTATTTTATGAATTGTTTTTTTTTTGTATTGATTTTTTGTTTGTTTTTGCCTGATGCATAATGAAGAATATTCTTATTTTATCATGCTAGGACTTTTTAGCGTATTTTGAGGAGTCAGGAATGTTTCATGGGATTAAAAATGCTACTAAGTTAAATCGCATCGCAAAGCCCTTTTCTCGAAAGCTTATTAAGGTTCTTTATATGATTGGAGTTCTCAGAATTCGACCAGTTACATAGTCAGTAACTTAACTCCTGAACTGCCCTCGCGGAATGGAACGTAGGTATAGGTGGCCCATACTAAGTTGGACACAGATCTGTGTCGCGGCAGACGAGTGGTTAAGCGAACTCTGCTGTCGATTCATAATAAAATGTAGAAATTTTAGCCTATGAAGGGCTGACGATATATAAGGCTAACATTAATAAAATTCGACTCGTAGAACGCATTGACTAGTTTTGCCTGTTATTAATGGTTGAATAAGTTTTTGAGAGCTCTATTTACGTACTAATACCGCACCATATTTTTCTTTGGTGAGAATTCTAACAGTCTTAACTGTTACTTTCTAACCATCCACCAAGTAGAGAAGATAGTGACTCAATTATGGTTTTCCATTTTTTACTCCTCAGCTTTCAATTACTTATAGTCGGCTATTAAGTCCCCTTAAAGCATACATAGTGCAGATAAAAATGCGAAGTACCTATGCATGCATCTGAATGAGCAAAGGATATGTGACTCATTATGATTTTCCATTTTTTACTCCTCAGCTTTCAATTACTTACAGTCGGCTATTAAGTCCCCTTAAAGTATACATAGTGCAGATAAAAACGCGAAGTACCTATCATGCATCTGAATGATTTTGCAGTATTATTTTGAAATCGCAATACTGTTTTATGTTGGCTATATATTTCGAAAATGTATTTTTGACTAAAAGCATGAAAGTATTCCGTGTTTTTAGTAAATATTTTTTTGTAGCTTAAGTAACAGGATTTTATGCCAACAAAATTAATATGTACATTATGGACAGCATGCACTTATTACTCTTTAAGCAAATGCTTGCATGGAAATACGCCTATGAAGTTTATGCCTTTAAGTAGCTATCCTATTAGTGTATTTTTATCAATAAACCGATACATACCTTCCAAAATAAATGTTCTTATTTAAGTATCTAAATGTATTCCTTTGGACTATTCATCTTCTGGGACGGTGGTATTTTGTTCTTTAGCAATCTTACGTCACGCAAATATAATTTGATTAAATCGACTTATAAATTTTGCATGTAAACATCTTTTGTTATACCTAGTTCTACTATCACTGTACATGTTCAATACTGAACGCTAATCTCAAGTGTTAAAAATTATAAAAAGATAAGCACCCAAAACAAACATCAAGAAAATATCTATTATCTAGTTTGTTTATTTACGAAAGTGTAGTCGTAAGAATGATTTACTAAAATTTTTATTTTACTACCTCGTAGCTTACCTGTTAGATGTCGTCATGTGTTAGCTTACCTCGGGTGACCCTGCTTAGATAAACAATATATAGATTGACAGGTCTCAGTATTGACGTAGAAATATTGTTGCATCCATTGCAGAACCCTGAGGAGACGGAAGGAAAAACATAGTACACCAATATCCCGTCTGTTAGTATTGTGTAAATAAGCGAATCTTTATTAAAAACATGAATCTGATATCTGATAAAATTAAAGAATATGTCTCTGGTAAATAGGTAGAGGTTATAATTATACTATTAAGGGCCAATTTTGCAATAGTCAGATAAAACTTTACAGGAGAATAAATTGCATGCTATCACTGTCTAAATCATACGACAAGATAGTGACAACATCAGTTTTATCCTCCAGTTAAGTTTTATCTGACTATTGAAAAATCCGGTCTAAGTTGTGTATAATATTGTCAAGATTCATCTCCGGGCATTATTTTAAAGGAAATGGGGACGCTTGCGTTTATTAATTGATTTGAGTTCCCGATATGATGCCGTATTTTTATCTGTTATCTATACAAACAAGATTCACCTCTGTCCTTTCTGTTTATTAGTATTATTTAAAAAACTAGATGTTTCCATTGTAAACTTCCAACGATCTATTTACTCACTGAGTATTTTAGTGGTTTCCATTTTTATGCTCATAAGCCATGTGTAAATAGCATAAAAACTAAATCAGTTATATGTAAACTACTTGTTCATATGTGTATGATTCCTGAGATCGAGTGTTTATCGTAAATGACTGTTAAAGTAGAACTAGTTTCGTTATCAAATGAAATAAATTCTAATTCAAAGGATGAATTCTATATGTCCAGTCGTAGACTGTATTTATTATTATTCTCTAATTATTTTAGATTTCCGTGCTGAGTTTTAACTGAGTCAAAGACAATTATTATATTTATGTTAAACGAAATGTGTCCTTGCATTAAGCTCCTCCTAACCAGTTTATTCTCTTTATGAGGGAATTCGCTTGCTGTTTATAAATAGAATTCGGTCGTACTTTGATTACCGGTGGATTAGTTTTCATCGGCGAGAATATGTCTCGCCGATACGAAACCGATATAGTAGAATACTATATTTTTCGACTAAGTGGAATGTGTGTACTTTTCCCATGATCAGTGAACTGTGACACATCAAATACCTTTTCTACTCCAAATGTTTCCATCTTATATCAATCCCAGTTTTAATATACCCTAGACCTTTTGTAATCTTGTATACTTACTGTATTGTATATCTTTTTTATAAGAAAAGACCAATTTTATACCACTATCTAACCTCAATCTAGCCTCCGATAATGTGTAGTATCTACAGTGTATGATCTATATGCGTGTTACAAAATGTTGCTTAGCTTTACTGAAATACCGAGCCCAGATCTTCGGTTCCCGATATGTTAATGGTGAAGTGAATGAAAAGTTAACCCCTTGTGAATGTCTTATTCATGTTTTCTTGATAAGTTTGTGTGTCAGAATGTTGGCCAAATCTAGTGTTCATGACTGCCAATATTAAAACTATATTCAGGCAAATTATTCAGGCATGTTCAGACATATTTTTTTGTTTGTGGTGTTATCTTTAATTAAAGGACGATTCTCGGGAAATTCTGTTTTATTCGCTGTTCAGTTTTTGTTCACAAAAGCAAGGCATTTATTTTGGAAGAGATTTATTTTTAAACAATTCGGCTGTTTTCTTTTTAATCCACAAATTTTCGTGCAAGTAGCTTCTACCCAGACGTAACAGCGTAGCGTCGATTCCGATAAACCGAACTGCACTATATTCCTAGCTAGTTGTAATGTAAGTAAGCTTGCGTAACACGTGTGTTGGTTTCGCTAGTCGTCTAGTCCACCACCGACGTCCCCGTCGCCGCTGGCGGTGTTCTCGCAGCAGAAGTCGAAGACCCCGTCCCCAGTGCCGCCCCCCGACGAGGGGACCCCCGTCGACCCGCCCCGGGAAGCCCCCAAGAAGACTCCACCTCCCCCACCCAAAAAACCACAAGTGCCCCGCAAACCGCAGTCCAAACGAGTTAGTTTTACGCAAAACGAATCGTCGAGAAACGACCCCCGGACAGAACCGCATGAGGAACTGCATGACACGAAGCTTACAACTGTAGATAGCAGAGACACTAACCAAGCATGCGTTGGGAGAAGCTCTACACTAATCAAAGAACGACCCCTAGTGGAAATGCCGCGATACAAAGACTCCGTCCCATCAGGGACTTCATCAGAAGTGATCATTCCCCCTCCGCCCTTGTTCGACACAGACGTAAGTTGTGGCGCCGACTCGTCGCTGCCTATTACTGTAGTCCTCGAGCGTGTTGTGTTGCCCACGCCCGCTGAGGCTGAAACAACCATGCAGTCGACCGGCACCACAAACTCCCCTGAAAGTGAAATCCCTCCTCCTGTTAACTATTCCGCTCATCCAGTGTTAGCCTCTTTAAGACAAGACTACATCCCACCGTCCTTAGTATCTCTAGCTCCACCCCAGCAGTTTTTCCGACAGCCCGACTCTCTCAGTAGTGACGATTATTACCGAGAGCTGTCAGTGAGCCCCGGCAAAGAGCCAGACCCACCGGAGCTGCTCCACGCACAGTACGGTACGCTTCCCTCTGTCTCTCATGTACCAAATTCCCCATGCAACCTTCATCCCGACGAAACATACATTCCAGACATGGATTACTATGTCCCTTCGTACAAATTCTACGAAGAGGATCAGGAAAATGTCTTTAGAAACCCTTCACCGAATATGGTACATTCGTCGACATACCCTCTTATAAATCCGTATCCGTGTTTAACGACGGTCGCAGGGACATACAATCCTTACACCTGCGACCACACAGTTTGTGCCAACAGCCAAGGCAACGTCAGCCTGAGACCTCAGACTCCGACGCTAGTCACTCCAGTAGCCAAAGATGTTTTTGTTAGTCGGACTGTGGAGAGCGATGATGTGCCCAAAAGTGTACAGACGGAGAGAAGAGTGCACTTCAGTGAGGTGACAGCTGCGTCCGTCTCGGATTCAGTGGCGTACGATCCCGCCAGTGCGATGGAGGGAGGAACCTCGCCAGTTTCCGCCCTGAAACCAGCATGGGGCAGCAAAATAAAAGCCTTCGCCATCGGCGAGGTAATAATCAATGTACGCCATCACACTTGCACACGCATACGCTTCTTTTGAATTGTGTTCGTCAACGACAACTTCAGATGACTAAAACATCCACGACTTCGACCATCCCCCCACTTTCCCGATAATTATTTTTTAAACTATCGAGTACCTGTTGCTAACTTGCGATTAACATTATTTTGCATGATTGATTTACTTTACGCCTTTAATTTGATATTTCATCATTGTACAATTAACTATTTTGACTGCATGGGTGTTCACAGATCTAACAGCCTGGAGAAGGGGATGTATGTACAGCTTCTAAATACCTACTTATCAATCAAACAAATTATAAAGCTTTTTATCTCATGTCCTGTCTCATTGTTTATTATAAATGTAGCAATCGTCGTGTTGCATTAATATATTGTATTAAGTGCTAATATCTTGCGCAATATGTCAACAGGCTTCCCCTCCTCATTCTGGGAATTTCGTGAAAGCGTCTGTTAGCGATAAGAAAAAGTTCTTCGAAAACGCTATGGAAGAGAGTCACAAACCATCGCCAAAACCAGGTAAGTTAGTTAGTTTTAGGTGATGAAACTAGCCCTTCAATAAATTCATAGCCTAAATACTGCAATGTACTGGATAATTGGATTATCGGTGATGGAAACGTGTCCTAATGTATGATGAAACAAAACTACAATCTAGGCGAGGGCGCGGAAAAGACCCGACGCGTTGTATAGACCACAGAGCAAGTACAGTGGTCTGTGACTCATACTTACAATGCGTCGCATTTTTTCCGCGCCCTCGGCCTACACCCTTTCTGTGTCCAACACCATACATACTTCAACTGCTGGACATAGGACAATAAACGGGGACATTTCCTTTTTATGTCGACCCAGCCTCTAGTAAAATCGTTGGTCCAGTGAATTGGCCCAGGCCTTATCCTATGTTCTAATGTTCATCTGACTATACTTTCTGTCCCCGCGATTCCAGACAAAGTGTTCACATTCCTGTCAGCGGATGAGGTGGAGAAAATGAAGCAGGAAGAGGAACGGAAGGTTGCCACCATGTCGCGGGCGGAGCTCGGCTCCTGGTCCACTGAGGAGCAGCAGAGCGGCGACAGCTCGCCCGAGGACGACGAACCGCACGAAAATGGCCACAGGTATTATCCGGTTCAATTGCTGTTAGGATAAGACCTTTTGGTATGGAGCGGCATATGATGTCAACTGTCTCCTTTCAGTACGTTAGCAACGCTGTCGGGAAAGCGCGTGACATGTGAGTGACGAATACAACTTCATCGGAAGTATTTCTTTTTAAATTATATTTCTTACGGACGGCGAGAGTGTAGTCGAACTGTTTAGAATAATCTAGATGCTAGGTGCAGATAGATTACGTGAAAGGTACCATGTAGTAGGTTCTAGGTATATGTATGTAGAGACAAGAAAACCTTCCAGAATAATCTATGCGCTAGAAAGAGACTGTTAGACAGAGATAGAAAGACATTCTGGAATGTTCGATAGTCTTCTAGAACCTATTTCTAGTATCTTCGATGTGATTCTGGGCACTTCCAGAAGATATTCTGGAACGTTCTATAGTTTTCTAGTACCTTCGACGTCTTTCTAGGTACTTCCTATGAGTGGAGTAGAAGACTTAGAAGATTAGCTTTATTTTTATTCTCATCATGTGCCTTAGTTACTATCTTTATTTAATATTTTAGTGCCTTGGTACGTGCAAAAAAATAAATTAACTGATTAATATATTCATCTGACTGTTTTTCTGACCCTACAAGCCATCACTGTCGCGTAACGAAACTCAAAAAGGTCGTATCCTAACAGCATTTGAACCGGATAATACGTTCGGTCTAGTCGCATCACCGAACTAGCTAGTCAATTCGAAGTAAATAAAAATATACCCCTTCTTAAAATCTCTGCTCACAATACTGAAGCTTATGGTGACTCCTTCACGGTCCATTCGATTACGCTGTGGAATGCACTGCCACAGAATATATGCGCTAGTCCCACGATTGGCACATTTAAGAAGCGGTTGAAAGAGCATTATCTATCTGTGACATAACTTTGAGCTATATATTTATGTATTTATTTTTTCGGCTTATTCATGATTTTGTAGTTTATTTTGTTCACGTATATAGACCCGTTTTTTACTGCTTCTCCGACTCTCCAAGTTTTGCTGGAAGAAATCTCTTACAGAGATAAACTCGCCTTTGTACATGTTATTTCTTATGTAATGTCTTGTTAAATGTTTCGTGTGCGATAAAGTATAATTCTAAATAAATTAATAAGTGCTACATATACACTCACACGCACACACACACACGTATACACACGCAGGTACACTCCCATACACACGCACATGCCACTTACCACGATTCTAACAAACCTCATCCGCTTCATCAGCATTCATTAGTGGGTGCACGAATGCGAGTCGGTTTCGGGCACCTTTTATCTCGCCCTTCGCTAACAAGAGCAGTTACAAAAAAAAACCTTCAAGTGCGAGTCGGACTCGCGCACGAAGTGTTCCGTACCATTATCTATACAACATTAGACACAAAGATCGCGAAACAACCGGCAAAAAATCAGTTTGTTGTGTGGGAGCCCCCTTAAATATTTATTTTATATTTTAATTTAATTATTTATTGTTGAAGTGAATATAGAACTAAATATTCTGTGAATATTTCAAGCGCATTACCTGTTGCAGTTATCAATATGGAGCAAAAAAAAAATTACGTTTGTTGTATGAGAGCTCCCCTTAAATATTTAATTTATTCTGTTGATAGCGGCAACAGAAATACATCATCTGTGAAAATTTCAACTGCTTAGCTATCACGGTTCATGAGAGACAGCCAGACAGACAGACGGACCGTAAACTCTTAGTATTAAGATCCCGTTTAGCATCCCTCGGCTACGGAACCCTAAAAACAAGTTTTTATTCCTCTCAGTCCCTTATAACGGTATTCCCCCTTCAGTGTGCACCCCGGCGGCGTGGGTCCGTCGGTGAAGGCGCAGCGGCGGCGGGGGCCGCGGGGGGAGGGCGCCGAGGACGCCGAGGCGCGGGCGGCGAGGCGCGCGGCCTGGCGGGCGGCGCGGCTACGCTCGCTCGAGCAGGTAAAGCTTCCCTCAGTGTGTGGTTCTTGTTGTAAAATGATAAATCCCACTATATCATGTTATAAATGTGAGTTTGTGAAGATGTTTGTTACTCAACCACGCAATAACGGCTGAACTGATTTAGATTAAATTTGGTATGGAGATAGTCTGAGTCCCGGGGAAGGACATAGGATACTTTTCATCCCGGAAATTACTCATTCCGTGCGGACGAAGTCGCGGGCAAAAGCTAGTCTAATATATAAAAATCTCGTGTCACAGTGTTTGTTATTTACAGTGTTTGTTGAGGTCATCCAAAACGGCTTCACCGATTTTTTTGATTTTTTTTTGTGTATATGTCGTAGTCATATCGTAGATTGTGCCATATCATGATGTGGTAGCCATATCACGAAATGTGTCCTTTTCATGTAAAGGCCAAGTCAAACTGGCCGTATCGTTTAAGCATCAACGTTTGACGATATGGCAATCTACGTTTTGCCATATCATAATGTAGGGTACCCATGACTTTAACAGGCACCAACCTGATTTAACTTTGACATATTTACTGCATTGAGCTGAAAAATAGATTGAAGATGCCTAACGTATTTAGTGTTTTGGTGCATTTGAACCTCATAGGTTGAATAAAATAACAATAAAAGAAGCAACAGTTTATATTTTATCATTCGTAAAATACAATGCGGTACAATGATTACAACAAAATGAGATTGCTGCCCTACTTTCCTCATTTTGCACAGTATTTACGGAAATATTGCCGTCACTAGAAATATTTTCTGTCGCCTCCATGGTAGAAATACACAACAAACTAACATCAGCGCCTCTAACGGTGGATAGTGGAAGTATTTTACGATATTGCCGCTAACGTTTGGCCGCATCATGAAATAGTCATGCATTTCGCTATTCAAATCGTCAAACGTCGGTCGCTCATTGATCTGGCTAAGCTATTTCATGATACGGCCAGTTTGACTTGGCCTTTTTATGAAAAGGACAAATTTCGTGATATGGCTAACCACATCATGATATGGCTACGACATATATATTAGGGGTTAAAGTATGAAATTGCCGTTTTATTGCAATAGGTTCTTTGAATTGACATAGAATCTTCATGGTTTGAGGTTTTCGAATGAAACTTTTTTCAAATGGTTTCTATGATGTTCTTTTTTTGAAAAATGTGAAACATTTGAATATCGACTTTCAATTGTTTTTGTTATTCAATTTAGACAAGAAAGATGGATACTGCGAAAATTCGAGTGATTATGAGGCACCCATTTTTCGTATTTTTTTATTTTATTGATTTGACGCAAGTGAGTCAATATTGTGGGTAAGGTAACGTTAAACCATGCCGCTAATTCCTGGGTAGTTTGACTAGGGTCGGCTTTCACTATCTCTCTTAATTCATCGTTATTCACCTGTGTGGGCGGTCTTCCTCGTGGCTCGTTCTTTAAGTCGAAATTTCTATCACGAAAGCGTTTAAACCAAAATCGCACGGTGCGTTCATTAGTAGACCCCTCTCCAAACGCAGCATTGATATTGCGGGCTGTTTCTGCCGCGTTAGTTCCGCGTCGGAACTCGTATTCAAAAATCACTCGAATTTTCGCAGTATCCATCTTTCTTGTCTAAATTGAATAACAAAAACAATTGAAAGTCGATATTCAAATGTTTCACATTTTTTAAAAAAAGAACATCATAGAAACCATTTGAAAAAAGTTTCATTCGAAAACCTCAAACCATGAAGATTCTATGTCAATTCAAAGAACCTATTGCAATAAAACGGCAATTACATACTTTAACCCCTATTATTTGGCAGGTCTGAGAATAGGTCGTAGGCTAATTAATATGGGAAAACAACGTTTGCCGAGTCAGCTAGTAATATATACACGACTTCCCAGTTGCAGCAAAATGAACTTAGAAAGGTAATTTAACAAGTAATGACAACAGTACTTGTTTGTTCAACGTAGTAAAAAAAAATTAGTTATGGGCGACGTAGTCTAAAATTTAGAATTTAAAAATGATACAGAACAGAATGAAAAAGAAGTAACGAAAGATGAAGTAAAAAGGAATGGTGTAAAAAAAAGTTACATCGTTACAAGTGTATCGAGGGTAGAGGTACCTCTACTCTTGGCTGGGACACTGAGGTATGGAGGTACCTCTACCCTCTATACCTCAGTGTCCCAGCCAATGGGGCGGACTTTACTCAATTTAATTTGTTTTAATATTGTAATAATTTGAGTAAACTTCTGATAAATGTGGTCTGAGGGTTTGATAGATAATAACATTCGTAAACATTTATTTAGTTCTTGATTGAGAAAATTTGATTCCAAAATTAATCACTTCGGAAACAGATTTTCTTTATTAAAAACGACATATAGGGGAACAAAAACATATTTGAAATGTCCGTAATTCAATTACGGATCAAACCCTCAGACCACATTTATGAAAAGTTTACTATTTTATTACAATAATAATGTTAAATTTATGCGAGCGAGACAGCATATTCCAAGTAAGAACAGCCTTATGGTCAACTAGGCCCGGGCCTATGGCGGCCAATCGTGGAAAAAACTAACTCGCGAGGGATGACTCAAATTATATAGAACTAGCAGTGCCCACGACTACGTTCGCGTGGTAAACGCTTTAGCCTATACCCTGTGTCCTCTCTAAACATCCATTCTAAATACTGGTGAAAGAAATTTTTAAATCGATATGATATCGGATTCGATCGGATACTTTCGGAGATTACCCCCTATCTATACAAATAAAAACGTTTCTTTATAATATCAGTGTAGATGTAGACGAAAAATAATTATATTATTCTATGTGGCTAAGGAACGGACGCGACTATATTAACCTGATCTTAATGAGACTATTGTCGGTCCAACCGTTTATTTAATCTTTGGCAGCTCAATTTAGTGATGTTCTATGAAGTTGCCGATTCGATTTTTTATGATAATCGATTTAAATTTCTTTGAAGTTTTAATCGATTGATGGCAACCAAACAGATTGATAAACCAAAAACTAACCAACAGGTTTTCATATTAATTTGTTACTTATAATAATTTAAAACTAATTTCTTATAGTATAGATCTTTGTAATAAGATAGGTTTATATTTTTATAAAAAATCAACTTGAATGGTCTTCGCTACATAATCTACTCGTTATAATATTCGCGACGCATCACTATCGTGAAAAAATAAAGGTGTCCATGAAGTGTTGCATTTTTCGCCTATGGTTTCCTGTCTAATAAATAAGGAACATCATGGGTGTGCATCTGTCAAAAGTTAAATAAACGATTGGACCGATAATAGTAAATAGAACATAATTTTAAAAAAAGCAAGCATTCATGTCCCAGTGCGGTTTAATACCTTGGACATACACAAGTTTTATTTTCGTTTTCTAGGAAGCCATTCAGTCACAAATGGCGATTAAAAATATGATGGGTCCAGCCAACGAAGTCATAGGTGAATCGACGCCGCGAGACAAGTCTCCTTCAGAGGTAAGCAACTGTTTCTCATACCAGAACGTTTATTGAATGTTGTCCAAGTTGAGGTGAAGAGTAACACCACGTTAGATAAAAAGAACGAATATTGGAAAACTGATCATTGCAACTAAATAAATAAAGCTTCAAATCAAACTGCGGTTTCGGACTGCACGCAAACATCACGTGAACAGAATAAATACACTTTTAGGAAAATGCTTGCCTTTGAGCAACTTTTGTATTCTATTAATTTCATTGCCTTTGCTTCTCTCTCTTTTTGAAAATTAAGTAATTAATAATATCATGATCAGATTTCAATAATTATAATAGGTGCCTTTATGTATAACATTCGTTCTTTCCATCTATCTAATTAGAACTGTCTTGTCATAATCCTATTAAAAGTTATGTTTGTCCGTAACTGTTAACACTGATGGTTGATAACACTAAATAAAATTAGCATCGGTGTTTCATGAAACCATACGATTCATTACCAACAAGAATTGGATACACTTCATGAAATAATCTTGTGAAACTCAGTCACTTACCTCACTTACCTTTTCGAGGGCTGCTCTGCCAAGTTTTAACTGTGTTGACTAAAACTAATTAACATTGTTACTTGTCCGTTGTTATTGGGGAATTTGTACATGTCGCTTCGCTAGCGTTGTCATGTGCCGTCCCTACTGGGTTGGTGTGAAAAATTGGCTTTACAAATTATAGAGCTGGCCCCTGCCACGTATCGCGTTGCGTACAAAACCCGGGCAAATACTCGCCGTGAAGGAAAAAGAGAAACTGTTAGACGAGAGAATAACGTTCAAAGCGGAGGAGTATCTGTGCCCAACCACCGGCGAAACTAAACTGCGAACCGTCGAGTACATTGAGAAAGTTATCGAGAAAGAGGTATGAAAGCGGGCGCGGAGTCACTGTATATTCTGCAAATTATATGCCGCTGTACACAAAATGCAAACGCTCTTTTATCGTGTGGTTCTTTTTTATTATATAATTTTTCTTCTAAAGAGGGCTTAGCTTTTTACGTGCATTGTCGGTGCGATTCTGCCGGTATACGAAGCTTATCTAAAAGCTACAAAACCTAGAATTGAAAATGAACTTAATTTACTGTGATTATAAGCTTTATTTCAGCTTGCACAAATAGTTTTCTTCAAAAGTTTGAGATAAAATTAATTGCCAGAATCGCACCTTATTTAAATGACGCGACTTTTATTGAAGTGACGCAACTGACTTTGATTTGAACTGATTTTTTATTGACTGACGGTTACAAGCCAGACTCGACTGTGTTGTTATTAACATGTAAAATTATTTGGGGGTAAATCGTGCACAGTTTCTAGCACTTTAGGTGAATCACCATTATAGCCGACGGTTTTTAAATAAAATACCATCATCACACTCACCTAAAATAAATTGGATGGATTTACTAACAACTGCTTTTGTAACTTCATGATAAAAAAAATGCATGATACAACCATATTTTCTATTTAAAACGATCGTAGTAGAATATACTCAAAATCTAAGGATTCCACTTGCTGAAGGGCTAATTGTACAATGTCTCCTCCATATCCCGAATAATGAATTTTACTGTATATCCTTCATTTATGTTCACATAATATTATTTTGTTTGGCCGGCGCATAGTACCCGTTATTTATAGCTACGACTGACTAAGCGAACCTGCCAAGCGACGTTCGATACAAAAAGACCGCATTATTTTTGTTTCTTTCTTAGCTGGCACTATTCCTAATCATTTGCAACTTGGTTATGAAACTGAACAGGCTGGTTGCTTAGCCAGTCAATGCTTGCCTATTCCACGCATGGCATGCTAATGTGAATGTGTATGATTTGTCAGAGGATATCCAGCTTCTAGAGATGGACACTACACCCACCGAACACGCAATGGTTTGTGACGTTTTTACAAGTACAACGTTGTTTTTGACTAACATTAGAGTAGTCCTATTAATACGGAGATACTCGAGCGAAATGTTGCGATCTGACCCTATAACTAATAAGGGAGTCATCTCAATTTATCTCGATGTGGATCGTCGTGCTATGAGGGTAATGCCCTTTAATATTGGTGTCAGAATTGGGAGCTGCAAGTTGGTTAGTTGACAATGGTGCATTCTCTTCATGCAGTGATATTAATTAATGCTATGTAGTTAGATCTAACGAACCCTTGATTTTATTTTTATGCATGTTACGTGTTCTTTCATATGTTCGAATTCGTATTAAGTTATAGGTTGTTTCCCACATCTTCCTGTCATGAAATCACTTTGATTGAAGCGTTTTAACACCCATCATTTATTTGTTTCCCTCTTCAATATAATTAAAACTTTCTGAGACTTTTGTATGCACTAAATAACATTATGAACATTCACGATACCATCAAAATCGTCAAAGTTAACCCTCACGTCGAAACGAAACCAGAACAGAAACTCAACCCAGTTTTAACCCGCCAAGGTGGAGACGACGCAAGAGAAAATCATATCACTGGAGTTAACCACGAGCCCGTGCAGCGAGACCGCCCCTTCGGAGCTTGGTGAGGCCGGCATCAGCCTCGGCGAGGGCGAATTAGAGGGGGGAGAGCACTCATTACAGCCCGACATAGTACAGGTAGTCAACCCTCTCTTGGACGGCGGCGCCGGACGGGTCACGGCCATAGCCGTGGGCCCTGCAGACCGCGTCACGCCATACACTGAAACCTCGCAGTAGACTCTTTAGATCTCTTTACAGCTGTTCAGACATCTGTCGACACTTCACTGGGTCAAGTTTGTTAACGCAAGCTCAGTGCAGTGCTGCTAGGTGGAAGCGACAGTAGCCAATGAACGTATCAATCTCCGCTCGTATTCAACACCATATGACAAACTTCGAACGACTTGGTCGCGACCAAGTGACGAACTCGATTGTAGATTTCTTCAACGCTGCGAACTGAAGAATTAAGCTATGGTTTCCATCATTATATTTTTTTTAATACTGTTGTAACTGTGATAATAAGTTTTAAATTCCACCGACTTATTTAATTTTATGAGTGATGGGTGTTACTTGAAGAAATCCACTATTGAGGACATTTTAGGCATTTCTGTTTCCGGTGATCACAATTATTTTATTTTTGTATTTCTTTTAACGTTTCCAACGGAGATTGTAGGTTTGTGTAGGTGTACTACTTATCTTATTTTGATAAAATTTTTATTCTTAAATACTTTACGTATTTTTATTGTTTCCATTCCGTGCAAGTTTTTAAAATGTTTTGACTTTGTGCATGATTAAACTGTGGTTTTAAGTATTTATTGATGCTGTACCTGGTAAATGAGGATAATATAGAATGCGACTGGGAGTGTTGTATAGTGACAACGTGAGATACTATCTCGTATGTGCTCTGATATAAAGGCAAGCAATGTATGTATCGACAATTCTTATTGCATCACATTCTAAAACGTGAAATATCGTGAACGAGACGAGCTTATTCATAATAATTGTAATTCCTAGTTTTTTTTGTAACAAATTGCCTACATTTTATTAGAAGTGGTTATTACATTCAGTATTTATGTTTTACTGGTGTATTATGATTAATTGTATTCTGTTTAGGTTTCTTTTATGTAATTGGTGCCTTAGTTTATTACTCTCATTCAAAGGATTTTATTTAACTGTTATGATTGTGTTTGTATATCATACTCGTAATTTCGTTTCATTGTATTCGGTTTTAGCTGCATTCTTTGTAATTTCTTTACAATTACCTACTTAATTTTAATTGTGATTGTAGTCTTATTTGTAAGCTAAGGTAAGCATTTATTTTGGAATGACTGGCAAATATATTCAAAAATATTATCCGCATTAATCTCAAAATATGTAAATTTCCGATAAAATGTACTTATTGTATTGAAACCAAGGATTTGTCAATGATTTTTAAGAAAGTGTTTTCATTTAGATAATGTTGATTCGAAAGTGGATTGATGTGTGCGTCCTTTATACCTTTTTAAGGCTCTTACGCTGTAATGTGAACTGTAAACTAATGAAAATATTGTATGTTTGTCCCAATAAATGGTTTAATATATATTTTAATAAAATGCAACACATGGTTTTAATTTAAACAACCTCAGGATTTTCAGGAAAGTTTATTGTCTATCGATATCGATACATTGTAGAATAATCGACTACTAGTTGGAAGGACGACTAAAATCTTAAAAATTACGACTAGAATCTCACCTCACTTCTTCGGCGCAATAATACCCTCCAGTTGAGCCTGAAATCATAACATATTTTTTTTTGTAAACGTATAGATATCATCAATCTTTAGGATTCGTGGAACAAGGAGGTCCGTTGATCCTTAGGCTGTGTCAAATGCCTGTTGTGGATAGGACTCGCCCTGCATAATTTTGTACATGTATGCTTGTCAGTTTTCCTCTTATGTTAGTCTTCTACGCCAACACTTCTTTCTGGGCTACTTCAGCTCTACGTTCCTCGTCGGGGCGTTCTTCGAGAAGCACTGCATTCGAAGAACGCCTCGACACTATCTCTACTATACCAGTAGCGCCATTTTCCCCTGATTACCTTTCGCTCTCTTCGTCTCTCTTATTTTTAGTTCTAGGATGGTGTTCTTCTGCGCCAACATTTCTTTCTGGTCTGCTTCAGCTCTACGCTTTGCTTCTCGAAACACGCTCTCTCTGTATTGGAATCCTTGCACTACAGCCCACTCAATATCACTCTCTCCCATACCTTGAGTTGCGCATTCGTCTTCTTCAGCGCCAACAGTTCTTCCTGATGGCGCTTCTCCTCAGCCGCTCGCAGTTCCGCAGCCCGCCGCTCCAGCTGCTCGGTCTTCTGCTTCAGCTCTATGGACTGCTTCTCGAGGGAAGCCCGCTCCGTCTCTAGCTTGGCCACTTGCTCCATTAGGTCTGATTTGCCTTGCTCGGACTGCGGGGTTGAAGGTATGGGAAATTAGTGAGGTATGAGATCAACAAAGGACTGGACTGGTTGTAATTTAAGTACATATTTCAACGCTAAACAGAAGGTGCTTACGCCTAACAGTGTGATGGTTAGATAGATACCTAAATTAGACAACATTCGTAGAGTTGGCTTCTGTCCACGCGCCTGCAATGTTAGGCATACAGGGAGGCCCGTTTTCAACAAACTTCCAAAAAGGAGGAGGTTATCAATTCGACGCGTACCTATGTTTTTGTAGTTGCCTGATTTCCCCTAGAGTTAGCATTTTATCTAAGAATATCAAGGATAATTAACGGTCTTATTTATAAAAACATGATTCCTCGATAAACGTCGATTAAAATAGTCTGTGTTAGAGATTTTACAAGGAAAAGACGTAGCCACAGATTAAATAAACTGCCTCTTAGAGGAATCGAATTGTTATAAATAAGACCATAAATGTATGAATAAAAGTATGAATATCGCTACGAGTCTATACAGCTGCGTCTAGCTCGATATACATTTTGATAAACGGGTGTGCTAGATGTGGCGTCTTCCCTCCAGCGAGTTACCTGCAAGGCTTTTCTCATGCCAAAGGCAATGGAGCTGCAGTAGAGGGTCTGGTAGGCCTCCATTGTGATCCGCGCCTCGTCACGCACTCTTAGCAGCAGAAGACCTCGCTCACCGCAGTTTATTGTCACCTTAATAGACATATTGTGCATATTGTCACATTAAATGTGTCGGTAAAGTGTATAATGCAGAAGCACTAAAAAACTTGCACCGCTCGTTGGCTCTGGGCTGACGCATTTTTTACGAGGTAGGCTGAAGACATTGGGGGCAGCAATTAACAAAAAGACAGTTACGTGATTTACGTAAGAACCAGAGTGAGCAGGTGATGCCCCGCGACAACGATCCATTGTTTCCATCCAACAAAAATTGTAAGCAAGCTGAGATTGATTAGGTATCATCATCATCATCAGCCATTTGATGTACATAGACCTCCCTCATGGTTTTACAATCATGAGGGGTTTTTGCCATAATCGCCACGCTTGGCAGGCGGGTTGGCGATCGCAGTATGCGGTTGGAATCTCAGGAAGACGCTGCTGCCCGTCTCCTGGTAAATCATTTTCTTAGTCGCTTTCTACGACATCCACGGAAGGAAATGGAGTGACGCTACTCTTAATCCGGCGCCACACGGGGACCTTATAGAGTTCTACGTTTAGTGGGTTCGGTTCTAGTGGGCCGAGGTATACCCATCACTTGTAATGTATGAACGCCAAATATAACATAGAAAGAAAATGTCCAGGCAAGGGTCAAGGCACACTGAGGCAGTATCGAGACTGCGATTCGCATATATGCGCTTGAGTTCACTTAGCCCTTAAGCTGCGCGCGTACTAGCCGGAGTTTTCCATCATTCTTGTTTACGTCTTTTTTAACCGACTTGAAAAAGGAGGAGGTTCTCAATTCGTCGGAATCTCTTTTTTATCTTGTAAAAAATATATGCATTAGGTAGGTACGATGTGGAGATTGGGGACAATATGCTACGTAAATTTTTAGATTGACGCTTCGACCTTGTGTCAGTGTGCCTTGACCTTAAGTGTTTTCCCCGCCGCTTTGCCCACGTGGAACTATACACTGGAAAATTTTGTTCAGGGTGTCATATATTTTCTAAGCATCTCCTTTGTATAAATGCAATATATCGATATCTGTTGTTGTGCATATTATGTTAAGTAGGTACTTATCTGTTTAATTTGTTTCTGTGATGTGTCTTGTTAGTATAATGTCTTTTTTCTTCTTCTATAATGAGCGTGTTCATGTTCATACTCAGACTTGCACTTGACCGATTTTTGGGTGGCTGTGACTACAACCTTTTTGAGGCCTAGATCTGCCCGAACGTTTTATGGCCTAAAATGGGACTTGTGCTGAAAATCAATTAAAGACATTGTCCCGTTTAGGCTGCTGGACCCTATTTCATAAAACTCCAATTCATGGTTAGTATTAAAATTCCATGTACATTGCATAGTCAATTAACCAAAAGAGAATCGGCTACGCAATGTACATAGAATTGTCATAATAAACTATGAATTAATTAATTCAGGATGAAAAGCAACAACGCACAAATAATTGTAATAAATCTGCTTACGTAATACTTGAATGGCCCGTAAAGGACTCGAGTACGGACCGCCATCGCAACCATCACCGCCCACCGCGTTGGTGTGTACTTATCATCCTTTATAGCTTTATGAAACGCGGCCCTGCCCTTCTATCACGTAACTGTCGACTCTATAGGGTTAACCGTTTTGACGACTCCAACGAGTCAAAATATGTATGTATTTGACAGTCCGGAGAAGGCTAAATCGGACAACTCTATAAGTGGCGGACTTATGTGGTAACGCCCCTTGTGGTACCTGTCGGATGAGCTCGTCAAAGCACTGCGTGTAGAGCTGCCGGCGCACAGGGCAGATGCCGGTCTCCCGCGCCTGCCGCTGCTGCAGCCGCGTGTCCAGCATCTCTTGCAGGTTGATCACGTCCAAGCGGGTCGCCGGCGTCGACGATATCTGCGAGGGAGGTCAAGTTAGCTAAGGTTAGCCCTGAGCGCATGCCGCTGCAGCAGCCGCGTTTCCAGCAACTACGGGCGTCGACGATAACTGCAAGGGAGGTTAGGTTAAGTTGCGTAAAGTAAGTTCCGCCTGCGAGGGAGGTTAAGTAAGGTACGTAAAGTTAGTCCCGCCTGGCGCTACCGCAGTCGCGTGTCCAGCATCACGTGCAGGTTGATCACGTCGAGGCGTGTCGCGCGCGGGTGTCTACCCCTCCGGGATACAGGCATGAGTTTATGTAATGTAGGTATGTTTAATTTCTCGTCATGCGAGAACATTGCCCATCACTAGTAACGACACGGGTGGTTTTGTAACGAAAATTCATCATCATCATCATCACTTATTGCAAACATAAGTTTACAAGGTGTTGGTAAGCTTGAAGTCCTGTCGACTGTACCTACTGTTCCTGAATTATGAAAAAAGGCAAAATATCGTTACGTTCGTCATGGGACAATGTTGGCACTATATTACACTTTGGACTTCCCTATTATGCTAAATTGTTTCTGATAGCCTGGTCAAATCAATACATTTCATACCAAATCAATCAACGATGGCTTTATTTATAAGTAGTTGATGGTAACTAGCACTTTTATGCCCATCTATAATGGGTACCGTTCTTCGGAATCGTCCAATATTTAGGTACTTGTAATGTGAATTATATACCTACCTGTTACATGACAAAACGGAACGCAAGCGAAAATCGGACCAATCAAGGGCAACGCTTTCCCCAACTTTTGATGAGGCAATAAATATTTACTTTTTTATGTTGTCTTAAGTCTGTCTCGCGCTAAAGCAGAGATGTCGCGAAGATCCGCGCAAAATATTGTACCACGCAAATAGGTATCGTAAAGCCTTCGGTCTTATAAAAACACGATTCCTTAAAACACTCCCCAGAGGCAGTTTAAGTAGTCCGTCCGTGGTAAAGGAAAACACGTAACCACATATAATTTGAACTGCCTCTGAGTGTATCAGTTTTTATAAAAAATACCGTTATTAGTATGTAGGTACCTACTTACGTTTTATTCTAACAGAACTTACCTACTTACTAAGGTAAAGGGATAGTGTACCTTCTGTGTCCATATCTGCCCGTCTTCTTCCCATTCCTTGGGCGGGAGTATGGCGTTGAGGATCTCTTCGGTTTCCCTCTTCGCTTCGGTGGGAATACAGGGCGCCGCGGCGGCGGCGGCCGGGATTGCAGTCTAGAACATCAACCTCAATGGGTTTAATTACCTATTTGTAGAATAACCAACAATAAGAAAAAAACTGAGTAAAACAATAATTTGATTGGACCTGGCTCAAAACAGGCTCAGGCCTAGTGTCTGGTACACTTATAACAGTAGATTAACAGCTTGTTAGTGTACGAGAAACCGGGGGTTAGTGTCTCTTTTAACTAAATGGCATTTCATTCAGCCTTGTATGGCTTGGCAAGAAATAGTAGAAATTGAAGAGTTCGATTTTGCCCACTCTTTGTCTTTGTGTGTTGATGTATATTAGGTAGGTACTTAGAGCCTGTCCAGACGAAGCGATTTGCGCGCGAGGATACCTACTCGCGCGCGTACTACTGAACGCTCCAATGGCGCCAGAGTATCTCGACTCGCGCGTAAGACTAGCGAGTCGAGAGTCCGGTGCGTTGCACGCGTTTTACGCGCGATGAGGAATAGGCGCGAGAGCATCTGGACGAGGTGTATGTAGGTCTAGTACCTCGGGATAGCGCGAGTGTATACGCGCGAGGGCACTCGCGCGTAAAGCGCTCCGTCTGGACAGGCTCAAATATGAGTTATAAAAATCTAAGGAAATTTCATTTGGATTGTACTTAAATATAGCAAGTAAAAGACCTGAATTTTCGATAAAATGAAGTTTTACTTGCGGGTTCTACCTAATTGTTTTTGCCAAGCTCTAAGGTCGACATTAGGGACCTATCTATCCATCGGAATGAAACCCTGTTCTTTTGACTAGAAACGATCAATATATAGATATCTACTCCTGCTGAATAACTCAAAGTAGGTGGGTTTAGGTGATGGAATTCGCATAAGTTCCCCAAAGCCGTAAAATGTAATTCACTATCTATAGAAGACGTAACGGTAGAGCTAGAAGGTACTTACGGTTTTCTCAATATGTTTCGTCACCAACACTGGATTGTCATACCGGACGAGCGTGTCTTCGGCAGAAACAGGTGCCCTCTCACCCATTGTTCTCTCAAATTAAAAACTTTAGACCTAATAAAAATTAGATTTTATTTCACATTACCCTGGCACGTGACAGTGATATTTATTATATCAAAATAAATAATACGGTCTCCATGGAGTACGTTGCCTAGCAACGCTTGATCTACGAGATTGCGGTTGATGATGACCTCAGATTAATTTGAACTAGGTATGTACTTTTTTTATTATCTTTATTAAAATGACTTGTTTTCTTATTCTGCACTGACCCCCAACGGTACTCGTGAAGGTTAGTGCGAAACAAAGGAAATAGGTACCTGTACCTACCTCAGTTTTTTTTACTTTAGTTTTTTTTAGGGATTTTATTTCTGCGGTGAGTCCATAAAGTCCTGCGCAGACGCTGGACTTTTGTCCCTATGGAACAAAAATCCCTGAATCGTGTAAAAAATATCCACCGAGTACTTGTCACGGACTCAACGCATACCTGCCCGGATACGTACCTACTTCACTATCGAGCGCTCAATGCAGACTAAAGTTCGTTGTGTGCGTTGGTTGTTGCGCCTAGTTACGTTCGTTCTATTTTTTTCGGGGACTCCCCCGTACTTTTGTCCAGTTCAGTCCAGTTTTTGTGCGGGGTACTTTTAGTCCTTTGTGTGCGTTATTCGATACAATATATAAGAGATCTATATCGATGGACAAACAAGTACACGGGGAACAGTACTTCGTCTGCGCAGGCATTTAAGCAGAATTTAATTCTGTCTAACCCTCTCTAACACTCACGCACACTCACACAAACACACGCACGCACGCACGCACGTACACGCACGCACATGCACGCACGCACACACATTTTGTTTTTCTTCTGAAAAGAGCCACGAAGATTAGTGGCATAGTCTCAGTGGCGCCCTCTATATTTTTTTCAATGTCGTGGAGCACGATAAAACCTAGCTAGATCGATAGAGGACAAAAAAGTAAACAAGAAATTATTAAAGTCACCATGTCCTAAAGTGGCACGTTTAGGAGTTATTGAGCTTTGAAGTTTGTATGGAATTTCAACTAACTGAGTTTCATCACTGAATTTGTCACTTGATATGAGTTTTCTCGGGGATTCAAACCTACTTTGATGTTTTTTAAAGTCTGGGTAGCTATGTCTAGTAGGTACCTACCTACTTATATACATATATACATGAAATTATAGTATTATTCATGCATCCAATTCGTTCAATTCGATTAAAATTCAAAACATGTCAATATAAAACCTACAGTTTAATTAATATAGATAGGTTTAGGTGGTAGGTTCTATAAATAATGTAGATAGGTACATATCGCTAGAAACTTAAACCGCTGCTGTGTGTAAAACCATGTTCAACCATGTTTTTAACATAAATACCATTTCCTGACGTAGCGTAGTAGGTAGGCAATATCCAATAATTAGGTAGGTACCTTCATCTTCAGTTGGGCAAAGAAAGAACCTACGGACCTACCCACTGAGGTACCTACCTATTACAAACTTCTTTGAGATTCATCTTTTTGGTGAGTGGGTAAACTACTGAAGTGACGTTGTCAACATTGATTTAATATAAATATACAGCCTTAATATACGGTATCTATAATAAACTGGGTGTTTTTTCTACAACTTATTTAGCAATTTAGTCAAGAATCGGCAACGAGTCACAGGTGCCAAGCATATAGTCCAGTATTTAGTGAAAAATGATTCAAAAGTTAAGTTTTATAAAAATCTCATACAAACTTCAAAGCTCAATAACTCCTAAACGTGCCACTTTAGGACATGGTGACCTTAATAATTTCTTGTTTACTTTTTTGTCCTCTATCGATCTAGCTAGGTTTCATCATGCTCCACGATATTGAAAAAAATATAGAGGGCGCCACTATGAACTATGCCAGGCCCCATACAAAAATCTTCGTAGCTCTTTATTTTCTAAGCAATAACGTAAATATGTGATGTCACCTGTAACTATAAACTGACTCATTCCACTGGGGAATGGGCACTGCTTGCTGTAATACAGGTGTCATGCCTAGCACAGCAACAGAAGCTAATGCTGATTCATAAACTAGTTTTTGGATTAGATTATATTATAGCTGTACATCTGTGGGGGTTTTAAAAAGTTATAAGCGACAGAATATTATACAGCGGAGCGCGAGTTTTGGGAAAAGTCATCTCCTTCACGAAAATCGTAGTCGCGGGCCTCCCCCGAGGTCGAAAACATGGATTTTTATTGCAACCCCATACCAGAACAACATACATCAAAATCAATGATTTTACATCTATTGCAAAGCAAATGCCCCACAGACTGGACTAAAACGCCGAAACATAATTCAGTATTATAGTTTGACACATTCGCCTATGAGTCAAGTAAGTGATTCCGAAATTACGTTAGTAACGTGTAGCGCCCACGAAAGCTCAAAGATTTGCTCATATAACGTCAGCCATAATCTTAAAGATCCTTGTGGCAGTGTAGCACTTCTAAAAACCTATTTGTAGCACTTTCCTACTATCTTGCAGAGGGATGTTCAGAAGCAAAAATCCTATAAATCCAGTACTAGTTTTGTAAAATCCGGTCATTGAAGTCACGTCACTTCGCTCCGAAAAGTGGAAATACAAAGAAAACTTTGAACCATTAAAAGTGCCTCCTAAGGTAAAGTCATTCATCAACAGATTCTTTTATCTTTTTATTAACTAACATTATTCTACGCGCACCTAGGTATTACATTGGGTGTATTTAGTGCGCTTTACATATAGTACTTAAACTAATATATTCGGTTGATTGCCTTCCCAAAATAGCCACCCACCAACGATTGCAGCTAGCTCGACAGTGCCACTTCAATTAAACACATCAGATGCTGGCTTCTGCGCCAGAACTTCTGCCGTAGGAGCAGTGCTTTATGATGCCCGTATAAATATCATAACGCAGCTAGCAACATATTTCTGTGCAATCGGGACACCCCTTTTGAATGTTGACATTATCGATTTCCACACAAAAGGTTTGAGTGACTGACCTCCATAGTACTCTAGTATAAACGCATGTCAGTGGCGGATCACCCTTTTCAAAATTCCAATGTCTAATACATGGCAAAGGTGTTTTTCATCCTCTGTTAAGTATCGTGAAGAAAATGAAGATTGACAACGGGCTATGGTGTGCTGTTCCGGCCAAAGTAACGCAGTTATGAACGGTATTGCTTAGGTCTGCTGATGCCTTCTCATTGTAGTCCGATGCTGGCGACTTCAAGGGTTGGTAGGACTTCTGCGGCGAGGGGCTCAGACGTGACTCGCGAATTCGGTTACCGCAGCGAAGTTCACTGAAACGAGTCGCGCTCCACCATCCACAACATATTCAGGAATTTCGAAGAAGCTTAGGTCTAACTACACAACAGCTGTCGTCTGGAGTGTTCATTGCGAGTCACTGCTCGAGCTGGAACTGGAATCTGTGGACATAACCTCCACATCCTCCTGGCCGGGGCCGTCTTTGGAGCGAGAGTCCAGCGGCACCGAACCGCCACCCACCGACATGTGTAGCTGACCGGACCCGTGCCACGTGAACTGGTTCGTCGCCGGCGCCGGCACTGTAACAAGGAAAGCGTTTTTATGCCGTGTCTTCTGCTCGAAAAAAATCGGTTTTCAATGCGCGTAACGTTGTTTTTATTTTGCTTCCCCTAACATCGTTTTATACAATTATTTTTAGTAGGAGCCGCTTTCTTCATCTTTACACAGACAAATCGCTCACTAGGAACAACGACAGAATTACACTCTTGCAACATGGGTTAAGCACGACACAATACTCCTAAATGATAGATAAACATGGGGAAACATCGAGACAACAGAATTTCTGTTAATTTCAGTCAAATGACGCTACTTGTCACTAAATGCATTCCGCAACAACTTATTGTGGTTTCTGGATAAACATCAACGAAAGGTTCTCCTGTAAAATTCACAAAAATGTCATTGTTATTCCGGACGAACGAAAGGTTTGTTTTGACATGCTTGTAGTTATCAACGTGTTTTAGGATAACTTTCGAGTAGGTCATTTTGACTAGCTTTCACGACAGCTAACTAATTACTATACAAACACTTCGATTCAGCGGTTTTCTTGGAATGCGTGAAAAAAATACAGTAGCCGATTTCCGCGGATCGTGCTTCGCACGTTGTTTGCAGGTAACCCGAGATCAATGGCAGGAAGGCATACTTTTTTGGGTGGTGAAGCCGAATCGGATCATGCGGTAACGCCGAATCGAATAGAAAATGAACTGCATCATTCAAGAGCCATTCTACTATTTGTAAGGCGTTTACACATACACATGCATACATAAACTCACGCCTGCATCCCGGAGGGGGTAGGCAGAGACCAGGGACTGCCATTTGCCACGATTTCCTGTAAGGCGTTTAGGGTCCTAAAACCATCCTGTTTGAAACAGTGACAAAAATACGTTTACTAATTATCTGAATCCCAAGTACCGAACCGATTTGAGAGTCGAACTTCTCTATCTAGGTCGGTATATAACTGCATTTTAACGAGACCAAGTCCGAACCTTATCGAAAATGTAAGCAAGTAATTAGAAATACATTTTAAGAAATGAATCATACCGTATTTAGATGCAAAGAAGCAGAACAGTGCCACGCAGTCCTCAGCATCCAGTCATCGCGGGTATTTTAATTATGTGGCATTGAAAAACACACTACCTACTAATAAACCACAAATTTGAGCTAGCTTAGTGGGATACATATGGCTACCCACAGCACTGGGTATCCTAGTTTGGGAGCCAGGACGCATTGATGTAATTAACCAGGCAAATAAATTATGAATAAGGGGACTGGAAATAAAAATCTTTAAAACAGTGATCAGAGCTAAGCAGACAACGTTGCGCCTCCACAGCAGTAGCCTTGAGTAAACCGTAAAATGTATTTACAGTTTGGTACAAATTAAATAGTTGAAGTGAACACTAAGAAGGTAAGTGATTCTCTTCTGACTCCAAGACTACACATACACACTGCCTGGTTCTGTGATGCTTCTACATAAAATCACCCCCGACTTTGAAAATCAAGGGGTGTTATGTGTTTGACGCCTACTAAATAAATCATCTTATCTGTTTATGGCATCATAGCTTATTTAATGTTAGGTCTCGTGGATACTAATACAACCATTTCTAAGATCCTCAGGGTTGAGAGCCATTCTTTCTCTAACTAAAAATGTATAAAAACCTATTAAGCGGCTAAAAATTCCAACCATGCCGGGACTAAAACCAACCAACCAACCAACCGTGCCAGAGGTCGCAGTTTCAAGTTTCGGCATGGGTGGAATTTTTTGCCCCTAAATAGGTTTTTAGGACGGATTAGTGCAACAAAAAGAATATAAAAATGTATAGTATAAAGTACGCACACCAAAACGAAGAGATCATGAAACATGCCCTGAATAGCACTACTAATATTATAAACGTGGTTGGATGTTTGTTAATCACGACACGACGGCTGAACGGATCTGGATGAAATTTTGCACAGAGATAGATTAGTTTGGAAGCTACTTTTTAACCTATCAAATGTCGCAGGCAAAAGGTATTATATTAACCTTGCAAGTGTTGTCAACAGCTATTATAAATCTTGGATTATAAAGTTTGTAATACCTCATGTAATACCATGGAGTGCAGTATACTGGGTGTAAAAAGGATTGACAATATCCGTAACACAGACTGCGCTGCAGAACCAAAATTGTCCATGTTGGAGCTGCAACTGCTAAGCTGAAGTGGAAATGGAGCGGGTCACATAAGCCTTATGGGCCCAGACAGGTGGCCAAAAATCGTCACTGACTGGATTCCACCTGACAGATATTGCAAATTTTGCTGACCCAAACGGAGACAGCGGGACAACTTCACAACCTTTCTACCGGGTTGGCAGGAGGTAGCCATGAACAGGGAGGAGTGAAGGTCTAAAGGGGAGGCCTTTGTCCAGCAGTGGGACACAATCGGAGCTATATAATTAAATAAAAAATTAAAACCGACTTCGAAACACTACAGGAATAAAAAGATAGAAATAATTTAAATAATTAGAAGTATTTATACATGTAGGTATTGTAGAAGTATAATTTGAAGTCGGTGCCCAAAATATATGTGCCGGTCATGAAACTGGGCACCGACTGTTCGTTCCTTTAAAATTTGATGTTCTAAATCTCCGAAAGTCTTCACCAGAATATCACCAAATTACCTTAGGACTACTTTTACACAATTTTATTAAACATACGGATTTTAGTAAAGAATGTGCCCCATTAGGCCTTATTTACTGCTGTCCATTGAAACGTTCCATTCTCCATTTCTGAAAGTCTTCATCAGATCTTCACCAAATTAAAATGGGGCCAACGGGACGTTATATCTGTTCGAACAAAAAAAGAATTGTCGAAATCGGTTAATATTTGACGGAGTTATGGAGGAACATAGCCGAATAAAAAAAAGTATACGCGTCGAATTGATAACCTCCTCCTTTTTTGAAGTCGGTTAAAAAAAATACCTCCACCAGTGGTTATTCTGTGCAGTTCATTGAGCGTGGATGGCGTATGACCATTGAGAGGTAGGTCACAGAGCCGTCCAAGCATCCCAAGCCTCATCTCCAGGTCTGTAGGGTATGGCCGCCGGGGGTCTCCTGGCTGCCATGACAATGGGGCACTCACCGCATTTGAAGCACTAATTCTGTGAACAGAGAATGATTACTGCAAGGATGTTAAGGTTAGCAGAATTTTACTTGCTGTGAAAGTAAGTTATTGGAGTCTCGGAATCTATAAGTACATTTGTTTATTTTTATGAAGTCATGGTTTTTATTGTTAGCATCATTAATATTTAAGATCTATTTCAGGATAATTTAATAATGAAAGCCACAAAGTTCGCGATGGTTTGTATTATAATTAATTTGCTGTATGGCAAATAGCAGGTTTGGTGTTACAAATACTAGCTGTTACTTGGATGATTCCATCATTTTGGATTAGACAGTAAGTTTTAAAAACTTATTTAGAGGCTAAAAATTCAACCCATGCCGGGACTTGGCCTCTAAATAGGTTTTTAAAATTGTCCTCAGCACAGGTCAGTGCAACAAAAAGAATGTAAGTGTCAAAAATATTTGAAGTGTTACAACAAAGTGTCAAAAATATTTGAAGTGTTACAAAATAACTTTTGTGGACACAATTTTTCAATTAAAAGTGCCCTAAGAGGTTTTTACCATCTTGGATGACATAATAATATGGTTATATTATTTTGTTTTAAAATGGTTCACATACTTTGTTTATTGGGAGTTTACTTTTCAATCAAATAATACTTATTGAGTAGCCCCTCTATTATGTAACTGTCCGTGTCCACTGCGTTGAGTTATCCATCCTAATGTTTCCCAAATGTCAAAATATGTATGTATTTGACAGCCGGAGTATAAATATCGTTTTTACAATGCTTTCTTTCGGTAACTGCTAGAAGGTGTGAGAGTTCAAATCAAAAAAGAATATTTTATACCATTCCCACTCTAAAAAGCGTACCTATTTTATTCACTGAAAATAGTGAACAAACCAATATATTCGACCTCCATCTCAATGCTTATACATCCTCCTTGTGCAAAAAATACTCTATGTACAAAGAATACTCAACATACAAACTCTTTGTGCAAATAACTCCTCAAGATTTAATTGATCCTAATAATAATAGTAAGAAAACTACTCTTCATCTTAGTAACTCTTCCAATTGTAATGTGCATTTTAATTAGTTTAACCTTCCTTTTTTCTTCATCAAATGTCTATTTTCACTCAAATTATTCAATTTTCTCATAGTCATGGTATAAAGTATAGTATGCAACTCTTGAATAAAGTACCGATTTACATTGAAGGCCATGAATCACTCAGGTCGCTCAGGATTCTAGCACTTGAATCACTTGCTATGCTTGTGATTCAATAATCATGAATCACTCCCTAAGGTCACGATTCAGTTGTTAGAATCCTTCACTTGCTAGTGATTCATCTATGGCCCTCGCTTTAAATCCACCCTTTATTCACTAATTGCATAATATACTATTATTTGTCTGCAACATACTGTTTTTATTTTGCTTTCCCTAATAACAAAATGGTGATAACATTGAAATGTTTTGTTTTGTTAAACATTACACATAACAATTGATTGTTATGTGTAATGTTTATAGCAGGAGCTGCAACTTTAGTTATGCATGATGATTAAGCATTGGTGAATACCTGTGTGCAAACTTGACGAGTTCTTCTGATGGCACTGGCCGCTTTCTGGATTTTACAATTGATGCCAGCTTCTGTCTTGCCTGGTACAGTGAGGTAGCAAGGATCTGCTCCGCATCTTTAAGCTGCCGTTGCAAGTGATGGATGTCTTGATCCTGAGAAAAAAATATTTTTGTAACAATATAAAATGTCTTCAATCCCCTTTTCTAAATTGCATACATCGAGAGGGCTGTGATTACCCCAGGATGTCGTATTAGTGTGTGTAGTTGTGGTTCAATGTGATACACTTTTCGATTTTCAGGGGCAAGGTGCTCCAAAACGTAAAATAATTGTCATTCAAGGTAGAACAGAAACTGCAACTTAATGAACATTAAAAGTTAAACATAGATGCCCATCTCAAGAGTTAGATCGTTTTGGAGAAAATATGAACAAAAAAACTCGTCATTTTGATCCTTAATTAAACCCAAGCATGCCAGTTTACTTTAAGAAATTACATTTTAGCCTTTCAATGGTTGCCTATGCCAGCAAGTAGGTACCTACCTTGCTATCAACTTCGGCCTGCAATTCATTCATCTTTTGCTGTATCTTGGCTTGTTCTTCTGCCAACTCTAAACTTTTCTTCAATTCAGAGTCTTTAGAAAGTAGCAAGTCTGTCAATTGAGCATGGTCATTGGCCGACAGCTTCTGTGACTTTGGTGCTATGGACACCTCAATCACTTCTCTGAAACGATGGTTATTCATAAAAAGGGTTCGAAAACGCAATAAAGATTGAAAAAGTGAGATGCACGTTTGCTTACTTTGCAATTAGCTCAATGTCGTCAATAAGCGACAAAAGTCGATCCTTGGTGCTTAAGTGGGAAGCCATGGTATCTCTAAGAAAGAAACACGAGGAAAACTATTCAGATTTTGCTAAACAGTAAATTAGAAGAGAGTTGAAGAGACGCCATCGAACATTGCTTCCGTAGTGATTATTATTATACTCTCTTTGATTGCTTCTATCGCTTGTTTTTTTTTTTGACAACTTGTTTGACATTTCTAAATCGAACAAGTGATGAAACGTTTTATATATTTCCATAGATTGTACGCCAGCGTTGGCAACTTATTCACTCAACGTCGCAAGTTGACAGTGTGCTTGTAATGCGTTTCAAAATTAAGGTTGGTCATTAAAGGAAATGGAATGATGATTTTGGAACTCATCCCAAGAAGCGTTTCCTCACCCTTTCACTTCCAGACAACTTTCAAGATTTTTTTGTTTTGTTTCACTAAATAAATTGTAAGAGAAGAAGATAAGAATATTCTTTATTGTTCACCTGAGTAAATGACATAAAAAACAAAAATTGGAAAGTACAACCCATATTTTTTTATGGAAGTACTTAAATCACCCAAAATAACAAGAATAATAATTCTAAAGTAGCGAGAACAGGGAAACACCCCTGTGTATTTAAGCTTACCGGGTTAGGTACCTACCTAAGTTAGGTAACGAATCTAATAAAGTCCAATAGAGTCCTACGAATATCACTGACACAGTCACTCTATGACAAGGTGCCTCCTTGGTTACCAAACCACACGTTGATTGAAGTTCGGTTAATGTGGATTTTTGAATCAATATATGCATACCAAAGATGTTTCTTGATGCATACCCACCTAACTGGTACATAAACAGTCAAGTTAGCATTTAACAAAAAGCGTGTGAGGGACTCATCAGCAAACGATTCGCATGTCTTGTGTACACTACCAATTCCGTAATACGCCAATTTGTAGAGAACCCTACGCGCATACAATTAGTTTGTTATACGGACTCAGGCTGTGCTGGTAGATTGTATTTGTGATCATAACAACATTCAATGTTATGAACCTTCTCTTAATCACGCTGCGATCGCGTGGCCAAAGGCGTCAGCGGGGGCAGAGAGCGGGGGCAAGCGTGCAGGGGAAAGTAAGGGGCGTTCACGCGCTGATCATGCGCACTCCACGTGCTTGCGGGTCTTTATTAATGTGCAAAGTTGTGTCAGTTTAACAATAAAGGATTCGTATAATCACGATGGCCAACCGGACCCAATTGACGGCATTAAACTCTCAACATATTAAAAGTATGCATTTACACTTTAAGTCAAATTCGATAGGTTACCTAGTGTAAAAGTGAGCACATTAATAAAGGCCCTCACCAGTTCTGAATGTCACAGCCTAGAAAACCCAACATCAAAATAACAACTTCGCTTTGTTGACATAATACTTTTCTTCAAAAGAAAGACAACACAATCGATGGTATCCGTTCTAGAAAGTGATTTTACTCGTTTTAGAATGGCATTGTCCAATAAAACCTTCAGTTTTCTCCGTCACCTGCTTTGTTAGTAATCGTATTTTTTTAGACTGTGGCATTGCTGAGCCAACTGGCGTCGCGGTGAGGCGGGGAGTGAGGCTAGCGACTGCCCTATTCATTCGACTCCGCGCTCACTCAGTGCAAGTTTGGCAGTAGAAGTGCACTTGGCTCCTCAGCCAATCTAATGGAACATCGTTCCTCAGAAGTGCTGTTTGTTATCAACAAAGCGATTCGCCACCAGCGCGACAGTTGTCGGAAGCAACAAATCCTGCTGCTGCTACTATGCTGTTTAAACAGTTCATTGAAGGAAAGTCGATGTTGAACGAAGGGGCGAAGGCGCAGGAAAAATGTTCTAGAAGACGGTCCCAATGCGATAACTGCGGTTGCGAGGAACATTCTGCGTAAGTTGAGTCTTCTCATTGACCTATTTAGGTTTATTTTCCAGGGGGGCTGACACCCTAAATGCTAAATATATTGGTCACCCAGAGCATATAATGCATACCCATTGTCCTGGGATGTGCATGGCCCACTCTGTAACCAAATATTCAAAAATCCAATCCAAGATGTAGCATTAATTTCAACAATCATTATCTACATCAGAGGTTCCCAAACTTATTTAGTCTAACGCCCACTTTGATAATCAGTTATTTTGTAGCGCCCCACCATTTTTTTTCACCTTAAAAACCTCAATAACATATTAGGCTCATCATCATCGGCCGTTTAACGCACACTGCAGGACATAGGCCTCCTTCGTGGTTTTTATAACCATGATGGGTTTTGCCATAATTGCCACACTTGGGAGGCGTGTTGGCGATCGCAGTATGCGGTTGGAATCTCAGAAAGACGCTGCTGCCCGTCTCCTGCTAATTGATTTAGTCCTTAGTCGCCTTCTACGACATTCACGGAAGGAAATGGAGTGAACTCATTAAAAATAATAAATAATTAAATTTGCTTTTTAGTTTAAGTCTCCTAAGTCCTGACCTTGAAAATAACAATTGTTTTGGTACTAAATTTAGCACACTAGGTCTTAGGAGTTATACAATAAAATGGGATATAAAATATATGAACTAATAAATGGATGTTGTGTAGTAGGAGGATTTAAATTTCAGTTAATTTTAAAACATGAAGTAGCTCAAGTTACAAATTACCCATCGCCCCCTTAAATTACATCAGCGCCCCCAAATTTTTTCTGGGCCCCTTAATGCCCCCCACTAGGCCTCCAGCGTCCACAATGCGGCGTTATCGCCCACTTTGCGGAAGACTGATTTAGACGATAATAATATGCAGAATTAATTGATACGCGTGCGGCGCTCCGTCTCTACTCTTTCCGAAAGTGATCTTCCGGACTTCCAAATGTAGGTCAACAATAATAATTTCCACACAACGCAGTCACTTGCTCTGGTCCACAAAGGACATCACAAACATGGAAATACACCCAGACTAAGGCCCGTATAGTTGTACGTCGGCGCCCAATGGGAATCGAACCCACGACCTCCAGCATGGTAATCGGACGTGATACCGCTAGACCAACGAGGCAGTAAATATCGTATATATTTTTCTCAAACTAGCATGTTTTAACATTTCTAGCCCGAGAAGTGTGCTTTCTTTGCCACTTTGTTTCGTACGAACGCCGTTGTTGACTCTACGAGCTGTTATGGTGCTAGGAAGCGGTCAAAATGGCCGTGTAGTCGATATATCCTGCAAAAACACAAATTTCCGTGCCAGCACAGTGTGCTGTGCCGTTTTTGTCTCACAAAGGTACAGTCGGGGGTACGTCGACCTTAACATGCATGTACTCTGTTATGTTACAACAGGCGGCTTTACAACGGATATATAAATGTGGTTGACAGTACTGTAGCTGCACAGATGAGCTGATCGAATTGTACACTTTAAATCGTAATACCTATAATATCAAAGAGACTAATACATACCCTGTTCAACTAAGGTAGATCAAGGTTTGCCAACCTTTAATGAAAAACAATAGTACTGAATTGATACTTTTTATTAGGTAAGTCTGGTCTGGACTGGATTCCAGAGGATACCTAGGTTCCAATGACTTATGAGATGGCTTCTGAAAGTTTTTTTAGTTGAACTTTTTTTCTTATTAGATTCTAAATTATGTTAGCCAGCAGCGGCCACACAAAGACGCGGGACGGGGACGCTGTTGGCAATACTGCAACATTGAGTGAATTAATATGGCTGAGTGAACGATAAATGAATGAGTGAATGAACGATTCTTGTTTTCTGCCTCTCTGCGTGGGTCCGCCGTCCTTGACGGTGCTAATTTACGTTTAAAGTGTGTTTGTAAGCTTTTTTAAATGCATAATAAACGACGAGGCCAGCCATTCGGTTGTGGGTGCCTTATGTAGTCTACTATCATACCCAGGCAGATTCTATGAAAGAGCAATTATGCTGAGCCTCTGTCCTTTTCATCACACATCTATATAAAGTGTACTTATGTAGGTACCTTACATTATTCATTACTCAAGTTCAAAGACTTCTGTATTTGAACTTGAGTAATGAATAAAGTAAGTACGATTTTTTTATTTTACATACAACTTGTTCTACCAAAAAGGGGATGTATGTATTAGCAAATGGCAAAAAACCGGCGTACGTGCATGCAATGACTGATGAATGTTGATGAAGCGAAAGAGATTTGTCAGGATCGTGGCAAGTGGCAAACCCTAGTCTTTGCCTATCCCTCCGCGATACAGGCGTAGTTTATGTAGTGTGCTTAAGTAATGTACTTATTTTATGAACAATTGAACATTTCACTACACTGTCCATTACGAGAAATGACCTAGAGCCTCTAGAGCTCTTCAAATATGAGACAGTCAGACAGCGAGCGTAAGGTAAAGTAGGCTTAGTAATGGTAGGTTCTGTTGGCTGGCACTGGCACTCTTCGGTTACAGAGCTCTGAACTGCATTCATATTACGTATAAATAATTTGTACCCTCTTCACATAATCCGTTATGTGCGTCAAAGGTTTTTCGACCCCGGCTCCAAAAAAAAATATAAGAAGACCAAAACAAGTTTTTAGCATTTATTGACGCGGTTATGCCAATGCCCGACCCGAGTGTTGATATAAAAGTATCAATGAATTATTATTTCGGCACAAGTTGGTTTGTTCTTGGTAAGTATTCAGTTTCATCACAAGCTGTAGGGCGCGTTTCATGTAACTACTATTCTCTACTACAACTCATCAACCTCATAATCATTCAAAGTCTAAGTCAACAATTTTTATTCACTATAAAAACAAAATATTTACTTAATGAACGTCAAAGCCGTTAGTTTCACATTTATGCGGATTCTCGATTCGGATTCGGATTCTCTACTAAAAAGTGTATTTTAGCAATTCGATGTGCATTGCGCAGCTGAGTCTTTCTGCTTGTTAGTCTGAGGGTTGATCGACTTTCCAATTTACATCGAACAGTAAACCATGAATTGTAGTTCTATGAAACAGGCCCTTGTAGAGTCCTTCGTTTATATTTATTGATTGGCAATTTAAAATGGGTATTATAAAATGTACAAACCTGGATAGGCTCGCGGTATTGTCTGTAGGTATTTTAGACGGAAGTTGTCTTTGTCTATTAAAAGATTTTTACACAGATATTTTAATCATATCATGGATGCTTCCTCAGTTCTGGTTACGTGTAAATCATATCAAGATTATAAATAAGAAAGTAGATTTATAAGATTTATAAGTAAAGGTAAAAAAACGTGACCACGTACTTAACACGTTTTAAAAAAACTGCCTGCCAAACCACAAAAACATGGTGTGTGTGACTCAGTGTATCTATTTATTTGTATTTCTTATTGCTGATCTTTGCACCGAATACTAAGTAGATTATGTATTTATTCAATTAGAACTATACTCATTTTTATGTCCATATTTTGATTAGGTAAATAGGTATCTACAACTTGGAGCTGTATGACGTACAACTTACAGAGATAAAAGCATCAGAACGTTTAAAAAAACGTGAAACAAAATAATACAGATCAAATATGTAACTATATCATACTAGCTGACTCGGCATACATAGTTTTGCCATATTAATTAGCCTCCGATCTATTTTCAGACCTACCAAATATTCACAAAAATTTCATAAAAATCGGTAAAGTCGTTTCGGAGAAGTTCGATGAGAAACCCTGCGACACAAGATTTGTATAATATATCAGATTATAAACTTTAAATTATCGAAACGAAAAATCGGGCTGATTGCTACGATTGTCAAACGATTGCTATACTAAGCTCAGATATGTAAAGTTTATTTATCTACTTCTATTTACCTCGGGATAATGACTAGTTACTCGAATAAATAAATAAAATAAATAACTTCCACACAACACAATCATTTGACACGGTCCCAAACTAGGATACCCTATGCTATTGCATTGAATTTTAAGTAGAGATTACATGGTAATCAGTTGTGATACCGCTACTACCGCTAGGCTAACGAAGCAGTCAGAATGAACGAGGAAAATGTTATTACCTACAACTAATTCTCTTTATCACTCAGAGCCCCACTCGCCAAATCAAAGGCGCACTAGCGAACTTCAGCAGACGTTTGCTTATCAGCAAACTTTCCAATCGAAACTATCTAGAACTTTCTTAATATGCATGTTTTATTGTTGTTTATGATCCTATAAAGGTCGTTATCACGGATGCAGGGGCTTGTCTCCGCATAGGATACCCACCCACTCGTGTACGTGACGTCGTACTTATCAGCGGCAGGGTCACACTGTCAAAGGTTCCACACGATAGCCTTAATATGTTAACATCTATATAAACTATTTTGACCACACGCATGTTGATCAGTTCGCCTCCACTCTTAGCAAGAACAATACCTCCTGCAAACGATAATCTTTAGTAGTGTCTATCCCTTGTTGCAGCATATTGGAGGAAACCATGAAGATGGTGCTACTGGGTGTGGTTTTGTGGGCCGGTGTGACGTTCGGCAGTCATGTCGCGCCGTACCCGTTCAATTTGATCTTCTCCTCGGGTATGTATCAATCTGTACTGCAAAATGTTTTCTGTATCCCTGTTTCGCATGTTTACAAAGAATCAGCCAATCGCACGGTCACGTAGTGAAGAGCTTTCGGGGCTGAACATCTTGGAGCCCTACATACCAGAAGAATTGTCTCTAAAAACTCAACGCATTCCAGATATCATCCATCCACCGCCGATGTACGACTTTCCATTCCCGAGTGCCCAGGTGTTGAAAAGCCTACCACCTATCACAGCAGCGCACACCAACAAGTCGATCGCGTTTGGCAAAATGTCTGTATCTATGCTGAAGCGCTTGGAGGAGAACTTGGGCGCCGCTGGAATTTCACCCAAGTCAGGCTCGGCAGCCCAGGGTCTCCTGATCCACGGGTACCCGTCAGAAGATGCGATGCATTATGAACAGTCTTCACTGACCATCACGAAAGCATCGCGGAATCTTGTCGACACACGCTGCACGATGTAGGTTTCACGCATTATCTTTTCTATCTGTTAATATTCGCACGTTTCCAATAAGTTAAGATAGTTGGAAAAAAGTTGAAGAAGGAGGCGTATTTTACCTGCTTTACAGAACTAACAACTTCATCGAAGTAATTTTCAGTGAAATTTCTACGCAGTTTTCCTTTTATAAGTTGGTCGCCTGTTACTCGTTAACTTGTAAAGACTACTTAGTCGTGATAGTTTTCCTTTTAAGTTCATTATGTGCTACTGCCCTGAATTTTTTCACATTTCACATTTAGCCGGAAGAGAGGGGAACGCCTTACTCTGACAAAAAAATGCGCATTAAAGCTTAATATTTCGCAAATGGATCTTAAACGGAAAAACTGTCTTCCTTACAATATTTTTAAACGACCAATCCACGACCAAACGATGAAGTAGGCGAGAAAAAAAATGCATCCCTAATTTAGGTGTATGGGAGGTACCCTAAAACATTTTTTTTAAACTTATTGTACTGTCTTATCGGCGTAATTAATATGCCAAATTTTAGATGCCTAGTGCTGATGGTCTCTGAGCTAGGCCGCGGATAGACAGACAGACAGACGGACAGACATGGCGATACTGTAAGGGTTTCTTTTAGACCACGGAACCCTAAAAACAGCTTAAGGACACTAGAAATACGCTTTTGTCGACATTTACTACGTTGGGTAGAACGTCATGTTTAGTTTGATTCATTTTCATGGTAAAGATCATGTTTAGCTATCAAAATTTATCGTCTATGCAAAGTTTTGTTGTGTCCGTACTAATTCTCATGAGGTGCCTCCTCATGAGAAGGTGGCACCTCAGCTGCTGCTCCTCCTGGCTGCAGACTGAGGTTATTTCTATAATTTTAGTGTGTTGTCATCAAAACTGGACACGCATTTTAAATTTCAAAGTATATACTTAGCAAGTTTACCTACAGGGTGTGGTACAGATTGCAAGTTTTGAACTAAACATACCTACATTTGAAATTAAACAGAAACGTCTAAAAGTTCTTTGTGTAAAACAATCCGTGTTTGATGACAATATTAATCCGTTGTCTACTCGTACAGAGTGTGTGGTCGTGACATACACTCTACGGACACTACATGCACGAGCGAAAATAAAAATATTTAGACGAAAATACTTTCTTATATTGATAGATATATGCAAATGTTACCCCCTCTTCTAGTTACGGACTACAAGACGACGAATGCGCAAGCTTCATCAGCACACTGAACCTTCGCGGAAGCGAGTATGGGGGTGAATGTGCGGCGCTGGAACGCTTCACGTGCGGGTCGAACAAGATGTCCTCAAAATACCGCATGTTTGACGGCTCCTGCAATAACCCCGTGAGGTCTTCATGGGGACAGACACTCACTGGCTATAAACGGCTGCTTCACCCGAGATACGACGATGGCATTGATAAGGTTAGGATTGATTTGTTTTTATTTATTGATTTATTTATTGATACTTTTATTGCACTTAAAAAAAATTGTACAATGCGGCGGTCTTAATGCCATAAGCATTTTCTACCAGTCAACCGCAGGAGGTAAGGTACTCTTTTCCAAGAAATCGTGGCTTGTACTGAAAGTTTAGATATTGGATCAGTATCTAGTTAATTTGTGCTTCTAATTTTTTGCTATCCCCTGCATAGCACAAAATTATTGCCGTTCTACGGAAATTTTGTGAAGACCTCGAACTACTTATGAACGTATCTCGTAGCCTCGCCGCGCTGTCAGCCGCCGCCCGCTACCCTCAGCCCGCTTGGTTAGCACGAATTTGGTGAACAACGCCGACCGACCCAGTGACAAGAAGACGATCGCTGTGGCGGTCTTCTCGCAGTTCGTTTACCATGACATGGTGTACACGCCTGTTACAAAGATGAGTAAGTGTAACTGCTAATATTCCAGTTTCCTGTACTTGGTCTAGTATTCCGAATAAACCGCAGCAAATTCGTGCTGATTTATGTATATTTCACTCATTTTTGTTGACGATTACGTTTGAATTGCGTAATATTTCCCGGCTATTTGTTTTTGTCAACAAGCCTTATTGACTAGCTTTGCCTTGTCTATCAACAGTGAATAAAGATGGTACAGAAGTTCTGCAATTCGCAATTAACCGACATTGTACTATCTGTATTATAATGGATACATGCTACCACATTGCGGTCCTTAGTCCCAGCCGTCATTGGTAATTTATTTAGACCGTCTGTCTAGAAAAAATGGTGGTCATTTACCTACTTTACGATGTAGAGTCTCATCGTTATATTTAAGACTAGCAGTGCCCGCGACTACTTTAGCCAATATCCTCCCTGAAGTTCAATTCTAAGTACCTACCTACTGGTGAAAGAATTTTTAAAGTCGGATGTTCTTTCGGAGATTACAACATACAAACTTTCAAACTTGTAAACTTACAAACTTTTCCTCTTCATAATATTAGTGTAGACTTAGACTCTTGTCGATGCAGCGACCTCCATGCGCTCCGGCAATAGGCCAGTTCCTCTATGCCAGATGGAGAGTCTACAACTTCCAATTTGTAGTCTCGAGAGCTTTTATAATTTTTCGTGGAATCTCTACTTAATCAACTCGTCTCTCCCCAGTCCACACGAACAAGGCCATCCGTTGTTGCCACGTCGACGGCTACGATCTGATTCCCCGCTACGTGCACCCCAGTTGTATGCCGATCCAAGTGCCCTCCGATGACCTGCATTTCAAGAGTAAATACGTCTCTTGCATGGAGTATACACGCTCGGTCACTACTTACAGAGGTGACTGTACTTTCGGCGCTGCTGAGCAGGTGAGTCTTTGTCCTTTCTAACTCAACGTTCTCGACGTTCGACGACTCGACGTCCTAATTGAGTGGTATGAGCTTTGAGTGGATTTTATTTACATAAAGAATATAACAATTTCCAGTACCTTTATAGAATATAACAATGTTCAATACTTGTTCTCACTACGTGTTAGAACATATTTAGTAGGTATAGTAAATCGAATTCATGATATCATTTCATCATCATCATCAGCCATTTGACGCCCACTGCAGGACATAGGCCTCCGGTTTTTAACCATGAAGGGTTATTTATGAATTGAATATTATAATTATGGAATAATGAACTGACATAAAACTGTATTTGTGTATAAAGCTGAGCGTGCTAGAAAAGGATAGGATACGAGTAAATGCCGAATAGGCTGGATTTTCTAAGTCAATTATTAATGAGGAACAAGCACGTTAACCTTTGGGTATGTTTAAGTTGCCAAGTCACCATTAATGGAGTGCACGAACGTAGAAGTGGCGATTCTGTCAAGTGCAGAATTGCACATGAAATTAATATGTATTTCTTAATAAATAACAAATTTTATCTGACATTTCGTCCACGTACAGTCCGCGAGTATCAGCCATGCTCCACGGTAACTGGTCCGGTAACAATAAGCGGTAGTTCTCGTGTGAGAATCGAATCGACAGGGATCTCAATCAATCAATTAGCCTATAATCGTCCACTGCTGGCCTTCTCCGAGGCCCGCCACTTATTTCTGTCATCGGCCATTCTCATCCAGCGTCGTCAGTTCAGCTTGTGAGCTACGCTGGGCTGCGCTGTGTTTGCTACTTAGTGGTTTCCACTCAAAATGATTCTGATCTGAGCAGCCCATTGCTAATTCAACTTGCTAATCTTAAAGGCTATGTCAGTGACCTTAGCTCTTTGGCCAATTGTCTCTGATGATTTCTTATAGAGAGACTCCGAGCATAGCCCGTTCCATAGCACGCTAGGCGATTTTAAACCGATGGACTGGTCCTATTGCATATGAGTTGCTTTTGCTGATTGTACCGATTCGTCAGGTATTTGAGTAACATGTGTGTGTGATAAAGACCTCGTCAATGATTCATTTGTGATGTTTATGTCTATCGCGTAAACATTTAATTGATCCAATTATTACGATGAAACATACCTACATAATATATTATGTGAAATGAGGCAAATCGTCATCATCACATTTCTCGGACTTCCATTAGAGATAATAAATCACGAGACTTATAATACGGAATGTCGGGAAGCTACTATCCGAGTTTATTTTTCCGCTATTCTTGGAATTGAGTACCTATCTATCTCATAATTTTATCAGTAATAAGTACCTATACATATCTACTTAGTTGCAATAAATTATGGAAATTTATGATATGCGTACATCTTAGCATACTTAGGTAATTGACCTGATCAGCATAAAAGTACGATTTTGTTGCTCGCAAAGAGGGCACACTACTTCTACAGTCTTCCTTTACTAAGTTTTTCATACCTTATCCTAGGTTACAAGAGGTGCTTAAGCTCTACAGTGGGCTCTAATCTTGGTCTGGATAGACAGATATAATCCAAGGTTTAAAGCGAACAGCATTACCTACTACTTTTACTGAGCCGAGATAAATCTGTTCTCTATTTAAGCTTCATTTGAGATGCGCATGTGTATTGCAAGGTTGTTTATTACTACATTAGGTACATCTATCTATGCTACACATAACTGAAGTCCTGTTTGGGAGCTGTATGTAGAATATACAGTTCTACGCCCTGTAACTTAAGTGTCCGGCAACTTTGTCTACGTTCTTTTCTAACATATAGGTTTTTGATATTTTTCCAATTCAATTTTATATTTTTCATTACTCATGCTTCTAAAGTAGGTCTGAAGTTGCCTCAGGAGCGGGTTATTTGTTTTGATACTTTTGATACAGCCAATTAATCACTTTACAAATATTACATAATGCTTTTAATAGTTTATCCCAATCTTACTCTCAGTGCAGAGAAAATTAGTGCAGTTTTTGGAGGTCTCGAGCGTTTGTACTTAGAGGTCAGGACAATTTTGTTGCAAAGTGCGGTTCCCCGAGCGCACGGATTTGTATGGGACTTATTGTGCTGCGCGAGCGAATAGTTAGAGGAAAAGTAGGCATTATTGAAATAACAGAAACACAAATCCTATTAATAGAATTTTGACGACGGTATAGGTATTTATTATTATCATAGACTCAGTACAGCTCAAATAAAACTATATCTAGTTATAATTTGAACTCATGTTCGCGAATCAAATTCAATCATAAATATAATGACCGGCGACCGCCCTAGATAGAACATTGAAAAGTAGTATATTATATATTTTATTCAGATTTTAAATATACTACCCATTAGAGAGTAAAATGTATTTTAGAACACCTGATTTAGGGGTAATGTCGGAGAACCTAGCCGTAACGTAGCTGATTAGAGTGCACGTATGTAAAGGTTTAAGTGCTGTCGACTGTACTCGACCGGCCGGCGGCCCCCGTACTCGCGACGCCAACTTAGCCAACAAAAAGTTACTGTTGAAAACAGAACAACTAACGGAAATAAAAAAAAATGAAAATTTCAATAACAACTATTACAAATTCTGCAAAAAGTATTTTCAGCTATTGCGGATTTTAAAAGTCCAATCAATTGGCTGTTTTTATGTTTTACAAAGGAATTGAGAATAACACTACGTAAACACTTAAGTAACGTTCTGTCACGCTCTTTTCTGAGGAATCCGAAGAGACAACACTACAGTTAACTATTTACTTAGCGAAATTCTCAATTTAGAAACTGGCCCCTAAGACTGCCTTATTAGCTTCGGAATAACGTAATCGTCAAGGTTAGCAGGCAACTGTTTATTTAATATTGTAGCTGTAATCGGCAACAAAAACATTAACGGTGTCATTTATAAAAATGCGATTCCTCTAAAACACTTCTCAGAGGCAGCTTAAATAATCTGTCTGTGGTTACCTTTTTCCCCTTTCCACAGACTGTTTAAACTGCCTCTGAGGAGTGTTTTAAGAAACAGTGTTTTTATAAATAAGACGTATCACTCTGCTTTAAAAACAATTGAATAGTGTTTGATGTTGTTCTTACAAATTTATTTTTTACTTAGGTATTGTACTTGAGATGTAACATTGTCTACGTGAGTTACACGCTGTAATCGTATCGTTAAGAACAACGGGAAATAGTCGACGGACTTGGAAAATCAACACGAAGAAGCATTTGCTTGTTGTCTGTTAGAAGTAGTTTTATTCCAGTCAGTTATCTTTTGATTCCAGTTAGTTATCTTATTCTTTTGATTGAGAAAAATCATAATTATCATAATTAGCCTCTATGCGTCCCACTGTAGGGCACAGGCCTTCTCTCAAACGCGCGCCCACCGCGGATATGCGATTTCAAGCGCTGAGGTATGTGAATAGCTCAGACACTCAGGTTTCCTCACGATGTTTTCCTTCACCGTTAGCGTGTGGTATTGCTACTATAACTTCACAATGTACATAACTTAGAAAACCAAGTCATAGGTACATGCCCGCACTTGGGATCGAACCTGGGTCTCTCGCTTCCGAGTCCGAGAAAAATATAGGGTGTAAATTATTCTGCTCCGGGCACGATCAGAAATATTCAGACCAATCCGGATATTATGGAGTTTGGAAACCAGTTTTTCCATCAGGCAAATACTTATCATTGCCATACATAATTCAATACTTCCTCACAGGGCAGGGATTCCGTCATTCTAGAAGTCTTTGTCCGAGGAAAATAATTTCCAAGCTGTCGGCAATCGCTTTGAGTTCCTCTAACCTTCTTATAGCTGTTTATTTTTAAATGCAGATGTTTTCCTGTGTGGTTCACAATAACTTTTGTTCTATGAGTTCTGGCTCGTACTGAATTTTTTTAATTATCACGGTCGTCATAATTTTATGAAAGTCGCGCATGGTATTGCTACTACAAATTCATAACTATACGTACGTAACTTAGAAAACAAACAAACATACATCCTGGGAATAAAACCCGGGTCTTTACACACGTGAACCAAGGGGTAACCACCACCGCCCATTGTGGGCTATCATCGCTCTTGTATCTTAGACACATAAATTTAAAAAAAAACTTTCTAAATCTCAAAACTATTAATATTTACAGGAAGTTTAGTATCTAAATATTATACCTACCTCCTCTCCTGTAAATTACCTAAACTACCTTAGAAGTTATGACAAACTTAACTAAATAGGTTTAGTTTTTTTAGGAGGTAGGCCTCCTATAAACATTGGTTTGACTTGTGTTTAAATAAAACCCCTCTACTCCAGATGAACCAAGCCACACACTTCCTGGATGGCTCGCAGATCTACGGCACCAACAGCCGAGAAGCGGCGGCTTTACGGGAGACCTCTGGGGGGCTCCTGAAGACCAGTCTCGTTGATGGAGAGGAATACATGCCCCTGGCTGCCAACCCCGCCGAGCGGTGCATGGTCAGCGGTAACTCCGCCACTTGCTTTAGTGCCGGTGAGCTTGCTGTTTTTTTTTATAGGTTACGTAACTCGAAAGAAAAAAAAAACGGAATGCTTATATGATCATTTTATTCCGTCTATCTGACAGTCCGTCCACCCATCCGTCCATCTGTTAAGACTCCCAGGAAGTGGAAATAATTATTAAATACTCGTACTAAAACATAAACATAGATAGATCCGATCTGATAGAAACAGCTTCCTTGGATTGTGGTACCATCGATTGGGTACCTTGGATTGTGGGTCAGTGAAGAAAAGGAAGATTAGTTAACGGCGTCAACGGACCTTGACGGACCTTCTTTGTCAAGCATAGAGCCGACCAAAAGGATTTGTGCAAGTCAGCCCCCACATACCAATGTCAACAACACGTGATTGCTGACGTCAATCCAAAACAGTGTTCTGTGTGTATGTTATTTATTTACGTTTTATGTTGTCTCTACATTTGATTATTTAGCGGCACGTTTTCCTAGTTAGCATTTTATTGTGGTTTTTAGGAGTGTTATTGACATCACTTCCTAGAAGCGTGACAATCACCAAATAGACGAATAGTAGACCAAGGTTTACCTAACAACGCCCGTAACATAGAAAGATAACACTATCGGTTTAGTTATGAAAACATCTCTCTTGGAAACGGTAACATAACATCGTTATCGAATTTCCAAACTTGTTTTTGTTGGAAAACCTAAGGCAACTAAGGCTTTTTTTCCTATATGACGACATAATACTTACTACTGTTTATGAATTATGTGTTGTGTCCACGTTATTGCATGGCGTATGTGGTTCCAAAAATAGACTCGCTGAGGCTTTTTATTGCCTTCATGTGCAGAGGGTGGAAACTGGTTTCATTGCAAACCGGTACATACGCTTACGTGGAATTACTGAGCCAACATTGGAGCCAAGGTTTATACAACTCATTCGACCCGTTTGGAGGATGCATTGAGCTTGTTATCGGTGACGCGGACTTCATTCGTGAAACTAGGTACTATTTATTTGAGTTACAACTACTTGGTATTTGTTTACACTGGCGAGTACCCCATACAATTGGCACCAGTTGTAATCAAGAATTGTGTGCAATGTCATTTCAATGGACTAGCCGGATGATAGCTGTTTTGTTCGACTGGGGCGTCTCAATGACTTGATGCGTGTCTGCGTGCTAAATTGAAGAGTCAATCGAATGATAACATTGTCATTAATCAATTAAAATCAACAACATTTACAACGCGAGTAGAAAACTTACTGTGGTTCATAGCTAATTGTTAAACAGCATTGCAAACCTAAAAGACTCAGCAGACGCACAGACGAACAGGGGTCAGTAGGTACATCGTCTTTTCATGCACCCCATATGCCATGCCAACCTACGAATAAAAATCCCAAGAAAGACGTATTGCTTCTGCTTCCTACAAGTTCACACTGAAAAATGGGACCAATCTATACACAAACCTGACGATTAGTCTACCAATGAAGTGAGCGCAAGATGTATACGGTAGAGTAAATCTCTCTGCGATTGGTTAATTCCGTAAGTCATTGAGGTGGCATAAAAGTTGATCGTGCCTGCGTCAGAGGTAGAGATGGTGGTTGTGCTAAACTCGCTCCAATTGTCTGGCACAAATAGAAAGCCCTTTTTGGCGCTAGTTAAACATCAATAGCTTTTTACTGTTGACTTCTTTTTACGACTGAATACAACCTCTTCTTCTCCATAGGCGACATCCGCGCCAACATGCACCCATGGCTAGCCAGCCTGCACTCGCTCTGGCTGCGTGAGCATAACCGAGTGGCGCGCTCCCTAGCGACCCTCAACCCCACCTGGAATAATGACAAGCTGTACCACGAAGCAAGGCGCATTGTCATCGCTGAGCTTCAACATATCACGTACAAGTACTGGGTGCCGGCGGTTTTGGGTAAGTTAGTAGAATGGTGGGGATGTATTAGCAAACGGCAGGATAAGTTGTACCAGAAACTGGCGTGCGTGCATGCAACCACTAATGAATGTTGATGAAGCGAAAGAGATCAGAATCGTAGCAAGTGGCAAACGCTGATTTCTGCCTGCCCCTCCTGTAGTAGAATGGCTGGTTGCAGGTTGCTGGATGTCGTTCGAAGGTGGTCAATACTCTTGCATTTATCGCATTGTCATAATAATAATAATAAAAATACTTTATTTCAAACAGTACAGGAAATATGACAATACGAAATTACATGTATGGCGTGTTAATTGGCGTGCCACTAAAGTAGGAAGATGCTGCAATTTTGAATATCGACTTTTGCATTTTATATCATAGTTTTGTAGCTTTAGACTAGATGACAATAAACCGTTGATAGAAATCGTTAAAATACGGGAGGCAAAAATGTCTATCATGTATATTAACACTAAACAGGCTGAGGCGAGGCGCGTGCTTAGTCAGTTGTTTTTTGACACATAGCTTGTTGAACTGGGCGGAGCGTGGACTGACTCAATCTCATTTGATCAATTGCTGCTTTCTTGTTTCCCTTTCTTCATGTAATTATATTTGTATCTAAATGGTGGTTATCACCTGTGAACTGTTTGCGCTTTATCTAATTTACTTCTAATTGTGAAGACTTCTAATTGGCTTAGTGTGTCCTAATTTTTCTATGTATTATTATAACCTTGTAATAGCTGTTAGTTTCCTAGAAACTAAAATAAAAAATAAAATAAAATATAATTCAAGGAATATCAATTTAATAGTATTTTTTTGTTAGTATCAAATTCAAAGCCGAATGAAACGAAATATAATTGGGTTATCTGTGCCTGTGTTTAGTATTATTCGAGCACCCTAACCTGCAGTAAAGGTACTTGAATTATTATGACCACTGTATAGATTAGAATCTAATCTAATCATTAGATAATATTGCCGAAGGCGGTATCTTCCGTCAACCGTTACTACCCATGTGAGGGAAAAAAATACTGAGTGTGTGTTGCAAGCTCATTGCATGGCACCTTAAAGTAGAATGTACCTAAGTTATATTTAGCAACAAAATAAATGCGACATTGGTCTTGCTATAAATCCTGCTTCTCACATTACGGTAAAGTTGACCTGAAATTTAAAAATTCGCTTGGCAGTCCTATGATTAGTTGATGATAATAGTTTTTCAAACTTTCATTTCCACATGATGATGCAAGCCTTAGCCTAGTATAAGTCAAACACTGTATTAACGCAGCTTTCCTACCCACAGGTAAGCCGTTCGACGAACTGTTTGAGAGCTACGACAGCGGCTACAACTCTGACGTCGACTCGACAGTGACCAACGCCTTCGCGACCGCCGCCTTCCACTTCGTCAACAGCCTCCTGGACAAGGACTTGGAGATGCACGACGGAGGCAACGTGACGTCATCGTACCGGCTCAAGAACTACTACTTCAACCCAGAGCTTGTTACCAGGAGGGGAGGCTTGGATCAGCTCTTGCGAGGCATGGTGACGGAGAAGAGTCAGCGTATGGACTTAAATTATGAGGACGATGTGAGTATTGGCGAATTGTGGCTTAATTAGGAGTGTCAGAAATGTAATTTTGAAATTGAGGTACATTCAAGTAATCAAGGTACATTCAAGTAATCAGGGAAAGCTGGTTGGATGGACGGACATGTTGAGACAATTGCTAAACTGAATTTACAATCTCCTTACCTACTGTGAATTGTGAGTTAATATACGGTTTTATAACGTATAATTCTTAGAATTACTTTTGAAAGCATATTTCATGAAACGTATTGTACTACTTAGTAAGTATTCACAAGATTGGTAGACAAATTTGACATTTCTGCAGACGCAAATGTAAATTATAATTTGAAGTATTTAATCAGTGTGTGTGAGTTATTGTAAAGCATTAGTCCAGGCTAGGTGGCATCACAGTGAGAGTCACCCCTTTTGTGCTACTAAAATATCAAAAGTCGCGACTTTAAATGACGATTCTGCCATTTTAGCGCCACAAAATGCGCGATTTTACGGTGTATTTATACTGAAAACCTATAATATAAATAGTATTTGTAACATTGGTAATTTGAAGGCCAGTTTATTCAAACAGCGCCGGAACAATTTGAGGTTTAAGTACTTATTCATTAATTGGCATCCTTGTCATGCGTAGTAGATGTTAAATGGTACAACGGTCACCATTTACTATGTACGCCAGGTCTAAATTGATGGCCACTTATGGCACATCAATCTTTACAAGCTCAACTTTTATACCGTAAAAAGGTTCCTTTGTGCCCTTTCCACCAGTGAAGCTCACCTACCCTATTTAAATTGTACGCTAGGTATAAAGAAATGGCCATTTATGGCAAATGAATATTTACATGCGTCCACTCAACTTGCAGTATATAATCAAAAATCAAAATCAAATTTTTTTATTCAAAGTAGCACAGAAACTGCGACTTAATGAACGTTACAAGTTAAACTAGGTGTCCATTTCAAAATCTAGATCATTTTGGAGAAAAAATGGACAAAAAAACTCCAAACTTAGTTTTTTCAAGTCCTTAATTTACAGGATTTATATAAATGTTCTAAAACTCATGCATTGAACTGGCTTTAATTCCAGACATCATTGTCATCTAAATAATCTTTAATGTTATAGTAGCTATAGATTGGTAATGGTCGTCATCTTTTTTCTTCTTTAAAATGCCTCTCCATCATTAGAGGTTATTTACACTGTACACTACATGTAAACAGATAGTCACTTATCGCAAATCAGTATTTACATATGCACACTAAACCTGTAGTACACATGTTAATCATGTCATATTTCTTCATCCTAAAAATGTCTCCATCATTGGAGGTTGTGTTGTGCAGTTCTCAACAATGAGTCCTCAGTTTTGTCGCTTTTATTAACTTGTGTCTTGTGATCTCTCCTCAGGTATGGCACCACTGGCTGGGAGGGCTCGACGCCCTGGCTATCGATATCCAGCGTAGTCGCGACCATGGTCTGCCTGGCTACGTTCAGTTCCGCAGTCTGTGTGGCTTCTCGCCCGCCACTGACTTCCAGCAGCTAAGCGACTTTATTCCACAGGAGGTAAGCGCATTATCATCATCGTCATCACGTTTACATGTATTGCAGATGACTTAAACAGTGCTTCAGTCTTCATTCAACTAATCGAGCCTGTAAAAATAATAATATTGAGAGCAAGCACGTCTTTGGACTGGGGCACATAGGAAAGACGTGTATAAACGTCCGTTGTATAAACTTCGCGTCCTCGCCCCCTCTTATCTGTGTGGGCTATGTCCCACCGCTCCAGTACATTTTGTATGAAAGTAAATTGAAAGGACACCTCGTCTTTTCCGCGCCCTAGTCTCACACCCTTCCCATGTGATCCACGCCTTTGTGAACGTTTTATTACACTTCAAGTAAACACTCATAAATGTATTGAGTATTTGCAGCATTTATCGCCTTTCTACTTAGTGACATTCATAGCTTGATGTATCTTTGAATTGGTGTCCGCGTTTCAGCATCGCAAGTTCTTAACAAATGAAAGAATGCATCGCTTAGGTCATTCGCTATTAACCAATTCTAATTTAGCCCTTCACTTCTTTGCCTGTAGACTGTGGATAAGCTTGAGAAGATCTACGGCCACCCAAATGACATTGACCTGGTCGTGGGAGCAATGGCTGAAGAACCCCTGTCCGGATCTCTGTTGGGACCGACCTTCGTCTGCTTAATCAGTGAGTACCTACTATAATTGAGTTGCAATAATCCTAAAAAGGATTCAGTAAGCTGCAGTTAATGTCTTCGACGCCCATCGTTATGTTATGATTGGCAAACATTTTGTAATTAAGATCAACAGTTTTGTTTTGTTTGTCAATTTGTTTTAGAAAAATCATATTTTTTATAGGAATCTATGTAGTTCTCTGTCAAATATCGACTGCCGAAGTATCAATTGCTGTAAGGGACATTCTGGTCGAAAATTTTATATACATAATTTTTCTTAGATTTCTTTCTCTATCGGATGGTGTTTTCAGATTTTTGACACAAATTTTCGACCAGAATGTCCCTTGCAGCAATAAATGCTTCCGCAGTCGATATGTACACAGGAACATTCGTTTAAAAATCCTGTCCAACAAAAGAATCATCACCGATTTTTTTTAAACTTCCTTCTCTTTTGCAGAGGAGCAACTTCTGCGCACGCGAGTGGGCGACCGTTATTTCTACAGTCACACTGATGAGTCTGGGAGCTTTACTAAGCGGCAGCTCATCGAGTTAAGGCGAAGCTCCCTCGCAAGGCTGCTGTGCGACAATACTGGCATCAGTACCATGCAACGGGACGTCTTCCAGCCGCCCTCAGAGAGGTGAGAGGTGGCCCTTAATAGTTTGTAGGACAGAGTCTGATCAGGACATAGGACTCCTGGAGAAGAATCCTGGATTCTGTTAATCCAAAAGTGTAAGTCCTCTGTCCTTGACCTATATTTTTATTGGATTGCCTCTTGAAGTTTGCTCACACAAACACGTCATATCCTTGAGGTTTCAATGTATTTAAGACATTCGTCAGAGTCAGTGGTCTTTCACTGATTTTGTGAACTTTCACAGAATAAGCCCAAAAGGAGAGAAGAGACTGGAGAAAAGGCATGGATGTGGAGAGAGCCGGAGTGTTAAAGACTAGATAGATATTACTAGACTTACAGATAAAAGACAGATTAATATAGGTCGTGTGCTCTATGGCACTGGGATGCCAGAGTATACATCACCATATTTTTAGCAATTGTCTGAAAATTGATTTTCAACGTCAATATAATTTTGTTACAGCAACCCAATGGTTTCCTGCGATGAAGTCAAAAGAGTGAATCTAGAAGCCTGGCAAGAAGCTGGTCAGAAAACTGATATTCTCTCTAGGGCTACCAATTGGATCAAGAACAGAGTGGTAGGTGACAAAAATGGCAATTTGACCAAATATGAGCAACCCTCCTGAGCTGGACAATTTCATAAAACTGTTGGTTGTGCAACGTAAATTTTAAGCTGAGACCATTATGCAGCGAAACAACCAATTTTTGACTGATGTATCTTTTAAGTCTGTTTAATCTTAGTAAATAGTATACCTATGCTGTTTATTTTTCAACTGAAGGTTGTTATTCCTACATTCTGTGAAAAATAATCAAATGTTGCAATAATGTTCAGCAAGGAATTGGATGATTGTTATTCTGATTGGATATGCATAAGGTCGCATGCTGAGGGGTATGCCCCCTTAACATTGTAGAGTGATTGATTTAGTATTGTGCTTCACTATGATTGCGGTATGTTTGTTTAGTTGTAGTCCAAACCACGTTGATATATATAAGTGAATACCTAGCAAAGTCAACTGACGATTCTCAAATGTGCAGTATAATGTTTAATGTACATTACATCTGAGGGGTCGTCTTAGGTGTAGTCCAGGCAGATGGAATGGAAGGCAATCACGGGGCGAAGACGTGACGCGTTGTGTAGAGTTGGTGTCATCGCCCCGTCTGAGCGAGTGTGAGCTATGTCCCATCGTTTTTGTTTTTGTATGAAAGTGGAATGAAATGAAAGGACACCGCGTCTCCGCTCTGTCCTCGTCCCATGGCTCATCTGTGTGACCCGCGTTTTAAAAGCCCAAAGTTACTGTACTTGCTCACAGTCTGACATATCCCTCAGGCAATGTCACGTTATTAGTGTCAGCTTATTAAAAAACGGAGTTAGTGGAAGCTAAACTACTCTAACGCTTTAAAGAAAGGGCTGACAGTGGATTTACCATATTACATCTTGGAGACTGGCTGTGATATGTGGAAATTCTCTTCCGAAGTTAGGGCGTGCGTTGAAAGTTCTTTCTGGATCCATATGTTAAAAGGTCAAGAGGACTTAATTATTTTTAGGGAAAGTCAAAGTTATCTAGCTTCTCGAAGAGGTTGTCAACAGAAGGCACCATTGTAGGTTGCACCAAAAAGAATATTATTTGTTCTTGAATACTTTCCAAAATCGGTATGCCCAACAATTGTATTTTTATATCGATGCTTTCCGATTACGTAGCTATTCTCGATTGTATAATCAAGGTTTTCCCCGAACTTGCCAACCCATTTTTGGCACTGGCTTCTAAAAACCAATGAGCCTAGTGTAAAAGTTTGACGTAAAAGATGAGACGAGGCATTTACTTAGTCGAATTGCTGAGAAAAGAACAGGCATTTGTGATATGAAATTAGTTCTAAAATTGTATGCATTTTTTTGTAATTGCAATTGTGTAATTCGTCGGATGCAAGTATGTTGGTAGAGTAAAGTAAGTATTGTTTATAAAATTTGGTAAAATTAAAACCTTATTTTGGAGATTGATAGAGAACGAAAACTAACTGTGAAGACGACGATAGTTTGTAAGTTTTAACGTTTAATGATTTCCTGCTTTATGTTTACTTTTTCATAACCTCAAGTGAATTACGTATTTGGCATAGCTGTCTTCTTGAAATCTTCATCTAGTTTACTCTTAACGACAGACAGGTGGCGTTTGAATACCAAAGAAGCAATTTAACATAAGCTGCTTATCGCCCCACTGCATAGAACAGGCATTTTCTCAACGAGAGAGACTACCAACAGATTAAAACTAATTAAGTACCTTTTTGTGATGAGCAGACTCGCTTTCATTTTGACTGATTGTATAGAAACATGAAGGTACTTCATCATCATCATCATCAGCCATTTGACGCCGACTGCAACACATAGGCCTTCTTTGTTTTTTTCATAACCATGAGGGGTTTTGCCATAATCGCCACGCTGGGCAGGCGGGTTGACGATCGCAGTATGCGGATGGAATCCCAGGAAGACGCTGCTGCCCGTCTCCTGGTAATTGATTTCCTTAGTACTTACCAATTAGAAATTATTTGACCCCCTTGAAGTACCTGCTAAAATTATGAATTAAAATTGTAATACTATCCATACTATCTTTAGATAATAAGGATGTAAAATTGTTTTTTGGTAAATAAATCTATTTGTATTTGTACCTTTATAGAAAAAATATTCTATCTCAATAATTAATTATATCTATTTAATACACATTTTCAGGCTTAAAAAACAGCTAGTAATGAAAGGTTTTTCTTGTCTTCAACCAGTGCACTATTTATAATATTGTGTACCTACCTACCTATGATATTGTGTATGTTGCATAAATAGTTTCTGCTTATTATTTTGAAATATGTAGGTAAACCATTGTAGTACCCAAGTATATTTGAAAACATTACTACTTGACAGTAAAAACCTTGCTTCATGTAAAAGGCTTGTAATCTACCAATCTGCTTTACTTATGTTTTTTCTTTTACATACTGTTTCATTAAAATTTATTTACTGTCACCTAAATCTTTTATTGATTAATGCTTTAGTAGCTGTCTACCCAATGATGTCTATAAAACGATAGTGGTAAGTAATTTAATCATCGATCTACTGACCTTGCTGCCTACTGATCATAGAAAGCTTGAAAGCGAGTACACCTAAAAAAAAACTGGACAAGTGCGGGTCGGACTCACCCACCGAGGGTTCCGTACAATTTGTAATCGCAGTTTTTCTGAGCTTTTCCCGAACTTCAAAGACAATTTTTCTATGAATTAATTACAAGTGTAGTTTCAGTTTTTCCGGTACTTTTAGTATACTACAATATTACTTGCCAAATTTCGTAATTCTAGGTCAACGGAGAGTAGTACCCTATAAATTTTGATTCCCTTGAGAGTGTCGAAATATACGTTTTTTGTGGCCTAAACGGCCGTAACTTTTTTTTTTTACGTTAGATTAGAAGTTTGATTTTCTCATGGCTTCAAGGAACTGTAGACCTGAGTAGATGGTTTTAATTTCAACGCGATACCTCAACGCGTTCCCGAGATAAAGAGTCTTGACAGACAGACTTACCGGCAACGAAGTGATCCTATGGATTCCGTTTTTCCTTTTGAGGTACGGAACCCTAAAAACCGCACAAGTGCGATTAAAACATTAAAGTACAAAACGACTGCCTCGGTGGTCTAGCGGTCATAAGCTGTCTATATACGAGTACGTCCCACTGTAGCACAGGCCTTCTCTTACAGAGAAAGTATGGGCTTAATCACCACGCGTGCCCACCACGGATTGGCGATTTCAAGCGCTGAGCTCAGACACCCAGGTTTCCTCACGATGTTTTCCTTCACCGTTAGCGAGTGGTATTGCTACAATAACTTCACAAATGTACATAACTTAGAAAACAAAGTCATAGGTACATGCCCGCACTGGGCATCGAGCCTGGGTCTCCTAGGCTACCACCGCTTGGTCTTGTGGTCAGTTGGTCTAGCGGTATCACGTCTGATTACTATGTCAAAGTTCGTGGGTTCGATTCCTAGTGGGGGGCGCCGTACATTTGTACAAACGGGCTCAGCCTGATTGGTCTGGGTGTATTTCCATGTTTGTGATGTCCTTGCCTGGTTACCATAACACAGGGTATGCTAGATTAGGACCAGGAGTGCGACCACGTAAGTCGTCCACTGTATGGAGTTGTCTGATTCAGCCTACTCCGAACTGTCAAATACATATATATTTTGACACTTTGGAGTCGTTTAAATGCCTATCCCGATATAGTGGAAGTTACGTGATACAAGGGCATGACAACTGATTGTGTTGTGTTGTGTGGAATTTGTGATTATTGTTATTTTCGATTTTAAGGCACGGAATCCTAAAATATCTCAGGTAAATAAAGGATGTCCCTCTTCACATTCTTAGTCTTGTCTGATAGATATAACTTGACCAACAGATAACTTGAAGAAAATTTCGTTCCTATAACCGCGGTGGACATACAGGAGGAAAATCTTTACTACATCATAAGCCGCCTATATACGTCCCACTGTAGGGCACAGGACTTCTCTCAGAGAGAGTAAGGGCTTAATCGCCAAGCGTGCCCACCGCGGATTGGCGATTTCAAGCGCTGTGGTATGTGATTAGCTCAGACACTCAGGTTTCCTCACGATGTTTTCCTTCACAGTTAGCTAGCGTGAGTATTCACCGAGAGTTTCTTACTTGCGCTTGGCCATTTTTTACTGTTGGTCGCTAGAATATATAATAGGTCCCACAATCACGCCAAGTTCGATGCCTGTAGGTATGTATTACCGTTTTTACGATAGAGCATAAACGAAAAAACACTTTTTGTAAAAGACCCGCCTTATTTTTTATTATTTCTTAAATTTTACTATTTGTTAGGTAATCCGCTGTAATAAATAACACATATTCTGTAAAATATTGAACTGGCTATCTATTACGGATCCAAAGATAGAGCCCTTTGAAGGTCGGACGGACGGACTGACACACAGACGGACAGACAGGCAGACAGGGGAGGCAGAGTAATAGGGTCCGGTTTGGTACCCCTCGGGTAAGGAACTCTAGCCTGTTCACGCACGCGTTAACAGAAACAAGGAGGTCCGGCGGTGTGGATTTGGAACCAATCCATCTATGGTTACCTAAGCCTGACATGAGTGCATTTTTATTCAGTCATATTGTCACATCGAAGAAGCATTGTACAAGCCTATAAAATAATTAGTTAAAACCTCTACTACTTATTTATTTCTCTAGAAAAAGACACACAAAACAAAGGCATGAAAAGGGGTTTACTAATGTATTGCCAAAAATCGTTTCCCAAAGTATTACTTCCCAAACTATTTTCCGCAAATTATCACTTGGCAAAAAAACATTTCTCAAAACAACTTAAAGCAAATAAACAGTTAGCAAAAGTTATTATGGCAAGTTATTGTTTACCAAATAAATACTTGGTCAATATTTGCTTGGCTTGGAAATTAACCTACACTAATAATTTCGGTTAGTTTTCGGTCTTACATGTTCAACCTAACACGCTCCTACGCGCTCCGCTACGCTACGCGCTTCGTCGCACCTATATTTTTAGCATAATAAACGTTTGTTTTAATAAAACTTGACGCAGTAAAATTATGCGAAATGATAATTTGACCAAATGAATAAAATGCGAAATGAAAACTTGCTAAAGTTTCATTTGGGAAATGAAACTGATGCCATAAGTTTATTGGGAAGTAAAATTTGGCGAAAAATACTTTGGCTAAACGGCGGTATCCCATGAAAAGGAGAACCGCCTTTGAGCGGGCTAAAGTCAAATTACAGGTTTCACAATATTAGTTTAGTCTTTATTTAGGGCCGTGTAATTACGGTGGGGCCTTTGAAGATTTATAAGCAACACTTGACTCGTTGGTCAATTTAAATAAATTCGAATTCAAAAGGCAAGTCAGATCCGTGTCTTTTCACAATAATGTGTCTGAATGAAATTCAGGGCTTTACTGAAAGTTCTGTTCGCGAATTTAAATTCAAATTCAATTTTTTGCGACATATTAAAGTAAAAAGGTCTTAAGTAAGTATTATTCATACAAGTACATATTGTGTAATTTTACCGGGCACGGCATGGCAATATAATAATATTATTATAGAAAATAAAATAAAATTTTGACATATCACTATAATCCCATGTAATATTATAACAGTCAATAAAGTGAAAAAAAATAACAAAAAACTTTCGATTATTTATGTCAATTCGGCACCATTAAATAATTTAAGTGAATCATTAAACAAAAACGTTTCCATATAATATTATCTCACTCACAAAAATAATTATTATCTCTTTCATCATAAAATTCATTTAAAAATTGTGAAAGCATTTAAAAATCGTGAAAGACATTGGGAAAGCGGCTGGGAAACATTGTACGAGACTAGCACAGGACCGGATGGGTTGGCGTGAATGAGAAGAGGCCTATGCCCAACAGTAGGCTCTGTTTACGGGCTGATTAGATTGATATATTAGATAATGCTTCGGGTGTTTGGCAATATTTCACAGACAGATCCAAATAACAAATCACTGTATTATGTTGAGCATTCTATTCCATCAGCATGGGTAAACATCATCTGGGCGAAATCACTGCTTTTGCGGAGTTTTCCCTCAGACTATGGAGCACCTCTCTGTGCGTCCCTTGTGCCAGTCCAAATGCACTCGAGAAGACTTGCTGGAGGCCACAGACGTTGGAGTACACGTTGCCGAGTTCTGGGTCAATCAAAGCTAACTGGTTTGGTCACCGACACGATGATAAGAACATGTGTAGTAGTAAGACGATGCGAGTCGCGCGTATTAAATATTAAAAGCGTTTATTTCCTGTTTATTTATTGTCAAATTATGACGTTATAGCACCACAAAACGCGCGACACACACTTTCGCACTACCATTGCTGTAATGAGTTTGAGCGGAAGACAAGCTGCGCCGACGGGAGACGGCGTGATGATGTAGGATAATAGAATAATAAATTTAATACAACCGCGAAGATGTCTCAAGGTATGAAATTTAGAATGGCTATAGATTGATTTGATTATGGGGTAAGGGCACTTCATATCCTAATCCAACGCGAACGTAGTCGAGGGCACAGCTAGTTACGTAATAAGTCTGCAGATGAAAGATTTTATTTATGATAACACAAAAATTTGTTGGCGAATTAATCGCACTCTTTTAACATTTTTTTAAAAATAGTGTTAGGTAACAATAAACTAAATTTTAAAGTTTTAAAGTACAGTCGACAGCGGATCCCCCCATACATGCTTACTCTGTATTCGGTCATATTACCAGTGACTATGCAATACAATGCAAAGGCCGATTCGCCGTCCACTGTACCTCTGTGTTCTTAATTAAAGACGTTTCAAGTAGATGTGTTTTTATTACAAACTGTTTGGATCTTTCTTAGCGCAAAGGCATATTAATCAGATTGAAAGGGTCAATGTACTTTCGACTGTACGTAGAGCTTCGTTAATCAATTTTAGTTCAACTTTTGAGTCTCGCCTTTCTGTGATTACGGAGCTCAGAGTCAGACTTGTCCAATTATCTTATCGCTTTTATAAAATTTCCTCGGTTAAGCCTCAGTTACACAAGAAGAATTTGTCGGATGCGCAACTTGGCAATAATCTTGTCGTTTCATCATCATCATCATCACTCCTTTGACGCCCACTGCAGGACATAGGCCTCCCTCATGGTTTTCATAACCATGAGGAGTTTTGCCATAATCGCCACGCTTGGCAGGCGGGTTGGCGATCGCAGTATGCGGTTGGAATCTCAGGAAGACGCTGCTGCCCGTCTCCTGGTAATGGTATTCCCTTAGTCGCCTTCTACGACATCCACGGAAGGAAATGGAAATGAAATTGTCGTTTAGTGTAAATATTTTTTTCTCGTTTCGACTCATCATCAACCTAAACTCTCCTCAGTCACTGTGTGTAAAACAATTGTATGAGTTTCGCTACTCAAAAATAAAGGTCACCGATGGCCGGTTTCACATTGGACGATAACCGCAACTGCTCGACATCCTAGGGCTAGTATTCATATAACATTCTCACATCTGCCTAAGTAAATTTATGAAACTACCAGTCCGATGATGTCTTGAAACCGGCCAATGGGAGAGTTGCTAGTATCAAAAACAGTAAAGTACCCCGAACTTACGCTACACACAAGGACTGCGCGACAACCGCGTAAGTCCAATGCGCGGAAGTCGCGTAACTCCGGGTTAACACCGTAAGTCGGTGTAGCGTAAGTCAACGTGTTACTAATTCAAAACATAGTGATTGTTCGAATCTCGCATTGATACGTACGGTTTTCGCACTGGCATTGTTTACAAAAGTCGATACACGATTGCACATAATATTACTACTTATGTACATAATAGGTAGTGCATGCCAAGTTTTAAGAGAGGTGTGTGTGTCTCCCCTTGGACACTTGCATTCTAGCACCGCTTGAATTATGCGATTTTAATCATAATGTTATGTTTGTCATATTTAAACAACCGCAGAAGAGAATGGTATAGATAATTGTCGCATATGACAACTCGATGCTGACGTTAGATAAACTATTTTTTGTGTTACTGAGACTTTACACAAGAAGAGTTTCTTGAATGCGAGCACCAGTTTCTCGCTAACCAATAATCGTATCGCGTTGTCTGTACAAATGGTTAGAGTTTCGTTTCTCGAAAGCAAATTGTGTATTGTATAAATTGTGTGAGCTTCGTTCGCCGTTCAATTTTCAATTGTCGATTCCTAATTTTCTTAGCCATTTTAAATTGTGCACTAGCTGTCACCCGCGACTTCATTCACGCGGGTTTCGTATCATAAGCAGCCTATATACGTCTGACTGTAGGGCACAGGCCTTCTCTCAGAGAGAGAGTATGGGCTTAATCACGACGCGTGCCCACCGTGTATTGGCGATTTCTAAGGTATGTGAATAGCTCAAACACTCAGGTTTCCTCACGATGGTTCGTATAAAAAAAGATATTCCGGGGGTGCGACCACGTAAGTTCTCACTGTATGGAGTTGTCTATACAGTGGAGGATACCACCAAACCTACATAAACCTAATTTAGCCTACACCAAACTGTCAAATACATACATATTTTCACACGTTGGAGTTGTCTAAATGCTTAACCCGATAGAGTGGAAACTTAGGTGATACAAGCTGGCTGGCAGGTCAAGGTCTGGCTGCTAAAGATCTAAATAGATATTTTTGCGATAGATTTTGTAGCGTAGTGTTGTAGTGTTTGCGCAGATTTTTTAAGAAATAAATGACCAAACTAGTCTATAATCATTAAATGTCACTAGGAAAAACATCGTGAGGAAACCTGAGTGTCTGAGCTATTCACATACCTCAGCGCTTGAACTCGCCAATCCGCGGTGGGCACGCGTCGTGATTAAGCCCATACTCTCTCCCTGAGAGAAGGCCTGTGCCCTACAGTGAGACTTATAAAGGCTGCTTATGTATCAATAAATAAATAAATATATTTACATACATACGGTGTTCCTGAACTCTACTCTTAAAAACGCTGACTGACGATGCCTGACGAGTGTATAGTGGTAGCGCATTCCACAGACGCACCGCTGTTTCAGTAAAAGAAAGAAAATAATATTCAGAATACATGAATACCTATTAGTCACACAATAGTGTACAATAATTTGTCATGGTCTAGTCACTGAATTCATTTGTTTCAGTCATTAATTAACTTTGCCAACAAAATTCTTACGTAGAGATGGTAAAACCAAACGGTGGAGAAATTGTATCTATCTATGATGTTACAGACGGATTTGGGTAATTATTGGGTATAAAGGAAAGTAAACTCACGCACAGTTTCTTGTACAATCTGTAAATCTATTAAAAGCTATCAGTTGGCCAAATTGTATAAAAAAAATACTACTGACAGTGTTAACAGTAGATTAATAGATTGTTAGTGTACGAGAAAAGGGGGATTTATCTCCTGCACTCAAATAATGCGAAAAAACAGGCCAAAAAGGCTTCGTCAGTAATTACTGAGACAGTCTTGATGTTCATGGCTGTGTTCTTTCATTTCTGAGGATAGTCTAGGCAGGCCCGGTGGGTTACCCATGTAAAGTTCTAGGTAGATGGCATAAATATCTATAGAATAGCATATCTAGGATACTTAGGACAATCGGCTATATTCCAGTACCGGGCTACGTTTGCTACAGGGGCAGCTTTATCTCCGTCAACGAATTAACAGCTTCTTCTCAAACTTAGAAAACGTTGAAAAAACATTTTATTAAGCAGCCTATATACGTCCCACTGTAGGGCACAGGCCTTCTCTCAGGGAGAGAGTAGAGTATGGGCTTAATCACCACGCGTGCCCACCGCGGATTGGCGATTTCAAGCGCTGAGGTATGGGAATAGCTCAGACACTCAGGTTTCCTCACGATGTTTTGCTATTATTGCGAAGTTTCACAAATTCACAAATGTACATAACTTAGAAAACCAAGTCATAGGTTGGAAAAAACATTTTATTCAATGAAAACTCCAAACAATTGAAAACTCAACAACTTATCACTGATCCAATCAAACAACACACAGACGTTAACTGGTTTAGATAAACATTACTAGCGTCCTAGTTCTAATACGTTAGGTTGTAGGGGCTAGACTTCTACTTTATATTCAACGAGGAATTTTCCCCGTACAAACCTACACAGAGTCTTAAGTTCACAGACAGAAAGTTATATGTTTAAGTTACTTAGAGGAAATAAAGTGCAAGAACTACTAAGAAGTTTTAAGTCAAAGAACTGCAAGAAAGACATTTGAAAGAAAACAAATAGCCAAGTGCAAGCCCGTTGGCCCGTCGGCCGTGGCGCGCAGGTAAGCAGCCGATTTAAGTCGCAATTTATTTATATACGAATCTGACAATCCTGAACGTTGTGTCGAACTTGGCCTAATTTTCACAATAATTGTTTTTCGTGGGATCTTGTTGAAGCCCTGAAGGCTTATAATATGCTTTGTCCGCTACCTGTTACCTCTCACCCTGTTTAATATCGAAGCACAAATACAACCTCTAATCTATTGCGCCATTTACAAGAATATGCCACGCACAAAATAAAACAAATGAATATAGGTAGCTGATAAAAAATTAAATTAAAGTAAATTATAGAATTTAGATAAACTATTTTTCGGCGATTCATCTTATCGCTGCTCATTGTTGGGTTTAGACCTTTTATTAGACATGATATCCACTTCCACGGGTCTATTCGAAAAATAATAAAAATTGTTACTACCTAATATAGGAAAAAGCAAGAATTTACACCTTAATTTTCATCTTAGCTTCTTCTAAATTTTTTTTACTTCGCCTGTTTTGTGTGTCACTGCTGGGCAAAGGACCCCCTGCTTTACATCTCTCCCTGTCCACAGCCGCCTCGCATCATCCCGGCGAGAATACATCTAGGCATTGAATTATCTAGGTCCTCCCGCCATCTTCGCCTTGGTCTCGTAGCCAATTTTTGCCCACCTATCTGAGTTCATACGGCAGACATGGCCAACCCAGTCCCACTTTATCCTGGCGGTCGCAACTTCAAAACATCTGCAATTCTAGTTTATGAGCGCAGCGTCGTGTTCCATATTCGGTCTATTATTTTCACACGTAAAATACTGCGCCCCATAGCAAATCTTGAGTTTGGACTTCTGATTACTTCTGATATAATTAGTAATAACCCCCAGCACAATAGTTGTCATGGTCCCAAACTAGCCTGGCATTACAATAGCAAAGGATACCCTGTGCTATTGTAAGGCCAGGCAAGGACATCACAAACATGAAGACACACCCAGATTTGTACGAATATTCGGCGGCCCCCAGTATTAATCGAACCCCCGACCTCCGGTATGGTAATCAAGCGTGATACCGCTAGACCAACGAGGCAGTCGAAATATATTACCTGTACATAAAAATCCTTCAAGCCTAGCGTTTCTGATGGGTCCCATTGTATGATTTTAGTCCAACGAAGTAATTTCCGGCGGTCGGTGCCAAAAAATGAAGGAAAAGAACAACAATCAATACACGGAGGAAATTGACCGGCAACAAAGCCTTTTTCCGCAAAAGACCTATCATTCTCACAAAATACTCACATTGTAACAATTTGGATCTTTGGATAAGACGAAGAAGGAAAGAGCGATGAAAAAAATCATGGTAGTGCTTCGGTCACACACAGCGACAAGTCGCTGCGAGTGCCTACTCGCACTCGCACTGTGTGTGACAATTTTACTTGCTGCGAATGCGCACTGACTGACAGTCGAAATTGTCGTGTAGAACTCGCTATGTGTGACAGGTAGGCGGCGAATTGTCGCTGCGGCTATTAATCGCGGTGAGTAAACTCGTGTGTGCTGGAAGAAATCTCTTACAGAGATAAGCTCGCCTTTTTAGATGTTAGTCCTGTTAAATGTCTTGTGCGCAATAAAGTATAATAAAACCCTTAAAATACGTTTCATGGCAACCGCTACTAGTATTGAACTTTTTTTATTTTTTATTTCATTGTTGGGCTCTAGCCCGTAGTAGTAGTAGCGCGATCCTCAGCACGGGTTAGTGTAACAAAAAGAATACGATCCATTTAATACATTTGAGAATGCCTTACAATTTTCAGAAATAAGGACGTGGAAAATCAGTAAACAACTCGCTTCAGGCGGTAGCTATTATAGGTTCTGAATACTGAATAAGCTCTTTTGCGGAAACCATTGCCTTGGATTAGCAAAAACTCATGAAATCCGTTCGTACCGCTCTGGTTTAAGCCGTGTGTTACCACGGCTCCACGATCACCAGATCCACGAATATTCTACCATTTTACTTGCAAGTATTTTGCCGGGCCCCGTTAACAATGTCGGATATTAACGAATGTAATTTTTGGAAAAAAATCGTCAATGGACTTCCAGTATCTAAGAATGTCTTCCCGCCAGTCCTCTGTTACATTATTTCTTCAGGTATTGCCATTGTCAATTATGAAATGTAACTGAATGGACAGTGTTTTGATAAAAACGGAAAAATATTTTAGAGCATAGTTATATAATTAAAATTTCCCAAGTATGTAAATATAAATATAAGTTTCCCAATTTATCAAACCACTGCTAATTCCGTGTAGACAAGGAACTTGGCTTGTTCCTACATATCGTTAGAGACGAAAAGTTAATCAGTTTTTAGGACTCCAAGGTGAACAAGGAACCATTATTCCTATAGTTTGTCCCTTATGCCATGTCCGTCCGTCTATCGGTCCACGGTTTAGCTCAGAGACGCTTAGTACTAGAAACATGCATAGGTAGCATAATGATGCAAGTTCCGCATTTTAACGTCACGACTTTCCTGTACCTTGATTGTCAAATTCTGACATCTTAGCGCCACAAAACGCATGCATCGCACCATCGTACTACCCATGCTGGCATAAACTGACATGTACACTCGCAAATTGTTGTTGGAGTAGTGCTAAACGGTTGTTCGTGGAAACGTGAAAAAAGTCAGGGCACATAATAACGAAGTTAAAAGAAAAACTATCGCAACTAAGTCGTCTTTACAAGTTAACGAGTAATAGTTGACCAACTTATAAAAGGAAAACTTCGTACATATTCGATTGAAAATCACTTTCATGGAGTAAACGTTATTAGTTAAACCGTGAACTCAATTTATATGTTCATAATATCAATAAAAAACACTTCCTTCTGTGACCGCACATTTTGACGTCCAAGTACGGCACTCTATGCTGCGCGTGGTCCTAAATGCAATAGGCCGATTTTTACAGTTAAGGTTTTGGTCGAATTTCTATTACACCACCATTTCTATTCCGCTTTGCCGATTATTCCGTCAAAAAAGGAGATAGTGTTGTAATTATTGACTGCAATCTCTGGTTGTGTAGGTGCAGCATACCTAGTGGTATGACGTCAACATGCTATGACGAGACGATTCGCTCGTTTTAAATGTTAAGTTATTGTCAAATTCTGACATTTTGGCACTACAAAACGCGTTACTCGCGCCATCATCACCTCACGCCTGTATCTCGATGGAGTAGGCAAAGACCAGAGCGTTTGCCACTTGCCACGATCATGACAAACTTCTTTCGCTTCATCAACATTTATTGGTGCGTGCACACCGGTTTCGGTTGCTTTTTATCTTACCCTTCGCGAATACTAATAACGCTTATAATGAAGCTTTACTAATTAGTTAATAATTAGTTCAAAAATCATAAAACATTGTTTGGTCGTACTTAAAATTGACAATAAATAACGTAGTAAGTGTTTCATAAGCCTTTTCATAGTAAATTTGTACGAGGCTCAAATTTATTGTTCATTACAGTCTCTTTGCAATTCTAATCACAATCCTCTTAAATGTATTTGTAAAGTTCCATTACGATCCGTCGATTGCGAACGAAAACCAAATTAGGTCTGTATGGGAATTATTGCTTGAAGCACCCTTTCAAGCCGACCACAGCCAACAACTCATCGCATGTTTGGAAAACATTATAGACCTGTCAAGCGTTTTTAGACCGAGTGGCCGGACGTGGCATGGTTTGCCACCAGATTATAGCTCACGTAGCAAGCACTGGTATTATTTCCGAGAAAGACATTAGATTTCAGTGAGGCTATAAGTGGAAAATTTACAAAGGAAATGAAAAAGATACGGTCTTTAGACTGAAAAGTTAAGGACCATTGAGCAACCTGCAACAATGTTCTCGGGCTCTAAAGCAGAGGTTCCCAAGCTTATTTCGTCTAACGCCCCGCCCACTTTGAAAGTTAGTTATTTTGTAGCGCCCCTTATTTTTTTACCTTAAAAACCTGAATAATATACCTATTAGTCCCGCCTGGAGTTTGATTAAACCTATATTCTAAACGAGACTTTTACCAGAGAGAGAGAGAGAGAGAGAGAGAGAGAGAGAGAGAGAGAGAGCAATAATAATGCAACTTTACAATATGGAGTATCTTTTATTAAAAATTCACAATATTTGTTCGCGCCAAACGTGAATTATAATTGAACCTTCTAATTTAAATTTTATTTTTTCTTTATTTTTACTAGATTAGGTACATAAAAAAACCCATATTCGGCAAGTGCTCAGCTTGGCCGGAACAATAGATATACCAATTTTTAGTACGACACTTGAAGATACGAATATTTTTCAGTGTTTTTGATACGCGTTAAAAATAATAAATATTTAGTACATTTTTAGTTGTTAACCTCCTAAGTCCTGGCCTTGAAAATATTAATTTTTCGCACTAAATTTAGCACACTACGTCTCAGGAGTTATACAAGAAAATTGGATATAAATAGGAACTAATAAATGGATGTTGTGTAGTAGGAAGATTTTAATTTCAGCGAATTTTAAAATATGAAGTAGCTGAAGTTACAAATCAGCCATCACCCCCTTAAATCGCATCAGCGCCGCCCTTTAACGCCCCCCTCTAGGCCTCCAGCGTACACAAGGGGGAGTTATCGCCCACTTTGGGGAAGACTGCTCTAAAGGGTTACTTTAAAAATTCCTGAGACATCCCAATTAGAGTTTGTATTTGACAACAACTTTTGTCTAGTGAGTTTTTTCTCAGAATAGTATTTTTTTAAATAAGGGTTTATAGGCAGTGGGCGTCAAATGGCTGAAGGGTTTATATAATTTTACCAGCTGACCTGGCAAACGTTGTTTTGCTATATTACGACCTAATATACACTAAAACTTTCATGAAAATAGGTGAAGCTGTTTCGGAGGACTTCGATAACAAACACCATGACACGAGATTTTTATATATTAGATTAAATTCGCGTCTACCAATGTCGCAGCCTTCAGTAAATCATTGTTCTACAAACAGCGCCATTACAAAGCAGAAAAAAGTAAAACATGGCAAGTCGGAGAACAAAAGTACATGACAAACTCTAACCGACATGTTTAAGTAAATTGCGCATTTTACAAACAACCCTTTAGTACCTGTAACTTGCAATAGACACATCATGGTAGCTCCACACTCTTGCCTCTACGTTTTAGTTGCAAATGTTTGCCTGATGTCACGTTATATGGAGGCATATCCCCTGGTAATGGAAGCTAAAGATATTTAGTAGAATAAAAGTATAATCCTTATTTGAATTTAGAACAGAATTTGCATAAAATTATGATCGATCAGGGGACTGCGATACTGACAGCGAATCACTAACTTCTTGTTGGTAATTTAATAGTTTACTTTTGCCAGATAATTTATACAACATTGTTTCCAGTAAAAATATTAATTTTATGTTGTGTAGGCTTGGTACTTTTGTAGGTCAAACATAGTAGAGAAATAAACTTCACTGTTCTCAGGCATAGGAACGTATGCTCGCATTTCACGCTCGCCGAGTGGAGGCGAGTGGTTGGCGAGCGCGAGTGTGAGGAGGCAACACTCAACTCGTGCGCCCTCGCCCCGCCTCGTCGTCGGCCCACTCGCTATTTTGTCGGTATTTTGGCGTAGATCAAAGCGGCAAGTGCCTAGCGCAAGCGGGGCCTCTACACGCTCGCGTGCTTCAGTTAATTTATTTCTCTCTTTCTAAATAAAATAAAAATTACGTTAAAATACTTAAACAGTTCTATTTTCTTTTACTTCACGAGTTTTTTTTTGTCCAATAGGTAAGTACATGATTATAGTAAGAAAGCACGCTCAAAGCCGTTGCCTTAGCGACTTTTTCAACCTGCATCCTGATAAACGGTTCGGCGGCAACTGAGCTAACCGAGCGTGAAGAGGGTTACCACTCGCCTCGGCATCACTCGCCGAGCGCCTCGTCCGAGCGTGAAGTGCTACCATAAGTGTTACTTATATATAACGTGAATCTTTAGCCCTGTGCGTACCCAAGTAAACATTTTTTTCGCAGATGGCCAATTTTGATGATAGATATTCAATCATGTGAACTCTCTGATAAAAATATATATTACAGCATCCCGAATCGCGGAAAAACACATTGTGCCTTCCCTACTCTGGCGTGGTCGCGATGGCGGCAAAAAACATCTGGCTGTTATTTGTAGGTATAGGCTGCGGCCGCGCCGGTGTCAGGCAGGTCAGGGGCCTAAATTATGCACACCAAATCCTGAGCGATTCCAATCGTCCAACTGTCAAATTCTATATTAACTTGACAGCTAGACGATTGGAATCGTTCAGTATTTGGTGCGCGTAACATAGGAGCAGGTCGAAGGCTGCGTTTCCATTGACGCGGAGCTGTGCGGAGATGAGCGGAGAATAGCGGTGAAAAGTGGTGAGTGTTTCCACTGAAGCAGAGCGGAGAGGAGCGGAGCGGGGCGGTGCGGTGCGGAGCGGAGCAGAGCAAACTTTGGAGTTGCGCAATTTTGCGCTCAGTTTGTCTCCATCTTTCAGAAAGAGCATACGTCATGTTTCTTCTGACAGTAGACGAGCCACTAGTCTACAAGCCTCCGCCAATCCGGACTTGGCCCCCGTGGTGGAGTATGGCCTATACCTTCCTCAGGGAAGAGACCCGTGCCCCTCGGTGGGGACATAATGGGTTGATGATGATGATGATACGTCATGTTGTCGCTTAAAAAGAAAAAAGCAATCCTTTTATATCTTTCCTTACTTGAAGACGAAGATAACGAATCAGATGAAGTAGCATTGACTGTTGCGACTTTTTTGGATATGAAGAGAAAACATAGATTCTGGATTCGACAACATATAAATTATCGTTCCGTGCATGGAGAATTTTCAACTTATTTCCAAACGTGTGATGATGAAATGTTCGAAACTTCATATAGGGTATCAAGGAAACTTTTCTATGAATTACATTGTCTTCTTAAACCATCTGAAACCACAGAAGAAAGATACTAATTGCAGGAGACCGATTTCAAGTGAAGAAAGGCTTGCAATATGTCTAAAGTAAGTAAACAAATCTATTTCTACTTATAACCATTTATAAAAAAAATTATTCAGTGTCACATGACCCGATTCATCGTTATAAAAATATTGAAAATAGTAAACATTATTTCTGGTAAAAAATGTAACAATTTTCTCATATAAGCATGATTTAAAACAATAAAAATCAACAATGCACGTAATTAACAAGGTGCAAGGAAAAATAATTACTAATTAAAAACTATTCTAAATATTTAAAAAATCAACAAAAACTACAATGATTGGTTATAATGGTCGATCAAAGTTGCTCATTATCAGTTCCAGGTGGAGGAGGTGGTGGAGGATGTTCTGTAATGTTTAGTGATGATGATTGTGTGTTTTCATGTGTTTGCGAAGTGACTGTTTCCTTATGAGCTGCTGTGGAATAACCGTACGGTGCTCTGTGCGGTGGACCATATTGATTGGTCCAAGAGTTTTCTTCATTTATTTCTTCGGCTTCCATTAAAGCAGTCATTGCAGTGCGTTTCACTTTAAGCTGTAAATAATTTGGAAGCTTTTTCAAGGTCTTTTTCGATATGGAGAGGAAAAAATGATCCAAATCATCTAAATCATCGGATGCTGTAAGAATCTCTTTTAACTCAGCCCGTTCCTTCGTTCGCTGCTCGTTATTACTTTGAAATTGACTAAGCAGTTCGGAGACATCGTCCAATTTTCTGTTCTTAGATTTTGAAGTAGAGCCGGAAGATTGGGTAGATTGTGTATGATCATTCGAAAGAAGGTCTTCTAATTGAATTAGCTCTGAATCGTTTGACATTTGATCGCCTGCAGTATTTAATGTGGTATTTAACGTGGCTGACATTTGTGTATCATCGTCATAAGATTCTGAATCATCTCTGAAATTTGAGGTTCGTTTTCTATTTTGCATAAATGGTAGCAAAAACTCCATTATTTTTTGATACTTCCATTTGGTGATTTGTTTTGCCGCCTGGCCACTTCTGGTAGAATTTTGTCTTTTAATTGCGTCGCGATGATTATCACGCAATTTTTTCCATTTCGCCTTAGCAGTTTGTACTGTAAAAATAAAATAAAAGTCACATTAACTAAATTCGTGAGAATTGGTGAAAGGAAGGGAAGGCCTTTGCCCAGCAGTGGGACAATATGGGGTAGATAAAATAAGAAACTAAATTCTATAAATATTGTGTGATATGCTTTGATTAACAGATAGAGTAACTAGATGCATTTTTCTGATGATAATAATTGATTAATTGATGATTTATATTGTATGTATTTAGCCAACGGTACTAAGTATTCTACACTTGGACAAGATTTTAGGGTCGGAAAATCTACAGTAATGAATATAATTAAAGAAACTTGTGAATGCATTTGGAACGTGTTGCAGCCATTATATATGCCTGTTCCTACTCAAGATGATTGGTATCGAATAGCAAAAGAATTCGAAGACTTGTGGCAATTCAAGAATTGCGTTGGTGCGTTAGACGGAAAACACGTTTATATAACTGCACCAAATAAATCAGGATCTTCTTTTTTCAATTACAAACACAGATTTTCAATTGTATTAATGTGTGTGGCTGACGCTAAACGAAAAATAATAATGGCAGATGTCGGATCGATGGGAAGATTTAGTGACGGTGGAATTTTTGCTGAGAGTGAATTTGGAAAACGACTGCAAAACAATACTTTAAATTTGCCACCGCCCGAGCCACTTACTGAAAGTGGAGAGAGAGTACCATACGTATTTATTGGTGACGAAGCCTTTCCTTTGTCTTATAATTTAATGCGACCATATCCCAGAGATCAATTAGATCAAAGCAAACGAATATTCAATTATAGACTATCGCGAGCTCGACGCATAGTAGAGGCCACATTTGGTGTGTTGAAGAGAAAATGGTACGTGTATCACAAGGATTTCGAATGCCAAGTCGATACTGTTGATAAAGTAGTTAAAGCAACCACTATTTTACATAATTACTTGATTGAAAAACATACTAACTATTTGGATGCAAACAATTCAGATAGCTCGTCGATCAATGAATCATTACGGGTTTCTATCAATACTACTCATCCGTGTATAACAAGAAACAATGCAAGTTCTAATGAAGTTTATCGGATCCGGGACATATTTTGTTCTTATTTTAATAACCAGGGGAAAGTCCCTTGGCAGGAAACCCGTATTTTGCGACGATTAAGTATAACAAATGTATAATGTTTCATATAATAGTAAAAACCACTGAAATATGTAGAAATTATTCCTATCGCTATAGATAATATTGATAATAAACTTACCGTCCTTGATACCATTGTCTTTTATTATAATTTCCCAAGCTGCATCCTTGGTTTCGTTGCATTTTTAGGTGGTCAGTCGCGTATCCCATAAACACGGGAATTGTTTAACACTTTCAATGAACTTCTCATCCATTTTGATACGTGTTGCACCTATGACGTAACGTTGATAACTACTATGACGCACTGCGCGCGAATCGTGGCGCGAGTCATACACCTACCCCCGCACCCCGGTCCGCACCTCGCCGCTTCGCTCTCCCGTTCGTCCCTTCGCTCTCCCGTTCGTCCACTACGCACTCCCTGATAGGAAACGTTCGAATTGCGACCTAGCTACAACAGCGCTAGCGCTCAAATTACTTTGCGCGACCTTTGCTACCTTAGTTTCGAGAGTGAGAGAGAGTTTCGTTCTGTTCTGCAAATAAAAAATGTTAATTCTATGTATGTATTTCCTGCTTTATTTTACATCACATTAACAATAATGACCCAAGTACTAATTACTAATATAAATATACCTAGCTACCCTCCGCAACGCACCGCCCTGTCCTCCGCTCCACACCGCCCCGCTGTCCTCCGCTCCGCATCACCTCGCTTATTTTATATGAATATCCGTTCAGCTCTGCACCGCTCCGCTCGTGCTGTTTCCATTGAAGCAGAGCGGAGATTTCGAGCATAGTGATTGGACAATTCATGCACCGCTAAGCACCGCTCCGCCCAGCTCCGCGTCAATGGAAACGCAGCCTTATTAGGACGTAATACACGTGCCACTAGGTGGTATGCTCGGAGCTAGTAAGCTAATAGGTATGCCAGTGAGACACTTGCCAGTTTCTGGAATGTTTACATACCACACAAGTGACGTGCGAGTTGAGGGTTACAAAATGATAAAGAAATAACTTAATAGTAATAAGGATATTATTTATTTTCTTAGTGTTTTGCCCCATTCGAGCCACCATCTTTTCGTCTAAGAAAAACTACACTTAAAACACAAAATCCTCAGAATATTCTGATAAAATGTTGCGATCTACTTGCGAAATGTGCGTGTAATGGGCATGCTACCGCACCCAAATAGCGAAAACTCTTTGCATGAGCTAGGAACCTACATTTTTTAGTAGGTCACTGTATCGCTGACATCGCCCTAAGCAATGCTCAGTTCACGCGGAGAGTCCATTGAAAAGTTAGTGAGCTTGAGCGACTCACCAGTAACACAGTACTATAAGTAAAGGTGGATAAAACATGTACAAACGTCTACAAGCTGAACTTAGTGAGCTTGAGCGACTCACGTAAATGTGGATGAAACATGTACAAACGTCTACAAGCTGAACCATCTTTCCATCACCGTCCATCATCTTTACTGTGTGGCAGAGCGAGAGTTGCACAAGCTCTTCTTTCTGCCCATACATTATTAAACTACTGGCAATCTTCAGGGTCCTAATTCATACCATAAACTTGTAAGTTCATTAGTTTTATTTATTACTGTCAGTCATTTTCACCCAATATTGCCTCATAATTGCTCGGTTGGGCGACAATGATTTACAATTGAAAATTGATTACTAATCGTAGCTTAACGAAACTTTTTACTGGCACGCGAGCTACGAGTACAATTTCGGTACAGATGCTAGTAGGCGTGCTTTTGTGCGAATAATCAACATGTACCACGGGCTTTACACAAGCTTTAATTCAATCAAGAAATGTTTGACTGCGTGGCATTATGTGCATCCCTATTCCAGCCGAAATTTACTTTCGCATTTAACGTTACGCCATTTGTATTCAAATTACGCCACCGCGAGCACGTGTGGCCCCGAGTGGTTAATTTAAAAGGAATGGCTTCGGGCCCTTTATTTCACTCTGCAGCAAGCAGTTTATTACAATGTTTACGTCGTTTTGGTGTTTATGTGGTTAACTTAGCCCTTATCGTGTGGGTTAGCAATTATTGCTATTAGCAATAAGGCCGCCAATTGTACTTTATCTTTATAAATATTTTATGTTGTGTTTTTCCTGGTACAATAAAGAATATTCTTATCTTATCTTAGCAGTGCGAGCGCCGATCGATGTTGCTGGTAGCTACGTCCGTCTTTACATACTTGCTCTAAGTAACATCAAGGGCGAATTAGCCACATAAATTAATGTAAATGGATGATCTACTGTCGATTGGACATACGGCAGTTGATTTGTTTGCTAGAGTGACTTGTGGTATTGACTTATTACTACTTCGACCTTTATAAGTCTTGGCCTCCTCATAGACTTTCTTTCATTTTATTCTGTCTCTCGCCTGTCTGTCTATTCAGTTAGTAACCTGAGATTTTGACATTTACTTAGCCTATTAGTTAGGCCTTTGTACGTAGAAAGTGTTGAAGTGTTGCTACTACAAATTGGTGATGATTAGCGAGTGGTATTGTTATTACAAATCTACTACTGTATGTAATTTCGAAAACAAATTCATTCATTCATGCCAAGATTTTAACCCACATCCACTAACAGATACTGATGCTTTCTGGTCTCCTTTCTGCAAGCTGTTTTCGTGATCCACTTGGAAGTACAAATAATATTTGAGCTGGAATCGCGCACTATAACACAAATACCTAAGTGTATGTAGAGGTACGGTACCGTTACACAAATACCACAAAAATATTATTTATGTGACGCATTAGCCAAAATTGTTTTCTTTGATTCATTTCGCGACCCTTTTCGAGAGTTCGACTCATATTTGGCCGGTTTTTCGTATAGGATTTGCACTATGGTTCCATCAAGTTTGAAACATATGAGTATGTATTACCGTTTTTACGATAGAGCAAAAACAAAAAAAAAATTAAAAAATCCCATCTAAGGGGAATTATTCCGACTCAATCGAACTTATATTTTAAATTTTTATTCTGCCGTAACAGATATTGCGTGAAATTTGGAACTGGCTTCTATTGTAAGGTTTGCGAGATGCAGTCAAACAATGTAGGCTTAGAATAAGTTTTCACTGGCACCCCTCGGGTACCCTAAAAATATGAATTCAGTGTGTCAGTATCTCTATGCAATCAAACATCCAACTGCAGGACACAAGCCCTCTCTCAGAGAGAGAGAGAGAAAGAGAGAGACAGAGAGAATAATATGGGCCTTATCATCGGTGATTCCAAGCGCTAAAGATGCGAACATACGACTGTGCTTCAATAGTCGCAACAAACACCGCTGCGACAATACTTAGGTACTGTTTCATAATACCCATTAGTTGTACAGGTTTAGGTCTTCTTATTAGGTACTTGTCTAGGAAAATACAGTTTACAGTAGTAAGAACAATACAATGCCTAACCTAATTATAGCAAGCACGTCCCTTTGGTAGGCTACCCAATTCTCTGTAAGCCGTCCATGTTCGCTTCCGCTCCAATTTGCTCGTTCATATGAGTGGGACTAGAACGGGTGCTTTTCCGCGTAAGCGACTCCGGTATTTCCCCCAGGGAACAATCTCATCCACGCTGCAAATGGAAAATATCGAAGGTCAGGGGGGTCATTCTGAAACATTAAGTCCGAAACGCGCTTCGTCATTTTAAAAGCGTCGTTTTACCTGAAATAAAACGCTTATTAAATACATCCCTTTGATCAGCTTTTCTTAACCCAAATCGTCGCACTTCGCTAGTCTGTGGCACTCTCTACCAACCAGGCCGCTTGCGCGCAATGATTTCTGAACGCGCGAAGGCCTTTTTTTGCTTGTCATTGTGTCGAAACCCACAAGCAGCCGCTGACTGGGAGCGCGTGTTCCGGATGCAGAAGCGAGCCGTGCGTATCATAGCGCAAGTATCACAGGACACGTCGGCGCGGCCGCAGTTTGTGGAGCAGCGCATTATCACGCTGCCCGGGCTGCTGGTGCTGCAGGTGGCGCTATACGCGCGCGAGCACCTGCAGCAGTACCCGCGCCGCGGGGACCGGCACGCCTACGCCACGCGGGGGGCGCAGAGACTGGCCGCAGTCGCCCGCAACTTGACCAAGACAAGTAAGTCTGTCCACGTCATGGGTCCGGAAGTATATAACAAACTTCCGGAAGATATTGTAAGCGCATGCAGTGAGTCCACTTTTAAAATAAAATTAAAAAAATGGCTTGTCGAGAGGTGTTTCTACAGCTACGGTGAGTTCCTGGCCATAATGTAGACCATCGATATTACTTTCTTTCATTTTTAAAATTGATATTGTTACAATTATGTAAAATTTGACATTATTCTTGACATTTTATATCATTGACATTTTTCTGTATTCAATTGAATTAATATTATTTTTATAGCTTTAATGTAATTATTATCTCTCAATTTGACATGTAATGAATATTACCAATAAATTATGTCTATGTCTATGTCTAAATATAAGCTTCAAATAAGGTAAGTATATAATAAGCGTTTTATTTTAGGTAAAGCGCTGCTTTTAAATCCTGTACGTTATTTGGAACTTTGAGTTTGAGACGTGTTTGTTATCGCCTGGTAGTAGAGGACGCCAATTTGACACGGTTCACAGTTAGCTATGCATGTTTGTAATACAAAACAGTACAAAGCTGGGTAGGTACTAATGTAAAATATTTCAAAATTTACCTATTATTGACTGAGCTTGTCAAGAAAATCCATCAAAGGCATTATCTTTGGCCCATCTTTGTTCGCTAAGTAAGCTAAAACCATCCTTGTGTCTCACAGGACTAAGAAAGCAGCCAACATAAATACTGACAATTCCTCTGCTATGAAGTACAACTTATACTCCATTTATGTAGGTTCACTTTTCTAATAGAAGTTATTTAGATAGTTATAGAACAAAGCTATATAGAATACATTCGTCCCTGGCAGATATAAATAACAGCTTGTTAGTGTTCGAGAAACCGGGGGTCAAATTCAAAAAGAGTTGAGACAGAAACTTCTTAATTTTAAGCACCAGTTGAATAAAGTACCTGAGGTACTAGACATATAAAAAAATGAATTGTAGAACCAACGATACGTACTGTTCCTAGGCGGTCACCCATACGAGTGCTGAACAGGCCCCATGTTGCTTAACTTCGGTGATCGGACGAGAACTAAACAACAGACTTACTCGACATAATAATATGCAGACTCCGCGAGGGTGTATGTAAAATAGCAAGCAAGTATGATTTTTTAAAACCCTGTGAGGGCTGATATTACAATGCATAGAAGCGTTATATGGTACCCTACAAGGGTACGTGAATATTTGTAAACTGTAAAACTCTATGAGAGTTGATATTTACCATCATCAGCCTATATACGTCCCACTGTAGGGCACAGGCCTTCTCTCAGAGAGATATTTACCATGTCTGACAGCTTAGTCGGCCTAGCCCACAGGAAAGACAAGTCAATACGTGCGGAGCGAAAATGGTGGCAAACAGCAGCGACAGGGAAAGTGCTGTTGCCTCGACAATGACCACAGAGAAAATAATCATTACAGACAATGACTTTAAACCGACAGGGGCGACAGTTGTCAATTCAAAAAAAGAAAGTAAACCAATCCCAGAAGAGGGGATTGTGTTGCCAGTTCAACAAACAAATTAATATTGAATTTAGATGGGAAAACTGAACACAAGGTACCTATATTAATGCATATTAGATGGGTAGAACATTGGACTCGGAAACGGGAGACCCAGGTTCGATTCCCAGTGCGGGCATTATACCTATGACTTTGTTTTCTAAGTTATGTACATTTGTGAAGTTATAGTAGCAATACGACTCGCTAACGGTGAAGGAAAACATCGTGAGGAAACCTGAGTGTCTGAGCTATTAACCATACCTCAGCGCTTGAAATCGCCAATCCGCGGTGGGCACGCGTGGTGATTAAGCCCATACTCTCTCTCTTAAGTACTAATCTCATAAGCAGTGGCTGGTTATGAGATTAATACTCTTTATTGGACACCATACATTATTAAGATACATGAAAAATCTTAAATATCTCAAATCATATTATTATCTATGTTATTATTAAACAATCTTGAAACTGTACGATTACAATCAATTTGTATAAAAAATAAAAATTAGTTTGAGTTCTTCAGCTTCGATAAATAAACCGGCTTTGAAACGGTTTTGCGATATTTCAATTACACATTGTATTGGTAGATAAGACCTTTCACATTGATGCCCTTGATTATGTACACTAAGCGGCTTTCCTCTTGTGAAGCTTGTGGAGTAATTTACTAAGATTCCGTAGTGTGGCGACTGCTGATTAGTTTTAGACTGCGGCTTTTACTTAATCTGCGTAGAACAAAGTAATTTGTCTCCCAGCAAAGTGATTGAAATATCAAACGCGCAGTCGTGGGTTGTTACGCAAATTCTAGCCTAAGCTTGTGTTTGCTAAAGAAGCATATCTGACAATCTAATAATATACAAAAAATAAAACAAACAAAATATCCGACAAATACTTGGAGTCGTTACAAGGCTTATTGCTCATTTTCTTGTAAGTAAATTCGCTAGCTGAAGTTTGAATTGGGGAACTTGCGTCTAACTTAGATTGGAGTGACATTGCTTTTATACCATAGAAATCTTATAAAAATCTTCGAAAAATAAAAAAATAAAACACTAAGGGCCGATTCGACCAGGTAAGCTTTATACCAGGAGTAACTAATCTCATAACTTTACTCCCTCAATTTTAATCTCGGTATAATTTATTGCATTCTAGCGAATTATCCCGGGATTAGTAGTTGGTAGAACGTGATATAGATTTACTCCAAAGTATTTCTCGACTTATCCCAAGATTACCACTTATGCCAGGCATAAATAGTTTGGTCGAATCGGCCCTAAAAATATTTTTTTTGGGGTTTTCGAATTAGTATTATTCGGATCGGTTTCCGTAATATTGCCAAACGCAGCGTAGGCGTCTACCAGCTCACGGTTTTATCATCGAGGGCAGATTGCTAGTAGCGGCTAGACAATGTTCTCGACAAAGAGATGTGGCGTGCCTTGGAGGCTTATGCCTAGCATGAATATTCGTGCTGGACTGATAGGTTAGATTGGAATGAATATTGCTAATGAACAGAATACATTTGTGACTTCGCGTGTGCTAAATTATACCACTGTGCTACCATTATTAGTACTATACCCACTTAAGTACATATTGCAATGATTACTTAGCTTGTAGAGTCAAATAATAATACTATCGGTCACGAAAGGCTGCGATACAAATTATTTATCCATAAACCTCAGGTTGACATGGAGGTCATTATCGAAATTTTATAGGGGTATTCTAACTATAATTTAGAATAGTACTTACACTTGTGATAAGTTAAAATATAATTGTTATTATATCATTGTTATTATATAGGTAATTGTTATTATATAATTGTTATTAATTGTCAAATTCTGACATTTTGTCGCCACAAAACTCGTGACTCCCGCCTTACCTAGACAAGTCTCACACTAGGATACCCTGTACCATGGTAACCAGGCAAGGACATCACAAAAATGGAGATTCACCCAGACTGAGGCCATGTGTAGAAATGTACGGCGGCGGAATTGAACCCACGATCTCCGGCTTGGTAATCAGACGCGATACCGCTAGACCAACGAGACAGTCCGTGTCTCCAATAAATGTATACTTTCTTTCATTTTATTTAAACAGCACGGATACTACTCGTAATAAAAATCGAAACACTCGTCGGTAGACGGATCATCAATTAATTACAAATTGATCAGCACATAATTCGGAAAATAGCTTTTAAATTTCTTAGTCAGTAAATCATGTGCAATACAGGGTTATTTCTAAACTGCGCAATTCGTGAAACATGTCGGTTAGAGTGTCTCATTTGCAACAACTTTTGTTTGACCACTTGTTTTTGTTTTGTTTACTTTTCAATTTTATTTTGGCGGGCGGTGGAGGAAACCACAAGGAGGATTCACAAACGGATCCCTAAATAAAAAATGGGTTTTCTACACTCTCAATATCTTTAAACGATCAATCCAACAATACCCTACACTATGGTGCTGGCGAGAAAAAAAAATTGCAACGCTACGATTTTTTTAAATTGTTTTTCTGAGGCCACAGCAGTGCCCCCGCCAAGTCGAGCAAAAAAGCAAAAAAGCGGCACGGCCGTACCATCCTTTTCTCGAAGTAGTTCAGGCCATTTTCGATCCCCTATACTATAACGTTGTTGTGGTTAAAAGTAGAAGTATAAACACAGTATATTTCAAATTTCATTCAATTTGAACCAGTAGTTTAAGAATTATACCTAGTCAAAGTTTGTTAATTTTGTCACTCACTCACTCACTGACCATCAAAACTCTATGGTCCTTCTAGCAGAAGTCAAAGCTTCAAATTTGGAATACAATTAGTGTTTAGTGCATAATTCAAGGAAAAACTAAAATATTTTGCAATTTCGGACCGGTTTTCTAGATACACCAGCTGCATAAATGACTGCCTATATAAATATGTAGGATTACAAAGTTACATTTGCAGTGAATGAATCAGTTTACCTGTATATGTAAATATAATGGCAGGGGTCATGGTTAGGAAAACTATGACGGAGGGCTATATCCTGCAGTGGGCGTCAAATGGCTGATGATGATCATAATGAATATGTATAGATAGGTACCTAGATATAATTATGTTCAAAGGTAACTTGTAAAATGGTCAAGGAAAAAAAGTAGGACTATCTGCAAAAAGAAATGAGATGCCATTAAAAACATAACTTGTAAAAAACCAAGTCTCGCACCTCGGTTCTTCTACCGTCAAAAGTTGTGAGATCCATGTAATACCAAGCCGGTTAATTTATTCAGTCCCTACTTAAGGGTCTCTATGTCTTATGTTATTACATAATTACCTTACCTAACAACATCTTATAGTGACCATATTATCAATATTAAAAATCTTTTATGTTTAAATAAATAGATTGACTTGGCAATCGCAGTAAACAATCTAATTTAATATTATATGTATTACTTGTGTGATACGAGGGGTGTTTAATAAGTAGTGAGAATGAGGTATAAACTCCTTGGAGCCAGCTCCCAGCGACCAACTTATAAAAGGACCTGTACAAAATCCATTGAAAATTACGTTGAACAAGTTGTTAGTTACGTAAAGCAGATAAAATTCACTCTTACTACGGAACCCTATACTGCGCGTGGCTCGACTCGCACTTGGCTGGTTTTAATAATAAAGAATGTGTTATCTGGTTGATAAATGAATATCGATTAATATTTTCGGTTATGTAGCCGCACCTTCTACTCCACCCAGGCAACCAGGGCCGCGTTTCATAAAACAATTCATAGTTTATTATGACATTTCCATGTTCATACTCCACGTTTGCATTTAACCAACTAGTACATAGTTTTTCTACTTGCTAATCTGTTGGTTAATCGGGTATGCAATTTACATCGAAATGTCATAGTAAACCATGAATTGTCTGAGTCTGATTTCTCAACAAAAAGAAAAATACAGAGCGATACTTAAGTATTTACTTGGTAAAAATTACAACTGAAACCGATGGCCACAATCCTATGAAATAGAGATAAGATGGTAGCGTGAGTTCTACCGCAGAGGTAGGTAATGTTGGCGTCGGCTGGTAGAAATCCCGATTTTGGAGGTTGGATGCTAGCTCTTTAAGCTAATACTGGGTCCTTCATACGCTCCACTTCTCCGAGCCGCCGTTTGGTAGTTTACTATGGCTATTCGCTGTACGTTCAATAACCGATTAATCTACAGATAATAAACACGAAGACTAATAATTTTACTAATTGGCTACGGGATGTGAATTGAATAATCCTAAATAAGTATGAATGAAACGCGCCAGCCTGGTTGTCGCGCTGCACCAGGTTAGAAAATGAGAAGAGGACACAAGTACAGTATTTACAAATATTTCTTTACAGAAGAATGTAGAAAGATGGTTGTGGGAAAAGTCAGTTCGAGCCCTACACCAGGTTAATTGGTTCAGTTCGGGAATGCTGACGATAGGTACTCCCCTAGGTTGGATGGGATGACGCGCCGTGTCGCCTCGATAAAGACGTTGAAGGCCGGCACCGATCCTTCCGGGAAGCCGCCCCGAAGACCAGAATAAGGCGTCAGGAATGGTAGTGCCGGTCCGTAATGGTAGTAATCCGGGCTTCGTAAAAAGTGAATCCGGAATTATTTAATCTGGACTCTGTATCCTGGAATCGATGTCTAGCATTAAAAGGAAGCCATCAAAACGCCCGTGTGCATCGCCATCTAAACTGGAAAGCACCAGAAGCGAGTTTGAAGGTGGCGGTACACTAAAATAGGCGGAACGGTAGATAGTACACATGCAAACCCTAGATATTTACACAGTCGATTACACGAAATTGATATTATGGCAAACGGCACAATTTTCAGTCATAAAAGCTAAATGTTGACATTCACCCAAAAGAGAGGGCAATACTTCGGAAAGTAGAAATCTTAACTTCTAATCAAAACTATGACCAAAAAATGCCCGCCAGAGCGGTTGGTGAGAAGCGGCGTAACAGAGCACACACCTAACTTCATCCGTGGTCAACATTTGAATGAGCTGCGAGGGCCGAGATGAGTGAATCGAAGAATCTGCGTTGAATAAACGTATCGAATGAACAATTACCATAAGCAATCACATCAACATAAATTCTAGAATACAATCTATAATACAATAAATACACAAAAAGCCAGACCAGTTTCTATCTAGATACACGGCAAGGAAGGACGACGCACCGGCCCACTATGATTTCAATAGAACTAGCTGACATGAAAAAGAGCATAACAGCATAAATATAACATAAACTTACTTCTGTAATCTAGAAGGGTAGGCAGAGACCAGGGATTGCCACTTGCCATGATCAAGACAAATCCCTTTAGCTTGATCAACATTCATATTAGTCATTGCGTGCACGCACGCTGGTTTCGAGAACTTTTTATGTCGCCCGAAGAGCAGAGCATCTTTCTTCTGAATTTCGGAATAATTTTTAACTTTAGTGATTAGAGATGATGTTGTAAGTAACAAACTCTGCAATGGGACTGATGCTGTTAAGGAATTGCGCATTTTTAGTTATCTATGTAATGTAACACGATACAAGTAAACAAGATTGTGATTACTGGAACGTAATGTAAAATGTAGATACCTATAATTTTATATAATGTAAACTGTAGAAAACGGTGCCGGTTGTACATTTAATTACCCTCAACACTATTGATACGTTATATTTATATTTTTTGTACAACTATTTGTTTTCTCATATACCTAAAAAAAAAATTAAAATAATAAAACTAGCCAAGTGCGAGTCGGACTCGCGCACCGAGGGTTGCTACAATAACTTTGGCAATGCTTTTTCGCTCGTACAGTGCATCCAAACTTTTCAAAATTTGCTTCGACGTGCTATCTTCGCTCGCAAAACCGACGTAGGAATCCGAAAAATACTCCACAATGACGCTTTTAGCAATTCGGTTTTGTTTTCCCCACTCATTGCCTTGTATTATTGAGTCGTCGTCTATCACTTTTATCACAATTCATTTCATATAACAACGCACGAATTTTTTACTTCCAGACACTGTACTTTTTTCTGTCGAATGGTTTGATATTTCGTTTCCTTTTTAGACTGTCCATTTTTGTAAACAAGTAACGGTCAGATTTCAACATTTAGATTTTTGTATTCAGTCCAAATTATACCATTAAGTCGTGTACCCTCATTGAGTTAAAGTACTACGTATATAGAGAGGACATCCCGAACAAAATTTGTGTCGCACAATACAATAAACAATGTGGCCAAAAGTGATATTTGAGCGCAGCCCGTTAAAACGGTTCAATAATCGCTTTCGATATATAACGGATGTATTTCGGATTAGTAAGTTGAAGTGGGAGTGGACGCAGAACTGATAGCCGATGGAGCCGATAAGTCCTCGAATGGAGACCACATATGGGCAAGCGCAGCGTAGGACGACCAGCCACAAGATGGACAGATGACCTCATCCAAGTGGCAGGAAGACGCTGGATGCATGTCGCTTCCAACCGGTCTTTTTGGAAATCCATGGAGGAGGCCTATGTCTAGCAGTGGACTTCTTGTAGCTGAATGATGCTGATGATGATGATATCGCTTTCGCGGATTCAAAAAATGTATTCACAGTATTAATGTCTCCACGTCAAAGTAGTCTTTCATATTACGTAATTGGACTTAACAGAAATCGTATTTTTTTTTATTTTCACTTAGATTGTCAACGGACAGCAGTTTATAGACTACAGAAGCCGCACTCTTTTCAATTCTTTATATATCTACGTTGGGAAGCTCTGAAAAATCTTGCCGATAAAGTGAAAAGCACATTTTTTTTAAATAATAATAATATAATAATAAACAAATGTTTAATAATAACTTATATTCAGTGAGTAATACAAAAATAATAATAATAATAATACAAAAGTAATACTAACTACCTAAAAAAGTGTAGTTTTCATAAGATGAACACTTTTATGGGAACCACTTTGAAATACCAGTATGTAATGGAATTACGTTGTAGGCTCCCAAAGAAAATAGGATAAAAAACTAACCTTGAATAGTATATAATTTTCCTTTCACTATTTATTTTAATTTCAACTTAATAAAAAGTAACGACCAGTATATTAGGGTGAATTATATTACAATCAGTAATATTACTGTACCTACTCTTAACACTCTCTCTGAAAGAAGATTTGTGTCCAGTATACAGGCTACAAAAACCCGACTATTAATAAGTCCTAAACAGAACCTAAACGAGTCCATTGAATTAAAAACCTCCTTAGATGGGTTCTTATGTTAGGAAATTTAATTTAACAAGCAGGAAAGTCAGGAAATTTTTCTGTAAGTATTTTTAAATTTTTTTATCAATATTCCTCCTGTTTTGCTTTGTCCTTTTATTTGAAATGCGCAGAACTACATTATGCTCTCAATGAATTTTCATTACGTATTGCATTAAACAAGGGTTTGCTGAAAATCAGCGTTGTTTTGATTTCTTACACACAACCGATATATGGTATATATCACCGTAATTATTAGTATGGATATAATTAATAGCAAGTATTATTGTGTATTGTATTACATCATTGCTAAAATAGTTATTTTTATAGGTGCCCCCTCCTTCTAATACATTAGGTACTTATAAGTACCTTTATCACTTTCTTTTTGCACGCCTACCTCAATTTTTGCCTCTCCTGTACCTCCTGCAGGTTGACTGGTAGAAAATGCCATTAGCATTAAGTCCACCTTTTGTACACTGTCTTTGTGCAATAAAGAATTAATAATAATAATAACCACAGAACAGAGAAAATAAGTTAGAATTGCCCTAGCGCGTATTTTGCACGGGAACCGCTGTCGCCACTAACGTACCCCCCACCGTTCTTTACTACTACTAATGTAAGCACTACGCACGCTGCGCTTTGACATGTGCGCATGAGTCGGAAGCCGCGAAAGCAAGCGTTGCAATTGGCCAATGCAGTCAGACCAACGAAACTTTTGATGTGTGCGAGCGCCTGTACGAACAAACAAAGCAATACGGATTGACAAAAAGATATCGATAGTATTAACTTTGTTTGGCGAAGCTTTTTGCGAATGAATGTAATTTTCAAATTTTGATATTCTGTGTGTAACTATTGATTGTTGCATGAATGGTGTCTCTACTCTTCTTTAGCGCTTAATTCTATCAGATTAGGTTTCATTATTTACTTATGGCAATTTTATCGTAAATACTTGTGAAAAGTGTGTCAGAAGTGGTTAAATGGGGAACTCGCCTCAAACTCAGACTGCAAAAAGTCATAAAACAAAATTTCGGTGCATTGTAGGTTTCAGAATGTGCAAAAAATTTTACCTTTTATCGTCTGCCTATATTTCATGTTGTGTTATTTCGCTTTGTGTGTGTGACTGTAGTTGCAAATAAATGTAGTTATAATAAAAAATGAAAGGGAAAAAATCCGAAATCCGTAAATTAGTAGTTACAAAAAAAAAATATCTTGGAAACTAGATTCCTGCAATGGACGAACTATTTACATACGTACAAGTCTGTACTGAACCCTCGGTGCGCGATATTGACTCGCACTTAGCCGATTTCTAAGAGCAATTAAATATTCCGTAATAACAAAGTTGAAATAATATCGACACCACGACAAACTGACCCAACACTATCGATAAGTTATTCCCTTCGTTACTCTTTTTGGGGAGTACCACGGAATACCGTGAAGTCAATCGTACACGCAGACACACATGCTTTGCATTGCTCTTCGCGTACATATTATTTGCGTACAACACCGGCAATGTATACTTCAACTTGCGATATTTTTCACTATTGCTGGAAAACATATTCTTTTCAATATTTTCTATAAAATCACTCAAAATAAAGGTTTAATTTACTTACCGATGAAAAGAAATCCCTCCATTAGACAGACTAACGCCTATGCTTCGAGCTCTGCAGGTGATAATTGCGCACGATGGCATTTTTACCCTTTTTAGGGTTCCGTACCTCAAAAGGAAAAAACGGAACCCTTATAGGATCACTTTGTTGTCCGTCTGTCCGTCCGTCCGTCCGTCTGTCAAGACCCTTTTTCTCAGGAACGCGTGGAGGTATGAAGCTGAAATTTATATCAATTACTCAGGTCTACTGTCCCTTGAAGCTGTGAAAAAATCAAACTTCTAAGCCAACGCAATCAAAAGATACAGCCGTTTATGCCGCAAATTTTCGACACTTGCAAGGGAATCAAAACCTACAGGGTGCTTCCCGTGAACTCAGAATCTTGAAATTTGGTACGAAGCAACGTCTTATAGCATAGATAAAGGAAAAATTACGAAAACCATAAATTTTTAGTTACATCACATAATATATATTTTTTTAATAATTTTAAACTTACTACCCATTTCCTCATAAACGCGTAAAGGTATTAAATTGAAATTCATACCAAATACTCAGGTCTATAATACCTTTAAGCTGTAACAAAATCTAACTTCTATGTCAACGCAATCAAAAGAAACAGCAATTTAAGCTGCATATTTTGAAACTCGCAAGTACTCGCAAGGGAATCAAAACCTAAAGGGTACTTCCAGTCGACCTAGAATCTTGAAATTTGGCATGAAGCAACGTTTTATAGCACACATAAAGGAAAAATTCCGAAAATCTTAAATTTTTAGTTACATTACAAAATATATATTTTTTAATAAATATAAACTTATTACTTTTTTCCTCATGAACGCGTAGAGCTATCAAGTTGAAATTCATATCAAATACTTAGATCTAATTGCCTTTAACCCGTGAAAAAATGTTGTTGACATTGCAGGTTTGTACGGAACCCTCGGTGCGCGAGTCCGACTCGCACTTGGCCGGTTTTATTTTTAGCAGTTTTTCTTCAGTAACATGCTCGGTAAGACTCCGCGGCCGACTGGGTATGTTTTTGCAAAATATGATCAATTGTACAAATCGTGGCACGCACGCCCCGCCCACATGCGCTTTCTACCTTATTCCTATGTTCTGTGCACACAACATTTAAGCTGAGCAAACTCCTTCTCAAACTTCTTTTTATCATATAGGTATCTTAAATTTGTAATTAATGTTACTATTTATTAATTAATGCTTGTAATTTATAAATGACTGTTATTATTTTTTATGTAATGTGATACTGATACAATAAACTATTTAAATTTCAATTTTCGTCCATCTGTCCGTGCCCATACGACTGAGGTGGCCTGCCCAGTTCCACTTCAGATTATTGATTGATATTACTATGTAATCGATAGGGAAGAAACGGTTTTTACGTTCTGCCTTATTTCTATAGCACGTTTTAGGTTCACTGGGGCTTCCCCGGAAGTTTCAATTTGTAATACCAAGGCTTAAACGTATGAATGCCTCTTTCGATGACAAGTCACGTAGTTAGGGACGTGCTAGATCATTTACCCGTACCTACCTAGTTTACTATTGGGATAACTAAGGGTGCGTCTACATGTTCGTACGACTGCAGATAAGGCGAGAGGTTTTTGACTGGTGGAGTTTGAGAGTTAAGGCAGGGCGTAAACACCATTTTATATGTTTTTTGGGTTACTCGCATTATATCTTTGTCACCTGGGACCTAGGGATAACTTATTGCACCGATGCCTACTGGTATTTTGTAAAAGGCAAAAGTGAGCAACACTCATGCGACAGGCCATAAGCCACTTGTAAACGAGTTATACATCCTAAAGGTCTAATCGCGATCGTTTCTAGTTTTGTTTTGTGTTAATATTATTATTAATATTCTTTATTGAACTTGTGAAAATAAAAGTACAAAGGCAAAAATGAACGGTAGCATCATGTAGGTATAAGCATAATTAAAATAAGTATACTACTTGTTTTCCTTTAACTTAGTACGAAAGATAGCTCCGAACAGAGTGTCCGCTCCCACGGCCTGGTTTAGTTTAGTTGCAAAACAGTGAAAAGCCATCACAATTGTGTCTTAAATTTCGCTTTTCAGTGATGTAGAGATGAGTACCAAGATTATGAAGCAGCAAGATTAAAATAACGCCATCTAGTGGTGACGTAGGGAACTTCTTGAATTACATTTTAAATTTTGAAAGGTTTTTCTTTTTTTTGTCAGATTTATGTTGATTTTTATATGATTATGCTAGATAATAAAATAGCGAACGTTTAAAATATATATATTTTTATTTTCCTATACTTAGTTTTTGATAAGGAAATGTTGCTTCCAAAACTATAAAAAATATTATTTGATTAAAATTGTTATTTTGTAAATACATTAAATTTTTTCACTCAATTAAGTTCGTTCCATACTATCGTTTGCTTTTTCGTTGCATACAACCTCTTAGGTGAAGTGGAAACCGTTACCGTACTAGCCCGGTACAGGAGCGATTTTCACTTTAGTCACTCTGATAATTTATTCGATGCCTAGCATTTTCGAAGGTCTCCTCGTGTGAATATAATCTTAGTACTGTGAATGAAATACTGTCTCGTGGCTTGTGATCTCAGATAAGCTTAATTGGGGGGGTCCGTATTTGACATAGTAACTGATATTACCGCACGCAAATTGCGTGATTAAGTTACCTCTAGCAAAATCGTGGATTGTCAACGAATCTATGAGCTTTGTTTGCTTCGATTATTCTTTTATTGACAGATTTTATTGATATAAGGTGTTAATATATTGATGCCCGACCCGAAAACTACACAGAAATTGTTTCGTCTTGGGATGAGGTTATTTAAAAGACCGTATTTCGAAGACATTATATTTATTAATTATTGAAAATACAGACATTGGCTTTTACACAGCTTTAATAAGTTGACGAGAGCAAAGAGGAAGAGAGCGCCACATTTATAAAATTAAATAATTGTTGCTAAAATTTAGGAAATGTTGTTTCTTTGTTATTATGGCTAGAAACATACTTAGAACCTGAATGTCTTCTAAGCTATTGTCTTTTCCATCACAATTCGTTTGAAAAAATGATTTTTATGCATTTTCATGCTAGCGAGCTATGCTTCAATTTTCTCTAAATTATCTTCAAAATGTCAATGAAAAGTAATCTATTAAATTTTATATTATTGATCATTTTATGCTCTGGATTCAGTGTGATATATCTTCTATTTCCGTCTCTCCTTACTTACTGTAACTCATTTAAAGTACTAAACTATATAAATATCCAACAGTTTCAGTTGCCTACGCATCTTCAACTGTCGCGAAGTTCCTATGAAGTTTCCGTAATAAAGGTTATTCAAAATGTATATAATTAACAATCGACATGTAGAAATGACGCTTGTCGCAGCCAAAGACACTCATATCATAGGAGCGGGTATTGTACATATTATTTATCCCCGCGTGTTTCCTGTACCTACCCGATTCGGTATTGTAATGAAGTGTATTGCTTTTATATTAGTTTCTATTTCGAAAGCCCATTGAAAGGTTCGCTTTGCTCGCAAAAGTTCGGATTAAAACTACAATGAGGGTTTTTTAGAAGAAATATAGTTACAGAAAGTCACTTTTTGGGTTCTCGTAATTATTAGTTATCTTATTTTTGTAAATAGTATTTCTGGTTTAGAATAAAGAGTCATCTATCTATAATTTTTTCGTTATTGTGTACAATAAAGTGTTCTCTATCTCTATTTATCTATCTATCCCTGTAAAACATAGGTGATTTTTAGGGTTCCGTAGTCAACAAGCAGCCCTTATAGTTCGTCCGTCCGTCTGTCTGTCTGTCCGCGGCTTAGCATAGAGACGACAAGTTCTACAAAAGCTAAAAATTGGCAAAGATATACATGAATGTATGATTTTTAAAACTCATCTCAGACCAAAAACAAAAGTTACGGAAAATCAAGGAAAACTGTCAGGTGTTAAAAAAATGTACTGTGTGATAATATTTTTTTTACTCCCTCTGCTTAATAATATTAAAAGTATAATTTATATTTAAATTAAGGACTATATTTTGTCCAAATATAGGTTTATATATTTATTTTATGTTTTTGAAGTTTTTGGATGAGATGAGTTTTTACAGTCAGACCTAAGCTAATGCGTCCAGTTTGTGCCAGAAGAAGACAAAGTCAAGTTTTGGGACGAAATTTTGCAATGGCCAACAACAGATGATGTTGAGGAAGAAGAAAATGATTGATGTTGTATAAACATAATAATAAATGGAAATAAGCATAATTAAACATTTAGTGCAAATTTTACTTTGACTATAAAAACCCACCTTGTTCAGGCATTGTAATATTCGTGCCTTTATTTCAGTGGGTTACTTGTATGACCGAAGTCATAGCCAAAAGAAGTCGATCATAAACTGGATTTTCGTAAAAGTGGTCCGAGGTGGGTTTTAAAAATCATGCATTCACGCCGACAAAACGGTAGCATAAAATGTTCAAAAAAAATTTGTTGGGTACCCTACACGTAAATTAAAGATGCATTTTTTTCTCGCCGCACCGCAGTACGGCGTATCGTTGAAATGCTCGTTTAAAAGTATTGTATGTGCAGGAAAACATTTTTCGATTAAGGGATCCGTTTGCGAAAAATTTAACTTTAAAGCGCAATTTTTTGTTAGATTAGAGTTAGATTAGAGCGTCCCTCCCTCTCTCGGCTACTTTAAACTACTTCTACTATAAACTTTAAAGAAAAACTATCACGGCTAAGCAGGCTTTAGAAGTTAATGAGTAATTGGCGGCCAATTTATAAAAGGAAAACGTCGTACAAATTCCATTGAAAATTACTTTGATGAAGTTATTACTTCTGTGAAGCTGGTAAAAACCCCTCCTTCTGCGGAACCCTTCACTGCGCGTGGTGCGCCACCCAAACTTCAGCGTGTATATGCTTTGACCCAAATAAAAGAGCAGGTGTAGCTAGTTGTACCATAAGCCCCGATTCCTCAACGTATCAGAGTCAACCGCTGTGTAGTTCCATTCGTATCTCCACGGTCGCCAGCAGCGCATTCGTGCGGATGACGTTCTTTTCGATTGACGTGATATTATTACTGGTGTTCTGCAGAGAGGAGTACGCTCCCTTTTACCTTTTTTGGTTTTCATTAATACTATTGTCGAAGAAATTAACTTCATTTCCCATTACCTGTATGCATACGATCTCCACCTGTGATCGTGGAAAGACCTATCTTTGCTCTTCATGATGCATATGGTCGCTTTCAGTGACCATGCATGAATACATATAAGAATACAAAGAACTCTCAGAACGCGAGTTCCTCTCGAACTTGGCCGGTTTTTATCTGCGCCAAGGGAATTGGGCCTTTTGTGTCGTTTGTTGCTTGTGGTGGGTAGCACAATATTAAATACCGATATGAACATGAAATAAGTTTGTAAGGGCATTACGAGTGACAGAGTACCTATATCCTACATCAAATAAGAATTAGTAACAAGCTTTTGAGGGTAATAACAATATTTCACAAGAAACGCCTACCTACTCGTAAAAGGCACATAATAAATCTCATCTTAAGTAGGGTGTTGCAAGACGAGGTATTTTATTGAATTTAAAATTGAATAAACTGAACTGTGGTTCTAAACTTCAGTATTTGATTTGAGTAAAGGAATCGCTCGTAGCCCCGGCTGCCTGAGTGATCTTAAACGATCACGAAGGTTAAGCAACACTGGGCGCGTTCAGTGCATGGATGGGTCGCCGTCTATGCCTAACGCTAGTGGCATTTTTCCGAGCGGTTCCGTGCTTCGCAAGGCACGTTAAGCTGTTGGTGCCGGCTGCCGTCGATAGATGGCAGTCGTTAAGCTAAGTCAGAGGCCTTAGGGCGGCTTGAAAACTTCTGACAGTAGACGAGCCACTAGTCTACAAGCCTCCACCAATCCGGACTTGGCCCCCGTGGTGGAGTATGGCCTATACCTTCCTCAGGGAAGAGACCCGTGCCCCTCGGTGGGGACATAATGGGTTGATGATGATGAAAGGAACTCACTTATTTGATAAATTGACAAATGATACATACCCTAAAAATCACTAACGTCACAGATTTCATTCGAATGTATTATACATAGAATTCTGTAGCAAGCTTAAGCCGTCTGTGCGGCTGCTCCGTAGGAATATAAAGTAAGATCGTTAAAGGGCTCTATCTTTGTAATCGTATTAGTCAGACAGTCTATTTTTGTCAATACATAACAATTTATGTAACAGCAGAAGAATCCAAATCACTGCTACCACTAACATTCCACTAGTTCAGGATGTTTATTATGATTTTTTTTTCATAACATCTAATATATGATCATCTAATATATAAAAATCTTGTCTAATATATAAAAATCAAAACACCTCCGAAACGGTTTCACCGATTTTTAAGATTTTTTTTTGTATATTTGGTAGGTCTGAGAATAGGTAGGCTTATTAATATGGCAAAATAATGTTTCCCAGTCAGCTAGTAACAATATGAAACTAGAGAAAAACGATAGAGTGGGTGTTTGTACGTGAAATAATAAATCAATGAAATGGTAAACCACAAAATGTAACTACGGAGAATAGAAATAAAATATTTAGTAACATGCCAGGGTGGCTCTACCGAAAATCTAGATATCTCACACGTAGCCTGATACATCTCAGGATAACTAAATCATCTAAGTAAAACAGTGGCATTTTTACAGGCTTGTGCTTACTGAATAGACATTTCCACATCATGAGGCTAAAGGACAGCCCGCTATGCCGGAGATGCCCCAAGGAAGAGGAAAAACACGCCCACGTGACCATTCACTTCCAGAGCGTGGAAAAGCAACGGACCGTAATCAATACAATACAAATAAACGAATAACCTTTATTTCTCTATTCTCAAATGACCTTACATTAGTAGTGGTACAATATGGACCAATATAACTAATTTGTGGAAAGGCTGTGTCCTAAACTAGATCAGAGAACTGTATCTTAGAATGTTAGGCCTCCCAAACACTAGAAAACAAAGTATGAAACATACTGTAGACACAAAGACAGCCCAAGTCAAGACCAACAGAAAAATTATACAAATATTGAAAATAGATAGACAGATAAATCATTTATTTACATAAGACACATACACGTATAAAAAGCATAACACAACACACAAAGCATAAAGTACAAAGCAGAAGCATACATGAAGAGCAAAATCATTTGGATTTTAAATACATAGTACGGTTATGTACCAATTGGTGAAAAGAGTCGCAACTTAAGTATGGCAAATGTAAATGGGCTCCGACTCAGCATGTGCTGAAAGTTTGGGACAGACTTCAGCGCTGATATTCTGCCGGTACCCGGTGTGAGCGGCATGCAGCGCCAAGAGGTGAGGTAGTCAAAGTGGTAGACCGGCGTAAAATATATTTGTAATGTCAGAATAGGTATATAAGTATATAAAGTCATGCTGGTAATATTAATAGTGATATAAATTGTATTATTAAATAAGTGTAGTATTAGAAATAATTATAAAATATAATATTCGTGTAAAAATGTCCATATAAATCCAGGTACAAGAAAATAAGTTTAGTCTGTATAAGCTTTATGCACTCAAAATCACAAATTATGAAATAAATTGTAAACTAATTGCTGAATAATTAAATATGAAATATCGATATGTTATTATTTTAACTTTTACTGAGGCAAGGATGGTCCAGGAATACAAAATGAGAATAGTTTATGTCCAGATTGAATTAAATTAAAATTAAATTGCATTATAAATAAATTACATAGGTTAGTTAATATTAAATATGTCAAAAATAGAATAAATTGTACACAATTAATAATTATATTACAGGCAAAAATAAAATGTCAGGGGGAAACATAATAAAATATAGAACATAGGTACTACATATAAAACCTTTCGGGACATGGCTGTTCACAAGACTGTGAATGTGAAGGTGTCAAAATGTATAAAGATTAATGGTTAAAATGATGCGGTAACATGACAAAAGTTCACATTGTATTTAAATCATGCTCATGTTAGAATGTAAACATTTAACAATTTCAGATTATGTCAGAAAAAAAAATATAAATGGTTACAATATTTTAGTGAATAATCATGTAATTGATTGATTAGCTGATTCTTACGATGGCAAAAATCTTACTAACTCCATGATAACAAACAATACATATCGCCATCTGTACTCTTAGGAAATATCTATGTTATTTCCATTTTTATATACCATAAAGTGTTCTCTATCTATCTATTTATCAATACATTGTAAGTATTGCATGTATTAGTCATTATAACATTGATACAAATTTGACATTTTGACTCTCATTAATTCTTGTCGTTAAGATTTTATGATTTTATACATTCTGACACTCGATCGTTTTAACACTGGCACTTTGTAACAATTAGTTCATTTTGGTACTAGCTCCTTCTGACAAATTATCTATATGCATATAACAATCATTCTTTCAAGCGCTCGGATTGTACGGTGCATTTTGACTCCCCTATTACACATAGGCAATCGAACAGTTTGGATTTGAATTCATGTGCGCGGCCATGTCCCGGAAGGATTTATAAACCAATAAGGGGTAACTCATACTCATATTAAGCCCTGCCACTAGGTCCTGGAATCAGGTTTCGGCACTGTGTTGTGTGTGTGTGTTTGTGTCTGCTGCTGGCCTTCTGGAAAGAGATAGGCTGGCTGGAGTGATTTCGCAGCCTTGTTACGTACAAGGGCCCAACTATGAGGCTAGGGGCCGGTTTCTGAATTGAGAATTTCACTAAGTAAATACTGAAGTAATGTCTGTCACGCTCTTTTCTGAGAAATTCTCAATTCAGAAACTGGCCCTAAGTCAGGAAATCTCAAGACTTATACTATGTACGAAATCATAGTGCACGACTTCCACTAGCATTATGCCGGATTTTTTTGGGTAATAAGAACTTATTTAAGTTACTTATATTAAAGTTATTAAATTATGGTACTATGATTAGGTGTTTGCGATTGTGAATCATTTCTTGATCATCAGCAAAGGGCAAGGTAAAAAGAACCCGACACCGGCGTGCGTGCATGCATCGACTAATGAATGTTGATGAAGCGAAAGAGATCTGTCAGGATCGTGGCAAGAGGCAGACCCTGATCTCTGCCTACCCCTCCGGGATGCAGGATTGAGTTTATGTTACGTTTGTGTTTTTTGATCATAGGCAGTGAAAATAATCAGCTATACAGGCGTAGAAGAATCAAAAACACATTTGAAATTAATTCCCAGAACGTTGCACATTTCTGCCACAATTCACTGCGATAATTTTGATTGACCCCACTACCCACTATCACCAAGATACAGGTTCGCTTAGTGTAGCGTCATAGCTAAACAAAGCCGGTACAGAAAGTTAAACTACCCTCAATGTTTTGACTGTCATGTGCTGATGGATATTATTGTAATCAATTTTTTGTAATTTTTGTATCTAAATAAAGAAATTGAATTATGTCACTTCGCACATAGCCAATGGTTACCCTCCACGAACATTGGTCCTGAGTACTCCTGAGTTAGAAAATAAGCTCATATGAGAATTTATAGCAGCCGGGGACATCGACCGCTTTAAGGGGTGAACACACTGCAGATTGTCGCCCTAAAGGACGGGGGTTCATTGTTAATGGATCGAAATTGTGACAAATAGTTGGAGCAGTGTGGGGAATAACTGACTGCAGACACAAACAAAATTGTCTGCACGAAATAAATAATGAGGTACACACGACAATATAAAAGGTATATAAGATATTCAAAATGATCATTAAATTTTATAATGAGTATTTTGTACTGGGGTGTGATGTAATAGTAGTTTATGCAACTGTCATATAATGAAGGGTATTAAAACACGAGTGTGAGTTTATGAAACGAGCGCAGCGAGTTTCATAATAGTATCTAACGAGTGTTTTAATACCCGTGTTATATGCAGTTGCATACACTACTTTATCTTCACTAATGCAATTAATCAAACAACAAGAGTAAATTCACGCGTACGTGTATAATCACAGTGATTTTGCCGCCATTAAAATTTAACCAATGAGAGCGCAGCTGCGCGCTTCAATAAAACGCGACCAACCTGATTGGCCCTGCAATCAAGTTGGTCGCGTTTTATTGATGTTATAATGAGATTTTACGATATCGATGTGAATATTATACCATCATGTGAAATTGCTTAAATTGAGTGTTTTGTTGTCTGCGCTATAACAGTAGTAATTATAAGTCAAGTATTGAAAACATAAGTAGAATGTTACAACATTAGTGTAGATAAAGTATATTATTATACTATTTATGTATCGAACGGTGTCTCCAGGCGATTTTTTTATTTTTTATTTTTTTGTGCTTCTACTTAGACACAAAACAAAGCAAAGAGAGTCAAAAAGAAAAGAAAAGAATCAAAAGAAAATTCCGTTTTAACCGACTGTAAAAACAAAGGACCGTTGTGGTTTTTGCGCGTACGTATGTAGGCCAGTATGTTTGATGGCCGGATCGTTTTTGTAAAATATTTAGGCATTGACAAGTGTCACTGGTCTTATCACGTCATGAAAAACAAAAATGGCGGATATCAGGTGTTATATTGTTAGATTTTAGATTTTACGGCTTTATAAACAAAAAGTTTTTATTAAACATCGTTGTGAAAAGTCTTAAAGAAGACCTACATTTCTCTAATGAATTCTCAAGCTTAGCAGGCGGGACCAAATTGATATACCTGCAAGAAATCGAATACAGGGTATCACACATCGAGGTAAACTATTCATATTATAATAGGGGTTAAAGTATGAAATTGCCGTTTTATTGCAATAGGTTCTTTGAATTTACATAGAATCTTCATGGTTTGAGGTTTTCGAATGAAGCTTTTTTCAAATGGTTTCTATGATGTTCTTTTTTTAAAAAATGTGAAACAATTGAATATCGACTTTCAATTGTTTTTGTTATTCAATTTAGACAAGAAAGATGGATACTGCGAAAATACGAGTGATTTTTGAATACGAGTTCCGACGCGGAACTAACGCGGCAGAAACAGCCCGCAATATCAATGCTGCGTTTGGAGAGGGGTCTACTAATGAACGCACCGTGCGATTTTGGTTTAAACGCTTTCGTGATGGAAATTTCGACTTAAAGAACGAGCCACGAGGAAGACCGCCCACACAGGTGAGTAACGATGAATTAAGAGAGATAGTGGAAGCCGATCCTAGTCAAACTACCCAGGAATTAGCGGCATGGTTTAACGTTACCTTACCCACAATATTGACTCACTTGCGTCAAATCAATAAAATAAAAAAATACGAAAAATGGGTGCCTCATAATCACTCGAATTTTCGCAGTATCCATCTTTCTTGTCTAAATTGAATAACAAAAACAATTGAAAGTCGATATTCAAATGTTTCACATTTTTTAAAAAAAGAACATCATAAAAACCATTTGAAAAAAGTTTCATTTGAAAACCTCAAACCATGAAGATTCTATGTCAATTCAAAGAACCTATTGCAATAAAACGGCAATTTCATACTTTAACCCCTAATATTATTAGTGTCATTTAGGCCTTGTTGAGGACTTTTTGGCAGTCGGGACTTTTTGTTTTTAAAATAAGTTTTTTATCCCCTTTTTGACTGTGGAAGACTATGTGATTGTAGATATAATGTCCTTTGAGATTGATTTTTTACAGTTCTTCCCATTCATTTATAAATTCACAGAGTGCTTCATCTGGGCTTCACATACGTTGGCAAGCTGTGTTAATGCAGTGTTTTTAAAACGTTCTCTGCGGTCGAAATTCGGTCCGAAAAAATTACCTTTGTAGCAACTTTTCATTTGACAGCGGTTACGTTCCAGTTTAGGTTGAGCTACGTCTCAACCATCTGTCAAATCATTTAGCGCGATACGGAATGCACGACGGAACGTACGGAATGGTTCAGCTTATATTTTTTAGCGCGATTGCCCTCCAGTCCCCATTCAAAGACAACGGATGGCCCAGTTTGTCCAGGCCCAGGTTATACTGAATATGTGTTGTATGCACCATTGTCATTTAATGTTGGTTCAGGACAAAATTAAACTTGTCATTTAGTTTTTTCGTTGCCCAACAGTCGGGTTACGGGAAAGTAACATGGAAAGTGTTAATTTTTCCAAAATCATTCAGATTTTAAAGCTCACCAATTTCACCGTAGAAATTGTGTCCGCAAATGCCATATCACTGCAAACAAAGTCGATAGCTGGATAATCTTTAAATTTTTGTTGCAAGAGTGTATGTACGTGAAGGTTAATGTACTGTCAACTGTACATACGCAGTAAAGGTACGTATATAGTCATACATAATTATATTTGAATTAAACTATTATAATTAATTAAACGTTTGTTAAGCATCCAATTAAGACAAATATAGCTAATGACAACCTACTTTTAAATAAAACCGTCTTAATTTAGTTATGAAAACTTAGATCGGAGGAAGCCCGAGAATTTCCGTTTTCACATTGGACGATAACCGTAATTGCAAGATATCTATGCATAGAGTATTCACACATTGTTCACATCGTTCTAATACGCTGTACGTATCACAGTGTCGCCGGACGTTTAATAATGAATTCACCGATGTAAATATTTTACATTACACATTTTCACTTCATTGATGGAAACAGAAACACACTAATAACTTAAAAATAGTTTAGAAAAGAACTACATCGTGATACTGATTACTGCCTAAAACTACTGTAAGAACTGCGTAGAAAAACATTTTTATTGCTACTTTTGTACTGACAGGGACAAAATGTAGGTTTCGGACAAAACGGTATTACCGCCTAAATAAATGTGTGAAACTACCAGTCCGATGACGTCGTGAAGTAACCAGCCAACGCTGAGGACGTTACTCCTTCATAAGACCGGCCTTATTCTCTAACCAAGGTACGTGCTAACCAAATTCAAAGTGTTTTTATTCAAGGTAATACAGAAACTGCGACTAATCTTGACTGTCTCATTGGTCTGGCGATATCACGTCTGACAACCATTCCGGAGGTCGTGGGTTTGATTTCCACTGGGTGCCGCCGTACATATGTACAAATGGCCTCAATCTGGGTGTATTTCCATGTTTATTATGTCCTCGCCTGGTTACTATAGCATAGGGTATCCTATTTTGTGACCAGGACAAGTGATTTTATTGTGTGGAATGTATTATTAGTATTAATGAACGTTACAAGTCAAACTAGGTCATTACAAGTGAACGTTACAAGTTAACCGTCGTCGAGAATTCCTGAAAAAACAAATGCGGCTCGCTTCTCTACACTAAACAAAAAATCTGACAGTTCAATATTCGTGCGAAGTGAAGTATATGTATAAGTATAAGTATATATATAATATATACTTCACTTCGCACCTTTCACTGGGAATGAATCATCTAAACACGGAATGAACGTCGAATGCCAAATAAATCCGTTGGTGAACAGATCCAATAATGTTGAAACCCTTTAACACGGAGTGAACGTAAATTCATCACGTCATGAACTCAATACATTTTAAATCCCGTATTATAATATGCAACACGGTCAGTTTCAATGTCAAAGTTTATCGAGCAAATATCTTGTTGACATAGGTTCCATCCCAGATTAGTGGCCTCCGATGCTCCCAGAGAATTATCGTCGAATTTGAATCCACCAAATTAATGCATTTTCACAATCTCGAAATTCGTGAAGTACTTTTAAAATACTTTGTAAGCAATTTTCATGCCATGCCTTTATCTGTTTTTATAAAATCCTAAGCACTTTTCGCTATCATTAAAAGAAGTACCTTTTGTGGATCCACTTTTACAATAATGTCAAAGCAATTTTCATGTCAAAGCTGTTTATCTTGAGTGCCCTTTCTTAAGGGGGGGGGGGGGGGGGATGATCACGCATTTAAGTGACATCAGTTAAATATAACCATATTCCGAGTCAGTGGCGTAGGAATTCCAGATATAAATGTACGTACGACGTTGCGTTTCTATTGTATACAGTGCCAGAACGCAAGGGTATGTAACTGATCACGTATACTTCGGAATTCACATTTTCAGTACCAAGTTCCGATCTATACATCGCCAAAAGGCAACTATCGTGTTTGTTTTGGAATGATCGACGAAAATTTGCTTGTTCCACAATATACATGGTTTGTTACACTTCCTACAACGCATTGCGGACTAATCGTTTATGAATCGGAATAAATGAGGTGGCGCACTCGATTCACTTTTGCACTTTTTCAAATTAACTTAATATGTTAAAAAATTCAAAATATTTTTTAAACCCATTAATCCTTTTTATAGTAGATCTTTAAAAATAGCAATCGCAGACAGACAAGCTGAAACCTTCCTTATAAAAATAAATGCATTGCAAGTTGCAAGATCCATATTGACAATTTAAATTATCAAGTAAAGATACATACAGTAGAAACAAATCAAATAATCTACATATTTTAGTAACCCCAAGAATATAGATAACGTTTTATTTCAATTACAAAAATCCAACAAGAAATGCGAATCATGCAAAAATGATTTGCTTGTATCAGCATACTCATAAATAATTAAAAAAGAGACTGTCGCGCAAAATTCGTATTTAGTCAATTGCATTGACGTGTCACGAAAAAAAAGTCAAGTAATAGAGTCCAAGCGGGTTGACCAATAGCAGCAGCTTCCTCACAAAAGAGGAAATACGATCTAGCATTTAACGTTTCTCTAAATGTTACTAGTGGTCGTTAATAAAGTTTCGTTTTAATTATTTTAATAAGTCCTAGCTTTATTTTATTACAACTAGGTCCGATTACCAATGTAATCCTTTCGTACATTAATCAACATTCATCAACTCTTGAGGGTATCTATATAAACTCTTGACCGGGTTGTGTAAAATACAAATGGCACTGTACAGTTTTGAAACAGTACTGTCATTACATGCGTTATAAAGTATACTCGTATATACTCGTAAAAAATACTCGAGCAGTTATCTATACCTGCATGTATAGATAACTGTATACAGCGGAAAGTCTCTACGACGTTTTAATGCTTCGCTACGCATGATGCGCTACGGTGCTACGGCGTAGAGGCTCGTAGGTACGCTACGAAATAGACTACGTAGAAGCAATAATATGTGAATTATATGTATCTACCATCAACAAACATTTATTTTAATTAAAGATAATATAAAATATCGGTCGTAGCCTAGCGGTAGATCGCTGGCCTCACATTCCGATTGTCGTGGGTTTGAATCCCGGCATGGACTTTGTTTTCTAAGTAACGTTCATTAGTGAAGTTGTAGCAGCAACAGGTACTACTCGCTAACGGTGAAGGAAAACATCTTAATGAAACCTGTACATCAGCGCTTAGAATTGCCAATCCGCGATGGGCATGCGTCTCTCTCTGAGAGAAGGCCTGTGCCCGTATATAGGCTATATAAACAATATGTAAAATATGTAAAATATTTACTTTATTATACCATATTTATACACGATGAATTTTGGGTGGTTTGAAAGCCATAGCAAAATGAACACGCCTTAGCAATAGCTATCGAATAGGCTAGTTTGGTTTTTTTAAAAAGGCACTTTCCAAAAATATCTTTACGCAAACTCTATAAATCTATTATTTGACGAATCTATTAGAACCACCAGTAGCCAGCCAGAGCAGTGCAGTCATTGTTCTGATATACGGAGAGGCTGTACTCATTTGATCATTTGATCACGAATTTTTTTAAATAAGATTTCTCAACTTGAGACAAGATTTCTTAATTATGTATTTTTTTTATTTTACGTCTTTACTTAAAAGTAATAGTCTAAGTAGATGGTACTTTTAATTACTAATTACATAACATCGGCTTTCAAACCACCAAGATTTTAGCGTGCGTTATGTCGTGTTAATTACTTGGACGGTGGAAAGGAAAAACAATTGAAGCGACACTTTGGTCGAAATTGAGTTGTATACATATTCGGAATCAGCGTCTTTTTATATAACGAATATGTATATTGTGTTTTTCCTTTCTATTTTAATTTTCTGAGGAAACTTGTCGATGTAACACTTTACTTTGCTTGCATGCGACATTTCTTTGAGTGTAATCATAATAATTATGATGCAGATTTTTTTGAACTCACAATACAAGATAAATTTCAATATCTAAATAAAATTTTCTTAGTAGCTAGACTTACTAACTGATACATTTTTTTATGCACAGTAATGTGCTTCCAGACAATTATTTTAAAACCTACACGTTTGGTCTGAATGAAAGCTTATACATCGAAATACATAATTAACAGTTATGTGTGAACAGCTCTCTGCTACTTCACCTAATTTGTTTATTTATTTATTCAGAATGGAGAATCATCAGTTTACAAATCTATAGTTGATCTTACAATAGGTAACTAAGAGCTAATTAATCTATGTACCTATATGTTTTGCTTGTTTGCTTGGATATGTTAATCATCCATTTAGGCGGATAATCACATTTACCAATTCGATGCATCAAGAGACGTGCAAATTCACAATGTATGGTAATTCTGGTAACAACAGGAAAATGTTCATGTTGCTATGTTGACATCGCTGGAGATCAGAGGTGCGGATATTAGAGGCTATTATTAATGGTAAGGTTGAAGTATAGCAATCTACGCGCAAAGTAGCCACCTAGGACTAAGCGAGGAGACTGTGAATACAGGGAGTACCCGGTGGGTCCCCAAGCTTTACTTAGTCGAGTTCCCGGCGCGCCACCGCTTGCACGTCGCTGCCCGCCTAGTACCAACAAATTCACATATTAGGTTACAAAACAAACGGACCACAAACAAAGTAAATAAAAGTGATATTTGAATTAAAAATAAGTGCAAAAAAATAGTTACAGTGAAAAGAAAAGTTTCTCGTAAAAAGTTGCGTGAATAAACTTTGGAAAGGATTTTTCAGTGGATTTGTGACAATTAAGTTACTATGTATTAAACTTATATCAGGTTTGAGTTCCTATGGGAAAAATATTATTCTTAGATATCAGAAAATTTAGAGGAGCAGAAGTTAAGCATGATACCATTATATTAAACTTTTAAGCAACTTTCAGGTCCAAAATATTATTAAATTGCTTAGTCTTTCTCTCAGCTTTCCACTTTAGCGCGCTGTCCCATACCTTAGAGGCTTCACTGGCGATGTCACAGACTGGGATGGCGAAAAAGTGAATTAAACTTCATCTAAGCACTCACTCAACAACATAGTCCGCGGAGGAAAAATGTTAGCGGGCCTTACCCTGATACAGTTTGCGGTGAAATAATTGTAAATAAACTGTTAATGGGGGGTTTCGCTCTACTTAGTGTTTAAGAAAGCCCCCAGGTGGTTATTCTACTCGTCAATCCAACAACTTACATTTTGAAACGTAGAACGTTTTGATATTTGCTCTAGCAAATACATGGAACAACTGATACTTTTTTAGAATAGAATAGAAGAACAGGAAGCATTTATTGAGATAGTAATACAAAGGGCAGGCTCAGCATTATGCGACCAAGTCAACGCAGTGACAGATCTTGGCAGCACTCATTTTCAGGCGTTGTCCATTAAAAAGAACTGAACTTAAACTGTAGGAGAAAGGTAACAAATATACAATATAAATTCGTACCCAGATTAAACTACTTACAATATATACTTCATACTACTTACACAATAAGAATAAATATTATTATTATTACATATACTTTTCGATATTGCAGAGTTGCTCTTTTGATAAATAATAAGGGTAGACATACGAAGCATAATTTTGTGAAATATTGATCATCGCTTCGTACATTATAATTACCCGTCAGCAGCCTTGTGACGTCACAGCTTGTGCCGATTTGTATGAAGCGGTTTTCGTACCACGTCCTAGAATTACTTATCAAAAGGTTATGTTACGAAAATTATTAATTGTAGAGAAATTTCCATCTTTTCAAAGAAATTAAAATTAATTTGTTGTGTTCTCCATTTATCTGTGTGTTTTTCCTATTAGTGATGTCCTTGTATGGTTAACATATACCTTCAAGTGATTTTGGAGTGTGTGGATGTCATGTTACGTGTTAACTATCACAAATTAGAAAACTAACTTTTTGTAACACTTTTTCAACCGCTAAAGATCTAAGCGGGTGCTTTAAAGAACCCAAACGAGAAAGCTAAATCATAGAGCTGCATAGGTCATAAATCCCTGAGGGGGGGCCCCTTTTAGACCCTCATTTATGTTTATGCTTGGGTATATTTTACAGCAGATAAAGGTGTATAATGTATACAAAAACCCTCACCTCTATTCCGGAAGAGCAGAGAGATTCATAAAAATAACATAAACTTACGCCTGTATCCCGGAGGAGTAGGCAGAAACCAGGGCCTACCACTTGCCCCAATCCTGACATTTATTCATTGATCTGTTTCGCTTTAACAACACTCATTAGTCGTTGCATGCACGCACGTCGGTTTCGACACAGATACATGATTTCCACAAAAAGGTTTCAAAATCCTTTATTTGTCTTCTTTTCATACTTTCTGTAACGATCTGTCCAGAAGATCAATAAGTGAGTTGACTGTAATTTCGTGAATGTCGTTTGCTTTAATGGTTAGACATTAGCCTTCATAGTAATAGCCCTAGGAAGAGCTGGGCATGTGAAAAGGCCCTTAACATTTATGGACATGTCATGAAAGTAATAATTAAAATTATGTACCTACCTAGGTAATTTGAATGCCTGCCTGAATTAGTTTATTTATTGGTTTGTTGACGTTGACGCGCGTATTTACGTACCTAACCTGTAGGGATAACTCGAAAATGCCGAATTCCTGAAAACCTTTGTGTTAATGAGTCTTTTTTAACTTTTCGATTCTTCACCTTTTACATAATTGTATTCTACACGCTCTGCCAATATTGTAGCCTCCGGTAAATAGTTGTCGCACATATAAATATTTTTTAAATTGTACTATAAAAGTAGTTGAGAAGAAACAAATTATTCTAAAATACATCTTTTAGGATATGCGCACTTTAGAATTAAACTTGTATAGCTACGCCAATTATGAATAGATCATCCTCCTCCCCGAGCCTCCTTCGTGGTTTTCATGACCACGAGGGGTTTTGCCATAATCGCCACGCTTGGCAGGCGAGTTGGCGATCGCAGTATGCGGTTAGAATCTCAGGAAGACGCTGCTGCCCGTCTCCTGGATAGATGGTATTTGACTAATTCCCTACGACATAGATTTTCAGACTCGAACACATTTGTTTCAAACTATAATGAGCAAATACCGAGACATGGGCACATTTTGAACACAGCCGATTGAGCATTGGCCGCGGCTTTTGACTCGGATGCCGGGGAACTTCCGTCGTTTGATGGATTAAAGGAAAACGTTGCCACCATAACTTCACAAATGTTAGGAAAGAATGTTAGGCTCAAGCTCATTGAGCAGCCTAAGTAAGCCCACTGCAGGGCGGTGGTAGCCTAGTGGGGCGGTGGTAGCCTAGTGGGTAGAACCTCGGACTCGGAAGTGGGAGACCCAGGTTCGATCCCCGGTGCGGGCATGTACCTATGACTTGGTTTTCTAAGTTATGTACATTTGTGAAGTTATAGTAGCAATACCACTCGCTAACGTTTCCTCACGATGTTTTGCTTTATATTATAGTTAGCCAGTGATGTTGCTGTTACAAATTCATAATTTTCCGTTTGTTCGTTCCTTCGTTGGTTCGTTCGTTCGTACGTTCATTCGTTCGTTTGTTCATTCGTTCGTACGTTTGTTCGCTCGTTCGTTCGTCCGTTTGTTGGTTAGGTCACTCGCTCGCTCGTTTGTTTGTTTTGTTTGTTTGTTTATTTGTTTGTCAGTTTGTTTGTTTGTTTATTTGCTTTAACAAATAAAAAAAGTATAAATAACTACTTTATTGCACAAAATACAAATTTGAGAGCACAGGCGGACTTATTTCTAGAGATATTTCTTTCGTAAAGTACCGTAACTTAAGAAATAAAGTTATTGGTACATGCCGAAATTAGAACCCACTAAATTAATACCGATGCGCCACCACCGTCTTTTTTATGTGGCCTATATACGTCCTACTGTAGGGCAAAGGCCTTCTCTCAGAGAGAGAAAGTATGGGCTTAATTACCACGCGCGCCCACCGCGGATTGGCAATTTCAAGTAAAGTAAAAGTAAAAATTATTTAGTTGCCAGAACATAGGTATAAGCTCTTAAATATACTTAATATCAAGTTCCATATACAAATATATTACACTTATTACAGCACTTGCAAATATACAAGTTCTGAGTTATGTGAACACCCCCGATCTAATGCAGCCCTAATTTTACACGAGCGAAGTTTAGTTCTTCATTATCATTAATGTCGTAAAATTGTTTACGTCGCAACAACTTGTCAATGAAATTGGATCCATTTCTTTGAGTGCTCGAAACCGAGTCTCGACTGTCCGTGATATCGTTAACAAACCTCGAAAGTATCCCATTCAAATTCGTTTAGAGATCAAAGGGGGGTATGCCTTTTTTCTTCCAAGAACTTTTCTATCCGGAGAAGTAAGGGTCTAAGGGTTTTATATCAATTAATTCAATATGAACAAGTAATAGTTTGGAAGTTGTAAATAAACGTAGCATAAAGTTATATGTAAGGTAGAAATAATAAAAAACCAGACAAGTGCGATTAAGCAAGTCCCAGAGCAAAGAGGCGAGCCCCAAGCCCAAGGTTCTGAACAAGCAATAACCAGCTTAATTAACTTTGCAATGGAAACATTTGCACTGAAATATATGCTAAAACTCAGGTTTCCTCACAATTTTAAAAACCTATTAAATTGCACATTTATGTGCTAAATTGCACATAAATGCATATATCTATATCACTTAGGTACAAGTTGACGTAAGGCCTGTTTCATAGAACTACAATTTATGGTTTACTAAGACAATTCGACGTATATTGCAAAGTCGATTAACCCACATATTAACAAGTAAACTCTGCTACGCAATGTAACTCGAATTTTCATAATAAACTACGAAATGTAGTTTTATGAAAGTCGGCCCTGCCCGTTATTGTAGCACAAGTACTTAAATGTATCTTGAAGAGGAAGGCATTCATTATCTACGTTATGGGTTTCAAAAGGATTGAAATATCAAAGACGGTTCAAGTCCCGGCATGGGTGGAATTTTTAGCCTGTAAATAGGTTTCTAATAATTTATGTCAAGATAAAAAAGTACCCGAGCGAGCATGAAACGACTAACGAATGTTGATGAAGCGAAAGTAATTTGTCAGGATCGTGGCAAGTGGCAAACCTTGTTATCTGCCTAACCCTCCTGGAGACAAGCGCAAGTTCATGAATGTATGTATTGTGAACCTATTTAGAGGCTAATAATTCCACCCATGCCGGGACTTGAACCCGCGACCTCTGGCTAACCGTGCCAGCGCTCTCCCAACTGAGCTAATGGGCAAGTGCAGGCCTCGGCAAAATCGGGCAGAAGCCTAATTATGTCAATCAAATCCAGTCGGAATCCTGACGTTGGCGAGAACAATTAGTATGGAATTTGACAGACGATTAGAATCGTTCAGGATTCGGTACTCCGCTTTGTTAGTTTATCGCTAATTATCAAACACTGCGATGGAATCCGAAATCAGTTTACAAAATGAGACAATTTTAAATGAGATTTAAAATAAATAATTTTCTCTTAATACGAAAGTAAAGGTGAACGTGCAAAGGCCAGACGGCAAGACCGATTTTGATAAATTAGGTACCAAATGAAACATTTATGATGCAAATGTCACTAGCTGACTCACTATCTGTATGACGTTATGAAAAAAACTAAATGGCGGTCGCCCGAAGCCATATCTATCTTCTTTCTAATAATAGGGGTTAAAGGATGAAATTGCCGTTTTATTGCAATAGGTTCTTTGAATTGACATAGAATCTTCATGGTTTGAGGTTTTCGAATGAAACTTTTTTCAAATGGTTTCTATGAAGTTCTTTTTTTAAAAAATGTGAAACATTTGAATATCGACTTTTAATTGTTTTTGTTATTCAATTTAGACAAGAAAGATGGATACTGCGAAAATTCGAGTGATTATGAGGCATTTTTTTTATTGATTTGACGCAAGTGAGTCAATATTGTGGGTAAGGTAACGTTAAACCATGTTTCTAATTCCTGGGTAGTTTGAATAGGGTCGGCTTCCACTATCTCTCTTAATTCATCGTTATTCACCTGTGTGGGCGGTCTTCCTCGTGGCTCGTTCTTTAAGTCGAAATTTCCATCACGAAAGCGTTTAAACCAAAATCGCACGGTGCGTTCATTAGTAGACCCCTCTCCATACGCAGCATTGATATTGCGGGCTGTTTCTGCCGCGTTAGTTCCGCGTCGGAACTCGTATTCAAAAATCACTCGAATTTTCGCAGTATCCATCTTTCTTGTCTAAATTGAATAACAAAAACAATTGAAAGTCGATATTCAAATGTTTCACATTTTTTTAAAAAAGAACATCATAGAAACCATTTGAAAAAAGTTTCATTCGAAAACCTCAAACCATGAAGATTCTATGTCAATTCAAAGAACCTATTGCAATAAAACGGCAATTTCATACTTTAACCCCTAATATATATAAGGCGAGCATCCATCACACTCACTCATCAACGCCCAGCCTAAACCGTTGGACTTAAAAAGCTGAAATTTTGCACCGAGAGTCCTTTAATAATGGAGACAAGAGATAAGAACGGATTTTATGCGGTCAGATTTATACAAAATTTTGTACAATTGGTCTACATATCTAACGAGCCGCAAATTTTACGTTATTCAAAATTAAATCCTAAAGAGGGTGAAAAGAGATATTGAAATTTGCATGGGAAGTTAAGTTTTTATATTCGGATTTTCTTGAAACTTTTTACTTTACTTCAATAAAATGTATGAAACACGTATTTCGTGGATTTTAAAAGTTCAACCCTATAATTGTGTTATAGAGACATCAGAAGTAAACATTCTGTGGTCTCATTTTAGGTCCTGAGCTCCTAAGGATTCAAATAGCAGGAAATGATCTTAGGGGTGACGGATTTGCGCACGGAAAGTTTTACGTTGCCTGCTCTAGAGTGAGCTCTCCTATAATAAGCCTCCTCATGTTAGCACCTAAGGGAAGAACGTGTAACGTAATGTGTAAAGAGTTTGTACTATAAATATAATAGAATATTCTAAACATAAAGCGATTTAAAACACGTAGTTAAAGCCCTGGGGCTACAGTATTTTCGGTTCGGACGTAACAATCAGTCGTTTAAAAAACGTTAAAACTTGACGAAAGCTAGGTAAAATAAAGTTGTATATAAATAAAAAACAATTTTGTAATATTTATTTCACATGCGCTAAAAGTATGGGTAACTTCTTTAGAACCACTTATTAACTAAAGTCCACGCGGAAGAAGTCGCGGGCAATAGCCAGTAAATCAGACTATTCTATATATTTTAAAATCCACAACACTTTTGGATATTTTGGAACTAAAACTTTCGTAAGCACTACACATTATTTACTCAATTCCGGAATCAGTTGTCGGAAGTTTCGCTCTTAATCGATGATTTTAATCATTTTGAGCAGAGACGGAGCTCGCGTCGTCGGTTTAAGTACTACTCCACTCACCACGTCAAATTTTAGAATACAAAATATTTTTCACTTTACTATACCATCCTCTCATCTAAACAGACTGGTCCACACGTGCGGATTTAAAAATGAGGTGGAGGAGGCGTCATAAACCAAATGACTTGCAAACCAATTGGCTGCAAGTCATTTAGTTTATGACGTACGCTTGCCGTGACGGTACCTACGTATCTTATGTACGTCTAAGTTAAATAAAAAAATACCGTCCAGTCTCTTAAAATACTGGTCAAACCGTTTAAAAAACTACTACATTGGCATATATCATCATCAGTAAGTTCAGCAAAATATTACACATAAGTTGTTTGGAATGTCTCGATTAGTACGTGGGACATAATGCCTCCTTAGAGGTTTAATTATAAGCGCCTTGCTTCTATTGATCTCTATGATTCACATTATTAATTCGTGACTGACTATGAAGGCGATGAATAAACTAAGGCGATCCATTTAAAGGAACCCACGACCTCACAATCGGGAGGTCTTGGGTTGGAATCCCGGCACGTGTAATAACTTTGGTTTCTAAGTTATGTACATTTGTGAAGTTGTAGTAACAATACCTTTTGCTAACGGTGAAAGAAAACATCGTGGGAAAATCTGAGTTCTTTAGGTGTTCACATACCTCAGCGCTTGAAATTGCCAATCCGCGGTGGGCACGCGTGGTAATTAAACCCATACTCTCTCTCTAAGAGAAGGACTGTGCCCTGCAATGGGATGTATATAAACTACGTAAAAAAGGCGGTGGTGGCGCGTCGGTATTACGCTGGTCTCACATTAAAAATCTGATGCCTGCAGTGAAGAAATAAAAAAGGTCATACGGCTTGTCAAATAAAATATCTATTATAAACACTTTGCATAGATAACTTTTTTTTGACGGGCCCTTGTCTTCAAGTTGACGATGAAAATAGCATGCTCAATTTAAGAAACTGACTCCATCGTCTTTTGCTGACTAACGAAGCCAGGACAGACTACACAAGTTACTTTAGGGATATGATGAAATAGAGATATAGTGTTATTTAAAATAAATAGTTTGCTCTATGTATCTCCATTTTTTCATATCAATTACTCACTTATTAATTTTTTCCACGAAAAAAAAAATCACAAATTGTAAGGAATTGGTGACTAATTTAAGAATTGTTGAATCTACTGAGATTAAACTAGTCCTGAACAAGTTTCCCAGACTTATTATTATTATACTCTATGGTCACCAAGCTTCAAAGCCTTCGAAAATCGCTTTAGGCAGTTCAGGACAACGTAAATCTGTCAAACGAGGCTATAATGATTGGCTTAGATTAATAAAGTTTATATCGTTCGGAATATGAAATTGGCTGAAATGGGAGTGTTATCGTACAGAAGACTATTCCATCTGGAACATACTGGAGAACACCCAAAAGAAGGTTAAAAGATTTAATAAGTGACTTGTAACGGTGTAATAGTAGTTTATGCAACTGTCATATAATGAAGGGTATTAAAACACGAGTGTGAGTTTATGAAACGAGCGCAGTTTCATAATAGTAACGAGTGTTTTAATACCCGTGTTATATGCAGTTGCATACACTACTTTATCTTCACTAATGCAATTAATCAAACAACAAATTTATTAAATTAAATTCACGCGTACGTGTATAATCACAGTGGTTTTGCCGCCATTAAAATTTAACCAATGAGAGGGCAGCTTCAATATAGCGCGACCAACCTGATTGGCCCTGCAATCTAGTTGGTCGCGTTTTATCGATGTTATAATGAGATTTTACGATATCGATGTGAATATTATAACATCATGTGAAATTGCTTAAATTGAGTTTTTTGTTGTCTGCGCTATAACAGTAGTAATTATAAGTCAAGTATTGAAAACATAAGTAGAATGTTACAACATTAGTGTAGATAAACCTTTTTACACCATTTTTGTGTTTCTTTCATTCTGTCCTATCATTTTAAACTCAAAATTTAAAATTACGTCACTCATTTTTAGATTTATTTTCGATGTTAATTGCTACTTTTTCACTACCATCTCTGACAACTATCTACCTGGAAATTATCTATTTTACCCTGCATTTATTCTGTTTATCATTGAAATAAAACCACATTATTCAAGTCCTACATATAATATTCTTATTACTCATATCACGAACCCTTGGAACCTACTACTTTTTAATGACTTGTGATGCTCAAAAGGGGTAGACTAGAAGGTAGACCACCTACCTACACTACAATAAATGACTGTATCCGCCACTTCAGTCTACCCGTGACCACGGTAGCTGCAACGTTGCCGAAACATCGGGTATTAAGGTAATGAAATTGCACTCATAAAATGATCGCGAGTATACCTGTTTTATATAACTTGTTCCTCTGTGGTATAACTAAGTAACCCACTCTGCTATACAGGGTGCAACGAAATCTCCATAATCATTCGAAGAAGCGGGGTTGTACATAATCGTCAGTACCTACGAACCACTTTTACTTTCGGTAAAACTATGAATCACGAAAAAATATTAGCTGTGCCAATACATTTTAATGCCGCAGGTAACTTTAGTCTCTTGTGTGGAGACCGCGGATCGGTAAATGTAGTGTGGGACGTCCTCAGACTCGGTGGAGCGATGATCTTCGCAGGGCGGCTGGCAAGAGCTGGATGAGAGTAGCCGAGGACCGTGCTCAGTGTCGTGCAATAGGAGAGGCCTATGTCCAGCAGTAGAAAATCATAGGCTGATGATGATGACGAGAAGAGACCTAAGTTTTCTGACGTATATAGGGAATTTTATTACAACCTGTATAATACTCGTTCACAGCCTAAGGATTAGTTTTTAACGTATAATTCAGAACAACTTCAGCTTGAAATTCTCATAATTTAATTTATTAAGAGTCAAATTCAAACTCAGAAATTTTATCCACTGTAAAAACAAAATTTTACTTAATGAACGTCAAGCGCAAGTGAAGCAAGAAGTAATCTTTAAAAATCTAAAGGACCCGATCGGGTTACCGTAACAATGGTTTTTAATTGTTATTTTCAAGGTCATAATCTATCAAATTAATGAAAAGCTGACCGTTTTTCATCTTCTCGAGAGGTGGGATCGTTTTAGTTGCCAAAGTAACGCGGGTCGCGTTACTTTGGCATGGTAAAGCCATGTCACAATTAAATTACTTTTCATCGGGGGCGGAACGTTCTAGTCATCGACTTTGTGTGTGTCCCTCTTTGGTTATAAAGCCTTAATAAAAATCGATAACGATGGGAGGGAAGTGTAATCTGAGACGTCTTTGAACCTGCTAATCTAGACTAAGACTGCAACTGAAGGTCGGGCCTATCGTTTAACTAGATATATAGATGAGATAATTTGGTTAATAAATTATGCTTACTAGCTATGGTGGACTTGGGTACGGTGACAGGTTTTGTTTGCTTCATGATTGTTGCTAATGGGACTTGAGATAGGTAGGTAAGTATTGCCAATGTTAGGTAATGGATTTTTTTTTACATATTCGCGTAATTATTAATCCCACCAAAAACATTTTCATGTCCAATGTTGCCAAGACGAGACCATATGACTCGTACTGTCAAAAAGTTATCACATCTCATGTAGATGACTCTACACTCCCTAACTCTACAAACTCTACACCTTCGACTTGGCCGTTTCCTTTCAATCCTTAATCCTTCCTACACAGTTGAAGATCGACGAATAGAGAAATATAGGCACGACGACGAGCGCAGCGAGGAGAAGGGTTAGGCTCCATGATGATAAAAAACCCAAAGCCGAACGAAGCAAGGCGTCCCGGAATGTTAAACCACACAAATGTACACAAACTAAGTTCGTCATTATGTAAAACATAGTTGAAACATCCAATATCTTAACAATTTGTAAAATGGCGAATTTGACAAACGAAATATGTGGTCAAATAAAAATTTACAAATTATACTTTTAACAGCCAACTCATTTGCAGAGTGAAAAATTTGCGAAGTGTGTATTTGTCAAATGATCATTTATAAAATGATACGTTTGGGAAATTAGATATTTGCCGAGTGACAATTTTTTAAAACGTTATTTGTAAAAATGATCATTTTTCATACGTTTTTGTCAAACAGTAGTGAACCTTCATGATTTTATTATTGAAATCATATCCCGAGAATTTTGTTTATCTAGTATAATCCAGACCAAAGTTATCAGGGTTTTAAAAAACGACGAAACGCTTCGAGAAATGGTAGTAGTGTCCTTGCTTTTTGCCTGGCTCGTCTTGGCGGGAGAACTACCGTGCCCCCGGATTATTAACGGTATGCATTTACAGACTGGGACAAAATAAACTGTCCTTTTCACTTTTAGACCAACAACTGATCATAATTACTCGCCTCTAAACCACTAATGACACTATATTAGTCATTTGATATAAATTGCCATTAGTGCTAACAAAAAGTTGTAAAATTTTACAATAAAATAAATGCGAAACATATATTAATTTGTTTTGTGAAACGAGAAGTTAGCCCGTTTTGCAGTGTTAAGATAAACAACCATTTGAAAAAAAAAACAATGAAAGTTTTCATTCGGAAACTATTCAATAACTAATGAAAGTTTTTGTCAGGAAACCATTTAGCAAGTTTGACACGTGTATATATTACCACTTTTACGATAGAGCAAAAACGAAAAATCTCTTTTGGAACTTCGGGTACAAAACTCTTATAAAACAGAAAGAATTTCTAGGCACCCTATCTGCGCTTAAGTTTACTGTCCAATAAAGGACATCATAAAGTTTCATTACGATCCGAAAAACAACGGTCTGTTTTATGTGATTTCCTGAGTAAAAAAACGTATAAGTAAAACCAAAGACTCGACCAATAAAAAATCACATTCAAGGCCTCAATGAGGACATTGAGTTTTCGGCTCAACGTCGTCTACTTTAAGCTGAAAACTCTTTTCGAATGACCTATCAAAGGACCTTTCAAAAAATCGAGTCTAAGTCAAAATATTTTTCATCCCATCTATTCGAAAAGGTCGACTTGGTTCACTTTTAATTGCACCCAAAGGTGGTGTCTTCTATAAGAAAATGTTAGCGAGCAGCAATGAGTTTTTAATCCTCTTTATAAGTGCGCCGCAATTATCTTTGCCGCGCTCTTTTTGAATTTGGAACATCTTAGTGTTCCGCGCCAAAGAAATCAAACGCAAAATATTGTTTGAATAAAGACTGGGCTGGTAAGACGGCCCTTTCGCGCCGCCGGCTGAATAAAAAAAAAGAAATCAAAATAAAAATGCGCGAACTACAGCCCGCGTTTTCGTCAATTCTCAATTATCATTTCACGTTTAGCGTCTATTTCATCTAGACGAGCCTTTTCGTAGTTGGCTACCCCGTCGTACACCGAAGAACGCCGCTTCGATCTCTTTTGTGAGAGCTCTCGCCAACCTCCGTGTAGTGTGTTGCAGGCTTGAGAACGTCCTTGTTATGCAGGTAATGCCTGTACGCCTTATTCTGCTTTATTCTAAAACATAGAACTCGTGCGTAGAACTGGCTTTTGTTCTAGACATTTCTGTTTTTAGTATTTATTGTTATAGCGGCAACAGAAATACATCATCTGTGAAAATTTAAACTGCCTAGCTATCACGGTTAATGAGATACAGCCTGGTGACAAACAGACAGACAGACGGACAGACAAACAGACAGACGGACAGTGAAGTCTTAGTAATAAGGTCCCGTTTGACACCCTTCGGGTACGGAACCCTAAAAAAGCACTAAAAAGATAAAAATACAAAATAACCAACAACGCGATTGCTGAGCATTAACTACTAAGCAGGTGAGATCAAAATTCAATAATGTAACTCATTGCGAGGCACCTAGGTTGCTCCCGCCTGCTTAGTAGTCAATGCTCAGCAGTCGGGTTGTTGGTTATTTTTTATTTCAGTTTTTTTTCAGATGTACTAGGGGATTTGTTACACATTGAATAGCCACTAGCTTTGTCAATTGCTATTATTTCTCAAAATCAGTCCAGCTCGTTGGTTTCTGTGTCGTCATCAAGAAACAGACACTAACGTGCGAAAAGCGTAACATGAACATTCGTAAAAAACGAGATTACGCGATTCCCTAAAACCTCTGCGTCTTTTCATATTATCCCCTGAAAAAACTTCAAACGATTTAATATTATTAACAAATGCCAAGTGTGTTAACATACACACATTAGGTCCGCAATTACATCAACGTAAGTTGTTTGCAATGAAATCAAAGGTATACGTTAAGGGAAACAACATCAGCCTGGGTATCACGATGGCACGAGTCACACGTTTTGTGGCGCTAAAATGTCCGAATTTGACAAATAATATACTGGAAAGTCGCGACTTTTAAAAATTTTAAACTCGCAACTAGCGTCATCGTACTGCTAATACATGTAAAGATGACGACAGGTCGACATGGCAATCGGGGCATGAGGTGAGCCGCGGACGCGGGGTCGCCCCGCACACCCGCACACCCCCCGCGTCGTCTTAGTCTTAGTGTCGCACGAGTCCGTATCGACCGCGTTTATCGATTATAATCTCGCTCACATTAGTAGATTATGTACTAAGGGAATAAAACCATGTATTATGTCATGGGCGGCATATTGAACCCTGAGCGGAGCGAAGGACTCCGAGTTAACTCGCGAGCGCAGCGAGGGAGTTAAATTTTAACTCCTGAGCGAAGCGAGGGAGTTATGTAGAGTCCTGAGTGAAGCGAGGGGTTCATACCGCCCGAGACTAAGACATGTTTTGTTCCAGAGGTGAATACTCTACTTTTCACACCATCTGGGAGACAATAAAAAGACAGGGCTGCATAAGTTGAAAATATGTATTAAAACCTGAAATTAAATATAAAGTCCACACTCTTTTACGGCTTAGCAACTTAAATTGAATATAACTTTTAAATTCGTATTTGCAATTCGCGCCTTTTTTTCTTTTTTTTGTTGGTGTTTCGCGCGGTCACAGGACACAGTATTTCAGAAAAAAAAGAGGTGAGTTTCGAACAACAATTCGAACTTCGAATTGCAATGCGGGGCTTCTCCATAGTTTTCATGCGAATTTTGACATTCTAAATTCAAATCACTTTATTCCCTAGGGAAATTCTTCATTATTATTGCCCTCGAGAGACAAGGCCATGCTTTACGATGATATTTGACGGTACGTAATAAGGCATTGTCGAGCAGGAGGTGTGAAAAATTTATTACTATTGTGTTTTAAAAATGGCTACGGTTGCATCTTCGTCGCGTGTTCAAGCAAAAAAACCAATAATTCACTCTCAAGCTCGAGAACTAGCAAGAAAAGTGTTAGAAAATTGTGACATTGAACGGAAAAATAATTGTTACAAATTTTCTGTCAATCAGACATTAGACAGGGCTGTGTTTTATACCGGTCTATCGAAAAGAACTATGTCTAGGATAAAATCAGAATTAAAATCAGTGGGAGCAGAGGAAAAGTTGAAATCACCCAAAAAACGGAAGAAGACAGGTCTAAAATTTTGTGTTGATGATTTTGATCGTACAGTGATTCACAACACCATAACAGAATTTTATTTACAAAAGAAGATCGTTCCGACATGTCCTAAGTTACACGTTGCTTTACGTGAAAAAATACCTTTTCCTTGGGGTATTCGTACATTACAACGGCTGTTAAAGAAAATGGGATACAGATGGCGTCAATGTCAAAATAAACGATCTATTTTAATTGAAAAGCCAGATATAGTTTTCAAACGGTATCAATACTTAAAAAAAATGAGAGAATTCCGACAACAAAATAGAAATATTTTTTATTTAGATGAAACATGGGTGGATAATAATTTAACTTTCAAAAAGTGTTGGCAAATGATTGGAACAAAAGGAATTCTCACAGATACTAGTTCTGGAAATAGACTTATAGTTGTTAACGCAGGAGGGAAAAACGGATTTATACCTGGAGCTTCTTTAATTTTTAAGGCCGGTACTACGACTGGCGACTATCATGGTCAAATGAATGGCGAGAATTTTGAAAAATGGGTAACGGAAAAACTTTTGCCGTCTCTTCCTGAACGCAGTGTCGTGGTAATGGATAACGCACCTTACCATAGTGTCCAGCTCAACAAACCCCCAACAAAAAGTTCTCTAAAATCAGTTATGATAAATTGGCTGGAAGACAATAATATATCGTGCGATAGATCAATGAGAAAGCCAGATTTATTTAAAATTATAGAACAACATAAACCCGTTGATATCAATTATAAAATTGACCATATAATTAAAGGACATGGTCATGATATTATTAGATTACCTCCATATATGTGCGATTTAAATCCTATTGAATTAGCCTGGGCCGCCGTTAAGCGCTTCGTCAGGGAACACAACATAAAGAGCGATTTGTGTTTGACAAAGCTTAAAGAGATAACAACGAATGCAATTTTGTCAGTCACGGTAGAAAACTGGAACAATTTCGAAAAACATGTCCAGAACCTTGAAAATGAATATTGGGAAAAAGACATGGGAATGGAAAATGAAATGGAAGATTTTATTATAAAAGTCGGAGATACCAGTGACGAAGATTCTTTAAGTTTTTGTAACGATACGTTAGATGATTCAGATGAATAAATATTAACTTAAATGAAAACGTGGTATTATTTTATTCACATTTTGTTACATACATAATAAAAATATATCGATATTGAAAACGTCACGTCACTAGAGAATTGCCATGTCGACCTGTCGTCATCTCTACATACGTATACGATGACACACCTGTAAAATATAAGGGCCTCGATTACGTTAACGTGACATGTTTTTCATTCCATTCACGCATAGAAAGTTTGCTACGCGTAATTAAACCTTATAGTCCAGTCACTTTAACATAAAAAAGGGGTCAATCGTAAGTTGTTCAAGGTCAAAGATAAAAAACCGGCCACTGCTTTACAGAACTAACAACTTCATCAAAGTAATTTTCAAAGGAATTTGTACATGTAAGTTTTCTTTTTATAAGGGATCGTCTACGGAACCCTAAACAAACACTTTTTCGCGATTACCTCTGTTTCTATTGCTGCAAGGGCGTTAATATTTAATACCTATAAAAGTTGTAGAACGTAAAATTTGCGACAAATTTTAGTTGAAACATTTTTTCATGCGCTCAAATGTTTTTGAGGTGGAGGGCGGTGAGCGCGCAGCTTAGCTATAACTACCTTGAATTTAGAATTTAAGCTCTACAATTTTTGAAATACATGTTTACATTATTGGTTTCTAAACCGAGGAAATCACGAAAAAGAGGTTTTCACACCTCCTGCTCGACAATGCCTTATTACGTACCGTCAAATATCATCGTAAAGCATGGCCTTGTCTCTCGAGGGCAATAATAATGAAGAATTTCCCTAGGGAATAAAGTGATTTGAATTTAGAATGTCAAAATTCGCATGAAAACTATGGAGAAGCCCCGCATTGCAATTCGAAATTCGAATTGTTGTTCGAAACTCACCTCTTTTTTTTCTTTTTTTTCTGAAATACTGTGTCCTGTGACCGCGCGAAACACCAACAAAAAAAAGAAAAAAAGGCGCGAATTGCAAATACGAATTTAAAAGTTATATTCAATTTAAGTTGCTAAGCCGTAAAAGAGTGTGGACTTTATATTTAATTTCAGGTTTTAATACATATTTTCAACTTATGCAGCCCTGTCTTTTTATTGTCTCCCAGATGGTGTGAAAAGTAGAGTATTCACCTCTGGAATAAAACATGTCTTAGTCTCGGGCGGTATGAACCCCTCGCTTCACTCAGGACTCTACATAACTCCCTCGCTTCGCTCAGGAGTTAAAATTTAACTCCCTCGCTGCGCTCGCGAGTTAACTCGGAGTCCTTCGCTCCGCTCAGGGTTCAATATGCCGCCCATGACATAATACATGGTTTTATTCCCTTAGTACATAATCTACTATTTTTTACCTTTGACCTTGAATAACTTACGACGTAGACACGAGATTTTATGAGACTTTTGAGAAACTTGTAAAACTTGTTTTAATCACCGCGCGTGCCCACCGTGCTCGCGTCACCTCAGGCTGAGGTTTCCTCACGATGTTTTCGTTGTTAGCGAGTGGTATTGCCACTACAAATTAACAATTTTGAAATCCGAAAAAAAAATCTACTGTTTCATACATTCACAAGAACAGGTATCAGAGTGTAGTGTGGAACAGCTGGGATTTTTTTCACGATTTCGAAGTATATCCGTAGAGAATACACCACAACTAGGGCCGTAAAATAAAGAAAGGCCGATGAACAGGACTTTATCAGGCTTAAATAATAAAGAGTAGCTTTTTAACTTATCAAACGTGTTTTAATAGTCACATAGACCAAGCGAGCGAGAAACGTCAAAAAACAAAAGGTTGTAACATTGCTATACATATTTTCGCAGGCGCTTCTTAAAACTGGTACTAAAATCTAAACATACCCCCGGGCGTTGAAAATATAATTTTCAACAAACTAACAAAAATCATTTTCGGGGAGAGGACAAATTTTACTGAAGGCACGTCGAAAAGTTCCAGTTGTAGTCTTGACATCCGCCACTCGAATAACGCTGTCAGTACCAGGGTGAACGGCTGTTACGCGGCCCAATCTCCATCTCAATGGAGGAAGGTGGTCCTCCTTCAGAAGAACCAAGGACCCCAACTTAAGTGTGCTTCCGCCACTTTTCCACTTGATCCGCTGCTGCAATTCTGAGACATATTCCTTGCTCCATCTCGCCCAGAAGTGTTGACGGAGTTGTTCAATCCGTTGGAAACGAGTTAAATAATTGGTGGAGTGGTCTTCGTAATTCGGTGTCGGCAGAGCGGTGAGTGGACGACCGATGAGGAAGTGCCCAGGCGTCAACGGCATCAAATCGGTGGGTTCGGATGACAAAGATGTGAGTGGCCGAGAATTTAATATAGCCTCAATTTGAACCAATGTACTATAAAGCTCTTCGTAAGTTAATTTACAATTTCCCAGCACTCTTTGTAAATGAAACTTTGTCGACTTTACACCAGCTTCCCAAAGCCCACCGAAATGTGGACTATAGGCCGGTATGAAGTGAAAACTGATGCCTTCATTAGCAATCTCCTCAGACAAAGAATTACAACTGCCTTTTAAAAATTTGGAAAGATCATTGTGTGCACCCACAAACGAAGTACCATTGTCCGAGTAAATATTAATGGGCTTTCCTCGACGCGACATGAACCTACGTAAGGCTAACAGGTAAGAGTTACTCGTCAAGTCACCCACTAATTCGAGATGGATAGCCTTAGTAGTGAAGCATATGAAAATGGCTATATACACCTTCACAAGTCGACAACCTCGACCTTGACGACTAGCGGACAGCATAGGACCCGCGTAATCTACACCTACATGCTCGAAGGGGTTACCTCCTGGCGAGAGACGCTGACCTGGTAAGTTGCCCATGATAGGAGCTACCACCTGTCCCCTTACACGGCTGCATGTGATACATCTCCGATAACAAGCCTTGGCCAAGGAGCGTCCTCCAATTGGCCAGTACTCTTCCTTAATTGAAGCCAGTAGCAATTGAGGACCTGCGTGCATGTTGTGTTTGTGCTCAAAATAAAATAATAATTTAGTGAATCGATGAGAGGACTGTATTAATAATGGGTGTTTTTTCTCATAGGGAAATGATGAATTTTCTAGACGACCCCCAACACGCATAAGATTATTTTCGTCTAGAAAAACATTGAATTTGAGTAATGGACTCTTTTTTGGTAAATTTTCTTTAGCTAATAAATACTTATATTCTGGAAATGACTCTTGCTGACTTGTCCTGACAATCACCATCATTGCTCGATTTAATTCATCGCAGTTGAGATGTTTTGATGTTGGTGGTTGGTTTTTGCAAGCAAAAATAAAGCGCAGCATGTAAGCAACAATGCGCTTCAATTTTAAAAGGTTTGAAAACCGATCGAACTCAATTAAGTTACTCGTAGTTTCTTTAACGAGTAATGAAGTTTCCGGTCGAACTTCAGGCAGCTGCACTGACGAACCCGGAATAATAGGCCAATTTGACATTGCTGTCTTTAAAAAAGCGGGGCCAGTCCACCAGAGATCGAAATTTCGAATCAACTTGGGGTGAATTCCGCGAGATATTATGTCGGCGGGATTTTGATTCGTTGGGACATGTCGCCATGCGCAATCGGCTGTTTTTTCTGTGATCTCAGCAACTCGAGTGCGAACAAACAGCTGAAGCTTACTAGGAAGCATTTTTATCCATCCCAAGACAATCATGGAGTCAGTCCAGAACGTTACATGTCTGACTCGGGCTCTCAATGAATGAAGGACTTTTTCGTAAATACGAACTCCCACTAAAGCGGCACAAAGTTCTAGCCTCGGTATTGTTGTAGGCTTGATGGGGGCAACCCGACTTTTGGCGAGTAACAACCGTACAAGCGGTTCACCCATGCTGCCGTTGCTGCTCACGTAAACACAGGCGCCGTAGGCGCTCTGTGAGGCGTCTGTAAAAATATGAAGGTCTAAAACCTCAGACGCATCGCAGACAACGTGTCTAGGAATCCGTAAGTCATTTAAAAATGGGAGACTTTTAGATAGCTCTGCCCAAGATCGGGCTATCTCTGATGGTAGTTGCTCATCCCAGGACAGCTTTTTTAACCACAAATGTTGCAATAACATCTTTAGTCCGACGACACAGGGTGCTAATAGACCTAATGGGTCGAAAATCTGCGCTATCGTTGAGAGCACACCACGTTTTGTGTTCTCAGTTGAATTTGCCGAGGAAATTGAAAAACAAAGTGTATCTGAATTTGTTTCCCAACCTAAGCCTAAAGTTTTGCTTGACTGAGCATCCCCGATATTTAAATCAACTGCTGCATCTAGAGGCTCCAACATTAATTGAGGGTTATTTGATTTCCATTTTCTTAATGGCATGCAGGCTGAAGCAAGTGCAGCGGTCACCTGTTCACGAATGTTCAAAACTTCGCCGAGACTATCGCCGCCAGTTATAAGATCATCGACATAGAAGTCGTGAGCGATGATCTCGGCAATTTTTTCATCTGAACACTCAACGCTTATTTGCTTAAGGCACCTAGTTGCAAGGAACGGAGCGCTAGCCGTACCATAGGTCACCGTGTTTAACTGATAAGCCTTAATGGGCTCAGATGAGTCACCGCGCCATAAGATCTGTTGCAGATGTCGATCATCAGGGTGAATTGACACCTGGCGATACATTTTTTCGACATCTGCAGCCAGAATATATTTATGTTGCCTGAACCTGATCAGGATTGACAAAAGGTCATCTTGGACCGTAGGGCCGACCATCTGAATATTATTCAGTGAGACTCCAGTGCTAGTTAGGCTGCTTGCGTTAAAGACCACCCTTAATTTTGTGGTAGTCGAGCTTTCACGTAAAACACCGTGATGTGGAATAAAATATGAATTAGGGTGGAAACCTACTGGCGGAAATTCAGTCATGTGACCCAACTCGCGATACTCCATCATAAAGTCACAATATTTTTGCTGAAATAAGGGTCGGTTTTTGTTTCTGCGCTCAAATGACAACAAACATTGTTTTGCTCGCTGATATGAATCGCCTAACATCTCCGGGTCATCCTTGAGGGGTATTCTAGTGCAAAAACGACCATCGTCAAGACGGGTTGTCGTTTTGACGAAATAATCTTCACATGACTGTTCTTCCTTCGAATAATCTGATGACTTAGGGCAAACCTCATCGAGTCGCCAAAAACGCGTAAGAAGGTTTTGTACGTCATCGGAAGAGTGTGAATCAAACTTTGTAAAATTGCATTTTATTGTTTGAGACAAAGTCGATGCATGACCGCTGTTTATTGGGCCAGAGACAAGCCATCCCAGTCTCGACTCGTGAAGCATCGGCTTTCCATTTCCGAGCTTGATGTGTTGCGACCCTAACAAGTCCCAAAAAACATCAGCACCTAATATTAGGTCTACATCAGCTGGTGTATAAAAGTTAGGGTCAGCTAGGCATAAATCGGACGGAATGTTCAAGTTCGATATGTCTACCTGACGACAGGGCACATTGTCTGTAATTGTGGGTAAAATGAAACATTGTATGTCCAGAGTGAAGTTTTCTTTTAGTGATTTCATAGTCGCCGTGCACCTTCTTCCTATCCGATACGTAGCGTTATTGACACCCTGAATTGTTTTGTCGACGCATTCGGTCGGTAAATTCAATCGACGGGACATGGACTCCGTCAAGAGACATGAAGTGCTACCACTATCTAATAAAGCGCGAGCAACATGCTCGTGATTGTTCGCGTCATATAGTTTTACTAACGCGGTTGATAGCAACACGTCCTGTCCCTTTTGACTCGAAACATCAACACTTGCCGAAAGCGCCAAATTAGATGGAGTGTCAGTATGTATGGTCGGTTGGGAATTGACCGGCGGCTTGCTAACGTCATGAATAGGAGATGAAACAGCATTCGCGACCAACTTCGGCTTAATATCCACTACGTGAATAAGCGAGTGATGTTTACGTTTGCAAATTTTACAACCAGGCCTTTTGCAATGGTTTGCGTAGTGGTTTGGACGGAAGCAGTTATAACAAACCTTATAGTTTGATAACAATTGTAGCCTTTGGCTATTACTTAAGGAAAGGAACTGTGGACAATTGTTTAAGTTGTGATTACCGTCGCATTTAGGACAGGGTTTGGCAGGCGTAGAAACGTTGGAGCTGCCATTATCCTGCACAGAAACCATGGCTTTTATTTTAGGCTGTAGTTTGTGAGACGAGCTTCCCTGGTTACCGGCCGGGTTCCGTGACAATTCCAACGTTTCTATTAAATCTGCGCGATTACGTATGAATTCTAGAAAGGCAGTGATTGTGATTGGCTTATCTTTGTCTAGGCGACCCTTGAGCTCCTCCCATTCGCGATATGTCTTTAAATCAAGCTTATGAGTGACCATATAAATGAGTAGTGTATCCCAGTGCGTCGTGGGTTCGCCTAAGGATTGCAATGCTCGCAAATTCTTATTGATTTGGTCAATTAAGCGCTTTAGTGCTACAGAAGATTCTTTTGTGATGGCTTCAATATTGAAAAGTGCTGAGACATGATTTTGGATGAGAAGGCGTTTGTTATCGAATCTATCACATAGCAAGTTCCAAGCCACAGCATAGTTGGCAGTGGAAAATTCGATTGATTGGATGACCAAGGCAGCAGATCCCTCCAGGGAGGCTCTAAGGTAATGAAATTTATTTATTTCGTCGATTTCATCATTAGAGTGAATAAGACTGGAAAATGTATCGCGAAATTCGAGCCAATTCTCATAGGATCCACTAAACTTTGGCAATTGAATAGTAGGCAACTTGACGAGTTTGTGATTGCTGGCACGAGAAGAACCTTTCTCGCTACCAGAAGGGTTCTTCTTTTCCTCATACAAGGATAAGGTATGTTGTGCTTTTGAAAGCAATTTATAATAATGAGACTCGAACTCAGTTCGTTCGTCTGTTTGTGCATCAATATCCTCCACTATACATTCCAAATCTAATTGTATTTTGTCGTATTGCTCATACAAATATTCTACCTTACCAATTCGCAATTGCAATTCTGTTGCCTGAGAAGAAGTCAACGAAGAAATATCCAAGGTGTCCAGATAAGTAGAAAAGGCAGTTAAACGTCCTTTTATACTGGCTCGTTTTCTGATCAGTTCCTTTTCTTGGGCCATTTTGGGAAACGAGTGGTCTAGTCAACCTGGAATTTTATACAATCAAATATTCAAGAATGTGTATGTAAATTTCTGTAAATATTTAGACACTAAAACAAATGCAAAGCTTTGGCTGTAGTTAATATTTATTATACAGGTTTTATGTGACTTAAGGTTGCTATTTATGTACCAACTGAAAATAAATGCCTATAATGTGCAAGACTAAATTAAATGCAAAGTTTAGGTAGGAAATAAGAACTAACAGCTAAATTTATGTAGCTTACTAGCTAACTATACTGTTTTAAGTATGATAGTAGCTGAAGTAATACCTGAATACTTTGAATACATGCACAATCTCATTAAAATTAATTATAGGTACGGACGAGAGAAATAATGTAAACAATACTGGCACTAACCTTAGAAATTTACGTTTGTAAAGCTTTATACTACCTGATAAAGAGTGTTGGGTGATAATTTTTAAATTAAGCTTAACACTTTTTATTTTAAAGTTCTTCGGGCACTTTTGGAATCCGTGATTGCGTAATTAACCTCCGTGTCCACGTCCACGTTGCGTGCGGCGAATTATTTCACGTATTTTTCTTGTACCTCGATGTTCTTCACAACTAATAGCTGATTCAGGTAATCTTTATCAATCCGGTTCGATCCAGGACCATGAACAGGACTTTATCAGGCTTAAATAATAAAGAGTAGCTTTTTAACTTATCAAACGTGTTTTAATAGTCACATAGACCAAGCGAGCGAGAAACGTCAAAAAACAAAAGGTTGTAACATTGCTATACATATTTTCGCAGGCGCTTCTTAAAACTGGTACTAAAATCTAAACAGCCGATATCGCAGAAGTTTAAGGTCCGAGCCGCAGGCGAGGGTCATAAATATGCGATAGAGGGCTTTCTATTTTCGGTCCGTGTTGTGTACACAATTTATGTATTTAGTCACTTGGCCTCAAAGAGGGTTTTCCCGTAGGCGTAGCGTGCGGAAAAACCCGCTTTTTGGCCAGGTGTTGCAAAAAAAATTTTTCAGTGCAATTGCTCGTAAAGCGCTTTTTTTGTGTAAACACATTGTGCGGAAAGGGACCCTTTAGCGCACGCGTTAAATAAAACACTACTGAAATCCTTTTTTTACATGTGAAAAAAAAAAATATTTTTGAGCAATGACTAAGGAAACCAAGTAGGTGTTTTTCCCTTCATTGTTTTGCCTTGCGCCACGCAATTCATGCACCATGGAGTTTGGATACAAAGAGATTTTGATATTTATAAAATCGATTATTCATAAGCAAACGCGCTTTATAAGTACCTAATTAGTAACAAATTAAAGCACACGAAAAAAATTAAATTTAGATTTTTGAGTATTTCATTTTAAACTACGCATTAATTGCTTTTCTGCCAAAAATATATTACACATTACTTGGCTGTATGTACGTACACCTTTGCCTCGTGTAAAAAATCCGGTGTAAAAAAAAGCGCGCCTTTTCAAAACTGCTTTCACTTCAGTGAAAATATTTTTATTTTATTTCCTCGCAAAATACATTGAAATAGTATATTTCATTACGAGTGCAGAAAGCCTGTCATTTCAAAGAGTTCCGACAAATGTCTACCCGAGCCGAACCGCAGCCGAAGGTGAGGGTTAACAGTCGGAACAAGTTGCAATGACGGTTCCACACGTGTACTGAACAACTATTTTTAATACAGTTGCGAAAAAATGAAGCAATTTAATAAAGAAAATTTTTGGACAAAACCGTAAAAGAATATAAGCAGAGATTTTTTTTTCTTCACCCATTCTGGGTAGGCAAAGGGAACTATGCCCATACAGCCATGTCTTCAGTAGAATTTTTTTATTGATATGAAATGAAAATGAAATTTAATGAGAAGAAATTAAATGAAACCTAACCTATCCCACATCCATAATTTTGTTAAGTTATAAGTCTTACGGGTCTTTGACCCGACAAAACAATGTTGGGTTAGTTATTATCTATCCTTAAAAAAATATCAGACTGAAATTACTGTAAGTCATAAGTCCGCTGTTTTTCAAAATTGATCCACTGTGCGGCGTAAGTTATTCTATTCCTTGACAAAGTAAAATATGGATTCGACATTTTTTATTCCTCATCAATACAGTTGATACACTTCAATAATTTATTGCTGACAAAAGGTGCTCTTTTGAATCACTGCTCTCATGGTAATGCTGTCTGATATTACCTATTTGTAGAATGAACTTATTGGTATGGCATGACGCGCCGATCAAACAAAATTTCCATAAGGTAATTTACACAAAGCGATCCTAAAACAACCAAACTTGCTTGATCATAAACGATTTAATTAAACTGAATACTAACTCTTAAACCTTAAGTAACACAAATATTTATCGTCCTTCGAGGACTATGACAAGGTAATAGTAGTTTATGTGATTGTCACATAATGAGGGTTATTAAAACACGAGCGAGATTTTAAGAAACGAGCCTTGGCGAGTTTTTTAATAGCATTCGCGAGTGTTTTAATACCAAGTTATGTGCAGTCTCATACACTACTTTATCTACACTCATGTCTTAATCTTCAAAGTAAGGAATCAAAGGACAGCACGTTTGACAAGCTTTGTACTATACATCAAAGAGAATATAACCACTACTATACATAAATCTACGGTTATTTTTGAAACAAAATGGCGCAATTTCGACAAAAGTATCTTGACATTCAATCGTCTGCACTCAGTTTTACGCGCGCAATTTTAGGTATTTTTAGTTGCACTTTTGGTACCACGAAAATGAAATTAGGTTTTTTATAGAGTCAACTTTTGACATTAAAAAAAAAACTTAAGTTTTGTTCCGTGATCACAGCAACACTTTAAAAAAAATAACTGTAACTTAAAGTGAAAAATCTGACCTTTAATGTAACTTTATATTACACTTTTTTTTATATTTTCTTTAAAGTTATGTATTGTTTATTGATTTGAGAGATTTGGCAAAAGCCAACATAAACTGGTTTACCTATTGGTACTGGTTCATTAATTTTTTTAAATTTTTATTCTCTTTTATCCATAACAATATATTACAAACTTTGTCTTTCTGTTACATTGTGAGTAGAAACTAGAAATATTATTTCGTATCATCCTAATAGACTACATACTAAACAAGCACATAATATAAAAAAACTACCTACAACTCTCGAAATACCTGTGTCGCCGTTTCCCCCCAAAGACTTTATATTCTCTCTAACAGTGCATTATATAAAAGGGTAAATGGCGATATTTGTATGACAATGTGTTTTACCCTGGAGAAACAAGCACTTAGTAATTTGCAGTTTCATACCTTGTCTCCTGGATTGACTTTATTTATTCTTCCTCCCCTTTTACAATTGTCAGCCTTACAACATCAACATCTGTCTGTGTGTAGTATTGGTCGTCCACCTCCTGTAAATGATGTGTACAATGATTCACAATGTCTTGGAATTAAGATACGCCTGCGATAAATAACCTTCTTCTAATTGAACATGGGTTCGTCATCAATAAAGACTTAATTGAACAACATAATTACACTTTAATCTCAATTGTATTTCCATTAAGATTACATGGTTGAGTTAGATTGTATTTGGCAAGAAAGATTATATAAAGCTTTGAGACTATATCATAGCCTTCCACCTTGTCTTCACTTTGCACAGTATTCTCACCTCATTCAGGACCGGTGGGTTTAGATCTTCATGAGCCTCGATTACGAACCGGCTGTGCATGCACTTTCATAAGACTAATAAGGTCTCTCTCTGGAACCGACCTTTCATAAGACTAATAAGGTCTCTCTCTGGAACCGACCTTTCATATTGGTATTATCTTGCTCACCTCATCATGAACCGGTGAGTTTGATTGCCATAAGCCTCGATAACGAACCAGCTTTGCACACTAAACAAAACTAATAGTTTCATGGGCTTCCTTTGGAACCAGCCCTCCTTGATTTGCCTCACAACTTTCTATAGCTCTCACCTCTTATAGGACTGGTGGAGTTGAATCATCATTGATAAGACTATCTAAGTTTGCATCTACATACCATTAGTCTCCGCTTCGGAACTGACCCTTCACTCTGAATTTCTCAAACTTGGTACTTACAAAATGATAACCTCAATCTCTATATGGGGCTCCTAAATCCAAGACATCATGCACTCACTAAGGATTATACTTAGCTTTGGATGTTACTGAATATTGTAGACCTGATCTTCACTGGTCTTCCTTCTTTCAACCTAGTTTATGACACCACAATAGCCTTTCACCACAATTTGACAAGACGCTTACCCGCCATGACTCAATTCGAATTCGCCGCAAAATCTCCCATGGTGTTGCTATATACATTATTTACATTTCGCGATACGTCGCGACACTCCCGCCGGGGCTTGACTAAAGTAGAGTAGACATTAAACCTTGCGTCCACTTCTTTATCTTCTGCAAGGCTAAAACAGCAGCTCTTCGTTTTTGCGAAATTTCGTTGGACTGACCACTGCCATTGTTCCATTGACTCAAGTTTGTACTCTCGTTTGTACTTTCATTTATACTCTCATTTGTGCTCTCATTTGTGCTCTCATTGGTCATACCTGTGCTCTCATTTGTCATAATATCTGTGCTCTCACTTATGTTTTTGTTTGTTATGTCAGTGTTCTTATTTGTCATTTGTGATCTCTTATTTGTTATTCCCATGCTTTCCTGTGTTATATCTATATTCTCATTCGTTTCCTCCATGCTCACAGTTTTTGTACTAAAATTCTTTTCTTGTTGTTGTGCTATTACACTTATCGGAGTTTTCTTTCGAGGGTCTGATGAATTTTGTAAATATAAGGGTCTTTGGTTACTGTTCATTTGGTTGCCATGTGTAGACTCATCCATCTCTAGAGGATACAAGTGTGCTATGGATCGAGTAAATGTTGAGTCACCTACTTTAACCTTCGCCACCCTGCACATTCCATCAGCACTCTTGACTAAAGTAACGATTTTTCCAATCTTCCAGCCTTCACGATTTTTGTCTCCCTTTATCTGAACAAGCTGTCCTACCTTGGGTTCCTCCTTTGAAGTAACGCGTGGTTGTTTGTTTGAGTGGTGTCTTTCACGTAAACTTGGAAGGTAGCGGTTGTTAAACATTTCTTGGAATTCATTTAATATCACACGAGCCTTTCTCCAGCCTTTTATGAGATCCATTTTCGTTGTAGTAGTTTGTATAACTGGTTCTTGATGTGAGGTTTCTAGTGTAATATATCTTCCTAGGTTTAAGAAATCTGATGGTCTGAGGATATGTTCTAAATCTGTGTCTACGCAAGTTAACGGTCTGGTATTAAGTACAGCTTCTATTTCTTTAACTATTGTCATTAGCTGTGAATCCTGTAGGAAGTGTTTCTGAAGTGTTCTTTTCATGCAGTGTTTTACCATTCCGACCATACGCTCGTAAAATCCACCAAACCATGGTGCAAGTTCTGGTATAAACTTCCATTGGATTTTATTCTCTACGCAATAGGTTTTCGAGAATATGTCTGCTATAAGTTTGAAATGTAACGCGTTGTCGGAGGTAATAAGAGCAGGTTTTCCTCGTGTGGATATCATCCTTCTCAGAGCGAGAAGACATTCCTCTGCAGTTAGATCAGCTACAACTTCTAAATGTATGGCTCTTACTGCTAAACAAGTGAAGAGACATATCCATCTTTTGCTTGCTTCATTTCCATTCTTCACTAATACTGGTCCAAGATAATCTACTCCTGTAAATGTGAAGGGCATACTGAAATTGACTCTTTCGGTCGGCAATGCAGGTGTCGGTGGTAGCTTAAAGGGTCCACCGCCGTTTTTCACACAACTTGGACATTTTCTTAAAATCTTCAGTACTTGTCTTTTACCTTGAGGTATCCAGAAGTGTTCGCGAATAAGGCTTAAAGTGTGATTAGCACCTACATGGTAATTCTTTTCATGAGTGTCTTTGATAACTTCATTAGTAAAGTCGCAGTCCTTAGGTAAAAGAATGGGGTATTTCTTCTCAAAAGTCCAATCAGTGTTTTTCAGTCTGCCTTTGCATCTTAATATTCCGTTCTCATCTTTGAAAAGTCCTAGATTGTGATACATATCTTTTACATATGTTTTGTTCTCAAGATATTTAGACTGTAATTTTATAATTTCTTGGTTGACAATGTCTTGCTTTGGATCCATATTTGTGGTGGTCTTTTGTTTGTCTTCAACTTGCATTTCTTGCTCTGGTCTGAGATTTACGATCTCTTCATTGTCTACTTCTATAGTTTCTCGACTTGTACTCGGAAGATCCTCCCCAGCAAGAAAGGAAAAGCTTGTCATATGGCTAGAAGGCCATTCGCTAGTATCTCGCAACAAAAAATCCGGTCCAGATAACCACATCTCCCTCTCTTTCTTTGACGTTATTGGTCTTGTTGCAACGTCAGCAGGATTTAATTGTGATGGAACATATCGAATTATTAAATCTTTGTTTCCTTTAATTTCTTCAATTCTTCTTGAGACAAAGGGTGTCAACAACTTGTTCGAATAGTACCAGTCGATGACAATCTGACTGTCTGTCCATAGTACCTGGGTAGGTACATTTAAAACTTGTTGAACATATTTAACAAGCCGACTCCCGATCAAGACGCCCAATAACTCTAGGCGTGGAATTTTCAAGTTAGCTTGATGCTTCATTGGTACCAAACGTGATTTTCCAATAACAAATCCTTTAGTATTTTCACCGACTAAGTAAACAACTGCCGCATAGGCTTTCATAGAGGCATCCGTAAAGCAATGAATTTGCCAGTTATGTTTTTGTGTGCTGTTTAAATGTCTCCTTGGTAACGTTATTTCTTTGACCTCATCCAGGCTATCTTCTATAACTTTCCACTTGTCTATCAAATCGCTGGGAAGTGGGGCATCCCATTTCGTGTTAGTTTTCCACAAGTCTTGTAAAAGCAATTTAGCTGGCAAAATCAGAGGTACCGTAAACCCGCATGGGTCGTAGATGGATGCGACTTTCTTTAAGATGCCGCGTTTAGTGTTTTTAACAGTAAACTCTTTCCTTCTCAGACTAAGTGTGTCATCTTGCAAGTTCCAATCCAACCCCAATATCTTTACAACCTTATCTGGACACGCGTCAGGGATGTGTTGCATCAATTCTTTAGAATTAGAACTCCATTGTCTCAGATTCATAGATATTTTTTGAAAGGTTTCCTTCGATTTTTCATATAATTCTATGGCCTTTGCGATGGTTTCTGTTCCTGTTACAACATTATCTACATATATATCTTTCTCTATTTGTTTAATACAATCGTCTTTGGATTTATGCAAGTGGTGTTTGATGGTGGCATTCAGAAGGAAGGGACTTGATATAATGCCAAAGGGAACACGTGTAAATCTTAAGTGTAGAAGGTTATCTTCAGTGGCTGCTTTGGTTGTATCTTTTAGCCACAAAAATCTGGTGACATCTCTGTCTTGTTCCTGAAGCGCTATTTGAAGGAATGCCTTTTCAACATCAGCAGATATACCAATAGCATGGCACCTAAATCTGATGAGTAAACCTGTCAAGTCTTCCAACAGCAATGGCCCACAGTAGAGACATTGGTTTAGACTTTTGTTATCTTTTGTTTTTGCAGAAGCGTCATATACAATTCTAATTGGTTTTCCAGGTGTAGCCACTCCATGATGAGGTAAGTAGTGAATAGGATGATCAACTTTACTTCCGGTTGATACAACTTCTAAAATTCCGTTTTGAAGTTGTTCTTTTAGTGTCTGTTCATATGCTAGTAGACTTGAAGAATCTAATCTTTTGAGCAGATTTACCAATCGCCCATATGCCAATCCAAAATTGCATGACAAGTTTGGTGGATATTCATTCCAAGGCCAACATACCGAATATCTGTTGTCTTCAATTCTTGTATTTTCGTTAAAGTGTGCGATTGCCTCTTCATCTCTACTAGCCTTAGGAGAGTCTGTGATTCCTATGGATTCTAGATCCCATAAAAACTTAAGATTTCCATTGTCCAAAGGTGGATCAGGTTGATTCAGTTTGACTTCACAAGATGATTGAAAGTATGTTAAGACTGCAAGTGATTCATCTGATTTGTTGTCAATTTTTCCTGAGAGTATCCATCCTAATTCAGACCCAACTAGGAACAAATTTTCACTTATTTGTATCTTTTCAGTTGACATCAACGAATAGTAATAATCATTGCCAATTAAAATGTCAATACGATCTGATAATGAGCCATCATCAGCGAGTGTGAGTTTGTCTGTAGTTTTCCATATTTTGTTTATTTTATGTTCTGGGTAAGGAACACCTTGAGATATTGTGGGAACAACATTAGCAAATAAAGTCTTTGCTTTCTTCGTTTGAGTTTCTATTTTTAGTTTCACCAAAGGGCTCTCAAGGTCTTTGGGTGCCTTTGATCCAAAGGTAAACACTGAAAGAGTGTTGTTTTCTTCTACTGGTAACTTCAGAGCTGTAGCTATTTTGCGAGTAATATAGCTTCTTTGACTACCAGAGTCAAGTAGAACACGACAGTTTAGCGAGTTCATTCCTGGTCCTTGTACTTTAACTATAGCTGTTTGTAAGACAGTAGTTCCATTCCCATTTATATGGAGTGTATTTGTGGGTATGACCTTGAGTAACCTTTCTGGACAAAGAGATCGGTTATGCCAGTTCCTTTTACAGTGCACACAGGTAATATTTCGTTGACATTTTCGTGAGACATGTCCTTCACCTAGACAGCGGTAGCATCTGCCTTTTAACTTCTCTTTTCTTGCTTCTACAGAAGTCAATTTGTCACATTCATCGTTATAATGATCACCTTCGCAAAATATGCACATTAATTTTCTTTTCTTAATGGAGAAGTTTCTTTGTTGTTGAGGTCTTTTACCAAATTTAATTCTCTGTTCTGCCACATGTAAAGTTTCCACTGTATATGTTGGATTATTTATATTCTTTGTAACTTGTATGATTTTATTTGCATCTTCCTTTGCCGAAATAATTTTTTCTAGTTCCTTTCGAATGTTTATTATGGAATCGGTGTTAATTTTAAGTTTTAATTCGTAGATTATGTCTTCTGGAAATTTTTCCATTATAAGGAAGCGTAAGTGGGTAGCTCCATCATCCCCAAGTGATTTCAGGACCCTTAAGTGTCTCTCAATTTGGTCGAGTGCTTCCCTGCATTCCACAATCGTTATGGCCGGTTGAATTCTGTATATCGCCCGATAATGCGCATCTATTATTTGACTTTCTTTGCCATACCTCTCTTTAAGTATTTCAATTGCTATCGGATAATTTTTGTTAGTTGTTTCCAATCCATCAATCGCTCTTCTAGCGTCCCCAGAAAGTGAGGCCTTTAAGTAAAGAAATTTGTCAACGTCATTCAGATCCCTTTCATGAATGTTAGAACAAAACTGATCCCAGAAAGAATACCACTCTAAAATATCACCTCCGAATTCAGGCAAGTTAAGTTTTGGTAGATTGCTGGACAACACACTACTTTTACTTGATCCTGCTGTGGGTGTTCCAATGAATGTAGCCAATCTTGAATTTAATTCAGCTAGTACTTCTTCACCTTCCAATTGCACCAATGATATGGCAGAAATCTCATCAGGATTGGGAGCAGTCGAAAGTTTGAAATAATTATATAATTCTGAACTCAGGCGATTGAGTACTGACTGCAATTTGGATGAAGTTATTCGAGCATGTTCTATGGTTTTGTCATTTAATGTAGAGCACACATGGAGAGCTTGAGTGTGTTGCACTTTTAATTCTGTGGTGAAGATGGACAGTCTTTTTATTAAAATCTCCTCCATTTTGAATAATGTATTCAGTCTGTAAATTTAAATTGTGTTCTGTAGAAATATTGTACATCCCAACTCAAAGACAGGAGCTGATTTTATTTTATTAGTATGTTTTATTTATAACGAGAAAAGAAAAGTTGCTTGGTTGGTTAATAAGGTTTATATCTTGACAGTTCAAATTCAGTTTTAAAAATTTACTACTAGATGGCGCCACTGTGGGTAAATTTGTAAGAATATAACATCTTGAAGTTCCTCAAAATTTCTGCTAATTTAATAAATGCCACATTAATAATAGGTAGGTAATCAGTGGATCAATCAAATGATTATTATTATTATCATCATAACTAAAGAATGCTAATGAAGTGAAAGAGTACAACAGTCAACCCTGACTATTGTCTCAGTTAACCCACTCTAAAGAACAGGCGTGAGATTATATCATATGTATGCTTTAAAAGATCACTGAAAACCCGTTAAGTAACTCGCATTACTGTAGTTATAATTTTCTTCATTGGTAAGCCGTGGATACACTTGTGAAACGTTGCAATGAAACAGAATTATATTTTAGGTTCTGTATGACCATATAAGTAACTCAAATTGTATCTGCTTTGCACAAACAGATGCCATGTTCGTATTATGATGATAGATAAATTCCTAATCATCGCATGAAATACGTGAGGCGCGTTTACATCACTCTCCTACTGGGCTCGCACGTAGTGTAAATCTGCTGGAGCAGTTAACTCTACCCAGTACGGAGTACTACTTATACAAGTCGTAACAATAGATATCGTCTGGTTATTCATGACATAAAATACGTTAGCTGTTAGGAGGTATTAGACCCGACTCGATCCTGATCGAAGACTACTATAGTCAATGCTTTGCATAGGTAATGTACAGCCGACAGCACGTCGACCCTTACATTCATACGTTTACACTGCTCAGTTAAATTAAGTGTTTGCAATGAATTATAAAGGGCAAGTTGCTGCCTACCACCTGGTTTTTTACTTGACGATTTTGGTGGCGAAAGAATCTTGTCGAAGTTAAATAATTCTTTACGCAAAACTTGTGCACAGAAGAAAAAAGAATAATGGATTTAGATAATCACTTACCTAATGTTTATGTGCACTTTCTTAGCCCCTTTCAATACTTCTAACGCTGTTTAAACTTTTTCAAACTTCTGAGAACATGTAATACGACGCCGAAACACACAAGAGGGCAAAAAAAAATGGCGGATGGGGGTTTTCGATTGCGTCATTCATATGCGTTGAAATGAATTATTTATGTATGTAACAATTTTTTAACTGGTACCTAGAGTTCCACAAAATAAAGATAATAATTTTTGTCCCTTGTTCTTCATTTATTCTTTGCACTACAACACAATCACCAACAAAGAGAAAAATTAATCGGACTCTCAAACCACCCAATTCCGGATTTCCGGTGCGTACATTTCCGTATTTTAATCTAGGTTTGTTCTGAGAGTAACGTCTGAGAGTAACGCGGAAATATAATTAAATCATTATTGTATAATTAAAATTAGTACGATAACTCACGGTAAATTTAAGGACTCGACATAAGAAGGCTCGATTTATATCGATGTATATATTTATTCGTACGATCGAAAATAATGGCTACTAGCTAGTTTCCGGTTTCGAAGTTTAATTATTATAACATTATGATCGAAATATTGAAATACATTTACTATTACAGCATTATAATATTAAAAAATCAATAACACGTAATGATTCCATAATAATATGTCGAAATTTTACTTAAAGAAAAATAAAAGGAAGAGAAATGTTCTGCTAGACGACACTAGATGTCGTCCCAAGTCATGAAACTGCATTTCAAGTTTTCTCCAGGCTTTGAACTGAGATACCTAGGTGTCATGGGATACCCATAATGACCAGTCATCACAGGTATCCCAGCTCCTCCACCATGTCGCCGTTTCCCCCCAAAGACTTTATATTCTCTCTAACAGTGCATTATATAAAAGGGTAAATGGCGATATTTGTATGACAATGTGTTTTACCCTGGAGAAACAAGCACTTAGTAATTTGCAGTTTCATACCTTGTCTCCTGGATTGACTTTATTTATTCTTCCTCCCCTTTTACAATTGTCAGCCTTACAACATCAACATCTGTCTGTGTGTAGTATTGGTCGTCCACCTCCTGTAAATGATGTGTACAATGATTCACAATGTCTTGGAATTAAGATACGCCTGCGATAAATAACCTTCTTCTAATTGAACATGGGTTCGTCATCAATAAAGACTTAATTGAACAACATAATTACACTTTAATCTCAATTGTATTTCCATTAAGATTACATGGTTGAGTTAGATTGTATTTGGCAAGAAAGATTATATAAAGCTTTGAGACTATATCATAGCCTTCCACCTTGTCTTCACTTTGCACAGTATTCTCACCTCATTCAGGACCGGTGGGTTTAGATCTTCATGAGCCTCGATTACGAACCGGCTGTGCATGCACTTTCATAAGACTAATAAGGTCTCTCTCTGGAACCGACCTTTCATAAGACTAATAAGGTCTCTCTCTGGAACCGACCTTTCATATTGGTATTATCTTGCTCACCTCATCATGAACCGGTGAGTTTGATTGCCATAAGCCTCGATAACGAACCAGCTTTGCACACTAAACAAAACTAATAGTTTCATGGGCTTCCTTTGGAACCAGCCCTCCTTGATTTGCCTCACAACTTTCTATAGCTCTCACCTCTTATAGGACTGGTGGAGTTGAATCATCATTGATAAGACTATCTAAGTTTGCATCTACATACCATTAGTCTCCGCTTCGGAACTGACCCTTCACTCTGAATTTCTCAAACTTGGTACTTACAAAATGATAACCTCAATCTCTATATGGGGCTCCTAAATCCAAGACATCATGCACTCACTAAGGATTATACTTAGCTTTGGATGTTACTGAATATTGTAGACCTGATCTTCACTGGTCTTCCTTCTTTCAACCTAGTTTATGACACCACAATAGCCTTTCACCACAATTTGACAAGACGCTTACCCGCCATGACTCAATTCGAATTCGCCGCTAAATCTCCCATGGTGTTGCTATATACATTATTTACATTTCGCGATACGTCGCGACAACCTGGTAAATAAGACGACAATATTTAAATGTGGCAGTATCGAATTCGAAACAAGCGCTTCAACCCTGTCGCACCTACTCCGATCGAGCGAGCGTAGGTCATTAAATCCAGCGGACGGCCAACATTACATACTGGTGTTCATTATACTGTGCCTAAAACCTGTGTAAAATCAAACGTTACCATTAGACAAAATAGACGATTAAAAAAAACAATGGCAGTTTTTCGTAGTCGAGAAGAGTTTTGTCTGTAAAAATTCAACAGTAAACATTGCAAGCTCTTGTTGCCTCGTCACGGCTTCAAATAAAAAGCCAGTAACGTAATTAAGCTCGTCATTTTAGCACCGTTTGACAGATTCTTTTGTCCAAACTCGCCTTGACAATTTTTTTGGTGGGTTTGTGATAATTAACCTCTTACTAAGGACACAGTCTCACAAGCGTCGCGTGTTTTGCATATTCTAAGAATTGAACACTTTTCACTTTAGTAGCTTTTGTTTTAGTAGTAGGTACTCGTAAAACGACCACGGAAGGCGACAGATGTATCGTCGGTTTTATAATACGTGAGAAACAATTATCAAAAGGTCAGGCTGTGGGAAACGCCTCTGTCCGGCCAGTTCATCAAAAAGAAAAATAATGCGGGTAGACGGACTGTCATTTGAGGAGGAATTTAATTTCCTGACTTTAGCTTCAGATCAATAAATACCATTTAATTCAATGAGGAAGGGATGTAGTGTATGCGGGTAGATACCTAAAGAGTATGAGGGTATATACCCACAGACTATATAGAGATATATATACCATACACTGTCTCGAGCGCACACTGGCAGGCTGTCAGCTGTCAGACTGGTGAGCTGTTAGTGTCAGTGTCAGGCATGTGCTACAATCATAATACTTGAATCAATAAATGAATAATCAACTAATACTAATTAGTTAGTAGGCACAGTACACAATTAAAGTCGAACTTATGACCCTTAAACTAGGGATAAAAACTTGTATCTTAGAGACTATAGGTCCATCGGTTTATAAGACGTAACAACTTATTTTAAAACTGGTATCAGCGAGTAACATGAATTTCTTGTACTTAATTAAAAACATGATGTTTTGGATTGATGATCTAAACTACCTATATCAGGGTTTTACATGAGCATTAACCCATATGGGATTATTTCCATGTGAAACCTGCCCTTTAAAAAGCGAAGGAAAACCGAATCCCACATGCTGGCATGCGCAAAATACATTGGATAACTTGCACAAAAATATGTTAGTCCCATTGTAGCAAATTTTTTCTCTGCGACTAATACTTTTTATAATATGACCCGTCGAAAAGTATTTCTAGTAACGTGGTACAAAAACATCCATACAAATTGGGCTCACACTATGATGCCACAAGGTGCTCGTAACGCCTTACAATGTTTGAAGCATTTATCACTGTTAAAGTTAAAGGGAAATGATGTTTTATGAGATACACCTTTATTAGAAAAAGTTTACAAAATAATTTCTGGCATAAAAATTACGGACACAGCGCAAGGGATATGTAGTTGTAAAATTGTATATGTGTCACATCACACCGATAAATAAAATAGTATCTTAGAGTGCCAAGCGGCTATCGAAAATGACTGACCAGTCTTAGAAAGATTCTCAAAAGCCAACAAGCGTGAGGTCATAAAAATACAGTTAGCGTTTTAACGCTCAGCGCAGCCGTCGTCAAAGTGGCACGTACTTAATAAAAATGATATTCAATACTGAGGATTCCAAAGATGACAAGCAGAACGTTCATTGAAAAATTGGTCAAGCGGAGTTATACACAAACATAATGACTTTGGAAGAAGAAAGAAGAAGACATCATTTAACTGAGCTAAATCGTTCGTTCGTTCGTTCTAACTATGTAATTGTATATTTGAGCATTTCTTCATGAATGAGATTTTCAACGGTGATGCAAGCGGGCCGCTTGAATCACTACCTAAATATTACATGTATATCTTTCGTCAGGATTTTTTTTATTAGTGTGCATAATAAATGTGTGCGCAGTTTATAGGGAACATAACGAACCATGTTATGTAAAGCTCCTGTTAATGGCACTATTTTTGATTTAACATGTTGTATTATGACGATGTCGACTATTTCTGCCAGAGTCACGTCTTGACACGACATATGCATATTAGAGAAGTAACCAAAACGTTAAATGTTACCAACTTAATGGTACTTCTTATTCCTAGATCAAATGTTCATGAGTAACGTAGTAACTTTTTTGTTTTGCGTTTCAACATCACAAAGTATGGAATTTTAGCGTCTAGTAATACTTTGTTGACACATTATGTAAAATATATTCTGTAAAACCAAAGTTGTGCGAAAATTACTGACAGTTTATTGCGAATTATAGCTGAATGAAACAGGAGCGGCATCTGGCGTCATACGTTCTGACAGGTGCAAAATATCTCGTAATGAGTTAATTAGAATACGCTGCATGTTTCTTGGATTTTAATTAAGAAATCCGAGGGTATATTTTAACTCAAACAGGTCACAGGGTCCTCCTAAATGGGTAGATTAAATCAACAAGAAGCCCTTTGTTGAGATTTATAGGTTACTTAAGTTTGGTCGTAAGATAGGGCAACTTAATAACTACAATTTCAAATTGCTTTAGGTACAAAATTTGTTACGGGTCACAAAGTACGTAATCTACAGAAATTTGATGGTTATTAACGTCATTGTAGTCCTTGCTCGCAACCATAACAGAAATGCTCAACGATGCTGAAAATGATCAGTTTCATATTGTACGATTTTTTAATGACATGACATCGGTGCGGTGGAAGACCCTTGTGTGAACATTGTGTGCGTTGTATGTTGAGCAGTTACGGTTATCGTCTGCTGTGAAACCGGCCTTCGCTGAAATGGGTTTTTAATTTGGATCTGGGTGAATATACTCGAAATTTTGCCATCATTATCCTCGTAATTATCACAATTCATCGTTGCGAGCGCAACAGGTGTAAAAAAAAGATTTATTTTTCTATATTAGTTGGATTTGATTGACACTTATACATATTGTAACAACGATAACTGTGTATTTAGTACATTTCTGTTGTGCTGAGAACTGTGAGAGCTTGTTGAGAAAAACGATGAATTGGCGACTATTCGAGTAGATTCGTTCATCTATGCGCCGAATTATACTCTAGATTTATGACACACTGCGGTATCATTCGAGTCTATAATTACATCCAATAAATTCTAAACTTTGTAAGCGAATTATTTTAGTATCGTTTAACATTATTTGGTCCTAAATGCCACATTTTTTTTTATATAAAATACTAGACAAGTTTTAACTAGAAGACGTGAAAAAAAAATCACATGTATACGCTGGGTCTCACAGACCCCCCCTTATCAATTGCTGTATATCCATATTCCCAGGTCTTTTTCAATTCTTAAAGAAGGTAATACACATACATAAGGTTTAAAATAAAGAGATAAAAGTACAAATAATGTACATTAATTACAACTTTCCTAATTATAGAGTTTTAATTGACTCTAGATTACTTGAAGGACACATTATTGTAGGTGTGACATTAACTCTAATAAAACGTGTTTTTAATCTCTTCAAGAAACATAGTACGAAACAAAAATAACAAAACTTCTGAACATAATAGAACAAAAAGTTTCACAAGGGTCTAAAATCAGTCAAATTATGCACTTAGAGCGACGGTTTGATGGTTGTGATGGGCTTTTCATAGTGCGCGTGCTTGATTTTCTATCCGCAACTTTGTTTTTGAAAAAAAAATCTACAAAGCATAAAACCTTCAACACTAAAAAACCACAAAATAATAGACAATGGGTCTCTTAGACCTGATAATATTTTTATGGGAATTATGGACAGCGGGTCTCATGGACTCCGATCAGATTTTGATAGCATATTACTGACGTACTGAGTGCCACACGTTGAGACCTTCACCATCCTCGATCTTGGGCAAATAAAACTGAACCACTCGGGTCCGGTGCGTGGTTAAAGGTTAAGAATAAGTAGAGTTTATTTATGTACCGTGCTTATTACCTGGTAAAACGTAGTCTCGGAGACCAGTCGAATGATTTAGTACCTCTGTTACTATGAGTACCTTCGTTGCAGCTATGCGTTGATTGAAAACTTGTTCAGTTGGTGGTCAGTCAAATGTCAAATTTCTAACGCTTCCAAGTTTCAAAATAGGTTAACAAAATAATAAGTAAATTTCATAGGTAATTAATGTTACAGAATAAAGCATAGAATAATTTAATATCTACTTCAAAATCGTATGCGTGTGTGCACTCAAGTGACAGTGATAATAATGCTCGTGAAGTTCTCGAGTCCATAGTGAAAAAGTGACACTGTGCGGTTACGATGGACTCTGAGGTCGACGTCCAGCACTTTCTGAACTGCACGCGGCAGATCCTGGGAAACGAGAAAACCGAACACCTGAACATCTCTCAGCTGCTCGACCTGCTGCCATCCAGGATCCTCGATGATATTTCGCTCAAGTAAGTGAATATAGATACATTTCGTTCATATTTGGTCTACATGTAAACAATCCGTTGATAGAAGTCGCTAAAGTACGAAAAACAAAAATGACTATCAAGTTACAGGCTCCTTTTAAGGTCATCCGTTCATCTAATTCAAGAAATATCAACAATGGATAATATTAAACTTTTTTTTTATTTTCAATCATACAAAAGCTAAATAAAACGAAATATACAATACATACCTACATAAACTCAAGCTGTAACCCGAAGGGATTCTGCACACCAAAACAAATACTAAGGTAAAACCAAAACAAGACTATGGACTCATAAAAACATTATTTGAAGAAATAACTCAAATATTGATAAAAGCTTCATACATTATAAGGCGTTACGAGCACCGCTTTAAGGTACGATTTTATATAACACGCGACTAGAGTTACTTTTTGACAGGTTATATTATGAGAAGTATTTAGTCGTAGAGAATAAAATTAACCACGATTTTTCACATGGAAAATCCAAAATATTCTCACACGAAAAATAAAAAGAGATTTTCCATCAATTTTTTGCTAAAGTTTATTTTAGGGCCCAAAATGTGTATAGCTTTGGCTCAGAAATCAATCTTTTAATATCCACTGTAGGGTACAAACTGTTTGGAGCAGCACAAAGTAAAGCAATGTAAGAATCTCTAGGAAGCTTTACCTAATGCGTTTGAAATGAGCAGCTTTTGTGAGTGCAAATGTTAAAATAAAAAATCAAATTCTTCTTTATCCTGTATAAAAGAAATAGGATGAGCAACTGATTTCGTGACCCAGCCACGGCCGTCGAGCCTGTAGCTTTAAATTATGGAGGTTGTTCGAAATCACCAGCAAACCTCTTGGGATCGGAAGCCATTAAAATTGCACAGTGTAAAAGTGTATAATATTGGCTACGAAAATAAAGAGCCGAGTGTATATTGATATCTAAACACGTCGTGTGGAAGTAGTGGACGTGAAGGAATCCAGGCTGCGATTATGCAATACGCGTATTTTAGCTTCGCGACGCCTGTTATAACAAAATGACACGAGACTTATGAACCTGTGGCTATCAAATGTTTTCATTTTTTGTTGAAGGCCTGTGTCTTGCAGTGGGATGTCTCACTGCAAGGCACGTATAATTCTTTCTCTCAGAGAAAAGTATGGGCTTAATTAACACGCATGCCCACCGCGGATTGGCAATTTCAAGTGCTGAGGTATGTGAACACCTCAGACACTCAGGTTCTTCACGAACTTAGAAAATAAAGTAACTAGTGGATTCGAACCCAAGCCTCCAGAATGTGAGGCCGGCGTTCTACCGCTGCACTACCATGATGAAATTCGAATATTCTGTGAACATTTTGACGATTAACGATTAGAGGCAGATTGCTGGCAGCGGATGAGGATGGTCGAGGGTGGAAAGAATTGGCGTGCCTTGGAAGACGCCTATGTCAAGCACTGGACGAATATGAGATTGATTGATTTTGAAATTTTGTTCTCATTACTCATCATCATCATCATCAGCTACTTTACTCATAGAAATTAGTTCCCTGCTCACCCCGCACATGCCGTATTAAACGTTAACCAACGGTTAGAGACAGGGACAGGCTTATAATACGCTTTTTCTCAAACATGCAACAAGAATTATTTTGACAACCTTCTTCAAGATAAATTGAAACTGCTGTTCTGACCAAATACATGCGAGCAGCGGGGCAAAAGTTGTATGAAAATCGATATCTGTCGTGTTTTAGCGGCCAAATAAATTTCATAGCAAAACTCATATCTGTCGTGTAATTTCAAAATGGAACAATCTTTTACTCCGAGGCATGACAACCAAGGAAGTTACCTTATCAAAGGTTTTATTTGAATTATGAACTGGCTTGCAAATAGAAAGAAATCTGTTTATTGAAAACAAATCAAATTAATACTTTAACGCGGGAAAAATTATTGTTGTTCGTCATTGACTTTGAAAAGTAAAAAGTACTGCCTAGGTACTACCTAGTTTTAATTTATACACATTATCTGTGTGTCACCGGATTAAGAATAGCGTCACTCCATTTCCTTCCATGGATGTCGTAGAAGGCGACTAAGGAAATAAATTACAAGGAGACGGGCAGCAGCGTCTTCCTGAGATTCCAACCGTATACTGCGATCGCCAATCCGCCTGCCAAGCGTGGCGATTATGGCAAAACCCCTCATGGTTATAAAAACCACGAAGGAAGGCCTATGTCCTGCAGTGTGCGTTAAATGGCTGATGATGATGATGATGATGACATTATTTGAGAAAAGTATTATACAAGTCTTGGCCACAACTAGGCATTGATGGACTTACATATTATTATGTGTTCGTTTACACGTTCGTCCATCAATGCTGCTTTTGCTGGCCAATGCAGTAATGTAATTATCCTACCTAGGATCACAGACGGTGTTCGAATGCACGAATTAGGTACAGTCGACAGCACATCAACCTTTAGGTACCTTTTAGTTACAATATCATCCGTAACGTAAGCGAGTACGTACATTTCATGGCGTGGGAGGAGCATCTTGTGCTAAGGGACTAAAAGCCCAATTAATTTTGTGATTATAATTAATCTACGCCGGTAGATATCGTTATCTTAGATATAACTGCTCAGAGCCTTGGTGCTACTTTTAAGCGTAGGCTTTGAGCGTTGATATAATTTGTCATTTGAAGGCAATACTCTAAGTGGCAAGAAAACATTAAGACTGTACTTTCCGTTTGCTTCTCTCTTGCAGTCTAACATTTTCAATGATTGTATTCTTTTACAATCAAGGTATACCTACTTTAGACAAATCTGGTCTAGGCGAGAATAGGTAATAAATATACGAAAGTTTTAAAAACATGTTACAAATATAAAAAGAAAAAAAGCCCTAATTTTGCGCACCAAATCCTGTCGGAATCCTAACGTTTGCAACAGGAATTAGTATGGAATTTGACAGGTATAGGTATACAGTTTAAAATTATTGCAACTCGGCTCTATAAATACTAGTCCAATAAGGCTTCGTCCTTAAGACCGTACTGCTCCTATATTACGAGCACCAAATCCTGAACGATGCCAATCGTCTAAAGCCGGATCCAGACGCGTGTACGTGTAATGTAATTTAACGAATAATGCATGCGAATCATGAGTGTGGACGCAGTACGAGCATTGCGTGAACGTCGCATGCTAGTAGTGCTGTCCACACACACGATACTCGTTAGACTACATTACACGTTTCACGCGTCTGGATCCGGCTTTAGACGATTGGCTTCGTTCAGGATTTGATGCGCGTTATAGAGGAGCAGTACGGTCTTAAGGACGAAGCCTTATTGGACTAGTATTTAAAGACCCGAGTTGCAATAATTTTAAAACAAAGCTTTGCTTCTTAAGAGGACGCCGCACGAGACGATTCCCATGCAATGTAGTTTACTCACGAAGTTTTTGCTATAAATTACATCTCAATATTATCGGATGGGCCCACGTGGTACCCGGTAACCCTTGTGAAATTACACCCTATTCGTAACTTTGAGAGGAACTAGTAAAGACCATTCATTGGCTTCGTCAGGCTTGTTTTCCGTATTGTTGATAAAGGTACGCGCATAATAATTGTTATATATATATACATACGCGTGCTTATATTTCTGTATGTACATTTTTACTTGATTCACTTTTGATCTCCGTGTAAACAAACTGGTTGTATAAATCGTTAACATACGGAAAGCAATAATGTTTATAAAGTTTTTTGCTCGTTTTAGAGACCATTTGTTAAAAATATATAAATTTACTAGCTCACTCAGCAAACGTTGTTTTGCCATATTAATTAGCCTACGACTTATTCTCAGACCTACCAAATATATACAAAAAAGTTCACAAATGTCGGTGAATCCGTTTTGGAGGAGTTCAAGTTCGAGTATCGCGAATCATTAAAAATGCTGTTGAAAATACTTACAAATGATACGGAATATTAATCAGTAAATGTAATGCTATAATTATTATATTTACTGATTAAGATACATTATATTCACGCATAACGCGTCTCAATTAAGCCCATACTCTCTCTCTCTCTCTCTCTCTCTCTCTCTGAGAGAAGGCCTGTGCCTTGCAATTTGATATGTGCACAGGCTATCAGGTTCTTACCACAGCCTGCCTGTGTGGAGTGGTGAGCAGTGACCAGACCAGGGTCTGCATCTTTTCACGGTACTGACAAATCTTTTTCGCATAAGCATTAATTAGTGCACTAAGTGCTAAGCGTACTAAAGTTGACTTCGAATTCGATTGACAATTTTTAAGGGTACATCCTAACCGTGATTTAGAAATATATGTCGTTAGTTTTGGAAAAAGAGGGACGTCATTTTTTTTATTACCCAAAATTACTTCACGTAAGCAAAGACAAATAATATTAGGATGGACAGATACAAAAATTGAAAAAAAGCTAGGGTCAAGCGTGTTATGATCGGCGCCGGCCAGCTCAATTGTTCTTTTATTTGTTTACGCATATCGGAGGACAGACCGTTATATATTGGAAAACATTTTTTAACGTCATGGTACTGTCTAACACTTTGAATTTGGATTCACAGTTGCGAGCTAAAGTTCCGACCTTAAGGTCGGAAATCTCGAATATTTACAAATTTGTATACCATTATCGATAAATCATTAATAATACTGGTTTTCACAAGGAAAATAACATTTTCTCAAAATATAGCTAACGATTTCAAAATCACCCTGTAGTGTGATTAATGCAAGCATGACAGTTTCGGATACTTTTCATCTTCCCCTAGCCAATATATCCTCTTAATCTGTTCTAAGAAATTCGTAACATACGTTAGTCCATACAAAATTTTATAAAGATAAAGTTAAGATTTGGGGACTTTACGACAAAATAATATTTTATTTGCATAATAATGCATTGTGCAACGCCTACACAAGAAATGTTCTCGTGAGTCCTTTATTGTGTGTTCTTTATCTAGCTTAGGGAGTGAACACATTCGCAGACTTACAACTTTTCATTTCAGTCACCCGCATTTAATGCGGTACTTGACTACATGCTATGTAACCGCTAGTAAGTTTCGGCCTTCACTGTCTGCCTACATTATGCCCTGATCGATTATGTAACTTCAAAGAGTTCGAAGTAAGTCTCTGTTTCTAGATTCTCAGTCCTTATGTATCGGGGTCTATCGTCGATTCTTGATGCATATTATTCTTCTGGAATATGAAATATTCAAACGAGACCTACGCTACTGTAATGAAGATTCGATGAAGCATAAATATTTCGCTGTTATTCTATTCTCGGGCTTAAATTGATAATTGTGGTAGAGGTTGAGGTCGTCATGGATGGACATAAGTTGTGGTAGGTATCATGATGATGCGTCACGAATTAACTATTTGACTATTTATGAACTAAATTGCTCACGTCAAGCCACGTTTAACGCAAAGGTTTGACAGTATTCAGAACGGACAGAAAATTGGTAATTACGTCATATCTATTAATAGGCCATGGGGTCATGGACTTAGCTTATAGCTTTCACGGTAGAGGTTTAACAATATACAAATATACGATTTACTAGTTTTCCTCGTGACTTTACGCAGAAAAAGGCAGGATTCTAAACGTTAATCCCAGTCATTTTGAAATTAAAAATCCATATCTTCGCAATAAAGTGTTGTAATCTAATCTTCGCATATATTGTTCGTTGCTGTGCCCACCGAGCGGCACGTGCACGGTTTCTACCCAAAGGGTAAGGGACCCTATTACTAAGACTCCGCTGCCCGTCCGTCCGTCCGTCCTTCCGTCTGTCATCAGACTGTATCTAATGAACCATGATAGTTAGACAGTTGAAATTTCAGATGATGTAAAAAATACTAAAAACAAAATAAAATTATTTAAGGGGGGCTCCCATATAACAAACGTATTTTTTTTGCCGTTTTCTGCGCGATATTAATAACGGCAATAGGTAGACGCTTGAAATATTCAAATGTTGCATAGATAATTAATTTAATTGCAAGGCACGGAACCTTTCGTTTGCGAGTCCTTGGCCGATTTTTTCAATTCTTTAGGTGGTTATTCTGAGGCTGATGTGGAAAAAAATTAGGGATTTTGGATTTTGCAGAGATTTAAGTACATGTTTTTAAGGCTTGTCTTTGAATTTTTTTTAGCTTTTGGCTTTTAAAAACAAATTACAACCCTAATTTTGTTTATTTATATCTATCAAAAAACTTATCGCTAACATTACAGGGGTGCTCCCTGTAATGCAGTAGGAAGTTCCAAAAAAAAAAACTTCAATATATATTAGCTTATTAGGGCGCACTAAAAGTTTCCGGAATATATAAGAAAAAAAACTATTAAGGGTAAAAATGAATTTATTGTTTCTCAAAATATTCTCCCTTTGCTTAATGCACTTTTTCATACGATTAAACCAATTTTCAAAACATTTGTGCCACTCCGTTGTGACCTCATAAAAGTGTTTTTCATACTCTTCGATTGACCGCGTAATTGGTTCTTAATTTTTGTAGTGGTCGGTTTTTATTTTTATTTATTTTTCTCGTAGCCATGATTGTTTCTTACAGCTGGGCAAACGCCTTTCTTTTAGACTAACATTACTCCTGGTCTTGGCCAACTCTTGCCAACCAAGTAAATATATTTGGTCAAGTCGTCCGCCTTGGTTTGCCAAGTCGCCGAGGCTATCGCACGGCACTCAGTCGGTGACGATTTTTGCGCACCTTTCCGGACTTCACTTTCCGCTGCTTCAACGTCAGTAATTTAAATTTTGGCGCGCAGCGTGGTGTTCCGGATTCAAGCGATTCAACAGAGTGCGTGATAAATAACTATCGTCTGACCCGAAAGCCAGGCATAACAAAGTACTCTGAAACAAACTACCTTTTTTAGGAACCTCAAATAAAAGAAGAATAGCAAGGAGCGTAAGTATAAACCGGCGCACTACGTTTGTTTTGGATCTCAATTCTCGATTTTCTAAATACATGGAATATTCTTGTATTGCATTCCAGTATAATTGTTTGTGATGAAGCATAGGAAGCGTTCGATGGGCCTCATAAGAAAGCTCAAGGTCAGGTAACGAGCTATGGAAAGGGCTATGCTCGGAATTTCTCTACGAGATCGAATCAGAAATGATGAGATGAGAAATGTCGACATAGCCCAGCGGATTAGTAAGTTGAAGTGACAGTGTGCGGGGCACTTAGCACGCAGAACTGATGGCTGATGGGGCCGAAAAGTTCTTGAATGGAGACCACATATCGGCAAGCGCAGCGTAGGACGACCAGCCATAATATGGGCTGATGACCTCATCCAAGTAGCAGGAAGACGCTGGATGCAAGCTGCTTCCAACCGGTCTTTTTGGAAGTCCATGGAGGAGGCCTATGTCCAGCAGTGGACTTCTTGTGGCTGAATAATGATGATGATAGGAAGTGTTCAATCTGTGTCCTCGGGCGCTTGCCACTAGTCCAAACCTGGATTTTATAGGTCTTAAATACTATATTACAAATGCTATAAAAGTCCCCACCGATCCTGTTTATGCTTTGTTTTTTATCCGGGGTCAAAGGTTACATTTTTTTGTATTTTGCGATGTTTCTGAAACGGGGAGAGCTACCGGAAAAATGGATAAATGAAAGTTTGTAGATCATAATATTTTCTACAAAAAAGGTATCAACACTTTTTTCCTTACTAAGCACTGATCTTGGGTTATCACGATTTCAGACTGTAGGAAAGTCGTAATTACAATTATGTATACCTTTCCCCACCTGAGGTAGTGTACTCAGCGCCTTTTTGGGTTCCATACATAGTCAGCAAGGCACCCTCATAGTTTCGCCATGTCCGTCTGTCTGAGCGTTTTGCGTTGAGTAGTAGCGACATAATAATAACATTATAGATACCTAAGATTAGAACTCTTTCCAATCCAATCCAACCCAATCAAATCAACCCAATTAAAATTATTGGTTAAACCTTAGACATACAATACTCAGAATATTAATTCAGTAAAATACTTACACAAATAATGGTAACTTAACTTCGTAACCGACTAAACACTTTCTACTTAAGGTACCTATATTTTCTCGTCGATTTTGTCTTACACATTTTCGGTACGTTTATCAGACCATGAATAGAAGCAATACCTATCGCTACGTAGAAGCTGTCTAAGTACACAAATCATCTTTGAGTTCTATCAATCCCTTTGCTACAGGTGTTGAATTCAGGGCAAAGAAAAAGAGAAATACTTCGATACCAACAAAGATTATATTTAGTTTTTGAGACAGAGCTAAAACGACGTATTGCTAATACAACGAATGACAGCGAGAGAACCATAGACAATTTTAGTTTACCTTTTATAACAATAGGTAGAAAACGCTTTCAGGGATAAGTTCGCCAGTTTTATAAGACACAATTTGGATACTAAAGGCTTCTAATGTATATTGTTTTGTGGTATGTACAATAAAGAGTTATCATGTAAAGGAATTAATGTCGATAATTACCAAAAAAATTTAATTATTCACAGCTTTTCGTTTCGTTTTCGAAAATAGTTTAATAAGGGATAAATTTATTCCACAATTATCAAAAGGCAATTTAGACCGTGTTGGCAGACGCGCACATAATTTAATTATGCAGGAAAATAGTTGCCTTGAGGCCTTTTCCATCCAAATAGAACCATCCTATTTGACCAATGTAACAAACAGATGAGATTTAGAATGCAGTTTATAGGTACGTAACTCGTTCCTCGCAATAAGATGGTATTATCGCATCCTTTTTTAATGTGGGTTGCTATAGAAACAGATCACTTATCTTTTCTTTTACGAAAAACGAAAACGAAGAGCGAAAACGTGGCCTGATTTAGATTTTGTGTATTTATAGACTGTCTTTCGTGCCAATTAAGATAAATATTATTGTTGTATTTTTAATAAAAAAAAAAAATAGAGATCTGACTGGCTAAATGAAGACACAGGAACGAGGCTATTAATTAAGCAAACTTTGTAAAAACGAAAACGGAAAAAGTCCAATTAATTTCGTCACTTTGCAGAAAATTTTGAACTGTTTCCAACCCGGAAGAGCGAATGATAATAATTTTAAATGAATGTCATCTTTTAATAAAGAAACAACACTGGCCTAGAGTGTTTCATGCAAAGGTTCCCTAACTTTTAGGATAGATCTAATGCTGCACGCCTGGGCCCTATTTGTTACATGATTTACTATGAAAATTTAATCTACATTGCAGAGTAAAAGTAGGATGACTCAGATACGCAATGCACATCGAATTATCATAATAAACTATGAATTATAGTTTTATGAAACGCAACCCTAGACATAATTATGTCCGTGGCCGGAATTTTTTACTGATCCGGAAGTTTTCCGAGCGCATTAGCAATATTGCGTTAAACAACTATGAAAACGAGCTCTTCTTGCACAGTGTAGAAGTTTATTTGTTATACAGGGTTATCTAGAAATGCGTAATTCCTGAAACACGTTAATAAGAGTTTGTCAATTTGGTGTATATGTGTGCGTGATCTGCCATCAACGGCAGTAATAAACCAGTGTCCAACTGCAGTGGTTGTTTCATTTACTTCATCTGGCGAACGAGTTTGCTACGCCGCGTGTGCACAAGATGGCGAATTTCATTGGAAATTTAGTTAATTTCGACCATAATAATCAAGAATGGCCGATATACAAAGGGCGGCTTGAGCAGTTTATTAAGCTAAACAAGCTCGCTGACGAGTCAAAAAGCGCGCTGCTCATTACACACCTAGCTGATGATACATACCGACTAGCACGGGACTTACTTCATCCAAAAAAAATTGAAGTTGTGAAGTTCGAGGAACTGGTTTCTACGTTGGATCAACACTTTACGCCTAAACGTTGCTTGTGGGCTGATCGCGACAAGTTTTTTGAAGCAAGAAGAGCGGTAGGAGAAAGCGTCGACGAGTGGGCGGTGCGGGTACGAGGACTCGCCGTCCATTGTTCGTTCGAAAATGGTTTAGATGAGCAGCTAAGGGACCGTTTTGTCTTAGGCCTCAACCCAGGCCCGGAGCGGGACCGACTTTTCGAACTGGACGCAGCTTCGCTCACTTTTGCTAAGGCGTTGGAGGTAGCTCGGCAAGCGGCGAGCGCTCGACGAGCGCGGGAGGTAGGCGTGAAAGTTAAGGAAGAACCAGTGTTCCAAGTGCGTGGATCGCGTGCTACTGGTTCAGGCTCCGCCTCTGGCCCGCCGGGAGACAGCAACGCGAGAAGGTGTAAAGTGTGCGGCTTGAAATATCATAGTGCGGACAAGTGTAGGTACAAAAACTATAGGTGCCAAAAGTGTGGTGTCAAAGGTCACCTAAAGAAAGTATGTGGTGGCGATAAAAATACAAGGCTGAATAACATATGTACGTGCCCAGAGGAGAACTCAGCCGACGATTCTACGGACTGTAAGGAATGTGAATTATTTCACCTCAGGTATGTTCAGTATTCACCCATTGTTGTTGATGTGATTGTAGATAGAACGAATCTATCAATGGAATTAGACTCTGGCTCAGGTACCTCGATAATCTCGGATAAATTGTACAAAAAGCATTTTTCTCAGCACCGACTAGAGAAATGCGATCTTAAAATGTGTTTATATGACGGCCATAAAATCTCGCCATTGGGTTGTTTTAAAGTAAATGTTATATATAATGGAATAACAAAACTTATTATACTGTATGTAATTGAAAACGGCGGGCCGCCTCTGCTAGGCAGAGATTTTATGTCTATTTTCGAAATTACCTTGACGGCTGAGAACAACAATGTTTTCTTTGTAAAAAGTGATCCGAGCGAGGTGCCACAGTTGCAAAAAGAATTTCCTAATTTATTTGGTAATGAATTAGGTCGATTTAATAAATTCGAAGTAGAGTTAAAACTGAAGGAGAATTCGACCCCAAAGTTTTTTAAGCCGCGTTCAGTTCCATTTGCTCTGAAAGAGAGAGTGGATGAAGAAATCGAAAGGCTCGTTGGTTTGGGGGTACTCGTGCCAGTCACATCATCAAAATATGCAACGCCGATAGTTCCGGTCTTAAAAGAAAATGGCAAGGTCAAAATTGCGGGAGATTTTTCAGTGACCTTGAACAATGAGCTCATTGTCGACAAATACCCAATGCCTCGCATAGAAGAAGTTTTCGAAAAGCTAAAGGGTGGGGAACATTATACTAAATTAGATTTATGCAATGCATATAATCAGTTTTGCCTCTCCGAATCCTCTCAGGAACTAACCACAATTAGTACCAACAAAGGTCTATTCAAGTATACACGACTTGTTTATGGTTTGGCTAATGCGCCAGCTATATTCCAACGCGCAATCGAGTCTTTAGTTGTAGGTATAGATGGTGTTAGTTGCTGGCTGGACGATCTTTGTGTGACGGGGCCGGATACAAAAACACATCTAACGAGATTGCGCGAGGTTCTTCGCAGGTTAGATGAGGCCGGTTTACGTCTACAAAAAAATAAATGTATGTTCTTCCAGAGTAGTGTGACATATTTGGGCTACGTCATTGATAAAAACGGACTCCGACCTTGCCCTAAGAAAGTAGAGGCTATAAATAAAACGCAATCACCGAAGAATACAGTCGAATTAAAAAGATTTTTAGGTATGGTAAATTATTACCGAAATTTTATACCACAGGTATCGGATAAGGTAGGCCCACTTAATGAGTTGTTACGGGAGGGTGCGAAATGGGTTTGGGGTCCGCGGCAGCAAGGCGCGTTCGACTACGTAAAAGTCGAGTTGGGCTCCGAGCGCGTGCTTGCCCATTTTGACCCTGCGGCGCAGCTAGTGTTAGCAGTGGACGCCGGGCCGGCGGGGCTCGGCGCGGTGCTCTCACAGCGTGGCTCTAGTGGCGAAGAGAGGCCGCTTGCATTTGCGTCGAGATCGCTAACTAAAAGTGAACGAAATTATAGTCAAATACAAAAGGAATCCACTGCGATCATATTCGGCATCAAAAAGTTCCATCAATACTTATATGGACGGCGGGAACCATTTGTGTTAAAAACTGACCACCGACCCCTTTTGTCCATTTTTGGTAAAAAGATTGGTATACCTGTTATGACTGCCTCACGCCTTCAACGATATGCAATTATATTATCAGCGTATAATTATACCGTGCAATACATATCGAGCGCAAACAATGTAGTAGCGGATTATTTCTCGCGGTCGCCCTTGCCAACAAGCGAGAGCGAGACAAACAATGAACGCGCTGATAACGCTGATGATGAGTCATTATATTTAAACTTTTTAGATGCGAATATCGCGCCGCTGACTTTTGCCGAGATTGGAGATGAAACAAAAAAAGATTCGGTCTTACAAACAGTTGTAAAATATATGATGGTGGGCTGGCCGCGTAAGATTACGTGTCCGTCGATAAAGCCATATTTTTATTGCAAAACTGAGTTAGAGATTCAAGGTGATTGTATTTTTAGGGGTCACAGGATTATAATTCCTGCAAGTTGCCGAAAAAGAATGTTAAGCGAGTTGCATACCGGGCATTTTGGGATAATTAAAACCAAAAGCAATGCGCGCGGTCGTTTCTGGTGGCCCGGAATCGACAAAGATATAAGTCAATGGATAGGGTCATGCAGTGCGTGCGCCGCGGTGCGAGAGGCGCCACCGCGGGCGACGCCGGCGCCGTGGCCGCAGCCGGCTGTACCTTGGGAGCGAGTGCATCTTGACTATATGCAAATCGCTCAGCGGACTTACTTAATTGTCATAGATGCATATTCTAAGTGGCTAGAATGCATTTTAATGGACCGTGGCACCTCGACGCTTTGTTTAATAAATAAACTGAAGTATTTGTTCTCACGTTACGGTATACCTAATGTTTTGGTAACTGATAACGATGCTAAGATAAATTCATTAGAGTTTAAGACATTTTGCGCTTCTAATGGAATAAAATACATGATTTCACCCATATACCATCCTTCGAGTAACGGTCAAGCGGAAAACTCCGTGAAAACATGTAAAAAATTCCTAAAAATTGTTTTTACTGAAAATCCATGTATATGTAACGAAAAAATTAACGAAAAACTTTTAGAGTTCTTATTTCAGTATAGAAATACGGTTCACTGTGCAACAGGCGTTTCCCCTGCTAAACTAATGCTGGGACGCGAATTCAAGTCAAGGTTAGATCTAGTTTTACCCCAGAAACACAGTCATGAAACAAATAATATTAATTCTGGTAGACAGCTCAATGCAGGTGACTGTGTTTTATTTCGGTGGTATGTGGCAAGAAAAGGCACATGGGCGGTGGGAAAAATTGTAAAAAGGATAGGAAAAAGGATGTATGAGATATCACAGCCTAACAGTGATAATACTTGTAAGCGACACATTGATCAGATTCGTAGATACATAGGGACTTGTACTATTGCTGGAAATGATGAAAACGATCACGTGGACTGTGGCCCTTTTGCCGCTTTACCGACAGCTGCGACTGTCTTGTCAGGCGTACAGCCAACGTCGTCGGTGCCACAAGCTCCGCCACTGACCGAATCTTCAGAATATATTTTGGAAGACTCATCCTTGCCACCTTACGTTCAAACAAATACGAGTGATCCAAATAATGTACAGGAGCCATTGCACGAGGAGGAAAATGAGATTTGGACGGAGGCGGAGGGTGATGGTATTCGAAATGAGATTAGTGAAGGCAGTGGTGACCCGGAGCTTACGCGAAGGGAATATAATTTAAGACCGAGAAAAGAAATAAATTACAGACAGTTTTTCTAATATTATAAATGAAATATATTTATTGTACATAATATAGACCTAGGAAACTTTTATGATAAATAAGTAAGCAGTGTTATTTTTTAAATTGTCCACAGGCTTTCAGAATAGTCGTGAGGGAATGGTGTATATGTGTGCGTGATCTGCCATCAACGGCAGTAATAAACCAGTGTCCAACTGCAGTGGTTGTTTCATTTACTTCACAATTACAAGAATTTTTGTTCTACTTTTGGGTGCGTAAAAGTGGTGATAGACCTGACCTGTATAGGATCCTACATTCACCTGTAAAAAGACATGGAGCATTCGCCGTTTCAAAATTTGTCAAACTTAACAACGGATAGAGCCCTGCATAGAGACAAACGTTACTACGAACATTTTCACGATCATTCTAGCGAACGCTTTAGTAAATGCTCGTCATACTCATAAAGTATAGATAGATGTCTGACAAAGAAAAAATGACAAAATTGCTCTGCTCGGCAAAAAGCTCGGAGCAATTGTCGTTTCGCTAGAATGCTCGCTAGGACGCTCGCTAAAATGCTTGCTAAAACGGTCCCGTTTATTTTGTGAGCTTTTACCTGTAATGAATATTCGCTAGGATGCACACGTTAATTCCCAAGTCAATCAGCAGCTTTAACCACGAATTTAATAAAATTATGTGATTCCCGATATTTCGGAAAAAAACTGAGAGACGACTCATGAAACAAAAACTGTAGTTTTTATAATTGTTGTTTTTGTTTACTGTCTTTTCACGAACTTTGATTGCTTGTCGGTATTGCCGATTTTTAAGGTAACTCTGTATGTTGCTCAAAAATAACTGTTCCATATTAAAATTTGCAGCGGTAAAGAGCTCAACACAATAATCACTTTGCGGCACCGCACCGACGAAATTGCCGCTACGCTCAATTTTGTATTGTGCTACGTGCCGCACATTCCAGCGTTATGACATCTCACTTATTGACAACGAATTTGTTTGTAGGACGCTTGCAAAAAACTTTTAAACCCGGAAACAGTTCAAAAATTAAAATATCAATCAAAATTTGTTTCAGGAACGCCCTTCTTTGTGGGACACCAGTGACGAAAGTTATAGAAACTTTATAAAATAAGAGGCGTGGAAAAGCATTTTTGTTATATCACTTATGATAATTAGGGAAAAAGACGCTTCAGAAAAATCAAAACTGAGTAAGCACTTCTTATGTATTATTAAACTTATACTATACAAATTATACTAATGATAAACACTTGCTGCCCGCAACCTTATTAAATAGATATATCCAGTATCTGCTTTGTTTTCTATTGAAATTGTTGTAATGTCTTCTCAGAAGCAAAAGAGCAATTCGTCTATTGTGATCCATGGCCGAGACACGTCCATCGACATTCACAAATCACAAAAAATGGTCACTCCACGGTAGTACAACGCTTTGTTCCGCGGCACCGTGCACCGCGGAATACTAAGCAGCGCGTTGCGGCGCTGCAACGCGGTTATGTGTGTAGGCTCTAATTTATATTAATTTCAAAGGTTTAAAACTGTATTTACAGAATATTGATACAAAGTGATATAGTTATTTTAAGTTGTAATTGGTTATGTAATTGGAAAAGTATCGTCGTTTTGGGATTACCTTCAAAGTTTAAAATGTTGACATAAAATCTGGCCAATGGTAATTGCCTTTCAATTTACACCAAGGGCTTAATTACTCCTGACCTAGAGAATTTATAACTCACGTGGTTGTGTAAATTTAAATGGATTGTATATAAATAAAAAAAAAATATTGCGTAATGTTTCTTAACACAAAGACATTAATATTTTTAATATAATTTTACACAAACCTATCAATAAATGCTCACCAAAATTTATTTTATTTTATTCAATTTGAATTTTTTTATGCATTTACGAATTAAAATGTAATAAGAGTCAATTCATTTTATTCGTACACAAACCCATTTTGTAATCAGTAATTATTTCTCAATTTACCTACTAATATTCGGTACTTGATTGCGTTACACCTATTTCCAACCACATATTTTCCGAAAACAATGAAAAGGCCATGAGATGAGATCACAAAAATAGAATAATGTAAAAACAGAGCTTGACATCACTGATAGTACCGATTTAATTTATAAGTATAGATTTGTTCGTATGCCGCAGTTTATTCCTCTTTTTTGCCTTTATTGTGTCCTTCTGGCCTTCCCTCCAGATTTCTACTTCTCCTTGTTCTGTTTTCCTTTATTTTATTCTTGAATTATTTAATCCTACTAATATTTTAAACGCGAAACTTTGTGAAGGTGTTCGGATGTTTGTAGGTTTCTATGTTTGGATGTTTGTTACTCAATCACGCAATAACGGCTAAACGGATTCACATGAAACTTGGCGAACAGATAGACAAAGACCTGAATTGAGACATAGCATACTTGATAGCCCAGTTATGCGTTCCCGTGGGATAATATTTATTTTAAGTTTAAAATAGATGGCGTTGTGCGAGCGAACGTTGTTTTTTAAAAATAGATGGCGTTGCGCAAGAATCGTAATAAACAGATTCTGTGGCGGTACAAAGTTCGCCGGGACAGCTAGTATTAATAAAAGTTACGACAGACCGGACATGATCGGGTGACGAAAGACCCGAAAGAAATAAAAGATAAAATCGGTCAAACCGGAAATCCAGGATAATATTGTTTGCTGATGAAACTTCCTTAATTTTTAAAGTATAGAGAGGTTTAGGTAATGTTGATGATGTAAAAAAATGCTCTATATATAGTTCTAAGTAGCATTAAGGTCGCCTATGTGCAAAACTGCCTATTTAAATGCAATGAAGGATTTAATAATAATAATAATAAACTGGTTCGCAGTGAACAAATTGATGCTAAATGCAAAAAAGAAAAAATGCGTCAAGTTCTAATTGCCCTATGTTAAAAATGTTGACACGTGCCTAAAAATATCTGGTGAGAAATTAGGGCTGGTAAACTCCACACTATTTTAAGGCATAACGATAGACTCAAAACTGCAGTGTCATCCGCATATTGAAAAACTATCGGGTGGGTTGATTTTCACAGTATCATGTCATATGGGCTGTTATTTTGGGGTCAGGCAGCAGATACAGAAACAATATTTATTTTGCAAAAAAGAGCAGTGAGAGCAATTTACAACTTTAGCAGCAGGGAATCGCTAAGGGAGCGTTTCAAAGAAATAGGAATTCTTACACTGGCTTGCCAATAATGTAAAAATATAATGTATGTCCGTAAAAATATAACAATGTTCAGATTAAATAGGGACGTCCATAACGGAGACACTGATTGCTTGCTTATTATTAAAACATTGACGAATAGACGAGTATGTGAACGATGTAAGCCCTTTGTATTTAATTATTAATATTATAATTTATTTAGTTTAAAAAGGTGTACTGCCGACGTGATTGCATAATAATAACTATAGCTCACATTTTATAGCTGAAAAGAACTCAATCTGCAGGTTTGGTAAAGGTCATTCGAATGGTGGCGTGGTGGCCGGGTCACGTATCTCCCTCTAAAATGGTTGAGACTGGTGATCGCTGACCCCTGCGTTATGCTCGTGAACGGGTGCTGTTTGTGTGTCTGGAAGCAGCATTAATGTTTTTCCTACTTTTGTAAGAAGTATTATTTTGGCTTTTAAAGTAAGTGGCGGCTATCACGGAATCATATCATTATATCATAGGCTTTGATGTATATGTAAGTTTAAGATGATTTGAGAAAAGATTTTCAGATGGGGTTTATTTTCCCGCTGCCTATTTCTCCACTACAAATACGGCCTGAAGGCAGCGGCTAACATAGTAACATAGTACATTGACATTCAACAAACAGAATGTAATTTCTTTACGTTGAAATAAATTATTGATTTCTGATTTCTGAGTGCGAGTTGGATTCACGCACGAAGTTTTATACAGCGTCTACTCAAAATTTATATAGCCAAAAAGATCTGTCGGGATCGTGGCAAGTGGCAGATCCTGGTCTCTGCTTACCCCTCCGGGATACACTCGTGAGTTTATGTTAGGTGTTCTATATTTGAACGATTTTTCTACGGTTATACGATTATGCACTCGTTACAATTTCGAAATTCTCGATATCATTGCTCCAAATCTATTAAAAAGTAGAAATCTACTAAAAGTGGTCTCACCGATCAATTAGCTATAAGCTTATTTGCAACATCGTAAAACCCATCAGTTACAATAATCCATCTGTGCCATGGAAATAGTTTAATTAGTTCAAATACTTCAATCGGGAATTGCGGAGAAACGGGGGAAGCGCGAATAGTCACTTCACCCGGGACCGTTTGAGCGTGGGTAATTTAATCCCCATCGCAATTTACTGCGATCTTGTAGCGAGATTTATTTTTTCTTCTAAAGTTATTGATGCCGAAATGCACTAACGAAATATGAGGGTACGATTTGTTTTGAATCTTACACAAACTGCAAGACGTGCCCCGCCAACTTGCTAACCATCATCATCATCATCATCATCATCATCATCAGCCCACCGCTGCCCACTGCTGGGTATAGGCCGTTTCCCTAAATGCCGTCTCTCACGGTCGGTTGCCATCCTCATGCATGGATCCCCCGCCATCCTTGAACTTGCCAATAAAACGAACGAATTATTTTATATACAGACAAAAAGATGCCAAACTTCGTTAAGGGTGCTTCAGTCTGGCATCTGGCAACATTTGCTTGATTTTTATACAGATAAAGGAAAAAACATTTTCGTATAATATGTTGCCAAGACATATCTCGCACTGTTAAACCGTTATCAGATCTCACATAGAGCCAAGCTTCTAAGGCCGATATTCAGAAACGATTTTGAGCGTGAGCTCAATGTGAGTCCGGGTCTTCCAACTGTCAAAATGAAAGTCTCAGGGATATTTTGTATTCACAGTTGAGTTTGAGATAACAAAAATTGAGCGCAAGCTAAGCTGAGACTGAGTAGTGGATTTCGGCGACTTAGCTCAGACTCAAGGTGGCAATGACGAAGAAAGTTACACCTGTAGGCAATTCGAGAAATGTAACTAACCTGTGGTGAAGTAACCTTTTTTTATTCACAATTTGACATTTTGCATGCTCATTTTCCTTCAAAAAGTTAAAATGTGTTTTTAGAGTAATTAGAAGTCAAAATAAATTATAACCGCGCGTAAAAAGTTCCGACATTTGTTGCCCTCTCATTCACTCCTGTGGATTATTGTATGCCTTTCATGTAGCGTTAACAGATAATATAAACCGGTAAAGTCAAAAACTGTACCACAGATTACACGCTCGAGTAAGTTTAGCTTGAGCTGTGGCTTAGCTGAGTTCGAGTCGAGATATTGACTGTGAATACAAAATTCTTGAGTCTTTGTTGAGATTGCTCAACCGATGCTCAGCTTAGTGCACGTTAAGTGTAGCTCAACGCTGTGTTTCTGAATATCGGCCTAACTCTCTAACTCTACAAACCCATTGCTCAAAATATGTGGCTTGGCCGTTTATATATAAACCATTGAAATATGTAGCAGAATGAACGTGCCCGACAGTAGCTATCGAATTCGCTAGATTGTTTTTTTGTAAAAAAGCATTTTCCAAAAATATCTCGACACAAATTAGAACTCATTAGTAGCCATCCAGAGCGGTGCGTGCGTGCCGCCGGTCTGCGGATTATTGTTCTGTTAGACGGTCAGACGTTACACTAGTATATTAACACTTTTTTTTTACTTTTTTAAGGCCGCGAAATGTACTGTATCTTTATAAATATTTTATATTTGTGTTTTCCCTGGTGTGCAATAAAAAATATTCTTATATAATTAAACATTTATATATTTATATTCCATTTCTCTATTACTCCATTTCCTTCCGTGGATGTCGTAGAAGGCGACTAAGGAAATACATTACCAGGAGACGGGCAGCAGCATTTTCCTAAGATTCCAACCGCATACTGCGATCGCCAACCCGCTTGCCAAGCGTGGCGATTATGGCAAAACCCCTCATGTTTAGGAAAGCGATGAGAGAGGCCTGTGTCCTTCAGTGAGCGTCGAGTGGCTGATGATGATTATATGTATATATACATAGTATAAAAGCTATGCAATTGAAACTTTATATGTTTAATGAACCCACTACTGACGTCATATCCCAAGAATTTTGTTTAGCTGGTATAATTCAAACCCAAGTTTTGAGGTTCAAAAAGGACGAAGCGGTTCGAGAAAAGGTCGTATAAGTAGTAGTGCCCTTGCGTTTCGCTTGGCTCGTCTTGACGGGGGCACTATCGTGTCCCAGAGTTTTAAATTAATCTAAGATTGATTTTACATATCCTACTTCCTACTAATATTATAAAATGTGAAAGTTTGTGAAGATGCTTGGAGGTTTGGGTGTTTGGATGTTTGTCACTCAATCATGCAATGAACGGATTTACATGAAACTTGGCGTATAGATAGACAAAGACCTGAATCGAGACATAGTATACTTAATATCTCGGTAATGCATTCCCGTGGGATAATATTTATTTTAAGTCTAAAATGATGGCTTTGTGCGAGCAAATGCATAAACGGATTCTGTAGCGGTACGAAGTTCGCAGGTACAGCTAGTACTTTTATAATTCTTTTTTTCCTGCAAATCAAACCTAAGCGGTATTGAAAATTTCGGAAACCGACATTGTCAAATTTGGAAATTGTATGAAAATACGGATATTAATCAGTCTATGCCTAACGCTAGTGGCATTTTTCCGAACGGTTTCGTGCTTCGCAAGGCACGTTAAGCTGTTGGTGCCGGCTGCCGTCGATAGATGGCAGTCGTTAAGCCAAGTCAGAGGCCTTAGGGCGGCTTGACAACTTCTGACAGTAGACGAGCCACTAGTCTACAAGCCTCTACCAATCCGGACTTGGCCCCCGTGGTGGAGTATGGCCTATACCTTCCTCAGGGAAGAGACCCGTGCCCCTCGGTGGGGACATAATGGGTTGATGATGATGATGAATCAGGCGGTCTTGTTGGACACTACAAAGTGGTAGATTTTCCTTAATTTACCTCCTTTTCCAATTGTATAATTATTGGCACAACACAATCACCTGTACTGGTTCCAAAATAGGATACTCTGTGCTAATAACCAAGCAAGGACTTCACAAACCGCATGATTGAGGTCATTTGTACAAATAAACTACGGCGGCCTCCAGTGGGAATCGCCCCCACGACCTTCATTTTAGTAGTCTAGCCAGTTAACCGCTGGAAAATTTGAATGAAAAAAGGGAATCAAATAAATTATTTAGTTATATATTACACGGGTCTCATCACGATTATTTATTTGCTTGATTATAACGTTACGGCTGCCATGGTCACGGGGATAGTTCGTGCCAAATTGATTGAGAAAAACGGACAATGACCTTTTGGTAGTTTAACCAGGGGTTACAAACCTACAATATATAGGCACATTTTATGTGTCGGACTTAATTTATTTATAATAATTATTTATTGATCCGAACCTGAACGAAAACAAAATGGTGGACTGGCCAAAAAAGGTGACGCATCTCTGGCTGTCATTGTCACGTTTCTTTTAGAACGAACTGAGGTACACGTGTTTTGTTAATTTTTAAGGGATGAATTTGCAAAAGCTCAATACTGCTTACAATTTTTTTTTTGATATAAAACTATTATATAATGAAATGCTGCGTTACTTACCGTAAATTGAAAGATACAAATTAACACATTTTTTGCGATTTAAGTAAGATTTTGGGATGTTTATAGGAACCAAAGACAATATTCTTTAAGAAACAATAAAACAAAACATATGAGCTGACTTAGAAGTGGGAATAATATCAATATTTTATACATTGTTGTCACATTTCAATTGAGTATTTTTAAGTTACCCTCTTTTAACACTAGGCTCATTTCTGAGGTCAATGTCCGTTTATCTCAATCGATTTGGCACGAACTACGGGCAGCTGCAACGTTGCCGAAACGTAGGGGACCACTCGTCTGCCTTGTCACAGATCTGTGCCCAAGTTTGTAATGACCACCTATACATTCCATTCCGCGAGGGCAGTTGAGGGGAAATAAAAAAATATCTAATAAATAATCGCGAATAGACCAGTAAGGAAATAAAAAAATACCTAATAAATAATCTCGAATAACCAGTTTAATATATAACCATGTATGAGCATCATCATGAGTCATTAAAAATTTTTTTTTTCAGGGTGACCTTGGGAAACTGCGTGGGCCTTGGCGAGCGGCCTTACCAACCCCCTTGGTGGGGCCAACTCGCTTGGTTCATAGTCTTCGTTGTTATGCTGCTCCTAGCTGTCCTTGGCAACATCCTTGTTATCTGGATCGTGCTGGGTAAGGCACCTTAATGACTATTTGCATGACAAACCTCATTAGCTCAAGTTAAACGACGCTGATCGATACTATTTACCTCAACTATTCCTCAGTTGCAAGGCCACGGTTTTCTATATAAATTTTTATTCAAATGTAAACTAAATTACTGGTGTCCAACAAAGTGTTATCTATCTACCTAAGTAGGTCCGCCTTGGACGTCCCTTACCGGTCCATACACCCAAATTCGCTCGGTATATTTTTTCCATCAATCTTTCTTCGTTCATCCTGTTCATATGTCCTAACCATCGCAACATTCCTTTCTCAATTCTGGTCAGTACGTCCTCTTTCCGTCCACAACGTTCTCTTATCAAACTATTGCGTATCCAGTCGTTCAAAGTAACACCACACAGTCATACTTCTCAAGAACCTAATTTCTGCTACGTAAAGTGCGAAAATGTATACACTACGGCTCAAACGTTACCCAATTCGATTCCTTAATTCGTTTGGTCACAAAGAAGTAGCGAGAGGGTCTTTTGTACGCGTCGAATGTTTGACCCCATTATAAATAAAATCCTTTGTCAGCAACTCGATGCGTGGTCCTTTCGATAGATTCAAGTGGCTTGTTCCGTGGAAATTTCCAGCTTCTCTCCAATGATTTAAAGTAAACATGTCCGGCTGGTATCAGTTCAATAACAATAGCTTCATATTCTTTTTGTTGCACTAACCCGTGCTGAGGACAATTTTAAAAACCTATTTAGAGGCTAAAACTTATCTTTAAGTAACACAGAGAAGTTTGTAAAGAGGCTTGAAATTTCGCTGGTGCCTGCACTTGCCCATTAGCTCAGTTGGGAGAGCGCTGGCACGGTTAGCCAGAGGTCGCGGGTTCAAGTCCAAGGAATTTTTAGCCTCTAAATAGGTTTTTAACAATAGCTTCATTAAAGTTTGTTTCAGTTGAGACTTGCTTGTGCTCTTAGCTTACTGCTTATATTGCCGTGAAGAGGCTTAGGTAAAACATGCAAATCGTTTGTCAATCATTTGTAGAACTTATTAGACGGATGAGAGTAGCCGAGGACCATGCTCAGTGGCGTGCTTTAGGAGAGGCATATGTCCAGCAGTGGACAAGCGTAGGCTGATGATGATGATGATGATTAGAATATCAAAATCATATCAGTCTCAGTCTGGGTGTAAATCCATGTTCGTGGTGTCGTGGCGTGGTAAGTATAGCACAGGGAATCCTAGTTTGGGACCAGGGGTGCGACCACGTAAGTCGTCCACTGTATGGAGTTGTCTGATTTAGCCTACTCCGAACTGTCAAATACGTACATATTTTGACACTTTGGAGTCGTCTAAATGCTTAAGCCGATAGAGAGGAAAGTTAAGTACGTGATACGTATAAAGTCTGGACAAGTGATTGTATTGTGTGGAACCTATTATCTCTGTGGTATTATTATACCAATGTGTTATATACATCGGACTAGAAGTGGACACACAAAGGTTCGTATATAAATAATTCTTTACTTTTAGGGTTCCCTACTCAACAACTCTTGTAGTTTCGCCATTTCCATCCGTCTGTTTGTCTGTCCGTCTGTCTGTCCGAGGATTAGTACAGAAACAACAAGTACTAGTAAGCTAAAATTTTGCATAGATGTCACGCCGACATAACAATACGATGAAATCTTTAAAAAATTGAGGTCATGGGTTAGAAACCCGCTATGTACCAATAACTTGGTTTTCTAAGTTACGTACATTTGTGAAGTTGTAGTAGCCATACCACTCGCTAAGGGTAGAAATTTCTCAGCGCTTGGAATTGCCAATCTGCGTTGGGCACGCCTGGTAATTAAGCCCATAGTCTCTCTCTGGGAGAAGGCCTGTGCCTTGCAGTGGGACGTATATAGGCTACTTATAAAAAGTTGTTACTCTGTAAAGAAGGTGAAAACCTCCTACTTCTACGGAACCCAATACTGCGCGTGGCCCGACATGCACCTGGCCGGTTTTTAGTCAGAGAACTTACAACTGTCTGGTGTCGCTTCGGAAACAGGTCACGTTTGTAGTTCTCGGATAACGTGCAAGTACTCGTAGTCGACACAAGAAAAAAATCTTCTTTTTATTTGGGCAACGTATTTTATCCGGGTGCTGGACCGGAGTGCTTTTTGTCCGTTCGAAGAGTTTTCAAAGGAGATTGCGGTTCTACTCTAGAGGCTATCAAAAGGAAACATGTGAACAACTTTTTGTGTGTCCTACTTAGTAATATTATAAATGCGAAAGTTTGTGAAGATGTTTGGATGTTTGTTACTCAATCACGCAATAACGGCTAAACGGATTAATGAAACTTGGCGTACAGATAGACAAAGACCTGAATTGAGACGTAGCATACTTGATATACCGGTAATGCGTTCCCGTGGGAAGATATTTATTTTAAGTTTGAAATAGATGGCGTTGTGCGAGCGTACGTTGTGTTTTAAAAATAGGTGGCGTTGTGCAAGAATCGTATAAACGGATTCTGTGGCGGTACGAAGTTCGCCGGGACAGCTAGTAAACCCTAATTGAATCTTCGCTTCTGCCCAGCCCACCGCCGCATGCGCACCGTGACCAATTGTTTCCTGGTGAACTTGGCCGTCGCCGATCTCCTCATGGCGACGTTGAACGGGGCTCCGAACTTCGTGTTCCTAGTGACCGCGGACTGGCCCTTCGGCGCAGTCACGTGCACCGCCAGCAACTTTACCGCCAACCTGACCGTGTCGGCGGGCGTCTTCACGCTCGTCGCCATCACCGTTGATAGGTGAGTTCATAATACTCTTACCAACTGCTTCGTCGTAGTATAAGCAAAAAACAGATTAACCACCGGTTTTCGAAATGAAAAATTCATTGAGTTGTTCTGAGGTCAATAGCGAGGTATATTTCTGTATCGTTTTCTTTTTTGCGAAGGCTGACAAGTCCATAATGGGAAAATCCTAGTGAAATTCTCAATTTAGAAACCAGCGGTAAATCAGTGAACCACTTGGGTTAATAGACCATTTGGGTCATCTGGGCTCAAAAGATGGTCTTAAATTTCCATTGACTGTGTCCAATGCGACGGATACCGCAACAAGGCTGATCGAGGCGGGGACCGGGATGATCTCACAACCGCTCTACCGGTGGAGCAGGATCCTTAGCCCCTTACTCCTGCTCCTGCAGGATGCCTATCGCTAGATTCCCTGGCTACTTCCGGCCTTTCATTCCTAGGAAGTAATGCAAGGCTAAGGAGAAGCCTTTACTCAGCAAATAGAAAATATGTCTTATCAAAATATAATTCGTCCTACTCATTTATTAACTCGCAATCCTGAAATCGCCAATCTGTGGTGAGCACTCGTGGTGATAAAGCCCATACGCTCTCTCTGAGAGAAGGTATGTGCCCGTCATTGGAATGTATACAAGCTGCATTATTGTCTGTATTAATTCACTTTAAATTGAATCGGCAGAGTCCGACCATTCCGAAATATACAGTTGTTCAATAGGGTCATACTAGTTTGGTAATGGTTGTTTCATTGACACTATTGGTAGTCTAGTAATCAACCGTATTCCAATGGTATAACCCGTGTAACTTAACTCGGCACCTCGCGCGATTCGATCTTCTTCGCGAGATAAGCCTATTTTTTGCGGGATAAATCACTGGAATGATGCTTTGTGGGACTACCAAATAGAGACAAATAACGGCTATTGTCGTGCTTATATAATTCCATTAAAAATGATGAGTGTATTAAACTATAGAGCAAGGTTTCGCTCTGTTTGGCAGAGCTTAATCATGCCTTTGCCTCATTGGTGTAGTGGCTATGCATTTTTCTATCCTATGAATGCAGAATTTGTTTGTTTCCCATAGGAAATCTCAGGTTAATTTATACAAATGGCTTCAGTCTCGTTGTTTTTCGTATTTATCTTAGCGTTACTCGAGCTGATCAGTTACTATGCTTGTCCATCCCAAACCAGCCTGCTGCATGCTGGTGTGTTATATAGATGAAAAATTTTAGTTTTTGTTATCGTATTGGTAATTAAACATGTCATAAGTTCAAAATAATTAATTAGTAATTTTGGAACGTAGATAGAAAGAATATGTTTTATTGTAAGTACAGCAGGAATAAATAAATACGGACATTTATTAATTGTACAAAAAACCCTTTTAAAGTTACAGATTTAACGAAGTTGTCAGTCAGAAATTAAAGTATAATTTCAGTAGCAGGTCCACATTAAAAACTTTTTTACATATGTACCTAGCAGATTATAATTTAAAAATTAATCAACGATTTGTCCGTATTAGTTGAATAACCTGTAATACGAGGTCGAATTGTATTCTGCAAAGGAAATTTATTCACCGCCCAAAAAAAGTAAAGTGGTCAAACGCTGACTTTTGAATTATTTGTACATGACCGTTATTGACGATGATCGATTGATTTTGAAATTCTGACATTCTGAGTTAAGTCTGAGTTAATTCTGAGTTAAGTTACATAATGGTTTAGTGAAATAAAAAACAACACATGTCAACTTTTAAAAGTCTAACATAAACCATTTTTAGGGTTACGTACCCAAAGGGTACTAAGACTTCACTGTCCGTATGCCTGTCTGTCTGTGACTAGGCTGACAGGTATGAACCGTAATAGCTAAACAGTTGAAATTTTCACAGAACAAATACTGAAAACAGAATAAAATAAATGTTTAAGTGGGGCTCCAATACAACAAACGTGACTTTAATGCCGTTTTTTGCTCGATATAATAACGGCAACCAGTAGACCCTTGAAATATTAAAATATTGTATAGATGATGATACGGAACCCTTCGTGTGCGAGTCCGACTCGCACTTGGCTGTTTTTTTATTTCATGCGTAGAGGTAAGTGAGGTGATACGTTAGTGTCACCTCCGACACTCGGATTTCCTTACAATGTCTTCCTTCGTAATTAGCGAGTGGTACCTATTGCTGTACAAATTACAAAAGGCCGATACTTAATTTTGACATTGGTTTATTGACTGGCATCGAACCCAGGACCACTAGGATGCGAGACAAACATTTTGCCGATGCGCTGTCATTGCTTGAATACCATATTTTGAAAGTGAATTAAATTACTATAATAAAAGCGTTGGCTAGTGGGTAGAACATCGGACTCGGAAGCGAGAGACCCAGGTTCGATCCCCAGTGCGGGCATGTACCCATGACTTGGTTTTCTAAGTTATGTACATTTGTGAAGTTATAGTAGCAATACCACACGCTGACCGTGAAGGAAAACATCGTGAGGAAACCTGAGTATCTGAGCTATTCACATACCTCGGCGCTTCAAATCGCCAATCCGCGGTGGGCACGCTTGGTGATTAAGCCCATACTCTCTCCCTGAGAGAAGGCCTGTGCCCTATAGTAGGACGCATATAGGCTGATTATTATAAAAATTCCTAATTTAAAATTCCGCCCCGTATTTCCTAATAATGAAATTTATTCTTCCTTATTATTAATCTTTATTGTGCTGAAATGAAATGTTGTTCCGGGTGCTTTATAAAGTACACAAAGTACAAAGTACCTCCGAGCAAGAAATGTTTGCTTTTTATTTGGGTCTAAAACACAAATAGATATCAACGCAAACATTTCTTGCTCGGAGATGCGAAGTTGATGACGCAAAGTTAAAGTTTTGAGGTTTTCGTAGAACTGGTTGAGCAGTTTCTTGATAAGAACAGGGTACCTATTCCGAAATGTTTTTGTTTCTCTCGATATTTCACAGTAAATTCTACAGTTCAATTTATATAAATAAACAAATGCCAGCGGGATGATTGCTACAAGTTTGTTCCTGCCAAGGTAAGTGGTGACTAAGCATAGCTACATCCTAGTTTGGTTACTTCTGTGATCCATGTTGTATAAATTCATGTTAATAAAGATATTTGTATTTGTAATGACGAAAAACAAAAACTGTGTACTTTGGCACCTTCAGTCACACTAGATGGGTGAAGGGACCACTCGGACGCTGCAGTGCCAGGGAAATTGTTTTTTTTTAGATGGACTAGGCTTGCCCAGCACCTATACCATCCGACAGCTTAGTCGGCCTGGCCCGCAGAAAAGACGAGTCTATACGTGAGGAGCCAACCAGGCCGCGGGTTTCGTCACGATCGTTTCCTTCACCGTTAGCGTGTGATATTGCTACTACAAATTCGTAGATGTACGTAACTTTGAAAGTAAACAAAGTCAGCAAAAACATGCCCGCACTGTGAATCGAATCTGGGTCTCTCGCTTCCGAGTCCATTGCTCTACCCACTGGGTTACCACCGCTTCCTGCCCTCATATTCCCTAACTATCTACTGTATTGGATTATCCATTCTTACTGTTTCGTCAATAGAAATACAAAAACATTCTTACCCACAGTTTCTCGTACACTAACACGCTGTTAATCTACTGTTAACAGTTGTCAATTGACCAAAGTGCATAGAAAAAAAAACACTGACAGCTGATAACAGTAGATTAACAGCTTGTTAGTATACGAGAAACCGGGGATTAATGTTGTAGATTCACCCAACTATACATGATACACGTGTATTTTATTTTCAATCAGTACAAAATATTGAGTCATGTATGGCTATACTAATTTGTGTCTAAAAACTGCGTTTGAACACGCGCCGCACCTCCATTTGTATCTATTTGCGCCGCTTCACTCAATGGACGATAACGGTAACGACACGATACCTAGTTTCATATATTCTGTCACCCATTGCGCGTGAGGTCAAAGTATATTTATTCCTATCTGCAAGACTATTATTACAGTTTCCTTGAGTTTGTGCATTAGTGAATACTTAGTCTACACTGGCTGGTAATATGACTTAATATTTTTTTTATTTAGCTTATATACTGCAGGGTACAAGCCTTTTTTCAGAAAGAGAGTGTGGGCTTAATTACCACACATGTTACCGCAGATTGGCTATTTCGAGCGGTGAGGTATTTGAACACCTCAGACACTCCTTATACGCAGACTTACTACTTGGACGCTGATTTACAAATACACAGATTCACACGCCATATATTCCGGAAAAAACCATTCATTTTGAAAATGTGAACATGTTTTCTAAATTGTGTCTCTGGATAGTGCCTAAATAGGTAGATGGTAAATAGAAAGCCACCACAAAGACTTCTGAGATCGTAACGGGTCAAATTTGTTGCAGATACGTGGCCATCGTAAAGCCTCTGCACCATCGCCTGAGCCGCCGTGTGGCCCGCATGGCTCTGTTCACAGTTTGGTGCGCAAGCGCATTGCTAGCACTGCCAAGCTTGCTGTATTCCGACACCTACACGAAAAAGTAAGACATTTAATAAATTGCATTGCTTATGAGGTTACTTACTAAAACAGCATGCAGTGAAAACTTGTTGCCTCGGCGAGGGCTGTTACTCTGTAAGTACATGTTCTGTGGAATTCATTTAATATTGTTAAATAGAGCAAAGAAGCCATTACTCGGATCCTCTTGACTCGTGCCGCTAGATGGCGCCAGTGCCATGTAACACATTGCGAAGTGTGAGCTACAAATTAACGCTTACTTATACTAGATGCTTCACCTTAAACCAAGGGCCGTGTAACCCTACACAGCCCCACCCACTTTTCGTAGGAGTTTTCAGGAGTGTAGCGGCGTAGTGATGAATTGGTTCGAAACTAGGCCTCGATTCTGTACAGATTATTTTTCTGTTTGTACAATAAAATATTGTCTATCAACAATTAGATCTACAATTAGAGGTAATGTAATGACAGACTCACGGTCGGGTCACGTTACACGTTTTTTATTCCAATTATGCCTGCTTCGGAAAGTATGGTCTTACATGCGATTGGACACAGGTACTACGCAGAGGCCGTGTTCACATTGTAAGTCAAAGTTAGTTTGCTGCAGTTTTGTATCCTCTAGACGTCCCCCGCTTCGAAATGGCTTGTTTATCGGGCTTTTGCGTGTTCTTCCTTTATAACTCGATAGCAGCGATAAATGCGACTGTTTGTCATTTCGACGACCGAAAATCCCATGTATTGAATACGCTTAATAAATTTAAGAATGCTGTAGAAAACAAAAAAAAAAAACACAAATCCTAAATAAACTGTATGAAGATGAACATATGTTATGGTTGTGTACACTCCGGTGCGGGGATGTCAATTTTTTCGTCCTTATCATTTTTATGCCAATGTGTAACAAGAGAGCGCTATATAATGCCGGCTCGGCGAATAAACTAAAGAAGGTAACGCGAGTAGACTAGAACTTGGGATGCAATGAAATCGACACGTTCATGCAAAATTATAACTAATGAATTAAAAAAATAACAGGAACAAATTCTCTAATGCTTCTAGTGAGTTTGGTCTGATATCTCGTAAAATGCTTTTTATAAACTCTAGTGTATTTATTTGATATTTATGCAAGTTCTTAGTAGTAGGTACTCTGCCCTCATAATATTTACGTCACATAGAAGCCTTTAGCCTTGCACTTCTCTTTCAAGATTTATCAGACTGGAAAATTAAACTCGAAGACCCATCTGAACTCTTTCTGTGAAAAATTTGTACTTAATTTTACATGAATGTTATTTAAAATCACGGCCGATCATCATCATATAGTATTACTTGTGGACCACAGAACTACATTTATCATGAATACAATAAAGCATATTCTTATCTGATCGTAGATAAATTTACACTTCATGTAAGATCGCTATGTCTTGCCATAAAGCTAAGTATGCTAAGCATACTAACGATATTAAAACCCTCCTAGCAAAATATACACAAATCTGTATTGTAATCAAGTTTTATATTAAACAAAACATTTTGTTCACGCATTGGTGGAGCTCTAGAGAACGTTCACCTAGTTGGAATCTCTGAATCTATTTACTGTTGAAATATTGAATTTCACTTTGAATATATGTAGGTATGTCGCAGCCAATTATCATATAACACGACTTATCACAAGTAGGCCGGCCGGATTTAAAAATGTCGCTGTAATGTAATGCGGTTAGATACCTTCACGTTTAGCCGGATTTCAATTCGACTTAAATAAAGTACGCCACATTGTAGGTAGGCTTTGGAGATCGGAACCTCAGTTTCCCTCATGACGACCTTAGTTAGAGAGTGATAATTCTACAATCAAGATAGTTTCTTGTCTATACTACATACACAAATATACGTAACTCAATAGCAATTTGAAATGTTGCCGTGCCTGAGTCGAGTCTCGTGTTTCCTTTAGACCAGTGTGTTTCAATCTTTTTGAAGACGCGACCCCCTTTACAAGTAAAAAATTCTAGCGACCCCACAGGCCCCCAAGACAATATTAAAAGTGTCAGTAATTTCAACATATTTTGTTTATTGATAAAAACAATACTATAGACACAAAGTAATATTTTATTTTGTCTTATAATAATTAGTTCCTTATATTAGGGTTTAACTAAACTAAACCAATCAAAAATACCGGGACACACCCGACCCAAAAGTTCCTAGGTAGGCTAGTGGGTAGAACATTGGACTCGGAAGCGGGAGACTCAGGTTAGATTCCCAGTGCGGGCATGTACCTATGACTTTGTTTTCTAAGTTATGTACATTTGTGAAGTTATAGTAGCAATACCACTCGCTAAATGTGAAGGAAAACATAGTGAGGAAACCTGAGTGTCTAAGCTATTCATATACATCAGCGCTTGAAATCGCCAATGCGCTTTGGGCACGCGTGGTGATTAAGCCCATACTCTCTCCCTGCGAGAAGGCCTGTGCCCTATACTAGCAGCATTCTCCCGCTGCACCGCCAGGGAAATCCTCTGCATCAGATATGCCCCGGAACGATAGTCATACCCACGACTTCTCAGGCGCCGATCGACTACAAATCTTGCATTTTACTTTTACCTGGCTGGCGACGACCCCCGAGCAAATCTAGACATGCCTACATTTTACATTTTTAAATTTTATGTTTTTATGTTCAACCCCGGCGCCTTGCTTGTTACTACTCTTAGGAGTAGACAGAGACAAGGCGTCGGGGTATATATTTTTAAATTTGTGACATCCAAATTTTTATTGGTATAATTTTTAATCTATAATTTTACATTTTTAATACCATTTTTATCATTTTACTGAACTTTATAATTTGACATGCATAAATTTAGATACAGAAAATATATATAATTTTAATTTTTAACTCTAGACTTAAGATTTTATTATATGACTTTTATTAAATTTTTTATCAATTGTACAAAGGTCGCCACATTATTGATAGTGGCGGTACCTGCTGAGGGGGAGGGGTTTAGTCCGTAGGCTACTGGGAGAAATTTCCAGTAGAGTCGGGCATGCCGCCGTGTGTTAGGGCACGGCGGTATACATGAGTATTCCCCTCCTCCTATAAAAAAAAAAAGACCCCCGAGCAAGACGTCGCAATTCCCCAGAAGGTCGCGACCCACAGATTGAAAAACACAGCATTAGACTAACTAGCGCAATCTCGAGGCTAAGCGATTCAATTAGGTGAACTCGAATTTATTACCAATTTCTGTTTCTTAGCCCTGATCAGGCGCAGCTGCCCTTTTATTGTTTGTGAAATTGTTTTATTTAATCGCATAATTTAACAATTAATCTAACATCAACCAATGAAACCAGAAAGTTTAATTATCATCTCTTTCCCATGAATCTGCTTCATTATCTTTTCCGTTACTAAGTGATTCTTATATATGCAACAATGGAAAAACTGTTTTATAATGCGTTTTCGAAAACGTGAATAACATAATATAATTATTATTAAGGCGTGGGCTTATGTAGGTATATATCTTTGCAAATTTTATGTTATGTGCTCTAGTGATAACATAACATGACAATAAAGAATATTGCTATCGTGACTAATACATTTACGTTTATAATTTATTAGATAAGATAAAATTGCATGCAAATAAAAAATAGCAAACAAATAAAAGCAAAATTTTAAAATATGGCCGCCGATTGGCCCATGACAGGACACCAATTAATAATTTAAATGCTGGCAGTCAGTCAACATTTCAAAAAATATAATTTAGTCATCCGATCTAGCCATCTGTCGGGTAATCCGCATTGATTTGTGACAAACTCTTTTCTTCATAAAGCCTTAAAATTTAGTCACATCTACAAAAAACATGTTAAGATCGTGTCTCAGCGCTGCAATCCCTAACATAAGTCTAATTTCCAAAATACAATGGAGCCATTATAAAAATATGTTCACAGTTTCACTTTCACAATGTTCGGAAAGTGTTTACTAAGTTATCCCATGCTAACATAGTACATTGAAATTCAATAATCAGAATGTAAATTCTTTACGTTGAAATAAATTATTGATTTCTGATTTCCATTAAGAAAGTTCGTAAATAGAAAAGTTATCAAACATTTTTCTTTCATATTTATCTACCCTATTATTTTGAATGCATTATTCAAACACATTGAAAAAGTTTTATTGCAATCCGGCCTAATTTATAAGTAATACCAACACGACGTCATTTTTAAATGAAAGTAGATATTGCATAAGATTGTAAAGTAAAAAGGTAGGACGGTTAAATGTAGGAGATATTTCTATGTTGATGCGCCTAGATACGTACATAGCTTATACATTTGTACTGAAGACGAAGTTTTTTATTTTTATACGAGACTCTTTCCCGTTTTTTATGGAAATGAGCCTGTTTACCAACAACTTACCAATTCCAATGAGATTTTCTTCAACAGGTCTCTAATACGGAATATTTTGTGATAAATCGTCGCTGAATCATAGCTGTAACAAGGTTTACTTGCATTTCCATAATGTCTCAAAAACTCCGTGGCTGTTTTATAAATCCTTAGTATCCAGGCGCACATAGATTCTCCCGCTGCGCTCGCAATGTGCATATATTTTATTGAAATGAAACAATTTGAGCCATTTTAGACCCAGTCTATTTTTGCCACAATTACGTAAACTCTGTTGTTAATTAAGCACCAAATTTGAAAAGATTAATTTTAAAATTATCTAGATTTAGAAATGGACACATAGTTTTACATATAACGTTCATTAAGTCATAGTTTCTGGGTTATTTTGAATAAAAACACTATGATTTCGATTTCGTTCCAAAGATGCGTCCAATTTAAGTCGCTTCTAAAATCCATAGCTATTTTTGGCCTTTACTGATAGATCAATAAGAAATATGGTACCTACGAGTACTTATAATCAAGCAAGAGTTTTGTGTTTGGAATGTTGACAGGGTCAACGGGCGGACAGGCCGAAAATTCTTAAATTAAGAAAAAATATAGTTACATTGACGTTGTAGATAGGTAATCGTGGTTCGATTGATGAATTTTGCTAAAATAAATTTTACAAGTAGCAAACCTAAACAGGCAGATGCTGCAGCAGTTATGTTTTTTGTGAGACTACGGTTTTATTTTACCTTTTTGGTTCGCAAAGTATCTTCTTAGCCTGAAAAAGTTTTTCTTTTTCTAGGTACATTAATGGAGAGCGAGAAATTTGCTTCTTAAAGTGGCCTGATGGCAGCTATCCAACCTCGCGGACCGACTACATGTAAGAAAATCTTCTTTTTTCGCGTGAATAACTCTTAGTTTAGTAGACCGTAAAATCTCCACCACAACAAAGAAGTAGACGTCTACAAATAAGTCGAACGCCGAGCATTTTGCCTCGCGGCTTGAAAACACTTAATTTTTTTTAATGTATTTATTTTTCTATTGTTGCCATGAGTTCTGTATTCAAATAACTTTTAATATTTCTTGCTTTGTTGACAAGAGCTCAAATTTGACAAGTCTTAACATTTTTTATCCTTACTTCCCTCAAGGTTCGATGGGTAACAATAACAACATTTCGGAATAAATGCCCACCGTGAATTGCCAAGGTATTCGAACACCTCAGACACAGGTTTCCTCACGATGTTTTCCTTCAACGTCGGTAGTATTTATATTCGTTAAGATATTTTGTATTTATATACATCATGCTCACGGCAAGTTTTCTGCCCAGCTACAACCTGTTGTTCCTGGGCGTGACCTACGTGGTGCCGACCGCCGTGATGGTGTGGGCGTACGCACGCATGAGTGCCGCGCTGCGAGCGCGCGCCATTGGGGAGTGTACGCACCACCAACTGCAGGTTGTGCGCGCCAAACGAAAGGTCAGTGCGACAGTGAGCCTTAATTCTTAATACGAAGTCTTAATCATAATATCAATTCTTTAGCACCGCTCTATAATCGTTCGACTTTTTATAATGTCGCCACTAAACACGATTTATATGGCGCTGGTTTTGAAAAATTAGCAAGTCAAAAAAATATAAGTTCTTAGACAAAATTACTTCAATTAAGCATAAATAGCCCATAGCCCACCGAATTAGCATGCTGAAGCGGCAGTGGGCCGGCCATATCATCCGAAGAACTGGGCCTAAATTCTGTTAATGCATTGTAGTAACATGACAACTGCATGAACATGGCGATTTCATTTCATTGCTGCTTTAAGTCTACGCGGGCACACGTATCAAACCTTCTAGGCGTCAATGGTATGAAAAAAACACGTCACGTGACCCGACAGTGCACCTGTCATTATACTACAATGCACTAACAGAATCGAGGCCCTGATAACCGATGGGGTAGACGAGTTCTTGAGTGGAGACCGCGGATCGGTAAACGTAGTGTAGGACGTCCTCAGACTCGGTGGAGCGATGATCTTCGCAGGGCGGCTGATGATAAAGCATAAATAATATCGTAAAATATAATAAATAAGAAAGAAAGTTTGGATCAAGCGTGTAATGTTCAGCGTCGACCAAATCAATTGTTATTTACGAAAATCGGAGGTCTGACTTCTTAAAATTTAACATAATAAAAAAAAAACAACGTTACGGTACTTCCTACTTAATACTTTTAATTTGGATTCAGATACAAAGGTTGCATATCACGAATATTTACAAATATTAACACCATATTTAATAATAATACTCTTTATCGTAATAAAAATAACATTCTCTCATCGGACGGACGACAACGAAGACAGAAAGATATCGTAGGCTTAGTAAAAGGGTCAAGTCGGCACCTTTCGCCTACGGAACCCTAAAAAACATTAGATGACGTCAGTGCTTATATATGCCAAAAGCAACATTACATCTAAAAACAAAACAGCAGTAATATTACAGTTAACATTTATTCAAATATTTAAAGAAAAAGAAGCTGGTCTATTAATTTATTTGTAACTTACAAATTATTGGAAGTTATTACGGAACAGGTTTTTTGGGTTTTAAGTATTTATTTTTGATAAGAACAAATTACATTTCAATCACTTAAAATGAGGAAAAAAAAAGACGTATAGTTTCACGTCATCTCTCGATGTGACATGCAAATCTTCCCACGCGCAACCAAAGCATACGTTAGAGGCAGATGAAGCGGAAAGACAGTGTATCATAAACTCACGTTCAACTGTTGCAAAGTCCTCGAAATTGCTGTTCATGGAACTGGACTGTATGTATGAGCTACACTTAGCCAGCACCCAGCATTTGTGTCATAAAGCCACAGATAAAGCTTGTCATTAAATTATTGTTCTGCAGAACGTATATAATTAAAATAGCAGTTTGCTTAATTTTTGTAAGCAACCGGCTAAAAGCGAGTCGGCCTCATTCACGAAGGGTTCCGTACCATTATCTATACAACTTTAGACAAAGATCGAGACAAGATAGATTAGGTACATTGAGAACAGCGCCATCTATAGAAACCAACAAGAAGCGTTTAACATTGACATTTAACGACATGACATCGGCGCTGTGAAGGTAACATAAATGGCCGCTGTTTTTAGACAACGTTTGTGGTATGGGAGCCCGCCTTAAATATTTATTTTATTCTGTTTTTAGTATTTGTTGTTATAGCGGCAACAGAAATACATCATCTGTGAAAATTTTAACCGTCTAGCTATCACGGTTCATGAGATACAGCCTGGTGACAGATAGCCAGACAGACAGACAAACAGACAGACGGACAGTGGAGTCTTAGTAATAGGGTCCCTTGCCCCTTTGGGTACGGAACCCTAAAAAAATGTATTTTTCATTCATTGTTTCATGACAGCTCCCCGTTAATGTAATGAAGATACTACAAATGTTATAGTTTATTATTGGTTTTTTTTCACTGCCTCAAAAATTTGTTTTTTGGACTTATGTGCTGCAGTCCGCCGACCCTAAAATTGTGAAGCTAAGTTAGGCAAAAATGACTGAAAGTTGTAAGTTTATTACTAATTGTAGTTATATGAAATATGGCCCCGGTAGGGGGCCACGATTACTGAGTTACTGAATAAACTCAGTAATCGCGGTCAAATGCCCAAATATTAAAGGCATTTGAAAACGATAACTTCGGGTCTCATTGGGGGTGGACGCGGCATGTGACTTACAATTCTTCGGAATTTAGTTTAGAGGAAAGGAATGCCTAGCAGTAAGCTATAAGTGCACATATGCGTTATCCAGCTAAACGAATAGCGAGATGGATACGGAATTCCTCATTTATACAATTGCAAACTTCACGAAAGCGAAGGGGGGGATTAGCTAGTGTTATACAAACGCTGTAATCCTAATGGAAATTATTTTGAGACAGTACAATAATTTACTGAACATGCAATGTTAAAACATTCAGAGCGTCCCATCGACTCTGTCAGTAAGTGTCCCTAACATGCCTGTGAATGTAATGGCTATGTCCCGGTGTCGGGCAATCGCTAACGCTGGTTTATCACGCTAACCCTGGATTCCAATACAGGTTATCCATTTTTAACAAAAGCTTTAAACCTTAATGCTGCTTTTATGTCTGGCATCTTGATCATACATTCTTGTATGTAATATATAATTGAATTAAACACTATATAAATAAACATACAAATATGAACAGATATCTATGATTGAGATATCTATGGTCTGAGCATTGATGGGAATAACTGGTTAAGGGGCTCCATAGCCTACTATGGACATACTAGCGCCACCAAGAGAAAAAAATATGCTATCTTGCGTTAGGTTCACGGCCATGGGTCTTAAGAATCACTATTAACATGATTGAGAGATTGCACTGACACTTTTTGCAAAAACGATCTGTAAAAAAAGATACGATTCTATTCCCTTCGTGGCGCGCTACTGTTACTGTATGGAGCCCCTTAAAGTGAAATATTTTCGACTCTCTTTTTACACATCATCATCATCACCATCATCATCATTTAGCCGCAAGAAGTCCACTGCTGAACATAGTCCTCCTCCATGGATTTCCAAAAAGACCACATATCGGCATGCGCAGCGTAGGACGACGCTGGATGCAAGCCGCTTCCAACCGGTCTTTTTTACACATCAAGGGGTAAAATTTTTAAAACCCTCGAAATAGGTGTTCATGATATTTAATTCGTAGATACAAACTACTGCATCCTTTTTCACCCCCTGAAACATCTAAATATATCTTCATAGCGAAAGACTAAGACACTAAACGCATCTATTGCCAAAACTTATCGTTATAGCTTTAGCCGTCTCGTCTGTAGATTATAATATACAGGGGTGTCATTTAAACGTGTACCTTATAGCTATGATGACAAAACAAGTATTGTTCTGTGGACAATAGTTTTTGTTTTTAAACTGCAGACAATCGAGTTATTTTGGCATTTTCTGACAGCCCAACTCGCAGCTGCACAGACACCATAAAAGAAAAGCGCAACATTTCACAGCATTTTACTTACACAAACCTTGCAAAGAATAATTCATTCTGATGAATGCTACGCCGACCTTGTCTGTGGTGTATCTCGAGAGGCCTCAGTATTTCATTTGTTGTCAGCCACTGACCGCGCAATCTGACGGAGATTCCTCTGAAGAATAAGCTAAGAATGGGACCTATTGCGACCGACTTGGTACGGAAAAAAGAACATTTTGACTCTCTGCAGATGAGGTAAACCGAAAAAAAGGTGTAGATACTCACACGGGACGGAAACTGTTTTTTGACCTTAATGACATTGAAGTTCTGAATGACATCGTAAAAAATATATAGAAAAAAGTATCGTCTTTTTTACAGTTTCGTTAAGAATAAACTGGGCAAAACGGGTAAAAACACTTTTTGATATTTTACTATTTGAAAGAACACGGCGTATCAGATTTTTTGATATTTCTCAATTAATTGCTAACAAATACTTTTAAAACTCATAGCGTAGATAAAAATGCCTCCCTTTCCAAGCCACAATACTTTATTAAATTTTTTGCTATCGTGATGTCGTCGCAAAATTACTCGACGAGATAATTTGTCTTACCAAAATAACAGACTTAAATACCTTGCAGAATCTGGTTATAGACTTGGATATAAACTTTGTTGTTTTAACATCAAATTCAACTCTATTTCTTCACGATAAAAACCTCCAAAAGTCTAAAGTCTGATCGGTTTTAAAACTTTGTTTTCCTTCTTGTTGTGATTCTGGACAATGTTGAAATCTTTAGGCAAACCCAGGAACATGTATCCCTAACCTCTCTCCTTTGTACGAACAAAATAATTAGAGAAGTTCCGTTTTGAATATAGCAAATAATAGGGGTTAAAGTATGAAATTGCCGTTTTATTGCAATAGGTTCTTTGAATTGACATAGAATCTTCATGGTTTGAGGTTTTCGAATGAAACTTTTTTCAAATGGTTTCTATGATGTTCTTTTTTTAAAAAATGTGAAACATTTGAATATCGACTTTCAATTGTTTTTGTTATTCAATTTAGACAAGAAAGATGGATACTGCGAAAATTCGAGTGATTATGAGGCACCCATTTTTCGTATTTTTTTATTTTATTGATTTGACGCAAGTGAGTCAATATTGTGGGTAAGGTAACGTTAAACCATGCCGCTAATTCCTGGGTAGTTTGACTAGGGTCGGCTTCCACTATCTCTCTTAATTCATCGTTATTCACCTGTGTGGGCGGTCTTCCTCGTGGCTCGTTCTTTAAGTCGAAATTTCCACCACGACAGCGTTTAAACCAAAATCGCACGGTGCGTTCATTAGTAGACCTCTCTCCAAACGCAGCATTGATATTGCGGGCTGTTTCTGCCGCGTTAGTTCCGCGTCGGAACTCGTATTCAAAAATCACTCGAATTTTCGCAGTATCCATCTTTCTTGTCTAAATTGAATAACAAAAACAATTGAAAGTCAATATTCAAATGTTTCACATTTTTTAAAAAAAGAACATCATAGAAACCATTTGAAAAAAGTTTCATTCGAAAACCTCAAACCATGAAGATTCTATGTCAATTCAAAGAACCTATTGCAATAAAACGGCAATTTCATACTTTAACCCCTAATATAATGAGGCTGCTATTCCTTCTACCATCCACCCTACTTAAAAAGGCGTAAACTTTCGACAAACGACTTTAAATTCGGCTCTATAGGGTCACTCTAATTAGGGGTAATTTTTAAGAGTACTTTCTAAACATCAAACGTATGGGCCTAATTTTGAAAAAAATGGCGTGACATTAACATACACTACAATTACATTACTTATGCATAAACAAACAATATCAGGACAAAAAGTAATAAAAATCGAAAAACAACTATGGTTCGAGAGTGTTATGGTCGGCGCCGACCAACTCAACTGTTCTTTCACTTATTTACGTATATCGAATGATAACCTCTTAGACTTTTAACAGAAAACATTTCTCAACGCAATGGGACTTCCCACCGTTTCGAATTTGTATTCAAAGTTTCGAACCAAAGGTAGGAATTTGGAAATATGTTATATGTTAAAGTATCCGAAACCAGCGTGCGTGCATGCAACGACTAACGAATGTTGAGGAAGCGAAAGGCCGTCAAAGGTCAAAGGCCGGGACTAACATTGTGACTGACGTTTATCCGTAAGTTGATAATGCATACACTGAACCACACATTTTCTTTCTCTTAAACTTAAACATACATAACTGAACACATCACTTACATAACACTTCACAACTCGTCACATAAACTTAAAAGGTCTTATCTTAATCTAACAAATATTTACTTGAAACTAGTGCGCGATTGGCATGATTATAAACTCGTAATGCTTATTGGTTGACGGTGGTGGCAACGGTCGCAATGTCTGCAAATTATTACTCAGTTCTATCACCCTGTTGGTTAAAACTTTTGAAACATTCTGCCATGCCAACTAAAATGAATTTTACGTTTTCTAGTCTCCTCTAGGATTCCTCAAGTGTCGCGTCAAAAACTCAGGTACCAGCTAGATGCTTTAGATCCTAGAACCCATAATCTGCAGATCTGTGTTGGTAAACGATTTTGCATTTTGATTCGTGGTTGAACGAATTACGTTGCAATATTTTTATGTCACATCAATAAAATTTTAAGTTTTATATAGCGTCGGTGCACTCATTTTTTGCATAGATATACCACGATTAATAATCAAAACAGGAAATATGCATCAGTTTTGTTTTATATTCTTCTCTAACTGCGGGCCAGATAAAAAAACCTCTGCAGGCCGCATTGTGGCCCACGGGCCGTAGAGGCCTACGGCCGTAGAGGCGCTGGGGGTTATTCGATTTGAAAACTCTTTATTGTACAAGAAATTAATCTGCACAAAGGCAAGCTTAATACCAAAAAGTATTTTCTTCCAGCTAAACATGGCTGATGGGGATAGAGGAAGGGGTAGTGCCGATAAAGAGTTTTATAGGTCATATGGTGCTTCATTACCGCACTAGTGCGATAATGAGCACTTTACGTGCCTATGTCGAAACTTCAAAGGGCCATATGTACTATAAAACGTTGTACGATACACGTGCGAATAGGTAATCCGCAACTCGTGTCGATATAAAACACTCCCTTCGGTCGTGTTTTAATTTATCGCCACTCGTTGCGAATTTCCTACTTTTCGCACTAGTATCGTAATGTACTATTAATACATTAATAATAATGATAAAATATAATACAAAACTTTATAATACCTATACAGCACAGTTTATGTTATAATGGTATGCAGATTTGATCCCTAGAATATATGATACATCATTTAAATTCCCATTTGGGAATTAATCATGTTGTTTAGGGCTTATTCGGGTCTTGAGAACTGCCCGTTAAATGCTACGACCTACATCAAGATAAGGGAGATCGTTAGTACATAGATAAACCAAGTCGATATTATAATGCCTCGAGTGTTTATGCTTAAAACCAGATTAAACTACATACTGTGAAACGATATTCATGTAAACTCGTTGAGATTCAGATATTGTCTGCTTGGAAATCTTTAGGTGGACCTTTTGATTTACTACGGAGTGGTTTTGAAATGTTTAGCTATACACAATATACACCATTAATAAGAGGTGGTTTTAAAAACATAGCAAAATGAACGTGCCTGACAATGGCTATCAAATACGCTAGTTTGTTTTTAAAAAAAAAAACGCGCTTTTCATATATATCTAGAAACAAACTCGAATCTATTAAAACCATTAGTAGCCATCCAGAGCACCACGTCCACGCACGCCGGTTTCGGGTACTTAGAAATTTCAGCGCACAATATATTCCAAACATCGATCTGGCTCTATTTCATACTCATCGATCGACCAATGTGGCTCTATTTCATACTTTCATACGCGCCGTGCAAGAAAGTTACGCGTCCATTGTATGCTTGCATTTTTACAATTTCATTAATTTCCCAGCCATTTATGGGAGAATATTTCTTTTGCTATCCAGTGTGCGTAGCTGTCGGTACGTGCTTCAGTAGTAGCGTCGCACCACAGAGGTACGGCTCTTCTCTCATAAAAAGAGTTCGCCACGCCCGCCCTGTCCACCTGGGGAGTTCAAACACTGAGGATTCTCAGGGTTCTGTGCAATATTTTCTTTGGTTTAAAGCGGCGTAGGCTTACAAACTAGATACAATATGTTACTTATATGTAGTTATCACACTATGAAGATTTGATACTTGCCGTGACGCTCAGAACTAATAAGCTTCATCGACATGCATTATAGTCGCATAAAGCTTAATTCACCCTAGGAATAAAACATTGATGAGAAATGAGAACCTGTCGTAAGTATCTGCTTTATAGAGACGATAAAGCTGTTCTTCCTGAGGCCTTTTTTCACAGGTTTGTACACAATCCATATGCAAGTGATGAGCGACAAAAATGCCAACACAACGCAGTGCATAACCTCAACCCAATTTTCCCAAAAACTCACCCCGGCTTTTATCCGAACATGAAATTAGATGTAAAATTCACATAACGACACAGAATATTGGGTCTTACGAGTACCTCTGGTATCTCCTTGTACCCACATTTCTGAACCTTTGCTTAGGTTGTTTATCTAATTAAAGTTTACGTTCTTTTCAACTCAGAGATTGTTCATGAAGATTTGTTTTTCTTTATTTTCTTATCTTTTAGCCCGTTTTATACTTGAGTAAGTCCTGTCGCGTATTAGCAATTTAACAGTTGGTAACGAAGTTGGAAAGATTATAATATTTAATCTTGGCTACTTGACCGCTTTGATGGTTTGCGGCCCTGGTAAATTATTACATAACTCACTTATGTACTGACTAAATGGTGAACTTAAGACTAAGTCAATGGCGCGGCAAAAATATTGAGTTACAAAATGCAAAGTGGAGCTGTCCCTGTGAGTTATGTAAGGAAATCGAAGACGGATTTTCAGACATAATCCATCATTGCAATATCCGTTCGTGTATTCACTACAAAGAAGTGATAATCTATTGCTAGGAAGAAAGACGTAAAAAATATACCTACAAAGCTTTTGAGGAATATTTCGCTTCGGATAGAAATTGTTTTTTTCCTGACGTGTTATATGAGGCAAAGATCCAGCTAGGCACCGGTTTTCCAAACAAAATAAGAAAATATTATATGAAGCCAACACGTCTAAACAAGCAATTTGTTGGATATGTTGTTTGATGTTACATAGTGATATTAAAGCCCGCATTATTTATGGAAATTTGTATACCTAAGCTCGCTTCGACGGACGTACTGTATAGTAGCAAGCCAGTGCTCATTTCAAAGCTAAAAACTCTTTGTTTGATATATAGCGGATCACATGGAATTTTGATTTTTAAAAAGAGGCCCTTTTAAACTGAATATCTAAAAGTCCCGTGACAATGATCTATTTAGTAATTCAATACAATGTCAATTGTAAAGGAACAATAGAACTCAAAAACAGTTTGCAGAGTACTTAATTCGATCCAACAACCGAATTTTATTAACTTGGAATATGATATTTTCGCTATTGTCAGTCATAATAAATTTCGGACTCGCTTCTATCTACTAGACGAGGGTGGCAACAATTGTTGGAAATAAATACCATGTCTGCCGGAAAACTATTCGCACTCCACGAGTCCATAAACCTAACACCCCTTTCAGTTACATTTACTGAAGTTTGTTCTATCTAAGAAAGGAATATTATCAAATGTAATTTATGCGGCTATCGATGTGATTATAGCTTATGTAGATATATTTGTTTTATGTTTATTTGGGGAATCAACAAATAACAATTTGGAAGTATGGCAGCAATAGTTTTCTAAAGCCAGTAATAAGTTTCCACGGATTAATACAGATAGTAAGTTAAACTAGACTAAGGTGTTTAATTATGAACTTACAGCTTGGCAAGAAATACTTTTTTTTTAACACAAACTGCGTAGTTTAAGTGTGGCATTTTATTTTTATTTTATTTATTAGGTGCACCAGTAAGCACGCAAATATGATAAAACTTATGGTAAATGTGACTTAGGGCTAAACGTATACACAACTTAACTTGTAGGAATTTTAATAAGTACCTACCTAGATATAATTTACTTAAGAGCATAATAATAATACATTAAGTTTAAGTGTTTTTTCTTTTTTAGATTTTGGAGTTTAGTTTAAATTTAAATCGATACTGATACATTTGTACATGTGGCCACAGTCTGGGTGTATTTCCATGTTTGTTATGGATCGAGGGTTAGTATAGGATGAAGGTTCTTGATGTAAATGATAAGAATATTATAATGTAGAACTTCAATACTGTGGTTTTATTTCAATGATGTACAGAAAACTTCAATAAAATACAGAATAAAAACAGGAAAAAAGATAATTGACAAGTAAGGTTGCCAGCGGTGGTTTTCGTCAAAAGGTAAAGTAGTAATGATGAAAATCCAAAACAAATAGCAAAATGGGTGACTAAATTTTAAATTTAAGTTGATAGACAGAATGAAAGTAAATAACAGAAATGCTGTAAGAAAGTTTGCACCGTTGCAGTTATGTCCTTGTCTGGTTACCATAGCAAATTGTATCCTAATTTGGGACCAGGACAAATTATTGTGTTGTTGAAAGTTGTTATTATTATTATTGATCAGTACCTATATATTTATTTAGAAGTATTATAATATTACTAGGAGACGGGCAGCAGCGTCTTCCTGAGATTCCAACCGTATACTGCGATCGCCAACCCGCCTGCCAAGCGTGGCGGTTATGGCAAAACCCCTCATGGTTATGAAGGCCATGAGGGAGGCCTATGTCCTGCAGTGGGCGTCAGGTGGCTGATGATGATGATTATAATATTACTTTCAGAAATTGATCTATTTTACATTTCCGAACTAAGTAAATTTAAATCGATGCTGATAAGCCTTCGACAATGTTTTAAATTGTTCGGGCAGGTGGTGCGAATGTTCGTGCTGGTCGTGGTGGTGTTCGCGCTGTGCTGGCTGCCCTACCACGCGTACTTTGTGCTGGTTCATCACCACCAGTCGCTGGCCTCGGCGCCGGGCGCTCAGCACGTCTACTTGGGCTGCTACTGGCTGGCGATGGCAAACTCCATGTTCAACCCGCTCATCTACTACTGGATGAACAATAAGTAAGTGGGCAGCGATTTTTAAGGGACCCATTTAACGGCTCTTTAAAACTCACTATAAAAATAATGTCTCCAACTTAAATAATGCTACTTCGTACTGTGAAAAATTGTTACTTCTTCTTCTCCTCGGTCCCTCAATGCTGAGGATCGTGACCACGTGTAGTTTTATTCCACAGACTACGATCATAGGCAGTGTGGACCGTACGATGTATACTGCCGTCCGCCGCCTTCCGCACTGTGTCTGACCGTCGCGTAGGTGCTCTACCACCAACACGTCTGCCCACCATTTGGCCCAAGACGATTTGCTTCTCCAAACAATGCCTTTGTGATCGCATAATGTGTCCAAAGAAACTGAGTGTGCGTTTTCTGCATATAGTGGATAACCGCGTGATGATGTTGAGCTCTCTTAGTTCAGATTCATTAGTTCGCATAGGAGTCCAAGGAAAGCGGAGTAAAAATTGTTACACCACAATTTTTTTTTTATGTAGCCTATAAACGTCCCACTGCAGGGCACAGGCCTTTTCTCCGAGAGAGAGAGTAGCTTAATCACCACGCGTGCCCACCGCGGATTGACAATTTCAAGCGCGTAGGTGTGTGAGCACCTCAGACACTCAGGTTTCCTCACGATCTTTTTTTTCGCAGTAGCGAGTGGTATTGAAACTATAACTTCACAAATGTAATTTAGTAAAATACTAAATTTAACAAAACAAAAGGACCTATGCAACGATGCTCCACACTATGGTGTAAACGAAAAAAATATTTAGGTTTAGGGCAGGTAACCTAAAAAAATTTTAGATTTTTTCTACCCTTTTGTCGGCGTGATCAATATGTATGTCTATGCCAAGTTTCAGCTTTCCAGTACTATTCGCCTCTGCCGCGGACAGACAGTCCGACAGACAGACGAACAGACATGGCGAAACTTTAAGGGTTCCTTCTCGACTACGGAACCCTAAAAAGGGCCGTGAAATAATTTATAGCCTGGTGGCCCGCAGTTTGTTTTTAAAAGTTAGCCAAACAAAGTTGTTTAGGTAAACCTTTATACAATTCACAATCAAAAGTGTAGCTGCCAAATTTTTAAATAACAAAACCTAGCTTTGAAAGGTCTGCTTAGCTGTGAAATACCATGTTTCCCTCTGTTATTTTCCATGTGATTTTTACTATTTGCAGACTTAGGGTTCAACAGGGGATCAAAATAAATAGAAAACAGTGCTGGCGGAACAAAAAATAAACAAAATTCGCTCAACACTGTACAATATCACAGAGTTCATATTGTTTGTATGAGGAGTCTCGAAAAAGTATGAATACTTATAACTTGCAGTCGTCGTGGATTTTCCACGCAAGCGTGGCAGTTAGGCATTTTATCTGCGCTTGTTCCAGACATTTCAGGATTTTGTCATACTTTAGGGTTCCGTTCCCGAATGAATCCAACGGGACACTATTAATATTTGTATACGTCTGTGTGTGTTTTGGACTCCTTTTTCTCTTAGACCGGAATCGGTAGCCAGTTGAAAAAATTTTGAAAGAAAATATGTTGCCACAATAACTCACATTTTGTTAATATACGAGTACAACAAAATAATAATGAAAACGTAAAAAGGGCCCATAAAAGAAACCAGATGTTCACGTCTTATCATTTTGCTTCGAATCCCCAATTTTTCGTACACTAACTAGCTGTTAATTTACTTTTAACACTCTGTATGTCTGTGTGCACTTTCTCCAACTGACAGCTGTGAACAAATTGTTAGTGTACGATAAATTGGAGTTTAGTGCGATTATACTCCGTGCTTCGTCCTCAGATTAGAAGAAAGAGAATACTTGTAGTAGCTCGCTAGGGTCTGGCCATTCAACCACTATTTAAAGCAAATAAAATTAAAAAACAAATACTTTTTTAAAATTGTGGGTAGTTATCTCGGCACCCAACAACCCGCCAACCACAGAGACCCGGTGACAAGCAACTCCATTCGCGTTTTAGTGCCTAGGCCGTTCACCACGCTTTTTGTTACCAGTGTTCTAGAATTGGTAAAAAAAAAAATTTTCTCGACATGGGTAAAAATCCCGTAAAAGACGTTACAGTGAAGAAAATAGTGATAGTGATTATTACGTTCGACAAAAGATCAGAAAACTTGAAAAAAAGTTACGTCGAAGGAAATGTCGATCGAGTAGCAGTTCTTCGGACAATTCTCATGGAGGTATTTACCTATGGTTTTTATGCCAACAGAAACTTTTTTTACTTTTAATAGCTAGTGTACACCTTCTGGGGGTGTTACCGATGCTTTTTTTTACATGCTAGTGCATAGTTAAATGGACTATTGCCGTGCTATAAATCACAAAATATGCAGTGTACATTTATCAGGAATGTTACCGACGCATTGAAACATACCGGAATACTTGAGCTAAGGTTTTTTTTCCGAATGCAGTGTACATCTTAAGGGGATGTTACCGTCGCGTTACATGTTTATTTCTTTACTACGGTTTTAATACGACCGTGTTAAAAAGGTGCAGTGTACATCGTAAATAAGTTATCGTAACATGTCGTTTTTTTTCTTTAATGCGGAATTTTCAGTGTATGCCTATTTGGGGTATAACCGATGCATAATACAATTGAATACGATCTAACTTAGAAAAAGGTTCCAATAGCTACCTACAAAGATAACATAAGTGTACATTTTGAGGGGATGTAACCAATTAGATTGTGTGTAATAAAAACAAAAAATATTTCGGAACATTTCAGAGGCATATTTCTTATCGAATAGACATTGTCATTGAAGGTACTTCTGTGAATGCTGAAGAACAACATGTAATTGATCTCGAGTTTATTGATCCATTAATTATGGAAGACCCAGACTCTCTTGACAATCAAAATACAGAACTGAGCGAACCAACCGTCCGTAGCGTCGTATCAGTCGCCCAGTCCGCGGGCTCCGTTGTCATAGATCAGCCACCGACTACGTCAACACCTGAAACTTCGACACATTTCCCAGAGGTGGACTCTGAAACTGCACCAGAGTTAGATCAAGATATCTTAGACCTTTTAGGTGAGAATCCTTCTAAGGAAAAAGCTTATGGCGCAAAAATAAATAATGATTTAGCAGTGAGATGGAATCACATCGTAACCACGGGCCTAACAAAAGACGCTCGGAAAGAGCTAATTGGAAAAAATCTTATCCCCGAGAACTGTACCAATATTGACGCGCCAATTCTTAACGAAGAAACAAAAGCAGCTTTATCAGATGTTTTAGTGAAGAAGGACAAAGCACTTGAAAACAAACAAAAGGAAATATCAGCGGCAATATCTTGTCTAGGACAAGCCTTAACACGCATTTTGTAAGTAGGAATCAAAGACACTACTATCCTACGGCCCTTGTTGGACGCAGCAAAACTGATATGCGATATACAGCACACCGACTCAATGATCAGGAGAAGTTTTATCTGCTCGTCACTAAGAAAAGAAGTAAAGGACCGCCTTTATGCGACTGAAATAGACAAGTTTTTATTCAGCGAAAAATTACCAGACATTCTAAAGGCCGGTAAAGCAATCCAAAAATCGGGAGCAGAAATGAAGGTTTCTTCGTTCAAATAAAAAAAAAAACCATCATCGTCAAACCGACCTTTAAACCCGAGGCCTCCACTCCCTGCCAGCAGGCCTTCAGCGGGAGTGTCGAGGAAGCACGAGCCTGCTCAAGCAGCGCAGCGGCGCCGCGCGCCCTTCCCGCCGCCGCCCCTAAAGCCTGCGCCCGCGCATCTGCGACAGCTGACGCGATCGCAGCCTCGCGCTCCGAGGAATCAATAATCCCGGTATGTCCTTCTGGCAGGCTTTCTCATTTCCTAAGTCAGTGGCAACTGATTACAAATGATACCTTGATTTTGTCATGGATAAAAGGTTATAGGATACCGTTTTTTAAGACAATCACACAAATATGTGTACCTAATCAGCCTGATTTGTCATTAACTGAGCAAAGTCTGTATGAAGAGGCCATCAATGAACTCATTAATATAGCTGCCGTTTCAGAGTGTGAACCATGTGGAGATCAATTTTTATCAAAATATTTTCTTAAAAAAACCTAACGGTAAATACAGATTTATCCTCAACTTAAAGTCACTCAACAAATTTGTAGAAACCAAACATTTTAAGATAGAAGACTTGCGTTCCACTCTGAAGCTAATATCGAAGGGTCACTTCATGGCAACCCTAGATCTTAAAGATGCCTATTTTCTTGTCCCTATTCACTTTGAACACAAAAAATACCTGCGCTTCCAATGGCAAAATAGGTTTTTTGAAATTAACGTACTACCTTTTGGTCTAAATACAGCCCCTTACGTTTTTACGAAACTGCTGAAACCAGTAATGTGTCTATTAAGATCGTTGGGTCATGTATGTTCTATATATTTGGACGATCTTTGCACAATCGGAAGCACATATCAGATTTGTGCTCAAAATATAAAGCAGGCTACCGTTATTTTAGAATCGTTAGGTTTTATTATCAACGAAGAAAAAAGTTGCCTTGTACCCAGTACTATTTGCAAGTATTTAGGGTTTATTATAGATACAGAAAGTTTTAATCTCAGCCTTACAAATGAAAAAAGGGAAGTAATCGTAAACAGTATTAAGTCATTCATGAAGAAGAACATTTGTACGATTAGACAGTTCGCTAGCCTTGTCGGCCTCCTCACCTCTGCTTGCCCCGCCGTATCCTATGGCTGGCTATACATATACTAAGCAGCTGGAGCGGTGCAAATACTTAGCCTTGCTTCATACTGATGATTATGATAGTTATAAATGAAAGTACCTGCTTACTTAAAATACGATTTAGGTTGGTGGCTAAAAACGATCAAGTCAAGTCAAACGATCAGATGCTAGCAAAAAAGGGTGGGGGGTGGCGTGTGGCGATGAGACCATTAATGGCCAGTGGAGTGAGGTTGAAAGTGACTTACATATTAATTGTTTAGAACTCATGGCAGCCTTCTTTGGTTTAAAAATATTTGCACAAAAAAGACAAAATTGTCAAATTTTATTAAGAATTGACAACACGACCGCGATTTCATATAAGTATCAATCGTAGGGAGGAGCTAGATTTCCGCATCTCACTAGTATCACAAAAGACTTGTGGCAGTGGTGCGAAGAACGCGCCATTTACGTCTTTGCGTCATACATTAGCTCCCAAGATAATAAGGTAGCTGATGCAGAATCACGAAGGGTTTATCCTCGAGATGAATGGGTCCTCAGTGATTCCGCTTTTAGTACCATCAAACGATTGTTCGGCAAGCCAAATATCGATTTATTTGCTTCTAGAATTAACAAGAAATGTGACCAATATGTATCATGGCATAGAGATCCGGGATCTGTTGCTGTGGATGCATTTACTTTGAATTGGGGTAATTTTAATTTTTATGCATTTCCTCCGGTTGCAGTAATATTAAAAGTCTTACGCAAAATTATCGTAGATGAAGCTGAGGGTATAGTGGTGGTACCCATGTGGCCAACGCAGCCTTGGTACCCACTGTTTAATAAACTTCTGTGTTCAAATACTGTTCTATTTTCACCATCTGACAACGCATTGTTATCTGCGTCCAACAGCATGCGTCGTACAGTCACTTTGATGGCAGGGAGATTATGCGGGCGGCTTTTTTAAGAAGAAATGTTCCCATTGACTCCCTGGATATACTTTGCGCATCATTGTCAAACAATATAATGTCGCGATAAAAAAGTGGCGAATTTATTGTAACGACCAAAACTTGGATATGTACGAGGCGTCAATCCCAAACATTATGTCATTCTTAAGTAAAATTTTTAAAACCGGTGCAAATTACGGTACTTTAAATTCTTATCGTTCTGCCTTATCACTAATTGTAGGTGAAAAACTTAGTTCCGACGATCGCATAGGTCGACTGTTCAAGGGTTTTTATAGGCTCCGTCCTCCCTTGCTAAAATACAGCACGACTTTCTATCAAATATTTATCCTAACAGAGATGTTCATTTAGAGCATCTAACTAAGAAGTTTGTTACTTTGCTTGCATTAGTGAGTGCTCACAGAATGCAAACCCTGTCTAAGATCAATATAAAAAATATAGAAATTTGCCCCGAAGTCATTAACATAAAAATCCCCGATTTGATAAAAACATCTTACATGCTCAAACAGCTTAAATGCTCCCCAACCATGTCTTAGAATTCCATTTTTCACACAAAAACCGGAAATTTGCCCAGCGGACACCTTACTAGCGTATTTAGATGTCACAAAGACATTAAGGACAGGTGAAAATCTTTTTATCAGTTTCAAATCACCGCACAAGGTGGTAACATCCCAGACATTAAGTCGGTGGATTAAAGATACGCTGTTTAAAAGTGGGATTGACACCTCAATATTTTCTGCACACTCTACTAGACATGCGTCTACTTCCACAGCCCAAAAAAAATGGTATAAGTGTTGATTTAATTAGAAAAACTGCCGGCTGGAGTGACAGATCGAATGTTTTTGCAAAATTTTATTCGAGAAATATCATCTCTGAAAACTGTACTGATTTTGCTAACTCAGTTCTAAATACGTTATTACTAGTTATTAGTCACATATTTGATTTATGTCATAATCAAAAGGTTCCCGAAGCTCAATGAACTAGTTAATTTTATTTCTTTTTGGTAGTTGCAAAATAATTATTAATTTAATTATTAAATTTCGACTGATTCTTTGTGGATTATGTGTTTCAACCTTTTTTATTTATAAAATAAAAAACAAGTTGACAGTACAATGTATTAAATTAATTTAACTAATTTAGTTATCCTGCAATATTTCACCTGAGCTTTAAACATCTACAAGTATTCTCTTTCTTCTAATCTGAGGACGAAGCACGGAGTATAATTAATGATTAAACGAACTTACCTGTAGTGAAGTTCAATCATTATTATACGAAGTGCTTCGTCCGAAAGATTAGAACCCACCCACCCTGAGTTACCCATTTTATAGTGAAATATTGGTTATTCGTTGGCTTTAAACTAAATGAAGTTGCTTGTCACCGGGTCTCTGTGGTTGGCGGGTTGTTGGGTGCCGAGATAACTACCCACAATTTTAAAAAAGTATTTGTTTTTTAATTTTATTTGCTTTAAATAGTGGTTGAATGGCCAGACCCTAGCGAGCTACTACAAGTATTCTCTTTCTTCTAATCTGAGGACGAAGCACTTCGTATAATAATGATTGAACTTCACTACAGGTAAGTTCGTTTAATCATTAATTATATAGTACTTATAGACTGTAAGTTACAATTCCTTAAGTAGTTATGATTAAAAAAAAACTGGTCTAGTCTGCGTCGGGCTCCCGTTATACAAAGCACATTTTTCCATATTACAATAGTAGATTACTGCAGCGGTCAGCAAAAGAGGCATTGATGGACAAACGTGGAAATGTGGGCCGAGGCGAAGCCGAGGCACACATACGTGAGTCCATCAATGCCTAGTTGTGGCCAAGGCTTGCATGTGATTTTTCTCAAATAATGCGCGGAAATTAAAACTAAGTGGTACTAAGGCAGAACTTTTTATTTGAAAAATTTTTTTCTTTCGATTTTGGCGGTAACAAGTTTTCTTCTACGGCTCTTGCCGCCTCTTGAATTTCAGGTGGCGTTAAAATAAGTTCATCGCAGTCATTTTCATCACTTGAAGTCATTCTGTTAAATTCAATAAACTTTCAAAATCAGACCAACCACGAACAAACAACAATAATTTTTGCCGCGTTAAAGTGTTTTTTTTTTCAATAGGTAATAAAACCTCTGATAAGTTACCTCCTTGGTTGTCATTGTTCGGAGTAAAAGATGGTTCCATTTTTAAATAACACGACAGATATGAGTTTAGTATGTAATTTATTTGGCCGCAAAATACGACAGTTATGAATTTTCATAGAACTTTTTCCGGCCGCTGCTCGCGTGTAATTGGCCAGTACAGCAATTTTGATTTATCTCGAAGAAGGTTATAGGGAAGAGCGGGTGATCGTGCTCTTCCAGTATGAAGGGAAATTTCCCGCCAGGCAGATCGTATGCCTGGGGACGGCCGGTCCGACTAATGTTCATCGGACGTTATATTTATGGTATGTCAAGTGAAACATTTTGCTTGCGCGATGCAGGAATGTTGGAGTTTATAGTGCGCGTGCAGAGTTGACATGTGCTCGCCACATCAGTCCCCTTCAAGACCGTAGCTACGCATAGCTAGGTCTGATAGGAATCGAAGTCTGTGCTCTAAAGCCTACAAGTGCCAGGAGGCGCTGAGTCAGTGAGTCGACTAGCGGTTGAGGGTGGTCGGCGGCTAACAGTCACTTCACCGGCGACAGTACCATGGGGACCGCGCATGTGGTAGGAACCGGTGAAGGCTGCTGTACCACTGGCAACGTGTTGCTGTGTGGCTGCCGTGCCGAGGGGTTGGGGAGATCACCATCAGTACCAGTAGTCGGTGCGTTGACTGTAGTGGAACTGATGAGGTGAGAGGGAAGAGGATGCTGGCCTTGCTTTGAGACTGATTGTATGTGGGGTGCTGCGAGAGCGAAGGAAGGTTGACAATGTTCTGTCGAGGGTCACCACTATAGGGAAGAGCGGGTGATCGTGCTCTTCCAGTATGAAGGGAAATTTCCCGCCAGGCAGATCGTATGCCTGGGGACGGCCGGTCCGACTAATGTTCGTCGGACGTTATATTTATGGTATGTCAAGTGAAACATTTTGCTTGCGCGATGCAGGAATGTTGGAGTTTATAGTGCGAGTGCAGAGTTGACATGTGCTCGCCACAAGGTTGTCGAAATAATGCTCAAATTTCTAAGCATGTTTGAGAAAAATATTGTATTGATGATGGTACGGATCCCCCGTGGGTTGGCTTGAAATTGCCAATCTGCGGTGGGCACGCGTGGTGATTAAGCCCAAACTATCTCTCTCTGAGAGAAGGCCTGTGCCCTACTGTGGGACGTGAATAGGCTGCATTACATATTATACGTATACGGATCCATCGGTGCTGAGTCAGTATCGTACTTGTCGATTTTTTTCGTATGGGCAAGCACAAAGAAAAGCAGTGTCCACGTCTCCTATGTTTGTTACTAGGACAGGATTGTGCTGTGTCATCGCTTTAGTCGGTTTCTACTTTCTTTAAAACAACCGGAAATAGCAGAGAGATCACATTACGTTGTCCAAAGTTATGCCTCGTCTAAGTCTTTGGTCCGCAGCGACTCTCTAGTTATTGTGCAGCAGAAAAGTAAAAAATATCTATAGTTCTTTGGTTCATTAAGAGACAAATTCAGAAAATAAGTATTTGTAAGTAATTCTGTCTGAAAGTGGGGAGAATGTTTCACAGAACTTTGTTTATTTTACCCGCAAGGATACGAGATAGGATTACGAGGGCGGATTTTAAAGCTTTCAGTCCAGTTGCGGATGTGGTTGGCATATTGAGTAGGCAGAAAATATAGATCATTTTTATTTCACCAAAAATATGCGTGAGCGTGACCAATTTAAGCTGGTTAGATTGGTATTTTCCTTTACGACATACTATTTAAACTACGTTTGATGAGTATTTTAGAGCCCTCGTGTTTTTATATATAATACCGCAAACCTTATTTAGTAAAATTTATTGCATAACTTTTATTTGCACAGAAAGGGCAACTTTCACATTTTGTTAAAGTATGTTAAAATATTCTCAATGCCTCGTGCACAAAGAAACGTTGTACTTATTAAGATTTTCAGGTTTGAGGAGCAAAACTTGTAAAAGTCAATAAGCCGCTGCACAGCCGTCGGCAATATCGATGGCTGTGCAGCGGTCGACTCATAACATATGATGTGTGTCATATAACATCTGTTGCCAAGTTCGCAGAGCTCTGGCGATTACTCCAACGGCTAGTTTCTAAACTATTTTGGCTCTATACTGAAAAAATAAACCCGCCGTCCGCACTTGTGCCCCTAGGATTGCATAACACCACCATAATATATAGTACGTCATAATAATAGGGGTTAAAGTATGAAATTGCCGTTTTATTGCAATAGGTTCTTTGAATTGACATAGAATCTTCATGGTTTGAAGTTTTCGAATGAAACTTTTTTCAAATGGTTTCTATGATGTTCTTTTTTTAAAAAATGTGAAACATTTGAATATCGACTTTCAATTGTTTTTGTTATTCAATTTAGACAAGAAAGATGGATACCTACTGCGAAAATTCGAGTGATTTTTGAATACGAGTTCCGACGCGGAACTAACGCGGCAGAAACAGCCCGCAATATCAATGCTGCGTTTGGAGAGGGGTCTACTAATGAACGCACCGTGCGATTTTGGTTTAAACGCTTTCGTGATGGAAATTTCGACTTAAAGAACGAGCCACGAGGAAGACCGCCCACACAGGTGAATAACGATGAATTAAGAGAGTTACTTTAAAAAATATTTAAAAAAAAGAACATCATAGAAACCATTTGAAAAAAGTTTCATTCGAAAACCTCAAACCATGAAGATTCTATGTCAATTCAAAGAACCTACTGCAATAAAACGGCAATTTCATACTTTAACCCCTAATATTAGCAAATATGCGCTTTTTTTCATTCAATTCAAACACATAAACAGTGTATGCCCAACTGCAGCGAGCACAGGCATATCTTAGAGAGAGAGAGTATCGGCTTAATCACCATGCGTGCCCACCGTGGATTGGCAATTTGGCTAGGTTTCCTCACGATTTTTTCCGTCACCATTAGCAAGCGACATTGTGTAACGCCCACCCCCCACTAGATATATACTTACACTGGTCAAACCTAAGTAATCCGCTTTGTACTTACTTCTGCCGCTAAAAAACGCATGTTCCCAAAGATGGAGTGATTCCTCTGCAGCCCTTCGTCTTTTGCCTCCGTAGAATGTCTAAGATAAAGTTCTTCTATAGATTATTTAATAAGTATTGAATGAGTACCTCAGCTATCTACCTAAAAATTTAGCTCTGTGTAAGTTAAATGTGTACTTTGTAATATAGAGCAATTTATGAGTACCTACTTTTTAGAAAGGCTCTTGTACTACAACAAATCTTTGGTTATTGATGTATCGTACAAAGCAAAAGATTATCACTCAAAGCGATTTGACAATTCGAGTTGAAAGTACTCGGGGTTTTAAATATTATGGGCACGAGTAGGTCGGAGCGTGGACTTCATGAGACGAGACCTCTTAAGTTTGACATTGATATTCAATCTGCCTCTTACTATTCGGTGATCGCTTCCGGTTTCACCATGTTGATCACAGAGTTTTGTCTTTAACTGTCATTAAAAATCATCCAAAATGTGCTCTCTAGATGATTTAGGACAAGCTAAAGTAGCAATTCCAACAGCTGAAGTAGCAATTCCACTTTTTCAAGTGAACAAAGTGATTTCTGTTACCATCAGCTCTGTAACTGCAAGATCTGAGACGTCGGGTCAAAACATTGTAAGTAAGTACTAAGTACCCTACCTACTTAATAAATAAAAAGTGTTTCCCTTAAATTTTTTGTTGACTATGACAAACATTTTCGGATAAAGCCGTTGGCTAGCGGACTTAATTGGGCTAGTGAAGCGCAGCGTCGATTTCCCCCGAGGAGGGGTCAAGCTTCAAGAGCAGCCGTCATAACAAATGAGCGTCGTCGTGCGATGTAGCTTTTTGAGCAAATTTGTATGTAAACACTGTTTACACAGGCGGAGCGAAGTGAGGCGGGGTTTCGACAATAAACACTTCAAATACAAAGGATTTTCGATTTACCGCATGGTTGATAAATAAATGAGGTGCCTGGGCCATATTAAGTGCTTGTCAAACCTCACCTAAGAACGTGATTCAATGCTTGTAAAACCACCTTCAATGCTTGTAAAAGTTTAAAAGTCTCAATGTATTTCTATTTAGTTTCTCATAAAAAGACCGCGTCAGTTTCGTTTCGTGCATCTGAAAATGTAAAATTGATAAGTTTAAACTTTTGTTAAACTCATTAGATGTGGCTCAATCATTGTTAACATTTAATGTTAAATTTTATTTCGTAAGGTTATCAGCCGTTTCTAGTGCAAGATAGCCGAATTGGCTGCCAACCTCCGATAGGAGACTATATCTGTGTAGACGGCACATAAGAAGAAGAAGAATGTTATGTTTTCATACTAATTTGAAGGAAACCATCGTGAGGAAACCTGAGTGTCTGAGATATTCACATACCTTAGCGCTTGAAATCACCAATCCGCGGTGGGTACGCGTGGTGATTAAGCCCATACTCTCTCTCTCTGAGAGAAGGCCTGTGCCCTACAGTGGGACGTCTATAGGCTGCTTATGTATACGAACTTAAAACGTGTCGTTAGTAAAGAAACGGTTACCAACCGTGGAATTTAAGGTACTTAACATAGAATTTAATGATGATTGAGCCACATCTAATAAGTTGGTATTTTTGCGTTATTTCAAAACTGTATATAATATTCAAGCAAATCTCCATAGGTCATAAACACACCGAAGTATGTGGCAGAAGGTTTCAAAAAGTGATACATAAAAACCAAGAAATCAAGAAATCATGTACTTTAGAATATAACACCCCAGTCGGCGTGCTTACAGCTGAAACTTGGACCTCGACGGGCACAATGCAATACAATTACAAAGTTAACCGCGAAAAACCTTTATCACTTACCTTGTAGTTGTAAGTAAACTACTGCAGTTAGCCTTTTATTTTTTATTTATTCGTGGGATCAACGAATAAACGAACGAAAGAACGAACAAACAAACGACTGAATGAATGAATGATACGCACTTTCAGTACACACTTACTTTCGGTGCACACTTATAAACTTCTTGGTTTCGAGCTTAGGTTGTTGACTGAATAATGATTGATCCTCGAGAAAGAACAATAAAGCTAAAGAAAAGGTGTCCCCTTAAGAAAAATCAGAAAGCTATGCTGCTAACGAGCACCATGAAATAAATAAAAAAATAAAAATATGTGAGGCCCATTTACGCCGGAGCAACACTGCAGGATTGCGCTATACCATAAGGCTGTATGCTACAATAATTAAAAATGTCGCACATTGTGGCAAGAATCGAGCGACATAGCAACATGTGGCAGACTGTCGCAGCTTGTATCCGAACACGATGTTGCCTCGGCGTACGATAGATTGCCACATGCTACATCGGCCGCATGATGTTGGCGATTGTAGCATGCAACAAAGAGCAGGATGCAACAATTTGTAGCATGCTGCACTGTAGCACGATGTTGCTCTGGCGTAAACGAGTCTTAAACATATAAACATCTCTATTTGCGGCAAATAAAAAATACTGTAAAAACTAATAATAAATACTATCTCGTATTTACAGTATCACCATGCTCTGAGGTATCGCCTTTATAAAAAGTTGTTTTAGTGCAATAAAGAATGTTTCATTCATTCATTCAAATAAATAGCTTCTTATATTGCAACTAAAAATTAAATCTAATGCATAAAAATCTCGTGTATTTGTTATCGAACTCCTCCGAAACGGCTTCCCGATCTTGGTATGTCTGAGAATAGGTCGCAGGCTAATGAATATGGCATAACAACGTTTTTCGAGTCAGCTAGTAATATATAAATGCATGAATTTCTGAGGCCTTTGTTGGATTAAACATGGAATTAGAATGATCGCGAAAGGAAAATATTGTTCACCTTTTATTAGCATTTAGTGTTGCCAGATCAGTTTTCTCAAATATCAGGGTAGGTGAAAAATCGAGAATTTTTCAAACTACGAGGAAAACCCACTATAAAAATAAAAAATAAAAACCGACTTCGAACCAATGCAGCACTAAAAAGTTAGAAATAATTTAAATAATTAGAAGCAGAAGTATTTATACAGGTATTGTAGAAGTATAATTTGGAGCCGGTGCAAAAATATATGTGCTGATCTTGAAACTGCGCACCGACTACAAATTATACTTATTAAAATTATAATTAAATTATAATTATTAATAGAAACTTCAGAATTATATTGTTTGAACTTTATTGCACACCAGTAATTGCAAAATATAACATATTTGTTAAACAAGCCATCTTTTTTTCATTCATGGTTCGGTCTGAAAACCAGCTCCAAAGCCCTGCTTTGGCATCATGCTGAGACTAGGGAATGCAATCTTGATCTTGCAAGATCAAGATTCCACCAAGATCTTGAGTGATTTTCCAAGATTCAATCTTGAAGGCCATCAATCTTGAATTTTGAAATCCCTTTTGCGATCTTGGCAAAATAGACCAAGATTGTAACAAGATTTCAAGATTTTCAGACTGATCGCGCGTGAAACGTCATACGTGTTCATACCTGCGCGGCAACGCGCGAGCTGTCTCGCCTGACCGTCTCACGCGCCGCGCCGCGCTCGGCCGACCGTCTGACTGGCGACTAGCAACGGAGCGGGGTGTGTGTGTGTGGCGTGGGGTCGCGGGACCAAATCTTGATCTTGTTTAATGTTTTTTGCTCTTAATTTCATTTATAGGTTATACTAATTATGATCTCATTGCATTGTTGGCAAGAAACAATCAACATTTTAATGATTAAAATAAAATAAATGCAATAATGTATTGCATTTATTATTATAGTCACTAAAATCTTGATTGTTTCTTGTTAATTTTTGAAATAAACGTTGATTATTGTGTTCATGGAAAGTTTTTTTTACTTTGAAAAGTATACTCAAATATATAAAATAATCCAAAAATACTGGTTACTCTCAATTTACAGAATTTGACTCAAAAATAACGCCTTTTTTAATTATTCTGCTCAATCTGGAATAATCCCGATAATCTTGATTCAAGACCAAGATCTTGACCCGAATCTTGACAAGATCTTGAACTGACCAATCTTGATTCCGAAAAGAGACTCCAAGATCTTGAATGGTCAATCTTGGCCCAAGATTGCATTCCCTAGCTGAGACTGGCCCATTTTTGGCAACTTTGTGTGTCTAAGTTTCATGTAGGTACTTAGGTACAGGTATTTCGCCAAATGTGTCCTATGGTTTACTAACTTAATTATGCACTTATTGTCTGTAATTCTTTGTAAGGGTATTGGCTTATGTGCCTACTGTAAGTATTTCTTTGTAATGTTGCCAAATAAAGTTTATTCTTATTCTTATTCTTATTCTTATTCTTATTCTTATTCTTATTCTTATTCTTATTCTTATTCTTATTCTTATTCTTATTCTTATTCTTATTCTTATTCTTATTCTTATTCTTATTCTTATTCTTATTCTTATTCTTATTCTTATTCTTATTCTTATTCTTATTCTTATTCTTATTCTTATTCTTATTCTTATTCTTATTCTTATTCTTATTCTTATTCTTATTCTTATTCTTATTCTTATTCTTATTCTTATTCTTATTCTTATTCTTATTCTTATTCTTATTCTTATTCTTATTCTTATTCTTATTCTTATTCTTATTCTTATTCTTATTCTTATTCTTATTCTTATTCTTATTCTTATTCTTATTCTTATTCTTATTCTTATTCTTATTCTTATTCTTATTCTTATTCTTATTCTTATTCTTATTCTTATTCTTATTCTTATTCTTATTCTTATTCTTATTCTTATTCTTATTCTTATTCTTATTCTTATTCTTATTCTTATTCTTATTCTTATTCTTATTCTTATTCTTATTCTTATTCTTATTCTTATTCTTATTCTTATTCTTATTCTTATTCTTATTCTTATTCTTATTCTTATTCTTATTCTTATTCTTATTCTTATTCTTATTCTTATTCTTATTCTTATTCTTATTCTTATTCTTATTCTTATTCTTATTCTTATTCTTATTCTTATTCTTATTCTTATTCTTATTCTTATTCTTATTCTTATTCTTATTCTTATTCTTATTCTTATTCTTATTCTTATTCTTATTCTTATTCTTATTCTTATTCTTATTCTTATTCTTATTCTTATTCTTATTCTTATTCTTATTCTTATTCTTATTCTTATTCTTATTCTTATTCTTATTCTTATTCTTATTCTTATTCTTATTCTACAATACCTACATGTATAAATAATTCTACTTCTAATTATTTAAATTATTTCTAACTTTTTAGTGCTGTAGTGTTTCGAAGTCGGATTTGTTTTTTTATTTAAAAAATTTTAGTGGGGGAGCGGGAGAAAAATAAATAAGATCCTTATAACCATAATTTACCCTACTTAATTCGTTGCTTTAAAATTTTATGTTCTAAATTTCCATCTCCGAAAGTCCTCACCAGAACATCACCAAATTAACTTGGGACTACTTTTACGCTATTTTATGAAAGGATGTGCCCCGATATTCCGTTCTCCATCTCTGAAAGTCTCCATCAGATCTTCACCAAATTAAAATGGGACCAATGGGACGTTATACCTGTTCGAACAAAAAAAAGAATTTTCGAAATCGGTTATGATTTGACGGAGTTATGGAGAAACATAGCCAAATAAAAAAAAATAAAAAAATATACGCGTCGAATTGATAACCTCCTCTTTTTTTGAAGTCGGTTAAGAAGTCGGTTAAAAACTCAATATTGTAACCAATTTGAAACTTACAAGGTATCAGGATATTAGGCCCTAGGCACTTATTCCTGGACTCTTTTGAGTCACTCTATCCTATTACCAATTTTCTGTCATATAGGTAATTTTGCTACTTGTAAAAATTTTTAGGTCGATTGAACTGAAATAGAACTAGTAAGCAAGCGCAATTTGACTACAGGAAATGGTAAAACTGCATGAAAATTTTACAGTACAATTGCGAAGGGAACACCTTACCTTCATTCCATGGCTGCCAAGACAGTAACGGCATTCGCCTGTCCTAATCGAATATTGTAGCTAAGAGCTTCCAAAGAAAGCGACACAATGACACCCCCTTTTTTAACTCATGGGTTCATTTACCTTCACTCTTGGTACTCCTGTTATAGCCATGTCCACACCAGAAATTAGTTCTTTAAAACAAAATTATGTACGGCTCTATTTTGTGCTTGGCATAATATAATAAAACAAATATTTGGGGTCACGTTTGCTTTACTATATCATGCATGTTTCACCACACTCTTTCATTTGAGGTGCACACCGATTGCCATCAAGGGTATTACGGTGACGCCATTTTATATGTCAAAAGACGCGACTTTCCAATACATTAATTGTCAAATTCTGACATTTTAGCGCCACAAAACGCGTGACTCGTGGCATCGTAGTACAAATGCAATTAACTTACGTCCTGGTAGTATTATGTTTAGATGTGTTTATGCTTGCGACCCCAAGTGAATAGCCTATTTACACTGCAGAATTAAAAATGCATATTGTTAACTTGATCGATATAAAAAGACAAACGTAATTAAAACTTCGGTCAGGAAACCAACCATATATTTACCCTGGGGTCATCACTTCTTTGTATTGATCAAGTACACCATCTGTTTCAATCATCGCTTTCCTAAAAGTGATTGATGACGAATGACGATGGCCCAGGCCACATTCAGAAATATCTATCAATCAAACTATGTGCGACATCTTGTGTAAAAGACGGGGACGGCGTCTTTTTTGTGTTAATATTTTTCGTTAAGATCTGTAATTGTACGTTGAGTGGTAGAGGTAGAAGTTATATTTTGTAAAAAAATTGATATTGCAATGGTCAGGATTCCAACCAGATTTCGGGCGAATAATTTGGCGTCTAGAAAATAAACTAAAGCCGCAGTCCACCGCTGCATTACGCCGCAACGCATAGCAGAGTTGAGTCTACCAACATATCAGTATGCAATATGCATGCTGTCAACGACAGCCTTTCGTGTCGTGTCTAGGACATAAACAAATGGGATACAAAGAAATAAGACTATGTGAAAACTTTATATTATTATTATTTCTTTATTGCATAATATGTTTTTACCTGCTCTGAGTTCTCACTTCAATTCAAGCGATTCTCTTGCCAATCTTTAATTTAGGTAGATAATTGAAAATTTGAATAGGATTCTTGCCAAATTTTCAATTTGTTTGAGTTCTCAATATTTCAAACCATTTTCAAGCACCACGCATGGTCGAAATAAGGATGAGTAAGGAAGAGGGTAAATAAATGCCAGCCTATAACAGTTGTCAAAAACAAAATCTTCAGTCTACCCGTGACCATGGCAATGGTGCCAAAATATCGGGAATTCAAATAAATTATAAATCAAAAACTTTCGTAATCACTACACATTGTTAACTTAATTTCGGATTCACTTACTTGATTTTTTGTCGGAAAAGTCCGACCAGGTTTCGCTGTGATGGCTTAATTCTGCGAATCCGAGCCAAACCTGGTCGGACTGGATGAATCTGGAATTAAGTTAATAACAAATTATAGATCAGTATTAGCTTAATTCCGGATTTATTTCTTGTCGGAAGAATCCGCCGAGGTTTTTTACAATTATGTCTATGTACAATCACAATCAGTACATTATTTTTTGTCGACTCCAGACTCCTTTAGTCCCCATTACTAGATTACATAATTATTTCTGACAATGTCGCCCATGGGGCGCCACTACACTACGTACCTAAATTCTTCGATTTAACCTACACCTAACCTAACCTACGTAGAGACGCCATAGAGAATAATTGATTTGAATTGATAACCCACTACCATCCTTGTTTGTTTTTTTTATTTTTTATTTTATTTTATTTAGGACACAAACAGTCAAACAGGAAAAAATTAAAAGTATATGTAAACAAAAATAGACCTGGAGGTCCCTTAAGTAAACAAAATTATAATATTATAAGCATGCGATCTTAACCAGTTTTGATTCTTAGTATCTGAGATTTAGTATTGGTTACAGTAAAATAAAAGTATAAGTATGAGCCATTTTAACTTAATTGTATTTGAGCAATAGGCTACCCGCCTCTTTTTTAAATTCGTTTAATGTAACTGTAAAAATATCAATGTCTTGCAAAAAGTCATTAAAACATTTAGGGCTGCGCCTGAAAAGCTTATTATGAGCGTGTTGAGTGCGAACTATATGAGTATAAAATAATTGCCCAGAACGTGACGAGATGCGAGGTACTCTAAGTGATATTTTTTCTAAAAGTGTGGAGGAGTCGATATTGTTATTTAACAGTTTGAAAAGAAATGTGACATCAATGAGTTCACGTCGACTGCTAAGTGTCGGTAGGTGATGGCGCTCTCCACTCGTCGCATAATCAAGAAAAGAGTTTCCAGTTCGAAATTCCAGTGCTCTGAGAAACTTGTGCTGTATCCTCTCAATGCGGGTTTTGTGACATGCGTACTGAGGACTCCATACAACAGAGGCAAACTCTAAGATGCTACGAACAAAAGCAAAATAAAGCACTTTATAAGTAGAAGCGTTCCTGAATGGTTTGCCCAGGCGAAGGATCATACCTAATTGTTTAAAGGCTTTTGTGACTATGTGATCAATATGAAGGTTAAAATTCATTTTCGTGTCCAGTATGACACCTAAGTCTCGTATCTCATATACGCGATTTATGTTTTTTCCGAATATAGAGTAGTTGTAAATAATAGGAGATTTACGTCTCGTAAAGGAAATAACATAACATTTGTCCACGTTTAGCATCAAACTAATGTCCTCGCAGAAAGTACAGAAATTATTTATATCAGCTTGGAGTGTGATGCAGTCGGACTCATTGTTAATTATTCTATACAATTTGGTATCGTCTGCGTAAAGAAGAAAGTTTGATGAATTAATATATTTATTCAAGTTATTAACGTACAGGGAGAAGAGAAAAGGTCCTAAGTGTGATCCCTGGGGAACACCGGAAGTAACTGGAAGATATTTGGATGTATAACCCTTTAACGAAACTGCCTGGCATCGGTTCTCGGTGTAGGACTTTATCCATCGAAAGAGATCCCCATGCATAACAGTTGATAACTTACACATTAGTATGGAGTGCTGTATTTTATCAAAGGCCTTTGAGAAATCTGTGTAAATGGTGTCAACTTGAAGGCCTCTGTCAAGCACGTCTATCACATAATCAGTAAAGGTTACTAAATTTGTGTCTACACTTCTGCCTTTATAAAAACCATGCTGTTGAGATAAAATAAAGTTAGACAGGGCAGAAGTTAACTGTTCTGTAATTATTTTCTCAAATAATTTACCAAAAAGGCATAGCTTTGAGATAGGTCTATATTTGGTAATGTCATGTTTATCTCCTCCTTTAAATACTGGAGTAATTAAAGCACGCTTCCAAATAAGAGGGAATGTTCCGTCTTTCAATGATTTTTCAAATAAGAGAGTGAGAGGAGAAGACAGTTCTTTGGCGCAATTTCGAATGAAAACTGGTGAAATACCATCGGGCCCAGCACCTTTATTAATATCAACAGACTTAAGATGTTTGAAGACAATCTCAGAGTTGATATTTATGGAGGAAATGCTGTAAGCCATATTCTCGGGGGCGGGGACACTAGAGTCAGTGGAATCAGTGTTAGAATCGAATACGGAGTGGAAAAAATTGTTAAACATGTTACTAATATCTTCACCGTCAGTAGATGTGCTATTTTTATAATACATAAAGTTAGGAACTTCATTTGAGCATTTTTTATTCTTTATAAATGACCAGAAGTACTTGGGTGATAATTTAATTTTTTGTTCAGCATATCTCACATAATTAGTGTAACAAGATTTTTCTATCTTCTTATGTCTTGCTCGTAAGAGCTGGAAGGTCTGATAATCTAAGGGATTGCTATACTTCTTCCATAAGGTGTGATACTTACGCTTTTCTTTGTCCAGCTTTATCAAGGGGATTGTGAACCACGGTGGGTAACCTGTATTGCCAGAAGCCCTTCGAAGAGGAACATTTAGTGTTATTTGATTATTAATACATTCATAAAAGTAGTCAGTAGCTTCATTTGTATCCATGTCTTTCATTATACACCAATTTATATGGGAGAGATTCCTGTTAATTATATCATAGTCTGCAGCGTGAAATGATGGGCGTAAGTTCGACATTACCTTAAGGGGAGATCTGTAGGGAGCGCTAAGCGTTATATCAAGTGACTTATGATGAGAATCTTCCTTGGTGAGAGGATGTAAACAGTGCGATATGGCACATTCAACATTAGAAAAAACTAAATCCAGTAAACGTTTGTTAGAATTTTTACAAAAGTTGTGTTGCTTTAAATTACTTTCAGCCATAAAATCCTTTAAGGAACAAACCAAACCATTGTCGCTGTTGCCTATACAAACCTGACCGAGCTCACTCAAATACCACTCCGCTTGAGAAATATTAAAATCTCCTATAAGGAAGAAAAGGTCGTCTGGATATTCACTGACTAGGTTAGTCACCCTATCAAATAAGTGTTGTAGGTAATTAGTATGACCTGGCCCGTGGGAAGCATATATGCACCCGACGTGCATTCGCATACGGCGGCTAATTGATTTGTGGATTGGCGGCAGTGAGGGCGCGCGTCGCAGCGACGGGGTAGGCAGGGACACAGGCGCGTGAATAATTGCCAGTTCAAGCGTCAGCCATAGCTCCTCGGCGGGGGGCGGAGCGCTCCACTCGCATCGCGGAGATATTATACACAGGGACTTTTTTACAGCTATTAACACGCCGCCGCCGCGGCCCATACCGCTCATAGAAGCATTCCTGTCGACCCTATAAACATTATACCTAACATCGAAAAACTCAGCATCATAGAAACTGTCTGTTAGCCAGGTCTCAGTAATAAATATTATGTCATATTCACAGGATAGTATATTATGTAAGAACTCATCTGACTTAGTACGTAAGCCTCGCACGTTCTGGTAATAAACGTTTAAACTAGGTATAACAGCCATTTATTTTAACAATGTAATTAACTGAAAATAACGCAGACGCAACTAGAAATGTATTATTTATTTTGTTATAATGCGATGGCGGGTAGTTACAATGGTGGCTCAGAGATGTGTAGAAATTAAAATTAATACAAAAGAGACTTGATTTGCTATTAAGCCTTGAACCTAGAAGACAGAGAGGTTTTTCCCTATGACTTATTAGCAATGGTGGAGATAGTCACTTGATTTTAGCGAGGTCTTCCTCAGAAATAATCTTAACGACTGGGGCGTTATCCTTTTTTCGCATGTTGATAACTCCGTTACGCACCCACAGGTATGCATAGTTCATTTCTGTCTTAAGAGACCGGGCACGGCGCAACAGAAGTTTCTTGGCTGGAGTTAGATGCTCGTTAACATATATGGACGTAGCGGCACCATCGATCCCGATGTCAGCGCTGCTAAGCCCCCGACGCGACCGCACCGCAGCCAACAGTTCATCCTTGCTGCGCCGGTGGGCGAACCTAACGATGATGGCCGGGTCGCGGCCCATGGTTCCGTCGGTGGATGGACCGTCGCCTGCGGCTGACACATATTTGGTTGGTCGTTGAGGATACCGGCGCACGCGATGGACGCTGTCAATGTCACCTTCCAGCGATAAACCGACTTTCAGTGATAGGTCTCTCACGATAGAATACAAATTCTCGCTTTTTTTATAGGGGATCCCTGATATTTCCACGTTATTGGAACGGCCAAACTGATTCATCCTCTCATTCTCCTCATTCAGACTCTGAATCTTCAACTCGCAATCTTTCAGCTTATTTTCAAAGGCATCAAGTTTTTCGGTTTTTTGCTCCATCTTCGAGAGTCTGTCGTCGAAACCCTGAAGCCTACCATTTATGACATTAACGTTGTGATCAATATTTGTAATGTCGGTACCCAGAGAAGCGAAACTGACGTCCTTCAATTGGTTTAGGTCGCTTCGGAGGGCTTTCAATTCTGTCATGATTGACTGAAGAGTAATCTGCTCCTCGTCACGAACCATATCGTCACGAGCCAGCCGCTTACCCTCTGAAACTGTAGGAGAATTTGTGCACACACACGAATAACATTTCCACTGCGCACGCTGATCGGCGGTCATTCGACGGTACACTTTCTCTTGAACTCCTGAACAGGCATAACATATGCTTTTGGAACATCCTCCGCACTTAATAACGTCGCCGACATTCTCCTTGCAGACAAAACACCGCATACTTGATTAAATATGATTCGCGGGATAAGAAATCAATTTATTGTTTTGTAAATTTTCCACTTTACTGGCGTAAAGCCTGTAGTAAACACACCCTGATGTTTGTTTTTCCCTAAAGTCATGCCTTCCTCTGTATTAGTACTGGCAGCCGATCGAACATGTACGGCCGAATATCGGCATCATCATTACCATAGATTCGGCGTGTTCGGCGGCGAACGTGTGTCTCTGCGCTCTGCACACTACGCAATCATCATAAGCAGCCTATATACGTCCCACTGTAGGTCACAGGCCTTCTTTCAGGGAGATAGTAGAGAGGTTTAATTACCATGCGTGTCCACCGCGGATTTGCGATTTCAAGCGCTGAGGTATGTGTGTAGCTCAGACACACAGGTTTCCTCACCGTAAGCGAGTGGCGTTGCTTCTATAACTTCACAAATGTACACAACTTAGAAAACAAAGTCATAGGTACATGCCCGCACTGGGAATCGAACCTGGGTTTCTCGCTTCCCAGTCCAATGTTCTACCCACTAGGATACCACTACTCTCTCGCACTACGCAATACTTGACACAATACTTGTGCAGTCGACTGCACAACAACTTTTGTATGCGTGCACTCTACTCAGTTACGTTACAGGTGACTTTGCAACTAAAGTGTAACGGTTGAAGTGCTGTCTACTGTACCACGGATCAATTTCCGTGGTACAAGTATTGTGCCAAGATGCAGAGGAACCAGATGCAGTCCAAAACCAATCATTTAAACAGAGACTGAATTAACTTTTTTGGTGCATTTAAAAGACAAGAAAGTAAAAAATCGTGCGCTTGACTTCAAGGTTATAATTTGGCATGATTTTGACAGCTGTCACAGGTCAGACAGTGTACCTTTGTGAAGCTAATATAAAAAATAACAAAACTTAATGTTTCAGTGATCTAAACATAATTTTAAAGTTCATAGAAGTTGTATTTCAGTGAAAAGTTGCAATTTTAAAGCTGACTTATTTATGGTTAATATTCGTAAAGCTATAGAGCAAACCACTGATTTGAAAACATAATAAGTTATCGATGGGAACTTCGACTTCGGTGAAATAAAGAAACGCATTTCTCTTGTTGAAATTGGCAAAGCGTGATTACGCATCAATTTTAAAACAGTATATTAATTTACAGCAATGGAAATCATGTGAATTTTATTGCACCGTAATATTTTTTTCGCAGTGCGAAGTATCATTATGAATATTAGATTTTGAAGAGTCTGCTTGTTTTTTAAAGGGCTGCTTCAATAAATCGTTCTATCGACAAGATGACGCTACGCGATTGCGCGACAAAATCGTTTGTCGCGGTGCCGTGCAGCGGGGGTAGGCAGGCGCAACTAATTTATAGACTGTTATTATCTTTTCGCAGGTTCCGGGTATACTTTCGTCTAGTGCTGTGCCTGTGCAAGCCAAAGACTATGGAGACGCCCAATGATATGAAGAAACGACTAGAGCTGAACAAATCGTTATCGGGTACGTGTTTCTCGTGCATTAACAAAAAAGCGAAAGGAATGGAACGGTTATATACTTTTTCTTAAAGCTAGGGTGACACTTCGTTTGATGTCAGATCAAACTAGATCGTAACTAAATAATGCTCAATATACTATTTGACCAAACAGAATTTTTATGGTTAAATTATAGGCTATTTTAGTTTCTATGTATTTATTATAATCGTTGAAATTTATAGATTGTCGTTGATATTCCCATATATTTCACATGCATAGCAGCGTCATCTGGTGATTCAAAGTGGTACTTTGCTTAATAGCTTATTTTATTTTATGGAACTTTTTTTGTTTTAATGCTGATTTGATTTAGTCTATGTCACCCGCGCATTGATGTTTTATATATCTAACTTGTGGTTGGCTTACCGTGTCAAAATTAGAATCCGAATAAAATAAATTAATTGTAGCTGCGCCATCTAGTGACTCAAAGCGCTACTTTAAATTTGATTAGTAGTATTTTTATAATTTATCTGTTGTATTTATGCTGATTTGATATAGCCGCGATGACAAATTGATTTTTTAGTCAATCATATTCTAATGTCTGCCTCATATTCTGTGGAAATCTGGCTTTTGGTCAGGAGTTACTAATCGGACATACAAACATACGAGCCAAATACAATACTTCCTTTTTGGGCTCCGCCGTATTCGAGTAAAAACATCAGCGTCAGTTCGGCCTGTTACTGTGAGCCCACAATACTTTCGTGACAGGCATTATTACAGGCATAGTATTGAGACAGAAATGGCATTTTTACAAAAATACTATTTACTAGTTTGAAAAAATACAAATTTGTCATTTGACTTGAAACTAGTGCCAAGTAGCTAGTTATTGTAAATAGTTACGTGAAATAACACCTATGCTAAGTCGATATCTCACTAGCCCAATACTCATTATTCGAAAGGTTCGACCACAGACTCCTTCGTGGGTTCGTACAGTGGAAATTATTATTGGATTTCAATAGAGTACTAGAGTTCACAAATTTAAGAGAAATCTTTAAAATCTTGGATATTTTTAGTGATCAATAATCTTCTGATTTGAAAACCTTCACAAACAAGCAAATTTCTCAAAATTTTACAAAATTCAACTAACAAAAGTCTTAGTAGGAACCCTTAATTACCTTCTCAAACCGAATTACGATGAATATGTATTTAAATAGCCCTTTTAAAAAATTCTCATTTAATTTACGGAGATTCGGATCAAAGGTCCATCTGATGAAAGGAATTTACACATCGATGATTTCAATGGCGAGTTTAATGAAGGTTGGAAACTAAGTAAGAAATATACCTAACGCCGGTATTGAATTTTGAAAATACTTAAGTACCGTGTAGTCTTCAGATTTCTCAAAAATTATTAATTTAATGCTATGTCAGTTCCCACTCACAACGGACCACGTGATCAAATTCTACGAATCCGACTCGACTACTGAAAGTTTCGCTGGATGCGGGCGGTTCAAGACTGGGAAGCTTGGAAAACCATGAGGGAGGCCTATGTCCTGCAGTGGCTGATGATGATGAGACTACATAACTGGTAGAGCGCATCAAGTGCTCAACTAATATTAATAATAATAACTTCCACATAATACAATCCGGTACACAATACGCTCCGTGTGGCGCCGGATTAAGAATAGCGTCACTCCATTTCCTTCCATGGATGTCGTAGAAGGCGACTAAGGAAATAAATTACCAGGAGACGGGCAGCAGCGCCTTCCTGAGATTCCAACCGTATACTGCGATCGCCAACCCGCCTGCCAAGCGTGGCGATTATGGCAAAACCCTTCATGGTTAAAAGCCATGAAGGAGGCCTATGTCCTGCAGTGGGTGTCAAATGGCTGATGATGAATACAATCACTTGACCTGGTCACAAAATAGTACCTATACCTTGTGCTATGATAACCAGGCAAGGACGTCACAAACATGAAAATACACCCAGACCGAGCCATTTGTAAAAATGTACGGTGGCCTCCAGTGGGAATCGAACCCACGGCCTCTATTTTGACGGCTAACGGCGAGACCAACGAGGCAGTCAAATCACAGCCTCCGGTAAGCAATTTCCTTGAATATAAGAATGTCTGTTCTATTCAATACATGGTTTCAAGCATTTTCTATCGAATAGCGCTACTGCAAAGCAGAAAAACCGTGAACACACATTTAAAAAATATATGAATACAAGATTGTAAAAATATTAACAAAAGTCGTGGAACATTGGTTAAATGAACAAAAAACTTAAATTGACGTGTTTCACGAATCGCAAATTTTACGGGAATCCCTGTATAATACTCAGTTGAGTTTGACGACTGGCAGACGAAAAATAGAACAATTAACGGAAATACATAAAATTGATTCTTGTTTGTTCGTATAGATAGGTAATACAGTGTAATAATGCGTCGTATTCAAGCGCTATCGCCTATGCAATGGCTAGACGTAATTTTGAAGAAACTATATTGTTTAACAAAACACGGAAGTCTAAAAAAGTATTGAGTACCTACTCAACGACACCTAATACTTTTTAAGGCAAAGTATTATGTGTCCTTGAGCAGTTTACGAAACATAATACTTTTTGTGTCATAGACTACACTACAACATAACTAACTGTATTTTTTCAAGCGTCATTGCAATTATCAGTTTCCCATTTTTTTAAAAGTAGTTACATGAAATTACGAATTCGTTATTAATTAAATATTTACATTATTAATAAAATTCCTCTAAAGCAGCCCTGAAATGCAGTGTAATAGTCTGTAGTGAAGTCTTTTCCTTTACAACAGGCTATATGAACTGCAAATAAGGAGTGATTTAAGAAATCGTGTTTTTATAAATAACACTACTGGAATTTTCTCTTCTGCTCGTTCTTTTGCTACATAAGCATAAACAGATAAAAACGGAACAGAACAGTAAGAATATACAAACATTCTGATTCCATTTTTTTTGTAATTACGACTAAGATACAGGATACATTAAAGTAACTTAGTTTAGGCAACACTTGTTATATACATGCTAGCCTAACTTATATTAGGTAAACGAATTGTAAAATACCTATGTTAACATTTTTTTATTATTATTTATAAGCGATGTTTGTTGCAGTGAGCCGCAACACGCGCGACGCTTCGATATTCAGCCGCGTATGACATTCGAGGAAGCGAAGCCGGACTTCGCGCTCTGATCCGCACACTTTCGGTTAGTACCCAGCCGTGTCAACCCAATTAGAACGAAGTAGAAAACTGACCCCGGTTTCTCGTATACTAACAACCTATATATCTACTGTTAACAGCTGTCAGTTATTATTTTGTGTGCACTTTGGCCAACTGATAGCTGTTAACGGGCCCGTACACAAAACTGTGATGCGACTTCATCGTAAAAATCTGTGCGCTCGCGCGACGCATCGCAAGAACTTGCGAATTTATTCGCGTCGGCGTTCATAATAGTAATAAATGGATGAACCCAAAATCTTCTTTGCTTCTTCTTAGCAATAACAGAAGTGAGCACTTCTTTTTACGATCCATGTCATGATCTACTTTACAAAATATGGTCACCTAAATCGTGGAAGGGAGATTCCTCGCCGCACGGAATCGCATCGCAGCAATTCGTGTCGCAGTTTTCTGCGTTGCGATTTCGCATCGCGCCGATTCGCAGTTTTGTGTCCGGTGCCAACAGTAGAGTAACAGATTGTTTGTGTACGACCTTGTAGCTACACAGCGACCAATATGAGACCAATTCCGAAGTATTGATAAAAATATCAGCTGTTTCATACATTCGCTGGACCAAATTACAAAATGTTGTGTGGAAGAACTGATATGTTTTTCGATACTGCGGAGTTACTCTCATAATAAAAGTTGTTTGTATTGATGAGTACAATCACTTTCGTAAGTTCAGTGGACCATTCTGAAACAACCCGTATTGCGTAAAGCATTTGTTTCAGAAATTATTGCTTAGTTAATCTAAGATTTTTTCAATAAAATATATGTAAGTATATAAATAGGTTTTTAAAATATACGTAAGTATAGTAGTTTATTTTATTCAGCTTTTCTCTTCGTGTAAAAAATATTTTTTTTCGAATAAGTAATATCAAAGTAAGAAAAAAAAAAATCATTTTGGTAGATATTTCTTGAATTGGGTAATGACCTGGAATGATTGAATTAACACCTTGTTAGACAATGTTTTTAAGGATTTCCATAGTTTGTCGACTCCTTTCGACAGTTTATTTTATATCCAGAAAAATTTGAATTAAGAAGAAGAAAATTAAATATAAGAGAGAACTTTTTGTTTTTATGCACGTTTAAATACCCGATTAGACATATACCTTAGTCGTAGACATGTCAATTAAAATAAAACAGAAATCTGAAAGACACAAAATTAGTATTTTTCGTCACTGAATTGAGAATTTCTCTAAGTTTAGAATTCACTTCTTTTAAGTAGTTGCTTAATGAGTTTTTGTGAAGAAAACAAGTTATACAGATACATACATTAAATCCATTCAATCGGAAAACAGCAGTGTGTCTTCTTGCTCCATATTTAACCTATTTAACCTGAAAGAAGGTAGAATTAAAAGTTTGGCTGGGCGCTCATTTTTGGGTTCCGTACCCAAAGGGTAAGGGACCCTATTACTAAGACTCCGCTGTCCGTCCGTCCGTCACTGCAAATGTCCCGTTGCTAGGGGAAACAAAATATAAACAATGTTTTGCGTACAATACCACAGAATCGACCGGCTTACGATATCACCCACAAAAATATGAACCATATAATATATTTTGAAGTTCTACGAAAATAAATAGGATTCAACCGGGATTCGGGATTCGTGGTAAGAATCTAAAATCTAAAATTTCTGGAATTGATCTTAGCTAGTTTTGCTGTGCGCACCTCTAATTGGCACAAACGCCAGCCCTCTGTTAATTACTTTTAGTTAAGCTTTAATGTGTTTGGGCTGTTGGTGTGCCTTAATAAATAAAATAAAATAAAAATAAATCCCGATTCTTGTACAATTATACATCTATTACAAACACGAAAGTACAAAAAAGTGTTTTATTTTCATCAGATTGTGTTTCTAGCGATGGTTGTTTTTGTTGCAACTCCAATTAGTTACCTACTTGGAATTCAAGTTAAACAAATATTGTCCATCGAATTCCAAGTAACTACCTAATTGGATATCCTTGCCGTAAAATATTTAGATTTTAACCCAATAATCGTGGGTTAATCTATCTAGTTATACTATTAGATATAGAATATAACAGAATGGATGAAAAAAGTCCTATTTGTTATACTGCTCAATATAACTTATTGCATTCGAAAACAATAATAGAGGTTTGTCCATGTAGTTATATCTACATATAAATTAAACAACAAAATGATATGAATAGTTTAAATTACGGGGACGGACCCAACAAGTGATACCCATTTAAATATACTCTAAAAATAATTAAAATCACTATGCACATATCGACTTCTAACTCTACTACTTCGCAAGGTAAAAAAATAGTTTACCGTATTGCAGGGTAAACCAAAATAAACCCTCTTAATAAAAATACATCCAAGTACAAAATAACTTCCATCGCTAAATATTTATAACAACTTTAAAATAAGGTGGCTTCACTATAAAATGAATCTTCAATGTCTGAACGCGCTTTGTAAATTGTCACAAGAGAAAGAGATTTGTCAGGATCGTGTAGTGGCAAATCCTGTGTATCCCTCCCCCTCCAGATTACAGTTGTAAGTTTAAGTATGTGTACATGTAATAGAGCATGTCTTCAAAGCCTCCAACCATCGGTTCGATTGGTACGATCCTAACTATTGTTTTAAAGTTAGTAGAAAATAAAACAAACTTTTTAGTCAACTTGTTTATAGTTATTTATAGTCGAACCATTTTTTTAAAGAACATACAATATGGCTGGAAACTTCTTAAAAAATATAACTGAATATTGATAGATAAGAAGATAATATTGCCCTTAGTCTTATCGAATTGTTTTGATAATTGAGTAAGTATTAAGTAAATAATTAAATTAATTTGACCTTTTAATCCAATCCAAGCTTTTTAGGGAACCAAGCTCTGGTAGAGTAAGTGGACAGAGTTTATGGGATATCAAGTTAGTTAAGTTTATTAAAAAGTTAAGTAAGTTGTTGTAAGTAGAAAAGCCGCAGCAAAAGCTCTCACCTCGGAAAAGCCACCAGATGCGAAGTTTTCAGTTACAAAATTTAATCTCCAAAATTATATTAACTTGAGTTAGCCTGTACATGGTGTTTCTTATTAACTTTTTCGCCTTCGAGTAAATTTAATTTACCCATTTATGTCAAAAAAAGACGAGCTCTCGTCAGTGCTTCTACTGGAGCTGAAATTACGTGTTTCGCATCCTTAATACTTTATTTCATCAATTAATTTCTTTCACCATAAGTAGAAACATTTTTATTTCTGCCCAAAATGATACAGAAGAAAAAAAAATGTTATGAAGAACTTAACTACGTGATCTTCAGTCATATTTTAACGGCCACGTTTATTTATTGAGCACGTGGATGATCCACGGCTTAAATTATTCTAAATTTTCAGTTGAAATTGTGTTTGAAAAAACATTTCAACGTTAAATAGCCCCAAAAAGGAAAGCTCTGGAAATTCTCGAGTTATTGTAGCAGCGAGAACAGAACTTATGTTTTTATTAGAGAAGAAAAAATGTGGGTCGTTAATTCTACATCGGTGTTATAAAACAAAACTGACATTGGTTCTGGTCGTAAAAAGTTAGTGCAAATGGCGTGCACGTACGAAGCGCGAGAGGATGTATATGAGAAACATGTGGCAGATATACGAGTTTCCGTTGTCACCGTACATATCATATACCTATATATGATTAATAAATAAAATTGGACCTCATAGAAGGTCCAATTTGATCAGCTTCCTCCTGAATACAAACTACAAAAAGTTTTGTAGTTGCTATCTAACTAAGAAACCCTTATGTTTAGTGACTTCCTAAAGTGAATTTAGTCACCAGAAAAAATCTTCAGTTAGATATTAGGCAGCTAATTTACAGATTTATTATATGTATAGATTTGCGGTACAAGATCAACTGGCCGTTGATTCAATAGTTCGAAAGGTAGTTTATAACTATGTAGTTCAATAATTCTCTAAAATTAGTGCACAATGTATACGGTAGTATTTCTTTTTAATTCAACAGGACATTGTTACTTTTTCACTTTGTAGTGGCAGCCTTTATAAAGTTTCTTGGATTAACTTTTACTCTCCTTTCCGTTTTATGTAGGCGCTATGTACAGTCCGCAGTAAGGTCGACCTTTACGTTTTTAAAGTAAAGTCATCCCTAACGTAATTGAATAAAGTATAAAGGTAGACGTGCCTACGACTGCCGTGTTTCCTAATTTGTTTTAATTTTGTTTACAATGTTTCTTTTCCCGTTGCAGCTGACTCGAATGGCGTGGAGGTCGTTGTTTATGGCAACGCAGTCAAAATGAATCCTCACGGTGTCAGCGAGGCTTCGACAGTGATGCATATTTGTGATGCTAAGTTGTAAGTAACGGGCCAACTGAAGGCTTCACAGATACTCGAAAGTGAACGGTGACAAATTATGTGCGATTATTTCATGACACAACCGCCTGCGGTTGTTTATATTATGATAAGAACTCGTATCATTCGAGCCATGGTCTAACACTGGTATCGAAGGTAAGACGCACCCCTCTTTGAATGTATGCGTTCCAGACGAGGACTCGTAGTTAGTGTAAGCAATGCTAGGGCAAGATCGCTGGTGTCGATCGAGACTTGGCATTTGTGATCTATGACAGGGTGTCCGAGGAGAGTTAAGGGGGCGATTATTGGCTTGTAGAGTGGAAACTAGCATCATTGTTCGCACTTATAACGAAAAGATTACCTGGCAAGAAACTGTCACTCGCATCCGAGAAACTCTTCTAGTAAAAGAAATATGGGAGAGGAAGTATTCGGACACTCACCAAAAAATAATTAAATTGAAAATGCGAAAATAGGTATGTATAATTTAGTTTTTATGCGACTATATGAGTATTTAAATTACTTATAATATCAATTTGAAAAGACAAAGTGGATTTTTTGTAAAAAACCTTTGCAAGTATTTGTATATGTTGTAAGTATTAGATTTTGTGTAGTAACGCTATGAAAGCCTGGTATTCAGTAGGTACTTTGAGAATGTTTCTTTTCAAACAAAAATATTTTTTGTCTTATATCTATAAATATCCAATTTTTGTCTGGTAGGTACGCAATTAGATTTTATGAAAACGAATTGTCTCTACCATTTGGTCGAATACAACTATTTTGCTCGTTTGTTTATCCAACTAGATCAATGTCACTGTGGTATCATCTCTTCGTCGAAATAAAAAAGAATTATATAACTGTAAATATTGTGAAGACCTAAGGTAAATGAATGTTGTAAAAAATGTGTAAAGCTCACTTTATGACAAAAGGCCTATTATATCATTAAGGATTATTTAGATGACAAAGATGTGCGGAATTAAAGCCAGTTCAATGCATCCTAGTACTAGCTTTTTAGGAGATATGACATGTAAACTCTGTTAATTAAGGAATATGTTTGAAAAGACTAAGTTTGGAGTTTTTTTGTCCGTTTTTTCTCCAAATGATCTAGATTTTGAAACGGACACCTAGTTTTTCTTGTAACGTTCAATAAGTCACAGTTTCTGTGTTACTTTGAATATTTTTATTTTTATTTTTGACTTTTGAAGTTAAGCTTTTCTAGGCACCTCCACTTAATATTCGAAATTTTGCCTTCTCGGTTCATAATATGCATTTCCAAATGTATACAATGACTGGACTATCAATAATTTGGATTACATAATAGCAGTCACAGAAATCCGTCTGGTACTCATAATTTGTTATGAGAGAGTATTGGTTTGCCTCCTGAGAGAAGGCAAACCAATACTGGTATTCTAGTTTTTAATTATTTGTGTTGCTAAGAACTTTCTTTAACTTTAAGTACAAAATTAAAAAATGTTGTACCTAATTTAAAATAAATTTGAATGTCCTAAACAAATAACTAATTAAGCTAAAAATGTTTAAAATAGATTTTGATTGAAAACGCTTTGCTAGTTTATCTTAATATAGTACATTGTTACCCAAGGGGAGAAAGTAACTTATTTAGTCCCGAGACGGGGTTTGACGCCTGAGCGAGGGCGCCAATATTTCGAGGGACTAAATAAGTCTTTAACCCGAGGTAAACACTGTGCTTTTTATTACGAATATAAGGAAAGTAAAACAAAAAAACGATGAAAGAAATGCGAAATGCTTTTCTCTGATATACGGAAGTATGAACAAAAGTCTACAAGTTTAAAAAACAATGAAGATCGGATTGCCGCTTTCTTGCCTATTTTTTTTTTCTGTATCCAGCCAGCTATTTAGCCATTATTTTTTAGTTTGCCCGAATCTACGTAATTTTAAAGAAACAGTTGATAATAAATGATAACAGAGTAATTAAAAAACATTCTTTAATAAATACTTAACTTTATGTTATTTCAATTTGATATCGCACTGGAATTGAGTGGCTGTATTGAAAGTTGGAATATGGTGCAACAGAAATGTGAAAATAGAACTAGTTTTTTTTTTAAATAATTTGACAGCCGTCAGTTGAAAACGATTCTCCCTAGGACTGAAAAGTATTACTTTTAACCCGCTCCTCAGGCAACTTCAGACCAATTTCCGAGTATGAGTAATGGAATAGTACATTGTTCACCGAGAGGAGAAAGTGACCGATTACCGTCGAGGGTGTCGTTTGAAGCCCGAGCCGTAGGCGAGGGCTCTAAAACACTCGAGATCGGGAATCGCAGTTTCTCTCGAGTGATACATAGTGCTTTATACTACACCTGCTTGATAGTTTTATTTTACTTTCTACGAAAACTGAATCCTCAAACAACACAGAAATTGGAAATGGCGCCAATGGCGTCTGCAATTTTCACACGTTCTTTTTTCAAATTGTTTATCCTGCCGCCGCAGGGTCGCACTGCCAGCCCGACACCATCCAACACACAGCTAGTGGCCAGTGTCATTTTGCGAACTTGGAGATAAAAACTCAGTGTAAAAACTTTTTGGCTTTTGATATTTAGGTTACCGGCGCATAGTCTTACCCAAAATTAAAAAAGAAAAACCACGTAAGAAATGGATTTTCATACACTTTTCTCTCCCGCTCAGATGCATTTTCTCCCCGCATATTTGTTCGATATGCAATGACGTACTTTCTACCGTAAATTTGATAAAGTATCAAGGTACTTTCCAAGCAGGTGTAGTATAAAAATAATTTATTGTACACAGGGTTAATAAAATATTAACAAAATCTTCATATACATCAGAAGTGGGGGGTTCTAGTCGTCAATAGGGACAACTTTTGTATTTTTTGTGACTTGCGATGCTCATTATATAGTCGGGAAGGAATACGTCGGGAATTTAAGGTAATTAAACTTTACCTAATAAATTATCGCGATTAGACCCGTTTAATATATAGGTACTAATATATAACTTTACTTTTGGGAAACGTCGAAATCGGGAAAATACATCAAAATAAAATAGTATGGAATACCATACATTTTAATGCCGCAGGTGGTCACTTTAGTATGGTTTTAATAACACCTGTTTTTCGCGATTTCGAAGTATTCTCTGTAGTAAAATAAAAAAAAATTGTTTTGAAAAATAACATAAAATATAATAGTTTAGTTGCTAGTTATTTACAAATTTCAAAGCAATTTCCAATTCCTACTAAGGATTTACCTGTATCTTAGAAGTTTGATCTCTTTCTACGAGTTATTTGCAAAGTTACACACTAACTAGACTTGTAATTAAAGAAGATAAGTTCCGCAATACAATTTGGATATTTAAGGCAGACCGTAGCACTTTCTGAACTCCGGTTCAAGTAGCACTTAACTAAAATTCCTCATAAAAAATCCTATTTAAATGGCCACTTAAGGGGGACACTGCGGTGATTCCCACACAAACATAGTTTGGTTTTAATTTATAAATGACATGATCGCAGTGAAACTTTACCAATACGTTTAGAGGACACAAATCGTCGTTAAATTGTGCTTAGAATTAGAAATAAACGTATGAAAAAGAAAGTATAGCCTTGTGAATATTTTCTACGAAAGGTCTTATGAGGCTATAATTTTTTTATGCTGTTATTCTCACTTGTAAGCACGAGCAAACCTTGATAGCTTATGTCTATATTTATGTATAAAGTTTCATTTTCACTTTCACATGTGTCCTCTAAACATATTGGTAAAGTGTCATTGATATCCGACATGTCATTTGCGAATTAAAACCAAACTCAAACTCTTTAACAACATACCGTGACATTTCACAAGCGGCGCAGGCTGCGCAAGTCGACCCAAAACTTATTGCTTCACTTAATTAGTGCACAAAACAGTAAATATGTAACAAAATTAACTTGATAACATAGTAAAAGATGTTCGTTTTGACGAGTAGAACCATCCATTTCTGGATTTATTTTGGGGAATTTGTCTTACCCTGTATTTTAGTCGCTCGCATACCTTATATATACATAATATGACAATACCGATTAAGCAGAGAATTATTTTGTGTCTTTTAAAGAAACATGAATTTTTGTGAAATATATTTAACTGAAGAAAATAAAGTGTTTTAATATTTGTAGTGACCGCATTTTTATTATTAATAAAATAATTACCTACTCCTGATCAATTTCATGTTGTCTTTGCGTGTAGGACAGAATCCGTACCACAAGAAGCGGAAGAATCTCAAGTCTCCGCTCCACGGGTAAAAAATAAATACACGGAGTTTTGACAGACTTCTTAAAACGAGGGTGGTCTAAGTTCATTTTATTTGCCTGTGTATCTATTGTAGGGTACATACAATCCTGTAATCGAACCGTACGTTTTCTATCCCTCGTAGGAATTTCGCGTGGCATTGTGTAGCGATGACGTAAGTGATGACCTCAGAGTTACAGAACTTCGTAGCGTACTTACGTTGCGTACTCTTATACTAAAAGAGAATGCACACAATATCCAAACAAATGGATTGCACTGAGGTTTGGTAGCCCTCCAAATCTTTTAATATCAAATTTCAAAACTCAAGTGCCTATCGCAGAGAAATATTTCAGATACTACCAACAAAATGCACATTTTAAACTAAACGCCGCATACAATTACAATGCAGTGTTGCAACAATGTAAAACATGAAAACCTTTTCTTCGATGTAGAGGCATTGTGTGGCATTGTGTAGCGATGACGTAAGTGATGACCTCAGAGTTACAGAACTTCGTAGCGTACTTACGTTGCGTACTATTATACTAAAAGAGAATGCACACAATATCCAAACAAATGGATTGCACTGAGGTTTGGTAGCCCTCCAAATCTTTTAATATCAAATTTCAAAACTCAAGTGCCTATCGTAGAGAAATATTTCAGATACTACCAACAAAATGCACATTTTAAACTAAACGCCGCATACAATTCCAATGCAGTGTTGCAACAATGTAAAACATGAAAACCTTTTCTTCGATGTAGATTATTAAACTTCTGATTTCAATATGGAAATTTTGATACAAATTGTCCGCGTCAAGTTTCAAGACAGAAAATATACTTACGTATGAGCGTATGCTTAAGAGAGAAAAATATTAATTTTCAAATAACGCATAAGTATTAATTGGTATAAAGTTGAATTTTCGCCAATTGAAATTCCCGGTGTATATTACGAGTTCTCGGCAGTTTGCCTTCACCAAGTTATACCTACTTGAACGATGCAGTTGGATGGCAAAAAGCCAGTTCATACGTTCGAAAACACAAGACAAATTAGTGCTAGAATTTTTTTAAATTATCTGCACTTACGTAAACTGCCTTGAACATAATTAGATTTTATTGCCGAGAGTTTTTCCCTTAATCCGCAGTTTTAAGGTGTAAATAAATTCACCATGGAAAACAGTCTTTGTATGAACAATCAAATATACTCACTCATAAAACATAGACACTCACTCACACGTAGAAAACATTTTTTGCTGAGGGGATAGCTTGGTACGAACTTTGAATAACGGGCACGACAAACAAAAAATCCTCGGCAGGTTGTTGTACTCTCGCCCTATATCGTTCCAAATCGCCTCCAAAGGCGCGAGACACACAGAAGGAACGTGGGACGGGGTGGTGGAAAGGACGGACTGCAGTAATGTCGCCTTTTCAGCGCACACAGATGGGACGGGGCGAGGGCGCTCGACTTCGCAGAACAAAGAGCAGTTTGTAGACTAGCCACTCTTACAGAAGCTACACTCTCTTCAATTCTGTATTAAACATTGACTAGCTCTGTCGAATCTACAGGGTGTAACGTAATAGCTATATCTACAGAAAAAATATTAACGTTTCGTAAAGTGAATAAAAAAGTTTGTTTTCATGTTCTAATACAAAATCCTCTTACTTTTTAAATGAGTAAAGGTCAAAACTGTTGTCGCGGCACGTACCCCTTAGTTTTTGAATTTGCTGCCTGCTGTTTTTTCCCTAGATAGATAGTGTAACAGTCGACAGGGCATTTACATTTTAGTTGCAGTCACCCATAATGCAACGAAGTAGCGTGCATACATGTAAAGGATGACGTGCTGTGGACTGTACGTTATGGTAAAAAAAATATAAAAGTTGACCTGCTGTCGAATGTACCAACTTTGTGGCAAAATAAACTCATTCACTTCCGCCCAACTGGTAACTTCTTTTACAGTCGACAGCACGTCAACCTTTACACACGTGCTTTCTAATCAGAGGTTAGAATGCATACTGGAAGAGTTAGATATTTTATATCCGTAAATATTAACACTGGGTGACGTGGGACGACCGTTCCGCGCCGCGTCCTTTCTTTGTGCTTTGACCAAAGGGCGGAGACGTCGAAGCGTTGCACCCGCGCCCCGTCCTCTTTGTGTGGGCTTTGTCCCGACCCTTCAGTACATTTTGTATGAAAGTGATTTTAATTAATGTCACGTCTTTTCCACGCCTCCGCCCCTCGTCCAATCTGTGTGTCTCGCGTCTCAAACGTCGTGTATTATGTATAGCGAATCGTGTAGGAAAGGCTAGCAGGAGCGGGAACTTTCCGAGTTCTTAAATCACTCCTGCAGTAACTGCGACGTGATCAGAGCCGAGTTTCATACATGGGTAGTATAGGGAAGAGCGGGTGATCATGGCCTTCCACTATAAAGGGAAATTTCCCGCCAGGCAGATCGTATGCCTGGGGACGGCCGGTCCTACTGATGTTCGTCGGACGTTATATTTATGGTATGTCATGTGAAACATTTTGCTTGCGCGATGCAGGAATGTTGGAGTTTATAGTGCGCGCGCAGAGTTGACATGTGCTCGCCACATCACTCCCCTTCAAGACCGTAGCTACGCATAGCTAGATCTGATAGGAATCGAAGTCTGTGCTCTAAAGCCTGCAAGTGCCAGGAGGCGCTGAGTCAGTGAGTCGACTAGCGTTTGAGGGTGTCCGGCGGCTAACAGTCACTTCACCGGCGACAGTACCATGGGGACCGCGCATGTGGTAGGAACCGGTGAAGGCTGCTGTACCACTGGCAACGTGCGCTGTTGCTGTGTGGCTGCCGTGCCGAGGGGTTGGGGGAGATCACCATCAGTACCAGTAGTCGGTGCGTTGACTGTAGTGGAACTGATGAGGTGAGAGGGAAGAGGATGCTGGCCTTGCTTTGAGACTGATTGTATGTGGGGTGCTGCGAGAGCGAAGGAAGGTTGACACTGTTCTGTCGAGGGTCACCACTATAGGGAAGAGCGGGTGATTGTGCTCTTCCACTGTAATGGGAAATTTCCCGCCAGGCAGATCGTATGCCTGGGGACGGCCGGTCCTACTGATGTTCGTCGGACGTTATATTTATGGTATGTCATGTGAAACATTTTGCTTGTGCGATGCAGGAATGTTGGAGTTTATAGTGCGCGCGCAGAGTTGACATGTGCTCGCCACAGGTAGAGCTTGGGTAGGGTGCGAAATAAAGTGAAATAAAGTGCGAAACGAGCACATCAGAAGAAGTTTCAAGGGCACGCCTAAAAGCAGAAAAACTCACCGAGAGCCGCCAACGATGGTTCGGTATGTCATGAGACGCCCCAAAGACCATGTCATGTGTCAGGCCTTAGCACTGCCAAATAATAAGAAAAGTATAGGACGCCCACTGGTCACCTGGTGGTCCATCGTGGCCAAGGACTTAGAGCTTGCCCAAATAAATGTTTCGACAACCCAGAACCGACCGCAGAACGAGGAGAGCCGACCCCAAATAATGGAAAATGGCTAGGAAAAAGAAGATATTTTACAAAATTATGTTCACATAATTTTAGTGAACATAATTCTGACACATTTATGTTGCTTCATTCACATTCCACAAGTACTACAGGAACAATGCATTGCTTCTCGGCAAAATATTCGTACGAGACCCCGCGCCATAAACAATTAAAACTTGGCTGCTCAACTTTGCACTTCAAAGCGGCTCATTCATTACAAAGGACATACAAAAAGCAACTTAAATTTTAAATTAAACTCACAAAAGGACCGCGGGCTCTCTCAAGAAAAAAACAAGGTGCATAATTTAGTGACACTTATTGTTCCCTGTTGTACGTCCAGGGTGGCTCAAACAGCTGTGTTTTATCTGTATTGTATTTGCTTCCCATAACTACAACGTTTTGCAGAATGGACCTCCGGTAAAACTTGAGTGGGTTGCTCTAAATAAATACAAACAAATTTTATTATAAGACCAACTTTTATCTGTAATCGAGAAAATAATATCAGCTGCTTTCGCTTCAGGGTATAGGTATTAGGTTTTAAGTATTTATTTATCATAAGAACGAATTAGATTTCATTCACTTAAAATGAGAAAAACCGGACTATGATCTAAGTAAATACAAACATGAACATGCAACAACTCATACCTTTCAGTTACTAGATTGAAACAATATTAACAACAATAACAATAATAACTTCCACGAAATACAATCACTTGAACTGTTCCCAAACTAGGATACCCTGTGCTATGGTAATGGTAACCAGGCAAGAACGTCACAAACATGAAAATACAACAGACTGAGGCCATTTATACAAATGTACGGCGGCCCCCAGTGGGATCGAAACCACGACCTTTGGTTTGGTAGCTAAGCGCCTTAACGGCTAGACCAACGAAGCAGTTGTTTACTTATTATAGAACAGCAACGATATTTATTTTTTGCTGATCTCAGAGTTGTTAGTCTCGTAATAAAATCGTAATAAATTTGTATTGGTGAGTAGAGCTTTAGTCCTAAGAATTTCTATGCTCACTATGTTATGCCAAGCTTATTTACCACAAAAGGATTTAATCGGATAGGGTGTAATAGGATGTGTTCAATGAGATAATACTCATACTCACATCATACTTCGTTTACTAAGGGCCAGTTTCTGAATTGAGAATTTCGCTAAGAAAATAGTTAACTCAAGTGTTGTTTCTTCGAATTTCTCAGAAATGAGCTGACAGAGTTCTTGCGTTCGAAATTGGTCAGAAGGTAGACAAATTAAAGTCGTTCAGCGCGATTAAAAGCTAGCAGCTGCAGCGTGGTATGTAGATTGGAGCGTTTAGTAGTGTAAACTTTTCCGTTCGAATATGCTGAGTAGCTAGGCCTGGCATTGTCGCATCTACTGGTGCAGTGACGAAAGGGTTGTAAGCGCCATGCAGATCGCGGCGCTTACGCGTTTTTGTCAGACACTGCGGTGTAAACAGCAGCTTGTGTTAATTTTCTTGATTTTAACGCTTAATTAGTGTCGACAGACAGCAAGTCAAATCTTTATTGAAGACTAGTAAACATACTTTCAGACACAGGACGTGTAAAATAAATAAATTTATCTGAGCTACAAATAGGAGGTGTTGCTTGTATAACGTTCGCGAAGTCACCAACAGATAATTTTGCCGGGCGAATGTGAATAAAGATTATAATTAGATATATTATTGTTACAAGACAGTTATGATTCTATGACATTCAAAAACTTAAGTAATTAAGGAACCAATTGGAATCGATTTATCATTATAATCGCATATTCAGGGTACCGATTCATAATTTGGACAACTGTCCAAAGGGGCCAGTTAAATCTCGATAACTGTACACTCTTTCACGTTTTTTTTACCTAGTTTCTATTGTTGACAGTCCTAGATTAATGCGAATTTTCTACAATCAATTCAACGTCCACATGTATATAGGCTGTTTATTGTCGTTAATATTTTACAGTCCTATCATGCAACGTTTACTTACAACGTATCACTGAATTCTGATAATCGAAGGTGTATAACCAATATGTGTTACCAGTGATGACTTATGGATGTGAGACCTGGTCGCTGACTATGCGCCTCATAAGAAGGCTCAAGGTCGCCCAACGAGCAATGGAGAGAGCTATGTTCGAAGTTTCAATGCGTGATCGAATCAGGAATGAGGAGATCCGCAGAAGAACCCGAGTTACAGATATAAAACGAAGAAATGCTCAGTTGAAGTAACAGTGGGCAGGGCACATACTGAGAATGATGGCCGTTGGGGTGAAAAAGTTCTGACCTGGTGACCGGATGACGCAGCGTGGGAAGGCCCCTCACCAGATGGTCTGACGACTTGGTTACGGTGGCGGGGAGTCACTGGATGCGGGAAGCACAAGACCGGGAAGCTTGGAAAACCATGAGGGAGGCCTATGTCCTGCAGCGGGCGTCAAATGGCTGATGATGATGATGATGAATCGCAAGTGGTTTAATGATCGTTAAATTTTCATTTTATAGATTGCGTTATTTCAATTATACGCTGGCTCAAGTTTTATATCGTTTGTTTTTTTTTGTTTAATAAAATACCAGACATAAAATGCTACGAAATGCCTTTTAAGATTTTTCGTAACGTGCACCGAATATCTTCTACAATACCGCTTATCATGCCAGCCCTAAAAGACTTCAAAGAAAAATTGTCTTGGAAGTTCGGGAAAAGCTCGGAAAAAACTGCGAGACTCTATTCCTGAACTATTTAAACATAAAACATAAACATTTACATACAGGCACATACATTGCTTCTGGCCCCATACTAGGATACCCTGTGTCGTGGAAACCAGAAACAACGACATCACAAACATGTAAACATCCAAGACCTGGGGTTTTTTTTTTGTTCCCAGCCGGGATTCGAACCCGGGACCTCTCGCATGGTATGCAGATGCACTACCGCTGCGCCACGAGGTCGTCATAACATGTAAGTACATAAAAATTTGTACGGAACCCTCGGTGGGGGAGGCCAACTCACACTTATCTGGTTTTTAGTAAGGGGAATACTTCGAGGTAACGAAAAATCATTTAGTGGTATTTCATACTTTACTATGAAATATCCTTTTTTTCCTATTGCCAATTTAATTTTTTTTTTCATTTTGACGAGTTATATGCTGTTAGTTTAAATATTTAGTTTAAGATTTAATAAATGTTCTAATTATTTATGTATTTAAGTCGCAAGTCGTTGCGACAGAACACAATCATTTATTAAAACGTCGAATATATATCTTTATAACGTGATTTAAAGGTTGAACTTTGCAGCATTTAATAAAGCACGTACTAACTAGGGTTAGTTTAAATAGATCAATCAATAAACTACAAAAGAGTGATTATTCAACTTTTCAACAAAAAATAACTGTCTAGACGTAGGTACTTGATATAGTCATATAAAGTAGAGTCGGCAAAAAATGAAGAATAATATATAATTACACTGGAATGGTAATCTCTTTCTGGAGTGAAACATTATCAAATACAATACTGGACAAGTGCCAGTATGACTCACACCCTGAGGATTCCGTTCAATTATTAAATGCTTTCATTAATTATGTGCAATAACAAAAACCGGCCAAGTGCAAGTCGGACTCGCGCACGAATGGTTCCGTACCATTATCATTGAATTTTAACCATTATCTATATAACATTAGATACAAAGATCGAGAAAAAACGGCCAAAAATCACGTTTGTTGTATGGGAGCTCTCCTTAAATATTTATTTTATTTTAATTTAATTGTTAATGTTTGAAGTGAAAATAGAACTAAATATTTTGTGAATATTTCAAGCGTATACCTATTGCTGTTATTAATATCGAGCAAAAAACGTCAAAAAATTACGTTAATTGTATGGGAGCCCCCTTAAATATTTCTTTATTCTGTTTTTAGTCTTTGTCGTTATATCGTCAAACAGAAATACATTATGTGTGATCTGTGGTAAATTCCAACTGCCTAGCTATCACGGTTCATGAGATACAGCCTGGTATCCGTCCGTCTGTCCATCCGTCCGTCCGTCCGTCCGTCCGTCTGTCCGTCCGTCCGTCCGTCCGTCCGTCTGTCTGTCTGTCTGTTGGACGGACGGACGGACGGATACCAGGCTGTATCTCATGAACCGTGATACCCTTAGTTACTTTAAAAAATTGTGACTTGGAAGCTTTAATTTACACCTCGAAGGGATCGTAGACCTTAGTATTTATTAGCACCGTAGAACTTTGTATCTGATCCTGAGAAAAAGTATTTGAAGGACAGAAAAATAGACAAACACCAGAATACTCCTATAAGGTTCCGTTTTTTTTTTTCTTTTAACGCTGCTGTTATGTTATTGTAAATATGTTTCCAAAATTTATAATTTTAGTATTACTTATTACAAATTTTCTAAGTCAATCTACTTTTAGCATTTACTCTGTCTAACACACATTATGTCTTGAATATCCGGAATTTTATTATCTAGCAAGACTTCAGACTAATATATGGAAAGTATAAGTACTTCTTATTCTAGAATCACTAAAAGTGTTACAATGTGCGTGAGAGACGGATTATAACAGCAGCCTTAACAAAAGTAACTCTAAAAATATAGCCTACGGCATAATACTCTTCCAGAGCCTTGATGGATTTCATTTGATTCATCATAAAAAATTGTCGAGGGTGAAAACGTCCAAATAACAGAATTCAACAAATTGGTCTTCGAATTTCACCCGCTGGCGAATGGAATTAAAACGGAATTAATAGACTTTGGACAAATTGCGCATAATTATGCCACTGGAACAGGTATGCATTTGGTAATGGGCATTGTCGTATAAGATACAAGGTTTGTTTCATAATTTTTTGAGAAAAAAGGTAATTTTGAAAGCCTGGGATGAATACTCCGATTAGGGCTGTTTTAATAAATTTTTAAAGCGAAAAATAAGAGAACCAGAGTCAACGATACCGGAAGTACGTCATGCACGGAAGTAAGTTATCAACTGAGATCCTACGAGCTATCAGTTTCTAGTGATACCATGGCTCGATACAAGAACTCTGTAAATAAACAAAACTAAAAAGACTCCTACTTTGTGCAGACGTAAACTATATAATTAAATTGTTTTTTACAGAATACCATATATCAATATCTTTGCATCATTCACGTCACGCACGTTAGAAGGTCGAAATAGTTGCACACTTATTCACAAAAATACAAGAACGGGCTGCAAGTGATTTAAATCACTTCGGTCAGATGTCGCTGCCTGTACGTAATACAGAGAAGTTTGTAAAGAAGCTCGAAATTTCATCGATGCTTGCACTTGCCCATTAGCTTAGTTGGGAGAGCACTGGCACTGTGAGCCAGAGCTCGCGGGTTCAAGTCCCGGCATGGGTGGAGTTTTTAACCTCTAAATAGGTTTTAAAATTATCCTCAGCACGGGTTAGTGCAACAAAAATAATATACAAGAAATCAGTGAATATTTTTAATTTATAATTGTAGTATTACATTCACTGACCTTATTCCTTTAAAATTAAGTCATACTTGTAAATATTGTCAAAATTTAGGACAATTCCCCTTAAGGAGCTCCATGTAGTAACACCTATCGCCACCAATGTAAAAAAAAAACATATAATTTTTGTACAGCTTGTTTTTGCAAAAATTGATAGATGAATCTCTCAATCATGTTAATTGTGATTTTTAGGACGCAGGCCATGAACCTAAGGCAACAAACCTGAGACTACGTAGAATTAACGTCAAACCGGCGGTTTTTAGTTATTTTATATAGATTACATGGCTACTCCTGGGTCTTTGAGCCTAGTTCCTCGGTCGTGGGCACTTAAATCACCATTAAACATGATTGAGAGATTGACTCTTTTTGAAAAAAAGATCTGTAGAAAAAGATTTAAAAATTTTACCAAAAAAAATTTTTTTTGCTATTGTAACTGCATAGCGCCCCTTAAGCGCTGCAACTCTGATAGTTTATATAATGTTTTGCAATAATTTATGTGGGTTATCCAGACCAACTGTGAAGTAGCAAAAACTAGCACTTTTCCATACAAAATTTTGATAGGTACTTGCACTTCTTCTTAGCGTGACGATACTTGCACTAAGAAATGCTTGAAACACCTGATATCATGATGATCAGAGTTGTTATAATAAAAGTTGTTTGTATGGATAAATAAGGGGTAACCTTCATAACCTTCGAATGTAGGACAGTAATTTAACAAAATTTTCAGACAACAAGCAACGTAATACAAAAGTATCATTTCTCATATCGGCATTCCATAATGTTTCACAAACCTTACATCTTACAAAGTAATTCTTTCTCATAATGTTATTTGGCAACAGATCATTAGTTAACTTTTCTTAACACAAATGTATTAAATCGACAAAGTTCTACTCATATTATGTAAGTTATTCACCCCATACACTAATGAATGATAAGTCTATTCGTTCTTACTTTTCGTTCTTAATTGTTAAGTTGATCGAATTATAGCACAACATAGGTTCCAATATAAAGACAGAAATAAATTTAAAAAAATCGATGAACGCTAACGTTGATGTTTTATCTTCGATGATAGTAGGTACTTAGGCTATCGCAATGTTACTGCAAGACAGTGTCTAACTTGACAATGTTTAAAGTCAACACAGGTGAGCTCGTTGAGAGAAGCCTCTTTAGTGAGACATACCTTTAAGGGCTGCTTATTATTGTTGTTCCTATTTTTTAGGTAAAACATTCATAAATAGTTACTAGGTACGTTAGTGAGATCAAGACAGCAGATACTACAATCTATCAAAGGCTTACTTATTACTACAATATTATTATGAAACTTAAACTTAACACCCCAGTGTGTGTCTCCCAGCTTATGGTAACAAAATCTAACTGGGACTCAACGTTTCATGGTCCATTACAGCGTTAATATTTCAAAGTATAAAAACATAAGAAGGCTACTTCAACCAAGCGATTCCACTTCTTGAGTTTGAGGGAAGATTATCCATAATGTAGTAGTCAGCTTTATGTACATATACACCGACCAATTAGTGGCTATTTCAAATGTGCCTCTTCAATTGCTTAGTCGACATACATTTTTCTAAAACTTATTTTGAAGAAATAGTTTTAAATGCCGAGACTATTTTTCCCGGTTGGAGAATAAAACTGATGTTGTCACTGTCTTGTCGTATGATTTAGTTAAGTTCTATCTAACTTTTGATAAATCCGCTCTAAGAAAAACAAACACTTCTGTTAATACTACTACTACTGCTACTGTTGTACTACTTTTTATGATTAAATAGAATGAATTAAATTATTTCAAGAATAACATAATTGTAGGACATTGAAATAATTTATTAATATTTAGTAATATTATAAACGTTAATATTAATAATGTTTGTAATTAGTAGGGCTAATTCTGGTTACTAAACCAGCTTTGATTTACTCTTAGTAACCAAAATTACCCCTACTATTACCTACATAACTCACCCGGTCGATTGCTTTAGCGTTAGATGTCTGGGATGTACGAGATGTAATCTCTCAGCTTCAAGTCAGCCTGTGCCACAGATTTTGTGCAAAACCATCTCGGAGGAGCATAATCTTTAGAGTATGTACGGTCGACAGTACATTTAACGTACATCATACGTGTGCTCTAATCAGTTACGTCAAAGGCGACTTTGACAAAACTTTATATATTAACTTGATGTCAATGGGCGGGGCACATAGCACGCAAAACTGATGGCTGATGGGGCCGAAAAGTTCTCGAATGGAGAGCACATCTCGGCAAGCGCAGCGTAGGACGACCAGCCACAAGATGGACAGATGACAGGAAGACGCTGGATGCAAGTCGCTTCCAACCGGTCTTTTTGGAAATCCATGGAGGAGGCCTAGTCCAGCAGTGGACTTCTTGTGGCTGAATGATGATGATGAACTCCATTGTATGGATACCTAGGGCCTGTTTCATATAAGTACAATTCATGGTTTACTATGACAATTCGATGTACATTGCAAAGTCGATTAACCCAAAGATTAACAAATAGACTGCTGCGCAATGTACCTTGAATTTGTCATAGTATACTACGAATTGTAGTTTTATGAAACTCGGCCTGGTTGTACTTCTAAACGTGTAACTGGAATACGGATGTATCGCTTTTTTTTGTAGGTATCACTATATAGTTTCGCTTTATATATCAGTCGTAAAGAGACTAACTTGGAGATACAGTTACTAAAGATAGGTAGTATTTTTCGTTGGTCCTATAAATCCCAGGCGAGCATTGGGGAAAATTTCCAATTTTGACGGTGATTTGCGGCAGCTTCCAATTCAGGCCAGATTATGATTGACTTGGCCTCTTAGGCCGTAGATATTTTCCAAATGATCCTTCGCCTTCTCTAGAAGGGGAATAACTTGACACGTTGTAGTAAAACAATTGATAAACTTTGTAAAAAAACTTGTTTATTGTTCATTCCGGGAAATTAGCCTACTTAGAACAAAAGGGTCGGAGTTTATTCAGCACGTCTAACTAATTAGATTATTGCTAGATCTTGGCAGTACATTAACCGATAGGTAGATTACCTATTATGTAATTTTCCCTCTGACTTTGGAAAAATATGGGATATCTTATGAAAAATCGTTTGTACATTAGTAAAAATAGGGGGCTGTCATACTGAAAATCGAAGACTAACTGAATTTCATGATTTATTACGAAGCAATTACGGAATTCAGATAAAATACATCAATCTCAATCCTGCAATCACGGAATTGATTTTCAGCATGAAGAGCCGGTGCAGTAAAATATTAATAATTGAATTATACAAAATGCTTTTTAGTACATACCCAGACGCCCCGTAGAGATTTTAATACCAGCCTTAGACGTGGGGCACATAGGAAAGACGTGGGACGAGGGCAAGGAAAAGTCGCGGCGTCATTTCAACTGACTTTCATACAAAGTGTACTGAAGCGATGGGACATAGGTCACACAAATAAGACGGGGCAAAGGTGAACTCTATACAACGCGTCTTGTCTTTTTCGCGTCCCCTCGTCCCACGTCCTCCCTACGTGCCCTTGAGGGTTATAATTCTTTAAATACACCGTTTTGTAGAGACAAAAACGTTACCATAAGCAAAGGAGCTTTCCAACTTTCCTTCTATAGAACGTTCTATAAAATTAATTAAAATATCTACGAGTGGCTGCTATTATAAATGAAAATACAAAATAAACGCTATAGATACCCAAACTTAGATATTTCACAACCGTAAATATCTAAGTTTGGGTATCTATAGGAATTTAATACTGCTTTTAAACCTCGAGGTTTAAGGGCGGTATAAAGCGCACTTATATCTGAGGTCGTTCTTGAGTGCTTATTTTAACATGCTCTACGAAAACAAAACAGCAACTTCATGCGCACTCAAGAGCGACCTCGGAGGTAAGAGCGGTATCGTGTTACCGATTGCGTATTCTAGATTCTCATACGGACTCTCCTGAGCACTAGTGACGAGTCAGTCTAGCTTGCTAAATTTTGGAGATCAGTAGTAGTGAACACACCGTTTCAGAATTAAACTAAATAGCACACAACCTTACGTGGTAACTTTTTTATTTCAACGTGCTCTAGACGAACGATTAGGCCTTCTATTCTGTTCATGCATTGAATGACAGATTTACGGTCGGGTCACGTGATACGTTTTTACATTCCATTGACCCCTTAGAAGGTTTAAACTTGAAGCAGCAAAGAAATAAAAATTATTGTAATAATATTAGTCATCTTTTGATAAATGTGATCTGAGGGTTTGATGGATAATTAAATTGCGGATATTCAAGGCATATTTTTCTTATCCTGTACTATGTTTTTCATTGAGAAAATTTGATTCCAAAATTAATAGTTTTGGAAACTACTTTGTCGTATTAAAAACGTAGTTATCGGAAAATCGGAAAACAAAAATATACTTAAAATGTCAGTACAGGATAAGAAAAATATTATTTTCTTAATATCAGATAAACCAAGACATTTCAAAAAACATCAAATGAGAAATGCTCGTAGAAAAAAAGCGGCAGTAAAACGCAAATACAAATTAAAGTATTTCAGGTTGAAATTATTTTAAAAAATACCCTGTATCCATTAAGGCTGCTCTTACGTGGAGCACACTGTCTCGCTCGCACATTGTAATAATATGAGTAGGTAAACTTTTGTTAAATGTGGTGTGAGGGTTTGATGTATAATTAAATTACGAGCATTTTAAACATATTTCTGTTTTCCTTTGCGTAGTTAATAATTAATAAAGAAAAGTCGTCTCCAAAATTAAAAATTTTGGAATCAAATATTTTCAATCAATAAATTAGTACAGGATAAGAAAAATATGCCTTGAATATCCAAATTTAATTATCCATCAAAGCCTTAGACCAGATAATTCAAAAATATACTCATTTTATTGCAATCACGAAAAATTATAGATTGGGCGAGCGAGACAGCATGCTACACGTAAGAACAGTCTTAAGACACGCAAGTATCTGGAAGAGTTTGACTGCAACCAAGAGCTATCACTTACTACGATCTTGGTATACGATCTTGATCTTGGGCCGGTAAGGGACGACCCAGACGGACATACTTTGACCAAATAGAGGATGTATTAACAAAGGGCAAGATAAAAAGTACCCGAAACCGGCGTGCGTGCATGCAACGACTAATGAGTGTTGAGGAAGCGAAAGTGATCTGTCAGGATCGTAGCAAGTGGCAGTCCCTGGTCTCTGCCTACCCCTCTGGGATACGGGCGTGAGTTTATGTCATGGTATACCATGAAGCCAAAGTTCATTAACATTGTTTATCATTGCATTTTCAGGTATGTAGTACTTGTTACTTGCTACTGACTACTGGGTATTTTAATGGGATGACTGATTTATGTGACTGTTCTAATAAATATGTTGTACTTGTCCAATGCTTTAAAATGGACTACAAATTAAGTAAGCACCTATACTCTACTTAAAATTACCTGCGTTGTCTTGCCATAATGTCAGGTCCACAGACGGCAGATGGTCACAGGGCACTAGTTTATTTCTGTAATAAAAAGGGGCTCCTGTTATTTATGGACAGCGTTTATCTCACAATAACTGTGCAAAAAATAGTGAGGCTGAGCGTTAACCGCCAAGCGCCATTCACCCACTTGCTGACAGCCTCCGCGCCTAAAAAATAAATGTGACAATCTGAAATCTCCTGTACGCAAAAAATAAGAAATTGGACACTGTCTTTTTTGCGGTGATTATAGTAATAATTAGTTGTAATACTAGGTATATTCAGACTAATACCACCGAAATAAATTAGTACCACTCGCTAAAAGTGAAGGACAACATCGTGATGAAACCCGCGGACTGGTTGGCTCCGCACTTTTTGTCATTGTCTAGTTCACGGATTAGGAATCCTAAACTCACTTCACTTCGTACACATTCGTTCATTCATTACAATGTAATATGTTATTGTATTTCTAGTTCACAATTTTTTTTATATTTCACATAATTGCAATAAAAAGTTCTCTGTCTACTTATCTATCTATCTATTAGATCGCGCGCCACAAATGAAGTCCCTCGGTAAGGTCCTTAATTCAATTTCATTACTTGAACGTGGTATGATACTTACTTCATTATAAGACAAAGATGGTAACGAAATTTTAAATTAAGTAATTAAAATAATAAAAGTTCCATCTGCCCATTATTTTAGATTTAGACGCATATTCGTTAGACAATGTTCTATTTCGTAAAGTCGCTGCTGCGCGATAGTGAACTATGAATGTAAGAAGAACTACTTAATTGAAGGAAATTAACTGTTTTTCTGTTCAATGAAGCGTTTCGTGCACGATTACTTTCCTGTAGATGAAGGCAACTAAGCTCAGAGGATCGTACGGGGGTGGGGCAAGCCTACTCAATCAAAAAAATATAAATAGTAAGGGTAGTACCTAGTAGTATCTAGTACCTACGCCAGTCTGATCTGTCACTTTACCTACCTAGTGCAGATATAATACCTATTATTATAGTTATTTGAGTAAACAAACGTATTATTTCTTTATAACACACGTAACAGGTAGTCAACATTTGCATTTTGAATTTTGGATCATGGTTATCATCAACCAATTCAATTCAACTGATCTGTTCGACAACCGAGTGCAATGCCATTATCATATAGTGTTGGGTGGCTCAGCGATTAGTTTAAAGTGCACTTATTCCATAACGTGGCTGCGTGCTAATCCCAAACAGGGTTGTCCGTTCATCAAAGAGGCTTTTAAAGTAAGACTTGTACTTAAATACTGAGGAATTGGCAAAATGTACTATATTGACTATAATATCTTTTACGCTATAAGTTTGTCAATTCTGTTTTTTCTCCTTAAATAAATAAATAAATGCCTTCCAGATGTACTACGTAAAAACAGTTTTTATTTACCAACAAGTCTACTCAAATTTAGTTTCTATCTACCTAAACAGACAGTAAACAGAGCCCACTGTTGGGCATAGGCCTTTTCTCTTTCACGCCAACCCATCCGGTCCTGTGCTAGTCTCGTCCAATGGTTCCCAGCCGCTTTCTTGATGTCTGCCCACCGACCGTCGATCCGTTCTTAGCCATGAGTCAGTGGCTACCTTAGTCCACCGGCCATGTTTCCGCCTAACCAAATGCCCCGCCCATCGCCATTTTAGCTTACGATCTGTGTGCGTACATCTTCGACTTTGGTTTTTTGCCGAATATCGACGTTTCGCAAACGATCGATAAGTGAGATGCCTAACATGGCCCGCTCTATAGCCCTTTGCGCAGTTTGGATTTTCTCCATATTGGATTTCTTGAAATTCAATGTTTCAGCAAATTTTATTCGTCGAAAAAATTACATTACTACCAAAACGGAGAAAGTCTCACCAAATTTACCTAAACAATCCAAATCATTATGAATAATGTATTGTTCGGTATATAAGCATTTAAAAAACAATGTCTTATTTAAGTATGCACATATTAATTTGGTTCATCATCATCATCAGCCCTTTGACGCCCACTGCAGGACATAGGCCTCCCTCATGGTTTTCATAACCACGGGTTACGGGTTTGCCATAATCCCCACGCTTGGCAGGCGGGTTGGCGATCGCAGTATGCGGTTGGAATGTCAGGTAGACGCTGCTGCGTCTCCTGGTAATTTATTTCCTTAGTCGCCTTCTACGACATCCACGTGAGGAAATGGAGTGACGCTATTCTTAATCCGGCGCCACACGGCGATTTATTTTATTCGGATCCTACCTAGTACTATAAGCGTGTGAAGTGAGTAATAAAGAACCGAAAAAAATTACATTACTACCAAAACGGAGAAATCTCACCAAATTTACCAAAAACCTCCAAATCATTATGAATAATATATTGGTCGGTAAGCACTTTACAAACAATATCTTATTTAAGTATACCTACATAAATTTTTTTGCTTAATTTGTTTTATTCGGCTCCTACCTAGTAATAAGCGTCAGAAGTAAGTAAGAAAGTTCAATCAGATCTGTTTTTCGTCCAATTATTCCAAACTAGTCTAAGCCGCTAGATCTTTTTTAATTTCACACAGTCCGTTATCCGATACTATACGATGGATTTGGAATTAGAGGAAGGTTTTATTGTATCCTTTTACCGATACGTTCGTAAGCTTAAGTGAATCCAACTATGGTCTACATTTCCAACAATACTGCGCTTGAAAAATAATAGAAGACACCGGCTTGCGAGAAAAGTTTCAAAAACGTAATTAATTTCTCGATTATATTTATGTATTTTCTAAGGTCGCCTTTTGATTAAAATCTTCACCACAGAAAAAATAATTAATTTATCGATCATATTTACGTATTTTCTAAGGTCGCCTTTTGATTAAAATCTTCGCCACAGATATTTATTTATTTATTGATACTATTGCACCTGAAAAAATTGTGATCTTCACAAAAGGATTAAACATTGTACGGACTACGGGACTATCTACGTTATAACGGACTGGTGATGTAGGGGCGCAACGTTATAAAATAAACTAAAATAAACCTTAACCACTTTTAACGTTAGAGACTAGAATTTTTACTAGCGCAAATTATAAAAAACTGAAATAAAAAATTAACAACAACCCAACTACTAAGCAGGCAGGACCAACCTAGATACCCCCCTCATTAGGTACATTGTTGAATTTAGGTCGCTCCTGCTTAGTAGTTAATACGCTGCAGTCGGGTTGTTGGTTATTTTATATTTTGGTTTTTGTTTTTGTCTTTTTTGTAACTTATTTTTTTTTGCTTTATGCTGAATTCATAATTATAGCCCATGACACTCGACTCGAGATATTATTTATCAGAATCTAAAAAAAGAAAAAACAGAAAAAGAGTTATGAGGCAACATAGAATCGGACATACATACTGCATACATATATAAATATATACGTACATACATACATACGAGCCAAACACATTACGCTCCTTTTGAGCTTCGCAGCAGTCGGGTTTTTTGTTTTCGTCACGACGGGGGTGACCGACGAGCACGACACGGGAACGAGCTTTTTTGCACTTGTATTGTAGTACCTATCGTAGGTATTTCAAGATTATTTTAAATAGAAATCGTGCCACCTGCTCATCGCCGTTGTTGCGTGGATATGCTTTAATGTCCGCACAGTCTTCTTACAGACGTTTTAGCATTGTTTGACAGATTAAATCGATAAAAACATCTTGTGAGTACGTCGTTGCAAAATACGTCGATATTTTTTTTACGTGATAGCAATTTAATTACAACTCTAAAATTTGCGAAAACTAAAAGGTGTGGGTTAGCAAATACTGCGTGTTGAGACAAAAAAGCGGTAACTAAAAAAACAGTTTTACTGCATTGGATAGAACTACATAGATCATAAACATAACGAGAATAGAGCACTATATAGGATCGCTATTAAGATCGTAGACCACGCTGCGACGTACACGTGAGAGGTTAGAAAGACATAACAAAATGAACATGCCTGACAATAGCTATCGAATATCATCATTATCATCAGTGGCCTTTACATCTATTGCAGATGATTTATACAGCATTTTTTGAGCAGTTACGCTCGTGACTAAAAAGGCCTATTCGAGAGAGGACTCCCCCGGCATGTGTAGGCGGCAGGCCTCTGCTGGTTGGATTTTACGGTCTGTGCATGCCTCTTCGCGCGTTTATCAGCCAGGTGCAAAAACCAGGCTATCGAATTTACTAGTTTTCTTTATTAAGAACGTACTTTTCAAAAATATCTCGACACAAACTCGAATCTATTAGAACCATTAGTAGCCATCCAGATCGTTGCGTGCGCGAGTGAGTGCCGCGGGTACGCGGGTCAATGTTCTGTTAGACGGAGAGGCGGTACTAATTGTTCGCGCATTTTTTGAAACAAGATTTCTCAACTATTCTTTTTCTATATTTACATCCATACTTAAAAATAATAGTCCAACGCCATTTTAAATTACTAATTAAATAACCACAGCTTTTAAAAAACTGAAAAAAGTGTGTCTGAACGACCGAGACGCACGACAGATAGTAAGTTATACGTAGATACAGTTAAAGGACTGAGACACGTGGCAGATGCAAGCGACAGTGAAGAGAAAACCGGCAGCGATTGCCGTAAACCTGACATGGGTCTCGGTCGCGTGTTGATGGCAATCGAGAGATGGCTCTCCCGACAAATGCCCACTCCAGAAAACCGTAAAGTTTGCGTCACACTGCTCTGGGAGGCTAGTGTCTCAAATGCATAGTTACATAAATAGATAATAATTTATTTGTACTTTTTGGCACACATACCAATATTGTTCAATAGTTAGATAGGTATGTAACTTGGTAGTGAAATTGTATAATAGTAGTGGTTTCTGTATACAATAAAGAATATTCTGTCTCTCTAACCAGTGCAACTTAACTCAGCGCCTCGCGCAATTCATCGCGAGGGCGAGAGAAGAGATGGCTATTTATTCGCGCGGGTTATATACGATTGGAATGACATTGTACTGCTAGTGTTTCGCCGAACAGAATTAACACATAACAGCTATTATCGTGTTTACATCATTATATTGAAAAGCGATGTGTGTATTAGACTTCAGCACCTGGTGGTCGCGACAGCGGACGGGGCTTATATAAATCGCAGTCAGAGGTTTCAAGGGGAGCCAGTAGGCTAACTGACGCCACCAAGGAAAATAAATTATATCTTCTTTTACAGATAGTATTTGCAGAAAATGTCTGTACGATCTCTTAATCATGTTAATAGTAATTTTTAGGACCCACGACAAAGAACCTAGGATCACAAACCTGGGAACTGATAGCATTTATGCCAAAAACGGCCGTTTTTAGCGTTAATGCTATTTTGTCCTAGTTTTTTTGCCTCAGGTTCACGGCTATGGGTCTCAAAAATCACTATTAACATGATCGAGACACTTTTTGCAAATTCGATGTGTAACAAAAAAAATATGTTTTTTTTCTTCGGTGGTGCTCGTGTTACTCCCTGGAGCGCCCAAAGATTTGCCGCGACCGCGCCAGTGGGCATAAGCATGTGACTGTTATGGACGCGCCTCTCTGCCTCGTGTCTCGGTCTATGTTGCTGCGTGAACCGCCTGCTTTACTTTGCTTTACTGCCCTTTTTGTCCCTTTGCTTTCTACCTGAATAAAACCGATCTCATTATTCGACAGGTAATAATAATAGTAGTTTATGCAACTGTCATATAATGAAGGGTATTAAAACACGAGTGTGAGTTTATGAAACGAGCGCAGCGAGTTTCATAATAGTAACGAGTGTTTTAATACCCGTGTTATATGCAGTTGCATACACTACTTTATCTTCACTAATGCAATCAATCAAACAAAAAATTTATTAAATTAAATTCACGCGTACGTGTATAATCACAGTGGTTTTGCCGCCATTAAAATTTAACCAATGAGAGCGCAGCTTCAATAAAGCGCGACCAACCTGATTGGCCCTGCAATCTAGTTGGTCGCGTTTTATTGATGTTATAATGAGATTTTACGATATCGATGTGAATATTATACCATCATGTGAAATTGCTTAAATTGAGTTTTTTGTTGTCTGCGCTATAACAGTAGTAATTATAAGTCAAGTATTGAAAACATAAGTAGAATGTTACAACATTAGTGTAGATAAAATTATTTAAAGTTGAATGTTTCAGGCAAATTTGCAGTCGTCCCTTCAGATTGATTGTTTAAAATATTTCCTACAAACTTAGGTCTTAATAGACTGACAACCCTGTTTGGCATACGTGCACAATAGTATATTTTTAATACAGTTGCTCAAAAAGTGGCGTTTTGCAGGGACGTATAGCGTTCGGGATGTGGGCTATTACACACTCGTGCTTTTTTTTTACCTTTCCCGCACTCGTGCGTTCTCTTTCCCAACTGTCAAAATAATGTCTATTAAAAAGAATAACCAACCATGAAGTTTTTACTAAAAAAAATCATAGAAGTTTTTATGATTCATGCAAATACGTATATTTCTAAAAAGAAGCTACTAATTTGTTTCAATATCAGATTTAATTATTTGATTGAATGAGTTTGGTTAGGTTTCATTTCATTTCATCTCATTAAATTTCATTTTCATTTCATATCAATAAAAAACTTGTACTGAAGACTTGGCTGTATGGGCATAGTTTCCTTTGCCTACCAGAATGGGTGAAGAAGAAAAAAAACTGCTTATATTCTACGGTTGGCGCCATTTTTCAGAAATTTTCTTTGCTAGTTTAGTTGTTTGTTGCACAAAATGAGTAATTTCGACCCTAGTTTTTTTGAATTAACACCACCGGAACTCAGTATAATGGCACAAAATGCTTCGGAGAACATTTTACCGGAAAAGTCAAAAAGTCGCTATATATCTTGCGAAAAAATGAAAAACTATTTGCTTTTTTCTCTTCTCTCCACGCAATAAATTCGTCGTATGTAGATATGTAGCGACTTTTTGACTTTTCCGGTAAAATGTTCTCCGAAGCATTTTGTGCAATTATACTGAGTTCCGGTGGTGTTAATTCAAAAAAACTAGGGTCGAAATTACTCATTTTGTGCAACAAACAACTAAACTCGCAAAGAAAATTTCTGAAAAATGGCGCCAACCGTAGAATATAAGCAGTTTTTTTTTCTTCTTCACCCATTCTGGTAGGCAAAGGAAACTATGCCCATACAGCCAAGTCTTCAGTAGAAGTTTTTTATTGATATGAAATGAAAATGAAATTTAATGAGATGAAATGAAATGAAACCTAACCAAACTCATTCAATCAAATAATTAAATCTGATATTGAAACAAATTAGTAGCTTCTTTTTAGAAATAAAAACTTCTATGATTTTTTTTAGTAAAAACTTCATGGTTGGTTATTCTTTTTAATAGACATTATTTTGACAGTTGGGAAAGAGAACGCACGAGTGCGGGAAAGGTAAAAAAAAAAGCACGAGTGTGTAATAGCCCACATCCCGAACGCTATACGTCCCTGCAATACGCCACTTTTTGAGCAACTGTATTAAAAACATACAATTTATTTTCATGGAAAGTACAGCTTAATATTCCAAACTTTCGTAATGTAAAGACGGTTCGGCTGTCCCACAAAGAAACACTGTTTATAGGGACATTTTTTTTTCTATACTGAGAAATACCCCTATTGATTACTTGTTATTTCCAGTAACCAATAGTGGAAATATCTCGGTTTTGGAAAAAACATGTCACTTACTGTGTATCTTTTTGGGACAGCCGGGTTGTTGTTTCTAACCGATGGACTTAAAAGTGGTGCATCATTTATACCACCTATGTAACGATTACCTACACAATGTGTACTCGTTAATATTAATATAATATTATTATACATACCCTTCTCCAACAAGTCGAAAGGCCTGGGGCTGCATCACTCGGATATCGTCGACGTTATCGCAGAGTAGCCGGGCCATCGACGCGCCATGTCGGATCGACTCTAGCTGACCTGGCGACACGGAACACAGCATCAACAACGGTTGCCAGGAAAACTAGGAATATATTTTAAGTAGCTTCTGCCGGCGACCTCCTCTGTATAGACTTCAGAATTGGGTCCAGAAAGTTTTATTGGTATTTGTAATTCACACATGTACGTAAATTAGAAAACTTTTTATTCTGAAGGTTGTGGCTTGGAATCCCGACACGGACATGGCAAAATTATAAGGGTTTCTTGTCCACTACGGAAGCCTAAAAAGGCATAACAAGTAACATAAATACAAAGGAAAAACAAGTCACATTAGTCATATATATATTGACTTATATATAAAATTTCGCCATGTCCGTCCGTCTGCCTATCAGTCTGTCCGTCCACGGCTTAGCACAGAGACGGTATGTACTAAAAAGCTGAAATTTGGCTCAGATATTTATAACGCCGACAAAACGGTAGAATAAAACTTCGAAAAACATCCCCCTACACCTAAATTGGGGATGCAATTTTATTTTGTCGCTTACACCATAGTGTGGGGTATCGTTGGATTGGTCGTTGAGAATTATTGTGGGTGTGGGAATTCATTCGAACAAAAAGTGATAGCCGGCGTCAAACCGGCCGTGGTAAGAGCTGTAAACTTTTAAGGTTCATAGAGCAATGGGGCGCAGTTTGCGGTACAGAGCTTTTAGTTTTGAGGTAAGTCATCATTTTGTTGTTCTGATATTTAGTTTTAAGTGCTTTGCGGTAAGACCTTTTACTCAATATAAAGCTGTCATAATAGTTCCATGTAGCAGTTTGGAGTTGCAACCTCGTACTCTTGTTACTTTTTAGGTACCTACTTCAAATGTGGATCAGTAAGACAGCTCTGCCTTTATAGCTTTCTGACCAAAATTGACCATTTTTTATTTTTCCTAGGTAGTTAAAGCGCAGTTTCTATTAGTGCGTTAAACAATTCCTACTAAAGGACTTTCCGCATAACAACGGATCGGAGACCTCCGGGCCCAAATATACAGACTAGAATTAACCTTAAATACTTTAAAGGTTAAATACTTTAGAGCCTACAAAACAGCCCGGCCATGGGCAGCCGATGGGTGACTGACGGGCACGGGTTAAGGATAAATCTAGATTGATCGTGTCGCCTGCACTTCGCAGCCCGTTGTAACGTGGGTGGACCTTCAAATCTAACCCATCGTATCTCGTGCGGTTATCGGCGATGAATACTCATTGAGTGAAAAGGCGGCGTGTGCAATTGTACATCGCTCGTAGTAATAGCGATCTCTAACGCGGGTGCGGTGGAACTACTCACTGAGGATGCAGAAGTAATTGGGTATTTGACAAAATATCAAATGAGTTACTTTTAATTCATTGTTGGTCGTGTCAAATACCGTATTAGACCCGGCCAGAGCATTTGGCACCGGTCCAACTCGACGTGATCCTAGCCCTACTCTTGTTATATTCAGTGTGGTTCAGTCAAGCAAAAATTACTTAACACGGCGTAATACCTACTGTTAATAATTTAAAACTACGCAAATCTAATTTCTAGCCCCACTGTATCCGTGAGCGCAGCACAAGCGTGCGCGGTATATCCCGCACACGGCGCTACGCGCAATAAACTTTGTCGCTGGTTTTGCCTCCACGGTCAATAAATATTCTCATAATGACTGTACAATTGTGGTTCAAATTTTTTTGTGGCAGTTGCGAGAAAGAATTAATTTTAGAGGCAAATTAATGTTTTTATCAAAATGCAACAGCATTTTGTGACGAGGCGAGTAGGTGCGAGAAAAAAGTAATTTTAAAGATAATTGAATGAATAGGTACAAATAAATCATCATCATCATCAGCCATTTGACGCCCACTGCAGGACATAGGCCTCCTTCGTGGTTTTCATAAGCATGAGGGTTGGCGATTGCAGAATGCGATTGGAATCTCAGGAAGAGGCTGTTGCCCGTCTCCTGGTAATTGATTTCCTTAGTCGCCTTCTATGACATCCACCGAAGGAAATGAAGTGACGCTAAATCCGGCGACACACGGAATTACGGTACAAATACCAGTGTAAAATATTGCAGGTACTACCTAAACTCAAACATGCCATGCCTATTTGATTGTGAAAGTAAATAAGGGTATTATGTACGGTACGGACATATGGCTTGACGGATTTTGACAAATGAGATGTCAATTAAAAAGTATTGAGGACGCATTGATACTGGTATATAATGCCTGCAATTGACTTTTCGTATCGTATTGTATCGTAGCAATACCACTCGCTAACGGCATAGGAAAACATCGTAAGGAAACCTGAGTGTCTCAGCTATTCACATACCTCAGCGCTTGAAATCCCCAATCCGTGGTGGGCACGCGTGGTGATTAAGCCCATACTCTGCCCCTGAGAGAAGGTCTGTGCCCTACAGTGACACGCACGAGTATATAGGCTGCTTATGTATGTATGTAGTCGATATTTTTTTTCATAATATATTTTAGCTAGTTTCTTAGCTGCTATTGGCCGCAGCGTGAGAATCATCTTCCAGTTTATTTTATAGTTTTCTAGGAATTCCTCTTTGGGCATATCGTCGGGATGAGACGTCTCCCGTACAGTACTTTAAGATCTTCGACCTTCTTTTTCCGCCAGATATTTGTACGAATATGTATTTCATAATAAGTTAACAATACTCAAATTTGGATTCAAATAAAAAAGTCACGCAGTACGCAGAAATAAAACAATATGAAATGAACCTATAAAAGCTTTGTCTGCACCCTCGTACTAAGCTGTATTATGTAAGGAAAAATACCGTCGTGTTCGCGGCGGAGACAAAGAAAAAAATATAGTAGATTTAATTAAATTTAAAAGCGCAGGAAGAGAGAGCTTGCGCGTTTTCATGTTCGCATGCGTAGAAAAACCGCTTGTCTCGTAATTTTAATACTCTGGAGAGTTTAAGATGACAGTTGAGAATAGACAGATTGACGCTCGTGCTACGCCCGCTGCTGTGGTAATTGGCGATGGATACTCACGGAGTGTAAAGGCGGTGTGCGCATCGCCATTCTCATAGAAGTAGCGGTCCCCTACACGGGTACGGTAGAACTGCTCAGTGAGGATGCAGAGGAAGGTAGGCCCTGCCAACGCTCCCGGCACCGATCGCTCCAGCGATCCTGCTACCACTAATTCCACGTCCTCGGGCCGTTCGTACAGGGACTGCAGAATTTTCACGTTCTGGGGAAAGTATAACGGTCAGTGGGGAAACACGGTAGAACTGCTCAGTGAGAATGCGAAAGAAAGTAGGCCCTGCCAGCCAGCGCACTCGGCACTGACCGCTTTGATGAGCCCGCCACCATTACGTCCTTAGCCGTTCGTACCGGGACTGCAGGATTTACACGTTCTGGAGAGAGAATAAAGCCCGGCAGGTCCACTAGGCGGATCGGGCCGGCACGTATCACAAGCGCGCACAGAGCGATATGAATTCAGCATAAAGTTAACAAAAAAATGAAAAAATCACTAAAAAGACAAAAATAAAATATAAAATAACCAACAATCCAACCCCTGAGCATTAACTACTAAGCAGGCGGGACCCTAATAAACCAATGGAAGTTCTTAGGTTGGTCCCGCCTGCTTTTTATCTTAAATAAAAGACTTGATCATTATTATAGTTTGTTGTACCTATGCACGTTTAGTTACTTTATATATTATTAAGTTTTGTCCAGCTAAGTAAACGTTTTTCATTTAATTTTATTAGTTAATTCTCAGCAGTCGGATTATTGGTTATATTTTACTTTAGTTTACTATCGTATTATTTTTAATGAGGGTCATTTTTCTCAGGCGTACTTAATTTTTTTTGCCTGTGTGAAGTTTCATGGAATAATGTAACATGAAAGGTTACAGACATTATTTTTAAAGTGCCTTCAAATGGGTCACTTTTTTTGCACTACTGAAACTGAGTTCTTTCGGACGAAATTTACTCTGTATTTGGCGATTTTTTCATTTATAATTTAGGAGTAAAGTCGGAAGTCATTGGGCAATTGACCATTCTTATATTAAAAGAAGATTGAAAGTTTAAAGCAAGAAGGGTCAAATTCGGTATTCACAACACGGTTTTCTGTCTACCGTAATTGTGCATAAACTTAGAGATAATAACAATAACTACGAGTATCTACCTACCTACTAATGCAACATGTACCATGTGAAACTGGCTCCATAAAGCTTATCTGCCTTCCTTAATCTGAGTACATGAGATAGGCACCTGTATGGAAATGAAGTCGGTCATATCATCGAAGGTCTTCGGTACGGGGAGGCCGCAGGTGGCTCGTGTGGTCGTGTAGGTTGGAAGTCCGTGGTCCCTGCCGCGCTGAATGTCCGTGGCACGCAAGTCACCGCCAAAGGTATTGTTGCGTCTGTGAACATTTAGCTAAAGTTTGTGGTAAAAGAATTTGAACGTCAAGTAGCCACCTCGAAGTGTGCTTGGGTCGGCTTGCGCCAACGCTAACGCAGGGGTAAGCTCTGCCCAGTGAATAAGTACAGAAACGTCTTGCACCATGACATTTGCAGAACTATCCATGGATAAATTGTATTGACTGATTATCCTTTTATCCCTGGATATGTATTTATCTATTTACGAGTACTTACTACTTGCTCAGGGACCTAGTGCAAGTTTCCCTTTTAAATGCAAGGAGCCCGAAAAAGCTTGTATTTACACACGTGGATGAAGACCCTAACTAAACAGCTTACGGATTCTTCTCCTACTCTCTGGCTTATGGCATAGATATGCAATGTCTCTAAAATTATCTTCGGTTCAGTATTTCTTAATCCATACACTTTATTGGTTCAGTACTGCCTTGACGTTAGAGTAATTAAACATTTTTTATGAAACGTATACCATGCATAAGTTAATTTAAAAGTATACTTACTTAAAGAGAAACTGCGTTATCTCGCTATCCCAGAATTGATCACTGAAGTCCTGATTTTCTTCCACGAGCCCTCTCGCCAGATTGTTGAAGCTATTGCCGACCTCCAGTATGAGAGGTCGGTTGAACCAGTCGCTCAGCCGGACAGCCCCCACGAGCGCTCGGCTTTCCGACACCATCCTGAGGGAGAGCCCCGGTCAGTTTTTGAATAAAAGTGCGAGAGAAATGGAGAGTAGAGTTGCCAGTTACTTATGCTTAGCCTAGCTAGGACGTTATAGAAGTCAAATTTTTAGGGTTAAGCACACAAACGGTGCCAACAAGATCCTATTTAATATTCCTACGATGTATGACTGTTTTTGTGATTGTGGCGGGTACGATGTTATATTCTCTTTGGGTACGATGTATGTCAAACATTGTGTGATTATAGTGCAGTCCCTGTAGTAGAACAATCAATAGTAAAAAGGTCTAAAATAAAATAAATAAAAGCTCCTTGAACGGAATGAAAGGAAACTGTTATTTTTTTAAATACATATTAAGTACTATCTCAATGACGGTACGGGTTCTTCAGTGTGTAAGTCCGACTCGCTTTTGGGCAGAATTTTGTGATTTTGGCATATTATGCACTGAGTTCATTTGACAAATCTTTCGTCGATCAAGCCGCTTGGTCTCTGGGTGATCATAAAGGAAAATACATGCATAAATTCACCTAAAATACATGACCATCATTTGCTTTCCTAGTTGGGTAAAAATGCCATAATATATTATATTATAGGTATTTATTTAGGTACATGACGATTCAGGCAGTTTGTTGCCAAGGGAGCAATTTTCATAGGCTGTGATAAAAGACAGTTTTGCGTTTTTACAAAAAGACGAAAAGGTGACTTACGTTTTGTCACGTTTAGTTTTTTGAAAAAACTAAACGTGACAAAACGTAAGTCACCTTAGTAAATAATTATTTAATCTAGTTTCATTGCTCGTTGTTCACAATTGGCGCGACTGTAAAACCCTTCAAACAAAACAATGAAAACTAATGAAGGCCATGTAAGAAAGGCTTAAAATGTTATTGAATAATCTTTAAAGCCTGTTAAATTCCAAAAGCATTAAGGGATTACTAAAAGCTTTTTAGTTATCCACATCACTCCCATTAACTTACAAAAGAAACTCCAGAATTAACGCGGCGTAGAAATTGTAAGAGAGACCTGAGAGCTACCTACTGAATATTGCTGGCCTGCTAATATTGAATAGTGTAGGTACTTACATACACACTTAAGCACTTAACTGTATAGATTTTGTTATAATGTCTTGAATGATTTTTACGTGTTTTTTTATATTGATATACCTAACTGAGTGCCTTTTCTCTTCTGAGTTTGTAAGGGTGCGTTTAGACCAACTGGCGGAATACGAGCAAAGGCAGCCAAGAAGACCAATCGAACCAAAAAATATTTAAACGGAACTTCCAACTGAAAATTAGTTTTGCTGGTGCTGGTGCTGTGTTGTTTACGGCACACACCAGCACAATGTGTACTCAGTTACAGTTACCTTTTTGTTGCCACGGAGTCAAAATCTCCGTGGCAACAAAAAGGCAAAAAGGCAAAAAACGGTCTACCAGAGTGCTTGGTAGACCGTTTACCAAATTTTATGTACCAATTGTAGATTTTAATTATATAAAAATATAAAAACCTCTCACGAAATTATAAAACATCGAAATGTCAACAGCAGTGCTACGTCAGATATAGTAATAAACTCAGTTACTACAGAGGATAGGGCAACAGCAATCAAACTTTTTTTATCTGCACAGTATTGGTAATGGAACTACGGAGCTCACTAAAGCGAATACAAAAGAAAGTATTCAGTCGCATTTGGCCTCGTGCGAGTCCAAGAAGAACTATAACAATTTACTTAGGTTGCCACAAAAATAACATTAGGAAAACAAAAAAAAAAAGCGACAAAAATAACGTGTTGTTAAATAAATATGCCATGACCACTTACTGCAGATATCCTCTAATCAAAGTGTGGAAATGCCGGAAGGCAGCGGTGGCGTGCTCGTCCAAGACTGCCGGGTCCACGGACGGGTTGTAGTCGTTCACGTAGCCCTTCACACCGGGGTAGATTATGCGGTTCTTCACCATGTTTTCGAAACCTACGGAGAACGGCCAGACCGTATATTCGGTACTTAAGAAAGCCTTTCAGGAGCAATTCTCATAAAAAGTTGGTTTTTATTTACAAACCACATACCGGATCCCAATGAAACTTTATCAATACGTTTAGAGGACACAAATTGAGGTTTGATTGTGCTTAAAATTGGAAATAAACTTCTGAAAGAGAAATTATAGCCTTGAGAATAGTTTCTATAAAAAGTTTTATGAGGCTCTAATTTTTATTCTGTTATTATCAATTGTAAGCACGAGCAAACCTTCATTTGTGACCTCTAAACATATTGATTTTAGGTGCAGTAATTGAGATCCGGCAGGTAATTCTGCCGTTGCCTACTCAAATAAATTTTAAAAAAATCGTGCCTTACCCAGGAAAATCGGCAGCCACTCGTAGTAGTTGATATGCTGAATTTCCGCGATGTGTATGCGCCGGGATTCCTGGAAGATGGTCTCGTCACTCCAATGATGGTTTTGTTTAGCAAGGGCGTCTGCGATGCGGTTGTGTTCACGGAGCAATACTATTTGTAGAAGCGTCAGTTGCGGGTTCTGGTTCACTCGGATATCACCTGTGGCAAGATAAGTTAGTCACTTCAATATTTTATTGTCCGAATCAGTGTTTTTCGGCCAGACGGCCTGCAACAGCTAATGTCCGCATTCCACCAAGCCTGCCGTAAGTTCGGCCTGAAGATCAATGTCAATAAGACGGAGGTGATGTCCCTGGACATACACGGTCACGAGACACTGGCCATAAAACTTAGTGAGGATGTGCTGAAGCAGGTGGATAAATTTCGCTATCTGGGGAACACTGTAACATCCAAGTGTGACTTTGATGCTGAGATCAATAGCAGGGTCGGTGCCGCACCTGCAGCATTCGGCAAGCTATGTTCCAAGATCTTCTGCTCTCATGACCTTAAGTTGGCCACTAAGATATCGACATATATGGCAATCGTGCTGCCAAACCTCTTATACTCCTCTGAGACGTGGTGTGTATACCGCCGCCACATTCGCACTCTGGATCGCTTCCATCTTAAATGCCTCCGTACCATCATGAAGATCAGATGGTCTGATAGAGTGCGAAATACCGAAGTTCTGCAACAAGCCAATGTTGGTGGCATTGAGGCCTATTTAATGCGTCGACAGCTTCGGTGGTGCGGTCACGTATCTCGTATGGCGGAGGAAAGAGTGGCGAAGCGCATCTTCTATTCTGAACTAGGGGAGGGCAAGCGGAATCATGGCGGTCCCCTCCTCCGGTACAAGGATGTCCAAAAGCGACACATGAAGAGATGCAACATAGAGCCCTCCCGCTGGGAACGTTTGGCAGCACAGCGGCCAGAATGGCGCAGGATGGTGAACAGCCAAGTACGCGAGTCCGAGGTTCAGCGTAAAGCTGACCTGGATACCAAACGCGACCAGTTAAAGGCTCGCCCACCTGCTGCCATAATATATAATTATGAGAACGGCATTCTCACGTGCCCTCAGTGTGCACGAAGTTTCGCCGTGAAGATAGGCTACATAAGCCATCTTCGAGCGCACCAGCGCCACATCTCTGATTAGGGGTTGAAATGGTCGCCATGGCCGAAACCGGTCGGAACAATCAATAATTATTATTTGGTGGTTAGATGGATTTGAATCTAGGGGCTATATTTTATTATTGCCATCACCGTGGTATAGTGTCAAGATTTCGATAAGGATTCTGATAGGATTCGATTTTTAACTACAACTTTTATAATTGGCAGCAAAAAAAGATCACCAATTATAAAGACGACTAGCTTTAAGTTACCACCCGCAAAATTATCATCATCATCATCGGCCTACGCTAGTCCACTGCTGAACATAGGCCTCTTGCACGCCACTGAGCACGCAAAATTATAATGTAAACCATTTATTAAAGAACTTAAAGAGCGTAAGTTATAGGTGTAAAGCCCCTTTAAACAGTAAATTTAAATTTACCCCTAAAGTGAGGCTTCTGATAACAGCATACCGCAAGCCGGAAGCCACAGTGTCGCTGACCCGTAAAGGACGTGAGTGACCTCATTGGGCGCTCTTTGATTAGGTGTAGGTACGAGGTCAAGAGTTGGAGAGGATCGCATATTGAGTGGAAATGTCGCCGGAAAATTTTATTGCCCTCGAACAATAATAATATTATTAATATCGTTGGCCCCACATGAAAATATTAGGATAAGGTAACATACTATCCTTGATTTATTATCAGCTTAATTCCGGATTCACTTACTTGATTTTTTTTCGGAAGTGTCCGACCAGTGGCGCTCTGATTCGCAGAGCTTAATCATGGTGAGTAGAGAACGGAGCTTGCGTCGTCGGTTGCTCGTCTCTATCCTTAACTTATTCTATCCTACGATATTATGATTTAATATTATTGGTTTTATCCATTTTTCGTCTTTAATATTGTTATCTGTGGTTATCTAGAAGCAACCAATTGTTCTTTTTTTATCTATACATACAGTGATATTTAAAAACATAGATGTCTAACTAGCGCTTAAAAATCACCCCACTTCAATTGTGGGAAGGCGGGCGGGGTTTGTCAATACATCATCATAATCTACGTCTATGGTCCTGTTTTATTTATTCGTTTTGTCTGCTGTGTATTTAGTTTTCTTTCTATTGTTGTGCACATTATGTTACTTATTTGCTTATTTTGCTTCTGTGATGTATCTTGTTGGTATAATAAATGTATTGATTTTTCTTCTTCTTCTTCAATTGTGTTGCCAATCGCAACGCGTTCAGTTTTACCCGGCAAAATATCCTTGCACCTGCCACCGTCAGATCGCCATCTTGCAAGGTATCTAGATATTTAGATGGGTTATACATCATCAAGTCAATGGTTTGAAGTTTTTGTGTAAAACCAATCAAAAGTTATATTGCCATTTACTATCGCCCAATCAACGTTCACGTCGTCACGCATAGCACACAGAATGAACCAAACACAGAGTGATTTACTCTACTAATAAAGAATAACATTCCAATAAAATTAATATGTGACTAACAGATGAACGTTGACAGTAAAGGAAAATTGAATATTTACAATGTGAAAAAGTAAAAAATAAGTAGAAATACGTATTCGCTTTGAAAGAATTGTGAATCAGGGTGATTTAACTGTTTGTGATAACGTGAAAAGGTTTTGTGAACTAATAATTGGATTTCAGTGGTTTAACTTGAACAAAAACATAAGTTTTTTTTTCATAGATAGAAAGAGCAGTTACTAGGCGAAAATGTCTTAGCTCAATGGACTTCAGTGGTGGTGCGGACTCTATGTTTGAAGACCTTTGCTTACCCTTCACGGAAAACTAATAAAACTGCGTTTGCAAGATGGCGAGCGATCACTTTATTTTTATCGAATAATCATCGTTTTTGTCATAAAAACACAAAACCATCTTTGAAATGCCCAACAATTCCTGTTAAATTATTCACTTTTGACTGTTAGAGAATAACATGACCCTGTGACGATGTCGCGCTGGGCGCTATACTGCAGTAAAACTATATGATTGTGTATAAGAATAATTTAATATGTTTAGGTGGCTCAGTCTTATCTAATCTAATAATAAAATTAATAATTATAGTATAATTCTCAATATACCAAACACGTCAATATAACACCACACGCCTTTTCGAACCCCTCCAAAACGGCTTTACCGATTTTTATTAATTTTTTGTGTAGGTATATTTGGTAGGTCTGAGAATAGGTCGTAGGCTAACTAATGTGTCAAAACAACGTTTTCCGGGTCAGCTAGTCTATAGTAATATTATAAAGAGGAAAAGTTTGTAAGTTCGTACTAATCCGATTTCAAAAATTCTTCCCCCAGAATCCAGGGCGGATATAGGCTATAGGCTAATCCGTTAATCAGGTGAACGTAGTCGCGGGCACTGCTAGTACTTTAATAATTTATGTAAAACAGTGGCGTTTATTTCGGATTTTACATCCTTATTCCAATCCATATGATTCTTAGGGCCAATTTATCAAAACTCAACTGGAGAATAAATTGCATGCTATCACTGTCTAAATAATACGACAAGACAGTGATAACATCAGTTTTATTCTCCAGTTAAGTTTTATCAGATTATTAAAAAATGGATTTTTTAATAATCTGATAAAACTTAACTTTAATTGTCTTAAAGTAAAAAGATTTATCCTAACTATTATATGAGAACGTCTTGGTCCTTATTCTATGATAAAGACAAAGCCACGTGTAAAATGTACAGGTTCGCCAGCTCTCGTGGTAGACTTGGTTAGGTACAAGTTGCTGTTGAATTTGAAAGCCAAAACTTCTAATTAATTTTAATAGCCAAAACAATGCGGGCTGGTTACGAAGCTAATTACGTTTAGCTAAAACAATGATTGTGTGGAAACAAAACCATTAATTATAAATAACTTACCTTATTCAATTGTAAGAGAGAGTACGTCCAAATTTCACATTTCCTCTCGGTCTGTTGTATAAATAAAGGGCCCGGACCTTTTCTTATTTCCATGGACAAGGGTACGCTTTTACCGGAAACTTCATTATTGTGGATTATATCGTGCTTAGCGTTTTATATTTGACTTGAAATGTGTATGACGGCGATCGAACAAACATAATGGTCCCTGAAACATTGTCAGATGCCTTGTGACTTCGTAAACAGGCTGTCACAAAACGTTGTCTTTTATTTTCCCTGAAATATCGGAAGGCGAGGTTTGATACTGCCCTCACTGATGTGGACTTTTGTCTTTTATGCGAGCACTCTAATTTACTGGAAGGTGCGTAAATCTTATAAATGTAACTATTTGTCTTCGACACTTCCTCTCTTTCCGAGTCTCATCTCACCTTGCGATTGCTTTAGAAACTTCGTTGGGATTCATGCTCCTTACTTATATTTTATGTTTGTGTTTTTCCTGTTGCACAATAAAAAATATTCTTATCTTATCATTTTAGATAGATAGATAGAGAACACTTTATTGCACAAGCAGGTGAAAGAATTACAAATAGTTTCAATTACAATTAGTATTAGTTACTTCTAAAGAATAGATATCCAAATGGATATCCAACTCAGACCTACTTTTAATATTGAATAACATATCATAAACCATCATAGTCTCTTTAGACGGTTCAAAAATGGCTTAAGACTGCAAAATATTTTTATGTAGTAGATCGAGTAAAATGAGATATTTAAAAATAATCAAAGTAATACCTTCAATTCTGAACCTGTATCCAATATAAACTTACTTTTAAGAAACTGGCGACCCAGCGAACTTCGCACCACACCAAAATTGTATTTTTTCGTGAATTTTTCCACGTTTTAATAGTTAATCTGCAAATTATTCTGTTAATCTGTAAATTGGTTCAGCCGTTCTTGAGTTATAAATAGTGTAACTAACCCGACTCTGTTTTATTTCCAACGCCCCGCTTTGAAAATTTTAAGTTACCTAAGAAGTACGTAATAGAAAATATTATGCATAATTTTTAGGTTTTCTAAGTGTGATTAAGAAAGTTTTTAAGTTTGCTACCTAACACGTTTAATGTTAACTTCCAACATCTTCCATTAAAAGGTCAATTTTTTATTAAAAACTAAATATACCTATGGAACAAAATTATATTTGATTGTTGAAACGCGTCATTTCTGTGGCTATTCAATCTTCCGATGCTGAATAAAAACTAAATTGAGCAAAAAGATACTTATAAGAATAAGATTTAGATATATCGTTTTGTGCCTATGAGCACATGCACAAGTGAACCAAATAATGTTTTATTTCTAGCGCCTAGAGGTACGATGTTGTAGGTACTCTTTTAACTCGAGTACACTAGCACCATAATAATTGCTATTCGACCCTTTTTCTAAATAGTTCTTAAATTGTTATCATCATCATCATCATCAGCCATTTGACGCCCACTGCAGGACACAAGCCGTTGTGTTAAATTGTTATATTTGACCGTAAAAACTTATTGAATGTTTTAAACTTAGAAAACCACTTAGCTGATAGCCATGACGTTCTTTAGACTACCTCTGCCATGACATAACGTTTTATTGTAAACAAAGACGTAAGGCTCGAACATAACCATTGACGATTCGAGGAAAAATTATTAAAAATTCTTGAAAATTGTGTTTAGAGGAGCCTGCCTCAACTAAAAATAAGTTGGCACATACTATAAAACGATATGTTTTTGCTGGACAACTGCGCGTAACATTTTTTCTCTTGGTGTTTTTTTTAGTTCAGTAATTACTACAGGAAAGAAATATTTCTTAATGAATTTTGCTACGAATCAACTTAAGTATTATTGACCTCAACAACACTCAAGTTCCTAATTTTGGAACCTTCGTCTAAATTCTCCTTGATTCCACTGAACCCTACGCACTCTTTACTAGCTTAACATGAATGCGATATAGCAATCCGATCGATCGGACAAGCCAATCGGACCATGTGGCGTAAGGGAATATAATATGTGTCGCACCATCCATTTATACCTAAGAGTCGGAATATATTGAGCGACGTTAACATTTCAAAGAAGTATATTTCAACTTTTGTAAAAAGGTACCTACCGAACAAGAATTGTGAGCGCCGTGACAAGAGTTGAAGTTTGCATCTTACTGACTAGACAAACTGGTCTGCATACCGTTGGAATTCTTAAATTAAAAAGATCATGAGATTGATTTGCGATCTGCTGCCACTCCTGAAATTTCGTATTTAATAGAGAAAATGTAGGTCGCTTTTGATTACTACGTTGCCACGCCGGCCGCTCTTGATTCAATCTAACAATCTATCCAGTGAAATAGTAGGCTCGTTTGGTGATTGCGCCTTCTCGCAGGCCTAGGTTATGTTGGGATTCTCGGGATAGTTCTCAGCCTTCGTTACGTTTGTCGAACTAACCGGTCACATAGCAAGACTCGTTCGGAGATTGCGCCTACTTGCAGGTCTGCGTCATGTTCTGATACTGCGGTGGTCGTCCGCGGTGGCCACCCAAGATAGTCAGTATCCAGTCTTCGTTATGTTTTTCGAACTAGCCAGTAACATAGCAGGGCTCGTTTGGATGCGCCAACCCGCAGGTCCGCCCAAGATAGTCAGTACCCAGTCTTCGTTACGTCTTTCTACGAAACGTAGAACGTCGTCTTACGTTGAACTAGCTGCTAACATAGCAGGGCTCGATTGAAGACTGCGCCAACTCCCAGGTCTGCATGATGTTGGGATGCTACAGTGTTCACTCGTGGTGGCCACCTAGGATAGTTAATAGCCTATCCCCGGCTTCAGCTACGTCTTACGCTTAGCTTATGTCAAACTAACTGGCAAGATATTAGGGCTCGTTCGGCGGCTGCATGACTCGAAACTATACGCGATGATGGTGTGCTACAGTGGCCACCCAGCATAGTTAGCAGTGTGTCCCAAGCCTTTGTTACATCTGTCGAACTAACCGGTAAGATAGCAGGGCTCGTTCGGAGACTGCGCCGACTCGCAGGTCTGCGTGATGTTGGGATCTTGCGGTGGCCACTCTCGGTTGCCACGCAGGACCGTGAGCAGTCTACCGCCGGCCCCCGCGCGCAGTGGCGCCGCCTGGTTGGGACTACTGCCATACACCAATGACAGGTCCATGTACGCCGTCACTGTTGATATCTGGGCGGACAGAACATGTTTGATGTTACGAGTAGTGATCTAATTAGTTTTAAAATATTTTATTTAATAAATTAATTAATCGGACACTTCGTGGAAATTTAATAAACTTTATTACTGTGTATTCTGGACTTCGACTTAAATAAATCCCTTTGCAACGGCCAACACTCATATCCGTAGTAGTACAAAGTATATCTAAGGTTACTTAAGGCTATGTAAGGGGCTGACGTAATTTAATCAGAAATTGGTGATAGGCCTTATAGTCAAAATGGGCTTCAATAACCAAGCGTGTCCACCGCAGATTGACAATTTGAAGCGCTGAGGTACGTGAAAACCTCCAGCACTCAAGTTTTCTTACGGTGTGTTCCATCACAGTTAGAAAATGGTATAGTTAGTACAAAGTCATAAATGTACGCAACTCATAAAACAAAGTCATTGGTGCATGCCGGGGTTCGAAGCCACGACCTCTGGAATGTGAGGCAAGCATTCTACCGACCGCGCTACCACCACTTAACTCATTCGTTTGTATTGCAAATAGTTACTTAACGCAATCAATATGGTTAATTAACGCATGGGACAGTTGACACCAGGTCAATCTGTATATTGTCGTTGTAAAGTCGTCAGTAACTGGTAAACTGGTACAGGCCGTACTGTCCACTGTACTAAGTGTCTAAGTGTATACAAACACAGTTGCCTTTGGCAATATTAGCGGACCGGATAGGCTTATGGCCACCCTATTAAAGTTTATTTATGTGCATGACAGGGAGAGTAAACTAACTATAAAAGCAAACAGGGAAAAAGGTAGGTATACCGTTCAAGTCAGCGATAATAAAATTACTTCCATGAGATGGAGTCGTGATAAATTAATAGACTTTAATCATATAAAGATAAAAGATAAGATAAAAAAGTATTTATTTCCTCATCAGATAAAAAAAACTTAAAACAAAGTACAAAGGTACTAAAACAAACATAGGTACCTAACGATATTTTCGGGGGTCAGATATTATGTGACAGGGGTAAAATATCACGGAAATCAAACAACTTTTTTTCAATAATTATTTCGATTGTTTTGTCATCCTAAACATACTTTTGTTAGAGACCTACTTTCGTTAGACCCTTCATATTTACTTATAGTTTGTTCTGCTTCTATACTAGTTTTTATTTGTGTACCTGCCTATCAGAATATCGTTGTTATTATGAGTAGTCCACTTGCAAATACCGCTATGTAGTTGAAGATTTATTTCTCAGTATACTAATAAAACGTTTTACTAAATAATAAAAGAGTAAAAGTTCATGATTTGGTTTTCAGCTTGAAAGAAGGATAATCGGGATTAAAAATTCAGCACTGATCGAAACTACATTATTATATTATTATATTAATTATTAAAATCTGAATAAAGACAGTTTTGCAAGTTTATTTTCAACATAGATGGTTTTGCTAGTGTACAAGATTTACATAGAGAGTTTTCGAAGTGTTCATATTGAATTTCATATTGTGATGTTAAGAAGAAGAAGAAGAAGAAAGACTTTTATTGGGACAAGTTAACACATCACAAGAAAAAAAGGCTTAACAAGTAACATAAACAAGTAAAAAGGAAAAACAAGTCACATAAATACAACATAATAAAAGACAAAGTCAAAGCGTCAACGGGCATCCTGTGGTGTGTCAAAGTTGCCACAAAGGGCATCTGACTTAGCATTGTGCTGAGGGTGTGAGCTCTCAGCGCTGGTTTTCAGTAAGTGCCTGCGGTAGTTGACGCGTATATTACAACTTGGTGCCAAACGAATGAAAATAAGACAATATGTACATATATATATAATTATATATTATAAGAAAGTGGTTAAAAAGTGATAAGTAGGTAATATTCCAAAATAAATATATTAAAAATAAAATATAATGATAGCAAGTACCGTGGTCATGTCTAGCTAGAGGCAAAAAAGAGCGGGCACTTCACGGATAACCACCCAGATAATATTCAAGCATGATAAATGCATTTTAGCATGGAATAAAACAATGAAATTAGATTATATTTTTATTCAATTAATTTTACATTTTAGTTTCACAATTTATTGTGCTTGTTATAATATAATCGTCATGTTTCTATGTCTTTTATACCCTTAAATCTACTTCTTCGGCCATCAAGTTCTCTTCCGTATCAGTTTTTTCCTGTACATCGTCATCGTTTGTTTTTTGTTCATTTATAAAAACTAAGTTTTCCGTTGCTAGCCCAATCTTCACCGACATGTTTTATAAGCCATGTGTCTGCAAATAAAAAGTATTTAAAACATAACTTCAGTACCAACTCGGTAATAAACATATTATAAAAATGCAAGTAGTTTTAAATTTAATCGTGTAACGTAAATATTGACAAAGTACCTACCGCTTAGATTTTTCAATGTCTCTTTTCCATGAAGATCTATCAGCGATTTTTTTACGCCCTCTTCTACTGGGAGATGGAATAATATAGTTTTAGGAGAAGAATTAGTAAAGAAAACTATGTATATTTTGTTGTTACTTTTAAACACACTGTCTGCAAACAGTGACGGTCTAGGAACAAACTGAAAAGATTGCGGCGGCATTTGCAAGAGTAGTTTGTAAACTTAGACGTAAGTTTTTTTTTTAAAAACTTAGACGTGTATGCAAGTTTCTGCGTAGCATAGCGAGTATTGCAAGCGGAATGTCAGTTATGATAGCGACTTTTGCAAGTATTTGTAGTTCTCTATATTTGACTTAATTTTGCAGGAAACCTAGCAAGTTTTAGTACTCTATGATTTTTGTTATAAGAACCATTTCGAATGCTTAACATGCTGCCAAAAAAATTTTAATGTCAACATAGCGTGATTTGCAGGTGGACTACTCGTTTATTACGTCACTTCGTGTAAACTTTGGCCTTTGCATCTACGTAATGAGATGATTTATGGAGCGTCCAGTGGCACCTTTACTCATGGGTGAAGGGACCACTCGGACGCTGCAGCGCCTGGACATTGTTTTTCAGAGTGCTGGGCTTGCCCAGCACCTATACCATCCTAATAGCTTAATCGGCCTAGCCCACAGGAAAGACAAGTCGTGCGTGCGGAGCCAACCAAGCCGCGGGTTTCCTTACGATATTTTCCTTCACGGTTAGCGTCTGGTATTGCTACTACAAATTCGCAGATGTGCTTAACTTTGAAAATCAACAAAGTCATAGTTTTTGTCCCACTGCAGGGCACAGGCCTTCTCTCAGACAGAGAATCTTGCCCATCGCGGATTTTCAATTTCAAGCGCTGAGGTATGCGAACACCTCAGACACTCACTTTTTCTCACGATATTTTAATTCACCGTTAGCGAGAAAAGTAATAATAATTATAATATTTTTTTACAATCAGTGGTAGTTTCGCGATATTTAAAAGCTGTAGCCTAACTAGCTAGGAATAGGACTGTTCCATTCTGCAATAGCCTCCCTAGTCCTGACCTTGAAAATAACAATGGTTTTTAATTGTTATTTTCAAGGTCAGGACTGAGGAAGATAAAATAAAATACTTTGTAATGTGTCTCGTCTCCAGGGATGTCTTTTATATCCGACAGGTGTTTTTCCACTAACCAGCCCGGCAACGGCGCCGGAGCGGGTCAGTGGAAAATACACCATATATTTTCATACGTATTAATATTATTTACTTTTTTCATAGTATCGTTGATTCATTTTGCAGCACAGGAGGTGCAGGTCGGACACCAGGATCTCGATTCTGTTAGTACGTTATAGTAAAATGACAAATACAAGAGCGGGTCACCGTGACGTGTTTTATTCATACCATTGACGCCTTGAAGGTTTGACACTAGTGGGCGCATAGACTTGAAGCGGCAATGAAATGAAATCGGTGCGTTCAGCCAGTGTTGTCATGCATACGTTCAGACGTGCTTATGTCGGGCGCCCGAAAAACGCCCTACGAAAGTCAATAATCGGAAGAGATGGAAGCTTTTTAATAAAATAGTCGGTGCGAAATTACGCCACAGTTTCTTCCAGTTCACTTGATGGGGCGGGCGGAGCGTCTCGACTTACCTATCTATCAGTCCTCAGGCTGTGTGTAATCAATTGACTAAATTTTCTAAGGTAAATCCAGGCGAAGTTTACTTTTTATTTCTCATCTATGTGTGATCGATGAGCGCACTACCGTCACTTTCGTTACCGGTTAGCACTCAAAGCGCAACTTATTTATTATTATTTATTCTTTATTGTAAGAGTGGCGGTAGCCCAGTGGGTGGAACAATGGACTTGGCAGCTAGAGACCCAGGTTCAATTCCCAACGCGGGCATGTACCTAATGACTTCGTTTTCTAAGTTACGTACACTTTGTGAAGTTATAGTTGCAATACCACTCGCTAACCGTGAAGGAAAACATCATGAGGAAACCTGAGTGTCTGAGCTATTCACATACCTCAGTGCTTGAAATCGCCAATCCGCAGTGGGCACGTGTGATGATAAAGTCCATACTCTCTCTCTCTCTCTCTCTCTGAGAGAAGGCCTGCGGCCTTCAGTGGATCGTATATAGGCTGGTCATATTATTCTTTATTGCACAAAAGAAAATGTACAATCGATGGCCTATAAAAGCGGATAAAGGGACACTGTAAATTCAACGCGATTTGTTTGCAATGACTTAATCAATTTCGTAAATATGACTCTGTTCAGCAATAGATTGTAACTATATACGATATGCTGAAATATAGTATGCCCCTGTTGCACCAAATTAGATAAGTACATTTATTGCATCAGATGTAGAGGGCTTTAGTTTTATTTTTGTTATTATTTCACGGCCGTTGATTCTCAAAAGAAAAATGGAGTGTAAGCAAAGCATTCTTTTTCTGAAATTGCCTCTCCATCACTGGAGGTTGGCATTGACAAAAAAATGCTGTGTTTGCATTCTCTGTTCGGCGCCAATATTATGCGCACCAAATCCTGTCGCAATCCTAAAGTCTAGGTGTCAAATTCTATACTAATTGCGATCGCAAGGGTCACGATTCCGATAGGATCAAATTGAGCCCCAATGTAATCCGACATTATTTGAAACAAACATTACCGGCTCAGCGGGCGCGTTTGGTGGAGTGCAGCCTCGATCTCTGGTTGTGCCAGTTCGCACAAAGTTAAAGCACTGCGTCCCTTGAGCAGCGTGCGTGGGGTCGTGGGGAGGGACCAGAATAGGCGCGCAGACCGGATTTATAGACGCATCCGGAGTAATCTGCCCATTATCGTCGCAGCAAGTAACAGGCTCCTTATCTGAAAAGATTTCCAATTTAAAAAGCTGCCTGGAAGCAAGATTGATGAGACAAGTGACGAAGAAAGCACACACTGAATTAGTGCCTAACCACACAGACAAATACAGTGTTTTATTAAACGACTTCCGTGAAGTGCATGAAACGATCGAATTCTTAAAAGTCACTTACAGTTAACATAAACTATCGGAAGTTATTTCGTGAGTAAATAAACTTCCGTGAGGTTCATTAACTTACGAGTGATCAGCGAATTAAGTACAGTTAATGTTACTTCATGTAACTTTGTTTCGGTTGATGTGTTTTTGATTGCTTTTAGAGACCCTAAAAGCACACAGACACGACAAGTAGGTGCTAGCACGATAAGTACACTTATACAAATCCTATACCACAAACTTACGTTTCTTAGCAGCTGAAAAAAAAATAGAGATTACGTAGGCAGCCTTTTCAAATTAGGAGGATATAAAAACATTTCTAACGGCGCTGGACCCCAATTGGCCTCCCTCCATTAAATGACAATTTATCATTATCAACTTGTCAACCACATTTCAACACAATGCGCAATTATCTCCTATTTTCTTTTCACTAAGGGCGTATTCAGACACAAGTAGGAAAAAACGTGGGCGCCCACAAAAGGAAAACCGAAAACGAATACTTTTGTCTACCAGCGCTTTCGTTCGTGCCCGCACAATTTTTTGCGGTGTCTAATAATGCCCTAAAGACCTTTTCAAGAAAAGGACGCTTATTTTCGAGGGAATCTACGTTCGCAGCGCTAAACGCACTTTATAGACCTTTTAGGCTGGTGAAATAGAGAGCTACCCTACAACTTTATCTAGAACAATAAAGACGATCAAGAAGAAAGTTGTGTCACAAAAACGCGACTCTATTACTGTGTCGGCAAATTTGACTTTGGTGAAGTTATTTGTGCTGGCTGTAGAAAAAGGTTACAAAATAACTCCGCCGTGTTTTGTGTAGATTACATACGTACTTTAGACTAATTAATTTCACAGGAGAGTCAAAGTTGGTCGCTTTAAAAGTTGTTTCAATTTGAAATTCAACAAAGATAATGAATGAGCTGAAGAGTATTTTTTCGATAATCATCATCATCATCAGCCATTTGACGCCCACTGCAGGACATAGGCCTATTTCCTGTAACGCTAACCCTCTCGGTTCCCTGCCAATCTCAACCATTGTTACGAATATTTAGTGCCACATTACGCGGTAGTTTTTCGGCTACTTAGATGTTTTAAGTTGTATTTAAAAAAAACTCAAACATAACAGTAATTAAACGTGAAACAAAGTAAATCTTACGTAACATTGAAGCTAAACTCACATTTCAACTAAACTAAGAAACAATGACCCCATAAATCTCACATACAAGCACTGCGAGTAACGATCTATTGAGATTTCAACAGTCATTCATCACGCCCGCCCCACAGCGAATACCATTACAGATTAAAACTTACGTGACTGGGTAACGCCAGCTGTGAGGGACATGTCGTGAGTGATGATCTGGCCCCACTGCTGAGCGTTGAGGTTCCACACTGGATCTACCAGCTGTTTGTCCGGGAAGAGAGACAGGCTAATGGTCCGAGGGTTCGGGAGCGGGCGGCCTGACTGCGACGTAGGGAATGCTTGCACGCCTGGAAAATTACTCAACATAATTAACTGAGCAAGGTCTGCGGATGTGTTCTATAACGTTTGGTATTGGGGTCCACTATAACGTTAACTCAGTAAGAATAGTAGATTGTATCATAAGGGAGCAAATAATATTTTTACGGCGAGGGCGCTTTTTTGAATCCAGAACGAAGTGCACTCACTATAGTGTCCCTTATGATTCTTTAGAAGAATCCTGAACGTAGCGAGGGATTCAAAGTACGTCTCCCGACACAAAAATATAATTTGCGCGCGAGTGATACACTCTATTTTTCATCGCCCACTATGAGAAAATAAAAGGCGCCTCTTGCATTTCTCCATTTAATAAAATTACCATAGGCTGTCATATATTTCTCCCGGGATTTTGCAGGTATAATAGATTTTCCATCACATTTCATGCGTCTGTTCTAATACTTTCAGGAGTTAATTCTATACTTTCATTCACTGACACTTGAAGAACTCATTTTTCAAAACAAAACCTTGAATTTCTAACAATCCGTTAAAATTAAGAAAAACGCGGGCTGTAGTTCGCGCGTTTTTAATTTGATTTCTTTTTTTATTCAGTCGGTGGCGCGACTATGGGCTGTCGTACCAGCCAGTCTTTATTAAAACAATATTTGCGATCGATTTCTTTGACGCTGAACACTAAGATGTTCCAAATTTAAAAAGTGCGCGGCAAAGATTATAAAGAGGATTAAATAGTAGATTGTACAACAAGTGCATAAAACGCACCATTTTACTCGAGACGTTTATCCATCCGAGCGAGCTTGCGAGCGAGGATAGATATAAAGTCGAGTGTAAAATGGGTTTTATGGACGAGTTGTACACTCTACTTTTCACTTCGATTGCGAGGAAATGAAACAGCAACATGTAAAAATAATTATGGTTCCCGCCAATTAACTTTTTTTTCTGTAGGGACGTGACACCTGACTTAAGGTCGTTACATACTGCTCAGTTATAAAAACATTTTCTTTTTATAACTATGATAAGTTGTTGTTATGGCTTAAATACTATACTGATCTACTAAATTGAAAAATAAACAAATATAAAAAATAATAAATGAGACGAAATACAAATTATAAGTTTATTTCATGAAGTTTTATTGTGTACTTTGGCTGTTGGTATCTTTGCCTTGGTCTTAGAATACGAACGAAACGAAATAAAATAAAGAGGTTGTTGTATGAAGTTAAAGATGTTCGTGTGGCTGTTGCAGCGATTGCCTTGGTCTTCGACGAAGATTTTACTTTATGCTCTAGAGCATAAAAAGCGACTTTATGTCGCCTACGCACGACATAAAGACGAACTTTTAGAGCATGAGAAGTGAAAAACTCATTACTGCCCGCTAAAAGTTTCTTATATGATGTACCATCTTTAGGTGCAAAGGCGAACCATCGTCCTTTTCGAATAGATGGGATGAAAAATAGTGTAATAATAAGCCTTGCACGTCTATGTAAGACGATTGGTACAGTGGCTAGAGGTCACTTCTACCTGCACCAGATAGGTGACGTGACGCTCAGATGCTACAATGCTACGTATTATATCAATATGAACGGAGCCCAGTAGGCCGCGGGTTTCTTCACGTTGTTTTCCTCGATTAGGGACTTTAATCGCTGAGGATTCCTTCGTGGTCAGCGAGCGGTATTGCAACCGCAAATGAACAACGTAACTTACAAAATCCAAATCACGTCATGACCTCTCGCATCTCACATATCGACATCGGTAGTCTCGTGACGTCATAGTTTACACCCGATTTGTATGGAGTGTTCTTATACCACGTGAATAGAATAGAATCACTTTTCATCAGCCATCTGTAACTTATTGAGCACAAATGATAAAGCATAATGAGATCGAGTGAAAAGTGATAGACTCAATAAAAAACTTCAGGTTAACGATTGACAAGTTTCTTAATGACCGTTAGCTACCCAGTTACATACAAAGTAGGTACGAACATAAATGGTTCTAAAGTAGCCTAATTACCTATTTTTATTCTTTGCCTATTTACATACAAATAAGGCGTTTTCATTTTCCTTACTCTGTAAATACATAAGTGTATAAATTTCAATACGCTTTGCGCGTAGGTAATGGATGTAAACCATTACGGTCTTATTTTAAAAACACGATTACTTAAAACACTCCCCCAAGGTCAGTTCAAATAGTCTGTGGTGAAGGGAAAGATTATTTAAACTATCTCTGAGAGGTGTTTTAAAGCCACGTTTTCACGATCTTAGAAGGCTCGGAAGCCATCTTAGTAAAAAAATTGCCACTCGGATGAAAACGGCCATTTTTTTCACTGGGACCGCGCTCTGCTCGTAATAGCTCTTGGCGGCAATACTAGGAAGGAACTCCTGCGTTTCATAAAGAAAAAGTGAAGTGGAAGTGAAATGTTGATATTTGTGGAGTTTTATGAAGCTGTGGAAGTGTTGTGAAACGTATGATTTACATTGCGGGACCAAGCAATTCTTTATCTTTTCTTTTTACAGTTTTATTGTTGAAGTTCGACGATGCTCATATTTGATTTCGCTTCTATTCATCATAGCAGTAATTTTTTGGTCTTTTTTAGCACGATGAGCGACCCCGATAGCAACAAAACGTGAATTAACCAAAATGTTTGTACGCTACCATCCGAGTAGCCTACAGTTTTATCACTAAGATTAATCACTCAACGGTGAAAACGCGGCTTTAAGGAATAGTGTTTTTATAAATAAGACCGTTCTTTTTTTTTAAGTTGTTAAAATATGTACGGAAAGAAATAATGTCACTCTAATTAGGCATTTTCCGCCCCTGGGTCCTTCACCGATATCATCGATTCCAGAAAAACTAGTTTCTGAGTTAATTTATTGAATTTGAACGTAAGATAAGATTAAAGTAACTATTCTTTATTGTACACCAGGAAAAAACAAACGTAAATTACCCTTATCCTTTCGCTTCCGCTTCATTAATATTCAGTAGTCGCTGCAGTGCGTAAAACAATTTGGTATAGAATGCGTGATATGTACCATAGTTACAATCGACTTTAGCTAGACGTTTAGATTTTAATTGCAGTTTGCAGTTAACCGTAACGTAACCCAACTGAATAAAAGGCATGTCGATGTGTTGTCGACTCTACTAGCTCACACGGCACACACGGTGCATTTATCATATTTTATAAAATGTATTACACTATCATTTAGGTACATATACTTAAACGGCACGGCCTGACCAAGGAAGGCCATTCCTTGTCCAACAGAATGACATAGAAATGGTGGATTTTCCATACAATTTCTAGTCTACTCAATATAACTGCAATTGAGCTATAGAACAAATAAATCTCTTACGTACAACACATGAAAGATTTATCATATTGCAGCTTTAGAACTATATTCTTTTTGTTGCACTAGTCCGTGCTGAGGACAATTTTAAAAACCTATTTGGAGGCTAAAAATTCCACCCATGCACGGTTAGCCAGAGGTCGCGGGTTCAAGTCCCGGCATGGGTGGAATTTTTAGCCTCTAAATAAGCTTTCTGACTGTTTCATTGAACTGATGGCGATTCCAATCCAATGATGGAACCAATCCAAACCAATGGGGGGACAGTCATTCGTAAACTGCAATTGTCGCCCGGACGTGGACTCCATTTGGTAAAATTTAGAAACTGCCTAACCTGAAAGGACGACAAAAGAGTGATTTGCTCGACTTATCTCAAACTACGCTCGCGTTACATTTTCCTGGGTTTTGTGTCAAAACCGGGAATCTTGACCCAACTAATGGTAACCATGGTAATGGCAATCTACTTTGTTAGGCCTCTGTCTTTACTATCAGTTAGAGGGTCATTGCCCCTGGATATGGTACAATAAGTCGTAGACTTCCGCTATGATTTAATACTATCATAGTAATGCCTCAATCATAGTAGAGGTCAATCTGACTGGTGCAAAATCCAGGTGCAAGAAATGTTTTGTTGTTTTCAAAAGTATTAATGATAACAATTTATTCTGAAAAGGTTTATAGATAGATAGATAGATAAAACATTTATTTGCATCTGCGTACACACACATATACAACAATTTAAATACAAGAAATAGTTGCACAAGAGAAAACAGAGCACAGTTTTACAACATTGAGACAAACAGAGAGCACAAAAATGCAAGCACAGGCAAAACAACAGAATACGAGAAAACGATTTGTTTACTGCATGTTGCGGCTTTATTTTATTCTATTATTAACCAATACATATTAAAATAAACAGATTGAAGGATTAATAAACATGTAGTCCACAGCAGTCCTTGCACTACCCATCGCCAGTCTCTTCAATACCAAAGGTTTGCTGGAAGAGAATGCTTCTTGCTTTAAGCACGCCCTTGTACATTTACAATGTAATTAGTGCAATAAAGAATTAAATACTAATAATAACAGTCCACTACGTTATCCACAGTTTACTTATAAGCAGGTTGTGAACAAAATGTAATTCATTAAAAGAGCACCAATAGATCAATGCCTAAATAATTTATAATAAAACAACATTAAGAGTTACGTAATTAAGCTGTATTAGCCGATCTGGGTCGACGCCCAGTAGTCGCTATTTTCTATTTATTGTGTTTGTGTGAGGCTTATGCTAATTGATAATGGGCATTGTGCTAAATATTGACAATAGTTACAAATTAATTGTTCATTTTAAAGGTACAAGGCCGACTTGCACCACTTTCTTAATGTGGCTCAAATAGCATTTGAGTAAAATTCTTCACACAAAAGTCGATTTAGATGGCGATTTAACTGACATTTAAGAAATGGTGCAAGTCGGCCTTAAGGTCACTAAAAAGTCAGTAAATATAAGTATAACATAAAAGAAGTTATATTTGTTTTTTTTTTTTACGAAATAGGTGGTGAGATGTCAATGGCGTTTTTTATTCAAACATACTAAAGCTACTTTCATTCACGTGTGAAACGAAGGTCGAATTAGTCACACAAAAATTACAGAAATAAAAGAAATCAGTGAATATTATTAATTTATAATTGTAGCATTACATTCTAAGTACTAAAAATAGATATAAGTCGTGCTTGTACTAATAAAACTATGGATTTATAGTCTGAAATAAAATTGATATTTATAAATATGTATTTATAAATCAGTGAATATTATAAATTTCGAGCATTATGCCGAGGTCTTTCATCGTTTCTGCCATGACGACCTTCGTTTCACACGTGAATAAAGTAGCTTTAGAACAAATAAAACTTTTTTATGTTTGCACAGGTTAGGAGTCTTTTTAGTGCTGTTTATTTAAAGAGATTCTTGTACTTTTTCTTGAGTTTTCTTCTAGTCATGGTATCATTAGAAACAGACAGCTCGTAGGAACTCATTTGATTACGAACTTCCGTGCACGACGTACTTCCGGTTTCGTAGACTGGTTCTTTTTATCGCTTTAAAATTTATTAAAGCTGTCCAAATCGAAAAATTCAGTCTAGACTCAAAACCACCAAAGATCCAAAAAAAGAACTTAATTTTTTTTGGACAATGGCCATTAATTAGACATAAATTGGAAAAGAGACGAGAACCACGGAAGTTTGAAAAAATAAAGTAAGTAATAAATTACTGCACAAATAAGGAAGCGATGGTAGCCTAGTGGGTAGAACCTCGGACTCGGAAGTGGGAGACCCAGGTTCGATCCCCGGTGCGGGCATGTACCTATGACTTGGTTTTCTAAGTTATCTACATTTGTGAAGTTATAGTAGCAATACCACTCGCTAACGGTAAAGGAAACCTGAGTATCTGAGCTATTCACATACCTCAGCGCTTGAAATCGCCAATCCGCGGTGGGCACGCGTGGTGATTAAGCCCATACTCTCTCCCTGAGAGAAGGCCTGTGCCCTACAGTGGAACGTATATAGGCTGCTTATTAAAATTCACACTTTATTTAATTTAAACTGGAATTTAAAGTTGTTTATTTGCTGCATTTTTGATGCTATAATTGTCTTCTGTGGGGAAGGCGCTGCTTGCTGAAATACAGGTTCTAACCTAGTTCGGCAACGGAGGCCAACTCGTTATTTTGTAATCTTAGTTGAGTATAACTGTATTGTGGCAGTGTGTAACTTTATTGTACATTTATTATTATTATCTTTATTTATTTTCATGACTTAGAATAGGTTTATAAAAGTAAAAAAATATAAAAAAATACAAAATATATTTTTATAAACCTATCCTAGTTGGCCATTGGCCACCGGTAACGGAGCTAGCCTCAAGCTACCGGTAGTTAGGGCCGCAGAGAGAGAAATCTCCGGACGATTATTATTATGTAAGGGTTTTTGACGGCCCAAAAACATAAGGTTGCAGATGTCTTAGATACAGAGCGAGGCCCTAAATTTCAGCAGAGGTCAAATCGCGGGAAGACGTTAAAGTCGCGGTAATTACCGACTGCCTTGGTTGCCAAAACAAGGGGCGTCGGTAATGACATGATTTCGTGGTAATCAGTGAAGTATGACTTTCAGTTTGCGTTCAATGTACGATTTCGTCGACTGTACAAGAACAAATGAGTAGAGTCAAAACAATCCTGGGTGTGCGTCACTACTGAAGAAGATTGATAGACTTTGAACGTATCGTATATTTATTCTCATCCTCATTTCCCTTTACACAGGCGTGTTTATTTGTCTTTTCATAAAATACAGCTATAAACAGTACATGGTATAGATGTTACAGTCATAGTGATTAAATAGCTATTATACATAATGACTGGTCATTATATATAAAAGCCAAATTCACTAGACAAAGTAATAAATTAATTATTCAGTTAAAAGTTTTTTAGTGAAATATTTTTTTCGCTTTTATATAAAAAAAAAGAACTAACACCCGAAGTTTCAGGATGGAGCGGAGCGCAGCGACTTGCTAGTAAATGTGATTAATTTTGTGTTAATTATCACTTTATCTAAACTGAGTAGACATTATATATAATGACTAGACAATATATATAATATCCAGATTTATTACTTTGGCTGTAACATAGACACTAATGGTCTTGGGATCGGTAGTACAGTCGACGGCATATCAACATTTACCTACGTGCACACTAATCGGTTACATTAATGACGAATTATTATTATCATTTTATTTTTATTTTATATATACAATAAGAACTTACAGTTAAAACCAAAACGCTCTTAATGTTACTAAATATTGATCCTACTCCATCTAAAAAAATGTCCCAGGCACTACAGCGTCCGAGTGGGCCCTTCGCCCATCTAGTGTGAGTGATGGTGCCACTGGACGCTGTATAAATCATCTCATTACGTAGATGTAAGGACCACAGTTTTTTTTTAATGACGAAATCGTAACAAAAATGCAAATATTGATCTGTTGCCGACTGCACAGCTAACCAAATAAATATAAAAATGAACGACATTGGATGACAACAAATAATCATTAGGTACTAGGATTCCGATAATGGCATACATGATGAATATTGAACTTCGAGAAAATTCTGCTACGGAGCTTTGTTCTCAATATAAGAGTGATAGGACGTCCAGTGGACATACTCCGACCAAATACATGTATTAGCAAAGCGCAAGATAAAAAGTACCCGAAACCGGCGTGCGTACGTGCACTTTGTGTTTCGGTGATAATTTAAATAAATGTCTTCTTTCTTTCTTTCTTTCAACGCCTAATGAATGTTGAGGAAGCGAAAGTGATCTGTCAGGATCATGGCTAGTGGCTGTCCCTGGTCTTTGCCTACCCCTCTGGGATACAGGCGTGAGTTTATGTACGTATTTATGTAGGTGACAGAATTCCATAGCGAGTAATAATTAAATAAGATTACTGATTAATGTGTTCTCTATCTGTCTATTTATTACTTTTTTTAAGCTACGGATCTCACTCGTTTGTTGCCGAGGACACGGAGAAGTGGAGTTCGTTTATTATTATTCTTTCGATTATTACGATTTGATCATCATAGGTGGTATGAGGACGCGAGTCGCGCGTTTTAAGTGTGAAAAGTTGCGTCTTTTCAATACATTACTCGTAATATTATACTTTATTGTATGTGTGCCGGTTACGCAAAGCTTGAGCCGTCCTCTGAAGTCAGTCTTACCATCGCCATAGTTGTAAGGTGCCAGGCGGCCGTATGGCGTCTGTGGCACGCCCAGGCGCGGCCGTTGCAGATTGTTGCAGGAGCCGTCAATGCTGCGGTAGCGCGAGTCTGTGCACACGGTCGGGGCCAGCCCGCAGGTGCGCGTTGCCGGATCCAGTGCAGACCCCACCGGCGGAGGCGGGTTGCTGAAGCTGCAAACGACGGAGGGTGAAGAGGTTTGTTCTGCTACAAAAAATAAATAAAATAGACCCCCTGCGAAAAGAACCCGCCATAATCGGGTAGCAAGCAAAACGTTATGATAAAATTGAACCCATGAAACAAAAAATAAGGTGAAGTCTATTTCTCTCCACGCACGCACGCACGCACGCGTTAGAAACTACATTATCCTGCCTATGGATAACACAGGCATTTTTATCCAGTCTGCTAATCGCTGCAAACCGTTGCAATTTAATGTGAATTTACGGTAGTAATGATCATGGTAAGCTCGCCATTTATCAAAGTAAGACCTACGTTTACTTACTTGCCCGGCAAAATGTGGCGGCAATTCAAAATAACTTAATTGGGGACCTTCCTAGAACGGGTGTTCCGTAAATTCAACAGCGTTCAATCACCAACCGGGACAAACTATTTTGGTTGAAGCTCTTACTAATTGTGCTAAGGTTTGCTGTCACCTGCAAAGTTTCTAGTTATGGTCGCGACGGAGTCCACGCTATTCTCACCTATGTGAATAATTTAGCCGAGTTTCCATCGTAGAAATATTTTTAGCTTGTTTTAGTAGTCTATAGTCGCTGACATTTTAAGCTGCTGTTTTATACGACGTAACGGTCCACCGCAGCAGAAATCTCCGGGTAAATCTCTAGAGGCACATTTACTTTGAACTCGTCTCAGAATAAGCTATGTTTTGCAGAATATACTGTGGAAGCCGTGTATAATTTTTATTTCTGTAGAGTAGGTAATTGACAAAAATATGTTTTAAATCCCCTTAGTGGACCAGACATCGATCTCATAAATAGTTCGTAAAGCAGTAAAATGCGAGGACTACCAAATCCAGACAGATGATAATTAGAAACACGACTGTTATAATATTTGACAGTAAAATGCATTATTTTTAATAGCATATCCATCCTTCATCCATTGTGATGAATAGAATAAAACTAAATATTATTGACAACCAAATTGAAATTCATTCTCTATTACCTACTCAATTTTATTAGTAATCTAATCATTAATAGATTTTACTATTTACATTCATAGATTTTTGGTTGAGGATAAGCTAATGCTTGGGTTTTATATTTAAAAAATAAACTATTAGAAGATGTCATCACTTAAACTGAATATTAGGGTAAGGTCGCCTTAGTCGTACCGCTTCAGGGGAAACCGCTATAATTTCTACTATAATTTAAATAAAAGAAAAATCTTTGCACACATACAATCTTCATTTATTGACGGATCAGATAACATTAATAGACATTTAAAAATCTTTTAATAAAGTGGTGTTTTAAACCTTTTAAAAAAATCTTCCATCAGTACGACTTAGGCAACCAGTTGCCTTAATCGTACCACCCATGGCCTAAGTCGTACTTAGAGTAATAATATATTTTTTTCAAGTAGAAGTCATTTGAAAATTTAAAAAATGCATGGACTTCTACAGGACTATGCTGCGGGATCAATTTCAGTCTTCATTAATTATAATAACAATTCTCATTCTTACGAAACAAAACTAGCATTCTTAGGTTATAATCATTTGGTACAGAAATCAAACAGTTGAAACACATATCACAAATATATTTCTTTATCTTACTTTCAACATCCGCACATAGGTCATGTACCCATCCTTTGCATTTTATACATTGGATCATGTTTTCTTTGCGATCTTCGTTACATAGTTTGCACAACCAAGTTTCTTCAACGTTTCCTTCTTTATCCTTGTCAGATTTTGTCTTTCTTTTTTTTTATTAGTTCCTTGCTATCTTTTTTTTTGTTTAATGTTTTTTTAAATTTAATATATATCTTTTTAGTTTCTTTGTCTTTTCCTTCCATTGGTACGACTTGAAGCGATGAGGTAATTTATATTTTTCAGCAAGTTGGTATGCAAGTTTTCTAGCATCGGTCACAGTTAATCCGAAGATCGTAGACTCCATGTCAAGTATATGCTGTGCTAATTTGTTTTCCATTTCTGGTGTTATGTCATTTGGCCTTCCGAACTTCCTCGTTTTTTTCAAACCCTTTAAATGACGCCGCAAAGCAGGTTTTGGTATAGCATATAGTGAACATGCTTCGTTGAATCCAATTTCATCATCCCGATGCTTCTGCAGAGCTTCATCCATCTCATCTGCTTCCAAGTTTTATAAATTCTCTATAGCATGTTGATCAACTGAAAGAAACAGAATTAAAATTGGGAAAAATATTCCCGTAATACCTGGGTCGTACCAGTACGATTTAGGGATTTTCTGCAGGTACGACTTAGGCAGCGGGGTGTACAAACTTATAAATAAAAAATAATAACATAACCTAAAAACCGTTTACCGTGTGATCTTGCTCATATCAATCAGAAAACACTACAAAAACCGACATGAATAAAAAAAATAACAATTTCATCATAATCTTTGGTGACATGCCTTACGACTGATCTAAAAATATTAGTGAAAACTGTGCAAAAAACTTACTTTTTCATTATTTTTTGATCGCGAAATCCAGCAATCTGCCGCGTGTGGCTGTTTACCTTTGCGACCGAGTAGAACCATATTGCACTGCCAGATGTCACATTTTCAAGACGCGTGCGCAGATATCGACGTGGTACGACTTAAGCGCTGGTACGACTAAGGGTACCTTACCCTAATCTCCGTCGTCGCCTAGACAGTGTAGATGTTTTTAAAACATTTTTCGCAAAATTATGAGAAAGTCAGAACAAGAGTTTGTTCAATGTGAGTAAAACAAGATCTTCGGCATGTAAAGCCACCTAAACTTTATGTTATTATATATCTATACATAATAAATCTGTAAAGTCTCTGTCTTTTATATGCCTATCTGTCTCACTCTGTTTCTTTGTGCGCGTCTCACACAAAGCCAGTCAAATCTAACTGGTTTGGTCACCGACACAACAGGAAGATGGGTAGTAAGACAACGCGAGTCGCGCGTCTTTCCTGTTTATTTATTATATTTGGCGCTTATTATAGTTGGCGTTTAAGCACCACAAATCGCGTGTCTCTCACTTTCGTACTACCTATGCTGTAATGAGTTTGAGTAGGCCACAAGCTGCGCTGACGGGAAACGGCGTGGTGAGGGAGGATAATAGAATAGTTTTAATACAACCGCGAAAAGGTGTCAAGGGACGAAATTTTGAACGGAGATAGACCATGGCCTTGAGGTAAGGGCACTTCATATTCTAATCCAACGCAAACGTAGTCGCAGCTAGTATCAAAAAATTTAAGTTATAATATAAAACATAAATAAATAAATAAATAAATAAACATTGGTTGATGATGATGATGATGAAACATTTACATACAGGCACATACATTGCTTCTGGCCCCACACTAGGATACCCTGTGTCGTGGGAACCAGAAACAACGACATCACAAATAAGTATGTAAACATCCAATATCTGGGTTTTTTTTTGTCCCCAGCCGTTTCGCCAACATTTCATGTTTGCAAATTGTAAGAGTTTTCAGTAGTAGCGTAATAACACAGACATGGCAGGTACAGTTCATAGCAGACCTTCATGTTTTCCCTGCAAATTGTCTTTAACATAACTGAGTGCTTAAAGTGAACGTGCCGGCAAGTGTACTAAGCTTTGTGTCAAATAAAAACGACATTGTTATTGTTACGGTAAAAGTGTGAATTATTTATGTCAAGCCTTTATTTTTACGCTAACCTTGTTGTACTAATTACTTAAAAAGTTACTCCGCTGTGGGATGCAAGCTTTTTAGTGCAAATGCGATTTAGAAAATCTTAAAATATTAGCTCAAATAACTGTAGTATCTAAATAAAAAAATTGTAAAGATTTTAATTTCCAACAATTACCTATGCCACTTTTTAATAAATTGTGCGTCACTGTGAAAAATATTTAAAACATTTGGTACGTTAACATCTTATCTTATCTTAAAGTTGTCGTGCGGGGTGTTAGTCGCCGACATTAGTCGGCGACACTTCTAGCCAGTGGGATCTGTTGTGTCTGCCCCTTGACCTTACACCTAAGCCTAATCGAAGATGTACTCAACGAGTTCGGTCACGCCCTATAGGGAAAGGTACCTAAAGCCTTCTGGTTTGGGGTAATTCATTCCCAGAAGCCTCATTCTTTTTCCGGCAAGGACATCGCAGTCGCACAGTACGTGTACCATCGACTCCACCTCAAAACCGCATGATCTGCAAGTGTCATCTTGACATAACCCCATTCTGCGGAGTTGTGTCCCTGTAGGGATATCTCCCGTCAAAGCACCAGTAAGAGCCCTCGCGCGACGTCGTCCTCCTCGCAGAATAAACTTTGCTGAGCCTGCGATTTCTTTACCAATGAAGTTTTTAGAATGATGCAGTCCTTCAGTGGCTGCCCATTCGCGTTTGTGCATTTCATTGGCCTCAGCTTTGATAGCAATTGATGGTGCTCAATGAGAGCCCCACGCATGGTTCAGGACCGTGCAAACCGAACGATAGTGCCAAATTGGTGCAAACCGCGATGAATTAATATGCACGCTGAACTGTTTTTCAAAAAGTACCGATATTTTTAGTTACTTTCTGAAAGAATTAATATCTACGTAAATCGGATTTCTATGACTGATATCTTTCCATACATTTTAAGTTTTTTTGTGGACATGTTTTTTAAATCCATTCGATATTTTTTAATGATTGTTAGAGAATAACATAAGAACACTGCTGGCAACTTTTACTTCTTTTACTGCAACTAGGTGTGCGCGCGCAGCGACTGTGTATTTTATCGTGTGTTAATCTAATAAATAGATCGGACTTCATCGTTGGAAGGCGCTTTTTAATCGAACTTCTCCACTAATAATTTTATATTTTTTTATTATATTTTAATGTGGCTACCAGCAAATATTTATTATGTACTAGCAGTGCCTGCGACTTTGTTTCCGTTGATTTAGAATATGAAGTGCCCTACCCCTTAAATCTTTTCGCGATTGTATGATTATTAAATATTCTTCCTTACCACGCCGTCCTCCTTTGGCGCATCTTATCGTTTACTCAAATTAATTCCAGGTGGAATAGAATAGGTAGGTACTCAATGTAATAACATGATTTGTCATTTAAATCTTCATACATAAACTCATGCATGTATCCCAGACGGGTAGGCAGAGACCAGGGACTGCCAATTGCCACGTTCCTGACAGATCACTTTCGGTTCATCGACATTCATTAGTCGTTGCATACCCGCACGCCGGTTTCGGGTACTTTTTATCTTGCCCTTGGCTAATACATCCCCTATTTGGTCGAAGTACGCTCGCCGTTCATTACTACTGCATTAATCCTACTTTCTTGATTCTTTTGCTATACCCAAGTCTCGCCACCATACATTAGTGTTAGGACCAGCACTCCATTATGGATAGCCAATCTTGCTCTTTTGGAGATGTTTTGGCTACTCACAAAGGAGTGCAAGGCACCGATCACACCAATTCCCGCTTTACTCTTCTTTCTATATCACCTTCACACTTTTCATCCCTCGTAAATAAACATATTTGCAAAATATTGTCAAACGCAGCATAGAACGCCGATCAGCTCACTAAGATAAATTGCTAGTAGCGGCTTAATGAGGATGGCTGAGACCAGGCTTATTAAAACTTCAAACGAAATATATTTTTTCACATACTTTTGATGTGATATCGCGCCCGGCGCGACATCGTCGCAAGATTATGTTATCCTCTAACAGTCAAAAGACAGGATGTATGAGCCACTCACACATTGTTACATTTTCCGCTGACAGCGCTTACACGCGCGACTTTAATAATTTTACCTAAACCATTCCAAACTCTGTACTTATTTTAATTAGTGCATTATAGACCGTCATACATATCGGCTGTGTACTCAATTGACAACTCCCTTCCCCTTTGCATGACACTTTGACACTACGGGGTGTGAACAATACATACCGCTCCGTACATGGTCCTTCGAACCATCCAACTGGACCTCGCGATTTGCGGAAGACATACCTAGTGACATTTAATAGCTCTTGTTGATTAATTGCGTGGTGTGGTTTAGAACTGGCACGGATTGCAGTGCAAGTGACAATTTCTCAGTGCAGAGAAAAGTGATATTCTGGAGGTTACTGAAGCTTCTACTTAGTGACAATTCGTGGAGAACACTTAGACTTGCAGTGGCATCAAAAATTGACATTCCTTGGGAGATAATTCACTCTCAACGCAGTGACATACTGTGGAATCCAAGCAGATTCCCTTGCAGCGAAGTTCCGCAGGAGTCTCTCTAACTCCTGCCGACGGTGACAGCTCGTGGAAGGCGTGCAGTCTTCTACTAAATCCTGACAATTGGACGGCGTTGAGCAGCAGTTCATGGCGCAGACCAACCGCAGCAGCAGGTTGTGAGTGAGCAGCAGCAAGCAGCCGGAGCATTTCAAGTAAGATCTTTCCATTACTTACTTAACTGACATTATGGAAAACTTGCTAAGTCGTCAGAAAGAGATCGTTGTAGCAATTCAAAAGGTTCGCGATAACTTCAAAAAAGATTCTGCGACTAGAAAAACAGAGGCATATCTACAACAAAGAAATGACACTCTCAGAAATCTCTGGAGAGAATTCGAGAACAATCATCTTGTACTTAACAAAGTTCCTGACAAATCTCATGAGTATTTCACTTTAGACATTTACAACAGTACCAAAACATTATATGAGGAAGTCTATGCATTAATTTCTACTTACGAGAAACCTGACAATCCAATGATGCAAACAGATTCAAACGTTGCGGAGCTAATAAAGCAGCAACAAACCAATTTTCGAGCGTTCAAAAGACTTATTGACAGTTTGAATATTGAGGAAATTGACGAAAAATGGGAGGTGGATGATGAATTACGCAATTTACAGATGCGTTGGAACCAGATTGATACTTTACACTTGCAAATTGACAATATATTACAAGGTTCAGATATGACATACGAAAATACGTTTTCTGAATATGAGCTGACATACAAACAAGCTAAAAGAAATCTGAATAAGAGACTAGGTGCAATGACTCATCAACATCAGATGACTCCGCAAGTGGATATACCAAAATTTACAGGCGACTATTCACAATGGCCTACTTTCTTTGACCTATTTAATGGTGCAATCCATATTAATCCTGTTTTGACAAAGGCACAAAAAATGCAACAGTTAAAAGGAAAACTGCGAGGAGAGGCTGAGCGTCTCATTCAACATCTCAACGTCTCCTCTGATAACTATGACACAGCATGGGAGATTTTAACTCATCGTTACAACAACGTGCAGATTCTTTTTACTAGGCAAATAGAAACGTTCTTGAATCAATCTGCCATACAAAAGCAAACCTCTTCTGACCTAAAAAGGCTCTATGACACCACCAATGAATGCATTTTCGCTATTCGTAATTTAGGTATTGACACTACCTCTTGGGACCCACTGCTTGTCCATTTACTTACGAAGAAATTGGACACCGTTACCTACAGCAACTACATGGAGTCACGCGAAGCGCCGCGTGACCTACCCACGTTCGACGAATTTATGCTATTCCTGGAAGCTAAGTTTACAGCATTAGAGCCTCTAAACAAAAAGGACAGAGTTGATATGACATCCCTCAGCAAGCAAATGCAACGTAATTACCGGGAACAAACTGAAAGGTCGAATAAACCGACAAATTACAATTATAATAAATTTTACAACGCAAATGCAGTTGTCAAATGTGGATTGTGCAAAACGAACAAACATGCACTCTACCAATGCAGGAAATTCGAAACTTTGACACCGGATGAGAAGTTAAAAACAATTTCGAAACACGGAATTTGTATTAACTGCCTATATTACCACGAACGGAATATATGCAATTCAAGCAAACGCTGCAGAGAATGTAATGAACAACATAACACCTTATTGCACCAGGCTATAAAGACCGAACAAAATCCATCGCACATCTGGAACAAACAGCGACAATCTCGTCAGCAAAATGCAAATCATGTTACAAGCGACGATGACGAAATACTCCTCACCACTGTGCAAGTGCGTGTGCGTGCCGCCGATGGAACATATGTTACTTTAAGAGCACTCCTAGACCAAGGCTCTCAGGTCACTCTCATTACTGAGAACGCCGCTCAACTATTGCGGCTGCCAAGGCAATACAGTAGCGCCCTGATATCAGGTGTGGCGTCTACCTCAAAAAAGGGGAAAGGCAAGGTAGAACTATCATGCAAATCGGTTTACGACGAGTATACATTCACCACAGAAGCATTTGTCATGGCCAAGGTAGTAAGCAACCTTCCTAATCATACAATCTCTAAGAAAAACTACCAACATATGCAACACTTACAACTAGCAGATCCAGATTACAACATCTGCAAGCCGATTGACATATTACTAGATGCAAAAGTCTATTCTGAGATTTTGATGAGTGGACTATTGAAAGGCTCTTCATCCGAGCCAATCGCTCAACAGACCAAGTTGGGCTGGATTATATCCGGGACAGTGACACTTAAATGCAACGTGGTAATAAACAACCTTAATGACATTTCCGCGTATTGGGAACTAGAAGACATCATAGATGACAAGAGCGACATGACAACCCAGGAGCAATTCTGTGAAGATCTCTATAGCAGAACTACAAAACGTCTGCCAGATGGCCGATATGAAGTTCGATTGCCCATGAAGGAGCAATTCGAACAGCAGCTGGGAGCATCCAAGCCGCAAGCAGTTGCCCAATTCAAACAACTAGAGAAAAAACTCTCTAGCGACAAAAACCTGCATGACAGCTATCATCGATTTATCGACGAATACGTGACATTAGGACACATGAAAGAGTGCGTGCCCAGCCAAGATATGCAATATTTCCTGCCGCACCACGGTGTCCACAAGCAAGACTCAAGTACTACAAAACTTCGAGTCGTATTTAATGCATCATCTAAAACATCTACAGGCTACAGTCTAAACGATCTGATGGAATGTGGGCCAAAACTACAAAAAGACATTCAAAGTCTTCTGCTACGTTGGAGAACCCATAGGTACGTTCTGACTGCTGATTGTGAAAAGATGTACCGGATGATCCTGATTCAGGAAAAAGATCAACAACTACAGAAGGTCATCTGGAGAGACACTCCACAGGAAGCACTCAAAGAGTTTCAACTTTGTACTGTCACGTACGGGATGAAAGCGGCGCCTTTCCTGGCTATGAAAACCATGCAGCAGCTTGCGAATGACGACGCTGACAAATATCCTCTAGCAGCTGACGTGTTAAAAAATGACTTTTATGTCGACGATCTATTGACAGGAAGTGACACCCTAGATCAAGCACAGGAAGTCAAACAGCAGTTGATTCACATGCTACACGGCGGTGGATTTAACTTGAGAAAATGGTCGAGCAACAGCCGACATTTATTACAAGATCTGACAGATGAACAGCTCAACCCTACCGTCATCGACTTCAAAAATGCAGACTCGACGAAGGCTCTGGGGTTAAGGTGGAATGCCACTGCTGATACTTTTACGTTTCAATGCAAAATCGATCAATACGACATGACACACTCAAAAAGAAGTCTCTTATCTGACATATCAAAGGTATTCGACCCGCTTGGATGGTTGGCTCCGTATGCAGTAAAAACAAAACTTCTGTTCCAAACTGTATGGACAAGTGGAATAGAATGGGACGACGCAGTAAGCCCAGACGTCCAACAGGAATGGTCCTTACTCAGAGACGACCTAAATAATATTAACAAATTTGACATTCCGAGATGGATCGGTGACACTCAAACAGCATGCGAAATACACGGTTTCTGTGACGCTTCCGAAAAGGCGTACGCGTGCGCAGTCTACCTAAAATCTAAAGACGAGCACGGGAATACATCCATTAAGCTTATTGCAGCAAAAACGAAATTAGCGCCGCTCAAGAAAGCCGTCTCACTACCACGCTTAGAACTGTGTGGAGCGCTACTACTAACAAATCTCATCTCGAAGATACGTCAATCATTGCACTCGACACCTATTGACATACAAATACACGGATGGACCGATTCAATGGTCGTATTAGGTTGGCTTCAAGGTGACTCTTCGCGCTGGAAGACATTTGTAGCCGCCAGAGTAAAAATGATAACTGACATAATACCAGCCTCGTGTTGGAGACACGTAAAATCTAGTGACAATGCAGCTGACTGTGCCACGAGAGGACTCACTCTCTCGCAACTTGCAGATTTTCCCTTGTGGTGGGAAGGCCCAGCCTGGCTGAAATATGACATTGGTGAAAATACCACAAAAATTGACAGCCCTCAAATCGAGTTGAAAACGAAATACCATAGTAACGCAGTGCAAATCGCAGTCCCCTTGGTCGAAGAAATGCTAAACAAGCATAGCTCGATAACTCGGATTGTACGAATCATATGTTGGGTGTCGCGTTTCATAGCTGCTACGCGTAAAAAGGCGAGCGCGATTCGGACAGCATATTTGACACAGAGTGAAATAGAAGCTTCATACAACACTATCGTCAAATCTGTGCAAGCGCACGTTTACGAAAATGACATAACGCGACTGAAACAGAAAGGAGCGCTTGGTGCAAAAAGCGATTTACTGAAATTAAACCCATTTCTGGATGAAAATGACATACTAAGAGTAGGGGGACGATTGCAAAACTCAAACTTGAAAGACAAATACAAACATCCTATCGTCCTTCCGCACAACTCTCGATTGACAGAGCTTTTGACCATCCAAGCCCACAAAGCCACTCTGCATGGTGGCCCCCGACTGACGCTTGCAGTCTTACGTAACCATTGGTGGATCATTGGAGGCAATCGAGCCGTTAAGAAGTACATACGGACCTGCGTTAGATGTCGCCGATTTGACAATAGGAAAGAAAACCAACTGATGGCCGACTTGCCCGAACCGAGAGTAACTCCCTCAAGACCGTTTACACACACCGGCGTCGATTTTACGGGTCAGATTGAATTAAAAGTCAACAAGGGAAGGGGCGTGAAAACCACCAAAGGCTACATTGCAGTTTTCATATGCCTTGCTACTAAGGCTATCCACCTGGAGTTGGTGTCCGACCTCAGCTCAGCAGCATTCCTGGCCGCATTTAAACGGATGTGCGCTCGGAGAGGCACTCCGAAGCACATGTACAGTGACAACGGAACCAACTTCATAGGCGCAGCAAGGACACTGAAACAAGAGTACAAGCAAGCTTTACAGCTATACATTGACAACGTATTCTTGAATGACATCGCTGAAATGGGAGTCACGTGGCACTTTAACGCCCCATCGTGGCCCAGCGGCGGTGGACTCTGGGAGGCCGCCGTACGCAGCATGAAAAACCATCTCAAACGAGTATTGGGTGACCAACGACTGACTTATGAGGAATTCTTGACACTCTTGACACAAATAGAGGCTTGCCTTAACTCCAGACCTCTATACGCTCTGACAGAAGATATTGAGGACGACGTTTTGACACCAGGCCATTTCCTGATTGGCGCCCCAATATTATCAACACCATTTTCTGACATCAATATCAAATGCATGAAAACTAGATGGCAACTTACAGAACGAATGCACCGTGACTTCTGGAATAAATGGTCAGCTGACTATCTGCACCACCTGCAAACAAGAAGCAAATGGCACCAGACTAAAAAGAACTTGGCCATCAATGACATAGTCCTAATAAAGGAAGAAAACTTGCCACCCTCCAAATGGGCTCTAGGCAAAGTGACAGATTTGCACCCCGGGCAGGACGGACTTGTACGTGTCGTTACTGTGAAGACAAAAGGAGGACTGATGAAGAGACCCATCATAAAACTGGTACCTCTACCGGTACAACCGAAACCAGACTCCGGTGATGACAATCAACCCAGCAACGAACCCACTGTACCGCCGCAAAGGACACGGACTAGACGTAGTAGAACTGGAAAACCAAACCTTTTAGCAACCGTCCTACTATTGTTTATGTCACTTATCACGCCCACTGTACAACAATCGTTCAGTGTGACACCACTGAACAGCAGCAACACGCTGTACTTTGACAAGATTGCAGACTTAGGCATCATACAGGACCACTGGAAAATGATAGTCTACTATAACATGTCAGCGTATTGGCAGAGTATGCAAGACATCAACAACTACGTGCAAAGTTTATCAAAACTCTGTCAAAAGGAGCCGACATTCTTAACAATTGCTACTCAGTTTGAACACGAACTAAAAGAGCTTCAGCACTATAATACCCTGTTGACAAGTCCAACTCCCTCACGCAAAAAGAGAGGATTGATCAATGGAATCGGCTATGTAGCTAATTCATTGTTTGGAATCTTAGATGACAGCTTTGCACAGAAGTACGAGCAGGACATTGCAGCCATTGGACGGAAAGAAAATCATCTTCTAAACCTGTTTAAAAATCAAACTTCCCTCATTGAAGCAGAAAATAACATTCTAAAGAGAAATGAGGCAGTCATGAATAAACAATTCACCATCATAAACCAGCATCTGAAAGAAATCTCACAAGAAGTAGATCGCGCCAACAACATCAGCGGAAACGCGCTGAAGGCCTTGTACATCATGTCCTCTGCTATATCTGTTGACGTAATCATATCTAACCTAAGACGGATACAAGAAACTCTGATTGACACCGTCACCAACATTTATCATGGCAAAATAGACGTGCACCTATTATCGCCGAAACAGATACAAGAACAACTAAATATCATTTCAGGTCATTTGCAAGAAGATCTAATGATTCCAGTAAGCAACGTTAATGATTTATACAGCTTATTGCATATTCAAGCAAAAGTGACAAAAAGGTACTTGGTTATGGAGATTCGAATACCGTTATTAAGCCATGATCACTACGAACTTGACAGTGTAGTATCAATCCCCCAAAAACGAGGAGAAAATGCAGTTTATACCACTACGCAAACGAAGTACATCGCCATAAATGTCAGAAAAGACACTATCATTCCCCTGACAGAAAATGACATACAAAGATGCATCAGACAAAATGACAACAAACTATTATGCCCTTTAAAAACCCCCGTATACAGTCTCAAACCGCATGAGTCAATATGTGACACCCGATTAGTTATAAACAATGATAACCTGATGTACTGTCGGTCGGAAACAAAGAGATGCACCGACAAGTGGGTTAGATTGCACTCTCGAGACTCTTGGCTGTTCTCGTGTTGCGAGGAATGCGACATCCGCATATTATGCCCAGCTGGGATCTCCACAAAACGCTTATGTAGCACAGGAGTCGTTGCGCTAAGCCAAGGTTGTGTTATGAAAGGAGACACCTTTACCATACATGCACACTATGATTTCGTGAACCAGATGTATCTGCAACAGAAGGTTGACGCGCCAAGTCCACTCATACCATCCCCTCTAAATGACATAATCAATACATCGTTACCGAAAAACATACTAAACATAGAGAATCACGCTCAAATGTATCAAGACATACAGCAAAAACTTGACATCCTGAAGTCACAATCTCCAGAAGAGTTTACATCTGATGAGATACCCCATTACATCGTAAACTACAGTATTACTTCGACCATAGCAGCAGTGATACTACTGTACGCAGTCTACAAAATAAGGCAAAGATGCCAGAAACGATCAATGACACGTCGTAGATCAGACGAACCGATCGAGATGACACATCGTAGACCAAAAATTAGTGAGTGTAGTGTGGTGAATGAGGTAGTGCCAAATTATTTGAAAGAAGCCTCACCAGTGAAGTGTTGCGAAATATATAAACCTCGGACAAATCTAAATAAATCATGCTCTTTTGTAGACATTACCTTTGAGTAATAAGTTTCCATAACTTTTGCATTGTAAATTTAGGTACTAACTTGCACCACACCCTTGTAATCGCACTCTCATTAACCTCATGACATGTAATTATTTAAGATTTCAATCTCTTATGCATTTAGGTTGCATCTTAACATTTTCTCTTTTGGGTGGCAGTATGTATGAGCCACTCACACATTGTTACATTTTCCGCTGACAGCGCTTACACGCGCGACTTTAATAATTTTACCTAAACCATTCCAAACTCTGTACTTATTTTAATTAGTGCATTATAGACCGTCATACATATCGGCTGTGTACTCAATTGACAACTCCCTTCCCCTTTGCATGACACTTTGACACTACGGGGTGTGAACAATACATACCGCTCCGTACACAGGATTTGATGCGCATTTTATACAAGGTTTTGTGTTTTTTTGTGACAAATACGAGATTTGATAAAAATCTTTGTGACCGCTCACCATCTTGCACACACAGTTTTGTTTGTTTTCCCTAAAGGATACTCAAAGGTAATTTTTTTTAAGTGTCAGAAATATGTAAGCTCTTAAAGCACTATAGTGATATCATTGATATATTTTCGGACAAATCAATAAAGTAAAAAAGTTAATACAGACAAATTGAACACCAAAAACTTAGCAAGAATTTGATAATTTCCATGAAAAAAAACCGAAAATAAGAAACACTTACAAAATAAAACAAAAATTCTCGGGGCAAATGTAAGTGGCGCCCTCTGTAAATAGTTTCGTGTTGCCGTCCCCATTGGCAAAATTGTAGGTACTGGATAATCAGTGTGGTGACTCCATAAAGCACAATTAAAATCTAAAATAGATTGACCAATAAGTCAGTTTATTTATAACCCCTTAATAAGTTTTATACTAATACTTGAAATTACATTAAACTGCTAATTTTTATAACAATTCATGTAAGTTAAACAATTGACAGACATACGAGTACATAAAGAGAAACTATTTCGTACAGCGTCCCGCACCTGTGTTACCCGGCGAATTTATCTAGACACATCGCAATAAGGCGATTTCGACGGTGGTAGACATTGATATTTCCGACGGGTAGTGTGTACACTGGCTAGTTCATCATAACCTGGTTAATTGTATCCGTCATTGTGGAAAAACCATTATTTAATGACCTTACAGCTTATGGTGATTTTCTAACCCCCCCATGGACTTAAGCGTGATGTTATGTAACCTATATGTTAGACGGGAATCTGAGCTATAATCATGGTAAGTTTTATTCAATTCCGTTCAGTGGTTTTTGCTTGATGCACGCACAAAGAAATAGAGTGAGACAGACAGAGACAAAATTTACAGATTTACATATTAGAAGATATAGATTACGTACTTGACTACGTAGTAAGGTTCCGTGTAAGAATACCTAATTGTAAGTTTTATGAAGTTAAAAATTAAAATTAAAATTTGCCTGTACGCTCGGACAGAATGAACTGATTAAGCTACTAAGATGCTACTCGTATCGTGTAAACCGGTTTTCTTAGTACAAAAATTCCGTTTTATTGGCCAACGGTAGGTATACATGCAACATGTGCTAGCAATCCTAGCATATCTAAAATAAATATTCCCTGAGTAAATTATCAGTACCTAAATTACTATATTCCGATCGGCACACTGGCACATTAGCACCGTATCTTTCTGCTTCTGGATTAGTATAAGCTTAAAACATTTTGTTAGGTACAACTGCATGCCGGAGAGCCTTTTGAAGAAATTCCTGGCAGGCATAAATTTAATGTCTACTTTGTTATGCGAATTTAAAACGAGAATTGCTTCTGAGTTCACTTTATATGACTGGTACAGAGCATTGTAATACTGAGAATAGAGATATTTTTTACATTTATCACAAGTCATGTTTGTAACTCGCGCCAGAGAAAAAAGGATATCTCCATGCTTAGTCTTTTTCAAACCTTTCTTTAACCCCAAAATGAGCTACATAAAATTTTAAAATACAATCCTTGATCCACAGCGCAACCTATCAAAGATCTAAAAAAATCAGTTGCTGAGCTTACCGTAAGTGTCTATAAGTATACAGGGGAGAATTTTGTAATGCCACTTGAACTGATCGATGCGATAAAATTACAGGGTGTAGTTTTTACACATTTTAGTCGGCTGGGTTCCCGGGTGTGGCAATCGAATTTTCAAAAATCTTTGAGTCTTCTTTCTATTCATAAGTCATCATCATCATCATCATCACCCCTAAATAAATGAATATTTTCTTTGAGTAGGTACTATTTTCCATCTACAGTATTAAAAGTACTTTCACTTCAGGTAGCATTACCAAATTCTTCCCTGTATACAAACAAACAATGTCATAATATAGTGATAATGTACGTATTAAAAACAAATGTCCACAAACAAACCTACTAATATCAGAAACAGCTATTTACTGTTATTTTTATGGCGCAAGGCGCAGAGATCATAATGCACGTATCAGCAACATTTCTTGCACACCATGTTTATGGCTTCACACAAAAAAAAAAAAACATTTTTGTAGCTAAGAGAAGCGACCCATAAGTCCCCTTTGCCTTTGTTCACTTGTAGCGGGTACTCGGGTTGTACTCTAATAGCAGGTGTTGTTTGTAGATGTTATAAGAGGTAGGTAGCCATCCTCAAGTAGTTGTATTAGCAATGAGGCCGCCAATTGTACTGTATCTTTGTGAATATTCTATGTTGTTGGGGCATTGCCGTGCCCCCAGATAATATTCTTAATACTAAGAAAAGTGTCAGTCATAAATTGGTAAAATACAGCTACATGTTTTAATTTGTGTTTTGCTAATATTATGTCAATATCAATATCAATATTAAATTAACACAATAACCAACAATTCATTCTATTTTGGATGGAAACTGTTGTATCATATTTATCACTATAATATTTTTTCAATGTTAATTTTTGTTTCTAATTTTATAATAAAACGTTGGCCTTTGTATCTAGAAAAATAGAATAGAAAGATTTTTTAGATGGAATAGGCTTGAATTTATAATAAGTAAAACTATAAAATACTACGTACGTTCTTTGTCCAAAAATTACGTTTGCATCAGAGTCAATAATTCATAGACTGCGTGGGTGTTATACTTGTGGATATATTAACCTGTATTTTATGTCACTGCAGAGACGACTCCATACAAATGTCAATTTTTGACAAGAGATTAGAAGAACATAAAGGAATGGGTAACCTTGTGTCGACGGACGATTGCTGTGATTGAGGAGGGGTAGGCGCCGCAGTGCTGCTGGGGACAACATGCATTACACATAACATGCAACATTCAACTGTAATTAGTCAGACAGAGGTGCTTTTCAGTGTGCAATTTGAGAGGCCGTAAAATTGACTTTTCTGTTGATGATTCTGATGAATTCCGTAGATACCAAAAATACATTAAGTTCTTCCAAAACTGATCAAACCGTGTGAAAGAGAACTATCATAGTTTAGGTAATCGTTTGAGGTGAAGAAAAGTTATTTAAAAGGGATCACAAAAATTACTTCTTTAACGCCTTCGAGTAAAGCCTTTAAAATTGCACTAGTATTATGTGGACATAGAATACATTTTACAAGAGTTAATTTGGACTATGCCGAATGTAACATCCCCTTACACATTCAGAAATGGGGGGTTCTACTTGTCAATATGAACAACTTTTACTAAGGGAAAACTTTTAAATCGCGAAAAATATACAAGTCAATACATTTAATGGCGCAATTGGTTTTAATATGAAATTACCCCAAGCTTAAAATTGTTCGTATTGACGTGTAGAACCCCCCTTTTACGGATGTATATAATATGAGGATTTTCTTACATATTTATTATTCTATATACATATTTACAAAAACTAGATACAGTAATGTTACATACCTACTTAATTGCATTTGCTATTTCGCTGTGTGAGTACAGCGAGCCATGAGCACGCTGTACTCACACAGCGAAATAGTTTAGGCATAGGTATAGTTATATTTTGTTACTTTACTGATACTCAAACATCGCATCGCAAACGCATCGTGCGCAATTTATTTATGAAGTGTTTTTTAGTAATTAAAAATTAAAATAATTTTTTTTTAAAAAGGAAACAGTTTCGGTCCACCTCTGGCGCTATCTGGCGATGAAAAATCGGTCGTACAAAAAGAACATCTGTTACATATTTCGTTGTTACAGTAGAACTTTACTTTTCTTTAGAAACCAATGTTCGAATTCCAATTGCGTCAGCACTTCTTCAGTTGCATGCAAAGTATTTGCGGAGAGCAAATGTGTAAAGACATGAGCAAATGTACTGAGTTGAGTTACACAGTCTTATTGACTGCCTAGTTGGCTTCGCGGTATCACGCTTGGCTACCAAAACAGAAGTCGTGGATTCGATTCCTACTGGGGGGCGCCGTACTTTGTACAAATGATCCCAACCGGATTATTTATCCATGATAGTGACGTCCTTATCTGGTAACCATAACGTAGGGTATCCTAGTTTAGGACCAGTGCAAGTGATTGTGATGTGAGCCCATTATTATTTTTTGACTCGCTCATTTTACCCCGCAATATCATTATAGTAAAATAATTGTTTCGTAAAAAAATAATGCAATATTTATGGCATTATTATTTTACGTAACAATTTAAGTCGATAAGTAACTAAAGTCGACCTATTTTTCTTTCCTGTTCTTAATAAACAACTTTATAAACTGTGTACAAAAAAACAAATAAGAAATAAAAAACGTTTGCGGCAAGCTTGCCGGTCCACATGGGTGTTAATGCAGATGCAGCTTTAAACTTAGCAACAGAAATACAGAGAATATGTTCTTTCAACCAAAAACCTGCAATCTCGTCCGGACTCGTACATACTTAAGTAGCACGTAACACTATGATGTTAGAGCACAATTCGCATTCAAGGATTGCCATGTTAAATTGAAACCTAGATAGAATCAAGTTAGTTGTTACTTGGTGCGTACACAGTTAGTGACAATATCCACGTTGGGATACCTATTTGAAGGATACGTGCGAAGCTCCTACATCTCTCGTACAGTCGACAGCAGGTAAACCTCTATATTATTGCAGCATTATATTGTTACTGTGCTGTCGACTGCACTGCACTTACGTATAATTATGTTAGTGGAACCACTGCTAGTAACACTGCATTTTGTAGTTCAAACCCTGTCTTCCTAAGACCTTCTTAGGTTCGCAAAATTTTATAGTTGAACAATAAATTCAGTTCAATTTCAGTGAAACTACATACCGCTATCTACGGTATATATACCAGATTGCAGGAGCGCCAGTACTACAGGCATTAGAGCATAGGTGTAGTTAAGGCGAGAAAGAACCATGGCGATACGTTAGGTGAAGATTGAATACATATAGTCCATAGCACATTAACAGTTGCAACCGCGCATTCTACTGTCTGTTACGTTACGGGCGATATTTCAACTAAAATGTAAAGGTTCATACGCTGTCAGCTGTACAAAAAATAATTTCCATACTAGACGGACGCCAACGGGAAAGTTCAAGCAAATTCTGTTGCATTATTTTATCGAAGCAAACTGATTCTTTAAATATTGTTAAGAAAGATAGCCTGTAATGGAAATTTATACTTTGGAATCTCTTCAATGTTTCGCAAGACAAAAAATATGCTAAAACAATCTAGCTACAGCAAGCTTTAATCTGTACTGATTTGCTAAGAAATGAAGATATACCGGATATCCGGTACACCGGATGTAAATAAACTAACGCTCATTATGCACAATTACGATATTTTTCCAAAAACAAACATCAATTTGCCTAAGAGATATTAAAATTATGCTCAATTTCTACAAAAATACGCCATAGTACTTTGAAAAAAATGTTTCTAATGATGCAGAGAATGTGTTCGCCCATACTCTCTCCCTGAGAGAAGGCCTACAGTGGGACGTATATAGGCTGCTTATGTTATGTTACGTTATGAATGTGTTGGTTTCGGCATGGGCAAAAATTAACACCCAGAGCTGAGTTTTATAAAACTACAATTCGTTGTTTATTATGACAATACGAATTATATTGCGTAGCAGAGTCCACTTGTTAATCTGTGAGTTAATCGACTTTGCAGTGTATATCGAATTGTCACAGCAAACCACGAATTGTAGTTGTATGAAACAGGCTCCATGACGTTATTTCCACTGCAAAACATGTCGGGAACCGAATAAGCCACCTCACCCGAGCCCGGCCACCGCCTGCCGCGCCGGGAAGGGCCCCGCGAGCAGACTGCCGAAGTCGGCGGGCTCCGGCAGCTGAAGGCCCGACGTTACTCGCTGCAGAAACACCTGCCGGGGACTCCCGAGAAAGTTCACGTACGCGCCTTGCGTCAAACTTAGTGCCGTGACCAGGATTATTGGTATACTGGCCATGGTATCTGTAAAAGAGAGAGAATTGTTAGGTCATGTGTTCTTTTCTTGCAAATAATCTATAACTACTTACGAACTAAAAGCACTTTTGGCGATTCACCCGTAGCCTTGTGCGGATACGGGTAAATGAAATTAAAAAAATGTAGGTACCGCAAGTGTGCGAGTCCTGTCAGTTTATTTTCATATAAATTCTATAAATGCAGACATTTGAATGCACCGTTTCAAACCTTACTTGTAAATATATTATGTGTAAAAAAACCCTGCCAAGTGCGAGTCGGACTTGCGCACGAAGGGTCCCGTACCATTATCTATACAACATTAGACAAAGATCGAGACAAGATAGATTAGGTACATTGAGAACAGCGCCATCTATAGAAACCAACAAAAAGCGTTTAACATTGACATTTAACGACATGACATCGGCGCTGAGAAGGTTACTTAGGCGGCCGCTAGATGGTGAGCGCTGTTTTTATATACATATATATTGTTTTGGAAGGTATTTGTTATTATAGCGGCAACAGAAATACAGCATCTGAAAATTTCAACTGTCTAGCTATCACGGTTCATGAGATACAGCCTGGTGACAGATAGCCAAACAGACAGACGGACAGTGGAGTCTTAGTAATAGGGTCCCTTACCTATGTTTACTTTGCCCGAGTTAAACAGCCTTGAAATCGTTGATAATATACGCCCAGGCTACTAAAATTCACAGTTACTGGTACTGCTGCTTTTACTCCAGAATTGCCATTTTTAACTGACGACGATAGAGCCAAAAGTGAAAGTTTTGATATTAGCACTCTTTGTGTGTGTGTAAGTAAGTAAGTATATATGAATGTTTTTATTTAGGTACGTTCCACGGGAGCGCCCAAACTACTCATCCAATTTTAATGTAAATACATAACGTAATATGAATAGTATGGTTTGATGAATGAGGTATCAATCGAATCTTTATTATGTTCCAGGTGACATAGGCTACATTTTATACGAATAAATGAATATAACTGATATTAAATTAAAAGAGCCATAAAAATGCAAGTCTGACTCGCCCAACGAGGGTTCCGTACAAATTTGTAGGTACTCATCCTACTAATATTATAAATGTGAAATTTGTGAAGATGTTTGGATGTTTGTTACTGAATCACGCAATAACGGCTGAACGGATTTACATGGAACTTGGTATACAGATATCTCGTTAATGCGTTCTCGTGGGATGACATTAAGTTTAAAATAGATGGCGTTGTGCGAGCGAACGTTGTGTTTTAAAAATAGATGGCATTGTGCAAGAATCGTATAAATGGATTCTGTGGCTGCACGAAGTTTGCCGGAAAAGCTAATACATTATAAATAGTTCAGAAATCGAGTCTCGCAGTTTTTCCGAGCTTTTCCCGAACTTCGAAGACTATTTTTTATGATTTAATCACAAATGTATAGTTTTTAGATTTTTCCCTGTACTTGTAGTATAAGACAACATTACTTGTCAAATTTCATGGTTCTAGGTCAACGGAAAGTACCCTATAAATTTTGATTCACCTGAGTGTCGACTCTTTTTTGCGGCATAAACAGTTGTGTCTTTTTTTTACGTTAACTTAGAAGTTTGATTTTTTCACAGCTTCAAGGGACTGTAGACTTGAATATGTGGTTTCAACTTGATACCTCCATGTGTTTCCGAGATAAGATGTCTTGACAGACAGACGGACGGACAACAAAGAGATCCTATAAGGGTTCCATTTTTTCCTTTTGTGGTACGGAACCCTAAAAAATGCGGTGGTCTCTGAACTTTTTTTACTTACAGCACCCTCGAGGCATTGCGTATAAGATGACGCCATTAGTCACGCGATGGCTTATTTATAACTTGCGCGCGGTTAGTTGACCCATTCATAAAATGCGGGTTCGGGATAGAGCAAACTTCGTTATTAAACTTTTTACTTATAATTCGAAGGAACTTACAGACTAAAAGTTACTTTAATTAAAGATAAGGTAGGTATTTTTTATTTTAAAAATTACTTGTACTGTAGCACTATATTGAGACAAATATGTTTACTAAGACTTATAAAAATCAACATAAGAGATAATATTTGCAGATTTGGCATTACATAAATTAACCAATGGTCTTCACACTAGTGTTTTTCAGTGTTTTTCAATCTATGGGACGCGAGCCCCAGGGGGGGTGGCAACGTCTTGCTCGGGGGGTCGCAGTCGCCAGCCAGGTAAATAAAAGTAAAATGCATTATTTGTTTTTAATGTTGCCAGTGGCAGAATTGACGAGCGGCGGTATAATAAAACAAACGGTCAGGAACGTTTGGGATTTGAGAGATCTTATTTTTTATTTTTTTACAGACCTGAATTAAATTGGCCATATCAATTTAGTAAATTTTCGGGCGCGCTAATGCGCGCCTATGAGAATTCTTTTTTTGTAATCGAGGGCGCTGAGTTTTCATGAAAATACCTCCCTCAATTTAGCCACCATAAATTCTTTCACGACAGATCTTTTGTCACTGTCACTGTATTGCAAGTTACTTGCGATATAGAATTGAAGAATTCTTTATTGCACTAAAAAAACAATTTTGTACAAAGACGAGCTTAATACTAGGTAGTATTTTCTTAAAGCTATAATACTTCATAGTAATAATAATAGGTCAAAATACGTGTCTAAAAACTCTTTGCAACTTCATAAGAGTGAGACAGTGCTTTACAATATGATATACATACAAGCGAAGTACGTAGCTTGAAGATCGAGATAGGTTTTCTGGCAAGGTCTCGCTAAAACGACTAAATACCTGCGTAAGATTAACAAGAAGTCATCTCATCACGAGAACATTCGAAATTCAAATTTGATTTTGCTAACGCTACCAACCCCAAAAGATAGCTCTGAAATTCTACATAGTTGAGTTTGATTATATTCTTTTTGTTGCATTAACCCGTGCTGAGGACAATTTTAAAAAACCTATTTATAGGCTAAAAATTCCTCCCATGCCGGGCTAACCGCGCCAGAGGCTGATTGTTTAATTCGTCAGTTTAAATAAAATATCATAGAATTTGGGAGGATTCTTTCGATTATTTTATCTACAATCATCTTTTCTTTATTCACATGAGCATCTAAACAGCAGCCACCCAGTTGCGTGTAAAATGTAGGTAGAAAGAAGGTAATTATAATTAATCGTGGCCAATTAATTAAAAATGTAAAAGAGCGAATTTTACTCCGTAATAAAGGTAACAACTGGAACGAGAATTTCCGCATAAAATATAATATCCAGTTATTATTCCAGTTTAATTGTCAATGTTATGTATTGCCAGTTCTATTGCAACTCTATTGCAGAATCTGAAAAGATTATGATAAATTTAATATGTAGATTGTCTAGTTTATTAGGTAGAGAGTAAAATTTAAAGTTCTTACTATTATGACGGAATTCCTAGTCCAATGGCAGGAACAAATTAAAAATGTAGGGATTCGTATGTTAATCTACATACTACACCCGAGACTGAAAACAATGAATACGAGAGCTTAATAAAACCATAATTTATTTTATCCTTCATTGACTCCTCATCATCAATGAAGGATGCTAGCTTTAATAAAATAAAAGATGCTAGCTACAATAAAGATCATTAACAATTTCAAAAATTACATAAATTAATAGTTATTGATAATATAAGTTTAAATTATTAAAATAACAGGAACAAGAAAGTTCCGTATCTGTCTCAATACTAAAATGGTAATTAGACATCTTTTCTTAAATAATTTTTATTTTATTACAATTTAATCATTTGAATCGCCTTTGCTCATAAATCATAAATGTTTATCCATTGGTCTCCATTATATTGTTATTTTATTAAGGTAGCATTGACCATAATATGACTATTTCCAGTAAATAGTAAATAAATAATTTAAAAACCAAATCAGGGCCAAGTTTCATAAGACTACAATTCGTAGTTCACTACGACCATTCAATGTACATTGTGTAGCAGAATCTTCGTCCTTGTTAATTTATGGGTTAATCGGCATTGTGGTGTACATAAAACTGTCACAGTAAACCACGAATTCTAGTTTTTTGAAACAGGCCCCTGGCATGACTTTGTATAATATAATAAGTCGCTGCTAATAATACGTATTTGGTTTCTCTGGTTTGTTGTCTGCTTTCTCATGCTTTTATGGTCTCTCTTTAGTTAATTACATCTCAGTCCGATAAGCCAAGTGCTATAAATTTAGTTAAATACCTTCTATCTGATTACAGCCTTTGAATAAATTTTAATATCCGCTTTGGATCGTGACATTGAAACTAGGTTACGCAACGCAAGGTCCTGGAACTTAGTATTATACATATAACAATAACGGGAAGTTCACACTAGCATAAGGTCTATAGCACGACGGATTAGTATGTTTGTGGTGACAACTCAGGCTTAATATGCATTGCATTGCGTGTTTGATTCAGTTGTTGGTTTTGGTTTGTAACTTAAGTCACGCAAAGTATTGAGAGTCTAATAATTACAGTTTTGATTACGATAATTACAGTGGCTTCCATTGTATCAAGAAAGCTTGTCCGTAATCAATTTAAAACAGTAAATCTTTTGTGCTACTTTGCGACCACGAATAGACTGGTATTTACCTAACCGATTTGGCTCGCGCGATGTACATACCATCCTTGCCAAGGCAAAACGGTACACATGCAGTAGGGCTAAAGGGTATAATTTTAGTAGCTTCTGATTTTGTTAGATCAGTCGTGGAATTGCCAGCGTGGGAAACCGACCTCGTTCTTTCACTGAGCCCCGCTGCCGCTAGCCTGCATTCCGAAGTAAACAAGTGTCCCCAGTAGACTGCTAGTCTTAGTGAGTTATTGGACTCACTAAGCCCGAGAAAAGACAATGCATAAATAAACAGCATGCCTCTACCAAATGCGGTGGTAGGCCCTTTACTCTAGTAGCAAACAAAAATGAGAAGAAGAGAAGGAAATCAATATACCCTGCTACACTCTATTCAGTTACGTTATGGGCAAGTTTGCAACTAAAATATAAAGGTTGACCTGCTGTCCACTATACAAACTTTTACAGTTAGCGTGTCCTTAGAATGCAGAGATTAATATTCAGTCCGTGAATCAAGGTTGTCATTTGTCATCGAACTGCAATACCCTTGCCATTCTGTCAAACTCTTATTAAATAGTTAAGGCAAGGTCAGTCATCTAACAACAAATAACATAAGTAATGCTTGCGAAATACTTAATACTATACTGTCTACTCAGATTTTGCAAAAAGAACGAGACAGAACAATACCTGTTTAAGTATTAAAATTCTAGTGAAATTGTCGGTTCAGAATTCTGAAAATGAAACTCCCAATTTATCCGGCAAACTATCCAATAGCCTGTAAGAAATTGCTATTAGCAATAAAGCCACCAATTCTACGTTTTCTTTTGTAGCTAATTCTTTTGTCATTATTATTCTCTGGTGTACAATAAAGAATATTCTTATGAATGTCCTGTTAAATTTCTTGTGTCCAATAAAGTATAAAAATAATAATGGATCCTTATGATTTAACTTTTTGTCGCCATAAATACAGAGCATTTTCACATTTAGTGGGTTCGATAGCCAGTTCATTAAGATATCAAGTAATATTTCAAAAATCTGCGAATTTAAATTCAATTATTCCAAAAAAATGTAATCAACTCTTTCTTCGGTTAAATTTATTATCTTCAACACTTCAGTTCAAGTACTGTAACTCCATGTGGCATAGCCGTGAGATACCTTGTATTGTGCAAAATGTTGGTATTTAGTTTAATAGCAAGATTATAGAACTAACGAAGCGCAACGTTGTAAGTCGCCATTTTGTGTTAATTGCTACGATTATTCACCATACAAACTCTTATACAGCGAGTGCATGTGTGCAATTAAACAATTGTCTAGACGTAACTGTACTGTTGTATCATAAGCAGCCTATATACGTCCCACTGTAGGGCACAAGCCTTCTCTCAGAGAGAGAGTATGGGCTTAATCACCACGCGTGCCCATCGCGGATTGGCAATTTCAAGCGCTGAGGTATGCGAATAGCTCAGACACTCAGGTTTCCTCACGATATTTTCCTTCACAGTTAGCGAGTGGTATTGCTACTATAACTTCACAAATCTACAGAAAACAAAGTCATAGGTATATGCCCGCACTGGGAATCGAAACTGGATCTCTCGCTTCCGAGTCTAATGTTCTACCCACCAGGCTACCACCGCAGCTGTATAAAATATTTCGTTTCATTCAGCTTTTGTCTGAGTGAAAATAAAAATAAAATGTGCAATCAAAGTCAAGAGATTAATAATAGGAGTTTATTTCTTGAATTACTAACATGAATAATATTATTAACTTTCACACAACACAATCACTAGTCCTGGTCCCAAACTAGGATACCCTCTGCTATGGTAACCAGGCAGATACATCACAAACACGGAAATACACCCAGAATGACGACATTTTTACAAGTCCTCAGTCTGATAAATCTGATAATTGAACCCATGACCTGTGTTCACGACTTCATGAATGAATGACTTAGGACAATCGAACAACTTCGTAGGCATCACTACTTAACTATTTGGTCTATCAACGGTTTGTTTACGTGTAGATCAAAGCTGAATGAAGTTACATATAGATTAGTTGTGCTCTCTGCAATTAATTTATGAATGGGGTACTTGCGTCTTACTTAGATTGAAGATGCTTTTACACCATAGAAATCATATAAAAAAAAACAACATAAACATTCTTTTACGGGGTTTTCGGGTTCACAAACTATGCGAAAAATAAAGTTACCTACTCTAATAATAAAAAACTTATTAGATTTAGGTTTAAATTGAATTCTAAATTTTTTCTTATACTGCATAAAAACATTATTTTAGAGATAACTCAAATATTCATAAACGGTTTAAACATTATAAGACTAGAAAGAGGATGAAAGAGGATATAGTGACTAGAATTGAGAAAGGAATGTTGCGTTGGTTTGGACATGTGCAGAGATGAAGGAAGAAAGATTGACGAAACAAATATATCGAGCTAATGTGGGTGGAAGGGCCGGTAAGAGACGTCCCAGGCAAACATACTTCGGTCAAAGGTACGCAAAGAGCTTCATAAAAAGTACCCGAAACTTGCGTGGAAGTGGCAGTCCCTGGTCTCAGCCTATCCCTCTGGGTTACAGGCGTGAGTTTAAGTATGTATATATGTATGTACATTATAAGGCATTACATGCACGTTGTGACGTTATAGTTTAAGCCCGATTTGTATAGCGTACCTCGTACTATATTGACTTTTCGACAAATTATATAATTTTAAGTATTAGTCATACAAAAAATTTATTTGTCTTTTAATATGGTCTCTCCGATTATATCGAAACATTTTATAGTGCAAGTTCTCCATTATGTGCGCTTCGATAGAACGCTTTTTCTCACATGTGGGAAGTCCTGAGTTGAACTTCGACATTTACCAGTGTCTTTACTTACTAAGTTACTTTCATTTTGTGAATTTGTGGTAGTAAAACAAATAGTGAGGGTAAACATAGTGAGAGAACCTGAGTGTCTGCGTGTCGGTAGGCCTATGCTCTGCAGTGGGACGTGTATGTGCTTAATAGCGTACGAAATAAGAGGCATACAAGTGTTTTTTTACACTGATGTCTTAAACACTTCAATTCACTTTTTGACGTATGTTGTGTTGAAGTTTTTTTATCATGTTTTTTTTATTTAAAATTTTTGTATAAGTTCTTTTCACAAAACGTACAACTAACTGCCTTTGACCTAGAACTTTTGATAATTTTGTATTCAATTTAGTATATTTTTAATGAGCATTACCTAGTTGTTTTTGTGCTTTGTAGTGGCGCTGTCTTTTAAATATATCTTAGAGGGCGCTGACACCTGTATTACACATTCTCATCTACCACAGGTGATTGTAATTGTATCAACTATGCACCCCATAATTGAAATACTTAAGTTACATTCAATTGTAACTTAGCATATTAGTAGCAATAAATAAATTCATTCATTCAAACACAAAAAAATATATGTGTTAAATAATTATGACGAAATTTATTTTATTTAGCGCTATCATTCATGCAATGGTATTGTTATAAGACAATGTGTCCATCCACAACACGAAGTAAAAGTTTTGACAGTGTCACTAGATTTAATTACCGATTGTTGTTATACTGTTTGTGGTTCTCAACTATTGTATACATCGGTGCAGAAGCTGGCTAATTGTATCCAAAATCCTCGTTATACTACGTGTATAGTCCGTACTAAATGAACGTTCCCTAGGTCTACAGCCTTTTTAGGCGTTCATATCTGAAAGGAAACCCCTTTTATCCTGTTACATTATGACCTTGAAAGGAACAATTAAAACCCATTGTTATGGTGGCCCGATCGGGTCCTTTAGAATTCTACAGATGAAGATCAGAATTCTGCAGCTGATCACTTTGTTACACTTCTGTCCTGGCCGTATCTGTCCGTCTGATAACCGAAGAAATTAGATAAATTATACAACAATTTTATTATAAAAATAATTTCAATGAAAACAAATTCAAATGTTTTAAACTGCTTAGGCAGTTATTTTTCTTTGTTTCAGTCGTAAAATAAAAACTACTTTCTTTACAGAAAAAGGGTTTATATGAAAAAAAAAATCAACACTATTTTTGGTATTATGATGTTTATTTTCTAAGTGTGTAAAGAAAAATTCAAGAAAAAGGAATTTCTTTTATTGATACAGATTGATACTACTAGAATCAATCTAAATAATAAAAACATCAACACAACACAATAATTCCAAACTAGGATACCCTGTAATATGTTAACCAGACGTACATCACAAATTGTGATGTACCATAAGTACATCACAAACATGGAAAAACACCAAGACTGAGGCCATAATTCAAGAAACTTTGTTAGATAACTAACTGACAAGAGTAATTTACAGTCTGTCATAAAATCTAGCTCGGTATTATAATATCACATTCCTATTCCACCACACCTAAAGGCGAAAAATAACTAACCTTCCTCATATGGGAAATTATGTACCTATATCTAGTAAATATGGAAATATTTATTATAAATACGGACATGTCATAAGGGTGTACGTATATTAGTAGAATTCCGAGAGTTTGAGGATAGAAATTGTATCCAAAATTGGCATTGGTCTTGGTGTTGAATTGGTATTGAAGTTAATACGCTTGACTACGAAAATAGAGGTTGTGGGATCGATTGCCACTAGAGGACGCCGTACTTGATTTGTAAAAATGACCTCAGTTTAGGAGCATATCCATGTTTCTATTTGGTTACCATAGCACAGGGTATCCTAGTTTAGGACCAGGAAAAGTGATTGTGTCATTTGGAAGTTATTATTAATAGACAGAAAATGTATACTTCGAGACACAAATCTGTTAAATCCAATTCAATCTAATTTTATAGTCACAACATAGAGCTATAAGTTGGCTTTCCTACGTTACGTACTTACATGTATTGTGTATTTTGAAGTAGATATGCAAATCGGACACTCGATTTCAGGTTACCTGCCTCAAAACATTGAAATAGCCAATTCACGGTGACACGCGTTGCTCTTCTGGAATTAAAAGGAATAAAAGCAAAGTGTGTAAACAGAACATCCAGGCATTCCATAAAACCGAGCAAATTACTATCGCCGATTTGCGTGCACCTTTATTGCCGAACAAAACCAGCTGGCGGCAATAGGTAGGTAAACTATCTCTAGAAGGCCTTACCGTTGCAACTGACACTATCAAAGTGCTGTACAAACTTGTCGCTCTCGACAAAGTAAACTTAGCTATCGACAAAGTAAACTCAACAGTGAAGCGAACTGCAACTGTAAGGTGACCTGCACATCGCTATTCCATATATCTATCAACCCACGGTTTCTCGTAACCTAACAGCCTGTTAATATACATTTAACAGCTGTCAGTTGTGCTGTTTTTCTATGCACGTGGCCAACTGTCAGCTATAAACAAACAGAACAGATTGATATGTAGGTACGTATTTACTATTCATATTTTAAATATTTCGATTATATCTATATATATTTATGTTATTTAATCTTTAGTATAATGCAAAGGTTATAAATTAATAATATTCACTGATTATTAGTCTAAAATAAAAGAATTAAATGGATGCAATTATGCATAACTAATCCAAGCGCCAAAATTTTCATTTATTATGTTTTTTTTGGGTCAGTACATCATAATTTAATCTACAAAAAACAATAAGAGCTGCATTTATATCGCACTCCTAGAACAAGACAGCACTAAGTCGAAAAACTTATTTTTTCAGAATCGACGAAAAACAGTTAACTGGATTTGTATTTAAGTTATTGCCAAAGTCTTAAATGTTTCATGTAATGTATCCAATGTGAATCAATATTATATTGTTTATTCCCCTTACTAAACGTCGAGCAAGAGTTCATATGCATTTTCGATTTAATTCTCTATTTCCTAATTATCTCATGAAATAAAAACGAACTATTTTGAGACACGTCCTCTGTCTGTGCGAATATAAATAAGCGTGTCTTATTGGTATGCGCGGTAAAACTTGACGGATTCAAATATGCAATAAAGTCGATTTTGAGATTTTTCGACTTAATTCAGTCTTGTTCTAGGAGTGCGATATCCTAAGTGGGTTTCTTAGCACCTAGTGACTATCGATAAAAGTAAATAAAAATCTTGTATCAACTAAAACGCGTTTCTCTTGTTTCCCAAAAAAGTGGAATTGGCGCTTGATCTAATAATGCATAACTGTATCCAAATATAACTAAATATGAGCGGTGGTAGCCTAGTGGGTAAAACATTTGACTAGGAAGCGAGCGACTGAGGTTCGATTCCCAATGCGGACATGTATCTATGACTTTGTTTTCTAAGTTATCTACATTTGTGAAGTTATAGTAGATAGCAATACCAATCGCTAACCGTGAAGGAAGACATCGTGAGGAAACCTGAGTGTCTGAGCTATTCACATACCTCAGCGCTTGAAATCGCCAATCCGCGGTGGGCACGCCGTGATTAAGCCCATTTTCTCCTTGAGAGAAGGCCTGTGCCCTACAGTGGGACGTATATAGGCTGCTTATTAATATGTAAATATGAAAAACTGCGCCCAGATCATCGCTGCCTCTGGGAAGGGTCCTTAGTATGCTGGCTACGTTGCCTCGTTGCATGGCGAGACTTATCCTTATCGATATTAAAGTAAAATTTATTTATTACCAAATTAACTATGTTGCATGCATGTGGATTCATTATTATTAATCTTAGTGTGGGCTGCACAAGACCGGGAACCTTGGAAAACTATGAGGTAGGCCTACGGACTGCACTGGGCGTCAAATCTGATGATGATGATGAATCTTAGTTTCAATTTAAAAGTACCTAGAGAAAGTCAACTACATGTCAATCTTCAATGTGATAACCTTAATTCGACTTACTATTGGAAATACGGGTTACATTTAAAATATGCAATTTATGAAATACGATTGAATTGCAGTATAATTTGCAACTACTTTCATTTAAGACTTTTGAAAGTATGAACATCTAAATTAGGTATGCAATATTTCTTTTTCTCGCCTACACCATAGTGTGGGGTATCGTCCTACACCCACAATATTTTTAAACGACCAATTTGGATTGGTCGTTTAAAAATATTGTGGGTGTAGGACGATCATTTTTTATTTAGGATTCCTTTTGCGAAATATTAAGCTTAAAGCGCAATTTTTTGTCCGAGTAGGGCGTTCCCCCATCTCCTAGCTAAACGGTTGAGTGATTGTAGAATCGTGAAAAAAATCAGGGTAGTAGCACATATAAAACTTAAAATGAAAACTATCACAGCTAATTTTACAAGTTAACGAGCAATACGCAACCAACTTATAAAAGGAAAACTTTGTACAAAATCCATTGAAAATTACGTTGGTGAAGTTGTTAGTTTTGTAAAGCAGATAAAACCCCCTCTTTCTACGGAACCCTACACTACGCGTGGCCTGACATGCACTGACAACATGACAGGTCGGTTTTTTATGACATTGCTTCACCGTTTGTACGTAATAAGTAAAACTGTGTAGGATATTGCATTACTTACTACCCTAGCAATAAATTTATGGCGTGTTGTGATCGCCTGCCCGTACATAGTACACTACAATCACGTTACCTTAACAATCTGTTATTCTACTATTAACAGCTGTCGGCTGTTCATGGAGCAAGTGGACTATGGAGCATTGGCATGTAATAAACTTTGATATTTATCTTTCCAGCGACTCCGTCCGCATGGAATGAGGAATTTCCGGGATCCTATGTCCTTCCCCGGGACTCAAATTATCTTCATACCAAATTTCATTTAAATCCGTTATTGAGTGATTGAGTAACAAACATCCAAACATCTTTGTAAACTTTCACATTTATAATGTTATGGTAAGATAATGAATTTAAATAAGAAGCAACTTGGAAATTTTTACCGACTTTTTCTGATCGATTAATAAATTTTGTTACGTATTTTTTTCTGTAATTATCTTTTGTCACGCTGACAAGGAAGTAATTTTTGTTAAAAGGCTTGACCAATCCACATATTATATAGGAAAACAATAGGTGACCCTTTCTAATTCAACCAGTGCATGGCCATGGGCCGATAGAATGGCAAAAAGTGCCACAAAACCGAACCGGCATTTACTCTGAAGTGAAAATCTGGTTAAAAACCTATTTAGAGGATAACCTGGTTCTTAAAATACTCTAGAATACTTAGTAGGTGGGTATGTTTTTTCTGTACGTTATTCCATTCCATACATGTGTATATGTGACAAATCCACCTGCTCCGTGTTCTTTCTAATCCACGCATATATAAAAATGAATGGATAACAAAATTATGCTTTAAATACTTCCAACTTCCAATGCACATATTTTATTGAAAGGAAAGGAATGGAAAGAATTTGGGTGGAAGAGACGGTAAGACGTCCCAGGCGGACATACTTCGGCCAAATAAAGGGCAAAGGGCAAGATAAATAGTACTCGAAACCGGCGTGCGTGCATGTAACGGCTAATGTTGTTGAAACGATAAAGGTCTGTCAGGATCATGTCAAATGGAAAACCCTAGTATCTACCTACTGCCAGGAATGCAGGCGTGAGTTTATATTATTATGTTATTTAAAGACATACTGTCGGAGAAGGGCCTTACTCAGTCAATGGGTGACGCAGCAGATTTTCAATAGTAGGTACAGTCAACAGCAGGTCGACCTTCATATTGTCATTGCAAAGTAACCCGTAACGTAACCGGTAGAGTGCACACGTGAAACATAAAGAGGTATCTGACTCTTTGACTCTTTGAAAGTCGCGCTAAAGTAGCCTGTGATAAGAACTAATTGTTGCTGAATGTACTTGCTTTGATCGTCCAGTGAACCTCCAAACAGTGATTTAGGTGACCGTGCGTGACTGATCGAAACTAACAAATCTACAACGTTCTAGGCCAAGGTGATACTACAAAATAAGCAATTAACAAAAAGCCGAATGGTTTAAACCTAATGATCATGCCGCAACAAAAAGTATGGGAAAAGTGTGTTATTAGATGCGTACTGTTGGTGAAACAAATTGTAGTGTCACAATTTAATTAAGTAAGCAATTGTCGTCATGCGTATGTTTCCCAATTAAACAAAACATACGATAAGAGCATACCGTTAGAGTAATTAGGTACTTACCTACTTAATTTTTAACTTATGTAGGAAGGTACTTTAAAGTTTTCGAGGCTCTATTTTTGTTAATGTTTTTATTGTGCAATAAAGTGTAACAAAGAAAGAAACAAAAAACAGACCAGCATTTTTTTACCACAAAATAACATAAACTCATGCCCGTATCCCAGAGGTTTAGGTAATGTTGACGATGTAAACAATGCTCTATCTACAATTCTAAACTGGTTCACGGTGAACAATTTGATGTTAAATGCGAAAAAGACAAAATGCGTCAAGTTCTCCTTGCCCAATGTTAAAAATGTTGACACGTGTCTAAAAATATCTGGTGAGAAATTAGAGCTGGTAGAGTCCACACTATTTTTAGGCATAACAATAGACTCAAAACTGCAATGGGGTCCGCATATTGAAAAACTATCGGGTAGGTTGAGTTCAGCTGCATTTGCAGTTAGAAAAATTAGGCAACTCACAGACATATCGACTGCGAGGCTGGTCTATTTTAGTTATTTTCACAGTATTATGTCATATGGGCTGTTATTATGGGGACGGGCAGCAGATATAGAAACAATATTTATTTTGCAAAAAAGAGCAGTAAGAGCAATTTACAACTTAAGCAGTAGGGAATCGCTAAGGGAGCGTTTCAAAGAAATAGGAATTCTTACACTGGCTTGCCAATATATATTCGATAATATAATGTATGTTCGTAAAAATATAACCATGTTCAAATTAAATAGGGACGTCCATAACGTAAACACTAGAAATAGAAATAAGCTTGCTTATTCTAAATTTCGTTTAGCCAAGGTAAATACATCGTTCGTAGGCTATTGCGTTCGTTTTTACAACAGAATTCCAGAACATGTTCTATCCTTGTCTGAAAATAAATTTAAAACATTCATTAAAAAATCGCTATGTAAAAAAGCCTATTATAGAATAGACGAGTATATGAATGATATAAGCCCTTGGTAGTAAGCCAATTCCACTGCGATTTCATTGTTATTTAATTATTAATATTATAATTTATTTAATTTTAAAAACGTGTACTGACGACGTGATTGCACATTAATAACTATAGCACACATTTTATAGCTGACAAGAACTCAATCTGCAGGTTTGCTAAAGGTCATTCGAATGGTGGCGTGGTGGCCGGGTCACCTATCTCCCTCTAAAATGGTTGAGACTGGTGATGGCTGACCCCTACGTTATGCTCGTGAACGGGTGCTGTTCGTGTGTCTGGCCGCAGCATTACTGTTTTTCCTACTTTTGTAAGAGATGTTATTTTGGCTTTTAAAGTTATTAGTGGCTATCACGGAATCATATCATATAGGCTTTGATGTATAAGTTTAAGATGATTTGAGAAAAGATGGTCAGAGTGGAGTTTTTTTTCCCGCTGCCTTTTTCTCCACTACAAATACGGCCCGAAGGCAGCGGCTAACATAGTAACATAGTACATTGACATTCAGCAAACAGAATGTAAATTCTTTACGTTGAAATAAATTATTGATTTCTGATTTCTTGATTTCTGATTTCTGAGATAACAGCGAAAGTCCGCTTTCAGGCCTGGTCATGAGATCCGGAGTAATACTGTTCATAGTATAAGGTGTCGGACGTAATTTCAGTTACATGGTACAAAAAAACGATTAGTGCAAATCGGGTGCAAATTTGGACGCCACAAGTTGCAACTGGTGCCTTTTAAATGCTTAATAAATTATAATTGGGTATTTGACAAAATATCAAATGAGTTACTTTTAAAACTGAATTTTTGTATTTACACACTGGCTTATGACGTCACATTTTAGAGCACTCTTTTTGTGTTTAATCTATTTACATTTTCCGAAATATTTCGTAATTTTTGTTTTAATCGAGCATATGAAATAATTTATTGTTGATCGTGTCATATACCGAAATTCGAAGCCGCCGTCTATACTCTTAGGTTAGGGAATATCTGCGTAATTTTTTTTTCAACACACCTGCTCGTAAAGTAGGTCTTATTACAGCGTATTTACACTGATAATGCAGAATATTACCCATGCCGTGCCTTTTACATTACATTATCGCACATATTAGTGCCTTTTCATTACATATCTTTTTAAATATTAGCAAGAAGTATTAATGTTTCGAAAACAGCTAAGTAGTTATTTGCGTAAATATAAAATTCAATTCAAAATGTGATAAATAATTAAAGAATTTCATGAAACTGCTTGTTAGCTTGTTGGTATTTATATTTTGACGGTGTATTTTTACCTATAAATACCCAATTTCAAAATTTATAAATATGTGGCTGATTAGCTACTTTGCCGGTGCCCTTATCTCAGACTTGCGCGCGCATGCAGCGCTGAGCGCGCGAAAAATAGTTATTTGTTATGCAAGGCTGCAAAGTTAATTTTTGGCGCGAGTACCTTGTATTGAAACCTGAGCAAGCGAAGGATTCTAGGATTGAGCCACGAGCGAAGCGAGTGGTTCAAATATAGAATCCTGAGCGTAGCGATTGTTTCAAAGGTACGAGACGCTAAATAACTTTGCTTCCGAGCGCAACACACAACTTTTCACCTCACTAAAGCGAGGAAAATGTTAGGTGCAAGAAAAACAGTTTTAATAAATATTAATTTTTTAAATCAAATGTTCTTGCCGGCCAGTGCGATTCTTTAAATGAGGCTGGCGCATGACATGAAATAAGTATTTGCATTTCAATCATCAATGGACTGGCTGCAGAGAATATAAACTATTACGAAACCAATGAGGTTCTATATATATGTAATTTATTGTACGAAACCTTTATTGAATAAAAATATTCGAATTTTAAAAACACTTTCCACGTTAGCGGATAAAGTGCTATTTTCCACGCAGATTTCGAATGATAAACAGAGCTTTTACGAGCTAGTGAGGTGAAAATAAAATTACGGCGGCCATCTTTTAAATGGGTTTCTGTTTGTTAAGTTTAAATAAATGTGAACTTTTATTTACTTTTCCTCGCAAGTGTGTTGAAAAACGTCGTATGAAACACGTGAGCATTGGTCATTACACTTCTCGTCTCCATTAAGCCTTCGCCTTCGGCTCAGGCTTAAAAACCGACTCGAGTGTAATGACCAACATACCACACTTGTATCATAATGTACTATTTACGTACAATTTACAGTTTACGTACAGTTCACAAGAATCCTGTGGAATTCATGAGCTGCACGGATTTGTTGCGTGTACTTCTTCCAATGTATAAGTAATATTAATGATTGTTTGTGTATGTATCTCTTTCTAAAACAGTTGCTTTATTGTTTGTTTATTTTAATCTTAGAACTAAGTCTAGAATATAATTATTTATTATATTAAGTACTACCTATCTGTGGGAAATACTGAGGAATGGGCAAAATGTATGACTCTAATATTATTTATCCTATAAGTTTGTCAATTCTGTTTTTTTTTCCTTAAATAAATAATAATAATGATAAAGTGTTCTCTATCTATCTAGCTCTTAGGTACAAATAATTTTTTCACCTCACTAGCTCGTAAAAGCTCTGTTTATCATTCGAAATCTGCGTGGAAAATCGCACTTTATCCGCTAGCGTGGAAAGTGTTTTTAAAATTCGAATATTTTTATTCAATAAAGGTTTCGTACAATAAATTACATATATATAGAACCTCATTGGTTTCGTAATAGTTTATATTCTCTGCAGCCAGTCCATTGATGATTGAAATGCAAATACTTATTTCATGTCATGCGCCAGCCTCATTTAAAGAATCGCACTGGCCGGCAAGAAAATTTGATTTAAAAAATTAATATTTATTAAAACTGTTTTTCTTGCACCTAACATTTTCCTCGCTTTAGTGAGGTGAAAAGTTGTGTGTTGCGCTCGGCAGCAAAGTTATTTAGCGTCTCGTACCTTTGAAACAATCGCTACGCTCAGGATTCTATATTTGAACCACTCGCTTCGCTCGTGGCTCAATCCTAGAATCCTTCGCTTGCTCAGGTTTCAATACAAGGTACTCGCGCCAAAAATTAACTTTGCAGCCTTGCATAACAAATAACTATTATATCGACTCGACAGACCTGTTTCGTTTCATCAACGTTTATTAGTCGTTGAATGCATGGTATTTTGACATAAATCCAATAAAAGTCCAATCCAATTTTGAGACAATACTGCAGAACGAGAACTCTCAATAAGTATTTTTTGATTGCTGGAAAACCTTTCCGAAGCTTTTTGTGTTGGATTAGCTCAATGACCTGAATTCACTCCGAATCGCTGACTTGTATTATCAGGCCAGTGATTTTTTGATAATTATTTACGTGGACCTCTTTACGGGTGATAGCAGACAAATCTTAATATTTTTGTTGTAAAGTCAGTAACATAACTGAGTAGAGTGAACGCATGTAAAGGTCGATATACAGTCATTTGTAACTATTCAGTATGCCCTCTCACTTGCTCATTCCATCATTTTTGGCTTCCATAGCCGAAGGGTGCCAAACGGGACCCTATTACTAAGACTTCATTGTCCGTCTGTCTGCCAGGCCGTAACTCATGTACCGTGATAGCTAGGCAAATGGAATTTTCACAGATGATGTATTTTTGTTGTCGCTATAACATAAAACATAACATAAACTCACGCCTGTATCCCAGAGGGGTAGGCAGAGACCAGGGACTGCCACTTGCTACGATCCTAACAGATCACTTTCGCTTCCTCAACATTCATTAGTCGTTGCATGCACGCACGCCGGTTTCGGGTACTTTTTATCTTGCCCTTTGTTAATACATCCTCTATTTGGTCAAAGTATGTCCGTCTGGGTCGTCCCTATAACAACAAATACTAAAAACAGAATAAAATAAATATTTAAAGGCGGCTCCCATACAAGAAACGTAATATTTTTGCTATTTTTTGCTCGATATTAATAACGGCAACAGGTACACGCTTGAAATATTCACACAATATTTAGTTCTATATTTTCTTCAAAAAAAAAATTAAATTAACATAAAATAAGTATTTAACGGGGGCTCTCATTAAATATGAAAACGAAAATTTGGCATACCTATCTATTATTGTCATTATTAAAATCCTTTATTTCATTTAAATACACAGTTTTGCACATTGACGAGCTTAATGGCACCTAACATTATCTACCAGCTAACCTAAGTTATGACGAAAACATTAACAGGTATTGCAACTTACTCGTAAAATAGGTGTTAAATATACTTACTAATTACTTATTTATACTTATAATAAATCTGTAAATGTTGTCTCTGTCTGACCTACATGTCTGTGTCACTCAGTATCTTTGTGCGCGCATCAAGCAAAAACCACTGAAGGGAATTGAATAAAACTTACCATCATTATTGCTTAGATTCCAGTGTAACATATAAGCTACTAACATCACGCTTAAGTCCACAGGGAGCGAGAAAATCACTATAAATATCTTCGTAACCTGGTTAATTGCATTCGAAACTATAGGCAACCAATACTCGATGACCTCTGAGCTTTCAGGGCCGAGTTTCATAACACTGCAGTTTGTATTTTATTATGACAGCTCGAGGTACCTACATACATTTCGTTGCAGATTTGTTTTGTTAATCTGCGACTTCGCATCGAATTGGCACAGTAAACATGAATTCTAGTTCTATGAAACAGGTCCCAGGCAGTAACTGTTTCAATTGGTTGCTATGGCAACTTGTCAACATGCTACTACGGGCACTGGGAAGACGATAGGTATAATTTCTTTTTAAGTAACTATGTCTGTTAATTATCTTAATAACATCCGATGAAAAAAAATGGCTAATTCAATATGGATCATTAATTTTATATGACTTATTAAAAAGTAATAAAGGAGCCGTATTATGGGTGAAATTATTCCGATTTAAATGATAGTTTGGTTATAAGCGGCTTATATACGTCCCACTGTCGGGCATCGGCCTTCTCTCAGAGAGAGAGATTATGGGCTTAATCACCACGCGTGCCCACCGCGGATTCGCGATTTCAAGCGCTTAGGTACCTATGTAAATAGCTCGGACACTCAGGTTTCCTCACGATGTTTTCCTTCACTGTTAGAGAGTGGTATTGCTACTATAACTTCACAAATGTACATAACTTAGAAAACAAAGTCATAGGTACATGCCCGCACTGGGAATCGAACCTGGGTCTCCCGCTTCCGACTCCAATGCTCTACCCACTAGGCTACCACCGCTGTGGTAGTTTGGCATAGTTTGGTTGTGGGCACTATATTGTACGCCCAGATATTCTACACTTAAATATGTACGGCCCAATAATTCAACACATTCCCAGATTAATGCACAGATAAAACATATAATGAACCTTTTAAAAGAAATCACTGTAGTTTCTCTTTTAAAATGAACATTTTTCTCTGAATCTACAACAAAGTAGGTGTCTGAAATATCCGTAATTTTATTTCGTAGTGCTAATATTTCCTATCTCTTCCACATCTCAAGAGTTTATTCTTTCTTTTACAATCATTGAAATTTATAGAATGTGCGAGCAAGAGGGAATGCCAATGTCACGTCTTATTCTCGCTTTTTATTTAGTTTAATGTAAACCTTAGTTTGGTAATTAGAGTAACTTGATTTTTCAAGTTTCTTGAGACCCCCAAAACTCCCGGAAAAATCATGGTTCAATTTGTTATTTATGAGTTTTCCTATATCTTCTATGGTATAATTACGATGTCATTCAAATATAATGCTAACGCAAATTCCCCATTGTTGGCAAAACGTTTTAGATAAAGACAAAAGCCTTCACGCGTCACGTTTAGGCGTGGTCGATCTAGAGGTCGCCGCTCACTAACCTCACGGCTAAACTAATGGCACATACTGCAAATACCCTGATTATATTGTAGGTACCATGAACTTTTCTGTGGACAGTTGTCCATGGAAAAGAATGTTACCACACAAAAGTTTCTAAGATAAAAGTGTAGAAAACCGTACAAACAATAGCGTGAATTTGAAACTGTTTGCAATATTTTATGGGAATATTTTGTCGTTGCGATAAACAATAAATAAACATTTTTGTAAGAACTCGTGACTTCCGATGGTTCGGTTCGCTACCGTGAACCTCAATTTCAATTCATCATAAGCAGCCTATATACGGCCCACTGTTATTTAGGGCACAGGTCGCCTCTCAGAGAGAGAGTATGGGCTTAATCATCACGCGTGCCCACCGCTGATTACTTAGTACAAAATTTCGTAGTGTTTTATATTTACCCGATTTTTACGCACTTTTGAAGGTGAGTAGATGGTTGAATAGAATAATCTGTTTTTTTAATTTTATTTATATATTAGATACACAAAACAGTGTTACGAACATAAATTATAACAGTGGGATTTGATCCACTGACTATTCGCCTCGTTAATTTCAGAGCTATCCCTCGGTCATGAGAAAGGTGAAACAATCAATAGATTTTGCGGCAAAGGATTTTGTCATACCAACGGTCTCCTCTGAAAAAAACAGCTTCGAAGTTAGCCAGCAATTTTATATGGATATAGAAGAAGCTTTCATAGTTTGTTTTTTTATAGAAGTTAAAGAATTGTGAACAATTAATTTCCAGGCAAGTCACGCATATGTAGATGAAGAGGACGAAGATAGCGATACAGAAGCCGACGAATTAGGGCTGGGAATAGGGACAGATGTAAGTAAGGCAAAAAAACCTTATTATCACAAGAAACTTTTGACGTACGAATCAAATCAACATTTGCGTAAAAATTACAGAGTCCAGAGAAGAGCATAGCCGAATCTCACGGGTCCAAATCAAATCAATCTGTTGCCAATGCGGACTCTACTTCAGGACTTATGCTCATTTTTAAAGTGCATAGGTGAATATTTACTATTACGTCTACCAGAATATTGTTTTACTAGTAGAAGCAAACGTGATTAATCCAACGCTGGAGTAGTCCGCCTCCTCTCACATGAGTCAGGGCCCAGGGCCCCTTTGTAGTTGCCAAACCAAAACGTTTGCTTCTGTATACTTCATCGATTTGCTTAGTTCTGCTTGTTTGGAATACCTAGGTATTATCTTTTTGTTTATCTACCAGATCTGATGTTTTGACCTTTTTTGTGTTTTGTATTTGTGTATACACTGCAAATTTCTTTTGTATATCTTTCTATCGTAGCTTATATTAAAAGCAACTGAAAATATTTTCAGATGGTTTCGCACAAGCATTATTCCGGACTGTAAGCTTGTCACGTTTATGGGTAAGATACCTACATTTTAATTTTACCTTATGTGAAAGTACTGCAAATTTTGTTGTATTCTTTTTTAAAATGTGTTTGGAATAAGTTGTTTGGTGCCCTATATAGATGAACGAATTTAACAAGGAAAACCCTTTGCAGAATACCTGATCCTAGTGGTTGCCTACGTGGATTTTATGCTGCTGGTGTATCAAATGGCATTCCTCTCTATCGAGTTCTTCTTCAACATTTGCGTCGCGACGGACATTATATTCTTTTACAAGTCCTTCTTGGACATCCATAGTGGATACATGAACCGCTACGGAGATTACGTTTTGGACCCGAAGAAAGTTAGAAAAATGTTAGTGTTGCTATTTTTTTACAGACGAAAAATACGTATCCCGTTAAAATACGTTAATAGTAACTTTCCAATACACGTTGGAACAATAGCCGTTTCTTATAGCTGTGACCGTGACGTTCGAATCGTACCAGAGTTTTACAAAAGTAGCACATAATATTGCGTATCATCAACCCATTATGTCCCCACCGAGGGGCACGGGTCCCTTCCCTGAGGAAGGTATAGGCCATACTCCACCACGGGGGCCAAGTCCGGATTGGTGGAGGCTTGTAGACTAGTGGCTCGTCTACTGTCAGAAGTTGTCAAGCCGCCCTAAGGCCTCTGACTTGGCTTAACGACTGCCATCTATCGACATATATATATATATATATATATCTTACATCTTACACGTCATGGTGCGTCTTACGGCGTCCGATATAGATGAGGTGTAAGATGCAAATATATATCGCTATGATCGGACTTTAGTCAGCATAATATGCTTCCCAACAATTCCACAGCTTCATAAAACTCCACAAACGTCAACATTTCACTGCCTCTTCACTTTTTCTTTACGAAACGCAGGAGTTCCTACTGTTGGGGCAATTTGGTTTTTGCGATTTCATCTTTAATAGCTAAGACGAGTAGAGAGTAGCTTCCGAGTAGCAAAAATTTATCACTCTGTCCGAGCCTACTAAGACCGTCAAAACCCGGCTTATGTTGGACATCAACTTTACTTGCTATTAACGTGAAATACTTAGTCCGAGAATTAAGGCCAACTTATTGCAATCGTAATCTTGCATTAAAAGTATCTCTGTCTTGTAGGTAGATGTAAAAATGAAAGTGCTAATTTAACTCTAGTAAAGCAATGATCACATAAAACTACGTTTAATGAATTAGATAGGATTGCGAACTCATATACTGAGTTATTTCTAAAATGTACAATGGAGAACTTGCGTCAAACTTTGATAAAGTGGCATTCCTTTTTTACCAGAGGAGACATAGAAAAACTAAGGATTTTTTTTGTAAATAAATCCATAAAAGACATTTTTTCGGGCTCTTCGGGGTCCCAAAAAATGCGAAAAATCAAGTTAATAATAAAAACCGATTCGATTTCGTTTTTTCGTTGAATTCTAAACGTTTGATAAAAAGGGTATAGATCCACAAAAACATTATTTTACGAGATAACTCGAATATTGGTAAACGCTCCATTCATTATAAGGCATTACGTTCAAGTTGTAACGTCATTGTTTGAGTTCGATTTGTATGGAGCGTTTTTGTACCACGTGACTAGAATGACTTCTCGACTGGTCACACTATGAAAAGTATTAGTCGGTAGAGAAAAATATTAACCACGTTTATTTTTCTTTTAATATGGCCTCTTCATTTATATTAAATTTTTTGTGCAAGTGCCCCATTCTTGAAAGACCCCAGTTAAGGTTATAAATTAAGCTCTATAAATACTGTCGTTCTCAGATAATTTTTCAAACTATCAGGGTTTTATTAAACTCGCACTTAACGCACTCGCACCAATGTCGCAGCCTTCAGCAAATCTTTGTCCTACATAAAAGAATGCCCGTTCTATATATCACACAATATGGTTTTAAGCAATATCTATCAAACAGCGCCACAACAAAGCAGAAAAACCGGCCAAGTGTGAGGTGGACTCGCGCACCGAGCGTTCCGTACTCGCTCTTGGCTGTTTTTTATTATTTGTCTTTAGAATGTATAATAAGTCCCACCATCACGCCAAGTTTGATACCTATAATATGTATTACCGTTTTTACGATAAAGCAAAAAAAAAACCGACGAAAAAACATTTTTTCACACCAACGTTTTTTGTATGGAGACCCCCCCCCCCCCCCTTTATTATTTCAATTTTTTAGGTAATCCGTCGTAATAACACATATTCTGTGAAAACTTCAACCAGCTAACTATTACGGTTCCAAAGATAGCCCTTTCAAGGTCGGACGGACGGACGGACAGACAGGCAGCGGAGACAGAGTAATAGTTTAGCACCCTTCGGGCACGGAAACCTAAAAATTAACAAAAAAAACATATTAATTTGTAGAACAAACGTTGTTGTAAATGATGGCCTCTAAGCGACATTTTCAGGAATTGCACATTTTACAAATAACCCTGTGTAAATTGTGTATCTGTTGTATTATCAGACGCAGCTTAAGTCATCATCATCATCATAATCAGCCGGTGTCCATCCACTGCTGGACATAAGCCTCTCCTAGGACATGCCCATAAGCCCGATCTTCGGCTCTTCCTTTCCAGTCACTGCCCACCACTTTGCGAATGTCGTCGCTCCATCTGGTCACAGGGTCACGACGCCCTGTCGTATGCTACAATTGCCGATTCGCGGTCTTCACTGTAGAACCAGTCTACCCCAACGGTTATCGGATTAGCAAGCTGAAGTGGGCCAGCCCACTGCCACTTCAGTTTGCTAATCCGATCTTGAGCCGAGTTGTGAGTTATATCGATCAATCTAAAACCAGTCTACCCCAACGGTTATTGAGCCGAGTTGAGCTATGTCGATCACTTTAGTTCTCTGGCGAATTACTTCGTATTGGATTCGATCCCGCAGAGAAACACCGAGCATAGCTCTCTCCATAGCTCGCTGAGTGACTTTAAATTGGTGGACTATTCGTACCATTATCTATACAATATTAGACACAAAGATCGAGAAAAAACGGCAAAAAATCAGGTTTGTGGTATGGGAGCCCCCCCTAAATATTTAATTTAATCTGTTTTTAGTATTTGTTGTTATAGCGGCAACAGATTTAAATCATCTGGCAAATTTTCAACGGCCTAGCTATCACGGTTCATGAGATACAGCCTGGTGACAGACAGACAGACGGACAGTAAAGTCTTAGTAATAGGATCCCGTTTGGCACCCTTCGTGTACGGAACTCTAAAAAAATCTGATGGTACACTCTACAGCTATCAACCTTATATAGATCTTTTTTTTTTATATATATTTTATATTATATTTTTTATGACTCGTGATGCTCGTACAGTCGACAACAGCCCAACTTTTACATTTTTTATACAAATTCGTCCTTAACTGATTAAACTGCACGTTGTTTGGAGTTGATATGCTGTCGACTGTAATAGACCAGTTAGGTACATGTAGGTACCTATGTGTTGCACCGTTCTTAAGTTAACGGTATACAGTCGAATTAAGGTACAATTTAAAACTATGTCGGCGAATGGTTCAATCGGCAAACCGTTCGTACTACGAAATGTGCTATCGGCAAATCCTGCTGTGTAGGTAAAAAATAAGTTAAAAAGCAAAAGGTTCTTTTGGGGTCTTCCCCATTCCCCAGTGATTCGATTATCCACAGCGGACTCAGTAATGAGAGCTAGATACATATGGTTCCATATAACATATTTTAATAGCTAAGCTCTATACCTACTTAAGCATATCGTTGAGTTTCGGAAAACGTGAGGAGGCTCTAGTGGAAATGTCATCCCGATAAGGTGGCCCTTACTTGATCTAAGCTAACATTTGAGCTGAATTTGAACTCCGCTCTTTAGCAATGGTAATCGTTGCACATGCATGCTGTAAAGTACAATACCTACGTCATACTTGGATTCAAACTTAGTAATTTAGTTCGGTTTTAAGGACCAGAGCGGTAACAGCTCAAAGATTGATCCGTCGATTCACAACCGTGAGGGCTTTGGTTTCAATCCCGGCTACAATTGAATCGGAAGCGGAAACCCAGGTTCGATTCCCAGTGCGGGCATGTACCTATGACCTAGTTTATTTTCAAAGTTAGGTACAGGAATTTGTAGTAGCAATAGGTACCACATGCTAACTGTAAAGGGAAACATCGTGAGAAAACCCGCGGTTAAGTGAGTCCGAACGTATTGACTTGTCTTTCCTGTGCGCTAGGCCGACTAAGCTGTCAGGATGGTATGTGGTGCTGGGCAAGCCTTGTTGTATGGGAGATATATATATATAATAAGTAATTAAATTTAAAGATATAAGTGAATATAGAACTACATATTCTGTGAATATTTCAAGCGTCTATCTATTGCCGTTATTAATATCGAGCAAAAAACGGCAAAAAAATACGTTTATTGTATCGGAGCCCCCCTCAAACTCATTTGATTCTGTTTTTAGTATTTGGTGTTATAGCGGCAACAGAAATACATTATCTGTGAAAATTTCAACTGCCTAGCTATCACGGCCCATCATGAAGCTGCTATATGTTCGGAAGGGTCGTCAACGTCGCACTTGAGCCCGACAATTTACTCGAATCTAGCGACAAATACGGTTCTTTTCTTGAATAGTTTCGAAATTTCCTGCCACTGAGTATTGAACGCTAGAAATGCATAGTGACAATACTAATTTTTACGGATTGAGATACGGGTTCTGAAACTGACAAGCGACCATCTCGCTACTTCCGATAATGTCGCATTTTTCATAATGGGTTATTAAGGAAAAGTCTGGTTCGTTCCAGTGTCGGCTTATTCCAGTAGGTATGCTCACACGCATCGCAAGTTCGTAGAAGTTGAAAAGAAATTGTGATTGCTATTTTTTGACTTACTAAGATGAATAAATGGTCTGGCTAAGATCATTTATTAATCTTAATGAGCCAAAAAATACTAAGCAGGCTTAATAAACTGTACCTACCTATTAACTCCATATTGTAATCATTTTACAGAATTCGAGACAATATTTTTCGCAAATAATTGTAATAGCAGATCATGGTTAATTTACATCTACGAAATGGTCTTATCTGGTACAGAGTATAAAGTGTGTTGCGGTGAAAACTTCGATCAATATGGATTTCTTTTCAACCTAGTTTCTGTTCAAACAAGTTTGCTATTATATTAAACCCAAAACTTTTCTCTTTGTATTTCCTGAGAAAAGTATAGAGAAAAGTTTTGACTTCAACATAAAAGAAACTAAAACTTTCCGTTTCTATAGTATAAGTATGTCTTGCTTCCTCATTAAACCAAACTTACATCTGTTATTACCTAATAAGGTATTTGAACATTAATCGTGTAAACATACCCACGGTATTACCATGTATGTACGCAAATTTTCATTATCAAGTAATAATCAAAATTAGGGTAAACGTTATTCTGCACGCGAAAATGTAGAAAGACTTTTTGTATTTTTTCGCCCGTGAGGCCTTATCCTCAATGCTACAGGGGCAGGAAAATTATGTAGGATGCAAGCTCGTTACGTTACTAGAATTTCGCCACGATATGACAACTCTCTCTTGTAGCAAGTTCCTTTTCAAATTTCGATGTAACGGCCAGGGCCACAAACTGGTTCATTACTTCATAATATAACCGGTTCTCTAGGTCAATGTCTCACGCGCATTGTTTGCGCAAGGTAGGGTTGTCAGTAGATATTACATGAACTGAATGTAATTGTTTTTCAGCTTAGCTTAGCGTTACTTTGCTACTTATGAACATCTTATCGCATTATGTACGCAGTTCTGCTTCCGCTGCACGTTACCGCTATTAACGTTTTCTTTATTTTTCTATCGACTAGCTTCTACACGCAATACTTCAGTTGAGAAAACTGCTCCAAGTTTTCTTATAGACTACTCATAGTCTAAATATTAATTCAATACGTGTGGAGCCAACCAAACCGCGGGTTTCCGCGCGTATTGACTTGTCTTTCCTGTGGGCTAGGCCGACTAAGCTGTCAGGTTGTGTGCTGGGCAAGCCTACTCCATCTAAAAAAGCAGCCTCAGAGTGTTTCCTTCACCCATCTAGTGTAATCATATAATTACGTAGATTCGAAGGCCAAAGTTAGTTAAGTATTAAGTCTTGTTCAAAGTGCATCCTGACCTACGGAGCCAAAACATGGACACTCATTTTGGGATGCAAAATTGATTAGCGTGCTAAGCTATGCTAAAGTCTACTTAATAGGTCATATTCATCATCATCATCAGCCATTTCTACGCTCACTGCAGGACATAGGCCTCCCTCATGGTTTTCCCTAACCATAAAGGGTTTTGCCATAATCGCCACGCCTGGCAGGCGGGTTGGCGATCGCAGTATGCGGTTGGAATCCCAAGAAGGCACTACTACCTGTCTTCTGGTAATTTATTTCCTTAGTCGCCTTATACGACATCCACGGAATGAAATAGAGAGACGCTATTCTTAATCCGGCACCACACGGAATTATCATATTACTTGCAAAATTATTAAGGTGATTGAGATTTTGATTGATTTTGATTAGTGGCAATGGGCTAGTCACAATGTACAATCATTCTCGATATGGAACCACAAACAAGCAAATGCCACGTATGACGCCCATCAGCTCGCTGGACCAACGGTCTGAGGCAGATTGCTGGCAGCGGATGAGGTACTCAGCCAGTACAGAAAAAAAAAACAGCGAAGTGCGAGTTGTACTTACCTTATAGCCACCTTATAGGTTTGCGATAGAGGTAGATCCGACTGTATGTGCTCTCAAAAAAACGGCTCGTGAAAGACTGTTAAATTCTCCTACACCTGCAGATACATATAGAACTAAAAGTGACACTGCTGTGTTGTTTTTGAAGCTATTTGTACTAACTACTTAACATCTGTGCATAACTTAAAAATGTTACAAAAGAACCAATTAAACCAACCCTAACTAAAGTTTACCTTACCTAACGTAAGATTATTTGAGAACAACATAGTAATTGTAAATGATAAACTAGAATTTGTAGAGGATACTGTATTTCTGCGCATCATAATCGATGCAAAACTACAATGGGGTCCACATATTGTAAAATTAGAACACAGACTTAACTCTGCATCATATGCAGTGAAAAGAATTGGGGAACTCACTGACGTTGCAACTGCTAGGCTTGTTTATTTTAGTTACTTCCATAGTAATATGACCTACGGTATCCTACTATGGGGCCGGACAGCACACATTGAGACTATCTTCATCTTGCAGAAGAGAGCCATCTGATTTATTTACAAGTTAGGTAGTAGGGATTCGCTAAGAGATTTCTTTAAAAAAACCAACATCTTAACAGTTGCATGTCAATATATTTATGAAAATATTATGTACGTTAGAAAAAATATCAAAGACTTCGAAAAATGTTGGCGGCCATCATAATGTTAATACTAGAAATAAACACAAATTGTCATTTCCATGATTTAGACTTGCAAAAAATTAATACTTAATACTTCTTAACACTCAAAAAAGCTTGCTATAACATCAAGGATTATCTAGAAGACGAATATGTTTGGCATTAAACAATAATATTTAATACAGGACGATTCAATCATTGTGACTAGTGTTCAACACATTCATGACTAATATTTTAAGTTGAAAACTCTGTTAATTAAGAATAAATGTGGAGTTTCTATATTAGTTTCTTCTCCAAATAATTTATCAATTGTGAAACTAAAAACTTTAACAATAACAACTCTGACGTTCAATAAGTAAACATTCTGTTTTTATAATGAATAAAAATATTTGAATTGAAGGCTTTTATTGTTATGTTAAAGTTTCTAAGTACGTAGTGCTATGTTGTACTAATTAAGTTTAGAAAAACTTTTATTTTTAAGGTACCTTTTACAGTATTTTTATAAGTAGTAGTAATTAATACCTAACTTCTCACTTCACACTTGGGTATATTATGTTATTGTCATTAAGTTAAGTTACGACTTTCTTTTTGTTACTACGTACAGAAGTACATTATGAAAAATACTTTTTTCTTTTATAATTGTGTTTTTTTTCTATAAACAGTGAAAAAAAAACGAATCTAACTTTTAATTTTATCGCACAATTGACCTTATTAGGTCAGATAATAATTACAAAATCATACCTAATGTAGGTAAGTAATCTGGTACGAACTATGATGATGAAACTGACATCCTCTAACGTATGCAGTTACTTAAGTCTCATTTTCAAGGAGAATCATGTTGGTTGTGCATCTATTATTTGTAGGACGTGACGTTTAATCCGCATTACTAATCTCCCAGGTAATGTCATATGTTGGATGTTCTTGTTTTCCTTTTGGCCTAAAAATCTTGATGTGCGGAAGCACCATATTACCTTTTATTCAACTCACTTTCGGTGTCACTAATGTCTGACATCCTCACGATGTTTTTGCTAAGCACCGTTTCTTGTGCTTCATTACCTTTTGTCGCAATGGTGTGAATCGTCATATATCCTTCTTTACCTATTTTAGTTATTCAACAGGCATGTGACTTATGCTCTATTAACTCTTGGTATACGGAAGCCAAATGTAGCTTAGTCTTCTATACTCTTCGTTTTTTTTATTTGTAGATGTAACATATGCCGAATTACCTCATATAAAAAATACGTTCAATTGAGTTAAGCGACATAAAAGTACATAAAACAACGTCGAATGAAAAAAAAATAAAACGTTAATTAATGCTCGTATTTTTTTATGTCCATTTTTCTGAAATTTCAAACTTTAAATTGCTCTCCTGAACAATTTGATTTTTGTCGCTTATACCCTATATCCTTTTAACCGTCGATATTGTAAGTGTAATGTTTTGTAAATTGTAAATTATAATGTATATGGACATATGGTCTGAAATAAATGAATAATAAATAAAAGGTCTGTCCTCCTGCAATGGGACGTATATAGGCTTCATAAAAAAAAAACTCATTTCTATGTAGTTGCAATTATTATAATTGTTTTTATTCCTAGTGTGTAGGTAATAATGGTACACATACAATTATATTTTAATTGGCCATGAAGTTCCTCAAGTGCACTTGTTTAGCAGCTTATGTGTACCACTGCAAGTCAAAGGCCTTCTCTCAGAGAGAAACAGATGACAGTTTGCCTCATGCCCACCATTGATTACCGATTCCCAGCACCAAGATGTGTGAACATCCTAGATAGTCAGGGCCCTTATTATGAAGCAGCGATATGTTCGGAAAGGTCGTCAACGTCGCACTTGAGCTCGACTGTTAGCGCCGAAAATGGAAAGCCCGAATTATAGATATTACTTATATTTATAATAAATTAAATAATAAAAAGGACAATAAAATAGATATCGATCCAGGCAATTACCCCGTTGCTATGTAAGTGTTATAACATTCTCACACAGCAACGGGGTTGCCAGATCTGTCGCCAACATCGACAATGCACTCGAATCTAGCGACAACTATATACGGTTGCCTTTTTAAACAGTTTCGAAATTTCCTGCCACTGAATAATGAACGCTAGAAATGCATGGCTCTATGTTAGCCCAATGACGATCGATAATGTCGCATTTTTCATAATAAGAGCCCAAGTTTTCTTGCGACGTTTTCATTTAGCGTGTGGCGTTGCTATAATCGTTTAGTGTCGTAAAAATAATTCCCGATCAATATCAGGAATTAAGTTCATGTTATTTTCATAGTGCAATTAAAAAAATATTTTTGGATACAGTAAAAGATTTGAATAGTTTAGGTGTAAAATCTAATTTCAATGTTTGTGCACTACATCTAATTCCAGAAGTAAAATTATGAGTTTTACCGTTTACATCGGAGTTGTTCGCGAGTGTCAGTTGCAGTGCCAGATTTCGGACGGTATCGTGAAGTAACGATTTTTCTTTTATTCTCAAGTCTCAATCAGATGATGCGGACGCAGAGAGCAGTGTTTTAGTTCCTCTTTGCCTCTTTGAGCTCTTCTATAGTTACTTGGTGTCTTTGAGCGGATTTGGCTGAAGAGTTTCTCTTATTCTCAACTTTTAGGTAGAGTGTCCACGTGTGTCCTATACCCAGTAAAAGAAATCGCAATGTAATCGTTAACCTCCTTTCGATTTTTTTATGTAGGTAGTAAATGCACTCTGGTTGACAGTAAATACCGTCAACCCGACTGATGAACAATCAGTGATTCAGTTCAATGACGTAACAACGTAATAACCCGATTAAATCACAGTTACTGCAGCGTGCTGCAGCACAGACAAAGAGCGGAAACCGGGAGTGATGTATGGCGAAACATCGCCAATAGAGCAGTCAAGGCTCAGACGATAAGGAAATTCTTCGGTACTGCCAGCAGTACTACCTTTACATTTTTTGTGGCAAAGTCGCCTGTAACGTAACTGATTAGAGTGCATGCGTGTAAAGGTTGACGTGCTGTCGACTGTGCCTACCTACCCTAATGATTGAGGCGGCAAAAGAAAGAGTAAGCAGCCTATAAAGTGTGCAAATATTATCAGTTGTATTATAGTAGAAGAGCTGAAAATTTCTTCGCGGTTTTGATTTTTTTTTTTTTTATTACTAGTAGGTAACCTTATTTTCGGATGATAAGAAGAGTATTCAGGGCTATAAGAGCTAACTATCTGTACCTGAAAGTATTAATATAAGCCTATATCGTCCCACTGTAAGCTCAGGCATTCTCAGAGAGAGTATGAGCTTAATTACCACGCGTGCCTTTCGGATTGGCAATTTCCAACTCTGAGCTCAGATATTCAGGTTTCCTCACTATATTTACCTCCAGTTAGCGAGTGGTAATGCTACAAATTCACCAATGTACGTAACTTAGAAAACAAGGTCCGGGCCTACAACCTACGACCTCTTGAATGTGAGGTAAGCGTTCTACCGACCGCATTACCACCACCACAAAATATTTCGAAATACATCAATTGCAGAAAAAAAACTCGTCAGAATTATTTATGTCTTGCGGTAAAAGTAAACCTTTCACTGTTTACGTCGATCTCTGCAAGTTAAATAACGCACAATTTTATTACCTATTCACTTTCTTAGTTTCCTTACGATCTGTTAATACCTACTTAGGTGCTAAACAACACTGGCTGGTAAACATTTATCTTCATAGACTTACATAGTTATACATCTTCAGAGAATTACCCTACTGTCGGTGTTATGAAATCGGCTCTCAACTCACAGATTTCATGTATAATGTGGAGTTTGATAAGATTACGGGGTTAATGTGGTGGACGTCAGCCGGACGAACGAAATGTCTTGCAACACTTGCACCAGTTTTTTGACCGCAGGATGTCAATATTTCATACCGTGGAATTGCCCATGACAGTTATTAAGTAACCTAGGCGCATCTCCGGTATGCAATGTACCTATTCGCGACGCTTCCCGTTGACGAAATATTAGCGTATTCAAACTGTTTCCAAATACTTAAATAGGTACGTTTAAAAATTGTGAGTCTTAGCGATTGCTAGAGCACTGGATTTTACTGAGGTAGAGACGCTCTATTTAGGGTTATTCTTAATATGCGCAATTCCTGAAACAGGTTGATTAAAGTTTGTGTTTACAACAACTTTTGTTTTACGAGATTTTTATGGGGTGAACACATTGTTTGGAATTTACGCTTAAAGTGCAAAAACAAATATAGAAGAATATTCATTAAATTAACACAAGTAAGATAAAGCTTTAAGCGTCTAAAGGCCGGTTTCTGAATTGGGAATTTTACTAAGTACATAACGTTTTGTCACGCTCTTTTCTGAGAAATTCCAAGAGACAGCACTACAGTTAACCATTTAATTAGCGAAATTCTCAATTCAGAAACTGGCCATATAAGATTTAAATTTCTATGATTTCATCTCTACGGCGCACTACGCAGATGCTTAAAATTGAGGAAATCCTTAGCATTTATGCTTTGCTACATTATGTACTAGGAGACGGGAGTCAGAAATAGGTTTACGCGGTGCAATGGATCTCCATTTAACAACTAATTTAACTCAATTATTTAGATCAATCTGTTTCAGTTTCTCTATTCTGTTTGCACAATAACGTGTTCTCTATCAATCTATATATCAAGATTTCCGATGTCGGTAAAGTATGTCACCCTTAATACAAGCATGAATAGACCGACATACTGTTGGCTGTACATATACCCCATTTAATGTAGTCAGATTAGATTCCGATCTATTCAATATCCTTCTCTAAGTACCGCAGCAAATGCTGGCGAGTCGATCCGACTTAAGCAAGGCAAGAGCGTAGCTTTGAAAGGAACTATTACGGAACTGCTGAGCTAAGTCAAGGGCCATTTACATCTTGTTACGTACAGATCAACTGGGGCCTACTTACGAGCACCAAATCCTGTCGCAATCCTGACGTTTGCGAGAGCACTAATTTAGTATGGAATTTTACAGTTACACGATTGGAATCGCCCAGGATTTATATAGGAGCTGAACGAGAGCGAACGAGTGGCATCGCCGATCGGTATCGCACGTGCTCGAAAAAATAGAATTGGATTATACTATTCTTTATTATTTAAAGGCGACAAAATCTCGTTTGCGTTCTCTTGCTTTCGAGTCTTTCGACGCAACGTCCAATTTAGTTCTTTGGCTTTCGTGCAGATATAGGTAGTACCCGGAATTATGTAATTGACCACAAACGATCAAAAAGAGTGTGGTCAGGGCAATCTGTTTGACTTCATATTCAAATTACAAGGCGAATAATTTGAATTTGCTAAAAATATTTTAAGAAAACAATCCGTTCATTCGTAGTAAATAGTTAATAAATAAGTAAATACGTAAAAAAATCTGATTATTCAATATTCCTTACAATCATATTGATTTTATTATTCTTTGATAATGAGTAATGTTTATCGAAGAAACAAAATATATAATTTTTGAGTACAATAAATATCATATGCAATCAATATAAAAGTGTAATTATGTGGTTATTATTATTTTACTTAGTTGTATTATTTTCTGATATCAGAATTACTTTTACTTCCACGATCTGCGCCGTACGAAAAACATAAAATTGCAGTTGACCTCAAATTTTTGTTTTGGATAATAAAAAATATAGGTACCAAAATTACTACACTGAATATGTTAGTGACACCGGTCGTCAAAATTCTATTAATACGATTTCGGTAATTTCAATAATATCTACTTTTCCCTCAACTATTAGCTCGCGCAGCGCAATAAGTCCCATACAAATCCGTGCGTTTAGAGGCTGGGTCTTAAGAGAAAATATATGTAAACCTGCTCGTAGTAGCTCCTGCAATTTAATAGATAGTGGGCATATCAACTGTGAAGTAAATAAATATACCACCGGGTATTTACCTTGTTTCGCATGGATCCGTGAATAGGGTGCAGGCATATCTACGCCTATTGTTAATATTTGTGCATTATCAACATTTGGCCAGTAACGGTAAATCAAAGTGGTAGGGAGTTTCTTTATTTATTTTATTTGTTGTCGGTAGGCCGTCGGTCGTAGGACTCGAAGGTACACGCAACGTTGATGATTTTTTTTTTCTACCTTTGGTAGGTGTTAATATAGAATATTGAGGTAATGAATTGTGCACAATAGATCTTTAGAAGGAAAGAGTTGGAATTAACGTATTTTGAGGTAACGACTTTTACATTTACCTAGGAAACCCTTAACAACAGACTAAGAACCTCAACATCTCCTAAACCATCGATTCCCCATTTGTGATTTATTTAGAAACGTGTTCAAAATGATGCGAAGAAATTATGAACTAGCGTAGGTATTCAAGTAGGTAGAACCCGCACTCTGTATTTTAGTAATCTTGTCCAAACAACGATCCCCTTGGCAGTTGGTCTCAAACACAGGAAAGACAAAGTCAAGGTTACCGTGGAGCTAGTATGCCGCACTTTTCCTCGCGATGCTTTCCTTGACCACTGACGGTTCACAATATATAATATCACAAACTTGTGTAGAGATAAAGCGTCTCGGCGCGTGAGGTGCATGGTTACGATGGAAACAGAGTCTCTCTCGAATCAAAGAGAATGGTCAGAATTTAAACTATTAATTTAATTACCAAGGTACGTTTCTTTAGTAAGTAGAGAGACGATTTTAACTAAGTATAATTATGTTCCAACAAAAAATACCTATAGTTGTCAGCGTTGCATGACTAGGACTGTGTCTTATTGTTTGTGTACTCCTTCACGCCAATTATGTTAGCAATCCATTGTTTTATCCGAGAAACAGCAAGCGATCACCGTTGAATGCGATATGGAATAGTCATTCAGCAAAACAACAGCTTTTGATATGGGTCAATTTTATAATAACGGTATCAACAGGAGCTAATTTTCATTGTAAATGTTATGACTAAAGATGGGTTAAAATCCTTTTCGAGACTAGGCTAAAGTCTGAAACGAAAGTTAATTTGTTATAAGCGACAGCACAGGGTATACTAGTTTGAGACCAGGACAAGTGATTGGGTTGTGTGGAAGTTATTATAATTATTATTATCATAGCGATGTTCGGTACTAAAAGTTAGATAGGTACATATGTCATCTTCACTCGTCAATAACTCCCCCGCCATCCTACAATACCAAATTAATATAGGCGATTCTATGAAGACGATTTTTTTATTTCATATTAATTCAATTCATAATCCAAGATTATGCCTGCTTTTGTAGGGTTCCGTAACTCAAAAAGAAAAACGTCGTTGTCCGTCTGTCTATTTGTCCTCCTTTTAAAACACTTTTAGGGTTCCGTACCCGGAAGGTGCCAAACGGGACCGAGATTACTAAGACTTTACTATCCGTCTGTCTGTCTGTCTGTCACCAGGCTGTATGTCAAGAACCGTGATAGCTAGGCTGTTGAAATTTTCACAGATGACGTATTTCTGTTGCCGCTTTAACAACCAATCAATAAAATAAACATAAAAACAGATTAAAATAAACATTTAAGGGGGCTCCCATTCAACAAAGTTTGTCTAAAGAAGCGCTCGCCATCTAGCGGCTATCTATGTAACCTTCACAGCACCGATGTTATGTTAAATGTCAATGTTTCTTGTTGTTTCGCTTCTTGTTGGTTTCTATAGATGACGCTGTTCTCAAATTTGAACTGTCTAATGGGACGGAACCCTTCGTGCGCGGTTCCGACTCGCACTTGGCCGGTTTTTTGACACTGGTCTCTTCTTTCTTACCCCACCCAGGTAAAGGGATGACTTTATGCAAGTTTCAGTATACTTACACAATGTTGTGAGAGTAGGTACTGTAGGGACTCAGAACGCTGAGTCAACATTTTAGCAACAAAATATAGTCCGCACAAATCTTTTTGGCGGTAACGTGAACATAGTCACAGATCGTTTGCACATCGCTTACTGTCTTTACAGTGTATGTGTGAGTAATTGACGTAGTGTGATGCGTAGGTAGTAAATTACTATTGGTCAATTACTAAAGTAGTCAATTACTCACACATACACTGTAACGACAGTAAGCGATGTGCAAACGATCTGTGTCTATGTTCACGTTAACGCCAAAAAGATCTGTGCGGCCTATAACGACCAAGCGCGTACGACTGTGTCCAGCCAGTCGTCCCCCGAACCACTCGGAGTATAGTTGTTTTAATCCTAAGTTCTACTTATGTGTGTAACCCACGTGTAACCTCCTGCACAGCCTCCTGTGTAAACCAATTTATCCGTGTAATATTTCGTATACAGAATTTTCACGTTCAAAACCTTCTGATATTTTATTTGTGCACCGAACGACAAAATTTCTCTCTCACGAACTGACCCCTACAGTACCTCTGCTCAGCAATGGGAAGCTGCACTATGTGAATGAGCAAAAGGAGAGTGAAATAGTCTTTATATCCCGCACGGAAGAGGAAGACAGTCACTCATTTGATAACAGGCTTACGATGCCAATGGCGTAATAGTGTCGTTCCCATGCTCATGCAGGTATCCAACTTGCGTGGTAACATAATAGTCATTAGTATGACATTAAATTGATAAACAATACCGCGTCGATACACTGAACCACTGTAGTAGAGAGCGCATTGTACTTCTATCGACTTTTCAACCAAATCAGTACAGTCGACAGCAAGTCAACCTTTGCATTTTTGTTGCAAAGTCGTCCTTAACATAACTGATTACAGTGCACGTATGTAAACGTTCATGTGCTGTCGACTGCACCTTGATAACGATGATGAGCTGGATTGTATAGCACTGTTAGTGTAGGAAATTGTCTGGATAACTATATTAATTAGTTATACATTTAAGGGGTCTAATCGCGGTTATTTATTAGGTAAAGTATTATTTTTTTTTATTATTGAATAACTATTTTCCTCTCTTTCGCACGACATGGATGACTTTATTGAAAGAACGAGAAGCGAACAGTTGTCCAGTGCCTTTGTCCAGACGGTGTATGATATTCACCAAAACATCGTCGCGGGTCTTCCTAATAATTACATTCTTTCTGCTTACAGCCATCCAAAAGGAAACTTTTAAGAGATAGAAATAACAAATATTGTTAGTAAAATTATTCACTCATAGGCGTCCCTAATGAAAAAAGCCTTTTCCCAACAGTTACCTACATGGATATTAACACCACAAGTTGCCTATCACAAGGTAGATAATTGTTTAAACTAAGGTAGGTATTTATCTTTCGAAACATGTCCTTCAAACGTTATTTGGCAAATTTTATTGCTATCCACTTAAGAGTCGTTAATGTTGTGTTAACATCGATTCACGAGTTACAGATTGCATTCAATGGTAGGCAATCGTAATTGTGCTGTTGATTGATTGATTCATTGATCAACCGCGCCTCGCGTCTTTGAAGGGGAATCGTACGTACCCTTAGCCCGAGAAACTTTGTTAAGGGAGGGCCAAACATTTAGGTCTAACGCTGTTAATTAAGTTAAAAATGCCACTCGCCAAAAGAATAAACCTAACATTACATAAACTCACGCCTGTATCCCAGAGGGCGACCGGCGTGCGTGCATGCAAAGACTTGACTCAACATTGATTGATGAAGCGAAAGTGATCTGTCAGGATCGTGGTGAGTGGCAGTCCCTGGTCTTAGCCTCTGCTCAGCTCTCACCCTTCTGGGATACAGATAATAAAAATCGCAATTTTACATTACAATATTACAACGTTTTTTTTTATTAATGTGTGAGCGAGAGCCAAATTGTTCGCCAGTCCCTTTCTTTAATTAGCCGGGCTATATGAATAGGTACGGTAATAATTATTAACCTACAGATAATAATAATTAGAGTGTAAGTTTATTTTCGATGACTTGTGCAATTCTCTCGTTAAATATTGGCATCGAGAGCAACAGGTTCATAACTATGTCGCCCTCGCTTTAAAACAGTACTATTGGTACAGAAAGATTTTGCTCCAATATTCAGCTCGTTCTCTGCCTGTTTAGCTGTTGCCAGCAGCATCGTTCCCCAAGGAAATGAGTGAGTCAACAATAAAAAATACAAATTGTATTATGCCAGTCAGCCTTTGATTAAACACTAAATGGGTTAGTTACATTATAGGTAGGTAGATACATAGTCAGATAGGTTTATAATAGGTAGGTATGGTGACGAGTCGGGAGACATTGGAGTGTAGAGATTGGGTATATGGGTTGTAACTATGTTTGGGATGATAGGAGAATCACGAAAATGGAATTAATAATCTGAAAAAAAGTTATGCGTAGTGTCAATCTATCTATACAGCCCATGAAAGACGCCCACTGTTGGGCTTAGGCCTCTTCACCATCACGCCAACCTCGCCGACCCCCTGCTAATCTTGTCCATTGCCCTTCTGCCGCCTTCTTAATGCCATCAACCCATCGAATAGGGGCCATACCCAACGAACAACGGCCATTTCTCGGCCACCACTCTGTGAATGCCTTCGTCCACCGTCCCAGATAGGATGACTTTAAATTATATAGGATGCGCAGTATGATTAGAGAACGTTGTGGTTTGAAGAGGATATGAACTGAATTAAAGACAGAACTTTGGGCTGAACTTTAGAGAAGATATAGTGTGTCGAAATAAATATTTGCATTGAATGTTTGTGTAATGACTGGTAAACAGTGATAGTTAAAAACATAGATGTCTTACCACCGCAAAAAAATTACGTTCAAAAGGGAAGGTGAGCGGGGCTTGTCAATTGTGTTACCAATCGGAGCGAGTTCAGTATTACCCTGCAAAATATATAATTATGCGCCTGCCACCGTCAGACCGCCATGTTGCGGTGTACCTACCTAGATATCTCGACAAGTTATACATCATCATCATCCACATCATCATGGTTTCACGTTTTTGTATAAAATCAATCATAAGTTAAGCTGTCATTTACTATCGCCCAATGAACGTTCACGTCGTCACGCACGGCGCACAGAATGAACCAATCACAAAGTGATTTAAGTACTCTACAGCACATCTTGCGCTTATTCATAGGTTATCCTAGTTTGGGACCGGGTCAAGTGATTTTGTTGTGTGGAACTTATTTATTTATTGGTACCTACAGACTAATCGAGAGGAAAGGTTTTTGGAGTGAATTTTGTAGTAAGAAATAATTCTATGGTTTTTTATTCGTAGTTTTTATACGGTAAGGCCAACGCAGCAAGCAGCCCAATATATATCTACGTTGCGTCGACCAAATTGAGACAAAAATAAAAAGTAACCGGCGAGCGTGCATATTGTAAGTAGGTACGGTAACCAATAAATATCTATGAAGCGAAAAAGACGTCGTGGCAAGTGACCTTGTTCTAGTTGATCCACATTATACCTATATACCTACTTAATCAATGCCTATGCAAAATTTTACAACAAATGACACACCTTTTGATGAAAGTCGAGTTACCTGCGTTAAGATTTAACCGGTATTGAGCCTACTAATCTGGGCGCAGAGCACCGGCAAATCGAACGATGTGATGCAATGCTGTCACGCCCGCGGCAACCGGCGCTAAGCGTGCGCGCAGCTTTCATTCATCATTCAATACCAGCATGTACGACATGTTGCGGTTAGGTATGCTGCTATTAGCGTTGTTAAGTGCCATTCCGGGGGAATTAATGGCAACTTTGATTTAACCCGTCCCTGAAAGATTTCCGAAATTTTTTTATCAGGTGCAATGCAATCTTCTTTGTCCAACCCTCTTCCCAGTTCAGCTACGGTCGGGTCTCCATGCACATCTACGCCAGAGAGGTGGGTAGTCTCGTTGTTAAGTTATCCTGTTTCATCTATTTCAATCCAATACAATTCCATACTAGTTTAATTTCACGAATTTGTCAAACGGCCCGTAGATGCTATCATTACAAAACCTATGCTTTTAGCGTAGGTACATAGCACTAGGTAAGTGGATGTGGCGTGTGGTAACAACTCTCAACAACCTACACAATTTAAGAAATAATAACAATAAATTTATTGATTAAATAGGTAGTTGTAGATAGGTAGCAAACGACTACCTGCTTTCCGAAAATCATGAAAACAAGTCAATATCCTACCTAGACACCAGTGTTTCTGGTGAAAAGAACCTATGTAGGTACCTACATTACTTATAGTAACAATAGCTCTCCAACCCCGATCACTGATATTACACAACAATCGGATTGTTTTCTATGACCGGGTAACTGTGTCGAGGAAAAACCGTGCGAAAATTCAAATATAATAAGGCATTGTACCATGCAGCAATAGACAAACGACGAATCGCAATTGACATTGTCGCGCCTTCCCTCTTTATTTTGGTAGCAAGGCTGCTTTGTTAACTACCATATAACTAGGATTGGCGGAGATTTGGGGGGAGCCAGGTGTGCTGTACCCACATCCGAATGGATGTGGTGCCCACGGCAGGATTTTGGATGATATTCATTGCGACAGACCATCACGTTTCAGAGCCAGGCGCTCACTGGAAAATAAGCCTGAAATAAAATATGATCAACCTTTGTGTAAATTAAAGGTTGAATCTTTAGTAGGTAAAAGTTTAGTAAGAACATTTCAAGAATAAGTCATCTTTAATTCAACAAACTACCTACTATCCAAAATGGAACGACTGATTCGATTTCGCGATTTCAATTTTTCACCCCATATTAATGTTAAATTATTGGTGGTACAGTCGACAGCAGGTCAAACTTTACATTTTTGTAGCAAAGACTTTTTTGAGTACACGTTTACATACGTGCCCTCTAATGGGTGGGTTACAATTCATGTACAGTACCTACAGTGTAGTGAGATAATACCTACGTCTCATTCTGGGAATATCACGAATTCTGATACATCTAGGTACATGTAGGTATCTTAACATGCCTGGATAAATTAGTAACCCAAACACAGTGAGTAAAGATTATAATTACTTATGTCGTAAGATTCTAGATTGCATTAAAATGGTAACAAAACTTTCAAAAAAAGCCTATTATAACTATTCCCGCCGATTGTGTTTGAACTTCTCAGATTATTCGTTAAGATAAAATAAAATTTACTTAGTATACTTAGCAGACCTAACACAGGTAAGAGTAAAAACGTACCTAGCTTAAACTAATAATCTTGACGAACGTAACGTCAAATTTAAACTGTGAAAGTCAACTCAAAGAAACTGTGACGGAAAACCGAACTTAAAACTTTTGGGCAAATTCCCGCTATAATATAGGTATCCTAGTAACATAGCCGGCGCAGTAAATAGAATTAAGAAATTAGTGATAACATTCCTGTCATGTTAGGCTAAGTAATCACTCTTTCAGTATTATCAATGTGTGAATAGGTAATCTCGAGTAAATTAATATATCTTCGAGTTCAACTAACTAGATACAGTCGACGGCCGATCAACCTTTACACGCTTGGACTCTACCCAACCAGATACACAGGTACTGTGGCGTTGCAGGAAAAATATAAAAGTTTACCTGATGTCGACTGTACCTACAATGTAGAATTCATCGATACGAACAACTTTTACTAAGGGGTGGAAAATTTAAATCGCGAAAGCGAAGCAGTCGTTCCATTTTGGATAGTAGTTGAATTAAATATGGAAAAGATGACTTGCTATTGAAATGGTCTTACTAAACTTTTACTTAAGGTTGAAGGGGATGAATTACAAAAAGGTTGATCATATTTTATTTTAGGCTTATTTTCCAGAGAGCGATCATTTTTCGATTGAACTACAAAGAATTGTTGCTGTTCCAGTATCAGAACTTACCTAACTTAACTTATTAGAACTTACCTACAAAAAGTTGATTAGTCCTGAAATAAGCACTTCACAGAAACGCACTACCGTCGAGCACCAAACAGCGTCTCGCGCGCTGCACTCTGCAATCGTAATCGCTCACTAAGTCGCGCGAAAGGTGCAAGAGGAACTTTATAGAGTGCTGGCGGGGGTATTGGACAAACTCAGGCAGCATTCTGTTAACCCAATGAAATTAGACGGGGATAGAAGCACGGCAGCCGCGGCGTAGTTACAGTACAGTCGACAGCACTTCAACCTTTACTCAGCTACGTTACGGCCAACTCCGCAACTAAAGTGTAGAGGTAGGTGTGCTGTTGACTGTATGGGGAATAGGCAGCGCCGATTTAAACATGCAGACGGCGTTACTGTAATGGGTCGCAGGCGGTTCAGCGGCTTGGGAGGCGACGTAAATAGAATATTATGTCCCTCAAAGTAAAACATAGATACCTACATACACAAAACCCGGAGGGGTAGGCAGAGACTAGGGTTTACCATTTACTGCGATCCTGCTAAACTTCTTTCGCTACATCAACATTCATTAGGTAGTCGCTGCACGCAGGCACGTCGATTTCGGGTACTTTTAACGTTGCCCTTCACTAACACATCCCCTTTTTGGTCGACGTATCTCAGCTTTCCCAAGCGCCTCCCTCCCTCCGTCCCTCACCAGGCCCATTAGTATCGAATCCGTCCACCCATTTTTACCCCTGTTCGTAGGTAGCGACTCGAAAGGCTCTACTTTTAAGTTTCAACATTTCAGAATTACATAATGTGTTTTATTTTGTAATTTGTGTAAGCATACAATAATCTAATGATGAACATTATAATTGTATTACAATATATTTTAAGAACTTAACCTACTAACAAAGAAAACGCACCGGTGGCTTTACGGCTCGACCACTGCGCGTGGTTTTAAGCGCAGGCGGTAGCGTTTTTGGATCGACGATAATTGTTATATCAACTTGTACAATTTTGTCCTTTTGTGTTGATACTAAAGGCTCACTATCTGAAGCATCTAATATATATGCTGGTTTAAGTCTGTCAATTGACACGTTTGATTGACGATTTACTAGTTTGACCAAGAAATATTTTGGGTTTCTACTTATGACCTGGTATGGCCCACTGTAAGCTGGTGTAAGTGGTGCCTGTACCATGTCATTTCTGACGAAAACATGACTACATGTAAACAGGTCTTTGTGTACAAAGATTTTTCGCTTATCGCTATCCGCTCTTGACTTTGGTTTGATATTACTTATTATTCGTTTTAGATTTTCTGCGTAGGTAAAATCGTTCGACTGTGGACTGTCTGACTCCGCGAAAAAATCTCCTGGTAAGCTCAATACTTTTCCTAACACTAATTCTGCCGCGCTGATTCCACTGTCACTTTTTTGGACCGCTCGAAGTCCCAACAAAACTGTCGGTAATTCGTCAACCCATGAGCGATTATCGATTAACCGGGCTTTAATAGCTGCTTTTAAGGAACGATGGAACCTTTCTACCATTCCGTTACTTTGTGGGTGATATGCTGTGGTACGTGTTTTCTTGATGCCTAACATTTTCATTAACTGTGTGAAAATATCGCTTTCGAACTGTCGGCCCTGGTCGCCGGTAAGCGTTACCGGGATACCGAATCTGCAGATCCATCCCTCGTACACCGCCGCCACTGTAGGTATCGCTTCGGGCCACCGCGTAAAACGGTCTATTATTGTTACACAATATCTATAACCTTCCTGTGAAGTCGGCAGGGGACCTATTATATCTACATGTATATGTTCAAATCTTTGTGCGGGTGAGAAACTGCCTAAGTTCGAAACCGTGTGCCTATGAACTTTTGCCTTTTGGCACTGAATGCAACATTTAGCCCATTCTCCTATTTGTTTATTCATATCGGGCCAAAAGAATATTTTTGTAATTAATTTCCTACTTGCTCTTACCCCTGGGTGACTAATGTTATGCAATGCGTCAAACACTCCTTTCCTGAATTGAGGTGGGAGACACGGTCTGGTGTTTCCCTGCGACATGTCACATATGATGGGTTTTTTACTCAAAGGTGTACCTATTAACGCGTTTAAGTTTGACACTGCCCGGTTGTTCCGATAACATGCGTGAAATTTGATCGTCTCTCTCTTGCGCTTGGCTCAGTTCGTCGTAATTTAATCCGGTTGAACATACTATTGTTTCGACTACCCGAGATAGCGCGTCAGCGACTGCGTTATCGTGTCCGCTTACATGTTGAATGTCACTAGTAAATTCACTTATATATAATAACTGCCGCGCGCGCCTAGGTGTTTCGCGATCCGTACCGATTTTTTTAAACGCATAAACAAGGGGTCTGTGATCTGTAAATATTGTTAGATCCCTGCCTTCAACCAATCGACGAAAATGAACGATTGCCGAGTAGATGGCCAATAGCTCCCTATCGTAAGTGCTGTACTTTTGTTCAGTGATCGAAAGCCTTTTTGAAAAGTATCCCATAGGTTGTTTTTTACCATCAATTTCTACTTGCAACACCGCTCCTATACAAGTATTTGACGCATCACACATAATAGACAATGAACCGGTCTCCGTTGGGTGAACTAGAGTTATCGCGTTTTGTAGGCTGATTTTGCATCTCTCGAATGCTACGTCAGCGTCCGTGTTCCAAATAATTTTGGTTTTATCTTTTTTCTTTGCACCGTGCAAGAAATTATTTAAGATCGCTTGTTGTTCCGCTGCGTTTTTTAGATGTGCTCTATAAAAGTTGACCATTCCTAAAAACCTTCGCAGTTGTTCGACTGTTTCCGGTTTAGGGTACCTTTGAATAGCTTCAATTTTGCTTTCAAGCGGGCTAATTCCCTGCGCTGTAACTTTGTAGCCTAAAAAATCTATTTCTGGCTGACCGAAACTACATTTCGCCATATTGATTGTCAACCCGTATTTTTGTAGCCTACTGAAAATGTCCTCGAGATGTTGGCGATGCTGCTCGTGGTTTTCACTAGCGATTAATATATCGTCGATATAACAGAATGCATAATCTATACCTGGTAGAACCGTGTTATCCATGAAACGCTGGTAGGTTTGCGCAGCGTTCCTAAGGCCGAAGGTCATCCTTGGAAACTCGTACAACCCGAAAGGTGTTATGATGGCTGTCTTTTCCACGTCCTCCTTCACTACCGCTATGTTGTGGTATGCCCTGTTAATGTCCAATCGGGTGAATATCTTTTTACCTGCTAGTATGTATGTGAAATCCTGTAGTCTAGGAATGGGATATCGGTCCGGCTTTGTAACGGCGTTCAGGGCCCGATAATCCCCACACGGTCTGATCTGGCCATCCTTTTTAGGTACCACGTGCAGCGGGCTTGCCCAAGGACTCTTAGATGGTCTACAGATTCCTAATTGTTGCATAACCCTAAATTCATTTTTTACCTTTTTATATCGTTCCAGGTGTAACAGTCTTGCTCGGGCGAAAACTGGCGGCCCAGTCGTCTCGATATGATGGTTTACGCTGTGACTGTCTGGTTCCGTAAAGGATATTGGTTTAGTGATACTGGAGTACTTTTCCAAAAGGTCACGAAAAGGATTATTATTTTGTACCTATATACTGGTGACGGTCGACCCGGAGTGATTAATTATCGCCCCGGCCGCTGCTAATTTAGTCAAATCGTCAATCAAACGACCGTTGGCTAAATCTACAATTAATTTATGTTGTTTTAAGAAATCTGCTCCAATGATAGGTTTATTTACGTCACAAACTATGAAAGGCCATTCATATACCCTACGCAAACCAAGATTAAGCTGCAAAGTTGTTATACCATATGTCTTAATTTTCGAATTGTTTGCTGCAAATAACTTGTACTCACATTCTCGACGATCTTTTAACTTCACTGCGCTTAACGGCACGACCGACACATTAGCACCCGTATCCACTAGATAAGTCATTCCGCTTTTTAAGTCTCTCACACTTAGACGGTGGTTGCCAACAGTGCACTCCGCCACCGCGTCCGACTGCACCTTCATTAGTTTCCCGACGGCTTGGCATTTTGGGCCCAATTGCAAGGTTGCTCACATGATCTGGCCTTTTCCCCGAAACGGTAATGATAACGACACAACCACCCTGGATCTCCTGGTAGCGTCGTGCTGCTGACCTCGCCCTTGAAATCGACCTTTGACGATTCCAAGGCCTGCTACTTCTGTTACTGCTGTGTCCTCTAGTCTTCATTTCACCAACCTCCACTCGCAAGGCCTGGAGTTGCTGCAGCAATTCCTTCATTACAGCGGTCTGCAGGTCTTCCTTCGTTTCGGTACGCTGTGCTGCCTGGCTCTCTTGCGTTGATACGGCGGCCACACTGCTGTTGCCTAGATTTTCCACTATTCTGTCCGCGATTACTGCTATTCTCTCAAGCTTAGTGTCTTCGCTCCCCGCGAGGACCGCTCTTACATTGGCTGGCAGCCTGCTGATCCATAATCTTCTTAGTGCGTTATCAGGTATGTCCGAATTTTTAGCTAATTCCGCCATTTTTCTCAGTAATTGTGACGGTTTCTGAGACCCTAGCTCCATTTCCCCCACAAGGCGCTGGAACTGCGTATCCGCGCTTTCCTCATAAATAGTTAACAGCCGCTTCTTCAAATTTTCGTAAACTCGTACTTCCGCCGCACCTCCAATTAAATCGCTTACTTGTCTTAATGCGTCTCTGCCTAGCTTGGCGATAACCATGTCGAACTTCACGCTGTCGGCTTGTTTTTGTGGCGCCATTACGGCCTCGAATTGCGCGAACCACAGTTTAGGCATATCGCTCCAAAATTCGGGTATTCTGAGTTGCACTGACACCACGTCCACCACTGGTTTGGCCTGACCAGCCCCTGAAGGGCCGGCCTGGTTGAGAGAGTTTTCCATGCCTACACACTTGTTCAAGTACGCCCCGTCAGGTCCTGTGAGCCGCCCGCGAAAAAAATATTATATCTGGTAATTAATGTCTGAAGGTCACCACTTTAGCACTTATTAGTCTTTTCGTTGTAAAAGGTTGTTTGTTGATCGGGAATTATTATTAAAACAATACTTGTCACTTACTAGTTTTTATTCCCCACGAATAAAGTTAGGGAAAGGACCTGATGGGACAACGCAATACGGGCGACAGTGGTTATATTCTCTTTGCGGGCGACTGGCGATTCTCCTGTCCCCACTTGTCCGCGCGCTGTCAAATAGCTGACGTTGCCCTATTGTGTCACCACAAATATAAGACCAAAGAGGTCTCGCATTCTACTTGGAGGGCAAGGTTATCACAGATATAGGGAAGAGCGGGTCATCGTGCTCTTCCATTATGAAGGGAAATTTCCCGCCAGGCAGATCGTATGCCTGGGGACGGCCGGTCCAACTGCTGTTCGTCGGACGTTATATTTATGGTATGTCATGTGAAACATTTTGCTTGCGCGATGCAGGAATGTCGGAGTTTGTGTTCTGAGGAGTTTATAGTGCGCGCGCAGAGTTGACATATGCTCGCCACAGACATCTATATCAAACCCAGATATAGATGTCTGTGATACCAAACGCTCCCTGTCCTCACGCGGAATCGTTCGCGTGGTCGCGTGGATACAACAGGGTGTTATTATCAAACATGGAGGAGTGCTGAAGAAGGATACGGCAACGTTGCAGTATGTTACGTTGATTTTTCGCGATTTTTAGGTTTCGTCATAGTAAATGTTGTCCGTTTGGATTTTTTTACACCTTCAAACCGCTCAAATCATATTATCACCAACAAGCTACATCATGGCAACATGCACATGTAAATCAAGAGATCACAAAGATCGCTTTCGAAGGAATTTTCAAACAGGCTTGGAATCAGGCTGCCACTGTTGGAAATGCTATAAAAGGCTTTAAGAAAACTAGAATATTTCTTAATTATACATTATTCCTTTCTTTTATTGAAACGTTACTTATGTGTTCAAATCGTTCCTTTTTAATGTTACTCGTTGTGGCAACTTTTACTAGAGAGGTTAAAATTGTGGTACAAATTAGGTGAAGTAATTTTAACTAACATTAATGTGAAAATTACATTAACGACATTAACATTGTAAAGTAGATCCCTCTATTTCTACGGAACCTTAAACTGCACATGGTCCAAAAAGTACTTGGCGGGTTTTTTTAATAGCTTAACAATTTTGCGCGCACAAAAATAAAATATTTCTCTTGTGAATATTATTATGTATTTTGCGGGTGAAGTTAATTAATAACGATTATTTAAAGCGTAGGCTTCATATTTCCATAAACATACTAATCTCAAAAGAAATATTGACAAGGAGTCAAATATACTAGTCGCAGTCGTTTCTTGGTGGCTTCACTATCTAGCAGTTTCATTACATAATTGAGTTACCGTGATAAGACACTAGTCGAACGCGGAACGCTACCGCTGACCGCCACCGCCACCGCTACCGCGTCGGTGTGTTTTATCCTTAATAGTTTCGCCGTCCGTACTTAGCACAGAGACGATAAGTACTAGGAGCCGAAATTTGGCATAGAATAAAATCTGGAAACAAATTTATTAGGGTACCTACCTCCCTACACCTAAATTAGGGATGCGCATTTTTTTTCTCGCCTACACCATAGTGTTGGGTATCTTTGGATAGGTCATTTAAAAATATTGTGGGTGTAGAGACACAAATTTTCGATTTCGGGTTCCGTTTGCCAAATATTTAGCTTTAAAGCGCAAATTTTTGTCAGAGGAGGGTGTCCCTCCTCCTCCCCTCTCCCGGCTAAACGGTTGATTGTAGAAAACATGACAGTAGCACATATTATTATAATTAACTTAAAAGGAAAACTATCACGGCTAAGTAGGCTTTAGAAGTTTACGAGTAACAGGCGACCAACTTATATAAAAGCAAAACTTCGTACCTTCAAAATCCGTTGAAAATCACTTTGATGACTCACTTCTTCTTCTGTAAAGCAGATAAAAACCCCTCTTTCTACGGAACCCTACACTGCGCGTGGCCCGACACGCACTTGGCCGATTTTATTAACGAAGTCAACCGCAAGAGGTAGAGGAAAGAGGTGGTAGGCGTACAAAAAAATTACATAACACAACATAACATAAACTCACGCCTGTATCCCAGAGGGGTGACAGAGACCAGGGACTGCCACTTGCTACGATCCTGACAGATCACTTTCGCTTCCTCAACATTCATTAGTCGCTGCATGCACGCACGCCGGTTTCGGGTACTTTTTATCTTGCCCTTTGCTAATACATCCGCTATTTGGTCGAAGTATGTCCGTCTGGGTCGTCCCTTACCGGCCCTTCCATTCACATTCGCTCGATATATTTGTTTTGTCAATCTTTCTTCCTTCATCCTCTCCACATGTCCAAACCAACGCAACATTCCTTTCTCAATTCTAGTCACTACATCCCCCTTCAGTCCACAACGTTCTCTAATCACACTATTGCGTATCCGGTCATTCAAAGTAACACCAGACATACTTCTCAAGGACCTCATTTCTACTGCATTAATCCTACTTTCTTGCTTTCTTACAAGAAAATTAATTTAATTAAATTTGAAAACGTACTTTTATGAGGTGCAATTAAATAAACTTAGGTACTCATTAATATAGACTTACAATATAGCCAACAATTTAGCCTAATCGGTAGTCGTTCACAAGTGATGCGTTTGCCAACGAACAGCATTTAATTTGTACCTACGTACCTACTCATAGATTATAAAATTAAATTATTAAAATTACGTTTTTTGGGGGATTATTTTCCACTTACAGGTTACACCCCGATTTTTTACGGCACATCATTGGCGAGTGAAAGCTCTCTCTATTTTATGATAATCCATATTTAAGTATTCCATTTCAGGTGACTTTAAACGAAAAAATAGACAAATTATTATTATTAATTAGGACCAACTAACAACTTGATAAACATATCACTTCGATCTCTGGTAGTCACCTGAAACGGATATAGGAAAACTCCAACTCTATTAACTTGATTCCGGATTCAATTACTAGGTTTTTTGTAAGAAGACTCCAACCAGGTGTCGCTCTGATTCGCAGAGCTTAATGCGCTCGTCCGCAGTCGGAGACGAGCAACCGACGACGCGGGCTCCGTTTCACTCAACATGATTAAGCTCTGCGAATCAGAGCAAAACCTGATCTGACTCTTCCGATAAAAAGTCAAGTAAGTGAATAAATATTTACAAACATTTTTGCATAGTACAAACATAAATTAATAATTATAAGTAAAAAAAATACATCCACAAATGTTTCGTCTAAAGTAATAAAAATAAAATATACATAAGAAGCAAGCTGTCCCGAACGGGAAATATACATACATATACGTATACACACAGTAGAATACAAAAGATAAATTAACTGTCAAGCAAACCGCCCCGAGACATACTCGAGCCAAAGGTTCCCATAACGCTGGCAGCATTACCCCGCTGCACAGCATCAAGTATGCTCCAGAGCGGTAATCTATGCCGCGGTTCCTCAAGCGACGGCCTAACTCCTTTATAAAGGCTCTTCCCTGGACTTCCCATACCCCAGTAGTCTCAATGGCTAGAGGCACAAAGTAACTACTCATTAACGAGCTATACTTGGAATTAAGTTAATAATGTTTAGTTTGAAAAACTCCAACTCAGTAATTCAAAACGCGTCGCGTCGTTACTGGGTACACACACCGTTTAAAACCAGTTAATTATGTATTTGGAATTAACTAATTTAGCTGTTAAAGTAATACTTATCACGCAAGCAGACATAGGCAAACGTAAAATCCAGTACATACGTATATTATTGTAGAAAAAAAAACAAAGTAAATTGTACTTCTTCCTCTACCAGGCATTTTATTTTAATTTGTAAGTTAATGATAACAATAAATTAATATTTAAAAAATAAGTGTAAAAAATTATAATAACTAAGTCTTATGTACCTAAGTCTAAATTCTACATTTGCCAACGAAGATAAAAAGTGAATATAAAGTATTCGCAATTATAGTAGAGAATTGAAAATGAATGCGCAATTTTTACACCTAATCTAAAAAATACCTACCTTCTATAAAAATACAAAAGTTCCTGAGTTATGGGCATTAATTACAAAAACCATTTGAAAAACATAGATATACAAAAAGTTAGATTTAGAGAATCTGGAGCAAATTTCGTTTCTGGTTTAGGCAGTCTTATTACCAAATCATAGCAGCACGTTTTTTTATTATTTGAAATAAAAAAATATCCTAAAAGTCCAGAAATCTCATTTGGATTAACAAACAAACTTACAAACGTGTATGAATCAGCATTGGAATTTCGTTCAAAATCAGCCTAAAATTAATATATAAAATTTAATTATTACTCATCTAAATAAATTTCTATGATATTATAATGTACGAGAGTACAATAAAAAATATCACGACCAACAAGAACCTAATTACTAGTTATACTTACTGACCAGTAACTTTGCAAAGTAGATGACAGGCGTAAACTCGGCTTTTGTCTACGGTTATAGACTTGACTCTTCCTAATCCACGACACTTTAGCCTTACTGTCTCACTTAGAATAAGACAAAAGTCAATTCTACGCCTGCCGTGTTAGCTTTTCGCACTATTATTCAACTGCAAATTGCCACTATCAAAGGTAGACTATTATTGCAAGTCCAAATCCATCATTTATTTTGTTCCAAAATAGGGAATAAAAATAAAATATACTCGTAGCGCTTGACTGTTTTAGATAGAATATTTATAGTTGCAAGATAAAGCTCTCAATAGTTTCATTATTATTTTGTATGTTTTAATAGTTAAGTATACAAACGGTACCTACTTCCGAATAATACATTATTATAAGGTAAGTACAGAATAAAAATGGGATAAAACGGCAGGTTTAGTAGACTCGGCTTCGTCTATTTCCCAAAGAGGCCGTAAAACTCGTTTCGTATGCTCTTAGCTCCACACAAGTCTTACTGAAGTCTGAAATCTTAAAAAGGATGTTCCGTAAATATGATAGTGGAGATGACCAATATGTAACCTCTGGTAGGCAGGTACAGTACCTCGACGCCAACTAAACCCTAAGGCATTTCTCCAGGGAGAAACATGGTTAGAGGCAGAAATAAAGCGGCTACATTTTTGCCAATAGGAAAAGTTATTCGATATTAGAACCTACTCCGCACGCGCAGAGGCGGACTAGTAGCGTGGTACTAGCTGCCCCCGTTCTTTATTTACTGGGCTACATAATATATTTTACAGATTTTCAGTTTGTGTTGTATCCCTTTATGCGCATCATATAATTGCTTTTCCCTCGCGAGTCCCAAGTTAAGGTGCTGTTCCGAGCCACGGTGCACGCTGCAACTGGGGACAGCACGTGCAGCGACTGCATGGTTGGCTGCAGCTGCATGACTGGTTTGTAGCTATGTATTTCTATGAAATTACTTCCGAACGCCGCGGCGGCAGCACGTGCAGTCGACGGCCGTAAACACTGCGATTTCAGCGTGCAGCGTGGCTCGGAATAGCACCTTTACTGTTTTTTTTTCGACCCCTAATTTCGAGCGCGCCTGGGCCGGGGCCTATTCGACTGCTCTACAACTACTACGAAAATGAGTACAATGTGAAAAATTACTATGAAATACCTAAGTTCAAGTAAGATAAAACAGAGATCGGTATTTCTTGAACGGCATGTGAATGACCCAAGCAGCGGTGATATCTAGCTAGGTGATTACTTGTGTCTGTACATACTTCAACTGAATGTTAATATTGTATAGAGAACTTTTATCTGGTGGACTAGAACGTGGACGCCATGTTCCGTCTCCCTCTTTGAACCCAGTAAGAATAGAGAGAGACTTCCTCCGCATCCACATTACGCAGGAAGTCTCGGGTTATATCGTCATATCGCGCGTCTCCCTTCTACCCTAGTAAGAATAAGTCCGATAGTAGAACCAGTCCACGGACTGACCAGTTTTAACTACTGGGAACGAACGGAGAGAATTGCAAAAGTCGTCCTCTCGTTGTCTCTACGAGATAATGCGGAATTGGTCATTCCTCTCTCCATGTCCTACTCCTGCATTGATAAATGTAAGAAATCAGGATACGAATAAACTTTAAAACGCAAATTATTTTAAAAGTCGGCGAGACGATAAAAGTTATAATTAAATGTTCGTCAATACTAATTTACTGGCACTTAAGGGTCCGTACACAAAACTGCGATGCGACGTCGCATCGTAAAAATCTGCGAGCTCGCGCGACGCATCGCAAAAACTTGCGAATTGATTCGCATCGGCGTTCATAATAGTAATAAATGGATGAACCCAAAATCTTATTTGTTTCTGTTTCCTGTATCTTCTTAGCAATAACAAAAGTGAGCACTTCTTTTTACGATCCATGTCACGACCATGACCAAAATACGTTCAGTACGGTTGACGGTCGTCGAAGGAATGGTCACCCGAATCGTGGAAGGGAGATGCCTTACCGCAGGAAATAGCATTGCAGCAATTCGTGTCGCAGCTTTCTGCGTTGCGAATTCGCGTCGCGCCGATTCGCAGTTTTGTGTACGGAGCCTTTTAAAGATCACTTAGCCCCAATTTCACCAAACTAAACCAGACCTACCAATAATCGTAGTTTCGTACTAAAAACAAAGGAGCTAGGAACCAAATTTAATGACAATCCGTATTTAGTTTTAAATGCGAAATTGGCACTGAGTTCTGTGAGTTACCGCCAAGCGGCCTCCTTGAAATTTCACATTCGCGCGCAAACGAAATTCACCTTCCTTGCAGCGCATCATCGAACAAACTTGTTTGAATTCCAAGCCACCAGTTGCATACTTTAAAACTACACAGGATAAACACCTTTATCGTCGGGTATTTGCTTAGCTTAGTAAATTATTTTGCTCGGCGCGGCTGCACTGTTGGAGCTCATGGCTTGTTCGAGGGTGTCTAGACGCCGGTACGAATGACCTCGGCTGTTGCGGCGCCTTCCAGGCTGACGGCCTTCCACTATCAGGCCCAGAACCTGGAAAATAAATAAGAGATAATAAATAAATAAGTAAGTAACATAGAAAATTTGTAAAGTGGCAGATTGCTTGCAGCGGCTTACTAAGGATGATGTTGGGTAGCGTGGGGGAGGCCAGTATCCAGTAGTGGACAAGTTAGGACTGATTGATTGATTAATTGAAATTAGTAAATTACGAAGCCGAAGAGGCATGTGAGGATCGCAGTAGACCAATGAGGGAGAGAAACGCGAGATTAAGTATGTTTATGGAAAAGTAATGACGGGGTTTTGTACCTTTATACAAGGTGCGACAAAATTCCCACACATGTCCGAAAATGAGGGTTTCTACTCGTCAATACGGACGACAACCTTTACTACGGGAAAAAATTCGAAATCACAAAAAATAATATCAGCTGTTCCATACTGGCGTATACAAGGGAGCCTAACGAAGTCGGAGAGGACGAGAGCAGACTGCTCACCAATCCAAATAAGAGGTCAAACAGTTCCACACTTGTGTCAATCTCGATCGAGGACTGAACTGGAAAGCACATACGAGTATATAGCGAAGAGAAACGGCTATCAGCTAGGCTGTACAACTGTTACTGACGAACAAACGTCTGCCCGGCTGATAAAACCCATATGGACCTACAGCATACAACTTTAGGGATGTGTCAGACAGTGGTGTAACTATAACATTTGAGGCCCGTGGCAAATTTATTGGATGACACTGTCAGCACATTTAATATTGAGACTACGGAGGTATCAGAACAAAGTTCTTCGCACCATCTGCACTGCGCTGCGCCGTAGTTTACTCGCAATGAAGAGATCCACGACTGCCTGGAAATACCAACTGGAAATACAAGAAGAAGTACTGGCCCACGTAACAAACTATAAGACCCGAAAACAAAGCCTTCAGAGCCCCTTACTGCAAGAGCTACTGCGCTTAAGACTGTTCTTACGTAGAGCCTACTGTCTCGCTCTCACAATTTACAATTTTTAGTGTTTGTAATAAAATGAGTTTACTTTTGATGAATGCGGTCGGAAGGTTTGATGGATAATTAAATTGCGAATATTCAAGGCATATTTTTCTTACCCCGTACGAAGTTTTTGATTGAGAAAATTTTATTTCAAAATTTATATGTTTGGAAACCACTTCTCTTTCTTTATTAAAAACTACGTATAGAAAAACAAAAATACATTTCAAATGTCCGTAATTTTATTTTACATCAAACCCTCCGACCACATTTATCAAAAATTTACTCATATTATTACAATATCAAAAAATGTTGAATTGTGCCAGCGAGACCGAATGCTCCGCGTAAGAGCAGCCCTAAGCAATTATGGGACGCAGCTAAAAAGTAAGAATATTCTCACGTAATTAAAAAAAATGCGGTGGTAGCGCAACGGTAGAATGCCGTCCTCACATTCGGGAGGTCGTGGCTTCAAATCCAATGACTTTGTTTTCATAACATAAACTCACGCCTGTATCCCAGAGGGGTAGGCAGAGACCAGGGACTGCCACTTTGTTTTCTAAGTTACGTAAATTTGTGGAGCGGTAGTAGCAATACCACTCGCTAACCGTGAAGGAAACATCGGGAGGAAACCTGAGTGTCTGAGGTATTTACATACCTCAACGCTTGAAATTGCCAATCCGAGGCGGGCACGCGTGGTAATTAAGCCCATACTCTCTCTCTCTCTCTGAGAGAAGGCCTGAGCTCTGCAGTGGGATGTATAACAATAATAATTTCACTGAAGTTTGAAGTTTCTGGACATCAACCTCTTAATTTAGTAGCAAGGCAGCGATTCCTTAAGTATGTTCCGTTTATTATTTTGGATCTAGGTGGTACCTTGAAGTGAAGTCAAATCCTGAATTTCATGGTGTTCCATAAAATAAAAGAGGTATGTTTGTTTTTTTAAGTTTAGGAACGCTGCATGCATGGGACATCTGAACATTTTTACGCGATTTGGAAGTTTAGGAAGATTTGGAAGGACAAGGCTGTACGGAATTGGAGGAAATTTATCATACGGAGAGACCTCTTGAGGAAAACTGTCTGAGGTGTTCACATCCCTCAGGCACACGTGATGATTAAGCACAAAATCTCTCTCTCTCTGTCTTTGAGGTCTGTACCCTGCCGTGGGATCTTTCTTTTATATGTTTTGGCAAAAAGTGAAGATTCCAAATTTCGATAATTGTGATACATTGCTATATTAAGAGCCTAGAACCTAGGGTCAAGAACCTGTGATATGATTGTTTCTCCATTGGTGGTGAACATAAGCCAATAAAAGAGAAATATAAAAAGAACCCTAAATAACCCATCTGATAAAGACTATGAGTTGATAAGATATAAAACAAATAAAAAAAAATTGGTGGTGTTTGTTAGCTCCGGGATGCCCCTTAAGATTGTATTACGAAGTATATTTCGTTTCGCTTGTAAAAAGTACCCGGAACCGGTGTGCGTGCACACAACGACCAATTAATGTTGAGAAGGCGAAAGTGATCTGTCAGTATTGTAGCAAGTGGCAGTCCCTGGTCTCTGCCTACCCCTCTGGGATACAGGCGTGAGTTTATGTATGTATGTATTTCGTTCCAGTCAGCTTTGGCCTAAGTGTAAACAGTTTTTTGTCTTTTAACCCCTCAACTGCCCTCGCGGAATGGAACATGTAGGTAGCCCATACTAAGTTGGACACAAATCTGTGTAGCGGAAGATAAGTGGTTAATACTGTCCAGAAATTGATAATAGGGGTTGATATTTCTTGAATTATTTAGATGAAGTAAACTCGACCGAACAGACCACTTGAAAGACATTATCCTTTCCAGTATTTCAACATTTTCTATAAACGTTTTACATGTACACCAAAGCTGAATGAAATTAAATGTAGGTAATGGTTTTTTTTACTTATATACAGTCTTGTTATTTTAATAATTTTTATGCTTACCACTTTGCTTACTTTACTCTTGTTGTGATACAGGACGTATATCAGGACCACCAGTACGACACCTGTTAAGAAGAATGGGAAGAAGTTATCTTCCTGTTCATCCAGAAATCCATCCTTCATGTTGGGATATATATTATCTGGAAAACAAAAAGAAAAACCATTAGGAATCGCAAACTTCCAGGTGAGTACATAAAATGTGGTCAGGAAATAATTTGATTCGAGGATAGGAGGATAAGAGCGGTGCGGTAGAACGCCTTCTCAAGCGGGAGGTCGTGGGTTCGAATACCGGCATGTACCAATGACTTGTTTTTTAAGTTAGTTACATTTTTGAGGCCATAGTAGCAATACCACTCGATAACTGTAAAGGAAACCATCGTGAGGAAACCCGAGTGTCCGAGGTGTTCACATACCCCAGCGCATGAAATTGCAAATCCGCGGTGAGCACGCGTGGTAATTAAGCCCATACTCTCTCCTTCTGAGAGAAGGCCTGTGCCCTACAGTGGGACCTATATAGGCTACATTATAGGATAGGAGGGAGGGAAGAAGAGGAGGCTTCGAGGACGTGAGGAGTATGGATAATTTTAAAAACCTATTTAGAGGCTAAAAATTCCACCCATGCCGGGACTTGAACCCGCGACCTCTGGCTCACCGTAACAGGCTCGAAATTTCACTGATGCCTGCACTTGCCCATTAGCTCAGTTGGGAGAGCGCTGGCACGGTTAGCCAGAGGTCGCGGGTTCAAGTCCTGGCATGGGTGGAATTTTTAGGCTCTAAATAGGTTTTTAAAATTATCCTCGGGTTACGCGGGTACGGGTTAGTGCAACAAAAAAAAAATAAGTATTGATAATTGTGTAACTAAAGAATGATAAAAACACGACGATTGGTTTAAGGAATCGCGAGATTATAATTATAGAGGCAGTTTTTATGTCTTTTTTATTATTTAAAATGCCTCTGAGGAGTGTTTTAGAGGAACCATGTTTTTATAAATAATAATCTTCAAGTACTTTATGGACACAGCTGGTGAAAGAACTAAAACAATTACCTCTCTGTGATTCTCTGTCGAATGATGGCGCCGGTCTGAAAATCTTTGTTGCAGGCTTACTTTGCTGCAGCAGTGGTGACTCGTTCAGGTCACCGATGGCGGGGTCAATGCCGTCATCACCATTCTGTAGGTCTAATAGTCCCTCTTTGCCTTCATCAGAGTCTGAAATATAGAGAATAACAATTTTAAGCCAGTAGTTGTTGAGTAATATGACGATGGGATTGTCAAGTAAATGAAAGGCGGCACTCTAGTAAGAAGCTGTTTATTCGACTGCTGGCCGATCTAGGCAAAACCAAAAGGTGTATGCACACAAACACATATCGCTTGCCCCGGGCAATAAAGCGGTAACCGCCGGTTACCACCTTTTCAATGTTATTTGATTTTTGGCTTCTCCGAGTATGAATACATCACTCAATTTTTTTCCAGATTTTTTCGTCCATATTTCAGTACAAAACGTTAGGTCAACAGCTTTATTGCACGAAAAATTCTGCCATGATTAAGTTATGTGTTATAGCATTACTTTATAAAACAGAAGACGAAAAATTCGTGAACCTCTTTAAACTAGTTTTACTTACCAATTCTCGACAAAGAATAACAATTAACCTTATAACCACGTTTTTAATAGAAACATTTATCAATCGATTAACTGTAAGTATGAAATACGTAACTTTCACAAGAGATTTTAGTCCGTAATAGCTATTACGCCTTTTTTGCCGTAAAATATATGAAGCCCTGGAGACGTACTATCATATTACGCTAACCTTTATCCCTTTCGCACCTACATATAAGTGATTACTTTGTTTTGTCTAACGTAAAGTTTATGTTTTGAAGTGCACAAATTACTAATCGGTGTCAGATTAACGTGTGTGTGTGTGTGTTTTGTGGTCATAATAATCTATTGTGACGTAAAATGACAAGTAAAGCAAGAAACGTTCGAGCTAAATGTACCGTAACATGGTTGACGGTAAGTGGTAAGATTTTACTACCCATCTTTAACTGTTGGCCTCTGTTACCTAACCAGCAAAAGTAAGTTTTGTAAGTAAATCAATGCTCAGATTTTTCGGCTAGATTCCACAGACAGTTGGACTAATGTGAATTGCATTTGTATGATAATACGAAATAAGGCAACTGCATTCCTACTTTGGTACAGTTGGCGCCACATCAACCCACTATTCCATTCCCTTTGACAAAAAGTTGAAACGAATCAAGGTAGGTTGATCTGGTTGGTACTGTACCTATCATTGACGGGTTATTTTACAACAACAATGTAAAGATTGATCTGCCGTTGACTGTACCTACCTACTCCCCTTCGAGTGTAGGTTAACCTAAGAAAGTGAGTTAGTTATATTATAATTATAGATTTTTATTTTAGATGGAGTGCTACAGCTTTCTAGTAATGGAGTTACTGAAGACACAGAAGAAGCCACACCTTTGAAGACTACGGAGGACGAAAAGATCACTGAACCTCATAGGCCAACTCTACAATGTCTGTCTGCCAACATCGATATAGAATCAGATTTATTGCGATCCCCGTCGACTTTTTCTTATGAATTTGCTATAATTGAAAATATCGATTTTGTGGCTTCTCTAACTATAGTATTCAATACACCACGTCAACGAAAGCGTAACTTGCAAGATATTGCACTTATTGAAGCAATACAGTATTAGATGATGGTGAATTGATTGATGCTATAGTAGACGATACACCGACGGTACAATTAATCGGACAAGTAGAAGTAGCAGAAACGTGCGACAAGAATACCCCACATGAAGAAGAATTGCAATACATGACACTTGAAACAGTACGCCAAGAAGACTTAATAATTAACGAAATGAATCCATTCACTACACTGGTCGAAAATACTGATCCTAATATTTTGTTATTGCAATGTGAACAAACTGACGCAGACACAAATGGCCAGAGTGGTGATGTAATAACTTTACCTCTAGATGCAGATTTTCTAGTTGAAAATCAATCAACAACTACACGGACACTGTCTGCGTCTGATACGACATCAACTACCAAAGAACTAACAAGAAAAAAGAGGCGGCTCGAAGAAGATTGGAATAAAGTTAAAAATAAAAAATACAAAAAAATTCAGGTTAAAATTACGCTGTAGTTAGAAAAAAAAATTTGATTCCAAGGTGATAAAGGAAACCTGTAAATGTGGTAAGAAATGTGGCGATAAGATTTCTCAAGAGAAGCGACAGGCAATATTCGATGAATTTTGGAAACTTGGTGATCACGAGGATCAGTGGCACTATATCTTACGACATGTAAGCACCAAAGATATTAAAAAAATGCAACTAGTAAGAACCAAAAACAGAACACAAACTATTAGCTATCATTTCAAGGTTGATGGCAATAATTCCGAAACAATTGACGTTTGTAAAAAAATATTTTTGAATACCCTCAGCATAACCGAAAAAACAGTTTACACAGCAATAGAGAAAGGCAAATCGGAAGATGTCAAAGATAACAGGGGCCACCATGACAATAGACCACGAAAAATGAGTGTTTCAACTGAGCTAAGTCTTACTACACATATAAAACAATTTCCAGTGAAAGAATCAGATTACGTGCGAAAAGATAGCAAGAAATTATACTTGGAAGAAACACTTAATATTTCCAAAATGTACAGGCTTTATGATGACTGGTTTAAGAGTGAATACTATCCAAATGATGTAAAAATGGCTACAAAACGACAGTACGAAACAATATTCAATACCAAGTTCAATTATTCTTTTCATAAGCCGGGGTCGACATTGACAGCGAAGACTCAAATTAAGGTTTTGTACCAGCTACTACTAGAGCCACGAATGGAAAAAAAACATTATCGTTTTTTAGAAAAAATTATTTGTTTGATTTGTTAACCCTGGTACTCGTAATAGCCATTTTTAGGAACTCGTACCTATATACATCCTAAGACCCTTAATCTGAGCCTAAACATAGATACCGCGGAGTACCTAACGGTAGTTTTTGGTGTATCCATGATTAGACTAATATTCTGAGTCTTAGAATATGAGTACTAGGTCCTAAAAATTGCTACTACCTGAGTAAACAAAGTATTTTTTTTAAACAAAACGTATTACACTAGAAGAATGATGTTTTAATCAATAGTTGTAGCTGGTACGAACTAAGATTTTTTAATTGAAAATATACCTTGTTTGAGATTTAATACAAATTATGTGATTTATATGACTATAAATTGCTTTTTATTTCAAAGCTTCCCCTGTATTTTTACTTCGTAGGCGTTATAATTAGATCTTCTGACATTTTAATAAGTTATTTACACAATCCTATGGAAGTACTTCATTCAAATCAATAAGCACAATATTTTTTATTTTATTCGTTTGCCACTATCTCGTTAGGTACTAAAAATACCTTCATTTTTCCTACATTATCCCAGTTTCAGATGGATCAAATCATTTTTCCAGAATTTGTGTTTGTTACATTACATTAATCGATATATTTTTACTAATTTGAATTAAAAAAACCTTATTTCCTTATTAATACTATGAAAAATTTATGAAAAGACAAATTAATATTTTTTTAAGGACAAACTGCAAAAAATTTTACGTAACATTAAGTTTCATTGTTAGCATCCCAAAAAAGCAATTTGTAGATAATACGGTCAACATTAGCTAAAAATGTTTTCCTTAAAAAGGTGGTATTCGGCCGATACGGGCTAAAGTTTTACTATAAAACACGTCGTAAGTTTTACTTACGTCTATGGACGACTGTAGTCATTGTAACTATAAACTCGTTATTGATGTTACCTTTCAAATTGCATTGCTTTCAATTTGTATTATACATTTTGCCAATTATTTATTCTAATACAGAAACATTATGTTTTTTTTTAATAACAATCAATAGGTTAAAAAAATACAATTTTTTTGACATATTATACGTTTAGCTTTGATCACTCTGCACAGAGTTACAAGCAAATTATCTTCTTTTATTTTTCCTGTAAAATTTGATTTTTGATATTACCGCTTTATTGCTCGGGGCCAGTGATATATCTCAGATTGTCATTGTCACAAACAGCGTACAATAACAATCTATCAGACTAGCTTCATTCATAGATGGTTTTGCTACGGACGTCCACATCTTTTGTTTTTCTATCATAATGGAAATTCCATTTGTTGAATGATTACATAACGTTGAATGATCTGAACTCCTTGACATATAATATATATTTTTTACATGTACTATTTTTAGGGTTCCGTAGTCAACATCCGTAGGATCCCTTTTGATTTTAGGATCCCATTGCCATGTCCGTCCATCTGTCTGCCCTCTCTCTGAGAGAAGGCATGTGCCCTACAATGTGTAGGCTTCAAAGCACAAATTTTTGTTTTAGTAGTTTTGTTTTGGTTTGAGTTTTTTGAGGGGGGGGACTTCCCTCCCAGCTCAACGGTTGATTGTAGAAACGTAAAAAAAATCATAACAGTAGCACAATAATGAACTTAAAAGGAAAACTATAATAGTTAAGTAGGCTCTACAAGTTAACAAGTAATATTGGGCAACCAACATATAAAAGGAAAACTTTGCACACATTCCATTGAAAATTCTGTGAAGCAGGTAAAAGACTATGTTCCTTCTACGGAACCCTACACTGCATGTGGCCCGACACACAGTTGGCTGGTTTTTACTATCTGAACTCTTTGACATCTATATTTTTTACACATTCCGAGACCCTTACTGTAGTTACGACACAAGACCAATGTCTTTTTATAATTACATCTACAGACAGCAATTATCTGTAAAAGAGTTCTAGAGATAAAAGAGACCAAATAGCCAGGGCCTACCTACCTGAAAATCCTATACTTAATAAGCTCTAGACACCATTAGGATGATGCAATAGAAGATTGTTATTGGATACAGGATAGGACAATAACATAAATTTGGCAGTTACCTTGATAATCATCTGATGGTGGGTTTAACTCCAAATTCAATTTATCATCTGCCTGTGGATTCGCCCCCGAATCTAATTTATCATTCGACTGTGATTTTGCCTCCAAATTTAATTTATCAACTGCCTCTGGGTTCTCCCCCAAATGCAACTTAGTGTTATCAGCATTATCCTCAGCAGGCTTTTCTCCCACAGTTTCTGTTTGTTTTATAGGAATCTCTCCTAATTTTTGTACAGCTATGGCACTGGGTGCTACTGGTTGGGAGCTTTCTTCCATTAAAGATGATATGTTTGATTGCTTATCTTTCCCTGACAACTTTATGTCACTGGTAACTTCATGATCATTAATGTTTGACATTTGTTGGTGTTCCTGTGCAGTTTGATCACCTGACGGCAAGTCTTGTTCACCAGCTGCAGCAGGGTATGTGTCTGGAGCTTTAGCCAAAGTGTCACCGGCATTTACAGGTCTTTTATTTGTTGTTGATGGCTCATTTGGCTTTTTTTCTTCTGTTGATTGTGTATTGTCCCCTTTGTTTGAGTTGGTAACTTCAATTGTCTGAGTTTTATTATCTTTCTCGCCAGTGGCCACCGGGTTTACCTTATTATCATCACTAGGCAGCTTCATTGGCACTGTCTGGGCCTTTAACATATCTAAGCCCCACTTATAGAACTTGCAGTAATAGTTGACATCCAACACATCTAGCCCACCACACAATCTGCCACAGAGCACATCATTGGATAATATCTTAGACAACCATTCCTTGTATGTTGGGTAATTTGGTAAGTCACCTATTTTCCAGTACTTTGAAGTGTTGCACAGATCGGATATGTCCAAGTCTTTGTTTACTAGAGGTGTGTAGTCATCTTGGATGTGGTCCAGGGTGTGATCTGCGACCTCCGCGCACAGTTGAGAGGTGATGTCATAGAAGAGGGTGCACTGAAGCTGCGTTTCTGTATAAGGTTTCACGAATGCCACGTTGCACTCTTTCAAATGTTTGTTGATCTCATTTACAAGGAATTTACTTGCACAGCCTTTTGCAAGTTCTTCGAGCGAGGATGATATTATGATACCGTTAGACGCACTTTGTTCGAGAGGGATCCCTAGCCCACGGCCGTAGGAATTGATTAGTAGCAGGATTAGCAAGAAACGGAACATATTTGCGCACCAGGATGGGACGACAATAAAACTTTCTTGATTGCGTTTGAACAAAACCTAATTAGATCTTCCGTGTGTAATATTTTCACAGGTGTTGAACCAAAAAGCCACAGATATACCTTCTTATCTATGCCACAGACAAACCAGCAGTGTGACCAGATTTTAATTTGTCATTATGCTAGCAACTTGGTCAAAATCTGCTAAACTTTTTTTAAAGACTGCTAAAATTCTGCTATTTTGGAAAATTCAATAAAAGGCTGAAATCATTTTATTACTTTATTAAAAAATATTGTTTCTACATTTGCGTTTCGTCGATATTTTTATATAGAGCAGTCGAATTTTGGGCTGTTTATTCATATTTTAAATTACACGCTTTACAAAATGCTGCATTTGAGTCATCCTTGGCTCTTGACAGCCAGGATGCAAAGAGTGGATCCTCCTCCCACTCGGAGCGATAGGTCTGTTCGTATTTTCTTTTCATTTTTGCGCTTGCATATAACACAATGACCGAAACACACTGTTATGACTGTTATTTTTATTAGTTTGTACTCTACATACAACTCGCAAGCGAGAACAAGTATGGGAATTTCCCCTCAAATAATATTGCCAGTATGAAAGAAAAATTTTGCTAGAAATTAAAAATGGTCACAACGACCAACAGACTTTTTTTTCACAAACATCCAAGATAACAAATTAATTTAGCATCATGCTAAGACTATGCTATTTGTTTTTTTTAATTCTGCTAAAAGCTGCCAACTTTTTCCATTCTGCGACATAATATGCTAAGCTGTAAATTGGAGATCGTATTCTGCTAAAATCACAGAATTCTGCTAAATCTGGTCACATTACAAACCAGCCAGACGGCCAGTCGAAGATTGTTTATGGTTTTTTTTGTTAACGGACCAGTGTGGCCAGCACGTTCATTCAATTCAGGACAACTTTACGTTTCAAACGGGACTTCGGGAACCAACAGAGACGAGTAAAGTTATGAACCACAAAGATTTCACTTTGCAGCTAAATTGGGCTATCAACAAATTATGAAGAAAACAATATTTGCCGGAAATTGTTACTATTTCCAGCAAATATTATTTTCTTCATATTTTTTCATAAATTAACATGAATCAAAGAGCTGGTTTGCTGATGTAGTCCGAAAACTGTTTATTGGTCCAAAACACAAGTTTTTGGGCCACAGTATGAATATTCATGGTGCGAAATCCAAAATTATCTAGTTTCTAACAAACGTACCATCCGAATAAGGACAGACAGAAAAGGGACCATCCCGAGCCTAATAACACGTTTTCAGCCGAAAAGGGAAGATCTGGCAACCCTGTGAATGACACTGACAGATGCACTTTTTTTAACGCAACTTAAGGATGTAGGTAGAAAAAAAATCTGCCCGACTACAATTCTCGACTAATTCGATGATTTCATAGATAGATTCGACCGGTTCGAGTTTGAAATGTTAATTAAATTTTCTCTTCTTGATTTTTATCTAACAATAGCAAAACTGAATTCCAAAAAAATATTATGGTGATACAAACTGACGGTGCTTTCTCTCGGGCCATACAACTATAATTCATAGGTTATTCAAAAATGTATTGATGAAATCCGTTTTGTTTCACTGAAGATTTTAAGCCGAGCTTCCGTGAGCCGATTTCCGAGGAACCAGGCTCTCGCACCTCAAGTTCAAGGTTTATTATGACAAATTTCGAATAAAGACTCTACGACGCAATGTACATCGAATAGTTATTATATTCCTACTAAATAAGTAGGTACCTAGGTACCTAGTTATGAATTGTTGTGTGACTTTATACAATAAAAAAACCAAGTCTCACGGTTGGTCGGTTGAACCATAATGACTGAAAATAAAATAGCAAGTATTACATACCATCTCCGCTGTATTAAAATCCTGGTCAACTTTCACAATATTGTTCAATAACACTGTATTGTTTGATTGCTTTCTTGATCTATATAGCGGTTAACATGGTTGGCTACCAAAACAAAAGTCGTGGGTTCGATTTTCACATGTGGTCGCCTTACTTAATCTGTATTCCAGGTATTCCAATCGTCTTACTGTCAATAACATAACATAACAAACGTCTGGATTCAGACAGGATTTGGTGCGTATAATATGCTCCAAACCGAGCGATAACGCTGTCACTTTCGAATGATTGTCAATGGTCACTACTCGATATCGAGCGCGATAGAACTGGGAATCGCCCTTTTAGTTTCTCCAAGTGACAACTAGGTGGCGCTTTGTCACTCCTATACAAATTGAAAACGCTGGCTCTCGCTATCGAAAGTAAAATGAAAAAACTCAGAGTTCGATTTCCGGACTTAGGTAATGCGTGGTCGGGAAATAATGGTTCTGCATATTTTGATGTTTGTGACGGTAGTCATGCTACTCAATGCTACTTTGGGACTAAGGTCAAGTGATTGTGTTGCGTGAAAGTTATTATTATTATTATTATTATCTTGGCCTGGGACCAGACTCGAGGAAATCTACAAAAACATGATTATTCTTCCAGTATTCCTTAGGTATGGTCGGAAAGGCGGGAAATAAATACGTTATCACTGCATTTTGGGTTATTGAAATGTACAATCGCGGATAGCTCAAACATGACAAGGGATACGCTAATCCACGCTAGTTTATAGAAAATTGACTAAATTTTTGCGCCATTTTGCTTCATTTTGCTTTGTCGCTCTCGATATAGTGGTCGTGCCCCCGAGGTTTGCTATGACAATTCGATGTACATTGCAAAGTCGATTGGTTAGGCCCAGATGGTGTTTGGACTGTATTGATTATAGGATGTCCTGTTTGATAGTTTAAGCCGTGTGCGTGAAAGTAAAGGCCACATTTTCGGGTTTTACCAACGAGATATATATTATACAACGAGATATTATATATATATATATATATATATAATGACAATAGGAAAGAATAAAAAAGAAGAATGAATTTCAATATGTACTGTAGGTACAATGAAACCTATCGATAAGAACCTCTATGATGGCGTAGACACCGATTAACCCACAGATTAAAAAAATAAACTACGAATTGTAGTAGGTATCTATTATGAAACTCGCTCTCCACCTACGTCCTAGGTGTATCTACCCGACCCGACTACCTCCCCGGATTTGTAAAACTTTATTCCCTCCCCATTGATTGGATGAGGGTCTTTAAATCCATCACGTACACCGATCTTATTTAGATAAGTCGCAGGAGCTTAGAGCACCGCTTGACTGATTGCTTGTCTTGACATTAATCAGCGCAGCACTTGGGAGTAAAAATTTTGAAAAAAAACCAGCTAAATTCCTACTTACTTAGGTACCTAAGTACAGCCGACAACAGTTCAACATTTACATTTTATTTGCAATGTCGCCTTTATCTTAACTGAGTAAAGTGCACGCGTGTAAAGTTTGACATGCTGCTTTTACCTACTGCCACTCGTCAGTTTGCGTCAGTTAAAGACACTGCTTAAAGTAGGTTTAAGGGAGGGCTTATTGCTTAACTAATTTAGAGATTTGACTTCATACTTAAATCATAATTTAGTTAAGACCTGTCTTAAGTCTGACATAGGTAAGTCTCACTGAGGGCTGTTTTAGTGGAATCGCTTTTTTATAAATAGTTTATGTAACTTATTTATTTCTAAAAGCTTACTATTTTAACAGGATATATAGTCCTAATACAATAGTAAAGCACACACACAAAAACAAGAATAATTAAGCAATTATAAACAATACACACTACTTACAGCACTTTACTTGTAACACATAATATAAAGAGATACTATACAGATTTACTATGGAGATCTATAATTTTATGGTCATTAATTATTTGTGTTATGCTATTTGTGTGTGTGTACGTACAGAATTGAGTGTGCATATATATGTTTTTTATTTTAACTGGGAGGGGGAGGGGGCTCCAATGAATTTGCCACGGGCCTCCAGATGGTATAGTTACGCCACTGAACAAACATAATTGTGAATAATGCATTGATGGTAGGTAGTAGTAGTTAATGCTTCAGAGCTTCACCGCTGGGGACCCGCTATTTTGAAGCTTATTCTTCCAATCATCTTTAATGATCTACCTACTGACACTGTTAAAAAACTCACGTGTGAATCAAATAAGTGGCGAAATGCCCGAAACCTCGGACTGCTGATAGATGGTGAACTTCGCTTCGAAAATCATATCGCCTTAAGATTTTATATAATATTCGCGATTACCTCAGAACTGATTTGTGTGTTAGTCTATGCGAATCGTTGATATTATCTAGATTGAACTACTGTGATGTCATTTATGGTGGCTGTATTTTTGGCAGGACAAGAAGATTAATACAACGTGTGCTGTGCAAAACGCATGCGCACGGTTGTGTTTCAAAATCTCTCCCAGATCATGGGATCACCCCGTACTTGAACGACGCAAAACTCCTAAACATGGAGGCTCGACGATAACTACAACTTGCCAAGCTCCTTTTTGGTGTAGTGCGCACCAAAACACCCTATTATCTATACAGGAAACTTGAGTTTTCGTCGAGACAACGTATAGTTCACAAGGATAGGATTGTCATCCTCTGCCATGACTCTGATTAACTTTTACTTTTACTTCTACTTTTACTTTTTAGTTAAATGACCGACTATGTAATCGCATCAATTAAACCATAGGCCACCATTGCGTATCTAATGTCGGGCATGTATTATACGTTTATTGCACATAAGTAAAAAATACAATGGCAATGTGGCCTATTTCACTAAAATGATCTAAACCTTGTGATACATCTAATTCTTCCTTTTCATTTACGTACTTTTAGGGACCTATCGCTAATGGATCAGTGAAATGTAATGATTCACTTAATGGAATAAAATAGAAAAAGTGGATAGATAAATCAAATAAAAAACGTGTTGTTCAGAGACATAAAATCGAGAATAACAAATAGCGACAGATTATCGAGAAATTAAGTTTTTCAAGTAAAATATTTTCTTTTGAGAGAATTCAGCTAAAAGGGTAAGTGTGTGCCGCTCGTTCCAAACAGGCTCCATTAAAGCACCGATGTAAACAATTTAACTTCAAATACATTTAAGTAATTAAAATTCGTTAAAAAGGTTGCCTAATGGATTCGGAAGCACTCAGGAGTACCTCTGAATAAAGTCATTGTGTTAGAAAGTAGCAGGTGCTATACCTGTCTTCTTTAGGATATTTAATGAACACCTATCTATATTGTAGAAGATTTGAGATACCAGATCCCGACCATGATTCAAATTCAGATCAAAACTTATTTCGATAAATTTCGCACCAAACATAACGCCTGAAGAAATAGCGATTATTAGATAAGATTTTAAGTTGGACACCAACCTGTCTGACTGTAAAAACATCCAAGCTGATTTAGCCATTTCTACGTGAATCTCTTACATAAAGGCAATGCGTACATTTTTCGAGTTTTCCGTTGGGAATAATGGGAATCCTCCCAGTACAATTTTGTCCAAATACCTTCAATACTTATATAGACATCCCATTAATTATTTGATAGAACATAGATTATACAATACACCTTTAAATTTATATTAACAATGTAGCACAGGACGACGGTCAGTGGGCAGACCAGCGGCCCGATGGTTGGACAATGTCGTTGAGTCGGCGGAGGGTCCGTGGATGCGGATGGCAAGGGACCGTGAGAGATGGCATTTGGGGAAAAGGTTTATACCCAGCAGTGGGCAGCGGTGTTCTGATGATGATTATGAATGTACGCTACAGAATAAAATTTATCAATATAATTAATTCTCGGATCGGAACGAAACCGCAATAAAACTATTATAAACACCTATACAAGCCGTGGTAGCGCATTGGGTCTGTATTGGGTAGGTATTTCGGGAGGACATTTGTTTTCTATATTACGTAAATTTGTGAAGTTGTAGTATCGATACCACTCGCTACGGGTAAAGGAAAAATTACCTCGGCCCATACTTTTGTTTTCTCTCTCTCTCAGAGAAAAGGCCTGTGTACTGCTGTGGGACGTACCTATATAGGACGTATGTATCCTGGAAGAGTAGACAGAGACCAGGGTCTACCACTTGCCACGATCCAATAAAAAATACCATTATTTAAATACACTTTTGAGAGCAATGAATACTGGTCACCGACCAAATCATACATATCTCAGCAAGAAAGGATGCTAGAAAAAGCATAAAGATAGTTAATTTATTATTGCATAGACGACTTGGAAATCTATATTTAAATTAATTGCTGTTCGTCACTTTCGCTAGAACTCGAGAACGGCTGGACCGATTGGGCAATTATTTTGTATATTTGTGGAAGTCGAAAAAAATTTGGATCTAGGTGATACGAAGGTTACAGTGTCATCTAGTTTTTAACCTTTAGTTTAACAACTATGACCATGAAAAGAACAATTAAAAACCATTGTTAACCAGAAATTGTTTCTTGCAGTAAGCACGCCCTTGCACACTTACAATATAATTAGTGCAATAAAGAATTAAAATAAATAAATAAATTGTTATGGTGGCCCGATCGAGTCCTTTAGGATGCTACAGATTAATAAAAATACTTAGTATTTTATCAGCCAGGTGCAGAAACCAGGCTTGGTCGTGTGTAGTGTGTCCCTCAGCGATGCGATGAGGCCTTAACCTCCGGCCAGCAGGGGAATGCCGCCTACACAAGCCGAGTATGCTAGTCCTCCCTCGAATAGGACTTTTTAATCACGAGAGTAAATGCTCAAAAAATGCTCTATAAATCACCTGCAATAGATGTAAAGGCCATTGATTATTATTATTAATACGTTTATTGCACATAAGTAAAAAAATACAATGGCAATGTGGCGGACTTAATGCTATAAGCATTTTCTACCAGTCAACCACAGGAGGTGCAAGAAATTAACTGGTAGGCATACGAAGTAGATGGATAAAACGAATAACTTTAACTAAAATTACATAAGAAGACGAATACTCAACAATAAATAAGTAAATATTTATACTATAAACATATAATACATAATATAAATAAACATATAATATATATATATATATATATATATAATATACACATACAAATATTAATCATAGAAACACAAAGCAAAAATGTGTCAGTTACCTATGTTGCAAAATATACATACATTGTGTTTGGCCTTTTTACTTGTACAACCTTGCAAATATAAGAAATAACATGTGGGTACATCGCATTTCTCAATCAACTTATTAAATTATGTCATATGCAATATTAAATGGTCTTTATTATACCTCTACTTTTATTTTATTAAGTTAGCATTTCTTATTGCTTTTATAACAACGACTTAGTCAGTGATCTTTATTAATTAGGTACTCTCGAGTATATTTATACTGACTGTACCTAAGTAGGTACATAGTCATTCAAACAAACAACACTGAAGGTACTCCCACATTCACTTAGAAAAGTTTCACGCTTGAATATTCTGAAAGCTAACCGAGTTCATAAGCTTCGCTTTTAATTTCAAACTAAGAGTTTCCCTCATTTCATAACGGAAGGGTTTCTACTGAGTATTTTTTCCATTAATCGCTTATAAAGGTTTATATTTTCTTAAGCAAAAATGTTTTTCCAGTGAATCACTCTGAAAGTAGGCTGAGGACAAAGTAGAGTAGTAGGTACTGAGCAAGTAAAGTAGGTAGTTGGTACATATTTTAGTTTCTAAGTCACCCGTAACGGCCTGGGCCACATTTCGTAAGACCACAAATCATAGTTTACTATGAAAATTCGATGCCGATTAGCCGGTTAGTACAATTATTCCTACTTGTTAGTCTGCGAGTTGATAGGCTTAGATGCAATGTGCATCGAATTGTCGTAGTAAACCATGAGTTGGAGTTCTTTGAAATGGGGCCCTGTCGTTACCGCAGTACTGTCAACATAACATACTTAAAATTCACCGGATATTTAACTAAGGTACAATAAGAATAAAAACGAATTTCCATTATGGTAGAAAGAGCTATGTGCAGTGAATAAGTTAAAAGGCAAAATGGGCATGCATATTGCTTTGTGCCAATTCAGAAGGTTGAAATCCGTTTGTCACAGTTGTATAGTGGATCGTAGCCACAAAAACAGGAGATATAAATAGTGTTAATAGGTTAAGAATAACTGTCAGGTTGTGCAAAATACGAGTAGAAAATCTTTTAGTGAACGTGGTTAGCTTTGCCATAGAGCTCACTGACACCTATTCAACGCAAAAAATCTTCGTGTAACTACTGCTCGAGGCGATGCTAAAAAAAAATTAATCTGAAAAAAGTAAAAAATCCACGCTTTGAAATGCAAAGTTTCATATTCAAGATACTAATTGGTAAGGAGTGCCTTCTGTGAAGAATTCTGGCTGCAGCATCAGTTCATACTAATGATCATGTTTAAATGTTTAACTATCAAACTGAAACATTTTTTAATACTCCTTAGTTTGTGACGTTTTGTGACTGTCCTACCAACCGTCGAGGAGAGTCCTGATGAATACATAATCCTAGCTGCAGATTCAGCTCATACCAATGATCGTGTTTAGCTATCATAATGAAACGTGTATGCAAGGTTTTGTGTCCATGCTACGTTTAGGAATACCCTCACGAGAAGGCAACCCTGGCTCCAGGTTATTTCTATCATTTAAGTTTATTATAATAAGAACTGAACGAGCATACAACGTTTCAAAGTCGTAAGTTTGTGGGAAGTAGTATTGGCATGAAAAAAATACTAAATACAAACTTATTCTGTTATATTTATTATGGCATCATAAGATTATTTATCTTACCAAACTCAATTAATTTGTGACTAGCTTATTAGTGTGGCAAGAAATTAATTAATTAATGATTTTTTTCCACTTTGTAGCTAAATTAATCTATCTATCATTTTATGACTTCAAACAATACCCGACATAGTTTAAGAGTACCTATCGTTATTCGATACAGATTAACAAGAAAAAAAATTAAAAAAGTAATATTTATAAATAAGATTTTCGACATAATTACTATTAAGTGAATCCGGACTTAAATTAATAAAAATAAAATTCAGTTTATTTGGTGCTTCGCCCGGAAAAGTGGTTATTGGACCATACTGGTTCCGTCTAGCCTAGTTTAAAGACCTCTGAAAATTATGTAATCCAAATGATGCACAGTGCCTGAGCAAATCTTGTACTTTTACATTTTTGAATACTGCTAAATTTTGGGATGCACCAAATTGGCTGAATTTGTGAATAATTATGAAGAAAATACTGTTTTACTGTACAAAATGTTCTTAAGTTATATAATGACAGCTTAGTTTAACCACAAAATTTAAAGAACTGTAAACAATTTCAATAAACCGCCATACTACATATTGTTTCACCTTAGGGTAGGTATTTTCAATTCAAACTCTGAAAGTGGATTTTTCTCGGATGAACCAGTAGCAGTCGAGTTGCTCGCAAACAAACACGCAATATTCGACCTTATTCACTGCCGGCCGCCCCTTTCCGCGAGTAGTGCTACCACTTATTTGAAAAAGTGGCTCTGAAAGGCTGCAACACAGATGGTTGAAATAAAATACTGGCATAAAACGAGGGACGAGTAATATTTCCCAGGATAGGTACCTAATGATACACCGACTTTCATTGGCTTATATCAACCGAGCGACATTCTGATACAGATCCATTTTTTTGTTTTCCGTACCTCTAAAGTAAAAATCCTTGACGTCCCGTAGCAAAAGAAATTGTTCATCCATTCTTCCCCAGACCGACACTCCACACCCAGCCCAGTTCACGACCTACCATGATAAATTCAAAAAATTTAAAATTAATATGAGTGACGGGGACCTGAAGGGCGCTGCACAAATGTTATTCTCCAGCGATGCAATCGCTCCCGACTCCGCGGAAGTGCTGTCGGCCTTGAGGTGTAAGCACCCGGCTCCCCTTCACACCCTCCGCCTCCCGCCAGCTTCACTTCCCGGTGAACAATACATAGAAGTCATTAGGAAGGACGTCCTAGGAGCCGTGATGTCTCTCAAAAACGGCTCAGCTGGCAGCCTGGACGGTCTCAGCCTGCAGCACTTAAAAGACCCGGTAAGCGGAGTGACGGGTCAGGCCAACGAAACTCTAGTGAGCCGAATCACGGCCCTAGTGAACCTGATGCTGGCCGGGGAGGTAAACTCAGAAGTGAACCCACTGCTCTACGGGCCGAATCTATGCGCGCCAAAAAAAAGACGGCGCGATCCGTTCCATAGCATTGGGGTGCACCATACGGCGCACAGTCCCAAGCTTTGCTGCCATAGCATCCTCCCTGGCCTAAAAGCCCTCCAACTTATCCAGCTAGGGTTCGGGCCTAAGGGAAGAGACAGCAGTACACGCTATGCGGACAAACATAAAAGAGAGAGGAAGTCAGGTCATCGTCAAGGTTGACGTAAAAATGCATTCAATTCGGTCGACAGTGGCGTCATGTTAGCAAAGGTGAAAGAAACCACCCCGGTGATATACCCATACTTATGGCAGGCCTACAGCTATCCTTCAAACCTGGTATACCGCGACCATCTTATCGACTTCGCTGTAGCTGGCTATCTTCAACCTGGTTATACACAAAATTATCACGTCCTTAAAGTAAAAATTAAACATATGGTATATGGAAGCCGGCACCCTAGGAGGCGACATAAATACGGTTCAAAACTACCTAAAGACGCTTTCGGACAAAATTAAATCAGTAGGCCTGAAGCTTAACCACACCAAATGCGAACTGTACGTTTTCGACCACATAAGATCCCAAAATTAAATAGTTTCAGATCCCCATAAAATTTGGAGGATTGGGAGTCAGGAAGATAAGCAGTTTCGCATTGCCTGTCTTTTTATCTTCCATCTACAGCATCGAGGCCTTGTGCAAGAAAATTGTTAACTCTTCACTGGGTGACATTGAGGCCTCACACGGTGGGGAAGACAAAGAGGCATGGAGAGTGGCCTGCTCTAGTGAGGATCCGCCAAAGGATTCCACCATCCAAAGGCAGTGGGATCAGCCCCGCTGCGAGCAGGTTAATCCATTCCTGCACCAGCACTTGCCTGCTAGCCGTATCCGAGCGAGAGTCGGGCTATTTGTTGCAGGCGGACCGGACCTATCAGTGTCGATAAGGACTCTGATCGACAACACTTCTTTCAGCGCCGCCAACGGACTGTATCTGGGTTGCGCTGTCACTGCACCACATTGGTGCACCTGCGGCGCTGACGTCGACCATATGGGTAATCGCGGGCTATCCCGTCAACGGAGTGCTGGCCGCTTACCGAGGCGCGCCGCCCTAACTTACGTCATCCGACGTGTCCTCGCCACCTCCAGAGTTCCCTCTCCTCTTGGAATATTCCACGATGATGGAAAGAAGCCCGACGGAATGACGCCAATACCCTGGAAACATGGGAGGACGCTAGTATGGGGCTCAACCTGCGTCGACACGCTGGCACCCTCCTATGTTTCTCAGAGTAGAAGGGCGGCTGTCTCGGCAGCCAGCGCTGTGGAGAGCCTTAAACGGCGGAAATATGCAATGTTGGGTAACCAATACATACTCTCGCCGTTTGGGGTCGAGACACTAGGCCCGTGGGGCCCCGAGGCGCGTTCGCTCTTGAAAGAGCTGTCAACGCGCCTCATTGACGCCATGAGGGACTGGAGGGCTGGCGCATACCTCGGCCAGAGAATTAGTCTGGAATGTTGCCAGCATTCTGAGCTCCCTACCACGGGGCACCGACCTGGTGCAAGTTTTTTTTAAATATATACTTAATTATAAAATCACACACAGTATTAGTATTAGTTTACCTATATTATTTAGTTTATAAATTGCTTAGTTTTATACACTCGTACAAATATACCAAAAACTTAAATAACAGTAATATGGGTGTAAGTTTTTGTTATATTATTATTAAAGATTTAAGTTCTATAATAAATAGAAAATAGTGCACGTTGAATAAAAAAGAAGGTAACTTTTGTTTCGACTGACTCCGTGTCATGTATGTCCAAAGTTTTCAAGACTCTGCGAATACGTTATATATGAAACAAAGTTAATTCTGTCAAGAAATGCACGAACGGAGCATGCGCACTGCCAAACTAGCCAACTACTACCTCGTTGCGATAAGTTGACGCGCAGCCACCTTGATGTCTCATAGAAACCGCGTGCCAAGTTAATTTGGTAAAGTAATTCTACGAACGGCTACGGTTCGTAGCAGCTCAGTCCTTTCGTAGAGCCTACGTAGGCCGCACGCCGCTGCGCGCGCTACGTCGCTACGAACTCGTTACGATACCGTAGTCAGAATGTGATGTCAACTATACCATGCGAAGTTGTGATGAGTAACTAAAATAATGTTGTTGGCAAAATTCTTGTTCTGTCTGCATTTTGGACTTGTCTTCCACGCTGTGATTTGTTTTAAGGATACCGTGGGTAAGCTGAGCTTTTGATGATTGTCAAGTACTAAATAGTCTTTCTTAGCGATGTTATTTTCTTTCTTTTGTGTAACGAATAATGTCAACTTATACTAGCGTGGACTCATTCGGTGTCTTTGTTTGCCTGTTTTGACAAAAGTATGCGAGTTTCAAATTTGGTTAAGTGGTCAGATATGAGTTACTTTTTATTCGGTTATCACTTTACAATTTTCCAAAAGAGTTCCTTTACTTTCCCTTACGATTAATCTGTTTAATTAATAATAATAAATTATAATAATGTACACACAACAAAGTGCTATGGTAACCAGACAAACATAAACGCTATAACACCGCCAATCGTATACCACTACTTAGATATAAGAAACTATGTATAATTCTTTCACCTTGTTGTGCAATAAAGTGTTCTCTATCTACCTAACTATCTATAGACATATTACAGTTTATTCCAAGATAAAATATACGGTGTAATACTTTTTTTGTATCGTATTATTAAATTGTCTGTGCCGACTAAAAGCAGCGTAGGACGACCAGCCACAAGATGGACAAATGACCTCATCCAAGTGGCAGGAAGGCGCTGGATGCAGGCCGCTTCCAACCGGTCTTTTTGGAAATCCATGGAGGAGGCCTATGTCCAGCAGTGGACTTCTTGTGGCTGAATGATGATGATGATGATGATGATACTCCCCTCCCACTCGTTGATTTTGTATCCTCTGTTCATGAAACAAAACTTTCAGCGACTTAGCCGTAAAAAAAACCCTTTAGCATATTAAAATCTATCATGGATTCACGGTACAAAATTAACCGATTGAGAGTGTAAAAATGTATCGAGTAGACGATTACCGTAAAATCCAATATAAATGTACACCGGAACGCTTCCTTATCTATCTATCCACCTAGGTTTCACTTATCCACTAAAATGAACTTCTTTTTGAATTTGGCCTTTTTATATATATTTTTTCCCATTGTTAACAAGGACATTTGTTGAGAATTATCGCCCTCCGGTCATACTCTCTACCCCGCCATTGCCTGCATAATGAACCATGTTTACGACCGCCGTGACCCACTCTAACCTAAGGGTCTAGTGTTATTTTGTCATTTGTAGATCAACCTCATACAATAGCACTCGCAATCATATCGCCATCCGCGGTGGGCACGCGTTCAGGGCCTAGATTCTGTTAGTACATTATAGTGCAATGACAGCTGCGTAAACGCGTCGATTTCATTCCATTGCCGCTTTAATTCTAAGCGCACACGTATCAAACCTTTTAGGTGTCAAAGGTATTAAAAAAAACCGGCCAAGTGCGAGTCGGACTCGCGCACGAAGGGTTCCGTGCCATTATCTGTATAACATTTGGATATTTTAAGCGTGTACCTGTTGCCGTTATTAATATTGAGCAAAAAACGGCAAAAAAATCACGTTTGTTGTAATATTTATTTTATTCTAACAGAAACTGCATTTGCAAGGATATTTACTCGTTTACTTTTTCTATATTATTTTATTCTGATTTTATTATTTGTTGTTATAGCGGCAACAGAAATAAATCATCTGTAAAAATTTCAACTGTCTATCACGATTCATGAGAAACCGCCTGGTGGCAGACGGTCGGACGGAGGGACGGACAGCGGACTCTTAATAATAAGGTCCCTTACCCTTTGGGTACGGAACCCTGAAAACAGGCCACGTGACCCGATAGAGTTTCTGTCTATAACGAACTAAATGAATCGAGTCCCAGATCATACTGTATCTCCCTCTGAGAGAAGGTCCTTGGTTTGCAGAGGAATGTACACAGGCTGCGTATGCTGTAAATCAAAACGAAACTGTGTTTGTGCCGGAGTAAAGAGTAAGACATTGTGCACCCGGAAGTGCGGGGCCGAAGGTAGGACATATTAACCAAAATATTGTATACAAAATATTAACCAACCACCGTAAATAGAAGTGTACAGTGTTATCCGCCTATAATTAGATAAATAAGTGGTTGGATTGTAGCCTGTTTTTCTCCTTCATTTAAGTGGGTGCCTCAAGTGGCCATTCCCATACAAACGTAGTTTGGTTTTAATTTACGATCGAATTCTCGGATTGCAATGAAACTTTATCAATACAAATCGTGATTTGATCGTACTTAAAATTGCAAATAAACTAATCAAAAAGAAATTTGAGAATTATTTATGGTCAATCTATTTATTTAAAACATAAAAGATTTTTAATATTAATATGGTCACTATAAGATGTTGTTAGGTTAGCGACTTACGTAATAACTTAAGACAGAATGACCCTTAAGTAGGGACTGAATAAATAACCGACTTGGTATTACATGGATCTCACGACTTTTTAAGGTAGAAGAACTGAGTTGCGAGACTTGGTTTTTTTACACGTTATGTTTTTGATGGCATTCTTTGTTTCTCGTACCCTAACAATCTGTTTATCTACTACTGACAGCTGTCAATAATAATTGACCAACGTGATAGCTGTTAACAAAAAAACAACTGACCGCTGTTAATATTGTTACCGTACGAGAAACCGGGATAAATATTAGAAAAAAATATACATGCTTAGAGCATTATAATAAAGCTCTTACCTGTGATTCAAGATGCTGTGTCAAATAAACTAGCAACTTTAATGCGCACTTCTGATGTATGAAAATTTTATTGATACGGACCTAAGATCAACAGAAAAATCTTTGGCCTCTGCATCTACGTAATGAGATGATTTATACAGCTTCCAGTGGCACCTTCACTCACACTAGATGGGTGAAGGGACCACTCAAACGCTGCAGTACCTGCGACATTATTTTTTAGATGGAGTAGGCTTGCCCAGCACGTATACCATCCTGATAGCTTCGTCGGCCTAGCCTACAGGAAAGACAGACAAGTCAATACGTGGGGAGCCAACCAAGCCATGGGTTTCCTCACGATGTTTTCTTTCACAGTTAGCGTGTGGTATTGATGCTACTACAAACGCGCAGATATACGTAACTTTCAAAATAAACAAAGTTATAGGTACATGCCCGCACTGGGAATCGAACCTGGGTCTCTCGCTTCCGGGTCCATTGTTCTACCCACTGGGCAACCACCGCTATCCATACTTAAACGCAATACAGGAGAAAATTAATATGAAAACTACTTGTACAAAGGCGAGCATGAGACATGAGTCCTAATCCGAGCTCACCTCTGTGAGATTCCCCTTCCCAAAAATCAAAAACAGCAAAAAAAAACTTTCACGGCACTGCAATTTACTACCGCGAATCTGGTGATTCCTCCATTCAACGCGACTTCGGGCCACTCTGTGTGAGTAAGTAGTGAGAATGATGTATGTGCGGTAGATTCATCCGCATCTGTTCACGGGAACCCGGAGTTCCTTAACTTTAACACTGACCACCCTGGCCGCAGCTCATAGTAAAAAGGCACTGCTACCGTGCCGCATGACGTCGCGAGACGCATGTTTTGAATGTAGCGATTATGCATATTACATTAATTGTAATTTTTTGTGTAATTGTAAATGTCCAGTAAATTAATTTTCAAATTCTATCATGTTAGCGCCAGAAAACGGATTACTGAACTGAATAAATATTTATGTATTTTGTAAAATGTGTAACTCGTTCCGTTGTACCTAGCTACGCTAGATTCTGTTAATACAAAAGTGCAAGAAGCCTATTGCATGGTTCGCTGGCACAAATGCGTCAGTCTTTAATTAATTAATTATACTTTATTGCACAGAAAACATTGAACTGGACATTACATAAGAAATAACACGAGCTTATTTTCTGTAAGAGATTGCTTTCAGCAAACCTTGGATAATAGGAAAATCGGTAAAAAGCGGGTCTACGGGTTTTTTATCTAAAACTTATGTCAGTAGTTTTCCACTGTTTATGTAAACGTTTTTCGTAATAGAAAGTTCTCAGATCAGTTAAATCGCAAAACATTGGTATATAATCTGATCAGGCTTAAGGACGCACTGTATGCAAACCATTCAAAAGCCGAGCCGCAGAGCTTATACCCCAGAACTTTCCGGACGTTATCTTGGGGAGTTGCAAGTCGAGATAAATAAACTTAACTCGCTGCTAATTTAAAGCCTTACTTGCGGTGTGTTTCGGGTTACGAGGACTGATAAACCCGTAACGAGTTTCACGGCTAAACGTGTCGGATATCTATCGAAGAGCCCGCTGTTCGGTGTGAGCCTGTTCCCTATCATACTTACCCTCTCGGTCGGCCCGTGTTTACTATTATTATTTCGGTTTATCATTCCTGTTGGTTATATTTGTATATGTTTCTTTTAAATCCATGTTGGAGTAGAATAAGGAAAACCTATAGGTACTTACGAGCATAAATCGTAACACTGAGTAGCCCCTATATTACGCGCACGAAATCCTAAACGATTCCAATCGTATAACCGTAAAATTAGTATGGAATTTGACAGTTAGACGATTAGAATCGCTCGGGATTTGGTGCCCATAATGAATTAGGGAACATGTAGGTTATTTATATAATCTTTATTTGAGAGGGTTTTGTACGTTACGAGGTCTGTGTCAAATTTGATGCATTCGATACATTTTGACATGAAAACGCGTAATTTTGCTGTATGACACATGTCAAAATAGCATAACATTAAAAAACCAAACCGTTCTAGTATCCTTATTTCGGTGCAAAAGTCACGAAAAGTACCTAAGTGCTGATTCGACCTCAACGCGTACAAAGTATTTTTCGTCACATACATAATTATGCCGCCTATATACAGCAGCCTATAGTATACGTCCCATTGTAGTGCACAGGCTTTCTCTCATGGAGAGAGTATGGGCATAATCACCACGCGTGCCCACCGCGGATTGACGATTTCAAGCGCTGAGGTATGTGAACACCTCAGATACTCAGGTTTCCTCACGATGTTTTCCTTCACCGGTAGCGAGTGGTATTGCTACTATAACTTCACAATGTGTATAACTTAGAAAACAAAGTACATACCCGCACTGGGAATCGAACCTGGGTCTCTCGCTTCAGAGTCCAATGTAAAGTTGTACCCACTAGGCTACCACCGCTCCCTTTCGTCACATATTGCGATAATTTATAACAAGAACGAGGCGAGGTAATTTTAACGAAGCTTATATAGGTTTTGAAGTGAAGTAGTTACCTACATAGTTCTTGAAACTTTTACTACAAAACGTGTTTTAACGAATTAGATCCGTCACGGTACATTTGATGATTATACATTATTTTTTTCTTTTTCATGACAACAGTACGTAGAAAAAAAATCCAAGACTAGAATTTATCGTCTATTGTTATTTTTTTAGCAATGTTAAGGCCGCCCATTGTACTTCTTCATTGTAACTTTCATATTTTATGTCTCGCTTCTTGTGTGCAATAAAGAATATTCTTATGTTATCTTATCTTATGCCTATAATAAGTTTACGTATCATCACCAATGACAAATCTTCAACCCTTTGAAGAAATTATCATCATCATCATCATCATCACCATTTGACGCCCACTGTAGAACATAGGCCTCCCTCATGCTTTTCCAAGCAGCGAGTCTCCGCCACAAAATGTGTTTTAGTTTCCAGAACGCTGCACATCCGAGTTGGATTCGACGAGATTTTGAAGAAATTAATGTCCTAAGGCAATTTACCAATTACTTTGTCCAACTCCAGCAGGCCACCAGAATGATCGTAATAAACTGATCCACTTCTGGGAATTCGTAAGACTGGACACTGTTGGTAATAAGCTGCCACTCTATTACAAAAGCGAATTTTCGATATGAATTTCGAATGTTCATTGTCGCCAAATTGTACAGTTGATAGCACATCAGATTTTGTATACGTGAACTCTAATCAGTGACGGTGAGGAGACTTTGCAACAAAATTGTAAAGGTTGACCTGCTGTCGACTGTACCTAATTAAGTTATGATGCGAGAGAATGGTAAAAGAAGTTTGATTGTCAAATAATAAAAAAAAAACTTCTGAATAAGATTGCTCAACCTGTTGGGCCAACCAACCCAACAACAGAAAGAGATTGCATAAACGCCTTGCTCGCATAAGATCGCCATCTGGGCCTCGATTCTGTAAGTGCATTGTAGTATAATGACAGGTACACTGTCGGGTCACGTGACGTGTTTTTTCATACCATTGACGCCTAGGTTTGATACGTGTGCCCGCGTAGACTTAAAGCAGCCATGAAATGAAATCGCCATGTTCATGCAGTTGTCATGTTACTACAATGCATTAACAGAATCTAGGCCCTGTTATGTGTGAGCGGCAGGCAGTGTTGATACCCTTCATTTGGTGCCCTTACCTAAGAAGAAAAAAAAAATAGGAAATGTTTATTTGTCTTCAACATAGTGCGCAAGGCAGCAAGGCACAATAATAACTTATGGTATAAAATAATAATGACTTACCAATTCAATTTAAATCATCATCATCATCATCAACCTATTATGTCCCCACCGAGGGGCATGGGTCTCTTCCCTGAGGAAGGTATAGGCCATACTTCACCACAGGGGCCAAGTCCGGATTGGTGGTGGTCAATTTAAATACTTTTATTCATTACAAAAACAAAATGTTTACTTAATGAACGTCAAACTTTTTAGTTTCACAATTAGATTGGATTACGTAAAATCACAAAATAGTATTAAAATACATGACTTACATTACTTATTACCGTTAAAATATGATTATATTTTAATATACATAATAAAAATAACAAGTTACCCGGAAAAGTCACATTCCATTACATTCGACTGACGTGTAGTAACAAAGGGTTAGAACAAAGAGACGGGAGTTCGATACAATATGCCAATATCTTTGTTTATCCATTATTGTCAACAACGTATCGTATTTATTAGTGCTAGTTGGTTGGGTCCGACTGTATCTACTTTGCAACGAAATTACGCTTACCTGATAAGGTCATAAAAGATACTTTTCTTTGGGTTCTATTGCAAAATATTTTGGTCGCTAAGGGATTATTAGAATTTATGACACTGGCTACCGTCACAAGTTTGTAAGTATTAGAAGTAATAAATTAACTGGCTTTAGGCTAAGATTGCGTGGATATTTTATTGCGCTCAGCCTTGTGTCGTAAGCTATGGTTATGGCGGTTCTACAACCACCAGTTTCAGGGTTCACTAAATTAACGCTTATCGGAGCACTTACTGTGATATCTACAGCTGTGTCCCTAATACCCTACCTGCCCAATTACTTAGAACTAGAAATTATTACTTTCCCTTAGTGGTATTTATTTATTTGAAACGGCACACCAATGGCTATCCTAGGTAATATTACAGAATACAACATTAGATTACGGTACAGCCAGGATTCGCCAGGATTCAGGATGTGTGAAGTTGTAGTAGCAATACCAATCGTTAACTGTGAAGGAAAAAATCGTGAGGAAACCTGAGTGTCTAAGGTGTTTACATACCTCAGCGCTTGAAATTGCCAACCATGGTGGGCATGCGTGGTGATTAATCCCATACTCTCCCTGTGGTCTCCAGTGGGAAGTAAATAGGCTGCATTATATGACAATTACTACAGAGGTCCCCTTTTCACAAAATTTCAAGTCATGCTTCACTATGACAATTCGATATACGCGGGGGGGCGCGGTACATTTGTATAAATGGCCTAAGTCTGGGTGTTTCCCATGTTTTTAATGCTCTTGCCTGATTATGATAGCATAAGGTATCTTAGTTTGGGATCAGGACAAGTGATTGTGTTGTGTGATAGTTATTTATTTATGTTACTTATATTAACAAGTAGTGTTGTGGACGCCGAGACGGGTTAGGTGGAATTAGGTTCGCACTTAGCTGTAGGCTGAACGAGGCCATTTTATTATGTAAATGTAGAAAATCCCTAAAATGTGTTAGTCTAAGTTAGGTTCGCAGATAGTTGTATGTTAAGCGAGGGCCTTTAAATATTATGTAAGATTTGTAAATATGGTGCAAGACCAGTGGAAAATTCCACCGACATCTGTGATTGGTCGAACGGCTGGCCCAAATAGTATATAAGCCGGAACATTCACTGCATTAGCATGAGCTTTCAGTTAGCTACTACACCACCCTGAACCTGGAAGAAATAAACAGCTATCGAGAACTACTGGAAGTTTGCATCACCACCTTATACAGTCCACACCCCATTTAGTCTGGTCCTTCGAGCCGGATCCGAACGAGAAAACCAGCTTCTGCACCTGAACGCAGACCTGGAGCAGCCCCCAAGCGGCCCTCGAACCTGGGCCTGGAGCTGCACCCCATTTAGTCTGGTCATTCGAGCGCCGGATCCGAACGAGAGAACCACCCTCTGCACCTGAACGCGGACCTGGAGCAGCCCCCAAGCGGCCCTCGAACCTGGGCCTGGAGCTGCACCCACGTAGTGGTCTTCCGAGCGACGGATCTGAACGAGAACCTTCGGCACTGGACCCGCTTCTGGAGCAGGCATCAAACGGCCCTCGAACCTGGGCTTGGCGCTGCACGTGAAGCGGAGCGGTCCCTGAACCCGCACCTGGAGCAGGCATCAAACGGCCCTCGAACCTGGGCTTGGCGCTGCACTTGAAGCGGAGCGGACCTGAACCTGCACCTGGAGCAGTCATCAACCGGCCCTCGAACCTGGGCTTGGACTGCACCTGGAGCAGATTGGACCTGGAGCAGCTCGCGATCGGCCACCGAACCTGGGCCTGGAGCTGCACCTGGAAAAAACTGTAAGTGAACCTAAATATAAATCTGAACCTGCACCTGGAGCAGTCATCAACCGACCCTCGAACCTGGGTTTGGACTGCACCTGGAGCAGATTGAACCTGGAGCAGCTCGCGACCAGCCCTCGAACCTGGGCCTGGAGCTGCACCTGGAAGATCTGAACGTGGACCTGATCGGCCCCTGATCGGCCCTCGAACCTGGGCTTGGAGCCGCATCTGACCACTGAACCAGGACCTGGACCACCTGAACTTGGACCTGGACGACCTGGACTTGGACCTGGACGACCTGGACTTGGACCTGGAACACCTGGACTTGGACCTGGAAGACCTGGACTTGGACCTGGAAGACCTGGACTTGGACCTGGAAGACCTGGACTTGGACCTGGAAGACCTGGACTTGGACCTGGAAGACCTGGACTTGGACCTGGAAGATTTGGACTTCGACCTGGAAAACTTAGAGCTAAATCTGTGACCTTTAACCTTTGTAAATCATTTTTAATACTGTCTGTAAATTTTGAATTAAACGAATCACCCTTTTTGTCTTTTAATATAAGTAAATTAGAGCCAGAAGAACGAAGATCGAGTCCGTGAAGTCCGGGCTCAAAGAAAAGGGAAGAACCCGCTTCGAACTAGGTACCGTCGCAACTCCCACGACCATTCTTACAAAATGGTTGTCACTCGGAGCATGGGAGACCCTGCGGAGGACATCGAACGGGAACAAGAAGAGGCACAAGCGCGTCAAGAAGCACTCCGCGTCGAGATAGAGCGCCGGAGGAGGCTGCAAGCTGAACCGCCGGCATCGCCGTCTCTGACAATGCCCCCGACTGAAGACCGCGCAACCACTACCGGCGTAACTAACACCTCAACTAACGTTGGTGCTACGTCACTACTCGCCAGGGAACGTGAACGAACGTGCGCTGTGTCACCGGCAGCGTCAGTAAGATCTACGGCAAGCGCTGTCACAAGAAAGCGCCGCGCAGAGCTAGAGGCCGCCGAACGTCTCGCCGAAATCCAAACGGACCTGGTACAAAAGAGGCTCGCAGTCGAGATGTCAATCATCGAGGATGAAACAGACCAACCCCCTGTACATCCTGCACCTTCACCGGCAGAACAACGCCAGAAGGTGGATGAATGGCTGCGAGCAAACCCACTGAACGCTCCACGAACTGAGAGCGGCGCTCAACCACACGAGCGCCAAGAATCACGAACTCTGCGTTTCGAGGAACCACCGAGACGTAGCAGATCTCCCACACCCACCAGAACAAGGGGTGGGATGGAGCGACTGGCAACGGTGCTTGAAAGGATGGCCAGACCACGAGTTCGCCATACGGAACTACCGACGTTCTCGGGGTCACCGAACGAATGGCTACCCTTCCAAGCGGCTATGCGAGACTCCACGAATCTCTACGAGATCTCGTCGATTGAAAATCTACTTCGACTAAGAACTGCCTTGAAGGGAGGTGCACGGGAAGCAGTAGCGACGCTTCTCTACACAGCGTCTGATCCCGAGACCATCATGAAAACACTGGAGCAGTGCTACGGACGACCGGAAGTCATAGTCGAACAAGCCCTCGCAGACATCAAGACACTGCCTCGATTTGGGACATTGGCCAGCGAAATGAACACCTTCGCGGTCAAAGTTCAGAACATAACCTGCGTCTTGAAGAACATAGACAGACGCGGTTATCTCTACAACCCGATGCTGGCGCGAGAGGTGCTTGACAAAGTCAGTCCGCACACCAGGTCTCGATGGTGCGACTACGCCGAAGATGTCGACGTCACCTCAGACCCCGAGATCGTCGTTCTGTCTCGCTTTCTCATGCGCGAGGCAGACCGGGCACTGAAGCACGCATACACGCCGACTCCTAGCGCCGCACCGCTTGCCAAGAAAGAGCAACGACCCGTCGTGGCCCCGAAGAAGTCAAGCGCCATCTACACCGTCGTGAAAACTAGCGAGGAGATCGACCGATGCCCGAAATGCGAACAAGCTCACACGCTACCTCTGTGTTCGAGCTTCAAGAAACTCACCATCGGCCAACGCTGGGACTTCGTACGAGAGAAAGGTATATGCTTCAGATGCATCAAAAGCAAGCATCAGCGAAGATCCTGCAAAGCTAAGCCCTGCGGTGTGAACAACTGTTCTCGCCCACATCATCCGATGCTGCATCAAGATCCACCTGCAGCACCGATGCCGTCTGAAGCAGTACTGTCGGTAGCAACCACTAACGCTACCGACTCACGATCTGTGCTGCTGAAGATGTGCCCCGTTGTCATCGTTGGACCACGGGGGGAGATGAGAACATACGCACTGCTGGACGAAGGCGCTACCATAACGCTCGTCGACGAGGACTTGGCGCATAGCGTCGGAGCAGATGGGCCGCCACGCCCACTGAACCTACAAGGCGTCAACATGTCCCAGCAAGAAGGAGAGAGCAAGATGGTTACCGTGCAACTGAGAGGTAAGCACAATAGCGCGCTACACGAGCTACGAGCGCGCACGATCAAGAACTTAAGGCTTCATCAACAATCCATTCCGGAGACACTGCTGAAGCTTGAGCATCTTCAAGATCTGCTGCAAAGCGAGGTGTGCTACGAACGAGCACGTCCAGGCATCTTGGTGGGGACAGACCACTGGGAGCACATTGTCTCACGCGAGTTACGTGTCGGCAGGCCAAATGAACCGGCTGCCTCAAAGACAGAACTCGGTTGGGTGATTCATGGGACCTTGCCAAGCAGCATGATCTACAAGAACGAGAACGTACTGCACGTCTACGCGCCCGAACGGCGCACCGAACCCGATCTAGACGAGCAGAACGAGCAAAACGATCGCAGCCTTCACGAACTACTCGAGGCACACTTTCGTATAGATGCTCTCGGCGTTGCCCTCAAACCAAGGGTGAACAGCGCTGATCAACGAGCAACCTTGATTGTCGAACAGACGATAAGGAAGATCGATAGTGGCTATGAAGTCGGATTGCCATGGCGAAACGACGACACGAACATGCCACCGAACTACAACCAAGCCTTCCGTCGACTGCGGAAGATCGAACAAAAGATGGACGCCGACCCTGACTTCGCTCAAGAGTACACTAAGCAGATGAAAAACCTGCTGAAGAAAGGTTATGCGGCACCATGCGACGGCTCTGAGCAAACAAGTGCCGTCCGCTGGTTCCTGCCTCACTTCGCCGTGCAAAATCCCAACAAACCGGGAAAAACACGGCTGGTGTTCGATGCGGCAGCCAAAAGTCACGGTGTGAGCCTTAACGATCATCTGCTAGAGGGACCGGACCTGCTTCAGTCACTGCAGGGGATCCTGTTCCGGTTCCGAGAAAAACGGATTGCTATCACCGCCGACGTACAGGAGATGTTCTTGCGCATTAAGATCCGGGCTGAAGATCAACCCGCGCAGCAATTCCTATGGAGAGGAGATAACAGAACCGACCCACCTCGCCTCTACAAAATGAAGAGCCTGATCTTCGGTGCAGCGAGCTCCCCGTTCATAGCTCACTACGTGCGCAACCACAACGCACACCAGCATGCGCAAACACATCCGCGCGCGCTGGAGGCCATCACGCAGAACCATTACATGGATGATCTGGTGGCGAGCTATGACGGCGAAGAGGAAGCGAGATGCAGCATCGAGGAGATCCGAGCAGTGCACGCCGCTGCTGGATTCACACTGCGAGGATGGAGCGCAAACTGTAGAGAAATGCTGCTCGACGTTCCAGCCGATCTACATGCGACAACTCCTGTACAACTGGGGGGAGAAGAGCTGAGCAACAAGATACTGGGGCTCTTCTGGAACAACGAACGAGACGAACTGGGCTTTAACAAGTCCACGAACCGAGTCTCGGCTGAGGTGCGCTCACACCCACGCGCACCCACCAAACAAGAAGACAATGCAACTAGAGACGACTGGCTGCCTGAACCTGGTCGTTTGTCTAAGGTGCGAACTACCGCCCGTGTGCCGGCATTTACTAACATATGCCGGCGCAGAGCCGACTCGGATAGAGCACCAGCACATCGAAAGTGGCGAACAGGCACCTATCCGGACCCAGACAGCGGAGTACGAGTAGTGGACGTGCGAACAAAGACAGTAGTCTTCAAACGTCCTGCGAGCCGACTCGTCGTCCAAGAAAGGAGGCTACGCGTGCTGCGCCGGGGGGAGGAATGTTGTGGACGCCGAGACGGGTTAGGTGGAATTAGGTTCGCACTTAGCTGTAGGCTGAACGAGGCCATTTTATTATGTAAATGTAGAAAATCCCTAAAATGTGTTAGTCTAAGTTAGGTTCGCAGATAGTTGTATGTTAAGCGAGGGCCTTTAAATATTATGTAAGATTTGTAAATATGGTGCAAGACCAGTGGAAAATTCCACCGACATCTGTGATTGGTCGAACGGCTGGCCCAAATAGTATATAAGCCGGAACATTCACTGCATTAGCATGAGCTTTCAGTTAGCTACTACACCACCCTGAACCTGGAAGAAATAAACAGCTATCGAGAACTACTGGAAGTTTGCATCACCACCTTATACAGTCCACACCCCATTTAAGTAGGAAGATTCAATTCAATTCAAATATTTTTATTCATTATAAAAACAGAATGTTTACTTAATGAACGTCAAAGTTGTTAGTTTCACAATTAATAGATTATGTGGAGAAGAAGCTAACAAAGAAACTCCACATTTATTCTTTTCAAAACACGTTTTAACTTATTTAACAGAGTTTTCAACTTAAACTATTAGTCGTGAATGTGTTGAACACTAGTCACAATCGTCCTGTAATTAATATTAATCTACCAAATCGCCAATGCCAGCTTAAGAGCAATTAGTTGAAAATATTACTATGTATACCTTCAGCTGGCCGGTTCGCACAAGTGGAAGGCTTAAACTTAGAGCCGTAAACGCTGGCCCCTCGTATGACCTGTATGGACCTCTATGGATAAGATGTCAGGTGGATCCCTCTCTAGAGAACAAATTTCGATTCCGCAACATGGTGCTGACGCAGAACGAATGTGTATTGACCATTTAGTTTTTATTGTGGCTTCCATTTCATCCAGAGGCAACGATTTTTCTGTTAAATTGGGTATCTTGATTTATTCCTATAAACTAGGGAGAATAGAGCTCAGCTTTTGGTAGGTGGTTAGTTTCAGACGTATCCGATGACGATGGCTTTCAATATTTGATCCAGATTTCTCATTTTATCGAAACCGTTTTTCGTTACAATCCGGTATGTCGTTGGATATTAAAAGCTAACTTGCGTTTATGTGGGTATAGCCGCTTGAGAAAGAAAATATTTCTGCTGTGATTTACTTTGAGAACTTACAGGATGCAAATCAGGGCAAACGAGCAGACGGAAAGAAGTAATAAAAGTGAAATACAAATTTAAAACCAAATGTATTATCCTGATAGAATTATGTTACCTGCATCTTGAAATCAAAGCATCACCCGCCATCACCATCCTAAATAGGTAACGTAGCATCGTTAGACCAACCACCTCTAAACGCCTTTACTGAGAACGTTTAATGTTATTTAATTCTCCTTCCGTTTTAATCTTACTGCATTGTGGACCTTACTCCTCTTACGATTAAATAGATTTTGCGACTAGTACGTAGTAAGGTGCCATGCGTATGCACCATTTGATTACATTACGCGACAGTAAAATTTAAGCGGTATAGCAAGAAAGGCTACTAAAACGTTTATTACACCTTCAGTGAATTGACTCGCGGAGTTGAGAGAAAAAACGTTCATTACAGGGTCTCGTGCGCAAATAAAACGTTACAGCACCCAGGGGGCAGCTCGCTCGAATATTGCGCCCTCGCAAACATCGGCCCACAATAATGCTCGAGACCGCTACGTGAGAAAATACCGCAACTCTACACTACACATCACTCTTATAACGAATTCATTCGGCTAAATGATAGTACGTGCTCTCATCTTTGAGTGACAGCCGCGCCAGAGGTAGAAATAAGGTAGATACAAGTTACTTTCTGAGTAACCCACAGAACATTTTTTTTGCTCTGTGGGGTAACCCAAAGTTTGATTTTTTGGTGATGGTTCATCATTATCAGCCATTTGCCGTCCACTGCGGGACATAGGCCTCCTTCGTGGTTTTCATAACCATGAGGGGTCTTGCCATAATCGCCACGCTGGGCAGGCGGGTTGGCGATCGCAGTATGCGGTTGAAATCTCAGGAAGACGCTGCTGGTTATGAGGGTGATGGTTATTCTACAGATATTTCATAGATAAATCAAAAATGTATTTCCACGTAAAGAATTTACATTTCGTTGAAAGTCAATGTCTAATAATTTTGACTGCTGCCTTTCGGGTCGGGCTTGTTGTTGAGACAAAGGCCGCGAAAATTTTTAAGCTGTTCATAAAAAACATTAGCATACAAAACACGACTGCTAAACGTCTTAAAAGCAGGCGTAAATGAATCCATTGAACCTCATTAAGTAAATTTGAAAAGTCTGTTTCATAAAGCTACAGTTAATAACCGACAAATCTTTAGGCTAGGTTTGTCGGAAATGACTGACAATAAGATTATTTCGAATTATTATAAGTTTATGAAACAGGCACAGCAGGGGCAGGTGTTTTAAGTTCAATGAAGTCATTTATTTCTTGGAAGACTTTTTAGCAGTCGTGTTTTCTGTTTCCGGTTTTTATTTTTATTAGCTACCTTAAATGGCTGAAATGACTGACAATAAGATTATTTCGAATTATTATAAGTTTATGAAACAGGCACAGCAGGGGCAGGTGTTTTAAGTTCAATGAAGTCATTTATTTCTTGGAAGACTTTTTAGCAGTCGTGTTTTCTGTTTCCGGTTTTTATTTTTATTAGCTACCTTAAATGGCTACTAAACAAATGACAGCTGTCGTCCGCCATTTCGCGTCATTTAACCAGTCACATTCGCGACGTCCAATACCTTTTACTTGACACATAAATAATACGTATACACATAAAACTCGTATAGGCAAGGTGGACCTACTCGTAATAATCTGGCATTCTGTCTCAATAGTATTTCAACAAGTGTAAAGTAGAATGGGTCAAAAGAATTCAGATACAGTGAAATGAAGGTTTTCACAGTTTTCACAGGCATAAATCCGGTTTCTGAATTGAGAAGTTCGCTAAGTAAATATTTAACTGTAGTGCTGTCTCTTCGAATTTCTCAGAAAAGAGCGTGACAGAATGTTACTTAAGTAACTTATATACTTAGTGAAATACTCAATTCAGAAACCGGCCCTAAGTCAGTCATTTGACAAGGTAGTTTACTCCGTGAAAGTCGGAAACAGAATGAGTCACCTAGATGGCGCGCTGCCACTTTTATAAGCCAGCGCGCCATCTTAACATCGCGTGTTTCCGCTTGAAAACTTTTAGATTTAGTTTTATTTTGAATTTATATATTTTTAGGTTCGTCTGTGGAATGCATTACCTCTAAACATGCGCCAGGCTCCATCTGTCGACGAGTTTAAGATTAAAGTTCATGAGCTTTACTTTGGACTTCAATAGAGATATCCCGTATCTATGTAGTTATATTATTAGCCTTTAGGTATGTAAGTAATATTTATCATTTGTGTGTAGGTTGTAATTAATAGTTTTTTTAGTATAATATCATATTTTATTACTTATGTGTAGTTAAATTATAATAATCTTATAAAAGTTTATCAACCAGTCTATGTATTTATTTTTATATTACCCCCATAATTTTCTCTGGCACTACCCTATCGACTCTCCACATCAACGTATGTTAGGTGGAAGAAAATACTACCTAGTGTTAAGCTCACCTTTGTACATAATTGTTTTTTTAGTACAATTAAATTAATGAGTTAAATTTAATACAATTATTTTAACACGCATAGTAAATTAATTTACAAAGAAAAGGTAAACACTGTAAATAATATTGCTAACACAAGGTATAGACAAAACTCATATTTGTAGGGAGTCTATGCATGCATGCATGCAACGACTAATGAATGTTTATGAAGCGAAAAAGATTTGTCAGGATCGTGGCAAGTGGCAAACCCTGGTCTCTGCCTACCCCTCTGTTATATAGGCGTGAATTTATGTTATGTTATTGTCTATAATAGCTTTAATAAATTGGTAAATAGCGTTGACATACACTTGTTCAATTCTTCAGTGGCTAGTCTGAAATCTAAACTTAATGCGAACTTTTTTCACTGAATAATAATCATCATCATCGTCAGCCGTTTGAAGCCCACTGCAGGACATAGGCCTCCCTCATGGTTTTTCATAACCATGAGGGGTTTTTCCATAATCGCCACACTTGGCAGGCGGGTTGGTTGGCGATCGCAGTATGTGGTTGGAATCTCAGAAAGACGCTGCTGCCCATCTCCTGGTAATTTATTTCCTTAGTCGCCTTCTACGATATCCACGGGAGGAAATGGAGTGACGCTATCCTTAATCCGGCGCCACACGGATATATTAAAGCGTATTTTACATAGGTACAATATTATACACGTTATAAAAATCAATACAGAAAATTTGTGTAATTTTCTGTTTCTCTTATCTGTAATATGTTGCCTATAATTATGTTTTTATCTCTCTATCTCGCTATACTGTATTTATAAGTGGATACTTAGAATTGGCCTTTTGTCTCCTATGTTACTGTTATAAAGTTCTGTTAGTCTTCTTTAAAATACCAATAAAATAAATAGCACATCTTAATATCAGAACAGAAGTTATATTACAAAGTTGTGTTTATGTCTGTTTGTTAGATCCCTTAGTTATCGTGCCTATGATGAGGTTAGTAAATACCGACTTAAATTGCAAACGAACACTATTTTGAACAATCTCACGTTCAATATCTTAGCTGAGTATTTTACCTCCATATAATTTAAATGTAGTGACAGTCAAAAAACTTTATGTCTGAAGTACCAAAATATAGCGTCTAGCTTAGGATGATGGTCATCCCACTTGCTACGGGCTTACTCGATAGTTAATATACAGATTGATAGAAAAAAAAAACTACTTTTTCGGTACATTAAACGTTGGTACTACGATATTACGAAGGGACAAGAAGAGTGAAAATGTCTCAGCAGTTAAGTAGCTAGGAGGGCTGATTGATTGACAGATTGTGTGTTTTACAGACGTTCCACGCTTCGAGGACAGCCTAAACAATTTGACCGTCTCTCTGGGCCGCGAGGCGGTCTTTACGTGCGTCGTCAATGACCTGGGCTCCTATCGGGTACGTGTTCCTCAAAATCATGCCAATGGACATTGTCCTAAATATTGACAATAGTTACAAATTATACTTTATGTTAAAGGTATTAAGATCAATAAATATAATGCTAGAATCATAAATTAATCATATTCACAGATTTTTCGTATTTTTTGTAAATAAGTGTGTGACTAATTCGACTTTCTACGGTTTGTTTTACACGTGAATAATCTGTTGCCAATATATTGACATCTCAGTATTCCGTACAAAAAACAAATATGGTACCTATAATATATCTTTTACGTTCGCACAGATTAGGAGGCTTTTTAGTTTTGTTTAGGATTTAACGAGTTCTTGTATCTGAAACTGACAGATCGTAGGATCCGAGTTGACGACGTACTTCCGTGCGTGACGTACTTCCGGTTTCGTAGACTCTGGCTCTTTTTTTCGCTTTAAAAATTAATTAATATATAAAATATTCAGCCCAGGCTCACAAAATTACCTATTTTCTCGAAAAAAAAACAGCCGTTAATATTGCAGTTATAGGACAGTGCCCATTACAACTATTTTGTGTGCATATGATGGTGATAAGGTACACTTTTAGGGATCTGTACCTGTGCGTCGATTTGTCTAATCTATAAGGCGCTTTTTGTCTTGAACCGTAATAGGTAGATAGTGAACGTTTTCGTAGAATGTGTGGTATTCGCAAACGGGGGCGGCCGAGAAGTCTATGGCAATGACGGCATGATCTTGACAAATTCTCGCCGGAGTGGTCAGAGGTGGAAAATGACTGAAAATCTTGGTCTAAAAAGGGGAGGCCCTGCAGTGGGACACCCATATTACGGAGGCTAAAAATGTGTTACTCTGAATACGCGAGCGGTGGTAGACCAGCGGCAGAACATATTCAGGAGAACACAGTGGAATTCAGCATGTACCAATAACGGTAACAAACAGTAGTGGAAAACGTCGTTAGGAAACCTGAGTATATGAGGTGTTCACACACACACACACCTCAGCGCTTGAAATTTTCAACCTTGTGATAATTAAGCCTATACCATTTCGCTGAGAAAAAAAATGTGCGTGACCATACAAAAAATGTGATTTACGATTACTGTTTGTTGATTTTGCTCCATCATAATATAGACAGTAATATAAACAAGTGTCAAATTTCCCTATAGTACAAAAATAAATTATAAACATCAGCCAAGTGTCAGTTGGACTCCCGCTAAAGATCTCGAACTGAATGAAAGAAGACACAATAAAGAGGCAAAGTTTGTAAGTTTGTATGAAGGGGGTAATCTCCGTTAATACTTACTTAACCGCTTTCAAAAATTCTTTCACCAGTATTCAGAATGGACCCTCAGGGTGGACATAGGCTAAAGGCTAATCCGTTTACCACGCGAACGTAGCCTCGGGCTTAATGCTTATGGTGTTACGGACTCTTCGGTTAGTGAATCCGACTCACACTTAGCCGCTTCTTTTTCCTTACTCTTGACTGTTGTGTTCATGAGACTGAACAACTACGAACATCAATGTGTACCAATAAATGGTTTTTAGGGAGAAACAACAGATGTTGGGCGCCTGTAGCCAGCGGACGGACTGACCTTATAAATATCCCTCTATCTCGACATTTAGGTGGCATTAATTAATTGCCTCTTTATTCATGGCTTCAAAGGAATTGGTGATGTTTAGTTTGTATAATAATTTCATCCTGAGGACCTTTCACTGAGTGTGCCTACGCAATGAGTGGAAGGATTATGAATCTGAATAGGGTACAATTTTCTCGGCCTCCGACCCTGATTTGGTGCTTTGACGCAACCCTTTCCATATTAAGTTAATATATTCAGTTTAATATTTTATTTAAGTCGGTCAAGTTAATCCCGCGCGGGAATATTTGAATTTAGTGGCAAATGAAAAATCTGTACAAAATTCAATTCTTCGCTAGTTCAAAGTGGAGAACTTGCACAAAACAATGTTTAATCTACAAAAATACGCAAGACAAATCGGGCTCAAACTATGACGTTTATGAATATAATAACGTTAAGTAATAAGCCTACACCGCTATCAGAAAACGTTTACACTCCGCTTAGCTATACTATAAGTGTCAACACTGTTTGGGTTTGCAACAGTATTGTGTCTAAGCGAAGACACAATAAAGACCTCTAACTACACCGGCAGGTGGCATGGCTACACGCGGAGACCCAGACAATCCTGATGATTTCCAACCACGTGAACACGATGAACCAGCGCATCGCTGTACACACATTTTGGTAGCATTTTACTGATCGCAAACACTCAGCAATACATAGTTACATGTTACACGGTTTTGGTTTGCAAATAAAGTCGAGCTATATAATAGTAGGTATTGTGTTTAAGCGAAGGCAGTCAAAAAGTCAATAAAGACCGAGCCACACCGGCAGGTGGCGTGGCTACGCCTGGACACGCAGACAATCCCAACGATCGCTACCCACGTGATCACTAAGAACCACAGCATCGCCGTACACATATTTTATAAGCAAATTCATCATCATCCATTTGACGCCCACTGCAGGACATAGGCCTCCCTCATGGTTTTCTAACCATGAAGGGGTTTGCCATAATCGCCACGCTTGGCAGGCGGATTGGCGATCGCAGTATGGGGTTGGAATCTTAGGAAGACGCTGCTGCCCATCTCTTGGTAATTTATTACCTTAGTCGCCTCCTACGACATCCACGGAAGGAAATGGAGTGGCGCTATTCTTAATCCGGCGCCACACGGAAAAGTAGCAACTTACGTATCAAAAACACTCAACAATACTATAAGGGACTTGTCAAGGCGGTTTGGGTTTATAACTCAAGTTACGCCATTTATTAGTAGGTATTGTGTCTAAGCAAAGGCAGTCAATAAAGACCGAGCCACATTGGCAGGTGGCACGCAGACGATCCTATCGATCGCTATGCACGTGATCACGAAGAACCACTGCATCGCCGTACAGGTATTTTAGTAGCACTTCACGGATCGTAAACACTCAGCTATGCTATAAGTGACATGTCAACACGGTTTGGATTTCTAACTGAAGTCACGCCACATCATCATCATCATCAGCCATTTGACGCCCACTGCAGGACATAGGCCTCCTTCGTGGTTTTCATAACCAAGATGGGTTTTGCCATAATCGCCACGCTTGGCAGGCGGGTTGGCGATCGCAGTATGCTGTTGCAATCTCAGGAAGACGCTGCTGCCCGTCTCCTGGAAATTGATTTCCTTAGTCGCCTTCTACGGCATCCACGGAAGGAAATGGAGTGACGCTATTCTTAATCCGGCGCCACACGGAACATACTATTAGGTAATTGTACTATTGTGTCTAAGCGAAAGCAGTCAATAAAGACCGAGCCACACCGACAGGTGGCGTGGCTACGCGTGGACACGCAGACGATCCTGACGATCGCCACCCACGTGATCACGAAGAACCACCGCATCGCCGTCAACCACAGTGACCGGCGCGTGTGGTTCCTCCACGTGCACGACGTACGCCAGAGCGACCGCGGCTGGTATATGTGCCAGTTGAACACGGACCCGATGAAGAGCCAGACCGCCTACTTGGACGTCGTCGGTGAGAGACAAACAGTCAAATTTAAGATATTTCTTCAAATAAAGATATATTTTTTCATAAATCAAAACGAACAATTAATTCTGACTAGATTGTATGCTTGTTTCTAAAGAATAGGACAACATTTCCATCGCCAGATAACGCCTAGACAGTTCGATGGTTATGTTTAATGGACAATTTTAGCTGATAAACACTCTGTTTCTCGTACAAAAACAATCAAATACCAATAACAATCTGTTTACCTACTGTTAACAGATGTCAGTTTTTTTTACAAAGTGCAAAGTTGGCCAGAAAGCTAATTGACAGCTGTTAACAGTGACAGTACTAAAATACAAAATATGGAATCATCCACAGTAAAATATAGTACAAAAAAATACTAACCGATGACACCAACTGCCTTGATTAAAAATATATTTCCATTTCAAATTAAAATTACAAGCATGATGAAGAGCCTCGTTTCATACATCAGTTGTAAGAGTTCCCCAAGGTATAATTAACACAATAATCATCCGGTGCCCGATAAACCTTACTATTCAAAAATACTGACCAAGTGCGAGTTGGACTCGCGCACAAAGCGTTCCGTACCATTATCTGTACAACATTATTTCCGCGAGTTTGGTGAAACTTTGATGAGTGTCACCCTTTGTTGTTTATTAGGAAAAAAACTTTGCCAAGTGCAAGACGAACTCGCGCACGAAGGGTTCCGTACTATTATGGGTATAACATCAGACAAAGATTGAATTTGAGAACAGCGCCATCTATAGAAACCAACAAGAAGCATTTAACATTGACATTTAACGACATGACATCGGCGCTGTGAAGGTTACATAGATGGCCGCTAGATGGCGAGCGCTGTCTTTAGACAAAGTTTGTTGTATGGGAGCCCCCTAAAATTTTAATTTTTTTCTGTTTTTAGTATTTTTTGTTATAGCAGCAATAGAAATACATCATCTGTGAAAATTTCAACTGCATAACTAGCACGGTTCATGAGATACAGCCTGGTGACAGACAGACAGACAGACAGACAGATGGACAGTGAAGTCTTAGTAATAGGGTCCCGTTGGGCACCCTTCGGGTACAGAATCCAAAAAACATATTTTTAAACACGATGTGTGTGCTTTTAAATCTTGGCATACTTTTCACAGTGACCCAATTTCGAATACAAGGTGGGGATATCCAAAGACCGACCGGAAATTATTTCGTTGAATAGACATAATTATTCACCTTGCCATCAGCATATTCCGGCCACTAATTTAGAGTGATTCATACAGAGTTCAAAACTTAGAATTCAGTTGGAAAGTTATACCACTTACCGCGTTATTTCCACTTGGCCTTAGCCGTGGAAGTGGTTAGGATCGATTGATGAAGATTTCGGTCTATTCCAAATACCTGAAACTAGCGTCAAAGCCTTACTTTGGCATCATACTGAGATCGGCCTAATTTGACTCCATATAATTCTTTCTTCAATCTTTCTTCCTTCATGCTCTACATATGATTTCACTCACGTGATTGCACTAATAGGTAGGTTAGAAAGGCATTTGTAAACTTTGGTCTTTGCATCTACGTGATGAGATGATTTATGCAGCGTCCTGTGGCATCTTCACTCACACTAGATTGGTGAAGGGACCACTCTTATGCTGCAGTGCCTGGGACATATTTTTTTAGATGGGTAGGCCCAGCACCTATATCGTTCTGGCAGCTTAGTCAATACGTCACTACGTGCAACAAGTCAATGCGTGCGGAGCCAAGCAAGCCGCGGGTTTCCTCACGACGTTTTCCTACTCAGTTAGCGTGGAGTAGTAGGTTGTACCAACTAGTTCTTAAAATGATTTGAGGAAAAATGGTCGGAGTGGAGTTTTTTTTATCGCTGCTTTTTTCCTACTGCAAGACTACAACTCGATCTGAAGACACCGGATAACATTGTACATTGACATTCAACAAACAAAATGTAAAATTATTTATATTTCGGATTTTAATCAATTTGTTATTTATAACGTATGGCTCATGTGATATTGCAGGAGTCTTTAGATGAAGTAAGCAAATATACGGAGAGAAAGATTCTCGCATTGTTTATCGCACTACAAAACAGAAAACCCCGATTGTTTTTTTTACAGAGTGAGCTGTTGTTGATTATACAAAATCATTAGCAATGTACAGAAAACATACATACCTAATGTAAATAAACATTTCTTATTCTTAGTCAATGTAACTTAATTGTAGGTTCGGGGTCGCTTTATTATTAATTGTATTCTTCATGCTTGCTTCATGCATGCAATTAATTTTTAATCAGTTATTCAAATTATTTTAACGGCTGAAATGGTCAACCCTTTCACCCTTACAGTTTTTAGCAACATATTTCTACAATCGATACAAGTATCGCCACCTGTTATGATCTTAAAGAAGTTTTCTACTATAGGAAGGGATAGACGTAAGTATGCTCCACCCATTGTGGGGGGAACACAAACTTCTGCAGGTATAGAATAATGTGTCTTAAAGCTTCCGCGTTTACCGCGTTACAACTCTTTTATTATGACGAGTCAAGTCGCAGCCTTCGAAGAGAGTGTGTTCTATTTTGACTAGTCCTAAGTGAAGACTTAGTGAGTGCAAAAGCTAGCCAGCACGGAATTCGCAAAGTAGAGAAAAAGTGCGTCGCGTCAGTCCGTTTTCCGCGAACCAAAGAGTTTTCCATTGAAGGGCGAATTTCCTTAACCGACCAAACTAATTTTCGAATTTTCGCGACGCAAGTGATATTAGATTTTTATCTATGTTTTCTACTTTATTTATCTATTTTTTTGTTGTACATGTTTATTTAATTCTTCAGTCTCAATTTCATTCTTCCAGTTCTATTTTTAGATTCCACATTAACTAGCGAGAGCAGAAGGCACGGTGCTTCCCACATGGGTTGTGCTTTTATCCTTCGATCTTAGCTAGGAACTAGGATTCATCGACAGGAGCAGAATGGATTGGACAAGACAAAATAATTTGTCTATGGAAGGTGTTTTACTAACATTATGTGATCTGAATGGAGCTGCGGTTTTGGAGAAATGACAGAGTTAATCTTCTATATTTATTACGTCAAGCTGAACTGCATCATTATGGATTACTTACTGATTATCATCATCACGATTATCTACATCACTACAAAGATTCTCTACATTATCATGGATGTAGTAGGTTACGTCGGGAGCGTTCTATCCGTTCTATCTTCAATTTAGCTAGGATTCATTCAAAATTGAGTAATTATGTGACTGTACGTGTACGCGTCGTGTGTGTTCTAGTAGAGTTTTTAGTATCTCCACGGGTGTACAACTCGAGGTACATTTTTGAAGATGATGTGACGAAAGTTTTCGAGGATGTACGACTCGGCTAGATGAGCGAAGTGGTCCTCTACGGCTAGCCGGCATTCCTATCTTTAATGACGTGTGTAGGAAGGGAGCCTGTTCCATAGTCCGAAGGTCAATGGGTCAATTTGCGAAAACTGTGGCACATTTTGTTTTGTTCTTTAGGACCACGACGGAAGTACAATTCAATTCAATTCAATATTTTTATTTCGGAACATATCTATAGTGTTAGTAATAATACAGATACTTCTAGGTCTATAAAGTAGGTTAGTAAACACATTTTATTTTACATCATTTTACGTGAACTGAGATCCAGTGCCGCAGTGGGCTGTCAATCCTATTTGCAATGACATTAAGGAGTCAGTTGACGCTGCCGCGAACCCTGCGCATCAGAGAGGCACTCCTGTTGCGCACTATATGGCATAAAAATCTTCAGTACGCGCCTCGGCAAACATTGCTGATGCGCTGCAGTATCGCGGCAGCGTCATCAGTATCCTGAAAGCATTATGGTGCCGGATTCTCAGGGCATTGAACGACTTCTTTGTACAGGGATGAATGATGTATTCAGCGAATTTTGGACGTTAAGTGAAGGTTCGAATGTGATAGGGTGATAAGTTGTATCCCGACGGATTCTGAAGGAGCGAGTTTCTTGTGGAAGCTCGTGGGGATAGGTGCAGCGTTGGAAGGGAGCCCATCATCGTCATCACACTAGGGAAGCAAAAGTTCTTTTAGATTTTCTCCTGGAAGTCTAGAACCCCTCCCAATTCCATTTATTCACAAGAAGGAGATCTGCGTCTACGATCGACATGAATTGTCCCTTTTATTCCATTATTTTGATAGTGACATACTATTTGTATTTTATCATATTATGTATTATTTTACTGTGCGCGTTATTGTCTATGTGATGTGTTATTCGCAACTGAAACTGGCTAGGCGCGTGTGTCAAAGGTCGTCCTAGAGAAGCATCGTGTAATGCATCGACGTGCATTGTTGTAGTGTAGGATTGCAGTACTCACTGTCTCACTAGTTGCGGACATTGAGGCTAATCGAGTCTCGGTGCTTGACTTCTTGGGGCGTTTACGACCGACCGAAGCTAAGTTGCATGTTTTCTTTATTTAAACCGACCGTGTACGGGTAATTTAATCGTGAATTATTATTTACTTTCTTTTTCATTGTTACATTTTTCATCTTTATCATTTCTCAACACAACGTATGGGTCCATATTACTTAACTAGGTGATCACGACAATTTCCTGTGGCCAATTAATTTTCAAAAAGTTTACAACCCTCAGATTATTTTTTATTTGTTTATATATTTTATTTGCGTAGGGAGATGGCGTCTTATTTAAGGGACCCCCCGATCCTTTCACATGTGTTTGTTTTAATTAGTTATTTCGGGCTTTGTCTAATAATAATGAATTATTGCGTATCTTCGACCTAACAGGGGATACCCGTAACTGGCGTGCGTGCATGCCGCGACTAACGAATGATGATGAAGCGGAAGTGGTTTGTCAGGATAGTAGCAAGTGGCTAGCCCTGGTCTCTGCCTATCCCTCCGGAACATATTATAAGCGGAAGTGTATGTATACATATATTATGCACGCATTAAGATTAATTTACAAGCTAACAACAATGGTATCGTTTACCCTTTGTGTGTTGAACCTACCATAGACTCAGGCCAAATTTCCTAATTAATTAATGTGGGCGCATATACACAATACAAGTGAACATTCAACACAAACCTGCCTTGATGGGTAGCTATAGAACATACTAGTTATACTAAGATAAATTATAATAAAATAGATACCAGAACAGATACCATGTCGGCGTGAGTTAAGGTGCCATTAAACGGCGCTCGGCTAAATCCGAACGCAAGCTTACTCGTATACACGGCGCGACATATATGTATAAATTGACAAGCAATGGATCGTACGAACTTTGCCGAGCCTTGTCGAGCCTCGCTGAGCGTAGGCTGTTAAACGGTGCGTGGCGTGCTGAATCACGCGCCCAGCCTAGCTCGGCTCGCGTGTTTGCGCTCCGTGTGGCGCGCAAAGACGATCCACCATCATCTTCTTCGTCTTTCTCTTTTATTTAAATAATCACCACTGAGCAAAATAACAGTTGCTGCAGCTGCAGCAAGGCGTTTTCGTTTATCCATATTTTAGTAGAACGGACAAGAGCGACGGCGCGGTTCAACAGCTCGTGTTGTTGTGACCCACGTGCTGCCGCGCATGTGTGTACGAGTAGGCTTGCGTTCGGATTAAGCCCGCATCTACACGGATTGGGCGGCTCGCGTGGGATCGTGCTACCCCGCGCCGTTTAAACGCACCTCAACGTTTAAACCTAAAAGTCGCGACGTCGTGACCACAGAGGAAAAAAGGTCGTGACTAATGAATGATGATGAAGCGAAAGAGGCTTGTCAGGATCGTGGCAAGTGGTGCCCTGCTCTCTGCCTAGTCCTCCGCGATGCAGGAGTGAGTTACATAATGTATGTAGTCCAAGTATTGCACCAGATAAATCCGAGATGAGATGAGATGAGTATTAGACTAGTTAAACAATTCAACGAAGCTAGTACTTCTGCAGGTCCATAATATTAATGTTTCAAATAGGATTAAATTATTTTTAGTTTCGAGTGACCTAGTGCGAATGTAATTTAATACCTACCAAAGCAAGCCAGTCGAAGAACAAAAATAGAACGTTGAAATTAACCGGTATAACAGGAAAGATCGACGTTGTTCGCAAATAAAACTTGATATTCCACAGGGTTTTTCGGCATCAAAAAAATACGAAAAACAAAGTAACTATGGTGATAAAAAACTTATTACATTTAATTTTTAGGCTTCCGTGCCCAAAGAGTGCCAAAAGGGACCCTATTACTAAGACTTCACTGTCCGTCCGTCTGTCTGTCTGTCTGTCTATCTATCTGTCTGTCTATCACCAGGCTGTATCACATAAACCGTGGATAGCTAGGCAATTGAAATAAATTTTCACAGATGATGTATTTCTGTCTCCGCTATAACAACAAATACTAAAAACAGAATAAAATGAATATTTAAGGGGGGCTCCCATACAACTAAAGTGATTTCTTGCCGTTTTTTCTCGATCTTTGTGTCTGATGTTGTATAGATAAACCGTCCGACTCGCACTTGGCCGGTTTTTTTCATTTAATTCTAAAGGGTTTCTTCTTTTAAAGGGTGTAGATGCATAAAAACATTACTTTACGAGATAACTCAAGTACTGATAAACGCTTCATACATTATAAGGCCTTACGTGCAAATTGTCACGTCATAATTTGAGCTCGATTGTATGGAGCGTTTTTTGAACCACGTGACTTTATTGACTTTTCGACAGGCTATTGAAAGGTATGAAAGTGATATGTAAAGAATTAAGTGTAAAGAAAATCGATTAGGTGCCACGTTTATTTACCTTTTAACATGGCCTATCGGAATACATTAAGAGATTTTTTGTACATGGTCACCATTGATATTTTATTACGTGTTCTAAGACGTACGTCTTCAAATAATGTACGGGTGATTAAGAAAAAGAGAACGACCTCTACGGTCCCGCTTTGCAATGTTTTTTGTACTTTATGAAAATTGACTTTAGTGCTGGTAACGTACATTAGGTACTTACCTAACCAGGTAACATTCACGTTTGACCTAAATATAGCTTGCAGCAAAATTCTCATATTTCTCAAGACGGAAGTGCAACTAGGCAACGCTCCTACCTTAAATAATGTGCTTTATTCTCACTTGCATTAGTTTCCACTTGTCCGGCTTTAGCCAGAATATGTTCTCCTTTTTACAGTCGTGTCCGGCAATTATAATCCGGCAGTTTGTTTGAAAGCCATAGCAAAATGAACGTGTCTTAACAATAGCTATCGAATACGCTTGTTTGAAAAAAAAATGGCACTTTGCGAAACTTTCCAACACAAACTCGAATCTATAAGAACATGCGGCGGGCAATTCAAAAAATATCAGCTGTACTAGGAAAAAGAGATTTGGTCCTTGTTTATAGTGTCTTTATACTGCGTTTTTAAAAATAAAAAAGCATTCATTGCTACTTAGGCATATTGAAGGCTTATCTGCGAACATAAAAATATGTCACATTAATAAACTGACATTATTATAAGGTATTTAGTTAGTTTCTGCACGAATCTATGCAGATACAATTTATTACTAAAATATCTCATTATATCGTTTCTTACACTCTTTATACAGTACAATAAGTATCAAAATTATAAAGTCACAATTGTAACAGTTGTACGACAGCACTGACAGTCACTTCGTGGTCACTTCACATCACTTTGTGGTCACTTCACATCACTTTAACCTGTTAGATTATGACTTTGAAAATAACAATTAAAAAGAATTGTTATGGTGATCCGATCGGGACCTTTAGAATCCCACAGATAACAGAAAATTCCAGGTCATGCTTTCCTTTGCCACACTCTACTAATTTTACACGTTTTTTTTTTTAAGATATCTCATCTGATTTTTTATTTTACATCTATACTAATAGCCATCTAGCTTTCTAATTACTTATTACATAACCGTGGGTTGCAAACCACGCCGATTTCAGCTTGTCTGCAAGTTTGGCTTGTCCGGCTTTTGTCAGGCTTTTAGTCGAAAGACGAACGCGTGGACACGTACTCACAACTCGCGAAATCGTGGCAAAAGCATTGTCAGGCTTTCAGAGCTAAATGTGCTATTAAATATGGCCCTTAGTCTGGCTTTTCTATTTTTGGGACTAGCAACCCTAACCTGGCATTATGCTGTGTACACGGCATGGCCGAGTTTCATAAAAATACAATTCATAGTTTATTATGACAATTCAATATGTATGGAGTAGGAGAGTCTTCCCACTTGTTAAGCTGTGGGTTAATAGACTTTGCGATGCACATCGACTTGTCAAACAAGCCCCTGGCGTTTCCTTTACTGACCTCTATAGTAATATTACAATGGCGGTTAAAGAAGTACACTAATTAATTCGTCCACTACCATTCGTTCGGTTGATCTTCACCGTCTTCGTTCTTCACCATACTATTTTTCGTTTCAGGCAAATCGCTCGTTGCGCATCGAAGTCGCAATGCCGTAACAGATCAGCTATATTACGCGCACCAAATCCTGCGTGACTCCAATAGTCTTTCAAATTCCATACTAATTGCAATCGCAAACGTCATGATCCCGACAGAATTTGGTGAGCGTAATAAAATTAGGCCTCTGAAATCTGAAATCTCTAGTTTCTCCCACCCAGTTCCGCCAGACATCCTGGACTACCCGACGAGCAGCGACCAGGTCGCGCGCGAGGGGGTCAATGTGACCCTCCGGTGTGCGGCCCACGGAGTGCCCACGCCTAACGTCGTCTGGCGCAAGGAGGCCGGCGACCAGCTACCCGCCACCAATTTCAGTGATACGCAAAGTGAGTTAAATTAAAATCGAGTGGACCTTCTGTTATGTACGAAAGTGGCAATCCAACACATCATATGATGTTTTTTATTCACGTATTAGACTTAGTCTTATTAGTCTCAGAGAGCGGGTTAAAAATGAGGAAAATTGGATGTTAACAAATGATAATGAGATTTTAGTTCTGTATACTGATATTTAAACAAAAGTTAAGTTGTTGTCATAATAATAATAACTTCCACACAACACAATTACTTGTCCTGGTCCCAAACTAGCTATGGTAACAAGGCAATACAGACTGAAACCATTTTTACAAATGTATGTTTGTAATGTATCTATTTGAAGCGATTCGAAGAATATAAATTATATTTTGTATTGAAAAATCATAATCTCGCATGCCTGCAGACCGATCAATAATTTCCCAATTTTGTATTATTTTACAACGTCATTAAGTGAATGAATGGATTTTAACGAGCGTATTCTTCCTGCAGATGCCTCAGTGAGTGGCGCAGTGCTACAGCTAACCAAAGTGTCACGACTACACATGGGCGCGTACCTTTGTATCGCCAGCAACGGAGTTCCCCCTTCGGTCAGCAAGAGGGTTATGTTAGTCGTGCACTGTAAGTTTTATCTTTTATTTATCTTTCATACCTATTTCTTACACATTTCCGCATAAAAACTGTCCACCATCTTTGATACATATCTATTTTATTCTTACGCGCCTGTCGTTATTCTTGAAAATGCGTGTACATATTTTAAAGCGTCAAGAGGTGAGGTGTAGCGACTGTGTAGCGATGGTATGTTTCATATACAATACATGTTTTGCACTCCGAGCCTAAAGCGAGGGACCAATAGCGTGGCTTCAATCTCGATATAGACCTTCATGCGACGGGCCTGGTCCATAAACCACAGCCAAATGAGCTATTCAATTGCACCTGTACCGTAACTGTCCAAACACAATATTAAGCCGGAATATAATATTGGAAATTTATTCGCGTACCAACGTTGAAATTCGTTTTAAAGCGCCCTTTAGTCGAGTCAAAATATAAAATTCTTAAAATTTCTTCCGGCAATATGGCCGTTCTGCAGTGAGAGTTTTTCTTTTATAACTTGACGGAATTTTCTTTTTCCTTCTTGTAATTGATTTTGTCATTGAATAATGAACTTTGGCTTCCAAAGGTATTTAATTGGGGTCTTTCTTTGCAGTTCCACCCATAATGACAATACAAAACCAATTAGTTGGCGCGAAGGAAGGGGATACGGTCCATTTGGACTGTCACTCGGAAGCGTTTCCAAGGTCTATAAACTACTGGACAATCAACGATCAAATAATTTCTCAATGTAAGGAAAATTATTTTGATATTTGAAGTTTCATTTTCTATGAAATAACTGTATTGCCCACCAACAGAAGATTAATTCAGTAGCTAATAAGCGCTTCGAAACACCCATAACGTTTTTCATGCATGATGCACATGACTTCAAACGGGCGACGTGTATTGATGTGCCGTGCCCGGGAATATTACCGAAGACTGGGAATATTGATAGATAGATAGATAGATAATAGTTTATTGATGCCAACAATCATAAAAGTGAAATAAAAAATAAACGTAAGTTTAATATAGAAAAAAAAATTGTTGACAAACAAAGGGATGCAGGCTCAGCATGTGCTTGCTGCGTATAATGCTTGGAGGCATTATGTCAGCGCTGATGTTCAGTATGCCCCCATTTCTTTTGAAGCTTAATACTATAGGTAAAGGCACAAAAATCTCTATACACACACACACACACACACACACACACACACACACACACACACACACACACACACACACACACACACACACACACACACACACACACACACGCACACATACACACACACACACGCATGCACGCACGCATGCACGCACGCGGGCACGCACCCACACACGAACGCACGCACGCACGCATGCACGCATGCACACACACACACACACACCCCCCACCCAAAACCCACCCTGTTTCTATTTGAATCCAATTATTATATCTTTACTTCACTTCACTACACTACACTAGACATTATTAACTTAATTCCGGAATCACTTACAATCACTTGAGTTAATCTGATATATCCGGGATTAATACAGTGAAACGACAATGTTATTTCGCGTTCATAATGTAACCAGTGAGTTAACCTTCTGTTGGTAATGTGCATTTTGTGCGCTACAAACTTTGAAGACTCAAAAACTTGTCAGTGAATGTCATTCATTAAGAAGTAGGTACACAATTCCGTTACGTTGCTCCAATTATCATTTAGAGCCCTATTACACTAGCGATTTGAGAGCGATTTAAAAGCCATGCAACTACGCGGCGAGCTTGCTGCGGCGATGCAGCGCAATCGCGGGGATGTCGCCGCGTTCGACAGTCTGACCCGCCCCACTTGAGACATATCAAAGATACGTGTATAAGCGGACGTAGCATCGTTTAGTTAGAGGTCCAACCGTCATTGATACAATATGCAAAGTTATTTATAACTAAAATTCAAAATTGCCCTGTTACATGGGATACACGTAGTCGCTCTCTCCCAGTCGATTACATACTTGATATTGAATCCTCCCAGATTTGTCGTTGACTTGCATCTGCATTCGTTTTCTGCGTCTTCGAAGTAACAAATCCAGCAGTAGTGTTTCCTCGTCAGATCAATCTTTTTTGCTACTAAGTGTCAAAAATGCGGCGTGCTCGCTGCGCAATCGCATCGCTTTCAAATCGCTAGTGTGGTAGGGCTGTAGTATGAATCCTTCTATATACTTTTTCGTAGTATTCTATTATTACGATTATGTCAAATCAGCTATTTATAATGGCATTTAAAACGAGTATTTGAGTTCTCTTTGACTTTGTTAGGCCCTAGGTTAAGTTCATAAAACTACTATCAAACCACTGTCTTTGATAAATTTATTTTTGATTAGTTTAAACACAATTTTGAACACGATCAAACCTCAATTTTCCTGAATTGTTGTTGTTATGTGTCTTCTTGTAAAATTTCGTTGCATATATAATTGTGTTATGATATTACTTATATTTTTTATGATATTACATTATTAAAAGTAGATATTATTAAGATTTAATTATGAATTGAATTGACGAGATTCGCGTAATTTCGCACGAACTAAGGCAACATTTTTAAGCTTCAATGTAAGAAATATCTACATTTATCAAGGAATTAGCCCACTGAAAGTAAATTAAGAGCTTCTACGGAGAGAGTGTCAGATGAAAACAAACAACTGCGTTACGCCCTTCGTCGCGGAACTAATCAGATTATTCCTGTTTCCCACCTTCATTATTATTAGAGAGCTTGTAAAAGACCTTAACGAGACCTACTCTGTGTTATTTTAAGTCGTATATCTATCTATCGTACCTATATTACAAGTAATTAAATTACGTTTTGCGTGCCTACATAATTAGGAACGCAGCAAAATTCCATGGGATCTAAATATTGTCCCTTACACTAACGACCTGGATTGTCAATTGAGAATTTCACTAAACAAATAATTTGAAACATAAACAGTGACCAAGGTTTAACACATACGATGATCCAGACAAACTTCTCGGGAATTGATCTGTCCTATTTCTGTACAAATCTGAAGCTTCTATTCTGAAACTATATTAAATTACAGTAGTGAAATTCTCAATTCAGAAACCGATGGTTAGTCATACAAGAATAGTGAAAAGTATAGTCCAGTTTTTTACGGATACCTTTTACGTATATTTTCGAATCTGATTTGGCTTAGCTAAGTATCAAGTCTTTTCATTGCTTACCCTAAAACTGCTGACAGACTTGAGCATTCACTTGTAATGAGCACTGCTGGCTTTAGTACTTCAAAGATGCAGAAAAAGAAAGCAGATACAAGTCAGCGACGAATCTGGGAGGATTCATTATCAAGTAATCGACTGGGAGAGAGCGACTACTATGTATCCCATGTTACAGGACGATTTTTAATTTAGTTATATATAACTTTGCATCCTTTATATCAACGACGACTATACCTTTAAACGATGCTACGTACAAACGTATTTTTATTATGACTCAAGTGGGGTGGGTCGGACTGTCGAACGCGATTGTACAAAATGGCGTCGACGGTGACACGCGCGGCGATATCGCGTCTCTTTCAAATCACTCGCAAATTGCTAGTGTGATAGGGTTTTTACTGTAATAATAAAAAACTTATTAATAATTTTTTTCCATTGAATTCCAAACGTTTTCTTACGGTTTTTAGACATGAAAACATTATTTTACGAGACTACTTGAAATTGATAAACATCTCTTCATACACGATAATTATTAAATTTCTGTTCTCAGTATGTCTTTTATGTGTGCATAAAGTATAAGAATAACTATTACAAGACGTCACTTAACTTGTGACGACACTGATTGAGCAAGTGTCTATGGATAGGCTCTTACCACATGCCTAAATTACACGTGAATTACTTTTCGACAGGTTATGCTATTAAAAAAATACATTATATTAACTTTTACATTATATTAACATTATATTAAAAAGGAAGCATGGTGTACAATCACAAAAAAGTCTTAGATTTAGAGAAAAATCTTTCTCACAATACAATTTCAACACTAGATATTTTAATGATATCAGCGTGTTCTCTATTACGGTATTATGTACTAAATTCGTAGGGAGTTACTAGCCGTCACTAGGACGTCGCCTTGTTTGAATCACTTCACCGCATAATGTTTCTGTTTCAGCGGACAAAAGGTTCGACATATCCGCCGTAGAGAAAGGCTACGAGGTGGATATGAGGCTGAAAATAAAAAGGGTGATGCGATCCACCTTCGGCACGTACAGTTGCATATCAAAAAACTCCTTAGGTGACACCGATGGAACTATTAAGTTATACTGTAAGTATGTGTTTGAATTGAAAACTTTTTAGGCGCACTTTGGGATCTTTCTGAACAGTGGATCTGTAATGTTGACACTGAATCGGATATACTCGACTCCAGGCGGTCGGTGACGCTGAATTGCTTACATCAGAAAATTAGGCAACGATATACGTTTCCACTTTTATTGTGTGGTCGTGAGGACACATCCTTTAAATGTTTTATCGTTTTTCAGTGCTCTAGTTCTGCTCTCGGACATTTTCAATATGTGTACAGTTGTACATTAAATTTTATAAGAGTGCCATGGTAGAAGCGTTGGTAGCCTAGTAGGTAAAACAGCGGACTTGGAAGCGAGAGACCCAGGTTCGACCCCCAGTGCTGGCATGTACCTATGACTTGGTATTCTAAGTTATGTACATTTGTGAAGTTATAGTAGCAATACCACTCGCTAACGGTGAAGGAAAAACATCGTGAGGGAACCTGAGTGTCTGAGCTATTCACATACCTCAGCGCTTGAAATCGCCAATCCGCGGTGGGCACGCGTGGTGATTACGCCCATACTCTCTCCCTGAGAGAAGGCCTGTGCCCTACAGTGGGACGTATATATATATAGGCTGCTTATAAGAATTCCATATTAAATTCAATTCAAATATTTTATTCATTATAAAAACAGAATGTTTACTTAATGAACGTCAAAGTTGTTAGTTTCATAATTAATAGATTATGTGCGGAGAAGCTAACAAAGAAACTCCACATTTATTCTTTTCAAAACACGTTTTAACTTAATTTACAGAGTTTTCATCTTAAAATATTAGTCATGAATGTGTTGAACACTAGTCGCAATCGTCCTGTAATAAATATTAATCTACTGTTTAATGCCAAACATCTTTGTCTTCTAAATAATTCTTGATGTTATTGTAAGCTTTTTTGCACAGAATGTGCTTAACACATTTTTTAAACCGCGTTGGAGGTAACTCTAATATATCTTGAGGAATGTTGTTGTTGAACCTTATACAATGCCCCATGAAGGATGTACCTATTAACTTTTGCTAGTCTAAATCGTGGAAATGACAATTTATGTTTATTTCTAGTATTAACATTATGGTGGCCACCAACATTTTCGAAGTCTTTGATATTTTTTCTAACGTACATAATATTTTCATAAATGTATTGACATGCAACTGTTCATGCTGGTTTCTTTGAAGAAATCTCTTAGCGAATCCATAGGGATTAGTACCTAAGTTGTAAATAAATCGAATGGCTCCCTTCTGCAAGATGAAGATATCTGCTGCCCGGCCCCATAGTAGTATACCGTAGGACATAATACTATGGAAGTAACTAAAATAAACAAGCCTAGCAGTTGCAACGTCTCAGTGAGTTCCATAATTCTTTTCACTGCTTATGCTGCAGAGCTAAGTCTGTGTGCTAATTTTACAATATGTGGACCCTATTTTGCATCGATTGTGATGCCCAGAAATACAGTATCAGCTACAAATTCTAGTTTTTCATGTCCAATTATTATGTTGTTCTCAACTATCATACGTTAGGCAAGGAAAACTTTATAGATTTTCTCTTTTTGGAATTTAGCAGCAGATTATGTGCTGTGAACCTATCTAGTTCTTGCGAGAGAGCATTATTTGCATTATTTACTACTAATGACAAATTTTACAAGCATAAACATTGCAGTCCATAACTACAACATACGCTGTGTATCTGCCCGCATGCACAGTATCTTCAAAATTGCGCAATTCTTGAAATACCCCAATTGTAGTTAGTGTATTACTGTTTTTTTTTTCTTTGAGTTTTTGGCTCAGTTTGATATTTATGGAAATATCTGGATTTCCGTAATTTTATTAAATTAAATTCACGTTTTACTAAATTTACGCCCTTTACCAATGTGGCCGCCTCCGGTAAATCAAGCCCTACATAGAAGAACAACCATTCTATTTAACACGTAGGATAAAATAAAAGTATGATTTCAAGCATCTATCAAAAAGTGGTACAAAGCATATTATGTTACTTATCTGCTTATTTTGTTTCTGTGATGTATCTTGTTGGTATAATAAATGTCTTTCTTCTTCTTCTTCAAAGCATTAAAACAATATTGAAGAAATGGAAAATTTTACAAAATTAGTTCGAAAGTAGTACGACCTCAGTTGTTGGAAACCACAACTCTAATTGATGTGTTTCTGGAATTGCGTATTTTTAGGTAGCCCTGTAATACGTATCCGTGGACCTTAAATATAGACAAAAACTGCAAAGCCGGAAAATTACCAGTTGTTCCAATCATAACAGTTCCAATATAAAGGTGGTTATAACAACCAACCAACCCCAATTCAAAACGTTGTGTGTAACGTTGTATGTAGAGTAGATACTTGCTCGTGTGTTTCTCAGCAAAGTGGCAGATCTATGACAAATCATGGCCCCATCCTCTGAGGTACAGGCGTGCGTTTATGTCTGCTATTTAATTTCCTTCTAAAGAAGATAATTGTGATTATACGTGACTCTGAGCGCGTCTCCGGTCCTTCGCCCGTTTCGTGATACAAATGACGCAGTAGCTTAGCACATACCGTGCTCGACATTTTATAATGTTAACATCAAGAATTTTAATTTTTCACGAGTTAGAGCAATTAGTTTAGCTATTAAGAATGGATATCGTGAGTTCCATAAATCAACGTACTTAGTTCGCGTATTTCTGCGTTCTCAATAGGCGTAGGTTTTACATATTTTTGTACCCCGCTACAAACGCAAAGTAAGCACACACATGAAACCAAACCTGTTGTTCTATTAAGATAAACTACTGGTCTATTTATACACAGCCCATTTGCGATGCATAGCGCTAATGACGCAACATTCACAAGGGAGAATTCTCAGCTAACTGTGACATTAAAACCTTTTTATTTGGCTATTTTACTTCGTTACGGCGCAATAGAGGGCACATATCCGGTGTCTATAGTTGGCACTTGAACCCTAGCTTGGATTAGGCGGGAGAAAAAATAAACTGGGTAGTACTTATTTTACGCCAGAGTACAAGTGCGCAGGTAAAATATAATGAAAGTAAGATTTCGTTTTGGATAATAAAACTTGCCAAGTGCCTTGTCTTCGCGGAATTAGCAGAAACTTGGCAAGTTTTTAGAATAGTTTTACAATGAAAAATTGCCAAGTACGATAGGTAGATTTAAAAGTTACACAATTTTTCCTTATTTATTATAACGCTTCTAATTCCGCGAAGACAAGGAACTTGGCAAGTTCTTATATACCTAGAATATTTTAGGACGAGAAGTCGGCCAGTTTTTTTACATTTGTATTGTGGTGGGATTTCACGACTTTTTGCTATCAATTTTAATCTGCGTAATAGCTTAGAAACGAGTAATACGCCCGAGTGTAGCGAGGGTTATGTATGTGGTATGAAGTTTCTGTATACACGTAAACGGTATGCTTAGTATTTACTTAAGAGCACAAGTAAATTTGCTACTAACACGCGAAATTTTGCTCGTTGGGCGACCTTAAGCCTTCTTATGAGGCCCATAGTTAGCGACCAGGTCTCACACCGACAAGTCATCACTGGCACATACATTGGTTATACACCTCTGTCTTGAGACACCGAGGTATTTTGGATGCTTTTGTACCATTTTGGAAAATGTGTTCAACGAGCAATGGAGAGAGCTACGTTAAGAGTTTCACTGTGTGATCGAATCAGGAGTGAGGAGATCCGCAGAAGAACCCGAGTTACCGATATAGCTCAAAGAATTGCTTAGTTGAAGTGGCAGTGGGCGGGGTACATAGCTCGAAGAACTGATGGCCGTTGGGGCGAAAAAGTTTGGACCTGGCGACTGCGGACCGGAGAACGCAGTGTGGGAAGGCCCCCACCAGCTATTTTTCATTTAATAAGCAACTGCTTATTAAATGAAAAATAATAACATAGCAAGGAAGGCGCCATATATTTTGATAATTTTATTTGATCAGCTCTGATGCCTATTCTAGGTAATAACTTGTGTTACAGGCATCAGCGTTTCCCATTTGTAACCAACAACATTTTTATTTATTTTAGGACGGTCGCGTGTGTTGCTTTCAATAGATACTAAAGAGCGAAACTATATGGGTTCCTTGTTGACTACAGAACCCTGAATAATTCAAATTTGTTGATCACGTCTTCTTAACTATGTTTGGTACTTCTATATGAAATGATAAAGTCTTTCGGCTTATGCAATAAAAAAGTCCACGTCCGAAAATCGGGTCTCTAATAGAAACACATTGTGCGGTGGTCGCGCATCGGTAGAAAGTTGGACACACTTTCGAGAGGTCTTGGGTTCGATAATGGTATGTATGACTTTTCTTCTAAGTTACGTCTATTTTGTAGTAGCAGCAACATCGATAAGCATGATGAGGGAACTTGAGTATCTGAGATTACCGAACTTGAGAATGTTAGATGCAAGATATAGAGCGCATTTGGGTAGATACCCTTCCGTACCAGTTATGCATCGTGCTACAGGTAACAAAAGAGCAGACGGTCAAATATCAGTTCGTTAGGGAGTTCCCACGTTCCATTCTTTGTAGCCTTCGTTGATGTCACTCAATCGATATTTCGAATACGAACATTGCAACTCGAATTGCACTTTTTTCGTGATATCGATACTCTGCCTCGAGATTATGACTGGAATCGCGAAAAACATAATATCGTTTCCAATTTAAGCAAAGCAAAAGGGTCAACCGAATGTAAAGTAATTTACATGAATATGAACTTTGTATTCTGATTTGTCTAAATTTAGTTTCCTGCAGTTTTATTTTGATATTTCATCTGCCTTTCCCTACAGTAAAAAAAATACAAGTCGCATGTAAGCTCGATATTTTTATCTTAAGCATTTGAAAAACAACGGCTCAAATCTCACGTATGAATGGAGAAGAATGCAATCCGATTGATAAACTGAGTCAGCTAAGTAGTTAAGTGAATTCGACAGTTCTTCGCTCATTCTCAGGAAGTTGAGTAACCGCAGTAGAGTAAGCCTCTTTTGCTTCAGTTCAAAACTCAATAAAGTATTTACAAGAATGCACTTCACGCCTCTCTGCCTCGGTGGACGTAGTGTGAAACGGGCATGAGGCCATCTGGCGTGGAAGGGAGCATTCCAGCTTATACGTATTTAGTTTCTGGCCGGTGAATTCGATGCTTTTCGTTTCGCTTTCCGGTATACACCCGGTCACTGTAAAAGGAAACTCCGTATTAGTGGAGGAGGCCACGGCTCTTTTGTATTTTATTCCCTTTTCTAAATGTGCGTTTTCTGTGTAGCCGACTCATTACTACTAGCATTTTCACTGTGTGTTGACCGATCAACTGAAATTTAGATAGGGTAGCGATGCATAGACATCGCATGTGCATTTTATCTTGCTTGTACCTTTACAATTTCATGCAACTATGACGAACTAGATCCGTAATATCCCGAAGTGCTGACATAATTACAGTATCTTTTGAGTGATTGATTCAAAATTCTTTATTGTTCAATTAAATAATTGTACATAGGCGAGCTTAATACTATCTATTGGCGGTACTGACGATATTTTTTCTCAATTTTAAGATTTGTAGCATAATTAATAAGTCTCCTTTGCTTACCAGGGCGCGATAAAAGGTTGATTGTATTATGACTAGGACAGAGGCACTTTCATAAGCACCCTATATACGTCCCACAGTAGGGCATAGGCCTTCTCTCAGGGCGAGAAATCACCACGCGTGCCTACCGCGGGTTGGCGATTTCAAGCGCTGAGGTATTTGAATAGCTCAGACACTCAGGTTTCCTCATGATGTTTTCCTTCACCGTTAGCGAGTGGCATTGCTACTATAACTTCACAAATGTACATAACTCAGAGAACAAAGTCATGGGTACATGCCCTCACCGGGAATCGAACCTGGGTCTCTCGCTTCCGAGTCCAATGTTCTACCCACTAGGCACTTAATAAAGGCTAATTATGTGACTTTTTTCTTTTAGCCATGGTGCCTTAGCATGATCTTATTGAGATTAATCGAGCCACGCCATCTCGTTTTGACTTTGCTACGCAAACAATCTGCCTCACATGCAAGGACACGTAGGTTCGAATCCCGGCACACACCTATGATTTTATGTTACGTACATTTGTTAACTTGTTGTAACAATGCTACTCGCTAGCTGTAGAGAAAAACATCGTGATGAAATTCGGAAATAGTTGGCTCCACACCTATTGATGCTCTTTTCAAGTGTAGTATGGTATAACTGCTGAACAAGCCTATTACATTTACTATGCCCATGATACTACAGCGTCTGAGTGGTCACCGCACCTATCTAATGTAGGTAGAAGTTGACACTAGATGCTGTATAAATAAAGGTCTATATATTATAATGGAGGTTTATGAATGAGACGGAGCAGGATTGACACACAATTTTAACGTTTTTTACGAATTCGTCCATTACTTTTTAAGATTGTTATTTTGATTAATTTGAACATTGTTTTCTTCCATCACCACGAACCAGCACTTTTTACTTACTTAAATTAAATACTTTAAAATTACAAAAAAAATGCCTGTGCATCCTGTGAAACTTTCCAGAGTATGCATAGGCAAAGTTTTTGCTCTAAACGGTCCAGTTCTCCGACACATGCGCCTGCGCAAATTAAAGGCATATTAACGCCCCTCCTCTCTCCACAGCTCTTTCCGGCAAGTTCGAGGAGATGCAATACAACGAGATTGGTGAGCTGGAGGAGTCGCCCGACGTGAGTGAGCTCGAGGCACTCAAGCGCAGCGGCGCGCGCCGTTCGCTGCACCTCCCACTCAGTGTGACTGCATTCGCGCTGCTGACGCTCTTATAGGACAACCTTTGTATATATATACTAATAATACATTGTTATAAATAACTTTTAGATGTGGTCGTTTCATTTATCCAAACTTTTAACAATATAAATTCAATTTCAACAAAACTTTTTCCTGATCAACTTTTCTGATCAAACCTTAACAATTTCAACAGAATTAATGTCGTTTATCAAAGCGCATCTGAGAAAATGGCCAATTCGACTGCTTGATTAGTTTCAGAAATAAAATTTTATGGACAGAACTACTAACTATTCAAGAACTGTTTCGAAAACGCGCTTGCGTGACTGCGTTTGCGTGACTGCTTTTGCGCTGCTGACGCTCTTATAGGACAGCCTTTGTATATTGTATATAGGACAGCCTTTGTACCCTAGTAATACATTGCTAAAAATAACTTTTAGATGTGGTCGTTTCATTTTTCTAAACTTTCAACAACTTCAATTCAATTTCCACAGAACTTTTGTGTGATCAACTCTTCCGACAAAATCGCGAGAATTAATTAATTAATTAATTTCATGTATGCGCATCAGAGAAAACTGCCAATTCGGCTGCTGGGTTCATTCCAGAAGTTAAATTATAATGACAGAGTTACTAACGTAGTAGGTACGAGAAAGAAATCAGAAGATTTCTATCACACGAAGGTATAATAGAGCCTCTTTATTCAATGTAGAGTTCTACATTAAAATTTATGTTAACCCTAAATCTTATAAAGCGCAGTGACGCACAAGAGCATTATTCAAAAGACCCGTGAAGCAAACATCCGAAAAAAGACACGACAAAACTCTTTCTTCCGGAAAGAGGTGTCACGATTGTCGTACATTATTCCGTCTTTGGCTCTATATATCATATTTTGTATCTGGGAACGTCAGTCGCGAGCCACGCACTAGATACACGTCTAGATACAGCTCCCACGCTAAAATGACCCTTAGCACGTTCCGCACAAGCCAGTGCGATAGCGCTCTTTAGATAAGATATGTTTGTGCTCAGTGTTTCGCAATGGTTCAGCCGCGACAAGAATTTGAAATTCGTCACACGACAGCGAAGTGGTTGATGTGACGACTGTTATCTCACTTATGTGTGCTGTTAAGGAACAATTTTACTCTCAAATTGCCAGAACGAGACTCCCGCTTAGAGGCGATACGTATTAATTTCAATCCTACGCAAAATTACTTGCGTCTTTAATAAGATTAATTTGAAAGCCCGTTGTAGTCTTTGTTTTTCGTACAATGTTAGGGGTTTAAAAACTCCATTCGAGTACAGGGAAAGCGTAGAACAAAAGAGGGAAAGTTTGAAACGAGCTGGTGTTTTGTTATTTGCATTTCAAAGCGGTGCGTTTGAACGACAATATTTTTAGCTCCACTAGTACTGGTTCCCATCGAGCTCGATAGATTGCTCTTTGACTGAATCTTTTAACTGTAAAAGTTACTTATATAAATAGTATCGCACCATCCATCATGCTAGAGCATGTTAGAGAAGGAATGCTCGAATACAAAGACCCAAAAGGGCTTAAAATTATAACTAATTATCTGGATAGCCGTCGGAGAGAAAGAAAACGGACTTACTTTTACGGATGTTCATTGTTCATTTCATTCTCCGAATGGGTATAAAATCCTGTAACGTCGCTTGAAATGTTGTTCGTTATTACTTTTCGAAACTATGTGGATTGCAACTATATTACCTATAGATAGATAGAAGAGAGGACAATTTTATACCGGAATGCAAGTGCCCGCCAGGGGTTTTTGACGTTGCATCGTGAAAATAGTGGATAATTGGCAATGTTTAGTGCTCCCCTGACAGCTCGGAGACTGCGTTGCTAGTCCGAGCTTCACGACCGTAACAATAAAACTACATACGTGCGAACGTTTCCGATGCACATATCCTTCTCGGGAGAAATTTTACAGTGCACATCCCGCTAGCCACCAATACAGCTTGAGTTTCATGGATTCTCTGCTACCGGGAAGTAAACAATGCACTCGTGGAGTCTATAAAACTCTTTATAAAATTTTATTTCAATCCCAACTTTCTAGGACTTCTATTGCTCTCTTTTGTATTGAAAGGCGGTTGTAGTTTCACTGTAATGACCAAGAGTGAGGAGCTGGCATTATAAACAAATAAACGGCTAAGTAGGCTCAACAGCTAAGAACGCCAATAGAACTTGTATATTCTTTGTTCTTGGAGTAGTGAATCAAAATAAAGTTAAAAAGTAATTGGTATTTTAATATAGGCATCAAATGTTTTCAACTGTCTGTGTGTCGCAGCACACTGGTATACCGTGCACATTAGTTGATCTGCCTCGGAAAAATGTCTAGTTTTAGCCGAAAATAGCAGTCTTTTGCTGAAATGAAATGTTGGCCCTACTATTATTGTGATTTCTGGGTGACACTTTTTTTGCTAGTTACCTATGTTAGCCCTCTAAATACCTCTCATAGTCTATACTAAATTGATTAAATAGATCGATAAAGAACACTAATTACTAGTCATTTGCAGTGGAAAAAAAGTCTACATGGCATTATGTCATTATGTCCTTGCCTGGTTATCAAAGCAGAGGGTATCCAAGTTTAGCACCAGGACAAGTGATTTAAGTAAATACATGACTCGTACCTGGAAACTGAAGCCGGGTTAGAATGGCCTATTGGAAGCGGGTAGGGTAGGTTTGAGATTTCTGATCACGAACGAGCGTCCCATCGTCGTCGGACTCAAAGCGATGATGTCTCGTCCTTCACCGAATGCATCCGGACCCTCTGCGAGCGTGACGCTCCACAAGAACTGGGATTGTTTGATCTAACACTATTCCTCCCGTATTACATTCACTTGTATGCAGACTTTGTACAAATGCTAACCGAGACAGTTTTTTGAGTTTGATATTATTTTGACCATACAGACGATTCATAATTTAAATGTCGTTGTTACAAGCGGGGGCCATATAAACACAAAAAACTATTTTCTTTAACATTAATGGGTTTACGCAAGGAATCCAAAGGAAGTTAAAATTCTTAAATCTTAAATTAAATTAGACTGAAACATGGAAAATTGCAAGATATACTTACGTGACTCATTGTTTTGTACACATTTTAGTTAGTAGGTAGGTATGATTTCCATTTAGGTATTGTAAACTTGAAAAAGTCAAACTATAACCAACTTTTTTTTTGGGTTCCATACTTCAAAAGGAAAAAAACGGAATCTTTTTAGGATCACTTTCGGATTCACTTTGTCCGTCTGCCCGTCCGTCTGTCTGTCAAGACCCTTTATCTCGGGAACGCATAAAGGTATAGAGTTGAAATTGAAACCACATACTCAAATCTACAGTCTTTTGAAATTTATGCCGCAAAAACACTCAAGGGAATTGAAATTTATAGGGTACTTTCCGTTGACATAGAATTGTAAAATTTGGTAGGTAATAATACAGGTACAGAGAAAAATCTTAAAATTGTACGTTTTTAATTAAATCATAAACAAACTGTCTTCAAAGTTCGGGAAAAGCTGGGAACAAAACTGTGAGACTCGATTCCTGAACTATTTATAATGTATGGTACCTACAAATTTGTACGGAACCCTCGGTGCGCGAGTCCGACTCGTACTTGTCCGGTTTTTTTTTACATCGAGTTACTCTTAGGCTAATGCATTTTTTCTAAGATATGTTTTTTTTCTGCGAAAAGATGCAAACGGGAGACATTAGGAGATCGTGAGGTTCAAAGACTGCGACAAGATCTCCTAATTCGCGGATTTCCCAAGCATGGTTATCCTAATAACTTAACACTCGATAGATATCGATAGTCCGCCGTATTGTACATTAGGCTAAGTGCAATAAAAGTATGTACTAAGTAATAATAATAGTAATATCTAATAAAGGAAGATAATAAATAATAGCGCTTTATGTGAACAGAATATTCTTAACTTATCTTAGTTATGTTGTGTAACCTAAATAAATGATGCAACAGGTATATTTTTTCTCATTACTTTTTGCATTTAAAAACAGAAATTTAACAATTTTTAAAAGGAGTAGAACAAAGTCATTCACCTAATAAATCATTGCGTTTAGAGTCGTCAGCTGTATAACTTAAATAGAACAAAGGTCAGCTTGTTTTAAATGACATACTCTAATTGACGGATTTCAGGAATCGCGTATTTTCACTGTCCTATCTGCCCTAGGCTAGCTATATCGATTTGATGAAAATTCCTGCTTCATAGGGGTTCAGGAGGAAAACGCTTCTGTAATTCGACACTATCCATCCACCCATCCGGGTTCAAAGGACTCGTGCGTTGCGATGACACAGCGCTGCACGTTTGGGCACCTACTGGGGACATATTTGTCGCCTCATCGACAGTTGTGATGTCCCTGTGGGTCACATTTTAATGCTCTCGGCGCATCATTGGCGCACATCTGCCGGATGTGCAAAAATGACAGAGTAGAGGCCCCAAATTTACTAATTCTCTTGGTGAACGGCGTCCGCTACACAATAGTAGGTGCAGTGTACGACAGCTGAAAATTCCCTTTTGCTCAATAGTCGCAATTGAGCCGCGCATGATGAGGGCTACTAGGGTGGAGCTGAGATAATAGCTAGGTGGAGCCTGTCACTGAATATGACGTGACTCGATGTCAGAAGACTGATCCTATACGCTTTGAGGTTCAGTCACCAATTAGCATTCTCTTCAGCGCGACAATAATCGAAAATGACGCAATTACATATACTCTGTTTTATTTCATTGTATATGTTTATATTTTTATATCGTTCTATTGATCTGAATAATAATAATAACTTTTATTTGGTACCATGGCGCACTGCGTTGTGAAGTTGATACCGATCAATTAGTTTACAAAATGGTGACTCCTTAATTTGCTCATCTGTGAGTTGCTATTGAATCGTTAAATTATTAATCATGCGCAGCTTTGGCGCAGCAATAGCCAACTACCACGAGTTACGTAAATTCGTACATTATGTTTTTATTGGTATACACGAGTAGTATAATGCGGTATAGTAATAGTAAGGCAAATAGAGTTAGAGATTTTGTTACATGCATAAATGTGAATTTGTTGTATCACTTTTTAAGATGGGTGGACAACATCGTTGACTCATGTCATCTAGCCAACAAATCTGACATTACCCATCTTGATTTGATGAGGCAAATGAGCAATTCAAATTTTTGTTTGGAGTCACGAGTGAGTAGTAAAGTGTGTGTGTGAGTCAGTGTATGCGTGGGTGTGTGTTTATGTGTGTTAGTGCATATGTGTGTGTGATAAAGATTATATTATATATGGATACTTCATAAAGTTACATTATGTGGTAACTGGATTGTCCAAGATTATCTTTTTGACGGCATGTTTAAAAGAGTTTTTAGACAGAGAGAAAGAGTCAGAATCTGAATAGTAGGTACATTACTGCAGCGGCCAGCAAAAGAGGCATTGATGGACGAACGTGGAAATGTCGGCCGAGGTGAAGCCGAAGCACACATACGTGAGTCCATCAATGCCTAGTTGTGTAAGTATTAGTACTAAGGCAGAACTTTCAATCTTTCAAAATCAGACGATCCACGAACGAACAACAATAATTTTTGCCTCGTTAAAGTGTTCTTTTTTTTTTCAATAGGTAGGTATATCCCGCTTTCTATCGCAAGCCAGTTCGAAATTTAAATAAAACCTCTGATAAGTTACCTCCTTGGTTGTCATTGTTCGGAGTAAAAGATCGTTCCATTTTTAAATAACACGTCAGATATGAGTTTACAGCGCCACCAAGTTATCTGTTCAGGTGGGCAAAATTGTAACTACAGCCTCGTCATCCGCCATTGTGAAAAAAACATTCCGCTGTCAGTTTCTGTCTAGTGTGAGTGCTCCCGTTGTTTTTGTTCGATTTCATTGTAAAAAGTGCAAATAAAATGCCGAAACCTCTTAAAAGTGATGCACGGCTAATTATTTTAAAAGTTTTATCTTTTATGAGAGAAGAGAAACGCCTCCAAGCTCCAATAATACCATTCGAAAAGCTGAATGAACGCGTTGCTGCTGCGACAGGTCAGTGTTGCCAGATATGGAAAAAATTAAGTCGCCCATTTAAAAAACATTAAGGAGTTGATTTTATTTGAAATTTAAAATAAGCTTATAAACATATAATGTCTTAATTAAATTAAATTTTGGATGTAATGGCAACCAGCCGTTGTCGACTATATTCTGCCAGAGTCACGCCTTGACACGACATGAGCTTAAAATTATAAAAATAGATATAAATTTTTGGTACATATTTAATTTCACTATTTTCTTTCTGGAGATTTTATATGCAGACGTCACAACATGTATATTCTGACTTAGTAAGATTGCCACCCAAATATTTTTTTGTGTGTTTAAAATCTAGAAGTATGTTGTTGTCGTGATAAATTTCTAAGTGATTGAGGTACCTATGTTATGTTTTATTACAGGTGTTTCCGAACGATTTGTCTACAAACTAATCAATGAAGAGAAACATGCTGAGGAAACTAATTCCAAAATCTCTACCCTTGGCAAGAAAAGGGAAAGGAAATCAGGGAAACTGGAAATTGATGATTTTGACATTGGTGTTATAAGAAGAAAGATACATGAATTTTATTCAGTAAGAAAAGAAATTCCGACCTTATCGAAGTTACTGAATGTTCTTAGGGAAGACATAAATTTCCAAGCAAAACGTGAAACTCTTCGAAAATTGCTCCACAAAATAGGGTTTCGTTTTAAAAAAACTAAATCAAATAGGAAAGTGCTGTGTGAACGTAACGATGTAGTGGCGTTAAGGGCGGCCTATCTACATAAAATTAAGAAAAATGAGCGTGGAGACAAAAAGCCAGTTGTTTATTTAGATGAAACCTACATACACTCATCTCACTCAATTGGCAAATGTTGGCAAGGTCCTGGAGTTGACGGTGATTTGGAACCCATTTCGAAAGGGAACAGGTGGATTATTGTTCATGCAGGTGGACAAGAAGCTTTTGTGAAGAACGCACTTCTCGTTTTTAAATCAAACACGAAAAGTGGGGACTACCACGACGAAATGAACAATAGTAATTTCAAAAAATGAGTTCTTGAAAAATTACTGCCAAATCTGCGTGAACCCACGCTTATTGTGATGGATAATGCACCCTATCATAGCATACGCCTAAATAGGTGTCCTAACTCAAACCACACTAAGGCTGATATGCAAAAGTGGCTTTTAGAAAACAGGGTGGACTTTCACGAACAAATGACAAAGCCTCAGCTTTACGAGTTAATAAAAAGAAATAAGCCTACTCCTGAATATGAAATTGACAATTTATTAAAAAGTCATGGTCATGACATTGTTCGATTGCCTCCTTATCATTGCGATTTAAATGCAATTGAAACGATATGGAGCTCGATGAAGAAGAAAGTTGCAGAAAAAAATGTTGGAAAATCGAGTGCAGAAATGCCTCAATTGATTGAAGATGCATTCCGCGAAATCACACGGGCGGAGTGGAAAAATCATTGCGATCATGTCACAAAAATTGAGAACGAATACAGACAGAAAGATGCGTACTTAGATGAACCTTTTATAATTTAACTACAGAGTGATAGTGAAAGCGATTCGAGTGACTCAGAAGATGAACTGTGGGAATCAGCAGATGGCTCGGGAACACCAATTGCGACTGGGATTCCTGGAGTGTGGCCGCTCGAACTCAGAGACCACGACCACAATTATTTTAAAAAAATATAAATAAAATCCTATTGCTCCGCACTTTTTGTATTATTTATTTAAACAATAAACATTTACATACAGGCACATACATTGCTTCTGGCCTCACACTAGGATACCCTGTGTCGTGGGAACCAGAAACAACGACATCACATTACTTGCTAAGATTTCTAGATTAACTTTATTTCAATTTAAAGATTTGACATTAAATTCCCTTTTTTCTAGGTAAATTTCTTAAATGGCAATACTAAATTCTCTACTAGCGCCGCTATCAACTGAACAGTTAAGATGGTGGCACTGTAGTTTGTAATTATTTGGCCGCAAAACACGACAGTTATGAATTTTCATAGAACTTTTTCCGGCCGCTGCTCGCGTGTAATTGGCCAGTACATCAATTTCTATTTATCTCGAAAAAGGTTTTCGAAATAATGCTCAAATTTCCAAGCATGTTTGAGGAAAATGTATTATTGTACAAGGGCGTGCCAAACGTACCAAAGTGTCGTTTTGGGCATAATTAGTGTACACAAAAGGCAGATACATCGGTTTCTGACATGTATGCCACTTACTAAACTTTTACATACATGCACTCTAATCAGGTACTTAAAGGGCGACCTTGCAACAAAAATGTAAAGATTGCTCTGCTGCCGACTGAACCTTATGCCATGGGCCAGTATACCAAAATGAGACCATAAGAAATACTTAGAAGATAATAATATACAAACCTATGAATGCCATAGGGTAGCCAATGGGGAACTTCCGTCTTTTGTATGGCGCGTTTTTGTACCACGTGACTATGTTGACTTTTCGACTGTTAATATTACAAAAATATTAGTCGCAGAGAAAAAAAATACCACGTTTATTTAGCTTTTGACGTGTCCTCTCCTATTGTATTAAAACATTTTTTAAGTGCAAGTTCTCCATTCTAAATGTGGAAGATCTTATAAACGAACTTCGCAAACAGGGCCGAAATAGACTAATCAACTAAAAACCCTGGCTGGTCTTGTAGTGCAAAAAAAGTTAACTAAACACGGCACGGCAAGGCCTTATTATCCTATTAACAAGAAATCTTGACTGTCATGTCACCCCTAGACCCGGGCCTAGATTCTGCTAATAAATGCATTGTAGAACCATGCCAACTGCATGAACGCGCCGATTTCATTTCATTGCCGCTTCAAGTCTACGCACGCACACGTATCAAACCTTTTGGGCGCCAGTAGTACGAAAAAACACGTCATATGACCCGACCATGCATCTGTCATTGTACTACAATACACGAACAGAATCGAGGCTCTGGAGTGTTTCCTAGTTTTGGGCAAAAAAATTGTAGACTTACAGACTCGGCTGACAAAAGATTATTCTCGGTTATATAAGACTAATAAGTATATTTCGTTTCATCATCATCATCAACCCATTATGTCCCCACCGAGGGGCACGGGTCTCTTCCCTGAGGAAGGTATAGGCCATACTCCACCACGGGGGCCAAGTCCGGATTGGTGGAGGCTTGTAGACTAGTGGCTCGTCTACTGTCAGAAGTTGTCAAGCCGCCCTAAGGCCTCTGACTTGGCTTAACGACTGCCATCTATCGACGGCAGCCGGCACCAACAGCTTAACGTGCCTTGCGAAGCACGGAACCGCTCGGAAAAATGCCACTAGCGTTAGGCATAGACGGCGACCCATCCATGCACTGAACGCGCCCAGTGTTGCTTAACCTTCGTGATCGTTTAAGATCACTCAGGCAGCCGGGGCTACGAGCGATTTCGTTTCATACTATATACTAACATCAAGGAAGTGGTAATAGGGGTTAATATTTATTGAATTAATGAGGTGAATGAATAATAAAGGACAAGCAAATAACTTGATAGACATTGTTTTTTCCCGTAGTTTAGCGTTTACTGTCGATGGTTTGTTTACATGTAGATCAAAGCTGAACGAAATTAAATATACCTAGGTAACTTGCGGCAATTATTACAAAGGGCTGGACATACCTAAATATTAATTAATTCGAGTTTTTTATTATTGATCAAACTAGTTCATGAACGACAAAAGGCTTTCAGCAGGGACGTTGAAAACATATAAATATGTAGGTTACTCAGTTTTTCTTTCGATAAATGATGTCGTTTACTCCCACGCTTAATAATATAATGGAGGGCAGGAATAAACAACTCCTTTGAGGTTCAATCAGAGCAAGCGGGTGGCACAGTATGTGGCCAATGCCTTTGTGTTGAAACGTGTTTACTGTATCGAGCTATGACAACAGTCGCCGATATGCATCTATTCTATACCTCCATTTGTATTATGCGTGCCTGAAGCAGTTCAAGAAATGAATGTAAGTAATTCAAAGAAGCGCGACAAGGCACCTTTCTTTTGAAACTTAATATGGCAGTGGAAAAAAGAAGTAATAGGTAAGTGTGTATTTTACCTAAACAAGGAAGAGGTTCCCAATTTTACTTGTATTCTTTTTTTGTTATGTTCCCTTGTTACTCCGTATCCTTGACAGGATACGCAATACTTTGATTAGAGAACGTTGTGGACTGAAAGAGGATGTAGTGACTAGAATTGAGAAAGGAATGTTGCGTTGGTTTGGACATTGTGGTGAGGATGAAGGAAGAAAGATTGACGAAACATATATATTGAGTGAATGTGGATGGAAGGACCGGTAAGGGACGTCCCAGGCGGATATACTTCGACCAAACAGGTTATTAGCAAAGGGTAAGATAAAAAGTACCCGAAACCTACTTAATGAATGTTGAGGAAGCGAAAATGAGCAGTCCCTGGTCTCTGCCTACCCCTCTGGGACACAGGCGTGAGTTTATGTGTATGTAACTCCGACAAATCTGAACTGATATTTATTATTCTCATTTGTTGGGTACTTAGAGAAGAAAGTGCGAATGTCGCCCCAATAGCATTTTGTTTACTCAAATGAAAATAACTAGACATTTCCACCGATGTGGAAACTGTAGCGTTGCTCCTGAAAGGTCTATCCACCTTACAATGGGACAGCAACATACGGTTAGCACGATTTCAATCTAAAATAAAACTTAAGTAGTTACGAACTAAGATATTACAATACAAGTGCAAAAAACCCATCGCCCGTGCCCGTCAGCCGCACGTGACAACTATTTGATTCTCGCTTTTACAATAAAGCCGTCCATATTGTTTGAGACAGAGGCTAATAGTTATTAAATAATAATAATAGTTTACCTATTAAATATTCGCAGTTAGACCCGTCAAATGTTTAACTAAATAGTTATCCAGGGCCTTTATTATGAAGCAGCGATATGTTCGGAAGGGTCGTCAAGGTCGTCGTTGTCGGGCTCAAGCGCGACGTTGACCGAACATATCGCTGCTTCACAATAAGGGCCCTGTCTCTTCCTTTTAACAGTAAGGTGTCGTAGCGTTTTGAAATAATAGGATTGGTATAAATCCTATTATTGATCGAAGGTCTGTAAGAACCAACTGGTCGAAAATTACATTATTCTAACCCCACTAAATCAATAGTGTCACTAGGCCACCACACATAAAATGTCAAACGTAACGTCAGCGACGAAATCACCGTAAATCTAATATGATAAATCAGTAAGATCATTAAGACGACATTCAGCCGCATAATTGGGCCTCGTTCAACAGCACGAATTCAATTTCGCAGCGCGCGTGGAAGTTATAACGACAAACTAACGTTATGTGACTAAATCGTTACAATTTAGCGACACCATTAACCCCAAACACTTAGTGAAATTATATCGGGCACGCAATCCCCGCCAGGGGCTCAGGCGGTCAGATGCGAGCCGCTTTTTTACGACTGAAGGTTCTCATTAAACGTGAGAAGCAATAAAGAATTAAATTGGTGCCGTGGCCAAGACGCTAGTGAGCCAACTGCTTCAGAGCTAGATCCAATGTAGGTTGGACACCCTGAATAACCTTTGGATATTCAGGGTGTTTTAAAGGGCCCTTATGTAGGTTCTCTTCACTACACATGAGCTGATCTCACTTGAAATACGTTTTCTTCTTATGTTATGTTACTATTTAAGCCGCTGGTTTCTGAATTGATATGGTACACTATGCAAATACCTGAACATCGTTCTGTCTCTTTTAATTTCTCAAAAAAAACGGCCAAGTGCGTGTCGGGCCACGCGCATTGTGGAGTTCCGCAGAAGAAGGGGGTTTTACGAGCTTTACAGAACTAACTTCGCAGAAGTAATTTTCAATGGAATTTGCACGAAGTTTTAAGTTATAGGTTGATCGGCGATTACTCGTTTACTTGTAAAGCCTTCTTAGCCGGGATAGTTTCCCTTTTGAGTTCATTATTAAGTGCAACTGCTCTGATTTTTTTCACGTTTCTATAATCAAGCCGGGAGAGGGGGGAGGCCTTAGTGTAACAAAAATTTGCGCTTTAAAGCTTAATAATAGGGGTTAAAATATGAAATTGCCGTTTTATTGCAATAGGTTCTTTGAATTGACATAGAATCTTCATGGTTTGAGGTTTTCGAATGAAACTTTTTTCAAATGGTTTCTTTGATGTTCTTTTTTTAAAAAATGTGAAACATTTGAATATCGACTTTCAATTGTTTTTGTTATTCAATTTAGACAAGAAAGATGGATACTGCGAAAATTCGAGTGATTTTTGAATACGAGTTCCGACGCGGAACTAACGCGGCAGAAACAGCCCGCAATATCAATGCTGCGTTTGGAGAGGGGTCTACTAATGAACGCACCGTGAGATTTTGGTTTAAACGCTTTCGTGATGGAAATTTCGACTTAAAGAACGAGCCACGAGGAAGACCGCCCACACAGGTGAATAACGATGAATTAAGAGAGATAGTGGAAGCCGACCCTAGTCAAACTACCCAGGAATAAGCGGCATGGTTTAACGTTACCTTACCCACAATATTGACTCACTTGCGTCAAATCAATAAAATAAAAAAATACGAAAAATGGGTGCCTCATAATCACTCGAATTTTCGCAGTATCCATCTTTCTTTTCTAAATTGAATAACAAAAACAATTGAAAGTCGATATTCAAATGTTTCAAATTTTTTAAAAAAAGAACATCATAGAAACCATTTGAAAAAAGTTTCATTCGAAAACCTCAAACCATGAAGATTCTATGTCAATTCAAAGAACCTATTGCAATAAAACGGCAATTTCATACTTTAACCCCTAATATTTCGCAAACGGATCCCTAGGTCGACAAAGGGTTTTCTTACACTTACAATATTTATAACCCACTAACGATACACCACGCTATGGTGTAGGCGAGAAAAAAAATTGGATGCCTAATTTAGGTGAGGGGGAGGGACCCTAAAAATTGTCTATTAGGATTTTATTCTACCGTTTTGTCGGCGTGATTTATATGTATGTATATGCCGAAGTTCAGCTATCTAGTACTAATCGTCTCCGAGCTAGGCCACGGACAGACAGACAGACAGACGGACGGATATGGCGAAACTATAAGGGTTCCTCGTCGGTTACGGAACCCTAATAAGAATATATGCGTCGAATTAAGACTGAGAGCATTTAAAACTTTCATAAATGAAAAAGTTAACGAAAGTTGAGAAACTGCATAGCATTTTATCGGCAATAAATAATCATAATAAGCAGCCTATATACGTCCCACTGTAGGGCACAGGCCTTCTCTCAGAGAGAGAGTATGGGCTTTATCACCACGCGTGCCCACCGCGGATTGGCGATTTCAAGCGCTGAGGCATGTGAATAGCTCAGACACCCAAGTTTCCTCACGATGTTTTCCTTCACCGTTAGAGAGTGGTATTGCTACTATAACTTCACAAACGTAGGTACATAACTCAGAAAACAAAGTCATAGGTACATGCCCGCACTGGGAATCAAACCTGGGTCTCCCGCTTCCGAGTCCAATGTTCTACCCACTAGGCTAACAAGGCAAAAAATTAACGGCGTAAATATTGAATGTTGATGTAACGATTTCTAAAAAAAACTAATTTACATGTGATTATGAAATTTAATTTTGAGTTGTGTTGTTATAGTTTAGCAGAAATAGGTAAGTGGATAGCTGGAGTGGGCGGGGGAGTGGCTCGATCAGCTGTGCTGATAAACAGAGCTGATAAAAATGTTTCCTTAGTAAATTCTCAGTTCAGAAATGACCTGAAAGTAAGATTATAGTGTGTTATCATTATCATATCATCGATCGCAACACAGAAATACATAGAGCAATGGGGAACTTGCGTCTAACTTAGATTGAAGGAGGCATAGAAAAACTCAAAAAGAACAAAAAAATAATACCATAAAAATACTGTTTTCGTGATTTTCGTAGTCCCAAAAAATTCGAAAAATCAAGTTACTCCAATAATAAAAATATATCGGATTACATTTTTTCAATTAATTCCAAACGTTTTATAGAAAAGAATGTGGACGCATAAAACCATAATTTTACGAGATAACTCGAGTATTGATAAATGCTTCAAACATTATAAGGTGTTATGTGCAAGTTGTGACGTCGTAGTTTGAATCAGATTTGTGTGGCGCATTTTCGTAACACGTGACTAGAAAGACTTTTTGACAGGTCACATTATGAAAAGTACGATTCGTACAGTAAAAAATAACCACGTTTACTAATCTTTTAACATGGCCTATCCGATTATATTGAAACATTTGTTGTGCAAGTTCTCTATGGAGATCATTTCTCCGTAAGCGTGTCACATAAAAGGCTTTTTCCTGTAGGTGGGCTTTATAATCACAATTACGCGCAAACATTCGTCTCGTTCGTCGTCGTCTCGAGTTTGTTTACGCACGACACGTGACAAGAGAGCGGGGAATAACAGCTAAGTAAATCAATTTTTGTTATCGGATTTCTTGTCTTCATTTTTAATTGCATGAATCCCCTTCAAGGGGATTCCTTTCGATAAAAATCTTTTATTTTTCCAGTATATATCCGAGATGATGTAATTAAAGAACCGGGAAATCAGCTTACCGGTTATTTATGGCTCGGAGGGTGGCGTATTTGTGCCGGTTTATTTGAGTGCGAGGAATTTTTAATTGGCTATTGTTTTCACTGCTGCCATGGTGACAAAGCGTTTTTCTTCGGAATTAAGCATTGCATTATCTACTCGATTGTAATATAAAATTCAGTTAGCAGACGTACGCAGACTATAGACTATAGAGATAAAATTGAATGTATAAATGTATAATAGGTATGTGTAAAAGAATGCTAAACTTGAATTTGGAAAAACATTTCAATCATAATTCCGACGACGTGATCTTACACCTAATCGACATACAATAGATAGAGATAAAGAGCACTTTATTATGCATAAAAAAACCGGCCAAGTGCGAGTTGGGCACGAAGGGTTCCGTACCATTATGAAGAATAAGAAGAAGAAGAAGAAGAAGAAGAAGAAGAAAGATATTTATTATATATACCAACAAGATACATCACAGAAACAAAATAAGCAGATAAGTAACATAATATGCACAACAACAGAAAGAAAACTAAATACACAACAGACAAAACGAATAAATAAAACAATCTATACAACGTTTGAATATTTCAAGCGTCTACCTGTTGCCGTTATTAATATCGAGCAAAAAACTACAAAAAAATCACGTTTGTTGTATGGGAGCTCTTCTTAAATATATATTTCTGTTTTTAGTATTTGTTGTTATAGCGGCAACAGAAATACATCATCTGTGAAAATTTCAACTGCCTAACTATCACGGTTCATGAGATATAGCCTGGTGACAGACGGCCGGACGGATGGACGGACTGACAGCGGACTCTTAGTACGGTACCCTAAAAAGGAAATATATATGTATACACTAAACTATTACATACTTCCTTCCTTCCTTCCGAGGATATCGTAGAAGGCGACTAAGGAAATCAATTACCAGGAGACGGGCAGCAGCGTCTTCCTGAGATTCCAACCGCATACTGCGATCGCCAATCCGCCTGCCAAGCGTGGCGATTATGGCAAAACCCCTCATGGTTATGAAAACTACGAAGGAGGCCTATGTCCTGCAGTGGGCGTCAAATGGTTGATGATGATGATGATTACATACTATTTATTATGTTTACTAAAGGCGGCTTTACTAATTCGCTCTTACCTCTAATATTGCTCTAGTGTCTATTTAAGATAATGTTCAAAACAAAACAGCAAATTGACAGCGTACTCAAGAGCGATGTCAGAGGTAATAGCGATTAAGTATTAATTAATTTTAAAAAACCTATTTAGAGGCTAAAAATTCCACCCATGCCGGGACTTGAACCCGCGTATTACGTACAGGCAGCGACATCTGGCCGAAGCGATTTACATCACTTGCAGCAGCTTGCTCAGTTGGGAGAGCGCTGGCACGGTTAGCCAGAGGTCGCGGGTTCAAGTCCCGGCATGGGTAGAATTTTTAGCCTCTAAATAGGTTTTTAAAATTGTCCTCAGCACGGGTTAGTGCAACAAAAAGAATAAGAATAAGAATAACTTTATTTTATAGCCACATACAAAAGTGTTCAAATAAACATAAAGTAAGAGTTTATGGACGGCTGACTAAGAACTAAGTTAGTGAGTCTTCTGACTCCCAAGCTAGAAAAATCTGTATTATGGGAGCCAGTGATCCTCTGAACAGCAGTGGACGGCCTTTAAGCGCAATACATATGAAAATAAACTGCAGTGACATTATTTCTTAATGTTAAATACAGGAAAAATACAGGAAAAATACAGGAAAGAAATGGGTGTATGTGTGTTTATGTTTTAAGTTATAAGTTGGGGAATGATGAATTTGTGTGTGTGTGTGTGTGTGTGTGTGTGTGTGTGTGTGTGTCTGTGTGTGTGTGTGTGTGTGTGTGTGTGTGTGTGTGTGTGTGTGTGTGTGTGTGTGTGTGTGTGTGAGTGTGTGTGTGTGTGTGCGTGTGAGTGTGAGTGAGTGTGTGCGCGCGTGAACGTGTTACTGTGTGAGTTTACCAGTGCAGCAGCATCTCTGTTTGGTCGTAATCCAGGTTTAGTAGCAGCTCTTTTAACTTTTTTTTTAACTCAAACTTTGAAAGGGACTGAATATTAGCAACATTTAACATTTTGCCAATAATATCGTATAAGTAAGAGCTTATATGTGCATACTGTCTCATAGCAAAGGTCGTGCGGACATGGTTGCGTCTACAAGGAGCATTTCTTCTTCGTCGTGAACGCAGGAGTGTTTCCGGTACAGGTTGTGCGGATAGAAGAATATAATTTTTAATTTATTACTGAAATAATTATTATTGTATTACTGAAATAATTATTTGTAGTATGGAGAGATGAGTGGAGAGTTATAGCAGCAGAGAGGAGGCCTTTGCCAGTGGGTGGGACAAAATATCGGCTAATTAATAAAAATGGAATCGTAGGATCACAGAATGTAATTACTGTGTTGAAATAAGAGTGTGTATTCAATACCACTTACTCCACTGGCTCAGCGAACCGAAGTGGATCTTGGCCTCCGACACAAGGTATCGGCATGGGTGGAATTTTTAGCCTCTGAATAGGTTTTCAAAAGTTATCGTCAGCACGGATTCATAAGCCTATATAAGTCCCACTGTAGAGCACAGGCCTTCCCTCAGAGAGAGAGAGAGAGAGAGCACGGATTAGTGCAAAAAAAGAATATAATTGATTTATGTACCAAGAAGTCGCGACCTTTTAAATTTAAAACGCCCGACACTCGGCTTGCGTCAACGTACCTATACTTGAAGCGTTTCACTCTCCAGTTATGATGCTAGCGAAATAATTCATTCGCGGTCTCAACAATCCCACGGCGCACCGGCGGGCTGTTAGAAAATGATGTGATTGCGTCTAAACGTTGTTATTGTGGCGGCCGCACACAAAACACACACCTGCACTTGCCGTGTACACACAGATACGTAAACCGCACACAAATTCGTTTCAGCTGCAATCACGGTAGCGGTGGCCTTTCGAAATCTGATTTCCCACTGATTTGTGGCCGGCCGTCGTGCTGTGGCCACGTACGCATCCAGAAATCACCTGTCACGTGACATCTAATTTGACGGCTTGTTTTCATTTGGCTGTCGCTTGTTTGTTGTTGGACTCGGCGCTATAGTCATTATGAATTATATTATTATTGGATGGGTACCTATTATGAAAAAAAAAATACTTCATTTAAATCCTTACGGTACTTCCTCCTCATGCTACTGTTGCCCGTTGCGAATGTAGCATTCTACATTCTAAATAGAGTATTTTTTTCAAAAAGCTTGTAGTTCAAACTCGCTCCGCTCGCATACATTATAATACTTAGGACCATGGACGTTAATATTAGGGGTTAAAGTATGAAATTTCCGTTTTATTGCAATAGGTTCTTTGAATTGACATAGAATCTTCATGGTTTGAGGTTTTCGAATGAAACTTTCTTCAAATGGTTTCTATGATGTTCTTTTTTTAAAAAATGTGAAACATTTGAATGTCGAATATTGAATATCAACAAGGCAACACAAGTTTCAACACGCGTTTCTTTCTGCAGATCAGTCAAATGATGAGGCACCCATTTTTCGTATTTTTTTATTTTATTGATTTGACGCAAGTGAGTCAATATTGTGGGTAAGGTAACGTTAAACCATGCCGCTAATTCCTGGGTAGTTTGACTAGGGTCGGCTTCCAGTATCTCTCTTAATTCATCGTTATTCACCTGTGTGGGCGGTCTTCCTCGTGGCTCGTTCTGTAAGTCGAAATTTCCATCACGAAAGCGTTTAAACCAAAATCGCACGGTGCGTTCATTAGTAGACCCCTCTCCAAACGCAGCATTGATATTGCGGGCTGTTTCTGCCGCGTTAGTTCCGCGTCGGAACTAGTATTCAAAAATCACTCGAATTTTTGCAGTATCCATCTTTCTTGTCTAAATTGAATAACAAAAACAATTGAAGGTCGATATTCAAATGTTTCACATTTTTTAAAAAAAGAACATCATAGAAACCATTTGAAAAAAGTTTCATTCGAAAACCTCAAACCATGAAGATTCTATGTCAATTCAAAGAACCTATTGCAATAAAACGGCAATTTCATACTTTAACCCCTATTATATGTATCACCCCGTCCAATACCACAGGAAACAAGAGAAATTTATTATCCCTCGTTGATAAAACAGTTTATATCTATAACCAAATTCCTCGATACTTCTTCTAGATCGTGTTATCGACAGAAACGAGGACCAAAGAAAGTTAGACAGGGCTCCGAGCGAACTGTCAAACAATTACCTGACTCATTTGGGAGTCGGTCGGTCTATCTACTCTCTCAACTAACTACGCTCATAGTAGTTTCAAATAAGGAAACATATCTGAACGCCCGCGGGACGGGCCGCATCAAGCGAGCTATTACTTATTTAATTCCCCTCTGCTATAAACTCTTTGGACTACGCTCTATTAATGAGTATCAGAACTGTTATGTATGACCAATTTTACCAACTGAGCTAGGATTATTTTTGTGAAAGTGTGTATTTGTTTTAGATAGAGCTACGATTGCGCCTCGAAGCTTATTCGAAATTATGAGTGTAGATATTTCTGTGTATGTAACTATCCAGCCCAAGGATACCACTGTGGCTGGCCATAGGCCTCTATCACAACAACCCTTTCGCTCACCTGCCAATCTTTTCCATTACTATCAGATGGCTTCAGCAAAATCTACTACCATATGGAAAAACCGCTGGCTTCTCTTTACAGTTTAAGCGTGACCCCTTGGAAGTTCTAGACCTTTTCAGCACCAATTTTACATAGGATACAGCACCCACTACCTGACCTACGAAAGCTCACCTACCCGATGTAAACGTATTCCGTTTTATTTCTGTTTTAGTTCGTATTGCGTCACTCATCTGTTTTTTTTTCTATGATGTGTTGTGTTGTTATGATTAATGTCTTTTCATTCTTTTAAATGTTTCCGCGATGTATTACTATTTTCGTCTACGGCTATACGTATACGAAACTGAGCGGTACAGGTGAAGGATAAGCACTCTCAATTCCTGTGAGGAGAGACTCACTCACATTGGTACCTTAGACATCCACTAATAAGTTTTACTTACTTCCTTTTTTTATGTATCCCATATACTTCCCACTGCATGGCACAGCCCTTGTCTCAGCATGCCCACCGCGGATTGGCAATTGAAAGCGCTGAGGTGTGTAAACACCCCAAACACTCAGGTTTCCTCTTGCGAAGTTGTATTGCTATTACAACTTCACAAGTTGCTTACTAAGAAAGGTTTTTCTTAAACTTTATCCCCGAAGGAGAATGGGCTAATTGTTTCCAAGCAATTTCCAAGAAATCTCAAGCTACAACTGTATGGAGTGGTAGGTAATAGAAATTACTTTTATTCCAGTTTATTTGTAAAAGTGGCTAATATAGAGTGGAATTGAAATTGACCGAGCTGAAATTCTCAAAACTCGAGGCAAAAACTTCTAAATAAAATACGCAAATCCTTAAATACGAGTGTCATTTCTCAGTGTTTATTTTTCATTCATCATCATCACCAGCCATTTGACGCCCACTGCAGGACATAGGCCTCCCTCATGGTTTTCCTAACCATGAGGGGTTTTGCCATAATCGCCACGCTTGGCAGGCGGGTTGGCGATCGCAGTATGCGGTTGGTCTCCTGGTATGTCATTGTTAGAATGCAATTCCTTAAATATGGGACACATAAAAAAATTTCAAAATAAAAGTTGAAAAAAAACTGACATGTTTCAGGACCTTTCACCGGTAGCCCTATTCCTAGATACCTTGTATCTGTATGGGTGTTTTGATTTTGAGCGACCACCCACCTCACCACCACCACACAGTGCGAAAATTGTTAAAATGCTCATCAGTGTGGCAGAAAATACAAATTATCACTGCTTTTCTCCTGATTTAAAGAAAAAAGAAACAAAGAAAAAAATTATTTATATTGCCACGAAAGTACACACATAAAAATAACATAATTTATTTACCTAATTACAACAAGAATAAAAAAAAACAATAATATAACGAGGACATTGTGCCTCCGTGGCAACAAAAAAGGGTCAAAAAATCAGCACCCATGCATTGCTGGCGTGTGCTATGAACCACCACCGTTTAAATTTTTGTTCTTTGGCACCCGGAACAATTACATATTACGAACAATACAATAATAATTACAGATGATAAATGTATAAATATGCGAACGCACACACGGGCACAGCAAGCAGATATATCATCATCAGCCATTTGACGCCCACTGCAGGACATAGCCTCCTTCGTGGTTTTCATAACCATGACGGGTTTGCCATAATCGCCACGCTTGGCAGGCGGGTTGACGATCGCAGTATGCGGTTGGAATCTCAGGAAGACGCTGCTGCCCGTTTCCTGATAATTGATTTCCTAAGTCGCCTTCTACGACATCCACGGAAGGAAACGGAGTGACGCTCATCTTAATCCGGCGCCACAGCAGATATATATATAATCCTGCAATCCGTATACGTAATAATAACGTGATTTACATACACTTATAATAATAAAATATAGAAAGGGATGATAATCCCGAAGGGATTAGGGATTGGTTTTTCTGCATTTTCAGCAAATAGCCTCCGAATCGCTCGTAGCCCCGGCTGCCTGAGTGATCTTAAACGATCACGAAGGTTAAGCAACACAGGGCGCGTTCAGTGCATGGATGGGTCGCCGTCTATGCCTAACGCTAGTGGCATTTTTCCGAGCGGTTCCGTGCTTCGCAAGGCACGCTAAGCTGTTGGTGCCGGCTGCCGTCGATAGATGGCAGTCGTTAAGCCAAGTCAGAGGCCTTAGGGCGGCTTGAAAACTTCTGACAGTAGACGAGCCACTAGTCTACAAGCCTCCACCAATCCGGACTTGGCCCCCGTGGTGGAGTATGGCCTATACCTTCCTCAGGGAAGAGACCCGTGCCCCTCGGTGGGGACATAATGGGTTGATGATGATGATGATGAGCCTCTAAATTTTCGTTTGAAAGCATTGAAGTATGATGAGGTTTGAGGGTTCTTGTTGGTCAACACGAAGTATAAGTTTACATGTTTATTCTTATGTAGCCTTCAGTTTACGTGGCACAACTTATTTTAAATGCAACTTATTGCTAACTTAACACTGTTCGTCGCTGTGACGCGGTAACCACGCTAATAATTTACATTGCTACGTATCACATCTCAGCTTACTTACTAGTAGCAGCATGGGTAGAGGAGGAATACAGTTTCAGCACTTAGATGCCGCAAATCTGAAACTGCCTCGGAACGCTGCCGTTCGGCGGCAGTATGGCCCTCACTTTGTGGTCTGACTAGACCAAGACTAGTGAGCGTTCTAAATAAATAAAAAGGGGTCTCATAAGGTACGACACCAAACAGCAACGTGGCAAGGTGCAGTTGCCGTCGCGCCGCAGGCAACTGCTCTTTTAGCAGATTTGCGCCACATAGGTACGGGGTGATGTGGGAGCGGGGTGGGACCTGGAAGCAATAGCGTGCACATTACGTAGCTTACGTATCTTCACATTTTTCACTTACAAAGAAGAAGAAAGATATTTATTATACAAACAAGATACATCACAGAAACAAAATAAGCACATAAGTAACATAATATGCACAACAACAGAAAGAAAACTAAATACACAACAGACAAAACGAATAAATAAAACAGGACCATAGATGTAGCCTGTGGTGTATCTACATTGCCACAAAAGGCAGCTGACTCAGCGTTGTGCTGAGGAAGTGATCCCTCAGCGCTGATTTTCAGTCAGTGCCTACGGTAACCCATAATTGTACTACGGAGTGCGTGCCGTGGTGCAGTTAAAGAATTAAGTCAGATAGCCCCTTTCTATAAAAGTGAAAAATGTAAAGATTTTTAATTTTACGCCACTCTGCTATCGTTTCGCCTCAATAGCGTTTAAAGGCGTAAAGTCGGTTAAAGTTTCAGTCCCATAGAACAACTCTTGTACTACTACTATTGAAATTTATTTTAATCCATTAATAACTTCTGTAGACTCAGTGTCTTATAGGTGGTATAAATAAAGCAAGTGGCAGAGTATAATCGGAGATAAAAAGAATTCAAAAATATGTATATCGTTGGTAAGGTAGAGTGAAGTGTTCAAGTGGCAGTTGTTCAAAGTTAATTTACTCTGCTGAACAAAATATTAAATATTTGTTCACTGATATTTTAGCAGGTAGTTATTTTTATTAATAAAATATTTTTGTATATTTTGGTAATATTTTTGTTTTATTATTTTAATTATTTTCCATAGTTTGGGGGTCAATCTACAAACTCGACAAAGATTCTGTTTTGGTGGTTCCCTGAAAACCCCTTTGGTTACGCGACAAAGTCCCTACAAAATACCCTGTCAAAAATGTAAATAAAATGTGAAAAAAAGCAATTTTTTCATAAACGGACATGAGATTTGGTAAAATTTATCGTTGTACCTTTATACGCACGTAGTACCCACATTATATCATGTCATCTAACCAATGAAAAAAATAGTGCACGGTCGACACGCACGTTTTATTACACTCTTTCTCACTCTTTACGTTTCTTACGAGTGAGATGGCCCGCGCTGCATCGCCTGTATTGCATTGAGGAAGTTCAGGAGAATGTAGCAAAGAGGCGAGTGGTGGCATTACACAATACATCCATTACCAGCATTTAGTTGGGACGTGGCAATCTTATTTGTGAAGTTAGAATGACCACGGAATGCACGCTACGAGTCTTTCGTCCCATGCTGAGCTAGTGATACCTATAGGATCATAAAAAAGTAACGCCCAAAAGCTATGTACGCAACACTTTATTCAAAAATTTTTACATTACATAAACTCACGTCTGTATCCTAGAGAAGTAAGCAGAGACCAGGATTTGCCACTTGCCACGATCCTGGCAGAACTCTTTCGCTTCATCAGTCGTTGAAGACGATGCACGCCGATTTCGGGTACTTTTTTTCTTTTGCTTTGCTAATACATCCCCTATTAAATAATAAGTTATTAAATAATTCAAAATGTTAGCACGTAATGGACGCAACTTTGAGCGTTCTTAACTAGCGTTACGCTGATTTGTACTATGTTGTTGGAAAAAACTTTGGCCTTTGCATCTACGTAATCAGACGATTAATACAGGGTCCAGTGGTACTTTCATTCAAACTAGATGAAAAAATAAAAAAGACAGAAAAAATTCTTAAGCTAAAATTAGTGCTATACAAGAAGACGAAACAGTTATTCAAACTCCCTGATCAAAAGTATGTATAAATCGAGTTTTTTTTTTACTAACGTAAAATAATCCACAATTTAAAAGATATTATGATAATTACTTACTTTTTAAACAAAAATTTTGTATATTAGGTAGTACGAAAAACTCAAACAAAGAAAACATAACAAACACTAACGGCCTTATTTATAAAAACACAATTCCTCTAGAGCACTCTTAATAGCCAATTTATTTAATCTGTGTTTACGATTCTTCCTTGTAAAATTTCCTCCACAGACTATTTTAATCGGCGTTTTATGGAATCGTGTTTTTTTTAATAAGACCGTAAGAGAATCAGCCGCCCCGGGATTCGGATTTGCCCCGACGCAAAAGCTACGCTGCAGCGTAGTGGGAACCAGCGCTTTCGCGGTAACTCGCTGTTAGTTTTATTATTACTAAAAATTAGTTATCAGTAATGTTATGGTATCACTAACTTAAAATGCTTCATATATAAACCAAACCCATTTACAACAGAGGAACTTCAGGACTATTTCTCTCTCTACACACTCTCCTTCGAATGCCTTCTCCTTCTCTGATTATATGAAACGCGTCAGTATGAGATAATTTATCTACAAATTGTAAGAAAGGAATGTAACTTTAAAACATGTTGCGTAACTTCAATATGTGGTATCGTGTTGAGATCCTAACTCTTCATTTTTAAGTTCATAGAATATTTTTGAGTTGAAAGTAGCAATTTTAAAGATGACTTGTTTGCAGTTCATCATCATCATCATCAGCCATTTGACGCCCACTGCAGGACATAGGCCTCCTTCGTGGTTTTCATAACATGAGGGGTTTCGCCAAAATCGCCACGCTTGGCAGGCGGGTTGGCGATCGTAGTATGCGGTTGGAATCTCTGGACGACGCTGCTGCCCCGCTCCTGGTAATTGATTTCCTTAGTCACCTTCTACGACATACACGGAAGGAAATGGAGTGACGCTATTCTTAATCCGGCGCTACACGGAAACTGTTTGCAGTTACTATTTGTAAAATAATAGAGCAAACCATTTATTTCAGTGTTCGTAAGTTTTTGCCGGAAACCTTTGAATATACCCCATAAATAAATCTGATTCAAACATATCTAACCTAATCCAGTTTTAGTTCGAAAATCGTATACCATTGTTTGACCATCAGAATAATACTTACCATCGGAATTACGATTGAACATCGATTCGTGTGATTATTACAGGGCAGCCACTGGTGGATGGAAATCTGATTTAAACGCTGATTTGCGGCCGACGAGTGATTCACCGAAACAAGCCAGCGTCCATACTGATTGCCGCCATAGGGCTTTGTCCCATACGGCGAAACACACCGGATCATTTTAGCGAGAGACTATACGGTAGATTTAAGCTAACGGTAAATTTGAGGTATTTTTTTTTATTTTTATGTAAAAATGTTAAAATCGAACAGTGTTATTTATAATAAGTCGATTCCACTGAAACACTCTTAATACGGAGTTAAAGCCGGTCTTTGATAGGAGTTCCTGGTATAAATCGGCTTTAACTATATCTTAAAAGTGTTTTAGTGGAATTTGCATTTTATAAATAAGACTATGTATTAGGGGTTAAAGTATGAAATTGCCGTTTTATTGCAATAGGTTCTTTGAATTGACATAGAATCTTCATGGTTTGAGGTTTTCGAATGAAACTTTTGTCAAATGGTTTCTATGAAGTTCTTTTTTTAAAAAATGTGAAACATTTGAATATCGACTTTCAATTGTTTTTGTTATTCAATTTAGACAAGAAAGATGGATACTGCGAAAATTCGAGTGATTTTTGAATACGAGTTCCGACGCGGAACTAACGCGGCAGAAACAGCCCGCAATATCAATGCTGCGTTTGGACAGGGGTCTACTAATGAACGCACCGTGCGATTTTGGTTTAAACGCTTTCGTGATGGAAATTTCGACTTAAAGAACGAGCCACGAGGAAGACCGCCCACACAGGTGAATAACGATGAATTAAGAGAGATAGGGGAAGCCGACCCTAGTCAAACTACCCAGGAATTAGCGGCATGGTTTAACGTTACCTTACCCACAATATTGACTCACTTGCGTCAAATCAATAAAATAAAAAAATACGAAAAATGGGTGCCTCATAATCACTCGAACTTTTGCAGTATCCATCTTTCTTGTCTAAATTGAATAACAAAAACAATTGAAAGTCGATATTCAAATGTTTCACATTTTTTAAAAAAAGAACATCATAGAAACCATTTGAAAAAAGTTTCATTCGAAAACCTCAAACCATGAAGATTCTATGTCAATTCAAAGAACCTATTGCAATAAAACGGCAATTTCATACTTTAACCCCTATTATTTACGCATAAAAATTATGTTACCTTAGCGAGTGGCAGATAAGCCTCTTGTAGTTTGCGCCCGCTGGTAGATTAAGTAATTTAACTTAGTTTTATGTCTGTACAAAAAAGTTTCTCACTGGTTAACAAGAACCCTTTCAATTCATTAACTATATTATTATTGTATGTAATCAGGCGTTAAAATGTGTAAAATGTCAGTCGACCACCGGAACCTGAGTATGCTTCGTGTTAGAGACGAAACGCGTCGCAACGCATTTTTTCACACAAGTATTGGTGTCGGTGGTGGTGTGTTTGTGTCTTGCGTTTGCTTGAAAAAGTGGTAGGGAGGGCGGTGCATTAACTAACCGCGTGTTGCTTGTGGGATTTTGGTGGAATTTAGCAAAGTAATTTTCAAATTTTAAACTATATTATTTACTAGCTTTTGCCTGCAGCTTCAAATGCGTGCAATTAGAAAATCACACCGGGACAATAAAAAGAGAAAAGTTTTTATCAGATGGCGTGTACTCCGTTTCTAATAAAGTTTGAAGTCTGTTTTAACAGATTATTAGAAAAGTAATACAAAAAGTCTTGTATTCCTTTCATTTGCAAACATTGCAGACACATCAATACGACACGGCAACCCTTTGTACAATGTTGTTTGCGAAAACTACTTAAATCAAATTCAAATCCGCTTCAAAGCGTCCGTCCGTCATTTTACATGAGAAGCTTGAGCTATAAATGTCATGTGGCTAGGCTTACGAAGCAAACTATTTTTAGGGTCCGTAGTCGACAAGGAACCCTTATAGTTTCGCTATGTCCATCCGTCTGTCTGTCTGTCTGTCATTCCGTCTGTCTGCCCGCGGCCTAGCTCAGACGAGAAAGCTAAAATTGGCATAGATATACATATTAATCAAGCCAACTTGTTATTTTCAATTTACAATAAAGGAAATGTTAATGCTTTTAAAAACAAAAGCCTTTGGGTTCTGGCAGTGACGTGAAACAAATTGCGGTGAAATGCTATGACGTAACAAATTGAATTCGAAAAATAACCATTCTGTTGCCATAACCTATGTAACAATGTTAGATATTCGTAGGTACTATAAAATTCATATACGAAGGTCAAATAAAAAATTGAAACCTATTATAAATGTTATTTATATTAACATAACATAAACTCACGCCTGCGTCCCGGAGGGATAAACAGCTTGCCACGATCCTGAGAGATCTCTTCCGCTTCATCAACATTCGTTAGTCTTTCCGTGCACAGACGGTTTCAGGTACTTTTTATATTACCCTTTGCTAATACATCCCCTATGTGGTCGATGTATGTCCGCCTGAGACATCCTTTACCAGCCCTTCCACCCACATTCAATCGATATGTTTCTTTCATCATCTTCTACATAACATGTCCAAACCAACGTAACATTCCTTTCTCAATTCTACAGGGTTACTTTGAAATCGTTCGTTTTGTAGTCAGTTCATTCAATTTAGTCCACAACGTTCTCCAATGAAACAATTGCGTGTCTTGTCATTCAAAGTAACACCACACGTAGGTACTTCTCAAGGACCTGATTTATACTGCATTAATCCTACTTTCTTGATTCTTCTGGCATGCCCAAGTCTCACTACCATCATATGTGTTGGGACCGGCACTCCATTATGTATAGTTAATCTAACTCTATCGGAGATGTTTCGGCTACTCACAAAAGAATGCAAGTGCTAATGATGCTATTATTTATATTAATAGATACTAAATCGCACTATTATAAAATTAAAAGCTCAAGGGCGTGCTTAATACAATAAACGTTCTCTCCCAGTAAACTGTTGAGAGTGTATGTGTGGTCCACTTTTGCTTGGAAAGAAAGAAAGAATAATAATTTATTGTCATGCAAGATTTACAGTGATTACCTATATTATATAGCTGGTAGACGACTTGACTATAACAAACTGGGTCAACAAGAAAGAATTAATAACAGTTTAAGCCCTAGAACTATTGGAACAAGAATATTACCGTTGCTAGCACCAACTTAGTACACACATTACTTTAGTTCCTCCTGGTATATTCACAAAGATTCCTTAAATATTTTCAAAGCTGCCAGTTAATGAACTGGGACAAAACTTCAAAATTCAACATTTAAGCGTTACCTAAAAGCAGCAAAAGAGTTTTTCATAAACTAAACAATAGCCAATAAACTGCACCGCAGTTTGGCGAAACTTGTAAAAAAAAATGTAAAGGTCTTTAATAATTAAATAAAAAATTATAATTTAAAAATACCCCCGGAAGTCTTGTTATCAACCAGAGGCACACTCGTTGAGAGACCATAGAAAAGCGAAAGAAAAGAGATGTAAAGAGACTTGTATATAATATAATGGATTTAGCACTTTCATTGAATTTTAATAGGGTCTTCTAAAAATAACGTTTATAAGGGTTTAAAACAATAAAAACTTAATTTTACATGTTTTTTTTTTCAATTTCAATTATAAATATGATTAATTGAAAAGAAAAAAGTCTGTCACGACAATTTACATTTATTTATATGCCCACCGCGGCATGGCAACTTCAAGTCCTGAGATATGTCAACGCCTCAGACACTCAGGTTTCTGAGTTTCGAGTAGTGTTGCTACTATATATAATGTATGAATTATATTTTGTGTTCCATTGCTAAATAATACCCAGTATAATATCAGTATCCAGTATTTATTTTATTTAATAAAGCAAAAAGCTGAAAGCAATTCAATTTATCATGTTTTAAATCTAGTCTATAGGCGAAATATGAACAATATTTTCCGATCTTACCGACACATAATAATAAAAAATATGTACTGGTTCTTTAAATAAAAAATCACGAATGCATTTAGTTTAACATTTTATTAGAAAGAAGTACTTTTTTTACACTTTATCAATCAATTACGTAAGTAAGTATATATATGTACTTACATAAAAATAAATATCACAGTTTTTATTATGAAATCGGGTCTTAACCTTTCATACTATATTCCGGGTATATCTAGGATTGTCATAACGTTGCAAAAGCTTTAAGAAAAACCGGCCAAGTGCGAGTCGAACTGGCGCACGAAGAATGGAACTCCGTACCATTATCTATGCAACATTAGACACAAAGATCGAGAAAAACCCGCAGAAAATCATGGGAGCCCCCTTAAATATATATATATATATATATATATATATATATATATGTATATTTATTTTATTTAATAAAGCAAAAAGCTGAAAGCAATTCAATTTATCTGCTGGGCATTATAATATTCATGTTTTAAATCTAGTCTATAGGCGATTGAATATATCTGTTGCCACGAATGCGCTAATGCCGGGAATTTAATCAGGGAGCGGGCGTGGAGGCGGAAGAGCCACGTTCCCCTGGATTTACGAGCGAAAAAGCTTCCGGAACTTTCGACGTTCACGCGAAAAGTACACTGGTACTTCTTGGCCGCTTCGCGCGGTTACATTTAATTCTTTTTTCGTCCTAATTTTCACTACAACAAGAGTTAGGGTCTAGGGTGTTAACGCTGAGCGACCCCAAAAGAGACAGTATCCTCTGCTGAAACACTAAACCCCACCAACGGGAAACCCGTCAGACAGATGGATCCTTTACTGAATATTAATGAACCTTACCTTAACTGTTAGATATTGTATGGCTGATATTGATTCTTGGAAACTTTCATAACGCAATGGTTAAACGGACGTATAGGTAGAGATTCATATGTGGTAGACTCGTTGGGATAATTCGTACCTAATATTAGACACTATAACTCTTCCTGAAAAGGGGAAAATAAGCCCTACCCCCCGTGTACACCACTGTACAGTACACGGTCACAATATTCTTTTGTTATTTGTTCGGTGATCGCCCTACCGAAAGCCCGCACCATATTCTGGTTAGAAAAGCCTGGATTTGCAAGGAGAGCCTTTGCGTGCATAGAATATTATGCAGTTTACCACAGTTTATGCGCCGACGAGTAGAATGTTTGTAACATACAGACGGGCTTCATTAAGCTTGCCTTAGACTGTTGAGTGTGGCTTTCATAAGGTGAGTGGGTTTTATTCTCCAAAAATTCCTTCGTGGTCAATCTTGAGGGAGAAAAAAACTTATCAGTTCTTTTAAGCAGACATGTGATTTAACTCCGGTCTTGCCATGAAAATACTCTGGAAAATATCTTTGCGAACTTGCCATCACCCTGCCCAGCATTTTTTTCTATCTTGTCCTTGTGTTAAGCGAACCTTTGTATATGTTATATCTTATGTAACATGTATAGAATATCCAATACAATTCCTTAAGATATATTAGACTTACCACCGACGCGGTTTAAAAAATGTGTTAAGCATACTCTGTGCGAAAAGCCTATTATAAGATTAAGGATTATTTGGAAGACAAATGTGTCTGGTATTTAAATAATGTTAACGGGGACGATTGTTTCTAATGTAGCGTAAATTTAAGTTGAAAACTCTGTTAATTGAGTAAATCTGTCTTGAAAAGCATAAATATAGAGTTTCTTTGTTAGCTTCTTCTCCGCATAATCTATTAATTGTGAAACTAACAGCTTTGACGTTTATTAAGCAAACATTTTGTTTTTATAGTGAATAAAATTATTTACTTTGACTTTATGTAATGTCCTTTTGAATGTTTTGTGTGCAATAAAGTGTAATTCGAATTCTTGTTTACTCTCGTTGAAACAGTTAAATAAAACGCAGGTGACCATTGGTTAGAATCCGTCCGCAAACACATTTTGAAACTAGCAGTTTTTAGGCTATTTCGTTGCCTCGCGAAAACTTGTTTGCCGACGTGTTTCATAAAAGGGATTCGAATCGCATTCGAGAACGAGTATTTTACCGTGCCTCTCACATTCACGAGAGGCTGAATTATTAACAGCAATAAAACGGTGCGTGGCGCAGCCTGGCAGAGCGGAGCTACAAGTGGAGTGGTCCAGAATCGAAGTGGGCCCGAGTCAACATCGGCGGCCCGACCCGCTGACTCGGTGATTGCGGGCAAACAAGCGGCCAGCACAAATTACCTTTCCCACTAGTCCCCCTTAACACCTGAGTGGACGTTCCTTCTTACATTTTTAAGACACAGGTTTCTATTCGAGCTCAGTGTTGTTAGCTAGGGACCCATGGATCTGTAACAAACACAGCAGTTGACATTTTTACAATTTTACAAAATTTCCCCGTAGGTCATTTTTAGGGATCCGTACCTCAAAAGAAAAAAACGGAGCCCTTATAGGATTACTTTGTTGTCCTTCAGTCCGTCCATCCGTCTCTCTGTCAATACCCTTTGTCTCGGGAACTCGATACGCTGAAATAATTAAAACCATTATACTCAAGTCTACAGTCCCCTGAAGCTGTGAAAAAATCAAACATCTAAGTTGATTTAAAAAAAAGGTACTGCCATTTATGCTGCAAAAAACGTATATTTTGTCAGCAGTAGGTATTTATTATAATACTTTTTTTTGTACAATATTTAGCCGATTTTACTTTGAACGCATAGGGCAACCCTTCTTGTCTGTGCTTCAAAACGAACCGTATTTTCAGGGATTCCCAAAAATTATGGATACGTTTGTGCCGTTACACACGCCGCGCCGCCTGCCTAGTATAGCCGGGCAGCGCTCCACGCACCATCGTGTGGAAGCGCCTGCCTACTCCCGCCAAGCCACGAGCCGGCCCCCACCGCGAGCGCGCCACCCGTCCCGCCACACCGAGTACCGCGTGGGTGCAGGCGCTGTATAAGCCCATCATGTTGCAGTCACGATGCAGTTCATCGTCTGCTGTCGGACCAACTTCCCCTAGCTCCCACGGTTTGGAACCCGATCCTGGCTGCGGAGGAGAAGACCTAGGACCAGCTTCGCCTAGCTCCCACGGTTCGAAAACCGAGCGGAGGTGAAGATCTGGAAAGCAGTTTCGGGCCCCGTCAGCTTGTTCTCACGGACTCGCCACGCGGCTTGTACCTCACCGTTGGCAGACCCCTGTGATCACTCGGTGCAGAATCCCCTTCCGGGACCTGCCACCTATCCATAGGCTCGCGGACGATCGCGAGTCGAGGCTCGCTACCTACCAGCGTTGGGCCTTAACAATAGAATCCCCCCCGTGTAGTGCTTATCCGCAGTGTTGTGAACTTTAAAGGGCAGTAGTGATAAATCAGTGAAACAGACAATCTTATAGTGTTAGTGGAACTGTGTATAGGAATGTTGCATTTTAAATAAATATCTAATCCTGTTGGTCTTGCGTTTGCTTCACCCTCCAGTCTGAGCTGGTACCCAATTGCACAGACCTCCAGAAGGATCACCTTTCGAGGTAGTAGACAGGGTAACAGATATTCGATGCCCTAGCCCCTCGCCATACGTTTATGTACTTACTCGGTTAGAAACGAGTAAGGAAATTACGTACCAAAGTATTTTTTTGTTTTTTTATTTGAGGTTGCAAGACCCATATTAACAAAAAACAACAAAAACAATACACACATCAGAAATAAAAACACAGAATATAGACAGTTCAGTCACCCCAATAATGCCGATCACATTTCATTTCAATTATAAAAAATGCGAACTTAATACTAAAGTAAAATCAGAAATGTTTTGTTTGTATCCGCATTAATTTTAAATAGTTTTTTTATAGCTGTCATCGGCATTACTTCAATAACCCTTCTAAATAATATTGATGATGCGAAAGAGGTTTGTCAGGACTTAGCAAGCGGCAAGCCCTGGTCTCTGCCGAGCCCTCTGGGATACAAGCGTGAGTTTATATAACGCATGTATGAATAGCCTATACCGATGTCCACGTGAAATCTATTTGTATTACTCAGGCACTTAAAGAACGAGATAAGCGCTGCCTGTTCAACATCAATCTTTTTCTTTGAATGACTGACCCCCCGTGTACGGCTATCAGTTGGCCAATGTATATAAAAAAACCGGCCAAGTGCGTGTTGGGCCACTCACATTATAGGGTTCCGTAGTTGGTCGTCAAAATATACGGAAGGTGGAAGGTGGCATTTTTGATTGATATGAGGATTTAATTTTACTTATATTAACTACCTGCTTAAAATAATTTTCAGTGGAACTTGTAAAGAGTTTTCCTTTTATAAATTAGTCGACTATTACTCGTTATCTTGTCTACTTAACCATGATCCTTTGATCCATGATCCCTTTTATAATTTTTGTCATTATTTTTTTAGATTTTACTCTACCATTTTATCGGCGTGACTAATATGTATACTAGGCTCAATTTCAGCTCTCTAGTATTAATCGTCTTTGAACTAAACCGCGGACAGTAAGGCAGACTGACGGACAGGGAGAAACTATAAAGATTCCTTGTTGACTACAGAACCCTAAAACAAACTAAGAACTGTTAACACTAGATTAACCTAAGTGAGTTTCATCTATTATGATACGAGTATATAGTGACGTAAGATTTCAGTGCAACTAAAGTACCTAATTCACTACCAGTTTCGCTCAAAAGCATTGCAATAGGTACCACACTTGGCCTCGACGTAAACAAGAAAATAAAACGCTTTATCAAATTGCCAAACAAAGGGTGAGTTGTGTATGTGCTTGAAGCTGCAAAAGCTTGCTGCTGTGCCGAGAATGAGTTGCGCTTTCTGGCAACACAGAGAGAAAAGTAAGTGTGTTTTCATCCACCCCCGTGTGTAGAGGAATTCGACACCCACTCAGCTATTTACGAGCGATGGCGCGATAAGTATTTCCTCTTTCAATACGCTCAAAGAGACTGCCCGGCTATTCACGGCTGGCCCAACAAAATGTTACCTATAGGGAACAAGACGATCGCTACCCTTTTTCCAACAATCAAAACATGTGTACTACCTACATACTAATTCATCGGAGTTTAAGCGTATAGATAGCTACTTATAGCACTAAGAACTCGTAAATATTCAGTGGTACGTAGATTCCTCCGCTCAATAGAGCCAGAATGGAAAAGTATTAGCAAATTTTTCGACTGAGTACGTCACAAAACATTATCCGCGATACCGCAGCCTTCAAACTCTTGATGAAGCTCATCAAAACATTTGTCGGCATAACAACGGAAAACTTCAGCTATTATTCCGGTCGGTTTACTAAAACAAAAGTGTTCTTAATTTCTGATCTGGGATTTCATGGGATCATTATTTTCCACGGTTCGTTTGGCGGACCAAGTTAGCGACGCGCGGCGGCATTCGTTTCTTGTCAGAAATTAAACTAAAGCAAGCTGAAACAACGAGCACATTATGAGGCGTAATCCTGCAGCGGGTGGAGCCGCGTGAAACGAACCCAAATTATCCCCGTCTTCTTTTATAAACGTAATTTTGCGAAATGAGTTGCAAAAAGGTGTTTTGGTTGAGAATATGTACTGTGTAAACCCTAAAATAAAATTTCTTATCGATAATTTAGATTTATATTTTTACAAGGATGTGTTTGGCTTGTGAATAGGTAATATTATCTTATTGCAGAAAGATATTCGGTTTAAGTAGCAAAGCGGGCGTCATCATCATAACCGCTTGAGCCCACCCCTGAATTAAAAAACCTAATGGCATGGAATAATCGAGCGGTTATCGGCGACATTTCATTTCCAGCCTTAACAAATGCCACTTCATGAATCTCCGGGGAAAATTGAATCGGCGAAGCCGTTTCTTTGCTCTGTTCATTTCTTTAGAGCCTAGCGGTCTGGCCTGCGACCTATACTAGAGCAAATTTAAGAAAAATATAATTATATAGCCGCTAGTGTCAAATTCCTAATTGACTTTGTCATTTACTTTATTGTAATCGCCTAATTCTTCGGACAATAATTGTTTATTAATATGAATGGTCCATTTGTAAGAAGAGGATGACTACACAAAACTTTATAAAGAAGTAATTGTATATTCCGTTTAGCAACAATTAACATTTAACAAGCGAAGTTGGAAGAAGGCAGCATTGTCCCGAGTACAAATCTCGTGTTTCGTTGTTATTTGGCAAATTAATTCAAAAACTTTATCTTGAAGACGCAACTGAAAGATGTTTGCGCAGATGGAGTTTGCTACTTAATAATTTTCCTACACAGTTTTGCTGAATCTCCTTAACTGTTCAGAGAATGCTAACATATGACTACGTGCGTAAGCCTTTGGACTTTCCTAATCGAAAGTCTTCACAATAACAATTTTACCATGCTTCTAACAGAAAACTTGATTCGTGAACGTTGGAATATGTAAAATACAATAAAGAGCTTGACGGATATTTGACTCGAAACACGTCTCCGCCATATTTGAATCCTTTGACGTAATCTACGGATAGAACGATTGCCTCAACTACGATAAATTCATACATTTCACTGCACAGTAACCTGGCCAAGACTGTTTCGGTTACACAAATAATAGGGTTGTATAGCTATACTTCGTAAATTGGAAATAAACCGAAGATATATTTTAAAAGATCTCAAAACTAAAAAAAAACAGATGTATCGGAAGAGGTAGGTATATCACAAACTTGCTTTAGATTCAGCTGTATGAGAAGAGGAAGGTATATCATAAATTCTGTTCACATTTGCGTGCGTGGGAAGAGGAAGGTATATCATAAATATTCTTCAGATTCGTCTGCTAGTTAGTGCAAAAAAAACTTCCTTAAGGGTTTCGTGGTAGACTAGGGACCCCAAAAGTTGTCGGTTTTTTCTATTAGCCATCGAATCAAAACAAAAGGAGCTAGTCTACGTTCGTTATTTTGTTGGCACAAAGAGAAGCCACCAATTGGCCAGACCTAGTTCCCATTCCTTGTTTCGGAACGCTCACCGAGGAGCAAGCAGGGAAATTGTCGTCCCCACAGGAGTTCGCAGCTAGAGAGATAAGAAAAAGGTTCAAAGATTCCACAATCAACGGGGACACTTCAACACATAAAATTTCTTTTTAACGAGAGTAGCTTTTCAACAGTATACTTTTGGGCCCGACATAAAAACGGATAGATATAAATATACGCTTTGCACATAAAACACTACGGCCTTGTTCAGCTCGTTGTAATAAACCTGTTTATTCCTTTTTTTATATAAAGATGCTTGCCCCGAAAATCACGAATATTTCTTAAGACTGTCTAGCGCGAGAGAATTTTGATACAAGCGTAGGTAGTTTTGTTTTAATTTACATTATTTATAACATGACACGAATCGACGCTTAAAATTGTTAGAAATAAATAAAGAAAATCTCATCTAAATGATCACACGACACAAAATTACTTACATAATAAGTATATAATCGAGTTTTAAAATTGCAAACATATAAATAAATCAGAGCCTTCTAAGCTTTCTTTTGTAAATTTTCATAAGGATTTAAGATAAGGTGAGAATATTCTTTGTAGAAGACAAGTTAACAACATAATCGTAATAATAGTTACAATGCGAAAAGATTCTAATTTCTCTTTTACTGCTAGAGAATTGCTATATTATATTATTTTTGTTGCACTACCCGTGCTGTGGACAATTTAAAAAGGATTTGAGACAGTTGTTATGTTAAAGAATGAATAAGTTTTAATAAGTTTCATTTCGATCTGATATTTATCGATAAAAGCCCTCTTAAATCAAAACAAAAGAAAGAAAATACTGTAGGTACGTGTATAATAGTGAAGATTTTCATGTAATTAAACAATTAAATACAGCCGTAAGCATTGTAACCTGCAGCTGTTATCGCTCTCTCTCTCTCTCTCTCTCTCTCTCTCTCTCTCTCTCTCTCTCTCTCTCTCTCTCTCTCTCTCTCTCTCTCTCTCTCTCTCTCTCTCTTTCGGTCCCTCACTAGCTTTAGGCTCACACGATGCAGTTAGATTTTGTCATCTTCTCGTCTTCTTGTTCTTTCGTGTCGAAATCATCTACTCTTCCTCAGACATCTCGCTCCCAAAACCGCGCTGCTGCGTTTACGCCTCCATGAGATCCTGTAAGCTGCAAAGATGCGATGCGATGCGATGCGATTGCGAAGTATAAGATGCACTTATACTTGACTCTTACTCGGAAGAATTTTATCTCTCTGCAAGTTATTACGAATCTCTAAAAATTCGTTGCAAAATGCCAACTCTTTGTCATGGCGTTGCCACCGTTGTTTTTTTGTAGTTTCACGACAATTATACATTAACCATAGACGTTAATGTGAGTATACTACTATATTCCCATCCAAAGACGAATTGCTTTGCCCCCATTTCAACAGTTTTTCAAGCTTCCAGCGATAGTTTAGTTTTTGTAGCGGCTCTTCAGCTCCGCGTCGAATCCCTTATCATCGATTTGTCGCCGTCGCCGTCGACAAGTGACAGATAAAATGCAGTCTCACAGTTTGAGAGCCACTGTGATTTATTGTTCAGCCAAATAGGCGATAGCAGAAGGACTCGTTTGAAGTAAATTCTTAGCATCATAAAAGATAAAACGTGTATTGTTGATGTGAAAGTGAAAGTGAAAAACATTTATTTCCATTGTAACACAAAAATAAAACAAATTTACGGAAAGACGTGCCTAATACAATCATGCCGAACACGAGTTCCGTGTGCCGCCGGATAATAGCGTCACTCTTTTTCCTTCCGAGGATGTCGTAGAAGGCGACTAAGGTAATCAATTACCAGGAGATGGGCAGCAGCGTCTTCTTGAGATTCCAACAGCGTACTGCGATCGCCAACCCGCCTGCCAAGCGTGGCGATTATGGCAAAACCTCTGATAGTTATGAAAGGAGGCCTATGTCCTGCAGTGGGCGTCAAATGGCTAATGATGAACACAAGTGCTACAATAGAAAAAGGCCGCAGCTCAGCAATCAAAAGCGACTAGCGCTGGTTTTCTACTGCACCTGATCAGCTGATCTATGAACAAATATACATATTTGATAACAGAGAAAAAAATAATAATTGAAAGATGCGCTTAAAGATACAATACAATATAATAACAATAATGAAGATGTACAGACCCAATAACATTTGCATGTTAATGTTGATTAATTAAAATTTAAACTAGGCATACCGAGAGACCATATAAGATTGCGCACTGAGACCTGAGTTTTCCCTACATCTTGAAAATCAACTTCGTACAAAAACGGGTTTTATTTCTATGCACCTATTTAGATTAATGCTCTCACTTCTTTTACACCACTCCTTTCGCTACTGCAAGTTGGCAGTAACTGTCATCTGCTGAGCAGATCTTCTTTGTGTATCTACTCAAAGTTCGAGAGCTGCCACAGCTGTCACTGTGAAGCGGTGAGACGCCTCTGTCTCAAGATGCGCACTTCAGACTATTGACTTCATACTTCTAGAATGATGATGACGAAAATTACATTTTCATTCGTCAAAATTCGCCATTAACAAAAAAATTGTTCTTCGTGATTGCAATTGCAATAATTATTTAGGCTAAAAACAGTATCGGAAATACGATATAAGGCATGTACCTACAAAGGCGAGCTTATCTCTGTGAGAGATTTGTATTGTATCTGTAAATAAAGTATCTGTACGCTATATAAGAAATAAATAAGAGCCTGATTTTACACCCAAGTAAAATAACATGTTGTAATGCTCCTTGTAATATTGAACATAAGTGAGATGCGTATTTATACACAAATACAGCAAATTAGTGAACTTATTGAAAGATATTTATTACATAATATATATTGAATACCGTTGACCGGAAAATAGGCAAGAAAACTTTTTAAAATAATTCGAAGATCACGAGCGCTTTTAGTTTTGTCAAAGGAATGTTTAAAAGAGTTTTAAGTTTATTTTTACATCTCTCAAAAACTTTGCGAGTTAATAAAAGACAACTACACACGCAAGAAATACTATGTTTTTCAGAACCATGCAAAGTTACACAGAAGAATTTAAAAGAAAATTTAAGGCTTGAAGACCAATTACTTTCTTTTTATTTGACTTTACATGCTGAAATTTGGGAATTTCCAAAAACCGGTGGGGGCCTGGATTTTTTTTTGTAGCTGACGAGATAAAAAATAACCCGGTCAATTAAATTTGACAAACGATGGAGGGAGTGCCGTGTATATCAAATCTCATCTAGAAGTGAAGATATCTCAAGCTTAGTGCTTAGTTGACCTTTTGTTATAGGTATTAGTGCTTCCAACGAAAGCGTGCTCCGGATCTGGCCGATCCCTTTGAGTTCTATTTACTTCGATCGCTACACTGTTCGCTGAATGTGTTCGGATGGGAACTGATAAGCAGATTTGGACTTATAACTGTCGTTACTTCAACAAGCAACAAACGCGCGGTGCAACAGTTTTACTAATAACCCGATACAAGAACTAAGCCGTCTTAAATCAACTAGAAGTTTTATTCGTTGGATTTACGTTACCTAATTATGGTAAAAATTTGTAGGGTTCCGCAGTCGACAAGGAACGGACTTATAGTTTCGCCATGTGCGTCCGTCCGTCCGTCTTTCTGTTTGTCGGTCTGTCTGTCTCTGACACTGACAAAACGGTAGGATAATTTAGGGATGATTTATTTTCTCGTTTGGCCCATAGTGTGGGTGGTATCGTTGAATTGGTCGTATTGTGGATATAGGAAAATTATTTTTTGATTCAGGGATCCGTTTGCGAATTATTAATGCGCGTAATTACTACGCGCAATTTTTTGTTAGAGTGGAGCGTCCCATTTTCCTGGCTCAACGGTTGATTGTAGGATCGTGAAAAAAATCAGGGTAGTAGCGCATACACATATATTGAAGTTAAAAATATATATATACGCGTCGAATTGATAACCTCCTCCTTTTTTGAAGTCGGTTAAAAAGGAAAAGTATCACGGCTAAGTCGGCTTTACAAGTTAACAAATAATAGTCGACCAACTTATGAAGGAAAAACTGCGTACAAATTACATTAATTATTACTTTGGTGAAGTGCTTAGTCATGTAAAGCAGGTAGTAAATAAAGCAGGTTCATATATTTGGACGACTAACTACAGAGCGGTTCGGGCGCGTGGACCGACACGCACTTTGCCGGTTTTTGTGAATGCGATGAATTACAAATAATTGAATTGTTATTAAATCTCGTTATGATCACAGAGATGCACTTACGTGTGCGTTTTGAGTTTTAAAAGGATTCGTTGACAATTAATTGAGAATAATTAAATTAAGAAAATTACGTACATTAAACTTAACATAAACTCATGCCTGTATCCCGGAAGAGTAGGCAGATACCAGTGTCTGACACTGCGATGGCTTCTGTGACAATCTAAATTAATTTATTCTTTCTTTCTTTATGAATCCTAGCCTAAGCTGTCACGGCGAATTTGCCACGCGTATCCATTGTAAGACTACGATGTCATTATAGCCTTATAACATAATCGTAAGCTTTATATACAGGCGAAGTAAGTTCGCAGTAATTATGTGGTAGAAATATACTTAGGATAAATCTACTACAAAATTACTACGCGCTGTGTAGTAAAGTCATTGCAGATTTACTCCTAAGAGTCTTAAGTATTATTTTCGAATATGAAATTACTACACACCTACTACGCCATATAAATCTTAGGATACGCTGCTACGAAATTGCTACGCTGCGCCTAGTAGCAGATTAGATTAGATTATTACTTTATTGCACACGAAAAGCAGTACAGGAAATATGACAATACGAAATTACATGTACAAATGCGAGCAGTGAAGCAATAATTATCGTATCAGCTTTCCTCCTAAGTATATTTCTACTATGAAATTACTAAGTACCTCTTACGCTTATATATACAGCTTACAATTTCACTGTGCAAGTGCTTAACATCTAAGAGTTAAGTATAAACTACATCTAGCTTTGAAAGATTAGCACTAACAACAATCATGTTAAGCGTTCACAAAGTTTTGCAAGCAATACTGAGCGCGTAGGTATTTCTCTTCTAATCATAATTCCCATCATATATGTCCAAGAAACCTCTTCTTAGTTTCATAAGAAGGAAACTTCATTCTACAATACCTACGTATCTATAAAGGGTCACCTCTAAAATGCGCAATTCCTTATAAGCGGCCCATCAGTTAGTGTCTTACAGCATCCTTCGCTATATGAAAATAGAGCCCACTGCTGAGCATACACTTTCTCCCTTTCACGCCAACCCTAGGAACGAATCGGGCTTACGTAATATTTTGAAATTCGCGCTTTATGCGCTCTACCAAAGTCACAGCCTCCGGTAAAACAATGTCCTATGTCCATTTTGCTTACGACATATGATTTTAAAATCAAACATTGTCACTAAAAAGCAGAAAAAAAAATTTTTGGAGGAAAGTTGTGAATGATAAACTCATTGGAGTGTTTCAGGACTTTCGTATTGTAGAGGTAATCCTGTGTATAATCATTCTATAGTTAGCAATTCACACAGACGGTCGTTAGTTAGGCAGCCGGTGGGTGGTTAATATTACTTGTAACTTTGCTCTGTATAGGCAAACTAATTGCCAGCCCCATACTTTGATCCCACGTAACTCTTGAATCATATAACACAGCCGTTGAAACACAAAATGTAAGAACAGAATGTAAGCGCAGTAAAACTTTTACTTAACATTCATGTAAAGGCAGACCCGTAAAGTTTTACTTGTGATTATACACGCAAAAATAAAAGACTTCTGATTTTTGTATTCACTTTTTCATATTGCCTATAAACGTACCACTGCAGGGCACGAGCGTTCTTTCAGAGAGAGAATATGAGCTTAATCACTACGCGTGCCCGCCGCAGACTCGCAATTTCAAGCGCAATTCATATTTATTTACAGAAAACTCTAACTGATCAAATACCTGTTACCTGGTAAACCTGAAATGCCTGATCCTTTGTAGCTACTAGAATACGTTCTTAAGAGACCATATCTAACTTTTGGAGCAACTGCAAGCTGCATTCAAATATTTTGTACAGTTAGCGGGATATACATTTGTCACATTTTCATTCATAACGCCAACCGATTCTACCGGAGGTTTCTAATTACAGCTTTCTAGTAACACCGGTCTTTGCGCTAGGCCGCGGACGGCCAGACAGACAGACAGACGGACATGGCGAAACTATAAGGGTTCCTTGTCGGACTCCGGAACCCTAAAAAGGCTACGATATGTTGATCAGATATTCCTGACCATAGTTAGTTTATACGTATTTCTCTATAAACCATTTTTTTGTCAAAGACCACATATGAACGGTATTTGTACAAAAAAAAATCCTTAAGAACATAATAATTTGTTCTTCTGTTCAGATTAGTTTGCGATTGAAACTTAGCTTTTGCGGCAAATGCCATCTGCTGGGGTCATTCAATTTAATTTTATAGACCGCACTTGTATTGAATTTGGGGTTTATTAGTTTCAAACTAACTGCTCAAAGATAACCGCAATTTCAATTACAACCACGTGCTATGGATAGTTTACCAATACGGACTTAGGGAAGATAGGTATATTATATGCCACAGACTGACTATTATGAGATTTGCTCTAAGTCTGGTTGGTTGTTTGAAAAATTGTTCAATCAATCAATCAGCCCGTACACTTCCATTGCTGGACACCCGCCTCCCTTGAGACACGCCACTTTCTTCTGTCCTCGGCCATCCTCATCCAGCCGCTACCAGTCTCATATCATTGGTCCAGCGAGCCGGTGGGCGTCTTACGCTGCATTTGCCAGTTTGTGGTCTCCACTCGAGAACCTAGGTTTTTCGGCATATGTGAACTGCCCACTGCCACTGCAGCTTGCTAATGTTATAGGCTATGTCTGTTGAAAAATAGTTATCGGTGCGTATTCAATTAACCATTAATCGATTCGAACTACTAACAATTCAAGTAACAATAAAATTGATAAACGGCTGCTGCGCCCATAGCGCATAGTGCACGTTATCAAAGTTGCGGTGTCGATGCCGGTGATGCACGCGATTGAAGTTGAACGAGTAGGGTCCGTATAATATATGACAAACAGTGCTTTGTTTTTTAATTAAATTCCTAAAATCAGCACATCGGGAGTTTCGTGTGTAGGTATGCATAAATGCGAAACGCAACGCAAGCGCACACCGGCCGCAACGACCCGCTACTATTGATTCTTCAATTGTTGTCGCATAAACGAAATATTTGAATAAAAACGAATACTACGAATAAAAACTACGGATTTGTGGCAACTCGACAAGTAGAGTTGGGCTTTCACGGGGCTGTAACAAACACAACGGTTACAAGGCGTTCATCATCAAACTAGACACACGGATGGTTATATTACCCCGTTCATATTTCCCATAATGGCGTTTAAGCTTAGTACGCATGATGAAATATCACGCTAGGTTAGTGTTAATGTAGCGTGAAATTTTATCATGCGTCACTTAAATGTTAAGTCAATAAGAACCGAAGTTCTGTTTGTCAGCTAGTTTAATAAAATGAACATTCCGAAATCCAACAGAAATAGTTCCACATTGAGTATAAGACTAATCAATAGACAATACAGGGTGATTCAGAAAAGTCCGGTGAAACTTAGGGGTTCTTTAAACTTATCAATACAAACACCTTTATTAAAAAATATCGGCTAATCTACATACGTTAATATTTGTTCTAGAAAAGTATGGAACAATAGATATTTTTGAATCAATAGATTTTTGACTTGGTCTTAAAATAAAAATTGTTTTATTGATCCTTAGGTGTCACGGAGTTTTTCTGGAACACGCACTGAAAGTCCTTAAAAAGCATGTAAGTAGCAGACCATTCAAAACTCCAAATAATTTATCACCACAATTCGTTGTGTACCGGAAGCCGAGGGTTTATACGCAGCGGACATTTGTACGGTGGGAGCGAGGCTTATCAAGTGCGTAATCAGTTTATAACGTCTAAATAAGCGGCGTTCGGACCGACAGACCTGTTATTTACAGCCATGCAAATTGCCGACTATAAATGTACCAGTAAATCTCCGCCGAACCGCGGGAGACAACATACAAATTAGCAGCTCGCTACCACTCGCTACCGCTCTAATAGACTGTACGGAGCCGTGCCATTCTGTTCCCTTAGTGACTTCTCGTGCACACTCTATACTAAATAAATTTTAAGTTACATTTAAGGCGCGCGCGTTTACTAGCGATGTAAGTAACGCGCATTCGCGTAACGCGTTTCATATAGATTAAAGAACGCTGTTCGCGATATTATTTTGCAATCAATTCCAACTCTTCACGAGCCTAATTACTTTGAAGATATTTAACAGTTTTCGCCTTATAGTGAAAATAATTTGGTTCTTAACCGAGGAATGATAAAAAGCCGGCAAAGTGCAAGAATAACTTCTGCACCACGGGTTTCGTACCATATACGCTTTCACTAGTTCGGCATCTTTAGCTCCTTGGATCCTGCTTATGTTGTTGAAATAACTCAAAACCCGAAAATCGCAATGAGCATCGCAAGAAAAAGTCTCTACATACCTACTTACTTACTTTTTTTCAATGTGTTCTTGAAACTTAACGCGATTAATTTGCACGAAAAATTAAATTGAGAACTTCGCTTATAATTATTAAAAGTGGTTTATTTATCGGTTGGTCGGTTGATTTATAAGAAATGGTTTTTAGGTCTTTCGTTATATATTTCAGTAACCCGTTGTATACGTACTGTTTCTGCACAAATTTTGTCTATTTGTCTGTATTACTGTTTTTATAAAAATAGTAGTTAGATTGCTTACCTAGGCAGAAAACAACTATTTTTAAAGTGAGTTTCTTTGAATCGAGAGCGGAGCGAAGGATTCTAGAGTAGAATCCCGAGCGTAGCGAGGGGCGCTCAGCATTCAAAGTACACCACTTGAGCTTTAAATAGTGTTGCTCCTGAGATGGGCACTCTACTTTTTATCACCGTCTATGAATTTTTTTTCATTTACTTATTTAAGTAACTGCAACTTATGAATAAGAATAGAATAGAACGTTTTTACCACATTTTTAGCGTCCGATACAATTTTCTCTGGAGTTAACAGAATTCTTTCTCACTACTTGAAGATACACATATTTTTTATAAAAAAATAGTAAAATCCGAATTTAAGTATGTAAACAATTACGAACAAAGGCGGAGAAATCCATTTCGCGCGTCTTTTATTTTTTCACAATCTTTTTTTCCATGTGTTACTTGTCCATACCAAGTTCGTAATTGATCTCTTTGATGATTGGAACTTTTACTACACATATCCACATTCGAAATTCAAATCACTTTTCATCCCTAGGGATCAAAGAGCTATTTTGGTCCCTGTTTACGAGGACTAAACTAGGTATTTTTTAATATGGACCCTATTATTGTATCTACACATATAAGTATATGTGTATGCTCGTCGTTTATGAAGTATATTGGTCTGAGCACCGTAACACATAAACACTCTTATGGTGGCGCATAAAAAACTAGGTTGCTTGCTTCGCGCCATTCTGTCTTCCCATTCCGTGAACCCCTCATTTGTGTAAAAAGTTTAGTCCGCCATTTAGTCTTCCCATCGGTCATTGCTTTTAGTTGGGATAGGTCAGTCTTTGTTTTATTTTGTTTTACTCGGATACACCTCTGACAAGGGATCGACTAAAAGGTATAGCCAAGAACGCGGACTTAACGTCTCTTTGTTCCATTCTAACCTTTATGTCCACAGAAATAAAATGATAGGAAGAGACGAGAGGAAGAGACTTTAGTACATAATATCTATGCTGAATGATTAATGTAATTTGGCAGTGGTTACAATACTTTTCGGTAAAGGCATACATTTTTTCCTGCCATATAGAATAAAAGAATCTCAATATAGTAATTTATTAATATACACATCCTTTATTGTAGACCGGAAAAAACAATCATATGATTAACTACATAGACGAAAGACTTTAAACATTATATAAGCAAACCTAAATGGATGTTTCAACGAAACTCAGCAATTTTGCAGCATACGTCACATTAAGTACTTATGCAATAGAGTTGAAATTCCAATTCAATAAGCTTGCAAAAAATCTCTTCGTTCAAGTGAGGCGAATATTTACGGCAAATGTATTTAGAGCAGCATATTTATATCTAAGGAAAGAGTGGATTTTTTTTTTAATGTTATCAGTTCTGTGCTGGGTAGGAAATACCTAATAAGGGTAAGGCAGACGGACGCCGAGCTCAGAGAGGCAACCCCAATTATCATAACGCTTAAGCGTTCTCATTTACGGCTGCCCGAGAATCACCCTCCTAACATGGGGCGCAGAAATCGAATGAAGCAAAAAAAAAAACTTGCGATTCTAATTTCTACTTAGCCATTTCATGGGATTACTTCGCACGCTTTTACATTCGGCTAATGTTGGATTGGGTATAGTGATTATATGGCTCTAATTGCAATTGTTTTTAACCGCAAATGTACCTTATAAACAATCGTGATGACTCGTTAAATCTATAACTGATTATGAGCACCTAGAATGTCCACTTACAAGAGGGACATTCTAAGGCAAGTATAATCAAATAATCGGATGTTGCTGACTGTACCCGAAAGTAAACAAATTGTACCAAAAATGAGGAAAATAAAATAACTTGCCCGTCGCGCCAATCTATTGATAAAATATAAAGCACGATAAAAACAGCGGCTGCTTGTGGAACGCTTAATAACAGTCTATCAATTGTGTATAACAATAATATTAAAATACTCGTTTGGACCTAAAATTACGAAATTAATTGAAAAGTTGAGTAGTTCATAGTGAAATAACATGTCGGCAAAAAGCCCGCCTGCACGCCGTCCAAAAAAGTCAGAAGCTAAAACGTAACAGAAAACTAACTCCATTACGGTAATGGAAAACAGTGAGCTCTTGCGTTCTGCTGGATTTTTTGCCTCCCATTGCACCGATGCCGCAGTGCAGTTACAGAAAATACATGTATCAAAGCCTCCCTTTCATTTGGATGCGCGCAGCTGGCCTCAGTGGAAATATATCGACTTTTAATAACGATATTGGATCCAACTGTTAGGGACTGAATGCACTTGCGGGTACTTACCCGCAGCCTCGAGAACGTGTGGAGTGGAGTGGGTGAATGGAATGAAAAAATCAAGACCGCAAGTACATTTTCAAACATTCTATAAAACGAGCATTATACCGTAAGCTATGTAACCTTTATTGGTTACAGTAAGTCCTTCAAACTCTGTTACTATTGTGAAAAGTGAACGACATATCAGACATACGGTTGTGACAAACATTTTTATCCCGTCTATGTTCAGTAGCATTTTCTGCACTGTGTTGTTCCCTTTCAAGGACTTTTTTTATTTTTTAAAGCTTTTTTAAACGTTCGTAAGTAAGTTGTCCGCACAAAATTCGAATATTTGCAAGCCATTTTTCAACTGCTTACTGGTATCCAAATAGTTCGGTGACAATGCAATATACCTATGGTACCATGGACCTGATCTGATGATTGAGTCGAGATGTAGAGAATGGAACTCCATGGTGGCAAATGGTAAGATAGTTTAGTTTGGGCTAGTTTATTCTTTTATCATAAGCACTTTCCGTTTCACAAAATGACGAGGGTCTGGAGACGGAGCCAGAGTATTGCCACTGGAACTCCCAGATGGGAAGTGCTATGATAACTCGTTTCGTTTTTTGTTATGAGTAGTGTTATGATAACTCGTTTGGTTTGTTGTTGATCAGGGTCTGAAGATGAAGCTGAAAGACTGCCACTGGAATTCTGTGATAGAAAGCGATAGTCAAGTTTGGGCTCTTTTGGTTTACTGTCATAAGTACTTTCCATGACTCAAGGGTCTGAAAATGAAGATGAAATACTGCCACTGGAACTTCCTGATGGAAAGTGCTACGATAATCAAGTATGAAAGGCTCGTTTGATTTGTTGTCATGAGTATTTACTCGTACCATTATACGAGATGACGAATATTGCAACTGGAACTCCCGGATTTAAAGTGTTATGATGATAGTTATTATAAGAAACAGAACTGCAGGTATATAAAGGTACAAATAAGTTTCAAATATTAAAGATAAAATATGCTTTTACTAAAAAGAAAACTAATTTCAGCGATATTACAACATAATATGTATATAAATAGTAAAAGCTTAAGGCGCTATCCATTTTGCAGATTACTTCTGTGCCTCAAGCTTTTATAATTTAAGTATATATCTATCTATCTATACATAACCGCATTGTACGATTTTTTTAAGTGCAATAAAAGTATCAATAAATAAATAAATAATAATACCTTTAAACAAGCAATTCTTGTATATATATTATTATTACTAATAGGTTGTACATTACTATTATTATACATAAGTAAAAATACAATGGCAATGTGGCGGAATTAATGCTACAAGCATTTTCTACCAGTCAACCACAGGTGGTGCAAGAAATTAAAATCAATTATTTATATATATCATCATCATTATCCATTTGAAGCGGTGGTAGCCTAGTGGGTAGAACATTGGACTCGGAAGCGGGAGACCCAGGTTCGATTTCCAGTGCGGGCATGTACCTATGACTTTTCTTTCTAAGTTATGTACATTTGTGAAGTTGTAGTAGCAATACCACTCGCTAACGGTGAGGGAAAACATCGTGAGGAAACCTGGGTGTCTGAGATGGTGATTAAGCCCATACTCTCTCTCTGAGAGAGGGCCTGTGCGTACGTATATATATATATAATCTGTATCTCGGAACGGCTGCAACGATTTTCATGAAATTTAGTATGCAGAGGGTTTCGGGGGCGAGAAATCAATCTAGCTTTAGTTCATTTGTTTAGGTACTTAAATAAATGTAAACAATCTTGATACGTCTTTTTATTGAAATATACAGTTTATAAATCTAAATCTTTACGCTTTACAAAATTCAATGTGAAATTACATGAAATTTCATGAAATTGTGTGTATATTTCAATAAAAAGACGTATCAACATTGTTTACATTTAGTTAAATACCTAAACAAATGAACTACAGGTTAAATTTTTAGAAAACGTCGTTTTATCCGTGTTTTTAGGCGAACTGCTCAAATATCATCAGGATAAGAAGGTAAATTTCGCCACCATCGGTCGGTCGTAATAGCTCAGTTGGGAAATCGCGCGGTCCAGAAGACGCCTACCAGCCTGTCTCCAGTCCGTTTGTTGCTTTTTTTTCCCTTTTTTCCCTTTTTTCGTCGTATCTAAAAGTAATTTCCGAAAAACACGATTAACCAGAAAAAAATACCAAGCAAAGCTCGGTCAACCAGGTATATTTTATAATGTAACTTAAATTATAGTAGGGTACGTTCTGTTTATAATAAAACCCTGAAAAAATAATTGCCTATTTTTTTAAACAAATTCGCTTTTTACCAAACTTAACAAACAAAATTTGGTATAACGTTACATCGCTCTTAGGTTTATTGCAAAAATATGCCACCATGCGTTACCGACGCACATGCTAGCATTATTTTATACTGTACAGTTTAATTTACAAAACAGCGCAACCAGAGAGAATCATGAATGTTGACACTTCAGCTAACAACGAAAAAAAAAACAACGCAAAATAAAGGCTGGCACACAATGCACGTGGAGTTTTTCGCACGGTTTCGTATAGCTCTGTAATCACTCAAAGTAACACACAGACGACTGGCAACGTACTAGTGTTACACCGAACACTATGCAATTAGTCAATTACACGGTGAACAAACTAAGTACTGTTCGCGGTTAATCTCGTATTAGGGTACGGTATTCGCCTCTCTTATTGAATTACTTTGATTTCACGTTGATGTTTGGGGATTTATTATCTGATGATGTGGTTTATGACGGTAAAGGCAGCCTACCAATCTTGGCAGTCACAACCCGACTGCCATGACATGGTCTGGTCGCTACCTTAAGACAATTCAGAATCCATAAAAATGTAAATGACTGATCCCGATATGAGCATATAGCACATACGGCGTACATACTAATATGGTATAACATTTACATAAAATGTAAAACGGATATTAAATAATGAAAAACGTTAAAGCACGGAAAATCATATACCTGCGAAAATCAATCATTGTGATCATCATCATCATCAGCCATTTGACGCCCACTGCAGGACGTAGGCCTCCTTCGTGGTATTCATAACCATGAGGGGTTTTGCCATAATCACCACGCTTGGCAGGCGGGTTGGCGATCGCAGTATGCGGTTGGAATCTCAGGAATACGCTGCTGCCCGTCTCCTGGTAATTGATTTCCTTAGTCGCCTTCTACGACATCCACGGAAGGAAATGAAATATTGTGATGTTGTGTAACAATCCAGTATGATTTATGTAATTTGCGGGCCAGTTAACAGTAGGAATAGGATCATTTGTTTGGAGAAATTCAGCTACGTATAAACATAAACTAACCAGTTATGATAATAATGAAACCTCCAATACAAACCATGAGCTCAATTCGTCTACTGCTGGATGTACCACGCTAAGACCCTGGCCATACAGAAGGCAAGTAGGGTGGGGGCGCGGAAACGACGCAACGCTTAATATAGAGTTCGCGCCCTCGTCCCGTCTCTTCTGTGTGGGCTTTACCCCGTCCTTTCAACACATTTTGTATGAAAGTGAAATGGAAAAACGATGCGTTTTTTCCGCACCCTCACCTCACGTCCTTTATGTGTGGCCCTAGCTCACCATAACTCTCCATATCCGATCATCCTCATTTATTGTATCCATATATCCCTATCAGCAATCTGCAGCATATCATTGGTCATGCGAGCTTTCTGACTTTTACACTGTGTTCACCAATTCGTGGTCTCCATTCGAGAACCTTTTAACTTCGGCTATCCGTTCTTCAACAGATATCAACACCCCACCGCTACTTCAGCTCAAAGGCTACATGAATTACCTCAGTTACCTTAATTGTAAGCCTCACAACACAACCGATACTGTGATAAACTGGAAGGGAAGCAGATTTTTTAAATTGACCGGATTAAGTTTCAAGATTAAGTATACATAAGCAGCCTATATACGTCCCACTGTAGAGCACAGGCCTTCTCTCAGGGAGAGCTTGATCACCACGCGTGCCCACCGCGGATTGGCGATTTCAAGCTCTGAGATATGTGAATAGATCAGACACTCAGGTTTGCTCACGATGTTTTCCTGCAGAGTTAGCGAGGGGTATTGCTACTATAACTTCACACAGTTACATAGCTTAGAAAACAGTCAGAGGTACATGGCCGCACTGGGAATCGAACCTGGGTCTCTCGCTTCAGAGTTCAATGTTCTACCCACTAGGTTACCACCGCTTCAGATTAAGTATAATGAAAAATAGAAAATAAAATTGAGAGTTTTTAACTGTTACTTATTGTAATTGGTTAAATCATCGATTCTGAAGTAACGGGTTTTCAGTTTTATTTTCTCAGTAACACGTTGTATAGGGTGTCCTGTAAATGTTGGACAATAAGGATAATAACGAGTCCTTTGTCTTTGTATTACTTTCTAAGTGTGTTTACTTTAAGTCCATGTTGTTAGTTATGTTTTAGCGTTTTCCTCCATTGTAAGCGGTGATAAATTGTTTGTTAGACCCAAGCGGTTTGCGAGTCTTGAATAAGCTACAGAGAAGGAAGTACACAAAGGAATACGTTAGATATAGGTAACTAGATGTTGGTATGAAATAAAGCAAATAAGGTATTCTTAAAGCATTGCAAGTCTATTTCTGAGAGTAAGAACAAAGCTGCACTCCAAAGTTGATAAAACTAATTATAATCTCGTTGGTCTAGCGGTATCACGTCTGATTACCATGCTGAAGGCCGTGGGTTCGATTTACTCTGGGGGCCGCCGTACAGTTGTACAAATGGCCCCAGTCTGCGTGTATTTCCATATTTGTGATTTCCTTGGCCTTATTACAGGGTATCCTAGTTTGAGACCAGGACAAGTGATTGTGTTGTGTGGAAGTCATTATTATTATAAGTTATAATAATACAATTTGAGGCTAATGAAATCCTCTGTATAATTAGTGGGATGGATATCAGAACAGAAATGTCAAGTCCCAATATCAATTAATCTCCATTGACGGGCCTAGTGTAAATAAAATAAAAGGAACTAGACTTGATAAAATATTAAGTCACGCAAGGCAGGACAGTGTGCTTTCGGACGGATTTATAATTACGATCGAGACAATAAAAGCGAAATTATTCTTGACAAAGGGGGGTGCGGATCCAGCTTTGTTTAGAAATAAATGAAACTACATATGATTTAGACCCGGGGAAGGTGTGACTAAGTGCTATAAATTAGAACCTTATTACAGCCAGGTGTCAGCCGCAAGGGCGCGTAGCGTTCACAAAGTTTGCCCCATAAGTCAGCGCGATCGAGATGAGTGTCAGCAGCGGCGTGTGCGGGCGCCGCTTAATTAAACACATACTTCAAAACACATGGCGGATATTTAGATTCAACTTAACTGCCTCCAGATCATCTGGAAGCAGTTAAATTGTATCCTATAATTGTTGAATGCCTTGTTGGTCTAACGGTATCACATCTGATTATCATGCCGGCGGTCAAGGGTTCGATCCCATTGGGGGCCGCCGTATATTTGTACGGCCTGTCCTTGCCTGGTTAACATAGCCCAGGGTATCCTAGTTTGGGACCAGGACAAGTGATTATGTTGTGTGGAAGTTATTATTATGATTGGAGTGGCAAGTGTCGTGTGAAAAACTGCGCTCAAGTTCTAAAGTATTTTTTTTAACAAAAAGAATTACGACTTCAAGGAAAACACGGTCTAATGCACGGTGCTTTTTTCATCGATCTCATCAACAGATTGCAAACACCCTGCAGGAAAGAATCAATGAAATCAGATAACGTGGTAAATATTTATTGCTGAGCATACATAAAAAACCGGCCAAGTGCGAATCGGACTCGCGCATGGAGGGTTCCGTACCATTCATTGTCTATACAACATTAGACACAAAGATCGAGAAAAAACGACAAAAAATCCCGTGTTTTGTATGGAAATATTTTAAGTTTTTATTTTAATTTAATTATTAATTTTTGAAGCGAATATAGAACTAAATATTCAGTGAATATTATAATCGTCTTCCTGTTGCCGTTATTAATATGGAGCTAAAAGCGGCAACAAAATTACGTTCGTTATATGGGAACCGCTTTTAAATATTTATTTTATTCTGTTTTTAGTATTTGTTGTTATAGCGGCAACAGCAATACATCATCTGTGAAAATTTCAACTGCCTAGCTATCACGATTCATGAGATACAGCCCGGTGACAGACAGACAGACAGAAAGACAGATAGACAGACGGACAGACAGACAGACAGTGAAGTCTTAGTAATAGGGTCCTGTTTGGAGCCCTTCGGGTACGGAACCCTAAAAACGATGCGACCGAAGTGAGAAACTCCTCCTTTTCTGAAGTCGGTTAAAAATATATGTACTTCGTTCGCTACGGATTAGAATATAAATCGCCCTTAACCCTTAATCCAGGTAAAAGTTAGTTAAAGCTCTCGCCTCACAGTCGAATTCAGATTTTAACGATATCGACTGTCTGTCTGATCAAAAAAATGTTTTGACCTCAACCTAGACTCATTGCTAAAACCTCCTTGCTCAATCTTTGAAACATAATAAATGAAGCAACATAAGATCCACTCCAAAGTGCAGGGAGATAGTATGGGCTTAATCACCCACCATATGTGTCCACCGCAGATTTCGAGATATGAATCAATTTTGCTTACAATGTTTTTCTTCACCCTTCGCGAGTGGTATTGCTTCTACAAATTCACAAATGTAGGACCTCGCCGGTTGACTTGAAACATAATGTGGCCATGCAATGTAAAGCCATGTTGACACTCTGCAGAGTCTGCAGTCCAAATACTTAAATGAATTTAAATATTTGACTGGTCGCCGTCAATCCAGAAAATTATTTTAGGTCCCTACATTTTTGAAAACAAGAAACTGGCCAAGTGCGCGCCGAGGGTTTCGTGCCGCCACATTATACGTATATTTTCATTATATGTGTCCAATTTTGCATACCATTGAATTCCTATCCGAGTATCCGACACGAAATATAACAAAATTAAATCATTAAAAAAGAAATATACACCTCGAATTGATAACCTCCTCCTTTTTTGAAGTCGATTAAAAACAGTCCTACTTTTGCTTACCATCTGATTTTAAACTTTAAAATCTGTTCCATCGAGCTTATAGACAACCTTTATTTCACAAAATAATTACGTATTAAATTGATTTATAGTATTCGAGTCATAGTCGGGCTACATTTATGGCTTTAATAGAAGGAAAGGTGACGTTAATCGTGCTGTCAGGCTTGATTAAAACTGAATGGAACTCGGCTTCGGTTTGGCAAGTAAATAATAGCTAGCTTCACAACTGGCGCAATGTGCTAACGGGCCAAATATATCTTCGACTGGAAGGGAGCGCGTCCCCCGGCATCAAAACAAAAGAAAAACAAACGACCGTGCCGGCATGAAATTAATTCAAAGCGATGGGACCGCCAAAATGTATACAAAGGTAGCCGCTGAATAAAAGCGAAAGAGTAGAGAGCATTTACCAAGCCTCTAGTTAGACAAAAGCTCTACATTCCACCCTCCAAATACCAATGTAAGGTCAGATGCAGAAGTCGCTAGTCCTTTTCGCTTCAATGATTCATCAGACGGTCTGAAAAGTTGCTAGAGCTGAAATTTTGATACTGTTCTCTAACAAGCTTATTTTATTAAGGCCTTAATTGTTCAGTTTAAAAGTTTTGCCAAAGGAATCTTCATAAGATTTCCGATGAAAGGGGACTAAAATCAAATGTTACCTATTTCGCGGAGTGTTGTCCAATGTAACGCGGTACGTGTGAGCATCTTGTTTCTTTCTCACGCACTTTACTTCCCCGGTCAGCCGTGAACGGATTGAGTAAAGGCCTTTTTCCCCAAAAACCTTTTCAGGACATGAGAGCAAAATAAAAGGAGACCGTTGTACGAAATGCGAACTAAATTAGAAGTAAATGGACAGGCGTTGTGCAATCATGTCGGATCGAAGTTCTATAACTGGATCAGATAGTCGTTTTTAAAGATAAACACGGCAAATCCGAGATATTTCCGCCTCGGACTTTTGTGTTAAATGTGAAGATAAAAAACAAACATTTGTATAAAATCGATAGGTACCGTAACACAGAGTGATTAGAAACTGGAGCAAGAATAGAAACAAAACATAGAAAATAGTTTGTTGTGACCGATTTCCTACTGAAGTTGTAACTATAGGACGTCTCTTGACAGATATGATCAGATAAAGATAAAGAAAGAAGAAAAAAAAGACATTAGGTATTTAAATTGTCACAGAAACACAAAGTAAACACGAAGGTACACAAAATACACGAACGTCAAAAAACAAAATAGTCGTGAAGAGAACATTGTGAAGCATTATTGAGTCGAAGCCAGCCGGGTACCATACAGCAATGTATAGCACCCAGCCACCTCGGACTCCAAACGCCTCAGGTGCTTCCGTGACAACAAAAAAGGGGGAGCCCCTTTTCTCAGCTTACTTTACTGGTGTGTGCTATAGATAGCAAAACACCAGCAAAACTGATTAAGATTGATTACTGATTACTGATAAAGAGACATCGCTATAGTTTTAAGTTCAGTGTATTGTACTCTGTATCTTTATATGTTTTTTCATGAAATGTGCTCTGGTGTACAATAAAGAGTATTCTTATCTTATCTTCAGTAGTAAACTGGTGACAAAAACCATTTTCCACTTTTTAGGGGTCCGTAGTTCGACAAGGAACCATTATAGTTTCGCCATGTCCGTCTGTCTGTCTATCTGTCTGTCCGCCCGCGGCCTAGCGCAAAGTCCGGTGGTACTAGAAAGCTGTAATTTGGTGCGTGTATACATTATCACGCCGACAAAGTTAAACAATAAACCTCTCCTGGCGTTTCTACAGACAACCGTTTAGGTAAGTATCACGGCTAAGTAGCATATTTAACGAGTAATGGGCAACCAACTTATAAAAGTAAAATTTCGTACAAAATCCATTGAAAATTACTTCGATGAAGTTGTTAGTTCTGTAAAGCAGAAAAAAAACCCTCTTGCTACGGAACCCTACATTGCGCGTGGCCCGACAGGCACTTGGCCGGTTTTTGTTTCTATTCAAACTCCAGTTTCTAGTAACCCCGTTTCACTGTACTTAGGACATACGGTAAAACATTTGGTGCTTAGGAAAATGTGCAAATGGCGTGTAAAAGTTGATAAGAGCACGTAGGTATGTTAGGAACGAAAGACAATTTGCGATCGTGACGTCATCAACCCAGGAAACTCATCTCGTCGGCGTCGGTTGACAAGCAAGGTGCATCCGTGTTACACATCACGCAAGCCTGTATCCTCGAAGTTTTTTATGGATAGTAAAAGGTATTATTAATCATCATCATCATAATCAGCCATTTGACGCCCATTGCAGGACACAGGCCTCCTTCGTAGTTTTCATAACCATGAAGGGTTTTGCCATAATCGCCATGCTTGGCAGGCGGGTTGGCGATCGCAGTATGTGGTTGGAATCTCAGGAAGACTCTGCTGCCCGTCTCCTGGTAATTAATCTCCTTAGTCGACTTCTACGACATCCACAGAAGGAAATGGAGTGACGCTATTCTAAATCCGGCGCCACACGGTACTAACGTTGATTATGAAAACAATCCAATTCGACCCAACAGCCCATATTCGTCAACTGCTGGACATAGAGCTTCCCAAAAGCGCGCCGCTTCTCTCTGTCCTCGACCATTCCCATCCAGCCACTACCAAATGCAATCTGCATCAGAGCGTTGGTCCAGGCACAGAGGAAAAGTCCAGGAAACAGGTGGGCCTCCTACACCACGTGCACTTCGTGGTCTCCGCTTTAGGAACTGTTTACCCCTGTAAAAATGTAAAAATAAAAGTAATTCCTGATATATATATATATATATATATATATATATATATATATCCTCCACCAATCCGGACTTGGCCCCCGTGGTGGAGTATGGCCTATACCTTCCTCAGGGAAGAAACCCGTGCCCCTCGGTGGGGACATAATGGGTTGATGATGATATATATAGTTTTCGTTTTACAACAACTTTTGGACTGTGAGTTTTTTCTGATTATTTTTTTATCGTTTTCCTACATCGAAGCCTATCTATTCGATTCAATAAATACGGGTTTAAGCACTATTTATCAGCCAAGCGGCGCTGCAAAGCAGTAAACTCGTCAAAAAACTGAACAACATTTTTAAAGAGTCGTGTTCCAGGTCTTTTGGCCAAATTGGCATACGCTTTTGTATGGTTATAACACGTCTTCACACGAGTCTATTCGAGCTCCAATGCAAAATTGTCCACACGGGCGGCTCCACAGGCAAAGCTTTCTTAAGTAAACAAAAGATAAGCCAGATCATCGAGGGATTGTTTATTTATCACTTGTTGGTCTTGAAGCCCTCTTCAGTGCGTATAAATAACGGAGTCGACTCGCAGCCCGGCCGCTTTCTTTGCGGCTAAAGTAGGCACAAGGCACTACATAGCAACAAGGAAAACTTAAGCGTAAGATATAATCGGCAGTTACGTTTCGGGCTAGGTTAGGTTTTACTTTGCAATAACAATTTTAAATTACATCAGCAATCGATTGTACATAAGATTTAAAGCAGTAAAGTAAAGCATTACACAAATGTACATGGTGTTGTAGAATGGTCCGCTAGAAATTAAGGGATTATTCTACTTACTAATATAAAACGATTATAGTATATTTGGGATTAACACTTAAATCACAAAAAAATCTGCTGTTTCAAACATTCTTTTGACTCTTTAAAACAATTACCAAAATGTATGGAACATATTTTTTTTCGCTATTTCAAAATTGGTCTCACAACTTCTAACAAAGCGCTCGACAACATATCATATTCGAATTGGCCATTTCTGCTTTTGCCTACAATATGAAGTCACTACGCAGACTGAGCTTTAGGTGTACAAAAAGATGAACGAAGATGATAATACTCCACAGACATTATATGAAATTTCTTAATCTCAAATTCTCTTTGACTCTACTCGAGCTTAGTGCTTTCAGATAACACAATACCACCTCGATTACTTCGGGTCTACCGAGTACCTAACGGTATTATTATTTACCTTGCCTCGTTTGAAATACTTAGCACTAAGATGTGGCTTTGTTTTCTATGCCTTTGTGACAATTTTTGTGCAGATCATTTTGGGTGCTTCAGAGTCCCCCAAAGTCATACCCGCCTATAAACGAATTTCTACAGTTAATTAACAGATGATCTATAGCTAATTTAACATCGCACTCGGTTCGCCGACACTGATAAGTAGTATAGTAAAACATAAAATCTGTAACATACTTAAATGGTTTTTTTTTTTCGGTGAGAATATCCGTTCCTTAAATTGCCGAGTGGGCATATGGGATGTAACATAGTTCATAAAAAGAAGGGTTCTATGCATCAAATACTTTTTACTTTTTAATATCGCAATCTATAAAGTGGAGTGAATTGACCTTCTCTTTCTTATGTTTCTGGTAATTAAGTAGATTGTGCTGTTAGTCTTCTTATAAATAAAATAAATAAATGTATATATTAACTATAATGTTCTTAATATGATGCTCATATGATGTCCTGCAGTGGGCGTCAAATAGCTGATGATGACTACACCCCTTTAATATTATTAGCTATTGCATTCTGAAGTTCAAAATTTGCGACACATTGCTGTGAACTCAAAAAATCATTTTGATACACCCAGTATTTATCGTCATAATAGGACAAATAATCTCAACATATTACCCACACGCTCAAGACTTTTTAATGTACATAGCCACTTTACGTTTGTTAAGCCGATTAGCTGTACCTTGCTGTTGTTCACAAGCCTGATAAAGGTTTTATAAAGCTACAGCCATGTTGTAACCACAGTATTTAATGCACTGACTGCCAAGTGAACGATAAACAATATAAAGTGCTTTGTTATTGTTACTAGGGCGATATTACATAACTTGTCCACCATATAGGCTCGTCCGATTTGATTTACTCGGCGCTGTCAAATACATACGGTTAGGACAATAAAATTGTTGTTCACATTTAGTCTACCTAGTATGAAACTGGTGGCGTCATCTTTTGAAAGTTGTTGTGAACTTGAAGATTATTTTACGCCCAGGTAGATTTAGTCGTTTAAAAAGCAAGTTTTTTTTAACAACTATATTTATTTCGGGACAAATTCAGCCCCATCGTACTCTATTCTTGTCAACTAAAATACCTCAAGAAAAAAAAAAAAAAAATTTTTGAATGTGAGCAGTAGAAAACGGTCAGGTGAAAAGATTCAGAATAATAAACACGTTTTTAAGTCGAAGCTGTTGAAGTTTTTCTTCGTTCTAACAATACATATAAACGTTATACGTCAAAATGGATAATCCAATACAGTAAATAGCTACGGAATAGGCTGGTGGTACCTAGGTATGGCAGTTGAGACGAGGGGAAACTCGAAGAACTTTCTTGGAAAATATGGTTGGTAGGTTACGGCATATTGATATAACGCGAACAAGGACTACACGAATTTGGGACTGTGGGCACGTGAATTGACCAAAGTTATTATTTCAATATTAGTTTCCTAGGAGCCACTCGTAGCTCTTATCGCTTTCGACAGAAGTATAAGAATCGAACATAACGAGTGTATCCGAGAGTCCTTCGAGAGAATCTTAACAGGTAATACTCGCGTCCGTAATCCCCAAAAGTGAGGACGGAGGCATTAAAGTCGCCCCCCGTTATTAAAATCGCGATTCCCATTTAGCGACTAACCAGCGGAAGGCTCGAATGAAAAAAGGAAAAACAGACACAATAAATATCAACACGGAATGAAGTGTTTCATAATTACGGGAGATGTTCCCGAAAATGTTTGTACCTATACATTTATTTCATATCCCCTAAATCATGGTTTTGTTTGTTTATGGCAGGTCTTTGTTTGCGTGGACGATAGCCTCAGGCTGCGGCGGATACTTAGAGCATTTACACAAACCCCTTGGCGCTGCCATACTTACACTGCAAGCCAATATCGTCAAAGTGTACTAAAGCATAATACACTCGAGAGCAAAGAATAAGGGTCAAGTATGCTAACACAATAATATAAAAAGTATAATGAAGACCATTTATTACGACATTAGTAACATAAAGATGTAATTATCATGTTTTTATTTTATTAAAATATAAGATAAGATAAAAAAAAAGTTTTAATCTAGCTTTCTGTAGTGGTTTAGTGGGAACTTAATCTAGTGATCTTTTTTCAGTGTATTATATTACTAACGGAAAAACCTGTTTTTTATTACATGTATCTTTTGATTGTGTTTAGTTGACCTCATTATTTGATAATTTAAACTTCATAACTCTACCCGTTCCTGAGAATAAGAAGTAGACGGACGGACAGACTGACAGACAGACAGATGTCCAAATGGACAAACGGATAAAAGGACAGACAAAATTTTGAGCATCTTTACAAACTTCTCTGTATTACGTACAGGCAGAGTAACCCACTTTGCAGTTAGGTTTTAATATTGAAATGATATCGCTGTACCTACATGATATATTCATGCGCATGAGTTCATGTCATTATGCAAGCAGTTGAATGTGTGTCCCACAATACGAGATTTAAGTAGACATCTGGTTTTTTTAGGTAAGTATAGATATGCTGCTAGATATGTTGGTAAGCATGTATTTAGTCTTATTTAAGTCCAGAATAATACCATTGTCATGGGACCATTTAGGGATATTATTTAGGTCAACTTGTATTTTATTCTCTGTAACTGTAATGTCCCTCTCAGCATACATAAAACGTGTATCATCCGCTGTTTTAGTACGGTACTCATACTGTTAACATGCGTGATGTACCCAATGGGTCCTACACAGATCCGGTGGGTCACCTCTGCCTCTTCCCCCATAATGCCAATAATTTTAGTACGTAACGTTCTTTTGTTAAGATAACTACGGAACCAGCTGTTTGTCGGGCCACGAATACCGCAATCATCCATAGCTTCTAGGGTTCTTAAGGGTCTTTTTCCTTTTAAAATAAGTAAGGAAGCCTAAAATAAGCCGCGATCATGTAAACGCTCATATGTTAGGTTGAATACACTAGAGCGCGTACACATTCGAAGTGGGGCTGGCTTGTAATTTTATCAGACCCCTCCGATGCAAGGGTCGGGTGCATTAAATTGTTACTGTTACCAAAAGCCGATTAAGCGTGATGGTGCGCAAACAGCGCTTCTATAATGTTTAACGTTGTTTTTCCAGCCTCTTGCAAAACGTCGAGCGAGATCATCCAAACTTGCCGTTTATACGTCGACAATAAAGGCATCACAGAGGGAGACTGACTAACTAGGCAAAACAGAGAGATTGACTAACTAGGTAATTATCACGGCGTGGTCACAGCCCGTTACTAAATCCGTTATCAATTATTCCAATACGATGAGGATATTGTATAATGCGGCCCAACACAACACGTAATACACATACTCATTAAAACAAGAGCCTTTGACTGATTCATGCGCGCACGCCATTAATCAGCCTGATACGAAATATTAAGCCTAATCCGCAAATTCGAGTTAATCTGCACCAGCTGCGCCGGTGTCATAATCCCGAATTATGTAAGTCCTGGAACAAATTTATTTTTAATGCAAATAAATACAGATTCACCGCACCTGCCCGACTCGGATATTCGAGCCGCGTATCGCGTATGGTGGTTGTAAGTAATTATTATTGTAATTACTTTACGGCGGCTTGGAGACGGTATTTTATGGCGGCGTAACGATCAGGCTAGTGCTGTGCATTACACTTCTAGAGTGTGTGAAGGAAATGGAAAATTAAACAGTTTTCCACGTTTTATTCGGGCTCTAAGTGTATGTATGCTATTACTTGAAGTACACCAAAGTTATCCATTTTTCCCGACTGTGGCGGATGTATGTTAGTATGTCCGATTGTATGTCCCCTCACAACTCCTTAACCAATTGTCAGATTTGGACAAATAACGTCTCAATCGATTCGTCATCCCGGTGCGAGTGTCATTAAATTAGCATTAATGGAACAGAAAAGTAACAAACAACAAAAATCGCTATTAAGTAACTTTATAGTAAAACCATGAGTCACTAGATGGCGCTGTTATATTTAATTTATTGTACTCGGATCTTAATTTTATTTAACTACGCCAATCACGTGTAATGTATGTAAAACATCAATACGTGAATATCATAGGCTATATATAAATCAGCAATAAAAAATCACTAAAAAGAGAAAAATAAAAAAGTGAAATAAAAAATAACCAACAACCCGACTGCTGAGCCTTAACTACTAAGCAAACGGGACCCAAATTTAGCAATGTCGGGTTGTTGGTTATTTTTCATTTCAGTTTTTACTTGTTTCTTTTAATTTAGCTTTACTAGCAACACCGTTGCCATGGGATTCGAAACTATTACAAAACACCAAACTTACAGCGACAGTAAACTAAGGAATGGGAAATTTCTAAAATGGGAAATTTGTTGTCATTTTTATAAATTCTCAGTTAATTATTCTGGAATCCTTCTGAAACTCATAACGTTGACGGTCTCCTCTCCCATTGCGATACCAATATCAAAATTAATAATTCAAATAATTTTCTATTTCTTGCAATATTTACAAAAACACTGAAATGTATTTTTTTTTACTTCACCTAAATCTATCAAACATGACCTGTAGGCGATATAGATCAAGTACCTAGGAAATGTTCCCGTACCGGGCTTTACTGAGTTAATATGAATGAATGAATGAAAAATTATTTATTGCACTAAGACAACTTTGTACAAAGGCGAACTTAATATAAAAAAAACTACTTAAAAACATTATGTGAAACAAAACAAATTTCAAAATGCTGTACCTAGAATAAACGTCATTGTATTTAAAAATCACGACACTGACGTTTGTATCAGTAATAATACAAAAATACTAATTCTGGCGTTGGACTTTGGCAAAATTTGTGGTAGCATTTCAGTCCTTACAAATTGAAAAAGACTAAACTCATTAACACTATAAATTGGTACTTCTATTTTTAAATTCAGCTAACTAATGTTGTTAGTCTGTTCTCAAACAAATGAACCTTGTTATCTACCTCTCTTAAAAAAAACATAATTTCATATTTTCGTCCCTCTTTACGAAAAGGTCACAGACAAGTACTTGCGCAGACTGGAGAATTAAAAAGAAAGCAAACAAGTTTAAGGTCGACGTTTATGGACAAAATTCGCAAAGACAAAAAGTAATTCGCCGTAGACGGCCCCAACGAGCGGCGTTTCCCGCGAATTCGCGGCGCAAAGCGCTAAAGTCGAGGGTTTTTGCTGCAATTTGGATAGTTTGTCCGACACTTTACTTTAAACCGACCACAAGACGTTCTGGCGGGCACTCGCTGCGTCTTCCTTTGTGCCCGAGGAAGATACAATAATCATCTCCGGGTACCTTACGTAATGCCGGAATTGTGTTGCGACTGTCTCGTTTTCGTAGAAATATCTCGACATGATTGCAGAAGGCTTGTGGACGTAATTGCTTCTTCCGCTACTTGACATCATTATCTTTGCCATTATGCAGTGGGCTAAGCCTCGCGCTTCCTCCAAGCGACACTCTCGTAAATTTCTTATTGTATACGCTCCAGCCGGCTGGTAAGGGTCCTTGCACACGCGACCGTCTCCGCTGCGAATGCAACGCCGCCGGTGCATTCAATTAATTATGCTTGTTTGTATATTTTATTCTATTAGATATTTTGAAGAGACCATTGAGATGGGAAATCAATGTGTTTCAAGCACTTAGGCAAAAGAAAAATCGTAGTAGGTATTGCTGTACCCTGAAAGGATAACGATATTAACGACAGCGCATCCCTATAAAAACAAACATTAAATAACAACTGGCCAAGAGCGTTTCTTGCGAGCACGCGCAAAGGGTTTAGCAGTAATATTTTACGGTTTGTTCCATTATTATTTTCCATTTAGTTCCAACGACGCTAAGACACCAAGACATGACGTTGATCCTGTAGAAGCATGGGAAATCACTAGTCAGAACTAATGCTAGAGATATTAAATGCTGAGAATACCAGTTCAAGAACTCTTTTCCATTGATTGAGCAAAACCAACTTCAGTTAAAATTACGGTGCCGAATTTCCAAGCGAAAAAGTTAACTCGAATTCTTGTTCGATGGGCGCAGAAGATAGTTGTGCGCTAAAATGTAGTTTATCTACATATGACATATATGACATTAAACTAGGTACTGAAATATGGTTCCTAGTTTTATGTCCCCAATCATAATTGGAGACTACGAATATAAAAAGGCGGACACATGGAACTAAACAAAACGATAAGGGTTTTCTACTGGGACTGAGGAGCCCCAAAAATGGAGGCTCTATTATTATTATTTTCAGCTTTTTTTCCGGACAACTCGGTCCATAATACGGGCCGCGATACTGCAGGGCCCACTTCCAGCGAGGGGTCACGACGGCCGGCAATAATACAAATGACTTCTTCCCGTCTTCGTATCCAAGCAATATCTACAGATAACTAAATACTTTGACAAGGAGCGTGGAAAAATTACGTAAAGATTTTTCTCTCGGTACGTATTCTTTTCAAAAATATTCAGCTGAATAGCGCAGAAATGGACAATCAGAAGATTTTGTGTTATGAAAATCTTTTCCCGGGACTGAAGTTAATAAAGGCTCCTTGTAGGTTCTTTTGGCGAACAATAGAAACTGAGTTTCTAACAAAAGTTACTCAGAAAATGTAAATTCGTGGCCAGAATCATCTAGCCGAGTTAGGTTAGGTCTAAAAGGGAGTTCGCCCGCGGCCCACTGATTCTATGCGTACCGACTGTAAGTGTGAATATCTAAAAAACAGATCACTAATCTTGAGAACGCAGCACAAGCATAATTGCGTGTCTAAGTTGACTTATAAGTCTTATAACACAGAACGTGGATGCTGATTGACTAACTATCTTAATTGCCAAATTAACACATACCTACACTATCGCAGCTCCACTGGGATCTAAAAGTTTAAAAAGTTTCATGCGTTAGTAACACTAGCATGATCAAGTATCAACCTGTCCTAATTAAAAAAACATACATAGGTACATACACATACATACATAAACTCACGCCTGTATCCCAGAGGAGTAGGCAGTGCCACCTGCCACGGTCCTGACAGATCACTTTCGCACGCACGGGTATGTGTTATCTTGCCCTTTGCTAATACATCCCTTTTTTGGTCGAAGTATGACCACCTGGGTCGTCCCTTACCGTTCCCACAATTAATATATATATATATGTTATAGGCAAACTCCGAAGCTCCGGCGCTCCTAGGTTGGACTGGTCAATCCTCAGGTCAGACTGAATGACTTAGTCAAAGCCCAAACAAATGTAAATTTTCGGCCTTTGACTAAACAATTTTCGTCAAACCTGGGAGAGACTAATTTGGTCAGGCAAACGTCAAAACACAATTTTATTAAATCGGGGTTTGACGAGTAAGTTTAAGTTTGACACAAAACTAAGTTTTTTAGTGAAATATTTTTTTCCGCTTTTATATAAAAAAAAAGAACTAACACCCGAAGTTTCAGAATGGAGCGTCGCTGCGCTCCGCTCCATCCTGGAACCGAACCTATTTTTGCTTATGTGTACTGACCTAACAAACAAAATGCGAAATATAAATTTAATCAAACAATTATTTGCTATATAACACTTGCCAAAATAAAACGTTAGCATAATAAACGTTTGTCTTAATAAAACTTGACGCAGTAAAATTATGCGAAACATGTTCAGATCAACGTTTGACCGAGTTTTGCAGTCGCTTCTAGGATTGACTAGGCCAAAACCGAAACAGAATAATTTACTTTCGACGTTTGACTGAAAAGTTAGGAGCTCCTGGGTTTGACTAAAAATACTTCAGGCAAAGGGCGAAATTGAAATGTATTTCGGGGATTGCCTGATGGCTTTGGCCAAACCTAGGATAAACCAGTCCTTCCGCGAAGAGACTGTGTATCGGACTTTGACTATAACATATATATATACATACAATAATTTTAAGTTATTTTTACACGGTATCACATATCTAATATATAAAAATCGTTCACAGTGTTTGTTATCGAACTCCTCCGAAACGGCTACATCAGCAATCAGCAACATCCAGAATGCAATACGTAGATGTGGGGCATCATGATTTCTCGTCCGGACAGATCACCAAAAAGAATCTAAAAAAAACCATCTATGCAACTCAATACCTCAAGGAAGTGTAATCGGAAGTTTGCTCTTATTAATGACCTACCTAATATAATGGACATATCTTGTACCCTTTTCGCGGATGACATATCACTTGTGCTCTTCTGATATAAATATGGCAAATCTACGTAGATGCTCTTTTGAGTTATAGTTTAACTATTTTAACAAAGTGGCTTAATGATCACAACCGTAAATTTAATTTCATTTCATTTTTACCATTCAATTTCAAGAAAACAAAATTCATACAGTTTGGCAGAAACGCCTCATAAACATAAACTACCAATATAATGAAACAAGAATAGAAACTGTAAGCTCACATTGCCTTCTAGGCATAGCAATAGACAGCAACTTAAACTGGAAGATGCTCATAAGAAAAGTGTCTAGTAAATTATCTTACTTCGTTTACGCTCTATCAGAATAAAAACAAACAACAGATTTACAAAACGCTACATGCGCATACTAGGTATGCTCACGCACAAGCTTGGCTTCGATACAGGATAATACATTGGGGAAATAGCACGGACGCAAAAAGCTAAAATAAGCTACCGTACCAAAAAAAATTATAAAAAAAGGCCAATATTAACTGGAGGACAAGTTGCCGTATCTATAACTCTGTGATATAAATTGCTATTTATATCACAGAGTTATACATTTTTGTAAAAAATAATATGACCCAATTCCCTCAACACGCCCGTTAATTACGTATTAAAATTAGTCAATAAAGGACCACACGCAATCGCTGCCAAGATATATAAATTACTACCGGATCGATCAAAAACTCAAAAAAACTAAAAGCCTTCAAAACTGCCTTAAATTAATATTTAACAAAAAAAACTTTACTACTCACTACAAGAATATGACGATGATAGATAGACTATTCGAACTAGACAATTCGAAGATAGACCTTCACCAATCCGGACTTGGCCCCCGTGGTGGAGTATGGCCTATACCTTCCTCAGGGAAGAGACCCGTGCCCCTCGGTGGGGACATAATGGGTTGATGATGATGAGATAGACTGATCGAAGAATTCACACAATAATGTACATTAATAAGTTAATGAATACCAGCTGCAAGAGGGTGTTAATTGAAAACGTGTTGCCTGCTTATAACTAAAAATGTGAATAATGATATAATGTAATTTATGACTAATGATGAAATTAACGATATATTTTTTTATTTAACATTAATAATATTATAATATTTTAAAGTTATGACTTAGGTTTAATATTTCACAATTTTAATGTTAATTTCTTTCTCAGTGAAATAAATATTATAGTATAAGTTAATAAACTAATAATAAATAATAATAAGTATTGTATTGCCCTTACAGAATGTCTTGTACCTTAGCAAATTACATTTACCAGCTGTAGCATTCTCATGACAACAATAAATGATTGATTGATTGATGTTATAATCCGTCCCTTCGCTAATATCCTAGGATATTATTTAAAGGTCCTAAGACTTCTGTACCATATTTTTGAGTACACTTTAATTTATTTTATCGGAGCTAGAGCGAGATAGTGAACACCCTGTCACGGTTACCACCATTTCGCACTTGCATTACGTATCATACTAAGTTCATATTGAAACAGCAGAAAGGTCTAGAATAGAACATATTGTATCGCAATATATGAAGCGCCCAACTGCAATTTGCCGTCTTTTGGTACGCATTTCATTTCTTTGAATCCGGAGGGGCACCCACAAGTGAATGTTTGTCAACGAGCCTTTGGTGACGTAAAGACAACGAGTGGAATAAAGATTGATAGAGCAAATCTGTGGAATAAATGGCATTTAATTTAGAATGCACTCTGCTTAGGCCGTCTTGCACCAAAACTATCTGATAGCTATATCTATCAGTGTATCCAGGGGTAAACTCTATACCATGTCTTGCCAAAAACCGAAAACCTCTTGCACCGTGACATTAGCAGTGCTATCTAAAGACAACCTTGTCAATAAACTATTTATTCGTTTGTCTCTTTATCTATTTACGTACTTATCCAATATTTGGCAGTAGTCGCTCTCTAAATACCAGCTCTTTTATACAACATTTTGACACCCGTTCTAGTGAACGCATAAAACAACTAATAGGTATTCTTTTCACGAATTCAGAGATGGTCTCATAATCAAATTGGCTTGTATTTATGAGTACATTTTATTACGTAACCTATATACGTCTTACTGCAGGGCACAGACCTTCTCTCAGAGAGAGAATATGGGCTTAATAACATGTGAACACATCAGATACCCAGGTTTCCTTATAATGTTTTCCTTCACCGTTAGCGAGTGGTATTGCTACTACAACTAGAATAATAAGTAGACAAACTAAGAAGAAATCTTGTACTTACCCCTTAGCTTGTTTCGAAGCTCACTGAATTGCTTTTTTGCGTTGTTTGGCAACGTTTATATTGTTCTGCGAGGATATCGAAATCGCGATATTGCGTTGGGGAGGTCGGATGCAAGTCGACGTGATTTCGCCGACAGTCTGTGGTCGAGATACTAGCACTGAATGTACCGGTTTATTCTCCTCTTTCAAACTGGCGGGCAGTGACATTGATTGATGGTGTGCAGTAAAATAAAGCTTCTTGTTTTGGCAGTAGTACAGTCAGAGACACAAAACGAACCGTTGCTGTTCGACACTAGGACTTATACCGCGTTAGGTAAGGTCTACCGTGGGGTAGATGGTTTTCCGATTTAAGAATCAGCGTCAACTCTTAGGACATCATCGATGTTGAATTTAGCTTGGATAACTGAATTTACATTGTACCCTCTAATAAAATTACCGGTGAGACTTTCTCTGCAATTCCTCCTTGTGATTCTTAGTTATTTATTCGTATTTTTACACACATACAAGTCAATACTGAACATATCAAGTAGAAAAAAAAGCGTATCACATGATTTTTGTAACTAAAGAATATTTTGAGATCGTTGGTTTGGGTTGCGTATACAGGGTATTAAACATAAAGTCCAGTGAAACTTAGAGAAAGGACTTATACTAATCAATACAATTATTATGAAAAACTGTAAAACATAAAAAAACCTACGAAACTGTGTATACGTACTTACGCTTTCGTTCGCGTTAATGTAAATTTATTGATGTTTATTATGTTACCTATATGTTTTTATTTATTTGTTAGCGGCAGGCCACGCTCCGCTCTGGAGCACTTGGGCTATCGGCACTGACTGAAAATCAGCGCTGAGGGTTCACACCCTCAGCACTATGCTGAGTCAGTTGCCATTTGCAGCAGCAGAGACACACCGCGACAATGTCTAAAAAGTGTTCCTATTATTTTTGATTACTATTTTTTGCTGTACATGTTTTGTTTTGTTTTAAGTTTTAATTACCGTGTGTTGTTTGTTGCTGCAATAAATGTTTCTCTTTCTTTCTTTCTTTCTTTCTTTCTTTCTATTTTTCTATAGTTAGGAGTTCGTCTCGTAATGAAAGTAGTTTATTTATATAAATGAGTAGAATAATCAATGAACAGAGTAATAATAAATGAGGTGAATATTGTACAACAAATCCAGAACAAAGACTGTGTAGATAACCACTAATATGAAGGCAAAAAGGTGTGCCTTGAGGCAGAAAAGTATTTTCAGACCGAAATACTGTGCATATAACCAATAATGTGAAGGCAAAAGGTGAGCCTTGAGGCAGAATAGTATTTCCAGACAAATTTAGTTGTAGTGAAACAGATTATAAGAGGAATATAGAATTTAAAGCTGACAACCAACATCCATTCCTGAAAAGGAAGCCCCAAATTGGCAACCCTTGAACTGCCAAGTTGTCGTGCGTAAGCAATACTTTTTGAGTTAACTTCCTTGTTTTAACCCTCTAGATTTTATAAAATACCCTACGTTGCTATTAATGAAGTTAGGACCATTTGCAAAGTAAGCCGCGGAGATAAAATTCCGCGCCTGTTGGCAAAGTTCGCGCAAAGTCCATTCGATATCAAAATGGGGTGAAGTTCACGATACGCCACCGTCGGGCAATAAATAATCATATCTGGAGGCGGTCTATTCCTCGCTGGTCTATTCTATAAGCTACAAGAGTCTACCACGTAAGGTTATTCCAAATGCGGAACCTGCTAAGGCTCCTACTACACGATATTATTCTTTTTCTAGACCAAACTTAGTCCAAGTTGGTCCCTGTTAAACCTTAGCGGTGTTCACCATGGACGCTAGAAATGATTTATTTTTATGGTATGAGTGATAATATAAAATTCATAATGGCTAGAATTTGACAATAATAGGTAGCAAGAAATTTTATTCAACTCGCAAAATAAAAATAAAGCATAGAATAGAGTACCGTCAAGGTTCGGACCGACGGAAAGATTCGGAACCAACTTGGACCGAGTTCGTCGTATAAAGTGTATTGTAATATTTGTGTAATCAGTGTAAACAAAATTGTGAAGATAGCTGGAGAGCTGCAGATGAGACTGGCAAAGGAATGGATGGGTTATCATGAAAATGAAGAAGCATGTTATTCCCAACTGTTGTGATTATAAAGTAGTTGAGATATTGTCTGTTTTAACTTAAACTAACTAAACGTTCTATTGAACTGACCTCTTTTTTACTTCTTCTCAGTAAGTCAGATGTCGTAGTTAACAAACGAATGCTACTTTAACTTCGAAAACATGGTCACAAATGTACCAAGGAAGTGAAAGGAACTACGTACTTGCTACATAATAATATATAGAATCTGGAGACCAAGACGCAAACAAATATTATTGCAAAAGATCGCTCTAGATAGAAACGACTGTGTAACGAAAGAAGGGGCTTTGCATTCAAATGAGTTTGTTGACGTAGTTTATTTTAAATTTTCTTCTAAATTTATTCAGTTCCTGAGACTGACAACTGTACGTTAATAATAATAATATAATCTCCGGATTCATATTCATTTATTGCAATAATGTAATATGGTTTGGACAGAAAAGGAACAGTCCGTCATATCTGGGGTCTCTCAGAGCTTTTGCTCGTATTCGCGGTTATAAAATAAGTGTAAGAGAGAAAAGTACCGAATCTTTGATACAAAGTCATAATTCTTTTGCTCTGTTTTGTTTTTCTTCAATCAAAGTGAGTTACAGCTATTTTGCTAAACCCTTATGTTACAATGTCCCAGGGACTGCAGCGTCCGAGTGGTCCCTTGACCCATCTAGTGCTAGTGAAGGTGCCATTGGACGCTGTATAAATCATCTCATTACGTAGATGAAAAGGCCAAATATTAATTATTTATCTTACAATGAGCGGCAGTGACATGGCAAGTGACTTAATGGTAGGCATAAAAGAGGAAAAGAGGCAAAGAGTTTAATAAATTCATTCATTCCGGTTCCGTGTGGTGCCGGATTAAGAATAGCGTCGCTCCATTTCCTTCCGTGGATGTCGTAACAGGCGACTAAGGAAATCAATTGCCAGGAGACGGGCAGCAGCGTCTTCCTGAGATTCTAACCGCATACTGCGATCGCCAACACGCCTGCCATGCGTGGCGATTATGGCAAAACCCTTCATGGTTATGAAAACCACGAAGGAGGCCTATGTCCTGCGTCAAATGGCTGATGATGATGATGATTCATTCCGTACTTCTTAAACGTAAATAAACATATTTTTTTTTTTTTTTCAAAAAGTATCCAAAGTTAATATGGATAAAAATATGTGATCACATCCGCATTCGTTCGAACGACATGATGCCATAACAATTTTTTTTTTTTTCACACAAACACAGAGGGTTGTTAATTTTTTTTTTTCATTATGAGTCTCATGTTAGATTCGTTTGGTAGATTATTAGTCAAAAGTGAGATTCGTGCTTTTTTATGCTTTTCTTCTATAGGGTTTTGAAATAAAATGCATAAAATATCATCACCATCATAATAAGTACTTAGATTACTGAGATTTATGGTCTGTCTAATAGCCAACAAAATAGTAATATAGATCGCTAAAATTAAAAAATGCCCTTTGCAACTGACAGGATATTTATTTTTATATTTCTGTCACACACAAAAAGTTCTACTAATATAGAGTGGAAGTCACTTGGCGGGCATTCCTAAACAAACAACAGTCCTAAAGAGAGAAAATAATGGTCTTAATATCCACACAAGCTAACACATTTCCTTCGCCGTTATACCATCTTCTACAAGGGAAAGGTACTGGGATTTATACGTTACGTTTTTGCTTGCATTTATATCGTATATCCGCTTATAACCGCTGCAACATTTCAGACTGATATTTAATTCTAAGACAGTGTTTTGAACCTCAGCCCTCGAGTAGTAATTGTGACTGATTGCTACAAAGTGGATAGGACTCTACGCTGAGGGAATTAACTCTAAAATGTATATTAAACTCGTGATAACTCACCCACTGTAGGAATAAAAGCAGCCTTCACCCAGTTCGCTTATTATACACGCCTTGAGAAAGGCAAGGATTTGCGCCATCCCTCTCTCATCCTCTACGTGCACGCAGGACGGAGCTATTCCTGTCTAGAGAAAATCCTTTTTTGAAGTGTGCAATTGTGCATACTAAGCATACCTACTCACTGAGCTTTCGCTTTTGCTCTTTAAGTTCCTCTTCGTTATTGTCATTTTCTTTTCACCTTAGATCCGGCGGTTTTTTATCTAGTAATTTATCATCAGACATTTAAATTTTTGCACGTAAGAAATTACAGTGAAATTGGGTATTTGAGCTTAAATTCTAGGTGTGAAGCTGCAATTGTGCCTTATACCCAGATATTCTTGAATTGGCTATCGTTACATCCGTAACTATACTATAGGTCTTATCGTTGAAGGATTTAACTCCAATGACATCGCGTTTTTATGCTCAAATTTTGAGTTTTTGGCTGCAATGATACGTTAGGTTCAGTTCAATCTTTTTATGTACCTCTGGAAAGTGACAATAAAACCGTGTACATTTTTCAATTCAAATGCTGCGACGGTGGCTTAGATCAAAGTGTTATTGAGTTGGTCTCCATCACATTGTCAAGTTTTGGGACGTAGACTGGGATGTTTGCCTATAAAAAATTAAGTGTTATAGTCTAAGTTAAGATGTAACTCCGAATACAACTGAGTATTTTAGTCCAAACTCCGTCGTTCCACTTTTACTAGATTACAACCCAAGTAGCCGACAAAAACATAATTAGAACTGATGATCCTTGATACTCAGGATCAAGATTCAGGTATGTAAGAGAATGCTAGAAGATGTTAGATAGGTAGTGCTCAGTTAAAATATTGTAACGCTTTGGTGTACCTAATTACTGTAATGTTGCAATATTTATGTAAATAAAAATAAATAAATAAATAAATAAATTTGGGATAAAACACCTTTAAATATTGTTATTTTTAAATGTCTTTTATCCAAAGGACGTGGTTGCCCAACTTGGTTCAAAATATATGGATACATAGCACTTTTAGGTCATCAAACTTTGAAGTCATTATTAATCCTCACGAAAGAACGTTCTCTCTCTGAGAATGTTATCGAGAACTTCCCATCAACAGCAAAAAAATCACTAAGCCCTTACCGTTGTGGAATAAGGTATAACTTTTCCTCTAACATTTAATTAATCCCTTTAGTGCGCATAAATATCAATATGTACCGGCGCTGTCAGTCGGATAAAGTTTTTGTTTCGCGAACACCACGGATATTAAACGTCTGTCTCCTATTTTAAAACGTACGAAATACGCCAGGGAATCGCATGAGGAACTAAATATTAATAAAGTTGCAAAGTTTCCCGGCAACTTCGAGAGATAATTGGACTCCACGAGACAAGCATACCGTGCGTGCACCTATGCCACAGATCACATAATCTACATCGGGTTTCTTCTACAATGGTTTTACAGATGTACAAAAGTTTTAATGAATTTACAAGGCGCCGGCTCTTGTACAGATTGATGCGGAATACAAAGCACTTTTTTCTGAATTTGGTCCCGTATCCAACCAGCGGCTTTTCCCACATATTACAGTGATAATCTATCCAACAAATCCATCCGTATGTTCCACATGATCGAGTCTGAAAATAGATGTTTTTCTTTTTAAATCGGAAGAGTAGATTCGCATATTACGATAACAGCACCAAAAACATCAAGTAAAATGTAACAAGATAACCATTTTAATAGAAAAATGAGTCAAACAAGGCGACCCTCATTCGCCAAAACTATTCAAATACTCACAAACCTTTGCCTTGACGATAACATTGCTTCGACCTTATCCGAGCTCGAAAACTTGCTGTAAGCCGTAATCCTGGACTTCTTTAGTGATCAATTCTAGGTGCGGAGAACAACGGAGAACAACAAATCACTCTTATTTGTTTATATGTCAGTACAAAAAGCAAATATGATTTAGATATACGTATGCTTTAAATATGGAACGGCACTAACAGATTGGCAGAAAATGCCGATTGTCTATGTAATTAGTTTTTTTTAGAAACGAACAGTCATTTAATTTAAAATAATAAATGGTATCTAATGTTAACTAAATAGACCTTTAGTTTCATAACTTCAAATGCAAACACTTTATAAGGTAGATAAGTAAAACATCGCTCAGAGAAGAACTCCAAATCAAACAACCTTTGACTTTCATAATTTTATAATAAGTAACTAGCAGTGTCCACGGCTTCGCTCGCGTGGAATTCAGTTTGTGTAATCTGTTACTCCTACAGAGTGTGGGTACCCTTTCCTAAACTATTGTACGCAAAATTAAAGCAAATTTTAGTTTTAATTGTTCAAAAAAGTAATCGATAGATAAATAGAGAACATTTTACTGTACATAAAAAAGGAAATTAGACAGATTTTATCCATGATATTGTCCGTTGAGAAGTTTCCACATCCATATTCCAATCCCAGTACCAGATCCTGGTCACCGATTTTCACCAAAATGCTCATCAAGCTCGACTAAATAAGCTGAAACTCGAAGCGTCTGCTTTTATCCGTCGTGAAGTTTTAGTATCTACCTTCTACATTGTTTTACTTCTCCTTTAGTTCAATTGTCATAGTATTTTCTGAGGTTAACACGAGCACTAGACATAATAAAACTGATTTCAATTGTCATGTCAGGCCCTAGTCAGCAAGTTTCACCAAATACTTCATTAGGAATGATCAAAGGCTTAAAAGGGTCAAATTCAAAGGTTCTCCTATAGTCCGTTAAAACTAAACCCTTAGGGCTCGTCCAAATCACTACCGGCGCGGCGCCGTCACCGTGTTACGGCACGGCACCGCCGCCGGGAGAAGTCGCGGCGCCACAACATGGTACGACGCCGTGTACGGCGCGCCGCGGCGATACACGGTGCACCGCTGCTTGGTAGTTTGTGTTTTGCTATTGTGCATAGCGCTCACGTACCTACCCACGTTACCAAAAAATGGCTGAAAATTTACATAATATCGACTTATTAATTTCTCTAGTGGAAGCACGTTCCGTTCTCTGGGACAAGACGAAGGAGGAATATAATGTCATCACCACACATTTTCAACGCTTCATATTTCTTCTTAAAATGACTTCCATCGTGGCTCATTATAGAAAGGTATGGATTCATCCAATATCTTCTTTGTTTTTTCTTCATTCCTCGTCTCAACATTAGCAAGAGCACAATACGTGTTTCGCGGTCCATAGTCTAGTATGTTTTGGAACTATCGTTACTACCGTGTGCCACCGCGGCGCGCCGTGCACGGCGCCATGCCCCGGCGCGGCGCCGTGACTTCTCCCAGTGCCGGTGCCGCGCCGTGGCACGGCGGCCGGCGCCGCACCGTACACATGTGTACATGCCCTTTTATTTCGTGTTTGTTTTTTTTTTCGGTGTATAGTAAGGAATATTCTTATGTTTTCTTAACCACCTTCCATGATTAGACCATCTTCGGAAAATTTGGCAAAAGTCGCTTGAAATGGCCAACTTCATCAAGGCCAGCAACTGCCAGCAATCAGCCTCAGATCGTTGGTCCAGCGAGGTGATGGGCGTCCTATGCTGCGTTTGCCAGTTCCTGGTGGTGCAGCTAGGACAGGAGAGAAAATTTTGATCCGAGTTGGCTGTCGCTCAACACAGAAGAAGCCATGGAAAAAAAACCGGCCAAGTGCGAGTCGGACTCGCGAACCGAGTGTTCCATACAAATTTGTAGGTAGCTACTTACATTTTACAAATAGTTCAGGAATCGAGTTTCGCAGCTTTTTCCGAGCTTTTCGCGAACTTCAAAGACAGATTATGATTTAATTACAAATGTATAGTATGGTTAATGTAGTAATGCATAGTTTGCTGAATTTACGCTGTATTTGTAGTATGAGACGATATTACTTGCTAAATTTTATAGTTATAGGTCAACGAAAAGTACCCTATACATTTTGATTCCCGTGAGTATCGAAATATACTTTTTTTTGCGGCATAAACGGCCGTATTTTTTTTTAACGTTAATTTAGAAGTTTGATTTTGTTACAGCGAAACTGTAAACCTGAGTATATGGTTTAAATTTCAACTCGATGCCTTTACACGTTACCGAGATGACAGACAGACGGACAGACGGACGGACGGACGGACAACAAAGTAGTCCTATAAGGGTTCCGTTTTACCTTTTGATGTACGGAACCCTAAAAAAGGGTCTGACCTTACTCTTTACTCGCTAATTGACCTGTACTAGCCAAATGGGCTGTAATGTATAAAAATAATGTAAGAGAATTTTATAACAATGTAAGAAATTTATACCCGTTTATTGAATTTTAATATACACAGTATAAGCTACAATGTAGGCTTCCTTCGGGCGGAGTTTGTAATTAAGAAAAAGGCGGCGAAAACCTGTCTGCTTCTTTTCTCTAACCATCTTATATAAAAGTCTAAGTTCAGTTTTTAAGTATGGCAACTTTGAATGGGCAACTAAAATTATACTCCACCTATCTTGGAACGTACCTTCATACAATTAAAATAATATATTATGAGTCTGTATGCCTCCGTTGAAAATTTCATATGCGACCACAATTAGGTCAAATACGATGAGGTGGCCTCTATTAGGTTGTGTTATCTGTGACCTGCAAACTCCCAACTTTAAGCCTCAAGTGTGTTGCATAAATGCATTTCTTTGACACCGTGTATTTTGTTGTTTAATACCTTAAGTGGTTTAAACATAGTATTATTTTATTAGAGAAGCCAGATGATTGATTATTTTTATGAAGCTGTTTGAGTGAAGGTCACAGGCGTACAAAACATTGACAGTTACAAATCAAGATGCACAGAGTGCGCCAGGCCAAGTTCTCGGCTGTATATTTGCATTTGTGTATATATGTATATTTGCATTTACAGATATTGAAAAAATGTACTGTCAGCAAAAAAAAAAAAACAGAATAACACTTTTTACCTATTAGCACTTCATTGGACATGTCAAGAACAACAAAAAAAAAACGAAAATAGTTTAACATATGGTCGTGACCAGGTTATATAGGGTCATAATTTGAATAGCGTTTTAAATGTCTAATCCGTAACGATCACAGAAAACGTTTATAAGGAAACCCCTATTTATTAAAGTTATGCATTCATAAATAAAACATGTACTGTTAGCAGCTACATAAGAAAATAAATAAATAACATTTCGTCGCAAACAACTTATTAACAACTTAAACAACCTATCATTATTTTTATTATTAAAATCATTTATTTCATTTAAGCACACAGTTTTGCGCATAGGCGAGCTTAATGCTACTTAGCATTATCTACCAGCTAACCTAACGAGAACATTAACTTACTCGTAGAATATTAAATATACTCACTAATTACTAGACCTAGACATGCTTCAGCCCCGACAAAAATCTAAACTATAAAAATTATATTTGTATTGTATTTCTAGTTAAAGATTTTATTAAAGAAAGAAAATAACAAATAGGTTGACAGATTTGCCAAACTGCGCAGTAGTTTATCGGCAGTTATTGACTTGTATAAGTGGCATTGTTGTAAACTCTGAAACATGTTGATGGCGAATTTAATAAGTTTTCTACATTACAAACACTCTTCCTTCTGTGCCGTCTCCTGTTGGAGGTGGGCAACAAAGGCTATAAATACAATATAAAACAACATTAAGTAGTACCTAATCTATAGCGTGAACGTGTTATACAGGGTTGTAAGTTGATACGGTGTGTACTAAGTGCTAAAATTTAATCCGTTGTAAGTAGAAAAAGCTTTGTTAGGGGGTGTGATAAACAGAAAACAAAATTAAACAATTTTGTTAGTATAATGGCCATTCTTGATCATATTACTCGCTTCTATAAAAAAAAGTCATGAAATCCCACCAAAACAAAAATGTAAAAAAAACTGGCCAAATGCTCGTCCAACTAACAGCTGTTAAAAGTCGATTAACAGATTGTTAATATACGACAAACCGGGCGCAAGTCGAATAATTCGTTTAAAACATAAGATAGAGCATAAGATACGTTACGGCGTAATTTGAATAATTTGATTGCTGAAAGCTTCTGCGTGACAAGTTGCCACTCGCAAATTTCAATCTCACTTCCTTACAAAAGATCTAACCAACTACCCTTTAGCAGTTCGCGGGTAGTCCTAAAACTAATGGTTTTCGCAATTAACAGCTAAAGCTCAAGGTTCACATTTATAAACAATGCTCAGCCAACAATAGCTCGTTCGATCCCTCTCTAGATAATATTAAGTCTGCAATATTCTACTGCTCGAAAAAGATTTTTCACATAAATACACGTTCATACCCTATACAAACTGCGATTAAACGATTGAAGCGATCGATTAAGGGCGGCAAAGTCGGAGCCTGCTAATAATAAAGTTCATTTATTTTCACTGATCCCGGAATCAAATGCGACATTCCAATTTCCATTGAGAGCGTTTATAAATCCTTAATATATTGTGGCGGAGAATACACGAGCGGGTATGTTTGTGTCGAGGTAAAGGTAAAGAGACGGCTGTGTGAGTGGAGACGAAGTTCTCGCGACGGCTTCCAAGTTGCGGTAGTAATTAAGATATTTGGAACTTCAATACGGGAGACGGAAACCGGGATCATGTTCCGTTTTAAGACTTTTAAGGTGCAAGGATTCGCGTCGTCGACAAAATTAGTGCCCAAATAAAGTCGGCCGCGAGTCTGCGCCGCATCCGTCTTATGCTAATTACACTATGAGAATGCATAAAAACGAAGTTAAGCACTGCGAACAACTGCGAGGAATGGGAGGATTTTCACCGCTAGGGTTTATTACGGACACAACGTTTATATCGAAAACGTAATGAATTTATGCCTTTGATGTTTTTTTAACGGTATTAATTACTCACAAACAAACCAGACAGAGTGGCACGGTAAAAAAATTTCGTCCAGCGCATGTTACAAAGTAAATTAAATCCATCGGAACCCAAAATAAATGTTGACCGACATGTAAATTGCAATTCACAAATTAGTTTTACCCGTGTTACTGTACTCCGTCCGCGTGCGGTCGCTCCGGCAAACTTTTGATCTATTTGCATCAGCCACTTGTACGTCACAGAATGCGCTTTGAATAAAACGAGAACATAATTCACGTATAATTCGATTTATTATTCAAAAGCCGCCGGCGAGTGGTTCACTACACGGTGGTTTAACATGTTGAAACTTACACACGGGGAGTTTTGACGTTGCCGACCAACTTTCTGCTTAAGTGTTTGCCTTTTTCAAAATAGTGTTTGGTTAGAGCATACTTGTATGGATTTATAGCTATCGACGAAGTTGGCGAGCAGTTGCCGCCATGTTTACCCTCCCGCAGTTTAGATTTACAACGACACGGCTGAACTGCCGCGACCTCTGTCATTATTGCATACGCTGTAAAAGTTCAACAATTGACATTTCCGATACTATTATTACTCACGATGGCAATTCAGAGCTTTATAATTTAGCTCTGGCACGCCGCCGGAGCGACTGTAACATGTCATTGATAAGTGGGCCAGCCAGCCTGGCACTTTGTACCTTGGGGAATTTTTATTGCACTCAGGATATTATTAATAGTAGGCCGATATGAATGGGAGCACTTTTTAATAAAAAATCTCATACTTTATGTCAAATTAGCGACCCACGAAAACTTGGCGAACTAGGTACTTTCTTATAGAAGATTTATAATAGCGTAATATTTTTAATAGCTCAAAGGCAGGTTTTGATATTCTGTTCTTAATGTCTTGGTGCACAATGCTTGACAGACAATGATAAGATAGATAAGATCACACAATTTATTTCACAAAAACAAGTTTATTTGTACCATATAAATGATGCTACAGTAGTTATAAATGATGCGAGTCATTCAGCGCATATCCTGTGTGTCTGTACGTTTTTGATGTACAATTATATATTTTCCTAAAATTAACCAGGGTGACTTCGAATTCGTTCGAGGTTTGTGAAGGTAAGAATTTTTTTTTGTTATCCAAAATTACTTCACTTATGACAAAAAATATCAGGACTATTCAGGACATAAGTAAGGGTCACGCGTCTTATGGTCGGCGCTAGCCAACCCGATGGTTCTTTCACTTGTTTACGCATATCGAACGACACAAACTTAAATCTTAGTAGAAAAAAACTGTCATCGTTTCCGTACTTACTACGAGTATCACTTTGAAATTGGATTCACAATTTCGAACCAAGGATCGGAAATTACGAATATTTACAAATAATTATGTTACACAATCAATGTTAACTTATTAACAACACTCTTAATAATAATCAACATAAAATTTCCTCAAAATATTGGCAACGATTCCGAAATCACACCTAGAATCTCGATTTCTGAAACACGCAAACTAGGTCATTTACGTTTTGTTGGGTTCGTAGAAGTTCTACAACATCTGAGATATTTTTGAATTAGTTATATATTCTTCTATATAAAACAATGATTTACCGGAGGCTGCGACATTGACAGATCGCGTAAAGCGCCAATTTAGAAAAATTATGTTTATATAGATATTTCGAAAAATATCAATATGCGAAAAAACTTAAGAAGTACTCAGCACGTTAATATTATATAGCTTGGTTTAGCAAGTATAAGCTCAAGAAAATAGTACATTACTGCATTGGCCAGCAAAAGAGGCATTGATCCAGGACGTATAAGTCCATCAATGCCTAGTTGTGGCCAATGCCTAGAAATTAAAACTAAGTAGTACCTAGGCAGAACGTTTTACTTTTCAAAATCAATGAAGAACAACGGACGACAATATGTTTTCCTGCGTTGAAGTGTTAATTTGGTTTTTTTTTTTCAATAAACAGCTTTCTATTTGCAAGCCAGTTAGAAATTTAAATAAAACCTTTGATATGCTACCTCCTTGGTTGCCATGTTTCGGAATAAAAGATCGTTCCATTTTTTTATTACACGCCAGATATTAAACTCATATCTGTCTACTATGTCATTTATTTGGCCGCTAAAACACGACGGATATGGATTTTCATACAACTTTTGCCGGCCGCTGCTCGCACGTAATTGGCCATTGATACACTTTGGATTTTTTTCGAAGGTTGTTAAAGTAATGCTTAAACCAAGCATGTTTGAGAAAACTACATTTTAATTCACCCTTCAATGGCCTGCTTCATATTAAAAAGTAAAGTATGAATAGAGAAGAGATGTTTTAGATTTATTTGATTGATTTGTTCAGAATAACATATACTGAAATAGTTTATCTGTCAGTGGCTCAAACCTAATATAAAATATATAGAACATCTTAAACATTTCACGGTGAACAAAAGTGTAGCTGATTTAGATTGCCCTCTACTCGCATTCTAGATTCCAGGTTCAAAAGCGACGCCCTACCACGTTCGTGATTGCCGACATTTATCTTGTGGTTCACTAATTAGCCACTATATTATAGTGCACTGACTGCGCGCACAGTGGGCCCCATTTGCATACCTATAGACACAAAACCGCCACCCATTAAAATTTCAGGCTAGAAAAAACTCGTTGGCTAGAAAACAAAATTGAAATATGAAATTCCGTAGTAAGTTTTCATAGGCGTTGTAAAAGATAATTTTGCAATACATTGAAAATTAGTGCCTATAGACGAGTGGGGCGCTGCGTGAGTCTTATCATAATAACATTTCAATGAATGCAAATTACACAAGCGGCGTTTGTTTCGCCAGGCGCTGTAGCTTGCTTGTTAGTGTGTGTCCGTGCACTGCTACCGTCATTATGCTCAGTAGGGTTGAACTTTACTGTAGCATCAATTATCCAGTCACCGTAGTTTCAATAGGCTAGCTAGCTAAAAGTTCATCCCAACCAGTTCAAAGAAGATATTTTCTAGACGACTCGGGAAAGTCGGGAACTGATGTTATTTAATTCATTCAGTGCATTAATATAAGATTCATACTATCAGCGATAATTCGTCCAAAGTTACTGTTTGCGTGGCGTGAATGAATAGTTTAATTGAGTCTTGAATTTGACAATTGCATTAACTTTCTACTACGTCCACTAGATGGCACATTACTATGTCTACTAGATGGCATATTTTTATGGACGACGCAGGGAAAACTTAAAATTTGTCTGAAAATGCAAGAATTCGCACACCATCACTCTCTATTCTAACCGAACTTTACAAAAGGAGGAGGTTCTCAATAATATCGTGTATATTATAATAATATCTTGAAAAAAGAACTGGTTAGATAGATAGAGATAGATAGAGAACACTTTATTGCACAACCAGGTGAAAGATATTACAAATAGTTTCTTATATCTAAGTAGTGGTATACAATTGGCGGTCTTATCGCTTAGAGCGATCTCTTCCAGACAACCAAAATGAAATGGAATGAAAGCGACAACACGATGTGTTATTGAGCTGCAAATCCTTAAAACCGTTTCTGCACCATTTAACCAACCGTTAATGAAACCATTTCTAATAAACAAAAGTTTTATTTTTCGTAAAACCGTGTCTTCCAAGATTGTGTAAAATTATAACGTGGTAGCGGCCTGCCTTGACGGAGGTCTATTTCCAGCAGTGGACGAATACGAGTTCAAATCATGAAAATTTTTTTTTTTTTCATCTTGGAAGGGGTTTTTTAGCGACACTGAAAAATATATTCGCAGATTTTGTGTTATTTCAACTACACTTTGTATTATACCACATTATTGTGTTAAGATGAAGTGTATGGGCTGAAAAGCACAACAATATCATTTAACTCCCTTATCACAAGACACTAATGTTTTCGTCGACCTCGTCACTCGACGCGCGGCCTTGTTTAATAATAGTCGTTAAGGGAGTGCCTCAAGCGGCAATTCCATTCAACACGATCAAACCTCGGTTTGTGTCCTCTTAGCATATTGATAAAGTTTTGTTGCGATCTATGTCGTTTGTAAAGTAAAACCAAACTAAGTTTGTATGGGAATCATGATGAGGCGCCCTCTCAAGGTGCGATCACATACTCAGCCACTGGGTTATCTGCCCCGGCAGGGGTAGTGAGCAATAGGAAAATGCGCGCATCGGTTTGTGTCCTCTTAACATATTGGTCAAGTTTCGTTGCGATCGTTTGTAAATTAAAACCAAACTAAGTTTGTATGGGAATCACCTCGTGAGGTGCGATCACATTCACAGCCAGTGGGTTATCTGCCCCGGCGGGCGTAGTGTGCTGGCACCCTCCATTCCAATAGTCGGATGTGCGCGTCGTAAATAGTACTCGGTTTCGTTTTTCCGCTTCCTGTCTGGGGTTGCGGTTATTTTTCCACCACATGTCTTATTTAGAGCCATAATTTAATTCGATTCGTGCTACCAGACTGTTTCGCCGCTGCTGTCTTCATTACCACCCGGACGGTCGTAAATAACGGAACTGCTGGCGATTGCAATGAATAATTAAAGTAAAAGTGTTTCTAGTAGTACGTTCTACGGGTGTTGTCACTTGTCATGCTGCCTGAACTACCTGTGTAACTGAAATCGTGGCAAAACAATCAGCCATTCTGAATTTAATAACGGCCCTTAGAAAACAAAAAGCTATTTTTATTTTATTTCATAGTCTACCCTGTAGCTAATCGTATTGGCAGGGGTTATTCTCCTGTAAAGTATGATATGACCTGTCTAAAGCACCCTGCAGAAAGTGAGATAATTCAATAAAGGCGCTCACGCCGGCGATGGCGGTCCATGCTTTTAGTGCTTGCTGATTATAGTGGGCGAAACGTACTGTACAGGCAATATAGTAGCTTAGATCATAACAATGTGTACAGCACACCTCGTTTTTTTCCATTTTAATTCAATTATTGATCCACAATCTTTAAGCGCATTTTTACAATATTTCTTTTTTCTCTTATCAAATGTATATATTCTTTACACCGTAGCGAATCAGGTGCAGCAGAAAACCAGCGCTAGTTGCCTTTGACTAGCATTTTGCTGAGCTGCAGCCGTTTTCTGTTTTAACACTTGTGTTCGGTATAATTGTATTAGGTACTATTATTAAGGTTGTCCGGAAGAAATTGCTGTTAGCAATAAGGCCGCCCATTGTACTTTTTCATTGTAACTTTCATATTTTATGTCTCGATTCTTGTGTGCAATAAAGAATATTCTTATCTTATCTTATCTTATTTTTGTGTTCTCGTTCTCCGTAACTTTGTTTAATTTTTGTGTTACGGTCATTCAAAAAGTGAAAAGTAAAAAACATTTATTTCCATTGTAATAAATGTTTTTCACTTTTGACTTTTTGATCTAGACTACTGTAAAATAAGATAAGATACGAATATTCTTTATTGCACACAAGAAACAAGCGATATAAATAAAGGTTACAATGAAAACAGTATTACGAGCCTTACTGCGCGTATCATTATAAAATAGGTACTAGTAGTAACCAGTACCTATTTTATAATGATACGCGATTCTCATTGAGGAGCTTTATCCTACTAATATTATAAATGTGAAAGTTTCTGAAGATATTTAGGTGTTTGTTACTCAATCACGCAATAGCGGCTGAACGATTTAGATGAAATTTGGTATGGAGATAGTTTGAGTCCCGGGGAAGGACATAAGGATACTTTTTATCCCGGAAATTACTCATTCCATGCGGGAGTCGCGGGCAAAAGCCAAACGCCATATACCGACCAACACAACTATACCAATAAAAGTCTAAAATACGTTAGTGGCATTCACACCAAAAGTATTGCGCGTTACGTCTACACATTTAAGACTTATAAAATAAAACGTGCTTTTTAGGGTTCCGTACCCAAACGGGACCCTATTACTAAGACTTCACTGTCCGTCTCTCTGTCTGTTACCAGCCTGTATCTCATGAACCGTGATAGCTAGGCAGTTGAAATTTTCACAGATGATGTATTTCTGTTGCCGCTACAACAAACACTAAAAACAGAATAAAATAAATATTTTAATCGGGCTCCCATGCAACAAAAGTATTTTTTGCCGTTTTGTGCTCGATATTAATAACGACAGCAGATAGATACTTGTAATATTCACGGAATATTTAGTTCTATATACGCTTCAATAATTAATAATGAAATTAAAATAAAATAAATATTTAAGGGGGCTCCCATAGAACAAACGCGATTATTTGCCGTTTTTTCTCGATCTTTGTGTCTAATGTTGTAAAGATAATGGTACGGAACCCTTCGTGCGCGAGTCCGACTCGCACTCGGCAGATTTTTTTATTATGCTTTTCTAATTTCCGTAATTATGGCGATGTCCTTAGAGACGTAAGGAAACGGCGTACACGTCGCGTCCTTTTAGTAGTAGTAGTGGCCACTTTATATCTGTGTATGACCATCATGCGAGCAATAATTTACATACAGGCACATACACATACAGGCACATACACTGCTTCTGGCCCCACACTAGGATACCCTGTGTCGTGGGAACCAGCTTTTCATAATCATCATCATCAGCCATTTGACGCCCACTGCAGGACATAGGCCTCCTTCGTGGTTTTCATAACCATGACGGGTTTTGCCATAATCGCCACGCTTGGCAGGCGGGTTGACGATCGCAGTATGCGGTTGGAATCTCAGGAAGACGCTGCTGTCCGTCTCCTGGTAATTGATTTCCTTAGTCGCCTTCTACGACATCCACGGATGGAAATGGAGTGAAGCTATTCTTAATCCGGCGCCACACGGTCCTTAAACCGGCACCACACAGTCAGCTATTATCACCTGTTAATCACACTGACAATCTATTGTTCAGCAATCAGTACATTTCTACTTACTTACGCCGATCCAAAGTTTAAAATATAAAGGCTGCTCAGCGGTGGTTTTTACACGGGAACGCGTATACATAACGACGTCGATACCCTAATTTCTTAAAAGCAAATTGCAGGCTAAATTAACGAGCCACCGCCATGCAATTTCTGTAGAGATGCTATCGGGAGTGCGAGGGTGTGCGGCTGCATAATAGAGAGGGACAGAAGTTGCGTTTCCGCTCCTAGCAAAGGGTATTTTCGGTTCTAGGACTCACGCCTCCCCTACACCTATACTTTATTGCACAGATAAAGTCACATGAATAAAACAAAACATTTATCGTTGCATTGGTCGTTTAAAAATATCGTGAGTGTAGGAAAACTATTTTTCTATTTAGGGTTCGGTTTGCGAAATATTAAGCTTTATAGCGCAAAAGTTTTGTTAGTGTTAAACTAGCTGACCTGGCAAACGTTGTTTTGCCACATAATTAGCCTACGACTTATTCTTAGACCTACCAAATATACACAAAAAATTCTTATAAATCGGTTAAGCCGTTTCGGAGGAGTTCGATAACGAACACTGTGACACTAGATTTTTATATATTAGACTTTAACCTAAACTTATTTTAAATTTGTATTGGACTTGTTCTGGTAGACAATATTTTTATATTAAACTAGCTGACCTGGCAAAAGTAGTTTTGAGATATTAATTAGCCTACGTCCTTATCTCAGACCTACCAAACATACACAAAAACATAATACAAATGGTGAAGCCGTTTCGGAGGAGTTCGATAACAAACACTGTGACACGATATTTTTGTACTATATTAGATTTATATTGAAAGATATTAGATAAGTGCACACAGGATGGCAACCTGGCAATTTCAAATAATTGCGGTCAAAAGCAGATCAACAAATTACATTTTAGTAGCACAGTCGCCCATAATGCTACTGAATAGAGTGCACGGATGTGAAGGTTAATGTTCTGTCGACTGTACATTACGCCTTACGATATCTATTTTTGCTTGTGAAAATATTCCGAAGATTGTGGAAGGAATCTCGGTACATAGTTTCAGATGAGGACAAGAAATAAAGGCAGAGGTAGAGTAAGTAATAAGGAATTAGTTTGTTTATTCGATACTCCCACTTATTTTGTGCGTTTTATGAGTCGTATTGATTTGCGGTCGAGAACGCTTTTTTTCTAATAAATCTCTCTAACAAGCTTCTTAATCATAACGTCTTCCTCTTAAAATGCCTCTCCATCACTGGAGGTTGGCAGTCAGCTTTTTGCAACGGTCTCTGTTCAGTGCAATTCTGAACAGCTCCTCCGCAGTTTTAACACCGGTCCACTCTTTGATGTTGCACAACCATGACATCTTTCTCTTGCCCGGCCTCCTCTTTCCTTCCACCTTGGCCACCATAATGGTCTGCAGCAATTGGTATCTCTTGCTTCCTAGCACATGACCTAAGAAGGCTACTTTCCGCTGCTTGATGGTGCGAACAAGATGCACTTTCTTGTGCATCGGTCTCATAATGTGCCGATCGATCTAATAAATTCCTTATTATTATTTTTAGCTTAGATAGAAGTACCCATTTTTGTACTTACAATTTAGTTTTCCAAAAAACAGCTGTTTACACCTGAGTGACAACTGGAACGGGCTGTTACATAGATAGAGAACACTTTATTGTACAAGAAAATGGAAATTACACTGATTATAAATAGTTCAGGAATCGAATCTCGCAGTTATTTCCGAGCTTTTCCCAAACTTCAAAGACAATTTATTTTCAGATTTTATTACAAATGTGTAGTTTTCTGATTTTTCCCAGTATTTGTAGTATACGACGATTTTACTTACCAAATTTCAGAGTTCTAGGCCAACGGAAAGTACTCTACAAATTTTGATTCCCTTGAGAGTGTTAAAATATACGTTTTTTTTGCGGTTCATGTGTTTTTGCGGTACAAACGGCCGTAACTTTTTTTTACATTAACTTGGAAGTTTTATTTTTTCACGGCTTCAAGGGACAGTATATGGTTTTAATTTCAACTTGATACCTCCACGCGTTCCCGAGATAAAGGGTCTTGACAGGCAGACCGATGGGCGGATAGACGGACAACAAAGTGATCATATAAGGATTCCGTTCCGTTTTTCCTTTTGAGGTACGGAACCCTAACAAATAACTATTTTTGTATCTTAAGATGTCGGGATAATCCAGGACCCACGGATAGGATGCCGTGATCATTTCTAGTCATCCGCGAGTGAGAACTCAAGCTACGTAACGCTAAGCAACGAGCACTCTCCCGCCTCCCGCCGCAACACCTATTTGAGGAAAATACGCACTCATATTCAGAATATTCAGAGATGGTTCTTTTAAACGTCATCATTACTTTTTGTCACCCTTAGTCGGTGCCTATCGTGCAGACATCCGACATCCGAAGGAGAATACTCAGTTTTTAAAATATAAATACTATATACCTATATCTGTGTTCTTAACAAAGTACTCGAACTCACTTTAATAATAATAAAACAAAAATGTTGTTTTCCATGGTCGCTCTTTAGTAATTTTGCTTAATGAATTCTCCCGGGACGGGATAACTTTGAGTTTATTACATTACAATCCCTCTAGTTCGGGATATTTCTAAGTTTATAGGTATGTTTCGGAGAAGTGAGACTGTCGTAGAAGTGGAAGTGAACCCAGCGATGGGTATTAAGGAGTGACGTTGACGCAACTGCCACGAGTTCTGAGGCAAAGAGAACGCTTGAGCAAAAGATCTATGTGTGTAGGTTCATAAAAATTGACGAGGGGCTTTCTAGCCCCGCTAATTAACTTCGGAAGCAGTCTATCTTTCGGCCTTGTTGAGTAACAAGCTTTTAGAGGGCTCATTTGTAATTATCAAAATAATTTTCTTGCTGAGATTTAGCGCGCGCTGATTTTCAGTTTTCATGAACGAACATTTGAGTCATGGTAATTTGTTTAATTTGTAAACACAATCTACATAGATTTTAATCATGTACGGACAGACTGAAAATTAAACTTAGCAACTTGGTAGTGTGTGTGTGTGTGTGTTAAAAATCAATCGCAGCATCAAGCTAAGTGAATTGTTTTTAATTTTTTTAATGACTGGCGATAACATACTCAAACGGAACAAAAATTAATTAAAAAATAATTTAAATAAATATTTTATTATATCTCAATTTAACAAATAATCGCGATGAGACCCATTCTTAATGTATAAATATGTTTCTAGTAATATTAAGTTTCTCTTTCGATACAGATTATATTTTTTATTTATTTACAAAAAAGATAAGTATAACGCATCAAAAATCGATTACTTGTAAACAAAGACAAATAATTCAATGAAAATAAATTCCTGTCACTTTAACATGTCGGGGTCGTTAACCATCACAACCTACAACATTTGTTGACGTACTCTATTATGCATAAGTACAAGTAAATTTTTTAAAGGTCGTGACAGACGAGGGCTATATTTAATAATATATCGCGTGATGTCTTATTCTAGACTAAATCCGCCCGCCGCCGTCGTGTGTGAACGCGGGGGGTTGCATATTGTGTGGAAAAAATATCACATATATTAACGCCGTCGTCAGTGATGGCCATAAATCTAAGGTTCCAATGAAATCTATGCCAGTAAAAAACTCTGGTATCACAAGAAAAATAAAAATATATTTTATTTATACAATATAATCTCTTTCAATTGTTGTATCTACTCATGTGGACTTGAAAAACTAGCCAAAATTATCGAAATCGTAAAAGGCAACCTTCGCGTAACCTGGACATAAAATGGAACATCAGAAAACAAAATACTTCTTTATTAATGTGTCAAACCTCAAACCTAAGGTTATCAATATCCAAGTGTTGCCAATACGTAAAAGACTAATAATCCTATTTTACTGCCAAATAAAAATTGTATGAGCTACGTTAGTATTTTTTTTTATATTTTTATTTTATGAGTAACTAAGTATTAATGTGTTTGATGCTATAAAGTTTTTGGTCAAACGAGTCAACTTTTTTTACAGTAAAGTAAAAATCTACAGAGTATAACGATTTATTTTATAATGGTAACACAGGCAGTGTTATATTATAAAATACTAGCTGTCCCGGCGAACTCCGTACCGCCACAGAATCCGTTTATACAATTCTTGCATAACGCCATCAATTTTGGAAACACAACGTTCGCTCGCACCACTATTTATTCTATCGCCATCTATTTTAAACTTAAAATAAATATTATCCCATGGGAACTCATTACCGGGATATCAAGTATGTCTCAATTCAGATTTTTGTCTATCTGTATCTGTTTCATGTAAATCCGTTTAGCCTTTATTGCGCGATTGAGTACCAAACATCCAAACCTCCAAAATCCAAACATACAAACATCTTCACAAACTTTCACATTTCTTTTTTTGCATCCAATTAAAAACAGACTTTAGTTGTTTTCGATGCTTCGCAATGCATTTTGATCACTTCCCATGAATGTCCACTTAAATTAGTAAAATTGAGAGCTACTATCACGTGATCGTGACTGAGATCCATCTTGGCCTTGAGGCTATAGGTTCTGTCGGCCATACATGCTGAAAAACGCGTTTTTGACAGCTCGGAGGAGTTTAAATCAAATGAGCCCATACAGTGGAGGAATTACATGACATCACCGCAGATCAAAATCAGATCAGACAATTCGTTTACTTCAGCAACTCTCCATCGTCGGTTGTCTAAAAGAAATTGCTATGAGCAATAACAAATAATAAAACTATATTTTATTATTTGTTTTTGTTGTATATTGTTAAATTCGTATAGCAGCAATATATTAAACGGGTCTAACCGCGATTATTAATTAGGTAAAATTTAATTAATATATTACTATGTATGAGCATCGCGAGTCATAAAAAAATACTAAATTCGTATAATGTCTAATTAAGTCAGCTAGTATAGTTAGTACCACCAAACGAATAGAAATAAACCACATGCAGCCATATTATTTTTATCACCTTCGTCCATTTAGGTTAATAGTAATTAATTAATTAACTACGACTTATTAAACTTAATGGACGAAGGTGATTAAATGAAAATAATATGGCTGCATGTAGGGTAGGTTATTTCTATTCGCTTGGTGTGCATCGGACACAGAATTTCCTTATTTTAACTTTTAACAAATTCTGATGCAGTTTTAATTTACATTAACATCACCTGTACAGTCTGCGGGACTTAAAACAATGTGAGACAGGTTTTTGTTAATTGTTCCTTTTTCTAGCTAAACAAATAATCTCAAAAAAAAACTTGTGCCATTAATATTTCAATGAACTCATCGAATGACAGTTGTTTTATGTAATGAACGCCTCATAACGTAATGAATGTAGATGGAATAGTAGATTGTACAACAAGTGCATAAAACGCACCATTTTACTCGAGACGTTTATCCATCCGAGCGAGCTTGCGAGCGAGGATAGATATAAAGTCGAGTGTAAAATGGGTTTTATGGACGAGTTGTACACTCTACTTTTCACTTCGATTGCGAGGAAATGAAACAGCAACATGTAAATATAGAAGTCCACACTCTTTTACGGCTTAGCAACTTAAATTGAATATAACTTTTAAATTCGTATTTGCAATTCGCGCCTTTTTTTCTTTTTTTTGTTGGTGTTTCGCGCGGTCACAGGACACAGTATTTCAGAAAAAAAAGAAAAAAAAGAGGTGAGTTTCGAACAACAATTCGAATTTCGAATTGCAATGCGGGGCTTCTCCATAATAAAATAAAGAGGTTGTTGTATGAAGTTAAAGATGTTCGTGTGGCTGTTGCAGCGATTGCCTTGGTCTTCGACGAAGATTTTACTTTATGCTCTAGAGCATAAAAAGCGACTTTATGTCGCCTACGCACGACATAAAGACGAACTTTTAGAGCATGAGAAGTGAAATAGTAGATTGTACAACAAGTGCATAAAACGCACCATTTTACTCGAGACGTTTATCCATCCGAGCGAGCTTGCGAGCGAGGATAGATATAAAGTCGAGTGTAAAATGGGTTTTATGGACGAGTTGTACACTCTACTTTTCACTTCGATTGCGAGGAAATGAAACAGCAACATGTAAATATAGTAAATGCTAATTTAATTAAAATTGAAAGTTACATTAGAGCAATGAGAAATATTTAAAGCTGTTGGTATCTTTGCCTTGGTCTTAGAATACGAACGAAACGAAATAAAATAAAGAGGTTGTTGTATGAAGTTAAAGATGTTCGTGTGGCTGTTGCAGCGATTGCCTTGGTCTTCGACGAAGATTTTACTTTATGCTCTAGAGCATAAAAAGCGACTTTATGTCGCCTACGCACGACATAAAGACGAACTTTTAGAGCATGAGAAGTGAAAACCATATTATGTGTGTGTGGATGAATTTGCACGTCAGACATCTGTGCACAGCACGTCAGTCGGACGTCAGCGAATAGAGATCGTATATGTTCGTATCATATCTTGTTCAAATATTACTCAACACTTGTACAAGGTAATTTTAACCAAATTTCGCCTCAGAAATCGAAGGTGAAGGAAAATCTTCTCTTTCACGATACTTGTTTTGCATGTCTTGATAAGAATGATTATCGCTCGGTTTCTAGAAGAGCGATCAAATGTTAATCTCATGTTAATCTCACGCTGAGCTAATTTCAGCCAATCACGTGCCGGTATTTTGAATTAATCTTAGATTAATCTCATTTGAACCCTCTTTCAGAAACTGAGGCTAATTCAATTTTTAATGACTTTAAAAAAAGAGGAGGTTCTCAATTCGTCGGAACCTTTTTTTATGTATGTTTCCCGATTACTCGAAAACGCCTGGACCGATTTCGAAAATTCTTTTTTTTTACTCCGCAGGATCGATCCTGGAGAGATCGAGGGAACTCATCAAATTTTAAAGGAAGCGATTTGGGTGTTTTTATAGTGACTCTAGTTCTAGTTAGACCTGAGATTTCCGCACTTAGCCTCATAGTTGGGTCATTTTACTTTTACGTAGCTAGCGTAAAGGTATGTAAATACTTTAAACACTGTGGCAGCGGTGGTTCCCCTGCAGTATCACTGTGGTGGTAGCGTAGCGGTAGAAAGCCGGCCTTACATTCGGGTGATCGTGAGTTCGAATCCCGGCATGTACCAATGACGTTGTTTTCTAAGTTACGAACAATTGTGAAGACGTAGTAGCAATACCACTCGCTAACCGTGAAGGAAAATATCGCGAGGAAACGTGAGTTTCTAAGGTTGTTCATACCTCAGCGCTTAAAATTGCCAATCCGCGGTGGGTGCGCGTGGTGATTAAGCCCGTACTCTCTCTCTGAGAGAAGGCCTGTGCCCTCTAGTCGGACGTATATAGGCTGCATAGAAAAACCCTAGGATAATAACCATGTTTTATCTAACAAGAACTGAGTTGTGGGCAAATGCACTTATTATTAATCATTACAACGATTCCTTTAGCTAATCCACTTGCTAGAGCCGTCCGCTAATGTCCGGGACTCCATCAGAGGAGCGTAAACACTCCGCGATTCAAAATTCAATTTTCATTCCTTCCTTTCAGAGATTATGCAAATTCGGTCGGGTTCACTAATGATAATGCAGGGTTATGTTTTATTAAATGTTAGCTTTATTTGCCGGAGAGAGAGAGGTAGAGAGAAAGAGACTGCCGAAGGGTCGGTAAAATGCTCAGCATGGCGTAGTAGGTATATAGCATTAACATTTTTTATACGTTCAAGTGTAGGAGAATTGGCCTAATCAGGTGCCTAACAATGCGACACCGATACAAACATAGGTTAGTTTTAATGTATGTTTTAATTTAAGCACGTTTAAATATTTCTTACAAATAAGTTTGTAGCCTCTAAGACACGTTCTTGCTCTAAGAATATCTGGCATGTTAAGAAAAGAAGAAAGAAGAGATTTATTCAAATGGGGATGGCAACACTAAACTAATTACAGATGGCGCCATTGAGATTTGCCCCGACAATGTTTGTTTTGTTTTATAAGTGTTGCTTATTTTCGGATTTTTTCATGGAAATTCAACATAAAAACGTCATGAAATGCTTTGCACTAAAAAAGGGAAGGCTATACTTTATATCAAAACTGAAAACGCACAGTTTTGTATACCGCGAAAGGATTCAGACTTTATACAAAGGTAACCTCAAAAATATTTTTTTAACATTTTTTGCAGAAATAATTGCATACCTGTTTACTGGCTGATTTAATGAAAGTGTAAAAAGTTAAATTTACTTAAGAAAGTTACTCAGTAACATCTAAAATCGTAAAATTATCCACACTATGTACCATATAAACTTACTCATCAAATCATACTATTTCTACACATGAACTCTCTTAGTTTTATTTCAGTTTAAAGACGAAGCAGAATGTATGGCAACTAAACCGCCGTGTGCTTCCGTGACAGCAAAAAAGGGCCTCCAACTCAGCATATTACTGGTGTGTGCTATGGATAGCATAACACCAGCAAAACTGACTGGCATGTCGTTTGTAAATTAAAACTACACAACATTTCTATGGTAATTGCCGCTTGAGGAATCCTCTGCAGGGCATTGATAACAGTGAGCCTTACTTAAATAAGTTATTAGCAAAAAGTATTAGTATATCATATCGTAGTGAAAACAATAAATGTTATTCCCGAAAATATTGCTGAAAACACCTTTGTCTATGAAACAAACATTAATTTAAATTAATTTTGTTTAAAGAAGCCAAAGTGGTTCCTTAAAAAAAACATTAAGCAATAATATCTTTGTTTCAATTTATTTGACTTACAAAACATTGTTGATTAGTATTTTCAATAAATCTGGGTTGCTAGTAAATCGATATTTTCCAATTCTTTACTTTATTTTCGAAGCGCGCCTTGTCTTCTTCTCTTTAATTCGAATCCACACCGACAGTGATGGCTTAGGCTTTGCCCACCCTGGGTTGGCAATTTTAAGCACTAAACTGCTGAGACACTCAGGTGTCCTGTCAGTTAGTAAGTGGTACTGCTATACTCCTACTCGTTTAGCTAACACAAAGTGTAAGTGTGTAATTTACTCACATCACATAAACTGACGCCTATATCCCGGAGGGGTAGGCAGAGACCTGAACCTGTTTCACAGAACTACAATTCATGGTTTACTATGACAATTCGATGTACATTGCAAAGTCGATTAACGCACAGATTAGGTAACAAGTAGGAAGACACGGCCACGCAAGGTACATCGAATTGTCATGATAAACTATGGATGGTAGTTATGTATATGAAACGCGGTCCTGGGCAAACCCAGGGCCGCGGGGCCAGTGGCAAACCACTTTAACCACTAGACACGATTCTAACAAACCTCTTTGGCTTCATTATCAGTCGGTGCATGCACGCACGCCGGTTTCGGGAAGAAAAAAAAAACCAGCCACATGTGAGTCAGACTTGCGCACGAAGGGTTCCGTACCATTATCCATACAACATCAGACACAAGAATTGAGAAAAAAACGGCAAAAAATCACGTATGTTTTATGGGAGCCCCCTTAAATATTTATTTTAATTTAATTATTTATTTCGAAACGAATATAGAACTAAATATTCTGTAAATGTCTCAAGCGTCTACCTGTTGCCGTTATTAACAACCAGCAAAAAATGCAAAAAATACGTTGGTTGTATGGGAGCCCCCATTAAATATTTATTTTATTCTGTTTTTATAGAAATAAATCATTTGTGAAAATTTCAACTGCCTAGCTTTCACGGTTCATAAGATACAGCCTGGTGATAGACAGACAGACAGACTGACGGACGGTGAAGTCTTAGTAATAGGGTCCCGTTTGGCACCCCTCGGGTACGGAACCCTAAAGAGGGAGTATTTTTCAAACAATTAATTTAACAATTACGTGAAACAAGGTTTATTGAAAATGTTTTTTTAAAGCAACTGGTTTTGTGAGGACACTTATCCGAACGGAATTACCTAATGTATTTTTTTTGTTGTTTAAGGCATACGATCTTATGTCAGTATTAATTTAGTAACCCCGACAAAAAATTATGAGTTATATTAATATAGGTATAAACACAATTACCTTTTATTAGAGTTCTCAGAATATCCTATATCTAGCGAGCGAACATCTCTGCTCCAACTTAATAATAACAATTAGGCCACCGGAGAACATCATTGCAGGAATAATGGAAAACATGAAACTAACAAACACTACATTACCTGCCTTTATGGGGAACCTCCAGTGACATAAAACAAACCATTTTCCATGAGTAAAACAAATGTTTAACGAAAATTCGTTTGCCTAGGAGAAGCAATTAAAACCATATTTTGCGTATCGACAAACGTATTGGTTTATGTAATATTTTCAAGCGGGATGCGCTATTTTAACAACCTTAGCTGATTAAACCCCTTATTCTTTTACACGTAAATAAACATGAACATAAACATTTACATACAGGCACATACATTGCTTCTGGCCCCACACTAGGATACCCTGTGTCGTGGGAACCAGAAACAACGACTTCACAAACATGTAAACATCCAAGACCTGGGGTTTTTTTTTTGTCCCCAGCCGGGATTCGAACCCGGGACCTCTCGCATGGTATGCAGATGCACTACCGCTGCGCCACGAGGTCGTATTTAATATTTTATTAAACAAACGTATTACAAGAAGAATTCATGTGGCATAGGAATCCTCTAAGTATTACGGAAGCACGACTGGGCACGTCTAACTTTAACTTTTTTTTATTATTTGGGGGACGGAGGTGTCTTAATTTTCTAGGTGAATACTGTTTAATTTTTTTTTTTTTTTCAAAATTGAGTACCTAGATTGAGATTTACTAGCCAAGGAAAAAACGGCCGATTTTGGCATAAATACTCCCAGGTCTTCGATCCTGGTATCTCATCGTGGGTCTAAGAAATCAGTATTTACATTATTAAGAGATTTGATTGATAGCACTTTTTGCAAAAAGAATCTGTTAAAGAAGACATGGTTTTTTTTGTAAATGTTGTACTAAAAATCTGCTAACACTGTAGGGAAAATTTAAAACCTGTTTTTTTAGATAAATAGACTGAGAAATATGTATGTTTCATGCATAATGCAGGATATTATAAAAGTGAAGTATGTTAAACACAATCTTTAAATTAGGTGCAAGATGAATACCGAGTAAGATTGAAATGTCTACATAAACGGTAAATTTCAGCACAAAAAATCTGACGAATATTCTCTGGCCTAAAGTGATACCTGTCCAACATGATACCAATACCACAGAGTCTGAGAGTTTCCTCCTCATTTCCTCCTATAGGCAAAACAGTAAAAACTGCACTTTTGGTATCTAAAAACTGGGGAACTATTTATGTACTTCTTTTATATTTTACTAGCTGTTGCCCGCGACTTCGTTCGCTTGGTAATTTTGATGCGTGTTTTTCCGGGATAAAAAAGCCTATGTGCTAATCCAGACTATAATCTATCTCTGTGCAAAATTTCATCCGGATCCGTTGAGCCGTTTTTGCGTGAAAGAGTAACAAACATCCATCCATACATACAAACTTTCGCGTTTATAATATTAGTAAGGATGTATAAAAAATTATCGTCGCCTTAGAGTAAATACCTTACTGTTCAGAAGTAAGAAAACCCGTATCGTGCCATCTCTACATTTAGTTGAGTGTAAACTAGTTTTAGTTTAAAAACCTATTTATTTTAATTGTGAAGAGTACCATCATGGGTAGAGAAGGATCCCAAGCACGGCAAATTACCACGAAGATTTCCCCAAAGAGAAAGTGTAATGTTAAACCCTCGTACAGTCGACAGTATATCAATCTTTAAATCCCTCTATTCAGCCCAGTCCCAAACGAAAAGACATCAACGTCCAGCATTGGACAAAATTTGTGATATTAATATGCAAACAGACGTAAGTGGCTTTCAAGCCCTATTTTTTACGTAGAAACTACCTTCATAAAAAACACATTACAGCTGTCCTTGCTTTTATATTTCGGACTTTAAGGCGTAAGTACTAAGCATATAGTCGAATTCACATTGACAGTTTATACTTAAGACTTTTGACGACTTTTATTTGAGAACAGAGTGTCAGAGAGAGTGGACTCTCTTACATCTCAATCCGCGGAGGTGAGTAGCTTTATAGAGTTGAGAGCAGATAAACCTTTAAATTCTCTCACTCGAATCAGTTACTGTACAGGCGACCTGCGAACTGAAGTGTGAAGGTTGATTTATTGCCGACTTTACTTTGAATTTTAACGAACAGGATGTAAATTGTTTGAATAAGCCCTTTAGAGTAAATTTATTATTCGAATACGAATCTGATTCTGTACTGATACTTGCACCAACGAGAAATATCATACTAGACCTTCAGCCAATTCAGTCACACGTGAGAATCACTGGTCTACTCGCTCGAAGACTCGTGACTTTAGGAGAATACAGAGTATCCTAGTGTAAATCGGTCTATCGGTACATATAGGTGTTCACGTAGCAATTCTGAAAAGAGCAAACAGCGTGGAGCGCGTAACAACTAACTCGGGCCCCAGTAGTTTGTCACCAGACACGTGCCTACGTGACGTACAGTTTATTGCTCGCCGGGCCGCGTCTGATTGGATGCCTCGGACAACAGCGACGGTAAACGTCGCGGTTTAACAGCTAATCTCAGACCCGGGCTCGAGTGGATATTAACGCAAATGTAGAGATGTTTTTCACCATCTATAGTTACGTACACTCAGCGATTGGGTATTTGACTCAGCAAAGTACTTCAAGCTCCTGGCAGAAGTAAATTCTAAGTGCCGCGCTATTACATTTGAGATCGCTCCTGAGTGTCGGTTTCAAGATGCTCTTCGAAACAATGCAGTTAATTGACTGCGCACGTAAGAGCGATCTCAAGGCTTTATTAATACGATGCTAAGTATTTTTCTATAATTATCAATAAATAATAATAATAACATAACAACTTCCATTCCACACAATCACTTCTCCTGATTCCAAACTAGGATATCCTGTGCTACGGTAACAAGGCAAGAACGTCACAAACATGGAAATTCACCCAGACTGAGGCCATTTGTACTAATGTACGGCGGCACACAGTGAGATCCGAACCCATGACCTCCGGCATGGTAATCAGACGTGATACCGCTGGACCAAAGCCACGTATATTGCTGCTGTTACAGTTTGGTCAACAATTAAGCATGTTTGTTTGTGGTAATAAACCCAATCATTCATAAAAAAATAGATGGTAAGGTAGAGAGAGTTGATAGATTCCTTTATCCACTCTCGGCTCCGTCATCAGATCCGCAAATTTAATTTGATTTGCAAATCAAAACCACAATTAGAAGTACCTAGGTTAAAAATTTATTTCTATATACATATTTACAACAGCGAGTCTGCTAGTCAAATACAAGTGAAGCTTATAAAAACGCTTGTTAATAAAAAGCTTGAGACGTGATCGGTACATTTTTCCTAATCTAATACGAAACTGGAGTCGATACTTTGCATTTTGTAATAGCAGCCTTTATGCTTTAGACAAACGTTCTGCTTGCTTAGCAACTCAAACACTCAGGCACGGAATGTTAAATAACACCTCTTAAACGTTAGCCGAACTCATGTTATGTAAGCAATACGGCCAGGGAAGCGTTTAGTAATTTCCCTTTGCGTTATTTCGGTTCCGTAGCCAGTTGAGGCCAGTTCAATAGTCTAGTTTTACACTAATCCCCGTTCGCCCACCTGTTATCGATATAATTGCGAAGCTACTTTGATGAAGAGGGTAGGTCTTTTATTTATATCTCAACTAGATATTGCCCGCGAACTCGTCCGCGTGGAAAATTTGTTTTTTCTGGGATAAAAAATTGCCTGTGTGGTAATCCAGACCATAATCCATGTATGCGCTAAAATCCAGATCCGTTCAGCCGATCTAGAGTGATTGAGCAAAAAAACATCCGAACATCCAATCTTTCGCAGTTATATAGCAGTAAGTAAGATTTCTTGAATGAGCACACAAAGATAGCGTGATGGGGAGTGGACAGCGGTAGTCTACTAATTATGACTAAGATGATGTGCATTGTGCACACAATATATCCCTACCTCTTTGAATCTACCGTTTCACGTTGGACTATATAATATCTCTTACAGACGTAATGTCCTGTTAAACGTATTGTGTGCAATCAAGTAATGAGATGATCTCATAATTAATGAGATCTCGTTGGCTAGAAGAAATTTCTGTAGAAAGGAGCTGTTATGTGTTTATGTACTTGTTTATGCTAGCTTATGTAAATGTTTCTTTCTTTGTTTCCAATAAAGTGCAAAGTTCGTAATAGTGTAGGTTGGTCCGGATTGAATGAATGGACAGAGAGAGAAGGTTGGAAAATCTAGCTTTAGGTCTATCCACGTTACGTAGACGTGCAGGCGCAACGTTCCAAACTAAAAAAAACCTTAAATACTTTCCGGGTTAGAGACTACAATAATACTACCGCAAAAGGCCTAACCACGTGCGTCCGACGAGTGCGACAGGGGAACGGGCTTTTTTTGAACTTATATTGGTTGTACTCTATTGTGCTAACTACAATTTCTCTTTTTGTTGAGACCGGTGGTAGCTGAGCGGTAGAACGCCGACTTCTCATGCGGGAGGTCGTGGGTTCGAATCCTAGCGTGTACCAATGATTTTATTTTTCAACGTTCACTTATGGAGTTGTAGTAACAATACCATACGCTAACTGTGAAGGAAAACATCATGAGCAAACCCTAGTGTCTGAGGTATTTACATACCTTAGCGCTTGCTACGTACAATGGCCCAACTACGAGGTCAAATCTGAAGAAGAAGTAGAATAAAAATTTATTATAAAAACAGTGCACACGCCACAATAACAAAACAAAAAAACAACCAAGAAAATATTTCAACAGAAATGTTATAAAAAAGAAAGGAAAACGAAAGGTCACGGCGGGTCACTGCTGCTATAAATGGCAACTGACTCAGCAGTATCCTGAGGGTCAAGCCTTCAGCGCTGATTTTCAGTCAGTGCCAGGAGCTACCCCGCGAGCGTCACATACCGCGGTGTGGTACAACCGTGAACAATACTATGTAATACAGAACAATAATTATATACAATAGGATACATATTATGTATACAGTATGAAACATATACTTGAATTGTTTTCATTAAGTGACTGAATAAACTACGAAAGATCTCAGGTCTAACTAAATGAAGAACTTATTTTTGCTTACAATAAAGTGTCATTTAGTCTTTCCACCAGATTCTTTTTATTATCCACAGTTCCTTATATACTAAAAGTCTGTTAATCTACTGTTGACAGCTGTCAATTGGCCAAAGTGCATGCAAAAAACCTACAGCTGTTAACAGCATACTAACAAATTGTTAGTGTACAAGAAACTGTAAGTTAGTTACGTAAACCTTCATTCTGGGTCGGCCTGTGCTTACTCTGTTCACACCGCCTACAGAGCCATCGCATACCGAGTCGGGTCATTAGTAAAAAGCATGTGATTAATGTGACTACTCTCGGCTTTTTAAAGCTTACGGGCTTTGCAAAGTTACACTGTTTACAAATTGACAATAATGTAAACAGTAACCAATTTATCTTGAAGATGATGATGATGATTGTTATTAGACCAGCCTTACGTAGAGACCGATTTGAGGAAGTGACTGCCAGCTTAAGAAGAAAAAAAAAAACACTACTCTTATTAATTGACATTAAATAGGTATAACTTATTACAACAGTTTTGAATAGTAAATATTGTTACATGACAAAACGGAACTCAAGGGAAAAATGGACAAATCAAGGACAACGCTCAACATTGCTCAATAAATCCCTTCCTCAACTTCTCCCTCGACTCTTGTGGTTCCCAAAATGTCTCCAGTGTAAAATATTGTGAATAATGGTGCTACTGATACAAATAACAAAATTTTGAAATACTCAATTAATTAGTCTTGTTAAATAAGAGCTCTTGTACTCATACTGTTTGTTTTTGTTAATAAATAAAAATAGCACTAGTGGTCCATAGGGAAGATTTATAATCACGAAACGTATCATTTCAGTATGTAACTATTCCAAAATACCTTTGTAACATCATTGATAAAGTTACAAAATAGATTGTTGTCATCTTAGTCAATTTCCGAAGAGGGCGACTCTGCAAGGAAATTTATATCGCGCGACGACGACTTTTATTGTCGTCTCTTTTTAATTAGGCCCTCCTGGGCCATGTTCCGCGCATGCCCCAGCAGCACGTAGAGCTATCACGGGGTAGCACGTGCCGCTCGAGTCTGCTTTATTACTGGCCAGCGTTCCTAGTATGGTTCACGAGAAGAGACCACGAATCAGCACCCTGTTTGGAGTCTCTTTGATCCACAGTATTAGAAACAAAATAATTGTCCCAAGGACCTAACAGGACAGAGTCAGAAGTTACAGTATGCTTGGCTTAGCAAATCTTGCTGAAAACCGATAGCCGATGGGGAAAAATAGTTCTCAAGTGGAAACCATGAATTGGTAAACCATAGTTCATTATGACATTGCTTAGCCGAGTCTTTCTCCGTATTTATTTGTCGGTTAATCAAATAAATGTACTTCATAAGCCATGAATTGTAGTTCTATGAAATAGGGCTAGCTTGCGGCTCTGACAATCTCTATCATATTGCCGGTAGCGGCTAGATGTCAGAGTGGACTATCTTCGGGGAGGTCTATTTTCAGTAGTGGATGAATATGAATTGAACTATACGATCAAGACAGAATTGGTGAAAAACCGGCATATGACAGACTTAATATGTGCCAACGCGGTTCACGTAATCCACTTGAGCCACAGGTATAAGATAACGTACTACATACGGGTATGAGGTAGGGAATTTTTAGATGAGTAAAAGGAAAAAGAATAGACCTTCCACGCAAATAAATGAGACTCTAACTATGTCTGAAGTAAGGCACTTGCCAAATGCACGCTCTAGAGTGAGACAAAACACATCAAATCGAAAACGGAACGCGTGCTGCACCAGCCTTGCTCTCGTCAGAGAAGCAACGAGCAAGCGATTTAAATACCTAGAGGTTTTAAAATTCCAACTGAAAGGGATGTCTCGGCAAAAGGAATATTGGCCGTTACGCTAAACAAGGTAAAATTCCGTAGTTTATTAAAGCTTAATTGTATGCAAAGAGCTGCGCACGTAGATTTGGGGAAATTCACTTCGGTGGGCTACGCTGTGGCAGTAGGAAAACTAGTAATTTTCAAAGGAAAGTTTCCACGTCGATTTTTCTATACCTACCTAGTTAGGGATCGTTTATTAATCACGAGAGACGCTTGATAGGTGAGAGGGCTCGGATTCAAAAATCACAAAATATCGAGTAAGATATCGCGAGTATTCATTTTTCGTGGAACGCGTTCACTATCTACCTACCTCAAGAATTGAACATTGGCGTTTAAAGCAGTGGAACCTATCTTTTTACTTTAGTGCATGTGCCGTATTACGAATGAAAAATAAACTACTGATATTAAAATGTGGCTGGTAATTGCACGCGTTTTTGTTGAGATTCGGGCTATTCGAATTTTTGTCTACGCGCGCACAATCCAATTTGCTGCAATAAATAACTCCATGATCAATGTTCAATCAATTCGTCCCCCCGCCGGTAGAGCTGATAAATCAAGGCACTACGTGACTGACCCTTTCACGAACTTCAGTCTGGGCAAATATCTCTCCAGTAAATCTTATTGCTCGGAGCATAAGTGCGAGAATCAAATGGGTCAGCTAACACCGGATTTAATTGACTGTTGTATCTATTGCTTCATGTATAAAATAAACAATAACGAGTCGAAGAGGCCTCTTCCTTGTCTACGTTCAATGAAGCGATTATACGCACACGATGTGTAATTACTTGCATTTAATAGGTTTTTACCAATTTACATAAACAAAAATACGCAGGCATTTTGTCATCAAGTGAGCTTGTAATCTGTGCGTGGTATCCGTCGTACCTGCATAGGTATTACTAGCTGACTTGGAAAACGTTTTTTTTGCCATTTTAATTGGCCTACGACCTATTCTCACACCTACCAAATATAGAAAAAAAAATCATAAGAATCGATAAAGCCGTTTCGGAGGAGTTCGAAAACAAACACTGTTATATTTATATATTAGATAGTGTGTATTTTAGGTATTTATGTTGATGTATTTGGCATATTGAAAATTATACTACAACTATGAATTCGATTATATTAACACGGTCTATGTAATTTTTCGCATAATTGTTAATTCAGTTCTTTTATCACCTTTAAATATGTGCAGTAGTAATTTTACTTACATTGAATTAGCAGTTTATTTTTACAATTCTTGTTATTAAAACAATTAAGAGACTAATAAAAAGAGACACAATTTTGCAGACCGTATAACCCGGCAGAATTATTTTGGCACATCGCAATATGGCCATTCCCACGGTGACAGATAAAGATATTTCCGACGGGTAGTGCTTACATTGACTGGTTCTTGATAACTTGGTTAAATGTATCCGTCATTGTGGAAAAACCACTGCTCAATGACCTCTCAACTTATGGTGATTTTCTTTGCCCCCCATGGACTTAAGCGTGATGCTATGTAGCCTATATGTTACACGGGAACCTAAGCTATAATTCTGGTGAGTTTTACTTCATTCCGTTCAGTTTTTTTTGCGTACAAAAATCAACAGAGTGGGACAGACATTGTATCAGAAAGAGAAAATATTTACAGATTTATTATAATATATGTATAGATACCGGTGCGAATCACGCGGCTTTTTAAAAACTTGATATTAATGTACTGGAAAGTTGCAACTTTTGACATTCTGGCTACACATCAGTCTGTATCTGTGTGACAGGCTGTGACAAAATCTTCATACGCTTCCGGAAATTTTGGGTTCTACCGGTCAATACAACCTTCTTTCACTATTTGGGACCAGGACGTTATTTATTTATATCTTCTTCTTATTCTTTTGGTGCCACCTCCTATCGGCGGTCGGCTGTCATTATAGCTACTTTGTTCTCCGAGTGGCTTTAAAACATAAATATTTATTAGCTATTAATAATTTTAGAGATGAAGATTACAAAACACTAATTCAACATTTCGCTAAATTACTAAATAACATTTACTTTACATTAACATTTACTAAATAGATCTGTACAAAGCAATACCTATGTAATAATAAGCTTAGAGAATTTAGTTAAGTTATTTTTATTAACAGAAAATGCTAATATGCAATTCTGATGCAAAAGTGCTATGTACTCGTAAATCTGTGGTAAAACCACAGAACAGAGAAAATGTTCAGTGGGTAAAACTATTGTAAACGAGACTGCTCCTACAGTCAAATCAAGCAGTTGGTTTTGTGGGGCCTTATTATAACAAATGTAACATGTTCTTTTTATATTAACAAATACAAATACATAAATATTTAGAGTTAATACCAGCGGCATTACCATATTTATATTACAAGCTGACCCAGCAAACGTTGTTTTACCATATTCCCAGACCTACTAGGCAGACACAGAAAAATCATAAAAATGGGTGAAGTCGTTTCGGAGGAGTTCGATAACAAACACTGTGACACGTCACTTTTATATTTAATTTTGCTTATATTATTCTACCTCACCACGCCATTTCCTGTCGGCACAGCTTGTCGCTCGCTAAAACTCACTCCAGGTGGAATAGAATACTCAATGTAATAGTGATTTGTCATTTAAATCTGTTTGCGAAATATTGACAAAAGCAGCATAGGACCCATCAGCTCACTGGACCGAAGATCTAAGGCAAATTGCTGGTAGCGGCCGAGAACAAAAGGGCGGCTTAAGCCCAACATTCGAAGCCCAACACACTGAACTGACAAATAATGCACTAAATATCTCGTATAACCTATTAAAATAAAATAAAATGAAAAAAAAAGTAATTCTAGCCACGTGGTACATAAACACTCCATACAAATCGTGCGATTACCTGTGACGTCGCAAGGCTACTGACGTCTTATTATATAAACTATATAGTATCAATGAAAATTAAAATTGTAAAATAATATTTTTTGGGTTAGACCATTATTATCCCACTCATGTTTGTTTGTGGCAATAAATCACTCATTCTTTCATTCACGTCAAAATCTAATAAACGCCGAAAAATATATATTTTTTTAATTTTTATGAGTTTTCTGTCTTTTGTAAATATAAATACAACATAATTCCAATCTAATTTTAATGCATGTAACCACTGTAAAGTTCCCTTCACTACAAACTATTGTCACCTACCGACGGACGTGACGTTACTATTTCGGCAGTATTGCGTTCTATTAAGCCCAACTATCGATTAGTCAGTGTTGGTTTAATCTTCGTAATATACTACGGCTATTAACTACACTGTGTTGTATTCAGTTCAAACTCTAAAATAGGCCAACTGAATAACTACGTTAGGTACCTAATATTCGGTTCGGTGTGTAATCCGAGCTTTTGTAATGTTCGAATTCTCACTGCAGAGTTTAGCCTGTAACACAAGGAGTCTCTCGTATCCAATGCCTTGGATACAGCAAGAACAGTTAATTTTACTCATCAATACAAGCAACTTTTATGAGACCAACTCTGAAATTTTAAAAGAATATTTACATTTTCATGCGTTTGCAGGAGCAATTGTATCAAAATTGAGTATCAGTAGCGATTAGCTTGAGTGACCATCCATAAATTACGTCACACCTTAAAGGGCGGGAGTGAGGGGGTCAAAAAAGTGTGACACCGTGTGACAAGGAGATGACGAGTCAGAAGTTTCGTGACGTCACACGTATAAATCATAAGCATTGCAACTCAAAATTGTAACTCTGACGAAAATCTGAAAATATTGCCAACCCTGTTGTGTCTGTGTGTGTATGTGTGTGTGTGTGTGTGTGTGTGTGTGTGTGTGTGTGTGTGTGTGCGTGTGTGTGTGTGTGTGTGTGTGTGTGTGTGTGTGTGTGCGTGTGTGTGCGTGCGTGCGTGCGTGTGTGCGTGCGTGCGTGCGTGCGTGCGTGTATGTACACTTACATACGTAGGTTTATCGCTTGAGATAAAGAGAGAGATTAAGTATTACGTTAAATATTATGAACCTATGCTGTTATTTTTTAAGTTAAAAAACTGTTTACTAACTTCCTTTGTGTAAGAAAAATAATTGTTTTTTCCCCTATTTTTGTTCATTTTTGTTTCGTTTTTTTTCGATGTCCAGAAGTAAATTAATGACCTAGTTAACTGGTTAGCCCTAGTAAAGTAGTAACACAACATATTAGGAAGAAAACAGTGGCTGGTGATCAGCGCTGCTCGGGACCGACCCGGGTCAGCACCAGCTGGCCTACCTACCAACTACCTTTTGGCTTATCATTATAATTTCATAACCTAGTTTTAAGTGTAATTTTGTTTGAAGTTGTATTTTGATGAGGCAATAAATACTATTTTTATCTTTTTGTAAGTTAATCCTAAGCCAATTTCATTGAAAAACCTCCGTAAAACAAACCATACGTACCATACGAATGTATTTCTTTTGTGAAATTCTCAAATAAAAACTGGGGGTAAGTTTTCTCTATAAATAGCGGAAGTATTTAGTCTGCGAACGGCTGGGATCCGTTTTATTTTTTTATTTTAAGCACCTTGTCTATGTATTTCATTGAGCCGAATGATTTATAGTTTTTTTTTTTCAAATCCTGGAACGCATTAGAATAGTTTACTTAAGGGACCTGGTCTATTTTTGTATAAACATACTTTTAATTTTTTTCTGTGCGACCGTTTGTGTCCTAGTTCTAGTTAATTAAACCTGAGATTTCCACACTTAGCCCCAGTGTCTGAATTGAGAATTTCGCTAAGTAAATAGTTAACTGTAGTGTCAAATTTCTCAGAACAAAGGGTGACAGAACGTTACTTATGTATTTAATTAGTGAAATTCTCAATTTAAAAACCGGCCCTTAGCCTCATAGTTGGGCCATTGTACGTAGCAAGTGCTGAAGTATGTATATACCTCAGACACTAGGGTTTCCTCACGATGTTTTCCTTCACAGTTAGCCAGTGGTAATATACCACTTGGTGGTATAACAAAAGGTTCACAACTACAACTTCACAAATATACGTAACTTAGAAAACATTGGTACGTGCCGGGACTCGAACCCACGACCTCCCAAATGTGAGCTGACCTGCCACCGCTGTTTTTGTTCTAAATAAAGTAAAATACAATAACTAATCAACTCCCCGCACAAGAAATTCCCCGCGTTTCAGGGTGCGAACTTATAAAGAGTCCTATTCTAATCCCTAACAATGAGGGCACGTTGCTAGTCCTAGACTGAGTTAAACCTCGGATTACCTACAGGCATACTCACGGCGCCCCGTCCGTAACCATTGTTTGTGTTGCGCATTACGGATTTGTGAACTGTGCGTCCCGAGCCAAAATAAATACCGGGAACTTGAAGCACTGGACAAATAATAGAATCAAAGAATAGAGAACTTGCGAAAAAACATATATTGATCTCATTGGAGAGGACATTTTAAAAGTCGCAAAGATTACACTTCATATAGAGTAATTCCAGTGACGTGGTGCAAAAAAAAGCTTTATACAAATCGGGCGTAAACTGTGACGCCCTGCAAAACGCTGTAAAACGCCCTGTAATGTATGAAGTATTTATAAATATTTGAGTTTCCTCGTAAAATAATATTTTTACGCGTCTAACAGTCTTCTTAGAAAACTATTCATGTTTGTGTTTTTCCTGGTACAATAAAGAATATTCTTATCTTATCTTTTGAAATCTATGAACACCCAAATCTAATAAGTTTTTATAATTAGAGTAACTTACTCATTCAAATTTTTTGAGTAAAACCACATAAAAAGAAATTACTTTGGCATCTATAATATAAAAACAATGTCAAGTTCCCCATTGATGTGAGACGAGACTCTTTATTGGAGTTGGAATTGCAACTCTTTTGTCTATATACAGCTAAAGTCAAGACAATTTGCCTGTGTGACTAGTAGCCCTAGTAACAATAGAGGACTTAAGTCTTGTGACCTGCGTTTGAACGCGGCATAGGGGCTAAAAACAAGAATAGGTATATCGCCTTTTTGACCGATGCGCGCTATAAAACCTGTGACAAACGAAGTCGTGCAATGTTATGCTGTGGCTACTGGTTGTCAAATGTTGAAACTGAAAACATTACAACAAAGGACATTTTCCGACTTCTATGTTTTCCCAAGTTTAGAAGTCAGGGACTAAAGCGTTACAGCGACAGACAGCGTTAACCTAATATATTAAAGATAACGCAGTCAATTGTATAACATTACTTAGATTTAATAAATCATAGTTGTAATCCTTTGCAATAAAGTTTTCTCTATTTATCTACATATATAACTTTTAAAATGTAATATGTCTCTGTAAGTTTTATTGGCTATACCTAATAAAAAAATGGACGGTTTTACTCTGGACAATTACAGTAACTGCACGATTTCTTTTTCCCTACAACCACTAAAATACCGCCGAAAAATACCGCCGCAAATCATAGAACTTGTCAAAGGCCTCTTCGAAAGCTCAACCTATAGAGTCATGCATAAAGGCCGTCTTTCGGGACCAATCCCAGTCACCGCCACCACCACCACCACCGAATTAAACAGGGCTGCTTGCTGTCACCATTATTATCTCTTATGGTTCTCCACGACGTCATGTGTAGGACAACGTACAAATGCCAAAGAGGGCTTTGAGAGGATCTTGGACGCAGGATAAACATTTGGAGGACATAGACTTTGCTAATGACCTGGGTCTACTTTCACCTGATCTTGCTGATATATAAGACAAGACCGACGACCTGGCTCAAGAGGCTGCAAAAGAAGGCCTGCGCATCAATATAAATAAAACCAAGGAGCTACGTCTGAATACCCTTAATGAGCAGCCTTTCTTGGTGAATGGCCAGTTGGTCGAACAGGTTTACGTGTCTTGGAGGCCTGGTGGACCCACAAGGTGGAACGGACCCTGATATTGAGGCGCGCATCAATAGAGTTAAGGGTGCTTTTTCACAACTAAAACCTGTATAGAGCTCTCAAAAAGTCACCCGTCGAACTAAGCTACGGATATTCAAGTCCAATGTCAAGTCGGTCTTGCTGTACGGTCACGAAACGTGGTTTGTCAGGAAAGATCTGGCCAGCAAGCTGCAGGTGTTTATAAATAAAGGCCTCAGACGGATTGTACGGATTTTCTGGCCTCGTACTATCTCAAACGCAGAATTGTGGAGATTGACGAAGCAGAGGCCGATTAATGCAGACATCCTGCCTAGAAAGTGGGGGTGGCTCGGCCACGCGTTCCGTAAGTCCGACCAACATCCAACTAGGCAGAGTATCTTGTGGGAAACTCCGGGAAGGAGAAAGATGGGGCGTCCAAAAACCACCTGGCGGCGATCAGTTACGTCAAAGGTGAAAACACTTGGGTTGGGATGAGAAGACCCCAGCAAGTGGAGATCTTTTATAAAGGCCCTGTCCCTATGAGGGACAAAAGAATATAAGAGAGAGAGGGAAGGCCGTAGTAAATGTATGAAACTATATGTCGTGTTGTTGGATGATAGTATGGCTCATACTTTTATTTTACTGTAACCAAAACTAATTTGGCGTCGAAACCATAGGCACTTGGGGCCCAGAGGCGCGCCTGCTGTTCAAAGACTTAGCGGCGCGCCTAATCGACGCATCGGGAGACCAGAGGGCCGGCGCGTACCTCGGCCAGAGGATAAGCCTGGCCATCCAAAGAGGTAACGTCGCCAGCGTTCTGGGCTCATTACCGCGGGACAGTGACCTGGGGCAGGTGTTTTATTTGTAAATATAGAATTAGTTACTTGTATATTTTTATCATTTATATATTAAGTCTCTTATTTTATGTTTGAAATAAATAAAAGTTTTAAACTAAGTTTAAAATTCAATGAATCACAACTGGTTAAAATTGCATGCTTACAATATTATGATTTTGTTTACTTAAGGGACCTCTAGGTCTATTTTTTCTACACATACTATTATTATTTTATTATTTTATTTATTTCTTCCTGTTTGACTGTTTGTGTCCTAAATAAAATAAAAAACAAATAAAAAAATAAAACCGAGCGATGGTTTCTTCAAAAAACACTGAATTTCAATTATAGTAAGAAGCTACGAGTGATGAATATTGTTGTTAGTATTATTTTAATTAAAAACAATGTTGACCTGATCATCAGTAGTTTCAGTTTACTCAAATTATGAATACCAGTTCAAACAAATACTTTAAAATCACGGTAGAGACCTGGGGTTAAGCAGTCCTTTGGCATCGTAACTCAAATTACAGATGCTAACTACAGTAACGCAGCGGCAAAATAGCCTTACAGAAAGCAGACAGGACGTCCTATATAGTACGGGTGCCAAACTACTGACACGCGTGCCGTTACTGCCACATAACAAAATAATTTGTGCACGCCTGTCATGGACTGAGAAATAAGGGAATTTATTTATTTTTGACGAAATTATGTCGTAGTAAACAAAGTTATTGGTTTTGCGTAAATGCAAATAATGCAACAATACAGCGTCGAAGAGACTGCATTTTTAGCTGTAAGCGGAAACGTTAATTGCAACTTTTAAAGAAAACCTCGTTTGATTTCTTATAAGTTAGCTTGATTCCACCTGCTGAGGTTGAGAATGCAGTAGAATTATCTACGCTCTTGTTTAAGAATCTTTAGCAGTTGGATTTATTTTTACAATGGGGTTTTTTACTTGATAACTACCTTTTAGTGACTTTGTTATTTCCTGTCAATAATACGCCATCTGACGTTTGCCATTTTATGCCTAGTGTGGCTTGCGTCGCCGAAATTCATTTCTAGGGCTAATAATTTCTAACTTTATTTATCAAAATTGGCCGAGCAGTCTGACCTACGTCTACGTCGGCGTAAAGAAACTTAAATACTCAAGACTATATTTGAATGCCCAGTTTTATCCATATTACTTTTAACGGGTCTTATCGCGATTGAAGAACTATATGTGAGCATGGCAATTCATTAAAGTCACTACTTTAATCAATCCCTTTAATAACCTTACGTTTCACTACGACATTTATGTTTCACTACAAACCCCGACACAAATGCACGAGTGAAAACTTCAATCTTTAATTTTCGCAGTCGAGTCAAGAAAAAATACCCGTAGAGACTCACAGATATATAAAGGTTCATCATCTCTAGGTACAAGAAGCCCAAAGTTGGGTGTAAGTAACTTGCAGGCGGACTGCAGCCGGGATAAACCGGGCGCTGTTTGCATTTCATTAACTCTGGTCAACATTACAGACATCTAATTTATCCGGCTGCTCTCCTGTACCTATTTACTGCTTTCTTTTGTTTCTGGTTTCAGCCAGCTGGCGCTACCGTGATAGAGTACAAATTTGTAGGCGGTATCACGGTATTTTATTAACAAAGGAAACCTTGGAAGTATTGCTTCCTACATTTTGAGTCATTCAGCTTTGGTGTGAGTGTAAACAAAAAACTAATTTGAAAGATCATGAAAATGAAAAAAATTATAATAGGGTCTATTGCTTGAATTGATGAGAACATGATACAAACACAACAAACTGGGGAGCCACCCGTTTTTAACAATTTCTATCAAACAGTACGCTTAGGAGGAGGGGTTTTTGATTGATATTAGGATTTTATTTTACTTATAACAATAATACGACGGATCTTAACAAGACGGACGGACGGACGGACATAGCCCAACTGTAAGGGTTGTTTCTACGGTTTCCTTGTTGACTACGGAACTCCAAAAACCGCATCAGTCATGGCGATTAATCTTTACCAATGAAATGAGCGCAAGATGTGCTTGGCTTATTGTTTGCGCCGTGCATGACGTGAACGTTGATTGGATGGCATTACAGAAAAATATTTTACGATAAATTGTTTGACGATGATACTTACGTGAGGAAACTGAATCCAACGTCTTTGAGCGGCCCCTACTAAATAATAACATTACAAAAAACCATATATTTTCTACATCAAAAACATTTCCGTTGTTAGGCGAAACTAAATTAATGTTCCTAGCAATGAAAACCGATTGTTTTTATATAATGTTTCATGAGAAACACGAACAGGTGGGTCAGATTTTCAGAGTTTGAAAGTCGCAACAAAGACCGACGTAGGTTAAACGTTACTACAATGATGTTTCATTGTATTCCATAAGTTGAAAGGAATCAACTGTCACATAATTTATCCAATAAAAGAAGTAATTAAAACTAAAAACCGACTTTAAAACACTTTCTCTGTTTTTAGTGCGATTGTCATATGCCGATTCTCATTTGTCATCCCATCGTTTATTTATGACTAACACTGGCGAGCGCGCACCTATTCACAGGTTAATGCACACGTATAATGAATATCTACACCATATTGATTTATTTTTACTCTCTCCTGGATTATTTAGAAAGTCCATTATCAGTACTTTTTTAAACATGGTTTAAATTTAACGTGGGTAATTTTTTTTTATTTCCATTTTGTTGTCTTTTTTGCCCTCGGGCAGCCACTCTACCTCCACGTTACCGGGTGATCGGTTAGTGATCTAATGGAATGCGGAGGGCCACACTGGAAATTTTTCTTATGCTGAGTCCACCGTAGCGGATCGGCATCGATGCCAGCTCTCATCTTTTTTCGTCTAACTGACAATTTAGAATTTCGGTGCAAACAGTCCCTCTGTTTTAGAATTTCGTCAAGGGGCTCCAGAATCTGAGTCGAAAAGAGAAGGATTCAAACGGTTTGAAGAGATTTTCAATGACGCCACGCATCGCTTTTTTCAGAATCGAGTCACCAAGGAGGTGAAGCGACTCTTTACTGAGAATTTTATGTTTGTTCCTGTACGCTTGAAATCTTTTGTGTTTTGGTTCCTTGTATTTGCGGCTATTGTATCGGGTATTTATGGTTCGCATTTGGAGTAATTTAGTTCTAGGCTTATTTTCGCCAGATTTTCTGAAAGGTGTTTTAAGCTGAGAGAACTGTGTCTGCTTCACCTCCAATGGTACCGTCGTCGTCTAAATACCAAACGTTGTTGGAATTTAATATACTTATGGTCGGATGTATTGCCAAACTGAGAATTGCTGGTCCGAAGTGGTCGCCCTGCTGGCAAAGGACTGCTAAATGGAAAAGGTTACCTTCAAAAATCTATTTGGAGAGGTGTATGTAGCTTTTCCATAAGTATTTATATATTTCCGGTGTATTTTGTTGTATTTGACTCAGCAGGGCACCTCTGTCTACTCAGTTAAAGGCGTTTTTAACATCGACTTTCAGCATCACCTCTCCACCGCAGCCCCGAAGGTATGCGGCCTACGTGTACAGCAGCCTCACAGCCACCTTTGCTGCCAAAACCGAGATGCGTTGGCTGAAACATTTTCGTTACATTTAGCAAAATATACCTGCAGCATACCTTCGAGGCTATAGTGTTACGGACTGCGATAGGTCTTATTCCACCGTCCTTTTTCTTAAGGGCAAAAAGGTTGGCACCGTATAGTATGTCCATCATGTCCTCCCTCACGCTTTCCGACACCATGAAATTTATCAGCCGCGTCAGGTCCTCCAAGAGAGCCAGCATCACCGGTGACGCCGCATATTAGGTCTTAAAGATATTGTGGCGTCAGACCATCGAGTCCACTGAGAGAGCTTGACTGAGAGGTGAAGCTGCAGGATATTTGGATACCAACGCCTGTACTTTCTCAGGGGTGTCTGAGGCGACCGCGCCGTTAGAGAAAAGGACCTGAGCGTCTCCCTTGACATCTCCGTCGTAAATTTTTGTTTTTACTATTTATTTTAAGGGTTTTGAACGGTTGAATCTGTCTGTCTCTATGTCCGGGCTAATGTCTGGGATGGTTGGAAGAGTTTGGTGGCAGTTGTCATTATTTTTTTTTGTGTAAGGGAGCCACTGTCTTCCCCGGCGCACGTGTAGGAGAAGGTATGTAGCTCCTCCCACCTCGCTTCATCGTTTTGGTCTAACACATTCTTCAGGACTTTGGACAGACAGGTAGCCACCGATATTCTGCCTTTTCGTGGAATTCTCTTCACTAGGGGTGTACTGGACTTTAGTTGTCCCAAGGTTAGCCAGAACTCTTGGCCGATTCTGGGGTTGGAGCTCTTGGGGTTGTGGTTTTGGTCGCTTTTGTGGCTCTTCCCCTCGTGGATGCGAAGCCCTCTATGTCCATTAAAATAGCGAGGTTGAGAGCATAACAGACACTGCACAAGTCCCGAAGACGCGCAGGCGTTGTCTTTGCTACACGCATTGGAGGACGGACCTGCATCATGCGACATCAACTACTGGTGTAACTACTTACTGGACTATGATATTTTGGTCTAGTCATACGTTAACTATGTACATAATATCACTATCACTCATAGTTTTTCCTGAATGTTGTGCCATTTTCATCCGGAATTTGTAAGTTTTGCAAGACATGGTCATAAAGTACAGACTATTACGAAGTCTTGTCGGGAGGGTGACAGGTGACAGGGCAAGCGCGCCTTCCTATTGGGCCGCCCATTCGCTGTCATTGACAGTGGTCGCTAGGCAGCCGGCGGTGGTCTCCTTGACGACCGACGTTGGGCTCTCAGAATTGTCACAGCCAGCCGTTTATGATAATAAAATCAGCCCGTTTCTTGAGGTCTCGTGGAGTTGGCCCAAACTCACATTTTGTGCTGCTATTCCGACCTCCAGTGAACATGAAGTGGAAGGTCTTATGTTCACGTGAATTTTATACGGGATTTTTTTTTTATTCAACTTGACGCGTTTATTACGACCATTTGACTTCTTGTGTTTTCCAAATTGTGTTTTCCGAAAGCAAATGCACGAGTCACCATAAAAAACATCCAAATCGCTTCAAGTGTGCCCGTAAAATTTGAAGAATTCCCTCGATTTCTCCAGGATCCCATCATCAGATCCTGACTTGGTGACTATGGAACTACCTGTAAAGTCTATCCTTTCCAACAAAACAATTTTTTCAAATCGGTCCACGCGTCTTCGAGTATTCGGGGAACGTACATGAAAATGTTGAGAACCTCCTCTTTTTTTAAGTCGGTTAAAATGAATGTTTTGTGTTTGTGTATTTTGTATAGCTATACACACAAAAGCATCCGTATACAGCCACACCTGTCTAGCGCAATATTTTTAAATATTGTAATTGTGAAAGTTTGTGAAGATGTTTGGATGTTTGTTACTCAATCACGCAATAACGGCTGAACGGGTTTAGATGAAATTTGGTATGGAGATAGATTGAGCCCCAGGGAAGAACATAGGATACTTATCATCCCGGAAATTGCTCATTCCATGCGAACGAAGTCGCGGGTAATGACACTATAATGACAGATTTGACAGATTTGTTTTTACGTGTCACGTAACGATAGGGTTACGTGATATGTAAAAACAAAACATTGTTTTAATGTTTTTTTTATTATGTTTGTATAGCATTTGTTTATATAAATTCAAAACATGACTGTAAAGACTAACCGGACCTCATGAAATATAGTAGACTAGTACCCTTATTTAAAAGCGGTGATAAACACGATCCAACCAATTTTAGGCCCGTCTCAGTACTACCAGTATTAAGTAAAATATTTGAGAAGATCATCTTAGATCAATTACTTACGCATTTCAATAATTACCAACTCTTTCATAGCCAGCAATTTGGTTTTACTAAAGGGCGAAATACAACAGACGCCGGAGTTATGTTACTTAAACATATTTTCAGCGCGTGGGAGGATCGCAAGGATGCAGTAGGCATATTTTGTGATTTATCAGAAGCATTTCATTGTGTAGACCACGAAACGCTACTCCTAAAGTTAAAACACTACGGAATAAAGGGTGCAGGTTTAGATCTTTCAAGATCGTATTTAGAAGGAAGGGTCCAAAAAGCAGATGTAAATCGTATTAAATCCTCGGGTTCACTTGTAAAAATAGGAGTCCCGCAGGGATCTCTAGGGATCTGTGGATCTGTGGGGTCCACATATTGTAAAATTAGCACACAGACTTAGCTCTGCAGCATTTACAGTGAAAAGAATTAGGGAACTCACTGACGTTGCAACTGCTAGGCTTGTTTATTTTAGTTACTTCCATAGTATTATGTCCTACGGTATACTACTATGGGGCCGGGCAGCAGACAATGAGACTATATTCATCTTTCAGAAGAGAGCCATCCGATTTATTTACAAGTTAGGTAGTAGGGATTCGCTAAGAGATTTCTTCAAAGAAACCAACATCTTAACAGTTGCATGTCAATACATTTATGAAAATATTATGTACGTTAGAAAAAATATCAAAGACTTCAAAAATGTTGGTGGCCACCATAATGTTAATACAAGAAATAAACATAAATTGTCATTTCCACGATTTAGACTTTCAAAAGTTAACACATACTTTATGGGGCACTGTATAAGGTTCTACAACAAAATTCCTCAAGATATATTAGAGTTACCTCCAACGCGATTTAAAAAATGTGTTAAGCACATTCTGTGCAAAAAGGCTTACTATAACATCAAGGATTATTTAGAAGACAAAGATGTTTGGCATTAAACAGTAGGTTAATATTATTTAAAGGACGATTGTGACTAGTGTTCAACACATTCATGACTATTTTTTTAAGTTGAAAACTCTGTTAATTAAGTTAAAACGTGTTTTGAAAAGAATAAATGTGGAGTTTCTTTGTTAGCTTCTTCTCCACATAGTCCATTAATTGTGAAACTAACAACTTTGACGTTCATTAAGTAAACATTCTGTTTTTATAATGAATAAAAATATTTGAATTGAATTGAATTGAATCAAAACATTGAACTTTCTTCAGCTGCCGGTTCACAATGAACTGCCAGCCAACTTTTCTGTGATATTATCAGTACTGCATCTAGGGTCAGCACTACTCAATATAAAGCCTATTAAGAAGAGTAATTACGTCTTTGCCACAATTCGTACGGTCACGATCTCACAGACCATACATAGTTTCCTATTAGGTCATACCTTTCTTTTTTTTTCGTATTCCAGTTTAGTCACACCAGGTAACTACTTTCAGTTTTAAGTTTCAGTTTAAGGTATTTAATTTTAAAGTATAATAAACATGATATTTCGAAAAATATAAACATAAACTCTAATTGGGTTGACTCAGGAAATGCGCATTTTATAAATAACCTTGTATCATCATCATTCAGCCACAAGAAGTCCACTGCTGGACATAGGCCTCCTCCATGGATTTCCAAAAAGACTGGTTGGAAGCGGCCTGCATCCAGCGCCTTCCTGCCATGAGAGTATTTGCCATACTCGCCACGCTTGGCATGCGGGTTGGCGACCGCAGTATATCGCATTTCCGCAGAAGGCGCTGCTGCCCACCTCCTGGTAATGTGTCCCTTAGCCGGTTTTTACGGCACCCACGGGAAGAGATAACCCTGTATATTCAGCACAAACTCTTGTTCACGGTGATAGAAAATATCGTAAAAAGTACTAACAGTAATAAATTAATTAATTCATTAATAAAATACCACTAGCTAATTGTGTTTTCCACAATGAGTAAATGTGTATCTTAGTTCGATATGCACATAGTCTTACCTGTGAATTAAGCCTGGTTTTATTGCCTTATTTTACTTTTTAGCAGTTTATATTGTCTAAATTAAAATGCGCCACAACAGCACACTTTTGTTATTCAGGTTTACATTAACTTTTTTGGAGATCCTATTTTCATCATCATGTTAATTGTCCATAAGATCTGCCTATTGAAAACTGAGATTTAGTGAGTAATTGGTATAAAACGCCATAATTATAAAGGTGACCGAACTATGGGCGCCGCAGAAGTGCATAAATAATAGGTACTTACTCTTTGCGAGAAAACTTACATCGGCTAAAATGTTGGATAATGAAGTTTTTCATATTATTTATGGGTAATGTAAATTGTATAAGTCTTCTCCGAAAGCTCGTAAATCAAACTCGAGGCTTTAAAAACTCTTTTGATGTCAAAAATATATTTTCAGTAAGCACAACTTTATGCCTATTTCGAAACATTATAAAGTTTTTACGAGCGGCGGAGGTAGCCCTTGCGCCTCGCGGCCGTACAACATAGTCTTTACGGCTTTGTAATAAGAATCACAAGAGACAAAGCATTGGCTGGACTTCTGTCAAATTGCACGGATTCGCCGCAATAGATTTGAATATAAGTTCAACGGCTTTTTGCTGTGACGGACGACCCTTGGGAACGCTTATACGGTGCTCCTAAGTAGTGGTCTATTGTGGATGACAATAGGAACCTTAAGCCAGTAATTTTAGCATCGTTTGACAGATTACCGAGTCCCGAATCGCCCTACGCCTAGATTAATGTTTTGATAGCTATTAGTAGTTAGACAGGTGAGTGTTATAGTTAGAGAGTGAGTGTTATAGTTGAAGGCAAATAAATTAAAAAAAATATTTTTCAAAGAACAAAATATACAGGTTGAGGTTGAGTCATCCGAGGTGCGAGGCTAGAGAAAAGAAATAGGACGATCATACAATAAATCCATTTCTCTCGTCGTACAAAGTTGATTATTTATAAAAAGTAAATTCACCAGAATCTGTAAAGCCTAGAATAAACTGTAAGCATACCAAACAGGCATACCCACCCAGCCCCTCCACCCATCACCAACCTCTCAACTTGGTCACAGCGCATAAACACAACTCGTAATAAATAATAAAAACCAGCCAAGTGCGAGTCGGACTCGCGCACCGAGGGTTCCGTACTCGCGCTTGGCCGTTCTTTATAAATTTTTAGTTGCAATATGGAACACAATCACGCCAAGTTTCATGCCTATATGTATTACGGTTTTTACGATAAACAAAATGAGCTTTTCCCGAAGTTCAAAGACTATTTTTTTATGATTTAATTACAAGTAGGTAAGTGTTTTTGGAAATCCATGGAGGACGCCTATGTCCAGCAGTGGAGTTCTTGTGGCTGAATGATGATGATGATGATGAATTACAAGTGTATAGTTTTCAGATTTTTTCCTGTAGTTGTAGTACAAGACATTACTTGTCAAATTTCATAGTTCAACGGTCATAGGTCAACGGAAAGTATCCTATTAATTTTGATTCCCTTGAGTGTCGAAATATACGTTTTTTACGAAATATACAGAAAATAACAATCAGACGATAGACACTTTTTTCCTTACTGCAACACAAAAACGTTCAGTCCAGCGCCTCTATTATGAAAGACACCATTGTTGAGATGACGTCATTTTTTAAGCCACTAGCCGTCAAATAACCACATATTATTTCGACACTACGAAAAAGGTCGGTCGATAACCCAACACATCGTAGCTTTATAATAATTACATAGATGCTAGACCCAAACTAGCATACCCTGTGCGAACGCCCAGACAGAGGCCATAATAATTAATGTTGTTTTATAATCTGAAGTAGTTCCGGTCTCTTTCCACCGGTCGAAACCGCTTACAACCGCCCAAAACGAGCATGCGGCTAAGGGATAGGAATTACGCAAAAAAGTACAGGAAACGACGTGTATGAATTGTGCAAGTTAATGTCCGAAAGTTCTCTCCTGTGGGGATAACCTAACAACGGCAACCCACTTGTATTTTTTATGACCCAATTTACTTTTAGTTAACTTGCCTGGCCCTTACAACCTTAGGGAAGGCGGGGATCTAGGTAGGGATACGCACAGTGTCGATTTGAAAGAATACTAATGTCGATACTTTTTAGAATATCCCACCCATTACCACCAGTATTTGGTATATATTTCAGGTTTTTTATAGACTTAAACCACTACATAAACGTACCAAATTTATTCCTTTAAAAAAATCTTATATATAAAATATTTGCACTTGGATTTTATACCATATTTGATATCCGTCTGATTTGAACTTAGAACACATTTTATTGGCAAAGACACAACATTAATTGAATGCAGTAAATGTGCTGTCATGTGGTACTAGCACGGATGAAATATAAGCTTACTTACTGAATACTCCTTTCACAGTTTATCGATACTAAGTTCTTCACGGAAATCCCGGCCTTAGGGAAGAGTTGTGTCAGGAGATTTCAATTTAAACCCCCAATGTAGAGCAACTACACATCTCACGTCACTTTGTAAAGCATTTCAAGACGCCTTAATGCGTGTCGGATGATAAATTACATGGAAGTACAGTGCAACTAGGTACTCTGTTACGTGATTCCGCTCGGAATACAAACTGCTCTAAATTGTACCTAATGTTGTAAATAAATACGAACCTCGCAAACGCTGCGTCGGTAGCAAAGGAATAACTAGAGTATACAACTAGATAACAGAGCTCTGATGTGTTCAATTCAACGTTATGCGTGATTCTCTCCCTTCGGCCGTCTACAGAACCGGAGTTTCAGAACTGTGTTAGTTAGTGCCTTGCCTGTCGTAAATTACGAGATATATAAAATAACAAGCCGGTTGCCGTAATTCAAACACAATCCTATAAATTTTGAACATGGAATTAAAACAATTGATTATGTTTGTTTTCACATCACATTTAAGGACAATTTAGATATGAAGGCACAATAATCACTTTCACTACAATTTTACATGAAGATAGTATTGCTGTAGGTATATGGCTGGGCGTTATTTCTGTGTGCAATTTGTTGCCGATTTTCAGGCAAAGCCATTTTTTTCATTAAGATATATCAAGTTATTATTATACATACTGATATTGTGGTGATTAACACACAAGTGCAAGACGACAAAAATATATTTTTTATCAATGAACATGAAAACACCATATACTTTAAAAACGGCAATTTTCGAATGATATTTTTTATAATTAATGACTTAACTTCCACATAAGTAGGTACTCGTAACACAATCACTTACCCTGGTCCCAAACTAGAATACCATGTGCTATGGTTACCAGGCAAGGACATCACAAACATGGGATACACCCAAAAAAACTTAACAATTAATTATTGTTAAGTTTTTTTTAAGTATTTAATTCTTGAATAAATAATTATATGGATCGCACGTCTTGCTCTTGCTTACCGCAAAACGAGATGGCGCTCATACCATTGTACCAAACACAAAACAAAAATCACGCTTAGCCTACAGTTGCCGGTTTCCCGGGAATTTTGGGCTTATTCCCAGTATTGTCAAAGCCCAATTTAATTAAAAATAATTATTTTTAAATATGCCGAATCGGTGCTCAGATTCGAAGCACAAATAGTACATACATACATACATAAACTCACGCCTGTATCCTAGAGGAGTAGGCAGAGACCAGGGACTGCCACTGCCACAAATAGTCTCATGAAAATTTTATTTACCTTAATGGTCGTTATGGCTAAAAATACTTAAATTATTGTATTCAAACTACTTTTTTTTGTGAATTTTGTATATTCCCAACGGCACATAAGTACTTCGTATTGATTCGGAAAAAACAACGTGAAACGAGGATTATATTTCTAGCTAGCCACAGCATAATTATTACTCGTTACACTCCTAATAATAAGTACCTGAGTGACCGAGTTTTCGTCGTCAACTTTTTTTGTGAAACACTTATTTAGACAAACTCTTAGTACCTACTTAAAATGTACAGAAGAATGCAAAAGCCGTTTCTAACCGAGAGCTACTTGCTTTCACGATAATAATGTCGTATAGCTCCATTTAGTAGATATCTGAAACTTCTAAATGGTGGCACGATGCCCTTTACAGAACTTAATCACGGTGAGAGCCCAACAAAATTGTAAAATCACTTTTAACGTTTTACTAAACACATTCTAAGGTCCTAGAATAAAAGTTGTTGAACTGATTGCGCATTTTAAAAATAACCCTGTACACGGAGAAAGGTTGCTCTCCGTGTTATTAAATGGTATTATAATATGGTTGGTGCTATCTTATTACAATGTAAGGGCTTCTTCTATTACTCTTTCATCTGTTTATTATTTCATGGGTAAGGTTTCTACTTACAAAATATTCCAGTAAAAGCTTGCTGGAAAAGACGGTTTCCATAGAAACGAATGAAATCAGATTAGAAACCTATCTGTGTTAAGTAAAAAACAGACAAAATAAAGACAAGGCAGCCAGATTTCCCTAAAAGCATAATTTTCCTTTGAGGTGGAAGAATAAAATACGACGCTCTGAATAAAAGTAAACCGAATTACTTATTGTCACGTGATTGCGTTAATGATTTTCCATGGTCGCATTTGTCTATCCTATAAAATTAAGTAAATCCCCCTGAAAGAGTCATTTTGTAGAAAGAGACAAAAAGTAGGGCATAAATCACCGTGGTAACGGCAGCCCACTATTTGGTGTGAAGTTTTAAGGGAACGAACCCATACTACGTCACCCGTTTAGGTGGGTGAGGGATCTTCAAAATACGCTTGGTCACAGGGACGGGGGGGGGACTTAGGTCTTCGTTACGTAGTCAATATCGTGAAATGTCGCAGTTTTTCGAGCTATATTTAAATTATATGGCACGCAGCGTTCAGCGCTTTTTACTTACAGGTGGCACAGCATATATTCCGGGACGCCAGCTGATTAAAAACAGACAGTTTAATACTTTACAAAAAAAAATATAACAATATTTATGAATTACTTCGTGAAAACTAGAGAGGGGGTGTCATGGCATATACTAAGGGTGGTCACCGAAGGGAGGGAGGGGGTAAAGAATTGTAAAAACATAGGTCCGATGGTATGAGTACGTTCCCTAATGGTCGCGTAAAAAGTAAGTGGAGAAATGATAGCAGTAAAATATCGAGTCAATTAAACAAATGAGAACTTACTTAATATTTGAAAGAAAAGAGATAAATGAAGTGAGCTTCCAGAAGATGGCAACAGCTGCCGCCTGAATGGAACTGTGTTTACTTTTGTTCCGTCGGACTTTGGACGAACGAAAGATAAAAATTAGAAATCGGCGTCCGCCCGGGGCGCGCGTCGGTGGCGACGTTTTTATCAAAACTCAAAAACAAAGGATTGTTTAATGACGGTATTAGTGGAAAGTTCGCGATAAATTTCGGGTCGTTAGAAAGTCCTTTGTCACTGTTATATTGTGCTGAGCCGCGTACCTTCGGCCCGTTCCATTAAAATATTTTATAATGTAAAAGACGTTTACTTACTCGCCTTTTGTGTGGCTAACAGTTCATAGAAAACTTTCATCTATTGAAATCGGATCAAATAAAACGGGCTCGAGTTGTGCCCACCTATTTTGTATTACAGTCGAGGCCACGTTTAGCTTTTAATTCAGTAATGAAAACTTAGTTACTTTACAAGGCAGTTCCATTGAGATTTCCTTATAACTCTTTTCTGAAAATCTGATTGAGGAGCACTTCATCTAGGTCTAGAATTGTTATACCTACTTACTGAACGTCAATATTCTGATATTAATAACATTACATTATACACGCTGATTTCTTATTAGCTTGAAAGCCGCGGTTATGTAATTAGTAATTAAAAACCAGCCAAGTACGAGTCGGATTCGCGCACGAAGGGTTCCGCACCATTATCTATACAACATTTGAATATTTTAGGCGTCTACCTGTGGCTGTTATTAATATCGAGTAAAAAACGGCAAAAAATCCCGTTTGTTGTATGGGAGCCCCCTTAAATATTTCTTTTATTCAGCTTATTACAGCGGCAACAGAAGTACATCATCTGTGAAAATTTCAACTATCTAACTATCACGGTTCCTGAGATACAGCCTGGTGACAAACGGACGGTCAGCGGATTCTTAGTAATAGGGTCCCTTACGTACCCTTTGGGTACGCAACCCTAAAAATGACATCTATAGACGTAAATGAAAAAAAATTAAGTAGAAATCTAGTTTCGAATTGAGAAATCTTGTTCGAAAAAATGCGCGAACAATTAGTACCGTCTCTCCGTCTAACAGAACAATGACCCGCGGACCTGGCACGCACGCACCGTTCTGGATGGCTAGCAATAGTTCTAATAGATTCGAGTTTGTGTCCAGATATTTTTGAAAAGTGCGCTTTTAAAAAAACAATTAGCGTATTCAATAGCTATTGTCAGGCACATTAATTTCGCTATGTCTTTCAACCCACCCAAAATTAATGCAGTATAAACTGCGTTTGTATCCGGGAGGGGTCGGCAGAGACCATGGTTTGCACCTTGCCACGATCCTGACAGACCTCTTTCGCTGTCATTCATTAGTCATTGCATGCACGCAAGCCAGTTTTGGGTGGTTTGTATCTTGCCCTTTCCTCTTACATCCCCTGTTCGGTTCAAGTACGTCCGTCTGGGACGTCCCTCACCGGCCCTTCCACCGGTATAATAAGTAGTAATTGATTGAGCAGACACAGTGATGTAGCTAGGTAGATTTGTCATTTGCACTAGTAGGTAATGATTATAGTTATCTTGGTGTATAACCAATGTGTTTTGCCAGTGATGACTTAAGGATGTGTGGTCGCTGACCATGGGCCTCATAAGAAGGCTTAAGAACGGCCAGCGAGCAATAGAGAGAGCTGTGTTAGGAGTTTCACTGCGTGATCTAATCAGGAATGAGGAGATCCGCAGAAAAATCCGAGTTACTGATATAGCTCGAAGAATTGAAGTGGCAGTGGGCGGGGCACATAGCTCGGAGAACTGACGGCCGTTGGGGCGAAAAAGTTCTGCCCTGGCGACCGCACCGGACGACCGTGAGCAGGCCCCCCACCAGATTGTCTGACGACGTGGTTACGGTGGTGGGCAGTCGCTGGATGCGGGCGGCACAAGACCGGTACGTACGTCTAGATTGTGTAGTCTATCGCAAAGCAACCAAACCGTTAAGGCCGAGCTTTAGAAATCCTTTATATCTTCCCGTCTATGTCTACTGCAGATTGCATTGCACTTAAAATAGGTAGTTTCGGTTTAACGTTCCAAGCGATCTCGCTTCTGCGAGACAATCTGAGTAGAAGTAAAATACTCTGCTTTTGTTAGAAAGCTGTTGCCAACACAGCAAAGTAATTTAAACCCTAGTTGCCGAAAATAGGTTTTCACATTGAATACTTACAAGGTACCTATGTGTACCTAACATACGCAAACCAGTAAGAATTGAGAAGTAGGAAGTTAAATGTTTGAATAATTTGTTTAGTATAAGTAGGTGCTTTAACTTCGACTAAAACAACGATCTACTAATGAAGACATAAAGTTTACATTCATAGCCCGTATCTTAAGTTACGAGGTACATTTTACAACATGAATTTATAATGGGATTTTATGAGCGCGTTTCGTGTTAAGATTTTAATGTAACCGCAGCACGTACTACACACGGTAATTTAAAATCAATGAAACACGTTACAAACAAGAGCGTGCATGCCCTAATGCCTAAATAGTTATATGCTCCAACTTTCTTCGGGTTTTCGGGTGACGTCACTGCTGGCGTCGAATTGCTGTTGGGTTCGGTAACGCCCACGTAAAATAAGTACATTGCCTTCCTGACTTTGATGTTTTCTTCTGGATAGAGTGACAAATTAGTGTCATACCTGTATCTTTATTGTAGCCTTTGTGCGTCCCAAAGTACAAAGTACGTTTATTTGCCCGTACGTTTATTCGTCCCGGGCAGACTGTGACGGACCAAGCTCCGTACAGGTGCTCACGATCGTTAATATCATGTTGAATTGTGTTCTGCACGAGAAGATTAAGGATGGAAGCTAAAAGAAACCGAGAAATGATAATCGTATACTTATATAGGGATTGTAAAACATTTAAAGAGCGTATTATAGAATCGGATAAAGCGCCGAAACGTATTTGGTTCCTCGACATAAAATACAGCTAGGTATATTTTGTTTGTATCATTTGTAAATATTTAAACAGTTCTTGTGAAATATTGCGTTGTCTTTTCTAGATTAAATATTTACGATAATTGAGATTAATTACAACGGCATCTATTTTGCGAGATGGCACAACTAATGAATTATGGATTGAAGAAAGTTTTTCACCTAAAACCTGTTACAATACATGACAGTTCATCGCTTTGTTCGTAGGTGACGCTACCGGTCTAAACGCGTGGGTCTGAATTCATTCTCAAAAACAAAAAAAAGTGTATCCGAAAAGCTTTTGTTTTGTAGCATTTGTAAACATTTAAACAGTTCTTGTGAAATATTGCGTTGTCTTTTGTAGATTAAATTATGCAACTTGTTTTAGGGATGGTTTACGATAATTGAGATTAATTACAATGACATCTCTCTTGCGAAATAGCACAACTAATAAATTTTGGATTGAAGAAAGTCTGTCACCTAAATCTAATACAGTACATGGCAGTTCATCACTTTGTTCATAGATGACACTTTCTTAATTCATTCTCTAAAACAAAACAAAAAATTGCATCCGAAAAGCTCGGTCATTCAGGTACTAAATAAATAGGGAACTTAAATCATATAAAACTTTAACAAAACAACATAGACTCACGCCTGTGTCCCAGAGGGGTAGGCGAATGTCGGGGACTGCCACTTGTTGCGATCTTGACGGATCGCTGTCGCTTTCTCAACATTCATTGGTCGTTGCTTGCGCGCGCGCCGGTTTCGGGTGCTTTTGTCTTGCCCTTTGCTAATGCATCCCCTGTTTGGTCGAGGTGTGTCCGTCTGGGTCATCCCTTGCCGGCCCTTCCACCCACATTTGTTCGATGGATTTGTTTCCTCCTCTCCACATGTCCAAACGAACTCAACATTCCTTTCTCAATTTTAGTCACTGCATCCTCTTTTAGTCCACAACGTTTTCTAGTCACACGGTTATGTGTCCGGTCATTCAAGGTAACACCAGACATACTTCTCAAGGACCTCATTTCTACTTAAAAACGTAGAATTTAGTTTTTCATTGAACTCTGAACGTTTTCTTAGAAACATTATTTTACGAGATGACTCATATATATTGATAAACGCTTCATATATTGTAGGCGTTGCGTTCATACGTTGGGGAGTGACGTCATGGTCTGAGGTCGAGTTGTATGCCGCGTTGTAGTGCCGCGTGATTGTATTGACTTTTTGACTGTTTGTATCGTAGGGAGTGTATGGTCGCGGAAGAAAGAGATACCACGTTTGTTTGCCTTTGGACGTGTCCTCTCATACTTTATTAAAGTTTTTCTTAGTGCAAGTCCCCATTATCGAATATCTTCGCATAAGCTCTAGAGTTAGCTCCATCTAGGAGTGAGTAGCGTATCAGAATTAGTTCTTTGTTAATACGATATTAACCGTTTGAGTGGGGGGGCGCCACTGTTATTTCCGTCCGGTTGACGCCAACCAAATAAATCATTATAACGCTTCAAATCCCAATTGTAGATAAAGTAGAGTATGTTTAGATGAATATAGACTGAATTAAAGAGATGTTGTTCTATATACGAGATACGAAACTTTGTTATTAACAGAAACTAGTTTTTCGAAAACACCACCGCGTCATTCAAATGTGCGTTGAATAAATTGATAAAAGGATTGTAGAAAAATAAATCAATCGGGAAATATCGAGATAAATAAATAGAAACTTAATTGACAATATAATTGCAGACATTAAATATTAATTTATAAAATAGCATAATATTAAAGTTCTGAAATTGATTGAGAAGATAGTGGCGCGATGTGGTACGAGTTTGACGAACAAAAATAGAATTACCAATGTTGAAGTCCTTAAATTAATAGCAATAAGGAATAAAATTCTTAGTTGGCGGGATTTCGTTATTGGTTTCGCGAGCGGGAGAAGTGGCATCATATTAGGAGGGGGCCGCGAGGTTATAAAAGCTGGGTTCGGGAACTATTCAGAGCTTTTCCGGAACAGAAAATTGAACAGTAAATACGTCTGCTGCGCTCGTAGGCAAATTCGCCATTTTGTGAATTTACTATTAGGGAGTTTCGTTTGCATTTAAATTCGAAAGTAGGAGAGTGGTTTTGGATTTGTAACCTAACATCACCTGTGGGCATTGCGTCCCAGACTATCAGCTCTGGTGTGAAGTTTCAGGTTCTGAATTACTTTCTTAGCTAGGGAATGAGATTTGAAAGTGAAGTGTAAGGTTAGAAGCGGCCTTCGATTCCTAAACCGTTTGTATATTTAGCTAGAAGTTTTCCGCGTAAAATAGGGTTTTCAGCCTTAGTAATTAGGGTAGCTCTCGCGAAATAAAAGTTTACTAATCCTTTTCCTCCACAGTACTACGTTTATGCGGAAATAAATTTGTGCAAAGGAAAACTCACGGTGATAAAGGTATGCTATGGATAATCCGTGTGTCTAGCCTTTGTCAAATAACCAAGGCTCGGCGGGGGCACACGAGATGATCGATATCATTCTTGCGTCATAGCTTTCTGAGCCTTTGCAGACATTTAATTCCACTTATTACTTTAGCTTAATTCCACTAGCTAGTGGTAATTGAGTTTCAGTATACAAACGTGTGAATTTAGAGCGAATTCACTTGGGAGCCTTAAGAAGTTTAAATTAATGGACTAAGGAACCCAAAATCTAGCTCTGCTTACTATGCTACGGCTGAATCTGAGTCTGCTTGGGTTGAAAGGTTTAAAGAATCCCTTCACCGGAGGCATTCCCAATTTAATTTAATAATAAAAAAGTAATACTAACAATAATTTTGAATTGAGATAATTACATTAATTATCTTGTTTGAAGATTGGGATAAAATGCTTCTTGTGAATGCGGTGTTAGATCTTCTTCCGTTAGCATACGTGGTGTAGCAATTTTCCCCCTGCTTACCCTGAGTGACAGACGATTCTAGCCCTCTGGCACTTTGCACCCATAACATATTTATGTATTATATTCCGAATATTCTTACCTTGCGGGTGGTTACCGAACCCATAAAACCACCTGCGCATACACATCCTAGGCTACACACTCTGGCCGGCCAGAAAGTCTGAAAGCTAACTGAGTCAAGTTACCAAGTAATTTGAAACAGTCTGGTTTTCCGGAGTTAGGGAGGATAGAAGTAGGAAATAGCTGTGACTAGGGAGACACCTTAGGCACTCACGCATACACACGATTAAATGTAAATGGGGTTTGTATTGCTGAAACAATAATAATTTTGATGGGTGGTTAAATATATTAGCTTACGGGGTTGGGAAAAATTAGGCAGGCTCCCCCTTTTCTTTCAGGGTATCCAGTTGTATGATGAGAGTAAGTATTTACCCAAGTCCCCACCATAACAATGCGATCATTAGATGCGTTTAAGGTTCATTTAATAAAACTAAAATAAGTGAAATTGGTGCTTCCACAATGTTTTGTAGTGTAGTGATATTGTAATCAATATGTCGCAATAGGTTTAGTGTTCAATAAATTTGTTTCCAAACCCGTCTGTAAATGATAGCGTTAAGTAATTCTCTTATCACCTACTCATAAGGATGTAGATGTAACCCCGCAAAATTCCGCGCCGCGCTAATGTAAACCTGCAAAACTCTGTTGGACTAAAAGATTGTATTCGTTGTTTAATTGTGCGAGTCTTGAATTAGTAGCTACTAAACTTACTGCTTATCTATGTCTCTGGTCCTTACCTTAAAACTAGACGTAAAGGTTGGTGCGTTTCATCCACACGGTGATCATTTGAAACTAAGGAATAGGTAAAACGAAACGAAAATATTAGCTTCATAGGTACTTATCTTTTGACCTTCGGACGGGTCATTCCACTATTGCAGAGGTAGGAACAATTTATGTAGGTGCGTAGATACTTTTCCTTCCGACCGTTGTTTCTTTAGTATTATTGCATTTTAGGCGCAATATAGGGTGAATAATATATAGGGTGGTCAAAACTCGGATTATTGTTAGGAATTGAAAGACGTTATGGGACGTTAGAGAGTAGTTAAGAGCCACTATAGGCTTTGTAGTAGTAATGCTATATTCATTTTAAGTATATTGGCTTAATACTCTGCTTAATCTCATAGTTGCGTGAGCGCGGCTGGATTGTTTCAGTGTTGGTAAGCTTCGATGAAGTCTTATTCCAACGTACTTTGTGCATTTGGTTATTACCTCTCTCTCACTCTCGTCTGCCAATGCATTGTACTGCTGAACATCCCTTTGCCGTTTCTTGCGTTAATTGTGTGAAGCGTCTTGAGTCTTAAGATCTCTATACTTGCTTAAAGCTTTTATTATGTTTGACTTGTCCTTGAGTGGCATCTCATAGTTGCGTGAGCTCGGCTGGATTGTTTCAGTGTTGGTAAGCTTCGATGAAGTCTTATTCCAACGTACTTTGTGCATTTGGTTTTTTACCTCTCTCACTCTCGTCTGCCAATGCATTGTACTGCTGAACATCCCTTTACCGTTTCTTGCGTTAATTATGTGAAGTGACTTGAGTCTTAAAATGTCTATGCCTGCTCAAAGCTTTTATTGCTTCTATTATATTTATTTGTATGACTTATGTCTTTGGGTGACATTTCATGGTTGCGTGGGTTTGGCCGGACTGTTTCAGTGTTGGTAAGCTTCGATGAAGTCTTATTCCAACGTACTTTGTGCATTTGGTTTTTTACCTCTCTCACTCTCGTCTGCCAATGCATTGTACTGCTGAACGTCTCTTTGCCAATTCTTGCGTTAATCATGTATGTTTTCTTAAGGCATAGACTCGGAATAATGAATCATTGTATTCTTATTTCTAGTCAGTCATAGTTTTATTATTTATAAGTATATATTAACAGTATAACGTAGTGGTGGCCAATCCCCATCCACGGTAGATATAATTAGCACTATCGGTTAGTAGATAATTGAGTATTGCACTCTCTTCTTCTTATCCAATATTATCTACTTAGCTGGCTAATAATGTCTGCCTTAACCGGCCTTTGGTAGGGGACGTTATACTAAAACACTCACATGTGTAGTAGTATGACAAGTAGTTATTTCAAATATTTTGCTACTATAATCTTATTTTATTTACATGGAATTTATTTTATTTAACCTTTAATTTTTTGTCTTCTAAACTTAACTTCTTTATTTAAATTTTCCTTCTTTATCCCAATCTTGTCTCGCTTCTGCTTATTTAATGTTGCTTTATTGCTATTTTAGTTTCTTCGAATCTTTCTAAAATTTACCTTTTCTAATAAACATTTAGTTTGAACTGAATGTTCTTAGTTCCACTTTTATTATTTTAACGGATCTCTTACATGCACTCATTACTCAATCTCATATCCTAAAAGTTCTTGGGTTATTAATACGTTCACAATGAAGGGTTCTCACTAGACTAGACGATCACAGTTGGCCATTGGAGTGTTTTGCATCATAGTAACTTTTCTCCTTTACTATCGGGGTCTTACGTTTAATATTCCGGGGAGGGTGGCACAATATGGTGTGCCGTGACCATGATATTTTAATACGAGTTTGAGTAGGTTGTTTGTATGTTTTATGATGCAGAATATTCTTATTTTTAATTATTATCGTTGGCTTTATGCCACAATTTGATGTTCGTGAAATGGAAAGGTTTGAGATTGACGATGAGGGTGTGAATGAGATCCGTTAATTTTGCTTTCGCATAGATTTATGGATGTATGCACGGGTAAAAATAAATATTTAATTCGTGTATGGATCTATTTATCTAATTGTTTACGTGTAATCACGTCATTTTTACTAGCGTTCCATAACTTTTTGGTAATTTCTATTCAAATTACGTTACTTTACAATAAATTTTTAGTTGATTCAATGCTTTCGTGTCGAATTTTAATAATAGTCTGTAGAGGTTATACTGTTCGATCGTTTTTAAGTAGGTACGTTTAACAGTTTTTTATTCAGGGGGTTGTATCAAATTATGTTTTACGTCAGAAGTTGCTTTCATAGGTAAACTAAGGTTAATAATAATTCCAGTTTAATTAATTAAGAAAATAATTAGGGAATTATAAAAAAACGAATGTCATCAGGTTACATTAATTAGTCAAAGGTCTGCTTTATGGGGGGTTGTCAAAATATCGGTTTTCTTTTACGCGATTTAAAATTCTTAAATATTTTAATACTTGTTTTGCTTATTAATTAATAGTTATTATTGTGAAAGATCTTTCTTATTTTAATTTGTTGATGTACATATTTCATTTTAAATATTTTTATGCTGGAGGTTGATATCCTTCTTACTTTCGGTTTAGCATTCCATTTCGCGGAAACTTGTCTTTTATTTGGGGGGTTGTGGGGTTGTAAAAGAAAAAAAAAGCAACATAATTAACAAAAGTTTTCTCGACGGGGGGTTGCTAATATTACAGTATTGCTAAGAATTTAGTATTGCGTAATTCGGTAGTTTCGTATAGTGGTGGCGCAAATAAATTCATGAATTATTAATTATTCCATTAGACTCGAGATTAATTTTAATTTGCTAATATGTCAAATAAATTTAGTATATTTTATTCACATCGATTCGTAAATTTCTTGATAGACATCATAAATTAATTTATTAATTAAAACAAAAAAAAAACAAAAAGGAAAATTTTTATTTTATTTTAGTAATCCGCGTACCCATAATAAATTATAAATAATAGAGAAAAAAAAACAACACATTTTGTTTTATTTTAATAATCCGCGTACAGTAAACGATAAAAGTAGATAATCGAATATTCTTAAACCAAACTTTGGATTTAAATGTACCTTACCATAATTTACGTCTTACCCAAATACTATTTTTAATAAAATACGGACGCGAGTTAATCTAATCGGGATTTACACTTGATTATTTAATTTTCGTCGTTGACTGTACTTCTTAAACCAGGTAATTGAAACGGTTTTGAAAGGTAATCTGGTAATTGAAATTGAGGTATTGTGTACGGTAATCAAGGTAATTTGTGTGGTACTGTGTAAGGTAAAACAAATTTAATTTTAAAAATTTTACTTGCGTCTCATAACGTCTATCACTAGGTATATTTGCGATCGCGGGCTCTGGTTCAAATGATTTTATTCCTCATATTGGATGGGGTTGTCAAATTTATAATAAAATTAGTAGTTTATTTTATATCGCGGTAATCAAAATCATATCTGCGAAGAGTTCATTCGCTAAATTCTCAGGCTTCATATATCAGTATGTAAGCAAGTAAGAGTAAGCTTGGAAATGATTCAATGAATGGAGAAGGAATTAGTTGGAGTATTTAGAAAGAGAATGAAAAGGGGCTTGAATGGAAGTTCTAGAGTTCGGTGAATCGGTTTTACGCAGATAACTTGTTTTATTTAGTTTCCGAATACAGCACACACCTCAAGCGGATACAAATACTTCTTTTGATTTTCATTTTAAATTAAGTTAAACTGTATTTGTATCCCGGACTCCACAAGAAGCTAAGAACTAGTTTCGGCAACTGAGCAGGCTCCAGAAGCGAAGATGTTGTCGATTGGGGATTTTCATTGATTAATATCGTTTGTTTGATAGCTTCCCGTAGTGATTTCGCAGCTGATTGTTATTTGAGGCTATTGTAAGGGTCGGTTCTACTACCGGTGCACGTTTGCTCTTGGGGAGGCCTCCCCTTTGGAGTTTAAGCGAGTGTATCTGGTACTTAGCAGTCGGTGCCTTCGGGCTGTTCTGCCTCACAACCAGGATCCCTTTATCAAGGTCTTAAATGATAGGCTGTGTTAAAAGCTGCTAAGCGATCCGAATTAAACGGTGTCGATTGAAATTTCACATAGGCAATTATCCGAAGAGTCTGGTTGAAAAACACAACTCACTCATTTCGTCATTTCTGGAAAATAGTGAAACAAGTAATTAGTAACTTATGTAGCAAGACCACTCTCGTGATCACTTATGTTTTATTGAAAATTTGATAACGACAGGTCTTATCCAAATTTTGGGGGTTGATTGTGACGGACCAAGCTCCGTACAGGTGCTCACGATCGTTAATATCATGTTGAATTGTGTTCTGCACGAGAAGATTAAGGATGGAAGCTAAAAGAAACCGAGAAATGATAATCGTATACTTATATAGGGATTGTAAAACATTTAAAGAGCGTATTATAGAATCGGATAAAGCGCCGAAACGTATTTGGTTCCTCGACATAAAATACAGCTAGGTATATTTTGTTTGTATCATTTGTAAATATTTAAACAGTTCTTGTGAAATATTGCGTTGTCTTTTCTAGATTAAATATTTACGATAATTGAGATTAATTACAACGGCATCTATTTTGCGAGATGGCACAACTAATGAATTATGGATTGAAGAAAGTTTTTCACCTAAAACCTGTTACAATACATGACAGTTCATCGCTTTGTTCGTAGGTGACGCTACCGGTCTAAACGCGTGGGTCTGAATTCATTCTCAAAAACAAAAAAAAGTGTATCCGAAAAGCTTTTGTTTTGTAGCATTTGTAAACATTTAAACAGTTCTTGTGAAATATTGCGTTGTCTTTTGTAGATTAAATTATGCAACTTGTTTTAGGGATGGTTTACGATAATTGAGATTAATTACAATGACATCTCTCTTGCGAAATAGCACAACTAATAAATTTTGGATTGAAGAAAGTCTGTCACCTAAATCTAATACAGTACATGGCAGTTCATCACTTTGTTCATAGATGACACTTTCTTAATTCATTCTCTAAAACAAAACAAAAAATTGCATCCGAAAAGCTCGGTCATTCAGGTACTAAATAAATAGGGAACTTAAATCATATAAAACTTTAACAAAACAACATAGACTCACGCCTGTGTCCCAGAGGGGTAGGCGAATGTCGGGGACTGCCACTTGTTGCGATCTTGACGGATCGCTGTCGCTTTCTCAACATTCATTGGTCGTTGCTTGCGCGCGCGCCGGTTTCGGGTGCTTTTGTCTTGCCCTTTGCTAATGCATCCCCTGTTTGGTCGAGGTGTGTCCGTCTGGGTCATCCCTTGCCGGCCCTTCCACCCACATTTGTTCGATGGATTTGTTTCCTCCTCTCCACATGTCCAAACGAACTCAACATTCCTTTCTCAATTTTAGTCACTGCATCCTCTTTTAGTCCACAACGTTTTCTAGTCACACGGTTATGTGTCCGGTCATTCAAGGTAACACCAGACATACTTCTCAAGGACCTCATTTCTACTTAAAAACGTAGAATTTAGTTTTTCATTGAACTCTGAACGTTTTCTTAGAAACATTATTTTACGAGATGACTCATATATATTGATAAACGCTTCATATATTGTAGGCGTTGCGTTCATACGTTGGGGAGTGACGTCATGGTCTGAGGTCGAGTTGTATGCCGCGTTGTAGTGCCGCGTGATTGTATTGACTTTTTGACTGTTTGTATCGTAGGGAGTGTATGGTCGCGGAAGAAAGAGATACCACGTTTGTTTGCCTTTGGACGTGTCCTCTCATACTTTATTAAAGTTTTTCTTAGTGCAAGTCCCCATTATCGAATATCTTCGCATAAGCTCTAGAGTTAGCTCCATCTAGGAGTGAGTAGCGTATCAGAATTAGTTCTTTGTTAATACGATATTAACCGTTTGAGTGGGGGGGCGCCACTGTTATTTCCGTCCGGTTGACGCCAACCAAATAAATCATTATAACGCTTCAAATCCCAATTGTAGATAAAGTAGAGTATGTTTAGATGAATATAGACTGAATTAAAGAGATGTTGTTCTATATACGAGATACGAAACTTTGTTATTAACAGAAACTAGTTTTTCGAAAACACCACCGCGTCATTCAAATGTGCGTTGAATAAATTGATAAAAGGATTGTAGAAAAATAAATCAATCGGGAAATATCGAGATAAATAAATAGAAACTTAATTGACAATATAATTGCAGACATTAAATATTAATTTATAAAATAGCATAATATTAAAGTTCTGAAATTGATTGAGAAGATAGTGGCGCGATGTGGTACGAGTTTGACGAACAAAAATAGAATTACCAATGTTGAAGTCCTTAAATTAATAGCAATAAGGAATAAAATTCTTAGTTGGCGGGATTTCGTTATTGGTTTCGCGAGCGGGAGAAGTGGCATCATATTAGGAGGGGGCCGCGAGGTTATAAAAGCTGGGTTCGGGAACTATTCAGAGCTTTTCCGGAACAGAAAATTGAACAGTAAATACGTCTGCTGCGCTCGTAGGCAAATTCGCCATTTTGTGAATTTACTATTAGGGAGTTTCGTTTGCATTTAAATTCGAAAGTAGGAGAGTGGTTTTGGATTTGTAACCTAACATCACCTGTGGGCATTGCGTCCCAGACTATCAGCTCTGGTGTGAAGTTTCAGGTTCTGAATTACTTTCTTAGCTAGGGAATGAGATTTGAAAGTGAAGTGTAAGGTTAGAAGCGGCCTTCGATTCCTAAACCGTTTGTATATTTAGCTAGAAGTTTTCCGCGTAAAATAGGGTTTTCAGCCTTAGTAATTAGGGTAGCTCTCGCGAAATAAAAGTTTACTAATCCTTTTCCTCCACAGTACTACGTTTATGCGGAAATAAATTTGTGCAAAGGAAAACTCACGGTGATAAAGGTATGCTATGGATAATCCGTGTGTCTAGCCTTTGTCAAATAACCAAGGCTCGGCGGGGGCACACGAGATGATCGATATCATTCTTGCGTCATAGCTTTCTGAGCCTTTGCAGACATTTAATTCCACTTATTACTTTAGCTTAATTCCACTAGCTAGTGGTAATTGAGTTTCAGTATACAAACGTGTGAATTTAGAGCGAATTCACTTGGGAGCCTTAAGAAGTTTAAATTAATGGACTAAGGAACCCAAAATCTAGCTCTGCTTACTATGCTACGGCTGAATCTGAGTCTGCTTGGGTTGAAAGGTTTAAAGAATCCCTTCACCGGAGGCATTCCCAATTTAATTTAATAATAAAAAAGTAATACTAACAATAATTTTGAATTGAGATAATTACATTAATTATCTTGTTTGAAGATTGGGATAAAATGCTTCTTGTGAATGCGGTGTTAGATCTTCTTCCGTTAGCATACGTGGTGTAGCAATTTTCCCCCTGCTTACCCTGAGTGACAGACGATTCTAGCCCTCTGGCACTTTGCACCCATAACATATTTATGTATTATATTCCGAATATTCTTACCTTGCGGGTGGTTACCGAACCCATAAAACCACCTGCGCATACACATCCTAGGCTACACACTCTGGCCGGCCAGAAAGTCTGAAAGCTAACTGAGTCAAGTTACCAAGTAATTTGAAACAGTCTGGTTTTCCGGAGTTAGGGAGGATAGAAGTAGGAAATAGCTGTGACTAGGGAGACACCTTAGGCACTCACGCATACACACGATTAAATGTAAATGGGGTTTGTATTGCTGAAACAATAATAATTTTGATGGGTGGTTAAATATATTAGCTTACGGGGTTGGGAAAAATTAGGCAGGCTCCCCCTTTTCTTTCAGGGTATCCAGTTGTATGATGAGAGTAAGTATTTACCCAAGTCCCCACCATAACAATGCGATCATTAGATGCGTTTAAGGTTCATTTAATAAAACTAAAATAAGTGAAATTGGTGCTTCCACAATGTTTTGTAGTGTAGTGATATTGTAATCAATATGTCGCAATAGGTTTAGTGTTCAATAAATTTGTTTCCAAACCCGTCTGTAAATGATAGCGTTAAGTAATTCTCTTATCACCTACTCATAAGGATGTAGATGTAACCCCGCAAAATTCCGCGCCGCGCTAATGTAAACCTGCAAAACTCTGTTGGACTAAAAGATTGTATTCGTTGTTTAATTGTGCGAGTCTTGAATTAGTAGCTACTAAACTTACTGCTTATCTATGTCTCTGGTCCTTACCTTAAAACTAGACGTAAAGGTTGGTGCGTTTCATCCACACGGTGATCATTTGAAACTAAGGAATAGGTAAAACGAAACGAAAATATTAGCTTCATAGGTACTTATCTTTTGACCTTCGGACGGGTCATTCCACTATTGCAGAGGTAGGAACAATTTATGTAGGTGCGTAGATACTTTTCCTTCCGACCGTTGTTTCTTTAGTATTATTGCATTTTAGGCGCAATATAGGGTGAATAATATATAGGGTGGTCAAAACTCGGATTATTGTTAGGAATTGAAAGACGTTATGGGACGTTAGAGAGTAGTTAAGAGCCACTATAGGCTTTGTAGTAGTAATGCTATATTCATTTTAAGTATATTGGCTTAATACTCTGCTTAATCTCATAGTTGCGTGAGCGCGGCTGGATTGTTTCAGTGTTGGTAAGCTTCGATGAAGTCTTATTCCAACGTACTTTGTGCATTTGGTTATTACCTCTCTCTCACTCTCGTCTGCCAATGCATTGTACTGCTGAACATCCCTTTGCCGTTTCTTGCGTTAATTGTGTGAAGCGTCTTGAGTCTTAAGATCTCTATACTTGCTTAAAGCTTTTATTATGTTTGACTTGTCCTTGAGTGGCATCTCATAGTTGCGTGAGCTCGGCTGGATTGTTTCAGTGTTGGTAAGCTTCGATGAAGTCTTATTCCAACGTACTTTGTGCATTTGGTTTTTTACCTCTCTCACTCTCGTCTGCCAATGCATTGTACTGCTGAACATCCCTTTACCGTTTCTTGCGTTAATTATGTGAAGTGACTTGAGTCTTAAAATGTCTATGCCTGCTCAAAGCTTTTATTGCTTCTATTATATTTATTTGTATGACTTATGTCTTTGGGTGACATTTCATGGTTGCGTGGGTTTGGCCGGACTGTTTCAGTGTTGGTAAGCTTCGATGAAGTCTTATTCCAACGTACTTTGTGCATTTGGTTTTTTACCTCTCTCACTCTCGTCTGCCAATGCATTGTACTGCTGAACGTCTCTTTGCCAATTCTTGCGTTAATCATGTATGTTTTCTTAAGGCATAGACTCGGAATAATGAATCATTGTATTCTTATTTCTAGTCAGTCATAGTTTTATTATTTATAAGTATATATTAACAGTATAACGTAGTGGTGGCCAATCCCCATCCACGGTAGATATAATTAGCACTATCGGTTAGTAGATAATTGAGTATTGCACTCTCTTCTTCTTATCCAATATTATCTACTTAGCTGGCTAATAATGTCTGCCTTAACCGGCCTTTGGTAGGGGACGTTATACTAAAACACTCACATGTGTAGTAGTATGACAAGTAGTTATTTCAAATATTTTGCTACTATAATCTTATTTTATTTACATGGAATTTATTTTATTTAACCTTTAATTTTTTGTCTTCTAAACTTAACTTCTTTATTTAAATTTTCCTTCTTTATCCCAATCTTGTCTCGCTTCTGCTTATTTAATGTTGCTTTATTGCTATTTTAGTTTCTTCGAATCTTTCTAAAATTTACCTTTTCTAATAAACATTTAGTTTGAACTGAATGTTCTTAGTTCCACTTTTATTATTTTAACGGATCTCTTACATGCACTCATTACTCAATCTCATATCCTAAAAGTTCTTGGGTTATTAATACGTTCACAATGAAGGGTTCTCACTAGACTAGACGATCACAGTTGGCCATTGGAGTGTTTTGCATCATAGTAACTTTTCTCCTTTACTATCGGGGTCTTACGTTTAATATTCCGGGGAGGGTGGCACAAGACATACTTGAATTGAATTGAAAAATTCTTTATTGCACTAAAAAACAATTTTGTACAAAGGCGAGCTTAATACTATTTAGTAATTCGACCAAATAGGCGATGTATTAGCAAAGGGCAAGTTAAAAAGTACCCGAAACCGGCGTGCGTGCATGCAACGACTGATCGATGATGAGCAAGCGAAAGTGATCTGTCAGGATCGTGGCAAGTGGCAGTCCCTGGTCTCTGCCCACTCCTTTGGGATACAGGCGTGAGTTTATGTATGTATGTACGTCCCACTGCAAGGCACAGACCTTCTCTCAGAGAGAGAGTATGGGCTCAACTACCAGACATGCCCTCCGCGGATCAGCAATTTCAAGCGCTGAGGTATGTGAACACCTCTGAAACTCAGGTTTCCTCAGGACGTTTTCCTTCACCCTCAAAAAAGAAAGTATTTAAGTGTAGATCTGTAGATCAAACGTCCAATCTGGGCGAGAAAGCCGACGTTTTACGAGAGCCTTTCAAAATGCCGTCCCTCCCTCGCATTGGGAACACACATATGGGATAATGTACAATCCATTAGCAAAACCTCCTATTAGTCCTGGTCCTTCACACGAGCTGTTCACGTCGCACCCAGTGCAACCTTTGCCAGACCGAAAAAAAACATGCACCGTTAAAAAATAACAGGTTGGTGACATTTTTGTTAGTTATTTTTGTGACAATGAATTAGATTAGATTAGATTAATATGTACTCTTTATTGCACACCATACATTATAAAGATACATGAAAAATCTTAAATATCTAAGTTACATAGTACACTTGAAATGTGAAGAAAATCATCGTGAGGAAACCTGAGTGTCTGAGCTATAGCTATAGCTCAGACACGTACCTTAGCGCTTGAAATGGCCAATCCGCGGTGGGCACGCGTGGTGATTAAGCCCATACTCTCTCCCTGAGAGAAGGCCTGTGCCCTACAGTGGGACGTATATAGGCTGCTTATAGGCGGCATATTTTTTTACTTAAAAATGCTGAAAATTATTAAAATGCGTATGTAATATTACAAGTACCTATGTGCCCTAACTTCCTTTTTCATACAACATCCTGTTCGATGGTATTTTATAGCTTAAAATACAAGCATAAACACTAAACAGCTCAAATACGTCCCACTGCAGGGCACCCTTGCTATGAAACATTTATAGTCTGTTTATTCTCTCAGGGAGAGCGTGGGCTTATTAATCCTAGTATATAGGCTGCTTATAGTACACCACTGGCGGTCTTATCGCTAAAAGCGATCTGTTTATTATTACATACTTACAAAGTTACTCACGCCTGTATCCAGGAGGGGTAGGCAGAGACCAGGGTTTGCCACTTGCCACGATCCTGACAGACATCCTCCGCTTCATCAACGTTGCGTGCACGCACGCCGGTTTCGGGTAGGTAGTTTTATCTTTTATGTCGCTAAGATATCTCCTATTTGGTCGAATTATGTCCGCCTGGGGCGTCCCTTGCCGGCCCACATTCGCTTGATACATTTCTTTTGTCAATCTTTCTTCCTTCATCCTCCTCTTACAGAAATACTAGGTGTATTTACAATACAAATTGGATCTAAAAAATTTTTTGCTATGTTTCAAAGCAGTGTTTCTCAACCCTGGGGGGTCGCGGAGCCTCTACAACGGGGTCGCGGGGGGTCACAGAGCCTCAGTCACAAAGTAAAAGAAAAAAACAATAAAGTATATAAATAAAATGGTTTATGATATTTTGTAACATACTAAAATACAGGTTATAAACAGTGAAGGTTAGGGGGTCGCGATTTTTTTTACTAACTATGAGGATCGCGCCATGAAAAATGTTGAAAAATATTGTTCTGAAATATCGCCCTACAAAGTTATTATTATTAATTATTTATTGCCCAAAATAAAGTGTATACTTATGAAGTTATTTACAGAAAAAGAAGTATGATAATACGTCAGCAAAACAAAGAAGCGGATGATGATTACGCATCTTTAGATGTAAAACATGTACGATATAGGCAAAGAATATCATTAAAAACGAATGCTTAACTAGTTACGGATACTGTCAGATTTAATTCAGGGCACAAAGATCTAGGCAGGGAGGTACGTACCTACCTGTATTCAATTAACCGGTAGGTGCATCGTTGTAGAAAACCACAGACTATTCCGCAATGATTACAAAATGTTTTATTAATAATAATAACCTACTGCGAAAATAACCTGTAAGTATTATTGTATATTGTATGTAATTTGTATTTTAATTATTATGCATTGTTCCGGGTGCCAAGAAGAAAAAATTAAGCGGTCCCAACTGATAATCAGTCTTCCTGGTGATGTGTTGTTCACAGCACACACCAGCATGATATGCTGAGTGGGTGTTTCTTTTTGTTGCCACGGAGGCACAATGTCCACATTTGTACGGTAGCGTTATCGTTATTTTTTAACTTTTTTGTTGTCATTATGAAAATTATGTTATTTTTTATGTGTGGGCTTTTGTGGCAATCTAAATAAATGTTGTTTTTTTGTACTCATTAAAATGGCGGTGACAAAAACGATAAACATTGAGCATTCCTATACTCGTATTATTTTTTATAACGACAAATCACGATAACTGTCACTAATCATCCTTGACTACATAGATTAACTAGTCGCCAGCAATCCAAAACCACTAAATTTGGAAGTAAATGGCTGGATGTAAAGTGTGCCATACACAAGCGCGGTGACGGTGGCGGCCGTAGTCTCAGTCCATAGGTATACAACATCTGGACGTAGAATCTGCTAAATATAAGTAGAGTCATTCAATAGACCGATAACAACTTGGCAATATGCTCTTATTTGATACTTTATCTCAGTCGACTAAACAATCTCATTACAATTCCCTTCAAATAGGCACCTCGCGCGAAGGAGATTGCATCGCGCGAGATCCCGTGTTAAGTTGCAAGGATTGTACTATTGGAATGCGATTGTTAAGCAGACTACCCACAAACAGTGTCACTAGGACAGCTTTGGCGTGCCATTATCACTATACGTCGACCATGACTACGGCAACACCCGGTGCCGCGACCGCGCTAGTATGAGGCAGGCTGGCAGGTTTGAAACTTTAATCGCTGTGCCCACATATGGATAATTTCAATTTCGTGTGCTCAAACAGTTAAGACAATTAATACCCAACTCCGAAAGCCCTTCTTGGGTTATGTTTTTCACGCGTATGTACGTATGTACGCGTATGAAAGGCCAAAAAGCTCAATAAATTTAGACAAATGTGTCAAATGAAAGGTATCGGCGACGCGAGTTTCACTGGCTATTTAAAAAATAATGGCGTCATAAAAACAAAACAGCGGAAGTCAGCTGTCCTATCATGTATTCTGAGTGAAAAGTGACCAAAAAATTCTCATCACAAAAATGCAACAAGGACGAAAATAGCTGACGTAGAGTTGATGATTTCATACGGTGTAGGAGCGCCTTAATTTCATACGGACGTGACTTCGGAACCACGCTTCCTAAATGTAATAAGCCGCTAAGGTTGATCTCAGATGCGAGCATTATTTGCATAGGACTGGAATAACACGAAGGGTGCTAGAGGCAGCGCCCACGCTCGCTTTAACTGGGGCATAAGTGAGACTGATATTTCCGACCCCGCCACTGGCTCCGCCCTTCACCGCTTGCCCGCTCGAGACGTGCATGCTTACTATAAAAAACCGTCCAAGCGCGAGTCGGACTCAAGCGACGAGGGTTCCGTACAAATAGAATATTGCATATTTACCCCTATTTAACAAGTATATTGTTTAGCCTAGATGAAGCGAAATGTGTCTGTCATGATCGTGGCAAGTGGCAAATCCTGGTCTCTGCCTCTCCGTCCGGGATACCGGCGGGAGTTTATCTAGTGTTACGCTAGCGAATATTTTCTGACATTCGGACCCTTAGCAGAAGTCCGACTCATATATAGCCGGATTTTATTATTTGTAGATTTACAGTAGGTACTCCACCATAATCCTTCCTAAATTTAAAGAGCATGTATGTAAAGGTTGATACCTCTGCTGTTAACTGTACCAATTTATACACTTTTTACAATAGACCAAAAATAAAAATAAACCTTAATAAATCACGTTTCTTATATTTTTCTCCATTATTTTTATTAAAAAATATTATTTTTTATTATTTGTTGGTTAATCCATCATAATAACACATAATCTGTGAAAATTTAAATTGGCTACCTGTTACGGTAATTCTTTGTAAGATATTTCTTTATAGATCAGACAGACAGACGTTGTGGGCATAGTAATAGGGTCTTTGTTACTCCGTACGGTTAAGGAACCCTTAAAACTGATCAAGCGCACACGGAGGGTTCCACACTACCACATACTTATTACATTTCGTTTTCGAGTGCTGCGGGATAAAACCAGAAAGTCTGCTTAGTTTAATTTAATTAGATCGGTGATTTCCGCAAAAGTCTGCTTAGTTTAATTTAATTAGATCGGTGATTTCCGCACTAAAGCCTCATAGTTAGGCCATTGTACGAAGCAAATGCTGAGGTGTGTAAATACCTCAGACACTAGGGTTTCCCCACCATGTTTTCCTTCACGGTTAGCGAGTGGCATTGCTACTACAACTTCACAAATGTACGTAACTTAGAAAGCAAAGTCATTGGTACATGCCTGGATTTAAACCCACGACCTCCCGAATGTGAGGGCTATCTATCACTGCCCTACTACCGCTCTAATAAACGATCTAGAAAGTCGGCAAGAATTGAGTTAACCTACTCGTCCCGGATCCATTATGTCATAGTTCAAAAACGCAATAAAAACAATCAACTGAATTCGTGGTTATATATTCTTTTTGTTGCACTAACCCGTGCTGACGACAATTTTAAAAACCTATTTAGTGGCTAAAAATTCCACCCACGCCGGGACTTGAACCCGCGACCTCTGGCTCACCGTGCCAGCGCTCTCCCAACTGAGCTAATGGGCAAGTGCAAGCATCGATGAAATTTCGAGCCTGTACGTAATACAGAGAAGTTTGTAGAGGCTTTTTAGCCTCTAAATAGGTTTTTTGAATTCGTGGTAATAATATCCTATAAGTCATGTGGTGCAGGGATACACATTGCAAACTGTATTCATTTACGTACCTTTGTAAAAAACATATATTCTGGGAAAATTTAAACTGGTTGAGATTATCTGAGAAGACAGCTCTTAAAAAATAAGACGGATAGCATATATCGTAGGTTTAGATTAGTAGGGTAGTTAGTGAAAGTATCGTTTACGAAATCCCAAAAATATCGTACTTACCAACATGATAATTACGGCAAAAACCCTAAGTCTACTAAACGCATAATTTTTCAATAGAATTACCTATATTACCATAAATAAGCTATCATTTCACAATATTTTATATTCCACTGATATTAAAGGAAATGATATGTCCCTTCCAAATAAATGGGCAACTCGCGCGAAGGAAATCGCATCGCGCGAGGTTCCGAGTTAAGTTGCACGGGTTCTATTATATTATACCGTTGGAATGCAATTGGTCAGTAGACTACAGTGTCAATAAAACAGCAATTTCCGTGCCACTAAGACTCTGGGTAAGTTGAACAACTTAGTAGACAGTCCTCCAGGACGTGTTCTATGTGTGAGGCCAATACCATCTAAATGAAACCTGAACACATAACCATTCACAATACAGAATAATTATAGTGACTACTTTGTGATTCCCCGTAAAAATACGTAACTCACCTTTTGGCTTTGCAGTGGTCGGGTAAACACTACGAATATGCTCTCAATATGCAATCTGCCTAGTGCCTTTTAATTATATTGAAAGCTGCTTGTATTTTTAAGCTGAAAGATTATTTGAAAGCCCTACTTGTGTAACAAGCGAATAAAAACAGGAAAATAGAACGCTATTATTTTTATCTTACGGAAGGCAGCGAAAAAGTTGTTTTTTAATTAATGCATCTTACTGATTGATGCAAATGATATTCTGTTGGCAAATCTTTCTTTGCCATTAATATACAGCATGATGTGCACATAAGGCATGACTTGCGCGGTCGCGGTGGCCGCAGTCGCCCATGCAAATCGCAAGTAATTCATCATCATCATTCAGCCACAAGAAGTCCACTGCTGGACATAGACCGCCTCCATGGATTTCCAAAAAGACCGGTTGGAAGCGGCCTGCATCCAGCGTCTTCCTGACACTTGGATGAGGTCATCTGTCCATCTTGTGGCTGGTCGTCCTACGCTGCGCTTGCCGATATGTGGTCTCCATTTGAGAACTTTTCGGCCTCATCGGCCATCAGTTCTGCGTGCGATGTGCCCCGCCCACTGCCACTTCAACTTACTAATCCGCTGGGCTATGTCGACGACTTTCGTTCGTCTACGGATCTCATCATTTCTGAGAAAAATTCCGAGCATAGCCCTTTCCATAGCTCGTTGCATGACCTTGAGCTTTCTTATGAGGCCCATAGTGAGAGACCTCGTTTCAGTGCCATAAGTCATCACTGGTAACACACACTGGTTGTATGATTTTGTCTTGTGCGATTGAGGTATATTAGACGAAGACTTTTCTAAGTTTCCCGAATGCTGCCCAGCCGAGTTGGATTCGACGATTGATCTCTTTAGATAAGATAAGATAAGATAATCATTTATTAAATTACCACAACATACAAAGATATTACAATTTACAGGCAAAGCATGCTTACAGTCTATGCAAATAACAATAAAACAACACTTATGATAAATCCAAATAAGGAGGGGATTTGCCCTGTAAGGAAGTGGTTACATGCCCACCCGCAATTTGGCTGTGTTATTAGCTGCGTGTTATGTGCTATGGCAATATAAAAGGTACCCGAACTCAGCATATGCTTCAGGTATTGCGAAGCAATAGCCTGTAGCGCTGGTTTTCAGTCGGGACCTATTTAGATACGCAACGAGAGCCAACGGCTGCGTGGAGATCTCCTACATAAACAAACAATTTAGTTTATATTACAATTACAGCAATAATGCATATTTATGTCTTTTGCAAAAAACTACCTTAGACAAAATCATTTTATTTTATATTATTTTTATTTCATTTTATTTAGGACACAAACAGTAAAAATAATCATAATCATTGCAATAATAGATAAAATTTGGATTGTATCAAACCATTTTAGCAATGTAGGAAAATAAGTATATTGAATATTAATAAGAAAATAAGCAGTTCACGGACCAAAATCAGTATCATAATTTATAATTAACAGGGCGGCGAGGATTTTTGTTCTTCAAGAATGTAGTTCTTTATATGTAACTTAAAAGTACTGTGCGATTTTAGAGTTCTTAACGGTGGAGGAATATTATTCCAACACTTTCTTTCACGAAGTTGGACCGACCTAGTTGGACTGTTTGTCCTAAGTAGACGTATTCGTCTACAACTTCGAGAGTTGAGTTCCCCAATGTTATTGGGGTGGGCACAACACGGGCGTTCGACATGACCTTCGTGTTGTCCATGTTCATTTTAAGGCCCACACGTTGGGAAACTCGACTAAGGTCTTTGAGCATTATGCCGGGGTCTTTCATCGTTTCTGCCATGACTACTATATCGTCGGCAAATCGAAGGTGAGTGATGTACTAGGAGGAGGCGGAGCACTAGTACTTAAAATCCTTCAGAAGCTCTTCAATTCCGTCGTGCTCGAAGGAAAAACGCCAGAAGCTTGGAACAGAAGGGTGGTGACGCTGTTCTTCAAGAAAGGGGATAACACTCTATTGAAGAACTACCGACCCATCGCGCTTCTGAGCCATGTTTATAAGCTGTTTTCAAGGGTCCTCACGAATCGTCTCGAACGGAGGTTTGATGACTTCCAGCCTCCCGAACAAGCCGGTTTCCGGAAGGGCTATAGTACCATACACCACATCTACTCGCTGCGGCAAATTATACAGAAGACTGAGGAGTATAATTTGCCGTTCTGCTTAGCGTTTGTAGACTATGAGAAAGCCTTCGATTCGATCGAGACATGGGCAGTGCTCGAATCTCTCCAGCGTTGCCATATTGACTATGGGTATATCGAGGTGCCGAAGTGCTTGTACAACAACGCCACCATGTCGGTCCGAGTACAGGAGCAGAATTCGGACGCACGTAATTAATCTAAATTAATTGGACAATTTCTAAGAATCTAAATTAATCACACTGCATACAATTACAAAGAGAAGTGTGCCACCGGAGTATAATTCTTTTTCCATTCCACCATTGGCTTAAAAAAAATATAACTGAGTGGGAACCATTGCGTCGGATGTGTCCCGGGGCGGCTTATTTTCTTAGTGTTATGTTTTCTTGATGTGTGTTTTCTTTTGTGCGTATTTTTCTCATTTTATGTGTTGACAGAGCTTGTTGCGACTGAATTCAAATTTAATATTTTATGTGTGTTTTACAAAAAAAATTTTACTGACATTGTGACCGCATATGACTTTATTGAATGAAATTCTATGCATATTTATTTTGGATGTCATGTAAATGCTTTGTAAGTTCATCTGTGCTATTAAAACTGTCATGGAAAGATCTGTTATATACACCTTCTTATAAATTTATAAAACTTGAAATTATCTTTTCAAGTGGCGTTAAATGCAAAAGTTTTGACGCAGCGCTAAATGAAAAGCTCAGCGATTCATTTCCCGAAGTTATCTGAATAAAGTGTAAGAAAATGCAGCCGCAATTGTTCCTAAATGGAGCAACACCGCCCGCTGTTTGTTCCTGATGCAAATTAAAGTAGCATATAACTGGAGAAGTGGAGATTCATTCGTCAGATCAACTTGCGAGAGTTTTTGCGCTACTTTGGGAAAACTACAGTACAACTACAGTACTCTTATGAAGCCGCTCCGCAATTTACTGCTAAGAAATGTGAGCATAAGAAATTGTATTGTAGAGCACTATGCGTTATGTTCGCATAAGAATCTGTATTGTAGAGCACTAAGTTCTGTGAGGCATAAGAATCTGTATTGTAGAGCACTAAGTTCTGTGAGGCATAAGAATCTGTATTGTAGAGCACTAAGTTCTGTAGGCATAAGAAACTGTATTGTAGAGCACAAAGCAATACTTAAACTGAATTCGGAGCTTCTCATAAGCACTACATTTTGGTACCTAACTCTATGTGATTAAGGGCCTTCATGTTGAATTGTTGAAGTGGTTGTTGCTTGGTATGTATGGATTTACGTATAAGAAATTTTAATGGTCAGTTCATATAAAATAGGTGTTTCCAAAGATAGCCATGTGCATGACTTTAATTGTCTGACTGTACTGTACGTTACCGAGTTGCCACATTGTATTGTTGAATGAAATGTTATTGTGTCTGAAGGGAACTTTGTCTAGGCGGGATTTTGTTCAGGCAGTATTAAGTCGGTTTTGTACGCTTTAAATAACGTGTCTAACTTTGTAATCGTGTTGTTAACTATCTAGAGGCTGGGGAAAATAATATGCTGACTGTCCTGTCCACAGAATTATTATAAGGTAAGTACTCGCTGACCTGGCAAACGTTGTTTTACAGTGTTAATTAGCCTACAACCTATTCTCAGACCTACCAAATATAGACAAAAATTGGCCAAGTGCGAGTCGGACTCGCGCACGAACGGTTCCGTACCATTATCTATACAACATTTTAATATTTCAGGCGTCTACCTGTTGCCGTTATCACGTTTGTTGTATAGGAGCCCCACTTAAATATTTATCTTATTCTGTTTTTAGTATTTTTTGTTATAGCGGCAACAGGAACACATCATATGTGAAAATTTCAACTGTCTAGCTATCACGGTTCATGAGATACAGCCTGGTGACAGACAGACAGACAGACGGACAGTGGAGACTTAGTATCAGGGACCCTTACCCTTTGGGTACGGAACCTTAAAAATCATAAAAATCGGTGAAGACGTTTCGGAGAAGTTCGATAACAAACAATGTGACACTAGATTTTTATATATTAGGTAGAACTGCAGTTCGAGCTACCAAAGTGAGGCAACAAATTGATAGCCTAATTAACATAGCATAGCCGGTTGTCAGTGTTACACTATTAATGTCTGCGTGGTACGTCCATGCTAGTGTCTATATGAGGTTAATAGCTTTTTCCCGCGACTCCGTCCGCGTGGACTTTAGTTGATAAGAGCGGTTTTAAATAAGTTTATGATGCTTTTAGCGCATGTCAAATGTATATAATAAAAGAAGTTTAAATTAGAATTTAATTACGGCCTAGGTTTCGTTGAGTAAATCTTTATTTAAAACGACTCGTGCTTCTACTGTAAGTTCCGAGAAATGAAATGACTGTATCCCAGAGGGTTAGGCAGAGACCAGGGACTGCCACTTGCCACGATCCTGACAGATCACTTTCGCTTCCTCAACATTCATTGGTCGTTGCATGTACGCACGCCAGTTTTGGGTACTTTGTACTAAGTTTTAATAAATCCGACCACAAATATTTTTCTCCCCGTACAAACTTTGGCATTCTTTTTCAACCTTTTCGGTGTTTAATTTTGGAAAAATGAGAAATACCTGTTTCATAAATTTTATTGAAGAACATTGTATTAAGTTTTAATAAGATCCAACCTCAAATATTTTACGCCACGCACAAACTTTGGCACCCCTTTTCACTCTTATCGGGGTTGAATTTTGAAAAAACTGATAAATATATGTTCCATAAATTTATTGAAGAACATTTGTAGGTATATTAAGTTTGATCAAAATCTGGCCACAAATATTTAACGCCCCATACAAAACATGGAACCCCTTTTCACCCTCTTAGGGATTGATTTTTGTTAAACTGAGAATTACCTTATATTATTTTGGTTGCACCAATCCGTGCTGAGGACAATTTTTAAAAACCTATTTAGAGGATAAAAATTACACGCATGCCCTGAACTGAACCCGTGACCTCTGGCTAATTGTGCCAGCGCTTTCTCAAGTGAGCTAATGGGCAAGTGCAGAAATCAGCGAAATTTCGAGCCTCTTTACAAACTTCTCTGTATCACGTACAGGCAGCGACATCTGGCCGAAGTAATTTACATCACTTGCAGCCCCGAGTACCCACTTTTATGGAGTCAGGTTTCACATGGGTTCAGTCCCGGCATGGGTGGAATTTTTAGCCTCTAAATAGGTTTTTGAGAATTACTTACGTGTTTAATAAATTTTATTGAAGAACATTTGAAATAAGTTTTAATTCTACAACCCGTACAAACTTTGGCACCCCTTTTAGGGGTTGAATTTTGAAAAGCGGTGAAATATTTGTTTCATTATATTTTATTAAAGAAAATTTGTACTAAGTTTCAATAAAATTTGACCACAAACATTTTACGCCCCGCACAAACTTTCGCACCCCTTTTCACCCTTATCGGGGTTGAATTTTGAAAAAGCTTGAAACACGTACTTACTTATTTACCGCTAGGAGTACTCCTGCAAAGTTTCGAATAAAATGGTGTAACTACTCTTGTTTCTCCATACAAACTTTGGACCCCTCCTTCACCCCCTTAGGAGCTGAGTTTTAATGTGCCAAATTTGGACTCTCTAGACCCAACGGTGTGGGCTGTGCGCACCATACAAACTTTGGCACCATTTTTCCCCCTCTTAAGGGTTGAATTTTAAAAAATCCTGAAACATGTGCTTGCTTATTTGCTGCCAGGAGTACTTCTGCGAAGTTTGACTGGACAACTATTTGCTTCTCGATTTTACAATAATCCCATTTTTATTGTATAAGAAAGAGGCAAAACGTTATTCAATAATAACAAGAATAAAAATGTTCTGTCTCTACTCACCATGATTAAGCTCTGCGAATCAGAGTGAAACCTGGTCGGAGTCTTCCGGCAAAAAATCAAGTAAGCGAATCCGGAATTAAGCTATAAAAATTATCATAATTTAATAGGTAGCCTAATGAATAATGTGTAACTTAATTGTTATCCAGCCCCTTTCTTATACTAACAGTGCTATAGAGCGCACGAGTTTCGACTGCTTTTAGGGAATCCGTAGTCAACAAGGAACCCTTATAGTTTCGCCATGTCCGTCCTTCTGTCCGTCTGTCTGTCTGCGGCTTAGCACAGACACGACAAGTACTAGAAAGCTGAAATTTGGCATAGATATACGTAATATTAACCACTCGGACAAAACGGCAGGGTAAATCCCCCCCCCCCCCCTCACCCGGCTACTCGGTTGATTGTAGAAATGTGAAAAAATGTAAGGCATATAATGGACTTGAAAGGAGAACTATCACGATTCACGGCTAAGTAGGCTTTACAAACTAAAAAGTAATAGGTTACCAACTTATAAAAGGAAAACTACGTACAAATTCCATTGAAAATTACGTCGATGAAGTTGTTAGTTCTGTAAAGTAGGTAAAAAGTCCCTCCTGCGGAACCCTATACTGCGTGTGATCTGACACGCACTTGGCCTATTTTTTTTCCTTCTCTTCCGAGATTGCACTGACTGACTAGTAACGAAAGCCCAACGCATTTTACGCTCTCCAAATATTTGACAACGTTTAATCACGTTAGCTCCCATCTCTTTGTACCACGTTCTATGAAAGCAGGACACAGTTCCTACTAGGTACCTATCCTTTTTGTGAACGAAATATCTTTATTTCATTTAATTATGTTCTATTCAGATGGTACAATTAAACAAAAGACTTACCTTTTAGAAACATTTTCAATCTTCATTGTATTCAATCTACAATTAAATCTAAAGGGTGGACCATTTGATTAGCGTTTTTGTCCACGGTTATGAATAGGTAATCACTTATCCGTAACTCTTTGATAAAATCCTTATAAAGGTTCATACAAATTATCTCTTGCACATGGCAGATTGTTACTTTGAGTATAAAGCAAAGAACGCAGCCAGTAGAGCACGATACTTACGAGGAGGTTAATAATTTAGAGAAGTTAATAATAACTAAGAAAGTATCATATTGCGTTTTCACTTTCTCGGCCAGTGATGGTTAAAAACATAAACATGTCTAACTAGCGCAAAAAAATTACCTCACGTTCAAGTGTGGGATGGCAGGCGGGGTTTGTCAATTGTGTTACCAATCAGTGTATTCTGTATTACTTGGCAAAATATCTATGCACCTGCCACCGTCAGACCGCCATCTTGCGAGGTACCTTGATATTTCGATGGGTTACGCTGTCACATACTATCGTCCAATCAACGTTCCAGTCACGCATCGCGCACAGAATGAACCAATCGCAGAGTGATTTACTCTGCAGCACAGCTTGCCCTCATTTCATGGGTAAAGAAAGACAAATAGAAGGGATTGGGGCCGTTTTTGAGTGTGAATTTTGTAGGAAGAAATACTTCTATAGTTTTTAGGGTTCCGTAGTCCGACAAGAAACCCTTATAGTTTCGCCATGTCCGTGTGTCTGTCTGTCTGTCCGTCCGCGGCGTAGCGCAAAGACCGGTGTTACTAGAAAGCTGTAATTTGGTGTTTGTATACTTATTTATCACTCCGACAAAGTTAAACAATAAAATGTTGGAGATTTTTTTTTTACTGTGCCTCCCCTAACATGAAAAGTGGGGATGATTTTTTTTCTCGTCTACCCCATCATGTGGGGTATCGTTGGATTGGTCGTTGAAAAATATTGTGGGTGTAGGAAAACCATTTTTCGATTTAGGGTTCCGTTTGCAAAATATTAAGCTTTAAAGCGCAATTTTTTGTCCGAGTAGGGTGTCCCCCCTCTCTTGCCTAAACATTTGATTGTAGTTCAGAAACGTGAAAAAATTCAGAGTAGTAGCATATATAATGAACTTGAAAAGAAAAGTATCACAGCTAAGTTTACTATTTAATGAGTAATAGGCAACCAACTTATAAAAGTTGGAAATTCGGAATTCTTTCAAAGCCCCTGTCCGGGAACACTTCTTCGAGAAGTGTTACCCCAATCTCCTTTAGCCCCTCTTCATGATAAGGGTTTTCAGTTGTATGTCCTCTATATTGTATGTATGGTAAATTATATGTATTCCCCTGACTCCTTATAGTGTGTAGATATAATATGTATTTTTAGTGGTATATAGGCTTATTGTATTTTAATATATTTTGTATTATCGGTATATGTAATTCTATATTAATGTGTAGGTAAGTTTATTTAATTACATTTTATAAAAGTATGTTTTTAAACTTATATTAACTTGTCCTTTTTTTTGCACGCCTACCAACTCTTTCCCTTACCTCCTGCAGTTGACTGGTAGAAAATGCTTATGGCATTAAGTTCGCCGCATTGTACAATTTTTTTTAAGTGCAATAAAAGTATCAATAAATAAATAAAAGTAAAATTTCGTACAAAATCCATTGAAAATGACTTCGATGAAGTGGTCAGGTCTGTAAAGCAGAAAAAAACCCTCTTTCTGCGGAACCCTATATTGCGCGTGGCGCGAAACGCACTTGGCCGGTTTTTTTATGCGTAGTTCTCGGCTTATCGAAATAGGTAGCATGTGTAAAATTATCCTGAAGCGTTCCGCGATCTCTTCATTGATAATAAACACGGAGAATAAAATCCATTAAACCCATTAGTGTAACACAAAATTTGTAGCTTCATATTCACATGAGATATTTCAAAACGACCTCAGCCGTGCCCTGGCACCGAAACATGAATATTACATCAGACCCTTTTAAAAATATTCCTGCATACAAAATATACTTAAATGCTTTCAAAAACATTTTCGGATAAGTAATTCATACATGAGATTAGCTTTAACGTCTACGGTATGTACGTAGAGTTTCCTGCAGTACCTACGTTAGTTCCGTTTGTCTAACTTATACACAGTATAATGAACACACAGTAGGCGATGTTGGCCGTCCGCTGGATTTAATTACCTACGCTCGCTCGATCGGAGTAGGCGCGACAGGGTTGACGTTAGTCGACTTTCCGAATAAGCAGGAAATTTAAAAAACGTTGGTCAGGTCTGGTCTTGATACTGTCGATTTTAGACATCCGTACACCGAGCAATATAGCTGACGTGATTTCGACATTTTCCTCTAGCTAGCCGATCCGACGTGTCGCCCGGCTGCACTTACGCGCGGTGAACACCGGACTGCGGTGTGACTCGAAGCTCACCGAGATTTCGCGTTTCATAGTTATGTATATTGTAGAGGCGCATTTCGGACGTTGGTAGGAAGATTGGTAACTGAGTCTTATTTAAACTCAGCTTAATTCTAGAATAGCCTATTAAACCTACGAATAAAAAAGCATGCACGTATTAAGGCCAACCTTTTATACAAGTTAACGCCAATTCAATGGACGAAATTGGTAAGCTACCGAGAGGGTTATCGTGCCAAGGAAAAGGCTTTGCCCAACAGTGGGCTCTAGCCATGGGCTGGATAGATATCTATATACTTATAATCATCTGATTATAAGTATGTCCACGTGATAAAGTATACGCCTCAGTTTTTCGCACTGAGCTCCCAGACAAAACCATGCTATATGCGCACTTTACATATAAAACTTTATTTGAGATAATCTCAATTCGTACAAAATCTGACTTTATGCTAATTAGTTTTATTGCGTTTACTAACCATAGGAGAGCTGTAACTTCACAGTCGATTAACCCAAAGATTAACAAGCAGGAAAATTCTGCTACGTAATGTAGATCGAATTGTCATAGTAAACTATGAATTGTAGTTTCATGAAAAGCGGCCTTGGCCTACGTAATATTTTAACTTAGTAGAAACTTCATAATTTAGAAAAACTGGCCAATAATATTTTAACACGAATTTAAAAAATGTATTTTCTTTCAATCAGTTCGAGACTCTTAACAAGAGCCTGGCTCACGCGGACGGTTTGACGGTTTTTACGGTTCCGTACCCGAAGCATGCCAAACGGGACCCTATTACTAAGACTTCACTGTCCGTTTGTCTGTCTGGCTGTCTGTCAGCAGGCTGTCGTTTCATGAACCGTGATAGCCCACAGTTGAAAATTTCACAGATGATTATATCTGTTGCCGATATAGGAGCAAATACTAAAAACAGAATAAAATAAATATTTAAGGGGAGCTCCCATACAACAAACGTAATTTTATTGCTTTTTTTGCTCGATATTAATAATGGCAACAAGTAGACGCTTGAAATATTCACAGAATATTTAGTTCTATATTCGCTTAAAAATAAATAATTAAAATAAAATAAATATTGAAGTGTTGCTCCCATACAATAAACATGATTTTTGCCGTTTTTTCTCGATCTTTGTGTCCAATGTTGTATAGATAATGGTACGATACCTTTCGTGCGCGAGTCCGACTCGCACTTGGCCCGTTTTTTATAACCTACTGTTATACTATAGGGACTTCACTCTAGTTTCCAGTGCAAATTCAAGTTTGAAACTTACTCTATTACTGTTTTAAAATAGAAAGAAAACAAAAACGTAAAAATCCTTGATTCTGGTATGGGGACCACCCTTAAATTTACTTATTTATTTTTTATTACCTATTTGTTTTCCCATTCGCTATAATAAAACATGCTTTATAAAAGATCAATTGCCTCTGGTTCAAGAAACCATATTAATATGGTACCATTTTCGCATTTCTTTTTAGGGTTTCGTTCCGAAGGATGCCACTTAAAGTACGAAACCTTAAAAAGAAAAAGTTTATCAGTTTCTTATTTCACTGAAGCAGGTTGGGAATATTTCTCAGCCTCTCTATTGTAAGCCAATTTCTATAGTGTGTTATTACAGCGTCCTTTTTCGGGTTTCGTAGTCAACAAGGAAGCTCGTAGTTTCGCCTTGTCCATCCGTCTGTCCGTCTATCCACGGCTTAGATCAGATACGGTTAGTACTAGAAACCTAAAATTTGGAATACATATTAATCACGCGAATGTGGGTAAAAGGGCCGGTGAGGAACGTTCCAGGCGGATATACTTTGACCAAATAGGGGTATTAGCAAATGTATTAGCAAAGGGCAATATAAAAAGTACCCGAAGCCGGCGTGCGTGCAAGCAAAGACTAATGAATGTTCATGAAGCGAAAGTGATCTGTCAGGATCGTACCAAGTGGCAGTAACAGTTTATGTCATGTTATGTTTATTAATTACGCCAACAGATGGGTAGAATAAAGTCTTAAAAAAATATTATGGCCTACACCTTTAGAAAGGATGAATTTGGTTTTTCTAGTTTACCGCGTACTACCGACCGTTATTCGACATTGTTCGATTAAAAAAATGTGGGGAATAAAATAGGGAAACCATTTTTCAATTCAGAAATCCGTTTGAGAAATATTAAGCTTTAAAGCGCTAACTTTATCTTATCAATATTCGTTTTATTCTCTATGACAATAAAGTTTTTTGTATTTGTAATATTTAGCTTAGTTTCAACGAAGCTTTATTTTTTAAAATATTATTACTTCTTTTGATCCTAATATAGTGCTAATACGATAAAAGCTACTCAATGTGTGGATTAGTTAGATCATTTCAACATAAATTCTCACTACGAAAGCCTTCATAACGTACCATTGGTACAATTATATACCGTCCATGTCCAACAATACGCAGGTACCATTGCGGATTGTTGGACATGTATTTACTTTGGTTTGTATCAATATATCAGAAATCGGAAATTTCATTGGATTTAGTTCATTACTGTCTTCCTTTATATTTTACTTTAGTAAGTATTTAAGACAATATTTTTTAATTTATTGTATTCTTACATATAAATCAATATTGCATTTATTATAATTCATTTTAAATGCACCACGACACGCACTCCGTAGTTCGATTATGTGTAGCCGTAGGCACTGGCTGAAAATCAGCGCTGCGGGCTCACTCAGCACAAGGCTGAGTCAGCTGCCTTTTGTGGGAACTTAGACACAACACAGGCTCAAGCTATGTTTGTTTTGTCTGTTGTGCATTTCATTTTCTTTCTGTTCTGTATTGTGTTACTTACCTGTTCATTTTGTTCCTGTCATGTGTCTTGTTGGCGTAATAAAGGTGTTTTCTTTCTTTCTTTCCTCCTTTCTTTCTTTCATTCAAAATTTAAATATGGATCTTTGGATGACAAGCAACCAGTATGTCTTTACTTTCTTACTAAAACGGACAGGACGTAGGTTCGACTCCTACAATTTATTCTACGTTCGTCCATTCCCATTATTGTCTGTTTTGTTTTGTCTGTTGACATAATTGAAAATACACACTGATAAATTACGCCTTTGTTGTAGAGTATTTCGCGCAAAAACAAAAGCGGAAGATCCGAATAATAAAAGGTTGATCTTAGACTTTAAAACTTTGGGAACAGAAAGTTTTCCAATTGATAATAATTTCTATTGTGATGCAACACAAAAGCGAACAAAAAAGTATGAAGTTGTGAAATAAATTCTTAATTTAAAAGCTGACTGAACGCGATCTCTACAGAAAGACGGGCTTTACCTAGAACAAAGACCACAGCTCAACTCTGTGCTCAGAGTCTTTTTTTTTATTTGTTGACTGCGAGCTCTGTCCTTGCTGTTTATTTGAATTTATAGCAAGAAGTTTCTTTTGCGCTAGATATTCTTGGCGATTTTAAGGCAAATATTATGTTCGGATACTAAATACTTAATGGAATACCTTTATGGAATACCATTTGAAAATTTGGTGCCATTTAGGTACTTATCTGCAAGAGATGTTCCAAAAGGAAAATGTTCGGAACTGCTGAGTGCTGATGACTGATGATGTAACAGATGTAGATAGTGTCCATTCCCCTCTTGTTCTTCAATACTTATTTAACACAATTGCCACCAAATATACATAACACAGTGCCTGAACTTAAAAATTAGACGGTACGAGATTACTACTCAAAATGCATAAATCTTTCGTATATTACATAATACATTCACAATCGTAAAGGGAAACCCGTTTCTTTCACAATGAAGTTTGACATTACTATGGCCCTGCACTGCTATCACTTATCACCAACCGGCATTAAGCTCATTCTTTAGTAAAACTTTCTTTGGGAGAAGGTATGTGCCCGCTTACATATATTAACGTTACGTTAGCACTAAGAGCCTTCTCTTAATTGAGTGTTTGAGCGAAAAAATCATACCGGGTGGCGTGCATTCGAGCAAAATGAGTCAGGAAGGCGGAATTTTTCGAGTGCAAGCGGGTGGAAGCATCCGTTCGCTCATAAATTCACTTAGTTCCGTTCTGGCGCGCCCGCGACTCCCGATTACGTTCCGATTTCGAATGTTGCGGCGCGCGGTCGGCCCTCGCTGCGTCATGCCACGGAGGGTAACGTTGGAGAGAAAAGTGCTTCAAACATTCGCTAAAATAAGCATAAAATAACCTATATCATCTCACTGAATGACACTGGCCTACTCTCAGAGAGAGAGAGAGAGAGAGAGTATTGGCTTAATCATCACGAGGTTTTTCAAGCCTCAGACACTCAGGTTTCTACACGATGTTTTTCTTGAACGTGAGCGAGAGTACCTCATCATCAGCCACTTGACACCCACTGCAGGACATAGGCCTCCCTCATGGTTTTTATACTCGTAACCATGAGGGGTTTTGCCATAATCGCCACGCTTGGCAGGCGGGTTGGCGATCGCAGTATGCGGTTGGAATCTCAGAAAGACGCTGCTGCCCGTCTCCTGACTAATTTATTTCCTTAGTCGCTTTCTACGTCATCCACGAAAGGAAATGGAGTGACGCTATTCTTAAACTGGCGCCACACGGTGTTCTTAAACCGGCGCCACACGGTGAGAGTATCTACTTAACTTTAAAAATTAAGTCATTGGTAGCAGCTCGAAATAAACCAGGACCTCTCGGATTCACATCCGATCTTCCGTTCTTCCGATCCGCTTACACCACTTCTGATACCCATAGCATTTTTAAAACAAATTCCTTTATAACTTAGGCAGCCACTGACTGAATGAGATGCAAACATTTCTAAGGTACGACACTTTGTTTAAACAACTTAAATACGCAGTTTGGCGAAATTGTGTACTACATTAAGGTTTGTTATTTTTTTTAAACAAATAAAAAAAAATTCACATACGCATACTAATAAGTTATAAAGAAACAGCTACGTTTATTAAAAATGTCCACATCTATCGGAAAATGGGGAGTCGTCTCGTCGATACGAAATTTTGCTATAGGGAAAACAGCGAAATCACGAGAAAAAAATTGCTTTTCCATACATTTCATTTCCGTAGGTGGAAATATTTGTATGTAACAGCTCATATTGTTTTCTATTTTTAAGTTATCACCATAGTAAGTGAAAGTTGTTGTAGGGCAAGTTGATCCTCCATTTTCGGATAGATATGGGGATTTTTTTTTTCACCCTGTTGTTCTTGTTTTATCAGTGCTTATAAAAGTTTCAGTTTTTCTTGCTGTTTATTAGCCAGATGATAGTTGTTTTCGATTCATCGACACCTCATGCCCAGTCAAAAAATCACAATAAACGACTCATTGCCATAACAGGCCACCGTGACAATACAACGAGTTATTGAAATACCTAACGCAAACCTGCAAACTCTTTTTGCAGTCTTCATAATGAACCCTTTTTTTTAAGTTTGAAATAATCAATTTATTTTTTTTAGTCATACAGTTGATGCAGTAAGTAAAAGTTTTGAACAGGTCTCAACTACTGATGGTAAAGCAAAAACTTTTGTTGTCGACTATACTCTCAATTCTAAAGCTGGATTCTCACGATTTCGATTCCGCACACGCCAGCGCGCGGTTGCTAGAGGCATGAACACGGACAATCACGCACCGCTCTACCCATAGTGCGTGTCGGTGCGTGCCGAAGAGCTAGTGCTGCCAGTATCCGAGTCAGACCCGGAGTCTACGGGTTCGAATGGTGCATCTACGGGCTGGGCAGGAAAAACTCACCTGGCCGTAGAAGAACTCACTAGCTACAAAACGTGGGGTTCGTAGAATCTGATCACGCGATCTTTTGTAGGTGGAAACTGATATCGATATCAGTTTCACCTAGAAAAAAAGAATAAAAAGTAGAATCTGATCTCGTGATCCGATTCTACCGAAAAAAAATTTAAATGTCGATTTATCACACAAAGTTTACAGTGGTAGGAAGACAATATTTTTTACGAAATGGATTGTTAGATTGCCACATCACGGGTTACAGTAGCCACAATGATAACCGACCTCCGATTCTTATAGAAGGGATCACAAGAAGCAACTTCTTCGGGCACCTGGTCAACATTATTATGGTCCAGGTTCTGAGAATATTTTTATAAACCTACATTGTTGTGGTAGGTAAATAAAAAATACTTACTACACTTTTATTTTTGTTTTACTTTACTTACTTTATTATTGTCCACGAGCAAACGGTTCGGGCTCGCAGATGCACCGTGGGAATTCACCTTCAATTATGATGCAAGTAGCGAATGAGTATTTCGCGGCTCATTCAGACTCATTAGTTAGTTACCTACTAATAGTTACAACACATAACAGTATTGGCATTGGTGACGGTTTGAGTTACCGCAACAAAAAATTAGACTATTTTGTGTAAAGAAAAGCACAACACAGGTAATGAAGCAACATTTCTCATAGTCTACCTTCCTAGTATAATATATAACAACATTTTAAACAAACTTAAGTGCAATAGCAACCTTACCAATTAACCTTACGGTAGCATTTATGTCGTATAAAATAAAGGCAACTATCAAACAAAACTGGGAAACCCCGAGTGTCTCAGATTATAGGTATCTCTTAAGCATTAGGATGTGTCATGAATTAACCGGATGTAATGTAGGACTTTCCGTCACCTCTCTGATTTACTGCTATGCAAATTAGATGTCCGTTCTGCCACATAGGTTAGGTACGTATCGTATGACGTGTTTATTAAGGTTTTAGCTAGAAAGCGGAGCTAACCCACCGTCATTAGCAGGTACTTACTATGAACCCTTTCAGTGAAATTATATTTTCGCGGAAATCGTAAGTAAGACACACGCACCGGGTTCGAAGCTTCCAGTAAAGGGTTCCAGTAAAATCTTCATAAGTCCCGGCTAAACCTGTGTTTGCTGAAAGGATTCAGAGTAACTAGCTTAAGATCGACTTGTGCCACCTTCCACGTAAGTAACATAGGAACTGATGCAAGTGAGCCTAAGTAACTTTAATAGACCAAAGCTGTATTCAAATGACTGACCATGTTCAGATGAAGTGATATTCCTACAAAAACTTCACAAATGTACGTAACTTACAAAACAAAGTTATTGGTACATATCAGCACTCGAACCCGAGACCTCCGCTACAACCGCTACGCTGCTTCTACTCATTACAAATGTTATTTAGGACACATAATCTTATTGAACAGACTCATCCCAATAAAGATTGAATAATAATAATAATAACAGACTTATCCCAAAAAATGACAGGTCAGTGAATCTGAATAATTAAGGATCAGGTTTTTATCGTCAAGTTTCACTTAATGTTACACCTTCAAGTGAAATTTCCCTGAGTACGGCTTCCTTTTTTCTTCTGTGGTACGGCCATGAAATGTCCGATAAAAATTTGATCCTTGATTATGTAAATCTCCACTGAGTTTGGATGACGTCAAATTTATTTTTCTAGCCGTTCAAGCTGTCAAATAATTTGGTCACTTCGGATACGTTAAGATGGATAACAATAAGACGTAATCATAAACAGCCTATATACGTCCCACTGTATGGCACAGGCCTTCTCTTAGAGAGAGAGTGTGGGCTTAATCACCACGCGTGCCCACCGCGGATTGGCAAGACGTCATATAACTGAAAAAATTATAAAAAATAACACCATAAGAATACATTTTCGGAATTTAACAGGTCTCAAAAAATGCGAAAAATCCAGTTACTCTTATTATAGAAAAACTTTTCAGATTAATTAAAAAAATGCGTATAATTTTGATAATCTATCTCAAAATTAATAATTTAGGAATCAACTTTTCTTTATCAAAAACTAAGGATAGGAAAATAAAGATATTGTATTTAAAATGTCCATAATTTATTGTTATTATCAAGCTCTTAGACCACATTTATCAAAGTTCCTACTTATTAGTTTCTCAGAACACATTTATCAAAGCATTTATCAATACTAATTTTATTACAATCACTAAAAATGTTAGATTTTGGGAGCGAGTCAGCATGCCAGACGTAACAGCAGTCTTATTTTGCTTTAAAATATTTATTCATTTTCTGGAAAAAAAAAGTTGAACCATAATCTCAATAGATTGGCTACACTTTCTTAGTAATAAATGTGAAAATGTCCAATGTAGGGATTGTAATACAGGCAAAGTACAGCGCATTTTTATTGACTTTCGTAGCGCGTACGTTTCGTAGCACTATTCATAAGATGTTTCGTTTCGTAGTACAATTCGTAGCGCACGTTTCGTAGCGCGCGGGGCGATTCTTTGAGCTTTGTCGCATTCTCTTTATAAAGTTCATGTTGTATCTCGACAGTCAACACTTTTATATTATCGTTGCAAACGGGGCCGTAACGTAACTGAGTAGAGTGCTGCAATGTAAAGACCAGTCACATCGACGGTAAGTCAAACTTTAACCCATTTGTGTCATAAATAAATAAGTTGTTGCGTGAAACATCACTACCAGCCGTTTTTATATGTGAAAGAGCAGGATGTATTTCAAATAATCGCTGAAACGAGCACTTTATAGAACTTTCTGCTTCTGGGACGGGATGGCCGGGTATCGCATCGCAGGCGGAGCGTCCACTCGGCGCGAGCTCATTTGAATATTATCGCTTGATGGACGCTGCGAGACGCGCTATCGGTCTCCAAGACGATTGTACGACTACCGCTTTACGGCCCATCGTAACTACTTACAGAAGCTCAATGCTGCCATCACATTCTACGAGTAGCTAGTAAGGAGAAATCTAATTTTGAAAATTCTAGTGATGTTATTTATAAAAACACGATTCCCCTAAAACACTTCTCAGAGGCAGTTTAAATAATCTGTGGTTACATTTTTCCCTTTACTACAGAATATGTAAACTGCCTCTGAGGAGTGTTTTGATGACTCGTGTTTTTATGAATAAGACCGTACATGTAAATATGTGGTATAATATGCTATTATACGGTCAAAATGTTATGAATTTATTCATATACACTATGAATTTTGGCTGATATGAAACCTATAGCAAAATGAATGAATGAATTGTTCTGATAGACGGAGTTTGTTATACGCGATTTTTTTTAAACTAGATTCTCAATTTAAAAAAAGATTTCTCAGCTATTTTTTTTATTGTTTCCATACTTAAAAGTAACAGTCTAACAGTCTGAATATATAAATGGCTTTTACTAATGACATAACCGCAGCGTTCAAACCACCCTGAAACAATGAAGTTTGAAGAAGTGAAAATCGTGAAGATTGAACCATTTTATCGGGTTCCGTCCACAAGTAACCTTTATAGTTCCGCCATATCTCTCCTTCTATCTATATGTCTGTTCACGGCCTATCTCAAAGACGATTAGTACTAGAAAGCTGAAATTTGGCATAGATATAAATTTTAATAACGCCCACAAAACAGTACAATAAATTTAAAAAAAAAATAACATCTCCACACTTAAATTAGGGATATTTTTTCCCTTTCCCTTTTGAAAAAATCTTTGAAAATACGATTATACGGTTAAAATATTGAGAAATTCAATGAACGACGATAAACTTGAGAATTTCTTCAATCACCCCAATTAGGTACTTTGAAATGAGACTTTTGTTGGCATTCTGTGATTGGATAACCACTACAGTTTTACAGCGCCGATGTAGATTGGAGCCTCTTGGCTAATAACTTTTTGTTACGTTTCTAGGTCAGCGGATGTTGAGAGGTCACTTCAGCCATTCAGCATGAGGAAGGGAGACAATAGCCGCTGTCGTTACCTTAGATAGATTAAACGCCTGCAGGTGTGACTATTAAGCTGGACAACGGAAGGACTTTAGAGATAACTAATCCGCACTCTAAATATAAATAGTGGGGTTATTCCAGTATTCGGAATTGGTGCCGCATTAAATGTCGTATAATATTGCTAAATAGACGCATATAAAAAATTATCAGATATTAATGCTATGTTAGCAATTTAAATCGATGCACGTTAGGCTTAAGGGGAAACACGCTCGCTCTGAAACTTGGCTGCGAGCCAGTGACCGCCGTTTTGAAAATGAAAAAGTTTAGGTACAAGTACCTGAGGGTATTAAGGCCTAGCTAAGGGAAATTTGTAATAAAATGAAAAATATCCAACATAATCAACAAGTTTTATTATTAATCAGTCATGTACTTAAATTACTACAGAGTTTAAACAAAAAATTGCTTCTCTAGCTTAAAACCAAAACACTATATAACTTTTTTAAAAACGCAGTCTGTAGGCTTTATTATACTAGGGTAGGGTAAAAAGGCCTATACTTTAAACTATCCAAAAATCAACTTATACTACATAAATTGGTATTCTTGAGATCAATAATCATTAACATAAAGCAATAGGAAGCATAGTGGTCTTAGAAAATTAAATAAATTGCCTTTATTCGCATCCAACAGGACATTGAAAGTCATCAGTATCTTCTGCAGTCAAACCGACACACTCTTCGTGGTACCACTTGGAGCATCGCGAGCATTGCCTCATTGCATCGTCCATTCTATCTTCTTTGCAGGCATGACAGTACAAACTTACTTGTTTTTGTGATTTACCTTTGACGGTAGTAGACTTTTTTGCAGATACGATTTTAGCTTTCTTAGGAAAGTCTTTTTAAACTTAGTTTTTTCTTTTCTATCTGTTTCAACATCAGTAAAGTTTTCGTCTTGTTTATTTTTCTTTCTTTTGTTACCTTTCACTTCTTTCATTATCATCATCATCAGCCCCTTGACGCCCACTGCAGGACATAGGCCTCCCTCATGGTTTTTCCAACTGTGAGGGGTTTTTCCATAATCGCCACGCTTGGCAGGCGGGTTGGCGATCGCAGTATGCGGTTGGAATCTCAGGAAGACGCTGCTGCCAGGCTCCTGATAATTGATTTCCTTAGTCGCCTTCTACGACATCCACGGAAGGAAATGGAGTGTCTTCACGGTGTTTCACTTCTTTACTATTTATTTTCTCTTGATTATATTTATCAAATAGATCTTTTATGACTGGAGTACCTTGTACCTCATTTAATATAGGTTTACGTCCCAAACTTTTCTTTAAACAGCCAGACTGCAGATGATTTCTGATTGTTCTTCTGAACCTGCAGCCTTATACGTACCCAAAGTTCCACTTTGTAGAGCAGTCTAGCAGCTGCGATTAGATCGTCTTCTGATCACAATGCCCGTTTCGGAGGCATCGTGACCGTAAGCACTGAAAACATAAATAAATTGAAAATGTATAACTACGTATATACTACCCACCAACAAACATTTTAAAAACACGCTCCTACTTATATAGCAGTTTAAAAAAATAGGAGTGTAATAAGGCCTATAATAAAATTTTATAGGCCTTAATATCCGCCAACCACGTGGTACAGAAAATATTAATAATAAAAATTTTACAACTACAAGTCCTTTAATACGGTAATCTAGGGACAAGCATACATTAATTAATAAACGGACAGTCAATACAGGTTTGTAAATATGATATTTTCAAAATAACTTACGTTTTACTGGAGCCAATTTTTATAATTAGTGCCGCGTGACCGCACCGCTGAATGATTTCGACGACACTGGCGGGGGAAGAAGTGCAAGCGTTCGTCCGCCACTTCGCAGCGACTTGTAAACTCTCTGAGCTTGTGTGAGTGTAACCTTGATCGTCAATTATTGTATTTCGTACGTTTTTTGCTACTTAGGCCTTATTGCCCGACAGGCCTTAATACCCGCGGGTACTTAAACATGAAAATATTACAAGCAATTAGTTTGAGAATGTACTTTAAACAATGAAACTATTATTCTTAAAAAAGGAGAAATCTCTGTATTTTAAGTCCCAGTGATTATACTTATAAATGACTAGAGTTAAAAAATACCCGAGTCTTCTCGCCCCTTTCTGCTCCTTGCTTTTTCCAGGAAGAAAGCGTGTTCAATATAAAAACAAAAACATAGTTTATTGCACAACACACTTTAAAATTATAAAATCACAAAATATTTAACGAACGTTACGTAAAAAAGACTTCTAACTATTCAATGTAAAAAAAAAGAATTACCCTTCACGCTTTCTACTTTGAAAATTATGGTGAAGACTGCCTCGCGGCCAAGTTTTAGATCGGACGATTTGCTTCCTAACCTTCACGTAGCGTGTACGTCAAGGAAGTTTAAAGTCATCATCATCCAGCCACAAGAAGTCCACTGCTAGACATAGGCCTCCTCCATGGATTTCCAAAAAGACCGGTTGGAAGCGGCCTGCAACTTTAAAGTCATGCAAAAAAAATTCTGCGTGACTTGTAACCAAAAGAGAAAATGACGATAGTATTTACCAGGTACAGAAAATAACATCGGGAATCTTTATAGAAACACAAGTACTTACGTACGTATATCCGTTACGCGCACATACTACACACTCAAAGAAGATGCTACAATGACGGTGAGCTACAAAGAGACAAGTCTTTGTCATTCTATCTTGGTAGATGTTTTCAATGCGATTTGAAATACAGGAACACTAGCAGCGTTCCCACGCAGATAGTTCAATCTCACTCGCAGATATGTACCTATATTATTGTCTGACCTTTCCTGTTTTCTTCTATTCTCTTCGCTTTTGTTATCAGATCCATTTCATTCTGTGGATATCGTAGAAGGCGTCTAAGGAAATAAATTACCAGGAGACGGGCAGCAGCATCTTCCTGGGATTCCAACCGCATACTGCTATTGCCAACCCACCTGCCACGAAGCGTGGCGATTATGGTAATACCCTTTATGGTCAGCGAAAACCATGAGGGAGGCGTTTGCTGGGTCAGCTAGTATTATATATATTATATGTATATATAATATATTTTTGTTTTGTCATAATAATTAGCCTACGACCTATTCTCAGATCTACCAAATATACACAAAAAAAAATTATAAAAATTGGTGCAGCCGTTTCGGAGGCGTTCGATAACAAACAGAGTGACACGAGATTTTTGTATATTAGAATCGTGTATCTTCTTTCCATACCCAAATCAGAATTCGTCATTACGTCTTTCCATACCCAAATCATGTAGGTTTTCCATTTACTCAATAACATAAAAGATTTGTACATTTTATTTCACTTTATTTTACTTTATTGGTATGTAAAACAGGTAACGAACAATCAATAACATACAGAATAGGTTTAACAGTGTAGATCTGTTAGATATATTAGAATCGTGCATCTTCTTTCCGTACCCAAATCAAAATTCGTCAATACTTCTTTCCATACCCAAATCATGCAGGTCTTTTCCATTTACTCAATAACATAAACTAAAGTGCAATGCCCTGCGCTTGATCTTTTTAAAATCAGAAACCCTCAACTGTACCAATGGGCTGCGCTGGTAGGATCATCCCCTTTCCCATGAAAGATCGCCCCATCCTAGTGTGACTCCTGCGCTCACATACCTAGTGTGATGTTGCGAGACTTTGTCTATTTCTCGCGTGCGGGATAGAGCTTGTACTATTGGGTCTTTATAGCCGTCCAAACATCATGCGAGCGATCCTCCTGGTAAAAGATAATAGCGAAGCCCGATAAAAGAGCTGAAAAGGGATTGATTTACGAAATTATTACAACAATATCATTTGCTACGGAAATCGTAGTCCAAGCACGTCGTAGTAGCCGCTTCAGCCACTTATTCCCGTGTGCTCCATCGGATATCCCGCTAGGCGAATTCTAAAAGTTCCCATACTGATGAAAAACCGTCCAATACGAGCCGGACTTGCACACCGGGGGTTCCTTACCACTTCATATATAACATGTTTATCAAGCCTCCATAATAACGCATATTTTGGGAGAACTTCAGCTAGCTACCTCTAGAGATAAAAAGTAAGGCAGGCAGACAGCGTAGGCTTAGTAAGCCTAAGCTGGGGACTCACTAATAGTGTCTCGTTAGCATCCTTCGCGTGCGGAACCCCAAAAACATTCTTATGCTAGCTGTGCCCGCAACTTCATTAGCGTGGAATTCAGATAAAAAAAATACATTCAAATTAATTAGTTTTTTTTTTAACACAACAATAAGCCTATTCTAAGCCTGCTATGTTATGGGGTCTGCCCTTCGGAATCTCTATTTTACTAGCGAACAACATTTTTAAGGGTCGAAGCTCTGTAGGTCACACTGGAACATGCCGCGTCGCTCTGTTCATTTACATATTATCGATAGGTATTGGACGATGCTATCGCTCGACTGAAACTTTTAACTGAGCTTTTACCTGGAACCGGTTATGCAACTCGCTTATTAGACTAGACACTCGAGCGAGGCCCGGGGTCTGTAATGCCGCCCATACACGAACGCGATCAAATTGAATTTTTATTATTTCGCCGAGCGAGCCTCAATCGCGATGATGCTACCAAAAACTATGTAAGTACCTAGATATGTGTTTTGGAAGTTAAGTATGTAGGTACTCGTGAGTTCTACTGGCAGTGGCTGCTACTATATACGTTTCGTGATTCGGATCAAAAGTAATTATGTTGTTTTAATGAATCTATTCAACCGTTCATGCGTGATCGCACGTCAATTATAAAATGTGAATAAGTCTACGCTATTACCTCTTAATATCTGAAACTCTCCAATAAACTTTGCGTTTAACAACACTATATTTTGCCCGCTACTTTGTCCGCTCGGACTTACTAGTTAAGAGTGGTTCTAAATAAGTTACAGGTGCTTAATAAATATTTAAAAATGTCCAAAAATGTGTGTAAAGTATAATTTAATTGCAGCCTAGATTTCGTTTACTTTTTTTTTTAAATCCGTGTGGTGCCGGATTAAGAATGACGTCACTGCATTTCCTTCCGTGGGTGTCGTAGAAGGCGACTAAGGAAATAAATTACCAGGAGACGGGCAGCAGCGTCTTCCTGAGATTCCAACCGCATACTGCGATCGCCAACCCGCCTGCCAAGCGTGGCGATTATCTCAAAACCCCTCATTATTATGAAAACCACAAAGGAGGCCTGTCCTGCAGTGGGCGTCAAATGGCTGGTGATGATGATGAAACGACTCTTGCCCCTATTGTAACAACCGAAATCTGGGGCTATAACTACGTGTTTTTCATTGGCTGGATGTGATTAATTTCTTGGAATTATATTTTAAGTTCTGACCTGGCGACCGCGGACCGGACGAAGCAGTGTGGGAAGGCCCCCCACCAGATGGTCTGACGACCTGGTTACGGGGGCGGGGAGTCGCTGAATGCGGGTGGCACAAGCTTGAAAAACCATGAGGGAGGCCTATGTCCTGCAGTGGGCGTCAAATGGCGGATGATGATGATGATATTTATAGCACAATCTCATTCTCAACCTGTTTATAAACTACTTTAGACGTTATTTCCTTAGGTGCTAACATGACCAGGTTGCTAAGAGAGCTCACAAAGCAGGCAACGTAAAACTGGCTTTGCGATAAGCATTCCCACCTAAGATCAATGCTGTTTTTAATTATGTACTGCCCCTGTGACTTATTAATTTATTGTCATTGGAAGTGTGTTTGTTTGAATCCTTAGGAGACCTAAATAAAAATACCTTAAAATTAAATCACAAAATAAATTACAGACATTTGAAATACGTGTTTCATCAAATTGTATCGACTTACATTTGTACTGAGTTTCAAGAAAATCAAACCACAAAATAAAATATTTTACTCCTCGTAAAATATTTATGGTTTGATTTGGCGCCGCTTTTCACTCTCTTAGGGGTTAACTTTAAAAAACGGAGAAACAGGTATTTCGTAAAATCGTCGTCGTCGAGTTTAAACTAAGTTTCAGGAAAATAATAAGCAGCAAAAAATTTAGCACCCCTTTTCATCCTCTTAGGGGGTTGAATTTTGAAAAACCACAAAATACGTAATTGTTTTCGCATCAGAAGTACATCGGTGCCAATTTTCAAGAAAATCTGACCACAAATATTTTAGCCCCTGTACAAACCTTGGCACCCGGTTTCACCCTCTTAGGGGTAGAATATAAATGCATTTATACTAATTTTCATGTAAAACTTACCATAAATATTTATTTTCCATTCAAACTTTGACACCCTCTTTCATCCCTTTAGGGGCTGAATTTCGTAAAACCCGGCCTTATTTCTAATCTACTATAATAAACTAGGACACTCTTTTCAAAATTTCAGCTGTCTGAGTCCAACGGTTTAGGCTGAACGTTGATGAGGCAGTCAGGACTTTGCCTTTTATGAATTAGAGAATAAAAGAGAGAAGATGAAATGTTAACGTTCGATATTTTTTTCTTAGATTTATATTTTGCGAAATATCAGGGTTTACATACCGTACCGTCGACACCACATCAACCTTTACATCTATGCAGGCTACTTAGTCACGTGTGACTTTGCAACTAAGTTTTGACTTGATATCGACTGTACCTATCCCACTTAAAGCCGGCGCCTCACTTGGGCACTCGTATTTGCGTATTTGGCAAATATTAACAGTACAACTGCATCAATTACCGGGTATCCTCACAAAACTTTAGCACATATTTTGTCAAATCTGCAATCTTACTACTATTATAAATGTCAAAGTTTGGATGGATGTTTGTTGACTGAAGATGACGATGACTCAATCATGCCAGAACGGCGAAACGAATCTCGACGAAAGGCACGGAGATTCTAGCTTTTAAGGCTTCTTTTATTCCGAAAAAATATACATCAAATTTTTTTCCGAATTTCCCCAGGCAATACCAGTATCAGTAATAGACTATTCGCCGTAGCCGAAGTGTAAACTTTTTAATGAGCTATGTCTGGTTGGGTTACTGTATAACCCCAGGCTCACCTGCAGTAAAACCTGCCAGTCCATTTCTGTTCGAACTCCCACATGTCTAGTAAAAAGCAATGAGACAGATATGGCAGGGTATAAGGAAATCCCCATGTACAGTCGACAGCACCTCAACCTTTACATCCATGCCCTCTACTCAGATAAAATACGGGCGACTGTACTATAAATTAAAACAACGACAGTACGTACATCCAAAAATGGGGGCTATACTTATCAATACGAACAACTTTTACAGTGGAAAAATTCGTAACTGCGAAAAAATTAAAAAGTAAAAAATAACAGCACGGGTTAGTGCAACAAAAAAGAATATAATCATGTAGCTAAAGCGATATCATTCCGATGTAAAAACCTAACTGCAAAGTGGGCTACTCGAAGCTGCAAGTGATGTAAATTGCTTCGGCCAGATGTCGCTGCCTGTACGTAATACAGAGAAGTTTGTAAAGAGGCTCGAATTTTCACTGATGCCTGCACTTGCCTATTAGCTCAGTTGGGAGAGCGCTGGCACGGTTAGCCAGTGGTCGCGGGTTCAAGTCCCGGCATGGGTGGAATTTCTAGCCTCTAAATAGTTTTTTTAAAATTGTCCTCAGCACGAGTTAGTGCAACGAAAAAGAATATAACTATTTTGCAATTGTCACCATAGTAAGTTTATAATAGTTGTTCGTAATTAACGATCAATATGATTTAGTTACACTGTGTATACTATAAAGTCAAGCTATACTAGGAACTGACGACTAGTCTATGAAGTAAAATGCTGATGACTGTGTAAGTGTTAGTGTGTAAGCTGATGAGCGATCATGGGACTAGGCTTCGAGTTTAAGGATTTAAGATTAATCGTATCAAAGCGGGTGTCTTTTTCTAACGTCATCTTGTTGCCACGATTAGCTAGGAAAAGGTTGTCCAACCCGGCAAAGCCCCGCATGTTGAGATAAAGCTTTTAGTGCCTGGAGAGCGCCTAACTCCAGGACGTACGCCAGGACCGACTAGGACGGAAGAAATATATCGAGCCAATTTAGCTGGAAGAACCGATAAGGGACGTCCCAGATACACATACATCACTTCAACCAAATGTATTAGCAAAAGGCAAGATAAAACCGGTCAAGCGCGAGTCAGACTCGTGCATGAAGGGTTCCGTACCATTATCTTATCTATACAACATTAGACACAAAGATCGAGAAAAAACCGTGTTTCAGTTGTTAATGTGGAAAAAAACGGCAAAGAATATTACGTTTGTTGTATGGTAGCCCCCATTTAAATATTTATTTTATTCTGTTTTTAGTATTTGCGGTTTATTAGTATTAGTAGTTACAGCGGCAACAGAAATACATCATCTGTGAAAATTTCAACTGCCTAGCTATCACGGTTCACGAGATACAGCCTGGTGACTGACAGACAGACAGACGGACAGTGAAGTCTTAGGAACAGGGTCCCGTTTGGCACCCTTCGGGTCCGGAACTCTAAAACATGTTTCGCCTGCAAAATATACATCCACCAGATACCAAATAATGTATATGTAATCTAAAGTAAAGATATTCATTACAGCTTTAAAATATGATGGTTTTACTATCAAATAACGTTAAACAGTCTTATTCCCAAAAATTAAGTATAACCTGTTTCAGAACCTCTTTAATTAAAACGCTGTATGACATTGATAATGGTGAGGGAATTACTGGTGTGCAATAAAGTGTTGTCTATATATCTAAATTTTTTTGTGATTTATAAAATTCTCTAGCCAAAACGCTGATAAATTGCATTCACAAATCCAATCATTATCTATGGATGTTTCAAAAAATTAAATGGTTGCTGCTACTAGGAGACGATCAACTCTTCATAGCCTGTGATCAAGTCGCTGATCAATTATTTGTTCAAATATGTAGTAGCAATAACAATCGCTAACCTGAAGGAAAGCATCGTGAGGAAATTCGAGTGTCAGAGACGTTCACATTCCTCAGCGCTTAAAATTAGCACCCAATCCGTGGTGGGCACGCGTGGTACTTAAGCCTGTATTATCTCTCTCTAAGCGAAGGTCCTACAATAAGGACGTGTTATTAGGCTTTAAAAATAATAATAAGAATCGGCAAGTGTGGCCCTTAACGGAACGCTCGTCGCGAAAGTCCTGACTCGTACTTGGCCGTTTTTTTTTTCAATTCGAAAGCCAAAATGTTTTTAATGATATGGTAAAACTTAAACGATTTTGCTCTAACACATAGAAAACCGCTTACCCAAACATACGCCGTCTTAAGGGTATTAAAAGGGTTGGCAGGTAGATATCATAAATAGTATAATAGCTCTAATAACGAACAAACGGAAATTGCTGTAAAATTAAGTAAATATAAGTCTTTGTTCGAGCTGCTTCGGCAGGTAAAGTAAAATGTCTATAGTACCTAGATATTACGAATTCATAAAGCAAAGGTCCGGTCGAACAGACACACAGCTCCGTGTTTATGTTAGAAAATTATACGTTGTTAAAACATTCGAAAAGCAAGCACGCTTTTAACTTAGATTACTTACTTAATGTTCTTTCGAACCAGATACCTATTCGGTAAGTATGGGTCAAGCGAAATGGTATTCCCAATTTCCCACACACAACTTTAAATATACTTACCTGAAGTTTACGAAACTTGGTCGCTCTGTTGAGCAGGTAACCAGCCAATCAGATAGCACGGCTGTAAGACTGATAATAATTCAGTAAGGACGCTTGAAAATTGTAATTTTAGTATGACATAGCTATTTACATATTTTCTCTCGAGATTTTGTTATAAGCTAACAAATATCTGTGGCTACTTTATATTTGCCATGCACATGGGCTTCCTTTTATACCCACTTTTGTAATGTAAGTTTGCTTAATACAATCAACAATAGAACTAACTATTCAAATTCACTGCTAATGACTGTATAATTCCATTACAGATGCTATTGACAATGGGCTACTTGGGATTCACTAGAGTCTGTGTAGGAGTTTATTGTTTCGACGTTTTAGTTTTGATCTTTCAGGTTTTATACACTTGAGCATCTTTTGCATTAAGTACATGTAATTTGTTGAAAAATTTTTTAATCACTACCAACACTTAGGTATCTTTAGAAAAGTCATCACCTTGTGAAAAAAAAACTTCAGTAGCATTTTTATTTTATCTCACACTAGCTAACCTGACAGTCGTTTTCGTGTCAATTCATACAAACGGATTTTCTTAATTTTTTTCAATTACTTCATAATTACTAATTAAAATTCAATTAAGAACACAAGTGATGCGCCATAATACATGTGGCATTTGTTTTTTTATAGATTTGATCCACTATCTCCTACTTGAAGCGTGAAGAAAACTTTCATCCAAATATGCCTTTGGAGCCTTGTTTTATGTATTCTAAGCCTCTGGTCCGTCCGAATACAATGTGTAGCCAAATCTCCGAATGTGTCTCCGTAGGGCAATGTAGAGAAGGGCGTTGAGATTTCGACCTTTACCCCACTTTTGTCGGTCCGTCGTAATCGGCCCATTGGACGATCTATACCATTGTAGAGATACTTGTGTGGCATGTACCTATGACTTTGTTTTCTAAGTTAAGTACATTTGTGGAATTATAGTAGCAATAATACTCGCTAACGGTGAAGGAAAAACATCATGAGGAAACCTGAGTGTCTGAGCTATTCACATACCTCAGCGCCTGAAATCGCCAATCTGCGGTGGGCACGCGTGGTGATTAAGCCCATACTCTCTCCCTGAGAGAAGGCCTGTGCCCTACAGTGGTACGTATATAGGCTGCTTATGTTGAGTGGTATAGCCACACACTGAAGTAAAAAATATATCTAGTCTGAAAATTATTAAAATGCATATGTAATATTACAAGTACCTATGTGACCTAATTTCCTTTTTCATACAACGTCCTGTTCGATGATATTTTAAGCTAATACAGGCATAAACAGTTCAAATACGTCCCACTGCAGGGCACCCCTGCTGTGAAATGTTTATAGTCTTGTTTATTCTCTCAGGAAGAGGAGTGCGTGGGCTTATTAATCCCCACGCGAGTCCACACGGTTTGGCAATTTGAAGCGCTGAGGTATGTAAACACTCAGATACTCAGGTTTCCTCACGATGTTTTCTTTCACAGTTCGCCACTGATATTACTAACTGCTATAGATTTACTAACTTTAGAAAATAGGTCATGGATACATGCTGGGATTCGAACCAAGACCGTCAGCATGTGCGGCACGAGTTCTACGGATACACTACCACTGTTCAACATAGCCACCAAATAAAGAAACCTCACGAGAGAAGATAGAAAACGGAAATTCATACGTACTGGAAAACCCGGGCGTATTTTTTTTTTTCATATCAGCGCAATACTATATCCAGTGGCCATCGGCACTGCCCGCCGATTGTATCAACAAAGTTTTCAAAGACAAACTTGGATGGTCGTACCTGGAGTAGCGCCGGACAGGACAAGGTAAACTCGAAACTTGTTTGCTTTTAATTAACCCACGGTCAACAGGAGCTTCGGGCCACACATTTCGTGAAACAATTCCGCTGCATAACTAATATACAGCGGGATAAATGTTCGCTCGGAATGCTTGATGGGGGTCGCGACCGGCCGACTACGTGTTGACCGGTTCGTGCGTTCGGAGATGCGTTTTTAATGAGATCGGAAAGCGATAATCATAAACTAACATAGAATAAGGGACAAGGAATATCTAGAGACTATACATCTATCTAAATAACTGCGCATAGGCCCGTTACTAGACAGCTTAAAGGTAAACACAAACGTACCTGTGTAAATAGATGTTTTTATAGGATCTTGTCTGATTTAGGTATTTCGATGAAGCGGAAGAATTTTTTCAGGGAGGCAAGTGGCAAACCCGCGCCTGCCTACCCACCGGGATACAGGATTCAATCAAAACTAAACGTGTTTAAAATTGTACCCTAGAATTTAGTGATCGGAATAGCTACATTTCAGTCCGCCCTGTATAAAATCTCTCACGTAGGTATGAACTCTGGTCGTTGATGTGATGAATAAATTCATTTATAATTTATCACATTTGTTAGTTACGTAGGTAACTTATAATAGAGAATCAACGAGCCTCTTTTGGGAATCTCTTTAACAAACTCATGTAAATCGATCATTATTACCAACCTAAATGAAAACGTCATTCAATAGCTAATCGGTGTGCAACATCATCAGCGTCGAATTTTTTGAATGTTTTTTGTCCCCTTTATCGATGTTATCTCTTTGACAGATTTCAAAGGACTTTCAGGATAAGTAATTTACGCTTTTCCGTAAATGGTTAAGAAACATTTTTATTTTTTTGCGTTAACGGGAATTTCCCTCAATTTAATTGATAGGGCCCACAGACACACCGCGAAGTGAAATCCAAGTTTCTACGAGCAAAATGTTAAATGGCGTGGAACGAAACGTTGGTAATAAAGAACGGACGACAATTCTCATTTCCCTGTGCTCACAGGTTCAATTCAATTCGCAAACGATGAACTATGTTTTAGATCTTTTATTTTATTCACTAAAAACGTCGTTACAGCTTGCATTTCACGAAAACTCGATTTGAACGAGAAACTTTTTTTGAGTCCGGTACGATTAGGCAGCGGCTAACATAGTAACATAGTACATTGACATTCAGCAAACAGAATGTAAATTCTTTACGTTGAAATAAATTATTGATTTCTGATTTCTGATTACAGATGAAAATTACACTTTATTCAGATACACACGAAATCCGCAATTTGTGAACTTTGACCTCGGATGAAAACAAGGCACAAGCGGGTTCGATGGGGGCTTTTGACGTAGCATTTGTAATGACGTACTTGAGATCTATACAAAAATCAAGCTTATTGGGAATTAATGCACACTCACCACTTTTTTTCGTCTCTATTTATCTGGACTGCTAACAAAATACAGGATGTAACAAAATCCCCACAAACACCCCAAATTGGGAACATCTACACGACAATTTCCCGCTGCCTTTTTCTCCACTACATAAGGCCCGAAGGCAGCGGCTAAGATAGTTCATTGACATTCAACGAACGGAATGTAAATTCTTTACGTTGAAATAAATTATTGATTTCTGATTTCAATACGATCTACCACACATTTTAATGCCGCATGTGGTACATAATTTTTTTATTTTATTTTATTAATTTTATTTTGTATGGAAAAGCTAATGTTTTCGCGATATCGAAGTTTTCCTGAAAGTTAAAGTTGTTCGCATAGACGAGTAGAAATATAAATAAATATTTATGTCAACCTGTATAGAAGTGGTTCTGCAGTCATTTCCCCAACCAAGAACCCAGTTCCGTTAACTCATAGCTCGGTATCAAGCTCGATAGCGTCTATCTTTTTCTTTTAGGCCGGTAGACGACGCGAGTCGCGCGTTTTAAATGTCGAAAGGCGCGACTTTCCAGTAAATGAATTGTCAAATTCTGAAAAACTCGGGACCCGCGCCGTCATACTAATTATGCGAGACACACTAAGTAGAGCATGTTATCGTATGGAGCGATACCATATCCACACCACAGATCCACACGGACTTTCGCATTACAGGGGCTGTCCTGCAAAGCGCGGCAACTTCCGCACAGGAGGTGAAGCAACAACGAAATAAATAAAAGCCCACGTGTTCACCCTCCGGAAATTACCATTTTTCTAAAGCGCCTGCAAATGATGTCGCCGCCGCGCCATACGTCGGAATGACTTTCCAATGTGTTCGGTTCAATTCAATGCGTACGAGATTCTTTGTTCACGCCGTAACGATCGCTACGTAAGAGGGTAAAATGTGTGAGTAGCTATGTACCTAACCGAAATTTATTAGAATACAGCTCATTTAACAAAAAATCGAAAAAAAAAACATTTGATCGAGCGAGAATTTCTCACGCCCGCTAAGATTAGGTATCAAACTTTTTTGTTACATATTCGAAATTTAAAAAACCTGCTAAGTGCGCTCCGAGGGTTCTATACCACAATAAATATCGGTTCAAGATCCTTAGCGGGAGGCCGTCTAACACTTGGCCGGTTTTTATACGTGTCACTATATGCACTACAATCACACGAAGTCTGACACAATCACGCATTTTTTCCTCTGTGGTATTACCCAAAAAAAAAGTACTCTGTGGTATTACCGTTTTTACTATAGAGCAAAAATAAAAAACGGCCAAGTGCGAGACGGTCCATGCGCAGTATTAGGGTTCCGTAGTTAGCCATCAAAATATGTGGATATAAGGAGGGGTTTTCTGATTGACATTATGAATACATTGATTGAATTCACGGTTTAAGTATTAACGCTTACTTCACCAAAGTAATTTCCGATGCAATTTTTACGAAGTTTTCCTTTTATAAGTTGGTCGACTATTACTCGTTAACTTGTAAAGCCTACTTTGCTGTGATATTTTTAACTTCGTTTTAGGTGCTACTGCCCTAAATTTTGTCACGTTTCAACAAACAAGTTGCAGCATCTTCAATTTTTGTAATATTTTTTTGATATTTTCTCACAATAAAAGAGATTTGGTGACTGTTCCGTTAGCTTAAAAGCTTAGTAACCGGCGAAATAAAATAATATTATTGATCCCAGCTGATTTCAGCCTCTCTACTGTCGGCGGTAATTTAGCCGACTTGCATTACAATTGAGTATACATTTATTTAATAGTTTGGCCAAAATATGCTTTCAGTTGTCGATGCGCCCTGAAGTTTCAATAAGTTGAATGCTATTTCTTACAACTAAAACGTTTACGACTTAGTAAGTCGTTATTTATGGCTTATTGCATTCAATGACGAGATTAGAAGAGCTGGTCACAGGTCGGTAGGCATACCAACATACTTCTTGACTTTGACAACTACTTGAAAGGAAATTGAAAAAATAATCTTTCCAGATATCCATAATGCAAGGAAGCACAATCAGATTTTCATTCGACGGTGCCGCCGACCATTCGTCCTCCCAGAAGCGGGGGGGGACTGCGAAATGAATACTTATTGCGAAAATGAAGCCAGCCCATTAGCGCGATTCTCGAAAACGCTCAACCAATCGTCCGCGATTTAATTCCCTTAGAAAAATATTCAATAAGCGCTTCGAAGGCGATCCCCGCGGATCATCGGCAAACAGAAATATAAAGCCTCTTTCAAAGTGTACATACTTGCGGAAAAGCAATTTTAAGTAGAGTAGCTTACTTTTTTGCCCCTGTCTTTATGAATGAATGAAAGGACTTTGTCGGCGATTTCGTTTGCGTGACTCCGTAATGAAAAGTCGTGGAAGTTATCCAGCTCACTGGATAAGTAGACGTATCTCAATATTAATTTAGCTTCCTTTACGAATGAAGTTTTATGCGACCGCTTTTTCAGATGCTTATTTTGTCAATTTGATTATTCCTTAATACCTGCAGGGTTGTGAAATAGCTAGGAAATACTTTAGTGCTTCTGAGAAACAGATGCTATGTAACAGATCCAATATGCATCGTTTCCATTTGTCAAAAAAATCTATTTCAGTGGATAATAAAATATTAGGGGTTAAAGTATGAAATTGCCGTTTTATTGCAATAGGTTCTTTGAATTGACATAGAATCTTCATGGTTTGAGGTTTTCGAATGAAACTTTTTTCAAATGGTTTCTATGATGTTCTTTTTTTAAAAAATGTGAAACATTTGAATATCGACTTTCAATTGTTTTTGTTATTCAATTTAGACAAGAAAGATGGATACTGCGAAAATTCGAGTGATTATGAGGCACCCATTTTTCCTATTTTTTTATTTTATTGATTTGACGCAAGTGAGTCAATATTGTGGGTAAGGTAACGTTAAACCATGCCGCTAATTCCTGGGTAGTTTGACTAGGGTCGGCTTCCACTATCTCTCTTAATTCATCGTTATTCACCTGTGTGGGCGGTCTTCCTCGTGGCTCGTTCTTTAAGTCGAAATTTCCATCACGAAAGCGTTTAAACCAAAATCGCACGGTGCGTTCATTAGTAGACCCCTCTCCAAACGCAGCATTGATATTGCGGGCTGTTTCTGCCGCGTTAGTTCCGCGTCGGAACTCGTATTCAAAAATCACTCGAATTTTCGCAGTATCCATCTTTCTTGTCTAAATTGAATAACAAAAACAATTGAAAGTCGATATTCAAATGTTTCACATTTTTTAAAAAAAGAACATCATAGAAACCATTTGAAAAAAGTTTCATTCGAAAACCTCAAACCATGAAGATTCTATGTCAATTCAAAGAACCTATTGCAATAAAACGGCAATTTCATACTTTAACCCCTATTATTATAAAATCTTTCCTAGGAGGTAGGCAGAAACCAAAGTTTGCCACGATTTTGACAAACCTGTTTTATGAACTAAAACTTTCGTAATCACTACAAATTAAAAACCTAATTCTATAATCACTTAAGTTTAATTTTTGTGGGAAGGGTGCGACCAGGTTTCGCTCTTATTCGTATAGCTTAAGTGAGTGAGTAAGTGATTCCAGAATTAAAATAAAATAAGAAGTAGCAATCTTGCGCGGCAAGATAAGTACCGTGAGTAAATCAGACGTCGACCAAATAGGGGAATTGTTGATGAAGATCAACAAGTAGAGTCGAGTCTAACCTGACCTCATAGGGCAGGGATAGCAAACCAAGCGGCGCGCGTGCCATTAATGGCACGTGACAAAATAATATGGGCACGCGCAACGGTCGAGAAAATAACAAAGTTCATTAGAAAGAGCAACGAACGATCACGCAATTATCAAACTTACAGTGCATTTTTTTTTTTGTTAGCAAATAATAAGATTTGAGTAGATATTGTTTAGTTTCCCATTAACCCGTAAGTCAAAATTATTTGATGGCACGTCTATGGTGTCATCCAACACTTTTTTAGAAAATAGGCACGTTGATCCATAAAGGTTCACCATCTCTGTCATAGGTTGTAGTGGTTGTCATAGACCGGCCCGTTCGCCCGCATTCGTTCGATAAATTTATTTCCTTTTAACAGACTGCAAGAGCAAAGACATAAAAAGCGTGCCGGAGTCGTGGTCACACTAGGTTGTCACACCAGTACGCTGATTTCCAGGAAACTATACGTCTTTGATTCGTTTGTTCCTTTATACAAGGTACTTAAACTAATATATTGCAATACCGGGTAGGATAAAAATAAAAGACTATCCCACGGTTTCTCCTAAAACAACAAAACAAAAAACTGTTAGTCTACTGTTACAGGTGTCGGTTGTTTCTTTTTTTAAGCACTTGGGCTAAACGACAAACGTTAATAGTAGAGTAACAGATTGTTAGTGTACGAGAAACCGGGGGTTAATCATCTGACCCAGTTTAGTGCAGAACCGACAATAAACTGGAGAACCTTGTTTCATTGCTGAATCAGGCCTCGTAAAATGGTCTAAGCCATAGATATGATATAGTAGGTTTGACACAATTAGTTCCTCTCGGTTTATTGCCTTTTCAAGGTTAATTCCTTTTTTTCTGTTAATTTCATCCTTCTGAACTCAATGTATCCACAGTGGCCGTGAAGGAAATAGCCACAGAAATAGTAAAACCTCTTACCTACTTATTCAGCCTAACAATAACGGACCAAGACGAATCATCCATTATGCCCCATTGTTGATTCTGTTCAAGGGTACCGCCCTTTCACTAAAGATATGTATGTGAGATAGTGCATGATATATTGTGCCTTATGCTCTGCGCTACATTAACTCATTTACTTTGTGCAGAGTCGCTTTAACTAAAACGCTTTCCTTTTATGTACAAATAAAATTTATTAACTTACATATCTTTTAACGCCTTGACAATACAAATGTTATACAACAAATGGTTTTGTAGTTTGGACCAAGCTTGCGTCGCAGTGTCTTCGATGGAATCCAAAGTGGTTCTTAGCTCGCTGTTTTGGGAAATCACTTTCGTGTGCGTTTTCAAGAACAGACTCAGATATGACTGCGCCAGCTCGAAGTCCCGGTTGCTTTTCATCATGACGCCCACCATGAGAAGGAATTGTTTCAAGACGTCAATGGTGCCGCCCGCGTCGGGCGCCATTATACTCACTTCCGCTTCAATGGCGGCCGGCGCAAGAGTCTTCAGCTTCTCGATACATTTCTCGTAATTTTCGTCGCTCTTACACGCAGCGAGCTTCTTTCCGAACACAGTGAGCGTGGCTAGGTCCTCCGGAATCAGCAACTTGGTACTTCTGACCCCATCTTCGTCTTTCTCGAGATCGAACTCCAGCTCCAAACTCGGTATGGTGGGCAGGAAGAACGGCGCTGATTTTGGCACGTTAAATGGCGTCTTCGGCTTGTTACGCCTTTTAACTATATCCAAGTGGAGTAGATTGAGCCACCTCGAAGTTGGCTGACTGGAAAGTGTGATTAACTCCTCGCTTATTTGCTGGGGCGATTTGTATACGGGCTCCTCGCCTAGATCTATAACGGCGATGTCATCTAAGTCGGGTTTCTCGGGCGCCGTCGTCGGTAGTTCTAAGGACAAAATTGCGCGAGTTTAGTTTACTGAGTCTAGACTGGCTAAAACCCCGAGAGCGGTATCATTTGCATAGTCCACGCGGAAAGTTGGCGAGCGAGTAACGAGAGTGGAGTATGAATATTTGGTTTTTATTTTATCTGTTTACCCGCCACCGTGTATTTCGAAATGAATAACTGAATGCAGCTCGAAACTCTATACGGAGTGCAATTTTTCAACATGACTGGCTATTTTCAGCTTAGACCGAAAGGGGCAAACGTTGGGGAGAATTTAAGGGTTCGCGTACACTATTCCAGCGATACCGCTCGGCTCTAACAAGTAATGGCCGTAAGATTGCAACCGGGAGCTTTAACTCAGGCCGATGTGTTGACCGCTGAAATTGAATACACTTAGAAATTGAATAGCGGGTCGTAAAGCCGACCCGAATTTGCGGGACACAATAAAGTTGAAGAGAACGTCACGAGCGAATAGAAAAAGACACAAACTTGATAGGAGCCGGAACCCTTCGCCCTTACCCGATTAGACATTACGCGAGAGTGTGAGCGACTGAGACTCGTCTCGTTTGATCAAACGTACAGTCAGCGACACAAGTAAACGCAAATATACATAGTAGACAAAAGTCAAAAGTATAGGAGGATCAGAAACATGAGATAAATTTAAAAAAACTTTAGATCGGGATATAGGAATATTGTAATTTCAAAAAAATAGTTCGCTTTTGGGCATAATATATACTCAATACTGTCTAAGCCGAAGGATATCTCTCGCGCAGCGACGCGTCCAGTGTATGGAGACTTTTGGGTCGGATGTGACTAGGAGTTATTTGGTTAGTTTTTTTTTCTTTTGAAATTATTGTTTTCACATTATATTATGTTTTTGCATATTTTATAATTAATTTGAAACAGACAGGTGTTAACAGTAGCATAACAGAGAGGCGCTTTTTACAAGAACAGCCAATGTCCAATTTTAACGAATTTCTGTTTTAGGTTTTTGGCAACACTGTTCAACAAGCTGCATTAGGCTCACAAAACAGTTTTTACAAAACCTTCCTATGTCCACACTTATTCCATCGAAAAGTTTAGGGAATTTTACAAAAACCAACAAAGTTTGCTTGTAGGACAATCGTTTTGGCCAAAAAGCACCAAATTTAATCTGGGGACAAAGGTTGTTCTTGTAAAAAGCGCCTCGATTGTTAGAGTATCTCGGGGGTTAGCATTTTTGTATTGAAGTGTACTTACTTAGCTTGGGCACTGGCACCGCGTCCCGGTCGATGGGCTTGAGGAAGATTCTCTCGTAAAGCAGTTTGTTGGCCCAGAGGAAGATGCCCAGCTCGCCCGCGTGGCTCGTCGCTAGGAAGTCGCCAGTCGGGGACATGCTTAGCGACGTACATGGCTCCTCTACCTACGGTGCAGTGGAATTAGGGCGCAACTTTATTTTTGTTGAGTTGTCAAGACCCATTTTATCACTGAAACTAGTGTGGTTAAGCGATAAAGTTCGATATTCCAAACAGTTTCATATAGGAACTTTAGACCAAGTTCAAAGATAAGCTGCGGTGATTGAACCTTGGATGTCTTTTTTTGCAACACGCTGAATGAAAGTTTCTAGAAACGTCCTCCTTCAATATACTGATGTTCTCTCAGAAACAGAAGAGTGTTTGAGCGTGAGCGCCATACAAGAGGAGTGCGCATTTTAAGCGCTGAGGCATATGACTTTTCTCATCAATCAATCAATCAGCCCGTACTGTCCTCGGCCATCCTCATCCAGCCGCTACCACCAATTTGCCTTAAATCGTCGGTCCAGCGAGCTGGTTGGCGTCCTACGTCTACTTTTCTGATATTTTCCTTCAATGTTATGCTACTATAAACGAACAATTATACATAATTAGAAACAAAATTTCTTAAAATAACTACCAACCAAATTATTATGAAGTTCAAAGATAAGCTGGTATGATAACAGTATAAATACCTTATACCAATGTTTTGTACCAAAATACTCACTGACCCGTTCGGTCAGTCACCTATAATAAAATACAGTAGTAAAAATAAAATTACTACAGTACTTAAAGTACCAATGCCACTCATAACATATCATAAACAGCCTATTCAAATTCCACGGCAGCACACAGTTCTTCTCTCGGAGAGAGAGGGTATCGGGCTTAATTACAAGCAGGCCCGCCGCTCGCTCTAATGGTATTAGGATTAGGACGCAAAACTTGTCAGTCATTTTTAAAGCAGTTTTCCTAGTGCTTACCGAAAACACATCCACGAGTTGCGAGCTAGGTATATCCCAAGTACAAATTGTACAGTCGTTGGAGCTACTGATCAGCCATCTGCGGACAAAATTAATATTATAAGACACTGTGCAACAATCGCTCCTTACCCACGGCCCACTTCCTGAGACCATTTTTACAACGGTTCACCTCTCTGATAAGACATTAAAAGGTTCTATTTTTTTTATTGGTGACAGTCCACCTCCGATTTTGAGGAGTTTCGATGTCAAGGTGTACGGTGGAAAAAAAATATTTCCCAACGAACACCCAGGTGAACAAAGGTGGTCCGTTGTAAAACAAAAATTCCCATGGTTCATTCACCCAGGTGGTCTCAGGAGGTGGACCGCGGGTAAGAAGGGGCAACAACAGAGCGGGACAGAGCAAGAGTTTTCGCGCTTCAGACCTTGTGATACCTAACCTAGCAAGTTTGTTAAGGGGATCAATAAGGTTCACAAGTCTAGCGCTACTAATGAAAAAAATCATATCTCCTTCTGCAGAGTGTTTTTGCAAAAAGTGACAGAAACATCTCTCAATCATGTTTTAAGGTTTTTTTACGACCCATGTGCGTGAACCTAGGACTAGATGCATTAACGCCAAAACGGTCATTTTTGGCATAAATGCCATCGAGTCCCAGATCCGTGATCCTAGATTATTGGTCGTGGGTGCCAAAAACCATTAATAATCTCTTAACATGACTGAGAGATTAATCCAACAGTTTTTGCCAAAAAATATCGGTAATTTTTTTTTTCCTTTCTAAGCCCCAAGGGGGGGGGGCTCCTTGAAGAAGAAGTTAACTCGTTCGCGAAAATGTGATTTACTGTATTTTTTATTTATTTTTCTTTATTTATTTAGCAGAAATCCACAGCAATACAATTACGGTAAATAGGTTATTAGTTCTTAGGTGTCCACTGTCCGCGAACAAGTCAAACTGCAGTCTGTCTACATTATGTTATTCTTATGTGACAGAGTTTTAGTGGGACAGCATTTTGTGCTCCTTGCGCAGCACAGGGTGGTAGCTAAGGGATTGCCGCAGAGGGCGGCACGGTACGGTACTAGGGGCGCAGGGCTCAAAGGGGCACATTAGCGACGCTATTAAATTAGGCGCTATGCAGTGCAATATTTCAAGCTGAAATTCGTGAATTTTCGAGCGCGCGTCTCTTCTAAACATGACCCATATTTTAGCGTGGATTTCGTTGATTTTCAAGACTATTTCGAAAAGGTTTTTTATATATATATAAAGCTACAATCCGGTATACTCACTGACTGACTGACTGACTGACTGATCATCTATAGGTTTCCTCGGAAACGGTAAGAGTTACGTGAAAATTTTGTATGAGAAAGTTGTAGGAAATGTATGATATACAGCCATCCTATGAAGCCGATTTTTGAATTTCGAACGCCTTCTCCTATACAAATGGGCTAACTTTTTTGTTTACCGGCCGATTTGGATGAAATTTGAAACGGGCGTTTGATTCGTGATCTAATTTAAAAAAAAATTTTGAACGTTCGAAATTCAAAATAGGGGCGAGAATATGGCCGCCCGAAAAATCGACCTCTGCGCAAAAAAGTCGGCAGCCAACTGGGCACATGCTGGAGACGTGCCCTAAACGGCATCGGGTTGTCAAAGGACCCGGGTATATGAGAAAAATCGGACATTTTGGGTTTTCAAGATGGCGGCCGAGGTATCGACGATTGAAAATGATAAAATTTTGTATGGATAAATTGTACTGAAAATCGACTTTTAGTACAAAATTTTAAACAAAAATTTACAATTTTTCAAAAAATCAATTTTTCGACGCCGAAGCGGGCACGAGGAACTCCGCCGCGGCGAGGCCGAAGGCCGAGCTCCGTTCAGGCCGAGGCCGAAGGCCGAGACTATACATTTTCCGGCGAAAAAGCAGCAACGCAAAAGCCAGATGGGACAAACTTGCGAGGCCGAAGGCCGAGCTCCGCGAAGCGGGCACCAGGATTCCCGCCGCGGCGAGGCCGAAGGCCGAGCTCCGTCTAGGCCGAGGCCGAAGGCCGAGACTATACATTTCCCGGCGAACAAGCAATAACGCAAAAGCCAGAAGGGAGAAATTTGCGAGGCCGAAGGCCGAGCTCCGCGAAGCGAGCCCCAGGAACATCGCCGCGGCGAGGCCGAAGGCCGAGCTCCGTTCAGGCCGAGGCCGAAGGCCGAGACCACACATTTTCCGGCGAACAAGCAACAACGCAAAAGCCAGATGGGACAAAATTGCGAGGCCGAAGGCCGAGCTCCGCGAAGCGGGCCCCAGGAACCCCGCCGCGGCGAGGCCGAAAGCCGAGCTCCGTTCAGGCCGAGGCCGAAGGCCGAGACTATACATTTTCGGCGAACAAGCAACAACGCAAAAGCCAGATGGGACAAACTTGCGAGGCCGGAGGCCGAGCTCCGCGAAGCGGGCACGAAGAACCCCGCCGCGGCGAGGCCGAAGGCCGAGCTCCGTCCAGGCCGAGACCATACATGTTCCCACTCAAACAATCCCAACGTCAAGTGTCTAGCGAGGCCCTAGGCCGAGCGCCGCGGAGAGCGAAGCTCGGAGCGGCTGGGGGTTGGCGCGCGTAAGCGCGCAGGGGGTTCACCCCCTAGTTATCTTTTATAAAATGACATCAGATTAAGTCTTAGGCCTATCTATGCAATTTTTTTTATTATACATTCTGTTTAAGCAAGAGAGCATGAAGCCATTGTCAAGCCATTGTTTGTCAGATGTTTTTATTCCGCTGCCGCTTGAACATATATCAAAGTCCGTTGTTTTCCACTGATTTGTACTTTTGCATTAACAGTCTTATTTATAAAAATAATTGCTTAAAACACTCCTCAAAGGCAGTTTGAATAGTTTGTGGTAAACGGAAATACTACCACAGACCAATTAAACTGAACGTGAGGAGCTTTTTAGAGGAATCGAGTTTTTATAAACAAAACCTTACGGTTTTTAATTGCGGTTTTTCGAGCGTTCGAACATGTAAATGTTGGAACATTTCTGTGGAACAAAGTCTGTGGTCGAGTTTGGTGTCAAGTCAATAAGCTTTATCGAGAATTTTCAGAATCACACCTGTTTGAGACATGATTTGTTACAATAATATCGTTACCACGAAATACCCACGTATTGACATTTTGCTGGGAAAATAAATGTTGAATCACTCCCGCTTAAAACTTTAAGCTAAAAAGCTGTTGCGGTAGTCATACGGCAGTTATGATTATAGCAACGTCGTTGCTTCTGAAACTTGGTTAGACCGAAATATTTCACTGAAATACACCAGCTACCCATTTCACTACATACTTAAGTCATTTATAATATCTAAATTGAAACTAAAACTATCATCGTGATCGTGGGTTCAAAACCAAATCAATCAAAATCAAAATTATTTTATTCAAAGTAACACAGAAGCTGCGACTTAAGGCGCATATACACGTGCCACCCGAGTATGAGCGCCCTTAATGAACGTTGCAAATTAAACTAGGTGTGCATTTCAAACTCTAGATTCGATCCGTTCTATTCCCGGTGGAGACCGCCCGTACTGGATTTAAACGAATGGCGTCGAATCTGGATGTATTTCCATGTTTGTGATGAATCGCTCGTAGCCCCGGCTGCCTGAGTGATCTTAAACGATCACGAAGGTTAAGCAACACAGGGCGCGTTCAGTGCATGGATGGGTCGCCGTCTATGCCTAACGCTAGTGGCATTTTTCCGAGCGGTTCCGTGCTTCGCAAGGCACGTTAAGCTGTTGGTGCCGGCTGCCGTCGATAGATGGCAGTCGTTAAGCCAAGTCAGAGGCCTTAGGGCGGCTTGACAACTTCTGACAGTAGACGAGCCACTAGTCTACAAGCCTCCACCAATCCGGACTTGGCCCCCGTGGTGGAGTATGGCCTATACCTTCCTCAGGGAAGAGACCCGTGCCCCTCGGTGGGGACATAATGGGTTGATGATGAGATGCCTTTGCCTGGTTACAGTAGCACCTGGCCTCCTAGTTCGGGGCCAGGCCAAGTGATTGTGTCGTGTGCAAGTTACGCACGCAAGTTATTCACGCTTGTTTTATACATAAAAATATATACATAAAAAATACTGTTTAAGCATAAGCAGCCTATATACGTCACACTGTAGGACACAGGCCTTCTCTCACGCGTGCCCACCGCGGATTGGCTATTTCAAGCGCTGAGGTATATGAATAGCTCAGACACTCAGGTTTCCACACGATGTTTTTCCTTCACCGTTAGCGAGTGTTATTGCTACTATAACTTCACAAATGTACGTAACTTAGAAAACAAAGTCATAGGTCCATGCCCGGACTGGGAATCGAACCTGGGTCTCCCGCTTCCGAGTCCAATTTTGTACCCACTAGGCTACCACCGCCTAAAAATACAGTTTACTTACGTATTACTTGTAAGATTATTAACGTTTTTGTATAATAAATAATCTGTACTTCCTTTTATCTGTAATATGGACACATCCTAAATGGACACAATTATTTTTCATCTCGGTAAATTCTACACTAGCAAAATCGAAACCGCCACCAGCGTTAAGGTCAGGTCTCCGGTTACCATACTGAAGTAACATTCGGTAAAATGTACACGAGCAAAACCGACACCGCAACCAAGATAGATTAAGGTCATTTAGATGACCTTAGCATACTGAACTAACGTCCGCATTTATCGAGGCACCAATAACCGACGAAGTAAAACGGTTCTCGAGCGAATCGCCAGCCACTATTCGGCACGACAAGCTATGGCTCTACTACGTAACTTCCGATTTAACTGCGAACTGACAAATACATATTATACATATTTTGACACATCTAAAAGAGTAACCCAATACAGTGGAGAGTTACGGAGTAGGCGAGTAGGCGAGTAGGCGGCTAGATGAGGATGGCCGAGGACAGAGAAGAGTCGAATACCTTGAGGACGCCTATGTCCATCAGCTGACCGACATAGCCGAGGCAATTGCCAGTAAGTGGAAATGGGCAGGCCTTATATGGCGTAGACAAGACAAAAGATCGGGTGTAGAGGTGCTAGTCTGGAGACATAGAGATGCACGCCATTCGCTGTGCTTAAGCTTGTCGCATCCAGTCTCTCACACATCTGCGCCCAGGCAACCAACGAGATAGACTGCCGACCTGGAGGGGAGAGTCTCTAAAATGCATAGTTGTTCAATAGAGTCACGTTAGTACGGCAGTGGTTATAACATAAACACTATTGGTAGTCTAGTAACCAATCGCATTCCAATGGTATAAGCCATGCAACTCGGCGCCTCGCTCGATTGGATCTTCTTGGCGAGAGATGTCTAAGCGCAGATTAAGCGCGGGTTATACGATTGGAATTACATTGTACTGCTATTGCTTACTAGACTACCAAATAGAGGTATAATTCTATTGAAAAACTATAAATGTAATAGACTCTAAGGCCAGCTCAGTGTTGGGAAAAGAGTGTATGCGAAAAGCCCACAACCAAAGCGAATGACGGGCATTTAAAGAGATCTACACTCGGGATTGGAGGCTATAAGTTGAAGAAGAGATGTCCAGCAGTGGACTCTTTAAGGACTCACCTGCTCTGGTTATCGAATGCGATGTCATTAATCTTCCCCCGATGTCCTTCGAATTTCCTCACTACATTCATCATGTCTATGTCCACAAGAGTGATGGTGAAGTCTTCGTTACTCAGAGCTAATAGACCACTTTCCCTGTGACACTTTGTGCTGGTAACAGACTCCTCCAGTATCAAGACGTGGTAAGGTGCAGTCGCTGAAATAGAGGAATGCTGTGAGGAATAGTAAAGTTATTATTGAAGATTATAATACCTATGTAGTATTCCGTTCTTACATAGAAAAATGCTAAGAAAAACGGTACGGCGAACGACAATCGTTTAAACGACACGACAATAAACGAACGATTACGAGTATTGTAGAACATTTTGGTTACTTTTATTTGTTCCCTCGCAGTTACCACTCGTACGATGGGTCGCCACCGCTTTTAGAGACCTCTTATACACAGTTTTTCCGCGTGGCGCCGGATTAAGAATAGCGTCACTCCATTTCCTCCCGTGGATGTCGTAGAAGACGACTAAGGAAATCAATTACCAGGAGACGGGCAGCAGGTCTTCCTGAGATTCCAACCGCATACTGCGATCGCCAACCCGCCTGCCGAGCGTGGCGATTATGGCAAAACCCCTCATGGTTATGAAAACAACGAGGGAGGCCTGTCCTACAGTGGGCGTCAAATGGCTGATGATACACCGTTTTTGCAGAAATTATGCGTTTCTGCAAAAAACGCTGACGAGATATTTCCGTATTTCCGATACGGTGACGATATAGGTCCTTTGAGGTGACGAGGTATTTCCGAATGATAGCGCATTGTAGTATCAATACCACACGCTAACTGTGAAGGAAAACATCGTGAGGAAACCCGCGGCTGGGTTGGCTCCGCACGTATTGACGGTATAGGTGCTGGGCAAGCCAACTCCAATGTCCCAGGTACTGCAGCGTAAGAGTCGTCCCTTCACCCATCTAGTGAGAGTGAAGGAAGCACTGGACGCTGTATAAATAAATCTCATTACGTAGTGGCAAAGGCCAAAAGTGCATTGAATTAATGAGTGTCGAGTGCGAATATTTACCAGTGTATTGATACTTATCGCTTCTGCGCCGTGTTTCCATCGCTGCAAGGAGTCTTAACATCTACTCACGCGTTTTAAAATGCCAAAACTTGAGCTTATCGTCGGCGCCGACGGTAATGACACGCTGGTTGCAGAGATCAGTCTCGACGCCGCGCAGAGCTCCCTTGTGGGCCCGTTTCTTGTCTCCCCCGAAGACGCCCCGATGGAGCCCCGATTGCATGTTGAACCTGTGTACTTGCCCATTGTTGTAGCCTAGCGGAGGAATAAGCAGATGTCGGAATTATTAAAAAGTAGCTGTAACCGCGACTTAATGTGCATGGGATTCTGTTAAAAATATCTCGCCAAGTCATTAGACTGCAAAAGAAATGCTTAGACAGACTCGAAAGTTCATTGTTTTTTTAGAAATTAACCTTATGAAAATTCCTTTTTTGTGTACTATAAAGTTCTCTATGCAATTACGCATATCTAAAATAATATTAAATAGAGCAGCCTTTATATAAAAAATAATTTAGAATCAGGCATACATATCCAACATTGTACTTGACAATCTAATTCACATGTTTCAGGAATACTCACCGATGATAACAAAGTTCCCACAATGAGTAACGGTGAGGCAGGTAGCTATAGTGCCTTTGTCAACGTCTGGGGGCTTCAGCTTGTGGTCTCCCATGCGGATCTTGTTGTACGACCAAGTTGTCGCGACAAACTTGTCCTCGTGAAGGGATGCGATGCTGTCCCACTGCTTGTCTCGTTGCATGCAGGAGCTGAGGCTCACGATGGGTGGGAGGATGAGGTTGTCCTTTTCTAATCGTCCTGTGGAAAGGTGGCATTGTGTTAGCTATTATAGGCACTTTTTAGGGCTCCATACCCAAAGGGTAAGTTAAGGTATTAGTAAAACTCCGCTGTCCGTCCGTCCGTCGGTCATCAGGCTGCATCTCATGAACCGTGATAAATAGACAGTTTGAAATTTTCACAGATGTATTTCTGTTGCCGCTATAAATACTAAAAAAAGAATAAAATAAATATTTAAGGGGGGCTCCCATGCAACAAACGTGAATTTTTTGCCCTTTTTTGTTCGATATTAATAACGGCAAGAATAATTTCAAATATTACAATGTTCGTCAGATAATGGTACGAACCCTTCGTGCGCGAGTCCGACTCGCACTTGGCCGGTTTTTTATTTTTACAAATCTCTTTTAGTGAAATTGAATTCTTGCTTTTATTACCTGCCATTCATTTTGGATAATGAACGATTAACATAGTTTGACTAACTATTGATATTGGGCTAAGATCGATCACACTGACACAATTTATGGCTACAAAATGTTTAATTCAATGTAGAACACATACTGTAGACTTAAAAAGGATATTGTAAATTAAACATAGGTGTTCATTTCAAGCAAGATATAGATCTTTTTCGACAAAAAAAGGGTGGACAAAAAACTGCAATGAGTTTTTTCAAATTTGATCCCTAATTAAGAGAGTTAAAAAAGTATTAATTATATATATATATATTTATATATACAAAAAAAAAACCCCCAGGTCTTGGATGTTTACATGTTTGTGATGTCATTGTTTCTGGTTCCCACGAGACAGGGTATCCTAGTGTGGGGCCAGAACCAATGTATGTGCCTGTATGTAAATGTTTATATATTCATATAAATTATGATGACTTTTAAAACCGATTAGAACCAAAAAATTGATCATTTATCCAAAAAACCAGAATAAAACTTGATAGTTTTGCATCTGTAGCCATTTTATCGAAAACGGCCTGGGTTGGCCAAATCTATGATGACGTCTCAGGTCAGTATCTACCAGCATCTGTCAAGTTTAGGTCAAGTTTCCCCAAATTTCTCAGATTTTTCAAGGAATTTATAGCAGTACACTTATTTGCTTTTCCGTGCCCTGATATTTAAAAGTTCCCTATCTGGGGCACACACTAGATGCGTTACAGTCAATTTTAGTACCTCTCTTTTTTCTATGGAGTCGACATTCTTCCCAGTAGTATTGTTATGTGGAGTTGACGTTTTTTTGTTTACTGAAAAGTGACATCACTGATTCCTGTGGGTCACCATATTGCCCAAGAGTGTTTTGGCAGCTTATTTGAAAAGTGAATTTTTACTTGCTTTTTTAGAAGAAATACACGAAAGAATTTAAAATTGCTACTTTCTGAGCAATCAATGAACACCAACCAAAAACTGAGATGGTTTTCAGAAACCTGTCAAATCGCCTAATGTTGCACCATAAAGGCTGTATTTAACCTTTGCCAGCCTTCATCATCAACCCATTATGTCCCCACCGAGGGGCACGGGTCCCTTCCCTGAGGAAGGCATAGGCCATACTCCATCACGGGGGCCAAGTCCGGATTGGTGGAGGCTTGTAGACTAGTGGCTCATCTACTGTCAGAAGTTGTCAAGCCACCCTAAGGCCTCTGACTTGGCTTTACGACTGCCATCTATCGACGCCAGCCGGCACCAACAGCTTAACATGCCTTGCAAAGCACGGAACCGCTCGGAAAAATGCCACTAGCGTTAGGCATAGACGGCGACCCATCCATGCACTGAACGCGGCCTGTGTTGCTTAACCTTCGTGATCGTTTAAGATCACTCAGGCAGCTGGGGCTACGAGCGATTTGCCAGCCTAAATTTTGGGAATTAAAAAGTTTATGTTTATTTCTAGTGTTTCAATTTTCTTGGTCACTGACTATGGTGCAATCACATTATGATTTTTTACTATGATTAGAAAAAAATTCGACTCACTCTTTTTCTTAGAGGCTTTGCGATTGTGTGACGCTTTGCCCATGCTCTTGTTGAATGTCTCAGTGACAGTGTTCATTATGTGGAGACTGCTGTCACTCCCTGCAGCTAGGAGATTCTCACCGGTGGGTTCACAATGCCGCACTAGGTTCGGTGGTAAAGAGAGCCCTTCCCTAAAAATAAATGTAAGTAAAATGATCATAAGGTAAACAATGTTGAATATCTTAAAACTTATAAAAAAAAACCATATACAAAAAAATCTTACCTCCTCCTCAAAAGCCTTGCCCCACCATCAGGCATATCAAAGATCCACAGCTTCAAGGAATTATCAGCAGAATTGGTAACCATGAGAGGCTCAGACATCAGGCACTGCAGACCTGCAACAGAAGCCGAGTGTGCCGACTCCACTTGGGACAACACCCGCTGCTCTTCCAAGTCCCAAAACACAATATGGCCTTCAGTACTGCCAGTCACCATCACAGGAGCTCCATCCATTCTGAATGACAAGTTGCTAACCATTCCCCAGTCATGCATGAACTCCATGACTTTTTCATCAAAGCGCAGGTTGTGCAGAATTATCTTTCCGTTGGCCAAAGCGATAGCAATGACGTCTACAGCTGGTGCTGGCACTGTCACAGTCACCGCTGATCCCCAGCCTTTGAAAGTGAACACTAGTTTCGATGTCCGTAAATTCCACAACTGCAGCTGGCCTTGTTGGCTTCCCAGCAGCACTTTATTCAAGTATGTAGGCGGGTGACAAAGCGTGGATATTTTGAACTGCATTACATTGAAGCTAAGCTCCAAAAACTGGCTTTCTTCTTTTATGTCAAAGATTTTCAGTACATTGTCTTGGTCTATTGAAATTAGATGGGCACCGAATGCAAGCATTAAGTGTATGGGTGCATTGTGTCCCTTGTACTCATGTTTGACCTCACAGCCTCGCCTCCAGGCGAATATTGTGTTTTCAGCAGCTGTGTACACATGATAGCTGTCGCCAGTCATACATGTTATTGGTCCAGGATGCTCACCACTGACGCTCAGCAGACGGAATTTATTGCATCCATACGTGTGAAACCACTTTCCTACACTGGTGCAGAGCAAGGTTTCGCCGCGCCTCTTGATAAAACGCGAAACGAAAGGAACATGCGTGCTAACATAACCTAGAACTCTTGACCCCTTGAAAATGCGACTGCTCGGCTTATCAGGCATTTTGGCACTTCACAATGACATGGAGAACACGTTATTTATTATCACCATTCATTTATACACTTAATAAGGTCTTAATACTGTAATCTTAAAACTTAGTTGAAATCAATGACAATGTTTTGAAATTACCACATTATTCTGTGATTACCAGTATTACCATATTTACCACTGACATGTGAGGCCTCCTGTTTTTTTTTCTAGAGATGGGCTGGTCGAGTTCGACTTAATCCTTAGTCGAGATCGAAACACGTATTCGATTATATGGCACAGATTCGTGTCTAGAACTCTTGACCCCTTGAAAATGCGAATGCTCGGCTTTTCAGGCATTTTGGCACTTCACAATGACATGGAGAACACATTATTTATTATCACCATTCATTTATACACTTAATAAAGTCTTAGTAATGTAATCTTAAAACTTAGTTGAAATCAATGACATTGTTTTCAAATTGCCTACCACTGACATGTGATTGAATGAAATTGAATCACAGACTAAGTTGAGATATGAGAAACTGCTGGCTGTTTTTCTAGAGATGGGCTAGTCGAGTTCGACTTAATCCTTAGTAGAGATCGAAACTCGTATTCGATTATATGGCACAGATTCGTGTACTGTACTATCTCGCTGCGCCAAAAATGACTTCAAGAACAGAGGATCGTTTATTTTCTTCACCTGCACTACGAATAATACTGACTGAGCGGACTGCACTGCATTCATGCGAAATCATGGACCAATGATTAGCCCTGATTAATGTTTACATTTTTGTTGCAACATCATCGCCCGTAACTTAACTCAGTGCACGGTTGATTGTGATTCCATCCTCCTATTAGCAGTTGACTAATATTGATAAGAGGGTCTCTATCCCAAGAGTCGCCTCCTCCCGAATCAATCATAGCCTAAGCCTGGCCACTACCTGGTGGCAGGTAATTTAAATAAAAATATATTTTTTTAATCTACCAAGACACAAACAGAAAAATTACACAGGACAATAAATTTATTTGCTATAATTATTAAAATCTACAGGAGTCCCTGTCGTTTCAAGTCCTCGTAGGTTTTGCGATTGACAACGTTGCCGAGGGAGTCCTCGTATTCCTCATCGTTTTCCGCTACCCATCTTTCATTCTCTTTCTGCTGCTTAATCTTCTCCCACACTGTGAAAAGAATAAAAATATTAGGTTCTAACTGTTTTGAGGACGTTCCATACACATGTTTTTTATGTAAGTTCTGTTATCGCGATAATAGCATTTTGTTGTGATTATTTTTAGAACAACCTCGCGAAATATAAGTATCAACAGCTATTGACATTGGATCTACAGGCAAGGGTTCAACAGGCAAGAAACCTTGTAGAGGCGGAGGCCAATTCTGAGTGAGACGAACCTTGAAGTTTTAACTTGGGCGCAGCGAAAAGTTTAATTCTGACACACAAAAGTTGAATTGGAACTAAAACTTTCGTAAGCACTTATTAAAGTTATGAAAGTTATTCCGGATACACAAACAAATTCGAGCCGACCCGAGACTCGAGCGATGAGCTGCTGACGCGGGCTTTTTCTCTCTCACCATGCCTAATCTTCGCGAAAAAGAGAGAAACTTGGGGAGCGAGTCTCTAAAATACATTGTTGTTCATTAGAGTTATATTATTAGTATATATGGTAATGGTTGTTTCATTGACACTATTAGTAGTCTAGTGACCAATCTCATTCCAAAGGTATAGCCCGTGGAACTTAACTCGGCGCCTCGCGCGATGCGATCTTCTTCGTGAGAGATACTTATTTAATTTGCGTTGGTTATAGTGAAATCACATTGTACTGCAATTGCTTAGTAGACTACCAAATATAGGCACATAACAGCTATTATTGTGCTTATATCTTCTATTGAAAAACATTGTGTGAAAAACTCTAGACCTGGTCGGCCTCTTCCGGCAAAATTACATGTAAGTGTATCCGAAACGTTAGATAAAAATTAAAAATGTTGACATACGTAGTGTTAGAACTTAAGCGACGAAATTTAATGTCAAATGAATGATTAAAGCCCGGGCCTCCACTAGGCGGATCGGGCCGGGGCGCATCGCAATGCAAAAAACCGCCTGTATTTATTCACTAGGTATTAGCTGCGGCCCGCCCCGCACCGACCCGCTGCTAGTAGACGCTATTTCGTATAATGGGTTTGACAAACGTTTTTTATTTTACATGCCAAATAAATCTACGAAAATTACGAGAAAAACTGTGTTTTTAGTTTTTTCATATCTTAAAAAATGGCTGAGATATTTACGATCAAAGTGCTTATTTCCGGCCGAAGTTTTTTAAAAACTTGGACGGGCGCTCACTAGCCGATGACGTCACACCCCCGGTCATTCGACAGTCGCGCTCTCATTCGCACGCCGCTGCGCAGTAAAAATCAAAATTATAAAGTTCTCAATGGTAAAAATGGGAAAAAATACTGTATTGTGCCTCAGTGCTTCAATTCAACAGTTAAAACACCCGGTAAACTCTTTTTTTATGTTCCTGAGGACCCAAAAATGAGGAGAAAGTGGATGACAGCCGTAAAAAGAGTTGATTCAATAGCCCCTAAAACTAAAGCGCACTACTGTGAAGACCATTTCGATATAAATATTTGTTAATAATAAGTTTATTCTTCTTCTTCTCTACTTATCCTTGCCACATTTGACTTAACCTACCTACTTGTCTACTACCTAGTACCGATGTAAATAGCCGCGACAAAATACTACATTAATAAAAGATAAATAAAGTGCTCGCATACTGAAAGGCTCAATAATTTTGATTATGAATCATTAGGTATGTTTGGTTGGTGAGTAAAGTTGGGGTTTTCACTGAACTAGGTGCCTATCATCATCATCAACCCATTATGTCCCCACCGAGGGGCACGGGTCTCTTCCCTGAGGAAGGTATAGGCCATACTCCACCACGGGGGCCAAGTCCGGATTGGTGGAGGCTTGTAGACTAGTGGCTCGTCTACTGTCAGAAGTTGTCAAGCCGCCCTAAGGCCTCTGACTTGGCTTAACGACTGCCATCTATCGACGGCAGCCGGCACCAACAGCTTAACTTGCCTTGCGAAGCACGGAACCGCTCGGAAAAATGCCACTAGCGTTAGGCATAGACGGCGACCCATCCATGCACTGAACGCGCCCTGTGTTGCTTAACCTTCGTGATCGTTTAAGATCACTCAGGCAGCCGGGGCTACGAGCGATTCCGTAGTACTATGTTGTACTAATTAAGTTTAGAAAAACTTTTATTTTTAAGGTACCTTTTACAGTATTTTTATAAGTAGTAGTAATTAATACCTAACTTCTCACTTCACACTTGGGTATATTATGTTATTGTCATTAAGTTAAGTTACGACTTTCTTTTTGTTACTACGTACAGAAGTACATTATGAAAAATACTTTTTTCTTTTATAATTGTGTTTTTTTTCTATAAACAGTGAAAAAAAACGAATCTAACTTTTAATTTTATCGCACAATTGACCTTATTAGGTCAGATAATAATTACAAAATCATACCTAATGTAGGTAAGTAATCTGGTACGAACTATGATGATGAAACTGACATCCTCTAACGTATGCAGTTACTTAAGTCTCATTTTCAAGGAGAATCATGTTGGTTGTGCATCTATTATTTGTAGGACGTGACGTTTAACTAGGTGCCTATATTTTAACCAAAAAAACTGCCGTGTCCGCGCACGGGACAGCTCAAGTCCACACGTAAAACCAACACCGACCAACGAAACTTGACCCCACCTGACGCACGCGACGCGGTTGCCGGCATTGCGGTCAAGTTTCGTTGGTCGGTGTTGGTTTTATGTGCTGGCTGAATAGTCAACTTGAGCTTTCACGCGTGCGGGCACTCGAGCTTTATTTAGAGCGTGGCCTTTTTTTTAAACGCAACGCAGTGCAGTGCTTCTCAATCGACTGTATTGGTAATAAGTAAATGTTTTGTCAGAAGTATCAAAATCGCGGCCCACATTTATCCTAAGTTTTCGTGATAAACATTTTCAAAAATATTCAAAAATATCTGGTTTAGTGTAAAAATACAGGGTGTTAATTTGCAAGCGTGCCATATTTAAAGAAAAAATAGTAATTCATGTTACCGGCTAATGCAGTCTACTCGCAGTCTTCCATATTGAAGGAAACCGTCGATAAAAATAAAACTTATTTTTAGGGTTTGAATAGGAATAACCTAAGATTGAAGGTGCTGCGACACGCACGCAATGGGAAAAGACCGAGACACCGTTGCCAAGTTTGCAGTTTTGCACCGAGTGAAAGAAACAGCAATAACAACACAAGAAACAGATGATTTCAGATTTCCCTTCCTACTCTCACGGGCGTAGGACCGACAAAACAACCAATTTCTTTGGTAGGAGGTTAGTAGGTATTATGCGCAAATTAGTTTATTTACAGGTTAGTACAAAAAAGTGGGAAGTAGATAACATACCTACCCAAGTACTAACCTACCTTCAGATAAATCGTTGATCTGGCGTAGTTAAAAGTCTGAAATCACCATTATTTACACTAATTGAAACGTTATTTACAGGGTACTTACAATGATTAAGTTGTATGGAGCAATTGTTCGAAGTGGCCACCATTCTGCGCTATGCATAGTCTCGCACGGCGACACAAATTACTTTTTAAATTTTGCAACACAAACACATTTTCCCTAACAGTTTGGAAGGCAGAAACAATCCTTTCACGCAACACAGCCGCACTGTCAACTTCTTCAGCATACACCAGTCTTTTAACTTCTCCCCACAAATAAAAGTCTAGGGGAGTAAGATCCGGGGACCGCGCTGGCCAGGCCACTGGGCCTCCGCGTCCTATCCAGCGGTCACCAAAAGTGTCATTGAGGTACTCGCGCACTATGAGTCCGTAGTGCGGAGGAGCACCGTCCTGCTGAAAATGGAGGTTTTGATAATTGCTCAGTGGCACGTCATCCAACATCTCATCAACCATGTGGTGCAGCAACTCCAAGTATGTAGCGCTGTTGAGGCGGCCCTCGATAAAATAAGGCCCCAACAGGTTCACGCCAATTATGCCGGCCCACACGTTAAAACTAAACCTATGTTGGAATGAGTCCCGTTTTGTTTTATTGGGGTTGTGTTCTCGGTGGGTCCACCAATGTTCATTGTGCACATTGAACACACCGATTCGCGTGAACAAACTTTCATCGGACCATAAAATGTTAATGGTTTGGTTTTCAAGCAACCATCGGCAGAACGCAACACGTGGGGCGGCATCCGTGGGCAGAAGCTCTTGCACTCTTCGGAAGTGGAACGGGTGCAATTCCTCTTGCTTTAGCACATTCCACACCGTTACGTGGCTGATGCCGAAGTGCCGCCCTGCCTCCCGGGTGCTGGCACGGGGTTCATTTTCAAAATAAGCAAGAATTTGTTCCTGCAGCTCCACGCTGATTCCTACTCCGCCTCGACCTTGGGCATGGTTGGGCACGTCAAACTGGCGGTAATCTCGTAGCCGTTGAGTAGCAGCCAGCATTACTTGGCGAGATGGTCTCGGCCGATTCGGAAACATTTCGGCGAACATTTCGACAGCTTGCCGCAAACTATCGCCACTCACTGCGTACAGTCGCACCATTTCCACTAACTCAATATTTGTGTAGTTGTCCGTCATTGTCTTTACGAAACGGCGCGCGGCGTAATGAAAGAGCGTGCGATACCGGCACGTGCGCACGTCACAAAGGATGTCCGGTCACTGAGTGGGCTAGGCTAATTGGGGGTGCGCTCGCGCGGCGTGTTTGTTCTATCTATCTGTGATTGACGCATGCGCATGCCGCGCGGGGTGCGAATGTGTGTGTGTGTGTGTGTGGATGCGCGTGGTTGCCAAGCCGTCGTCCTTTTATACGAAAATTTAGGGATGCGCGAGATAATTCGATATTAGAGCTGGGCGTTCTCTTTATCGATAAAAAGTGTGACGTCAGAGAATAAAAGAAAAAAAATAGAATCTTCTTTTATGATTGATTTCTGTTGATAATCAGCAGTATAATCACGTCCTAAAATATGGCACGCTTGCAAATTAACACTCTGTATAATAATCGGTAGGTATATGCCTACTTGGAAAACTGATAACTACGTAAATACCTACTAGGACTTACCTACATCTGTATATTCGAAATAGTGACATTTTCGTTAAGTCTATACTAATAAAATACATAAAATAATCATCGACAACTTCGAAATGTTGATTGCGAGTACCTAGGTACCTAATATTTTTTTATCGCCGCCCATAACAGGTAGGTACCTACCTATTAAATGAAACACACACACTTTCAGCACAGCTTTCAGTTAGGTTTAAGTTTCAACAAATACCTACCCGAGAGTAGGTAATGCTTACATAGAACATAGATACATAGGTCACTGTAAAATGTTCCTTGAATAAATTATCTTATTATCTTATCTTAACTTTTCATCTTTATTCCACGAATTTCGGCAGCCGTAAAATCCTGATTGTTCATGAAATATTGTGCCACCATCAAAGTATCCACTCTTGGCAGATTGTCCGACTGACCTTTTAGAAAACCTTCTTCCATTCTACACACTACACGTTTCACTTTAGTGTAATCGGATATAAAGGATAATTTATATTATTTTTGTCGTTGAAATAGGTACAAGCACACTATAGGTAATAGGAAAACGAAGACGATGGAAAACAAAATGAAACAAGACGCGCGTAATTTTCAACTGAGCGCCGCGCCCGGTGTCGCGGCCGCTGGCTGAACGGGGGTGTGACGTCATAGTACGAGCGCGCGTAATCTCGGAAATTCAAAGGCTTAAACTTCTTGTCGTTATAACTTTGGAAATACTGCATGTATTGAAGTGAAATAAAAACTAATGTAATGCACATGATATACGCTCCGATTATAGGTGTATTTAATATTAATATATTGACCCTTTTGTGTTCTCCATTACAGGCAGGCGGATTTCTGCGTTGCGATGCGCCCCGGCCTGATCCGCCTAGTGGACGCCGGGCTTAGCACGGCGAGTGTTGCTTATAACAAGGAACTCACATGCGAGCGCGTCCTCAATCTGCGTGACGTTGGCAAAGTGCGCCGTGTTGGGGATGCCGAGGCAACGCATGCCGTGCGCGTGCCGCCACTCGGCGAAGTGCCGCTGGAACGCCTTAGGCCCCTTGTACGTGTAATTGCCGCAGATCTCGCACGTGTAGCTGATGTTGAGCCCGTGCAACTTGTACAGCCAGTAGGGGATCGGCTGCGGGAAAAGTTGGCGCCTTTTTGTACTGTGGACGCTCACGATTATATCTCAAACTAGCTGAACCGAGAGAAGTTCTGTCCTGTTAAATTTTGTAGAAAATCCCGATTTTTTCCAAATTTTCTCGAATTTTTCAGTCCATATAAAGATGACTGACTGTTTCGTACTGCTTATTGCGAATATAATAAAAAAGATGGTGAATATGGGTGGAATTTTCAGCCTCTAAATAGGTTTTTGTAATTAAAAAAAAGTTAAATCGATTCAGCCGTTTTTAAGTGATACGTTTACCAACGAAACATATTTAATTTTTTATACATAGACGGCACCCCCTAAGGTTAGACAACTATGGTTAGATAGCTCGCTAGCGCTATTGTAGTAGACTAATCAGGTGTCTATGATGTTTTACCTACAATTCATTATAAAAGTATAATTTCACAAGCAACATTTGTCAATGTTTCATTTGATATGCAGTCATTTGGAAAATTTGTTTACTATAATAATACGTTTAAAAAACAAACTTACGTAATGCATTTTGCAACACCAATTTAATTCGCTTTTTAAAATAACCTATAAGAAACACATTTGGGTTTGTCAGAAGCACTTATTGGTAACAAATAGGGAGCGAGCTTAGCGAGATCACAAGCCTAACGGAACCTAACCTACTGTTACCAGGTGAGCATGACGATTATTTAATGCGGGGGGCTCTACCCCCTCCACCTCCCGGGCCCTGTTTTTTGACTAACGTGAACTCTTATTAGTAGAATTTTGTCGATTTAATGCATTTATGTTAAGAAAAGTTTACTAATGGTCTGTTACCAAATGACATTATAAGAAAGAATAACTTTATGCGATGTAAGGTTTGTCAAAACATTCTTATGTGGAATGTACATTTGCATCACGTTGCTTGCTGTCCGAAAATTTGTTTAATAACTTTCGAACATTTGAAGGGGACACACTAGTTAGTCTAATTATACTTAAATCCTAATTAAGTAGAAACATTCGCATGCGACCATAACCTTGAAAAACACGCCGCCCGATGGCGAAATAATAATGAAATAATCTTGTTTATGCTAACAAAATTGTTAGCATAAACAAGATTATTTCATTCATTCGTGGCCATTTTTAAAATAAGTCTTTTAATAACTTACCTTGCCGTCCCACCCCAGAGGGAGATTCTTGGGGTTGTAAGGAACCTGGTCGTCGTCGGAGTCGATGTCGTCGGCGCTGCCTCCGTCACTTTCCTCAGCGCTTTCGTCACGGCGCTCGCCAGCCGCGCGCGCCTGGCGTCGCGTTACGTTCTCCACGGTACCAGAGCGCTCGGCTGACACTAGCGACGCAAATCTGACGGAGGAGAAAGGTTAATTAGTATCTTACCACCGGATTAATCCGTGTTAATCTACTGTTAAAAGCCAGTTGGCCACGTGCACGTCAGTTTCCCCTCGCTCACGCTATACGGTTACCTCTATAATACGCAAAATAAGTACATACTTAAATAAACTGTTAAATATCATTAAAAAAAATTGAAAAAATAGAAAACTGGACAAAAAATAACAAGTAGAACGAAAGTTGTTTTGAATGACGAGCTCTGACAGACATGTTTTACAAATTGCATATTTGAGGTAAGTAACCCTGTACAGACGGCAATATTGTGCAAACGAGGGGACTAATAACTTTCTTATCTGAATTTTGTATTACTGGATATCTAGAAGTAGTTTTTCAACTGATAATTTCATATTATTATGTTACCTTATATAATATTTACTAATATATGTATAATTATGGTTTCTCAAGTAAGTGAATTGATTCTTATTTAAAAATAAGTTTCTTAAATCACACGTATTATTTTATTACACTGCAATGTAAATCAAAGTACAAAATACAATATAATTCATCACGATCATCAGCCAATTGACGCCCACTGCAGGACATAGGCCTCCCTCGTGATTTTCCTAACAATGAAGGGTCTTGTCATAATCGCCACGCTTGGCAGGCGGGTTGGCGATCGCAGTATGCGGTTGGAATCTCAGGAAGACGCTGCGGCCCGTCTCCTGGCAATTGATTTCCTTAGTCGCCTTCTACGACATCCTCTTACCTGTAAACCTGCGCCTCAATAGCGCCAATGTCTTTGTGCCTATGCTGTGTGGTCGCCTTGGCCTTGCTAGCGCCCTTCTTGGCCACCAGAGACTTGTCCAGGGCTGTTTGTCCCTTGGTACTAAATAACCTGAAAATCACCGTTATAGTAGAATATTATAAAGACTAACGAAACTTAGGAAGAGTCAGATTTAGATTTCATTTATTTGTCAGCAAAACGGTCATATTTATGATAAAAATTAATTATTATGTGGCACAGGCGTGATGCACCAGCAGCATGCAGCTGGTGTACAAATATTAAATGTCAACTTAAATACTAACACAAACTTATTTACAAATATATACAATAAAATACAAAATGAAAAATTTAATGTCAACTAGAAAACAATGTCATAGGTACATGCCCGCACTGGGAATCGAACCTGGGTCTCTCGCTTCCGAGACCAATGTTCTACCCACTAGGCTACCACCGCTGTTGAAGCAACAGTGCTTTAAAAACTAACCAAAGCCGCCCAAATCGAAATATTGCTCCCAAGCTCTTGTTAACTAAAAATTAAAACAGGACTTTTAATTTATATAATATGTCAATGCTCATTATTATTAACTCACCTTTGAGCCCTCTCCTCCAGAGTGCCACCGCACTTGAGGCCGAGCGCCATCAAAGCCGACTTGAGTCGATCGAGGCCGAGCGAGGCTAACTCTTCCCACGATGAAAAAGCCGAGAGGTCCAGGTGAGCCCCGACGTTCGTTAGCGCGCCGCCCGTTTCTTTCTAAAAGAATAAAATTATTTTATTGAAAAGGCGAAGGTGATATACTCAGAACACAATATATGACTCATGCTTTATACATGCTTACTTACAATTAAGAGACAGAATCTGCACGAACTATTTTAATTTGTATGCATATGTAGACGAGTGAGGAGATATGATTGCTTAGTATTAAAGATATTCTTTCACAAATATTTTAAATACTAAGCAACCTGAAATGATTTATAACAAAACAAAGCTCAAAAGTGCAAGCAGTAATACCAAAAGTTACCTGCACACCAATGTCCCTGTTTTTGCGTATAATATTTACTACAACTTTATCAAAAATATGAATTGCACATAAAAATAAGCACAACAAAAGAAATCAGACTCAGCTAATATAATATTTAATGTGTCATGACCAAATGACACCAAATCACACTTCATATAATAACTGAATGCATACCTACTTTCTTTTGCATAGCACAAACATTGAATATAAAATTTATTACAATCCAGCACCTATTGAACTTAACCCTCAGAACACAAAAAGAAGACTTAACCGCATACCAGAAAATGCTTGTTTTTTTCTAAGAAAATAGAATTTAATCATAAATACTGATTGCACATCAAACACTAACACCAAAATATACGATAAGTAAATTTTATATGCGACTACTATTTTTGACATGCATATAAACCCACCGGCCATCCGGGGAAGGCGCCCGCCTCCCACTGCTTCACGAAGTCCTGGTGCGCGAGCGCCATCTCCTGTGCCTGATCCATGAGTGGCTTCACGCGGCCCACGTAGTCTTTGAGGTATGTGAGCAGAGCCCGGATGTAGTTGCGATACTCGCTGTTCTTGCGCTCGCGCGGAATATCGAACAGGTGGTCGAAAATGTTGAGGTAGGTAATGTAGTCTACTTTCTGCGGAGTTTATTGGTATTAAATTGCATGTTGGAAATGAAGCTACCGAAAAAGTCTATGGGGATTGGCCAGTATGTTAAGGAAAGAGGGCTGCGATCCCCCACACAAGAAAGTTAAAAATACATACCTCAATACCCTTCAAGTTTATGTACTTTTCGTAGCACTCATGTAAGTCCAAGTATTTTCCATAGCCTTCCTCATCAGTGAATTCCACAGGTGCTGCAAAAACATTATCACTGTTTAAATGGGAAAGCAATGTAAAAACACTTTAATTAAATTTGAACAAACAGACTCATAATTGGGCCGATAGATATATTATGCTGATATTATCATGCTCATAATAAACACAGACTCGTAATTGGGTACACTACCATACAGACTCATAATTGGGTAGACTTGCATGGACTACTCATTTTTGTTTGCCACTATGGCTCTTATGCTGTGCACTAAAAGACCTACATTGTGTCAAAAATTGTAAGTGCTAACTCACTTGTGTAATCCTCAGCCGGATTTTCCCTTAAGTTAGCCAGCTCTTCAAACTCCACTGACATGGGAACACATATCTGAAACAAGGCGAGTACTGTATTTTTTACATGAAGCCGTCTCGATTAACCCTATTCAGAATGATTTACATTCTGAATAGGGTCAATCTTGCTTTCTCCTACCCCTCTGAAATACAGACTTATGCAGGTTATCTAAAAAACGCTACCAATCTTTAGAGTATCCTAAAAACTTAGGCCTTTGCATCTACGTAATGAAGTGATCTTGGCACCTTCACTGTTACTAGATGGGTGAAGGGACCACTCGGACGCTGCAGTGCCTGGGACATTGTATTTTAGACGGAGTAGGCTTGCCCAGCACTTATACCATCCTGACAGCTTAGGTTTGGTTGGTTCCGCATGTATTGACTTGTCTTTCCTGTGGGCTAGGCCAATGACAATATTACAATGTCACAAAAATCATTTACAGTCAGTCCTACAGAAACAGACTTAAAGACAAAAACAATATCCTAAAATGTGGTAATTTATTGTCTCAGCTCAATACTTACTTCATTGGGATGTTTTTTGTGGAACTCCTTGATGTTTTTGAGTCGAGCATAGAACTCCTGGAACTCATTAGGCCCTGAAAGTGCGGCAATTTCTTCCTTTCTAAGACCATCCTTATCTTCATACAGTTCTTTTAGCTTCATGGTGCTCTCAACATATCTCTGAAATAGAAACCAAATCAGTGCAGAATAAGTGCCAGGGTTTCAAAATACCTGACTGGCTATTGACAAATTTACAGTATTTACAATATTTTTTGGTCTAAAAAGTAACAGATGATGCAGCATAAGCAGGCCCCTCCACTAGATAGTGTAACGACCTGGTACGGTGGCAGGGAATCGCGGGATGCAAGACCAGGAAGCTTGTAAAACCATGAGGGAGGTCTATGTCCTGCAATGGGTGTCAAATGGCTGATGATGATGTTAACAAAAAGGAATCTCATGGCAAAGCAAACAAAGAATAAATCTATTCCACATGCGAGTCTACTCCTCTTCCCGAGAGGAGAGGAATAAAGAAGTTACAAATACCTATCAACTTACATCATGCAAATTCTTCAAACGATGATCAGCGTTTATGGTTTCACGATGCTGAAAAGAACAATGGTACGCAAGTTAGTACAAATGCATAGAACGCTGGCTAACTAAACTTGCGAATTTCAATACGCAGAACTAAACCTAACCTCAAATAGATGGCAAATGAAATACCGACCAAAGGTAACTTTTGGCAAAATTTCGATTGAGTTATGAAAGCTACGAAAATAACACATACTCCAGTCTTCTTCTGCAGCAATTCCTTGACCATAGCATCCATGGTTCGCTCCCTTTCCTCATGATAGCTCCTTTGCTGCTCGAGGATTGTATCCATGATTTTAAGAGTGCTCCTTCTAAGTGATGCTGAAAATATGTGTGTCGGCTTGGAATTTCAATAAAATCTCACTGAAAATGTAGCAAATACTGAAAAAATCCCAATATTTCAAACTTTATTTATTTTGTTTGACAATATCATGAACTGAATAAACGAATGAACACCTAATCTGTGTTTTTTTAACAAAAGCAACTCGTTCGATCTGTGTCGATCGCTGTTTCCTCTATCTAACCCGACGGGCTTTTTGGGAAAGTTAGTAAATTATTGTTTTGGCATCTTTTTAGATGCTGTAATCAGTAAAAGAACTTTGATTTACATTTTAAAACATTTATTTTAAATGAGTGTCACCTACCTACCCAAAAGCCCGTTGGGTCATTAAGTAATGGTAGGCTTGGGTAAAATAAATCGATATATCGAAATATCGATTTTTTTTCAGGAAATAATCGATATATATTGGCGATTTTATTTTTTTCGATTTATCGATTTTCGATATATATTTTCGGATATCAAAACCGATATATTTTGAACAGCTCTCTCCACTCAAGCTTCGCTTCATGTATCCGAAGAATTCGATCTCTATTCTAAAGAAAAGGTTTGTTAGGCTGTATGTTTCCTTCGCTTCGAACATAATAAAAAAATATCTAGTCTGTGATCCGTTAGTGGTTTGTGCAGTGGAGCCAACTTAAGGGGAGCTAACTAGAACCATAGATTAGGTACGGACACTGTGTAGTGTATCTAATACTGGGTATTACCAACTTTCAGCCAAATCGGTTCAGCCGTTCTTGAGTTATAAATAGTGTAACTAACAAGACTTTCTTTTATATATATATATATATATATATATATATATATATATATATATATATATATAGATGTCAAGCTTCATCAGTATCATCTGAAAGGTTTGCTTCAGTTGTTAATTTAACAGTGCCGGACAATAGGAGCAGACTGACCGGGGAGCACATCAAACAAAGAGTGCTGCTGATGTCCATACCAGATGAATACTGGTTTGAATGATTTTAAGTCAATATAACATTTATGAATGCTGAAATAAAATAGTAAATATGTCACATGTGTGTATTTACTTTTTATTGGTATCTAGTTTTGACCGTATCTTGGAAAAAAATATCGATATATCGGAATATCGATATTTTTTGTAAATATATATCGATATATTTAAAAAATATCGATACGATATATATCGATATATTTTATCCGTTTGCCCATCCCTAAGTAATGGTCGGGTGAACTAAACGTTAATCTGATAAAAGACGTCATTCATTAGAGAGCGGGATTGCCGGTGTTTGTGAATGCCACAGAACCCAGCCTTTTGCGTTTTGATTCTGCTTTAATTTGTCTTTTTTTTTTTTTTTTTTTTTTTTTTAAATATTTAATGGCCTGGATTTAAGTCCTTTAGGCCAAGTCTTCAGTTGATCAGTCAGAGATCAAATTCTCTTCATTTAGGAGAAGTTTATAGGGTCTTGATAGTGTTCTTGATAAAGTTATATAATGGTAATAAACATTTCTTGTTCAACAATAAATCATTCAGGCGGCGGGCGGTATTATTTTGCACAAAACTACTAACTTCACTTGCAAGCACTAGTCGTTCCATTGAAAATTGACGGCATGAAAACAACACATGATCAATGTCACAAATGTCATCACTGTTGCAGTAAGGACACAGGTTATTTGGTATTATATTCAGTCTTGCGAGATGTGCAGGTGTTTTGTGGTGGCCAAATCTGAATCTGTTAATTGTACATATGAAGTCACGACTGGCATATTTAAAATCTTTATGAGCGTACCACGGCTTAACAGGTAAATCAGTCTGTAGAGAACCGTACCATTTTCCTTTCAGTTCTTGGTCTTTCTTCCACATTTCTTTCCATAATTGCTTCATTTCTTTCCTAATAGTGCATTGGAAGTCTGTTAATGGAGTTTTGACGGTATCTCTTACATCTATTTCATTAGTGCCATTGTAAGCTACTTGGTCAACAATTTCATTACCTGATATATTTTTATGAGAAGGTATCCATTTAAATACTACTTCAACATTCTTTAGTTTTAAAAAGAAGATAAGTTCTCTTATCATATAAATTATATAATTCTGTTTATAGCTTAATTGTAATTTACTTAAACAAAGTGTCAAACTTAAGGAGTCAGTGAATATAATAAATTTCCTATAATTGTTTACTGTCTTAATATGCTGTAAAGCCATTAAAACAGCATAAGCCTCTGCCGTGAAAATAGAGCAATGACTGTCCAATCTATAACTTATTTTAAGATCTTGAGTTGGGTCATAGATTGCACTACGAACCCATAATTCTCCTTTACTACCATCAGTATATAATATATAAAAATCTTGAATGGTATCTACATATTCTAAGAATTCAAAATTATTGTTAACCAATTTAGTACATACTCTAACTTCTAATAATTTGCTTTTATATGATCCACTGTAACAAGGCCAATGAGTGTAATTTAAGAAAACATTAGAGTATTTGTTATATACATAATAAAGTATATCAGACAATTTAGGAGTCACACCTTCCCGTAAAATGGAATCAGTGGATGCCCTATCCAATGTGTGAATTGGACTTTGAGTAATTTTATTAATTATAAATTCATTTTTAGATGAAATTATCTTCAATATATATCTTATGATTAACTCAACTCTTCTTATGGACAAGGGCATTATATTTGTCTCTACTTCTAAGGCTCTTATTGGAGTGGAGCACATTGCTCCAGATATTATTCTCATTGCTCTATTTTGAAGTTTATCAAGTTTATGTACATGTATACTATCCATATAAGCTATGATACTATAATCAAAATGACTTCTAACTAAGCTTTTGTACAAGAGGCTTAAAATAACAGGGTCAGCACCCCAGGAGACACCAGCCAAACATCGCATTATATTTAGTCCCTTCAAACAATTTTTACTTATATAATTGATATGTTTCTCAAAAGTTAATTTGTTATCAATTATCACACCTAAAAACTTATGATTATCAGTTTCTTTAATTATGGAATTATTGTAACTTATGGCTAAATTTGATATAGATTTACTTATTACAAGCACTGAACTTTTATTGGGGTTAATATTAAGTTTTAGTTTTCCTGTGTAGAAACTGTGTAACTGGTTTAGGGCATTATTAATGTGATATTTAGCTAAGTCTAGATTCTTATTTACAGTATATAATACAATATCATCTGCAAATTGCAGGATGTTTACTATACTACTATCTACATACTTTAAAATTTGACTTGTGTACAAATTATACAAAAGGGGTGATAAAGTCGCCCCTTGCATGGTTCCTCTAGATACAAGTCTAGGCCCATGTAATATGTTGTTATGTTTTATATACATAGTTCTATTTGTCAAGAAATTATACAACCATTTACATAATAGTCCGGGTATTCCGAGCTCTATCAGAATTCTAACCAGGATTTTCGGATCAACATTATCAAACGCTCCTTGTACATCAAGAAATGTACAAACAGCACTTGAATTATTGGTTTTTGCATGTTTCAGGTCTGATACTAAGGAAGTGAAACTGTCAGCACAGCTTCTCCCACGTCTAAATCCAAATTGTATTGATGGAATCAAGTTATTGACTTCTACGAACCAATCCAGTCTAATTTTAATCATATTTTCAAAGAGTTTGCCAATACATGAAGAAAGTGAAATTGGTCTGTATGAATTTTCATCAAGAGGAGATTTGCCAGGTTTTAAGATGGGTATAACACATTGAGTTTTCCATTGTTCTGGGATAATTTGACTCTGCCAAAGACTATTGAAAATATGCAATAAAATCGCTTGTCCTGAAAAATGCAGTTTTTTAATTAGTAAATAACGAATATCATCAAGACCAGGAGTTGTATCTTTTCTGGATTCCAAACTCATCCTAAATTCGTTCCAAGTAAAAGGATTTAACAAAATTTGACCTTTATCAGTTTCGTTATTCTGGTCAAACAGGTCATTGTCAATATTAGCAGAACTACTAGAATCTGTCAGTTTAGTAAAAAGAGGTTCAATAAATTCATCATTTTTAACTTTGTTTTTAGAATACATTCCTTTAAACATTTTAATATAATTCCACACCCGACTAACGGGAGTAGTCCTATTGAAAGAAGCACATAAATCTCGCCAACTGTTTTTCTTTTGTTCTACTATGATTCGTTTCTTAAGAGCATCTAATTTTTTATAATTAATATAATTTTCAATTGTAGGATCTCTCCTGTAGGCCTTAAGGGCTTCATAAGAATTAATTACACTAGTCTGACACTCTTGATTCCACCAAATACATGGTGGCCTGGAAGTATAAGAAGAACCTTTATGAAACTTCGGAATACATTCACATTTTAATTTCTCAAGCCTTTTACAAAACTCATCATACGAATGAATTGGATTAGTAGAATCAATAACAAAGTCTTCAAAAATTTCCTTAGATAGGTCATGGAATTTTTTCCAGTTTCCTTTAGAATACATAAATTTGTCAACCGGGTCATTACATAAATATTTAATAGGTTTCAGAGTGAAATCAATAAATGTGGGTAAATGATAGCTTCCCATTGCATCATCATGTACAGACCAATCGCAGAAAGGTGCCAACTCAGGACTAACGAATGTAACGTCTATAGCAGATGGATTCCTATTAGGGTAAGTCACGGTCGTGGGCATACCATTGTTTAATATACACATATCCGCATCATCTATAACTTCATACAAATCCTGTCCACGACCCTTGGTAGTAGCACAGCCGAAGGCAACGTGGTGTGCATTGAAATCTCCTGAGACTAAAAGAGGTTTAGGGAGGTCTCTAATTATATATCGCAATCTTTGTATTCTAGTATGACCACTATTAGGTGGGCTGTAAACACATAAAATAGTTATAGGTCCTCTTTCAGTTTCGATACATACAGCAACATTTTGTATGTCCTGATAAAATCTAGTTTGAAGAGCAGTATGTTTTATATTATTTTTTAATAGAATAGCAACTCCTCCGTGATCATTGTTCGCGTTTTTATAATACATATTATAACCAGGTATACCAGAAAAGGGTCTAGTATTTTTAAGCCATGTCTCGTTCAACAGGCAAATATCTATATTTTGCTCCTGTAGGAACTGTATTAGCAAGGGTTTCTTATTATAAATACTTTGAATGTTAAATTGAGCAATGCGTAAAGATAAAGGCGTATTGGTTCTATTATCCATAAAAAATTAAGATAGGTTTTTAAATAATAAATCTTTAATTGATGATGTAGTAATGGGGCTATCATCACCCTTGTTTGCTAATTCAACTAGAGTTCGAACTATGGCCATGGCCAAGTCATTGTTGTTTAGTAACTGGCTTTTTAGGTCAGATCGGGTCATATTGGGTTTGGTATTTTTGGAAGTACCTATTTGAAGTAGTGTTATTTACATTGGTAATATTTACATTTTGTTCATTAGGTAACAATTTATTTACAGTATTAGGCTTATTTACATTATTAACAAGGGGAGGGAAGTCCTCCTCACTCTGCTTTGACTTTGTAGCGGCAATGCTTGCATATGTTATTTTACTTTTTTTTTCTGCAAGTTTTTTCATTTTGACTGGACATGTTTTTGAAATTGCCAAATGAGGCCCGCTGCAATTTATGCAGCAAAGGTCATTCGGTCTGTCGCATTCTTTGTATAAATGTTCACCCGCGCAACAGCTGCAGCGTTGCTTGCCGTTACAAACACGAGCAGAGTGATTAAACTTGAAACATCTGAAACATTGTTGTAGTGGAGGCACATAGTCGAACACTCTGTATGAGAAGAGGTCGTATTGAACATTGTCAGGTAATGTATTTGAAAGAAAAGTGATGCTGACCGTCTGTAGCGGCACTCTTTCTTGTCCAACTTTTTTGGTAAACCGTCTGACTGCTATAATTTCGTACACTGACGACAGTTTTGTGTAGAGTTCTTTGTTGGAAATGTTCGGTGGTACAAATCTGATTATGCCCGTTTTCTCTATTTGCGCTGCCGGTATATATGCTCGCATGCTATACTTTTCAAGAAATGCCGAGTTCATCAAAAAGTTATTTGCAGTATTGTACTGCTTAAAAACGACCACAATTTTGTTGGCGTTTATACGCTGAATGGCCACAACACCTTTAATACCTGTCGTGAAAATGTGGTTCAGGTAAATAGGGCTCTTGTTGCCCAGCCTCTCTTTCATGTTTGTGCTTTCAACAAAAACTTTAAAGTCTGTATTAGTAGAATTTTCAGGATAGAGTCTTTTATAATTGGGTTTAAAATAAGTCTTTTCCTCACCACTACCGCCGCCGCCGTCTCCACTAGGGTCCACATCGTCCCCACGAGACCTTTTAGCTGAGGTTGTGGCTGGGTGGGCAGGGGGATTATCCCCCCCGCCCTCGTTTCCAACCATTTTTATATTTACCCTTTCTTATTAACTGTATTTACACTAATATTTACAAAAATAAGACAAACTATGCAATTATTAGCAAAAAAATTAAAAACTTTGGAAAATTTGCAACTTGCGGTTCAAATTCCCGCCAAAGAATCCCCCCTAATTTGTCTTTGACTGGGAAACGTCATCGCGTTCTTAGTCATCTATTCTGTGATTGCGCCACTTTCGCCAGCGTTGCCAGTCGTACGGTACTTACCGCATTTGTACGGCAATTTTAAGACCCGCACCACGCTATGTAATCTCCATAGAAAGGCGCGAGCGCAGCCGCACATACACAGCCTCATTCCGTTCCACGTTTGTACATATTGCCAAACGCACACACAGGCTAATATCGAACGGTGCGGGAGGTATTGACGGGTTGTCCAATGCGCCGGGACGGTCGGCACGCCAACCTCGACTTCATTTAACTTGCTACTTACACAGCGCATCACCTGCACGCACGTCGCTCAAGACTATTGGCAAGATGGGACTAACATAAAATATGGTTATGTGTATGGTTGCGTCAACAATAGCGAGAACAAAACAATATTCAAGGTACTCCGAGAAAAACAAATGTGAGTACCGTAGATAGTTGTTTGTAACCAATTAGTAACGTCATCTACATGGAAGTAGAGATAAGTAGGTTTGTTATCAAAGATAAATTACAAATAAAAAGAACGGTTCTAACATAAAAAACGATACTAGTCTTCGCATTGTGAAAAATTGTTACACTGCAATAAAATAACTCAGTGTAGAGCCAGATTAGGAATAGCGTCATTCCATTTCCTTCCGTGGATGTCGTAGGAGGCGACTAAGAAAGTAAATTACCGGGATACGGGCAGCAGCGTCTTCCTGAGATTCCAACCGCATACTGCGATCGCCAACCCACCTGCCAAGCGTGGCGATTATGGGAAACCCTTCATGGTTAGAAAACCATGAGGGAGGCCTATGTCCTAAAGTGGGCGTCAAATGGCTGATGATGATGATGATGATGAATAAAATAACTTTACAAATAAAATGCATCTGACTTCGAAGTAATTTCCGTTGCTATATAAATTAATTAACAGCTCTAATAACAACGCATGTTTTCAACTATAAATAAAAAAGTGGCTCTAAAATGAGTTGCTTAATTTCTTCGAAGTTTGATGTCTGGATATCTCAGTGGTGTTGTACCAAGATCCTGATATGAAGGATCCAGGTTAGGTTAATAACTATTAATTTTTAAAAATACGGTTTTTAAGTATAGAAGGGTTATTTATGGTTAACATCAGCAAAGTTATGGAGCAAATCATTCTTATAAAGATCGTAAGTTATAGTTGAAAACCTCTATTTTAAAGTACATTTAAATATAGCTCTTAAAAATTGCGAATATTATTATTAAATTGTGATGTCCTTGCCTGGCTACCGTAAGACATGGTATTCTAGTTTGGGACCAGAACAAGTGATTGTATTGTATAAGAGTTATTATTATTGTTGTAAGTTATTGAATATAAGATTTTCTATTTTAATTGCTTACTGATTTTTCTTTCATGCCTCGATTCTTTCAATGTAGTAAATAAACTTATTACCTTTATTGTTGAAAGTAAGATTACGAAACGATTTACGCTGTGCAGGAACTTTCTCTACTCCACTATAAGTAAACTAATTTGATAAAGAACGATGAACGGGTTAGCCGCCTGCCTATAAGTACTTGATAGATACCTGCTTTACCGTGCAGAAACTAGCGGCCGCGCGGCGGCCGGCCCATGCCGCTCGCTACATAAACATTGTGCCGGGCCCGAAGATTACTTACTATCTTTATTTGTATTGTGCCCGCACGGTAGCACGGTATTGCCTTTCGAGTCATCGTACGTACGATAAAAGAACATGAAGATGAGCGCAAAACTGGACAAAAATGGGTGAAAACTACATGCTTTAAAGCCTCATTTAAAGCGAGCATTTTATTTGCCACGAGTAGCTCATTAGCATACGCTCATACACGCTGCAGTTAGTGTGTTCGCGCGGTAGTTGAACTCGCAGAAATACTTGCTCTGTATGACTGAGCCTTAAGCTTCATTTATTATAATATTACCCAAAACAAACTCGAGCTTATTGTACATTTACTTTAAATTAATAGAAAACATCATACAAAGTAGTACATTGTTTATTAATTTTTTTCTGTTTTATTCTGCTATACCTACGCATCTATTTGTACCTATGTAAACTGCACTTGATTTGTAGATTGATAAAATAAACTATGGTCTGGAATTTTGCAACAAACTCGGCGGACTTTGAAAATTGTTGTTGGCAATTGGCAACACTATTATTGCTTGCTTGTCATTTATTTCTTTCTACACGTTTCAGATATCTCGAAAACGACCGGTGTTTAATAATATTTAGCGGATAATCATGGTCTATTTTAAATGGAAGCATCCGTTTTACTCTTTCACATTGGTGATTGGTTCCTTAGTGATATGCGCTCAGTCGGACGTGCCTCGACCTCGCGGGGTATCCCTCTCCAAAGCGGCTCTTTATTCGCCGACAAAGGATTTCACCTGTTTCGACGGTACAGTTACGATACCCTTTAGCTACGTAAACGACGATTATTGTGACTGCTTCGACGGGAGCGACGAGCCGGGCACGCCGGCTTGTCTGAACGGGGTTTTCCACTGCGCGAACGCGGGCCATCGGGCGCAGAATATCCCCAGCTCACGCGTCAATGATGGAGTGTGTGACTGCTGCGATGGCACCGATGAGTACGCCGTGCCAGGCGCATGCAGCGATTCCTGTGAGGAGCTGGGCCATGAGGCACGCGTCGAGGCGCTACGCCAAGCGGAGTTGCTCAAGGCAGGCAGTACCATCAGACAAGAACTCATCGAGAAAGGCAGCAAAAAACGCAATGAAATGGCTGACCAACTCGCCCAGCTAGAAAAAGACAAGGAGGAAGCAGAGAAAATCAAGTCAGAAAAGGAAGCTCTCAAGGAGGAGCTTGAAGCTAAAGAGAATGAAGCGTTGAAGGTGTATAGAGAGGCAGAAGAGAAGGAGAGACAAAAGAGGGCTGAGGAGGAGGCACAGGCCACTAGGAAAGAGGCCACAGACCACTTCAACAGGTATGACTCGGATGGTGATGGCCAATTGACCATTTCAGAAATTCAAGTCAGAAACATCTTTGACAAAGATAAGGATGGGGAAGTATCTGAAGATGAAGTTAAACACTTTATAGGTGAGGTGGAAACTGTTGATCTGGAATACTTCATTGATCATGTTTGGCCTCTGATGAAGCCGTTCCTCATGATGGATCAAGGCATGTTCCGTCCCCCAGCTGACCTTGATGAGGAAGAACCTGAACATGATGGGGAGGAAGAACCTGACCTAGATATTGATGATCCAGCTGCAGAAGATGGAGAAAATACTGAGGATCTGGCTAATGAAGAAGAACATGCAGAACCTGAAACAAAGCAGGCATACGACCCTGCAACACAAAAACTTGTCGATGAAGCTTCAGAGGCACGCAGCCAGCTGACTGATGCTGTAAGACAAGTCAGGGAAATAGAGTCCAACATCAAAAATATCAAAGAAAACCTACAGAAAGATTATGGTTCACAACAAGAGTTTGCTACCCTGGAGGGACAGTGCTTTGAGTATGAAGACAAGGAATATATCTATAAGCTGTGCATGTTCCAGAAGGTAACACAGAAGTCGAAAAATGGTGGCGCAGAGGTTGGCCTTGGCAGCTGGGGTGAGTGGATGGAAGACCAAGAGAATCAATACGAGGCTATGAAGTACACTAATGGTATGGGCTGCTGGAATGGTCCTAATAGAATCACTATTGTTAATATAAAATGTGGCTTGGAAACGAAAATATTATCAGTATCAGAGCCATACCGCTGTGAATATAAAATGGAACTTATAAGTCCGGCTGCCTGTGATGACTCCAAGCCTCAAAACACGACACACGATGAGCTGTGAGAACTCTAATTCATCTAATTTTCACACCTCATACTGTAAAATGTCAACATAGCAATAAGTACTAGGGTAAGTAATAACTAGTGCTATGGTCAAGTCAATCACATTATTCCTGGGAAAAATGTGGTATGATCGTAATTTCATTCATAAATTGAGATGTAGTGTAAGTAGGAAAATCATTTTCATAAATATTCAGCATATGGGTATGCATTTACTTAGTTAATTTATTGTTCCGTTAATCACAAAAATGTTTCGATGCGAAGACTGAAACAGTAAAACTATTTTTTATCAACAATTCTTAAACACATTCCACAGAAGTAAGGCTGTTGTTGATCAACAGAAAAAAATGAAGTGAAATCATTATAGAACAAAAAAGTGTAAGTGATTTAAATAATAAAGTTGTTTTTTGTCACTTAAGTCTTTTTTTATCTGATATAATGTAACTGTATTAGTTTTTATATTTATTAAATATTACCGTAGCCATTGCCGTAGCCATTGGATAATTAAGTTGTCAGCAAAACCAATCTCTGCTGGACAAGCTCAATACTGAGATAGCACAGATCCATTTTGTGTATGTTTTCTCCTGATAACTGCCTATCAGCAGTTATCAAATGTTTTTCAGATTTCATCAACTTACCAGCATAGGCCACCCAGGAAAGAACCGAATATAATCCCTATTTTTGGCTATGTTTCTTTATAACTCTGTCAAATCTTAACCGATATTGACACTTCGGTATTTGACACGATCAACAATAAACTATTTCATATGCTCGATTAAAACAAAAATTACGAAATATCTCGGAAAATGTATCTCTTTTAGTCAATTACTAGTTACTACAATTTTTTAATAGATTAAACATCAAAAACATGCTCTGAAATGTGACTTCATAAGCCATTATTATAAAATTCCGTTTTAAAAGTAACTCATTTGATATTTTGTCAAATACACAATTCTTTTTTTGTTCGAATAGATATAACGTCCCATTGGTCCCATTTTAATTTGGTGAAGATCTGATGACGACTTTCAGAGATGGAGAATGGAACTCGTCAATGGACAGCAGTAAATAAGGCCTAATGGGGCATCCTGTAGAAATATGCATGTTTCATGAAATATAGTGTAAAAGTAGCCCCAAGGTAATTTGGTGATGTTCTGATGAAGACTTTCGGAGATGGAAATCGACTATTTCAAACGTTAAAATTTGAAGATTTAAGTAGTGTAAATTATGGTTATGAGGGACTTGATGTTTTTCTCCCCCTCCCCCACTAAACTTAATAACGGTTTTTAATTCAAAACAGGTCACTTCGGAACACTACAGCACTAAAAAGTCAAGGAGTTTGGTATACATGTAGGTATTGTAGAAGGATAATTTGTAGCCGGTGACGGTTCATGACCAGCACAGGTATATTTTGGGCACTGACTCCAAATTATACTTTTATGTATGTACTTCTAATTTAAAGGTATTCTTTTAAATTATTACTTACTTTTTAGCAGTCGGTTTTATTTTTTACAAATTTTTTTTTTAGTTTACTTTCTGCACATAATTATATAACTATACAGACCGGTTATTTACTGCTTCCGATTCTCCAAGAGGTAATAGATAATATAATTTGCGGACGAAGATACGTGTCTGGTTTTTGCGATAAAACGTATTGTCGAATTAGACAAAATACTTGGCTTGGCCCTCCGCAGCATGAAACTGCGTTAAACTTTTTTATTATTACATAAGTATTTATTATTTATTGCACAAATGGAAATGTACAAAAGGTGAATTTAATTCTACCAGTCAACCCGCAGGAGGTACAGGAAACGCAAAAATTGAGATAGGCGTCCAAAAAAGAAAATCGCTTAGAATAACGTCCCATATTTCGCCAGCTACGTAATGCAAGATAAAAACGTTTGCTGCTGTGTCGTGTCGTGGGGGCTCTTGGTTGGCCACGTCTTGCCGCGACGACGCGTCGGCAATCGCGATAATAAGACGCGAAACTGCCCAATCCCAATATTACCTAAACTCTCACTATTACACAACATAAACTCACACATGTATCCCGGCGGTGTAGGCAGAGACTAGGTTTTGCAACAATCCTGACAGGCTTCTTTCACTTCAACAACATTCATTAGTTGACGCATGCTCGCACGCCGGTTTCGGGTAACTTTTATCTTGCTCATTGCTAATATATCCCCTAACTGTAACTATCAATTGTAGATAATATTTGTTTATTATTACAGTACGAATCTTGATACTGAAGTACAACCCGCAATGGATAACAACACGTCGTATGATTGTTTCCTACCTATGTGATATCCATTGCGGGTTTTACTCAGTCCGTACCAAGATAAATAAAATTATGTCCATTGCAAAACACGCAATTTATGATACATCAGACCTTACAGGTATCTAGTCCAATCAATGGGTTGATAAGGGCGATAATACACAGGCGGCACGTTTTGAATGAAAGCGCCAACTGCAGTGTCGACAGCTGCAGTTAGGTTGGCACTGATGTCGGTCGTTCGCAACGTGCCGCCAAGGATGTTTTCTTGCGTGCCGCCCGTGTATTAACGCCCTAAGGCCAGCATATTCTCTGTGAGGCCAGCTACAGTTTGTGCTCAGATTAGATAATAAATAATTTATTAATCTGAGAGCTTGTGGCTACAATCCAACTCAAACACCAAACTACTTCTTTCGTTCGGCGCATTCTGCGTCTCGTCTACAGAACAATATTAATTTCTAGTCTGTCGAAGCCCGTAAGGACTATCCACATTACAACAGGCCGGCTCGTGCGGATGCAACGATACAAACTAAAATAAACCTTAGATACTTCCAAGTTAGAGACTACAGTACAGTAAACAGACGACATAGGGATATCTACAATAACAGGCGGCCACGTGTGGCATGACAGGACGATGCGGGAATAGTTAGGTAGTCTAAGGTCGCCTTGAGGACCAAGGGGACAAGCGGAGCCGGGCGTTACGCAATAATATGACAATGGTGATTAATGATTACTCGTGATAATGGTGAAGTGTGAAGGGCCGCACCATAGCACCACCACAAAGCTCAGTATCAGATTTTCAGGCAACTGTATCTGCACCCATGTGTGCGGTCACTTGCAGTGTCATCATCATCATCATCATCAGCCGTTTGACGTCCACTGCAGGACATAGGCCTCCTTCATGGTTTTCATAACCATGAAGGGTTTTGCCATGTTTTGCCATACCTAATCGCCACGCTTGGCAGGCGGGTTGGCGATCGCAGTATTCGATTGAAATCTCAAGAAGTCGCTGCTGCCCGTCTCCTGGTAATTTATTTCCTTAGTCGCCTTCTACGACATCCACGGAAGGAAATGGAGTGACGCTATTCTCAATCCGGCGCCACACGGAGCAGCAGCTTGCGGTGTGGATCCAAAAAATATCTAAATGATGTATTATGGCTCTTCATTGCCTTTAGTTAGGTACTAATTACGTCTCAGTCTTCCTACTACTAATACTTGTATGGATTTATTTTGAAATAGGTACCTAAATCTAATATATAATACCGGGTGGCATTTTAGTCAACTGCAAAACTTTAACGGGGCTTTTTACTCATAAATATAAACACCTTTTACTATGGGGCCAAACGAATCAGAGCAAAAAATAAATGAGCTGTTTCATACATAAGATAGAAGCAGAACTGCACCAAATGTATGAAACAGCTGCTTTATTTTTTGCTCTGATTTGTTTGGCCCCATAGTAAAAGTTTTTTGTATTGACGAGTAGAAAGATCCCTCAAAGTTTGGCAGGTGACTAAAATGCCACCAGGTATAATAGATATATAAATCTTGACAGTGTTTTTTATCGAACTTCTCCGAAACGGCTTCACCGATTTTAATGTCATTTTTTTAAAATATTTTATTTGGTAGGTCCGAGAATAGGTCGTAGAGGCTAATTAGTATGGCAAAACAACGTTAGCCAGGTCAGCTAGTAAATTAATAATAACGGGCTTTTTTCACTGTTTTTTTTTAAGTTTATAAATATTTAAGAACTATGAACTTCGCACTTTTTCTTCATACGGGTTTTCGCAACTGGTTATGAAACACCAGGGGCCTAATTATGCGCACCAAATCTTGAGCCATTCCAATCGCTTAACTGTCAAATTCCATACTAATTTGACAGTTAGAGGATTGGAATCGCTCAGGATTTGGTGCGCGTAATATAGGGGCAGTTGTAGGCGACTGAAAGGTTTGATCTGTATTTAAAACTCCTTCAGAGCTGTCAACTGTGCTGCTGATTTGCGCGCAGCGCGACGAGTAATCATCTTTATCTAAGTAATGTAGACTTCTGAAAACCCGGGGATATTGTATCTGTGGATAAATAAACGTCAAAATAAGAAGAAGAAAAGAAACAGAAACAAGACGGCGCACAGTGGGTCGAAACTGCTATATGAGGGACATAGGTTTTTTTTTCTCAAATTCCTGTTTTTCTTGACGCTCATCGAAAGATCTTGTTATTCTAATGAATAATTGTAACTGAACGTTTTTCTCTAAAACTGATATTTTGCCCGGAAAAAAAAATATTTTTACTTTTGTTGTATGAAATGAAACAGAAACTGCTAAAATTTGGCCAAGTCTTAACAGATCTTGCTTTAAAACTACTTACCTCTTATTCTTTAGTTTACTGGCTAGAATTATACCCTATCAGCGCGCGCCCGAAGTTGCCCGTTCAAAAGTTATAAGAATCCGAAAAATTTTAAAAATAATATTTTTATTAATTTTTTAATGTCGTAGATTATCAAATATTTAACCAAAATAATAGAAATTCTATGACTAAATATGAAAATTTAAACCAACCAAAATTCAGACCATAGTTTTCCGAAGAGAAACTGTTAAGTTCAGAACTTAAAAATATATTTCATCATCAGCCTTAAAATGAACCAACTGCTGGGACACAAATCTCCTCTTGTTGGGGGGGTGTTGGGTAGTAGTCCACCACGCTTGCCCAGTGCAGGTTGGTGGATAGAGTACTATGTAATCAGTACCGTTAGTCGCTTTTTACGACATCTACAGGATATGAAGATATAAGGTGAAGACTTGCATCAGTCAGAAAAAAGAGGAGAGTTTATATACACCTGAAAAAGCACTAGCACTCTCGATTTCGCTTAACTTATCCAAGTGGCAATATGTTAATCTACGAGATTCTGCAATTGAACAAGGTGCAGCATTTATGTATCCCTCTTACTATAAAATAAAGCAAGCGAAATTAAATTGTTACCCTACAAAAGAAGACATCACCATAACCGAAGATGGGGCATCTATTAAACTGCAGGGCCTTCTTAATTTGATTATCTTTAGATTACTAGACGCAATGGATTTCAATCTATCATCTAAAGCTGATTTAAAGCTGATATCTAAATGGGGTTTCGATGAAGCATCCAGTCAAAGCAACCATAAGCAGAAGGTCAGCAGTTCTGATTTTGACGATTCTAGTGTTTTCATGGTCAGCTTAGTACCCATAAGGCTGATGCGTGACGAAGAAATACTGTGGGAAAATGATCGGCCGTATTCAACGTTTTATTGTCGCCCTATTCAATTTAAATTCATGAAGGAGTGTGAAAGTTCAGTACAACTTGAAAAGGAAGCCATAGAACTGCAAATAGAAGCACTTCAACCATCTCAACTGCAGGAAGTGACTGTGAAACATCAACTGCTAATGACAATGATTGATGGAAAGATTTCTTCGTACATGTCAGAAACTTCAATGGCTGTGTGTGACATTTGTAAGGCGAAGCCATCAGAGATGAATAAGCTAGAAGACATCGACCATAGAACAGAAAATGAAGACATGTACCAGTACGGATTGTCTTCATTACATGCGTGGATCCGCTGCATGGAATGTTTGCTTCATATAGGTATATAATTTTTAATATCATAATCGAGTAACTATAACGTGCTATATATTTTGGAATGAATATTTCTTTGTAGAAGTTGATTTTCTGGATACTAATGAATTGCCTTCTTTGTTTCAGCTTACCGGATGGACTTTAAAAAATGGAGCTCAAGGGGCGAGGACAAACGTAGTTGGCGGAAAGAAAAAAACAAATCCAGCAAGCCTTTAAAGATGAAAACGGCTTGCTGGTCGATATTGTAAAACAAGGCGCAGGCACTACAAATGACGGCAACACTGCCAGAAGATTTTTCAGTGATGCAAAAACATCGGCTCGAATCACAGGAGTTGATGAAGAGCTGATTGAAAGGTTCCACATAATCTTGCAGACAGTGGCTTCTTGTGAGCAAGTGGACCTTCTTAAATTCTCTCAATTTTGTAAAGATACTGCCACTTTGTATGTACAGTTATATCCGTGGTACTACATGCCCTCTAGTGTACATAAGTTGCTACTGCATGGTACGGATATAATTAAGCAGTTTGGACTCTTACCAATCGGGAAACTATCGGAAGAAGCATCAGAGTCTCGAAATAAAGACTTTCGTAAATATAGAGAGAACCATTATAGAAAAGTAAGTAGAATAGCGACAAATGAAGATATCTTGCATAATCTTCTCGTGTCGTCTGATCCAAAACTGACCTATCTAAGGCCAAGAATGCCCAAACAACGGAGAAGGGTTCTCTCACCAAGAGCAGTCGAGCTTTTGGTGTCTCTTCCAACTGAACCGGTACTGGAATTTATAGATGTAAATACTTTACAAGATAGTGATAGTGATTAATTTTGTTGGATTTTATTTGTTTTTTTGTAGTAGCTATAGTTTTTAATAAATATCGGCTTATAATTAAATATAATTATCGACTTTAATATTAATTTATTTTTACTATTTTCGATAAATGTATGTTTTGAAATTATAAATTTTCCTAAATAATATATATTGTAATGTAACAAAATTATTTGATTGTGATATTAATAATAAAAAAGTACTTTTCACTTACTATTTTATTTTCATTTTACTCTTCCTCATAACTCTTGAACGGGCAACTTCGGGCGCGCGCTGATAGGGTAGAATTCTAGCCAGTAAACTAAAGAATAAGAGGTAAGTAGTTTTAAAGCAAGATCTGTTAAGACTTGGCCAAATTTTAGCAGTTTCTGTTTCATTCCATACAACAAAAGTAAAAATATTTTTTTTCCGGGCAAAGTATCAGTTTTAGAGAAAAACGTTCAGTTACAATTATTCATTAGAATAACAAGATCTTTCGGTAAGCGTCAAGAAAAAAAGGAATTTGAGAAAAATAAAACCTATGTCCCTCATATAGCAGTTTCGACCCACTGCGGTATCGGCGGTATGGGCTTAAGCTCTTTGCCATAGAGTAACTTATTATACTGTAGACTCTTAGCCTTTTCCCTACAGGAGAAAAAAATATTACAAAAAAAAAAAAGTAGATTTTGTTGAGGTTAGGAAGGGAGGCAATAAATAACGCACGTCCCAATAACGCACACCCCGATAACGCACACCCCGATAATGTACAGCCAATAATCCGTGCACATGTACACGGATTATTGGCTGTACACTATCGGGGTGCGCATTATCGGGCTGTACAAAATCGGTACGGGGCAATAATCCGTGTCCAACCACAGACAAGAAAATCACTTGATAGAGTGGTGCCTCGTTTACATAAGCTAATTTGATTTACTTATTTTCAAAACTGCGTTCAAAATAAATATAAAATAATTGTCAGACATGTTTCTGTTTACGCATCAGATTAAGTAGGTGTTTTAAAGTTTAATATTTTTATACGTAAGCTGATAGATAAGCAAGCGTAAGACAAACAATATCAGCCGGATTATGGCTGTAGATAAGTTCTCAGACCAACCTTCGTATGACTGCTAAGGCTCGTGGTGCTCCATCTTGAGCAAGAGCGTTCCGTAAAGGATTATCCATATTACAATCTGTGGTTACAATGCAGTGCCGGTGACTTGCTGGCGCAACAGTACAGACTAAAAAAATGCATAAAAGCTACCGTAAAAAATTCCCGATGTAATTAATCTTAATTTTTTTGCGTGCTTCCTCTGCACCTAAATTAGGTATCCAATTTCTCGCCTACGCACTCACATACAATGAAAATGTGGGAAAACATCTTTTCGATTTAGGGATCCGTTTTCGAAAATTAAATATTTAGCTTTGAAGCTCATATTTTGGTTTGAGTTGGGCGCCCCATATACCGAATACAGGAATAGAAACGTGAAAAAATGTTAAATAGTGGCACATTATAATTAAATTAAAAGGAAAACTATCACGGCTAAGGAGGCTTTACAAGTTAACAGGAGACGAGGATGAAGTTGTTCTGACCGTACACTACTTTTATGTTTAGGTTAAACTATCTTATAAACTTAAAAATTTTCAGATGAAATCTAAGCTAGTCTATACTCGGCTTCATGCCTGACCAGTAAGCTCTCACCTAGTCTTCCATGGAACACGAAATGAGTTGGTAGCCAAAGATCACTTAGAAAGGAGGCCACGTTTATTGGCTATGGATGGAGCCGTTGCCCAAGCTTCCCGGAATTCAAAGACGAAGAAGAAGAACAGCAAGCAGTAAAGCTTGTCGTTGGCACAGTAGCACATAAGCTGTTTGTCGATACAAATTTATTAAATTGAAGATAACACTAAGATTGACTTTTTTCTAGTACTCCTTTATTCATTGACTTAGTTGTCATTTAAAATTATTTGCCACTGTGGTGATAACATGTCAGTATTGTGCCATTGAAGACGATAAGGAGTATGTAATGAAGTTAAATAAAATATTTAATACCTACTTACGTTTAATTTTATTACCAAAGTAGCTTAGAATGAAAAAAAACTATCTACGACCTAAAATAGCGTTATCTCCTATTTTCTCCTAGTTTGCACTATCTCTTATTTTGCAATATATTTTTAAAGACATTAAAGTAACATTGCTCATCGAGGAAAACACTCCTTAGATTGCAAAGTGATAGTATTAATTCAGTTCTATTGTTACTATATGTATATCTATCACGCAAGCAGCTGAGGAATTATATTAATGTGTGTAGTCAAATCTCTTAGCAAAGAAACAATAACAAGTATGTAACATAAATAAAAGTATATAAATGTCACTTAAGTCACCGTTCAAATCGACTTCTGTAAGAAGAATTGTAGTTAAATGCTATTTAAGCCACATTTAAGAAAATGGTGCAAGTCGGCCTTAAAGATAAAATATATTTATTGTTCATAAAAAAAAGATACACTTCTTATGGATTATGGAACAGTACTTACCTAAATGGTTGAAAGAAAAATTCTGTGAAATTATAAGTAAGGTGTCCATTGGCACCTATTCTAGGGTAGTTAAATTACACTATAGTTTATTGAATAGTCTAGTTTCTTTCTTAGAGTATAAAATACTATTACTATGGTTTCTTTACAAAGAATAGTAGGTAGTTAAGGTTTGAAACTTCGCAGTCAACTCAGCAGCTGCTACATGTAGGTTTATGAACTTGGCTCATCTCTCCATTGATAGATTTGGTACTGGAACCGGCTTCAGGAAGGATGGCGGTGCCAGAATGAAGGCGTAGGCAATGAAACTTGGTTTCGGGCATTTTAATTTAGGCATTACAATCAGAAAAATGCGTCTTTCGTTTCAAGTCTCAGCTGAGCCAAAGCCGTCAATCACAGTGAAGAAAAATAGGTACTTATTAATAGGGATTTATTATTTATTAGTTTGTGCGTCACCCTTTTGGAAGTTCAGAAATTACATTCGGTTTTTTGAATTTTATGAATGAATGTCAAAAACCACCTGGATTATGGAATAAATTTCTAAACGAATCCTAAGCTCAACTGCTGATTTCATGTCAAGTAAAATGCGCTAATCATATGTGAACGGGGCACCGATATGGACGCCAATTATTGGTCGTACAAAATCGTGCGTGCATTATTGGTCCGTACCGATATTGCGCGACCCGATAACGTACGGGCAATAATGCACACCCCAATAATTGGTGTCCCTTGGGCACGAATTATCGGGGTGTGCATTATTGGCTGTACGTTATCGGGTCGTACAATATAGTGACCCCGTAAAATGGACCTCGACGATTTTATAGCACGTTCTAGCTTTTCCATGCTGCAAGGAAAGATCGACAATAGCATTATTAAGGCACTTGAGGTGATGGGTTTCGAAAGACCCACGCGAATTCAGGCGCAAACGTTGCCTCACCTTCTCCACGGTCAGGACCTCATTGGAGCTGCTAAGACAGGCAGCGGGAAGACTCTAGCATTCCTCATACCTGTAGTGGACCGCTTGATCAAACTTGGCTTCAATAGGAAACATGGTGAGTGGGTGATACAGTCGGTTTGAATACAGGTGCACGAAACGAACCTTTTTATATGGGTATGGGGAGCGGAGGGAAGAGGGAAGATCCCTCCTCAATTCCCCACACTTAGGACATGATATTTATGAGTTATGATTATGATAGCGACAACTTATGTATTAATTGTCGCCTAATGATTTGAAAAGGGTGACAGATCATCCGAAGAAAATATTTTGCGGATGAATTGACGCCTAATAATTTGAAAAGGGCGATCCCAGGATGAAATATTTTGCGGATAATTAGTCACCTTGTCCTCTTTTCTGATACTTTCACTGGGATAACTCCTAAATTTTATATTATGTTGAATAAACATCGCATCATAATGTACAGTCAATGTTTATGGTGTTATTGATGCACTACTAGCTATACGAAAATTTATATAAAGACATGATTCCTTAAATACTCCTCAGTGGCAGTTTAAAGGGAAAGATGTAACCAATGATTATTTAAACTGCCTCTAAGGATTATTTTAGATGAATCGCGTTTGTAGGGTTCCATAGTCGACAAGGAACCCTTATAGTTTCGCCATGTCCGTCTGTCTGTCTCTATGCCATTGTAAATCATGTAGATGAAGCTGTTTTTTTATTTATTGATACTTTTAGTGCACTTAAAAAAAATCGTACAATGCGGCACAATGTAATTCTGTAAACCAGATATAACCCCCTCTTTCTAAGGATATAGAACCCTACACTGTGCCTGGCCCGACACATATTTGGCACTGTAGCAATAAGGCCACACATTGTCCTTTTTCATTGTAACTTTCATATTTTATGTCTCGCTTCTTGTGTGCAATAAAGAATATTCTTATCTTATCTTATCCAATGTGTTGTGTAATGTCATATTTTTTAGGCACTGGATGCATAGTTCTTGCGCCTACAAGAGAGCTGGCACTGCAAACCTTTGAAGTCCTCAAGAAACTCCTGGTCAGCATAGACTTAACCTTTGCACTGATAGTTGGTGGTGAGAAGAAAATGAAAGAAATTAAGCTGCTTTCAAAAGGTCTGAAAAATATGCAAAACTTTTTTAGTTTTGGTAATTTTCTTCATACATACTTCTAAGTTTAGGATTCAATGTTACAGGGATCAACATAATAGTGAGCACGCCAGGCCGTTTGCTAGACCACCTTCAGAATACTAAGGAACTAAACTGTATAAACTTGAAGTGCCTGGTTGTAGACGAAGCTGACAAGCTACTGGAGGCTGGATTCGAACAACATGTCAGTGGAATTGTCAAATTGTTGCCAAGTCAGTACTAAATCTTTACTGTAGGTACCAGGTAAAATGGTCAAGAACAGGATAATGTTTTCAAAAAAGATCCATACTCAGAGCCCAAAACTGTTTTCTAGTGCATAGTTTTGCAGTACAAATTACGCAAAAAATTCTAACCCACAATAAGTAACTTTCCAGAAAAACGATTTTTCATGTACATACATACAAAAAAACCCCAGGTACATGTTTGTGATGTCGTTGTTTCTGGTTCCCACGACAACGGGGATTCCTAGTGTGGGGCCAGAAGCAATGTATGTGCCTGTGTGTAATATAATGTTATGTTATATTAGGTTAATAAATTTTTTTCCTAGGTTAATGTTATAGTGATTGCAAATATGAAACATCCTATCAAAAACCTGGAGCAAAGCAATATTTTACATAAAAACATGTTTTTCTCGATATTTGCTTGTGTTGGAATATTTCTATGTAACACGGTCCAATTCATTAAAAGTATGTAACTTTGAAACTAACCGTGTTATTTATAAAAACATGGTCTACAGCACTCCTCAAATGCAGTTTAAATAGTCGTTTGAAGGAGTGTTTTAAGGAATTGTGATTTTATAAATAAGACTAAGTACCTATATGCGAGCATTCGAACCTCTCGAGTGTGACGCCCGTGTTCTTGATCCATTGGTATTTGTATAATTACATAAAAGCACACTTGCATTTTTTTTTAGAGGCCAGACAAACAGTTTTGTTCAGTGCAACAATAGATAGCAAAGTGAAGAATCTTGCCAGGTTAGCCCTAAGGAGTAACCCTGTGTTGATATCTGTTGCCAACCATGAGCAGTCCACAGTATCTGGCTTACAGCAAGGGTAAGCTTAAAATGTAAAGTTTTTTGTTTATATCTGTCTGCCATCAGTCAACACCAGCTTGAGACACTGTGTTCCGTCCGTCCGTCCGTCTGTCTGTCAAGACCCTTTATATCGGGAACGTGTGGAAGTATCGAGTTGAAATTAAAACCATATACTCAGGTCTACAGTCCCTTGAAGGTGTGAAAAAATCAAACTTCTAAGTTAATGTAAAAAAGTTAAAAAGCTATATTTCGACACTCAAGGGAATCAAAATTTATAGGGTATTTTCCGTTGACCTGGAACTATGAAATCTGGCAAGTAATATCGTGTTAGACTACAAGTATAGGAAATAATCTGAAAACTATCCTACATTTGTAATTGAATCATAAAAAATATAGTCTTATTTTGTTTATGCTCTATCATAATAACGGTAAGGCATCAAACTTTGCGTGATTATGGGAATTCTTGTAAATATATACTAACGACAAATGATAAAAAACGACCAAGGGCGAGTTCGGAACCCCCGGTGCGCGAGTCCGACTCGCACTTGGCCGGTTTTTTAATGTTAATCTATCCTATTTTTGAAATTTTAGCCTTACACACCCCTCAATTCTAAAATAACACTTGGACAAACTGTAAAATTCAGATCATTTACTTCCTTTATTTAAACACAATACAAATTTGTTATTAAATGTCTATAGTTTAATAACAAAATTGTATTATACTCGTGTAAGTTCAGAGTTCAAAAGTGTTTTATTCAACGTAGCACAGAAACTGCTACTTAATGAACGTTACAAGTTAAACTACGTGCCCATTTCGAAATCTAGATCATTTTGGAGAAAAAATCTCCAAACTTATTCTTTTCAAAGTAAGTAAAATAAATTAACAAACAAGTACAAGAAGTCTTAGCCGAACCATACTGAAGATCTTACTAATTTGCAGGTATTACATTTGCCCTGTAGAGCAGAGGATACCGTGGCTCTTCAAGATGCTAAAGAAAAGCAAGAAACAGAAAGTGATGGTCTTCTTCTCGTCCTGTAAATCTGTCGACTTTCACTACGAGTTCTTTAGGCACCATTGCAATGCTTCTGTGATAAGTATTCATGTAAGTGTTCACTTAAAAAAAATCTTCCCACTTTTTTCCCCTTGTGAACAAATTACACACTACCCTGTGTGATATAAAGGCTATTAGGTACTGTTTAGGACCTGTAGCAAATTTTCAGTTCATACAACCTACGGTTTTTTTTAAATTTAATACAAAATGTAGAGAATAATATTTTCCAAAATTATTGTCATAAATTGACCAGTGCAACTTTGAAAAAAATTAAAAAAATAGCCTACCTAATTTCCTACAACTACCTCTGAAATACAATGAACACGAGCCTGAAAATGCAATGCGCATTTCGCTTGTCAATAAGAGGAACGGAATACGCAGAGCGGACGCGGCCAACCTAGTATAGTGGAGAGGCACTGAAAGATCTGGTCTTGAAGCTTGACGTCCAATGGATAATGTAACTTTTAACGTATTCATATGTGTGCGAAAGCGGAACGTTCACTTAGCTATGCCGCCGTAAAAATATCAGGCGTAATATGTATCACATATAGTGGATATCGCATTTCAGTGGATATCTGCGACGTGACAATGATATTGGGACGTGACAGTGAGATGGTGATCCGATTTGGACGACGCGACCTAAAAACTCTTGTAATTACAGGGCAGACAAAGTCAGTCCAAAAGAAGGGAGGCTTTCCAAACCTTCGTCCAAGCTAAAAGTGGCGCACTATTCTGTACCGATGTTGCGGCGAGAGGCCTGGACATACCATGTGTTGACTGGATTGTGCAGTATGATCCACCTACTGATCCTAAGGTATAATACATATAGTCGTTCTTAATAAGTAAATAAACTTTACATAAAGAGCGCTGCTAAGGGCACTGGCACGGTGTGCTAGAGGCGTGAGTTCGAACCCCTTTTCGGCCCGGAATTGTTCTGTCTATGTATGTGAAGTTTGTCTATGAAGCCTAACATGGAACTTATGTTAAAAATAATATAATTTTAACAAGCTGAGTGACGATTGATCTTCACATTTTACCCCGATTTAACCATCACATTTTATTGCTACTTCGTCCGTCACACATCATCGGTGTAAATTGCATGCATATAAAGGTTGATGTGCTGTACCTAGATGTAAATATGACGCCTACTAACTCTAATCTAAATTTAATATCAAAGTAAAAAAAGTGGGGCGCCTTATCAAGTCTGAACCTTTGACATGTAGAGTGGAGACTGATCACGACTGATTGCTGTCTGGACCTTTTACCCTTCTAGCTCGCGCTGTTGGGCAAAAAGGAATTTAAATTTCCAATTACGTTCAAATTGAAGTAGCGATTGCAAACTGCTCTGCTGTACTTCTATTATTCTTACGTAAGTATGTTTCCGGTAATCAATCATTCATTGATTCATAAAGGAATTGTAATACAAGTTACTACTTAATATACGTAACTGTCCACTTAAGAGTTACGACTACGATATTGGAATTGGTAATGTTATAAGTAATTCAATTCCTTCATCATCATCATCATCATCAACCCATTATGTCCCCACCGAGGGGCACGGGTCTCTTCCCTTGAATTCCAATTATTTTTCTGCTTTGATCTTGTCTTGAATTTCTGCGTAATAAGTATTTTCTTAATAAAAATCAAAATAACTGGAAATTTTAGCTCAAGGAAGGAAAAAGAATTCAATTAGGTACTCACTGGAAAGTAAACCAAATCCCTGGAGTTGGAATTACATAATTCAATTTCAAGTAATTAAATACTTCTTTAATTGCAAAGCAATTCAATTAAGTAGTAATCTAATAACCAATGGAATCGAATTGCTCCCAACACACTAAAAGCTGGAGGGTTAGTTAGTATCTCGACTTGTGCAAATCATGCAAGTGTTAGTCTGTCACGTGAGGGGAGGGAGGTACCTTCACATCTTATCGATACGAGGTGGCGGGGGATTTGAATTCACCACGAAATTAGTGTACGTTCCCAAATAGGCGGCATAGGAAAGCCGTAGATATAACGTGTGACAGTTGTCACTTCGCTGGAACAACGATCTGCAGTTACCGGGACTGTGACGGCTGGATGAGGATGGGCAAGCAGACATATTCGGATTCCTTCTTATGGGCCCAAGCACCTGTAGAATTATGTGGGTTAAATTCGTTAATAATTTCGAACTATTCAGCTCATAAAGCACTTATTCCCAGGAATACATCCATAGGGTTGGCCGCACAGCCCGTGGATTGAACAACACAGGAAATGCAGTTTTATTACTAAGGCCTGAAGAGGAGGACTTCGTTACGTTCCTCCACAAAGAAAGAGTTAGCCTGGACAAGTACGCGTTTGAAGATCCATCTGGCGAAATCCAAAACATGGTGAGTGTGTATACTTTGCAGATAAAAATGTTTAAATGGCTGGTAAAGTACTTACTTCTACTGTCCAAGAAACTGTTCTGTACTGAGCTTTGTCAGAACACTTTTGTTTAGTGGAAGTGGGAATTACATCACACGCTCTAAACCACATGAGGGCAAAAAAATATTTGAAATTTGAATTGAATTGAACTTTTTGAACATAGACATACACATATGCACATACTATACTTGTGCAAGCGTCTTCAAGCGATATGTAATAATTAAAAACCGGCCAAGTGCGAGTCGGCATTATCTATACGACATTAGACACAAAGATCAAGAAAAAAACTGTAAAACATCACGTTTGTTGTATGGGAGCCCCCCTTACATATTTATTTTATTTTAATAATTTATTTTTGAAGCGAATATAGAACTAAATATTTTCAAGCGTCTAGCTGTTGCCGTTATTAATATCGAGCAAAAAACGGCAAAAAATTACGTTTGTTGTATGGGAGCCCTCCTTAAATATTTATTTTATTCTGTTTTTCGTATTTGTTGTTATAGCGACAACAGAAATATATCATCTGTGAAAATTTCAACTGCCTAGCTATCACGGTTCATGAGATACAGCCTGGTGACAGACAGACAGACAGACGGACGGACGGACGGACGGACGGACGGATGGACAGACGTACGGACGGACAGACAGACAGACAGACAATGAAGTCTTAAGAAGGTCCCGTTTAGCAACCAACAACTCTTTGTTTGGTCACCAATTTTACAGTGGTTATGTTTGTTACAGTTGGAAGAATTGATATCCAGCAACGGTGTTATAAGGACAATGGCGAGACGAGCGTACCTCTCCTTCCTTCGATGTTACAAAGCCCATCCGCTGAAAAAGATTTTCAACATCAAAACCCTGGACTTGGGTTCGGCAGCCAAGGCGTTTGGGTTCTTAGAAACGCCGCACGTCGATTTTTGTATCCTTTGAAAACGTTTGTCGGTAGATGAAACTGCAAATATGAGCTCCAGCATCCAGACATCCTCAGTATGAACCTAATACGCTGGTTAATACGGCACTGTGAGTTGAGATCACTTGATAGCAGTGTGCTGATACCTTTTTCCTTATACGAGTGATACTTCAGAGTTCTTACAAAACTATTTTTAGTCGGATAAGCGAGTCCTTATTCTAAATGCCTTCATTCGAACTTCAAATCCTTGAGGCAGTAAAAGCAATAATAATAAGCAGCATATGTACGTGCCATTGCAGGGCATAGGCTCTCTATGCTCTTAGAAAGGATGGGCTTAAACACTACGTATGCCCTCCGCTGATAGGCGATTCGAATCCAACAATGTTCTAACGAAGTATGTGAATGGACACTCAGGCACTCAGGTTTCCTCACGTTTTCCTTCATATTTAGCGATTGGCATTGCTGCTACAAATTTCCAAATGTACGTAACTTGAAAACAGTCATTGGTTGCCGGAATCGATCCCATCTGTCGAATGTGAAGTCAGTGTTCTACCGATGCGCTACTACCGCATTTAAAATTTGACAAAGTATCAAATGAGTTACTTTTAAAACGGAATTTTGTATAAAAATACTGGCTTATGACGTCACATTTCAGAGCACTCTTTTTATGTTTAATCTATTTAAAAATTGTAATAACTAGTAATTGACTAAAAGAAATACATTTTCCGAGATATTTTGTAAATTTTGTTTTAATCGAGCATATGAAATAATTTATTGTTGATACTGTCAAATACCGAATTGCACGGATATTTCCCGTTTATTTTTCGTTTTACAATTTTCCGACGTTTCGGTACTTTTGCAAGTCCCGCGGTCTCGGTAGACTCGTGCAAATTCAGTTTTTATTATGTCTTGTGCTCGTGTTAACCTAAGAAAATACAAAGTAGGTAATAATTGTTTAGCATCTTCGCATTTCCTTGACTCTCCTTACAGTAGCAGAAAATAAAAAGAAGTGAATCTCGGGTGGCAGAAGAAACGAAACCTGGATGGTGATCATTGAGATAATTCCACTGGGTTGCAAATGGTGCTTACCTAAGCAAGGTATAATGCGCAAAAACTGATAATGTGATTTATTATGCAATGTTAAGTTGTTTATACTGCAAAGTTGTGTCGTCTTCCAAGTTCTATTGATAAGAATGTAAATGATGATGAATATTTTGTAAATAAAACAATTTATAAGATATATCAGTAAAATATTTTATTTATCTTAGGGCCAATTTTTCAACAGTCAGATAAAACTTAACTGGAGAATAAATTGCATGCTATCACTGTCTAAATCATACGACAAGACAGCGACAACATCAGTTTTATTCTCCAGTTAAGTTTTATCTGACTATTGAAAAATCCGGTCTTAATAGATAACATAATTTTGAATTCCTATTGGATACTTTCCTGACAGTGCCAGCCAGCCTTATCTACAAGGAAAGACTTACTCGCACTGCCAAACCAGCACTCACGATCAACACTTTATCTGACGAACTTTTTATCTTTCCCGCCGCCTCCCTTCTGGCGGAACACCTTGGTTTTCTGTGCGCTCTTATTGACCCCCGCGGGTGCGTTCAAAGACTTGAAATAGCCGTAGCCCCCACCGCCTTTTCTCTTCTGCGGAGGCCCCTTATTCGCTACCCGGAGTTCGATGGCTGGTGGTACGGTGAAGCCGAACGCCTTGGCTACTTTGGCGAGGTCCAAAGTGTCGACATCGAATATCGTCTTCAGATGGTGGGAGTCGTACGCGCGGACGTAGCTTTTCATCGCCTCCTTCGCGGATTGGTTGAGGAAGTAGTTCCTTGATATCAGCTTCTCCAACTGCAACGAGAATACATACGAACAATTTGTAATAAATTGTAACATAAAAACGGTTTGTAATAAAACTCTGCAGGGTTTGCCTGTGACTGTCAGGTTCTGAAAGGTCTGATTCAGATCAGAAAAAAATTGCAGTTTAGATATGCCTTCGGTGAAGTCAATGCAAGAGTGCTGATGACTCCATTTTAAGGGGTTCCGTAGTCGACAAGGAACCCTTACAGTTTCGCCATTTGACATATATGTATTATAATTTGTAAAGGGTAGTGTGTAAACTGACTGGTTCTTCATAACCTGGTTAAATGTATCCGTCATTGTGGTAAAGCCACTGTTCAATGACCTCACAGCTTATGGTGATTTTCTTAGCCCCCTATGGACTTAAGCGTGATGTTATGTAGCCTATATGTTACACGGGAACCTACATTACATATAATTCTGGTGAGTGTTACTTCATTCCGTTCAGTGGTTTTTGCATGATACGCGCAAAAAGAAACAGAGCGAGACAGACATTTATGTCAGACAGAGACATAACTTACAGATTTATTATATGTATAGATGACATGGGGGGTGGGAGGTCTGGATGGTGATTACGTCAGCAGTAGGTATTTTTTTTAGGTACTTGTTTAGAACCGAGTTATCGCGCGCTATTCACTTGTCTATTCTTCCACCAATGTATTGTTTCGTTTCGGGACGATTGACGTGTTGGAAGTTAATGTTTCTTTTACCGTTGATCCGCTCTCGCTAAAGTCGAAAGGTTTAAGAAGTCGTTTTAAATCCAAGTCATACCAAAAATTATTCGAAAGTTATGTTAAAGTTAATGCGAAATATTATGTGCGTAATAGTCCTCTATTTTAAGGCTATCTCTTATTTCTAGACTTATAACTGCAGCTCATGAATCAATAATAAAAAGAATACAAAACATATAACATAACATAAACTCACGCCTCTATCCCGGAGGGGTAGGCAGAGACCAGGGTCTGTCACTTGCTACGATCCTGACAGATCTCTTTCGCTTCATCAACATTTATTAGTCGCTGCAAGCACGCACGCCGGAATACACAAAAAAGGCATATACCAATGTATACGTAAGCATAGGGCGGTAAGAGCTTTGCTTACTTTTGCTGACGAGGGGGAGGGGGACTCAAAATCCATTGAAAATTGCGTTGATGAAGTTGTTACTTCTGTAAAGCAGATGAAACGTTCTCTTTCTAAGGAACCCTACACTGCGCGTGGCTCGACACGCACTTAGCCGGTTTTCACTAATATTCCTTACTCTCCACTACAGAATTGAGCCGGTTGTTTACGTCGAAATCAATTTATAAATTTCCTTGTCTGTTATCGGCTCACCTGCAGCTGGATATCAGCAATCTTGTTCCAAGAGAACTGGAACTCGTTGAGGGTGACCTTCGCCTGCTTCAGGTAGCGGAGGAAGCCGAGCTCCTCAGGCCGCAGTACGAGTAGCGCGTGCCCGCTGGCGCCGAGCCCGCGCGCCGTACGCCCCACGCGGTGAATGTATTCCTACAAAGAATAGTCACCTCACAAAATTTGCGTAACTCGCCAAATGATCAAAGGCCCCGTGGATGGCCACTGCCGGCCTTTACCCCTACATGCCTGACCCTCGCCATCCTTATCCACCTTCCGTCTTTCCAGTTGCCAATTTCGTCTCGAGACTCGGTCACAAACTTAGTCGACCTTCGTCTGGTGTCGATATTGGGTACCCGATCCACGAGTATAAGGCCTAGCATGGCTCGCTCTATATCTCTTTGTGCTAGTTTGAAATGGCAATCACAGTCACAGAATGTAGATAGGTTGCTGACATACCTTAGGATCATCGGGCGGATCGTATTGGACAATCCAGTCTACGGCGGGTATGTCGAGGCCTCTCGCCGCCACGTCCGTGCAAAGCAGGATACCACTTTCCGCGTTGCAGAATTGGAAGAAGGTCGTCGTCCGCTTCGTCTGCTGCTGCTTGCCCTGGGAAATGAGGAACTTGCGTCTAACTTACATTGGAGTGACTTTGCTTTTATACCATAGAAATCATATAAAAACCCAGGAAAAATTAAAAAATAAAACTTAAAAATATCTTTTTCGGGGTTTTTGGGGTCACAAAATATGCGAAAAATAAAGTTACTCTAATAACGTAAAACTTATAGATTTCGTTTTGTCATTGAATTCTAGACGTTATTTTACGAGATAACTCAGATATTGATAAACGCTTCATACAGAAGCATTACGTTAGAGAGTGACGTCATAGTCTAAGGTAGATTTGTATGGCGCGTTTAGTACCACGTGACTATATTGACTTTTCGACTGGTTATATTATAAAAAGTATTAGTCACAGAGAAAAAAATACAACGTTTATTTATCTTTTAACGTGTCCTCTCCTATTCTATTAAAACATTTTTAGTGCAAGTTCTAAATTGCGGAAATATGAGATGAAATCAAATGTTGAGATTTATGTTGCATTTTTCTATGTGCCATCAGCTGATATGGCTTTATCAGATAGTGTGTTTTATTCTTTTAATTAAGGGTTGGGCAGCTGCCTTCCACTGAATGCATCTTATTTGTAGTTAGTATAGCTACGCACACAACTTCGAGATATTAGGTTGTTTCAGTTGTGCAATGTCACTATTTGTGGTCAAAACCTTGTTTGTAAGAGGATATACTATGTGCTAGTAAGCGAAGTTTCTACAACTCAATTCTCTTCACTCAATTATGTCTTGTTTGGAAACGGTGTAGGGATGCTCTTACTATGCAATGGCGAGACAGGGTTCTAGGATGTTTTACCTCCAATTCAATATAAAAGTATCACTTCACAAGCAACATTTGACAATGTTTAATTTTGCAAACTATTGTTTTAACAATGACATCTAAATACAAATATTAATTTGATATGCAGTCATTTTCAACATTCCAACATTCAAACTGACATGCCAACATTTGACAGATAACAAATAATGCATTTTGCAAAACCAATTTAATTCACTCACTTTCAGTGACCTATAAGAAACTAATTTTGTTTTGTCAGAAGCACTTATTGGTAACAAATAGGGAGCTCGCTCCGCATAGCGAGATCACAAGCCTAACCCAACCTAACCTACTGTTCCCAGGTGAGCAAGATGATTTTTTAATGCGGGGGGCTTCGCCCCCTGGGCTCCTCGCAGGGGGGCTGCACCTCCCGGGCCCTGTTTTTAGACTAGCGTGAACTCTATATCTTAAATCATATTAGTAGAACTTTGTCGATTAAGAAAAGTTAACTAATGTTCGGTTGCCAAATGATATTACAAGAAAGACTTACTTGAAACATTTTTGTATGGAATGTCGAGTTGTGAAATTATACATTTGCATTCCGTTGTTGTCTGGAAACTTGTTTAATAACTATCGGTCATTCGAAGGGGACCCGCGAGACAGTTAGACCTATGGCTAAACTAAAATTATAAGACAATTTTTTTTTTCAATAGGGTTTTTGCTTAAAAAGAAACGAAGACAAGAGTCCACTCTCCAGTATAATAAACAGTGTAGAAAAAATATTTTTCACTTATAGAACAGTCGATTAGACCCGTTAAATGCATAACCTTGAAAGTTACTAACAACAGACTATTTAAAGGTGTACTTACATGAATAGACATGACAGGCAAGTCAATGTAATTGAAGAGCTCATGATGATACTTGACAGACATGCAGGTGGAGAAGAACACCATGACCTTTTTCTTCCGGTTCTTCTTGAGGAATGTGAATAGGACCATCATACGCTTTTCTGATGGGCACACTATGTATCTGAAAGAGTGCGATGAAATATTAGTCTCGAAAGTCCCAAAACGTTTATATCTTCAACCCTAAGAGAACAATTAGCGACAAAAGTTCGAACAGATCACGATACGGCTTAAACCTATGTACAGATGGGTACATAGGTTTAGGGCGAAAAGAAATCCATCACAGCTGGTACCAACCCTTGTTCGAGACCATCGACGGTGGCTTGCTCTCTGTGGTCATCAACTCCCACGTAAATAGGCTCTGCCTTCACAGCAAGCGCAGTTAGCGCCTCAATCTTCTTTGTTTGAGTGGCACTGAACATCATTGTTTGTCTTCGCTCTGTAAATTGCGAAGTCGTTAATCAGTTGTTTGATACAGGCCTGCTTTTGGCGCGAGATTAGTCTTTATTAAATTATCAAGCTCTGCTTACTAGGCTTTGTGAACCACTACTTAATGTCGCCTTAGGCAAGCAGGGCACTGGCCTACGTGGACAAAAAGGAATTGCAAGTACAGATTCAAATACAAATTTTTACTACGTAATTTGAATGGGTGGTTAAATTCCTTGAATTCCCATTCTTTTTTCTACTTTGATCTCAACTACAATTTTCTAATATTTTTCAAAAAACCACAAAAATAAATAGAAAGACTAAATTGAAAAAGATTGCAAGCAATTGATTTACTCATCAGAAAGTAGTCCAATTCCTTGTACATAGTTGGAATTGCATGTAATTGCAGAGGTGTTCAACTGCAGTGTGTTTCGATTCCTTTGGTAAATTACGTAATAATTATTAAAGGAATTGCATTATACCCAACACTGCTACAACCTAGCATGTTTTTGTCGGAAGTGCGTGCATTGTAGTGGCCCAACATAAGCCACTATGATCATACTGATGGCCCATCACAAGTGATGTAATAGTATATTGACACAAGTATAAGAGTTCTATATGTAGGAACTAGGACATTAACCAGTTTGTAAATGGAAACTTGACTACTTACTGGGCAATAATTTTATGATCTGCTTGACTTCCTCCTCAAATCCAATCTCCAGTATTCGGTCAGCTTCGTCAATCACTAAGCACTGTAAGTTCTTGTAGAGGAAATCCGGTGTGTTCTGGAGATGATCTAGCAACCTGCCAGGTGTTGCTACTAGTATGTTTATACCTGAGAGATAATATGAGGCATTTGACCATAATGTAATCTAGAGTACCAAAATAAAAATTGCTCTGCCTAAAACTTTTACGGTACCTAGTCGAGCAAATAAAGATCGTGTGTGTAACCCCGCTTTACGCGAGGGATGCGTTCCACGAAAAATGGCCGAAATATTCGCGTATCGGGACTTAATAAGAATTTACAAATATACGTACTTAATCATTATTTGATTAACAAACACTTAACAAAATGTTGTTTGTATATATTAATCATTAGTTTTGCGAAAAAAATCATTCAGTTTTGCGAAAAAAATCATTCAGTTTTTTGACTTAAGTTTTGTCTTCATTCAACACAAATCGCGTAAAGCGAGGCATTTTAGCACGAAATACGAAAATCGCGTATTACGGAAACCCTGCAAAGCGACGTGGCGTAAAGCGGGGTATTACTGTAATAGGTGCCCAGTGGGGCCCTCAAAACAACTGTTTTTACCTTTAGACAACTTCTGCGCCTCTGTACTCCTGTTGGCTCCACCCATGACAAGTCCATAAGTGTGATGGTGATGTTTCATCAGCTCTTTCAGTACTCCAAACGTCTGCATGGACAATTCTCTGGTTGGCGACAAAACTATAACACCTGTGCCTGTAACACAAAACATCAAGTCAAATTGGAGTTTAAAAATATGATTAAAAAATTATACTATCAAGAAAAGTTTGTCAAGTTCATCAGATATCCATTCTGTGTTCATGAAGCAACTCTTATTCACTACATACACCTATGGTGACCAGTAAGAAATAGTGACAAACATGCCTCGACAGTTTTCACTGGAGACTCGGGTCTGTAGCCATTTCGTAACTAACACCAATGGGGTGCTATGGAGTTGCGTTTCATATTCGCCTTTTTGTCATCATTTGAACATTCTGTAATACACTGGTGATTGTAGGGTGCTGTCTAGAAGGTACTTTTTGCTTAAACTTGTATGATCTTAACTGTCATACATCATATTCAAAGGTGGGTTTGTGATGCCAAGATTTGGTTTCACATCACACTTATATTGTTTTAAATAAGATCTGATATTCTTGCAAACTCTTGCACTGAAATTCACCTTTGAAAGCTTACCATTTCTTGGCATGAACTTCAACTTGTTAATCAGCTCAATTGCAGGGATGAGGAAGGCCAAAGTCTTTCCTGAACCAGTTCTGGCGGCACCCACAAGGTCTCTGCCTTCTAGGAGTGGAGGGATTGCTTTGGACTGAAATAAAAAAAGGCTTAAAATTTGCCACTGCAGTCATAAAATTTCAGAAAACCTGGTAGTATAATCTCCATAGTTCAGATATTAATTTTACAGGAAGTATTAAGATATAATAATAATTAATTTAAACACAGTGAAAAGAATTTGTATGTATGTAATTATTTTTGACTCCTGAACTAGGTGGATTCTAAAATCTCAGGAGCCAGTGCTGAGATGTAGTGCATGTAGTTGTGATGTACTTACGTACACAGAAACAGTGGGGAGGTGAATTGAGCATTCCATTGGGTCCAAACCTTAAGGACACAGAAATTATGTGTATCTGCAGAAACAATTAAGACTAAACTGCTTTTGTGAGCTAAAATAACTATTTTGTTGGTATTTACCTGGATTTCAGTCATGGTTGTAAAGCCCATATCTTTGATGCCCATGAGTGTGGCTTCACACACCTTCCCTTCGAGGGCTGTGAATTTCTGGTCCGACAGTATGCCCAGGCATAGACTAGATCCTGGCACTAGAATAACACAGATCATGAGGTTGCAACTAAGTGAATGTTAACTTACAAACAGATTATCTTAACCCCATATATCCTATAACATTATTATTTGTCTTCAATAAATTTGGTATTACATATTTATTTTTTCAAATTGTTTGCCCCTAAGGGCAAATCATGAATTTCAATGAAATATTAGAACAGAAATAGAAGCAGGACCTTTCTAGTTGCTTAAATTAAGCCTTACAGTAGGTTTTTAGCCGGCGAAAGGAGGTTCTCTATCTGCCGCATTTTTTTTAGTATGAGCAATTTTTTTTTTAACTGTGTCTAAAGGGACCTTTATGTTTTTGCTTTATGAAGAAGAAGAAACAGCATTTATTTAATTGTGTTTATTTGTTTTATCTTAAAACATAGTACTTAGAAGTGTCAAATAACGAAGCTCCTTAACTAAGGCAGGGTTTTGACGGCCTTAGTACGCTTGGACCGTGTGCATACAGTTTCAGTTGATTATGAAGACGCACACGGTCCGAGCGCGTTGACCGTCGTCATAATCAACTAAAACTGTACGCACACGATCCGAGCGTACTAAGACCGTCAAAACTCGGCTAAGTAATTTGGACTTAATTTTTGTATGATTCTAATTTTAGCAGTTACTTATTTTCAGTTAGCGCCAATAATTTGTTCGGCACCAACATCAGTCAATTTATAACCAAAATATTTTACACTGGTTTAGGAGCTGAGTTAAGACTAAAACGGGAAGCTTAAGCCATTTAAAACAGTTACTTACACTGACTATTATCTTGGCTACTCGGGGGCTCTTCCTCGCTGTTTACTTGGCTGTCATCATTATCTTTGTCATTGTCGCTATCTGACAACTCCTCCTTGATTTCGGGCTCAACTTTAATTTTCTTTTTCTTCGCTTTCTCTGTTGAATCGAAATTTTTGCTTGTAAAATATGCCACAATAATTTAAAACTTTATGCTAGAGGTGGGTAATATGGATAGTACAAAGGTAAACAGTAATACTTTTCATTTTGTTAGCAGAAAATTACTGTTCCTAATATGTGCTATAATATATTTTTATAACAAACTAGTTGTTACTGTACATGAAGATATACATAATGTTTAAGTATAAGTAGTATGAATGTTAAAAATATCAGGAACCGAATGGCAACAAGTAAATTAATTTCAGAATGTATTTCGTCCATCTCTTTAAGGCATTTGCACCACAGGTTTAATAGAGGAGGAAAAAGGTTAATAGTCTCATCTTAGCACTTGACTCTGATAGATCGGCTAATTCACAAAATTCAAAATATTTATTACCACCTATCACATTAAACCCTTTAGACATTCCGCCATGTGAACAGCCATGTCCCGGAAGGATTATGATTTCCATTGTTATTATTATTTGAATGCCTTGTTAGTCAAGCAGTTGACACGCTTGACTATCAAAATAGAGGTTGTGGGTTTGATTTCCTCTGGAGGCTGAATGCAATACTTGATTTGTACAAATGACCTCAGTCAGGATGTATTTCTATATTTGTGATATCCTTGCCTGGTTACCATAGCGCAGGGCACTCTAGTTTGGGCCCAGGACAGGTGAAGTTAATGTTATAATTCCATACTATGCATAAATAAAAAACCATTCTTGTAATACAACCCTCATCTACTACATGCCTATATGACCAAAGGCCGTAAAAGGGTGAGTGGAGTCCATGATATTTAAAAACACATCATGATAATACAATTCAATATTTATAATGGATTTTCAACATCAGTACATTACACATCAGGATAATCATAGAAAAGAAAGGCTAAGTTAGTAAGAGGGCTGGTACGGTGTGCTAGATGTGGGTTGAAATATTGCTTGTTTTATCCCGCTGTATAAGTGTGTACCTAACACGGGTTGCCCCCGGTTTCTCGTACACTAACAAGCTGTTAATCTACTGTTAACAGCTGTCAGTGGTTTTTTTTTGTATGTACTTTGGTCAATTGACAGCTCTGCTGTTAACAGCAGATTTTAAAGTAGTGTACGAGAAACTGTGGGTTAGTCAAGGTATTTTCTTTCACAGTATCGTGCATTCAGAATGATCTAAGAGAAAGAAGCTTGATACTTACTGCTGAGAGTTGTGGTCGGTGATGTTTTCTCTAGTGGTCTTTTTTTTGTTTCAGTATTATTGTCTGGGTCTGGAAAATACCAGCAGCAAAGATCAGATTAACACTTTAGGGTTACAACGAGAGATCCGTTAAATGTAGGAGTGTTCGTATCAGAACCAAACTACAACTGTACATGTACATGAGTTTTCTTAGGTTATGTTTGTTAGTTACCTTGAACGGAGTCAGTTTTTTTAGCTAGTAGCTTTAGTTTCTTCTTTTCTCGTTGCTTTATTTTTCGCATCAGTATTTTATCTGGTGTAGGGGCCATTTTTTTGCTAAAATGCTAATTTATTTCAATATGTAATCAAGAAAAATATCACATTTCCAACAAACCGAACAAACCAGACAGCAAACACGCGTTGAATGAATGCACAGACTAAATAGAGATTGAAATTGAGTGAATGAAAGTTGACTACACAGACTGCATTTCAGATTAAGGGCTGCATAAAGAGTTCAGTAAAAATGTCTGAGTAAAAATGTCGATATATCGATAACAATCGCCCGTAATTTTTTGAAAAAAAATCGATATTTCGATATTTTTTTTGCAAACCTACTTAGTCTGTGTTCCTGCTTGACAGTAGTATCCCTGATCCCTGTTATATTATCGTCTGTGGCCTTTGGATTATAAACAAACGAGCAAGCGTATCGAGGTTAAAAATTACAATTCAAATGAAATGGAAAATAAAAATCCCGAGTTTGCAAGCCTGAGAGAGCTTATATCGGAAGCTACGATAATTCGACTGAAAGACATGGGTTTCAAACGGATGACTGATGTGCAAGCCGAAGTCCTACCCAAAGTTTTGCAAGGTGCAGATGTTGTGGCGACTGCTAAGACTGGGTCAGGAAAAACTCTTGCATTTTTGATTCCGGTAGTAGAAACTATTAGAAAACTTCAAACTAATGAGGTAGAAGGTAACTTCATATTGCTAAAACCTGCTTTACGTACTACCGTGGCGAAAAATTTTACAGCCATATTACTCCACGTTTTAGGAACTTTTTGTATTATTATATCACCCACGAGGGAGCTAGCGATGCAGACATATTCGGTACTTCAAGAACTATCCTCATATGATCAAAAAATCACATCTGCTCTTGTGATAGGTGGTGAAAACCGAAGGAAACAGGCTGAAGAACTTTCAATAGGTAAGTACCTATATTTTTTTGTCTAAATATGAATGAAGTCTAAAATAATAACTATGTATCTTAACTACCAACCCAGAGCAATGACCTTGACTTAAATTATTTGTTGTATTGTATTAAATTGACTGACCATTGAACAGTTGTATATCATCGCTTTGCAAACAACACCGCTCAAGTCGAAATTTGGCAGTTGTGATATTTGAATGCTATTGGGTGCAGATGGTCACCAATCAAAATATAAGATTCAAGCATTCAGAGCAAGAACATCCTTGATTCAGAGGGATCAACGGCAGTTACCCAGAAAATTGTAACACCATGCGAATGTTTTTTCTATGAAGCATGGTCAAATAATTATGTGGTGAATTGCTCCTGATAACTTAGTAGAGGATTGTGAGTTTTGAATTAAGCAGTTTTGCATCAACTCCTCTGGGCATAGTTGGCAGGGTTTGTTAAGAATGATACTATAATTTGTATATGTACCATTTAAAAACCTAGACCTTCTTGTAATCCACTGTAAGAACTACAAAAAGTACATAGCTGCCACCATATTTTATGTCTAAAAACTGACTACGAAATACTTCATAGCTGGCATCCAATGGCAAAACCAATGTTTATTTATTTATGTTAAAGAAAAAATCGTTTTCTTGCTTGGTACTAATACTGATATTAATTTTGTTAATCTAGGTGTAAATGTTGTAGTAGCAACACCAGGCAGGTTGCTCGACCATATGCAATCCAAGTACTTTGAATACAAAAAAGTTTGCTGCTTAGTTTTGGATGAGGCAGACAAAATTTTGCAGTATGGCTTTGAGGAGGATGTCAAGCACATCATTAGTAGATTACCAAGTATGTATCTGTAAGTTAGATTTTCGGTTCTATTCGGCTAATATTTTTTTTACTTTAATAGCAAGATCAGTGTTAGCAGTGGTCTGACACTGTACTCCATGCCACGAAACGAGCTCCCAAAAAAAAATCGTAAATGTAAAAAAATGCGTGACCTTCAATAGCAGTGGCATTACCTACCTTATAAAGCGGACCATCTTCGCTTATTGTTTTGCTTATCTGTAATCGCGCGGATTGACCAATGTGATTCAAGTATTTTGTTCCCTAGGAGTTCGACTCGTGGAACGGAGTATATATATATAGCCTTGCTTTTTTCAGTTTTCTCCCAATCGTGATATACACTGATTTGCCTTTCACTTTTAATTGGTTCTACGAAAACCGGTAGAAAACCAATTAAAAAAAAAAACTGATAATAACCGCTTACTTCAAAAACGAATGCAGGCCGTTAGATGATATTATTATGTTTGACCAGGTTTTGCACCAAAATGATGATTTTAACATTCAATTACATAACTGACATAAACTACTCTATTTTATTAATGCAAATGCTTTTTCATAATTATCGTGAGTCTTTTTGATAAAATAAAAAAAAATCTATAAATACCTAAAAAAACCTTCATTTTTGTAAAATAGGAGAATTTCTTTTTTACTTGGCTTTTTAGATGGCGCTGAACTGACTACGTTACTAGCCGTGCGTTCCGATTTGTGACCGTGAGCGATCGTGGGCTAATCGGAACGCACTACAGATCGCTCACGGCTCACGTATTCGCGTCTATGTTGTGATAGCTGTTCCGAAATGGACGTCAATGGATATTGGGATAACGTGAATGGATCAATTCGGAACGATATTTATTTGTGTGATGTGACAATATAAGTTTTGTTTTATGATCTAAAAATAACATCAAAGTGAAATAATGTGACGTTCCATTCCTTGCAGTAATGTACCAAGTTCAGCGCCATCTATGCAGCGACTAGGGAATAATAATAAAAAAGTGAAAACAAAATCCCTCGTCGGAAAATACATAAATGCTAAAAATCGTAATCGGTTCACATCACTATTGCAGAGCCACACTTACCATACATTGTACTAATTATAGGTATATTATATAAGTTTGTCAATAAACAAGTCAAATTGATGTTTTGCTTATAGAGAACAGGCAGACAATGCTGTTCAGTGCCACAAAGTCTGAGAAGACTCAAGAGTTAACAATCACGGCCATGAAAGATGCTGTAGATTTTATTAACACAGATGAGGACAATCCTACTGCCACAGTGGATGGACTTAGACATGGGTAATCATCATCATCAGCCATTTCACGCCCACTGCAGGACATAAGCCTCCTTCAAGGTTTTCCAAGCTTCCCAGTCGTGTGCCGCCCGCCTCCAGCAACTCCCCGCCACCGTAACCAGGACGTCAGACCATCTTGTGGGGGGCCCTTCCCACGCTGCGTCGTCCGGTCCGCGGTCGTCGGTGAGAACTTTTCCGCCCCAACGGCCATCAGTTCTCCGAGCTATGTGTCCCGCCCACTGCCACTTCAGCTAAGCAATTCTTAGAGCTATAGTAATTCGAGTTCGAGGGTAAGAATTAGCAAAATTATTCATGACATTAAGTAGCTTTATTTTCAACACCATCACTTGATCCCAAATCAGGATACCCTGTGCTATGGTAACTAGGCAAGGACATTGCAGACGTGGAAATATACCCAAACTGACAATCTCAAGAATGGCGGCCTCCAGTGGAACTCGAATCCATGATGTCTGTTTTTTTAGTCAAGCTTGTTAACCGTTAGACCAACGAGACAGTCAAACAAGGCAGTTCGTGACAAACACGTTCTTTATGCCGCACATCCATCAAAATGAGTGATAAACTTAACCACTGTTCTCAGTTGTTAAAACGCGTGACCAACGAGGTCGCGCATTGTCCTGCTACGAGCACATGACGTAAGTGTAACCTGAAGCTCGCCATTTTCTATTATCGGCATTTCTCCAGTCGGTCCAGCGAGCTGGCGGGCATCATCCAAACTGCGGTATATGACAAAAAAGTTCAACTCAATAGGCGGGTCCACACAGGCATTTGCGGCGCGAAGCAGCTCAGACTGTGTGAATTGCCTCGCCTAACGCACGCGCCGTCTCGCCGAGCCATGCGGTGACTTCGCGCGCACTTTGAACGCACACATATCTCATATGAGCCGCGACTGTCAACTGAGCAAACAAAATTACTGGTGTGCCGCGCGCGTCAGCCTCGCCCGCCTCGGGAGCAGGTGCCTCGCGCGGCAAATTACCCGCCTAATACTTATCAATTTTTCCCGAATTACAGTTACGTTATCTGCAAGACAGAAGACCGCCTCTGGTGGCTTTTCAAGGTTCTGAAGAAGACCAGAAAGCAGAAGGTCATGGTGTTCTTCTCGAGCTGCAAGTCGGTAGAATTCCACCATCAGTTTTTTACCCGATTCTGCAATGCTCCTGTGATTTGTATACACGTAAGTTTGACATCATGATTTTTGGAGACGAAGCTCTTCGATTCGTCTGCTCGATTTCCAAATAGGGGGGAATGCCTTCCGTGTAATGATGCGAAGTCCCGAACTTCGCATCTTCGGATGCCCGATAGTTTCGCCGTGTATTGACTTTTCCCTCGTCACGAGTTTCGTAGTATGTTCTTTCCAGCTGCAGTGAAGGAGCATGCATACATAAAATGTTATTATTGTTTCAGGGTAAGATGAACCAAACCGACAGGACAACAACAATGACAGATTTCTACAACGCGGAGAGGGGCACTCTATTCTGCACCGACGTCGCTGCCAGAGGCCTAGATATACCTGCAGTAGACTGGATCATACAATTCGATCCGCCTGGGGACACTAGTGTAAGTGACCAAGTTTATGTGAAGGCCTCTCGGGCTTTTCATTCTTGATCCATCTTGTGGTTATTATTCCTGCAAACTCTCGATAGCGAGTCCCAACCACTTATCTGGCAAAGACAGGCAATACTCGTTACTGACCGACTGCACCTACATAAAGGCGGACAGAGCAGTGACAAGCTATCACAGCCTTGACTCGAGAAAGTCATTTCTTTGGCTGTATTTATTTTTTACATTTTTTTCACTTTTATTTACAAACAGCTGTAGCCAGCCACGTGGAATGGGCACAGCTGTTTGTAAATCCTGAAATATTTCTATTATGACCTACATTCAAAATATTTGCGAAATATTTTTTTTAAATCGTATGAGCACTTTCGCAGATTACTTTCTGCATCCAAACTTACAAATTTTACTTCTTGATAATCTTGTGACTGGTCGTCCTACGCTGCGCTTGCCGATATGTGGTCTCCATTCGAGAATTTTTCGGGCCCATCGGCCATCAGTTCTGCGTGCTATGTGCCCCGCCCACTGCCACTTCAACTTACTAATCCGCTGGGAACAGATGACCTCATGCAAGTGGCAGGAAGGCGCTGGATGCAGGCCGCTTCTAACCGGTTTTTTTGGAAATCCATGGAGGAGGCCTAAGTCCAGCAGTGGACTTCTTGTGGCTGAATGATGATGATGATGATGATGAAGATAATATTATGTGGTTTATTTTACGAGGGATTTTAGAAGTGGCTCACTCTTGAAAAGCAGGTTTTAATGTTATTCTAGTGACTAGAGAGAGATAGGCGTGAAGTTATTATGTTGTTTTGATGGCCTTTTCTCCCATTTCAGGAATACATACATAGAGTAGGTCGGACAGCTAGAGGTTTGGGTGGTATAGGAAATGCAGTCTTATTACTCAGACCCGAAGAGAGGGAATTCCTTGTCCATCTACAAGAGGCTAAAGTTTACTTGCAGCTGTACAAAATGTGGGACGATTTTGATAGCTTGCAATACATGGTGAGTCATCATCTCTGATATTTTTACGTGATAATGATTGATTTAACGTTAATCGTTTACGTTTTAATGAAAGTGATACAACATGTTGCATGACGCCCGATTATTTTTGGGATATTAAAATGTCAAAAATTATTGCAAGCAATGTAGGCGCAACTTTCAGTGTAAGTATGGTACGGAGCGTGATTATGACGATTTGAGATCCCGATGGTTTAAATACATTGTGCATTGAAATTTCAAATACGTTTTCAAACATAAAGCATAAACATCTATAAGTTTCATTGGGAACAAATGTTTGGTATACAATAATACATTTCTGCATTAAAACATATTGGAACCTTGATAACCCAGGCACGGTTCATGATGGTTCCGCTGGAAATAAAATTCGTGACGATGCAGATGTGTGGATTTCAGGAAGGACAGCTCTATTTATTCTAACAGCTCCGTTTGTTGTTTTTCGGCTAAAAACCGTGTTAGAATGGCACCACTACAATGTTACGTCAACTTAATATACAGACAAAATTCTTATTTGCAGTTAGAAGAGGCTGTCGAAAATCACGAAGACTTCCGCAAATTGGCCGTTGAGGCTTACGAGGGCTATATCAGAGCATTTGAAGTGCGGAAGCTGAAGAATGTGTTCAATCTCATCACATTAGACCTGGATACATTAGCGAAGTCGTTCGGGCTAAAGGGGAAACCGGATGTTGATATTCGTAAGTTGGTAATTTTACCATGGTAAACTCCGATTAGATATACCTAGGCGTGAGGAAGGTGAGTGAATTAGTTTTTTTAATCCTATCTGGATTATTTCCCACGCTGTGTAAACGGGGGTTCGTGGGTCTCTTGGGAAGGAGAGGGCGGAAGCGGTGGACCTCATGCCTGTCACACCCACTGGTCCGAGTAGATCTGATAGCGAATAGTTGTTACGTTAACATAAACTCACGCCTGTATCCCGGAGGGGTAGGTAGAGACGAGTGTCTGCCACTTGCCATGATCCTGACAGATCTCTTTTGCTTCATCAGCATTCATTAGTCGTTGCATGCACGCACGCCGGAATACACAAAAAAGGCATATACCAATGTATACGTAAGCATAGGGCGGTAAGAGCTTTGCTTACTTTTGCTGACGAGGGGGAGGGGGACTCAAAATCCATTGAAAATTGCGTTGATGAAGTTGTTACTTCGTCACTGTTAAGTTAAATACGTGCTACTTGAGAGCCATTTATTCGATAACAGACGATGCCCGCTTTTATCACAATACCCCACATTATTCACCCAAAATATAAACCAGAACTACCCTGCGTAAAGCTAATATACAACAGGGTACTTGTGTGAAAAAATGACACGACGCACAATAAGGCGCCGTGATTTTGAGAAGAGTTTCTAGTGTGGTACCTGTTCGAATTAAGTTGAATATTTTTGCGTTGTTCCAGGTGTTGGCTTCAAGAAAAAGCACAGACAAAGAAAAAGGGTAGTGACAATGTTGGAGGATAATATAGAACCAGCTAAAAGATTCAAATCGTGACATTGTAAAAATAGTGTAAGTTATTAAAATATATATACTCAGGTATTTTGTTTAAAATAGTTGCTTTATTTAATTTAATATACTATACACGCCACATCTTAATCTTTTACTCTTCTTTACTTAATTATATTGGTGGGCCTGCCGCGTGCTAGGCGTAGCTAGTGTTGGGCAGAGGAATATAGTCCGCACAGATAATTTTGGCGGTAACGTGAACATAGTCACAGATCGTTTGTACATCGCTTACTGTCTTTACAGTGTTATGTCTGAGTTATTGACGTAGTGTGATGCGTAGTAAATTACTATTAGTGAGCAATGTGCAAACGATCTGTTCACGTTACCGCCAAAAAGATTTGTGCGGACTATACTTAAAATCTCATCTCAAAGCACGAAGATCTCTACCGAACTAGATAACTTTCTACCTAATGTATAGGTAAAACATAAATGTTATGTACACATCTGGCACTTTTCAGATATAGGAAATCAATGTCATGCTGTGGCCACAGCCACATCATCATCATCATTGAAGAATTCAACTGAAATGTGTTTTATGTCTTTTGATGTAGGAACCTGTCAGTCACAATGTCAAGAATCCCACTAATCCAGACAGCCCTAATAATACCTACTCTGGACTTAAATAAGTTTTAGTATCGTTAGCTTACGGTAGGCCCTTGGCAATGAACAAAATATTCTATTCTTTGACTAGTGCTTACGAGGAACTATTCTACATAGTTCCTAACTATGTATTTACAAGCCAATGCATTATAAAGATTTTTAAACTCTGTTACAAATGTAGGAACTTTTAGCAAATTGTTTTTGAAAACAGATTTAATACCTACTTATAGCTACTTTTTATATTAAAAATAAACATTATGTGCTATTCTGACCGAATAAATATTAGGGGTTAAAGTATGAAATTGCCGTTTTATTGCAATAGGTTCTTTGAATTGACATAGAATCTTCATGGTTTGAGGTTTTCGAATGAAACTTTTTTCAAATGGTTTCTATGATGTTCTTTTTTTAAAAAATGTGAAACATTTGAATATCGACTTTCAATTGTTTTTGTTATTCAATTTAGACAAGAAAGATGGATACTGCGAAAATTCGAGTGATTATGAGGCACCCATTTTTCGTATTTTTTATTTTATTGATTTGACGCAAGTGAGTCAATATTGTGGGTAAGGTAACGTTAAACCATGCCGCTAATTCCTGGGTAGTTTGACTAGGGTCGGCTTTCACTATCTCTCTTAATTCATCGTCATTCACCTGTGTATATCGCAGGACCGCCCGGTCTTCCTCGTGGCTCGTTCTTTAAGTCGAAATTTCCATCATGAAAGCGTTTAAACCAAAATCGCACAGTGCGTTCATTAGTAGACCCCTCTCCAAACGTAGCATTGATATTGCAGGCTCTTTCTGCCGCGTTAGTTCCGCGTCGGAACTCGTATTCAAAAATCACTCGAATTTTCGCACTATCCATCTTTCTTGTCTAAATTGAATAACAAAAACAATTGAAAGTCGATATTCAAAAGTTTCACATTTTTTAAAAAAAGAACATCATAGAAACCATTTGAAAAGTTTCATTCGAAAACCTCAAACCATGAAGATTCTATGTCAATTCAAAGAACCTATTGTAATAAAACGGCAATTTCATACTTTAACCCCTATTAATTGTGTTATAGTTACCTTAACGTACGTACCTAATACAATTTCAGAACTCAATATCAGCAAGAGTAGCCCTCTAGTAAGAAAAAAACCTTCACAAAGTCCTCCACTTTCATTTAGATTCACTACTCTCGTAGTAAATCTGGTTCTTGGTCAGTTTCTCGTAGCAGTCCTCGTGATTGTGTTGATGGTTTAGGGCGTATATCATGGCGTCTATGGTCTCCACGGTCGCTGGGCACCGGTTCAGCGAGAAGTACTGGACGCATCGCCAGGCTGTCTTACCGTGGCTGGTCGAGTGTTTCGTGTACACGAAGTTGGAGTGCACGAGCTGTTTGTGACCCTTCCGACTGTAAATGTATTTGTAGCGGACTGGCAACTGCTGGGTGTCTGCCGAGCCGTTCACTACTAAGGATAGCGCGTCTGAAATAGACCGGAGATGATCGTGATTAAATATTGAAGAGATGTGTGTTGAACTAGTAGGTAAAACCAATCCTGTGTTCACCGTTAAGTGGCTGTTGGTGCACCTTATATAAGAATAAATAAATAAACAGACATATTTATGACTTCATTCCGTTAGACTGTTTATCTCACGACGGCGGGCGAACCATAATTGTGTATTAAGTGGCTCGGGCGATATTGGGCGCTTCACTGGGTCCCGAGCTTACGCACAGACACAATGTGAATATGAACATTGTACAATACATGCACCGCCTTCGTGAGATAAAAGACTGCCAGAAATGAATATCAAGCCGCTTGGACAATGTGTTTATTTCATGCCACTTCGCACGTAAGGACACATCGAGAAATTGAAGCGTCAAGGTAACAAGTGTTCAAGATAGTGATTATAGAACTGGTTGACTTTTGTCTTAAGAGATTTTGCCCCCTGGGACCTGTTTCATAAAGCTATGATTGGTAATAAACTTACTATGTTAGTAATTTTCACCCAACGGGCCAATCGTGAGGGTAGGTTGGCGTACGAGATGATACGGTATTTGACACGATCAACAATAAATTATTTCATATGCTCGATTAAAACAAAAATTACAAAATATATCGGAAAATATATCTCTTTTAGTCAATTACTAGTTATTACAATTTTTAAATTGATTAAAGATAAAGAGTGCTCTGAAATGTGACGTCATAAACCAGTGTTTTCATACAAAATTCCGTTTTAAAAGAAACTCATTTGATATTCTGTCAAATACCCAATTGTACCTAAGTTCATTTGAATCGTGTGATTTTAAAACAACACAAGTCACATGTGTTTTTAAAATAACACTTGCCCATTTTTTTTTTATTAAATTATTTACACCTACCTATTAATTTACATTAGAAAAAAAAATTGTAGTTTATTCATACAGAAATCAATATAATATGCTAAAATATTGCTGTTGTAGATATTAGTATTTGAATAAAACAGTTTTTTCTATTTCCTGCAAAGTTGTAATGAAAGGACATGTGTCGTTTTAAAATCACACGATTCATTTGTAGTTAGTACTACTTGTGCCCGAGACTTAGCTTGGCCGCGTGGGATTAGGATAAGAGCATCTCTAAATAATTTTATTGAAAAATGGTTCAATAGGTACTTTAGGCGTGAACTTCCAGGCTATTTAGACTGCACGGAATCGTGATTTTATTAAATTAATACCTAAGGAAATGAAAATCGCCTGCCAAGCGTGTCGATTATGGCAAAACCCCTCATGGTTATGAAAACTACGAAGGAGGCCTATGTCCTGCAGTAGTGGGCGTCGAATGGCTGCTGATGATGATGAAGGAAATGAACGCACAAACCAAGGCCGTTGCCGTCGCGTGGCTATCATCAGGTACAGTCAAATTTTGTGTGGATGTAGGTACCTATTCTGACCGCGAACAGCAATAACTTGTTTAGCGGTCAGTCAATTAATCGTTTTCATACAGTATTAGTATTATGTTTATTACTGCAGTCAATGACCGTCACCGCCACCGCGACTGCTTTGGTTTGTGGAGTTCCCAAGGTGTATCTTACTTAATAATATATAAATTATAAATGTGAAAGTTTGTGAAGATGTTTGGATGTTTGTTATTCAATCACGCAATAACGGCTGAACGGATTTAAATGACACTTTGCATACATTTTTGACAAAGACCTGAATTGAGACATAGCATACATGATACCCCGGTAATGCGTTCCTGCGGGATAATATTTTATTTTAAGTTTGAAATACATGGCGTTGTGCGAGCGAAAGTTGTGTTTAAAAAACTAGATTGCGTTGTGCAAGAATCGTATAAACGTGGTGGTACGAAGTTCGCCGAGACAGCTAGTCAGAAATAAAGTAAAGAATTGTTTGCACATAAAAAAAACTACGTAGGTAAATGGCCTTTGGCGTCAAAACAAAGCACCTTGTGGACAGGTACCTATGATGACCTTACCATCGGTTACACGTTTTTATTCGATACTCGATGCCTGACGCTGTAAAAAAGGTAGCCCGAAATTGTCTACTGTACTTAGTTCTACGGTTATGGAAACTACTATTACTGACAAAAGATAGACAAGAATTATTTTTCATATTTGGCAAAAACCAGAAAAAAAAGAAACTGCGAAATAAAATAAAAGTAATAATCGTACAAACTTATAGAAAAACTAGCTGACCTGAAAAACGTTGTTTTGCCATATTTATTAGCAAACGACCTCTTCTCAGACCTGCCAAATATACACAAAAAAAAATCATAAAAGTCGGTGAAGCCGTTTCGGAGGAGTTCGATAACAAAAACTGTGACACAAGATTTTTATATTTTAGATAAATAAATAGGTAATACAGTTATTCTTTCAAATTTATTGGTTATAGTTATAAAAAATACACTCTTAATTATGATCACACTATAAACCTAAGTGGTATAAAAATCACACGAAGTATAAAAAATGTCTAAAATCCCAAATATTATAGCCATAATTATTATGCCAACAATGCCCAATAAAATAGCAGGAATGTCACAAAAAATATACCTATAGCTAAACTTTGTCGAGTAAATAGGTAAAAATTAAATTATGTATAAAATGTCAGGGGTCACGCATTTTTTGTCTGGGGACTTCTTTATCTCCAAATATAATGTTAAGCCAATATGATATAATTAAGTGTGATATACTGGTTGCATTAAAAACAGAGATCATAAAAACTAAGTACTAATTCATTACAAAAAAATTACAATGTACTGTCGACAGCCGATTAATCTCTACATTTTCGTTCGAAAGTCGCTCGTATTGCAACTGAGTAGAATGCACGCATGTCAAGTTCGACTTTACTACTATAGAACTGAACTTATCTAATACAATAGCAGACTAGAAGATGAGCAATAAAAAATCTCCATCTAATGAAGTTATTGTTATGGCTGAAAATCAGTTCAAAAATGGCACAATGTCATTACGTTGAGTGGAAAAAGCCTGCAAGTAAAATGAAAAATATCTTCAGTAAATTGGCACAAGGGAAGAAAATGCTCACTATCACAGATATTACTAAACATTGTGCTTTTACTCATAATCTCTTTATATTACTTTAGTAGACCCTTTTTTAAATTGAGTATGTACTTTTTTTTCTTTGGGATTGGTCCCGCCAATGTTTTATTTAAAGGTTCCTTTGGAACCCAATTTATTTATCCTTAAGCAACACACAGAAAACTAGATATTGTTATCATTATTGCATACTTCTCATTTTCGTCAATCTTTTGTAAACAGTGTTTTGGTCCCATTTTAGTTATATGAATCTTTGATTCAAGGTAATTTTTATTTATTCTCATAAAATAAAATGGACCTATCATATATCACCATGAAATTTTACTGGCTTGTGTAAAAATGTGTTTGCTCACTATGCAAATGATCAAGCATTTCTAAGGAAAGTTGAAAATTTAAAAATTTATTCTAAAGTGTCTGAATGGACATTGTTTAGGATCAGCATCTTTACCTTTGAAACCTCTAAAATTCCATTGTGTCTACTTAACTAAATATTTAGAAAAATATATTGTTTTGAAAACATCTCTTATTGTAACCTCTTTAGAGGTGATAATATCAATCCTAAGGAGCGTAATAGTATCCCTGCAGCTGGGAAGCCTTTACCATGTTACTGTAGTGTATTTCGAAGCAAGGGGATTTACAAAAGGGCAATTCACAAGCACTGCACATGAAGCGTGTATCCCTTCTCTTTCCAATCTTCCAACAGAGTCTACAAGACCGTTGTGGATACTTTTTCTTGCCATCCTCTTTCTGAGGTATAGTAACCAGCCGGTGATCCATCATCCCTCTTGAAATATCCTCGTACGTGTTCGATCGTGCGATGTCGCTATCGTGAGATACTTTACCATTCACTAAATTTTTAAGATCCATGAACAAAGAGTTCAGACCGCTACAATCTGAAATCACGATGGGCATTTTCGTTACAGTTCTTCCAAATGTTTGTGATTAAAATAACGAATCTCTTAATGCAGCAAATGTTGAAAATGCCATCGTGTTTTCGCAATGTGAAGGCATTGATTGCAAAAGAAAAATAAGAGGAAAGAATTTGTTAAACAAACTGATTGCATTTTCAACACAATCTAAGTAAAATAAGCATTAAATTAATATGTTCCACTAAGGTGAAAATAAAATAGTGATGTGAAATTAAACTACCTAAAAAAGTAGATAGTGAAAAATACTTACTATCTTGTGGAGATTGAAATTCCAGTCCATCTTTCTGAACTTCAAAGATTTTTGGTGCCTCACAGACAGCTGGATCTGTGATAATAATGTCACTATCTTCACATTCTGTTTTTAACTGAGTGTTCATGGTACCAGGTAATGTTTGATCCAGTTTACATTTTTCTGTATCTTCTTTGTTGGTTTTAATTGTAGTATCAGATTGCTGTGTATTGTAATTGAGAGGATCTACAGAAGTTTCATCCAATATTTGACGGAATTGGTCATATTTATTGGTTGGTTGAGTGTTACTATTATTGGGTTTACTGTATGGTTTTTCTTTTTTTGTTTTCTTTTCAAAGTTGAATATATCTGGTGCATAATAGCTTTTTTGTAAGAATTCCTCAGATTTTCTTTTTAAGCTACTAAATCTTTGCAGTCTCTCAATGAATTGTCTTTGTTTTATTAGGTCCAGGTCATTGTTTGGTGGTATTTCCTCAATGGGGCCTCCATCGAGAGGTTCGGAACTACAGGATTCTACATCTGGTGTACTGTTCTGCGTTTCTAATGCCACATGTTTCTGCAAATCTTGATCTTTATCAGCGTTCTCTTCATCAGTCTAAAATATTAAAAGATATTATTTTATAGTTGGTAGTAAAGGAACAGTGGAACAGGAAAGTCCTGATTTCAATGAGTTGAAAAAAATATGTATACATCAATTTTCAACTCATTGAAATTAGGGCTTAGACCAAATTGCAGTAGCCATTTAAATTGAATTTAAGAGATTTAGTTAAATGCTACTTAAGCTCCATTTAAGAAATTGCAGCAAGCTTGCCCTAATGTGAACACTATCCGATACAATGCAATACAAAATGAAATATTAGTTTTCAACAAAGTGTTACTTACATGTTTATTGGTTAATCCTTTGATTTGCAGCACTTCTGCAGTGCCTATGAAACTAGTGAGATCTTCTCTTTTGACACTTACTTCTCCATGGTACATGAACTGTAGCAAATCTTTCATGGCTTTCAGAGTGACATCTCTTAAAACAACTGGAATGGTGTAAAACTTTAGTTTAGTATATAAAATAGTATAAACACAAACTGCATAGCCTATAGACATTTTACTGCAGGGCATAGGCCTACAGATTGGTGATTTCAAGCACAAAGGAATGCAACACTCAGGTTTTATCACGATCTTTTCCTTCACGGCTAGTGAGTTATTGTTAAGTTAGTACTTTATTGTTATACCTTTTATCCTGATACAACATTTGGTATCACATTTTTGAATGACTGTAAATAACCGTTTGCTGGCAAGTTGTTTAGTCTTGTATTGAAGCAATTACTGGTTATACTTATACAGCAATTCAGTTTCGTGGAAAAACTTACATAATTACGTTTCAAGTTAGAAGTTACGGCATAGTACATACCAATTGGATGTTGACAAGGGTTTGTTTGGAACATTTTCTTGAAGTAGGGCGAGCATATTGACAATATAACTTTGTGAGCTTGAAGCAAATGCCCTTCCACGGCTAACGTGACATCCACAAATTCACTGTTGCCCAGTAAACCGGCGAAACCCTTGCTGAGATTTCCATGAAAATTGTTCCAAGACAATGAAAATTGTTGCTCCATTTTTAACAAGTTTCACAAGGAGCTCGCATCTGAAACAATGTTGCGGTTGTTGTAAACACAATAATTTAGTCGTGAAAAGCTTTTTTTAAAGCGTTACTCACTATGTATTGTTTTCCGGTGTTTTTTGCAAGAAGAATCTATTTATTCCGAAATACCAAGCACGCTTGAGTTGTCAATAAATGAATGAGTCAGTGATTATGAGTGAATGAAATGGTTGCGTCGCTCTGAAGGGGCGCTGGCGTACATAGTGTTGTAATCAGGTTTTGAGAAATCGATCGACTTACGTCTTGCTGGCTAGGAACTTTTTTGGTCGTATACCAAGAAGCCATTTTACTTTTTCTTCCTTGTTAATTCTTTTCGTCTTTAAATGTATTTTATGCCACACCTGGCCAAAAAGCGGGGGTTTCCGGCTATGCTACGCGTACGGGAAAACCCACTTTGAGGCCAAGTGACGACATAAAATTGTGTACACAACACGGGCTGTAAAATAGAAAGCCCTCTATCGCAATCTCATTTATGATTTAGGCGGACATTGTCCCATTCGCAAAATGTCCCTTCACCATTTCGCAAAAGATCCCTTTCGCAAAAGGACTCTATCGCAAAATGAGCCTTTGGCAAAAGGACCCTAATGCAAAACTACCCTTTCGCAAAAGGACCCTAACGCAAAATGACCCTTTTGCATAAGGTCCCTTTCGCAAAATAACCCTTTCGCAAAAGGTCCCTTTCAGCAAGCCTATTACGGTCACGTTTATCGTTCGACAAATGGCAAATAAAGCATTTGGCAGTCCAGTTGGTCGGAGTGGAAAAAGAGTTTATCTTGACATTTGTCGAGCGATAAACTCAAGATCTTTAGGACTTGATGACGTCTGTTTGATAAGCTGCAATGTCTATCCATTAAAAATACAGCCTCAGGTTTTCTTAAACTTTAGTTACCATAAAATTATATCGGTAACCACCTAGCAGAATTGTTTTATTGCCTTTTTGATTAAAAGCAAATTTGAACGGAATATCATCACTCATCTTGATAATTTCCACGAGAGCAATAAGAATGACAAACATAAAAACTGATTAGGTAGTCAATTTATTCATTTGTCATATCACTTATGTATTATTTATTAAGTGGCCAGACAGGTATCTAAGAATAGGATAGAGAATAAAAACTCATTCTATTGTACCTACCTATTACCTTACTACCCAAAACTTGTGTAATACAGGGTGAGTAGTTAGGGAGGTTTTGAGAAAGGGACGTTTTAAGGAAGGGACGTTTTGAGAAAGGGACGTTTTGAGAAAGGGATGCTTTGAGAAATTGACGATATGAGAAAGGAACGCTTTGAGTTTATGGAATATGATATTGAATAGTTTTATTATGTAAGTATGTCAGATGTCGATATGTAGATATTTAGTTTTTAAGATGATCTCATACAGTTAAGGATTTTTATTTTAAAATGTTGTTATAATTCTGACATGTTACTCTTTCCACCATATAAAAAATAATACCTACGTGAAGGATGGATGAATGTGAGTACACCTGTTAAGGTAAGACTTGGTGATTCTATTTGAAATTAATAGCAACTGTTACTGCTAAATGTGTAACCCATGTCTAAGCTCACAATAAATATTCTTGATTCTTGAAGTTTTGAGAAAGGGACAATTTTTGTCGGAGGGACATTTTATGAACGGGACATTGTCCGCCTAAATGAAAAAAATATATATTATTATTATTAGGTACGTGGTGGTACGGAACTCTTAGGACGTCGTTGAACTCGCACTTGGCCTGTTTTAACAACACTGTTGTGCAACAATGATATTGTCTTAACCTTTTTCTACATGGTTGATGGTAAACAACAAAAATAGCTGAATCACCCAATTATTCGATCATTTTCTAATATAGGTACTCGTAGTATTCCCCAATAGAGTAGAGCTGTAGTACCCTGCTCTACTTCTGGGTTTCCCGTTAGTATTTTTTTTTCTAAACTTTCATGTTTTTGTGTCACTGTTGCGAGTTCTTATAAGTGCGCAGAAGTTTGATCAGACGAACTTTTCTGTTGTTAGGTCCAACACCAGGCGACTATTAAATTCTAAGTCGGTAACAAGTTTATTGGACTTTGTTTTTTAAAAGGTTTTTGTAAAAACGAATTTTGTAGTAAGTAAATATTGGTTGATAGGTAATAATTACTTAGATATTATTACTGTCTTGGAAAAAAATACTCTAAAATACCCCCTCTATAGGACAATGTCATGATAAAAATGCGTCACATTTTCTTCTTACTTTCTCCAACTTGAAAGACCGTTTAGGAATCATTTGATATAATTAAAGCAGTATAGATTATACTTTATTTTAGTCATAACTTAGTCACTTTCGAGATATCCTTCCCGTACACACAAATGCTTGATAGCAAATTTAGCTTAAGATTTTGAAGAATAATGAACACATAATAATTGAAATAATAAATTGCATACTGACGCCAGTACCTATTGGTTAGTTAGATCTGAGATTTCCGTACTTAGCTTACGAAACCCTAGCGTCTGAGGTATGTAAATGTCATATTAGCGAGTGGTATTACAACAACAAATTCGCAACTGTACACTTATAAAACAAAGTCATTGATAAAGGCCGGGATTCGAACTCACGACCTCCCGAATGTGAGGCCAGCGTTCTATCGATGCGCTGCCACCGCCTTCGCAAGTACCTACCTATTATTGCTGGCAGCGGCTCGACGAGGACGACTGAGTACAGAAAGAAGGCACCCCCTTGGGAGAAGTTCCGCTATGTTCCGCAGTGGACGAGTACGGGCCTACGGGCTGATTGGTTTACAACTCTTCAATAAAATTTTGGGTTTCAGAGATTTATAGATGGGTGCATAAATAAATTATTTGTGCAACAGATCTCCTGCCCTGCGGTCAGTGACAGCCTACGGTACACTTACTTCAAGGTGCAAGTTGCAAATTAACAGGATAAAGTACCTACTGTTGTTTTTTTACATTTACTAGTGGCTACTCCTTCATCTTCGTCATCATCATAAGCCCACCTAGGTATAGACCTTTTCCCCCCGAATGCCATCTCTCACTGTCCCTTGCCATCCACATCCACGGACCTTCTACCGACTCAACTGGCTCCTCTTTAATCATTGACTACTGTCATTACGAGTATACCATTATTTTGCCATACAGTTTCAAGTTCTACTACCTAGGTACTACAGGAGCACCAAGGGATGGCCCTAATGGTTAGCAGTGAAAGAGTAGAGGCTAGTCCGGCGGCGGCGGGCGGTCACGGGCTCTGCCGTTGACAGGTAATCGATGCGGTCCGCTGGTTATTTAGCTATCGGCCTAGCCCGCGCAGCATGAGTTCCACATCGCTAGATAGGATAGGGTTCTAATACGACACGACAGGCTCGCTGCCTATTCCTAAATATACTTTGCATAGAGTTTTGAGCGGGTACGGTTAGGGACCATCCATAAAGTGCGTCAAACGTCAGAGGGTGGGAGGGGGTCGACAAAGTGTGACATTGTGTGACAAAGGGTGCGAGGGGCCTTAAGTTTCGTGAAGTCACATAATATCAGAAATATAATAAAAATATGTTTTGTTAATTTTTTTAAATGTTTATATGATCATTATTAATAATATTAAAATAATTTCTAGATGTAAAATATGTGACGTCACACTAGGGAGGGTGGAGTTTCACAAAAGTGACGGGGTAGGGGTAAAAAAATCACGAAGTTTTGACGACCATAAAGGTCGACACTTATTGCTTAATATATCTGGCTGGGTCCTTAAAAATAAGCTTTTATAATTTAAAGTGGTTTATTTCAGTGTTTAATTGAAATTAAAAAGTTTTGTAGCCTTCTGGATAAAAAAAAAACTGTACAGAATGAGTGAATCGCATTTGTTGTCCCCGAACCCTTGTTTTTCTATATACCCACGCACTTATTCTATCGCGTAAGACCTGTGTGGGGAAACTGACGGTGAGATCTTAAAAGCAAGAATGAAGCTTACTTTTCATTGTCATAAAAATATATTTCTTTAAAAGTACATCTTTATGTGGCAGCTTATATATACTGCTCAAAATAAGATTTCAAAATGGAATAAAAAGAAGTTCTTTGTTTTTTTAATTATAACTGCTAACCAAATATGAAAGTGAAATTTTTCATAATAATAAAAAACAAAAGAACCTCAGCGTTTTTGTTAGCATTTCTTAATATGGTGGCCAAAAGTCTATTCACACCTTAAAATAAAGTGACGTCATTGATTTTCTTAATTTTTTTTTTGGTACAGAAAAGTTCTCTCATTTTATGTGGCCTTTCTAGTCATTTGAGCGTTGTTATTGATTGAAGTGAGTGTTAATTTGGTTTACAAGGTCATTATGCCAGTTCTGACTCAAATTCAAGTATCTCGAGCTGGTACTTTGCTTCAAGAGCATCAAACTATGGCATAGGAACTAGATATCGAATTTCTACTCAGTACTTATTCCACTGAAAGTAAATAATCAATAACAACACTCAGAAGACTAGAAAGGCCACTTTCAAGTCTTCTGAGTAAGTTTTCAGTAATTAAAAGGTTTAAGAAAATTCAATGGCGTCACTTTGTTTTTAGGTGTAAGACTTGGCCACCATATTAAGAACTATTAACAAAAAAAAAAAAAAAATGCTGATGTTCTTTTGTTTTTAATTTTCGTCTTTTAACTTTAATATTTAGTGGCCAATTATAATTAAGTACAAACCTAAGCAAAAAGTTTTACTCTATTTGGAAATCTTATTACCCTAATTTTTTTGAGCTGCATACTTACATACAAAAATATCTCTCCCAAAATATCATTATTTTGCAATCAATAGCTACAACGCTACCCCGTACGGTATAGAAATAGATATTATTTGATAAACTTCGGTTGTTTTGAGCTGCATACTTAAATACAAAAATATCTCTCCCGATATATCAATATTTTGCCATCAATAGCTACAACGCTACCACGTACGTTATAGAAATAGATATTATTTGATAAACTTCGGGTCCTTCTCTCGTATCGAATAAATACGGTCGCGATGTCCTTTGCCAGCTCGTCATGCGTAACTAAAGGCACATTGAGGTCTGAAGGTGTATTACGAAATCACATTTTTTTATAATGATTACCCACCTAGATAGGCACATAGTTATACTTATCTGCCTGTACCCCACCGTGCGACCTCGTGCAATATGCTCTCAGCTACGTACTACGTGCGACGTCCTACGCATTATTTGCTACGTGTGACGTCCTACGCGCTATATGCGACGTGCTACGACGTGCAACGTGTTGCACGTTACGTGCTACCTGTGACTACGCGCTACGTAACGCTACAATACGCTACGTGTTACCTTTTATGCGCTACAGTACAGGTGATATTAGTGTGCTTCGCGCTACGCATTATGTGCGGTATGCTACGTGCTATGTTACGCTATGATATGCTACTTGTGACGTTTTACGCCCTACGGGTGATATAATTGTGCTTGGCGCTACGCCTTATGTGCTGTGTGCTACGCACTATGTTTAGCATTAACCAAGATAAGTATTTGAACCTGTGACTTTACTAATGAGCTACTCGGTTATATAAATCCGGCGAATTTGTCTTCCCATACATTTCGTTAGGGAAATATCTCCATATAAAGTTTAACGCTATAACATACCTGGCTGGACGTAGTTCTAGTGTGCAAATACTACTAGGTAACGAATACTACTCTCTAGTAGGTAAGTAATTGTACTTGTGTAGTTTCATATCGCTATCGATGCATTTGGTTTGTGAGAGGTAGGTACTCTAAGACCCTGTCTCGATTTATCTTATGAGATACTAAGTGTTCCATAAATCGTTTGAGGTCAAGTTTTATTACATTAAAAATGAATTCGCATTTTATCGTAGTTTTTCCTTATGCGTAGGTAAAGAGGTTGGGATCTCTTTCATGTTTTTATGTCTATTCCCTGTTCTTTATATCTACTTACTAATACTGGGTAGAAAGATCAGCGGTGAGAACAGTCGACATCACACTTACTCTAAAGAAATATATTCAATGCACTCTATTCACTTACGTTATGGGTGAATTTGAAACCATACCCTATACGCTTACGGCCTTATTTATAAAAACAAAATTCATCCAAAAACCAATCTAAAACTCTGTATATTTAATCTGTCACTACATCGTTTCTTTTTAAAATCTCCACCACAGTGAATTTTTTAACAAACCGCCTACATTAGGCATTAATTAGGTAAGAATTTAGAACAAACTTACCACCGTGGCAAAAAAAGAAAAAAACGAGATCGGCATGGAATAAATGACAGAATGACCTAGTCAATTTAAGGCAAAGATCTTAATTAATTACGTATTTCAACGATTTTGATCAACGGCTTATTTACGCCTCAAATTGTTCCTCAGGTAGGCAGGCATAAGACTTGGTGGTAGCGGAGCGGTAGAACGCCTGCTTCTCTTTCGGGAGGTAGTGGGTTCGAATTCCGGCATGTACCAATTACTTTTATTTCTAAGTTACGTACATTTGTGAAGTTATAGTAGCAATATCACTCGCTAACGGAGAAGGAAAACATCAGTGAAGGAAATCCGATTGTAAGCAAGATGTAATTGAAAGACCGCACGTTGCAAATCCCGGGTTTAGTGTGTTGTCGGCGTGACCTCTGTTTAAAGTCTGCGTGCTGTAGTCCACAGAACTAGGTCTATAGTATCTAGATAGATATAGTTTTTTTTTAAATAGAGATTGTTTTCTTTGAAGTTAATTGAAAGACGTACAGATTTCTTTATAAATTTATTCATTCATTCATCATCAGCCATTTCACGCCCACAGGACAAAGGCCTCCCTCATGGTTTTCCGAACCATGAAGAGTTTTGCCATAATCGCCACGCTCGGCAGGTGGGTTGGCGATCGCAGTATGCGGTTGGAATCTCAGGAAGACGCTGCTACCCGTCTCCTGATAATGTATTTCCTTAGTCGCCTTCTACGACATCTACGCGCTATCATCGACGCTATTCTTAATCCGGTGCCACACGGAACTAAATAAATTTAAACATTAAGGAATTGGCGGATGTAGCCAGAGTTGAAGACCTTGGCAAGAAATGAAGAAGAATATGGAGAGCTGACGGCCAACCTCCTAGTGGAGATGCACAGGAAGAAGAAGAAATCAATTTTTCAGATAGATAGATATCTATACATCAAATAACTTTTAAGAACACAAAGGAACTTGTGGCAGTACTTTTGAGCTTGTAATTTTATCTCCTAACTAAAGCACAGAAATGATAGGTATAATCCGCAACAGGTTGCGAAACATGTTAACTTTCGCCTGTGAAGTTTAGTTTTTCGATAAATCTATTCCGCCGCCCGAATTAAGGCATCAAAACTACTCTAACGGTTGGTTTCCCTCTAGAAACTTCGTGTAAAAGAAGCCAATAGAGTGGGCGAAAATAAAAAGTTCCCAACAACTTCGCCGAAGTGTCAACGGAACTTCGGCGGACGGAAGCCGAGAGGGGAAATATTTTCCGACTCTTACGCCACAAAAACGCAATAATAGAATGCTAACTTGGGTTCAAAGATATTTATTTCTCACATAGAACTTACAGTTTATTTAGTTAATGAGACAACAAAACTTAAAATTAGATTAAATTTATATGGCATGCATTCAAGTAAGATTAAGCTTATAATTATAATTTAAGACATGTAGGCAGTTTAAGTTTATTTTTAAAAGCATTCATATTTTTTTTTACTTCAGTCGGTAAATTATTGTAAAGTTGGATTCATTCATACATCACATTTCTTTTACCATATTCAGTTCGTGGTGTGCTTAGTTTGTTTGTTTTTGAGTTTGCTTGTTAAGTTGTATTGAGGTGATTTGACTCGACTTAGGTTTATATTAGTATGTATATCTTGCTTAAGGATTTTTATTAGTATGCATATTTTGTATGTATATCATAAGCAGCCTATATACGTCCCACTATAGGGCACAGGCCTTCTCTCAGAGAGAGAGAGAGAGTATATGGGCTTAATCACCACGCGTGCCTACCGCGGATTAGCGATTTCAAGCGCTGAGGTATGTGAATAGCACAGACACCCAGGTTTCCTCACGATGTTTTCCTTCAGTATTGCTACTATAACTTTACAAATGTACATAACTTAGAAAACAAAGTCATAGGTACATGCCCGCACTGGGATCGAACCTGGGTCTCCCGTTTCCGAGTCCAATGTTCTACCCACCAGGCTACCATCGCTTCCGTATGTTTATATTGGACGGATATTAAGTAATTTTGTCTTTTCGTATAAGTTTTTGTCGGGGTGTCATATTTGTAGTTAAATAAATAAATAATTTCTTTTACGTTTTACTAGCTGTGCCCTAGAATTCTATAAGATACTCGAGGTGTGAGCTAATGCATTATAGATAAGAGTGCGCAGTTTATAGGGAACATATAGAGCCATGTTATGTAAGTGGATAACCTCTGCAATTCTTTTAAATTTGTTTTACTAGCTGTGGCCCAGACTTCTTTAAGATATTCAAGGTGTGATTTTACTAATGCATTATAGATAAGAGTGCGCAGTTTATAGGGAACATAACGAGCCATGTTATGTAAGGGGATAACATCTGCAATTATTTTAAATTTGTTTTACTAACTGTGCCCGACTTCTTTAAGATATTTAAGGTGTGATTTTACTACTGCTTTATAGATAGGAGTGCGCAGTTTATAGGGAACACAACGAGCCATGTTATGTAAGGGGATAACCTCTGCAATTCCTTTAAATTTGTTTTACTAGGTGTGCCCCAGACTTCTTTAAGATATTCAAGGTGTGATTTTACTAATGCATTATAGATAAGAGTGCACAGTTTATAGGGAACATAACGAGCCATGTTATGTAAGGGTCCTATTAAAGGCACTATTTTTGATTTAACATGTTGTATAATGAACTTAGTAGGTAAAACCCGCTAAAACTAGATTGAGATTCAGTTATTTTTTTGTAAGGACCTAAAATAAGGCTGCTATTATGTCTCGCATATGTCTCGCTCGCACATATTTGACGTATTTAATTATTTTGCAATCATTGAAAATTTTTAGAATAAGCGAGAGGTATGCCAGACGTTCTGAAAAGAAGTCCTGGTAAAGATATTTCTTATTCTTATTTCTATAGTATTCTATTAGACGTCTAAATGACACACAGCGTCTCAGTGGTTATTTCGTCTATATGAAGGAGTAGAGCTAGGTCTTACCACTGGACAGTGTATTGATCATCAAGCGTAAGAACTCTCTATATGTTCTTCATAAGTTTTGCTTAGTGCGCGTAAAAGTTTAAATGCTGCCAAACTGATTAAATTAAATTTAGATCGTTGTTCAATCGTTACAATTAGAATTCGATCGATTTTAAATTTTCTGAGCACATCGTCGTGCAGCGTACACCTACTGTACCCATTCTTTGTTTTTCTCACTTGTAGTTTCACTTTTCTTCTGCTTCTGTTTGTTGCGTCTGATTTTTTTCTCTATTTCCTTTTTCTGTAAAACTATGCATGTATGAGCGGTGGTAGCCTAGTGGGCAGAACATTGGACTCGGAGGCGAGAGACCCAGGTTCGATTTCGACAGACATGTACCAATGACTTCCTTTTCTAAGTTGTGTATATTTGTGAAGTTATAGTAGTAATACCACTCGCTAACTGTGAAGGAAAACATCGTGAGGAAACCTGACTGTCTGAGCTATTCGCATACCTCAGCGCTTGAAATCGCCAATCCGCGGTGGGCACGTGTGGTGATTAAGCCCATACTCTCTCTCTGAGAGAAAGCCTGTGCCCTACAGTGGAACGTATATAGGCTACTTATATGATGATGATGTATGTCTATGTGGCGTTAAATAAATGTTTGTCTTCTTCGTCTTAAATTAGAGAACGCATAGGTATTCAGTAGGCTTTGCCTTTAGGTACAGAGTTAACATCTTGTAGTGGTATTTCTCTACTCTTCGGCTTTTTCAGCTGCCACGTATCAGCACCTGCACACTCCTCGACACCGACGCTGCAATGAGATGAATTTACATTTTGTCAATATCAAAAAAGTTTTAAGCCGTCTTCATCGAACTTCGACCTCTATGCTGTTAGCGGAGAGGTCAGTTTATTATTAGCAGAAGAACAGTTATGTTTTAAATTTATTTATGGAGGATTTGAACAATGTGTATGTTACTACAGTGTTACTATACCATTTTAATGAGCTTTCGTCCATTATTAAAAAACGAAAACCATAATTGTAAACTTGTGCTGAAAAGCTATTTTATTGACTTGTATAATAACTAATAAAAAACGGCCAAGTGCGTGCCAGGCCATGCGCAGTGTTAGGTTCCGTAGAAAGAGGTTTTTTTTTTCTGTATTACAGAACTTACGTAATTTTCAATGGATTTTGTACAAATTTTTCCTTTTAGAAGTTTAGCCTTGATAGCTAGTTTTCCTTTTAAGTTAATTTTTTTTTTTACATATAGGCATTGCTTCTAGCCCCACACTAGGATACCCTGTGTCGTGGGAACCAGAAACAGCGACATCACAAACATGTAAACATCCAAGACCTGGGGATTTTTTGTCCCCAGCCGGGATTCGAACCCGGGACCTCTCGCATGGTATGCAGATGTACTACCGCTGCGCCACGAGGTCGTCCAATCAACAATTAGACAGGCGAGGGGGAGGATTACCTTCTCTGGCAAAAAATGACATTTTAAAGCTTAATATTTCGCAAACGGAACCCTAAGTAGAAAAATGGTCTTCCTATACCCCACAATATTTTTCAGCGACCAGTCCAACGATACCCCACGCTATAGTGTGGGCGAGAAATAAAAGTTGCGTCCCTAATGTAGGTGTAGGGGAGGTACACATTTTTTTTTTTATTTCAACATTTTATTCTACCGTTTTGTTCGAAGACAAACATTTTCTATTCTGTTCTAATCCAACGATTTCTATCAACGTTTTGTTTACATATACATAGACAATGCTGAATAAAATGAAATTGTAGACGAGCATTTCGTTTACTGGCCAGCATCAAGGAAATTCGTTTTAACTTTTGAATTTGGAACAAAACAAGCACTCAGCAACTAAGTAGGTTTAGCTGCCATTTATGAGCGAGGCCAGTCAAAACAAAGCTCTCTAAAATAGCTAGCTCTTGCCCCAGTTAGCAGTCTGAGTTTCCTTCCTATAGGCAGCGTCCGAAAGTCACCGAGCAGAGTATTATAGCGCGTTTGTACCGAGACGTGACGATAAGCGGAATCGCTCCGCGGCATAATCCTCTCACTGAAGAGGTATTATCCCACCGCGACGCGGACGGCGACGGCTAAGCACCTGCATTGTGCTAGAGTTCCAGCACTGCAGCACTTTTTAGGGGTCCATACCTTGGTAGTGCTTCCTGCAAGTGACCCCGGTACCAATCCTAACTCTTAAGATACAGGTTCCAATAGTTTAGGAGTCAGGAACTTAACTAGCTAATTAAAAAAACCGTGGGAATCGTACGGAACTTTAGCATTGTAAGTGCCTACTGAACTGTAATTAACTTAGTCAATAAACGTATTATTCTTATTATTATTAATCGGGATCCCAATAACTGTAAGGTACAGACGTCTCTCTGTCTGTCTGTCCGTCCGAACTATTATAAAGGGTTTTATCGGTTGAACTGTAGCCAGTTGAGATTTTCACAGAATATGCGTTATTATGGCGGATTGCCAGAAAATAATAAAAAAAAATTGTGGGAATCTAAATTAATTATAAATGAATGGCGTTTTAGTGAGGTGTTTTGCTTTATTGTAAAGACATTTATACATACAAACTTCAAACATGGCGTGAGTCTAGTGCATTTCCTATTGCACAATGTAACATACACAAAAAAATCTTATTACAGTGTTTGTTATCGAACTCCACCGAAACGGCTTCACCGATTTTTATGATTTTTTTCGTGTATGTTTGGTAGGTCTGAGAATAACTTGTAGCCTAATTAATATGGCAATATAACGTTTGCCCGGTCAGCTAGTAATAAAATAATTAGCTAAGTGCTACGAACTTCATGATAGAAAACACATTTTTGCTTAGTAGGAAAAATAATATATTATATATGGAACCTTTGCTGTGTAAGTCCAACTCACACTTGGTCGGTTTTTATGCTAAGTAATAGCAAGCACCGTGGGAAACGCTTGAAACTGAGGCTTTTCGACAGCCGGACGCGTTGTATCTTTGAAATTTGTTCGTTGTGAATTTCATTTTCACATTTGTGAATCCCTTATACAAAGTAGGTAAGTACGAGTATTTGCGTGTGACGGTGGTTAGAGGAAAGTGAGCTGGTATAGTTTAGCAAAATATTCTAGCTTCCTGCTGCAAGGACATGAGGAACGAGGAACTTTTAAATTGATCTACCTGTAAATACTAGGTAAATAAATGAAGAAGCGAGATATTAGATACTATCACTTACAATTTTTTTCAATGTGTTTTTGGCCGCAATAAAATAGCCTCGAATTATACTTGCATTGACCGGTTAGCAATACCTACTAAGAAAATTAAGAATAAGGAAATAAATGTATCTGAAGACATCCAAAGTCAGTATTACTAGTAACTAATATGGCAAAATAACGTTTGCCAGGTCAGCTAGTATCTTTATATAAAATTTACTGTTGCCCGTGACTTTCTTTGCGTCGAAATTTTGATACTATGTGCTATTAGTGGCTGGGAAACATTGGACAATTTTAGCAGAGGACCGGATGGGTAGGCGTGAAAGAGAAGAGGCTCAGCAGTGGGATCTATTTATGGGCCGATTAAATACCTGCATAGATAGATGTGCTATTGCAAGTTTTATCAAGATCTGATCAAACTTTTTGGTGTGATTGGGTAACAACAAACTTTCGCATAATTGTAAAAGTGCACTGTTGAGGTACTCGGATGAAACAAGGATTTGATAACACTATCTTACTTTGTCATCTTTTGCACTGCAGAAGGATCTAAAATACTTACAGTCTCGGCAGAAAGTCTTATTTGTAGAAACTCGAATCCTTAAAACGTTCCTCAGAGCCCGTTCAAATAGTCTGTGGTAAAGGGAAAAACGTAACCACAGATTATTTAAACCGCATCTGACGAGTGTTTCAGAGGAATCGTGTTTTTATAAATAAATTTTTATTTCTTCTACTCAAAGTGCCTCCCAGGTTGACCTAAGTCCTAAATACTTCTTTCGCCGTTCTGCCATCGGTCCCTCAGAACATAAATTAAAAACTGTATAAAAATTATCTAACAATACCAGTACAGCACATGTTAAAAAGTGTTCCCGATGAATTTCACATTATTATATTTTATCCGGAGCCGTCTCTATTAGTTTTCGAATGTTACAATGTTTGTTAAGTGTCTCCGGCAAAGATATCTCTTTAAAAGACCATTAGGTCTAGGCTCGGTCGCAGCTGGTATCGACGCGACGTTACGATAAAAACCTTTTACCTAAAACCCCTAGAAAGTGTCCAAAGCAGTAGACTTGTTGACATTGAGGAGAATAGGAGAAATATACTCGCGATTTACGCACAGTACTTTTATCGACGAGTTTTTTTAGGCTTTGAGGACATAGGATTTCAGTTAATATTTTTTGCTCAGTAGTTGCAACGTATTTTATCCTTCTTAAATACAACATAAGGCCTGTGCCCTACAGTGGGAAGAATATAGGCTACTTATGTAATTACAAGATAATAATCTTTACCTACTCCGTGTGGCGCCGGATTTAAGAATAGCGTCACTCCATTTCCTTCCGTGGATATAAGGAAATCAATTACCAGGAGACGGGCAGCAGCGTCTTCCTGAGATTCCAACCGTATACCTGCGATCGCCAATCCGCCTGCCCAAGGGTGGCGATTATGGCAAAACCCCTCATGATTATGAAAACCACGAAGGAGGCCTATGTCCTGCAGTGGGCGTCAAATGGCTGATGATGATGACGATGAATCTTACCTAAATGATACGCCACTACCATCGGTCTTCTCCCAATACCAACTAAACCGAATTTAATTATTTTATGAGATACCTACCATGAGGGAGGCAGGTCATACCTGCAGTGGCGTCAAATGGCTGATGGTGATGATGCGATACCAATCAAGACCTATCTGCAACTCATAAAGAGACTAGCGAAGTGTTAATTTAAGACACATATTGCGATATCGAATAATTGAATACAAGGTAGCTCAGAATTCAAGATAGAAAAATTATTCTAGTATGGTTGATGAAAAAGGAATTTAATGTGTCTTTGTCTAGTATAACATAGGTACTGCCTCTGTGAAGTGTTTTAGAGAAACCGTGTTTTTATAAATAAGACCTACATATGCAAACAAATAGCTGCTTTTAAATTCCTGTGGCTCGCCGGGTGGTCAATATAGACAATACGGAGGGTGCTTTCACAGTAATTTTCGTAAAAGCCAGCTCGATCGCCTCTTTGGATCGCTCCCAAATATCGCTCGCAACGGCCAATATGGATATAAAAAAGCAACCACTAGATTTTGATGGGACATTGTCGTTTAGTGCTTGCAGGCGTGCTCAAAAAGACTGCCTTTGTTTTATTTCAATGCAAGTGGGTAGGTAGCTAAATGCTTGCAAGAACTTTTCCGGTTTTACAAGTCTAGTCTCGGATTAACCTCTCTCGAGGTCGTAATGAACCCATTGTACCTATCTGCAAACATTGAATGATATTATTTTCATCGCTGCGAATGAATCAATAATTTATTGCCGCAGACGTGATTCGCAGCGTCACAAATTGGATTATGGATTTTCGGTGAAATAATTAATAAAAATCCATCTCTGGATGCGGATGTAATCTACATTTCGTTTGTCGTCTTCACCATTACTAGCGAATTTTGGAGGCGGGAGATTTACTTATTTGAGGCTGAGGGTGACATAAACTAAATAGGTACCTAAATATCAGTTTAGTTCAACTTGTGACTTCATAAAAATGACAGCTGGTTTTCACATTACCTGCCGTACTAAGTATTTTGATTTATGAATTCCGTTTTGTCACAACGACTACCTTGAGGGCCTACAGCTGCTGAATCAGAATGGATCAGCGTGGCGTACTCTATGTGGGAGAGAATTAACCAGTACCTAGTGGTAAACAATAGAAAAAAAAAAACAACTTAAAACACTACAGCACTAAAAACATACAAATAATTTAAACGAATATCACCTTTAAATTCGATGTAGGTATTGTAAAAGTAGGTATAGTTTGGAGCCGGTGTCAAGTTACATGACCAGCACATACATTTTGGGCACCGAATCCAAAAAAATATTTCGTTTAAATTATTTCTGTGTTTTAGTGCTGTAGTGTTTTGAAGTCCGTTTTTATTTAAAAGTGTTTCTTTCACAATTTTTTGTGAATATCATTACGACTCCGACAAATTGTGTTTTCTGAAAGCAAATGAACGAGTCACTTTAAAATTTGAAGAGTTCCCTCGATTTCTCCAGGACCTCATCTTCAGATCCTGACTTGATGACTGTGGGTCTACCTGTGAAGTCTACTCTTTCAAACGATATTTCCAAATCGGTCCACGCGTCTTCGAGTAATCGGGGAACATAAACAAAAAAGATTCGACGAATTGAGAACCTTCGCCTTTTTTGAAGTTGGTTATGACCTTGATAAGGACAACTAAAACTATTGTTATGGTGGCCCGACCGGGTCCTTCAGAATTCTACAGATTAAAATAGACTAATGAGCGTTGGTAGCCTAGTGGGTAGAACATCGGACTCGGAAGCGAGAGACCCAGGTTCGATCCCAAGTGCGGGCATGTACCTATGACTTGGTTTTCTAAGTTATGTACTCGTACATTGTGAAGTTATAGTAGCAATACCACACGCTAACGGTGAAGGAAAACATCCTGAGGAAACCTGAGTGTCTGAGCTATTCACATACCTCAGCGCTTGAAATCGCCAATCCGCGGTGGACACGCGTGGTGATTAAGCCCATACTCTCTCCTTGAGAGAAGGCCTGTGCCCTACAGTGGGACGCATACAGGCTGATTATGCTAAAATAGACTAAAATGTTAGAGAATCAATCAATCAATCATCATCAACCCATTATGTCCCCACCGAGGGGCACGGGTCTCTTCCCTGAGGAAGGTATAGGCCATACTCCACCACGGGGGCCAAGTCCGGATTGGTGGAGGCTTGTAGACTAGTGGCTCGTCTACTGTCAGAAGTTGTCAAGCCGCCCTAAGGCCTCTGACTTGGCTTAACGAACATAACGAACGGCACCAACAGCTTAACGTGCCTTGCGAAGCACGGAACCGCTCGGAAAAATGCCACTAGCGTTAGGCATAGACGGCGACCCATCCATGCACTGAACGCGCCCTGTGTTGCTTAACCTTCGTGATCGTTTAAGATCACTCAGGCAGCCGGGGCTACGAGCGATTCTATCAATCAATCAATCACTCATAATAATTCATTGATGGGCATACCTGATGCAGTGGGTGCGGGCCAGCGCCAACAGCGTCTTGAGCATGATCGCAGAAAGACTTGAATGTCCATACATTAATAGCTGCCGAAATGTTTCCACTTCCGTGGGACCAGTGAGGCCGTCAAATGTAAATTGGTAAAAACTGTAAAAAATACCTGTAAATACACTTATTAACATAGACTTGAAGAGCGAGCTTTAGAAAAAGATTAGGGCTGGGTTCCGCTTTACGCAAAATATAGTAATTTCGCCTACTATATATTTTTTTTAGAAATATCGTATTGGAGCCCTTAATATAGTACGATACTATATTATATAGTAGGGTTGGCAACCCTAGTTCCAAACTGGATACCCAGAGCTTTGTTAACCAGGCAAGTTAATCAGAAACATGGACAACCCGGATAAGTCATTTGTGTAAATCAAAGTAGGTACAATGGGGTATCTAGTAGAGGAGACATTTCAAAAAGTTTTTATCGCAAAAGTTGCAGCCAATTGGCTACCGTACATATTATATGGCGAGCTCTGGCCGTGACGGCACATGTTTTACATCATCAAAAAAGAACCATATCCGGTATCTCGAAACACTGTAAACTATCTAAAAAAAAAAATCTTGCGGAGTCTGTTTTCGTCGTTAAATTACTAAAACTGTTAATTTTGCGACTCAAAAGTCTTTGGAACGTCTTCCCTGGTACATAATACCTCGTTGACGCTGAAAGAGAAATCTGTACTTCTAGGAATTTATTCTGTGGCTAGGCCCTAATTGAGGTCCATTCAGCTGAGATATTGGTAAGCGGTCACTCGTCGCTCTCACTTTTCAATTGTACGTTTATCATTTATGCTTAAGAGAAAATTTCCATTAGTGATTCCGTGGTCTTCTTCCTTGAACAATTTTTGGGCTACTTATAGGAAATTAAGTCCGTAAAACGTTTTTTATTGTTACATCTTCTTTTATTATCTCTTATAATCTCTAATAATACTAGCAATCTATTAATAATATACTGCCAGTTAGCCAACGTGCATAAGAAAATCAAGTTTGTATGATTGTTTTTATCGTCTCATCTTTGGCGGTAAAAGCAGCAACTAAAACTGTTTTTTTTTGCCTAATTTGACAAAATATTTTATCTCGCTTACAAGAGTCAGATGAAGGGAAGACAGAACTTCAGCCATCGCAACAAGCTAAATGGTGTGTGAAATTATGCATTCCACTGATAACACTTTGCAACGAGAATGTACGGCGGCTCTACTCTCGACGCTCATTTGGGCAACTTGAGTGACATTGAGTAACGCAAGTTGGCTAGATAGATTCACTTATTTAACCTAGTTTTCGATGCGCTCTAAAGTACGTTTATTTATTGACACTTTTATTGCACAACATAAAAAAAAATCGGACAATGCGGCGGACTTAATGCGACTAATGCGACGTTTAATGTTTACGTTTAATGCGACTTCTTGCAACTAACGCATTAAGTAAGTAGTTATTTTTGACTTATTGCATTTCATTGTGGCTCAATTTCGAACACAATAAGTCAAATGTAGAGACGCTGGGGCCTGTTTCATAAACCAACTACAATTCATGGTTCACTATAACAATTCGATATACATTGCCAAGTCGATCGACCCACAGATTAACAAGTAGGAAGACTCGGCTACGCAATGCACATCAAATTGTCATAATAAACTAGGAATTGTGGTTTTATGAAACAGGCTAGGTTGGTCTGTTGTCGACTATGCGTTCTCTGGGTAGTGCAGCTTTCCGTGTTAACATCTCCCGTAATCAATTCTAAGTCGAACAGAGTTTCCTCTCATTTTTCTCGCCACAAGTGGCAAATATAAGGTCGTAAGGCCCAGTTTGTGGCGTCGGCGGGCGGTCTATTGAGGGGTACAATGGGGCCAATCAGCGAGGGCCAAGTTGCGCGATCTTTTCAGAGGCACGTCTCAGCCTTTGCCCGGAGTAGACCGGAAACTCCAGAGTCCCTAGCGGGACGCAAGAAAGATCCCTGATGACTCATTGTTATGGTAATAGTGACTTGTCTAATTACTGGTTTGGTTTCCCGTATCTTTTGTAACATTATTTCCTGCTTATAGTACACTGACGAACTATTAATCTAATGCTAGCAACTGTCAGTTAGCTGACGTGTATACAAAAAGAAACTACTGGCAGCTGTTAACAATAGATTAACAGATGGTTGGTGTCTGAAAAACCGGGGGTGAAGTAGTCTCCATTATTTTAGGTTTTAACGATAAACACTCACCTTCAGGGACTCCGTAGAGTAACGCTAGCGCCACTAAGGAAATGAATAACATATTTTTTTACAGATCGTTTTTGCGAGAAGTGTCTGTACAATCTCTAAATCATGTTAATCTGCAGTCTGCAATATTTTATATTGTTTATAAATTATTTGTCACCAAAAAGGAAAGCAGAGAGACCATTTCTTGGATTTAGATGGTGATCTAAATGCATGTTGCTCACAAAAAAGTGACTCATAAAACACCGCAGTACTGCTGAAAACCCACAAAAAACTCCCATTCTCCATTTCAAATTACCTCCTTGTGCGTAATAAAATTAAATGTTCTCTATTAACTCCTGAACTGCCCTCGCGGAACGCAACATAGGTATAGGTGGCCCATACTAAGTTGGACACAGATCTGTGTCGCGGCAGACGAGTGGTTAATCTAATATGAATCCATATCGATCACACCTCGATTAGCAAACTCTATTAACGCTGGATTTTTCAATAGTCAGATAAAACTTAACTAGAGAATAAAACTGATGTTGTCACTGTCTTCTCGTATGATAGCATGCAATTTATTCTCCATTTAAGTTTTATCTGACTATTGAAAAATCCGGTCTAAGTCACTAGACCTCCGCCTAATGACCTGATAGAGGTTGCTGCGACATACTAGTGTGGTCGCGATGGAAGCCGCAGCCTTGACAGCCTCCGCCACCCATACAAAACGTACAAATGTATGGGCCGTCGCCGCCACCGTACTTGTGTGTGGCAGGCTTTTTAACGTGATAATAATCGTTTTCTTCAGAGTCGGGTAAAGGACACTTCCTTCTGTTCTCGAGTTGGTATCCGTTCCGAGTCCAACGGCTCTATACTTCCAGTTTGTGTCGTTAGTATATTAAAATACTCTATGTTCAAGAAACCTACAAATCTGTAACTTCCAGGTAACTTTGCCGAAGTATTGCGAGTATTGCCATACCACTTCTAGCACAAATATATTGTGCTCCGTCTCACTCTAGCTCTGTACAGGTAGTTTAACAGGCTGGGTTAAACTCTATGTTATCGGCTCGATACACATCACATTTAACTTAAAGTTTTGATACAAACTGAAATTGAATGAATGGTGGTCACGCGTAGTGAATGAGTCCATACTTCCTCTCTTTGAGAGAAGGCCTTTGCCATATCTTTAGCACACGTAAGATGCTATTATCATGTGCCATTTTCAATAAGCTACACGGTAACTAATCAGAGTTCAAATACTTTCACTCGCGCCTTTGCGAACTTCAGTAAACTGACGCATACACGGCAAGTAGGTGTTTACATTAGTATGGTGTCCATTCGCCTTAAAATAGTACTGTTAAAAACTAGGGCATCACAAAGGTTTCTCCGGAAAATGTGAATATTATATAGAACTTGGTAGTGCGGTGAGGCCCACAGATGCCTTATCACTCGGTTGCGACCGAGTGATCTGCCGGCAATCCCGGATTAGCCGGGATTCGCCTGCCGCGACCGTCATGTACTTACATAGGTACCTTTGTCGAGAAGCGGGCTTCACAACTGCGTGCGTGGGAGAGGTAAACGTACTGTAGTACAAATCCAATAATAGTACCAACCTACTTGTAATATATTTACAGCGATTGACAGTAAATGACGCAAGAGGATCAGCTCAAAGAAAAGTCGGGGGCGAGTAGCTTACCCCAGTACAATCAAAAGCGATATAAAAATTAAACCAAGCTTAATCTGCGAATAAAACAAAAATGCATAGAAAAAAGTAATCCTATATTATTTTTCTCAACTCATTGTATAAAAGCAAAAAAAAGTGTTTAAAAAAAAGTAGAAAGTAATGACTAATGCAACTAGAAAGATTTTGCTTCCTGCTCTACTTCCATGTCTGTTATTTTTGCCGAGGGTTCGATTTCAGGGTATATTTCCATGTTTGTGTTGTCCTGCTTACCATAGCACCGTGTATCCTAGTTTGGGACAAGTGATTGTGTTTTTTGGAAGTTATTATTAATTTATACACTTACATTAATTGTTAAAATAAAACGCTAATGCCATTTCATTACTAAATAGTCATCACCGTCATTCATACTTAAGAGTTAGAATCTGGCTGCTGCGGCATCTAAATAAATACTATTTAGGCTCCGTACACAACTGATGAGAATTCGCAACGCAGAAAATTGCGACACGAATCGCTGCGATGCGATTTCGTGCAGCAGGGATCTCCCTTCCACAATTCGGGTGACCATTCCTTCGACGACCGTCAATCGTAGGTATGTACGTACCTGTTTTGTAAAATAGATCGTGACATAGATCGTAAAGACAAGTGCTCACTTCAATTCAATTCAATTCAATTCAATTCAAATATTTTTATTCATTGTAAAAACAGAAAACGACCAGCCACAAGATGGACAGATGACGTCATTCAAGTGGCAGGAAGACGCTGGATGCAGGCCGCTTCCAACCGGTCTTTTTGGAAATCCATGGAGGAGGCCTATGTCCAGCAGTGGACTTCTTGTGGCTGAATGATGATGATGATGAAAAACAGAATGTTTGCTTAATGAACGTCAAAGTTGTTAGTTTCACAATTAATGGATTATGTGGAGAAGAAGCTAACAAAGAAACTCCACATTTATTCTTTTCAAAACACGTTTCGGTCATAACGCTTCGGTTATTGCTAAGAAGATACAGAAAAAAGAAACAAACAAGATTTTGGATTCATGTATTTATTACTATTATGAAAGCCGATAGGAACTATTTTCGTCGAAAATATGTAGCTTTCAAATTCGACCAAAAAATTTTATTTGATTATTTTAGGACGACCTTATTTAAAGTAAATATTTTAAATATCGGCAATAGACACATAAAAGATTCATAAAATCAATTTATAGTTTATAGTGACAATTAATATATATAATAATTGACTTACACTTAACCATAAATTGTTATTCTATAAAACAGTTCCCTGGCCATCATTACTTTTAAAAGGAAAGTTTGAATTGGATTGAAATCGATCGCTCTATCGGTGCGTGGCCTCAGCCCCCAGTTACGCCAGCCCCAACCCCCACCCAGAGAAGATCGCCCCTCGGAAAAACACCTTTATCGTAATACGTCGCCCTTTAATATCTATTAACTTGCAGGCAAGGTTTAATTAAAACAATCTTAATCTGAGTCTTAAGGGTGTACCGCGAGTGTAAGCTCTACTTCTGATTAAAGGTGTATTGTGAACGATGTATCATGATTCGGGATTTGAATTCCATGTCGAACACAGAAGAAAACGAAAATCTTATTTCCCGATAGTGAACGTCAACTAATGTCGTAATTTCAATAGTAACTTATTCGATACTCAGCATATTTAATACGGTATTTGACGGGATCAAAAATAAATTAATTCATATGCTCGATTAAAACAAAAATGACAAAATATCTCGGAAAATGTATCTCTTTTAGTCAATTACTAGTTTTTACAATTTATAAATAGATTAAACATAAAAAGAGTGCTCTGAATTGTGACAAAATTCCGTTTTAAAAGTAACTCATTTGATATTTTGTCAAATACCCAATTCCCTCGCATAGTAAATCTAACCACTATTTATATAAAAACCAAATTTTTTAAATGCTCGCATGAAACATCTTGAAAATAAAACTAACAGTCCGCGAGCTTAGAATTCAAATATAATGAATGCAAGTAAAAGTGCAAAAGCATGTTGCGGTCGCCGCAAATTTTCAAAAGGCCGTTGATGTACAGTCAACGACATACGAAGTTTCGTTAATCGCAGCATTCAAACTAAACGTAGTTTGTTACTAAACGGAGTTTAGTACATCAAATGCAACTTACTCACCACCGATTTGTAGAACATTAACAAGATATTAATCTACTGTTAACAAGTTTGTATTTTTGTACGCACTTTTGCCAACTGACAGCTGTTAATAGTAGATCATCAAATTAATTATTAGTGTATGAGATACAGGGAGTAGACCGAGTTCAGTACTCCAAATCTTAAGAAGAATGGTGAAGTTAGCAAGTCGTGTTTTTTTTTGCGTATTCACCGAATTTCTGGACAAAGCTAGACACTGTTTTCTATGATGGCTCACTGCCGGTATAATAGTGAAATTAGAATTGAGTTTTCAGTAATAGTAACTATCGTTTTGCCTCGTTCTTTCCCGAGGAATCTGATGAGACAAAACCAATCGCCTAACATGGCCAGCGTTTTGATTGCGCTTGCCGCAACAATATAACTTTTTTCGTACTGTTCAGTTCTCTTGGTCGAGCGCTTACCAAAGCCGATTCTATGTAATGTTAGGAGATCTGATGACAAGTTCAAACAGTGTCGGCTTGCAACCTGAAGTCAGGTAATATTGAGCGTTCGCAGCAAAGAAAGTAGAGATAAGTACTATTTCGCCGAGGCTGCCACTTCTCCGGCTTTGTCCCGGAGTGTACGGGTGTGTGGATGTCCTGTCCTGTATGTTTGTTTTTTCCTGCTGTACAATAAATAATATTCCTATCTTATCTTATCTCCGGGTAAACAGTGTAATTCTCCAGGTTCGGAGGATTTTTAGTTACCTACATAGTTATGACAGCTACTGATATAATATGATAGCTGACAGCAAAAATTATAATAAATTATACCAAAATACGTTGTCTTTCATGAGCTGTACATCTACCTTCCTAGTAGATACTAAAAAACCTATGTACTTATTTAAAAGCTTGAAATACTCATTTGTTTTGACACATATATCATTTGCATTTGGTTCTATATTATAGTTATAAGTATATTAAATTAATATTCATTTAAAAAAATATATTTAAAAATAAAAGAAATCTGCGGTGAGGGGTCAGTAAAAAAATGACTTTCCCGAAATCTCCGGGCCTGACTTTTTTAAAGGTGGCAACTCTAGCCGCTACAGTTGGCGCCGTGGGCGCTCCGTTCTGTGAAATATAATAATAGTCGACGGGCGCGGTATCATCTCGCAGCTACATTGTGAGCGGCAGGATGCTCATTAGATGAACGCCCCGAGGTACGCTGCCGCCGCCTTTACACCCGCAGTGCGAGGGCAAAGTCGGGCTCACCGTGACGAGTAATAATAACTAGCTGGTTTTTTAATTGATTTTCTACACTAGTACCATGTTAGGTCGAAAATGAATGGCGGGTGGTGTAGTTGGTAAAAACACGGTTTGGTGGTGCGTGGGTTCGAATCCCGTTTCTACCCGGTTTTTTTTCTGGGTTACGTAAAGTTACCATCTACGGCATCTCCGAGAGAGTGTGGGATACTCCCCCACGCGTGGAGATACCCTACTGTTCTGCCATGGCATCGACGGACACCTCAAAGAGTAAAACACCCAGACTTCAGACTCAGAATTGGCCATTCAATATTGACTTCTATGTTGTATAGATGTACCGTGCCCGGCAATATGGCCAATATTCCCTGGCATGAATGTAACAACAACACAAGAACAAAACAAAACAACAACAGCGCTATTTTTAATAACATTACGCGCGGGAGGAGTCGGCACATTGGCAATAGGTCAGTAAAAATTACCACAATTCCCAATCTTCGGCCTCTGTAAATATGACCACATTTCCCAATTTTGCACTCAGCTAAATTGGCTAAATATGGCATCCTACATGACTCTTCCTTCCCCCAGTATCTCCGAGAACGTTTCACCCCTCGTGGCGCGCATTCGCCTTCAGCACCCATGCAAATAGCTACTTCTAGATATCCCCGTGCATGATACGGCAGGCTATTCGACAGCAGTGTGCTTGTGGAACGCGCTAGGTACCTCTTTACTTACGTCTGGCGCCGTCAGTCGACTTGTTTAAGAGTAGAATTCCTGTGCATTACTTCAGACTCCAGAGTAATCCAATATGAATTTACCTTTTTGTTGTTTATATTGTATTTAATATATTTATTATATTGTATTTTATTTATGGCTACCGCGGACCGGACGACGATGCAGTGTGGGCAAGCCCCCCATCAGATGATCTGACGACCTGGTTACGGTGGCGGGGAGTCGCTGGATGCGGGCGGCACAAGACCGGGAAGCTTGGAAAAACATGAGGGAGGCCTATGTCCTCCACTGGGCGTCAAATGGCTGATGACAGTATAAGTAGGATGATACATTATTTGTTTACTTAGTAAGTATAGTGTGTATTATAGGTGTTTTATGTATATGTTACAGCCAAAGTAATAAATCTGGATATTATATATATTGTCTAGTCATTATATATAATGTCTACTCAGTTTAGATAAAGTGATAATTAACACAAAATTAATCACATTTACTAGCAATTTTTTGCCATATCATAATGTAGGGTACTTATGACTTTTCCATGCACCAACCTTGTTTAAGTTTGACACAAAACTAAGTTTTTTTAGTGAAATATTTTTTTTCGCTTTTATATAAAAAAAAGAACTAACACCCGAAGTTTCAGGATGGAGCGGAGCGCAGCGAACTTCGAACTTCAGTTGGAACTTCGAACCTATTTTTGCTTATGTGTACTGACCTAACAAACAAAATGCGAAATATAAATTTAATCAAACAATTATTTGCTATATAACACTTGCCAAAATAAAACGTTAGCATAATAATTTATTACTTTGTCTAGTGAATTTGGCTTTTATATATAATGACCAGTCATTATGTATAATAGCTATTTAATCACTATGACTGTAACATATATATAGTTATATGTGTTTCATATTTATATAATTACGACCTAGTCTTACTAATTTTCCCACAAAATATCTCCCGGCACTACCCCATTTTATTGTTCTATAAAGAATTTTTAATCAATCAACAGCTATTTACACAGTAAGCAATCGCGATTAGACCCTTAAAATGTAAATTATGTATGAGCATCGCGACTCATTAAAATACTTGGGTATATACACACAACATATTGTCACGTCATGATCATGAGAGATAGAGAGACAACCCGGCCTGTTTAAAGATTGATCGAGTCTTCTAGAAAGTAGTTGTAGAACCTTGGAGCACGGTGTCTCGAAAGGCGTTTAAACTTTTTTCATTTGACAATCTGCGGAGCTAGTGTCAACGGAATACGAAAGGTTGACTTCAGCTGCAAGGAATTTTGCGTGCGCAAGTCATATTTTCACATGGTCGAGCTTTCCAATAGAATTGACGCCCTTCGTTACGGACTTCACCTTCCATGAAGCTACAGTTAATTCCAATACCAGTGCTCACGGTTGATTCATTGCACAGTTAACCGTCGCTGTTAGGCAGTGACAACGATATAAAGTCATGACAATAGATTAGATTAGATTAATAACCACCAATTAATAACCACACCATACATTATAAAGATACATAAAAAATCTTAAATATCTTAATACTGTTCAGTGATGATGAGTCAAATGGCACTACTCTTAGATTTTCGTGCTGACCGTAATATTTTGACTATCTGTTAATCCAGCGAACGGGGATCGCGGCAAGTAGCAAAGCCTGGTCTCTCCCTACTTCTCCGGGATACAGGCGTGACTTTATGTACCTATTTATGTATATGTGATTATTGGGATGGTCTCATGATTAGGTATGGTTTTATGCTGTAATGTTTCGGTAGCTTCTCTAAGTACCTCATCTCAAATTAAAACAGTATTTTTAATGACTCGAGTTTCCGATACATTTAATGGGCCTAATCGCGATTGTTTATTTTTGGTGAAGTTATGTTAGGTAACATGTTTGTAATTTTACTTCTGCACTAAGCAGAAGTAGGTAGCAAAGGAAAACCACACTGATAGGTAAATCTTTTCTCAATCAAACCTTGAGTTTCAAGGTTCATAGCAATAAAAAGTAACATGCTAAATTGTTTGTCTCTCAGAATGTTTGAATCAGGGGTTACCAAAGATATTTAGGTCAAAATTCAAAAGCCTTTTATACAATGTGTCACTGAATCAACGCAAACTTAAAACCGTTGCTTCAGTACTGATACAGACAAAACACTTCAACTAAGCAACATTTTTTAATTCACCATATTTTTTTTTGAGTTTTAATACACTTTGTATATACCGCCTGGGACCTTCTACAATATGTTTACACTGCCCCTATCGCAATGTCCTCGGTTGTTTTCTCAAATAATCTCTTTTGTTGAGCCAAGGCGATGACTAAGCACTTGGCGAACTTTGCGCGGACGGACGCCCCCGATATTTGCTAAGCCCGTCTCAGCCCAACAAGATGGCCCGAGATAATTAATGCGCGGCAAACTTCTCTCGCTCTAGGTCTTTAGTCGTTGGGGCCGCTTTTCTCCACAGGGCTAGTTGGCTAGAGACGTAATGCTGAGTAGTAGAAGGAATCTTGTCTAACACGCGAAGCCGTTGAGTTGAGATTAGCAATGCTGACAGAATGTGGGAGCAATCTGGGACAGTCTACTCTAGGTAACGCTCGCGATTTATTCTTAAAAAGCTCTTTGCATCAAAGTTTCATGTGAAGTAAACTTAGTATTATCTTACCTGAGCTTTTTTCAATGGAATATTCGAAGGGATTCTCTCAACAGTCTGCAGCTCTAGACAGTTTGCTGCTAGGTGCCGCAAGGTTCAAGACTACCCTAATCTAAATTTAAGTGTGTCTGTTGTTATGTCCTAGAGATACTACAAGACATGTGTAGTTTCTTCTAGTAGTTTCTTAGTATACAGGTAATTAGTTTTGTATTCTTCGTTATGTAGGGGAGTTGCCACTAGGGCTGTGACTATTATCTGTAACACTGGAGATACCACCTAACATAAATATAAAGTTGGATTGGACTAGTCATGCGAAAACGTTACTGATTTACTCACGTACCGTTGAAATACTTTATGTGTTTCATCGCTTTCCTGACGCCATCCCAGCTCACTTCTCGGAAAAAAACCTACGATGTTGGAAAACTTGTTCTGTTTAATAAAATTAGAGTTTTCACATTGAGGTTTTAATCTCTACGATACTGACAATAAAAGCTAAGAAGGCCCTTTCTCATTGAAACAGAATGAGTATGCTGTTGGTCAGCTGGCCGGGGCCACGTTTCATAAAACTATATTTCATACTTTATTACAACAATTCGATAAACACTGCGTAGCCGCGTCTTCTTATAATTATAATCTGCGGGTTAGTGAACTTTGCAAAATACATCGAATTGTCAAAGTAAACCATGATATGAAACTATATAAAAGGTCCCTGGTAAAATTTCGTGATTATCTTTTTTCTATAGCCAGGCCAAAATAGCGCTTTGGAAATATAGGCATACAGTTACTAAGGATGAAAACCTGTCTAATGAGTATATAATGAGTAGTATCTATTGGCATATAGTATATACCAGTAGGTACTGTTACTGTTACGTACATGTGTGATACCATGTGGTGCCGGGTTAAGAATAGCGTCACTCCATTTCCTTCCGTGGATGGCGTAGAAGGCGACTAAGGAAATCAATTACCAGGAGACGGGCAGCAGCGTCTTCCTGAGATTCCAACCGCATACTGCGATCGCCAACCCGCCTGCCAAGCGTGGCGATTATGGCAAAATTCCTCATGGTTGTGAAAACCACGGATCAGGCTTATGTCCTGCAGTGGGCGTCAAATGGCTGATGATGCTGATGATGATGATGATAATATGTGTGATGGGTTTGATCATGACAGCTGATTAACCTTTATATTTCGAATTGCTTTTTTTAATGCAAAGGCATAGAGCATATTGAATATATTATTACATATCATCTACTATTGTTTAGATACTGTGATAAAGTTAAACTGTGATATATTTTGCAAACTTATCTTGAAGTCACTGTATTTATAAAGCTAAACTCAATGTTTTATGAGAAATGTCCGGATAAAGTTCATTTATAATAAGTTCTTGCTTTTTCGATTGGAGAACTAAAATCTTTGTACACTACGTTAGCTGAAATCCGAAATTAAATATTGGAAGTTAGCGAAGCCATTCAAGAGGCATAAACTGAACTCCAAGTCGATTAGTTTACTTGCAAAGAAACTGTTAAGAAAATTAAAGCTCAAGAAGGCAGTAATTCTAACGAATCGTTTGTTTTTCGTTTGAACAATGCAAAAGAAGTAATATAAAGTTTTGAAACAAACTAAGGCTCTTGTACTATAGACTTTTTAATAAAATTTATTGAATGCGGCAAAAGTAAATAGCAAAATATGTATAAAGTAGAGTATAAAGATATTTTGTTTCAGTGAATCTTAGACGAAGCTTACGATGTTATGTTGTATTACTATATTAGAGCCATGCGACTATTTAGTTACATTGAATTATATGACGTTATAGAATGGTATTTTGAAAACCTCATAGCGGAAAAAAATTTAAAAAAAACTAGTAGAACATGGTACAACAAAAGTTGTTGTAAAACACAAACTCTCTTTGGGGTGTTCCTGAAACGCTATGGCAATTTTTTGAGGTCCCTAGTCCTTTATAAAATAAAAATTAAATTGGGACCGTCTTTTGTTGCAACTTTTCAAGCAAGACCACATTTTGTAACCATACTCTGTTACTTTGTTAAGCGTTTAATGGAGGCACCATTAACTCAATCAAGACGGCATAATAAATGGTGGGTGGACGCTCGTAATTAATTGCATCAGAAGGAGTACCCAGCTGCAACGTTGCAGTGATAACGAAATACCTACCGCCCTGTGTAGAAACATTGTCTGCTTATACCTATTGACTTATATAGCGGTAAAGAAACATGTTTCTGAGATTGCGTACCCGAAGGGTGCCATGGTAACTGTACTATGCCGATATGATGTGTCTGTGTTCTTACTTTAAAGGGCTTTCGACGTAGGGTAATGAAAGGCATTACATAATTATTTTTTTTCGTAAAAAAAACACCCAGTTACCCAAGTAGGACCGGGAATATAATAATCAGCATGACTAGAAATAAGGACAAACTTTTTGTTTTCAAAAGATTGACCTTATAGACATACGTAAGTAGATGTTTAAAAAAAAAAGTGAACGAGCGTAGCTCTATCGCCCGTGCTTTTTATTTTATGTTTGCTTGTTATTATATGCTTATTACTTATGTCAGCGGTTAACCTTTAATTTTACCGTTTGCAAAAGCAACTTTTTCGTGCAGCAAGACTAGGGTTGTAAAATTAGTACTGAAATTGAATCACAATAACAAATGGCCATGGAGTTCGAAAATTACTCAAATCTCGAGCCAACGAAATCTCAACTCAATCAACATTAAAGTTGCGTTCACCCAAACCCAACGTCACAATGTAACTTTGGGCGCTTTTCCACCAACTCGACTACGCGACTCCGAGTTGGAGACGCGACGATTAACGTTGTCTTGATGCAGCGTAATCCCAACGAAACTAACTTCAGCCGAAGACGGAGTCGAATTCACCAGAAGTACCTTTTGCACTTCGTAGTGAGGTATTTTGTGATTATCTGTTTGGTTTGTGACATGACCCTCAAGTTTGTTCCTGAAATATGATGACTAGGGGTATATCGAGTTTCGAAATTATGTTATTATTTGTGTTATTACCTTACCTTGAATAAGAAGAGATTCTTAAGTTTGTCAGTCCTAATATTTCAACACAACTTCTAGTCATCATCAAAACCTCAAATCTTCAGATGTACAAAATGACAATGGGGTTGAGTGTCTAAAATAACATTAAGCCGACAAAAATTATATATGTTTGACTATGTGATCCAATATAATCGTGGATTGGGTTGGTTATGCTAGCGGCTAAAGCTCTAGTTAGATTTAATAAAATGAGAGCCGAGCTTTCGCTGCATGTACAGCCGTATTTTGTTTATTTCGGCAAGGTTTGCCTAGTTTGATTGGAGCCGCTTAAGCCGCTATTACCGGCAGATAGCACGAATCCATTGCGTCTGTGGCTGATAACTAGAGCAATTCTGTCTAATAGTGGGTTTAGTTAATCTGCCTCGCCCGTTTACATTAATTCTAGCACGCCGCCACTGCTGGTGCAGCTTTTTCTTTCGTGAAGGAAAATTACATATTGAAAATATTTCATTAATCGCGTCGGCTCAGTGTTTTTTGTAGCTGTCTTCAAGGGATACTGTCTGTGCAGCAAACGTGAAGTAAACCCAGCATAAGCGGGTACATTCCCCGATAGGGATCTAAGTCAGATGTTGTCTATCTTGCTTAGCGCGTTAAATGACTTGGAAATCATTCGGGTCGGGTACTTCAGCTCGGATTGAAAGATAAAGGGTTACGGATTTGTTTGAAGTCACAGAGTGCCCCCTGGATTTACTTTTAACTTTGCAATCTATCGGAGCAGCTGAAACGGACTTTAAACTTATATCCGAAGAAGATCTTCAACTAGGTTCGTTCTTGCTTTATTTGTGAAGTGCAGAGGCGGCCGGTATAAAGATTTATTTAACTCAGTATTATAGAGATTTTATTTCACAAACTTACATTAACGTAGAGCGATGTCGTGATGCTGCGCCAAGGAGGTGGATAAGGCGATTTATCCTAAAAGACATTTATTTAACGGCACAATACTAGAAACATTACTTAAACATTCTTTACACATGAAACAAACAAAAATGCAAAAAAATTAAAACATAACGGACAAAGTACACAATCAAAATTGCTTCGTACATTTGACTGCACATGTGTGCACACTATTCAGTTACATTATGGGTGAATATGCAACAAAAATGCAAAGGTTGACAAAACTTAGTAAAAAAAAAATCTAAGGTAAAAAAAAACAATACAATAAATTGAAAAAATACAAACAGGCTTTTACATATTGCCTATGTCTCAGTTCAAAGTACTGAGCCCCTAAAATGTGTTGTTGGAGCACCGAAGTACCTACCTACAACGCTGATATTCTGTTGGAGCCACGCTGCGGTTAGCCGCGGGTGTGTGAAAAAAACAAAAGAAAAGGAGGAGTTAAAATGCAGTGCAAAACAAGTGACAAGTTAGAAAGTGCGTGTCTATCATCGTGTGTAGTGTTATAATTTAATAAATGTGGTGTGTGTTAGGTTGCTCATTTGAGATAATAAATGAATAATAAAAGTGGTAAGTAAGACAACACAGTATAGTGACGGTGTTTTGTATTGCCGAAGGTGTGCGCCATTTCTATCAACTGTGACCAAATAGATGCAAAAGGACCGCTATGCTTCAGGTACGTTGTACATTGCATAGCAGATTAATCCATAGATTAACAAGTAGGAAGAATATTTATGCTAATCGGCTTCGCATTGCCCATTGAATTGTCATAATAAACTGTGAATTTTAGTTTTAAATCCGTGGAATCCAGTAAAGATTGTTTTGCCTCGCAGTCTTGCGACCGGCGCGCGGCGCTAGTCTATTGGTTATTAAAGCGATAAGCGCAGACGTTACCTTTTAAAGAAGTATAGTACCTATCTACTAACATCCTTATCAATAAGGCTATGAAATAAAATGTAAACAAACCGATATTAAAATATATGTCAAAAGGTTAAAGTTAATAATAATATACTTGCATTATTAGGCTTGCGTCTTTAAGTGAGAAGCTTTGCATACCCATTTACGTGATCACAGCGTCGTCAAAAGCAAAGGCATATACTGGTATACACTTAAGTGTACAGTATTTTCATGGCGCTGCCTGCAGTGTAATGCAGTTACCGGGGCAAAGGACGGGTTTTCAGGCTAATTTATCCGATGTCTCTTCATATTTCCGGCTGCAACCGGACGCGCCCGGTCAACGGTTAATTGATTATCCGGTAGTTAACCGGGTAACGATGTGCCCTCGAGTCAAATTTGTGCAACACAGCAGTGTATAGATTATATAGCAGGTTACGGAGAATCTAGAAAAATGCTTAATTCCGGATTCACTTACTTGATTTTTTGTCGCAAAAGTCCGACCAGTTTTTGCAGTGCTTAACCATGGTGAGTAGAGGCGGAGCTTGCGTCTCTGACTGATGACAGTGAGAGAGACGAGAATCCCGGTCGGACTCTTCCTACAAAAATCAAGTAAGTGAATCCGAAATTAAGCCAAGAATATGTAGTGCTTACGAAAGTTTTAGCTCGAAGAACAAATTGCTGTTCGATACAAAATTTTCGTTACTGCTGTAGCGACTTGTTACAACGGGTCTTGAATTTGGGTTTAATAGTACAAATAGATTTAGATAGATAGAATATTCTTTATTTTAGGAATTACATATGAGAATTTAACAATAATATAGTACAGTACAATTGGCGGCCTTATTACTAAAAGTAATTTAATTAATTGTACATTTAATTACATAAATTAAAATATTGATTAGAAATTATGATATTGTAAAATATAAAATTTTGGACCGGTGTTAACGCGAAGTAGTATGGATTGAGACTGGTACTGAATTAAACTGGGACTCGAGTACGAAAAAATACTACTTTAAGATGGGTATCTCTACTAAGCAATATTGTATAGAAGGTAAGGGTATAACGGAATCCATAAAATAGTTGATGTTTTTTCGTGATTTGAGAGTTGGTCTCATAATAAACCTTGTTCGCATTCATGAGTAGAATAATCCACTCGAGCTCGAAATTTATTATATAGCGTTGCGGTATGAATCAAATGATGTGTGTAAAGTAAATGAATGTTAGTGTTCAGAAAGAATTAACGTGCCTCGGAGAGGCCTTAATCCAGCAGTGGACGATTATGGGCTGATGGATTGGATCGGGTTGGTTCAACGCAGTCAGTTGACAGTCCCGTGTGGTTCTTGGTAGAAAAATAGACCTCGCCGAGTTATCTCTTAAGATAAGAAAAGATTTATTTGACTTAATATAACTGTGTTGCCGTATTTTAATTACAAGACAAAAGTTATAATAGACATGATTTTAATTTACGTATCGACCTCTGTTGCCTCTAAGCATATGTGTTGTATGTTTTTAACTAAGCAGGTTCAAAACATACAAAACATACATACAAACAAAACAAAACCCTTCCCTCTGGTAACAATTGGGTGCCGGTATGTTATCTCGGTGTTGCATAATATTTTTTTATTATTCAGAAACAAATCACAAGTCCTAGTTAAGGGTGACTTAAAATTAACTTAACTACAGGGGACTTTGAATTCACCGTCTTTTGGGGAATGTTTTTTTCATTGTGAAAAACCGTATTATTAATGAGTTATTCGTGATTTGGCTCCAAACTGTGAATCAAAATAAAAAAAATTCAAATTTTTTATTCAAAATTATACAGAAATCGTGAATTGAACGTTACATGTAAAACTATGTATCCATTTCAAAATTTACATCATTTTGGACAAAAAAATTGACAAAAAGACGCCAAACTCAGTCTTTTCAAATATGTTCCTTAATTAATGGAGTTTACATATTATTGTAAAATCTAGTACTAATACATTGAACTGGTTTTAATTCCAGACACCTTTATCATCTAAATAATGTTTCTTTTTAAAGTAGCCCTTTTGGCACCATTTGGTATAAATGTATGGCAAGCGGAGACCATCAGGTTGTGTAGTCCGTGCTATAGATATTATATACAACACAGGCAGACACGCACACAGGCATATTAGAGAGACACCGGTACTGGGATCCACACGGAGAATAAATGGAGTAGATCGCTTAGAATCCCGCTTGAAGAATAAAAAATGTACAGCGGACAGCGGGAACGTCGCTATTTACCCGGCCCAGTTTTGGAGTAGGTAACTGCTTTAGATTAATTAGTATATCACGTGTTTTGGCTTGGATGCATAGAAATGCAAGAAAAAATGGAAAGGATATTTGAACAGAGTACGCAAATCCCGATTACTCTCGCTTCATAATCTCATGATATTCACTTCTATACTTGATTTCTTTCAGATAACTGTAGATGACTTTGACTTATACAAATGGTTTGCTTGGGCTTGTCCTAAAGAGGTTCTATTCGATAAATTTACGTTGCCTAAACATAATTTTTTTTTTCTTTCAATCTTGCTACCGAAGCTAGACTCTTTGTGAATATACCTAAAGAAAAACCGCAAATAATAAACCGTTAAATTATAATTAATTTTTTTAAATTCTGATACGCGATGGTAGCGGAGCGGTAGAACGCCGACTTCTCATTCGGGAGGTTGGGGGTTCGAATCCCGGCAAGTACCAACTGTTTTACAATAACTTTTGTTCCATGAATTTTGTTTTAGATTTATAGTTTTCGAAATATCAAGCAAGTTTGTGCTGTGCACTTCGTGTTACTGAATAAAATAAAATAAAATCAATTTCGAAATATAAATACACTGGAAATAATCGTCAAATTGAAATAAGGACTGAGCAGCAACTTACCTTCATCTGAAGTTTTCAGGCCCAAGGTGACAAAACGTGCTGAATAGCAGCTTAAAAGGCTTTCGCTTGATGCATTTTCAATCTGCACACACACCATTACAAAAGAGACGGTACAATGGGTAATACCTGAATCTTGGAGAAATCTGGCACAGCGGCCGCGCATGCGGAAATTGAAACAAACATTGCAATCTCCCGACCAAATACTCTGTATGCATTAAAAGGATTTCAGGTTTGTGAACGCGACCGTGTATGGCGACGTTTTTAAAATACCACCGCACCTCGCGGCAAGTATGAAACAGTTTATTGCTTATTTTCACACAATGTGAGCAACGCTTTTATTTCCCTGATTCATGATAATTGGAATTGCGTATAAATTCACTTGACGACGCCTGTAAAACGTTTTTAATACGGGTGCCTTTTTAGGACGCTAATACGAGTGAACAGTCGCTACTGCTGTATCCGGAGGGGTAGGCAGGGACCCGTTTGCCACTTGCCACGATCCTGACAGACAGACATACCTCTTTCGCTTCATCGACATTCATTAGTCGTTGCATACACGTACGGCGGTTCCGGGTACTTTTTGTCTTGCCCTTCGCTAATACATCCCCAGTATAACTGTCAAATTCCATACTGAATGGTATCGCAGACTCCGACAGGTTTTGGTGCGAATAATAATTAGACCTCTAAACTTTGCAAAGCACTCAACTTTCTAAACTCCAAAGCTTATTGTTACCACTTTCCACTTACGTTAGAATTCTGTAAGCCGATGAACAGTTTACTTCTCGGCAAAACATATAGACGCTAACGTGAACTGTCAACACAGTTTGAATAAAGGAAAAGTAATGTCATTCATACAGTTTCGTTCGTGCAAGCGCGCTCTCCCGAGCCGCGATGCGACGCCGATGCCGCCGGCGCCGCCCGCACAACTTCTGAGATATATCGGCGACACATGCGAACAAAGTCGCGGCGCACAATGCACACTTGTACCGCCCGCGCCAAAGATAACAACACGTCCCTATAAAAACAACGTAACCACCCGAAACTTATCTCCGACCGGCACGTTTTTATTCCGCTCTCGCGACATGCCGCTAAATGGAAAACCGATCCCTCAGGCCGCCCCGTTCAACTTTGTCTATGCATTTCAGAAGCAGGCTAACTCCAATGAATGTTCTGTTCAAATCGAATTGGAGATCCCTTTAATTACATTGGGGAAGGATTATCTATACCTAACGTATTTAATCACCTCTTATGGCTTAACCCTTCCTGTCATCGATAGATAGTCAGCAAATGAGATATTTGCTTAATTAGGTCCAGAGATGAAAAATGCAAATTAAAACGTGCACGGCGTGTTTGTCTGAAACAAAGTAATAACGCCAATGCAGAGCGGAACGCAGCAGGCATTTATTGGACACATCTGTTTCCATGTGAAACAAGACGATCTAACCGCAAGTGGTTAAATACGAAAGAGCAGATTGCTGTTCGGAGGAAAGTTTAACCGCGACCGGCGGGCCCGATACGTATTGCTTCCCGACGCATGCCGACTGTTTACCGACGGAGATTGCAATATTATGTACGAATATCCAGCCTTTTCAGCGTGCATTCGCTCCCTCCTCAGGCGCTATTGCAAGCTCCTTCCCCTCGCCATTATGCATCCAACGATTTTAACGTCTATTGTAAATATTGTGATCTTGTGAACCGAACCTCATATCGTCGGCTTATTGCAAGAAGTTAACTGCAAAAAATCACCAACTGCTTTTTGTAAAGGTATGGACACATAGATGTATTGAACAATGATACAATAGTGGTGTTTAAATATCTGGCATTATATTACCGATGTTATAGGTAAATCAATACAACCATCAACTAACACGAACTAAAATATAACCGACATATTCCCAATAGTGAATAGGTCGGTTAATGAGTTCTTGCAATAATCCGACGATATGCAATAGGTATGTGCAGGATGGTTGAAGAAAAGTTCAAGGGAATATTTAGCGCTATTTTGTTGACGCGAAACGTCTTTCAGTTCGGTAGTAGGGGGTCACTTGCTAAAACCGTATGCAACGAAAAAATGTTGCCTCAGCAAGGGCTGTAACTGTGTTATTTCATGTCGTGTCCTTTTATTTATATATCGTTGAGTAGCGCAAAGTAGCTATTACTCAGATGCTCTTGATTCATGCCGCTGGATGGCGCCAGTGCCGAGTAACACATTGCGCAGTTTAATCTAAAAATTAACGCTTACTTATTGACGTTTCATGTTAAACCTAATGCCATGTAACCCAACTCAGCCCCACCAGCTCTTTAGCACCTTTTTTAGAGTTATAATGCGTTTTCGACGGTCCTTTTCGGTAATAAAAGTGAAGTAATATTAGCGTGTCACACGGTTCGTTCTTTATAAACCTACTAGACCGGGAAATGCTCGGAATGCGATAAATTAAAAGTCTCCGCAGTGCAACGGAATGGTTTACTTTACGACTAAGTGTCCGCCATTTTCCAGCAAAATAGCTTGGGTTTTATATTTCTCAATTACTTTTCAACTTATCCCTGATTGTTCTCTCGCATGGGGTTGTAATCTGAAATTTGCTAGTTTAATATTCCATAATTATAGTTACAGAGTTGATTGCAAAAGCGAAGATACAAAAACTTTCGGAAGACGAAATGTCATACACATAACGGAATTTCCCCTTCGGCCGCTATCATAAAACACTTTTCGTAACTAGTTACAGAGCAGGAAAAAAATATCTTTGTACGACACCAGTTTCGAACAAGGCGTAATTTTTTTAGTTTCGAAGCAGGAAATTCTTTCAAAAATACCCATAGATACTTTCTATTCTGGCTGTAACTGTCCTGAAGTCATCAACTGATTGATTCGTTTGCCGAAAACTTTACCTTTAGGGCCAGTTACGAAAAGTCAGTTACGAGGGCGGCCGAAGGGGCCCTTTTTTAAGTCCTAAAAATACATTTTGTTATTTTGTAAACAGCGGAAATTTCATAAATATTTTTTCAGTTCTAAAAATAGATTTTGTCATTTATAAATCCAGAAAAACGGTGGAAGCGCATCGGTATGACGCTGGCCTCGGATTCAAGGAGCCTTGGTTCAATATCCGGCATATACCAACAATTTTAGTAAGTTACGTACATTTCTGAATTTGTTGCAGCAATACCACTTGCTAACTTCATAGTTACATCGAAAACATCGAAAGTGAAAGTGAAGAAGAAACCTAAGTGCCTAAGGTGTTCACATACCTTAGCGCTTGAAATCGTCAATCTTCGGTGGGCACGTGTGGTGTTTAAGGCCATAACCCTGTCTTTAACAGAAGGCCTGTGCCCTGCAATGGGACGTTTAGGTTACTAATGTATTGACTTTTAACTTAGTGTTCGGATGTAATAGTGAAGACCACAAATATGCATTTTGACATAAGCTCTTTCTCTCAACGTCCACGGGCAGCACGATCAATACCCAAAACGATGAACAAACTTCCATGAATATCTGAGTAATTTAAATTTGTATGTACAATAAAGTGTTCTCTATCTATCTATCTATGAACAAACTCCATGCCATACGAGAAAACTCAAGTGACGTTTATCGGCAATTTCAATAACGGAAGTGATTCCTCCATGTCTCTTCTTTGTGTATCTAGAGTTACAAACGTGGTTCACAATAGTCTTGAAAGGATCAGCTTCAGGATCTCGCTGATTGCTTAGGTCGAACAGGGCTCGGTACGTGCGTCGTTAGGTGACGCTCCTTTCATGCACCTCATGAGTATGAAGAAGTGATATTCAACAAAAATCAGGGTCGGACTCATCCAAATTATAAGTAAGTAACATTGCCAAAGAGATTACAAAGTTAATTTTACTATCGAGTATATTTGAAAGCTTGGACATGACTAATTTATAATCAAATTTTTGTATCGAGCACTGATTATATACTGAAACCGTTTAGTGATTTTCAGTACCTTCTAGAAATACTACGAAATAATGGTGGATTTGCCTCAAAGTTAGATTCGAGTAACACACAATTGTTCTTACATGTGTTCGGGACCGATGCTACACCACTGTCTATGGTACATCTATTAGCTACTAAACTGGATACACATCGGAGCACTATTACGTAATCGATAACCAATCCAATAAAGCAGCGATGTCGTGATAATCGACACGACAAGGTTAAGCGAGCCTAAAGAAAGAAAAAGAACGGTTACGGCACGGTTAGCCAGAGGTCGTGGGTTCAAGTCCCGGCATGGGTGGAATTTTTAGCCTCTAAATAGATTTTTAAAATTGTTCTCAGCACGGGTTAGGGCAACAAAAAGAATGTAATCATGTAGGTACAGCGATATCAGTCCGATGTTAAATCTAACTGCAAAACCCACTTTGCAAAACCTCGGGGCTGCAAGTGAAGTACTTTGTACATCAAAAATATGTACAAAAGCAACCTTAAGTCCCAGAAGGGTAAGCAGATCGGAGAGGCAGGCCGTGGAGTCAGGTCGTGGAGACGGACAGGCAAGTTGCGAAAGCAGGCCGTGGAGACGGGCAGGCAAGTTGCGAAGGCAGGCCGTGGAGACGGGCAGGCAAGTTGCGAAGGCAGGCCGTGGAGACGGACAGGTAAGTGGCGGAGACAGGCCGTGGAGAGGTAGACGGGAATTCAGGTAACTCAGGTAAGATTCTTGAAGTATGACTCAGGTAAGACTCTTCAGGTAGGACTCAGGTAACTCTTCAAATAGGATTCAGGTAACTCTTCAAGTAGGACTCAAGGGAGATTCTCAAGTAGGACTGAAGTGAGATTCTCAAGTAGGACTGAAGTGAGACTCAAGTAGGGCTCAAGTAAGACTCTCAAGTAGAACTGAAGTGAGACTCAAGTAGGGCTCAAGTAAGACTCTCAAGTAGAACTGAAGTGAGACTGACTCGGAAAGCCTTCTTGAGCGGCTTTTATACCCCAAAAATAGTTCGATTCTAATATTCAAATTTGATCTGAATCTGCGTCAGAATTCTTCTGGAAGTTTCTGGATCCTGTTCCAAATCCATAATTTCAAATTCTAGATCTTCTTTCTCTTTCTTGCATTAAATTCATAATTTCGATTTAGAATGCGAGTAGTCTTCTAGAAGTCTCCATAGGCCAGAAGTTTACTTATTCGACCTTCTTAGTATGACGATTATTTGACATAATTTAGAAAAATAAAGAACAATATTCAAATAAAAGAAATATCTGACTACCAGTTGAATCGTTGACAGTAAAGCAAAATACAATATTTACAATGTGAAAAGTGGAAAAATAATTAGAAATACGTATTAGCTTTGAAATAATAGTGAACCAATCTTATGTTTTCGTTCGTGATAACATGAAAGTGTTGTGAAATTGGATTTCAGTGGTTCAGCTTGGACAAAACGTAAGTCTTTTTTGCATTGATATAAAGAGTAGGGTGCTAGGCAATAGAATCGCGCTAGACGCGTAAGCTAATCCCTACAACTTTTGTTTGCTTATTTCGGAAAAAAAGGTACTTAATTTTCCCTCCTGATTTTTATTACTGTCTCCTGGTTTTTTCATTTACCATCTCCTGTTTTTTTGCAGTTTGGAGTTTGCAACACTGATCCAGCGCTTTCCTGCCACTTGGATGAGGTCATATGTCCATCTTATGGCTGGTCGTCCCACACTGCGCTTGCCAATATGTGGTCTCCATTCGAGAACTTTTCGACCCCATCGGCCATCAGTTCTGCGTGCTATGTGCCCCGCCCACTGCCACTTCAACTTACTAATCCGCTGGGCTATGTCGACGACTTTCGTTCGTCTACGGATCTCATCATTTCTGATTTGATTTCGTGGAGAAATTCCGAGCATAGCCCTTTCCATAATTCGATATTTGTATCATCGCTGAGATTATCTTGTCTCCTGATTCTAACGATAAGTGACGAGTCATCAGCAAATAATACTCTGATATGTTTTGAACCCTGAACGGCAGTAATCCTTAAGTTTCCGTTTTCAGATTTTTTCTTTCCTTATAAAAAACGATGTAAAATGACAAATTGTAAGATGGTCAATAATCTGGAAATGGTCTATTTTTAACGAGTGAGTGAGCCGTTGATATTTCGGGAACTTTAATAATTTTGGTAACTAAAGGAATTTAAAGAGGTATGTAAAATTCTACGTTTGTAGATCTAATTATTTTGAATTATAGGGGATCGAAAGTTGCTCGAATTGATTTGTATTATTGAATTTCAAAATTCAATGGTATAATGGTAAGTGGCAGGTGCACCGTCCATTCCACCTCGAACTTGGCTTGACACGCTGCTGCAAAGATGGATGTTACTAAATTGACTTAATAGGAGCATCACTGACGTCACGACCATACAGCTCTGCTCAAACAGAGGCGTCGGTGGGGTGCCACAGAGTAGTGAGCGACGGTAGGTGACATGAGTAACGGCCGGAGGCGTAGCGGGGCGGAGATTTAGTGCCTGCGCTGTGTCGAGATAACTAGCTCTGTTTACACTACATTTAACTTGCGGAGCGATTCCGGAGTGCGCCTTAACTCGTGAACAAAGACTACCTCGCGAGACGCGAGTGTGCTGTGTATCGCCGGATTGCGGATCGATCCGGAGTTTCCGCAGCGGCGTGTAAAGTTACATTTATCTTCATTGACACCTATCCTTTCATTGTAAAATGATCACGCTCATATTGTTTGTGCGTCAAAAACTGCAAAATTAACCTAATTTCAATGATGTTCAACTATTCAGTATTAAGTAAACAAACAGTAGTAAACCGGCATGGGTGGAATTTTTAGCCTTTAAATAGGTTTTTAAAAGTTGTAAACCTTATCAACAATACCGGAATAACATGTAATTTCTGCTTTTGAAGTTTGTTACATAACAGTAGAAATTGACAGTCTCCTCCTAGCGCAGTGGGGTAAAAATATAGATGGCGCACTGAATAGATGGCACCTGATGACGGAGATCAGCTTGATGATAGGTACCAAATTACTCTATTGTCACCCAAACAACACAAACTTACTAAGTTTTAAACCCAAATGAGAAGCCGGCGCTCTACCGCTCCGCTAGGTCTCAACACGTTTTGTAAAATATTGACTGGCTCTACATTAGGTTTGAAAAATTTGCAAAGAAATAGGTACCTACGAGGAAAGCTGCAGTAAAGTTGGTAAAGCAACGGTACGGTATTATACGGTAGCTTGAAATTATAGAACCGTCCTTGATTCAATGATTGGTGGTTTCTATAAAATGTGATAAAAGCTAAGAAAAGGTGAAAACTAACCAAAGCCGGCGTGCATGCATGCAGCGACTAATGAATTTTGTTGAAGCGGAAGAGGTCTGTCAGGACCGTGGCAAGTGGCAAACCCCGGTCTCTGCCTATTCCTCCGGGATACAGGCGTGAGTTCATGTAACACATGTGGTTCTATATATATTTATTTGAAGGCCAGGGACAATAAACACGTCGTATTTGTACAACTTCAAGGAGTAGGCCGGTGTCCAATGGTACAAACATAAAATTTGTCGAGCACTAAGTGAAAATAATAAGGAAAACAACTGTAAATTTAATTTTTCATTATGCACAAACTGCCAAATCATCATTTGGGTAAAATACAAACAGAAGTACGAAGCTTTCATAGTTAACCAAATACCTATTACCAAATTGTATTGCTTTTATAGACATGGAAAATGTTAGCATGCTCTCGACAAATTAATCTAGATAGCTGTATGTTTAGTAATATTCCGATGCTTAGTTCGATTGCAATCTGTATTGGCCTTTGGTACCAAAATGATGCTAGAGTTAATTTGAGCTCGGCATGACTCTCAACGGTTAAAAGAGACAGACAGAAGGTCAGAGAGATCGTTGAAAGGAAAATGCTAAAATTATACATCTATTATCATGCACACGAAACGCTGGAGTTTTTTGCTGCCTATCAGTGCTTTAAGATTCATGAGATCGATCCCGAAGTGCATGTGGAGTGATGGAGGATTTTTTCGTAAAGTGCAGTCGATAGCACATCAACCTTTACATCCGTGTACTCTACTCAGTGACGTTACGGGTGACTTTCCTACAAAAATGTAAAAGTTGACTTACCGTTGACTGTACTAACCTCAACCGCCAATCGTCAACTTTCTTAAGCTTATAACTTCTAGAATGTGCGAGCGGGACGGATGCTAGACGTATCAGCAGCCCATGCTCTCTCTATCTCTCTCTGATGGCTGGATCACACGTGATAAGCATTGTCATAACTCTTTAGTGACTGCATACATGTAGTATTCTTTGGCTTACAAATAAGTTGAAGTTCAGTTGCGTGCTGTAGTGTAGAGTATAGATTAGATAGATAACTCTTTATTGCATAGGTACCAGTAACTCCATCACTAAACACGGGTGAACTAAGCGTTTGAGAAGTCTTGTGCCTGCAGAGGGTAATACAAAATCATCATATACGTTCAAAAATTATCTATACGTTAATACAAGTAACTTTTACTTGAAAAAATTGGAACTGTTTTGTAAATTTTAATACCGCAGATAACTTTATTATGGAACTGCTGATATTTTTTTTTGCGAATTTGATGTTTGAGTGTAGGTGGCAAGGCCGGTAAGGCGTACATACTTCGACCAAATAGGGGATGTCTTAGCAAAGGGCAAGACACAATTTAATATTCCCGGAATAGGTGTGCGTGGATACAGCGACTGCAGTTGATGATGCGTAAGAGATCTGTCAGGACAAGTGGCAGACCCTGGTCTCTGACTGCCCCTCCTAGATACAGGCGTGAGTTTATGTTATGAAGTTTTCCCATACTAAAAGTTGTTCGTATTGACGGGTGGAACCCCCTAGTATTGGATGTATTTGGGGAGTTTGTTGCACTGTAGACTATATAGACTGCTTATGCTATGGATATAAAATAAAAACGGCGAATGTATTGTACATTCATATCCTTTTGCGTCGTTTTAGTTTGCACTGTATATCAATGTCCCGCGACGTTCAAGTTTTACTACTTACTATAAATTATATCCATTTCCAAGTTCAGCTCTTATAGTTTCCAAGAGAATATTCGACCGATACTGGTGTTTAAACTTCAAGTAGTGACGTAATTTCAGGAACATTATTATTTAGCTCAGTCTCACTTCTAGTATCGCCTGATAGATTATCTGCTCGTAAATCACCCTGAGATTTTTTTGTCATCTGAGTGAAGATAATGATAGGTGAGCTATGATTATGATTATGTTAGGTGAAGAGAACTAACCAATTAAAATATATGTATATATCGAATATATAAAAAATTTGCCACTTGCCACGAAAACATAACAAAATTTTCTATTAAATACTAAGACGATATAGAAAAATACCTCTCGCTTTGAGATGTCCTAGTCAGAATTAACAGTAAAGTAATTTGCGATATATTCTCTTTTAATTAAATACTAAAAAGTAAAAAAATATTTAAGTGACATATATCTTGATAACTCAAGATCGTAATATAATTTCGAAGAATAATTTCTTCTAGAGACGTGTAGAAATATAGATATTTTCAAAATATAAAATATATTTCAATTACTTCAGTGCATTTGCATCCGGAGTATCGAACAACGTACGGCGAGTCTAAGCTAACTTGCATGTCTATAAACGCACCCATATCACATTGCGGCGAGCCGTCATCGTACAATTTGCAAAATTTACGAACGTTTGTTCGAAATTTACGAACGGAGCACCTTACAGCTTACAAAGCTTTGACCAGGCATCGCAAACAAGCTGGTGGCTGCAATAAGGCCGCAATTTCGGACCGGCCCTCGCCGGTCGCTTCGACAAATTTACCATTCGAAATGAAGACCGCGGACCGTTGCACCCGCTTAGTACAAATAACACTTTTATTACTATCTACGCGAACGTGCTAAAGTTGATTTGCAAGTTAGATGGTGTGATATATGTCTGTCGTCTGGTAACTAACTTGTGCCCATATTACACTACGAATATCATTGTTATAGGATTATAAATAATATCCATTACGGGTTTTATTGAATACGTCCTGTAAAACGCGCAATGCATATCAATCTGTATATACAGGGTTTTGCAGAAACATTCATTGTGTGGAAGAGATTTAGCGTTAAGACCGCCAATTGTATACTATCAAGAACTAGATATTAAGTACCTTATATCTCTGTAAATTACTGGTGTGCAATTGTTATCAATCTGTATATATAGGGTGTTGCAGTTATATTCTTTAGGAACATACAAGGGTAACTCAGAGACGAACTCTGAAATCTTAAATAAACATTAGTTAGATCAACTATCAAATTCCTTTAAAAAACTCCACTTTCTTAATATGTACTGGACTACTGAGGAAATGATTTTGACTGTATTAATTCTTTTCGCTAAACCCATAACGATATACCGTCTCATAAGGAGTTCGGCATCTTCTAAGGGCCGGTTTCTGAATTGAGAATTTCACTAAGTAAATACTTAAGTAACGTTCTGTCTGCTTTTTTCTGAGAAATTCGAAGAGACAGCACTACAGTTAACAATTTATTTTGCGAAATTCTCAATTCAGAAACTGGCCATTAGGAGCATAACACGTTGTTCTTATTATTAGTGTTATTAAAATTCTTTATTGTACCAGAAAAAAATGTACAATTGGCGGGCTTAATACTAAATAGTATTCTATTCTAGCCAACCAACACGTGACGTGGAAAGGGTAGGCGTAGTGCCAAACGGTGTAATGATATTTTAATGTTATAACTTAATTGTTAAAGAATATACTAATATGTAGCATAATTACAATAATATACATATACAAAGAAAATAAATAATTGTAATAAAAATACATACTTATACCATACATACATACATACTGTATACGGATGAAATTACACATTATTATTCTGAAGACGAAGATAGTGTTCCTGAACTCTACTCTTAACGCTGACTGACGAATGTATAGCGGTAGCGCTGGAATTGAAATCTAACTACCTAAAAGATAAGCCACAAAACATAATTATGACTGTGCTCTGACATCGACGCTACTGTACAGGGTATAGATAATATTTCGCTTACCTTACCCGCAAATGGAATTACCAAGTTTGATTCGTCCAGTGATGATTTTAACTTGTGAGCTCTATCCGTTGTTAGAAAAAGGATCATGGCAGACAAATCGGACAAAAAGTTTGTTTTCTAGGTTCCGTATCTCTAAAGGGTCACTTTGTTGTCCGTCGGTCTGTCTGTCTGTTAAAACCCTTTATCTCGGGAACGCGTAGAGTATCGAGTTGAAATTCAAGCCATATACTTAGGTTTACAGTCTTTTGAAACTGTAAAAAAAATCGAAGTTCTAAGTTAACACGAAAAAAAGTTACGGCCATCTATGCCGAAAAAAACATATATTTCGACACTCTCAAGGGAATCAAATTTTATAGGGTACTTTCCGTTGACCTAGAACTATGAAATTTGGCAAGTAATATCTTCGTGGTATAGGGAACAGGTACAGGGAAAAGCTATTCATTTGCAATTAAATCATAAAAAATTGTCTTCAAAGTTCGAGAAAATTTCGGAAAAACTGCGAGACTCGATTCCTGAACTATTTTTAACATGTAAGTACCTACAAATTTGTACGGAATCCCCAGTGGGTCCGGTTTTTTTCCTATTGGGGTACGAAAAAATAAACGTCTCTAGCCTTACAACTAGGTTTAGTCGCGACAGAGAAGATACCATGATAGAGAAGCCTGCTGGGCATAAGCCTCTTCTCTGTCATGACATCTCCACTTTAACTTAGTTATTCATGTCTGCGACGTTACTTTTTTGCTGAATTATGACGTTGCGCACACGATCGATGGGGAAATCCCTAGAAAGATCCTGCATGACTCTCTGCCAACTTGGATCTTCTTCCATATTCTTGATAAAGAGATCATGTTTCGGCACTATATGTGAGAATCGATATGTGTACTGATTGAAAGTAGAATTTTGGCTTCAAATACGACTTCCGGTGTTCCGAAGGCTGCCCATCCCAAATTCATCATTGCCTAAGTCTTAAACAGGATGATCCTCAGCCCAATCGGCCCGGGGTTCTTCTACTTATCCCTATAGCAATATTTACAGATTAAGATATTTCGTAGTAGTATCCTCCTTAAGTTTCACCGGACCTTTCTGAAACACCCGGTGTTAACCAATTAATCTATCATCTTTCATTATGAGAAATTCTAGACATCGAGATAAGCCAAATTGAGACCCACCTCAACATCCAATTCTGCCCTTAACCGCGATAAAATCTATCTTATGCCCCATTTGCATGCGATCATTTACTCCGCTAAAGACAAGACTCATACGAATCTTCAAACCAGTACGTCATGCCGGTCACCAACTGCAGAGCCAAAACGTAGTCACACGGTAGACGAGCTGAGCAACTTCGAATTGGTGCAGGATACGGCATATACTCGGAATCTCTTTGATATATATTAGGTGTATACTTACTGTAGTAATACCGTGTAAACTTCGTGGACACTAATCAACCCTTTACATTCCTTCCTACAACAAGGACATAGAGTTTCCGGCTGTCAGTATAAAGTTTACTTGTGTGTTTGTTTCGGACGCTTCTCCATTCACTCCGACTGCAGCGAGGGCAAACTAAACGCAGCACCAGAGCTAAACTCTCAACCCTCGCATTCATTATGGGGCGTATTCATTTCCCTCATTGTCATCGCCGTTCAATTTAGCCCACCACACCGCGTGCACGCGGCTCCGCGCCATTGGCTTCTACTGTGTCTACTCTCTTGTTACTTTCACCACAGTTGCCGACCTTCTAGGAAAATCGTACAACATAATAAAAACAAAGTAAAATCTGCAAACTGTGTTTTAGTAATGATAGTCAATTAAATCACATTCAATAAACAGAAGATACTCAATTTGATTCTACATTTCTCGTACAAAATGACTGCGTCTGGTTTGGCTGGAAGTGGTTTTATTATGAATATCAAAGAGAAGGTTTATATTATTAACTTTATACCGGATAAACTTACTTGGTTTTTTGTCGGAAGAATCAGGTTTCGCTTTGATTCGCAGAGCTTAATCATGGTGAGTAGAGACGGAAAGTTAATGATGTGTAGTGCTTACGAAAGATTTAGTTCGAAAAAATAAATAGAATTGTTGACGAACATATTTAACTAAACCGATTGATTTGCATAGAAAATTTGCCGCGGGAAACCGTCTGAAGTGTGAAGTAACTAGTAATACCTGGGCTTAGTAAGACTAATATTAGAATACACATAATACCAAAATACATATATCAATGTCAACATGCTATCTAATCAACCTACTCTATTGCGTAGCTATGGGTGACTTTGCAATGAAATTGTAAAGCTGTGTATTTTATATTTATATTTTTTATCATCATTCAGCCACAAGAAGTCCACTGCTGGACATAAGCTTCCATGGATTTCCAAAAGGACCGGTTGGAAGCGGCCTGCATCCTGCGTCTTCCTGCCACTTGGATGAGGTCATCTGTCCATATTGTCGCTGGTCGTGATATTTTTTATGAATACTTTTATTTCTGTGTTTTTAGGCTTCCGTACCCAAAGGGCGAGGGACCCTATTACTAAGACTCCGCTGTCCGTCCGTACGTCCGTCCGTCTGTCACCAGGCTGTAGTATCTCATGAACCGTGATAGTTAGACGGTTTAAATTTTCACAGATGACGTATTTCTGTTGCCGCTGTAACAAAAAAATAGTAAAAACAGAACAAAATAAATATTTTAGGGGGTCTCCCATACAACAAACGTGGTTTTTTGCCGTTTTTTTCTCGCTATTAATAACGGCAACAGGTAGGCGTTCGAAATATTTAAATTTTGTATAGATAATGGTAGAGAACGCTTCGTGCGCGAGTCCCACTCGCACTAGTCGCACTTGGCCGGTTTTTTGTTTCTTGCGTGCGATAAAGAATATTGTTATATTTTATCGACTGTATTTGACTGTATTCTCATTACCATGGCAGTTGACAGACGCCAACCCATCCCAAGTGGAGCCCCTTGCCCGCATCATTTGCAAAATAAATCGTTTATAATCAAGTGGCGTGACGTCATCAACAACTGTCTTCGGGGTCGACGTGTAATTTCCCGCGCGTCAATTATTATTGTGGGAAGAAAGCCCGAGAGCCTACTGGCGGGGTTTGATAACGGCTGTTCTGGAGCGGGTCAAACTTACAAGTGCCTACCAAGGACAGTTTCAATTTGTTTCGATTACAACTTGTCAATTTACTTGTTTATTGAGCGTTACGTGATTTATCGAATTGACTTTGTTTGTTATCTCTTAACTAAGGTATCTAATAATTTCTTTTATCCAGTCTGAAAATTATAAGTCAGATTGAAGCCGCCCAAAATGTCGAAAATATCTCAATAATACGCCAATGAGCTAATAATTTGAGTGCCTGCTAGTATTTTTTTTTTTTTTTATCGTGAATGATAGTTTGGGTGCCAGTGAACTATTAAGTAAACTGACTATATGTCTGTCCGTCCGGCCGTGTTTGTTTTCATTTGCAAAAACAGAGACATAGAAGTGTCAAACTTGTGGTCCCAGTGGCGCAGTCCCTAAAAATAACAACAAATAATAAAAACAAGTGTAAGTTGGACCTCCGCTAAGGATACCGAACTGTATAACAAACACGATTTTGTTAAATACGTAATAAAAAAATATCGGGATGAATGAATTATGGTTCCAAATTAAATTTTTTGTTTTTTTTTTGGCACAACTGCTTTCCATTTTGGCGCGGAGTTTGAGTTGCACCTGTTATTTATATTAAATACGGTGCTGTTTTTAGTTATATATTATATCATATCTAGTGTATAATGTATTGCGAATTTCATAATGGACAAAAACATGAAGATCGAGTTTGTCTTAAATTTCGCGTCGCCAATGGAATTTCGTATTTGGAGTCACTGAAAATGTAACAGAAGGCTTACGGTGAATCGACTTTATCACAAAAACGTGCTTATGAGCGTAACAAAGCGTTCAAAAGAGGTCGAGATGTGATAGAAGATTTACCTCGCTCTGGTCATCGACGTCTGCAATTAAAGTGAATATCGCAAAAGTGAAGGAAATTGTGACTGAAAATCTTCACAAGTGAAGAATCTCTCTCAGAGATAGCCGCCTATCTTTCTGTGTCTCACGAATCGATCTATACCATTTTAAATAATTATGAAACATGTTGCCGCTCGGCTTGTCCCAAAGTTTTTCTCCAAAAACTTAATAGCATAAGTCGCTGAGGACATGTTACTACAACGAGTCAATTCCGACTCAATATTTACGTGTTGTGCACTTGGAATTCTTGCCGGAAGGTCAAAATGGTAAATAAATAATATTATTTGTGTGACATGCGGCGTTTAAGAAAGCAAATTCGACGAAAACGGCAAGATTTGTGGAAAGCAAATTCTTGGATTTTGCACCACGATGATGCGCGTCCGCACAAGGCCATCATTGTAAACGAAGTTTTGACCAAAACCTCAACAAATACCATCAAGCGACCACTTTATTCACCGGATATGGCTCCAGCTGACTTCTTTCTCTTTCCTAAATGAAAAAAATTTAAATATAATAATATAGATATAATAAATAATATATAAAGATAGAGCGCTTTACCAACAAACTGCTGACAAAATTGTGTACTAATATTAAAGTTTTTATTTTGAATAAATAAACGTATAAAGAAAATATTTTTTTTTAAATCTTGCCGGTTTTTTACTATAAACTCTTTGAAATAAAATTTTACTTAATTCAATTTAGTGAGAAAAAACCCATCGCAAATGTGCCAAGTAATCCTTAAAACTGTCCAGTTTTGAATAGAAAAGAAGAAAGCACGTCTGTATTCGAATCGACGTTCCATGAAGCAGCGCAAACAAGCGGTTGGATAACTTCCCCTCACGAGTAAGAAACTTCTCCCACTCAGGGACCAAGATGGGGCGGGGCTAGCGAGAAAATGATGCAGTAAAGAAATCACACAAGCGAACAACATTTTAATCTATGCAAATAATAAATCAGTAAATGTCTCTGTCTGATATCTCTGCCTCACTCTGCTTCTTTGTCCACGTATCACGCAAAAACCACTCAACAGAATGAAGTAAAACTCACCAGAATTATAGCTTAGGTTCCCGTGTAACATATAGGCTACATGGCATCACGCTGAAGTCCACGAGGGGCTAAGAAAATCACCATAAGCTGTGAGGTTATTGAAGAGTGGTTTTACCACAGTGACGGATACATTCACATAATTTATATAAACACTAAACTAAAGAACAAATTTTCATCAAATTTCATCCGCGAACCCAACCCACACTGCAATTCATGAAATATTTTGGCTTCACATTCTTCATTAAATCAAATATTGTTAAGTTGGCAAACACAGAAGAGTTCAAATTTGATATATCAAAATTTACTGACCTTTAAAATAAGGAATCAGAAACAGAACCAGAACAGAACTACGTCGGGAAAAACGGGTTAAAAACGCATGTGAACTGAGAAAGCTTCATTTTGGATTTTACGTTTGTCTAAAAAAGCTTAACTTGAAATTGTAGACCAAGATTTCGGTTCAAGTCTCGGCATGGGCGGAGTTACGGCTACGTTTCGGAACTGTGACCAGAACTTTTTTATTTTATTAGTATTGTTATGTTGGCTATGTTAAATTTTTATTTATTTAACAGAAATCCACAGAAATACAATTACAGTAAACAATAGGTTCTTAATCACTTTTACATGCCGCCAATGATTGATTTTACTATGTAGGTCAGAAAATTATATTTTACTTTTTTTAACTAATTCTAATAATGTATTCTTTAGTATCCAACTGGCAAGACTTGGATGAGAGTAGCCGAGGACCGTGCTCAGTGGCGTGCTATAGGAGAGGCCTATGTCCAGCAGTGGACAAGCATAGGCTGATGATGATGATGATGATGATTCTTTAGTATTGAATCTAGATACATGAAGATCATTCTCGGCCATCCAAGGACAGAAAAAAGTGACCTGCTCTAGAGGAGGCCCGTGCCCAGCAGTGAACGAATACGGGCTAATTGATTGGTTGAGGAGTAAACAATTTTTTTTTATGTTGAAGGTAGGTATTTCTAAATATAAGTGAAAAGCAACAATGCGTAAGAATTACGGTTGTTAGGCTTACATTTAAAAAAAATGTAGGTCGAATGAGGCGGTAGAGCATGCGCCATCATTCATGTCCCACGGAGAAGACCTTGTCTATATTGACATAAGAACGAAAATGTCTTCAGCTTATTGGACTTCAGTAGTAGTGCGGACTCTACGTTTGAAGACCTTTGCTTACTTTTTACGGGAAGGTAACAAAACTGCGTGTGAAAGATGGCGAGCGATAACAAAGATTTTTATTGAATCACCGTTTTTGTCAAAAAACACAAAACTATCTTTAAAATGCGCAACAATCTTTCCAATTCTTCACTATTGACTAAAGAGAATAACACGATCTTGCGACGATGACAACATCGTACACCGTCATCGGCACAAGCCAGGCGCGATACCGTATTAAAACAATATAATAGGATTGTGCGTACAAATAATTATTATGTTTGGGTGGCTCAGTGTAATCTAATCTCTAGCCCGTCGTTCTAGCCCGAATATTCATGTTTGGCATAAGCCTCCCTAAAGCACGCCAGATCTTTCTGTTCTCGGCGATCCTCATCCAGCCGCTACCAGCAATTTGCCTTAGATCGACGATCCTGTGAGCTGATAGGCGCCCTATGCTGCGTTTGTCAATATTTCGGAAACAGATATAAAAGCCGTTGTGTAAACGTTGTATGAATACTAGTTGTGGAGCAACGGTTATCGTCCGTGAAACAGGCCAAGTCTGGTAAAAGTACAAGCCTAGAGGCAAGTAAAAACAGAGCTTCTAATACGTCTTAACGTTACTGTTCGTTCATTAGACAGAAGCTCAAGGCGATACCAAGTTTCGGGAGAGTGTATTCCAACCAAAGAGAGGATGTTTGATGAATACCAAATGTGTTACTCCTTGTATCTCCGCGGAGACAAGCTTCCGAACTTGAACTTGTTCCCGAACGTAATGTTAATCGTGCATAGCTAGGTCATAGCCATTGTTTTTAGTTTATTGTTACCTAATACTGCGATACCAACGTAAGTCAATAAACTAAAAAAAAAAAATACGCATATAGGCGATTCTTTTGCCGGGAAGAGGAGTTCGGACGATAGCAAAACTAAGTTTGTTCTTAAGTTCAGGCAAGCTAGAATGATTCTCTGACATCCTTCGATGGCACTGGAAATATTCCACATCAGCTTTTGCCCGCGACGTTGTCGTAATATTGGACAATTTTTTTCATACAAATTTTACCATACCTATCTTTTAATTATAAAGTAACCCTTAGAGTTAAGGAATATTTTGTACTAAAATTTGTGCTTCGTGGATTTAGGCCGACTTGCAAAACTTTCTTAAATGTGGCTTAAACAGCATTTAAGTAAAATTCTTCATACAAAAGTCGATTTAAATAGCAACTTAAGTGACAATTTAATAAGTGGTGCAAGTCGGCCTAAGTGTATAAAGCGCGTCTCTGAGATCAAAGAAAGAACAATTGGCGCGTTTGTTTCTCTGATTTCATATATCTTACGTGAGATAAGATAAGAATATCTTTATTATAATACCAGAAAATAAGTGAGAAACTTGACAGCGGGCAAGAGCAACCTTAGTAATCTGTAGAATTCTAAATGACTCAACCGGACCACCACGACAATGTTATTTAATTATAATTTTTGAAGATCATAATAGAGCCGTATTATTAATACGGCCCAAGTCCACTGGTTTAGTCTGTGTCTGTCCGTCAGTCAGTTTTTTTAGTTAGTCGTGCTTGTGTCCCACTGCTGGGAAAAGGCCTTCGCCGTGATCTTCCACTCCTGCCTGTGTTGAGCAGTTATCTCGCATTTGGGCAAAAAGGCTGAGAGATCATCCCACCATCTACGCCAGGTCTGTGATATCCGTCGCGTGGAACCCATCCTGTAGCAATTCTCTCCTATTTATGCGGTCCCTTACGACTGACGTGGTCTGCGCAATTTCACTGTTCTCAGTCTTTAAATTTTGCAGTCACATCCCCAACATCAGCGATTTTCGATATGGAGCGGGGCGTGGTGTTCCGGATTCCGTCAATTCTTTTTACGCCCAGGATGCTGTGCTCCATCATCGCCCGTTGGCAAACCTTGAGTTTGGTCTGCCGATATTCGGTCAAAGACCTGGTCTGAGCACTGTACCTAAGTTAGGATGGGCAGTATAAACAATGTCAGTCAGTTATGTTTTATAAGTTTAGATAAGGCGTATACAATCAACCATCCTGTGTAAAACATTACTGCAATAAATGAATATGAATACATAATATTACTCCCGTGACTGTTTAGGCCTACCACCGTTATTCTACTCGTTTGGCATTGGTTACGAGAATAAAGCGCGAGTATCTTCAATTCCAAACGGAAGAACTGTAAAATACTAGCTATAAGTGGCCTTGCCGATGGATTATTTATAGGAAATAGCTATAAATGGCTAATGTCGCACTGAAGAGCACCTCCGAACATTTGCGAGAAATTCCTGTTCCAGAAACGCCGCGCACATGGTACCTAGCTTCAATTCGCGCGGCGCAATAATCTATTTATAATAACTGGTCTATTCAAGCCTGTTTACCAAGAATAACTATACATACATACATAAACTCACGCCTGTATCCCAGAGGGATAGGCAGAGACCAGGGACTGCCACTTGCCACGATCCAGACAGATCACTATACAATTTGCGAAAAAGAAACAATGACCTAAGTGTGCCAGCGTCAAATCATTTGTGCTCACAATTTTTAAATAGAAATGGCACATATGGCCAATGACGTATCGGAGGATGCCTCAGAAGTTTCAGGAAAAGTGTCTGTCCCCGAAACTCCGTGCATGTTGGACCTTGCGCAAGGGGTGTTTCAATTTGTGCGGCGCAATAATCGGGCGGCTTCCGCGCGCGGGGCCGTTAATGGGCCACTCGCTGATACCTGTCAGATGACTGTCGCGGCGAAGTGCCGCCACTCCACTATCAGCACAGTGAATGTTCGAGAAGCTACAGTCGGTGACTTTTTCTTTATTACCTAAGACAATTTTACCACTATCTGGCCTTTCTACACAAATTTATTTTGTTTATTAAAAAAATAATGGGAAGAAAGAAAGAAGAATTTATTTAAATTGTCACAGAAACACAAAGTAAACAAAGTAAAGCACTTTCTTTGCTCAAGTATTCTTTTGTTTATTTTTGAACCCCAAGTGTGAAAAAGTAAGACTTCTTCGGAATCGGACCACCTCCCGCATATCGTCCCAAGAATTAAAGCAACTGAAAATCCTCTTTGTCCATTATTTAGACAAGTGCGTCAAATTGAGATAATTAATATATTCTAGGCTAAATACTTCGGAAGGAACATCTAAGACGAAGCCCTTGAAAAATTGTAAACATACTACGAAAAAAAAAAAGGGGTTTGTCAACTAAAAAAAAACAGCTGCGCGATCTAAATGGTCTGGTCCAGATTTATCGTACCTCCTTTATGCTAAGCTACCAGACATTACGAGTTACGCCGCAACAAACAGCAGAATGTGGTGGCACCCTGGCTGGCAGAGCTTGACAGCGACTACAGGGTGACATCGAATTTGGTAGCAAAATTTAGGCGATATTCTAACCACGATTTAGGTACATATAGCACTTGTGTTATAAAAAAAAACTGGCCTTTCGACTGCGTTAATGATGATTTTATAATACAAACTTTGCTATGTACCCCTTTTCACGTTTTTAGGAGGGCAATTTCAAAGAACTCTGCTTGGATCACTCGAACGGTACTCAAGAAAAATTTCCTTTAAAGTTGAATTTTATTGGCCCACTGGCTAAGTCTGCATTATCTGTCAGTCACTCAATCAGTCAGTCAGAAACGATACTGTTTTCTTGTGGATGAATAAATATTTTCCTCGCATCAAAACATTATGTACTAAGTCATTATTACGTGTGATAACCGTGCCAGAGGTCGTGGGTTCGATTTCCACTGGGGGGCCACCGTTCATTTGTCTGTGTGTATATCCATGTTTGTGATGTCTTTGCGCGATTAACATAGCACACGTTATCTTAGCTTGAGACCAGGACAAGTGATTGTGTTGTGTGGATGTTACGTAATTTAATAAATAATATCACCGAAAAGCAGGTAAGTAGTAAAAATCGAAAAAAACTGTGGCTCATCAGGTATATGGTTGAAATCGGCTAAATCAATAGTTCTTTTACAGGATGATACACCACTATTATCAGTTGCGCAGTCAGGATGAGCTTGTGATGTACGCTCCTCTTGCGCGAAAATTATATTTTCTCTCATAGTTCCTTAACGAATTGTCAGATTTTGACAAATATGATGTTTGCGCGAGTGTCATAGCCTATAAAATATATATAAATTCAACGAAAATCTAAAGAAATTACTAAACACAAAAAATAGTAAACTAAAACAAAAAATAACCAACAACCCGACTGCTGAGCATTAACTACTGAGCAAGAGGGACCTAAATACAACAATATAACTCTTGCGATGTACATAGGTTGGTCAAGCCTGCTTAGTAGTTAATGCTCAGCAGTCGGGTTGTTGGTTATTTTTTATATCAGTTCTTTATTTCCATTTCTATTTAGAATGAGTTAGATCACTTCAACGGTAATCTCACTTTTTGATGTGAATGGAAATTTAACAAGAGAAATGGCACAAGGTTGGAGGCCCTTTAGGCCCTTTAATGTAGCGTAGCGATTGGTATGTTGATGTCAGTAAGATATATATAACCTTCTAGCTATAATATTGTTTTACGTTAAAACGTAAAGCAAAGCCATTACCCGATTTTATTATATATAACAATCCAGTTGCGGTAACGTGGCATCATAGACTCTGTAAGGATTTTATTTCTACGGAAAGCTTGGAATCCTAACATTGTAACGCATTACATCGTCATGGTCATGGTCGACGCATAATGTGAGTAGGTATGACAAGAGAAATAGAGAGATGTGATCTAAAACCAGCGCGAGCAAGACAGACCACTCACATACCAGCGCTAGTTTAGGTCACGTACGCGTCCTACATACACCGGGATTTACGAGTAAGTAGTCAAAACACGGCGAAAATGTTGGAGATTGTACGTAGGTGGATAAGTTTAGGCGCACAACGGAACCAGCGTGCATTATTCAAAACACTCTGTGCTCTGCTCACATAGAAGCGAAGTATAGAAGAGTCGCTTTGGAGGAACTTAAAAATGTATGGAAACTTTTTATTGTCATATAAAAAAAGCGATAAGCTATTATGTTATCTAAAACCAAGTTTTTTAGACTTGGCTTTTATTTATGCTCACGGTTTCTGAAACGTCTCTTTTGGAAGTACTTAAACAACATGTCTATGTCAACCCTACTAAACAAGTATGTTGAGCACTCTCAGCATACTTGGGTTAATATGATTTAAATGCTAAGAAAATTTATGCCGTAAAAATTTAAGACAAAAGCATCTGACTGGTCACTTTTCTATAGAGTAGTGTCAATAGTCTTAGCCACATAAAGAAAAAAATGAAAAAGAAGCAAGGTAATACATTTGTTGTGACAAATTACATAATGTGACGCCGTGAAAATAAATAATTTTGTAGGTATGGACGTAAAGTCCAAAATACATTGGTTCATTTGAGATTATATTTTTTATACTATACTTTTAACCGGCGTGCGTGCTACGACTAATGAATGTTGAGGAAGCGGCGAAAGTGATCTGTCAGGATAGTAGCAAATGGCAGTCCCTGGTCTCTGCCTACCCCTCTGGTTTACGGCGTGAGTTTGTTTATGTATGTACTTTTTTAAAATAAGTTCTTAGGTGGCACTCAGAACACAATAAAATCATGTAAATGTTATAATTTTCCTTGACAAATTTCTTTAAGAAAAACGATGTACTTAGTTATATGAAAATCAAAATATGCCTTAAATGTATGTACGTCATTATTTCTAGTATTTTCCATAGCACACGTTTGTCAAGATTAGGTGCGCAAATACTTTACAAACATAAGAAATGTTGGAGACGAATTTCAGAAGTCAATGCTGCCTAAAGTGACAGTGGTGCTTCTATGATTTAGTACGTGTGCCCAGTGGCACAGCGAGAGTACAAATGTGCAGAGACTCTAATGAAAATAGTTGCAAAGCAAACTGAGCAGTCGGAGTGAAAATAACAGGAGCCCGTCGCCAAATCCCTCCTAATTATTTTTGCTTTGCAATACTCATTGAAATGAATTGAAGCCGAGAGAAATAGTTGGCATTTGAAGTTGGAATATTGAAACATGAAAACTGACTACTGGGAACAAGCAATAAAACTTAGGCAATATTTACCAGTACTACAAATAGGTAACTTTAATCAAGTTCAGGCACTACAACTTTATTAATTATTGATTCTCGGGAGCAGTTATTTTAAGCCACGGCAGGTAGAAGTAGATGTATAGGTAAGTTCAGTACGCTGAATGCGAGAAAAACATCGGATTTGCCAAATTTACTAAAGTTTATAAGATAAAAACTCTATCAACTATGTGACCTAAAAAGCCTTAGTGATAAATTAAAGTAAATGTTTAGGAAGTAGCTATATTATTATCATAAAAAAGCTAAATGCATACGCTGATAAGACAAATAATAAAAAAATACAAAATACAATTTCTACAGGCTGATAAAATATTGTGTTTTTGCTCAGGGCAATCCCTTATTATAGTATGGCTGACCGTTGGCCTTGGTGTTTTTCTTCTACTGTTGTAATGTAATGTCCTGGAGGAACAGTTCATACTACTTCTCGTTGTAGTCCAGGAATCTGTCCAAATACATACGCATACGCAGCCTATATACGTCCCACTATGGGGCATAGGCTTTCTCTCAGGGAGAGAGTGTGGGCTTAATCACCACGCGTGCCCACCGCGGATTGGCGATTTCAAGCGCTGAGGTATGTGAATAGCTCAGACACTCAGGTTTCCTCACGATGTTTTCCTTCACCGTTAGCGAGTGGTATTGCTACTATAACTTCACAAATGTACGTAACTTAGAAAACCAAGTCATAGGTATACGCCCGCACTGGGGATCGAACCTGGGCCTCTCGCCCAGGATCGGTCCAAATGGTATTTTTATTTTATTTCTTTTTTTTTATTTTATTCGTTGGTTTTTTGTATAAAATGTTATTTAATGCTCATATTTGCTCCTGTTCGCCTAAAAAATTCAGGCAATTAGTTCTCAATATTCTGATGGTTTGTGTTTCCCCAAAAATTTTACAAGGCTTAGCCATGCTTCGGATTCTATCCGTGCCGTATATTATGGCTTGTAAATTCGGTATTCTTTTATAAGGGTATGGATTTGCGGTCCACCAAAGATACCAAATTTTAATTTTTCCATACTCTGTGCTGATTTGACATAGGTATGTACTTGAAACCGACGCTGTTATTATGTAAGGCTTTGATAAACTGTTTTGATAGCCTAAACATAATGCGAAATGGTGGTGTCGTTAAGACTAGACATTCACGACGAACTCTTATTTTTCGGGAGAAAAAAAAACGTAGTACTTAAAAACATAAAGTTATTTTTTTATTATCAGCGATACCTTTGACTTTTCATGAACTTTTTATAAATTACTACTACGAGATGTGGACTCACTAGTTGTAGTACCTATTCCCAAAAACTTTGTTTAAATTCCGCGATCGCAGCGAATGGAAAAAAAAATTGCTAAGAAATTAAACGGATGACGAAGTGCGTAGTAATATCGTGCAATATCTGAGTTTTTTATGAGACCGCCAGGTGTCTTTTATAGGCCGGTGTTGGTGTCCTCTAAGGATTAGGTTACACCGAGACGCCCGTAGACACCATCTCTTACTGGGAACTCTAAGCTGAAACATTGTCTACTCATCAAACTTCAGGTAGAAAATCAATATTTTTAATGACTCGCGATGCTCGAACATAGTCGTACATTAAACGGGAACGAAATTTTATTATGATTACGGTGGCGAGGAGTCGCTGGATGCGGGCGGCACAAGACCGGGAAGCTTGGAAAACCATGAGGGAGGCCTATGTCCTACAGTGGGCGTCAAATGGCTGATGATGATGATTAGTGTATAACTAAATCAGTTACAGTTTAAAGTTGCATGGTCGCTTGTTTTTGATTTGAGTAAGAGTGCAGGCGTAAAAAAGTCGACTTGCTGTCGTCTGTACGAAACGAATGAGTCTGGCATTTTAATAAGGGCTCAATCCAAGATGAAATAACTTTTTCAAACATGTAGGAGTTGAACTGAATGAGGACAGCGGCAGCAGGATTTTAATGTGTTTCGTGATGTGTCTAAACCTTTATTTTTTACGGTTGTTAACACTTTTATTTCCGCAAAACTTTGTCTGAAAAGAGAGTACTTGTATACTTATTATGTAGGCTTGTAGGATGTGAAGCTTTTGTGTTTTAATGCCATAATGACATTCAATAGAAAGATCTGGTAGAATTTGCTATTAGTAACAAGGCCACCAATCATAATTCTTTTACTCGTAATTGGTCTCAGGATTCCAACCAGTTACACGTAAGTAACAAAATACAAAGATGTTAGTCGCTGAATACACGTGCACGAATACACGAATACACGAATTGCTGTTAGCAATAAGGCCGCCCATTGTACTTTTTCATTGTAACTTTCATATTTTATGTCTCGCTTCTCGTGTGCAATAAAGTATATTCTTATCTTATCTTATCTTACACGTAATACAAGTACGTATATTAAGGAACTAACATCATATTTTGTTCTATTCACCAGGTTTAAGGGATAAGAATGTTTACAATAAGAAGGGGTGTGCCTCGGTCAGTACTGAGGGGCCGGGTCTATACTACTCGGTCTATACTACTATGGGGCCGGGAAGCAGACATTGAGACTATCTTCATCTTGCAGAAGAGAGCCACCCGATTTATTTACAAGTTAGGTAGTAGGGATTCGCTAAGAGATTTCTTCAAAGAAACCAACATCTTAACAGTTGCATGTCAATATATTTATGAAAATATTACGTACATTAGAAAAAATATCAAAGACTTCGAAAATTTTGGTGGCCACCATAATGTTACTACTAGAAATAAACATAAATTGTCATTTCCACGATTTAGACTTGCAAAAGTTAACCCATCCTTTATGGGGCACTGTATAAGGTTCTACAACAAAATTCCTCAAGATATATTAGAGTTACCTCCAACGCGATTTAAAAAATGTGTTAAGCACATTCTTTGCAAAAAGGCTTATTTAAATAACATCAAGGATTATTTAGAAGACAAAGATGTTTGGAATTAAACAGTAGATTAATATTAATTACAGGACGATTGTGACTAGTGTTCAACACATTCATGACTAATGTTTTAAGTTGAAAACTCTGTTAATTAAGTTAAAACGTGTTTAGAAAAGAATAAATGTGGAGTTTCTTTGTTAGCTTCTTCTCCACATAATCCATTAATTGTGAAACTAACAACTTTGACGTTCATTAAGTAAACATTCTGTTTTTATAATGAATAAAAATATTTGAATTGGATTGAGACCCACGTCTTATATTTTTAATATTCTTGTCTTATCTTGGGTTTTTACAATCAGAAAGCTCACTTCTTGGCACGAGTTACTCTTAACCTTCTTGATTTTTCTTTCAGTTGTGGCCATCTATTACAAACCGACCACTATGAGCCTCATTCCATACCTAAATACAGTGCTCTACCTTATTACAATAGCTTCGTCATTTCTCTATAAAAGTTATAATCCGCACACTAACAATATCTACTTTTAACAGCGGTTAGTGGATTTTTTTGTTTGTGCTATGGTCAACTGACAGCTGTCAACAAGATTTGCAGATTAATAGAGCACGAGAAATTAGGGCTTAGAATATAAATATTTCTAGATTATGGACAACATTTTTCGTTTTTTTTTTTAAAGTATAGAAGTTTTTTACATTTATTAAGAATGTTACAATGTCAGGGCGTGCCGGATTCCAGAAGAAACAGCAGCCGAAGACTATGCTGTCTTTCTCTTAGAGTGAGAAGCCTCCCTGTCTGTGCTGTAGAGCAACTTTGAGTTTTCACAAAACATTCGTGAACTTTACTATTGCGTCAAGAAGCTGACGCGGTGGTCATGTGCCACGTAACTACCAAAAACATTGTTATGTTGGTATTTTTATCATCATATAGTTCATTGCGAAATCTATCCTAACGCCCTAAAATCGTTCCTAAGATTATCAGAATATTTATCTTCCTGAATAAAATTATTTTAAAACTCTCCTGGTATCTATTTTCAAGTCTTTGAATGATGCCACACCAAGTCAATGACAAAAGTAATCGTCACGTGATGCCATATTTAAAATCGTAGCTGAGACGTTCTCATAGGAAAGTCTTATCGTTATGGGCTTAGGCCCTAGCCAGTGCGTTTCATTCATGTCACATACGCGCTCACAATTTCAAGCCCAGTCCCAGTGTCGGGCCGCGGAGTGGCTGAAATAAAACATTCGCGGGGAATTCCGGACTTTGTCGGGTCGGGCTTTTCAGCGCTACGTCACTTTACAATTCAGCTTTAATATCTCGTCGGAATACTCGGAATGCTGCTTTTGAACCGTTTGAAACGTTGTAGAATTTAAGTTCTCTAGTTATTTCTGAAAGTTAAAAAGAGTTCAAAAAGGCTACTGAGTGCGCTAAGCCAAGCTCCCGACCTACTGCACTGTGTATAATTTACACTAGATAACTCAAGCCATTTTGCTATCCTCTATCAACGACGCCAGTTATGTTATAGTCTTTAGAATTGGCAAGAAGGTTGGGTGACCGAAATTTGTGCACTTTTCGACTGTGACCGACTTTCAGCAGACACAGACTCTATTAACTTTGACCTTGGATAAATATTGTAACATAATATGCAAACAGATGTAGTTGGATGGACCTACTTGAAAAAATTACAAAAAAATAATTTACTGTATCCGGAGTTCAGTTAACTTCATCGTGCGCAGAAACTTTGAAAAAAAATCAAAATGGCGGCAGATGGACATGCCAGCGTCCATAGAAAAATATACAAACACATTAATCAAAGGTCAATTCAACTATTTTATTATGGAGAGAGGGAAATTTTTACCATTAACTGAGAATAATAAAAAAGGTTACTTTATTATGTAGTATTTTAACAATTTTGCGATTTTCTCGGTGAATTATTGACAAATGAGTTGAAACACTGTAATTCAAATGGTAATGGGATGGAATAGACGCGTCATTGTACTAAAGTGCATTACTTGAACGTTGGCCCAGCTGGGAAGAGCCCCCACGGTCAGGGCCCGAAGTGCGGAGCGCTGTACCGGCAACCACTGTGACGCTTTCGCAAAAAGACTGCGGAATTTAAATAAATTATACATCAACTTTACGCCGGGTTATTATCCTGATAAATATGACACGTCCATGTGACTTCTTTAGGCAACGTAGTAACGTTGAATTTTAAAATGCATCCTGAAGTATCAGGATGCATTTTAAAATTAAGTTTGGTTGGGTATACGCTTTCTTAACATGCATTGTAGCGTTATTTCTTTTAATACAAAATAAGCTGCTAAAAGGCATATCTTTATAATTTTGCAACCTCAGTTTTTAGTCTTACAAAAGTAATATTTTTATTTTTTACGTCCTAAGTTCTACTCGCACTTGGCCGCTATCGTTTGACTCACATAGGTAGTATATAGTTTGACTGATCTTTGAATGAGTGATTACCTATAGTAATCGCTCATTCAATACATTCATCCAACGCGGGCTCTTTCGTTCGCTCTTCTCTCTACTCATAAAATTATGATAATTTTATTAGCCCACATCGGGTAAAAGTATCGATAAATTTTGCTTCATACTACATAATATTACAACGTAAATACATAAACACACTGCTGTATCTAGAGCGGTAGGCCGATTTTGATTTTCCTCTAAAGCTTCTTTCGCATCATCCATTCGACGCCCATTGTAGGACATAGGCCTCCCTCGTGGTTTTCTTAACCATGAAGGCTTTAGCCATAATCGCCACGCTTGGCAGGCGGGTTGGCGATCCCAGTATGCGTTTGGAATCCCAGGAAGACGCTGCTGCCCGTCTCCTGGTATTTGATTTCCTTAGTCGCCTTCTAGGACATCCACGGAAGGAAATAGAGGGACGCTATTCTTAATCCGGCGCCACACGGAACTATTTAAAATGTTTGATATAATCGCCCCGATGTCCTTGAGTTGACTAGAGTTTTACATGAAAAGTGATCGTGTCTGGCACAAGAGCGTTAATTAATTAATTATACTTTATTGCACACGACACATTGAACAGGACATTATATAACAAACGGCATGTACAAAGGCGAGCTTGATAACTTTCATAAAGTTCTTAGTGGGAAAATCTAATATACAAGACTCCGTTTGAGACATCAGTCTAAATCTAAGAAAGAGGCGTTTGTGTGTAAATCCCATTCACGAAAGGTGTTATGCGAGTAATTTGTACCGGTTGCAGTAGTTGACACAACATTTATTTGATAATAGTAACACGTCATAAATGTACTGAGAATATAAATGAGACTGGAGGGTTGGCGGGAGAGGGAAACACCTGTGCCCAGCGGTGGGCTTTACTCATAGGCAGGATAGATAATACGTCATCAATCCAACTAAAACCATTTTTTTTCTTTTATTTGTGTTCTTAGGACCCACGACAAAGAACCTAAGATTACAAACCTGGAACTAGATAGGATTTATGCCAAAAAAGGCTGTTTTTCGCGTTAATGCTATCTAGTCCTAGGTTTTTTGCCTTAGGTTCACGGAATGGGTTCTTAAAATCACTATTAACATGATTGACAAAGTGTATAGACACTTTTTTGCGAATACGACCTGTAAAAAAGATATGATTTTTTTTCCCTTGGTGGCGCTAGTGTTGCTCTGTGGAGCCCCTTGATTACACGTTGTCATATTCCAGTCTAAAGTTTTATTTTAAGTCATGAGATAACTGAAGACTTGGCTTACTTTTCCTTCAGCAACTCTCTATCATCGGTTGTCCGGAAGAAATTACTATAAGCAATAATGCCGGCAATTGTACTGGATCTTTGTAAATATTTTATCGTCGTGGTTTTTCTGCTATTCAATAAAGAATATTTTTCGAACTAAAGCTTCGTAAGCACTGCACATTACGGGCGCCCGCCTCCTTGCACCCCACAACTCTGCGCGGGCGCACTGCGCGCTCGCCTGCATTCTAAGCGAACGACGCGTGTTTCGTCTCTATTCACCATGATTAAGCTCTGCGAATCAGAGTGAAACCTGGAGCTCTATTTTTGAATCACTCGTATCGCGTCGAGCGCTCGATTTCTACTGATTTTCGTTCGACATCTGAAATTCCGTATTTTTTAATCACTCGAACTGCAACGAATGGTCCTTACCACTCGTCTCGCATGGCGATCGGTAGATTAATTGTAAAAAAACGATTTCGACATTTCGTTAGAACACAAACCAAAATGACAGTAGTAGTGTTTTGTTTGTATCAAAAGACAAAGATTTTTTATTTAAACAGCCAATAAAACAGTGTTTTACGTTCCGTTTCTGTTACGGTAGTTTCCGGTTTTTTTAATTTCTGCGTGGAATGGATAAAATACAATACTTCAAATTGTACTGGCAACACTTCAGGCGAACGATTCAAAAATACGGAAAAACGACATCATGCGACTTAGAAGACGAGTGTGACTTAAGTCGCATTCGACGATACAATTTCATACGAGTGATTCAAAAATAGAGCTCCTGGTCGGACTCTTCCGACAAAAAAGCAAGTAAGTGAATCCGGAATTAAGTCAGTAAGAATATTCTTATCTAATGTTAGACTTGGTATTGCAAAAAAAAAAAAGGTATGGTGCAGTATGTATTCAATTGTTTTAATATATTGTATGAGTAGTAACAGCTGCACTCGGATCAGTTTATGTGATACAAAGAGTAGGATCTCCTCTCGTCCTAAATGTGAAAAAAGCCAGTTTCAAAGTATTCGAGTTAATAAAACCGCATCATGCCCTCGCAGACACAATAAAACGAGGCAATAGAAAAGAAAAGGCATCATAAATAAAAGGCTGGAGTATAAACGTGTTCTTTATGAAGTGTCGCCCTTCGCATGGCCGCAAGATAGTTAAACAGAAAGCCTTATTTGAAGCACAGGTTGAAGAACGCAAAGCCTTGTGATACCAATGTTCCAACTCCATACCAAATACAACTTCACTGGATGTAAATGAACATAAAATAACATAAACTCACGCCTGTATCAAAGAGAGGTAGGCAGAGACCAGGGTCTGCCACTTGCCACGATCTTGACAGATAACTTTTGTTTCATCAACATTCATTAGTTTTTGTCGCACGCCGGTTCTAAATAAACTTTTTTTTTAAATACGATCAAAGTGGTGCAACAGAACATTGCCCTTGGTGTTTCTTGAATAAATCGTGACATAAATAGATGATCTGGCTATTCAATAAGGAATATACCAAAAATTTTATTGGTGTGATGTAGTAATTCAACCATACAGAAGAAAGGACAAGTTATGAAAAAAAAACTTTTGATTAATTAGCCTAATTAATTAATTAATTACAACTTGTCTGCTATTTAAAAAAATTAAAGAAATATGTCTATTTGGACATTTTTTTTTCATCCAGAGATAGTGTATCTGGCACGGAGTATGATAACTGTCAATGTGACGTAACCACTTATCGAATGTTCAGTGTCTGTGCAAGCGGTGAGAATGGAAGGGAGGCTAAAATATTGCTGACAGTTATATGCAAAGTAGAAAACTGAAGTTTTATGGATTCAACTTCAACATTCGGTTCGAATAGAGTGGCATATAACGCATAAATTCGTTGTTCATGTTATAAATCATCACTATTGCCGCTGAACATCACTAATTTCTAAATTACAGGTAAAATTAGCTGTACGATGCGTCCATGATTGTCAGAATTGGAGTCTAAGTAATTTTCGTCGTTCTGTTTAATCTACATCTTGTAAGGCCGTCTGTCGCTGATTCCAACTCCGTACTCTTGCAATATTGGCGCTGGGAATTCGGACACATATTTACATACCTATGCATCGATATCGATAGTTGCCTAGAGAGTAACTTCACTTAAATAGCAGATACTTTTTTGAAAATTCATGTTCTTAATTAATTGTTATTAATTAATCGTTAACCTAACAAAAAATATTTAATTAACTTCAATACTCACCAATAAAATTGCCCTCGCATAATTTTGATTCACTTTACATTTCGATATTTCGCAGTCTGATGCATGTCTAATGTAAAATCTCGAACAAAGACTAACATTTAATTTGTGAATTTCACTAATGAAATATGTAAGTATACCATTATATTCTTATGAACATAATCATGTAGGTACAGCGATATCATTCCAATGTTAGCACCTAACTGCAAAGTGGGTTACTCGGGGCTGCAAGTGATGTAAATTGCTTCGGCCAGATGTCGCTGCCTGTACGTAATACAGAGATTTGTAAAGAGGCTCGAAATTTTATCGATGCTTGCACTTGCCCATTAGCTCAGTTGGGAGAGCGCTGGCACGGTGAGATAGAGGTCCCGGGTTCAAGTCCCGGTATGGGTGGAATTTTTAGCCTCTAAATAGGTTTTTATATGTAAGTACAGTTCTCTCTATTTCTCTTTCTAGGTTTCTTATTATTCTTTATTAGGGAATCCGACAACACAAAATTGTCGCGACAATAAAGTCAAAAATTTATTTCACTTTTTAAGTAGTAACTATATAACATATCAAACAGTAGGAAGAAAAAAAAAGTTAATTCATGCCATTCTCGCTGTTTCCAGTACTTGAGAACGTCCCCGGAAGCGTTCTCAGGAATGGCATATCAGTACGCACCGTGCCCCTCACCTCCACTACCTAACTGTTCTTCACTCTTTAGCCTCACACCACCCTGTACCGCAACACATAAACTTACGCATGTCTCCCGAAGGAGTAAGCAGAGACCAGGGTTTGCCACTTGCCACGACCCTGAAAAACGTCTTCGATTTCAAACACACTAATTAGTCGCTGCATGTACAAACGTCGGTGTAGGGTACTTTTATCTTGCCCTTCGCTAATACATCCCCTATTTGGTAGACTTTTGTCCGCCTTAGACGTCCTTTACAAGCTCTTTGATTCACATTCGCTTGATGTATGTTGACCAAAGGTTGACTGGTAGAAAATGTTATTTAGCATTAACCTCTTCAGTCCTGACCTTGAAAATAACAATGGATCTCGATTGTTATTTTCAAGGCCAAGACTGAGGAGGTTATGTACGCCTTTGTACAAAACATGTGTTTTGTTTGTGAAATAAAGAATTTTAATAATAATAGTAAGCTTTTTGTAAATTTTTCTACCTTTAACCTCTCCATGTGTCACTTCATCAGTCCACAATTATTGTACGAGTATTTAGTCCTTGTAAATTTGTACACGGTCGTAGATTCTAAACTATTCGCCCAAACAACCTTGTGTAAAGAGAGATTTTTGTCTACATAAAATCATCTTCGCCATAAACGAATTGATTTTGATAAGGATTTAATATTACATACTTAAATTGCCTTCGAAAGATTGAGATTTTTCATTTTAAGCATTTTTTTATCGATTTGTGAATTAACTTTAGGAGATAGATATATGTCATCGCGGACTTCTTTACAAGCCTTTTTAAGATCTTTATCTTTTCCGTAGAAAGCGTTAATATATCTCTTACCGTTTAGGCCGGGTTTGTAAGAAACTCATTCACTTGGTCGTTTTTTCGATGATTTACGTTGCATAAATATGTATGTGTAACTTGCATGAACAAAACTAAAACTGTAACTCTGTTCCTCGTCCACACGTCACATTGTACCGATGCATTTCTGTTACATGTAGTACTTACATAATATAATATACTTAGTTGATGTGTATAAGTACGTGATCGAATAACTGTTACTATAAATACATTTATCTAATTACGTAGATACTCTGATTTGTGAAATTTCGAGGAAAATAAAATATTTTTGAGTACAAACAGCTCTATCGATAAAACAAGCCTAAAGAAAAGGATCCCTTCCCTAAGAAGAGCCGGTCCAAACCGAAGGTCGGGAGAGGGAAGACTAATAAAATATGTAGATTTGATGACTTGTCAGATTTTTTGCAACAGACTCGGGATTCAATGTTCTTAGCCACTTTAACGGTGAGTTAGGGGTTTTTTGTTAACGGCTGTACTTGTTCTTTTTTACGATTGTGACCAATTTGATAACGACATGCACTTTCAATCGTGGAAAGTCTATAATAAAATTCCGTTTTGAGAGTGAGGTTTGAACATTACGTTACGAGTAGAATGCATGCAATGTTTATTAATATGGCATTAAGTCCACCATTAGGCTAAGTGCAATAAAAGTATTAAATAAATAACTCAAAATACTTGACTGTTTGAATGTTGAGTGTTGCAAGGATGTTTGTATATTGTGGGATGTTGCATTTTACCATTTTACCTACGTCCTAGCGCCGTGTATTGGTGATTACAGATTGGAGTAGAAGGAAAGAGGTTTATTTCCATAGGTGATGTCTATTCATGGCCTGAATAGACACTTTAATTTAGGTAAATGTCTATTGGTATCGGGCCCTGATTCATAAAGCCACTGATGAACAAACTTGCAATTTTTTGTAATTTTTGCTCAACCATCCATTCGGCTACCTTGGGTGAAAATGGCTGACTTCTGCAACTTTGTTACTAATTGTAGCTGTATGTAACAGGGTAACCGCTTAATGAAAAATGCGCAGTTAATAACACTATCATAAACATCTGTTCGGTAATAAAGCTGGGTTTCTTAATAAATAAAGATCTTTAATAAACTCCCGGCTAGCTGTATTGGAAAGCAGGGCACATTTGTCATAAATTGCATCGAGAGGCGCTGCACAATCGGTATAAATGTTTTTTCGGGTGGCACGCTTTGCGACTGTATCGGTGGTTGGTCAGTTATAATAGCATCTGCTTGTCCACCTTTGCTCACAATCTAAAACAATCGTGTTTTTTAAATGCTAGATTTTGTATTTTGCGCAATAAAGTTTAACAAGCACACAAATGTGTAAAACGCATACGTCCATGGATTCTAGTGAAAGTTATTTGTGTGATAAATAGAAATACAATTTTTGACAAGGGTCAACCTTGACAGCTTTAGTCAGAAAAATTGTCATTGCTAAAAGGAGTCTTAAAACATTATACTTACTTAAAGTGCGCTACTTAAAAAAGGGGAATGGCTTTATTTTTTGCATGCCAACTAATGAATCTTATCAACAAGTAGGTACTACAATTACTAAAAACAATAAAATAAAGACTCAACGTAAATAATATCGGGGCTGTGATATAGGGTGTCAAACTATTGCAAGAGTATTGACTTGTAGCCCGAGTTGCCGAGTTTTGATGTTTTCAAGCGTCAAGTGAAAAAAAGTAAAAGCCTAAAGTGTTATCTACTCTACACGAGGCGGCCTTGTTAACAAGAAATCTGTAGTGCTGTACGCCCGATAAACGATTACACTCACTTCGCTGACCACTGCCTCCCTTGCCATTGACCGCTTACTTATTAAAATCTCAACTGCATGCGGCACGCCTAGTATGAGTTATTTGCTATCTACGGAAAGCTTATTACTTGTTGTTTATTTCTTTACCTACTAGCTCTCTGTACGTACAGTCATTACCAAACACTGAATCATTACAAATCGACGCCGAAGGTGGAATCAGAGTAAATTATCAGTCCCCCATGGCCCAGTAGTCTTCATAGTAAAAGACACACGTTTTTAATCTAACTGCCAGGATCGTCAGTTCTGGAGATTAAATGAAAATTAATTAAGTCTGAAAATATAGAACTCATAAGTCGTCTTACAACATCGATAGCAAATGACATAGAACCTTAATTCTTTTCTCTTTGATAATTGTGTCACGTAAGTTTAAAACTGACGTATTCCAGGTCTTTAAAGAGTATTGGATTTCAAAATGAAGTCTCCGACACCATATTCATCGCGAATATTGCCCACCTTACCTATCAATTTAAACTTCGGAAAACCGGCATTCTTTTTAATAGTTAGGTCGGTAATAAGTAACCTAATGATTCACTCCATATCTGAGTCATTAAAAACCGGAGCGTGCAGCGGAAATTCAATAACGCGGTTACATACGTCTAATGGGCCAGAAGACCGCAATGTATCTGGAGTCCGATAGACCCTACTGACAACGCGTCTACGAGTTGGTGTCATAGAATAATTATTCATTTAGCTTCTGGATATTTGCATTATCTGAGAATATAAAAAAGCAGCTAGATCGTACAAAATATACCTCAGCATCAAGCTCGCAGAATTCTTATTATGTAGTCTATTGAGACCTACAACTATTGAAAGAAAGAAAGAAAGAAAGAAAGAAAGAAAGAGAGAAAGAAAGAAGAAAAAGACATTTATTACATAATAATAAGACACATCACAGAAATAAAATAAACAGGTAAGTGAAATAATAATGAATAAAAACAGAAAGAAAACGAAAAACGCAAGAGACAAAACAAAAAAAAACTATAAAACTTTGGTGTGTCTAAGTTGCCACAAGGCAGCTGCCTCAGCGTTGACGTCCGTATTTGAGTTAACATTTGCTATGAATCGAAATCAGATTCGGTGTGATTCAAGAATTCGATATCCGGTATCAGAGAGAGAGAGAAAGAGAGAAGAGAGAGATGGAAAAAGATGTCTCAAAAAAATTGTCGCGTAATGGGTAAGAAGGCCGTGATGTATTTGGCGTCCGATAGAATGGCTCCTACTGACGATGCCTCTACGGATTTGTATCATAAAAGGGTGGTTCAGTTGACTCAGCGTTGATCTTTTCATTAACCACAGAGTATAGAGCGTAATTAAGCTTACTTGCAAATCTCTCTTTTTATTCAGTGATCGAGATCCAGAGACCTGCTACTAATGATGTCCAATGTCTTACTAGCAGCTCAAATTTTTTTGAATTCTCTAATTCCAGAGAGATTTGTCAAAAAGTTTCATCATCCACAAGAAGTCCACTGCTGGACATAGGCCTCCTCTATGGATTTCCAAAAAGACCAGTTTGAAGCAGCCTCCATCCAGCGCCTTCCTGCCACTTGGATGAGTTCATCAGTCCATCTTGTGGCTGGTCGTCCTACGCTGCGCTTGCCGATATGTGGTCTCCATTCGAGAACTTTTCGGCCCCATCGGCCATCAACGTTCTGCGTGCTATATGCCCCGCCCACTGCCACTTTAACTTACTAATCCGCTGGGCTATGTCGACGACTTTCGATCGTCTACGGATCTCATGATTTCTGATTCGATCTCGTAGAGTTTATTCTTTTTTATATAAGATACCTGTGCCTTTGCTACTGTTGCTACTGTTTGCAAATGTTGTAGACTGAAAGAAGATGTAGTGACTAGAGTTAAGACAGGAATGTTGCGTTGGTTTGGACATGTGGAGAGGATGAAGGAAGAAAGATTGACGAAACAAATATATCAAACGAATGTGAGTGGAGGAGCCGGTAAGGGACATTCCAGGCGGACAAATAGGGGATGTATTAGCAAATTAGCAAAGATAAAAAGTACCCGAAAAACGTGCTTGCATGCAACGACCAATGATACGTTATACGAAGCATTAGTTAAGGCTCATTTAGAATACTGTGCTATGGTATGGGCACCACGGGAGGCTAAATATGTTCATATGATTAAGCGTATTCAAAATAAGTTTTTAGGTTTGTTTTTCTCAAGATGTATGGAGTGTACTCGGAATATTCACTGCTGTACCACACACTATTCCTTCTAGGCATGGTAGGTTATTGCAGGACATAAGTGAGGAGTGACCTGTGCCTCGCAATATATCTTTACAAGCTTTTACGTGGAAATACAGTAAACCTGACAGTGCTAGGGCAGACACAGTTGTATATGCCGGACGGGTAGGTGTGGCGCCGACGCCGTCCGCCGCTGCTAGTCGTGCCGTGCGCGCGCACTAACCTGCTGCGCGACGCGCCACTCACGGGCGCCGCGCGCACGCTCAACATTGTTGCCACTCATGTTGATGTGTTTAACTGTTTCCTGAGAGAGTTTACAGAGGCGACTGTCAGATTATTATGTTATCCTTAATGGTATTGTTTTTCTATATAATTGTTTAAATATATAAAAATGTTTTTGTGATCTTAAAATATTTATAGCAATTAGTAATAATTTTAGTTAGTTTTGAGTATATGATGTACTTAATGTTAATTAGTAGTGCCAATTTTTTTCATTTTAGTAATGGCTAGATTAAATAAATGTTTGTGATCTCATATTCCTGCACTATCGAATTAGGCAAGCCTGTAATAGTAGTGTGTTATATACATAATAAATAAAAATTAAAATGAATGGTGAGGAAGCGAAAGTGATCTGTCAGGATCGTGGCAAGTGGCAACCTCTGCCTACCTACCGCCTACACTATGTATGTGTATGCCTTTGCTAAAAGTTGCTTATTTTTATTTTTCTCCGTTATCTCGCCTGTGTCCTTTTGTGACATTTATTAGTTTATGGGAGCAATCTCTGCGCGGCTGGATGCAGCGAGCATGCGTCGGACATATCTGCGATTGTCTGCTCGATTTACATACTATGTGGCCGGCGGTGTGTACAACCGAGTAAGAGCACCATTTGATGTATGGCGACTATGGCGAGTGGATAATTTCTACAGAATTTGGTCGAAAAAAAGAAAAAGCTTGCTAACACGAGTAATTCTTTTAAAGTTTGTCTCAAGAATCATGCTTTGTGTTGCCCTGATAATGAATAGCCAAAAAGTTTCAATAGTTTCAAACTTCTATTGTATTCGTACTTTTTATTTTTTACGTTGTAGGTACTTGCCCACCAGGAGCGGTGGGATACGACCGGGTGCAATGAACTAAACTGCACCAGTAGGTACCTACTATTATTATAAATAGATTTTTTTAAATATATAGATGCATGCACATAGGGTATGGGTCGATGATGCCATTTTAACGTTGCTCTCTTGGATTACGTAAATTAACGCTCTATCAACTCGATAAATAATAAGCTATGAAACGTTGTAATTAATACAAATAACTTATCGTTTCGAGTCATCATCGTAACGTCGAGCTTGTAATCGGTTGTGATACGTGTATAAGCGGCCTACGGGCACAGAGTCCGCGGAGAATCAATAGTTCAATCGTTGGCAAGCTCGTACCACTCTATCACCGATTAGTTTTGGTCTGCTGGTCGCCGCTCCGCCTTGATGCTCTACACAACCACACATCTCGCTATGTGAGGAAAATTACTGAGAAATAAAAGCGTACTGTACTGGTGTTATGAAAATCGAAGCACCATATTGGGTCTCGAATTGTGACGTTTGACGGCCCATTCCGCTCCATTGCTTAATCGCTACTTGAGATCGGGATTATGGAAGAAAAATCGGGCGGGCGCCAAAATTGGCCTGATTCTCGTTTAAGTAGACTTAGAACTTTTTTAGTCGATTTTGCTTTATAATGAACTTTGTGCCCAGGCCATAAGTGCTAGTCCTGAAACTATTATAGAAAGATTTTATAATCGTTTCAGGACTAGCACTTATGGCCTGGGAAAAAAAAGGCTACAAATTTAACATGAAACTCGAGTAATTCGAATTTCAAGCAAGCTGCTTACAAATACGAAACTTTGAGTTCACCCTTTCCGTTCGAAATCTCTTGAAAGAGCAAGTTGACTATTTGTTTGCTGAATTTTATCCAAATCTATTTTAGTCAGTTTTAATTTATCTAACTACACTACACAGTGAATTCAATTAAGGATGCATGTTGCAAAGGATGCAACGATGCATTCACTATTCATAGTAAGGAATAAGGTTACGGTTCGTTTGTATGAGCTAATCGAGTAATGGTACAAAATTTAAAGTAGAAATAAAGTCAGAAATATTTATAAAGATATACAATAGGTCTCATCCGAACAGCAAAGCCGTACAATAAGAGAGAAAGAAAAGAGCGGGTAAATCCTTAAAACCTCTCTCTGGTACAATGTCAGGATGAACTTAAAAATTCACTGCAGAATTTTAACTAAGTACTGAGCATAGTAGATTTTTTTCCATTGATGATATTGCACTCACAATCGCGTTTTTATGGAGTTAATCTGTAATATTTGGCAGTTAAATTTCCATTTAAATTGGCGTACAGATACTTGAACATATTGCTATTATCATGTTTATTTAAGTCCTTCCAGTCCATATATGTTTAAATAAATAAATAATTTCTAATTTAACATATGCAGGCGGACGCTTTTTCTGCAATTCAAAGTATTGCTGTGGCAGAACCAGACTTACAAAGATTGCAAATTTCGTACATAAAAGGAGACATACAACCCTTTACCGGTGTTAACTTCCATTCTCTTTTTGTTTTGTTCCATTTCTGTCTACTTCTGACTTCCCATCTCTATAATATTTCATTACCTTCTTCATGACGGCCTTGTAATTCTAGCAGTATCACGTCTGATTAACGTGCCGAAGGTTGTGGGTTCAATTCCTACTGGGGGCCGACGTACATTTGTACACACAGTCTTAGTCCGTGTGTATTTTCATGTTTGTGATGTCCTTACCTGATTACTACAGCACAGGGTATCCTAGTTCGGGACAAGGCCAAGTGATCGTGTTTTTTCTCTTACTGAGCACACCTCTGGATATTATAGTTTTCAAAATTATACTACATAACAGGTGTATGGTTAGTTTACGCGGACAGCTCTTCGACATTGCGTATACTTTCTGCAGTGCACCTTCGAAGGGCTGCGGGAACGGTAAAGAATCGGCCAGCGTCCATTATGCTAATGAAAGTGACTCGCCGCGTTTGTCTTAAAAGTCGTAGCTCAATTTGCAAGGCGAGAGATAAACGCTGTTAAACTGTCGAAGTTCGTGACAGAGCCTGAATAATGCAGATTACACCGCGAAAAATACGACCGCAGTCGAATCTACATATTTTATTGGTCCCCTTTGATGTGCCAGCCCGGGTTGCCTTACGGCCGGATTATAAACGTCACTTCGGACCGCCGCCCCGGCTGGATATTTGAATCGGTGCATGCTCGCTGCTCGGTTCAAGTTAGAACGGTTTATTTGTTTATTTCTTTGCGTCTGCAGACGCTTATAAAATGTCGTGAATTAAATTTGATATATTCTCACGCCGATATTTTCTAAGGCTCACTCACTCAGGTTCCCTCGCGATGTTTTTCTCCACCGTTAGCGAGTGGTATTGCTACCCACTAGGTTACCACCGCCGTTATATTAAAACAATTTTTCGTGCGAGTTCTTTATTATGTTGCATTTTTCATACTAGCAAGCTTACTATCAAAACCTATAGGGCACATTTCTCTTTGATTTTTATTTATTTTAATTTTAAGCGTTTATTTCCTCACACGACCAATTTATTTTTTCCATTGCAGGGCATAGGTCTTGAGAGAGTATGGGCTTAATTACCACGCGTGCCTACCCCGGATTGGCAATTTCAAGTATTGAGGTATGTGAACACCTCAAACACTCAGGTTTCCTCACGATGTTTTCCTTCACGGTTAGCGAGTGGTATTGCTACTAAAAATTCATAAATGTACGTAACTTAGAAAACAAAGTCATTGGTACATGCTGGGATTTGAACCCACGACCTCCCGAATGTGAGGCCGGCGTTCTACCGCTGCGCTCCTACCGCTTACACACAACATAATATATTTCATGCATTATACAATTGAATAATTGCATCAATTATATAAATAATTGAAAAAAAATCGTTTGAGCGTAAGATTATTATTATTAATACTTTTGTTGCGCTTAAACTTAATGCCATAAGCGTTATATCGTATTATGAGATTATTATATTGTAATATACTCTCTCCCTGAGAGAAGGCCTGTGCCTGTGTGGACGTATATAGGCTGCTTATGCTATATTGTAATATAACCCTTCCAACATAAATTAATATAATTTGACAAGAAGCAACATTCATTAATCGTTGCATGCACGCACGCCGGTTTTACGTTTTATCTCGCCCTTTGCTAATAAATCCCCTATTGGGTCAAAGTATGTCCGCCTGGGTCATCCCTTACCGGCCCTTCGCTCGATATATTTGTTTCTTCCTTCATCCTCTCCACATGTCCAACCCAACGCAACATTCCTTTCTCAATTCTAGTCACTACATCCTCTTTCAGTCCACAACGACTCTAATCAAACTATTGCGTATTCTGTCATTCAGAGTAACACCAGACATACTTCTCAAGGACCTCATTTCTAATGCATTAATCCTACTTTCTTGCTTCTTTTGCCATACCACAGTCTCGCTACCATACATTAGTGTTGGGACCAGCACTCCATTATGGATAGCCAATCTAGCTCTTTTGGAGATGTTTTGTTTTCTAAGTTATGTACTCGTACGTTTGTGAAGTTATAGTAGCAATACCACTCGCTAACGGTGAAGGAAAACATCGTGAGGAAACCGCTAGAAATCGTCAACCCGTCTTGGGCACACGTGGTGATGAAGCCCATACTCTCTCCCTGAGAGAAGGCCTGTGTCCTCCAGTGGGACGTATAAAGGCTGCTTATGTATGTATGCAAATGCATACTTTGTGCTAAAAAGTTAAGTTTCTCACCGTTTATTCGGAAGCCTATGAGTGGGCATTCAACTAGCACTTGTACAGAAAAGGCCTGTATTGAATTTTTACTTCCCAAATGACTCAGTCAACCTCTGCATTGGAAAGTGTTGTCAGGGCCCAACGTAATCCTAAATAAGTATTTGTTTCTGTGTCTGTAGGACCGCTTCTGAACATTATTGAATTCTGAAAAGCCTGCCACAATTCTGCTAAAAAATAACGGACTTATGTATAAAAAACCGGCCAAGGCCGAGTAGGACTCGCGCACGACGGGTTCCGTACCATTATCTATACAACATTAGACAAAGATCTAATTTGAGAACAGCGCCATCTATAGAAACCAACAAGAAACTTTTAACATTGACATTTAACGACATGACATCGGCGCTGTGAAGGTTAGATAAATAGCCGCTAGATGGCGAGCGCTGTCTTCAGACAACGTTTGTTGTATGGGAGCCCTCCTTAAATATTTATTTTATTCTGTTTTTAGTATTTCTTGTTATAGCGGCAACATAAAACATCACCTGTGAAAATTTCAACTGCCTAGCTATAACGATTCCTGAGATACAGTCTGGTGACAGACAGACAGACAGACAGACGGACAGAGAAGTCTTAGTAATAGGGTCCCGATTGGAACCCTTCGGGTAAGGAGCCCTAAAAACACGATTCCTTAAGAGGTTGATTAAAATAGTCTTTGGTGGAGATTTTACAAGGAAAAGTCGTAACCACAGATCAAATAAGCTATCTCTTAGGACTGCTTTAGAGGAATCGTGTGAATAAATAAGGCCGTAAATGTTTAGTTTACTTACTTCATACCTGTAATATTAGGGGTTAAAGTATGAAATTGCCGTTTTATTGCAGTAGGTTCTTTGAATTGACATAGAATCTTCATGGTTTGAGGTTTTCGAATGAAACTTTTTTCAAATGGTTTCTATGATGTTCTTTTTTTAAAAAATGTGAAACATTTGAATATCGACTTTCAATTGTTTTTGTTATTAAATTTAGACAAGAAAGATGGATACTGCGAAAATTCGAGTGATTTTTGAATACGAGTTCCGACGCGGAACTAACGCGGCAGAAACAGCCCGCAATATCAATGCTGCGTTTGGAGAGGGGTCTGTCTACTAATGAACGCACCATGCGATTTTGGTTTAAACGCTTTCGTGATGGAAATTTCGACTTAAAGAACGAGCCACGAGGAAGACCGCCCACACAGGTGAATAACGATGAATTAAGAGAGATAGTGGAAGCCGACCCAAGTCAAACTACCCAGGAATTAGCGGCATGGTTTAACGTTACCTTACCCACAATATTGACTCACGTGCGTCAAATCAATAAAATAAAAAAATACGAAAAATGGGTGCCTCATAATCACTCGAATTTTCGCAGTATCCATCTTTCTTGTCTAAATTGAATAACAAAAACAATTGAAAGTCGATGTTCAAATGTGTCACATTTTTTAAAAAAAGAACATCATAGAAACCATTTGAAAAAAGTTTTATTCGAAAACCTCAAACCATGAAGATTCTATGTCAATTCAAAGAACCTATTGCAATAAAACGGCAATTTCATACTTTAACCCCTATTATTAACACAGATTTAGTGTTTCATAAGCAGTCTATATACGTCCCACTATAGGGCACACGCCTTCTATCAGAGAGAGAGTATGGGCTTAATCACCACGCGTGCCCACCGCGGATTGGCGATTTCAAGCGCTGAGGTATGTGAATAGCTCAAACACCCAGGTTTCCTTACGATGTTTTCCTTCGCCGTTAGCGAGTGGTATTGCTACTATAACTTTACAAATGTACATAACTTAGAAAACAAAGTCATAGGTGCATGCCCGCACTGGGATCGAACCTGGGTCTCCCGTTTCCGAGTCCAATGTTCTACCCACTAGTCTACCACCGCTTTACTAGGCTACCACCGCTGTTTTATTGGAGGTATCTTCCACTATAATGACATGTTTTTATTTTCTTACCCTCAACGCAAAAAACTCGCGAATATCCTGCTTATACCACAATAGCGATACTTTGAATTAAGTCCTCAACTGAAACTAGATTTAGTACTTACCTATTTGTCGAAGATCCAATTCGGGAAGGCAGAGTACAAATTATCCCGAACGGAGTTGGAATGGTTCGGTCTTGAAGTATTTACCTTGCTTTGCCGATTGAGTTACCGAAGTCTTTTAGACTATGTGTTCGGTGTATACGTGTGTGATTCGATCGAAAGTTTGGCGGTACGAGTATTTCGGCTTTTGAAACTATTAGACTACATTTACAACTTAATAAGTTAGTAATTTGAAGATTGTTTGACAGATTATTTGCTGTTAGCAATAAGGCCGCCCATTGTACTTTTTCATTGTAACTTTCATATTTTATGTCTTGCTTCTTGTGTGCAATAAACAATGTTCTTACGGTCCAATGTCACGCAAAACATTCCAACCCACAATACGTAATTCGCGAGAAAAAAGCTTTTTATTTATTATATTGTTTCGTTTCATGTCTTTGTTCAGATGTTTTACATTTACAAATCACTATTATAACATTAATCACGTCTAAACAAAAACATAGAAAAAAAGAATCCGCGTTTTTCTCGCAGTTACGCATTTTGGGTTGGTCTTAATATTTCTACGTAACACGGACCAATTATAAATTGTACAATAACGTAGATTATTGCCTACAGCAATATTTCGGAGGTTATATGATATTTACCGACAAAATAGAAAAGAAAAAAAAGTTTTTCAATACCGCCATCGGCGCAACCTATTTTACGGTAACGCAAAAAAATATTAAGTTTTTATATCATAACTAGTTAAAAATTACTCTATAATGAAAACAAAAGAGCGGTGATACCACATCAGTAGAATGCTGGCCTCACACTCGGGAGGTCGTGGGTTCGAATCCCGGCATGTACCAATGACTTTATATTCTAAGTTACGTGCATGTATGACTTTGTAGTTGCAATTACCACTCGCTAACTGTGAAGGAAAATATTGCGAGGAAACCCTAGTGCCTGAGGTACTTACATGGCCCAGCGCAGAGGTATTTTTAGTAGTACCGGACTACGAATATAAATTCAATACACTTGAGTTTTAAGGTTATAATCTATTAATCCTCAGCTAGCACGCGGTGATTAGTTCACCGCCACCTATGACCGATGACTGATTCAGTTTATTCTTCCAATTGAATTGCCAACCCAATTTTGTTGACCGGCTAAGCTCGTAAATTCTCTCTGGATTAAATACACTCAGTTACACTGAAACTGGGTATATCTCTACGTTTCTAATGTCCTTGCATGGTTACCATAGTATAGTATATCCAAATTTTTGACCAGAAACAGTGAGCAGGAAATCTTTGGAAATACATACCATTTCTTAGAGGATAAAGGAAGAAAGATTGACGAAACAAATATATGGACCGGATGTGGGTGGAAAGGCCGGTAAGGCACGTCCCAGGCGGACATACTTCAACCAAATAGGGGATGTATTAGCAAAGGGCAAGATAAAAAGTACCCGAAATCGACGTTCGTGCATGCAACGACTAATGAATGTTGAGGAAGCGAAAGTGATCTGTCAGGATCGTAGTAAGTGGCAGTCCCTGGTCTCTGCCTACCGCTCTGAGATACAGGCGTGAGTTTATGTATGTATGTATTCCGAAGGCTTCCAACATTAACTAAAGTTAATGTTATGAGTTTATAATAATAAATTCTACACAACACAACTGCTTGTTCCTTATAGCTTTGATAACAACTAATTGAGCCTTACTCAAGTTTCTTCCTAGAATGAAATAAATGACCAACTTTGAATTCTTAAACATTAATTTAACATCATGCAATAGGAAAATTCCGCAACACTTAATTAGTAATATCAGATAGGCGGTATTGTATCCTTAAATGTGTCAAATTGTGTTAACTTATAGGCGGTGTTGTAATAAATTTACAAGGAAGTTTTCTTATCACTTTTTTACAATAAAATACGTTTTAAGTCTAAAATTTGTAACAATCAACTTACAACGAAACGAAAAGAAACATAACTTTATTGACTTAATTCCGGATTTACTTACTTGGTTTCTTGTCGGAAGTATCCGACCAGGTGTAGTGCTTACAAAAGTTTTAAGTGTTAATGGAGCATTTTTGAAGTTTTGGGCATAAAGGCAAAATCATGACTGGAAATCCAACTTGTACCAAATTGTCCCACCAGGTTCTTATATAAGTACAGTGAAGTCAGCTTCGCCAAGAATTTAGGTGACTGACATAGCCTATGAGATTAGCAAGTGGAATTGCCAGTGGGCTGGTAACATAATAATGGCGAAGAACCGAAGTCGATGGGGTGCAAAGATTCTCGAGTGGAGACTATGGCAAACAGCTCACCAGCTCGGTGGACCGACGATCTGAGGCAGATTGCTGGCAGCGGCTGGATGAGGATGGCGGAGGGTAGAAAGAAGTGGCGTGCCTTGGAGAGGCCTATGTCCAGTAGCGGACGTATACGGGGTGATTGATTGATTGATTTCAGTTATAGTGGATCGCCTGCTTTTAATCAGGCCTTCATCATCATCATCATCATCATCATCAGCCTATGCTTGTCCACTACTGGACATAGGCCTCTCCTATAGCACGCCACTGAGCACGGTCCTCGGCTACTCTCATCCAGCTCTTGCCAGCCGGCAAGCCTTATGGGCTTGTAATTGTGAGCCTCTGGTTTCGGAGAAATCGTGAAAATTGATGGATTCATAAGGATTTGGATGAACTATTGCTGTCTTAGTTATGGCACAATACTGACTATACAAATATATATCCTGACCTTTGAGTTACAACTCTAAGGTATAGATGGAATTTGTACGGAGTCATACTCCATTTATGTGTGGCGTTTGGCCAAAAACTTTTGTATTATCTGGACATTATTCTCCATTGCTACTCTGAGTAAAGGATTGATAAGACAGATACTTCGGAATACTTTATTACTGGCACTTTCTGCATGTTCATTTGATGTATTCTACAATAAAAGAGGCGAAAAAAGATACTTTAACAACACAATTGCTTTCACCAAACCAGTAGCATCTCGCTTCATAGTTGGCCAGATTTTATGAAATTAATTTTTTATTTACTTAAAAGGAGGCTTCTGTAATGTTCTCTCTGAGCATTTTTTGTTTGAATAAAGGCATTTTATTTTTAATGTAACCTGTCAGATTGTGACTTTGAAAAGAATGGTTAAAAACCATTATTATGACGGCTCGATCGGGTTATTTAGAATTCTACAGATTAATTTAAAATTATGGATAATTTGGTTTTGAAATCTTTGTATTTGAGGCTTGAAGACTGGGAGCCATTTTGCCAGCCTCAAAGTCTTGTAAGAATATTCACCAAGATGCACGCCTCAAAATACTATGGCGACTGTGCTGTGAAGATTCGCGGTGTTTATGCCACAAAGCGACTAACGAGAACATTCGCCGTGATATTTGTTTTTAAATAACGGTCCCTAACTGGCCGAGAATTATGAATCAACGAACGAATTACGGAAAAACACGCGGTACGATGATTCTCTATCCAATAGGTTTAAAAAGTTTATAAAGCTAAAAATGCATATTCGTGGTGTTGAAGTATAAGTGAAATCATTATTATGAGCAACTTTTATGCAACGCTGCTGCTACAAAAACGGACTACGAGATACGCAGTTACCGTAGGCAATATCGTAGCGGTGTCGTAGGAGCAGCGTAGCAAGCCTATGGGCATGGACAATATATATATATATATATATTTGTTAAGGAGCGCCAAAAGAATGCATGTATAGTTTTCACAGTAAGATTTCCTACTCATAGGCCCCTTTAACAGACGCCCACAACATTCACCTTCTTAATTATCTTAACTGAAGTGAGATCTTAATAAGAAGCTTATAACTTATAGTACAGCTATAATAATATTCTGTAACTATTAAGGTACAGGTAAAAATTAAAGAAATGGGCATTATACAGTTTTAAGGATACATTTACATATACTTGGCATTGAACGAATTGTATTCCTTGCACAGTCAGTCACAATCTATTAATAGGTCAAAACTGCTTTGCTGGGACACGGACGTAGCGAATATGAGTTTAAAATTATTTATTGCAAATGAAACTAATCTGCACAAAGACGAGCTTAATACTGAAAAGTATTTAGCTTCCAGCTAACCATGGGTGATGTGGATAGGGTGAGTTCAGGTTTGGAGCTCCAACTTGCAACATACTTAATTTGACTAATATTGGAATTAAGCTTTTGTTTATTCAAAGTGGTTTAAAGGAATACATATTCACTAACAGCAACAATGAAAAAAAAAAACAGATCTTCTTTTACAGATCGTTCTTAAGAAAAATCTCCGCTGACTATTCTCTCCATCGTGTTAAAAATTATTCTTAGGACTCATGGTGACCCACAGGCCAAAAACTCAGGAGGATAGCATTAACGCAAAAATCGGCCTTTTATGGCACAAACGCTATCTATACCCAGGTCTGTGATCAAAGGTTCTCAGTCGTCAGATACTAAAATTTGGACTGGTCCTAAAATAGGCATTGTAACAATTCTTCTAGCTATATTCTTACCAAATACTTATTAACTTTCAAGCACTAATAATTTACGGCAAACAAACAATTTTTTGCTTGAATTATCTTCAATTGCTTCTAGACCCTTCGAGGTCCGTGGGCATCACATTATGTAGATACATTAGGAGATTAAGTTAATGTGTTTCGATCCGATATTTATTTAGGTATGCCTCTGATTTTGTACACCTGGCCCTGCGGCTGACCCTTTTAATGTGTTTAGTTCGGTTCATTTGTTTTCACTGGATGGCAAATTGCAAAAGCCCATTACGCACACATACACATGCCGCTTATACGGGTGTTATGCAAACAGGAAAACCGAATTTAACCTTTTCACGTAACATAATGTTTTGCAAGGAGGTCTTTTAGAAATGTTTCGACGTTCAAACAAGTCAATATAATATTCGTGTCAAGAGTTGCAATTTTAGAACTTGATGGTCTAGTGGTGTCTTGATGGTTTAGTAGTAAGTAAACGGTTCAACAGTAACTGTTGAAAGTTTAACTGTAAATATAAGTTTCCATCAAAGCAAGCCTACCTTTCGGTTCTCGAAACAACAGATGTATGCATAGAAAATATAATACTAAATGTAAATCTAAAGGAACGAAAGAGAGAATCACGAAATCTAACAACCCAAGTGCCTTAATCTGGCTATGAATGAACGACTAAGAGGGGAATCACTCTCAGAAGCCTTCAGATTGCGGATTATTTGTAAAGCCTTACCACACAGTGAGAGCAAACGGGAGGACTGCTTTGAATATGAGGTTTATCACCTACCTTGTACGTGACATTATGCCCAGTTTTTTACCTACTACGTTTCTTTGTTTGTCCCTTATAAGTTTTTTTTTGCGTTTACGCATTTTGCTTCTTATTTTTGGTACATCCCCAAAAATACAATACAGTAAAGTTACAGAATAAATGCTTACATGGTTTTTACTGAACCTCAACCAAAACTTCATGAATAGACTATGTCGTACAGAAGTTTGAAGCAGACCACAGATATCAATGCCCTAAGAAGCAGACAATGTCATGAAATATTACAGAGGACATTATTTTTATTAACTAATGATCACCATCATTCAGCCACAAGAAGTCCACTGCCGGACATAGGCCTCCTCCATGGATTTCCAAGAAGATCGGTTGGAAGCGACTTGCATCCAGCGTCTTCCTGACACTAAATTTCCTGCATATTAACTAATACATAAATTTAATACTAAAAACTTACTACCACTTTTAGCTTAATTATCGACTTATTTATATTATGATCTACAGTCAAACATTCATCTGTACTGCCGTTGGAGAGAGTTCCCAAAATGTTAATAGGAGAATGCTTTAAGTAATAATATGTGATAATATTTTATTTTCTCAAACATGCTTGGAAATTAGAGCATTATTTTGACAACCTTTTTCGAGATAAATCCAAATTGCTGTACCGGCCAAATACAAGCGAGCAGCGGCCGGCAAAAGTTGTATGAAAATCGATATCTGTCGTGTTTTAGCGGATAAATTAAATGGTAAACTCATATCTGTCGTGTAATTTAAAAATGGATCGATCTTTTACTCAGAAACATAGCAACCAAGGAGGAAACTTATCAAAGGTTTTATTCAAATTTTGAACTGGTTTGCAAATAAAAAGCTGTTTATTGAAAAAAAAATGCAAAGAAACACTTTAACCCGGGAAAAATTATTGTTGTTTGTTGTTCGTCATTGATTTTGAAAAGTGAAAAGTTCTGCCTAGGTACTACCTACTTAGTTTTAATTTCCGCGCATTATTTGAGAAAAGTACTATACAAGCCTTGGTTACAACTAGGCCTCGATGAACTTACGTATGTGTGCCTTGGATTCGCCTCGGCCCACATTTACACGTTCCTCCATCAATGCCTCTCAATGTACTACAAAATCTTCTAAAATTTGTAAGTACTGATAGTGGCAATCTAAATAAACATTCGGGTGAGTTTTCGGTTGTCCTTATGCTATGGTAGCTGTAAGATGGTAAGTCACATCGAATTTGCTTGGCCCATTGTTTTCTCGCCGGGCTGGTAGGCTGCCGATTTGTAAAACCTTGGTACCAAAGTTTTCATGAATTAAACAAGCGAAATTTTGTAGTGGTAGTCGTTTATTGGTAGGACGCTTGCCTCACACAAGTGGTCAAGGGTTCAAAAGACGTTATGAAAACATCATAAGAAAATTCGAGGTATTTGCGCTGCGGTATATGAACACATACCTCATCGCAGTGCAGCTACCTCGAATTTTCTTCTTCTTCAATTTTCGTCAGATGGAAGAAGTGGTACTCATCAATCCTGATGTTGCTTATTGACGTTGTAGTAAATTGATGTTGCTCGCTAGGTCCCTTGGATTGTCTATGGATACACTGGAATACCGCAGAGCTCTAGCAAGATCGCTTTTACAGAAGTATGGAGATATGAAGAGTCAGTCTGGGCCACCACGTGCGAGACATTTTTCAATTTCAGTACCTCAATCGGTCCGGGAACATAACGCTGATCATATGATTCTTACAGGTCAAGAGAGGAAAGTATGTGCTGTTTTTAAGAATAAAACGAACAAAATGTGCCGCAAATGTAGAGTAAACCTCCATGACAAATGTTTCTCAAAGTATTACGATTCAAATTAGTAATAAAATTTAAAAATTTTTCACTTTGATCCGTGTTTTAGTTCATAATTGTTTTCTTACAAAATCAACTTAATAGGCCAGTGTATATACCCCAGGGGTCGTTAGCGACGAAGTGAAAAAAAAACTTCCAGACCTGAAAACTGAAAACTGTCACTATACTTGATGTAAGAGGTCAATAGTGACTAACATATCCAAAAATTACTAAAATCGGAGACCAAAAAAGTTCTGGGCATAAAGGGTTAAAGTGCCTCTCCATCATTGGAACTTGGCAGCTCTTTACAGCGCATAATTCATGTAATGGCCGAACTATGACGCGGAAATCTCAGTTCTAATTTCATATAAAAATGTTAAGGTCTAATTTGATAGTTGAACTTTGCCCAAAGCTATTAACAAAAATTAACCTTTTAAGTGAATTACATAATTAAGAGACCGTTTCAATGAAGCTTCCCATGAATAAGGTTGTATGTGTAACCAAATAATGGTTAATCCGGTATTAACCAAGATCAACCTTCGTCAAAGCTGACAAGTGAAGAGTCAATTGAGCGTGTGAGCCGCTGTCTCCGTTGAATTGTGTTTTGTTACTTTTAATTCGACAAAATGTTAAATTTAATGATACATCTGTCTTCCAAATTTAATAAATTCTAACAAGCGTAGTCTACAGTCGACAGCACATCAACATTGACATTTTAGTTGCAAATTCGCGCGTAACGAATCGGAACAGAGTACACTGAGTGCAGGGATGTGAAGGTTGATACGTTGTCGACTGTACATGTCAGTCAAGGGTTTTTAGAGTAGATGAAAATGTTATCGAAATAAATCATTATGGCTTTCCAATAACACTACGCTTTTATATTTTTTTCGAAAAAATCCTTACACTTTTTGCGAAATATCCGGGTTTTTACGACAAAAAATCACAATTTGCGAAAAAAAAACTACGCTTCTAATTCACAATTTCGCTGGGTAACAAGCCGAAAGCTCATACAAGCTAAAAGAGAACCACAGTGTCCTTGTTTTGGGGTAAAAGTTTCGGAAACAGGTATTGAGTTTCAGCCACAGTATTTTTTGCCACTTTTGAATGTTGCAATCACAGAACAAAAAAAAAAAGAGTAGATGTAGTGACGTGATCTATTAATATGAAAACCAGTGTGACCAAACTCATACATATAAACCAAACGCACACTATGAATGCCAAGCTGCCGTTGGTAAATAAAGACAATGGCGAAAAGGTCTACATCACAAAAGTTCTAAGCAAAATATGGACCTTTCACTCATACAAACAATGATCAAAATCAGATGATAATGAAATTAAGTTTGACATTCACTCTTTGTCTTGTAGTACCGCTACTCTAGTATATAGATACTAGATGGAACAGCTAGAATATTAAAAAATCTGTAAAAAAATTTGAATTTCCCGCTGCCTCACTAGGGTTTAGCCTTAAGCAGATTCTAGTTATAGTTTTAGTAGTAGCTACATAAGTGAATAGTCTTGATGAAGCTAACATGTTCGCCTAAGTGATCAAAGCTCCGAAATAAATAAGATAATAAAAAAAAATCATTAAAACAAAAATCTAATACATGTCAACAGCTAAAGAACATAATTAGTAATTTACCTAAGCTTCCGAACAGACGTAAAAAAACAATACGAGTTGATTTGGATCTTCTCGTTTTGGAATATCGGTTAATACTCGGTTATAATATAGCATTTAAAAATGAAAGAGTAAAATTACATTGATAGTCTTATTTTTTAAACCCTGACAAGCTGATGAGGAGGAACTATATCCCGAATGTAGCTGTGCTCATGTCTTCGGATGTAGGTATAAAATACCAACAATTATTTTCCCGAGGTATCTACTTAGACGTAGGTACTCTAAGTACCGATAATTATCTATCATGTTGTGATTTTTATCATGTTGTGTCCCATCTCTAATTGAGAAGCATTGAAATGTTGACAGAAATTTCTAAAAAAAGTACACAAACTTCGAAAAAAAAAGAACTTTACAGTCCAGTAAATAAAGGTGGTTTCACTTTCTTACTTTCAAATTGTATTCCTTGTTCATGTCATTACAAATTTACTTAAAAATACAATGAATTACTACTTACCGATGAAATGTTACGGCATGATCGCTATATTTTGGTCCCAAATTTTTATTTTTGCACTCTAACACAGCACAATAAGGAATTTTAGTAGAGTTATCACAATTGTTTACTTTACTACTGAGGTAAGAAAAACTGTCAAAGACTACGCATAGGCATTACATTGCTAAAGGAGGCACGCGAGCTCCGCCCACTTACGACTTCTTCTCTTTTTTTTTTGTTCTGTGGTTGCAATTTATTAGCTAAAGAACCTCTGTATCGAACATAATGTCAACGAGATAAAGCATTCTAATATTACGCTTTTCAAAATTGATAAAACCTACTCTACTATAGAGAAAAAGCGATTTTTGACACGACAAAGTAATCCTAATCCTACCTCTACTTAATTTGAAACTGAAACTTTTGGTACTATTCGTTTCATGATACTTCATGCATCGTTAATGATCGACGACCCCTACTATTAAAACTTTGGGTGATGTACGTAATTTCGGGCATTTTGTAAAAGGTTCAACCCACATAAATTATGTCAGCACTCAGACGACCTAAGAGATCTAGTATGTAGGTTTTACAGGGTATCACGTACCTACGTATGTTTAATCATTCCCTTTTATTCCGGACAGAACGGCGTATTCGTTGTGAGCGTGACAGGATGAATAATGGTGTGATCTTGTTTGTTCGTCTGTTGCCACGTAACTTTAAAATAATGGCGTGCGAACCAACCGTTTTGTGCGACGCGATTTTTTTGGATCAACATTTTTAATTCGAAAGGTTATGTGCATGCGGTCGTTCGTACACAGGCCTTACTCTTAAGCACAGTGCCTCTAAGACACTTTCGTGTTTACTAATATATTTTCTATGTTTATCAAGGTCTTTAATTCTCATCGGAGCCAGCGTTTCTCCGACGTTTCGGATCAAAGTCTTTCTCAAGGATTAGACGCTTTCGTGCAAAAGCTGCCCTCTTATCGCACGCTTGTGGCTGATTTTTACGGTGTTATTTTAAAAACACCATTCTTCTAAAACATTCCTCAAATGCAATTTAAATAAGCTGTGGTTGAGTCTTTCCCTTTAAACTTTATTTAAGGCGTGTTTTAGGAAATCAGGTTTTTATAAAGAAGACTGTTAGAATCCAACCGAACGTTTCATTTTCATTTTATTATACTAGTAGTCCGCAGTGGGCACGCGTGGTAATTAAGCCCATACTCTCTCTCTGAGAGATGGCCTGTGCCTTGCATTGGGACGTATATAGGCAAAAAAATACTAATATTAATATTAGTACTACTATAATAACATTAGTACCTCTTAAAATAATACTATCATTGGTCTCAGCTACTAATGAGTAATTGACAATGGTCCATTACGTAGATTTCAACTTTGAAGCTCCATGAAAGCTTTGGTACCACGATTTTCGGAGAGACGGCCTTTGTCTGTTCTGAAACAGCGCTATTTTTCAAATGTCGAAAGTTTATGTGTTTGTTTCGTTGACGTCACAAAAGTCGGCCACAAGAGTTACCACTATAAAGCTGACTTGTAAACACAATAAAATACTTGGCGACACAAAACTGAATGTCTTGAAATGCCGTGCCTTGGATAAAGTCGAATGTGTAGTCTGACTCGAGATATAGGGCATATTGTTGCTTTGGATTGTTTATCAATAATTTCAAAAATCATATGCAGTTAAATAGTATTCGTTAGCCATTATACCTTTCAACTTCTGTCAAAATATATGAAATCCTATGAAATAACAAAACAAAAAAAGTTATTTAATTGGTTTGTCTCAAGGTGTAAGCACACAAATCACGGAAATAATGTGGAAAAGGGCTGATTAAACTGTTAGACGGGAAGATGGTGGACGATGGTGATAACAAAATGTTGGTCGAGTACTGACCATCGTTTGGTAGGTATGCCACGTACTCAGTAGATCCTTCATGGGATGAACAAATAGATAAATAGGTAGAGTACGAGGGGTGTTCAATAAGTTGTAAGAATGAGGTATAAATTCCTTGTACAGAGAAAAAGAAAATACTGGCAGGCATAGCCCACTTCTTTGTCGACATAATAAAATAACATCCACTAATGACGACTCGCGCTCAGGGTGCCCTACGACTGCAATGTTGAAAAAATTGTTTTGGCGGATCGTCGTTCTACCGTTCATTTTATAGCTGAAGAACTAAAGATTTCAATAGGGAGTGTTCATAATATAAAAATATATATGACCATTTGGGAATGAAAAAAATATCAGCGTGTTGCGTGCCTAGAATGCTAAAGGCAGAACAAAAACGAACCAGGATTTCACAAAGCTGTTTGGAACTGTTACAACAAGATCCTGACCGGGTTTTGGCTCGATTTCTAACTATGGATGAATCATGGCTTCACCATTATGATCCTAAAACAAAAAAATAATTCATGACTTGGAAGAGACCATTATCACCGACCCCTAAGAAATTCAAGGCCGTCCAACCGCCGGTAAGATCATGGGTTCTCTTGTTTGGGACAGTCAAGGTGTGGTGATGATCGAATACCTCACTCATGGAGCCACTATTACGGGGAATATTACGTAGAACATATCAAAAAGTTGCGTGACAAAATCGCAAAAAACGGCGTGGCAAACTCGCTAAAGTTGTTTTGTTTCATCAAGATAACGCCCCAGCGCACAAGTCCAAAGTTGCGATGGCTGCCATCAATGATGCTGGCTTTGAATTGGTAGAACATCCTCCATATTATCCAGACCTTGCTCCTACTGACTTTTAGGTATTTCCGAAACTGAAAGAGTATATATAAGAGGCCAGAAATTCGACGATGATGATGCAGTGATCGCAGTACAAGGTTTTTTAGTGAATCAAGATGAAGATTTTTTTAAGAAAGGAATTTTACGTTGAAAAACATATGTTAAGTGTATACAACTAAAAAGCGACTACCTATATTCAAAAATAACATAAAATTTAATTGCATCTTATTCATTCTCACTAATTATTGAACTGGCTTTCTTAGATAAAAGTTTTTAGTTCACTTTTGAGACATTAATACCCGTATGATTATCGAAATTCCAACTATAATACATAAATCGATACAACAACAATCGATTATAAGCCTCATGATCTTAGTGAACACTTATAGAACATTCCATCTCTATTCATCGAACTACAAAATAACAAGCCATAGAATAATCCATTCGTATCTTCGGGTCACCAAATGAATACTCTGCAAAAATTACTCCAATACATCTTTTGCGGTTTGAAAATTAAACTTTAGTGTCAAATCTTTTCTACTACCTCAATACTTGGTGTAGACATAAAATAGTATTAGAAGATCAAATTCTAGGTATGTGTCAGAAGCATACGCGCACTGCACACGTGTGCACTTTAGACTTCTCGCTCGCTCGGTTACGGTCGTAAAATCACCGGAATTATGTTTCCTTTCTCCAAAAATTTCTCCATTTAATGGGCTAATTATGCTCACTAAATATAGTGAAATTCTATTGCTAGCAATTTCAATTATATCGGCTTGTTTTTACTATAACAAAAGTTATATATCAAAGTTACAGAATAGGTAAAGAACACTTAATTGTATGTAAAAAATGAAATCACACATATAATAGGGGTTAAAGTATGAAATTGCCGTTTTATTGCAATAGGTTCTTTGAATTGACATAGAATCTTCATGGTTTGAGGTTTTCGAATGAAACTTTTTTCAAATGGTTTCTATGATGTTCTTTTTTTAAAAAATGTGAAACATTTGAATATCGCCTTTCAATTGTTTTTGTTATTCAATTTAGACACTTTTTCCTATCCTGTGTCATACGCAACAGTGGTTGCGTATGACACAGGATAGGAAAAAGTGTTGTGAACGTCTACTGGTGATGATGATGATGATGCTGATGAATTTGACTACAGAAAGTTTCGTAATTTAGATCCAGTGCAACCGTTCCTTTTACTTCAGCCATCTCTCTCTGTTACACCATCTAACATGCATAAGAACATTAATTATTAATGTAAGAAGATGAGTAAAGTTTTAATAAATTAATATAAACTATGGCAGCTCCACAAAATTGCGATAGGATGTATCCCAGAGGGGTAGGCAGAGACCAGGGTTTGATACTTGCTACAATCCTCACAAGCCTCTTTCGCTTCATCAACATTCATTAGTCAATGCATGTACGCTCGCAGTTTTCTATTCTCAACTTATTTTCAACTACAATCAAGATCAAAACTTGATTTGTATTCTCTTCACAAATTGGCCAAATCCCATAATCCCATCCGTTTGTAAATAAAAACGAAACTACTCTTGTATAGGGATCACCTCGTGAAACGCCCTATTAGGTGGTCTCTCTATGGGTCCTATCCCGATTTAGCAGGAACTAGAAGCGTTCACCGGACACTGTGTGGTTATCGGTTGTCACTCGGTGATCGATTTCGAAACCGGCCGTTAATAGTGTAATGTAAACCTACGCTGCGCCGTGACCACATATAATAGGGGCACATTCTACGGTACGAGTGTTAGTTACCTACGCTACCTAAATTTACAACAACATTGGACATTTGGACATTTTTACAAGTTTCATTTATTTGACACTAGCCGTGCCAGTGTGCTTCGCAGTTCAAGGCAAGCGCATGCTTTCTTCGACTTATTGCGCTGTGCGAGCGAAGAGTTTGGGGAAAACTAGGTATTTTTGAAATCACAGAAATGCACATCTAATTAATGAAAATTTTCGACCGACATCACTAACTCATTCAGTGATAATAATTTTGACATATTTTTAATTAAAAAAAAACTTAGCACAGCTTTGTTCGCAATTTTTTTTGGTGCAGTAGAGTTTAAAAAATCATAAAAATATTGACTGACAACCCTAGATAGGACATTGAAAAGTAATAAATATTGTGTTTATAATACAGACTTTATTACTAACCATAAGAGAGTAAAATGTATTTTAAAAAACTTGTTTTAGGGGTATGGTCAGAGAACTTAGGTTAGTTCGTAGATAATGCTAAGTAGCATTAAGCTCGCCTATGTGCAAAACTGCCTGTTTTAAATGCAATAAAGGATTTAATAATAATAATAATAACCCAGCCTTAAGAATATGATCACCCAGACTTATGCCTTGGGCAAAGCGAAGCGACTAAGGGAAATCTAGGAAGTGGCCAGCAGTATGTTTCACGTAGAGTAAACCTCTACTGGGATCACCAACCCGCCTGCCTAGCGTGGTGATTATGGACAGATCCCCGCCGCTCCCATGGCCAGAAAGACTTTGCTTTTGTGAATATCGATATTCATCCACTGCTAGACATATGCTTTGGGTGAGGCCAGTGTGTCCCATCCCTGTGTGTCCCACGGTTTACCAAAATCCATAAAACCGTTTATAGGTAATATTCATTAAAAATAAACATATGCTTCACAAGTCTGGAACCCTAGTTATAAAGTATATATAAATAAGTTAGAGAGCATTGAAAAGAAATTTATCCGATATATTAAATTCAAATTTAAAATTCCAAGGCTACTTTATAACCAATTATGCATCAAGCTTCACTTGCTTCCACTGCATGTTCGGCGTTACATAGCTGACATCACCTATCTGATGAAAATAACCCAGAGCCTTGTTGACTCTCCTGACTTGTTAGCTAAGCTTAATCTCCTCGTTCCCTCACGTTCCCAGTCTCGCCGAAGACTGTCATTATTTGTTCCTTGGGCTCGCACCAACTTTAGTCAAAATTCCTACTTCATTAGAGCTACACGAGCTGTCTATCAACGACCTTTATATTGAAAACGAAGACATTGATCTGTTCACCAATAGCATTTCCATCATTCGCAAAGTAACAATTTTTAAGTTTTGTGACTCTGTATAGGCTTCATTACCGACAAAACCTATTACCACGGTGTGACATTCTCCTTGTTTAATTTTTTGTCGAAAACACCAGAGTCAGTAACCACTACTGCCTATGGTGTTTTGTGTGTTATCTCTCTTTCACCTGTGTTAATTGCCCAAAATATTGCTACTAGTGAAAACTTTTTGTTGGCTTTCTGTATCTATGAGTGTAAATTTAATGTGTTAGTGATAAGTTGTTAGTTTTCCCAAGAAAATAAAATAAAATAAATAAAGTAAAATAATGAGATTTACTTTGCAGTGAAATGGTTTTTGTATGATTACGAATGATTGATTTTCTATCGAAGGCTAGCACTTTTATATTTATTGCCAAACTAGATTATTTTAATCTTCACCGAGTGCAAACTAATTCTTTGTAGTAGCTTGTATGTCAATCACTAATATTTAATAACAATTTTCAAGTAATAATTTCATGGAAATGTTATGGACGCTTATGAAGTGGCAATTTCGTTAATCGCTCTCCTTTGCAGGGAGGCTGTTTTCTTTTCGGCTATTTTATCTCAAAAATGGTTTCTCAAAGAACGGACTTGCCATATTTAGGGACATTAAATCTGATTCTTTCCTTTTGACAAAGAAAAACCTTTTCAAAGAGAAAAGCTTATCTTTGCTTCGGTTTAGATTACGTCTTTCGTTTGGTTAAATATGAAGTGGATATTAGGTGATGAAAGAGGTTGAAACTAGTTAATACAGAAAAAATGTCCATAAATCAGACTCTGAGACTGAAAATATGTTATCGCATGGTGTACGACGTAGACTTTAGACAGATTTGCCTTCTTAGAGCGACTTGCGCCAAGTCACTGGATTAGTAAGCAAATAGATAAATACTTATCTAGGGACAAACGAATGCACGCCTGATGGACATGGTTGTCAGTCACACAATTTATCTAAGGGTAAGTTTGCAAATATCAAGATACTCGTACAAGACTTTTTCAGATTTATTCCTTGATTGGATAAACATATGGATACTGCTGTCATCTAGCGTAGCGACTTTTATAATGACTAGAATGAAAATAGAAAAACTGAATAGAGAAAATACCAAAGTAACATTTATAGACCTCACTAATTTGATTTTGAACTAGGTACAAAGTTAATATACTTGAAAGTTTTTTCTCCACAACCAGCATTGCTCATCTAGCCACAGACTTAAGAGAGTTCAGAGACCGCTTGCAAGACTACCTCTTTGATGAAGGTCGCTGTACGGTTTAGCTTGTCTGGGCATGTTAGTTTCTATAGGATTCCAGAAGCCTTAACATGAATTAAAATTAAATGGCCAAATAAGTGTGCAAGTACGTTTTTATTTCAATTTTAAATACAGCCTAAAATAATTGACTTTTGTCAGTCAAAATAGGCGAACGAGTTAGGATATTAAATAAAGAATAATTTTCCAAAGAGATTATAAATCATACTAAAGAAAAATTACTAGCACATGAAAAGGTCTCTCCGAAAAAGGAAAACAAAACACAAAAAACGGGCGGCCGTCGTAAGCACACAAGACGGGGAGTCAAAAAAGTGCGCGTTATCTAATGGCGCGTAGATCATCTTGCAGCGATTCGGTCGCGATTAAGCGTATTCATGGCGTTTACGTTTTCCGACGGAGTCAGAAGCAACAGGGCCGGGATTGGAGGGCGGGGGGCATGCGCGGTGGCGAGGGGCAGGCTGCGCGCGCGGGGGGCTCGCCGCAGCCTCGCAGCGTGCTTTAATGAATCGCCGGTTCTCGCAGGCCTCACGCCGTTCTTGCTACATTCGTGGGCTCCAATAAAAAGTTGCTTGAGGAGCATTCGCTATCTCCCTCCCGCGTAATAAATAATACACCGTGCGCTGCATTGACCATCGGTTACTTGGGAGGTAAGTCTGTTTCTTAGCCTTAAGTGCAATCAGTGTTTGGGGAAACTTTTTGAGTTTCCTTCACTGGCTTGTTGTTGTCAAGTTTTAAATGCAACGTTTTTCGGCTGTTCCTGTATTCGTATTTTAAGTTTTTTGGCCCAGCAGATAAGTTCATTTTTATTTATCATCCAGTGTTTTTCTTTCCTTTCTTACAACCGTCATTTTGTGTCGATATCTGTGAAGGTTTCGATAGAATTGCATTGTTTGTGACTACAATGGAATCGTCAACGCTCCCGAGATGAATAAACCGTAAATGAACAACAAAAACTGGCGCTTGTTATATGTCTGTCATAACTTCATAAATGCCTGGCACAATTATTGAGAGGAATACTTTTTCCCTGTAAACGAATTTTGTTTGAACAATTTTGCTAACCTAAGTCGATCTTTTTATTTTGAAAACAGACTTTTGTTAGCAGTTTCCTTTTTTACATAGGATTTTCGTTGGTTTATCTGCAGTTTAGCATTATTGTTTTAGCATGATGTCAGAAAGATAACGAAAATTTGTCGATTCTGTTTCTGCTAGGCAGCAATTACTTATATATTTACCATTTTCGGTGTCATAATTAGACATAAGTCATGCATATTTGTCATATATAAAAAAAGCTAAGGTTTATTAATAGAAGCATGATTTTTTTTTTAAATGATGAGTCCATCGATATTGACATTTGACAGTCATGTCACACACATAATATATGTGTCAATGGTAGAATACTATGCATTAGAATTGAATTACAAATTTAATAATATTTTTGTGTTTAGAGTGACTGAAAATAAATTAAGATCCTATGTATGTTATGTACCTTTGTTTTTGTCATCGTTGTTTTTAGAAGTGGAGATTTTCAGTTGGCCTTTAGCTATTAATTTATTTTATGTACAACTGTTATGCGGGTGTTAATATTCCTAACAGAAAAAAATGATAAAAATACCTTTTTATGTTGTAAAGTTAAAGCAAAAAATTACCTGTTTATGTTTTGTTTTCTCACCGATTCGTTGCCGTGCGATACCCACCGGCAACGTATATATAGTGTGACAACTTCACCAAATATTTGCCTCGGAGGCTTTTGCCCAGAAGTGGGACACAAACATCTCTACATAAAAAATATATTTATTTCACCAAAACATGCTGAAACCATTGCGAAACCAATAACTGACAATTTTTATTTAATTTCATGCACTGACAATTTGTGTTTTGAGTGACTGAAGTTAAATAAATTATCTGTTTATGTTTTTATTTATTTAATACAGATTATAATTAGTCAATAACCGATTATTTTCATTTCATTTCCTGCACTTTGTTTATCTAGTAGCATAACAAAAGTCTTCCCATGCTATGGCTGGAGTAGTCTACCCTTGGCTTAACCTGAAATCCTGAAACCCACTGCAATCCTACCTATTCCGGTCACTGAGCGGAACATAATTACGTAGCGGAGGAAGGGCGGAGCCGATAGTAATGCTATCCTGCCTTTGTACTGCACAAGTAGGTGCGAATGGAGAGTGGTTGATTTAATGGACTTACACTCTTACTAATAAGTTATACTATTATTTTTACAAAAAGTAGATTCCACTAAACCACTCTTAAGACGGAGTTATAGTCGGTTTATAACAGATATTGTATGGAATCAGGCGTTACTTTGCGGAAATCCATAATAGCATTAAAATGTGAAAATTACTTTGCTAAATTCCGCCAAAATCCCACAAGTGCCATGCGGTTAGTCAATGCACCGCCCTCCCTCTCACTTTTTTAAGCAGAAGCAAGAAACAAACACACCACCACCGACAACAATACTTGTGTTTATAACAGAAATTCCTCTCAAAAACTGGCTTTAACTCCGCCATAAGAGGATTTTATTGGGATCGGCGTTTTATAATTTGAACCTATTCTCTTCCGTATTCTCAGAAACCTATAAGTGTTCTAATCAATCTAAAGCAAAAGTTAAAATCTTTTTTCCTGCGTTGTATTTTTTACTTTTGACTGCTTTACTTTTACCTGTTCTACGCCTGCAATGATTTATAGAGACAAATATGTTGCTAATAAGGAAAACAAAAACTGCCTAAGTGCGAGTTGAATGCGTGCACCGAGGGTTTCGTACACAGTATATTGTCTTATTTAGCAAAAGTGTGTATTCTTTCATACAGTTTAGGAACCTTAGTTTATGTTACACTCACACTTGGATGGTTTTTATTATTTGCTGTAATATTATAAAAACAGCGCTGTTATCACACCAAGTTTTACACTTGTATGCGTTACCCAAAGGAACAGTTGATAAATCGAAATTGGTAATAATGTATGGGAATTACCACTTCAGGTAACTTTTAATAGACGGTGTTAGATTAGGTTACGTTTATTTGATACAGTTAACACGGCTATCTATAGTTTATATATAAAACTTACTGATAAGACTACCGATTGTATACTACTGAGGATGAGTCCTCATCTCTGGTGTTCAAAAGAGTTGTCTATATTTTCTCCAAGTATCTATCTACCGTTAAAACATGTATTGTGTTACAGCATACATTTTTAATGTCAACTTGACTCATGACGAAGCATAACCAAAGCATTTACAGACACAGGCCTCCATATTTTTGTAGACTCACCCATTAAGTGGGGGTCACTCCAGGTCGCAAGGTTATCCCCGTCAACGAAACGGTGTGTAGATAAGTTTTATACGTTTACATAAGTCGATGGTCAGGTCAAGCTAATGCTGCGACCACAGTGAATAAGAGTAAGCGGACGCCAAGACGCTTACGATTCTAATTATTTATTTTGTAAAAATATGTAAAAAATATGCACTTCACCCAGCATCCTAGAGCCGGGTATACTCGATTTAGCATCACCGATGATGGTTCAATTTCGTTCACTAATATCAGAAAGAGCGAAAAGTTTTTCAACAAATTTATCGACACCGTAGCGTGCCACCATTTTCGTGGCGTAGCAGTTACGTAGCACACTTAGTGCTACGACGTAGCAACGGTGTAGCAAGAGGGCCTAAAACTGGCATTTATTTATGCAATAGCCAGTAGCGCCATCTAACGAAGAGTAGCAATAACCAGATACTATACAAAGCGCCATCTAGTGACTACGAAGCTATTTCTTGCCTGCTCGCTCTGCCCCTATATTACGCTCACCAAATCCTGAGCGATTCCAATCGTCTATCTGTCAAATTCCATACTAATTTGACAGTTAGACGATTGGAATCGCTCAGGATTTGGTGAGCGTAATTAGGCCACTGATCGGGATTTTTATAAAAAAAATGTTTTTCAATCATAGGCTCTATGAAATGAAATTTAAAGATTTCTATAAAATTTTAGTCCGCTGCGATCTTATTTGTCAAAATCTGACGATTGGTTAAATTTGTTCTGGAGTTATGAGGAACGTAATTTGACCTACTTACATTTATATAAATGAGTACATACATTCTTGTCAAACACACCTTTTTTGGTGTAAAAAGCATATGTTGTAAACAAACTCAAAGATTCGGTTTAAGGTTGGAAATTTGAAGTTTCAGTCGATTTGCTCTGTAATATTGCTTATAGTGGATAAGAGCGATAAGCCCGTTGTCGTGGGTAGAATGGTTACTCAGTCTACTATTTATTTTATTTTCGTTAGCAAACTCTCAATTCGTATTCTCATATGATATGGACTATGGACAGGTCTTTAGGTCAGGTAGATATAACGTAGATAAGTTTAGGTAGCCGGTTGCGTCTAACGCGCTGCTGAATGTTGCAAATGGCTGCGGTTCGCACTGATAAGTACGGACATACAGTACGTACGGGCATTCGTGTCGGGCAAAGCCGTAATATTTTACGTCAATATTTTTATCGTTATCGTAAAAAAATAGAATCCTTAGAGAATTTATAATATTTTTCACGGTGATATGTATTCCCTTACGGACCTAGCCGACTTGAAGTTTGCAAAATGGCATTGAAAGTAGCGAATCAAAAATAATTGTTTTTTTACTGAGTTTACATAGAAAAAGTAATCCGGGCCAAAGCGGGATTCAAAGTCATTCTATTTCTATGTGAAGTTGGTCTATCAACCTGACATGACTCATGTTAATAATACATAAAAACATTGATCATACATAGATAAAATATATTACCTAACAAACACTGCGCCAATAAATTGTAATTATTCCATGAACACTGACGACACATTAAACTTCCGTTTAATTTTTACCTAAATATAGTACAGTTAAGCCGACTTGCACCACTTTCTAAATGTCTTAGTGTTATTAGTGTATGAGATATTTGATGAAATTTATGAGGATGTGGTTAGGTATAGATAATTTGATAGGTTGGCTAATTAATAACTGCCCGGGATTTTGCGCGGAGTTATAGTTTAAGCCGAATTGTTTGACGTCGCTTTTGTTGAAGTTATTGGTAATTGTAAGTTGAAAATGTTATAGGTCATTGACTAAAGATTAATCGACGTTTTGGGGTGTTGTCGTATTTTTAAACCCAAAGTGAATGTCACTCGAAAGCGGAACAAAGGATAATAGTAATTTAGTATACGAAACGAAATATTTGAAGACAAGTGAAATATTTGGAGCACGGGTGTGTTATTCTAATGAGATTTTCATGCTATCACCAAAAATAAGGAAGCAGGCCAAAACCAGCAATTTATTACGAATAAGTAGAATTCCTCTACGAACGACACCGAGTAAAGAGGGGCAAGTATTTTCCAATAAAAAGTTCAATAAACGTACAACACGAAGGGGATTAGCGCAAATTCTCCATCGCGGAATAATAACATAAAATTTTCTCAATACATGCCTCTATGCTCAATAAGATACCGCTCCCCGCGACCCCTTGCTCTGCCAGCTCTGAAACAGTATTTGAGCCATTGATTTACTCTTTATTCATTTCTGTCTGCTACGCGAAAAAATGTCTAAAGAAACCTGACTTTAAGGCTCAAATTGGAAAACACCACCTTCGACAAAAACACAAATTACGTGCTGAAAATTGATAAGAGAACGGGGTAATTGTTTTAATATCCCATAGATTATGTTGAAGAAAGTAGCCCGGTAATAATTTAGACGCTTTTGTTAGGAAACCAAATACAGTGTCAACAGATAATACGGGCGAGAATAGCTATCCCTTCCCAATACACAGCCTCCAAATGTGTAATCGATATCTACTGCTGCAAAGGGATGACTGTGTGACTCTTTGAAAAGACTGACCAAAAGAGCTTAGGAAGTTGATACTACGTGGTTGAGCTCCTTCCTATCTGTATATGCATAATGTAATGTTAAAGGTTCCTCGTATAAACATGCAAGTCCACTTGAAAAGTGAAAAACAGTGCGCAATTTAAGTGACATTTTACCCGAAGGCATATTATTTTATTTTTTTATATTTTCTGTAAGTTGTTTAAAACATGGAGTAGAGCCAAACTTTTTACAGAGGAAAATCCGTGTCGAAGTCAACATTCTAGTAAGTTAGCTCGCAATTCATCGCATTCTAGGTAGTTCCGCTGTGGAAACGTTGCTCGGAAATTATTAAGTATAATGGAACAGTTTATAGCTACTTTTAATTAAATACTAACGTTTCTTTTTGAAATTTTTCTTTTTGAAACTTAGTGCACTTTTTCTGAGGTTGCGAGTAATTAGATTGGGGCCTTCATCTAGGAACCTCTGTTAGTCTAAGGGAAAATTGCAGTGTAGGTTATGAAAAAAAACGAGACGTTTGCAAAGAATACTTATAAAACGCTTAGCTACAAAAAATAATAACCTACATATAGCCAAACTTGGCCGTCCAAACCCTCAATCTGTCGTAACAATTTTTTTTTGTATCTCAAATGGGATTTTAATATCAGAAGCGGTCTTAGGAATGTATCTCAGAGGGTGGGCAGTAAATAGTCCGGTGAATGCTTACCCTCAGGCTTCGCGAATTCCATTCAAGTTCAACTCTCAAATTAATCTGTAATTTTAAGGCATAGCTTACGTGATTTAATTAACGTCGAAGCTCTCGCTGTTTAATCAATAGGGTACAGTCGGCAACCGGTCAACTTTTACATTTATTATTGAAGTAAACCTTAACGGAATTAAGTACAATGTCATAATCAAACTTTAGTCAAAAGTGACGTTGGTTTTAAGTGCCAATGATACGATTTTTTTGTCTCAATTTGAGTTTTTTGACTTAGAAGTGTATCACTTAACCCCGGTTTCCTGTATGCTAACAGTCGGTTTCTACTGTTCTCAGTTGTTTTTTTTTATATGCACATTAGCCAACTAACAGATGGTATGTAAATCTACAGATTGTTAGTGTGCGAGAAACCAGAAGAGAAGGGGATACAGAGAAACGCGTCTGTTTTTTGTTAAAAAAATCCTTGTTAAATCACATAATATTAAGTAATTTCGGCACTAAGCATATCTGGTATTTCGGATATGCGCTCTTATTTAATAAACATACCGGACATCAGTTCGTACCTACTCGAATGGAGCGTTTTACGGTCACTCAAACTGATATTAAAGATACACTGGGTTCCGTTTCAACGGTGAAATATGCTGGCACGGTGTTTTATTATCTGACCACCGTAAAACATTTTTTTTGACAATTTTTTTAGATAGCCTATATAATTTCTACTGCAGAGCACAGGCATTCTATCAGAGAGAGAGAGAGAGAGTATGGGCTTGTTTACCTCGCGGGCCCATCGCAGATTGGCAATTACAAGCGCTGAGGTATGTGAATTGAATATGCTAGACACCCAGGTCAAAAAATATACTCACTAAATTATGTAGTACATAATTTATTAAAAGTAACGGTAACCGTTGTATGTACAACCATTTAAGTTTTACATCCGATTGTGTGAAGACTTTGCACACATAAGCAAAGAATAAAAATAAATCCGGAACTGCTTCCTTAGTATAATACAAAGAATAACCACAACAAACCTACATAAACCAACTACATGCGGAGCACATAATGTTAATTGAGTACTCGATTGTAGATATGCTTTTCAAACGTGTGAGTGAACATACTTCTTACCCTAATCAACCCAGAATGGGCTTCCGTAATTAGCTATCTAGCCGTCCTTTGACGGACCAACTATATAAAAGCTAAGGGCCAGCTTGTATCGATCAAGAGCCAAGAGGAAAGCTCTTTTGTCGATAAATAAGCTTTGTGTCTTTACGTGCGATTTTTCAACGTCAGATAAGCTTAATGCAAGATCACACTGTCTAAAATTTTCTTTATTATACCTACTTACTAGAACTGAAACCTGATTTGGAACAGTTTACACAGCGACAAGATACTATAGTTACCCTCATTTCATTATCTGTCTCCTTAATATTTTCGCTCGATCACCTCCGAGAGGACGTATGGAGTGTTACTTTTATTACTATAGACACTCGTTAGGCAGATGTAGATAGGCCTTATTTCGGTACCGACTAAATAGAGCTGGCACGAACAAAAACAAATGACAAACGAGGAATAAATTAAAAGAAATAAATTAGCGCGCACATTCAGATTTCGAACGAAGTTTGAATACGGGATTTGTTGCGAAATTGTTGTGTATTTCTAGAATGTTTCCGTTAGTGATTCGGGCTGGGGCATTTGCATAATACCCACGTAGTCTGTAAGGAAGACTTCTTGTTAATATTCCTTATACTCAAACTTTGTATCGTTCATTCGTTTGTTTTGTAAGGAAAGTCGTTGCTCGCTTGTCGGTTGCGCTGTTTTTTATTTATTTTTTATTTATTTAGGGCAAGCTGGGGTACGTTCTTAAGTTTTAATTCAAGCACGACTTGGAACTATCAGTTCTTAAGTAAATAAAGTGTTTATTCAGAGGGTCAGTTTTCTGTAGTTTTGAGAGTCATAAATATACATGGGTGGGTAGTTTCAAAGATTTCATATTTTACGGTTTTTATGCGAATATTCTCATCGTCTATGTTATAATTAATCCTTGCATCAAGAAGTAATTAGTTATTATTAATAGAAACAGCAAACGCTGGCTGGGATGGTTCTCTTGCCATAATGATCAAAACAAATTATTTATTTATGTTTTATGTAATTTTATGTTTCAAGAGTGTTGATTTGGTCACTTAAAATCGTCGTAGGAGTATGGTCACGTTACTGGGTAAGAGAGCGTGTACTTGACTAGACGATAGAATTGAATATTATTTTCCAAATTGGAGCCTGCGCGACTATGTGTGAGCGAAATATACGCGATTCAGAGACACCGTCTCACTGGAGCAGAGTATACCCGAATCAGCGTCGCCAACCGACTGGAGCAGAGTATACCCGATTCAGCGTCCCGACCCGATTGTGACGGTTCAGTTTCGTTCTTTATTCAGGAAGAGCGCAAAGTGCGCTTAAAGATGTTGAAGTGTTAAGTTGATAAGAGTTATTTTTATGACCCTTAAAAAAATGAAAAAACCCGCTTTTATGGTAAACCAAACTAAAAAGTGAAAAACATTATTTACTTTTTAGTTAAACGAGTAAATTGTTTAACTAAAAAGTCAATAATCGTTATATTCTTTTTGTTGCACTAACCCGTGCTGAGGACAATTTTTAAAAACCTATTTAGAGGCTAAATATTCCACCTATGCCGGGACTTGAACCCGCGACCTCAGCCAGAGGTAAAGAATCGAGTTACTCTTAGAAAATACTATTATTTATCATTTTATTTATTTTAAATTCTTTATTGAACTAATTACATACGTAAATTCTCAAGAGCGTGCTTAGTGCTAGAAGCATTATCTTTCAGCAAACATTTGGTACTGAAGAGACTGGCGACGGGTAGTGCAAGAAAAAAGGTGATTTACAATAATAAACTTACATAAACTTAAGGAAATACATTACCCTAGACTTACAGGAGGCGGGGGGAAATAATACAAATTATGATAAACCTACATAAAACTTAATACATAAAAAAAATTTGTAATAAAACGTACGCGTACGTACGTAATTTGGTGTAAGCATGTCGTACAAAGCACCCCACGCTGTTAACGTCATAATTTTTTTCGTTAAATACTTAATTGTTTAATGAAATTTATTTTGTACCCTGGATACAATTCTGTCATTTTTTTAGTTCGTAGTTCTTCTTCATCTTTTTAAAACTCATAACGTACGTAGTAAATCTGCTTCTTTTCGTGATACCACAATCTTAGCGATAGCTTACCCTGCGATTTATCGCATTATTCACTGAAAGACTTGCACCATTCCCAAGACTGAATAAAACCATGTTTATCTTCACAATGTTTAATTAACGTTTTAACCTGTCAAATAGAATATCTGGGTGATTTAGGTACAGTGAAAAATGTTCCCGTACCGGGCCACACTCCTGAGATGAAAAAACGTTACCAAATCAACACTCTGTGCGAGATAGTGGCACACCAATCATATTGTATTCAATAAAGTAGGTATCGGCAACTCAGTGGACAGCCGTTCACATTTTACCAAATTCTCGTTTTATCAACTTAATTTTTTTACGTTTCCAAATCTCAGTTTAAATACCAAAATGGCCACCTACATTTTTTAAAGGGGCTTTTCAACCCTAGGTCAAGTGCCCATCCAATATTTGGGTAGCACTCTGCCACATCGGACCGGTCGAAACGTTCATGCAAATGGACTTTTGGTAATCCATTCTCTTGTGTTTCGTTCGCACTGAACGGATAGAAAATGCGAGTATCAGTTCGAGTATCTTTTGTTGTTTGCATTTGAATAAACACAGACTGTACCTTTGTATATATCAACAGTCTGTGCATCCTTACATATTGGCTATAAATATGTAAGAATTGTATGTAGTAACAATATAATAAATGAAAAAATCCATAAATTTATGTCTTCATCATCATCATCAACCCATTATGTCCCCACCGAGGGGCACGGGTCTCATCCCTGAGGAAGGTATAGGCCATACTCCACCACGGGGGCTAAGTCCGGATTGGCGGAGGCTTGTAGACTAGTGGCTCGTCTACTGTCAGAAGTTGTCAAGCCGCCCTAAGGCCTCTGACTTGGCTTAACGACTGCCATCTATCGACGGCAGCCGGCACCAACAGCTTAACGTGCCTTGCGAAGCACGGAACCGCTCGGAAAAATGCCACTAGCGTTAGGCATAGACGGCGACCCATCCATGCACTGAACGCGCCCTGTGTTGCTTAACATTCGTGATCGTTTAAGATCACTCAGGCAGCCGGGGCTACGAGCGATTCAATTTATGTCTTAGATCATGAGTATCCATTTTGGATCCATTGTAGATTTTTATAAACAATAACATTTTGCAGTAATAAAAAATATTAACTAGGAATTTAAATTTTTCAGAAATTTATCAGACCCTACGTTTTAATCCATTGAAGTATCGCCTTTAGATGTCACTGACAGGTAAACTCATTTTCTAAACTGCCCGAGGGAGATTTAGTAATTTAATCTGAATCCTGACAAACTTAACGAGCAAAGTTTTTCGTAACAATGAATCTAATTAACCGTAAAGTTCTTTTTGACTTTCGTAAACTGTGGAGACTTTTCACAAATAGTGCTCGGTTAGACGAGAGAATTGCTAAAAACCTAGGTATATTATTTTACATCAAAATTTTTATAGAAAACTGTGGGAAATTAATTTAATTAATCAGCCCGTATTCGTCTACGTATTCGGCTACGTCACGTCGTTCTATTCATAGTCATTTGCCCTTGCTGCTAGCCATCTTCCTCAGATCGTCAGTCCAGCGAGTTGGTGGGCAATGCACGCTACTTTTGTCAGTTCCTGGTCTTACTAAAAAAAAAAAAAATATTCAAAACGAGCTGAATTTCCATAAATTCTAACAGAAACTAATACCTCTTTATCAAACAATCGCTAACAAAAAAAAAACACTCTTTAAATAGACAAATAAATTTTTAGTTCTTTCAGTTAAGAATGGTGCCACTACTCACATCGATACAGACACCATACATTTCCGTTAGACAGTATTTTAGTTCCTCTGCTATCCAATATCAAGACCTTTTAATCCTTTTTTCTCAAATCATAGATGAGTGACCAATTTATTTATTTATTTTAATTCTTTATTGCACTAAATTACATTGTAAATATACAAGGGCGTGCTTAATGCAAGAAGCATTCTCTTCCAGCAAACCTTTGGTAACCAATGGTACCTATCTCCGAATTTGATCGTCTCTATTACTTATGAGATCTTGTTACACTGTCTTATAACTATAAATTATATCCCGACAAAATCCCGGACAAATTTGGGACCTATTTAATTGGAGACAAGTTCAATGAAGTTGGTGCCCCAGCTTACCCCTATCAGTGCTAAGGGCATGAATATTCTGTTAATTATCTCGAGCCACGTAAATAATTAAACCGGAACATCGAACCAAAGGTACTATTGCCTCTGACAGAGACATTAGACGCTCGAAGTCAAATCTCGGCTGGCAAGTTAACCACAAATTCGGCGACTGTAATTTACTTAAGCGGAGATCTTCAGTTCGTTTATTAAGGAGAGTTGAGATTAACAACGAAGGCTTAAGAAGAGATGTGTATCCACCCCACTCGCCAACCACCAACTCCCGTCGCGTGACGTAGACAGATAAGCTAATTACTTATTGTGATTTGGGCAAACGTCTCTGTATTTTTCATCAAATTTACCGCGCAACGCGGCGGGACCTCGTCCACCACAATGGCTGTAATTAACCGGACAATTTAACTTTTTAATTGCGAATTAAGAAAGTGGGAGTGCAAAGGTTGAGGGTCTATTCTGTGCAATTAATTGCTGAGAAAGATTTTTACAGTCGACTTTGTGCTCCTTTGCGTAAAAATTGTCGCTTTTTATTTTATCGCCGTTAACGCAAAATGTGAGCAAGTGTTTGATTAAAGTGTTTGATCTTTAAGAGCTCCGGATAGGTCAATAGTATAATCAATAAAATGCGGCTTACAGGTCTCCTTTCTAAACACTCTTTTAACGAACACTAAACCCACTTCAGTTGAACTATCAGATGGAGTGTTCAACCCTCCAGATAGTTGGTTCATTTCTTCCAGAAACCTCAAAGCTACCTGCCGGGTGGGGTTACCAAGTCTCTGAACAACAGTTGAACGTAAACAGGCCCGCTAACCAGTCACGCGTTCCAAATTGAACCCACACGAGATATTTACAGAGTTCACTTTACACTGTATCGGGATTTACGGGATCCGCCCAAAGGGTTATTCACTTATTAACGTAAACAAAACCTGCCTTAACATTGGAATATCATTGCCTTTGTTTTATTATGCATTAACTTATTTTATTGGGCTCTGCCGGTGATTTATTTACACGTACCTATTGTAGAGGGATATTATCTGCTTCTGTCGTTTAACGTACACACATGTATTATATTGAGTATTCTGTGTCAACAATATACATAAATAGGAACTGAGAACGATGTGTGTACGATGGTAAATTTAATAGCGTGTTGTTTTCTCACTCTATATACGAGTACTTAGAATTGCGCTATGAGTATCATATTTACGTTTGATAATGGGAATTTGACATTGAGCATAGACAATGTAAACACGACAATAGAGGCGCGAGGGGGTCGGGGGGAGGCGTGCAGCTCGCGAGATAACCGAGCTGGCGGCATCTACTGTTGTAAAATTACTAAGCAATGGAATGCTAGAAGCGCACGGAGAGTCTCTTGGCTTCAGTTTCCAACCAAAATAGTTGAACTAGATAGTGAACGATTCCTGAGCCTAGTACAATATCAAAATAGCCATCGGCGTAATACTAGCACTAGCTTTTTAAAATTTCGGCTTTGGATATACTAATTATTTAATTTTAATATGGTTTTTACTTATTTTTATTTCTTAATTGAAAACGGCTGCGCTGACGTGTGGAATCAATGCAACCGTGGCTCTGGCCTCTCTCAATAATTATATCAAAATAGAAGAAATTTTATTTGAAGAACATGAATAATTGAATCTAGTTTTACTCGTTAAATAAATGTTTCTTTTTAGAATACCAGCCAACATGTGTACGTATATTTTTTCAATTAAGATATTTTTATCAATACAATATATTTTTCAATTTACAGTTGAATGTTGAAGAATATTTGTATGTAAGGCTGACGCTCAGGACTGGCAAGCGTCAGCTCGGTAAGTATGGAGGTTTACCCACTTCTGGGTAAACTTCTATACAAGGCACTGGCTGCGAAAGCCAGTCGTACAATATAAGCATTTTCTTAACGCGGATCGCATTAAAAAGTATGACTCGTAGTTTCGTTGTCACATTCTTTTTTCGTGTCGCGAGAAGCAAAAGTTTCACCTCATCCGCTTCCGAAATAATGCCTAGCGAGGAGGTTTAAGCGAATTTTTTGTGCGCCCTCTAGCAATTTTTTTTCGCCCGGGCATATTTCAGGAGGAATTAAATTGTTCCCAACTTTTTTGGACAGTCTGTCGAACGAGGGTAAAGGTTCGGATTAACTGGCAGTCGAACTTTGATTTTGCGGACACCCCGAAAATGTTGTACACGGCGCCGAGCGGGCACACAAAAGTGGTTGCAAAATGTAGCTGTATAGAGAGAAAGAGAATGCAATCCTGGGGATACCGGATCACCGATCTCTTAAATCTCTATTTGTCGCAAGTAAAGCAGGTCACGAGAAAGGGGGCTATTAGGTACCTACGCTCTCTCAGCCGAATACGGAGGCTCGTAGCACAAACAGAGCAGTAGTTTCTCGTAGCGGCACGGCAACTGCAGGGTGATTTTGAAACGGTTATATTTTGAGAGAATATTCTTTTTAAGGTTTAAGGTTTAAGATATTTATTTCTCAATAAGAATACATAAATTCACTTACTTGAGAAACAATTCGTTAAGTAGGTAACAATACAATATCGACAGACAGTTATAAGAATTAAAACAATAATATAGGGTAGTCCTTAATACAAAACTACAATCCAGTTACGTCGATGTTTCGTAAGGCTTTGTTTACATTAATTAAATGGGTACGCAAAATGGAGAACATGCGTCTCACTTAGATTGGAGTGACGTTGCTTTTATTCCATATAAAACGTAAATAAGAAAAATTTAAAAATACCAAAAAATACTTTTTCAGGCTTTTTGAGATCACAAAAAATGTGAAAAATAAAGTTACTATAATAATAAAAAACCCATTGGGTTTAACTATTTGTTTTCAGCGAATTGTAAACGTTTTCTGATAAGGATGCAGATGCATAAAAACATAATTTCACGAGACAATTCAGACATTGATAAACGCCTCATACATTACAAGCAAAATATGTAAGGCGCCACGCTATAGAATAACGTCACAGTTAAAGGCCGATTTGCATGGCGCGGTGACGACGGCGCGTTTTTGAAACCACGTGACTACGTATATTGACCCGGGGTCCTGCTGTTTGACCAAAAGTCATTTGTCAAAATTACACTTGACAAACAATGTTTGCCAAAAAATGCTTTCGCCAATTGATCATTTTACTACTAATCATTTTACAAATGACTCACTTATCCAAATGATCAACACTTAAATTTACATTTTACAAATAATTATTTTACTTAATGAACATTTAACAACTGAGTTATCAGACAAAACTACTATTGGTCTAAAAACGTTTGATAAAATGTATTATTTGACAAATGTTTCGTTTATTAAAAAATAGGTAAATTTGGTTAGGTTAGGTTAGAACAGTGACCACAAAACGCGCGAGCCGAGCGAGCGAAGCGAGCGTGCCGCGGCAGCGGCCGGCGAAGCGCCAGAAAATACTACTGTGGATTTATGTATGGCCAATTTTTGTAGACGAATAAAGAAATTGAGGAAAATAAATAAAAAAAAGTAAAATAGTTTAAGTATTAGTTGATATATTTTATCTAGACAGAATGGAAAAAACATAGGTACCAAAAAACTTAAACAAATTTTGGTTAGGTTAGGTTAGAACAGTGACCACAAAACGCGCGAGCCGAGCGAGCGAAGCGAGCGTGCCGCGGCAGCGGCCGGCGAAGCGCCAGAAAATACTACTGTTGATTTATGTATGGCCAATATTTTTAGATTATTAATGATGAACATTCATTTAAATTCATGATGATGACGATTCAATTAAAAATTAATTGAATGCCTAAGTATCTAATCTTGTAGCTTACCTGTAAATATAAAATGATACCAAATAATGCATTTATCCTCAAATGTCAGTGCAACAAATTCATGCTCACGGCGATACGCGGGTAGCGGAATAATTTACCCAACAGACTAAATCGTAATGTTGAAAAAAGAAGTGCAATTTTATAAAATAACATTTTGTTAAATGACATTTGGACAAATGCTTCATTTGCGAAACATATTATTTGGTGAAATTAAAAAAGGTCAATTGACATTTTAATATTCAAAAAATTTAACAAATACAGTGTTTGCTAATGGATCATTTGCTAAGTGAGTTTTTGTAAGATGATACTTTTGTCAAATGTCTCGTTTGCCAAATGAACATTTGGTTAAACGTTGTTTGTCGAATGACCATTTGTCAATAATTTTTTGGTCAACCATTAGTAATCCATATTGACCCTTCTACTGGTCATATTATGAAAAGTATTAGTCGTAGAGAAAAAGATATAATACGGTTATTCATCTTTTAACGTGTCCTCTCCTATTCCATTAAAACACTTTTCAGTGCATGTTCCCCATAGTTTAGGTTTGTTTTTCTTTTCTTTTTTTTTTTTTTTATTTTTCTATTGAAGAGTCCTTTCTAATGTGGTTTCTAAGTAGTTTTTTGAAAATGAGTAGAGATTTGGTTTCTATTATATCTTTCGGCAGTTTGTTGTACATAGTGGCACCCTCAGATACTAAGCTCCTCGTTCCATACTTTGTTCTATAATGTTGTATGAAAATATTATTAGCTTGTCTTGTAAGACGCTTTTGCAAATGAATCTTTTTTGTAAAAGTTATTTGGGTATGAATATCTTTTGTTAATATTTTTCTTATAAGTATGCAAGTCTTATATTGGTATGTTTGGGATATATTAGGGGTTAAAGTATGAAATTGCCGTTTTATTGCAATAGGTTCTTTGAATTGACATAGAATCTTCATGGTTTGAGGTTTTCGAATGAAACTTTTTTCAAATGGTTTCTATGATGTTCTTTTTTTTAAAAAATGTGAAACATTTGAATATCGACTTTCAATTGTTTTTGTTATTCAATTTAGACAAGAAAGATGGATACTGCGAAAATTCGAGTGATTTTTGAATACGAGTTCCGACGCGGAACTAACGCGGCAGAAACAGCCCGCAATATCAATGCTGCGTTTGGAGAGAGGTCTACTAATGAACGCACCGTGCGATTTTGGTTTATTCTATAAATATTTCCAGTGCAATATGTTTTTTATCTATATTAAGTTTAATAGTTGTAATTAAGTCAACTGCAGCTGAGAGTGCATTAGATTTGGGACGAAAACCATATTGTTTGTTAAAAAGGAAATTTGTGGAATCAAGATGCTTTTCAAGGCGGTTATAAATAATGTTTTAAAAAATTTTGGATACAGTTGGTAGCACTGAAATAGGTCGGTAGTCACCGGGATCCATTTTTTTACCAGATTTGTTAATTGGTCGAACTTTTGCAATTTTAAGAGAATCAGGGAAGTTACCCTCGAGCATACAGAGATTGATACTTCTAGTGTTAGGTTTAAGTTTGTCGATTAGTTTTGCTACTTCATTACTACTTGTTGGGGTGAAAAGAGTAGTCATAGTTTTACATAATGTTTTTGTTTTATTTTGAGGTACGTTGTTAGATTTACTTGCATCGATGTCATTAGCCAAAACTGAGCCTATGTTGGCGAAAAATGTGTTAAAGTATTCACATATATTTTTAAGATCTTTTATTGGACCAGAGGAGGTATCTAGTGTAGTTGGTGTAGAATCTGTTTTGTTTTTGTTATTGGATAGAGAATTTATTAGTTGCCACATTTTCCGAGGACTCTTCTTACAATTTTGAAAAGATTTATAGTAGTATTCGTTTTTAGCACATTGAAAATTTTTTGCCACTAAATTTCTTTCACTCACAAACTCTTCTTTAACCTGCTGATTATCTGGAGTTAAGTTTGTCTTTTGCCACAAGATATTTCTTCTGTTTATTCCTGCTATTGTGTCCTTATTGATCCATTCCCTTTTTGGAGGATTCAGTACTTTGGTTTTGCTCACTTTGCTTGTTGCCACCGCATCTAGTATGGTGTTTTCAATTATCTTATAGTCCGAGGTTTCCAATTGAGATTTTTGTTCTTTGATATTAAGGTATAACTGTTTATTATCAATTGCTTCATAATATACTCTTATTATGGGCTCTGGTTTGTAGTTGTGAACCTCGATATATATTTGCTTATGGTCCGATAGAGATGAATTTATTAGTGCCATATGAAATGAGTGTTCATTGAGATTGGTGCAAACATGATCTAGAAGTGTTTTAGTTGTAGATATTTCACGGGTGCAATATTCCTTGGTAATTTTATTCAGAATTTTGTAACCGTTTTCTTTCAGTGTAGCTCTGTAGTTCTTGACGGGTTTATCATTTTTCAGTAAGTCGTAATTGAAATCTCCAAGAGCAATAGCTCTTTGTCTTTTTGATAAGTGATAGGAATACGTGTCGAGGAAATCGCTGTCGTTTGTTCTCTCAGGTTTGTATATGGCTCCAATGTTCAAGGACAACTTTGAGACATTAACCCACAGGTAATGGTTGTCATTTTCAGATTGTTCCTGTAATTATTCGTGTTTCAGATTATTGTGGACAAATATTGATACTCCACCGCCAATAGTGCTTGTCCTGAAGTTGTAGTAGTGTGTATAGTTTCGGAGTTTGAGTCGTTTCGCTTCTTCTTCACTTTTTATCCATGTTTCCACAATAACCAATACATGTATGTTTAAGGCTTCCACGATACATCTTAGTTCATCAATTTTGCCGGGTGTAACCATGCTTCGTGCATTTGCATACAGAATTTTCAATGATTTTTTTACATATATACAATTATAAACAATTAAAAGAACAATTGAGTTGGCCGGCGCCGACCATAAGACGCTAGATCCATAGTTTTTTACTTTTATAACTTTTCGTCCTGATGTTAGAAGTATTTGTGTATGCTTAAGTGAAGTAAGTTTTGGTACCTACAAATAAAAATTTTTGACGCCTCAGTTTTTTCCAAAGCTAGCGACATTTGTTTCTATATCATGGTTAGATTGTCTCCTTAAAATTGGTCAGTCAAATTCAAAGTCACCCTGTAGAGTGACTCAAACACCTAAAACGGTCATAGCATGCAGCTGAGCTGCAAAATTCGACAATCCATATCAGTTCGACGCCGAGGTACGGCCTACAGGCAACTCGCTTTCGACCACAACCCGCTGCAACTTCATACAGGTTTTCGTTTCCGTATAAAAATTACAGTTGTTTATAAACTACAGTTAAGAAGAAAGAACAAACACTTCCTAAGCCATCATATCACCTATATCTTTCTCAATTCAAACTAAACTATAGAACTAAAATATTTTTTTCCTAATTATTTTGGACATTATATATTTTTTAAATGCCTGCATTGTTTCAGTAGATTCGGAGTAATTTTCACCTGTTAAGACGTTACGTCACAGGGGTTAAGACGTTAAAACTTCATACCGACGAGGTTTTCGGCCTCCTTCTGATAAGCTACTGCTCTATTTATGCTACGCCCGTTCGCAGCGGGCTGGTGTCAAACACAGGCCAGCGCTGTTTGTATTGTTTATTGTCGCGCCGCTCGTTGCTTCGCCAAAGACGGCTCGAGAGGGCATGCTTCAATAGACCTTACACTAGAGCATAGACCCACCGCTCACTATGATACGCCTGCCCGTAAGCGACACTTATTTGCACTTCATGTCTATCCCTCACGCTGTGATTACCGCTAAATATCTGCCTGGACTTGTCAAGTACATGCTGCGGTTTGATTTACGCAAACACAGCATGCACTCTCTACGCAAGCTCAATAGGTACCTATGTATGAAACTGTATGTTCTGGGTATTTAGAAAGAGAGAGAACACGCGCTCTGGGCCAGATGTCCTCGAGACATGGATTTCCTTACTGAATCGTGGTCAGCAGTGATCATTTGCGAGTTATCTGTGGAAAGTGAATATTAACGCCACGGCTACGCTAGTGAAGTTTACTTGAGTGTTTTTAGATTAGTCACAAATAAAAGAAGAATTTCAACATTAGCGGAGCAAAATAAAAGCCGCCCTTTTGTGAATTATAACAAAGCTTAAAAAGGATACTGCTGCCCATAACCGTCAGTTTCTTTAAAGTTTTAACAAGAAGTCTTTCATAAAACTGTGGTGCAGTTCAGTTTGTGCGCGAAGTTTTTATTCGCACCAGCTAGTTGGTTTAGATTGGCAAAAAACTGCGAGCGGACGCTGAACAAAACATTTGAAACAATATCGGGAGGAAACGGCAATCATTCCTGCTTTATCTCAGTTTGCGCACGCTTTCCGGGCGTGGCGGAAAATGCTCTAACCCCCCATTTACATCTCACCATTCGCGTTGTGCCTAGCGCATCGGGATTTCATTATTTTAATGCAAATTATGTTTTACTGTATCCCTTGGCAATACTATCACCTAGACTATAAGAGGTAGTAATTTGAGATAGGGCCGCCAGTGAATTTGCCTGAACCTTTCCAGGTACTGGAAAACAAAGGGGACAACATTTAACTTTGGAGTGACTACGTTATTAAGTAGCAAGTCTTTGAAATGAAATGAAATTGAAATGAAATGAAATTGTTTATTTGCACGAAAAGTGCAAACCGTATCAAATACCGCTTTACCGTATCAAATAAGGTTAGATTCTAGAGAAGTCAGAAAAATTTTACGTATTTTAATTTTCCGATTACTCACGAGACTTCAGTAGGGTTAGTCGGGAGATAGTTATTTAACACAAGATAGAGAATACGAAAAACGCGTTTCTAACGTGTTTACACGAAGCCACTTCTCACACTACCCAGTTCAGCTACGAGAGGTGTGATGTAAAGAAACCATGGTGAAAAAGCGCAACGCCCCCAGTCCCGGGTATTTTTGCCCGGCGAGTGAGCGTTGTATGTATAAGTTTGGGCGCAAGAGTTCGGCATCTTCAGCGTTTTTAAGGGCAAGGCTTTTTTAAACTATGCAAATAATATTACTGATATTGGACGTAACCTTATGGCGGCACATGCTCAAAGTCCAGTATCCCTAGCTGGAGTTTTCTTGGAGCGTGGATGTTTAAGTATTGACGAAAATTATTTAAAGAAAAGTCAGCTAATCTAGTGGATCATTCATTAAACAAAATCCAAATAGACTTCAGCTACTGGGTACCAAATTCAGTTAGCAGAACATCGGAACCTTTCCACGCATGAGCTTTACTCTGTTATGGTACTGGCAACTTTGCATTAAAATATAAAGGTTAATCAGCTGCTGATTTTTATTTTGTTTTATACTCATGATTTAATTGGGTTATTCGGTTCGAAATGATTAAGCAAGGCAACGATATCTTCTGAGATTTATACACCTCTATAGCTGTGCCCGCGACTTTATTGGCATGTTATTCGAATAAAAACCGGCCAAGTGAGAGTCGGACTCGCGCACCAAAAGTTCCGTACCATTATCTATACAACATTAGACACAAAGATCGAGAAAAAACCGCAAAAAAACACGTTTTTTGCATGGGAGCCCCCTTAAATATTTATTTTAATTTCATTATTTATTTTTTAAACGAATATAGAACTAAATATTCTGTGGATATTTCCAGCATCTACCTGTTGCCGTTATTAATATCTACCAAAAAAAATACGTTTGTGGTATGGGAGGCCCCCTTGAATATTTAGTTTATTCTGTTTTTAGTATTTTTTGTTATAGCGGCAACAGAAATACATCATCTGTGAAAATTTCAACTGCCCAGCTATCACGGTTCATGAGATACAGCCTGGTGACAGACAGACAGACAGTCGGACAGACAGACAGACGGACAGTGAAGTCTTAGTAATAGGGTTCCGTTTGGCACCCATGGGGTACGGAACGCTAAATCGTGGCTTGTACATTAATTCTAGACATGGTTTATCAATCAGCCTGTATTCATCCACTGCTGGACATAGGCCTCCCCCAAGGCACGCCACTTTCCTTTCCACTTTCCTCTGTCCTCAGCCATCCTCATCCAACCACTGCAAGCGATCTGCCTCAGATCGTCAGTCCAGCGAGCCGTTGGGCGTCCCACGCTGCGCTTGCCAGCTCGTGGTTTCCACTCGCGGTTCCGTGAGCCAAATTATGTCGAAATCCGTTCAGCAATTTATGCATGGCTGAGTGACTAACAAACAAACAAACGACAGTTCTTTAAAGAACTATCGCTGCACCTTATCGACACGACCAGGGACCTGGGCTGGTTCTTACCTCGGGCAGAGGATAAGTCTCGCCATCCAACGGGGTAACATAGCCAGCATACTGGGGAGCCTTTCGAGAGGCAGCGATGATCTGGGCGGATGATGATGATGATTTTAGAGATAGATAGAGAATACTTTATTGTATATATTTATGGTATGTTAACATTATTTAGGTCTTAACAGTTAAATATAGAAAATACGAAACAGAGATTGTTGTAAAAAACATCATAAGAAAAATTGTCACATGTGAAATAAATAAACGATGTTTTTTTATAAACGTTAGGGTTTAGTAGATGAGACCCTTTTAAATTATATCATCACCATCATCAGCCATTTGACGCCCACTGCAGGACATAGGCGTAGGTTATGAAAACCATGAGGCGTTTTGCCATAATCGCCACGCTTAGCAGGCGGGTTGGCGATCGCAGCATATTTTAATCTCAGGAAGACGCTGCTGCCGGTCTCCTGGTAATGTATTTCCTTAGTCACCTTCTACGACATCCACGAGAGGAAATGGAGTGACGCTATTGGAGTGACGCTTAAATTAATATTTTAATAGAAATGACATCAAAATAGCTTCTCGTGGCCTTCTTCCACCTTTATTTACTTCTGTGGGGACACAACATGATCCGTTTGTCTGAATCAGCATTCCTGCCGCGTGGCGTCGGTCGCGCCAGTTGTTCCCCATACCGCGCTCTCTCCACCCGTGTACTTGTCTTAATGAAATGTGTTATCGATGTAGAAGCTTACAATAAATTAATAGTGAACTTTATTCCGACTGTCTTTTATCTCCATATTAGTAGCTGTAACAACCCAGGAGTTAAAACAGTAAACTGGTGACCCTAGAGTGAAAAGTGAACATTTTTTTTTTTGTATCGTTTGATAGGGAGCAACTCGCCACGTGGAATCCGGTATTCCGCGTGGCTAAGGGCAAGCGGGGAGAGCGCAAACGCGGCTTATTATTTAGTCGTTGTAACGAGTTTTAAACAGTGAGTAGGTACAGTGCACAATAAAAATGTCGGAACCACCCCAACCACCACCAATGCCGGAGTCGTTGGCAGCGATATCCATCACAAATCGTATTGCGAATTTTTGGATTGATCAACCGAGGGCTTGGTTTGTACACGCAGAGTCAACGCTGTTACCACAGAATGCTAGTGATGAAATAAAATACAACATTGTTTTATCGAAGTTAGCCAAAGAGACCATCACTCAGATTACAGATCTTGTTAGTGAACCGCCAGCAACTGGAAAATATGTGGCTTTGAAAAATAGATTGTTACAGTTGTATGAAGACTCAGAAAATCGGAAACTGCAAAAACTTATAGGAGAAATGGAATTAGGCGAACAAAAGCCTAGCCATTTATTGAGACGGATGAAGGAGCTGGCAAGAAATAAGGTTCCGGATACTACATTGAGCATTCTGTGGCAGAATCATTTACCGTCATGGGTTAGAGGAGTTTTGACAGTGGTGGATGAGAAGGATATTAGCAAACTAGCAGAACTAGCGGACAAAATAATGGAAACTTCTCGCACAGCGCAAGTAGAAGCCGTGAGAGCATCTCCTTCCACGGCACCGCCTTTATCAACAGACGCAGCCATGATTGTAGCAGAGATAGCAAAGCTCAGCGTGAGGATGGCGGATCTAGAGAGGTCAAGGTCTCGATTTAGAAATCAATGCGGTCGAGGGCGTCCAGCGTTTAGAAGGCGTAGCAGCTCCCGCAGGTCAAACAGTAAGCGTAGGAATGAGAATAGCCCGGATTGGCTCTGTCATTATCACTATCGCTACAGGGAGCGTGCTACTAGGTGCGAAGAACCTTGTGCATGGAAGAAGAAGGGAAACTAGAGGGAGTGCAGACAGAGGCGGATGTCTGTACTGCCCAGCCAGCTAACCGCCTTAGTGTGACGGACAGACGGCATAGAATTCGTTTTTTAGTGGACACTGGTGCGAACATTTCGGTGCTACCAAAAACTTTTAAGTGCGATGCAAATGTGTCAGACTATAAACTATATGCGGCTAATGGTACTGAGATAAAAACTTTTGGTGTTAAAAATTTGGAAATAGACCTTAATTTGCGTAGAAAATTTAAGTGGACCTTTGTGGTAGCGTCAGTGAACCAACCAATTTTGGGAGCGGATTTTCTGACCCATTTTGGATTACTAGTGGACTTACGGGCGAAAAAGTTAATAGACAGAGTGACTAAATTAGGTACTGTGGCCTCGATAGTACAAAGTAGTGAAGTGACAGTTAAAACAGTGGACGATAATCACCCGTTTAACGAAATTTTATCTCAGTATCCGGACATTACTAAACCGATTTCATTTCGAGAAAGTGCCCGTCACACAGTGTTTCATCATATCGAAACCTCAGGCCCGCCTGTGCAAGCTCGTGCACGGCCCCTGCCTCCGGATCGTTACAAGAAGGTAAAAGCCGAGTTCCAGACCATGCAGGAGTTGGGCATATGCAACCCGTCCAAGAGCGCCTGGGCGAGCCCGCTCCATGTCGTCCCGAAGAAGAATGGCGACATCAGGCCGTGTGGAGACTACCGAGCCTTGAACGCCATCACCAAACCAGACAGGTACCCAATTCCACGTCTTCATGATTTTACATACCTATTAGCTGGCAAGAAAATTTTCTCTAGGATTGACGTCAACCGGGCCTACCATTATATACCTGTGGCCCCAGAGGATGTGGAGAAAACGGCCATTATAACACCGTTTGGCCTCTTCGAGTTTCCCCGGATGTGTTTTGGACTCCGCAACGCAGCTCAGACTTACCAAAGATTCATGAATCATACGGTGCTCGCGGGGCTGGATTTCTTATTCTCCTATATAGATGATGTAATAATCGCAAGCGATGACGTAGAGGAGCACAAAAAGCATCTACGTCAAGTGTTCGAGAGATTGAGTGAGTATGGCATAACTATCAACATCTCTAAATGTGCGTTTGGACAGGAGAAGATCGAATTTCTAGGACATGAGGTATCCACTGAGGGAATAAGGCCTTTAGATGAAAAAGTAAGCGCAATTCAAAATTACCCAAAACCAAGAACTATTGAAGAGCTGAGACGTTTCTTAGGGATGATAAATTTTTACCGCCCACACATTCCGGGTGCGGTAAAAAACCAAGCATTACTCAATGAATACCTACACGGAGCAAAGAAAAAAGATAAAACTCCCATACAGTGGACACCGGATGCCGAGCAGGCTTTCGAGAAATGTAAGTTGAGCCTGAGTCAGGCAGTGAGGTTGGCATACCCACGTCTAGATGCTACGTTAGCACTCATGACGGATGCGTCTAATACCAGTATAGGGGCAGTGTTACAACAACAACAAAACGGCAACTGGGAACCATTGGGCTACTTTTCTAAGAAGTTAACAGACGCGCAGCAAAAATACTCAACTTATGATAGAGAGTTACTAGCTATTTACATGGCAATTAAACATTTCAGGAATATGATAGAAGGACGACAAATTACAGTATATAGCGATCATAAACCGTTGTCATATGCATTTACAAAAATAAACCCAGAAAAAGAGAATCCGAGACGCACTAGATATTTGACTGTAATAAGCGAGTACACAACTGACATACGACATATTAAAGGCGACGACAACGTTGTAGCTGACGCCTTATCACGTGTCGAAACCATATGCGGCCCAACAACGATCGATTATGCGCAGTTAGCAGTAGCTCAAAACAATGACGAATACTTATTGCGAAAAAATTACGGTGGTCATGTAGTCATGAAAAAAATAGTTGTACCTTCGAGCGGAAAAACTATATACTGTGAGATGTCCACTGATAATGCTAGACCGTACCTAACCAAGGAGTTTCGCAAGTTAGCCTTTGATGCTGTGCATAACCTCAGTCATCCCGGAGTGAGAGTTACTCGGAAGATGATAGCAAAAAGGTTCTTTTGGCCAGGAATGAACAAAGATGTTGGCGAGTGGGCCAGAGCATGTTTGCCGTGTCAACGTTCAAAGGTCAACCGGCATACTACGTCAGAGATCGGAATGTTTCAAGAATGCGATAGGTTTGAGCATCTACATATTGATTTAGTAGGTCCCTTACCAACTACTGAGGATGGCTATAGATACTGTCTGACAATGATAGATAGAGCGACGCGTTGGCCGGAAGCGTACCCTACAAAGGACGTTACTGCCGAAACTGTTGCAAGGATAGTCTTCGAGGGTTGGATTGCTCGATTCGGTTGCCCAGTGAGGTTAACGTCGGACCAAGGCAGGCAGTTTGAAAGTCAGCTGTTTAGCGAACTCATGAAGCTGTTAGGTGTTAATAAGTTGCGTACAACGCCTTATCATCCGCAGGCCAATGGAGCCATAGAAAGATGGCACAGGTCGTTGAAGGTTGCATTAACCGCGAGGCTGAACGCAAGTGCGAGTTCGTGGGTTAGTGAGTTATCGACAGTTTTATTAGGCCTAAGAGCCGCTGTGCGTAGTGATAACAGTGCTAGTGCCGCGGAAATGACTTACGGTAAAGTGTTGCGTTTACCATCAGACTTTTACGATGATAATGCAGTGAGAAATGACTCTTGTGTAGATGTCGATAAAATCAGAGAGACAATTCGTAGTTATAAACCTGTAAGTAGGAATAATAATGATAGAAGGTCATTGTTTGTCCACCCCGATCTTCGTACCACCGAGTTCGTGTTTCTTAGAAATGATGCCGTACGTAGGCCATTGCAGCCAACGTACGATGGTCCGTTTAAGGTTCTTGAGAGAAATTCAAAAGTATTCCTATTGCAACTACCGAACAGGAAGGTACGAGTATCGGTGGATAGATTAAAACCAGCATATTATGTAGATTTAAATGACAATACAGCCAATTCCGGAACTCATGAGCAGACAACGCCAGTTTCGGAATCAGAGCCAAGTAGAGTACCAATACTTAAAATGATCGTACATTTATATTTGCTAAAGAAGTTGTACGCGACTGTACTTTACGCTCACTATAACGCGCGGTAGTAAGCATAAGGTACAAAGTGCAATTATTTTACTTAGTATGTTTAGTTAAGTAGTGTAACCTGAATTTTATTGCAAATAGTGGAATGTATTGTTTTAGCAATGAACAAAATAAAATATTGCTTTTTAACAGAATGGAATGTTACTAAAAATCTATGTAGGCAAGCAAATAATAATGGATATTTAAGGTAAAACACTAATTTTATTTTATCAGACAGATTTAGTAGACGGACACTGCATATCTTAAGTAGTTTTGTTGAAAAATAAATGAGCATCATTTCCATAATGGGTATTCCACAAAGCAAAAACGAGGAAGTTGTAATTGCCCAAGTCGGAGCGAACGACGCTAACGCCACCACGACGCTGGAAAAGAAGGTGGAACTGTTTAGCATTTTCGTTATTTTGGTGATTGCTATAGTTGGAGTGATAGTAGTCCTTAAGGGGTACAGACATTGCAGCCAGAAGGCTAAGTCTGCAATGGTGAGAGATGTAATTTCGTCAATAGAAAGGGGCGCCGTAGCAGTAGCAGCGACAGCGCACCCGACTTCGGAACGAGTTCCTACATATTAGTGGTGTGTTGTGTTTAGTGTCCCTCTATTAAGCAGTGGTTTCGTTTAGTTTAAACGTAATAATTTTAAAATATGGGTTAGACATAGATATTTTTTTTTTAAAGTTCACGTGCATTAGCCTAATTAGTCTGTGTATTTTGTTTCAACAGTGTAATAATTCAAACATAAAATCACGCCTATATCCCTTGCGGAGTAGGCAGAGTGTAAAAGTGTAATAAGATTTAAAATATTTGCAAAGTCTAGTAGCAAGCGCTTGTATACGTGCGATAAGCGGACGCGCTGATCGTAGGTGTCAAGTTGCAGCTAGCGATAGGCGCTGGGGCACTGCGTTGCCGCGCGCATCAGCATTTTTAGAATCGGATTGTAACTATTTGAAATATTGTGTTTAGATTTTTGAATTTTGAAAATTTTTGATAAAATTTTGGAAAAGGAGGGGGAATGATGTGGGGACACAACATGATCCGTTTGTCTGAATCAGCATTCCTGCCGCGTGGCGTCGGTCGCGCCAGTTGTTCCCCATACCGCGCTCTCTCCACCCGTGTACTTGTCTTAATGAAATGTGTTATCGATGTAGAAGCTTACAATAAATTAATAGTGAACTTTATTCCGACTGTCTTTTATCTCCATATTAGTAGCTGTAACAACCCAGGAGTTAAAACAGTAAACTTCTATTATTTTACGTGTGGCGCTGAACTAAGAATATCGTCACTCCATTTCCTTTCGTGGATGTCGTAGAAGGCGACTAAGGAAATAAATTACGAGGAGACGGGCAGCAGCGTCTTCCTGAGATTCCAACTGCGTACTGCGATCACCAACCCGTCTGCCAAGCGTGGCGATTATGGCAGAACCCCCCCTTATGGTTATGAAAATCACGAGGGAGGCCTGTGCTCTGCAGTGGGCGTCAAGTGGCTGATGATGATGATGATTTTACTCTACGAGGCTGTAAAGACCTAAAATGTGCTCAGACTGTGTGAAAGAAGATGCATCGATAAAAAAGGCAGACAACCAATTTGGGATTTCAAATTGGCAGTCACTTTCTCTATAAGAAAATCGTATTGTAAAAAGAATCGACCCATTATCATTATCAGCCTATATCCGTTCCACTGTAGGGCACATGCCTTCCCTCAGAGAGAGAGTATTAACTCTTTTCTATTCTAAGTCCACTAAATCTAAGCCTTTTTTTAGTTTTTACGTGTAATTTATATCGTCAACACGAATGTAGACGGCTCATTGATAATTATTTCACAATAAATTCTGTTGTTTCAGACGGTTGCCGTAACAACACCAGAGGCAGCGATACCGGGCGCATTGTAACGTGATGACAATTAAAAAAGATCTTAAAAGATTATTATTTATCTTGGATACCATATAATTCTAAGAGTCTTGCGAGTATGTGAATTAGTCTAGACTTCGACTGCTTCAAAAAAAGGTACCAACGGGGCATCTGAGGTCACAAACGATTCTTGTTGTGTCTGATGTGAGACTCTGCTTTTAGAAATTCTGGCACAATTTTTATTTTCACATGAAGTGTCTAAAAGGCTTTGTCTATGGCTTTTTTCTAAGTTCATGGTTAGAGTGATGCCTACGCGATGTAAGACGATCCGGCTGGGTACGGAGGACTACTGGCGTTGACGAGATGACGTCAGACTCTTCGGTTCGGCCGAGGAGCGTCTCCATGGAAGCCGGGGGGCTTCCCTTGGTATCAACGTTTGCATTGCTGACTATAGTTGCAGGTATGTATGAGATGTTTCCCTTACTGCTACCTACGCGATTTAAATATAGAGTTTAATTGTAGGATCTGCGGACTAAGCACATTAGTGAAATTGCCATATTTTTTTTAAATTTGATTTACATATTAAATAATTTATTTAGAGCAAAGAAAAAGGCATTACAATTTATCAAAAATTCACCAAAAGCTTCATTATAAAAAGTGGCACAACAAATAAAACAACATAAAACATACAACTAAGATACTAAATTAATCAAAAATACCGCCCCGAGACACACCCGATCCAAAAGTTCCCATGACGTTAGCATCATTCCCCCGCTGCACCGCTAGGGAAATCCTGTGCATCAAGTATGCCCCGGAACGATGGTCATACCCACGACTGCTCAGGCGCTGACCGATTTCCGTAACGAAAACATTTCCCTCGTCCCCCCATACTCCCATTATTTCCACAGCCAGTGGGACGAACATCGTAAAATAATCAATAATTTAATAAAATTATTGTTCTACACAACATAAGTACTTAATTAAAATAGCACTTAGTTTTTGTAAAAAAACATGTGTGTTTAATTCATTGTTTCCTGGCAGCTCTCCGTTAAATTAATGAAGATAAAAATGTTATAGAACCATCTTATAAAAAGTTTTTTCCCTGGCTCAACAAATTGTGTTTTGGTCTAATGTGCTTCAGTCCGCCGACTCTAGAACTAGAAGTCTTCGTATACTTTCATAAATACATGAGCGTGCATGGGCGTATCCAGGTTTTTGTTCAGGGTGGGGCAGGGAAAGTAGAACTTATTATATACAACTCCAAAAACCGTGCTCCATTAATAAAAAAGTATAGGTATTCACTTTATTTCCGTAACAATAATATCCGAGGTTTTTTACAAAAGTAGGTTCTTACGAATTCTACAGTTAAGAAAAAATTTTTCCTAGTATAATGGTAAGAAGTGCATGTAAACGCACTCAAAACGTCATTTATTTTTCAAACGTTTTTTGCGTAATATTTACTAATGAGGTGGATAAATAATTGAGGACCGAAAACTTACCATGTTTATCCTATTTGCCAAGGTTTTCAGTATAGTATACAAGGTTATTTCTATAATGCGTAATTTCTAAAACATGTCAATTAGTTTGCTTTTTTCTTAGATTAAAACTTTCATTTTTCATTTAAACACCACAGGCTACATCTATGGTCCTGTTTTATTTATTCGTTTTGTCTGTTGTTTATTTAGTTTTCTTTCTGTTGTTGTGCATATTATGTTACTTATCTGCTTATTTTGTTTCTGTGATGTATCTTGTTGGTATAATAAATGTCTTTCTTCTTCTTCTTCTTCTTAAATGTCGGGGTTGACATACCTAATGGGACTTGAGTTGTCTAATTTATTATTTCCTTTTAATTATTTCTTGCATGTTAGAGAATAGAAATAATAGTGCAAAATCAATGTCACAGCCTAGGGTAAATTATCCTGCAAAGAAGAATTTAAAACATACGTATTACAAATAATTTTTCTAGTTTTATTGACTCCAGTTGCATATAGCTGTAAGATCACAAAACCTATTTATAAATAAATCTTTTTTGTAGAAGACAAAGACGCTTATCAGCGCGCTCAAAACTTTTGCAACTTGGATAAGCATTAGTAGCGTTTTTAGGGTTTTATAATCAACAAGGAACCCTTATAGTTGCCCTATGTCCGTCGGTTTGTCTGTCTGTGTTTCTGTCTGTCCGCGGCTTAGCACAGAGACGACAAGTACTAGAAAGCTGAAATTTGGCATACATATTGCTAAAGAGACTTTGTATGGGCCTGGCAACTCACTGGTCTCTGCACGTTCAACTCTAGCGTGCTCGGGCTTGCAGCCCTACGTTAGTTCTTGTTAGGCGATTGAAGGCGTTTTCTAGACAATCACAAATTCTTCAACGTCCATAGGGTGAAATGAAACTCTTTGGCACATTTAAAGTCTTCTACTTTGAATGATTAAATACTAGCTGTCCCGGCGCCTGTCTCCACCAATCCGGACTTGGCCCCCGTGGTGGAGTATGGCCTATACCTTCCTCAGGGAAGAGACCCGTGCCCCTCGGTGGGGACATAATGGGTTGATGATGATGTCCCGGCGAACTACGTACCACCATAGAATCCATTTATACGATTCTTGCACAACGCCATCTATTTTTAAAACACAACGTTCGCTTGCACAACGCCATCTTTTTAAACTTAAAATAAATATTATCCCGCAGGAACGCATTACCGGGATATCAAGTATGCTATGTCTCAATTCAGGTCTCTTTCTATCTGTATTACAGTACGAAATACATGCACATATTAATCACGCCGAAAAAAGAAATTATTATTTATATCTCTATACAAGGCGTCGCGTCTTTTCCGCCCCCCGCCCCACGTCTCTTCTGTGTGGCCAGGGCCCTTACAAGTCGATAATATTTTTTTCTTCCCTACACCATAGTGTGGGATATCGATGTATTGGTCGTTTAATTATTGTGGGTGCATGAAAACGATTTTTAACCGACTTAAAAAAAAGAGGAGGTAGTCAATTAGATTATATATTTTTTTATTAATTTTTTTTGCTACTCCGTCAAATCTTAACCCATTTCGACAATTCTTTTTTGTTCGAATAAATATAACGTCCCATTGCTCCCATTTTATTTTGGTTAACATCTGTCAAGACTTTCAGAGATGGAGAACGGAAATCCTTTAGTAATATCCGTATGTTTCATAGAATAGCGTACCAAGGTAATTTGCTGATGTTATGGTGAAGACTTTCGAAGATGGAAATTGGGAACTTAAAATTTTAAAGCATCGAATTAAGTAGGGTATATTATGTTTATAAAAGACTTGTTAATTTTTCTCCCACTCCCCCACTAAAAATGGTAAAATATATTTTTTTAATAAATAGAATTAATTTGAAAGAATACTTTTAAATTAGAAGTATGTATACGTGTAGGTATTATAGAAGTATAATTTGTAGTCGGTGCCCAGTTTTATGACCAGGACATATATTTTGGGCACCGACTACAAATTATACTTCTACAATACCTACATGTATACATACTTCTAATTTAAAGGTATTCTTGTAAATAATTTCTAATTTTTTAGTGCTGTTGTGTTTTGAAGTCGGTTTTTTTTAAGATTAAGGGATCCGTTTGCGGAACTATTAGGCCTTAAAGTGCAAATATTTGAGTAGGGCGTCCCCTCTACTCTCCCGGCTAAACGGTTGGTTGTAAAAACGTGCAAACACTCAGGGCAGTAGCACATATAATGAACTTTAAGGGGCAACTATCACGGCGTGATGCATCGACCAGACCAAATAGGAGATGTGTTAGCGAAAGGCACGATAAAAAGTACCCGAAACCGGCGTGCGTACATGCAGCGACTAATGAATATTGATGAAGCGAAAGAAGTTTGGCAGGATCGGGGGAAGTGGCAAGCCCTGGTCTCTGCCTATCCCTTCGAGATACAGGCATGAGTTTATGTATGTTTATATATTAACACAATTTCACGCAGATTTTCCACTTTATTATTAAATAAACTAAACATATATCGAACGTATGTTACCAATGTCAGTTGGCTGAGCGGTCAAAATACAGGTCGGGCTATAGCAGCAGCTGGAGACCAAAACTATTTCGGCACGCAATGAAACACTCAATCGGAAATCCTAACGTTTCCGTTAATTATCGCGACGCATTTCCCCGTGTGAACATGACAACTGTGTTTACCATTGATCTATTCGTATTTTGAATTTGAATTTCGAAATTAGCTGCGGCTTTGGAAGGTATTTTCAAATGGAGCCAGCGTGTACACTGACAAACCAATACAGAAAGACTGGCTTAGTTGGTAACACCTGGCTTAGTTTTTTTTCTGTCCTTGTTTATCCTTGTCCATAGCAAAAGTATTATTCATCATCATCAACCCATTATGTCCCCACCGAGGGGCACGGGTCTCTTCCCTGAGGAAGGTATAGGCCAGACTCCACCACTTGGGCCAAGTCCGGATTGGTGGAGGCTTGAAAAGTATTATTACTAGTTTGGAACTATGACTAGTGAGTGTTTCGTATCACACACAAAACACTCACTATTCATAGTTTCAAACTAGTATATACCCTTAGCTATGGACAAGGGCAAGGATAGGCAAGGACATCCAAAAAAAGAAGAAAAATAACTCGTACTACGGCCATTTGTAAAATTAAAGTACGGCGGCCATGTCTGTTTTTATAAATATTTCTTTTCGAGAAAATAGGTAGTTTTGAGAACATTTCAATTTGGGTAAATCATGAATTAATTTTAAAAGCGAAAAAAAGAATCTATAAATCCTAATCTGATTTGATACTGAATCCGAATTCTTGGTGTACATACAATAAAGAATATTCCATCTAGAGGTTCTTTGTTTAGTTTTGTTTGTTTCGATCGTACGTACATCCATGCATGACGTATCTAAGTCTACGAAATCGGAAGTACGTCATGGATCGATGTACATCACCAGAACAAAAAACCTAACCAAACAAAACGTAGAAGAGGTTGTTTTCTTACAAAATACCGAGATGGCGTGGTGTTTTCGTTTAAAATTATTAAACCTTCTTTCATTCACCCGTGAAACGAATGTTAGAAGGTCGTGTAAAAGTCTTGCAGATTCCAGCACGTGGTAATTAAGCACATACTCTCTCTCCGAGAGAAGGCCTGTGCCCTGCAGTGAGACGTAAATGGGCTGCATAAAAAAAAGTAGCACTATATTTACTGACCTTAAACATTTAAAATGTTGTATCATTTGTCAATATTTCTGACAAGGCCCATGGAAATTTCTGTGCATTAAAATTCTGTGTTCAACCTTAATGGTCACTTTGATGAAAGGCTTAATACCCTAGCTGCCTCGCCGCGCATCTTTGAAAGCATTAATTTTCTGCGGCTACCTCTGAATAAACTAACACGAGTAGTATTAATGTATCTAAAAGCGTGCCGACTAGTCTGTGACATGAAAAGGGTTCACAGTTAATGAGCAGTATTTGCGCTCGCCAGTGGACTTTATTAAAACCACTAGCTTTTGTACGCGATAACACCCGCGTTGATTATTATGCTTCGGCGTTAGTACTGGTTCGCTTAAGTATTCATATTTTATGACATATTTAGATAAGTATCTAATGGCTAATTAAGTAATTAGCCATAGTAAAATGTTAGTTTCATTAAAATAGGCATTTGCTGACGGTTTTGTTGGAGTATCAAAGTGATAAATAATAATGTAGAATTCAACGTCATATTTCATACAACTATACGTAGAGGTCCTGGTAGGAAGCGCTCAAATTTCTCGTTCAAGTTCTCGAAGTTACATTTCTTGAAAGGATTTTTATCTTTTTTATCTCCCACTAACCACAAATCTCACGCTAAAGTAGCGCTGAAGTAATCCGCTGCGCGCCACCTACTTATAGGTACGCCCGGTGTCTGAGCGGCCATAGGAGCGGCACGGTACGTGTGCTAAGAGCAACCCAAGTTCCACGTGTTTTCAGCAAATTGTTGCACTCAAACGATTATCTGTGCGAAACGGAACGTCTGCAGTGGCAGAAGCAATACACTTCGAGATTTACGTTAAATGGAACGCCCGCGTACGAGAACTCTTGACGTTTCGCCCCATATAAGCGGGCGGTGCCGCTTCAACACAAAATAGCCTTTTTTACGTTCAATTAAGAACCACTGGAGCGGAAAATAACTAGCGTGTTTGTTATTCTTTAAAGTACTCGAGCGTGCCTTACACATAACAGTTTAATTGAAAACAGTTTCAGCGATAAATGAACTTACAATAGCAAGAAAGAATGCGACAGACTGGTTTTCAAAGGGTTCCGCGGAAAATTCAATTGAGTCAACATACTTAAGGCTATTCTTACGTGAAACATGCTGTCTCCCTGCGTCCATTACCAGTACACGTGAAAGTATTAAAAACGTTTAAGTTTACGGAAATTAAAATGGATTAAAGCTAATCATTACGTTAATTGTATGGTAATTAGCGGTTGCACGGGCGGTGAATTTAACTCGGCGAGAATGTAATTATAAACGTCCGATCAGCTTGAAATACTCAATAATAATTGGAATACGCATAAATTGGATGGACAATATCAACGAAATGCGGATTTAAACGTATCGGATGTTTACACGCTTTCGTTGCTGGCAATGCTTAAAGTTTATCTTTTTATTTATTTGCTTTCCTATATTTATGAAACTAAATGCTGTAATGACAGTGCAATTTACAACAAGTTATTGAACGACTTTATTGATAGAACGTTGTTATCAAAGTATTATCGCCTGTATTCCAACATATCATAACAACTACGGAGGTTGAACCAACCGCTGCGTACAGGACGTTATTAATTTTCATTCCACACGGACGACTGAAGCGCGCAGTCAGACGGAAAACGCGACAGCAAAGCGATGCACCCTGTATTCTTACTCGTTTTCTTAGGATTTTTGTACAGCAGTTATAAAGCTATCGATTTCACGCAAATATGAGTTATTGTTTGACTCCGCGAGTTTGAAATCGTATTCGGAAAAACTCAGCTTATCAAATGGAATTAGGTTCAGTCTTCCATTGCATCCATTTTTGAATTTCTTAGCATTGTTTGACAAATTATTTTTATATATTAAATTAACTAGATTTTGGCCTTAACACTATTATTAGCTTAGCTTCGGATTCCGCCCTTAAGACTGATGAAAATAAAAAATATTTTAATTACTACGCAAATACCTGCCCTTCACTTCTTGTTCATGGCCACCTAAACATCTAATTTATATATCACTGATTCGGTAACATAACAAACACTGACTCTGTGTTTGTTGTCGAACTTCACCGATTTTCATGGTTTTTTGTGTACATTTGGTAGGTCTAAGAATAGGTCGTAAGCTATACGGCAGAACCACGTTTGTCGAGTCAGCTATCAATTATATAAAATATTCAATATACCTAATATATTTTTTTTAAACCCGGACCGGCGCGGATTGTTTAAATCATGAGGCTATGTATGGTATTATATGTAAAAATAATGTTATTGCCTTTTTTACATCGAAATGCATGAAAACAATTAGTGAAAGCACAGATTTAATTAACACGAATATTTTTTCACATTCCCCTAATTTTCTAATTTTTATATAAACAACTTTCAAGCCAAAAATGCTCTAGTAGGGTCCCTCTGATATGTTAAATGGCATACTCCTTATATGCCCGATGGAGCAAGAAATGCTCGATGCTTCGCACGCAAGGACACCCGGTTAGTTTGCTCACTAATGTCTAAGTTGCAGTAATATTGTTTGTTGTTTCCAAGTTTGTGTCGCAACTGTCACGTAGCGTTGCTGCACAATAAAGTTAATTTGCGTCGCCTAGTAGTGAATGCCCGCCCTTTATCTGTTAACTTCACTCGAGAGCCCGCATTATCTAATTGAAAGGATGATCTATAGGCTTTTTTCGAGAACTGCCTAAAAAAAAACAAAATGTAATTAATATCACTCGACTCTCGAAGTTGTAGACGAATACGTCTACTTAGGACAAACAGTCCAACTATATAGGCCGGTCCAACTTCGTGAAAGAGGTCAATCGTCGAATCCAACTCGGCTGGGCAGCATTCGGGAAACTTAGAAAAGTCTTTTCGTCTAATATACCTCAATCGCTCAAGACAAAATTGTACCTGTATTGTAGTGGTCTCTCACTATGGGCCTCATAAGAAAGCTCAAGGTCACGCAACCAGCTATGGAAAGGGCTATGTTCGGAATTTCTCTACGAGATCGAATCAGAAATGATAAGATCCGTAGACGAACGAAAGTCGTCGACATAGCTCTGCGGATTAATATGTTGAAGTGGCAGTGGGCGGGGCACATAGCATGCAGAACTGATGGCCGATGGGGCCGAAAAGTTCTCGAATGGAGACCACATATCGGCAAGCGCGATGACCTCATCCAAGTGGCAGGAAGACGCTGGATGCAGGTCGCTTCCAACCGGCTGAATAATGATGATGATGATGAATTAATATTATCAGGATTCATGTATTTTTTTATTACATTACCCAAGAAATTTAAGTCTTTTACCAACATTACATATTATAATATTATAGTAAATTTATAAATATTGTTATAATTATGATTCCCACTGGAGGCCATCGTATTGTACAAGGTTTTATATGTCCGCAACATGGTCTTTCCTCCATGTTATTCGCCTTTGAATCATCATTATCATCAGCCATTTGACGCCCACTGCAGGACATGAGCCTCCTTTGTGGATTTCATAACCATGAAGGGTTTTGCCATAATCGCCACGCTTGGCAGGCGGGTTGGCGATCGCAGCATGTGGTTGGAATCTCAGGAAGACGCTGCTGCCCGTCTCCTGTTAATTGATTTCCTTAGTCGCCTTCTACAACATCCACGGAAGCAAATGGAGTGACGCTATTCTTAATCCGGCGCCACACGGACACACCTTTGAATAAACATCCCTGAAGGCTGATATACAAACAAACATGCAAGTGTTTGTAAGACATATTTCAATGCTAAATAGACGCCAAAGCAGACGAACACTATAATATCAGATGAGGAAAATTTTATTGCCCAGAAGATTTCAACGAAGGTACCTACTTATACCGTGGGCCATCCGTGTTTTCATAAGCACGTAAAAATGGCCATAAAAAACCTCCGACAGCTCGAATCTTCCAAAGGAATCCTTTGGCAAAATTAAACATATTTGGAGCTCATAAATTCACCGGGAAGTTATTAAAACATTTTGCGTTACGTTTTTCCGTGAGGATTTTTTTTTTGTTTTTCGAAGGGCCAGAGATTGATAATGTCCATTTCGGCTTTTCATACAACTTTTTTTGACATTTGTGTCTATTTAGCGAGCAAAAATGTTGCGTGAAGATAAAATATTGTGGCTTTGATTTGATTTAATTTTTTTACACGTGAAAGCATCGGATCGCATGAATACGTTCCAATGGTATTTAATAAATTCGGGTCAAATGACATGATTCGGTGATGTTAGATTGTAGGGTTTATTGTTGTTGTAACTATTAGCTGTAACTCTCATTAGCTACATATATGTCTAACTCTTTATAATTTGTTGTGTAAAGATCATGCTAATAAAAACATGGTTTGAGCAATTTTGATAAAAAAAGCCTCTAGATCAATAAATTTATCGGATAAAAAAAACACATTGCGTTGTTGCATAAAACCGTATTCAATTCATGGTTTCGGATGAAAATTACTGTTCAATAAAACGCGATATAAATGTTACGTAAAAGTAACATTTATGGGTAGAATTTGATGCTGTCTCTTATTTAAACAACGGTTTAGCAAACATAATTTGCATTGCATTATAAACTCACCTCTTCACCTCTTCCTAGGTACACTTAACTCTATGATACCAAAAGCTATAGATTATTGTTTAGTACGTGGGCTTATTGAAGTGCAATTAATTTGGATAGAGCCAGCATTGATCGATCGTATAGCTGATATGCTTAATTACCTTATTTGGGACCACCATCTTGATATATTATCTAACTACACGATATGGGTTGGTGACGTCATAACTACCGAGCGTCGTAGAGGGTCTACGAAGATTCGTAGCAGCCTTTGGCGTAGCACTCTCGTAGCCTTGACGATATTTAAAAAAATATATATTTTGATAAAAAAATACCAATTTAGAACCAAATGAAGTAAGTTAATACTTATTAATCTTAGCTTACATTTAGAATATTATCCAATCGACTGTGTTCTTACACGATTTTATTTAACTTTAAATGTATGTTATAGCAGCAATACCACTCGCTAACGGTGAAGGAAAAACATCGTGAGGAAACCTGAGTGTCTGAGCTATTCACATACCTCAGCGCTTGAAATCGCCAATCCGCGGTGGGCACACATGGCGATTAAGCCCATACTCTCTTTCCGGGAGAAGGCCTGTGCCCTACAGTGGGACGTATATAGGCTGCTTATGCTTGCCATGCTTGTATGTTTAGTTAGAATTCTGTAACCTCTGATATTTTGCTTGTTTGCTCGCTTTGTCAACAAATGTTTGCAAGCATGCAAATGTTTTGATGACAAAACAGTAACCTGGTGCTGCATTGTCGCTCTAACTAAACATTACGAAATGTTGCACGGACACAATAAATGCACTCCTCGATACATACTCCGGGTTTCTCGTAAACCAATAAATACATCTATCTACTGTTAACAGTTTCCAGTTGATTTGCACTTTGGCAAACGGGTAGCTGTTAACATTAGATTAACAGATCACTAGTATACTAGAAACAGGGGGTACTACGAAACTTGACTTTTTCATCTTATGTACTGTGGCGAGATTGTCGCCACCAACGTTGGTCTTTGGCAGCCTTTGAATTTAACAAAAAAAAAAACGGCCAAGTGCGAGTCGGACTCGCGCACCGAGGGTTCCGTACAAACCTGCAAGGTTTACAAAGTTCGTTCATTACGACAATCGAGTCATAACTATGGTATTTTTATTGCAAAACATGAGGAAAAAAGTAATAAGTTTATATTTATTAAAAAATATATATTTTGTAATGTAACTAAAAATTTAAGGTTTTCGGAATTTTTCCTTTATGTGTGCTATAAAACGTTGCTTCATGCCAAATTTCAAGATTCTAGGTCGACTGGAAGTACCCTTTAGGTTTTGATTCCCTTGCGAGTACTTGCGAGTTTCAAAATATGCAGCTTAAATTGCTGTTTATTTTGATTGCGTTGACATAGAAGTTAGATTTTGTTACAGCTTAAAGGTATTATAGACCTGAGTATTTGGTATGAATTTAAATTTAATACCTCTACGCGTTTATGAGGGTAGTAAGTTTAAAATTATTAAAAAAAATATATTATGTGATGTAACTAAAAATTTATGGTTTTCGTAATTTTTCCTTTATCTATGCTATAAGACGTTGCTTCGTACCAAATTTCAAGATTCTGAGTTCACGGGAAGCACCCTGTAGGTTTTGATTCCCTTGCAAGTGTCGAAAATTTGCGGCATAAACGGCTGTATCTTTTGATTGCGTTGGCTTAGAAGTTTGATTTTTTCACAGCTTCAAGGGACAGTAGACCTGAGTAATTGATATAAATTTCAGCTTCATACCTCCACGCGTTCCTGAGAAAAAGGGTCTTGACAGACGGACGGACGGACGGACGGACAGACGGACAACAAAGTGATCCTATAAGGGTTCCGTTTTTTCCTTTTGAGGTACGGAACCCTAAAAATAAGCTAAAATATGAAAAACTAAACAAAAAAACGCTTTTCTAATTGATGTACTAAATTGTAACATATTTTGTTCGGTTTTAGGCGATAGAAATTATATAATACGAAATTGTAAGATAAAAATTTGCTTAATATAGTAAACTTATGAATTAAAATACAACTCGATCTTATTATGGACGGATGAGTACACGCGCATTGATAGCTTGTTGAATAAGGACTGGGGTGATTTTAGTTATACGTTGCAAAAAGGTGTATTGGTGTCAATTCAGAGGTGACAAATTAATGATGTGCGTACATACTTTGCCCGTACATACATTTTTAACCGACTCCAAAAAAGGAGGAGGTTATCAATTCGACGCGTATATTTTTAATTATTACGCGTATATTTTTTTAGCATCAAAAGAAGTTTGGTAGGATCGCTTTAAAAAGTCCCGAGACTGCCGCCTCCTTGCAATGCTAATTCAAATTTTTTTTTCTTTAGCCCAAACTACGCTTTAACTTTTATTTATGGCTATAAATAAAATCTGGACTGCCAGCGTTCGACTGAGTAAGCGATTTCCCTGTTTGTGTAAGCCTGACCCAATTTGAGCCAATTTAAAATGCCAACCCATTCCGAATTTCCTTCTGTTTGCTTTGTTTTATATTGATTTTGACAGTTTTTGCCAGCACTTAAGCCGCACATAGATCACACAAACAATTGAAACTAAGCGAAAATACCGCAAACAGTGTCCACTCTGCAGTTAATCGTATTTACGAGGGCAAAACCCACTTTGTATGATTTGGCAAATAGAAGCAGGTTAAATTGCAAATCTAACAGTTAGAAATTGAGCTGATATGTGGTAAGTTACCGGTCAGGCATATAATAAACCTCTGTTGGTATTGCAATTAACTGTGGCACCAGTAAATTACTGTTGATCTAGACTTGCGGCTAATGCGCTTGACTACAAAAACAGAGGTTGTGGGTTCGACTCCCACATGTGGCCGCCGTGCTTGCTTTTTACAAATGGCCCCAGTCTGGGTATATTTCCATGTTTGTGGTGTCCTTGGTTACCATTGCACAGGGTATAATAGTTTCGGACCAGGACAAGTGATTGGGCTGTGTTACAATTTTTATTATTACCTATCAAATATATTTCCCTTAAATAAAGACGTTACCAATAGCGAGGTTTTGTCTAAATATGCGAGCGGATGCTAAATGTGCTAGTAAACTAAAAGTAAAGGGGTGCCCACAGGTTTTTTTTAAATTTACTATCCTTCCAAGTGGGTCATTCTGCCAAAGGCAACAGACCTGGCCCCATAGGGCGGTTGACCCACCCACTCTCTTGGTCTTAAAGTTAGTTGTACCTTTATTTTTTATGTTAAGATAATGCGTACCTGTATTATAATTAGTGTACCTACACAATCGGCATCCTTTGTACCTACATCATACTTATTTAGTGAAAGATATTTATAGGTTCAGGTTAAATATTGTTCTTGAAGTAATTTTTTATTTAAACTGCAGCCTATTTGCTGTTTTTCTTCCAAATAAATAAAATAAAAAAAATAAAAAATAGAGAAAAATATACACATATAGATTTTCAATAGAACAATATAAGCACGACAATAGTTGTTATTTGCCCCGATTTGGTAGTCTACAAAGCAATAGCCAAGAACTTCGAACCGTGCGTTGCGCCGAGTTATGTTGCATGGATGATGCCATTGCAATGCGATTGGTTAATACACTACCATTAGTGTCAATGAAACAATCATGACTCTATTGAACCACTGAACCACTGTGCTTTTTAGAGACTCGACCCCCTGTATTTCTTATTACCACAACATTTGCCGCAGGTCAGCTGCAAGGGTCGGGATACGCGGAGCAAGAGCCCGAGTTCCTCTCTCCGCTGGAGAACCTTACTGTGGCGCAGGGCCGGGACGTCCACTTCACCTGCACCGTCAACCATCTCAGCACCTATAAGGTAAGAGTTAAGGCGAATGGTAGCGGGGCGATAGGACGCCGGCTTCTCATTCGGGAGGTCGTGGGTTCGAATGTCGGCACGTACCTTTGCCGTGATGCATGCCTTGTTTGCAAAATTACGATGAAAACAGATAGACATTATTTTACACTATTACACATTTAAAACATAATGTCTTACAGCAAAACTTTACTTACTTACTAACTAACCACCATCTTCTTTTTACCATCATCACCATCTTACCAATGTTTTGTGTTTTGGAAAATATAACTTTAAAAAAATTGTAATGTTGATTTGGTTTTTTCATTTGGGAATAATATTGCGATACATCTGGCAGATAGATTGAAGTGGAAATATCATACTTTATGTCATTAAGGACCTCAAAATGCGCATAACTTTGTTTAAACATGTAGGTATACAATACATACGTAAATAACAATACATTACTATCATATGTATGCATGTATGTATACCTAACGTCACATACAGGGTGAAACAGGATCCCGATCTTTTTGAAAAGAGGGGCTTCCACTCGTGGATATGAACAATTAATTGCCAATAAATTATCAGCTGTTCCATAGTAAAGGTATAGTAACGTACATGGAAAGGCTTTTTTCGCAATTTCAAAGTTTTTTACCGTTGTTCGTATAAACTACGAATTGAACCTCCACTTTTCGGGAAAATGAGGATCTTGCCACACCCTGTGTGTGACGGTCGGTCTGGTATAGGTCGGCAAAAGTACCAACTACATAGTGGATGAGACGCCATTTCTCAACTCTGATAAAGTGCTTTCGCATCACGAAGCCAACTTTATCTCAAATAGAGTATGTAATCAAGTCGTATATAGTGGAGCTTCACATTTTATACAGGGATGCGTTTTTAGTTTTAAGGTTTGTTACAAAAATTAAATTAAATTTTAAACAAAGCATTATAGACTAGATGCGTATTTTACGGAACGAATATTTTAACGTAGTACAAAAATATTACAGATCGTATCAATGCTTGGTACAAACGTTACCTATTATCAAATCACTCCTCATTTTACTTATAATGAAATTGATTTATTGAGTTCCTTGCTCTATTAAGGTAAAATGCTAAAAAGAGATGTATGCATATTAATAGTTTCTCACTCTAACCTGCATCAGACTGCAATGTCAGAAAGAGATGTCTCTGAGACTCCCTCGTTTGTCTAGTAGTAACACGCGTTACTACCAAAACGAAGTCAATGGGTTCGATTCCCACTGGAGGCCCCATACTTAAGTCTGGATGTATTTCCATGTTTGTGATATCTGTGTCTGGTAACCATCACACAGGTTATCCTAGTTTGGAACCAGGTGTTTTGTGGAAACTATTGTTATGAATATTGTCCCCTTCCTTTTTCCGGTATTTTCAATATTTATACTTTGACGTTATGTAGCGAGAAGTTATATACAATGATTAGCGTTAGAAAATAACGCCCTGTCTTTTTAACAGGTAAGAAGAAAATGTCTTCTGATAACGAGAACGGTTTTGCCTAGTATCACTGTTCGCCTATTATCACTCAACAAGTATTCTTTGTTACAAAAAAAGACAGACACGAAACTAAGTAAATTCTTGGAATGATTCTTAGGCAAACAGCGAAAAAATGTAACAAGATATAAATCAACATATTTCTTTTAATTTGCAAAATAAATTTGAAGCATATCGTGCGCCCATGCGGGCAGTCAGTAATAAACCGGCCTTTGAACCGATTACAGTGTTTCTATTGCTAGCCAACAATTACCTCACTGGCGACGATTTTGTTATTAAAGTACCCGCGTTAACTATTTTCGGAGTGCGAAATGACTAATTATATCGGCAATTTAAGTATTTTTGATCATAATGTTCAACAGTGGAACATCTTTAAAGGACGGCTAGAACAATATATAAAACTAAATGGTGTCAAAGACGAAAGCAAAAGTGCTTTGTTAATTACTCACCTGTCCGACGATACCTACAGTTTGGCCCTCAGAACACAAAAAGAAGGAGAAGTGTTATAATGGCCCGTTTGCTAGAAAACCGATGTCGCCACTTACTCACACAGCTACATTGTCCTCATAATCTCTATTTGATTACAACATAAACAACCGACTCACTATTCGCTGTTTATACAAATGAAACAGCCAATGAGAAGAGCAGCACAACATTAGTGATGGGGACGAAAAAGTACATTATCGATTATACTTAAAAAAAATCGTACATCGTACAAAAACTTTTTTGTATATTATGTCGTTTTTTTTTTGCCATCTATACCTAAATAGTAACTAATTATTTCTCTACGTCGCGTAGTCTGTAACTACTTTATTTCGTTGTAGTAATCCTTTGCAAAAGGCTGCCTAAGCTTTTATTTTTACAGGCTTTGCCTACCAATGTGTTAATTCCTAAATATGTCAGTTTTGTTCATACCTACCTATCGTATAATTCGTGAATTCCGTTTCATCGTAAATTCTAATCATACAAATATTCTAAATGACAAAGTTTAGAGAACATTTGCTGATTTAACTACAAAATGTAGGTATGCAAAACCTACATAGGCGACGAAACGACGTCGGCTGTGCCGCGCCGCTTGAATATAATTCAAAACATATCGCCTGCGTAATTTTTGTTTGAAGCGGCAAGATGCCTGCGCCTTGCCTTCACCTTATGCGCGTTTTTGTATAGCGCACACCTTAAAAAATCTAGAACTACTTATTTTAACTCGTGAATTAATGAGCAGTGACTGTAGATGTTTCTGAGTTTGGATTAAAATTTTCATTGCCTTGGTGGGTGACAACTGTGATGGGTACATAAAAAACATTCTCAATAATATCACATAAATAATATTTTTATTAACTTGTGAAAAATACATTAGGTAGTAAGAACTCAAAGGGCCGGTTTCTGAACTGAGAATTTCACTAAGTAAAAACATAAGTAACGTTCTGTCACGCTCTTTTGCGAAAAATTCGAAGAGACAGCACTACAGTTAACCATTTACTTAGCGAAATTCTCAATTCAGAAACTGGCCAAAAGAAACTTGTGAAACATAAACTTAAAGAAACTTTCGAAACACATTTACATTAAAAAGATAACATCATCATCCGACTGAGATCCTGCAAAGAATATTTTACTGTTCCCTTAAAAAGTAAATATTTATTTAGAACTTGTCACTTATTGACATTGTTCAATGTTTTGCGTGATTTCTTTTTTCGAGGTTTTTCTTCAATCGACATAAATCTACCAGTTTCTGGGCCTACGGCAACTCGTTGCTGTATCTAAAATACAAAAAGTATGCATTTGTAAAAATTTTTAATTTTTAAGTTAACACAATACCTGAAACACGTCAATTAAAGTAAGTCATTTACAACAACTTTGGTTTACGACTTTTGAAAACTCGATGTTATATTTTCAACTTTGTTCATATGATTTTTCGATTTTCTAGTCTGTGGCGGCGCTATATGACCGATAAATTATGTGTTCAATCGAATGGACATTCCTCTATGTCTGAGAATTATTTACAGGGGTCTTTGACATTCGCAGCATTTTTCGACAAAAAAATATCCGTTACTTCCAAAGGGATCTAAAATAGTAAATAAATTATGAAATTATTAAAAACATTACCTGGTCACCTGTTATTTCTTCAGGAACGCATGTTTCAACAGTAACAATATCCGAAACTTTCTAATACTGATCTAAAATAGTAAATAAATTATTAAATTATTGAAAACACTTCATTTACTTTATTTTAAATTAATCGAATTTCATTTATAAGATTAGGCTCATAAAAGATTATAAGAATATTATTTAGTACCATAACCACATCACCTGACTTGTTTCTTTAGAAACACTTTCTTTTGCAGAGTTATGCGTCGTTGCCTCCATTCCCTCACTTGAAATAGAGAATCAGAATAAAGTAACAATCGAATATTCCACACCATGTAAAATATAATTATGCCGTGATTTTAGATATACTGGTACCTTAACATTTATGGAACTTCTTATTACTGGTATTTTCAAAGAAAGACCTGCCCACGTTAATATTTTTCCCCCCTTTAGCATCTGGAAACATTTCTCCGTAAAATGGATGGAGCAACTAGTATTTGATTTGAGAGGAAGCGAGTTAGGCAATCTCCCTGTAGTTACAATCCATTTATCCTTCCTATTAGGGTCTTTGGGAAACCTGAAATTAAATCTTTATTAAAAACTTTTTGAAATACGTGGTGAAAACTAAGCCTATTTATATTACGACAAAATCTGCCACTAAAGTAGAAGCTTCCTTAGCAACTGAAGTCCACGCGGACGGAGTCGCGGACAACAGCTACCTAGTCGTACAATATAATTGGTTCTAGTAATTTTGGAAGTCTGGACGAACGAATGTAAATGCGACGAAGTATCGATACTTAATCAGTCTGGAAAGAAAGCAACTACCCCATCACTATGACTCCCGCTGACACCTACTGGTGACTTTGACAGTTCACGGCAAATACATGCGGCCGTACCACGAAACATCGCAATTCATCGCATAGAACAATAGTCAGTTTCGCGAGACGGTCCATTGCGGGCTTGCTTTTTCGTGTTAGAAAACCTCCACGAAAATTCTACATAAAAACAGCAGTGGAGTAAACCCAACGATATAAATACGTCTCATTTATGTTCTTAGTACTGGAATGCATATTGCACAGGAAAATTATTATAATTATGATTTTTCGTAGTTTAAAGATGGATATAGTGAGTAAAATAGGCTTACCGGTGAAAAAACACTGCACTGTTATTTGAATAGCATGTATCACTGCGATTTCTGTAGGTAATCAGGCATTTTTCACTTATGTTACGGCGATAGCGGGCGCGAGGCGATTGACGGCCATATTTAAAAGTTTCGCCGAGGTTAGCCCAACCGGGCTAACGTTGGTCGACAGTGCCACGCCCATATGGCACTTCTCCTTCTTTTTGTGTTCTGAGGTTTGGCCAGAAATTTACTGCATCCGCAAACGTTGGACGCAGTGAAGTATGACGACTTGGTCAAGGGATTGGACAAACATTTTTCTCCAAAGCGATGTCTTCTGGCAGACAGGGAAAAGTTCTACGAAGCTAGGAGAACAACGGGTGAAAGCGTCGAGCAGTGGGCAGTGCGAGTGAGGGGGCTCGCCATACACTGCCAGTTCGAAGGCATGCTGGAGCAGGCGTTACGTGACCGCTTTGTGCTGGGCATAGGCGTGGGAGTGGAGCGCGACAGGCTTTTCGAAATGGACGCTTCCAAACTCAGCTTCTCCAAAGCCTTGGAGGTGGCGCAGCAAGCGGCGAGCGCGCGACAGGCGCGGCAGGCCGCAGAACCCGCGCGAATTAAGGAGGAACCGGTGTACTGGGCGGGCGGCGCGCGAGGCGGCGCGCGATCGGCTCCCCGCCCTGGCACCAGCGCCGGCGGCCAAGGCGCGTCCGCGACCGCGGCTGGCGAGGGACCCCGCTGCGCAATCTGCGGGCTCCGATTTCATAACGCCGAAAAGTGCCGGTACAAAAACTACCGTTGTCAGGCGTGTGGTGCTAAAGGTCATTTAAAAAAAGTTTGCAAAAAAAAAGTGAAAGTTCATAACGTTAATATGGAAGATTCCGATCAAGATTGCGAGACTTGCCAGGACTGTAAGGAATGTAAGCTCTTTAACCTGAGGTATGTTGGCCCTATTCTTTTATCAGTTTTTATAAAAAACATGCCTTTTAATATGGAGTTAGATTCCGGATCAAGTGTTAGTGTCATGTCGAGTCAAATGTACAAAAAACATTTTTCAGCGATGCCCCTTTCTAAGTGCGATTTGAAAATGTGTTTCTATAACGGGCACAAAATAACACCACTAGGTTTTTTGTCCCTAGCTGTACAATTTGATAAAAATGTTCATGATATAACATTCTATGTCATCCAAAATGGCGGCCCGCCTTTGCTAGGGCGCGATTTTATGTCAAAGTTCTCTGTGGAATTTACGACGGGTAAAAATTTAAATTATGTAAGTAGTCAGGATCAGGAGCGTGACGTAGAGGTGCAACAGCTGATGAACGAATTTGAGGATCTTTGGAAGAACGAATTAGGTTGCTTTAATAAGTTTGAAATTAATTTACACCTCAAACAAGATTCGAAACCACGTTTTTTCAAGCCACGCACAGTACCCTTTGCCCTCAAGGATAAGGTAGAGGACGAGCTAAAAAGACTGGTACAGGTAGGTATTTTAGTACCGGTCAGCTGTTCAGAATACGCTACGCCAATAGTCCCCGTTTTGAAGGAAAATGGCAAAGTACGAATCGCTGGTGATTTTTCGGTGTCCTTAAATAAGGATTTACACGTAGATAAATATCCCATGCCTAAGATAGAGGAAGTATTTGCTAAATTGGGTGGTGGAGAAAAATATTCAAAAATTGATTTATCGAACGCGTACAATCAGTTTAAGCTATCAAAGTCTTCACAAGACCTAACAACAATCAGTACGTCAAAAGGTCTTTTTAAATATACAAGGCTAGTCTATGGATTAGCGAACGCACCGGCTTTATTCCAAAACGCTATGGAAACATTGCTAGCTGGTATTGAAGGCGTAAGTATATGGCTAGACGACATTTGTTGCACAGGGCCGGATAGGCAGACTCACATGCGTAGATTACGCGAAGTTTTAAGGAGATTAAAGGACGCCGGCTTAAGGTTACAGAGAGAGAAGTGTGTTTTGTTTCAGGACAGCGTTACCTACTTGGGTTACGTCATAGACAAACACGGGTTACACACTAGTCCAGAGAAAGTGACCGCAATATTGAATGCTCCAGAGCCATCTAACGTTACTGAGGTAAAAAGGTTCCTCGGTGTAGTGAACTATTACAGGAATTTTATTCCTAACGCATCCTCCATGCTAAGTCCACTACATGAGCTGCTTCGCAGCTCCACAGCGTGGAAATGGGGCGAGCGGCAGCGGCAGGCTTTCGAACAGGTCAAGCACGAACTGGCGTCGGAGCGCGTGCTGGTGCACTTCGACCCGGAGGCGCAGCTGGTGCTGACGGTGGACGCGGGCCCGGCCGGCCTGGGCGCCGTGCTGGCACACACCGGCGAGGGTGGCGAAGAGCGTCCACTCGCGTTCGCTTCGAGGTCATTGACAGAAAGTGAAAGGAACTACAGTCAAGTGCAAAAGGAAGCAACTGCGATTATTTTCGGTGTTAAGAGGTTTCACCAATACCTATACGGTCGCAGCGACCCATTCATTTTAAAGACCGACCACAAACCTCTAATATCGATTTTCAACAATAAAAACGGTATTTCCGTTACGACAGCCGCGCGATTGCAACGGTACGCATTGATATTGTCGGCGTATAATTACATCGTCCAATATACATCGGGAGATAACAATATCATAGCGGACTATTTTTCACGGGCACCGGTAAACACGGAAAATACCACGGACGTTGAGGGTAGTAGTGTTTATTTAAAGTTCCTGCAATGTAACGTCGAGCCCGTGTTGTTTGAGAACATCAAGGCAGCAACGCAGAACGACCGTACTTTACAAACAGTAATGAAGTATATGAAAAATGGGTGGCCACGAAAAATCATTTGTAAAGTAATTAAACCATACTTTCAGAGTAAAATGGATTTACAAATTGAAGAAGATTGTTTATTAAGGGGCCACAGGATTGTAATTCCGTTGATTTATAGGGAAAAAATTACACTCGAGCCATTTAGGTATTACAAAATCAAAGAGTATGGCTAGGAGTAGAATGTGGTGGCCGGGTATCGATATCGATATTGAGCGGTACGTAGGATCGTGCGCGATCTGTGCAGCGGTGAGAAGCGCTCCGCCCCGCGCGCCGCCCGTTTCGTGGCCGCAGCCGACCGGGCCTTGGCAGCGCATACACATAGACTACCTATCAGTGGGGCAAAGGGTGTACTTAGTTGTCATAGACGCATTCAGTAAATGGTTAGAATGTATTTATATGAACAATGGCACCTCTACACATGCCCTGATTGGAAAATTAAAGTTTTTATATTCTACGTTTGGACTGCCAGACCTGATTGTATCCGATAACGATATCAAAATAAATTCCGTAGAATTTATTAAGTTTTGTTCAAGCAATAGCGTGAAGTACATGACTTCACCAGTGTACCATCCTTGCAGTAATGGGCAAGCAGAGAATTCTGTCAAAACATGTAAAAAGATGTTGAAATGTATTCTGGGCGACAACCAATCTATAGAACAAATAAACGAGCAACTTTTGGGTTATTTGTTTGTTTACAGAAATACAGCTCATTGCACGACAGGTATTTCACCTGCAAAACTGATGTTAGGAAGGGAATTGAAGTCCAGGCTAGATTTAATCTTACCAAAACAGCAGTCGAGCGTGTTAAAAAGTGAAGAATTGCCAAATAGCAGAAAATTTAAAACGGGTGATGTGGTTTGGTCGCGTATTTTCTTTCATAGGAAAGCACAATGGGCTCTAGGTATCATTAAAAAAAAGCTTGGCAACAGAATGTTTGAAGTGATGGTTAAAAATAAAATTTGTAAACGACACGTTGATCAACTCATACATTACACTGGACAACCTGTTAGAGATTTAATTAGAATAAATGACACAGAAGAGTCTGAGGTAGATCAAAGTAACCAGACCAACCAGCGCTCGAACTGTCCACCTCAGAGCATTGTTCCATTGTTACCACAGCCACATCCGGAAGACGAGTTACCCATATTACCCTCACAGGATGCATGTGAGCCTATGGACTGTGACCCCGCGACTACTGGTGACGGTGATGAGGAGCAATGGCCAGAGGCACTTGAGGCCAACGTATCAACTAATTTGGAAACTGCTATAGCTGATATTCAGCCAGATGTAAATGTAAGGGAAAGTGGAGGGCCGAGTAATTCTGAACCAGGGGTTACAAACAGTGAAGCTGCTCAGCCATCTACTCGCTCTCTCAGGCCTAGAACTAAGATAGATTATAAGAAGTTCTTTTGAGTCTAAGAACTAAGAAGTTATTTTAATTATCAGTAGTTATTAGTGGTTAGGGTTAGTCGAATGGATTGCAGTAATTATATATGTATTAAGAGTCTGATTATGTTTCAGACTTTCAAACTGATGTTGGAGGAGTGAAGCATATCGTGCGCCCATGCGGGCAGTCAGTAATAAACCGGCCTTTGAACCGATTACAGTGTTTCTATTGCTAGCCAACAATTACCTCAAAATTACTTCTCAATGTAACCTCTTATCTGCCAGGGGCACAAAAAGTGAAAAGAAAAATCACGAGCTCGACCTATAATCATAAAAAAATCTATAACGCTTACCGCTTCTGCAGCTGTACTGAAAAAGTTAAATTTCCAGGTGGCATGGATAAAATCGGACACGAAGACAATACTGGCAATCCATACGCATATGGTAACGCTGAACCCGAGGCTGTCGGTGACCCACAACGGTCACAACACCTGGAAGCTGTACATAAATACCGTGGAGCCGAGAGACTCGGGCACTTACATGTGCCAGGTCAACACGGACCCTATGATGAGCCAGGTAAGAGCACTTTTTGGTTTTTGTGGTTTATAAGAAATCCGTTACACTCTGTATTAGTAATAGGTATCAGTGCCATCAGGTAAATTTTTAAAAGGAAAATTTTCGGAGTTCTTATATTAAAACTAAAACAGATATGAACAAGAGTGCACACGTCGTAAGTCCATCGAAAAATTGCTCTAGGTTTAAGATAAAAACATATTGTCCTAGATTTAGCACAAGATCTTCAACCGATACTAAAATTACTGGTTTAAGGTGCCTAAAGACATAATTTTAGAAGGAAATGGAATTGATGGAAGGTTACTTAATTTTTAAACATGTGAAACATTTTTTTACTATCACAATAAGGCGTAGTGTGGCACCGGATTAAGAGCTCCGTGTGGCGCTGGATTAAGAATAGCGTCACTCCATTTCCTTCCGTGGATGTCGTAGAAGGCGACTAAGGAAATCAATTACCAGGAGACGGGCAGCAGCGTCTTCGTGAGATTCCAACCGCATACTGCGATCGCCAACCCGCCTGCCAAGCGTGGCGATTATGGAAAAACCCCTCATGGTTATGAAAACCACAAAGGAGGCCTATGTCCTGCAGTGGGCGTCGAATGGCTGATGATGATGAAGGCGTAGTATTTAAATCCCTTTAAACAGAGCCCGAACTCTACTTTTTATCACTGCCAAATTTCACATTACCTTAAAACTCAAAAAACGCATGTCGCGAAATGATCCCTAGAAACCGTCAAAATATCCTAAACCACATTACGTCACCACTAAGCGGGATCATAATAAGTTCTTTAAAAAGGACGCGGAGAGGAAATTTACAGGACGTAATTACCGTTTGCTGGTCCCACTGCCGCGCCAAGCGGCCTGAATGGAACTTTGATACATTATTATTCCTACGGGGGCACGGCGCAGACTTGCGGCTTTTGTCTCCCATTTACACGAATATTGTGCTTTAGCTGCTACTAATATAACTGTCTATTATTAACGGACATACTTCGACCAAATAGGGGATGTGTTAGCAAAGGGCAAGATAAAAAGTACCCGAAACTGGCGTGCGTGCATGCAACGACTAATGAATGTTCAGGAAGCGAAAGCGATCTGTCAGGATCGTGGCAAGTGGCAGTCCCTGGTCTCTGCCTACCCCCCTGGGTTACAGGCTTAGGTTTATGTATGTATTTATTACTAACAGTTTTTACAATAGCATTCCTTCGAGGGCACGGCGCAGACTTGAGGTTTTTATCTCCCATTTACGAAAATCTCGTACAGCTACTTGCGCTGTAGCTACTATTGATAATACATTTACTTTGACACAAAACTTGTAACTGCAAGATAGGGCTTTAATATAGCTACAACCAGTGTGATCGGATTTAATTGAGTACCTTCTATAATAATATATACCTTCAGTTGGGGAGAAGAGATAACGTGGATCTGTTAAAACAAGCAAGTATATTACCTAATTGGTTTTTTATTGTATCCCGAATTTCTGAAGCAAAACAGTGATTTTACCACTTTTATGTTATGTCTTCCTGCCAAATGTAGGCATTTATATTCACTGCTATAACACTAATTGTATTAGATACTGCACAGTCGATACACATTGTGCTCAAGTAATTCCGTTCTAAAAACGAGTTCAAAGCTGTCTTCGTAAGACGTTTGATTGAATGCAATCTCACGTTGTTCTTGCAACTGTAGTTACTGTAGGTACGTAATGTAAATCAAGCACAGCATGTCTCTGCTCTGGTTCAAAACTTTGCATATTATTATCTAGTTTTCAAAACGCAATAACGGTCAACTTCACCACATCCTTCCATTCTCGCATAACCTATTTGGAATACATATTCTTGCGTACACTTCCATGAGGTTACTATACCGTGTATTGCAACGCCACAGTTATGCTTTTAGAGGTAATTTTCCATTCAAACCAACCCGAAGTTAAACCACAGAAGTGTTTTAGGACTATTATGTGATATGTCGCTAATTTTATTACGTAACAGTTTGTACTCTTGCATGTTTGAATGTCTGTTACGCAAAAAAAAAGCTAACCGGATTTGGATGAAATTTGGCACATGGTTACTCTAGAAATTGTGGGTTCGAATCCCGTACCATATTGTTTTCTAAATTACGTACATTTGTGCATTTATACCACTCTCCGGACCCAATTTTGAAGTCCACACAGATAAAGTCGTGCGCAGAAGCTAGTTGTAAATAAAAAAAATCCTAACGACCTCTCTCCGAACGAACTCTGTTCGAGGGCTACACGCTACATTCCTTCTTCACAGTGTGAAACAAATTATAATTAGTAAAATCTCACACAAAATGAGGCTGCCACTTACCTGCTTCCTTTGTGAGGCCGAGCACGCCCGCAGATGTAATATAAATATTCACAGAAGTTGCACCCTGGAAATGTTTTTGTTTGCGTAAATTAATTTTACTTGAAGGCTTAAACTCTCTACAGACGACATATTTGCCATTACGAGTGCTGAGGTATGTAGGTACTTAACCATCTTTGATAAACCCACTGAAATGGCTAAACAAAGAGCCTAATCCACAACTTAACAGTTGTGGTCACCCACAACTAGTCCGTAACTAGTCAAATGGCGCACCGTACATAATCCTTTAGTTCTCTAGTTCTTTATCTTGGTCCAGTGACCCGATGGGACAACGACATTACTAAAGCCGTCAGAACGCAATTGACGAGATTGGCGGGGTATCGATAATGTTGGCGTGACAGGAAAGAGGCTCATTCACATTAGTAGGCTTTATTCATGATCTGGATAGGTAGATAGATAGATATCATAGATCTTAGTCTAGTCAGATTAGTCAGACTGTTGAAAGTAGATCGGATGAAGGTGGATTAGCTATGGAATATTTGGGAGCTCTCGATCTAATATTACATTTTCGAAGTTAATAATATGACGAATTACATATATTACTGGAGCAATATTACTCGCTGACGGCAAAGGATAACAAGCGAGGAACTTGAGTGTGTGAGGTATTTATACATCTCGGAGTCTCCAATCGGTGAGCATGGGTGATTGACTAATCCCATACTTTATTTCACTGAGAGAAGGTAGTACTCTGCAGGGCGATATAGAGCCTGCAGCTGCGTGTGAAACTTCTCGTCCTACTTAGTGAGCCAGGTATATGCCAAGTGGAATTTAGTCAAGTCGAGCGGAGAATGCGCGGCGGGGCCGGGCAGGAATGCCGGCGTGACGTCTTCATGCGACGGCGCGGGCCAACTTTTCGAATGTTTTGTGTGTCTGTCGTGGCGGTGTGGCATAGTGTTATGGTACTACAGAGTTTTAACTTAGAACGTGAGGTGCATAATGAAAGGATGAGACACACCAACGCGGTGGTGGTGGCTGTCGATACATACGTCCATATAGATACTAATGCAGTAAATGACGTATGTATGGACCGCCACCGCCACCGCGTTGGTGTGTTTCATTCTTAAGGCGTTTAAGTCAAGCATGATTCTCAGTCGACGGTAGCTTGATTTTGTACCGTGACTCGATGATTGGGGTCATTGCTCAATTGGTTAAGACGAAATAAAAAAATGTATCTCTTACGGTATTGTGGCACAGTGAAGACAAAACAACAAGTCCTGTTGAGATTATACCATACAATAAAAATTATTAATCAGGGGACTCAAAGTGTTTTTAAGATTTTTTTGCTTGTGATTTATTATAAAAACAGTAATACATACAATTGTCAAACTTGGTGTAAAATGCAGTCTCTATATTATAAAAACAAATAATAGAAAAATTGATCAAGTGTAAGACGGACCCAAACTGAATAATGAACAATTTTTTTAGGGTTCCGTATCTCAAAAGGAAAAACCGGCCAAGTGCGAGTCGGACTCTCACACGCAGGGCTTCGTACCATTATCTATACAACATTCGAATATTTCAAGCGTCTACCTGTTGCCGTTATTAATATCGAGCAAACAACGGCAAAAAGCACGTTTGTTTTATCGGAGCCCCCCATAAACATTTATTTTATTCTGCTTTTAGTATTTCTTATTACACCGCCAACAGAAATACATCATCTGTGAAAATATCAACTGTCTAGCTATCACGGTTCATGAGATATATCTCATAATGATGATAGACAGAAATACACACGGACAGTGGAGTCTTAGTAATAGGGTCTCTTACCTTTTGGGTACGGAACCCTAAAAACGGAACCCTTATAGGATTACTTTGTTGTCCGTCCGTCCGACCGTCGGTCCGTCTGTCTTTCAAGACCTTTTCTCGGGAACGCGTGAAGATATCGGTTGAAATTGAAACCATATACTCAGGTCTATAATCCCTTGAAGCTGTGAAAAAATCAAACTTCTAAGTTAACTAAATCGACTTAGTCGGAGTTAACCTGTTAATTTAAATTTTTAAGAGTTTATCTTCTAATGAATATAGTTCATGTTTTGTTTCTCCTCGGAATTGCTCGAAATTTCACAAATGTTACATAAAGGTAAGCGCCCACAGCTCTTTACAGCACGCGTCAGACGGATCCTATTAAACGGATTAATTTGTGGCAGTACGTGCACTGTATCTGCAGCTATCGGATTAGCAACACGACAAGCATTTGTAAACATATTTTTACCCACAGCTCTTAATAACAATAAATTAATTAAATTCAATTTACATAATAAAAACTAAATGTTGACATAATGAGTGTACAAGTTATAAGTATCAGAATGAATTAATTTTGTTTAGAAACTAAGTTAAGCTAAGTAAGAAACTCCATATAATTCTTTTAAAAAAAATAGTTTTTAACCGAAAGTTTATAACGCATAAGTTTATAATTACAATGTAAGCATAATCAGCCTATATGCGTCCCACTGTAGGGCACAGGCCTTCTCTCAAGGAGAGAGTATGGGCTTCACCACGCGTGCCCACCGCGGATTGGCGATTTCAAGTGCTGAGGTATGTGAATAGCTCAGACACTCAGGTTTCCTCACGATGTTTTCCTTCACGGTTAGCGTGTGGTATTGCTACTATAACTTCACAATGTACATAACTTAGAAAACCAAGTCATAGGTACATGCCCGCACTTGGGATCGAACCTGGGTCTCTCGCTTCCGAGTCCGATGTTCTACCCACTAGGCTACCAACGCTCTTAATTACATCATAATTACAATGAATTAATGATTTGGAAAAAGTAAAAAACTCCACGTTCATACAAGAAAAAAAACGGATTTTTTAACTTAATGTTTACACTTCTATTGATCACCAGACACAATTGTCTTCTAAAAACTCGTTAACGTTACAGTTTCACATCAGATATTTTTGTTTTCTAAATAATCCTATTGTTATAATAGCACAGAGTATGCTAAGAGACCATATTTTATTAAACCACATCAAAATACTACATTTTCTGAACCACGTTATTGTAGAACTTTATACATACGGTCCCAACGTGTTAGTTCTTTTGTTTTGCTAAGAGTTTTTCAGATAATGTTTATCTGCCCGGTGACTGTTGCACAGAATATTCTAGTTTGAGACTAGCCCAAGTACCAGTTTCGAGCCAGCGTTATTATAATAACGAAAATATAATAAAGAACTTCTAAAAGCATCATATTTTTCTCATCTGGGGTTAAACGCTTTGTAACTGAGCGGATTGTTCACTTTGCAGACGCGACTCTGTTGACTTAGGTTCAATAACGCTCTCAGCTGCTAGCTCTTTAATTCAACGAGAAATTCGTCTCTAACTGAACACTGAAAGCTAAAAGCTACTGTAGAAATCTTTGTACCTTTTCTACCGTGTTTAATGTTATAGTGATTAAAAATATAAAACGACTAAACCGAGACATGGAACAAACCAATCTAATGCATAAAAAAGCGTCATTGTCGTAACTTACGTAATGCGGGCTGGATTTCTCTGTGTAACAAGGTCCAATTTATTATGTTATTTGTAAGATTTAAGTGTTATCACTGCTTCTACAATCCTTCAAGGTTTGCTAAAAAAAATTTCTTACAGAGTTACGCTCGTCTTTGTAGTTGTTATTTCTAATAAAAATTTTTTACATCCTATTTCGTGTGCAATAAAAAATAATTAATAAACGCTGCGTCTTCCGGTCCGCGGTCGCCAGGTCAGAACTTTTTCACCCCTTAGGCCTTAGGCCATCAGTTCTCCGAGTTATGTTCCCCGCCCACTGCCACTTCAACTGAGCAATTCTTCGAGCTATATCAATAACTCGGGTTCTTCTGCGGATCTCCTTATTCCTGACTCGATCATGCAGTGAAGCTCCTGTTATAGCTCTCTCCCGGTTGCTCGCTAGGCAACCTTGAGCCTTCTTATGAGGCCCATAGTGAGCGACCAGGTCTCAGTCTAAGGTCTAAGTCATTTTTGGTAGCCGGATCTCTGCCGGGGATTCTTCGCACCCCCTGCCCCGCCCTTACCATGACCGCTACCGTAGCCAGGAATAGTGGGGCCGCCGGGGACTGGGGGCCTGGGTATTTTGGATACAATCATGAGGGGGTTTTGCCATAATTGCCACGCTTGGCAGGTGGGTTGGCGATCGCAGTATGCGGTTGTAATCTCAGGAAAACGCTGCTGCCCATCTCCTGGCAATGTATTTCCTTAGTCGCCTTCTACGACATCCGCGGAAGGAAATGGAGTGACGCTATTCTAAATCCGGCGCCACACAGCAGATAAATTATTATTTCGTAAAAATTTGAAGAAGAAAAAAGAAGAAGATATGTACACATTTATTAGGCGACACAATACTCAAAAACATAAAATCATGCAACATTATATAACAGCCCTCCTTGAAATCGTAATAAATCCTGGTAAAGCATGGGCTATTAAAGTACACAGATTCTGTGAATAATAAATGTAAATTGTGAATTAAAGCTCATATATCAAACTCATGTAGCATATGCCAAAGTCAGACATTTGTCTCTAAAATGCGTGGCTATAGCGCATATTCGATTAGGTAATAGGATACCTACTCGCTACAAATACCACTAGGTCTAAATTGTCCACAGCATTATAACAGCGGAGACGCACTAACAGTTATTTAGCGTGTATTCAAACGCCCGCATTTATAGAATGTATGAAAATAAAATGAAGCTCGCGTACTTGCCACACGATTTTTTTTATTTCGCCCACACGCATCCACCCGAGATCGCGGTTGAGCACCCGCAAGTGCGTTCAGCCCCTAAAAAGCCTAAAAGTCTTATACAGTAGAACATTATTATAATATACTTAAATAAATTAAAACTCGAAAATGCTTAGAAGAAAGAACACATTGATTATGAGCGCTGAGAAGTGCATCTTTTTGGGGGCGCATGAAAATGCTTATGGCTCTTATCAATACGGTATTTGACACGATCAACAATAAATTATTTCATATGCTCGACCATGACTTTGTTTTCTAAGTTATGTACACTTGTGAAGTTATAGTAGCAATACCACTCGCTAACGGTGAAGGAAAACATCGTGAGGAAACCTGGGTGTATGAGCTATTCACATGCCTCAGCGCTTGAAATCGCCAATCCGCGGTGGGCACGCGTGGTGATTAAGCCCATACTCTCTCACTGAGAGAAGGCCTGTGCCCTACAGTGGGACGTATATAGGCTGCTTATGATATGCTCGATCTGCCGCGACACAGATCTGTGTCCAGCTTAGTATGGGCCACCTATACGTTCCATTCCGCGAGGGCAGTTCAGGAGTTAAAATAAGAATTACAAAATATCTCGGAAAATGTACATATCTCTTTTAGTCAATTACTAGTTATTACAATTTTTAAATAGATTAAACATAAAAAGAGTGCTCTGAAATGTGAAGTCATAAGCAAGTATTTTCATACATAATTCCGTTTTCAAAGTAACTCATTTGATATTTTGTCAAATACCCAATTGATCAAGTCAAGCGCTAAAAACGCCTACAACCTCGCCAAGCAAAATATTGCTGCTCAAAATTAGAACCAATCAGCGGTGCTACACGGATACGATATTCACAGCCCGATGCCCTATTTGGGTCAACGGCCAACGACCATGCACGGTCGTTTTTCGGTGATCAAATAAATATTGACCTACTAATTGTTTGCCGCATCGATGGCGACGCCTGTTGACACGGTTTGTGATCGACGAGCGCATTCCTCTTTTTTTGTTCCGACAACCCTTTTTCGCATCGTTTCGGTCTATTTCCAAGAAGTTACATGGGGCGGGTCAATATTAGAAAGCTGGCAAATAATCAATGCGGCGCTCTTCGCCCGGAACTATTAAAATGAAGTGTCTCTACTAATGCTTTGCACACTGAAAGATTTCTTTCGAGAAAATAAAACAAAATACTCAGTCAAGCACCTCTAAATCAAAAGAAATGTAATAAATGCGAATCAATACTGGAAGGAATTCGTAAGTCTAACGGGCTGTATTGAATTTAAGTTTTATCGGATCGGAAAGGCTTGAAAATTTAATGCTCTTGCATACTTACACACAGCTGGGGAGGCTTTAGACGCTTTTAACGCAGAAAGGAAATTTCAATATGGGTAATTTCGCCCCGGAGAGGCCCAAATACTACAATGGCCGCGCTGCCTATTTAGTGGCTTAGCCGCGGAGCGGTGAAAAATGAGTGAGCATACGCAAAGCCCATGTTCTCAGAGTTATGTTCCAAAACTCGTGGGTGTTTTTATCTTAATTACTTAGAAATCTTTGTGAGAGAAAATACCTCCCTTATGTCGTCCATCGCCGCGTACTTTATGAGCGGATTACTTTTATGACCGGGATTTAACTCCCGTTCGCTAAATGTTTACAGCGTCGAATCCCAGCAGCGTTTTGTACGCGGTCGTCAACTTAATGTAACTGTTATGGCCGCTCGATACTAATTTCATAATTTATCCACCTCTTAGATAAATTACTAGTAGAAGTGACTTATTATTACTATGCACTACTAAATGATGGTTGCCACTCACTGTTAACGCGTCACTTTAGAAATAATAATATAATCAGCAATAATTCCAATCCAATAACTCTGTTTAACTGGGACTTAATATAAATTTTAAAAGAAGAATGATTTAAGTTTGTTTTACATTTATTCACAATTTAATCCATTGTCCTGCACGTAAATGTTCCAGTAAGTCACGAAGTTACATTTGCCTTTAAAGTCGTTACTTAAATATTCTCAACAGTACTTGATTCATTTATTACCCTCGGAAAGAAACTGAAAATATTTATCGTACATACCTGAAAGTATTTAATAATTTGCGTAACCTTGTTTGTAACTTGGCAAAGACTAACTTGGAAGCAAAGGCTCACGATTAATTTGTGCCACAAAGACATTCATAGAGCAACTCGCGCCTCAGTGACCGCTAGTGTGTTAGTTGCAAGATAAAGCTGTAAACACACGCTCACCGACAAAGGGGAACTGCCAAGAATGCCGTATCACTAAAGAGCTTCATTCTTGGCAGCATAAACACATTCTTCGACACATAGTTACCCTGTGACGTCACAACTAACGCCCGTAACAAACATTTAGCTCAGGCTCCCAGGGAATTTGTTACAGGAATTCACCTTAAAGCCGTGAAATGTGAACTCTGTATGCGCTTATGGCACGTTATAAATATGCGGCCAGTATTTCATAATGAGCCTTAAGCCGTGAGCTTAAAGTACGTTATTTAGAGGCAAGTTTCAGGTCCCTGTAAAGGATTATCTCTGCAAGAGGTGACCGCTAAAATGCTCCTTCCGAGCATTGTCACGCGGGAAACGGCAGATACGTAGGTGCTTATAATATAACAAGTGATATATTTTCGGTATCATAACTTAGGTATTTCCATGAGAATGCCTCGCTCCCATTTCCTTATCGAGCTACGTTATTGCGTGAGCAAACATAAGGAAACTTGTGCGGGGTAAAATAAATAATACATAAAAGTAGGTGAGTGGGAGCTAGAGAGCAGAATCAACAAGTGAAATATTTCTAAGCCGAAACATCGACAGACATTACCTACTCAGCGGTTCATTGTTGTGGGACGCACAGGTGCGACGCGGAGACTGTCTACTTTTTCACAGAGAGTTTTTATCGATACTGTTGCGGTGCCGCTCTTAATAATATAACCATATTAAAAAATAATAAAAGAAAATAAAAAAAAATTCAAGATGCCAACGCCACATTTGACTTTACATTTTTGTAGCAAAGTCATCCTTAACGTAGCTAGACTGTACGTATATAAAGGTTGATGCGTTGTCGACTTTAAGCGCAGTTTACTAAACCTTTAATAGCACATTAGTACCCATGGTAATACGTAATACGCTAATTAGGAGCCACGTCTGAGACGGGACGTCCGACATTACGGGTCACGAATTGAATGAAATAAACCATAATTTTGCTTAATAACTAAGACAAAAACATTATGTGGTGTTACGGAACCTTCGATGTGTTGATCCGACTCGCACTTCACAGTTTTGTTTTTAATATAATCAAGTGTAAAATCGAATCATATGAACCGCATACCTAAAACCCGAAAGAAATAAAAATTATTATCGTATCACATCCATGATACGCAGAAAATATTTGCAAGTGATGTCGTGATGTGCGTAGTGTATTAATATAAAATAATACCTATGTACCGAAGTAATTACCAAAGCGTTGAATAAGACATACATTACTCATACGAAATAATTAACTTCAGCAAAAAGTAAGAGATTCGTTAGACAACAAAAGGTCCTTAGCATTTAATTATGATGCAAGATACGCAGAAGAAACAGCCGGCATTATGGAGTAGATACATTGGTTTGTATCTTCGAGAAAGACTGGCCAAGTGCAAGACTACTACTTCATATTTTTTAATAAGTAATATCTTAGGTGACAATAAAAAATAAATTCCATAGTTTTCGGCTTGACTGCCACTCAAAACATACGCAAACATTTACAATGGTTTTAGTAAAATAAAAATTATTGTTGTTAGAAATCAAACCAAAATTATTGTTGTTTGGTAGAAACGTCAATACCAAAAAAAAGTCTTATTAAATTTTTCGTGTGCAATAAAGTATAATTAATTAATAAAAAAATCATAAGTAGGTACCTAAATTAATCGATTTGGCTATTCTCGTGAGTCGGACCTCTCACTGAGTGCCCCGAACTGGATGAAAGAATTTTTTTTTTGCTAAATTCCTAATACGTCTGAGGTGGCACGAGACATAAACATCTGGTCCGAGTTGGGGGAGGCCTTTGCCCAGCAGTGGGACACAAACGAGGCTATGTAAAAAAAAAACGCAAAATAAGTGTCAAAATGTGAACGTGATAACATTTATTTCCTTTGTAACACAACTGGACGTTACGTAAGAAACACGTTACATAAATAAAATGAAGAAAGAAAACAATAGTTAAAGCACGATTTTGTTTCTTTTTAATACAAAACAAGCGCTACAAAAGAAAAAAGCATTAAGTTAGCCACAGGTGATCAGGGGCCTAATTATGCGCACCAAATCTTGAGCGATTCCAATCGCTTAACTGTCAAATTCCATACTAATTTGACAGTTAGACGATTGGAATCGCTCAGGATTTGGTGCGCGTAATATAGGGGCAGCGTTTATTTTCTGCGGTACCTTTAGTGCACATGTAGTGGTACAGAATCTTCAGCGCTCGATAGGTCTCGTAATTGCTTGGTTTTTTTGTCTAGACAGCAAAAATCTGGCTATCCGTAAACCTACGGAACCCTATAATGATGTAGACAATAGGAGAGATCGTTCATCATGTCCGTCCGTCACGTCCAAATAATTGGAAGCGCCCGTTTAGCGCGATGGCCTGAGCGAGTTCTCGTTGCCCGGGAAATAACGACTGTGATATGTGCGGAATAGGTTGAAACTTCGAGGAACGAATATACTTTTGGTGAGCGAATATCTAGCCTCTGGCTGTGACCATTTTAACCCCGACTTATTTTTCAGGAATGTCAAGAATTTACCTCAGGTTTTACTGTAAACTATGGGTGAGACCCTACTATATTAACTACCGTAGTATTTAAAAAAAAATTGGCTCAGTATGTTTTGTGTTCAGTTCAATTTTTGGCATCTTTTAAGCCATGCATTCATTATTTATTTGTATTTCTTATATTATCTTTATGGACACTTGGACGCATAGATGCAAAATAAGTTTGATTTGCATTTCTTATTTGGCTCCCAATGTCAAGTATAAAAGTCAAAATTAGCATATTTATGGTACTAATTTCAACCTATACCATGTAGTAGTCACGTGAGTGATCCTATAAGGATTCCGTTTTGTAATCGCATGAACGGAACCCTAAAAAGAAGCCCTGAAAATTGACTCTATTTTGTTATAAAAATAAAGTTGTTCTTAAAACAATACCATTATTTTCGAAAATAAGCCCCATTGTACTGTTTGTGTATGGATACGTGGATTGTACGTACGTTAGTACGTCGGAGGCGTTATGCGGCGGCATGCCTAGTTTACACACTGATCTTTACACTGACAATCTGAATTCAATTTTGTGCCACTGTCCGAAGTCCATAACATTGGGGTGTACAGTTGACAGCACTTTGCCGTATCTAAGTACTGGTCAGCAGATTCACTTTTACACGCCCTGCACTCTATTCAGTTACGATACGGGCGACTTTGCAACAAAAACGTAATGGTGGCCAACCTTCACTCTACTCAGTTACGTTACGGGTGACTGTGAAAAAAAAGTAAAGATTGCGGTCAAGTGAAAACTTGCTGTCAAATTTACAAGGATCAAATAAATTTTATCAGAGTAGAATGCAGGGATGTAAAGGTTGATGTACTCTCGACTGTACATAATAGTGCTGATTGTCTCGATTGTACATAGGTACATGGTGTCCTATGCTTTATTTTCAAGTTCAAGCCAAGATTTTGAGAACTTAATCTTAAGCCGGGTTTTTAAGCGTTTAAAGAATCATATTTATGTATTTAGTTCCTGAAACTCTCAATTCAGAAACTAACCGTACTAGGAAGGTACGAATATCACCGTGTTTTTTTTTACTTTTGTTGGCATTTGTGACTATGAACCGGGCGTGAACGTTTACGTATTGAGAGAAAAAAATATGGAAAGGAGCAGAACCTAGAAGATTATTCACTTAACTAAATTTAGTTCAGCGAATGAGCCGCAGGCAAGCACAGAGTCAATTCGTTATTTCTATAGAAGTGGTCCGTCAATACGTAAACGTCCTCGCTCCAAGTGAACTCCAGCTAAGGTTCTGCCCTTTCAGCTCGATTCTATCCTTGCTTGTAGGGGTCTAAGAATATGCTTTACTGTGTATTCGATGGATGCCACCGTAGAGGTACGTGATTTGGACAAATGCCTGGGTCTATTTCCATTTTAATTATGTGCTTGCCTGGTAACAGGGTATCCTAGACTCATTTGAGTACGGTAATGGTGGTTTCAGTATTGGTACACTAGTAACTAATCGCATTCCATGGCATAACCTGTGCATCTTAACTCGGCGCCTCGCGCGATTTCATCTTCTTCGAGAGAGATGCCTATTTAATTTGCGTAGGTTATACTATTGAAATGACATTGTACTGCTTTTGATTTGTAGACTACAAAATACCAAGCCACTCAGAAACTATTGCGGCAAAAAGGAGACTGGACAGTTATAATCTATTTTGAAAATATGATTATTTATAAGTAAAAATAAGTACAATTTTTAAAGACCTATTTAGTGGCTAAAAATTCCACCCATGCCGGGAAATAGGTTTTTTAGGTTAGTGCAGCAAAAAGAATATATAAAAATAAGTACGTTCTAATTAAAAAATTTGCAAAAGTGCATCCCGAATTTAGATGTTTAATATGTATGTCTATGCCAAATTTCAGCTTTCTCGTACTAATCGCCCAGAGCTAAGCCACGGACACATAGACGGACAGACGGACAGACAGACAGACAGATAGATGGACGGACATGGCGAAACTATATTGAGACGATCTTCATCTTACAGAAGAGAGCCATCCGATTTATTTACAAGTTAGGTAGTAGGGATTCGCTAAGAGATTTCTTCAAAGAAACCAACATCTTAACAGTTGCATGTCAATACATTTATGAAAATATTATGTACGTTAGAAAAAATATCAAAGACTTCGAAAATGTTGGTGGCCACCATAATTTTAATACTAGAAATAAACATAAATTGTCATTTCCACTATTTAGACTTGCAAAAGTTAACACATCCTTTATGGGGCACTGTATAAGGTTCTACAACAAAATTCCTCAAGATATATTAGAGTTACCTCCAACGCGATTTAAAAAATGTGTTAAGCACATTCTGTGCAAAAAGGCTTACTATAACATCAAGGATTACTTAGAAGACAAAGATGTTTGGCATTAAACAGTAGATTAATACTATTTAAAGGACGATTGTGACTAGTGTTCAACACATTCATGACTAATATTTTAAGTTGAAAACTCTGTTAATTAAGTTAAAACGTGTTTTGAAAAGAATAAATGTGGAGTTTCTTTGTTAGTTTCTTCTCCACATAATCCATTAATTGTGAAACTAACAACTTTGACGTTCATTAAGTAAACATTCTGTTTTTACAATGAATAAAATATTTGAATTTGAATTTGAATTATAAAGTTTCCTTGTCGACTACGGAACCCTAAAAACTATGTGTATTTAATTACGACTCTAGGGCCAGTCTTTGTTGTGTGGAAGTTATTATTGTCACCAATACCAATTTATTAGTATCTTTAATGACTCGCGATGACCACGCATAGTTATATGAAATATTAGGTTACGCATCCAGAGTAGGTTTCCCCATATAGGAATATACGGGCACGAGTGAACCAGAAGATCGATGTTTATGGATGGCTGCGCGTTTTTGAAAGACACGCGCAATCAATTTCAGTTGTTTGCGGCCCCAGCTGTGCAGCGTTTAATGTTACTTGGGGGAGACTGAAAAAAGAAACGCAGGTTAGTCTGTTTCAAAGTTAATTTTTTTCTCTCTATACGAGTTATCTGAGTATCTAAGATTCGGGTTTTTCCAGATAACAGGCAGACAACATTATATACTATTTTGCCAATGCAAAGCTTCATGTTTGAGTTTCTTAAAGTAGAATAAAATGCACGAGTATTGGCGTTGGCTGACGTTTTTGTACAAAATTTTTTGCTGTTCGTTTGTACAAGTATTTTTGTAAAAATTATGATTGAAAAAAAAATGAGAAGCTGTAGGTATTCTTTATCGATAAAATAAAACCACTTTCAACCAGCACAATAAAAATTTCTCAAATTTAAAATATAAATTCTCAGGTATATACTGAGTTGGGGGAGGCCTTTGCCCAGCAGTGGGACACAAACGAGGCTACGTAAAAAAAATACTGAGCTAACTATCACCGTTGAAGTCCAAGAATGTAGCAAAAACCGGCCAGTGTGATTTGAACTTCCGCTGAGGGTCCCGAACTGAATGAAAGAAAATATATCTTTGCTAAATAAATTCGTAATTTGCATTAAGTTCAATATCTTTTGTGAAATAAAGAATTAATGACAATAATACTAATATTATCATTATGGCGTCACATAACCCTTGGTGCGCGAGGCCTAACTTTTGACTGACTTGACTGATTTTTAGGGTTCCGTAGTCCGACACGGAACCCTTATAGTTTTGCCATGTCCGTCTGTCTATCTGTTTGTTTGTCTGCCTGTCTGTGCGTCCGCGGCCTAGCGCAAAAACCGGTAGTACTAGAAAGCTGTAGTACATATTTATCACGCCGACAAAGTTAAAGAATAAAATGTTGGTTTTTAGGGTTCCGTACCTCAAAAGGAAAAAACGGAACCCTTATAGGATCACTTTGTTGTCCGTCTGTCCGTCCGTCCGTCTGTCAAGACCCTTTTTCTCAGGAACGCGTGGAGGTATGAAGCTGAAATTTATATCAATTACTCAGGTCTACTGTCCCTTGAAGCTGTGAAAAAATCAAACTTCTAAGCCAACGCAATCAAAAGATACAGCCGTTTATGCCGCAAATTTTCGACACTTGCAAGGGAATCAAAACCTACAGGGTGCTTCCCGTGACCTCAGAATCTTGAAATTTGGTACGAAGCAACGTCTTATAGCATAGATAAAGGAAAAATTACGAAAACCATAAATTTTTAGTTACATCACATAATATATATTTTTTTAATAATTTTAAACTTACTACCCATTTCCTCATAAACGCGTAGAGGTATTAAATTGAAATTCATACCAAATACTCAGGTCTATAATACCTTTAAGCTGTAACAAAATCTAACTTCTATGTCAACGCAATCAAAAGAAACAGCAATTTAAGCTGCATATTTTGAAACTCGCAAGTACTCGCAAGGGAATCAAAACCTAAAGGGTACTTCCTGTCGACCTAGAATCTTGAAATTTGGCATGAAGCAACGTTTTATAGCACACATAAAGGAAAAATTCCGAAAACCTTAAATTTTTAGTTACATTACAAAATATATATTTTTTAATAAATATAAACTTATTACTTTTTTCCTCATGAACGCGTAGAGCTATCAAGTTGAAATTCATATCAAATACTTAGATCTAATTGCCTTTAACCCGTGAAAAAAAAAAAAAATTCTAAGTCAACGCAAAAACGCAAAACGCAAAAGTACAACCATTGATACCGCATATTTTGAAACACGCAACTACACGCAAGGGAATTAAAACCTAAAGACCACTTCCCGTTGACATAGAATCTCGAAATTTGGTAAGAAGCAATAGCTTACAGCACAGGTAACAGAAAAATTCCGAAAAGCTTAAAATTTTAAGTAGTTATACCACCAAAAAAATTGTGATTGTAAACATAATTGTAGTTACAGCAATGTGTTAATATAAAATAAAGGATTACTTAAACGATAAAGAGATCTTTGTCTTAAATTTATGCTCCTCCATCTTTCCCCATTGTAATGTTATGAATTTCATTTTGCAATAAAAATACCATAGTTATGACTCGATTGTCCTAATGAACGAACTTTGTAAACCTTGCAGGTTTGTACGGAACCCTCGGTGCGCGAGTCCGACTCGCACTTGGCCGGTTTTTTTTATACTGTGCCTCCCCAACATGAAAAGTGGGGATGATTTTTTTGCTCGTCCACTCCATCATGTGAGGCAGTGTTGAATTGGTAGTTGAAAAATATGGTGGGTGTAACAAGACAATTTTTTGATTAAGGGTTCCGTTTGCGAAATGTTAAGCTTTCAAGTGCAAATTTTTCTCCGGGTAGGGCGTCCCCCCACCCTGCTTTGAACGTGATAAAATAGCATATATAATGAACTTAAAAGGAAAAGTATCACGGCTATGTAGGCTTTACTAGTTAACGAGTAATAGGCAACCAATTTATAAGAGTAAAATTTCGTCCAAAATCCATTGAAAATGACTTCGATGAAGTTGTTAGTTCAGTAAAGCAGACCCTCTTTTTACGGAACTCTACATTGCGCGTGGCCCAAGACGCACTTGGCCGATTTCTTCTGTTATTTGTTGGCCAATCGCTGCAATAACATATATTCTGGGAAAATATTAAATGGCTACTTGATACGGTTGAAACAATCAATCAGCCCGTAATTCGTCTACTGCTGGATATAAACCTCCCTTAAGGCACGCCCCTTATTTCGTCATCCAGTTGGCCTCACTTAGCTGCTGCCAGCAGTCTACCTCATATTATTATAAATTTGGAATGAAGCCCATAACACCTGTCTTGGTAAATAAGCGTATGATCTAAGACCAAGGCATTTTCAGCAATCAGAAATCAATAATTTATTTCAACGTAAAGAATTTACATTCTGTTTGCTGAATGTCAATGTACTATGTTACTATGTTAGCCGTTGCCTTCGAGCCGTATTTGTAGTGGAGAAAAAGGCAGCGGAAAAAAACTCCACTCTGACCATCATTTCTCAAATCATCATAAACTTAATACATCAAAGCCTATATGATATGATTCCATGATTGCCTCAACAACTTTAAAAGCCAAAATAATACTTCTTACAAAAGTAGGTTCTTATAAATTAAAAACATTATTGCTGCGGCCAGACACACGAACAGCACTCGTGCACGAGTATAATGCAGGGGTCAGCCATCACCAGTCAAAATCATTTTAGAGGGAGGTAGGTGATCGGGCCACCACGTCACCATTCGAATGACCTTTAGCAAACCTGCAGATTGAGTTCTTGTCAGCTATAAAATTTGTGATATAGTTATTAATATGCAATCACGCCGTCAGTACATTTTTTTAAACTAAATAAATTCGTAATGGGTGTGCAACCAATAGGTGCATAGATGGCTTTTTACACGATAGTGCAGCGACAATAGTATCCGAGGTGCATATAGTTGTCTCAAAGTACGAACAGAAAGCACGCGATACGTGACTTGCGTATGACCGCCATTTCCTTTTATTAAAAGACACCGAGCGTGTCTGCGGCGCGAAATAAAGCGAATATGCGAGAATTACATCGTGGAATTGTTTCTGCAAGGTCATAGGGGTATTGTAGGTGGATGCCCAGTCAAATGTATGCGTGATTTGAGAGCGCAGTATCTCTGGTAGATCTGTGAATGCTTTTTAGGGTTCTTTTTCATCTTTATGTCTAATGTTGTATAGATAATGGTACTATACAACATTAGACATAAAGATCGAGTGATAGCGCGAGTCCGACTCGCACTTGGCCGGTTTTTTCTTTAGTAAGGCTGAAAAGTCGTGAGTAGAAATGGGCCGGTAGAATGTTCTCGCATGAACAGACCTAAAAGTTGATAAATTATGTCTTCCTTCAATGAATTCAGCTTTCTTCAATGAATTCTTATCTGCTGTCTATAAGTTTAAGTAATTTCAAACTCACACTTATCCATCCTCAAGTTATTGTCAAGCGAGAATAAGTTGTGAGGTTAGAAAACACTGGTAACTCTTGCTTCAGGTGCCGCTATGAAAAGGGTTTGAGTGGTCATATTAGTAATAGGAGATTTACATCACATACATAAGCAGCCCATATACGCGCCACTGTAGGGCACAGGCCTTCTCTCAGGGAGAGAGTATGGGCTTAATCACGACGCGTGCCCACCACGGATCGGTGATTTCAAGCGCTGAAGTATGTGAATAGCTCAGACACTCAGGTCTTTCAGGTTTCCTCACGATGTTTTCCTTCACCGTTAGCGAGTAGTATTGCTACTATAACTTCACAAATGTACATAACTTAGAAAACAAAGTCATAGTTACATGCCCACACTGGGAATCAAACCTGGGTCTCTCGCTTCCGAGTCCAATGTTCTACCCACTAGGCTACCACCGCTGGTTTTAGGAGATTTAATGTAAGTTATATACTTAACATGATTTAATAAAAGACGGTAAGAGTGGAGGTTTTTTCGCTACATACCTTTTTCTTAACTACAAACTCTGAACGAAGGCAGCGGCTAACATCGTACATCGACATTCAACAACCAGAATGTAACTTATTTACGTTGAAACAAATTTTTGTTTCAATGAGATAATTTTTTTATTTGATTTAATTTGAATTTTCCTTTCTGGGAAAAGAACTTACTTTTTACATTATTAATAAGTGTGTATGCGTATAGAATTATTGAGGCAAGAGGAGAAATAGTAAACCGCGGACAGAAAAAGATTTGCAAAATTCGGCTTTATTTTCAACCTCAGCTCATTTGATTCTTTTATTTCTATTTTTAAAACTCACCTCTAAAATCTCACAGTACTTAATGTCAAACGTGAAGTTGACAAACTAACTGGCCATACATGTGTGTAAAGTACCGTTTCCCGGTTAAATCTCATATTTTAGCGTCCACGTATTCATATTCCGGGCTATTCGCACTGGATCTTGTAAAAATTTCACTATTAAGGTATCCTATGTCATAATAGTCAGTTCAAAAGTGACAACGTATTCACGATTTCATTATGCAGCCAGCTAAGGTTCAGTGGGTACTAAAACAATCGTATCGTATACTGTATACAGTACCAGTTGAGGTAAAAATGTGTTGAATTGAAGCTTTAGGGAATTCACATCTAGCCATAAACCTGCCTCACTATATTCACTTTTTGAGTGTTAAAATTAGTGAGGTCGAAGTAGAGTCGAATTTTACAGAGTTTGAGGTCTTATCTTAACATGTACGTACGTCGGTTTCGGCACTTAAGATAAGAAGTAGTGCAAGTCGGTCCTATATAATATTAGGAGGTCTTTAAAGCCATTTTTACTTTATTAAGTTAGCATGCTTCATTGCAGAGATATTAAGGATTTCGTCAGTGACCTGCATTCATTGCTCGTGGGTGTAGTTGGATTTGGCTTTTGGTGGCGGTCTTAGGAATAAGCCCGCGCTGCGAAATTCACGTGACAGGCAACCCGTATAAGAATTTACACTGCAATGTGCACCGGGAGCGGAAGAGACATGGTAAATGTTAGCGCGGAACATGCTTCTAATACTTTTCTGAGCAAAATGCAAAATATTTCAATTCCGAGTCTCGATTTACATCGCGATACATCGCGTTTTGATGTAAAGTTCCTTTGTCTTAAACCTTTTGGAAATTAATGAGTAGACTAGAGTTCAATTACAATTAAAATGCCGATAAAGTTTAATTTTAACTTACCAAAAACAAAAACTAGTAAAATTAGAAATCTATTGTTTGTATACTGATATAAATGCAGAATTGATTAATGTTGTGAGTATTGTGTAAAGTTTGAGAAGTTACTCGTACATTCAATGATTTTTTTAAAAGTTGTGAACGGTATTTTTTCATAGGCAGTATGACGACGCGAGTACTGAGTTCTGTCTCGCAAAAATGTCAGAATTTGACAATTAATGTAGGTACTGGACGAACGCAACTTAACGTCAACACTCGCACTTGCGTTTTTGTAGTACCTGTGCTGGTATAAATACCACGGTATACCTTACTGCCTTATTTACTGCGACTAAGCGTGTCTACCACTCCGGTTAGTTAAGTCCAACTTCGAGAAAGAGGTCACTCGTCGAATCCAACTCGGCAGCGTTTGGGAAACTAAAACACATTTTCGTGTCTCAAATACCTCAGTGTCTCAAGACAAAGGTATATAACCAATGTATGTTGCCAGTCATGACTTATGGATGTGAGACCTGGTCGCTGACTATGGGCGTCATAACAAGGCTCAAGGTTGCCCAACGAGCAATGGAGAGAGCTATGTTAGGGGTTTCACTGCATGATCGAACCAGAAATGAGGAGATCTGTAGAAGAAACTGAGTTACTAACATAGCTCGGAGAACCGATGGCCGTTGGGGTGGAAATGTTCTGACCTGGCGACCGCGGACCGGACGACGCAGTGTGGGCAAACCCCCTACCAGATGGTCTGACGACTTGGTTACGGTGGCAGGGAGACGCTGTATCCGGGCGGCACAAGACCAGGAAGCTTGGAAAACCATGAGGGAGGCCTATGTCCTGCAGTGGGCGTCAAAGAAATTTTTCATTGTTATTCTTTATCGCACAAGGAAACAATCTGCACAAAGGCTACTACAATGCTAAAACGTATTTTCTTTCAGCTAACCATAGGTGATCCCTTTTGTGTTATCAAAATATCCAGCGTTCTACGTACAAGTCCTTTAAAAAGAAGTAGAAAGCCATCCCTCCCTCTGTAAATTATTCACAATTATTTATACCATTTTTCTCTCTCAAAAACTAAGTACACAGATGTATACAAATTTAATACGTCCTAAATATTCATAATTTAATTTTTCTTTATTTTGTTTCACCATAAAAATTACCACCCCATTTTGCACATTGCAGATAGTGTTTAAGAATAGGTACCTACTGAAATTATGACTCTTCCAATTTAACTTCACTGTAGTCACGTATAAAGGCGGGCTTCTTGAAGCCAAATGATAATTACATTAATCTTGTCGCGGAAAATTGATTTCACTTGGTTTTATTTTAATGGCTCGTGCGTCGTGCAGCCGCTCGTCGAAATAATATCACACGGTTTTATTGTGCGCGGTTTTCTCCAGTCAAAGTGACACTTGCTCTCGAAAAAAGTCACATTTAAAGTAAAGTACATTCATGTATATTCATGTACATGGATTTATACAATAGATCTTTATATACAGAGTAATAATACTAATGAACTTATGAATGATTGATAAATTATTTATGATAATAACACTTACGAATGATTGCCTCGTTAGTCTAGCGGATTGATGCGGAAATAAAGGTCGTAGGTTCGGTTCCTACTGAAGAAGAAAGACATTTATTATAACAACAAGACACATCACAAAAATAAAATAAGCAGATGCTGGGGGCCGCCGTAATTGATTTGTATAAATGGCTCCAGTCTGAGCGTGTTTCCATGTTTGTGAAGTTCTCGCATGGCACCAGAACAAGTGATCGTGTTGTGTGGAAGTTAAGAGGTTAGTAACTGTTAACCAAATATAGAGTTAATTCAACAGCTGATCAATGATTACATTTTGAACTATGGTCATTGTATTGTTAATTGTTTTGTTAAAGGCCTACAATGTTATTTATAAAAGCACTGTTCCTCTAAAATACTCCTCAAATGCAGTTTAAATAGTCTTTCGTAAAAGAAACGACCAACTTTATCTGCATTTGAAGTATATAATTATCCACGTATATACTTGCCACGATCCTGACAGATCACTTTCGCTTCCTCAACATCTTTCCTCTGGGATATAGGCGTGAGTTTATGTATGTATGTAATTATTCTAAGGATTTTTTAAAATACATTAGACTGACAGAGTAGAACACAGCCTGGCAGAGTAAAAACGAAGGTACTTAATGTCATAATTGAAGAAAAGCTTGATGTTTGAGCTTTGATTGCTTGAGAAGGTAGGCGTGATTTTGATAGCGCTACCTATTCCAAATGAATTAAGTACCCGTGATAGCTTCGCACGTATGAGTTGTATAGCAACAATATTTGCTATTGACTGCAAAAGCAACAGAGGGTTAAAATATATCTACATTTCAAAGGGCTGGCGAAGTACGGGCGCAACGATACAAACTAAAATAAACCTTAAATACTTTTAAGCGTAGAGACTACAATAAAAAAACGGACATTTAAGAGTAGGCTGAGCAGGCGGAACCAACCTAAGTTACCTATATTTTTGAATTTGAGTCCCACCTGCTTAGGAGTTAATGCTCAGCAGTCGGGTTGTTGGTTATTTTTAACCTAACCTAGGATAGGGATAGGAACCTTGTAAGTACTTAAGGGCTATTTTAATCTGTATTGTTATGCGTGCATGTAAAATGGTTAACCATTATGATGTATTATATGCATGCATATTTACCATCGAGACTAAAAATGCTTTGGCCTTTCCCTAAGCGTTTTACATTATTATGTACTCAGTCATTTTACATTTTTACATATTTATGTACTCTGTCAAGGGCAGACTTTGAGCTGGCTATTTCTTTGAGTACAATACCATCTCTTGCTGTACCTTGGAATACGGTTTTAAACGATTTCCGTTATGTCTTTGAGACATTAAGGCCAAGTTAAACGCTTCCGGGAGACTACAGACGGGAATTTCTATAGCGGGATAGTTTTAAAGCGCTTCCGTGCTGAAAAAGTGTGAAAATACTCTACATTACAGAAAGAAAATACGTTTATTACAACAAAAAGACACATGACAGAAACGAAATTAACGGATAAGTGATATAATACAACAGACAAAACAAAAAAAAAACCATAGATTTACGGCCTTATTTATTAAAACATGATTCCATTAAAGCACTCCTCAAAGGGAGTTTATTTTAGGTTACGTGTTTTCCTTGTAAAATCTCCACCACAGACTATTTCATTTTAATCGGCGTTTATCGAGTGTTTTAAGGAAACATGTTTTTATGAATAACACTGTGAAGCTTTTATATTTAGTAAACTTCTATTTTAATTTAGTAGAATTTGTTTCACTAGTCTAATACAAGTAATTTTTTGCATTGGTATTTAACTTTTGTAAGCGGTTTTCTGAATTTTGTCAGATATCGTTTTTGGCTACTTAATAATGATATAGTGCTTATCACAGACACTTCCCTTAAGCTTTAAGTAATATGTCATGAGATACTGTTTTCATACAAAAGTGACATAGTGCAGTTGGATTCAAGTTCACAGGCACTACGTTATAACTATGTTTGTGAAGAGTATAACCTATTAATTCGCACTGTAATCAGAGTATTTAAATGGTGAGACAAGCACGTTGCTTCTGCTCGGTTCTATAACATTTTGCAATTAGAGAAATAGAGCCCGAAAAAATGTATTAAAATAAAAAAAACACGACTGGTAAAATTTGTAATCTGTAGAATTTTAAATGGCTCGACCGGACCACCGTGACCATGGTTTTTAATTGTTCTTTTCAAGGTCATGATACAAGCGGTTAAAACAAGACCTCGAGGAGTCCTTTGAATTTTCAACATGAGCTGGCACGTTAAAAACTAAGATATGATAAGTCCAATAAGATGTCCCGCTTAGAGCCTAGCGGTCGGGTTTATTTACATTTTATTTAAAGTTTCTTTAAGCTTTGGTGGACTTTTATTAACGCCATTTTTTTATTTTTGCCGGCATACACTCGCGTTGCCAATAACTTACATTTGGCACCTAATTTGTCAAAATCAGTCAGTTGCCGTTTGGTGCTTTGGTCTCTACGGCATAAAAGCGATATTTAATACATACTTACAATTATAATACATACATAAATATACTTACAATTATAAACGGTTAAGTGAATGTACATCACAACCCTGTTAACTATCAATAAAGTTATTATTATTATAATACATACATACGCGCGAAATACAATAACCTCTTTTACTCGCGCAGTCAGTTAAAAAATGTTTTTTGTATAACTTTGGTTATCTCAGTTATTAGTATGCAGATGAAAACGGTATTATTAAGTAGTAGTGCGGTCAAATCTTGTTACGAAACCGAGTAGCATATTAGCGTATTCGGTTTCAAAGCAATAATGTTTTATCTAAAAAGCGGTGGTAGGCTAGTGGATAGAACATTGGACTCGGAAGCGGGACACCCAGGTTCGATTCCCAGTGCGGGCATGTACCCGTGACTTTGTTTCCTAAGTTATGTACATTTGTGAAGTTATAGTAGCAATACCACTCGCTAACGGTGAAGGAAAACATCGTGAGGAAACCTGAGTGTCTGAGCTATTTACATACCTCAGCGCTTGAAATCGCCAATCCGCGGTGGGCACGCGTGGTGATTAAGCCCATACTCTCTCTCTGAGAGAAGGCCTGTGCCCTACAGTGGGACGTATATAGGCTGCTTATGAATATTTTATCTAATAAACTGTACAACATTTTAGCAAAATGTTGTACAGTAACAATAACATAAGCCTTAAGAATTATTAGTAATTTGTTATTTGTTATTTATTATCAATTTTTACGAGTGCTTATTCAAAGAAGCCTTCATTCCAGCCAAGGTTATTCAAAATAATTTCCCGAGGGGCGGACAAATTTGCCCAGCATGACTTTGTTTTATTATTGCCTACTTATCTACTTGCCAGACATGAAAGAATGATAATGTTTTATAACGAAACAGATTATGTCAATTACGAAGCGGCGCTGTTATTTTTATGCTCTTATCAAATAAAATAAAGAAGCGTCTCATCTACAATAGCGTATTTTGATTACAAAATTGCTTTAAGTGAAAAAGTAAGCTGAAGTTTTGTGTTTGTTGTGCAACAGTTATTTGTGACTTAAGCCGGGTTTTGACGATCTTAGTGTGGTCAAATCGATTCACCTAAAATAAATGAGCACCTCGTGTTATAGAGACTGGGTTATCTCAAAAGGAATGTTGAGGAAGCGAAAGTGGCAAGTGGCAGTCTCTGCTCTCTGCCTATCCCTCTGGGATACAGGCGTGAGTTTATGTATGTATGTATGTATCTCGAAATATCGAACATAATTTGAAGAAGTGATATTTCTTTCGATATTTCGGAGTTGTGTTCTCAGAATAAGATTTGTTTGTTTTGGTGAATAGAATAACTTCCTTTAAGTTTCATCGGACTTTTCAAAAAAATCTGTATTACTTTCATTCACGCGAGGAGACCAGAGTTACACTTACAGTTACGCACGTTACGGGTTGAACTCAGTAGGCCACTAATAAATCTAAGAACATCCTTTTAAATCACCTGTTATTTTTAGGCTCACTCTGTAACTTACTTAGTAAGAAGCAAATAAATGAATAAAGTATTATTATTATTATTATTATACTTAAATTATTATTATTATATCGTTACTAATTAAGGATACAATTGTATGAACTAAGAACTAACTAGACCTATAATCGTAGCTCAATTGTTAATCTATGAATATATCAGTGAATTAGTGATTAAGGATGGGCTAGGTTCTTTGTTACAGGGGTGAGTTCGCACCTTGCTCCATTCCGGTATTTTTCTTTCTATGTGAAGTTTGTTACTCAAACCTAACTTGACTCATAACATGAGTATATAATTATCCCGTTCAAAATAAATTAAATGAACATATATTTCTGTCATCCTAACAGATGGGGCACCTGTCAGTGGTGATTCCGCCGGACATCGCGGACGACGCCGACTCCGAGGCTGCGGCGCCCGAGGGGGGCTCCGTGGAGCTCCAGTGCTCCGCCGCGGGGGTCCCGCCACCCATCATATCGTGGAAGCGCACTGGCGGCCGGAATATCGTCTTTAGGGATGACAGCGGGAAGGAGGTGAAAGGTAAGAAGAAAGAAAAAAACTTAGTTCCTAGTTTGTTGAGAAGTCCAATACGGAATTTGAATGAAGATCGTGGGTCTGGGAGGGTCCGTGGAGCTTCGCAGTACCTCTTTGGATCTCCGGTGCTCCGCCGCATGGGTACCGCCCTCAATCATAATCGTCTTTAGGGATGACAACGGAAAGGAGGTGAAAGGTAAGGAGAAAGACAGAGAAGGAACTAAGTTCTTTGAGAAGTCCAACTCGAAATGTATAAGAAAATCGTGTGTCTGCAAAGCACCGTGGAGCTCCGGTATTCCACTCTGGGGTTCATATATATAATATCTATCTGGAATGCTGTTGCATCATCCCACATTAGGCATAGGTTGAAGAGCTATTTATAATGTCAAAATTACACTTTAGAAATAGCGGAATGTGATCGGACCGCAATACGTCATACTTAAAAAAAGAGTCCACCACTACAGGCCAAGCCCTTTTTGTGACAATCCAGTTGTCCAACTATCTCCGACAACCTTGCGTAGGTATGAGGTATACGTGAACACTAAGTTTGTTAATCTCTGCGCATGTCCATTCATGCTCCAAACAATGATTCGCCATTTCTGTGTAGGAGTTACTTTTGGGATTGGCATTAAAATCGCCCAAGATAAAAATCGACTCAACATTATTATCTTCTATTAACGCACTAATGCAACTTAAACAGTCCATAAAGTCTATTAAAACGTTTGCACAGTTAACTGGCATGTAGACTGTAATGAATTAACAAGTTAAATAAAACAAAGTGCAAACAATAAGTAGTAAAGTCCAAAAGCCGGCCATCGACAGCTGAAACTGAAGCACGAATTTCCAATAAAGATAAGTAATCGAAAATAATTTACATCCATTTACAAAGTGGTTGCCCGAAAAGCTGTTACAAAGAAACAATTTTCGCGGGACAATTTTGGTACGAACGTTATTTTGAGACAAAGGTAAATTTCACCGTCAAAATATCGAATAAAAGGTTGTAGTAGATTAGAGTAGAGTACAAAACATTTTAATTTACTTTCAACAGAGAGTCACTTATTTTGCCATAAACCAAGGCTAAAGGCGCGAGCTCGAATTGCGTTTCTTCGAATTATGTAAAGTTTGTTTAGAGAACATTTTATTGTACCCACAAAAGAAAATATTTCTTAACCTAAAAGTACAGATGGCAGCCTTGATGTCTTCCAGACAACCTTTTCCAATTATTATTATTCAAGGTACATTATGTTTCGGCCCGGCTTTCTTTCTGTGTAAAGTTTGCTTAGAGAAAATTTTATTAAAGACACAAAAATTACGGTATTATTTATAAAAAGTAGTTTCCATTAAAATACCGTTAAAACAGGAACTTTTCCCATAAGCCGACTTTAACTCCGTCCGTGTTAAGAGTGTTTTACGTACCTATATCTTTGTTAACCTTTCTTAGGTTAACAAAGATATAGGATACAATACTGACGCTGGCCTTATTATCACTTATCTTCCAGTCAACCTTTGGATGGACCGGATTTATACTTTGGAGAAGAAAGTTAATGCAGAAACTAAGATATTATGAAATAAGTAATATCAAATGTATATTTCAAGAAATAGTCTAACGGTTCGATACTATTCTTAAAAATCAACGCTCCGCTGTAAAATACCAACTTTTATTTATAAAAAAAGGCAAAACATAAAGTAGGTATGGACCGTCAATTTTCTTTAGAGTTTTATTTGCATTCCCTGTAAGTGGTAAAAAAGGAACAAGACTTGCCTCGCATTCAGATCCCGGCTGAGCCCAGGTGGCTTTGCTTCTAAAATATTCCAGTTTTATGCAATTTATTAAGATATTCCCCTCCATCGGGTTTAACGCTAGAGACTTAACATAAAATAAAAGCGACGTCGATTGGTACAAAAACAAAAAGAATGCATCACAATAAAAGTGAAATCTCGATCTTTAGATATTTTTTCATGAATAAAGCGCCTTTTTGAATATAGATACAGACTAAAGTCATAGGCTTACGCAGGCGCGCATCCAGCCCTCAAAAAAGTTTGTGGTCACAGCCACCCAACAATCGGCCAAGTTCGAGTCGGAGTATGCACGAAATGTTTAAAAATACATGACATCCTGACCAAAAGTTCTACGTAGGCCAAGCCATAGAGCAAACACTACTAAATTACCATCCCTGAAGGAATTGGATATCACCGGCCTGTCGATCACGACAAACCGTGAAAATGTGACGTCACAAGTCTATTACCCACAACCGTGAAAATGTGACGTCACAAGTCTATTACCCACACAGTGCCCACAACGGTGGATCCGCGCTAAATGGTTTGCTACTAAAGAGTCACTAATACGTTTAGGGTCTAATTTATAAACCCACGATTCCTCTAAACCACTCCTCAGAGGCAGTTTAGTAGTCTGTAGTTAAAATCCTATTTAGAGGCTAAAAATTCCACCCATGCCGGGACTTGAACCCGCGACTTCTGGCTCACAGTGCCAGCGCTCTCCCAACTGAGCTAATGGCCAAGTGCAAGCATCGATGAGTTCGAGCCTCTTTACAAACTTCTCTGTATTACTTATATTCTCTGTAGTCCCGGCATGGGTGGAATTTGTAGCCTCTAAATAGGTTTTTAAAATTGTCCTCAGCACGGGTTAGTGCAACAAAAAGAATATAGTCTGTAGTTACTTTTTCCATTTACCATAGACTATTTAAACTGCCTCTGAGGTGTGTTTTAAGGAATCGTATTTTCATAAATACCGTTAGAGTTTGAATATAACTTATATAATCAAGTGACAGGTTAACAATATCTTTTGAAGTTCAGCAGACTATTTCGCGGAGAGAATTATATATTAGAACCAATATTTAATAATATTCTAATGTTTAATTTTGACCTCTGTAGCTTCTTTTCATACGTTTTCACACGAATGAGCTGTCAATATTCGGGCCAACACAAAAGTAAATAGGCCTCGGCCGTTCGTTACAAAAATTCATTTCCGTGGAAAGGAGCTTGTCAAAAAGACGAAATTACTAGTTAAACAAACAAAGGGCGAATCCGACCTGAGGCAGGAAATTAAATGAAAACCTCAGCGAGACAAGCGCGGTTGACAAAACGCTCTTATCTCTAATAGTTATAATGACGTTCCCTCAGTCACCCTTGCCGGAGGTGAAAAGACATTCATTTACGGACACATTCGTAGACATATCATCGCGACTGACCCACAAATATTATTAGCCAGGGGCCTGTTTAACAGAACTATCTGTTCGTATCTAATCGCGGTTTACTATGACAATTCGTTGTACCTACATTTCAAATTCAACTAACCCACGGTTAACAAGAAGGCAGACTCTACTCTCGGAAGCGGTGGTAGCCTAGTGGGTAGAACATTGGACTCGGAAGCGGGAGATCCAGGTTCGATTCCTAGTGCGGGCATGTACCTATATGACTTTGTTTTCTAAGTGATGTACATTTGTGAAGTTATAGTAGCAATACCACTCACTAACTGTGAAGGAAAACATCTTGAGGAAACCTGAATATCTGAGCTATTCACATACCTCAGCGCTTGAAATCGCCAATCAGCGGTGGGCACGCGTGGTGATTAAGCCCATACTCTCTCTCTGAGAGACTCTACTACGCAATGTACATCGAATTATCAGAATAAAGTACGAATTTTAGGTTTATGAAATATCAGTCAGCATATCAACAAGTACAAACTTTTGTTAGCGCCGATCGGTTGGACTTTTGTCTCACATTCAAGAGGTCGTGGCCTAGAACCCTGGCGTATGTACCAATGAATTTTGTCTAGGGTACGTAGTAGATTACTCACAATTAGTTTTTCAGCTATTTCTTTGAAACGCCGAGGTAGTCGAACAAAACAACTAATCTAAAACTATGTGGAGTCATTCAAACAGTTATAAATTCACCCGGAATTACATATTTAGTTAGGTAACAAAGATATATTAAATAAAAACCGACTTCAAAACACTACAGCACTAAAAGGTCAGAAATTATTTGTCCCATTTGTCCTGGTCATAAAACTGGGCACCGACTACAAATTATGCTTCTACAATACCTAATGTATGCATACTTCTAATTTAAAGGTATTCTTTTAAATTATTTCTAATCTTTTAGTGCTGCAGTATTTAGAAGTCAGTTTTTATTTTGTATTTAATTTTTTTTTATTTTTAAATTTTTTCTGGGGGAGTGTGAGAAAAATATGCAAGTTCCTTATAACCATAATTTACCCTACATAATTCGTTGCTTTAAAATTTGAAGTTCCTTGTCAATTTCCTTCTCCGAAAGTCTTCACCAGAGGGACTACTTTTAAGCTATTTTATGAAATATACGGATATTACTAAGGGATGGGCCTCATTAGGCTTTATTTACTGCTGTCCATTGAAGAGTTCCGTTCTCCATCTCTGAAAGTCTTCATCAGATCTTCACCAAATTAAAATGGGGCCATGAAAAAAAAAAGAAAGGTAAAATAAGAATAATCTTTATTTGAACCTCAAATCAGCTAAGTAACATTTACGAATGCTACCCTAAAGCTCTTATAGGACTAGTCATTTCAACTCACACACGTTTATCCTTAAACAGTTTGTGATCCGACCATTCTTTGTACACCTTAAATTAAAGGTATTAGGTAGAAAATTGTTCGCTCCCCGCGGAGTCCTTAGAGCCTTTTCGAAGATCTGCTCAGCGAATTTGACCCGTTTTATTTAAGCCATTAAGCGTAAACAAAAGACTCGCGGCTCTACGTAAATAGAGGAAGATTGTAATAGCTAACAGAGTGGTGGAGAGGGCCCTGGCTTTTTATTAATTGGGCATGTAATACGCTTTACTAAACAACCATTGGCTTTCGTATTTAAGAAAGGTATACAGAGTTACGCTTATTGCACAAAACACATGTAAATAATATTTATTGTGTGCATTAAAAGCTTAAAAAAGTAAATAACATCTAATAAGTACTTAAGTAATACTCTCTCCCTGAGAGAAGGCCTGTGCCCCTCAGTGTGACGTACATAGGCTACTTTATGTAAGTAAGAATAAATCATTTTATGGCAAATGAAATCAAAATATTATCGAAATTTCGGGTTTCGGTGTAAGTGTCAATGTTCCTGACAGTTGGTTCTCTCGCCTCTCACTCTTTACGCGTCGCCTCTTGCTCTGGGTGAAAAAACTTGCCTTTGCATATACGTAATGAGATGATTTATGGTTATCAAGGTTGACTGGTAGAAAATGCTATTAAGCATTAAGTACGCCTTTATATCAAACATGTGTTTTGTGCAATAAAGAATCTTAATAATAATAATAATTTTTACAGCGTCCAGTGGCACCTTCACTTACACTAGATGGGTGAAGGGACCACTCGGAAGCTGCAGTGCCTTAGAAATTTTTGGATGGAGTCGGCTTGCACAGCACCAATAGCAATAGAAATAATAATATTGTGTGCTATTCCGGTTGTCAACTCCTTGAGGCACAACCTTAATAGATTACGCTGCTATTTGTAAGCCGAGGTAGTTATAGTTCTTTATCATCCACATTATCGATGACTAGTATTTTTATCAGAGTTCAGAGTTGAGTACTGATTCCATGTGTAAATCTGGAGGCACGGCAGTGTCCCCGCCAAGTCTAGCAAAAAAGCGGCACGGCCGTACCATCCTTTTCTCGAAGAAGTTCAGCCCATTTTCGACCCCCCTATAACTTCATTATGGATAAAACTAGAAGCCTGAATTTTCAGTGACCAAGCAGGCATTATATAAATACGGTATGTTTAAAATTTAGTTCAATTTGAACTAGTCAAAGTTTCTTAATTTTGTTACTCACTGACTGACTGAAAGATCATCAAAACTCTAAGGGACTTTTAGCAGACATAGAAGCTTCAAATTTAGGGTACAAATAGTGTTTAGTGTACAAATCAAGAAAAAATAAAATATTTTGCAATTTCGGTCCAGTTTTGTAGCAGTTGGTGTCAACTGCCTTAAATCAGTGTACCTGTGAATGTATAATGCATCAAAGCCTCCGAGAAAAACCCATAGAGACAGGGAGTGGGCTCTGAGAAAAACTGTAGCTAAAGCTCAAGAAGTAGTAGAAGACTACCTACAAAAATCAGAAAAGCTCATAAGACAGAGAGTGAGCTTTAAGAAAATCCATTGTTGGTATTCAAGAAGTAGAAGGTACCGGAAAGGAGAAAAAGTAAGACTATCTACAAAAAGAAATGCGATGGCATCAAAAACATAACTTGTAAAAAAAACCAAGTCTCGCAACTCAGTTCTTCTACCGTAAAAATTTGTGAGACACCAATTCGGTTAATTTATTCAGTCTCTACTTAAGGGTCCTTCTGTCTTAAGTTATTACATTATTAGCTAACCTAACAACATCTTATAGTGACGCACTAAACAATCTAATTTAATATAATATTATGTATTACTTGTGAAATACATTGTGTTTTCATAAACATAACAGTAATCTTTTTCGCGTAACAGTCTTTGCAGCATTTACCTACTGTCTACACGTTTGTATAATGCCCGACAGATAACATGAACGAAAACCCGCGGAGTCGGGATGAGTTTGCAATGGACACGCAAGAGAAAAAATGTTTTAAAATAAATTTTTAATTTCATTAAACTAAAGTCCAAAATCGTGCATCCACCGGCGCTGTAACCCGAAATACTTCCATGCGAAGTCAAAGATATTGTTCAAGTTATTTGTCTGACATTATACCTAACTCGGAGAACATTTCCCGTTATCTTTTTGTGTTTTATCCCTTGGTCCGTACTTAGCTAGTTCCTGTAGCCGGTAGTTTTCTGACGCGATATTATTCACGGCAGGTTCGCGCTTCTCTTTGTTCACTCTCGTCTTTTTTCTGCAGCTGAACTTTATTTTACTAGAGGTCATGAACATAACTTCGCAACAGGAGTCAAAGGGTCATAAATTGTTAATTAAATTATGCTTTACTAGCAGTGCCCGCGTCTATGTTCACGTGATAAACGGACCAGCATAGCCTATCTTTACCCTAACCTGAAGGTAATTTCAAAAAATTGGTGAAAGACTTTTTTAAATCGGACGACTTTATCTAATTCTCAAACAAACAAAAAGACTCCAACCATCATTCTTCTTATAAAGCGTCCACAAATAAACAGTCATACCTTGGTGTGGCAAACGTTCTTCTACATGTGAAAAAGTTACTAAATTGAGATCTAGGTTATCTAATCTTTCGTTAAGACGTTCGTCCAATAAAACAAGAAATTTATTTTGGCCAAGGTTGTATTTTTCTTAGTTTACCTGCACGGGTAGTACGATGCCACGAGTCACGCGTTTTGTGGCGCTAAAATGTCAGAATTTGACAATTAATGTTCCGAAAAGTCGCGACTTTTGACGTTAAAACGCTCGACTCGCGTCTTTGTGCAGAGCAGACTTTTTTATTGGGGACACTTTTATACACCAGGATTTTAATTTAATTAAGTTTCGTTTTACTTATTTAATCAATCAATAAATTAATCAGCCCGTACTAGTCCACTGCCATATTTTAATTCATATATTTATTTCAGAATAAATTCCATATAATACTTAATATTAGTAACAGAAGGACTTAGTCTATATAATAGGTGTCCCTCGAGGCACTCCACTTTGTTCTTTCGTTTTATATATGCTTAAACTGCGAGCTAGTCAAACATGAATATGAGTATCTTGAACGTTATTAAAATCTAAGTAACGTAGTAGTAGAACGCATGCCTCACGTTAAAAAGGTCGTCTTTAGTTTGAATCGATTAAGATGTTATTTATCAAATTCTGACGATTAGTTGAGGAATTATGAGGATACATGGAGTCGGACATACTTACTAACATACATACGGGCCAAACACATTACCCTCCTTTAGTTATATTATATTAATCTCATAATAACATATTACCGTCCTGTAGTTTATACGCATAAACCTCCCCCGCTGCAGTAGGGTAAAAATTATTTGTAACAGTGCCGAGGGTAGACAGATTCCATGAGGAATAGAAAATTTTGTTTCACATTTCTTAATTAAGACAAACCGACCGTATTCTTAATTAAGTGACGTAGACCTTAAATAGGTATAAATCTGATTTGCAGGAAATTCCTTTCATAGTCAATAAATTGCGCCATTTAGCTCCTGCTAGCTCTTTAAATTTAAGGGAACCTGAGTTTTACATGTATTTATCTCCACTCATGTCGTAAAATTCCAATTATGATCTTAAAAGTTGATACATAAGACTTAGTATTTTTTCACAGACAACTGTAAAAATTAAATAATTGAATTGCGATACAAATTTTGTATGACAATTTTTGGCACCCAGTATCGTAAAATAACTTTTTTTGTTATTAAGATACACTTCCGGGCAAAATTTTCCTTGCTGATACACTTCCGGTTAAAATTCTCCTTCCAGTAAACTTTTCTGTGAATTTTTGGTCTGATTCATCCACACTGAGCACATGGCTGTATGTAGGTGTGACTCCTTTGCCTATCCCAAATGGATCAAATAAAAAAAAGCGGGCCTGCACAGTTTGGATTTTGTTTTGCCGCCATTATTAGTTTCCAATTTTTTCTGTACGGCTAAAAAAATGGAAAATATTAATTTACAAATGAGTAAAAATAATGTAGTGTATGCAACTGCATATAAACCGGTATTAGAATACTCGTGTGATACTATTATAATCACACTCGTAATCTAAGCATATCTCTTATATGACAGTTGCATAAACTACTATTAAATGCCCCGCACTACAGCATTTTAAATTCTAATTCGCTATGGACACGCGTAGTAATTAGACCGTAATATCTTCGTGGCACTGATTTTCCTTGAGGGAAAGTCTGGGCCCGTCAGTGGGACATATAAAAGCTGCGTTATGCTATGCTTCTCAGGGTGAAGGCTTGGGCCTCGATTCCGATAATGCATTACGGTACGATGACAAATAGTCGGTCGGGACGACGACTGGCGTTTTTCTTTTCATACCATTGACGCCTAGGAGATTTGATACATGTATACCTGACATTTGATACATGTAAACGTATACTTGAAGTGATTATGAAATTAGATCGACGCGTTCATGCAGTTGACATTGTACTACAGTCCGTTAACAGAATCTATGCCCTGCAATGTCAGTATCGTTTGCTTTTCTGTGTTTGTCAAAGTTCCTTTATTTGGACCGAAGCATAGATATTGTGTTTTTCGACATATACCGCCAGTGTGTATATTATGTAACCGTCTGTATTGAAGTTAATTACATAATTTCCAAGTGGAGTCACAGCATGGTCCACGGGGGGACGGGAGGTGAGGGGGGCGGCTGCAGGCTCCAACCTAAATTAATTAAGCTGCTTACAATAAAACATCGCAAAGGATTATTAAATTAGCTTAACGAAGTGTAGAAATTTCACTCGTAGAGATTAAGCCTTATTCGGAGTCTACCTTATTGTTTTCATTAAAGACTGGAGTGATTTTTATATTCGATGCGAACACAATACAAAGGAGCCTATTTATACAGGGAGTATCACTTTAACGTCTATGATATGTAAGCACCCGAAACCAGCGGGCGTGCATGCAAAGACTAATTAATTTTGAGGATGTGAAAGTGCCTGGTCTCTGCCTACCCCGCTGGGATACAGGCGTGACTTTATGTATGTAAGCAGATTATATACGTCCCATTGCAGGGCATAGACCTTCTCTTATAGAAAGAGAGAGAATATGGGCTCAACCACCACGCGCGCCCACCGCGCTTTGGCGATTGCTAGCGCTAAAGTAAGTGCACTGTAACTTTTCAATATGTGTGGAAAAAGAAATCCATACATTACTGTTCCGTACATTTGGGGTGTCATAGGCATTGAACTTTAGTATGGATCAGTTAATATTTTTTTTCGCGATATACAAGTTGTCCCCTAGAAGTTGTTTGTAGTCACGTGTAGAACCCATGCAACACATTAGCGATGTCGCAGATAAGTACCTACGCAATGAGCGAATTATATTGGACAATAATTTCATGCATACGATCGAAGACGGACATAGGAAGTCGCGCGTTGTTATGGTTCGAAGCTATGACGTGATTTTATTAGGACGAGACAAGACCGGTGGTACAAGAAAGCTGTAATTTGGTATACACATACCAAATTACAGCTTTCTAGTACCACCGGTCTTTGCGCTAAGCCGCGGACGGACAGATAGACAGACCGACAGACGAACATGGCGAAACTATAAGGGTTTCTTGTCGGACTATGGAACCCTAAAAATTGCGAAAGGAGTAAGAGTAAATAAATAAAAATAAAAAAATAGGATAATAGTTAAATACTTCGAAGTAATTATCTTGTAAATACATTTTAACTATAGTGTTAACAAAGTGGTCGCCATGGCCGAAACCGGTCGGAACAATCATCATCATCATCATCAGTGTTAACAGCAAATACCTTTCACCCTTTCACATTTAAGTATGGTAAACGAGGGTATCGTCACTGGCCCTGTTCTCTCTTTCTGACAGAAGGTTCCCAAAACATTCTAAATCAATAATTTAATAAATATCTTGGCACCCCATACACACCAGCAGCCTATATTATGTGTCCCAGTGCAGAGCACAGGCTTTCTCCCAGAGAGAAGATATGGACAATACGGATTTAAGGCTGGGTTCAATTAACGCTAAATCAAGTATTTTAAAATACATTTTACTCGTTATGCTTATAATTTAAAATCTGAAAAAAATATGTATTACTTTTCAGTGTCTTTTCTAGGGCCGTCGGTCATAATTGTTAATATTGTTATGGATTTTCAACCTGAATGGACCACTGTGCCCCAAGATACAATTTAATTTAGTTTGGGGCTCAGAGTTACTTTATATGTTGTTATTTTTTGTTCAGCTCATTAAATATTTGTTTGTTTATTTGTTTGTTTATAGCATCAAAAAAAATCGCGAACATGAGTGTTAATTATCACTAGTTAGGGTTTTTTTTGAGCTGTACTCAGTTTTGGATAATAAAAAATATACCAAAATGGTGATAATCATCACTGCATGTGTTAGTGACATCGGTCATCAAAATTCTATTTATAACATTTGTATTTCTGTAATTTCAAAAATACCTACTTTTGCCCTAACTATTCGCTTGCGCAGCGCGATAAGAAGACCACGCGTGCTCAACGTGGTTTGACGATTTCAAGCACTAAGTTATGTGAACACCTTAGATACTAGGGTTTCCTCACGAAGTTTTTCTTAAATTTTAGCGAGTGGTATTGCTTCTATTAATTCACAAAACTGCAAATGCTCCGTATATACACAGATTATATTTTTTCATAACTATGTTTTTGCTCCATTGCTGGGAAAATCTAAAAGTAAAAAATATGGCAATTGTTAAGGTAGTTAGCGACTGAATGAAAATAAACGACCATTATCGCTGTCTTGGAAACTCACTCGTTTGTTTCCCAAAAATAATCACCTCGCATTAACAAAATAATAACCCGCCAAAGCGCAAATTCAAGTCTGCGTCGTCTCGGCCAGTTGTGAACGATACGTCGCAGACGCTGCAAAACAACTAGTACAGAAATAAAGATCAAGTCCAAGTTCGTAGTTGACCTAGAGTCATGAAATTTGACAAGAAGGTTCAAAAATAGTTAAATTTTCTCTTGTATTTTCTTCTCTAATTGTTAGCGTCTTTTTTGCAGCATTAACTTTGAAGATTGATTTTTCACATCACGTTGATTAGATCTTAATTTGTATTTGATAGCTTTACCTGCTTCGGAGAAAAATATTTTGACCGATCGATAGACAGACGGACAGACAGACAGACCGACAGATGGACGGAAAACAAAGTGATAATTTAAGGGTTCCCTAAAAAATATTGTAGTTTAAGAAAACAAATACAAGCTTTTGCCGGTACTGCTAAAGTCCAGCACTTTGTCTTAATTTATGAAAAGCAAATACACGAATTTAATTGCACGATACCAAAAAGTGCCCCGCGATTTTTGGCTTAGCCACTTAATATTACGAAACTAGTAAAATCATTTTCAACGTTTAGTGAATAACCGACAAAAGTGTACAGTTTTATACAGTTTTTTATAAGACACTTTATTTTCAATTTTTTTGTTATAAACAAAGTGATAGTTAAAATAACACCTGAATTACGCATTGGTGCTACTTTTAAAGTTTACTCATGAACATAATTTTATAGACTAAGATAGAAGGCGCAGAATAGACAGTTGAAGAATTTCATTATCTATTCCTGTCACTATCATCAGATCGATATCTGTTCGATGACCAAAATAAATCCTTTTAATTACTTCTAACGGTACAATAAAAAAACGCCCACTATTGGGCATAAGCCTCTTCACATTCACGCCAACTTCCCAGTCTCAGTCAGTCTCGTCTATTGCACGGCTGCCGCCTTCCTAATGTAGCCCACCCATCAGCCGCCATCCAGTTACCGATTACTGTATCTTTTTTACAGATCGTATTTTCAAAAAGTGTCAGTACAATCTCTGAATCATGTTAATACAAATTTTTAGGACCTATAGTCGTAAATCTAAGGCAAAAAAAAACCAGGATTAGATAGCATTAACGGCAAAAATGGCCATTTTTGGCGTTGATGCTATCTTGTCCCTGGTCCGGCTTCCTAGGTTCTCGGTCGTGGGTCCTAAAACCACTATTAACATGGTTAAGACATTGTACAGACACTTTTTAACGATATGATTTTTTTCATAGGTGGCGCTAGTATAACTCTATGGAGCCCCTTAAGAAGCCCAGCGCTTAACCACTCGTCTGCCGCGACACAGATCTGTGTCCAACTTAGTATGGGCCACCTATACGTTCCATTCCGCGAGGGCAGTTCAGGAGTTAAAGACGATGAAAATTAGCTCATTAAGTGTAGTCCCAAATTAAGTGTAGTCCCAATGAGTCGTGGCACTTCTGTTTGAATTAGTATGAGCAAGCAGCCTGGAAACTTTATCACCCGTTAATAAAATACAATTTCACAGAGGGAGGCCCCCTTTCAGAATATTATAAGCGATACGTATATGGGAGTTACTCTGAATTTGTCATCGTTATTCTGGGATTAGACACTATAGTTTATCAGTTGCCTTTATTACGAAATGTAGAAATATGGCTTCAAATATATTTTTGTAGAGATCACACTACATGCAACAACAACCAATTAATATAGGTTTACACAATAAGACATTAGCAGCATACATGCTAGGTACCGCAGAGCCCAAACCGGTTTCTGTCAACGATATTGTAATATCGTTGGATTCCGTTAAAAACTGAACACGTAGTTTTTTTTTTAATCAAGTATTCAATTGAAACATAACGTTGCAATACGTGAAAACGCCTTACTAGAAACTGCAAGAAAAGAGAAAGATACAACAACAGTAAGCAAAATACGGGGCACGAAGTATCGAAATGAGCTTGCATTCGCCCGCTTTAAGAGTAGGGCTCGAGTACAGGCGTATTTTATGTGTTCCCCGAGATTTAGGATCCGGGTCGTGTGCCACAATAAAGTTTTATTTCCAATTCAATTAACTTGACAGCTGCCGTTACGGGGGTTCCAATGCAGATATTTCGATTAACTACCTACCCACCGTCAAATTGAGGGTTTCAGTGGGTGATTACATTCTCAGCGAAGGTATTTAGTTTGTATTCTGTGGAAAAACGACGCGTTATTCAAAGTTCATTTGTAGTTCATCTATCTAATACCTTTAAACGAGCAATTCTTATATATAATATATAATATCTAGCATTTTTTTTAATTGCCTGAAAGCACGGATAAACGGCGTTTTTTAAAAATGAAACCTAGCTCGATTTATCGCCCCCGAAACCCCCTGCACACAAAATTTCACGAAAATCGTTGGAGCCGTTTCCGAGATTCGATTTCTAGGTTTCATTTTAAAAAAACGCCGTTTGTCCGTGTTTTCAGGCAATGAAAAACTGCTGTATTATCATTAGAATACGAAGGTAAATTTTCAAGCCACCATCTAAAAGGTTGTAATAGCTCCGGTGGTAAATCGGGCTGCACCGAAACCAGAAGAGCCCGGTTCGAGTCCAGATGTCTCCAGTTCGATTAATTTTTTCCCTTTTTCTCATCGTATTTAAATACAATTTTCAAAAAACACGTCATTTAGGTACCTACTGTATTAAACGGGTCAAATCGCTATTACATATTAGGTAAAATTACCTTAATTCCTGATGTTTCGGCAACGTTGCAGCTACCGTGGTCACGGGGACACTGACGTGGCGAGTACCTACAGTCAATTATTTTAGTGAGGGTGTGTGATCGCGATAATCACGATTAGATCCGTTTAATATGTAACTATGTATGAGTATCGCGAGTCATTAAACAATACTATAAATTACCCTTAAAACGGAAAGACGGCGCCGTCTTTTATTCGGTATCTACTGACGTTAAAGAATAAATAATATATTGTGCTTCGGAAAATTCGATAAATTTCATTTAAGTTAGACAAAAGCCTCATCACCATCGTATTTTAGAGTTCAAGTCTGGACGTTGCAGTTTTCTCTATAAACTTAGCTTTCAGGCTAGACTATACATTCTGTTATGACAAAGATAGAGTTATGTTATGCCTTAGAAAGCGGCCTGTCGAAAAGGCAAGTTTATTTTGACAACCGATTGGCTCAAACGGCTCAATAAATTTTTACGCCAAGCAATCATTTCTTGCCTTCCATGCAGGCTCCAACGCAGTTTACTAACAGCTTCACGTTCCTTACGCAGTAACTGACAGCCATGTGGGGTCAACGCTGTCACTGCGGGGTCTTCGCAGGACTGACATGGGCACCTACTTGTGCATCGCTGCCAACGGCATCCCGCCAACAAAGAGTCGCCGGTACGACGTCGCTGTCCACTGTAAGTTGATCCTTGGTTTTGTGGAAAGTAGAGTTGAAGAAGTACCTCCCAGCTCCGGTCACAGTGTGTTTCAGAATACTCTGGTAGAACTTAAGGGGGTTCATTAAACAACGTTTATTATGGGACCGATTCACAGAAATTTTCATATATTCCCCAGAGCAAGTATCAAAATTTAGTATGGGACAGTTGAATTTTTTTTGCGATTCTAAAGTTCTCATAATAATAGATGAGTTTCCTGGTCATGTTTATTAAAATTGTGTCTGTATTTTTAAAGCCGGAGATAGAGATTTGAAGTCCGTAAATTTTATTTTATCCTTGTGTACCTATTATATACTCAACATATAATTGATATTATATTTAATGTATGAATGGAAAAAAAAAAACAATTAATTGGATCAGTTGGACATAAGCCTCCCCCAAGGCACGCCACTTGTTTCTTCTCTCGGCTATGCTCATCCAGTTGCTATCAGTAATCTGCCTCGTCGGTCCAGCGAGCTGATGAGCATCCAACACTGTTTAAGATAATTTAATTTCGTCGAAATTAATAACGCGCAAATCAAATATATGTATCAAATATATATTTATGGCAATGCAATAACGTTAAGCAAAGAGCCTACTGAATATTTTCGCAATTTGCGGTAACACTTTTCAGTTACAATTCAGCGCATGCAGCCTTAAAATTAGCATGTTAATGGATTTCAACGTTGATTGAACTTCATTGTTAAAAATAACGCATTCGATTGAAAAATACTCCAATAAATCGCAGTTATAATATATTGCTGTATTTAACAATGTTATTTTGTGCGGGTTTATTCCAAAATTTATTGTCAGTATTCGTTATTCAAAAACATTCTGAAGTACTTCAATTAGACACGTTAAATTTTAAAAGAAACGATAAAACATGATTCTTACCACGACTATAAATTTATTTGCGATCCTGATATTTCGGCAACATTGCAGGCACCACGGTCAGACGTTAATTGCTTTCATTCAGAAACAATTAGCATTGTATTTGTAATACTAATTTATAAATTCATTAAGATATTACACCATAGCACGCCAGTACCCAAAGTCAGACTAAAGCACAAGGATGTTGACCGCAGAATGTATATTTAGGTGTACATAATGAGGCCAACGAGAACCGAAGAGTTAAAATCTAATCTCGACTTTGACGTGGGGTTCGGTTATATATTATAAAAAAAGGTTTCTTAGAACTCCATAGCCTTAAAAATTTAGGAACCGTTGATCTGGAGAGTACCAACTAGTGAACAGAACTACAGAATTGACCGTCGGCCTTTTTTACTTTCACTTTTGTAAAATTTATACTATATGCATGGTAGAGACATTAAGAAAAAATCGTAGACAGGGTGCTTCAAAAAGGTTCGGTGAAATTTAAGGGTGTTATTCTACTTATCGATACAAACAACTTTTAGCTGTAAAGCAAATATCAAAGATGTATACGAAACAGCTTATATGTGTATTTAATATTTTGAGTTTATTTTAATTTTGCCATAATCGCCGCGCTTGGCAGGCTGGTTGGCGACCCCTCATGGTTATTTTCGAAGCTTGGAAAACCATGAGGGAGGCCTGTGTCCTGCAGTGGGCGTCAAATGGCTGATGATGATGATGATGATTTTAATTTTATTTCTTTGGGAAAAAAACAGGAAACAGGGAGTTTATGTAAAAAATAGTACAAGAACAATATTAAACCTAATATAATATTAAACATGAATATTTTTCACTAAATAAGTATGATCAGCTAGCGTACCTAGGTAAAAAGGATGCCAATTGTGCAGTTACGCTAAGGGCCAATTTTTCAATAGTCAGATAAAACTAACCTGGAGAATAAATTGCATGCTGTCACTGTCTAAATCATATGACAAGACAGTGACAACATCAGTTTTATTCTCCAGTTAAGTTTTATCTGACTATTGAAAAATTGGCCCTAAGTATAATACAGGGCCCTTATTATGAAAAAAAAAATGCGACATTATCGGAAGGGTGGTCAACGTCGCGGTTGAGCCCGACAATTCACTCGTGAATCTAGCGACAAATACGATAATTTTTTTAACAGCTATTACTATTCAACTAAACTATTCAACTATGGAAACCATTCAAAAAAAGAACCGTATTTTGTCGCTAGATTCGTGTGAATTGTCGGTCTCAAGCGCAACGTTGACGACCCTTCTGAACATATCGCTGCTTTATAATAAGGGCCCAATTGGGCAGTAATAGTTAACGTAAAAGTAAAGGAATAACTAACTTTAATAGCAAGACAGTGGGCAGGTCAACACAGTAGTCAGTAGCATTATGTAGTATTAATCCTACTAATATTATAAATGTGAAAGTTTGTGTTGTGAAGATGTTTGGATGTTTGTTACTCAATCACGCAGTAACGGCTAAACGGAATGATCCCGGTAATGCGTTCCCGTGGGATAGTATTTTATTGTTGCCGTAACCTTTTTTCAAGTCAAACTCCTAAGATACTTATTTATTGCGTTGTAACGGTAACCAGAATCGTATAAATCGGATTCTGTAGCAATACGAAGTTCGCCGGGACAGCTAGTTATTATATAAATTAGTAGTACCAGAATCGGTGGTAGAGTTCACGCTGAACGCGGTGGTCGTAACTACGTTTAGGTTAGGTAGAACTGTTAAGTTTTATTGTTACTTTTTGACTGAAAGCTAGTTGATTCTCATAAAATATGTCAGTTAGCTTCATAATAAAAGTTGTGTTTATTGTAATAAGTAAAATGACACCCCAATTCAAGTTTCATCGAGCTTTTCTAAAACAGCCAGTATAAATTTCTTATCCTTAACTTATCTAGTGAAACATCAGGCTTAAGAACGATAAGATTGACTGTGGGGACAATAAGAAAAGAAAAGAATGCCTTTTGTGCCGACTTAGATACACCACAGGCTACATTCATGGTCCTGTTTTATTTATTCGTTTTGTCTGTTGTGTATTTAGTTTTCTTTCTGTTGTTGTGCATATTATGTTACTTATCTGCTTATTTTGTTTCTGTGATGTATCTTGTTGGTAAAATAAATGTCTTTCTTCTTCTTCTACTTCAGAATGTCGAAAGATATTTAAGGAGTTTCGTAAGAATTCTTTATGGACTAAAATGCTAATGGACGCGCGTTTGTCCTCAGTCCAGCCAATCGTGCGAGTCGGCAGTCCAGTGGTGTTACGAGCGGCTGACATGCAAGTCACTTTGCAATGCTACGTCGAGGCCTCGCCCAAGTCTCTCAATATTTGGCAGAGAGGGAAATCTGCCGCAGGTGAGATTTTAAAATCATTGTCATCTCCTTTAAGTTACATATCGTCTATGGCATCTAACTGCTGTTGACAACAAAAACTTGGAAATTGATAATAATATGTACTTAGCCGGAACTTTAAATTCGCTTTTTAATTTTTTTTTTTCTTATTATTTTGTTTTTATCTACATTAATTACAAGTTTTATAATGTTTGGTGCTGTGGACTTTGATGAATTAATACAATAAAATTTCCTTATTTCTCAAACGAAACAAAGTAGTTTGAAGCGGTTTTTTTTCTTTTAGTAGATACTGACCCCAAATTGTTCCTAAAGATATGGTTTAAAAATGGAATATGTAGGTAGAATTCCATTTCTAATTTTTTTTTCGTTTTCACGTAGGTGGAAAGCTGCTAAACGGCTCCAAATATGTCATATCGGAGGAGATACTGAATGAGTACGCGCTCCGCATGAACCTGACAATAAACCGGCTAAAGAAAAGCGATTTCGGAGAGTACTCCTGTGCCGCGTCCAACGCGTACGGGAAAGCCGACGGAACCATTATACTGAAAGGTCAGTCAGTCCTTTGTGCCCTATTTTTCAGATATCTTGTAGCATTTTTATCTTTCTATTTTGTTGATCGTTACATTCAATAGAAAATATTCTATGAAAGCAAAAACGTTCTCGATAAATTTTGTTTCTTAACGTAAATCGTTTCCCGTTTTATTTCAAAACTTAATAGTAAAAAAAGCCATTTTTTTCGTCACCAGAGACGCCACAGCGCACCACGACCACTACCACGACGACCACAACGACCACGACCACCACTCCGAGGCCGACTACAACTAGCACGACGACGCGACCACCGAAACGCCATTTGAAGAAACAGCACGACCGCGGCAATCAAAACATCATCGAAGCCGACCTGCGGTACCCAGAGACGAACAACGCGCTTAACATGTACAATATCAACTACGGGCCAGCGAACAGCACGCATAATGAGTACGCTCAAAGAACAGAGCGCCAGAAAGTGCGGCCGTCCGGTCCACCCCGCTACCAAAACTACAATTCGGCAACATTTTTACGCTTTAGTGAACTGTCTTGGCTGACGACAGCTTACACAGTTGCCAACTTAGTCGCTCGAGGCGTCGTTTAGAATGAGCTGGAACAATACGTAGAGTGCTCTCATATTGTATCGTGATTCGTATTCTGTACATTGGAAAGTATTTTTGGATCACCACTTCTATAGACTAAAATGGAATATTCATTCGTTAGTTCCCGTCTGGAAAATGTTGTACTGATGGTTGTATTGTATAGCTGAATGCATTTTAAATATTGTATCGTTCCGCAACGCAGCTGGTAGCTACAGAATTGAGGAAGAGTAAAAAGCTGTGAAGAGTTACGTAGTTGACAGTTTCGGAGTAGGTAGGATTAGCGATAATTTGATGATCATGGCTGTTAAAGTGATTTTTTTATGAAAATGTTTTAGGTTTATTTAAATGTTAAGTAAGGTTTAGTATTGATATTCTAATCAATACTTAGTATGAAATTATGATCTGGTTAAATTATAAACATTGTTCATTAACCATTCTGATGAAGTAATTTTTATCGTTACTATAATAATTGTAAGCCTTAAACTGTAAAAATGACAATAAATTAATAAAGGATACGCCCAACTTGGCGTTGGGTTTTAAATCTAAAATAATTTATGACAATATTATACACCGTTTTAACAATTTTGATCGTGGACATAAAATATCACTTTCGTCATATCATTTGGTATGATAGTCTTGCGTGATTATAATAATATTAGACTGCGATTGCTTCAATGAAAAAAACAGTACATTAAAAAACTAAAATGTTGATATCGATAATGTTTCATGATCTCATTTGTGACAATAATATCTAACATAAAAACTGTAGTCTTTAGTGTTAATGTGAATAGAGACCAAGTTAATTTTATTATTAGAATTAGTTTGTATAAACGTAGGTACACTAAAAGTTACTTTTTACTAAAACGACGCGCATTTTGTAAGCAAACAAACAAAAAAAAAACAAAATGTTAAGCAACTATACTTTCAACTCAGGTATTAAAGTGAGTGACGGACGCCCCAAACAGGAAAATGGGAAACTAGACTCTTTTTCATTTTCTATTTGCACAAAGAATATGGGTGCATATTGGCGCAAGCTAGCGCTGCATTTCGGAACAAAGGAAAAAAATATTGGCGTGGCTCGTTCGCGCGGAAAAGTGGTTTTTCAATCGAACTGCGAGTTAAGCCATAGACAAAGTTCAGTAACGAATTCCGAATGCACTGTAATTAATGCCAGGTTAAAAAAAGACAACTACTTTTTGTAAGCTCACGCCTGCCTCCCGGAGAGGCAGGCATCTATCTACCAAGGTTTGCCAAATGCCATGATTCCGACATTTTCCTTTCAATCTTTTATTTTTTTATATTTAGTCACATTTCAGTACCTACATGTTGAACGCGAGAACGCGTTTTCCTCGCATTTTATGGCAAATATTGCAAATATTTCTTAAAACAACATCATACCTTTATTCTAAGCCGCGAAGGCGTGCGTTATAACGCGTGTCGTGTGAGAATTGAAGCGGGCGTGGTCATGCTACAAGCGCTGATACCAGTGAATTATGGCATATACATTGGAATTAGATAAACCACTATTAGTTTGCATGTGTATCGTAATCTAACAGATGTTTTTGACATTATAAATGATAATGATTGAAGTTTACCTGTACAGCGTATTTATAAAAAGACTCTTTCTCAGTTACGATACTCGAATTCACTAAATAATTATAAACAAGCGTTTCTTTCTGTCAACTTAGATTAAAATTGAATAAATTATAAAGCGTCTAGTGGATGGGATATTATATTGTGCATGCTTTAATAAAGTGCTCAAATGAAAGATGCGTAAAGGCTTATTTGAGGTTAAAAGGAAATTATTACTTAAGTTAACATACAAGATTACTTATATCTATAAATTGTAATAAATTTATGTCTTCCGAATAGGGTGTTAATATAATTGCATTTGGCACAACAAGTTTAAGTATGCGTTATAGTAACTTGTAGTTGGTGGGGTTCCTTTTGGACCTCATTGTAATATTGTAGACTGTAAGTGAGAAGGATGAATTTATTGTAGAACTAGTTCAGTAAGTGGACATAAATGAGTTTTGATATAAAATTAGTTGGTATTACGATCTAATTGTAAAGAAAATGTGTACGGGCTCATTTTTTAAACTTTTTTCTTGTAGGCACCAATATACATGAAACAGTTTTGAAAAGTAGATTTTTTTATTGTTACAAAATGTTTTAGAAGATGTTGTTCATATTTATTGTGATTATTATTCATAATCATAAGTTTTTATTTTAAAATAAAATGAGCCTAGAAAATTACACTGAACAATAATATAACCTAATGAACGACAATAAATATTGACAATCAATGTACGCATTTGTTAATATTAATATTAATATTATATTATCAACTACTATCACGATATAAACTGTAATACCAGGAATATATTTATCAATGTTTACATTAAGATGTTGATATCATTTTACGATATTTTAAAATAAATCTTGTAACCAAAGATACGGGCTATTTTTATTTTTATGACGGCTTTGTCGTAATACAGTGACTGAATAATAAAAAAAAACCGGCCAAGTGCGAGTCGGACTCGCGCACCGAGGGTTCCGTACAAACCTGCAAGGTTTACAAAGTTCGTTCATTACGACAATCGAGTCATAACTATGGTATTTTTATTGCAAAACATGAGGAAAAAAGTAATAAGTTTATATTTATTAAAAAATATATATTTTGTAATGTAACTAAAAATTTAAGGTTTTCGGAATTTTTCCTTTATGTGTGCTATAAAACGATGCTTCATGCCAAATTTCAAGATTCTAGGTCAACTGGAAGTACCCTTTAGGTTTTGATTCCCTTGCGAGTACTTGCGAGTTTCAAAATATGCAGCTTAAATTGCTGTTTCTTTTGATTGCGTTGACATAGAAGTTAGATTTTGTTACAGCTTAAAGGTATTATAGACCTGAGTATTTGGTATGAATTTCAATTTAATACCTCTACGCGTTTATGAGGAAATGGGTAGTAAGTTTAAAATTATTAAAAAAATATATATTATGTGATGTAACTAAAAATTTATGGTTTTCGTAATTTTTCCTTTATCTATGCTATAAGACGTTGCTTCGTACCAAATTTCAAGATTCTGAGTTCACGGGAAGCACCCTGTAGGTTTTGATTCCCTTGCAAGTGTCGAAAATTTGCGGCATAAACGGCTGTATCTTTTGATTGCGTTGGCTTAGAAGTTTGATTTTTTCACAGCTTCAAGGGACAGTAGACCTGAGTAATTGATATAAATTTCAGCTTCATACCTCCACGCGTTCCTGAGAAAAAGGGTCTTGACAGACGGACGGACGGACGGACAGACGGACAACAAAGTGATCCTATAAGGGTTCCGTTTTTTCCTTTTGAGGTACGGAACCCTAAAAACAGTTGAGAATTAATAGAAAGTAATTTAGTTGCCAATGCCAATTTTCTAAATCCATTATTGGATTAGGAGAATTAGGAAGTAGAAGAAAATCATTTATTTACGCCACACAGACATACATAATTAGGAAATACAGAAATAACCAGAAGAAAAGTGAATGTACAAGTGAGAAAATAACGCAGGTGTCCGCTGTATGTCGAGGTATAATTTAACAAGAAGATAAACGCAAATAGGGGATGTATTAACAAAGGGCAAGATAAATAGTATCCGAAACCGGCGTGCGTGCATGCAACGACTAACAAATGTTGAGGAAGCTAAAGTGATCTGTCAGGATCGTAGCAAGTGGCAGTCCTTGGTCTCTGCCTACCCCTCTGGGATACAGGCGTGAGTTTATGTTATGTTATAAACGCATAATTAAACAATTATACATAAACTTTGGCCTCTATCCCGAAGGGGTAGGCGGAGACCAGGGCTTGCCAATTGCCACGACTCTGACAGACCTCTTTTGCTTACTTTTTATCTTGTCCTTTGCTAATACATCCTCTATTTGGTCGAAATGTGTCCGCCTGGGACGTCCCTTACCGGTCTTTACACCCACATTCAGTCGATATATTTCTTTTAGTCACTATATCCTCTTTTAATCCACAATATTATATAATCAAACTTTTGCGTATCCTGTCATTCACACATACCTATTTCTTAAGAACTTCATTTCTATTATGGTCAATTATACAATGAGACACGAAATACGTCTAATCGAAGACATTTAGTCAAGTTTTGTGCCGGGAATTATATCGTCATATCAGGTATAGTTCCAAAAACCTAACTCAATTGTCTACTTGGACTTTTAGAATGTTAGAGCTCTTTAATCACGTGACGATGCCAATAGTGAATTATTATTTTTATTTAGTTTATTTATGTATTTATGACAAATCGAATTCGAGTGAGTAAATTGACTCAAATATTACATACATCAGAGTACATCAACAACAAATATAAATTTTTTCGTTTAGAAGTTAATTACAGTTTTGTAGGCACTTACCTACAAAGTTACAATTTCTTTTAAATAGATAGAAAAGTCCCTGACTCCTAAATTAGGAGACTTAATATGGGGAGTGAGTTTCTTCCTTCAGGACACTACCGTACAATAACTGATACTTACATTAATCTGTCTCTAGTCAATATGTTTTATAAGTTAATATTTTTGTCACTTTGCTAATGTCCAGTAAACTAACCATAAATATTAAATCTCGAGAAAACAGGGGTTAATTTCATAACATGAAATATCCAAGATACAATCATTTGTATGATCCACAACATCTAAGACATATTTAGATATTATTTTAATATTTCAATTCTAACACTGAGGCTAAGAGTTGTGACTATTCTCGTGGACTTAAGCCCGAAGACTTTGATTTGTTTAATTTTTATTTATATTAATACGGTAAAAGACGTCCAGGCAGATACACTTTGACCAAATAGGGGATGTATCAATGAACGACAAGATAAAAAGTACCCGAAACCGGCGTGCGTGCATGCAGCGACTAATGAATGAAAGGGATCTATCAGGATAGTGGCAAGTGGCAAACCCCAACCTCTGCCTACCTACCTCTCCGGGATACAGGCGTGAGTTTTTTATGTAATAATGCATGTTTTCTATCTAGGTGCCTGATAACTTGTATCCAATGCGGGTGGGTCTGCTGAGGGTTCGTGAGCTATGAGTTAAAAAATAAATAACTTTCACACAACACAATCACTTATACTGATCCCAAACTTGGATACTGTGCTATGGTAACCAGGCAAGGACATGACAAACATCGAAATACACTGAGAATGGGGGCATTTGTACAAATTTACGGCGACCTACACTATTGTAAAAACATGTAAAAGATACAATAACGCTGTTATCTCAATATCTCGCCACTGTGAACCATACAGGTGCGATCCGGAGCTAACTATTGCCACCAATCGAAAAAAATCATATCTTCTCTCATAATACCTTTTTACAAAAGGTCGATATCATTAATCTCAATATGATGATAGCTATTTTTAAACCCACAGCTTGGAACCTAGGGCCAAGAAGCTAAAACTATTAAAGCATTTTTGCCAAAAACGGTCGGGCAACTCTAGGCTGAACGTTTAAAAAATCCGTTACCGAGATTTATGAAGTTCACTTTTTGCATAGCGTGTTAAGAAACCGGCCAAGTGCGAGTCAGACTCGCGCATGAAGGTTTCCGTACCATTATCTAGACTACATTAGACACAAAGATCGAGAAAAAACGGCAAAAAATCAAGTTTGTTGGGAGGCCGCCTTAAATATTTATTTTATTTTAACTTAATTCTTTATTTTTAAAGCTAATACAGAACTAAATATTCTGTGAATATTTCAAGCGTCAGTCTGTTGTCGTTATTAATACCCAGCAAAAACTGCAAAAAATTAGGTTTATTGTATGGGAGCCCCTATTAAATAATTATTTTATTCTGTTTTTAGTATTTGTTGTTATAGCGGCAATAGAAATACATCATCTGTGAAAATTTCCACTTCCTAGCTATCACGGTTCATGAGATACAGCCTGGCGACAGACACACAGACAGACAGACAGATAGATAGATAGATGGAAAGTGAAGTCTTAGTAATAGGGTCCTGTTTGGCACCCTTTGGGTACAGAACCCTAAAAACCGGCGAAATGCAAGTAAGACCACGTGCTGCACGCGCAGGGTTCCATAACGAGAAACGTAGAACAAGGGGTATCTCGTATCTTTTTTTAAGGATTTTATTCGACCGTTTTGTAGGCGTTGTTATATATTTGCTAAATTTCAGCTTTCTAGTACTAATCGTCTCTAAACTAGGCCGCGAACAGACAGACAGATAGACGGGCGTACATGGCTTTCCTTAAGGGTTCCTTATTGATTATAGAATCCTGTATAAGATATCTGTTTTCCTATTGATGGTAAGCTCCGGGTAGTCCCTTAAACAGTTACACCAACGTCGTACAGAATAAGTATAACAAGTCTGTACGGATTTATCCGAAAGTAATTTTCAGAGCGCATCTGGCGTTGCGGGGTATGAGAGATTTGGCTTATCAATATTCTGCTAGGTGCCCCGGCGCGAGTGAGAAATATGTCAGCCGCTCAATCCAGCAGGTACCTATTGCGGGATCGAATCATCAGCTCTGGCTTTTGACGATCGCTGCCTCAAACGCGGAGTTTGATTACATCGGGTAAAGGGAAATATGATCGTGGAAACATTCGAAATTGGAAAACTGTTGGAACTGTGAGTTCGAAAAATACATCGCTTTTGATCACAAGCGTTTGAATAAACTTGTATCGGCAGTATAGATTAACAATAATACTGAATTCATAGTTTATCAAGACAATTAACAATAATAAGTTCCGCACAACACAATCACTTGTCCTGGTCCCAAACTAGGATGCTCTGTGGTACCTATGGTAAACAGGCAAGGACATATCAAATATGGTAACACATCCAGACTGAGGACATTTATACAAATATACGGTTGCCCCCAGTGGGAATCAAACCCACAACCTCCGACATGGTAATCAGACGTGATACCGCTAGGCGAACTCATGATTTTTTTATAAAAGCATTTTAGACAGATTTATCTCCGGTTTCTCGCACCGTCAGGTGTTTTTATGCATGTTAGCAAAATGAGAGCTGTTAACATTAGTTTAACAGATTTTTAGTGTACGGGAAACGGAGGATTAGTCTTTCTAATGGATGATAAATATAGATTCATGTTCACTTTTACCTAAATGTTACCACTATCATCATTGATTCAATATTCAGTGACGAGTAAAGGAGTGGAGATAAGAGTTTTTTCGAGCCACAAAAGAGAACTTACAATTCTTTACATTATATTGTGAAATAATGCCGAAGTTTTCGCAAACGCATACAAAAGTTTGATGGTCTTTAGATGAATAAAAATACGGGCATATTTCTCTTGTCAGTTGCTTTATTTTTCATTGTAAGGATATTTTCGCAATTTCTTGATAAAGTTGTTCAACTGACGGAACATTATTGAAAATTCTATTGTATACATAAGACTTGTTATTCGAATTGAATTTAGAAATATTTTCGGAGGTAAACGAAACGATTTGCTCGTGTAAGGTATGGGCTATTAGCTAATTTGAGATTCAGATGCTACTGTACGAATAAGGGTGGTACCACATCACTTGATTGAAATAATAAAGTTGAAAACCGACTTCAAAACACTTCAGCGCTATAAACACAGAAATTATTTAAACGAATATGAACTTATTCAAATTAGTTACATACATGTAGGTATTGTAGAAGTATAATCTGGAGCCCGTTAAAAATTACATGACCAGCTCATACATTTTGGGCGCCGACTCCAAAATATATTCGCTTAGATTATTTCTGTGTTGCTAGTGCGGTAGTCTTTTTAAAGTCATCATCATCATCATCAACCCATTATGTCCCCACCGAGGGGCACGGGTCTCTTCCCTGAGAAAAAATACGCTTCAAGTGTGCATTTAAAATTTGAAAAGAATTCTCTCGATTTCTCGAGGATCCAATCATCAGATCCTGACTTGGTGACTATGGTACCACCTGTGAAATCCACCCTTTCAAACAATAAACCGGACAAGTGCGAGTCCGAAACGCCCACCGAGGGTTCCGTACAAATTTGTAGGTACTTACATATCATAAATAGTTCAGGAATCGAGTCTCGCAGTTTTTTCCGAGCTTTTCCCGAACTACAGACTATTTTTCTTTACGATTCAGTTACAAAGTGTTATCAGGTGTTTCCCTGTACTTGTGGTATATGAAAATATTACTTGTTCAATTTCGTAGTCCTAGGTCAACGGAAAGTACCCTATAAATTTTGATTCCCTTGAGTGTCGAAATATACGTTTTTTGCGGAATAAACTGCTGTATCTTTTTTACGTTAATTTAGAAGATTGATTTTTTCACAGCTTTCATTTCATTTTCATTTCACAGATTGTTTCAGCTGTATGTTTTTATTTTCAACTCCATACCTTGACGCGTTCCCGAGATAAAGGTTATTGACAGACATGCGGAAGGTAGGACAGACAGACGGACGGACGGACGGACAACAAAACAAATTGGTCTCATAAGGGTTCCGTTTTTTCTTTTTGAGGTACGGAACCCTACAAAAAGAGTTTTTAAATCGGTCCAGACGTCTTCGAGTAATCGGGATACATACATCAAAAATAAAAATTCCTTTTTTAAAGTCGGTTAATAAAAAAAAATTAAAATTCAAGTATCAACTATAAGTATTGCCTCTCAGACTATTGCCGCTTACACAATACTAGCGTCTGTATTTTGTGAACAAGAGGCAAATGGTTTTCTAATTTCTTTTTTTATTAGCCATGCTATACTAGGCTATAGTATGCTATAATATCGACAGGTCAACCTGCCCATTTTTGTTGCAAAGTCGCACTTAAGCTAACTGATTAGAGTGCACGTATGTAAAGGATGATGTGCTGTCGACTGCAGTACTGTAGTATAAAACGGTAGAACAGAGGTCGTGGATTCGAATCCAGGCATGTACCAATGACTTTGTTTTCTAAGTTACGTGCATTTGTAAATTTGTAATTCGTTATGCGTAAAGGAAAACATCGTGAGAAAAAGAGTGTCTGAGGTTACTTTAGCGCTTGAAATCTGCAATCCGCGATAGGCACGCGTAGTAATTAAGCCCATATTATCTCTCTGACAGAAGGCCTGTGACTTGCAGTGGGACGTATAAGAGGCTTTTTATGTATGATGTCGTAAATGGCCGCATCTGTTTAATGCTTTAAAAAAAAATGTGTTGTCTACACGCTCAGAAGAAATTTTTTACATTTAGTCCATCTACAGGTAGATAAATAAAAAAAATAAAAATGGCTATCACAGTGAGATTTAAGATGTCCACGTGTTGCGAAAACCTTGATAAAAGAAGATATATATGATAGACGACCTCATAGCGCAGCGGTACTGCATCTGCATACCATGCGAGAGGTCCCGGGTTCGAATCCAGGCTGGGGACAAGAAAAAACCCCAGGTCTTGGATGTTTACATGTTTGTGATGTCGTTGTTTCTAGTTCCCACGACACAGGGTATCCTAGTGTGGGGCCAGAAGCAATGTATGTATGTGCCTGTATGTAAATGTTAATGTTTATGTTGTATCCATTGGTGGCGCCAATTACCACCGGATAGCCTGTTAGATTATGACTTTGAAAAGAACAATTAAAAACCATTGTTATGGTGGCCCGATCAGGTCATTTAGATTTCTACAGATTAAATGTACAACAATCAACAATGTATGAAGCATTGCGAGTGGTAAAAAAATACTGATATAAAACAAATGCGCTTCTGCAACTTTTAGGGGTGTTAGTCAGTCAGCTGTCAGTCGCTCGCTCCGTTATGCAGTCAACAACTAACTCAAAGATGGGTTACTTGTTGGTTGCATAACTCGTACGAACTCACTGTAACTGATATCCGATGCAAATTATTTCATCAAGTTTACCAATCAACCTAAGAACATCATGAGAATACCGGAGTGTCTAAGGTGTTCGCATACCTTACTTACAAATACAAATATTTTTTATTTGTGAAATATGGGTAGGTACTTACTTACTTACTTGCATACTTGAAATCGTTAACGCGTTTTTTTTAGCTTTACGGGACTATTATTGTGTGGTATGGGAAACAAACTGTGGTTAGACTAAGGTGTGTTTAATTGGGCAACTAGATATCCAGAAGTTTACCTTATATTTAAAGCACCGAATTCAGGTTACACCGAAATCAGAAAAGAGTGAACATGCAATACACAGGCACTTATCGACATTCCCGGAGATGCATAATTTTCATTCAGCTGTCACCAGTGTTCTTGATACCGGCGGTCTGACGAGGTGACGGGCATCTTGTGCTGACAGTAAAAACTTTTAAATTAATTGGTTAACGGTTCTTCAGCAGATATGACTAACCCACAGTTAATTCAACGTGCTGAACGAAGATCGACTCCGACAGGATCCTATCTTTGACCATGACCTTTGTATAAAGACAGACAAATGACAAATTAAATATGACATCATGACAATTAATAATAAATAAAATTCTCAAATTACATTTCATCAAATTAAATAATATTAAAAAACGTGAATTACAGTGAAATAAAGTGTAACAAACAAATAAATTATGTAGCACTCTTTGGCCACAATATGGGTGTGTTACTGCAGCCCAAAAATTTCGTATCTCAGTATTAGAATTACCCGCTTTGATAAAGATAATATTCTATTGACTTTTAGCTACGGCCAAGAATAGAGTTCTAAGCTCTTCTTCTAGCGCTTCAAAATAAATGCGAGCATGTATTTTTATATTGCATTTCTTGCACCGCATGCGCAATAAAGTATAATGAAAATGATAAATTAAAAACAAATATTTTACAAAGCGACATTACTATATGTATACAAGTTAACCCATTATATTGATATATAGCCTATAATTATAGTCTATTCGCTTCTCACATCCCTCGGCCATCTTCCATAATCGTTTAGTATCCATTTCTTAAAGGCTTCTTACTTTTGCTGCTTTTTGATCATCTTGTAGATTTAATGATTTTATATAGAATTTAATTTATAGGTACTATTAACCAGTATATAATACGAGAACATAATTTAATCGCTTACGCTTTTATGGCTTACTTTTTAAGCAATTTACCATTCTATGTCAGAATTTAGTGAAGGACGCGTCACGGAATATCAGATTTGAGGCCTTCTAGATTTCTTTTAAATATATTTTAGAAGGCATTTTTAAAAACTTACATGCTCTCTAGGTAGATGAACATCCAAAATATGTGTGGTATTTGTTGCAGAATTTTATTATAATATTTAGGCAGTGATTATCCGTACCGACCAACCTCCCCTCAGAGTAATGAAACTAAATCAGTCACCCCATCTTGGATTTCGCAGGCTTTATCAAATTATCTCGCGACCCGCATCACGTTAGCATGTTACGCCTTAAATGTATAATAACAACCTTTATAGTTTCCATGTCACCGAGCCAATGTTGGTAATTTATGGCCTACCGTATTAATTAAGGGTCGTGCAGTAGCAAAATTTACTTAGTAAGTTCGGTAGGTCTACACGGAAAGACCACTTTGCCATGACACCGATCTTTACCTGTGTGCGTGAGCCAGGTGAATGAAATAAATAAAGCTTTACTGACCATTACCAAGTAGAACTGTGTTGAAATCAGAACACACTCACTATCACACGCATGCATACACACTGAGACACACCTAACACACAGCACTGTTGAACTATGGACTATTTCAACTAAGTTTATTTTATTTTTTATTATTGTTACCAAAAGCTAATGTAAAGGTACATTAAGAGTGTTAGTACCCACGACACATGTTATGCCTAGTGTGGGTGCTACTGTATACATTTATGAAACTTGTCTTCTGTTCAATAAACAGATTTTTATTTTTATTTATTATTTAAATGAAGTTTTATGTATGAAATTAATCCTATCAATGATGTACGAAAGGAGCCTCTTCGAATGTTGTAAATACTGAGCACCTATCGCATTATTCTGTAATTATTACAAACACAGTTTATCATGAAAATTCGATGTAGATACATTGCGTAGCTGCTTTCTACTTGTTGTGAGTCATCAAATTGAAATTATACTTCGTCGCTTCATTCTTCAGATATAGTAATTAACCAGGTAGTCCCCCTAACCTACAAGGCAACATTCGCACTTTTATAGATCGATTTTATCGACTTTTTCTTTTTTTTTTTTTTTGCTTGCTACCCACCACTTTGCTACTGGCCCGTCGGTCGGCCCAGCTCTCATTCCTTTTTCGTGCGAGGCAACGTGCACACAAATATTCTTTAAAATAAATTTAAGTTGGTAACTACTGAAGTGTAACTCTCAAAATGCCGAAACGTACGGCCGAAGAACAAATTGAATATTATAGAGTAAAGTGGCGAAGGTTAGAAGAACAAGAAAATGAAAGACGTAAAAACGTCTTGCCAGTTTTTTTCTCCACGGATGAGGAGGACAATAACTGTAAGTAATGTACGACTTAAGTGTTATGACATTTCGCCTGGATTCGCAATAGAACGATGGCACACCTGGGAGTTGACGACAATTTAATTGGAGCCAACTAGTCTGGATTCAAAAAGAACGATGATTTTCCCAACAATTGTTTTGATTAAACAATAAGTACCTAATTACCAAAAAATGGAATTCATGTACTTTTCACGACTCGCTTTCGCTGATTCACAAAGAACATCGATTAGTGCGAGGCTTTTATTTACTAGACTAATTAAAGAAGTAAAAAAAAAAAAAAAAAATTACAACTATCATCTTTACAACTTCGTAATATATTTTAGATGATCCTACCGAGGAAGATTTGAGCCACGAAGTGGAACTCGACGTACTTCCGTGCAGCGAACCCGTGGCTATACCAGATGAAAATCCGGAATCGAACGTATTGGAGATTCCCAGTGGATCCGAAACCGTTCCAACACCTAGCCTAGATCCACTAATTCTGAACGCATTAGGTGAGAAAACAGAGGATAAAGCAGAGTTCGGTGAAAAAATTCACGATAATCTCGCTCAACTATGGCTACCTTTGCTAAAAAAGGGCATGCCAAAAGATACAAAAGAAAAAGTTCTCAAAACTTATTGCGTGCCTGAAAATTGTAAATTACTTCAGGCCCCTAGATTGAATCCGGAAATATCAGCCGCTATACCCGAAACGCACCGACTGCGTGATAAGAAATTAGCTTTTAGCCAACAACAGTTAGGCTTAGGAATTACTACAATGAACAGAGCAATGAACATTCTACTTACCAGCTCCGACGAGAACAGCAAACTTCAAGCAATAAAACACCTAAGTGACGCCTGCCGCATATTGTCAGATCGCCATTCCATGGACACCAAGACCAGAATCAGATTGATCACACCAAATCTCGATCACTCGTTTCTCCATCTAGTGCAAGACCAAGAAAGGGACGAGACTCTTTTCGGAAGTAATTTTCCGGAAAAAATCAAAGCCTCTAAAGCTATCGAAAGGCAAGGAGCCCAGCTAAAGAAGTCTAATTTCACCGTCACCAAGAGTAAGACTTTGGCTCCTCAGTTAACGGCTGCACGCTTACCTGCAAACCAGGGAAACTGGACAGGACCTTCCCGGTACCCGTCAAACAGGGGGGGGCGGGGAGGTTACAAGAGAACAGGGCCGCCGGCGGGCTCGGCGCGGCGCCCGCAGTACCAGTCCCAGCCGCGCACAGCGTCCGGCTCGACCAAGCCGCGTGCAGCTCCGCAGCAGTAACCCAACAGGTACATGCCGGCAGAGTCCAGAATTATTATGCTTGTTGGCGTGCCATTACCAATAACGATGTTGTACTTAAATGGATCCGCGATGGTCTCGATATTCCATTTTATACCAATGTTATACAGACTGTCGTCCCTAATATGACTTGGTCACAAAAAGATAAAATTGATACGTACGTAGCTATACAAAAGCTACTAGATTTAGGTGCCATCTCTAAACGTAACCAATCTAAAAATCAATTTATATCCTAGACATTTTTGACACCTAAGCCTAGCGGTGGGCAAAGATTTATTCTTAACCCAAAATGTCTAAATAAGTTTATAAATCAGTCCCATTTTAAAATGGAAGACCATAGAACGGCATGCAAATTAATTCCAAGGGACGGATTTCTAGCCACCGTCAATTTAAAAGAGGCCTACTTTTTGATACCAATAACAAAGACACATCGAAATTTTTTGCGCTTCCAATTTGAAACCCAAAGTTCAGAATTAATTACATATGAATTTAATGCAATGCCATATGGGCTCTCGGTGGCCCCAAGAGTATTCACAAAAATCATGAAAGAAGTCATGACTCATTTGCGACGGTCTGGCTGGAAATCCGTAATTTACCTCGACGATATTCTATGTATTGGTGATAATTATGAACAGTGTTTAGATAATGTTAAAGAAACCCTGAAATTATTATCATGCCTCGGGTTCGTCATAAATTCTCAGAAAAGTTCTTTAGAACCCCAACAAGAATGTACTTATTTAGGTTTCATTTTAGATACACGGGACTTATCCCTATCCCTGTCTGCAAAAAAGCGTCACCAAATTGCACAGTTAGTAGAAAGATTTTCGCACCTACCTACTTGTACTATTCGAGAATATGCTCAATTAATCGGCGTTTTGGTTTCTGCGTGCCCAGCTGTGCAATATGGTTGGGTGTACACTAAGGTTCTCGAGAGACAAAAATATCTATTATTAAATAAATATTTTAACTATGATTAAAAATTAAATTACCGAGTATAATTTTGAAAGATCTTGATTGGTGGAAGAAAAACATTTTATTAACGTCCAGTCCTATGCGAATTTCAGATTACAAATTAGAAATTTTCACTGATGCATCAAGGACTGGATGGGGAGCATTTTGTAACGGGACCCGCACAAATGGTGGATGGAAAACTGAGGAACTGGATTTCCACATTAACTTCTTAGAACTCCTAGCAGTATTTTTAGGATTGAAAAGTTTTGCTAACAATTTAACTAAATGTGCAATTTTGTTGCGTGTTGATAATACAACTGCAATAAGTTACGTTAACAGAATGGGAGGAATTCAGTTTCCTCACTTAAACGACCTAGCTAGAAACATTTGGCAATGGTGCGAAATTCGTAGGATTTGGTTATTTGCATCGTACATAAATACTAAAGAAAATCGAGAAGCAGACGAAGAATCTCGAAAAATCAACCCAGATATTGAATGGGAGTTATCTGATTCTGCTTTCCAAAGTATCATTAAGAAATTAGGACAGCCGGAAGTTGATTTATTCGCTTCTCGCACCAATGCCAAATGTGCATCTCTCATATCTTGGAAACAAGATCCAGATTCTATAGCAGTTGACGCATTTACTGTAAACTGGAGACAATGGCTATTTTACGCTTTTCCCCCATTTGCTCTAATTTTAAAATGTGTCAGAAAAATAATAGATGATAACGCTTCTGGAATTCTAGTGTTCCCTATTTGGCCCTCACAGCCGTGGTACCCACTTCTGATGAGTATTGTAACATCAGACTTGATCACCTTCGAGCCTGACAAGAATCTTTTGCATTCTCCTTTCAGGAGTCGTCACCCTATGTCTCAACACCTTATACTGGGTGCCGCGATTGTCTCAGGGCGGCTTTTACAAGACGTGGAACGCCGGTGGTATCATTAGATTTAATGTTAGCTTCTCTAGCCAATAATACACTGAAACAGTACAATGTGTCATATAAGCTCTGGTGGAAATTTTGCGAATTGAATAACGTGGATGTGTTTAGTTCTCCAATAAATACGGTCATTAAATTCCTTACAGAACAATTTAACGTGGGAGCTTCTTACTCCTCTCTTAATTGTCATCGCTCTGCTCTTTCGTTGTTACTGGGCAACAATATTGGTTCTGAAGAGAGTGTGAAGCGTTTAATGAAAGGAGCATATAGACTGAGACCTTGTATTCCTAAGTATATAACCACCTGGGATCCGCAACAAGTATTGGATTGTATTTCTAAATGGGTTCCTAATACATCTCTATCTATAGAATTAATTACAAAAAAGTTAGTAGTACTATTGGCATTGTGTACGGCACAGAGAGTGCAAACACTGTCGTTGATCAAAGTGGACAATATTAAGATTACAACTAGTGGTATAACTATAATGATATGTGATATAATTAAAACTTCGGCACCAGGTCGAGATCAACCTGTTTTAGTTCTCCCGCATTTCCAAGAAAATGTAAATATTTGTCCAGCCACCACAATCAAAGATTATTTAGTAATGACAAAAGATATCAGATCAAATTTATCTTGCAGTAACCTTTTGTTGACACACAGACATCCACATAAACCTGCCTCATCACAATCGATAAGTCGATGGATAAAGCAGGTATTGTCAGAAAGCGGCATTAATGTGAGCCAGTTCAGTGCTCACAGCACGCGGCATGCCGCCACGTCTGCGGCTAGTACAGCCGGCGTTTCCGTAGATACCATTCGAAAGACCGCTGGCTGGACTAGCATTTCTAACACATTTGCAAAATTTTATAATCGTAAAATTTTAGACGAAGGTGTCTTCGCTAAGTCTGTATGTCTTTAAATTTATTTGTAATACTTATTGCATCTCGTGATTAAAGGATATAAAATAAGTTTATTTATCTTCAAGTAAAGTTATTATTTTGTTAAATACTTAATAAATGTTACACTCTTAATCCAACATAATTTAGTTTTTACCTCAATGCCTTGAGTAGTTACCTAAGCAGTAAATCAATGATTAAATAAATTAATCCGATTAACTTAAAGCAAAACATTCAACTCTTAACATCTACCTGGTTAATTACTATATCTGAAGAATGAAGCGACGAAGTATAATATATGATCAATCGAACTTCCAAGTGAAGTTCCATCATTATTATACGAGTCGCTTCATTCGAAGATATAGGAACCCGCCCACCCGTAACCCAGGGGGAAAGTTTTGCATGAGCAGTAGCTCCTCTGCAATCTCTAAAAGAATGAGGGCTGGGCCGACCGACGGGCCAGTAGCAAAGTGGTGGGTAGCAAGCAAAAAAAAAAAAAGAAAAAGTCGATAAAATCGATCTATAAAAGTGCGAATGTTGCCTTGTAGGTTAGGGGGACTACCTGGTTAATTACTATATCTTCGAATGAAGCGACTCGTATAATAATGATGGAACTTCACTTGGAAGTTCGATTGATCATATATAGTAAACCATCATGAAGACCTAGTTTGCCATCTAAAAGCTAAGAAGAAGACAATTCCCATACATTTTAATAAAAGCTCATAGTTATTGAGTTATTGGGAGATAAGAAAATGTGTTTAGAATTTTAGTTTACCTTACACGAATGTGACGGCAAAGTATGTATGTATATATAATGTTTCTTTCTGATCACATAAAGAAGAAACGGCTGGACCAATTTCGACAATTGAGAGGGCCATAAAATGTATTGATGGCGCAAGATGACTGGCTATATGATGGTACATAAAAAACAAAATATCAGCTGTCATATTAAGCTTTTGAAACAAACTTAATATAAAACAAAAACTACGGGAAAAGTGCGAGTCGGACTCGCCCACCGAGGGTTTTGTATAAATTTGTAGATACTAAATCCCCTCTCTGATGGCTCACCCACGTGGAAAGAATGGTATCGGATCGGGCTGCAAAAACAGCATACGAAGGGTGTCCCGTTGGGCGTTGTCGGCCGGTCGGACGCCCCAAGTATCGCTGGAAAGACGCGGTGGAAAGAGACCTGCGTGAGCTCCAGGTGGACGGACGGATGAACGGACAACAAAGTGATCCTCCGTTCCGTTCCGTTTTTACTTTTGAGATACGACACCCTTTTAGGGTTCCGTTCCTGGCTACTAAAAAGGCATAAGGCCTTTATGAGTCTATAGAATTTAAGACTTCAGTAGTCGAGATCAAGAAATTCAACTATAGCCTGATGAGATCCTTCGATGGACTCATTTAGTATCTTTTAGCAGTCGGGTTTTTGTTTAATAATAAGAGTTTTTTGTCCAAATCCTATATAAATACAGGTAATGTAATTTAAATTAAATAAAACACTCGTCCACCAAAGTTTCATCTTTAATTAAATCTTCTATACCTTTCAGCTTTGTATCAGCTGTAGGAGAACTATGGAGGCGGATTTTATGAGTTTACTACCGAGCAAATACCTGCAAAATATTTGCCCTGAATAACTTTCACTTTATACCTAAGTATAAGCTCCCGCTTAAAATTATTCAAATTCGCCGTCGATAATTTCAATTGTTCAAATGAATACCGATTTAGCGTTCAACCATCCCAGATATTCAGCTTTTCTGTATTTTCAATACAGTCTGCTTACTAATAACGTAAGTATTTAACAACATTTTGTTTATATTTTACTACCCAGGTGAAGTCGGCAGCACATTAACCTCAGACACTTTTTTAAATTACGTTACGGGCGACAAAAAGGTACTTACAATGTTTATTAGTGCTCGTGCAGCATGACAACGCGCGACTTCGTTTGTCGCGCGTTTTGCCATGACTTAACGATAATGCCACTCATTTTATAGATACGCGTAAAAAACGAAGTCGGGCGTTGTTATTGTACACGCACAGCTCGGCTGTCCCAAAAATAAACACAGTAAGGGACATTTTTTTTAACTGAGAAATACTAGGTAGTTGGTTCCAGTAACCAATAGTGGAAATGTATCGGTTTTGAAAAAAAAACCTTTACTGTGTTTATTTTTGGGACAGCCGAGCTGTCGCCTGTACCAAGAAAATATTTCAGCTGTCTGATTTAAGATTCGTTTCGTCATTGAAAGTAAAATAGACGACATTAATTTGTAGAAAGTATACATATTATGTTACAATTTACAAGAGAGAGGGATGCCAAATAGAAGAGTAGCCTCAACTTACCTACCACCTAACTATCTAATCTAACCTACTAACAACCTATTCATGTAGCAGTTTCAAAAAAACTGGTTTAAGATTAATTTACGTACATATCGCTAAAACTTACATTTTTAGGTCGATATTAGGTCCACGTATTTAGAGCCTTTTTTACCGCTGTTCCAACTCTCCAAATTTTGCTGCAAGAAATCTCTTACAGAGATAAGCTCGTGCTATTTCTTATGTAATGTCCTGTTAAATTTTTCGTGTGCAATAAGGTATATAATATTAAAGTATATATATTAATAAAATATTTTTTAAGATGATGTTCTAAACAAAACAGTACCTTGGCAGCGGCACAAGATCGATCTCAGCATTAAGACCTTTTTATTAACCTTTCGCGCGGTGTGACCCCTGATGACTTTCTTTCCAGATTTCCAATACACGCTAGCATGAAGCATCCCTGAGGGTGGGTCTTAAGATGATATCAAACGTATCCAAAACTAAGATCATGGCTAACCATGCAGTCAATGTACCCGTATCTGCCCGCATACCGGTAAATGCCCAGCAGAGGTTATAGATGAGTATGCTTACCGTCTTCATTTTCTTCTTTATATCCTGTTATCAGGGACATAGGGCCTTTACAAAAGATCTCCACTTGCTGCGATCTCAAGCGGCGACTTCTAGGTCTTCCTTTCTTACCTTGGGCAGTGTTTATCTTTTGATCGATCGATTAATTCAGCTGGGAAAACTTGCCGCTGACTTCAAATCGAATATCTCGCAGTGTCTGAAGGACCAGGAGCTCTATTTTTGAATCACTCGTATCGCGTCGAGCGCTCGATTTCTACTGATTTTCGTTCAACATCTCGAACATGTCGAACGAAAATCAGTAGAAATCGAGCGCTCGATGCGATACGAGTGATTCAAAAATAGAGCTCCGGGACTTATAAGTTCAATCCACACTGAATTTTAATAAAAAGACATTATAGACTTGTCATTAAAATTCAGTGTACAATGTCATATGATATAGAAACGCTTGATAGAATGAACGCGGCGCGGCGCGGGGACTCGCGGCGGCTCGGCCTCTGCCCACCCTTCGGGTCGCTTCCAGACGCTGCCGATTCAGTGTGGATTGAGCCTTAACCAGTTCGTTTTGCCTCTTTTAGTATATAGATAGGGCCTAAATATTGACTCTTACGAAGAAGAATATGCACTAAAAGCTAAGAAGCGAGCCATGAATAGAGCACCAAATGTTGCCACCCAACGTCGGACGGAGGGCGACGATATTGGTGACCGAATTTCGAGTCTGAAGTGGCGATGGGCGAGACACCTGGCAAGGTGGGAAACTGTTGGTGGACTAGGGCAGTAACGAAGTGGTGGCCAAGAACCGGATGGCTGTCAGTGGTTAGACCAACAGCCCGATTGTCAGACGACGTGGTGTGTTCACACCACGTTCTTTTTTTACTTTCAAAGTAGTCCAAATTAATATATCGTTAGGTATCGTTATCTTTTCTCCATTGTAGAAGCAGTCTTAGGCCTCTAAATTTCTTCAACCGATGAATAGTAATATTAATACGCGATAAATTTTAATACAAGACGCAAGTATAATACCCCGCTCGCACTATAGCCCTATGAGTTATCACAATCCGCCACGAGCGTAGAAGTTAGAATACACAGAAGTTTGGACCACCTGGGGCCCGTTTCACAGAACTACAATTCATGGTTTACTATGACAATTCGATGTACATTGAAAAGTCGAACAACGCACAGATTAACAGAACGGCTCTACTACGCAGTGTACCTTGAATTCTCAGAATAAACTACGATATTTTTATGAAACTCAGCCCTGAAAATCTTTTAAATAAGTAGACAAGGTAACTGACTTCTATGCACGTAGATTTGAGTTCTGAATTTAAAAAATCAATTTCATACACACATAAAATACACGTGAAAAATATAACTCTCATTTACATTCGCACTATTCGACTCGTTTTCGCAAAGGTACTCCTGTTACAACTATTTTGTACCATAAGCGTATGAAATGAGTCCGTTATCACATCAAGTAGGCTGTGACGCCAGACCGCAGACATGAAATATGACACACTTATAGCTTCACGTAATATTGCGCTCTCCTGCAATATGAAAATTTATTGCAATAGAGGTTAAGAATATGGTCGGTGCTCCAATTGAGGCTCGCAGGAAAAAATCTTAGGGTGTTATTTATAAAAGCACACTTCCTCTAAAACACTCTTAAGAGGCAGCTTAAGTAATCTAAGGCAACGTCTTTCCCTTTACCACTGACTATTTAAACTACCTCTGAGGAGGGTTTTAAAAGATCGGGTTTATATAAATAAGATCATAAGTCTTATTTATGAAAACTCGATCCCACTAAAACACACAAACAGACTGCTGAAGCGGCTTATGAGAGGAATTCCAGTTTATAACAGGCTTTTAACTCTCAAGAATGTTTTAGTGAAATCGACTTTTTATGAATATGACTGTTTAGGGTATGTCTGTCTACATTACAACGAGCCGGGGCCGCACCATCGCAACGATATCAATACCTAATAAAATCCTTGTACCGAGGTTCATTTATTGCCCTTCCTTCCTACCGACATATTCTTTTGTTCGTATTGATGTAGAGGATGTTTGAGTTTTTTTTCCAAAAAAAACCACTCCTGTGATAAGAAATGACATAAGGAGCCGAGAGGTCGCTGAGCTACTTTAAATTGGTAGACTAGTCGAACACTCCCGGTTCGACTAGTCTACCAATTTAAAGTAGCTCAGCGAGCTATGAAGGGAGCTAAGCTCGGTGTTTCTCTGCAGGATCGCATCCGAAACAAAGTAATTCGCCAGAGAACTAAAGTGATCGACATAGCTCAACGGATTAGCATACTGAGGTGGTATTAGGCTGGTCATAATATATCTACCGTAGGACCGATAACCGTTGGGGTAGACTATTTCTAGAGTGGAGATCGCGGATCGGCAAACGTAGCATCGGACGCCCTGTGACCAGGTGGAGCGACGACATTCCCAAAGCGGGGAGCAGTAACTGGAAAGGAAGGGCCAAAGATCGGGCTCAGTGGCGTGTCTTGGGAGAGGCCTATGTCCAGCAGTGGACTGACACTGGCTGATTAGAAGAAAAAGAAGTAGGTAAGCATACTGATGTATGATCTCTACAGGGCAATTACTGATATACCGGCAGTTATCGGTATATTGACTGCATGGTTAGCCATGATAAGATCACGGTTAGGCATGATCTTAGTTTTAGACATTTTCATCTAAAGACCCACCCTCAGGGGTCGTAAGAATAAATACAAAATCACAGTTGAAAAGCATTAACAATATTAACAGAAATTAAAATAAAGTAAAGCATAGTAGTAGATTCCCCGAGGCAACAAATAAGTCTTCAGGTCAGTATAATGTTATGATGATAATGATGATGATGATGATGATGATGATGATGATGATGATGATGATGATGATGATGATGATGATGATGATAATAAGAAATGGAGAACAAAAGTCCGACTTTTCCTGCATACTTTTCCAGAAGTGAAATTAGTGTCCTATACCGAGCATTAATTTCCAAAGAACCTTCTCAAATTTTTCTAGCTTTCTTACAGACAACGAATTTGAAACAAAGCGCTGTGTTCAAAACATCACGATGTCTAAAGATCCCGAATTGTTGGAAAAAAAATATAGATGTTTTCCAATAATTGTTTCCATATAAATTAGTTTACTTTGCTATCCAGCTTTTGAAGCGGTGTTAATTATTTTAACATCTTGTATATTATTATTAGAATACAAAAGCAAATACCTTTCTCGCTCAGGCCGGGCGTTAATAGCCGCTCTTCATTGGTTAGTCTTAAGCCTTATAAGTATCTAAGTATTCTTTTTAATTGATATCGTCGTGGCCTGGTGTGGTATAATTAGACCGTTAGTAGATTGAGAAGAGAAGGGCCACGAATTCGAAAAATGCTTGAACTCTCTCATAAACGACCACATTTGGGTTCATCTTAAAGTTTGTTCCTCCTCTTAATTCTACGTGAATCTGTTTAACACAACTGAAATATACTGTTGTTTAAAATACTTTTCCATTTTCGTGATTATTCAGTTAAGAATAAAGTTTGAGAACCAAAGACCATTCCGAGTTTAAAGCCAGAAATTGCAATCCACAGTAATATAGCAAAAGTCGGACCACTGACTCTATAATACTTAGTCAGTGGAATGGATGCACTCTGCGTACCTGAACTCATATAATATATAATATAATTTTGGATTTATTGTAAACATTAATACTGTGTAAGCTGTAGTAGCATTCTTCGATGGATAGAGTGGGCGTTAAAGTGAGGACTGTACAGGGTGTAACAAAACCCACATACGTAATACATCCCAAAATTGGGGGCTGTACTTTTAAACTATAGTATGGGAAAATATTTAAAGGAGAAAAAATATCATCTGTTCGATACATTTAATGCCACATTAAAATATCACAAGCCCCTATGACGTCACTTCTAACATCACACACGATTACTTACGAACTGAATGAGTGACAAAACAAATGACGGTTATTTTACTCCCTTTTATTACTTGCTAAAGGATTCGTTGTGCTTTAGCATTTAAGGATTCTTGATAGAAAGTTTAACGTTACAAAGAATGAAGTATTAATAAATTGCTCCGGAAAGTAAAATAGTGCCAAAGTTTTCAAAGAAGTTCACTGCCGCTTACCTAACTTTAATTAAAGTAGCTATAATCCTGTAGATATTAATATAAAATGAAGCTACGAGCTAATCGCACTGCGCCACTAACCTCTTTTAGGTTTATTCATATTACAACGGGCCGCGACGTGCGGGCGGCACGATTTCAATATAAAATAATCCATAAATACTTACGAAGTAAGGGATTAAAATACAATACCAAAAAATCCCCTTTCCCGCGACGTGCCTGTTGGCCGCACATTGCTGGACATTTTTGCGCTAGTATCCTAGCTTGGGACCAGGTCAAGTGATTGTGTTGTGTGGAAGTTATTATTATTATTGTAGTTTCTAACCCTTAACGTAGTTAAGGTTTATTTTAGTTTATGTCTTTCGTTCGGGCTGTGACGTGAGAGCGGCAAGATTTCATTTTAAAATAATCCTTAAATAGGTACTTACGAAGTAAGGGACTACGATACAATACCAAAAAAGTCTCCTTTCCCAGGACGTGCCCGTCGGCCGCACATTGCTGGACGATTTTGCGCTAGTGTCCTAGTTTGGGAGCAGGTCAAGTGATTGTGTTGTGTGGAAGTTATTATTATTAATAATGCAGTTCCTAACCCGTAACGTAGTTAAGGTTTATTTTAGTTTGTGTCGTTGTGCCCGCTCGTCGCCGGTCCATTGTAATAATATGGATAAACCTAAAAGGGGCTAGTGGTCAGGATGGTCAATTTATGCCCAATTTAGTGGCGATGATTCCTAAGGTTCCTAATATATTCTGATAGCGGTGGTAGCGCAGCGGTAGCCGGCTTTACGTTAGAGAGGTCGTGGGCTCGAATCCCGTGCATGTACCAATGACTTCATTTTCTAAGTTACCTACATTCAATACCAATCGTGAAGAAAAACATCGTGAGATAACCTGAGTGTCTGACGTGTTTACAGACCTCAACGCTTGAAATTGCCAATCCGCGGTGGGCACGCGTGGTAATTAAGCCAATACTCTCTCTCCGAGAGTAGGTTTGTGCACTGCAGTGGGACATACATAGGTGACATAAAATAATATGCACCGTAAGGCCGGTTTCAGATTGGACGAGAACAATAACCGTTCGAAATCATTATAGTTTCATATATTTACTAAGGCCGTTTTACAAACTTTGTGTGAACGTTGTAGGAGTACTAGTCCAACGTTGTCGTTTCGTTACGATTATCGTCCAATGTGAAACCGGCCTATGGCGGGAGTTATTGGGATTAAAATAAACGATTCAATCAGTGATTCCTCGTGGTATACTAAAATAACCTTCATAAGCAGCCTATATACGTCGCACTGTAGGGCACAGGCCTTCTCTCAGAGGGAGAGAGTATGGGCTCAATCAGCACGAGTGCCCACCGCGGATTGGCGATTTCAAGCGCTGAGGTATGTGAATAGCTCAGACACGCAGGTTTCCTCACGATGTTTTTCTTCACAGTTAGCGAGTGGTATTGCTACTATAACTTCACAATTTACAAAGTCATAGGTACATGCCCGCACTGGGAATCGAACCTGGGTCTCTCGCCTCTGAGTCCAATGTTCTATATACCCACTAGGCTACCACCGCTCTAAAATACGCTTAAAGGCTCAAAATTATGACGTCAGCATTCTCTCTCGCTCGCATATTCTAAAATTTTAATGATTTTAAACGAATTACGATAGTTTTGATAAATGTAGAAAACATAAGCGCTAGATAATAAAATCACGGACATTCTAGACTAAGGATTTTTTTTGTTCTAGACGTATTAAAACTTCATACAATTAGTTTTTGAAACAGAAAAATGGTTTATCTATTTATTTAGTGACAATTTTATTGTACTTACATTAAAGGGAAATCGTTCAATGCCTCAGACTTAATGCCACAATAATTTTCTACCAGTCATCCATAGGAGGTAGAGAAGGCGTCCAAAACAAAATTAAAAATATACGTATATAAGGTGTAATTAAATAAAGTTATAAACTTTTAAAACCATTTTTATCTATTGAAAGCTAAATAATTAAAAAAATAAATTGTCTAGTGTCTATAATTATATTCCTACTGTGTGTAGTTCTTTGTAAGGTTTATTCATTTTAATTGTGTACGTAATCTGTATGTAATCGTTTGTCATTACAAACGATGTACAGATTACGGACATAATAAGTAAAGTTTATCCTTATTCTTCTTATTGTAATGCCTGTGTTTCCGACATTTTACAAAGCTATATGCATTTTTTTGCAGTATTTGAGATGATACAATGTAAGAGCAAGAGGAAATGATGAGATCATGCTGAGGAGGGTTATGTTTTTTTCTAAGTTTCTTAATATCCGTTAGGGATAAAGACAGACAGAGACAACTCTGTGTAGTCATCTGCTTTTAATCAATGCCTTCACTCATGACTATTCAGTCCTCATACGCTTGCTCCTAAAATCATCATACAGCTCTGACGTCCACTGATTTGGCTGACGCATAACTGAAATGTTTCCTGGAGCCAAATTCGTCGATCACAAAACAGAGTGGAATCAAATATCGATTCGGGCGACGTCAGTTGGTGTAGCTATTGCTTATGTCGCGATGTCATTAATATTCGCTGCCACTTTTTATACGGCCTCTGTAGTTCCGCTTAAGTGGAATTTAATTTCATGATTCACCGCTCGAGCCAACTCTGAAACAAATGAGGATATTATGTATTTTATACCACAGGGTGACATTAAATTCCTTAATAACTCAACTGTTCTTGACTTCTTTAATTACCGGACAACTGACCGGTAAACTATTGAAATAAAACAATATAATATTCTATGCTTCGATATTTCCTATCTCTTTGATTTTTTAATTGCCATTTCAAGCTGAACAATAGAAATGCGCGAAAAATTTAAAATTAGATACGGAAGGAAAAATAATATGTGTCGTGAATGGGATTGCCCCTTAAATTATTGCTAAAAACTTCAGTTAAACCCTATATTTAACCATTGCTTTCTTAAAACAACTGTAGTGGAACATTATTGTTGCTAATTTGGTTGACGGTAACCTGTTGTACATTAATATTAATCAAAACAAAATCACAAGTAAGATTTTATTTTCTTTTGATCCATTTGACTAAACTTCGAACAAAAGTGAAATACTTTACAAGAGGAGTATTATTGAAATATTACATTACATGGGCTTTACTCTAGCATTGTTCTTGTCTAAGTCATTAAAAAGACAATGAATTATAATTATTTGGCAAAAAAAACTTAGATCTACGTAATGAGAAGATTTATGCAGCGTCCAGTGGCACCTTCACTCACACTAGATAGGTGAAGGGTCCACTCGGACGCTGCAGTGCCTGTGAAATTGGTTTTAGTACCAACTCCATAGTAGGTTTATATTTAATTTGGCAAAGCTTATAGATAATATCTGATAATAAAATTCCACTCGATAGTTTTAATGAACACTTAGGGTCTGCTGAAACGCAGTGTTTTTTACCTGACTGCATCGAAGGGTACAGAGTAAGAGACATACGAAAACACTAACGATCTTATTTATAAAAAAACGGACAAGTGCGAGTCGGACTGGCCCACCGAGAATTCCGTACAAATTTGTAGGTTACATGTTAAAACAATAGTTCAGGAATCGAGTGTCGCAGTTTTTCCGAGCTTTTCCCGAACTTCAAAGACTATTTTTTATGATTTAATTACAAATATACAATTTCAGATTTTCCCTGCACTTGTAGTATAAGACGATATTACTTGCCAAATTTCATAGTTTTAAGTCAACAGAAAGTACCCTATGAATTTTGATTTCCTTGAGTGTAGAAATATATACATTTTTTTGCAGCATCAACGGATGTTATAAGTAGTTCGGGATTCAAGTCTCACGGTTTTTTCCGAGTTTTTCCCGAACTTCAAAGACAATTTTTTAAATAATTTAATTTATAGCCAGATTTTTCCCCACCGGCCAGAGATTAAATCATTAAAAAAATGTATTCGAAGTTCGGGAAAAGCTGGGAAAAAACTGCAAGACTCGATTCCTGAACTATTTATAATATTTAAGTACCTACAAATTTGTACGGAACTCTCAGACTCGCACTTGTCCAGTTTTTTATAAATAGTAAGTACCTACAAATTTGTACAGAACCCTCGGTGGGCGAGTCCGACACGCACTTGTTTTTCTTTTTTTTTCTTTTTGAGGTACGGAGCCCCAAAAATACGATTCCTCTACAACACTCCTCAGAGGCAGTTTAAATAATCTGTGGTTACGCTTTTCCCTTTACCACAGACTATTTAAACTGCCCCTGAGAAGTGTTTTAAATATAAATAAGACAGTTAATGTATGCCTTTGCATCCATATTTTAAACTATAGTTGAACCTTTGCATTTCGTGATATAGTCCGTGAATTTTACACCTGCTTTATTCGTCTAGTTATACTTTAAGCGTGTATAGGAAATACACAATGCAGGAAAACGGGGTTGAGTACGAAATGGTACATGTAACATTGTAGGAGATAATGTCGCCTTGGGGAGAAATCCGACGTTGCTCCGATAAGGCGCACCCTAATTATGATTTGTTTCTGTTCGATTATCCGCAGAGGTAAACAGAAAAATACAATGGTTTATACCCCTGACTTAGGTATGTTTTTAGGAGAGCTTGCTGCTTATGTTAGAGCTTTATTTTTAGGTATAAGAAACTGTCGGAGCTAACTAAGGAGCGCACCCATCAACGTTAGTTATATTTATGGGCTAGTTAGTAAAAAAATCAATGCTAGTAAAAAAAATACATAGACATTATAATAATAGTATTTATTTATTTCAAGAGACTGAGATTCAAGAAAAAACACAATAAACAATCACAAAGCAAACCTAACCTGTTTGGTAGGTAGTAATTACATTAATATGCAAGTTGCACCAGTGTTTTGTGAACCTGGTGTCAACATGCTCCGCAATCACAGCCAAGATGCTCTTGCCGCTTACATAGCACGTCCGCGGCTGCTCGTTTACGCAAGACGGTGAAAAAGCAGTCGACCCATGCCGCCGCGGCATCCCTGACGCGCTATAGGAGCGTCCTGAACGTGTTGTTATATTGGACGCGGAGGGCGTTGAACGATCGTTGCGTATACTTCGAATGAGCAAGGTAGAATAGGCCTTAAAAAGAGTCATTTTGACCTCTGGTGTGCAACGCTTAAACCTGTGGGCTATCATATTCGCTCGGACCGCCGACGCCCTCCACTCCCTCTATATTTCCGCGTCATCCCTCAAGTCGTTATACGTAGGTCGTTGTTCTTAGTGCTGAAACTCAGTAAGAGGGCCATTGTAAGAAAATGTTCTGCCGCTTGTAACTTTTTACCTGAAAGGCTTAAATAGACGGTTAGAAAGGCTTAATCCATCAGTTATTTTGTCTTGTTCATGAATGAGGATGAGCAGAATAACAATGAGTCAATTGTAGAGGCATTGCTTACAAAATATCAAGTTTAGCTCCTTCAATTCAAGATGGCAGCTCACGCCTCTTTCCCGGGTCGAAAACTTGGATTTTTATTGGTACCTAAACCTAACCTGAGGCCATCTGGAAGAAATTGCTTTTTAGCAATAAGGCTGCCAACTGTACAAATTGTACCTTTGTAAATATTTAGTATTTTTTCCGGTGTTCAATAAAGAATATTCTTATCTTATCTAATCAGCAGTTTCTTGAAACTGTTAATTTTCTAACGCTTGTTGGAATTATTATTATCAAACGTATTTTCAGTTGAGCTTTTATTCAGTTAAGTACTTTCGTGCAGGAAAAAAAAAATTTTTGTTACCCTATACAGGATGCAATCAAAACTCGATATATATCCGGAAATAGGGGTTTCTCCTCCTCAATACAACTTTAACTATGAGAAAAAGTTATACTTAAAATATCATCTACTCCGTACACACCTCCGGCCGACTAAGCTGCCAGGATGGTATAGGTTCTGGGCAAGCCTACTCAATCTGAAAACAATGTCCCAAGCACTGCAGCGTCAGAGTGGTCCCTTCACCCATCTAGTGTGAGTGAAGGTGCCGCTGAACGCGGTATAATCATCTCATTACGTAGATGCAAATGCCAAAGCTTAGTTTTAATCAGTTACTTATAAGAAACTATTTGGAATATCTTTCACCTGGTGGTGCAATAAAGTGTTCTCTATCTATCTCTACTTCAAGGGCTACTTTGCAACAAAAGTTTAAAGGTTGACCGGCTGTCGACAGTACTCTTGGCGTTTATTTGGCCAATTCGTGTTTATTAAATAATTTATCCAAAATATGCCTTTAATTTGCGATGCACTCTAAATTTTTAATAAGTATCAGAAATCAATAATTTATTTCAACGTAAAGAATTTACATTCTGTTTGCTGAATGTCAATGTATTATGTTACTATGTTAGCCGCTGCCTTCGGGCCGTATTTGTAGTGGAAGGCAGCGGGAAAAAAAACTCCACTCTGACCATCTTTTCTCAAATCATCTTAAACTTATACATCAAAGCCTATATGATATGATTCCGTGATAGCCACCAATAACTTTAAAAGCCAAAATAACACTTCTTACAAAAGTGGGAAAAACATTAATGCTGCGGCCAGACACACGAACAGCACCCGTTCACGAGCATACCGCAGGGGTCAGCCATCACCAGTCTCAACCATTTTAGTACTATGGTATAATGGTATTTCTTAGTACTAAAATGCTCACAAAGTTATTTTTGACATATTGCATTTAATTTGGCGGTGGTAGCCTAGTGGGTAGAACATTTGACTTGGAAGCGGGAGACCCAGGTTCGATTCCCAGTGCGGGCATGTACCTATGACTTTGTTTTCTAAGTTATGTACATTTGTAAAGTTATAGTAGCAAAAGCACTCGCTAACGGTGAAGGAAAACATCGTGAGGAAACCTGAGTGTCTGAGCTATTCATATACCTCAGCGCTTGAAATCGCCAATCCGCGATGGGCACGCGTGGTGACTAAGCCCATACTCTCTCCCTGAGAGACGGCCTGTGCCCTACAGTGGGACGTATATAGGCTGCTTATGCTTATGCATTTAATTTGGAATACAATAACGGGGAGTACTGACAAGCTCTAAAGGTGGGCAGGTGTTTATGAGGCATTGCTTGAATGTTTGTCGTGTGGATAATATTGAGTTCTTGTTTAGTATTTTTTTTATTGATTTACAAAATTAGTTTGTGTTACAATGAATACAAATTTCGGGCCGAAGCGAGCTCTGAATAGCGCAGTTGGGTAGAAGAGCGGGTTCAATACGTTTATATTTGGAAACAAAAACCTGCTTCGGGCCGATATTTTTGTTGCATGCGAGGTTTGTTTATATCTTATTGTGCACCTACGTGGAACACTGAACTAACCGATGTGTTAGTCTACAGTGGAAACGGAATGCTCTATAAAGAACCTAAGCTGCTTGGATTTACATAATTAGAATGTTAATTACGAGAGGTTTGCACCTTAACATGTGTTAAGTGGAGTTTATGTATAACTCCACTAAGCCAACGTTAAGGTTGCATCTTGCAGGGTGCAACCAAATCGCTTTATTTACCTATTCTAAATGATGCGAATAAAATTTACTATAGGATGGATTTCGCAATCACGAAGAAAATATCAGCTGTCTTCCTTACGTTCCAATGTCGTATCTTTTGTATGGAACAGTAGTTATTATTTGCTATTAAAAGTATTAGAAGCAGTCACCATATCAAAAGTTGTTTGTTTTAAGAGTAACCCCCCTCCTCCCACTCCCAACCTTTTAGTAATAGGCATTGCCTAACCTAAACCAACCTTCAGTTAGAAATGGGGATTTTCTTACAACCTGGGCCCCATTTCAAAAAACTACAATTCATGGTTTATTGTGACAATTCAATGTACATTGCATAGCCGACTACCCACATAACTCACAGATTAACAAGTATGAAGACTAATTGTATCTACTAATCAGCTAGGCAATGTACATTGAATTGGTGTATTTCCGTGTAAGTAATGTCCTTGTCTGGTTACCAAAACACAGGGTATCCTAGTTTGGGACCACATAAGTGATTGTGTTGTATGGAGGTTATTATTATTAATTTATTGTCATGATAAACTACGCATTAAAAAGATAAAAACTTTCCGAAACCGGCGTGCGTGCATGCAACGACTAATTAATGATGATGAAGCAAAAGAGGTCTATCAGGATCGTAGCAAATGGCAAACGCTGGTCCCAGCCTACCCCTCTGGGATACGTGAGGCGTGAGTTTATGTAATGTTATGTAACTATGAATCCTAGTCTTATGAATTGCGGCCTTGTATAGTCAAGGATTATTACCACGAGAGCTTGGTAGCAAGTTTTGCCCGCAGTGCGTCTGACATGACCAGCGTAGTTGCATTTTGGTTTAGCGGTTTGCGCCCACGTTAGGTGTCGTGTCTTGGATCGGACGGAACGCGCCGAATGAAAATCCAAATGACCCATGAGTACAAATCGGTTCAAGTAGAACGTACAAATTCTACGTATTCTACGTTTAATTGAACACAGTTCAGCGATAAAATTGACCATATTTAAGGAGATTCAAACCCAGCTTTGTGATATACCGGGTTTAATTATGATCTGGAGCTCTATTCTTGAATCACTCGTATCGCGTCGAGCGCTCGATTTCTACTGATTTTCGTACGACATCTGAAATTCCGTATTTTTTAATCACTCGACTGCAACGAATGGTCCTTACCACTCGTCTCGTATGGCGATCGTTAGATTCATTGTCAAAATTTGTATTGCGCTGCGCACAGATTACGATAAATGTGTGTATAGTACGGTTTGTCAACCCAAGCAAATTTTATCAAATTTTTGTGTGGAATTATTTTTTTTGTAGTGTTTTGTTTGTAACAAAAGACAAAGATTTTTCATTTAAACAACCAATAAAACGAAGTATTTTACGTTCCGTTTCTGTTACGGTAGTTTCAGTTTTTTTTTTATTTCTGCGTGGAAACATTTCCGGCCAATGATTAAGAAATACGTAAAAACGAGATCATGCCACTTAGAAGACGAGTGTGACATAAGTCGCATTCGACGATACAATTTCATACGAGTGATTCAAAAATAGAGCTCTTGAGTTTTGTTTGTTAATACGTTGTTGCGGTGCGTGGTGCGGCAGTCCGAGAAGTGTCGTAATTAAGGAACAATTTATTTTCTTCCTGTAGAAATATGATTTAAAGATGTTGAAAGTTATGATAGAATGAAACATCCTCCGTAAAGCGGTGTATTGTCATGTAAAATACGGTAAAGAGGACAGAAAAGAGCGGTGATATCAAGTGGATGAAGCCAGTCCGTCACCGCTCAGGGATCTGAGGAATTCCCCTCAATATTGAATTAGGGTATGATAATAGACTCAGTCGGTCACATGAATCACGGCTCTTCCCGAGTCTTTGTGTTCGGTTTGGTGGCTGGCGATAACCTTAATGTAAGCGCCGTCACGGCCGCTGGCCGCAAGAAGGATCGCCTTTGTCGACCGGGCCCCTGCCTAGCGCTCCATTCTTTCCTCTTTATACCGTTTCTCACTTGAATAATTCGGGAACAATAAACATTTATTGCGCTCGTCTATTTGACAGACTATGAAGGAATACAGTGTTGAGTGATTTCGTTTATTTTCGCCCTGAATGGACAAGCCCCGTGAACGAAGAGGCCTATCGGCGTTTAAGGGCGGGTGGTCAGCCGTGTACAGGTTTTAAGTTGCCCGCAAGGCTTTTGTATATGTAGGGAGAGACAATGAGGCAGCAACCCCTGAGGCGAAACGTGAATTGCAAAATGTCTAAAAAGCGAGCGGAGGACCTTAATAATGTAATTCCTGGGAGAGCTCTCCGCGGAGAGACATCCGCATTCGGTTTTGTGCGTTTATTTCTTTCTGTTACAGGGAAAGGATTTCATGACTTCCGTTCTAAATAATTAAGTTATATACCTCCCTGCATTTTATTAAACGACGTCAGAGTAATGGACTTTGCTTAACTCAAAACAATTTAATTTTCGATGCTATCAACTTGTAAATAGAGAGCTAGACAGCTAGTCTTGCAATTCCTTGTCACGTAGATGCGGCCGAAAACACATCAACTTTACTTCGGTGCACTCTACTGAATTATCTTATGGGTTACTTTGCGAATATTTTTTTTTCTAGCCAGACACATTATCTTTGCCAGGTGGATCTTATGACGTACCAAACAAAAGGGCTCATTGAATACTGACTAGCGTTACCAATGAAACAAAAAATCATAACCATATCTTCTTTCATAATAGATTTTTGGAAAAAGTTAACACCATAAATCTTTATAACTGTGATAGCACCCAGTCAATATCTTAATCGATTTCAACAAAAAATGGCCATTTTTGGCAAAACTGCTTTACAGTCCTATCGCCGTTTTTGAGATTTAGGATGTACACATTTTGCAAAAACTAATTATAAAAAAACTATGCATAATCTATGCTAAATACTAGTTATAAAGATATTAAGGAACTACTGATTACCGAAAGCACCGAGATCTAAACGAAAATCCTATGTCCCTGAATTCCGATGGGAAACCAACAGAACGGAAACCTCCCCACGATTGTACAATTCTCACTTTGCTGTATTTCACTGTCATCCCATACGTTAAGAGAACAATGTTAAAATTTGAGTCGGGAAGTTGCTAATTGTTCACTCTTCTTTTTTGTTTTGAATTTATTGTATTTTGAAACAAGGTGTACCTACGGCACTATCACATTCGTCCGCCGCTCGCGAAGTCACTTGTATTCAACTGCAAGAAAAACTCGCGGCGTAGTAGGTACGAATTATATTTACATGCCCTCTGCACACCGCGCCCCGCAAGATTTCTCCCGCGCGTGTCCGCGGACTCTGTGCGTCTCGGCTAGTTAGATTCCGGGTCTGTGATTGGCTGATTGTGTACATTTTCTAATAACTCTCTCTCTGAGAGGCCTGTGCTCTAAATTGGGACTTATATAGACTGCATTACTATTATATTTTGTAAATTATTTCAATTGTATTTCATTCGTGAACTAGTTCCTAAGTTTCATATTGTTTTTACTAGTTCTAATCAAGCGACTTAGTAACTTTTATTTATTTATTTTGTAATGAAGTCTTTCAAGATTATTTGATAAATTTCTGTAATTTGAAAAATTTTACAAAATTACAATCGGAACACGGGCGTGGGCATAAAAAAGCAGTTGCTACAATATCCTTTAAAAACAATAATGGCTGTCACGACACAGGCTCGGCCTAGTGTGGAAGCCCGAGAGTCCATAGTAGCACTGTTTTTGCTCACGCTTGCTTGTAACTCGCTCGTCTTGATCTGTCAACCGGTGCTAACTATGAAGTGCAAATTCTACCCGTCACCCACGACACAGGCTGCGCGTAGTGTGGGAGTCGCCATCGAGCATAATTATTGTAATATTTTCTTATAAATAAATATATTTTTATTATATTTTTTTATTAAAAAAAAAGTTGTGTAAAATAATATCTCCCGTTCCATCTCTAACACTTAGCGGGTCTTATTATTTATGCCCACGTGGAACCAGCACATCACGATCCCTAAATAGGTAATGTTTCAAAGCACAATGAGTTACAACAAAAACAACTACCACCACGTACCACGTGCTAGTAAACGTCAAGGGGAAGAAAGTGAATGGTCCACTGGCTAATTTCCCGAATGGTGAGAGGAAACCTTCTCCTCATAACGAGGCACACAAAGGCGAGCCCGGCACAGACGGCACACAAATAGAGACTGCATTTGTATTCAGTTTGGCAGGGCACGATAACTTTAATCCCGGTAAAGTGTCACCTTGAGTGGCTTACACTGAAAGAACCTTTGTCTGAGGAAGGGTGTTGGGGCCTCCTTACTTTTTCCGTCAGGTTTTCCTCTCTATTGTCGGGGGTAATGTGAAATCCAGTCACTTAACACGCCAGTATTGGATGCCCGCCAGAAAAGAAGTGTTTCTCAGGATTTATTTCCGCTATGTAAATTGATAGTGGAAACTCTTCACGGGACTACTTTTTATCGTGGGTAGTTTACACGTGTTAAGTACGCAAGTGGTTAACTAAATATTAACTGAATTTTAAAACATAGCATACGTGTCACCAGTCACTAAAGACCTTGTAAATTTTATTTCTTTGAGTTGTAAATTTTTAGTGGTCAGGCATTCACACTAAATTTAGCAACTTAATCAAAAAATTTAAGTTTATTTCGAGCATTTACATTCTGATTATCGCATTTAGTTGAGTACCTTCATAAAAATATACAAGGTCACGCCTACCGGGGACCTGCGCGGTGCGGGGGACGAGGCTACTAAGTAGGAGAGTAGACTCGATTCTATTTCACTTTTTTACTTAATCCTTTATTTGCAACTTGCTACTAAATAACTCTTTAGTGACTTAAGTAAAAAAAATTAACCTTATTTATGAAAAGTTGATTTCACCAAAACAATCTTAAATAGGGAGTTAAAGCCCGTTTATGCGAGCAGTTCTTGCTATGAGCCGGCTTGAACTTTGTCTCAAGAGTGTTTCAGTGAAAACAAATTTTTATAAATAAGACTTAGTTAACAAATTCCATACTTAACACGTGGAGCATTAGAAATATATGATGATATAAGATTATCTGTCATTTTGATTTTAATAACTGACGCCGCAATCTCCATCAGTAATGTGACGGGTGAGGAAATCGTGCCACAGAATATTTTCGGTTCCAGAAACACATTGTTGATTTATTAACCTGGAAGATATTTTTAACAGTTGAGTCGCCAGTAATTGGAATTTATTATATTACAGAGGTAGACATAGTTGGCTCTTCAGATTTCCATATACCATTATTTCCCAAAAAATCACCAAATTTTTAAGACAAATTGAAAAATATCACGTCGGTAACATCAGTACCTATAAATAACAAACGGGGTAGCTCCTATTTTGCTGATCTTTGATTTGTTGGATTTGTATAAATAAAAATTGTAGCTGGTTCATGAGCCTAACTAGCGAAAACCTAAAATGCTAATTAACATGTTAAATGTCATCAGCTCTCATCATGATTTTAAGAATCTAGCACGCACCGCCGCACCGTCGACATTTTTAGGGTTCCGTACCTCAAAAGGAAAAACGGAACCCTTATAGAATCACTTTGTTGTCCGGCCGTCCGTCCGTCTGTCTGTCAAGACCCTAACAAGCTAACCTAAAGACAAGAAGCTAACGTAAAAAAAAGATACGGCCATATATGCCGCAAAAAACGTATATTTCGACACTCAAGGGAATCAAAATTTATAGCGTACTTTCCGTTGATCTAGAACTATGAAATTTGGCAACTAATATACTCCAAGTACAGGGAAAAATCTGAATTTGTAATTAAATCATCAAAAAAAATTTCTTTGAAGTTCGAAAAACACTCGGAAAAAACTGGGAGACTCGATTCCTGAACTATTTATAAAATATAGGTACCTAGAAATTTGTACAGAACCCTCGGTGGGCGAGTCCGATTCACACTTGTCCGTTTTTTTGACGAGTTCTAAAAGGAGGGCCTTTTAAAGGAAAAGGTCCCAAGGCGGGGGTGGTTCGCTTCTCGGCAAACGGCCAGGTCCTAGAGTCTAACACACACTAGTTATTCATTTTCAACAGAATGATATAAGCACGACAATAGCTATTCATCATCATCATCAGCCATTTGAGGTCCACTGCAGGAAAAAGGCCTCCTTCGTGGTTTTCATAACCATGAGGGGTTTTGCCATAATCGCTACGCTTGGCAGGCGGGTTGGCGATCGCAGTATGCGGTTGGAATCTGAGGAAGACGCTGCTGCCCGTCTCCTAGTAATTGATTTACTTAGTCGCCTTCTATGAGTGACGCTATTCTTAATCCGGCGCCAACGAAGCTCTTATTTGCCTCTATTTGGTAGTATGCTAAGTAATAGTAGGACAATGTTTTTCCAATGGTACAACCCGCGCAAATTATCGAATCATCGATCGAGTTAAGATGCACGGGTTTCTTGGTTACTAGACTACCATTAGGGTCAATGAAACCACCTTTACCATACTAATATGACTCTATTGAACAACTACGCGTTTTAGACACTCGCCCCTCGGGGCCCCTAGAAGTCTGCTTGGATCTATCTCAATGGAGAGCTAATAACTGATTCGCGACACGTCCAGCAGTCCAAGTCTATCGTAATTTTCAATCCGAACTCGGAGCCTGAAGATTTGTCACGTACATTCCAACTTTTACAAAGGAACCGTATCATTTCCTCACCTCGCAGTCTTGGTCCGACAATTAGTTGCTGGAATTAAATTCGTCTGGACTACCGGAGAAACACGTTTTTAGAAGAAAATTTTATGGTGTTAAGTAAAAGTTTTTGTTTTGTCACCGAAACTTGATTACAGTAATTAGTTTGACTATGATTGGCATGGTGGGCCTTAAGGGGCTCCAGGGAGTAACACTAGCGCCACCGAAGAAAAAATATAATATATTATAATATAATATATAACATATACTATATAATATATCATATAATATTATATTTTTTTAAATCGAATTTACGAAAAGTGTCTCTGTACAATCCTTCCATCATGTTAATGGTGATTTTTAGGACCCATGGCCGTGAACCTACGGCAAAAACCTAGGACTTGACCGACAAAAACGGCCGTTTTTGGCCTAAATGCTGTCTAGTTCCAGGTTCGTGAGCCTAGGTTCTTTGTCGTTAGTCCTAAAAATCACTGTTAACATGTTTGGGAGATTGTACCGACACTGTTTGCAAACAGGGTCTGTAAAAGAAGATATGATACGGCCCTAGAAACTTTAAGGCCGACTTGCACCACTTCTGTCACTTAAGTCGCCATTTAAATCGAATTTTGTATGGAGGACGTTAGTTAAATGCTGTTTAAGGAAATAGTGCAAGTCGGCCTTATTGTACGTAGCATAAGTGCTAGTTTGTATATAACAAAAAGGGATAGCCGAGCTGAGGTTCAGCGTAAAGTAATAAATTTTCATGTGGACTCGATTTATCTTATTCAGGTTAAACACGGGTTTCAAGCGTTGATTATCTGGGTTGAATACGTTGTTGACCATTATAAATCTAGATAAAGTGCTGTACGTCAATTTTCAAAATTCATAATTTTATTTTATCATCATCATAATCATCATTTAGCCACAAGAATTCCACTGCTGGATATAGGCCTCCTCCATGGATTTCCAAAAAGACCGGTTGGAAGCGGCTTGCATCCAGCGTCTTCCTGCCACTTGGATGAGGTCTTCTGTCCATCTTGTGGCTGTTCGTCCTACGCTGCACTTGCTGATATGCCGATATTTTATTTACTATACTTTAATTAATGATGTAGAAGATATATTTAAAGGTACCTTTAAATAAATATATTCTGTACACATTTGATTCAAGACTCAATGTTATACAACGTTTTATAGTATTAGATGATTTTTTTTTTCACAATATTAAATGAATTCATTCTGCCAATGTGGCTGGCGAACGAAATACGATGATGCGAGCCGAAAAGTTTAATAAGGATTCACAAACCATGATTTTGATCTAACATGTCATGTAGCATGACGAGACAAAAGAAATTGAAAATCTAGTAAGAAAGGGTCTTCATAAAAACCTCTTCATTACAAAGCCCGAGGATATTAAGCCGCTACAAAACGGCCAAATAAAGCTAAGATTACAAGTTAACCTCATGTTAGTCCGGAACCCGAATGATAAAGCATCTTAGGCAGATCGGACGGAGGAGGGTACGCTAATCCCTCTTTAGCAAAAACGCTTCGCTCCAAAAAGTGATGGGTGGCTCACAAGGGATGGTCTCCATTACTCGAGCGTGCTGTCAGTTAAGCCACTGAGTCACCGGATTACTCTCTGCTAAATAAAACTTTAAAAAATCACCTTGCATTTGGAAGTCGCCGAATCTTACGACCTTTACAGAGACATCGCGGACAACAAAGGGGGTTTGATGTTTTTCCTCAGTATAACACGTATTAGAAAGTCTATTTGCTACTTGCGAACACAACATTATTTTGTGACTTCAATTATTTTGATCAACCTATTGGATTTCAAGCCACAGGGAGATTTCTGAGCTGCAGTTTTCTGACATATTTTTACGTATTTACCGTGGAAATACAGCTATTTGACTCTGATAAATTATTTGTCTTCAAAAATGGTTCACGACGTATTACATATATAGTTTGATGACACCCTATATTTTAATTTCAGTGCAAAAATAAGCAATGATAAGTGTTTTCCTTCACCTATATCGACGGTTATTTCTCAAATACAGTATCACAGTTCACAAAAGGCCTCTCAAACTCGCAAGGCAATTGCACACTTTTGCACACTTGTCATTCGCATTTTTTTCGGGTTCCGCAGTCAACAAGGAACCCTTTTAGTTTCGCCATGTCCGTCCGCGGCCTAGGTCAGATACTATTAGTGCGAGAAAGCTGAAATTTGGCATAGACATACATATTAATCATGCCCGATCAAAAGGTACAATATAAAAAATTTCATAAAACATGAAAACCGACTTCGAAACACTACAGCACTAAAAAGTTAGAAATAATATAAATAGATTAGAAGTCTGTATATATGTAGGTATTGTAGAAGTATAATTTGGAGTCGGGGCCCAAAATATATGTGCTGGTCATGAAAGTGGAATAAAAACATGAAACTTTTTGTTTTCTCTGTCTTTTGTTGTTCATATTATCTTCATATTATATATAAAAGTGATAAGTGTTACGTCATATTTCTGTTTATTTTGTTTCTGTGATGTGTCTTATTTTTAAAATGTCTTTTCTTTCTTTCTTACTTTCAAAATTTTAACTAACTACCTATAACGGTTAAAGAGATACAGCCATTTGTTTATAAAACGGATGAACAGACAGATAGAAGGACATACAAATGCCACAGACATATTAAAAGGGTTCTGTTTGGAACTCTTTACGAACAGACCCTAAAGAATGATCGCCCAATTTGGTGGATGACATAACATAACCCTTCTTCTGGCAAAGTGGGAAAAAATCTCCACATACATCTACTTTTGCCCAAACGCGATGGCGCCACAAAAAGTTGCCAGTGTGCAGCAGCCGTAAAGACGACACAATGGTGTGCCACAAGATTCATGGCGCTGCCTTTTTCCTATTTACCTGAGGAAATTTATATTCCCACTGGGTCAGACCAAAAGCCGACCCCAATAACATACAATAGGCTCCGAATTATCATATCGTAATAGACAAGTGGTACTGTACTTTGAGCACTGTAAAATTTTTTGCTACTTTTTTTGAACTGAACTACAGCAGCAACACAGGGTTATTTCTAAAATGCGCAACTCCTGAAACATGAGTTTGTCATTTACAGCAACTTTGGTTCTAACAAGTTATTTTGTGTAAGTTCTATAAAGTTATTTTGTGTAAGACGATGATTTACTGAAAAACACAAACTTTAAGTGGACTATTTCAGCATTTTACTCGCGACGCGCACCCTCCGTTCTGGTGTATAATATTGATAGGCAATGAGGTAACAGTCAAAATTTTAATAAAAATTATAATATTTTTCGACAAACAAAATCAACATCCGAAAATAAGGTAATTACATTTCACCTAATAAATAATCGCGATCAGACCCGTTTAATGTATAACTATAAAATCAACATAATAACAAAACACTCCTTTTTACTTTTTTAATAAGAGGGAAATCAAGGCTGCTTGTCCGCGTGACGTGACGTAAAGACACATTGCTTAAGGCTGCTCTTACGTGGAGCATGCTGTCTCTCGTAATAATATGAGTAAACATTTGATAAATGTGGTCTGAGGGTTGGATGTATGATGAAATAACGGGCATTTTAAATATTTTTTGTTTTTCTATACGAAGTTTTTAATAAAGGAAAGTTGTTTCCAAAATTATTAATTTTGGAATACAATTTTCTTAATAAAATCTTGGTACAGGATAAGAAACATACGCCTTGAATGTTCGTAATTTTATTATCTATCAAACCCTCAGACCAAATTTATCAAAAGTATACTCATTTTATTACAATCAATAAAATTATTGAACTGTGTGAGCGAGACAGCATGCTCCACGTAAGAACAGCCTTAAGCCTCGACGGGTGACGTGACTTTATAGATGGCCTATTACAGACTATATTTTGGTGACTATGGTGATACGAAAGACAGAATATTGGTGTTATTATCACGATTGAGTAATCTTATTAATAAGAAGCGGTGGTAGCGCAGCGGTGGAACGCCGGCCATGCATTCGGGAGGTCATGGGTTCGAATCCCGACATGTAATTTGTTTTCTGACGTACATTTTTGAATTTATAGTAGCAACTCGCTGACGGCGAAGGAAAACATCGTGAGGAAACCTGAGTCACTGAGGTGTTCACATATCTCAGAGCTTGAAATTGCCAATCCGCGGTGGGCACGCGTGGGACGTATATAGGCTACGTACAAAAAATGTCCCATGTGATTGTTGGTTTCAGAATATGACAACTCCAATTAATCCCTTGGATGTCTTAAGAAGCGACTTAAGGAAATCTACGGTGGGCAGCAGCACCTCCCCTGTACTAGAGCACACATCTACTGCGATCACCAACCCGCCTGCTTAGTATCGTCAATTACGGCCAAACAAACAAACATGAATTATATAAATAAGAATCGTAAGTGTGACAAGTCCAATTTGTGATTAGGAGGAGTGTCAATGTTGTTTTTATTTATCAATTCTGTCTATTCCCCATCTGCTTACTCTGGCGGTTTACGAGAAACTATTTGAAAGAATTGTGACGAACGGCATCTCAAGCGATATTCCTACTGCCACCGTACAGTCATACTCGTAATAAAGGTATACAGAGGGCATATAAAGGATCCGCCTATCGTAATTTCCTAAACAACCGTCGTGTATTGGTTTATCTCCGTGTTCCTTGATTCACAAATCTCTCTGTTTGATATTGGACGGATCGCAATTGCCGCTGTTATGTTTGTCGGAAATGTAAAGTCTTGTCAAAATGGGGTCGTTCTATCCACACAATCACTTAACGAGGGTCCCACTCTCATATTAATAAAACTATCTACCCTGCTGAGACCGCAGATCGGTAAACGTAGTGTAGGACGTCCTCAGACTCGGTGGAGCGATGATCTCCGCAGGGCGGCTGGCAAGAGCTGGATGAGAGTAGCCGATGACCGTGCTCAGTGGCGTGCAATAGGAGAGGCCTATGTCCAGCAGTGGACAAGCGTAGGCCGATGATGATGATGTCGATGATCTACTGTACTATACAAAGGTAAATAAACACGAATAGTAATTTTACTTGATCTGTATTGTGCCCCACTTCTGGGAAAAGGCCGCCTGTCTTTTTATCCATCACATGTAATAAGGTGGCATTTTGTACATTTTGTGGGACCCAGCCTGGCGCAATTTGGCCCACTCACTAAAACAAACGGTGTAGAACGCGCGTTCCCACCGCCCAAGGTGGAGCCAAAGCGTAACCATCTAAGTCTGGACGTGACTGGTATAGAGCGTGCGTAATTCATCCGTCCACTGCTAGACGTAGGCCGCCCCAAGGCACACCACTTCCTTCTGTCCTCCGCCACCCTCATCCAGCCGCTCTCAGCAATCTGCCTTAGATCGTCGGTCTAACGAACTGAAAATTTGTATTGCATCGACTATCGGTTCTTCGGTACATGTGACCAACCCACCGCTAGTTCAACCTGCTAATCTTATAGACTATGTCAGTCACCTTATTTCTTTGGCAAATTGCGTCATTTTTAACATGAGCGATGCACAAACGTAATGTGCAGGAATTTGTGAGAGCGACGAGCTGAAATTTCTCGGGAAAATATCTCATGGTTACACTAACACTGGGGATAGGTGGCAATCGTATCCAGTTGGCGTTCGCGAAAAGCGCGGTACGCCCGTCCGCCTCGCCGATCAAAACCGGGGCTCTTTCAAAAACAGATCGCCTCCAAAAAAGGACGCTGCCCGTATATCAACTTCTTACGGTGTATGAATTGTGGAATTGGACGGGCGATATATTTATAAACAATATTCAGCGAGTTGTTGCACTAACACAAAACCTGAAAACGTTTCTTAAGTATCGATAATATGGTACGAGTATAAATGATTAGATCACTCCCAAGAAAAAAAGTTTACAGTTCTCAGTTTTATTTTTTAACTTTTCGTACAAATCGTTAAGTTTCAAAATTGTATTGAGTTAAGAATTTTAACCTTTTGCTTATTTGAAGTAGTTAACTTATTAATTCTGAAGAAACGGTTTTCAGGTTTTTTGTAAGTAATAAAAAAATATATCAACGTATTTACGGATGGATAGTATTTCTGAGTGCCTCGTTTAGATCACTTCTTTACCAGCTAAGAGTTCAATTGACTAACACCATTTATTTATCTCTCTGGTCCTCAGTCCTTTAGCTCCGATGGGAGCACATGGCTCAAGCAGAGATGTCTATTTCTGACTGTGGCAGCCGGCAGCTTCCAAAGGGGGAACTAGCCTCAGCATTAGGTTATAGTAACATTGAGTAGAAAAACACAGAAAGATTTTTCTTTAAATTTTTCTTTGGTATTTTACTTATAGTGTGTGAAGCGTTCATCGATATTTGAGTTATCTCGAAAAATAATGTTTTTTTTTTGCATCTACACCATTGAAAAAAAAAGTTTATAATTAAACGAAAAAACAAAATCTAATATGGCTTTTATTATCAGGGTAACATTATTTTTCGCTATTTTTGTGAACCTGAAAACCTCGAAAAAAATATTTGTTTAGTTATATTTTGTAGTATTTGTCACTCCAACCTAAGTTAGACGCAAGTTCCCGGGTTTGGAGGGAACCAAGTTCCTGGTATTCTAGTCGTTGTATAACAAATGTAAGCATGGGTCAATCTATTGATGAGGCGACTTGCGTACATAACCCAACATAGGTACCTCACAAGGATTTACAATGTTAAATTTGGGTCCCGCCTGCTTAGTAGTTAATGCTTAACAGTTGGGTTGTTGGTTATTTTTAATATATTTTTATTTTTGACTTTTTAGTGATTTTTTTATGTTGTTTGATTTATGCTAATTTTATGTCTATGACACTCGCGCAAACATGACGGACCGATTGATCTTATTCGTCAAAAACTGACCATTGTTTAAGGAATTATGAGGAAACATAGAATTGGACATACTTACATACATATACATACATGAGAGCCAAACACATTACCCTCCTTTTAGACTCCGCGAATTTAATATCTATTCATAATTATCCTACAATAATCCAATTGTTTGAGTATCGTCACTCGTATCGTAATCGATAGAATGGAAATGAGAGGCTATATTTGCCGCTCGATATGAGAACAAAATAACGTAATGAAACATTCCGATTTCGAATGTGTCGGGGCGCTGGGTATGTCTGTCGGAGTTTACGATAAAAAAACTTACGTTTGCTTCTTACAGTGCTTTCTGCCAGTATATCGACATCACATCTCTTTCACATCGGAAATCTCATATCAAAAACTAATCAAAACCGTGTACATTGGTTGGATATTTCTCCACCTTGCCTTTTTTTAACTGACAAACTTAGATGTTACGTATTTTATTTAGAATGGTGGTAGTGGTGACTCTATCGTTTCAAAAATGCATTTCACTGACTAATGGGTAAGTGCATCAAGAGAGTACTTAGCAGGGTTAGTTTGAGAAAACAATTGAATAACAATCTGCCCACTCAATAATACCGTCTATGATGCGTGAGCGAGAGACAGATAGTTTATCAATTATTTTCTTCAAATATCGAGTTATCGTGTTATACACGTTATTTCATGTCAAACTCTTAATTTTATTTATGAAATATCTTACTCATATTTGAGTATAACATAAAATTATCACCAAGCCATCAGCTTTTCAATTGCATGTAAATATTGTAAATACCTATAAATATTGTAAGTAATTTTAATTAAGACTACACCAACTCATTCATGTTCGGCAGAAAATAGCTTCAATCACCTGGTCCTGGTCCCAAACTAGGATACCCTGTACTATGTGAAATAACTTTATTATGTAAGAATTCTATGTACCCATTCTGAGAAACAAACAAATTTATTGTATTCAGCCTATTTACGTCCCACTGTAGGGCACAGGCCTTCTCTCAGAGAGAGAGTATGGGCTTAATCACCACGCGTGTCCACCGCGGATCGGCAATTTCAAGCGCCGATGTATATGATACACCACAGTGTAGGAGTGAGTGGTATTGCTACTATAACTTCCCAATGGACGAAATTAAAAAATCTAGACCCCAACAAGGGGCCTCTTAGTAAACTCATACTAGAGGTGTAAGCGGAAGAGTATACTTACGCTCTCCCCGAAGTCATTGTCAGCAATTTCCATGCCTCCTTTCGCTTAAAATTGAATGAGACAATTCTTAGCACCAGTCACGAGAAAGGAATTTAATAACATACGAAATAACTGCTCCCGAGGTCATTCGAGCGTCCGGTGTAAAAAAATAGTCTTCCTGCTGGGACTTATTACGAACCAAACGATAAATAAAAACTGAGTTCGCGTAGTACACATAAGTGAGCATACGGAGCGGTGATGGTGGAGTAGAATCATTCTGTAGCTTCATTTTCGTGATGCAAGATTCCTGATATGGATCGGGCGATAATTTACTAATGTCCTACACGAAACCCACGTATTCTCTGTGACAGAAAAATTATTATGAACATCCTTTTTCTAAAGGTAACACGTGCGGGAAATCAACGGCCTAAGATTAACGTTCAAATTAGCAATATTTTTTGCATAATGGTAATGCAGAAATGCATCTGAAAATTTAATTATCTATCGCAAAAGCTGAAAGCTATTGTGCTCGTAAGACAACTTCTGTCTTTTACACCAAAAAATTACAAATAATTAAATTGCAAAGGTTTTCCGGGCGTAACAATAGAATTGAACATTAATTTAATTTACGAGTCTACTTTCCCTAATCCATCTCCATCAACTTTTAAACGACATTGACGTGGACGTGGTAATTAAGCAACACTCTCTCCCTTAGAGAAGCCCGTGATTTGAGGCGTATGTACGCTGCTCTAAAACAAGCCAATGGTTTAAAGCTATGACCCGGTCAGTGAAAACGTTAAAAGGTAAGCGTAGGACAGGTAGTAGTAGGTATATTTAAGTAACTTAAATTAGCAGGAATTGAAAAAAGAATTTTTGGGCACGCGTTGTAATTAAGCCCATACTCCCATACCTACTACCCGTCTCACTTTTCCTTCAGCAACTCTCGGGAAGATATTGCTATAAGAAATAAGGCCGCCAGTTGTACTAATTTTTTGTAAATATTTCATGTTTGTGTTTTTCCTGGTACAATAAATAATATTATCTTATCTTATCTTATCTCCCTCCCGTAGAGAAGGCCTGTGCCCTGGAGTGGGACATAAAAAAAATGGTTAGATTACATCAAAACTGTTTATTGTACTTCATACATAATAAAGTACATCTATCTATCGATAGGCCCATCTGTCTATCTATACAGCCCAAGAAGCCTACAGTTGGGCATAGGCCTCTACACCGTCACGCCAACCTTCCCGGTCTTCTGCTAATTACGTCCATTGTCCTCCTGCCGCCTTCTTAATGTCATCGACCCATCGGGTAGGGGGCATACCGAACGAAATGTTATCGCTTTTCATTGTCGCAACGTTTGGTTTATGATTGGCCTATCGTGCGTTCGCACTTGGATTTCTTTCACCATTTTCGTCTCAGAATAGTTTTCATTTAAATAAAATTCCAATCATTTAACGTTTACCACTTGAACGATGCGATTGGGTGCAGAATAAAATAAAATTTCCCCTGTGAAACTGGTCGGGTTGTAGTATTTATTGCAATATGATTCAGCATTTTGTCATAAAATCCGGGGAAGGTATTTTTATATAATAAAGTTTATAAATGTTGCTTCCAGATTTAATTCCATTTAGATATCATTTATAAAAAGCTGAATTCTTATTAGTGGACACGGTAAGAATGGTGATATGACTAATAATATAATGTGAGTATACGTATGTTTGTACTAATAATACAAGTAAACATGTGTATGAATTCGGATATTGCAATTCAATTTAAATAAATCACTTAAATTAATAATGTCCTATATTATAAGACACGCTACTTTACATTCTATTCACTGTGCGTTTAAACATAAAATTTAAAATGTTCTCTAAGAACATTTACATGGCCTAATTCAACTCACAGAGCACTGAAATTTACCCAAGTGTGAAAGAAAAATTGTCCAAAGAAGTCGAGTTAAACTGTTTTCGAGGCAACTTTTATATTTTTACTGCAATTGGGTTACTTTATACTTTGCTACCTTTTTACAGACGCTTTAAAACAAATAACAAAGAGCGTTAACTGCGAAAACTAGAGTAGCAAAGAAAAAGTTTATTTCAAAGACAAAACACTCATAAAACAATAACAAGAGTAGAATGCCTAGATAAAAACAATATTTCTATTAAAATTAAATTTTCTTTCTTTTTTTATTCTAATGCAATTAAAATGTTTAATTTTAATACTAATTTAATTATTTGTCCTGTGTTTTGAATGAGTAACTCACGTTTAAGTTACCCATTCAAAACACGAGACAAAAAATTAAATTAGTATTAAAATTAAACATTTTTAATTACTTATGACTAAAGCAATTATATAGAAAGTTTGAGCAATACAGTGGGTGTGACGATGTGTATCACGCCTTTAAAAAAGGAGCCGTAGGTTCGATTCCCTCTGAAGGCCGTCATACTTATTTTTAAAAAGGGCCTCAGTCTGGGCGTATTTCCATGTTTTTGATGTCATTTCCTGGTTACCATAGCTAAGAGTATCCTAGTTTGGGACGAAGATAAGAAATTGTATTGTATGGAAGTTATTATTACAGTCTGGACTGAGCATGTGTTACGAGTAAGACCCATAACGCTGGTCTTTGAATGCCTTTCCGGTTTTCAATGGCATGGAACTGACCATCTATAATGGGATTTTGTGGAGCTTTTTGATGGATCTGTTCCTCAAAAGGAAGTAAACGGAACACTTACTGGATAATTGTGTTGTATGTAAGTCAGTCCGTCTGTCTATCTGTCACGTCGAGACCGTTGTTCTCAGGAACGAACGAGTAAAGCCATGAAATTAAAACTAATATCAAACTCTAAAACGGACGGTCGGATCCTCAATGATAAAAAATTCAAGCTTCTAACAATCGCATCATAAGGCTATTTATTTCAGATATTTCGAAATTTGTAAGCCCAGAAAAACGTATTTTTTTCTTTGTTAGTTTGTTTGCGTATATAACTGGCCGGCATATAAAACTGTAAATCCAAATTCAAAGTTGTAGAAAGTTCCTTAACGTCAAAAAATGTTCTGTATTACATTAAATGCTTAAGAGTCTGTCGTCTTTCTATGCGTGAACAAGGGAAAGAACAATTGAATTGGCTGGCGCCGACAATAAGACTCTCGAACCATAATTTTTATCGATTATTATCATTCTTCGTCTTGATATTGTTGTTTATTCTGAAGTGAAAAAATTTCGCGCAGGTAACAAAAAAAAAAAAAAATCCGGCGCGCCATTTTTTGCCAAACTAGCACCATATATTTCTAAATTATGGTTAAAAGGTCCCCTTAAAATCAACTCTGAAACACTTTGATGATAAGCCGCAAACTTTGAATAACTTGGTGGTTCAACAAGCCGTCTAGACAAAACTGTCCACTGTGAAATTCAATAGTCGCCAAAAAAGAAAAGTGAACTATAAAATTAATAGGCGGGCGGTTAGACGCGGTGGAATGGGCAATAAATCGCGCACAGCCATCGCCGGCGGCGATAACACGCGCCCGTTTGCGGTTTGTGTATTTGATAATTCGTTGCGGTGACACCTGCCGCCCCCGCGTCAATAACTTGGAAAAATAGTCCCGGGGTCAAGTAAAGGGTAACGTACACTTTGGTACGATCCGAAGGCACGTACTCGTGTTTACATGACTCTTAGGCATAACTGAACATACGTCGTTCTGTCGCTCGCGCTATTTTCGCTCATCGATAAAGCTGACAGTACGCGTTAATTGATCAGTTGAAAGAAAGTGGACTTTGTTAAGTCACTCTAAACCCATATCGTGGCAGGCGTAGATTTGGATTCCGTCGATACGAAAAAATATGTCTCTACGGCAAGCGCAGATAAAACGCAGTTTTACGTACAAACCTCATCCCCAAACATCTGTTTTTTTTTTAAACTAGCACTTAAGCCGTATGTAATAAGAACTGTTATGGATCTGTTGTTGGTACTCTTCAGGACCAACGTCAATATAATGACAATTATAACGACAATTTTGACTGACCACTTGACTACCAAAACCGAGGTTGTGGGTTCGATTCCCACTAGAGGCCCCAAACTTCTGGGTCTATTTACATCTTTCTGATGTCCATAGCACAGGAAATTTTAAGTAGTTTGGGATCAGGAGAAGTGATTGTGTTATGTGAAAATTATTAATGTTATTTGGTCCCTGAAATGGCGTTTGAGACTTTCATTCGTAGCAACAGATACACTTATTGGTCTAGCTAGACTATAACTCTAGCATCTGATGTTAGCATTAGTTAATGGCTCATATCAAAACCGACAATATTACGGTTATGGAAACATGCTAAATCGGGTTCGACCCCTCGACGGAGGTTTCGTGGTGTCAGCTTCACATTCACATACTCGTAACATCCTCGCTTCTCATATTGTGATCGGTTTTATTAGAGGACTTTCCCGGCTCACCCCAGTTATAGGAGTCAGTAAGTGGCATGATTTCATGCAGAAGTGCAAAGGTGATTTTGAGACCATGAGACCAGAGTGCAGTTTAAACGGAGTTATGTTTTACGCAGTCGAGTCGATTTCAAAATATTTTTATTCAAGTGGTAAAAATAGGCCTGAAAAGTTACCCAACGACGTTATTGAATAAATTACAACTGAAACAGTGACATCCGAGTAACCACTCTGGCGAATAGAAACTTTTAACTTATTTAGTTAGAACAAATATTGAAATAACTCACTTTCCCTGACTTTGTGAAGGTTTGTTAGGAAGCATACTTACTACCAGCAACCTGAAAGCTTCTGTTATCTCACTGACTGAAGTCAGAAATAGATTAATAAGTAAAAAATAAGGATATTTTTCCGCTTGTAGTCGAATAAATATTATTTAACTACGATTCATTTGGGCGGTCATTAAAACTACTCGTAACCAAACCCGTTCTGGCGCAAATTATCAGAAAAGCGAAGCTCGTGGTGGAAATAGTAACAAAATATAACGAGAAATGTACGTCCATTAGACACAAGTTTCAGAGGAAGAGGATTTTTAATGGACAATATTTCTGCAAACACGCCGTCTGCGTACTTTACCCCGCGTTTCCCGGTAACTTACAACTTCAGATGGTAAAATTATTTTTCATTAACGCTCGGATGCGTTTCAACGTATAACTGAAAACTATAATCAATTGTTAGAGTTAAGTGAAATAAAGTTGCAGCGGGCTCTTACTTCTGCAATCGGTGAAATACTACGGTTTTTACAGAGTGAGTGTGCTGGATATATGGTTCACTTTTATATTTAGTTTACTTCTTAATCGCACTATATATACCTACATATACATGGATAAACTCACACCTATATCCCAGAGGGGTAGGCAGGGACCAGGGACTGTCATTTGCCACGCTCCTGAGAGATCACTTTCGCTAATCCAACTATAATATTATATTATTATATCATAGATAAACTCACGCTTTAATTGCGGAGGGGTAGTAGAAAAACTATCGCAGATAGTATTGCCTGCGGATAATACTTCTTTAATTTTTTGAATAAAGAGAGTTCTAAGTTACCTTGACGATGTAAACAATGCTCTTTCTGTAGTTAAAAAATGATACTGTAAGCAATCTGATGTTAAATGCAAAAAGACAAAATGCAACAAGTTTTCATTGTCTTATGTCTTATCATGTCCACCTATGTAATATAATTATTATTATTATAATCTAAGGTGTTTGCATGTTAGTTCGTAAGTCAACTTTTGAATCTAAAAGTGTATTTTTAACATTAGGCTAATACTTATGTTGTCATTTAAGATAAGATAAGAATATTCTTTATTGCACACAAGAAGCGAGACGTAAAATATGAAAGTTACAATGAAAAAGTACAATGGGCGACCTTATTGCTAACAGCAATTTCTTCCAGACAACCATTGTCTACTATATCTGATGTTATGGTTCATAAATAAAACATTTCTTTCTCTTACTCTTATGATAAAAAATATTGACACGAGTCTTAGAATATCTTGTGAGAATATCTTCTTAGAATATCTTAGAATATCTTTTTAACGATAACGATAGACTTGACTTGAGTTCAACTGCATTTGCAGCCAGAAAATTAGGCAGCTAAGAGACGCATCTACTGCAAGGTTAGTCTATATCAGTTACCTACTTTCAGAGTATCATGTCATGATTTGTTACTAAGGGGACGGGCAGCAGATATGGAAACAATATTTATTTTACAAAAAAGAACAATAGAACTATTTACAACTTACACAGCAGGGAATTGCTCAGGCGTTTTGAGGAAATTAGGATTCTTTCATTGTATTTCCCATATATATTGGAAGATAATAATGTATGTCCGTAAAAATACAAACAGTACAAATTAAATAGGGTTGCTTATTCTATTTTTCATTTAGCCAAAGTAAATACGTCGTTAGTTCTTCTTTGAAATAGAATAAAATTTAACGATAAAATTTCCTGGAATATGTCATATCTCCGTCTGCGACACAGGCTATACGAAATAGGCTGTCTCCGATAAGTAGAGTCACAAACAATCGACTCTCTCACAGAGATTACAAGAACTTTTGTGAAAGAATCGTCTATATGCGACCTCGAGAGAGCCTTGCAGAAAGAGCGATAAGTTCTAACCGATAAATGCTATTTCTCTGTAGCGCAGTACATTTAAAAATCGATTACAGGCAAAGTCCGTGGACCGGGACAGGCGGATGGAGACTGAGAATTTACAGTCTTGAGAACCCTTTTCACCGAGAAATCCAATAAGCAGCTGCTGACCTTTCTCGGGTGCCCGCAGATGGCTTATGATATTGTTGGAGTAAGTGGGCAGCTTAAACACGTTGTTGTGATAAAACTCGGCGTAAATGTGAAAGTTTGTTAGTCACACATGAATAGCTGAAAATACAAGGTGTAACCAAATCGATTGAAAATGGATTGTTCTACGCGTTCCTATGAGCAACTTCACTGGGAAAACTTTGAAATCGCGAAAAAATTATCAACGTGTTCAAGTTGTCATCATAGTAAAAGTTGTCTGTATTGACAAGTGGTACCTCTTTTTGGATAAACATAGAGATTTTGTTTAGACCCTGAAGAAGCTAGTTGAACTCGTGACTTTGTCCACGAGTAGTAGGTACCATCTTATAGGATCACCCGTGAGCTAGGCCGACTAAGCTGTCAGGATGGTATAGGTGCTGGGCAAGCCTACTCCAACTAAAAAAAAGTCCCTGAAACTGCAGCGTCCGAGTGATCCCTTCGCCGATCTATTGTGAGTGAAGGTGCCACTGGACGCTGTATAAATCATCTCATTACGTAGATGCAATGGTCAACGTATAGTATAGAATCATCTTGTAACTTACAGTATACTTAGTTTATCTAAGTCACAAATCCGTTTACCCGTTTTCCGTTCCGGTTTCCATGTCGAAAATACAGATTGTAACTTTTTAATCAGATAAACCGTGCTCTAGATCATCTCTAAATTTTTTTACGTACCATAATTGTTTAGTATCCAATTTGTGTCCCACCCAAATGAAGTCATGTGCGGTGCCAGTGTCTATTCGGGGTGTAATAAAATACACATATACATCTGAAATCGGGATACTAACAACTTCACTGGGTCTCTACTCGTACTAGGTGCAAGTCTATGCACACCTTTAAGATAGTTTTCATTATTGAACAATATAATCAGAGTACAGGATAAGCAAGGAAGCATAAGATTTCTCTCTGCTTGCTCTGATTTGTGTTCTGGTGTACAATAAAGGATATACCTATTTTATCTTATTTCTAAGTATCGCATATTGATCCATCAATTGTTACCTACCATTTTCTTAGAAACCACTTATCGGACACCACTTTGATGTGACGGCCAGTCAAAATCAAAAGCAATTGGCAAGTTTACTTACTCAGCCAGTATTCCAGGGAGTTATTCATTGCGGGCCGTGTTGAGGGGGCTACAGGACAATCGCATTTTCACAGATTGAAAACTTCGCTCCGACGGACGACGGGCAAGTTTGGTAGTGAGAAGCGAGGTGATTTTTTCACTGTGTCTTAAAACCAAATAGGTGTATTGAAACATACATACCAAATACATAATAAAAAGAGATATAACGAGTAATTGAGATTCCAACCACATACTGCGATCGCCAACCCGCCTGCCAAGCGTGGCGATTATGGCAAAACCCTTTATGGTTAGGGAAAACAACGAGGGAGGCCTATGTCCTGCAGTGGGCGTAAAAATGGCTGATGATGATAATGATGATGATGATGATAACGAGTAAATGTGAGTGGAAGGGCCGGTAAGGGACGTCCCAGGTAGACGTACTTCGACGAAATGAATTATGTATAGCGAAGGGTAAGATAAAAAGTTCCCGAAACCGGTGTGCGTGCACGCAACGACTAATAAATCTTGATGAAGCAAAAGTCTCTGCCTACCCCTCTGGGATACAGGCGTGAGTTTATGTTTTGTTTGTTATGTGTTATAGCATCACCCAGCAGCGTCTTCCTGAGATTTCAATCGCATACTGCGATCGCCAACCCGCCTGCCAAGCGTGGCGATTATGGCAAAACCCTTCATAGTTATGAAAACTACGGAAGGAAGATGATGGTGATGATGATGATGATGATGATGATGATGATGATGATGATGATGATGATGATGATGATAGCATCACCGTCCGTCAAATCCTAAGCATATATTTATTCTACCCCAGTGAATTACATCGTTAATCAGTTTATTTAGGAAGTGACCACTTTGAAAGGAATTGCTGTTCAGTACTAAACTGCAGTAGAAGCTTTCAGCATTAAATGACTTCTAAAATGAGAAGTTTTGTCAAAAGTATCTAACAATCTGTCACAAAGCAAAGTTTTAGTTTAAGTGCCGACGCTGTTCAGTAATTTTTTTTATGAAACTCTTTTTGGCGTTTTTGTAAGAAGTCTATGGAATTGTACTAATTGTATTGCAATTTTTGTTTTAATGGGGAACTCGCGTCTAACTAAAATTGGACTTGTCAGTCCAATTTATGGCTTTTATGCCATAGAAAACGCATAAAAACTTAGGAGAAACTCAAAAACTAAAACTATATAGGTATTTTTTAGGAATTTCGGGTTCACAAAAATTGCAAATAAAAGATAGATAGAGAACAGGACAACCAGGACAACCAGGTGAAAGAATTACAAATAATTTCTTATATCTAAGTAGTGGTATACAATTGGCGGTTTTATCGCTTAGAGCGATCTCTTCCAGACAACCTTTGGATAGAGTGGATTGCAGGACGATATTATAGTCGGTAGATGGACACGTACACAAATACGATAATCTGAAGTACAATGGTATGTCAAGTAACAAATATGTATAGCGAAAGATTACAAGAATGTAGGTACTTATAATTACATATTTCATAACGTACGTATAAAAATACTTAAATATACTTAAATAAACTTACATGAATACGTACAAAATAAATACATAATCAAATACATATAAGCAACAGTTGACGTGTACATAATATACATGAATACTTAAAAAAATAATACATATAAGCAACAGTTTACACTTCAAACAGTGAGGTAGTGAGATTTCACCATTGTCTTAAAACAGGACAAGGACTTCGCTTTTCTAACCTCCACAGGCAGGTTATTCCATAAATGTACTGCCTGAACCATGAAGAAGGTGCTATAAAATTTGGTACTGTGGGATGGAGTTTTAAGGAGAAGGTTTTGGGATGAACGAAGCGTGAGACTATAGTTAGTTAGTTAGTTAGACCTGAGATTTCCGCACTTAGCCTCATGGTTGGGCCATTGTACGTAGCATAGCTGTGAGCTCACTCCAGCCAGCCTATCTCTTTCCAGAAGGCCAGCAGTGCTCTGATGTCACTACAGGCCTCCTGAAGGGATCCCAGCTTCCCAATGATGGCGGTCCGTTGCTCCTCCACGCCTTCACAGTGAATGGTCACGTGGGCGGGTGTTTCCTCTTCTTTGAGGCATCCCCGGCAAAGCGGGCTGTCGGTTAGTCCCATGTTGTGGAAATGTCTATTTAGTGAACAGTGCCCTGTTAGGATTGCCACAACTTTGCGCAGATTATCCCTTCTCAGACGCAGCAGGCTACGTGAAAGACGTTTCGAAATCGTCGGTAGAGCCTCCTTGGCTTGTCTGCATTTGGTTTCCGTTCTCCAAAGTTCAGCATGCTGGCTTTCTGTTCGTGACCTCAGCCATTTCCTAAGCTGGTTGTATGGGAGTGGGATCATGGGTTCGGGTCCTTCCACTGTAGTTTCCGAGCCTCTTCTAGCGAGTTCATCCGCAGCATCATTGCCCAAGGAGCCGCTATGGCCCTTTATCCACTGTAAGGTGACTCGGTTGTTTATTGACAGTTTTTCCAACTCATGGTGACACTCTAGTATCAGGCTGTTGTTAGTGAGATTGCTGTTAAGTGCTTGTAGGACTGAGGCACTGTCCGAGACTATTCGTATTGCATAGTCTTGCACATTTCTTGTATTCAACAGTGCGACTGCTCTTGTTATACCTATGCATTCTGCCTGAAAAATTGTGTTCAGGGTGCCAAGGGTTGTAGACATTTTTAGATTTAGTTCATTGGAGAAAGCTCCTGCGCCCGTTCCTGTTTCGGTTTTGGAGCCGTCCGTATACACTCTGACTTCGTGTATACCCGAGTAGTCGGCTGGCTCCTGTTGTAGTTGTACCCTGTATTTCTTGTCGAAGATATAGGTGTGAGGTATCCTGTCGCACGCCGCCTCCATCATGGGCTGGTCCGAAACAGCAGCTGACAGGATTTTTGTGTGTGCAAAACAGCTGTTCTGTTTCCATAGTCCAGCTGTCCGAAGCCGTAGGGCAGCGCTGGCTGCTTCTTGTTGAACATGTAAGTGTAGAGGTCTGAGGTTCAACAGGGCCTCCAGAGCGGCAGACGGTGTTGTCTTCATGCACCCAGTTATTGCGAGGCATGCCAGTCGTTGTAACCTCTGCAGTTGGAGTGCTGCTGTTTTCTGTTTTGTTCTGATCCACCATACAACAGCGCCATATGTTATAGCAGGTCTTATTACAGATGTGTATAGCCACATCATAAGTGACGGGTGTAGTCCCCACTGTTTTCCTATGAGGCCCCGGCACTGCCAGAAGGTGATTTGGGCCTTGTTAATGATGTTCTGTAGGTGTGCGCTCCAGTTTAGTTTGCTGTCCAGCGTCACCCCAAGATATTTAACTGTCGGCGACAGAGTTAACATTTTCCCGAAGAACTTTGGAAGATTTCTTGTTTTTGGGGTACGCTTGTTTGTAAAGAGTACTAGTTCCGTCTTATCCGGGTTGGCGGATAGTTGGTGAGTATCGCACCAACGCTCTACTATGCCAAAAGCCGTTCTCATGAGACTGTATAGAATGTCCTCGCATTTACCTATTGTTAGGATTGTTATGTCATCGGCGTAGCCTATTATCCAGAAACCACATTCGTCTAGGCGTCTGATTAGTCCGTCCACTACTAGGTTCCACAGAAGTGGCGATAGCACTCCCCCTTGAGGGCAGCCTTTGGCCACTATTGCCCTGGTAGTTTTGTTTACCTCCAGCGTTATGGCTCTTTGACGCAGGAGGTTATCTATCCATCCCGTGATGGTTTGCTCTACTCCTCGTTCCATCAGCGCTTGGTTAATGCTACTGAAAGTTGTTTTGTCAAAAGCACCTTCTATATCAATGAAGGCTCCCAAGACCATATGCTTATCTGAGAGGCCCTTTTCAATGGTTCTAACGACAGTATGGAGAGCCGAGTCCGTTGATCTGCCGTTTCTATAGGCATGTTGTTGAGGGTGTAAGGGTTTTGTTCTTAGGGCTCCTTCTCTTATGTGCCTGTCCGTTAGTCTCTCCAACGTTTTTAAAAGGAACGATGTGAGGCTAATAGGCCTATAGGATTTTGCCTGCGTATAGTCTCCTTTTCCAGCCTTTGGTAAGAAGATTACTTTGACTTCCCGCCAAGAGTGGGGAATGTACTGGTGTGCCAAGCAGGATTGAAAAATACACGCTAGCTGTGGTAGTATTATGTTTATCCCCCATTGTAGTAGTGCCGGAAAAATTCCGTCTATTCCAGGGGATTTGTACGGTAGGAAGCTTTTTACAGCCCATTGTACTTTATCATCGGTAATAACCATGTTTGATATGGCCCAGTCAATATCAGCTGGCGCTCGTTCGCTGGGCTCTTCCCATTCCTGTTTGTCCATGATCTTGCAGTCTGGGAAGTGGGTGTATAGAAGCAGTTCGCTTATTTCTTCGTCGGAGGTTGTGAAGGTGCCATCCGATTTCTTTAGTGAGCCTAGTCCTCTGTTATTGTTTGTTGACAGAAGCTTTTTAATTCTTGCTGTCTCCTTTGTTGACTCGATTTTTTCACAGAAACGCCGCCAAGAGCTGGTCTGATAGTAGCGGATTTTCTTCTTATACTCGTGTTGTAATTCTTTGTATGTATCCCAGTCAGAATCATTTCTGGTGTTTCTTGCATGATTAAAGGCTCGCCTTAGCTTGCATCTTGTTCTTTCTAGGTCCTTGCCCCACCAGTGGCTACCAGCAGGTTCCTTGGGGTGCGTTAGTGGGCAGGCCTGTTGGTATGTCTCTTGTAGGCAGGTTGTTAGTGATTCTACGTTGTGTTCTATATTGGAGGTGCTAGAAGTCGCGTCTTTTAGTTGCAGTGCTGACCACTTTGACTTTAAAACGTTTTGAAATCTAGAGACGTCCGTTTTGCGAGGGTTTCGCCACGGTTGTGGCGGTTGTGTTTGTGCCTGTATTGTATATCTAACCCGTCTGTGGTCAGAGAGGGAGGGTTCGTCGGAGACGTGCCAGTTGGCTACCATGTCCGCCGCTCCTACTGATACAAGAGTGATATCTATAACTGTTTGGTACCTACTGTTAATAAAAGTGGGATGGTTACCTTTGTTTGCTATGAGAAGGTTCGTGGTCATCAAAAACTCTATCAGGTCCTCTCCCCTTGTGTTGGCTTTGGGGCTGCCCCACAGAGGATGGTGTGCGTTGCAGTCGGCCGATATAATCAGCTCCCAGCTGTGGTCTGCGCAGTACACTGCCAGGTCAGCCACCTCCTTGGCTGGTATGGTCTCGTCTCCTGGCATGTACACGGAAGCCAAAACAAGCGCAGTTTGGTCATCTTTTCCATTGAGGAGTCAGCGTGAGACTATGAGAAGAATAGAAGAAGAAGAACAGAATAAGAATAACTTTATTTTATAGCCATATACAGAAGGGGAGAGGGAGTGAGAAGCGAGAGGGAGGCCTATGTCCTGCAGTGGGCGCCAAATGGCTGGTGATGATGATGATGATACAAAAGTATGCCAAAATGATATGCCTGGGGACGGCCGGTCCCACTAATGTTCGTCGAACGTTATACTTATGGTATGTCATGTGAAATATTTTGCTTGCGCGATGCAGAAATGTCGGAGTTTATAGTGCGCGCGCAGAGTTGACATGTGCTCACCACACTAATTTTATAAAGAGGAAATCTTTGTAAGTTTGTACTTTTGTAAGTTTGTATGCAGGGGGTAATCTCCGAAACTGCCTCTCCGATTTCAATAATTCTTTTACCAGTTTTTAGAATGGAGCTCTTATTTCAAATAAAAAAATAACGAAAATAATCTCTTACGTGTCCACCGCAAAGTCATTCCGACTGCGCGGATTTTCGTTCTAGTTATTGGTCGGGAACTATACTTTGATTTTCTATGGCACAGCATTAGTCGAGCACTCAGTTACTGCCGCATCGGTGTTTCGTCCACGTCACAGTTTTTCGGCATCCCCTGGCCAGCAATAGATTGATGAGTCGCTCCAACGTCGTCATTAGGTGGCCGTTTTTCCAGAGAGCGGCCGACTGCCGAGATAATTGGGGCGAAGGTTTTACTACGCCCCGCTGCTGCCCGTACACACGCGGTTCGGAGCGCGCGCTTGGATGGGCCCGCTTGACCGACACGCCTAAAATTAAAATTCAATTATATGGAAAAACAAAATGAGTACAAACAAAATGAACGTCAAAGTTGTTAGTTTTAGAATTAATATATTATATGGAGAAGGAGCTAACAAAGACACTGTACATTAATTCTTTAAAAATAAAACTAGACAACTTGGCTAACGTTGAAATAATTGGGGCGAACGTCTTACTACGAGCCGCTGCCGCCCGCACACACGCAGTTCGGAGCGTTAAATTTAAGTCTTAAATTTAAATTTAGTTGTGATCAATGATTTTCTTCATTATAAAAACAATATGTTTACTTGATGAACATCTAAGTTGTTATTGTCAGAATTAATATTAGATCTTGTGGAGAAGAAGCTAACAAATAAACTTTATTTATTCTTTTATAGCCTCTTCATTTATTATTTATTATTCCAAAATCAGCGCTGAGGGATCACTTCCTTAGCACAACGCTGAGTCAGCTGCCTTTTGTGGCAATGTAGATACACCACAGGCTACATCTATAGTCCTGTTTTATTTATTCGTTTTGTCTGTTGTGTATTTAGTTTTCCTTCTGTGTTGTGCATATTATGTTACTTATGTGCTTATGTTGTTTCTGTGATGTATCTTGTTGGTATAATAAATGTCTTTCTTCTTCTTCTTCTTCAAATATAATTTAAAAAACTGCGCTAGAAAATTTGGCGGCCAATTTGTCCTTATTTACTGTATATCGGCTGGGTAGGTGCGCGAGTTGCAAACGGCACTACTGTACAGCAGTTAGTTGCGTCAGTTGGTATGTTTTTATTTTGATATCAGAATTTAATTAATTAGCCTTGTAGACACTAATTATGTAGAGTATGTTGACTTCAACTCAACCTAAGATAAACCGTCGTACAAAGTTAATATTTAACGGCACTATCAGTGGACACAAAACACCGGGCCGAAACGCGAGTGTATCGTCGACTTTCCAGTCCGGTTACAATAATGACTGGCATTTTTGTTTACAGAGAGGACACACCGCTCTTTATTGAGCCGTTTGGGTTCACCCTAAAAAGCTATTTGCTCGGAAAACTTCTTTTTGTAAATTGTTTTAAGTTGTCCGCTAAAGAACGGGTTGGAACGGCGACACATTTTTAATGGTCGCCCAGTCCTAATTGATGCCCGACTGGGAGTTTTTATAATTTTTGTTTTCGCTTTTTTTGTTGGGGTTTACGCGGCCTAACGGAGCACTTTGAGCGAGACCATCGTCCTGTGATAACTATCAGCCTTTTTATCATTCTGCGGAGAAATTCCTTTTGCTTTAATTTCGTGCTTAGTTCGTAATGGATCATCATCTATGTGAAGGGGTCGATAGGACAGCGAAAAATATATATCCGAAATGGACAGCGAAAAATATATATCGATATATTTTTCGCTGTCCATTGGCGCGTCACGACGCGCGGCGGTCATAGATTGATCACCGTTCGGCTGAACCCCGCGCGACGCAACCGCCTCTACTGCGTCTATGTACGGGCATTGACCTCTAAATGAGCTTATTTACAGACTTACCATACAAGTTCTTTACATTTTTGTTAAATCTTTGTATAAAGTAATTATATTTCAAATGAAAAGTAGTATCTCTACTTAGTCTGTGCAAATAATTTTTTCTATCTCGGACGCAGAATTGAAACAAAACATTAAACTCGTCGGCGAGCTTTTTTCAAGAGCGTCTGTTTTGACATTCCCTTTTTTGTTTAAGGTAAGAGATAAGGCACCGACTTACCTTCAGTTTGTTTTTATCTTCATCCCGTCTTGTCGTCACCGCGCTTCCATTCATCTGGATTTTGTGATTATTTCTGATGTTTATTGTTTGGCTTCGAAAAATTGTGGGCATCAAATGTTTCCGTTTTATTTCTTTCAGTACCTCCATGTACCAGTGGCTGAACTGTAAGTATCGGGTTTTATTCGAATAACGTTCTGTTGAAAACTTTCACCCGTGCCGCGCTCGTATGACACAGTAAATCCGTTTCTATTCCAGTTGACGGCATAGGCATCACTAGGTAGTACTGTCAGGAACGTTTTCAAAGAATTATTGTCACATGACGCGAGCCGCCTCGTGGACGTTTGCAACAGTAATGACATAAGTCACAATGCCCGAATGTTTTTTTCCAGTTTCAATGGAATTTATTGGCAACTGTGCGAGCGACGGCAATCCCCGTGCTTATATTTCACGCTGAGTCTGGACAGTTTGCATGCATTTATTTCTCTATCTGTAAGTTGTTTGTAAACAAATTGAATCTATATAAACGGTTTAGAGTAGAATAAGTAAGCGGAAAGGAATGCGGCTAACAAGTCACGTCCGTGGCGCGATAGCCCATCTGGGCGGACAAGGATGCTGGCGGCTGTCTATGACATTATTAAACTCTGGCGCATCTCTGCTCGAGTGACGCTAAAAAACTACGTGACCGCGTTGCACAATTGAAGTCTGCCTCTGAAAAATCACCGCGGCCGAATTCAGGGAGGATCCGCAATGATAGAGGAAAAAAATAACGGACGCGGCGGCAAGCTACTTAACCGGGTGTCCCGAATAAATTATGGTGATGAAACTTTCACTCCGGGCACTAAACGTGCGTGCAAACTTTTAGTTTATACGTTGGTCTAATGCATTCAAGCCCGCTGATTACGAGTAGGTATTTCACTCACGTACCGCTTCGAATGTATTAAACGTTTAGCAAAATATTGCGGCTTTAGTAACTATAGATATCTGTCAGCAAAAAAATTGAGCAGCAACAAGTGGTTGGGTAATCTTGTACAAAAATAACTAAACCCAGCTGCAAATCTGACGTGAATCTGCTGCTCAGTTCAGTTATAAGATAAGCAAATCGCGAGTAACGTAAGTTTTGCTACCTAAGCTGTAAAACCTAATATGGTTTGCTACGCGAGATACGCGATAATGACACATAGTGGCTGTAAATTAATGTGTTTAGAGAGGAAGTTAAAATATTGTTAAAAAGTTTGATACAGACTCTTAAGACAATTAAGTATAACGCATGTAATCTTTTGCAGCGCCACAAAGGAAATAATTTGCATACTGTTTAAGAAGTCAACCATGCATAAGTATTTAGAGGTATATTGCTGACTAAAGTATTAATTTGCTTATATTACAAACATTTATTGTGGAGATCATTAGTTCCGAACGCGTAGGAGCCTGTTACTAAGAATATGTTTCCAGCTGTTACATTTGACATTGAAGCAAGAGTTTCAAAAGATAGATAAAATAAATGAAGTACCAAAAACTTCTCGACTCGTAACGTATTCGTATAGACATACTAAGTATCTGCATAGTTAGATAACAATAGATATGTGCATGTAACAAACTACTTATCACCCGGTTCAAATGCGGTTAGGATACGACCTTTTGGAATGGAGCGGCATATGACGTCAACTGATGCCTGTCAGTACTTTAGCAACGCTGTCGGGAAAGCGCGTGACACGTTAGAGACAAATACAACTTCATCGGAAAAAATTCTTTTAAAATTATATTTATTACGGACGGCGAGAGTGTAGTCAAACCGTGTAGAATAATCTAGATGTTAGGTGCAGATAGATTACGTGAACATTCCAGAATAATCTATGTGATAGAAAAAGACAGAGCTATCTGTTAGACAGAGATAGAAGAAGAAGAAGAAGAAGAAGAAGAAAGACATTTATTATACCAACAAGATACATCACAGAAACAAAATAAGCACATAAGTAACATAATATGCACAACACAGAAGGAAAACTAAATACACAACAGACAAAACGAATAAATAAAACAGGACTATAGATGTAGCCTGTGGTGTATCTACATTGCCACAAAAGGCAGCTGACTCAGCGTTGTGCTGAGGAAGTGATCCCTCGTTCGTTAGTCTTCTAGAACCTATTTCTAGTATCTTCGATGTGATTCTTGAATGAAGATATTCTGGAATGTTCTATATAGTTTTTAGTACCTTCGACGTCTTTCTAGGTACTTTGATGATGTCGTGGGTTTGTGATGTCGTTGTTTCTGGCACCCACGACACAGGGTATCCTAGTGTGAGGCCAGAAGCAATGTATGTGCCTGTATGTAAATGTTTAAATTAAAAACTTAATGTACTTACATAATACACAATTTCGCCAAATCGCGTAGCAGTTTGTTGGCGGTGCGCTCTATCTCTATATATTATTTACTTATATTATACTTATACATAAACAACGCATATTTAATTCATTCCTATCAGTTGAGCACTGAGTGGAGTAGAAGACTTAGAATATTAGTTCTATTTTTATTCTCATTATGTGCCTTAGTTACGATCTATATTTAATATTTTAGTCGCCTTGATACTTGCAATTTGTTATGAAATGCCATTATTCATCTGACTGTTCTTCTGACCCTAAAAGTCATCACTGTCGGGTAACGCAACTCCAAAAGGTAGATAGTATCCTAACAGCATTTGAACCGGATAATAATAAGTAGGTAGGTACATTGCGTGTATATTTGCCGTGTGGCGCCAGATTAAGAATAGCGTCGTCAGCAGCGTCTTCCTGAGATTCCAACCGCATACTGCGATCGCCAACCCGCCTGCCAAGCGTGGCGATTATGGCAAAACCCCTCATGGTTATGAAATCCACGTAGGAGGCCTATGTCCTGCAGTGGGCGTCAAATGGCTGATGATGATGATGATATTGCTCAGTAGATAACTTGCACAACAATCCCCGTAGTTGACATGACTCACAGAGACCCTCCCTGATTGAAATACGTCCGTGCGAAGTCAAAATAATTTGGTCAAGTCTTTTGGCGGGCATAATACATAATGCATAAGTGAATTAACAAACCAGCCGTCCCAAAAATAAACACAGTAGTGGCATTTTTTTACAAACCGAGATATTTCCACTATTGATTCCTAGTTGGTTCAAGTACGAGTAATCAATAGTGGAAATAGTTCGGTGTATTTTTGGTGGAACTATGTATCTTCATATTTCAGGTGTTCGTTGGCTGGAGAATGACTAAAATTGGCTGAGAGTCATTAACGTAATGTGTTTGTCTACTAGCGACATAACAAAATATCACAAAAGTGATCGAGTTGTGAATTTGTTTACTCTTAATTGCTTCTACTGCTCCGTTCTATGAGACAAATAAGTCAGCAGGGCCGCATTGACGAAGCACTCTTACCTCTGAAATAGCTGTTGATATTTTAAGACGGACATTTATTATCTAGGTTATGGGTTCAAAAAAGGTTACTATTTAGTAACTCAGTTACTATAATGGTAACCTCTCTAACCAGTAACCTTTGAAAAATCCTACCTAATATTTTTTGTCCTTTTTAGAATATTTGTATTTTAATTTGGTCTGGTTCGAATCAAAGCATGTAGCAAGGATTTTTTTTGTAACTTACGTACATTACTGAAGTTATAGTAGCAATACCACTCGCTAAATTTGTAGGAAAACATCGTGAGGAAATCTGAGTGTCAGAGATGTTCACAAACCTCAGCGCTTGAAATTGCCATTTCGCGGTGGGCACGCGTAGTAATTAAGCCCATACTCTCTCTAAGAGAAAGCCTATGCCCTGTAGTGGAGTGTTGATAGGCTTCATAAAAAAACTGTACAGGGACTCTCATCAATCTTATTTCACAGCCATTGAGCAGCGCCTGGAGGGCTCCGTCGAAATAAAACTAGCGCCGCATTAATTCAAGTGCAACACGAAAAATGCATTAGAACCACTCCGGAGATTTCTATTCATCACCATTGTCCTGCCAGTGTCCCGCTTTGGACAATTTGACTTATTTGTATGAGCTTTAGAGAGCTCAGAACTGGATTGTTCTCATTTAAAGTCTGGTGTTTATTTATCTGCGCGTGATATTCTCCTGTGTCCTAAGCTTGAAAATAACGATTATTTTCGTTTTTTATTTTCAAGGTCAGGGTTTTGGAGGTTAGGTCAAAAAAAGAAAAAGGTCCAAATGTAAAGGTTGTTTGTAATGTCCTTGCCTGGTTACCATGGCACAGGGTATCCTAGTTCGGGACCAGTACAAGTAATTGTGTTGTGTGGAAGTTATTGTTATTACTCTTATTAACGTCCAAAACATTTTGTTGCTCCATTATATTAGCTCAAAGCAGACTTGCATCACTATCTTAAATGTGGCTTAAACAGCATTTAACTGAAATTCTTCATACAAAAGTCAATTTAAATGGCGACTTAAGTGACATTTAAGAAATGGTGCAAGTCGGCCTAATACACCGTGTTATTAAAATAAAAATAACGCTATATCTGAAAACGTTTCTTTCGTGTCAATATCTTAAAACTTGACGGGGTCGTTTTGTGTAAAAAATTAAAAAAATGAAGTTGAGAATTTTATGCTTACATACATAAACTCTCCCCCGTGTCCTAGAGGGATAGGCAGAGTCCAGGGACTGCCACTTGCCACGACCCTGACTTTCATTCGCTTTCACTTTCGCTTCTTCAACATTCATTAGTCGTTGCATGCACGCACGCCGGTTTCAGGTACTTTTTATCTTGCCCTTTGCTAATAAATCCCCTATTTGGTTGAAGTATGTCCGCCTGGGACGTCCCTTACTCGCCGTTCTACCCACATTCGCTCGATATATCATTCATTCATTTGCGTAAAAATACTCTTTAAAAAAAGTGTGACAAATCTTCAGTCACGAAACGAGAGTGAACTTGATCTTTACTGACTTGTAGTCAGCTCCTGTACTTTCGAAATTGATATTGATTAAATGACGTTACAGTCGGTGTTTTCTCATGGTCCCATATTTTAGTCCAATCTGAGTGACTAGTTTTTTCTAAGTCTTAGATACATATTTTAATTATTTAAACCGTATTAGTCTAAACAAATCCACACATCGAAGCCGGCGATTAGGACCCAATTCTTATTTTTCGATGCGTGTAATTTTCCAAAATCTATGCCAAAAGACGGTGGTTTTACTTGTCAATAATAACCACATTTGCTATTGTGACAGATTCAAAATAGCAGAATAGAGGTATCTATGGCGGATAATTTTCGTGAGGTCCAAGTTTTCCCTATAGTAAAAGTTGTATGTAGGTATTTAGGTAAATAAGGATATTTTGTTACACCTTGTATAGGCAGCAGTAGGTATGCTTATTCTTAAGCAAAATACGCTCCATTGTAATAAAGCGAGATACTTGCCTTTTTACCCGACTGCGGTGGAGCCCAAGATCTCCTCTGTAACGTGTTTGGCTCGTATGTACGTAAGTATGTTCGGTTTTATTATGTTTCCTCATAACTCCTCAACCAGTGGTCATATTTTGACAAAGAACATCTCAATCGATTTGTTGCGAAAGACAAAAATGAAACACTGAAATAACAGATTACCGACAACCGGACTGTTAAACATTAACTACTAAGCAGGCAGGACCCAAATTCAATGTAGAATGCCTGCTTAGTAGTTAATATTCAGGTAATCCGGTTGTTGATTCTTTTTTATTACAGTGACCAGAGACTGCCACTTGCCATGATCCTGACAAGTGGCTATTTTTAGTGGTTATTTTTTGTTATAGTGTTGAATTTTTTTTCTTTTATGAAAGTTAACTCTGCCAAAAAGGTAGATTTGGGATAAGGCTTGCACAAAAATAATGGATGGTTTTTGCCACGTCATAGGTGAAAGAGTTTACCTGGCTCAATTTGTAAGATCTGACCGAAAGTTGGAGAAAGCAAAATTTTCCTAAGTATGTGGGTCAAAGTGGCACAAACAGCGATGGAGCGAGCCATGCTGGGCCTCAGACTAGTAGATAGAGTACCAAATGCCGTCATCCGACGTTGGACGAATCTCGAGTCTGAAGCGGCGATGGGCGGGATACCTGGTGAGGCGGGAAGACGGCAGGTGGACCAGGGCAGTAACGAAGTGGCAACCGAGCCGGGCGGCGGTCAGTCGGTAGACCAACAGCCCGATGGTCGGACGATGTGGCCAGGTCGGCAGGGTGACCGCGAAAGATGGCGTGATTGGGGAAAAGGCCTATACCCAGCAGTGGGCAAAGGGCTGATGATGATGTGCGAAAATAAAATGTACTAATAGTTTAAGGAGGACATTTAATATACTTCTTATTCGGTAATCGTAAGTTAACATTTTTATTGTCAAAGTCAACGTAACATTATAGATTAGTAATAGTCATAATATTTGTAAAGATGCAGAACCGTGATATCGGTAATTCCTAAAATTCTAATCAGTCACCAAATGTCACCAAATTACTTTTTCATGACCTTCTAGTAGAACGTCAGTAAATCCAATTATTATGGTCTTCATTTTAGTCTCGAAACTTTCATTTTGGGCTCGGAAATCATTAACTTGAGTGACTTTTCGGAATTACTCCCTATAGAATGTATTGTACTTTCTGTGGGCTTTACTAAAGGTCATTTTAAAGATATGTAGATATAAGTATACAGTAATCGGTTTCACGTGGTAACTACGGAAGTACGGATCTTATACAAAAAGTGATGCCATGTTTCTATTTATATTTCAAAGGACTATGCACATTAAAAAAGGCTAGCGACGTGGGGGAGCAACAATACGAGCTAAAATAAACATTTTATTTTTTACTGTTAAGGTTAAATTTGGTGTTGTGTGTGAAAGTTTACCTTTCACTACAATACTAGCGAAAAAAAAGCTCGACTACATGCGGCCCACAATCACGACACGGGGACGGGCTTTTATGCACATTATAGCCTCTAACTTCAAAAATATTTAAGGATCATTTTAGATTGAAATTAATTGCCCGTTGAAATTGTCCGTTGTGATATGGATAGACCTTAAGTGAATTAATAGAGTCGATGTTTTTACACATATGCATGCTTATTTTTTACTTACAAAGCATTTAATTCATCTTTTTTTTCGTACATTATTTGATACAATAAGTATATTTCCTAGCTTAACACATAAGATTAACAAATTAATACTACCAATGTACATAGAAGTTTTTCATAACTAAGAGAATCATAACAATTGTCTTCTTCATAAAAAAGTCTTTTACCTGTACAATATAGGTACTTTTTTACACATGATAATCAATTTGAAACTAGAAACATTTTGTTTAAACTAAAGAATGGTATCATATCAAGAAGAAATGCCTATGTTTTGAGAATTGTGGTTCTGCATTAGGAATACACCGTGTTATTGAAGTAACGTAATAGGTACCTGAAATCGTTAAAGTGTTGATAGTTAAAAGCTTAAAATTGTAATAATCAAAAATTCAAAATTCTTAATTAAAAAAATTAATTGGGAATTTTAAACTTTGCTTATTTGTAGTGGGTTAGTTTAATTAATCGCTGCTGAAAAAATTGTATTTAAAATCTGATTTCAGATTTTCCCTGTTTCGATAACACTTTGTATCCGTAAGCGTCGTATATGCTGATATCAGAAAGCCAAATCACAGTTTGTCCTCTTTAAGTTAATCGGACCAGAATTTATTCTTCAAAAATACTTTCAGAAATACTAGAAACGCTCAGAGTTAAAGAGCATTATTGCTAAGTTGGTTTAGCCCTTTCATAGTACTTTCCATCAAATCTGCAAGGGTTACCTGTATATATTACTCTGAGTACCTAAAAAAAAAATTTTATCTACACTCATATCATAATCTTCAAATGAAGAATTCAAAGGTAAACACATATTGACAGGCTTTAAACAGAACATAACTTTAAAAATACCTAAAATTGCGCGCGCAAAACTGGGTGCAGACGATTGAATGTCAAGATACTTTTGTCGAAATTGCGCCATTTTGTTTCAAAAATTTCATTATGAGTGTAGATAAAGTAGTGTATGAGACTGCACATAACTTGGTATTAAAACACTCGCGAATGCTATTAAAAAACGGCATGTATTTAACGCGGCGACAAATTGATACCATTCCGGATCTTAAAAAAACTGAAAAAGGATCGTAAATAAACTACTTTGGCGACTAATTTGAGGTAGCATCTTAACTAGAAAGCGGCGGCTTTTTAATGAGTTTTGAGGTTTTATTTAAATTTTATCTGGCAGTGATTTTCTTTTGTGGCAATTGAATTTCTTCTAAGGCGACAAATTATTGGCGGATAAAAAAGTTAAAATAGGCTTTCATAAATTCTAAAATGCTCTTAAATAAATACAAACAAGATCTTAAAAAAATACTTTTGGCTACATTTTCATAATGTAGGCCCCATGACTTTTCCATGCACCAACCTGATTTAAGTTTGACTCAAAACTAAGTTTTTTAGTGAAATATTTTTTTTCGCTTTTATATAAAAAAAAAGAACTAACACCCGAAGTTTCAGGATGGAGCGTCGCTGCGCTCCGCTCCATCCTGGAACTTCGAACCTATTTTTGCTTATGTGTACTGACCTAACAACCAACCCAAAATTTAGATTGCCAGTAGTTGCCAGTGAAGAATGTTTGATATCCCCTCGGGATAATTAGTCGCCACATTAGGTTTTATAATACCTTAACCAGTTTTACACTGATCCCGCTTGATATATTTGACACCTTACAGTAGCAGCCGTTTTTTAGTTTTTTTGATCCTAGCCTTTTGTTGCTTGTATAGTTTAATAGTTGCTAAGATATTTAATCGCTGAAAAGTTAGTTTTTTTGTGACTTAATAGAAAGTCGCCTAAAAAGGATTTCAGTTGCCGTGTTAAATATTTGCCTTAAAAAACTCGCCAAGGCTCGTTTTTTAAAATCTCGCTCGTGTTTTAATAACCCTCATTATGTGACAGTCACATAAACTACTATTTTCAATGTAATATAATATACAAACTTTCTTTCAATAAGCACTGAAATATCTGATCACAGATACCAGGAGCGCATACAGCTGAGGCGACAGGAAGTAGTGATCTGCGTGAGACGCGGCCGGCTGCGTCCGGTGTGGAGTGGAGCGGGCGCGTTGCCATGGAGCCCCGGAGACCATAGGCTCCTCGGCGTAGCCGTTCATGTCGAGTTCTAGCACTGGTTGGTAGAAAAATGGTCATAGTTATGAAGGGGTAAGGACTAGAATGCTATGACGGCGAGGGGTGAACAGCAAAGACTGACAAACGACAAGTTTTGTAATAAGTTTTGGTTGTTGTAATTTCAACCGCAACTAGCTTTTCGTCTGCCTATTAAAAAGAGGGGCATATAATACACAGCAACAGTTGCGACAAATCACAACCAATGTGTTAGCTATTATTGCATGTTGACGGGTTGTTCGTTATCCTACCAGCATATAAAGGTTTATTTATTGGTTTTTTTGTGGGCTGAACCAAGCATTTTACTAGCAAACTATGGGAACGTCTTTTTTCAGAAGAACCGTTTTTAACCACCAGGCCAACGAGGCAATACTTTTTTGGGCCGTCCCTATCTTCTTAGGTTTCTTCTGATTAGAGTTTTATCATTATTATGAGAACCGGTGTCTGACCATGGAACTAAGTAAATACTTAATTACGAACACATGTGGCGTGCGTATTTGTGTAAATATAATAAAATATTAGAATGTAGGTACAAACAGACACGCTATGCTCAAACATTATTATTAGTATATATCTAGACGCCACAGAATACTTAGAGCTGTTTAGTCACTATCTCTCGGATACCTACTCTGTGACATGACTTGTTAGATCAATAATTTAATTCGATATTTTGGTTTTGTGTTTATTTAATTTCTTTTGGCTTTTGTGAACCGTAAATATAATCTATTTGGCCATTGACCTTCGATGCTTTATTAATTTGGTAAGAAGCTGAAAGCACCCTACTTTCCACACTTCCATACACACATTATTAAAACATTTTGTTGCATATCTATCAGTCTCGATAAATATTTTGTGTATATCTGTCTCGTTTTTTTTGTAGAAATATGAAAAAAACCAGAACGACACTTTAGTGTTTGCTCAGTGACATTGTCAGCTCAGAAACTGGCGATATGTCTACTTGGTAGAGTATACTTACTATGCAAACTGACTTGGCTCTCCATTCGTCCCAGAGCATTCACGGACGCGCAAACGTAGGTGCCATAGTCACTAGGCGCCAGCGCCTTGATGGTCAAGTTCATCCATAGTGAAAAGTCATTGTAAGACATCTCTGTCACGCGGAACTTGGGATTCTCCAGGAGTTTGTCGCTCAGTAATGCTGGAAGACAACGAGATTATTGGGACCTTCATCATAATTTTCAGTCTGCCTTATGCTACTTCTCATCAAGGTTAACTGTTCATCGCAATCAGCACATATTATTATCCGCGGGCCTCCTGCCTACTTTTGATACTAGTACTTTTGATGACTCGTGAAGCCGATAATTCTGCATTTCAAACTTGGCCACATTTTTAACACGCACGCACAGCGCTGGTTTACAGTTCGGATGTTTTGAAGGGATGTATACTCACATTCTTCCCTGGACCAGGAGTTCATAGCCTTCGGGGAAGCTTCGATGTAGCACTGCAATTCAACATCGCTTCCGAGAGGCGCGCCCACCAGTTGATTCGTGACCTTTACTTGCGGTACAACTATTTGGAAGAAAGTATGGAAGTGTTAGATATTTTTCTTAAAGGAACTTTTTTTAAAACTGGCGTAGTGTATATTGGATTTAGAAATATGTCATGAACTCCTTGCTTACTATGATTTAGAAAAGATTTTTTTGCACGTCGTTGCCATGGTTTGTTTTTTTTTCAATCTTGTCAAGTCTATTGGAAATATCAGTTTAATAAAAATAGGACAATTAGAATGTCTTGCATTTTATTGATAAGCTACTACTGACCTATTAACTTCTTACAATGCATTAATAAAAAAAGGTAAACAAATCAAAAAAGTTATATGAGTTTTTCTCAATGGTAAGTTTAATTAGTAATAATTAATGCAAGTTGACAGCTACTATGCCACAGCTCGTTAAAGGGTTAATGTTTTACCATAGATTTTTCGTTATTTTTTATTATATGTAACGGAATACCGATTAAAAATAATGAGGGCAACCTTATGCTACAAGATAAAAAACTTGACAAGTGCGAGTCGAACTCGCCCATCGAGGGTTCCGTAGAAATTTTAGTTCAGGAATCGAGTCTCGCAGTTTTTTCCGAGCTTTTCCAGAACTTCAAAGACAATTTTTTTAAGTGATTATATGACAAATACATATAGTTTCAGATGTTTCCCTGTACTTGTAGTATAAGACGATATTATTTGCCAAATTTCGTAGTTCTAGGTGAACGGAAAACGGAAGAAAAATGCGTTTTTTGCGCCATAAACGGCCGTCTCATATTTTGCCGCTGGCCTGTTTTTTGGACCAACGTGATGATTTTATAAAAAAATAACGGACATAAAAAACCGGTACTAAAATTGTAGTCAGTTCACATCACTTATAAATACCAGTAGTAATAAAGGCTACTCTAAAATACATGGTCGTACTTTGGACCAGTTTTTTGGACCAAATGTTGATAAAAAAATAGGACATCGGAAAAAACCGGTAAGTACTAAAATTGTAGTCGGTTGACATCACTAGTAAGAACCAGTAATAATAAAGTCATAATAATAAATCGTCTACTCACAGTGTACTTGCACGTGGTACCTCCGACTGACGGACGGCGGCACACCGTTGCTGGCGATGCAGAAATAGTCTCCCATGTCTGATCGCTGCACGTGGGACAGCTCCAGCGTCTCCCCGTTGTGTGACGTCACCGCTGGAGCAAGAAACTTCATGTAGTGAAGTCAATCATTATCATCATCATCAGCTACCTGACGCCCACTTTAGGGGACAGGCCTCCGTCGTGGTTTTCACAACCATGAGGGGTTTTGCCATTATCGTCACGCTTGGCAGACGGGTTGGCGATTGCAGTAAGCAGATGGAATCTCAGGAAGACGCTGCTGCCGGTCTCCTGGTAATTTATTTCCTTAGTCGCCTTCTACGACATCCACGGAAGAAAATGGAGTGACGCTATTCTTAATCCGGCGCCACACGGAAGTCAATGTAGTGTGTCAATTTTCGAAATTTGCCAAAATATTTTTGGAACGTAACTTAATAATTTTCGCCGAGGGTAATAACGTCACCTCAGCCTACTGAGACCACGGTACTTGCAAAAGTACCGAAACGTCGGAAAATTATAAAATGGAAAAGTAAACAAGTAAATATCCGTTAAAATTCGGTTTTATTCATATAGTTAGGTTGAAGGGAGGGGCTATGGTCATAGAATTATCGTAAGGTATAGAACCGCGCCATGGATGAGGATGGCAAGGGACGATTCCGTGAGAGACGGCGATTGGGGGAAAAGGCCTACACCCATCAGTGGGCAGAGGTGGGCTGATGACGATGACGATGATAAAACAGCAGACCGAGCTTCAAAGTGAGGCAAGAAATGAAAAGCCAAATTGGCATGCTCAGAGTAGTCTGTGCTTAGTGTTGTCACTTACTACAATCCGTATACATGTCACGTTGATATGTGCGTGCCACCATGCTTCTGAACGGAATTTTGTTCGCACCAGCCTTTGCGTGTTATGTCGTAGCAAGTCTATAGCTATGGTCTTGTTCTCTTTTGGAACGTGCACTTGAAAATAGGTTACGAAAATTCATTCCAAAGAGATATATTTTAACGACAATAAGAATATTTATACTCTCAGTAAAAGAAAATAATACCGTTAGGATAAGGCTATCCAAATTTGAGATCAGACAAGTGATTTTGACGTTTTTCAGGATTGTGGCGAGTGGCAATCCCTGGTCTCTGGTTGCCCCTCCGTAATACAGGCCTAAGTTCACACGCCTTCTCTTAGAGAGAGAGTATGGGCTTAATTACCACGCGTGCCCACCGTGGATTGGCAATTTCAAGCGCTAAGGTATGGGAACACCTCTGACTATCAGATTTCCTCACGATATTTTTCTTCACAGTTAGCCAGTGGACTTGCTTTTACAGCTTCACAAATGTACGTAACTTAGAAAACAAAGTCATTGGTACATGCCGGGATTCGAACCCACGAACTCCCGAGTGTGAGGCTTCTACCATTATGTCACTGTCACCCAGCGGAAATAGAACCCGTGAGTTCGTTATTAAGCGCTTTACCGGCAGTCAAACTATGTTGCAAATTAAAGTCTTGTTTTATCTGTAATCAAGAGTGATCCGCATTCTGGGGCGTTACTAAGTAAGTTCTCCACTGTATGGAGTCGTCCAAGTTAACCTACTCAGAACTGTCAAATACATACATATTTTGACACTCAAACGAGGAAAAGAAAATGATTTAAGGAATCGTTAAGGTGGTTAACCCTTTAGAGAGGACAGTTACGTAATAGGAGGGCTGTTGATAGAAGTACAAATACCCATTTATAAAATTCAAGAAAAACTTTTTTGATGACTCGATACACTACTTGATCGAGTTCGGTCACTGCTACGCCGCTACGGCGTAGGTGCGACGACTTGTAGCTTCTACTGGGTGCTACGACCTTAGAACAAAGCAACATACCTACGGATAAGATATTGAACGAACAAATGTAACGCGTTCTTTGTATTTTTATTACATGGTGAGTCAAACGTTATTTCTGCAGGGCGAGTCTCTAAAATGTATAGTTGTTCAAGAGAGTCATATTAGTACGGTAATGTTTTTTTTTTTTTCATTCAAATTATTTCTCTCAGAGAAAGAATGGGCTTTCACATGCTCCCACGCTTTTATACCGATTTGTATTTGGGGCATGTTCTACGTTAGACACTCGGATTTCTTTGCGATGTTTAACTCTATAGTAAGCAAGCAACCCGAGCAAGTAACATTATTACTAAAAAAAACCAGCCAATTGCATGTCGAGCCACGCGCAATGTAGGGTTCCGTAGAAAGAGGGTTTTTTATCTTCTTTACAGAACTAACAAATTCATCGATGTAATTTTCAATGGATTTTGTACGAAATTTTACTTTTATAAGTTGGTTACCTGTTACTCGTTAACTAGTAAAGCCTACTTAGCCGTGATACTTTTCCTATTAAGTCTATTATATGTGCTACTAACCTGAATTTTTTCACGTTTCTACAATCAACCGTGCAGCCAGGAGAAGGGGGGGGGGGGGCTCTACTCGGACAAAACTTTTTGCTTTAAAGCCTAATATTTCGCAAACGGAACCCTAAATCAAATAATAGTTTTCCTAGACCCATAATATTTTTCAACGACTAATCCAACCATGCCCCATATGGTGGGGTAAAAAGGGTAAAAAGGTCCGGTAAAAAAAAAATTTCAATATTTTATTGGCGTGTTGAATATGTATACACATACCAAATTACAGCTGTCTAGTACCACCGGTCTTTGCGACAGACAGACAGATGGACATGGCGAAACTATAAGGGTCCCTTGTCGGACTACGGAACCCTAAAAACGAACGCAGATGCGTAGCTTAGAAATAAATAAATACCTAACTTTCACATAACACAATCACTTGTCCGGTCCCAAATTGACCCTGTACTGTGGTAACGAGGCAATTACATCACAAAAATGGAATTAAAGGTTTTTATGTCTGATATGTCGAAACGAACGCACAGGTAAGCAGGAACATCGAAGGTTCCTGCAACCTGTTCAAAACCTCGAACGTGGCAGGAAATTGAATTGAAAATTAATTATTGAAGGGCCCCTGAAGGTGAAACGTGGAAAACGTCCGTCAGGACCATAGATTGATGAGTCCCGCCGATACACTCATTCAATTCCGTCGGCCTGGGTGAATATTTTTTTCAGTCAAGCTTTCGGAATAATTACGCTGAACCCGCGTTAGTTAAAACTCTCGGGTTCGAGTATTTCCAATTCCCGTGTATAGATGTCAAAATCTGGGTGATTTGAGAGCCTCGGTTATATAATTAATAATTAAAAATGTCATCAATTTAGACTTTTAAGTACAGATTTAAAATAAAAGTTAAATAGTTGAAAAATTTCGTTTCAAATAATTCGCGAATTGCTAGTACCGTCTTTCGGTTTATCAGAACAAATAACTTCGCGCGCACACACGGCTCTGGCTGGCCACTTATGGTTTACGTCAAGATATTTAAAAAAAATGTAAATAAAGTGCCTTTTAAAAAAATAAACTAGCGTATTCGATAGCTATGGTTAAGGCACGATCACTTTGCGATCTCAAATCACCCAAAATTCATGGTGCAGTTATGTTGTACATCGGTCTTAAATCTACTTGTACACGGTCAGTTGACAGATTTTTTAGGGTTCCGCGGTGGACAAGGAACCCTTATAGTTTCGCCATGTCCGTCCGTCTGTCTTCTGTCCATCCGCGGCTTAGCACAGAGATGGTAGGTACTAGAGAGCTGAAATTTGGCTTCGATGTACATATTTATAACGCCGACAAAACGGTAGAATAAAAACTTGAAAAAACATTTTTAGGGTACCTCACCTACACCTAAATTAGGGATGCATTTTTTTTCTCGCCTACACCATAGTGTGGGATATTATAATTTCAATACAATAAAAAAAATAAAACGAAAAAAAAGCGGAGACTTTTGTCCGAGTAGGGCGTCCCCCCTCTCTTGGCTAAACGGTTGAGTGTAGAAACGTGAAAAAATTCAGGGTAGTATGTAACAAATATAATGAACTTAAAAGGAAAAGTATCACTGCTAAGTAGGCTTTACTAGTTAACGAGTAATAGGCAACCAACTTATAAAAGTAAAATTTCGTACAAAATCCATCGAAAATGACTGTAAGTTGTTACTTCTGTAAAGAAGATAAAAAACCCCTCTTTCTACAGAACCCTACATTGCACGTGGCCCGACGCGCACTTAGCCGGATTTTCATTCTATAACTACCTCAAGTTCTCGCGTATACTGACAGCAAGTCAGTTACAATTCAACGTAAAATAAACATCTGTCAGACATTTAATCATCACTTGTATTGAAATAACAGTCCCTGAGGATTTCAGTCCTCGCCCTCTTAAATTATGAAAACAGATATAGTCTCGAGTATTATTTTTATCGTACACACGTAGAAAATATCTTTGCGGGAAAGATACAAGCCTTTAAAATAACCTTAACAGAAACTGCATCCTTAATATAGTTAGAATCATTATGTAATCAAATCATTATTTAGCAAGTTTATTACATCGTCATCATTAGCCATTTGACGCCCACTGCAGGACATAGGCCTCCCTCATGGTTTTCCAAGTTTGCCGGTCTTGTGCCACCCGCATCCAGTAACTCCCTGCCACCATTACCAGGTCGTCAGAGGGGCCTACCCACGCTGCGTCATTCGGTCGGTGGTCGCCAGGTTAAACTTTTGAGCTATGTGCCCCGCCTACTGCCACTTCAACTGAGCGGTTCTTCGAGCTATAATAGTAACTCGAGTTCACGCACTGAAACTCCTAACGTAGCTCTCACCATTGCTCGTTGGGCGACCTTGAGCCTTCTTATGAGGCCTTTGGCTTTATATGCCTCACATGTTCTCTTCACGATTGTTTTGTTTTATTTCTGTTTTGTTGACGTTCGTGTCTTTTGTTTGTGTACCTTTATGTTTACTTTGTGTTTCTGTGACAATTTAAATAAATATCCTCTCACATCCATAAGTCATCACTTGCAACACACATTGATTATACACCTTTGTCTTGAGACAGTGAGCTATTTCGGACGCGAAAATGTGTTTCAGTTTCCCGAACGCTGCCCATCCTAGTTGGATTCTCAAGTGACCTCTTTATCGAAGTTGGATTCACCTAACTGGACAGTTTGGCCCAGGTTTACATAGTGGCCGAAAACTTCGAGGTCAGAGCCGCCAACGTTGACTACATGGGAATTCGACATTATCTTAGTCTTGTCCATGTTCATTTTAAGACTAAGTGCTGTTACAAGGTCTTTTCAGGTCATTGAGCATTGAATTAAAATCTTCCGGGGTATGAACCATAATCACTATGTCATCCGCGAATCGCAGGTGAGTGTTGTACTCGGCATTTCTTTTGATGCCAGATCCTTCCCAGTTCAAACGTTTTGAATATGTCTTCAAGTGCAGCTGTAAACAGTTTCGGAGATATTACATCTCCCTGTCACGAAGGAGGCCTATGTTCTGCAGTGGGCGTCAAATGGCTGATGATGATGATGATGATTCTGATCCTGCAGTTGGACTGACATTGTGGTATTTTTGTACAGACACTTCAACACTCCGCCCATATCTCGATCGAATCGAAGGCTTCGTAGTCCACAAACGCTAAGCATAGTTGCAGATTATACTCCTCGATCTTTTGTATAATCGACAACTGCCACAGCGTCAGTATGTGGCCAGCCTTTTCGGAAACTGGCTTATTTGGGAGGCTGAAAGTTATCGATCTGGCGTGCGAGACGTTCCGTAATTCCTCTTGTGAACAGCTGTCTGTAGACATGGCTCAAAAGTGAGATGGGTCTGTAATTATTCAATAGGGTTTTGTCGCCTTTCTTAAAGGAAAGTATCATCACACTTCTGTTCCATGCCTCTGGCGGTTTGCCTTCGAGAATGACGGAATTAAATAACTTTTGTTTAACCCTAAAAACCGGTTTTCCTCCAGTTTTTAATAGCTCAGATGTAATTCTATCTTCACCTGATGCCTTGTCGTTCTTAAGCTGTTTGAAAGCCATTTTAATCTCGTACATGCAGATTTCCGGGATGTTCAAATTCAAATTACTTTTATTCAAAATAGCACACAAACTGTCACTAAATGAACCATATAGAGTTTTTACAAACCTGTTATTGATGTAGTTTATTGCAAATGTAAGGTAGTTATGTAAGCCATTGTACCGTCAATTTAACTTAATAAGTTAAATCGACGGTACAATGGCTTTAACTACCTTACATTAAAGATAATATCTTTTATCAAAATACGTACAGTGGCAAGATGTAAAAGGCTCGCACATAGGCTAAAACGGATTTTATGTCATAAAACGCCCATGTTTAACCTCCCGCTTGTCATGGATTTCGTACCTCTTTACCCGTTCATTAAAAAAATACGTTGTTCGACAAATTCACTTAATGCTGCGTTAAATGAACCGTGCTGGCATAATAAAAGATTTTATACTTGAAAGCGATTTGACAACGAACGATATTTCCGTATGCCGTATTTCCATCAGTTCCACTGCAACTGAAGTAAGTGGAGAATTGTATTGTTAGGAATTTTTTAAGCTTAAAGACTGGCAACAACCTCATGACGTCACTGTTCCTATATAAAGCGTATGCAGTACGCACTCAGCTTTCGTTTTGCTTCGTGTTCTTTAACAGTGTGTAGTGAGTAGCCGTATCTATTGTAGGTACTTATCAATAAGGTCAAGCACTTGTATTTGAGGGTACTAGCTAAATAAATCAGTTGGTTATGTCACTCCATTCTGCCCTTATCATTCCTACTTTCCCCAGAGCACAATTTCGTCCAATTTCTTCAAATTTCTTTCCAATTTCTGTTTCCTTGGTGATTACTTTCGATTTGTGTTCTTTGTAAATAGTTTGGTCAATCGTTTCGTATCGCTTTGCTTAATTTGACTAATTGTAAGCTGTCTGCTTTATAAATTGTGATAAGAATATTTATGAAAGGACGGTTACAGTGGAGTTTCTTCGCTGTCCTCTTCTCCACAATAGAATCAAGCCGAAGGCAGCTCAGAAATTCTAGCGCTGAAATAAGATTCTGAAATAAATGTTACGAGCAAGTGAGCAGAACACAAAAGAGACTGTGTTTCACTCTGGCTCTCGTTCATCAATTATTTGTTAATCTACAGGTAATATCTGTCAGTTTATTTATTTGTATGCTCTTTGGCCAACTAACAACTGTTAAAAGTAGGTTAACAGATTGCTAATGTACGCAATCTGAAGGGGTAACAGATTTTCGGCAATTTTTATATAAATGTGGTACAAATCACTACAAATATTAGTGTTAATTTGTTTCATAGACTTGGTAGTAATGTTCAAAATGGCACATGAGACGAAGAAGTCTTCTATTAATTACGTCAGCTCAAAATAAGAGTGGGGATCCGGAAACATCTCACTAAATGTCATTACAGTGTAATTCTGATGATCACAAGGCAGCGCCTCCTAGTAAAGCTAAATAATAACTTAAAAGGAGGCTTCTATATTGTTCTGTATATCCATGTTCTGTTTTAATAAAGGATTTTTTTTATGTAAGAGTTTCTTTTTGTTTCTTCTTATCCAAAAAATATGGAAAGAATCTAATAACAAGGTGATCCTTTTAGTGTTCCTTAGTCGACAAAGAACCCTAGGTTTCGCCACGTTCGTCAGTCTGTCTGTCCACGGCTTAGTTCAGAGATGATTAGTACTACAAAGCTGAAATTAGGCATACATACATACACATAGTAATTACGCCAACGAAACGGTAGAATAAAATCTTCTTTTGGGGTACCTTCCCTTAATTAGAGATGACGTTTTTTTCTCGTCACCGCCATTATGTGAGGTACCGACGGATACTTCTTCAAATAAAATCGTTGCTGTAGGAAAACTACTTTTTGATTCAGGGATCCGTTCACGAAATTTCAAACTGTAGAACGCAATTTCTTGTTTGAGTGCGGGTACGCCCTACTCTCATGGATAAACGTCGATTTGTAGAAAAATGAAAAATTTAGAACAGTATAACATAAAGTGAACTAAAAAGGAAAATTATCACACCTAAGTAAGCTTCACAAACTAACAAGTAATAGTCGAACAAATTATTACGCAACCCAACACTGCGCGTGGGCCGACACGCATTTGGCCGCTTTAATTTCTTTTGAGGTACGAAACCCTAAGAAAACTCACGTAACAAATGGATGCCCGCTTTCAGCAAGTAAAGAGAATGGCTGCAGCACCAGCTAAGGGACAGAATGTAAACGGGGGCGAAGGCGGAGAGTACTTCTCGACGCTCCTTCTCGGCTCGTAGCGTTGGAATACTTTTCCCGCTTGAGCGGACACGGATCCGGTGGAAGTTGGCAAAACATCACACGCAAATAACTCACGTTTCGATAAAAATAAAGGTAACCCATCGGCGTTACGTCAACTCTTGTGCCGGTGGTCGTCAGTTATGCCCTTGGCGTATTGCCGAATCAGGGTGGAATGTGTCGTTTTCAGTTACATTTCGGTGATCCTACACTACGGACTCGATTTCATAGAACATTTCGTTGTTCGTTTTGGACAGTTCATTGAACATTGCTTACCTGTAAATCGAATTTTCATAATAAACTATGGATTGTAGTTTTATGAAACACTGCCCGAAGGGTGAATCGAGGATTTCTTATTTGAAATGTTTCAATTCAATCTCGGCATAATACAAGGAAGATTAGATTTTTTGTACCTACTTTTTTAACTTAAATTGAACTAAACCGTGTGGTAAGTATTTATTTTATGTAACAATATTTAATTAAATTATTTTTAAACAACATTGTTGAGGTGGTCCGTGAGGGCCGCAAGACCTGCGCCGAATTATTGTGCTTGGCACTGGTGGACAAGAGAGCCAGGAGCTCAGAACACAATGTTCTGAGGCCAGGAGGCACCAAATCCGTACCGACCTGACTCCGGACTCTTCCTTTATGTGTCTTACATGCAGTAGCGCCTGCCGCTCTCGTATCGGACTTTTTAGTCATTCCAAAAAGTGTCAAACTCTTATGCACCGCTTAAATCGTCCGTAACGGACGCAAAGGCCTATGATGATGTTGAGATGACATCACGTCTCGTCATTGACAGTCCTCCAAACGACTATATGAAAAAATCGCGGTCACGTGCTGCGTTTAATCATTGCTATTACTTCGCGGATGTTTTGCTTAAGTTGGTATGGACGTTGCCGTCCTGTTTGCGTAATATTCATTGTGGAACCAGTTAGCTCGAACTTCTCGACCCAAGTTTTCATCAAATTAAAACTTGGACATTCGCTTAGTGTAACATGGCGTTATCTTTATTCAATCCTCAATATTGTTATTAACCGACTTCAAAAAAGGAGGACGTTATCGATTCGACGCGTATATATTTTTTAAAATTTTGTTTTTGGCTATGTTTTCGCATAACTCCGTCAAATCTTAACCGATTTCAAAAAAAATTTTTGTTCGACTAGATATAACGTCCTATTGGTCTCATTTTAATGTGGTGTAGACTTTCAGAGATGGAAAACGGTACTCTTCAATGGACAGCAGTAAATAAGGCCTAATGAGGTCATCCTTTAATAATATCCGTATGTTTCATAAAATAGCGTAAAAGTAGTCCCAAGATAATTTATTGATGTTTTGGTAAAGACTTTTGGAGATGAAAATTGAGAACGTCAAATTTTAAAGCAATAAATTAAGAGGAGTAAATTATGGTTATAAAGGTCTCTCCCGCTTCTCCCGCTCCCCCACAAAAAATAAAAACCGACTTCGAAACACTACAGCACTAAAACGTTATAAGTAATTTAAATAATAAGAAGTATGTATACATGTAGGTATTGTAGAAGTATAATTTGTTATCGGTGCCCAGTTTCATGACCAGCACATATATTTTGGGCATCGACTCCAAATTATACTTTATACAATACCTACATGTATACATAAGCAGCCTATATACGCCCCAGTGTAGGGTACAGGCCTTCTCTCAAGGAGAGAGTATGGGCTCAATCACCACGCGTGCCCGCCGCGGATTGGCGATTTCAAGTGCTGAGGTATGTGAATAGCTTAGACACTCAGGTTTACTCACAATGTTTTCTTTCAGCGTTAGCAAGTGGTATTGCTACTATAACTTCACATGTAAACATACTTGTAATTATTTAAATTATTTCTATCTTTTTAGTGCTGTAGCGTTTCGAAGTCGGTTTTTATTTTTTATTTAATATATAATCAATATAAGGTATTCGATATTTTTGCAACAAAGTTATACAACTACAGTGTTTATAGTGTTATAAAACCTCCCACTGCAGCGCACAGGCCTTCTCTCAAAGAGTAACTTTCTTAGCAATGCATGGCTTATGCATGATTTCCCGCCATTTGCAAAATTTTCAATAATCTAACAAAATAATAATTAAGTATTTCATAATTATGTACTGTTACTGGTGTGAAATAAAGTGTTATCTATCTATCTATTCAGCTATCGGAAATAGGATATCGAAAAGAACCTCCAAGATTATTTAGGTCAGGTGAAAAATGTTCCTGTACCGATATTTATATTTTGACCTAAAAGCCCAGGTAAGCACGACCACGTGGCAAATTCGGCTAGGGTGGGCTGCTTTAGAATAACTTAAAGATGTTTTTAAATCAATGATTTGTAATGTCTAAAGACAAAGGCGAAACATAGACACTCGCCGAATATGCACTGTATGTAGCACAAATAACTATGGAGCGAGCCATGCCAGGTCTCAGACTCGTAGATCAGTTACCCAATCTCAATGTCGTCCCCGGATAAAAATTCGTTGATTATGACGTTATTACACTTACTGAGACCTGGTTACTGGATGGCATTAGGGACGAGGAACTGTTTGACGACCGTTACTGTGTCTGGAGACGTGACCGTGATTATTCTTTTACTGGCCAAACAAGGGGGGGTGGTGTTGCGGTGGCAGTACGTAGAAAACTAGTAGCAGATACCAACTCTGCTTGGTGCACATCGGCAGAAGATTTATGGGTTACTATATCAGTCAAAACCTGTATTGCCAACGTTAAAGTGCACATTTGCATATTGTATCTGTGTAATCAATGTAATGGTAACTCGTTCGCTGATCAGGCTTCAAACTTTCTAAACAATCTTGCTGATGTCATAAATAGTAACCCGCTTGATAAATTCATTGTGCTGGGTGACTTTAATCTGAGTGAGATAAACTGGCAACCCGATGGTGAAGGGTTCAAACCCACTAATATGGTGAATCCAAGCTCAAAAGATCTGGTCGATACTATGTATCTCTGTAATCTCGCCCAGTATAATGGAACCTTAAATGTGCATGGGCGCATCCTTGATCTGGTTTTATCTAATGAGACTGTCAGTGTATTACCCTGCGATGATCCTCTAGTACCTGAAGATGCCCATCATAAGGCATTGATCATTTATAATAACTGGGTGCAGCTAAAACCGCTGGAAGCCAGATCTCGAACTATTTTTGCCTACCGAAGTGGTGACTATAACTCGATTCGGAAAGAACTAAGTGATCTCAACTGGAGTAGTCTTTTAGAGAGTGGATCATTGGATGAATCTACTGAACACTTTTATAGCATTATCTTCAAACTGCGTGATAAGTATATTGTGACAAAAAGATCTCGTTGCTCTAATTCTCCTCCCTGGTACAGCAAATCCTTACTAAAAGTACTAAAGGAAAAATACAAGTACTTTAAAAAATATAAAACCTACAAAAATCTGTCTGATTATCATACTTTTGTTTTGTTACGCAAACGTGCAAAGTTAATGGAACAACAAAATTACATAGACTACATTCATAGGACTGAAGAATCTATATTAACCAACCCCAAGGCCTTCTGGGCCCATTTTAAGTCCCAACAGTCTAATCATGCAATTCCGTCTAACATGACGTATCAGGATATTTCAACTGACTCAGGTCTAACAGCTAGTAACTTGTTCTCTGACTACTTCCACTCAACCTTTCTGGATGTAGGACCAGCTTCTGTTGACTCCGACCAAGTTGAGGATCTTGAATTTGTTAGTCAGTGTGACATAGCAAACATTGAAATTAGTACGTCCATTATCGGATCACTGCTCTCTAAGCTTGATTTAAATAAAGCCGCGGGACCAGACTCCTTGCCATCATATTTTTTAATTCAATGTGCTGATGAATTAGCTATACCACTAGGGCTATTATTTCGTAGATCTCTAAAAGAAGGATCGATACCCAATATTTGGAAGTCCGCATTTGTCACACCAGTTCATAAAAAGGGTTCGAAGTGTGATGTTATAAATTATAGGCCGATATCTAAGCTCTGCCTAATAGCAAAGACCTTTGAACGCATAGTATATAATCAGGTTTTTGCAGCTCTGAAACATCACTTTGACCCACAACAGCATGGGTTTCTAAGAGCAAAATCTACTGTCTCTAACTTGGTGATATTTAACGATTACATCACGAAACACATGGACATGGGCAACCAGATTGATGTAATCTATACAGACTATAGCAAAGCATTTGACCGTATTGATCACAATCTGCTATTGTCCAAATTGCTAATGATGGGTATTAGGGGTGACCTATTTCGCTGGTTCACTGCATACGTGAGAAATAGATCCCAGGCTGTGGTGCTGAATGGTTTCACATCAGCCTGGAGGAGCATACCGTCTGGAGTGCCACAGGGATCAATTTTGGGTCCCCTGCTTTTTACGATATTTCTTTGCGACATAAAAAATTGTTTCCATAATTCCAATTATTTATTATTCGCTGATGATATGAAAATTTACAGAACCATTGTGAATGATTCTGATGAATCTCTTTTGCAGGATGACCTTAACCGCCTTGACATATATTGCTGCAGAAATAGATTAGACCTCAATGTGTCAAAGTGCTTCACTATATCCTTCACGAGAAAAAAATATATATTTGACGGTAGATATCATCTTAAGGGCCAATCTTTAGCTCATATTGATCAAATGAGAGACCTAGGTGTAAATCACGATCAAAAGCTTTTGTTCGAACAACATATTACAAATATAACCAATAAGGCCTATAAGTCCCTAGGATTTATAATGAGAGCATGCAAACCGTTTTCCAATATGAAAACACTAAAAGTGCTTTACTGCGCATACGTTCGAAGCCATTTAGAGTATGCTTCCCAAATATGGAATCCCTGCTATGAGGTCTACAATGCAATGATCGAACGTATCCAAAAGAGATTTTTCCGTCATTTAAAATACAAATTTCGACTCCCTGATCTTTCCTACAATAAAATGTGTGTCAAGTTGCACCTCCTACCTCTAAAACTACGCAGAGACATAGCAGATGTATCTTATTTGGTAAAAATATTACAAGGTAAAATTGATTGCCCCCAGCTCCTAAGTAGCCTTGGACTAAGAACCAAATCTTTTAATTCTAGGCACAATATTCCGCTATTTGTGCCTAGCAGTGGAACTAACTATAGAAAAAACTCTTACTTAGTTAGAGCTCCCAATCTATTCAATCAAATATGCCGCGATGACCGCATTGAAATTTTTCACTCTAGTGTATCTTCCATCAAGGCACTTCTCACGTCTCAGTTTGCAGAGGACACATGTTTATATTCAGATCTATAGTATAAGAATTGAAATGTTATTTAGTTAAACCTGTTAAATTTTCGGTGGTGGGTAACGTAAGATTTTTCAAAACTGGTATTAATGTGTAGTATATAAGTGAAAACCTGTAATTAGCTTACAGTTATTACTTAGAAGTTACTAAGAAAGTTTAAAGCTGTTGGTTTTCCATGTATTCGTAAATAAATAAATAAATCAGAAGGCAAAAGGCTTATACCCAACAGTAGGTAAGCGGTAGACTGATGGGCTATGAATTATGCACCCAGAGATAAACAACAGTAATGATTTACTCCGTATTTTTTATTTGTCAATTTATAATTCCGAGAGTTTTTTTTCTGCTATTTGTTTTGCGTAAGTTTTCCCTGGAATTTGAAATTTGTTAGGCACCCGCACGAATGAAGTTTTCATACACCCGTATAAGTATATTTCCCTTTAAAAAAGTAAAATAAAAAATAACACGAATCCTGACTGTTGTAACTACGAAGCAGGCGGGATCATCCTAGGTGCAATGAGTCAAAATAGATCACAATGTTGAATTTGAGTTGCACGTCCTGTCTCATCATCATCATCAGCCATTTGACGCCCACTGCAGGACATAGGCCTCCCCCATGGTGTTTAACCGTGAAGGGTTTTGCCATAATCGCCACGCTTGGCAGGCGGATTGGCGATCGCAGTATACGGTTGGAATCTCAGGAAGGTGCTGCTGCCCGTCTCCTGGTAATTTATTTCCTTAGTCGCCTTCTACGACATCCACGGAAGGAACGCTATTCTTAATCCGGCGCCTCACCTCCTGTCTGGACTTTAGATATTTTTAGCCGTTAAGTAGGCAACTTCTCGAAAAATTTATCAGGAATTTCTGACAATTATGACGAATTGGTTGAGATGTTATTTGTCAAAATCTGAATAACTCGTACTTGCACATTTATAAATACATACAATCTAAATACATTACTCGCGGGCTCCGTCACAGCCAAATAAAAACAAGACACACAGAAGTTGTGCAATATTTCCGCTGCCGTCAGTCGCTGGTAATTAAGAGACGTGAAGAGAGGAAGCGGACACAAACAAAGTGCACGAATGTTTCTGTGTAAGGCTTGTTCGTTTAAACTGTCCGTATTTTATTTTCTAGTCCTTAATAAAACGGCCTATGTGTCTCCCATTATAAGGCACAGGCCTTGTCTCAGACAGAAAATATGAACGTGCATGCGCCGGTGTTCGAACCATGTGATATATAAGGACCTTGGTTTGGCTACGTTTTTCAAAAATTTATAAGTTTTTTTCACAATCATAAAAAAGAATAGGGAGTGAGCGAGCAAGATGGTACACGAAATGTCAATCCTCGATTTTACAACCATTGTCGTAGTCAGAGACTCGTTTAATACTGGGTTGCTTCGTAGTTCTAATAACAATCCCATCTCAAGAATAAATGTAAAAGTTTTTACCCGACTGTAGCGAAGCCCAAAAAAAAAGGGTTATGTGTTTGGCTCATATGTATGTATGTCTGATTCTCCTTCTCCCACATAAATCCTTAAACATTCTTCGTATTTGCGCGAGTGTCTATATAAACCCGCATGGGCATTAATCCAACATAAAAATAAATCACTTTAAGGACAAAAATATAACCGGAATTAACAATAACCAACAACCTGACTGGTGAGCATTAAATATTAAGCAAGCGGGACCCAAAATTAACAATGTAACTCATTGCAAGGTACATAGGTTGGTCTCGCCTGCTTAGTAGTTAATGCTCTGCAGTCGGGTTGTTGGTTATTTTTATTCCTGTTTTTAATATGGGATAAATTGATATTTGTCACATAACCTTACGTAACCGGCTAACCAGATTTGGATTAAGTTTTTAACGCAAATAAAACATTTATCGCTAAACGCATATCGGCAAGCGCAGCGTAGGACGACCAGCCACAAGATGGACAGATGACCTCATCCAAGTGGCAGGAAGACGCTGGATGCAGGCCGCTTCCAACCGGTCTTTTTGGAAATCCATGGAGGAGGCCTATGTCCAGCAGTGGATTTCTTGTGGCTGAATGATGATGATGAAAACATTTATTATAATTATCTGATCCGATCTATTCACGTGAATAGATCTATATACTGTTTTAATTTATACTCTATTGCAAGTTATTATAATGTGAATTTTGATCTACAAAATAAATTCTCCTTCAATACCAGTGTATTTCTGGGTACCCGCAAATTAATTTCGTGTTAATTGTACTCTTATTAAGATGTCTAAATCACGCGATGCTGAATATAACATAATGGTCTCCTTTAAATAATAAAACTAAAATTCTCGGTTAGACATTACTCAGTTAGAATATAAGATAAGAATATTTTTTACTGAACACCAGAGCACATGACATAAAAACATGTAAATATACAGAGTACAACTTTGGCCTTTGCATCTACGTAATGAGAAGATTTGTACAGCCAGTGGCACCGTGAAGGTGTGGTCCGAGTGGTCCTTCACTAGAGGAGTGAAGGACCACTCGCACCACACAGAGTACAATTATTATGAAGTAAAATAATTAATAAATTCCAAAATAAATTGATAATTAATTGAGTTCAATATCTTCATTAATAGTTTAAATTAGAGACAATCTGTGATTTTTTATTATCACTATCAGCGCAATTTTAAGTCAAAGTAAGAATGTTCGATATCGAATAGTAGTTTTTATGTGACAAACATTGGCCGGTATAAATTAGCTGTCACAGTCTGAGCGTGAAATGCGGAACATTAGCGGCATGAGGTCAAAAATACTAATCTTAGCAGCATAACTCAGTACTTTCTTTCCTTTGCGCAGAATCCTACAATCTGTGCAAATGTTAGTATTAACTTAAGGTATGGTAGCGCGTGGTGATTAAGCCCATACTCTCTCTCTGAGAGAAGGCCTGTGCCCTACAGTGGGACGTATATAGCCTGCTTATGATGGTAGCGCAGCGGTAGAACGCTGGCCTCACATTCAGGAGGATGTGTTTTTTAGTATTTGTTGTTATAGCGGCAACAGAAACACATCATCTGTGAAAGTTTGACCTGTTTAGCTATCACGGTCTGATTGCAGACAGACAGATAGATAGACAGCGGAATCTTAATAAAAACTGAATTTTCACGGATATTTACTCGTTTATTTACCTTTTGTAAGTCCCGTGGTCTCGGTAGACCCACCCGTACCCTTTGGGTACGGAACCCTAAAAAGGATAGTCCGACCATGTGACCGGGCGTAAGTGAATAATATTTACGAAAACTTGTGGTTGGATTGTTGTAGTTGCTCAATATAAACGTACATTTATTTATTTGTGTGGTCTCCACTCAAAAAACTTACTAACCCATCGGTTTCTCTACGAGCGTGACCAGCCTTCTGTAATTTCAGCTTGATAATCTCACGAGTCAGGTCAATCACCTTATTTCCTTGGAATATAGCCTTATTTTGTACAGTAGATAGCAAAGACGCTCCAAGCTTAGGCCGTTTCACAGCAAACTGATCGTGAACAATTCCTATTGTCATTTTGAGACCATAAGTTATTATCGGCAGCAGGACGCACTGGTTGAGATATTTTTTCTTTAGGTACTAAAGCATACTGAACGAAAATACGTGGCGCAGTTTTCAAACAGTAGCTAATCAATCTGGGTTATTCTCGTAGCCTCTTCAAAGTTCTCAAAGTATATTCTTTGTCAGTTTTGGAATACCATAACATAATGGTGTATTTCAGAGTTTGGAGTACCATACCATAATGTCGTAAAAAAAGAGAAGGCTTGGAAAAAAGTGATCATTATTGTGTAACATCAAGGAGTACAGCTCTGTCTAAATAGTGGAAGAATTGCATTGATCAGAGAACAACACCAAAGAGCCAACTGCAAATAAATTTAAATAGTCAATGAATTAAAGCATTGTAATGTATTCCGGTGGTAGCCTAGTGGGTAGAACATTGGACTCGGAAGCGGGAGACCCAGGTTCGATTCCCAGTGCGGGCATGTACCTATGACTTTTCTTTCTAAGTTATGTACATTTTTGAAGTTATAGTAGCAATACCATCTGCTAACGGTGAAGGAAATCATCCTACCTTTTACATACCTCAGCGCATGAAATCGCCAATCCGCGGTGGGCACGCGTGGTGCCCACCGCGGATTGGCGATTTCATCAACCATACTCTCTCTCTGAGAGAAGGCCTGTGCCCTACAGCGGGACGTATATAGGCTGTTTATGATGAATCTATTCCGTTTGATAACTGTACCGTATTTTTAGTACTGAGTTAAGCTTCTTTAAAAAATTCTTTGTGGTGGGGTCTCTCCGTACACCTACTAATGACTAGTGGTCATTATTGCACATCAAACCGTATTGCTGTGGCAGAGCTTTGTTATGTGTTACTAATATATTAGCTTTAATGACAGTTAATAGGTATTGAATGGCCTAATAAAAAGTGTTGTATTATAATGTTTGTGGAACCATAAAAATTGCATTAATATTGAGCAGTTACCAAAAAACTTTGTTTCAAGTGTTTAACACAAGGACAGGAACACTTCTGGGTCCTGACAAGGTCTAGTTAAAAACATACGCTTCGAATTGCGAACTTCCTTCTTTAAAGTCGGATAAAAATAATTATAGTGAACTTTAGAAGTGAAAAAAAAAACACAAAAAACACAAAGCCATAGCCGCGTTAAAAGCCGCGTACTTTTAATAACTAGCTCAAGCGAGGAAGCAAAATGACCTAATGTCCATGCATTTAACCAGACGACTTCCTCTGACAGCTCACTCTTTATGAGCGTTATCAAGTGATAAAAAATGGCCGGATTTCGGGTTCACTAGGAAGAGCAAAGTAAACCGTCTATTAATCAACTGAATGTCTCGTAATCTTGGAGACTCCTCTGAAGAATCCGGCCACTTGAGGCTGTATTAACATTAGACGTGTGAGACTTTTCCAGTGATTAGCCAACCCTGGCAAGTACTCGTAATTGTCGATTTAACAGTAACTGACTCACTTTATGTCATAATTATTTATCCTGTGAGCTAAATAAATCAGAGGCGTCATACGGTTTAACTCACAATTTTTAACAGTAAAACCATGTTATTATAAAACAAATAACCCGATTGCTAAAAAGTTTTTTCAGTAGTCGGGACCTTTCGGGGTTTTAAAATATTGAGATTTTGACAAAGAAACATACGATTTATTTCTCTAAACAAAAACTTACCCCCCGTTTCTCGTACTTTAAAAATATGTTTGACTACCGATAACACAGAGCTATCAAGTGCATAAAAAAACAACTAACAGTAGTTTAAACAGTATTTGGTTTTTGGTTATCTGATTTTAAGGAATTGCTTTTATAATGTTCAAGATGTGTGTGTGTGTGTGTGTGTGTGTGTGTGTGTGTGTGTGTGTGTGTGTGTGTGTGTGTGTGTGTGTGTGTGTGTGTGCGTGTGCGTGTGCGTGTGTGTGTGTGTGTCAAAAAGTACAAATAAAATGATTATCTTAATAAATTGTTACTGTATGAGAAACCGGAGGCAAATATGTGACAATTAAAATATGCCTTTTAATAACGGTAGTCCTAGTACAGTCCTAACTAGAGTGCACTAATGAGGACATCTCTTTTACATATCGGATAGACAAAAACTAGATTTTTTCACTTCTGAATTGGTGCTATCGTTAAACATTTATTTTGTCGAAAGTACACCCCCGAAATTTTTGACAGGTTTTCCCGCATTAAGACTATTCTTACTTTGACCATACTGTCTCGCTCGCACAATTTAACATTTCTATTAATTGTAATAAAACGAGTATACTTCTGATAAACACGAATAATGTCGCGTACGTACTCGTACATAGAATGGTTTAATAAAAGTGCCATGAACGAAATTTAAATTTATATAAAATACTAGACGTCAACGATCCCTCGGTTATGTATATAAAATTGGAGATAGATAGAGGCTTCTAGGCTAACGCAATGAAACAATACGGATATTTCTGTCAAATATCGGCGTTCATACTGCAAAATGTCACAAGTGAAAAAATACTTTTTTTGTTTTTTCGTCGAAATTGTATAAAAAAATTATTCTGTCACACATGCAAGACATCGTAATTCTCGGTATGACTAGCTGTGTATACTATTTATTTTCACACTATTTCGATGAAAAAACAAAAATCGTATTTTTTTGACATGTGACATTTAGCAATATGAACGACGATATGGCAAAAAAAAGTTATATTTAATAACAAATTAACCATTTTTGGACTTTCCTTAACTACCTCAGTTTACCTACCGCTGACCGAAAATCGCGAAAGGTTGACCATTTTCACGGAACAAGTCTTTTCACTTTCTTGATAAATCAGTGTCGTTAAGCTATATTTTATCGATGACAAAAAGGGTGCCTGCAAACCCGTAACGTCCTTGAGAAATCAATTTCTTCAAAATTCATGAATATTTGCGATAAGATCTCCATTGTGTCTCAGGAACGACAAAATAACAGCTTTATGCAGCGAAGACATAGGAGTAGCTCATTGTTATTTTATGCCGCGTTTCCTACACTGAAAGGGTTCACCCACAAAAATAAAGATATAAAACACTCTGCTTTGGCCTCGTTCCGTTTTCACATCGTATTGTAGCTTTAGTGTAATCATTTAATACGCACGCAGAAGACAATTCTTTTGTTCGATATAAATAACAATGTATTTTCATCGTTTTCGTGGCAATTATATTACCATACCACTTTCAGAAGATTACTATTGAGGAATAGTTGAATATAGTTTTGTGATGTAATCTGCTAACAACTGTACTGTAGAGCGATACAATTTATTGTGAGGTGGATGAAAGAGGGTAATAAATAATGGACAATAATTCAAATTGTTGGCTACACAATGCCGACCGACAGACACATGCAGACTATATGAATTCAGTAACGTTTTATGTCAAAAACAGCGATACTATTCAGAACTCAAGCCACGTTCGGTGGGCCCTCATAAATATAAGATAAAATATTTCAAAGTAACTGGAGTTTAGGCATAAAAATAAATTATTGTACGCGACCGAGTCGGGGGCGGTGTGTATCTGTGATCTTATCGCAGAGGCGGCCCCGCGACATTACTGAACTAAACCTTATGGATTCACTGACGCTAAAAAATACGTGATCGTTTTACCTAATAATTTCGAGAATAGCCGCCGCTCCGCAAATTTCAGGCCGGCACTGACAGCCGCGAATAAATTATGATAATGAACACTTTGGAAGCGCATCCGATGGTGCCTACCTGCGGGTAGCGGGCTTTTTCTTCAATTAATATAATAACTGTGCAATGAATATCCCTCTGGTTGCATGCAACGTTAAATCCATGCATTAGCGCGGATTTGAACCGCGGCAGGCTTGCACGCTCCGTAGTCGGTCAGCGAAATTGTAGCGACTGACAAATTAAATCCGTTCCCGTTACTATGTTTCCCCGCTAACACATCAGTTCCTCCAATTCATGAAGCGGTGGTTTTTTTAGGCCATTGATGATGTTGATGGTAGTGCGGTTTATAGAACATTCAAAAGGTCGTGGGTTTGACCCACTCTGGCATGTGCTTATGAATTTGTTTTCTAAGTTACGGACGTTTGTGTATTTATAAGGCGAGACGTGTGTTGACAGGACATGCATAGGTGATATGCTAAAATGAACTAGTGAAGCCTGTATTAAGCTTTCCTTCATTTTGATAAACTAAAAATCTTATTTAGGCTGCCCGCGACTTCGTTCGCGTAGTAGTTGAATAACCCCATAACCTATGTCTCTCCTGAAGATCCATTCTAAATACCAGTGGAAGAATTTTTTCAATTGGATAAGTAGTTTCGGTGATTACCCCTACATACAAGCTTTAAAACTCACATAGGCCTCCTCTATGGATTTCCAAAAGACCGGTTGGAAGCGACTTGCATCCAGCGTCTTCCTGCCACTTGGATGAGGTCATCTGTCCATCTCGTGGCTGGTTTGTGGTGTTATTTCTTTTCCGGAAATATGTTTACCTACACAAATTCGAATTTATAAGGACCATTAGGTTTCAGCCAGAGCAGTGCGTGCGTGCCGCGGGTCCGCTGGTTCGACCCGCTAAACGAAGGGGCGGTATTAATTGTTCGCAAATTTTTCGACGTAAGATTTCTCAACTCGATACAATATTTATCAGCTCATTTTTTTTATTTAACTTAAAATAAGTAGTCTAGATACTAAATAGATTGAATTTTTTATTAGGTACTAATTACATTACCGCCGCTTTCAAACCACCCAGATTCCAGCGTGTATAAACTTACAAACTTTTTCTTTTTAATAATATTAGTATAGAGTATATACAGATATATTTATTCCAGAATTCACAAGTTTTAGGGTTGTTACATTTTAATAACTTAACTAAATATTACACACATACATTTTGTAGCTAAGGAGTAAACTAAATATTAAATTAAACTAATTAAATATACCGCCCCGGGACACGCCTGATCCAAAAGTTCCCATGACGCTAGCAGCGTTCCCCCGCTGCACCGCCAGGGAAATCCTCTGCCTCAGGTATGCCCCGGAACGATGGTCATACCCACGACTTCTCAGGCGTCGACCGATTTCCCTTACGAAAACTCTTCCCTCATCCCCCCATACTCCCATCGTTTCCACAGCCAGTAGGACGAACAAATAATGAAGCATAAGCTGGCTATATTTCCTTATCTTAAGTTTAGCCGCCGCTTCAGCAGCGGCACCTGCAGATGCAGCTGTCAATATATATTGTCATTGTGTATTGTAAATAGTGTAAATGTAAGCGCGTGTTTCACACAGGATTCCTCAATTGAGATTGTCTAATTGACTCGTCTCAGCGAAGGGACTTTTACTTAATAGAATTTTTTTCACTTAGCTTTTAGCAATTTCCTGTTCGTTTGGCAAGTAAAGACGGCACTGGTTATTGGACGCCATCGCTATCGCCGTTTTATATTTACGAGAAAAGTGCTCCTTTAATTCAGTACACGTAAAAATTAGAAATGCATAAACCCTCTTTAAAGGTAGTAGCTCAATTTGGAGAATCGAGAAAGTTACTTTCTTACATAACAGGCTAGTTTTGGGTAAAATATCCAAAAGATGCTAAATACGGGCGCTGTTTCGTAAAATCTCACGAAACCCTTCGAACGAGATTCATCATCAAGGATTTATAGACCTTTTCTAGCGCCCATGTTTTTGGTAATGGAAAATAGGAGGAAATGTCCTTACTTGTACTAAAACGAAACCAGTAAAAGGACAGCCAGGGTTCGATTTTCTTCATAATAATTTTGGTTACAGACTCAGTCATTTCGTGTAAAACAGAAAGGAAAAACTTATTAATTATATATTTGGAACGTTGAACTACTTTTTTTATTCCATACTAGCTCCTTTAACGTTTTTGCGACTCACCATACTCATATGACAGAGTGAAACGAGATTTTATGGTTCTATTAGGTACTCGTAACGTACTTATTAGAAAAAAGATAAATAACGAAACAATATGATCCCTCCAGGTATCTTTTACACAGATATGTAAAACGTAGAATAATTTATCAAAGCTGAGAGATAATTTAAGCCCCGAAATAAAAGAATAAAGCATATTTCTGAGAAAGACCATGCCCATGACCTGCACGCCTCGAGAAAGGTTTTTCCCCAGACAGAAATTGATCCATTCTGAGCTCATACAGCGGATGAGAGCGGAATGGCACGAGTGTCGATCCATTCTCGCCTTTTTCGAGGCGTGCATGTTAGGGCAACTGAATCATCGTAATAAAAAAGTATAAATGTAGCTCGTTCTACAGCACACTTTTTCTTCGAAACTCAAACCTTTGATGACATATAGACAAATTGAGACAAAGAAAATTGTTTTCTATGCAATAAAGAATTTAATAATAATAATAACGTAGCAAGTGTTGAGGTATGTAAATATTTCAGGTTTTTAACGATGTTTTCCTTCACAGTTACCAAGTGACATTGATACTACAACCTCACAAACTTACATAACTTAGAAAACAAAGTCATTAGTATATGCCTGGATTCGAGACCACGACCTCCCTAATATGAGGCCGGTGTCCTACTGCTGTGCTACCACCGCTTAATATTATTTGTCTATTTCCCGCATGCAAAATAGGATTCATGCTATCGGGGCTTCTCTACCCTGTTACTTATTTTCTGACTATCTACGCACAGCCTGATAGCACTAATGTGACGCTGGCTTGACAGACACTTCGCAATTCAATAGACAAATATGTCCGATATTAAACGCGCTAGGTAGGCTGTGATTGACGTACGTTGCATCATCATATTACATTTCTGTCACGTCTTTTTGTATAGGAATGGCCCGTAAACATTATGTTCTACTGGTGATACAACATAAGGTATGACAAAGGTAATTTAGATCGACACATTCATTTTTAATCAGCCAATATTTGTACCGTCTCCTGTTGGATGTGCTTCAACCAGGTAGGATGTACATTTTATAAGTTCATATAAACTTATGAGCGAAAACGGTGAGTTATCTTAAATCATTGGCCAAGTGCAAGACAGTTTTCTGTGGACACCCGACATTCTACCGATTCTTTGAACCTAGATTTGACGTACTTCAAAGGTTCTTATATACAGGGAGAAGTCTTTAATATTTTCTGCACCATAAACCGTTCAACGGAAAATCGGATAGTGAAATTAGAGCTTACCGCTTGACTAACGCTCACGTCCCGCCATGAGATTGCCTGGCCCACAAACACGAATAATTACAATTTTATTCTTTACAATACATTTTTTCTCATCGGACAAAACTTCGTAATCCTCTCGGGTCCTCTCTTCGGGTCGATCAATCAATCAATCAGCCCGTGCTTGTTCGCCGCCCCGCGTCGCCCGTCACTTCTTTCTGAGCTAGGCCATCCGCTGAAGGGGAAGTGGTCTGGTCACATATAGCGAGGAACCGACGATGGTCGATGGGGTGCCAAGGATCTCAAGTGAAGACCTGGTAACTAGCTAACTGATGATTTCTTTCAAAGTCGTTGCTCAATCAGTGAGAAGCACTTAATTAAATGTAAAATCAATTACATTTCAACAACAACTACAGCGGGATTCCAGTAAATATTGTAGTCTCGGCTTAGAGGTAACTTTATAGCTTTGACCTTATATTAAACTGGGTCTTATTAATTGATTGCCTGGAGTGAAACTAATCCCCAGTCAGGGCGCCACACAGTGTACCCGGTCGGAGTTAACTTTCCCCTAAATCTGTCATTTGCGATCGAATAAACGCTGCACATTCGATGTTTCGATTTTCGTTTCAATATTTGATTTTTATTGTCATTTAAATAGGTAAAGTTGATACGACGTTTTATTTCACACTGTCAATCTTAAATCAACTCTTTACCTCTTAGCAGTCTACTGTACGTACGATTGAAAGAGTTAACTGTCATTAAACTAAATTTGAAGTTTTGTCTTTGATCAGAATTGTCAGTTTTGGAAGTCCGAAATATTGTACCAGGTGCTTTGTTAGTGTAGCGGTAGACTCTTGTCCATCAATACAGAGGTCGTGTGTTTGGTTCTTGTAGCGAGCCGCCCGGTGTCCCCATCTGTGTATCATAACCTTCTAAGAAACAATAGAAAATAAAATATGGTCGTTAACTTCCCATGCGCATATTTTATTAGTCGCGATCCGAAACTGAAGAAAGCTATAATATTTAATTCTCACAAAATAAGTCACAAGCATCTGCTATTTATAAATAGCAGTAATTATTAATTTACTGCCATAACGTTGTTCTGCTCTACGATTGTGCCATTAAGTTGATTGCTGTACTTAAGAAAATTTGCACTTGAAATTCTGAAAGTCTTTTAATTAAAGCTTTTAATTAGTATTGTGAAAATCACTGCGCCCGAGCGGATTATAATAGCGCAGATAATTCATCAAAGAATTGGTGAGCTATTAAAGAAGACCAGACAAAGGTAGTGTTTATAAAGTTTTTTTATTGGTATATGAAAAACAAGACCTCAATGAAAGCAAGGACTTATTGTATGTAAACTTGAAAGTTGACACCATGCTTAACTCGGAGTGGAACTAACCTTAAGGTAAATTTTCAACACATGCGATCTGGGCATTTTTAATATGCCAATTACCTACCAATGGGTAACACAGGCTAGGCCTAGTGTGGAAACCAAGAACATTACAAAAATACCATATTATCCATAATACATTTAAAAATAAGTAGGTACCTACTTATTAACATTTTAGTCCCTTATTTGATTAATCTTTCTACAAAATTTTTTTTGTAAGCTATTATTAAGTTAAACGGCACTCACAACACATGCTAAGCCTAGTGTGGGGGCCAACGTCCAAACCAATTTGTAATTTCCTCGCAATTTTATTTTTTTTATTTTTATTTTTACCAAATAATAATATATATTTTTCATGTTTTGACACCTGGACGACATCATTCATCATGAAAAGCAGAGGAGTACGGGTGGTTTAATTGAACGTCTTGGTAGACAACGAATTGTTGTTAGCATCACGAAGGTTAAGCAACACAGGGCGCGTTCAGTGCATGGATGGGTCGCCGTCTATGCCTAACGCTAGTGGCATTTTTCCGAGCGGTTCCGTGCTTCGCAAGGCACGTTAAGCTGTTGGTGCCGGCTGCCGTCGATAGATGGCAGTCGTTAAGCCAAGTCAGAGGCCTTAGGGCGGCTTGACAACTTCTGACAGTAGACGAGCCACTAGTCTACAAGCCTCCACCAATCCGGACTTGGCCCTCGTGGTGGAGTATGGCCTATAATAATCAACATAATGGGTTGATGATGAGAACCAATTAGGTACCTATTTATTTTTATTATTCAGTAACTTCAGGTACAAATAGAGTCGGGAGGGCGCGACTGTTCACTTAATGGTCGCATAACTGGTAAAAGTTCCGAAGATTAACGAGGCCTATACATATATTAAAAAATCAATCAAGCTAGCATTGAAGTATCATCAATCATCATAAATACGTGACTAACGGAAATACATTGTTGTTGTTATTTATCGTATTTTTTTTGTAATTTCTCAACTTTATAAATCACAGAGACGATAAGTATTAGAGAGCTGAAATTTGGCATAGATATACATATTTATTACGCCCACAAAACGATAACATAAAATCTCGAAAAAACATTTAAATTAGGGAAGCATTTTTTTTTGTCGCCTACACCATGGTGTGGGGTATTGGTCGTTTAAAAATATTGCGGGTGTAGGAAGGAAGACTACAGTACAGTATAATTTGTAGTCGGTGCCCAGTTTCATGACCGACCATAACATATATTTTGGGCACCGACTCCAAATTACCTATAGTTCTATAATACCTACATATATACGTACTTCCAATTTAAAGGTATTCTTTTAAATAATCGCAAACTTTTTAGTGCTGTAGTGTTATGAAGTCGGTTTTTATTTTTTATTACAAAAAATATTCTCTGATTGGTTTGTTCGTCGTTTTGAATGAAACATCAGTTTAATGATATAAGTGGGCTGTATTAATAACTAAAGTAGAAAATGACTGATAAATTATTCTAGACCTATGTGAAGAAGCATAGTGAAAAATAACAAAAGACAACTACTCAACATAAAAAGAAAATTAACCTTTTTATTATGTACCACGCACCTTCTTGTTGCACCGTTTCGTAATTCGTACACATTTTAGCAAAAAGTGTCTCTCAATCATGTTGATAGTGACTTACAGGATCTACGACCGAGAACCTGGGACAAGACAGCGCAGATAGTCGTTTTGAACGTTTAAAACGCCTTAGTTTCTCGGCTAAGTACGTGTTTTTAAAATCACTATTAACATTATATTCTTTGTGTTGCACTAACCCATGCTGAGGACAATTTTCATCCAGATCCGTTCAGCCGTCGTGGCGTGATTGAGTGCTATTCAGGGCATGTTTCATGATCTCTTCGTTTTGGTGTGCGTACTTTATACTATAGATTTTTATATTCTTTTTGTTGCACTAATTTGTGCTGAGGACAATTTTAAAAACCTATTAAGAGGCTAAAACTCCCCCTCCTGCCGGGACTTGAACCCGCGACCTCTGGCTAACCATGCCAGCGCTCTCCCAACTGAGCTAATGCCCATTAGCCTATGTCCAGCAGTGAACAAGCGTGGGCTGATGATGATGATGATGAGCAAATAGTTGTCCCAGCCATTTTATTTTACTTAGCCTAATAAGAAGGGTACAGGCTTCTCTCAGAGAGAGAGTATAGTCCCAATATATTCATTTACGGAATTTCTATTACAAATTTACAAACAGAATTAATTCGCGGAAAATTAATTTCAGATCGAGCGCAAGACATGCACCGCAGAGCCGAAATCGCTATCGAATAACAACTATTGATTTAAGTAATAATCCCTCAGTACCTACGTCGAGTAACTAACTTTGGCGAAACTCACTAATTGTCGTCGAAACTTTGTTAATTCAAGCAGCAACCTACGTGGAGACACGTTGACGTTTCAGCCGTGCTACTGAGCAATTAATTAATTTCGGTTACCTAAGTACATTCCGGTTTTCGGTGAAGGAAAACATCGTGAGGAAACCGGAGTATCTGAGTTGTTCACATATCTCAGCGCTTGAAATTGCCAATCCGCGGTGGACACGTGTGGTAATTAAGCCCGACTTGCATTTGGTTGCTCAAGTTATTCGACGAATATTATTTGCTGTCAAAAAACGCTAGCACCAAATCAATACTCGAAAAAAGTTTCTATATGAAGTTGCGGTTTTTATACCAATATATAATAGAGAAAACTTTATTGTACATCTTTTGACTTTAAAAGATTAACTGTGTTATTTTTAAGAACATGATTCCCCTGAAACACTCCTCGGCAGTTTAAATAATCCGTGTTTAATTAAATAATCTTTCCATTAACCACAGACTATTTAAAATTACTCTTAAAAGTGTTTTAAGGAATCGTGTTTTGAGGAATCGTGTTTTTATAAATAAGACAGGTTTCTGTCTTATTTATAAAACATCTGTTTCAATGAGGAGTACATTTTAAACCGAATATTTTGTATGCAAGAAAAGTAACATTTTCCAACTCTTTGTTCTACAAAAACAATGCAGGAGCGTATGTAATCTGAGAGTCATAATGTACAATGTACGTACAATCTCGGGGCAGCATTCTGTCTTAATTAAACCGAAATGCCATGAAATTTTGTGTTTTACGCTAAGGCGTAACGGCTAAAGTTTCATTGCGCGCTTTTCTCTAATTTATTTTTATTGTTACATAAGCCAGTTTATGTCGCCTTTTATAACCCTTCCATACTTACAATCAACGGAGGATGGGTCGGTTCCTATCGGGGCTCTGCATCTGGTCCCCAAACGTTTTCAATTACGGTTCTAGCCGAAACCGCTGGCCGCCAACAGAAACGTGAGTCTACTGTGAATGAAGTGATGTCTCTGATTGTCCCTAAATGGTTTAGTAGTTTTATTTTTATTTTTAGTAGGTATGTTTATAAAACGAAAACTGAACCTAAAAATTACGTATAATTAACAATAAAACAAACAATTTCGTACATAAAATTTTGCTGAAAAATTTGAATCAAAATGGTTTTTATTAAAATATCAATATGGAAGCACGCAGAAGATGCGTAATTTTTAGAGTATGGCATGGAAATAAATTATGAACCAGCGTTGCGCTTTATTGTGATTCCGATATTTTGAATACATTGTGCGTCGGAATTTCAAATTAGTTTCCTTTCAGAAAGTATGAAAATATTGATAATGTTTCTTGGAACGAAATTTTTGCAAAACTACGCAAATAAGCTTGATTTTGACCCTCAATACAGAACTGTTGAATTCCAAGGGGAGCTTTGGAAAAAAATAACAATATTATTCAGAGAAAACGCGGGATATGTAAGCCTAATCATTTTAATTCACTGGAGCTCTAACGAAATTGATGGGATGGGAATAACCTAGTCCCACATCTCATATAGAGCCGGCTTAAATTTAAACTGCAATTAGTTCTACAAGCACAGTAGCTTTAAAAATTCAACAACTATGCGACATTCGACCTAATATTTTAAAACCCTTAAAATATTATTCACTGAAGGCTTTTACTAAAAATTTATACGAACTTACGTATAGTAAATCCAGATTCCATTACCGCAATTTTAATTTTAATGGCCTGTCAGTTGGTCATTAGTAAAACGTGGAAGATAGCTGCAATTGAAATGGCACAGGAAAACTTGGGATGGAATATTGTTTGCGCAATTTGTTAGTAAAATATCCCAAAGAGTCAAAATGACGAAAGTGAATAACCAACCTAATTAAGAATGGCTTTATTTCTTTTCTTTAGTTCGCTGTCAGCCAAATGACTTTTAAAAGACAGCTCAATTGAAAACTCACCCTCTTTAGAGGAGGAATGTCATAAAGACGTTTTCCTTAGACGACCGGTGTGGCGTAACTGGCAACATGACACGTGCCCCTCTGAACAACCAACCCAACTCGTCCCACGCGTTCATAACTCTAACATTATATACATTTTCGAGTAGGTTGATTTTATTTCTTTACTTTGTCGTAGTACAAGCCTTATCTCAGAGATAGAGAACAGATCATCAGACGTGTTCGCAGCGGATTATCAATTTTAAGAGCGAGAAAAAAACGGGCCAAGTGCGTGTCTGGCCGCGGACAGTGTAGGGTTCCGTAGAAGAAGTGGTTTTTTTACCTGCCTTACAGTACTAACAACTTCATCAATGTAATTTCAATGAAATTTGTATGAAATTTTCCTTTTATAACTTGGTCGCCTATTATCTTGTAAAGCCATGAAAGCCATACTTATCCATGATAGTTTTTCTTTTAAGTTCATTAATGTGCTACTGCCCAGATTTTTTCACGTTTCTACAGTGAACCGTATAGCCGAGAGAGGCGGGGGGAGGCTTAACATTTTATTCTACCATTATGTCGGCGTAATTAATATGTATATCTATGTCAAATTTCAGCTTTCTAGTATTGGTCGTGTCTGTGCTAAGCCGCGAATAGACAGACGAACAGACGGATATGGCGAAACTATAAGGGTTCCTTGTTGACTACGGAACCTTAAAACCGAAGTTATTGGAATTCTGGGGATAATACAAAGTTAGTAATTTACAAAGTTAGTAAGCACATATTTGGCACTCGAGAGTTCTCGTCTACTTAAATTATAGTCTTTTGATTTATGCAATAAAAAGGGCATAACCTAAAATCGGGTTTCAGATTCAGCTTTCACAAAGTGTGCTGCGTCAACAAAAAATCTTAGAAAAGATTATGTTCGTACGTGTATACACAAAGAACCTCCATTTTGAAATTATTTTTATTTCCTCTGTCTAACATTAGCCGAGCACAGTTTTACTGAAACAACTTTTGGAGCTCTGCATTTTCTTAGAGAGTGCAAATTTTTATCCACACAAAGAGAGCCCATTATGAGCAATTTACAAATTGGAAATTCCGAGACAGGCATTTTGCCGGGTCTTTAAGAGTGAAAAACTATATTGCGTCTATTTTTATTAAAAAAAATGCGAAGTGGCCCAAACGAGGGGCAAAGTGCCACTAAAATGTTATGGTTATAGCGGTGACATTCGCACGGGATATCTAACTTATAAAATTTGGTAATCCTCCGTACGAAGACACTCTCCCTGGAAATCCGATAACGTATTACAACGGTATGAGGCTTGTTCCATTTCGTGTTATTTCGTTTGAAGACTTTGTTCTCTATTATACCCGTAGTTGATCGAATTTGATTTGATCAAATGAAGTAGTGAACTTGCCTTTCCTGAATTTAGTACATTAAACTTTAATTTATAGTAATGAAGGACTTGTGACCAATTCCAAAACTCAATCCATTAACACAAGATATCTGCAGCAAAGAACTTGTAACTTCAAAATATATGTCAGAAACTGGGCCTGTGCAAACATTGTTGTATCGTACTTACACACACCCTGACATCGTATTTACATTAACAGAGCCAATAGTACAGTAACTACAGTCGTTGCCGACGAGAAATTTCCATTTGGAATGTAGCACTTTGCTGTGCGAAATTAGTCTATTGTTTGTGTAGCAAGCCCCTGTCTAAACACGATCGTTATGTGTGTATCGGGGACGATAACGGGCTCCTATACTTACATTTATTACACCACCCCCGAGCCATTTGCATTAACTGCTATAATGCATAGGTATTAGGGTACGGAGATATTAAAACTTTCAAACTTGAATTAGCTGCATTATTTAAGGTTCAGATATTATTTTTTATAGCTGAATACACAATTTTGAGCGATGACAGGTCGCAAGTATTTGGGCAAGATAAAAAGTACCCGAAACCGGCGTGCGTGCATGCAACGACTAATGAATGTTGAGGAAGCGAAAGTGATCTGTCAGGATCGTGGCAAGTGCCAGTCCCTGGTCTCTGCCTACCACTCTGGGATACAGGCGTGAGTTTATGTACGATGTAAGTATTTGTGAGCATTTAACGTATGTGTTATAAAAAAATCTTGTTTTGTCGTAATTAATTTTAAAATCTTAATTCCCATATATTTATCGCAAGTGAGGTTATGATTAAATAGTGGTTTTGGTAAGATTACATTAATCGTAATATAATCTTGGCTAGCATATTTTGCAGAGCATTTAATTAATATGTAGACAAGCTATCTCGCAATTTTGAGTAAATATTTCTTGTCTATTCTCGCCTCTTCAGAACAGTAAATCGTGACTGCTATGAACGTAACTGGACCAATTTTCACAATCCTCTCATTGTACTTTATCGCTTCAGAATAGAGCTGAGATTTCAATAGCCAATGGGGTTGTTGAAAAAGAAATTGTCGCTGGCGAGTTATCCTTTTTTCGGTCGAAGGCTGAGGAAAGTTACAGAAGTCGATTTAAGTTACCGAAAGCGCAGTTAAAGAGTAAATTGTATTCCCGGATTTTTGCTTTAGAAATACTTTTAATCGTATTTGTGGAGTTCATTCAGAGTTAGGCCTTTACTCAGTTCACTCTACTCACTTTTTGATTTCTTTGGGATAGTTTCAAAGTCAAATTAAAAAAACCTATAAGCTGCGTTTTAATCGACGTGAGAAAGTAAACATCTGTCCATTTATATCAAAATCGGTTAGATCGTCTTTAGGCGGAAAAAATTAACAAAATAACTTAAAACTAAGTCTTTGTTAATTAACGAAGTTCAAATGCTATAAATACTTTAAAATTAACCAGCCAAGATGTTATGAAGTCAGTTAGATTATTGATTCTCTAGACTTTCGATTTTTCCATAGAAGAACCCCAATAAAGCGTTACATCACCTATTAACACCGTCTATTTTACAAGCTCCAGCTTGCCTTTCCCACATACAATTTTTATCATTGTCTAACTTTTCGATATATGGTACTGAACTTTATAAATTTTGTTTATGACTAAAAAAAACAATTGCCACTTGTATGACGGAGCATTGAGAACGGCTTGACCGATTTAACGGTTTTATTTTGCAAGTCAGAGGCCTTAGGGCGGCTTGACAACTTCTGACAGTAGACGAGCCACTAGTCTACAAGCCTCCACCAATCTGGACTTAGCCCCCGTGGTGGAGCATGGCCTATACCTTCCTCAGGGAAGAGACCCGTGCCCCTCGGCGGGGACATAATGGGTTGATGATGATGATTTTGTTATCAGCACAAGGTTTGTATAAAAGATTTTTTTTGACACTTACATTAATGCATAAATTGAGAGGCCAATGACTATCGAGTAGCCTACGACCTATTCTCAGACCTACACAACGAATTTCAGAAAAATCGGTGACGCCGTTTCAGAGAAGTTCGATAACAAACACTGTGACACGATATTTTCATAAAGATTTTAGATATTATAGAAACCGGGAAGGTGCTAGTAGAACTCGTTGAACTAGACCTGCCCAAATTGTTAATTTGTTGGTAAGTATATCAACCGATTATATCAACCAATATATCAACCGAAGTATAACAACCGTTCCGTGTGGCGCCGGATTAAGAATAGCGTCACTCCATTTCCTTCCGTGGATGTCGTAGAAGGCGACTAAGGAAATCTATACGTATTACCAGGAGACCGGCAGCAGCGTCTTCCTGAGATTCAGCAGCGCCTGCCAAGCGTGGCGATTATGGCAAAACCCCTCATGGTTATGAAAACCACGAAGGAGGCCTATGTCCTGCAGTGGACGTCAAATGGCTGATGATGATGATGATGATAATGTCAACCGAAAGGTTTTTTCGAGTTTACAAGTAAAAGACACAATGACCGAATTTTTTTGCTTGCGCTAAAAGAAGCTTCAATTTTTTACACTTACTTTACTTGCTGTAAAAAATAAATTGTTTTAAAAAACACCACAACCAGATTGTTGTCTTTAGTACATTACGTACTAAAGTAAATAATATTAATTTTGAATTAAACAAATTTGTAAACTGCGTGTCATTGAAAAAAACACAAAATGCTTGACGTGGTCACTTTGTATAAAAAATAAAATAATAATAATCTTTACTTATTGGTAGTGGTTTAATAGTCAATACCAATGAAACGGTTTTCAGGTTTTATGTTATTTCAGTAACACTTTGTATTATATAGGTAATACATATTTACAAAAACAAATTAAATAAAAAATAAAAAAACCGACTTTAAATCACTACAGCACTAAAAAGTTAAAAATAATTTAAAAGAATACCTTCTATTAGAAATATGTAATAGGGGTTAAAGTATGAAATTGCCGTTTTATTGCAATAGGTTCTTTGAATTGACATAGAATCTTCATGGTTTGAGGTTTTCGAATGAAACTTTTTTCAAATGGTTTCTATGATGTTCTTTTTTTAAAAAATGTGAAACATTTGAATATCGACTTTCAATTGTTTTTGTTATTCAATTTAGACAAGAAAGATGGATACTGCGAAAATTCGAGTGATTTTTGAATACGAGTTCCGACGCGGAACTAACGCGGCAGAAACAGCCCGCAATATCAATGCTGCGTTTGGAGAGGGGTCTACTAATGAACGCACCATGCGATTTTGGTTTAAACGCTTTCGTGATGGAAATTTCGACTTAAAGAACGAGCCACGAGGAAGACCGCCCACACAGGTGAATAACGATGAATTAAGAGAGATAGTGGAAGCCGACCCTAGTCAAACTACCCAGGAATTAGCGGCATGGGTTAACGTTACCTTACCCACAATATTGACTCACTTGCGTCAAATCAATAAAATAAAAAATACGAAAAATGGGTGCCTCATAATCACTCGAATTTTCGCAGTATCCATCTTTCTTGTCTAAATTGAATAACAAAAACAATTGAAAGTCGATATTCAAATGTTTCACATTTTTTAAAAAAAGAACATCATAGAAACCATTTGAAAAAAGTTTCATTCGAAAACCTCAAACCATGAAGATTCTATGTCAATTAAAAGAACCTATTGCAATAAAACGGCAATTTCATACTTTAACCCCTAATATACATGTAGGTATTGTAGAGGTATAATTTGTAGTCGGTGCCCAAAATATATTCGCTGGTCATGAAACTGGGCACCGACAACAAATTATACGTCTACAATACCTACATGTATACATACTTCTAATTAAAGGTATTCTTTTAAATTATATCTAACTTTTAAGTGCCGTAGTGTTTTGAGGTCGGTTTTTATTTTTATTAAATTTTTTTAATTTTAGTGGGAGAACGGGAGAAAAATAAACAAGTCCCTTAAAACTATAATATACCCTATTTAATTCGTTGCTTTAAAATTTGAAGTTCTCAATTTCTTTTGTCGGGAGTCTTTACCAGAACATCACCAAATTACACTGGGTCTACTTTCAAGCTATATTATAAAACATACGGATATTACTAAAGAATGGGCTCCATTATGACTTATTTACTGCTGTCCATTGAAGATTTCCGTTCTCCATCTCTGAAAGTCTTCATCAGATCTTTATCAAATTAAAATGGGACCAATAAGACGTTTTATATATTCAAACAAAAAAAGAATTGTTGAAATCAGTTAAGATTTGACAAAGTTATGCGAGAACATAGCAAAAAAGAAAATTAAAAAATAAATCATCATCATCAGCCACTTGACGTCCACTGCAAGACATAGGCCTCCCTCACGGTTTTCTAACCATGAAGGGTTTTTCCATAATCGCCACGCAAAAAATATATATAGGCGTCGAATTGATAACCTCTTCCTTGCTTGAAGTTGGTTATAAAGACAAAGTCGAATTCGTTAGAAATCGCAATTTCTCTACCTCCTTTTACTTCACGCATCAGTGAATTGTGTCAGCTGTACCTCTTAACACTTGCCTCCAACAAATACGCCAAAGTACATTCGTTATAAAAAAAACCTTCATCCCTGAGCATGCTCTGAGGTCCGCGAATTATTCGATTCATTTCAAAGGAATCCTACTAAAAGGAACGCGGGACTAACTCAAAGCTTTTATATCTCGTTGCGCACGCCTTATTGTCTTCAGCGGTATACGTATTAAAGCTTGCTTTCTCTTGCGTAAATAAAATCCATTGGAGGAAGAAGTGAGTGCTCCGTGGCAAGTGCAGGGGGTTGATGTTCGGAAATACGAAGCTTTAATTTTCGTTCGAGATTTAAAACATTCGTTTTAGTACAAATACCACTAGCTAACCGTAAAGGAAAACATCGTTAGGAAATCTGAGTGTCCGAGGAATACGTTCACATACCTCGGTGCTTGAATTGGCCAATCTGCGGTGAGGACGCGTCGTAATAAAGCCTGAAAGAAGGCTTCTGCCCAGCAGTGTTACATATATAGACAACATTAAAAAATAATATCAAAACATCACTTTGTTTCATGCATGTTGTAAATGGTCTGTAACTTTCCCATAATTGGGGCTATTAACAAATTGTTAACTACCGTAAAATTGATTTCATTAACTTGATTTGTACGAGGGGCCTATACATATGAAGGAAATCATCGTGAGGAAACCCGCGACTTGGTTGGCTCCGCCTGTAATAACCTGTATTTTCTGTGGGCTAAGCTGTCACGATGGTATACGTGCTGGGCAAGCTATCAAAAAAACAATGTCCCAGGTACTGCAGTGTCCGAGTGGTCCCTACACCCATCTAGTGAGAGTGAAAGTGCCACTGGATGCTGCATACATCATCTCCCTTCTCATTACGTATATGCAAATGTCAAAGTTTATATACAGGGTATTAAAATTCATCATAAAAAATATTTTCAAGTTGCTTTCTTACGCATGATACCTATGAAAAAAAATATGTAGCAAAGGTCTGACGTAATGGGAATTTGGGAAAGCCGTTAGTTTATTAATACCGGTATAGGACAAGATAATATATTATTCTATTCTTTATTGTACAGGCTCTTCACCGTCACGACAACCTCGCCGGTCCCTGCTAATCTCGTCCATTGTCCTCCTGCCGCCTTCTTAAAGTCGTCAAGCCATCGGGTGGGGGGCCTACCCACCGAACGACGACGGCCAGTTCTCGGCCACCACTCTGGGCCTACCTTCGTCCACCGTCCGTCTTCCACTAATCTGTAGGTACTCTTAATCGATAATTCTTAGTTCTTTAAATTGTTGTGTCCGTAGTCGAAATCTAGTAAATGTAGTATACGGATCACCTAAGAGTATATAATAATATGAAACGAAGTCGAACACAGAGCCATATATCAATCTGTCCAGTCATTATATACATTTGGAAAGGCATGTGAACCGAGAAGGCAAAATTTTGGATATTACGTGGGTATTGTTGATATTAACAGTGATCGACAGGTGAAAAACATAAAGGACCTTAATTGTAGATTGTAAAAAAAGCAACAAAAAAGTATTTCATCAAAATTATCGCATCTCATCGGAAAACCGAGTTATTGTGAAAAGTTATTGTGTCCAACTTATTGTGTGAATCCAACTCGGCTGGGCAGCATTCGGGAAACTTAGAAAAGTCTTTTCGTCTAATATACCTCAATCGCTCAAGACAAAATTATACAACCAGTGTGTGTTACCAGTGATGACTTATGGCACTAAAACGTGGTCTCTCACTATGGGCCTCATAAGAAAGCTCAAGGTCATGCAACGAGCTATGGAAAGGGCTATGCTCGGTATGCTCGGAATTTCTCTACGCTCGGAATCAGAAATGTCGTCGACATAGCCCAGCGGATTAGTAAGTTGAAGTGGCAGTGGGCGGGGTAGATAGCACGCAGAACTGATGGCCGATGGGGCCAAAAAGTTCTCGAATGGAGACCACATAGCGGCAAGCGCAGCGTAGGACGACCAGCCGCAAGATGGACAGCTGACCTCAACCACGTGGCAGGTAGACGCTGAATGCAAGCCGCTTCCAACCGGTCTTTTTGAAAATCCATGGAGGAGGCCTATGTCCAGCTGTGGACCCCTCCCCCCATGTAAATTTAGCCTTCTCGGTTCACATGCATTTCGAACCCATTTTTTCCGACGTAAAAACTGGACTAATCAACGACTGCAAAATTTGCACAAAATCTCGAACGACACTTTAAAACTTCGCGTTGAACGCCCGGCCGGGGCGGGAGGGGGGCGGAGGGAGGTCTAGGTGTAATGCCTCATGTGAGTGTCGGGTACAATGCAAAGTAGATTGAATTGGAAAAAAGACTTGAGTCGGAATGGCATCTTTCGGCGCTCCCCGGGGGCGAGCGCTGAAAGGGTTAACAATGAGAGCGTTGCCCATAAATGACTATTGTGCTAGTGTTGAGTTGTTGACTGAATTTTTTCTGTTCCGCCGTATTATTAGCCGCTTTTTCAAGATTTTGTACCTCCCTATTCAGTTTTTGCAACGTGTTTTTTAGTTATTGGTAAATGGTGACGATGCTTATATTTATTTTATTAACCGGTCTTACCGCAACTGGATTGGCATAAGGTTATTAAGTTGCATGAGCTATTTATTTTATTAGTAGAATATAATTTTGAATTGAGTGGCAGACCTTGGTCTATGTCTACCTCTCCGGGATACAGGGGTTAGTTTATGTTATGTTATGTAAAACTTTGAATAAAGCTAAGGTATTTTACCCTAAGAATAGTATCACCCAACCTTGAGCCAATCCTATCCATTATCGAGTTTTATAAATATTTTCCTTAGCTATACTCAAAGTTGCTCAAAATTGGAAAAAAATGCCAATATTGTATGTTCCGTACCTAACAAAGAAAACAAAAAATACTAGATTACACACAAATACTTTGACGTCAGCAAAATCTCTAAGAAAAATCAATAAGCGTCGCTCAGATACCAAGTGTAGAATAGGACGTGTATAAAATCGGAAGTAGTTATCGGTAAAACTCAGAGAAAACAAGCTGTGCACGGCGCGCTCAATATTTTCCGTCTCATTACCCTGTAATGTAACAGTGTAATGTAACAGGATGAACCGGGTGCGCTCCAAGACGATGTTAGTTAAGATGCAACCTGCTTCCAAACAAATTGAACTCGTATTCTATTGCAGGTAAAAAGTTCGCCTCTTCTTCTTCTTGTTTAGGTATGTGCCGTCTCCTATCGGAGGTTGGCAACCGATTCAGCTATCTTGCTTTTCAAGCCTGCCAATACAAATAAGGAACTGGTTCTCTGTTCGAACCACTGTCATACTTTATTTTCTGTTATTATAATCGTATTTGTTATTTTATTTTATTACTTAATGCTGTAAGCATTTCCTACGAGTCAACCCCAGGAGGTATGGGAATCGAACATGGGTCTCCCGCTTCCGAGTCCATTTTTCTATCCACTGGGCTACCACCGTATAGTGTGTGCAATAAACGTATTAATAATAATTATTTGTGTAGCCAGGATATCTTTGATCTCCCAGGCCTCCTTCTGTTTGAAATCTTGCTTTGTATGATAAGTTGAAGGCGACTGTATACTGTTGCGCATTATACTCGTACCTACTATATCCGAAATACTCTAGGTTCCATTTCTTGAGGACCCTCGCCTTTACTTACTACAAAATACTCTCATTCGATCACGGTTGGATACCACTTAAGGGCTTTCTAGATGAAAAAATGTGCGATTCAGTCATAATTTACAGACGGATAGGTAAGATAAGTTTTGTCAGCTAGAGAAACGTGTTCGTTTTATAGATAGGAAATTAATTATTAAGCACAAAACTTGACGTCAATCGTAGGATTTTATGGAATTTAGTATTGACGTGTTTCAGAAGTTTCGCATTTTAGAGATAGCTCTATACATATACCGCTGTTATGTTTACATTTTCTTGCTCGTATGAAGATTGTCCTCGGTCTTTAGCCATATACTGCTGATTGGTCTTATGTTTACATTTTCTTGTTCATGTGAAGATATCCCTTGGTCTTTAGCTAGCCGCACGGCGTATATGAACGTAATTTTTCGCGCATCCCATCTATCTCCGCCTCCGGAATCCACTTTGTTAAAGACTTTCGGGGCAGATTATTTCGTCTCGACAGAAAAGGTTCATTGATCGTCTAATTCGATATTCATATCTCAAAGAGAAAAGTGAGATGGGAAAACTTTGCGTGAATTTTCTTTAAGCAGCTCGCGCTGAGATGTCGAGCTAATATAAACGGAATAATGTGTACATTGAACGCCGGCCCTGCTTAGCATATTAATACTGTTGTTGCGTACCGTGTTTTTACAACACGATAGACTAAGCACACATTGCGTTTAAAAAATCTTAACAAAAGAAATATCACAAGCTTTCACAATATTTTTAAATGCGGAACAAGCCTGAAACTTATAGGTTGGAGTGACATCGTGGTTATACTATATAAGACATAGGAAAAATCAGAAAAAAAATTTTTCGGCATTAAAACGTCTTGAAAAACGCAAAAAATCTAATTATACGTGAATGATAATAAACCTATTAGATTTAGTTTTTTTATTGAATTAAAAACGTTTTTTTAATATGGGTGTACTGTACACTCATAAAAAGAATATTTTAGGAGATAACACAAATATTAATACATGCTTCATACATTTTAAGACGTTACCTACACCATGTGATGCCACAGCTTGAGCCCGTTTTAGTACCACGTCTCTAAAACTACTTTTCGATAGGTACGTTATATAAAGGGGATCCAGTAGGCTAACTAGCGCTACCAATGGAAAAAATATCATCTCTTCTTTTACAGATCGTATTTGTAAAAAGTGTCTTTAAATACTTTCAATCATGCCAACAGTAATTTTTAGGACCCACGACAAAGAACCTAGGATCACGAACCTGGAACTAGATAGCATTTATGCCAAAAACGGCAGTTTTTGGCGTTAATGCTATGTAATCCTAGGTTTTTTGCCTTAGGCTTTGGGTCCTAAAAATAACTATTACATGATTGAGATAATACAGACACTTTTTGCAAATCCGATTTGTAAAAAAAGATATGATTTGTTGGTGGCGCTAGTTTTCTTCCTGGCGCCCCTCAAGAAAAGAATTAGTTATAGAAAAATAAAAAAATATATCTCTATCCATTAAACTTGGCCTCTCCAGTGAGAGCAAAACATTTTTTCTGCAAGCTTGCCATTCTATGTAGTACAGCACAATACTGGACTGAAAAGTGCGGTGAAACTAAAGGGGTTATTCTACTCATCAATACAAACCACTTCTATTATGAGACCAACACCAAAATAAAAAAATAATGGCGTACCTTCGCTAGAGAACATGTTGCGAATGTAAGAAAGAGCTGATATTTGTTTGATGATGATCCCACTACTCGTATTAATCCCCTGGAATTATACCGTAACTTTATACAACACCATTATATTACATTACGGAATACTTCTTAACCAAAAGTAAAATACGAATAGCAGCAATAGGTTATTTTTAAGCCTCTCGGAATTGAGCGCAACAGCGCGGCTCTGTGCAAAGAACTAAAAGTCCAATAAAATTTAAAAAATAAATGTAAAAGGCTCAATTTTAAATAGTTCGCTGGGCAGACAGACTTCCTTTTTGCATTCCCGTAAGCTACCGCTCCGGGTCCGCTCGAAAGAGTATTCATTTGCACGTTAAGTAACAATTTTAAAAAGAATGCTCCAATAAAGAGATGGAATGAAAAATTCCAGAGGCGGGAATGGAAGAAGTGCGGCGCTGCATTTGAACATCTATGCACCGACGCTTTGTTACTCCTGCACTGTGATCATCCCGCGCCCAACGATCCGGAAAAAGAAAACTTAGACATTCGAAGAACGATTCAATGAATTTTAAATTAACATTCAATGTTAATGGTGATTAAAAATTCAGTCCTGTTCTAATTCTAGTGAACTTTATATTTGTGGTTTTTCAGCTTGCGTGCGATTCTAGAGTTTTCAGAATATTCTTTTAATGAAGATCTTAAAATTGTACAGGGTGTGTCAAAATTCTCGTCAACCGTCCACTGGACATAGGAATCCCCCTGAGAACGTCACTTTTCCTGTCATAATTAGTTGTAATATTTGTTATACCACGTACAATTAAACTGTATGGGACAGCTGAATTCGAAGTGGATCCTAGTAATATAAGTTGAACAAATTCATTTCATGAATTCCTCGTTTTCAGGAAAATAAAGAGATGTTAATAAACCTGATCATTTTGCTGAAATATCACAAAAAGAAGTTCACCACGATTAGATTTAAAATGAAATTAACCCTTACAACCTTGTCTTATGTAATCAAAGTTCTTCGCGCAGTAATTACAATATTTCATTTATTATTCAACATGTTTTCTAGGCAATCGAACGAAAGCGTTTCCGCAAAATAATGGACATAGGTAATATCGCAATTTAATTGTTTGTCATTAACAATTTTGTTTTACTGCGAACTTAATAAATTATTCATATCGTGAGAGTTACATTCAAATTAGCAGGAAAAAAGGGACGGGGTTTAATTTTTGTTATGCAACTCGTCTAGACTGAAATTACATGTTTATCCCCAAGGATTAAAACATAATGGTGGTGAAGTGGCATAAGAATAGACTTTTAACCAGATTTTGGGGATTCTAAATAAGTATTTGCCATCGTTGCTAATTTTGTAACTTCCAGTTTCATTTCAATCTTGGTAGCGCCAAGTTTATGCTTAAGTAAAGTTGTTCTGGGTGGCAAAAAAAAAATGTTTTGACGCGCAATAAATTTCAAAGCCGTTTCTAAATCATGATTAGAACTTCCCCTTAAAATTTGTCGAATGAATTCGAAGCCACGGTTGTAGGAAGATTGCCTCGAGGGTGTAGGTTCAGGTTAGATTCTAGATGATAATATGATGTGCCTCTGAACAATTTATTTAATCGTACCAACAATGTTACATAGGTAAACGGAAACAAAAATAAAAATTAAATTGCATCCACAACAGTTTCGTAAGTTTTCGGCCTTTGTCTTGCTATTTCTGACTGCCTCGTTGGTCTAGCGGTATCACGTCTGATTTCCATGCCGGAGTTCGTGGGTTCGATTTCTATTAGGGGCCGCCGCATGTCCGTACAAATGGCCTCAGTCTGGGTGTATTTCCATGTTTGTGATGTCCTTGCCTGGTTACCATAGTACAGAGTATCCTAGTTTGTGACCAGGATAAGTAATTGTGTTGTGTGGAAGTTCTTTTTGTATAATCTCAGTTCCGCGTTTTTTCTTAGTAACAATGCTACTTGCCACTTGCTTGGGTTGCTTACTTTATAAGCAGCCTATATACGTCCCACTGTAGGGCACAGGCCTTCTCTCAGGGAGAGAGTATGGGCTTAAGCACCACGCGTGCCCACCGCGGATTGGCGATTTCAAGCGCTGAGTTATGTGAATAGCTCAGACACTCAGGTTTCCTCACGATGTTTTCCTTCAGCGTTAGCGAGTGGTATTGCTACTATAACTTCACAAATGTACATAACTTAGAAAACAATGTCATAGATACACGCCGGCACTGGGAATCGAACCTGGGTGTCCCGCTTCCGAGTCCAATGTTCTACCCACTAGGCTACCACCACCGCTTGCTTACTATGGAGTAAAACATTGCAAAGAAATCCGAGTGTCTAACGTAGTTACATGCTTCAATACAAATTGGTATAACTGAGAGAAATCCTGTGCCCTGTATTAGGACGTACCACGTAGCTTACGATAGTGCAGTTTTAAAAGTCAGAAAGTAATTGTTGTTTGGTTATTATGGTATTTTTTATTTAAATCCCACAATTGGCAGGATCGCTTAATTATTTCGAATGTGAAAATATTTTTGCGGTCGACAAAATATCTATCTATTGCGTCTAGAGCCTTATTTAGACGAGAAGGGAATCCAGACGATGAAATTAAACGAAAGCGGACTGTAACTAGGTATTCTATTAACTCTTAAAGATTTATACAATATTTGTCGGATCACAGCGCGGACATAGGGTCGTGTATATCGAGGCGCGTCCTAGCGGGTAGTGTTGGAGCGGGGCCGCCGCTGCAGCTAACGGGACCGGTCGTCTTTATCGATGCGACGACTGTTGCTGCATTCATGTAGGTACGTCCGCGGTATTGTCACCACCATGTACTCCCGGCGTTGAAGAGCCTAGGTCTTCAACACTCTGTATAGGCAGCGGACAGATCATGTTGAATGCCCGCCGGATGATGCCTTTCTTGGTCTTGATGTCGGCTACTCTGGCTATGCCATCTCTGCCAGGTAGTACTTGAATTATGCGACCCAGAAGCCACATAAGAGGAGGAAGAGCCTTATCCTTGACTATCACCATGGCACCAACTTCAAGTCTTCCCTTAGAGCTATGCCATTTCGCTCTTTGTTGTAGGCCAGAAATGTATTCGTTGGAGAACCTGTTCCAGAAATGTTGCTTGAGGTACTCGATGCGCTGGAACCTTTGCAGGGAGGTGATGTTCTGGTCGGTGATTTGAGGATGGGGCAAGAACACGAGAGACCTTCCAATTAGGAAATGCGCAGGCGTTAATGGGGTTAGATCGGAAGGATCACTCGAGAGAGGCGTTAGAGGGCGCGAATTTAATATTGCTTCAATATTGATTAAGCAAGTTGACATTTCCTCATAAGTTAAGTGCGCAAGACCTAGAGTGCGTCGCAGATGATGCTTCACTGACTTCACTGCTGACTCCCACAATCCTCCAAAGTGAGGAGTATACGCGGGTATGAATGAAAAGTTTATTTGCGCATCAGCCATATCCACAGCAAAGTCTTGCTGCAACACCCTAGAGAGCTCATTGAAGGTGCCAACAAAGGTTGTGCCATTATCTGAAAAGATTACTCGCGGCTTGCCACGACGATTTATGAAGCGGCTAAGAGCTGCCATAAATGCCTCCTTTGTTAGGTCCGAGACAAGCTCCAAATGGAGGGCCTTGGTTGCCAAGCAAACGAATATACAGATGTAAGCCTTGACAAGCCTACATCCTCTACCCTTGCGATCAGCTAAGAGAATTGGTCCTGCGTAATCGGTGCCTGTCTCAAAGAATGGGTACTCTAGGTGCAATCTTTCCTTTGGTAAGTTACCCATTACTGGTTGCACTGTTTCACCTTTAAGCTTAATACATTTGACACAAGTATGGACAACATGCTTAGCTAAGTTTTTGCCCCCGAGAGGCCAGTAATTATGCTTTATTGTTGCGACTAGCAACTGAGGAGGTGCATGCAAAAGGCGCAAATGAAACATTGTAAATAGAAGTTTTGTAATCGTATGTTTACTACAGATAACTATAGGATGTTTGATCCCATAGTCATAAAATGAATTGGCAAGTCTGCCTCCAACTCTAATAAGGCCCGAATCGAAGAATGGAGACAATGATTTAAGACGGCTCTTATTCGGCAATGGTTTACCTAATTTAAGAAGATCGTACTCCTCGGGAAAGCTGTTTTGCTGTGACAGACGAATAAGCAGAATTGAAGCAGAGTGCAGTTCTGAGGAAGTAAGAGAACCTGTTGTTTTGTTGTTGACTTCTCTGCAATTATGTAAGAATCTAGAAATATAAGCTACTACACGTTGTAATTTTGAAAAGTTCGATTTATTGTTAATTAATGTTTCTATGCAATTCTCAGTTGACGTAGGGCACACGACGAGTGCTTTATTTGTTATGATCTCTGGGAGTGGAGACTGTCTTTCACCATTCGGTGCGGTTGGCCAAGAAGAAGCGCTCAGCTTTAGGAAAGCTGGCCCTGACCACCACAAGGATGAATTGACTATGAGGTCGGCACTAAGACCCCTAGACACAAGATCTGCGGGATTTTCTTTTGAAGGCACATACCGCCAAGATGCAGCATTGCAGCTGTCCTGGATCTCGGATATGCGATTTTTGACAAATGGCCGCAAAAGTGACGGGGATGATGACAGCCAACCCATAACGATCATCGAGTCACACCAAAAGACACAGCGGTCTGGTTTTTGAGTGAGTGCATCAAGGACCTTTGCGCATAACCTTGAGCCTAACAAAGCCCCACACAACTCAAGACGGGGAATGCTAGTGGTTTTAATTGGCGCTACTTTGCTTTTGGATGCAAGAATCTGTACACTCACAGAACCATCCCCAGCCACAGAGCGGACATACAAACAAGCCCCGTATGCCTTCTCTGAAGCGTCCGTAAAGGTGTGAAGCTCCATGGAAACACAAGCTTCTGACAATACCCAACGAGGTATGTTAATGTTGTTTAAGTATGGCAGCGTCATAACGAAACTTTCCCATGCGATTAAAATGTCGCCTTTAAGAGGCTCATCCCATGAGCTTTTGGCGATCCATAACCGTTGCATAAGGATCTTGGCTTGTACGATGCAAGGGGTTACTAAGCCAAGAGGATCGAAGACTTGAGCTATGGCTGAAAGAACGTGTCGTTTAGTGACGATAGATGGTAACGAAATGTCTATTTTAAACGTTAGGCTATCTTGAGCGCACCTCCAATTAAGACCCAACGTTTTAGACAACTCGTTTTCACTTAAGTTGACACATTCTTTCACATTGGGATCGTTACTAACAGCTTCAAGTATGTCTTTGCTATTAGACTGCCATTTACGTAGGTTAAACTGAGCTGAATTAAGCGCTTCTGCAACCTTTTTACACAGTGCCACAGTGTCACTAATTGAATGAGAACCAGATAGAAAGTCATCGACGTAGAAGTCTCTGGCGATGGCTTCCTGAGTCTGCTCATCTGATGATTCTCGAGACAGCTGTAAGAGGCAACGCGTGCTAAGAAAAGGTGCAGATGATGTTCCGTACGTGACTGTATTGAGAGAGTAGACCTTAAGAGGCTTAGAAGGGTCTGATCTCCACAAAATCTGTTGAAGGGTTCGTTGACCGTCATCAATAAGAATTTGACGGTACATTTTTTCGATGTCCGCCGACACTACGAATTTGTGTTGACGAAATCGCAGCAAGATTGAAAATAAGTCATCTTGTATCCTAGGACCTATAAGCTGGATACTGTTAAAAGATTTGCCAGAGGAGGTGACGGCTGAAGCGTCGAACACAACACGAAGCTTTGTTGTCGTGCTTGACTCCCTCATCACTCCATGATGTGGCAAATAGTAAGATGGCGATGAAGGGCATGGAAGGGTTTCGCTCATGTGGCCCAATGCCTCGTATTCTTCCATGAACTGAACGTAACGTTCTTTCAGTAGGGGATCTCTATCTAGCCTTCGCTCAAGCGATAAGAATCTGCGCTTGGCCATTTCGAAGGAGGTCCCTAACTGTTCAGGTGGCTCTTTAAGAGGCACTGTAACTACAAAACGCCCTTCTTCGTTCCTTTTGGTGGTATTGAGGAAGATCTCCTCGCATGCATTTTCATCTACCGTTAAATTATGTTTGGGAGATATGGTATCAAGTTCCCAAAATCTTGTAAGGTCTGTGTCAGTCGCATTGTCATTGAGGAACAAGCAGACTGGTGGAGCAGAGCTTGGCTGATATATGACGCCTGATAAGAGCCAACCAAGCTTTGTCTCGAAAAGAGTGGGATTATGCTTGCCTAAGCTAATACGATTTGTACCGATAACGCTCCAAAAGACCTGGGCACCAACAAGAATGTTGATAGAAGAAGGCTCATTGTATGAAGGATCGGCGAGGCAAATTCCCGATGGAATAGGTATGTCTTGTACGTCTATGTATGAGGTTGGAATAGATGACGTAATTTTGGGTAATATGAAACAATCAATTTCAGTCTTGTAGCTTCCGTCGTAAGACTCCATTTTAAGAGAGCACGAATGCGTGCTACACGACTCCTGATTGTTAATCCCGGACACCTTAGAAGTGATATTATGTGTAGGAAGTTTTAGTTTACCAGACAAGTCCTGGGTTATGTAATTTGCTGTACTGCCATTATCTAACAAGACCCTAGCATTATGTAACTGTCCCTCATTGTCACGAACCTTAACCAGGGCCGTGGATAGCAGAACATGCTGGGATAGATTAGGAGCACTCTGATTACTGGCTGAGAGTGCGACATGTTCGGGCGTGGGCTTGTGCTCGTTATGATCATGCAGGAGAGTGTTATGCTTGACCTTGCAATATTTACAGTGACCTAGTTTGCATCTAGCATCGCTGTGACCAGGGCGAAGACAGTTCAAACAAATTTTAAACTCTTTAGCTTTGATAACGCGCTGCTCCACGGGCAGGGACCTAAAAGAGTCACAGCCGAACACGTAATGAGCCTGGTGACATAAAGGACATGACACGTTATGAGATTTTGGCCTTTCATTATTACTGCTATTGGCCGACACTAGAAAGCTTTTCGATTTACTATGTGAAGTATCTACCTTAGACCTATTGATTTTTGCCTCTTCTAATGTTTCAAGAAGATTACACCTATTGCTCAAAAATGTGACGAATTCATTAAGAGTAGGGGGCTTCGCTAGTGTGTTCCTATGCTCCTCCCAATGCCTACTGGTGACTCCGTCTAATTTAGAAGCCATTATGTGAATAATTAAGGTGTCCCAATGCTGGACAGGTTGATCGAGGGTTGCTAAGGCATTTAAATTTTTCTTTGTTGTATCAACAATCTGTCGCAAACTACTACTTGACTCCCTATGTACCGGCTCAATATTGAAAAGTGCCTGAACATGATTATTAACAAGCAACTGCTTGTTGTCGTACCTGTCGCAAAGCAGTTTCCAGGCTGCACTGTAATTATCACCCTTAAAATCTAAACTTCTAATTACCAACGCAGCGCTTCCATGAAGAGAAGCACGTAGATAGTGAAATTTATTTATGTTGTCAATACCCGTGTCTGAATGTATCAAGGAAACGTAAATGTCTTTAAATTCCAACCAATTTTGATAGCCGCCGCTGAAATGAGGTAAATTAATTTTTGGCAACCTTACATTACTGTGTCTATGAGACATGACCGTGGCGCATCCGCTGGAGCCTGCCTCGGAAGGAGCGTCCCTCGCGCTCTCGCGACGGTGCCGGTTGACCAGCTCGCGAGCTTCGGCAATCTCCCTGTAAAAGGATTGTTCAAACTGTTCGCGTTCAGAGTACTGAACGGTGGCATCCTCGGCTAGCATCTCCAATTCGCTCTGATAAAGGTCAAAGTTGTCGTATTCCTGACTAAGTTTTTTAATGCGCATATCTAGTTCCACTAATTGCGAATCGCTTAATTGTTCACAAGTTTTTGCTGGACGTAAATACGTAATAAACTGTGTAAGCTTAGTTTTAACTGTAGCGCGCTTCTTTATTAATTCTTTGCATTTAACTTCGTGAGCCATTTTGCAGTGATAAGAAGTAAGTGAAGCAATCTGCTAAATTATACAGATATATAGCACTTGAGTATTTTATGTAGGTAGTTATGTTGAGAACCTATGCCACTGTATGTATAAAACACTTAGCAACGTGACTGTGAAACTAGAATAACAAGGCAATTTAAACAAACAAACACTTTTCCTTTTTGAAGTCGGTTGAAATTATTAAATGAGTAAACAATATAATATTTGAAATTATAAACAATGTTGTAATAAGAAATTGACAATTTAAATGATATAAACACAAATAATTCCAAATAACAAACAAGTAAGTACCTACTTATCGCAATATGTAAGTACAGAGTAGGTAGTTAACGACGCTGTGTAAGGGTAATTTAGCAAGCTTGATTTGTCAAATACAAATAATTATTAATTATCACCGGTTTCAAATGCCTTAAAGTACAATAAATGCATCTACTACTATTATAACGATGTATGTACCTATGCAGAATGCAAAATAATGTATCTCAAAACGCAAACTAAATTTAACACTTTAAAATACGTAGATGTGTTACTATAAAACTATTCACTTAAACACCAGTTAGTATGCAGCTAACAAAAGACAGATTGGAGTTAACTATTATTACAATTACGTACCTACTTAACTAGTTACGCGTACCCACTTGCTAATTGTATTAACGGATGATTTGTCAAGATATTAAGTATACAATGAAATTGCAAATGTTAACGTTACGAGTATAATGTTGTTATCTATTATGCGTAGGTACTTATGCGCAAAAAGATTGACATAGAATTAACATTCAGAACAATATTATATGCGATTTCACTATCTTACTGTGTATTATAAGCAACTAATTATTTATGTATAAGTAGGTAAGTATTACCTATGATATTTATGATTGCAACGTAGTTAAATGAACACGAAACTTTTAACAATAAATTATTAAGAACTACGTTAATATTGAAGCAATGTTAAATAAGTTAATTATGATAAGAATTGTCTACCCGATGGTTTACTAAGTATGAACTTAGACTAATTAATGTTTTAATACCGTAAATACCCCGTGAATAATGTAAAAAATTGGAAATGCCTCACTGTTATGCAATCCTGACGATGTCGTAGGTAAGTATTGTGGGTTCCTTGTTCTTCTTTTGTACTCGTAGCTGTTTATTCACTTTGATGATTCACTATTAGGTAGGTATTAGGTTCGAATTACGATAACGGCCTCTTAGATCTTGTTCAATGCACTTGTTCTCGTAGCTTTTCGTCCGTTCTTTTTCGGTGGGATTGCCGTTGCCAGGAGATGATGTTGATGACGTATGAAGATATCCTTGAGCATAAGCGGGTTACCCGAAGACCACTAAAGGCGGCGATTGAAGGTGCTCGTAGAACTTTACTGTGTTGTCGAGATGTCCAACAGTTGCGATGTCCGTCCAAACTTGAATATTTGCGAATAAGTTGGTTCTTTATTTCGGTGAGTGGACCATTATGTTGCGTCTAGAGCCTTATTTAGACGAGAAGGGAATCCAGACGATGAAATTAAACGAAAGCGGACTGTAACTAGGTATTCTATTAACTCTTAAAGATTTATACAATATTTGTCGGATCACAGCGCGGACATAGGGTCGTGTATATCGAGGCGCGTCCTAGCGGGTAGTGTTGGAGCGGGGCCGCCGCTGCAGCTAACGGGACCGGTCGTCTTTATCGATGCGACGACTGTTGCTGCATTCATGTAGGTACGTCCGCGGTATTGTCACCACCAGTCAACAATGTGTAAACAGCTGTTTGCAATTGGAATGGCACAATAAGTACATGAAATATGAGCATTTATAACACTGTTGTTCTGAATGGACATAATTTAAAACGGTTATTTTAATTATGAACGTCAGTCGCGTTTCATTGTATGAAAAATGTGACATAAATGGTCATGGTCTTTTGATTGCATTGAAACAGATGCGTGACTTTTTTACGAAGCTTTATTATTTGATTTGAATTTCCACTTGATCGCATGATCCGTTCCAAAAAAATCGTCTTGACAAACGGACGGACGAATGGGCAACAAAGTGATCTTATAAAGATCTTCTTTTTGAGAAACAGTAATTTAGACCAGAGTGATCATGTCATAAAATCTCTATAAATATGAGTATAATAGATGCAGTCGTATTTCTGATCGTCTGACCCTTTGTCAGGCGTAACATTCTTGTAATTTTCAGTATTTAATATAAGAAACGACCTGACTGACATCGTCATTTGCAGTTTACAAAAATCTCTATTATATAAAAAAAAAAAGAATAGAACATAAATAAATATTACAATACAAACAAGTTGTTGGAGAACAATATTTTGCACAGATTTTTTCGTGTCATATTTCATGAAAAAATGAGCAGCTCACATATTACGCACACCATATCCTGAACGTTTCCAAGCTGTCAAATTTCATACTGTATTAGCAAAGGGCGAGATAAAAAGTACCCGAAACCGGCGTGCGTGCATGCAACGACTAATTTATGTTCAGGAAGCGAAAGTGATCTGTCAGGACAGGATCGTAGCAAGGCCCTGGTCTCGCGTTTGTATTTCATACTAATTGTTATCGCAAACGTCATGATTCCGACAGCACTTGGTGCGCATCACTAGGCCGCAGGAGATCTCACCTTTCCTCTCCCTCCCCGCGTCGTGGCGGAACACGATGGGGCGGTTGCTGTCGCGCCGCCACAAGACGGTGGGTGCCGGCACGCCGGTGGCTGAGCACGTCAGTCTGACGCTGCCGCCCTCGCGCGCCGAGCTCTCTTGAGGCTCGGAGTCCACGATATCTGGTGAAACCACCACAGAGAGATGGCCCATCTGTTGGAGGAATTATACCTTAAGTCACGATCGATATAGACTAAAATTATGGGGTAACTTTGGAGTGGACGCTTGGAAGGTAAAATAACTTGGCAGGTAGCCTATGAGATGAGTAAAAGTTTCGCTAAAGATAAGGTTTTTGTGACAATTTCGAAATGGGAGCAGTTAGTGTTAAATATTTTGCTTAGTAATGTTGAGACAAACTTCTAATATGAAATGAAAATAAACAGGACAAAATTTAAAAAAAAAAAAAGATCCTGGTACTAACACAGATACTGATCGAGTGAAGCAAAACTTACAGTTGCTACCATGATTACCACAGTGAATATTCTTGTCTTATTTTAAATGTTTCATCATCATCATCATCAACCCATTATGTCCCCACCGAGGGGCACGGGTCTCTTCCCTGAGGAAGGTATAGGCCATACTCCACCACGGGGGCCAAGTCCGGATTGGTGGAGGCTTGTAGACTAGTAGCTCGTCTACTGTCAGAAGTTGTCAAGCCGCCCTAAGGCCTCTGACTTGGCTTAACGACTGCCATCTATCGACGGCAGCCGGCACCAACAGCTTAACGTGCCTTGCGAAGCACGGAACCGCTCGGAAAAATGCCACTAGCGTCAGGCATAGACGGCGACCCATCCATGCACTGAACGCGCCCAGTGTTGCTTAACCTTCGTGATCGTTTAAGATCACTCAGGCAGCCGGGGCTACGAGCGATTCATTTAAATGTTTATTGACATTGAATACAAAAAATATTTCGGGATGCAAAGAAGATAAATTGATTCAAATTCAACGTATTATAGACTCGACACAGAAGCGGCATTATGGTTGACATTGATGCGCGACAGTGTAATTCATAACAAAATACCTACACGAACACTCTAAACACACCCGAAACATTTTAAAGGATCTAGGCACAAGGAAAATCTTCCCTTAAAATAGACACAAAGAGTTACTAGGCATAAAGTTTTAATAAGAGCTTAGTTATTATTACTTACTAGCTGACTAGGCAAACGTTGTTTTGTCATATTGAGTAGCCTACGAGCTATTCTCAGACCTACCAAATGTACACAAAAAATTATATAAATCGGTTAAGCCGTTTCGGAGGAGTTCGATAACAAACACTGTGACACGATATTTTTATATATTAAAAGTATGTAACAGGCGAGCTTATCTCTGCAAGATATTTCATCCAGCAAACCTTAGTAATGCCCGTTCAATGTTTCGTGTACAATATAGTATCTGTGTGGCGCCGGATTGAGATTAGCGTCACTCCATTTCCTCCCGTGGTCCAAATCCTCTCATGGTTATGAAAACCATGAGGGAGTATAATGAAACACAATATGGCTGGACAACGACTGACTTTTATTAAAAAAAAATTAATACAGCATAGAGAACACAGGAGGCGCCACTGGTGACATTTTGTTATAAATCCCAACACCCCCACTTAACAAAATAATAGGTGCATACCACACTATATCTATCAACATTTTTTATCAAATAAACCAAACATTTCTAAAAAGTTATAATGTTTTATTTTACATAAACCCTTAGTTAGTAGATCTGCGGGCATCTCTGAAGTAGACAAGTATTTAATCTTTACAATTTCATTAGCAACTTTTTCCCTGCAAAAATGATACCGCACATCTATATGTTTGGATCTCTTATGTTGAATAGGATTGGCCGACAACTTATGGGCTGACTGATTGTCATTAAATATTGATATAGGATAAGTTTCATTAGTTAACTCAAATAGCAAATTTCGCAAGTACACAGCTTCTTTGCAACTTTCCGAAATACCCATATATTCGGCCTCTGTACTGGACAATGCCACAGTAGTCTGTTTCTTGGTTTCCCAAGAGATTGCACAATTTGAGAGCCTGAAAAAGTATCCAGTATAGGATCTCCGATCAATTACATTACTGGCCCAGTCTGCATCTACATAAGCTTCTAACTGACTATTGCCATTAGCTGAAAACTTTAAACAGAAAGATTTAGTTTTCTTTAAGTACTTTAAAACTCTCTTTGCATAGGCCCAATGTTCCCCATTGTAACAGTTGTTAAACTGACTTAAGAAATTAACAGAAAATACAATATCAGGACGCGTCAGCACCGCTATATACATTAGTGAACCAATGAGTTTCTGATAAGGCAACTTTTTATCACAATCTTCACTTTTAGTTAAATTCAGTCTAGGCTCAATTGGTGTCTCTGCAGATTTACAATCAGAAATATTGAATCTTAACAGTAATTCTTCAATATAGCTTTCTTGGTCTAAAGTTATAGTACCATTCTCTTTATTTACAACCACTCTCATGCCTAAACAATTTTTAATACATCCCAAATCTTTGATTTTAAATTGTGATGACAAACTTTCTTTTAACAGAATTGTTTCTTTTTCATTGTTTGAAAATATAAAGAAATCATCAACATACAAGGCAATAATGATCTTTACATGTTTATTAATTTTTGTAAACACACACGGTTCTAGCTTTGATTTTTTATAACCCAAGGATTGCAACAATTCATCAACCCGTTGGTACCATGCCCTTGAGGATTGTTTCAAGCCATAAATGGCACGTTTCAATCGCAGAACTTTATTTATATCATCATCGCCACTCTGGAAACCTGGTGGTTTCACCATGTAAACATTTTCATTTAAGAAACCATTCAAAAAGGCAGTGCTTACATCTAAATGACAAATATCCAAATGAAGTTGAACTGCCAAAGCGAATAACAATCTCAATGTGGAATGCCTGACAACAGGTGAAAAACATTCATCATAATCAATGCCCGGCCTTTGGGTGAAGCCTTTAGCAACTAACCTGGCTCTATACCTGACTTTATCATCACTATCAAGTTTCCGCTTAAAGACCCATTTACATTGTACAACTGTGCCACTGGGTGGAACTTCAACTAATTCCCAAGCGTCATTATCTTCAAATGATTGAAATTCAGTTTGCATGGCTAATTTCCACTGTTCACTTTCTGGTCCATTCAACACTTCATCTAGTGATATTTCACTTGCACTTGTGTCACAGGTTTCACTTACACACACACTACTAAAACCATAACGATCAGGCTGCTTACGGATACGCTTAGGACGCTTCTCCACTGGAAACTCCGCTGAAGGCCCCAGCTGATCTTGTACAGGCTCCGCAGGTTCAGCCCCCAACACATCTGTGGAGTCTGTAAAGTCCTCTTCGTTGGTACCAGAACTATCTCTCTTTAGGCTTGGTACTTCTTTCTGCTTCTGATCTTCCAATGGTCTTATTTGTATCATGTCCCCCACTTCTTGGGTACATTGTTCTTTTTCTTCCTTCATTGGGAAAATTTCATTAGTGCCCTCACTGATATCAAAGTGTATCATATCTTGCTTCTGGTCAATCCCCTCCTCAATCACAACAATATCTCGTGTTATAATTACACTGTTATTGTTGGGATTGTACACTCTGTAACCTTTTACAGTGTCTGAGTACCCAACAAGAATGCACTGAGTCGCTTTTCTGTCCAATTTGTGTCTTTTTTCTTTTGGTACATGTACCATGGCTTTACTTCCAAAGATACGTAGATTACTGACATCTGGCTTAACTCCGGTCCAGATCTCCATAGGTGTTTTGTTATTTAGTCCTGATGCGATTGACCTATTTCGTAAATAAACAGTGTAGCGTTGTAATTTCGCTCCATTGGCTTACAGCCATAATTAACCTAAATTTTGATAATTTCTTTCGTTTTCGGAACCTTTTGTTTACATTTTGAACTTGACAGTTGTTTTTTTCCCTAAGGATGTCCTACTTTCTTCATTAGTTGGTGTGGTCATATCACTACTTTATTTACTGGTTTTTGCACGGACGAAAGCGGAGGTAGATTAATCTGTTGCTACTTTTTGTCTGGTTGTCTCCTTGATTAAAAAAAAGTCCTTGACTCATTCATTCTTTTTCCGGGTCTTCAGACCAAGGCCTCCATCATGTAGTTTTTTTGTTTTCCGCGGCGTGGCCGCGAATATCGTGTCAATCGACGATAAAATGGCTCGATTGATTGTTTATTTTAAATTTTGGTGAGTAGCTTTACTGGTTTTATAAATTATTTTTCGGTTTCGCACTGATTTGTGGAAATTTATCGAGGTGTGTCTTTTCAGATTTTGTCAATTAAATTTTCGACATGTCCCTGAGGATATAGAAGACGGGATTTGTCATCAATTTCCATTTATGTAAGTATTTCCATTATTCGCCAGGGAGAAGAAGCGAATTTCGTTCGAAATACCTTCAAATTTTTTCATACTAACCTAAGTTACGCATTTTCCATTACAGATTTTCTTACCTTTTCGCTTAAATTGCGACAAAATGCAGACGTCGTGATTATTTACATTTAAAGAAACTCGGTGAGTGTTCTTGATTTTCCTTTTAAAAGTATGGGGAAGCTTGCGTTCTTTTCCATACAGTTCCCATTGTCATTTCCTCGGTTAGAAGTGCTAAAGTGTTAATCGCGGATTTGTTTTCTTTTCCAGACTGTTGGTCGGGTTTCTTCTTTTTTCCTTTCTTTCTTTCCATATTTCCAATTTTCATTCCAAAACTCCACATTTCCTCGGGGTTCTACTTTGGTGCGGAGAAGTGGTTGCTTCCTGAAGATAACAAGATGGACGGCCCCAGGTTTTCCGCTGATAATTTATTTAATTTACCCGGATAATTTTCGGTATGTAGATTTATATTTCCATTTCTTTTTTTGGAGAGGCATTCTATGTTCACGGTGCTCTCACCAGCCTAACATATATTCAAGCGATAATCTCAAGTTTCCAAGACTTAACTTTCCAACATTATATTTTCCACATAGCAATTTTCCGACTTTCTACCGTGCTATTAAAACTCATTTACCTATAGTTTCCAAGCTAAATTGTAGTAATAATATTACTTTAGATTTCCTAAGTGCGTTTTTTTGCATAAACTCTTTTCTGGCAAGCGGCCAGTGGTTAGGAGTTCTTATTTTCTGAACCCATGTACCTACTGTGACTTTTTTGGGGACACTGAGACCTAACTACAGACTGCTAATACTAGTCAATCTACCTAAATTTAATTAGAATTGTCTAAAATAAAACCAGGTTTGACGGCCTTCAGCCCCAAATGTACATTTCTATTTAAAAAATAAATAATTATCATTAGAACTAAATTCACTTTGTTTCCTTAATCTCCCACTGCAGACTCAGTTATCATACCCGCCTTGCGATTAAAACCCAAGTGCTTTTCCTTTGACTATCCACGGTATCTTCTTTTAGTGCTGGCCTGGCGCCCGAGATCATATTTTTCTTTCAGCCTATTTGCCTAAGGTGTTAGGGTAGAGGGGGCTCTAGTAAAACTTGTATTCCTTTATAATTTTATTATTAATTGGTCAGTGCTAATTCATACATAAAATCATTGGTTCTATTTGAACTACAGGTCGAGCCCCGCCTTAACTTGAAGTTCAATTTGAACATCTTGTCAATGTGACACCTTAACAATAAATACCCAACAGTAATACGTTGCGTTAGATAAAATTCCTTTTCTTTCTTTTTAAAAATTAAACATTACAATTGACGCTTTTTTTCCCTTTTTAAAAATTAACATTACAATTGTCGCCTAGCGAACAGGGACCTGAAATATTTCTTACATTCATACATACCATACATTATTTCCTTATACTTTTTGACTTTTTCCTGAGTTCTGCTTTTGGAGGTTAAACTTTTAGTTTGCTTGGATTGCTTGGATTATCGCAATATTTTCTTTTATTTTCCATACATACATGCATATTTAGCAACGTAGTTGTTAAGTAAGGTTCTCTACTGTTATAATTATAATGCTATAACTTTATTTTGACAGTTTTTGCTGTTACCTTATTATTATTTTGAACTGTGTACTAGCTTTAAGCAGTGAATATTTGGTACCTATTTTTATAATGGAAGGGTCTTCTAAGGACTTAGTTTCTAAGGACGAGAAGGTAGCTACTAACACTATGGCTACTCAAACTTCAAATATTGTTACATCTGAACCTGAGAGTTTAAATCTTTTGGAGAATCATCCACATCTGGACATGATTGATGTTACAGTTCCATTAGCTACTAATGCCAATATGAATTCTAGCTCTGTTACTCGAGCTGACTTTGCAAATACTGCTTTGTTTCCAACTAAATTAAGTAAATATGTTGACTTGACTAAATCAAAGTTAAGATTTGACGGTTCGACTTGCGTCAGAGAATTTATACAGAGACTGGAGGAGTTTCAACTTGCACGAGACGTTGACAGCGACTTAATTGTCAGGGCTTTTACTGAGGTGTTAGACGGTATCGCGTTACAATGGTACAGAACAATTCGTGAAAAAGTTCACTCATGGCATACATTGAAGGTTGAACTTCTTAAACAATTCGATCGGCTTGATTTCGATTACCAAACCGAACTTACGTTACGCACTCGTAAACAATTACCTACTGAAAGTTTAGCAAATTTTATTGTTGAAATTGCATACCTCAACAACAATTTATCGAATCCTCTTGGTTTTCTTACATTATACGAAATAATTCGTCACAACATTTTGCCTACATACGCCGTACATCTTATCGGCCGGAATATAACTTCGCTTGATTCCTTAACTAGGCTCGGTAGAGAGGTTGAGCAATTTTTGCCCCCTGCTCCCGCGATGACAAATATTTCAAACGTTTCAAAAATTTCAAACATTTCAAAAGTTTCAAATATTTCAAAAAATTCAAATTTAACCTCGAACACGAATGTGGTACAATCTGAAGTGATTTGCATGAAGTGTCAAAAGACTGGTCATCACTTCAAGTTCTGTAAAGAATTCCTTGGTAAGGTGTGTTTTCGTTGCCGTAAACAAGGAGTCACTGCTTTAGAATGTGATAAATGTAACCCTTCTGTCGAGGCTAATTGTCCAAAAAACTTATAAGAACCGGTCGAACTCGATTTCGAACTCATGAAGTGACACGAACTTCGGCTGGTGAAAATTTAAAATTAAATTCTCCTGAACGTCCTCAGGACTTCAAAGATTGGCTTGCTTATCTCAAAGTGTTTTTTGGAGTTCATAATGCTGCACCCATCCTATTCGTCAAGAACAATGACCAACGTCCATTCTTGGAGTTTCAAGTGGGCGAGAAAAAGTTCTCTGGTTTATTGGACAGCGGAGCAAATCATTGTGTATTAGGTTCTAATTTACACTTAGAGTTTCAGAAATTAGGTTTCAAGATCAGACCGTTGCGTAAGATCGCTCGGACCGCTGATGGATCGAAGACGGATATCCTAGGAGTCATAGACTTGCCTATAACATGCGACTCGGTCACACATATTATTACTTTCATGGTAATTCCTTCGTTTAAACCGCCAATTATATTGGGATTTGATTTTTGGCTACAATTCGGCTTAGCCGATAATCTATTTAAGAATATCACGTTCGTGAACGATTCCGAAATAAAAATTTGTGCAGTTACTGCTGCAACTGAATTGTCTCCTTCTCAAAAAGAACAATTAGATGAAATTATAAAACTTTATGAGGATATTTCTTATGAAAAGAATGGTTTGGGCTTAACCCATCTTGTGGAACATGAAATAGTGACTACAGGTTCTCCTATTAAACAACGATATTGGCCTTTAAGTCCTGCTAAACAAAAAGAACTATACGATGAGGTTGAGGTGTTATTAAAAGAAGGTATAATCCAACCATCAAAATCTCCTTGGAGCTCTCCTGTCTTAGCAGTAGATAAGAAAGATGGTGGTATTCGATTGTGCTTGGACTCGCGTAGATTAAATTCTGTTACCGTAAAGGATTCATATCCACTTCCTTATACCACACGTATTCTAGATAATCTCCGTGATGCAAAATTTATTTCAGCTATCGATTTGTCAAAAGCATTCCTACAGATCCCGCTTGCTGTTTCATCCCGTGAAAAGACAGCTTTCGTTGTCCCCGGCAAAGGCTTATATGAGTTTGTTCGTATGCCATTTGGGTTGACCAACGCTCCGGCAGAATTACAGCGGTTGGTTGATAAACTGTTTGGTCCAGAATTCGACAGTCATGTATTTTGTTATTTAGACGATTTAATACAGGTTTCCACAGATTTTCAGGCACATTTAGATCTACTTCGCAAAATTCATAAAACCTTGAAGGAAGCTGGTTTAACGGTAAATCTCAAAAAATGTTCCTTTTGTAAAGAAAGATTGCGTTATTTGGGTTACATCGTTGATGGTGATGGCTTACATACTGATCCTTCCAAACTGGATGTCATTGAAAATTTTCCACGTCCTACGACTGTTAAGCAGTTGCGTAGTTTTCTAGGTATGTGCTCTTATTATCGTCGATTTATTTCCAAATTTGCTGACATTGCATCTCCTTTGACACGTTTAACTGGTGGTAGTAAAAATTCAAAACATTCACTTATTTGGAACTCTGAAGCCGAAAATGCATTTATTGCTTTGAAACAATCATTAGTATCATCCCCTGTTTTACAGTGTCCTAATTTCGAGAAGCCTTTCTTTTTACATTGTGATGCTAGTTCTGTAGGCATAGGAAGTGTTCTAAGTCAAGAAGATGACGACCATTCTCAACATCCTATTGCGTTTTATTCTCGAGCTTTATCTAAGTGTGAGCAAAACTATAGTACAACTGAAAGAGAACTTTTGGCAATTTTAGATTCAATTGAACATTTTCGACCTTATATTGAAGGCATGAAATTCACGGTTATTACAGATCATGCTAGTTTAAAATGGTTACTTGGTTTAAACAATCCTAGTGGACGCTTAGCTCGTTGGGCTGCTAGAATTTCACAATTTACATTTGACATTATTCATAAAAAAGGCTCTTTACATGTGGTTCCTGATACGCTTTCCAGAATTGAAGTAGCTTCACTTTTTGTTGACGAAATACAAATCGTTGCACCTGATGATGAAATAACTGATGTTTGGTATAGAAATATTTTCATAAATTGTCAAAAATATCCTGTACGATTTAAAAATTATAGAGTTGAAAACGAAGTACTTTATAAATATTGCAAATCAAAGTACTCTTTGAATTCAAATTTAGACTGGAAAATTGTTATTCCTAAAGAAAACATTTTAGATACTATTCGAAATAATCATGATGATGTAAATTCAAGTCATTTGGGTATTCATAAAACGTTAAATAAATTAAAAGCTCATTATTTTTGGCCTAAAATGTTTGATGATGTTCGCAAGTATATTAATTCATGTGATACATGCAAAGCTTATAAGCATTCTAATGCTCCCCCTTTTGGTACAATGATAAATCCTAAAACTGTTGATCGCCCTATGGTGATGCTTTCGATTGATATTATTGGAATTTTACCTCGTACATATTCTGGTCATCGTTATATTTTGTCTGTGGTAGATGTGTTTACGAAGTATTGCTGGATTTTTCCGCTGGTCAATGCTACAACTCGCGCCGTAGTAAAGTTCCTCGAAAAAGATGTATTCCTAAAGTTTGGGGTTCCCAAGGTCATTGTATGCGATAACGGTTCACAGTTCATTTCTAAAAATTTTGTGCATTTTTTACATCGATATAATATTAATAAAATATTCTATAATACCTTATATACCCCTCAGAATAATCCTGTTGAGAGGTATAATCAAACTATAGAAACTTGTATATCCTGCTTTGTTAGAGATGATCATAGAAGATGGTCTCAATTTCTTCCTCATGTTCAGTTGGCTTTGAACAATAGTGTTAATTTAGCCACGGATTTTACTCCTAACTTTCTGATGTTCGGTAGAGAACTGATAATTGACGCTTCGTTGCATCGCTTCAATGATTCTTTTGATTTAGATACCATTGATTTTTCTAGTAGGCAAACCTTTGCTGATTCTTTATCTGTTCTCAAAGAAATCTTTGAGAAAGTTTCTTCTTTATTGTTAGACGCATATAAGCGTAACGCGTCTAACTATAATAAGGGTCGTAAGGTGGTTTCTTATAGTGTAGGTGATATTGTTTGGAGGCGTAATTTTGTTCAATCTAGTGCTGCTTATTATTTTTCGGCTAAACTAGCTCCTAAGTTTATCAAATGTAAAGTTGTAGAGAAAATTTCAAATAACGTGTATGTTTTAAAGAATCTTCCTAATGGGAAAGTTGGTCGTTTCCACGTTAAAGACATAATTAAAGTTTAAAATTTATTTCCCTGTTAACCTTTTTGGACTAATGGTAATTGCTATATTGCGGTACTACCTTTGATAGAGAAGGAGATTTTGCCAAGATGATGAATGTTGTATGAAAGGAAAATGGTAGTTTGAAAGAGAAAGAATGTAAGAAAAATACTCTGTATACAATTACTGATTCTAAATTAAATATTTTTCAATGCTTAGGACATTTCGGATCTAATAATTCCCATTCTAAATTAAAACACTATAAGAAAGTTTTTGTATATATACTTTTTGTATAAAATTTTATGAGTACATTGTATAAAATTTTATATTCTATATACCTCTCTTTAATTTAGCTGTCTAGCTAATATACATTCATGTCCATATAAATATTTAAGCTAACTAGCTATACATACCTTAATTTTAGTCACCGTAGTTTAAGTTGTAAAGAACCTCGGATTTGACTCATACATTCATATACTTTCTCGATTTTGACATATTCCCATGTTGTATCAGCTTCGTTTTGGACGGCGTTGTCTGATCAACCAACATTTATTGCACTCTCCGGATTGTAGAGGGTTGCAATTACCTTTCGAGGCCTTTGGTCTCACATACTTTTTACCTCGTGCATGGAAGTCTGGTAGGTTGTTGTTCCAGTCACGATGGTTATTTTGTTGCTGCTCTAGGTATTGAGTTAGTATACACATACATTCCATTCTATACCTTTTACCTCGTGCATGGAAGTCTGGTAGGTTGTTGTTCCAGTCACGATGGATATTTTTCGTAGCTGCTCTAGGTATTGAGTCAGTTTACACATGCATATTTGGACTTTGTGCATGGAAGTCTGGAAGGTTGTTGATCCAGTCACATTGTTTCATCTTACTTTTTCAATTTTTTTGGTCGTTGTGCATGGAAGTCTGGTAGGTTGTTGTTCCAGTCGCACCGTTCCACCTTTTTGTTACAGCTTTGCTATTATGAAGCTGTAATGAACCTCCATACCATATCCTGAGCTGCGTGCATGGAAGTCTGGTGAGTTGTTGTTCCAGTCTCGTTGTCTCTTATCTTCATTTTATTGGGGTTTATTTTGAAAGGTGATGTTCTACTTTTAGACTCATCGGGGTTGGTTTTTGTTTCAGGGGCGATTCTATTTCTAGATTCATCCTATGCTTTTCAATTAGAGTCAGTGGCGAGGGTGCCTAACTGAACTTCAATTAGTTTTTATATAGGGTTGTTATTCTTAGAGTCGGTGGCGAGGGTGCCTAACTGATCTTTTGTTAGATTTTCTACGGGGTAAAGTTTTTTTTATCAGTGACGTTGGTGTCTAACTGAATTCTTTCTAGTTCCTTATTTAGTTTATAGATGTTAAGTTTTGGTGAAGTTTTTGAGTCAGTGACGAGGGTGTCTAACTGGTCTCCCATCAATCAATCATACATACATACATATGCATAATATAATTTCGATTTCTTATACATTCCTTGAAGATAGTGTCAGCGACGGGAGTTTGTCCTTCTGATCTTCATTATCTCCTACTACACTACATATTATGTTAGAGTTTTGTTTATTTTATTCTTGATTTCGTCTGAAGGTTTCAAGTCAGCGACGATGGTGTCTAGCTGGTCTAGTAGCTTTTCATGAGTATAATTCTTTTTCATAATTTGAAATTTTTTCATAAAGACTTTCAGTCTTTATTTTTCTGGGGTGGGGTGTGATGTAGCGTTGTAATTTCGCTCCATTGGCTTACAGCCATAATTAACCTAAATTTTGATAATTTCTTTCGTTTTCGGAACCTTTTGTTTACATTTTGAACTTGACAGTTGTTTTTTTCCCTAAGGATGTCCTACTTTCTTCATTAGTTGGTGTGGTCATATCACTACTTTATTTACTGGTTTTTGCACGGACGAAAGCGGAGGTAGATTAATCTGTTGCTACTTTTTGTCTGGTTGTCTCCTTGATTAAAAAAAAGTCCTTGACTCATTCATTCTTTTTCCGGGTCTTCAGACCAAGGCCTCCATCATGTAGTTTTTTTCTTTTCCGCGGCGTGGCCGCGAATATCGTGTCAATCGACGATAAAATGGCTCGATTGATTGTTTATTTTAAATTTTGGTGAGTAGCTTTACTGGTTTTATAAATTATTTTTCGGTTTCGCACTGATTTGTGGAAATTTATCGAGGTGTGTCTTTTCAGATTTTGTCAATTAAATTTTCGACATGTCCCTGAGGATATAGAAGACGGGATTTGTCATCAATTTCCATTTATGTAAGTATTTCCATTATTCGCCAGGGAGAAGAAGCGAATTTCGTTCGAAATACCTTCAAATTTTTTCATACTAACCTAAGTTACGCATTTTCCATTACAGATTTTCTTACCTTTTCGCTTAAATTGCGACAAAATGCAGACGTCGTGATTATTTACATTTAAAGAAACTCGGTGAGTGTTCTTGATTTTCCTTTTAAAAGTATGGGGAAGCTTGCGTTCTTTTCCATACAGTTCCCATTGTCATTTCCTCGGTTAGAAGTGCTAAAGTGTTAATCGCGGATTTGTTTTCTTTTCCAGACTGTTGGTCGGGTTTCTTCTTTTTTCCTTTCTTTCTTTCCATATTTCCAATTTTCATTCCAAAACTCCACATTTCCTCGGGGTTCTACTTTGGTGCGGAGAAGTGGTTGCTTCCTGAAGATAACAAGATGGACGGCCCCAGGTTTTCCGCTGATAATTTATTTAATTTACCCGGATAATTTTCGGTATGTAGATTTATATTTCCATTTCTTTTTTTGGAGAGGCATTCTATGTTCACGGTGCTCTCACCAGCCTAACATATATTCAAGCGATAATCTCAAGTTTCCAAGACTTAACTTTCCAACATTATATTTTCCACATAGCAATTTTCCGACTTTCTACCGTGCTATTAAAACTCATTTACCTATAGTTTCCAAGCTAAATTGTAGTAATAATATTACTTTAGATTTCCTAAGTGCGTTTTTTTGCATAAACTCTTTTCTGGCAAGCGGCCAGTGGTTAGGAGTTCTTATTTTCTGAACCCATGTACCTACTGTGACTTTTTTGGGGACACTGAGACCTAACTACAGACTGCTAATACTAGTCAATCTACCTAAATTTAATTAGAATTGTCTAAAATAAAACCAGGTTTGACGGCCTTCAGCCCCAAATGTACATTTCTATTTAAAAAATAAATAATTATCATTAGAACTAAATTCACTTTGTTTCCTTAATCTCCCACTGCAGACTCAGTTATCATACCCGCCTTGCGATTAAAACCCAAGTGCTTTTCCTTTGACTATCCACGGTATCTTCTTTTAGTGCTGGCCTGGCGCCCGAGATCATATTTTTCTTTCAGCCTATTTGCCTAAGGTGTTAGGGTAGAGGGGGCTCTAGTAAAACTTGTATTCCTTTATAATTTTATTATTAATTGGTCAGTGCTAATTCATACATAAAATCATTGGTTCTATTTGAACTACAGGTCGAGCCCCGCCTTAACTTGAAGTTCAATTTGAACATCTTGTCAATGTGACACCTTAACAATAAATACCCAACAGTAATACGTTGCGTTAGATAAAATTCCTTTTCTTTCTTTTTAAAAATTAAACATTACAATTGACGCTTTTTTTCTCTTTTTAAAAATTAACATTACAACAGCAGTGCTCACTGCTTCTGCCCAAAAACGCTTAGGCAAGCCTGCATCAAATAACAAACATCTTGCTTTCTCTATCACTGTACGGTTGAACCGCTCGCAGAGACCGTTCTGTTCCGGTGTGTAAGGACAATTTTTTTTGATGGACAATTCCAGCACATTCCAAGAATTTTTCGAATTCCTTGCTGCAGAATTCTGTACCATTGTCTGTCCTCAACACTTTCAGCTTCCTGCCTGTCTGATTTTCCACTAACGTTTTGAATGCCTTAAAAAGTGAGAATACTTCATCTTTTGTCTTCAAGAAATATACAAATGCCATTTTACTGTAGTCATCTACGAATAACAAGAAATATTTCTTTCCTCCGATAGATCTGGCTTCCATAGGCCCACAAACATCTGCGTGTACGATCTCGAGAAGTTCCTTGCCTCTGTTGCCAACATGACTGAAAGGCAACCTGGCCTGCTTTCCCTCGCAGCACACAATGCAGTTTGTTTTACTGACCTGAGCCTTGTCCGAGTATGAGATTCCTTTAACAGCACCATCTCTCATCACATTGAGGTCTTTGCTGTTTAGGTGACCTAATCTTCTATGCCACACATTTACGGACACTGAAGTTAACAAACAATCCACTTGCTTGATTCTCAACTTATAAACACCACCAATTAAATCTGCAGTTGCCACAAGTTCGCTCTTTTGGTTATAAATATAACAGTGCTTCGCATCAAATGTCACTGTGTTTCCTTTTCGAATTAACTGGCTGACGGATAACAAATTCGTAGCCAAGTTTGGCACATATAACACTCCCATTACTGTATTCTCGTGCTCGGTATCTCCAACAACTGTAGTTATTTGCACATCTCCACAGCCTTCAACAGGAATTTTAGTTTTGTCCGCGATGATAATCTCTTGCACTTGGTGTTGATTTGTTGTTTTCAACAACCAGTCTTTATTTGCCGTTAAATGGCAGCTGGCACCGCTATCGACGTACCAATCTGTGTGATTGAAGTTACCACTGAGAAATACTGCACTGAATGCATTAGATTCCTTGCTATTTGTGTAATTTTTAGTACATTTGTTCATGAAATGGCCAAACTGTTTACACTTGAAACATCTGACATTTGTTTTGACGTTTTGCGATGACGTTTGTCTATGCGCGTGCGTTTGGTTTCCTTTTTTATGTTGCCAACCTTTCGTCGCAAACGCATTCTGTGGACTCATACCAACTTCACTTCCGTCCTCCATATCAAGTAACTTTGATTTAATGGCGTCAGCTGTCAACTCAATACCCGAATGTTCCACCGCCATTATCATCGGTTCAAATTTCTCAGGCAATCCTGCTAACAATAAGGAGCCGACCCATTCGTCACTGATCTTGAATCCTGTATTGTTCAATCGCTGACTTGTTTCTAACAGCGAAGTCACATAATGAGACATTGAATCACAATTCTCTCGACGAATTGATATAAGGTTCCGAAGCAATCCGATGCGCCGCGTGTAGCCATTATCATCAAATAGCTTCTTTAGTTTCTGCCACAGTCCCTTTGCAGTTGATTCACTTTTGATATGCACGAATAAACTGGGATCTATAGTTAGAACTATCTTTGCTTTTGCTTTCGCGTCGCTTGGATCGGCGTCGGTCGTGATACACTGTTGCATACCTTCCAATATTAGGTAGTTTTCTACAGCAAACGCCCAATCTTCATAATTTTCTCTTCCTTTCAACTTTGCAATACTTGCAATAACATTTGTCGACATTGTAACACTATATTTCCACCAAAATTGCTTTAACTAGCGTGACTAGACCATAACCTATAATGAAACACAATATGGCTGGACAACGACTGACTTTTATTAAAAAAAAATTAATACAGCATAGAGAACACAGGAGGCGCCACTGGTGACATTTTGTTATAAATCCCAACAGGGAGGCCTATGTCCTGCAGTGGGCTTCAACTGGCTGATGATGATGAAAGTATATGATATATTTTGTGTTCTCTTACCTGACTCTTCATAGGATCAGTGTTGACCTGGCACATGTACGTGCCAGAGTCGTTCGCCTGGACGTTACTGACGTGTAGCTTCCACGTATTATGATTGTTGTAGGTGACGGAGAGGCGAGGGTTGAGAGCTACCATGTTTGTGTGTATCGCCAGAATTGCCTTTGAGTCTGATTTTATCCAGGCCACCTGCAGAGGAAAAAGGATTCACTACGTATGGTCACAGAATAACAAGTTTGTGCTGTTGCCGGACGAAAACATCGTGAGGAAACCTGAGGTATTCACGGACCTTAGCGCTTGAAATTACCAATCCGCGATAGGTTTGCGTGGTGATTGTGGCCGTTTAAAGTCAACTGCGTGCCAGAAACGTAAATTCTTTAATGTTAAATAATAATTAAAACATTAGACTTGACAGCGATAGACCCAGGTTCGATTCCCAGTGCAGGCATGTCTTTGACTTTGACCTATAACTTTGTTTTCTAAGTTATGTACATCTGTGAAGTTATAGTAGCAATACCACTCGCTAACTGCGAAGGAAAACATCGTGAGGAAACCTGTGTCTATGCTGTTCATATACCTCAGCGCTTGAAATCGCCAATCCGCGGTGGGCACGCGTGGTGATTAAACCCATACTCTCTCCCTGAGAGAAGGCCTGTGCCCTACAGTGGGGCTTATATAGTCTGCTTATGTAAAATTCATTTCACAATTTCAGGTGACCCATAGCCCCACTTTTCGACAAATGGCCGTACTTATTTAAAACAAAGAATGCAACATCACACTGTGCTCTTAGCGCATAAAACAATAAAGCACGGTCAAAAATCCTAACAAACTACAAAAAAAAAACACACTTTTATTTTCAAGTGGAATATGGAGTTGAAGTAAAATTGCAATTAGAGCCATTGTCCACGAAACAAAACACGCCTGCCTAGCGGCAAGCGGAGTGTAAAATTTCATTTCATATCTAGGATTAATGCTATAAATCGCTCCTATTCTCTAGACGGAGCTCGCGCGCATTTTAAATCGTTTGTATTGTTCAACGCTGAGACACAACTTAATGCGACTTGTTTTAAACGCTACGCCAAATATAAAACTGAGGCAGCTCGTCGCCCTGTGCTGCTGTCCTACTAAAGCGGAGGTACAGTCAGTTACTCACTCTTACTAATGGTTGGGTACCTATTTAGGTACTGAATAATAGTGGACTAAAGCAAAAAATCAGCAAACGTATGTATTTTCTCTCTGATGCAGGAAAAGTAAGTGAGTGACATCTGTCACTCGTCCATACACAACTAACAAAGACTACATCAATTTATCCATCGCAGTTTCATTCATATTCAATGAGTCTTCAGTTATCGTGACACAGATTATAGAGGTCAAACTTCTGAACCAACTAGACCTAATACTCAAATCTATTACCGATTCCGACTTAACTTTGACAGGCTCGATTGATCGACGGTCCGTTAACTGCCGACAGTCGGAATTGTCAACAACTGCGATGAGTTACTGAGGCAGTAACAAAATGTATCCGATACCAGCTTAGATACCACATTGAAGTAAGATTGTACGAATGGTTTTAGATAGTTTCTTCAATAACTGTCTCTGACAAAATGTTTGTGTATAAATTGTCAGTTGAAAGCGAGTATGTAGGTTCAAATTACTACAAAGACACACAAACTTTTGAATTCAATTTTGTTGGCAGTTTTCTAGATTTATCAATTTCAAACTGTATCAATACATACTATGAAAATTACTGTTATTATAATATCTTGATAGTGCTGCTCAGCTGACAAGTGTAGGTAGAGCCACTACGCCCTCTCTACTTTACAATTGTAGAGGGCCTTAGAGCGAGGAATGCACGCCGCCGTCTCGCGCGCATTTTTCATGTGACGCTCCGCTTTGTTGCGGTTGGGAAATAAATTAGTAACAATTTCATTGTTTGTGAGAATTATATCCGGCGCTCCTGAGCCAACGCCTCTGATGTCCTATCATAGACCACAGTAATGCATTGTAAATACTAGCTACCTATCACGGACAGTTAACGACTGAATTGAGGCTCCTCCCTGCTTTTACCTTTCCATTTGCACGTAACATTCGCAACTTTACACAGGGAGGAAGAACTTTAAGATTATTATAGTAGGTAATGTTATCCAAGAAAAAGATGAATGACGCTGCCTGCTGTCTAGCTCAAATAAAGTTCCTTCAAAAAATTTATGACGATGCTCTTTTGTTTGTACACTCCTCATCAAAATGAGACAAGTTATGAATTATTCTTTTCCGTAACATAAGAGAAGGGCTGGATCGCGATATGCCCTTGGTTTTCTAGCGCATACGTTTTGTGGCGCAAAGCACTCGTTTGACGAGAATGTAGGTAACATTGCTCGCATATTCACTTGTGTAACGTCGGGTTACATTGTTTATTTTTAGGGTTACGTCGAAAACCCCGCCTCACACAAGAATATTTGTACTTCTGAGTTCTGACACATGATTGAATTACCTAAAATTGTTAACACAAATACGGCACAACGATGGATGGGATTTTGGTAAAAGTACAGCTGCAGAAGAGAGTGTGACTAGCTCCCCCAGTTTATTGTATACAATAATCTACACTAACATCTGCCAGTGGGTTTTTTGTATGCATTTTGGCCAACGGACAACTTTTAATGGTAGATTAACAAATCGCGTATCGTACGTTAGAGTATCAATGATGATTCTCTATTTTGAACACAAAAGTGTATCTACTCTTCTTCTTAGCATCTCGACGCCAATTAATACAGGCTAAATGGTGTTGGCCCAAAATTTGACACAGCGTTTCTAGTCTGCTATTGAATAATTGTTTGAGAACAAAATAAAACTTATTCTAGAACATATCTAAGAAATCCGAACGCTAATTATTGTAGCTTAGTAAACAATACTCTTTGTAGTGCAAAGAGAGAGGAATTTATTTTATTAGTCTAGAGGTATTAGTTTTTAATAAGATATTAGAAAATGAACTGGAGAATGACTCATCCAGCTGCTGCCAGAAATTTCAAATCTGCATATCAGAGTCCTAATTAAGAATTTTATATTTAGGTAATTGGAATCGCTCATGATTTGGTGCGGGTGGTATAGAAGCTGATCGTCGGTTAAGTGAGATCAGAATGTCGACCATTACATGAATACATTCTACTCAGTTACGTTCCGAAATACTGAGTAGAATGTATTAAAATAAAAGTTGAGTGACAATATAAAGTGATGATTTTATTCGCTCCGAACAAAAATAAAAATTGAAGTTACCTAGTACGCAAAACGTAATTGTTACGTAATAACAGCCAGATTTGTGCAAAAAGTATTCGCTACACGATATGAAGTTGTCGGTGTGTTTGTAGCCTAGTCACGTACGAGTTTAAGTGGCATCGGGTTGTTGGGCGTTAACTGTTAACTCATGTTTCACTACAGTGTTCATAAATGACCAAGTTTGCAATTTCCACTTGAAAAATATTCATACTTTCCTACGACGTAGATGACTATTTAGTAGGTATATTGGTACCTGGATTCGAATCATTTTGGTCCGACTCATACAGAGTTTACAGGATTTGAATTATTTCAATTACACGTTATAAGCGTCAACACAAACAAAGTTTGCTACGGGTACAACTTTGAAATCACGAATAAACATCAAGTGTAGTTTTTCATTTCGATGTTGAGCGTTGTCACTTTAGCGTAAAATGTTTTCATGATTGTGAAGTTGTCCTGTTTTAGGGTTCTGTAGTCGAAAAGGAACATTTATAGTTAAGTCTTGTCCATCCGTCTGTCTGTCTGTCTGTCTGTCCGCGGCTTAGGTCAGGGACGATTAGTAATGGAAAGCTGAAATTTGGTAATCAAATTATATAATCGTAGAATAAAATCTAAAATTTCTTACGGAAGATTTTTTTTCTAGTCTACCCCATAGTATAAGGTATCGTTATTAGGTATCGTCGTTTATAAGTGTTGTGGGTGTAGGAAAACAATTTCTTGATTCAGTGATTTAGTGATCCGTTTGCGAAATATTAAGCTTTAATGCGAAATTTTTTGGTAGAGCAGAGCGTCCTCTGCCACCTTCTCCCGGCTAAACGGTTGTTTATAAAAACGTGAATTAATTTAGGGCAATAACACATAATAATGAAATTAAAAGGAACACTGTCATAGCTAAATCGGCTGTAGAAGTGAATGAGTAATAATCGACCAAGTTATAAAAGGTACACTTCATACAAAATCCATTAAAAATTACTTTGATGAAGTTTAAAGCAGGTAGTTAGTGTAAGTAACATTTCATCGTAGTATAAATGGAAACCTCCTACTTCTACGAAACCCTAGACTGCGCGTAGCCCGACACACACTTGCCCGGTTTTTTAATTTGTAATTCTTTAATAATATAAAAGAGCATCCTACACAATAGCTACAATAAGTCCCCACAAAACAAATTATATAAAATATTGTTCGTAGTGATGAGTAGAGCCTTCAATTTCAGAAAAATATTGGGGATTTCGACATACCCTGTGCATAAAATGTAACAAAGGTTTTGAGTCTCTTTGCATACGAGAAAAATAAATCCAGCGCTTTCAAAACAAAAGGGTTTCAAAGGTTCTAAGTACTCGCTTCATAACTTGAAAGGTTTCGTCACAGTACTCACCCTGTAATTTGACAGATGATTGACGACACACGTAAAGTGCACCTCGCGCCCTTGTGTCACTGTGTGATTCTCCAGTGGCTGCAGGAATTCCGGTTCCAGTTCCGCTTGTATTGGTATTTCACCTGAAAAAAAAAACGATTTAATAATATCTAAGAATATAATAGGGCGTTTATTTCAAGTAAATTAAATCCATATGTAATTACAAAATAACACATAATAAATCACAATAAATATTAACAGAAAAAAGTAATAGCGCACAAATGTGCGTTTAGAGTAAATTTATTTTATTTTATTTCTTAGGCACACAAAACAGACATTAGCCAGTACATTTTCAAGATGGTATTAATTATTATGTAAAATCTAGACCAAATTTCAAAACATGTACACAGCATGATCATAACTTATGAAACCTATAAGTATACTCCGTTCCACGAATCGAACTCCTAGGGAAATAAATGCTCTCATCTAATTGGTCAATACGTGCGGCTAGAGATAAGCGAAACAATAAGCGAAGACGGTCCGCTTCATAGGGTACCTACGCTATGAAGATTACTTAATGCAGTGGCTATTGAAGGTCACGCGCATCAACTAATGGGCACACATGGACGATTTTCTTTGGGAGCTCGTTTCGTGGAATGGAGTATAGACAAGTTACTTAGACTATACCGGTGTCATTTATAAATAGAATAAAAGGCGAATTGGATTCGCGCCTCTAGGGTTCCGAACAAACGATACAAACTTAACGTTTTCGTTGTAATAACTGTTTTCCCATATGTCCTAACTGCGGAATTAAGTTTGTAACCTTAATTTTTTTTTGTGACAAATATAACTTAAATTAAAAGTTTCGTTATTTCTTTGTGCCTTTTTTTTTATTTATTTATTTATTCACACGATGTCGTACACTGTGAGACTTTGCTTCTTCTTAAACTTGATGATAGAATAACCTCTAAAATTGTACTGGACCATTTTGTAACATTTTGATTCTTTATCTTGTTACCAAAATATTTCAATTGGGCAATTTAAACAAGTAAAGGACACACCAAAATTTACCGATGGAACCAAAATGAGACACGTGGTATAAAAGTTTAGTCTGTTAAAATATATTACATATTATATCTAGATGTAGACTGAACGGTGGACATAAACAGGTCAGTTTGATGGATTGTCTGAACCTTATCCAATTTGATAGATATTGTACGAGTACCTAATATGCTTAAGTATTGCTTTCACTCCATATTGTTAATTAAGTACCTAAATCACAATCAAATCTATTATTTACTCCAAAACAGACTTATAACAAGAATGTGAGGCATACAGAATATTCATATTTCATAGGCGCGCGGTCCTTCCCCTTGGGAATACGTTCGTGAATTTCCAAAATATTTCACTTTAATCATTTGAGAAATTTTGTAAGGAATTGAGCCTATTCTACTCGATTTTCAAAGGGAAATCATAGACTAACCAACCATCTAAGAAGGTACAATACGTACAAAATTTCGTAGGAACTTCCAAGAACTACTGGGGCTTAAGATGATTTAAGAAAGGTGGTTTTACTTTTTTTACGGCCGTTTACCGTATCTTTTTTTACGTTAACTTTAGAAGTTTTATTTTTCCTCGGTGGTGCTAGTGTCATGCCCTGGAGCCCCTTCATTTCCCACTTTACTTGCTATAAATTATGGCCCTACAAAAATAATGTCCATTCCAAAAATGAAAAAAACACGATTTAGTTTTTTATCCATACACACATCAAAAAAAGTTTGTGATCAATAGCATAAGCTCCTATAATTCTTTAAATTTAACTTTATCAATAAAAAATCTATGTTGTATGCTTTTATTAAATAGGAATACCCTGTTTGAAATTAAAATATAAAACTATTTTTTATTATTTATTTAAAAAAAATTGAGCCATTAATCATAATGTAATTGTGATAGAAATTTCATAGAAAGAAAAATACTGTTTAATTAAACTTAAACAACAATTTATTATTAAAAGTTTAAATTAAATATAAAATAACTCCTCCCCTGGCTCGAACACATGCGGAGATCCTCCTAGGCATGCTGAGGATCAAGTTATCCAGCATTTCCTGGGGTAACCTATCCCATTCTTCAATAGCGGCTTCCCTGAGCTCCGGAACTGTCTGGGGACGTGGCTCACGATTCCATACAGCTCGTTTAAGAGCATCCCACGCGTGCTCTATTGGGTTTAAGTCGGGCGAGCCGGCAGGCCAGTCTAAACGTGTGATATCGTATTCTTGAAAAGCAGCATTGACTCGTTGAGCTCGATGTGCGGGCGCATTATCATCGACCAGTACAAATTGGTGCCCATGGTTTACTCGGAATGGTCTGACGATATCATCAATAACAACTGCTTTGTACATGTCTGCTGTCATGTAGCCCCGATACGGGATCAAAGGCGTTCTAGCTCCAATCATAATGCCACCCCAAAAGGACACCGATTTTCCGCCTTGCTGAACTGTTCCAGTGGCAGTTCTTTGTCTTTCACGGTCGCCTGGTCTTCTCCAGACACGGACACGTCGGTTATCTGGATGAGTGCTGATTCGGGATTCGTCAACGAAGAGACAGTTTTGCCAAATGTTTTCTTCCTCACCTTCTTCATTTTGCCGAAGTCTAGCCCAATGCCATCTTCGTTGTTGACGTTGCCGGGAATTGAGCGGAGCTCGCCAAGACCTCCGTGCTCGTAATCCAGCGTGGTGCAAGCAATTGCGAACGGTCTGCGTGCTAACTTCAAGCCCAGAGGTGGCCCTGACTTCTGCTTTTATTTTAGTGACGTTGATTGTTGGATCACGGGCTGCCAGCAATCTAATATAGCGCTTTTGGGCAGCTGTCAAAACAGTTGGGCGACCGCTGCGGGCTCGGTCAGCTAAATTCCCCATTCCGTGGTACCTCTGCAACGTAGCCACGACACAGAATTCTGATATAGCAAGTCTGCGTGCTAGTACTCTCGTGGTGTATCCTTCTTCCCTCAAAGTTACTATTCTTGCTCGTAAGACCTGTGATAATCCTCTTGGCATTTTTTTAATCACAACTTTCCGCAAAAAATATCTTGAATCGGTTATAATTGACTAAATCAGATTTCTGAATGAGCGTAAGGTAGGACTGAAAGCCTTTTAATATGAAAAAAACAACTGAACGGTGTCATTGTTTTGTGTTCTAATTCTTTATTTTTAAATAAAGAATCTAAAAAGAAGAAAAAATCATAATATAATCTACAGTAACAAAAAAGATTTCAGTTTTTCAAAATGATCGCAAACTTTTTTTGATGTGTGTACTTAGATAGCCTGGGTTGGGCGTTAATCGTGACGTTCGTTCTAATTATCCGTCGAGTCTTTGATGATATTAATATTCAATTTACGTAGTGGTAGAGGGCTACGGGACTTTACTTGTCGATTTTGCTGCTGGGAAAACGATTGGGATAATATTATTATTATAATTATTATTATTATTAGTCGCCAGAGTTAGGACCGAAATGAACAATTTACCAAAGCTTGAGATAAATTGAGGCTTTGAATCATGAAGTCTACTTGAACTTGCGCAAACCTCGATGCTGAATGATAAATAAGCTTAAATTGTCTAATAGAAACAACTAAGACGCTTTCTTTGTTTTGGGGTGGGTCCAACATCGACAAAGAACATCGAATTTTACAAACAATAATCAGCCACATTGATAAGCTGATGTTTAGTTGAACTTGAACTTTATTTATTTTCAGGTTTCCGCTGCTCAAAAGTACAAATCGGCATCCTTATAGGATCACTTTCTTGTCTAACTGCCTGTCTGTCTGAACCATTTTGGAGTTCCGTAGTCAGCAAGGAACCCTTATAGTTTCGCCATGTCCGTCCGTCCGCCTATCTGTCTTTCTGTTTGCGGCTTAGCACAGAGACGATAAGTACTAGAAATCTGAAATTTGGCTTGGATGTATATATTAATCACGCTGATAAAACGGTAGAATAAAAAAAATATTTTAGGAGGGGTACCGCTACCCTTAAACAGGGCTTAGGTGACATTCGTTCTTGAAAGTGAACCTAACAGTAGAGTTTCTCTCTTATGTTCGCTTAGTACTTTCAGCTGAAAAAAACCGTTGAATAAAATTAATAATACTTTGTCTCGAAGGTACCTAAGTAGAAAAAAATAAAAGACCATGTCGCCATCTCTATTTATTTATTGTACAGCAGGGATCATGTTCATTTATGGGACTACGGGAAATAGTTAACCCCCATGAAACCGTTAACGGGACAAAATAATGGGACCACGAAAAAACATAAAAAAAATAGTTATGGATAATAAAAACGCATCCACAAATAGTTTTTTTTTATTTCTGCCTATAATGACAACATTAGCATAAACTATGTGATGACTTATCGGATAGCGACACAATTTACGGATGAACGCCTAATGATTTGAAAGGGATAGCTGTGGTAGCCTAGTGGGTAGAACATTGGACTCGGAAGCGGGAGACAGAGGTTCGATTCCCAATGCGGGTATGTACCTATGGCTTTTCTTTCTAAGTTATGTACATTTGTGATGTTATAGTAGCAATACCACTCGCTACCGGTGAAGGAAAACATCGCGAGGAAACCTGGGTGTCTGAGCTATTCACATAGGTACCTCAGCGCTTGAAGCGCAGCGCACGCGTGGTGATTAAGCCCATACTCTCTCTTTGAGAGAAGGCCTGTGCCCTACCGTGGGACGTATATAGGCTGCTTATGATGACGTTTCATCCGAAGTGTAGTACCTGTTACGAAGACACTCAGGAACGTAGCCAGCCAGCAGGCTGCTTTAGTTGACGGCGAAAACATGTGTATGCCAATGCCCGGTCTGGAACAAAAGAACAAAAATAAACAATAAGCAAAAGTTTACACCCGACTACAATAAATGGCGCTAGTAGTCTTTATAAACGCAGAAATATAGTAAAGTTGTTTATCCGTCGCTTGGAATATTTTTATCTTGTACAAATATGAATCCAGAATTGTCGCCCCAGTCGAAATATAGGTACATATTTTTTATGTAGCCTATATATTCGTCTCACTGCAGGGTACAGGCCTTCTCTCAGAGAGAGTATAGGCTTAATCACAACGCGTGCGCACCGCGGATTGGCAATTTCAAGCGCTGAGGTTCTGAGGTGTGTGAAAACATTAAGGTAAAAAAACCGGCCAAGGGCGAGCCGGACTCGCCCACGATGGGTTCCGTGCCATTATCATTAGACAAAGATCGAATTTGAAAACAGCACCATCTATAAAAAACAACAAGATTTAACGACATGACATCGGCGCTGTGAAGGTTACATAGATGGTCGCTAGATGACGAGCGCTATCTTTAGGCAACGTTTGTTGTATGGTAGCCCTCCCAAATATTTATTTTATTCTGTATTTAGTGTTTGTTGTTATATGTTATAGTTTGTTGTTATCACGGTTCATGAGACACAGCCTGATGACAGACATACAGACGGACAGTGAAGTCATAGTAATAGGGTCCCGTTTGGCACCTTTCGGGTACGGAACCCTCAAAATAATTAAAGAGACCCGCACTTTTTTAAACTTGCATACATACACAGTTAAAATCAGGAACCATTACTTTTGGCACTGCTGTAATCGGTTAAAAATAATGTACGTAACCCAACAGATCTCGAATAAAAGTTCATTTTAAAATATTCAGCGATTAATAACCCGATATCATTATATTTATCCCGGACTTTGTGGAACATTTTATTTTTGCACAAAGTTTCAGGGAGCGATAAAAGAACGGAAAGGAAGAAATTTCCCAAGTTAAAAGAAGCGGGTCTCGTTATAAAATTTCCACAAAACTTCTAAACCATTGCCCACAATAAAACATCTCCCCCCTGAAAATAACAAGACACAGATCAACAAAGATATTTCCTCAAAGGAAAAGCTGTTTGATTCAGATGTTCTTAATTTAAATTTTATTACTTCGAACAGGGTAAGTTATTTCCATTTTCTATAACTGAGCTTTCAGTGAAGTATTTCTCAATTGACGAAACAATGGTGTCAATTCTAAATACAATCGCCCAGGGTGGGGGACACTTTTAGATTTGACAGCGGTTAACAAAAGACTTAAACTTGACTTGACAACACTAGCAAAAAATATTTTTATGTAATCCTGCGACCGCGACCGGCACGGGCCTTTTTGTAAATAAATTGAAAATGTTCTATAATCAGTCGTCACTGATCATAAACAGGAAAAAAATGGTCATTATTTTACCCTTAACAAACCTCAGGTCAGCGGGCTCAAGCACAGAAGAAAGTTTTTTTAAGACGTGAAAAACACTTATTAGAAAATTACTCTCTAACATTTTTACTATCTTTATTACATTAATGGAGAGGCATCATGAAACAAGGACTTGAATATACGTCATGTTTTCTTAGAAAAAATAAGGAAATTGCTATTTTCATTACTTATAGTATAAAACAATTATTTAATGACACTTTGACTTATGTGCTTTAGGGCCGGTTTCTGAATTGAGAAATTCACTGAGTAAATACTTAAGTAACGTTTGGTCACGCTCTTTTCTGAGAAATTCGAAGAGACAGAACTACAGTTAACTTTTTAATTAGCGAAATTCTCAATTCAGAAACTGGCCTGTAGTTATGCAACATATTCTGTTGAAATTTCACCCATAGAGCCTGGCCTGGATTTTTTGCCAAGTAGAAGCGAGACGAGTCGGAATAGTGGAGTTTTTTGATAATTTTTACGCTCTTAAAAAACCATCTCAAAGTTGCTAAAATTCACCATCAAAAAACTTAAAAACGCTTTTGGAAAACAATAATAGATTAAAAACGCTTTTATTTAGTGCGCATAGGCAACTAAGTAAACCCACAATGGCAACCATTAGAAAATTAAAGGCAGCGCAATGAACAACTGTAATAGGAGCAGGTTTAAATCCCCAAAGTCATGAAAATGGAACACACTTCAGCGCAGTTACGTTACTAGAAACCTGATTTCAAGTTGCAGACAAGTTAACATCTGCCTGTTTGTTAAGTCTTAGCTTACAGCGCTAGGGTTTATTTTTCCCTGCAGGCATGTAGATTAAGTTTTGTCGAACGGGTATTGCATCGAAAGTTAGACAGGTCTGTCCCACTATTATCCGGTTGGCGGGGGTCAATGAACTTTGTTCATGTTAATTATTAATCGATTTGCAATCTTGGTTGCGGCTTGTGGTAAACCTCGATCTAATTGAATTTAATTTCGACAAACAATTCTGTGCCTAGACTCTGTTAATGGATTTGCAGTATGTGCATATGTACAATAAAATGCATGAAAGCGTCAATTTCGTTACATTGCCGCTCTAAGTTTACGCGCACATAAGTTTGATACGTTTGCGTACTTCTAGGCGTCAATGGAATAAAAAACACGACACATGACCCGACCGTGAATGGGTCATTGTAAGGGTAGTTAAGTAAACAGTAACAGAAAAACAAGCGAATAAAACACCGAATAAGCAGTAACACAATCGAAGCCCAGGTAATACTGTCTCGACACCTAGTTTAACTTGTAACGTTCATTAAGTCGCAGTTTCTGTGCTACTTTGAATAAAAAAAAAAAATGATTTTGATTTTGATCGACTGGTCTAGCAAGGTCACGTTTGATTACCATGGTAGAGGTTATAGGTTCAATTCCAACAAGGCGCCGCCGTATTCTGTTGTACAAATGGTCTAACTCTGAATGTTCTTCCATAATAATTGTGATGCCCTTGCCTATTTACCATACCAAAATATGGAAAAATATTGTATAACTTTTCGCAGACAAAACTTGACAAGTTTTTAGAGGATGTTGATTAGTTCTATAATTAATAAATAATACTTACTTCCCAAGTAGGATCTGTAAATTTAAAAGTCCCTTAATATTTTTTCGTAATTTTTCTAAGCACTGCTCATTTCGTGTACACGTTCCACGTATTTTTTTGAGACCAGAAGTCAGCCATTTTTTTCGTTTTGTTAAATTAGTGAAGGTCTCGTAACCTTTTTCCATCTATAACGGATAAGATAGGTAGTTCAAATAAAACGCTTTTTAAAATTCTGCTGTTTCAAGTAGTGGTATTTTACGACTTTTTGTCTCGAATGTTAGTTTCATGAAATGCGCAGTAGTTTAGAAACAAGCAATGTGAACTATAATAACTCAAGTACCTAATTAAGGAAGGTCTCGTAACATTTTTCCATCTTTAGCGGATAAGGTAGTTCAACTTAAACACGTTTTCAAATTTTGCTGTTTCAAGTTTTGGTGGGATTTTAGAACTTTGTTTAGAATGTTAGTTCAGTGATGAAACGTATAGTAGCATAAAATCGAGAAATATGAATTAATAATACCCTAATAATTGACATCTATAACGGAGAAGGTAGTTCAAATAAAACAATGTTTCAAATTACGACTCCTTTTAACCGATCTCCATTTGGATGTTTTAAACATTTTCGTTGCTTTGTCATATTACAAAAAATATTTATCGGAAAGAATAAAAGATTTTTAATGATCTTTCAATGAGTGCAGAAAGCTCAATTTTTTAAATATAAACTAGCTGCATCCTGGAACTTTGGAGCAATGTTTCATTTCGGTGGTCTATTTCACCGCTTACCGGTTACCGTTACGGCGGCACAGTAGATTAAACAGTTGCTTCACACGCTTAAGGTCCTGGGTTTGAATCCCGGCATGGAACAATCATTTGATACGATTTTGCAAAAAAGGTTTTTATTAGGGGTTAAAGTATGAAATTGCCGTTTTATTGCAATAGGTTCTTTGAATTGACATAGAATCTTCATGGTTTGAGGTTTTCGAATGAAACTTTTTTCAAATGGTTTCTATGAAGTTTTTTTTTTTTTTTTAAATGTGAAACATTTGAATATCAACTTTCAATTGTTTTTGTTATTCAGTTTAGACAAGAAAGATGGATACTGCGAAAATTGGAGTGATTATGAGGCACCCATTTTTCGTATTTTTTTATTTTATTGATTTGACGCAAGTGAGTCAATATTGTGGGTAAGGTAACGTTAAACCATGCCGCTAATTCCTGGATAGTTTGACTAGGGTCGCCTTCCACTATCTTTCTTAATTCATCATTATTCACCTGTGTGGGCGGTCTTCCTCGTGGCTCGTTCTTTAAGTCGAAATTTCCATCACGAAAGCGTTTAAACCAAAATCGCACGGTGCGTTCATTAGTAGACCCCTCTCCAAACGCAGCATTGATATTGCGGGCTGTTTCTGCCGCGTTAGTTCCGCGTCGGAACTCGTATTCAAAAATCACTCGAATTTTCGCAGTATCCATCTTTCTTGTCTAAATTGAATAACAAAAACAATTGAAAGTCGATATTCAAATGTTTCACATTTTTTAAAAAAAGAACATCATAGAAACCATTTGAAAAAATTTTCATTCGAAAACCTCAAACCATGAAGATTCTATGTCAATTCAAAGAACCTATTGCAATAAAACGGCAATTTCATACTTTAACCCCTATTATTTATTAGGTATCCCACGGCTACCTAAAGACTTCCTCCTCCACATTTCCGTATGCCTGGCTACTTCGCTGCATCCCGGCATTATATTCAGGTCTTCCCACCATCTTCACCTCGGACTCCCTACAAACCGTGGCCCATAGAGCACGGATAGGTAGCCTCTCTTATCCGTGGGCCACTGGCCAAAACAACACACTTTCATTAGGACTACGACCACTCTTTCAAGAGCGAATCCGAGCTACGAAATTATGTTTTGTATGAAATTATTACGAGTGGTGATGGACGGAGGAGACTGTTCTCGAAAGACGAGAACATTAGCAAAGTAGTAGGTATAGAAATCTTGATTGAGTAGTATATGATGCAATTATTGAATAAAGGATGGATTTAAAGCGAGGGTCATATTTTGTTTTTAAAATTAAAATTTCGCAGAATTTTTTACAACATTTATTTACTATCTTCGTCAGTAAATATATTCCATTTAGACCGGATTATTCAATAGTTTTTACTGTCTTGTATGATTTAGAGAGTGATAGCATGCAATTTATTCTCCAGTTAAGTTTTATCTGACTATTGAAAAATTGGCCCGAATTCACCTAAACCACAATTATTTTATTTATTTTTATTTTTGGGTATTTCCATGTTCCTTGTCTGGTTACTATAGAACAGGGTAACCTACTTTGGGACCAGGACAAGTAATTGCATTATGTAGAAGTTATTATTATTATTCAAAATAATTTACAGATTTACTCAAATAGATAGACAAAGGTTTTCGTTAGTACGACCTCATTTTAAGTAAACTCTTTTTAAAGCGACGGAAGTCAAAAGTCAAGATATACCACTTATAGTCTGTAAAACATAGCTTGAGCTCTACGACAGCTGTCACACTAACACAGCTAGGGATGGGACGATGTCGACATCAAATGTCACTTAAAGCGTGTTGATAACGTGGATGGAAAGAAGAATTTCGAGCAGTTGGAAATGTGAAATCAAACACGAGAAATATTATTTTACAAAGTTTTATTCAAGTAGATGTGTACATCCTAACATCAGTAAATCAGTTTCTGATTCGAATTCTGAATCAGATGATAGCATTTTATTCGCTCTGAAATTTGATAATGCTTTTTAGACAAATAAACTTCAATTCCAATAGTAGCAGTTTAGATCATCCATCACCAAATCATCGAAAGTTTGTAATTTGCAGTTACGATACTGGTTAGACATGTTAAAGGAGACGGATGGCAAACCAAGCCAGTGATTATATTCTGCATGGTGCGGTTTTTAATACTCCTTGTCGTCTTTTATGACAATCTGTTACAATATGTCATCGTTATGAAAATCTAGCTTATTATTTGAATAAAAGTCTGTTTTATAGTTAAAAGCCTTTATATCCATCAGTCTAATAGCTTCCACACATACTGCGAACTCCAGACGTCAACAGGTTATGGTAGATTTGCCGCAATTTAGCTGAAAATGGAAAAATCAACGTTCAAGTGTAAAATGGTTCCCCTTGAAGGAAAAGTCAACTGGGACACTTGGAAATATAAAGTGCTAATCGTACTCAAGAGTATACCTCGCGCTCTTGACGTAATTGAAGGCAGACTTACCTCGGATAAAGAAAGTGAAGCCAGTGGGACCGCAGCATCCGGCGCTGCAGTGCCTGCAGAACCCGCTCGTGAGTTCACGAAGGCCGACTCCAGTGCTCTTTTCTTTATGACAAATAATATGACAGAAGATGTGCTACGAAAAGTTATGCGATTCACATCTGCACGTGAGATTTGGTTAGAATTACATAGAATGTTCGACGGAACTAATGAAGACAAGACATTCCAATTATGCATGAGCTTCTTTGGACTTAAGAAGAATCCATCAGATGACATTGCCACTCACCTATCGAAATTGAAAAACATATGGACCTCGTTAAATCAAGAGCTTGGCGATGAGAAGAAGTTACCCGAAGTCCTACTCATCTGCAAAACTCTAGACACACTTGGAGAAGAATACAATCAATTTAAAAGTGGATGGTTAATGTGTCCTACGTCCGCACGAACCGTAGATAATCTCACCGATCGTCTGTGTGTCTTTGAAAGGAATATGATCGCGGCTACCGTGCCACCGGATCAAGAAGCCTTAGCATCGACAAGCACACAGAAAGGGAATACGAAAAAGAGCAAGGATTGCAAGATTAAGTGCAATTACTGTTTGATCAAGGGCCACCGCGTCAGAGACTGTAAAAAGTGGATCCAAGACGGCAGACCACCTAAATCAAACAACCCGCCTTCCTCTTCTTCAACCCAAAAAGAATCTCAGATAGCTGAAGTACTGACAACAGAATTATCAGACCATGAAGTATCAGCGACTTCATCGAATACAGTAAACTGGTTTGTAGATAACGGCGCAACATGCCACATCACCAACAGAGGCGATTTATTTCAAACTTTTGAACCTTTTGAAAATAATAACATGCACACCATCTCTACAGCTAATGGCAATGCAGTGCAAGCCAAAGGCAAAGGAAATGTAATCATACAGTCGGAGGTTCAAGGAAAAGTTCACGAAATCACCCTGAAGGATGTCTGGTACGTGCCACAGATCACGAAAAATCTTTTCTCTGTATTAGCTGCTCATGACTGCAACACAAACAGCAGGTTTGACTCGACACCTACGAACTGTACTTTTTATACTCGAAATGAAGTAAAGATGACTGGTGTACGCAGCATAAGCGGAGGCTTATACAAGCTAAACGTAAAGAATGTGATTCCAAAACGAAATTTGGAAGTCAACTTAACACTAACAAAGACACAGCTGTACCACGAGAGACTCGTACACCAAAATAAACGACATGTACGAAAATTTGTGAAACAAGAACTGGGAATAGAGCTTCCTCCAGATGAAAGCACATGTGAAAGCTGCATACTTGGCAAGTCGCATCGATTAAAGTTTGGTACCCGACCAAGAGCTTCAAGACCCGGCGAACTTGTACACAGCGATGTATGCGGACCGTTTCCCAATTCATTTACAAACCTACGCTATTTCGTGCTATTCAAAGATGATTTCACCGGCTATCGCTATGTTTACTTCTTGAAAGCCAAGTCAGAAGTAAAGCAGAAGATGCAAGAATTCATCGCGGAAGCGCGCAATACGAACCATTCGATCGAAACGCTCCTGAGTGACAACGGTGGTGAGTTTGATAATAAAGAAGTACGTGAGATCCTCGCCACGCATGGAATCAAACAGCGACTGACCATGCCGTATACACCAGAACAAAACGGATGCAGCGAAAGAGAAAACAGGACCTTAGTAGAGGCTGTAAGGACTGTAATGAATAGTGGAAGTTTCGAGCAACGACTTTGGGCAGAACTAGTTAATGCGGTAGCGTACGTTCTAAACCGAACAGGCCCGTCCCGTACCGAGAACAAGGCACCCTACGAACTATGGCATGGAAAGAAACCGAAGATTTCTCATTTACGCATCTTGGGCTGCACAGCTTACGTCCATGTCCCCAAACAAAAGCGAAGAAAACTTTCTATGAAAGCCCTCAAAGGAAGATTAATCGGATACGACAATGATGATGGCTATCGTATCTGGTGTGATGATAATAAACTGATTCGATCACGAGACGTTATCTTCGACGAGAAACCACTTGATAGAACTCAATGCGACGATGTTGTATCTCCGACAACGAAAAATGAAACACCGTTCAATGAATATGAGTTGAAAGTATCATTTAATCCAGAACGCATTGAAGCTAATCAAGATTCGACAACAAGCCATCAACACGACCAATCGGAACCTGATCCTGTAGATCAGATAGATGCACAAGAGTATAGTAGACCTTCCGAATTTATCGAGGAAATTCCCGCTAGTGATGAACTGTCTAGACCAACCAGTCCAGTATGGCATGACGCCGATGTACATCATTCATCTGACTCCGAAGATGAAACGATGACACATCCGTACAACCTACGTGACAGAAACACCATTCGTCCTCCACAGAAATTCAGAGACTGTTGTGCACTTACCGATGAAGAAGCTGAACCCACTACGTTCAAAGAAGCAATGAAGAGCTCACACAAAGACGAGTGGATTAAAGCTATGTTAAAAGAGATAGATTCTTTGAAAGAGAACAACACGTGGTCCCTTCAAGAACTACCTCAAGATCGTAAAGCCATACCGTGCAAATGGGTCTTTAAGATAAAGAAAAACCCCGATGGCTCTATTGATAAATATAAAGCGCGTTTGGTTGCGAAAGGATTCAAACAACGCAAAGGAGTCGACTACGAGGAAACATATAGTCCTGTGGCCAGATTTGCAACCATACGATCACTACTAAGCGTTGCTGCGAGTGAAAGGATGTACTTGACTCAATTCGACGTGACTACAGCCTTTCTCTACGGCAAGCTAGAAGAAGAGCTGTACATGCAGCAACCCGAAGGTTTTCACGATGGCTCTAGTCGCGTTTGTCACCTAAACAGAAGCTTATACGGACTGAAGCAATCGCCACGCTGTTGGAATCACCGTTTCCGTAAAGTACTTCTTGAACTCGGATTCACACAGAGTACTGCCGACCCGTGTCTATACACAAAGAAAGTAGGGGGGAAACAGATCTTACTTACCCTTTATGTCGACGACGGACTAGTGGCTGCTTCAGACAAACAGCTTGCTGATGATTTCATAGAGAGTCTGAAAGAAAAACTTAAAATTACGACGAAACCCGCGTCCTATTATTTAGGAATGGAGATTACTCAATGCAATGACGGCACGATAGTAATACATCAGGAAGCGTATACCAAGAAGGTACTAGAACGCTTTAATATGGCCAACAGTAATCCTGTCTCAACACCAATTGATGCTGCAGAAAACTCGTCTGCACCACATGTTGATGAAGAGAAAGGAAATAACAAGGAGATTAACTTCCCATATCGCGAGGCCGTTGGCGCATTAGCATACCTTATGGTAGCAACCCGCCCTGATATTGCCTACGCAGTTGGTATAGTATCACGCAACTTAGAACAGCCGACCAGAAATGATTGGAACAAGGTCAAACGTATACTGCGGTATCTTAAGGGAACTACGTCTCTAGGGATACAATACAAGCCGAAGACCATGAACCTACCAGAGCTGGAAGGATTTAGTGACGCCGATTATGGTGGTGATACTACGACTGGACGATCCACCACTGGAATCGTATGCCGTTACGCAGGAGGTCCAGTATCGTGGACCAGTAAAAGACAGACCTCAGTAGCGCTGTCTACAACTGAAGCTGAACTTGTGGCTGCTAGTGAAGGCGCCAGAGAGTTAGTTTGGCTGACAAGAATCTTCGAAGACCTGACGAAGAAGAAGAGTGTGCCAAATCTTCATGTCGATAATGAAGCAGCAGTACGATTGGCACACAACCCCGAGTTCCATAAGAGAACCAAGCACATTCGCATCCGACACTTCTTCGTGCGAGAACTTGTGTCTGAAGGTGCTATATTCGTCAAGCGAATTGGAACAAGAGACCAGATCGCAGACATCATGACCAAAGGATTGCCGAAGCCTACCTTTGTGAGGATGAAGTCTGCACTAGCATTGGTTTAGAGGGCGTGTTAAAGGAGACGGATGGCAAACCAAGCCAGTGATTATATTCTGCATGGTGCGGTTTTTAATACTCCTTGTCGTCTTTTATGACAATCTGTTACAATATGTCATCGTTATGAAAATCTAGCTTATTATTTGAATAAAAGTCTGTTTTATAGTTAAAAGCCTTTATATCCATCAGTCTAATAGCTTCCACACATACTGCGAACTCCAGACGTCAACAAGACATCCCTATCTGTGCAGTAAGTACGGAGTTTTCGCAGTACAAATATTCTGTGAAAAAATTCAAAACGCAGTTTCGATGACAGCTGTCGCGGAGCTCAAGCTATGTTTTACAGTCTGTAATAATATCCATGCTTTTAATCTGTGATCCATACTTATGAAAAAAAAAAACAACTGATTGGTTAAAAATCTTTATACAATAATAAGTACCTACATTATACAATCGAAAATATGGAAATATTTTTCATCTTTAAAGACATCAAAGAAATATCACGCAAAACTATTTATGATCAAGTGCTGTGCTGTATAAGAAAAAGTGATCTATTAATTAATGTTTGCTTGGCTCAGTACAATCTTATCTATCTTGCTTAATGCATACCACATATTTTTGTTCTCGATCAATCAGCCTCAGATCAATCAGATCTAGCAATCTGCCTTACATCGTTGGTCCAGTGAGCTGGTGGGCATCCAACGCTGCGTTTGGCAATATTTCGCAAACAGATCCAAATGACAAATCACTGTATTATATTGAGCATTCTATTCCACCGACATGGATAGTAATATCCCATGGGCGAAACCACTGCTGTTGTGGAGTCTTCCCTCAATCTATGGAGCACCTCTCTGTGTCCCTTGTGCCCATCCAAATGCACTCAATAAGACTTGCTGGAGGCCACAGAAGACGCTGGAGTGCGCGTGGCCGAGTTCTGGGCCAATGAAATCTAACTGGTTGGGTCACTGACACGATAAGAAGACGAGGCGAGTGGCGCGTTTTAAATGTTAAATTTAAAGCGCACCTTTCCTATTTTTCGTCAAATTCTGAAGTTTCAGGCCGATATTCAGAAACACAGCGTTGAGCTACACTTAACGTGCACTAAGCTGAGCATCGTTTGAGCAATCTCAACAAAGACTCAAGAATTTTGTATTCACAGTCAATATCTCGACTCGAACTCAGCTAAGCCACAGCTCAAGCTAAACTTACTCGAGCGTGTAATCTGTGGTACAGTTTTCGACTTTACCGGTCTATATTATCTGTTAACGCTACTTACATGAAAGGCATACTATTGTATGGATTATTATTCACAGGATGGAATGAGATGGCAACAAATATCGAAACTTTTTACGCGCGGTTATACTTTATTTTGACTTCTCATTACTCTAAAAACCAATGAGAAATGAAATACATATGTTTACTAGGTCTTTGCTAAAAACACAATTTAACTTTTTGAAGGAAAATGAGCATGCAAAATGTCAAATTGTGAATAAAAAAAAGGTTACCTACTTCACCACAGGTTAGTTAGATTTCTCGAATTGCCTACAGGTGTCGCTACTTTCTTCGTCATTGCCACCTGTGACGGACCAAGCTCCGTACAAGTGCTCACGATCGTTAATATCATGTTGAATTGTGTTCTGCACGAGAAGATTAAGGATAGAAGCTAAAAGAAACCGAGAAATGATAATCGTATACTTATATAGGGATTGTAAAACATTTAAAGAGCGTATTATAGAATCGGATAAAGCGCTAAAACGTATTTGGTTCCCCAACATAAAATAAAGCTAGGTATATTTTGTTTGTATCATTTGTAAACATTTAAGCAGTTCTTGTGAAATATTGCGTTGTCTTTTCTAGATTAAATTTTTACGATAATTGAGATTAATTACAATGACATCTCTCTTGAAAAATAGCACAACTAATAAATTTCGGATTGAAGAAAGCTGTTACTAAACCTATTACAATACATGGCAGTTCATCACTTTGTTCATAGATGACACTTTCTTAATTCATTCTCTAAAACAAAACAAAAAAATTGCATCCGAAAAGCTCGGTCATCCAGGTACTAAATAAATAGGCAATTTAAATCATATAAAACTTTAACAAAACAACATAGACTCTCGCTGTCGTTTCCTCAAAATTCACCCGCGTGTGTGGGCCGCGTCGGCTTCCTTTGTTTCTTTTGTTAAAAGCCGCGGCGTGTTAAGGTAGTAAATTTTAAAGGGATATTATGACAGCTAATGGGATTTACGAGTTAGACAAATAAAAATAAATTACTTATGTTAAAGTCCTTAAACTAATAGCAATAAGGAATAAAATTCTTCATTTGGCGGTGTTTCGTTATTGATTTAGCGGGAGGGCAAATTTCTTTTGAAAAAAGCCGCGGCATGCTAAGGCGGTGAATATCAAAGAAACACAAATGACAAAGAACGTAATTTATGAGTTAGACAAATAAAAATAAATTACTTATGTTGAAGTCCTTAAACTGATAGCAATAAGGAATAAAATTCTTCAGATGGCGGTATTTCGTTATTGGTTAAGCGAGAGGGTGAAGTGGCACCATATTAGAAGGGGGCCGCGAGGGTATAAAAGCGGGGTTCGGGAACTATTCAGGGCTGGTTCCGAACAGAAAATTGAGAAGTAGATACGTCTGTTGCGCTTTACTACGTTTATGCGGAAGTGAATTTGTGCAGGTGCCGGTGACAAAGGTATGTACTTATGCTATAATTTACTTACTTACTTACTTACTATGGATAATCTGTGTGTTTAGTTTTTGTCAAATAACCAAGGCTCGACGGAGGCGCTAATGTAAACCTGCAAAACTCTGTTTGACTAAAAGATTGTGTTCGTTATTTAATTGTGCGAGTCTTGAATTAGTAGCTGTTAAACTTACTGTTTATCTATGTCTCTGGTCCTTACCTTAAAACTAGGCGTAAAGGTTGATGCGCTTCATTCACACGGTAATCATTTCAAACTAAGGAATAGGTAAAACGTAACGAAAGTATTAGCTTCATAGGTACCTTTCTTTTGATCTTCGGACGGGACATTCCACTATTGCAAAGAGGTAGGGACAATTTATGTAGGTGCGTATATACCTTTTCTGCCGACCGTAGTTTCTTTAGTATTATTGCATTTTAGACGCAATATAGGGTGAATAATATATAGGGTGGCCAAAACACGAATTATTGTTAGGAATTGAAAGACGTTATGGGACGTTAGGGAGTAGTTAAGAGCCACTATAGGCTTTGTAGTAGTATATTCATTTCAAGTATATTGGCTTAATACTCTGCTTAATCTCATAGTTGCGTGAGCTCGGCTGGATTGTTTCAGTGTTGGTAAGCTTTCGATGAAGTCTTATTCCAACGTACCTTGTGCATTTGCTTATTACCTCTCTCACACTCTCGTCTGCCAATGCATTGTAGGTACTGCTGAACATCCCTTTGCCGTTTCTTGCGTTAATTGTGTGAAGCGTCTTGAGTCTTAAGATCTCTATACCTGCTTAAAGCTTTTATTATGTTTGACTTGTCCTTGAGTGGCATCTCATAGTTGCGTGAGCGCGGCTGGATTGTTTCAGTGTTGGTAAGCTTCGATGAAGTCTTATTCCAACGTACTTTGTGCATTTGCTTATTACCTCTCTCACACTCTCGTCTGCCAATGCATTGTACTGCTGAACATCCCTTTGCCGTTTCTTGCGTTAATTGTGTGAAGTGACTTGAGTTTTAATATGTCTATGCCTGCTCAAAGCTTTTATTGCTTTTACTATATTTATTTGTATGACTTATGTCTTTGGGAGACATTTCATGGTTGCGTGGGTTTGGCCGGACTGTTTCAGTGTTGGTAAGCTTCGATGAAGTCTTATTCCAACGTACTTTGTGCATTTGGGTTTTTACCTCTCTCACTCTCGTCTGCCAATGCATTGTACTGCTGAACGTCTCTTTGCCAATTCTTGTGTTAATGGTGTATGTTTTCTTAAGGCATAGACTCGGAATAATGAATCGTTGTATTCTTATTTCTAGTCAGTCATAGTGTTATTATTTTTAAGTATATATTAACAGTATAACGTAGTGGTGGCCAATCCCCATCCACGGTAGATATAATTAGCACTATCGGCTAGTAGATAATTGAGTATTGCACTCACTTCTTCTTATCCAATATTATCTACTTAGCTGGCTAATAATGTCTGCCTTAACCGGCCTTTGGTAGGGGACGTTATACTAAAACACTCACATGTGTAGTAGTATGACAAGTAGTTATTTATTTCAAATATTTTGCTACTATAATCTTATCTTATTTAGATGGAATTTATTTTATTCAACCTTTAATTTATTGTCTTCTAAACTCAACTTCTTTATTTAAATTTCCTTCTTTTATCCCAATTTTGTCTCGCTTCTGCTTATTTAATGTTGCTTTATTGCTATTTTAGTTTCTTCGAATCTTCCCAAAATTTACCTTTTCTAATAAACATTTGGTTGGTATTGAATGTTCTTAGTCCCACTTTTATTATTTTAACGGATCTTTTACATACACTCATTACTCAATCTCATATCCTAAAAGTTCTTGGGTTACTAATACGTTCTCAACGAAGGGTTCTCACTAGACTAGTCGATCACAGTTGGCCATTGGAGTGTTTTGCATCATAGTACCTTTCTCTTTACTATCGGGGGTTCATACGTTTAATATTCCGGGCTGGGTGTTACACACCTTGAGTCTGAGCTAAGTCGCCGAAATCCACTACTCAGTCTCAGCTTAGCTTGCGCTCAATTTTTGTTATCTCAAACTCAACTGTGAATACAAAATATCCCTGAGACTTTCATTTTGACAGTTGGAAGACCCGGACTCACATTGAGCTCACGCTCAAAATCGTTTCTGAATATCGGCCTTAGCGCCATAAAACGCGTGACCCATACTTTGCTGTAATAAGTTTGAGCGGGCGACGAGCTGCGCCGACGGGAGACGGCGGGTGAGGTAGGAAAATAGAATAGTAAATTTAATACAACCGCGAAAAGGTCTCAAGGGACGAAATTTAGAACGTAGATAGACCATAGCCTTGATTATGGGGCAAGGGTACCTTCATATTCTAATCCGAACGAACGTAATCGCGGGCACAGCTAGTTATTAAATGAACCTACTCATTTGTAACGCAAATTGGCTAAATAAGCGTGGCGAGTGGTGGGGGAGCTGGTCTGACCTTAATGTTTTACATTTAGTACCGCTTTGAGCTGTGGCACGGTAGTTACCACGCCCACTATATAGCAAATCATTTTACTTAACTTTTGCTACAAAATTGCACCTCGGCACTGGGTGAATATTGCTAACGAACAGTGGGAGAGGTAATACTGAGAGGAAAGTTATTTTAGAGAAACACTGCCATTTCTTAATTAAGAAGTTCACTAAGGGTGACTTGCGCCAAGTCATTAGATAAGGTGAAGGAAAACATCGTGAGGAAACCTGAGTGTCTGAGCTATTCACATACCTCAGCGCTTGAAATCGCCAATCCGCGGTGGGCACGCGTGGTGATTAAGCCCATACTCTCTCTCTGACAGAAGGCCTGTGCCCTATAGTGGGACGTATATAGGCTGCTTATGATGATAAGATAAGTAAGTAATTATATGATACTCATCAGTCAAATGTTATCAGTCTTGCAATCAATCTAGGTATGGTTTGCAAATGTCATGTTGCAAGATGTTTTTGGACTTATTCACTGGATACAGCTTACCCGTGGATAAACAGGTAGATAGCGCTGTGAGATAGCATCGGCTCAAGTATGCGTAAGTAAAATATAGGTATACATAAGCACTCGTATCATTCAGTCTAGTATTTTTATGCCAATACTGATGAGAGAAACTGATATTGAGTAATTTTCTGAATAATTTTCAAGCAGCTTTAACGAGGTCATCGCGGCTCAGATTGGCGTTAAATTGAAATTTGCTTAAGTAACTTAAAGAAAAGTTCTATTCAAATCGGTGTTGACCCTCGCCGCATTGGATATCTGTTTTTTTAATAATATAAATAAAAAGGGGACTGTTTTTATAAATAATGTCAATTACGTAAATGTTACAAGAAAATGAACCAAATGTGTTGCAAAGTTAGATTTTATTTATTTTGCGCGAAGCAAAAACATCTAAAAAGAGGTTGCAGGCTATGTACAAGCAAGATGCAAATGATAATAATCATTTATAATTTGAACAGAGTGTACCTGATTTAAGAACTATGCTAGATTTTTTCGTATCACTTTTAATCCCAGACCACTAGAATTGAACCGGCATTTCGAACATAACTGCTTTGGATTTTGTTTGTATAATAATAATTAGAGTAAGAACAGTTTTATTTATAAGCTATGTCATCAGCTGTACAAAACAATGTTAAAGTGCAACAATTTAGCAAAAAAAAACATCAAACAAATTTCGCAATGCACTGATTGTCATAAAAGTTTTTATTTATTCTTCATAATTATGTAGTTCTTGTTCACGAACAAAAAATCGCCTTTCAAATCTTATGCATGTGCTTTCCTATACCGCTACTTATTTTCAAAAAGACGAAACAGCCCGCCACCCGTAAGCGACGCAGATTTTATTCAGGCCTCCAAATAAACTATGGTGAACACTTTTCATATGCAATCGGAGGAGGTCTCGGACCTGCGGGATTCAATTACAGGGTCCGCTGACGTGGCGACTTTGGGTCGCTCTACATTACTACCGTCCACAACTCTTTTGCGAAAGGTGATAGGCTTCGCCCGCATACGTTCGGAAAGAACCGAAACTGAATTTGGAGCGTCAATCGATACTCGAAAAGAGCTGCGGTCAATCAGACTCGAAGACTAGCAAGCTAAAGAAGGCTTATCTGATTACGACTCATAACCATTGAGGTATTGAGTTGAGACCAGGCCGATTTGCTAGTTTTATACACTATTGTACAACCAAGACATCTTCTATGTTGGTACTTAATCTATGTTAAGTTAATAATAATTAGGTCAAGTAAATAGTAAAAGATAAATTAAAATAAAATTGGATTAATTGCCTAAAAATAAGAACGCTTAGCTCAATGATCAATTGCATTGATTGAATAGGACTTACATAAAGGAATCGTTCCGTGACCAGATTAGAGAAGTGGAATAACTGAATGAAAATAAGTAGATTATTTTACAGAAAACTTAGGTCAGCTGACAGATAAGAGTATTTATTTCACGTAAGCATAAAAACTTAGTTTTTGACGCCAATGCGGCGCAATGTGGCAAAAATGCACTTAAGTTAAAATCTAGAGCAGTAATGTCTCCAGATAACTAAAATGATAGAGACGGATGCAAAGTATCGTATTCTCGGCTCAACCGAGGTGTGGCTACTACCAACATTGGTTTTTTTATAGGTGGAGTTGACCGAAGCATATTTTTCTGGACGTCTCGTACGTATGAACGTTTAAATAGGAAGAAAAATAAAGGAGGTGAAATATAGTTCGAAATAGGGTTATCAGATTTTCTTGTGTAAATTCCGGGACATCCATATTTTATTAATTTCATCATCTTCATCATCATCAGCCATTTAACGCCCACTGCAGGACATAGGGCTCTTTCGTGGTTTTCATAACCATGAGGGGTTTTGCCAAGATCGCCACGCTTGGCAGGCGGGTTGGCGATCGCACTATGCGGTTGGAATGTCAGGAAGACACTGCTGCCCGTCTCCTGGTAATTGATTTCCTTAGTCGCCTTCTACGACATCCACGGAAGGAAATGGATTTATTAATTTAATTATATTTTATTATTTATGACCGCTGTAACCATTTTATGAGCATTTGGTTCATGTTACATTTTTATAAATTTGGAACCAGATTAGGTTCTAATCATCTCGCAAGGTTTATAACTTTAAGCTACTTAAAAAAAACCATGGGCTAATATTAGGCAAAAGAAATATGTATCACAGGATAATTATAATAATATGCTTTTTTTATGTTGCCTATACACCAAAAATTTTGGGTGGTTTCAAAGACATAGCAAAATGAACGTGCCTGACAATAGCTATCGAAGACGCTAGTTTGTTTTTCAGGAGAAGCACTTTTCAAAAATATCTCGACACAAACTCGAATCTATTAGAACCATTAGTAGGCATCCAGAGCGGTGCGTGCGTGCCGCGGGTCCGCGAGTCATTGTTCTGTTAGACGTAGAGGCGGTACTAATTGTTCGCACATTTTTTTAAACAAGATTTCTCAACAATTTTTCTTTATTTCTATACTTAAACGCCATTTTTTATTATTAATAAACGTTTATGACGTGCAGACATTCGTTTTTAGAATGACGAGCCAGATTAGCACAACAACGGAGGCACACGAAATGGTAGTTTATTTTTCTCCTGATTTGACCGGCAATCAGTAACTATGTGGCGAGAAATAAATATCCGGCAGCGGGTATCCCTCGGGAACTAATTGCGGGGCGATCACTATTGATGGCACATACACCCGCCTGGATCACTAAAAATTACATCAGAGAGTTAGCTCATTGCGTAGGTATTGTGACCGATAAATAACAAAAAAGAATACTTTGTCTAGCCATACATGTATTTCTGGTTTCACTGGCGGAGTATGCAGGATGTGACTTAGAATTTTCCAGACCTTGGTCAAATGAAATTCGCAAATAATGAAAAAAATAAGTGCTCTTGAGTGTCCATTACATTGCAAATTATCTGTCGGGCAATAAGAAATTTAGCTTAGCTAGCGAACACACGCACCCAAACATTTTGCAGCGCTATTACGTACATAAACTCACGCCTGTGTCCCAGAGAGTTAGGCAGAGGCATAAAATCTTGACAAACCTCTTTTGCTTCATTCATCAACATTCATGAGTTAGGCGACTAATAATAACTTGAGCGAATTTAGCTGGCAATGGCGATGTGTATATATATTTTTATATATTTATATATATATATATATATACGCCCGAGAAATTCCCATACTAGATAGGTAATAAAAGACGTGTGCGTTGGTGCAACTAAAGATCTAAATCGAGTCACTTAGTATAAATATTTACGCATTGCATGTTCACATTTATAGAGAAAGACTCAATTTGATAGATAAAATTACGTTACCCTTCTGTAGACAATATTTCATGTAGGGATCACTGTAAATTATCTCGCTTGACCCGCAGAATACTATTATCGTACATCACTCGTCTTTTATTTAATTAATTCGTTTTGTTTTCGGACGTCATTGTGACTGTTTGACTCTCGTTGAAGGGTTTCTCTTGTCACGATACCTGTTTATTTGGGCTTAATATTTTGATTGCAACATACGTATTTATTAACATATCTTCTTCTTCTTAGTCGTGACAGAGCGATCGTTGTCCTCATGAAGAGGCTCTATCAACATATAAGTATACATATTTACAAAGTACATCAGATCCAGATGGAAAGCACTCTAGATCCATGGTTGGATTTGGATTAACAAAGTACGTTTAATACTTAGTTAAACGTAGCCGTCCGCTGATACAGGGTTTTCCTAGTGCAAATCTTAGAGCTAGATATACCTGAGTTTCCATATTCTGCAATAAAATTGTACCGGAATCCGCAGATATGGACTAATAAGGTGAGAAGGTATGCCGCAATTACTAAGTAAAACAAGGCCGTTTGCAAACGGCGTCGTTTGTTCGTTGTAATATGCCGGAGGCAAATTGTGAAACCTCCCGTAAGTTTGTAAAATGCCCCAAGCTTCCTACCGCCGTCAAAAAAAATCTGGGGCAAATTGTTAAGAAAATGTGCCAAAAACTACCGCGAGAAACGTCACAACATTAACAATGGCTGCCACGGAATCTTGTTGAGACAAATAACAATTGAAAGCTTCTGTGCAAAACGCATGACAATTTGATTAAGCTAATTGTGGTTAGAGAGATAAATACGTTTGGTTAAATGTATTTAGATTAGAGTCTATCTAGCGAAACTTCAACAACTAACTAAGTTAGCTGAATTCTGATGTGTAAGTATGGGGGCTGGTCTTGCAAAATTCAACTCATCTAGTCTAGTGTCACAAAACAGTTTCCGAGACTAAGAAAAATTTTACGTTTTAACATTTTTAGAGCTGTTTCTAAAAAAAATGACCGGTTTTTTGGGTTTCAAGGACCAAAATATTATTTTTGATTGTTTTTTTTTTTGTTTGAAGGACCAGACGGAATAAAATGTTGGTCCTTGGCGCCCGCAAAACCTGGATAAATACAAGGTGCATTATGGAATTGTGTGCATTACAGTTTTTAAAATAGCTACGCCAATTGTAAGTTGACGAATTTGACCGAAGGCCGGAAACATGGAAAATTCGTAGTTCTTCAAAGATAGTTTTGTCTAAGAAGGAAAGTAATACTGAGAAGTTTTATTTAATTAAGCCAGGTTGACACTTGACTATAGTCACTTCTGAAACAAAAACAGAATAAATAAATATTAGGTACAAAATCTTAGCCCAGTGTCTAATAAACGCATCATTGTTCAATGGACTGATATTAGCACGACAATGATATTTGACCCTATTTCGTAGTTTCTGAAGCAATTACAATGTCATTCCAATGGTATAATCCGTCTAATTAAAAAGGCATGTCTCGTGAAGGAGATCAAATCGACGAGTTAAGTAGCACGGGTTATACCATTGGAATGCGAATGGTTAGTGAACTACCAACAGTGTCAATGAAACAATTATTGCCATACTAATATCAATCTATTGAAAAGCTATGCATTCAAGTGACTCGCTTCGCAGAATTACCTACAACTTACTTTTTTACAATGATTTCGAGACATACTTTGGCATCTGCAGTAAACCTTAAAATACCTTAAATTCAATTCTTAAAATTCCATCTAATTCAGTTGAAATAAATCTAATAAGTCAAATTCCACAACTAGTTCGGTAATTTTAACGTATCAGGTTTTCGGGCCAATATTTCGAGCAATGCTCACCTAATAAATTCTTCCAAAGAATACCTTAATAAATCCGTATCGGGTCAGATTCTCGAGCACCCATAAATTGTTGAGTAAATCGTTTGAACAACATGGCCCGAGTTAACCTCCCGCTAACTCGCCGTCGGCTTTATGAAGTTCACTGGATTTTGTCGGCCAATGAGCCTATTCACTCAGGTACAATGATACGAGCTTTTGTCGTGGAAGTTAACTTTTCCTTTCGAGTTCCCTGATTTGATATCGAACTTAAACATTGGACGGTAACAGGAGAAAAACCGAAACACCAGCTCATTCCGCAATATTAAACCGTTAAAATTAAACGTTTCCCCGTAAAAGAAAAACCAAATCAATAACGAATAAAATATCAAAACACATTTTATTAAATACACCCACAACAGATCACGTGATCCCATTCTATGAACCCCCTTTTATCAACCCCTTAAAGTTTTGCTCTGTTCTACTAGAAATATAATATATCCAAACAACAACATCAGCACAGCGGTACATTTAGAATAATGTTTTCCAACTATAATTTACGATTTTTGAGATATTTTTTTGCTCTACAATTTTGCAGGTAGCAACTATAAGCAAGTCTTCTTTAGAACGGTTACTTTTAACTTAAAAAAATCTTGTGTCAATCTTGAGGTTAATACCTAGATGGGAACCGAATCAGTATTTCAATTCGATCAGTATTTCCGTGTCTCAATTTCTCCTTCGGCAATCTTTCCAAACTAGGGTGGCCTGGAAAAAATTGTTATAAGCAATAAGGTCACCATTTATACATCTTCTTTTGTAACTGTTTGCTGTACAATAAAGAATATTCTTATCTTATCCTATTCTCCCTACCAGGATCTTGACACAATGCCACTGAGCTATCAAGACATGAGACTTTGGTCAAATTAAGCAGCACGTTTTAAGGAGATTCGTGGGGCTAACTAGCGCCACCAATAAAAGATAAAATCATAATTTTCTTCTTTTACAGATCGTTTTTGCACAAAGCGTCAGATTTCTTAAACCTCTTAATCATGTTAATAGTGATTTTTACGTGAACCTGAGGCAAAAAACCTAGGGCCAGATAGCATTAACGCAAAAAACGGGTTTTTTTGGCATAAATGCTCCCTAGTCTCAGGATTGTGATTCTAGGTTCACGGTGGTGGGTCCCAAAATTCACTATTCCCATGATTGAGAGATTGATCTGACACTTTTTGCGAAAATAATCTGTAAAATAAGCGCGGCGTTTTCATGCGTGGCGCTAGTGAACCGGAAGGAGTCCCTCAAGGCCACATTCTCTTGTAAAAGTTTACAAATGGCGATTAGACATTAGAGGTATGAAATGTTCATCAGAGTAGATATCATGCATGCAAAGGTCGATGTGTATTTCTGAATCGCGCCTCTACATACATTCCACATTTAATGGCTAAACGCGTTGATTCCGCAATCTATTTGAATAAAATATCATGTTGCATGCGTTAAACATCCGTACTGAAGTAGCACTAATTCTGCACAATGATTTCGATCACCATTTGGCATAGATAGCGCACCGACGTATATAGTTTATTCCAATCTAAACCTAATAGGTAATGTAAATAAACGGCTACCAACAACATATAAAAATTTAATCAATTCTTGTCCCATCTAGATTTAACATTATATGACAACTACTTAATACATAAAATTAAAAAGGACGGTGCTATTAGACAGTCTGTGGTATTTAAATTGCATTTAAGGAATTTTTTAAGCAATCGTGTTTTTAAAAATTAAACTGGTTATGTCTGGATACCAGATAACTACGTTAGTAAATGCGTTTGTAATGTTGACACAAGCCATACCAGCTTGTCAATGTAAATTTCTTTGTGTAGTTTTTTTCTTCAGTCGAAACAATCTCTTTTTTTAGCTGAAAGCCGGGTTTTGACAGTCTTAGTATGCTCGGACCGTATGCGTACAGTTTTAGTTTGATTACGACGACGCACTCGGTCCGAGCGTTCTGACCGTCGCCATAAGTAGCATTAACCTCGCCTATGTGCAAAACTGCCTGTTTAAATATTGTAATAAAGGATTTAATAATAATCAACTAAAACTGTACGCACACGGTCCGAGCGTACTAAGACCGTCAAAATCCGGCATTAGGCCCACGTGGTGGTGGAGTCAGCTTTTCTTCTTTTCTCTCGCCACTTCGCCTTATTCATGACCTCGCTTCAGACCTCGCATTTTTGAGGCGGCAAAGAAGTCCGCAAAAACATAGTTTACATTGTTTATCTCCATTGAACATTGAAAGAGAATAGACAGTGCAACTCTACATTGCCGCACGCGACCGCAGCCGCATTGTGCCAAATCACTCAACATTTGCATTTAACTTGCATTTAACAATAATGCCTGAATGATTCAGCGCGGACGGGGAATGGCGTGACGTGAAGTTGAGTGAATCCTAGCAGATATAAAACGTTACAAATTGAATAGAATGTAGAGGTGGATTTTACGGGATAAACGTTCATAATACCTAATAGGTAGAACCGTTCTTGTTGTTAAATATAGTCGACCGAAGAAAGAGGATATATTCTATTAAGAATACTTCTTATCAAAAATAGTTCTTCTTTTTGCTAACGAGTTCAAAATCCAGTTCGAGGAATTATTTCATTCTTGAAGCATGAAAATACACCCAGACTGAGGTCATTTGTACAAATGTACGGCGGCCCCCACTGGGAATCGAACCCCCGACCTCTGTTTTGGTAGCTAAGCGCCTTAATGGCTAGAACAAAGAGGCACAATAAAGAACATTATGAGATAAGATATGATAAGAATATTCTTTATTGTACCAGGAAAAACACAAACATGAAATGTTTACTTTAGAACACGTTATTGTATAAACTGCAAACAGCATACTGCGATCGCCAACCCGCCTGCCAAGCGAGGCGATTATGGCAAAACCCTTCATTGTTAGGAAAACCATGAAGGAGGCCTGTGTCCTGCTGTGGGCGTCGAGTGGCTGATGATGATGATGATGATGATTGTATAAACCAGGAAACAAAAAGGCATTAAAAGGCTTACATATCTAAGTTTTTTCCTTCACAGCTAGAAAACCAAGTCAAAGTATGTCCTTCTGTCATATAATATTTAGTTTTGGACCGCCACATCCCCGGGCTGTCCGACTGACAACTTGTCACCTAGGCCCATTATTCATGTGAACAATTTTCCAGGTGTCGCCGGCAGCCTAACGCAAATGATAAATACATCGGGACTTGCCTAGTCCGTAAAGTCTAGGCTTTTATTTTTTTGCAAAATATTAACTGAGAATACTGAAAAATTAGATAGAAAAGCTACAAAGCTTTTGAGCCGGAGAATGTGGTTCTGCCTCTTTGTCGAATGTCAATGTACAGTGTAAGTTGCCTTCGGGTCGAAAATCTAATGGAGAGAGAAAGGCAGCAGAAAAACTCCACTCGACCATCGTCGAAAATCATATTAGTTAATCTTGTGGAATAATAGATAATCAAATTAAGTTCATGTGAAGTTCGATCGCTATTATATGAGTTGTTTCATTCGAAGATATAATTTCTTCCTTAAACCTACAGGCAGTTGCACGTCTTTTAAAGTAAACAAAACATTTAAAAAGTGTTTTAGACTCTCGGTCTGACCAGCTTCATACGCCGCCATGACAGGTAACTCATTATTTTAAGAGACTTTACATAGGTTAGAACAAAGCTTTCGTTGGGTTCAAATTTGACATCCATCCTTAGTTATCATAATAATTACAAAGTCTACATATCAGTCAATACCAATTATTTGTTCCGAAGGAACACAAACGGATCGAGCTAACTCGCTCGGATCACAGAGAGGTCTATTATAGAAGTGCGCAAATGCATTAGACGAGCTGGTCCAGCCAGCTGACTGTTTGATGGCGTCAATGCTGCAGCGGGCGACACGCGCCGCCGCCGTGCTGGCGTGGTGCGTGCTAGGCGCGCTGAATGTCGATATATCGACACCGCTTACGGACAGAACTTGTTTGATCTATCTGCTAATCACTAAGCGGTAACGTACGTTGCTGTTTCTCATATTTTTTGTAATAAACATATAATCTATGAGAACAGAAGCAGGGCATATGTTGACTTTCTCATGAAAGTGTGGGAGAAATGATAAGGGTTGTTCGCGGCCGCGGGCAGAGGTTTTTACTGAAATTAAAATTCTAATTCCGTTTTGAGAAATTGAAATGTTTTCTGTCTTAATGAGTGACAGGGTTTGTAGTCTATCATCATCAGCCATTTGACGCCCACTGTAGGACAGGCCTCCCTCGTTGTTTTCATAACCATGAGAGGTTTTGCCATAATCGCCACGCTCGGCAGGCGGGTTGGCGATCGCAGTATGCGGTTGGAATCTCAGGAAGACGCTGCTGCCCGTCTCCTGGTAATTGATTTCCTTAGTCGCCTTCTACGACATGCACGGAAGGAAATGGAGTGACGCTATTCTTAATCCGGCGCCAAACGGTAATTGTAGTTTACCGTGTGGTGCACGGTATTGTAGTCTATGTGCTGTACAAATGGCTAATAATATGACTAGTCTTCTAGTTAATTTTTCAATTTTGAGATCTAAATTTGGGTGCCAATTCGAGAGTACATGTAAAACGAGTTGTGGGCCCCAAGTACAAGCATACTTAGGCATGTTTGGTTGTAGCCTATATGATCCTTTAAGCAACCGTTTTATAGAGTCATCGCCGCCTACTTGATTGCCCAATAAAAGTGACAGCGCGGACCGATGGGAATTAAGCGTGCAGTATGAACAACCTCTATCCAACTGTTCTGTAAGAATAGTAGTTTATGTGACTGTCACATAATGAGGGTTATTAAAACACGAGCGAGATTTTAAAAAACGAGCCTTGGCGAGTTTTTTAATAGCATTCGCGAGTGTTTTAATACCAGGTTATGTGCAGTCTCATACACTACTTTATCTACACTCATAATGAAATTTTTGAAACAAAATGGCGCAATTTCGACAAAAGTATCTTGACATTCAATCGTCTGCACTCAGTTTTGCGCGCGCAATTTTAGGTATTTTTATTTGCACTTTTGGTACCATGAAAATGAACTTAGGTTTTTTATAGAGTCAACTTTTGACATTAAAAAAAAACTTAAGTTTTGTTCCGTGATCACAGCAACACTTTAAAAAAAATAACTGTTACATAAAGTGAAAAATCTGACCTTTAACCACTCGTCTGCCGCGACACAGATCTGTGTCCAACTTAGTATGGGCCACCTATACGTTGCGTTCCGCGAGGGCAGTTCAGGAGTTAATGTAACTTTATATTACACTTTTTTTTATTTTCTTTATAGTTATGTATTGTTTAAAGCCTGTCAATATGTGTTTACCTTTGAATTCTTAATTTGAAGATTATGATATGAGTGTGGAAAAACATAATACTGCTGTTTTAGCATACTGCAGTACGTCAGTTTTAGATGATGTACAGAGCTGCCACCAAACGTGACGCTGTAATGTTTAACAGCGGCGTCTGCGAGTGACGCTAGAATGAGGTTGATCGCGGCGGGTGGCGAGCCGCGCAGGGAGAACGCGGCTGACCACAGAGCTGACCAATATATCTTGGAGAAGCGGGAACTACGAGTGGGATGGCCAGTGTGGGAAAACCAGTGCAAACCGATCGCTTCGTTATCTATGGTTTTTCGCAAACACTTTAAAGTTAAAAATAATGGTGGAAAAGCATAAAAAATTGACTTCCAATTAATTGTGAGCAATCACGACCGTAGCGTCTGAATCGGGTTTCCATGACACATACACATCGCATTTGGCGTAAGAGCGCGACACAAATAAATCAATTTCTTTATATCCAATTTTACAGGTCATTGTAAGGAATGCGCTAAGAGATAACTCCCATTCTGTATCAGGATTAATTTTTCTGCATCCGCGCAGTCATTTTTTGTGTTTACAATGACGCAAATATTATAACATAGCATTCCTTGCACCAACGCCAAATAGATCGTGTTAGGTCATTTAGATGTGGGAATTGTACCCCACCTATACGATTTATATAGCTTATATCCGTTATGAATCCGAAGCAATATTGAACAATTTTTATTGTTGTGAGCAAACCTCTTTAAACCCAAAAAAAGCAGCTAATAACTCTAAATAGTTTATATGATAGGCGGTTTCTTATGACTTCCAGCTACCGTGAGCACGATTGACCCCACAAACCGCGCCTCAGCCTGTTCTAGACGCATCTGTATATACCTCAAGCAAAAGGTTGTATCCTATAGCTCTCATAGAATTGCTAGTTGTAGCTATGTTTAATAGCCGCCAGTTTAAGTCTCCGAGCATAATAAATACTCGATGGTTGTATTTTTGCTACATAATGGAAAAATTGCGCTAAAAAACTAGGAGTCGGGACTCGCGCACGAAGGATTCCGTACTGCTACATTATCTATACAACACTAGACACAAAGATAGAGAAAAAACGGCTAAAAATTACGTTTGTTGTGATTTTATTTTAACTTCATTATTTATATTAATATTCTGTGAATATTTCAAGCGTCTACCTGTTACTGTAGATTTCTGTTAGTAAATAAATTAAAAATCGGCCAAGTGTGAGTCGCACTCGCGCACAAAGAGTTCCGTACCATTATATATACAACATTTTAATATTTTGAGAGTCTACCTGTTGCCGTTATTAATATCGAGCAAAAACGGCAAAAAAATTACGTTTGTTGTATGGGAGCTCCCCTTAAATATTTAGTTTATTCTGTTTTTAGTATTTTTGTTATAGCGGCAATAGAAATACATCATCCGTGAAAATTTCAACTGCCTAGCTAACTGACGGTTCATGAGACACAGCCTGGTTTCAGACAGACAGAGAGACGGACAGTGAAGTCTTAGTAATAGGGTCCCGTATAGCACAGCGGTAGTAGCCTAGTGGGTAGAACATTGGACTCGGAAGCGAGAGACCCAGGTTCGATTCCCAGTTCGGGCATGTACCTACGACTTTGTTTTCTAAGTTACGTACATTTGTGAAGTTATAGTAGCAACACCACTCGCTATCTGTGAAGGAAAGCATCGTGAGGAAACCTGAGTGTCAGAGCTATTCACATACCTCAGCGCTTAAAATCGCCACTTCGCTGTGGGCACGCGTGGTAATTAAGCCCACACTCTCTCCCTGAGAGAAGGCCTGTGCCCTACAGTGGGACGTATATAGGCTGCTTATGTTGGCACCCTTCGGGTACGGAACCCTAAAACCAACCGTATTTGTCGCTAGATTCGAGTGAATTGTCGGGCTCAAGCGCGACTTTGACGACCCTCCCGATAATGTCGAATTTTTCATAATAAGAGCCCATGTATTTCTGTCGTTCTTAAATGTTTATGTAAGGCCATCCGTATTTGACAGCTAGGCACGTGGCTGTGAGAACGCCGATCAGCTGAGAGAATTCGCGAATAGTACACTGTAAGAGTGGAATATTTCTTAACTAACTGTTCAATATTGCTTCGTTTTTCCTCTGGTAAAGAAATTTTTAACGTTTTTGCATAGAAAATGAAACCTAATGTTCCAAGGAACTTTTTTTCGTCATTGATAACAAAACCTAAGCATTACAATTACCTTATTATCGCATTCACATTGTCAATACATTTATTGTAATCACTAGCTATGTCGATGTCGTCTAGGTAAATAACCGACTGATGACCTTGTCGTCTTAGTTGGGTAACCTTGGTGAAAACTCTGGGAGCTACTGATAGTCCATACGGCATTGAATTAAATTCGTAAGTAATGACCTTATTTGACCGCCATGGCGTGAACTGAAATCTTAAATACTTCCGGTCTCCTTCAGATATAGGAAGTAGTAAGAAGGCCTCCCGTAGGTCTATGTTAGCTAAAACCCCATTTTTTTGTCGAATTAATTTTGACGTGGTACGATAATCTTCGTTTTGAAGTGTGAGTTCAAGAGATTTAAGGTTTAATATAAACCGCTTACCCCGTTGGGTTTGGATGCCAAAAAATCTTAGAAATATTGATCATTTGATGATTCACAGACAGTTATTGCGCCAGAGGCGGCTCGTGACTTTATTTTATGGGTGTTCACAAAAAGATTGAAAAGTCTTGCTAGTTGGGCAACTTGTTCGGGTTTAAAACACACGCGTAAAAGTTTTAGTTTTTGAAGCACATTTTTGTGTCAGGGCGAGTTCAGGCCGTGGTGGCCCCTTTGATTTTAGGTCAAGACGCTTTTCTAAAGTCTTTTCACAGTTTTTAATATAACATACATTGTATTGTTCCATTTTCAGCACAAATAACGCACAGAAACTAATTTAAATAGCGGAATAACACAAAACTGTCGTAGATATAGCTCCACTCGGTAACAACTTGACACCAAATCTTATGCTTGAAAACATTTTAACTTCGTACGTAGTTAATTATTTCTAGTAAACTACTATAATGTGTGTAGGTCTTTGTGTGCATAGGTTTATTTATAGGTAGCAGATAAAATTTTGATTTTTTTATTAAGTAATGTACTTAGTTACTTATTTTTGTGGGAGTGCACTGCACCAGCGCTCTATAAGACGAGCCGCCTCTGGCCAAGATCAATCAATTTATTTATGGCTACCTGCATATCTATGTTTTCACTATGTGATAAATTATTGTTTGGTATTTAAACTTGTTCGAATGGAACAGAAAAAGAAAGATCAATTACTTCCCTAACCCATTTCAAAACATCTTCATTAGATGTAATTTTAGCCAACATTTGTAAAATTAAGAAATTCTTCCAGCATGTAGGTACCGGTGTTATTAGCGTGTGGGTGCGCGGCCCCCAGCTGAGTATGGGTCCTTCGTCTAATGCTGTGGATGCGGCGCGGGTGGCGCGGTGTGTCCGCTGGGCACGGGTGACTCTGAATTGCCAAATAGGCTGTCGTTTTGCTCTGGGTATTGAATCACATTCAGGTATCACTTCTCCAAAGTAGGCGTCACGAGTTTTATTCTGTTTGCTGTCGATAAGAAACGTAAATCCGCTAGTATTCGGCAGCTATCGCTGAGATGTTTCATCGCCGAGATTTTGTCCTCTGATTGCAGCAGTCCGTCCCTAGCTCGATTATTATCCGTAATTCCTAGTCCGAGCTGTCGTTGAAACGTGACGAGCTTTTTGTCTCGATTTCGGTGAACGTCAGAGATTGCAGCAGCAACGACTGGAGCAGCTTGCAATTTTCAGGCACCCTATACTCCTTCATGATATTTTCTTTGCGTTCCTTAGCAAGAACTTTCTTTAAAATAAGTAACCATTGGCTAGATGCTCGTAAATTTTAAAACCAAATTCCGGTTTATTATCGGTCGATTTACCTAAGACCGTTAGTATTTCTGGATCAAGGATCGGCAGGGCGTTCGGCAGTTCGATGTTGAGTTAGGATTGGGCTGGACGTCTGAAGCCGACATTGTTATCGGCTCGTGCCTTGATTCTGGTATCGGAAGCGGTTCCGGTTTGAGCTGAAGGTCTTGCTCAGGTGGTTGGTTTAGCAGTATTTCAGTATCTTGTTGCTGGGAAAGCGACTGAGGTGACTCAGTAGCAACCGTAGGCACATCGTTACCTACAAAAGGCAATTATAAACTTATTTAAAAAAAATTACTCTATGAGGGTTGTAGCAAAAAAAAAAGTTTTTAGTATATCCAGCTGTTTATTATCTCGCAGACAATGGCAAGTAATGTGTATATCCGTTGCAGATTGCACGCATTTTTTGCTTTTTCATCATTGGAGACTCGCAGTCAACCCCGATGGTGGATTCTTCAAAACAGCATAAAAACTTGTGGTTACCTACCAGTATTATTAATTTAGCTGATTGACTCGCAGTTAGTAGATAAAAGATCGTTCGACAAGTGTGTACTTTATTATTCAATGAAATATAAGCACGTACCTTCGCCGTCTGGCGGATAGTGATAAATTTTTAGGAGCGCAGCGCGTGCGCTCGTTGCCTCGCACGAAAAAGGAATGAGTTTCCTATCATGGCGGCGCAAGGACCCGGTCAGACCGAGAGTCTGAAACACTTTTGAACGTTTTGTTTACTTTAAAAAACGTGCGAAGTTGCCAGTAGGATAAAGGGACTATCTGGTGTATAATTATATCTGAAGAATGAAGAGACGAAATAATATAAAGGATCAATATAGATATTTCTCTAGCTGGGTACCCCAGATATAAACATATAGCTTACTGCCGGATTTGAGTCACGTTCCTCTGATCAACATAATAATAACATCTCTGTCTGATTGATCCATAATTTCATATTTTTACAGGACTGCCCGAAAAGGAGACATTTATAGATTTAAAATAAAAACTACTTTGGGTGGGTATAGGTTGTGAAAGCAATATTTTTTGCGAATATTATTATAATGACGAAACAGCCCTTCAAAAGTAACGAAAATGTCCAAAGGGACAATTTACTGACACCATTCGTTGCTATCGATGATGAACGAAAAACAAAGGCAGATAAAGTAATACTATTGTTGTCTTTGTTTAACAAGCAGTACTTTATGGTAAACTAGAAGAACACAGTTCTTTGGTTAAGTAATAAAAGAGACGACATTGAGACAAGCGAAATTGTTCTTTCGAGTGTACAAGTATATTTCTTTTAATGTTAACCACATTGAAATAATACTTTTGTTATCCTTTTTTGACATTACAGCACTTCAAGGTACACTAGAAGAACACAAGTTCTTTGGTAAAGTAATAAAAGAGACGACCATTGAGACAAGCGAAATTGTTCTTTCGAGGGTACAAGTATATTTCTTTGTAATGTGGTTACTTTATTAGGAAGTTTCAAGCGGGCTTCGAGATTACTTAGGAAGTTCGAAACATCTCAGAGAGCGGGATATCAAGGAACTTATTTTATTTACGTATTCTGAGACAAAACCTAACGTTGGTTTTGTACTGAATGATATCAAACAATACAGCAACAATTTAACAAGATAATAATTTATGTTTGGGTACAAAATCCTTCATATACAGCTTTAACAGTGTTTCATGTTGATGGTTTTTCTTTTTCTTGACCTCTTCTTACCCCACAACAAAATCTCTCTTTGACTGCAATAGGCATTGTCCTAAAACTTAGCAATAGTTACAAATGATACTTCATTTTAAGGGTATAGTCAGTAAATACAATGGTATAATAATAAATTAACAACTAACCGAACCAAAATTAGAACCCTCTTTTAAATTTAGTGCTAACTGCGAGACTAACCCATGGCTTTTTTGTGTCATTAATTTACTACTGTAAGCTGTAAGATCTCCAAATGTAAAAATAAAATAAAATAAATAATAATATTGATTTCTTATATTTTTGTGAACAAGTGTATGACTAATTCAACCTCCTACGTTCGTTTCACACGTTTCTGAAAGTAGGTCTAGTAGTTTTGAATAAAAAACGCCAAGATATTGGATATATATCTTTTAAGTTTGATCAGGAGTCTTTTTAGTTTTGTTTATTTAAAGAGTTCTTGTATCGAGTCAGGGTATAACTAGAAATAGACAGCTCGTAGGATCTCAGTTAATGACGTACTTTCGTGCATGACGTACTTCCGGTTTCGAAGCTCTGGTTTTTTTTTGCGCATTAAAAATTAATTAAAGCAGCCCTATTGAAATATACAGCAATATTAGTTTACTATTCTCCGGGTTTTTTTCTGAAACATCTTGTGCTTGAATACTTCATAGAACTCGGTACATGTTATGCAGGTTCAGTTTTAGCGCAAATGAAGTCAAAGCCAACACAGCAGCGCGGGGGAAGTTTCAGAAAATTTTCACTTTGTTCATTTGTACTTTAGTTCCACACTCGCTTCTGTAGACTAGTTCTGTGATAACATTTTAACTTTACTAAATAATATCTTGAGATATCTTGAGCGCACTATCCAGCCGAGTAGACTTGTGAATTAAGCTGCAGTATTTAAAGAGTGATATCAATTGCAGCGAATCGAAACAGCTAGCTATAGACAATGCGTCGCACGTGCCGCTAATACCGTGCGAACAGTATTAACGTGAGGCTCGGATTGTGGTCGCGACGCTCGTACTTAATTAATGAACAGTTGTAATTGCACGCGCGCGCTCTTGTGCATATAGGATGCGCTTATTGTAGCGATGCTAGAAAGGTAGGAAGGTCCATAAGAAAAGATCTCTATAGCGGAATATGTTTAAGAGTTGACTCCCTTAAACCAATCGCTTAAGCAGTCACTTGAATACATCTTCTGGAGGTCTATCAATTTTCAACTGTCAAATAAGTTAGTACGATGTAAAAAAACAACATCATTATGAAAATGTCTTCTTTCATTCTTCCTTAAAATTAGATTAACAGGTAGAGTAACAAATTAACACATCACAAGAAAGAAAAGAGGTTACAAGCCTTTTTTTTCTTGTGACGTGTTAATGTGTTCCAATAAATATCTTTCTTTCTTTCTTTAGATTGTTAGTGTACGAGAAACAGGGGGTTATTAACTCACAACTACTAAGTTTTTGTGCACTTTTGACTTTTTGAATCCTAATCGCGCATTATACGAGCCAGACATCTTTCTTTGTCTTGTATCGTAACTTCATAGTGATATATGTCGCACTTTGCGCGTTTTTAGGATTCCGTAGCCAAATCGGTCACACACATTGAGAGACTTCAGTATTTTCAACTTAAAGCGCTAAAAAAGGAAACATGACAAAACATGACTTGTGTTGCCATAAACAACAACAAATACTAAAAACAGAATAAAATAAATATTAAAGGGGGGCTGCCATACAACAAACTAGATTTTTGTGTTTTTGGCAACACTTTTAAAATATTATATATTTTAAAATAAAATATTCAAATATGTCCAACTATAGATAATGGTGCGAAATATTCGTGCGTGAGTCCGAATCGCACTTGACCGGTTTTTAATTTATTTACTAACAGAAATCTACAGCAATAAATTACGTAAAAAGTCCTTACTAAATTTATACATAAACTAACCCTGCATCCCGGAGGAGTAGGCAGAGACCTGGGCCTCGATTCTGTTAGTGCATTGTAGTATAATGACAGGTACACTGTCGGGTCACGTGACGTGTTTTTTCGTACCATTGACGCCTAGAAGGTTTGATGGGTGTGCCCGCGTAGACTTAAAGCAGCCATGAAATGAAAACCGCCATGTTCATGCAGTTGTCATGTTACTACAATGCATTAACAGAATCTAGGCCCAGGGATTGCCACCTGCCCGGATCCTGAAAAAACTCTTCCGCTTTATCAACATTCATTAGCCGCTTCATGCATGCGCACCTTCAGGTACTTTTTATCCTGCCCTCCGCTAATACATCCCCTATTTGGTTGCAAATATATTCGATTTTTTCCAACGTGTTATTGAACACGCTGGCGAAATTCGATATCCAAACTAAAAACACTTTATTGTAAATGAGTACCTGTCCCAAACTAAGAAACATTTTGTTGTAAATATCTGTCCGTTATTTTATCGAAACTTCGTGATTACATGTAGGTATTGTAATTTGTAACTCAATGCTCTGCTCCCACGAACGTGTAAAATAATATTTACGTCACTCATAATGAATGTGTTCATAAATAAACAACATGCCTGATGTTTGTACCTATCCCCTGGAGGCCTAGACAGGCACAACGAACAATCATATCACGATAAAGTAACCTCATTTATTTTAACATCATAATTATATTTTTACGCCTGACATAATTTACGAGTAGCAAACAAAAATGCAAAGCTTCAATGGGGTCCTCATATAGGAAAATTGGCAAATAGGCTCAGTTCTGCAGCATACGCAGTTAAAAGAATCCGGGAACTAACTGATGTCGCAACTGCTAGGCTTGTTTATTTTAGTTACTTCCATAGTATTATGTCCTATGGTATACTACTGTGGGGTCGGGCAGCAGACATTGAGACCATCTTCGTCCTGCAGAAGAGAGCGATCAGATTCATATATAAGCTAGGCAATAGAGATTCGTTAAGAGATTTCTTTAAAGAAACTAACATCCTAACAGTTGCTAGTCAGTATATCTATGAAAATATTATGTATGTTAGGAAAAATATCAGTGACTTTAAAACTGTAGGTAGCCAACACAATGTAAATACTAGAAATAGACATAAACTTTCGTTCCCAAAATTTAGGCTGGCAAAGGTTAATACATCCTTTATGGGGCATTGTATACGTTTCTACAATAAGATCCCTGAGGATATAATAAGCTTGCCAGAAACGCGGTTCAAAAAATGTGTGAAGCGCACTTTGTGCCAAAAAAGCTACTATAACATTAAAGATTATTTAGATGACAATGATGTCTGGAATTAAAGCCAGTTCAATGCATGAGTTTTAGAACATTTATATAAATCCTGTAAATTAAGGACTTGAAAAGACTAAGTTTGGAGTTTTTTTGTCCATTTTTTCTCCAAATTGATCTAGATTTTGAAATGGACACCTAGTTTAACTTGTAACGTTCATTAAGTCGCAGTTTCTGTGCTACTTTGAATAAAAAAAATTGATTTTTATTTTTTTATTTTGAATATTTTTTCCCAACTGTCGACAGCAACGGAGGGTCATGTCAAACAAGCTTATAAACTTTCTAAAAGTCTGAGTCAATACTCCTAGTTTTCGCACATCAAACTCCGTGCTATCTGGGTATAAAACGGCTGAGGAAAGTACAGAAAACACACAGTGCAAACGGCGTCTAATACATTACAGGCCCACGCTGCAGGCATGTCCCCAAGAGTGTCCATTAGGCATTCATCATCGTCGCGAGCCACGCATTAGCCAGCGTTGACAGCTCATTTATCTTATTTGTTACACAGTTAATTAAGTCCCGCTACTGCTTGCAGACCTACCGAACATATTAATAAAAATATGTTTATTTACTTAATAAACTTATCTTAAGTTTACAAAATGGTCGCCCGTGTTCCGATTGTAGTTTTTAGATTTTTTTCGAATTATACAGCAATAAATAAAATAAATTCAAATAAATTAATTCCAAAAATAAATTAATTTTTTTAAATGCGATGAAGGCACTCTTCATTCGGACCGCACATGGGTGAAGGTGTCCAAAGGCCCCTGTTTAGCTTTAAATCGCTTCCTCAACTAATAGGAGGTAAATGACGTTCGTTTGCCTTTCACTTAAAAAAACATCCGTGTTACTAGCGATGTGCGGGTTGCGATTCATTTGAGAAGACAAGGATGAGGCAGACTAAGACAGAAGATATTGGATTTGAAAAAAAACTGTGAGATTTGGCGTGCGTGCCGCTAGGTGGCGCTAAATTTGCTAGTCAATAACCGACTGCTGCCCAACTAACAATTATGTGGCGTATAATAGTCCCAGACGTTTTTTGTCCTATAAGCTGATCGTGTAAGAGTATTGAAAACGTTTGCCGGATGCGAATGCGGCACCAACTATCCGATTAAACAGACGTAAAGCTGACATAAAGGTCTTGTTGTGACCATTTTGTACAATTTTATCAATATTCTTACACGACCAGCTTATATGACAAAAACGTCTTTGTGACACAGAATTGTTACCTGGGTGTGCTGCGGCGCGGGGATGCCACTGTCACCAATACAGCGACGCGCACGTACACCTACACATCATGTGTATTTATTCTAAACAAGTTTATACAGTAAATTAGACACCACTGTCGGTAACAAACTGCGTCGATATTCGTTCACTTTTGTTTATTAGTATTTGTTGAGTGTCTATCCGGCTGCTGGTAAAAGGAGATACCACCGTTTTGTTTCACTTCTGTTAGCCTTCGACAAATGAACATGTTTGTCTATTTTCGCTGCTGCTGCGTTGTGACCAAGGAAAGACGCTACAGACGGAACGGCCCGTGTTCCAAAGAGGCTGGGTTCGGAGACATAATTGTACTGACAAGGATAGTATAATCTGGGCTAAATATTTTATCGCTTGCAGTACATCAATATAAATAATGGCTTTATGAGACTCCCGAGACGCTATCAATGAAAGACATAGACATCATATCTTTTTTTATTTTATAATATGTTTTTGCAAACAGTGACTTTCAAAAAGCTCAATCATTATAATAATGATTTTATTTTTTTTCGCGAAAAAGATCAAATCGCGGCAAGGCGCAGAGTTATGTTGCACGGGTTATGTAGGTACCATTGGAATAAGATTTGTTACTATACCAATAGTATTAGTAAAACAACCATTACCGTACTTATATCACTCTGTTGAACAAGTATGCATTTTAGATACTCGCTCTCCAGCGCTCATGTGCCGTAGTAATAGAATCTCTTAGCTAATAAAATTCTATTCTTCTCAGGAGACACTGAAACAAGCTTCACTGTTACGTTCACATGTCATTTGCCTCAAGCATATTGTAATTATTATATAGTTCAGATAGTTCAATTAGTACGTAATATCCACACAAGATACCTAATTAGTTATCCTGGTCCCAAACTACGAGTATGTTGTGAACAGAGGAGGCACTAAAACGACACAGATAATTTGGTCATTTTGTACAATTTAATGTAAGAAGATACCATCGAGAATTTAGATAGACAATCAGTAGACAAAGAAGCAGACATGTAGGCATTCCATTTCAAATTGTCATCAAAGATATTGATATTTATTAAACAAAGTTTTGGTTTGTTAATTTTTCACTTAAAAAAACTGTTCCACCGATGTCAAAGTTAAGCTCTCAGCAGACTAACCTTTACAGTTTAGTTGCAAAGTGATCCTCAGCGTAGCCGAGGAGAGCGCGTGCGTGTAAGTGTTGACGTGCTGTCGTCTGTACTTTGTTGTTGCAATAAGAGTAAGTAATATTATATTAAACAATTTTTGTTCACATAGCGAAGATAAAATCCAAATCCTTTTCTCTTTGCGAGCGCTCGGCTGGCGTTTATTTGAATTTCCTTTCCCGTTTCGTATCCGATCGGCGGTATTGTTACTACGCCCTGCGTTTCATACCTTATTCCGACTTTAAACCGGACTGGCATTGTTAAGTTTTTCGTGCGTATGTTAATGTATGACACTGCTGAGCCCGAAGAGCTTGACCAATTTTGAGGTATCAGATGGAGGTTATTGACCCAAAATAGAGTCCCACAAACTCATGCATAAGCCCGTAAAAAACATAAAATCTTAGAAAAACATAATATAAACTCACGCCTGTATCCCAGAGGGGTAGGCAGAGACCAGGGACTTAAAATGTTAGATTAATGGAAAATTTCACGAAAGTCATAGAACGAAAGTTGTAGTAAAAGACAAACTCATTCTAATTAAAGTTTTATGAAATGCGCAATTTTGAGGTAACCTTGTGCCTAGTGTGAAAAAGTGTAACATAAACGTAAACTCACGCCTGTATCCCAGCAGACAGAGACCAGGGTCTGCCACTTGCCACGATCTCTTTCGCTTCATCAAAATTAATTAGTCGTTGCATACACGCACGCCGGTATCGTGTATTTTTTATCTTGCCCTTTGCTATTACATCCCCTATTTGGTCAAGGTAACAATTTGTAGTGCTTTGAATAACTATTTTTTTGTATTTCAAATATATTTGAGCACGGATATTCAAGCGCGTGAAATAGACAAGCTTGTGTAGCGACAGGGTGAGGCCATAGCGTTTCGCAGCTTTTATCTGAGTTGAAAACTAATCGATTACGTTTATTTTGCTGGTATTTTTAGAGGGGAAAACCCTGGTCTCTAGCTTCCCTGCAGGATTGATTTGAGGGATGCCATCAATATTATCGTGTGAATCAGAACGGCACCCAAGTAAAGTTATGATGTAAGTAAAGAGTATTTTTTATGCAATATAGCATAAAAACCTTTTACGTAGGTATGGTTTTCTTCTTCCAGTTTTCTTCATAACAATCTAGATCTCTCTTGAAATGGACACTTACGTTAAATTTGTAACGCTTATTAAGTCGCACTATCTGCGCTATAATACACAAAGTATGTTTTTAGGGTTCCGTAGTCCGGCAAGAAACCCTTATAGTTAAGCCATGTCCGTCTGTCTGTCTGTCTGTCCGTCCGTGGCCTAGCGCAAAGACTGGTGGTACTAAGAAAGCTGTAACTTGATATGTGTATACATATTTATCACGCCGACAAAGTTAAAGTAGGTAGAGGGCGAGTAAGGGGGTCCCCCCTCCCCTCCTCTCCTGGCTAAACGGTTGATTGTAAAAACGTGAAAAACGCACATAATATGTGCATTATATTATAATGAACTTAAAAGGAAAAGTATCACGGCTAAGTAGGCTTTACTAGTTAACGAGTAATAGGCAACCAACTTATAAAAGTAAAATTTCGTACAAAATCCATTAAAATTACTTCGATTAAGTAGTTATTTACGTAAAGCAGATATAAAAACCCTCTTTCTGCGTAACCCTACAATGCGCGTATCCCGACATGCACTTGTCCGGTTTTATTTTTTAATGGGCACCGGTAAGGTGATGAAATGAACGCATTTTTTGGTTATGTAGCTTTTATACATCCCACTGCACATCAAAGGCCTTCGCTCAAGGTGGAGTATGGGCTTCATTGTCACGTTTGCCCACCGCGGATTGGCAATTTCAAGCGCTGAGGCATGCGAACACCTCAGACTTTATACACGCTCGTTTCTGGGTGGTTTGGAAGCCGCGGTTATGTAATTAGTAATTAAAAATGGCATATATTTAGACTAATACTTTTAAGCATACACGTAAATAGAAAAAAAATTGTTGAGAAACCTTGTTTAAAAAAATGCGCCAAAAATTAAGAAAGAGAGAAAGAGAAAAATTTATTGCATCAACAAACAACACACATTAATTAAAACTTAAAACACAACAACATATGGACAATAAAAAATAATAAATCACTTTACAAAATTTGTCACGGTGCGCAGAATAGTGCCGGTAGCCCTAAGTGCTCTAGAGCGGAGTGTGGCCTGTTGCTAACTAATAAATAAAACAATATAGGTAACATAAATAGATTCAACATAATAAACTTCAATAAATTTACATTTACATAAACAGCGATATAGGTACATATCCGTGCATATACATATTACATATATATGTTATAGTCAAAGTCCGATACACAGTCTCTTCGCGGAAGGACTGGTTTATCCTAGGTTTGGCCAAAGCCATCAGGCAATCCCCGAAATTCATTTCAATTTCGCCCTTTGCCTGAAGTATTTTTAGTCAAACCCAGGAGCTCCTAACTTTTCAGTCAAACGTCGAAAGTAAATTATACTGTTTCGGTTTTGGCCTAGTCAATCCTAGAAGCGACTGCAAAACTCGGTCAAACGTTGATCTGAACATGTTTCGCATAATTTTACTGCGTCAAGTTTTATTAAGACAAACGTTTATTATGCTAACGTTTTATTTTGACAAGTGTTATATAGCAAATAATTGTTTGATTAAATTTATATTTCGCATTTTGTTTGTTAGGTCAGTACACATAAGCAAAAATAGGTTCGTTAATTCTTTTTTTTATATAAAAGCGAAAAAAAATATTTCACTAAAAAACTTAGTTTTGTGTCAAACTTAAACTTACTCGTCAAACCCCGATTTAATAAAATTGTGTTTTGACGTTTGCCTGACCAAATTAGTCTCTCCCAGGTTTGACGAAAATTGTTTAGTCAAAGGCCGAAAATTTACATTTGTTTGGGCTTTGACTAAGTCATTCAGTCTGACCTGAGGATTGACCAGTCCAACCTAGGAGCGCCGGAGCTTCGGAGTTTGCCTATAACATATATACAAAACTTATTATACAAAGACATACATACATATGCATGTACGTACAATGTGAAATATTAAGTAATATAGACACATAACAAAATTATCAATTAAAATGCAATCAAGTTAAGTATCCTTGATGCGATCACATCGTGACGTACCAAGTCATTTGAAGCATGAGGTCTGCGGCACAAAGTTTGTTCGGGACAGAGAAGTCTCTGCTGTTCAAACAGATATGCCTTGAGCCGGAACTCAAAGGCACATCTACTGGACATTTCACGGACTGGGCGAGGAATTTCGTTCCAGCACTTGGACGCCGCATACTTAAAGCTGCCACGGAAGGTCTTCGTACGATGCGCGGGGATTCGAATTCTGCCTTTGTGCACCTTTCGCTCCCGAGATGACCATTCTAGTTTCTTATGCAGGTAACTAGGAGTTTTGTTGCGAATTACACAAAACAAAAGCATGGCTAAGTGCAGGCGTCATCGAAACTCCATGTTCAGGAGCTTTGCAGAGCTCAAGTACGGAGTGACATGGGATCTAGGTGGGACTTTAAAACAAAACCGAGCCCCTGTGATTTGTACTCGCTGTATTAGTCTCTTTGTCCGGGCAAGTATACAGCCACCAAAGACAGTATCACAGTAGTTTATCTAATCTAAATAATATCAACGATTCACTTAGGCTCAGTTTCACACGCAAATCAGTGCTAAGGGAATCGCGTATATTATATAGAATTTTTAGGTGATAGAAATAGTTTCTGACAACATTTCTAATATGGTTTTCGAAACGTAGCTCCCGTCCATCAGCACACCAAGGTTTTTGGTTTCTACCACCCTTTCTACTGGTTCACCCATGATAGCTTTATCATTGCCGGTGAGAGCTTGCACCGTATTATGGATTTAATTTTTAATACCAAGTACCATGAAATGTACTTGAACTGGCTGGAGTTCAGCACCAAATAGCTCCTATCAGACCAAGACGCAATGCTATCTAGATCCCTGTTGACCAGTGTCGCCGCTGCAGCTGCATCTGACGGTAAGGTAGACAGGTACAGCTGCGTGCCGTCAGCATAATGATGGCGCTTGCTGCTCTCAATTCCGGTGACTATATCAGCACTATACAGAATGATCAGCAGGGGTCCTAGTATGGATCTCTGCGGTTCCCCTTTAGTCAGCCACTTTGGTGACGAAAGCTGCATCGTGCCATTGCTTTTTTGCAACGCGACTATTTACGCCCGACCCGATAGGTAGCTGTTGAACCACCGAACCGTAGCATTATCAAATCCATAATACGATATCTTTGATAACAAGAGGAAGGTATTCAAGCATTCAAAGGCCCTGGAGAAATCTAGCAGCACCAGTATAGTACTTTTGCCTATGTCGAGCCCCGACAGCACGTTGTCCATAACGTGCAGTAGCTCAGTACCCGTTCCTCAACCCCTCCGAAACCCTGACTTCATATCTGGTCAATTAGTTCGCGGCTCATTGTTCTTCGTCTAATAGAACAATGAACCGCGGACCCGCGGCACGCACGCACCGCTCTGGATGGAAAGTAATGGTTATTTAAAAAATAAACTAGCGCATTCGATAGCTATTGTCAGGCACGTCCATTTTACTTAGTCTTTCAAACCACTTATAATTATTGTAAGCTCCCCACATAAGGAAACATGAACATGCCTGTACTTTATTGCAGCAACGGCCTTTCAACCTAGAACCTTCAAACTTGGGCTAAGCTAATGCCACAATCTGGGTTGTAGAATTAGTTTAGCCTGGTTCTTGAGCGGCATAAACTACTTTTAAATAGTCCCCCAAAAAGTTAAGCTGAACCATAAAGCCCAATCCATTACAAAATACTTTTAGCCAAGCCAATTTGTTATTATCTTTTTAGAGTTAAGAAAGTATAACATTATGTCTGGTTGTGGCTCAAGATGTCCTTGCAAAGTGCGGAGCGGGCTGCGGTCTCCTGTCCCCCATAGTTTGTGTTTTGCGGCGACAAATGGCGAACAATGTACGTTTACACGACAAGATTGTAACACTCAATTTGGTGTAAGCACGGAACGGTCCAAGTTTCAACTAGACCAATTTGCCCCGGACATCGCACACGCGATGAGATAACCGAAGGTTCTGTTTCGCTTTAAGGCTTTTTTCGCTGCAAGCGAGAATCGTCGAAGACCTAAAGAAGACTCTTGGGTGAAGGGGTAATTCTTTCATAACAATTGCGGTTAATCATGACAATGATTACAGAAAATCTAACATAATTCTATGTTTAGTAAGTGCTGGTATTTGAACCCACAACCTTTCCATGTGGGGCAAGAGTTCTACCAAAACGCTACCACCGCAAACTGAAAGAATGGTACAGGCGCTAAGCAAGCACACCACCATTTTAAAATATGTCCCAGGTATTACAGAATCTAAGCGGTCTCTTCACCTATACAACGGGTCATATTGAAACTATCTGACGTAAACGTTGTTTTGCCAAATCAATTAGTCTACGACCTATTCTCAGACCTACCAAACACACACAAAAATAATTATAAAAATCGGTGAAGCCGTTTTGGAGAAGTTCGGTAACAAACACTGTTACACGAGATTTTTATATAATAGATAGTGCAGAACCTGAAAACTGTTTCTGCAACATCGATAGTAATAAACGCTTCCAATAAGCAAAGGCTTGTAATTTTTAATTTAATTTTTTATTCAATCTTAAAACTCTACACGGTTGTACTAGTAGCAGAAAAGTATAATTGAGAATCTTTGCTTGTTCGAAGCGAAGCGGTTAATTTTATCGGCAATGCAGAAACTTCCAAAGGTTTTTTTTGCATTATTGGAATAACACCTTGTACAGGGTGTAACAAAATCTTCTTAAACATCCAAAACACATTTTTGACCCCGATATAAACAAAATAAACATAGAAATAGCGAGAAACACATCAGCTGTTCCATACTAATGTTAGCACGCAGCATCAAAATGTATTGATTTCCCCATAGTAAAAAGGTAAAAGTTGTTCGAACTGAGTTAAACCCCCCATTTTCGAATGTATTTGAAGTTTAATTTTTAATCAAACACGACCGTTACCTGAAAATGTCAAATTGTTATCAAATTTTTCACTTTGATTATTTTCCGGATTTGGTACCAAAATTTTGAATTCTTTAAGCTTCACAGACTGAAAGATTGATTGAAAATATTTATTTATAAATCAGGATAGGTCATAAACTCACGCCTGTATACCAGAGGGGTAGGCAGAGACCAGGGTCTGCCACTTGCCACGATCCTGAAAGATCACTTTCTCTTCCTCAACATTCATTGCATGCACGCACGCCGGTTTCGAGTACTTTTTATCTTGCCCTTTGGTTAATACATCCCCTATTTGGTCGAAGTATATCCGCTTGGGTAGTCCCTCACCGGCCCTAAAATACATAAGGGTTTGCAAATCAAAAACAGACCGTTAATTTCAAAATGCAGAAAAAGCTATGTTTGTCATCGAAGCAAGGTTTTAAGTATTTTTGTCTATTTGTATATCACTAGTCTCAACGAGACCCCGCTATTACGTAACACGACCGCTATTACTTGACGATACATTTAAGTGTATACCCGTAGAGGCGATTTTCCCATGAGTTGACGGTAAGGATATGTTTGTATGTAACCCTGACGAGAAACAAATATTGACGCGGCCCCAGTCGCGGTTTCATTGGTTTCACAGGCACTTCTTAACCCTATGAACAGCGCGCTTTGTATTCAAGATTCGATGTACTTTTGCCGGAATACGAAATCGTATCGTTGTTGCGTCATTTAGATTAGTTTTGGTTTGGCATAAGGGAAGTTTCTCGCCTTTTTGCATGATGAAATCTGTAAGTCAGTTAGATTTTCATGTAACTGATACGGTCAGATCTCTACCTAGAAATTACTTATAAAATAGAAGACTCCCTAATCATGGCAGTGATATTTTTTACAAGATGGTAGTTTTTAGAGTACCGTAGTCAACAAGGAACTCTTATAGCTTCGCTACGTTCATCCGTCTGTCTGTCTGTCTGTCCGTCGCTTAGCTCAAAGACTATTAGTACAAGAAAGCTGAAACTTTGTTTAGATATAAGAAAAGAAAGAAAAATCCTGAAGAAGATTTTTTTTTGTGTACCTCCCCTACACCTAAGTTAAGGATGAAACACACCAACGGGGTGGCGGTAGCCGTCTATATAAACGTGAATATAAATACATACACTACTGCAGTAAATTTCGTATGCATGGACTGCCACCGCCATACCGCGTTGGTATCTTTCATCCTTTAGGATTAAATATTTGTTTCTCTTTTACCTCATAGTGTGGGGTTCGCCATCGTTGAAGTTGTAGCAATCCGTTTGCGAAATATTAAGCTTTAAAGCGCATTTTTTGTTAGAGTAAGGCGAGCATCCATAGATAGCTCTGCAAATATCATGGTGCAAGAATTTTTTGTTCGTACTAATAATAATAATAATAATAATCATACATCAATACCTCGCATTCAAGCATAAACTCATTCCGCAAATAACAGCTTACTACAAATACACGCCGCAGACTGTATTAGACTCGACAAACTACAAACTTTACTGGGATAGGACCATCATCACTGACAAAACCATACCGTACAACAGACCAGACATAACACTACACGACAAAAACAACAAAACGGTATACATAATAGATATAGCCATACCAAATACACATAATCTTACATCTACACATACACAAAAAATCACAAAATACACTGATCTTGCCATAGAAATAAAAACTCAATGGCAGGTGCAAACCGTCAAAACGATTCCAATAATCCTTTCTTCTACAGGAGTTATACCTTACACTTTGCACACAAGCCTAAAAGCGCTAGACATACACCGATCAACCTACCAACTACTGCAAAAAGCTACTATACTAAACACCTGTCGTATCGTCCGAAAGTTCTTCGGCAAAGACAACGAGCTCTAACATATTAGCGATTAATGCACTTGGCTTTGGCCCGTGCCAACTTGTACCTCTGTTAAAAGAGTGAAAACTTAAAGAAAAACATAGGTAATAATAATAATCACTTTTACACAATACAATCACTTGAGCTGGTCCCAAACTAGGATACGCTGTGCTATGGTAACCAGACAAGGACTTTACAAACATGAAAATACACCCAGGCCATTTGTACAAATGTACGGCGACCCCCAGTGGAAATCGAACCCACCACCTCTGTTTTGGTAGCTAAGTCGTAACGGCTAGACCAACGAGGCAGTCGATCGACTTATTTAATTGATTGAGTTTATACATGGCGAAGAAGTTGATAGTGTTTTCAAATAGAGTTGGCGCAAAAAGGCTAAAGTGATTTTCTATTTGCGTGCCGAATATACAAGCTAAAATTACACAATTTTAGGGCCTTCGTCTATGACTCATTTCAATTAGGGCCAATTTTTCAATAGTCAGATAAAACTTAACTGCGGAATAAGTTGCATGCTATCACTGTCTAAATTATACGAAAGGACAGTGACAACATCAGTTTTATTCTCCAGTTAAGTTTTTGTTCATCTTTATTTATTAGGGATTTTTATACACTGAAAGTGACAATGTCAATCCCATCGTTTCTTATACTGCTTATCTAAATTACAAATTCTTAAAATTACAGAAGAGTCTACAACATTCTAGCTGCCCCTGACAAACCTTTCTCCAGTTAAGTTTTATCTTACTATTGAAAAATCCGGTCTTAGTCTATTTAAATTTATTGGAAGTAAAAATATGGCCTTTTCATCTACATTATCTGTGTCAGACAGAGTTGACTGCCAAATGTCATACAGATTTTGTTGAAACTTACTTTGTTGGTTGGCCCGTCAAAAATGACAGATTCTGTGTAATTAATACGGGACCGGAAAAGCCTTATGCGTCGAAATAACTAATTTTATTTCTCGTGAGTATTCGAATATGGGTTTAGAAGAAAGTGAAGCAAATATTGGATGAATTAGGGACACATCTATGTCTAATGTTAAATACCTTCAATATCTCACAGAATTAAATGCGATACCGAGTCAGACATAATAAAATTATAAGTTAAATAAGTATGTCAGTTATATCAAACGCTACACTTGCAAGAACTTTTTGTTTTTGTAGTGAAAACCCCTTTAGACGCACATTTTCTTAAGAGTGAAACTAGACCGTCATACTCGTTTCGATTGTGCGTAAAGTCGGCTCCACTCGTCATCTAAATTTAGAAAATCATATTTAATAAGTTTTCACTTTCGTCTTCTATGGTTTCTGGTTACCATAGCACAGGGTATCCTAGTTTGGGACCAGGACAAGTGAATGTGCAGTGGACAAGTGAATCATACACTTGATTTTATTCCCACTACGCATGTGCCTCAGAAAAATTAATCTGAGGTAGGTATGTACTAAATAAAACACCCTGAGTACGTAATAAATTTATGAATCTTAGGAACTTCTTATTCATCTTTGTATATTCCACTGGCTATTTGCTTGTATATATTGACGTCGCCCTCGGTGGATGCTATATAGCGCAAACAAAAAAAAGAATAAACTTCCTCATCGCTAGAATGAGGTTGCATAGAAGACGGGAGTGAGCGAGCGAGATGCGTCACAAAGGTGATTGATGAGCTCGGACCTTGTCCAGTGGCAGTTTATTCAGTACTTTCAAGTTACGATAGTGAGCGTGAGTATACCTACTCAAATGAATTTAATTTTTGTGAATTTGAAGTTGCAATACAACTCGCTAACTGTGAAGGAAAACATCGTGAGGAAACCTGAGTTACTGAGGTATTCACACGCGTGACTAAGCCCAAACGCTCTCTCTCTCTGAGAGAAGGCCTGTGCCCGACTATTATAATAATATTATAATTTATTCAGGGGTGTTACTGACTGTAATTTTTTTCTAAAAATTAGTGATAATATTAAACACAGTTGTTGTTGTTGTCCTAAGAATATGTTGGGATATTATTAAACTGTAGTTTTGAATTAGTCTCGGGTATTACAGATAAACCAGAAAATTGCTTGAACTTGTAGATAGAAAACGTGACGAAGGTTAAGGGAAACTGAACATAAAGATTTTCACTAACGGAAACCAAGTTTATGTTTTCCGAGTGCGAAACGAATTAATAATTTATTCTTCGTAAGTCTTCCCAAATATTCATCAATAAGCCAGTAATTCCGTTCAGCACTTTTGACAGATTCACTGGTCCTACATCACCTAGAAACATTTTTCGATGGCTTTATGGTAGGTAGTTAGAGAAAAAAAGGATACAATTTATTTTCAAAATTGTAAGCGGCCTGTCCGTCGAGAAAGTTAATAAATTGCCAGTTATTGTGTGATAAACCGTAACGGTCGTAATATATATAAAAAGTAGATTCCACTAAAGCACTCTTAAGACGGAGTTAAAGCTGGTTTATAACGGGTATTCCTCGCATAAACCGGTTTTAAGTCCGTCTTATGGGAGGTTTAGTGGAATTAATCAACTAGGTACCGTAAAATTTTACTTTATCATGGAGACAAAGAAAGGCATATAAATGCGACATGTCTACGATATGACTCTTAAAAGGATAAAAATAAAAACCGACTTCAAAAAGATATTCTTTTAAATTATTTCTAACTTTTTAGTGATGTAGTGTTTTGAAGTCAGATTTATTTGGTATTTAATTAAATTATTTTTGAATTTTTTGTGAGGGAGCGGGAGAAAAATAAATAAGTCCCTTTTACCCTATTTACCCTACCACAATTTACCCTATTTAATTCGTTGGTTTAAAATTTGAAGTTCCCCATTTCCATCTCTGAAAGTCTTCACCAGAACATCACCAAATTACCTTTGAACTACCTTTACGCTATTTTATGAAACATACGAATATTGCTAAAGGATTAATAAAGGAGGCCCCATTTACTGCTGTCCACTGAAGAGTTCCGTTCTCAATCTCTGAAATTCTTCATCAGATCTTCACCAAATGAAAATGGGACCAATGGGACGTTATATTTATTCAAAGAAAAAAAGAGTTGTCGAAATTGGTTAAGATTTGACGGAGTTATGCGAGAAAATAGCCAAAAAAAATTTACAATTTAAAATAAATTTTACGCGTCGAATTGATAACCTCCTCCTTTTTGAAGTCGGTTAAAAATACATAAATTTTTTAATAAAATGTTGCCCTCTTACAATTCCAACTTTGCTAAGTTCTCACTTAATTGTCAAAGAATTGTTTTGAAACTCAAAGCGTAGACAGAAAATGCTTTTCTCTTCATGGTACCATTACTAGATTTATTTATCCATAATTCAGTTATTTAGGATGTATGACATTATTCGCAAAGACCGCAAGACTAAAAGAACAAAAATCTTTACCATGTGGCATTTATAATATGTGGTCTTTATTCCGAAGTATCGCTCGTAGCCCCGGCTGCCTGAGTGATCGTAAACGATCACGAAGGTTAAGCAACACAGGGCGCGTTCAGTGCATGGATGGGTCGCCGTCTATGCCTAACGCTAGTGGCATTTTTCCGAGCGGTTCCGTGCTTCGCAAGGCAAGTTAAGCTGTTGGTGCCGGCTGCCGTCGATAGATGGCAGTCGTTAAGCCAAGTCAGAGGCCTTAGGGCGGCTTGACAACTTCTGACAGTAGACGAGCCACTAGTCTACAAGTCTCCACCAATCCGGACTTGGCCCCCGTGGTGGAGTATGGCTTATACCTTCCTCAGGGAAGAGACCCGTGCCCCTCGGTGGGGACATAATGGGTTGATGATGATGATTCCGAAGTATAAAATCGGGATAGATTCAGAATTATACAAAACCTAATTTTTAAACTATTTGTTTGTTCATTTAACGTAAATCTGTTGAATAAAACCTCTCGCCGATTTAGGACAGGTCAGCTTTATTCCTGTACCAGGCTACATGAAAAACATTTTTCTGTGTGTTAAAACCCTATAAATTCAGGCGGGTTGGAAAAAAGAAGAGGGTGAACAACCTATTGGTCAAACACAAAAACGTGGTCCCAGTATATCCTGTCAGGGCGTGCGGCCCGAATCAATGGTATGTATTAAAAAGCAGATGGCAGTGCGATGTGTCACGCAATATCAGGATGATGGATGTGCTCGCGATGCGTTCGCCAGATGCCTCCGCGATACTGTATTTTTCGTTTATACACCAACGAAGTGTGGCCACGGATTTGCCGAAGCTGTGCTAACGCGTATACAGAAAATAAAAATTAGCTCGCCATGTACACTTTTTAATTGTTCTGTAAATGTTTTGTTTTATTTATGTGATTTTATGTGTGCAATAAAGCTTAAAGTATTATTTACTAAATTTCAAGATCCCCGACAGATTCCTATATGAATATGCGATTATGACTACGAGACGATTCATAAATGGAATTGTCTGATCATATTCATATATGCTAAAAAATGTTTAATGGGCGTTGTCCTAAATATTGACAATAGTTATAAATCGTACTTTATTTTAAAAGCACAAGGTCAGTAAATATAATATTACAATTTAAATTTATAATATTCACTGATTTCTTGTATTTTTAAGTGTGTGACTAGTGACTAATTAGACCCTCTAACGTTCGTTTCACACGTTGTCATAGGTATAATATTTTTGAATAAAAAACGCTAAGATATTGAAATCGCGGTATTCCAAAATAAAAACCGGCCAAGTGCGAGTCGGACTCGCGCACCGAGGGTTCCGTACAAACCTGCAATGTCAACAACATTTTTTCACGGGTTAAAGGCAATTAGATCTAAGTATTTGATATGAATTTCAACTTGATAGCTCTACGCGTTCATGAGGAAAAAAGTAATAAGTTTATATTTATTAAAAAATATATATTTTGTAATGTAACTAAAAATTTAAGGTTTTCGGAATTTTTCCTTTATGTGTGCTATAAAACGTTGCTTCATGCCAAATTTCAAGATTCTAGGTCGACTGGAAGTACCCTTTAGGTTTTGATTCCCTTGCGAGTACTTGCGAGTTTCAAAATATGCAGCTTAAATTGCTGTTTCTTTTGATTGCGTTGACATAGAAGTTAGATTTTGTTACAGCTTAAAGGTATTATAGACCTGAGTATTTGGTATGAATTTCAATTTAATACCTCTACGCGTTTATGAGGAAATGGGTAGTAAGTTTAAAATTATTAAAAAAAAATATATTATGTGATGTAACTAAAAATTTATGGTTTTCGTAATTTTTCCTTTATCTATGCTATAAGACGTTGCTTCGTACCAAATTTCAAGATTCTGAGTTCACGGGAAGCACCCTGTAGGTTTTGATTCCCTTGCAAGTGTCGAAAATTTGCGGCATAAACGGCTGTATCTTTTGATTGCGTTGGTTTAGAAGTTTGATTTTTTCAAAGCTTCAAGGGACAGTAGACCTGAGTAATTGATATAAATTTCAGCTTCATACCTCCACGCGTTCCTGAGAAAAAGGGTCTTGACAGACGGACGGACGGACGGACAGACGGACAACAAAGTGATCCTATAAGGGTTCCGTTTTTTCCTTTTGAGGTACGGAACCCTAAAAAGGAGTTCTAGTATCGAATCTTGGTATCACTAGAAACAGACAGCTTGTAGGATCTCAGTTGATGACGTACTTCCGTGCATGACGTACTTTCGGTTTCTTAGCCTGGTTCTTTTGTTTCGTTTTAAAATATAATTAAAGCTGCCCAAATTTAAATATTCAGCCCAGGCTCTCAAAGTTACCTATTTGATAAAAAAAAATTAAAACAGAACTTATTTTTTTAAGGATAATTCACATTAATAGTGCTCACTTTTAATATTGTAACGCTTTCTGTCTTAAATTTCATGGTCTGTTACAATACATAGTTATTTATAAAAAGCGCAACTTCTGAAATACCTACCCCAATAGGCTCTAGCTGCAAAACATAAAGATACCGGAAAAACATAGGCTAAATTTAATCAGCTGATACTTTTACTCCACAACGCGAATATAGGCTTATAAGTATGTATTTAGTTGTTGGCAGTGTTGTAGCCTTTATATAGTCTAACTAGTGAAGAAAATATGTTACTTGCCTTTACTACGATTTGCATTAAGCTATTCTTTGTTATCCCCTTCACAAACACAAATCGAACACTTTTCGCAGAATGCTACCAGCAGCGAATGTAAGTAAGTAAACAGAGCAAAAATCTGACATCTGATTTCGCCCAACAAGCGGACGAAAGCGAAACCCGCCCGCCTCACAGATGCAATACAGGGCGAAGAATAAATGAAACGGGACAATGCAGCGCGATACAATTGCAGTGAAAAGACACGCGGTCCATGTGTCCCAGTTGCAAACAAGAGGGATAGTAGCAGGTGTACCTGGGCGAACAATATGGGCGGTGCGCACCGTTACGTAGCGTTTATAAAACTCTTTTTGTAGATCTGTCGCGGAAAAGTCAGCTTTGAATGCGTATGACGTCAGCGGAAGAAGTGCGATGAGCGTGTGTCGGCACTAACACAGCTAGCGACTGACAGCGCAACGTTGTAACGTTCATTATCATTCTGTTTGTTGCGTTTATGAGGAGGAGTAAGTGACACAAAATTGCGACAACTGCATGTTTACTTTTAAGTGGACTAGTACAGTCGATGGCACGTTGTCTTTTAAATGCGTCCAAAGTTCTTCATTTATGTGATTCTTTCAAACACAAATGTAAATCTTCATGTGATTTCGACTGTCCGTGCATAATTATAACTTAGACATAGAATCATGCACATCTTCTGAGGCCTTGACATAATTATCGTGGACCTCTCCCGAATGGTCACAATTAAGGCAAAAGAGCAAAGTGATGATTAGTGGTGAAGTAGAAGCGAGTTGTCTCGTCGACTGTACGTGTAAAGTCGCGATTGTAGCTGAATGCAATGCCGATTGCTACGGATGACGATCATTGCTTTGAGAATAGCTGAGAATTATTTGACGTAAACGATAATAACGCGAGATTTCACGAAATTGTATAATTTTGCCATATGGGCCTTTATTATGAAAATGCGACATTATCGGAAGTAGCGAGATGGTCGCAAATCCGTATCTCAAGATATGATATGACGTCATTTATCCTTTGTTAGCCGTCACCTCAAGATATGATATGACGGCAGACCACATTTATTAAAAGTTAACTCATATTATTACAATATTTAAAAAAAATAATCGTGCGCTCGAGACAGCATGCTCCACGTAAGAGCATCCTTAAATAGAAAGAGTGCAAAAGCCGTGCTACTCTCTCGAATTGAGTAAGTTATGTAAGCTTGTAAAAAAAAATTTTTGTTACCTAATTTTGTTTTAAGGGGTTAAACATATACAAACGTCCGTATTAATAGCAAAAAAAGCAAAAATGCATATCAAACCTGCACAAAGTAACTTGCCTCTAATTGATTAGTTAAGCCGCTATCAAAACTGTAATAAAATGTACACAAAATACTAAAACACAAATGTAAAATAGGTGTATAAATAAATAAAATGAGTTTAAGTAAATCCTACAAATAATTTAGAGAAAATCAAAAGGCACAATGGCTTTATACTGACTGTCGATTCGAAGAAATAGCGTCTAATTCGGTCGCACTAATTTTGGCGCATTCAGTCTGGACAAAGTTTGGGAGGACCCTAGGGTTGCATAGATATACCAAGGCAAAGATGCGTTCAGACATAGTTATAACTCACTGCAAACGAATAGTATCTTCCGTTTCTTAAAGCACTTACAATAACTAATTGAGCTCTTCTCAAACGAGCTTTTAGCAAAACTTGGTTAGTATATTGGAGAGAAAAAAATACAGTTATTCTTGAGAACATTTTTGAAAACATATTTGTCTTCAAAACACTTATGATTGAAATGTATCAATAAAACGAATGTTAAAATAATAATTTATATTTTTGGTCCATCTGCTAGCTCTTACTTAAGAGCCTACTCGTATTTTTCCAATTCTTCACTGAATTGCAGTGGCGCGCCCTATGTTGCTTGTATTTTATTCATATCCAAATCATTATTCCTTTGCATACGAATAAAATCAGTAAGGCTAGTGTGTTTTGTCATGATAAAATACTCGAGCGACCACTGGAGGGGCAGACGCGAGGCTTAAAACGTAGCTTTATCTTCGCTCAGACTGAAAAGTGATTATCTGTGTCTGAACGCAACTTTACGCCAAAGTTAACCGTATCCAGTATTGGTCGGTCAGCACAATCACTGACGCAGGGTCCCAATGGGCATACAAATCACAATGTCGAAACAGAATAGCGTTTGTCAGTGTTCTCTTCAGTGAGGGAAAGCATAACAGTTTTTTTATAGCCTATCTGGAGGCACAGTAGTACCTCCAAGAAGAGCACTGCGCTACCTACCTTTTCTTGAAGCGTTTGAACCCTCATACCTTTGGTTTGGGCGATACTGGAAAGCCCCAATTTCTGTATATCAGACTTATACAACTCATTAAATTTAATTTCACTAGCTTTTATACTTTAGATTTTGTCAGTAACTAAAATACATCGATTTTATCACTGACTCAGCAACTGATGGTCCTCAAAAACTTTCTAGAAAAACCATTTCAGCTTTTTACGAGTTCAGGAAGTACCCATACTTCCTGAATTCCTCTAAAGCAGAAATATGTATTTGTACATTAAAATAATCCTTCTCCAACTCTCATAAAGGGGCTTTATGCCTGGGTACAGGTATGTGTATACAATTTCTTATGGTTAGGGAATTCCAAAAGTCCTAGTAATTAAATTATAATTTTTGAGGTGTACTCGCCCATGAAGACGAAAAAACAATTTAGATTGTTTAGTACCTAGCTCATTTTATATTTTTTGTTTCGAAACTTTCCTCTGCATAATTTTCCTGACTCCTAAGATACAGGACCTTTATTATTAGCAGCGATACGTTTGGAAGGGTCGTCAACGTCGCGCTTGAGCCCGACAATTCACTCGAATCTTGTGACAAATACGGTTCTTTTTTTTAATAGTTTCATATTTAATACACTGACAAGCGAATTCAATCGAATCTAGCGACAAATACGTTTCTTTTTTGAATAGTTTCGTATTTACTACACTGGCAAGCGACCATCTCACTACTTCCGATAATGACGCATTTTTGGTAACAACGGCCCAGGTTACCCTAGTTTAGGAGTCAGGACATTAGATAGTTTACAATACTATCTAGAAAGCACTATCAACATAGGGAAAGTTACATTGTACGTATTGTCAATAAATTATTTACTTTGAATATTTTCAATTCATTAAGTTAGAAAAACACTGTTTCAAAGAGGGGTAATCTACCAGGTCTTAGAATTGAACATACAGTCGGAATTCCTCTTACAATTTACGAGATGCGCCACGTCGACTAACTTGAAGTTTATCTAACTCCGTTGAGTCGATCTTTCAAGAAAGTATTGGCGAATCTTATACTACTTTCGCATTTACTTGCTGAAACTGTAGGGTAAGTTTTAATTTATGAGTGAACCTGATGACGTAGCTGTTTTTGTTCTTGATTACATACATAAGCATTAACCTTTGCAACATCTACCCACCTACTTACCTGCTTTACCCACTTTTGTCATTCCGTAATTACAAAGGTTTTGGCATATAGAGATAGAGAACACATTATTTTACATAAAAACGTAAATCGCCGCCTCCGGCTAATATAATATTGGTTAGTTGGTTTTTGGTTTTTGCGATTATGATTTTATTCGTCAGCGGCGGCAAAACGATACAATAATTTTGAATACATTTTTTAGTATCTAAAGACAATTTTGATCAAGCTGGAGTCTTAATGTCAGACTATGGTAAAGTTTAGTAACCGAGATGATTTTTGGTATGTGCATGACAAATTAATACAGATTCAATATTTTCTAAGATTTCTTGTTCTATGAATTGCGCAACAATCAAAGGATCATCTTTCACAACAACAGCAAAGTCTGCGCGCCATTTTTAACGTTTTGCGCCGAGCTTCAACAATGCAATTTCAATCACATCCTTTTTTCATCTCGACTGCTGAATCAAAAATGTAGTACCAAATTTACGACCCGTGCTTACGTTTTAGAGTTCTTTAACACTTGGATCGAGTCATAAACCGAACGGCACATATGACATCTTACATTGCCAATCGCATTTGATGTTTTCGAGCGTCGCCACTTACAATGTCTGTTTAGATTTTAATGTTTGCAATTGCAACTTTATTACTTGTACGTATGGTCTAACGATTGGGCTATCTATTTTATATCGCTTAAAAGATGGTGCATTTTATCTTTAAATGCCCAATTCATTGGGAAATGTGAGGTAGGTACACGTGTGTGGTATTTATGTATAGAAAATAATATAACTTAGGTACTGTTACAGTAGAGAAAGACAATGCTCTACACATGTGGAAACTATTCACATATCACTAGGGGAAGTGGTGTTTGTGTTAATCACGCTAAAAACACGATTTCCACCAACTTTCATAAGCAAAAGCAGTGTAGGGTTCCGTAGAAAGAGGGGGTTTTATCTGCTTTTGAGAACTAACAACTTCACCAACGTTATTTTCTATTGAATTTGTATGAAGTTTTCCTGTTATAAGTTGGTCGCATATTACTCGTGAAGCTCAATATTTCGCAAACGGAACCCTTAATTAAAAAAAATAATTTACTTCACCCACAATATTTTTAAACCACCAATCCAACGATAGCCCACACTATGGTGTTAACAAAAAAAAATTGCTGCCCTAATTTAGGTGTACCCTACACCCCCAAAAATATATATTTTTTAATTTTTTTTTACCGTTTTGACGGCGTGATTAATATGAATGTCTATGCCAAATTTCAGCTTTCTCGTATTAATCGTCTCTGAGCTACCCCGGGGACAGACGGACAGACAGACAGACAGACGGACGGACATGGCGAAATTATAAGGGTTCCTTGTCGACTACGACAACCCTAAAAAGTCAACGAATTGTTTCTTTTTTTGTCGGCTGTACCTTCAGATCATTGTCATGGTTAATTGACGTTGTATCACGCATGCTATTCTTCTGTGTTTAATCCAGGCGTAAATAGATACATCCAACTCTTACATGACGCAATGTAATGGCGTAGGGGTACTTGACTTATCTGACCCATAAAGAACGTTCCCTACATTAATTAGCCTTAAAGTCAACCTACCCGTAAACAATAGAATTAGTAGTTAAGGAGATGCACAGCAGAAGATAACAGCCAGTGGCAACTTCTGTCTTTATACCCTAAGCTTTCACGCCGGAACAAAGGACCCAGACTGCATTGTTCAGATCTAAATTCAAATACTCAGAATGCATCTGCTGATTTTATATCTGACGTCATATTGTCTGCCTCCATGAGGCTTCCATGGAGCTGTAGAACTACGTGTAGGCAGCTTTGTTACGGGATTTTTGGATTTTTGCTGCATTTGATTGTTTGAGATACAAGTAATTAAGGTAATTTCCGAGGTGTAAGCCTTACTTGTGTGTTAGGGTTTTTTTTGCATATAAATCGAATGATGGGGATTCGCACTTAACATATTCAATTTGTAATATAGGTACTAATATTGTAAATTTAATAAACGGTGAATTTTAATACTTTTCTTAGGTATAATTCAATGTTTTTAGCTTGATCAATAAATGTTGTTGCGTTGGAAGAATTTGACCGCTGACATAATTTTAAAGTTAGTATAACTTGACGCAACCTTGAACGAACAAACTTTCCTTCGCTTTTTCTACGGCATAAACGATGTAAAATTAGATTGTCTCTGGAGCAAAACAAAATAAGAGTTGACGTTATCATATTTCTTTGAAATGAGAAATAGCTTACTCCGAGGGTGTATTTTCCGCTCTAACACAAAGCGTGTGCTTCAGCTGATTCTCGCTCTTATTAGTCGGGCAATAAGAACAGGCGCTTTATTCTACAACAGGGAAGACGCTATATAAAACTGCACCGTACGTTTATTAATGAAGCCCGCCTGCAGAACGTATGTGTCACGGAAAATACTATGATGCATTAGAGAAAATGTCTCACAAAAAATAGATATTTTTATCAAGAATAGATGCTGTTCACTTGTGCATAAATAACCTAACCTCTGGCAGCTTTTATTCTTACCCGACTTCTGATCGGGCGAGGGTATGTTCCTTTTTGACCACACATGGGACAAACGTGTTGACTACTATTATAATGACAACTGAAGTGTCACATAATAGTTTTCGGTAAAGCAAGTTTTAATGGGTATAAAAATTTACAAAAAAATACATATTTACGACTTTAGTTCTGATATTATTAGAAAAAGTATTGAATATTTCTTTAAAACTATTTCATTTGGAGAAGAAACACTTAACCAACTTAATTTTAATGAATTATGACTGCGTGAGCATTATTGTAATGTTAAAACCATACTAATAAAAGAAGTCTCAAAAAGTATTTTATGAGTCCGTTGAATTTTCGGCCTCAGTGGGAGGAATTAAATGAAGTTGCAAGAAATAGAATGAGCCCTCCCGGGACTTCGGTTTTATAATAAGAATAGTAATAATCTTTAGTAGTATTTTAGACATCTTGCAATATGTACTTACGCAGTCTTAATTCTTAGAAATAAGTAGTTTTTCTACTTAAATTTCTAGTTTTATTTACTGCTAGCTATCCCGGCGAACTTCGTCCCGCCACAGAATTCGTTTATACGATTCTTGCACAACGCCATCTTTTTTGAACTTAAAATAACTATTATTTCACTGGAACGCATTATCGGGATATCAAGTATACTATGTCTTAATACAGGTGTTTGTCTATCTGTACGCAAACATCCTCACAAATTTTCACATTTATAATGTGTATCCTACACAATTTTTAATTACTCTAATCAGACAAAGACATCATACTCGTACATAGTAGGAATCAAAAACACGACCTCCGGCAAGATAATCAGGCGTGATACCGCTAAACCAACGAGGCATCCTTAAATAAATAAAGGACCCAACCAAATTTGCTCGAAAAATTATGAAAACTTTGCAAATAAATTCATGCAAAGCACTGAAACGGTAATGAAATCTTCCTCAGCAGTTTTCCCAAACAGTGTTCAAAGGCAATATTTTAACTAAAGCCGTTTTACGCGAAAGACTATAACATATTCAGTGGGAGATCTAATAATCCGCCCTCACCGAGAGAAGCGGGTTGGCACAAAGGCTTCATTCACACTGTGAAACCTTTTTGCCTATAAAAAATTTAATTGAATAGAATTGAACCAATCAGAATACTACATTCTCTGTCACACTAAATGTACCCAGTACTAAAAACTATGACATATATTATAACCGTTTTGATTATAATATATTTAACAATTAAATAAATTTAAACTTTAACCGGAGTCTGTCCTTTTTAACCCTAAAACCTTCGAAGTCTTACATTTGTGTGATGTATGGTGGTATGGCACAGCTAGTATTTTTCGAATTTGTAACGAGAACCTTCAATTTTTTTTAGCATCATTTAACAGTTAAGTTTATTTGGTCCCAAATCACTGCACACAGTAATTTTCCAATGGCTTTGAAGATGTTAAAAAGATAAAAAAACAAAAATTTGTAGGCATCGCGATTATTTTTACGAAAACGTAACGAAACTAAAATTTATTATAATAAAGCAAAATTTGCTTATTGTATTGGGGACAGAGATATTTTTTTATAAATTAACTGAGAAATATAAAAAAATGTACTACGTCATTTCGTTAGTACTTTGTTGCACTTTGTACAATTTTGCTAATTTTTCGGTTAATCGGTGACGAATACTTAACATTATTAGTATTTTCTTTTAGCAATTGCCTTTTTTTCGTTACCACAAACAAATTGAACGTCTACACAAATTAGGTCAAGTGAAAAACGTTCCTGCTCCGGGGTGCAAAGACAAAACTACGTAGGTATTTATTTAATCTAGCGAGTCCTGTAATTCTATTCTTACTACTAGATGTTTCCGGATCAATTTGCCAAAATATACTGGATGTTTCAAAGTGCTTCCTTTTACTATTGAAATAAGATCGCAACGAAATACATAAACACGTGACTTTTGTGACAACATTATACCAACACTATCAGCCCTGGCAACACTGGCCCAGATTTACCAGATCAAATAAAATATTTTTCAAATTTCGCGCTGTCGCAGTGTGAACGGTAAACCGTAGGTAAACCAAACCTCGGATAACGCTTAGCATTGAAGTGACGGTAGAGTTGATCCTTCAAATAATTTAATAAAGTGGAGTATAATTTTCACCAACGCACCTAAGTATGGTGTGCTTAAGAATCCGCACCAAATATTCTATGATTGGCTCCATAACTTCAACGATAAATCTTATCAAGTGACGGTAGTTAAATTATACCGACAGCTCATAAAACATAAGTTTAAGAATCACACTAACTGTCTTGTCTAACACGTGACAAAAGCTATAATTGTTACGATAGTGCGTAAAACGTAGATTAGCTCGAAGAAAACAGTATCTGGTATTAATTTCTCCTTTCTACAAAAATTTGTTTTAGTGCAATAAATATTTTTCATTCATAACACAAACGTACGCTCACGTCAGTTCTGTAATGATTTGGTGTTTACTCTTAAGTGACAAAAACTTTTTTAATAAATAAATAACTAAATTGAATGGGCATTGTCCAAAAACTCAATTCAGTTATAATTTTCTTTTTTTCGAATAAATACGTAAGTTTGAGAGCCCGGACTGAATATTTCGACTAAGGCTGCTTTGATTCATTTTTAAAGCAAAAATATAAGAACCAGAGTCTACGAAACCGGAAGTACGTCACTCACGGAAGTAAGTCGTCAACTGAGATCCTACAAGCTGTTAGTTTACAGTGATACCATGACTCGATACAAAAACTCTTTAAATAAACTTAACTAAAAAGACTCCTAGTCTCCTCATGTAAAAGAGGTTATATTTGCTATTTTATACGGAATAATGAGATGTCAAAATCTTGGCGTTTTCTATTCAAAATTATGCTACCTAGTTTCATTGACAACTTAGAAGGTCAAATGAAACATCAGAGAAATTAGTGAATATTATTATTAAAATGAACTATAATTTGTACCTATTGTCAATATTTGGGACAATGCCCATTGAATTTTCAATGCAAAAGCACCTTAAGACTCTGGTTTTCCAGATTGAAATAAGTATTAATATTATACGTATTACATCTGCTGTCTGCGGCTTGCGGCTTATAGTCTCGGAGCCTCACGTACGAGAAATGAATCCCCCAAGGTAAATAATAAGCATAGTGCGACTTTTTAGACATAATCCTCGTAATAGTCACTTATTCAGCATAGCTAGTCGCGTGCTTTAAATGTCAAAAGTCGCGACTTTCCAGTACATTAATAGTCAAATTCTGACATTTTCTGACATGCGCCACAAAACGCGTGACTTGTGCCATCGTACTACCCGTGCAGGCATTGATATGACATTTAACTTTAAACCCTTAAATCGGTGCTTTAACGAAAATCAGAGAAGATTCTGAGACATTTGTCACTCAATCCATTGCGGCTGAACCTGGTTAAGGGGCCACCGATAGCCGGTTCATCTTAGTAAGCTAAATCAGATGAAGATGATAAAAAAAATCGGAGGCGGCGAAGTTGATCACCGCACCTTACACCGGATCTCACGAGGGGACGGAAAGAGGACCGATAGCCCATATCCTGAATTAAAACATAGGGACGTCCCAGACGGCCATACTTCGACCAAATAGGGGATGTATAACAAAGGGCAAGATAAAAAGTACCCGAAGCCGGCGTGCATGCATGCAACGACAAATAAATGTTGAAGAAGCGAAAGTGATCTGTCAGGATCTTGGCAAGTGGCAGTCCCCGGTCTCTGCCTACCCCTCTGGGATACAGGCGTGAGTTAATGTATATATGTATGTAAAACATAGAATGTTCTTTTTATCCAAATTCTACGCGAACGAGGACGCGGGCGCAGCTAGTTAAAGACAAATAGTTATGCTAGTTCGTTTGTACGTCGCCCTATAGGTCATACGGGTTGTAAACACGAGTATCACAAAAATTTGCCAACATTTTTGTTGCAAAATCACACATAACGTTATAGAATAGAGTTCGCAGCCGGTGCGTGGGTGTGCGACTTTGCCAAAGCGACAACTTTTAGATGCATTGCATTGCAATCAGAAGGATAATTTTATTCAGCTCCAAGCGGATGGCTACTTTGTTTTCCATAATCAGTTTTTAACTGGCAGGGAGCACACTAGCAAATGGCATGTGTATTTGGATTGTTAGCTTTGATCATGATTATTCAGGAGCATGCTTAAAACCAGTACATTTTATTTATTTTTATGCTTTTTAGCAAGCCTTATAAAAACAAGCAAAGAACGAACATAATCAGGTGTAAACACACTATGCTTCCCAGAATCTCAGTCTGCTGAATGTCGGCTAAGATGAAGTCGGCGGAGAATCTTACGTAAAAAATACCGAATTCGAGCCTTTTTAAATTCAACAATTAAAAGTAGAGAAACAAATTATCGAGATTTATTGATTTATTGAAAAAAAAAATTTAAATTTTGCAAATTGTGCATGATATTTCGATAAATTGTGATAAAAATATTATTTACGAAAAAAGAAATATAAAGCAGCATAAAAATTAGATCACTTATATTGATTAAATATGGAACGCTAAAAATAAATAAAAGTAAACCAGGCTTTATTTCTATGGACTACCAATGCTGCTGTATGCATTACTAAAATTGTGTTTTTATACAAATATCACAAACAAAATGCGATAATGCCATCATCGTAGTAGAGGCTTATGAATTAATAAAATGTAGGAAAATAAAAACCAGCGATTGAGTCGTAGGTTAGTAAATTTTAACCTATTTTTACGCCGCTAACAAATACACCAACAGGTATCTCTGAGATCTATAGAGCTTATTTATCTAAGAAAAACGAAAAAACTAAATCAACTTTGCTGTTACGAAGCCATGCATACGGTACAGATATTACTCGTACTCTGCCTGCTACGAGGTTTTCCTCGAGCGCTACGTGCTTGCTACGGCGTGGCAAACAGTGCTTAGTAGCGCGCGTGTGATTTGAAAACTTCATTTAAATTAAGTTGAATTTGCGGTTTCACGCAACTTAGACTGAAATTTATTACACGTAAAAATTGTTTCAATTGTGAGGAGGTTTTTCCACTTGTCAATAATGTTTCGTTTTAAATAATAATATCGGGATGACTGCATACATGCATTCCATAAACATTGAGGTCTCTGCTGCAATTAGAATAGGTAATTTTTCGTAATTAATTTACATAATACGAAGTGAAGATAAAATTTTATCCTTGTTAATGTTCACGTTACACGTCTTGAGTAACGTATGGTAACTCACTACAACATTTAAAATTTACAAAATAACATAATTATTATCCAAGTACTTTCTGCGGAAAACGAAAACTTTATCCAATAGTTATCTGTGAATAAAGTCCTACTTACATCGTCATGCCTTCGAAGATCACTCGTATAAGTTCTCAAGCACCACACAATCATCAGTAATTACAACCGACTACCGATCATCCAAGAGTACAAGAAGCCCCTGTGTCAAAAACATCGAGTCCATGTCCACGTGCTTCCAAAAGCTGCGTTCAATTGAGCCGACGTGATATTTACCGCCAAAAGTTCCCCCGGGGGGACAACCGGTCCTTCCTATAGCCAACAGAGTACTGACAACTGTCACTTGTCCGGCCGGCGTCTCTCGCTCGCTACGGGCGCTTTCCTTACCCCATCTTGCTCCGAGCGAGAATTTTGTTTCGACACTATACACACACGATTCTAAGTCGCCAGGAGTTGTCTGAATTCTTTGTGCTCGTGTTTGTGTGCATGCTCGCTGCATATGTACGGGTCCGTCATGCTAAATGCATCTTCACGGTAACGTGCTGTGATGCACAATGGAAGGCCGATGCTTTGAAGAGTTTAGTTCTTAATCGAGCTCGGTAAAGTTGAATTTTGCGCACGGCGCAGCGTGGAGATGAGTTTGTTTGGAATTGAACCGGTTTTAAGTGTGCGCATGTCCGAAGTCCGTGTTTGGTTTGTCGAACGTCCAAAACTAGCTCTATCTTTGTTCTACGCGAAGTTTTGTTTGCATGAAAATGAAGCATTGTAATTTTCCTTAATTCATGTTTTTTTCGGACTAAAATAGCGAAGGACACGTTAATGAGGTGCTTTGTTCCGTCCCGCAAAGCGTGTCTGACATTTTAATTTGTCAGAGCAACAGATTCGGGCTTTGCAGGTACCGAAAAGGCATTAGCGTTAATAACCACCTCCGCGTGCCTCAGTTCATTTGTTATCAATTTATCTATAATTAACCAAAAAGGTTTAATTTTGTGTTTTTGTTTCCCTTGAAAGTTACTAATGAACGAAACATTTCATTTTCATGTCAATCACATTCACTGTCGATATAATGGAGTTATTTCTAGAATGGAGTTTGTGGATAGTGCCTTCGGCTCATAAATATCATACAATACAATATTCTGACGTTTATAAAATAAGACTGTTGTTGACGTGTTCATGATGAGTTATTTTAATACTTAGATGCGAATATTCCATTTTCGCTTTTAAGCTGTACTGGGCGTCCCACGGTTATGCCACATGTAGGGAAAGTACCTTGAATATTGTAGATGGAACCTTTTACTGAAAGAAGACATTATTATAGTTTAAAAAACAATTTAAACTGCATTCATATATTTTTAAATAATTACATGATTGAAGTACCTACTAGTCAAAACCCGGCTTAAGGAAAATAAAAACATGAATTAGCTAAATAAAAAATATGAATCGAAAAAAAAACAAATAAAGATCTGATTGCCACTTTACCGCCTATTTTTTTCTGTGGCCTGCCAGCTATTTAGACAGATAGATAAATCATTTATTTACATAAGACACACACGTAAACAAAGCATAAACACTTCTTATTACAAGAAACAGCACAAGTAAAACATAGTACAAAACAGAAGCACACATGAAGGCAAAAGCATTGAGATTCGAAATACACGGTACGGTAATGTACCAATTGGTGAAAAGAGTAGCAACGTAGGTGTAGCAAATGTAAATAGGCTGAAGTTTGGGGCAAACTTCAGCGCTGATATTCTGCCGGTACCGGTGTGACCGGCATGCAGTGTCAAGAGGTGAAGTAGTCAAAGTAGTAGACCGGAGTAAAAAATATATGTATTGTCAGAATAAGTAAGTATATAATATACGGGTAATATTAATAGTAGTATAAATAGTATTACTAAATAAATGTAGTACATATTGGAAATAATGTCCATATAAATCCAGGTACAAGAAAATAAATTTAGGCTGTATAAACTTTGTGCACTCAAAGTCACTGATCATGAAATAAATTGTAAATACTAATTGCTGAAGAATTAAATATGAAATATAGACGTATTATTATTTTAACTTGTACTGAGGTAAGGATGGTTCAAAATAAAAATAATAGATGTCAAAATTTAATTAAATTCAAATTATTAAATTTAGACATTATTTTTCATTTTCATCATTGAAAAAATTGGAAATATTTTGTCCAAATCGGTGATATTTTAAATAAATAGTTGAAAGTAAATTATAATTAAGTCATTAAAAAAAACTGTAATTAATACTTAACTTTATCTTATTTCAATTTTACATCGCGCTGTAATTGAGTGGCTGTATAGAAAGTTGGAACATGGTTCAACAGAAATGTCAAAATAGAACTAGTTTTTTTTAATAACTTGACAGCTGTCAGTTGAAAACGAATCTCTCTAGGGCTTAAAAGTATTACTTTCAACTCGCTCCTCAGGAAACTTCAGACCTCTTTCCGAGTATGAGTAATGAAAAAGCATTTGTTGTGTAAGTTATTAAATTAAATACCTAATATTTTATTTATGTTAGTACAAAACTCTCGCTGTTCGAGTTCGATTTACACATGGCCGGTCTTTATATACCACTTGTATACCACAACTTCGATATAAGAAACTAATTGTAATATCTTTCACCTGGTTGTGAAATAAAGTGTTCTCTATTTATCTATCTATCTATATAACATATCTATTTTCCTCATTTATAACTACCTGTGGGACGTCCTCAGACTCGGTGGAGCGATGATCTTCGCAGGGCGGCTGGCAAGAGCTGGATGAGAGTAGCCGAGGACCGTGCTCAGTGGCGTGCTATAGGAGAGGCCTATGTCCAGCAGTGGACAAGCATAGGCTGATGATGATGATGATGATATGTATTTTACATTATTTATACTATTGATAAAAACTATTATGTAATTTTTAAAATTTTATAATGTATGAATATTTTAATGTGAAATTTATATTGTGGGAGGAAATAAAGGCTTAAAATAAAAAATAAATAAATATGTATGGTTTGCATTTTTTTCCTTATGTTATATGATTTCGTAACAATAAATAACTTTTTTGTATTTTTGGTCAGTCTCACTTTATTTTTCTTTTCTTCTTTCTGAAATGTTATTTTCTGTTATTTTTTAATTATAGATAGATACAAAACAAGAGGCGAGATAAGTGAAGCACTCTTTCAGAAGCAGTCCCGTTTTTGCAGAGCTATGAATAACAATTTAGGCGGGAGGCAGCGGCGCAAATACTTGAGCGGGGAAGTTTGTCGCGGAGTGCCCAAACTCACGAACAATACACCCCGCGACGTGGATGTCAGAAGTGGGATAGCCGAGATTGGGTTGGAGACGGCGGCATAGAGAGGCAATTATATTTTATTCAAAATTATTTCCTCATTAAGGTTCCGTAAGTAAAGGGGGCCCCTATTAATATGCCAATACATCTGTTCGCCTGTTTGACGACTTTTTATCTTGAACCGAAATAGTTGAAGTTTTCACAGACTATTTGTTGGTAGATTGACCGACTTTAATAAAAAATACAAGTTCTTTTACATGTTTTGTGTTGTGTTGTCTAACCTCTATCGTAAAAACTGTCATTATCAAACTATGGTAGGTATAACAAAAAGTAAGGCTCGAACTTCGCTGCTTTTTATCATTTGCTAAGGGTCTCTGACGACTGTACGATCGATCACCTTGGTGCTATTGGTGCTAGGGAACTCGCACTTGGTCGATTTTTTATGTTTCTTTTTTTTTGCTCAGAAAAATCAGCTATTTTTTTTAAATTTATTTATGATATAACAAAATACAGGTTGGCGAGTTTTAACGTACTGACGTTTGATGTTCGCAGGTAACCAACGCGCTTGGCAAGGAATAGGCAAGTGATCGTACGCAGTATACAATCACTTCTTCAACTCGCCTATTTGGTAACAAAACTAACCATAGTGGTCGGTGGCCACAAAAAACGAAGTACCGCTTGCTTAGCCTAGCCACAAAGGCACCGGTATAATTTATCATAAGGATACAACAAATATGAAGTGAGGCTAATAAAAATGAAGATGCAACAAATATAATTTTTATTTGAGTTGTATTTTCGCAAGAAACCACACTAGAGGAAGCCACACTAAACGAAATTTCAATACCTATCTGATTTACTTTGGAGGCACAACTGTGCTCTCAACTCTCCTGTTACGTAACTGTCCACTGTATCGGGTTATTCAGTCAAAATATGTACGTATTTGACAGTTCGGAGTAGGTAAAGTTGGACGAGACCATACAGTGGAGAAGTTATGATCTTGCGCCCCAGGAAATTGTCTTCACAAGTTTCTGAATAAATGGCATATGGTGAAGCATATGGCAACAGTAAAGGCAACCTCCAAAAAGGGGGGTTTCTATTTACATTGTGCTTGCGTTGAAACGGACACTGTCATGTCTCTGACGTAACAATATGCACTCATCCTCTTGAGAGCTACATCCCAAAGGCCCTTTAAAAATCTATAGCCTTACCGTGCTTCATATTTTATAATACGCCATTTGCTGGGAATCTTAAAAATTCCATCACAGCTATAAAACTCTCTCGTTAAATATCCTGATCATTCGCACCAACTTTGGTTCTTCGCACATCTACCAGCATTCAAGTGTTTTGCCGCTTGAACCGCCTTTATAGATGTCACTTTGTCACACTTGCAAGTTCACCAGGCATCGCAGATAACGACTTTATAAACAAACACATCTCTCTTTGTTATTATTACTTAGTATTCGAATAACAAGAACTTAAAAAGCCTTTTTTTTTAATTAATAAAATATTCCAATAAGCATTTGATGCACAAAAATAATAAAGAAAGTTACCAGAACCATACAATCATCGTTGAAGTCTTTGTTGCGAGCCCCCCTCAGTTCGCAGTAGCAAGTGCGGGCTATGAGGCCATATCTCTTATCCTGCCCGATTGAACGATTCTAATCGTCTAACTATCCATTTCCATACACATTGCTACCGCAAACGTCAATATTCCGACAGGATTTGGTGAGCACAGTTAGGCCCATGGGCGACTTTGGAGACATGGGCAACACACAGAGCACTATTGAACTATGGACTATTTTAACTAAGTTTGTTATTTTTTGTATTATTGTTAATAAAAGCTAAGACACCTATGTAAAACTATATAAAGAGTATTAGTACCCACGACACAGATTACGCCGAGTCACCCACACTACCGTATTCATTTATGTAACTGGTCTTCTATTCAATAAACTGCTTTTTATATTATTTTGTCTTTGTATGAGGCGCGTAAGCTCAAACTCATTTCAGGGAATAGAATGCACAATATTACAGTACTTTTCGAAACTAAAATACTCTCTCCGTTTAGTTTTTTGTGACTAACTCAAAAACTTGCTTACTTAAAAATAAAAAATTGTACTCTTAAGAAATTGCGATCAAAAGCTATCACAAAAACGTCTCAGATATTTAGCACACACGTAGAAGCTTCCCCGGTAGTATAGCTCCCTATTCCGCGTGTCGGAAATAGACAAAGAATCACCCTGAGTGATGACGAAGTCGCAGGAACAGCTTGTATTGAATAAAGTTTTATGTAAATCTGTAAAGTCTGGTGAAACCTTAGCAAAGCGCAAACTTCAAGGAAATGTTTGCTGACGAATGAGTAAGTAAAAATAAAAACCGCCCAAGTGCGAGTCGGATTCGTGCACGAAGGGTTCCATGCCATTATATATACAATATTAGACAAAGAACGAATTTGAGAACAGCGCCATCTATAGAAGCCAACAAAAAGCGTTGGACATTGACATTTAACGACAAGACATCGGCGCTATGAAGGTTACATAGATGGCCGCTAGATGGCGAGCGCTGTCTTTAGACAACGTTTGTTGTATAGTAACTCCCCTTAAATATTTATTTTATTCTGTTTTTAGTACTTGTTATTATACCGGCAACAGAAATACATCATCTGTGAAAATTTCAACTGCCTAGATATCACGGTTTATGAGATACAGCCTGGTGACAGACAGACAGACCGAGAGAAGGGCAGATAGACAGACAGATAGACGGACAGTGAAGTCTTAGCAATAGCGTCCCGTTTGACACCCTTCGGGTACGGAAATTAAAAACTAAAAAAACCGGCCAAATGCGTGTCGGGCCCTCCAAATAAGTGGACTTAGAAGGAGGTGTACTTGAGCTCACGATTTAACTCATAACGTTTACTACATCAAAGTAATGTTCAATGGAATTTGTGCAAAGTTTTCCTTTTATTAATTGGTCGACTATTACTCGTAATAGTCGGTCAGGTGGAGAGGGACGATTCAGTCTAAAAAAAAAGCGCTTTAAATCTTAATATATCGCAAGCGAATGCTTTCAAACGAACCGAAAAATGGTCTTCCTACACCCACAATAGTTTTACACTCAACCAATTCAATTATACCCCACAATATGGACTAGAATTCTAATTTACGTAAATTAAGCGTGCACTCAAGTTAGGATTTACTATGAGGATATGAAAACAACACAAAAAAAATCAAAAAGTATCTGAAAACCGTCATGTACTTGGCGTATGTATGTGGGATCTGTGTGGTTCTAGCTTGATACTTATAAGCAGCCTTTATACGTCCCACTGTAGGGCACAGGCCTTCTCTCAGCAAGATAGTATGGGCTTAATCATCACGCGTGCCCACCGCGGATTGGCGGTTTCAAGCGCTGAGGTATGTGAATTGCTCAAACACTCAGGTTTCCTCACGATGTTTTCCTTCACAGTTAGGGAGTGGTATTGCTACTATAACTTCACAAATATACATAACTTAGAAAACAAAGTCATATACATGCCCGCACTGGGAATCTAACTTGGGTCTCTCGCTTCCGAGTCTACCCACCAGGCTACCACCGCTCAGTTGGTTCGTCGTGGCTCAGCTTGATACTCGTAGTAGTTAAACATGAGATTTCCGCATTTAGCCTGATAGTTAGATCATTGTACGTAGCAAGCGCTGAGGTTTGTAAATACCCCAGAAACTAGGGTTTCCTCACGATGTTTTCCCTTACGGTTAGCGAGTGGTATTGCTACTACAAATTCATAAATTTGAGTAACTTAGCAAACAAAGTCATTCGTACATGCCGGGATTCGAACCCACGACCTCCCTCATGTGAGGCCAGCGCTCTACCGATTCGCTACCACCGCTTCTAGCGTGATACCCACGTAGCGTAGTTAAAATTGCCGAATCAATTATTGCGAGGGCTATTAATTTCGGTGGGGCCGTCCACTTGTGAAGTTGTGCAACAATAGGCACCACTTCACATCCAATTAAAGGCACTCCAACAATGAGGAACTTTGCTTGAGGACGACCCTTCCCGGGCAGTTGACAACTGGCACTCTCGAGATCCTCGCGGCCGTCATTCGGGAAATTAGGCCCAAGAGAGCGCCTCACGAGGTGATTCTAGTACAAACGTAGTTCGGTTTTCATTTTCAAACGACACGCCTGAAACGGACTCAGTTACTGAGTTTTTTAACTGGCAACTGCACCGACTTACTACGTACTGCAAATTATGAAACTACGTAGTCATTATACTAGTCATTAGTCATTAGTTGAGTCGCTACTTTTTACCCGACTGCGGCGGAGCCCAAAAAGAGGGTAATGTTTTTAGCTCGTATATATGTATGTCCGCTTCTATGTTACCTCATAACTCCTTAACCAATAGTCAGATTTTGACAAATAAAATCTTAATTGATTTGTCATCCCTGTGCGAGTGTCATAGGCTCTGTGTGGGCTTTGTCCCGTCCCTTCAGTAAATTTTGTATGAAATTGAACTGAATTAATGACGCGTCTTTTCCGCGCGGCGGGGGCCCCACGTCCCTACTGTGTGGCCTCTGGCTAAGGCTCTCGCCACACAGGCAAACTCTACATCAACTCTATATTACTTCGCGTCTTTTCCGCGCCCTCGTCCCACGTCCTTCATTTATGCTCCACACAACAATACATTTTTTTAATTTGATAGTATGTTTTATTGTTTACACCCATATAAAAACTGAAAAGATTCTAGTTGCCCCTGCAAGAAATGCGTAGGGTATAAAAAAGTGTAATACAGGTATTGTTTCTTGTAGAGGTTTCTCATGAACTTTTTTGGTTTCTTTTCAATTAACAATCTATATTTCTTTTCGTGCGGGTCCAAAACATCAAATTACTTTCTAGTGTACTCCGAACTAGAGCTGCGTATAGAGCTCGCAGTGCTATAGGCGTGAAGGATTAGGAGTTTCTCAGGACAAATCCTACTTTTTGAAATGCACTTTTCGCAACTTCATTGTCGTGGTCACGAAACGTCAGTCGTGGATCTCGGGTCCCGAACCTGGAACACGCGCGGCACGGGCTGCCCGCCCAGCGCCTACTAGGTTGGAAGAACGAGTAAAGCTCATCATCTCACAATTTTTGATGTTAAAATATAACTTATTCTCTACACTCCAGCCGACTGCATTCATATCCATTTGTAAGGCTTCGAGATCGGTTTAGTCCTTTATTTCTTTGATTAATTTAATGTCGTCTGCAAAAAGTGTACGAGAAACAGGGGTAAGACCAGTTTCAGGCCTTCTCTCCAGCAAAGCTTTATCCCATTTACATATTACGATTACAGAAGACAAACGAAGACGCGATTTCCGTGGTCCATAGCGGAACCAATTAAAATATGATGGCGGAGAAGACAAACATGTGGTCGGCGGAATTAAATGACAGTGGTCATTTGTCATTGTCCTCACGGTTTTACTGTAAAATCAAAAATGGCCGAGTTATTCAAGAAAAACCGTTTTTTTGGAAAAAAAAGTCTGATTTAGTCTACTTTTTGAATTTACACTCCCAGTGACCCCCCCGAGGGACCTACGAAAAAAAAATCCAAGAACTGATTATTCACGGGTAGGGTCGGTTTTTTTAATATAATAACTGGACTATGATGCGCGGCGCGGGTGGCGAGATGCTTTTGGGTTTACTTCATTCGCGGCGACGACGATGTTTTTGGATAATTTATTCTTTTTTGGATAATTTATTATGGCATCAAGTCTTCACGACTGTGAAGATGATGCAATTCATTCAAAAAGTTTATCATCGTTCGTCGAGCAATGATTCATAGAGAAAGTGCCGATACTGGCTTTTATTTTTTTTTATTTTTCAAGCCACATTAGAATATATATATATATATATATATATATACGTATAATATACATATATACATAATGATCTATTTAAATTAGTTTAACTATAAAGTTATCAGGTCAAAGGAAAACATTTATTTGGCACTTGATCATATATCTCGATGATTTCAGGTGATTTATGGTGGAATTAATTTTATATTGTTTGGCGACTACATTTTGGCGAAAATCTACTGTTTTGCGGGAAAACGCAATTATTTAAAGAATGCAAAAGCAATATTAAATTGGCAATAGCTTAAATTATACCCAAATTTTTTAGGGGGCCTCCCCTAAACCTAAATGAGGGATGCAAGTTTTTTTTTTCGCTTACACCATAGTGTATCGTTGGATTGGTCGTTTGAAAATATGCTTTAAGGAGCAAATTTTTGTCAGAGTAGGGCGTCTCCCCCCTCTCCTGGCTAAACGATTGATTATAGAAACGTGAAGAAATTCAAGTCAGTAACACATAATAATGAACTTTATAGGAAAACTATCACGGCTAAGTAGGCTTTCCGAGTTAACGAATAATAGGCGACCAACTTATGGAAGGAAAACTTTGTACAGAATCCATTGTAAATTTGTTTTAATAAAGTTGTTAGTTCAGTAAAGCAGGTACAAAAACCCTCTTTTGTATTACGGAACCCTACACTGCGCGTAGCCTGATACTCACTTGGTGGCTATTTTAGAAACTAAAGCTATCGTGCTCTCGAAACATCCAATATTCAAGGAATCAGTGTGCTGCGTACAACAAAGCAACAAATATTCCTCTCTAATAATATCGAGGAACAACATCACTTTAAATTTCGTAAACAGCAAATCTCGCTGAGAACGTTGTAAATCCTACGTTTGCAGCTTTAGTAGTACGATAAATATATTCCCTGGCAGGCAATATACATTTTTCACTTTAACAACATGCAGGGCTGGCCTACAATATCGTTATTATATATCACATACATAATTTAGTTCTATGGGCTTAGCTACTTCATAATTTACATAGCAAGGACGCCTCAAGGCGCCAATGACTTCGATAGTTCCAGTTTCTTGGTGTCAGGACTTTATTTGTACAGCTCGACAATAGGGCAATCGACAGCACGTGCGTATGCGTGTGCTCTATTCAATCACGTTATGGGTGTTTTTTTAAATAAACAATCTGACTTTATCGATGACATTACATTTAACGTTTGACCTGATGGTGCGCATCCCATCAAGGACCCGTTTTTAAGACCAGAAAGTGTATAATTATTTGTAGAACTAAAATTAATAAATCTTATACACTAGGAAGAATTAAGAAGCATTGTGTATAATCTTATAACTTGCAGTTCTAAAATAAACGAACCCCAATACTGTTAAAAAACCATTAAACAAACTTTTCCATGTGGTATAAAGTCAATTTAAATTGCGAGTGTAATTTAAATATAAAAAAGGAATGTATTGTTTGTATTAGTATAAAATTAAAATAGGTAAACAATACAGGGTTTAAGGTAGTTAAAATTATGCATCATTTTACAAAGTTACTTACGTAGTAAGGAGTGTCGACGAAATTTTTTCGTCGATTCTAGTGTAAATGTTGAGCAGCAAGTTGCTCAACATTTACACTAGAATAGCGGCGTTGCACCAGGTTGCAAGTAAGTTCCATTGATTTTCCTCAATATGGTAATTTGCCGTAATGTAATGGTTGGAGTATACCGGTAACTGAGGCTTAGTATAATATTCCCTTTGCGTGCTCAAGTACCAACTTACGATACCTGCCAACGTATATAGGTAAGCCTTCCGTTGTTGAAATCAAAAGGAGAAAGTCCTAAACTTAAACGTGAATTGTTTAGTACTTACAAAATAAAAATATTTTTACTTAATTTGAAGTAGGTAAAAACGTTACAATGCACGTGGGTATCGCCTATGGGGACTTTTTTGTATTTATTTTTATTCGGGAAATCTGGTATAAAACATATTTTTTGAAAATTTCAGCTGGCTAGTTACTACAATTCAAGAAATAATTACCCTTTAACTAACCCTTTAAATAGACATACGGATAGACGGACAAAAAGACAGCATAGGCTCAGTAATATAGTTTCGTAAAGTCTCGTTGTTACCCTTCGGGTACAAAACTATAAGACCTTTTTCCAAATACCGTGCATTTGGATCGATGTGGTCGCTCACACAGTCGTGTGCAAATAGTTTTTCAATTACTGGCCCCTTATTATGAACAATGCGACGTTATCGGCAGTAGCGAGACGGTCACTAATCCGTATCTCAAAATATGATATGACGTCATTGGGCTTATAAAGAGCCATGCATGAAACTATTCAAAAAAATAACCGTATTTGTCGCTAGGTTCAAGTAAATTGTCGGGCTCAAGCGGCAGCAGAATTGAATTGAAGCAGAATTATGAAGCAGCGATATGTTCGGACCCTTCCGCACATATCGCTGCTTCATAATAAGGGCCCTATATTTAAGTTATTGTTTAATACCCCTATTTGTTATTATTCATATATTTATTTTAGAATAACTCCATATAAGTAAACAGAAGACTTCGCCTCTTAGTAACTAAGCTAAGTACTTCATTTAGATACTCCGTGGATGCGCACATACGTGCAGATCCTGTGCTTGAAAATGTGGCAGTCAAATGTTTCTGAATCACATCCAGGATGCAGATGCCATGCCAGCGAAAGGCTACAAACCGTACAGTCGATACGACAACACATACGTGTACTCCAATCAGTTACGTTAAGGGCAAAATTTGCAACAAAAATGTAAAGGTTGACCTGCTGTCGAATTTATACTGGTTTTTAACAATTCGTCGATGGCAGATTTCGGAACGTGGAGGACACGTAATTTATTCCTCGCAGCCTATTATATTAATACACTTCATAAAGTATTTGAGTTAATTAAATTCTTTCCTTGCTCCTATAAACATGACTACTGACAGAAAGATCGATTCTTAACCTCTTGAGACTTAAGACATCACGTCTGGAAAAAATCTTTAGCGCGAAGGCATATAGTATTTTTCATTTCATCATCATCATCATTCAGCCACAAGAAGTTCACTGCTGGACATAGCCCTCCCCCATGGAATTCCAAAAAAACCGGTTGGAAGCGGCTTGCCGCCAGCATCTTCCTGCCACTGGGGTAAGGTAATCTATTCATCTTGTGGCTGGTTGTCTTACGCTGTGCTTGCCGATATGTGGTCTCCATTCGACAATTTTTCGGCCCCATCGGATATCAGTTCTGCGTGCTATGTGCCCCGCCCACTGCCATTTCAAATTAATAATCGACTTTCAACGACGACGATTTTTCATTTAATTTTAGAATAATTTAAGTTCACGCAATTTTGAAACGTTTTCAAGATGGGTATTTAATTACGTAAAATTTTGTCTATGTCTCTGTCTTTGGAAATTGGCCTCGTGTGCTGTAAAATAGGAAGGTTTTTGGTTGGCTATCCTAATGCTTAAGGACGCGGAAAAGACGCGGCGTCCTTTCAATTAACTTTCATACAAAAAGTACTGAAGCGATGGCACATAGCCCACATAGATAAGACTGGGCGAGGACGCGAACTTTATACAACGCTCGCGTCTTTTATGCGTCCTCGTCTCACATCCTTCCTATATTGTGCCTCTCACCTAAGTAAGGAAGTGAACAACAACTAGGAAACATCTTGGTTTCCTGAGTTACGGTTCTATCCAAGTAAACCTTTTTTTGGAAAACATGATAATGTTATATTGTTTAAAATAATGATTACTTATATTTTTACATGTTAAAAGTAGATTTTTTGTGATGTCACGCACAAGTCAAAACTGCTACAACAAGCATTTGGGACCAAACGATTGACTAGAAAACCGTAATTTACATACTAATGTGTCATTTGTGAATTAGTTCTTTCATTTCCCTATGGCTGTTATAATGCCCGACAAATATCTCAAATTACTTCCACTTTTCATGGACGAATTTCGGGTCTCATTGGCGGGTGACGTGGGTTGTCATTCAGAATTTATAAAACTTAAGTTTAATTAACTAAACGTATAATGTAAAAAAAATGTAGGTAAATGAATGAAAAAATTAAAAAAATGTTTTCATGGATCCATCACATCGATCCGTCTTGCGCGAGTTTTTGGTCAAGTTACACTGATATCGCTGTAACAGATAGTACGTAATTGCTGAACTCAACGAAATGTTTTAAATTGGTTTGCGTTGCACGTGGTGAGTCGCCAGGGTCAATTTCTATTCTTGTTATTAAAGGGCTCCATGAAGGGCTCACCAGAGAAAAAAAATAATATCTTCTTTTACAGATTGATATCGCAAGAAGAGTCCTGTTATTCTCTCACTCATGCAAATAGCGATTTTAAGTAAACATTTGGGTTTTATAATGAATAAATTTTTTGACTTTCGCCACGGTCCTGACAAATCTCTTTCGCTTCATTGACCTTTGCGTTGCGTGCACCTTAACAGTTTAACCTAAATAAGTAAATTGTCGAACCTCCACGCGTCTTACCTTGAACTTACCTTTAATCTTAACATTTAATTTGTACTAGGTGCTTACGGTAGATTTACATGGATCTAATCTAGTTAATTAGTACTTTCGGATTGTATTAATTTCGTTTTACATTTAGCCACCAAGTATTTTATATTAAGCGAAACAATAATTACATATTAACCTTCCACTAATAAATATTTATTATTTGAGTTTCTAGTTTTGTCTCGAGACTTTGGGCCCTTATTATGAAGCTGCGACATTATCGAAAAGGTCGTCAACGTCACGCTTGAGCCCGACAATTCACTCGAATCTAGCGACAAATACGGTTCTTTTTTTTTAATAGTTTCCATAGTTGAATAGTTTAGTTGAGTAGTAATAGCTATTCGAAAAAAGAACGAGTGAATTGTTAATTTCTCCTCCACGTAAATATTAATTCTGAAACTAACAGATTTCAAGTTTACTAAGCGCACGTTTTGTTTTTATGAGAAATAAAATTTTTGAAATTTGAATTTGAGGTTTGACAGAAATTAGACCTTTCTGTCACAGTATGGTATAATGTGGAGATGCGTGAGATTGGTATGTCCACCTCTTGGACATACCAATCTCAGTGTGAATACGAACGAAAGTGAAGAAAGACAAGGCGTCCCACTGAAATTAAGTCAACCATTGAAAAAAAAAATTTACTAAAAAGCTAGTAAATTAATTTTGACAATTAAAAACAAAAATATCCAACTCTGATGCGTTGTTTGCTTTAAAAAATACTTTGGTCTTTGCATCAACGTAATGAGATGATTATACAGTGTTCAGCGGCACGCTTAGTGGTAATTTTAAAGGATAACTTTGGTAGGTTTTTTTTATCGAGGAATTTCGATTATAATGTGTTTCGGGGACAAACATGGTTAAGTAAGGCTCAATTAGCTCAATTACCGCAATTGGCTGTTATCTAGTAAACTTAGGGTAGTTAGCATGTAAAGGATCAACATTAACGCCACAGGCAAATTCCTATCTCCTATGCAAATCTACACCGATATAGACACAGCGCCAAATTGTACTGAACAAGGTTAAAGTTGGACTTCGAAAGACAAACCCAATCCCGCCGTAAGACGGGATGAACTTGCAGGACGCCGAACCTGGCGAAATGAGTATAGACTAAAGCTGCTTTTAAGCGGTACAGTGGACGCTGAAATGCCTCTTGATTGAGAATTAATATAATATTATCCCTATAATTGTAGAGCAAATATGCCAGGATTATGTCAATGCTCATAGTATTTTGTCTCGTTCTGGTCTGTGGAACTTTACCATAACAGTCTCTTTTAGAAGTAGCCAAAAGCCGAATTTACGCCTGACATGTTAGTCCGGTCCTAACTTGTGGGTCCAAGATAGCCTCACATCATTTAGCAATAAAAGGCGAAAGGTCATCTACTCACCATCATCATCATCATCATCAGCCATTTTGCCATAATCGCCTCGCTTGGCATGCTACTCGCCGTGCTCTCATTTAAATATAATGTCTTTGTTATTTTAACTCTTAAAATTAATGTAAAATTGTTTGTGTTTCAAATTTTCTATATTTTAGGATATATTTTAAATAATATGTGGAAATGGGTGGTTTTTAAGTTTTATTTTTATGCTTAAATGAACGTGTGCGGATGTTTTGGGAGGCAGTCAAGCTCAAAACCATAAAATTGCAATTTTATATTTTGTAGTCACTTAACAAATAAAATAAATAAAATTGCAAATAGAATGAAATGTGAATCAGAGAGAGCCACGCCGATTTAAAATTAGAATGAAAAACAGAAGACGCACCGTTTCCGTTTGCATCGGCCAGCTATTAGTTTTCAGCCGGTGAGAATAATATGTGGAAATCTATGGAAAGCGCATTCGTGTACGCATTTAATTCACGCGAGCTAAAAAACAAAACAGTTTCATTATTGGAATACCTAATAATAGTAGTTGTATACTACGTAACTTAGATATTTAAGATTTTTCATGTAAACATAAACATAAACATTTACATACAGGCACATACATCTATCTTTATAATGTATCATACATGTATCTTTATAATGTCTGGTGTGCAATAAACAGTATTAATCTAATGTAACACGATGCGTCTGACAGCACGCAAAGTAGCAGAGTATAAATGGGGCATAAGGATTCTAGAAGCGCCCAAGTAGCCACGCAGCGCTGCAATCTTCCGTCGCAACCCCAATGAATAAAGTTCGAAAAGTCCCAGTTGCAATGGGGCCGGATTAATAGCGCCGAGTCAGGTGCCGGTGCCTGCGAAACGACCATAGACAGTATGGTCGACAGACCCCGCTCTTACCTCTTTTTACGTAACTGTCCACTCAATTGAGTTAACCATTTTGACGCGATTGCACAGTGTCAAAATATGTGTATATTTGATAGTGATAGCGTCACTCCATTTCCTCGGATGTCGTAGAAGGCGACTAAGGAAATCAATTACCAGGAGACGGGCAGCAGCGTCTTCCTGTGATTCCAACCACACTGCGATCGCCAACCCGCCTGCAAAGAGTGGCGATTATGGCAAAACCCCACATGGTAATGAAAACCACGATGGAGATCTATGTCCTGCAGTAGGCGTCAAATGGCTGCTGATGACGATGATAGTTTGGAGAACTTACGCAGCAGGACCCTTGGTAGTTCACCAAACTTCCGCGACTCTGTTGTTATGCCAACTACAGTTCGAAATTCAATACGTACAGTAATATCCGTCCGTCCATTTTTAAAAACGTTGCTATAGTAGAGTTTGGTCCATGGATACAAAAGGTCAGATAGTATGCTGATGATCTATGAAATTTCATAAAAACGGGCGTCAAACAACATTTTAAGTGAATGACAAGTCAATAAGTACCTAAGAGAGATGATCTATAGTACATGCAAAGCTTTTATTCTAACCTATTTTGGTTTGGTTTTAGATTCTTCAGGATCTTATCTAATGCAACTGAATGAAAGTTTTAAATAATGTTACATAATAAAACAATTATATTCACACATAATAAGAGATAATATATATAGACTGATAGAGAACACTTTATTGTAGGTACACAAAAAAGGAAATACACCGATAATAACAATAAAAATAGATGGTTGTAAATAATGTAGGGAATATTTTATGTGCATTTTGTATTGAAGCTAATGTAAGTGATGCGTGCACTATTTGTGTTTGTTTATTTTGTATAATTTGAAATGTAAAAGGCAACAAAGTTGTAAACTCCAACATTAACAAACATCAAAAATGTTGCACTTGCTGACTGCGAGTATATACTTTACTAGAATATACTTTTTTCAGAGATAAATTCGCTTGCCAGGGTGATTAATGTTATTGATGTCTGAATATTGTCTACGTCACTAAAATCTTTCAGTTATACGAGCTGTTATAAAACACACAATTCCATTAAATTTAAGTAAGTAAATTACTTACATAAACTAATTTCTTGTTATCCGCCTCGCGCCTATAGGGTTGCCCAGTCTGTGGAAACGACAATGCTAAACGAGTGCCCACTTGGCACTTTCTGACTTGACGTCATCGAGAACGTGGGACGTCACCGACTATTCTGTTGCGAGGGTGTGATGGCGTCAGTGGAAAGTCAGTCGAAATGTCACGTTTGATAATCTTTGGGCTCGGATATAGTTAGTTTGTGTGTTTTGTAGTGGTGACCGAATTTCATTGACGATTCTATGACGAGATGTATCACCGAAGATTGCCTCGTTTCTCTGTACAAGCCTGTAAAAGTAGCCAACTTAGCTTTGAACTCGCAGATTTGAATTAATTAATTACATTATCAAGTCGGCAACTTCTCTAGTGCATACTTACGTCTTTGCAAGTCTGACTACGTAGTTAGACATCTAGCTGGTTATATCCCACTGAGATGATGATAGACATCCCGCCACACTTCTATTATAAAGATGAACAGATTCTAATTAAATTAGGTACAAAGGTAGACAATGGCCTTGATTAACACGGAGTGGTACGATAGGAGTCTGTTAAAAAACAGCCCGTTTCTAAATTATTTCGATTTATGCCAACTCGTTCTATCTATCTATCCAGACCATCTATTCCATGTATGTTTTGCTCTATTGAGCCCACTGCTGGGCACAGGCCTCTTCTTTATCACGCCAACCCTACCAGTCCTCTATCAATCTCGTCCATTGCTTTCTAATGGCTTAGTAATCTTTAGCCACATTAGTCGATAAGCAATCCAATCTTAACTGCTACATATCAACCCAAAAAAATTAAGAAACTAGTGTTTATAGGCTGCTCCTAAGGCACTTAAACTATTCTGAACTTTCGTAAGCACTGCACATTTTAATAAAAGTGAGTGAAACCGTTAAACCAATATATAAAATGTTAATTATATAAAATATACAAATGCCCTATTGAAGATTACACCACCATTTTTACAGAATATAATTATTCAAGTAGCTATCAAACCGGCTGGCATCCCAAAAGGTCATGCCTCATCTGCAAATACGGAGTCATCACTCGAGAACCCTTTTAATTCACATAACTAACTAAAACTAGATTAAGTTTGTAGTTTCTTTGTAACAAACGCGAGTTGTTTAGAAGTTGCTTAAGTTTAACGTACTTTTAATATTAGTATCAACTGCTCCGTCTAGTCAGTAATGGCCATCTTTCTTATAATACCTAATTTGAATCAATTTCAAACAAGTTAAATAGGTAGCTATGAAGAAGCCTTTTGAAATCGCGGACTTGTTCAGAAAATGTAAATTTTTTATTAAGTATATACCAACTGAACACTATTTGCAAAATTTGACTAGATGCAATTTAACGGTTGAATTGTTAGCAGAAAACTTCTATCATGCAACCGTAACAAAAAATACTTTTAATAACAAATAATACAAGAGTTTCCGCAAGGAAAATGCAAATGCCAAGATAAACTGAAATTCAGCTTTTACTTAAAGAGCAGCAGAAGTGTAAACAACTTTGTACTAATTTATTTTTATGATCCTGTTTGCATTTACTTTGTATGAGTACGACATTTCCCGGTAAAATCAGATCTTATAAATATTAAATCCTATTTCACGAGAATTAGAAGGTTTTCGATCAAATTTTCCTCTCAATGCGACTTAATTAAAATTACCGAAACAATGATTTCGCTGCCCCTACATGATCATCACTTGCAGCCCCGAGTAATCCACTTTGCAGTTAGGTTTTTACATCGGAATGAATGCGTGGGTGAAATTTTTAGCCTCTAAACAGATTTTTAAAATTGTTCTCAGCACGGGTTAGTGTAACAAAAAGAATATAACCATGTAGGTACAGCGATATCATTCCGATGTAAAAACCTAACTGCAAAGTGGGTTACTCGGGGCTGCAAGTGATGCAAATCGCTTCGGTCAGATGTCGCTGCCTGTACGTAATACAGAGAAGTATGTAAAGAGGCTCGAAATTTCATCGATGCTTGCACTTGCCCATTAGCTCAGTTGGGAGAGCGCTGGCACGGTGAGCCAGAGGTCGCGGGTTCAAGTCTCGGCGCGGGTGAAATTTTTAGCCTCTAAATAGATTTTTAAAATTGTCCTCAGCACCGGTTAGTGTAACAAAAAGAATATAATCATGTAGGTACAGCGATATCATTCCGATGTAAAAACCTAACTGCAAAGTGGGTTACCTACTCGGGGCTGCAAGTGATGTAAATCGCTTCGGTCAGATGTCGCTGCCTGTACGTAATACAGAGAAGTTTGTAAAGAGGCTCGAAATTTCATCGATGCTTGCACTTGCCCATTAGCTCAGTTGGGAGAGCGCTGGCACGGTGAGCCAGAGGTCGCGGGTTCAAGTCTCGGCGTGGGTGGAATTTTTAGCCTCTAAATAGATTTTTAAAATTGTCCTCAGCACGGGTTAGTGTAACAAAAAGAATATAATCTTAAAGAGAACATGTGTGGCATATAGAGTCGAAGGCAGCCGGGTACCATACAGTAATTTATGGCACCCAGCCACCTCGGACTCCAAACGCCTCAGGTGCTTCCGCGACAACAAAAAAAGAGCATTGAATTTGCCAATGGCCTATGTAGCCTATGCCTATGTGAAATAATTTTTGTATCTGATAATTACTTTCGGAAATTAACTCTTACACACAAACATATAAACTAACAAACTTTTCCTCTTATTAATATTAGTACGTGTATGGAGTATTATAAATCATGTAAATCTAATACATTTTTAGCTTTTCCTATGGAGTAGGCAAAAACCCACAACCCGCTGCACGTTAGATTAGATTAGATTAATACTCTTTATAAAGTCGTATATAAAAATCTTACCGTGATAAAAAAATATATATTTTTATCGCGTAGCGCCATTTTGCTTTTTTCATAGCGTCCCACTGCAAGGTACAGGCCTTCTCACAGAGAGACCGTATGAGCTTAATTACCACGCGTGCCCACAGCGGATTGGCAACGCTGAGGTATGTGAACACCTCTATGCCATCTTGCTTTACGTCAAAAAATAAATCAATGAGAAATTTTGTGAAATGTATACTTACTCATATTTTACTATAATCAGTAAAAACTCAGTACAACTCAAATAAAAACATATCTAGTTGTAATACAAACGCATGTTTGAGATTTTTTTTATTGTTATATAGTTTAAAAAATCATACAAATAATGACCTACGGCCCTAAATAGGACATTGAAATAGTACATTACTGCAGCGGCCAGCAAAAGAGGCATTGATGTCCATCAATGCCTAGTTGTGGCCAAGGCTTGCATGTGATTTTTCTCAAATAATGCGCGGAACTCTTTATTTGAAAAATATTTTACTTTCGATTTTGGTGGTAACGAGTTTTAATTTTTGGAGGCGTTAAAAACAACAAAAAACAAGTTCATCGCAGTCATTTTCATCACTTGAACTCATTCTGTTAAATTCAATAAACTTTAAAATCAGACGAACCACGAACGAACAACAATAATTTTTGCCGCGTTAAAGTGTTCTTTTTTTTCAATAGGTATATCCAGCTTTCTATCGCAAGCCAGTTCGAAATTTAAATAAAACCTCTGATAAGTTACCTCCTTGGTTGTCATTGTTCGGAGTAAAAGATCGTTCCATTTTAAATAACACGACAGATATGAGTTTAGTATGTAATTTATTTGGCTGCAAAACACGACAGTTATGAATTTTAATAGAACTTTTTCCGGCCACTGCTCGCGTGTAATTGGCCAGTACAGCAATTTCGATTTATCTCGAAGACGGTTGTCGAAATAACGCTCAAATTTCCAAGCATGTTTGAGAAAAGTTTTTTTTTAGATTTTAAATTACAGAGTAGAATTTGTTTTAAACCTGATTTTGGGGTAATTTCGGCGAACTCAGCCTTAAGTAATAACTTAAGAGCTATAAGCTACTCGTACATATATAGCTGCAATATCACTGATAAAGGTTTCTCAGCCCTTTCCAGACACTGAGTACGGCAATCCATTTTATCCCACGCTGTTCATCATTTATAAACCAAGCTTTGAAACTAATTTAGTGATAACTTGTACATTAAGTACGTTGTTTTCATAATAAATCGTCCGTTATGTAGTAACGAGGTCTGTAGCTCAAGAAGTTATGTCATATGTAAGCAAATAGTCATGTTTGTATGTAAATAAATAAGCATAAAATTTAATCGTATACCTACATCTTTGTAGTCAAACGGTCTATTTTAAAGACTAGATAGTGGAATAGAAGCTTTTATAGTTGAATCTGAGAGGAAGCTGCGTCTTACTCGGGATTAAGTGTGACAGAGTGTTCCGGGAACGTTTTCTCGACATGTAGCGTTTGCATGGAACACATTTAATTAATTTCTAAGCGGCTCCTTTATTAAGCTACACTTATCCGAATAAGCAGGATGTAGGGCGCGAAATAGTCATCAAGCCGCCAGGATTTATTGGCCCTGCCTACCCATGGCTTTGTTCGTTAATGTAATCTTGGCGTTGATAAAAATTACATCGTAGGTATAATTCTACGTGGGTTATAAGATAATTCTTGGGAACTGGCTACCCGTGAAGGACAAGATAGTGAGTGTCGGAGGTGTTCACATACCCCAAGGCTTGAAATGGCCATTTCCTGGTGGGCTCGCTTCGTGGTGCTCATTTTCTCTCTTTGAGAGAGGGTGTGTGTCCTGTAATGAGACATATTCAAAATCCTGTAAAGCATTTCTTCAGTATCGACAAATTAAACTAATTTTCACAGTGGACAAGTACGTACGGGCTGTACTTACTTGTCCACGAACTTTTTAACCCTTTATAGGGCAGAATATTTTTTTTGTTGGATAAGAATTTTTGGTATTGGGATAGGTTTAGGGGTACCTAAAGACTGGAATTAGTGTGATATTCACGAGTTCATTTATATGGGTTTGGCTATAGGGGGTGGTTTCATATGTAACCAAGACCATTTAGGGAAAAAATATGGTGGATTCATTTGAAACCGTGACCGTTCAGGGGAAAAAATTGTTAATAAAACCACTTTGTAATAAAATCAGTATTATTGCTAACAATAACGTTTTGTGTACTTTTTATTATTAAAATATTATTGCACAAAGTGACTAAGTGTACTACCATAACAAAAATGACTTGATTCATAAAACTAACAAAAAACTTTTCTAAATAATAATTGTATCAAAACAAACTCTTACAAAACTCTTTCAAGAAAAACTAAAACAATTTGTAAGTAACTTTCATAAAATATATATTTCTTACTTATAGAAAATCAACAACATTAGGTCTCTAGTCTCGAGAATCAGATTTTTAGGTAACAAAAGTCTTATAAATAGGCTCACTCACATCATCTCATAAATCAACAATCTTTCGCTCAAGACGCTATTTCGGGACCTCTGGTACGAACACGGCCTCGTCCTCTTTGTTGAGTTGGCACTGCTGGTGATGGATCTGGTGATAGGGAACCACTGATGACTGGAGCTGGCGAATGATGTAGAGGTGAGTCCATGATATCGCGATGAGAGTCACCTCCAGCTGTCAATCTCCGTGATATGGCATTCAAAGGTAGATCATCCTCAGGTTCTGAGACCCCTCCTACATCTGAGTTTTCAGCTTGGTCATCATCTATGCCCTCGATCAAACAGACTAGCTGATCGTAGGGACTATTTTCCAAATCTAATAGTGGTAAAGACATCTGAAACAAACAAAAATTAATTACTGTAACGCTTCAGTAAGATTGCACTTTTCGCACAAACCTCACCGGCCTCCATACCTACACTTTGATACCTAATATCATCTTTGTGCAATAATATTTAATTAAACTAACTGTTTTCCGGCATAAAGTAATAATTCTACTTTGCAAAAGTTAACTTTGATAGTCCTAAATTCGTAAAATAAACAAATGAGAATCTGAAATATTCACTTCTTTCAATTCTACCCTAAAAACCGGTTTCTACTACCTATGCAGTTCAAACCATTATTGTACTTTATAAATACAACCTGCATTATGATTTATATACCAAATTCAAGGAAAATAAATAAATAATCTATTAACTTACCTTGAAACAAGTAAATATCACATTTTACCACTAAATTATTTAATTATGTACCAAACAAAATCACTTCTCCTGGTCGTAAACACTTATGAGACGGAAGGCACAAACGTAACCACCATTTTGTCGCACCCTACCAAGATCCTGTGACTAACTTCACTTTGGTGGTTTCACTTGTTGCTTACGCCCGTTCAGGGAAGACTCATTTAAACAATAAAGTCGACTACCAATGCAAGCTCACATGAATTATGAGCCTTATAATCAACCTTGACAGGTGGTTACAGCCGCTATACTAATTTCGCTTTTGCCCTATAAAGGGACTGCTAATTTGAAGGCCAAATAAATAAGATTAAACTTTTACTGGTTGGAAATAATACTGAAGAAACGGTTTAGGGTTTCTGTTATTTATATAACACTTTATATAGGCTACTTTTTTGTCACAAAATAAAGTCAACGATTTTTTTCCCATGAAATTCGGTTAAGAAAGATCCTGGGTTTTAATTCCGGTTATGATCTAATTGTGTGACAAGTTTCATCCAAATCCGTTCAGCTGTTCAAGTGTAATTTATCTGTGCCCAAATTAATCACCTCTGGTGTGCCACGGAGTTCTCACTATACTTTAACAAATTGTCTAATTATATTCTTTTTGTTGCACTAACCCGCGCTGAGGACCATTTAATAAATAAGTTTTTAAAATTATCTAATTTTATAGATAGTTCAAGCATATTATTGTATGCTGATGATGCTAAAATATTCAAAGTGGTTTGTAGTATCGAAGACTGTAGTCTACTCCAAAAGGATCTTGGTAGTTTTGAAAGATACTGTGGTAGTAATATTTTTTTTAAGCACTGGTAAATGCTACGTTGTAACTGTTAGTCGCATAGCTAATCTTCTATAACCTTTGATTGCCAATTATGCAATAAGAACCTCTTTATTTGATATCGAAATAAAATTAGTAATAAAATTAATCATAGTTTCTACAATAAATATTACCTATTTATAATTTTTTTTTTTAACACTGGCACCCTTTTTCACCCTCACACCGGTTGAATTTTGAAAAATTGAGGGATATTTGTTTTATGAATTTTATTGAAGTACATTTGCTTTCAGTTTCAAGAAAATCCAACGACTAATATTTTACTCTTTGTACAAACTTTGGCAACGCTTTTCACCCTGTTACGGGTTAAATTTTGAAATTCTGAGAAATACGTGTTTTATTAATTTTGTTAATGTACATTTTTTGTAAGTATAAACTTTGGCACTCCTTTTCACCCTTTAGAGGGTTGAATTTTTGAAAACTGAGAAATACTTGTTTCATTCCTTATAATGATATATTTCTTCCAAGTTTCAAGAAAATCGGACTACAAATAAAATGTATTTCCTATACAAATTTTAACACCCCTTTTAACTCATTTAGGGGTTGAATTTTGAAAACTGAGAAATATTTATTTCATAAATTTTATTAAAGTATATTTATCATCGTCATCATCAGCCATTTGACGTCCACTGCAGCATATAGGCCTCCCTTGTGGTTTTCCAAGCTTTCTGGTCTTGTGCCGCCCGCATCCAGCGACTCCTCGCCACCGTGACTAGGTCGTCAGACCATCTGGTGGGAGGCCTCCCCACGCTGCATCTTCCGGCCCGCGGTCGCCCCAACGGCCATCAGTATATTTGTACCAAGTTTCAAGTAAATCCGACCACAAATAAATTACTTTCCATACAAATTTTGACACTTTTTTTTCACCTTTATATGGGTTGATTTGTGAGAAACTGACAGACATGCATTTCATTAATTATATTAAAGTATATTTTTCCTTAGTTTCGTGAGAATCCAAAAACAAATATTGTACTTCCTATACAAACTTTGACACCCTTTTTCACCCGTTTAAAGGTTGAATTTTGAGAAACTGACAAACACATGTTCGATTAATTTTATTGAAGTACATTTTTACTAAGTTTCTTGTAAATCACACAATATAAATTTTACTCCCAGTACAAACATTAGCACCCCTTTTCACCCTCTTAAGGATAGAGTTTTGAAAAACAATAAATTTCGCGTTTCATCAATGATGTAGGCGTACATTTGTACCAAGTGTGGTTTAAACCTCATCATAAACAAAGGGGTTTGAAGATTTTGGCATACTAGTCAACGTCCATTTTGTTTTTTTTTCAAAATGGCGGCGCACAATTATACCTATGTACATCGACTGGGGACACTTCTACACACATAAAAATACTGAGGTCAATATGTCTGAAAACGTCACGTTGCAGAGTTAATTGCAGAAAAGGAAAAACTTATTCAACTTGATTTATTTACAAAAAAAAACAATAATTACTTTCATAATATACCTATGCATATTTACATGTCTGATTTTATTTTCATAAATGTATTTATATTGACCAATAAACAATGGTTCAACCAGTAATTATTGGTTTTATTGTAAATAAATCAAGTTGAAAAAGATTTTCTTTTTCTGCTAATAACGCTGCAACGTGACGTTTTCGGGCATAGTGACCGTAGTATTTTTTTGTTTGTATAAGTGTCCCCAGTCGATTGGTGCGTCGCCATTTTGAAAGAAAAACAAAATGACAGCTGGCCAGTATGCGAGTCTTCCAACAAAAATCTTCAAACCCCTTTGGACGCCCCCTTTGACCCCTTTAGGGGTTGAAATTTTTAAAATCCGTTCTTATCTCGTATGTTCATTATTAAACCACTCTCTGTGCAAAATTTCAGCTTTCTATGTACCACGGCTTGGGCTGGGCGTTGATAGGTGAGTGTGTCGAATGCTCATTTTTTATATATTAGATAACGTTGAAAAAACCGGCTAAGTGCGTATCGGGCCACGCGCAATGTAGGGTTCCGTAGAAATAGGGTTTTTTATCTGCTTTACGGAACTAACAACTTCTTCGAAGTCATTTTCAATGGATTTTGTATGAAGTTTTACTCTTATAAGTTGGTTGCCTGTTACTCGTTAACTAGTAAAGCCTGCTTAGCCGTGATACTTTTCCTTTCAAATTCATTATATCTAAGATTATTATATATGCGTGTACCCTAAATTTTTTCATGTTTCTACAATCAAACGTTTAGCCAGGAGAGGGCGGGGGACGCCCTACTCGGACAAAAATTTGCGCTTTAAAGCTTTATATTTCGCAAACGGAACCCTAAGATGCCCCACATGATGGGATAGACGAGAAGAAAAATCATTTCCACTTTTCATGTTCAGGAAAGGTACATTAAAATTTGTTTTTTGCAAAATTTTATTCTTTCACTTTGTCGGCGTGATAAATATGCATACACATGGCGAAACTATAAGGGTTCCTTGTCGGACTACGGAACCCTAAAAAGGGCAGTGGTGTTTTGTGTGTTCAGTGTCATAAAACGAAACAAATAATTCGTGTTTTTAATTAGAATATTCCGAGCAATTTCATTGGAGTGTTTATTTGTCGTTTTTTGTATAAGTTAGAATTTTTTATTCAGACCTCTTATCCGAACGATGTCTTACTTAGGTATCTACCTAAAATAATGTTTGCATTTGAAATTATGAGTAACTAGAGGTCTATTTATCTAACATAAGATAAAATTTATATTAGCATCTATTACTGCTTGTTTCTAAAATAAAAAGAAATTTACGAAAATACTTTCCTATTCAGATGACTTTTCTCTAGATGTAAAATATTTTTTTTTTTTCAAAATACGAACAAAGTTAAAAAATAGAAAATAGAGTTTAGTACGTCTTAGTTCAAGTAGCCGAATGAATGACCAAGAGCATCAAACAATTTGATATAGATTGTTCCTTCCGTATTTTGACGATTTTTAACATAATATGTTTGTAAGCATCTAGGGAAAAGTAAGTTGAAAAGGAATATACATGTAAACTTTTACTAAGAATCTTCAATTCCATTTCCATAGAAACTAGCTACTTTGACTTCACATATACTATGAATTTGTGTAAACCTGAAATCCCGCGACACTGCGGCCCTCTTCCATATGGGTGTATATACAATTTATTTTTCATAAAAACAGCCCGTGACCATAATTCATCCAGTGCCGTTTCGTTGCATTTTTGATGACGCAATATTTCACATTACCGACACTGGGAATACGTGAGTTTTCCGGCTATGCCTCTACTCTAGACCGTTGGCCCTACGGGTTTACAATACATGCGAGAGAAATTTTCTGGTACGTATATTCTTTGGACAGATCTTTTATCTCTTTTTATAGCTGTTCGCGGTCTTATAAATTTAGTGCTAACTTCTGCTTTTGAAAGCGAAGTTTCGGCTTTCAGGCTATAAAGGGTTGCCTTTTAAAATGCGCGATAACTAAAACACCTCAAATAGTTTCAATGTCATTGACGACATTTTTCGTTCTACGAATTTGATACACGTTTTTATTGGTACCTAAAACTACGTACATTTTTCTTAAAAAGAACCGACATTATTTTACTGGAGGCTTTTTTGCGACTTTAGGGCAAAAAGGCCTCTAGTTGAAGAGGGTTTTTACATTTTTAAGTCATGTGAACACCTCAGACACTGGTTTCCTCACGATGTTTTTCTTCACAGTAAGCGACTGGTGTTGCTACTACAAATCCACAAATGTACATAACTCATTAAACAATATGACTAGACATTCCGGGACCCGAACTCGAGGCGCCACGCATGTGAGACCAGCATTGAATAGAAGCATTACCATCGCATAGTCTATTAGCCTAGCTACGAGTATTTAACTACGGCAATCCAGAGTAAGTGCCGGCCTCAAAGCAAAGAGATAACGCATAGTGTGCGCTGTGCACTGGTGATTTACAACCTCCGTATGTAAATAGTACAAGTTGATTTATATAATCTTGACTTTTGAATTCGACGTTTGTACCGTCTTATGTCTACTATTTCTTAAGCTCAGTCTCGAATGTAAACTTATCTAGGATGTTTCAAAAGAAAAACATCTACACTTGTCTTCTTACAAATTAAAAATCTACCTTTACTTCGGCTGTGTTCAGACCAAACTGACTGTCAGCCGCCGAAAGTGAGCGAGCGTTACGCAGTTCATTGTATTTCCATACATTTTTACTTTTTCGTTCACACCTAACCGATAATACGTTATTACGCTATGCATAGATGCTGACGTTCGGCGGCCGATTAATAAAGCGCGTCATTACGCGCCGCGGACGCTGATTTCCGTTATGATTTCTGATTGCTATTTTCCTTCCAATGTTGGAGGTTTTTTTCACTTAGGGAAGAATTTTGGAGGGAGAAGTTCTTTGGGGGGAATTTTGGAGGGGAAAAAATAGAGTTTGGGGTTTTTTGGAGGTTAATGTTTTATCTCTAAAACAGGGAAGCACACGATTGACCGATAACATTTTTACACAAAGGGCTTTTAATATAATTTTAATGATTACACATTTGTGCTATAAAGCATTCATTGACACAAATTACAATCTGCTTTTCGCTGATTGCGAAAGGGGCAGCAACAATATCGAATTTTGTCGCTGCCGTTTTCCAATGCAGTTGTTGAGAACCTTTTCTCAAGTGAATTCAATCCTTACTATCAATACTAATATTTTAAATATAAAAGTGTGTCTGTCTGTCTGTTACCTCTTCACGCCTAAACCACTGAACAGATTACATTGAATTGTAAGCTACAGCGTATTGTCAGCATACTGTGAACGAAAAATACCGTTTATTTTCACGTTTACACTGGGGCTCACAGTGAGCCTGCTCACAATCGGCGGCTGACTATACGTTTGGTTTGAACACGGCCTTCAAGTATTGTTCTCATTTTCAATTTTAAAAAGAGATCGTTGTTATTCGTTCAAACCAAACCTTCTTTAAAAACAAGCGGATGCAAAAGTAAACAAAGTGTTTATAAATTAGGGTTCTCCTGTTTACTCGAGCCGACATAATAAACTAAACATAGCAGAAGTGCTACGGGCAGCAGGCCAGCCCTGACATTTTGTTGCAAAATCATCCGTAACGCGACTGGACAGAGTGCAAGTATATGAATATTGACATATTCACATGCGTGGACTATATGGCGGAAAGACCCCCACTACGCATGAAACTCAAAAATTTAAAGCTTATTGTGCAAATGAATACGAAATCTAAACTAGAAGTTTCACATTAATTAAGTAAGGGGGCGTCAGCCTCTTAATAAGTCTTCCGTCACATTTGTTCTATACCGAGACCAATTAAAGTAAACAGTGAGGGTGGCAAGTTAAAATATTTGCATCACGCCATCATGTCTGAGGCGTCATCCGGCGCCACTGGTATGTACGAAATCCATCATTAGTCACTGTTCGACTGGAAGCGGAAGTTTACATAAGCGTGAGCATAATTTTATTATACTGGGCATAACAAAATCTCCATATTCCTACAAATATGGAGGGTATTATCAGGTTTTTACTGTGGGGGGAAACTACGAAATTACAAATCAGCTGTTGGATAGATTTTAATCAGTATGAAACAGTTGTTAACTTTTTTTGCTATTTTGAAATTGTCACCAAGCTCTGGGCTCCCTACAGAGCATAGGGTGACCAGAACAGGCACATGCCCTGTAGTGGGAGTACCGAGACGTAGACATGAGGACCACAAAAATGCGTATTCCTGTAACACGTCAATTAGAATTTATGATTTACAAGAACTTTAAATTTGTTTTACGGTTTGGATTTTTGTCTTTGTTCCGGTTCTCATTATTTTTTTTACATGGTTATACGGTTGTTCTGCTTAGTTGTGGTGTGTTTTGATAGTTACGCTGAAAACTATTTATGTTACATAGCGTCGAAATTTTTCTAAGGTCTATGATTTACCTGAGGCTGCGGCATTGGTAGAGTGAAAAGAGCGCGAATTTAGCAAAAAAAAAACGAAAAAAATTCAACGAAAGGCCCTAAAAATGTACATAGGATATCATGAGAAAAAAACTCTCTAATAATAATAATAAAAATAAAAATACGTTTATTTATAAGAAAAGATTACAGTAAATTATGGTCGATGGCGACATACGACACAAACTCTAGGTGTTTGGGGTGTCTCAAGAATTAAGCCTTTTAGAGGTAATCCTGTCTGTGTACAACGTACGGCACAAGTCTTCTCTCAGAGAGACGCAGAGTGTATGATCTGTACAACGGGCTTGACACCACGTGTGTCTATTAGCTTTAACAAGAATGTAAATTCTCTACATAAATAACACCCGTTTGCTATAATGACTTCACAAATACGAGATTTCAATGGAAAATTCAATGTACTTAAAACTTATCTAAAAGGCAAATATACTGTTTACTCTCAAAACTTCCAAACTTCTGTGAATCTAGCTTATTTGGGTTCAAAGATATTTATTTCTCATAAAGAACTTACAGTTCGCTTAACTAATGAGAAAATAAAACTTAAAATTAGATTAAATTTATATGGCATGCATTAAGGTAAGATTAAGCTTAATTATAATTTGAGACATGTAGTTTAAGTTTATTTTTAAAAGCATTCATATTTTCTATGTCCTTTATTTCGCGCGGTAAATTATTATAAAGTTGGACTCCTTCATACATCACATTTCTTTTACCATATTCAGTTCGTGGTGGTCTTAGTTTAAGTTTGTTTTTGCGATTGCTTCTCAAGTTATATTGAGGTGATTTGACTCGACTTAGGTTTATATTAGTATGTATATCGTTCTTCAATATTTTTTTTATTAGTATGCATGTTTTATATGTATATATTTGACGGATATTAAGTAACTTAGTCTTTTCGTATAAAAATTTTGTCGAGGTGTCATATTTGTAGTTAAATAAGATTTTGATGACTTTATTTTGTGACCTCTGCAATTCTTTTAAATTTGTTTTACTAGCTGTGCCCCAGACTTCTATAAGGTACTCGAGGTGTGATTTTACTAATGCATTATAGATAAGAGTGCGCAGTTTATAGGGAACATAACGGACCATGTTATGTAAGGCTCCTGTTAAAGGCACTATTTTTGATTTGACATATTGTATATGACCTTTCCAAGTGAGTTTCTCATCAAGAATGAGTCCTAAATATTTTTCTTCTTTGGATCTATGAATTGTGTCGTTGTCTATTGTAAGATGTGGATAGTCCGGGATTTTTTTATTTTTAGCGGCAAATATCATGTATGATGTCTTTTGTGTGTTTATAGTTAATAAGTTATATTTGAACCAGGAACTAAGTAAATTTAGGTCGGCTTGTGCAGTAGCAATTATGTCTAAAAGAGAATGCCCAAAATAAAAAAGGCATGTATCATCAGCGTAAAGTGTTACGTCCCCGTGAAGACTGATATTACTTATATTGTTTACGTAGACTAAAAAGAGCAATGGTCCTAAAATTGAGCCCTGCGGGATACCATACGTTACAGTTCTCGGATTGCTTTTATATTGGCCAATTTTTACAATTTGTTGCCTGTTTTCCATGTAGGATTCAAACATTTTAAGCGCCGATCCGATAATTCCAGTGCTAGCGAGTTTCTGTAATAAAATGGGGTGGCTAACGGTATCAAAAGCCTTTTTTAGATCAATAAATATACCGAGTGCAATTTTTTTTTCATCAATGTTGTTCTTTATTTCGGTTACTAGATCGAGAGTTGCCGTTAAGGTGTTTGACTGTGAGCGAAAGCCATATTGCTTATTAAAGAAGAAATTTATACTATTTAGGTAAAGAGTAAGACGATTGTAAATTACTTTTTCAAAAATTTTTGACAGCACAGGAAGTACCGAAATCGGCCGGTAGAATGAGGGATCGGTTTTTGGGCCTGATTTATGTATGGGATTTACTTTAGCTATCTTAAGACTATCAGGAAAAATACCATCAACTAGACATCTATTTATACAGCTTGTGAGACTTTCTATTATAGGTCTTTTTATACATTTGATTGATTTAGTACTAATTCCATCGATCCCAGTACTACAATTTGCATCTAAGCCATCGATGATTTTACTTATTTCTTTTATTGTACAAGGCGTCAATGCTTCAAGTTTCTGTTTTTGTGTATTATTTATTGTGTTAATTGTATTATTGTGATACTGTGTCGGGATTTGATGATATTTAAATTAATAGATGATTAGGTGTATGTAGGTACAGATGATAGTAGAGATATTTTGACCACATCATCGTCATCATCATCAGCCATTTGACACCCACTGCAGGACATAGGCTGCCCTCATGCTTTTCTAAGCTTCCCGGTCTTGTGCCGCCTGACCCTCTGGTGTGAGGCCTGCCCACGCTGCGTCATCCGGTCCGCGTTGACCACAAATAGTAGGTACCAGTTCAAGATTAATATGTATACTGAAAAAAAGACTAAGATAAAGAATCTCCACACATTTATTCTTTTCAAAGTTCTTTAACTCAATTACTTCATTTATTTACATTTTACACCTAAGTAGGTACTATATTATTTTTAAACACTTGAATAGGTGACTGAATTGTATTTCACCGTCACTGTGGAAAGCCCAGCATTTGTGTAGTTTGAGCATAATTCATCAGCTTCGGTGAGTGCTTAGTGTAATACATGGAGAGTAGTCTCGATGATGGGACTGGAAGATCCCATAATAATCAGAACCTAGAGTCTCCATGTTCTCAAATTTGGTTGACCAGGGTTTGATAAAGGCACTGGAAGATGGAAACCTGCCATACTTTGACATGAAAAGGCGTTGTGGGAAAATTTCCTTAAAAGGGCTTAAGCTCCTCACGAGGCAATACCCACAAACAAGTTTGGTTTTCATTTACAAACGACTTACACTCATACGACAAACTTTACCAATACGTAAAGAGGACACAAATCGAGGTTCAATCGTTATTAGAATTTATAATAAACAAATAAACCTCATAGGACCTTTTCAAAGGGATCAAACTTCTTGTCGATTAGTTTATTCGCAATTCTAAGCGCCATCGTACCTTGATTTACGTCCTCTAAATGTAATGATAAAGTTTTATTGCGATCATGTCAATTGTATATTAAAACTAAACTACATTAAATTTGTACACCAATAGCCTCTTGAGGCACCCTCCTAAGTCTTTGGAACGACGTATGCCTGTGTTTATCGTTTAGAATGGATCTTTTTGTTTACACTAGACGTGGGCTCAGGTTCAAAGCAAAAGCTTCAAAAGAATGTTTGAATACGATTATGAATACACGAAGTCTCACGCTTAGAATTTTTTTATTCATTCACTCATTCATTATTATGAATTCAAATCATAGAAAGCGTCGATGGTATACCATGTTGGCTATCTTTTCTGATCGGCCTTCGTCCCCCCAATAAATAAAAAAAATACATAAGTATGTTCACGTATCAATCAACTAGTGCAATGTCCATTGTCCGTCGATAACAAACAAGAAGTGAGTAAAAAAAATCAGAAAAAGCAGAAACAACCCGGTACGGGAATAATTTTTCCTTGACCTAAATCGCCTAAACTAATTGCCATTCTTTTCATTAGAACCGCGCCCGACGCGAAAGTTTTCACACACATAAATATAAATTCACACCTGTATCCCGGAAGGGTAGGCAGAAAGTAAGGTTTATCTCTTGCTACGATCCTGAGAAACCTCTTCCGCTTCATGGACATTCAAGTCCGCAAACCGGCATATAAAACAAATGAAAAATGTCTCCTGGCGATTTAATCCCCCAAACGGTAATAAAACTGTCTTGAAACCCAGCAAGTTAAGTAAAGCCACACAGTGACCCTAGTATACCAGAAATGCGATAAAAATAAACTGGAATTTCTTTAGTAAAAGAAGCCACACATATTTACAGGGACAAGGCTTTCAAAAAACCGCTTTGTATTTTTTCCCTCGCTTTGCTTGACAAAAATATGAAAGTGAACCTTACACAGATTTGGCAGTGAAGTCGTTTGCATTTATTTCTCTTTGAACGGATATTATTAAAATTCATTTGTGAATTTCGAATAATATAATAACTTTCCGTGAATAATAGGAGGCTCTCTTAAGGCTTCATGAATATATTTTTCTCATACTCTACATTACGAACTCCCTTTTAGAATTTGCCGCTTGAGAACAAACTCGTAACGAAATTAAAAGTCTTTGATGTAATTAACGCAAGGGTCAACACTAATAAGCTAATCCTGGAGGGGCTATCAAGCAATAACGGCTTTTAAAACGTTTCTATTGTATAGCTAACTACTTTCAACAAACAGAACATAAAAAATCATACATGCCCGAAACCGGCGTGCTTACATGCAACGACTAATGAACGTTGATGAAACGAAATGGACCTGTCAGGATCGTGGCAAGTGGCAAACCATGGTCTATGCCTACGCCTTCGGAATATAGGCGTGAGTTCACGATGTTACGTAATTTTTTCACAAAATCTTGAAATTTGTATGGAAAATTTAAAAAAGTCTGCAATAATGAGGTCTAACTATAGATACTAAGGAAACGGTTAAATTTTTTGCATTATTTCAGAAACATTTTGTGTAGAAGCATTTAGGGCCTACTTGGAAAGTAGAACGGTGCGTTGGATAAATATCGAGTGTTTTCCAAGGAGAACAATTACAAATCTAATTAGTGGAACTCATTAGACGATCGGAACTTGTTTCGCCAGTGATAGGGAGCATCGGAAGAACCCTCCGGGCCGAGAGGTCCTTGACGGCGATTAGCTGAACTCCACTCAACCTTCCTTTGCTGGATGGTTTTCTTTATAATGGCACGGCGCAGTTTTTAAAATAGCTCTTATTTTCTAAGAGCCACGGATGCTTTTAAGTTGCAAAATGTGCATTATTTACACGGGCCTCCTGTGTTGCAGTGTATTATTGGATGATAGAGCTTGTTACTCGCAGTTCTCGGCTTAGTTACTCGGTAAGATTATTTTAAGTGCTTCGTATCGATTCGTCGTGTTTTTACGCTATCGGCAATGAGGAATACCCCTTAAAATAAAATTGGAGTGGCATTTGGTATATCTATACCATAAAAAAATGTTGACAAAAAAAGAAAAACCATATATGAACCAAATCAAGTAAGTAACTAATTTATGTATAACTCGCTGACCTGGAAAACGTTATTTTGCTATATTAATTAGCCTACGACCTATTTTGAGACCTACCAAATATGCACAAAAAAAATCATAAAATTCTGTGAAGCCGTTTCGGAGGAGTTCGATAACAAACACTGTGACACGAGATTTGTATATGCTAGATAAAAAAATATTACATTTATCCTCTGTTTCCCGTACACTCTGTTATTCTACTGTAAGCTGTCGCGTTGTACGCGAGTCGCACGTTTTAACGTCAATGTATATTCGCGACTTTCCAGTACGTTAATAATTGTCAAATTCTGTCATTTTAGCGCCACAAAACGTGTGACTCGCACCATATCGTACTACCCATGCAGCTGTCAGTTGGCCAAAGTTGGTACGAAACTGACCACTGACAGCTGTTAACTAGCATATTAACAGGCCGTTAGTATACGAGAAACCGGAGGAAAATTTTTCTACACTCTAAATATACTTTTTTTAATAAGGGTGTGCACACTCAAAACATTCTTTTACAAGATAACTCAAATATTAATGAAAGCTACCTACCTACGTTTAAAGTGCGCATATAAAATTTTATCATTATTATTTGTTACCTACATACAAAAAGAAAATAAAAAATCTTAAGTGGCTCCAACCGGTTCATTAGGGCCACTATTGAAAAAAAGTATATCTTTTTTACAGACCGTTTTTGCAAAAAGTGTCAGATCAATCTCCTATAAATCGCCATTAACATGACCAAGAGATTTATCTGATACTTATTGCAAAAACGTAGTGCAAAAGTTAGCCTCAAGGGAATACTTGACTCGATACTTGGGGACCATCCATAAAGTACGTCACATGTTAAGGGGGGGAGAGGGGGTCGACAAAGTGTGACATTATGTGACAAGGGGCGGGAGGGGTCCTAAGTTTCCTGATGTCACATTTCAAAAATGTAATTAATGCTATTAAATGTTTGATATGGTGCTGATAATATTAACAAATAATTTAAATGGAAATAAAATGAAGTACTCATTTCTAGGCCTAGGTCACATTTCTAGGAGGCCTATATCCTGCAGTGGGCATCAAGTGGCTGGGACGTCCCATACTGGCCCTCCCACTTACATTCGCCAAGTCTCGATACCAAACACAGTGTTGGGACTATCAATGTATTATGGATAGCCAATCTAGGTATTTTGTTGATGTTTCGGCTAAAAAAGATTATTTCATTACCAATATTTTTTTTACATCTCTTTCAAAATTTGACAGATATAATTCAATAATCCAATTTACATTAAAAATTCCAGAGGTCGCGGGTTCAAGTCTCGGCATGGGTATAATTTTTAGCCTTTAAATAGGTTGTTAAAATTGTCCTCAGCACGGGTTCGTGCAACAAAAAGAATATAATCATGTAGGTACAGCGATATCATTCCGATGTAAAAGCCTAACTGCAAAGTGGATTACTCGGGGCTGCAAGTGATGTAAATTGCTTCGGCCAAATGCCGCTGCCTGTACATAATACAGAGAAGTTTGTAAAGAGGCTTGAAATTTCAGATGCCTACCACTTGCACATTAGCTCAGTTGGGAGAGCGCTGGCACGGTTAGCCAGAGGTCGCGGGTTCAAGTCCCGGCATGGGTGGAATTTTTAGCCTCTAAATATGTTTAGTTTGTGAAAAGGTTGACCATGTACCGTGATTCTGGACTAACAGCCGGATTCTAAAATGAGAATTCAACGAGGTAAATACTTAACGGCAATGGAGAGAGTTTCACTGCGTAATCGAATCAGGAATGAGGAAATCCGCAGAAGAACCCGAGTTACTAATATAGCTGGAGGCATTGCTCAGTTGAAGCGACAGTGGGTTGGGCACATAGCTCGGAGAACTGATGGGCGGTGGAGCGGAAAAGTTCTGACCTGGTCACCGCAGACCGGACGACGCAGCGTGGGCAGGCCCCCCACCTGGTTACGGTGGTAGGGAGTCACTGGAAGCGGGCGGCACCAGACCGCTTGGAAAACCATGAGGGAAGCCTATGTCCTGCAGTGGGCGTCAAACATGGCTGATGATGATAATCATGATGATGAAATACTTCAGTATCGTTTGGTCTCTTAAGATTTCCAAAAAAAAAACGAGACTGATGCTTAATTAACTAATTACTTAGTCAAACACTTCATTTAAAACACAGATTTTTACTCGACGTGCCGCCGCGCGTCCGCGCCACACAAAAACAACTCGCGTTGATTTCTGGAAATAGCTTGGCACCGACTCCAAACACTAAGTTTATTACTATGAAATCAAAGTATTATTGCCTTTTAGTGCGTATTTTAAAGCTTTATTTTCAGTTCCTAAAAATGCTTATTTTAGGATTTTATTGCTAATGCTCTCTCTATATTTTATGTTGGTTTTGTCAAAACAATTTATAAGAAATAATGACTTACAAATCGACCATGCTTGCTTACAACCAGACATCAGCTCTTGTCCGGGTCCCAAGCTAGGACACCATGTTCTATAGTGACCAGGCAAACTGAGGCCAAACACCTAGACTCAGGCCATTTGTACAAATCAAATACGGTGGCCTCCACCTGGAATCAAAACCACGTTCTCAGTCATCCTCCGTCCTGGTATATATTTTATTTTTATATACCAAATGTGTTTTGTACACATTAAGTGAAGAACTTATTTTTTATACGTGGCAGTCCCTGGTCTCTGCCTACGCCTCTGGGATACAGGCGTGAGTTTATGTTATGTTATGTGTTTATACGTATGTAATACAAGCTCGCGCTTAGCCTCTATCTCGCCTAATGGTAAGTGAAGACTAACCTTGCCTTAATTACTCTGTGTTTCCGCGAACGAACGGGTGCGAAAATTAACGAATTAACTATTGAATAAAATTCAATTTGTTTCCCTTATGACTGCGTACACACAGATACGAGCATTATTTGCTTCGAGGGGATCGAAACTCCAACACACAAGGGTGTGTTGTATAATGTACTCATAGGTATATTTGAATACAAAGTAGGAATACTAATAGCAATCTTCATACGTATAAAAGAATCCATAGATTTATGTAATAAGATTTAGTAAAAAATATTCTAGATGATGTAGGACAATATCGTTTTTCTGACATTGGTAAAATTACTGACTTTTGGATAGGAGCGGATTTCCCTTCAGATCGCAGAAAAAATACTAACTCGCGAGGGATGTTTCAATATAAGAAGAAAAAACAATAAGATGATCCGGATAACGGGATAATATACAGAAAATTCATAAAGTGTCATATTATGAACCTCAATAAATAAAGAACGCGGGTGGCTAGTACCAAGTACTTCGCGTCTTAGGGCGGCCAATACTGACAGTCCGCCTCTGCTTATAGACCAATAGTCCTATTTACAAAAACACAATTCCTTAAAACACTCCTCAGAGTCAGTTTAAATAGTCTGTGGTAAAAGGAAAGGCGTAACCACAGTTTATTTAAACTGTCTCTGAGGAGTGTTTTATACGAATCCTGTTTCTATAAATTACACTGTAAAACCGAACTGAGCTAACCTACTAATTATCTAACATCTACATCGTGATTTTGAAATCGTTAGCAATATTTCTAGGGAATGTTGTTTTCGTTATGATTAACAGTATTATTAATGATTTAACACTAATGGTAGGTAAAACATATTTGTAATTATTCGTGATTTTCGACCTTTGGTTCGAACTGTAGCTTTTTTTTCGATTTTTATGATTTTTCGTCCTGATATTGTTGTTTTGCTTAAGTGAAGTAATTTCAGACAAACACAAAAAAAATGTTGACGCGCCATATTTTTCATAACTAGCACATAGTTAGAATTTCAAAAACGTCAAAACATTTTGAAGTCACCCTGTACAAGTGAAGCTAATAAATGCGTGTTAAAAATACACCTAAGTTAAAACCATATAGGATAAGCAACCTACATACGTCCACTACCGGGAACAGGCGCTTTCTCTCAGAGATAGTGTGAAATTCATCACCACGCTTACCCGCCGCAGAATTATGATAAAAACATTAACTAAAAAGAAAGAAGATATACCTATTTTAACTTTTTACCTATTTAGCAAACAAACGATTTTATTTACTTCAAATTGATTCAATTTGTAAGAAAACTCTTATGAGATTGCTCTCTCCATTTTATGTTTGAAACATTAAGGGCCGGTTTCTGAATTGAGAATTTCACTAAGCAAATACTTAAGTAACATTCTGTCACGCTCTTTTCTGACAAATTCGAAGAGACAGCACTACAGTTAACTATTTACTTACCGAAATTCTCAATTCAGAAACTGGCCCTTACACAGATACGGTGATAAACACAACGTATACGTGAAGTAACGTTCTATCGATAACTATGTATCTTCCTATCTATCTATCTATCTAATCAGCCCATAAACAGAGCCCACTGTTGGGCATAGGCCTCTTCTCTTTCACGCCAACCCATAACTAAAACTATTAAGGAATTATTTTCAAGTTTGCCTGGGCAGCGTACACGGAATATTCTGGGCAAAACTTCCGCCGCTAGCTCATTTGCATCAAGTTTCTATGAGCCTTGCAATGCGGCGGAAAATTTCCAATAAATTGTCAGAAACAGACGCTCACTTGTATTTCAAGATCGGAAATGGCCTGAGTTAGTCCATTTATAATCTTAAAATAGAAATAAATGCTTTGCCTTGAAAGGCAAGTAAAAGTGCTTCTTAATTTAAATGCTTCATTTATATTATTGCATTAAGTTGCAAGAAGCTTCCAAGCGGTTCAGCAGTGGACTTCTTGTGGCTGAATGATGAAGTTGAAGTCAAACTCGCCTTTCAAACTAAACGCGATATGTTGCTAAAAAGTTGAGTGCTCCTTATTTGGAATAATTAACACCAGTAGTTAAGTGATTAATCGCATTAAGTTCGATTAGTACGAAGCAGTATTGTAGCGTGAGATAATAAACACGTGGTTTCAAACTGAGCGATCGGAGAATATCTCTCCCTCTTTGTACCAAGACACAAATAATGAGGTACACCGCGTGATTGCGTCGCGCTCAATTTTTTAGCATTTGTCACGCTTTTAAGCGTCCGCGGCACTTTCTTTCAGAGCGCAGCAAAATTACAAGCGCAGAAGTAATTCGAATGCAGCTCACGATTTGCAAGCGTAATGGGGCAATTTCCTAGTCATTTCCTGGCCAGTGCAAGCAATCCGACATTTTGTGGCGTATCGTGCCGCTGGTTTGTCGCTCCGAGACGGTGCCTCTTTTGTCTCGCCTCTCTTGGGCAAGATGCTTAGTGCTTAGCTGTATACAGCGCTGAGAAAGGCTCCAGTTACCTGAACACAGAGATAAAAGCGAGGCGTTGTAGTTGAGAACACGGATAGAAGGAAAAGCGAAAAGGCAGTACATACCTGTGGATTGTATTCTAAATTAAAAATGTTGCTGCCTTCATTTGCTATTTATGCTACTATTTAGCAACGCTTGATAGATTCATAGTCTCAATAAAGTTGTCAATAACTTAATAATGTTTGAAGACAAAAAAAAAACCGGTGACCGACGCAACCGTCACCGCAAAGGCTGACACGACGAAAACACGAATAAAAATTAATTGTGTCACGGAAAGGTATTTATTATCTACGTAATGAATTTTAAGAGGTTTACTTGAGAATTTACTAAGAATTATCACATTGTGACACGTTATTTTCTTAGCAATTTGTTTCCCTTTTAACAATTTTGCTGAATTCTCAGTTAAATTTTTACGAACCCCTTTGAAACTCGACGTCGAAATAAAATCACGTCTTTCCTCGTGAAATCATAACCGTTATTGAGTTGCATTTCAATAATTTGCGATTCATCTTAATTTTCACTAAAAAAGCCGCTCGCAAGACTGAAAAAAAAAATTGCTTTATTTTGTTCAGAAAAAAATCAGAAAATTAATGTAATTCTATCAAATAGAACCTCTAGGTTATTGTAGTCCCCGTTTGCCCGTGCATTCGACAGCACATCAACCTTTATATACGTGCACTCTACCCAGTTACATTACGGGTGACTTGCAACAAAAATGTAAAAATTGACCCTGCTTTGACTGTACTATGTGGGGAAATTGAAGTAATTTAATTTACCTTATAAACATTCGCGGTTAGACTCGTTAAATTTATAACCATTTGTATAAGTATGACGAGTCTTTAAATACGACTAAATGATAATAATAAAAATTAAGGTAGGTATGTACTATAAAAAAATCACGATTTACCATATAATTCCTTTGATATAATTCCCGACAATCATATTACATCTGGTTGACCTAAAGCAACCTAAGAGCCTTACCTATCCAGCAGCGGCTTCTCTGAATAATAAAATTCAAACCCGGTTTGTGGTTCTAATTTGTAATCCTCAACAATGGCCACTGTTACACCGACCCAGGCTTTAGTAAACTATTCGGTTCCCGTCCACATTCTGCCGTGACGGCCAGCCGGCAGTCGGCCGAAAAGGAAAAACAAATTCGTTTGCAGCCCAAGAGTGATGGACAAATTTCCTAGTAAGCGCCCCCACCGCGCGGGGACTATTTATCTGAATTTGAATCGCATTTGTTACCAGCGAAATTTGTCTGTAAACCTCTGAGATGTTGCCCTGGGAATACCGGCCCACGAGCGATCCTTACGATACACTAATTGAATAAAAACCTCGTTTTAAGTGGGAAATATAACATTATCTTATAAGTAGGTATTTTTTGGGTTTACTTAGAAGTGAAACAGTCTGTGTGAGTTTATTTTGGGATTACTTGTGTAGGAAGTTTAACAATTACGATATTTCTGGGTAGAGACATACATAATTGCAAACCGGTCGAAATTAACTGGGATATCTCAAAAAATATTTTACGAAATTTTGTTAGTATCTACTTTGGGACTTTTGTTTTTGCCAAACTTTGAGTTAATGGTTCCCAACAATTTTTTTTAAATTAAACTTAGATGATAAATGCATCTCTTCATGATAAAATTCCTGACAAATAACTCGAACAAATGACTTTGACTTCGCATGGTCGTATTTCAGGGCTCATTGGCGGTGGACATGGGACATGATTTAAAATTAGAATATGAAATACATCTAAATATAATCTCCATTTGTGTGTCAAATAAAGTTATCTACCTACTATCCTAATTCATAGTCAATTGAAGTACTTACCTTACTCAAAACAAATAAAGCATTTGGCATCAGATCAATCTTATGAATGACGCGCTTAGCTTATTATACAATTTATTTCACAACCTGCCCCCCTCAAGGGAGCCTCAATCACGAATGCCTCGGCGCCATATAAAAGATCACATTTGCCATTACCCGGCTTGAGGAAACATTGTTTATTTTCTAATTTTCCGCCTGTCTCCCTGAAATCTCATCGTACAGTGGTACCAGCGGACTAGCGTTGGGTATACTTCCCAGCTTATGTTTCGAGCCGTGCGGTTCCATGGACTTTTACAGACAGTTGGACTCGAGTCCATCGTAAGTTCCGTGCCCACTAACATAATATAACATAAACTCACGCCTGTATCCCGGGGTAGGCAGAAACCAGAGGATGTAGTGACTAGAATTTCGAAAGGAATATGACGTTGGTTTCGATGTATGGACAGTCATCCTGTAAAAAAATGTTACATTACATAAACTCACACCTGTATGCCGAAGGGGTAGCCAGACTCCAGTATTTACCACTTGCCACGATCCTGACAGACCTCTTTCACTTTATCAACATTCATAAGTTGTGGCATGCACGCACGCCTGTTTCGGGTGCTTTTTATCTTGCCCTTTGCTAATACATACCAAAACATGGCAAAATATTATTTCTTTCATTCAGTTCGGGACCCTTAGCGGAAGTCCAACTCACACTTGGCCGGTTTTATTATTTGTTGTTATATAACCTATAGAAACTGCTTTATGATCACACCGAGTTCGACACTTCTACGTACTACAGAGATAAACTATCTCTGTTAAAAACTCAAAAAATAACCAACAATCCGACTGCTGAGTATTGGCAAGCAGGCGGGACCAACCTGGGTATCTCACAATGAGTTACATTGTTGAATTTAGTTTCCGCCTGCTTAGAATTTAATGCTTAGTAGTCGGGTTGTTTTTTCTTCAGTTTTTTTATTTTTGTCTTTTTATTGTTTTTTTTTATTTTTTATTAATTTTATGCAAATTTCATGTAGTCTACGACACTCGCGCAGACACGACAGGTCGATTGCCCTCAAAATGTCAAAATCTGACCATTGGTTAAGGAGTTATGAGGGAACATAAAATTGAACATACTTACGTACATACATACGAGCCAAACCCAATACCCTCCTTTTGGGCTACGCCGCAATCGAGTAAAAAACTGGCCAAGCGCTAGATGGACTCGAGGGTTCCGTGCCAGTGCCATCACATAATATATCATTCGTATTAATCAAAAAATTTGTTTACTTACTTTTGGTTTGGGATTCTTAGAGGAAGTCCGACTCACACTCGATCGGATTTTATACAATAGAGACTGCATTATTATAAATGATATCAAGTTTGATTCTTGTAAGTATTACCGTTTTGCGATAGAAGAAACAAAAAAATTACATTGAGACCTTTTGGGTACAGGACCCTGAAATTCACTTCGATCAGTTTCTAAGTTACCATATTTTATAATGATATGAAGTGGCAGTGGGCGGGGCACATAGCTTGGAGAACTGATGGCCGTTGGGGTGAAAAAGTTCTGACCTGGCGACCGCGGACCGGACGACACAGCGTGGGAAGGCCCCCCACAAGATGGTCTGACGACCTGGCTACGGTGTCGGGGAGTCGCTGGATGCAGGCGGCACAAGACCGGTAAGCTTGGAAAACCATGAGGGAGGCCTATCTCCTGCAGTGGGCGTCGAGTGGCTGATGATGATGATGATATGATGTGATATGGTGTCTTCTACGAATCAGAGCGAAACTTGGTCAGACTCTTCCGATGAAATAACAAAATAATAATCGTAATGATATCATCAAATTAATCAATACGCTTTTAATATTGCTAAAGGAATTTCTTCACAGTTCAACGAGATCCTAAGCTGCAATCAGTTTTATTGGCAATCACTCGAATAGCCAAGCTAAAAGTAAGAGAATCGAAGGTAAACGGGAGATCATTAAGCAATCACTGGCAAGATATACAGTGGATATACTTTAGGTGTTCTCTTATCTTAATGACTGGCTGATTCTTAATGGCGTCATATCCCTAAATTACAGGTACCTAATCGCAGTGGAGGCAATGCCACTTTTTTGCCCGACTGTGGCGAAGCTTAAGAGGAGGGTAATGTGTTTATCCCATATGTTATAATAATATGTGTGTGTGTATGTAAAAATGTGCGATTCTATCTTGCCTTTTAAGGATTTAGCTCTACAACTAAATATCAAATCAAATAGTTTTCGTGATTTCAGTATCGGTCGTGTGATAAAAGTTGTACACGGAATCTACTCGAAAGAGAATCGGTAAATCATAAAGAATCGGTGTAATTTAAATAGATTAGAATTGCCTAAAATGCGCAATTTCAGAAACACCCAAATTTGAGTTTGAGTTTTCCAACAACGGTTGTTCTGTTTTTATTGTTGTTGTATGTTTATTTTTCAAATGTATATTTTCAAAACATCAGGGTTTACATGTAATATTTATACATATAATAAATCTTTCCTATATTACAATATTTATTTACTCTCTCCCTCCATTTATATATATAAATATATAAGCAGCCTGTATAGGTCCCACTGTAGGGTACAGGCCTTCTCTCAGGGAGAGAGTAAATAAATATTGTAATATAGGAAAGATTTATTATATGTATAAATATTACCTATATCTATATATATATAGAAGCATAGATGGGAAAATAACAATATGAATCCAAAAGTCATAGAACAGTACTTGTTAATCACAAGAACTAACATAAGTACAACTCCATCGAGCGTATCGTGGTACAGGGAAAGATAGAGGGCATCAAAGCACGTGGAAGAGCACCAGTGCGGTGAACCGACCAAGTTAATAACAAATAAATAAATAAACAAATTGGAAAATTAAAATTAAATTATCGGATTTTTTTTAAAACAGAATACAAAGTGTCAAGCTGTGGCGTGACTCGGCTCCTGCTAAGTCCACTGTAGGCAGGCCGCTGCATGAATGTACCAGAGCCGCATCTAACCGAGAGGAATGTTGAGACATCGTGAGGCAGACAATATCACACCACAATAAAACTCATCTTCATGAAGACTACGACCGCTCTGTCAAGAGCGTACCGACCAAGAAGAACATAATTATTATTATTATACTTTATTGCACACGAAAAACAGTACAGGAGATATGACATAAGAAATTACATGAGTACATGTTTCAGGAATTGCGCATTTTGAAATTAACCTTGTAGATAACTTCTACTAAATTTACACATTGGGAGGAAGGTAGGCACAAAATTGCTCAAAGTAAAAAGGCTAGCTTTAACGATTTCATCCTGACAGAGAGTTAATTGCACCTAGCTTAACTTACCTACCTATGTCTGCACATCCACCCGTCTCCGCCTGGAACATAATTCAGAAAATGAGCTAGTGAGGCAGTCTTCACGAGGAAATGATTTCAAGAATTATTATTCTCATTCTACAATAGAGAACTTTTAACAAGAAAACTTCGAAATGTTCCTCGGAAACAATGTTTCCGGGAAGTTATTATACCAATGAATAAATTTTGGTGTTTCCATTCAATCGATTACTGGCCGCTAAATTAAAAGGTGATTACCACTCGGGTAGCCCGGTAGTAGCACTTTTAAAGACTCGCAATAACCTTACATGATTATACATTTTACGGGTCGAATAGCAAATAAACTAAAAAAATAAACAATCGCGATTGTTATGTATAAGTAAATACTCTTTTCTCCATTTTTTTTATGTCTTTGGAACGTTGAACTTGACCCAAAAAACCACAATATTTTTGCTATGGTAAGGTTGTAAAGGATGTTAAAAAATGCCCCTAATTTTATGAGTAGATCTTCTTTTTTCCGAAGTCTACTTCCGGGCTTAGTAATTTAACCTCTTCTTGCTGTTGAAGTCCTCACCTTGAGAATAACAATGTTTTTCAATGGTTATTTTCAAGGTCATGACTTCGGAGGCTAGAGGATTAATTGAAACTCAATTTAGACACAATGATGTCGAGAGTACAGTCGCAGTAACTCTACTATTCTTTTTTAGTTGCAAAGTACAACGTATACATAAGCAGCCTATATACGTCCCACTGTAGGGCACAGGCCTTCTCTCCTTCTCTACTATTTGCTTAATCACCACGCGTGAGCACCGCGGATTCGCAATTTCAAGTGCTGAGTTATGTGAATAGCTCAGATACTCAGGTTTCCTCACGATGTTTTCCTTCACAGTTAGCGAGTGGTATTGCTATTATAACTTCACAAATGTACATAACTTAGAAAACAAAGTCATAGGTTCGAACCTGGGACTCGGAAGCGGGAGACCCAGGTTCGATTCCCGCACTGGGAATCGAACCTGGGTGTCCCGCTTCCGAGTCCAATGTTCTACCCACTAGGCTACCACCGCTCATAACGTGTAACATACCTGAATGAAGTGGTGCAAGCGTGTTAAGGTTGATGCACTAAGTATTCACTGTACTTAAGGAGTCTGGTCGGACGATCTCATTTAATAGTAAAAATCGAATCATCACTATGGATCATCAGTCATTTGACGCCCACTTCAGGACATAGGCCTTCCTCATGGTTTTCCAAGATTCCCGGTCTTGTGCCGCCGCATCCAGTAAAAATAAAAAATAAAATAATTAAGTGCATCATAAGACAATTTTTTATAAATTCACAGTTTCGTCATAATTTAGATTTTGCAGCCAGTTAGTGAAATCTTACCGTTTTGTTTGTTTAGAGGGTAGATAACTATAAATTTGTTCATTTTATTGCAAAGATAAGGTCCAAGAAATCTGAAATATCGTTGGGCGTATGAGCGCTTGAGTACAGGAGTATTACAAACTCTGTCCGGCCGTCGTCGTTTTGGGTCGTAATACAGCAATGAGTGCTGCTTGAGAATTGTTAATAAGATAAAATGTTTATTTTATTGTCTCAAGTTACATTGTTATTTACAGTGTTTAGATCCTTAAGCAAAAATATCAGAAATATCATAAGCTTATTAGTCAGGGAGTTAAGGCCTTTTGCAGCGACAGTATGTTATACAGGAATAATGTCTACAGTTACGGTACATACATTATACATCCATCAGTCTATTGTTACACCCAAATAATCAAACACCTACGCAATATGTCTACTTGCCAACGAAGGCCCAGACAGACAGAACGTATTTACCGAAGCAAGCAGACACTTATGCTCCCGACAAGCTTAATTTGAGAGCCCCTTTGACGCTACTGAATGATGGAGCAGAAAATGATCCGCTTGAGGAGAGGCCCGTCTTTATGACGGAAAAGTGGCTTTAGTGGTTCGGGAACTAGGCAATCCAGTGTCCATGGTATCACTCGGTTCTTTAAGAAGAATAGTGCATCGGTAGAATGCTGGCTTCGCATTGTCGAGATCTTAGGTTGATTCCGGCATGTACCTACCGATGGGTTTGTTTTTAATTGACTTCGAAAAAGTAGGATGTGCTCAATTCGTCGGATTATATGTGCTGGTCATGTAACTTCAAAATATATTTCTACAATACCTACATGTATGTCATCATCATCATCAGCCATTTGACCCCCACTGCGGGACATAGGCCTTCCTCATGGTTTTCGAAGCTTCCCGGTCTAGTACCGCCCGCATCCAGCGACTCCCCGCCACCGTAACTAGGTCGTCAGACCATCTGGTGGGGGGCCTGCTGACGCTTCGTCGTCCGGTATGCGGTCGCCAGGTCAGAAATTTTTCGCCTCAACGACCATCAGTTCTCCGAGCGATGTGCCCCACCCACTGCCACTGTAACTAACAATTCTTCGAGCTATAACAGTAACTCGGGTTCTTCTTCTGCGGATCTCCTTATTCCTGATTCGATCATGTATGTACCTACTTCAAATTTAAGGTCATTTTCGTTGAAATTATTTCTGTGTTTTTAGTGCTGTAGTGTTTTGAAGTAGGTTTTAATTTTTATTTTTTTTAAATTCATGATTTTTTACAACACTGTCTTGTGTTTGCCTTGTACATTGGTGAGTGAGATTAAGTTATGTACACTTAAAGCACGCTTTTGAGACACACGTGAGTACACAGAGTAACCATACTTAATATAAGTGTGAATCAGAAAGGTAAGCCGCAGAAAGTAAGACTTAATATAACTTCCACACAATACAATCTCTTTTAATACAACTTGTTCTGAAAATACGCAAAACCTAAAAACTTTTTTCTTATTTTCAGTTGTCCAAAAAATAAATGTAATAATTTTAAACTTTTATTAGAGGTAGTAATTTGTAATGTAGATAAATGGTAATTTTATCTACACTGAAGAAATAATTTCCACTTTTGGCGTTATTTCATTAACAAGTTGTATAGCCCGTCTTAGTCGGCTCGCAAGTTTCTGTTAATTTAAGCAGCAGCCAGTTCGCATCACATCGTCAATCTCCGTTCAGGGGGACTATTCTCGGAGCAGCACGATACGCGGCAGACTTCGCGCTACGCGGAGCGTTTGACCCATCATCAGTCAAACGTCAAGGGCTCGCGTGACTGCACAACATTTTCCGATTGCCCGCGTCGCGGCGAAACAAATAGTCCAGATCAGAGTCCGCATTTGCGCGTTGAATACTTGAGTGACTGTGATCGAATGTGGGGATGCGTGCAGTCACGTTAATAGACCCCTCCGTGGCATTAAGACTTCGTGCTCTAGGTTACAATTTTTCTTAGTAATATGTTATACGTATTATTGGAATGATTTGGCTCACGCCACTGCAAAAAGGCAAATTTAAGGTAAATTTAAATTAAGATGCGAGTGTTTTGAACCAATCCGTAAACTCTAAGATCGAAAAGTTAAACTTTGAGGAGGCAACAATCCAAACCCTCTGATAGGTATGTGAAAAATTGGATGGTTCTCGTTTCTCGCTTTCTCGTTTATAGAAACTGGCGATGTTTAATGCAGAAGTGTACGTCAATGTTATTTATTAATGCTTACTCGTATATAGCACTTAAGCTAAATGTACAATACGTTGGACTCAATGCTATGAGCTAATTATACCAGTCAACTACACGAGGTAGAAAAAAGATTTTTCATAAAACCTGCGGAAAAATAAACACAGATTTTTTGCATAACAATACGAACACAATACCACCATCAATTTTCAGTCTCAATCAAATAACCCTCAGCAGCGCAAAAAATAACTCTTCTATTAATAAATAAAAATGCTCGAAATGAAGTAAATCCCATTTCATCCCTGTCGCTGGTAATTACTGAGGACATTTTTAGAAAGCGTTACGCCCCGTTTAGACAATTTCTGTAGTTCTTTGCCTTGTGTTTGAGTCGTAGGTTTTTTATGTAGCCTATATACGTCTCACTGCAGAGCACAGGCCTTCTCCCAGAGAGAGAGAGAGAGAGAATGGGCTTAATTAATTACCACGCGTACCCACCACGGAATGGCAATTTCAAGCGCTGTGGTATGCGAAGGTATTAGCAAACTACGTTTTAAACACGACCAAAGTCTAGAAATATACATTAAGGAAGGAAGGGTATTTCATAAATCAACGAGTTTATTGATTTAATAACTTAAGACCTGCAAGTTGTAATAATTATTTTATCAAGGATTTTCTTACATCCAAGGAAATATTTGTTGGACCTGCTAACTACAAAAATACATCCGAAGTCATTGCATCAGCAATGTTCACACGAAGCGCACTTCTCAACTCATTCCAATTCCAGAGCGCGTAATGTAAGGCCAGCTTTATCATCACGAAGATGTCAATAACAGATCTCTGGGCCACGATAATCCGCGGTCGAGACGCTCCGGTGGCCGCGGCGAACAGATTATGGCCATATTATGGCCCCCAAATTCCCCAATGCCTTTCAAGGGATTACTAATGCTGGATATAAGTAGGGATGTTTCGTTGTCCGACAAAGGTATCTAACGGACACTTTTAGAACCAAAAATAAAACCGAAAATATTGGAATTAAACTAGTACAGTCGACAGCACATCAACCTTTACATGCGCGCACTCTACCCAGTTACGTTACGGGCAACTGTGCAACTTAAATGTGAAGGTCGATGTGCCCTGTCCCTACAGTTGAAACTACCCTAAATATTCTGTTGCGGTTGTATCTCAAGGTAAAAAAGAGTTTAACTTAATTTGGTTCAGATACTAAAAAAAACAGTTGAAAGAAACTTATGCATGTTTCGTAGAAAAACTTAAACCGAAATTGACTATAAATTATGCATAAAAATTTGGTACTAAGAATTAACCGCACTTGGTCCAAACAATCTCCGAGTGAAGTCACAGACTGAAACTAGTGGTATAATCATCCCTGCCATAATACCTAATTTTGATTCTATATAGGGAATTTGGACACATTACGGTTACGAGAGGCAAAGAAACAGGCCTCTTGAGAGACACTCTTCTTTAAGTCTATCCGGATATGGAGGCCCAACTGAAGAGCATTCGTGCGTGTATTGTAATCGTTTGAACTGTCATTCTCAGATAAATCTGCGAACGAAATGTGTATCCAGTTTTTCAGTCAGTTTTTTTTTCTAGATGACACAAGCCACTAGCTCCAAAAAATGTTGAATTATTATTATTATGTTGAAATTATGTAGTCGAGAGACATATAAAATTACATTCACATTATTGTTCGAATCCAATTAGCCTTTATAGTGCGTACGTAAAAATAACCATGCGTTACTTTCCATTTCAGGTGATTTTGCAACCAAAATGGTAAGATGATCACTACCTACTTCTGCTGATCTATTGAACGCTCGATAGACTGCATGTACTGTTACTTTGGTAAGATAACTTACAGGAAAAAACTTTTCAATGATATAAATACAAATGTTAATAAATAAAGTAGCTAAACGTCAATATCGCAAACCCTGGTCTCTGCTTTTGGGATAGAGACGTGGGTTTATGTACGTAAAGAGTAAGTATCTCAGCAATAACATAAGCAGCCTGTATACGTCTCACTGTAGGGCACAGGCCTTCTCTCAGGGAGAGAGTATGGGCTTAATCACCACGCGTGCCCACCTCGGATTGGCGATATCAAGCGCTGAGGTATGTGAATAGCTCAGACACTCAGGTTTCCTCACGATGTTTTTCCTTCACCGTTAGCGAGTGGTATTGCTACTATAACTTCACAAATGTACATAACTTAGAAAACCAAGTCATAGGTACATGCCCGTACTGGGGATCGAACCTAGGTCTCTCGCTTCCAAGTCCGATGTTCTACCCACTAGGCTACCAACGCTTCACCCACTAGGCTACCAACGCATCAGCAATAATAAAGGTATTATAATTTTCATGCTGTCCAGCAATCTCAATGGTTAAAAAATAGTACGAGTATTATTGTAACTATAATTACACTTGAATTGTCACATTATACCGTCCCTTTTGTCATTTATTCTGAGGGAATTGGCTACTAACAAAGGATATTATTGGCCGCTAGAGCTTACCCTTTTATTTCCACCTTTGTTATAACTAAAGGTTATTCAAGTGACTGTTGTGTTATTATCTTTATAGTGAGGATCTACAACTATCATATTATGGTAGAGTCGACCGCATATCATCCCTTGCCAGTCTCGTCCAATGTTTCCCAGCCGCTTTCACAATGAGTTTAAAAGATGCTCAATCAAAATTCTAAACTCATAATTTGTTTTTTCCTAAATGTTCTAAAATTCAAGAGATGTTGTGTGTGCATGTTTTAGACCACAAAGTTTGATTTGCTTTCGACTACTACTGTTGTACATATTTTCAAAATCTGATAAAACTCCTCATGCATTATTTTACATTACTTGCTAATGTAAAGAAACTGGAGCATGTAAACTTTGTTAAATACGTGGCCAATTTAGGCTGGCAAAGGTTAATACAAACTTTATGGGGATTAAGTTCCCTGAAGATACTATTGTAGCTTGCCAGAAACGAGGTTCAAAAAATGGGTAAAAGTGTGCACTTTGTGGCTAAAGGATTAAAGATTATTTAGATGACTGGAATTAAAGCCAGTTCAATGCATTAAGTACTAGGTTTTAGAATAATATCTAAATTAAGTTAATTAGGGACCATATTTGAAAAGACGAGATTGGAGCTTTTTGTCCAATTTTTCTCTAAAATAATCTAGATTTTGAAATAGACGCCTAGTTTTACTTGTAACGTTCAATAAGTCACAGTTTCTGTGTAATTTTTAATTTTGCAAGTACTTAAAATCCGATCAATTAATTATCTCGGTCGCTTTAGTACTTTAACAAACTAACAAACAATGCTCAACAATTCACCTAATCTTACAGAACAGAATTACTACAAACAAGAAATATTTGGACTAACACTCGAAGTTAACAAAGCAGAGGGCCTATCATAGACCAGAAAGAACGATAACGACACAGAAACGAGTCATTTCGTTTTGAGTTTTAATCATCATCATTATCATTCAGCCACAAGAAGTCCACTGCTGGATATAGGCTTCCTCGAAGGATTTCCAAAAAGAACCGGTTGGAAGCGGCCTGCATCCAGCGTGTTCCTGCCACTTGGACGAGGTCTGATGTCCATCTTATGGCTGGTCGTCCTACGTTGCGCTTGCCAATATGTGGTTTCCATTCGACAACTTTTCGGCCCCAGCGGCCATCAGTTCTGCATGCTATGTGCCCCGCCCACTGCCACTTCAACTTTCTAATCCGCTAGGCTATGTCGACAACTGTCGTTCGTCTGCGAACCTCATCATTTCTGATTCGATCTCGTAGAGAAATTCCGAGCATAGCCCTTTCCATAGCTCGTTGCGTGACCTTGAGCTTTCTTATGACGCCCTTAGTGAGAGACCACGTTTCAGTGCTTTCGATGTTGAGGGCAGTAGCCGGATCTCTGCCAGACATTCTTAGCACCCCTTGCTGCGCCGTTACCGTAGCCAGGAATAGCGGAGCTGCCGTGGACTGGGGGGCCTAGTTTTTTGGGTTTTCTGCCATGAGGGTATTTTCCATACTCGTCGCGCTTGGCATGCGGGTTGGCGAGCGCAGTATATGGCATTTCCGCTGAAGGCGCTGCTGCTCACCTTCTGATAAGGTGTCCCTTAGCCGGTTTTTACGGCACCCACGGGAAGAGATGGGGAGGTACTATTCTAAAGCCGGCACCCCACGGCGGAGTTTTAATCTTAATCACGGTTGAGTTTTAATCTTAGCGTGATTTTTTTTCTCGCACGCTCGTGATAGAAAGAATAGACTTTTATAGAGATATTTACTGTCAAATGTTAAACTGAAATTAGAAATTAATTTCGTGATGTGATGTGTAAGTAGGTTAATAGAAAAATTTAAGTTTTATTATCTCGGGCAAGAAAATCCAATATTATTACACAACACACACAATACTTGTACAAAATTCTTATAGCATTAAGACCGCCACGTTGCCATTGTGACTTTTACTTATGTGTACTAAACGTATTAACAATAATAACAATACTTCCTAATTCTATTTCCGTTATTTACTGCGCACAAACGGCGTCACTGAAATGCACTTCGTATCGTCGTCACTGCGTAGTGCATGTGTTTTGCGATAAGACCTCAAATAGAGGAGACCCAAATGGAATACGTCTGTATGTGGTAAGTAGGTATATGTTTACTTAGAGGACCTTTAGCGTACAGTTTGGATAGTTTGAAGACATCGCGGCCGACCCCAAAACACTCGATAACCGCAAATACGTGTTTCATTTTACAAGGGTATAGGCCCCGCAACCGCGAAACAATGACAGCAATATTCGAGAACTTTCCAAACTTAGTGTCTTCTTCGGGTTTGCTCCCACTTCACATTTTGTATACACTTACAGGATGATTGGGAATTCGACCTGCTCTTTGAAAAGGGTTCTGAAAGAGCTTACTTGCAAGAAATCTGATGCTAGGACCTGGCTCTACACAAGATTTCCGTTTTCGATTATACGAACTAAACATTAAACTTCCCCATATAAACCTTCATAACTTTATGTATGAAAATAAAAAAAATATATTACGGTGTTATTTTTACTGAATTTATCAAAACAAGAACTTAGGAGCCCGAAATTTTTTTGGATCTCAGTGTCTTGCGAATAAAGAAATAGGTATTATATTCTGTTGATTGGCATAACAGTGAAATACACTTTCATGATTTTTTCTTAGTCAACAAACCTTAAATCAGATAGGAATATGCCCGTTAGAACGGCGAGTACCTAACAAAGTTTGCTTTTAAATGTGCCTTGTCTGCGTTACCGACACAAGAGGCTTTGGGACCAGTTGGGTTATTTCATTCTTGGGGTGAAACATTGTTAACGAATTAATTGTTACATTAGTTTTAAACAAAGACTGACAATCAGTTGAATCTATTCATTAGTGACAACGGAAAAGCGGTGGTAGTGGAGCGGTAGAACGCCGGTTTCTCATTCGGGAGGTCTAGGTTGGAATCTTGCCATGTACCAATGACTTTCTTTTCTAAGTTACGTACATTTGTTTAGTTGTAGTAGCAATACGATTTAATTATAATTCTAATTTAATTTTAATTTTCGTGCATTATTAATATTCTTCTGTGGAATAATATGCATGTCGATAAGTATGCTAAGTTTATTTGAAACTGTACAATAATTGTAAGTAAGCCTCCCTCCGGCTGAAGAGTCTGAGCGGCCGGAGGTCAGGGCGATAACGAGAGAAAACGTCGGACTATCCGGGCTGTATCAAGCAGCACCGCCTTCTGCATGATAGCCGGAAGCATGCCCACACGAAGTTCCAACCGCCTCAGATGGTCAGCGAGACTGGTTGGAATTAACCCATTCGCAGACAGGACTATAGGGACGATTTCGGTGGACACCACTCCCCACATATCGGTAACCTCGTGCGCCAGGTCCAGATACTTGGTTTTCTTATCCGTTTCGGCTTTCACGAGGTTCTCATCATATGGAACAGTGATGTCGACCAAAAACGCCCTAATCTGCGCCCGGCCCACCACCACAATATCAGGCTTATTCGAGAGAATAGTCCTGTCCGCGATAATGGGCCGGTCCCAGTAGAGCTTGGCGCGGTCGTTTTCGAGCACGGCTTCCGGTGTGTACGGTAGTCTCTGTGCAACAAGGCCATATTTCAGAGCGAGCGCCTGATGGAGAATCCTGGCTACAAGGTTGTGTCTGTGCAGATACTCAGTGTTAGCAAGCGCCGAACAACCGGAAATAACCTGCCGGAGTGACTCACCGGGATGGCGACACGCCCGGCAAATATCGGCAGTGCCGTCCTTCAGAATGTATCTCCTATAGTTGTTGTTGGTCTTGCTAACCTGATCTGGTATTTCACAGACAAAATCCTCGGTTTCCCCGAACAGGTCACCGAAACGTAACCAGTATAAGAAGGCCTTCGTATCCATGTGGGGCTCGTTTAGAGCCTTGAAGAATCTCCCATGCAGCTCCTTCTCCTTCCATATGTCCTCGCGCCCAGAGAAACTCAGTACCACCGGGTCTTGTCATCGCTTGTTGGCTAAGGCCAGAAGGGTAAGTTCTTTATCACATCTTATGACATCTCTATGCATTGGACTGTCCGTCATCGTCAGGAAATAGTTTCGGAGGTTGCTTACCTCGCGATTGTGCATGGTCTGGGCACTCAATAGCCCACGACCACCATGCTTTCGCGGCAAGTACAACCTCATCACTGACGATTTCAGGTGATGCATTCTATGGAGAGTCATAGTTGTGCGGACTTTCCTATCCAAGGCTTGAAGTTCAGTCTGATTCCACCTGAATATGCCGAACGTGTACATGATGGTGGGCATGACCCAGCCGTTATAAGCGCGTATCCTGTTCACGCCTGACAAATAGCTCGTAAGCACTTTTTGCAGACGCGAAAAGAAGACGCTGCAAACTGACTGTTTCATGTCCGCCTCCATGACGTTGATACTCTGTGACATACCCAGGTACCGGAGAGGGTTCTTAAATTGACGGGCTTAGAGGGATCTACGCCCTCAGAATGTGTTATCCTCCCCCTTTCCACATCCATAACCGCACACTTCTCGACCCCTAGCTCCATCCTAATGAATCCACTAAAGTCACATGTGATTTTTAGTAGATCCATCAGGCGAGCCCGCGTTGGGGCAAGAAGGTCATCCATGTAGAAGAGGTAAGGAACTTTCGTACCTCCTCTCCCAAACTGAAAGCCCGTCCCCGATTTATTATTATTATCATCGTCGCCGTCGTCGTCGTCGTCGTCGTTGTTGTTGTTGTTGTTGTTGTTGTTGTTGTTGTTGTTAGTAGTACAGGAAACCCCTATAAAGAAGTCACAATTAAGTACCTAAGAAAAATTTCAAATAAACTAAGACTATCAAAACAACTCATTCCAACTTGACGGTCATCTCTACCACGCGGCTGAAAAGCAAAAATTGAGTTTGATTTACACCCCTTTCTCCCTTTATTTTACGATAAACATTGAAAACAATATTTCTCGCTTGAAATAGAAGTGGTTCTTTCGACATTTTCACAAAAACAACAAAATTCCAGCTCGTAATCACATAATCTTAGCAGCGGTTGACAGATCTCCTACTTTGATTTAATTAATTTGTATGGTTTTTTTTTATTTTTGAATTTGATTTGAAACTTACTGAGATTTTCCCTGGCAATGTTTGTTTTATATTATGAGTGTAGACATTTTCTGGTTGTTTCATGGAAATTTTACATAAAAACGTCATAAAATACTTTTCACTTAAAAAGGGAAAGCTATAGTTTATTAAATACCAAAACTAAAAGAGCAAAGTTTTGTATACCGCGAAAGGAATACAGCCTATAATATAAAGGTAACCTTAAAAAATATTTTTTAAACATTTCTTGCAGAAATAATCGCAAACCTTTAATTAAATAACTCTTTACTGGCTGTTTTATTGATTATACTTACTTAAGACAATTACTCAGAGACATCTAAAATCGTTGTAAAATTATCCACACTATGTACCATATAAACTTACTCATAAAATCATGCTATTTCTACATGAACTCTCTTTATTTTATTCCAATTTGGAGATGAAGCAGCTTGATGAGCATAAAATGATGCTGAGGGACTACTACTTGAAGATTCCTATCACCAACAACTAAATTGTCTTATTGATATCTATTCAGATCTGCCGATGCTATAGGCTGGCTCTTGGTAATTAAGTGCTGCTGCTTACCTAGTCTGAGATACGGGCTTAGGCCCAATGAATTGCGTTTACAATGTCCGATTATGATTTTATTAAATAAAACCGATGTTTACAAGTACCCAGGAACATTGTTTTACTTTTCTTACAATTGCAACAATAATAGCTGGCGTTACATTTGCCTAATGGGTTGAATCATTGATATCCAGGCTTGCATTTCTCGTTTTTGGTTAGTTTTAAGTTTAACAGTTTAGGTACTTAAACACAGCCTCCGTTTATAAAGCGTGTGAGAGATACGGACCTGAAAACAAACAAGAATGATAAAACATAACTTTTAACTGTGATTCTGAATGTATTTCATTCGTATTATTTGTATTTAGTTGCATAGAAATATTCTTTTGTTATTTTTTTACTAGAATCATAACCTATAAACTTCTTGATAATCGATTTACATCCTCCAACTGGTTTAGAAGCCACAGTTTTCTATTGCAAACTGAGCAGTAAAGGCGTAGGCATGATTTTTTTTTAAAAAAGACAGTAGACATATCTCTGGCCTTTATATAATTACAAATATTGTGCTTTTCCCACACAAACAGTCAAAAAACGGGACATCCTCCATTTTAAACTTTTTAACAGTTGCCACCCCCATTGCCATGAAAATCTAATTTTTTTATTTTTGTTTTATGCCATGAAATTCTACCACCTATACCGAGAAACCGGGAGTCAACGTCATACTTTTCCACGAGCGATAAAGAAGTGCAAAAAAGGTTCACTATGCCACTCCAAAACACGTTTCATCGAAAAACATTTTATCTATGACGACTCATCGATAGTTCGTTTGTTTGATATTTATATATATATTTTATAATATATATATAAATATATTTTTCTTTCGATTTGGCGGTAACAAGTTTACTATTACGGCTCTTGCCGCCTTTTGAATTTCAGGTGGCGTAAAAATAAGTTCATCGCAGTCATTTTCATCACAAATTCAATAAACTTTGAAAATCAGACGAACCACGAACGAACAACAATAATTTTTGCCGCGTTAAAGTGTTCTTTTTTTCAATAGGTGACATACTTCAGCTTTCTATCGCAAGCCAGTTCGGAATATAATAAAACCTCTTATAAGTTACCTCCTTGATTGTCATTGTTCGGAGTGAAAGATCGTACCATTTTTGAATAACACGACAGATATGAGTTTAGTATGTAATTTATGTGGCCGCAAAACACGACAGTTATGAATTTTCATAGAACTTTTTCCAGCCGTTGCTCGCGTGTAATTGGCCAGTACAGCAATTTCGATTTATCTCGAAGAAGATTGTCGAAATAATGCTCAAATTTCCAAGCATGTTTGAGAAAATGATGTTTATTGGCATTTTCAAGTGGTCAGCTAGCACTTCAATCGCTTCCAAAGCGATCAAGCCAGCAGCTGTTGTGGTACGAAATTTATTAAGCGTAGTTCCAAAAACATTGGCGACCTGCCATCAGGCAGTTTAAAACCTGTGGGAAACTGCCTTTCCATTATTTAATTCAACAAGCCTCGTATTTGCGCCAATGCCAAAATATATTGTGCGGATTCAATAAAAGTTTGTTTAAGCGACCATTTCATGCACCGCAAACTGGGACATATCGTAATGGCTCGTATGCTATACTCCAATAATTTTGGCCGGTTTGAAAGACATAGCAAAATTAACGTACCTGACAATAACTATCGAATACGCTAGCTGTTTTTTTTAAAAACGCACTTTTAAAAAATATCTCGACACAAATTCGAATCCATTAGAACCATTGGTGCCTGCATCATTGTTCAGTTAGACGGAGAGGCGGTACTAATTGTTGACGCATTTTTTAAACAAGATTTCTCAACTTTTTTTTATTTACGCATAATCTTAAAAGTAATAGTCTAAATAAATGCCATTTTTAATTACTAATTACATAACCGGGGCTTTCAAACTACCCAGAAATAAGCGTGTATAGGTATGTCATTAAAAACCCTTGTTTGTTTTTTGTTATCGTCGATATTTGTCTAGTAGGCTCAACAAATAGTGCGCTATGGTCGCGGTCGTTTCAGCACTGAATTCTGCTTTCATTGAATCATTATTAAGTTTTGTGCACTTTATATACGAAACACATAGTTAAAATCAAAAATACGAATGCTATAGAACAATTCGATAAGGGATGCCGTAAACCAAATCAATTCGCCGTCAACCAACATAGCCTTTAGAATGATCTACCGTGAACCAAACTATATTCTCAATATCTAAATTAAGCATGTTATTGTCGTTTGTGCCCAACAATAATTATGATGAAGTGTAAAGTTGTACTAACGAAGTACGATGGATAGCTAATATAAACCGTTTATTTTATCTTCTATAAGTTTTTTCTTAGATCCATTTTTGACTTCGTTTTGTAAGTTATGAAATTCGTGGATTGTTTACTGTAAAGGAAAACATCGTGAGAAAACCAGCGACATCTCAGCGCTTCAAACCGCGCCGGTGGACACGCGTGATAGTGCGCCCATACTTTCTCTCTCTCTCGGCTACGTAAGTACAAAAAAGCACAAACACATACAAAAAAATCACGCCAGTATCCACGAAAAGTAAGAATAGACCAGGGTTTACCACTTGCCACAATTGCGCATTGTATTGTTGAACCTGTATATAATTTGTGATAGGGCAGCAGATGATCGATAGTCTCCGAGACTGCGGTTCCTCACAATCGGGAATGCGCCTGAGGCTTCGTACAACTATTTAACGATGGGGTTGTCATCCTCTTTGGTACACCAACCTCCTTGTTGGGAACTATCCAAACAGGCCTTGCGGCCTGCGTGCTTGAATGCAAGACGGTATTCGAATTCGGTAGACCAAATCATGCAAATCACTGACCCGGATTAGACTTGTTTTGATAGCTGACTTGAACATTTTCTTTATCTATACTAATAATAAATCTGTAAGGGTCGGTCATGGAGTAAGTTAGTTTGTTTTCAGAGATATTGTGTTTATAGGCTCAATATATGATACTGAAACTAATTTCACGATTTTTAGAATTTTTTTCTGTATGTGTGTATGTATGTTCCTCCATAACTCTTAAACCAATTATCCGAATTTGATGAAATTTGGTATAAAAACATATAGACATCTGGGACACAGGATAGGCTATTTAAATTCTAGCTCCAGTTATGATAAGACGTGGCCCCCATACAAATGCTGCTTCGTAAAAATCGAAATGTACGCGAACGGAGTCGCGGGCACAGCTAGTTATTTAATAAATGGAGAAGCACTGCGTTCGTTGAATTTTAAATCAAAAACTACGTGATGAAACAAGTGGTCGTGCCTGCTGAGGTTTAAAATTCTCATTCAGGTAAGTAAGTCTTGTTTAAAACTTTTTAGGAGGCAGCTTTTTTTTATTTAAGGATTAAGTAGTTTTTTTTGTGATGCCATTCGATACTACTGCTGACAAGAATAAAAAATGTAATTCAGAAAAACTGTATTTAGTGTAGCAGAAAGGTGAGAAATTGAATAAAACTTATCGAAGCTCATGGAAGCTACTTACCAGTGATTAAATTATTTCACGTTTCCTTTTCAATTATACGTTGGAAAGAAAATAAGACGTAAAAAGATCGACATCTTAGCTACCTTGTAACCAAATGTTTGCATTCAGCTAAATTAAGCAAACAAACTAGACCAACCGGGCCTCGTGAAGGCCACAGAAAAAAAAACAAAAAATCCGAAAGGTAAACACCGCCAAATTCAATGCCAAAGACAAACACCGGAAAGTCGAGCAGACAAATAGACTACTGACAAATTGTTTCGGCTATCCCCTCATTGATTCTGGGAGAAAAAATATTGCGGGGTACATTCATCAGGAAGTCCGAAGAGGGAGTGAAATATCTCCGCCTGTCGGGATCGCAGAGGAACTCTGCTGTTACACTCGCTTCGTTTGCCAAATTGTTTGATTGACGAGTCGGGGACTTAACTTGAACGATGTTATAGACAACTTTGGTTGTCGAACTTCGAGATGGACTTGTTTCCAACTGCTGCAATTAGTTTTACATTGGCATTGGTATTTTACAGTGTGCCTACATAGCAGATCTTTGCTTCTGCTATGTAGGTACTCACTTGAGTTCCCCAGCATAGGAGATTATAAAAAGGAGAAATCATGTTTTTCCTTTAGGAATTGGCAAAACCTGGGTACGCCATAATTTAGAATTTTTCTCACCATTTCACGTTTTTTAGGCGGATGGCAGCTTTGGTTGATGGTCCAACAAACTGTTGATGTTGCTTTGACGACGGAGAAAATTTTAGCCCAAAGCCTTCGTACTCGACCTTAATAATAATTGTTGTTTCACTTACAGAAGCAAAACTTGCTAGGTTCTCAACAAAGTCCCAAGTAGCTACGCCACGTTGCTTTCTTGCTTTCTCCACCTGTGAGTAGGCCACGCATTTTGTTGAGAAAGCGTTCTTTATTTAAAACAGTCTTTATTGTCAACGAAACGCGTCTCTGAGTGCGCTGCCCGGGAATGTAATTTCTTGGCAACTCCACGCTGCATTCACGTTGACCGAAAGTTGTTTTTAATTAAACCGGAGTTAACCTACTTTTCTCGGCATTAGCACAGGCAACTTGGTAAATAAAAATAAATTATTTCGTCGGCGACTTTCAACCCTAGCCAGAGAAGTGGGTAATAAGCTGAGTTTTTTGGTGCAAACTTATCTTATACGTCGCGTATTTTGGCTTTATTTCTGCAGTTGGAATCTGTAGCACATTTCTACCTCTACATGCGTGCACTCTACCTTGTTACCTACGTAACTGGACGTTAAATCAGTCTTTGCAACAAACACATTCACAAACGTAACTACGTTACGTTAAAAGAAATAAAGTACCTTGAGTCCTAACCGGCCTTTTTGGAAATCCATGGAGGAGGCCTGTGCCCAGCAGTAGATTTCTTGTGGCTGAATGATGATTATGATGATGAAGTCCTATATTAATTTTTTACTACATTATTACAAAGCGCCTGCTACAAATAATTGTTTTTTTTTTCTATAGTAAGGCACACTTGCACCACTTCCTAAAATATGTTACTTAAGTCACCATTGACGTTGGTAACGGTGCCAGTGTCATGAGTACCTTTGTTTCGCATATATCCCGGGGCAGTTTATTTAATTGACTGTACTGTTACGGTGTGTGGTTTTTTTTTGTTTCCTTTATACTTATTTTATTTCTTATATTTTTGCCATTGTGGACGAAACTCTTCGTGAATGCTTACGTATATTTTGCCTTTTAATAAACGATTTCGTATTGAAAAAAAAGTCACCATTTAAATCGAGTTATGTATGAACAATTTTAGTTAAATAGTGTTTAAGCCACATTTAAAAAACTGGTGCAAGTCGGCCTAAAAATAAAAACCACGCTTTTAGTGGTAATTGCCGGACTGCCTTCGATTATAAATGTCATTCAACCAACTATTCTTGTCCGACACAGTATTACTACAATCGCTTGTCCTTAAACTACAAAGAACGGTATTCAGTGCAACACCTGCTCTATTAATAATAGAGGGTCGATACAAAAATCACCTCCTGCAAATCGAAGGTAGAGGGCCTGTTGTCATCTGCTACTCCGCATCTGTACTTTCTTCTAAGAATGTTTAGCTATCTTCCAAACTCGACAGATAAGCTCCTCATTTCCACTCGAGAATCTATCTCCAACATTATATAGCCGTTGTTTGCATGCTATGATACACGATGATCGTGTAACAAAGGGTGGGCGGAATGGCTTTTGAGCTCATTTATTGGCTATAAGCCATTGTGCGGTGCAAAAACGGTTGTAATGTGCGCAACTATAATTAAATTTTGCTAACGCAGTGTTTGAGCTGACGCCAGCGAGCGCAAATTCAATAAAAATCGAGCCAGCTCTGTCGGAATCATGGCTCATCAATTTTGCTGTTTCGCTTGTGAACTCTGCTCCTGCATGTAGTGTATTTTAGTCGTAACTCACCAAAAGATAAATGAAAAAAAACAACTGGCCAACTTCTCGTCCCAAAAAAATACTTGATATATAAGAACTTGCCAAGTTCCTTGTGCTCGTGGAATTAGCAGTGTTAATAAATAAAGAAGGTAAAACTGTGTAAATTTTTAATTTACAGACCAAAAATGGCAAGTTGTTAGAAGATGTTGAATAGTTTTACATGTGAAAACTCGCCAAGCATGATTACATTTCACAGATGATGTATTTCTGTTGCCGATTTATTTGCAAAAAATAGTAAAAACAGAATAAAATAAATATTTTTGCCGTTTTTTGCTCGATATTAATAACGGCAACAGGTAGACGCTTGAAATATTCAAATGTTGTATAAATTGGTACGGAACCCTTCGTGCGTGAGTCCGACTCGCGCTTTTTTTATTTTATAAAGGAGGAAGAACAGAATTAACAACAATTACTTAAATAGATTAAATGAGTTAGCTTAATAAATTTTGTTAACTCACCGATAGATAAAAGCTTAATAATTTTAATAAATGATAAACGTAAAACAAATGGCATGCATGAAAATATACTTTATACTTTATTGCACACATAAAATTACATGAATAAAACAAAACATTTACAGAATTAAAAAGTGTACATGGCGAGCTTATTTCAGCAGAAATCTCTTCCGGCCAACCCTTGATGTGGTGATACGAACATTATAAGCAAGGGATCAAAGTGTACAATAATTATTACGTACTATATGTTAACCCAATATATATTGTATATATTGGCTATAAAATTAAAAAGTTACATAAACTTACTTATAAGATGATAAATAACTAGAATATACAACGATACACACAAAATAATATTTACATATATTATATAACAATACAAAAGCATATATATGAAGCAATTTAAATTTACAGTAGTTCGTAAAAAAAGCAAAAAAGTAAGCTGCGTTTGTGTAAGACATAAAATAAAATAGACACACAAAAATTATAATGTGGTACTTATTGGTAGGTACTTTGTTACAAGAATCACAAATTTCTCAAAATAGAAACAAATATTTGCGGCACCACAACCATACCACATACAACGGCACTTGGAAAAGTAAAATAAGTCGACTTCTGTAAACGAAATGTTGTAGGTATTCTCTCAGAGCTCTCTTGCCGGCATTGATTCTTGTAGTGCCTAGCGAAGAACACGCATGCTTTTTTGAGGATGGACAGATGAAATGAAATGAAATGAAAATCGTCGGAAACATATCTTTGATAGTAGATCGGGGCAGTTTAGCGGTGATGTGTAAATGCCCTCGAGAACATTGAAGTCAGTCAATGTACAACGATTTTTCAGTGATAAAATGTTATATTTTATTAGTAGATCGAAGTAAGACATTTTCGGACATCTCAATCTAAAGTTTAGAGCACGGAGAAATGTCTTCTGAATCATTTGCAGCCGCTTTCTATCCACCTCATAGAGAGGATTCCACACTACAGCAGCGTACTCGACAGAATATATGAGCGTACCAGAGACTGATAGATTGTTATGTAGGTTTCAGGTTTACATATGCGTAATATAAAACGTAACATACGATATGCTTTATTCACTACATGCTCTACATGCCCGTCAAAGAGTAATTTTGAGTCAAATTAGACAACTACGTCACGAATTGACATTACTCTGTCTAAAAGATCCTGTTGTATTAATGAGCATTCAGCTGTGCTTTCAATTTGCTTATAAATCTTGAGATCACCAGCTTACAGGAGATAATTGCTATGTTGAAAGCACCCACCGATATCATTCAAAAACGCTAGAAAGAGCAATGGTCCTAAAATTGACATTTGCGGGAAGCCAGAGCTTACGTTAGAGACAACAGATGTATAGACATTACGTGTGACAGCCTAAAGTCTACAACACAGGTATGAAGCAAACCAGCGGAGTAAGTTTTCTTTGATGCCATTGAAGTATACAGCTTTTTCAAAAGAAGCAAATGGTCAACTTTTTTCGAAAATCAGTATATATAGAGTCGACTGGATGATTTTTGCCATTATCTATACAACATTAGACACAAAGATCGAGAAAAAAACGGCTAAGAATCATGTTGGTTGTATGAAAGCTCCCCTTAAATATTTATTTTAATTTAATTATTTATTTTCGAAGCGAATATAGAACTAAATATTCTGTTAATATTTCAGGCATCTACCTCTGCCGTTACAAATATCTAGCAAAAACCGGCAAAAAAAATACGTTTGTGGTATGGGGGCCCCCCTTCAATATTTATTTTATTCTATTTTTAGTATTTTTGGTATAGCGGCAACAGAAATACATTATGTGTGAAAATTTCATTTGCCTAGCTATCACGGTTCATAAGATACAGCCTGGTGACAGACAGACAGACTGTGAAGTCTTAGTAATAGGGAACTCTAAAAATTGTTCAACAAAATATGTTGCATCTCTGCTTAAAACTAAGTGCTTACTATAAACTTCTTTTTGTGTTCTGAGCTATAAACATAAAGCTTAGCAATATTTCAGATCTAGATTAACGTTCGCACACTTTAGTTACCACCCACACACCATTCAGTGGGGAGGACTGTGCAATATATTAGTTTCTCGTTTTGTTTGGCCGTAGCTTATTTTGTACGGATCTCTCGCACGAAATGGACCGATGCGGAAGCTCTACATTTATTCTGCTAGTAATGAACTAAATTAACAACATCACAAACCTTGTATGGCGTCTGGAATCTTTTCACATGGCCATAGACATAGCCCTTTCACGGCAATCCGTCTGGCTGGACGGATTGACGGACGAGGCAAACACATTATTAGTCCTTTGCCAGTCTCATTCATTATTTTTCTGTCCACCTTCACAATGTCGGTGGCCCATCGGACTGTTGGTTTGTCTATCGACTGTCGACCTATTGATCTATCGATTGGCAACCGTTCTGTGGCGATTCCGTTCACCGTTCAATCGTGATTAGTTTCATGGATCATATGATTAAAAAAAACCGCTTCTACGCTTATACTCGTTACGCGAGGTATCGTGTTACGAGTATAACTAAGTCGACCCTTGTATTTGAATCATACAGGGGGCTTGCATAGAACGAAATGTAGATTTGTAACACAGTGAGATCAATTATCGGCTCTTTATGTACCTGTTACAAAAAAAACGAGATCCTTCTCAGTGGGGGATGGAACTTCTGTTTTTCTTTTGTGTCCCTACGAGGCGCGGCTAATTTCACGGTGTCTTTGAAGCGACACTACAAGGGAGTTGAAGCCGGGCTTTGCTCGCCCTCACGGCTTATCATTACCAGTGATACTTCCCAAGCTAATTTTTACGAGTAGACGAATGGTCAGTCATTTAAGCATAGTTCGACAGATTAACTTGTCCTGAATTTCGTAGAACAATTTTTTGATGGAAATATGTTAGTGAAAGAAAATGAGATTTTTTTAAATTGTTTCACTGCCGATTCTACGGCAATACGAATAAATCGCAATTTATTATATCAAGAGTATGTATTTGTATCTACGTTTTGAGTTTCAAAAGGTTTCGAAAAATATTAAATATATCAAGAATTTTATGGTCACTATTGGATAGGATAGGAAACAGTGGAAATCACTGTAGGAGGCTAGGAGGTATACTGAACTAAGAGAAGTTCTAAAAATTCCGAAACCTAAACTAATACGAAAAGTTCAGGACACAAAGGCTAATTGATAGATTGATTGAGTTATTATTAAACGGTCTAACAGCGACTATCGCGATTTATCAAAAATACTATCAAGAATTTTAGAAGGAATCGTTAACGTAATTTTTAGAACCACCTTTGTTGCTCTTTTTACAGTTTTGTTCAATTTCGAATTAATAGTTAACATATCTTTTTGATACTTGTTATGAGAAATGTTAAATTAAAGAGGGTTTCTATATCAAATAAATTAAATATTTTTGTGTTTACGATTTATTTGTCCCGTCCCACGTCCCCCTCTCCTGGCTAAACGGTTGATTGTAGAAACGTGAAAAAATTCAGGATAGCAGCACATAATAATATAATGAACTTAAAAGAAAAACTTTCACAGCTAAGTAGGCCCAACTAGTTAACCAGTAATAATACGGTGGTAGCCTAGTGGGTTGAACATTGGACTCTGAAGCGGGAGACCCAGGTTCGATTCCCAGTGCGGGCATGTACCTTTGACTTTTCTTTCTAAGTTATGTACATTTGTGAAGTTATAGTAGCAATACCGCTCGCTAACGGTGAAGGAAAACATCGTGAGGAAACCTGGGTGTCTGAGCTATTCACATAGAGAGAAGGCCTGTGCCCTACAGTGGGACGTATAGGTATAGGCTGCTTATGAACTTATAATAAGAAAATTTCATACAAAATCCATTACAAATTACTTTAATGAAGTTGTTAGTTCTTTAAAGCAGATAAAACCTCCTCTTTATACGGAATCCTACACTGCGCATGGCCCGAAACACACTTGACCGGTTTTGTCCAAAAGAACGGCTGTACTATTAGATTATTACACATTTTCTTGGGCGTTATGAAAATACGTCGTTTCGTGCACGGTCAGTTGAAGAACAAGAAAGTGACAGACGAATAATAGCCATTAATATATTTTTTACACATAAAACACATAAACTCACGCCTGTACCAAAGACCAGGGACTGCCACTTGCCACGATCCTGACAGATCATTTTCGCTTCATCAACATTCCTTAGTCGTTGCATGCACGCACGCCGCCGGTTTCGGGTACTTTTTTTTTATATGAAAAATAATAAAAAGTTAAATAGGATTGACGTTGAAATGCAACCTTTGGCGCTTGTACATTTAATAAATGGACCAAAAACTGTTCAAATATATCCCGTTTACTTACCAAGGAATAAATACGGTTTAGCTTGAAAATTCATTTTATAAGGTTTCACCAGAGGCAATGAAAAGAAAATTGAAGAGCGCCACTGAATACCTGTGAGATTTGACACACAATTGCTCTGAGATTGTTCCACAGAACAGAGAAAATATGTTCTGTGGATTGTTCCCTTCAAATTTCATTACCAAGGCCGCCTTTTTATGCCGGAATGAATAACTTTTGCTGCCTTATTTGCCCTATTTATTTAAACTCGCTTTGTTATGTTTGAAACGTGGCTAAGGACCGATTACGCCGTTGAAGAATAGAATATTTCAAGTTCCAACTTCAAACAATAACATTTCTTACAATGCACCTGTCTCTCGTACATGTGTCGTTAATACAATGATTTGAGCAATGACTTTGATATTACCCATCAGACATTCCGGGATTTTAAGAAATTGGTATTTACACAGGCAGTATAGTTGATTGTCTATAGTTAACACCCTTGTAACATCGCCTCATTTTCGATGTAAGCTTAATTTACATATAAATGTTGAGCTTACCTATAAGTAGTGTACATAGGTACACGTAATTATATGTTTTTATGTAACATGATTCTACTATGTTCTGTATGTATGCTGTTGGTGTGCCTAATTAAATAAAATAAAATAACGCTGGCTTTGGTTTACACTCGTGAAGCTGTACCCGATACAAACACAATTCTTAACTTTGTTCTCCAGGTGACTTAATTTTTCCATTACGGTAACAATGCCAACTATAAAAAATTAATGTCACTCCGACAAGTCAACACGCACAGCTGTTACGCCAATTAAGCCATTTAAAACTTCATCATCATCAGCCATTCGACGCCCACTGCAGGACATAGGCCTCCTTCGTGGTTTTCATAACCATGAGGGGTTTTGCCATAACCGCCACGCTTGGCAGGCGGGTTGGCGATCGCAGTATGCGGTTAGAATCTCAGGAAGACGCTGCCGTCGGTCTCCTGGTAATTGTTCCTAAGTTGCTTTCTACGACATCCACGGAAGGAAATGGAGTGACGCTATTCTTTATCCGGCGCCACACGGAACGAAATTTTAAAACTTCGGATACGGCTTATTCGACCACCCATGTGTCGGTTCGGTGTAACTATACCGACATGGGCGGGTAGGTATAAATGTACCCGAGTAAAAATTACATTACTAGGTTAGTTCACAGTGAGTCCATGACTAATTGGACGATCTGTTCTCGAATAATGGTGAAATATATCCTAATACATAGTAGTCTCGTATCAAGGTTTTGAAGTGTCATTCGTGAAATAGTGCATCCACGTTAGCAATTATATTTTCCTCCGTCGCTCAAGCGTGAGATTGTAACACTAGTTGATTTGTTATCATTCAGACAAGAACACCCGAATCATAAAAGCATCCAGCGGAGGGAGCATGAGATTTTATCCAGGCGGTTTATCTACAAAAAATGGCCGTTTTAACGAGTTTTGACGTCTATAGTAGGTTAACTTATCGTCGCGAGCACAATGCATCGTTTTTATACCAGTGCCGTGAGATAAAAAAACATCTGTCACTATAAGATAAACCCTATCGCAAATGCGAGCATGATGACAACATAAAAAGATATATTATCGACTTTTGACAGATGTTTCATTTAAATTTATCCCACTTTTGAGAGGGGCATATAAACATATATCTAGCGTTTCTGTCAGTCATTCTACGAATAAAATCATCACATTTGTCATGATTTGTCCACTGGTGCCTCTTCGCGCCACCTACGCATCCCATTCGTGCCCTTCCTCTGTTTCTGCTCACTGACCGACGTCCAGTGGCCGTCTCCAGGGATTTAAGGACCCGCTCACTGACCTCCGTTCAGCCCTACTCCACGCAACCAAGCACCCTCTGCCGTCCTGCTCAGACCGTCGTCCAGTGCCTATCTCAATTAAAATAATACTAGGTAAAATGTACCAGTCAACAAAAAATTTTAAAATAAGAAACTTCTAAAACAAAGATTTAAACCGACACACTAAAAAGGGCAAAAATTATTTCTTTCTAATGAACTTGCATCCCAAGCCATTTACTCACCCCACAAATCATACCTAACTTCTACTAAGTACCTAAGTATGTATGGTGTATTTACTACAAATGTATGGTTTCTAGGAAGTTTTCTGGAAAAAGCTTGACACAGACTCCTCCATTTTTGAAGTCCGTTAATAATAAAATGCTTTTGGTTATAAGTAAATCTAATATTTATTTTGTAACTTTAAACAATGAAATAGGTGGTTTACTACATAACTGGGTACCCAATGGAGAAAAGAAGCATGATATGTTTTCTTCTGAAAACGGGAAATTGTTACCAAACAAATTAATATGTTCTTCACCTTTGATGTAATCTGTAACAAAAAAATAAGAAGTAAAAAAAATGTAATGCATTTCCTAGGAGACTCTGGATATGCCTTTGAGCCTGCCTTGGCTGATGACGCCCATCAGAGGAGAGGCCTAGTAGACTCCCGAGGCTCGGTACACACATTGCCATTGTGGAGCCTGAAACCCAGTAGAGGAGGAATGGCCAGCTCAATGGAACATTCCCTAATTATATTTAACCCTTGAATGAATGCTTCTGTGCATGTAATATAAAAAAACTATAGTGGAACTTGGGTAATTAAGCATCCAATTTTGAGTTACTATTTTGAAAAAATACAATTCGTACATACATATTCCTACGTTTTAATATTTGATTTATTTGTAAGATTTGATTGATTGTAGCATAGACCAAATATTATTGTAGTCAGAGCGTTCGAAATATCCTGTAACAAATAAAGAGCATAGTTAAAAAGGAGTCCAAAACATTCCAATATGATGTAATAGCTTAAGACGAAAAGAAAAAAGGTAAGACATGTTACGAAAATGATTTTAGATGCCCCTAAGAGCAAAAATTGACGCTATACTGGATAGACCTCTATGGTCTATCTATCCAAATACTGTAGGTATTCACTGAGCATTGCCTAAGTACACATTTGCATTAGTTTGACAAGCATATTATTTACCTATTGTACTCGGTTGGTGATGGTGAGTCAAGTATTGAACTTAATTTAATATATCACTAGATAATAAGTAGGTACTATCAACACTTACATTCCGCCACTGCTCCAGTCGTGTCGGGACCATGCTCCTTCGACAAGGTTCAATGCGCCCCACTCTTTCAACAACCTTTCGCTTCCCATGGGGCCAGAAAACTCATTGTTGGCTAAATTACTGTGGAGCGTCATATACTCGAACGAACCCCAGTTGATTTTGTTTACTGCGCCCTCTAAAACAGAAAAATATTATAGTTCTTGCCGATGAGTGACTTGTATATGATGTGATGTCCGTATGAGCTTGTAGGAAGGATCTCCAACTATTGTAGTATTGTATAAATTAACTGCAATGGCTATAAAGTTTGTACTTACTTCATTTTCGGCATCTAAGCATCTATTGTCCGTTATTTGTTTGTTTATTTACATTTTATTTGATACCTAGCACAGACTAAGTAAAGGAAAGATCACACACAGATCAGATTTCAATCTGTCAAAAAACGCAAATTGAACGAATGAAATAGTGATTTTCGTCACATCCCTATTTGCCGATTCAGTGTTGTCATACCAATAAGTAGATAAAATCTTATCTCCTATCTAAGGAAGATATGTATGTCGAAGAGAAGTCATGCTCGCGGGTGGGATATAATATCGTAATGTTTTAAAATTTTAACCTATCTATCTAGATAGGATAAAAATCTCATGCTCCCCCCGCAGATTGACATTTATAAAAGTCAAAATACGGCGCTCAAGCGGAAAACAAACCTACAACGTATCTACCTATGTCGCGTAACCAAATGTTAGCTCATGCACTCTATGAAATAAAGTACATGTTTTAGTCCTCTCTGTGTGTTTAATGAATGTGAGAGTGTGTTTGTGTGAGAGAGGATGAGTAAGATGTGTAGTGTAGTGTTTATTGAAACTAACAAACTATTATATAGTGTAGGTGTATAAAGTAATTCTATTCGTGATGATTTATAAGCTCAGAACCCATTCAATATCTAAGAATTAATTTAGGATAACTAGGTATCACATTTTTTGTTTCATCATATAAAAGTTTTGCAGCCAACTCGATACGGTCTTTTTCACCTCGTTTTTATTCAAATGATAGATTTAAGATTTTATTGAAACTAACAAACTATTATATAGTGTAGGTGTATAAAGTAATTCTATTCGTGATGATTTATAAGCTCAGAACCCATTCAATATCTAAGAATTAATTTAGGATAACTAGGTATCACATTTTTTGTTTCATCATATAAAAGTTTTGCAGCCAACTCGATACGGTCTTTTTCACCTCGTTTTTATTCAAATGATAGATTGTTATATCTTTATTTATTTTATAGTACATATGGTGCTACATTACCGCACTAGTGCGATAATGAGCACTTTACGTGCCTATGTCGAAACTTCAAAGGGCCATATGTACTATAATTTATTTTATTATATGCATATGAGTTCTGTTTCAAAAATATTTGATGAACCTTAAGGAACTTATATTATGACTCCAAGTTCGAAATATCGGAAAAAATATTAGCTGTTTCACACAAAATGTTGTAGCGGAATATGTATATAAAATACATAGTCTATAAGAAAATCTTACTAGAAAATGCCTTAAAGTTTTTACGAGACACTGAAAAATATTCTCGTAGAGATTTATTGCAATTATAAGCCTAATTAACTGTTGAGCTGTATGTTAAGGCTTTAAATATTTTTAGTTTTATTGCAACTCTGACGTCAATCTAACTGAGTTTCAGCTATTTTGTCGGAAACAATTGAATTGGAGAGCCACCGAATAGCTAGCAAATTTATAAAGCCCCAGAGAAAAATGTCCTAATTAATTATTCGCTCTAAATGAAGACGATCAAAGTAATAAAGTTGGAAGAAAATAAATTAAAAATCTTCCCTTTGTTGCTATTTTTACCATCTTGCTATTTTCCTTAACGGAAGATGAAAAAAACCGGGACATATCAGTAGCACAGTGCTCGACTCCATACTAAATCAATTTGCAGGGAATGCCCCGGCCTAGCCCACTAATTGATTTACTTTGGAACGGGATCCCGCAATTAAAACCGTTCCCTTTTAATTGACAATAACTCCGGACAATAAAGTTACAAAGTAAAGACCCATCAACGTTTTTACACTCATTTCAAACTTCTTAGCATTGATGCTTAAAGAAATGTTCACAAAAAAAAAATGATTCGATTTCCTGCAGCTAATTATGAAAAAGTGCTATTTAATAACGACTTTACCACTAAGTTTACAATATCACAAAGAAAATAGTGATATTGCAAAAATACATGTCAAAAATAAAAAATACAAATTAATAATACATTTTCAGGCCTGGTTATCAATTGTGCAAAATTGTGGCCACTTGATGATTTAATCATAGCTTGCATTTAAGCGCGTGCGATAAATTGAATAATAATGATTCGCCCACGCGCGGTCCGCTGTATTGTGGAACATTTTTCCTTTTACAATGAGCTGGTAATCTTAGCATCGTCGCTATTTTGATAATCATTTACAGAAATTCAAGGTGCATAAATTGTAGATTACACTAATTATTCACTTTTGTGTCCAACCTTGAACATAAAAGAAGGTGCGCGTCATTCGAACACAAGTTTTCGAGCGGCTACGATTGGGAGGAAATAATTTTGTGTGTAGCACCTTTGGTCTTTCTCGTGGTGGTTTCTTTTGTGGTAGCTCTGCAGTCTTTCAATTAAAGTCCAGTCCTTCCAGTCTTAAAATGATCTAATCAGTTTTCTCCACTATTTTCGTTATACCCAAATAGTGGGGAAAACTGGCATGGCAAGAACTCGCCTGAAAGGCACACGAGGATTCAGCGTGAATAACTGCGCACGAAATACAATGGAGATTTGTGACCTGAAATTAACAATTAGTGAAAATGTGCAAGTTATTACAAAATAAGAGCAAATGGGACGAAAATAAACTAAAATTCAGGACGATATAATAAACGCACGAATGAGGGCAAGAAAATTATACTGTCAAACAAAGATGATAATGCTGTCAAATAAAAAAGAACAGAAACCCTGCGCTACTGCACGCTTTTTTCTTCAAAGCAAAAAAAAATAAAGAGACTTAAGAGGTTTACAACCTGCCTGAAGGCTTCAATATCAAACATATTTTTTGCATTATTTATAAAAACACGGTTCTTGTAAAACACCTCTTAAAAAAAGTTTAAATAGCCTGGTAAAGGAAAGAAAGGTGGCCCGATCGGGCCACTATAAAAATGGTTTTTAATTGTTCTTTTCAAGGCCGTAATCTAACAGATTAAACTGCGTTTGAAAAGTATTTTAAGGAATCGTATTTACAAATAAAACTGTTATTCGTCACATTATAGTCACTGTCACATATACCTACCTGCAACATGAATGGAAGACATATATTAAAAATGAAAGATCTTCGCCAATTGCACTGATAGAAAAAAACATATAATAGGTAGTTACAGCAGTTTAAGCTCCTCTGATTAAGGAATGCAGTCTAACTCGACTAACACAAAACGAAAAAACAAAAACAAGAAACTAGAACACGAACCGAATTGGACAATCCAATAAAACAAGAAACATAGAGTTAACATCGGACTCCGGCTGGGGAATGATACTAGTCTAGATAGAGCTAAACCGCTGCCAAAATAGATTACAAACAGAAGTTCATACCTATATGTTAGTTTATTCAGATTTTTTCAAAGTTGATAAAAAATAGGAGTGGACCTAGAGTTGGTTGGACGTATTTAGGATACAAAAAAAAAATATTTTTTACAGACTTCAAAAAAGGAGGAGGTTATCAATTCGACGCGTATATATTTTATTATTTTTTTTATTTGGCTATCATCATCATCAGCCTATGCTTGTCCACTGCTGGACATAGGCCTCTCCTATAGCACGCCACTGAGCACGGTCCTCGGCTACTCTCATCCAGCTCTTGCCAGCCGCCCTACAAAGATCATCGCCACCGCTATTTAGCTATGTTCCTCCATAACTCCGTCAAATCTAAACCGATTTCGACAATTCTTTTTTTGTTCGAACAGGTATAACGTCCCATTGGTCCCATTTTAATTTGGTGAAGATCTGATTGGGACTTTCAGAGATGGAGAACGGAACTATTCAATGGACAGCAGTAAATAAGCCCTATTGGGGCCCATCCTTTAGTAATATCCGTATGTTTCATAAAATAGCGTAAAAGTAGTCCCAAGTTAATTTGGTGATGTTCTGGTGAAGACTTTCGGAGATGGAAATTTAGAACATCAACTTTTAAAAAAACGAATTAAGTAGGGTAAATTATGGTTATAAGGGACTTACTTATTTATTTTTCTCCCGCTCCCCCACTAAAAATTGAAAAATATTTTTTTTTAAATAAAAACCGACTTCGAAATACTACAGCACTAAAAAGTTAGAAATAATTTAAATAATTAGAAGTAGAAGTATTTATACATGTAGGTATTGTAGAAGTATCTATAACTTGTAGTCGGTGCACAGTTTCAAGACCAGCACATATGTTTTGGGCACCGGCTCCAAATTATACTTCTGCGCGTGTGGTAATTAATCCCATACTATCTCTCTGAGAGAAGGCCTGTGCCCTGCAGTGAGACGTATATAGGCTAAAATTAAAAACTATAATGTAAGATATTGTGGATGTAGGAATACAATTTTTGTCATAGTAGGGCGTCTCCCCCCTCTCCTGGCTAAACGGTTGATTCTAGAAACGTGAAAAAATTTAAGTCAGTAGCAAATATAATGAACGTAAAAGGAAAACTAGCAAAACTAAGTAGGCTTTACCAGTTAACGAGTAACAGGCGACCAACTTAAAAAAAACAGGAGAACAGGGCGCCCTACTCGGACAAAAATTTTGCGCTTGATGTAAATTAGGGATGCCAAATTGCATTTTTATCGATGTAATTAATATGCATGTCTACGCCAAATTTCAGCTTTCTAGTCCAAATCGTCTCTGAGCTAGACCGCGGACAGACAAACAGACAGACTGACAGACGGACGGACATGGCGAAAATATAAGGGTTCCTTAGTAACCCAAAAAAGGGTATGGGCAGTGGTATTCTGCATAAATGTGCTTAAATATTTTCAATTTAAATTCATTCGCAAAAAGCTATCACATAGCTATTTTATTTTAATTATCTTTGTTCATGAAATCTTACCAATACCATGATAATTACGCTTAAAAATATGGTCACGCTCTTTAGAGGGCTGGTAAGTGGCATTAGTTATGAATATCAGTTTTCCAATAACATGACGACCTCGTGGCGCAGCGGTAGTGCATCTGCATACCATGCGAGAGGTCCCGGGTTCGAATCCCGGCTGGGGACAAAAAAAATACCCCAGGTCTTGGATGTTTACATGTTTGTGATGTCGTTGTTTCTGGTTCCCACGACACAGGGTATCCTAGTGTGGGGCCAGAAGCAATGTATGTGCCTGTATGTAAATGTTTATGTTTATAATAACTTGGAGCTACCATGGTAACTCCCGTAGCTACCGAATGTGAATTTCACCGCATTACTTAGGCCGGCTTGCACCAACGCTTTCTGACAGCACTACCTATCTGTTTATCCAAGGGTAATCTCCACCCGGTGATTAAGTCCGATTAAGCCCGGTGATGGCCCAAGACCATTGTATTTAGCTAAGTATCGTTGTGCTGTATTAAATTTGTTTGTAAATAAAACTTTTTGTATTCTATCCATAGATCAATTGTATGAATGATTACCCTGTGAATCAGCTATACTTTGGTTTATCCCTGCTATTTATTTACTTGGATATCCTGTGACTTGGCGCAAGTCACCCTTAGAAAATAAATTTACATTTCAGAAACTCAACTAGTCACGAAAAAATCTAAAATATATTTCACAGGCCAATAACAAAGATGCCTTAAATGGAGCTGACGCAATGCAAAGAGAGTTTAAAAGGAGCGCAGAAAAACCCGGCATACTACGTACACTAACGAGTTATCGATGAGTTAACTGCACACTATGTTAAATGGTACAGAAGATAAGTTTTAGTTAGCCTTTCCTCACTTGGGATAGACTATTAAAACTGAAATTGAGGAGAGTTACAGAGGAATCGTGTTTTTATAAATAACACCGTTGTTTACGCCGTTGATGCGATGATACTTGATCTCGGGTCTAATTACGCGCATACCGCACCAAATCCTGAGCGACTCCAATCGTCTAACTCTCAAATTCCATACTAATTTGACAGTTAGACGATCGGCGTTGTTCAGGATTTGGTGCGATAGAAGAGCTGGTCGTTGATAGCTTTCCACCGGTGATAGAACGCGAACAGCGCGCAACGTTTGATTCGAAGATGAGTCACGTTATGGTTTTTTGAAATGCTTTTGGGACTTCCAGGAATCGGTGAATGATAATTTTAACTAAAAACTCGACGTGCAGAAAACAACTGGTTGAATACCCGAACTGACTAGAAGAAAAATCGAGCCGATGAATTAATGAAATGAAACAATATATTTGTTTTAATGAAGACGGCCAAATTAATGGAGTTGCTTTACATTGCAAAAGAATGAATAATATGGTATTGGCATTAACAACCATATATCGCCACTCGAGCCCACCGCGAATTGACGATCTCAAACGGTGAGATATGTGAAAACCTCAAAACCTCAGATTTCTCCACGATGTTTTTTTTTCAACGTTAGCTGCTAGGGACATCTCCTTAGAGTCTTGAGTATTCCGGGATCCAAACCCACGACTCATTCATTTGAAACCTTGAAATTGTCGCTTGTCATTGTACTCGTAATTTGTCACAGGAAATTCATCGATTTCAGGAAAAAACGGAAGTACGGAAATACATAATAATAGGGGTTAAAGTATGAAATTGCCGTTTTATTGCAATAGGTTCTTTGAATTGACATAGAATCTTCATGGTTTGAGGTTTTCGAATGAAACTTTTTTCAAATGGTTTCTATGATGTTCTTTTTTTAAAAAATGTGAAACATTTGAATAACGTCTTTCAATTGTTTTTGTAATTCAATTTAGACAAGAAAGATGGATACTGCGAAAATTCGAGTGATTTTTGAATACGAGTTCCGACGCGGAACTAACGCTGCAGAAACAGCCCGCAATATCAATGCTGCGTTTGGAGAGGGGTCTACTAATGAACGCACCGTGCGATTTTGGTTTAAACGCTTTCGTGATGGAAATTTCGACTTAAAGAACGAGCCACGAGGAAGACCGCCCACACAGGTGAATAACGATGAATTAAGAGAGATAGTGGAAGCCGACCCTAGTCAAACTACCCAGGAATTAGCGGCATGGTTTAACGTTACCTTACCCACAATATTGACTCACTTGCGTCAAATCAATAAAATAAAAAAATACGAAAAATGGGTGCCTCATAATCACTCGAATTTTCGCAGTATCCATCTTTCTTGTCTAAATTGAATAACAAAAACAATTGAAAGTCGATATTCAAATGTTTCACATTTTTTAAAAAAAGAACATCATAGAAACCATTTGAAAAAAGTTTCATTCGAAAACCTCAAACCATGAAGATTCTATGTCAATTCAAAGAACCTATTGCAATAAGCAATTTCATACATAACCCCTATATTACATTTTACCCTTAGTTTAATTTTATGGTGTAATATATAATTTTTTGTAGGTAATAGGTATCTCTGATGTTGAGAACCATGAGAACTTGAAGCCAACTAAGACAATATTAAGCAGCCTATTTACGTTACACTGCACAGCACCACAGGCCTTTTCTCAGAGAGATAGTATGGGCTTAATAACGACGATGTAAAGTGGTGTGCGTGAACACCTTACCTACTACTATTTTCGGGCGGCCATATTGTGGCCGCTATTTTGAATTTAGAACGACCGATAGAGGAACCGAAAATGGCGTGCCGAAAAAAAATAACTTTAAAATTTTATCGAAATCGGCCGGTAAACAAAAAAGTTGGCCCATTCCCCTAAGAGAAGGCGTTCGAAATAAAAAAATCGGCTAGATTTTCTCACAGTTTTTTCGATGGTTGATGACAAATCATGAGAATTTAAGGAAATTTGTCCTGGGTAGCGCATTGTTAGAACCCCATATGGAAAGAAAAAATCTGTAGAGGTGGTGTTAGAACCCTTGTGTTATTTATAAAAACAGTAACAGTTTCAATTATCTATTGTAAAGTTTTTCCTTTTACCACAGACTATTTAAACTGCATCTGAGGAGTGTTTTAAGGAATCGTGTTTTTTATAAGTCATACCGTAAGCAATTCCGACCTCGCCTCACCACTACAGCAATTTTATTCCACGGCCCATCTAACAAGGAACTCGTGTTGCTCGGCAACCCATCTAACCTGACATTCTGTATTTACTGTTCTGTGCTAACTACAAACAAAATAGTGCAGCGAATGGTGGCGCTGCCGTGTTTTAGGTTGTATTGCAAATTAATATGAACTGTAAAGCCGCGCTGACACAGTGACAGTCAGATAGATAGATAAATAACACTTTATTGTATACAAAAAAGGAAAACAGCTTAGCCAGCTTGGACGAAATAGCCTTGCTTGGATGAGTACTTAGGAGTTATTTTAACCGTAGCCACACGTAACCACACTTTAATATCGAACTCCCATGTAACACCCACTTCTATCCACGTTGGCGGCTCTGACCTGGAAGTTGTCGACCACTAAGTATACCTGGAACAAACAGTCCAGTTAGGTAAGTCCAACTTCGAGAAAGAGGTCACTCGTTGAACCCAACTGGGATGGGCAGCGTTCGGGGAACTAAAACACATTTTCGCGTCCAAACTAACTCAGTGTCTCAACACAAAGGTGTATTAACCAATGTGTGTTCCAGTGATGACTTATGAATGTGAGATCTGGTCGCTGACTATGGGCCTCATAAGAAGGCTCAAGGTCGCCCAACGAGTAATGGAGAGAGCTATGTTAGGAGTTTCACTGCGTGATCGAAACAGGAATGAGGGGATCCGCAGAAGAATTATTATATAGCTCTAAGTATTGCTCAGTTGAAGTGGCAGTGGGCGGGCACATCGCTCGGAGAACAGTGGCCTAATTACGCGCACCAAATCCTGAGCGATTCCGAATCGCTCAGGATTTGGTGAGCATAATATAGGGGCTGATGGCCAAAAGTTCTGACCTGGCGGCCGCGGACCGGACGACGCAGCGTGGGAAGGCCCCTAGCCAGATGGTCTGACGACCTGGTTACGGTGGCGAGGAGTCGCTGGATGCGGGCGGCACAAACCCGAGAAGCTTGGAAAACCATGAGGGAGGCATATGTCTTGCAGTGCCGCAGTGGGCGTCAAATGGCTGATGATGGCACTTAGTAAAGTGCACTTGCACATCGGCGTTCAATTATAGTGAACTTGGACCACGTCAAACTTTTTGAATTGGATCACATGATGATGAAAGCAAAATTACGTCAAGCGGAAAAACTATGACGAAATATTTTTACGAGTATCCAAGTAAAAAAGCTACATTTCCAAAAAAATTATGTCAACTTGGCTCCAAGAGAGGATTGTCTATCCAGCTCCAATTAGATTAACCGACATGGAAATACAGTGTGTTGCAGCAATTTTTATTACCAACGCTGTTTCATACGTTCGCGCCGTCACTCATGTCCCAGGGAGAATAACTTTTCTGTGAAATAAGAACGAAAATTTCTTAGCTCAGAAACACAAACCCATCTTTAAAATGCGCACCAAATCCTGTCAAATTCTTCACCTTTGACTGTTAGAGAATAACACGATCTTGCAACGATGTCGCGCCGGGCGCGATACCGCATTAAAACTATATGTATATGATTGTGCGTACAAATACTTAATAAATAAGTTTGGGTGGCTAGAGTCTAATCTAATCTATCGTTCTAGCCCGAATATTCATGTTGGGCATACGCCTCCCTAAAGTACGCCACCTTTCTATTCTCGGCCATCCTCATCCAGCTGCTACCAGCAATTTGCCTTAGATCGTCGATCCTGTGAGCTGATGGGCGCCCTATGCTGCGTTTGCCAATAGTTCGCAAACAGATTTAAATTAAAAATCACTAGTTTCCATTGAGTATTCTATTCCACTTGGAATGAGTTTGAGGGAACGATAAGCTGCGCTGACGGGAGACCGTGGTGAGGTAGAATAATTTAACCTACTCAGTCCTGGCCTTGAAAATAACAATCGAAATCCATTGTTATTTTCAAGGTCAGGACTGAGGAGGATAATAGTAAATTTAATTGGTGTATATGTATGCGTGATCTGCCATCAACGGCAGTAATAAACCAGTGTCCAACTGCAGTGGTTGTTTCATTCACTTCATCTGGCGAACGAGTTTGCTACGCCGCGTGTGCACAAGATGGCGAATTTCATTGGAAATTTAGTTAATTTCGACCATAATAATCAAGAATGGCCGATATACAAAGGGCGGCTTGAGCAGTTTATTAAGCTAAACAAGCTCGCTGACGAGTCAAAAAGCGCGCTGCTCATTACACACCTAGCTGATGATACATACCGACTAGCACGGGACTTACTTCATCCAAAAAAAATTGAAGTTGTGAAGTTCGAGGAACTGGTTTCTACGTTGGATCAACACTTTACGCCTAAACGTTGCTTGTGGGCTGATCGCGACAAGTTTTTTGAAGCAAGAAGAGCGGTAGGAGAAAGCGTCGACGAGTGGGCGGTGCGGGTACGAGGACTCGCCGTCCATTGTTCGTTCGAAAATGGTTTAGATGAGCAGCTAAGGGACCGTTTTGTCTTAGGCCTCAACCCAGGCCCGGAGCGGGACCGACTTTTCGAACTGGACGCAGCTTCGCTCACTTTTGCTAAGGCGTTGGAGGTAGCTCGGCAAGCGGCGAGCGCTCGACGAGCGCGGGAGGTAGGCGTGAAAGTTAAGGAAGAACCAGTGTTCCAAGTGCGTGGATCGCGTGCTACTGGTTCAGGCTCCGCCTCTGGCCCGCCGGGAGACAGCAACGCGAGAAGGTGTAAAGTGTGCGGCTTGAAATATCATAGTGCGGACAAGTGTAGGTACAAAAACTATAGGTGCCAAAAGTGTGGTGTCAAAGGTCACCTAAAGAAAGTATGTGGTGGCGATAAAAATACAAGGCTGAATAACATATGTACGTGCCCAGAGGAGAACTCAGCCGACGATTCTACGGACTGTAAGGAATGTGAATTATTTCACCTCAGGTATGTTCAGTATTCACCCATTGTTGTTGATGTGATTGTAGATAGAACGAATCTATCAATGGAATTAGACTCTGGCTCAGGTACCTCGATAATCTCGGATAAATTGTACAAAAAGCATTTTTCTCAGCACCGACTAGAGAAATGCGATCTTAAAATGTGTTTATATGACGGCCATAAAATCTCGCCATTGGGTTGTTTTAAAGTAAATGTTATATATAATGGAATAACAAAACTTCTTATACTGTATGTAATTGAAAACGGCGGGCCGCCTCTGCTAGGCAGAGATTTTATGTCTATTTTCGAAATTACCTTGACGGCTGAGAACAACAATGTTTTCTTTGTAAAAAGTGATCCGTGCGAGGTGCCACAGTTGCAAAAAGAATTTCCTAATTTATTTGGTAATGAATTAGGTCGATTTAATAAATTCGAAGTAGAGTTAAAACTGAAGGAGAATTCGACCCCAAAGTTTTTTAAGCCGCGTTCAGTTCCATTTGCTCTGAAAGAGAGAGTGGATGAAGAAATCGAAAGGCTCGTTGGTTTGGGGGTACTCGTGCCAGTCACATCATCAAAATATGCAACGCCGATAGTTCCGGTCTTAAAAGAAAATGGCAAGGTCAAAATTGCGGGAGATTTTTCAGTGACCTTGAACAATGACCTCATTGTCGACAAATACCCAATGCCTCGCATAGAAGAAGTTTTCGAAAAGCTAAAGGGTGGGGAACATTATACTAAATTAGATTTATGCAATGCATATAATCAGTTTTGCCTCTCCGAATCCTCTCAGGAACTAACCACAATTAGTACAAACAAAGGTCTATTCAAGTATACACGACTTGTTAATGGTTTGGCTAATGCGCCAGCTATATTCCAACGCGCAATCGAGTCTTTAGTTGTAGGTATAGATGGTGTTAGTTGCTGGCTGGACGATCTTTGTGTGACGGGGCCGGATACAAAAACACATCTAACGAGATTGCGCGAGGTTCTTCGCAGGTTAGATGAGGCCGGTTTACGTCTACAAAAAAATAAATGTATGTTCTTCCAGAGTAGTGTGACATATTTGGGCTACGTCATTGATAAAAACGGACTCCGACCTTGCCCTAAGAAAGTAGAGGCTATAAATAAAACGCAATCACCGAAGAATACAGTCGAATTAAAAAGATTTTTAGGTATGGTAAATTATTACCGAAATTTTATACCACAGGTATCGGATAAGGTAGGCCCACTTAATGAGTTGTTACGGGAGGGTGCGAAATGGGTTTGGGGTCCGCGGCAGCAAGGCGCGTTCGACTACGTAAAAGTCGAGTTGGGCTCCGAGCGCGTGCTTGCCCATTTTGACCCTGCGGCGCAGCTAGTGTTAGCGGTGGACGCCGGGCCGGCGGGGCTCGGCGCGGTGCTCTCGCAGCGTGGCTCTAGTGGCGAAGAGAGGCCGCTTGCATTTGCGTCGAGATCGCTAACTAAAAGTGAACGAAATTATAGTCAAATACAAAAGGAATCCACTGCGATCATATTCGGCATCAAAAAGTTCCATCAATACTTATATGGACGGCGGGAACCATTTGTGTTAAAAACTGACCACCGACCCCTTTTGTCCATTTTTGGTAAAAAGATTGGTATACCTGTTATGACTGCCTCACGCCTTCAACGATATGCAATTATATTATCAGCGTATAATTATACCGTGCAATACATATCGAGCGCAAACAATGTAGTAGCGGATTATTTCTCGCGGTCGCCCTTGCCAACAAGCGAGAGCGAGACAAACAATGAACGCGCTGATAACGCTGATGATGAGTCATTATATTTAAACTTTTTAGATGCGAATATCGCGCCGCTGACTTTTGCCGAGATTGGAGATGAAACAAAAAAAGATTCGGTCTTACAAACAGTTGTAAAATATATGATGGTGGGCTGGCCGCGTAAGATTACGTGTCCGTCGATAAAGCCATATTTTTATTGCAAAACTGAGTTAGAGATTCAAGGTGATTGTATTTTTAGGGGTCACAGGATTATAATTCCTGCAAGTTGCCGAAAAAGAATGTTAAGCGAGTTGCATACCGGGCATTTTGGGATAATTAAAACCAAAAGCAATGCGCGCGGTCGTTTCTGGTGGCCCGGAATCGACAAAGATATAAGTCAATGGATAGGGTCATGCAGTGCGTGCGCCGCGGTGCGAGAGGCGCCACCGCGGGCGACGCCGGCGCCGTGGCCGCAGCCGGCTGTACCTTGGGAGCGAGTGCATCTTGACTATATGCAAATCGCTCAGCGGACTTACTTAATTGTCATAGATGCATATTCTAAGTGGCTAGAATGCATTTTAATGGACCGTGGCACCTCGACGCTTTGTTTAATAAATAAACTGAAGTATTTGTTCTCACGTTACGGTATACCTAATGTTTTGGTAACTGATAACGATGCTAAGATAAATTCATTAGAGTTTAAGACATTTTGCGCTTCTAATGGAATAAAATACATGACTTCACCCATATACCATCCTTCGAGTAATGGTCAAGCGGAAAACTCCGTGAAAACATGTAAAAAATTCCTAAAAATTGTTTTTACCGAAAATCCATGTATATGTAACGAAAAAATTAACGAAAAACTTTTAGAGTTCTTATTTCAGTATAGAAATACGGTTCACTGTGCAACAGGCGTTTCCCCTGCTAAACTAATGCTGGGACGCGAATTCAAGTCAAGGTTAGATCTAGTTTTACCCCAGAAACACAGTCATGAAACAAATAATATTAATTCTGGTAGACAGCTCAATGCAGGTGACTTTGTTTTATTTCGGTGGTATGTGGCAAGAAAAGGCACATGGGCGGTGGGAAAAATTGTAAAAAGGATAGGAAAAAGGATGTATGAGATATCACAGCCTAACAGTGATAATACTTGTAAGCGACACATTGATCAGATTCGTAGATACGTAGGGACTTGTACTATTGCTGGAAATGATGAAAACGATCATGTGGACTGTGGCCCTTTTACCGCTTTACCGACAGCTGCGACTGTCTTGTCAGGCGTACAGCCAACGTCGTCGGTGCCACAAGCTCCGCCACTGACCGAACCTTCAGAATATATTTTGGAAGACTCATCCTTGCCACCTTACGTTCAAACAAATACGAGTGATCCAAATAATGTACAGGAGCCATTGCACGAGGAGGAAAATGAGATTTGGACGGAGGCGGAGGGTGATGGTATTCGAAATGAGATTAGTGAAGGCAGTGGTGACCCGGAGCTTACGCGAAGGGAATATAATTTAAGACCGAGAAAAGAAATAAATTACAGACAGTTTTTCTAATATTATAAATGAAATATATTTATTGTACATAATATAGACCTAGGAAACTTTTATGATAAATAAGTAAGCAGTGTTATTTTTTAAATTGTCCACAGGCTTTCAGAATAGTCGTGAGGGAATGGTATATATGTATGCGTGATCTGCCATCAACGGCAGTAATAAACCAGTGTCCAACTGCAGTGGTTGTTTCATTCACTTCATTAATACAACCGCAAAAAGGTCTCAAGGGACGAAATTTAGAACGGAGATAGACGATGTCCTTGATTACGGATCAGGGCACTTAATATTAGATTAGACTAGAAAATTCTTTTTTGAAAAATAAGTTTATTTGTACAAAGGCGAGCTTATTACTAATGAGTATTTTCTTCCAACTAACCTTGGGTAATGTGGATAGTGGAAGGTGTAGTGCCAGGATAGAGCTATTGCGAAAAATTACATAGACCATAATAATATAATAAAATTCATAGTTATAGTGTAATTTTCAACCTAAGTACCTTGAATAGACACGACCTATCTACGTAATATATAAAAAATCACTATCTAACCTATATCTTATTTGTTTTCAAACCCCTCCGAAACGGCTTCACCGATTTTTATTTTTCTTTTTATTTTTATTATATATATTTGGTAGGTTATAGGCTAATTAATGTGGCAAAACAACGTTTGCTCGGTCAGCTAGTAGGTAATAAAATAGGGCCTCTAAATATCCACCCAATAAAAGAAGCCCACTGTTGGACATGGCACGTATTTATAATTACAATAACTATGTATGAGCATCGCGGGTCATTAAAAAATACAATTACAAAAACACGCAACTAGCATCGTTATCCTTTTACTATGATGGTATACCTCATTTGCTATACTACGCCCACAGAGCTTACTAACATGTTACATATTAAGTACTTACCTATTTCTGAAGAAGTGCCTCAGTTCAAGTTACAAAACCATTTAAAATTCAATCTAAAAGGCAACAAAATTAATCTCTTATATTTCCTCATAAAAAAACTTTTGCTATGAGGGTAATTAATTTGAAAGAATGCAAATTTTTCTTTTAATCGCTCCTTTACCGCGGCAACTTTTATCTACTTTGTTTGAATTACTTTTAGTCGGGCAGTTCGCGGGCAAGTTATGAGATACAATTTTTGTCCCTAGGTACTTGGTTATTATAAAAATTTTTGACTGCATGTTCGGTGCCTTACCTCAACAATAAAAAAAGACGCCCGTTTTGGGCTACTCTGTATTTTGACCATCCCTACATCCGACGGTCCGACTGTCAAGACCTCAAGTAAAGTTAATATCAAATACTGAGGTCTACGGACCCTCGACGAAGTAAGAAAAATAATGTTCTAAGGCTTTGCAATTATGTTTGGACCCTGCTCGTTCTTGTCCGTTTTTAGGGTTCTGTACCCGAAGGGTGTCAAGCGGGACCCTATTACTAAGATTTCACTGTCCGTCTGTCTGTCTGTCTGTCTGTCACCAGTCTGTATCTCATGAACCGTAACAGGTGGGCAATTGAAATTTTCACAAGTGATGTATTTCTGTTGCCGCTCTAACAAAAAATACTAAAAACTGAAAAAAATAATATTTAAGGGAGGCACCCATACAACAAACGTTGTCTAAGGACAGCGCTCGCACCTTCACAGCGCCGATGTCATGTCGTTAAAATGTCAATGTTAAAGGCGTCTTGTTGGTTTCTATAGATGACGCTGTTCTCAAATTCGAGCTTTTTCTAATGTTGTATAGATAATGGTAAGGAACCCTTCGTACACGAGTCCGACTCGCACTTGGCCGGTTTTTTTGTATCCACGGATGCGGCCATGTATTGGATGTCGATGAAGTCGATGCAGCCATATACCTTATAGTTAGTCACCCAGAAACCATTTGTTATGCCGTCAGTGATTATGTGTAATAAATGATGTCGCAATCATAAGTTTTTAATCATACCTTTACTAATTAAATTACGTAAGAAAATCTTTTAAATTAATATTTTATTATAGTAGGTAGTTATTTTTTATGTGAACTTGTAATGGAAGCATTGCATTAGCTAATGCGACCATGAATGTATTCGCAGAGTTGAACATTTTGTACCTACAGTCCATACACATACACAAAAGGCTAAAAACCTGTCTGAAGCACCCCGATCCTCACTCCAAGGGTAAAATATATCTTGAACTTGGAACACTTACATCAGTGGTTCAGAGCGTGACGCGCGACGCAAAACAACCGTGAAATTATTCCGTAAATCTGTTCTCGACTTCAGTCTCAGTAAGCATACGCCTGCCCCTTTGTTGCTAGGAGGAGCGACAGGCAGTAGCGGTGAACAAAATTTTCCTGGGAAAATAGATCCTCAGCTAGATCTGGATCGTACGTACGAAGCTACGTACAAAGGCCCACCTATGAGGCTTAGATCTCCTGTCATAGTTCTCAATTCAGAAACCGGCCTTTAGTGCGGAAAATCTCAGATCTAACTAGAACAACTATAGATCTGGATCCGAGAGAAAAACTAGTTTCTTATTCGTTTATTAAATTTTTAATAATATTCTGGTATCATTTATTTTGGACTAATAGTGGGTTAATACCGAAGTTTGCTAGCAAGTATTACTGATACTTAATATCAAACAGAGTGATTAATTACTCTAATTATCTTAATCTATAAAACCAACTGGGATTTGTATGAACACCGTCCATATTGCGTAGGCTACGAGATGAATCCTAGTCAAGTGGCGATATTATAAGACTGATATTGAATGGTCAGTATATAGATCAAGTGAATACCTTTGTATTAGTTTGTTGGAGTTCATCGGATTCCTCATACGTACGTATGACTGATATTAATTGAAAATAATTTTATCGGCACCATCTTTAATTAAAACTGGTAGCCGAACATTCTAATTAATTTATTTGAATTCGGAATAGATAAAACCAAACACAAAATGCTTGATATCCACCGAAAAAAGGTAGGCATCTAATCTTTTGGTGGGCAAAAAGAGTTCTTTTCCACCGCAACTTGGAGTGTTCTTTAGCGATCTATGTATTATTCAAAATCTAGTTGTAAGCACCAACTTCTTCATTTTCTAATTTGTGTAAACTCTGCGATTATCACGTAAGTGATTATGATCTGTCATTACAAAGCTGTGGTAGCGATGTCGGTAGAACATCAGCCTCACATTGAAGAGGTCGTAGGTTCGTACCCCGGCGTAGTACCAATGATTTGGTTTTCTAAGTTAAGTACATTAATTGTCAATTTGTAGTTGTAATATCACTCGCCAACTGTGAAGGAAAATGTCATGAGGAAACGTCAGCCTGACGTGTTCACATACCTCAGCGCTTTAATAAATCCGCGGTGGGCACGCTCGGTAATTAAGCCCATACTCTTTATCTCTCTGAGAGAAAACCAGTGCTACAGTGGGATGTATAAAGGCTCATGATTGTTATAAAGCGAGGAACTACCTGATCGCGTCCGCGCCCGCGCTCCCACAGGAAAGCGTCTGCAAGGAAGGTGGTGAAACTAAATCGCACGGAAACTGAAATCGGCTGGAGCAGGCAAAACCTCGTGATATCTCAAGATCTCGAGGCGAATAGACAACGACTTACTATGGGATTATCCGTATACCCAGGGATCGTAGAGCCGTAATATCTAAGTACCTTTGAGTATTACTTTGGAAGAGTTAAGGCTGGGTTCTCTGAGCGCGCGGATTTGTATGGGACTTATTGCGCTGCGCGAGCGAATAGATGTGGAAAAAGTAGGCATTTCTGAAATTACAGAAATATAAACCCTATTAATAGTATTTTGACGACCGACGTCACTAATGGCCAATTTCTGAATTGGAATTTTGCTTAGTCCTAAATAGTTAACTGTCTCTTCGAATTTGTCAGAAAAGAGCGTGACAGAACGTTACTCAAGTATTTACTTAGCGTAATTCTCAATTCAGAAAGCGGCCCTTACACATTCAGTGATAGTCATTGTGGTATATGTTTTTATTTTCCAAAACTCAGTACAGCTCAAATAAAACCATATCTAGTGATTTGACTCGTGTTCGCGGTTTTTTTTTTTGCTATGACGTTCAAAAAATCATTATTTTTATGATTTTTTGAATATATATATATATATAATTTGTAATTTTATTGTAATATAGTTTATATAATTATTATTATTTATTCTTCTTTGTTCTTGCAATAAATCTTTCTTGGCACTACCCCTTGCACTATCCACATAACCCAAGGTTAGCTGGAAGAAAATACTTACTAGTATTAAGCTCGCCTTTGTACAAACACCTCTTGTGCAATAAAGTATTTTTTTGAATTGAATATTTAATATCTAAAATACTAAGCATTAGAAAGTAAAATGTATTTTAAAACACCGGATTTATGGGCAATATCGGAGAACCCAGCCTTAATTCAGTTGGCAAATAGGTATGTACTATGAATTTCTGCTCAGTGGCTAGGTAGGTATTTACCGGAAATTTCTGTGTTTTGTTTCCTTTATCAATACCTATGTATATAGTCCGCACAGATCTTTTCGGCGGTAACGTGAACATATTCACAGTGATTGACATAGTGTGATGCGTTGATTCTTCTGTGTTGTGCATATTATGTTACTTATGTGCTTATTTTGTTTCTGTGATGTATCTTGTTGGTATAATAAATGTCTTTATTCTTCTTCTTCTTCTTCGTAGTAAATTACTATTACTCAATTACTAAAGTAGTCAATCACTCATACATACACTGTAAAGACAGTAAGTGCAAATGATCTGTGACTATGTTCACGTTACCGCCAAAAAGATTTGTGCGGACTATATAATACTTTTCTTGAACTCCATGATATAACTCTTGATACTGATATTGCTAACAAAGGCGATTTAAATAGACTAAGAAAGAGAGTACCTTATAATATGAGTACCTGTTTTACAATAAAGTTTTTTTTTTTTTCGTTTTCATGTATGGGTACTTGGGTAGGCCTTATATTACTTATTTTAAAAGAGATTTTTCAAAATATGCGATTTTTCTAATACCATAATATAAAATGCCTTTGCATCACATTATTGATTGTACGACGCACCTGACGAAGCACAAAGTTAACGAGGATAGTATTTATGTAAGCATAGTAATAGTTTGAATTTCGAGCACGAATTATTATGAATGTTAGAGAACTTTTAATGGACTGCATTCAATCGGTTCATGCCGAACTTTGTTAACAGGATTTGCATCGTGAAATACCGAGTGCTTTACATGATTGGATAGCGACAGGACTACTATTTGCAAAACGTGAAATTACCTCGAGCTAAAACTTTCGTAAGCAGTAACCAAAAAAATAAAATTGTTGTTTAGCTTTAATCACGAGCGCCAGGGGAAACTCTCTTATAATATTGACAATAGGGTGATCTTGTTTCTCTGAAACCCAATCAAATTAAAGACCTGGTAAAGAAATATTTTATTGAATAGTATTATTATTATTGATAATAATAATGTTGTTATCAATAATAATGTTATTGTATTGCATCATGTATACGTAACTTAGTATTGTGTGTTAAAAAAGTGAGCAAAAATGTTTATAAAAGCGGCTCAGGCTTCACGCAAAAATCTAATAAAAATCTAATTAAGTGAAGCCCTTTGAAATGTAAATATAATTGTGTATTATCAATAAATTCTTTAAACAAAACAGATGACCAAATCTGTGTAAGCCACAAATATTTTGATTGCATTGACTTCTCAAATATTTGATGGGCTTATGCGTGAAGACTTCAAAGGTCTGTTATTTACTAAATCTAGAACCAAAAGTATGCACAGCCGGATTTTCCATTATTTTTAAAAAATTTGTAATTTCATTATTTAGGTGCACTATTTTCTGATTTCGGTGCACTATTTTCTGATTTCCGTGCTTGAAATATAAGGTTAACTACTGGGAATCTAGTTGTCCAGTTAATATTTAATCTAACCGCATTTCGTTTCCTATACCACACAAAAATAATTCCATAAAGCTAAAAAAAATCGACCAATGAAATCAAATGTCACCCGCCAATTGTAAAAATGGTCTTTACAAGTTTTCGAGTAATAGGCGACCAACTTATAAAAGGAAAACTTCGTACAAAATCCATTAAAAATTACTTTTATGAAGTTGTTAGTTCTGCAAAGCAGATAAAATCCCTCTTTCTACGGAACCTTTTTAGAAACGATTATTCCACTTCCACAGGCAGTTCCAATAAGCAAGTTTCCCTATTTATTTTTAATTTTTCATACAGTCTTTAAACTTCACGTGGTAAATTTGTATAAAAAATAAAAAATAATGCTTATTTACAAAATAAAACTTCACCTTCGCTACTATTATTATCGAATAAAGAAGAAACTCTGTACAGGTTTTGCTTTATTTCAAAGACACGTTGTGGAGCGCAGTACAGCTTGGCGTACGCAGTCAAGTTGGAATGGGCATTGTCCTAAAAAAATAAGTTCTGTTTTTATATATATTTTTTTAATTGGTAATTATTTGGCCATGGTAAAAATATTTCCGCTTTAAGATGTGCAAAAGTAAAAGAAATATTTGTTTATTTTACGGAATACCGAGATATCAATATCTTAGCGTTTTTATTCAAAAATATTAAACCTACTTTCATTCACGTGTAAAACGAAGAAGATTAAATTAGTCACATACTTATTCACGAAATAGGTACTTACAAGAAATCTGTGAACATTATTAATTTCTCATTTAAACATTATATTAACGGACCTTTAAAAATTAAGTATAATTTGTACCTAACTATTGTCAATATATAGGACAATGCCCATTTTCTCACAAAAAAAAAATATGCAGAATATAACGCTGAAAATACTATTACTGTTATTACAATTTCTCTCTTCTACATTTACCTACCTACTATTACTGTAAGCATGTTTGCTTTGTTTGTAAATAAGTGTTTTGTTTATAAATCAAATCATTCATTCATTCAAATAAAGCGGTCGCGATCACGAGTCCGCTGTGTGAAATGCACCATCCATTTAGGCGTTAGAACAGCGCAGCGCCTAAATCCATTTAGGATTTAGGCGCTATTCTAAGCCGCAATCGTGTATTTCATTTGGCACATTTAGCGTACCTACATTGAATTATGGTACCTATTGTGGAGTAGCGTATGGGCCAATCAGCCAATGAACAGTTGTTATTTTTTCTTAATTCTTAATTGCACGATGACAGTGTACAAAAGATGGACTTAATGCACAAGGCAGAGAGGCAGTCCCTGGTCTCTGCCTACCCTTCTTTAATACAGGCGTGAGTTTATGTATGTATGTATGTAATGCACAACGCTGAGTCAGCTGCCTTTTGTGGTAACTTAGATACAGCACAGGCTATATGATTTATCTATCTATCTACATCTGTGGTCCTGTTTTATTTATTTGTTTTGTCTGTTGTGTATTTAGTTTTCTTTCTGTTGCTGTGCATATTATGTTAATTATCTGCTTATTTTGTTTCTGTGATGTGTCTTGTTGGCATAATAAATGTCTTTCTTCTTCTTCTTCTAATTATCTAAGAGTATAGATTTGTCGCTTCGGTACATACGAGGTCGTCCTTGGTTCTCTCATATAAAATTTGTGATTACTAGCCTATTGTTAGTACCATATAAACTATAAAGGCTTTTGTAGACCTGACACCCACTTTTCGGGTTCTTTCAAAGGACTCAGCTTAATTTTCCTAATTGCAAGCAGTTGAATCCATCGGGTGGCATCCCCCTTCTGGCGGCCAGCTGTTTTCAATACACCTCCAAATTGCTCCATTAAAAGTTCCCCGACAATCTTCTAGCTAGCGGAACGGTTAGCACTTGATTTGAGTTTATAGTAAGTAGATATAATATGAAGCTAATATGCAGGGCCGCCACCGTCTTCGATCTGTTACGCCCTGGATAGCTATGAGAACCAACACCTCTATAGGAGCTCAAGATCCGAACAACGTATATTATGCTTCTTTGGGCACATCCCACAACAACCAAATAGGCTTGAATGTAATATAACGATGGATGAAGGGAAGGGGACAAGAGCAGAGGCAGACCAACCGCTAATTGGAGGGACCAGCCCTTGTATCATGTTACTTTTCACTCTATCGAGTTAAGCATTTAGACGACGCCAAAGTGTCAAAATATGTATGTATTTGACTGTTTGGAGTATGCTAAATCAGACAACTCCATACAACGGAGGTCTTATGTGGTCGCACCCCAGATCACCAAGGGAACCACAGTAAAATTGTAGCACGCGGTTCACGTGTCGAGATGCAAAACGCTCTACACCCATCGCCGTCGTAACGGCCACACGGCCACGATCCTCAGTATTGAGGGACCGACTGATTGTAGAGAATGTATACAACGTGTAATTCTTCTGATTTAATTGGTCTAGAACTGGGCCACATGCTCACTCGCCTCCAGAAAGTCCATAGTTACGAGGAACATACAGCGAGAAGTACCCTAGTCAGTAGGGAGATTCCGTAAAATAATTGATTCAGCTCTTCTTCTACGCAACAACATTGCATCATGCATCTGCAGACCAATTTTTTTTCTATTAGCTATTAAACAATTTTTTTTACCTACTTTTGCTTATTGGTCTCGGTGCACTTATAACGATAGTATAGGGTCTGGCCAAGCTTCATCATCAGCCATTTGACGCCCACTGCAGGACATAGGCCTCCTTCGTGGTTTTCATCACCTTGAGGGCTTTTGCCATAATCGCCACGCTGGGCAGGCGGGTTGGCGATCGCAGTACGGTTGATATCTCAAGAAGACGCTGCTGCCCGTCTCCTGGTAATTGATTTCCTTAGTCGCCTTCTACGAGATCCACGGAACGAAATGGAGTGACGCTATTCTTAATCCGGCGCCACGCGGCCAAGCTTATTCCATCTTAAAAGAAACTGTCCTTATGGCCAGTTTCTGAATTGAGAATTTCGCTAAGTAAATGGTTAACTGTAGTGCTCTCTTCAAATTTCTCAGAAAAGAGCGTGACAGAACGTTACTTAAACATTTACTTAGTGAAATTCTCAATTCAGAAACCGGCCCTTAGTCTCCTACTAATAACTTTAAGTTGAAAACTGTTAATCAAGCTAAACATTGTATTCAACGCGTATTTTTTAATTGACAAAGGACAGAAAAGCGCCACGTGAATCAGGATTAAAATATTGTGTCGCTTTCACTGTGTCTAATAATGGGGGTAAAAACAGTTCCACTGCTAGGTTTTAGTGGTAACGAGATCTTGAAGTTTAGAAACCATTGATAGATATAGTTCTACGCAATCCTCTCAGCTTAGTGAGACTACCTACTTACTAACTCGTCGCCTCTTTTTTGTCCGCTAATTCTAACAAAGATGATAATTTTCTCTAAGCACGGGGGTCGTTGGAAAGTTTTTAATATCGCCGTGTAATCATCCAATGCAGCTCTACCGATAAACTTTAACTGCCTCCCGGTACTATTTGGCACACTTTCAAACTCCTAGGTTCGTCTACTTTGACTGCCTACGTAGGTACCTGGCGAGGGGTTAATTATTTTTATAGTAAATAGAGCTTTCGTTTAGTCAGTACTTCAGTAGGTAGCTGAATAAATACAGCTATCTACCTACTAGGTAATAAAACCTTGCAATGATTGAGGCCGCTTTGAGTCGTACTTACACGCGCTAGAAGTCCCGAAAGAAATAAAAAAAGATTTTGGTTAGTTAATACTGATAGGTCAATTTTTTTATATGTTTATTTATTCAAAATAAAAAACCTTAACATTTAGTGCACAATTTCGCCAAATTGCCAAGCAGTTTGGTGGCGAAGCGCTCTATCTCTGTGTATTATTTATATTATACCTACCTTATTCATAAACAACGTTTATTAAAATTCATTCGGGTTCATTCCATACGCAAACAAACAGTTGACAGAAATCGCGAATATACCGATTAATTACACACGGTCTGCCTGGTATGAAACTGGTAGCGCCATCTTATAGAAGTTTTGTGCACTTGAAGATTATTTCAGTTATGTGGTGTCTGTTGGTTTGACCACGCGCTTGGCTAGTTTTCTTGCATTTTTTCTGTTCTTGCATTGAATTTTCTTAGTACTTAATAGCTCACAAATTCTTTTGGAACTCAACGACACCTTAACTAGATTCAATTACAAGGTCCTCCACCAGTTCAACATTTTGCAATTTATCTCATTCTTCACAAAATTAATAGGGCTGGTTTTACAACAAAATGAAAAGTTTTTTTTTTATAAGCACAAAGTGCATCGAAATTTGTCATTGTTTTACCATTTTTATCAAACTAAAATTTCTAATGGTTTTACGATTTAAAAAAGTTAAACATTTGTAAGTCGACTACGACACAGGCATAGCCTTGTGTGGGGACACCATTACTCCAATATTATTCTTTCTGTTTAGTACATAATGCCTACACCATATTTGCAAGTTTCTGTGGTTTATTTACTTAATAACCGAGTTTTGTTTAGTTTTTTACATTTTCAGATGATGAATCTACGAAACTACATTTGTAAGTGTCATACACTCTGCTATCACACGGAGCGCGCAAAGTCGGCGAACAGCATCTCCGCTTTAAAGATGCCCTAAGAGACTTTTAACCGCCAGTGGCATCGCGTATGAAAGTTGGGAAGAAATCGCTTAAAAAAGCGCATCGTGTGGCCATCTACTTACACTACACGATCAAGTGAAAGAGTTCGAGGAAGCCCGGCTCGAGACTCTGGACTCCAACCGCCATCAGCGCAAAGCTCATCCAAAACCCACTTACACATACACGTACAACGATCTTGGCGAACTATACTGCGGTCGCTGTAATCGGACATTCACAAACAAGCTGGGTTTCGCGAGTCACATCCGCGCGCATAGTACCTACGCTAGCTAGATTGAATAGGTAGGTATACCATCTTTCTATCAAAAAACAAATAACTAAATCAGACTACGTGTGGTAAAGAATTGTCACTGAACATAGATAAAAAATATACGTAATAATTTAGAACCTCTTCCTTTTTTTAAGTCATTTAAAAATAAAAAGGACAGTCATGAGTCTAAACGGTGCACAAAGGCACATCAATATGTTTGTAAAGCGTCTACTAAAGCCACAGTACAAACTAAAGCGGTCTTCTACTCTCACCTATCACACGGAGCGCGCAAAGTCGCGCGCATGTTTATAATAATTAGCAATACCAGTGAGCCGCGCGCCGCCGTGTGTAACCTACACTGCTAGCTAGATGTTTCAAATAGGTATACCACTTTTCTAACAAAAAAATAATAGTGAAATTGGACAGCGGGGTAAATAATTATCCTTGATACATAAAAAAATAACCTCTTTCTTTTTTTTAAGTGATTTAAAATAAAAAGGACAGTTATTCATGAGTGTAAGCGGGGCACAAAGGTACAACACTATGTTTGTAAATCGCAATACCTGTGGGCCGCGCACCGCCGCGCCGTGTACGCTAGCTAGATGTTTTGAATGCGAGCCCAAATTGACTCCATTAAAAGTTTTGAAAGCGTTCCTAGTTTAGATAATTTACCGAGCGAGTTATGCTTCCTTTAAAAGGGGCGCTCGGAACTGAAAACTAGTGAGATTTATGCTTATTTTGTCGGCTTAAAATCTGTTAAGCAGGGAATAAAGCTGGTGTAGTGATGAGCCATTTCCTGTTCAACAAAACAATAACAAAATCCATAGTGTAGTCGGCACATCAAGGCATACGGCCGGCACATCTACCTTTACAGTACATGTGAGAACTTTATTCAGTTGCGCTACAGGTAGGCTAGAGGGAGGCTAGAGGCCACTTTGCCAATAAAAATGTCGAGCTGTAGTCGACTGTTGTATCTCTAATACGCACCTTCTTAGATCTCGTTCATCATTAAAGTAGAACATAAAAAGACATTTTAATTTCGTACTGTTTTTCGTGTACTGTTTTTCGTGTGCAATAAAGTATTATTATTATTATAGTTTTTAAAATAACAACTTCGACTCACTTCACTCGAGTGAGCAAATAATATAAGTTTATAAGCATTATTTCTTTTACAAACTGTTGCATTTAAAGCTTCATATAAAACATAATACCCTTTTTTATCGGAATTAGTTTCCTAATGTTCAGTGGCTACCAAGTTCTTGGTGGGTACCAAAACGGTTCGTTGAATGGATGCGCAGCGTGGATGCAACCTATCAAAATTAACAAAGTAACAAGTCTGTGATGTAACATAGTAACATAGGTACATTGACAATCAGCAAACAGAATGTAAATTATTTACGTTGAAATAAATTATTGATTTCTGATGTCCTAGGTACCTACTAACCGCTGAGGAGTGCCTACGTCACGTAGGCTACGTGAGCAGACAACCCTGGCTGCAGCTTCAGGGGCCTGTTTCATAGAACTACAATTCGATGTATGCACCTACATTACGAAGTCGATTAGCCCAGCGGCTGGCCCAACCCACTAGTATACAATAGTGGAAATATCTCGGTTTTGAAAAAAACGTCCGTTACGGTGTTTTTTTTTTGGGACAGCCGAGATAACAAGTAGGAAGCCTCTGCTATGTAATGCAAAACTACGAATTGTATTATCATTAAACTCGGCCTTAGTTATTTCTATAATTTTAGTATATTTGTCATCTGAACAGAAAAATCATGCAAAAGTTCAAAAGCCATAAATTCAATGGCCATAATAAGGTTACAGGCAGGTGGTTCAAATTGGGCTTGCAAGATTCTAATTAAACAAGCGGCTGGTTTAGTTAGAAACTTAGCCACTACTACTCATTAGTACAGTCGACAGCTTAGCAACCTTTACATTAGATGTAAAGACGTTTAGACACTAGCTAGAGCACGCGCCATCACTCGTGTCCACGGAGAAGACCCTTGTGTGCATTGAAATAAGGACGAAAATTTCTTAACTCAACATTGGCTCGGGCTGCTAAAAGCCTCGGATAAAAATGGTCCGTTTTGTGCACTTGTAAAATCTACTATTAATCACTATTTTGGTGTTTCAATTTAGAACACACCAATATATTCGACCTCCATCTCAATGCTTATACGACCTCCTTGCGCAAAAAATACTCGATACAAACTCCTTGCGCAAAGAATACTCGACATACAAACTCTTTGTGCAAATAACTCCTCGAGATTTGATTGGCCGACATTTTCGACAAGGAGTTTAGGGTTCTTTACTGCCATTACAGAAAAAAAATCTATTTTCTCTTAAATTATTTCTTTTTACTCGCGGTCATGGTATAAAGAAGGGGGAGGCGGGGCACAATGATACAAGGGGCACATTGATGCACCAAGGTCTGTGACCAAGGGTATATCATAATAGACTAAATGTATCCGAGTGGCCCTATCACTAAAAAGTGTCTATACATGTGTGAGTGCAACAGCCGAGACCGCGCACCCGACCTGTTAACCGTTGGCATTTGACATGAAAGAACGTGTTTTTATTGCAGCAAACTAAAAAAATACTTGCAATTTAGAAGTGTTTTGGCGATTGTCTGTGGCATCACGTAAATATCTATACAAACTTATGGTAAGTTAAGACATCCAGGATTACGAGTTATTAGCTTTTTTTGGTATATTGAAAGTGATTTCATTTGTAGTCTTCGATTTTTAAAATAAGTCTGTTGGGGCACCTTAATACAGTAATGCTTGGGGCAGATTAATACGTATCAATCTGCCCCAATACTGCATGAATCTGCCCTAATAGTGTATTTAAGTGCCCCCAAATACTTTCATCTGATATATGGTTTTATGTGTTCTCCAAAAAATGGTGCGTACTTACAAACCAAAGACTGATTGAAGCAATATAGACGAAAAAAGATTAAGACTGCAATGTCCGAAGTAATCTCAACTCGAAGTAATCTCTCAGTCGAAGTAACATCAAGAATATTGTGTATCCGAAAAGCAGCTCAGAAGTACGGTATCAAACGAGGTACAATGCAACATCGCCTTGAAAAGTTTCGAAAATCTCATGAAGATTTTTTAGATTACTTCATATGGATCTATGTACACTGTGGCACAAGTTTTCACAACAGAACAAGAGAACCTATTTACCTATTAGTATGAACCAGTTATAAAGCAAAAGATATCTAGGAAGGGAAAATCCAGGGTTTATAATGGAACACCAGAAAAAGGTAGATTACAAATGTTACACGTGGAAAAGGAAATAAAACGAAAAATAAAATTAATAAAGCAGAAAGCGAAAGAACTGAAAACGGCAAAGAATTTATTGGCTCCTACAGAAACTAAACATCCTAAAAAGAAAAAAAGTCCGTCTGTGTTCAATATTACGGTCAGATTCCGATTTCAGTCAAAAACGAGTCGTTGAAATTAAGCGATAACAATGATAAAGATTTTGGAGTGCCATCTGACGCGGAAAGTAGAGAAGAGTTTTATGCCCTAATCTTAAACAAATACACGTTGGTGATTTCTTGCTAATCAAATTTGCAAAGAAGAAATCAATTGACTTAAATGCATACAACATGCAATAAAATCATGCGCATTGCAATAAGAGCATTGCTATGTTTTACATACATTTTATATGCTATTTTTGTTGCCTAGCTAATTAGGATGTGCATGTGCAATGATTTTATCTTAGATTCCTCTAGTTTATAGTACCTACAGCCAACATTTTCTTTTGTTAAAAAATAACTAGAAAGACCTTAAAGATTGTCAATAACGAAAGACAAATTTTGATCTCTCTATAATAAAAGAAGTAAAAATATGAAAGACTTCTAAATTATTTATTTCCCCGTGTACCAAAGTGCCCCAAGCTAAGTATCAATGTGCCCCATGTATGGGGCAGAATGATGCAAAAACGATTTTTCATTTAAAACGTAAAATATATGTTATCTCGTGACTTATACAGGTTTTAATATTTATATTTTAATATTAATAAATTAAGTAATGGACTAAGCTTGAAAAAATTGCAATATAGTAGGTTTTATCATTTGAAATTTAACTTTGAATTTTGTTGCATCAATCTGCCCCACCCCACCCTATAGTATGCTCTTTGAATAAAGTACTGATGTACATTGAGGGCCATGAATCACTCGCGTCGCTTAGGATTCTAACTCTTAAATCACTCACTACGCTCGTGATTCAATCACCATGAATCACTCTCCTACGGTCGTGATTCAGTCGTTAGAATCCTCAGAACACAAAAAGAAGTTAGAATCCTTCACTTGCTCGTGATTCATCTATGGCCTTCACTTTAAATCTGTCCTTTTTGCAATAATTGCATAATAATATACGAGTACCTAGGTACTATGTTTTCATTGTTTTCTTTTATTTTAGAATCAGTCGCGGAAAAGAAGCGACAGATACCTATTACACAACTCTACGACGTCTTTTCCGCGTCCTGTGTGGGCTATGTAGTATCGTGTCAGAACATTTTGTATAAAAATGAATTGAAAGGACGCTGCGTCTTTTCCGCGCCCGCGCCTACGTCCTTCCTAGGTGCCCCACGCCTGAGACTGCTACTCTTTTATTTCTTGGTAACGTAACATAATAATAGCGTGTGTCGATATAGCACCAAATCCGCTGTCTAGTTCATACTAGCATCATCATCATCATCATTACCCATTTGACGCCCACTGCAGGACATAGGCCTCCTTCGTGGTTTTATAACCATTGAGGAAGTTTTGCCACAATGGCCACGCTTGGCAGGCGGGTTGGCGATCGCAGTATGCGGTTGGAATCTTAGGAAGACGCTGCCGCCGTGTCCTGGTAATTGATTTCCTTAGTCGCCTTCTACGACATCCACGAAAGGAAATGGAGTGACGCTATTCTTAATCCGGCGCCACACGCCATACTAGCATGCTGGTAAATATTTGCGGGAAATAGAACACCTTGGTGGAGCCTGGCACAATGGACATACTGTCCTTTAATTGATAAGAGCACAGCATTCTGACCGCACAGGACGCAGTAATTAGGGAACCGGGAAGCAATTAGGACTTTAATAGGACTAGGTACGAGGCTCGTGGTCGGTACGTTTAGCTCGACTTAATAACATTAGACCGCTTTTGCCGCTTGTATAAAAAATTCGACTAATGCGGAGACTACTTTGTTATTTAGGTTTAGGAAGGTTGTAGTTGAATATCTATGCTTATCATTAGTTATACCCTCAGATTATACCTATGCTAGAGTTGACAGCGTAACCCTTGCTTACGCCGTTTGCTGTCTCCATTGAGTTACAGACGAATTTAGCACCAAAGTTGTTTAGAAATAATCACTTTTGAGGTAGGTACCTAGTTGAAGAATTTATAATAAACCTATGTCAATCTTAGATAGAAGGTAGGTAGGTACTCACTTTAGAAATAGTAGGTATATTGCATCACAGTTTAGAAATAATATGCTGTAAGATCTCGGCACTGCAAGCCTTGAGATTTGACTTTGACTGAAGATTAAATAGATCAAAGACATCATGTATGATAAATCGCAAGAAATACAGAGAAACGGGTCAATCGACCAGGTCGATTAACCTCGGTTGGGCCGCATGGGAACGCCAGGATCCAGCGGGCAGACCGTATTTGGTGCACCTCGTTTGGTGTATAGGGATAGGCGCAACGCAAAATCAGGGAAGGCCCGACCGGCTTATCCTTGTATGGCGCCCAGCCCTCGTATTCCGTTACGGTGGAAGTTAAATAAATGTTTTTCTTCTTCTTCTTCTTCGGTACGCTTACGGTATAAGAGGAACTATCTATTGTAGAGTGCGACAAACATACTCGTATCTCACCCGGTGAAGGCGTCACTCTTCTCATAGTAAACTTGACGTCTCTATGCTAAAGACACCACCGGGTCAGATAACTTTGTGGCACTATACCTATTGGCAACCCATTTTGAAGTTTCTGAAGTTTCATTAATATCTGTTTTTGACAGTTTGGAGTATGCTAAATCGGACGAGTGCATAGGTACCATTGAGTTAAAGTACTAGGTAGCTGTTAGCAAATTAAACAAAGATCCGGGAGCCAAACTAACCCGACATTATACCGAAGATATCCCGGACATTAGCCTGTACGAGATTAGGATGACCCTGAAACAGCTCAAGAATAAGGGCACCAAGAGAGGACGGAATCACATCAGAGCTCCTGAAAGCGGGTGGAGCACCAGTACTTAAAGTCCTTCAGAAGCTCTTCAATTCCGTCGTGCTCGTATCATGGAACAGAAGCGTAGTGACGCTGTTCCTCAAGAAAGGGGATAACACTCTGTTGAAGAACTACCGACCCATCTCGCTTTTGAGCCATGTTTATAAGCTGTTTTCGAGGGTCCTCACGAATCGTCTCGAACGCAGGTTTGATGACTTCCAGCCTCCCGAACAAGCCGGTTTCCGAAAGGGCTATATCTAGTACCATAGACCACATCCACACGCTGCGGCAAATTATACAGAAGACTGAGGAATATAATTTGCCATTCTGCTTAGCGTTTGTAGACTATGAGAAAGCCTTCGATTCGATCGAGACATGGGCAGTACTCGAGTCTCTCCAGCGTTGCCGTATTGACTAACGTATTGCCGACGATACAGTAGTCATGACAGAAACGATTGAAGACCTCGGCATAATGCTCAAAGACCTCTGTCGAGTTTCCCAACGTGTGGGCCTTAAAATGAAGATGGACAAAACGAAGGTCATGTCGAACGCCCGTGTTGTGCCCACCCCAATAACATTGGGAAACTCGAATCTCGAAGTTGTAGACGAATACGTCTACTTAGGACCTGTTTGTCCAACTAGGCTGGTCCAGCTTCGTGAAAGAGGTCAATCATCGAATCCAACTCGGCTGGGCAGCATTCGGGAAACTTCTTTATATATTAGACGAAAAGAAGAAAAGTCTTTTCGTCTAATACTTATACCTCAATCGCTCAAGACAAAATTATACAACCAATGTGTGTTACCAGTGATGACTTATGGCACTGAAACGTGGTCTCTCACTATGGGCCTCATAACAATGCTCAAGGTCACGAACGAGCTATGGAAAGGGCTATGCTCGGAATTTCTCTACGAGATGAATCAGAAATGATGAGATCCGTAGACGAACGAAAGTCGACATAGCCCAGCTGATTAGTAAGTTGAAGTGGCAGTGGGCAGAACTGATGGCCGGTGGGGCCGAAAAGTTCTCGAATGGAGACCACATATCGGCAAGCGCAGCGTAGGACGACCAGCCACAAGATGGACAGATGACCTCATCCAAGTGGCAGGAAGACGCTGGATGCAAGCCGCTTCCAACCGGTCTTTTTGGAAATCCATGGAGGAGGCCCATTTCCAGCAGTGGACTTTTTGTGGCTGAATGATGATGATGATGACTAGGTACCTACGTATATAGAGACGCCATCGCGAACAAAATTTTGTGTCGCACAATACAATAACCAGTGTTACCAACAATGATATTTAAGCGCAGCCCGGTAAAACGGTTCAAAAGATTTTATATCGCTTTCGTGGATTCAAAAAATGTAATGACAGTATTAATGTATCCACGCCATAGTCTTTCAAAATTACCTAATTGGACTCGACACAAATCGTCAGATTTTTTTATTTTTACTGATATTTGTACCAATCAGCTAAATTCTACATGGTAATACTGAACATCGTCAACGTCACTGTCAGCGGACAGCAGTTTATAGACTATAAGCCAACGTTACAGAAGCCTCACTCCCTTTAATTCTTTATATCAACGTATATACCAGCTCTGACAAATCTTTTCGATAAAGTGAAAAGCACACTTTTTTTTAAAATAACTTATATACAGGGTGTAACACTATACCTAACTACCTACCTAAAAAAGTGCAGTTTTCATATGATGATGTAGGTAAGTGAGCTTATAACTTCTGTACTTTTTAATCTATGAAATTACCGCCATATTAGCCGATGTGATAGTAACAGGGCATAAAAAAAGTAAAATTATTATGTACCTAACCATAGTTTTATCAAGATTTTTGCAGAACTTTCCGAAAAAAAGTTATTCCATAAGTTTTTTTTTCTTTTCGTGAGTAGTTGTTATACTATCTAATAACACATGAAGGCATTTTTGTAACCTGTACAATCGTGTTCTCGCAGCAAGCACTCGTCATGGACCATAGATTATAAGATTACTGTCATGGACTGACTAAATCACACAATTTTTTTTCGAGATGGCGCATGGCGTCCATATACTTAGTACTTTAACTCAATGGTTGCCACCCCCATTGTAGTTACCTACCTACCAATTGATACCACTATCAATCTATCACGCTCACGCATAGTGAGTCACGGGTAAAACATAGGTGCTGTTGGAAAAAATATTTTTACGGGTGAATGTCAAACCCAATTTTTACTAAGGTATTTGTTTCGAGGAACAACAGTTAAATGTGCGTTCAATACCTTTTAGGTGATTATTTTGCAATTTTAGGTTTTGTTTTATTTTTTACTTTTAATGCCTTGGCTACTTTAACGGGAAATGGCATTAGCTATCGCGTTGTTGGGCGTTGAACGTTAGCGTGGCCGGCTTAACGCCGTAATGTTACGAACGCCGCCGTTGTCAATGACGTTAAGGGTTTGGCGATAGGGTGGCGGTCTCTTTCGACGCATCAAAGGGATTATTGCGTTTCTTGCTGCTTTGATGTGGCTACACTGGGGTTTGTCATCTGTCATTCGAGAACGTGTTACTTTGATTTGATTAGGTCATTGCGTAGCTCATAAAATACAAAAAAGCAGCAGCTTTGACGACCATCTTTGCTTTCCAATGCAAATAAATTCCTTGAAATGATTTCATGCGACGTCCACGTTGAATTCACAGAAGTCACAGATTAGGATTTTCTTAAAAACGCCATAATTATTGCCATTGAACCATGAACACCAGTGTAGCCAACAGAATTATCGTGTTTTTTGACGCACTAATTTTCCGCCTTAATTAGCGCGTTTATGACCATTAAGGAAACCTTAATGTGGCCAAGACATAACAAATGTACTACGGAACGCAATGCTCTTTTATTTTGCAATGCTGACTGACCATAAGTTATAGGAGCGTAACGCCACAGAGGAAGTAACGCCAATATACTGCACCGCAGTTTGGTGAAACTTTTAAAAAAAATGTAAAGGTCTTTATTAATTAAATAAATAAAAAAAACAACTTTTAGCAGTTTCGTTTCGTTCATACAGTAAGTGAGTGCAATTCTCAAAAATACGTCTTTCTCTCTCGCGCTAACGCACTCTCGCACTTTCGCACTAACCTTCTAATGACCAAACCACCTCCCTTAATCACTCCTTGACTCACTCGGTCGACCTTTCGTTCACTCGTTCTGCCCTTGTATCAATCACGTAACCTCCACTCTATCGGATTAAGCATTAGATGACTCCAACGTGTCAAAATATTTATGATGTACCTAGGTATTTGGCAATTCGGAACAGGCTAAACCAGACAACTCCATACAGTGGAGGTCCTTACATGGTCGCACCCCTGTTCTTCAGTTGATTGCTCGTCCCTGATCTATTTTGTGCTTGAAACTTTCAATTAAGTATTATTTTTGATGCACTAACCCGTGCTGAGGACAATTTCAAAAACCTATTTAGGTTGCTTGGGGCTGCAAGTGATGTAAATTACTTCTACTAGATGTCGCTGCTTTTACGTAATACAGAGATTTGTTTGTTGAAGGTTCGAAATTTCGCCGATTCCTGCACTTGCCCATTGGCTCAGTTTGGAGAGCGCTGGCACGGTTGGCCAGAGGTCACGGGTTCAAGTCCCGGCATGGGTGGAATTGTTTGCCTCTAAATAGACTTTCAATTATTTTAACATGTTTTGTTTACTTTTTGGTTGCTACAAAAGGATAAAAGTTTTTTGTCTCTTTCAGGTAACTTGTGACAAGACTCGGCTGGCAACACTTTAACTACTGCCAGTGCCAGGCCATTAGCAGTGTGATCATTTGTGGCAGATTCCTGCCATTTTGGCAGATTTGGCTCCATAATTTTAGCTGCGGCAGATTATACTGACGATTTACTAAAATGGCAGATATTGGCAGTTATGAAAGATTCCAAGTGAACTTGTATTGGTTTTAATGTTCAATGAAGTCATCTCCAATCACCTGAAAATTATTCTTCATTTTCCATATACCTAAGTACCTATTATTAGGTACAAAATTATTTTACCAAACTGGCAACCTCTGATTCACGCCCAGATTATACGGGGATTCTCCGCTTATTCAGATTTTACACAGTTACATCATATGATTATGAACAGTAATAGATCTCTTCTATTACTATCTAAAATCAATATAAGGAACACGTTCATAAACAAACATGATGGTTCGGCTATCATTAACACAAAAGAGGTGATAAAGGAACACGGAGACTGTAAATCCTTTAAACCAACTAAAGACATGATTCTCATCATCAACCCATTATGTCCCCACCGAGGGGCACGGGTCTCTTCCCTGAGGAAGGTATAGGCCATACTCCACCACGGGGGCCAAGTCCGGATTGGTGGAGGCTTGTAGACTAGTGGCTCGTCTACTATCAGAAGTTGTCAAGTCGCCCTAAGGCCTCTGACTTGGCTTTACGACTGCCATCTATCGACGCCAGCCGGCACCAACAGCTTAACGTGCCTTGCGAAGCACGGAACCGCTCGGAAAAATGCCACTAGCGTTAGGCATAAACGGCGACCCATCCATGCACTGAACGCGCCCTGTGTTGCTTAACCTTCGTGATCGTTTAAGATCACTCAGGCAGCCGGGGCTACGAGCGACATGATTACAAAGATGTTATCAAAATCTATGTATACGGACTTGGCCCCCGTGGTGGAGTATGGCCTATACCTTCCTCAGGGAAGAGACCCGTGCCCCTCGGTGGGGACATAATGGGTCGATGATGATGATGATGATGATGTATACGGAAAATTAAAATGAAAATTTTGAGGCCAATGTAGATACAGTGTACTTATTGTACTGTAATTATCAATACACATGTCGTGTATCCCTCATCTCCTCTCAGGATAGTCTGATGATGCCACAAATGACACGTAGATAGGCTATTAATTGGCATACCTGCTTTCAAATCTAATACTGATCAAGTGCGAGTAGGACTTTTGTCGAGGGAGGAATTCAATAGGAATTTACATACCTATGTTGGGTTGACTCTACACCACATTCAATGTTCGACCTGTGAACACCTTGCGTAGCTGGCAGGCCATACCTGCATGGTTAAGAGTTGAGTACCTATATGAGTAAATTGTTTTTTCCCGGTATGTCTGTGAAAATTTGTGATTGTGATGGGTAGGTACCTACTGATCTAATTAGTTTATTACTTTTCAAGCAGATTCTGTAGTTTTCAGTTCTAAGTTATTTCAAATTACCTAGTCAGTGATAACTCCAGGTATTTATTGTACATTTTTTGAGTTTAGTTAAGTTGGGCACAGATCTATGTCGCGGCAGAGCGGTTAGAGAATATTGATTAATGAATTTACATAACGTCAAGTTGGGTAACATTGAATTTCCTTGCAACTTTGAATAAATATTGTCTTTGGAAAATTGCACACATAAAAACTTCTAAGGTAATAGAAAGACTAACGGTAAAAACCGGCCAAGTGCCAGTTTTTACCGTTAGTCTCTCTATTACCTTAGAAGTTTTTATGTGTGCAAGTGCCACCGGCCAACCGGCCAAGTGCCAGTTTTTACCGTTAGTCTCTCTATTACCTTAGAAGTTTTTATGTGTGCAATTTTCCAAAGACAATATTTATTCAAAGTTGCAAGGAAGTTCAATGTTACCCAACTTGACTGTAATTTATTTGATTTTTTTCGTTTCCTTGAAGATGATAATATGAAGGCATATTTTTGGCATTTTTTGCCGTCATGTTTGGCAGATTTTTGGCCCAGTGTGTGGCAGATTCTCCGCTTTCGAGATGGTCACACTGGCTGGCTATTAGATTAGATTAGTTTTTTGAAAACAACAATACTGCTTTTGTATACATAAGTCTACAACAAGTAGATTAGAATATACATTGTTCATAATTGTCAGCACCTAAATCACTTAATTGAAACTGATTGCAGTGGTGAGATTGTGTAAATATGGCTTACGGAAATGTGCACAGGTTTCTCTTGAGATCCATAGCCAGTCGTGGGGTTCTCTCGACGATTGAAGCCGAGAACGTTGTGAGATCTTATACCGGTAAGTGTTTTTGCCTATTTGTGACCAGTTTTGTAGTTCTATCTACTTCCTAGGGTTGGTGTTACCTTAGCCTATCACGATCCTATCGCCGACTCTTAACATTGTAGAAACTGTTTTGTCCAGGCTGTGCAACTGAAATTCACATATAACTTCACAGCTATGGAGTGGTTAATCTAAGTTCACAGCACTTTTCACGGTAACCTCAGTCAACACTGAACATCTACTTTAATTCTACCCGTTTTTTTTTTTCTTCCAGATGACGATCTATCAGTGCCTAACATAGTGAAGGCTATCAACGATGAAATACGAGCGTACCAGCAAACTATCAAGGTTGTGGATGATGAAGTGACCAACGAGAAACTCCTTATATTCCTCTCACTTGGCTTTGACGACGCTACAAAAGCCCAGAATGTGTTTTCTGCGACTGAACTAGAATTCTTCAGGCTTCTCATTGAGGAGATCATGAGCACAGATACTAGGAAAGTTACTGGCATCCATGCCATCAACTTGGTTGGTAAAATGAAGGGGTCTTTTAATAAGACTGATGCTCAGGTAAGATTTTTTTTATGTAACATTGGTGTCCTGCAGGGCAAAGGGCCCTCCTTTTAGACCAAGATTTCTGGTCATTTGCCACCTCTAACCACTCTGCAAGAACTTGTCAAGTTCTTCCTGCCATCAGGCCCACCTATGGCATGCTTTCGCAAACAGCAACAATGAGAATGGAATGAATGAGAAGAAAAGAAAAGCTGTATTTTTTTAATGACTCCAGGAATCATCAACCCCTATGTTTAATACTTAATATTCCGCTTACAAGTCGAATAGATCTATATTCAGTAATAAAGTCATTTTCACCGAGTCATCCATCTTTATAATAATAATTCTGAAATTACGCATACACTTACAAATTCACTCCTCTATACAATGGTGACTTTATTAACCTCTTTCCATCAAGACAATTCTATAAGGAGTCAAGCATGAAAGTGCACAAGGACTTGATATAGACCCATGATCGCCGTAGGTGGTTTCAAATTAAGCTGTTCCACTTTGTTCCATGGGCACTTGTGCAGTGGGAGGTTAAGCTAGGTGTATAAATACAGAAAAGCCCAGAAAGCTTCCCTCGATTCAGAATGAAAATTTAACAAAATTTTATGCGCCATGCGCTGCTTGCAACAAGAGTCACGAGCCCATGTATTAGGTGAATAATCCTATGCTCAAATAGGTTTTCATCATATTTTTCAGTGCCAATAAGCACATATTTGTTCTGTAAACTCAGCAGTAAGTTTTAATATTTATGTGTCAACATTCATTTAACACAACTGGGACAAAAACAAAATATCACTGCATTCTACAAAAAAATCTATTTCATTTCAAAATTCCAGAAACTTCTGAACACCTGGTGCCGTATGTATTACCTTGAGAAGGAGCAGAACAACTACGCCCTCGGCGTGCGAGCCATACACGAGTTTGAGAGCTACCTCCGTCAGAACATGCCCGACACTATTGAAGAGTGCTGCTTGTGCAAGCAGATTGTGTTTAGAGTGGGTCACATTGATTTATTGATGCTTTTTTACATGACGCATTTTTTATAAATTAAGAAAGATAACCTGGGCCCAGGAAATAACTACAATGACAACCTATGCTATGGTCAACACTACATCAATATTTACATCTGTACATTGTACCCAGTTATGTTAAGGGCCACTTTGCAACTAAGTTGTTAATATTATAGCAGCATGATATTGTTGTCCTAGATAATAAAAAAAAGAAAAATACCCAGTTATGTTAAGGGCCACTTTGCAAGTAAGTTGTTAATATTATAGCAGCATGATATTGTTGTCCTAGATAATAAAAAAAAAGAAAAAATCAATTGAACGAGCCGGTGTTCCTCCAATGGATGAAATTTTTTCATAAGTTTTTATCTTCAGTTATGAAAAATCTGGGTGCAGCCATTAATGTCATTATCAATTAATGAACAATGCAAGGCTGTGGGCCTTCTCTATCTCACATTATTTCTGGTAAAGGAAGATGGATATATTTAGTAATGAGTTACACTCCAAATTAAGAAGTGCTAGCCAACACATAAGTTTTCATAACTTCACTTTCATTTGCTTGACACAGATTTTTTCCAATTTCAGATTTAATCAATTTCAGGTTTTCAATTTCATCATTATAAAATCTAAACATTCTTTAACAGACTCACTTGCATTTACAAGAAAGATGATTTTGATGATATTTTAATTTTAACAATTTTTTCATGTAAGTATCTCGAATTACAGGGCTGCAACTGTCCGTCCTGTGGGCTGGCTGTCCACACTCGCTGTCTGAATACCTATCTCGAGAAGGTGGAAAAGTGGCCGTGCTGTAAGGCTGACTACAGTGCTTCCCAGCTTGAGAGACTCAATGGTGAAAGGTATGGTTTATAATACCGTATATTAATTTATGAATTATGTTAACTAGTCAATGCTACTATGCTTTGGTTCAGCAAATTTAAGAAGTACCAAGACAGTGTTGAGATTTCTCTTATCGAAAATACTTGGAAGCCTCAAAGAAAGAAAATCGCCTTAATTGGCAACTTAATTGAGTATCCTGCTATGCTCTAAGTGCCTTAGAGAAAGAACTCGCATTCTAGTAATGCATAATTATGGTGGTATTGTGTAATCTCACCAACCTTCCAACATAGTCCAGTAACTTTGTCGCCTGAAAGTATGGAGTAGTATGCGTCAAATCCGGTAGTTATGATTTTTTGCAGACTAGTTTATGATGTTGGCCTAATGAATAATCCAAGTTTGTGACCTCGAGCGCCGAACGCAACTTTGTCAAAAATCGTAAAAACTGCGAAATAATCGGTTCTTTTTCAAATTTTGGCGATTATAACCCTAAAGGATTAGTTTTTGGAAAACTTTTTTAGGATGTTTTTAAAGAAGACTAAATTTGCTACAATATGATACTAGAATTGTCTCTGTAGACCCAATAGTTTTCGAGATTAAGCCTTTCAAAGTTTTTAAATTTTTCGAACTTCGCAATTTTTGCAATATTTTAGACGTCACTCGAACATCTCTAGCGGGATGAAGTTCCAATTACCTCCGACGGAGTGTGCTAGTATTGCTCGTGTGAAGTCTCTCCTGGGGGTGGATATCTAAGTCACAAGGCATCAACCCAATAATGATGACCAGAGATGCAGCCCCACAACACCTCTTGCGGATGATTTCTTGCGGCTGCACGAAGGGTTGTGGGAACGCGTGCAGCTGCAGGAAGGCAGAATTAAAATGCTCATTAGTCTGCAGGCACTGCAGCGGGGCCTCTTGTGACAATATACCTGATGTTGCAGTAGTAGATATCCCAGAAGGCGACGATCTGTCCGATGTCGAAATGGAGGATGACTTGTGGGCACAAGACGTCGACAATTCATCACCATCCCCTGATGGGGATATGCCATCCCAATACGTCGATCCAGATACGGACGAACCTCAACCGGGACCTTCCAAGAGGGCTAAATTAATTTAATTTTTTGATTTTGAATATTACTCAATTTCCTAACAAATAAATTTATTAACTTTTGTAGTACCTATCTTTTTTACTTCATTATTCGTAGCTTAGCTTAAACATCATCGTTCACACTTCTCATTTTCTTTTTTAACATCTGATCATAAAAGTACAGGGCTTCGATAGTATAATCAGGGTCAAAATTCATTCAAAACGACAGAATCGCAAAAAATTGCGAAATTCGAAAAAAATTATAAACTTTGGAAGGCTTAATCTCAGAAACTATTGGGTCTACAGAGGTCGTTCTAGTATCATATTGTAGCAAATTTAGTCTACTTTAAAAAAGACTTAAGAAAGTTTTTTCAAAAACTAGTCCTTTAGGGTTATAATCGCCAAAATTAAAAAAAAAAACGATTATTTCGCAGTTTTTACGATTTTTGACAAAGTTGCGTTCGGCGCTCGAGGTCACAAACTTGGATTATTCATTGGGCCAACATCATAAACAAGTCTGCAAAAAATCATAACTACCAGATTTGACGCATACTATAATGTACAAAGTTACTGGACTAACAGGTTCGAACCCACTTATGTAGTCATTCCATTTAAAATCACAAAGTAGCAGCTTAAATTTTTATCTATTCTTAACTTTTTTCTGTTCTTAATTTTTCAGGCTCTCCCCTACTCAACGTCTCTATGAGAATGAGTCTCAAGTCTACGACACGGTGGTGGAATCCACTCCAGACTTGACCCAAGAGACCCTCGTTGAGGATATAGACTTGACACAGCAGACTATAGGTGGGATATCGCAGAGAGCCACCAGAAAACGGAAGAGGCAACCTCTAGAGTGAGTTGACAAGGTATTTCTATATATTGTTAACGGATCTACCAAAGCTAAGATGTTAGTTTTAAACTGATTCTTTAAATACTTGACAGTGGACCCTAGATTCCGGATTCAAATATGTATCAAACTAGTTCTAGACTGGATAGGATGATTCTATTTTTCCTTGTAGCGTCATTTAAATAGTAACGTCTGTATTGGTTTTACTCTGTTTGGTTTAGTTTTATCTTCGGAAAATAAGCCCTATTCTCTGGTTAATGCTTTCATTGTCATAAAGGTGTGTAGAAATGTAATTTTCAGTGCAATTTTCGATGTGCTGTAATGTGCACCTACAAGTTGCTATGATTGTAATTAATATGCTTTGGTAAATCTGTGTAGATCATTTAGTAGTAGTTAGATCGTAGAATTATTCAATTATTTGATTTGTATTATGCTACAAGCAAAAATAAATGCCAATCGGCAATGTGATTATTTTAGGTAGGTAGGTCTACTTAGTTTAATAATTGTTGATTATTTACCTGAAAAAATAAACAGTGTAAACAAACACTTTACATTCTTCTTTATAGTAATCGTAATAATAAACTGAATGTATAATTACAACGTAAATTATTCGAGATTTCTTCTTAATCTCAACTTCCGTAATAGAGCCTTTATTTATAAATTTAGAAATGGTTCTGGCTATTAACATCATGAATTAACCGTATCCAACCACCCGTGCTTAAGTCAATTCTTTCTGCATCACAACTCAATTAAAGCTACTAACACTTTCATATAGCCAAATAAACATTCTCAACTTTGCGCTTGACCAGTTTCGCGGCCCTGGGGTAGAAGTCTAGCAGGTACTTCCACTGGTCTAGCTTCAGATAGACTATGTCGACGACCGTTCGTGCACGGAACGAAAAATGATGAGAAACCCCGACGAAGAGTCCCTGTTGATTAAAAACATTATTTTTTTTAATGATTATTTTTTGTTAGAAAGGAGAATGTACTCATATAAATTTCTTCAAGATCTGTTGACGAGGTCTATGAAAGCAATGAGATTCATCGAAATTTTCTTTTCAGGGCGTTTTTTACTCGAAGTAGTTTTTTTTTATTATCTCAAATTAATTAACCTACCACTCAAGTTTAAGACCAAATGATTCAATGTAGATTGCTGGGGGCAGCTACCTGATGATTAGTATACAAATCCGACTGAAGCCTAAAGCAAGTAGCCATAATGAAAGCAGAGAGGAGATGCTCTTAAACATAAAAAGCCTAATTGCTTAAGGCTATATTATGTACGTTAGATAAAGATATGTATGGTAAGATCAATATTTGTATCTATCTATCCGTCCCATGAATGTAGCCTCCTTCTGGGCATAGCCGTGACAGGGAAGAGTCCCTGACAGACCCTGTCACACTCACTTCCATGAAGAGCTAACATAACAGGCGTGTCCCGGCTTTTATCTTCTAAAAGAGATGGTTAAACTTTAATAGTTCCTCAGGCTAGAAAGAGACAGACGGTAAGCATAGATAAAAGCAGAGCCTAAGTCCTTAATCTCATTCTCCAGGGCCCAATTTCATGCAACTACAATTCATGGTTTACTATGACAACTCGATGTACATAGCCGGTTGACCCACAGATTAGTAAGTAGGAAGACCAATTTACTAATCCGCTACGCAATGTACAGTCGACAGCCGGTCACAACCTTTACATTTTTGTTGCAAAGTCGCCCTTGACGTAACTGATTAGAGTGCACTTATCATGTAAAGGTTGATGTGCTGTCGACTGTACACCGAACTCGTAATAAACTATGAATTGCAGTTTTGTGAAACGCAGCCCAGTTGGTAAAGTAGAAGTATTCTTACTTGAGCTATCCCAAAGCTATCCTCAGGTCCCAGGATGTCGTAGATTGATTCCGTCAAATTAGGATGAACCGTTAGCACCTCCACCTGCAATATAAGACTAACCCTATTTCAACCGTTCTGCCATGACATCGTCCGGCAAGGCAAACCTTTTGCAAAGTATTTTGAATCATCTGCACTCTATCTGATACAAGTGTAACTAAACCACCCTGACTTCCCAAAAATGTTTTTTTATTTTATTATTGTTTTTTTTTTATTTTAATACAAAACCAAATACAAAAACAAAAACAAATACAAAAAATACAAAATACAAAAAATGTTGGTTCAACTTATCCATATAAAAAATACTATTGGGACAAATCCGAAATCGGTTTCATAGTATTAAACTAATATGGAACAGTGGATATTTTTTGCGATTTCAAAGTCATGCCCGTTTTAAAAGTTGTTGGTATTGATCAGTATAGTTCTCTCCTCTACATACTCTACTGTTCACAGGACATTGTTAACAAATTCATTTAATAGGGTTTGTCTTCCAGTATTTCTGGATGTTGTTGGTTTACCAACCTCTCCTCTATGTATGAAGTAAATGCACTGGTCCGAGTCTCCACACTGCACTATGTAGTTCCCAGGAAAGAATACGCAGTGTCTCATCCACATTACCAGCATCCGTCTAAAGTCGTCATTAGTCTTGTTGAATATAATCGACTCGCGAATGTGTAGACCGTAAACCGCTTGCATAATCTGACAACGCAGGCGGAACGGTAGTTCATAGACTAGTTCGGGCATCTGAGAAAGTAGGAAATGCTATCATATCACACATTGTTTTTACCCTATCGTCACATTGACATTCCTTTATGAAGTCAAGGTATTTTTTTTTTATTCAATGTAGCGCAGAATGGACGTTACAAGTCAAACAAAGGTGTCCATGTCAACATCTAGATCGTTTAGCGTTAAGCATTTGTCGTTCAGTGTGATGATGCAGGATGTCTGCAGCTGCTCCCTTTGCTCGCTTGCAGGTACGAGTTTCGAGAGCTTATTCTCTGGTCCCGCGCATCTTCTTTGGGGGACTCCCGGGTCACCTTTGCCACCTAGTGTTATGTTAGCGATACATGGGAGCTTGCAGCTGTCGGTGTCTAGTAATTGAAGGAGTTCTCGCGGGTCCATGTTTCACTGGTGCTCCTTATCAGCGCAGTAAATAACATGTGAAAACGACTTATGATGAATTGTGAAATAGATTTCACAAAAAAATATCTAGATAGATAATTTATTGCACAACCAGGTGAAAGATATTACAAACAAATCAAGATGATTGATTGGTGTGATTTCATAATCAAGATCAGCTCGTTAACACCCACTGCTGGGTATGGACCCCTTCAGGCAATTTTGCACTATGACCATCCATTACTTTCCTGATACTTCCTGCATCATATAGGGCTATTAAAAGTCCTGTCTTATACTCGCTTATCTATAGACAACTATTGTCAATAGCTTTATCAAATAGAGCCCCTGGCTGGGTTTCTCCTTACCTGTCTGCCCTGCTGTCTATTCCACAACTCTCGCACGTAATCCCACATCTTGCCCATCTGATGGTCACTCAGGTCCATGTCTCTCAGACCATCCCTTAATTCGTTGATGCCGTAATCATATGCAATTCGCGACGACGAGTGCGCCGATATCATGGCTGACATCTCCGATATTAGGAGACCTTCGGATTGAAGATAAGAGGTATCCTCGTAGTTTATCCTCGGGGTAAACGATAACAGGGTTTAACCGGGTGTATGTATAATACAGGGGATAACCCTGTGTTAGGGATGAGCGATATTGGAAAATCATCGATGTTAGCTTCGATGGTACCATCGGCACCTAAACATAAATATTCGACTATCATAAAGAAAAAACGAAGATGTTTTTATCACTGTAACTCATCACAGGCTGAATGGTAGAAAATGCATTAAAAATAGCATTAAGTACGCCATTTTGTGCAATAAATAATTTTAATAAAAATCACTGTTACACAAAATTACCTACACAAAACGATGCGTCTGGCACAAACCAATGTTTTTGTTCGCGGCACTAAGTTGACAAACAACAAAAACATTGTCTATTGCTTGAATTTTGTCTTATAGTAATTTAGTATCTACAAAAATTTTTCTTAATATCTACAACCCTGATATCTCTTTATCGACAGTAGTTAAAAAAATTCCACGGAATTTTTTTAAATTGGCTAGGTTAAAAAAACACCGAGAAAAAAATAAATGTATCGATGTTCTAATATTCTGAACATCGATGTCAATGATAAAACATCGATGTTTTGCCTCTCTACATCGATAAATATCGCTACGGTCTTAACCCTTTCACGACCATAGGGACATATGTGTCCCAAGAAATAAAAGTTATCTATACATAACAAATGAAAATTTATGGCTAACGTTTTATTAATTATGGGTTCCGGAACGTACCTTCTTTTTTTTCTCACAGCCATTACAATCTAAGTGACATCTGTCAAATTTAGTTGAAGGTTGTTTATTGCAGTTTGTTCGGCGTCATCATCACGAGTTTTGAAAGACTACAAATATAACTGAAAGTAACTTTCTAATTCTGGAAGTGTGAAATAATTACAGCCTGGTAAGTAAACAACTACTCTATAATACAATAAATCTGATTCTTACGTTTTGTGCCATGACAAACCTATAAATATGTTATGGGACACCTGTGTCCCTACGGTCGGTAGCGGTAAAAAAATGTAGTAAAATAAGAGTTATTTTTTTCAATCTACCCTTGCTTTTCAAGTTATTTTGTTGCAGATTATGTTTCGTAAGGGACGTGGAGTTTTCAAACTCTGTGAAAACGATGTTCTACAAGTGTTGATGGCCGATAACAGTGATGACGAAGACGACTTAGAGTTGGACGACGAAGACCAGAGGCTGCTGACCCAAGATGATGACCAGGGGATTTTTCATGTTGAAATCGAAGATACAACAATGCAACAACCCAGGTCAGAGTCACCGCAGCCATCTACGTCCTCGGTAGAACCTTCATCTATGTCTCAGCCTCAGCCCACCTTCAAGTGGAATCAAAGAACATACATACCAAATTTATTTCAGGAGTCTGATTATCTTTTCGGGAAAGTACTTATCTTACAAACTGAGGCCGATTCGTTGACACCATTCGCAATATTTTGTGCAACTACAAATTTAGAAGTTTTAGTTGATATTCTGGTATCTGAGACAGTAAGATACGTCCACCAAAATAGACGAGAATTTTCTGTTGAAAAAGAAGAAATGAAAGCATTTCTTGGCATAAATTTGGTAATGGGCTATCACATCTTGCCATCTTTGAGAGATTACTGGTCGACTGAACCCGACATGGGCGTAACATACGTATCAAATGTTATGACAAGAGCGCGTTACGAAGACATGCGCAGAAACCTGCACTTTTGTAACAACGAAGAGCACAGGGGCCCAACCAGCCCTGATTACGACAGGGCATACAAAATCCGGCCTGCAGAAACAGAGACGGTGAAACGTCGAATGGCAGGATCTGCAGAAAAGATCGACGTTCGATGCCCTAAGATTGTATCCCATTACAACAAAAATATGGGAGGTGTTGATCTCATGGATGAACGAAAAGTTGATCGAAGATCAAAAATAAAATATTATCTGAGATTGTTCTTCGATCTTTTTGATATTGCAGTAAATAATGCCTACATTATTTACACAAAACTGCATGCTGAAAAACGAATCAAAGGCAATTTGTTGACTTGCTTGCAGTACAGACAAGTAGTAGCTCGGAGCTTGATAAATGATTACAGCATGAGAAAACGATCCGTCCCCACAGCGGCAACAAGTGTAGTTCGTAGATCTTTGAAAAGGCCAACACCTTCACATCCCATGGAAAAAACTGATTTGAGAAAGCGGTGCGTGAACTGTGCAAAAAACAAGGTTGAAAATCGCACTAACAACAGATGTGTCGTATGTAAAGTTCATCTTTGCTTCACTAATAATATGAACTGTTTTGCAGAGTACCATTATTAAGTCGTTACATTTTCTAAATAAATTCAATATTGTAGGATAAATGCAGTTTTATTTCTCCAAATAAATAAAAAAAATCACAATAACATGACAAACAATACAACATTTATATCTGTAATAATATTGTTAAAATGGCTCCGTAACGGACCATAGGGACACATATGTCCCAAAAATTTCCTGAAAACCTGAGTTTTTTTTTCCCAATTTCTCTTTCGTTTATGATTATTTGATCAATAATAAGCCAAAATAATCCGCTTTTATCTTAAAATAACTTTTAAATACCTTATAGTCCTGAAAGGGTTAATGATAGGATTTTAACAAAGCCTCTGTTTGCCAGCAAAATTTCGAGCATCGTTTCTAAACCAACAGCTATCGAATTAAATTTACGAACATACTCATAGTGTAGTCATCACACGAGGAAATTACGAATATGTTGGGTCTACTACATCAAATGTAAAATACTCTTATAATTATTGGCCTCCGTTTAGCGGAAGCGTTCCAATATGAATTAAAACAAAGAGTTCCATCCAGGACGGCGAAAGGCTTACCAGTGCAGAATTTGATGACAATTATGATAATAATAGTCTCGATGACTTCAAAATCATTTCGCGATGACACATCCCCTGTTCCAGTTATGGTTAATAGATTTATCATGTACCACAACGCTGCTATGTAAATGGCGAAGAAATTTTCCTGGAATAGAAGGAGACTCAACTCAATCTTCACAAGTTCATCCCTCTAGTCTGTGTCTACCCATCTATATTATTCTGGGGCATTACCTACTGTTAAAAATGACTGTCCATGTCTGTCCATTTGGCCAATTCCTACAAGGATGGCGGAACCAACACTAGTGTCTCCTACGTTTCTGTATTGGCCCGATCATTCATGCCCATTTTTTTTGGATTATTTAAGTAAAACTAATTCAAAAGTTTCTAGGCTGGCTGGAAGAAACTTCTTTTGAAATAAGTCCGCCTTTGCACAATTTTGTATCACAAGCCTGTAAGCCATTTAAGTTTTATTTTTGTTAATGTTTTTTATTGTGCTATAAAGGCTATAGGTATAAATTTTTGGCATCCCTTTTGCTCGCACAATGTAACATTTTGTGATGACTGATGACTTAGCCTCCTCAGTCCTGACTTTGAAAATAACAATGGTTTTCAATTGTGCCCAAAATCAGCTTTCCGCCCCTTAGTGAGATCCGGCGTGCGGATGAGGTGCGGCGACCAACTTCACCACCTTCGATTCGTTTTTAGGGTTCCGTACCTCAAAAGGAAAAATGGAACCCTTATAGGATTACTTTGTTGTCCGTCCGTATATCTGTCTGTCAAGACCCTTTATTTTATTTATTTATTGATACTTTTATTGCACTTAAACAATGCGGCGGACTTAATGCCATAAGCATTTTCTACCAGTCAACCGCAGGAGGCAAGGGAAAGAGTTGGTAGGCGTGCAAAAAAAGGACATGTTAATATAAGTTTAAAATAGTAGATTGTGTCTCAAGGGAGCAAAATGATATATTTACGGCGAGGGCGGTATATTGAATCCTGAGTGAAGCGAAAGATTCTACAATAGAATCCTGAGTGAAGCGAAAGATTCTACAATAGAATCCCGAGCGTAGCGAGGGATTCTAAAGTAGAATCTGGAGCGTAGCGAGGGATTCAAGTGTTTACGCCCAAGACGGAAATAATTTTGCTACCGAGTGACACATACTGCTTTTCACACCTGCTATAAGGAAAATTTAAATCAAACACAAGATATCGAAAGAAGTTTATGATCGATTGCAACAAAATAAAAATAGAATTGGAATTACATTTTGTGAAAATCTGCACACGGATCATGCTGAGGGCAATAAAAAAAAAACTAGAATATAAGGGAAGAAAAGTACAACTTTGATCCCTCATTTGAGGGAATCGAGGGATCTTTTCTGAATAGCAGGTGTGAAAATATACTTTTATAAAATCTCAGGACCATTATACTCAGGTCTACATTCCTTTGTACCTGTGAAAAATCAAACTTCTAAGTTAACGTAAAAAAAGGTTACGGACGTTTATGCCGCAAAAACGTATATTTCGACACTCTCAAGGGAAAATCAAAATTTATAGGGTAGGTACTTTCCGTTGACCTAGAAGTATAAAATTTGACAAGTAATATCGTCTTATACTACAAGAAGAGGGATAAATCTCGAAAACTATACATTTATAATTCAATCATAAAAATGGTCTTTCAAGATCGGGAAGAAACTCAGAAAAATTGCGAAATTGTTCCTGAATTATTTATAATATGTAAGTACCTACAAATTTGCATTCATCCTACTCGCACTTGTCCGGTTTTCAACTTCATCTTGTTCCCACGACTAGCTAGGGAAGGGGGTTTTCCATAAGTAGTGAGAATGAGGTACAGACTCTGACTCAAAATACTGACAGGCATAGGCCACTTATTTGTCGACATAATAAAATAAAAAAGTTTAAAAGTAAAAATTGTTTATTTGCCAGAACATGGGAACATAAGCTCTTACCTAAATATACCCCTTCGGCCGTTAAGGTAAACGGAGTTTGGAAACCAGTTTCCTAAAAGGATACTTAGTATCAAGATCCTTCATGATCTACTGAAGCTACTTGGTGTGCAAATATATTACATTTATTTTAATAATACAACTGATGAATTAATATTTCTAGATAATAAAATTAATTGGTACTTAGCTACTTACAAAAATGTGTGTACAAAATAATAATAAAAATAAAATGTCACAATTTGATGATTTATTATAAATCAGTAACCCCAGTTTTTCGTACACTAACACGCTGTTAACGAAGAAATGATAAAAAATGTTAAAAAGTTGTTTTGGTTGATCGTCGAACTACTGTATGTTTTATACCTGAAGAACTATAAAGATTTCAATGGGGAGTGTTTATAATATAATACATGAACATTTGGGAATGAAAAAAGTCTCAGCGCCGTGGGTGCCTAGAATACTAACGGCCGAACATCCATGACTTGAAAGATACCATCATCACCGACCCCTAAGAAATTCAACGCCGTTCCATCCGCCGGCAAGATCATGGGTTTTCTTTTATGGGACAGCCACGGGGTAGTGATGATCGAATACCTCAGTCATGGAACCACTATTACGGGGAATATGTGCGCAGAACAAATCAAAAAGTTGCGTGACGACATACGCGAAGAACGGCGTAGTAAACTCGCTAAAGTTGTTTTGTTTCATCAAGATAGCGCCCCAGTCCAAAGTTGCGATGGCTGCCATCAATGATGCTGGCTTCGAATTGGTGGAACATCCTTATCCTCCAGACCTTGCTCCTACTGAGTTTTATCGATTTCCGAGATTGAAAGAATATCTAAGAGGCCAGAAATTCGACGATGATGACGCAGTGATCGCCGCAGTACAAGGTTTTTTAGAGAACCAAAACGAAGATTTTTAGCAACGGTATTTTAGCTTTAGAAAAAAGATAATATGCTAAGGCTGACTTGCACCACTTTCTTAAATGTGGCTTAAACAGCATTTAACTAAAATTGCTTATACAAAAGTCGATTTACATAGTGACATTTAAGGAGTAGTGAAAGTCAGCCTTAGTGTACCTATACAAATAAAAGGTGACTATGTGGAAAAATAAAATAACATTTGATAAAAGTTAAAAAATTGCATCTTATTCATTCTCACTGCTTATTGAACCCCCCCTAGTACCTACTTAGTTGGTTTTTTTAGTTTTTCAAGACAATTTTTTAACATCTTACGCAATGTTTCTCTTTAAAAATAATAAATAGCTTCGCTCCTTTACTTTTTTGTAAAACACCTACGTAGTTCGATGATCTCTACATAGGTACTCAATATGTACAGAAGAACGCCAAAGCCGCTTTAAGCGATTTTTTCCTGATTGGTCATATTTCTTATTCGGCACTTTCCTAAATGGTCATATTCTACTGGTCGTCATTGTACAGTCAAATGAAATCGCGAACACGCGCGAAGTAGTTACACTTTGTATTACGGTATAATTTACTTAAAGCGGAGTCCCAAGGAAATGGCAAATAACGTAAACAAATTCGTATGACTTGTCACATTACCGCTAAACTTTTTGTGAAACTTGTTATAGTAACTCAAATAAAAAATAAATAACAGATATTTTTAAAACCTATTATAGAGGCTAAAAATTCCACCCATGCCGGGACTTGAACCCGCGACCTCTGGCTAACCGTGCCGTGCAGGTCTTTAAAATTCTCCTCAGCACGGGTTAGTGCGACAAAAAGAATGTAGTAGTAAATAACAGATATTTTAACCAAAATGGGCTAGCCATTAAAAATGTAAGCTGCTGCCTCCTACAAGATCAAACCACAGCAAATCTTATGCAGATTTATTTCTTGTTAAAACATTTTTTAAGATTTAGACTGAACTTAATATTAAAGGCAAACACTTTTAAAATCAGTAACCAAGTTTTTTCCCCGTAGAATCTAATTCATTAAACAATTATACTTCACATAGTCTACTAGGACACTCCACAACAATTGTTTTTTTATCTACAAAATCCTATACTATTTCTCTTTCTTTTGTAAATTTATTTAAATCTTTAGTTCGTCGACGCTGCGTTTGGTTGTAATGTAAAAAATTTTTATTCATATCTTTGTGTAGTGCTGCTTCTCTCATTTTTTTCACAAATAAATACAACGAACCTTTTTTCGCTAATCTGTGATTAATTCTGTTGTTCCAGCCTTCTACGGCATTATTTGTGCGAAAATTATGTTCATCAATACAAAACAAATTGCTAGTGATCGTTTGCATCCAAAAATGTTCAAAGTATTTATGAAATAGCTTTATTTAATTTTAATCCGAAGCAGCTCCGGAGCAGCAGCATCCGAGGCCTCCGGTACGTATTGTTTAGGTAACAACGCTTTGTACGTAGTTTAGTATAATATCTGCCTTCAGTTGCAAATGCTTGTGGAGCAAAAGTCCTTAGATTTTTTCCGAAACGCTTTTTGGTACCTAATGGAAAAACCTTTTTGCGTGGTAAAAGTGCATAAAGAAGTGGTACAAAATATGAATTTATACCACTTGTGTCCAGCATGCAGACTATGGACTTGGTAAGGGTGGGGTAACCTTCCAAGTCCCATCAGCGTAATAAGTCCAAAGCAGTGGGCGATGAAAATAAAATTTTATCGTCATGTCCGTCACTACAAATTAAAAAATCTTTTCATAGCTTTCTGGGATGAAAACATCGAAACAAACATTTGTCTTAAAACTTGAAAATTTCAATGTTTGGGGAAATCATGTCATCCTATGGGATCATTGGAGCTGTGATTGGGCTCAAATTATAAGTAATTTAATACAGTTTATAAGTGTAAAAAACATTATCATACAGTTTTTTATAACTGAAAACACGTGGCAAACTTGGTCCCCTACAAATGAAACCTAGCTAGATCCATTTACCGCGCCTATATACAAAATTTCATCGAAATCGTTGGAGCCGTTTCCGAGATTTTCTTTTTATATGTTTGTGTTGTGAGGAAGTTACTATATTTATATTATTATAAGTGTATATTTATAACAATTGGTCATTAAAAGTAATAAGATATTTTACAATTTTAAATATGTCTAAAATGACCGTTTTTTTCTAGTGTTAGGCAGACTTGCACCACTTCTTAAATGTCACTTAAGTCGCAATTTAAATCGATTCTTGTATGAAGAATTTTAGTTAAATGCTGTTTAAGCCACATTTAAGAAAGTGGTGCAAGTCGGCCTTACTAAATTTTACCTACCTCAGCATAATTTGAGCGCAAGTTTAGTTCCTGCTGGGTCATCCAGTTCGGCGATGTGCATTGCACAGGCGTTAGGCACGATAGCTTGAAGAAGAGGCAGGCGATTACATGAGAAAGAATAGATGCCCAGATACCAATGGTTCTGGAATATTTTAAATGCTTAAGATTTTTCTATGAAACATGTTCCATAATTACAAAAATTAGAATGTAAATAATTATCGCTTGGTCGTTATAGGTAGGTACTATTATGGTAAAATATATCTAATCGTGATTCTAATAGTTCTGTGAAACGTTGGTGCTAGTTTGCGCCGTGAGTCAAATAATAATTTTGAGTTTGTAATAAGCAGCCTAAACGTTCCTCAACTTTTCCGTTGGTAATTTTTTATCATTTATACGAACGTCAACTTGAAGAAGAGATTCGCAGACCCGATGCCCATTTTCCGATGCGTACGTTGAGTGAATACGTGCGTAATCCGAAACAGTTGAGGCGATCTCAAGTAAACGAATGCAACTGATTGCATGCTTCTCCGTACTGGCAATGCGTAGGCGAAATAGCACAGCGGCAACAGGGACAAAAAGTCTCTGCGGCGTAGAAACTTCTTTGAGAAAAACCTGAAACAATGGCTTATGAAGCCAACTTACTGACCTTCGTGATTGCAGATCAATACGCAATATTATGTGCTACTTTTGTAAAACTCTGGTACGATTCGAACATTACGGTCACAGCTATAAGAAACGGCTATGGTTCCAACGTGTATTGGAAAGTTACTATTAAAAGTACCTACTTGTTCCCGAGAGTATCTTAAGGGATACGTATTTTTCGTCTGTAAAAAAATTGCAACACTAACATTTTTCTAACTTTCTTCGGGTCCAAAACGTAATCTCCGTAGCGGTTCATGTATCCACTATGGATGTCCAAGAAGGACTTGTAAAAGAATATAATGTCCGTCGCGACGCAAATGTTGAAGAAGAACTCGATAGAGAGGAATGCCATTTGATACACCAGCAGCATAAAATCCACGTAGGCAACCACGAGGATCAGGTATTCTGCAAAGGGTTTTCCTTGTTAAATTCGTTCATCTATATAGGGCACCAAACAACTTATTCCAAAAACATTTTAAAAAAGAATACAACAAAATTTGCAGTAGGTACTTTCACATAAGGTAAAATTAAAATGTAGTATCTTACCCATAAACGTGACAAGCTTACAGTCCGGAATAATGCTTGTGCGAAACCATCTGAAAATATTTTCAGTTGCTTTTAATATAAGCTACGATAGAAAGATATACAAAAGAAATTTGCAGTGTATACACAAATACAAAACACAAAAAAGGTCAAAACATCAGATCTGGTAGATAAACAAAAAGATAATACCTAGGTATTCCAAACAAGCAGAACTAAGCAAATCGATGAAGTATACAGAAGCAAACGTTTTGGTTTGGCAACTACAAAGGGGCCCTGGGCCCTGACTCATGTGAGAGGAGGCGGACTACTCCAGCGTTGGATTAATCACGTTTGCTTCTACTAGTAAAACAATATTCTGGTAGACGTAATAGTAAATATTCACCTATGCACTTTAAAAATGAGCATAAGTCCTGAAGTAGAGTCCGCATTGGCAACAGATTGATTTGATTTGGACCCGTGAGATTCTGCTATGCTCTTCTCTGGACTCTGTAATTTTTACGCAAATGTTGATTTGATTCGTACGTCAAAAGTTTCTTGTGATAATAAGGTTTTTTTGCCTTACTTACATCTGTCCCTATTCCCAGCCCTAATTCGTCGGCTTCTGTATCGCTATCTTCGTCCTCTTCATCTACATATGCGTGACTTGCCTGGAAATTAATTGTTCACAATTCTTTAACTTCTATAAAAAAACAAACTATGAAAGCTTCTTCTATATCCATATAAAATTGCTGGCTAACTTCGAAGCTGTTTTTTTCAGAGGAGACCGTTGGTATGACAAAATCCTTTGCCGCAAAATCTATTGATTGTTTCACCTTTCTCATGACCGAGGGATAGCTCTGAAATTAACGAGGCGAATAGTCAGTGGATCAAATCCCACTGTTATAATTTATGTCCGTAACACTGTTTTGTGTATCTAATATATAAATAAAATTAAAAAAACAGATTATTCTATTCAACCATCTACTCACCTTCAAAAGTGCGTAAAAATCGGGTCCGTCAATGCGTAGGAGGTCGATGTTTCTCGAAGCGACGACGTTTGACATGGTCAAGTACCTTGCGGCGCCTCTTATGTTCCCAAATATGCCACCCGGTCCCATACAAGCCTCTACCTCATTTATGTCTGATATGATGTCAACCTACAAAGTTGGTAAGTATCAAGTAGCTTTGTTAGCAGATCAGTTACTTAAGCCGTTGGCGCTCGGTTTCTCGTACACTTAGCCCGACTTGCACTGCATCTATGTCACTTTGGTTGCCATTTAAATTGAATTTTGAATGAAGTATTTTAGTTAAATGCATTAAGAAAGTGGTGCACGTCAGCATAACAATCTGTTAATTTACTGTTCGCGCTGTCAGCTCTTTTTTGTACGCATTTTGGCTAACTGACAGCAACGGTAGATAAACAGTAAATCTGTTCGAATCTTCAAGTTACCTTTCCTCTATAAATTATAAACATGCTCCGTATAACTTCGTTGGAGCGCATGATGACATATCCTTTCTGGAAGTATTGTTCGTCCAGTTTCTTCGCGAAAGCTCTGAAAAATGACGACTCCACTCCTTCGAAGAGTGGTATTTCTCGCAGCGTGTTTTCATACATGTACAACACTGCATCTTCGTTTAGATTCGCATGCAGCTTCCCTAGTATTGATTGATGCTGAAAAAGTTTGTACCTACTTAGTTTCTGAGCGTTTTAAGAATTTCTGTTCTTGTTTTTCAGTGGCTGAAACAGCAGGTTTTAACTTTATTTCGCAAGTAGAGCGACACAAAGTTGAACCTGATTAAACCAAACAACGTGGAATGTATAGAAGTATAAAAATAATCCATCTGGCTAACCTGCTCCGCTTTTATATTTTAACTGCTTATGTAGCGGTGACAGTAGAACACTTGCGTCACATCCAAAAGGTTCTGGGTTCGATTCCAGCATGTGCCGAATAGTTACTTTGTTTTCTTAAGTAATTATTGCTATCTTTAAGTAACGCACCTACCTACCTAAATACATAAATTGTATTATGGTATTATGTATGGTCATTTGTTTAACACAAAATCTTTTGAACGTGTCAACAACAAATATTTTGAAAGATTGCTATGATTGGAACGATCATGGAACATCTGTGTGGTCGATTGATAGCAACTAGGTATCCAGTCAAAACAATACCTAATAGTAAAAAAAATACAAATATAAATAGCTCCGAAGTAAACGAGAAAGAAACGGTACCTACTCATCAACAGCCATCAGCCATTTGACGCCCACTGCAGGACATGCCTCGCTCGTGGTTTTCATAACCATGAGGGGTTTTGCCATAATCGCCACACTTGGCAAGCGGGTTGGCGATCGCAGTATGTGGTTGGAATCACGGGAAGACGCTGCTGCCCGTCTCCTGGTAACTGAGTTCCTTGAGGTACCTACTCGTATCATATAGATAGATAGATAGAGAACACTTTATTGCACAACCAGGTGAAAGATATTACAAATTTTGTTCGAAGTGTTTTCATATGACGGGTGTGGTGAATAAGTACTCTCACATGCCATTCATTCATCACTGGATGCAGCGGCGAGACAGTGTGTTAGGGACATGGCCTTGCAACGTAATGGACGGAGATGTAGTGGATGTACTTACTGTATCCAGTTTTTGATATAATTTTGTGGTCCAATCAAAGCAATGGTCGTATGATTGCAAACTTTCCCTGTATGGGGCATTCAAGTATTACGTAAGCACTACAGGGGGACGGGGGGATCTAGCTTTTGATGACATGGGGGTGGGGGGGTCTGGATAGTGAGTAATGTAAGTAAGGCGTGGCGTAAGCCAGCAGTAGCTAATTCTTCCTTTTTTTTTACAAAAATTGTCGATTTTGCTTTGAACACATATTATGGCAACCCTACATGTCTGTGCTTGAAAATGAAACGCATTTTCAGGAATTCCCAAAAATAACGGATACATTTAGGTACTCGGTTTGAAACAACACGGGGAATCACTATTCACTTGTCCAAACTTCCGCCAATGTATTGTTTCGTTTCGGTACGATTGACGATTTGATTACATTAAAAGAAAAATGCATATACCAATGCATGTATGCATGTCGCACCTTCGTCGGTAGTACAAGACGACTCCCATTGGATTTAGTTAAAAAGCGACTTTTTAACTCAATCTAATGGGAGTCTTTATCCCACCAGATAGAGGAGTGCCTTTAACTCATTTCTGCGTACTTAACTCATTTTACCATTTTTTGTAAGTTGTGCCCTTGTACTACCGAAGGTGCGATGTATTACGTAAGCATGAAGCATGGGAGGGGGGGTATGAGCTTTGCTTACTTTTGATGACGAGGGGTGAGGGGGGGTAAATAATTGTAATAAATCTGCTTACGTAATACTTGAACGGCCCATAGCTTGCTTATGCTTATGTTTTGTGTATACAACCTGTTGTAATCAATTTTAGCTGCCTTCGCCATTTTAAAACATACCGACCAACCGCCGGTTCGTTTCCACTGATACTTCCAGTAGTCTATGGTAGTTTTCTTCAGGATCATTGGGACGTGTTCCCTGTTCATGAATAGCTCCAGATGCTTCAGATTTTCTTGAAATTTCGTTGTGACCTGATCTGCCATTGCTTTCAGTGACGCTATTCTTGCGTACACGTAACTTGAAACGATAGAAATTGCCGATAATTTTTCCAAACGTTTGCAGATTTACTGCTTAGATAAGCATTCCGCAAAACCTATAGCTGGTCTTTTCCCAAATAGTGAGATAAGATTTATGTCCTAATGATTGCTGTAAGCGTTTTAATGGCTGCTATCTATCGATACCTCGACGTCTAAGCTTGCGTTTCTTTGTTACAAAATGATCTTAAGGTAATGCTAATAATAGCATTAGGTAGATACCTACGATATGTTGACAGAGCCTCAGCCGACCTGAGTGTAGGAGCGGAAATTGATACAAGGTGAGTGCTACAACATTGGCTTCGAGGTGATCATTATGTGGGCAGTAACGCTGTACCGTGGACCTAATTACTCACTACCCCAAAGCAGCTTGTATAGCACGTGGCTTGACAGAAGCTCGAGTTTCTAGATATATGTTAAGTCCAAACACATCGTGAGGTGGGTTAAAAAAAAATTATATATATTTTTTATTATTATTTAATAAAGACCGTTACGTTTTGTTTTTTACAAATTTCGCCAAACTGCGGTGCAGTGGGTTGGCGTTACGCTCCTATAACTTATGGTTTACAATCATTCTTTTACAGCTCTATTTTAACTTAGCGGCCCTACCCGCACAACCCAGACGTCACTCAAAGTCGCCATTGAAATCGAAATGATCGTCTTTGTGAATGATTATGATCGTCTTGACTCCATATTTATACCTCCCAGTAAAAATTAGAATCAAAAGTGTCAAACACATACCCAAAGAAAAGAGCCCCGTGAATATTAACACAAGTAGACAGTATCATGTGGCCGGTGTCTTGGGCAGTGATATCCCCGAAGCCAGCTCCACTAAAGCTCGCTGCTGTCCAGTACAATGCTAGCAAGTACACTTTAGCAGCAGACACGTAGTTCTCTTTTACTATAGTCGACGCGTCTAGCCAGGAACCTTAAAAATAACTTTGAGTATGTAATGATGGCGACGAAAATCTTTATACTCGTAGAAGGTTAACCCAATCCTATTTTAAAGCACAAATGTTCCTTCGATACAAATTCACGTGAAGTTTTCTCCAGCCATTAAAAGGAAAAACGAAAGATAGTAGATGCCTTTATCTAGTGAGAGTAGTTAAAGCCTGTTCCGAATTTTTGGGCCTTACATTTCTTTTTGTTTATCTTGTTTTAATCGACATTAAAGTTCAAGTTTTGGGTACGCAAAACAGCAAAACCTTTGTGCAACAAAACCCGAATTGTCTTATAGTTTAATATCTTCAAATTACCTGCTTGACAAATCATGTTCCCATCAGAACTATAAACAGCCTTCATAAACGGTCCTTTCAGTGACAATTGTTCCACTCGTAACAAAAACTCTTCCTGATTTGATGCCTTGACATATCTGCATGTCATAGTGATCAAAATGGATGTATAGAAATTCAAAAAGAATAATGTCAAAAGTAGAAATTGGACTACGCTCATTAGGTAAGCCTGTAAAGAGGAAAATAAGCGTCATCTCACTACAATTTTCTCCCAGGAAACTCGGGGACAGCAACATTCTCGGCAATTTCAAAGCTTTCAGGGCTAAAGCTTTCATCACTTCATGAAGTTACCGGCATCCGTTATGTTTACCCAAACTCAGCTTCCAACCCCAAGTATGTAATCTGGTACATTGTCGCACAGTGACAAAACGTTGTAAATAACGATTACCTCTCTGCTCGTGTTACCAAATCAAAATCAAACTGAAAGAAGCTACCTATATTGAACAGTGAAAATCCGACATAAGTAGGTACGCACACTTTTCAAAGCGCTCATAGATTCCGCCCAAAATGCAGAATAAACCCTGTAGATCTGCAGTACACTAATCATCCTGGTGACGCAATGGAACATGTGATTGTTCACCGCATGATCCTTTTCCGTGTGACCCTCGTCGTGTCGTGGTACGAATAACTTCAGTAGAGCGTACCACGGAAAACAAAATAGGAAGTCAAATATAAAGGCCCCCTGAAAAACGCAGGCAAGTGCTGAAGTATGTATTTGTCTGAAGTTGGATCTGCCGTCTCCATAAATCTTAGGACATAGGTACAGTACCTAAGTAATAAGTCTACATACTCTATTGTGGACAGTGAATTCCTTAGGCGCGAAACACAGATGGGACGTGGGCGAGGGCGCAGTAATATGTATAGAGTCACAGACCACAGTCCTTGCTCTGCGGTCGCTCTTGGTCTGCCCCACGTCCCAACTGTGTTTCGCGCCTTAGCATTTCCTTCATAGCTAGTAAGAGGTTCATAATACCTAAATAAAACTACTAGGTAAGTCATTGGAATTGATACTGCATTGGATATGAGACTAATTAAGTAGCGCAGCTTTACATAATTAATTAAAAGTGAGGTTGGCAGACCTTCAAATAATTCTTGGCAGTCATATAAGGGTGGTAAATCAGTTGATTTTTTGGTCCGTAATAGGCGACGTGAAGTCTGAGGAATATATCGATGTAACCTATCACCTCACAAACCACTATGGCGATGTTGAAACTTCGGAATAGCGGGGCCATTGCGATGTTTGCCTGTGAAAATAAACCTATTCAGTGTCAGGATTGGCGATAGCGGAATATTATTTCCAATATTCATATAAGGTAAGTAGGTAGGTATATAAATTCCAATTTTCTATGTTAAGTCGGCTATAATATGAGTACGTATAGCTAACAGCAATTTGGCTAACTTGTGACCATTTTTATTCTTACTAAGTGACGAATCGTCCAAAGAGTAGGTAATTTGAGAGCCGACCGAGTGACTGCTACCATTTTTGGAAAAATTGGTGGAAAAAGACGTAGATGCGTTTTTTTGGGACTGAAGTCTCACATAATATTGCCTCGCATTTGTTTCATGCCGTTCTTGGCACAAACTAACCAGGATTTAGCTCGATACCAAGGTAATTAGATATTTTCGAATGCAATCCAAAAATTTACGTGCTACGGGAAAGTCTTCGGGAAAATTACATTGGCTATTTACACTAGGTATCTTACCGGTACAAGTAAACACATGACGAAGGCGACTGCGACGCGGAGAAGCGCCCACGCCCTTAGGAACATGCCGCCAGGTTTAATAGCGTACGGCATCAACAAATATGGCGCAATACTGGTGATGTACTTAAATTGCTTGAAGCTGTGCGAATACTTCGTCTTTTGCAACTTATATTCTTTTAGGACGTTTATGAACGAATCTGGAAAAAAAGTGGTTGAAATTGGCTTTGCATCAGTAGGTATGCGTAATTCTCTGTAATTACTCTATATCTACGTCAACCTGTGAGGCACAGGCCTTCAATCACAAAGAGAGCATTAAGGCTAGGTGGTTAAAGTTTTACAGCCAAAAAATGTGGTATTGTACTACAATCAATTTGGAAATGAATAAAAACGATTTCTATTAAGTGGTATCATCGGTATAAAGATGGCAAAATGAGGTAGTTCTGATTTTTTTATGAGTTGGTAGTGATGGTAATGGCAAATCCAAGATTTCTACCTAGAAAACCATTGTCAAATTCTTAAAAATCTACAAAATTTTAGGACTGCTTTCAGTTTTTCAATTACTACCACTAAGGACCTACGTTGCGGCAAAAGTCACTATGGACACTTTTAAGGAGACTAGATTTCCAAATAAATGAGAATAACTTGGTTTTATTAGGCCAGATAGTTTTTAAGATACGGCTGTTTTTAGGAAACGGCTATTTAGCAATATTTCAAAAAAAAAAAGGGAAATATTACAGCTTTTTTTAGTTTTCGACAATTTTGACCCCTAGTGGGTTTATGGCAAAAGTTACTTTATTAATTAAAGTCCGCTACATTTCCGACAAAATGGGACCAATAAAGTCAACTTACACTTGATAGTTCTTGAGACAGTGGTTTTGGTAGGCCAAATAGTTTCTATGATACGGCTATTAAAAGATTTGCACAATTTAAAAAATATTAGCTGGGAGATGTCTGATGAACTTTTACTGAAGGTGTGTTTTATTTTTACTTTTATGTGTAACTTATACCTATAACGGAAGAAACAATACAACAAAAACCTGTGTCACCGATTTGATATTTAAACTGACCTGCTAACGCTAGTACCCCGTACCTGTGCAATGTGTGACGATATTGATGAAACATTCATTGCTGACCCACCATCAAATGACGATTTCGACCTTCCTGAGCAGTTTGATGAAGAAATTCTTCTTTTTTGAAATTTTGCTAAACTTTTAAAAAGCCATACCTGAAAAACTATTATAATTACAAATTTAGTCTACTTAAAAGTGTCCATAGTGACTTTTGCTGTAACGTAGGTAAAAATTTGTGGTAAAAATTGACCAAAAGCGAAAAAACTTAAAATTTAATGAATTTTCAAGTAGGTATTTAACTGTGATCCGAAGGGCTTTCGAGGTGGAAAACTTGGATTTGTCATTACCTACCCATTTCATCACTACCAACTCATAAAAAATGAGAACTAGGTACATACCTACCTCATTTGATGTAAGGCAACACTTCTTGTTTGGTACGATTTTCGTTACTAATAGGACCATCGCGTCTATGACAACCCACGCGAGACAAAGCTCTTTGGGACAAAATACATTAGTTAGATAGGTACCTACTTTCTAAAAAGTCTTGGAGCATATTCTTTATCTTGGCTTTTTTAACTTCAAAACGACTGTAGAAAGATTGCGAGTCGACGTATTCAGTCTTCGCCAAATTTTCAATCGTTTGGAGCTCTTCCGGTTTCAACAGTCCGTCGTGCTCTCTCATGTCCGGAAACAAACTCAAAGCCGAAGTATAGGCAGAGTGACCAATTGTTATCAGCTAAAAAAATTGTCTCTAGAGTCCTATAACACAAATTAATAAGCCCACATGTGTCCACTTCTGGACGGTGGAAATGCCTTTTCCAGGAGATGTTATCCACCCATCGTCCAACTAGGTACTATCAGCCCCAGCGAGCGATTATTTAATAAGTAACAGTCTCGGGTGAATTTATAAAAAGTCTTTTATTTATTAAAAGTCGATCCCACTAAAATACTCTTAAGACAGGTAATAGGAATTCTTCTCATAACCGGCTTTAACTTCATCTTAACTTTTAGTAGGATCTATACTGAAAAATATAAGTAATTTTAAAACCGTAGGTAGCCAACACGATGTAAATACTAGAAGTAAACATAAACTTTCTTTCCTAAGATTTAGGCTGGCAAAGGTTAATACATCCTTTATGGGGCATTGTATACGTTTTTACAATAAGATCCCTGAATATATAATGAACTTGCCTGAAGTGCGGTTCAAAAAATGTGTAAAGCGCACTTTATGCCAAAAGGGCTATTATAGCATTAAGGATTATTTAGATGACAAAGATGTGTGGAATTAAAGCCAGTTCAATGCATCCTATTACTAGCTTTTTAGAAGATGACATGTAAACTGTTAATTAAGGAATATGTTTGAGAAGTTTGGAGTTTTTTTGTCCGTTTTTTCTCCAAATGATCTAGATTTTGAAACGGACACCTAGTTTTTCTTGTAACGTTCAATAAGTCACAGTTTATGTGTTACTTTGAATAAAAATTTTTTGACTTTGACTTGACTTTGAATGAGTTGGCGTACATTGTAATACTGAGTGAAATACCAAAAGCAGTGAGTGAGCAGGATGGTATGACATGTTTCATAGTTTTATGTATTACATGCTTATAGTGATACTGACAATTCGTGAAACTTTATGAGTTGGATGATAGAGTATCATATTCAAAAATTACCAAAAAAATTAGAGTTTTTATTGCAATAGTCTAGTTTGAAACTTAAATTAACATAAAACTGAGTACCTACTTAGTTATTTTTTCGCCCAGTCATATTTTGAAGTAGATTTTACTTTTGCCGCTCCCTCACCTCTCATGCGCGCGCCCCCCACTCCGCCCCCGCCAGCCCGGCGGGCGCCCGCGCCACTCACCTCTATTTCCGTATTTTATTTATATATATAGTAATACGGGAAGGGATGGTCAAATATGGTGACAGTCCCTTATACCTATATAGGTACGGGACGTATGGCAACCCTCATAGCTATGAGTACGAGTTCCTCGCGTCGGGCAAAGTTCCGAACTAACGATTACAAACTCAACTTCGCAGTGGAAAGTATGTACCTATAATTCCGTAGGTACAACCCATGCGCATAGATTTTCTAATCTTTTTAGGGTTCCGTACCCAAAGGGTAAAAACGGGACCCTATTACTAAGACTTCGCTGTCTGTCTGTCCGTCCGTCCATCCGTCCGTCCGTCTGTCTGTCTGTCACCAGGTTGTATCTCAAGAACCGTGATAGCTAGAGAGTTGAAATTTTCACAGATTATAATATGCTATATCAACAAATACTAAAAACAAATAAAATAATTATTCAAGGGGGGCTCCTATACAACAAACGTGATTTTTTTGCTGTTTTTTTATCTTCGTGTCTAATGTTGTATAGATAATGGTACGGAACCCTTCGTGAGCGAGTCCGACTCGCACTTGGCCGGTTTTTTTGTGACATCATGACCAAACGGAACGGTAGGTATGCATATTATAACACACATTTTATTTCATCTTAGGCCTTGGATTTTCCAATGATCCGTTTTCAATTTCCTTCTTAAACATACGTGCATGCATGCCTATTTATAAAGCCCACACAAAAACGATCGAGATCTTTGTTCAATTAAGACACTAACCTTGCAATGAGTCAATGTGACCACTGTGCTTACAGCTGGCACACCGTATAGTAAAACAAGTAAGCCCAGATGGTTCCCAGGCCCTATGATTCTTTCTCTCCTGCTTTGCCGTAGCAATTTAGATGTAATTAGGCAATAGCCGCTCTCAATGACGTAGAGTTCTCGAGATACTGTACCCCCGTAGTAAACGATTTCACCTGGAGGTAGGATGACATCTCTTGCCACTGAAAAAGTAAAATGATCGTATATTTTTTTACAAACATAAACTCACGCCGGTCTTGAGGTAGGCGAAGATCGAAGTCTACTTGCTACGACCCTGACCACTAAAAATATTAGGTAGATATTCCTAGCACGCTGTTCAAGAACGCTTTAGATTACGTGGTATGTAAAGTTACTAACTTTCAGTAATCGTGTGAATATAAGCCTTGTTTTTGACTTGGAAAAATCTTATGGATGTCAAAGCTTTAAACCGCGCTTGATGCAATACTTTCTTCCGTAATTCCGAGGGCACGACAGTCCTTTCAAGCCAATTGTCTCCAGTGATCTCCACGCCCTAGAATTTATAAGTAGGTAGTAGGTAGGTACCTAGTACGTCAAGGAGTAACATTAGAAAACCAACGCGTTCAATAGCTGTTTGACTACATACTGAATTATACTGCCATTGCAGCTCATAGAATGCCATTATTCTAGACTTAATAGTTGGATGCATGTTATTCTCATTCATGAATTTATCTATCGTCATTATGACTTCTAAGAATGCTGTCTTTGTCCTGCAACAATAAAATTGCTGTTAGATTGAGTATATAAATTTTAGCGACGCTTGTTTAAATGTACTGTTTCTCATTAGAAACAGTATATTTCAGTGCAATGAGCTGACCTAGACCAATGCGTGACAACAGCAGAAAATTCTGCCACACAGTACCCAGTCAGCAGGACTCCGTAAAGACTCAGGAATGCCACCAAGATCATATCGAATTGATCACCAGGCGTGAAGTCTCCATAGCCAACGGACAAAAGTATCGTCGTCGCAAAATATACTGCGGTGACATAAGGATATTCAGTTCTGGGAACATAAAGTTTGCAATTTACGACTTCGTACTAGGTATACATTTAAGAGCGAATAAATTGATGTTTACATACTTAGAGTGAATATAATATCCTTTGGGATTCGAGTCTAATGTCAACACTTTTCCGAACCAGGAGTTTGCGGAACACCTGCTTACGAAGCAAGCCTCCATATATAGTATGACGCCACACCAGTAACATAGCAGACAGATGTACACGCAGTATTTGCAAACCTTAACAGTTTTTTAACATTTGAGTTCTTCATTACTCCGCTATACAAGTGGATTAGTCAAACAACTTTCAATACCTATGTCCGTAAATTCAACGTACCTTTACAAGGATAGTGTTCAGTAACAGTTTTCTTTCCAAATTCTCAAAGAAGCTTGAGAGTCTCCAAATTAAACACAGCTTAACTCCTTTGCACAAATAAAACAAATTGTTTCTGTAATCGTCGCGGTAGCCAGCTAGTGAATGTATGGTGACAAGATATTCAAAAGGTATTATTGCTAGTAGGTCCAAATATATTCCTAAAGTATTCATTCTGTAGCTGAGTATAGCTCGCATATTTTTTATGTATCTCTTCTTCGCTCTGATTGCTGTTATCGAAGTCATCACGATGTTGAGAATTAATGAAATCGTTATAATGATTTCCATGTAGAAGAAAAACCCTCCGGAAAACTCTTTTTTGAACCCAATGCAATAAGGATATACAAGACATATATAAACGACAAGCATTAAAATGTAGAGTTCCCAATACTTAACAAAGTAGCAATCCCAATCCAAAATCCAGGGGAAGTCAGAGTTGATGCAGGTAAATTTAGATGTTTTCTTTTTGACGTGTTCCGAAAGGATGTAAAGATCTAAACAATCTGTGTCCAGGTAATCTTCCTTCGTCAATGGATCTTTTTCCAGCTTACCTAAAGCAGTAATATGTAGATACCGCTTAGATATAATTAAAACCATTTATTTTAATTTTTAAGGAAAACAAACAGTACTCCAATAATAATTAAACTGAATCAATTTATTATTTCATAATTTGCATAATTGAACCACCAACGCCGTTAACCACATTTTAGACTTATAAATACTTGTACAGCGATGTTTCTTAAATGCGCAATTCATGAAACACGTCGGTTAGAGCTTGTCATTTACAAAAACTTCGTTCTACAACTTTCGGATTTTATGAAATTTTCGGTTTAAAAAAAAAGTAACCCATTATTTCCTGATAATTATTTCAAAAGTGGAAAATCTGAGAAAAGCGCATAATAATAATAACTTCCACACAACTCTATCAATTCCACACAACTCTATCTAACACAACCAAACTAGGATACTCTGCGCTATGGTAACCAGACAAGGATATGAAACGTATAAATACACCCAGACTCTAAGGACATTTGTACAATCAAGTACGGCGGCCTCCAGTGGCGATCAAACCCACGACCTCCGTTTTGGCAGTCAAGCGTGTTAACCGCTAGACCAACGACGCAGTCATAGACCAAAAGTTCTTGTCAAACAGAAACTTTAATTGGTAGGTCAGTGTCAGGAATTGCGCGTTTTAGGAATAACCCTGTATAAAGCCAAGGGACAAACTTATAATTATATTTACCTTGTATGTATCTGAGCTTATCTTTTAAGCACTTAATGCTGCTCTTTTTGCGGTCTTTAGTTGCGTAAACATTAAGGGTGAACGTAGTCCGACCACTCTGAATAGTTCTCAACCTACTTTTCTCAATTCTATTTTGCATTTCCCTTCTCATTTGTTCAATTATGGTAGGATATGTGATCATAAGTTTGATAAAATCTGTCTTTTCTAAAACTTGACATTCGACATAAGTTGCAGCTTTGACAGTGCATCTTGCTGTAACAAAAATGTAACCTGTAGACCCTTAATTCAAAATCTGACGCAGTATTTTATGGTCTTACCTGGTATGTTATAAACTAGAGCTATCTCTCCAAAACATGTTCCTTTCTCGAACGAAATCATTGGACTTTCATCGTCTTCATCTGATAACAGCTCTAACACACCATTCGTTATGCAAATCTGCCAAGTTGTAAACGTAATTAAAAAGAGTAATAATAATTATGAATCTACAAAAAAAAACACAAGATTAAAATTACCATTATTGTCTTGTTCTGGTTGTGATTATACACAACGTCACCAGGCAAATAAAATTGATGTGACATAGCTAGTGACAACCTTCTAAGAAAAGCTTCCGGGAGCTTTCGAAATATTAAAGAACTAAAAAGGGGCACTGCATTCAAATCGTAGCATATTTCCATCTGCAGTGGATATGGGAGTAGCTCCAAAAGCTGTGGTTTGAAAACTCCTGACTTTTGATACCAAAGATCTTCATAATAACTGAAATAACAAGAACGATTTAGCGACAAAAGAGACCTTTGTAGGTAGCCACTACATTTTAATAAATTACCGTAAGATCCTTTTCGTGGTATCAAAATCCATTTCAATTAATGAGAGATGATTCTGAATCTTCTTCAGTTGTCTCACATATTTAGATCTTCTCGTTGTAATAGTTATGAACTGAGAAGTTAAAGATCCAACAAAGACTATTGTCGTCAACAAAAATCCTAGTAAAGTTGCTAATGTAGCAACTATTCTTTCTGCTGTTGTAACGGGATACAAATCACCAAGAGCATTGGTAGTGAAACACATGACAGACCAATATGCACAAACAAGATACCAATCAGTTGTAGTTTCAGTCGGCACAAACATAGCCGAAATTGTCCAAGATGTACGGATTTTATGAATATCAAACTCCCGATACGAGAACAAATACAATATACATGTACAAGAGTGCACGGAAAGCACAAAAAGTATTAGATATTGAAATAAAAAGGTAGTCCATTGATTGCTACCCGCCTGAGAAGACTTCACATAGAAATACTCAATCGTTCTATAGTGACGTGCTAAAGCCATTATCGGAGGGATTGAATGGAATTCAAAATAGGATACTTCGCAACTTACAAAGTACAGAACTGAGTATGGCATTGCTAGTATGACATCAATTACAACTCGACACGTATCTGGTTCCATCAAATTAAGTGTTTTGCGCCACTTTTTAGAAAATTTTAAGCCAATCAGGAAAGTGACATCAATGCTGAATACTGCATTTAAACAAATAACGGACATAATAGCCCAAAACGGTCGCTGGCCTGGTGCGCAGAACGTGTATAACCATGTGTTTATTATGTAGGAGAAAAACAGTACAGAGAGGACGAAAATAGTCCAGGTGGGGTTAGAGTAAGCATCAAAAGCATAACGCAAGTAACTGTTTGTGAACTCTGATCGTATATCCTGCATTATTGCGTAGGTGTTCTTCCTGAATTCTTCATTAAATTCTCGGTTACGGTCGGACACTGCCAGGTGTGAGCTTCTATCCAATTTGCACCGTAGCTTGCTTTGGATATTTTCACATGGCTTATGTTCTTCATCGTCTATAATCATTTAATTATTACAGCAAGTTATTGTAGCGAAAACAAAATGTCTTAAATATGTAATAAATTAACTTACCCATTTTTCACTTATTCACAAAATTGGTTTTCCTAACAAAAAGATGTGACAGCTGAAGAAAAATTAAATACAATCTAGTTGGTTATATTATTGAACTTTTTACTCTTTTTAGGGTTCCGTACCCAAAGGGTAAAAACGGGACCCTATTACTAAGACTTCGCTGTCTGCCTGTCCGTCCGTCCGTCTGTCTGTCACCAGGCTGTGTCTCAAGAACCGTGATAGCTAGAGAGTTGAAATTTTCATAGATTATGTATTTCTGTTGCCGCTATAACAACAAATACTAAAAACAAAACAAAATAATTATTTAAGGGGGGCTCCCATACAACAAACGTGATTTTTTTATCTTTGTGTCTAATGTTGTATAGATAATGGTACGGAACCCTTCGTGCGCGAGTCCGACTCGCACTTGGCCGGTTTTTATTAATTAAGCAGGCGAGTAACTCTCAGATTTCATCGCACTTGTACTTACCACTTACAACGTAATAAATATCGACACCAATCTATGAATGGAACTTGCGCGTAATGTTATATGGATAAAATTATATTTTATTTTTGCAAAGACGTAATATACTACATCAATCCTATAAGGAGTTTTCTCGGAGACACGCTGAGAAGGTGACGCAATATTATTTTGATCGCAGACAGAAAGCCGGACATTTAGATAACCATACTAAGGTGTGCGCACGGCACCACAGAATACAATAAAACATATAGGTACTAAATGGCACCTAAATCATACCCTGACGTAAATTTAATGCTACGATGGACTCGTAATTTACACTGAGTTAAATTCACGACTCAAAACAATTCCACGTCTCTTCTTAGATAATCTTTTAACCTCCAATTTCCAGCGAAAATAGGAGGATTACGTAGGTAATTTTAAACTAGGTACGCCGTTCCATATTTGTCTGGATAATACTCTAAATTTTTTATTTTTCTTCATAAAATGACCGTGGTTCTGATGGCTGAAATAAAACTATGTTTCTATCTTCTTAGCTCGTCGTTCGGTGCTTAGATAATTAGGCTGTGGCTCCAAACAAGCTTCCATACTCGGTGCGGCCGCATAATCGCAAGTCTTTTATGGTATTCCAGACCGTATATCGGTGAAAAATGTTGTCACAAAACGATTTTAAATACCTTAGCATTTCGCAGCGTTTGATTGGCTTTAAGTAGTCCCGTATGTTATTTATTCCAGTTGGTAAATCATGTTCCTACAGAAACGGGGATATTTAGTAATTTCGTAGAAAAATGCCTGTTGCATCAAGCTTAGACCTTAGAAATAAAAAAAAAATTATACTTACCTACTTTGTATCGAGTTCCTACAATGAGGTATGGAGAGAAAATGTCATTTTCTTGTGCACTGGTATTTACGTAAACCTAGTTATCTAATGTACCTAATGTTTTTTTTTTCCTCCAAAATGTCCGTACCTATGTTTGTATACGGGTCCTGTTGAATACAGGCTGCTGCCGAAAATTAGTGTTTTAATAACTGCGCATAGGTACCTACCAACAACACTTTGGTGAGCTGGACCTGGAGACCTATTTCTTAGGGCAGGGATGGTGAACCAATGGCACGCGTGCCATGATGGCATGCAAAATAATAATTTGGGCACGCCAATAATTTCGGGGTTTATGTAAACTTTTTTGTTCTAGATTTCAATATGAAATCAAAAAATTGAAAAGACATAGAAAGACTATGGGCCAAATAGATAAAAATGCTAGTACCACAATTGTGGAAGGTGGAATTTAATGCTGCTAAATCTGGCTAATAATAGCTGCTAATTCTAGCTAAATTTGTAAGTGTGCACGTCATAGCCACATACCTACACATTTTTTTAATAAAAATTGGCGCGTACTCCCACAAAGGTTCGCCATCCCTGACTAAGGGAATCTGCTCGTGTATTACGAGCAACAAATTTCTGGAATTTGACAGATTCGAAATCAAATTCCATTTGTTATCGCAAATCAGGATTTGGTGCACATAACTAGGCCTCTGTGTCATTCGTTTATTTTATTATTGTTTGTTTTTACCGGACTGCGCCAGAAGGACTCTAAAACCATAACCCATGTTTTTTGAGTCCATGTATAGGTATTTCTTTGGCACGCTCTGTAGCCTAAATAAGTTTGTTTTTACTTATCTTATTTTGACCTTTTTTAAATGTTTTAAAAATATAAGTGTCTGCTTTTTACGACACCTTCTGAAGCAATAAATAGCCGTTATTTCCTCTTGTTCTTCCCATACTTACAGTAACGTTTGCAGCGTGAACCGTACCTACCGACTCCTTGCTGATGAATTTAATCTATTTACCTAATTCCATAGATTCAATAAGGCCATCGGATAGGGGCCAATTATCCATTTATCCTTTTAACGCAATTGATAAAACGAAACTAGCTGTAGTGAATTTAATTGATCTCGCTGCACTAGGCTTGTTAAAAACGTATTTTCTTAATTTGCTATACTATTTTTTATCGCGAGCCAATTGCGAGCGGAATTGTGACTAAAACACCGCGTTCAATATAATTATTATGTAGTACTTACTGTTTACAGATCCGAGCAAGTTTTATTTTTTCATGGGTTTGAAATATTTTTGTCTTTGAGAAGAGGGGGAGGCCAAAATTATTTCAAACGAAATACGTACGTAATAAATAAACAAATAGCCTCTTATCTAACTTCTGTCTCATCCAACGGTCCAATACTTTATAAGATCCAGTCCCAAAATGTTTAGTATCGAAATTATTAAGGGAGCAGTTCCAAATCTATAATCATTCTTTAGATCAGTGTTTTTCAATCTTTTTGAATACGCCACTCCCTTTACAAGTATAACATTCTAGCGACCCCCCGGCCCCTAAGACCATTAAAAGTGTCAGTAATTTCGAAGATGTAGTTAGAACCTACAACTAAGTGTTGTGAAAAAAAGTGGGGCCAGTCCCACTTTAAGTCTATCGGGGCTGCAACCAGCGTTGCCAGATCTACGGAAAAATCCGGAGATCTACGGATTTAGGCTTTGTGACACAGACCTACGGAAATCATAAGTGAATCTACGGAATTTCTGACTAATTGGATAGAATGCACTTTTTCTGTAAGTAACGAAACGCAATCGTCGTAGAAATAACTTGAGGACTATTCATACGACCTGCGTTTCGTTACACACACAGCTGAGCAGCTGACTCAGCTCACCCACTTCACGCAACACTAAAACGGAACGTTATCGCTTCGAAATGAGGTGAGCGAAGTGCTGAACTGATCTGAAGTGTCCGTGTCACTGTCAAGAGTGTCAAGTGTCAACTGTGGTTTTGTGTACCAACCGACTAAATTATGTTAGCTGCGACCGGGTATGCTGTCGGCCATATAGAAACGCATATTCAGATTGGTCGCGTTGCGTATGTTCTATCTCTATCCTTCTTTTCTTGGGCGCACCGCAAGCGTGTGTACTTACTTGCAGGTTCAAAATTGCGAATATTTCTATTTAAGGTGACACACTCTTAGCGGAATTTAGCCCAGTTATCAGTGAATTGATTCGACCATAGACAGAACTCAGCAGAGTATACAAAAATCCACTTTCTGGCTAATTTTTGTCTATGGTCGAGTGAATTCAGTTTAGTGTATGTTTCCTTTCACTATTTACTAACTTTCAATAACATTTTAAGCTTCAAGTACAGTAGAAAAAAGCTTTGGAAAAAGTCTGTAGAACTACGGATTTTGTAAGCGCAAATTTACGGAATTCTACAGATTTTTAGGTCTCGCCCTACAGAATTCCATAGAATACATCTGGCAACACTGGCTGCAACATAAAATGCCTCCTATTAAAAGCCATTCGCGCGTCAGCGTGGCCAAAAATCTACTAATTATCGATGGCATTTTGTTTTAGCTCCGTAAAAACTATAAAATAAAAGACCTATCTTTTAGACGCGCGTAAGCGCGACAAAAAATTATTGCAGTGGCTTTTTTATTTAGGTCCATAAAAATACTGTGCCCTCAAAAACAAAAAAAAATCTGTCTCGAAAGCTAGCCAAAGAATTTGTGTGGCTAAATTGACGGAGGCATTTTCATTAAAGTCAGCGGCCTCGATTATAAAAGATTTGTCTCATAGATGCAACAGCGCACCCGAAATTTACTAAATTTATGGTGCCAATTTAATTCAGTTCTGTAAAAACTTATCGCCCTCAAAAACAAATTATGTAAGCTAGCTAGAGAATTTTTCATAAAAACTCAGCGCCCTTATAATAAAAGACCTGTCTTATAAGTGCGCGTTAGCGCGCCCGAAAATTTGTTAAATTGATGGTGCCAATTTAAAATCGTTCTGTAAAAATTCAACGCCCTCAAGAACTAACAATCTGTCTTGTATTTACTAAATTGACGGTGGTATTTTAATAAAACTCAGCGCATTCGATTATCAAGGATTTGTCATATCCGCGCCGGGCATGTGCCAATGACTTTTTTCTAAGTTACGTACATTTGTGAAGTTATAGTAGCAATACCACTCACTAACGGTGAAGTAAAATATCGTAAGGAAACCGGAGTGGCTGAGAGATTCGCAAACCTCAGCGCTTGAAATTGCCGATAAAAGAATAAAAGACAAATTTTCCCCAAAATCCCGACAGTTCCTAATAGTTTGTTGTATTCTACCACCGCCAAATTGGCGATTTTGCCAATTTTACCACTGACTGGCAACTACAAACCCTGCATTTTATTTTTATCTGGCTGGCGACTGCGACCCCCGAAGCACCCCGTCTTGCTTCGTGGTCGCTTGCGGTCCCGACCGGCAGTTTGAAAAACACTGCTTTTGATACATATAGAATTTCTCATCCTTTTCAATTCGTTCAATCCAGTTTTTTTTTCTTTCTGCTTAATTAAGTAGGTACCTGCCTACCTACTTAATAACTGGATATTATTTTGGTTAAACAATGACTTATAAGTACCTAGCAATGGTCCACTACTTCCATTTAGTGCTGTTATAAACTACGTAGGATTAATCTCTGGTTTTGATAATATTATTATGCACTGCATCTGCATCTATGTCAAACCTGAGACCAGTGTAGAACGTTGGCGTCAAGTAGATTTATGTGGCAATGAAAAGCGGACAAATAGAATCAAAACATGTCGACGATGTTGACATGTTTTATGAGATATCTGGGGCCTAATTACGCGCACCAAATCCTGAGCGATTCCAATCGTCTAACTGTCAAATTCCATACTAATTTTACTTATTTATATACTTATTTATACTTCTTGCAATGATTTTTTAATTTTTACCAAAACTTTTCAAGTTGTTTATGAAAACATCAGCTTAATAAAAAGAGGCCAATATTTGAGAATCGAAAAATATAATTATCGAGGTGAGTGAAATGCAATAAATTGCAAATAGAAAACAATAAAATCTTCCCAAACAAATACCCCCGTAATAGCAAAATCAGCAATATGTGCGAGTTCTGTGACCAATAATATCGTAAGTTTAGTTCCAACCACAAAATAGATGGCGTCCCCTCTGCCACTTACATGGTCTGCGCTGCGGTCGGTCTTCAACCCGAGCGAGACAGCATGCGCCGCCGGTACGTGCGTCAAAGCGAGACGACTATAGGCAATTACTCCGCCTACACTGGCGTACACGCATACAAAAGTCCATTTGACGGGCTCAGGCGCAGCGCTATATTCGCCCACAACTTCACTCCGATCAACTTCGTCATTAGTGGTGATCGAAACATCGATGTGTGTGGAAGTGAGGTGTAACTTTTCTAACATTTCTCACATGATTAACAATAACCAGTAACTAAAGTACAATTTCTTGTTCGAACGTGTTGTAATAAACATTGTCACGTGTCACGAGTTTTAGAAACATTAGTCAAAATGTGTGATAATAACAATCCCTCGACGCAAAGCATAGCGGACTACTTAGCTCAGTTGCTCAAAGACAGGAAGCAACTGGCCGCGTTCCCGAATGTTTTCCTGCACATGGAGCGACTTTTGGATGAAGGTACGTTGAAATCAAATGAAACTATTTATAAAGCATCTGCGGTAAAAGTATGCCCCAAACTCGAATTATTTCACAAGAATGATCACGAAGTGTGTGCGTCGTCAAACGCTGAACTGAAACGCATGATTTTACGTTTATTTTCGTCTTCACCCGACAAGTTATGGTCCAGCGATATTTGTAATGCGATCTCTCATTTCAAAAAACAAAGTAGGTAAAGCAACGTGGTTTGTACGTTGTCGATTTGCGGTCAGTAGTCGTCGGTAGAATTGTCGCTAACCAGGGATGGGTAAACGAATGAGTAAGTAAACGGGTTTGTAGCAGCATCTTCGCATCAAGATGTGATAACCTACCGAACGCAGCTGTTGTAAATAAATCTTAATTAACAGCGTTAGGGATTGCTGCGTTGTGCGAGTTGAGGTTATGTAATGGATGCGAGCGATATGAAGGGTTAGGCACGAGTCGTCTGGTAGTTAACCTGTTCGCAGGGCTGCGGCCATGCATTCCTTGCGAGCTGGCGGAATGTCGCCGCTGGGAGTACCGTACGGCGCTCGAGTTTAGTACGCGCACTCCTTGCCCGCCGTAGCCTCATTTTATTGCCACCAGTCCTCCGTTATTGTAGCCCTTATCTCTACTTTAATGCTTACACCGTTAACCCAACAGTGTGGTCCGAACATGTGTTCAAAGACTTCGGTAGTCTTTTGTCGTCCATAGCAGATTATAAGGCTATGTCAACTTGATTTCTATTTTCTACTATATACTAGGTAGGTACAAGTGTAAGGCAAATACATTTTAGGTAATTCGTAGGTAACACTATCTATTAGATACTATCGTGTATATTCATCGATCAAATGCCATAAAGGTAGGTACCTACCTAAACAAGAGATGTACGAAAACGAAAGTTCTTGATAAAAAATTCTGCCAGCAGCCAATTGTTTACCTTGTTAGTTAACTTCAGGTCATAGTTGTCAGGTAGATACTCGCCTACCTTAAAGCTTGATCACACTCAGCAACTCATCGCTGCGAGTGCCTACTCGCCGCGAGTATTCGCTGTGTGTGACCGAAGCATTAGAAACCCAAGTCACGTTTGATTGCAAGCAAGGTCTAGTGAACCGATAGTTGGACATAACCATTATATTTTACTGTTGTGTGATGTCAAGTGTTTTTAGCGACAATTTCCCAGATGCTGCAGAATTAATCCCCACGTAAGTACCTATTGTAAAATAGTTTAGAGAACACTAAGCTAGTTTTCGCATAAAATTCTACATGTACTCACAGTAACTAGGTATTAAAACAGATGTCGTCAAGTAGGTCCGTGTTCATCGTTTTTGCCCAATCCAATGTTTACTCGCATTTAAATGAGCCACTTGGGAAACATGTCAGTATGGTACGTATCCAATATGATTCGTATCGGTACAAGCACAGAACAGTGTTCTGTGGGTACAAGCAGGCAGGCCAATGAGCAAATAATACTGCTTTGCTTTCTGAACTGCGAAGCCTGTTCAAAAATAGAAATCACATGCCAAAAACAAAAAACACGCATTAAAAAGGTTTTTTTCTCTCACGACACTTATTACTTCCATTTATTATTTACATTTCAAATGGTTCATTTAACTTTTGCATATCGTAGTAAACTTTTTTATAAAAGATGATGACATGGGCATTTTCTTCAACATGACAATCAAGGTCTTCGCGTGTGTCGATAATATTCGTCGACGACGTAAGTATACGAATATTGGGAAACACAACATTTTAAACTGTAAGATATTGGTCATCATTCTGAGATGATCTGATGATAATGATCTCCATAATCAGACCAGCTTTTTGTACCTACTGATGAGCTGTATACCTATAGGTATTTACCCAATGGGCCATGAACTTTATCCTGAACAAAAGTTAAGATGTTCGAAATGTTTTATGGTATGCTCCACACTTCGTCGTTCGGTGGTTTCTTTGGATTTTACGAAAATATCGACGGCGCAGCAGGCTGACAGTCGACAGGCGTGGCGTATCGCGTTACGCCAAACTAAGGAAATACAACGGCTATTTTAGACGCCAGAATATTATCAAGCACAAGGACGGTAATAGTTTGCTTCACTGGAATCCAGAAGTTTAACGCGAGAGAATAGCAGTTGTACCTAACTTGTAACTCCACGCTGTGGGAAATAAAACGTTGATGTTAACTACTCATTTCCTTATTAAAAATCTTGTCCGCATCGGGAAGTTTAAAGTTCATGACTTTAATAGCAAGGCGGAGTACCTACTTCCCATAATATTTACTAACATTTAACAGAATGTTTCATCGTCACAATGAATTTAGTTCAATGACTGTCGGGCTGTTTGCATTCCGAACAACAAACGCTACCATCAGTAAGATAACAATGTGCTCTTCGAAAATAAAAACATGATTTTGGCAATCACAACATCGAATATCTAATCATAAAAATCGTGTAAAGAGATAGAGGAACATCAATGAATGATGGAGGGTCTTAAAACTAAGTTTATCGCAATAGTACACATGATAATGTCATTAACTATACACCCGATTTACTGATATTTTTTTATCAGCCTATTACAAGTGTTTGATTTGCTGATTATAGCGATAACTGATAAAGTAAAGAGTAATGGACTTACGAACAAAACATAAAACGAGGAGCAGAAAACTTTTTAAAAACTTCATTAATGTAGATGTGGGAGGATATTTGAATGTTACAGAATGTTTTACTATACAAAAGTTATATTCTTTTTGTTGCACTAACCCGTGCTGAGGACAAAAGTTGTCTACTTTCAAACCATACCTACATGCGCTGACCTCTTTTAGACAGCAAACGAAATTAAATGGCGTCAAATTAACAAATAATATTGCAATAATTCCGATTTGATGCGTAGGCGCCACCCGCCTCCACTTGACGGTGCTGCAACCCTCCGGCCAATGTGAGTCTTAGTAGGGTCTTTTAAGGTTGCTTAGCTTATGCGATTAGATCTCTGCCCACGTCGCTGACCAAATGAGGGTAAGCAGTGGGTAGCGCGGAGGCGGAGAAGCCAAGGCTCCCGCCGTTCTCCAGCAGGTTAGTGCGTGCCGTGGGTTGCTTAATTAAACTACTTACTCAAAAAACTGACGATACCTACTCAATTTATTGGCGCTTATGGGTGACCAATATTATTAATGGGTCAAACAGTCTCAACGGATATGACTAATTGGCTTATTTACATTACCCCATCCAAGTGATCAGTAAAAAATTAAAAGACGAAGGAACAAATTTGTTGACGATAAAATGAAGATGCATGTGTTTAGCTCCCATCTAAGAGATTGCCGCCTTCCAAGTGATGTTTCCTTATATGGTCCTTACAAAATAACAGGAAAGGTAAATATTTACGCTTATTATCGTTTCGATCTCGATAAGGCAGTAAGTACGTGAACGAGCTACCTACTGTTTGCATCTCTAGAAAACTGGATCAGCTATTCTTTGCTGGTTCCCACGTCACTGTGATTATATATACGAGTTGATGTCGGCTCCGGCTGCTTTGCAGGGACGTGATCGTTCTACTAACGAGAGATACTTTTTCTCGGATCTTGGAAATTGCTCATACACCGCGCGCTCTGGTGTGTGTGCGAAAATGCGACTGACAGCTTACAATAGAATCTATTGGCAGACGCATGTCACAATCTTGATAAAGTAAAGTGCGACTTTTTACAAGAAAGCTACAGTTCCACGCCTTGAACTCGAGTTGCCTTTCGCTTTGTCTAAGCAACCCACATTCTGTGACACGTATCCACCTAAAATGTTAATCAAAGTGCGTGACCATCGAGTCGGGTGTACTTGAACGCACAAAGAATGCGTTCGGGAAGGGCGCGTGGGTGCAAGGCCTGCGTGCACTGTAATTTGAAATGAAAATCGCTTCAGAATGCCGGCCTGGGGTGAACCTGTCTTTGTCTCGTAGGCGGACGAAGCCTACGCGTGTTTCTAACAACAAATCTATTGCCCTCAGGCCCTACTTCCGTCAAATCATACAATCTGGCACCTACGCCTCATTATTTACTTCGACTTTTTCAAAAGCATTGTAGTTCCCTAGAAGAAAGTTCCCATTCACTAAGGTGTGTCTATAAGTGGCTCTTGCAATGCATTCCAGAGAGTATAATTAATTAGTATTTGCAAACAAACATACTTTATCTGCATATGTGAATATTCAGTATGCCGGTAGTCCAGTTTGAAACAAGAAACTTCATTGTATACACAAAAGGACTTGTTAGTGTGGGAGACATCATCCCACACTTGTGCTGTTGCCAGGATTTTAAAACGTGATTGCCTACAGCCTTAGTTTTTTCATCAACAATAATTTTTATGTTGTCTTGTCTTGTTGAAACGAAATCTTTTTCTCTTTTAGGGACCTAATAGATATCCACATCCACATATACCGGCGGATGTTTCAACTTATTATCTCGTCCAAATACGGAAAACTGGGTGTGCTTTGAGAAACGGACACAGTTGTGAGGACGAATACCTCAAAAATACAAACTATACAGGGTTACCCTCTACAATTCCTGAGACACAAATTAGAATTTATGTTTTACTACAACTTGTTCTATAAGATTTTTGATAGCAAATTTTTGGTATCGCACTCTACCAATACCGCAGCCTGCGGTAAATTATTGTTCTTTATAGAAAAAAATCCACTCTATTTAACACGTTATATGGTTTTAAGTATTAATTATAATGAACAGCGTCACTACAAAGCAGAAAAACTGAATGAAAATCGTAAATGTATTGAGAAATCGAAAATTTAAGGTTAGAACAAAACTATTATTATCGTGTTTCACGAATTGCGCATTTTTGAGGTAGGTAATTCTGTATCGATATACAGGGTGACTAAGAATTCGTTCATCTAGAAACATAATAATAATATGGTGAAAAAAAAATAACGGGTCAAAACAACTTTTTTTTTACTACTTTGCTCTTGTGTATGTACCTTACCTCCAATCTTAACTTCGGCAGTTCCATCGAGTTCAAAGCCAAAATTGTTGCCAAAAAACTAGGGGTACTCAATAAAGTGAGACAGTACTTCACGCCATGGCAGCTTTTGGACCTATACCAGACACAGATCTGGTCATGCATGGAGTACTGCAGCCAATTCTGGGATGGTTCAGCCAAGGACAAGTTTGCGGCTTTGGACGCGATTAAGCGCCGAGTTATCAAGCTAATTGGAGATGAGGAATTGACGAGGGCAAGATTACGGCCTCTGGAGCACCGTCGTAAGGTCGCTTGCCTTTCCGTCTTCTACAAGATGTATTTTTGAGCGTGCACAGGGGCTAAATGAACTTATAGGATGAATTTAAGGGAAGGGGATTCAAACAAACAACATCAGGACGAAAAGTAATAAAATTCCTAAAAAACTGTTTTGAGCGTCTTATTGTTTACGCATATCGGACGCCAGACTCTCAACGTTACGGTCCTTTCGACCACTTCGGATTTGGATTCACAGGTTAGAGCCAAAGGTCGGAAATCACGAATATTTACAATATGTTTTACCATTTACTGATTAACCATTAATAATACTATTTCTCACAATGAAAACAAAATTCTCTCAAAATACGGTGAACGAATTCAAAGTCACCCTGTAGTTTTCATGGCATTTTCGTCAACATCTTGGTCGACCAATATGATTTTAAACAGCAACCGAACGTACGAAAGTATGGGCCTGGTTTTTCCATACTTATTGGCTAGTATTCGTCGGTACGCCCTTGACAGAGGGGTTTTGGTTGCGTATACATCTTAATACGCTACGTTAATTCTTAGATACTGCGGTTCATATACCGATCACAATGGCTGTTTTTTAATTGGCCTAAGTAAACAATCTGTCTAAATAAACACTGGAAAACTATTGACCCACTAAACACAATGAGCGAATAAATCTCGTTGAGACAAAATAGGTCCCCAGGTGCCAACATTGTATTGTCTGTCGGTGATCCGACGATTAGCTTGTGGATTGTTAAAAATATCTCTGACAGCTTTATGCTAACAATCTAGTTTTGGGAAACAGCATTTACGTAGGTACCTAGGTAGTTACAATCAATAGGCCATAAGCGAGGATGGTCCTAGGCAAAATATATTCAGTGTTACACGTAGATAATGTGTTCTTATCTAAAGGACCAATGCATTGTATAGTTAAGTATTAAAATAGTTTTTAAATAACTGTTACGCTGATGGATCTGAGTTGTCTGAAATAAAATAAATTTATTGATTCAATATTAAATACATAAACGTTGATTGAAATAAATCTGATACGAGGTGTATCTATACAAATAGGTACTAAAGCTGTAAGGGTCGCTTGCAGAAGCACGCTAAACCGATTTAAGTCGAAATTTTGACAGTTAATTTTGTCTCTGTCTGATATAATTATGTCTGACTCGCTCTATTTCTTTGTGCGCGCATCATGCAAAAACCAGTGAAAGGAATTAAGTAAAACTCACTGTGTAACATTCAGGCTACAAAAAATCACGCTTAAGTAAGTCCCTGGGGAGTAAGAAAATCATCAAAAGCTGTGAGATCATTGAACACTGATTTAGGTAGGTTACAATTAACCAGGTATATAATTAAGAACTAGATAGTCTACGCACTGCTCGTCGGAAATATCTACATCTGCCACCATCAGAATCAGAACCATATCGCGAGGTGCCTAGATAATTTCGTCGGGTTATATGGTGCGCGAGACGCTGTATGAAATAGTTTCTCCTTTTGTATGTCTGTTAATTGATTACATTAGCAGAATATTTTTATAATGCATGTAACATTATAAAAATATACTGCTAATGTAATCTTAGTAAAATTAGTGTTGCACATAATATGAAGGTGATAAAGGAACTGAATTAACAAAGATATTTATTATTTAAAATAAAAGTGTCAGAAGTAAGAAAATCAGTACCTATAGACAACATAACAGCACTAACTGAAAAGAACTACCGTAGTCAGATTGCCTACTCTTTATACTGTACTATCACCACGAATAATCAATCACACATAGTTTATATTTGCATAAAATATGAAAAAGGTTTCAATATTATTTTCTATTTATTAGAATACATGTTTTTTAATTTAGATTATTTTTAGCACCAGAAAAATTGGGGGCAAATCTTTAAGTTTCGGATCATTTTGGAATTTTTATGTTGGCTATGATAACTTTTTATTTCTGATATTTAAAAAAAAGTTTACGTCGAATGAGACGGTACGTTTACGTTTGAAGACCTTTTTGCCTACCTACCCTTTACGCAGCGTTGCCAGATACACTGTAATTACAGCAGATCTACTGTATTTTCACACCATCTACTGTTTACTGTAATAACAAAATTACAGTGTATGTAGAACACTGTAATTTTTCAACAGCAAAAAATTGAGTTTCTTTAATGTAAACTGAGACGCAACTTATGGGAAAAAAAAGAAAATTACGGAACGCAACCGAAACAAACCGGCTCCTAGTAACGCTCACGATCCACCTCCTCTCACACAACCCTTGTTCTTATTGGAAAAATATTTAGCCGGCATGAGTACCGGCGCCGCTCCGTGGAATTCCCCGTGATAGACTAGAAACACTTCGTAGTATTAACCGCCCAAATTATATCAATCGTGTGCTAAGTAAGTTTTCAATCCTATAACAAAATTTTAATTAGCAGTATAAATTGAATGTTTCGTTCGTTTCGCGCGCAAAGAACACAAAGCATTACAACTTTACTGTATTTGGCTTCTTTAGTTGTGAAATTGAAAAATTAAAATGCCTAATTCTTCTAGTGATGACAGTGATAAAAATAACCAAAGTGGACCATCGACTCCTAAAAAACCAAAAAAGCTACATTACACACAAAAATTTAGAGATGAATGGTTAAAAGATAATAGTTTCAAAACTTGGCTGCAACGTGACCCGAAAGATCCTTACCGTGCAGTTTGCGTTCTATGTGATGCTGCACAGAGTGGCGACAAAGAGGCATGGTGAAGGCGCTAAGCATGTAAAAAAAAAACTACAGCAATTGCGCCAGCACAAACATCAATTGCCACTGCATTTGAAAAGTTTAGGCAGTCCGATGATGACAAATGCAAAGCTTCAAAGATTAAGTTGGCCGTTTTTGTAGCAGAACACAAAATTTCTGTTATCAAAAATCTGCTGTAAAATACACTGTATTTTTTTCTTACATTTACTGTATTTTTGTTAGTAACACTGTTATTTTGATCATGAAACACGGTAATTTCAATTTCCTCATCTGGCAACACTGCCTTTACGGGAAACAAAAAAAAAATCGTATCGAAACATCGTCTTTGTCATAAAAACAACAAAACCGAAATGCGCACCAAATCCTGTCAAAATCCTTACTTTTCACTGTTAGAGAATAATAGGATAATGCGACGATGTCGCGCCCAAAATATGTTTGACTATGCGTACAAACGAAGTTTCGTACGAGTTGTAATTAATATGTTTGGGTTGCTCAGTCCTATCTAACCTATCGTTCTAGGCCGAATATTAATGTTGGGCATAAGCATCCCCAATGCACGCCAAATCATCCTAATATGTGCATTGATGTTATAATATCGTATTTGAATTGTCATAGTGAGCCGCGGGATGTGGTTCTATGAAGCAGGTCCCCTGTATGCGTGCAGTCAACAATTGGGTCAACCGACTCGTTTTTGTGGTAGTCATCTGTAACGTAAATAAGTGAGTGCACGCGTATACGGATATGACACGCTGCCGATTGCATTAAAAGGTGTCTACTTCTTATTGCTTACAAGCTTCATGTTATTGTTATCTGTATGTACCTACATGTGCAAGTGCAAATAAATCATTTATCTATCATTCTGTTCCCGGGCCTCCTCATCCAGCCGCTACCAATTTGCCTTAGAACGTCGGTCCAGTGCACTGATGCTATGCTGCGTTTGGAAATATTTTGCAAATAGATTTAAATGACAAACCACCGTATAACATTGGATATTTCGTCGGCTTATTGCAAGAACTCATTAACCGACATATTCACTATTGGTAGAAAAAGGACTTTTTAGTTTGTGTTAGTTAATGGTTGTGTTTCCTCCTCCTTATTCCCTATAACATCGTTAAAATAATGCCTGAAATATACACTAAAACACCACTATTGTATGATTGTTCAATACATCTCTATGTCCATGTCGTAGCCATATCGTAGAATGTGCCATACATATCATGATGTGGTTTTTTTTTTTTTTTTTTTAACAGGTTCCGCCACTATTTATTATGTGGCGTCCTTTAGTCTTTATTATAAAATGGTAAAAAGTTATACAATAAAAATTCTTATATCTAAAGTCTAAAATTTAAAATTATATAGTAAAAATGTCTTCACATTAAAATGTATATAATAAAAAATTCCTATTTCTAAAGTTTAAAAAATTTAAATTATGTAGAAATGTCATAGAAAAATAAGTAAAACTGTTAAAAAATAAAATGCTACAATGAGTCATGGATAAAACTTAAAGAATGTCAATATAAAGTAAAATAAAAAATTAAAATAACAATGAGTTTGCTATTCTATGTATGCCCCGACGCCTTGTCTCTGTCTACTCCTATGAGTAGAGACAAGCAAGGCGCCGGGGCTTAAAAAATAAAAGTTAAGACATGAAAAGTAAAACTGTCAAAAATTTAAAATTATGAAGTGTAAAACAAGTGTCAACACTTTTACAATAGTTGAATCGCCTTCCACTCGTCCGGCCTGTCTAAAAGTAAAAATGGGTCAATATAATAATAAAATAAACGTAGATTCATGGTAAAATAAAAGCAGAGATAAAGACAAAAAATAAAAACAAGTTTAAATCCGGCCCCCATTAGCTTTGGAGGCCGCTTTCGTCACTCCCAGGGCGAAGGGCAGGAAGACGTCTCGACTCTTGGAGTCGGCCATAAAGGCGGCGAATGCCTCGCACCTCACCGCTGCTCCCAGGAGTATCTCGCAATCGGCCCGAGCAGCTCCAAAACGGGGGCACTCCTCCAGCAGGTGCTCCAGCGTTTCGGGAGTCACGTCATCACAAATGCAGGATGGACTCCCCGCGAGCTTGAACCTGTGGAGGTACGCTCGAAAGCCGCCGTGCCCCGTCAGGAATTTGCCAAGGACTTTGTGTAAACAACTTGTCCCCCCGCCAGATGTAGAACGTCGGCGCCCTTCCCTCGTTGAGAACCTGCAGATCCACCTGGGCTGCGAACTCGGAGAACAGGGTTCCCCTCTGGTCCTCGCGCTCGCAGCCCCACCAAAGGCTTTTGGCGTTGATGTCCCCGCCGAGAAGGACCGCACTGGTGCCCATGCGGTCCATGAAGGCCTGGATGTCCCGAAGGTAGGGGCTAAGGTCTTGGTCTCCCTCGAGGTACACCGAGACCAGGCCGGTCTTCTGCCGGTCCCACTCCACCACCACCGCCACGACGTTCTCCGTGATGGTGGTGGCGTCCTGGACGACAGAGAGGGCCGGGTCGATTATTAGGATGGCTGACTTGACCGGTTTAGCCGGTTCATGATGTGGTTAGCCATATCACGAAATGTGTCCTTTTCATGAAAAGGCCAAGTCAAACTGGCCGTATCGTTAAATCATCAACGTTTGACGATATGGCAATCTGCGTTTTGCCATATCATAATGTAGGCCCTATGACTTTTCCATGCACCAACCTGATTTAAGTTTGACATATTTACTGAATTGAGCTGAAAAATAGATTGAAGATGCCTAACGTATTTAGTGTTTTGGTGCATTTGAACCTTATAGGTTGAATAAAATACCAATAAAAGAAGCAACAGTTTTTATTTTATCACTCGTAAAATACAATGCGGTACAATGATTACAACAAAATGAGATTTCTGCCCTACTTTCCTCATTTTGCACAGTATTTACGGGAATATTGCCGTCACTAGAAATATTTTCTGTCGCCTCCGTGGTTGAAATACACAACAAACTAACATCAGCGCCTCTAACGGTGGATAATAGAAGCATTTTACGATATGGCCGCTAACGTTTGGCCGCATCATGAAATAGTCATGCATTTCGCTATTCAAATCGTCAAACGTCGGTCGCTCATTGATCTGGCAAAGCCATTTCATGATACGGCCAGTTTGACTTGGCCTTTTCATGAAAAGGATACATTTCGTGATATGGCTAACCACATCATGATATGGACAATTCCATGATATGGCTACGACATCCATACCTTTAAAAAAAAGGGGAGCCTTTGCAGTTAATGACTTCTTGCAATAAGCCGACGATTTATTCTATTCCACCTGGAATGAGTTAGCGAGCGACAACCGACGGGAGGCGGCGTGGTGAGGTAGAAAATTATAATAGTAAATTTAATACAACCGCGAAAAGGTTTCGAGGGACGAAATTTGGAACGGAGATAAGGGGTCAGGGCACTTCATATTAGATTATATTAGATTTATTGCACAATAAGCTTATTTGCACAAAGGCGAGCTTATTAGAGCTTCCATTCGTAATGTATTTCTTTTATTAAAAAAAAAAAAAAGTTTAATTTTTTTTATGACTAATGAGTATTTTCTTCCATCTAATCTATGTCTCAAGGGACGAAATTTCGAACGGAGATCAAAGAGAATATAACCACTACGTTTTATTTTATTTGACGGAGATAGACCATGATCTTGATTAAGGGGTAAAGGCACTTCATATTCTGATCCAACGCGAACGAAGTCGCAGACACAGCTAGTTAATAAGTAAAAACTTCGTTAGAAATAAGTAGAAATATGTTATGAATGTTATTCCGGATACATTTAGTTAGTTACCTCAGTCATACTTGTAATTTTATCTAAATCGCAAGTATTCATTCATAATGATCACAACAATATTTATACTTGTATTGTATACACCTATTCATTATAAATACAAACCTGTGTAAGCATTAAATCGCTTACCGCTGTTATACAAACGTAATCCAGGTTGAAGCCTTTAATCCTATCAACATTATTTGTATTATTATAGGCATTCACAATAATGCATCACTTAATCTGAAGCCCAACAATAAATTTGGTCATTTATTTGCATTACTTACTTACTGGAACATAAATATAGAAAATTAGGGTCGGTAAGCACTCTTAAAAATATTAAGGCATTGGAAAAACTTCGAGGAGACGATATTTTTTAAAGTACATACCTATGTAGATACCTATATCAGGTTCTTGTGTACTTGTTTAGCTTATTTAGATTCACGAACATAGCTCTTACGCTCAAACTCATTCCAGGTGGAATAGAATACTCAATGTAAAACAGTGATTTGTAATTTAAAACTGTTTGCGAAATATTTACAAACGCAGCATAGGGGCCCATCAGCTCACAAGATCGACGATCTAATTCAAATTGCTGGTAGCAGCTGGATGAGGATCGCCGAGAACAGAAAGATGTCGCGTACTTTAGGGAGGGTTATGCCCAACATGAATATTCGGGCTAGAACGATAGATTAGATTAGACTAAGCCACCCAAACATGTTAATTCTTTGTACGCACAATCATACATGGTTTTAATGCGGTATCGGCGCGACATCGTCGCAAGATCGTGTTATTCTCGAACCGTCAAAGCGCATTTTGAAGATGGTTTGTGTTTTTATAAAAATCTGTGATCGCTCGCCATCTTGCACTTGCAGTTTTTTACTTTCTCGTAAAGGGTAAGCAAAGGTCTTAAAACGTATAGTCCGCACCACCACTGAACTTCATTGAGCTAAGACAGTTTCGTTCTTATATCAATACGGATAAGGTCTTCTCCGTGGGACATGAGTGATGGCGCGTGCCCTACCGCCTCATTCGACCTAAACTTTTTTTTAAATGTCAGAAATAAAAAGTTAACGTAGCCAACACAACAATACTAACTAATAAAATAAAAAAGTTTCGCCCACAGTTCCGGAAAAAACAATGTTTTCTAATAAATATAAACAATAGGTACTGAAACTTTTTTCGTCTTTTATGCAAATATAAACTATGTGTGATTATTCGTGGTGGGTGGTACATATTACTTAAAGAGGTGATGTTTTTGTCTCAGATTCTTATTACGTTTCGAAACGCAACTATCGGCAGTTATTTTTTAAGTTTACTTTGTTAAGGGCCGGTTTCTGAATTGAGAAGAAAACTAAATACTTAAGTAACGTTCTGTCACGCTCTTTTCTGAGAAATTCGAAGTGACAGCACTACATTTAACTATTCACTTAGCGAAATTCTCAATTCAGAAACTGGCCCTATGTTTAACTAACATTGACAATTGAGTGTTTACTTCTGACACCTTTATTCTAAGTAATAAATTTAATAGTTAATTCAGGTCTCCTATAATTTTTAAATATGTGCAGTACCTACTAATTTTACTTACATTGCATAAGCAGTTTAATTTTATAATCCTTTTTAGTAAAACAGTTGAGACTTACAAAAAGAGAAACAATTTTGCAGACCGTGTAACCCAGCGGAATTATTTAGGCACATCGCAATATGGCGATTCCCATGGTGACAGATAAAGATATTTCCGACGGGTAGTGCGTACACTGACTGGTTCTTTATAACCTGGTTAAATGTATCCGTCATCGTGGTAAAACCACTATTCAATGACCTCACAGCTTATGGTGATTTTCTTAGCCCCCCATGGAATTAAGCGTGTTGTTATGTAGCCTATATGCTACACGGGAACCTAAGCTATAATTCTGGTGAGTTTTACTTCATTGACAGAGGCAAAATATATGGATTTATTATCTGCATCCTCCTTTGCTATGGATATATTAAAAAGAAGCTGTGGTACTTAACTCAGTAAATAATAATTCCAATTGCCTATTGCTTAACGGCAATATTGTGTGTGCGAGAGGCAAATAGGAGCGCTGCGTTCACAATAATAGTACGGTGTGCGAAAAGGAAGTTTAGTTGCGGAAAGCACATAGACGATAGACCCATGCCAGCCTGAACCAAACCATTAGATAAAATACTAGCAGCAACTGAAGAGAAAATCAAAACACCAACAACACACATCTTAAAAGAAAATGAAGAAGAAATGAATCACTCAGAAGTGTGATTCATTTCGTAATTCATCCAAAACAGGGTCTCAAGTCTAGTTCAACTTTCTACAAGGTGTGTAGGCGAAGGCGCCGCGGAGACGGCACAGAGATTCGCCGGTAACAGTTTTATTGGTGCAGACAGACGCGTTTTTCTAATCAACTTAGATACTTGTACCAATAGGCTCAGGTTATAAAATTGAACCTATGTATTTACAAATGAGCAGCTCATTTGATTCCTTGTGCATTAGTTTCAAGATAATTTTGAAGACAACGATAATTTTGAAACTGAAAAAGCTAGTCGATAAGTAAGATTTGACGTTTTTAAAATATCGCACTTTACCGATTTAACTAGTAAATCAGATACTCCCAAGAGAATATTTTAAATGCTAAATATGTTTCTACCGTGGCAGCCTCTGCCATTCATTAGACTAGCTGTTTCACTGCACTTCACATTCGCTTTCTATAATCGATAGGTTGTTCTAAGTAGCTGCACAAACGGCAGTGACGAAAGTTCCACTGTTGCTTCACACATGTGGTGTGGGATGGAACCGGCGCCAACCGCATCTAGCCTCAGTCTACGTGGCTCAGAGGCCCTATTCATACAGCAGCATTGGGCAATTGGGTGAACGCACAACGTTCAACGATTCATTCATCCAATGCGAATTATCCAACTTCCGACACTCGATTTTAATTATTCACACAAAAATTAATTGAGAGGTCACTTGAATTCCTTAGATTGAAAAATCGGCCAAGAGCGTGTCGGGCCACGCGCAATGTAGGGTTCCGCAGAAAGTGGGTTTTTTTATCTGCTTTACAGAACTAACAACTACAGTCATTTTCAATGGATTTTGTACAAAGTTATACTTTTATAAGTTGGTTGCCTATTACTCGTTAACTAGTAAAGCCTACTTAGCCGTAATACTCGTACTTTTCCTTTCAACTTTATTATATGTGCTACTACCCTGAATTTTTTCACGTTTCTACAATCAACCGCTTAGCCAGGAGAGAGGGGGGGGGGAGACACCCTACCCAGACAAAAAGCTTAATATTTCGCAAACGGAACCCTAAATCGAAAAATGGTCGTCCTAAACCTACAATAATTTTCACCGTCTAATCCAACGATACCCGACATGATGGGGTAGACGAGAAAAATAAATCATCCCGTTTCATGTAAAAAAAAAATCCAACATTTTAATAACTTTATTGGCGTGATAAATATGTATACACACACAAAATTACAGCTTTCTAGTACCACCGGTCTTTGCGCTGGGCCGCGGACGGACAGACAGACAGACAGACGGACATGGCGAAACTATAAGGGTTTCTTGTCGGACTACGGAACCCTAAAAACGAGCAAAACTAGAAAAGTTTAATCCAAAGAAGGCTGCACAATAAAGTCCATCGACTAAGAAAATGTTGTTTTAACTTTAATACTAAGGAGCGTAACCGTTTATGTGAGAAAAGAGATGTGTATCTGTGTCATGGGTTTGAGTCATCGCTTTGAAGTTGGCTGCTTTCTGTGTAAATACGAAGAGATCCTTCAATATTCATCTCTTTCTTGTCTAGAAGAAACGACTCTCTTTGTCTGCTGCTTGCGTGAGTTGACCTCCATAAATTCAGATCTGTTAATTTACACGTAGGTACTTACCGATTTTGTAAAGTCTGCGTTCTATTCCCTGCATCGCAGGACAAAATAGCCTTTTAGTGTAAGATCTTAAGGCACATCAGTTTCAGAAAAGAAAAGAAAAATCATTATATTTAACCGCCATATAAAATCTTTCTTTACTTAGGATAATATAACATAGTAGGTACAAACAAGACGAGGTATAAACAAACGAGAATAAAAAGCAGCATTAACTAATAATTTTTAGTGCTTAAATAAAGCAATTTTTGTTATCATAAACATAAAATTACATCTGTGCGTTATATGAATTAAAATCTAGTTATTATATTTATCTAAATCACTAACCTGCTCCAATGACGCAGTGCACCGACTGGTAGTTAAGGTCACTAGGTCCCTATAAAGTTTACATTTCAATACTTATCAACACAATTTGATTGCCGGTTTATTTGTATAATCACGATAAAGTCATACTTGCTTCTACTTCACATCTTGTGGCCGTACCTTGCATATATTCCATATTATGATGACATTTAATTTAAGTAGATTCTCACTTGTTTCAATATCTGCACGTTGTTTACAGAAAGTCAATAATCATTTGAGATGTAGGTAGGTGTTATACTTATGCAAGTTTTTAGGGAAACCTCAAACGTTTCTGAGGGCCATCTACAAATATTAACTAATTTATTTGACTTTATAATAATGGTTACATTTATTCATTCTTCGAGACTTCCTGCAAGAAAAACAAGTTAAGTAAGCTAAAGCGAATTCATTTGATTTGATCTGGATGGTGGCCAATTTGTATAATTGGGTCATTTGTAGAATTTCTGAAGTGGCTGGTACCGCACCGACTAGCCTAACGAGATCGTTCAAACTATTATATATTTGTCCCAGATTGATAATTTTCACATTCCTTATGAACTCTTGTTTTCTACTGAATCCAAAGAAAAAAATTCAATGGTTCCTTTATTTCATTGTGAGTATTTGCACCCGCATCATCGTCATCGCCCTCTTTTAAGTTACATTTTAACGGCACTTATTGAACTCTGATAATATGGACGATAACGTTCCCCTCAATAAACTACCGTTTCAATCCGAGCGGCATCGGCAGCATTTGCGATATTCCAGTGGTCGTCTTATAACTAGTTATAACATAAAAATCTAGTGGAGTGCTTGGTGCTTTAGGTTTAATTTTGTAGTAGTTGAACGATTTACAAAGTGTAGTTGTATTCTGATGTAAAGATATCTCAAGATGTAAAGCAGACATTTAAAAGTAGTTTCGTTGTAGATTGCATTGGACATCACATTTACGCAAGAATTCTCTTGTCGCCTGCTTTACTGAACGCCAAATTGCTCGAAGCGCGTATGTTTACTCAGTTACGAAAGCGTATGCGAAGTAAAAATATGCCTGAGAACATCAAACGTAACATGGAATATTCAGTTAGAGATAGTTCGGTTTTTTCCTTTATTTCACTGGGCTAATGTCAGTTACACCAAAATCTACCTAAACGTGATATCTTACTGTTGGGAATTAGTCGTCTAATCTCGCTGATAGAACTTTATACGAATTAATTGAATTTTTTAATGACATGCCAAGCAGTATATTTTATTATTAATAGAACATCTGCTGGCTGCGTTGCCTCACGGATGCGCTATTTAGGGCCAGTAACGTAATATTTTTAATGTATCTTTCTGCCTGACAGAAAGCGAGAAATTGAATCATCATTTAAAATGTGTTCTTTCTTTTCCAGGTAAGCTTTGATCTGCTGGCGAAATGTTAACACAACTCAAAATGTTTTCAAACGTAGTAGGTAAGTATAGGATTTATTTATTTTTATAAAGTACATTGCCCGTCTTGAGGTTTATTAAGGATATCCAGATCCAGTCTTGTGTTTTGACTTCTATCTTTATTGATACCACTCGAGATCTCGAGTAGAGTCGAGCACTCATTAAGGCCCACAACAATGCGAGGCGCGGCACCCGAGGCTATAAAAAAATCAAGATGCAGAGGAAGGGAGTGCCTAATTGTTCCAAAAACGTCTCGTCTTAACTACTTATATCGTGCTTCCACAATGTTTTCGTGGTCGGCGTAGTTTAAAAACTGAAGAATTCCGAGAAAGATAATAAGGACATGATCGAATAAAAGATGTTGTGAATGTCAAACTCAGGAATTGCTCATTTTAGAGGTAACCCTGTAACCACTAATAATCCGGTACGAAGATTTAGGACTGACCAACAATCCGCTCACTAGCAAGACATTCTGAATCAAACTGCAGAGCAATAGCAATAGATTCACAGCAGCGCAGTGGTTTCATGTTCTTCCTTGCTCAACACAAACTACAGTCAGTTTTTCATATTAAGCTCCGTGATGATGCGTCTTGAATTTTCGGATGCAATTTTCCATGAACGATTAGCGAGCAGTATGGCATGATGCTTGGTTTGCTTGATTGACGAATAGTAACGCATGATATACGACTGGTATGAATGAAGCGATGGTCGCCAAGATTCAGGCCGATAGGCGTGCGCCAATGACGCGCGATTCCGGCGGGTTTCCGCCGCGCCCGTGCCTCACCGCAGTCGCGCGTAAACAATCACCAGATTTGTTTGTAACCCACTCGCTCCCCTCGGCATGCAACGATAGAGGAATCATGCTTTGATTAACTTTCGCTTTTTATAATACATATGCATTTTCGAAAATGTTTTCTACGTATTCCAGACCTCTGAGGTACCGCGTACTTTTACTCCATAGTAAAATTTATTAAGCCATTGTTTGGGTATTGATTTGCTGAAGGATCCTCCTGGAAGTCGTTAATGGATCGTCTTTCAGTTTACGCAACAAAATGCGTCGGCGCCGTATTTCGTCATTGCGGAAAGCTCGTCGGGCCATTAAATTGTTTTATTATGAACTCGACGCCATCTTGTGTATTTTTGGCTGAGATTCGGGTGTTGATCTGTTGGGACTCTGTCCAAACAATAATTAGTAGGTGTAACTTTATTTTCGGGCCGCACAAGATGTTTGGCGTGAAGCAGGGACGACAATCAGTTTCTTTCGCATACATTTTAAGCCAGAAGTACTTAGTCTGTGTAACTTTCTGATGTATTTATAACATAACTAATATTATTCAACGATGGTGCTATCATGGCAAAAATATTATTCCTAGAATGGGTTAATAATTTTTTATTTAGCACAGTTGACAGCACATCAACTTTTAAATTTTGGATACAAGTCGCCCGTAACGTTTATGAGTAGAGTGCACGGAACAGTTGATGTGCTGTCGATTGTACATTTATCATTGCGTCGACTAGCAAAGTCAAACAATTCTTCATGAACAAAGTGACATACATTTTCATTTCACAGTCAGAGCAAGTTGAATAACCGTAGTTTGTTTGTCATTCAATGTCTCGCCTTACGCGCTACTCGCATCACCTGATTTACTTCTCACTAGTTGTAGACACTGTCGCTATTTTTAATCTCACGATTCCTTGAAATATGAATGGGCTGCTGTGCTGCGACGGAAATCAGGACTGTCCCGTAACCTTTGCCTTAATATTTCTCTGGAATGAGTCAGATCCAACAGCGGATTCCAACAGTGGATTCCGAAATTCACTATCGCTTCCTATGTATGGTATGGATGGAGAGGATGTGACGTAACACGTATCGCAAAGTATTGAAAACGGGGGTCGTATAGTGCCGCCACACGCCAATCTGCTCCGTAATAGGCAATGCACGACCGGAGTCGTCGCATTGTATTAACAAGCCTACTTACTTTACTGGACACGCTGCTTTCGAGTTTCGCACCACACTAACTTGGGAGTCAATATGGGTATAAATCAAATAGCCATAGTTAGTCGGGGGCATAGGACTTGATTGGATACGTGCAGAGTATGTGCCCACTGAAAGATGTCTAAGGGTGTGGCGAGTGTGGGAAGACTACGTATTACCGTTGACAATTCAATAGTTGGTCGATGAAGAAATCAATGAATGGAGTTGAATGCTAGCGTCTTGCTGTTCCTAATTTATTAAGTTTCGTGTATGGCTCCAAAGGGGAGAGTTCTCGTTATTCAACTTAACATTTTACTGCAATGAAACCTTATGCTCAGCTTAATTAGATATAGGTATAAATAACAATGGAGGCTGAGCACTCAAACCGCAACTGCGTCTAGTGGTGCTCTGCGGTTTGCTGTTGAAATGAGATGTCATTAGCACTCCCTTAACATTTTTACATTGCACCATGCAATTATGAAACTGGTGCGTACAAGAAAACCATATTGATACAGTTCAGCATTGTTTGGTCCACCAGAAGGTATAAGAGGTGCAGCAAACAACTCTCTATTGTCTACATAGCTTCTGCATTTACATTATATTAGTCACCACTTTTCTAACATTGCCCGAGATATTTCGTTATACCCTTTTCATCCTCCGTTCTTAACACGTTCCTAAATTAGTTTTTAGCAACATTTTCTAACGCTTCCAAGCCTCTGCGGGCCCGTCTAGCTGATGGCCCAGCGTGGGAGACGAGTCAGGAACATCGACCCCGCGCACAACTATAAATATACTTGGATCTTTACCCCGCGTCGCGTCGGGAACTCCCTGCCTCGTGTTTGCTGTGCGTGAGTCTTTCGCTTTTCAGTTCACGCTTCGATCGAAATTAAATTTGGTGCAACATGTTTGCATTAACTCTTTCAATTCTATTTGTCTTTGATATCATTATTTAGGTAAGATTTATTTTCCTGTTTCAGTGCTATATTTTGTCCGCGATTCCTATGTAAGTAACAAGGAATTCTGGAAAACATGTATTGAATTGGTTAATTGCTTTCTATCATTGTCTGTTCTTCTTTGTATAGGATGAATCATACTACATGTTATATTCCTAGTAAGACAAAACACTGTATATCATATTTGGTCACGCGCACTCCGCCGTTGTAATTGGTTTCGTCAAAAAGGTCACTGTCATAAGTATCTTTATTGGTGATAGCAATTGAATCAGTTCCACTTGTACTTAATTAATCATCAACTGAACTAGACCGAAGAGAAATGACACGTCCGGCGTAACGGAATATTTAAAATTATTCTATAAATTTATTACATAATAATTACTCAAGAAGGAAGGAATTAATGTCAATGACCCCTTCGAATTAATCACTTTAGCATTCGCCCTTATAAACCGGCGGCGGCATGAAACCAGACGACATACATATCGAAACAAGCATATACAACCGATAAGGGCCTTTTGATGTAGAAACGGAACAAGCGATCGTGCCCCTGTTGTCTCCGACACTAGGTCAGGTCTGCTACGCTCTTAAGTTAACGGTATCTTTGAATTCAACAGCGATCCCGCAATATATTCCAATCGATCTCGCTGGTGCGGTCTTGCTCACACTCGTGTGGAGTAAAAATTACAGCGCGATCGGTGAACATTCGCAAATTCAGATCCAGTCATCGCGTAGTGTAAAATATATCGAAACTTTTATTTAATTAACTAGATTTCCAGCAATGATAGTGCAAATTGGGCTTTAAGCTTTTATGAATGAAATAAGTTTGTTGCTGACTGAAGTAATAATAGTGTAGTTTCATATCTGCCTTGGACTTGCTTTTGGCAGCCCCGTTGGATTATATCGTTTTTCATAAAAGTGAATTCAGATACTTAAAAATAAGTTCAGATTAAATTGGCACAACTGAATGGAATATTATCTTCATGCATAATTATCAAATCTTATCACAGACAATGATCAATCTCAAGAAACAAAATAATATGGGCCGTTGCACCCGGTGTAGTTCTAGCTGACGGTATATTAAAGCACCCGGTTCCGTCTTCGTTTGGAGAATCTAGTATCACTCGTGCCACTCGTGTGCTTGTCCTGGGAGAAAAACTTTAAGTCCTTGAATATATTACATAGTACGAGTAACATATTTTATCTGACAATTTAATCACTTTACCAATGACAACCATGCATACAAGCGTAGGTTATTTCAATAATAATAGATGCAAACATTTCGAATCATTTTATTGCGTCTTGTTAACTCCGCAGTCACGTTTAATTAGCACGAATGCCACTGTAGTTTTGAAGCTATGACGTCAGCCCGAAAATGATTTGACAATCAGCTGTGGATACAGCTGTCCTTATCTTACATTATGCAAAGCGAAGGGAGGGCAGTACATCCTCTGACCAAAACCCCACAGGCTATTACGTAGTAACCGGCATGCATGACATCATTTTTTTCGACTGCTAAAGAGATTAGTAATAATGTAAACACATAGTGTAAATTACTCTGACTCTACCTAGCGTGTTGTGGGAAGCGATGTTTAACATTGTAAAACTGTTGATCATTTACTTATTATGACAAAAAATACTCTTCCTAAATGTTGAAAGGCACGTGATTGGCTGGATGTGACTAACTCGCTCTTTAGTGTTGGCCAAAAAAACATAGGGCACTGGTCTACCGTCGTACCTGCTGCTGCATACAAGTTCCTTGAAACCCGTATTATTATTCAATTGGTTGGATTGCTCCCAACTTTTATTATTTTTTTATTACATATTACAACTTGACGTCATAATATAAGAAACTCTACTGTAATCTCTTGAGTTCAGAAAGTGGTGTATATCGGTTGATCATAGAATTCGTGGTATTTAGTCAGTAGTATTTAGAAAAGCATGATTGCGGTCTACAACCTAATATTAAGAACTGTTTTAAAAGGTGAAGTTGAAATTAAAGTCGCTAGCGAAGCTCAATGTGTTTCCAAGTCAGTCACTTCTTGGAATTTGGTTTTGTAGAAACGCTCACTTTCTAGTTCATTGGCATCTCTACTGTTTTTCTGAATAACCATTACAGTCCAGGTAGGAAGTTGGTTGGAGCAAATAATTACGAAATAAAGTCGTGTGTTTTGGTAAATAGATGAATTTATTCTTCTCATAAAGTCAAGGTGGTATGCTGCATGTTATCCTAGCAATTACCAGTGAGTTGCTTCTGAACAATTGCTCAGCTCAATTAAATCTGAGTGCCGTTTCTTGTATATTCAAACTGTTGGGCACGGACAATGGGGATGTTCGTTTCTTTCTTCCTTTTATGTCTGCTTTTGTAACGCATTCACCGACTTTTGTTTCCCGTACTATCGATGTCTTTTGTTTATTTCTGCCTTTTTTTAACAGAAATTTGATGACCGCTACATGACAAGTCAGCTATTTTTATTTTTTTGTTTTCATCTGGGTACAACCCATTACAGACTCAAATTATATTGAATCTATGCACCAACGCCTTGAGTTAAATAACTGTTCTGCATCCATTGCAGGCTGACCACAAACGTTGCGTTGAGATCTGTGAACGAAGCGTTTTCTCACAGCACTGTTAGGTATAGGCAAACACACCCTTAACTACACTAATATTAGATTCTAAATCGGAGTGGCATCATTCACAAAGAAACATTGTTTTACCGCCTGCACCGACATTGAATTCAATTGCTCTGGCAATAAAAGCTATTTTCGGAATTCAATTGTTTATGGCATCTCGAAGTGTGTCGGGAGTCTGAGTGGTTGCAGACGTCTCATGTTACCATCGTATGTAAGGTGTTAGCTTCAAATGATCAACCGCTCTTTATATTTAACTACTTACTGTTATTTGTTATGGCAGGCAAAATGGCCGATTACAAAGAGCAAGCTGGGTTAAACAGAAATAGCATTGAAAATGGACGTGTCAAACGCATAACTCCCATTATTTTTCTAAGTGACCAAGGGCACGGTTGCACAATTAGATAACGAGCCCGATACGGATAAAATCGTGTCCTAAAATCATGCAAAGTAATAAAGCTGTGTCGCTAAGTGGATGTTCATTTGCAGTAATGGTAATGTGCACTAAAATAGTGTTAGTACTAAAGGTACCGTAGGCGTTAAATAGATTTGACACTGAGCTAACAATGCAGCAAAGCCTGACAAAGTTACAGCCGTACATAAGCACTATACGAGTCAGCCATTGCAGTTGCTAGTTGCAGGCATTGTTGTTCCTCATCAGACAAATTGCTTATACACAATCGGTAGCAAAATACCGTACTTAGCATTAATTACCATTATTGTCAGGGCCTTACCACCTATCAGATGCGGCCTTGTTATTTGCTTTATAGTGTCAGTGGATCAGTAGATCCTTTTATCTCGACACTGTCAGGCTTGTGATGCAATAAGGACGGAATTTCGCTCAGGACGCTGTTGACTTTATGACAGAGGTGGGCTCAGTGAGATGAGATGGTGGGTATTCAACCTAACAAAGACTCTTTAGGGGTATAATAAGCAACTGATCAAATTCCATGAATAATAAATTGAATTCTTAAGGTGGAGTCGGCCTCTATTCATCTTATTTTTATGTGTGACACCTATTTTGTTTGTAGATTAAATCACAATGTAAATACGCTTGGTGCAAAACCCGAGATTGCAATTTGTTTTTTGTGAGTATCCATTATTCTCTTAACTAATTGGCTTTGGTACAAAACGCAGGATATATTACATTAGGTACGCAATATTTTTTCACAATTATCGTGCTAACAAATCACAATTACCTACGAGTGCAATCTGGGCATGTTGTTAGCGATCAGCGTTGGTCGTGACAATTTGTCATAGAACGCCTAGCTACAATGGGCCGTATTTCGTGTGAAATATGGCAGCTGTCGTGGACCTCATCAACATCGATCTCCCGGCACTGCATGGCAGCTACCATGATTTGTAGGGCTTATTAATCTTATTGGTTGCTATTCCTTACATCTTCTCAGTACCAGTCTGCGCGGTTTCATTCCGCGTTATGTTTCTCACAAAAACTGTGACGTGGTAACTTGGTGAGTTGTAACGCAATCCACATCCGGTGGAGTTAGCTGTGAAGAATTTGAATATTTGATCATTCCATAAGAGGCCAGCTACGCAAGAGCTAAGTAGAGCCATGATTGCTCTGAAACTGTACATACACTTGCATGTTTGCCTAAGAAACAACACCCGTCCAGTTAGCTGACCAAACACGTAACTACCTGTATGTCGGTTTCTTAGTTTCGTTTCATATGACCATATAGGGTCAGGGGCCGAGTGCCACCCACATGGTATGTCCATAGTCGTCATCGTGAGGCGGTAACTTCGTCTGACTAAGCCGCGGCGGCGAATAGCTACCTTTGTTAGATGCTGATGATGATTGTATAGTTTTTGCTGCGGTCGTGGGCGGCGCCCGATTCACCTTCGATATTAAGGCTGATCTCGTAGGTGGTAGAAGTCTGCCTACGTGGTAAGCTCAGGAAGTGTTGCAATACGTTACGCTTTTATTTCGTCAATGGTTCCGATTTTGTAGGCGTTTAATGTACATAATGTAGTTCGGTTTATATGTTGCTTGGGCACATATAGGGGTTTTATAATTTTCACATAACTGTTCGCGTTTTCTTTCGTGGAGGAGGTGTGATGTGAAAGCAAAGCTATCATAAACGTGCAGTGCTTCTCGCTGACGGTATCTGCTTGCAAATTATTTAATTTTCTTAACGTGTATCGTTTGGCTTACAGTGTTGATGATATAGCATTATGTTTTCAACTGTCTAAACCTGTAATTTCATCGCCTTCCCGACGGCTTTAACTTCACCGCAATCTCCTTAGCTTCTGCTTTTAACCGTGGCTTGGAATTGATACCCATGCGAATGGAGCTGAAGTGTTTTACATCAAGCCGAGGGAACTATTTTAATTTGATATTTGTTTATTCAAACTTCCTCCTTGAACATTTAACGGTCACTCAAGAAGGCAGCTGAAGCTGTGCCGTCGAATTGTTCATAGTTATTTATAAATAGTGACATTACGATGTGGATGCAGTAATCAATCAATTTAACCATCTTTTTCACGGCTTATAAGTCACGATGAGAATACATTTAATACAATAATTCCACCATCTGAGATATGTCTGAGCAAGTTTGCCCGAAAGCTAACCTGTTTGCTCGAAAGTGTAAATAAGCTACCGTTCGTCTGAAGCAGCGAACGATCTTTTGATTGATGGCAAGCCATTAAATTGTTGTTTGTGGTCAACGTTTTGAAGATTATTGATTTGATTGTCCAAATCACTCGCTCATTATGTTTTTCCCTACCAGTTAATTTGTCTACTAATGGAATTATATGCGCCTTATCTGGCTTGTAGCGTTGGACCAGGGGGACTCATAGGCCATTTCTTAGAGATTCAAAACTAGGGTGTACGATGCAAAAGGCGGTGCAGTAGTTTTTATGCTTTTATCTAGCAGATATGGTTGCAGCTAAGTAAATAAATATATAATACGAGATATCTCAGGACAACTTTTAACAGCTAAAAAACTTCGAAAATTTGACTTTTTTTTTAGTTTGTCCCTCACAACTTAACGAAATGTCACTCTCTAACAAATTAGAGAACATGTAATATTGCATCTAACGAGTACCAAAACTTAAAAAATTCGGTGTAGCGATACAGTAAAAAAGAATGGAAAAAAAACCGGCCAAGTGCGAGTCGAACTCACGCACGAAGGGTTCAACAACATTACACAACATTACACACAAAGATCGACAAAAAACGGCAAAAAATCATGTTTGTTGCATGGAAGCCCTTAAATATTTATTTCATTTTAATTTAATTATTTATTTTTGAAGCGAACGTAGAACCAAATATTCTGTGAATATTTCAAGCGTCTATTGCCGTTATTAATAACGAACAAAAAACGGCAAAAAAATACGTTTGTTGTATAGGAGCCTCCCTTAAATATTTATTTTATTCTGTTTTTAGTATTTGTTGTTATAGCGGCAACAGAAATATATGATCTGTGAAAATTTCAACTGCCTACCTATCACGGTTCATGAGATACAGCCTGGTGACAGACAGACAGACAGACACACAGACAGGCAGACAGACGGACAGTGAAGTCTTACTAATAGGGTTCCGTTTGGCACCCTTGGGGTATGGAACCCTAACAATTATTTTTTTCATCAACATTGTAAATAACTGGAATATAGTTGTTTTTAAGCTTGGAAATTGGAAATTATACTAAATGTCAATGTCGAATTCGGTCAAATACGGCGTTTCCTGCAGTCGCCGTTTGAATTTACCCATAATTTCCTCATGGTAACATTTTAATATTTGTTATGTAAGCATTAGTATTAGACATTAGACATAACATGATATTAACTTTATTTCGTCTACTAAAACTCCATATTATACCATTACTATAGTATATAATACCATTGCCCTTACCTTTTCTTGTCCCATTTATTAACTTTCATAGTCAATTTGCCACGAAAGTTGCGCGCGCAATGTAGGGTTCCGTAGAAAGAGGTTTTTTTTATCTACTCTACAGAACTAACAACTTCATCGAAGTAATTTTCAATGTATTTTCTACGAAATTTTAGTTTTATAAGTTGGTTGCCTATTACTCGTTAACTAGTAAAGCCTACTTAGCCGTGATACTTTTCCTTGTAAGCTCATTGTATGTGCTACTACCCTTAATTTTTTAAGGTTTATACAATCAACAGGATCAGCCAGGAGAGAGGGGAGGGAGACCCTACTCGGACAAAAATTGCTCTTTAAAGCTTAATATTTCGCAAACGGAACCCTAAACCAAAAATGGTCTGCTTACACCTACAGTATTCTTCGACGACCAATCCAACGATGCCCCACATGATGGGGAAAAAATCCCCACTTTTCATGTCCAAAAATGGTTTCCAACATTTTATTATTTAACTTTGTCGGCGTGATAAATATGTATACACATACCAAATTACAGCTTTTTAGTACCACCGGTCTTTGCGCTAGGCCGCGGACGGACAGACTGACAGACAGACAGACGGACATGGCGAAACTATAAGGGTTCCTTGTCGCACTACAGAACCCTAAAAAGTAGTTTATACTAACCTGGAACATACATTATCGTAATAAGTTGAATTATTTACCTATGATGGTTAAGTGACGAAGCAGAATAACTTTGTCTTAGGAAATAATTTTTCACGGCGTCTCGTCATAAAGTATTTCTTTTTAGACATTGGCACACTAAAAATCTTGGAACATGACATTTTGAACCAACATAACATGAGTTTAAATGTCTCAGAGCTAAGCATTTTAATACAGAAATTACAGCTATACAGAAATGGGAGCAACCGTGTAACCAACAAATATTGCCGATTTTTGCTCAACTCACTGGAATAATATTGTGGAATTTGTTCATTGACCATTGCATCAACCTATTTTTTCAAAGTATATGAAATTAGTAGCCTATTAACCAGAAAAGCGTATGAAACTAATTTTATAGCTGATTATATATATTTGTTGTATTTGAAACTAATTTGTAATTACATGTAGCAATTAACTTCAATTACTTCTGTTTGCTTGTTTTCTTCTCCCTATTAACACTTTTAGATGGTTATTGGATGATACTTTTAGTAATTACAACTCTTTGATCTTATTTTCATACCATTGAGTAATTGTTAATTATAGGTAAATTCAAACGCCATTTGAAGAAAATTGAGAGATTGTCAATTGCGAGGAGTGTATTTGACCGAATTGGACATATGTGGTACACAATATACGCAGAATTTGTACAACTTACTTCTATAAGTTTTTCTCTAAAAGTGACCACTCCGAAGCTGGAGACGCTTCAAAACCGCTATATTCCAGTTTGTTACAAAGTTGGGGAAAAACTTCTTTTTTTGGTCATAGTTTTCTGCCATATTTCTTGACCGAATTATTAAGTGTTTATACTCATTAAACGCGAAATGTTATGCTCTATAATAATTATTATTATTGAACAATTTAAGTTCTAATTACCTCTACTACTATGAATTCAAGGCTCTAATAGGAACTGAAGGGTTTTAATTTGCAAAATATGTGAAATAATGCCCTACCGCTCACATTCATAATAATGTATGCTTCCCACAGCGTGCGATGACGAATTTTTGACAAAAAGCTGATTGATTGACGGCTAATCGGAAGACCTTTGAACCTCTTACCTTATCCTTTGTACAATAGGGTCGTAATTCAATTAGCCGACACTAGGCCACGGCGGGTGGTCCGACATGCTCTCTGCCCTGCCTATGGTCAATAAAATGCACCAAAGCGAAGGCTCGGTACAGTCGTTATCAAAATCGATTTATACGTATTACGTCATTATTTTGGTAAAAAAATAATATATATACGAGTCATACGACAAGGTTCTTCAGCAGCTCATTCACTGTACGGGCCGTCCGGCTGTGGAATGATCTGCCGGTCTCAATAAGGCGTTCTCCATCTCCAGCAATCTTCAAAAATAGGGTAAAAGAACTGTATCTTTCCTTTCTCTCTAAATTAAGTTTTTAATGAGTACATGATTACTTTCTCTTTCTATGTAGGTATATTATATACGTTGTATCCTCCTCTTACGTATAGGTATTGTAACTTATTTATGTAGTAGTTTATAACAATTATTTAAGTAACATTTTTGTAAGTTTATAATTAAGTTTAAGTATGTACTATTCGTATTTGCACCAACTACCCGTCTCTCTTTCTCCTTCGGAAACCTTTCCATCACCAGGTTGTCTGGAAGAAATTGCTGTTAGCAATAAGGCCGCCCATTGTACTTTTTAATTGTAACTTTCATATTTTATGTCTCGCTTCTTGTGTGCAATAAAGAATATTCTTATCTTATCTTGTCTTATAATATGCGTTTTGGCTTTTGCTTCCAGTACCTATTTGAAGAACACGCTCGGTTGAAGTAATGACCTTAAGATAAGTGTTAATCGACTTGTGATACTAAATATACCTACGTGTCTGATTGACGGTTTGATGACATCGACAGTCCAGCTGAATATCACTCACAGGTGGGTAATATAAAGGATGTTACAAAACCCGGACTCAAAATTACGAAATCCGAAGTATAGGTACTTAGTATAATTTTTAATTTTTTTTTTCATGAGGCAATAAGTACATTTTTATCTTTATCTATTTAGTGATTGTGGTGTGTGAAAGTGATCGAAATCTGTTGCTTATGATTGTGTTTATCTGTCTATCTCGCTATACTGTATTTATAAGTGGTGACTTGTAATTGGCCTTCTGTTTCCTATGTTGCTGTTATTATGTTATATTGTGCTGTTAGCCTTTCTTTTTTTTCTGTAAAGTTTTTTTTTTAATGTCAGTTTTTGGCATTCGACCCTTTCAAGTTGTTCTGTGTCGTTGATATACGTTGATTGTAAAATGTTATGTCTCGAATTTAATAAATAAATAATAAATAAAATAAATAAAATGTTTATTTCATCAACTTAAGGTACATTTGTCTTAACAGTATGTGGAGCTTCCATTTAAGCAAATAGATGCCTGTGTTAGGACACTCCGCTCTTCCATAGCCAGTATAAACTATTTTCTAGAAGTTACACTTAAAAATAACATTTTATTTTATAGGAAAAATTTAAATGAAACAAATTTTAGTACGTATTTGTATGTGTTCGCGTGCGCGCGCGTGTGAAATTTGAACTCTGGGTTTCGACTTTCGTTGTAGTGTTCACTAGATAAGAAATGAAATTATATTCATAATAACATAGTAAATGTTACTAACATGTTGGCGATTAAGTTTTTCCCAGTTCCTGTTAAATCCCCTTGAGGCTGTACCGCGGACCTGTAATAATGGTAAAAGCAGTGCAGAACTGAATATTGCAGAAGAACTTCCTTTGTTTCATGGTTCAAGTCGTAGTGACAAAAACAAACAAACCTAACAAGGCTGAATTTTAGACTTGCCCTGGAAGTACCAAAGAGAATGAAATAAAAACCGGTGAAGTGCGAGTCGGAGGACTTTCAGGACTTTCAGGTCGACAGGACTTTGTCCGCATAATTAGCGTCGATCCAATCCTGGGATGTATTTATTGAGCAGGTTAGTTCAATGTGGCCAATATGTGGCCAACGGTTGAAAGAGCATTATCTGTCAATATCCTAACTCCTTAATATTTTATGCATATAAGTGACGACCTCGTGGCGCAGCGGTAGTGCATCTGCATACCATGCGAGAGGTCCCGGGTTTGAATCCCGGCTGGGGACAAAAAAAAAACCCCAGGTCTTGGATGTTTACATGTTTGTGATGTCGTTGTTTCTGGTTCCCACGACACAGGGTAACCTAGTGTGGGACCAGAAGCAATGTATGTGCCTGTATGTATGTAAATGTTTAAGTAGGTTCTTAGAATGTATTTTCTTGTGTGTTGTATATTTCTTTGATTAGCATTATACCTAGTATATTTCTTTGATTAGCATTATACCTAATATATAGATATATATTAGTACTATTTTGTAATCTGTGTAAGCGTATTATATGTAGTGTATGTTATGCACGTGCAGAGACCCGTTTTAGACCTCCACTCCGATTCCCCAAGGATTGCTGAAAGAAATCTCTCACAGAGATAAGCTCGCCTTTGTACATGTAATTTCGTATTTTCATATGGGAAATACTGTTTTTCGTGTGCAATAAAGTATTAAAGTTGTATCGTGAACAAGTGCAGTCTCGAAACTTGTTTATGGTAGGTGAGGCTCGTACCTCTGTTGTTTCTTCTGTGCTCAAAGGGCCACACCTCTGACGATAATTACAACTCAAAGCGCATCATTTGCGACATTTACCCCGCGGAGTACAATAGACAAATATATTTTGCCTAGAAGATAGAGGCTTTTCACCTAGGATCCCGATCTGAGAATGTTTGCAGCATCGAAATAGATTCCAATTGCAACCCAGTGCTATCCTTTGTGTAATGTATTTTTCAGACGAGTTCAGCCTAACCCATTACATAGGTACGGTGAAATCGGAAGCAGAAAAGCCTTTATTCGCGTGGATTGAGCTTCTGGTATAAACGCAGCTATAGTGCAGTACAGAGGCTTAATTACGCGCACCAAATCTTGTTGGGATCCTGGTGTTTGCGAGAGCAATAAGTATGGAATTTGACAGTTAGACGATTGGAACTGTTCTGGTCTTGGTGCGCGTAGTATAGAGGCTGGTGTGAACTCGTTTGGTTTATCGCCGGCGCCGCTGACAGGCAGGTGCCTGAACAGACGCGAAGCCAGCTTTCCGGCACGAGAGCTATATTAACCACTGTTTACCTACTAAGACAATGATGTTGTAGAATTAGCAGCGAACGGAACTCAGACCCTATTTTTGTTACTGAAAATGTGTAAGCTATAGCTATGCCGTTACCGTGGTAGGTGTATGGCCTACCATAAATAGGGGCTTACATGCAAGCCCACCAATAGCAGATTTTGACATTAGTTTTGACAAAAAATTTAACTGCCGTAGATTTTTATAGGAAACTGTCGTTAGTCATTATATTCTTTTTGTTGCACTGATCCGTGTTGAGGACAATTTTAAAAACCTGGCATGGTTAGCCAGAGGTCGCGGGTTCAAGTCCCGGCATGGGTGGAATTTTTAGCCTCTAAATAGGCTTTTAAAATTGTCGTTAGTCAGTCACAGTCGCAGCATTCCACGTAGTTCTTTCATTTGGTGCATAGGTAAGTGTGGGTATCGAAAAGATAACAGAGGACAAAAGATGGTGTGCAGAGGTGCGCCGATAATAGGGGGCGATAATATTTGAAGAAAGTTGAAAGAGGCTATTTAAGCCAATGGTCTTCCTGCTGGTTGAGAACCTCTGCTATGAAGCTTTTAATTGAGTCTGAAAATACAGTATGCCTGGCCTCCGTTTTACCGCTAGCAAACAATTAGGAACGGGGCCAAATCTTATTGTGTCCACACCCCTTGTTAACGGCCCATGTAAAAAAGACATAACTTATTGCGCTGCTATCGAGCCGCTCAGAATAATTTGAAATAACTGTTTGTTGCATTTATCACCCTAGAGAATGTACCCCTACAATAGTTCGTATTCATTATTCATGTGGTAGCATGAGTAGCTTGAATTTGTCTCACTGTATGGCACAGGATTCAAGCGCAAAGGACCTCATGACTGTGAAGCTTTTTCCTCTTTTATTAACTGCATTGGCAATGTTCTATGTTAATGTTCATCATGATCATGACCTCGGTCAGCCTACCCTGCCCACTGCTGGGTACAGGCCTTTTCCCTCAAATGCCATCTCTCACGGTCCCCTGCCATCCGCATCCACGGTACCTCATGTTAATTTTACGTAGGCCTAATTATGCGCACCGAATTATGTAGGATTGCTAACGTCTAGCTGTCAAATTTCATACTTATTGCTATCGCAAGGGTCAGGATTCCCATGGAATTTGTTGCGCGTAATTTAGGGCGAGTACGGTATCGCCATTGGACGGTTTGACACTGGACGAGAACAGTAACGATATAGCATGAAGATTAATTTTCCTCGGCCTTGGCCGGCCGTTGTATGGAAAAAATGTCGTGCAGTTATCGTAATCGTCCATTGTTAAACTGTACGTTGTCAGATCATAACTTGATAATCATTATCAGAAGCTCTAAGCTCTTCACGACATTAAGACCGCAGCCCACCTATAGCTTTAATAAAGCAGTTCTATTACGTCATTTGTGGTGACGAAATATCATCGGGTAGGCTCCCGTATTTGTATTCAGATTGCGAGACACAACGCGAGCGATATTCCCGCACACTAGGTACTATAGCTGCTCTTGCCGATAAGTAAAATTGCTCTGTGTAATTCTCTGGGTGATACCGCCCGGTTATAATGCATTACTTAAATAGAAGAAAAAATCACTTCTGAACTTGATAGTTTTTCATTGGTTCTATCTTCAGCTGAACTCTGAGGCTGCGTTGCCGAGCTTTCCAACACAATTAACGTCATCCGTCTAATATGGCTTTTACTCTCAGTTATGCTCAAAGGCAGGATTATCATCATACTGTGATGTGATGCTGCTGGCCCGTTGAGAAGAGATATGGCATGCTTGGCTTGGACTTGGGACGTTATGCGTAGGTCCAATTAACCAGCTAAATCCAGATGTTGCAAAGCTCCTTTCTTTGAAACATACGTATATGTAATGTAGTACATAGTAATAGGTTACACATCCCTCTGTATTCGTTGGCCAAGAAACAATGACAACGTTTCATAGCGCAGCCGTTTGTTTTAGATTTGAATATCTTTGATCTAAGGATGGCTGAGCAAGATAGTCTCGATATAGAACACTGATATTTTGTTAGATATATATTTATTGGTAGATTTTATTGACTTCTTAGACATGAATTCTTTCAACTACTAAGCCCTTCTCACGTATTGCCTCATTACGTCATTCATCATTACGAGTATTTTTTCCGAAGGAAGTATGCTTGGCTTGAGGTTTAAAGTCAACCTTTCTTGTATATCATGCACCGATGCATTTCTTGGTTTTGTGAACTACTTTTTCCATAAAATTAGCTTGAAAACCATCCAGCAAATTTTATGGTCCAAGTAGTTTGTTTTGGGGCCTTTCGAATAGGGCGTTAGCAAAGACTGGGCGTTAGTTAATTCTTTCAATTAAGCAGTTTTGTTGGAAATCGGAGTGACTGGTTAACATACACCGATTAACATCAAAATTGTCTCTTACCGGTGGTAGCACAATGGACTCTGAAGCGAGAGACCCAGGTTCGATTCCCAGTGCGGGCATGACTTTGTTTACTTTCAAAGTTACGTACATCTGCGACATTTTAGTAGCAATACCACGCGCTAACGGCGAAGGAAAATATCGTGAGCAAACCCGCGGCTTGGTTGGCTCCGTACGTATTGACTTGTCATTTCCTTTGGGCTATATAGGCCGCCTAAGCTATCAGGATGGTATAGGTGCTGGGCAAGCCTGCTCCATCTCAAAACAATGTCCCAGGCACTGCAGCGTCCGAGTGGTCCCTTCGCCCATCTAGTGTGAGTGAAGGTGCCACTGGACGCTGCATAAATCATCTCATTGCGTAGATGTAAAGACCAAAGTGTCTCTTACCGGTTACCCAATAGAAATTATAAGACAATAAATTAATTTTATGTTACTTCTTTTCAGGTAAAACTAAAAAAAAATGCAAAAACGTAGTAAAGGCGTGTCCAAACATCGCGAGGCATCAAGCATCGAATGCTTCTCTCTGACTATGTTCACTGTAAACGTTCGTCTAGGCTACAATTTATCAGTGCACCCCTTGTACGTTACAAGTTTTTTTTTTATAGATTCTTAGCAAGCTTTGGCCACGTAGCTTAAGCAAGCAGCATGGTTTGAACTCTAGGATCTGGGAGGCATATGCGATGTATAACCTCCTGATGTTTGGCACGCCTTAACCACCTCCAGCCTGCGAGACGGGTGAGAAATTCAACGCCTGCGAGAACTATAAAACATTTCGACACCTTTGCCTTTCGTTTATAATGTTTAACTAGCCGGCCTATTGTATAAAGAAATTGTTATTTGTTATACAAGAGTCCAAAGTTGCTTTTTAACCGCGTGCTCAATGGAGAATGATCAATTTACTATAGGAGTTAGTCTATTTTTGCGTCTTCTTGCGCATTGATGAAACCAACGTTAATCTATAAGAAATTAGCTCTGGATTATGCAGCAAAAATATTATGAAAATATTAGATGGGAGTTTCGAGAAATCTTAATTTTAAGCCCATGTTTTGAGGTTATGACAACTTTGGTGGTTTGGTGTTATTTTGGGTTGGCATTGGCACCTAGTCAGTTTGAATTATAAAAATACCTAGGTCATTATTAGGTAGGTATGGTTAGTTAGTGCTAAATAATAATTCTGTATAAAATACAAAATATCCGTAGGTTTCATGGAATAAGTAATAGGGTTTTTCTGGTATTATGGCATATCTGTGCGACAGTTTGCAATATTATATCTTAAAAAAAAAGGCATAGGCATGTCTAAGAAGGAAAAAGGAAGCATAATTACGTACATGATCAGGTGCGATCCACGAACTCTACACATTAAGCATTGAGTTGGATAGTTCGTCCAAAGAATGCACTGGCAGTCGCTGGGGAACCTCATAGGAGCAGTTGATGCAACGTCGGCCAGGACTAACTTGTGTTCCACCAGAACCAGATACCATTGTAAACAAAACAAACTTGTTTTGAACATAACCTATCCAAAAATATCTAAGAGTCCAATTCTCTCTTTCACAATCACAAGCTCAGTTCGTTCCTACGGAGGAAGTTTGTGCTTTATGCCACAGATTATTTATGCTTTTAGCCAATGACATGTTAGGCGTTTACATACTGCGACTTTTTACAGATAGCGCGTGTGTGTAACGGTGGACGATTTGCGAGTGTATTCATGCACTAGCAAATCGTCTAAATCGCTACTATATCGCAGTGTTTAAAGAGCCTAATGGGGGACAACGAGATAATTTCTGATAAATAAGCACAAACAGTCTTAGGTCCTGCGCATAATTGAGAAAAGACTATCCTAAGCCCACAATAGCGGTTTATTTTAGATATTTTTTCACATATTGTTCATACATCATCATCATCATCATCATCATTTTAGCCATTGGACGTCCACTGCTGGACAAAAGCCTCCCCCAACGATTTCCAGAAGGGCTGGTTGGATTGTTCATACACATGGTCATTTTAACAATAAACTACACTAATTAAACAGTATAAAATCCACTGGAATCATTTTGCAAAAATGAAAGCGTAATAAAACCGCTCGTTTGAATTTCCGTCAAAAACTCCCCGTTTGCAGTTTGCACTGTCGCATTTTCTGTAGAGTCCGCGCCACCACTGATTGCCGATAGACGCGGCGCTAGCGCGGCGTACTAAAATGTTGCTAGTGCTAATTTACCCCAACGTAACATAAATTAATATGAAATTCGCGAACTACCAAAGATTTGCTTCTGATTCGTGTCAAGACGTGACTTTGGCAGAAATCGTTGACATCGATTGAATTGAATTGCTTTTGATGTTTTACCTTAAAACGAATAAAATAATATTTCACTGTCTCTAACTATTATAAAAGGCAACGTCTGTCCAAACATTTCGGTGAAAATGATCAGGTATCAAATTTTACAAGCCCATATTTTCAGATCTTTTTCTTTGGCATAGATAAAAGCTAAGACTTATAAAACAAATTTAATATACTTTTCATCAATATTTAATCATCATCATCATCATCTCTTTGATACAGTTTGTATTAATAAGACGCAGGTCGCTCTTAAGGGATTTTGAGATCAGTCTGTTCAGCCGGCGATACTCAACTGTATCAGCCGAAGACAGCACAGCCAGCCAATGTTTAATGGCAGATCTTTTTACAATAAGTATGGTCATCGTGATTTAGTTCCATAATATCGCAATCGCTATCATTTGTATCTTGAATTTCACCATGATCATCATCACTATCATCAGTGTCGCTATCACTCACTGTTGATATTATGAATCTCTCCATGTCCACATCAATGAGTCCATCGTTTTTGAAGTATTCGTCTTCTATATGTTCCACGTGCTTGCACTGAATACGCCAGTCTTCTGGTGTGATGCTTTCAAAAGCGGCTTTTGTCAGGTTCATTATTTGTTTTGGGTCTTGAGCTACATTTTTCTCAGCAACGCGTCTTTTAGCCAGGCTCCATATTTTTTCTATCGGATTTAAGTCGCAATGGTAAGGGGGTAGCTTTACCACTTCGTGATTGTGTTGCTTCAATAATTCATCGACTTTATAAACCGGTTGTTCTTTGTTGGTTTTTATGACATCATATAAAACGGGCTTTGTCCAGCTCTCTTCAAAATAGATTTGCTTTTGTCTTAACCATTCCTGCATTTCTGTTTTCAAGCTTGCCATTTTAGGTGGTTTATTTATCTGGGTGCAGTGATATGGTGCGTTGTCCATCACCACCAATGATTTTTCAGGCAGGTTAGGTACTACCTTCTCAGCCATCCATTTCATAAAGTTTTGAGTATTCATGTCGTCATGATAATCGGCTGATTGCGACTGTGAACGAAATATCAAAAGCGCATTATCAACGAACCCGTGCTCAGAACCGGCATGTGCAATTATGAAACGTTTTCCAACAGATTCGGACACCAACAACCCATCTTCCTCTTCGCTTTGCCAGCAACTAGATGCATGGTAAGTGGGATGAATGTAGGTTTCATCCAAGAATACCACTGGTCTCTTGTCCACTAATCTATTTTTTCTCATTCTTTCGATGTACCTGGCACGCCAGGCAGTAATATCGTATCGTTCTATCAAAACCTTGCGTTTTGAATGACATCGCTTGAATCGGAAACCTATTCTTTTTAATATCCGTCGTAACGTTGTATTGCTTCCTTGAAAATCCATGTCTCGTTTTAGTTCCAGGCGCAGTTTATTTACCGTAGGCAACTCTTTCTTTACAACATAGAAGAAATGAATTTTCTGGCGGATAGCACATAAATCCATATCATCCAAATCAATTTTTCTGGATTGCGGACGGCTTTTCCCAGGAGTAACAATTTTTTTTGAAGTGCTTGCTGCAACTTTTCCTTCTTTTGTAATATTATATACAGTTTTCACAGATACACCTGAAACAATAAAAATATTGATTAGGCCTCAAAATCGCGCTGGTGGAATTCAACACTGATAATAACATTTTACCCATTATTAAGCAAATACAAAACATCTGGCAACCCTCAAATTTACCTGTCATGGCAGCGACTCTCGTTTGAACATTCTCCAAAGGGATCAAAACGGCTCTATTCCTCTTCTCCATCTCACAAAAATCCTTCACCTTCAAAATCATCTCCCAAGCTGCACTTTTCACTACTTTCCGCTCCATAATCACTCTGATTTCAAGCAAAAATAGAATAAAAACCACAAACAATACTCGCACGAACGCACCCTTCACAAACGACAAGATGGCGGAGCTGTCAAATTTAGTTCCAGGGTTCCCGTCGGCAATGAGTGGTGGCGCGGACTCTATGTACACGATTTGCGATTTTTGCAATAATGTAATCTAATCTGTGTTTGTAATCTGTATTGACTGACTGAAGTTTTTTAGTTAAACAATCAATACAGATATTTTTTAATTATTACTTTTAAACCCCTGATTCTTTTAATTTATCAAATAGAACTATGAAATCATTTTTCAAAAGAAACATTTTGAGGTATAAATGCTTAAAGCGCAACATAGACTGTTTTTGATCATTCTCCTTTGATAACGAGCGCAGCTAGTGATTCAAAAATTAGAATCCTGAGCGTTAGCGAGGGAATCAAAAGAGCAGGAGCTGAAAAATCTTTGCACTCGAGTGCAACACGTAACTTTTCATCCCACCTCAGCGAGGAAATGACTAAATGCATAAATACACAAAGGAGGTTCCGAGTCTATAACAAATTAAAAAATGTATTATGATAAATTCGGCACTACGGAGGTAGAAGTAAATAGGTTTAATGATGTTTTGAATTTACAAACTTAGTGCACTCGATGTTCTAAATTCAGCCGTTTTTATCCTCTAGCCGATAAAAACGGCTTTTGCACTCAGATATCGAAGAGCAAAAATACTCATTCCGAGATGGGGGGATGAAAAGAACTTTGCATAGTTATATTGATTTGTGATTGCGGAAGCGGTGGAGTGGAAGTCAATGAATTGTTCAAACTCATTAGTGCTTCCCTGTTCTCATCTTCATTCGCACCGGCTCGCACTTATACGAATGCAATGTTTACATTTATTGTACAGTACCTACAGGTCCTTCTTTAGTAGCTTTTATGTAACTTTTTTATCTCGTCGAGTAAAATTTTTCTCCTTCTCTATCCTAATTTTTATCACCATATTGTGGTGGGATTAGTTTTCTTTGTCTTCTCTCTTCTTTGGTACCATTGATGGATCCTCATAAATACACTTCTGGAATCAGAATAGCGTGAATATAATTGGACACTGTCCAAATCAGACATACATACCAGTCTCACGTAGGTAACACCTCTGTGGTAATACTATCTTCTCGTGACAGGCAGGTGTTGTTTCAGGTGTACAACGTGTTATTGAAGTAACGCAAAAACTGACAATCGTGTATAACGAAACTACATACTAACTAAAAAGTTTCTTAACTTTATCCCAGTAAAGTATGAAAAATATAATTTTTAATTTCAGACTTTTCTTATTGGAAGCAGTTTGATTTATCGATACTGAAGAAGCGGTTTCACGTTATTTAAATAACACATAGTATACATATTTGGTTTGCTACATAGGTACTTAATTACAATGTCGCTGCCGCCGGACATGTGTCACATACTAAATAGGAGCAGCGCGAGCGAACTCGCCATAGGTGTGAATGCTACACGGTGTCAAAGACGATACCAATTTACTAGCGTCAAAGATGCATCGCTAAGCCGAAGTTTATTAATCGCGATACGCCGGGGCCACAATTTCGGCCGGAAGCATGTTGGCTACCGGCAAAATGTCACGAATGAAATTACTGCGAAGTGAAAACTGAATTATAATCGCAGCATGCTAATAAAGTTCCCTGAGAGTAGTGGTACCGACAGTTTCATTCCGAAATGTTCATGGTGCCCTTCATCAGTTCTTCAAGTTGGATGTAGTTTGCAGCAATCAAACATTTTCGATATGATTAACTGTTTTGTCATTTCTCTGTAGGGTTAAAACCTTATTTTTCTTATATAGGGTGTGGCGTTAGGAATGGATAATCTGAAAACCGTTTCTTCAGTATATATAATTTCATATATATGAAATTACGAAGCTACTTCCAATAAGCAACAGTTCATAATTTTTAATACGTATTTTTTACTTTTAATATTTTTTAACAGCTTGACGCGGTCAATTATAATGATAAATTAAAATAAAATTGGAAATTTGCGCTTTGCTTTTTAGAGTTCCGTACCCGAAAGGTGCCAAACGGGACCCTATAACTAAGACTTCACTTTCCGTCTGCCTGTCCGTCTGTCTGCCTGTATAGCAACAAATACTAAAAATAGAATAAGTAATTTTTTTGCTCGATATTAATAGCGGCAGCACGTAGACGATTGAAATATTCACAGAATATTTAGTTCTAGATTCGCTTCAAAAATAAAAATTGAATTACTTAAAATAAAATAAGTATTTAAGGGGGGCTCCCATACAACAAACGTGATTTTTTGTGGTTTTTTTCTCGATCTTTGTGTGTAATGTTGTGTAGATAATGGTACGGAACCCTTCGTGCGCGAGTCTGACTCGCACTTGGCCGGTTTTGGAACTAATCAAATTATATCGGTATTCAAGAAACTTTTTTCATTAATTACTAGCTGTCCCGGCGAACTTCGTAACGCCACAGAAAACGTTTGTATGGGAAATAGAAAAGGGCTGTTTTTAGGGTTTTCCCGGATATTATTCGATTTTTTCTCGCCTTTTAAACCTTCCCTAGACCTCCACGAACATTTCAAGACTAAGATAAGATAAATCCGTTCAGCCGTTCTCGAGTTTTAGTGAGACTAACGAACAGCAATTCATTTTTATATATATAGATTTACGCCACTCAACAATTGATGTATAGCTAGACTAATATTACGCTTAAGCAATATTTATTAAAATTATTTTTAAGAACTTTTACCAATTTCGTAGAATCAAAGTAACAAAAAAAACCTAATTCGCTCGCTAGCTTACTAGAGTAAACTCAATCAATTGGGTTTTAGCCACGCATTTTTGCTTAACTCTTGAGTCTTACTCTTATTAGTCATCAAGGATCATTAGGGTGTTTAAGGTCTAGTCTAGCTTAGGCACGAAACACACAGATGGGACAGTTCTTGCTCTGCGGTCGCTCTTGGTCTGTGACTCTATACATATTACCGCGCCCTCGCCCCACGTCCGATCTGTGTTTTTCGCACCTGAGTCTCATTTCGCGATTTTACTAGCGGTTGGCGAGCTGGAATGACATGCAAAATGTGTCGCACATCATGCAAGCGCAGCAAGTAAAACAAGCCGTATTAGTAAAAAAAAATGTAGCAATTAATCAGATTTATTAATTAACTCTTGCGATGTTTCTTTTGACGTTTTAACACAGAATGCTCTTTAAAAGTGGGGTTCCATTTGACTTACACAAGCAGCCTATGTACGTGCCACTGTAGGGCACAGGCCTTCTCTCAGGGATAGACTATGGTCTTAATCACCACGCGTGCCCACCGCGGATCGGCGATTTCAAGCCCTGAGGTATGTGAATAGCTCAGACACTCAGGTTTCCTCACGATGTTTTCCTCCACAGTAGCGAGTGGTATCGCTACTATAACTTTGCAAATGTACATAACTTTCCAAACAAAGTCATAGGTACATGCCCGCACTGGGAATCGAACCTGGGTCTCTCGCTTCCGAGTCCAAAGTTCTACCCACTAGGCTACCACCGCTCTGCCTTGCCTTGAGATTTTATAATTATTGAAAAATTTTAATAATCCGTAGGCGGCTCATAAACTAGACATTATTACAGCGTGGTAGAAGTAAACACTGTTTTGTACGCGATTAACGATTGAAAATCGTATATTAATCGCGTGCGGTTCTTAACGGCAAGAAATAACATTTAATATGATCAAATAGGTTGATAGCATTTGCAAGTCAGTGCCAGTCGTGTACATATAATGATATGCTATTGCATGCGCACTGGGACTGATGGAAATAATATGCAGGTGTCGCCGTGCCCATAGCGTATACATGGTGGGCGTACCACCTCAACGCTACAAGAATTATCAATCAATGGGTTGACTGACAACTGGTCGTTTTGATTGTCAACCAATATGCCAACAGCTGCTGCTGTTAATTTGCATGAGAACAGATTTGACAATGTCACCGTAGGTACCAATAGGTATCGTCTAATGACGTTCTCAGATATTAGTTCTTCAATCTGCACACAAAGTGCAGTCAGTGTGTATCTTGGCGATTGGCGAAGCAATTGGGAATTTGCCTCAAACTGAGGTCAAATTTAGTGGCAGTGCTTTTAAAGCATAGAAGACATAAAAAAAAAACACAAGAAACAATTTAAAGTAGATCCATAAATATATTTATTTCGGGATTTTCAGGGTTCGAAAAAAATGCCGAGAATTTAGTTGCTCTAATAATAAAAAACATATTAGATTTGGTAGCGTTGGTAGCCTAGTGGGTAGAACATCGGACTCGGAAGCGAGAGAGCCAGGTTCGATCCCAAGTGCGGGCATGTACCCATGACTTGGTTTTCTAAGTTATGTACATTGTGAAGTTATAGTAGCAATACCACACGCTATCTGTGAAGGAAAACATCGTGAGGAAACCTGAGTACCTTACCTACATACCTTAGCGCTTGAAATCGCCAATCCGCGGTGGGCGCGCGTGGTGATTAAGCCCATACTCTCTCCTTGAGGGAAGGCCTGTGCCCTACAGTGGGACGCATAGAGGCTGATTATGCTTATGCTATATTAGATTACATTTTTCATTGAATTCTAAACATTTTCTACAAGGTTGTAGATGCATAAAAACGTTACTTTACGAGATAACTCAAATATTGATAAATGCTTCATACATTATAAGGTCTAAGTGCACGTGGTGACGTCATAGCTTGAGTCCGATTTGTATGGCGCGTTTTTGTACCGCGTGACTAGAAAGACTTTTCGACAGGTCACATTATGAAACTAATGCAGTCGTAGAGAAAAAAAATAATCACTTTTATTTATCTTTTAACATGGCCTCTCCGATTGTTTTAAAACATTTTTTGTGCAAGTTCTCCATTATACGTTTGTGGGCAAGTTTTTGGTGTTATGTGTCGATTATTTCGGGGCAGGGGTCTGACTTACTGTGCGTTTGTTGACTTACAACGCTCCCACTACGGCTCCGAGAACCTACTTAAGTGCTCACGCCCACTGCAGTCTTCTTCTTTTGGTTGGCCCATCCCACGCGCGGAGGTGATGAAATTTGGCAGCCTAGTCACAGTTTTGTTCGACAAACATGTATGCCTTGCCTTCAAACCTTACCGCCAATTTAGCGTTCGCCCCTCCGTAGTTTTGCCACACACAACTGGTAGTCCAAAGAACAATATGTGGGTTCGTCACTCAGTTCTATTGAGGCGGCAGTTGCTCGTTTTACACCTTCCTTTTGACCCCAATATTTCCACAGAGGAGTTAAAACAAGCGTTACCGGAGGCTATAAAGTTTCTATTATGCATTCTGCCCGTCTTATGGCGCATAAAACTTTTAAATCATCAACACGTAATTCTAAAGCTTCTTCATGTTCCATGTTCGCGTTAATAGACACAATATATCATTAATTTACTAATATTAAACAAATTACGTCGATCGTACTGTCTCCGTTTTCAGGTCATGCGATGCTTTATAGAATCTTGGCAGCGAGTTGGCTCATAAAAAGTAAACCCAACTTTTCTCGCTGTAAACCGACAAACGAGACGTCCTATTTACAGACGAGCGGGTGTTAACCGTGAAAAATAAATATTAGGCGATAAATCAGCGAAAATCGCTTTATAGCTATAATAAAAGAACCGTCAACTGCGGACAGTGTTCAAGGAATAAATAGTTTAGGACGTGGCCTGCATTCTGAAAACGCAGCTGCGAAACGCCTATTGGTTCAGCTCTAAATTCGACACATTTAGTTGCTCTTAACTCTGACGCTTATTTGCCCGAAACCAACTCACGTAAATTTTGTGAAACAACCCATAAATTCGGTTCTGTTTTGAATGAAACTTGGTGTTTTAGACTCGTTTATTTTGACAACTAGTTGTGGGTACCTATTACTTACCTACTTCATTCCATACGGCCTGTGGACTACTCGGATGCGTTCCCGGCCGGTGCAAACTGCGCCACATAAAGTGCCGTTAAGTTTCGTGAAACTGGCCGTGTAAGTAGCAGTACCGGCCGCAGACCAGTTGTTGGAAAGTTGAAGATAAATTCAATGTCGCCTTTAAGCCAGCAATTTTCAGACCAAAGTGTTCTGTCATAAATTGCACTTTAAAGTAATGGAGGTTGTATAAGAGAAGCTAAGATGTCAAGCGTCAGTTTCCAATATTGCAGATGCAGATTTCACTTCCGTTAGGCTATTCTACTGCAAATGTTTGTTCCTGTCAATTATGCAGCAAGCCACCGAATTAGTCTTCCCAAAGTGTCACTTGAGGCGTGAAATGTTATGTCATGACTAGTTTTGTTGATAGATATGCAAATTAACTTAATATTTTCATTCACACTCTAACTCTTGTCAAATACATTGTCCCGCACGATAAGTATTTGAGTTCTTGATATTATTCACGATACGACATTCGGTTTCTTTTCACAAAATACTCTTCTATTTTTAGCTTTGATAGTAAATTCGCAAACACAGAAATGATGCAGGACGTAACTTCATAATAAATTCAATCTTAGGTATGTCCATCCATTATAGTCGATCTCCAATAGATAGTATGCTTGTGAAGTTATCATAGTACCAATAGCAATAGGAGAATTGGATTTTAGATTATGAACAATAGCTACTTAACTTTAACAGAACACATTGTCACGAACGCTGTCAATTCAGTTTCACTAAAGAACTCTTCTATTTTTTGTCGACCTTTCTTATATGCCATCGAAACATTAGAATAGGCCATCAGTATTCTAATACCATAATCGGCTGGCCCTCTGACCGTGCATAGATTAAGATATCACGATAAACCAGCAGCCTCCGCGATTCAATCACACTGTCAGGATAAAACGCATTCGTTATAGCTGACATTTTCAACTGGTTTCCATTTTGAGTATCCAAGAATTTTCGATCCACGTATAAGATGCCTTGGAATGATCTTGACATACTCGTAGTTTAATATTTTGCATATTAGTGTCGGATTGAATTAAAAACAGTTATTTAACTACAGAGCTTCGCTGAACGCTTCTTCATGGCTCTACACACATAAGGCACCAAACGGGACCTTACAGAGAATCAAAAATATTATAAATTTAGGTTCGGATACGGGAGTATAATTTTCTGACACATTTTAGTGAGAATCATCGTTTGGTCCAGTCTCGCTTACATTTATCCTTCCTTAGTCATCGACGCCAAGTGTTTTATAGTATAGAATGAGTCACCTATTTTCGCTTATTTCGTCACCATTCCGTGCCGTTATTTACATTAAAAAACAAAGTTAAAAATTCAAACCGTACTCTAGCAGAATATCGGTCCAAATCAAACATAACCAATAATACATACAAAAATGCCATAAAATAGTTAATTATTAGAATGTTATTAAGAACATCCAACACACTCTCCGCCAAAGTACCTACGTCAATGCTTAAAAAATATTACTTGTATTAGGTACATACAAAGCTGACTTTCATTCATAATGTATTGTGACAGCACAGCACAGTGTCAACTGTCGACAGGAAATTGCCTAAAACTCACCGCTCTTGCATCTCGCTTCATCAAAGACACCTACTTATACGTATTTAGTATTTCTTATCATCGATTTCAATAGCATTAGCATCTGACTACTTAAAAATCTATTAAATGTTGATTGAGAAACATATTTTATAAGAATTAATATGTCAGAGGTTTACGGCTAATCTTTATTGCTACGTCTTTGTAATCTTATGCAATAACGGGTCTGTGTATCGTCGCTTTCTCGCTTTAGTCTTCATAACTAGAGATGCGGCATAAACAGCACAAACATTTGTTACAAGAAAATATCTTTGTGATCTTCGGTACAGCACTTGGACGTTATTATTCTGGTTTCCACTAACGCTAAGGCAAGCCAGTTAATGCTGCCTAATATACCATTCATCATTTTGTAGTGATGCATTTCGGTGTTTGTCTTATTTGAACGCGTGCAATGCTATTTTTAAACCACTTAGTGAATTGATTTTGATTTATTGCTCCCTTATAGGGAGATTACATTGCAGACAATGTTGCATGCGGTGCATAAACGCTTTGAGCTGGTCGGATCGCCTGTTGCAGAGTGACTATGAACCTGCTAATGTTCAGAAAATATGAAATATGTACCTATAATCTTACATTACAATCTTACATCTTCATTTCTCGTGTCTATTTCTCCTTCGGCAAATTCTCCGATATGAGGTTGCCAGGAAGCAATTGCTAGTAGCAATAAGGCCGCCAATTGTATCTTCTTTTTTTTCATGCTGTTTCTGTAACATTTTTTCCGGTATACAATAAAGAACATTCTTATCTTAAGGGCTTGATTTGTTATAAGGTAATTTAATTTGTCAAGCTGTTATCTTTTGACAAATGGTCGGGTGCGGCATTGTGTCTGTCCAGAAGACAATGCAACAATCCGGACCACACCGGATACGTTCGGTCTTTTGTCTTCTGATAATGCTTGTCTACTAACTTCTATTTGGTATTGTTTTTCTGTCTTGCTTTTTTGCCTCAACAGTTAACTCAACTAGTATAAATTTGGCAACTTCTTGGACCATTAAGCTTATTATCTCAGAATTTATTAGCGACTATTAGTCCAGTTTTGATTGGTTGCGTGATCCAAGTTTAAGCTCCGCCAACGTATGCAAGGCAGACGCAATCTGACCGTGGCGAACCATTCACGCATCGTTGAATGCCGTGAGAATATACTACGCTTGGGAATGTACCAAATTGTTTTTCTTTTTAGATATTACCTACCAATTCGTAGTAAAATCTTAGTTACGAAGTTAACTTCTTTCTCTTAATAATAAAGTAATAATATCCTATGTTACCATGGTCTACTGTCTTTATTACCGATACCGCACATTACTCCGTCTAGACTGCACGTTTACACCAGATGCACATGAACGTTACGCCTATTAATTGCTCATACAATATCACCAATAAACACTTAGGCGGTGAAAGACCATTTAAACGATTTCACAGTCTGATGTCAAGAACGAAAGTGATTCCGAGAGAGAGATACTGAGCGTCGGTAAAGCGCTGTCGTGTGTTTAATGTTGTAGTGCAACTGTACATAATGTTATGTTCTGTTCATTCTTATGAATTATGTAGATGATTGTGTTCATTGAAAGCGATCCGGTGAATGTTTTGTAATTGCGCATATATGAATTAGCATAAATACTAGTTCCGTCGCTTGTTTGAGGTTTTCTACTCTTCAGTCTGGTCAAGCTCAAGCTAACTTTCATCATCATGATTGTCTGTGTATCCTAATCTATTCAGATGATGATCTCAATCATTCTTATACCTACTGAAGAATTTACTGCCTATCAGATCATAAGAAGAAGCATGGGTGGCCATACGTGATCAAGCATTTGTGGTCATAACCAAGCCATTAGAACGTACTAAATCCCACCAAGACATAAATGTAAAAAACGGGCCACCTTCTCGTCGCAAGAAAATACGTGATGTATAAATAAATTATTATTTCATGATGTACAAACAAATAAATGCATAACTTTAGTATTTAAAAGCGAGGTCTCCTAACAAAACTTATATGCATATCCTTAATATCCTTAAGATAATATATTAGTTAACTTATTACGCCGTGTCAATTTATTACCCTTGGAGGGCCTGGATGACCTGGTCACTACGTATATAATATTTTTATAGATTTTTTTCCATGTTTACTCGCGAAGTACAATTAATGTTCAATATTTTAAAGTTGTAACTTAATTAAAAGAATGCATCAGTCAGTTAGTGCCAAATATTGTGATTTTGGATTCCATATCTTGAAAAGTAAACTGAATTGAATTTTAAGCAATATTTCTTTTTAGTATCCTAAACGCTTCTCAACATTTTCAGTCCTGTAACATAATGTTTACGAAGGTAGAAGGGGCTCGAATCGGTTTGTGCAAAGTGCGAGCCTGCCAAGAACTTCACTCTATGTGCCTAGATAGTATAGGAAGACTTAACTACATGCGTAATTTGAACTGGGATTTCTTTGGCAAAAATAAATCTAGAATGAGATTTGAATTCGGTCTACAGTGCAAGAAATTCTATTAGGCTTCTTCGCACTTCTAAATACTAAGAACATATTATAGTGGCCTAGCATAGGTAGACACACACAACCTTAGTTGCATTGTAGACATTGACAATGGAATAGAGATTGCATTATCGGGAACTAGAATGCGTACGCGCTGCATTGCTGTATAATAATACTCTTGGGAGAAAATTGTTCCGTTTCTATACAGCGACCAGCCCTGATTTGTTGTGCTGTTTTATATTCGTCACACTTTTAACGTCCGCTACTATTTTGAGATTGTCGCCGACATATTCAAATCAACCAGTGGGCTAATATACAAAGAAAAATATTATAGCTGAGTCATTGGATTTAATTGTAATCTGTTGTACAATACAAGTCTAGGTGGTCCCGAACTGTAGAATGGCAGTAACATTTGTCACATACAAGCACACTCATATGAAATAGAATGACTGCTCTTATTCTACTAGAGGTATATTTAGCAGTAGGTTCACTAAAAATAGATAAAACATTTTTGATGGATTATGTATGTTTTTAATTATAGGTAGTGTTCTCTTTTGAAATCCGCAACCTTTTTTTGTTTCAGTCAGTAAGAACACGGACGGGTGGAAAATCAGCGCTGTGAAGATGCATGCACTCACAGCACTAAGCTGAGCCCTATCCTTTTTATCACATAATTATCCTGTCTATAATTTTGTTATATTATGTATGTACATGTCCCGGTTTGATAAATAAACACTTCTCAATTTCAATGTACTATATGCATATTCTACAATTTGATATATACTTGCACAAGAGTACAAACATTTATATCATATTAGGGGGTGTCAAAACATTTGCCACGGTCCATGTAAAGAAAGCTACGAGTATCACAATTGCATTGGTGATAATTAAATGACGTAGAGCTTTACATAACTTCGGTTGTCTTAAAATCAACAAATCTCCCGAGATTAGTTTCGTTGTATTATTCAAGGCGTTTCGTAGTGTTAACAGAAAAATCAAACACTGTTAATAAAGACTTGTGGTTTATCCTTGAATCAGTTAATGCTTAGTCTAATAGGGTGAAGTTAATAGATGTAACAAAAGTTGCGTCAGTAAAATTGAGATTGTTGTTCTCGTAGGTATCGGGAGCGAAAATTTAATTACGTGCCGATGGCTAGCACAATGATATATTGTTGTTGGGGTATGCATCATAATAGTAATTAATCTTCTAAACATGAACTGTGACTAGGCTCGATATTGCTCAATATTCACGCTACATGTCTGTTAGAATAAAGAATTAACTTCAAGTCCGAAAAAGACAACCCTTGAAATACGCGTTCACTTCTCACTCGTATTCCATTATTCAAACTCACACCATAAGCTTGTAGTGTGACACATGGACAGCCTCCAAGATCACCTGTGAGTCAAGCAAGACACAGCCTCTATTATGTACTGCCTTTGTTTTTCTTTTGGAAGCGTCATTTGCTCACAATCTCACTAGAACTGAGTCGTTCCTATTGTCTGACCGTTCATTACAAGTGTTTCGACACCCGTCAACGTCCGCTGTTGTGACAAGCTTAGAAATATGATTTTTCCTTCTTGAGGTGGTGACATGCCACGCGTGTATTTGAGTATTTATTTGAATGTAAACATAGTGTGGTGTCCAATTTAAGTTAGAATCAAGGTTTGCATTATTAAAAAAAAATACTCAAGAAAATGCAGTGTCTGCGATGTTATTTTCATGGCATACATTCGCTTACCAACCAAGATGCATTGAGTTGCAAGACTAACTAGGTGGAACTTGAAAAATGCAGTTTTAACACCACGAGTACTGCACATGCGATTACACAATATTTCTCAAAGCTCATTTGCGACGCAATCAAATGCCAGTTACCTCATTGGAATTATCTTGATGGCCATTATTTAAGCGGAGATATAAAACACCGCTGATTTTGATTCTGAGGCTTCCATCATCAATCATAACTAAGACGAAATGAAGACGTCAAAAGCAAACGATAAACGCACTTGTTTAGTCTTGATGAGCATTAATAGTACACAGAAGCTGTTAGATTTGCTTGTAAACGTCGAGCGATAAATACGTTTCAAAGAAACTAGCAATTAAAATCATAATCCTGCGTCGGTCACAGCGTCCTGGGTTAATGGTATGTTTACTCCGAGCAGGCCTACCTCCCGTATAAGGCGTGAAAGCTCGCTGCGGACGCATTGTCGTACGCCTCTTGGTTTGGTCATGCGGACGCACACCTCAGTAAATGTTCCGTTTGGTTGCCCACATGTGTGACCCTTAAATTGCCACAGATTGGATTATGACACGCAGATTTTTCCTCTTAAAGCGCTGGATATATAAAAAGTATATGTTAAGGTGTAACGTTCTTAAATAATTATGTAGTGCAATAGAAATACGGAGCTTGCTTGTGTCAATCTGTTTGGCACTCTTTATGCAGATTGCTGCAAAACATTTGGCGCTGGCTTGCTCTGACGGATGAACATTAGTAAATGAGTCATGGATCTTATTATCTGGCAAAGGAAGCGGTTATTAAGAAATATAACGTGACTATTGAATCTGTTTATAATGCGCGTTTTCAAGAAATGCCTTTGGCGATGGCGGTGTCCCATTGATGGTAGCATCTGAACCGTTCAATCATAATATCGATAGCAGAACCGCAATAGGATGATTGCATCAGCTCCCCCTAGGAGGTCGGTGGAAGACAATGCGTCATCTAGTCACAGTAGATCATCAATAATATGTCAGTTTTCATGATGTCATACAATGTCCTTTGAGAACAGATATTAATGTGAAACGTTTAACGAGTAGGGTCTTAAAATGCGTGATATAATTTTGCTAAATTAATGCAAACAAGTCGATACCATAATAAATTTTCTTGTATTAGCTACTTTTAGTGGTTATTAGAACAGATTTTGATTTTGAGTCATATTGAATTTTTAATTTCCTAATTTTGCAACTTACGCTTCCGGGCTATGATAAAGAGGAGATTAAGAGGCCAATTAGTAAATTTAATCGAGACAATTTTTATATTATCTCATTTACTAAATGAGGTTCTTTAGGCGCCACCTCTTATTGCCATCAAATTAACAATCGTGTTTCCTTTATTTTCAGAAATAGCTAAAGTACGAGCGAGTTTATTCCAAATAAACGGGGTCAAGAAAGAACCGCTTGTATTACCAGAGGCCGACGGCATGGTCACCACACTCACAGAAAAAGTCTACGTACCTGTCAAAGAACATCCAGATGTGAGTACTTATAGCATTCCTTCTTGCTAAGTTAAGGCTCCATGTCCATGAATAATTCTAGTCTTTAAGAGTGTAAGGCTTCTTTAGAGGCACCTATATGATGAAAAACATCAGAGTAAACACGACTCTAAATAAATAACATAATTTTATTATAATATGAAAACGATTGCGCTAGAAACTGATTGACAAGTCCAAAATTAACATCAAAAGAGCTGATCAGTGACACCAATAGCAAAACAGATGCTGATTTCTAATGTTAATACCAATTTCTAAGCAGTTTCATTGTACCATCCCAAAACTAGCCCGTAGGTGCACTAATTGTTTCTAGTGTGTTTTTTTTAACCTCTTCTCCTTCAATCCGACATCCACGAATGAAAGCCTTAAGCTCCTATACAGAGCAATTATTGTCTCGTTATTAATAACTTTACCTTCAAGATGCTAAACAAAACAGTTCCCTGAATTGTGTTTGTGTTCACCGAGAAGATGAGAAGAATCAACGTAATACATATTTAGGTAGTCTTCTTAGATCCCACTCATATTATATACAAGACGTAACAGCATCTCCATACTGAATAAACTTTACAAAGGGGAAAACTTCCAAATCGCGAAAAAAGTGTCAGCTGTTTCATACATTTTGATTTCGCAGGTGATTTATGTAGTTTCAAACAGCTGATATTTTTTTGCGATTCTGAATTTTTTCACGTAGTTGAATTTATTCGTGTCGACATGTAGAACGCCCCGTTTTCGGATATTTATGGGGATTTTAGGATCTTTTGATATTAGCTAAGATCCGCTTTGTCATAAGATCCTACGACAACTGCATGGTTTATTCTTGCATAGTGTAATGTTACATACACTTCGCTGTCATTGCCCATTGAAATACATGATCAACTTTATGTGATTATAGTTTAATTGTCCCCTCGTTTACTCAGATTTTAAAAATATCGGTGCAATATTTGGCAAAGCAAATTGATCTTCCGGAGAATCTCCTGTAGAGCGGCAAGGCTGCCAAGTTGCTACATTTGGTGACATAAAAGATATCAGTGCTATTGCTCTTGACTCCGTTATTAGGTACAAGTGTCAGCACGATGAAGCTTGACAATCAAAGTTCATTCATTGTGAGCTACACATGTTCCAGGTTCATTTGCAAATGAAAGCGTTTCTTTGCTACAATCCTATTTTGGTGTAGAGTTCGTCGAACCTTATAGTGATTCATTTTGGTAAATGGTTGTTGTTCAATCAGTAAATATATTTTTATCCGGCGCAGATCCCGAAATGAAGATTGTTAATTCGTTTAATGCCGAGTTATTTTTAAACGTATTCTAATATTTCTTAATGGAAGAAGTACGTTTCCTGTAAAAATATTGTAAAAATGATTTTGATTTATCAAGATAAGATAGGTAAGAATATTCTTTATTGTATCAAGAACCCGAACCAGGGGCGATATTTCTGATCTCAAGTCTAAAATCGCAATGGCTAAAAAGCATTCCACATTTTTGTGATTAAGTACGTCCTAAATGTGATTATATCTAAAAATATATGAAAGAACATCAGGAAACATCTTATAATGTCCTATGTGTGGCTCATGGCATTGTATGGACGCGAAATATAGACGGTGATATAAAGGGACCGAGGAGGAGAATGGAAAAAATAAGCAGGTCAGAAATGATGAAGAATGGGCAAGTTTTGGAGAGATCGAATAGGAGAAGATCTATGCTGGAAGCGATCGAAGGAATTTGGCCAAATTAGCTTCTCCGTGTGTGGGAACACATGGAGAAGCTATCAAATTAAAGAGAATATGGATGCTGTGACGTAGTGCTGTAAAAAAAACCAGCCTGCGACAGGAGCATGTGGAAGATGTTTGCGCCGACAAGCGTCCAACTTTTAAATATAATGATGATGAATATCCATAAATTAAACCACTTCCGGTGGTAGCCTAGTGGGTAGAACATTGGACTCGGAAGCGGGAGACCCTGGTTCGATTCCCAGTACGGGCATGTATCTATGTTTTGTACAGTTATGTACATTTTGTGAAGTTATAGTAGCATACCACTCGCTAACGGTGAAGGAAAACATCGTAAGGAAACCTGAGTGTCTGAGCTATTCACATACCTCAGCGCTTGAAATCGCCAATCCGCGGTGGGTACGCGTGGTGATGAAGCCCATACTCTCTATCTGAGAGAAGGCCTGTGCCCTACAGCCCTACACGGCTGCTTGAGTGAAACCAGTTCCAGGAATTATATAATTTTTGTTATTTTCCCTGCTTAGTCTTAATACTTAAAGTTGTTGTTTATTGTAAGTGAATTATCGATATTGAAGGAACGGTTTCAGGTTTTGCTTTATTTTATACTATGTTTTGTATGTAGTATTATTTTACCGTCTAAATTCTCGTTTCATTCGTTATTAACTATTTATGGTAAACGTCTGGGTACTTGTTCTTAAGATGGGATTGTACTACATTTATTGCATAACTTAGTGACTAACTAACAGCAGCATGCGTCTTGATCCTCGTCGCATGTCACTTATCTGGCGCCAACCTACTGGCACGAGCACTTTCCTTTTAAGGAATCTTTAGCCAATCTTTTCCATCGCTTGTCTTTAACCAGGAAGGACAACAAATTGTTCCCAGTGATACTTTCATGAATATTCATAAATCCTTTTTGCAGTTAAGGTATTTTGCTCATACAATATACCTCTAATAATATATCATCTGGGTAATTGTCAGGAATTTAACAATGTGGACGTAAATCTTAAGATAAATTGAATGCCGAACGATATTGATTGTTGATCAAAAGCGTACCGACGATGGAAATATACGATCTAACGGCGTGAATGTCACTCACACGATTTCTTACAAATAAATAAAGATATCAAGCATACAAGGATATTTTGCGAGCCATTCATCGATCGATTAAAGATCGACATGCTTTCGATCGTACCTAAGTAATTGATTGCAAGTGAAAATAAAATAAACGCACACGAAGAAGACATTTTGCAACTTTAAAAACATCGTATGTTTTAAGTATTTCGATCGGGAATTAGTACACAAACATGCACCATTTGCATTTTGTTCGCTCGCAAAAACCAAGCTGTAAAGTAAACGGCAACTGTTCTTGAAATAGAGAATACAAAATGAGTTTCGTTTGCGAACATACCTACTGTCGAAACAATCGTTGTCGAAAACTTCGCGGTGAGCAATGAGTAATAGGTTCAACATGTTTTTATTATTCTCAATTTTACGTGGTCTTTTAAATGGTTTAAAAAACCATCATTATTTTATTTTTATTCTTTTACGGCTGCAACGTTCTGGCACTTTGATATTTGAACGATACCAGTAACGTAAGTTATTCTTTTAGAAACCATATACTGTAATGTTTTAGACATGCATTGCAGTTTGACGTTTTGAAATATTTCGCAGAAAAAGTAACCTACCCGAAAGACCTGATTCCGCATTGTAAATGGAAGAGATAATAATTGTATTATGTCCAAGATCTGAGCAGTTTCCGAAGGAAACTTATGCATTTCTGCAATCGTAGTGCTTAGCTTGCGACTCTCGTTCCACAGGTTCTACAAGTATTATCACGTCCGAAAGTGTTTGAAGCTGCATAGACGTGGAATAGTTTTGAATATATTCAATTAAAGTCTATAGTTTGTACAATTTTATAAGCAGCCTACATACGTCCTACTGTAGGGCACAGGCCTTCTCTCAGGGAGAGAGTATGGGCTTAAACACCACGCGTGCCCACCGCGGATTGGCGATTTCAAGCGCTGAGGTATGTGAATAGCTCAGACACTCAGGTTCCCTCACGATGTTTTCCTTCACGGTTAGCGAGTGGTAGATAGATAAATATAGAGAACACTTTATTGCACAACCAGGTGAGAGATATTAGAAATTGTTTCTTATATCTAAGTAGTGGTATAGAATTGACGGTCTTATCGCTTAGAGCGATCTCTTCTAGACAATTCAGAGTGGTATTGCTACTATAATTTCACAAATGTACATAACTTAGTAAACAAAGTCATAGGTACATGCCCGCACTGAGAATCGAACCTGGGTCTCTCGCTTCGGAGTCCAGTGTTCTACCCACTAGGCGACCACTACAATAAGAGAATAAAATTCTAGCATACTTTATATTTTGTTTTCTGCTGTGTACAATAAAGTGTCCTAATCTAATCTACTACAGAGGAAAAATAGACTACGGTGACGTATTTTTAAAACTAACGGCTTTATTTATAAAACACGATTCATTTAAACAAAAACTAAAAGACAGTTTATTTAATCTGTGGTTCCGGCTTTTCTTTGTAAATCCTCCACAACAGACTATTTTAATCTGGGTTTATCGAGTCGTTTAAGGAATCGTATTTTAATCAATAAGACCGTAGACTAAAAAAAATTAGACGCCATCTCACCGACTTACTAAGTGTTTTGATAGGCGCGATAATAGATCATCATCAACAATTATTATTGTTGTCGACATCTCAGACGGTCATCTCTTGTAATTTAAGTAACTTACTCTGGTCATCATTCGAAGTTGGAATCCGCAGCCAGCCATATAGGGCAGTGGCTCGTGATTAAATCCACCCATATCGGTGCGGTCCGTTACAGCAGCTTTTTGCCCGATGATGCCTTACAGCATGAGAAACTTGACGATTGACACGTAGCCACGTCGTTGGCTTGCTGGGAATACTAAAAAGACGCAGCGAATGATCGATAGACCAGCCCCGCATTACGTTGCTACGCTCGCTCGGTAACTCGTTATTGGAACGCTGGACTAAGCGTATCTGCTGCAATTACTGTTTTGCATTAGGTTCAGCTGTAATCAACTAATGATTCTGTATCAAATTGCCCACCTAGTTAGCTACTGATTGATGTTTAACTATTTGATATAGTATAAATTGTAGCATGCGATTGGTACAAGCCAGGAGAGACGTTTTTTTTTACTTTATTGTAGGTATGTATGTTATTGCATTTGATTTAATTCTTTTAACTGCACCACGGCACGCACTGCGTAGTACAAATATGGGTTACCGTAGGCACTGACTGAAAATCAGCGCTGAGGGATCACTTCCTCAGCACAACGCTGAGTCAGCTGCCTTTTGTGGCAACTTAGGTACACCACAAGCTACATCTATGGTCCTGTTTTATTTGTTCGTTTTGTCTGTTGTGTATTTAGTTTTCTTTCTGTTCTTGTTGTGTATATTATGTTACTTATCTGCTTATTTTGTTTCTGTGATGTATCTTGTTGGTATAATAAATGTGTTTCTTCTTGTTCTTCTTCAAATATCCATATACCGTACAAACGTCGCTATGTGTTTTTTGTTTACAGTATAAACTATAATCTGAAATTAGACATTGTGTAAAAATATTTTTCTCCTCAACACGAACAAATTAGGGGAAATAATACTGATAACTTTTACGGACTCGCTGATATTTTTTTTGTCTTTCCGCTTATATGTACATTATGGAGATTTTGTGACATTCTGTTTATGCCAAAATTTTATGTATAATTAATTCCAATTGACGTACATAATTCGATTTGGATTGTTGGTCGTTTGTAAATTAACAAGTACCAAAGCACTTTGTCATCAGATTAAAATATAGCTTCTTTTAAAATTGCATCTGGAACTGACTATCGATAACAATATTCATACAATCTCGAAAGTTTAATATGTATATTCATACGTACCGTCTACTTTATCAATAAGTAAATTTTCTTCGTAGGTTCATGAGCAGCGATATTGATTTAAAAATGTTTTGTTAACCCGCGCTGCGTGGGCGCAAGCAGCCCCTTGTTTATCTCTGAAATCGTTACTTTGTGTATTTATTTGTGCACGGTTATTAAGCTATAACTTTTGCAGTAAACGCATGTACGCGGGCGTCACAACCAATTTCCGTTCCATTTATCTCGACGCCGTACCGTGAATTCACTCCATGAAAGGTGACCGGTGAAATGGAATTGTATCCGTTGTTATCATTTAGTGCCATTCTATTATAGGTATTTGTATATCAAGCGGGAGTTGATGCTCGACCTGGTCGAGTTTTATCCTGCCAATAAGAGGTCCTAGTTACTGTTGTCTTCCAAATTATAATCAACCTGGTACACTCTCTATCTTGTCATGTTGCATTAAACTCATAACACAAATTTCGACGTGTTAATATTTAATATACTTGCTAACGTAGGTAACGTTATTACGGTTATGTAACTTCTCTGTGGTTGGAAATCTCAGATAGGTTATGCATATTAAATCCTCTGTAGCTTCGGCCACATCCAAAGATCCGCACTGAAACTGTTCGTATGCATCCTTGTTTTTCTGGATGATGTTATAATTGTAGGTTTCAGCCTTTTTGAGTTTTTTTCCAAGGAATAAAACATTCCCGGTCTATCCTGCGGGTTTTCTCCGTCTGTCATGCGATGCTCCAAGAGCATGAAGGCAGAGCCACATTTGACCCGGGTCTGTAATGAGGGCGATCGGATTGGACGCGCTCCGCCGGCGAGGGTCACGGGTCATGTATCACGCAGTCGACTCTTGTCAGATGCATTCTCTGGACGTTCTGCTGGGCAAGAAATTCAAACAAAGAGTAGGTACGATAATTCTACTAGGGGTTATATATGAAACGGTAGACGCGATTATTTATTATGTACAATTTAATTACCTCAATTCCCGATATTTCGGCAACGTTTCAGCATCCGTGGTCACGGGTAGACTGAAGTGGCGAGTAAAGTCAATTATTATAGTGAGGGTAAGTGGTCTACCCTCAAGTTAATCTCAGTTTTTCGCTATTTTTTCGTATGAGCAACGCGTCCGTAAAAAAATGAACTAGGGGTGTCATCCGGATAGCCAGTTCATTCCATGTATTTCGGTATCGACACTGCGATATTTTGGATATTTTGGACCTTCATAACCTTTTACTATTTATGAATGTTTGGAGTGGAATCTTTAAAACCCTTTTTTTTGTTTGTTAGAATATCATTAATATTGTTATTGCCAATCGTTTCTTTAATTTCATTAATTTAATTTAACTTGGTTGTTGTAAGATAATTCTAGTAACGAACGGACGATTGCAATTCGCATTACAGGGAACGCGGAGTGATAGTATATGTATATTTATTCGAGTGTTTATTTGCGAACTTCTTAGCAATTAAAATAACTTTGTTCGCTTGTCCTATAAAACCGCATTCTTGTCGTTAATTTAGTTATGTTTAGGTCATCTGACAGCTGTATTAATTAGAAGGTAAATTCTAAAAATCCAATTTCAACAACATCATGGTCAGAGTTTACAAATTCTAGAAATAAAAACCGGCCAAGTGCGCGTCGGACTCGCGTATCGAGGGTTCTGTACAAATTTCTAGGAACCCTATTAAGTAACGGCCATTTATGCCGCAAAAAAAAACGTATATTTCGACACTCAAGGGTATCAAAATTTATAATTTCCGTTGACGTAGAACTATGAAATTTGGTATGTAATATAGTCTTATTTATTATTTATTTATATTTATTCTCAATAAAACAAGAAAAAACACAATTTCATTAGTTTGCAAAACTGCTAATGCAGCTCTACTACAAATAGACAAAAATCTGAAACAATACATTCGTAAAGAGTCTGAAGTCCGGTAAAAGCTTTGCGAACTGCGAGACTCGATTCCTGAACTATTTATAATATGTAAATACATACCCACAAATTTGTACGGAATACTATGGGGGCGAGTCCAACTCGCACTTGTCCGGTTGTTCCTTTTGAGATACGGAACCCTAGAAACGTCCATACCATAGTTAATCGCCACGATTTCTATGCCACTAAGTTGCATCAATTTGAAGTACACAGGCTTCAATTGACCACTTAAAAAGATCTTGACCAATTTCGTCCAAAGTCAGTAAAGTCACGTAGTGTCTCATTAGTATTTAGGTACCTTATGTATTGTTTGTTACGGTGTTATGACTTATTGTGTGCACTATACGTCCACCTGAGGTTAAGATAAATCACACTACCGTTATGGCTTTTGATTCCTTGAGGCGGTAACACACCAAGTGAACAAGATTAGAAGGCACAAAATGATATTGAAAGCCAATTTAAACAATGACTAACCGAAACAGCAGACAGCAACACATTGCGGAAAGTGGCTGGATGAGGATGGCCGAGGACGAGTACGGACTGATTCATTGACTAACATAAATAAGGTTACCAGTTTGTACGTCTGCAATAAAATAAACCCCCTATAATAAAAATGCATCCAACTGAATCAATATTCTGTTGCGGAGGATCCGGGTTTGTTCCAACTATTAATAATTTTAAAGTTGGCTTACGAGTATTAATTTTGAAGATGATTTGTTTATAGTTCCTGTCAGTAATATTACAGTGCAAACCATTTATTTTAATACATCAAAGTAGGTATTTTAGGATACATTTAATTCATAATCTATCCATATATATGGCCCACTGTAGGGCACAGGCCTTCTCTCAGAGAGAGAGTATGGGCTTAATCACCACGCGTGCCCACCGCGGATTGGCGATTTCAAGCGCTGAGGAATGTGAATAGCTCAGACACCCAGGTTTCCTCACGATGTTTTCCTTCACAGTTAGCGAGTGTTATTGCTACTACAACTTCACAAATGTACATAAATACTTAGAAAGAAAAGTCATAGGTAAATGCCCGCTCTGGGAATCGAACCTGGGTCTCCCGCTTCCGAGTCCAATGTTCTACCCACTAGGCTACCACCGATACATTTAATTATTCTTATATATTGTATGTCCAGTGGAAATTCTTCAATAGATTGAAATGCTTCAGTCGACACACTTCCATTGTGTTTCCAACATAACAGTGTGCTGGCCCAACTATTTATCTGTGCCCTACAGGCACAATCGTATCGCACATCACGACCAATACCCGGCGCACAATTACACGGGAATTAACCCATCAATCTATTGCAATACCTTCTGAATCAATAATACCTATTTGCCTGCTATTTAACGAGCCTAATGATTACCAATCATTGCATTTGTTGTTGATTATCATTACCGACATCAAAGTGACTTGATATTTTAATGATCAGTTAGGTCAACCGTGCACAGGCTTTTATGGAAAGCCTTTGGTATAACTGCATCGATGGATTCAGTAAACGCAGTATTGTCACAAAATGGCACGTTCGCAATGCAACCGGGAACGGTTCAAAACGAGGTTGCTTATTACGATTTGTGGTAAACCCGGCTTTGTCGCATTATAGTAGAAAGGCACTACCCGCCAATTACGGAAACTAATACTAGGTATTTCGATTTAATGCAGATTGGTCAATTGTGTACATTTTAGAGGGCAATGTCACGATAATTTGTATCTACTCGTACGCTACTGTTTGTATTTGTGTATCTCTACCTGATATTGTTTACCTACAATTTAAATCTGATACTGTAATGTTAAATACTATTGTCATTCTCAACTTCTTTCCCGTGTTTACACTCTTCTCATTTTAATGTTGCATTGCCGATATATTTACAAACGTCAGTCATTGAGCGGGTGGTATCTAGAGTATTGGTAGAACGCTGGTCTCGAATTCCCGAGGTCCTAGGTTCGATACCGGCCAAACCAATGATTTTATTTTCTAAGTTACGTATATATACGTACGCAAAAATGCCTTTTGCTAACGGTGAAGAATAACATCGTAAGGAACCTGACAGGTATTTACATATTTCAGCAAGTGGTGTACACGCGTGGTGATATGCGTGAGATAGTAATTAGGTTCCTGGTTGTATGCAACAAATCGACTTTCTGTCGTATCCTGAATCTGCCGAAAGATGCGTAAATCATTCTGTCCATCGCAATACGGCTGGCCGATTATAAAGAAATAATTCAAGTGTGTTCCATTTTCAAACTTTAATTCTTTTGTTTCTATGATTTTCATTTTACGATTTTTGCATTGCGTTGTGAATGTGTTACTTAGCCATGGCGTATCAAAATAATTTGGATTTAGTGGAAGCATACTTTTTGAACCACTACAAAACATAACACTAGCCTTGCAATGGTACCGCGAAAGATATCCTGATAGAAATACACCATCTCGATTTATTATGAAACGGTTGGTGGATAACCTGATAAATTTGGGACGTTTCGATCATCGTTTACCACAATCGCGGCACCAAATGACAAACGCTTGAGAGCGTGCTCAGAGACAAGGCCTGTGCTGCAGAGCTGCAAGGTGAGACATCGTATAATTAATTTAGGCTGCTTAATGTTATATTATTGCCATTGTAAGATTCACATAAAAACGATGGAATAGACGTAATTACATCGTTATATGTTGTCACTGATTATTATGTTATTCTACTTATAGTGCCATTCAAATAGGTAACTGTTGGAAAATTACTCATTATTTGTCAATTTTACGTTTCTCACGGTGACCAAAATTATAGGTTTTAGGTTGTTAGGTACTGATCGGTATTATATTCTTTGTATTCATTGCAGCAATAGGAACGTTTGGCTTCTGGCGTGTGCGGTGAGAGCAAATACCTATATCTAAATTGATTTAAATTGAGAACCATGGTAGGCAAATATTTATCTGTGGTACGTTTAGCCGTTTGCTTTAATTCCACTAGACGGGCCGTACCTATCTTAAGTGCAGTTAAAGGGCGGAGCGCATGTGCCGCGGGGCGGAATGCGATTGGTCAATGTTTATCGATTAGATGTGCCTGCGGCGGCGGTCACAGAGCAGAAGCTATTGTTTACGCGTTGTCAGATGTAAAGCGCTTTGAGCCAATGCTAAGCCATATACCACAACCGCAACGGTTTACTAGTTAGCTTCATTACAGCGTTGCCAGATCTACGGAAAAATCCGGAGATCTACGGATTTAGGCTTTGTGACACAGACCTACGGAAATCATAATTGAATCTACGGAATTTCTGACTAATTGGATAGAATGCACTTTTTCTGTAAGTAACGAAACGCAATCGTCGTAGAAATAACTTGAGGACTATTCATACGACCTGCGTTTCGTTACACACACAGCTGAGCAGCTGACTCAGCTCACCCACTTCACGCAACACTAAAACGGAACGTTATCGCTTCGAAATGAGGTGAGCGAAGTGCTGAACTGTGATCTGAAGTGTCAGTGTCACTGTCAAGAGTGTCAAGTGTCAACTGTGGTTTTGTGTACCAACCGACTAAATTATGTTAGCTGCGACCGGGTATGCTGTCGGCCATATAGAAACGCATTTTCAGATTGGTCGCGTTGCGTATGTTCCATCTCTATCCTTCTTTTCTTGGGCGCACCGCACGCGTGTGTACTTACTTGCAGGTTCATAATAACTATTTAAGGTGACACACTCTTAGCGGAATTTAGCCCAGTTATCAGTGAATTGATTCGACCATAGACAGAACTCAGCAGAGTATACAAAAATCCACTTTCTGGCTAATTTTTGTCTATGGTCGAGTGAATTCAGTTAAGTTTATGTTTCCTTTCACTATTTACTAACTTTCAATAACATTTTAAGCTTCAGGTACAGTAGAAAAAAGCTTTGGAAAAAGTCTGTAGAACTACGGATTTTGTAAGCGCAAATTTACGGAATTCTACAGATTTTTTGGTCTCGCCCTACAGAATTCCATAGAATACATCTGGCAACACAGCTTCATTATCTCATAGATAGGAAGGAATATAAATAACAAAAGAAACGTTAATCTGTACATTTTCCGTTACAGCTGGTGTATCTTAGTTGTAAAAAGGTAAAAAGCCTATTAAGAGGTTAAAAACTCCACCCATGCCGAGACTTCAACCGTGGGTCTATAACAACTTTTAGACACGTCTGCATTAATTAGAACATTATCTAAGTTTGACTAACACGTATCTGAGATGCAGTTATGGTTATGACGACGCTTAATTGGAAGGACTTCAAAGAGCTTGCTGTCTTAAAATATGTTGTTGTTTTGAACAACGTTCAACGCAATGTATTTTAAGAATCAAGATGTTTTCCAAACAAAATGGCGCAATAGTTAAAATGAAAGTTACGAAACAGAAGAAAATCGTTTGACGACGAAGAATTCATGAATTCTCAGTAGGTTTATATAAATTATGACTGAGCATAATGTGGAACGACTTTTGTGTCTACACAAATTTCTGCAGAGAAGATATAGTGTGTTGACGTGTTTGTCGACAATCTACTCAATCATTTAGTTTCCATTCTATTATTACTTCCAGTTGGTTGTTTTCCTAGAACGTTTGTATATTATACCCAAGTTTTAATGCTTTTTCGAAGTTTGTTTCAATGAAATTGGATCTCTGCAATGAAATCCTTTCGTAAAACTATTGTTAATGGTTTTGAGTAGTCTTAATAACACTGATTTAAGTAATATATGGCCAATAAGCCCGCTGGTTAGTTTGCACTGCACCGACGTGAAAAAAAATCAAATAGATTAAGTGATAGTAGATTTCTTACAAAATTCAGTGACATTTCCGATTTATACAGAACAAGCTGAACGCTGGTGGACGTGTTATAATATTCACGAATTATTTAGAGAGAAAAAACTGCATCCAGCGCTTCTTGGGCGTCTCGCCAACTTGTACCACTCTATTTCAACACCGCCGGGGACTAAACGTCCGGTCCCGCTTTTCATTCTTGTGCTGCTATTGGGAAACTTCTGTTTTTCGTAAGATTAGTTACTACTACTGAAATAACCGACACAAAAGTTTTTGAGCCGGTCGTTAATCTACATCTCATCTGTTAAAGTTAATGGCTAGAAGACGGAACGGCTTCACGCAAATGTCTGAATCTTAACTGTTGTTAGCTGCGTACTACATATTCTTACCGTCGCGACGCATGTATTGTACAACAATGAAGTGTTAGACTTACGACTATTCTAAGCTTTCTGGCATAGAACGGAAATGCGAGGTTCCAAGCGGTTTTGTAGCATGCCGCTAAGCCACTGAATGGTGATGGAATGGCCCTCCGATGAGATACACCATGATTAGGTAAGAAGTTACTAACCGAGCAGATCCTGTTCTGAGATACGAACATTGCATGACACAAGAAGTATTCTACAGTTCTTGACTGCAAGAACTGAAACACCGATATAAGTTACTTGCTGCTGGACGTTGATTGGTTTATCAGACAATAGTTTTTAATTTAAATAATTTGAATACTTTGTTGAATAATTTTTGATACAAAAAAATCAATATTGACGTCAACATTTTTAATTCATTTTAATCTAGACACATGGCTGGTTATTTTAAATCTGGTCGGGACCATCTCGGTAGGGAGTTAGTTTAATCTCATTAGGCTGCGTGCGTGCCAAACTTCGATCATTTATTAGCATTGTCTAAGACTGATTTATCATGTCTCGGGCCCGTCATGGTTGTTGGGCCGTGTCACAAACTGTCGGAGACTTTTGCAATAGCCGCCGATTTCCGCTCTCAGATACATCTCGTATTTCAACTCAAATTTATTGGCACACTAGATACCTTAGCAATAACTCGAACTTTTGGTACCTACACCCTGTCTCAAGAATTGAGCAAGTTCGCGGCTGCCGCGCCGTCACTATTGGCGTGACATTGTGTTTGGCTAAGAAGTGTTTTTAGGATGGTCGAAATCATAATATCTTTCAGCGTTAGGCATGCCGTCACGCGGACTAATTTACCGTGACATACGTGACGAATTTTCCGCCACAAATATGATACGCCATTCATTAGTTAATATATTTACAACTAAATGTTTGGTTCCTCCGCCGCTCCGAAATACCACGTGAAAAAAAGAATAGTGTGAAGCTGTTGGTGTTGCTTTGGCTCCGGGCCAAGTGGTCCATTTCTTGCTATGTTGCTGGTCGCCGAAATGATACTAGTTCACAGTTCATATACTCTTAGCAGTTTAGCGAACCTATGCAGCGCTTTGAATCCTATTTGCAGTGGCATATAAAATTGAGGCTATGTTTAACTAGGCATTAAATTAATTCAGCGCTTCTATTTTCAATCATAATCAACTTGCAGTTTTATTATAATATGCCTTGATTCTTAAGTACCAACTAACTACAAGGCTCAACTATTTACCGATGATGATGTCTGGAATACCTTCAATTGGACGAAGATTCATTGGATTAAGGGCACTCAGAAATGATTTTCACCGTTAGTACTGTACTTTTCATACAGGCATTTATTGGTGTCTTTTTATTTATTTCAGTTCAACTTCGTGGGAAGGATTCTAGGGCCCAGAGGTATGACAGCGAAACAGTTAGAACAAGAAACAGGATGCAAAATCATGGTCAGAGGAAAAGGATCCATGAGAGATAAGAAAAAGGTTGGTTTTCCTTTACTGCGACTAAAATGCAAACTTATCTATCTACTTACAGTTTGTACATCGATCATAATTTCAATAGTTTGTATTGATTCATCTATACTGTCTGCTTTGGGATTGTCCTTAAAGTAAATACTAAGTCATTTTAGTTTTTATTTCTTACATCTTAGATCTGAAATCTCCCTTTCATTGTAACTGCACAGTTACCTACTGAAGTCTATGTCTAAGCTGTTCATTTATTTTATGCAGCCTTTAAATCGGAATAGAAACAGGTTGCAACTTTTAACATTTAAATTAAATTAAATTTTGTAGGGTTGCATGTAATTACAAACCGTAACGAAATAAGATCAGTTATGAAAGCTCATTGCAAAAATAACGATATCTTAATCATATATGAACATTCTTAACAGAAATTATACTGTAACGCAAATTTAAATACAATCGGTATCACAGTGACAACTTTTACAAATCTTCATACATTAGATAGCACAATGCCCACATTAATTAAAAATGAAAATGAAAAAAAATATATTTTTTTGTACTTATACAAAAGGCCCTAGTTCCCACACTAGGATTCCCTGTGTTGTGAAAACTAGATTATAAATGCTTACTATAAAATGTAATCATAAAATGTTTTCGTCTTTTGTTCTTGACTGTACAAATTGGTGGCATTCAAAGTATTGTAGATAGTAAAAGTGAGCATTGTGGGACTAAACAAACCCTTCATGCTAATGGATGGCTTTAAACTTTTTTAGGCATAGTGCGATCTCACTTATGAAGATTTGTAATAGTTGGCATCGTGCTACTGATTGTATTGAAAAGTAATAAAAGTGGCAAATTGCTGGGGCATCGTGCTATTAAGCCATTATATCGTCATCAGCCATTCGACGCCCACTGCAGGACATAGGCCTCCTTCGTAGTTTAAATAACCATGAAGCTGTGACGACCTCGTGGCGCAGCGGTAGTGCATCTGCATACCATGCGAGAGGTCCCGGGTTCGAATCCCGGCTGGGAACAAAAAAAAACCCAGGTCTTGGATGTTTACATGTTTGTGATGTCGTTGTTTCTGGTTCCCACGACACAGGGTATCCTAGTGTGGGGCCAGAAGCAATGTATGTGCCTGTATGTAAATGTTTGTTATGTTATAATCGCCACGCTTGGCAGGCGGGATGGCGATCGCAGTATGCGGTTGGAATCTCAGGAAGACGCTGCTGCCCGTCTCCTGGTAATGAATTTCCTTAGTCGCCTTCTACGACATCCGCGGAAGGAAATAGAGTGACCCTATTCTTAATCCGGCGCCACACGGACATTATATCAACCGCACATTACAGGAGGACGCAAACAGAGGCAAGCCCAACTGGGAGCACCTGGCAGACGATCTGCATGTGCTGCTGACGGTTGAGGATACGGACAACCGCGCGAAGATCAAGCTCGCGCGGGCGGTCGAGGAGGTGAAGCGCCTGCTTATTCCGGTAAGCCACTGATCGAGAGACAACGCTTCATGACTATAAATTACTCTGCTTCTCTTCTTCATTGTCTGACCTTACGATATCCTTTTCAAGTGACCGAGCCAACGGAGTCGGTAAGAACTCATTTTGCCGATTACGTTGGTTTGGTTCTTGCCTTCATCAGTTCTTACTCATATTAGTATGTCTCATATTCGGGAGATCTTGGGTTCGATTCCAGCATCCATCAAGGACTTTGTTTTCTAAGTTACGTGCATTTATGAATTAGTAGTATTAACTACCACTCGCTAACGCGAAGAAAAATATCGTAAGGAAATCTGAGGGATACTTCAGCGCTTAAAAGTTCAAATCCGCGTGGTGATTAATACTCTGTCTCTCTCACAGAGAGAAGGTCTATGCTCTGTTCGAGCGAAAAGTGTACTGCCCAAAGAAAGTTAAAGGGACACACTGTTTGGTGTAGCTTATTGCTTTAATAGCATATTTTTTATACCTTAAACATAATACATACGACACCGAGCACCTTTAAACTTCCAAGTCAAAGTTAAATTTAGATGTTTTGTTCATCGTACGGCCGAGGTATTTTAAACGTAACGCGTTGTTTCGACATATGTTGTCTACGTTTATACGATTACGTTTTAATGTCGCCTTTGTCTTGGGAATATATGTCTTGGGTAAATCAGGGAAATTTCACACAGCACCTTGGTTTATTATAAGTAGGACAAGTTGTTGCGAGACTAGAAACTAATAGCGCTTTCTAGCCTCTGGTCAAATCTTGTGAATAAAATATCACAAATGAACCGATGAAGAAGACGGCGTACAGCGGCATCCTGTAAAAGTCTAGCTTAGGATGTTTTTCTGAAAAGCTACTTCCAAAATCTGCCCCTCTATCGAAGACTGAAGAGATATATTTGCATGCAAATTCACTTGATTTCCGACCTTGTTATTTACGGATTATGTATAATTTCCAGCAAGCGGACGGCGAAGATGAACTAAAGAAGCGCCAGCTGATGGAATTGGCCATCATCAACGGCACCTACCGCGACTCGAGTGCCAAAGCTATGCCTGTCAACGGTCAGTGCCTCATAAGTATGGTCGATTTCTTTGTTTGTCACTAACCCTACTCTAAGAGTGGAGGTCTCGAATGTCCTCTTTAAATCAGACAGTTTCTAGAAGCTACAAGCCTTTTCTAAAAACGGGCTTAGTCATCACGCACTCATTGATGACCACGCTTCATCATTCAAAGCGTTGTGGTTCAGAATTACGTGTGCATCTACTAAAGGATGTCATATGTACTAGAAAACAAGAGGAAATTTATCCTAAAATATAGTCGGCACAAATCTTTTTGGCGGTAACGTGAACATAGTCACAGATCGTTTGCACATAGCTTACTGTCTTTACAGTGTATGTGTGAGTATTTGACTACTTTAGTAATTGAGTAATAGTAATTTACTACGCATCACACTACATCAATTACTTACACATACACTGTAAAGACAGTAAGCGATGTGCAAACGATCTGTGACTGTGTTCACGTGTACGTCAAAAAGATACAATGTATTAACCACATCACACATATTCATACCATTGGTAAACATAGTAATTATGACGATACGTCCACAAAACGCATTAGCAAGGACACCACAAACTTGGATGAGACCCAACACTGCGAACAAACACACATTTCTATGTCTGCCGATCCCTTCGGGACTATAACTAACTCCATTTTTCTGGTTATGCAGTGTAAGTAATATTACGTGTAGTTCAATCAGTCGTGACCAAAAAATTGCAAAGAGGCTTCGAGGTTTCCACAATACTAACAAAAACATACGAGTTACGGGTTTGGTCAATTTCAATTTAATATTCATCATGTCGTATTTAAAATTGGCTATTCTGGTCTCTTTGGAGCATTTGCACCCCGCATCTGCATCAATAAATACTCTTACCCTAGTAACTCCCATGATTAGACTTAGCACGACTGCGAATGACCTATAATTATTTATGTGCCCAATTAGCCGCGGTCTTAATTGTGTGACTTAGTACAGGCTTTAGTACTGGGCGGTGACTCACTACTAGGGAGATGACTAACTTAATTGATTCGCAACATTCTGCGGCCATAAAATAATTAACCATGTGGGTGATTTCATTACACCACTGCTCCTTATCGAAATTGAATAACCGGATATCTTATTCTAAACTTCATTGTTATGGCGTGAAAGTTTCCCGTTCGCTTATCGAATCAATATCACCACTGTTTTTCTCCCTATATTTCAGTCAGTTGGGTATCCGTTCATTTCTACTTATATTTTATTGCATAAAGTGTACAAGTGAGCATTTGCCTTACCTAATAACGTCATGGTATGGCCTAAAATCACCGAGGGCCGGTTTCTAAATTGAGAATTTCATTACTTAAGTAACGTTCTGTCACGCTCTTTTCTGAGAAATTCGAAGAGACAGCACTACAGTTAACTATTAAACATAACATAACATAACAACATAACATAAACTCACGTCTGTATCCCAGAGGGGTAGGCAGAGACCAGGGACTGCCACTTGCTACTATTTACTTAGCGAAATTCTCAATTCAGTAACTGGCTCTTATTCCGATTGACTGTTCTAGCTCTTTCTCATCCCTCATTTCAAAAGAGCGTTGTCATTCGACAATACTGCTGTCAAGGCCAAGTCTTCCCCTGCCACCATCATGTGAATAATCCCCAAGGCCCCACTAATAACTAACAGAACAGATTACCGTACCATTTATACAATGAAGTGGAATCTGCAGCGGACGAAGAGTGGCGTCGCCTGGCAGCCTCCGCGTGCGAGACGCAGAGACTGTTGGCGCCGGGCGGTGGTGTCGCCAGCGTAGGGGGCGTAGCTTTGCGTGCTCAGGCGCCACTGGGAGCGCCGCTGATCCTGTCTCCGAGGATGTCGGCTGGGCCGGGTGGGCAAGCTGGCCTGCTGAACGGTTCGGGTGGAGCCGCGGCCGGCCTTCTCTCCCCTGGCGAGCCCGCGCACCAGCTGATCTACGCGCCTCAGTACGCCGACTACGCTAACTACGCCGCCTTGACCGCTGCGGCCAATCCGCTGCTGACGGCCGAGTACGCCGCAGCCGATCATACTGGTGGGTTGTTCGCCCGTTGACTTTTTTTTCGCTATCAATGTAGAGGAGCTTCGACTGTACCATAGGCTTTCGGTGAAGTTATAGATTACAATACAATGCCTGTATATGAGTAGATAAGTAGCTTAATGAAGATAGGAAAGTGTGGCTCGCGGCAGCGATAGCTCGCGGTAGATAGAAGATAGAAACAACCAAAAAACAATAGTTTCAAATGTGACTCGAACCTTCGTCACCATGCGCCTCAGGCGGATGGCGAGCACGATGCGACACAGTTCACTTATTATTTTCGTGCATTGAGGATTAATAATTTTGAGTAAATTATGAGTTCTACCCTGAAGACACTGAACCTGTTAAGAAATATAAAGCCTCAACTGTTATTTAAGGTACCTTAGTTTTCCGCTAGATAAAACTTTATCGTTTCTTCGACGTAACAACAGCATGGGTAAGGTAGTAGATACAGTGTCCGTTATGGCAAGGCATTAAACCGTAGTTTTTGGCTTAAAGTCCTGCTGTCCGACCTATCTTTCTTTCCGTGTTGAATTTAAAGTTGATTTCATATACTGACGGTCTTATTTATAAAAAAAACCGACCAAGTGCGAGTCGGGCTCGCGCACGAAGGGTTCCGTACTATTATCTATACAACATTAGACAAAGATCGGATTTTATAACAGGGCCATCTATAGAAACAAACAAGAAGCGTTTAACATTGACATTTAACGACATGACATCGGCGCTGTGAAGGTTACATGATGGCCGCTAGATGGCGAGCGCAGTCTTTAGACAACGTTTGTTGTATCGGAGTCCCCCTTAAATATTTAGTATTTGTTTTTATAGCGGCAACAGAAATACATCATCTGTGAAAATTTCAACTGCCTACCTATCCCGGTTCATGAGATACAGCCTGCTGACAGACAGAGAGACAAACAGACGGACAGACGGACGGACAGTGAAGTCTTAGTAATAGGGTCCCGTTTAGCACCCTTTGGGTACGGAACCTTAAAAATGAAGTGACGTTAGAGTCTCTTTCAAGTAAGACACTATTGAACTTTAGTGGGCGTTTTAACTTCTTATGATTTATAAAAAGTTCGAGCTAAAACGCTGTTGTTTTTTCCTTGATGTCATATTTACGCATTGCATTCATTCTTATGTAGTCTGTGAGTATGTCAGAAACGTTTTGTTATTGTAAATTCCTAAAAAAGAATTGACGTAGTTTTGCAACATTTTTTTAAACTCGAAGTTGAATTGACGAAACTTAAAACACGATGGAGAACATCGAAAACTTGCTGACTCGGCAAACGTTGTTCTACCATATTAATTAGCCTACGGCCTATTCTCAGACCTACCAAATATACACAAAAAAATCATAAAATTGGTGAAGTCGATTCGGAGGAGTTCGATAACAAACACTGTGCCACGAGGTTTTCATATATTAGTGTACCTCCTAAGACGAAGAAAAGTACTGAGAAACAGGTTTTGGTGTTTGATATTCATTTACTCATGTGGTGCAGAGTGCACACCACAGATGATAAAAGACACTGCTTAAAGTAGGTCTAAGGGACATTTAGCGAGAGTTTAGTTGCGGAGGGCTTATAGCTGAGATTTGACTTTATAAATCATAATTTTGTTAAGATCTGTCTCTAGATTGATATTAGTCTCACTGAGGGCTGTTTAGTGGAATAGTTTTTTTGTGTATAAGACCGTTAGATATTTATTTTTAGGATCAAGAAGGAATGGTGGTGTAGGGTGGTGTGAATTAATATTTCAAAAATAAAGGATACAGGTGTATAATTATAATGTACGTATATTTGGAAAATATTTTTTGTTTTTGGTAACTGGTAAAGCACTCATTTGCACTTTGAAAAAAAAAAAACAATAAATAATATGTAGTGTAAAGGTCTACTATGTTATATTCGAAGCTCAATACTTTACTAACGCTACCAGCTAAGTGGCACCGGGACAATTTGACGTAAAATAAAAACGTAGAGACTATATTTGCAATAGAAAGTATTTCTCAAAACCAAAGAAAAAAGGGAGCCACGACAAGTAGTAGTTGAATTATCATCCTCCTTGCAAACGAGTGTTAAAATCGGTTCTTACCATTTTAGGGAATACTTTCTATTGCATTTTTTAGTATTAGTGTACACTAATGGTGGCTTTTCCCCAAATATTCCTTTTAAGTCGAGGAGGTGAGAATCTAGATGTAGATAAAACAAAAGATAGTAAAATTTTAACTTATATTCCAAAATACATGAAGGTATAATGGCATGCGAAGCTGGCTTAGGATTAGACAAATATCTACTTTGTAAAATAGGTCGATTCGTTTCCAAAACTTACGCATGCGAGCTTGTCTATCACTAATGGACTTTAGCTAGTATTATGTTAAATTGGGTCGTACAGTACTTGCACCATTACAGACGTTTCTCTTCTAGAAAGGCTAAAACTAGAAGAGTTGACCTAAACTACTTACAAGCGCAATTAACAGAAAGAAACAAAAGTAAATAGGCTCGTGATTGCTCGGCACTAACCCGACTAACGTTGTACGTAAAATACATGGCTCCGGACTCTTTTATGGACAGTGTGTGATTTGTTTTTAATCGGGTTTGCAGCATCGAGATACCTACTTGCTGGCTTTTGACCCTGGCCGCAAACTCCCCAGCCCTCACTAAGATTCGGCAGGCCGCAACACGCGCCGTATCGACACGACCACCATTATTACCGTCCTTGAAAAATAAAAATGGCGACTGTCTCTTGTTTAGGGAGAATATGGCGCTGCGTATATAGCAATGCGCTGTCCCTGTTGCACTTGCAACAGCATCGTAGGACGTTTTGTAAACAGTCACCTCGAAGCCATTTTATTATCGTGTTTAGTCTAAGTTCTATTTTAAGTGCGATTAGTGTTAGCGACTCATTTGATATTGTACCTACGACGTTATAATCTCACTTTGAACTAAAATGTCTTCGTTAGAGGCATTCTGTTTTGTACAGTTTCTGACAAAGTATAAATATAGTTTGAGAGGAGTTTATTTATTTACCTATTTTACAGATTTTAAAATATATTTCAAGTATTTATTACAGATTCTATTAATGTTGCCTCTTAATAAGAATTGATGGCAGGCGTATTTATCTACGTAATTTGTTAGGAGATGTGAAACTCATTAAGTTAAATGATGAACTGCCATCGAAACTTTCTCATAAGTTACCGAAGTCTTCTGTAGGTACAAAGTTATATTTTTTATGATGGTCCTGTGTTTACTAATTCACAAATGAGCGTGCGCAAGATTCTTGCGAGATACGACTTCAAATATCTACATTTATCCTATTTAAACTCTTGCGTATTCTCATATTATCTACTTAACGTTCGAGATAAATCTTTATTATTTTATCATTATTTCAGTAACCCTTGCTTGTAAACTAACTAATATTAACAAAACATTCATGTGTTACCCTAGCGTTGTGTCAAACAATGCTAATTATACAGTAAATAATGTTGAATGAATCCTTCATTGGCAGCTAATGGAACCTCTAGACTTTCGTGTTATTAACATTCGGTGTCTCATCGTTTTCTTTTCAAATTAACATTAGATAGAAGAGTGTTCAGTGTCATACATGTGATGCACAGTAATTACAAGCAAAAGGGGACCAAATAATGTTTAAAAATGGGGAACTACACTGACATTTTAATAATTTTTTAACGATTCTGACAATTTACAGTTTTATAAAAAAAAATACGCGAACAAATCCGAACGCAGTTTCGAGTGTATATTCTGATGTCATTATTTATTAATTTATTAGCCATATATTTATGAACATACCATAGGATAAGTTTTTATTATCTTTAAAAGATTTTAGAAATAGGTTAGAAAAGAGTGAGCTTTATGAAAAGTATATACCCGTATATTATAGATTTATATGTCGCAGTTAATGCTGTTAAGTCAATTTAATCTAGAGAGAAACTTTGATGCCAGCCATTTACTTGTACCTTCTTTGGGTGTGCATTGTGCCCGATATTTACTTTTTTGTTATTTTCTCCAAAGCAATAAAACATAGTTAATTATCTAGGTGTAAGCAAAGTAATTAAATAAAACGTAAGTTAATGTTACTGCCAGAGGAAAAATGGTAGATGAAAAAATTAAGAATATTAAATAGTAATATACTTAGTAAAAAAGTATTTGGCAGTGATAGATAACAATTCGCGAACGTTAAGTCTACTTATAAGGATAGATAATAGTTACGAGATTAAAATTTTACTTTTCAGCATTTAAATAGAGAGCTTGTTCACCCAGGGACGATCCGCGCCCAGTGTACAAAATAAGACTTCGATTAAGATTGAATGTTTGCATGTCCAGTTTGGTCCTTGGTCCCTGAAAGGTGGGCCTCTCCATTTGGGTGGAGGTAGTAAGCTAAAGCTGTTTTAGATGCGACACAGATGTTAATCTGCCTATGCCGATAGGTATGGTGCGGAGGGCCGGACGGCTCGCGCAAGTGAGGGAACACCCTTACCAGCGTACTGCCTTACCTGCGCCTTAATTCCAGCCGAAACGCTCTCACGCCGCCATTTTGTTTACAAGGTGAGATGCGCGCGCGCACGCATGCTTTACTGAGTCTATGCTTACTGTTTACAAGGTATCTGTCTTCTACAGGCTTCGTTGATTTAGTTTCGGTATTAGTTTTCATTTCCATATTTTTGTGAAAGCAGCGACCATGATTCTCAGTGGAAATGCGTGGACGCCATTTCGGCGGTCCCAAAAATAAACACAGTAATGGACATTTTTTTTTCAAAACCGAGATATTTCCACTATTGGTTACAAGTTGGTTGGTTACATTATTGGTTACTGGAACCAACTAGTAACCAATAGTGGAAATCACTCGGTTTTGAAAAAAGAATTCCCTTACTGTGTTTATTTTTGGGTCAGCCGATTTGCTTTGTCTCTCTCTCTCTGTGTCGATATTTATTGTGTACTTAAATAGGTGTGTTCTTGAATATTAGGTAATCGTAGTGCGAGGTTCGGATGTCTCACGTTCATCGCTACAGCAAAACCGATCTGAAGTGACACGGCATAATTTGAAAACTGTGATTTTTATACTTTCTTTTTATAGATTCTTAGATCCTGTTACATGTTGTGACGCAATGCATCGCTTTTATGATGCGTTTGCGTGATTATGTCCTTATTACGAGTGAGTGTTGTATTCAACAGTGTTACCAAATTTTATCTATATTCGTTGTTTATCAATGCTGTTGTTGCATCATGCGAGAGTCACAACATGTGTCTTTGAACAGTCTACATTACCTCTTTAGGTTCTCGGGTATATATGAAATGTATTATATGAAAATGTATTTGAGGGAAGAAGGACGAGATCATTAAATACCACTTGCATTGAGGAGTTAGGATTCCATTGCAAAGCTGATTTGCCAAATATTTTGAAGAGGTGCTACCAATCGGGTTGTGAAGTCCTTCTTTCCTTAGTATGGTCCAGTCTTAGTCAAAGGAAGTGGCATTATTTTGATCATGTGCCATCCCCCCAGTATTACTTTTACAGAATGCTTTTCCTTTGGCTTGATATTTTCGAAAACATCACAACTTTTTCTTAGTCATTTTAAGATTTTTATATTACTTTTTTTTGTAAGTTACGTATAGTTGTTTCTATTTTGCCTTAGGTATTACAATAATTATATATTGAATATTATTATTGAAAGTCGTTATTTTAAGATATTTGCACTTGTGTCCTTGTGGATTTAAAGAGGCATCTCATTGCCGATATAACACGCTTTTATATAAATTGAATTATAGATCAAAATGCTTTGCGTATTCTACAGATAAATTATATTAAAAACGACAAATTTTGTAAAATATTGTTTCCGTTGTTGATTGTAAATAAATGCATTTTCAGAAGATATACCTACATGCAATAAATTGTCTGAAATTTTAATGAAGCGTTTCTTTTATTTAGATGGAGTAGGGCGCGGTATTGTTTTAAATGATTAAATTTCTCATTATTACATAGAACAAGTGTTAATAAAGTTGATGACGTGCCATCATTTGGTCGAATGTAGCCTCACACGACTAACATGCAACTCCACAAGGCCAAGTCCCCGTTTGTTGACATAATATCAAGTGCACTTTTCATAACTGCTACTGCCACAATTTGCAGACTATTTGTAACTATATATTTATTTTATTACGAGTCACTAACATGCAAATATGTAACTGTAATGAAACCGAATATCGCAGATTTATTAACAAAAATATGTGAATGCTATCTACCGTACTGTCCTTATAACGTCATTGTTGAACTTTTGCCAACAATGTGTTTATTAACTTACCTACATACTTGCATTTGGGTGCTATGGTTATACATAAGTGATAAAATTATGCTTGTTTGTTGGGGCAATGTTTGACGCATCGCCATGCTTGATGTTTTCCGCTGAGATGTCGATAATGTTTCAAGCATTGCCCGATTGGGAACTATTGGGCATTTAATCCTATATTTGTAGATTTATCATTATCATACTAAATAAATTTAACATTATCAACCATTAACTGCGTAAACTAATGAAGTTCCTGTTGATTAACCGGGCCACAAACAGTCGAGAGCTCAAAAAGTGGGGCGAGAATGCCTAATAGCGTCCTCTTAAGTAAAGTTACGTTGAATATTATTAGATTTAAATTTCCCGTACACAAAGTCATAGCAGTAAAGAGTTCAGTCTATCACTGTTGTTCAGGGCAGATCACTTCAATCCGTCACCTCGTATCTGTGTCACTGCTGTTTGTGATGTAACCCAGCGTCTCAATAAACCTTTCTCGTAATACCACCACGTCCTCGGCGCCTGGCACAACAATCGTGATAAACCGTCCTCACAGCATAGCGTCAGCTCGTCTAGTTGGACCATGACATTTGATCGATTACTAACATTCTGTTTTTTTCTCTCTTCTCGTTAACCCGGCTAGGTGAGTGCTAACGGCGAGGAGGGACTAACAGGAGTATCGGCCGGCCGCCCGCGACCCAGCCAAACCCGGGCATATTGGCTAAACCCGGCCAGTGCCGCCGCGTAACAATCACATCGGAACATCGACCACATGTAGCTATATCGCTGTTGGGCCTTTCACGTTAACAACTATGTATTATAATAGTCTAACTATTAACAATTTATATGCCTGTTATGTTTATAACATGATGAACTTCTCATTAACCATTTATATTATCTTTTGAAGTGGCACACGCCATCGACTATATTTTTACTGTTTTTTTTTTTTGTTACTTTATTGTTCTGTCTGTTGTCGCTTGAACGTCGATCGGTGTGTGTAATCAGTACGTAATGAACTGTATTGCTAGGTTTCCCGACACTCCTTGATAGTATTACAACTGAAAGACAGCAGCGTTACGTAGGTGCACATTGCAGGCGTACAGTTGTCGACATTTTTTCAATGTAAGACACACAAACTAAACCCAACATACTATTTTCTTGGGATTCTTATCTACTTGCATCGGTGAAAGGTGGAATCAGCAGCTATAACCGCCCAGATGTGTACTCACTAAACGTTTATGAGTCACTTGTAGTGAACGTAGATCACAGTTAAAGTTACCCTAGTAAAATGTAATTGCAATAAAAGAAATATGAGTACTTACCTAAAAGTATTTGGTAATCACAACTGAGACATTTAGTTGGCAAATGCAATCATGATTTAGGTAACTAAAATTGTAACTGTGGCTAACGTGAAGCTACTTCTAATGCAAATATAAATGGAAAAATATTTTTTCTATAATACTTGTACGAGTTAATAGTACAAAGTAAAATAAAAGTAAAGCAGAGATGACAACGTGGCTGATATGGTGGATGGCTCCGAACGTGATGTGAGTATAATTTTATAAAAAAAGATTCATATTAAAATCAAATAAATCCATATTAGACTGATATTGGGTAGTAGTCTAATCGAGGTGTAGCTTTCATGTACCCATTGACCCAACAATCTTTGGCAATAAAATATTTTGTTTAAAACCAAAGAATTATTGTTATTGAAAGCTATTTTTTCATACCTAAAGTAATTCAAACAAAAATTATGTCTTCCTGAATTTTAAATGGCCGGTCAATGGGTACATGAATTGTCTTTTATAAATATTTAGACGTTCTATTTAAAGCTACCTATGTATTTGATTAATGTGTAAGTGCTTAATATTTATACAATAACAAATCACATACCAAGTGCCTTATTTAATGTACAATGTTTTTGCCCTGTTAATGCTTATATTATTTGAGTTGAAGGAGATTAAATTATTGTTAACTTTACTAAATGTTATCATAAAGTAGGTATATGAACTTAACTTTCAAAAACAGTATATAAGTTTCATTACTAAATCGTCACTTTTTTCGGTTAGAATTAAAGTTATAATATGTTGTAGTTTTAGTGAAGAGAACCCGGATAACAAATTAAAATGATTATTTTGCACCCATTTTCGACTAGACACTCAAGTACTCAGTTTTATGTATGGTATTGTATAAGTAATGCAATGTAACATGCATTTTTAATATTACAAATCTTTACAATAATTAGGTACCTGTGGTTCTCTTCTAATTTAGGTAACTACCTATTTTCTATAGTCTTTTAATTTTGTTAAAATCTCGAGTTAAGAATCTCGGTCTAATTGAAGAAAATATTATTTCATTTACATCATTTAATATTTTTTCATATTTCGAACAAATTTAACTCACAGGCTACATAACAAAAATGTTGGTGTGAAACTAGTAAACGATTAAAAAATCCGTGTAAATAAATACTTTTATAGAGTTTTGTTAAAGAGCAATAACACACATGATATATATTTCAACGTGTAGTGCAATTAAATATATAAATTTTTAATTAAAATTATATTTAGATAACGTAAATCTCAATACTTGAATAATATGTATATGAAGTCGAAGTTATTGAAGAATCAATTGTTCGGTACGGTTTTTTTCGTAACTGGCCTTTTGTTGAGATCTGAAACGGAGATTATTACCGAGTTTAAGGGAGAGATGATTGTTACACTTGTTGACAATCTAAAGAATCTTTTATTGAAAACATACATGGTCTCTAAAAAGTCTGATAAGTACTTCTGCGATGACATTTCTTGCATTGTACTCCATATCCTTTAATTAAAACAATAATAAACCTTAATATATTTGAAACAGTGAATTAGTACCAACATTATTTACAAGAATTTATTATGATCAACTATTTAAAAAATTGGATCAACCGCATAACAGAAATAAAAAATACAAAGTTGTTAACTCTCCGTCCATGATTTTAGTATCATAATATGGTATTAAGTACTTAAAAGTGTTGGTCTCCCACTCATTATTTAAAGCTAAGAATGGCGTGAGTAAACTTTTCATCATTGGTAGAAGAAATCATTGTGTTAACAATTTATTATACATCGGTTTATATATAGATCTTATTTATTTGTGTTACATCTTTTCTATTTTATTATAAACGTAAGAATGATGTTTTTTGATAAGCTTTCGTCTTTAAAAATAATTATTTAGTAATCCATTTTGCGTTAGACGTTTCAGTAGTTCTAATTAAGAATCGTACAAAAATCACCACGCTTCAAATCTGAGCATTTATGAATTAACGAATCAATGAAAACTGACCTCGTGAAAGTGAACCAAGAAACCATTGCGAATCATCAATCAATGAATCAAGATGAAATCGTACAAAGTATATGAAGTCTGCTTTTACTAAGTTAATACTATGTTTCATTGTTGTCTTCAATGCAGCTTGATTCTTGAAACATATCTCGTGCCATCAGCAGACAGGCGTTATCATAATTATTATCGATGTTTTTTAAATAAGTAATTTTAATTTAAGTTGTACTTATACATTGTGGCAATTTCGGTAATTGTGCCTTAAAATTTGCGCTGTATATACAAATAACATTATTTGTCTTTTAAGTATTACGTATAGCTGAGAATAACAAATTCTTTATTATTAATTGTTTTCCAAAAACAAATAGAGAGAATACTTTTATTACTTTATTATTAGTTAAGTGAGATTGTGCATATGTCTGTTTTTGATGTGTGTTCAGATTGATTTGGTATTAGTAAATATTTTGAAAATGTATGATTTGTTTTACTAATCTTGTGTAGGTGTATACCTACCATACCTGGGCCTCGTTTCATAATTCGACAATAATAATTAGTACCTACCTAAGCTCACAATAATTTTGAATAATTTTCTCCCAACGATATTACCGACAATTCCGTGCTACTACTCTCGGCGCTAATTTAGCCAACTTGCGTTACAATTGAGTGCATTTATTTATTAATTTAGGCAAAATGTTTTCTGTTTCCGATGCGCTCTGAAGTTTCAATAAGTTTAGTGCTATTTCTTACAACTAAAACCTTTACTAAGTCGTTATTTGTGACTTATTATTACATTTTATTGTGACGCAATTTGAACAAAATAGCGTCGAGAGTAGAGCCGTATCAACCCGAAAAGAGGGTTCTACTCTTGAATACGAACAGCCTTTAGCATGGGGACACTCGAAATCCTCGTAGTAGCTGTACAAAAGTTGGTCATATGAGGTTCACCACAAATGAAAAAAAAAACATTAGTATCTTTTACAGATCGTTTTGAAACCTAGTAGCCCAGTCATTATATACCTACATTTGGAAATGCATGTGAACCGAGAAGGCTAAAGAGCATCCAAGGTGACTGGCATACCTAATCTTCGTGTTGGTCACCCATTGGGGACCCACTATGGGAACATAAAATTTTGACGGCCAGTGATGAAACATGGCAATCGACGGAGAATAAAAATACAAAACGAATGTATTCTTTCACAAATTGTCGAAAGTGTTATACTTTCGGCCTCATACAAAAATGTTCGATGCTGTTTTGGATATTGCGTGGTTGGGGCCTAGAGATTGCTGAATATTGCATTCTTAACGATAAAGCCGCTCTTTTATTTTTCTGCTCGCCGGTCATTTCCTGCAAGATTCCTGCGCCATTCCACATCTCTGCTTCTACGCTCAACAGAGATTAATTGACAGACAAGACAAAGTTATGGTTTTTCAATAAATCGATCCACATCTCAATAACGATAAACGGTAGATAGGTAAAAAATGTAAAAGACCTTTATTGTATATCGTAGAAAAAGAAACAAAAAAGTATTGTATCAAAATTTTCGTACATACCTATCTCAACTGAGAACCGAGTTATCGTAAAAAAAACTGAATTTAACCCTTTTTTCAAGATGGCGGAAAACGCACATAGGAAATCTTGGGCGACAATTTGAAGTTAAGATTTTGTGGACCCTCCCCACGCAACTAATATCCAAAATAATAGCCTTCTCGGTTCACATGCATTTCTAACTCGTTTTTTCCTACGTAATGACTACAGGACCATATAGCGGCCTTTTTTGGCATAAATGGTATCTATTCAGAGGTCCGACATCCTACGATCTCGGCAGTAGGTTCTAGAAGTTACTATTAACATGATAGTAAGAATAGTCAGACACTGAAGGAAAAAAATATAAGTAGGTACCTGGGTATGATTTTGTCCATTGGTGGTACCTAGCAAACCTCATGGAACCAATCATATCTTTTTTCATAGGAATCATATATTTTTTACAGATTCCTTTTGGAAAACGTGTCAGACCAATCTCTCAATCATTTTAATAGTGACTTTTAGGACACATGGCCGTGAACCTGAGGTAAGAAAAAGCGACATCAAAACTAGGCCTACGATAGGCCACTTCAAAACCTACAGCACTAAAAAACTACTGAAATAATTTAAACGAATATGACGTTTAAAATAGGAGTAGTTACAATACAATAGGTTGTTAGTGCTCTACTGTTTTGACGTCGGTTTTTATTTTTTATGTAAAAAAAAATATTTCGTGATTTTTTGTGACTATCACTATGACTCCGGCAAAATGTCATAACATAACAGCATAAACAAACAATATTAAGACGAAAAGTAATAAAAGTCAAAAAAACAACTATTTTTAGGGTTCCGTATCCAATGGGTATTGCTAAGACTCCGTTGTCCGTCCGTCCGTCTGTCACCATTATGTATCTCATGAACCGTGATAGTTAGACAGTTGAAATTTTCACAGATGATGTGTTACCGCTATAACAACAAATACTGAAGACAGAAAAAAAAAATTAAGGGGGGCTCCCATACAGCAAACGTGATTGTTTTTCCGTTTTTTGCTCGATATAAATAACGGCAACAGGTAGACGCTTGAAATATTCAAATGTTGTATAGATGATGGTACGGAACCCTGCGTGCGCGAGTCCGACTCGCACTTGACCGGTTTTTTTTTAATCTTGTGGTTGGCGCCCCTGTCAACTCCATTGTTTTTTTAATTGTTTACGCATATCGGACGTCAGACTCTTAAGAATTTAACAATTACAATACGGAAATCACGAAAATGTACAAATATGTTTTAACATTGCTGATAAGGCATGAAACATACCGTTTTCATTTCCTCAAAATGCGGTGAACTAATTCAAAGTCACCTGTAGGTACCTAGATAGCATTAACTCCAAAACATCGACTTTCCTACAAGTGTCGACCAATCTACGCCTGGCATAAATACGGTCGACAGGTCAACCTTTTGTTGGAAAGTCGTCCTTAACGTAGCTGATTACAGTGATATGTAAAGGTCGATGTGTTGTCGACTGTACGCTATCTAGTACCAGGTCCGGTAGTGGGTCCTAAAAATCACTCATTAACATGATTGAGATCTTAGTATCCACTAAGACACTTTTTGCAAAAAAGATAAATATCAAACATCTTAGACCAAATGGGGATGTATTAGCAAAGGGCAAGATAAAAAGTACCCGAAACCGGCGTGCGTGCATGCAACGACTAATGAATGTTGAGGAAGCGAAAGTGATCTGTCAGGATCGTAGCAAGTGGCAGTCCCTGGTCTCTGCCTACCCCTCCTCTGGGATACAGGCGTGAGTTTATGTTATGTTATAAAATACTTAAGAATAAAAAGATTTTTACAATTGGTGGGCGCTACTGAATCTCATGGACGTAGTCTGTGGTAAGGGAGGGGTAGAAACACTCTACGGGGCCTTTTTTTAAAATCATAATTTAAAACCGCCATCTACTGGAAGTACGCGGCACTACAGGATTTCGCCGCCTTTTACACGAGCTTCCTAGCTGGTACCCGGGCCACAGCCCTGGCTGGAGTTAAGCGTAGATGTCACTATGCACCTACCTACTTAGGTTCTTTTTACCGGACTTCGGCAGAGTATGTACCTATGTCCGATTCTACGTTCCCTCATCTCATTAACCGAATGTCAGATTTTGACAAATAAGATCTCAATCGATTCGTTGTGTTTACGCTAGTGTCATAGACTATATGAAATCAGCATTAATCCAACAACAAAAACTACTAAGACTAAAATAAAAAATATCCAACCCAACCCGCAGGACCCAAATTCACCAATTTAACTCCTTCCGTAGCTAGGTTGGTCTGTGGTTGGTCCCGCCTGCTTAGTAGTTAATGCTCGGCAATCGGGTTGTAGCTCGTTTTTATTTCAGTTTTTTTTTAATTTCAGACACGTAAATACCCATTTGAACAAGAATGCATCATAAAGTTAGTAAGAACTAAGAAGGAGCGGGTAGCGGAGCGGTAGATCGCCAACTTCTCATTCGCGAGGTCGTGGGTTCGAATCCCGGCATTCATGACATTTATTTCTAAGTTACGTACAGTTGTGAAGTTGTAGTAGCAATACCACTCGCTAACAGTGAAAAAACCCTAGCGTCTGAGGTATTTACGCACCTCAGCACTTGCTACGTACAATGGCCCAACTAGAGGCTAAATGCGGAAAGATTAGTGAGAGCCTTTAGATCTGTCACACAGAAAATTTCCTAGTACGGACTCTAGCCTAATAAATCTTGATTACACAAATTGTACCCTTCCTTTGAGAAGGAAATAAATAAATAACTTATGTAGATAAAAACACGATTCTGTACTTAGCACAATTCGAAAGGACCCGATCGGGCCACCATAACAATGATTTTTGATTGTTCTTTTCAAGGTCATAATCTATCAGTTCAAACAATCCATAAAGGCAGTGCAAATAGTCTGTGGCAAAGGGAAAACTTTACCACAGACTATTTGTGCCGAATTTATGGAGTATTCTAAGGGAATCGTGTTTTTAGGGTTCCGTACCCGAAAGGTGCAAAACGGGACCCTCTTACTAAGACTTCACTGTCCGTCTGTCTGTCTGTCTGTCACCAGGCTGTATCTCATGAACCGTGATAGCTAAGCAGTTGAAATTTTCACAGATGATCTATTTCTGTTGCCGCTATAACAGCAAATACTAAAAACAGAATAAAATAAATATTTAAGAGGGGCACTCACACTACAAACGTTGTCTAAAGTCAGCGCTCGTCATCTAGCGGCCATCTATGGTAACTTCCACAGCGCCCACGCCCATGTCATGTTGTTAAATATCAATGTTAAACGCTTCTTGTTGGTCTCTATAGATGGCGCTGTTCTCAAATTCGATCTTTGTCTAATGTTGTATAGATAATGGTACGGAACCCGTCGTGCGCGAGTCCGACTCGCACTCGGCCGGTTTTTTAAATAGCACCATACACTTTTACCTATATTATTATGCTATCACTTACAAGTGTCACTGGCTGTCTCCACATATCATGGGGTCGGGGTACGGTACGTATACATACGTACACACACTGAAATAGGTACTGCAGATAACCGCATAGTAACTTTAACTGGGAGCAATTTAAACTTTTCCAAATTCACGGAAATGGAATTTTAAATTTCAGCCGTGTTTGGTGGGATGGGGTGGCGGGCATCGTGACAAACGCCGTCTCTTCCCCGATCTAATATCTACTAGTGACATGAAGTGACACACCAGTCATATTAAACATCGCATTACATAAGTGGGGGTCGCGGCAAGGGGTCAAATTACTTTTGTAATTGCCTATGTCATTACATAGGATGTTTTACATCCTATATAGCATTAAGGATGTTTCATCTGAAATAAATAAATAAATAATAATAATAAAATGTTAGCTTTATTTTGTAGTGGAAACCATAAAGTTTAATTAATTAAATAAAGTTATTACTTATATACTTATAAGGAATGACCCTTCCGAACATATAGCTTCTTCATAATAAGAAAAATTTTGAAAAGGGAACCGTCACTTCGCCTTCGTGAACCAGCACAGCGCTTATCCCAGTCGAGTTAAAAAGGTTCCCAGACCTGCAATAGTAGGGACGTGGGAATAAACAGCCGGCAATTTTACTGGGCAGCGTCCGAACAAACTTAGGTTATTTTTTCGCTGAAAATTTAACGGATCAAAACACGATTCCTTAAAACATTTCTCAGAGGCAGTTTAAATAGTCTGTAATAAAGGGAAAGATGTAACTACAGATTATTGAAACGGTCTCATGAGGTGTGTTTTAGGGAAATCTTGCTGTATAAATAACAAGGTACCTAAATGTTTACCTACCACGTTTCGGCTGTGCTTGGCAAATTCCTTCAAGACAATATCTAGGTACCTATCTTGCAAGGGCCGTGTCTAAATATCACTATGAATTCTTGTTAGCTTAGGTGAATATCGCAAATTTTTAACCTGTTTTTTTCTAGTTGACTGCGTGTTTTTTTATTTATCTCTTAAACTTTTACAACGTATTATGAGTATGTGCTTAACATAATTTCCACAAACAACATTTTTCTTTTGTCTAAATTATTAATTCATTTAAGTAAGTATATACGTAATATTACTGTCAATAGCGAGTTTAGTAAAAAATATTTTAGTGAATAGCTGAGCTACCTAATACTCCAAAATCGTGATGAAAAATCAGTTGTTTCGTGCATTCGCTTTAGTATGAAAATGTTGATATTTTTTCGAGATTTCAAGTTGAGTTACGGGAGACTTTGCAGCTACATAGTTACAATTATATTGTTAAGTATATGGTTTAATACTGTCCACTATACAATTTATACATAACAATATATATATATATATATATATATATATATATATATATATATATATATATATATATATATATATATAGTCTATTATTACCCTCCGCCGGCGCTAAAGCCCTGTCATTACAGCGAACGCTCTGTGATTATATTGTTTTATATGCATGAGTTCTTTTAAATGACGCGTAATTGAACTCCATGTTTTATTTTGACGTTACCCGAGTCTCGACAGCAATAAATCATCGTCAAGGGAGAACCGATAAAAATGCATAAAATACATACCATAGAAGGGTATATGCAGCCTAACTAAAAATATATAAGTAGGCAATAGCTACGTTTACCTAGTTCAGACTGCCTTGTTTGTCTAGCGGTATCACGTCTGCTTACCGTGCCGGAGGTCGTGGGTTCGATTCCGACTGTTGGCCGCCGTACATATTGTACAAATGGCCTCAGCCTGCGTGTTTGTGAAGCCATGTTTGTGATTTCCTTGCCTCGTTACCACAAGTGATTGTTTTATGTGAAAGTTATTATTATTGTAGTTAATATCACATAAACTTTTATAAAGGCTATGGGCTAAAAAGCACAGTCAAACGAATCGCCAGAGCTAAAGGACCCGGAAGAAGGACCCAGAATATAATAGAAATAACCCCATTTCGAATATGCTCAATTACTAAGACACCCTATATAGTTTGTGTTTGGCTACAACGCCTAAAAATATAGTTCTGTGGGTTTTCTTTTTTTTTTAATACGAAAGACGGCAAAATGCGTAAAGTACGAAAAATTGCGGAACATTATGTAGGGTTATTTCACAAAGGCGCAATTATTGAAAAATTACAGTGAGTTTTTTTTTATTTTTACTGTTTTAATTTTTTTTTCTGCTTTTGAGTCCATGTGATAAATAATACCACATCTACCAAATTGCTCAAAATGCTCAAAACCACATCAATCAAATAGAACGGACGTTATTCTATGTAAAACAGTGATTTACTGAGGGCTGCGATATTTATAGAATGCTTAAGAGCAAATTTAATAAAATTATATAGGACCTGATGTTTCGAAAACATCGTAGAAAAAACTTCTAAAACAAATGCTGTTGTAAAATCAAAGTTCTTATTGACATGTTCCAGGAATTGAGGTAACCCTGTATATACTCCGTCATGATAGGTACTGGTGTCAGCAACAAGAAATTGGCTAAGGTTTTTAAGCTTTTTATTGTTATAGGAGCAAACACTGCGAGTACCATAGATATTATCTGTGGCGAGTACTGTTGATCAGCTGACTAGGTAACTTTTACATTTTAATAATACATACATACGTACATACACATACATAAACTTACGCCTGTTTCCCAGAGGGGTAGGCAGAGACCAGGGACTGCCACTTGCCACGATCCTGACAGATCACTTTCGCTTCCTCAACATTCATTAACCGTCGCATGCACGCACGCCGGTTTCGGGTACTTTTTAATAATATGATAATAATATGACATGTTTTTATTTCAGAATACACAGTTCCAAATATAATAAATAAATAATACGTTTTCGTTTAACTTAACTGAACAGAGTGAACGCATGTAAAAGTGGACATACCGTCGACTTTACGAATGACACCTTTTTAGTTACGTTACTTGCAAAAATATGCCAAAATGTGTAAATTGATTTCAATTTTGTACCGAGTATTTTATTTTAGCGTTATAGGGTGTTTCTGTCCTAATAAGTTTGTGTGTAAAATGTTGCTGCTTCATGATAAATGGGGATTTGTGCTTAGCTGGGCGTGATCCGGGGCATTGTTTAACCCCCTTTGCATTTACCATTTACGGGAGCTTTTAGGTCAAACTGGGTAAAATGTGCACCAACCTTTTGCTACTGCTGTATTTTCGGCAACCTCCGTCTTTAGGGTTGCGTAGTTGACAAGAAAACCTTATAGTTTCGCCATGTCCGTTCGTCTGTCTGTCTGTCCGTCTGTCTGTCCGCGGCCTAGCTCATAGACAATTAGTACGAGAAAGCTGAAATTTGGCATATACATACATATTAATCACGCCGAAAAAATATAGCTTAGGGTATTACACCTAAATTAGAAATGCATTTTTTTTCTTGCGTTCACGATAGTGTGGGGTATCGTTATATTGGTAGTTTACAAATTTAAAAAATATTGTGGGTGTAGGAAGATCATTTTTGTATTTAGGCTTCCGTTTGCGAAAGCGCCATTTTTGTCCGAGTAGGACGTACCCCCCCATCTTCTAACTAAACGGGTGATTGTAGAAACGTGAAAAAATTCAGCGAAGTAGGACATATAACGTACTTAAAAGGAAAACTATCATGGCTTAGGCTTTACAAGTTAACGAGTAATAGGCGACCAAATTATAAAAGCGAAACGTCGTACAAAATCGTACAAAATTTTCAAAACTACGTTGAGGAAGTTGTTAGTTTTGTCAAGCAGATAAAACCGCCTCTTTCTATGGAACTCTACACTGCGCGTGGCTCGACACGCACTTGGCCGGTTTTCTCTCTGATGGACGACAGCCTGAGTGATTTCAGGTCATCTGATTCTGATGTTTTTTTTTTTCAGTTATGTTACGATAGCAATTCTAGGCAAAAATGATGACCGTAGTATACGAAGAATTTTCTGCTCATATTCTTTGTTGACCCTGTCAATAATAAAATACATAATAAAATGACTACACTTTAACAAGTGAAACACTTAAGACATTAAACACTGACTAAACTTTGCAACGTCCTTATTAATTTTGTTCGAACCTCACACAAAAAAGTAAAAAAAAAAACTACCTATAGGTACATTTTTTGATCTAGATATTTTTCTAGTGTATACAATAAAAAGTTCAAATCTAATCTACAAGAGTGGCATTACAAGGTCTCCAAACCTCGTCTACAGTCGAGGAGCTCGCTATGGCTCACCTTCACATTTTTAACTTCGGATCGTTCTTACCGCTTAGAATTCAGTAATAGCGTAGGTAAGGAGACAGGTACTACTACCCAAAATGTTTCGATTTTGCCCAAAATTGGCATACCTACAGAGTAACATTTTTTAAATCACATCGCTGTGTTTCTCTTTCTGCTTGCAACAAACCATCTTGGCCACAATTATTATTTTAATGCGACTTTAATGATACTTCGCAAGATCTCAAGCCAGTTTTTTGCATTCCAATTACGGCTCCTCATTCACTTGACAAAACGACATGCCATTAAGTATTTGGAACCACACAAATAGCTTACCTGTCTGCCGCTGCGGTATACTTACGTTATTAAACTCTCGTCCACAGAACATTCTGTTCTGTACTCTCGTCCATTTCATTATTTTGTAGTGTGATGGATTATTGGATCTTTAACTACTTAACGATGGATTATATTCTTCGATGTACCTACTTGCCGAGTACTTACCTATGGCTAAATCCTACACAGGATCTTACGATCGTATATTTTGACCAAGAACAACCCAATAACATTGTTATTAGTGTCTACATTTCATGTCTATATTTTCAATCATTATATTTCATCATGTTAGTACTATATTTAAGGGCAATACAAAAAGTACCCGCAATCGGCTTGCGTGTTGTTCGTGAATGTTGAGGAAGCGAAAGTGATCTGTCAGGATCGTGGAAAGTGGCAGTCCCTGGTCTCTGCCTACCCCTCAGAGATACAGACGTGAGTTTATGTATGTATCTACTATATTTAATACGTCACGCATTTGCACTACCAATTCATTTATTTAACATATTAATTAATCACCCTTTTCTTTTCAGTGACGCGTTTTACGCACATCTAGTGACTCGTAGTAATGTGGTACTTACATATCTGGTAGTCACGGATATTCATAGCTAGCTAAGTACTCAGAATTTCTAAGTGCATACTATACCAAGCCTGTTCTTCTCTTAAACCACATTTTGCCGTAATTTCCGCCAGCTGGCAGAGTTTCGAATAACCTTTGTCGAATCATTACCTCGTAGAGGAGTCTGGAATTGCGCAATTTTGGCGTATTGTTTCCGTCTAGGTCGGGTGTTGGGTTATAGTCCCTGGGTCTCTAGTATAAACATAACCACCGCTACCTATTACAACATAGAATGATAAAACACAGAAGTTTCTAACCCAGCACTGACTGAAACACTAAATCTTGACGTAAACTGTTGTAAAGATCAGAATATTATAAAAGACTTGTATTGACTGAATTAAATAGTATTCTTCTGATAATAACGTCTATCTATCTATTTTTAGAAAACGTGGTTTTATCCGTGTTTTCGGGCAATGAAAAACTGCTATAATATTGTCATCATTAGAATACGAAGGTTTTCGCCACGATCTACTTAGTTGTAATAGCTCAAGTGGGAAGTAGGGCGGCCCCGAAATAAGAAGACCCCGATTCGAGTTCATTGTCCGATTATTTCTCGCCCTTTTTTTCATCGCATCTAAATATAATTTCAAAAAAACACGATTAACAAAAAAACCGAGCAAAGGTCGGTCATCCAAGTACTAACCCGTAAAAATGTCAATCTGGAAACTCAAATCAAAGTGTCAGCTATACCGTTGGGCTGTGCATTACCACGCATTACGAAATATGTTTATCAATAAATTCTTCATCCACATAATTTAATTTGATAATTATTATGACTTATTAGTCTTACTTCAACATGTAGGTAAATTTCATGATTTTACATAAGGTACATTTCAAGATTTTATATGTTGAAATGCAAATATCGGGGAAAAAGTTACACGTTGATATTAACGATCAACCGAAATAGGTTCTGTTTTAGTTGGTATTTAATGTCACCGTGTGACTCTTTGCCCTACATGTGCGCGCTGAAAGCGCCTCACCCTTTCAAGGCGATGAATGTTCGTAAAATTTAAATTTTCTTGCTGCGGAAGATTAGTTTGTGGTTGCAGTGAAATATTTTCTTTCTTTACATATTTGTTGCGAGTCAATAAAACAAAATATATTCCGTTTTTTCCAATGTTTTCCTACTGGTAAGTCTTCTGGTAGTATTTTGTGCCCCAGCCCATACCTCGGCAGTGAGAGTGCAGGGGTAAGGCAGGGGCAGTAAGTCGTAAAATTGCAGTCGGAGGGGGCGCGTCTCAAGACGCCCGTGCATTCTTATAAGCATAGTAAACATAGAATTTGCAGATGCGGCACCTTGTTTTATTTTTCATAGTCGTGACCTTGTGACTACTGTTTTTCTTTACATTTTTTATCTTTTCCGAAATAGCCCGTAATGTAACTGACTAGAGTAAACGTGTGTAAGAGTTGATATGGTTTCCATTATACCTAATGGCCCCAGCCTTAATTGTTCCCCAAAACCTGATATCTGCTCAAGACGATGTGACATTTATTATTGGTTTATGAAATTAATTATATACCTATCTAACTAATAGTTTATCATTCTTTCAAAATCTTATTTAACACAGACTTATTGTAGAAACTAACAGAAGACACAGTTAGTTGTGAAGTTAGTTTTAGCGGACGTTTTACTAATGCACATTATTTGAGAGAGCACTGCTTATCCTTATTACGTTTCTAGGGAGCAGGGTACCTACCTATTATCAATATCACTAAGGTCATATTTTGTGCAAATAAATTATCTTTATCTCTTTACATTTATCTATGACGTGGCAGATAACAACACTACCGCGTATTAGCTTTTCCAATGGCTGGCTTTTGGGAACACCTCGATAGTTGAGTTATACCCTCAGCAGTATGCTGAGTGAGCTGCCTATTGCAGCAGCAGAGACACACCGTGACCATTGCTTGTAAGTGTTTTCTTAAGTTTTCTGATTTGTAGTGTCTCAATGTATTAAGTTGTCAGTATGTCTAATGTTTCGTGTAACTGTTGCTGCAATAAATGTTTTTTCTTCTTCTTCTGTGAATCTTAGATATCCTGCACCGGCAAGGAATCACACTGGACTAACAACTGTCGAGGGTGTGGGCCGCGGTCATAAAACTACTTCCCTCCGAAACCTGCCTTGATAAATGCTACGTTACGAACCTCCCTGGCGTGATCGTTCACTTTTCCGAACGTTTTCTTTCGGGTTTCACATGAGAATTGATATTTTCTTTCTTCTGTGGCCACTGAAAATATTAACAGACTTCGTCTATAACTTTGTATGGTTTCATTGTGAGTTACGAGTTGGGAAATGCATAGTATTGCCGTCTATTTTGAATTCTGAAATTTAAAATTTCCGTACTGGAGAAACTATTGACTATGACAGTATTATAAATTGAGATAAGTACTTATCTAGTCTTAAAACATTTAGTATCCGTCGTAGATTGTGCTGAAATATAGAGAGTGTAACAAAATCTCCATATACACCTGAAAATGGGAGTTTCTGCTTTTCAATACGAACCACTTTTACGAACACTGTAGTAGAAGTTTTAAATCGCGAAAAAAAAAAATACATCGCGGCATTGAAATTTTAAAAACAGTTGTGAATTTTTTATTTCAATGTTTTCCCTATTATAGTATTTTTTTTAATAACAGGTAGAACTTTAGATGCATATGGGGCGTTTGTAACACCTTGTATAAAAAAGTACAGCCTTGTTGTCTCTCAGTCAATACAGACGATCAGTCAGATCTCGAAAAGTAAAAGATCAGCAAAACTCTGGTTTTCGCCCACACTAAAACAATGAAAAAAAACGCCCAAAATACCTAAATTAGCGAAATGTCAGATTCGGTGTTTCTCTGAACAATGGGCGAAATGGATGAGCAAGCCAGCATTTTTACATCATTATCGTTTTAATTATTCATTCTCTCTGCCTGTGCCATGTTGTATTTTTTGTTTTGATTAATGGAGTCAGCATATCTGGCGACTCGCGGTGGATTCCTCTTCGTATCATGTTATAAATGTTTACCTTCAAAAACTAAAAAATACCCCCTCCACTCTACACATACTCAGATCTTCTTTCTAGGGTTAGTTGATCAAATCCACCGAAATGCTAATTCGATCCAAAAAATAACTCAGTACCAAAAACCGCATTATACGGTGAAAATTATAAGGACACAATTATAATAAATTATAGCTCTGTAACCGAATCTGACATGAAACAAGTGGTGGGTTTAGATACTTTTAAAGTTTTAAATAAGAGCTTTTACACGTTCAGATTACGTTCGTGTTTGCCTATTTGTATTTATATTTATGTTTATCTTTTAGCGCCGAGAACTTATATGAAAACAAAACCTTTTTTGTTTTCATCTAAGGCCGAGAAATAAAAGGGGTGTTGGGAGAAACCCCAACTGGAGCTTTAATGAAAAATTTCCCGAGAGAGCGCGGTTCGTGATTTCACAAAGCTGAAAATATTACAAAATATTCAAGTCCCTTTTGTTGGCCTCCAGGGATTGGCTTCTATGAATTTATGTGGCTTAATAAAATAAGACGTTGCTTTCGGCCTTGTTATTTTGGATTTCTGGTACTACATAAGGCAACGAAGAATAGGTATCTGTCTACCTACATAACATATCTCTCTACATATCTATATCAACAAAGACCTCTTTCATAGAACTACAATTTAATGGTTCACTATGACAATTCGATGTACATAGCAGAGTCGATTAACCCTCATATTAATGAGTAGAATGACTAGGCAACGAAATATTATACCCGTACATCGAATTGTCATAAAAAATTTAGACTCGTAGTTTTATAAAACGCGGCTCTGATGGCACATTGACCTTTATCTAAGTTCTATTTTGCAGCAAAAATTTAAGTTTGACCTGATGTCGAAGGTATTGACCTAATTTTAATAAAATAATATTTTAAGTCAATAGCTTTGGTTATGCCAGAATAATAAGGCATGTACTTCCTGGAATAACCCTCACAGTTGCTTCAAATAAAATAAAACTTCCTATTTTCGATATCAGTGACATCGATTTTGAGCTGGGTTTTTAATTTTTGATTAGTAGCCTATGTACAGACGACATCACATCAACCTTTACACCCGTGTACTCTACTCGGTTACGTTACGGGCGACTTTGCAACTAAAATGTAAATGGTGATGTGCTGTCGACTGTACGTCCCACTGCAGGGCACAAGCATTCTCTCAGAGAGAGAGAGAGTATGGGCTGGTTTACCACGCGTAAATGGCAATTTCAAGCGCTGAGGTAATTATTGTAATTAAACAAAAAAAAAAAAAACCGGCCAAGTGCGAGTCGGACTTGCGCACGTAGGGTTCCGTACCAGGGACAGGTTCCGTGTCCTGTACCTATAAAACATTAGATAAAGATCGAGACAAGTTAGATTAGGTAGATTGAGAACAGCGCCATCTATAGAAACCAACAAGAAGCGTTTAACATTGACATTTAATGACATCGGCGCTGTGAAGGATACATAGATGGCCGCTGGATGTAGACAACGTTTGTTGTATGGGAGCTCCCCTTAGATATTTATTTTATTCTGTTTTTAGTAATTGTTGTTACAGCGGCAACAGAAATACATCATCTGTGAAAGTTTCAACTGTCTAGCTGTCATAGTAGGTACATGAGATACAGCCTAGTGACAGACAGACAGACAGACGGACGGACAGTGGAGTTTTAGTAACAGGGTCCCTTACCCCTTTGGGTACGGAACCCTAAAAACAGAGGAAGTTGCAGCACAGTAAAATCCAAAAATAAGTTAAATAATTCACAAAAAATATAATTAATGGCATCCATTTGTTACCTTTAAAAATTGAGAAATACGGGATTTCCGGATTCCCACATTTCGTAAACTCTATGCCGCTCATTTGTATTTATATTTTACGATCCATGTTTAAATTATCGACTAATGGGGCACCATTTGTATTTTAAATTATCTCGCGTCGTCATACGATATGAAGCAGTCAAATAGTTATAAGAGTAAAGTTCTCTAATTTTGGAACAATCATAAAGACGTCAGATTTAATTAGACACGGTTTAAGTACAAAACAAAATAACAGAAATACAAGGCTGCGTCTGCAGAAACTAGAAGTATTGACTCATACATGCGAGAACAATAAGTAAGGTTCACTGAAAAAACTATAGATGTCTCAGAAATGAAGAATGTTAACTGAATAAAAATAATGAGTTCAGCTGAATACAAAAATTAAGTGCCCATAATGGCGGGACACAGTGTAAGGCGCATAGAAATATCATCGAGGTCAAACAATATTATGTAAATCAGTAGCTCTTGTATGCGCGAGAAAATGTGTAATGTTAAAGTAAATTTAACGTGCGAAGTGCATGAGATTACTTACATGGTTCGAAAGATACTGACTGAAGTGTTCTTCTAGATTAATATTGTCGAGGTTTGACGCGCGGATGGAGACGGCAGCGGCTGTCATTCATGTTATTTGAAACGTTACAACTTTTTTATATTTGTGTCTCAGGAAATTCTAAGGCGGTGAAATCGGACATTTAACATTTTAAAATCGCCTAGAGACACCATTTCCGTCGAATATTTAGAGGAACAACAACAATACTTTTGTGTCTAGGAAGTAGGTATAGGTACACCTGCAACTTATTGTCAATCCGTATAGGTATTTTTGGACTCAGTAAAGAGAGTTGTTAGTATCAAGTATATGCCTATTTTTTCGTCGTCTTCTTAAGTAGGCCTACCTACAAAGCGTTCTACGGCCAGTGAAGATTGGCTCTTCGGTGTTAAGGCCGCGCGTGGGTTTGATTTGACGGATGCGGCCAAAATCGCCACAATTTGTTCTATCCGACAATATACATAAAGTGGTGCTTAGTATTAAAGAGGTAGCATAAGGAAAACCGTGTGAAGTATTCTGAGAGAGCCCCGGCAAAGGCGAGTGCCGACCGCTCGTTAGGATGATTTATGTTTCCCGCCGAAAAAAGATGTTCTCAAATGTGCACGGGCCCTTAACGCGCTTGTGAAAGAAAAATGTGACGATACTTCACGCTGGCAAAATAATGGTACGAGGTAGATAGATGATGTGAAAATGTTAGGCATTTGCTTATTTGAAACAAAGATCCAGAGTAATATCTGTGTTTCGTGAGTGATTTCATCGTTGTATCGGTATAACCTAGGTTACCGTGTTATTAACCCTAGACACCTAACCTTCTCACATACCCCATAATACCTAACCATTCGTCAATTAGACAACCATTTTTTGAAGCGTTCGGTTTTATATAAAACTTTTTTTGTTTTTGGTACTTTTATTGCACTGATGTTTCAGGCATATTATATAGTTTTTAATTAAATATTTTTTCGTTATTTATCACAATATACTCTTATGTATTTCTTTCTATTTAAAATGGCACGCGTTTTACTACAGATCAAAATCGACATTCTTATGATTTTTTTTAATAAAACAGAAATGTAAAAAAATAGTTCTTCTTTTTGAGGGAAAACTTAAACTGTAGACATTAGAGAAAAAAAAACATACTTTTTTACGCCCACTCAGTACGAAAAACTATTTTGTGTTCACCATAAATTACAATATTGCAGATATTTTTGAGAAAATTTGGAAAAAAAATAGTACTTGGGTGCCGGAATTCATTGCCTCTCGCCAAGCCGTGACTAACAGCAAGTTGACAAGAGACACCACGGTTATCCAAACACGCACCCGAAAGATACAACAATTTTTCTGTCGCGTTTTCGTCGAAACGACGAAGGTTAGGTGTATGGGGTTAAATTAACGCAGTTTAAAAATCTGAAAACCGTTTTTTCAGCATCATTTTTTTTCATTCCATTTTTCGTTTTAATCAATAATCCGTATATAAAAAGAATATAAAACCATTTCCGATAAGCAGAACTTTAAAATTCTTAGTTTTGTAGATAAATTGTTCAAGTGGATTTTCAAGATTTGTTGATTAATTGAGTTTTTAAATGTTTGGTTTTTGAGCGGTTTTCAGGATGTTCATTATTTTAAATACAAGTTGTATTGATTTAATTTAAATGAGGAAACTTGGGATAAAACTTTCTAAAACAAAAGTTTTTCAGTATAAGATGAGTAGAATTACAACTCAATCGGATTAAAGTATACAAATCAAAACCGAGTATAACAGTGTAGCTTATTTGTAACGCAAGTAACAAGCCGGTTTTGTGACAAAACTTTTCTCATACATCCATGGTGGCACACCCTGTAAGAAACGTATAAACAACAAAACCGTAACGGCAACATCGAAAACGAATAAACCTCCCGAATCCTCCAAAAAGTAGCGAACGTGAATTCTTTTCAGTAACGCCAGAGCATGTAGTCATAATTCTCTATCCCATTTGCAGTCATTTGTATGGACTCTACGCGTAGCTCCCACACGTGACAAATTTAACTAGCACTTCAATTTAGACACCATAGCTCTTGTTACGAACGGATTAGGTTTAGTTTCCTCTGTGTGCTCGCCGTAGGTCTACTGGTGCACCAATAGGCAACTTTCCCTCGCCAAAGCCTTCGTCAACTGCCGTAGAGACGTGATGGTTTTACAGATTATACTGAAAATGATTCAATCTTTATACCCTCGCGCTTATTCATAATACCTTTGAATAACATTTTACACGCAGGTGGATTGAATTTTAGCGTTAGGTACATTTTTGCCATGTATTGATATAATAAGTGTATGGATATTATATTTTATTTTGCTTTTATTGATGAGCAGAATAAATCCCTAAGAGCCATCGCCCGCGACGACTTTTATACGAGCATCTAGCTCGTTTGGTAATAGTTTTTAAGAAGCGATGCAAACACGTTGCAGCATAGCATATTATTATGTTTTGCTTCCATTTTTAAGGAAGCGCTGCGCCCGCGCGCGTGAATCGCATTTGAACCGCGTTGTTAAGTTTTCGTGGGCAATGGCTCTTAACTTTCACTGCTCCTTTCCGAAACCTTACAAAATATAAGTTATTGCACAGTGACATTCAAATTCATTAAAAATTCAAGTCTTTTACTTATAAAACACCTTTCCCAGTACTGTCTGTTGCAACTAAATTCTTTAATAATAACGTGGGCGGAGTGCGAAGTAAAATTATCTTCAACTTAAACTCTAAAGCCAATTAGTGTCTGAAACTAACGCAAACACTTCTCGCGCCCTCATTGATGGGAGACTGGAGACTTATCAAACATCCATCAGCATTCGTCTCCCGGAGGCTTAATAGCAAAACAAACGGCCGAATTAGTCGCCGCTCAGTCTGACACAGCCTGATTGATGGATGGCCCTTTGCCACAAAATAAGTGAAACAGAAGGTGCGCTTCGAGTGAGCTTCCATTTTCGGGCTAAACTGGATTTGTTTTTCTCTTATCTGCTAGCTCTCGTGTCTGCCAGCATAAGGCCAGCTTGTTAAGTTGAACTTTTTGAGACTGTAGATCAGCCCTGGATATTGTGTCTAAAGAAAAGCTTATTTATGCGCGTCTTATGTCAATGGTGAAGAGTCTTTATGTTGAGCTCAATGAATAATGATAATAACATCCACACAACACAATTACCTACTTGCCCCAAAGTAGGATATTCTGTGATCTGATAAACAGCCCCTATATTACATGCACCAAATCCAGAGCGATTCCAGTTCTATCGAATTCAGTCAGTATTCCGACTGTTAGGCACATCCAAACAATAGAAGAAACGGAATGGTATTGTTAAAAATAAACTTCTGTCTCTTACCCAGTTTGTTACTTCGCCTCGCACAATTAGCATCCGAGACGAAATCCCGGCCCCAAATGTGTCCGCAGTTTAACAGGCGAGAGTTTTACTTCGACTTTTCACTAAGCTGCCTAAACTTTGGTTCCTTGCGGTGCATTTAGATCGGTAAGCCTATTACACCCATCAGCCCAACACTTGTACTGAGGTAATACTCTTTTCATATGCGGTTTTTGTTGCTTAAAAAAACGTAAAACACGTTTTTTAAGCAACACACGATTCACCCGAGTGCTAGTAACTAAATTGTTTAAGTTTACTTAAACTTATCCGGAATCGCATAGGGATTCTAAGACCATGCTAGAAGTGCATGGTGTTAGAATTCCTATGAGACGAATAATCGGTTCTATTATAGCACTAAGGTGAAATAAAGAAATAGATACCCATACATACCCCTCGCACACTGTTTTTTTTTTTGAGAATTGGATCTTTATATGTGCAGCATTCTCCATGTCTTTCTTTCATTTTCGTGAACTCTGAAAACATTTTCATTTTTTTTAATATTACAAGAACATTTATAGTGGTCAAAGGGGGTAAAAAAAATCTATTCTTCTAATCGCAACTTTATCAATCACTTCCAAGTTTAGTCGCATTGATTGCCTCAACGGCTGTAAAAGGTAATCAACACAGTAAAGTTTTATCCTCTTGTATCTCTACGTAAATTCTAAACTGTGGCTTAAAATTTTCCTTGAAATTGGTAAAAAATCCTGGCACATTTCAGGAGCACGTTCCACGCCCAAATCGCGGCACCATTGCACCGAACGATGGCGAGCGGACTGCGAAGACGTTCAGGCATTTCCAATAATACCTAGCTGCTTGCTATCGAGACGTCGTAAAGGTAAATTCGAAACATTTCTTCCAACTATTGCCCCGCTTAGTTTCGTTCTCTGACGCTGCTCCTAGCACTATCGCCGCCATACTTTGACTGCCATGTTATGAATAAAGCATACGGCATTCGTTGCCCTCGAATGTCCATCGCGATAAATAAACTGTGTTCTACTCTATAATGAGTTTCACCGATGCCCTGAAGAGCTTTGCTTTGGAGGTTAATGAGCTTTATCTAATAGAACTAACTTTGAAATCGCAGAGTAATATCAGGTGTCCCAACGAAATGTACGGAGTGTCTCAGGAAGGTCCTGTAGAACTTAAGAGTATGCTGAAACCGTTTACTGCTGAAAACGTTTATTATGAGACCAACACTGAAATGGCAAAAAAATAGAAATTCTAAATAGTTATTCCATACTAAACCTCGATTCTTGTTGTAATTTTTTTTTTGCTTTTGTTGATGAATAACTGCTTTTAGTCCTTGAGGACGATGCACCCTGTATAGCAGCCGACACATTTTAAGCGAGTTCAATATCCTTCATTTGTTCATTCGTCATCCTTCACATAATAGTTTGTGATCGCCGAAAGTTTTTAGTTTTTATAAGTTTTTAGATAAACAAATTTGGTATTTGGCACTCCACATTCTCTGTTGAAATTCGTTTAGAAAAAACTCCGACTTCTGAGCATAATTTCTTTATATAAAACTACTTAACTATGGTTCGGTATATCTATGGTACGATACCTAACTACTAATAGTAGTTAATATAGTATGTGGGAGACAAATTTATTATATGAGCAAAAAAACGTTAGTGAGTGACTGTTGCTATTTCGAAACGCCAGGCACTTGCAACTCCCCACTCTCTGACGGGCAGGCCTGTATAAAATCGAGCGCGCAGTGTCGACGGGTCAGAAGCTGTCCGACCACGGACACGGCACTACGGTGCTCTGAGCTGTCTTTAATTCAGGTGATCAATTTCATGTATTGTAATCTCCAAGTAAACATTGTATTATTCTAGATTAAATAATTGGTGCATAAGTAATAATTATTTGGTCATTAAACTGAAATGTTACACTAAAATCTAATTTATATAAAATCAGTTCTTTTTCTATAAATCATGAATAGATGATTAATAAAATAAATCTGAAACTAATTAATTTTTTGTTGTTTCGCTACTCCTCCCCTTTACTGTCTCTCACATCAGAAGTGGGATCGATAAACTCAAACTACGCCTATGAATATTTTTACTTCAGGTTCGAGAAAACTTAACTATGATGCGAGACGATCCAACGCCTGCCAACGAGCAGCCTGCTGCTAAAGATCAGCCTCCGAGCCAATCAGCCACGCGTATTACACCTACCTCACCGATCCTTGGGCGAATTTTGGTGCCACCGCCTGCAGACGCCTTTGCCAGTGAAGCCGGCGTAACTGTACCTGGCTGTTCTTCCAGCAACGATTCAAGGAGAGGTTTCGTTCCTTTATCTTTTATGCAAAACATGATGCAGGAAATGATGACAAAACTGATTGAGACCACAGCGGGCGCATTTAACTCAAATAAACAAATCCCAAAAAGTCGAAATATCGACAATATTTATGTACCGACCTTCGATCCTGATGATCGAACAGATACCATTCAAGTTTGGTGTCGTATTGTGGAGGATTTAAGGGTTGAATATGACCTCAATGATAGAGAAACCCTTAATTTATCTAGGAAGAATTTGCGAGGACGCGCTGCAGACTGGGCACGTCGCAACTATAATAGCTTGACCACGTGGCCACAACTTAAAGCTGGCCTTTCCGAAACCTTTGCAGACGAAGCGCGATACTACGACGACCTCATGCTTTTCATAGAGTACACCAGTGAACAGGCTAGCAGTCCGGCAGAGTACGCCACTCGCAAGTGGGAGCTGGCCAAGAAGGCGGTTGGTGTGGAGATGACTGAGCAACGCCTGGTTGAAGCAGTTATTTCGGGTATGTCAGATTTTCGTATTCGTTCTGATTTGTTGAGATTGACACCAAAAAGCTTGCCACAGTTAATTCAAAGCTTGAATTCATATAAGCGAAAGAGACCAAACAAGGACACTGATCACAACATCCCGTCAAAAAAACCTAGGCCCAATCCATCTGATATAAACAAACAAAGACGTTGCCACAAGTGCCTAAAGCTAGGTCATTTGCAAAAAGACTGCCGTACAGATGTTGCTAAACCTCGTGGTACTTTTAAGGATACCACCTCCACCTCCAATGACACAAAGCCATTACTCAAATTATGCACCTTTTGTAACCGTAAAGGCCACACCCAAGAAAATTGTTTCCAACGCTTGAATAAAAAGTCGAGAGATGACAAGTCTGCTGATGTAAATTCCCTTATCATTGGAAATAATAGGTCAAAAACTGCTCAGATTGATGAACACAATTACTCGTGCTTACTGGATAGTGGTGCCGAGTGTTCCCTTATGCGTGATAGCGTAGGTGATACTGTCAAGGGCAAAATAATCTATGAAACAACGATGTTGCGTGGGGTTGGAAACAACGCATTCCAATCATTGCGTAAAAAAATTTGTTTGATCTGTATTGATGATTTGAACATCGAATTAGAGTTTGTCCTTGTCGCTGACAAATTCATCCAATATGATTTACTATTGGGTCAAAACCTTTTTGAATCCCCCGGAATTGAAGTCACTTTTACTAACCATGGTGCAACAATTTCTCGCAATTTTTACCATGTCAATTCTGTTCAAAAGTTTCACCTTGACCACATAAATATCAATGAGGATATCGGCTCTGATCAGAAAAAACAGTTGCAAATTATGTTGGAGTCTCGAGAGGCTATGTTTACTTCTGGAAATGCGGTCTCCCAAGTCACCACTGGCGAGTTAAACATCCGTTTAAAGAACCCAGAGAAAATTGTTCAACGGCGACCTTATCGCCTAGCCCCCTTAGAACGCGAGCATGTCCAAAAGATGATCCAAGACCTTAAAGACCATGATATCATTCGAGATAGCCATTCCCCTTTCGCTAGCCCTATCTTGTTAGTCAGCAAAAAGGATGGCGGTGCACGACTTTGTGTTGACTATAGAGAGTTGAATAGTAACACAGTCCGTGATCATTTTCCGCTTCCTTTAATCGATGACCACATAAGCAAGCTGGCCAAAGCCAAATACTTTACGGTTTTGGATATGGCTGCGGGTTTTCACCAGATCCCGGTAGGCTCAGATTCTATTGAAAAAACCGCCTTTGTAACTCCGGACGGACAATTTGAGTTCTTGAGGATGCCTTTTGGACTATGCAATGCGCCGTCCGTTTTCCAAAGGGCAATCAACGCCGCTCTTAAACCATATATTGACAAGTTTGCCCTCATTTACATCGATGATGTAATCATCTACTCTGAAAGCATTGAAGAAGGTCTTGAACAATTAGAACAGATTCTCGATGCGTTAAAAAAAGCAGGATTTTCCTTAAATATCAAAAAGTGTAAGTTTCTGCACACTGAAATCGAATATCTGGGCAGAATTATTTCCAATGGTCAGGCAAGACCAAGTCCCGGGAAAGTACAAGCTCTTCTAAATTCCCCAGTTCCAACATCGGTCAAGCAAGTCCGTCAATTTTGCGGATTAGCTAGTTACTTTCGGAAATTTATTCCAGACTTCTCTCAGACGATGATCCCCTTATACAATCTCACTCGTAATAATACAAAATGGAACTGGTCAAGAGAGCACGATGCTGCTAGAGATAAAATCTTGAAGCATCTTGCGTCCGAGCCCACACTAGCTCTATTTGATCCTGCAAAACCTGTCGAAATACACACTGACGCTAGCTCCGCCGGATTTGGGGCGGTCCTTTTTCAAAAACATGAACGTCAATTAAAAGTCATCGAATACTTCAGCATGCGCACCACTGAAACTGAAAGCCGATACCACTCTTACGAGTTGGAAACCCTGGCTGTAGTGAGAGCCATCAAACACTTCAGACATTATTTACTAGGTAGGCCATTTAAAGTTATCACAGACTGCAATTCATTAAAGGCATCCCGTAACAAAAAAGAGCTCCTCCCCCGAGTTCACCGATGGTGGGCTTATTTACAGAGTTTTGACTTTGAGATTGAGTATCGTAAAGGTGAACGGATCCCTCACGTAGATTTTTTAAGTCGAAACCCAACCACCTTGAACATCAATAATGTCCAAAACTATCACGAATGGTTGGAGGTTGAACAAAACAATGACGAAGAAACCAAGGCAATCATAAAGTCCATGCATGATGGTACAATCGATAAAAACTTAGCTTCCAGTTATGCCCTTGAAAACGGTCTGTTGTACCGTATTTACACCACTAGAGACAACAAGTCAAAAAAGTCTCTCTTTGTCCCAAAAAGTTATCGTTGGCACATAATTCAAATTTATCATGACTCTCTCAAGCATTTGGGCTGGGAGAAAACTTTGGAGAAGATCCGTGAAAAATTTTGGTTTCCAAATATCTCCAAGTGTACTCGAAAGTTCGTTGAGAGTTGCCTTACTTGCAAGATCAATAAAAGCCAATCGGGATCCCAACAAATTTCACTCCATCCAATAGATAAACCTCCTGTACCTTTTCATACAGTTCACATGGATACTACAGGCAAATTAAGTGGAAACAAACCGTCAAAACAATACGCTGTAGTATTTGTTGATGCATTCACTAAGTTTTGCTTCATGAAACCCGTGACTAATCTGACAGCTGCTGCCACAGTCAATTGTCTTAAAGGATTAATTTATAACTTTGGAACCCCGAAACGGATTGTTTGCGATCAGGCGGCCTCTTACACAGGCAAAGAGTTCAGAAGTTTTTGTGAGCAATGGAATATACAGTTGCATTTTATAGCAAGTGGTGTCAGTCGCGCAAACGGACAGGTCGAGCGTATGATGAAAGTCTTGACGAACTGTTTCACCGTTGTCGAAAATACCTCGAAAAGAAGTTGGAAGGATGCAGTTGGTGAGGTTCAGCTTGCCCTGAACAGTACTTTTAACAAAAGTACTGGCCACACACCATTCCAGCTTCTCACGGGTTGCAATCAGTCACCTCCTGCCATATCCGCATTATCAGATGTTGTGGAACGCTTGGATCTTGAAACTTGTCGCCAGAGGTCGAAGGTCAAGATGGACGAGCGCGCTAAATATCAAAAAGAGCAATTTGACAAAACTAAAGCAAAAATTTCCCATCTCAAAATTGGTGACGTGGTTTTAATAAAACAAAACCCACGTGCTATAAACAAACTTGATAGCAAGTTTAAAGGTCCATGTGTCATCACTCAAATCAATGACAATGATAGGTACACTGTTAAGGTATATGAAACTGGAAACGAGTTATATGTATCTCATGAAAATTTGCGCGTCGTTTGCCCTGATATAGGGAAAGAACTTGCAGAGTCTATCAGTGATTGAAATAGATTTTTTTTTTCTTTCTCAATTTAGTGGTTGTTATAGTGTAACAGTGAAGGCCTGGCCAGCTACCGCTTGTGTCACTTGACAGTCAATGAAATTGGGGTCACGTGGGTCATGTGACTTGAACCCATTACGTGATTTGTTCATTGCCATGAGAGTTGGCAACAACTGGGTCATGTGACTTGAACCCATCGGTCATGTAATTTGGCCGTTGCCATGAGAGTTGGCAATAACTGGGTCATGTGACTTGAACCCATCGGTCATGTAATTTGGCCGCTGCCATGAGAGTTGGCAACAACTGGGTCATGTGACTTGAACCCATCGATCATGTGATTTGGCCGCTGCCATAAGAGTTTGCAACAACTGGGTCATGTGACTTGAACCCATCGGTCATGTAATTTGACCATAAGATTCGATGCATCTGATCTGATTTTGATAAAATAGCAATGTTATTTTATAATTAGCCATGAGACTTGGTGATTGAATCTAAGTAATAACTGAATTATAATGTTGATTGTTGATTGATTTAGCGTAAGCATGATATGGAAGAACTATTTTATGTTTCGCGAGCCGAGTTGGCTGCTCGTCAGTATGGCCGTGTGGGAGACAAATTTATTATATGAGCAAAAAAACGTTAGTGAGTGACTGTTGCTATTTCGAAACGCCAGGCACTTGCAACTCCCCACTCTCTGACGGGCAGGCCTGTATAAAATCGAGCGCGCAGTGTCGACGGGTCAGAAGCTGTCCGACCACGGACACGGCACTACGGTGCTCTGAGCTGTCTTTAATTCAGGTGATCAATTTCATGTATTGTAATCTCCAAGTAAACATTGTATTATTCTAGATTAAATAATTGGTGCATAAGTAATAATTATTTGGTCATTAAACTGAAATGTTACACTAAAATCTAATTTATATAATGATTTCTTTTTCTATAAATCATGAATAGATGATTAATAAAATAAATCTGAAACTAATTAATTTTTTGTTGTTTCGCTACTCCTCCCCTTTACTGTCTCTCACAAGTAGTAAGTAACTTACTCTAAGAGTATTCCCAATTTAATAGGAATTTTCCCAATATATGTGCCAATTTTTTTTTATTGTTGTTTCTTAAATTGTTACTGGTACTTGTAACATGAGGCCCATAGTTAGAGACCACGTTTCAGTGCCATAAGTCATCACTGGTAACACACACTGGTTGTATAATTTTGTCTTGAGCGATTGAGGTATATTAGACGAAAAGACTTTTCTAAGTTTCCCGAATGCTGCCCAGCCGAGTTGGATTCGACGATTGACCTCTTTCACGAAGTTGGACCGGCCTAGTTGGACTGTTTGTCCTAAGTAGACGTATTCGTCTACAACTTCGAGAGTCGTGTTCCCCAATGTTATTGGGGTGGGCACAACACGGGCGTTCGGCAACGAGCTATGGAAAGGGCTATGCTCGGAATTTCTCTACGAGATCGAATCAGAAATGACGAGATTCGTAGACGAACGAAAGTCGTCGACATAGCCCAGCGGATTAGTAAGTTGAAGTGGCAGTGGGCGGGGCACATAGCACGCAGAACTGATGGCCGATGGGGCCGAAACGTTCTCGAATGGAGACCACATATCGGCAAGCGCAGCGTAGGACGACCAGCCACAAGATGGACAGATGACCTCATCCAAGTGGCAGGAAGACGCTGGATGCAGGCCGCTTCCAACCGGTCTTTTTGGAAATCCATGGAGGAGGCCTATGTCCAGCAGTGGACTTCTTGTGGCTGAATGATGACTTGTAACATTTTCTCTACCGGTAACGGCACCTCGTCATCATCGTCATCAGCTATTTGACGCCCACTGCAGGACGTAGGCCTCCCTCATGGTTTTCCAAACTTCCCGGTCTTGTGCAGCTGGCATCCAGCGACTCCCTGCCACCGTAACCAGGTCGTCAGACCATCTTTGGAGGGGAGCTTACCCATGCTGCGTCATCCGGTCCTCGGTCGCCAGGTCAGAACTTTTCCGCCCCAACGGCCATCAGTTCTCCGAGCTATGTGGCCCGCCCACAGCCACTTCAACTGAGCAATACTGTATTCACGGCACATTAGAAATTTATGTAGCTAACATAAATTTCTGTTAGAAGAAAAAAAACATATACTCAAAATTAACTTTCAGCTTTAGGAACAATAAACCTACGCTCGTCTATTATCGGTATTACCAGAAAGTGAACAATGGAAATTCTATTCGAATTTTCCGTTCTCTTAAAAACACAATTCTCTTCTTTGTTTTCTTTTTCCAACGCTTTGTTCGTCATATTCTCAGAGTCGAATTAAGAGCAACTCCCAAAGAAATCACTTCCATCATCTCGGATGTGTTTTCTCGGACAGAAATGAATGACAATATATCTCGGGGGCAAAAAAGGTCAGCGCTGGCGGAAACTAGCTAAGTAGCAACTCGCATAAAACAAAGTGTCAGTTATTACATTAATAACGAAGGGAAGCGGACGGACAGAAACCCTTTCATGTTTTTGCCGTCCCTACAGTACGCCCCATAAAATGTTTACCGCGGCAAAGTCAGTGAAACTGAAATTTAATACCAACTATGAATTCCAAATCCCCAGTTTTAAACGAAGGATCTCGTTCTAAAATGCGGGATGTGGCGTAATTAAAAATTTATGAATAACTTTCGTGCTTCCACATGACATTATTTTTAATCAAAACAAGTGAAAAGCGACGTCAGCGCCACCATCAACACATATTTTGTTCCGTTCTATAACAAATGCAAGATTATTTTACTGTCAGTCCAATGTCGTCCTTATTTCAACTGACTAAGGGATATCAGAATAACAGAATATTTCCACGACAAAGTGGCTGGTTACCAAGTTTTTCGCCTGAACCTCGGCTTAGTGGTCACTCTGATTTATTGTGGACAGTCTCCGCAAAAACTCTTTATGTAGGTAAGCACTTTTCATTTCACATGTCCCGCCGACCATAATTTATTCTTTTTCATATGGGATGACTTTCTTGTAAGTAGGTGGGTGTGTGGATCTTATTGATTTATGTAAGGAAAAAAACTTCGACCCACCTTCAAATTACGTACACTATTTTCTATTCTAGTTCTGTAATCGTATAGTTATGCATAAGTCGTTTCCCTGAATTTAGTAAAAAACTATCGGTTTACGTTAAAGTGACAGCAGTCTGTGGTATTGCCCGATTCAGTAAGCTCCTAATGTCAGTGAATATTCTTTTGAGCTAGTTTGTTTGTACTGAAATTACTGATTGTGTACATTTCATACTTCTCTATTGTCAAAAACTATATCATAAGCAGCCTATATAAGTCCCACTGTAGGGCACAGGCCTTCTCTCAGAACGAGAGTTGGGCTTAATCACCACGCGTGCCCACCGCGGATTGGCGATTTCAAGCGCTGAGGTTTGGGAATAGCTCAGACACTCGGGTGTCCTCACGATGTTTTCTTTCACCGTTAGCGAGTGATATTGCTACTATAACTTCACAAATGTAGATAACTTAGAAAACAAAGTCATAGGTACATGCTCGCATCGAACCTGGGTCTCCCGCTTCCGAGTCCAATGTTCTACCCACTAGCCTACCACCGCCCCCTCTACCCAGTAGGCTACCGCCGCCCCCTCTACCCACTAAGCTACCCCGCCAAAAAATATATGAAATTTCACTATTCATCGTGGAATCACATAAGTTTATTATACTTATCTTGTAGAATATAATGAAAGTTATTTAATAGTCTAGGAACTACACTAATAAATATGTCTGTAAGTATCTCGCATGGGGAATTTGTTGAGTACAAGAGGTTTCTTTTATTCAGAAATTTCTGATTCAAGGGTTCTTAGCGACTGCAGTGACAGTTGACGCAACTAATCCTAGATGAACTGCAGAGTCTATGGATGTTCCACTATAGATTCATTGTCTGAACATACATAGAGTTCATAGTTACCCCACTGGACAGTCGGTCAAATTCTTTCATGGATCTTATTACGCTATAGTAAGTATGGAAGTAAAAGCCCTAAATAATAATTTGCAGAGTAATATTTTTCATTCAGTTGAATGGTATTTTATACTGAACGAACTCGAAAAGCAGAAAGAAGAAGTTATACCTAATAAGAAGTTATACATAATGCAGTTAACTGAAAACTGCTGAATTTTCTCAAAAGTTTAATTTCACGCCCGTCACTCGACGTCAGTCCCTCGCAGCTGGGAAATAGACGCCTACCAACTTGCACGGAAGACATTAATCATTTTAAATATGTTCTTACATTCTCAAATAGGTACACTTCACTATATTTGAGCTTTAAGTGGTTTACATTCTGTAGAAACTTATTAGTTTGTGATATTATGGAACTGCATTTTTTATTGATTAGATTAGATTTTATTGAATAATTTTTTTAACGCTCCTTATATTGCGATGCCACTATTTTGTCACCTTCATTAGGTAAATTGTTACCTTTGCTAAGTAAACTGCATGTGACATGGCAATATTACATACAGTTTAGTGTAGACATGTATAAAAGAATATAGTCTTAAAAAATCACAACACATTAGTCTTATAAAATGTTATATTATACAATTCTTTACAAAAAGCTTTATAGCTTTTGCAACATCACGTCAAGGCAACTTCATCTACTGACAAAGATATAAAACCGTAGACACAAAAAATATTTTTACTTAAGTATAATATTATGAAGTCTTAAGAGTCTCATTAAAAAAAATCGCCATAAACACTCTGGATATGGAGTTGAAGCGGTCTATATAACAAGATCTCAGTAAAACATGAAAATAAAACATACACCACAAGAACGCTTAAAGAGCGTCTTGCATATGATATGAAGCACTTGACACAAATACTACCTACTTATTTTTTATAAATAAGACTAAATACTCGTATTTAAAAACGTTACATCGACGTAACATAGTTCACTACATTTCTATTGACTAACGTGCTTAGCACACATATTTCCCGAACACAACTATTGACTCAAAATTGTCTTATAAGTCGTCCATTCCTTTCAAACGTAGAACTCCACTTCATAGTTAAGAGGATAACTTCTTTGGCTTTTCATGCGAACTGTGGCGTGTGTGTATCCGATGCCGCCCTCCGTTATATTGGCGCTGGCATGAGAGAAATCATTGTCAACCACAGCTATACCCTGAAAACAAGCAATAATAAATACGTTATTAATTAATTAAATGCCGGCCTTACATTCGAGAGGTCGTGGGTTCGAATCACGGCATGTACCAATGACTTTGTTTTCTAAGTTTACATTTGTGAAGCTGTAGTCGCAATATCGCTCCCTAACCACCATCGTGAGGAAACCTGGGTGTCTGGGGTGTTCCATACCTCAGCGCTTGATATTGCCAATCCGCGGTGGGCACGCGTGATGATTAAGCCAGTACTCTATCTACGAGGGAAGGCCTGAGCCCTGCATTAAGACGCATTTATAGAATATAGGCTATAAAAAACAAGTTATCTATTTCAGAAATTGTAGGTATATTATTTAAAAAAATCCGTTTTGTGTCTACACTAAATCAGGCATCAAACGAGGAAAACGCTGATATTGATCGAATACTACACATATAGAGCTGTAACAACTTGATATATTTCATGGCTTCTCTTCAGATACCAAAATTACGGGTGTATTTTAAGCAGAAGTTATACAAACAATAATAAAAGAACTCGTTGATAACTAGAAAGATCTACCTATATTTTACGTTACAGTTTTATTTCACAACTGTTCGAAAGACAATAACAAATAACAAATTAAGCCGACACGAGTGGTGACACCTTCACAGGCTTGCTGTGTTTAATTGTTTACCCAAGAGTTGTGTATTTTAAACCTAACCAATAAATTTAAAATACGCAATGGTCTACAAATTTAATCACTTAATTTAATTAAATCACTTGTTTTATCAGTTATCTGTTGCACTGAGCTAAATAAAAACGAATCTTCAACATTTTGTACAGAATCCCATTTTCAAGCTATTTCAAAACACTCACACGAATAGTCCTTCCCTCGGGATCAGCGAACTTCAAGACCTTGATCCTCTTCTTGAACGGTATCGCGAAATCCTTGACTCTTTGGTGGAACACCATCTTCCTGTGCACCGTATCACCCACAATCATATCAGAACCAACGACCACACTCGGTTCGTAAAAGACTAACAATGCCATTAGGGTCATTAGACAAATCACTTTCAATCTTGCCATTTTAGTAATTGAATGCAGTGAAGTTTTTTCAAAGAACTGCTTGATGAGCAAATAGTTGTCGCCTTGTGGCCAGTGGCGATAACCTTCGGTCGGTTGACGCGCGTCACAGTATGTAAATATTACAGAAACATGACTCAGGTCGAGTTTGTTGTTAGTCATTAGTATAATCTTTAATTTAATGTATTAATTGATCTTTAATGTGAGTCCCATATGTATATGCATACCTCAGCACTTGCTACGTACAATGTCCAAACCACGAGGCTAAGTGCAAAAATCTCAGGTTGAACTAGGACATGAGTCCTACGTTAGACCTTACAAACCATCTTCACTAAAAAGAAAAACAGCGAGGAACGAAAGGTCTCGCTACGGCCTATAATATTTTTAAAGTTTGTTCGTTTTTTATTTATTTATCTCCTTACTTTTGCCCAACTGAGGTCACACAGTATCAAACATACAGTACCTCGAGTAGGATAAACAGGAGCACTATTTACCCTTTTCAGGGCACGGGTTATAAAATCATTAATAGTTGAGTCCCTTAACTAAAATATTATACAAATAATTAGCTGACTCGGCAAACGTTGTTTTGCCATATTATAATGAATGCCTACGATCTAGCCTAGGCTTAATGCCTTTGACCTAGCCTAGGCTTAATGCCTACGACCTATTCTCAGACCTACTAAATACACACAAAAAAATCATAAAAATCGGTGAAACCGTTTCCGACGAGTTCGAGAACGAACACTGTGACACGAGTTTTTTATATATTGGAGTGTCTGACTCGGCAAACGTTGTTTTGCCACATTAATAAGCCTACGGCCTATACCTACCACATATACACAACAAATTTCATAAAAATCGGTGAAGCCTTTTCGGAGGAGTTCGATAACAAACACTCTAACACGAGATTTTTATGTATTAGATTATCTATGAATACCTTTAATACGATCACATAATAAGTCGTCTCTATTCATAAAACTATCTGGTAGAATATAGCGGAATCAAAATTACTTTAAAAATCAGATTGTTTATCTCATCATCATCAGCCTATGCTTGTCCATGTCCACTGCTGGACATAGGCCTCTCCCATAGCACGCCACCGAGCACGGTCCTCGGCTACTCTCATCCAGCCCGTGCCAGCCGCCCTGCGAAGATCATCGCTCCACCGAGTCTGAGGACGTCCCACACTGCGTTTACCGATTCGCGGTCTCCACTCGAGAACTCGTCTACCCCATCGGTTATCAGTTCTTCGGATAATATGGCCGGCCCACTGCCACTTCAGCATGCTAATTCGGTGGGCTTTGTCGGTGACTTTGGTTCTCTGTCGGATCACCTCGTTTCGAATTCGATCTTTCAGAGAAACCCCGAGCATAGCCCTTTCCATAGCACGCTGAGCGACATTAAATTTGTGGACCAGCCCCACCGTGAGTGTCCACTTTTCGGCACCATATGTCATGACGGGTAGGACGCACTGATTGAAGACTTTCGTCTTGAGACTTGTTTATCTAATAGTATTGATAGTTGAAATCTGAACATAAGCACCAATTTAGTATTTCTGTACCTATTTTATTCAGTATCTTATTGCACAAAGTTCATTATTGTTGTTCGATTTATTCCCTTAGTGGCTAACTTCATGTGCAATCCAATATGTTTACTCGTTTCCTCTACATACTAGTGGTAGAATTAATTGTGTTATACCTATACCCATTGTTACATAAGAATGCGACTTCAGCCGTTTTCATTCCACTGTAGAGGCGTCATTGCTGCACAATGAAAATCGCTACAACAATAAGAACAGAAACCAAAGTATGACGGAATATTTTTTTGCTATTTAAAATAATATTCTACAGTCGACTGTACATTTTTGTCGCAAAACCGCTTGTAATGTAACTGCTTAGAATTCTCACACGTAAGTTTCATGTTCTATCGACTACACTTTTTGTGGTAAAGCGGTCCCTTATGTAAATATTTGTGGTATGCCTATACTATACTTAGTTTGTTGCTTATCGTTCAACGTATTTACTTCACTGAGATTGTGGAATGTTGCTCTGTCGCTTAATTAGTCAAATAATTTACGTCAATGACGATTATAAAACACAAATGTGTAGTGATTCCGAACGTAGGTAGGTAATCTTGAGCACTACAAATATTTAAGAACTGTTTAAACTCACGTCCGTAAGTATTGTGGTTTTTTTCGGTAGTTTCCGTGAGATGTTTTTCTAACCCATTGCATAAACTTACGCTTGTGTCTCTGAGGGTTAGGCAGAGACCAGGATCTTGACAAAGCTCTCCCGTCAACATTCATTAAACGTTGCATGCACGCACGCCGGTTTCAGGTACTTTTTATCTTGTATTTTGCTAATACGACCTACCTCGACCAAACAAGAGATAGAGAGATCCTGGGAGGTTTCTTACCGACCCTTCCACCCACACTTGCTCGATATGTTTCTTCGTTCATCCTCTCCATATTATGCTCAAACAACGCCACATTTCTTTCTCAGTTCTAATCACTACATCCTCTTTTAGTCTACAACGTTCATTTTTACTACGCCTACGTTGCGTATAGTTTTTTTGATGTGAAGGATTTAATAATATTGATATGTGTGCACTCTACTGAGCAAAGTAGATTGTAAATACTGCAACTAGAGTACCAATGGCAAACGGGGTTCGCCATCGTAGAGAAAGGATTTTCCAGTCAGTCATCAAGAGCTCGCTGATTGATATTCTTTTGTTTATTTCATAACAAGCCAAGCTCTCATATGTTTCCCACCTAATACAGCAGGTCAAATAAAAATAAAAGCTGTGAACAAAAGAAAAACTGGCCTAGCTTTTCTGCTTTAAAGAACTAACAACTTTATCAAAGTAATTTTCATTGGAATTTTTACGAAGTTTTCCTTTTTTAGTCGCCCATTACTCGTTAAGTTATGAAGCCTACTTTGCCGTGATAGTTTTCCTTTTAACGTCATTATATGTGCTATGATAGCGGTGATAGCCTAGTGGGTAGAACACTGGACTCGGAAGCGAGAGACCCAGTGGATGTTCAATTCCCAGTGCAGACATGTACGTATGACTTTGTTTTATTAGTTATGTACATTTGCGAAGTTATAGTAGCAATACTACTTGCTAACGGCGAAGGAAAACATCGTGAGGAAACCTGAGTGTCTGAGCTACTCACATACCTCAGCGCTTGAAATCGCCAATCCGCGGTAGGCACGCGTGGTGATTAAGCCCATACTCTCTCTCTTTCTGAGAGAAGGCCTGTGCCCTACAGTGGGACGTATATAGGCGGCTTTTGTATATTTGCCACTGCCGAATTTTTTCACGTTTCAACCATCAAGCGTTTCGTCAGGTTTGGGGGGCTTGCTCTAACAAAGAATTGCGTTTTAAAGCTTCATATTTCGCAAACGGATCCCTAAATCGAAATGGTTTGCCTACACTCAAAATATTCTTAGTCCACTAATCCAACGATACCCCACACTATAATGTAGGTGAGAAAAAAAAATGCATCCCTAATTATTTAGGTGTATGGGAGGTAACCAAAACAAATTTTTCCTACCGTTTTGTCGGCGTGATTAATATGTATATCTGTGGAGCGATGGTAGCGGAGCAGTAGAACGCCGGCTTCTCACTCGGGAGGTCGTGGGTTCAAATCCCGGCATGTACCAATTGTCTTTGCTTTCTAAGTTACGCACATTTGTGAAGTTATAGTAGCAATACCACTCGCTAACGGTGAAGGAAAACATCGTAAGGAAACCCTAGTGTCTGAGGTGTTTACATACCTTAGCGCTTATAAGCATTTGGTCGGGCTTTTCTTGCGTTAGTATTGTAGCCTCTAAAAGTATTTAAGGTTTATTTTAGTCTGTGTCGTTGCACCCGTACGTCGCCGGCCCATTGTAATGTGGATATCCCTTTACAGGGCTCAGTAGGCAGGTACGTCTTTTGGGGAGACACCTTTCGTGGACGCTCATGATTTCATGATTATAAAAACGTTACATAAAAACCGGCCAAGTACCAGTCGGACTCGCGCACGAAGGATTCGTACCATTATTTATACAACGCTTTTACACTACCTGCTTGAACTATAAGTGAGAAATGTTCCATAGGACAGATAAGTCCATACCCAATATTGTAAAACATAAAATATTTATTATCTGTGCCTGTATTTTCTCCAAATATAATAAATAAAATAAATAAAATAAATAAATTAAATAAAATAAATAAAATAAATAAAATAAATAAAATAAATAAAATAAATAAAATAAATAAAATAAATAAAATAAATAAAAAATAAAATAAATAAAATAAATAAAATAAATAAAATAAATAAAATAAATAAAATAAATAAAATAAATAAAATAAATAAAATAAATAAAATAAATAAAATAAATAAAATAAATAAAATAAATAAAATAAATAAAATAAATAAAATAAATAAAATAAATAAAATAAATAAAATAAGTAAAATAAATAAATACACATTAGACAGCAAGACTGAGAAAAAACGGCAAAAAATCACATTTGTTGTATGATGGGAGCCCCCCTTAAATATTTATTTTATTTTAATACTAGCTGTCCCGGTGAACTTCGTAACGCCACAGAAAACGTTTGTATGGGAAATAGAAAAGGGCTGTTTTTAGGGTTTTCCCGGAAATTATTCGATTTTTTCTCGCCTTTTAAACCTTCCCTAGACCTCCACGAACATTTCAAGACTAAGATAAGATAAATCCGTTCAGCCGTTCTCGAGTTTTAGTGAGACTAACGAACAGCAATTAATTTTTATATATATAGATAATTATTTATATTTCAAGTGAATTTAGAATAATCTGAATTTAAATAGTTGCCTGAGCAAAAAACGGCAAAAAAATTACATTTATTTTATCGGAACCCCCTCTATATATTTATTTTATTCTGTTTTTAGTATTTGTTGTTAAAGCGGCAACAGAAATACATCATCTGTGAAAAGTTCAACTGCCTACCTATCACGGTTCATGAGATACAGCCTGGTTACAGACAGACAGAAAGACAGACCGACAGACAGACGGACAGTGAAGTCTTAGTAATAGGGTCTCGTTTGGCACCCTTCGGGTACGGAATACTAAAAACTGAATTAACAAGCCTTAAATTTTTATCAAATTCCCAACGTATACCAGTACAATTAATATAATTATGCAACTGTAACGACTTTAAAAAACAACAGTTGGTAGAGAACTTTTGAATATCAACTTTTTGATGACGTATACTTTGCAGGTATGTATTACATAATAGCCGTAACAATCGATTCCAAGAGGAGTAGTATTTGACTGCCTCTAAAACCGAGTTACCCATACCATATTGCAGCAATGCAGCATGCATTTTATAACACTGTATTTTTACAATATACTACTAATAAATAAAAATAACTATTATGAACCTACTCAGAAATATCGAAAAAATATCTGAAAATGCATCACTAGAAATTAAAGTATTATCACGCATCGTTATTTCGTTTGAAAAAACAAATCCCTACAATGCTCTCTGAATGCAAAAGCATTAAGTGCTTACGGATCAGGTTAGCTGATCAACCTTTTGTAATACATAGATAAACGGGATACCACTCTGGGATACAGGCGTGAGCAAATGCCACGATCCTTACAAATTACTTTCGCTTCCTCGACATTCATTAGTCGTTGCATGCACGCACGCCGGTTTCGGATACGTTTTATTGTAATAAAAGGTTCAATTTATATTTCGAAATTTTTGGGTTCACATATTCGAGATTGACGTGCTTTGCGAATGTCGCCGGTAAATCTTGGCTTATAGAAGAATGTTCATTCTTTGTAGCACATGTGGTTTTAAAGCATTTATCTATCAAACAGCACCACTAGAAAGCAGAAATCCCGTAAAACAACAGAAAACATATTGAAAAAATGGAAAATTGAGCAAAACCTTTTCAAAAGTCGTGAAATAGAACTTGTTGTAAATTAAAAACTATAATTAACGTGTTCGTACTTATTGCTTTGCATCAACTGACCTATGTATTGCAGGTTTTCTCTTTATGGTCTTTAATAGCTCTAAGTCTGTTGCATTCTCTGAAGAACCGTTTGGTTTTTGAGTTTATCAGTTCAAGACATTTTGAACATTCTCCTCTATATCCAGCATTAATTTCGAAAGCTTCTAAGCTTTACATAGTACATAGTCTACGCCATGTCTCTCCTCTCTTTATAAATGGATTAACAGGATAAATATATTATAATGGGCAGAGACAAAATTATCTTGCACAGCTTTTGCTTATATACAATTAAAATTTCTGGATTTTCCATTCCAAACTACAATTTTGACAGGAAACCTTGAATATCAACAGGACCAATTCCCCACTGTATCGAAGTAACATCTAAATCCTATCGTATTGACTGGTATCGACAAGAGAAGCTTTCCAGCGAGCAATGAAGTCCGGGGAAATCCCAGCTTACGGGTGTTACTGCACTAGTCCCCTTTACAAAATAAGAAGGACAAAATGTCTGCTTTGCCTGACCATAAATTTCCAAGACGGAATGCAAAGAGTCATTTCTCGAATTTTGGCATTTAGTATAGCGCACGCAACCTGTGCTACTAATATTTTAGCACATGCGTTATTATAGTAACGCAGATTGTTAGACCAATATGCTGTGCATAGACAACCCCTGGCTGACCTGGTAAATATCAAGTGTCAATTTCCTATCTTGTTAGATTGTTAGTATAATGTTTCTCGTATACTTATTAAAAATCTGTTGTTAATCTACTGTTCGGCTTGCTGTCAATTGTTTTATATTATATGCACTTTGACCAACTGGCAGCTGTTGGCTGTGGATTAAAATATTGTTAGGCCGATTTGCACCACTTTTTAAAATGTGTATTAAGTAAACCAAAACATTTAACTAAAATTCTTCATAAAATCTTTACATACATCTTTACTTTACAATCATTCAATTTGAATCGCTACTTAAGGAAAATTGAAGAATTGGTGCTAGTTGATCTTAATGTACGGGAGAGAGGAGGTAGGTTGTTTACTGTAGCTGGTAAAATTTTCTTAGGCTATAATTTTTCTCAGGATCCGGGAGTGTAAGCAATCGGATCTTTCGTACCTTACCTTTGTTGTGCGAGTACTTGCCTACCTACCCTAGTCCCCCTGGCTACACACGGTGATCGATAGCCGTATCGCGGACTATCGGTATAAATACGCTGCTAGCCATCCGGACAAGTTGGCGCGAACGGTGGAAAATCTGTCTCAGGGCTGTTGTTGTTGTTACCAGCGAAGATTAAAAGAGGAAGAAAATCGGTGGACTAGACAGAGTGTTTTGGCGGTCTCGTATATTTTCCAGCGACACTGGGAAGCTAGAAGAACTAGCGATATTTAAGATCAAAGTAACTTAAAGATACTTTTTCAAAAATTGAATTTGTGTTTTGCACGTTAGAGATCAGCTAGAGTAACCTCCGGTTTCTGATTTTAATTTGAGGTTTAGTAATGCTTAACTTAACCAGTTATTTGAAACACTTACCATAGAAATAACCTCAACTAATTTTACGTGGGGCATACTGTCTCGCTCGCAGAATGAGCAAACTTTTGATACGTGTCGTCTGACGGTTTGATGCATAATTAAATTACGGATATTTTAAATACATTTTTGTTTTTCTGTACCTACGTATTTTTTAATAAAGAAAAATTTTGGAATCACATTTTCTTAATCAAAAAACTTAGTACAGGATAAAAAATCTTGTTGATGGTCACCAATGGTCTCATGAGTTTCGTAAAAAGGTTAATAATGCCAATTATTTTAGCCTAAGGAACCCCAATCAGGTTTAATTTGTAGAGATATTACTTCGCCCACGTAGTGTGGTCGGGCGGGGCGGGTCCGTCGGCTATTAATCTAAATTAACACTCTTCGCTAACCCTTTCTCAATATACCTACATACGAGGCGGGTTGCTGAAACACTATCAGAAGAAATTATATTTTATGGCTTAATTTACATTTATGGTCCGCGTGGGTAGACAACCGATACATTTTTGTTCTGAACGTCCGTCAAGTTTAATGTAAGGGCTCTATTGTGGTTCACTAGTGGCATCAATGACAGAAAATATATTTTATAGACCGTTTTGAAAAAAGTGGCTCACAAATATTTTGATATTGTGAATTGTGATATTCGGACTCACACTCACAGAAATAACTTTATACCAGCATAAAAAAACACTTGGTTGGTATCAGACACAGATATCTCAATGCTCTGAGGTATCAGACATACAATGACAAGTCTCAAAAGCCAGATGTCAAAATTCGAAAATTCCTATTTTAAAATTAACGATATTTAGATAGATAGATAGATGATGCATTTATTTAACGGCACAATACTGAAAACACGACATACAATACATGAAAACACAAAATACCAAAATGAAATAAACACAAAAAAATATAAATTTACTACCGTTTACATTTTCAAGTTCCGATTGAGTCCCTAAAATGGCCCCGACTCAGCATGTGTTGCAGGAGCTCCAAGATACCTGCCTACAACGGTGCAATCGACATGAGAACAATTTAAAGTCCTTCCTCTATCCATATCAACCGTGATTAGATGGTAGAAGATACTTTTTACAATTAAGTTCACCTTTGCTGCAGATTGTTTTTCTGTGTGATAAAGAAGTACCTACCAAATCAAAATTTTACGGTCGATCAGCTGTCGTATCCAACTATTACCTATGAGCAAAGAACAAACATTCACTCAACTGCATAACAAAATTCAAGCTACTGCCGCATTTCCAATGCGTCGCACGAAGCAGTGTCGGAAAAACCCAACTAAAATCAGAAAATCCTCACTGTAAATAAAGGGGGTGAATAAACGAAGCGCTGTATGTGTTCCGATTCTCTTTTTTCCATCGTCCCGTAGAGTGATATATTCACGCTATGGGTACCTATAGGTTTTTATTTCTTCGTCTGTTTTATATACTCTTTCTTATTAGATAGGTACCTAACCTACGATAAAACTAACAATAAGGATGAACATGAAGGAGTTTTTGGGCTCACCACTGAGCAACACTGACTCGGGGCAGGTTTTCCGCTTTTAAATACCAACGCTAGTTATAGGTAGTTTCATTCACAATTAGTTCCTTCGCATAGTGTACGTTATATTGGATTTATGTACCTCTGCATAAAATAAATAACTAACTTCCAAATAAAAAATATAATATTTGTTACTCTTTGTTTATGTAGGTACTCTGGGCCAGATGTATTATAACGTGTGATACAAGGCGGTAATTTTAATATCTGCCTAATAATCGGCATGGGTGGGGTGGGCGGTGGGCACGCGTGGTGATTAAGCCCATACTCTCTCTCTGAGAGAAGGCTTGTACCCTACAGTGGCACGTATACAGGCTGCTTATGAATCGGCATGGCGCATCTATTTCAAGAATTTTCATTTCTTTTTTTTTTTATTATATGATCGATAGACTTTCATCTTAAAATCAATTAAAAAAATATACTGTATAATGTAAAATTTACTGTGATTTGATCGAAAATCGAGTTTTTATCGCATTTTTAAGATACTCATTTCAGAAACACGAGTTTAATAGATGGTATAATAATGAATATTTGTTTTGTACTTTGTAATAGCAACACTATCTTCAGCAGTTAATTAATGCTCACACCCCGGCATTACGACGTGTCATCCTCACAAACAATGGCGGAGGTTTCCGAACTTCATTCGTAAGCAATGGCCTTCCCTTAATGTAACTAGGGACTCTAAATACATAGAACACTGCATAGCAGAATCACTTAGATGAATGAAATTCGCAAACTGAAAATAAGACCCTCATCAAACAGATAAAAATACCGTCACACCCACCCTAAAAGGAAAGGCAGAGACACTAAGCCTTCTAAATTCCACCCGCCCTCATCAAAAAGGTTCCATAGAATAAATTAAATGTACTGCAACCTTTTTCCTCTACTAATGTACCACTTCAATAGCAAAAAAAAACTGCATCAAGCCGTTTAAAATTGGAACTCGAATTTAATCAATTTGGCGTGAAAAATATAATGAGCACGTCACTGAATAGTACACAAATATTGAGTTTCTCTCCCTGAGGAAGTAGAGTATCGAATTATGTGATCATTATATCAGCTAATGATATTCACCTACGCGCGTAAGCGTTTCCTTTATTCGGTACAGAGCGCGCTCTTACTGAAATTTAGCTAGCGCTCGTAGCGGAGGGCGTCACCATGGCAACCAGACAAGCCCACATGGGCCCCGAACTTTAAATTGTATTATCCGAGTACGACACACAAATATCTTCGGAGGCCTCGGCTTTGCCGTGAGCTCTATCAATCTTGCATGGTGGAATTTGGAAGATAAATTGAGGTGCCCTACAAAAATATGCCATGCGGATGTGCGGAGATTGGCTCGGGCGACAATATCCGAAACTTAAAAAAAAAATTGAGTATTACCAGTAGGTATAGAAATGTGATATTCAGGATAATTGTACATACCTATTATTCGATTGGAACTACTTTAATATGCATCGATGGTCCTGTTCGACCCTTTTATTTGATATGACCGAAATAGAATTACACGGAATCTGCGTTCGTAGCCGAAAAGCCATCTTAACGAACGGGGAAGGGTCGGTGAAAATACAAAGCGGATATTTTTTTCCTCTCGAGATGCCAGGCGGTTGTTGTCGGTATAAACAGGGCCGTTACGATCAGAACTATGGCTCGTAGATCGTGTTAATGTAGCAATGCCGCCCGATAAAATAGAGGAAAAAGGTCATCAAAACATATAGGAGGGATGCAGAAAATCCCGGCCAAGGCATGCGTGGCGTAAACATCTGAGTACGTCCCGTAGTTTGCTTTGTAGATACTGTTTCGGTACCTACTTCTGCCTCTTGAACGTTGCTTTAATTGTATAAGAAATCGCGCGGCGTCTGAAGTCTCAACTTGCAACACTTTTGACAACTACCAAGCCGTGGTTGACCCGCTGTGCAAGCAAGCTTGCTCCTCTACTGTGCGTAATAAAAACCCCAACAAAAACGATAGATTACTAATCTCTTGCATCGAATATGCTAGATAGGCTTAAACAGCAGCACTTTACGATTCCATTAACTCACCAAACTTTAGGGTAAACGTACCAATTTGTGTACCCGGATTATATCTAAATTGGGCACCCGGGTGTGCATAGGGATATAACGTGACGATAATTGGCTCGGTACAGGATCGATAGCCGGATATCCGGCCGAGCGCACCGGCACTAATTGCCCGGACTCTCGAATCCGGCCGTTGATGACTGACAGCTGGATTAAACAGGTCTGAAGCGGATTCACGCCGGTTGCGGCCAAGGATATGCATAGCTATAGAGCCTTTTCGACTTTGTTAGTGGAGATTAGCTGCATTGTTTGCTGAATGCTGAGTAAGCGTAAATTACTACGAATGTAAATTGCTTTTCCATGTAGGTACGATGTAGATTGACTACTTTCTTTTTATCTCTATCCTCATAATACAATTTTAGCCAGAAAAAATAAGTTTAGTAATTAATGGCTTTGTAAGGGCCTTGCAGTGAAAGACCTAGACCAAAAATACTTATACCGAACTACCACACGTGTACGTACAATGGCCCAACCATGAGGCTAAGTGCGGAAATCTCAGGTCTAACTACCACACGTGTAGGACATAGAGCGGCACACACGCTCTTTGGATTGTACAAAATTTACGATGACACTGTTGTGTTTTTGTGGACTCTATACAAAGGCCAAATACAAAAAGTGGACATTGGACAACGCGAACCTGCAGACAACGTACTACATTTTTCTTGCTGACAGCGGCAAAAAATCTTGCTGCGTAGTCAGAAGCGAAAGCACTGGCACTACGAGAATGGATCACACTTTATACTCATGAGATACAATTTGATAGAACAGAAGTATAGGTTCATATATTAGTACCGGTTTATTAGATTAGTTTGCACAGAACGTTCATACACACATATCTATTTCACTTCGGAGTACTGTTGAACAACAGCAGTTTTTTATTTCTTTATATTTGCTATTCCCGTGGATGTCGTAGAAGGCGACTAAGGAAATAAATTCCCAGGAGACGGGCTGCAGCGTCTTCCTGAGATTCCAACCACATACTGCGGTCGCCAACGCGCCTGCCAAGCGTGGCGATTATGGAAAATCCCCCTCATGATTATGAAAACTATGAGGGAGGCCTATGTCCTGCAGTGGGCGTCAAACGGCTGATGATGATAATATTTGCTATTGTTTGTTCTTTATAGTCTATAAGACAGGTTTCTTTCAGTTATTGATGGCATGGACTTATTTTGTAGCCAACAACCAGTTATCCAAACGCGTTCATGTTGTTTGCACAAAGTGCCGCTTGTGTCCAGGAAAGATATATAAAGAGAAAGATCGTGATACACTTCTTGATACTGGATAACATACAACAGGAAAAGATAATGACGAGAAGACATCAATACAAGTTTGATGTGCTTACATATTGTTTATATTGTGTTGCATATTAGATTGAACTTTATTAATTATGTTAAGTGGTTGGCATAAATAAATAAATAAAATATACGAATAACTTTCTGGAGAGAAAAGGAAATGTCGTCAACTTTATAATCGACACAACTACATACCTATAACACGTTTAATTAAAAAAACCGGCCAAGTGAGAGTCGGACTCACGCACGAAAGGTTCCGTACCATAATCTGTAGAACATTAGACAAAGATCGAATTTGAGAACACCGCCATCTATAGAGACCAACAAGAAGCGTTTAACATTGACATTTAACGACATGACACCGGCGCTGTGAAGGTTACATAGATGGCCGCTAGATGGCGAGCGCTGTTTTTAGACACTTGTTGTATGGGAGCCCCCCTTAAATATTTATTTTATTCTGTTTTTAGTATTTTTTGTTACAGCGGCAACAGAAATACATCATCTGTGAAAATTTCAACTGTCTAGCTATAACAGTTCTTGAGATATAGTCTGGTGACAGACAGACAGACAGACAGTGAAGTCTTAGTAATAGGGTCCCGGTGGCACCCTTCGGGTACGGAACTATTTGCCTCCCGCTCAAAGCAATATTCTAGACCGAGAGGCAAGTAGTTCTCCAATCCCTTTCTTTAATTAACAGCGTTACGTAAAATTGTACTTCTTCTTAGTCTTAATCTTCTTAGAAGGAGAAGACGCTCGCAAGGAGCGGTGGTAGTGCATCGGTAGAACGCTGGCCTCACATTCGGGAGTTCGTGGGTTCGAATCTCGGTATGTACCAATTACTTCGTATTCTGAACTACCTACGTGCATTTGTAAATATGTAGTAGCAATACCAATCGCTAATTGTAATAAATGAAAACACAACGCTTGCTACGTACAATGACCTAACTATGAGGCCTAATGCGGAAATCGCAGGTCTAAATGACTAAAGTTGTACTTCTGCCCTATTTATTTTGTCTAGGAGACAGCCACGAGTGTAATTTACGAGTGCCTAGTATAGATCGATTGCAGGAGCCGCCGATTGGCCGATATGCTCTAATTGCACCGTCTGCCCCACTCGTGTCATTGACAACTTCGACAAATGACCTAGACAAACTGGATTCTATAATGGTTCTAGTCAAATTACGCGCATTTCATTCTATTGTCCTTCTATTTGATAGACGTACAGTCAACTTTTACGTGCATGCACTCTGCTGAGTTACGTCCCGTGGGACTTTGCAAGTAAAATGTAAAGGTTGATGTACTGTGGATTCTACAGTCGACAGCACACCGGATGCGTTAAGGAAGTCTGCAACAAAATTTCAAAGGTTGACCTGTTGTCTACTGTACTAAGCTCGTGGGTATAAATCTTTCTATTCTTGTACGCCGTTGACATTCTAGCGATCTGTCACTTTTTGCTAATACCAGTAAGAAAATGACAGTAGGATCCGACTAAATTTGGAAAGCATAATTAGTGCATTTTAGGTGTCTGGTAGTCAGGTAATAATCGTAGGTGGTTAGGGCCTTGTATTTCTGTTGCCTTACATAAGTAGCCTATATGCGTCCCACTTTAGGGCACAGGCCTTCTCTCAGGGAGAGAGTATGGGCTTAATCACCACGCGTGCTCACCGCGGATTGGCGATTTCAAGTGCTGAGGTATGTAGAGAGAAGCTCACCTCCAGTTTCTCGTACACTAACACGCTGTTAATCTACTGTTAACAGCTTTCAATTGACTAAAATGCATACAAAAAAAACCACTGACAGCTGTTAACAGTAGATTAACAGCTTGTTAGTGTACGAGAAACCGGGGCTCAGACACTCAGTTTTCCTCACGATGTTTTCCCTCACAGTTAGACGCTCAGGTTTCCTCATGATGTTTTCCTTCACAGTTAGCGAGTCGAATTCACAAATGTACATAACATAGAAAATAAAGCCATAGGTAGGTATATGCCTGCACTGGGAATCGAACCTGGGTCTCTCGTTTCCGAATCCAATGTTCTACCCACTAATCCAGGCCACCACCGCTGTTCACTTTATACATTCAGATTGTGTAGCGCTTACTTAAGTTTTAGTTTTAGAAGTTTAAGTTCTGTTGCCTTGCTTGACTAGGATGATATGACACGCTTTTTACGTCCCACGTTCAGACACGATGTCATATAGATGGAGTGAAAATGTTTCTGTTTGGAAAACAAACAAGGAGAAGCAAAAACAAATTGTTTGGCGATATATCGTTTATGAGCGAAAATTTCTCTTCTCTCTCAACCGCTTCTAGAAAACAAAACTCTAGACAAAAATCAATACAACAGAAGATCCTCAAAAGAGAGTGTAACTACGATCTTAGTTTGAAATTTTCCCTCTTCATCCATTCCCCTGGTACAAAAGTACTGTGTGCAGCCTTCAAGAGGTATTTAAGTAAGAGTAAGACTTGCCGGACTACTTAGGTACAGATAGGGCTAACTCATTTCTAAATGATGTGACCTATCCATAAATATCGTATGGAAAAACCTTTAACGAGACAACTATAATTTTTCAGAACTTTTAATGCTTATTTTCACAGCCATAGATAAGCAATTAGTTATGTCGCGTCATGAGGCGTATAATATTATCATCTGCTGTTTCTCCTAACTTGTATCTATTTGTTTTATAATTTGAGACAGACGCTGCGCCAAAGACGCCCCGTCGACATAATATCGCCGAGTGCCAAGCATTCGCAAGATGACATAACACTTTTGTTATCAACTGTATTTCGAGTTTCCACAGTCAATAAAGAAAACACAGAAAACTTGCGTTGAGTATTGAGGACATTTTTTTGCACTAAGCAGGTAGAACATTTTATGTGCACGAATTAATTAGCTATCTTGAAAGCACATACATTTATTGTATAGCTAAAATTAAGCAAAAAAACCGGACTTGTCCGCTTTCCGTAAATCACTTGAGAGGTAAGTATGCGTGGCACACACTGAAAGGACGAGAACATTCTTTAAACTTTTACAGTAGAAACAAATTTGATCTTTCTAATATCACGATGATAAAAGTTAATACAGATTGACTGATAAAATGATTGACTACCAAATTTTTTCACAAGAATTTTTATTCAGACTTGAAAATACTAACAACATCTGCAATTTAGTTTTCCAAAGCGCGCTCAATAAAATTACATCACATAAACACTAAAAAAACATAATACAAACTCACGTCTGTATCTCGGAGGGGTAAGCAGATACCGGTGTCTGCCATTTGCCACAAACCTGACAGAATCCTGATCAAATAACAATATAGTGGTTTACTACGTATTGTGTGGTTTACTACGCATTGAACCTTCTATCAACGTTTATTTTCCATTTTGTGTCTCAGCTACATACACAGTGCGAGTTAGACAGGCCAACAGCCATCCACTTTGAAAAGTTTCTCGAGAACACAGCAAAGCTTTGCTCGCATCTTGTCTAGAGAGTATTCAAAGGCGCCCGGCATATGCTTTGCTTCGTCTTGAATACATTTTCGATGTGATCTTCTTTGCCTCTTGATCTTGCTTTGTTTTATTTTCACTAGTGTTTTCCTGGAAAACTCTCGTGAAAGTAAAACAATGCTAGTTTCGAAATTTCTACTTTGCTTGAGGCTTCAAGTTTTTCTCGTGTCGTCTTACTTTGAAAATCCATGTAGATAGTTAAAATAAGCAGCTTCCACTTATCTTCTCTTGTATATAAAAAATAATTGCTGTTCTTTAGTCTCGCTAAAACTCGGACACGGCTGGACCGTTTTGGCTAAAGGTTTTTTCTTATATTTGTGGAAGTCCAGGAAAGGTTTAAATGGTAAGAACGAAAAAAAAGAATGTGCTACGAAGTTCACGGGGTCATCTAGTTAATTATATTTCGATGAAGTTACCCGCGGTAGTAAACACAAGCCTAATTTGCATAGAGATCCCATAGGCGCGTGGCTGTACATCCTCTCTAAGCCTTTGCTTAATTGCCGACGGAATTGGACTCACTTTACATAAAACGGAATTGGACTCACTTACACGTCGACACCTACATATAAACGCCCTACATAGTTATGATAAAAAACGATGAGTCAATCATTGTAGCACGTTGCTGCGATACCACATAGTATCGACAAACACATTTGCGAATTAAGTAATGAAACAATGTGTCGACTACAGGTTGCACATCATGATGCGTATTTAAAATGGTTATTTATAAATGGTATAAAACAATAAAGAACATAATAAAAGGGAAAGTTGAAGGATACAGAGGTAGAGAAATGCCACGGAGAGGCCTTAAAGACCAAATTAAAGAGAAGGTGGATGACTTGGCGTACCAAGCGGTGAATGAACTGGCTTATTCTACACGAGCTGCACCGACAAGAGTCCAACTTTTAAATATAATGTTATAAAATAAGAAAATAACGTGTCAGTATCCAGAAGACTTGTTATCAAAATACTCATAGTTATTCATCATACTCATAATGTATTTCCCGTCCCAACCTATTAAAGTTAAATGCCAAATATGGATTGATTCAAGTCTATATTAATAGTTTCTCTCTCTAAAAACATAAGATCAACTTTATCATTTACCTACTTACGGAAAACTTTTGGTTGGTTGGTCGCATTGCATTTCCAATGCAGTAGGTATCTAGTGATGAACCGATGAAGATGGTAGATAACAGAATGGTCTTAGAAAAAACTGAATTCCAAGTGAACCCACAGAACAAAAAAAATGTGATCCGAGTGTATTTGAGTTCCAAAATTGAAAATTTCAACATGATTACCTTTTACAGTGACAGCTGTCAACTGTACGATAGGGAAGATAAACTGTCAAATATTGTACATTCAGATATCAATACCAGAATGGGTGGTATGAATAAAATCTCAGAATTTTACAATAATGTAGGTACTTGAAAGTCGCGCATTATAAATTTCAAAACATTTAAAATGCGCGAGTCGCCTTATAATACTACCTGTGCATGACTTTGGATATCGTATTTGCGTCCAACTCTATCAATAAAATACTGTTAGGTACCATAACTTTTGCGACTTTTACTCTGTTTGCCGTGAGATTTTCAGCAGGCACCCCACCTAATTGTATTCTTAAAACTTCGAAAGTGTCTTAGCAGGGGGACGTCTTTTTGACTTTATAACTGTGGGAGACAAAAGACTGTCGTAAACTATGTCGTAAGGTATGGGCGTTAGCGTTTTAAGAATAGCGAAAAATAATTATGGAAATGAAGACAAAACCAAATAATTCGACAGAACTTAATTGATGTCTAAATAGATTGAAACATGAAAACCGTTAAGAATGACTTAAAAAAAATATTAAGTTTTTCAGTATTTTTGCTGAAGCACAGCCATTTACTTCAAACTGAGAATCACAATAATTCCAATATTGATAGTAATAATACTTAATAATAACTTCCACACGACATCACATCCTTGCCCATCACCATCCCTGGTCCCAAACTAGGACACCCTATACTATGGTAGTCCAGCAAAGACATCATATAATTTGTACAAAGCGGGAATCGAGCCCACGACTCCGTGTTGGTAGTCAAGCGTGTTATTGTTAGAACAATGAGGCAATCAATCCAATCAGCAAGACAGCCTAAAATAGAATTACATCATATCATCATCATCCAATTATACAAGAAAAGAAGAAGAAGAAGAAAGACTTTTATTATTACAAATTGACACATCACAAGAAAAAAAGGCATAACAAGTAACATAAACAAGTACAAAGGAAAAACAAGTCACATAAATACAACATAATACAAGACAAAGTCAGAGCATCAGAGTGCATCCTGTGGTGTGTCAAAGTTGCCACAAAGGGCATCTGACTCAGCATTGTGCAGGAAACACGCCAAAGCTTATGGTATTAATCCGCACATTTCTTGATCCTATTTACCCACGGAGCAAGAACGTGGAGGCACCGCGAGACGCGCTAAAAGCATGTTGTCATCTCCAATTTGGTGGCACTATCACATCCCACTCCAATGTTGAGCCCGACCACAAAAAACCTACACGCAGAAGTTTACAACATTTTTTTAAATGTCAAAGCAGACTTGCCCCAGACCCTAACATTGCTAAAGAGTAATTTAAGTTAAATTTTGTTTTGAAGACATAGGAAGAGTCCTACGAGTATATACTGAACATATGTTCAAAACAAAATTAAAAAATAAAGATTGACAAACGAAATTTTTCGAGCGAATGTACAGTCGACATCACATCAAGCCTTATACGCGTGCATTCTACTTGGTTACATTACGGGTAAGTTTGAAACTTAAAAAATGCAATGGTTGATCTGCTATCGTTCTAGTAAGCATGTCGATATATAGTCAATCCTTATTTACTAAGTTTAGTACGAATCTCGGCAAACACCTATCCGAAAAAAAGCCCTTTATAACTTGTTTTGTAGATTGGTAATTAGTTTCTGAATTAATAAGGATTTCTTCATGTTGCTCTAGAAGCCAACTCAGGTGAAATTGTGCATAACAACAGGTGTGTAAAAATATTTTTCTGAATCAACAGACCGACCTTCTGTAATAATCTCGTGGTACGTATTTGTAATGCATAATATTGGCTTTAACTTTGTACGTCTGATACAATTTTGTGCTTCTGGGTCTAGCTAATAAATATCGGAAATAGTTTATGTTGTACTTACAAGCTTACTTATCATGTCATCATTGGACTGTTCTAAAAGCATCAGTTTAGCCCTTGCCCTTCAAACAGAACTTGAATAAAACTCCTTCAAGATCTAAAATGAGATGTGAGCTAAGCGAAATAATCCAAAAACCAATTCCGTGAAATCACACTTCGACCCGGAGAAAGTTTCGCCAGTTATTTAGAAGGGGTTCGTTCGACGCATTGATGCAGACAATAGAAGTTCCGTCCTGAATCCCAGGCTGAAGGTATTTTACGGCTGCCCCGGAGAAGGGTGAAATGGTTAGGGTAAAGGCGTGGTTACAGACGTTACAGTAGGTCAACTTTTTGGTTTATTTGTAGCATTTGCTCTTGCCGACCTTTATTAATCAAAAGATTTACCTATATTTCGCAAAGTTAATATTGCAATAAGTCTGCTGTTGCTGTGGAGATAGAGGTAGAATAATAAAATTGCAACAGTTACGTGTAATTCCAGTTCGTAAAACGATCAAAGAAAGTTTTTAACGAGTTATAGCGTCTTTGCCACAGTTCCGGTTAAGGAAGTAGACAATCCGGTTTAGTCCGTACATCGGTTTTTCTGTTGGTTTTATCATTCATACCAAAATACATACCTACTTTATTCACCGTATACATGGGCGTAGCCAGGATTTTGTTCAGGGCCAGGCAGCCAAGGTAAAACTTATTATATACATACTCAAAAAATCGGGCTCCACTAAAAAAAAAACATTCAGGTATTCACTTTATGTCCATATCAATAATATCCGAGGTTTTTCACAAAACAGTATTTATTTAGGTAAAGCAGCTGGTTCTTCCTCCTCATTCTATAGCCCCATGCCCAAAAAACTAACAAGTTTTTTTGCTGGCCGAGGCAGTCTTTATTTACCATCCAAATACCAAAATTAAGAACAATATTTTACCTAGTAATGGTAACAAGTACGGTGAACGCACACAATTTTTTTATTTTTTTTCAAACATTGATCGTATGATATTTAATATTGAGGTGTATATTTGTGTCAAATATAGTAAAAAAAAAACTAAAATAATTTTATTTAATAAAACAATACTAATATTTTTACCAAATAGATGTATCGTACACTTACCGCGGCAGATTAATTAGGGCCGGTTTCTGAATTGAGAATTTCACTAAGTAAATACTTAAGTAACGTTCTGTCACGCTCTTTTCTGAGAAATTCGAAGAGAAAGCACTACAGTTATCTATTTACTTAGCCAAATTCTCAACTCAGAAACTGGCCCTAAGTCCTGTGTGCTTGAAACTCAGCTAATTACATGTAAAATATGTAGCATTTTAGTCGGAAAAAGCGAAAATTTATCATATTTATCCTACCTGCGTATAGTATACGTTAACCAGGTTATTTATTTGTAAACAAGGTTATTTTTAAAATGCAGCATTCACGAAACACGTCAAATAGTTTAATGAGCTTTTCTCAGATTAATACTTTTCGAAACATTAGGGTTAACATAATGGAACCTACATAAGCAGCCTATATACGTCCCATTGTAGGGCAGGCCTTCTCTCAGGGAGAGAATATGGGCTTAATCACCACGCGTGCCCACCGCGGATTGGCGATTGCAAGCGCTGAGATATGTGAATAGCTCAGATGCTCAGGTTTCCTCGTGATGTTTTCCTTCACCGTTAGCGTTATTGCTACTATTCACAAAAGCCTCAGGTAAATTATCCCACAAAAAAGAATTTAAGACATACTTACATATTTGTGAACAATGTTTTTAATTTTATTGAATCCAATTGCATATTGAAGTAACATCACCATACCTATCCATAAATGAAGCTTTTAGAAGACAAAGGTGCGCCCGAAAAATTTGCTATTTAGGTATGAACTAGTAGGTAGCATTTTTCCATAAGGATTGACCTGGCTAAAGTTCTCTAAGGGGGTTGAAGGGTGATATGTTTGCCGAGTTGAAACATGTCATATCAGCACCCACTGGACCCTTAAAAAAACATATTTATATGTAATGTTCCATATTTTGTCGATTCCTATAGTGTAATGCAGTAATACCACAAAAGCATTTGTGGTCGTTTACCTACGTAAACGAGGCTTTTAACTAGTACAATACATTGCGACTTTCAACTCACAACGCATTCAAAATATTCATCTCGAACTTACGCGTTTTCTCTGATTAACCATCGATCCGTGCCATAGAAACGCTACAAGTTACGCGTACATTGCATGCTAGCATTTTTTTACATTTTAATAACTCAAAAGATTTAATTGACTTCTAAATAAATTTTTATTGTTGAAGTAATTTGTTTTGGTGTCTAATTATGTATAGATCACGGGTTGGGCGCACATTTTTTAACACCTTGTACATAAAGATCGACATGCTGTCTATCGAATGTAGCCGCCTATTTGTAGAATAAGATGTAGATTTTTCTATACAAAAATGGTGGTGGTCTAGACACACCTTTACAGTGCTCTCTCCAAATGAACGGACTTTGGTGACCTACGATTTCCATGAATCAGTTTGCCGAATAAACAACTAGAAGGGCTATTGTATTTTGTTGGTAAGGATTAGTCGGAATCCATTCTCAGCTTCCGGCGAGTGTTGGAAACAATCTTCTTGCCAGTTTTATGAGAGACGGCGGAATATCCTAGCCGTCTAACACGAGGGGCTTTGTTTTCATTTCCTCTTTAGCTTTCAATGTAGGCCAAAATAGGAACTAGGGAATCAAACATGCCTATAGGGTCCACAAGTATAATTCTACTAACAACTAGTTAAAGTTACTCTTGAAATAAATTATAAAAATATAACTATCGTCATCAAATATGTGTACTGTACTGCACTGCAACAACGTGAAAGGTTGCATGCATCTTCTTCTTAGCGTATCAAGGGAACACAATGTTTGATACCGTGGATAGCAGATTTACCAATTAGCGTCAAGGCAATAAGACGTGATTCCGCTAGACCAACGAGGTAGTGTGGACTTCTTATTGAAGGATAGAAGGGACTTCTTTCAGGATTTTTCGGGAAGACTCCTTTCAGGAAGCCCATTTGGCAAGATAGATTAGGTAGACAAGATAGGTACTTTTTAGGGTTCCGTACCCAAAAGGGTAAGGGACCCTATTACTAAGACTCCACTGTCCCCCTATCTGTCTGTCTGTCTGGCTGTCTGTCACGAGATTGTATCGCATGAACGGTGATAGCTAGACAGTTAAAATTTTCACAGATGACGTATTTCTATTACCGCTATAACAGAAAATACTAAAAACAGAATAAAATAAATATTTAAGGGGTTTATATACAACAAACGTTGTCTAAAGAGAGCGCTCGCCATCTAGCGGCCATCTATGTAACCTTCACAGCGCCGATGTCATGTCGTTAAATGTCAATGTTAAACGCTTCTTGTTGGTTTCTATAGATGGCGCTGTTTTCAATGTACCTAATCTATCTTGTCTCGATCTTTGTCTAATGTTGTAAAGATAATGGTATGGAACCCTTCGTGCGCGAGTCCGACTCGCACTTGGCCGAATTTTATCTGAATCCCGCGCTGACGAAGTAGCTGCCATAGAGTAGTGTCTTTATAAAACGACGATGACTTGAGTTTCTACTGTCGACCCTCTCTATCACACGATCAAGTAAAATCGTCAGTGAATCACCTCCTTAGTAACTTTGTTTCACTTGCCTATCTTTTGCTACGATAGATGTGAAAGTAATTCTTTGGCTGAATAAACTTCAATAGGCGAAGATCTTTTTAGCCGACAAAATCCAATGAAAATATCCGTTACTTTGCTGATTTGATTTTATGTGGGAACAATGCATGTTTTCATTGTCTGGTTACCCTTAGGTATATGAAATAACTAGCTGTCCCGGCGAACTTCGTACCGCCACAGAATCTGGTTATACAATTCTTGTTACCATGGCAACGCAATAAATAAATATCTTAGAGTTTGGCTTGAAAAAAGGTCATGGTAACAATAAAATATTATCCCACGGGAACGCATTACCGAGATATCAATTATGCTATGTCTCAACTCAGGTCTTTGTCTATCTATACGCCAAGTTTCATGTAAATCCGTTCAGCCGTTATTGCGTGATAGAGTAAGAAACATACAAATATCCAAACCTCCAATCATCTTCACAAACTTTCACATTTATAATGTTAGGTAGAATTCTAAAGGACCCGATCGGGCCACCAACACAATGGTTTTTAATTGTTCTTTTCAAGTTTAAAGAAGAAGTGGTTTGTCTTGTTCAAAATCATCATACAAAATCATGATTCAATTAGTATGTATAGTTTCGAGTATTTATTTAAAATTGCAGGCAGAAGATTATGTAAAGAAAAGTTGACAAACCTCTTGCATGCATTATTATTGGAGTCACAAGCCTCAGATGTACGTATGATAGAGGACCTCCATTCCACGTAATGACTCCACTCGTAAAGGGTTGAAGCATATTTTGAAACTTTCCGCCCTAATGTGCTCATTTATTTGGCGTGATCCCGTGGAACTTCGCGGTTTTCCTTAAAGACATTGTTCTCGCGTATATAAGATAAAGCCATTTCATTGCACCCAATCTCTCCGTCCACCCTCGTTTGATAAATCCAACATTTATTACGACAGCTAGCTTTCATACTCAGTCTTCCTTGTTTTACCTACGCAGCTGAAAGGCAATGCCTTATCTCAGGAAGACAGAGTATCGGCTAACCACGCGAGCTCATCGCGGATTGGCGATATCAATTAATAAATTTGAACTCATGACCGCAAGTACGTGAGGCACGATTTCTACAGATGCACCACCACAACTTTTCACCCAGTCCACCGGCTTTCCTTGATCAAGTTTTATGGGAGTCTCATAGTAACTTATAGTATTCTACCTATGCGAATCGATACCTTCAATAAAAAACAGACAGAGAACAGTTGCGTTTGAAAATCCACATATACCTCAAAAAGGAGCCGCATTCTTATCCAAGCAGTCTAAGATAACAAAGCCGGGCCCTTTCGACTTTAAAAGGAGAAAAATAGACGTTAGAAATCAATGTCGCATTCGCGACGGCAAAAAACAGTGTTTGCGATAGATAAAAATGAAGGACAAAATGATCCAAGGGGTGTTTCTTAGGGGAGCCGAGGTTGTTATCTCGGAGGGAATCGTGGCTGCAAAGGGAACAGCGAGGTGACGCGCAAAGATAAGGACACCCTGTGGTGTGCGATCTGGAGTGTAATTTGTTAGTCATTGTGCGGCGGTGTCGCGATAACTGCCAGTAACCGAGTGCTTCGATAACGCCGACTCTGCTCCAATATTCGCCGAGTTGTAGGTCTTTCGTCTACATGCTTCCATTTTCTCATACGTTTAAAATCGGCTTATGGATGTTGGTGATTGTAAGTTACCTTGTGAACATAAGGAAGATAACGCTGATAACTACAGATAATGCTACAGTCTGTTAATAGATTGGTAGCGTAGGAGAAATGGGGCTTAGTGAGCTGTGTACAGATGTGTCAGAATCTAGATGAGTCAGAATGTTATGATTTAAGCGAAAGAAATTAAAGTCAATGAGTACCACACAGTACCTACAACAAGTGTAGTTGATACGGGAAATACAAGCGGCTTAGGAAAGTGCAGACTGTGAAAAGTAAGTAATTCTATCGAACTTCCTAATGCCACATAATCTCTGATGTATTCAGAATCATTATAAAAACCTTGTATTATATCGATGAAATAGGGTCGCATTAGCAAAGGGCATAATACGTTTTCATACGTATGGTTTAATTACACCACACTGAATGAAAGCTTGCCAAAGATACTGCCAGCATTGTCCAAAGTTAAACCGAACACGAAAGAGAAGACGATCTAAGGTGCTGCCGGAAAGCCTAACCAACTGATATTAATGAGAAAATGACTGTTCATTTTGGCGTCCTGCTTTTAGCGATGTGTCAGTGTGTAACAGACAGCGCACGTGTTGGGACTTAACGCCAATGCTCTCCTTGCCCCGGCTTCCTCCCGCTTATACAGAGGGTTTTGAAAGACACACTGTAGGGAGTTGTTGTAGGTACTATATACAAAATAGTATAGTTGCAACGGGGAAAAAGACTCCGAGACTCGATTCCCATGATGGGCATACTTTTTCTCCATTTCTATGTCTGATTACCATGCCGGCGTTCGCAGGTTCGATTCCCATCGGGGGGCGCCATACATTTTTACACATGGCCTCAGTTTGAGTGTATTTCCATGTCTTGTGATCTCCTTGCCTGGTTACCATAGCACATGATATCCTAGTTTGGGACTGGGGCAAGTGATTGTGCTGTGTGGAAGTTATTACTATTTCATTTTGTGCCTACCAGATTGTACGGAACTCTCAGTGGGCGAGTCCGCCTTATATTTGGCCGTTTTTTTAGTTGTCTGTTCTGAAATAATTAAAGAAAAAAACCCTTATTTTTTTTCTTATAAAACTTGTCTATGTCTAAACTAAAACAGTTCAGTGGCAAAAGGATAAATACGAAGTAGGTAACCCTGTAGATATATGTTGAGATTTTTCACGATTAATTTTGACTGGAGGCAAGTGTCACTCCCATTTGCTGGCGGACACCCTAAACGAAAACACGGATTAGTCTAAGCCCCTTCAGCTATTTGTTTGTGTTGCACTTCCTGGTTTGTTTACACCTAAAATGCTGCTCAATTTCTATGAAAATTGTGATAAATAAAAAAAACTTTGCATCTACGTCTTCTACATCTTTGCACTAGATGGATGAAGGGACCACTCGGACGCTGCAGCGCCTGGGATATTGTTGGTTAGACGGAGTAATCTTGCCCAGCACCCATATCACCCTGACAGCTTAGTCGGTCTAGCCCACAGGAAAGACGAGGTTCCAGGTTCGATTCCCAGTGCGGGGAATTTATTAATTAAAATCTTTCATTAAACAGGGTTTGTTCATTATTGTGAAATTTTAATTTACTCTATCTCTTCGTCGTTTCAACAGTACAGAATAGAGTTAGACAATACAATATCGTCATAATAACCTACAATAATCTCGTATGGTTACAGTTAGTGCCTTTAGTTCACGACGACGTGACAGTCTCATCTGTAATTTTTAGGGTCCCGTATCCAAAGGGAAATGGACCCTATTACTAAGAATCTACTGTCCGTCTGTCTGTCTGTCTGCCGTCTGTCACCAGGCCGTGTCTCATGAACCGTGATAGCTAGACAGTTGAAATTTTCACAGATGATGTATTTCTGTTGCCGCTATAACAAAAACAGATTGAAATAAATATTTAAGCAACAAACGTGATTTTTTTGCTGCTTTTTGTTCGATATTAATGACAGCAACAGGTAGACGCTTGAAACTTTGAAATGTTGTATAGGTACCTAGATAATGGTACGGAACCCTTCGTGCGCAAGCCCGAATCGCATGTGGCTGGTTTTTCATTTATTTGTAAGCAATATCAAACCTTGACGATGTCAATTTATTTGAAAAGAAACGAAAATTTTAAACGATTTTTTTAAATGTAATTTGATGCATAAATAAAAATTTTTTTCAATTTCAATTTCAAAAATACGATTTTTAGCTTCTGTTAATTGAAAGTGATTTAATTTAATTTAATTTTAAAGTACCGAAGCAACGATTGTCAGAATATGCTTTAATATAAATGTAATTTATTAAAAAGTGTTAATTTTGTTTTAACATAAACCCTGTTTTAATAAACAGTTATGTAATTGTTAATTATGACATGTATTGTGAAGTTTATAATATCCTCATAACCTATACAATACGTGTGGTTACAATTACTGCCTTTAGATCTCGACGTGACAGTTTCATCTGTAAGAGCTACGAAGATTTTTGTATGGGGCCTGGCATAGTTCATAGTGGCGCCCTCTATATTTTTTTCAATATCGTGGAGCATGATGAAACCTAGCTAGATCGATAGAGGACCAAAAAGTAAACAAGAAATTATTAAGGTCACCATGTCCTAAAGTGGCACGTTTAGGAGTTATTGAGCTTTGAAGTTTGTATGAGATTTTTATAAAACTTAACTTTTGAATCATTTTTCACTAAATACTGGACTATATGCTTGGCACCTGTGACTCGTTGCCGATTCTTGACTAAATTGCTAAATAAGTCGTAGAAAAAACACCCAGTTTATTATAGATACCGTATATTAAGGCACCCGAGCGTAGCGAGGATGCTTACAATGCGAGGGTATTACGGGAGCTTTTACCAGAGTTATAAATCTGCTTTTCATCAATCCTATCAGGTAAATAAATAAAACAGTGTATTTAAAGGAAAATTCACAAGATATTTCTTTATTTTAATTACAAATTACACTTAGCTGCTAGACTAATTACAATATACAATTAGGCATTACTTATCATTAAATCATTCTACCGAACAGTGAGCGAGTTATTGATCGGAGAAGTAGGTACCGGAAGAAACATTTGTACTTAAATTAAGTTTTATGGTGGCTGTGTTTAGTTATAAGCATTATCTGATTAAATATAGCAGTTAAACAATAATTAGGTAGTTAGACCTGAAAATATGATTAATCCCTGTTTCTTAGTTATAAGCATTATCTGATTAAATATTAGCAGTTAAACAATAATTAGGTAGTTAGACCTGAAAATATGATTAATCCCTGTTTCTATGTTTAATATGGTTTCATAGTAAACATATGTCACTTCAATGTAGGTAATTATTGGCTGACAGAAGTCATTTTTATACATATATCCTCATTCCCCAAGTCCAAGTACAGTCTATTACACCAGGTAAGGGAAAGGTTTTGATCTTTTTGGTTCATCCATAGTCCATCACATCCCACAAACAAGATACATAAAGCCGCAGTCTTCACAGCTACGAGTAAGACAGCAGACAACTATGAGAGCCACCAAAAACGAACATCTACGCCCTAGGCAAGATTGTGGTCAAGGGTAAGCTCATATCGGAATAAAAAAACTTTGGATTGAGCTGAAAAAAGATAGAATTTGTTTGATAACAATAAGCACCAACAAAATGTGTACTATATTAATTAAACTGTAGGTTTTATATTGACATGTTTTGAATTTTTATCGAATTGATAATTTCATGTATATATGTATATAAGTAGGTAGGTACCTACTAGACATAGCTACCCAGACTTTAAAAAACATCAAAGTAGGTTTGAATCCCCGAGAAAACTCATATCAAGTGACAAATTCAGTGATGAAACTCAGTTAGTGGAAATTCCATACAAACTTCAAAGCTCAATAACTCCTAAACGTGCCACTTTAGGACATGGTGACTTTAAAAACTTCTTGTTTACTTTTTTGTCCTCTATCGATCTAGCTAGGTTTCATCGTGCTCCACGACATTGAAAAAAATATAGAGGGCGCCACTGAGACTATGCCACTAATCTTCGTGGCTCATGTATGCTCTGAATACTTCATGAAAAGTAAAGTAAAACCACATATACAAATTATGAACTCACGGGCCAATTAGCCAGCGCCGATCGCAATCTTGTCGTGTTCGAATCGGTATCGTTAACAATCAAAGGCAAAGATCATAAAGTTTTCGCAGCCAATATTAATTAGGTTGTCTTCCACTGGTGCATCCGCGAGCCCAATTAATGGCCAGCCGTGTCTGCTTGTCCGCCTGTGGTGTCTCAATGTTTATTTATGGCCAGCCAATTGATTGAATTAGTGGCCCCCGAGGCTGGTCGAGGCGATATCTGCTGGGTTTACATCGCTCGGTGCTACTTTAGGGAAGTGGGTTTGTTTGTGCTAATAACAAAGTTTAAAATCATTAATGATTTACAAGTAATGGTATAACATTATTGTAATCACGATTTTCATAGTTTGGTTCGAAATCGTAGTCCTTCAGGAAAAAAATGTGCTTTAGTTTAAAGGCGTTATACATAATGTACTGTAGAGCACAGAAGTTCTATTAGAGAACAAGAGAGTACGGTCTTAGTACCGTGCCTAGCTCGGATTGGCGTTGCTACGCATTGGTTCCTGTCAATGTCAAAAAAAATTATTTGATCATAGTTTGTTATCATAAAGACAATTGCTTACCAACATTATTTTTCTCTATTTTCAACGATCCAGATTCCAAAGTGCAGAGGGTTTAAAGTTTCAATTCCCACGTAATCAAACTTACTTATTGAAATAAAGTGAATTTTATTGGTAGAACAATTTTTTAAATCATTTGACTATTTTCGTAAATTATCTCCTACATCTTAACTTAACGCTACCTACTTATAATATTAATAATGTAGATGTTTGGATGATGGAGTGTTTACTATAGAAATAGCTGTGCCCGCGACTGCCTTCGCATGAGATTCGACAAATAAGAAGTGTGGTCAATGGTAAACCAATGAGGTACTGTGTAAATGGGCGTCAAGTACAAGCTTGTTTTACGGCGAGGAAACTTTATACTTTACCCGTTCATTCGCAACCGCCGGCCATCTCGCATGGGAAATTCTGCTCCATAATTTGCTTCATTCATAATAATTGATTCCTAGTCAGTTATTTATTATTCAATTTGTCCGGGAAATTGGCTTAGATGGAAAATTTAAATGTCTAGAAAAACTTTATAAATACAGCGCAACTATATGTGTCGGATTTCAATAAAATTTGGCAAGAACATAGATTGCATCCTAAGAAAGAGATTCGGTTTTAGGGTTCCCTACCCAAAAGGTAAGAGACCCTATTAATAAGACTCCGCTGTCTGTCCGTCCGTCGGTCCGTCTGTCACCAGGCTGTATTTCATGAACCGTGATAGTTACACAGTTGAAATTTTCACAGTTGCCGCTATAACAAAAAATACTAAACACAGAATAAAATAAATATTTAAGAGGGGCTCCTAGACAACAAACGTGACTTTTTTCCGTTTTTTGCTCGATATTAATATCGGCAACGGCAATAACGCTTGAAATATTTAAATGTGTAGATAATGGTATGGAACTCTTCGTGCGCGAGACGCGAGCACTTGGGCGTTTTTTTACCGAATCTTAAGCAATGCTAATGAAGTCACGGATACAGCTAGTTCTCAATATGAAGTCGGTTCTCGTTTCAGTGTATTAATAACCACGAGGTTCCGTGTTTCATTTATGGACTAGGGCCGGGATTAAAGATCCATTACCGTAACGTTACTTGCCATCTCGACCTATCTATCTCTGCCTTAACGATATATTTATCCAACGTATCTCTTTTGTCGGTTGCAATTTTTGCTGTAAAAGGATCCGGCACGTGGGCATGATCTGTTAACGTTTTTATGGTAGTTTCCCGTGGAATTTGCACTCTTTTTCTAGACATTAAAGTTCACTATAGTTTGAGAGGGGTCAGAGAGGGTTTTGTAGTATCTGTATCATCGTTTGCTTCACCTGATGCAAGTCCGAGGCTCTTACGTGCCTTGAATGCGAGTATCTCATCCGAGTGACTCATGAATACTATCGGAGCATCGGAAGTATACGTTATAAATTACTGTTTTGTGCTGATTTATCGTGTTTGTGCTGGTAAACGTCGAATGTTTTTGGATTTGCTCATATGGTATTTCTATCAAATATACTTGAATGAGATGCAGGAGGCCTAAGATATTATTTATAGCTTAAAAATATAGGATCTAGATTAGATTGCTTATCACAAATAAATTGTCAATATTTAGCTTTGACTTAGTGTAGCTAAGTTATTTTGTGCTAAAAACTGTGCTATTTTCTGATATACCATGATAAACTTATAAAAAATAATTATAGGACTAAAAAATTACTCAAAATTTACTCATGTGAACCTCTTTGCAGCTAAATAAGCTTCAATGAGTCTTAAACCATTTTGAAGTTAATACACGACAAAGGGTTAATACAATATCTAAAGTCGTTACTCCAACCGATCGATTGAATATAAATACAACCAATTTCCTAAACACAAGCCGTTCAGTCTAGGTGTTCATGCATATTTTAATACATTCGGAGTTAATGAAGGAAGCAGCCTTTGTCTCTTCCTGATGGGTTGATTACGGAGGCTGCCGGCGAGGGTTCAGTCATGGTATACAAAGAAGCAGAAAGTGCATTTAAAGAGAACCACAAAATTTCAAAAGAATTCTGACAATGCTTCTATCGTTGCAAAGTTGCCGATAACATGTGCGTGATAGACAAGTTGCAGATTCTGGTGGTGATTCATCACCATTCACCACCTTTTGATATGCAAGCTGTCTATCATCTCTTTTTCATTTAGCATCTACTGAGCAAGAGCCTCCTCCCTAGCCACCTCGCACTATCCCTGCAAGAATCTTCCATTGGTCTGCCACGTCATCGGTTTCGATTTTGGACCCAGCCGGTCGCAAATTTGGCCCACCTATCTGACCACATAGGGCAGCCATGGCCAGTGTCCAGCCCAGACCTACTTCAACCTGGTGTTAAATACTGACCGTAACCATCTATACCCTATTTTTTTGCATTCTTTATGGTCCTTCGTTATCGACTCGATTGCTATTGCTGAAGGGAAACTGAAGTGAAGCCTCTGTATCGGTCCCACTGCGTGAGCCGGCCGCAAAACAGTTAGGCTGTGGACGTGACTGGCATGTCTTCAGCCCTAGTTGACACCGCAAGTTGGGGCCGTGTGCGGAATTCGAGAGCTTCGATTGTCGAAGTGAGGAGAGTATGACTGCTGGAAGCGCCAGTGGGATTTTATTGTCTGCTTGGGTTATTGAATGTTGAAAGATTTGGTATTGCTTTGAATAACGTGTTGAACGCTTGTGCTCCCAAAAGCTTTAGAGGATGTTTCATTTGAGTTTAAAAACTTCGGCCGTGCGCGCTGTGTAATAATTTAGATGCACAGCATTCAGCTGGGATATAGGTAACGTGTAGAACGCTTGTGCTCCCAAAAGCTTTAGAAGTTGAGTTTAAAAAAAAATCCCCTTGCGCGCGTGTAATAATATCAATGAACAGCATTCGGATGGGATATAGGAATATAGATAATAATTATAAAATAAACGCTATACTCGAAACCTTTTCTTCGGTTTCTAAAACTGGATTACATGCAATGAGCAGATAATTACCATTTTTTTTGTTTTTCATTCAGATTTCTCAAATTTCGAGTTTCAATAATAATATTAAGCTTTTGCATATTGGATGTGGTTAATATTAATTTATCAACCCCAAGAACCCTTTTTCAAATTTTTTGTTTATTTAATTACACGTTGTATAAAAGTTTAAGAGAAGTTATTAAAATACTTAAAAAATAAAAAAATAATTGCCTTCATTTTATTTTCGAGCTCTTTTATCGATAAAACTTATGTCTAAAATATTTTCAACTCCACCGAATGATCAAAAATAAAAACGAAGCGACTAACCCTCCAACACAAAACCGAGCACCAGCAATTAAAACTAGACAGAGAAACCCAAATAAAACACGAGCCTATTACCTCTACTAGCACTTTGCGAAAAGCTCTACCGACATCAGCGATACGGAGTCGGCGCGAAATGACACCAACGAAGGTGGGGGGACAGTGAGACCCAAGTAATCGCGCGGGGCACCCGTGCCGCTCTCCGACGCGTCTACATCGCGATGTCTGTACTTTACTGGCCGAAGTTTTGCTAGCTGCCGGAAAAAAAGAAAATTCATAACGTGACGTTCGAAAAACAACACAAACAAATGAATATCGGTGACATTCGAATTTTAAACAGTTGCGCAGCAATGTGGTTAAGCCAAATGATGTAAATAAGCAGTGTCAGTATGGTAAGGAGTGCAATTAGGACGGATAAACATGCGAGGATCCTGCTTGGTAGATGTTTTATATTCGCGTGCTTACTGCTCGCATTTCCATGCGGAATTGCAGGTGAGGAAAAGTTTTGATTAAGTTTTGTTTATTGGTTTTAAAATAACAAGGAATATAATTATCAAAATGCAGAGCTTGAATTTACTATTTAGGTTTCGAGTGTAGTTTGTTTCTTTGCAAAGGAAAAGTAATTTTGAATGAAAGTAGTTTTTATCAATTACAAAACAAAAAAGTTATAACGTGTGGTGTGTAACCTTTTTTCTCAATAAGACATGATATAAGGATTTATTTTATTATCTCTAAATAGATTCTAAGAAGTATTTATTTATGTAGTCCTTTACTTAATTTTTAAATTTATGACCAGCCTACTGGATAATTTTGTAGGAAAAAACAAAATTAACTTATGAGTCTGAGGATGTATAATCCGCGTAAATCTTTTTGGCGGTTGAGTGAAGATCGGCAATTCCTGCGCAATGACTAATTTTTAGTTGTCAAAGAGGATCTTCGGAGGGAGGGAGGTACCATATTATTTCGATTTCGAGTACCACAATACGAGTACCACATTATTTCCTACTTTGTTTTTACTATACTCTGTATACCCATGGTAGCCTATATTTTTTTTTAGATAAAGCAACCGAAATCGGGTAAACATTATAAATTAATTAACGTGTAAATTCCGTAAATACATATAATTTAGGTAAGTAACAAATTATATCTCTTATTCTTGCATCATCTAGTCGGAACTTATTAATCGATCGATTAAATATTTTCTACTTTGTACATCACTACGCATTACACTACGTCAATTACTCAAAACTGTACTACACTTTAAAGACAGTAAGCGATGTGCAAATGAGCGATCTGTGACTATGTTTACTTCACCGACAAAAAGATCTGTGCATACTATACACACCTACGTGCATAAATGCGTGCAAATGAAGCCCACACTCACTCACCCAGTATTTCAATGTCCACCTCTCTATCTCTCTGAGGGAAGGTCAGCTCTAAGATTACGCGCACCAAATCGTGAACGATTCTAATCGTCTAACCGTCAAATTTCGTACCAACTGCTATCGCATACGTCAGGATTCCGACAGGATTTGGTGCGCAGTGGCCTGCCACTGTGTTCTGCAGTAGGAATTAAGAAGAGCGAATAACCACATCACCTCTTTGAAATCTAAAATGAAATAGCTACCATTAGTAAATGACTCCTCTCTCCAAATAGCACAAAGCCGGGCCCCGCGGATCAAAGAGCACCCGGCCGACACAATCGTGGGCCGGAGCGAACCCGCAACCCTGCGGTGTGTGGCTGAGGGCAAGCCCAAACCGACTATCCAGTGGTACAAGGATGGAGCACCGCTGGCCCCCTCGGAACACCCTCATAGGGTGTTGCTAGAAGATGGATTACTCTTTCTTAGGTGAGCTTGCCAATAATCCATCCGTAGATACATTCACTTACATTTCAAGTGCCAGAATACGAAATTTCGAGTGTTGGGTCGCTCTGTCGGTTGGTCGGTTTTATCACTCTACTTCTAATACAACGGTGGTTAGTAGGCATAGGCATCACTCCATAACTTTCGAATTTAGAACGAAGTTACGAAACTTTTAATTTCGAAACCTGCCAGTCATGAATTCGTAAACGTTGTTTAGGAATTTGGTCAGACCGCCATTTAATCGTCCCTACGACACTATTTCGACATTGACTTTGTCCGGTGCGACAAAATATTAGCTTTGAAGTGAATTATTTCGATTTAATATTCTATTCTATTCTGCTTGTGTGAAATACAAAATGACGATGTACGACTCTTCATTATGCTTGTTATAATTACTCTCTATATATGCTAGATGATAAATGCGCTGTAATTTAATAAAATTTCAATTCAGCCAAACTACGATAACAAAAGGACTGATAGTTTAAATTACCGGTTTCAGTTAATTGAATTTTCCATTAGTTGCGGTCGGCTGAAACCAAAACATCGAATATTCATTAAACCACCGCGAACAAATTGATGCCGTATAAAACTATTCCGTCAATCGATTACTGAACAACGCTGAACATTATTGAAATATTTAAGGGTGGTGCGAGGCAAAAAGGAGAGCGATGATGGCGTGTACTGGTGTGTAGCCAGGAATCCAGTTGGGGAGGCTGTGAGCAAGAATGCGACACTTACTATAGCTGGTAAGGCACAGTTAGGTAGTAAGCGAGTGATACTACAGTTATCGGTCGTATTAGGCAAGGCATTGAGTCGGGTTTTTTTTGTAGTTCTGCGAGAAGACTTTAGAGCAGAGCCTCGAGATGTCAAAGTGGCCGGCGGTGAAGAGTCGCTGTTAGAATGTTCGCCACCACGGGGCGTCCCTGAGCCCTCTATACATTGGACTAAAGATGGACACTCCATAGACACTGAAGTTAATGGAAGGTATGCTTTCTGATCTACGTAGCAACGTTACAAGAATACAGATTGCATGTTTAATCTGGAAAAGGTTACGCTGTTTAGTTTCAATCTGGTCATGATCAGCTTCGGCGCTTTGTGCCAGTACATATTTTTTTGGTATGTTAGACGTACGTGCAAGGATACAATAAAATTTGATACTTCCTGGTGTATCGAAAAGCCTGAATTCTCTAAAGTTAACTGTGTTAACCATCTCGTGTTTCTAAACATTGTTACAAAATCAAATGAAAGTATTGTGTTAATGGCGTCCCAATTAATATGTGTGTTTTCAGAATTTCATTAGTGGACGGCGGTAATTTGAAGTTCCTAGAAAGTCTTCCGTCAGATAGCGGTGTCTACCGATGCGTGGCGTCTAATGTGGCTGGGGAGAGACAGTCGCGTCCTGCTACCTTACTTGTATTACGGCGACCACATTTTCTCGTGAAGCCTAATAATATCACCGCACTTCTCGGGCAGAACGTCGAGTTTCATTGCCAAGTACGTTTTTGTCCCAGTGCTAATTACAAATGTAGATCGCGGCAATTACTATTAGCACTAAGAAGCAGTGTATGTCTTAACGTTGGCAAGTCGGTTTAGTTGGAACAGGTCTAGTGGTATGAATAAGGAGTAGATATGTTCCTATTTAATAAAAATAAGTGCTGTTCCTACCAACTGGAATCACAGAAATAATACCCATGGTGTAACTACGGCAGAATGTTTCTTTTTTAATTTTGCTTTATTTTAATTGCTTTAAAACCTGTACCATTAAAATATTGTTAATATATTTTACTTTCATACTGATCCAATGAATTTCTTGTTTTACACTTGAATTTAACCATTCCACTCATTAATGTTATCCACCACAAAAAGTAACGTTTTATGGAATTTTCTTTCAAAAAATAGTAATGGGGCATGTTTACTTCAGGGCTGCGTTTGAATGTACTTTAGGAGTCGCTGTATATTCTTGCCGGGTTTATTACTTTTTATCTTAACTTGATTGCATTCAATGAAGTCATTGAAGAGATAAAGTCTCGAAAAAAGTAATTGTTCTTGGTCATTACCAATAACAATGACTTTTTTCGAGACTTCGTAAGATATTTAGATAAGTATTATCTACCAAACGGAGACCCAAAATAAAAGAATTTATTGAATTCATTTGTAGGTATCACCAGAATCTGACGTATCAGTGACATGGGCTCGTGAGAAGGGGACTCTGTCTACCCATGCGATGATTCGACGAGGTTCCTTAAGGATTGACCGTGTCGTCGCATCAGATGGTGACATTTATACGTGTCGAGCTGAGAGTCAAGCTGGAACTAGTGTTGCTAGTGCTATACTGACTGTTTTTTGTAAGTATAATTATACTTTGGATTTCTTAGTTACGTACCTACATTTGTAGATCTGCAGAAGCGTTACCACTCGCTAATTGTGATGTGAATCATCGGGGAAAATCCACAGTTAAACAGAATATCACCAAGGCATGGCACATCTTTCTCTGTTCAGTCATCCTCCACCGGCGATATGCCTGGAATCGGTTTAGCGAGTCGATATTCTGGGATTTGAAGGAAATATTCCGAAATAGAAAAGGGAGTTTTAGCTATAGACTATTAGGAGAAAAATAATAAATACATCTATTTGCAACAACAGTCACATACGCAAAGGTACAATGGAACCAACATAACAATGAAATAAAATATACAGATAATATAAAATACGAATAAAATAATGCATAGAAAAAAAATATATAAAATAAATAAAAAACAAAATAGTCGCAGTGTGTCTGCTGCTGCAAAAGGCAGCTAACTCAGCGATGTGCTAAGGGTTTGAGCCCTCAGCGCTGGTTTTCAGTTAGCGCAAGACGTCAGACAAGCGTTTCAGCGCGCAGCACTGTTACTCAGTTAATATCTAACATGGAGTAACAGTATATCCTGAAACCTCACCCACAAGGTAATCTTAATTGGTTACTAACCGAGTGGATATTTTCAGCTTTACCCCATTTTACTCGAGTACCATCCGACCAAACGGCATGGGAAGGTGAAGAGGTATCATTTCCCTGTGAGGCTGATGGCACTCCTAAGCCAATAGTATTCTGGACGATGGAGGGATCACAGGTTTGTTTCTCAGCTTCTGTTCAACTAAGAGAAGCTTATGAGCTTATAAAACATTTACGGCCTTGTTAAAAAAACACGAATTCCCTAAAGCGTTCCTCAGAGGTAGTTTATTTAATCTGTGATTACGTCTTTTCTTTGTAAATCTCCACCACAGAATATTTATTATAGTCGGCGTTTATCGAGTGTTTTGAGGAATCGTATTTTTATAAACAAGACCGTTATTTTTTACTATGCTTTCCCCCGGTTTCTCGTACACTAACACGCTGTTAATCTACTGTTAACAGCTGTCAATTGACCAAAGTGCATACAAAGAAAACACTGATAGCTGTTAACAGTAGATTAACAGCTTGTTAGTGTACGAGAAACCGGGGGTTTATGTACCTAATTAGTCTGTTAACATTTGCTTAAAAATTGTATTAAGTAGGTATAACACATCAATATCGTACTACAGGAATTGTTGACTGTAAGTATTTCGTGCACAAAATAAAATAATTATTTAACATACAACATACAACAAACGTGATTTTTTGCCGTTTTTTCGATCTTTGTGTCTAATTTTGCTGGTAGCTAGGCATTTTTACCCAATTATCAAGAGATTCATTGAAGATTTCGATGCGCCGATATTCCTTCTACGTTTTTCTTGTTGAATTTCGTAGCTGCTATGTTCTTTATTGATTCGTTTTCCCTCAAATCCACAGTAGGGGTTTCCTATCATATAACTTAGAATTTAATGCTCTCCTCAGTTGTTTTTTTACTACCTACACAGGAACTAATCTTCCCGAAATCGAGTCATCAGGCAAGTTCAGGAACTCTCTATCTAGACAGAGTACTAATAAAACACGCTGGTAGACTGACTTGTGTCGCCGTGAGCGCTGCTGGTAGCGCTTTGCACACGGCTACTTTACAAGTGAGTTTATTAAGAAAATCCAATCAAATTTAATGTTAACTTGTATATCGGGCTACTTATATGATCAGCTTTTACTGTAATCGATTAAGTAGTTAGTTAAAAATATTCCACGTTTCAGGTCTTACGGAGAGAAGCGAATTCCTTTAACAGTGATACGGATTCGTCATCTCCTTACCCAGAGCTAGGGAAAGCTCATAATCACCCACCGATGACACAGTACGAGTTGGTTCAAGCAAGGCGATATCTCCAACAGGATGTGCTGGCCTTGAGAAGGGTTGAGGGCATTTCATCCACTGCGTTGAAAGTGGTATGGGATGTAAGTAATCACGTTAAAAGCGAATCTCACACGTGTTATGGGTACAATATGCAATGTAATGATTTTTTTATCCTTTTGTAGTGCCAAATGTTGGGTAAATGCCTATTATGATAATAATAACTCATCAATAATTTATTATTAACATAATCTTGTGCTTAATCAAGATTATCTCAAGCTCGAGTATTTTGTAACAATCAACCAAGTGTGCAACTCTTTTTATCTTTTAGGTGGTAACAGACTACAATGAATATTTAGAAGGCGTAAAAATCTGGTTCAATGGAACATCGCTGAATCGTCACCACACTTTAGAAGCAGAAAATGTCCAACATTCCAACAGTACCATAGATAGCATAGAGGAATTCTCTAAGTACGAGAAAATCTCAATGACCACTGTACATAATAGCGGTTCTTCCAGTCATGTTCTTACTGGTCTCATGCCATACGCTCAGTATGACGTCTTTTTAATGCCATTTTACAAGCTTTTGCTTGGCAAACCATCGAATCTGAAGAGTGGACAAACGGATGACGATTGTAAGTACAAAATAATGTTCTAGTGATTATTCACCCAAAATTATTGTGTCACTTAATCTTTATTATATTTTAGTGCCCACGTCACCACCGCAAAGTGTAACAGCTGGAGTAATCAACTCTACCTCAGCCTGGATACGATGGGATCCTCCACCAGTGCATACTTGGAATGGAGAACTTACGGGTTACTTGGTAAGTCTCTTTCCTAAGGTTCAGTTTGCTATCGTAATTTGAGATATTGTAAACCTTACTTGTCTATTAAACAAGCAATCACGAAAATCTATTAATTTACTAATTACTCTATCTATTTACATTGTTTCTACTTCCAAATATTTACGCAGTCATTGGCCAATTTATGCGTTTATCATTACCACTCTCTTAATGTTTGTTATCCATTTCTGACCAACTTGCTCAAACATAGCATTTATTGCCTCCCCTTTAGATTGAAATTCGCGTCGGCGGTAATACGGGAGGGCGAGTGGTCGGTCAGATGTCCTTGGGACCCAGGACTAGGGCAGCTGCGGCCAGTAGTCTAAAGTCTGGGGGTCGGTATAGCGCGCGCGCCGCTTCCGTGAACAAGCGAGGCCATGGGCCTTTCAGCGCTCCAATACAGATACACATGGTATCCACGCCACAGAAGCAGTATGTGCAGTAAGTTACACAAGTTTGTCTCTTTCTTCCGTGAAAATAAAAAAAACGGGTTTTAAAACGCAAAACGGTTAGGACATAATAAAAACTCCTTGCCTCCCTACACAATAAAGGAAACCATTGGGAAATCAAAGTGTTAGAAATTAAAATATTGTTATTTTTTCAGAACGGAACCAGCCAGAGAGAAGCCAATTTCATCTGTCTTCCATGAAACGTGGCTACTAGTGCTCAGCTTGATATTATTGGTGTTGGTGCTAGTTGGCGCCGGGACCGTGGTGTTTATTCGCCGCAGACAATCAAAGCAAAGGAAGAATCAGAATGCCACAAGTATGTTTCTTTGATTAAGTTATGGCTTGCTTAGTTATAATATGAATTCATTTTGATCATCATCAATAGGTACTTGCTAATAATAAAAGACTTACGTACAAGTTTATGTAGAGGTACTTATACCACCACATGGTTCCGTTCTCGTCTTTCAGAAATGTATTTCTTGTGCATTAATTCATTTGGGTATCATAGTGTCTGTATTTATTATTAAACACGTTTTTAGGTACAGCTATAGCCAATGCTCAACAATGTCTTTTAGGAAAAGAAGCTGTTTGGCTTCGTGAGCGACAAATGTTCGAAAGCAATGAACCTAGAATAGATATTCTGAACTGCCACCAAAGTCTTCTGCACAGTACTGGTAAGCACTGACCTAAACTTCCACACTGTGGTATTATGTGTTGTGATATAATTTACTGAAATTTCAACATTATTTGTTTTGGTTATCCTAGGTGGTCATAGCATAGGACCAATGCCAATGGAAGCTGAATATAGTCTCCCACAACATAATACGATGAGTCCTATTTCAATAGAAGAGCAACGAAGAACTGAACCTTATGCCTCCTGTGCCATTTATACTGAGTTAAACTATCAGGTAACCTTTTGTCGATCACAATTATGATAGAGATAATGCCTATTCTCAAACGTATGTTATTTCTAGGATCACACAGATGCAGAAGATTCTTGCATGAAATGTGCAGTCAGTCCAGGCTCTTACGACAACAGTATGGTGAGGTCATACAATGATAGTAATCAATACTCCAATGAGGAGTGCTCAACCTGCTGTCGAAGTAGCAGTTCTACACTGACTAAAGACTACAGCGAGATGACTAAGTGCGGAAATGAAATGGACGATATTGCAATGATGCAGGATATGTCTATGGACGAATGTCCGTCTTGTAAAACAAACAATTCAAGGTCTTCTAGTCATCACGATGCTCAGAAAGAATGGAGTGCTATGTCTCCAGTGGACTACGATTACCCGCAGTGGCAATGGCTAGCCAAAGAGAATAGTTTTAGGCAAGTGGCATCAGACACTAGGCAATCTACTGCTGGACGCTCTGATCAGAGTCGGAGAATGAATCTTTGTGACATTCTTCCCCCACCACCTTATGAAAGGTAAATATTGCTGACGAAACAAATTCCCGTATAAACAACAAAAATCCTTCTCTTAAATATTTTAATTCAAGGCTGTGGAGATAAGATTCATTTTGGTTCGCTGAGCTATTCGCTGGAATATGAATGCGATAATGAATGAATCGTTGAATTTCTCGTATTTTTTTGCAGAGAGTCAGCATTTGAAGACAGGAATATGTTCACAAACCATTCAGGAGCATCGGGATACTCCGGAAAAACTTATAGAAGTTAGTCACGGTGTAAAGTGTAGGAAGAAATACAATGAATGAATATCAGTAGTACGTAATCTTCAAGCAATATTAGTGTCAATCGATTGTGAATATGTAAAAAGTCTTAGGAGATCTAGGTGGTATTAGTTAGCTCTCGAGGTCGTGTTTATTGTAGATTACCAATAAGTGACGTGACGTGAGGTTATTTATCTTTCTCTAGTGACTGTGATATAGTATAATTTTGTATTCAATTTTCGTTGTTTATGTAAATAATTTTTGCCTATTTGATAACTTTATACAATTTTATCTCTTGACGTAGCTATTGTAAGAGTAGCGAATGTTTAATATTAACACCAGAACTATATTTAACCCGAAACATCAATGCAATTGTAAAGTATTTTTATGCTAACGAATGTGTTGGAGTTATAATTTTTGTAAATGGCTTACCCCTTTACAATAAAACTTCATTTTATTTAATGTGGATTGTTTAATTACTCAATAAATAGTATTTCTTCTCAAAATTATAAAGCTAACATGTTATACTTTTTTATTTTTAATATCTATACACTCAGCATAATTACAAAGCTCTCAGTAGTATCTTCATCTTAATAAATAAATATTAAAAAACGAACTTTAATAAACAAAATCCAAAGTTAGTTTGTTGAAAGGTGTAGTTTACGAGAATATGCTGAGCATTCCATTTAAAAAGCGAAACAAGTGAAAACCACTCAAAAGGATCACCGGCTCGCTTTACTGCTGCTAAAAGTCTACAGTCTGGATTAATTGCCCAATACCTGAAGCGATTTCCGCGCAATTAAAAACACTTTACGGGCAGTAAAACTGCTGAGTGCTTATAAATCTGTCCGAATGGATCGTAATCGTGCAACGAGGAAAAAAGAAACTACGTGAATTTTGTTTCTTCACGGTTTTCTGAAAACCATCGCTTAGAACCTATAATTAGAAGTTCCGTAACAATCACAACCCTAATCAGCTTACTACTTAAATAACAAATGCCAAATGATACTTTTTACGCCTTTTAGCACTTACACTCATTACAACAAAGCTTCATTTAGATTACAAGCTTGGATCCGTCAGCTACGTTTGCTGCCCCGTACAATAACGTCAAAGCGGCGTTTAGGCACCGTGCTGAAAGGGGGGTTGCCATAGCAACGGCTTACAACTTGTGTGCACCCTTGATATTAATACCCTCAATAATTAAACTTGATTGCATTACACGCCAGGTGTTGGATGACGCCTCTTGTCTTTGTCAGAGAAGATAACTATGCCAATGGACACTTGTGTGGGTAAGTCGAGCGCGACAGTGGATCCAATGTTTTCATTAAACTCATATCGCTTGAAGATAATGAGAGCAAACATAGGTGCTGAAATCGAGCCAATATTGGCTATGAAGTAAAGTAGTAAGGTATCTAAAGTCGAGCTGTGGTAGCGGAGCGGTAGAACGCTGGCTTCTCATTCGGGAGGGCGTGGGTTCGAATCCCGGCATGTACCAATGACTTTATTTTCTAAGTTACGCACATTTGTGAAGTTAAAGTAGCAATACCACTCGCTAACTGTAAAAGTAAAACATCGTGAGGAAACCCTACGTATAATGGCCCAACTATGAGGCTAAGTGCGGAGATCTCTAGTCGAACTAGACTAGTATCTAAAGTAAACAGTCACTACTGTGTATACTCAGTAGAGATTCTTATTGTGAGTAGGTATGGTTTGATTTGACAAGCTGTAAGGTCTTCATACAAAAGTGGTCTCAACATAACGTCACAACCGATGTCAAATGTGAAGTGGAACTCTTTTAATATTAATGTCGACCACTTCTTTCAACGTTCTGGCATGTACTCGCCTCGTTTCAATCAAATTCAAAACGTGGGCTTTATTCGCCGAAAAATGTATATTTTTTGTTTGTTAATCAACACTCCCCAACGGTCCAATTTCAAAGCAGAGGGCTCTCCGTCAACTCCCGCATAGTAGTCAAGTAGGTAGCCCTGCGACAGAGAAAAATTGAGAAATGTAAGGGCGCACGCAGATAAGAAAAGAAAAGGAACGTAATGCATTAAAACGTGCAGAGCCAAGTAAGTTATCGTACCTACAGATACAATAATCCATGATACAATAATTTGATTTTGAGAAAAAAATAAAGCATATGAAAGGAGAAAAGTAGAGTGAACATATATGCAAGGCACACGGCAAATTTGGACACTGACTCTCGAAAACCTTAATTAAATCAGTACCTAAAATTGCATATTACAAAATCAACAATTAAAATTGAGTGTCTACTTGTGCCCTAAGATAGTCATTAGACTTGAACTGCAGCTTACGAATCAACATAACATTATCCACCTTCGATGCTATAGCTTTTGTCATAAGGTGCATTTTAGAATGTCTGTCTTCGTCTCCTATTGAAGTGGTGATGTGACAGAAAACAAATGAACGCAGCATTGTTTGCCACGCAAAAGCGCGGAGGCTACGAGCTTCGGCGTATCTGGAAATGTTATCTTTGTTGTGCAACGACGACGGAAACGCCCTTTTAATGAATAGTCATAATTTTACCTGTCAAATCTGTCAGAATTAGACAAATATGTTGTACTCAGACCTTTGGAGGTGCAACAAATAACGAGGTCACTATTGAAAGAACGAGTAAAAGCTGCAATTTTTACAAAGCACTCTATTGAACGTTTTGATACTTTCTAATCCTTTTATTTTGCGGTTTTTATTAGATCACTGATTCCAATATAGGTTCTAGTTTATATTGGATTTAAGTCCTTCAAAGATAAGCAACGACTATCTGTAATTGGCTTTGAACTCAGAGGTGTGGATCTTGACTAATGAGAGGCCCATTAATAGACTAATCCTTACTAGGAAGTAGGGATGGCTTAGTCATACGCTACGTAGGTCGGGCCACGTCTATCTGAACGAGGGCTCTCATGGCAACCCGCACTTAGAAGTCTCGAGTTTTTTTTTATCAGGACCCTATGTACTTTATGATCGGTGCTAGGACATGAGTAAATAAGTATCGTCACTTAGAAAATTAACTGGAATTTAAAAAATTTACGAGATTTCTGTTTAAAAATTTTAAGGTAGGTACCGACTTCCCAAAAAAAGTGGCCCAAGTGTCCGAAAGCCGCTGTGACGAACTTTAAAAAGTACCTAATTACGGAGTTTCCTTTAAAATTTTCCTTCAAACTTCGCAAGGCAAGAGGGTGCATGAATTATCCGTTATACAGCCCAGGACTGTACTTTTGGCTATAATTCGTATCTCGCCTTCGCTTCAGCCGGGTCGTAGGGATATTTATAGAAGTAGATAAAGCTGCAGATGGTGGTGCCACAAAGTATACATCGCAGAAGGGTGACGCACTAGAAGTCTGGCGAAATCACGTAAGTATAACACCTACGTATTTATTATTATTATTAATACGTTTATTGCACGTAAGTAAAAAAAATACAATGGCAATGTGGCGGACTTAATCAACATCTTCAAGTGCCTCATCATTGAAAGTTGCCAGTGATCATATTACGTCGTCCTTAATTCATAGTTAAATTATCTTACCTTTTCTTCTCACGGATCTTACTTTTTATTATCTCCCTGCGTAGTAGATGCAGTGTAGATATCATAACAGCGATACCACACCACACTAAGGGTCGGCTGGAAGAGATTTCTGCTGAAATAAGCTCTCTATGTACACTTTTTTATTTTGCGTTTATTTCACACATAAAATACAAACATTTAGTTTGTATTTTATGTGTGCAATAAAGTATACCTATGTACGAATATGGTAACCATGTGATACATCGGCAAGCAGTTTCTGAGTTCCAGCATGTACAAATGACCTTTTTTTGTAACTTGGATACAAATGAGAATTTTCAGTAGCAATATCACAGTGAAGAAAAATATCGTGAGGAAACCTGAGGTCACAAATGTTCACATACAGTTGCGCTTAAAATCGTCAATTTTCGGTGCCCACGCGCGATAAGGCCGTCGATTAATCGTGGTAAAAGCCACTAGAGATCTATATGGAAATATTGCTGGTGATAATCTATGACTACCGAACGGTGGCTACATACGACGACTATGTTGTATAAATGCATGCTTTCAGTACTAAGTTTACCTCTTGTTAGTGGATATTTTAGGCTAAGGGGTTTTCCTTACCCTTAATACTTGTTGAGTTACGGTTTCCAATTTCCAGTGTTGCACTTCAGGTGTAGGGATCGAGAGAGTTTATCGGTTTATTATCGTGACTCTATAGATTTCACCTCGAGACTTTTGTGATGGAAATTGGCAAGGTTTATCTTGGAGAAGTTGGCTTGTGACGGAGTCATAATGTTGAGCGATGTTTAAGATGGAAATATAGAGTGTAGGTATGGTTCTGCCTCGTTGGTCTAGCCGTTAAGGCACTTAGCTGCCAAAACGGAACGGAGGTCGTGGGTTCGATTCCCACTGGGGGCCGCCGTAAATTTGTACAAATGGCCTCAGTCTGGGTGTATTTTTATGTTTGTGACGTCCTTGCCTGGTTGCCATAGTACAGGGTATCCTAGTTTGGGTCCAGGTCAAGTGATTGTGTTGCGTGGAAGTTATTATTATTAATATTGTGGGTTGGTCTGGGACTGTCTAGAACACAATTTGACTGCATGTGATTTTTACCTAGAGCTTAAAGTGACTACTGCATTATGGGACGAACACTCAAATTTACTCAAGCACAAATTGACTAGTACCGAAAAAACCTACAACACATTTTGCAGCAGTCTTTTTTTTTTTAATGTACAGGCGCAGTCAAAAATAAAAATACAGCACTATATCATAAATTATAGTTACAATTATTATGTTAATTCATATGGACAGCAAATGAAAATAAAAGGAAAAGTTACTCCGTCACTTAAATAACTTAAAAAGAATCTTCACGATATTAAAACAAATTCGGTACTTCATTTCAACTCTCTGTACATTTTTCTGTATATTATAAGCAGTACGGTAAAATGAACACAAAGAGGATTAACAAGGGTTTTGCTATAATGAACTATTGTGCTTATCTGTGAAGTGATATTGTTTATCTTTATTAGCTCATCACATCACCTCTATCATATAATATATGTTATAAGTAGTACTTAACTTAATCAGACAGGAAAACATTAAAACATGGGAAATAAATTTTCTACCTGTCCTCACGTTTTCTACGTTTTCTACCATTTTTGACGACCTCGTGGGGCAGCGGTAGTGCATCTGCGTACCATGCGAGAGGTCCCGGGTTCGAATCCCGGCTGGGGACAAAAAAAAAACCCAGGTCTTCGATGTTTACATGTCTATGATGTCGTTGTTTCTGCTTCCCACGACACAGGGTATCCTAGTGTGGGGCCAGAAGCAATGTATATGCCTGTATGTAAATGTTTATGTTTATGTCCGGACAAGACAATTTGGGTTCACGTCATTATGCTATGTAGGAAAAATATGCACTAGTCAATTTGTATTTTAGTAGATTTGAGTGTTTGACCCATTATGCAGTAGTCACTTTAAGCTCTAGGCAAAAATCAAATGTAGTTAAATTGTGTTCTAGACAGTCCCAGACCAACCCATTATAAACATAAACATAAGTATAGAATGTGCAGGTTTATTAGCTGTCAACTGGACGGTTCACGGATCAATGACTTTAGGGTCGATTCTGAACATTTAAAACATGCCCTATAAAACAGGTGAAGTACCTAATCAAAACAATAAAACAGGTTGTTTATGGTCAAATAAAACATAGCATTAGTGGATTAACTAATAATATTTTAATTTAAAACCGATTACTAGGACCCCTTGGAAGTATTAGTCACGGGTGGACGGAATCAACACTAAATTATGACGTCGGTGTAGCTTGCAACCAGGCTATTCAAATACACTTGTCGTTCCAGAATAGCTCCTAAAACGTTCGGGCTAAAGACGAGTGAAACATTACTTGAGGACTCGGATAGTGGGTCAATGAATAACGTGAGTTGAAGTTGTCACGCGAGGGCACCTGTAACGGACTTGGTTTTTGGTGATTTATGGCTACCGAGTGAACTATGAGTAATGCCTTTTGTTTTGTATTCGTATTTGAACGAGGTACGTACACTTAATAGGTACAGTGAAACACAGAGCAATAATAGGAAATCAGAAAGATTCAGTTTTGCTTTAACCCTCACACTGTCTTATCTGAGACTGTGTGAGGAAAGGCTTGAGGTAGAAATCATCGTTTGTGAAACATTAAACAATGAAAAATATATTATTTTAATATCCGCATATTCATCATCATTCATCATCAACCCATTATGTCCCCACCGAGGGGCACAGGTCTCTTCCCTGAGGAAGGTATAGGCCATACTCCACCACGGGGGCCAAGTCCGGATTGGTGGAGGCTTGTAGACTAGTGGCTCGTCTACTGTAAGAAGTTGTCAAGCCGCCCTAAGGCCTCTGACTTGGCTTAACGACTGCCATCTATCGACGGCAGCCGGCACCAACAGCTTAACGTGCCTTGCGAAGCACGGAACCGCTCGGAAAAATGCCACTAGCGTTAGGCATAGACGGCGACCCATCCATGCACTGAACGCGCCCTGTGTTGCTTAACCTTCGTGATCGTTTAAGATCACTCAGGCAGCCAGGGCTACGAGCGATTCCGACGAGCTACGCACTTTTCTCTCTCGCTCGCAAATTTATGCGAGCGAGAGAGTAAAGCTGATCAAAATTCTCAATTCAGAAACCGGTTGTAAGCCAAGCTATACAGCTGCAGCTATAACAACAGTCATGGGTGCAATTTCCGAAAGGAGTACCTAGTCGTCGGTCTGGCGAGCTAGTAAGCCGCTCCAAATTCGTGGTTAACATTCAAACAGCTTTTTCCTCTCCGAAAATTGTGTATCAAGATAATTTATGTGCCACAGTAATTCTCGACAAAAACAGGAAAATAACATTCGCGATTGGAAAGTGAAACCAAACGGAGCCCAACTCGTAAAAGGTCATAATAATATCGTAAATTGCTTTGAGATATTGGCATTAGAGTTATTAGGTATTATTAATGGTAATTGATTTGTCATATAAATCAGCGATAATAATATGGCAACTGAGGTTGTTCTAGTGAGTATTTATTTGTGGCATTTTACTGTCTGTTATTTGCCTGATTGCTATGTGTCGGCGCCCTATGCTATGTGGGTGGGCAAACTCATATGACCTCTAAATAATCTAGCTAGATAAATTCAACGTTACCTAGGCTATCTGTGAATTGTATCAATAGGTTTTGGGGTAAAATACAGTAGCACAGAGTTAGTGCTACTATAATTGAATTGTAGATAAGTATCTCAGCGCTTCAAATAGCTAATCCGCGGTGGGTACGCGTGGTAATTAAGTCCATGCTCTCTCTCTCTCTCTCTCTCTGAGAGAGGGCCGGTGCCCTGCTGTGGGACGTATATAGGCTACTTAAAACAATTCTATGATTCAATCGTGAGGTTTAACTAGAAGTGTATCTTTGCCTCAGTTTCATTAAAAAAAATCGGCCAAAAGCGAGTCTGTTCCGTGCCATCAAAAAAAATTATATTAAGTATTTAGTTGAAATAGTTATTTGTTATGCAAGGCTGCAAAGTTAATTTTTGGCGCGAGTACCTTGTATTGAAACCTGAGCAAGCGAAGGATTCTAGGATTGAGCCACGAGCGAAGCGAGTGGTTCAAATATAGAATCCTGAGCGTAGCGAGGGTTTCAAAGGTACGAGACGCTAAATAACTTTGCTGCCGAGCGCAACACACAACTTTTCACCTCACTAAAGCGAGGAAAATGTTAGGTGCAAGAAAAACAGTTTTAATAAATATTAATTTTTTAAATCAAATTTTCTTGCCGGCCAGTGCGATTCTTTAAATGAGGCTGGCGCATGACATGAAATAAGTATTTGCATTTCAATCATCAATGGACTGGCTGCAGAGAATATAAACTATTACGAAACCAATGAGGTTCTATATATATGTAATTTATTGTACGAAACCTTTATTGAATAAAAATATTCGAATTTTAAAAAGACTTTCCACGCTAGCGGATAAAGTGCGATTTTCCACGCAGATTTCGAATGATAAACAGAGCTTTTACGAGCTAGTGAGGTGAAAAATGTATTTTCTTCATTCATTTTGGGACCCCCATCGAGAGTCTGACTAACACGTTTTTAGTGTTTATATTGCCGCTTTTACATTGGCAAACAGACAGACATACAGCGTAAGTGTAGTAATAGAGTCCCGTTGGCGCCCTTCGGATACGGTGCCCTGGGGCCTAATTAAGTGCGCACCAAGTCCTGACCATTTCCAATAGTCTGTCAAAGTCTATACTACACAGTTAGACGATTGGAATCGTTCAGGATTTGGTGCGTGTAACTCCTATATTACACGCACCAAATCCTGAATATAGGAGCAGATCACTTGTTCAACATAATTTGAATTATGTTTATGAAAGCCGCAGACAGAGTTTACTACAAATTCACACAGCGCGAAAAACCGAATTTTAAATTCGTATTAATCATCAGCCATTTGACGCCCACTGCAGGACATAGGCCTCCTTCGTGGTTTTCATTACCATGAGGGGTTTTGCTATAATCCCCACGCTTGGCAGGCGGGTTGGCGATCGCAGCATGCGGTTGGAATCTCAGGAAGACGCTGCTGGCCGTCTTCTGGTAATTGATTTCCTTAGTCGCCTCCTACAACATCCACGGAAGGAAATGGAGTGACGCTATTCTTAATCCGGCGCCACATGGAACAAATTTGTACTAATGTTACCGAAGCACGTTGTGTTGTTTTGCGAAAACAATTGCGTCAATGAAAATTAAATTTCCATTCGACAGGCTTACCATAAGCTTCAAACAAAATGACTGTGACATTTAACCTTTGTGGGTACATTTGACACGATATAACACTTTATATCTAGAGTACGTGCAAACGAGCTTTAAGCAGTTTGTATTTATCTCCAAAAAGAATAGCCATCGCTTAAAGCGGACGAGTTACAATATTGTGGAATTAGCCATAAATAAAGTGTTCCCCTCCACGTTATCTGTTTCCATATTTTTAACTAAATTACAAATAGGTGGGCGAGGGCGCCTGCGGTGCCATCAGTTCCATAGCGTGCGTGTTATCAACACAAGGGGATCGCGAAACGTCTGCAGCGTTCATGTTTCGACTACGCTTTTCCAAAAGCGCCACAGACTGGCAAAGCACTGAGGACCTCACTTGCATACTGAAGGAAAACTATAAACAAAGTACAAGGATTTTTATGCTGTGGTTTAGGCTGGCACGGAAGTATTGCACTGAGGGGCGGATGCCGGAAACGAAAACTTTTTTCGTCTAGCCCGCGAGCGTTTTCAGGGTTTGTGCCGTTTTTGTCGAGGGGTGAATGGATAACGTTGTTCCCTGTTTTTATGCGAGTTGTGAGGATGTGATATTTTAAGGCAGGGATTTCTAAACTGGGATCCGGTAAGAGCTATAAATATTATTTTGTATTAATGTGATGGGCAGTAGCGGTACCTTCCGAATCTTGAAGTGAAGTCAAATCTTGAATTTGGTATTTTGATATGGAGTTCTGTAACTTAAAATAGGTTTGATAGTGTTTTTGATAGAGTGTGAAATTGAACTACATTCGTGAGCGGAGAAAAAAAAATCGTTCTTTTATGGCATTGGCCTTTCTCTCGACGAGAAAAAAATAAATTGGGCTTTTGTTAAGAAGTGTGAGGCAATAAAAACAGAATATTGAATTCAAAAGCCCTTTCTTCGATTGTTAAAAGTGTTTGCTTGCCTTGTACCGTTTGTTTTGAGGCGTACCAACTGCTGTATGTTTGCGTAAAGCGGATCAGAGGGCTTGCCACGAACCAAATAGAGACTTGCTCGTTGGACTAGCCGTTAAGGCACTTACTATCAAGATAGAGGTCGTGGGTTCGATTCCCACTGGGGGCCGCCGTACATTCATACAAATGGCCTCAGTCTGGGTGTATCTACATGTTTGCGATGACCTTGCCTGGTTACCATAGCACAGGCTATTCTAGTTTGGGACCAGGTCAAGTGATTGTGTTGTGTGGAAGTTATTATGATTATAAATGCTACGTTTAAAACGGTGTTCTGAATATTGTCTAACTTAGACAAATAAATTTGTGAATTTGATATTAGATTAATAGATACTAAATCTTTTTTAACTAAAATTATACACATAACAGTACAGTGGATTCATTAGAATAATAATAACAAGATAATTTATTCAAGGAACATTTTACAGTGACCTTATCACTAAGGCAGTGGTACCCTGCTCCCTAAAAAAGGTTAAAACCTGTGGTTTAGGATAAGCAGTGCTCCTCCGAAAAACATTTTACATTTTCAAGGTCAACAGACTTCAATACACTAATTTACACAATTAATGTACCTTGTTAATATATTGTGCTTTTGACACGAAAGTTTATATTTAATGAAAAAACTTAAATGAGGTTAGAACTAGGTAATAAAAAATGTTCGTGTGTGTGTGTGCGTGTGTGTGCGTGTGTGTGTGTATGTGTGTGTGTGTGTGTGCGTGTGTGTGTGTGTGTGTGTGCATGCGTGTGTGTGTGTGTGTGTGTGTTTTGTGTGTGTGTGTGTGTGTGTGTGTGTGTGTGTAACTGTTACCCGAGCATGTTTATTAAATAATAGTTTTTTAGAAGGTAATGTTTTTAAAAGAAAGCCTACAAGATTTCGATTTTGGGACATGTTAATAGATAAAAGAATGGATGTCACGATGAACCTAATTATTTTCACGAATTAAGAGCTCCATCGGCTTTCGTGTCGCCAAGCGTTGCAACTGATTCACAATAGGCCATCAGGCCAATGTTTGCTCTCGGTGGTACAAAAGCACACCGGGTGGTCTTTATCATTTTTCATGTTAAACATAACCACTTTATAAATAAAAACAGCATTTAGCTCCTCAATGCGATGCGAAGTGCTTGAGTGGGTGCAGTGTCGTGACACTTGGGATAATATTATTTATGTGAATATTTGGAGATATTTATGAGAAAAGCATTGAGAAATTTCACGTCTGTTGGTAGAACGCACCCAGCATATAAGAGTACTTGCGGTTTCCAAAAACAGTTTTACGTTTCATTAGAAGAGCTTAGTTTATTTATTGTAAATATAAAAATGTCTAAACACATATTTTGTGCGACACGATCAGTAAGAGGCTGGGTTTTAGAAATAGTTAAAATATTTAACTAGAAATATTGAAAAACAAACAGTTTATTTTTTTATAAGTTTTTGTACTCGACGGCACGGCTAGCTAGATTGCAGACATTGTATGAAAATATAGAAAATAGAAATAGTTTCGTTTGTTCGAAAATGGAAATAGTGTCAAAAAAAGTAGTCTAAAAACATATTTTTTGTACGACACGTTTAGTCAGCACCTGGTTTTAAAAATTCTTAAAAAAAAACATAAAAAGTTACTTCTAATGCCGCGGCTAGATTACCGAAAGATTTCTCTCTGGTTAAAACTAAGCTATGTGAAACTTTGTGAGGTGAATGAAATTGGTCGAATGACGAAATAGATTACTTGGCTACATTTGCCCCGCCCGAATGTTTGTCGAATCCCACCAATGTAGCGTGGGATGAGGGCGCGATAAAGACGCGACCCGTTATACCGCTATGTCCCTTCTCTTCAGTACATTTTGTATGCAAGCTAATTGAAAGGACGCCGTGTCATTTTCGCGCCCACGTCCCACGTCCTTCCTATGTGCCCCACACCTTAGGATCAAGACACTCAGATGGGACGTGGCCGTGGGGCGAGAACGGGCGTTGTATAGAGTACACGTCTTATCTGTGTAGGCTGTAACAACTTCCACACATCACAGATCGCTTCAGTACACTTTGTATGAAAGTCAATGAAATGCAATGAAATGTTTATTTCTCACCACATTAGAGTTAACATTAATATATTGAAAACTATTTAGTAGGTAAAAATAATATATTGCTAATAATACGGAAATTACAATTAAGTACATCCTGAGTTTACAATTATTGCGGTGGTTGTGAGGTATTACAAAGTTTGACTCTGTCTTCTAAGCTAGGTATAAACCTGTATTTTATTACAAGCGATGTTAGAATTAAACCAAACTGCTTTATTAATATGACTTTAAAGACTATTGAGACAGTAACCATTAATGGTGACCATTTTATTAAATTTAATACTCACTCCTATCACTGAGTATAGAAATAATAGACTAGAACTGTTATTATGTATTTGTCATAGACCAGAAAAATGTCTCAATACGTTCTTAGTTGAATAATGCCGTGTGGTGTCGGATTAAGAATAGTGTCACTCCATTTCCTTCCGTGGATGTCGTAGAAGGTGACTAAGGAAATCAATTACCAGAGGAGACGGGCAGCAGCGTCTTTCTGAGATTCCAACCGCATACTGCGATCGCCAACCCGCCTGCCAAGCGTGGCGATTATGGCAAAACTCCTCATGGTTAGGAAAACCATGAGGGAGGCCTATGTCCTGCAGTGGGCGTCAAATGGCTGATGATGATGATGATGATGATGATGAATAAAGATTACAGTTCAGTTGGCGGTCTTATTAGTGACAGATAACTGAAAGTGATTATCTGTCAACCCATCACCGACAACGTAACGTTCCACTTTTTGTAAAAGTGTTTTCGATCATCAGCAATGTGGACGCATAAGACGTTTAATACATAGCATAAATAAATTAAATATAAATCAATTAACAGAGGTCTATATTATAGGAGTTATCTTGAAGATTGAGAGCACGTCAATCATTCCGCGTACGGTTGACATAATGAGCTTTCGATAGCCATTTTGTAATCTAGGACATTTACAGAAGAATCACTTTATAGATTGCGTGCGTGCACGCAGCGACTAATGAATGTTGATGAAGCGAAAGTGATCTGTCAGGATCGTGATAATTGACACAGGCGTGAGTTTATGTTATGTTATATTTTGTCATTTTACAGAAAAACCAAATGATCTGTGAAGGGTAATTCGTCGCCCTATAATTTTCCTTACGTCGACTACATGCAATCCGAGGACTACAAATGTTCGAACTCAGATCTTTTTTGAGCAAGTCCAAACGCGTATACGATTGGCTGGTTGACAGTACGTGCGAGTGCATTAGGAGAATGGTAAGTATCGTTATCCTAGAGCCCCTTTTTAATTTAAGGGAAATACTTACTGTCTTTCTAACTCGTTCTCTTTTTTTTTATTTCCGGAAAGAACCTGCCGTTTTAGCTCTTATTACAAACCTAACTGACGTACCAAATAGAGCTGCCGGATACGGCCAATGCGGCCTTCTGGATCTCTAAACTTTGTGTCGTCAAAGAGCTTCCGATAAATATTTGTATAAGTAGGCACGGGGACGCAAACAACGGTTGTTTTATAAACACTTGTCGCTGTAATGGTCCGTACTTAACTACACGCTCTTCACTCATTTCACGGTGCATCAGCCACCTGGTTCTGTAGATGAGAAAGTTAAGCAATAAACTACTAGTGGCTTACCTACTTGAAATAGAAAGATAGGTATGTATAAAAAGTTGACTTCTAAATGAAAAACTATTCTTAATTTGTCTAACACTATCTCGTTGGTATAGCGGTTACATGTTTGATGTCCAAAACAGATCGTGGGTTAGATTCTCTGTATAGAATGTTGCGTGTATGACTTAGTCGGGTGATTTTCCATATTTGTACTTGTAATTTCCTTCTCTGGTTACCATATCGCATGTGGTTTGGCACCCGATTGTTTTGTGTAGATAATAAATGTTTAAAGCTAGATTGACATGGTCATTCGAGCCTAGGCAAGTTGAATGTTAGGCAGCTACAGACTACTATGATCTATTTTGTTACCAAAAAGGCAGGCAGCCTCTACAATGACATCGGTTGTACTTCTCAGATAAAAGTAAGAGAGAGCCCTTGTTAGAGAGAGAGAGAGAGAGAGAGAGAATTCTTATTTACACTTAACACGTTAATAATTTTTGATAAATAGAGCACTTAAGATATAAGTATTCTCATGTTGTTTAGTACTTCTGTATGTTCATGTAATTCTGCTAGTATAGCATGCGTTTTATTTGTTTGCATAAAGCAGTATTTGTACTATATATTTTCTACTAAATTCAGAAAAGTGCAAGTACGACTCGCGCCTTTAGGGTTTCGAACGCACTATTACAAGCTTTGCAGTTGAAATAAATGTTCAACTGCAATTTTAAACAGAAGAGGGAAATCTAGCAAGTTTGGTCTTACAGCATGAAATTCCGAAAATTGTTTATTTGCTGTTATCAAATAAAAAAAAATTGGGTAGGTGAGTTTTAAAACAAATATTACAATCGAAAAATATTGATATAAATATGTTATAAAATATTACCACATACTAGAGGGATTGTTAACCTTAATGAGGGACTTATGCAAGGACTGCAGAATAGATGAACGGAAGAATTGAAGGACGGACGGAAGAACGGACGGAAGGACGGACGGAAGAACGGATGGAAGGACGGACGGAAGGACGGACGAAAGGACGGAGGGAAGGACGGACGGGAGGACGGAGGGAAGGACGGACGGAAGGACGGACGGGAGGTCGGAGGGAAGGACGGACGGAAGGATGGACGGGAGGACGGACAGAAGGACGAACGGAAGGACGGACAGAAGGACGAACGGAAGGACGGACGGAAGGACGGACGGAAGAACGGATGGAAGGACGGACGGAAGGACGGACGAAAGGACGGAGGGAAGGATGGACGGAAGGACGGAAGGACGGACGGGAGGACGGACAGAAGGACGAACGGAATGACGGACGGAAGGACGGACGGAAGGACGGACGGAAGGACGAAAGGAGGATGGACGGAAGGACGGATGGATAACAAAGTGATCCTATAACGGTTCCCTTTGAGCCATAGAACCCTAAAAATCCAGCATACCTAGGAACAGAAGGACGAACGGAATGACGGACCTCTAGGCTAATTTATTCATGACAATTGTACTGTGAGACGGTTTTACTACCAGTAAAACAGTCTCACCGAATATTCATTGCAGTGGACTTGGTTCCACAGCATTTACTATGTGCTGATTCTGAACCTAGGTAATTAAATGCAATTTACATAGAGAATGCACACAGAGTAAGTAGTACGGTAAATGTGAAATGAGGTACTAAATTGCTTTTTTTACGATGGAGTTCTTAAATTGTTTTGCTCCATGCACTGCACATATAGGCTCACAAAAGCTATCAAAACCCAATATGCACACGTAATTTCCCGAACAACAAATGAGCTGACACCAAAATATTCTTTATGAACTCTTATCTGACCTTTAACTTTGCGCAGGCTCCAATTTTAACGAGTTAATATTTTAATGCATTAACAGCTAATAGTGTTCTTTAAGAAATTATGGTCTACATGCCAAGGTTTTCGCTTCAACATCCCAGCAGGAGTTCAGAGGGACAACCATGATTATGATTTATACTGGGGGCCCCGTACATCTGTACTAATGGCCTCAGTATTGGTGTATTTCCATATTTGTGATGGCCTGGTTATCATAACACAGAGTATCCTAGTTTGGGACTTGATAGAATTTTTTCTTTAAGTTAAAAGCCTAAAGTGTTAGCAATTTTAAAGAAGACTTTTTTATTGTTACTATTCACAAAATTGTCGAGCAAAATAGTTATTGAAACCTCTCTTTGTTGTAATAGTTCAAAACCTCAATTTTCTATTTATATTTTATTTCTAATTTTAAATATAACCCTTGAAATAATAATAATAACTTCCACTCAACACAATCATTATATCCAAATATTGAGATCAAAGGAGTGGAGTCGTGAAATTGTAGCAACTCATGGTGAACTCGCTGTTAACCCCGACTGTGCAAGCCCATGGCAGCAACCTGCTCCCCTGTCTTTTTAGTCCAGTAACTTTGTCGCCTGAAAGTATGGAGTAGTATGCGTCAAATCCGGTAGTTATGATTTTTTGCAGACTTGTTTATGATGTTGGCCTAATGAATAATCCAAGTTTGTGACCTCGAGCGCCGAACGCAACTTTGTCAAAAATCGTAAAAACTGCGAAATAATCGGTTCTTTTTCAAATTTTGGCGATTATAACCCTAAAGGATTAGTTTTTGGAAAACTTTTTTAGGATGTTTTTAAAGAAGACTAAATTTGCTACAATATGATACTAGAATTGTCTCTGTAGACCCAATAGTTTTCGAGATTAAGCCTTTCAAAGTTTTTAAATTTTTCGAACTTCGCAATTTTTGCAATATTTTAGACGTCACTAGAACAACTCTAGCGGGATGAAGTTCCAATTACCTCCGATGGAGTGTGCTAGTATTGCTCGTGTGAAGTCTCTCCTGGGGGTGGATATCTACGTCACAAGGCCTCAACCCAAAAATGATGACCAGAGATGCAGCCCCACAACACCTCTTGCGGATGATTTCTTGAGGCTGCACGAAGGGTTGTGGGAACGCGTGCAGCTGCAGAAAGGCAGGATTAAAATGCTCATTAGTCTGCAGGCACTGCAGCGGGGCCTCTTGTGACAATATACCTGATGTTGCAGTAGTAGATATCCCAGAAGGCGACTATATGTCCGATGTCGAAATGGAGGATGACTTGTGGGCACAAGACGTCGACAATTCATCACCATCCCCTGATGGGGATATGCCATCCCAATACGTCGATCCAGATACGGACGAACCTCAACCGGGACCTTCCAAGAGGGCTAAATTAATTTAATTTTTTGATTTTGAATATTACTCAATTTCCTAACAAATAAATTTATTAACTTTTGTAGTACCTATCTGTTTTACTTCATTATTCGTAGCTTAGCTTATATCATCGTTCACACTTCTCATTTTCTTTTTTAACATCTGATCATAAAAGTACAGGGCTTCGATAGTATAATCAGGGTCAAAATTAATTCAAAACGACAGAATCGCAAAAAATTGCGAAATTCGAAAAAAATGATAAACTTTGGAAGGCTTAATCTCAGAAACTATTGGGTCTACAGAAGTAGTTCTAGTATCATATTGTAGCAAATTTAGTCTACTTTAAAAACGACTTAAGAAAGTTTTTTCAAAAACTAGTCCTTTAGGGTTATAATCGCCAAAATAAAAAATAAAAACGATTATTTCGCAGTTTTTACGATTTTTGACAAAGTTGCGTTCGGCGCTCGAGGTCACAAACTTGGATTATTCATTGGGCCAACATCATAAACAAGTCTGCAAAAAATCATAACTACCAGATTTGACGCATACTATAATGTACAAAGTTACTGGACTATTTAATATGACACGCTAAAAGTACGCCACGGTAATATAGGCCGTAACTCATTAATATTACGGCCGGTTTTAATTGCCAAAGAAAAGAAAATACGGTTTGTGCTGCAATTTATTATAGCGTGTCATTGTTTTATGGAATAAGCATGCAATGGAGGCTTTTAAGAGTAAACAAAATAGTGCCTAGTAAAGTTACTTCGACGTCAACTTTGGACTTATTTTGGTACGGTCATTGAAACCAAACATAACCAGGGGCCTGTTTCATATAACTACAATTCACGATTTACTGTGGCAATTTGATGTACATTGCAAAGTCGATAAACTCACAGATTAACAAACAGGAAGACTGCTTGTTACTTGAAGAACATTGGACTCGGAAGCGAGAGAGCGGGCATGTACCTATGACTTTGTTTTCTAAGCTATGTACATTTTTGAAGTTATAGTAGCAATACCACTCACTAACTGTGAAGGAAAACATCGTGTGGAAACCTGAGTGTCTGAGCTCAGCGCTTGAAATCGCCAATATGCGGTGGGCACGCGTGGCGATTATGCCTATACTCTTTCCCTGAGAGAAGGCCTGTGCCCTACAGGGGGACTTATATAGGCTGCTTATGTTAAGATAGCAGTCTTAGGTCTTCGAAGGCAATGTACATCGAATTTTCATAATAAACTACGAATTGTAGTTTTATGAAACGCCGCCCAGTTAGTTCATTACAAATACCTTTGTATTGAAAATATTGTTGAGTCAGATTGCTGATAGCGTCTGGATGAGCGCGGCCGTGGCAAGAAGGAAGTGGAGTGCCTTGGCGGAGTGCCTTGCAACAGTGGACGAGTACGGACTTATGGATTGATGGATTTCTACGCTATACTTAGCCAACACGATGTAAATACTAGAAGTAAACATAAACTTTTATTCCCAAAATTTAGGCTGGCAAAGGTTAATACATCCTTTATGGGGCATTGTATACGTTTTTACAATAAGATCCCTGAAGATATAATATCATCATCAACCCATTATGTCCCCACCGAGGGGCACGGGTCTCTTCCCTGAGGAAGGTATAGGCCATACTCCACCACGGGGGCCAAGTCCGGATATAATAAGCTTGAAAGAAGTGCGGTTCAAAAAATGTGTAAAGCGCACTTTATGCCAAAAGGGCTACTATAGCACTAAGGATTATTTAGATGACAAAGATGTGTGGAATTAAAGCCAGTTCAATGCATCCTAGTACTAGCTTTTTAGAAGATATTTATTTTATTTATTTATTTTAATTCTTTATTGCACAAATTACATTGTAAGTGTACAAGGGCGTGCTTAATGCAAGAAGCATTCTCTTCCAGCAAACCTTTGGTTTTGAAGAGACTGGCGACGGGTAGTGCAAGAAGAAGATTAAATACAATAATAAACTTACGTAAACCTAGGGAAATACATTAACTTAGACTTAGTGGGGGGGGGGGGGGGGATAATAGAAATTATTATAAACCTACATAAATGATAGTACATAAATAAATATAAATAAATAAATAACAACAAAAATACGTACATACATATTGAAGATAATTACTATTACTAAACACGACTTACATACCAATAAGCAATAAAATAAAATAACTGGTGATCGTTTACTGCCTATTCTGCAGATCAAGGAAGTGATAAAGAACTTTGATATGACATGTAAACTCTGTTTATTCAGGAATATGTTTGAAAAGACTAAGTTTGGAATTTTGTTGTCCGTTTTTTCTCCAAATGATCTATGATTTTGAAGAGGACACCTAGTTTTTCCTGTAACGTTCAATAAGTCACAGTTTCTGTGTTACTTTGAATATTTTTTTTTTTACTTTGACTTTGACTTCTTAGTGGTACCCTGGGATAATAATAGAAATTATTATAAACCTACATAAATGATAGTACATAAATAAATATAAATAAATAAATAACAACAAAAATACGTACATACATATTGAAGATAATTACTATTACTAAACACGACTTACATACCAATAAGCAATAAAATAAAATAACTGGTGATCGTTTACTGCCTATTCTGCAGAACAAGGAAGTGATAAAGAACTTTGATATGACATGTAAACTCTGTTTATTCAGGAATATGTTTGAAAAAAAAAAACTTAGTCAGTTTGGAATTTTGTTGTCCGTTTTTTCTCCAAATGATCTATGATTTTGAAACGGACACCTAGTTTTTCCTGTAACGTTCAATAAGTCACAGTTCCTGTATTACTTTGAATAATTTTTTTTTTACTTTGACTTTGACTTCTTAGTGGTACCCTGGGATTAGCGGACAATGGCAGCGTAACGGTGGTCCTCATAGCATTGAATAGTAAAATATCTATGGGTCGCACACTTGCCTCGTGTTCGAACTCCGGCATACAATGTGCACATAACTATGATGCTCTAAAAACCTATTTAGAGGCCAAAAATTCCACCCACGCCGGGACTTCAACCCGCGACCTCTGGCTAACCGTGCCAGCGCTCTCTCAACTGAGCTAATGGGCAAGTGCAGGCATCGGCGAAATTTCGAGCCTCTTTACAAACTTCTCTGTATTTAGAATACAGTATTACGTACGTGCATTAGCCTCTAAATAGGTTTTTAAAATTATCCTCAGGGGTCTAATTACGCGCACCAAATCCTGAGCGATTCCAATCGCTTAACTGTCAAATTCCATACTAATTTGACAGTTAGACGATTGGAATCACTCAGGATTTGGTGCGCGTAATATAGGGGCAGCACGGGTTAGTACAATAAAAAGAATATTATAATTTGATGTCCTAAGTTAAGTAGATATTTTGTTCATCAGTAGTATCAATACTAGACTAACCCCCAGTTTCTCGTACACTAACACGCTGTTAATCTACTGTTAACGGCTGTCAATTGACCAAAGTGCATACAAAAAAAAAAAAAAACCACTGACAGCTGTTAACAGTAGATTAACAGCTTGTTAGTGTACGAGAAACTGGGGGCTAGTGCCGATTTCTGAATTGAGAATTTCACTAAGTAAATACTTAAGTAACATTCTGTCACGCTCTTTTCTGAGAAATTCGAAGAGACAGCACTACAGTTAACTATTTACTTAGCGAAATTCTCAATTCAGAAACTGGCCCTAAGCGTATTGCAGTACCGTTACAGGGTACCACGTAATTACCTAAAAATACCAAAACCACCTGTACTTATAACTATGTACGTGATTTAGCAATAAAGAATATGAAAACTACTAGCTAACTGTGAAGGAAAACATCGTGAGGAAACCTAGTTAGCTGTGCACATGTTGATATTGTTTTTCCCATGATTGCCCTTATCAGAAAACTAAGCTGAGAGAATGCTATAGGTGCTGGGCAAGCCTACTCCATCTAAAATATATCCCAGGTACTACAGCGTCTGAGCGGTCACTTTACTTGTCTGGATAGGATTGGTGACTGGCTACGCGTAGACGGAAAGATTAGATAGCAAGATGCCCACAATCGTATTTGGTTACTATATTTTTCAACACAATCAGTAGTATAATGTCAACTTTTACAATTCTTCATACGTAAGATCACATTACTACGCGTAAAATCGACTATTTGCATTTTGCACAATGCCAACCTTTATTATCGTTAATACTTTCAATGCGTAGATTGCCACGAATTTGTACAGTCAAGAACTAAAACGAATCAAATATTTTGAATTGTCGGTCAATTCACATTTTGGTTCATTGTGCTATTGCGATATACCTAGGAGTTAATAGCAATTAGCGAGTTTCCTATCACGCTAACTAACGAAAAAAAATATACGCGTCGAATTGATAACCTCCTCCTTCTTTGAAGTCGGTTAATAAACAACCAAATTACAAGCAAGAGTATTCGGAATAAAAATGCAGCGCTCACCAAAACAAAAAATATTTTTAAGCTTATTAAAAAGTAAAATATTTACATTATCAAGCAGACTCAATTTTTTTATTAACTATATTATTATGTGCTACAAAGTGTTTTCCGTCCTTGTGATATATTTGCCTAATAAATTCTTGAAAAACATCTCGGATAAACCGACACGTCTACGAGTATGTAGCATAAAGAAGTATAAATGTACAATAAGAGTTGTTTGTCTGATCGTAAACCTCCCTTATGTGTTGTCTGACGCGTTTAGGAGCCATACAGGCCCTTTTGCCACCAGCCAGGGTGATAAAGAGGAAGTAAAGGAAAATGAAACGCTGTGCGAAACTACATACTTGCCGGAGTAAATGAATGCCTTGACCTGGAAGGTTTTTATTTTTTGGCGTTCGGTAGTCGACAAGGAACCCTTATAGTTTTGCCATGATGTCCGTCCGTCTGTCCATCTGTCTGTCCGCGGCCGGCTGAAATTTGGCATAGACATACATATTAATGACGCCGACCAAACAGTAGAATATCATCATCATCAGCCATTTGAAGCCCACTGCAGCACATAGGCCTCCCTCATGGTTTTCTAACTATGAAGGGTTTTGTATATAATAAAAAAAATCTATTTTTCACCCTACACCTAAATTAAGGATGCAATTTTTTTTCTTGCCTACACCATAGTGTGGGGTACCGTTGGATTGGTTGTTTAAAAATATCGTGGGTGTAGGACGATATTTTTTTTTTATTTAGGGTTCCGTTTGCAAAATATTGTGCTTTAAAGTGCAAATTTTTGTCCGACTATGGTTGATTGTAAAAACTTGAAAAAATTCAGGGTAGTAGCACATTTAATGAACTTAAAATGAAAACTATCGCGGCTAAGTAGGCTTGACAAGTTAACGAGTAATAGACGACGAAAACTTCGTACAAAATCCATTGAAAATTACGTTGACGAAGTTGTTAGTTGTGCAGATAAAACCCCCTCCTTCTATGGAATCCTACACTGTGCGTGGCCCGACACGCACTTGGTCGGTTTTTTAGCTGAAGTTTTCTTTGTTGAATAGCTTGTGTTTGAAGTTTCTGCCGAGGTACTCTTGTTTTGTAAGTAATTCATCCAATATCCTCTTAAGTCCTGACCTTGAAAAAAAACAATTGTTTTCGTACAAAATTTTGCGTACTCGGTCTTAGGAGGATGAATTACTAACAAAAAGAGTACCTTTATTTATATTTTGGTAGGTATTTTTGAAGGTGCGGAAGAGTTGTTCAGAGTTGCACTAAATAGGAGCGTTGTACCTAAAAAGCTGACTGCCAAACCTCCAATTATGGAGAAGCGCGATATTTTTTGAAAATTTTGAGGAAGGATAAAAACAAAATTTTGTAAGAATTACGGTTCAAAACATTTTGCCGAAAAACCTCTAAGTATTCCGTAAATATTCGAGCTTTCTATAAAACTTAGAAACAATTCAAACAAAGGGTTTCAGCCGGCTCGGGCCGGAATTATATCGATAATTCATCCGGGGAACTAAAAAAGCACTTCTTCCGTCGAAGTTAATTAAAATGTCCCCGGAAAGAGCGGCCATTACCGGGGATGAAAAAGCGATTTTTATAAGAGAACGTTTTAAAGGAAATGACGCTGTCCGTAGCACTTTTTCAGGGGCCGACGAGCCGTATTCATAGGCATGCAAGTATTATTGTCAGCGCTATATAAATTAGTACTTAAATGTTATAAATAAATTAGGTCTAGATGTATTTACATTGTATTTCCTGCCTGATTACTATAGCACAGTTTATTCTACTTTGGAACGAGGACGAGTGATTGTGTCGTTTAGACGTACTAATTTATTTATTCCTGATCCTTGCAATTTCAGGTAATGCCTATTTCATTCCAGAGTCTTCTAAGGGGTTGAATAGACTTTTCTTGGAGATAATGTATAATAACACATCACCTAGGTTTACTAGCAACCTGTTACCTACATATAATATCAAAACTATTTTGAGTCGCTTTAAATTCCTTTAAATATTTACCTATAGATAAAACACAATGAGAGAGAAGTCTTTACATAGAATTTGAGTGGTTTCAGTTTACGGGCATCGTAAAATTGTTTCATCTCAAAAATGTTGCAAATTATGCCAGTTTCCTTCCTTTTGTTGACAAAAGTGCATTATTATCATTCTTTTGAATCTGACTCACAAATACAATTAGTTCTCTTTCCATATCCATGGTGTATGGATTATACAAGTTGTCTTGATGTTTTTTTATTAATTTACTTTTTAGTGTAATGACCGTCTTCAATAAATATTAATTGTCTTCCTATACTAGACAGTTATTTCCCTTTGCCTCTTAAATAAATTTTCTATGGGCAAATATAAGGTGAGGTATTTATGAGGTGGACACCACTTAAGGCCTTATTTATCTTAGATGTACGGATGCTAATGCTACATGAGCCACATTAAAGAAACCAATGCGAGTCGGCTTTAGAGTATTTTCGTCTCGTTGGTCTCCCAAAGTCCTAAATAAGTGAACAGGGCACCGTGTTAGCTGACTCAGGACATGAATCGATTTAATTTTCCTCCCGGTTCCAAATGACGCTGTTAGCGACATTTCTTTGGATATCCGAATTAATAGCAATTAGCGCGTTCCTTATCACACTAACTGTGGCAGGGACAGAAGTTTACAACATTAAATGCAAAATAACGAGCGGGCAGCCTCCGGGGAATTCAGGATTAGGGAATTTGGGAGCTTTACAACGCGCACTATCATAGTTTGTACCACAAACCTGCAGGGCCTCGATTCTGTAAGTGCATTTTAAAGCATTATGACAATTTCACTATTGGATCACGTAACATTTTATTTGAACCAACACACCTAGACAACATTCAATATGCGTGCTGGTATTGAACACGCACCGCTTTCTCTGCATAGGTACCTATTCGTAGCTTGTAACTAGGCATACCAGGCAAAAGCTTGAATCATTGTTCTTTTGTTTTTCCTTTTAACTTCATGTGTATGTCCAGATAGAATGTTACAATACAGATTTGAATCACATCCGGTGAACTTACGACTTTCAAATTTTGCACGCTAGAGCAGTTCTAATGAATTTACACTTAGGGGTAATTTTTTAATAGTCAGATTAAACATAACTGGAGAATAAATTGCATGCTTTACTGTCTAAATCATACGACCAGACAGTGACAACATCAGTTTTATTCTCCAGTTAAGTTTTATCTGACTATTGCAAAATCCGGTCTTAAACTGATAAGCATAAATAAATGACTGAAATAATGAATGATTTATTGCCACAAACTTACATAACAATAATAGCAGTTATTGACAGAAAAGTGTGCGTGTGATAATAATACTGTCAGCGTTTGCTGTTTCGATTAACAGAGCTGGTTTTCAAACACCAAATAAAAAAACGTATCATGCAGGTATGGCGTACGGCTAAAAAAAAAAACAAAACTACAAATTGAAAATTAATAAATGAATACACGTGTTCGAATTAAGAATATTATAGAATTGCTGACTGTTTGAATTACCATCTATTTTTTGTTAGAAGTATTACCATTTATGTTATTTTATTTTATATTATGTTTCCAATGTTGTAAGACTAAGTCTGATTTTATTTTAAAATAACTAAGATTATAGCTATTTTTTGAGTTAAAAAAAACATTTTTAAAATACCTTAGAATTTTAGTGCATCTAAAGATATTGTCTAATGCTAATGAAGATATTTGTTTTATGAAATACTTACTTATGTTTTATTGACAATTAGAGATAAAATTTTATAACCTTTCCAATGAAAAGTAGCATAAACCGTAAATTACGGAAAAAATCGTAGTCAAAAACCCCGGTGCGTGAGACCGGGGTCACCAACAATACCAACAATGTACTCGTAAGTCAAATTCACGTCGCCAATGGCGGGTTAATGTATTTTCATTACATTACACCAATTCACGCCTGTATCCCGGCGGGGTAGGTGGAGATCAGGGTTTGCCAATTGCCACGACCCTGACCTCTTCCTTTTATATGTTATTAACTCTATTAGTTTTTTTATTTCTGTGTATTGGTAACAGTATTCGCATTTCATGAACACACGTTCAAAATACTGTCTTAAGCATGCCAACCATGATTGAGAACAGTTTAAAAATGTATATAGTGAAGCGTAATACCTACCACCACGGGGTTTGGTCCCAAGGCGCGTTTTACTAATGGCAGTTGACGGCACTTCCGCTAAAGGTCTTCCGATTAATGTCAATGCGGTACGTTAGTTACGGTTAGGGCAGGGATGTAGCTGTCTATATGTCTATTAGATGCACATCATACCCATAGATAGGTCCTTGCGAATACAAATAGTAAGGCGCTGATACCAGCCAATTGAGGTAATGGAACCTTAATGAAGCATTTCTTTTGGAAAGTCTGGTTAGTAGTGAAAACAAATACATTATTTAGAGTTTTGGAACACTGTTGTTTCCGAAATACATAATAAATCCCTTAAAAAAACAACCACTTAGGAAGATTTTAATTGAAATTTACCGGCCATATTACAGAGATAAGCTCGCCTTTGTACATGTACTTTATTTTTTTACCTTTCCTGTACTCTATTCTTGTGTGTGCAATAAAGTATAATAATAATGAAACAACTCATCGTAATATATTTATGTTTTAAGCACTTCTTCGGTCAAAGTAAGTCTTAAAATATTTATCTAGCAACCGTGAGCCAATCAGCACTTAGGCAAAGTAAAATTTGAATATTGCTAATTGTGCATTAGAAAAACAAAACAGATAGGTAGCTATAAGGACATTCTGCCAAAATAACTGGTACTAGGATTAACATATTAAGCAGCTTACATATGTCCATACGTCCTACTGTAGGGCACAGGCCTTCTCTCAGGGAGAGAGTATGGGCTTAATCACCACGCGTGCCCACCGCGGATTGGCGATTTCGAGCGCTGAGGTATGTGAATAGCTCAGACACTCCGGTTTCCTTCACCGTTAGCGAGTGGTATTGCTACTATAACTTCACAAATGTACATAACTTAGAAAACAAAGTGATAGGTACATGCCCGCACTTGGAATTGAACCTGGGTCTCTCGCTTCCGAGTCCAATGTTCTTCCCACTAGGCTACCACCGCTCTCAACTAGGATTACTCAGTAGTTAAATAGGGACACTAAGGTAGGGATGTAGCTTATGCGGAACATTAGTTAGAAAATTTATAGATGGACGGGATGCTTTGCATCCACGTAATGAGATGATTTATACAGCGTCCAGTGGCACTTTCGCTCACACTAGATGGGTGAAGAGAGCACTCAGACGCCACAGTGCCTGAAACATTGTTTTTTAGATGAAATAGGCTTACCCAGCACCTATACCATCTCGACAGCTTAGTCAGCCTAGCCCACAGGAAAGACAAGTCAATACGTGCAGAGCCAACCAAGCTGCGGATTTCCTCACTATGTTTTCCTTCACAGTAAGCGTGTGGTATTGCTAGTACAAATTCGCGGATGTACGTAACTTTCAACATAAACAAAGTCATAGGTACATGCCCGCACTGAGAAACGAACCTGGGTCTCCCGCTTCCAAGTCAATTGTTCTACCCACTAGGTTACCACCGACTGTTAGCGGGCGGGATCAGAGCTCAGATTAATGTAAGTGTTACTTAGAATAATCCCTTGAGTGAAGATACGCATTACAAAAATGATAATGATTTATATTTACCCGAAGTTATCCTCCTGAGTCCTGACCTTGAAAATAATAATTGAAAACCATTGTTATTTTCAAGGTCAGGACTGAAGAGGTTATAGTAGCAAAACCCCTCGCTAGCCCTGAAGGAAAACATCGTGAGTAAACCTGAGTGTCTGAGATGTTCATATACCTGAGCGCTTGAAATTACCAATCCGCGGTGGGTACGCGTGGTAATTAAGCCCATACTCTCTCTCTCTCTCTTTAAGAGAAGGCCTGTGCCCTGCAGTGGGACGACAGTGAGTGAGGTATATAGGCAACATAAAAAAAATGTATAAGTTTCCGTAACCGTTTCGTTACCAAAACTTCCAATCGAGGTACTGAAAGAATATTAGTCTCCGTAAACCTAGAGTCTCCAAAGGAGTGGAAGAGATCCCCTATGCATCCCTGACCTAATTTTCGTAATCTTTATGACTAAGCTAGTCCAATGGTTAAATGGTAAAGACCCGCGAGTAATGAGGCTGTTTCTCCTTCGGAATCAACCCCTGATTCTGCACTTTGTATTAAATAGCCGATGTTATAGGCTTTTTGCTAAAGAGAGGTATTCACTTGATGAGAAAAGATCTGTTTGAAACAATAGCCTTGATCTGCAGCTATAAAAAGGTTTAATGAAGAGTAGGATTGCTTTCTATTTAGGTTAAGGTTCGCTCGGAGAGTCTTATATAAACTTAAATATTTTCGTCTCATTTACCAGGTTTTTCGAGAGTTGTAGGTAGTTATTTATATTATGTGCTTGGTTAGTATGGAGTCTAATAAGTTGATACGAAATAATATGTCTGGTTTCTACTCACAATGTAGCAGAAAAACGAAGTATGTAATACATTCTCATGGAAAAAAGAGCAGGAAATGTACAAAAAGTTTACTTTGGTCTTATCAAGACGTCGAGTTTAGACATCCGTACACCGAGCATTATATTCCGTGTGGCACCGGATTAAGAACAGCGTCATTCCATTTCCTTCCATGGATGTCGTAGGAGGCGACTAAGGAAATCAATTACCTGGAGACGGGCAGCAGCGTTTTTCTGAGATTTCAACCGCATACTGCGATCGCCAACCCGCCTGCCAAGCGAGGCGATTATGGCAAAACCCGTCATGGTTATAAAAACCACGAAGGAGGCCGGTCCTGCAGTGGCCGTTAAATGGCTGATGATGATGATGACACCGAGCAATATAGTCGACGTGATTTCGACATTTTTGTCTAGCTAGCCGATCCGACGCGTCGCCCTTCTGCACTCACGTGCGGTGAATACCGGACTGCGTTGTGCCTGAACCTCACCAAGATCTCGCGTTTCGTAGTTATGTTTATTGTATAGACGCCTTTCAGACGTTAGTAGGAAGATTGGTAACTGATTCTTATTTAAACTGTGGTACAGTTGACGGTCGTCGAAGGAATGTTCCCCCGAATCGTGGAAGGGAGATGCCTTGCCGCACGAAATCGCATCGCTGCAATTCGTGTCGCAGTTTTCTGCGTAGCGAATTCGCATCGCGCCGATTCACAGTTTTGTGTACGGAGCCCTAATTACAAGTCGTGAACTCGTCAGTGCGGAAACTGAATTGGGCAGACAGCCGTAAGATAAACAATGTTTTGTTACTTTTGACGGCAACTGAAACTCGAGCTGAAAGCGTGGCAAGTAACAAGAGGAGATTTTCCTGTTGTTGCTATTTATTTAGTAGGTATGGTGTGTCGACTCAGTCGGCTACCCTTTTTTGCCCGATATTTGTGCTTCTGCAGAGTGAAATAAGAGCTATATTGAACTAAATGGTTACTAGAGACCCAGCATAAAGTCAGCAAAATTGGTCAGAAAAACTGACAAGTGCGAGAAGGACTCAGGCTCTTAGGGCTCCAAACCAACAACTATAATCGTGGAATCGAATATTTACATGAATGAAATTAGCGTTCATAAAAATAAATGTATCATATACTTCAAACTGTTTTTATTGACACTAAGAAGTCATACGGTCAAAATAGTCAATTATTTTTCTTATATAAAGGTTGTGTTAGTTTTGAGCTACACAGGAGGTTTTCTTGCTCATATCGTTATTGTATTGTATTCAAAAAGACAACGAGTAATATAATTTAAGGTCATATCTGTAATTTGATAACTCTATGTGAGAGATGAGGGATTCACGACAATTACCGACGTTGGCCGAATCGTTAACTGATTTTAATCGTACAGTACAACGTTTTGGCTCCAAATCTATTGAATTGACACTGAGAGTCAGGCCTACTGCAATAAGGCTCTTATAATTTATTTTTATTTTATTTAGAACACAAACAAGTTGTACATATATTACAGATCAGACCTAGCCTATGACCCTAAACTTGTATACCTAGCATGCATTTAGACTACTTGTAATTTTTTTAACCTTAACTTAATTACCTACCCTGAAACAATTTTTTTCTTCTTAACTTATAAAATTATATTAATTTATTTTCTTTTATTTTCTCAGGGTGCTCTGAGGGCGCCACGGACAGCTTTTATATATATCTATGCTCTGAAAAATATCTATGTCTACATCTTTGTTATCTGCCACCAGATCGTTGGTATCACCAGATCGGCGTAAGGACCATTATCGAATAAATCCTTATCCTCGCCAACTGTACAGAGAGACTAGTTAAACACTCATTTCCACATCTGCGCGGAGTGACAAGAGGTCAATTACCACACTTTATCTATCTCGAAAGCATTGTTAGCATCCGCTCGCCATATGTGTTGTGTGAAGAGGCGCTTTATATAAAAGCTTATTTGCCGAGACCTCAGCTTTGTGATCGTTTTAAAACTGTATTCTCTTATTTATGTCATCTACTTACTGACTATATTCTTCCTAGAATCCACTTCATCCAAAGAGGTCGCTCTAAGCGATATGACCACCAATTGTATACCTACCGTAACTTAGATTAAGAAATCACTTCAATTATTTTTCTTGGTTGTGAAATAAATCTATCTAGCTGTCTTTAAATAGTCGGTTCTAATAATGCCACACTTTTTACAACTTTAGTCAGGTACGTATACTTACTGGTTTACTAATGTATTGCCAAAAATCGTTTCCCAAAGTATTACTTCCCAAACTATTTTCCGCAAATTATCACTTGGCAAAAAAACATTTCTCAAAACAACTTAAAGCAAATAAACAGTTAGCAAAAGTTATTATGGCAAGTTATTGTTTACCAAATAAATACTTGGTCAAAATTCATTTTACCAAGCATTATTCAGTCAAAAGTATCGTTTGGCAAAAACGGCGGTATCCCACGTTTTGCCATATCATAATGTAGGGTACCTATGACTTTTCCATGCACCAACCTTGTTTAAGTTTGACACAAAACTAAGTTTTTTAGTGAAATATTTTTTTTCGCTTTTATATAAAAAAAAAAGAACTAACAACCCGATCCTGGAACTTCGAACCTATTTTTGCTTATGTGTACTGACCTAACAAACAAAATGCGAAATATAAATTTAATCAAGCAATTATTTGCTATATAACACTTGCCAAAATAAAACGTTAGCATAATAAACGTTTGTCTTAATAAAACTTGACGCAGTAAAATTATGCGAAATGATAATTTGACCAAATGAATAAAATGCGAAATGAAAACTTGCTAAAGTTTCATTTGGGAAATGAAACTGATGCCATAAGTTTATTGGGAAGTAAAATTTGGCGAAAAATACTTTGGCTAAACGGCGGTATCCCATACTTACTAGTTGTGCCCAAAATTTAGGTCACGTGGGATACACATAGACATATTTGACATGTTCTATCTATCTACCAAGTTTGATCCGAATCGATTCAGCATTTTAAGTACGATTGAATTTTAAAGACACATAACGAAACCACCCGGAGTACGCTTATCCTAAGATTTATTTTTAACATGCGCAATTCCTAGAGTTTTTCTGCAACAAGTGTTGTTCTATGAGTTCTTGTCTCTGCTTGATACTTTTTGAAATATCGGAGTATAAATTTACGACATTCAGGTTTTACGCACAGCCTCCAGTGAATCATTGTTCTGCACAGAAGACTATTCCATGTGGAATGTCTATTCCACTTACCACATAAGTTTTTAAGCAGTTATTGTAAATTACATACTCTAAATTGAAGTAGGTCAGGAATTTCCCATCTTAGAAATGCTGAAAAAGTTCCACTACAGGGCAAAGAGAGAGAGAGAGAGAGAGAGAGAGAGAGAGAGAGACAGTAGATCAAATGCTGATGATGTAGACACTTCACTATGTTTTCTCACAATGTTTTCCTTCACTGCTAGCAAATGATACTGTTAAGGGGATCCAGTGGGCTAACTAGCGCCACTAATGAAAAAAAAAATCATAGCTTATGTTACAGATCGCATTTGCAAAAGGTGTCTGTAAAATCTCTCAATTATGTTAACAGTGATTTTTAGAACACGCGACAAATATTCACGAACCTGGGACTAGATAGCATTTATGCCAAAAACGGCCGTTTTTTTTTTTAAATTCAATTCAAATATTTTTATTCATTGTAAAAACAGAATGTTTACTTAATGAACGTCAAAGTTGTTAGTTTCACAATTAATGGATTATGTGGAGAAGAAGCTAACAAAGAAACTCCACGTTCATTCTTTTCAAAACACGTTTTAACTTAATTAACAGAGTTTTCAACTTAAAATATTAGTCATGAATGTGTTGAACACTAGTCACAATCGTCCTTTAAATAATATTAATCTACTGTTTAATGCCAAACATCTTTGTCTTTGTAAGCCTTTTTGCACAGAATGTGCTTAACACAAGCGTTAATGATATTTAGTCCTAGGTTTTTTGCCTTAGGTTCGCGGTCGTGGGTTTTAAAAATCACTTTTAACATGATTGAGAGATTGTACAGACACTTTTTGCGAATTCCATCTGTGAAAAAAGATATGATTTTTTTTCCTCGGTGGAGCTAGAGTTACTCGCTGGAGCCCCTTAATACAAAGCCAATATATCTACAAAACATAGAAAACCAAGTTATGAAATGAGCAGAACATAAAATATGGAAAAGACAGGACATTCTTGTGGGCAAATACCTTCTCTCAGAGAGAGAATGGGCTTAATCACCACGCGTGCCCACTGCGGATTCACAATTTCAAGCGTGAGGAAACCCAGGTTTCCTCACGATGTTTTCCTTCACAGTTAGCGAGTGGTATTGCTACTATAACCTCACAAATAAATGTACGTAACTTAGAAAACAAAGTCATTGGTACATGCCGGGATTCGAACCCACGACCTCCCAAATGAGAAGCCAGTGCGTTCTGCTCGGCTACAACCGCTCGTAGGTATTTAGTTCGGCCAAAAATCCATGACCTCTGAAATAATCAGTACTGAACAACGAGCCATTTATCGTATGAATACCACTATACAGTGGTAAATACCACTATACACCATAAATGACTCGTTAATTCCAAAATCTTCAAAATGTTCAGTCTTGCATTCTAGTTCTTAACAAATGCCGTTAAAATTTAAACGGCGGCGGCTGCGTGTCTAAAAATTATATTGCGTAGCAGTCTCAGTCAATATACGGCCCACTGTAGAGCACAGGCCTTCTCTCGGAGAGAGAATGGGCTTAATCACCACGCGTGCCCACCACGGATTGGCAATTTCAAGCGCCGAGGTATGTGAACACTTCAGACACTCAGGTTTCCTCACGATGTCTTGCTTCAGAGAATAGCTCTAGAATGGGTCTAGAACAGCTCTAGATTAAGTGGTACGCAATAAGCCTTAGTAATAGCATGAAGCACACACGGTAGCAAAAGACCTACAAATGTCACAGAATAGACCTATCATGAGGAATAATTAAAAGCTATTTGTTACGCTGGTTAACTAGCCGGTTATAGCGCTAGTTTAATATAATAGGGTGTCATTAAATAAGTTGGTGGGTACAAGGACGGTCTGCTATGGAGTATTTTAACTGACAAAGAAAAAAACTGGCTAAGTGCGAGTCGGACTCGAGCAGCGAGCGTTCTGTACATTATTTTTCTTGTTTAGAAAAACGTCTTTTTAGGGTTCCGTACCCGTAGGGTAAGGACCCTATTACTAAGACTCCAGTGTCCATCTGTCTGTCTGTCTGTCACCAGGCTGTATCTCATGAACCGTGATAGCTAGTCAGTTAAAATTTTCACAGATGACAGACTTCGTGCACGAGTCCGACTCGCACTTGGCCGGTTTTTATCATTCAGTTCCCCCTTGTAAGAAGCTAAGGCTAGCGGAAGTAAAATATACTTCGCCAAATTTTGTTATTAGTTGTTAAGTATACTACACTGATGCTGCACTCACGCTTGACCTCTCTTTTACCCTTTCGCCTCCCAGCCGCTTTCAACAGCTAAATAAAGGTGAAATCCTGAGGCGTTTTCAGCGCGTTCCGTGCAAGTGAAAAATTGCGTCCATTCGCCGGCCACTGCCCCCCGATATTTCACAACAACACAATTATTGTTTTCCTCCTGCTTCGTTCCGCGGCTAAGCCCCTTATAAATTTCTATGAAACGGCTTAATAACTTCATTTTTCTCCACTACGGACGTTTATAGGCGATTCCCGTTCAGAGCGGGCTAAAAACGGGGCAAAAGAAAAACAATTGAAGCGCCGCAGTTAAAAGGCTTTCTCGAACTTTATGGCTTAATTTAAAAAAACTGTTTACGTAAAAGTGTTATATTTTGAACTAATTACTCTGCATAAACAACCTATAGACTTTCTGGCGCAGATAAGAGTATCAACCCATAGAGTTTCCATGCAAGATCAGTTACGATAACTGTTGACTTCAAATAAATAGTGTTCCATAGTTTCTCAGTCAATAGCTGTGCACCTATTACATGTTTGTCGCAAAGTCGACCGTAACGTGAGTAAAAATTTAACCTAGGTACAACAAAAAAACTAACATAAATATTTACACGCATGTAATAGTACATTGTTCACCGAGAGGAGAAAGTGACCGATTACCGTCGAGGGTGTCGTTTGAAGCCCGAGCCGTAGGCGAGGGCTTTAAAACACCCGAAATCGGGAATCGCAGTTTCTCTCGAGTGATACATAGTGCTTTATACTACACCTGCTTATCATTTTGATAGTTTTATTTTACTTTCTACGAAAACTGAATCCTCAAACAACACACAAATTGGAAATGGCGTCTGCAATTTTCACATGTTCTTTTTTCAAATTGTTTATCCTGCCGCCGCAGGGTCGCACTGCCAGCCCGACACCATCCAACACACAGCTAGTGGCCAGTGTCATTTTGCGAACTTGGAGATAAAAACTCACTGTAAAAACTTTTTGGCTTTTGATATTTAGGTTACCGGCGCATAGTCTTACCCAAAATTAAAAAAGAAAAACCACGTAAGAAATGGATTTTCATACACTTTTCTCTCCCGCTCAGATGCGTTTTCTCCCCGCATATTTGTTCGATATGCAATGACGTACTTTCTACCGTAAATTTGATAAAGTATCAAGGTACTTTCCAAGCAGGTGTAGTATAAAGATATAATATGTGCTGTCGACTGAACGTCTACAATGAGAGTAAACCAAAAATAGCGCTATCATTAATTCGCGGTACCCAGCTCTTACAACGATGATGCTTAAAACTAAAATGGTCTTAATTGTTTATTAATACTTTTATTGCACTAAAACTAATGTACAATGCAGTGGACTTAATGCCATAAGCATTTTTTGCCAGTCAACTTCAGGAGGTGGAAGAAAGATTGTCTTCGCAGCTCCACGTAGCGAACGCTCGTCGTCGTCGTCCGGTCTGCTAAGTTATAACTCTACACTAATAAAAAGGCACTACCTTACGCCGGTAAGATTATCATTAACTCCACTCGATAAAAACTACAAAATACAGCTTGTAACGAAATCACCTGAAGTTGACGACGTATTTTTACGTCTTTCCCTCACAATTAGGGCTGGTGAGGCAGCGCCTCTATAAGTGTCATCCTGATTTAAATTTACTGCACCAATTAGGTGCGCCATCATCACAGGCCGGGTGACGAAACCGCACCGTCTGTAGCTTCCCTTATTAAAGTTCTATAATTAAGATAGAGAGCGCTATTACGGAATCTGTTCTGTAAAAGATAATTAAAATGTGTTTTTTGGAATTTTATTGCCACTATTTTGGTTCGGTATGTAATGTCTTGTTCCCCGTCTATTTAAAACTAATGATATTGAGTCATAAGATTGGAAAGATACAAAGTTTGTAGCTTTTGCCGCCGTAGTACAGAGAGGTTGTACTTTACATTTCGATGACTTACGCGTTAAGGTCTATTACTTACCTTGTAGTGTCATGTATATAAATTATTAACTGTTAATTTAAGAGCCGTATTTACAAAGTGTTCTCCTCTCGAAAAAACACATCTTAATACACATTTTTAAGATAAATAATAAAAATAACTTCCACACAACACAACCACTAGCCCTGGTCCCAAACTAGTATACTTTGTGCTATCATAAGCAGGCAAGCAGACAAACAGGGAAATACACCCAAACTGAGGCTTTTTCTACAAATATATGGCAGACCCCAGTGGGAATCGACCAATGATGAAGTTGGCCACAAAACAGCAAGCTTAACATCGCACTTAAGAGCGATCGCAGAGGTAAGAGCTCTTTATTAATACGCCCTTAAACTAGGAGCTAACAGCATCAGAATGTCTGTGGAACATAAACATAGTCTGTCTTCTACTTGAAGTTTCTATAAGGGACTTGTGGGAATAGGAGCTATTGCAGAGGTTACTAAGACTTAACACTCCGTACGTCAAGTCGCAAGTACTATCGCGGCGCATAAAGTTTCCCGCTGTAAACGCGCCTGCCTATACCAGATACGAGCGACATAAAAGCATTGTTCACCACGAGAAACTCGTAACTCATAAAGTTAGTTGGCGAGCAAAACATGTCTTTTGCCACGAAAATGTGTAACATTTTGGCATCCGGAGGCGAGAACAATCTGGATAATAGAATCGCGTTGTTTCTTTGCTCTCGTTGTCAGTGGCTTGGCGCCTCGCTGGCTGGCTCTAATGATATTGATGTATGCCATAATGGGCCTTTTTATTACTGTTTCTTTTCTTGAAGAGGTGCCTGAACAAGAGCTGCAGAGCGAACTCCGACTGTGGAGAGTATTCTGCGAACAACTTTGAAAGTTCCTTGCTTACAGCGACTATCAATAATCTCATATTTAAGATTCAGTTTCCGGAGCTAGATTAAGAATGTATTTCTTTTTTTTAAATTAATTTATTAAATTTTTTTGGCGACAGATCTCAGCCATTGGTATAGATATGTAGTCTCTAATTTAAAATCGTGGTCGTTCGATATCGATATAGAGCGATATCAATATCGGATGCAATCTAAAAATAGCTATGCTGTTCGTATTTTATTGTAATTAAACTAAACGAACAATACAAAGGACTTAATTCCTTAAGTTAAACCGGAGGAAGTGACGCTGTGGCAAAGTCGATTTATAAACATACTAAGGGTATAATGTCCAACAAAAAGCTTTAATCAGAGATAATACTTGTATGGTAAAGGGTACAGGGGTATTTTGACAGTAAAGTTAACAAAAATCTTTTGAGTAGGTATACTATAAGTTCTTTATTAAGAGTTTTAAAATATTTCGTAATACAAAAGTTTTCGTGAAATTAATCCTCCGGTCCGTACGTAAGCATATAGTGCGCACATTTGTTTTAAAACATATTTGAGAGTTCCTAAAACGCAAAGCATTTTAACAAGGAAAACACATATTCTCTCGAAAGTAAAGCTTTGTACGTTAGCAAGCGTAAAACACAGAAGTAAAATGCAAAGTTTTGGTAAAAAAAATAAAATTCCGAGATTGTAACGCAACTGAGCGGCCGTAAAGCCTCGCGAATGCTCCACAACAGTGGCGTTCGAACATCCATAGAGCATTTTGTGCAGCGAAGTTTTGAGGGGTTCACAAAGTTGACTGTTATTGTTGGTGCAAGTTGAATTTATGCCGGCGACGTGAGCCGCACTGCGGGTATAATTTTCTTATCCTTTTCACTTGATAGAAATGCTTTCGACACTCCGAGAATGGCTGTTCGAGAAACTAACTCTAAGATATTACCGCTTGAGAAATCCTAACTTTTAGAGTCACATAAAATCCACCTAGTTTCTTATTCAGTAGCCGGAATGAAATATTTAAACCGATGGCTGGATTAATTGATATCGGGTAATTTATTGGCCGACAATTAAAATAGTTTCATTGCGTGTATAGTTAACTAACCATAATTTAGTGGAAACGTAAAGTACCTTTACACTTTCAGTTTCTAGGTTTATTTTTGTTAGAGCATGCTATGACAAATTATGCAGTCGTGGGCCGAAGGTAGCCGAGGCACGATCAAAAACAACTCCGTTTCCACATTGCTTGATAACAACATAGTACTGAGTAGTTTGTAAACATGATTGACTAGTGTTTGCATTTTGGCCCCAATGGTAACCTAACCAACCTACATTGGTATTCGTATATCACCTTTATGTCTAGGACACCAAGAACTGTTTCTCTCGATCCATTTATACTGAACACTGAAAAGCAAATAGAATAGAGTACCACAGCGGTAGTTAATCGCAAAGGGGTAGGTAGAGCGGGTAATTAACTTTGCAGCCAGTGCTCACAGAGATTTACGTGTACCCCGGGCACAATTAAATTTGCATAGGGAATTGCACAGAACGGTCTAAGAATAAGTAGCCTTTACGGGCGATTGTTGACTGAATCACAGGCTACTGTGGGGAAGATTTGTGTTATCAATGGAAGTGATAACATTTGTGAAAGTAAGGCAAATAGTAGCTACCAATATACAATTCTGGACCTTCTAGATTCTGTGCCGCAGAACAGAGAAGGTACGTTTTGCCTTGATTGAGTTGGAAACTGTAGGTCTCTTTAGACGGTAAGGTGATAGATGTTGTGCTGCTTGACCAAGCTTTAACTTAATTGCAGTACGCGCAAATTATAGGTATAATACCCGACAAATAAGTTGAACAAAAATCCTCGCAGTTGGGATGAGTTTGAGATGGACACAGGAGAGCAATTTTTTTTTATCATTACGTTAAAACGACTAAACCAAATTCCGAAGAATTCCAAGTCACATCTCAAGTCCTCTGTTAATGAGACCCGAAATAGGTCCATGCGAATTCAAAGTCATGTGCTCAAGTTATTTGTCGGGTATTTTACTTATCTATTTATCGTAAATACTTCACTTTGTTTTCATTTCTGCTTTCTTTCAATATTGTTACCTATTGCTTTTGTAAATGTGCTTTTATGTTTGTTTTTACGACTTCAGATTTACGACCCTGTTTTTCTGTAACGGTAAATAAATATAATTTCTTGCTCTTCTTCTTTCTTACAAATCACAGGATGAAAGAAGAGAGATAAAGAGAAGGAGAGTGTAAGTCCTCAATTAAGAGCGCTTCCAAAAGGCAATTTTTGCATGCGCTCTTATTTGAAGCAAGCTTGAAAGAGTATCTCTTCCGTTTATGAGTATCTATTAAGTTTTTAACTTACTGTTTCGTTGTCTCAATTTTTTGTAGACCTCTGCTTTTATTCAGCTTACCCGGAGGTCTCCTGAGACGGCTAGATTTTGATTGATTTTGTATACAACTGTCGAAAAGTCTGACAAATTATGTAACATCTGTGGCGAAGTTAAATTACGATGATGCTGTATTCGGCACAACTAGATAAAACGTAAAACCAACAACGGTTGACCTCAATATAAGGAAGTTGAGGAACTAACGATGGACAAACTACTATACAAGGTGGCCCCGAAAGTGGCCGGTTTTATCCAATACTTGCTAAGATATCTACTTATGAAATACTAATACTTATAAGAAAATGCCGTAGTAACGTTCAGTTATCATTGTTTGAACAGCACAGGGCGTCCCGTTAAATATTGCATTTTATGCTTCAAAAGCTATTTTACAGTTCTTCGTAAGTACCAAGGAAAGAAAAGTGAAAAGTTTACTGTAAGAAGAAAAAAGTGCATTTTCCAGCGAGCCACCGTGTACAAGTGTTTATTGTGCGCGCAGGATGTTTGAAGTTTCGCCGCAAATTGTTCCTGAACGTGATGCAAGTTTTATTGCGTCGTCCGGGACGTCTGTGGTATCTTTCATATTTTACGGCGCTTTGAATTTATACCCGGCTGTGGCGCAGCGGAAAAGTTGACACACCGACACTCCGCGCGAGCTTCCAGAGGTAAAGCAAAGAGCAATATGCCTGGGATCTGACTATCGAGAGTACTTGACTGACTAAAATTTTCCTCAGCACGGGTTAGTGCAACAAAAAGAATATAATGACTAACGAGAGTTCTTGTGCTCTCAGGTAAAAATTGTGCTGAAATTTTAATAGCTATCTGTTTCCTAAGATACAGGTTATGCCTAGTTTAGGGGATAGAAATTCTGTTGTACAGCTTCTGACTACTTGAAGTGTGTGTGTACTTACTACTATTCTTTTGACGAGGCGACTGACTCAGCAAATTTTGGCAGATAACGTGCGACCACATTCGCTGCACGTGCGCACCTCTCCGACGTAATTATAAGATAAGATAAGATAAGAATATTCTTTATTGCACACAAGAATTATAGTAAAAGTGGTGATGCCTTGGTACCTATCTATTTGTTCTGCAAAGAGGTCCTTGACGCTGTAGGGTGAAATTGTAAAATTATTTATTTATTTATTATTTATTTAAGGAGAAAAAACTGAATTGACAAACTTATAGCATAAAAAATATTAGAGTCAATATAGTACATTTTGCCAAGCATTTCCCACAGATAGGTAATACTTAATATAATAAATAAGTAAGAGGCGCAATACAGGATTCCAGATTTAGTTCTAAGATTAAAATGATAATGATAAGATTAAGATTATAATGAAAGGTAAATAATGAACAGTTTTAGACGAGATTCATAATTTTGCTCAATTTTATGTTTGTAGTGAAGTAAGATTGAGCAAAATAATGAATCTTGTCAAGAATTAATTTCACCTTTCACTATTTTACAATTTCACCTATTTAAGTAGTTTTGCTATTGGTCAGGATGAAAGACAAGTTATGAAGACGAATCAACATCATCAACCTTGACACCCACAAATTATAATCAGTTACAATACGAGCCACTTTGAAAAAAATATGTGAAGGTTGTGTAGCTGTAGACTGTATTTACTAAATAACTCCAGTGATATAATAGCGGAAATAACACAGACTTCCTCTACTTTTTTAGCGCGCATAGCAAGTGTAAGTATAGAAACAAAATATATTCACTGATGCCTGCAATTGCCCATTATCTCAGTTGGGAGAGCGCTGGCACGGTTAGCCAGAGGTCGCGGGTTCAAGTCCCGGCACGGGTGGAATTTTTAGCCTCTAAATAGGTTTTTAAAATATATCCACACTTACTTGCCTCACTTGCCTGAAGTGTACTTGCAGTGCCTGTCGGTGTATTGGAATATTTAATAAATTAATAGATAAGCCCTCATTATCCAAAGCTAGATTTTTTCTGTCCTGAGCCATTCTAATCTATCCGCTATTATCAGTAATCTACTTCAGACGGTCGCTCCAGCGAATAGGCTATTTGACAGGTTTCTGAAAACCATCACAGATTTTTGTTGGTGTTCATTGAGTGCTCAGAAAGTGGTAATTTTAAATTCTTTCTTTAAACGCTATCTTGGGCAAAATGGCGTCGCCCAGGAATCAGTGACGTCACTGGTCAGTAAGCGAACAAACATCACCTCCACAGAACAATACTACTAGGAAGAGTGTCGACTCCATAGAAAAAACTGGGGTACCTACTAAAATTGACAGTAACGCCATCTAGTGTATGCCCCCAGAGCGGGAACTTTTAAATATTAGGGCGCGGAAAAGCAAATAGGTGTACTACTACGTTCCTTGAAAAATTTAAGAACTTTGGCGATTCTATACTTGTAGATGCTATATTTACTGACCTGTGACGTCATCATAGATTTTGCCAACCCAGGCCGCTTTCGATAAAATAGCTACAGATACAAAATTATCAAGTTTTTCGGTGCATTCTGGATAAATAATCCCCCTTTTTTAAGTTAAAGTGTCTTAGATCGGTTATAATACCTACTCATAATTTATACGAATATATTTATACTTTTTCACATTATCAAATAGCCTATTGGTGGGCGCCCTGCGCTACAGTTGTTAGTTCGTGGTCTCCACTCGAGAACCTTTGAACTCCATTGTCTATCAGTGCTGCGGCAGAGATAACGAACTCACAGCCACTTCAGCTTGCTAATGTTATAGGCTACTGGTATACTGTTTTCACCTTACTGTGTTTCACATATATTTTCTTAAATGAGAAACTAAAATGTAACTTACCAACCCCCATATTTTAATCTACATAGAGCGAGGTTTTGCCAACGCTCTCGTGTGTGTATATTCCCTTAGACTTTCAACGAAAATTCCTTAATTTTTCATCGGCTCATCCGTGGGAACTCTGGCAGACGGTCGCTCCTCACAAATTGCTCTCTATTACGTATGCAGTACTGGTGTCATTCGTATGCTGATGCCACGGACGCCGCAAGACTTGCAAGCAATATTTCTTCAAGAGATGTATGATGAATGTGTGCTAGAGGTTCACCGCAGTCCATCAAATGAAATTCTGAGTTTCACTTAGTAAATTCAAATTGCACAAATTTATTTTTGCAAGGAAAATTCTGGGCAAATGTTGGTTTCATTTCCAGCGTAGTCATGCAAAAGAACAATTTCTAATTTACTCTTTCAAAATACGAAACTCGTATTGCCAATCGGCCTCTATTAGGTGAGATTTAACTTCTTATAGCCATGAAAGCTTAACCGTGCAAAATAAAGTCATAAGGTAATGTTTCAAAATTATTCACGCTAAGCATTTATGGCCTTTGTTCCTAAGCAAACCTATTCAATGCAAAATGAAATGGCGTTCCTTTGCGGCGTGGAAAAAAGCAAAAGCGTTATTCTTGGAAGGAAAAAGTCGTTTTTTAGACGCCTTATCAGGGCGGTTAGCGCAAACATCGCTCTTTGTTATACAATTAAGTTTTAATTTACTGCAGCGTGCAGCTTATCGGCTGACTCCGGGCGATTTGCGCTGAAAATTTTCTTCATTATTTCCAGGAAGCTCTACAAATTGTGCAAGATTACGCCCTGAACAACGAGATTGCTTATCGTATTATAATATCATAGTATTGTTATGAGAAGAGTTTAACAGTGAGAAGTAAATACGATGAAGTCTATTTCCTTATGCCTGATGAAATAAGCCTACGTGGTCTTGTAGGAAGGTCTGGTAAAACTTAAGGGGATATAATATTCTTCTCATAAATACAAACCACTTTTATTAGTGTTTCATACATTGTTTGTCTGTTACGGTTTATTGGAAACAAATTCAGAACATAAAATTGAAATAACAGATTAGATATAGATTTATAAAGGACGATTTAATTAAAAAAATTTTTTTGCAAGCCAGCCTAAAAGAGATTTTGATTATTAAAACAGAGAAACAGAGAAAAGCTCTTCATTCGCTAGAGCAAGTATCAACGTGTAGTATGGAACAGCTGATCAATTTAGATTAGAGGAATTTAGATGCTCATCCCGAACAACGACGACGGAATTACACTTTTAAAAAATGGGCTACCTAAGTACAATGTGTTATAATAGTCCTAGAAAAGATAAAAAGTACCCGAAACCGGCGTATGTGCATGCAACGACGAATGAATGTCGAGGAAGCGAAAGTGATCGGTCATGATCGTGGCAAGTGGCAGTCCCTGGTCTCTGCCTACCCCTCTAGGATACAGGCGTGAGTATATGTATGTAATAGTTCTAAAGGAAAGTTAAGCACGAGGTAACATCGACACAATTTAATTTCTATTAAGAACAGTAAAATTTGCATTTTAACATTTTGCATATACGGATTCATTCTAGTTTCTGTAAAACCATCGCCGAAATGTTCTCCTGTTACAAAAATGTAATTCCGTCGCTGTTCAGCGAATGATGATCTCGTAGTAAACTTGTTTGAACTGATGAGTAAAATGACCCATTAGCAAAAAATACCGGACCTGTATAAACGTCTGGAAATACTATAAATATCAGGCTCTACCGCGAGTTCAAAGTCCTCCGGTCAAGTTTTAGAGAGACACTCGAACAACAAACACTAAAACTGAACTGTTTGTTTTACTTGCGTAGTTTCGAGCTAGCGGATAGAAGACACAGATATAGATACATTGTATCTGAAACGGTCGTAAATCCATCGGCAATAAAACGGAACACGCGACTTCACAATCGTCATATTATGCGACGTGAATATTTGAATTGGTCTATTGCAACATTTTATATCGCTCTACGGTTAGGACGTAAACTTTGACTTTATGATGCGGAGCTTCGTTTTTTGTGTAAAATATTCATTGGTATGTATAATCTTTGTGTTGAGGCGTAAAATGTTTATATGTAAAGTGTTTGTTACTCGATCACGCAAGAACTGCTAATCGAAGTCACGGGCAACAGCTAGTCAACAATAAAATGTTGGTTCCCTGATAGCAGTATTGAATGTTCTTGCTGATCTTCCAAATGGCTTTCCTGAAATCTTTCTGTCCATTACACAAAGTGAGTTTCTATAATCCACATACTTAAATAGAACAGAGGCGCATTTCATAAAACATCGATTCGTAGTTTATTATGATAATGTAATCTACATTGCTTAGCCGATTCATACTTCTTAGTCTGTGGGCTTATCAGCTATGCAATAACCATCGAGATTTCATAGTAAACCATGAATTGTAGTTCTATGATGGGTCTTGATTGAATTTTTTTGCTGATCTTCAAAATGGCTTCCCGAAGTCTTTCTGTCCGTGACACAAAAGAGGGTTCTATTAATAATTCCATTTATTTAGCCTATTACTCTTAAGTATAGACGCAAAATAAAAAAAAATGGAGCTGACAAATCTTGTTTCGAGTTCAGAAATCTGGTCAAAAATTCACAAACAGTTAGTATAGTCTTTCCGTCTGTCAGAACAAACAATGATCCGCAGATCGGCTGCGCGCACGCAAAGCTGGCTAGTAATGGTTCTCATAGATTCGAGTTTATATCCAGATATTTAAAAAAAACTACGGTATTAGTTAGCTATTGTTAAGGCACGTCCATTGTAAAACCACCCAAAATGCATGGTGTATAGAACATATCGCGTGTCTTTCACTTCCCGAAGTATATGTGTCGACCAGAACTGGCCGACCGGAAACGCGTCGTTTCCCCAAAAGCCTCCGCCAGGCTTTTTTGTCTGTCTTCATTCGTGAATTATTGTTGCTTTGTTATCTGTGCCGCTGATTTATTAGTGTGTATCGCTTTGACTAATGCAATAGGAAGAGTTATTTCCACATTTCTACGACGATTCGTAAGGCTTAATTGGTTCATTAGTGTAGTTTGGAGATTAAACATAAGTAATTAACTGTTTCGGAACTACTTACAACGGGTAATTATTAAAATAGACCTGAAAAACGTTTCTTCAGTATCAATAATATAATTAAACCACTTCCGAGAAGCAAGTTATCTGTTTTAATTTTCATTCAATACATATGTCATACACATTTGTCCTAAAATACTTGACGAGGTCAATTTGAAGGAAAAATACATATTTATGTACATAAATTCCCGCATGTATCACGGTGGGTTAGGCGGGGACCAGGGTTTCCCTTTATGAAAAATGAAATTGACAATTTAAAACAAAGAAGTGGTTTAACTTGCGATTTCAGGTTTTGCGTTATTTTAGTAACACTTTCTATGGGATAGAGAGTTCAAAGATGCTGACTAGGTACCTTCTTAAGTTTTGGTAAATGTAATAGTCAGCATAGTACAACAGACAGCTAAACGAGTTAACAGCTTGCAGATGCAAAGTTCCTCGTAACTTTACTGAATAGAGTTTATAAAAGTACAAAACTATCGAGACGAATGAAAACTTTCCAAAAGTCACATTAAATTATGCACAGAATCACTTTTCGCCTCAGTTCGCGTAGAGCGTACAAAACCAAGTACGATATTTCTCGCTAAGCCTGACAAATAGCTCTAAAACCGTCGAACTGACTTGGGAGATACCGCGGCGGTGCAGTTTCGGTACAAAGCCTGTATCTACATAATCGATAGCTTATTGGCATTCCCCTTTTACTTCTAAATTGCAAATTTTCCACGCGATTTCGCCCAGACGAATAAATTCTTAACACTCGACGGGCGGACGTGTTCGGATGCGTTTTCCGCTGCGGGGCTTAAACTTTTGCTTCCTGAAAACGATAGTATCAAAATCTCTATAATATCTACCCGAAAAAGGGAGGTTTTACGAAAGCAATTTTTACTATCGTGACCACATCAAAATAACAGACAAAAATGCAGCAGTTCCATGCTAAGTTTACCACCTACGGCATCATATGCACATATTTTTTTCGTGACTTTGCATTAACGAAGTTTCCTTCACAGTAAGATTTGTTTCTATAGACAAATAGAACCCTTGTAGGAATTTTGGATATATACGAGGAGTTTGTTTTACCCCGTATATTATCAGTATCACGCTGATTCGTCATAATTTTTTTGTTTCTAATTGAGTGAATCAACGTAGGGATTTTTGTGGACTCGCGAAATAAACAGAAAGTGACGTCTGATGTCTAAGAGTCAAATAATTTCCGCTGTAGTCTCACATGTAGTTAAACTATAGCAGCAGTTTTCGTTATTTACGTTTCGCATCAAAATTCTATACAAAATGTAGTCCGTTTTTAATTTCCAAAATACGATATGGATTGCAATTCAATGAAATTTTTTAGATATATATGTTACAACGACCACATATCGAGATTTGCGAATGGTTTTTATTTTGAAAATAACAAAAAGAAATAAAGTGGCTTTTCGAAATTTACTGCTTTTTTACGTAAAATAGAAGCTTCTTCTTTGAAAACTCTTAATTATTTTTAAGTTTTTAGGGTTTCGTACCTCAAAAGGAAAAACGTAACCCTTATAGGATCACATTGTTGTCCGTCCGTCCGTCTGTCCATACGTCTGTCTGTCAAAACGTTTTTGTCTCGGGAACGCGTGGAGGTATCGAGTTGAAATTAAAACCATATACTCAAGTCTACAGTCCATTGAAGCTGTAAAAAAATTTAACTTCTAAGTTAACATAAAAAAAGTTACGGCCGTTTATCCCGCAAAAAACGTATATTTCGATATTCTCAAGGGAATCAAAATTTATAGCGTACTTTTCGTTGACCTAGAACTATGAAATTTGGCAAGCAATATGGTCGTATACTACAAGTATAGGGAAAAATCCGAAAACTGTACATGTTTAATTAAATCATTAAAAAGTCTTTTTTAGTTAGGGAGAAGCTATTTATTTACAAATTTGAACGGAACCCTCGGTAGGCGAGTCCGACTCGCACTTGTTCGGTTTTTTTAACACTATGTCTGTTTATAAGTCTCAATATTACGTCATTGTAAAATAGTTACAAAGTTATTGCAATCCCGCTCGTATTTTTAACCGACTAAAAAAGGAGGACGTACTTAATTCGATGCGGATGTTTCCTTCAAAATTAAAAAGTAACTACGTTTGTACGATCTTAAAATAAAATTTGAAACTAAGCAAAAATAAATTACCAGCCTAATTATTTAGGTGCGGTTGCGACTCGTGCTGAGTGGGCTTGTTTTGCTAAGTCCCGTGAAAATTTATTGTTCAACGTTCAAAGTAATTCTAAGCTCGACCGGTAGAGTGAATAATTTTCAGTTAATATATGTATATTTTTTAGGTACCCTCTGCGAATACATTTTGTTGAAAGTGTTTTTAAACGGCATGTTTTTATAATAAATTATTACCTTGTAATGAAACTTTACCAGTCATTAGGTAGGACTTTTATATTTAAGCTAGATAGTTTCTATACCGTCTAAAGGCAACTCTTATCTATACCAGATAAGTGACGTGACCACTCACACGCTGTAGTACCTGAGACACCTTTTTTAATGGAGTAGACTATGAAAATAAGTTAATGCTATAATTTTCAGAATATAAGATAAGAAAAGAATATTATTTATCGTGCACCAGAGCTCATGCCATAAATATATGTAAAGGTACAGATTACAATTGGCGGCTTTCAGTTTCATGACCAGCACATATATTTTGGGCACCGACTCCAAATTATACTTCTGCAATACCTACATGTATACATACTCCTAATTATTTAAATTATTTCTAACTTTTTAGTGCTGTAGTATTTCAAAGTCGGTTTTTATTTAATTTTTTTACTATACAAATGATATTTGGAATACCAGCATACACACATCATCATCATCATTTGACGCCCACTGCAGGACATAGGCCTCCCTCATGGTTTTCAAAGCTTTCCGGTCTTGTGCCGCCCGCATCCAGCGACTCCCCGCCACCGCAACCAGTACGCTTAGCATGGCACGCTCGAGAAATGCCCTTCTCTATGCAAAAATGACAATTTATCTGTCGAACCCGAGATGTCTCGACGTTAGCATGGCAAGATGGAGACGACCGAGACTTGTCTACAACCAGTAACATGGCGGCATTGCCGAGATGATTTTGGCCGAGTTAGACACTAATTTTGACATATGCGACCGAGACATGTCTTGTACCACGGAGGTGAAGACAAGGCTTCGAGACCATAGAATTCAACAGAAAATACATATTTTATTGATGTTTTTTGTGTTCTTGCTGTATTATACTTTCTTTTTGATGTTCGTTTTTTAATTTTTTCCATACTTAGTGCATAGAAATATTTATCATTTAAAAAGAACCCAGTCCAAGAAAACAGAAAACAATAAAACCACAAAAAATTACAGGAATGCGATTTGTAACTACTATTGTAAAGCGTGCTCATTAAAAAAATGCGACTAAAATGAATGGTTTTGATTAGTTGCTTGCGTAGGAATCAAACGCAATTCGTAACTTTCTAGTGAAGTTCCGCTGTCGGTAAAAACCAATAACAATTTTTACAGGTTTCCAGACAAAAATACAACACTTTTATTTAATATGGCAATAACTACTTTTTGGTAGACAAGACCGCACTCTATTGGCTATCTCGAGTCTCGGCCACCAGGCTCGCACTTTTGACATGGCAAGTACTTCTAAGCCTCTCACTCGACGTCGAGAGAGAGTCAAAACGCGCATGCTAAGCAAACTGGTCGTCAGACCATCTGGTGGGGAGCCCCAGGTCGTCAGACCATCTGGTGGGGGGCCCCAGGTCGTCAGACCATCTGGTGGGGGGCCTGGCCACGCTGCGTCGTCCGGTCCGCGGTCGCCAGGTCAGACCTTTTTCGCCCCAACGGCCATCAGTTCCTCGAGCTATGTGCCCCGCCCACTACCACTTCAACACATACACGCATACACATATAAAACATTATTTTACGTGATGAGGGTGTTCACAGAATGTGCGATATCAGCCCAATCAAGCCTTACAATACTTATGTAACGTAGCACGTGTAGCGAACACCCCCATGTCTAGATAAAAATATCAAAAGATGTCATTGTTAGGAAAACCGGACAGAAGCTCGTGTAAGCTCTGAAAACCTACAAAAAATATATAAAAAAGGTTGACAGAAAAATACATATAAAATCGTGTTCATATAAAATAGCCTGGTACTTAATACATATAAAATCGTGTTCATATAAAATAGCCTGGTACTTAAATCTATCGTAGCAGGAATGGCATAAGTAAACAATACGCTTTCTGCTAAGCGGCGCTCCCTGAGTTTACCAATACAAATGTGCGGTTGACACTGCTAAATGGTGTTGTATCGCTGACTAATGTTGCCCATTCGATGTACGTCCTGCTGGCGGAACTATGGAATAGTCCAAGAAGAAGAAAATATTGATAACATATTTTAGGAAACATGGAATTTAATATAATCAGTAGGCAAGATTTAATTACTTAAAATCTTATTTTGTTACATTTTTTATTTTACACGGAAAACACATAATAAGTACAATTTGTAGAGTGCTTACGAAAGTAACTCTTCTCCTAACTGCTTAGAATACATTGTGTAATAGTGAATCTGCTGTCATCAATCACATAATTTCTCATTATGAGTAGAGGATTAGGCGCAGTCACTTGTAGGGTGTCAATATTGCCACTACCCGTATTAATCCCATTATTGACACTGCCAGCAACAGAAATTACTTTTATCATCAGTCAACAGCTGCAAACTTAAAAAAAATTCAAATAAATAAATAGAATTTAACTTATTCGGCATTATTTCCAATAGTGCGGGCAGTTTTTCGATTAGCGTTTGACGTTGCCCCGCTAGGACGACGCACACACATTCTAACCTGCCTCGCGCAGTTGCGGGCGGCATGTTCACACGCCGCAGATTTGTCAATGACGCCTCGCGGTAGTTACGAGCTATTGACTAATGATGCTTTGTTACGTAATTGATATTGACCTGCCTTTGTGCTTTGTGAACGTAGCCTTCGGACCCGGTCACCACTGCCGCGCTGTAGTCGATTTGCTACTGCCAGGATCGGACCAAGTGACTGTTTCAAAGAACTACAATTCATGTTTTACTGACAATTCGATGTGCATTACAAAGACGATCAACCCACAGTTTAACAAGCGGGAAGATTCAGAGATTCAGCTACGCAATATATATCGAATTGTCATAATAAACTATGAATTGTAGTTTTATGAAAAGCGGCCCTGGAGCTAGATGATTATGTAAACTGTATTGCTTTGTACTTCAAATAAGAATTCAGTAAACGGCGCGCTTATTCTTCATTGCTGAACTAGAGTGTTTAACCCAATTCCTTGCATTATTGTTGAACCATCGACACCACATCACCATTTGTAATTGCATTCTCTCTACTCAGTTATATTACTATCAAATTAGCTATCGGTCCACAATTTTAACCGTTGACTGTGTGGCTAAAGCCATTTTGAATCATTGCAAATGAACTTTGTTTATACCTACTTTTTGTAGGCTGACTCTAGGGAAGGTCACAATAAAGGTAATTAATTATTATGATAGCAGCACAAATTAATTAATTTATGTATAAAATAAATCCATGTTAACACAGCGTTTAACGGGGCGTAAATATCAATTACGCAGCATATCGAGTCTGCAATTGTCGAACCGATTCCAGCCTTCTCAGAATAAATTAAAAATACAGAAGTACAAGTCTGCAGCAAGTGATAATAACTACAGCACAATACAGTCACTTGTCTTGGTTTGGGTCTAGGATACCTTGTACTCTGGTAACGAGGCAAGGACATCACAAACATGGAAGTACACCCAGACTGAGGTCATTTGTGCAAATCAACTGCGGCGATCTCCAGTGGGAATTGAACCCACGATCTCGATGAACTGAGAGTTCACGATGACTGAAAATCACCCTCCGAAGACCGTTTTGTATTTCATTATCTTGGAACTTTCATAACGAATGTTCGTATCTCACCCGGGGTATAGCAAAGTTGTCATTATTAGCTTTTGACGATGCTCAGTATACGATCAAATTGACAGCTGATTAATCTTTATATGTTTGTTGCAAAATCACCCGTAACAAAACTATGTAGAGTGCACGTGTGCAAAGATTGATGTGCTGAATTATGGAAATAAAATATGAAGCAAAGCGCTATGACATACTTTCGGTTTTGTGTTCTTTAAAAATATCTTGTTGATAGACAACGATTGTAAATATTTAATTTTTATTTTTAACCGACTTCAAAAAGGGAAGAGGCTTTTAATGACCAGGACATGTATTTTGGGCACCGACTACAAATTATACTTCTACAATACCTACTTGTACAGATACTTCTAATTTAAAGGTATTCTTTTAAATCATTTCTAACTTTTTAGTGCTGTTGTGTTTTGAAGTCGGTTTTTATTTTTCATGTAATTTTTTTTATGTAAATGCTGTAAACTGTTAACGCACTTAAATGCACTTGCGGGAACTTACCTGCAACCCTGTGCAGGGTGCGGATGAATGTAATGAAAAAGTCGTACCACAAGTAAGTAAGTACGCGAGCTTCGGTACATTTTCGTACATTCTAAAAATGCGGAAATTCGAGCCTAGGTTCGATTCCCAGTGCGGGCATGTACCTTTGACTTTGTTTCAAAGTCACGTACATCTGCGAATTCGTAGTAACAATACTAAACGCTAACTGTGAAGGAAAACATCGCGAGGAAACCCGCGGCTTGGTTGGCTCCGCACGTATTGACTTGTCTTTCCTGTGGGCTAGGCCAACTAAGCCCTCAGGATGATATTGGTGCTGGGCAAGCCTACACTATCTAAAAAACAATGTCCCAGGCTCTGCAGCGTCCGAGTGGTCCCTTCACCCATCTAGTGTGAGTGAAGGCGCTGTATAAATCATCTCATTACGTAGATGGAACGGCCAAAGTTAAAAAATGCGTTATGCCTTAACTGCCTAATGAGGTTACGGGCTTACGTTAATAAAATGCATAAATTGTACCGCAAGTGTGCAAGCTTCAGTAAGTACTTACTTTATTACACACAAAAAACACAAAAACACATTAAAAGCATGTACTTACGTCTACAGTCCCTTGAAGCTGTAAATAAATCAACTTGTAAGTTAACGTGAAAAAAAGTTACGGCCGTTTAAGCCACAAAAACTTATATTTGTTGACCGTTGACCGAGAAAGTCTCCAAAAAATACCGTCTTATACTACAAGTATAGGGAACAATCTGAAAACTACACATTTTAAATGAAATCATAAAAAATATAGTCTTTTTTTGTGTATGCTCTATCGTAAAAGCGGTAATATATACAGGCATTAAACTTTGCGTTATTTTCGGACTTATTATATAATCTAACGACAAATAATAAAAAGCTAACCGCGAGTACGGAACCCTCGGTGCGCGGGTCCGACTCACACTTGGCCAGTTTTTTCTACTGTTATTTCAAAGCCTTCTCGTTCGTAGCCGTCCTTTTGTCGTACTACTTCCTGTGCCGCTTTTGTTGACTCTATTTTCGCGTATATTGCTAATTTATTTTTATTATGTGGCCAAATTGAGGGGAACGGCCATGGGTAACGGCCGGCAGTTCGCCGGGGATTCGTCTGTTTGTTAATTTCGTTACGAGGTAATGGCTTTATAGCCATTTCAGTCCACCAATACCTATAAGTGTGATAGTTTGTGAAGTCTTTTGGATATTTTGATTCTGTATAAATGGGTGGGTATGACATTAGGTACTGTAACGATTCTCCTTTATAGAAGCTGGCTGGCAGAGCCTTCTCGTCTTATTTTGAATATTTTGAAGGCAATCGTTACGTTTTGTTTTAGATGTGAGTCGATCCCCAGCTAGGCTAGGGAATCGATGAAAAAGAGTAATAAATATATATATTTTCCCTTAATTTGAATTTCAATAAGTAGAGCGCTACAGTACCTACACGTAGGCCATGTCCTAAGGCCGCTAATTGTACTGTACTATATTATTGTTAAATTCTCATATGTAATTTCTGGTGCACATACAATAAAGAATATTGTATCTACCTATCTATCTAAGTTAGGACTCGGGATACTTTTAGTCATTGTTGACATTTTTAACGTTTTATTATGGAATTTTCTGTTGAATATATTGAGCGCGGTGCCCACCAGCGGTGGGCACGCGTGGTGATTAAGCCCGTACTCTCTCCCTAAGAGAAGGCCTGTGCCCTACAGTGGGACTTATATAGGCTGCTTATGCATGCAGACCTGTTAAATGTATAGCTAAGTAGTTATCTAGTTCTTTTCTTATACTAACAGTGCTATTCCAATAATTATTGTAATTGTAAATAATTGGTAAGTTTTGTTTTCGGACCTCTCCGGACCTCTCCGGAAGACTCCCTAAATAGTGAGATTCAACATTTTCAATTTGGTATAACGTCAACCAATGTTCCTCCACTGCTGGACATAAGCTTTCCCCAGGTCATGCCACAAAGACGTTCTAGTCATGGGGGGTTTTGTCCGAAATCACCACAGCGGATTAGTGAACAGGGTAGAATTTTACTCTTGTACACTAGTCGTCCGTGTGGTGCCGGATTAAGAATAGCGTCACTTCGTTACCTTCCGTGGATGTCGTAGAAGGCGAATAAGGAATTAAATTACCAGGAGAAGGGCAGCAGCGTCTTCTTGAGATTCTAACCGCCTACTGCGATCGCCAACCCGCCTGCCAAGCGTGGCGATAATGGAAAAATCCCTTCGAAGCTTGGAAAATCATCAGGGAGGCCTATGTCCTGCAGTGGGTGTCAAATGGCTGATGATGATGATGATGACACAGTAGATGCTACGCCCGATTCCTGAATTTAGTAACCACCTTAGAAAAATAAATTCAAAATATTTTTTTAACTTGATTTAGTTGTAATTTCAAAGGTACCTATTTACGTCTACCCCTATTCTAATAGTCGACCAAAAACATTCAGTCGTAGACAATATTTTTACGTCCAAGAAAATTGCGTCGTAAATCATTAATCACCCCCACAATGCATGTCAACCCTAGACACATACAGGGAAGGGGCGTCCCAAGCCAGAGCGTTATTACAATAAACGACACGAGGTCCGTACGATACCGTAATTAAATTTAGTAAAAAGAAGCCACTCACTTTTTTTCAATAATACCAAAAATCGAATGAATTGCACTCAAGATAACTAATTAACTTATATATTTGGACTATAAACCAATTTTGTCGTAAATACCGACGTCACGTCATGTGACGCCTATATTTTGCGATGTAATTTTCATCGGTCTAGGCTTTTACGCTATAAAAGTTCAGCATAAAAAACTGTAAAGTATAAGGTATCATCGGTGCCGATATCATCGTTGTTATATCACCTAGTGTAAAGACTCCATGACTTTGGTTGTAGGGAAATCGATTCAAAGGCTTTTCTTCTTTTATTCTTTGATAGAACTAGCTCCCAACTGAGACGGATGGAAAAAGTCAATGGTAAAATGTTACCTTTTAAATTTAATGTCAATACTGCAATATAAAAGTGTTGAAAAAATCCGTAGATTATCATGGGATGGGGGAACCTATTTATCTGTATTTATCAGCTGTCAGGCGGAACTTTGGGCTTTAGTCCCGGATCATAGCGGCCAATCAACAACGATGGCCGCTAAAATGGAGAATACGTTATTTATTATTATAGTACATGGTACACTTTACACTACCGTGAGGTGCAAACGAAGCTGTCTTAGAAACAAAAGAGGATCTATAAAATAGACGTGTATATTAGGTACTTGAAGGATTTTTAGCCGCGCAACTGAATGAAACGAGCATTGCAATGTCAGATGGCTGACAGTTCGATTGACATATTTTTCGTGCGAGGCACAGGCTTTCTCGTTAGCCAGACATTTATCGAGCACTAAATAATGAACTTCCCGATTGGGCCATTAGTAATTCTTTTGTCAAACGCGTGCAGTGTGAGTCAAGCAGGTGTGGCCGGGCGGAAGACCGATATTTCCATTTACATGCGGTTCCTTGCGCTTTTCCGTCGGGTGAAGTCAAAGTCAGAATTAGATGTTTCTTTGATGGTTGTTTAATTACAACACTGAGAAAACTCTTCCGAAAATGATAGGCACTGAATGACACCTACATTGGTTTATTGCAGACATTAAAGATTGAATCCATTCAGCTGGCCAGTAGCTACCTGAAAAAGATGGCTGAAAAACGTCTGAATTTTCCACCCAAAAAACTGATCTTAAATGTGCTGAAACCTTTTTTCGACGTTTGTAACCCTTGTATTTGAATAACGTGTTCACATGGATGCGTTTTTCACTGCATTACATTCTCGTGCAGTAGAAGTGTACTTAAACCAAGCATTACAAGCACGTGTACTCCTGACAATACAAACGGTTCCTTCCGCCCTTTTGAACAAACAGAAACCTATTCAAGCTAAAACGGAATACAATTTTAATGATACTCATTTATTCCGAGGCGATTTGGTTTATCTTTTTGTCAGATAGACACTAAATCGTTATAACAGAATAAGGGATAAGGAAAGCTGCAAAATTTATGTAAATCAAATAAGGAAGATGATGAAGAAGAAGGCTGCACATCAAAATTTTCCTGCGTATGTAGTCAAATATACATAAGTAAACCTCTTAAGAATCATTAGCCGAAATATATCCAACAGAAATTAAATAATAAAATATATATATTCACTATTTAAATATATTCCTTGTCAACTTTACTTGCATAGTCAAATGACATGAAATGAAACTGAATCTATTCTTCCGTTCAAATTATTCTTTGGCCTTTTGTTGGAATTCAATGCAGTTGGGAATTTTTGAATTGATTGAGTGCCTTCGATTAATTGTGGAGTAAGGAACGGAATAGCTTCGAACTTGGTCCGGACTGCCGTCGAGTAGAATGGTGCGGTTACCTCGTTTATCAGTGTTGCTTTTGTATTGGAGATTGGATGATTCTGGACTGTTGTTTCGAAGCTAAAATTCATGTTATTTGGTTAGTTAGACCAATCACCAGAAAATCAGTAAACAATTATTTTAACAGCCAACAATTATTTTTGTTCGCTATAAATGAGTCTCAGTAAATGCAATACGTGGTCAGCAAATAAACCACAGATTGTCACCGAATAAATTAATTTTGGTTAGCGCATAATTATTTAATCAGCAAAATATATTATCAGAGCGGTGGTAGCCTAGTGGTAAGAACAATTGGGCTCGAAAGCAAGAGACCCAGGTGTGATTCCCAGTGCGGGCATATACCTATGACTTTGTTTTGTAATTTATGTACCTACATATGTGAAGTTATAGTAGCACTCGCTAACCGTGAAGGAAAACATCGTGAGGAAACCTGAGTGTCTCAGCTGTTCGCATACCTCAGCGCCTGAAATCGTCAATATAGGCTTATCCATCTGCGAAATTATTACTTGATCAGTTGATGTTATCAATGTATGTGACAGTTAGGTTACTTGCCAAGTAAAATCAAAGTAAAGGCGCAATAGTTAGTCTCTGGTTACTCTCTCGGCTTCACGGAGCTTACCAGCGCATAATACGTAGATAGAGACTAAAAGTCACCAAAAACTATAAAATTTTAAATCTAACTGAACAAACAGTGGCGTTCCTATTCATGACCTTATGGTGGCAAATGTGTTTTCGTAACCCAACACGAGAGACGTCGCCGTCTCACACTGTTTGTGAAGGAACACGATACAGCACATTAGACGATCTTGTTTTGGCTCCATTATCTCACTGCGCTTTGATCCTCGGAGTAGCTGGCTCCGTAGAATAAACTAAACAGAAAGTTTTTCATAAGCTGTGTTGCCTAGAGTAAAACTACAAACATGTTTGAAAAAACTGGAGAATGCTGTAAATAAATTAAAACATTCGTTTTAAAAAGGTTTTTCCTTTTTTCTTATTTATGTATTATACAATGTTTGTAACCTATAAAACACACATGGGGAACTTATTATGGGCAACATACAAACATTTAATAAATTTTTCTTAATTAAACCTCTTTCTTAATTTACCTACTTCGTGGCACATAAAAATCATTGTTCATCATAAGCTTCTACGGTTTTGGTTTTTACTGATTGAGTGGGGTTCAGTATCTTAAGTGAGGTTCTGGGTTCCATTCCCGGCATGTAGCAGTTGGATTAGGCTTCGTATATTATTTATTTGTAGTAACAATATCAAATTATCAAGAAAAATATAGTGCGGAAACCTAAGTGTTTGACGTGTGTGGGACCATGGGTGGTGAATAATGAGGTATTCTAACCAGGTATGTGAATACCTCCGTGCTTAATATCGCCAACTCACGGTGGGCAGGGCACGCGCGGTGATTAACCCCACACTCTCTCTCTCGTTTGAATTAAGACTTACATACGCTGCTTGTTCTATGCCTATACTAGATGATTGCAGACGGTATTGTAAGCAGAGTTGACTCTTTCGTCTCGTAACTCAAATCAAAAATACGTTTACACTTCCACTTCGGCCACTAATTAGTGGCCTACTAGGTTCAACCATGTTACTACTAGTACCATACTACTATGTTCTTTGATTAAAAAAAAATTAAATCAAAGAACATCCTTTTTTATCACCTCTTATTTTTAGGCTTACGCTGTAACCTACTTAGTAAGAAGCAAATAAATGAATAATATATTATTATTACTAAGTTTATTCTTCAATGCAACAGGCAAGCAGTTTTATACGCTTTACACGGAGCTGTACCTTTTTCATGTTTTTATTTTGTGCAGAATCTGTAAACATGGGATTCGTGATGTAGGTCGGACTGTGTGCCTGCCTGCCTGTATAAGGAGTTATTCCAAAAATACCTCAGCGGTTTTGATACGTCCGCTGCTGCTGCGAGAACGTTTTCTTTAGGCATGCTGATGGTATTGTTTATTAGTTTGAAGTTCAAACTTCTAGTTTGTGCTGCGTTCTTAATTATTGGTCTATTTAAGTAGGTCAACGACATTGTAAAAGTGTATAAGAGCAGCGGGCGAGACAGGAATGACATAATTGGGAGCAAGTTTCCGGATAGTTCACTCTCTATTAATACAATGGGATAAGATATGTAAAGTGATGAATCTGTAGCTTGACTCCACAATGTCTCCTTCGGCAATCTTTTCAATAACCGGTTGCCTGGAAGGAATTGCTATCACCAATAATGCCAACAATTGTACCTCTTCTTTTGTAACTATTGTCTCTGTAAGTCTTCTGGTCTGTACATTAAAAAAAAACTTCTCATCTTATCTTATCTCGATTATAAACTTACAGTGATAGTTGCCGTGTTAAGGTAAAAATTGTTATTTGAGTAGACTGAAATAAATCAAACTTTTAGTTTAGTTTTTAGTTTCTTCTTCTTCCTCTTTCAGTGCCTCACCACTACTGGAGGTTAGCCGTCAGCACTGCATCTTCCTCTCTTCTCCTCGCCAAGCGAAATTTCTTTCAGTCTATCTCCGATGTTATGGAGTCATGGTTTTCTTCTTCTACCAGCGTCTTTTCCCCTCAATTTTTAGGGTTCCGTACCTCAAAAGGAAAAAACGGAACCCTTATAGGATCACTTTGTTGTCCGTCTGTCCGTCCGTCCGTCCGTCTGTCAAGACCCTTTTTCTCAGGAACGCGTGGAGGTATGAAGCTGAAATTTATATCAATTACTCAGGTCTACTGTCCCTTGAAGCTGTGAAAAAATCAAACTTCTAAGCCAACGCAATCAAAAGATACAGCCGTTTATGCCGCAAATTTTCGACACTTGCAAGGGAATCAAAACCTACAGGGTGCTTCCCGTGAACTCAGAATCTTGAAATTTGGTACGAAGCAACGTCTTATAGCATAGATAAAGGAAAAATTACGAAAACCATAAAATTCATACCAAATACTCAGGTCCTTTAAGCTGTAACAAAATCTAACTTCTATGTCAACGCAATCAAAAGAAACAGCAATTTAAGCTGCATATTTTGAAACTCGCAAGTACTCGCAAGGGAATCAAAACCTAAAGGGTACTTCCAGTCGACCTAGAATCTTGAAATTTGGCATGAAGCAACGTTTTATAGCACACATAAAGGAAAAATTCCGAAAACCTTAAATTTTTAGTTACATTACAAAATATATATTTTTTAATAAATATAAACTTATTACTTTTTTCCTCATGTTTTGCAATAAAAATACCATAGTTATGACTCGATTGTCGTAATGAACGAACTTTGTAAACCTTGCAGGTTTGTACGGAACCCTCGGTGCGCGAGTCCGACTCGCACTTGGCCGGTTTTTTCCCATCATGATAAGTTGAAGAAGTCTGCACCGTTCGCTTCGAAGCACATGAAACTAACTTTAGCCATTCTGTTAGTACTTCGTCCTTTATGGGGCACTGTATAAGGTTCTACAACAAAATTCTTCAAGATATATTAGAGTTACTTCCAACGCGATTTAAAAAATGTGTTAAGCACATTCTGTGCAAAAAGGCTTACTATAACATCAAGGATTATTTAGAAGACAAAGATGTTCGGCATTAAACAATAGATTAATATGATTTACAGGACTATTGTGACTAGTATTCAACACAGTCATGACTAATATTTTAAATTGAAAACTCTGTTAATTAAGTTAAAACGTGTTTTGAAAAGAATAAATGTGGAGTTTCTTTGTTAGCTTCTTCTCCACATAATCCATTAATTGTGAAACTAACAACTTTGACGTTCATTAAGTAAATATTCTGTTTTTATAATGAATAAAAATATTTGAATTGAATTGAATTGAATTTCATATTTGTGATGACCTTGTAAGTTTAAGACCGATAAGTACCTAATTGTGATGAGTAGATTATATTCTTATAATAATTTTAAGGTTATTGACACAGCATATTAGATAAGCCAGTTGAAGTGGGATTGGACTGGTTACATCTGCCGAAGAACCGATAGCCGATTTACAAAGGTTCTCGAGTAGAGGCTATAAACTAGCAAACGCAATTGGTGAATTCGCCACCACCACCACCAGCTCGCTGGACCAATGGCTGAACGAGGATGAGCCAGGATAGAAGCATATCCAGCAGTAGACGAATACGGTCTGATCGATTGATTACCTGATATATTTTTATGTTTAGTATATGTTATGAGACGCAATAAAAACATCACATTGCCCACCTACAAGTACGACAATTCAAGTCTATTCAAATGACTATTATTATGTTCAATTTCGTAAAGTTTAATATGGCGTGTTCCAAGAATCTCACAAATCCATTCCCTAGCATTTTGAATAGTCCTACTGACCTTAGCCGGGTACTCTCGATAATTTAGTGAGCATATTCCCCGAGCCATCACTGTTACTGTAACCTCTACCAAGACCTCCGCGTAATTCAATTCATCCCGGCGAGCTTTTATGTGCCGTTTATTTTGTAAGCCACATCAGAGGGCATCTTCTTTATGGCGGGCTATTTAGAATATGACACGTTGGCCGAAATTTATGAGATGACTTGCCTACCACACACGTTTTCGGGATTTGGTTTTTGTCAGATGTAATGTATGTAGAGTCAACAGCAAGCCAAACTTTGCATATTAGTGGTAAAGTCGTGATGTATCTGAGTGTTATTTTAAAAACCTATTTAAAGGCTAAATATTCCACCCATGCCGGGACTTGAACCCGCGACCTCTGGCTAACCGTGCTAGCGCTCTCCTAACTGAGCTAATGGACAAGCGCAGGCATCGGCGAAATTTCGAGCCTCTTTACAAACTTCTCTGCATTACGTACAAAAATTAAGAAAAATTAATAAAAGTTAAAATTGTCCTCAGCACGGGTTAGTGCAACAAAAATAATGTACCTGATTATGTTTAAAGATCGCATAAATATAATTTTTATTGTCCATTATTTAATTCGACAGTTATCTAAGAGTTTTATTTTTATTTTTCACACTCAACTGGGTCAATGTGGTTTGATTTACCGTCCTAATTTCGACAAAAATTCACAAATATTAGTGATTGCATACCAATTTTCTAGGTACAGATGGTTAGTTTTTTAAGGGCGGTGATTGTCCGTGAAGATGTTAAAACCAGAATATCTTCCCATGCTTCAAGAATTCTTAGTTATCAATTTATTCTTCTAACAGGCGATAAACTGAAGATCAAACTACGTACATAAAGTAGCAAGCAAGGTTCCGAAATTACGAATACCTACGTTCGTCACTAAATATTACCAATGCCAAACCACATCGTGAAAGTTGATAGATCCAATACCTAGGTCGTCAGTTGTTTGATTACGCCTAAAGGGGGACATTAAAAGCCTACATTAGACTGACAAACAATAATTACGGAATCTCATATTCATTAACAAACACTACGCTACTGCGAGGGTGAACGAATATGTACAGAGGAAACATATTACAGAGGCTCCGCAGAGGAGTTTGTGGATACAAAACCCGGTATTAACTGTGGATTACCAAATAACTCCACCGCGACACGCTAAAAAGATGTGTTGACCACGGCGGGATTTTGTTCATTGTCCACGGCTTGGTAAAACTTACTCTAGTAGGTACATGAAATACACTACAACAATACTTACTTCCACACTATCCTAAACGTGTATCCTACACTGATAACTGGGAACAATGATAAAAATCTAAACTTAAATTAGTTCAGCTAGGTATTCAGCTAGCTACTATAGCTGCTCTTGTGAGCTCTCTGCGTCATAAATTAAACTGAAAGTAGGTACGAAGGCTATGTTTTTTAATTATCATTTTTCTGGTACCACACAGTGACACTCTCAAGAAAAGCAAGGGATTGCTGGAAGATAATGCATCTTGCATTAAGCACACCCTTGTATGTATAGTCGACAGCACATCGAATTTTACACGCGTGCACTTAGCTGAGTTACGTTACAGGTCACTTTGCAAAAAAAAAAAAAACAGCTAGCGAAATGTTAATTGTTAGGTGGACTTACTGGTGACTCTACATCCACTTATAGTAATCCACAAGTTTTAGGGTTGTTACATTTTAATAACTTAACTAAATATTACACACATACATTTTGTAGCTAAGGAGTAAACTAAATATTAAATTAAACTAATTAAATATACCGCCCCGGGACACGCCTGACCCAAAAGTTCCCATGACGTATAATAAATAAATTTACTTATAGTAATTGTGCATTAAAGTAGTAAATAATATATGTAGAAGTAAGAATATTCGTTGAGATAAAACCCAGTTATAAAAAAAAACTTTGTCATTGATTTCCTCTGGAGCTTGACTTCTGCGCATACCAATTACTTTGTGAAGCCACCGTAGCTATTAAAATTATACGACAGTTGTTCCAAAATTACAGTTATACTATGAGTAATCTATTAAACGTGCTCTTTCTAATAACGTTCACGCCCACGTGCTGTCAAGAATATAGCCGAGCTTCTAAAATACGGCTGAATTAGCAGCTTTAAAAATGTTGCGCAATTTGAGTGTGTGTAACTCTCGGCGTAAAATTGATAAACCATTAAGGTATGGACGTCTTATGGACATTACGATACATTACATAAGCTCACGCGTATATTCGGAAGGAATACGCAGGGTTTTCCACTTACCACAATCAATGAACAATATTATGAAATGGGGTATAAACCCATATTTCGTATCGACCCACTTTCGCAATAGGGTTATCGAGTGACCAAAAATGTGAATAACCCCAATGAGTGAGACAGAGTTCTTTGCTGCAGGTATAAGCTATTTCTGGTGTACCGAGCACGCAGGCGGCAAGTTTCATACTAGGGATGCCATACACAGATATTCATTAAAACGAAGCACAGCGTAAATCTCCCTTAGCACCTTGCAACTACAGTTGCCTACGCTACGCATATTCTCCAAGTCACCTATGCATTTCGGTGTTGAGCCATAAATCAGCCTAACGAGCTAGGCCCCGCTTGGTGCCCTCCGCAGAGGCATTATGCCCACTGTAATATTTTCTCACTTATGCAGAAAATTTCCTGTGTCTTTATTTATGGGCGCGTTTTTACGGAAGCGGGCTGTCGCGACAACGCGGCTGTATGAGATACAACCATGAGCAGAGACGGTGGAGGTAAAGCGAAATAAGTAGGTAGATTGAGTAGAGGCCTCGTTTATTGCTCCTTTAACCCATTTTTTAGGGTTCCGTAGTTAACAAGTTCGCCATGTCTGTCCGTCTGTCCGTCTGTCTGTCTGTCTGTCTGTCCACGGCTTAGCACATCGACGATAAGAACTAGAATGCTGAAATTTGGCACAGATATACATACTAATCACGCCGAAAAAACGGTAGGAAAACGTCTTTAAAAAAATGTTTTACGGTACCTCTCCTATACCTAAATTTGGGACATCATTTTGTTTCTCGCCTACACCATAGTGTAGATTGGTCGTTTTAAAAATATTGTGAGTGTAGAATAGTACATTGTTCACCGAGAGGAGAAAGTGACCGATTACCGTCGAGGGTGTCAAAACACCCGAGATCGGGAATCGCAGTTTCTCTCGAGTGATACATAGTGCTTTATACTACACCTACAAGGAAAATAAAAAACGAGAATCCTCAAACAACACACAAATTGGAAATGGCGCCAATGGCGTCTGCAATTTTCACATGTTCTTTTTTCAAATTGTTTATCCTGCCGCCGCAGGGTCGCACTGCCAGCCCGACACCATCCAACACACAGCTAGTGGCCAGTGTCATTTTGCGAACTTGGAGATAAAAACTCACTGTAAAAACTTTTTGGCTTTTGATATTTAGGTTACCGGCGCATAGTCTTACCCAAGATTAAAAAAGAAAAACCACGTAAGAAATGGATTTTCATACACTTTTCTCTCCCGCTCAGATGCGTTTTCTCCCCGCATATTTGTTCGATTTGCAATGACGTACTTTCTACCGTAAATTTGATAAAGTATCAAGGTACTTTCCAAGCAGGTGTAGTATAAAAGTACTTTTTTGATTTAGATAGATAGATAACACTTTATTGCACAACCAGGTGAAAGAATTAAAAATAGTTTCTTATATCTAAGTAGTGGTATACAATTGGCGGTCTTATCGCTTAGAGCGATCTGTTCCAGACCAACTTTGGATGGAGTGGGGATCCGTTTGCGAAATTTTTTGTTAGATAAGGGGGTCCTCCCCCCTCTTAAAGGGTACAAACGTGAAAAAATTCAGGTCAGTAGCACATAATGGATTTAAAAGGAAAACTATCACAGCTAAGTAGGCTATACAAGTTAACGAGGCAACTTACAAAAGAAAAACTTCGTGCAAATTAAATTAAAAATTACTTTGATGAAGCTGTTAATTCTTTAAATCAGGTAACAAACCCCTCTGGGTTTGTTTAGTAGCTTATATACGTCCCACTGCAGGGCACAGGTCTTTTCTCAGAGAGAGAGTATGGGCTTAATTACCACGCGTGCCCACTGCGGAGTTCTAGTGAGCTAATTATTATTTTATTATTGTTATTTAATTTTGTAGTTAAAGATTAATCTTATCAACATTTTTGGTGGCTTCATGGCATTTAATTACAAATCGATGCACAGTACTGTACAGAAATTATTTTATTTTATTTTATCGCTGTTGACTAGTCGTTTTAGTTAATATGCGATGTTGCCCTAAGCTTATTTTACTATTTTGTGCAAACAAATTTTGTTTGGTTTTACTCAACTGCAGTAGTTAAAAAATTATGTAAATTGGCTTGCTAATTAATAGCAGCCAATGTTGACTAGTCTAGAATACTTAAAACTTAGTCGTTAAAGCCATTTTACAGTCACAGTTACTGGGAGGCAAGACTATTTTAATCTCATTTAATGTTAATTCTCAGAATTTTATATCTTACATTGTACGGTCTATAATTAAAAGTCCATCTTGCATCAGTGCTTTCCATGATGTATAAGTACATAGTAGGTGTGTCATAATTTTCTTAAACGCTTTTCGAAAGGTATTTTGGAACACGATATTTCTTTATTCTGTATTATACGGTGATGAGTTATTCAACGAATAATTTTGCAACTTAAAAAATTATTAATTTTGGTCCAAAATTAACGGTTGTGAAGTTGTTATCATTATAACATTTCCAGTTTTTAATATAAAAATCGACTTCAAAACACTACAGCACTAAAATACATAAATAATTTAAATTACATTTAAACTCGAATTAGATACACAATATTATGTAAACTGGAGTGTTTTAAAGTGTTTTTTTTAAGCTTTTTTTTTTCTTTACTAAAAGATTCATCTAAAGATTTTAACGCCGACATTTACTTTAATCTGCTTATTTAAGTTCATATTTATAAAAAATCGATACCACTAAAACACTACTAAGACGGAGCTAAAAAGCCGGTTTACGAAAGGAGTTCCTGTTATAAACCGGCTTTAACTCGATCGTAAGAGTGTTTTAGTCGAATCAACTTTTTATAAATAAGACCGTTGGAGTCTACGGTAGGCTCGGTTTTGCCGGAGCTTTGTCGAGTGCTCATTTAAAATCAATCGCTGTAGGTACCGCACTGGGGTGAGCCAGTGAGGCGAGATTTCTGAGAGAATCCTTAATTAAGCCGGAACGAGAGGCTCTTTGCTTAATGGAGGCATCCAAGGCCCTGCAGACACAGAATATCTGTACCAGAAAGTCTTCAGAATGTTCAAGACATCTTTTAAACAAAACCAATTTTGGATTCATCCGCTTTCGCTACATAGCAGATGGAGTGTAGCATATCTGTGACGCTCGCCAGCTCACTGAATTGACGACATTATGCTGATTGCTGATTGCCGTGGAGACTGCCTGAGGACAGACAAGATCAGGAAATGTATATATAATACGACGTGTTTTTAAATTCCTCATAAAGCTTCAGCATTCACGGCATGTGTTTCAGCTAACAGCGAAATGAAGTACATAGGCAACATTCACTCTCAACTATAGTCCACTATTTCTCCTTGATCATATATAAAAACAATGGTTCCTCAATGTTACTAGGTTCTTCTTGATTCTTCTATTGTCTTTAGTGCCTTTTTACAAAGCAAATGAGCACCACCGGAGAGACATCTAAAAGAACACCCAAGATTATCGCGCATGATAAACATTTTTAATTTGCGACGATCTCACTGACCTCACTAAGCTTTGCAACAATCTTGCCTTGCGTTTTGTTTTCTACTTTTGTGCCATAAAGTAAAATATATCCAAAACTCTCCTTTATTACAAATTAAATTTTAATGAAGTGAAAGAAGTATATCAGGATCGTGGCAAACTTTGGTCTCAGCCTTACCCCTCCTGAATACAGGCGTGAGTTAATGTATATATGTTTTTAAAGTATTTCGGGACGTCCAAATTTTTACAGCAAATATTTTTCAACAAGTTACTTTGGGACACAAGAAGAGACATCTACACTACACCTACCTGAATGCGCCGTACTCCGCGCGCCTAAACGCATGCCACCTACCCAAACTAGATGGTAATGAGAACCAATAGGATTAATGCGTACACATACATACATACATAAACTCACGCCTGCATCCCAGAGGGGTAGGCAGAGACCAGGGACTGCCACTTGCTACGATTAATGCGTTCACCCTAATATTATAGAAAATAAGAAAGTGCCGTAAAAACCAGACTCTAACTTATTTTAAAAGAAACACTCTCTGGCTTGATCACGTAAAATTTGGCCAAGAGTCCAAATTGTGGACACTTAGCTACATTTTAATGTAATCCTGTATTTACGGGTCTGCTCTAGTATTGAGGAAGATGTATCAGCCTCTTTTAATTCATATTCATTCTAGATTGCCCAGTAGTGGGACACAATCGAGGTCACATAAAAAAATTATCAAGAGACCGAGCCTGTGTTTGTCGCATCGAATTTGTTTGAAATAAACCCAATCCCAAAGTTGTAGCATGGTGGTTAAAAATAAAGCTGTTAAATTAATTAGTGATATTGCATCCAATCTCAATAATTATATCAGCTGCCACAAGAAGGATTAGTTACACTAAGCATAAAATAAAAACATCAAAAGGGCATTACCTGCTCACTAACTGTGAGGAAGCCTAAGTGTCTGAGGTGTCCACACCACGTACCTCAATGCTTGAATTGCCAATCCGCGGTGAGCACGCATACTCTATCTCTAAGAAAAAGCCTGTGCAGTGGGACGTCTATAGGCATAAACATAATATAAGTAGGTTAACATTTCAATTCGTCTTTTACTTCTGCTCTGTTTATTCGAACGCACAAATTAAATGATTCATATCGCTCCCTAGCCTTACCCCCGTCTATTACACTTCACAAACACTATTCTGTTAAGTTCATTACTACGTTGAATCTAAGTGGATTAGAGTCAATGACTCATTTGTTTAATGAATATTTTCGATCGTGTCTCTGGTCGTAAACTGACCGCATGGGGTCTTTTCAAAGGCTTGCGCTCTCTGATTAAAGTTAAACCCTTCTTAGTCGCTAAAGTGTATTAAAAACTAGACTATAGCGACTGGCATTACTTGACGTCATCTTTGGTACTATAGATATTGCTTTTCACGCGTTTTATGTTGATGAGACAATGATCAGAATTAAAATCCATTTTCAGAATCTGTGCAAGAATGCTGAAAAGCTTTTGTTGAGCAAGGTGTTGTACAGCAAGGAATTTGAACCTCATGCATTTTCGATGTTGCCTCGCAACCAAGTATATTGCTCTATAGTTACCATAATTTCGCTTACAGAGCATCATAATTTGACTGTACTGTACAAAAATCATGGCTTTGGCTACTGTATAACTAAATAATGTGCTTTAACCTTAAGCTTACCAACCATAAACCCCTTGAATACACATAAAATACTCTGTAAAGGCGTATTAACGTCATTTCACTACATTATTGTGATGAAGCCGAAAGGTTGCAGTCGTCGGGCGGTAATAAGCAGCCGTGGACGTAAATCTGATATTTTATGAGCTAAAACGACAAATAAATTTTATTGAAATGTTGAAACCAAATTCAGCAAAGAATCCAAATGTTGGACAAAGTAACAAGAGAATAATATTCCTGAGGTAAAACTGTGAAAAGAAACTATACATTACCAGTAAAGTGACTTCGAGAGGTCAGGATCTTGGCAAAGTGGTACACCCGGTCTCTGCCTACCCCTCCGGGATACAGGCGTGAATTTATAAAATGTATGTTACGGAATGTACCTTCAAAATTAGGTGAAGTAAGTATCTTATTGGCGTAAACACGTACTTACTCGGGTTACAGATGTACCATTCGTGAAAAACAATACAATACAAATTTTATTTTAATGAAATGAAGTAATTAGTAGCGGCTACAGTCCGTGTAGCTGAGAAGTGAAATAAAATTCGTATATAATTACTATTTTTACTTTTTTACTGGGTGCAGGTCGGCGCGAGACATGTAATTTGAGTCTGGACGGCCAGTCAATCAACTAGGAGGAAAAAACCTCGATGGACCAAGTGAATATCGTAAAAGGCGTGAACGCGTCGGACGCCACTCAAATTAACATTGTTGTTATATTATAGCTTGTTGGTATCGCTTAAAACTTTATGTTTTTGATAGCGATCTCACCTACCGCAAAGATTATGTCTCTTAAAACATTGTATTGGGATTTGTAAAAGAAACGGAATTCTTACTCCGAATCCGGTTTCTACTGAAAGAAGATTCTATACTCCACAGCGTCCTCAAACAGTTTTTTGAAATACTTTCAAAGTCAATAAACTGATAACTATTTTAAACTATTTTCAAAACTTGTCTTAGATTTGCTGCTAAAATAAGGGCGCGCCACCGAACCAAACTTAAACGAAATAAGACTTGAATCTACTTATTCTTAACAAGATTCCAAATAAGAGACCTCCAAACAAATAGTGCCATTAATTAAATATTCACAAGGAAATTATTTTGTGTGCAGGGCACCCTTCGAACTCTACCCCTGGGCTACACGATGCATAGACGAGGGGAATAAAATTATCCACCGTCTAGTCCAGCTTTTCTGCAGGTGTGTCCCAGGTGCAAGCAGAAAGCGAGAAAAAAAATTTTTGCTTGATAAAAATACTAGATAAGAGCTTTGTACCGACTTTTAGTCAAAAAAAATATCCTTTTATAGTAGGCACATATTATTAATATCGGTAACAATTTGTAGTTCCTCGATGGCGTCCAATTAATCTATCTGAAACGTCTAGAGTAAGTATGCAAAATAGTTAAGCGGTGAACAAAAGCCTACCTACTGTAAAATCCAATTATTTAATGGTAAAACCTAGTACCTATAATTTCTTTGTGCATAATGTAATTTCTGGTGCACATACAATAAAGAATCGCTCGCAGCCCCGGCTGCCTGAGTGATCTTAAACGATCACGAAGGTTAAGCAACACAGGGCGCGTTCAGTGCATGGATGGGTCGCCGTCTATGCCTAACGCTAGTGGCATTTTTCCGAGCGGTTCCGTGCTTCGCAAGGCACGTTAAGCTGTTGGTGCCGGCTGCCGTCGATAGATGGCAGTCGTTAAGCCAAGTCAGAGGCCTTAGGGCGGCTTGACAACTTCTGACAGTAGACGAGCCACTAGTCTACAAGCCTCCACCAATCCGGACTTGGCCCCCGTGGTGGAGTATGGCCTATGCCTTCCTCAGGGAAGGGACCCGTGCCCCTCGGTGGGGACATAATGGGTTGATGATGAATGTAATGTTAAAATGTCAGCAAAGTCGGAATAATGTAGATTTTTTGAGTTTTTTCTTGCTTTTTAGATTTTACATAATGTATTTTTTGTTAGAGTCTAAATTAAGGTTCTCCAGCTTAAAAAAGTAGACAAATCGTTTATGTTCTTCACTTGCACCCCACCACAAGATGCACACGGTTGTTTTCTAAGCAATTAGCGGCCCATTTCTGATTTAAGGTTATGGTCGCACGCGCCGAACTTCCTCGTCACGTGGTTACTATCTCACTGCCGCATGCGCCCTATAAATTACAGTGGAAGTAGTACTCAAACTGTACTGTAACGAGAACGCGGGGATTAGTTTCGCTTGGGTGGAAAATTTTATTATGCTGGCATGATTTCTGGTGACGCGACACCTAAAAAGCAAGCGCGTAATAAATATCCTAGGCCGCGCTTTTGGTCTGACTTTCTAAAAAAAATATCTGTTTTATCACATCTAATTAGACCATTTCCCTTACCACCGATGATTTTAACTGAATTTGAGGAGTGTTTTAAGGAATCGTGTTTTTTCTCAAACCAAATTACGGGAATGGAAGTAAACAATATCTTGCGAAGAAAAAAACGTGTATTTTTCTCTGTTTATTGCTCTTAGTGACTCATCTTCATTAGCCCTGCCCCACGCAAGTCGAGTCTTCTCTAGCGTAACTAAACGGACGTGCGGCGAGTCGATTCAGCCCACTCCACCCTCGCAGACTTCACCCTGTATTGTTAATGTGCAACGTATGTTTGTCTTGTATCAATTTACACTGCATTTGTGGGTGGTTTCGTAAGAGTATCGGGAAACTGGCCAACTGCGTTTGACACTTTGTTGCAGCTTTGTTTGAATGAAGATTTCGCTAAGGTTTTGTTCTAATAACGTAAGTTATGCGATGTTTTCATATTGCAATTCACCTCTACTATCTATGTGTAATTTTATATTAAAATTTTACAGAGCCTCTACAATTTCTTAGTGCCTTGTCAGTTGCAGCTGAGAGCAAATAAGAGGGGAAACCACGAGTCTCTCAAGTTGACCTACGATGTCGACAGATAAAGATCCTTTACATTTTCGTTGCATAGTCACCCGTAGTGTAACTAAGTGGAATACACGAATATGTAGTGTGAACATTATGCGCCGCTTCTCAATTATAACTTAAGTAATATCGTTACTTGAAAAACAAACAAAAAAGGTATGTATGTATTAAAAAACTGGCCCCATTTAAAATGTTGTTATGATTGGTCGCAGCAAATGGTATACATATCTATTTTGAGTTCTCTATCCCTCTAAGATACATGCGTGAGTTTATATAGCTATGTATAGTTTGATATGTTAGCGTTTAATGTCGTTAACTTTTTGGTTTTCTGGCTTGAAGAAATATTTCTTACATAGGTAATTCCAATAGAATTTCTCAAACTCATGGTAAGAACTTGGGTATAACTTATGCACGGTCATTAGTCATTTTAAATCCAGCAATCGCTTATTTAATTAATCCGCAATACAGAAAAGGGGAGGGTCTCCTAATAGTTAGCAAGCCGAGTTATTATATCAATTACAGAAGGTACGATATTATGAAGGGAGAGTATAATGATCGATTTAAGCTCTTATTGAGTGAGACCCCTCTTGGGTTATTAAGTCTTCTGATTGAGTTGCATTCCAAAAATAAGGTCCCTCGGATAGTCTTTGTTGCTACAATGTGATCCTGATTTGTCACTGTATTTTTGGAAAAGTTCAAATAGAAGGTGCGTGCAATATTAAATTTTCTTAAGAAGAAGCCACCGTCAGATTGGACAGTTCCGTTTCTTGAGCGGGGTCCTTTTCCTTCGAGCCGAACGGTCAATTTATTTTATTTGGGTCCTGAACTAGTTTTAGGGTTGAAAAATGTATTTAGTTGAAAGTTTGAAATTATGTCTATTTAGTTAAAGGCGTAATTGAATGAAACTATTTTCAACACATTTAACATTAACAATCAACTTTAGATTACATTTGTTTATTAAAATCGGAATGTGAAACGACTCTTTTTCCAAGGAATTTTCCCATTATCGAGTTATTTTCATGCCGTAATCATAGTTTTATAATTTAACTGCAACACGTGGCAGCACCCGTTAATTTTCGGCCATTATTATAACCCCTGGCCGGCGTTAATCGGTAAATAATGTTGATTGATAGCCGTGCCGCAAGATTTTACCGATTTTTTTCATGCTCCCGAATACTGGTACCGGTAATAAAGATAATGAAAAATTTTGACGGAAATTGTGGCGCAGATAAAATTAAATGCGATAACGTGACGTCATGTATAATAAAATAGAGGTTTATTCAACGCCTCGAATAAATTTGCTATAGAGCTATAAAAGTACTACTAGGTTTATAAATTAAACTTATAAAAACTTAATTTATAAACCCACTAGCCCGTACCTGTCCGCACCCGGACATAGGTCTCTAAAGAACGCCGCTTCCTTGAGAGAAAGGCAAGTAAAGTGTTTTTGAGCTAAAACTTTCGTGAGCACTATACATTATTAGCTTAGTTCCGAAAATAATCAAAAAGTAAGTAGATCCGGAATTAGGCTAATAGGAAGTAAAATAGTTAGTTTATGATTAATACGATTAGGCAGATTTTTGTTCAATTTTAGTAAGAGTATTGGCAAGAAACACTATTCAGTTTTAAAGAGTGCACATTATGTAAATCAAAAGAACTGATATCAATTAAACTACCGCGCTTGACAACCGTGCAACGACTCCACTGAGGTCTTGGCTTTATTCCTAACCATCCAGCCTAATTATACTCATCCAAATCCCATTAAAAACTTCCTTTGTGACCAGCTAGACACCAAAAAGCGACTCTGAAACTCGCCACTAGTTGGAGGATAAAATTTCTGAGTTCAAGAGAATTTTATGAAAGCTAAACGAGCCGTGAAGTCATTGCATTAAGTTGAGGGGGCGAGGGTATTAAAAATGAGCGGTACAGAAAGTTAGGCTGTCCGACCCAGAAAAACAGAGATTTGAATATTAAACAGAATATTCATTTGGAACTTGGACGTAAGATTTTAGAAATAGAACGTAAGATTTTAGAAATAGGAACACTTGGATTCGAGATTTCGTATGACATTTGACAATAAACTCTCTTTATTAGATGACTTTTTATTTGATAAAAACCCTCTTTTGTTAAGTTGTACAGATCGAAATAGCAATCCAAGACATTTATGGTATACAAAATCACGCGAAAAGGCAAACATTCAGCCTATTCTGTCCAGATAGATAGCATCGCTGTAAATATCTATAAAATGTTTTTTTACTCATTGTCTCTACTTACAGAGTGAAAAGCAAAGTGAAATTTTTAAATGACAATTGCTCATTTTTTTTTGAAGAACTGTGAAGTTTTCCTCCTAACTCAGAGTAAGCGTTTTTGCGATAAGAAACCGTCTTCTTTCTAGTCTTATTTTGTGACCGGGGCCCGCCCGACACTTAATTAAGAATTCTCTCTACCAATCGCGGCTCTGGCAGTCACAACAAAAGATTGAAGAAGTGCGCGCAGTTCGGCGATCTCCATTAATTCTTGCTCGGTTTTTAATAAGTCTCAGACTTCAGATGGAGATTGCGCATTATATATTTTACATAGTGATACATATATTTAGATCCTTTTGTCATAGATAATACGTCAATACCGTAGATAATAATACGTCATAGATAATACGTCAATACCGGCTCCTTTGATTTTCACATTTTTCAGGGAGACAGAGACATCATCATCATCATCAGCCATTTCACGTCCACTGCAGGACAAATTCCTCCCCCATGGTTTTCCTAACCATGAAGGCTTTTGCCATAATCGCCACGCTTGGCAGGCGGGTTGGCGATCGCAGTATGCGGTTGGAATCTCAGGAAGATGCTGCTGCCCGTCTCCTAATAATGTATTTCCTTAGTCGCCTTCTACGACATCCACGGAAGGCAATGGAGTGACGCTATTCCTAATCCGGCGCCACACGGAAAGACATGCTAATTGTAAAGTAAAACTTTGTGAAGAAATCTGAGTGCCTGAGGTGTCCACCTGCCTTAGCGCTTGAAATTGCCAATTCGCGGTGGGGACGTGTGGTAATTAAGCCTCTCCCTCTCTCTCTGAGAGAAGGCCTGTGCCCTACAGTCGGGCGCCTATTGGGACGCTGCATTGCTTTTTTACGCGACACAAGTTCATGCTTACACTTAGGAAAAAACGCGATGCTTCTCAGTACTCATTTCATTCCCAGTATCCACGTGGAAGCGATACTTTCTGCGACATACCAAGCAACTAACACGATTTTTGTATCGAGGCATATCGCGTTCAGTGTACTACGGTGAAAGACGATCTATCTCACTTACATATATATCGTCGGCTTATTGCAAGAACTCATTAACCGACATATTCACTATTGGGAGAAAAACGACTTTTTAGTTCGTGTTAGTTAATGGTTGTATTTCCTCTTCCTTATAAAATCGTTAAAATAATGCCTAATATTAAAAAAACACTATTGTATCATAGATAATACGTCAATACCGGCTCCTTTGATTTTCACATTTTTCAGGGAGACAGAGACATCATCATCATCATCAGCCATTTCACGTCCACTGCAGGACAAAGGCCTCCCCCATGGTTTTCCTAACCATGAAGGGTTTTGCCATAATTGCCACGCTTGGCAGACGGGTTGGCGATCGCAGTATGCGATTGGAATCTCAGGAAGACGCTGCTGCTCGTCTCGTGGGGATTGATTTCCTTAGTCGCCTTCTGCGACATCCACGGACGGAAATGGAGTGGCGCTATTCGTAATCCGGCACCACACGGATCTATACGTGGTATAAAAGGATATTACTAACAACTTAGATCACAACAATGCCAGGATCGTGCTGCTTCTATTGCCCTGGAACTATAAAGAGGTAACAAGCTCTCCCTTTCTTATGTCTTCCTCATTGTCTATCTCACCTCCGTCTTGGAGAAAGATCTTAAATAGATTAATGAACGTACCTAGACTATAAGAGATAAGAGCATTTTAAGCTTAATTCAAACCTGAAAGTACATAATTGAAGCGAATATGACAAAAGGCACCGTTGCCGGCTTTTGTCGTCAGATTTATATTATTTCGGTAGCAATTTTCACATCGAGGCTTTGCTCTAGGCAGCTCTAGCCGTTGTACAATGGGATTAAATGTTTCATCCGAGGGTCGTAACAATAACAACAGAGACAAAATCGTTCTATTGGAAAATCCATTGGATGTGTGCAATGAACCGGGAGCTTCGCGACATAAAGTCAAATTATGCTGCGGGGATTTTGTGAATTGCTACATTGTACCAACGATTTTAGTAAGCAATATTGCAGCTTACTCTCGTATTTTATTGACGTTTGTTATACACTTTCATAACGTTACTTGGCTATGGAGTTTTGCTACTAAAACCCTTAGAATACTGCCCTTAGAGCTGATCGACCTTAACGTTTTAAGACTAGTCCATTTTATGCTTAAAGCCTCACACTCCAGAGGTCGTGGTATTGAATCCCTTGTTTCTTAGATGCGTACATTTTTAAATGGCAAATATTTAACACGGCAACTGAAATCCTTTTTAGGCGACTTTCTATTAAGTCACAAAAAAACTAACTTTTCAGTGATTAAATATCTTAGCAACTATTAAACTATACAAGCAACAAAAGGCTAGGATCAAAAAAACTAAAAAACGGCTGCTACTGTAAGGTGTCAAATATATCAAGCGGGATCAGTGTAAAACTGGTTAAGGTATTTGTATAGATCTGCGCTAGGCAGAGTTGATTGGGCGTAAATACATATATATAATAAAGGTGAAGAGGTGTACCTTGCTTTCACTGCGCCGCTTCTTGCAGGGCCCTGCTCGCTTCCGCAGGCGCGTCTTCAGCTTGGTGCCACTTTGAGTTGGTGTAGGGTGTGTGAGTGTATAATGTCCCGAAAGAAGACCGATAACAAAACAACTTTCACTATCCGAAAACCGCGTTTTACTTTAGACACCTGCGCTCGCGCGTAGCCGCAAAAAAACGTAAAGTTAAGAGTGAGTAGCTGTCACTGTCAGAGCACAGATGACAGCTACGAAGCGTTTACGAAGGTTGAAAACCGAACATTCCCCCGCCCAAGCCATTTCTAATGGCTTAAACCGAAACAATCCGAATAGAAGAAGCCGAAACCTAGTCCACTGGCAGCCGAGAAAGCTTAGCAAGACCGTTGCAAGACCGTGCCTTGAGCTAACTTAACGTCAGCGACTCTGACCACGCCATCCTTGCCTGGGTATAACTGAACGATGCGTCCTCGACGCCAATGCAGGGGAGGTGCGTTATCCTCCTTTAACAGGACCAGGTCTCCCACCTTGGGAGGGATGGCGGGATCAGTCCACTTGACCCTCTGCTGTAGAGTATGGAGGTACTCTAGATGCCAGCGATGCCAAAACCGTTGAGAAATTTGCTGTAACAGCTGAAACCGAGTTAACCTATGCAGTTTCTCATTTTGAAGGGGGTATTCAGGAACGCCATTTAAAGGCTGCCCGATTAAGAAATGACCCGGGGTCAGAACCTCTGGGTCGTTAGGATCCGACGATAGGGGGCACAGAGGTCGTGAGTTTAAAACGGCCTCTATTTTACAAAATACGGTACATAACTCCTCGAAAGTGAGAATGGTCTCTCCGATAACGCGTTTGAGATGAGTTTTTGCCGACTTTACAGCGGCCTCGAATAAACCTCCCCATGAAGGACATGCGGGGGGGTCAAATATCCATGAAATTCCACGACAAGCTAACTCATGGCCGATTTTTCTTTGATTCTCAGTCAAAAAACTTTGAACTTCTCGTAAATAATTGTTAGCACCCTTAAAGTTAGTACCGCAATCCGAACGAAGGATACTAGGCAGACCACGCCTAGACACAAACCGAGAAAGAGATGCTATAAACGCTTCTGTAGTAAGTTCCGAAACTGTCTCGAGATGGACACTCTTAGTGGCCAAACAAACAAAAACGCACAAATAAACCTTTGTGATTTTCGGTTTCCGTAATTTATGTGATTTCACAAGGAACGGCCCTGCAAAATCTGTGCCAACACCTTCAAAGGGTCTGGCTGCTACAACCCGATCGCGAGGCAAATTACCCATTAACGGTTGAGTCGTGGATCCTTTTAGTTTGTAACACGAAATGCAGTTAGTGGTGACCTTATTAACCGCTCGTCGAGCCGATAATACCCAATATTTGCGCTGCAGAATGCCAAGCAACGTGTTCGGACCAACATGAGCATTTTTTAAATGTAAATCCCGAAGCAAGATAGTTACAAAGTGACCCGATTTAGGAAGTACTAAAGGATGTCGCGCATCATAAGGCAAATCTGAATTTTGTAGTCTACCACCTACTCGAAGCAGCCCCTTAGAGTCTATAAAGGGAGTTAGACGTTTCCAATGACCTTTAAGCCTATGATTATTCCGCAAAGTATCTAGTTCGTCACCGAAATTCTGCCTTTGTACCAAAGCTACACAAACCAACAACGACTCTTCTCGCTCTTCGGGCGATAAATAATCCGATTTGATTTTATTGTGTTTGTTCCGACAGTTATGAGAAAATCTCCGTAACCAACCTACTACACCGATTAATTTACCGAGAGAACTATACCGATTCATAACGTCAAAATCCGAAACCGTTTGATTCTCAGCCCTGGTTGCTACTAAGCATCGTAAACCGGGCAGCACAGCAGGCGCTTGTACTACCGAAACAGGCCAGTGGGATTCAGGCTCCAGGAGCCATTTCGGACCCCACCACAAAGGATGTGAAACCAATTCCGATGACGAGCAACCTCGGGAGGCACAGTCAGCCGGATTCATCTGGCCCGGAACGTGCCGCCACGAAATGTGGACCGCAGAATTCTGAACTTGTGAGACGCGATTCGCTTCGAATACCTGCAGAGTATGAGGTGGCGTTTTAAGCCACGAGAGGACAATGGAGCTGTCCGTCCATCCGTAAACCGCCGAGACATCCATGGTTCTTTGCAAGCAAAGACAAACATGATGCAGGAGCTTAGCTAAGAGCACGGCTCCACACAATTCCAACTTTGGAATGGTGAGCCGAGATCTGATGGGAGCGACCTTACTCTTTGCCATGATCAAGTGAACCAAAGAAGAACCATCCTCAGTGATGGTACGCAAGTAGACCACTGCTGCGTACCCTAATTCCGATGCGTCACAAAAGCCGTGTACCGAAACTTGGCACGTTGACTTGGGAAACATACAACGAGGAACCGCAATCCGAGCGAGGTTACATAAATCCATTTTGAACCGAATCCAGTCTCTTGCGAGACCTCCACCGACTTCTTCGTCCCAGGTTAGCTGTTCAAGCCACAAACGCTGGAGTAAACACTTTGCCCAAAATGAAACCGGGCAGATCCAACCTGTAGGATCGTAAATCCGCGCAACGGTAGACAATATTTGTCTTTTTGTAACCAAGTTATCCGAAGTTGAAGTCGTCCGATATGAGAAATTATCCGCGATAGGATTATATTGAACACCCAAAACAGAAACTGAATTATCCACTTCAGGATTATCGAACAAGTGTGGAGTTTGCAAGTGATCTTCGGGGAAGTCCTTCAGGAGTGCAGGACTATTGGATATCCATTTACGTAACTCGTATCCCGCCGAATCCATTATTTGAATTAATTCTCGTTGAAGTAAGAGAGCGTCCTCTTCCGAATCCGCGCCCGTCAAAATGTCATCCACATAAATATGCTGTTCTAGTGTGGCCGCAGCCTTAGGAAACCGTTCGCGTTCTCGATCTGCGAGTTCTAATAAAGTCCGAATAGCAACGAAGGGGCTAGATTTTAAACCATAAGTATTTGTGTTCAATTCATAAACAAGTAGCGGCTCTTGAGGCGACTCACGCCATAGAATCATTTGGAACCGCCTGTCAGAAGGGTCGATCCAAGTTTGACGGAACATCATTTTAATGTCCGTCACGAAAACAATCTGATGCTTTCGAAAGTGCATCAAAATCTCCGTGATGTCCTTATGAAGTTTAGGACCCGCATGTAAACAATTATTTAATGATGCGCCCGACGATGTAGCGCAACTCCCGTCGAATACAACCCGTAATTTCGATTGTTCGTCCTTACACACTGCATGATGAGGAATGACGTAAAACTCCTGACCCGAATGAAAGTCAAACGTTGAGAGTGACATGTGACCGAGATTTAAATATTCCCGCATAAAGTTGACGTACTTTTCGCGTACGGCAGGCTTCGCCTTAAGTCTACGTTCTAAAGCCAGAAACCGTTTCTCCGCGATGGCGCGGGAATCTCCCAAAACCGGTCGCGATGATATAAATGGCAACTTAGTCATGAACCGTCCGTCATTCAACCGTACCGTATTATTTCTATAATGAAGCTCACACTCCTGGTCTAACGGATTAGACGGGCACGCTTGCGGTGGCTCTTCCACTTTCCAAAACTTCTCTAAAGTATCCGAAATTGAAGCACCAAAAAACTCCGAATCATCTATAGTTGAGGCAGCCGGCTGCACGAACACCGGGCCTAGCAAGACGTAACCGAAAACCGAATTATAAGCAGTCAGCCCATGAGGCTGTAATACTATTTTGTCCCCTCCGACTAGAGCACCGAAAACATCCGAACCTAATAATAAATCGATAGGTGCAGGGGAACCGAAATGTGGATCAGCTAAAGTCAAACCTTCTGTAAGCCGGATAACCGAATTATTTAAAGTAAGTTGAGGCAGGTGACCAATTATATTCTTCATACCAACCACCAGAGTGGTAACCATAGGAAACCGATTAGTGACCGGAGAAAAGGTCACTGAACCCTTCCCACAAATACCGATAGCCTTTGCATTACCAATACCCCGAATACGGTTCTCCGATGGCTCTAGCTGTAATGCTAGCCTGCGAGCTAAATCCGAAGTTATTAGAGACCCCTGCGAGCCTACGTCCAGTAACGCCCGAACTACAATGCCGTTATCCGAATCCGAATTAATATAAACTTTAACTAATGTCGTGGGTAGTAGCACTGTTACTGGAAGGAGCCCCGGGGCAGTATGACCAAGAGAAACCGTATCCTATGGTCTAGTATATTGCTGGTCAGAACGACGAGCAGCATTCCCTTCACCATGACCACGGTGGTCACGAACATGCCGATCCTGTGTCTCAGCCTGGTCATACCCTCTCCGCTGCTGAGCATGAGGCGGAGACCGAGGTTGAGTGCGAGGCGGACTCACTCTCTGTCCAGACCGAGAAGGAGAGCCACGGTGTGACCGTGGTGGATCTGAAGCGGTATGACCCCCGCCCGTACGGGCCGGTGACCGCTCAGCCGAATGCCGCTGGTTAGGGTGGCCCTGATGCAAACCTGACCGATTGAAGCATAAGAGAGGATGATGCTTCCTACTTCCACACGATACACAATTGGGAACCCGCTGACAATATTTGTATCCATGTGGTCCGAGGCAGAAGAAGCAAAACCGATTCTTATCCACATAATCCTTCCGAGCATGTGGAGATAAAGCCTTAAATTCCGAGCAGTTTGACAGACCCTGGTGCTCACGATCGCCACAAAAAAAGCAGCGCGGGTTGAGTGTCAAAGCTGTGACCGGTGGTGACCTTCGACGTGGCCTAGATGGTCCTGCCACTGGCTCCTGAACTGGATGCACAGGGTCCGCCTTGGCACTCTCCAATAACCGACATTCTACCTCAAGAAAATCCTGCAAATCCGAAAATGTCGGGATGATCTCCGCCTCACTCCCACACTTCTGCTCGAACCGTGTCTTCAAAGCCGTAGGCAATTTTGCCAAGCAGATGTGAAGGAGAAGGAAGGACCACTCCTGTACAGGGAAACCGAGCCGTTCTAATGAATTGACCGCCATAACCAAAGGATTGAGAAACTGTGCCCTCAAACCTGCCAACCTGGGGGAAATGGTGGGCAGGCTCAGAATCTGGTCCACATGAACATCCGCAAGCCGACGGGTGTTTTGGTAACGTTTCATTAAAAGCTCCCGTGCTACCTTGTAGCCCTCATCTGAAATCCGAATATGTTGTACCAAACCACGTGCTTCCCCTGAGAGGCAAGACATCAGGTAAGCCAACTTCTGAGCCCCCGACAAATCTACCCGAGAATCGACTAGGCTATCGAAGAGGTTATTAAACCCCACCCACTGATCCAGTTCTCCAGCAAAGGACGGCAGGCGTAAGGGGGGCAACCGCGACCACAGACCATCCGAATCCGACTTTCCGTTATCCGATTTGGTATCCGACCCGTCTACGACGTCTTTATATTGGAGGTTCGCCTCCATAAGCTTATCAAAAGCCTCCAAACCGCGCGTATATTCAAGGCGACAAGCAGACAGAATTTCAGCCTGGGCCGCTACGTCCGAATCCGCAAGTTCTATGATCCGTTGAAACGCCTCTTCAAATTTTATGAATTCATTATTCACAGTCAGAAGTCGCATTTTTAACCGACCCGCATGCTCCGAACGCGCAATAAGGTCCGCACTATCGAGTAACCATTGTAATTTAACTTTGAATACCGAAAAGTTATACTTAAACGACATCGTAAAGTTAGTCACTTACTCACCGAAATTAAGTAATTAAATCACAACACCGAATCTTCTAAGTATTACGCAAACCGAAATTCACTTATTAAACTTCACTATTTAACTTAAAAACTTATTTAAAACGAAAAGTAAACACCGATATACGAAAGTAACCAGTAAAAAACAAGTGATAAGAGTTGTCAAACGTCAAACGTCACAATCAAGTTCACGTAGAACAACCATAGACTAAATCACAAATCCGAACTAACCGACCTCAAATTAATCTGAGTAACCGAACGACAGCGTTTATTGCTGTGAACCCGAACACACCCAAGTACTCAACCTCAGAATGTAATAAGAAACTTGAAACGAAACGAAACGAAATTCGAGGGTAGGTACCTATATTCCTTCGTTGGAATGTGAAACCGAAATATGGTAAATCCGACCAAATAACTACGAAATAACCACGCTCTGCTACCAAAGATTGTATAGATCTGCGCTAGGCAGAGTTGATTGGGCGTAAATACATATATATAATAAAGGTGAAGAGGTGTACCTTGCTTTCACTGCGCCGCTTCTTGCAGGGCCCTGCTCGCTTCCGCAGGCGCGTCTTCAGCTTGGTGCCACTTTGAGTTGGTGTAGGGTGTGTGAGTGTATAATGTCCCGAAAGAAGACCGATAACAAAACAACTTTCACTATCCGAAAACCGCGTTTTACTTTAGACACCTGCGCTCGCGCGTAGCCGCAAAAAAACGTAAAGTTAAGAGTGAGTAGCTGTCACTGTCAGAGCACAGATGACAGCTACGAAGCGTTTACGAAGGTTGAAAACCGAACAGTATTATAAAACCTAATGTGGCGACTAATTATCCCGAGGGGATATCAAACATTCTTCACTGGCAACTACTGGCAATCTAAATTTTGGGTTGGTTGTTAGGTCAGTACACATAAGCAAAAATAGGTTCGAAGTTCCAGGATGGAGCGGAGCGCAGCGACGCTCCATCCTGAAACTTCGGGTGTTAGTTCTTTTTTTTTATATAAAAGCGAAAAAAAATATTTCACTAAAAAACTTAGTTTTGAGTCAAACTTAAATCAGGTTGGTGCATGGAAAAGTCATGGGGCCTACATTATGAAAATGTAGCCAAAAGTATTTTTTTAAGATCTTGTTTGTATTTATTTAAGACCATTTTAGAATTTATGAAAGCCTATTTTAACTTTTTTATCCGCCAATAATTTGTCGCCTTAGAAGAAATTCAATTGCCACAAAAGAAAATCACTGCCAGATAAAATTTAAATAAAACCTCAAAACTCATTAAAAAGCCGCCGCTTTCTACTTAAGATGCTACCTCAAATTAGTCGCCAAAGTAGTTTATTTACGATCTATTTTCAGTTTTTTTAAGATCCGGAATGGTATCAATTTGTCGCCGCGTTAAATACATGCCTTTTTAAATTTGTGGAAATTGAATTGTGAGGAAACCGGGGGTCTGAGGTATTCACGTAACTCAGCACTTGAAATTTCTAAGGGCACACGCGATGTTTAAGTCAATACTCATACCTTCTCTGAGAGAAGGCCCGGAGTGTGACGAATATAGGCTGCATTATAAGCACAGAAAAATAGCAAATTAATATGAAACATAATAATATGAAAAAGAGTGGGTATAAAGTAACCCACTGTTGGGCTTCGTTTCTTCCCTCCACACAAAACCCGAATGTGGTCCACTGCTATCAGGCCCCAACGGAAAGGTGGCCTATAGACCAACAGGATAGTTAGTTCTCTGCGGGCGACTACTCTTTGACCACCAATGTTGTGGTGGTTTTCGTATAGTTCGCCACTTAGCCCTTAATTTTATGTGAAACAATAAAAACGACATTTTGACCCAAAACAAGGCGTAGTTAAAGCAATATTTATCTTAATAATTAGTAAAAACGCGCCAAGTCTCGGTTCATTTGATAAAGGTGCGTGCAAACTACCCACGCCGCTAAGGCACGTCCCAACCGATGCGAAACAAATTTTGACAGCTGACGAAAAAAAATCAGGATTGTCACAAAAAGTTTAGTATGCTACCTTTTATTACCTATAAAATGCAAAATTGCGTATAAAGAGCTGCTAAATAGGCTTAATAATGAAACACGTGTGGTTTTAATGGTGATGGTGGAATTAGGGCCCTCAAACGAATATGTACTGCATTCAAGTTTTTTTTCTCAATACCATGTGATGGTATGAGGTAAAGATAAATGTTCGACTTAACCTCAAATCCAACCTTTGTACTGTGGTTACGAAATAATAAAGTAATCCGGAACTAAGCTAATAATGTGTAGTGCTTACGAAAGTTTCAGTAAAACATAATAAATCCTTATTTTATAGCTCAATAAATCAGAAATCAATAATTTGTTTTAACTATATATTTCCGATTATGTCTTACTTTACACTCAACGTATTTTTGGTTAAGTTTCTAACTTCGGACTATCATATCAAAAACGGTGAAATAAAGATATATAAACAATCACTCCTGCAGTGATCCATTTTCAAAATTCCAAATTAACTCCATTCTTAGCGCAGCGTGGGTTCACAGGGAGCGGCCCGTGGTTCGCGTGATAGGCTTATAGCTTCTATAAATTAAAACATAATTGTGTTATCGTGACCCATGCTTTAATGCATTGCCTGGCGACTTGCGACGCTGCCGGGACCTTGTGTGACGCAGCCCTTTAATAATAGGCTATAGTAAATTGAAACAAAATAGGGACCGAAAGTGTGTTTCCTTCTGATCTTTTACGTCAGAAGAATATATTATATCCTTCACGTAATACATATAAATCACGTCTATGTGTAATAATTAATTATGGGATGAACCTATACAACGTGCTATTGTCATAACGCAAAATCTAATAACCGTTTCTTCAGTGCAACTTTCCACCACAGGGTTGTCTGGAAGAAATTTATTTTTGCAATAAGGCCGCCAATTGTCCAATAAAGAATATTCTCACATTATCTTCTTATCAATAACTACCTAGCTGACCCGGCAAACGTTGTTTTGGCATATTAATTAGTGTACGACCTATTCTCAGACCTACTAAACATACACAAGAAATTTCATAAGAATCCGTGAAGCCGTTGCGGAGGAGTTCGATAAGAAATACTGAGATTTTTATGTATTAGATTAAACCACTTCAAACAAACGAATTTTTAAAGTGTCCAGTTTTAATTTTGTCATTGATACCAGAAAAGAGTTTTTGCATTGCGTTAATTCAAATATCACATTATACACCATGAATTTTGGATAGTTTGAAAGCTATAGCAAAGTGAACGTGCCTTAACAATAGCTACCGAATACGCTAGTTTGTTTTTTTTAAGGCAATTTCCAAAAATATCTCGACACAAACTCGAATCTATTCGAACGATCAGTCACAAGCCAGGAGCTCTATTTTTGAATCACTCGTATGAAATTGTATCGTCGAATGCGACTTAAGTCACACTCGTCTTCTAAGTCGCATGATGTCGTTTTTCCGTATTTTTGAATCGTTCGCCTGAAGTGTTGCCAGTACAATTTGAAGTATTGTATTTTATCCATTCCATGCAGAAATTAAAAAAACCGGAAACTACCGTAACAGAAACGGAACGTAAAACACTGTTTTATTGGCTGTTTAAATAAAAAATCTTTGTCTTTTGATACAAACAAAATACTACTACTGTCATTTTGGTTTGTGTTCTAACCAAGTTCTAACGAAATGTCGAAATCGTTTTTTGACAATTAATCTACCGATCGCCATGCGAGACGAGTGGTAAGGACCATTCGTTGCAGTTCGAGTGATTCAAAAATACGGAATTTCAGATGTCGAACGAAAATCAGTAGAAATCGAGCGCTCGACGCGATACGAGTGATTCAAAAATAGAGCTCCAGGAGCTCTATTTTTGAATCACTCGTATGAAATTGTATCGTCGAATGCGACTTAAGTCACACTCGTCTTCTAAGTCGCATGATGTCGTTTTTCCGTATTTTTGAATCGTTCGCCTGAAGTGTTGCCAGTACAATTTGAAGTATTGTATTTTATCCATTCCACGCAGAAATTAAAAAAACCGGAAACTACCGTAACAGAAACGGAACGTAAAACACTGTTTTATTGGCTGTTTAAATAAAAAATCTTTGTCTTTTGATACAAACAAAACACTACTACTGTTATTTTGGTTTGTGTTCTAACGAAATGTCGAAATCGTTTTTTTGACAATTAATCTACCGATCGCCATGCGAGACGAGTGGTAAGGACCATTCGTTGCAGTTCGAGTGATTAAAAAATACGGAATTTCAGATGTCGAACGAAAATCAGTAGAAATCGAGCGCTCGACGCGATACGAGTGATTCAAAAATAGAGCTCCAGAGCGGTGCGTGCATACCGCGGGTCCGCGGGTCATTACCTATTCTTGTGGAACGGAGAGCCGGTACTAATAATTAGTAAAATAATTGTGGCGCATTTTTTAAGCAAGATTTCTCAACTCCCTTTTTTTACTTACGTCTTTTTAGTTTTTTCATTTTTAACCACTAATTACATAACCGCGGATTTCAAACCAACCAGATTTTAGCGTGTATAGGTTTGTCCTATAATAATTAATTTATCTGTAAGAAAAACATATTTTTGTAAACTTGATTGAATAAATTTAGTACTTTATTAGATAACGCTAAACTATTGATTACTCTTAAGTTCCAACCTATAACAACGGGTTGTTAACGCCAACTAAACAATTTTACATACATAGCAAATTTCACCTGTCCTCATATAAAATTAATCTCAGCTATTTTGCATTCCAAATCAGAACCCTGCCACAAAATATTTACTCCAGAAGGTTAAACTATATACATACCTAAACTCACGCCTGTATCCCATATGGGTAGGCAGAGACCAGGGACTGCCACTTGCCACGACCCTGTCAGATCACTTTTGCTTCCTTAACATTTATCTACCGACTACATTCTTCCTGCAATCCGCTCTATCCAAAGGCTGTCTGAAGAGATCGCTCTAAGCGATAAGATCCCCAATTGTATACCACTAGAAATTATTTGTAATTATTTCACCTGTTTGTGCAACAAAGTGTTCTTTCTCTCTCTCTCTCTCTCTCTCTCATTCATTAGTCGTTGCATGCACGCACGCTGGTTTCGGGCACTATTTTATACACACCGGGACACTTTATCTTGCCCTTTGCTAATACGAGTACATCCCCTATTTGGTCAAACAAATTTTTTTAGTACATAACGAAAAACGCTTATACAATTACCGTTTGGTGGTGTAGTGGATTATAAGGGATTGCTTCTAATGCGTCATGGTTGTGATGTCCGCTGGTAGTAAAAGAACTTACATGTTTTAATTTCTATGCTCAGTTTAGCTTCTGCATACAATATTTCGTATGCATGCACCAGGAGAGCGCCTAAATTAAATCCGCTTTGACGTGAAATCAATATGCAAATTGTGCAAGCTATATTCCCGTGTCTGACATCTATTGCTGGCATTCAAAGACAGTTTCTACTTAGCCTCTATTCTGCCGGGTGATTTTGGAGTCAGTAGCAATATTCTGAGGAAATATTCGTTTCGTTGTGAAAAACAGTATTCATCATCATTCAAGATTGAACAAGACGTCCACTGCTGGACATAGGCCTCCTCCATGGATTTCCAAAAATACCGGTTGGAAGCGGCTTGCATCCAGCGTCTTCCTGCCACTTGGATAAGGTCATCTGTCCATCCGTAAAACAGTATCATTATTGACTTATCAGTAATGGTATGACATATTTGTAAATATTCGTTATTCCCTACTTCTGGTTCGAAACTTTGAATACTCGTATTAGAAAAGTAATGCAGTCCACAAACGGGATTATTTTACTCACAAACAAACTTTTACTGTCGGAGTAACTCTGAAACCACGAATAAGGTATCAGCTGTTCCATACTTGATTGATATTTTTCTCGTGACTTCAGAGTTCCTATAGTAATAATACTAACTTCCACTTGACACAATCACTTGACCTGGTCCCAAACTATGATACCCTGTGCTACCACAAGCATGGAAATACACCCGACGGCGGCCCCAGTGGTAATAGAACCCACGACCTCCAGCATGGTAATCAGACGTGATACCGCTAGACCAACGAGGCAGTCATTCATAATTAAAGTTGGTTGAATTGATGATGTATTCATTGATGAATACAATAAATAAATAGATATATCTGTGCAATGTCCCTTTTTGTGTACAACAAAGTATTATATATACCTATCTATCCACATTAACCCCTGTATAATGTGCATTTGTAAAACTCGATGTGCTACCGATATGCTTTTTTTTACTGTAAACAAAAACTGTCACCCCAATGAGTCGGTGGGCTATTTTCGTGCAATCTTTTACTTCCCGAAATATTAAAAACAAGTTAAAAAGCGGAAGTCTCTATTAACGCCGATTCTCCCCCTCTGTGTTGTGAGAAAGGTGTGTACAAGTTTTTGTAACACGATCATCCGTAAAAGATAAAATATTTGTTGATATTCGATGTCATGTTGTGTGTGACATTATCATGAATTCTACCTAACTACAACTTAAGTAAACACTACACATTCTGAATGTGTAAAGTGAACAGCGGTGGTAGCCTAGTGGGTAGAACATTGGACTCGGAAGCGAAAGATCCAGGTTCGATTCCCAGTGCGGGCATATACCTATGACTTTGTTTTCTACGTTATGTACATTTGTGAAGTTACAGTAGCAGTACCACTCGCTAACTGTGAAGGAAAACATCGTGAGGAAACCTGAGTGTCTGAGCTATTCACATACCTCAGCGCTTGAAATCGCCAATCCGCGGTGGGCACACGTGGTGATTAAGCCCTTAAGTTTAAGGTTTAAGTTTTATTTGGTTTTAAGTCATATTTTGATGAGGCAATAAATACTTTTTTTTCTTATCTTACTAAACTTATTAGATCAGATATCTATGTCCCATCAATAGAACCCACTTGGGCATTGAACCTCACACTTTTTCCCTCTGTGCTCATACCGACGATGGGGTCGTTGCAGTCATCACAGACTTTGCACTATGTAAACTAAACCCGGACTGTCAGAAACACAAATTCGATTTCTTAGATTGAGTGGCGTTGGCGCTACTTGGCGTGAAGCGTTTGTACTATTTTACCATTGTTTGTAGTACAAATTTCAAATACCGAATGTTTTGGTTTTAAATTTATTTTTTTGAAGATTAGCTATAAAAAAACTCCATTTAGTAATACTTACATCATTTCATGCCAGTGTGCCTCAAAAAGAACATTGTAACTCTACTGAAAAAAAAAGGGGGGGTTAAGGTCAGGTCAGGTCACCTGCCTTTCCTTACTCAAATTCTGATGGTTTACTCAAAACTAAAACATAAGCAACTAATCATAAGAGCTGAGGCCATTAAAAGAGTCCACGTTCTATTGAAACAGCCTGCAGCCATGTCAAGACACTTTTCTCAACTCTCTAGACGGTCCATTCATAATCTTATTTTACCCCTTGCCCTATTTTGTTGGGCGCGGCAACGGTGCTAAAAATAGCAACCCTAAACTTTTTAATAGCTGCCCGCTTTATAAGGCGTCTTTCAAACAGTCCAAGTATGTAGCGACGGTATCCGCAGGCAGTGCCATCTCTGGAGCTTTGTTTGTACCCAAGGGACTGCTTTTTAATTACTCTATACTGAATTAATTATTTGAAAACGCGCAATTCACAGAGTCTTTTGTTTGTTTCAGGACTTAATTTTCCATTTTCTACTTTTGGTTTCTATATTTTGCTTTCGCAGTCCAGCAAAAAGATAAAGTTTGATGTGTACAACAAAGATGTAACAAGTATACGCATGCATTGGATGCGAGTGAATGATCGTCGATCTCCTCTCTTTATCTCTTTCTTCTTCAGAGAAGGTCAATGGGACATATCCGTATACGTCCCACTGGCCTTCTCTGAGGACAAATGCATATAATTGCTATAGGTTCAACGATATAGGCCAAATAAGCAACGCCGATAACACCCCGAGACTGTGGGACGTCGCGAGCGCCGACGACTTTTACGACCCCGGCACAAATTGCTTATTCTCATCACATTTTAAATACACTTCCGAACGTAGGAAGGTTCACTTCTATAAGTAGGTAAGCCCTTTGCCACGAAGTAGACGGTAGTGACTCGTTACTTATATTACAAGAACCTACCACCGTGGACTGAGATTAAGCACTGGAGTAATAGTATATTAAAACGTATTTTTTACATACTTTAACATAGTCATAATCACCCGCCTATATCCCGGAGAGGTAGGCAGAAACTAGGGTTTATTTCTTGTCACAATCATGATAAACCTATTTCGCGTCATCAATGCTGATGCACGCTCGCCGGTTTCGGGTAGATCTAATCTTGCCCTCCGCTAATACATCCCCTATTTGGTCGACATAGGTATATCCGCACGTAGCGTCCCTTACCGCCCCTTCCACACACGTTCGTACGATTTATTTATTTTGTCATTATACCTAATTTAATTACAAGGAGTGTATGTCCGCAAAAATTTAACAATGTTCAGTTTACATCCATAACGTAAACACTAGAACTAGAAATAAGCTTGCTTATTCTAAATTTCGTTTAGCCAAGGTAAATACATCGTTTGTAGGCTATCGCGTTCGTTTTTACAACGGATTTCAAGAACATGTTCTATCCTTATCTGAAAATAAATATAAAAAAATCATTAAAAAGTCGCTATGTAAAAAGCGTATTATATAATAGACAAGTATATGAACGATATATATACGAACAAGTATAAGCTCTTGGTAGTAAACCAATTCCACTGCAATTTCATTGTTATTTAATTATTAATATTATAATTTATTTACTTTTAAAAAAGTGTACTGACGACGTGATTGCGTATTAATAACTACATCACACATTTCATAGCTGAAAAGAACTCAATCGGCAGGTTTGCTAAAGGTCATTCGAATGGTGGCGTGATGGCCGGGTCACCTATCTCCCTCTATAATGGTTGTTGTGACTGGTGGATGAACCCTGCGTTATGCTCGTGAACGGGTGTTGTTCGTGTGTCTGGCTGCAGCATTAATGTTTTTCCTACTTTTGTATGAAGTAGGTATTATTTTGGCTTTTAAAGTTATTGATGGCAATCACGTAATCATATCATATAGGCGATGATGTATAAGTTTAAGGTGATTTGAAAAAAGATGGTCAGAGTGGATTTTTTATTCCCGTTGCCTTTTTCTCCACTCCACTCCACGAAAGCAGCGGCTAATATAGTAACGTAGTACATTGACATTCAGCAAACCGAATGTAAATTCTTTACCTTGAAATAAATTATTGATTTCTGACTTAATACAGGAAATACTACCCAGTAGAATAAACCTTTTCATAAGTTAGGTAGTCAAAGAGATAGGCTGGCTGGAGTAACTCACAGCTTTGCTACGTACATAGCCTCAACCATGGGGCTAAGTGCGGAAATATCAGGGTTAACTAACAAACTAAACCTTTTCATTGTGCAATTAATTACGCAATGGTTTTAACTGTAATGTAATTATTTTTCTTGCAATAATAAATAATTGTTGCAGCAGTTTCAATAGATATAAAGTTATAGTTCAAGTTGGAATATAGAAACTTTTATCTACAGAGGCACGTAGGAAAGTCTACTCTACTAACCACAAAAGACATCACTGGAGTATTTCAAAACATATATGCCTACCTCTCATGTGCTCTAAGCTCTACGCCTAAGTTTCCTAATATTAATTTTCAAGTTCCAAATTACTTGTTCGAGCCACGGAATAATCTAGAGACCACATAGTTGTACCAATGACTAAGTGCCTTTACCAACCTACTAAAACTGTGGTGGTTCTTGGCTTCCCACTTCGAGAACGGAACCCCTGGGTCACTTGTTTCCACGGGCTTAAAAGTTAGTACTAAGTAATAATATGTAACATTAAACTTTGGCCGGCTAGATTATGATAGGACAGAGGGAAAGATCTATCTAATTTGTTATACTCGTACAAAGTCTGATGGTGGGTACAATACAGACCAAACCAGCGAGTGCAAACGAACGGTTCAGTCTGTTAATTACAATTGGTCTGTGACCATTTAGTGTGCCCTGGCCAGGTTCAGGCTAGTCCGATGTCTTGATTTGTTATTTCGTATATAATAGATACTTTTTCCGGTCTTAAAAAATGGGTGCTACGAATCGCTGACGTCGCACATCCATCAATCACATCCTCAAAACTAGTTCAAACGTCAAATAAAACATCACCGAAAAAGTCACATTCATTATATCAAATCCAATTCTTTCGCATACCTTATTCACCTTTAGAGCTTGGGTATTTTTTAGAAGCTCACGATGCTCATAAACAGTTACATATTAAACGGGTCTAATCGCGATTATGTATTAGGTAAAACGTTGGGAATTTAAGTAATAAAATTTTACCTATAAAAAATTGCGATTAGACCTTAGTGCTCTTCAATTTACTTTGACACGGTTCTGCATCACACGTCCGAGCGCACGCTCAGGTCTAAGATGGGTCCTTGTCGGGGTGTTGCCGCCGACTGAATGACATCATAATCATCGTATCATCATCACTTTGACACGGTTACATTCTCTATGATCGTGCGCGTTTATACTTTGTTTCGAAGAAAGTACAGCCCTAATCAATCTTAAGCTGTATTTTTTTAAATGGCCGTTTTATTATGAATTAGTTTGTGTTACTGGCATGATAGTCCGCTGGCTCGGATATCGACTGCTAAGTCAGACTTCGAAAGTTACCATTTTGCGGTAATGTTGGAGTTTAAACTTGCTCCTTGGCCACTCCGGATATCCTGTCTGTTCCTGATCTACATCCGAAAGTAGGAGAGGACTGATGTGAACTCTCGTCGAGGGAATTGAAATGCCAAACTTTAGAACGAAGAGCTTAGTTTCAATTGATATTACTATTGCCACTATTTGCCACTGTTTGATTTGATCGATAGGTTAAAAAAATTGATTCTCGAGGAAAATCAAAACGAGAAAAACACACAAGCACAGGTGTAATTAAAAAATAAAACAAATTCCCCTTTCCTGCCTTTCCGTTTCAATTAAACTGGGAAAAATTAAATTTACGATATCGTTTCGCCCTCGTAATCGGCGTCCGTTATTCGCTTTTATTCAATGAAAGATGAATTTTAGCTGAAAGATGAGTTGTTGTAGCATATACGATAATATGCTGTAAAGAAGGTAGACTTGTACAGGGTTTCCTCAAAAATGCACAATTGTTGAAACACGTCAATTAGAGTTTGTCATTTAAAACAATTTTTATTCTAAGACTTTTTTTAAATTTTTCATTGAAAAGTAATTATCTTTAATGTTTTATTTATTTCCAGTGGTGCTGTTTGATAAATAGCGCTTAAAACCATATGTGACTCAAAGAATGGACGTTAAGCGCAAATTTGAAAAAAAAATTATGTAATATCTTAAAAATTTGAACTCTGACAAAAAACCTGTAAATAGGATAGTTTTCTTTTATAGTTTGGTGGTCAGAGTGGAGCGTTTTTACGCTGCCTTTTTCTCTGCTACAACGAGTTGAAGAGAAGTCGAGACCCGAAGACAGCGCACAACATTATACACTGACATTTAAGAAATCGAATCTTTACGATGAAATAAATTTTTGATTTCTGATTTGATTTCTGATTGAATAAGACTTGTTGCAAAACACAAACTCCATCTGGGGTATTTCAGTATTTATTAATTCTATAGGTAACTTTGTAGTGTAGATACCTGTGCAATTTTAATATCATTGAAATATCTGGAAACCAGCTTGCTATTTCATTGAGTAAAAACCGGCGAAGTGCGTGTCGGGCTACACGCAGTGCAGGGTTATGTAGAAAGAGGGATTTTTATCTGCTTTACAGAACTAACAACTTCATCAAAGTAATTTTTAACGGATTTTGTACGAGGATTTACTTTTATAAGTTTGTTTTCTATTGCTCGTTAACTTGTGAAGCCTACTTAGCCGTGATAGTTTTCCTTTTAAGTTCATATGTGCTACTGCCCTGAATTTTTTCACGTTTCTACAATCAACTGCTTAGCCGGAAGAGGTCGGGGGAGACCAGTAGTAGTAGGGCTACTTGACAAAAAATTTCGTTGGTCTTCCTACACCGACAAATATTTTTAAACGAGCAATCCAACGATACCCCACACTATCGTATAGACGAGAAAAAAAATTGCATTCCTAATTTATTGTAAGGGAGACACCAAATAAAAAAAATATTTTCGATATCTTATTCTTCCGTTTTGTCTGCGTAATAAATATGTACATCTATGCCAAATTTCAGCTTTCTAGTAATTTTTGTCTCTGTGCTACGCCGCGTACAGACAGACAGACAGACGGATGGACATGGCGAAATTTTAAGGGTTCCTTGTTGACTACGGAACCCAAAAAGCACAATACGAAAGATTCAAAAATGCAAGTTTGTAATAATGTGTTACGACAATTATTTCTAAGCGTTGAATTTATTTTTAAATCTAAATTCATGTTTGCACGAACCCCTAGTTTTCCCTATTTACATGCATACGCTTAGTATTTTTTATGATTTGCTAAGAGACTATAACTGAGTTAACCTCCTTCATTACGTACTGGCTTAATGGTAAAAGGCTTAATGGGGCCCATCAGTACGCATTAGCGGGTATCAGCGTCAATGTAAAACAGTATTACGCACCATAAGCCATGCGTGAACATTAGTTTCCCGTCAACACACCATTGTATCGCCATTTTATGATGTTAATTCCGAAATATTGTGAAGAAAATTACCTTTAGGCGTTGGTTATCCGATTTATGGCTGGTTTGCTAGCAAATAAAATTAATACACTGTTAATTCTTCACTGTAAACTCAGTAGTTTACAATTTATTCAGTTTTTTCTTAGACTTTATCAAGTGTATAAAATACGAAAAAGAAATAAAAAAGAAAAAGAGGCTGTGCACATACGGTGGAAGTGGATACTGATGCGATTTTATATATTATTTACGTGCAGCCTCACCCGATCCGAGCGTGACATTTCAGATTCGTTCACTGTTCTACTCGATGAAGTCCGTTAAAACTACGAAATATCGCTGAGGGCTTCCGGCCTCCGACCTTTCTCTTACTATTGTAACTATACTTTTTGGGGCAGCCTGTATGTATGAAGTAATAAAGGAAAACCATTGAACTAGGCCTGTTTTAGACTTAGACAGTACGCGGGCAAGAAGGTAGATATAAAAAATTGGACTCACCACGGGTCAGTGCAGTAAAAAGAATATAAATTGGATTCGTTTAAAAAGTCCAAAGCTCTTTTTAAAAACTTCTCCAGCCAGCCAGACACAATTAAACGGCACGAGATTAAACATGCAAGACGTGTTTCTGAACCCAGTCCATACATTTCCAGGTTTGCGTTCTGGAATGTTCGTGGAACGGCGAAATGTGCAAAACTTTCCACTAGGAGACTGTCGGTGTCACGTGTATTCTGTACACGAAACGAATATAATTTAAGCCTCGTTAGCAATGCGCTTTATCCTTACTGCTGGAATGAGTTGAAGTTTAACTACCAGAAGTTGGACTTAGTCAAGCTGCATGGGCATAGTCTGCCTATTTCTTAGTTGACTATTATGCACAATATAAGTACAGTCAACAGCACGTCAACTTTTACACGCGTGCATTCTATTTGGTTACATTATGGGTGACTTTGCAAAAATGCAGCGAAGTATCGATCAACTTTGAATATACCCGCAGATTGCTTTTAGTATTAAAATTTCGGTATTAAAATTACAGGAATAGATCTATTCCAGTCGTGAGTGAAGAGGTGAACGTCGAGTTCTTGGCGAATGCATTCCGCAGTCCTGCTTATCATGTCCCAGTGTGTCACAGTATAGACATTGATGGTAGGTATATAGATTACAGCCACAGATAGATCACAATGAGTTAAAGAAAAAAGGTCTTTAAAGCTGGTCCACCGGTCTGTAATTGCTGGTATAAGTAACCGGTATATCTTAGTACAGTCTACAGAATGTCAACCTTCACATCCGTGAACGCTACTCAATGGAGAACTTGCACTAAAAAATGTTTTAATAGAGTAGGAAAGGACACGTTAAAAGATAAATAAACGCGGCATTTTTTTTTCTCTGCGACTAAAACTTTTTTTTTTGTAATATAACCAGTCGAAAAGTCAACATAGTCACGTGGTACTAAAAAGCGCCATAAAAATCAACCTAAGACTATGAAGTCACTCCCTAACGTAACGCCTTATAGTATGTATGAAGCGTTTATCAATATTTGAGTTATCTCGTAAAATAATGTACACTGTACATGCATAAAAATTTATAAGAAAACCTTCAGAATTCAATGACAAAACGAAATCTAACAAGTTTTATGTTATTAGAGTAACTTTATTTTTTGCATATTTCGTGACCCCGAAAACCCCGAAAAAAATATTTTTATTGTTTTATTTTTAATTTTTATCTAGGTTTTTATATGACTTCTATGGTATAAAAGCAATGTCACTCCAATCTAAGTTAGACGCAAGTTCCCCATTATACTACGAGCTACATTGCAAATTACAGTGAAGTCCAGTGTTCTAGTGTAGATATGTATGTGTGCTCCAATGGTTAATTAGGTACGCGTCAAGGGAAGGAAATTACTGGCACGCGAGCCTGATGCCCGCTTTGTTAGGGTTCATAAAGGAGCTTAGTAGCATTAATTAAACGGGCGCGTATTAAAAAGTAGACATAATCTCCCGTCTTTGTCTATACCAGTCGACTAACGCAGCTGAATAAACGGGAGATTTCTAGACCTGATTCGCTTCGAATTCAGTGCCATAAATGCTTTTTATTTGCGACAAAGGAAGCTATAGATAGAGGTAGATGAACCTATCAATTGTATAGTCACTCTGTTTAGAACAGATCACCTTATACGGAGATGTTATATCGAAAAATTACCAAAGCGTACAGTTATGAAGAAGGTGTAGCTACATACTTAACATAAGCAGCCTATATACATCCCACTGTAGGGCACAGGCCTTCTCTCAGGGAGAGAGTATGGGCTTTATCACCACGCGTGCCCACCGTGGATTGTCGATTTCAAGCGCTGAGATATGTGAATAACTCAGACACCCAGGTTTCCTCACGATGTTTTCCTTCACAGTTAGCGTGTGGTATGGCTACTTTTACGCTAAATAACCTCACAAATGTACATAGATTAGAAAATAAAGTCATAGGCACATGCCCGCACTGATCGAGCAAGGTCTCTCGCTTCCGAGTACAATATTCTACCCACTAGGCTAACACCGCCTGCAGCTACTATCTACCCATATTACATGCTTCCTACAATTTCACTACACTACAGAACTCGGTTTTTTTTTTCTGGCGAGTGGAAAAAAGAGTATGGTTGACAATCACATACCGCTTGCGCCACTTGGTAATTTTCGCTTGCGGTAAAAATAGTGTGAAAATTATAGTGCGTTGGAGCCCTTAAGCTATCAATGCAAACAATGTCGTAAAACCGGCATAGTAAAGACAATCGCGACAATTATTCACCTACCCCACACTAATACGCTTTACCCGACGATGACAAAGCGACTGGTTCATTATTTATGATCATCTGTTCTGCATTTCATCACAGCAACACACGAAATGTGTACTACAGAAGTGTCACTAGGCCATTATGATTGCTGTTTCGTGTTAAACAATAGTTCCTCTATTACAATTTCCCTATGTTAATTTGTACAGGGTAACAATAACCCCCTTTCTTTTCAGAAAGATATGGGAATTCGTCCATATGTTACCGAGAAGAGAAAGCGTTACTCACCAATACAAACAATCTTTACGAAGAGAAGAATTTTGGAATCAATTTCACTAAAATTATAAGCTATGACACCAAAACAAGAAATAATTTTTCGCGATTTTGAAGTTATCCCTATAAAATCTATACTAGTAACTTTGGTTTAATATAATTTTGTTGCTGTGAATTTCTATTAAAATAAATTAAATAATGTAAGTTATTCGTATTCGTGTGTAAGGGAATTTTCGGAAAGTTAAACTATCACAATAAACTGTGTGTAAATGAAAATAAACTGCTATCGTCGAAAACTTGTACCTAACGGAGTTAATGAACTAGCTGATGGTTTACTGAACCACCTTGGAATATATAAAACATGTTAAGTGTGTGCTACTAATACAATAATAAGCGGTTTCGAATAAGTTTGTTTCGCTCCTCTAGGTTTCCGGTGAGGGTAGAGATGGCTATATTCTGATTATATATCAGATTGTTATGTACCCACGAGTGCTAAGTTAAACTCTTGTAGTAAACAATACAAACCACGTTTCTGTACACGGACGGGGCCCACGCACCTGATTTGCAATGTCTCAGACGCCAAGCAAGTAGGTGGTGCGGTTGGGCTGATCCTTCGCCTGTCCGGTGCTAGGGGCATTCTGGGGAGATAGGTAGCAGATAATTTTTTTTTCAAAAACAGACTGTTTCATAATCATCATCAGCCATTTGACGGCCACTGCAGGACATAGGCCTCCCTCATGGTTTTCTAACCATGAAGGGGTTTGCCATAATCGCCACACTTGGCAGGCGGGTTGGCGATCGCAGTATGCGGTTCTAATCTCAGGAAGACGCTGCTGCCCGTCTCCTGTTAATTTATTTCCTTAGTCGCTCCTACGACATCCACCGAAGGAAATGGAGTGACGCTATTCTTAATCCGGCGCCACACGGATGGTATCATAATAACAAAGGACAAAAGACTCAGCGTTGAGATTTGTTTCGCTTTGACAGAAAAAGGGGGGAATATGTGAAACTGTGTGTTGCGTCCATGTGCAGTGGGCTCACCTTAACCCCTAGGAGTTGTAGTAAAACGTATTTAGGCTGGTTAAGCTTATGATAGTGGCGGTTATAGAAAGAAGAAACCAGTTTTATAGATTTAAGTTTTTAATAATTTTACGCCTTTGGTGGGTATAAATAAATTTAAATTAAACTTTGGTGAATCTACCAAAGGTTTGCGTAGAACGTAGTAACTATCTTCTTGGCACATCGATTGCAAAAAGTATTTACTTATTTGCCAAGCCGCGTCAGAAGCTCACTGCCTGTAGCCTACCGAATTTGCACCAGCAAGGGTAGTGTGACGGTACCAGTCACGCGTTTTGTGGCGCTAAGATATCTGAATTTGACAATAATTTACTGGAAAGTCGCCACTTTTGATGTTAAAACGCGCGACTAGCGTCGTTGTACTACCTATGCATAAGTATGAGAGGGCTCTTTAGTACCAATAGGTACAAAGAACTAAACAAATGTTAACTTTTAGAGGTTAAAATGATTATTTCCGACAAATATGTGGTTCCTGGTCGTCCACGACAGCTTATAATATATAATTTATTAAAATACGTCACTTCCTGTTGATAAATACTCCGTCCGTTCACTCGAATTCGTTCGTTGACTCGATTCACGACTTGTCACTTTTGACAAGTCGGTGGTATAAAAGTCAGGCGCATAACTCCAGCGATGTCTTTTTGAAACCAGACCCAGACGTCGGAGAGAACAGACGTGCTACCCGTTGTTATTTTTGAAAGTGATAATGATCGATTGTGATTATGAGGGTGAATTTCGTAAAGTAATTAGAAAAGTGACTTAAAAGTTTGTGATAATTTAAAACGGCTTGAACGAATCTATGAACTTACAAATAAAAGTACTAAAAACAACGAAACGTATCAGCTATTAAAATAATTAATTAAATGCCTAGAGTTATACATTTTTTGTATATAGTCGAGAAAATGGAGGTTGCTCTTTGAGAATAGCCCTAGGAACCAGCGTGGGATGATTATGTCAGTGGAAACATGATTTTCTACATTTCTCGTTGCGTGTCTAATCAGAGATAGAGTTACATTTATCAAGATACGAATATCGTGCGCGAATAACGGTATTTTATAACGATTCCGACAATATCGTGGCAAGTGATTTGCCATTTTGCTGCGGTGATTGATTTTACTATGCCACCTCCAGGCTGAATGAGAAATCACTGGTCTTCTAGTGGGCATGAAGCTGTTTCCTCGAGTAGAAGTTTCATTTATTCTACATTAAGCGTGAAATTTGTACCAAACAATTTAGGCCATGTAAAGAACTTAATAAAAAACTGGCCAAGTGCGAGTTGGACTCGCGCACGAAGGATTCCATACCATTATCTATACAAAATTTGAATATTCCAAGCGTCTGTTGCCGTTATTAATATCGAGCAAAAACTGGCAAAAAAATTAGTTGTATGGGAGCCCCCCTTAAATATCTATTTTATTAAGTTTTAAGTACTTGATGTTATAGCGGCAACAGAAATACATCATCTGTCGTAATAGTTAGACAGCTGAAACATCAGAAATATTTCAACTGTCTAACTATCGCGGTTCATGAGATACAGGCTGGTGACAGATGGACGGACGGATAGCGGAGTCTTAGTAATAGGATCCCTGATCTTGAGTGCCTGCTTTAATGGATCTTAAATCCACATAATTTATGTTACACGAAAATTGTCATAGGTAATGTTGTAGGTAGGTAGGTGAGGACCCACACCCACTTAGTGCCTGGGAAATTTAGATTATCTATACTTACTCACTACCCAGTTCTTACCATTCTTAACTTTTGTGGCTCTAATTCACTGGATAGACTTCCGGAACCAACTAAGCCACGGGTTTCCTTATGACAATGTGTGTCACCTTCCGCAAGTAATTTTGCTACCACAAATTCAACATGTTAGGTAGGTAATTAAGAAAACCAAGTGATAATGTGTGCCGGGATGCGAAACCAGAATCTCTCGAGGTCCTAGGTCAATCTATGCGTAAGCGTATCATAAGGGATGTTTAAATACAGGCACCTAAACCTAAAGCTACACACACTGGACACAAAAACTATCTAGGTATATATTTTTTTATTTTATCTACGCGATAAGACCGCCAATTGTATACTACTACTTAGATATAAGAAACTATTTTTAATTCCTTCACCTGGTTGTGCAACAAAGTGTTCTCTATCCATCTATCTACTTTTATTTTTTCTGGAAAGGTGATAAAATTTTTGGGCTTGGGCCTCAACTCGCCCTTAACTAAACTCACCGGGCGGGTGAGTTGTCTCTGTGAATTTTGGAGTAGTAGATTCACCCAGTGTGCTAATCGAGTGTAGGTGAGTTTCAGAAATCCTCCCAAGTTCATCGAATCCGGTTTTGATCACCCCAAACAGTACTTTTTAGTCAGCTTGTATTCAATTAATTCGTAAACATTAAAGTGGGCTGCGTTAACCACCTCAAAATTTTGCAGTTAGCAACATACCTACACTTGGTAAGCACACTGGGTGAATCTACCACTCCAAAATTCACAAGGTGACAATTCACCCGCAGGGTAAGTTTAGTTGAGGGTGAGTTGACGCCTAAGCCAATTTTTGACGCAGCGTAAGTATAAATCGGTTCTTCGATCTTAAACAATCCCGATGTTTTTCATGCATTACGAGTTTAACATTTTTAATCTATTTTTCAGAAGCTTCAGGAAAAAATATTTGATAGACGGTTCTTGATACATTTCCGAAAATAAAAGGAAACAGAAAGAAAGTGTGACTTGGAACTTGAATATCTTTCTTCGGCATTTTTTCTTTAGATAACTCTGTTCATTATGAAGCAGAGAATAGTGCAGAGTGGGTCTTAGGATGAGCGTTAGTTTGTTAACACCTAGTGCATTATTAATGCTTATTATTTGCTTTATAAGAATGATGAATTAACATTTGTGTTAAACCATTACCTAACAAAAAAAGTTATTGTTAAATTACAACGCTTAACTCTACGCTGAGTCAATTTGACGAGAAACTCGGCTTTTAATTAACCCTGTCAGGCTGTCAGATAAGCCAGGAACTTTGTTAATTACTTTCCAAATTCCGTCGATACAACCATCCCTTTACGCCGCTGTCGATCTATAAAGTCAAATACTTGGCCAACGAACTGGCACCGAACGAAACTTAGTTACCTAAACAAACTGCGTCCTTTGTAAACAACATGGGCTCTACGTTATTCGAGTTGAGGACATTGCATTTGGTGTCTTGTCAAATAAAAATGATGCTGCTATTGATCTTCATTCATTCATTCATTCTGGCTCAGGGACCCAAAATGGATATTGGCCTCCGCAACAAAGAGACGCATTTTTCTTGCACTGCCTCCCTCCAATCATCCAGCTGGAGCTCACGCAGGTCTCTTTCGCATGAGCGGTCTTTCCAGCGATACTTTTTCTTGCGATACGTCCTTGATCTAAAATATTTTAATTAGCTAAATTTTGGTAAAAATGGTGACTTATTGAACGTCACAATTTAATCACGATCGTCAATTTTAGGAACTACATTATGTGTTATTAAATTCTTATATTATTAGCTTCACTATCAGCATACGAAAGTTTTAGTTCATAAAATCTTATAATTTCATTACGTTTTGAAGTAACGAAACTAGCTTACATTGCATACTACACCATGTGACAGATAAACGCTCGTTTTAAGCAAACAGCGCAATTTGGATTGAACACACTGACAGCAATCAGCACCCGCAGTCTCCAAAGCTAACACAGAGGGGCCCTGCCATCAAATTTTATCATCTCTGTTGACAATGTTTTGGCTAGCGGCCGTCAATTGGCGTCAACGGGTGCCAATAAACAACGTAGACAGGGTTTTATGACGCGAACAAAAAATGTGTATCATCAGATTTCATACAGATTTATATACGTCGACAGCTCAAAGGTTACTTTCGTTTTCTTTGTTTCTTATGTTTTCCTCATGACTGAGGGACGCGACTGCTGCCGGTTGCTTGATCTAAAAATGTTGATGCTGAACATATCTAATGTAGATATTTTTCCAAAATATGTACTTTATTTTGATATTGTGCTATAGTGGAGGCACAAAACAAGGATAAATACATTATTTACTGTTTTGTTAAGTGATCCTGTACATTTTTGTTGCAAATTCGTCGTTACTGTAACTGAATTAGAATTTTGTTAGAAGCTGGCTCAGGGTGAAGTAAGTGGACTGTAGAATTGTAGATACAAAACGCGGCACTCGGAACCAGAGAATTTATAACCTCTAATTTAACACAACACACGCACCATGGATTCGGTCACACAGAGGGAGACACTTTTGTATTACCAACCTAAAGAGCTAAACTAGGAAACATGACGAAATACTTGTGTTGCCATAAACAAATTTAATGTAACTGATTAGAATGCACGTATGTAAACGTGATGTCGACTGAACGTCTTTCAATGTCCTAGTGTATAGCTGATCTGAGGATTTGGTCCAGATAACGGCTGGATGAATGAGGAAGTACAAACAATACAGCATTAGCGAACTCTTTAAGCAATGGACGAGATTGTCGGAGAGCCCAGTCAACATGCAATGCAAAAGGCCTATGCACGGTAGTTGGCCTTTCCATGGGCTGTATATATAGGTATGTAGATTATCATCATCATCATTCAGCCACAAGAAGTCCACTGCATAGGCCTCCTCCATGGATTTCCAAAAAGACCGGTTGGAAGCGGCTTGCATCCAGCGTCTTCCTGCCACTTGGATGAGGTCATCTCTCATCTTGAAGTGGCAGTGGGCGGGGCACATAGCACGCAGAACTGATGGCCGATGGGGCCGAAGTTCTTGAATGAAGACCACATATCGGCAAGCGCAGCGTAGGACGACCAGCCACAAGATATGTAGATGTAGGTATAGATACAATTTTTGTTGCAAAGTTAGAAATATTCTGAGACAATCATGGGAAATAAAAATGTTCTAATCAAAAGTGACAGTTTTCTGCATAAAATTTGGATTGTTTCGTAAGAGTTACAACAGACTTATGACCAGCAGTGAATTCCGTTCATGAGCTACATAGGTAGAACGCTACAACAACTTTTGAAGTGCGCGTAGAAAACAAGGCGCATTGCCCACTGAAAGCACTTCGCCGTTTGCTTTTTAGCCATCAACACTTTGTTTGGCAGATTCTGCGAAGTCATTATAAGTGTCTAAATTGGGGTTCTCGTGCCATTGCTGTTATGTTTTTAATAAGAGATCGTTACGTTATGACTTATGGTTGCGATTTAACAGTTGGCATAAAAATGCTTCGTTCTAGTTTAAGACATACTTAAGAGGCCGAAAAAAGCCAAAAACAAATTCACATTGTCTATGTAATCTTCATTGTATAAAAATGTCGGGTCACAGTGTTTGTTATCGAACTTCTCCAAAGCGGCTTGACCAATTTTTTAGATTTTTTTTTGTATATATTTGGTAGGTCTTAGGATAATTAATATGGCAAGACGTTTTCCGGGTCAGCTAGTTTTTTATAATACCTTCCACATAACACACTAACTTGTCCTGATCCAAACTAACATACACTGTACTGTGATAACTAGACAGAGAAATCACAAACATCGAAATTCCAGCTATTTTCATTTTAAAAAGACTTAGTTTCCTTACCTCCCTTAGAAAAATACTTAGAAAAAGTTGCAAATATAAATCTCCTTGGCTATTTGCTATCAATATAACGATTTTAAACTAGACTTGAATTTAACTGCATGCAGTTTAAGCACAATGTTATTCATTACCATTAGTTGGAGCAATAACACCGATCCCCGTAACAATTAACTTGATATTAACTATCCTCTCTGCAAGCAAAACTGAATTCAAGAGCTATCCACCTAAGGTTCTGTTTTATTTGCGATCTCGTTGCATGCAGTCTGCTTTTAGCAAGCAAAACATAGCACAGGTGAAGCCTTCATGAAAAGCCTCGCCATAAGTCTGCACAAGTTTATGAAAGCACTACTGCGGGCTTTGCGCTTGTTTTGTTTATATAATGGGAGTTTCAGGGAATAATTATGTCTGATGCTTGTAAGATGCGCTTGTGCTTGCAGTGCAGTGTATTTTTTATTTATTTATTTATTTATAGACCGTTTGCTTCACATTCGTGAGGTATTGAGTTCGAATCCTTGGAACATAAATTACGTAACTAGATCTATGAATTTGTAAGCGCAATAGTATTGTTAGTTGATCTGAAATTTCCCCACTGAGGGCCAGTTTCTGAATTAAGAATTTCGCTGAGTAAATAGTTAACTGTAGTGCTGTATTTAGTATTTACTTCGTTAAATTCTCAATTCAAAAACCGGCCCTTAGTCTCATGGTTGGGCCATTGTACGTAGAAAAGATGTACAATTACACCAGTCAACCTATCTCTTCGACACCCAGCAGTCTGGGTTTGCATCTGCAGGCATCCTGAAGTGACACAATTCACTTAATGTAAAGGAAAACTTCGTGAACAAACCTTGGTGTTTTAAACGTGCTGATTCTTTGACCGAAGGTCTGTGCTGTATTAGATGGTGAATAGTATTTTTATAGTTTAAAAAATAACTTGATAATTATTGGTTACGCGTTAAATGGGTCCAATGGCGAATAACGTTAATTAAAATCAGTGGATAGTAGAGCGATGTGGAAATATCGCGAATAATTAATAGTTCATCATCATCAACCCATTATGTCCCCACCGAGGGGCACGGGTCTCTTCCCTGAGGAAGGTATAGGCCATACTCCACCACGGGGGCCAAGTCCGGATTGGTGGAGGCTTGTAGACTAGTGGCTCGTCTACTGTCAGAAGTTGTCAAGCCGCCCTAAGGCCTCTGACTTGGCTTAACGACTGCCATCTATCGACGGCAGCCGGCACCAACAGCTTAACGTGCCTTGCGAAGCGTTAGAAGTTATTGGATGACTATTGATTACTATTTATTTATACCAATACAACTAACAGTAAGAAACTAGGTGTTGTCAGCAAAAAAGATTAGCATTGAAAGAGCACGCGACTGTATTGTCAACTATCAACCCACATTGGTACCATGCTGTGCCTACTTGAAGGAAAACGTTGTGAAGAAACCTGAGTTTCTGAGGTGTTCACTTACCCCAACGCTTAAAATTGCCGATTCGTGGTGGGTATGTGCGATTATTAAGCCCATACTTTTTCTCTGAGAGAAGGCTTATGTTCTGCAGTGGAATATATTTTGGCTGCCTCTTTACGTATCCATTACTAAATTTATCACATTAAATTATTATTTGGAACAGACTCATTAACCCTTTAAAATGTGAAAATGTTTTTTTTATGCCAACTTAAATACCTTCTCAACTAATCACAAGCCTGATCATTATTTAACTCGACAGTGGTATAAACAATCCTAATACCTATCGTAGCATTCCCGGGACGGGTCGCGGAGAAAATTAATGAGAGCAAAGGACGGAGCGACACCAAATGAATGAGGGCAAAAGAGACGGGTATCACCGTAACTCACCCAGGATTATAGTACTAGAGCGTAGAGTAACAATATTGCTTGTTAGTCTAATGCTTTCTTCGGGGAAGCTAATGAGAGGCGACAGGAATTTGACTAGCTGAAGAGCGGGTGAGCATTTCTAACGAAGTAAAGCGTGGAAGAACTGCACACGATATTTTGCACATAATTAAGCTTTTCTATGCTTTGTGTAAAAAAAAATCCATTGCTCATCTCATTATTGCTACTCTCATCTCATTAGGAAGCCTACCAACTCAATAGATCAACGATCTGAAGCAGATTGCTTATAGCGACTGGATGAGGATGGTCGAGGACAGAAATACCTAAGTGCTGTGCCGTGGGGAGGCCTGCGTCCAGCCGTGGATAAATAATGAGCTAATGGATTGGATTGGATTTGATATCTTAAGGTGTCACTTAACTGTTCAATGTCATAGCACGGACTTGGATAGAAAATTTCCTGCGTACCCTACTTCTACTTAAAAAACTCTGTGAATATCTATTACTAAGGGCGCAATCCTTAAAGGGATGATGAAATGCCAATACCAATGAAAAAAAAATCATATCTTCATTTAGAGATCGCATTTGCAAAATGTGTCTGTAATACCTCTCAATCATGTTAACAGTAATTTTTAGAAACCACGACCAAGAACCTAGGATCACGAACCTGGGACTAGATAGCATGTATGCCAAAAACGTTGAAAAAAATGCCGTTTTTGGCCTTAACGCTATCTAGTCCTTGGTTTTTGCTATAAGTTCAAGGAAATGGGTCCTAAAAATCACTATTAACATGATTCATAGGTTGTGCAGACACTTTTTGCAAATTCGATCTGAAAATAAAGATATGATTGTTTTCCTCGGTGGCGCTAGTGTTAATCTCTGGAGGCCCTTAAGAAATATTTGGGTATCTGTCACAGAGTCACGCTTTGAACGAATTGAAATATGGACACAGCTAGTGTGTGTAAAATAATTGTACTGCTGAAAACGCATAGAAAAAAAGTTGGATTTTCGCAGAAAGGATATTGTATTTTCCTTTATGTCGGGTTTTAATTGTCTTTGAAATTAAGTCTCTGCTGGAGACAAAACAAAATAACTTCTTCGGACTTTGGCCGCAAAATATCTACGATTAATAGATCTACTGAGTAACAAGCTAAGTGAGACATCCTAAGATACTGCCTTTGTCCAGGAAAGACCGAAGATTGTGAAAAAAACAGTGTTATTTTTTCAGTGGTGTGGTTAATAATAATAACTTCTACACAACACAATCACTTGACCTGGTCCCAAACTAGGATACCCTGTGCTATGGTAACCAGGCAAGGACGTGAAACATGAAAACACACTCAGGTTCTCACAGTAGTTATCTTCAATTTTAGTGGTGCTATTGTCTGTTCTCTTGCATTATTTAGTCTAAATTCTGTAGTTATTATATAGGTATGCTTCTATGCACTCGAAACTTTATCTTAAAGATTCTTTAATTAAATCCTCTCAACTGTTTCTATTATGGTGCTTGAAACTGTTTTATCGACTGGACTTAAATTAGATTTAAATAAGTAAAAAGATATTCTGGATTTGCTCGCACAGTTAGGTGAACATCCGCGAGTACTTACTAAGAGTCCTCATTTACATCTTCAAACATAATGGTCATTTAGAACATTAACTTTACTCTCCATTCCCTTTCTAATGAGCCTAATAATGCTAAAATCTCAGCCCTTATTTCACCCCGAAACGAATTTACACAGAAGGTTAGCCTATCTTATCTTGTAGCTCGACTTAATGGTGGCAATTACATAGATTGCCTGTTTGTATGAGCATGTAGGTAAAGTGATTTTCTTGAATATTTAATAAGTGATTTTCTCGTGGTAATTGCTTTACTCTCAGACTGAGCTCACATCAATTTTCCTTAAAGGTAAACAAACATAAAGTGACGAGTGTCTTTTTTGTGATGTCATCATTCAGAAAGAAAAAGCCGTCCTATCTAAGCCTACAGTTGCTTCCGAGGCTGCTAAAATTTATGGTTTTGCTAATATTAACAATTCGCATTGTTTTTGTCGTTTATCTTAACAGTCGTAAAGTAAAAAAATATATAAATACGATAAGGTTAGGTGGCCTATGTTCATTCTATTCCATAGAATATTTATTGAAACATACTATAAAGATATAGATATTTCGCCGAGGAATGGGGTAATGGAGGTGAAAGCGGGATGCACGCAACGGTTAAATCTTGCACGTTGCTCACATCACCGCAATATCTGTGGTAATCCAGTCTGCAAAACCTTAATTAGCCTACCCATTTTTTAAGTTTCATACCTCAAAAATTAAAAAGACGAAACCTATTACGGTTCTTTGTTGACATTTTTTCTCGAGCCCTGATGGAGATATCAAATACCTATATAGTTTCTTGAAGGTGTGATGAGAATTTCTGCGGATTACAAACTTATCTTGGTGTGGAATAATTATCACTCTATATTATTTTTTGCAGTTGTTATGAGTGATTTTTCCGAAACAAAGTTAAATTTGTAATCTTTTGTTCGGAATCCTAAGATCCTCAGCCATACTCCCACTTGTTCGCTTTTTTGTCCATACTTGCACGTTTGTCAAGTAATTTTCTCCATCAATTAACTGTTAACAGCTATACACACGACTGCATATTGATAATCTGATTTCAATTGATTGCCTTACTGGTGTAGCGGTTATCACGCTTGACTACCAAAAGAGAGGGTTTAAAACTTGTGGGCGCCGTACTTGATTTGTTTTGTATTGAAGGCCTCAGTCTGGGCGTATTTTCATTTTTGTGATTTCCTTTTGTTTTTTACAATTTTACAAATGTAAGTAGTAACCTTGAAAAGAAAGACATTGGTTCATCCCGGGATCGAAAGTGGGAGAAGCACTCACGCATGGGAAAAATGACCTACTACGGCTTCTTGCTATAATATACTATGTAAAAAAACATATGCGATGGTTTCTCCTGAGGTTTCCCCACGATATAATTTTACAAATGTAAGTAGTAACTTTGAAAAGAAAGACATTGGTTCATCCCGGGATCGACAGTGGGAGAAAATGCATGCATGGGAGAAATGACCTAGTACGGCTTCTTGCTGTAATATAATTTGTAAAAAAAATATTTAAGCTTTTTTATTGTATAAAAATATAAAGAAACAGACACTGCTCGATTTACAGAAACATTGAAGTACGGCAAACCCTGGTCTCTGCCTACACCTCCGGGATACTGGCGTGAGTGTATGTAATGTAATGGAAGTGTAGTGTCCCATAGACTACTATGGACAATTGTATAGATGGGCAATACTCTTAAGATAAATATTATAACGCTTCATGCTATGCATAAATCCAGTGTGTGATGTACACACAAAGGCAATTGCCCACGTCTCGCCTCGTGAAGCTTACAACCAATCTTGTGTTCCAATTTAAATGCATCGTTAAACATAACTCGCTGCACGGAAGCAAATAAAAACTCTGGTATCATGTTTTTTCATTCGTTCATTCTGCTAAATTGGTTTCATTTAGGCGATTCGACGCTGTAACGTCAGCAATGCAGTAATTGAATGGAATAGCATGTCCACCCAACCAGCCAGACGATATTATAACACTTTCATAGTTCACATAATATGCCGAATTGATTGTTTTTATTCAGTACTTTGAAAGCCGGTCTGTATCTGTACCTTTATTTTAAGCCTAGAAAAAGATCAATCTAGATTCTGGAGCAGCGAGAAAATAATGATAATTGAAGAATCTTACCTGAGCCCTACTTGAAGAATCTTACCTGAGTCCTACTTGAAGAGTCTTACCGGAGTCCTACTTGAAGAGTCTTACCGAAGTCCTACTTGAGAGTCTTACCTGAGTCTTACTTGTGAGACCTACCTGAGCAGAGTTCCTGTCCGTCTCCACGGCCTGACTCCACGACTTACCTGCCCGTCTCCACGGCCTGCCTCCACGACTTGCCTGCCCGTCTCCACGGCCTGCCTTCACGACTTGCCTGCCCGTCTCCACGGCCTGCCTTCACAACTTGCCTGTCCGTCTCCACGGCCTGACTTCACGGCCTGCCTCCACGATCTACTTACCCTTTTGGGACCTAAGGTCTCTTTTTGTATATATTTTTGATGTTTTTATTAGTATTAAGTTATTAGTTTAATTATAAGTTAGGGGGTTTTGATGATTACATTTTTACATCTCTAAATCTCTTTTTATTTCTTTAGCTTCCGTTAGCAAGGGTTGTGCCTTCACACAACCCTCGGTAACGTGACAGTTTTAAAATGCATCTAAGCATCCCCGAATAATCTAGCTATTGTACGTTTGCTGGATTCCACTTCAGAACGTTATCTTTAATTTAGTTTTAACATTGTAGATATATGCTGCCCAATCAATCGACTGTATAGAACGTAAAGTGAGTCATAAGGATAACATCAAATTCCTTACATAATTAATTTGATTTCTTTAAGAACAGAATTAGCATAAGGAAAGGTGATGTTCGAGATCAGCAGGGGACCAAGAGGGTTGTTGTGACAGGGAAGAGGCCTATCTGGGGGATCTGTTCATAGGCTGTACAGGGAAACTGGGGATGGTTGATCCCCCACTTTGATTTGATGCCATAACTTCTTTAATTTTAAACGGACATGGCTTGGTTTTATATTATTGGCGACATAATTTATCTAGCCACCAAATATACAAAGCTTATGTTGATTAAATCATCCTGAAATTAAATAAAGCCATAAAACTAGAAAAAGGGATTTGTAACAAGTATCCCCTATATACGGGTGACTTGATCCATCCTGTCGGTTGACTTGATCCGGGGGGGATCAAGTCTCCCATAGTATGGGACACATGGTACAAAAAAGGTGTGACAAAGAAAACGAAGCGCTTTGCTTTTAGTTTTATTTCCAAATTCTGCAGAAACTACAAAAATCAGTTGCATTATTATTAAGAGTCAAATATATGATTGATTGATCGAACTCTTCGATTCACATTTATATTTTCTGCTACTCATTTAAGTAGACAAGATTTAGTAATAACATTATTTACCTACCTACTGTGTCTAATCAGTCTATCATTTTCCTCTTATTTGTAGGTAATAGGTAACAATCTCAGATAAATGTTCTTCTAAAACTAATAAACTTGAAAAATCGTTATAAAAATATGACACAAAATGTTATCAATCACAGATATTTTATACTTCTAATTTAACTAGACAAGTAATAACATTACATACTATGTCTAATCAGTCTGTCAATATCTCTTATTTGTAACAGGTAACATAATAATCTGAGATAAATGCTTTTCTTAAACTAATAAACTTGAAAAATCTCTATAAAGAAAAACCAAAACAAAACACAAACACAAATCTAATCGATTATAGATAATATTTCGAACTTCACATTTAAGTAGACAAGATAATTGTAGTAATAACATTACTTACTGTGTCTAATCAAATCAGTCTATAATTTAGTTGTAATCGGTAACTATCTCAAATAAATGCTTTTAATAAGCTAACAAACATGAAAAATCTTTATAAAGGTAATAACACAAAATTAATAAAAACATTAAGACCTAACTCTAATACTGATCCTATTACTTATTCCAACTTGAATTTTCTGAGAGATCTAGTGAATTCGAAAGCACCAATGCGCTTTGAAGTTGATTTAAAAATAGGTGGCGAAATTTTTTTTACAATCTGGTAACGACCAATTACACTGATATCAGCATTTTGAGGCCATTTGAACTTTTTCTCGTTTACTTTTTTTGCGAACTTTATTTCTAATTGTTGGCCAATTTCCTTAGTAATTTGTCCTAAGTAATGATGCAGTTTTTGTTTCTCGGATATGAAATTTACTATCACCCAATCACCTGTAGTAACAATTTCTTCGTTATTCGTACTGTCACTTTCCGATTCACTCACTGACGAATCCTTATCTATATCATCAGATAAAGCATATACAGATTCTGGGGATGGTGGCACAGAACCATCGTCATCTTCTGACAAAATTTCTTCCTGTACGATTTGTTTCTTTGTTTGTTTTCGATTTGAATTAAAATTTCGTTTTACAGTCTTCGATTTATCGTGATATGTCTTAGCCTTCTTCGCCTGTCTCATATTCCACTCGTTTTCTATTTGTAATTTTTCTGGCGTATCTGTGAGAATACGCGTACTTCCTCGTTTTCTGCCTTTGGTAGAGTTAGTTTGTCTGGGTTTTGCTTTAGGATATGGTTTAATCGACTCCATGCTAAATTTTGGAGTTTGTGTATCTTTATTTTCATTTCCAAGAGCGATCGGGTTTACGGTCTGTCTTTTTACAGGAGTTTTAGTACCACTAAAACCGGGGAGATGAACTTCTTGATTGTCAGGCAAGGTAATTGTAGGAACTTCTGATTCTATTGGAGGTAGATTTTGTTTTTTAGATTCGACAGGTCGGATTACTGACGGACCATGCAGAGATTGGATATCGTTCTCGTTTGCAAGAATGGCCGATAATTCTTGTGGTTGATTTTGTCTTTGTATTTCAGGTGCTATAGTTTGGATTATTGAAGGACTATGCGGAAGTTGGTCAACGTTTTGAATTGAAGGAATTTCTGATTCTTCTGGCGGTAGATTTTGTTTTTCAGATTCGACAGGTTGGATTACTGATGGACTATGTGGAGGTTGGTCATCGTTCTCGTTTGCAAGAATGGCCGATAATTCTTGTGGTTGATTTTGTCTTTGTATTTCAGGTGCTATAGTTTGGATTATTGAAGGACTATGCGGAAGTTGGTCAACGTTTTGAATTGCAGGAATTTCTGATTCTTCTGGCGGTAGATTTTGTTTTTCAAATTCGACCGGTTGAATTACAGATGGACTATGTGGAGGTTGGTTATTGATCTCGTTTGCAGGAATTTCGGATATTTCTTGTGATACTTCTTGAGGTACTGACCATTGACGTGGACGGGTGTGTATTTCAGGTTCGACAAGGTTACATAAAAGTGGGTTCTCAACTTCAAGTGTTTCTGATAATTGTTGGCTTTGGGATTGTGTTTTCGATTGGTCATGGCCGGCATTTGCAGTACTGCTCGTTGGTCGGTCAATGCTTTGATCCGTTTCCAGTGCCGGATTGTCCCTATCCGTTACATATGATGAGAGATATTCGTCATCCGTAAATATTTCAGCGTTAAACGGGTAGATGCCTGTAGCCTCAAAACTCTTTTGAATATTACGTGGAGTCATAGCTAAAGGATATGCTCTTCCCAATATGCCAGCAATATCATATATTGTGATTGGTTGACCGGGATGGTTAGTCATGAAATCGTCGCAAGCCGTGTCATAAAAGCATTTTAGTGGACCAAACACACCTCGATCTAACGGCTGAAGCTTTTGAGAGGTATGAGGTGGAATCGTCAATAGGTGAATTCCGTTGTCTTTGCAGTACTGAATGGATTCCACTGTAATATGACTTTCGTGGTTGTCAAACACCATTAAAACTGGATCCTCCAAAGAGCACTTCACATGTTTCTTGAAATGTTTCAAAAAAATTACGAAATTCGGCCCAGTCATCCATCCACTAGGGTACGGTGCGCCAGATGTACCTGGAGGGGCATTATTAATCATTCTACTTTGCCAATTTTTCCTTGGAAAAATGAGGAATGGAGGGACATGATTGCCAAGGGCATTAATAGCAGAACAGCACGTGACAAGCTCTCCTCTCTCACCCGAAGTTACTTGGGATACTTGTTTTAGACCTTTGGTAGCAATTACTTTTCTCGGTTTATGGACAGTTGTTATTCCTGTCTCATCAATATTGTATATGGACTCTGGTCCAAAATTATATCTTTCATATAGTGATCTAAGGTTCTGAAAAAATTGACCGACGTTATGCCTGTTAAAGCTTGTAGCTCTGGATAAACTTGTTGCTTCTGGTTTCCTTAAAGACAGTTCATGATGGCGAGACATAAATCCATGAAACCAGTCGTACGTGGCTTCTTCTTTTTCAGACCATTTTTGTGGAAAACGCTTCTCATTTTTAAGGGCATATTGATATTCAAGTTGCCTAACATTTTTTGGGGTTAATCCATGGTGTAATTTACTGGCTTTAGTTAGGTATTCTGACAAATGTTTCTCCTCTGTATCATTTAAAATTTGGTTCTGTCGGTAACACGGTTCGTATTCAATTTCCTGTTCACTCTCTTTTTGTTTTCTTGCATACCTCTTCAAGGTCATCACTGGAACACCAAAATCTTTTGCTGATCCTCTAATAGTTCTGCCGCCAAGAACTGCTGCAACCGCATTTTTTAATTTTATTTTGTCTATTTTGTTTCTTTTTTTTGAGCCTTCTTTCCTTTTGTATTTTCGAGGCATGATTTCTGAAAATAATATAGGTAATTAAGTATCTAAGTTTATTTATTTCTTTATCCATATAAATAATAATCCATAGACCTCATCATCATCATTATATTAGGCTAACAACGTCCACTGCTGAACATAGGGCTCGCCTATAGTATCCATTCTTCAGACTTTGATAATGATAACATAATGGTTTTGTATGGGAATTGCATTTAAAATAAATGCAGCCCAAATTGAAAAACAAAAGAATCCCATTGTTTTTTGTTTATCAAAATACGTGTAATATTTATCCAGGGAGACTTGATCCCCGAATCAAGTATCCCATAAAAAAGTGTACCATGTATCCCTGATAGACCAAAATTAACAAATGTTCCACCAATGCATAAAAACAGAAGATGGATACTTAAATTTACTCATAATTCATTGTTCATCTAATATTTTCAATAATAAAGTGTTTACAGTATTTAATTCGAACGTTTTTCCTAATAAAAAATTCAAAACAAAACTCACCAAAAAATTCTCGTGCCGTCACAGAAAACAATCATGGCCGTAATATCCAAATGTCAACAAATTGTCACAGCTAACCGTGACGTAAAGTTTGCTCCTACCATAGACTAAAAGTGTTGCTAGCGTAAAAAATATAGCGGTCATGGTAGATTCACAATGCAAACGTACCAAGTATCCCGTAGGGATCAACCATCCCCAGTTTCCCTATAGATAGATAGCTATTAGGATCATGGCAAGTGGCAGACCCTCGTCTCTGCCTATCCCTCCGGGATACAGGCGTGAATTCATGTCATGTCATGTCATTGCATGGCATGGCATGGCAGGGCATGACATGACATGACATGACATGACATGACATGACATGACATGACATGACATGACATGACATGACATGACATGACATGACATGACATGACATGACATGACATGACATGACATGACATGACATGACATTACATGACATGACATGACATGACATGACATGACATGACATGACATGACATGACATAACCGTACGACCGTCCGTTCGTCCGTCCGTCCATCTGTATATCAAGAATCTTTATCTTAGGAAGGGAGGATCGGGTTGAAATTAAATTGAAATTAAATTAACTCTACAGTCCCTTGAAGTTGTGAAAAAGTACCAAAATTCTAAATTAACGTAAAAAGAAGATACGGCCGTTTATGCCACAAAAACGAATATTTTCGACACTCCAGGGAATCAAAATTTAAAGTGTAGGTACTTTTCGTTGACCTAGAACTATGAAACGTTGGCATGTGATATTGTCTTATACTACAAGAACAGGGAAACATTTGATACTATTACTATTACATTTGTAAGTAAATCATAAAAAAATAGTCTTTGAACTTCGGGAAAGGCGCCGAAAAAACTAAAAACTTGTACAGAACCCTCGGTGGGCGAGTCCGACTCACACTGGCCCCGTTTTTTTCTTTCTGAGCCAAGGGTTTTGAAACTTCAATCTACACACTTGTTCCCTCCCCGTTAAAATACTGGGTGAAGTAAGCATATTTTTAATTGTCAAGAAAGATCCTATTGTAGACATTGTATTTCATCGACGAACGTTGATATTTCGATAGTCGTTTGACCTACTTCGCCGTTGGAATTTCTATTGCATTTTGTTTCGTTACCGAGTTGCTTCATCGCATCGTTAAATAACCTAAAGAGTAACGCCGATAAAAAGCAATCAATCGGTATCCAAGCTCGGTCGTTTATAGATTTCGACTTGTGTTTTATTGAATCGAACTGAACAATTTAGCAAGAAAATAACTTTTCATGTAGCGCATCGATAAACATTGTGGAGTTTTCAAATAAAATATTCCTCTATCGGCGGAACAGAACGTTGAAGTTTGCCCATACACACCCTTGTCAAAGAGTATTCACTATCAGAAGGTAAACTTTAAGGTAAAGAATATACCTACAGGATTGTAATTTGAAATAAGACAGTAAGCGCCACTTGCACCATCCCACTACCCCGGGGCTAACCGGTTAAACCTGCAGTTACCATGGTTATCAGTACAATTTGATACTGGGTTAACGGTTTAACGGGTTAACACCGGGTTAGTGGGGTGATGCATATGACGCTAGGGGGCTACCTTAATCATAGCAACTAAAATTGCTATCAGCAATAAGGCCGTTAATTATATCTTTTCTTTTGTCGTTGCTGTTCCTGTAACATTTTTTTCCGGTATATGATAAAGAATATTCTGACCATATCATATTTTATCTAGATCTTATGAGATCACCTGTAACTTTTGGAGCAATTACTACCATTCACAGGTTTCGGTAAATGTTGTAGCACCTCATTCTGACAAATTATCAGTTGTCGGTGGGGCAAAGAGCATACAAAAAAAAACATGAACGAGAAACCGAGAGTTAGTAATTTATGCATTTTTTATCATTAAATAAAACGGAACCGGAAAGGATGGAAATTTTTACTCAATAAAACAGGGCTTGTAATTGTTCCAGAGGTGGAGCAGTAGAAACAGAGACCTTAGACTGTATTCAGAAGAAGCCTCAGCAAGACAAAAAGATTCTATCGGCCTTATTTAAAAAAAAAGTAATGCCTCTCTAAGAGTCTCTTTGAGTAAGACACTATTTAACATTAGTGGGCATTTTGTCTTTTTATGCTTTATAAACAATTCCAGCTAAAACGATGTTGTTTTTTTCTAATATCATATTACGCATTTCACTCTGTGGTTGTGTCAGAAACGCTTTGTTATTGTAAATTCCTAAAAAAGAATTAAAGAAGTTTTGCAATTTTTTTCAACTCTAAGTTGAGTTGACGAAACTTAAAAAAGTTGTAAAATATTAAAAATATACCTCTTAAGACGAAGAAAAGTAGGTGCAATTGCAATTTTTGGCAACACTGAGAGAAAAAGCTTTTTGTGTTTGACATTCATGTCATTCACTCATGTGTTACAGAGTGGACACCACGGATTAAAGACGCTGCTTAAAGTAGATTAAAGGGACATTTAACGAGACTTTAGTTGCGGAGGGCTTAAAACTTAACTAATGTAGAGATTTGACTTTATAAATCATAATTTAGTTAAGATCTGTCTTAAGACTAACATAAGTCTGACTGAGGGAATGGAATCGTTTTTATGATTAATAAGACCGTAAGAATTTACGAATTAACTGAAAAAAAAAATTACAAGTGATTACAGCGGCAGATAAACTTGTTGTGGTGTGCGCCCGGTGGTGGATTATATAATCAGTTATTTAAGTTTTCTTTGTGCCTATGTGAAAAATTTGTTTATTAAAAAAACTTACTAACTACCTGTGAGTGGATCTTCTTTTCCCAATATTTTTTGCCCTTGCCGTAAGTTTCCCTCAACTTTGGTGAACTATAAATATGGAAGTTCAACCGGTTCGGTTCCACGCGACAATAGTTCGGGCGAGGCCGCAACATGCCCCTTTCTCCAGGGAAATTACCACTTCGTCGCCTGCATGTGAGGACATGGGAAGTGCTGCCTATGACATTTGTTTTACTTTCTAGGTAGGTAACTACTTAATAACAATTGGTTCTTAATTGCAAATTGTTAAATATGTAGTTGACATATTTAACAATCGGAACAGGGTTATTAAATAGTTGTGTTTGAGCAGTGGGGTGGCAAGTACGGAGAGAAATTAAGGTAGATAACTGATTTTGATTCCTAGTGTGAGACCAGCGGAGGGAGCATGAGATTTTATCGAGGCGGTTTATCCACAAAAAATGGCCGTTTTAACGAGTTTTGACGTCTATAGTAGGTTAACTTATCGTCGCGAGCACAATGCATCGTTTTTATACCAGTGCCGTGAGATAAAAAAACATCTGTCACTATAAGATAAACCCTATCGCAAATGCGAGCATGATGACAACATAAAAAGATATATTATCGACTTTTGACAGATGTTTCATTTAAATTTATCCCACTTTTGAGAGGGGCATATAAACTTATATCTAGCGTTTCTGTCAGTCATTCTACGAATAAAATCATCACATTTGTCATGATTTGTCCACTGGTGCCTCTTCGCGCCACCTACGCATCCCATTCGTGCCCTTCCTCTGTTTCTGCTCACTGACCGACGTCCAGTGGCCGTCTCCAGGGATTTAAGGACCCGCTCACTGACCTCCGTTCAGCCCTACTCCACGCAACCAAGCACCCTCTGCCGTCCTGCTCAGACCGTCGTCCAGTGCCTATCTCAATTAAAATAATACTAGGTAAAATGTACCAGTCAACAAAAAATTTTAAAATAAGAAACTTCTAAAACAAAGATTTAAACCGACACACTAAAAAGGGCAAAAATTATTTCTTTCTAATGAACTTGCATCCCAAGCCATTTACTCACCCCACAAATCATACCTAACTTCTACTAAGTACCTAAGTATGTATGGTGTATTTACTACAAATGTATGGTTTCTAGGAAGTTTTCTGGAAAAAGCTTGACACAGACTCCTCCATTTTTGAAGTCCGTTAATAATAAAATGCTTTTGGTTATAAGTAAATCTAATATTTATTTTGTAACTTTAAACAATGAAATAGGTGGTTTACTACATAACTGGGTACCCAATGGAGAAAAGAAGCATGATATGTTTTCTTCTGAAAACGGGAAATTGTTACCAAACAAATTAATATGTTCTTCACCTTTGATGTAATCTGTAACAAAAAAATAAGAAGTAAAAAAAATGTAATGCATTTCCTAGGAGACTCTGGATATGCCTTTGAGCCTGCCTTGGCTGATGACGCCCATCAGAGGAGAGGCCGAGTAGACTCCCGAGGCTCGGTACACACATTGCCATTGTGGAGCCTGAAACCCAGTAGAGGAGGAATGGCCAGCTCAATGGAACATTCCCTAATTATATTTAACCCTTGAATGAATGCTTCTGTGCATGTAATATAAAAAAACTATAGTGGAACTTGGGTAATTAAGCATCCAATTTTGAGTTACTATTTTGAAAAAATACAATTCGTACATACATATTCCTACGTTTTAATATTTGATTTATTTGTAAGATTTCAGACGTAAAGTCATCCTGCTTCATGGAGTCACAGAATCTCCTGCAGAATCTGCTCTGACAACAGTTAGAGGGCTGTTAACTCACAAAATGTCAATGTCACCAGACTGTGTTGATAGTGTCTCTGTCTGCCATCGGCTGGGCACTGCCAAATCAAAGGCTAGGCCGATCCTAGTGCGCTTCTCTAACTTCGCTGCCAAGAGGGCTGTCTGGGATGCAAAGACTGCATTAAAAGGAACTGGCATTGTGATCTCTGAGTTCCTCACTAAAACCAGACACGATGTTTTTATGACAGCCAGGAGGCACTTCGGCGTGCAGAGCTGCTGGACGATGGAGGGTCGGGTCGTCATTCTCCTCCCTGACAAAAGCAAAGCCAAAGTGGAGCAGATGTCCGAACTTCGAGGATTGATGGAGAAGTTCCCAGCAAAAGTATCGGATATACCGAAAGTAAAGCCGAAGAAGGCCGCGGAGTCCAAAGCTGGAAGCTCGAAGGCCAAGTCTACGACACCGGCACCGGCTTCTTCGTCCAGACGTGCGGCGAAGGAGAAATAACTCTGGTGTCTTGTATTGTATACCTACTGCAATCGGTCGGTTTATTGTGAACGCACATTTTATCCTGCATAATTTTCTTGTTGTCTCTTGAAGGGTAGAATGTGAACTCTAATCGTTTAATCTTTTTGTATGTTTCCTTTTAGGTTATGTTTATTTCGCCATTCAGCCAATATCACAGAGTAAGCTCACAGAGTTGACATTTACAGATCTGTCAATTATTTATTTTTTTTTTTTACTCAGATTAAGTTGCGTTCAGAAATAATTCTTTACCTATGGTAGTGATTTGTATGATCGTTGTTTTTTCCTTTTACTTCTCGTGTTTGTTTAATTTTTTTTTTTCTTATCTCATTTCTTCTCTTTGTGTAAGCTAAGCACGAGATTTCTTCCAGACGCCCCAGTGGTGCGGCTGGGACCGAGTGAAAAAATATGGCTGGGTTCTGCAGACCCAAAGTATTTAAGTACCTAATTAGTATTTTATTTACCTTATTTTCAGTTGTTTTAAGGACATATATAATTATATATTTATGAATATCTCTTCCAATATAAATGACAGCTTTTTCTCTTGCTCTTCATCTGACGAATTTGCTAGTGCTAGTGATGACTCTGTGGCTGAGCTGACCCTGCACGACCGTCTGGATACAGTGCTGCAAGGATTTCACCCAAATCTCAATGTTGTGCACATAAATGCCCAAAGCATTCCGGCTCATTATTCTGATCTCTTGGCGTCCTTTAGTAGGCAACGCATAGATGCCATTCTTGTTTCCGAGTCGTTTCTAAAGCCGTCTTTACCTTCTACTATGGTCTGTTTGCCTGGCTTCAGACTGTTCCGCAACGACAGAACTATTCGTGCCTGTGGTGGAGTTGCAATTTATTTGCGGTCCGACATCCCGGCTAAGGTTCTAGATCAGTCGGTCAGTCAGGCAACAGAATATCCCGAATATCTTTTTTTGGAAATCTGTCTTTATCACACTAAATTGCTTCTTGGCGTATACTACAGCCCTTCCCTTCACTTAAACTTCTTTAATAAATTTGAATCCCTTTTGGAAACCTTTTCTCCTCTGTATGACGACTCTCTTATCTTAGGTGATTTTAACACTTGCCTGATCAAAAACGACACGCGCTCTGCTAATCTTCAGTCTGTTATTTCTTCCTGCAATTTAAACATTCTACCTCTCTCTTCAACTCACCACGCTCCGAACAGTAATCCATCCCTTCTTGACCTCATTATTGTGTCCAATCTGTCCAAGGTGGCCAAACATGGCCAGCTTGATGCCCCATTCTCACACCACGACCTCATCTACCTTTCTTACAAAGTTCGTCCCCCCAAGCGGAAGGCGAAATTTCTTTTACTTCGCAGCTTCAAGGGTGTCGATCTGAATGCTCTTGCGGTGGATGTTGCTGCAATGGACTGGTCGCCTGTCACCGACAGCATGACCTGCGATGAGATGGTGACCCACTTCAACTCCATTGTGACGGCCCTTTTCGACAAACATGCGCCACTCAAAAGAGTTAAGGTCAAGCATTTACCCGCTCCTTGGCTCACGCACGCTATTAAGCAATTAATGGCTAAGCGCGATCAGGCCAAACGAAGGTACAAAAAGGATCCAACAGACGAAAACTTTATCTGCTTCAAGGTGCTGCGTAATCGCTGTAGTAGAATGTGTAGGGATGCAAAGAGAAGACACATCCACGAGTCAATTGAAAAGTACAGTCCAGCTGAAGTCTGGAAATTCCTCAAGACGCTCGGTATCGGTAAATCTCCTAACTCTAATCCTACTCACATTGACTTTAATGCCCTTAATATGCATTTCTCCAAGCCTCCTGTCACTTTAGAAGACAGCATCAAAAACAGCACACTTCATAATCTTTCTTTACAGCGAAAACCCGACTGCGCTCCGTTCTCTTTCAAAACTGTCACAATGACTGACGTTAAGAAAGCTATCCTTTCCATCTCCTCTAAGGCAGTTGGCGATGACCAGGTCAGCTCACAAATGCTGCTGCTGGCCATTGATGGACTGGTACCAATTATTACACATATTTTTAACTTCTCCTTGGTCACAAGTTCATTTCCTTCTCTCTGGAAAAGGGCACATGTAATTCCGCTCCCCAAATCTACCAATCCCACCTCGTTCTCGGAATTCCGCCCAATTTCCATCCTTCCTTTCCTTTCCAAAGTCCTTGAATCCCTTGTCAATATCCAGCTTTCGTCATTCCTTTCCACAAACAATCTTTTTAACCCTTTCCAATCCGGGTTCCGCTCCGGTCATAGCACGGTTACGGCACTGCTGAAGGTAACAGATGATATACGTCTTGCCAGAGACAACAGGCAGCTCACTGTGCTGACGCTGCTTGACTTCAGCAGTGCCTTTAACTGTGTTGACTTTGACATCCTTTTAGCCATCCTCAGCTCTCTTAACGTATCTCCTCTTGTGATAGAATGGTTCGACTCCTATCTCCGGGGACGCCAGCAGTGTGTGCGCTCTGATGAGAGATCCTCTGATTGGTGCAAGCTCACTGCGGGCGTACCCCAAGGTGGAGTCCTCTCCCCTCTCCTTTTCTCTGTCTTCATTAACTCTGTCACGGAATCATTGTCATCCCGTTACCATCTCTATGCAGACGATCTACAGCTTTATAGGCACTTTGGAGTGGATGAGTTTGATTCTGCTGTGGACTCCTTGAATGCCGACCTGCTTCGGATTCTAGATTGGGCTCGTCACTTTGGTCTTCTGGTGAATCCCAAGAAATCGCAGGCGATGTTAATTGGCAGTCCGCACTTCTATAAGTTGCTTATGAAGCATAGAGTGGTCCCCACGGTTGTCTTTGATGGCATACCTATTGCATACTCAACCACCGCTAGGAACTTAGGAGTGCTCTTTGACTGTCATCTCACTTGGGCTGCTCATGTCGGTGAGGTCAGTCGACGAGTCTTTGCAGCTTTCCATTCGCTCCGCCGTCTCCAATTCTTCCTTCCCCTTAAAACTAGAACTACTCTTGCTCAGACTCTCCTGCTTCCCCTACTTGACTATGCGGATGTCTGCTACTTGGATGCCAACGAGGAGCTGCTAGATAAACTCGAACGACTCCAAAACTTGGGTATCCGGTTCATATACGGTTTACGCAAGTTTGATCATGTATCCAGCTTTCGACATGAGTTAAATTGGCTCCCAATTCGTCTTCGCCGGAATGCACATATCCTTTCTCTTCTCTACAAAATCCTGCACAGCCCATCCTATCCTCTTTACTTAAAAGAGCGTTTCCAACTATTGCACTCTGGAGTGAGACCTGTAAGATCAATAAACTCTCATCTTCTTCACATTCCTGTCCACAATACTGGGGCTTATGGGGATTCCTTCACGGTGCACTCAGCCAGGCTGTGGAATGCACTGCCGCAGAGTATTCGTACTAGCCCATCACTTAGTATTTTCAAAAAACGGTTGAAAGAGCATTACCTATCAATATCTTAACTCCCTGATAAGTAAGTTGTCATTAGGTATATATTTTAAGTAAGTACGTATTTTCCTTTCATTGTTTATGTAGTTTATTCTTTTCATTATTGTCATATATATATATATATATATATTGTATTTTTGGGTAGGTATTTATATTATTATTATTTTGTTATTTGTGTAAATATGTATGTAGTATATTATATCATGTGCACGTGCGTAGACCCGTTTCACACCTCCGCTCCGACTCCCCAAGGTTTGCTGGAAGAAATCTCTTACAGAGATAAGCTCGCCTTTGTACATGTACTTTCTTTTGTTACCTTTCCTGTACTCTATTCTTGTGTGTGCAATAAAGTATAATAATAAGATTTGATTGATTGTAGCATAGACCAAATATTATTGTAGTCAGCGCGTTCAAAATATCCTGTAACAAATAAAGAGCATAATTAAAAAGGAGTCCAAAACATTCCAATATGATGTAATAGCTTAAGACGAAAAGAAAAAAGGTAAGACATGTTACGAAAATGATTTTAGATGCCCCTAAGAGCAAAAATTGACGCTATACTGGATAGACCTCTATGGTCTATCTATCCAAATACTGTAGGTATTCACTGAGCATTGCCTAAGTACACATTTGCATTAGTTTGACAAGCATATTATTTACCTATTGTACTCGGTTGGTGATGGTGAGTCAAGTATTGAACTTAATTTAATATATCACTAGATAATAAGTAGGTACTATCAACACTTACATTCCGCCACTGCTCCAGTCGTGTCGGGACCATGCTCCTTCGACAAGGCTCAATGCGCCCCACTCTTTCAACAACCTTTCGCTTCCCATGGGGCCAGAAAACTCATTGTTGGCTAAATTACTGTGGAGCGTCATATACTCGAACGAACCCCAGTTGATTTTGTTTACTGCGCCCTCTAAAACAGAAAAATATTATAGTTCTTGCCGATGAGTGACTTGTATATGATGTGATGTCCGTATGAGCTTGTAGGAAGGATCTCCAACTATTGTAGTATTGTATAAATTAACTGCAATGGCTATAAAGTTTGTACTTACTTCATTTTCGGCATCTAAGCATCTATTGTCCGTTATTTGTTTGTTTATTTACATTTTATTTGATACCTAGCACAGACTAAGTAAAGGAAAGATCACACACAGATCAGATTTCAATCTGTCAAAAAACGCAAATTGAACGAATGAAATAGTGATTTTCGTCACATCCCTATTTGCCGATTCAGTGTTGTCATACCAATAAGTAGATAAAATCTTATCTCCTATCTAAGGAAGATATGTATGTCGAAGAGAAGTCATGCTCGCGGGTGGGATATAATATCGTAATGTTTTAAAATTTTAACCTATCTATCTAGATACGATAAAAATCTCATGCTCCCCCCGCTGGACAAGTGATTATGTTGTGCGGACGTTATTATTATTATTAGGTATTTTATGGATTTTTACTGTCAACAAGTATCAGACTTATACAATACATGGATGAAGGTAAAGTAAGAGAGTATTGTCAGTAACACTCTCCAATGATTTTGGGTCTGTTGGGTTGCCAACAGTATCATTCGTATTTATTTATTTAGATTAGATTTATTCCTTGTACACAACAGAGAAAATAAATAAATACATTAAACGCCTTACATATTATGTCAGTTTTAGATGTGATAATCATCATAATCATCAGCCATTTGGCGCCCACTGCAGGACATAGGCCTTCATCGTGGTTTTCATAACCATGAGGGGTTTTGCTCAGGAAGACGCTGCTGCCCGTCTCCTGGTACTTGATTTCCTTAGTCGCCTTCTACGACATCCACGGAAGGAAATGGAGTGACGCCATTCTTAATCCGGCGCCACACAGAAAATTCTTAATCCGGCGCCACACAGAAAGTATGTGTGAAATAATAAGTAGTGCCGGTGCAACTTAAAAAAGGTTTTACAACATGAGAAGAGTATTTCAGACTGATTGGGATTTTGTGTTCAAATATTGACATGGCACAAATTAATATACTCAACGCGCCGCCAATTAATCAAATCCAATTCAATCAACGCCCACACATAATCGCAGCATGCGCGTATTTTTACGTGACTACCATACCATTTGTTAAGAATTAAATGGAATTATTTTGAACCGAGCCGGGGCTAAAAAGTCGGGCAAAAAACGCAGCCAGTCGCAATCCCCGGGTTATCCGGACGCAAATAAATCTGTCAATTTCACTCAGCCTGCGCTCTACACCGGCAAAATCAAGGCGCTTATTCTCTATGCTGCGCGGAAATGGTTTTGGTTTTTTTTAAATACTTTCTTTCAATTCGGTTATTTTTAAACAATTTAAACTTTAATAATGAAGGAAGTTTTTTGCCAATTAACTTTATAACTGGCCAATATACAGTCACTTCCTGGCATACCTTTGTGTCAATTCTTTTTCTGATAAATTATTCTTATTCTTTTAATTCGGTTATTTTTAAACAGGATAAACTTTAATAGTGAATGAAGGTAATCGAATTATGGTGTGCACACGTTTACTATGCATGAAAATATAGGATCACGTTGGGAAAATTTACAGTTTGAAACCATGATTTATACGTGTCTTTAAACATGCGATTTCAACACAGTATAGGTATAATACAACATTGGCCTTATAAAACAGTAGTATAGGAATTGTTGTTATAATATTTTGACACTTGTATGTAATATTGTTTTTAAGATAAAACAAAAACGAAAATTGTTGGAGATACTTTTTATAGGGACACAACTTTATTTTATTTTACTACATTTACAACTTTATTTTGCTATATTTAATCTTCCATTATAGTGCAAAATGTGTGAATAGTTCAACCAGCTACGTATTACGATTCAACAGATAAAGTCCTTTATAGATCAGACGAAATGAAGTCATAAGCATATTAAGACCTTTTGACACCTATCGGGTACGGAACCCTAAAAATTGACATGGGCAAGAATCAATTTAATTGAAGTTTCGTGGAACTAACAGAGCTGTTTAAAAACACTTTTACGCGGTACTCCCAAATACCTCCCTGGCTCTATTTACGATAGAGATAGAGTTCATCCAGCCATATCGAGTGTCGGTAGAGCCAGTCTGCCTCCGAGCAGACCTATTAAATGGACTGCCTTTCTGTTTATTCGCCTGAATTATACATTACATTACCTATCGTACTCCAAATTGCTCATTTTGCTGCTGCTTCGTTACGCGTTTCATGTGGAAGTGTTGAGAGAATCGTTTCAGTCGATGGTTAATTAAAGTTCACATTGTATCAATTAGCTTGAAATGAAAGGACTATTTAGAGTTACTCCAGTCTATGCAACGTGTTATTGAAAGGGCTATATTTTAATTTTCCTACGTTTTCTCTCTAAAATACAAGTTTTCAACTATAAATTATGATTTTTAGGGTCCCGTAGTCAACAAGGAGATTCAAAAATGTATAATTTGCACACACATATAGTTAGGAAGGAACCTTTAACCAAGGAACCCTTATAGTGTTGCCATGTCCGTCCATCCGTCTGTCATTCTGTCTGTCTATCTGTCTGTCTTTCCGCGTCTTGGAACAGAGACAATAAGTACAAATTTGGCGCAGACATACAAATTTATTACACCGACAAAATTTGTTATGCAAGGCTGCAAAGTTAATTTTTGGCGCGAGTACCTTGTATTGAAACCTGAGCGTAGCGAGGGTTTCAAAGGTACGAGACGCTAAATAACTTTGCTGCCGAGCGCAACACACAACTTTTCACCTCACTAAAGCGAGGAAAATGTTAGGTGCAAGAAAAACAGTTTTAATAAATATTAAATTACTGTTTATTTATTTTAAATTTATATCTTCGTCGCTGCTAGCTTCACTCATATTTTATGATTTCTTTCGATTTTATCAAAAAACAAACCAAAATAATGGAAGTAAAGTGAATTCAATAAAGAGAAGAAAATTTTAAAGTATTTTTTTTAAAATCAAATTTTCTTCCGGCCAGTGCGATTCTTTAAATGAGGCTGGCGCATGACATGAAATAAGTATTTGCATTTCAATCATCAATGGACTGGCTGCAGAGAATATAAACTATTACGAAACCAATGAGGTTCTATATATATGTAATTTATTGTACGAAACCTTTATTGAATAAAAATATTCGAATTTTAAAAACACTTTCCACGCTAGCGGATAAAGTGCGATTTTCCACGCAGATTTCGAATGATAAACAGAGCTTTTACGAGCTAGTGGGGTGAAAATTGTTTTATGGTACGTCTCCTACACCTAAACTAGGCATGCAATATTTTTTTCACCTCACTAGCTCGTAAAAGCTCTGTTTATCATTCGAAATCTGCTTGGAAATTCGCACTTTATCCGCTAGCGTTTAAAGTGTTTTTTAAAATTCGAATATTTTTATTCAATAAAGGTTTCGTACAATAAATTACATATATATAGAACCTCATTGGTTTCGTAATAGTTTATATTCTCTGCAGCCAGTCCATTGATGATTGAAATGCAAATACTTATTTCATGTCATGCGCCAGCCTCATTTTAAGAATCGCACTGGCCGGCAAGAAAATTTGATTTAAAAAATTAATATTTATTAAAACTGTTTTTCTTGCACCTAATATTTTCCTCGCTTTAGTGAGGTGAAAAGTTGTGTGTTGCGCTCGGCAGCAAAGTTATTTAGCGTCTCGTACCTTTGAAACCCTCGCTACGCTCAGGATTCTATATTTGAACCACTCGCTTCGCTCGTGGCTCAATCCTAGAATCCTTCGCTTGCTCAGGTTTCAATACAAGGTATTCGCGCCAAAAATTAACTTTGCAGCCTTGCATAACAAATAACTATTTTCTCGCCTACGTCTAGCCATGGTCAGAGACTTTTAACTTTAAAAATCTTCGGTCAGCATTAAAATCAAAGTTGGGGGCCAAACTTGTACCGTCGGTATCGGGATCTTGACACAATACCACGAAGACATGAGAATTTGTTGAAATTAAGCGGCATTTTGAACTCTGGGCCTGGCTCAACTCAATTTTACTTCTGTCTGTTCAACAGGGTCGTCAGTCATCCAATTTGTCTATGGATAGCTCTGCAAAGTAATAGCACAAGCAAGGCCTTTTTTGGACTTCTTCCCTAGATAGAGCTTACCAATGGATAAATAGTTAGTTATTCCTGTCAGATAGCGTTGGTGCTAGCCAGTGTAAGTCAGAAGTATTAACGCTACAATATAATAAAGAATATTACTCACAAATATTTAAACTAGGAGGGTGCCACTCAGACTATATCGCATTTGCGTATCCATTTCAATGCTTTTTGGTGTTATTTATAACATCACAATTCCATTAAAACAGAAAGAAAAGGATCACTTTAAACAGCATTTGAAGAGGTTATTTTATGAAATCGTGTTTCTATAAATAAGAGTGTTTTTTTCATAATTTACAATGCTGTTTCTTTATTTGTGATCCAGTTTATTTTGGTAAAAAAATATTTTTGTCTGCAGTAAGGTAAAATTTCGATAAAAATGAGCATTATAATAGTAAAGTTAATAAATTAATAGCAAAAATGAGCATCTGAGTAAGATAACGTAGCGTACATATAGTAAACGGAGAACGTTCAGAATTCATAAACCGTTTACATAAAATACATTTCAGCGGGGTCTCATCACAAAACAAATCTAACAAAAGCTTCGTTTCGTTTAAAACGTTGTAAATTTAGGACTGAAACTGTTTTTGATCGCAGACGACGGATACGTCGTGGAGGACATTATGAGATAAAATGCTTCGTAAATGTATTATTAGAGTACATTACATTACATAAACTCACGCCTGTATCCCAGAGGCAAAGACCATGGTTTGGCACTTGCCACGATCATGAGTGATGACCACGACCGCTATTTTATTGCTGTTTGTGCTTTTATGAATATTAACTTCTGCACTATTGAACTCATCAACGACCACGAAAAGTAAAAAAATACAAGGTACAGTTGACAGCATCTGCTGCAGTGAATTTCTTAAGGCTTGATGTGCTGTACGTCGACTGTACTCACGCTTTTCTTTCCTTACCTATTGTTCAAACAAAACTGGAGCTGCAGATTTTTCTGTTTCTATTCATTTATTTCCTTAACCCGCCGATCTTATCCTCTTGCATTTGGTATTTTATCGCATCCCATATTTTCGGGAAAAATAATACACCCAGATCAGCAATCGGATTTGACATCAAGATCCTCTCCCGAGATACTGAGCCTTAATGCATTGGTTTCTGATTGCCCTAGCAACCGTTTTATGGACGCCGATTTATGATTGTACCAGCTTCTGCTTGTCAATGAAAACGAATTGAGTTTGTAAAAATATATTGGCCAATAATATTATTACTCCTAGGAATATCGCCGCGGTTTTACGACGGCGGTATTTATTTATGTTTTTGATAATTCCAGACGGATTTTATGGGAGAAGTTGCTATAGGCTAAAGGTCAAGTTATTCCATATATGAGTCCAGAGATTGCATCGATTAACGTAAGACAAAAGTAGTCTTATCTCAAGGCTCAACAGTGGGCTTTGTTTTATTAGACTGACAAAGAAAGAATAATCGATACTAGATGACTACTGTTAAATAAATCGTTAAGTGCTGATAAGTAGTATCTACTTAAAATTTAAGACTGTGTGTAAAATATGGCTTTCAGACCAGTTTTTTAAACTAAATGTAACTAAGGAAAAAGGGAAAGAGAATATTTCGTGGAAGTACAATATTTTGCAATAACAAACGAGCACTGAAGTGCAATAAAAAAACTTCCGAGCACAAAAACTCACTATTTGATGGAGTGGCTCGTAACTTGGCTACTTTCTCAACTTTTGTGTGACACTTAACAATTTTGTGTCAAAGATTAAGCGGGGTTTTTTACGAGGAACTCAAAAAAAGCTATTTGTGAGTATCCAACCGTTAAATTGTGGTTATTCTATTACAATAAAGTTGTAAAAAATATACAAAAGAGGCCGTAACGGCACAAAGAATGGAAATCAAGAAATTTTCACAAAACCAGACTGAATGAATAACAAATAAGGAATGGTGAATGTAAATGTTGTATAAAAACCTTAATACGTGGGTACATTAATGGTAAATCCACCACCAGTTGCAAAGCAAACAACAGTTGGCTGAATGCCAAAAAACCTTATTTAAAAGAAAAACCGGTAACAAGGCAATGTTGTTGGTTAGGAAATGGACGGACCGAAAACATTACTTCATCATTTAAACGGTAATTTTTGTGGCGAACGAAAAAGCGAACGGAAGTAACAAATTACCCATATTTTAATATCGGGAATACAAACCAATGTGTACAATGATTTATTAAATATCTTTATTTCCTGCCTGGCCCATATTTTGATACGCCTCATTTCTGTAATGGATTCTTTTGTACTTTATTCTTGAAAATATATATTTTTTTCTTACACATCGATTTCTTTAATTTAATACCCTACTGTGAATCGACGAAAAATGGTTTTCATAGAGTAATTATTTATGCTTATTGACAGCTTATGTTTAACCGTGATTGGCCATTAGGTAAACCCAGTAAATATAAGTTTTGCTCAAGGTAAACGTATTTAATAAATAATCGCGATTCGGCCCGCTACATGTATGAAATGTGTAATAGAATCGCCAGTCATAAAAATACACTAACTCTTGTGTTACCACCACACACCCACGTACCTAGCATATTTTTAAATACCTAATATAAACTACCGAGTAAAAACTCAGCTAGTTTTCCACTCCGCTTTGCAAGCTGCAAGTATGTGTTTTATGCACTCTGCATTTTCATTGTTTTCAGTTGAAAATTCTTTTGCAAAATTTTAAATTTTCTCTGCCAAAAAATGGTAATTTATATTAGCTCGAACATCGAACATTACAATATAGACATTCAGAAGTCTGAGAAGAAGAAATCCCTAGGTTTCTTTTCCTTTTTTTTTCAATTTCATGTGATCCATACACTGGTGACAGATATACGTATAGTTAAGTATCAGCAATACATACATAGATAGCACTTCACATTTTTATTGCAAAGTTGACCGTAACATAACTGAGTAGAATCCGTAAGTATAAGTGTATGTGGTCAACGTTAGGATCTCTAAAATAAATGAATAGGAAAGTAAAAACACTGTAAGGATGGTAGGTACGTATTTCTACTTGTCTAACAGCATTCAGCAGTGAAGTTATAAAATCGGCCGAAACCCGCGTGCTCGCACTTCCGCACCCCGGTACCTATCTCTGGGGGTGTTTTATTGAAAAAGTTCAAGTCGTGACCGGCCTCCGTGATGGCGGCCGTCGTAAAATATGAATAATAATGCCCTTCGATCCTTTATTACGAGGGTTTACTGGAAGGAAGGAAGGAAGAGTTTAATGGTATCGACTGACCAAGCGGCTGATGGAATAAAATACTGGGTCTCAAATGTGCTATTCCTCAAGGGAACTATTGGAAAGTGTTTTTTTCAATCGCTTCTGTTCTCAGATTGATATTGTTTGATTGGGTTTACATATTTTCTCGCTTTACGATCTTAGCCAATGTCGCAACTTTCGGTAAAATTATATATGATAAAGGTTGTTACAATACAACACACAACGTGAGATGTATGTGTGCGTGTGCGCACACCTTTTGGTTGGCGGCGATCGTCAGGGAGTTGAATAAACAGTTTCTTACTAGAGTGCCGCGTTTCAATTACTTCATTGGCGAACGATTTTGTGGCTTACCCGCGTGTGCTTTGCTTACGAATCACGAAGATGTCGAATGTAATTGGACATATTTCGATGTTTGACCATAATTCACAAGACTGGCAAATATTTCTCGGTCGCTTGGAGCAGTACGTGAAACTAAATAAGATCCCAGTCGAACATAAAAGTGCATTGCTGTTAACACATTTGTCTGACGATACTTACCATTTGGCACGGAACTTGGTACATCCAGAAAATATTACCGATGCTAAGTTCGAGAATCTAGTAAAGCAACTGAGTGGACACTTTACACCGAAGCGGTGCACCTTCGCTGATAGGGCGAGATTCTATGAAGCGACAAGGGCTAATGGAGAAAGCGTCGAGGCGTGGGCGGCGAGACTTCGAGGGCTTGCAGTTCACTGCGAATTTGGCAACACGCTCGAATTCCTTCTGAGGGATCGGTTCGTGCTCGGCATGAGTGCGGGCCCGGAGCGGGACAGGTTGTTCGAGACGGACGCGACATCGATCACCTTCAACCAGGCGTTAGAAGTGGCGCAGCAAGCAGCGTGCGCGCGGCAGGCGCGGCAAACCCTCGCTGCAGCCGTACACTCTAAAGAGGAACCGATTTATCGAGTGGGCGATGCAAAGGATGCTCGCCGATGCCTCGTGTGTGGGTTGAAGGGTCACCAGGCCGATAGATGCCGTTTCAAGAATTACAAATGTCGACAGTGTGGCGGTAGAGGTCATCTTAAGAAAGTATGTGCTGGGAAGAAATCGCCTATAAAAAAAAAAGTGGAAAAGGGGACGCTTTTATTTTGATTCATTTAAAGTAATTTCATAATAAATCCATCTAATTTGTGTTAAACTGTGAATAATTATCATGACAACTGTTAAATCTATCTCAGAAACTATTATCTTTTGAAAGTGTGCATGCTAATAGGCGTTTTAAATTTTTCTATGAGTGACGAGATGGTGACAAAAATATTAATATTCTTGAAGCCGTGTGACTATCGTCTCTACGAACAACATTTTGTGAACTAAATTTCTCACGGAAACGTTTCTAATTTCTCCTACACAGTGTATAAAGTTAAATAAAATTGTTTCATGAAATATGTACCAATTACAGTTAACATTCAAAAACACGTAAACAAACCATAGACTACACGGACTACTCACACAAACATAGAACGTTAAAAATAACATTCATTGTCTATGGTTCAGTGTTGCCAGACGGTAACCGAAAGTTGTGAGCGCCATCTCTCGTTATCTCCCCGCACTTTTCCGATAACATTTTATGAGAACTCAAAAATGGCGTTGGAATGTATAAAATGTAACAATAACATCATTGATAAGCAATACGTCACCTGCTCAATATGCCAAGGAAAATTCCACCTTGATTGCGGGAATGTTTCAGAAAAACGATTCCAATTAATGACAGTCGATAATAAGAAAAACTGGAAATGTACGCCATGCCTTAGGAAAAGCACCAGGAAAAGTGTTAAGACTAGCCTGAATGATATAACGCCAACACAAAAAAACCCTAATGTTACTCTTCGGAATAGACAGGCACCCCCTACATTCAGTGCCTCAACACCTGATGCCAACGACACATCAGATACAATACTATCTGTGGACACTACTTTAAACAAAAGCTGCTCTGGAAACTGCAATGATGGTTCGGAAGAGTTAGAAAAACTGCAGTCTAAAATATCCAGTTTAGAGACAAAACTAGAAAGTGCAGAGAATGAGATTGAACGACTAGTAGTTGAAAATATTGCGCTGAGAGGTCAAGTATCAAAGAGTGATTCCAAAATAAACCAACTGACTCGCTTGTGCCGCACTTCACCAAAGATGGATGTGATACATGACAGAGCATATGACTTCACCACACCTAAGTCCACAGTTGACAAGAACAGGACCAAGTCACGACCGCCAAAAGTGATTTTAAAAGAAAATCTATGTACAGAGAGTCAACCATCTACGTCGACAACTGCATTACCGATGATTAACTCACAGAAAGATTCAGAGAAGGAGCAAAGTCCGACCGAAAAAGTCAGCTCATGCCAGAATGACATGAAACGTAAAATCTGTTTACTGAGCACTGAAAATCAGACTCGAACACGATCAATCGCAGAACGAAACCTAAGCGAAGAAAACCTGTTATGTCACTACCTTATGCCCGGCGCTGGAATAAAATCCCTCCTAGATAGTATTGAAGCAAAACTTGCAGATTTCAATATGCGAGACTACTGTATCATTCTTCTCTCCAATGAAGACTTTATTAGAGAGTGTGATAACTATGCGTTAATTAAGTTTATTCGAGACACGCTCCTAAACATAACACACACAAATGTATTGCTGTGTTTGCCGACGTTCAAGTTCTACAAATTTGATGAATCGTTCAGATGGAGGGTAGAGATATTTAATAACCAGTTATACCTGGATGTAATGACTCATGAATATGCGTATTTGATTGACTCAAATCTTAACTTAATCTATAACTACAAGCATTTTTGTAAGCATACTGGCAACTTAAACAATAGCGGCCTTAATGTTATACTTAAGGATGTCAAAGATACCATTGCTTACATAGAAAATTGGGATTCGCAGAAAATTTATGATGAACCTCAAAAACAATCAGCTAAAACATTTTTTCGAGGCTATTAAACATAAGGCATCTATAGGTATTTTACACCAAAATATAGCGGGGGTTCTAAATAAACAAGAAGACTTGTATTGTGCATTGTCGGAAATAAGTAAAAGTGGTACGAATATAGACATAGTATGCTTAAGTGAAACAAATATTATAAGGGGCTCAGAATTTAATTTAAAGTTAAAAAAATTTCAGGTAGCAACATCTTACTCCAGGAAAACCTCTAGAAGAGGAGGTGTAGCAATTTTATTAAGAAACCATATTGAATTCGTACCTTTAAAGGAATTAGAAACTATTTCAGAACAATTTATTTTTGAATGCTGTGGAATTAATATTTTAAAATACGGAGTGTTAGTTATATGCATTTACACGAATAAAACTCCCACGTCTACCTCTTCACCATTTTTCCGTAAGCTTAACGAACTTCTTAGTAAAACCTGTAACTTGAAAAGAAAAAAGTATGTCTTGTGTGGAGACCTCAATATTGACCTATTGAAAGAATCCAATATTTCAACCGAGCTCAAAAGAGTCCTTGAAATATATAATCTCAAACCTATTATAGAAGCACCAACAAGAATCACAGCAACGTCTAAATCATGCATTGATCACATAGCAACTAATGTAAGGAATGGTACAAGTAATATCCACGACTTAGGATTATCAGATCATACAGCTCAGTCCTTCGAAATTCCAGTTAAGAACCGTCTAGCTCCTCCAATTAAGTGGTGGTACGAATATCGCAGAGATTATAGTGTGGACAACCAACATAAGTTTAAAGAATGTCTTTCGTCCCTCTCTTTTAATGAAGTATTTGAGGTGACCAATGCTACTCAGGCTTTTAACAATTTCTACGAGCTGTACAATGTTTTCTACAAACTGTGTTTTCCTGTTATAAGAATAAAGGTCTCTGATAAAAATGGTAATATAAAATGGCTTACTAAAGGCATAAAAAACAGTTGCTTAAAAAAAAGACATCTTTACTTAAAAAGCAGACATTGCAAGGACTATGAAGATGAATATAAGAAATATTCACGAATTTTAAAAAAAACCATAATTTCCTGCCAAAAAAATCAAAATTTAAGGCTTATATCGGACACCAAAAATAAATGTAAAGCTGCTTGGAATGCGATTGAAAAATATACTTCCTGTAACTCCAGAAGCAGAACTATTGATAAGTTAGTGATTGATAACTGTGATATTACTGATCCCCAGCTTATTTCAAATTCATTTAATGAATATTTTATAAATATAGTAAAGAACCAAACAAAGGCTGATAGCGGTCCCTTACACGATAATATAAATATAGATATTAGAGAAACTAGTATATTTCTGAATCCATTAGGGAATAAAGAGTTGTTACAAATAACAAAGTCTCTTAAAAACTCAAAATCTGTAGGATTAGATGAAATACAAACCGATATAATAAAAAATAGTATTAATCTTATAGCAGAACCACTCATTTATGCAATAAATTTATCATTACTTCAAGGAACTTTTCCAGATACTTTAAAAAACTCTATAGTTAAACCACTACTTAAGAAAGACTATAAGTTTAAAATGGATAATTACAGACCAGTGACACTTATACCCATATTTTCCAAGATATATGAAAAAGTTATGCACAATAGGCTAGACAAGTTTCTTACAAAACATAATATTATTACAGATGAACAAAATGGTTTCAGAAAATGCAGGAGTACCTCTCTAGCGGCTTTTAAATTAATTAGGTACATTACAAATTGTTTAGACAAAAAGATGCCCGTTTCTGTGTTATTCATGGACATGAGCAAGGCATTCGATTTCGTTTGTCATAAAAGACTGCTCGAAAAAATATGGAAGTATGGCATACGAGGTCCAGCATTTCAATGGGTGAAGTCATATCTGAGTAATAGAACACAATGTGTCGAGACAGCTAGATACTGCTCAAAAACTAGATCTATTACAAAATATCAATCGCCATTTTTAGCCAATGATTTCGGTGTACCTCAAGGTAGTATTTTAGGGCCTCTGCTTTTCTTACTTTACATTAATGATTTACCAAACAGCCTCTCTCAAAATTGTATTCTATTCGCCGATGATACTACCATAGTTACAGAATGCAAAAATATAACTAAATATAATCAAGATATTAATCAAGTCCTAGCTCAAACAATATCTTGGCTTACAGCTAACAACTTAAAAGTAAACGTAAATAAAACTAAATTGATGCAATTTCATACAAACAGGAGCAGTCCCCAATCTCTAACCGTTAAGTATAATGACAAAATAATCGAAGATGTATCAAAGATAAAATTTTTAGGCTTAGATTTAGACTCTAATTGCGATTGGAAAGACCATGTAAGTAATGTGTGTTCTAAAGTGAACAGATTTGTTTATGCTCTAAGAAAAGTTAGTCAAGTGGTGTCAAAAAAGGCAGCTCTAATGGCTTACAGTGGCTATGTGGACTCTACTCTACGATATGGTATTGTGCTTTGGGGAAATTCGGTGGATGTGCATAACGTATTTTTAATTCAAAAACGGTGTGTGAGGGCCATTTTCGGAATCAAGCAGATTGAATCATGCCGTCCTTACTTCAAAAAGTATGAGATCTTACCAGTGCCATGTCTTTATATATTTGAAATATGTTTATTTGTATTTAAAAACAGGTGTCTTTTTCAAAGTAATCAGGATATATCAACAAGAACCCTCCGATCGAAATACTCACAAAAGCTACATAAACCACCAGCAAATTTATCTTTAGTATCTAGAAACTCATTCATAATGTGTGTAAATATTTATAACAAATTACCAGATTCTTTTAAAAAAGAAACATTAAGTATTAATAGTTTTAAAAGATTAACAAAGAAGTGGCTTCTAGATTATTGTTTTTATAGTTTGAAAGAGTTTATGGAATATGATATTGAATAGTTTTACTATGTAAGTATGTCAGATGTCGATATGTAGATATTTAGTTTTTAAGATGATCTCATACAGTTAAGGATTTTTATTTTAAAATGTTGTTATAATTCTGACATGTTACTCTTTCCACCATATAAAAAATAATACCTCCGTGAAGGATGGATGAATGTGAGTACACCTGTTAAGGTAAGACTTGGTGATTCTGTTTGAAATTAATAGCAACTGTTACTGCTAAATGTGTAACCCATGTCTAAGCTCACAATAAATATTCTTGATTCTTGATTCTTATATCAAAGCTAAACAATATCAGTGATTCTTCTAGTGCGGAAATCCTGGGTAATGACGTAATATGTCAGGAATGCGAGTTGTATAACTTGAGGTATGTACGCTTTGATCCTATTGTAATCCCGGTTTGCATTAATGGTGTAAACCTATCAATGGAATTAGATTCAGGCTCAGGTTTCACAGTGATTTCTAATGACTTGTACAAAACATATTTCAAAGAATACAAATTAAACGATTGTGATTTAAAGTTTTGTCTGTATAATGGTCATAAAATTTCACCTCTTGGTTTTTTCATGGCTGATGTAATTTATTCCAATGAAAACAAACCGTTACGTATTTTTGTCATACAAAATGGCGGCCCACCATTGCTGGGCAGAGATTTCATTGCAGAATTCAATTTAAGCCTAATGCCTATTAATAGCATTGGTTCCGATCAGTGCTCGGACGATATTGCGCAGCTATTAAAAGATCACTCAGAGCTTTTCAAAGATGAATTGGGTCAATTCAATTGCTTTAAAGTTAGCTTACATCTAAAAGAGGATGCGTCACCGAAATATTTCAAACCGCGAACGATTCCTTTCGCTTTAAAAGAGAGGGTAGAAGCGGAAATTGATAGGCTAACTGGTCTAGGTATACTCGTACCGGTAAACTATTCAGAGTACGCCACTCCCATAGTTCCTGTCCTTAAAGAGGATGGTAAAGTAAAACTGGCGGGCGATTTTTCTTTAACCCTGAATAAGGATCTCAAGATTGAGAAGTATCCTCTGCCACGTATAGAGGAGGTTTTTGCAACCTTAGGCGGGGGGGATAAATACTCCAAAATTGACTTGAGCAATGCGTATAACCAATTTGTCTTATCAGACACGGATGGTTCGCAAGAATTGACCACTATTAGTACGACAAAAGGGTTATTCAAATACACACGGTTACTATACGGCTTGGCAAACGCTCCCGCGATATTTCAACGCGCAATGGAAAATTTATTGGTAGGTATAAAAGGTGTTACCATCTGGTATGACGATATCTGCGTGACAGGGCCCACCCGAGAAATACATCTGCAGCGATTACGCGAGGTTCTATCTCGCCTGAGCAAAGCGGGGCTACGTCTCCAAAAAGGAAAGTGTGCCTTTTTCCAGGATAGCGTCACATACCTAGGTTTTATTATAGACAAGAATGGACTAAGGCCGTGTCCTAAGAAAACAGACGCCATTGTGAATGCCCCACGTCCAACTAATGCATTAGAAGTCAAAAGATTTCTGGGGATGGTAAATTATTACCGCAACTTCATTCCAGGTGCTTCGGATTTACTAAGCCCGGTGTACGAATTATTACGCGCCGGTAAGGCGTGGGAATGGGGCTCGCGTCAACAGCGAGCGTTTGATGCGGTAAAGCGCGAGCTGGCGTCGGAGCGCGTACATTTCGATTATATGTCTATCGGTCAAGCTACCTACCTAGTTGTTATCGATGCGTACAGCAAGTGGTTAGAGTGCTTACATATGCACGGCGGAACATCAACTCGCGCACTGATCAACCAATTAAAAGGGCTATTTTCTAGGTTCGGAATTCCAAACACGTTAGTTTCGGACAACGATGTAAAAATTTTTTCAACTGAATTCAGTCAATTTTGCGTATCTAACGGAATAAAACACATCACGTCCCCTGTTTACCATCCCTCCAGCAATGGACAGGCTGAAAACTCAGTAAGATCTTGCAAAAAAATGATTAAATGCATTCTAAGCGAAAATGACGTTTTGTCGATAACTGAGAGAAACAATAGACTATTGGGATTTTTGTTTGAATACCGTAACACCCCACATTGTTCTACTGGAGTGACTCCCGCGAGGCTGATGTTGGGCCGGGACCTCAGATCTAGGTTAGATCTAATTTTGCCTAAAAATTGTGTTAATGACTCAACTAAACATAACGTGGATGTAAAAATTTCGAGGAAATTCCAAGAGGGTGATAATGTTTGGTTAAAATGGTTTATAAATAAGAAAGAAGTGTGGGTTTTAGGAACAATTAGGAAATGTTTAGGTAATAGATTGTATGAAATTTATGCTGTAGACTACGACAAATATTGTAAAAGACATATAGATCAAATAATTAAAAATTGCGATTCGTATATCGCAGCGAGCGGAAGTGTCGCTGGGGGGAGCGCTGCAGCTACTGATTGTGATGTAGCGCGTCTGTCGCCGCTGTCCCCGCCCCCGCCCGCGCCCGCGCCGCAGCAATCGCCTGCGCCTGCGCTTTCACCCGCATCTACCGTATCAGTCGCAAATGTAAACCTAGAAAGGAGTTCAAATGTGGTAGAAGAAGAGGATGTATGGGAACAGGCGCAGGATGAAGCTGGAAGTAGTTTAGCTGGGACTCAATCTATTGAGCACCAAAATGAGCAGACCGAACAACCGTCCGTACAGCCCACAGCACAGCCTGTTCCTAACGAACCTCGCGTTAATGCTAATTTAGAACGGTTGTTAGATCAGCGCATGCAGCTAAGACCTAGAGTTAAGAAAGTTAATTATAAGGAGTAATCTCATTAAAACACATAAAAGACAGCATAAACAAGTTAAAAAAAAAGATAATTTGTTAAATTACAATCTCTGACCACCATGTTTAAGAAATTGCGTGTTTTAGAGGTATTTGATATTTAATTATTTGCAATCATGTGGTTTTATATATTTGGTATTTCAATAAATACAGAACAGCACATGAGACCTAAAACTCTATACAAATTATTAACATTATTAACAATTGGTAGAAGTAAACTATATTATAATTCTTCTACGAGTACACGCAGTGAGATTGAAGCATTTTTAGGGTGTACATGAACGGTCTATAAGTTATCTTCAGAGAATTCTTTAATTGCATAATAGCATTTGCTTATCAGTAAGTTTTTAATTTAGCTGAAAATACATGGTCCTTATTTATCTTTTAGATTTCGTTCGTTTGTTTGGGAGAGAGTTTTTTTAAATATTTCTAGTTTAAGCTCTGGTAAAATTAGCAGAAGATTGCGACGAGCTGTCTTATTAAATTCAAATTTGTTTATGTTTTTCCGTACGAATATGTCTGCTTCTAATATGTAGACACTAGGACGGGTCAATACTTTTTAATTAACGAAATGTCTTTCACAACTTTCAGTTTCATTAATGTTTTGTATTATTCGGACGCATATTTTTTGTTGAACAAATAGATCATGGGCATCTGTCTCCCAATAAAAGCACTCCCTAGCGGAGCCACCGTGTGCGGTGGCTAGTTTAGCTTTAGTATCTGTTAAATTTGGATAGTTTAGCTTTAGTATCTGTTATATGTGTTTTCCACGTTAAATGGGTGTCAATAGTTAGTCCTAGTAGTTTAAATTCTGTAACTTCCTCAACGTTGATTTTTAACTCTGCTTAAACAGCATAAAAATCTATCTAATTAGGCCATAAACAGAACCCACTGTTGGGCATAGGACCCTTCTCCTTCACGCCAAGCCATCAGATCCTTTGCTAGTCTCATCCCTTGTTTCGTAACCTAAATTAGAGGCACAGTAGAGCTTGTGTTTCTTTTTTGGCATCTTTACCGTCTCTCCGTACAATCTTTGCCAGACGTTTTTCTCCATTTTACGATTCGGCCGCGTCAACTTTCAAGACAGTATTTTTATAAGCCCTGATATTTTGAATAAATATGAATAATTCGTAACAGAAATTTAAAGGCATAAAGGCCGTTCCATACCCTTATTTAAAATTCTAAGCCAATTTCAAACGTTTCGTCCCCAAGAAGCCAAAAGAACCTACGTCACTAATGAATAACTTCTGCTCAAATACCATTGTTCGCGTGAAAGGCCCCAATAAAAGGAATCATAATAGTACTTTGATGGCGTGTTCTCTGATACGGGCAGCAGTAAATTACTGCATAATTATATCGCTGGTTTACCATAATGAGCTAGATATAGTGGGTCGCGAGTAATTTCTCTGACCAGCTGTTAGCAATAAATATGACTGAATATAGCTAGTTCTTAGGCTATCCGAAGGTTGAAAAGCAGACGTGATCTAATTACTAGAAGAACATTATATTTAACACAAAACCGATGTGTTGGGTATTGACTTAGCGACATGTAAAAATAATAGTTATGTTTTCCACACAACACAATCACTTCTCCCGGTAATAAACTATGATATCATATGCTATGGTTACCAGGCAAGGATATGACAAACATGGAAATACACCCAGACTGAGTCCATTTGTAAAAAAAAAAGGGAGAGAGAAAAGTACAGTTATTTCTAAAAATACCCTTAACAGCTTGACTTTTGATATTTGGCATTTTATAATCGGCTCTATCTCTCTCAATCGCATAGACTCAGTTAAGTAAACTGACTGACCGCTTTCGACCAGTCGATTGCAGAGGTTGTCTTCTCGACTCGCCCGAAGGGCGAGGCGGGGAGGCGGCTTCTGGGCGTTGGCCCATCTGCGCGGGAGCATCGCCGTCCGTTAAGACGGACGGGTCCTGGGCTGTGGAGCTCTGCTCCGGTGGTCGGGTCCGGGGTCTTCGAAGTTCTTCCGTCGCCGGCGAGATCAAGCACTGCCGGGTGGGACTCCGTTGAGAGAAGCCCAGCAGGCGATGCTCAGCCGACGACTCTTCGGTGTCACGTCTAGGTCGTCTTCACGCCGCCGGCGAGGTCGAGCCCGACTGGCGGCCATCAGCCGGCGGCGCCAGGGTAGAAAGTCCGAGGGGGGTGGCGGCCGCGGTGACGTCACTCGGGGAGCAGCGTCCGCGGCAGCCCGGCTTCTCGTCCCCGTCCTCGTCCCCAGAGGGCCCCCGCGCATTAAGCGCAGAGGTCTGCCATCCCTCTGAGGATGATGGGGACGGGGTTGTGGCCATCCTGGATGGCCACCAGGACCTCTTGGAGGACCTTGATGGCCATCGTGAGGACTTTGTCCTTCCCGTCTTGGGTTTCCGGGGCTCTCTCTCGCTTCGCCTTCTTCCCCTGGGTCGGGGCGGCGACCGCTGGTAGAGAGGCCCCGGGGGCCACGGGCGCGGGCTGCCGCGCTCGCTGGGGTTGCGGCTGCTCCTCCGGTGTGGCGATCTTCTTCTTGCCCCTCTTCCGCCGGCGACGGCGAGGGGGCTTGGGGGCGTCCGGGTGGTTGGCGGCCGCCATCAGCGACCCGGCTGCATCCTGCTCCCCGGCGTCAACTCGCGTCAACTCGGGGAGGGGGAGGGGGCTCCGCGACGGCGGTGGTGCGCGCCGTGGTGCCCGCCCTCTTGTTCCGCGATTCCTTGCGGAATACGGGACACTCAGTGCTATTCGCCGTGTGTGCGCCATAGCAGTTGGCGCACGTCGGCAGGTCCTCCAGAGGGCGTAGGCAGTTCCGGGCGGCGTGTTCCTCGCTGCACCGCACGCAGGCTAGCCGCCTGTGGCATTGGTGCGACGAGTGCCGGAACTGCTGGCACCGATGACACTGCGCGGGTCCCCTCTTCCCGCGCCAGGCTTCGATCCTCACCCCCGGCATGTTGAGGAGTTCGCACACCTCATATATACCGGGGATGGGGCTGGGGGTCCTCTCCACCTGGGCGAAGAAGATGCAGCCGGGCCTTCCGTGTCTCGCGTGGATGGGCCGCACATACTCCACGCCGAAGCCACGCTTCTCCAGGTCCTCCGGAGCCGTGTTGACCGGCAGCCCTCTGATGGCCACCTTCAGGCTCCGTTCGGCGGGCAGCGAGTACGAGAACCAGGAGATCCCGGACGATTTCTCCAGCTCTGTGAGGTAGCGCTGGATCGCCCGGTACTCCTGGTCCGACTTCGGCAGGAAACGGACGCCCTTGTCGATTGAGGCTCGACCGTAACATTTATATGTATGGGTGTTCCCACCATTTTGTCGACACCAATATTATTTAGGTTTAAACCTACGACCTTGTAGATACAGTCGATGGAAGCTCAACCGTAACATTTATGTTTCAAAGACATCCGTAATGTAACTGAGAAGAGTGCACTTATATAAAGGTTTACGTGCTGTCTACCGTATACATGTAGGTTTAGCGAATCACTCTTTTATTAGGCAAAAATGTATAATGATACTTATGAAAATGCCAGTGCTTAAGCAGCTGAAGTTAGATCAGCACATTACATAAACTCACACCTACATCCCGGTGGGGCAGGCAGAGATCAGGGTTTGCGACTTGCCACGATAGTCACAAACCTCTTTCGCTTCATCAACATTCATTAGGTGCGAGACACACAGATGGGACGTGGGGCAAGGGCGCGGTAGTATGTAGTCACAGCACAGACCACAGTCCTTGCACTGCGGCCGCTTTTGTCTGTGACTCTATACATCTTACCGCGCCCTCGCCCCATGTCCCATCTGTGTGTCTCGCGCCTTAGTCGTTGCATGCACAACTATGATACTCGTAGATAGACTATGATACACTTTTACCCGAATCCTATAGAAACTAAATCGTGGGTACAACTACTTATTAATAAGTGCAAACCGAACCTTCTTATCATGTTTATTTTGTGGTTTCTGCCGTCATGTGTAACGCTGTTTCTTGCCCCGAGCTAATTGATAAGTCTAGCAGAGTTGCGGGATTGAGTACTGTTATTAACTAATTAATTCCTATTGACTTAGTAGCTGCTATGTAAGTAAGTACGTCAATTCGGTCTATTTAGCAAGTGTTACGAAATTGTCATCAGTATATTGTCAACGGCTTCTGAGCCATCTGTTATCAAAAACTATATCATAATAGGCTCTTACAGTCGTGTTCAGACGCTAAAGTACCTATCGAAAATCATACGCTTCTATATGACTATGACAAAAATTCCCAAACAACACTATCATAAATTTTCACAATGAAATGAAACATTGAAATCACCAAAAAAATATCAGCTATTCCATTTAATGCCGCGGGTGGTAGCTTAGACATGGAGCAGCTGACATCCTTCCTTGATATCTTTCCTTGCAGTAAAAGTAGTTTATTTTGACGATTAGAACCCCTCATTTTCAGATATATATATAGAGGCTTTCTTACACGCTGTAGATCTAGAAATTTTGAAGTGATTGAGTCAGTGATCTTCATTTTAGTTTGGAAGGTACCTATTATTTACAATATTATTTTTAATGAGGAAGAAAATAACAAAATAAGCCCGAGACGAATCTCCATCTACTCGGCAAATATGCGTAAACAATGTAACAATCAGGGAAACAATGTATCCATTGTTGGATACATTGTTTCCCTGATGAATCAGGGAAACAATGTATCCATTGTTCTCTGGGTGGCCGGCTGTAGTCATAAACCACAGACTAATTACACCACATAAAGTAAATAGGACTTTTATTGAAAAACAGTTAGATAAAGCTTGGTTAGTCACTGTTGATACAGATGTCATTTATATTACTGACTATTGTTCAGAGTAAATGTCGTTAGAAAGAGAGAGTCCCATGCAGAAAAGATAAAGGAAACCTTCTATATTCAGTGCAATAAGCGCGTGATAAGCCCACTGACAGCTAAAACTTGACAGTTTTAAAAACCTATTTAGAGGCTAAAAATTCCACCCATGCCGGGACTTGAACCCGCGACCTCTGGCTCACTGTGCCAGCGCTCTCCCAACTGAGCTAATGGGGCAAGTGCAAGCATCGGCAAAATTTCGAGCCTCTTTACAAACTTCTCTGTATTACGTTTTTAGGTAGAAAATGTCAAATATTTCCTGTGGGTAGGTATACTTAGATATCTATTGACAGACTGCATATTGGAAACGGCCGTTAGACAGTAGGTTCGGTCAGCAGCTAGTCAAACTTAAAATTCTGTCCACTGCACACATGAAATACTCGTACCATCGATAACAGGTCAACCTTTACACTTCTGTTGCAGACTCATCCACGTATGTGGAGGAGGCCTATGTCCAGCAGTGGACTTGTTGTGGCTGAATGATGATGGTGATGATGATGTAAAGGTTGGTGTGTGGTCGACTGTAGGAATACAACGATTTTTGCGTTGTCGATCTGAATGAAACTCCAAATTATTGCATACGTTGTAAAAGCAAACGCTCTAAGGCTTATAATGTAAGGATGAACAGAAATCCACTATAAATAATTACTCAGCTGATAGCTGAATGTCTAAATAATAAATGAATGAAGGGCACAATAAAAAGTACCCGAAACTGGTGTGCGTGCACGCAACAACTTATGATATGAATGTTGATGAAGCGAAAGAGGTTTGTTAGAATCGTGGCAAGTGGCCAATACTAGTCTCTACCTACCCCTCCAGGATACAAGCATGAGTATATGTGATGTGTGTGTAATACAAACAAAAAAAATTTTTCTGTGTTGGGTACATTCTGTCGACCATGTGGACTATAATATGTGCGTGCATTCTGCTCAGTTTGTAGCGTGCAAAATTTAACAAAAAAATCGTATTTTAGGGCTATTAACGTCCTTGCCTAGTACAGGGTATCCTAGTGTGGTACCAGGTCAAACTATTGTATTGTGTGGAAGTTATTATTATTATTGTTATACTTGAAGTAAGAACCCGTGGTAACAAGGCTCAGAAACCCATCTCCCCGAACTCTACAACTACTTAAGTATGTAAAACTCAGCAAAATCTCTGTATTAGTATACTCCGCCGGCTACTTTTACTCGACACTCGCTCAAGTTACTGCCGTCATCAATCACAAAAGTTCCGAGAAGGCTCAAAGGCATTCCGGCTGTCATCATCAACGCTAACGCTAAATGGCCTAGACATAGAAGGCTTGGTTTTAAAAGAGCGTGAACTTTAATGTTGAATTACAAATGAGACAAAGAAAGAATGTCATCTTTCTTTCTTTCTGTCTTTAATTTATTGCAAAACTGAATAACATATAAATATAAACTCATGTAATGTAACACAGTTCCTAACAACAATCGTTAAATTTGGATAAGTAAACGGTTTTCTCTTAAGAAAAATTCCACGGGACGGTCTTCTGTATTCCCCTATCACGTATGTTGTATGACGGCAGTGAGGAAGGAATCACCGCGGACAGCCGCGATGCAGCCGCTGCCCGATTAGCCGTAAATATTTATAAGTGCAATAAGCCTGTAATACCTATTCATAAGTGAAAATTATTATGCAAATAGCGCCAGCGACGGAGGTTCGAAGCTGAGTTATAAGGGCCTACTCGGACAGGACGAGTTCAAATTTAGCTACTTTTTTATAAACATCTACTAAACTGAGAAGAGGCCGTATTTTTTAGATATCAGGTCGCCAAATCTGTACCTGTACTCCCAAAAATGTACACTGCAGTGTGGGGTAAGTGTAAGTGGGGTGAATAAAAAATAAAGACCGACTTCGAAACACTAAAAAGATAGAAATAATTTAAATAATTAGAAGTATTTATACATGTAGGTATTGTAGAAGTATAATTTGAGGTCGGTGCCCAAATATATGTGCTGGTCATGAAACTGGGCACCGACTACAAATTATACTTGTACAATACCTACATGTATAAATACTTCTTATTATTTAAATTATTTCTATCTTTTTAGTGCTTTAGTGTTTCGAAGTCAGCTTTTAGTGGAGGAGTGGGAGAAAATTAAACAAGTCCCTTATAATCATAATTTACCTACATGATTCGTTTCTTTAAAATTTGATGTTCTAAATATCTGAAAGTCTTCACCAGAACATCACCAAATTAACTTGGGACTACTTTTACGCTACTTTATTAAACATACGGATATTAATAAAGGATGGGCCCTATAAGGGCTTATTTACTGCTGTCCATTGAAGAATTCCGTTCTCAATCTCTGAAAGTCTTCATCAGATCTTCACCAAATTAAAATGGGACCAATGGGACGTATCTGTTCGAGCAAAAAAAGAATTGTCGAAATCGGTTAAGATTTGATGGAGTTATGGAGGAACATAGCCAAATAAAAAAAAAATATATATATATACGCGTCGAATTGATAACCTCCTCCTTTTTTGAAGTCGGTTAAAAAGGGAGATCTTCTGCTAAGGGGGCCTACTGAGAAAGCCAGCTTACCTATGGTTTCTAAACTGATTTAACTAAAACGTCTGTAAGAAAATGTTTATTACTGCGTACAGACCGGGACAGGGAGCGCTGGCCACCATTCGCTAAATCCAAATATGTGTGTCAGCAACATTTACGGGGTAAATCCTCTTTTGATAATATCTTATTTTACCTACATGGGCAAAAAGAAACAAGGTCGTCTACCGCTCGGTCTTATTTTGCAACAATCCGAAGTCTCCTTGTCTTTGGATTTCAAAATGGGAGCAGGCGATAGACAATTTTTTTTTCTTTGTATGAGGCTGCTCCGCTGACCTCCATGGTAGTATACTTTTTATAATAGTGGGCTACCCGCCAGACGTATTAAGCCTAATATATATAGGCCGACTCTCACCCGAGGTCTTACTGGTCAGACACTCGGCTGGCGGGAGTGGAAGCCACCTTTTTGTTTGCTGCAAAGTACTGTGAATGACCTAAATACGCCGTAACATTTCTCTCTATTATTTTTGGTCATCCGCGATTTAGAAAAATGTGAACTCTATATTCGGTTTTCTAACATCCCGCGCTACATCCACTACAACTGGTGACCAAACAAGAGACTTGAACCTCCTTGAACGGTATAGCTAACATTGGTCAGCGTCCATTGGTTCAATTTGTTCGCAAAAACTGAGCCAACAAGAACATTGCACCATCTAGACCAGCCTTATCTACATGTACTGGCGACGAGGCTGGCGATAAATCCGAGGAGAGCCTGCTAGCGCCTTAATTGCAGCCTGTTCCTGATGTACTACAGTATAAGAACGTAAATATTTGCCACTGATTTGTGTTGAATGGCGCAATAATTTGCATAACAAGTAGGCCTTGTCTGTCTGCCTCTGGTATCTTTCTGGATTTTAAGGTTGTGAAGCTGTTGAAAGTACATTACATGGAGCAGCACTATAGTAGTGTCACCTAGTAATTAAGACTTTGCAGGAAGATATCCTTGAAAGTTTCATGAAATCAATAAAAAAAAAATCGACAAACTTTTTTTATCACTTCCCATATCATAGACTCTAATTTCCATACCCCGTTAAGAGAACATCATCAGCATTTTTTTTGTCGACATAGATTTAGTCTTCTTTCGTCAAGTAATAAACGGGCTGGCCGGGATAAAAATAAAAAATATAAGTTTGCTACCTTCTTCTCGATTTTAGATCGAACCCGTAAGCAGCTTGTATTTATACAAGCTGCTTACGGGTTCGATCTAAAATCGAGAAGAAGGTAGCAAACTATAATCGGACAATATTTTGTCATACTTACTATTTTTAACGCTCGTAGCCCCGGCTGCCTGAGTGATCTTAAACGATCACGAAGGTTAAGCAACACAGGGCGCGTTCAGTGCATGGATGGGTCGCCGTCTATGCCTAACGCTAGTGGCATTTTTCCGAGCGGTTCCGTGCTTCGCAAGGCACGTTAAGCTGTTGGTGCCGGCTGCCGTCGATAGATGGCAGTCGTTAAGCCAAGTCAGAGGCCTTAGGGCGGCTTGACAACTTCTGACAGTAGACGAGCCACTAGTCTACAAGCCTCCACCAATCCGGACTTGGCACCCGTGGTGGAGTATGGCCTATACCTTCCTCAGGGAAGAGACCCGTGCCCCTCGGTGGGGACATAATGGGTTGATGATGATGACTATTTTTAACGACTCGCGATGCTCACACACAATTTTCTAGATTCAACGCCGGTATTAGAGTAATTTAAATTTCAATGTAAAAATAAAAGATCACAAATGCCATGAACAACTTTAAACACTTACCTCAAATAAAAAACCAAAACATATTACTGCTGTAGCCTGACACAAAGCAGCACTATGTTCACGAGCATAACGTATGTATAGCTCAGAACATAGTTTCTAAAGTTTTCTTTGACACCTAATAAAATAGAGAATTGGACGGAACATTTGCAAAACAAGCTCTAGAATATTACAAACAGCAAACCTCTATTTAACAACACTCAGGTTGATAATTACTAGAATTCCCGTGGCAGGTCATAATAGATAGTTTACAGCGCAAGTTAATGCTAAGTTTACGCTATACGCGGGCCTGGCGCCACCGCCCACGGTCGATAGGCGCCTCACGGCTCAACCCTCGCAATCAGCTAGGCCTTCATACTGTGACCTAGGGAACTTCATTGGTAAAATAAAGGTGAAATTTGCTTGCAGCTTTGGTAGCATGCCTTGGAAGAGAGCCTTTTGTGCGGTGAATTCACACAACATTTCTGAGTTGTCTTGTGAGATACTTTCGACTGCGCTAGGGTTTATCATCGTGGTGAAAGTATTACTAATCAGCGTGAGGAGACCGTTGATTGTTGTCTAAGGTGCGCCAGAGATGGACGTATTTCGGGCCTCGTTGGCGGGAGCGCGAGATTTGACTTGAATTTTTCGGAGTTTAGTCAAATTAACAAAATATTGAAAACGAGGAATGTTATTAATAAATAAATTTTTATTCAAGTTCTCTGACCGGCATTATACCAGGGCTCAACTGGTACGTCGTTTGATCGCTCCTTTCAAGCACCCTAAATACTACTTTTTTTTTTTTTTTTCTTTTTTTTTTGTACCTTTATTATACTTTATTGCACACACAAGAATAGAGTACAGGAAAGGTAACAAAAGAAAGTACATGTACAAAGGCGAGCTTATCTCTGTAAGAGATCCATAATATATATATACATATATATATATATATATATATATATATATATATATATATATATATATATATATATATATATAAATCTTAACCAATTTCGACATTGGTGAAGATCTGATGGAGACTTTCAGAGATGGAGAACGGAACTCTTTAATGGACAGCAGTAAATAAGCCCTAATGGGACCCATCCTTTAGTAATACATAAGCAGCCTATATACGTCCCACTGTAGGGCACAGGCCTTCTCTCAGGGAGATAGTATGGGCTTAATCACCACGCGTGCCCACCGCGGATTGGCGATTTCAAGCGCTGAGGTATGTGAATAGCTCAGACACTTAGGTTTCCTCGCGATGTTTTCCTTCACCGTTAGCGAGTGGTATTGCTACTATATCTTCACAAATGTACATAACTTAGAAAACCAAGTCATAGGTACATGCCCGCACCGGGGATCGAACCTGGGTCTCCCACTTCCGAGTCTGAGGTTCTACCCACTAGGCTACCACCGCTCCTTTAGTAATATCCGTATGTTATCATAAAATAGCATAAAAGTAGTCCCAAATTAATTTGGTGATGTTCTGGTGAAGACATCATCAAAATTTAAAGCAACGAATTAAGTAGGGTAAATTATGGTTGTAACTTACAACTTGTAAGGGACTTATTTATTTTTCTCCCGCTCCCCCACTAAAAATGGAAAAATAAAAATTTTTAAATAAGAAATAAACACCGACACTACAGCACTAAAAAGTTAGAAATAATTTAAATAATTAGAAGTATTTATACGTGTAGGTATTGTAGAAGTATAATTTGTAGTCGGTGCCCAGTTTCAAGACCAGCACATATAGAAATACTACTTATTTCTACTTTTATTGCACTCAAATAAAAAAAAAACCGCAAGCAATTAGCAATTTGAATAAGCTTTACATGAAGACTCATTCAATTTTAAAACATATTACATATTGTATTTATCCTCGTACGTAAAGTTGTTATGGTTAAAGTAACCTCCTACCTATCGATTGCCATCTATTGTTGATAGTACTCTTTGACAGATCCACTTGTACTAGTAATGTTAGTACTTGTTAGGTCCAACGTTAAGGGGGTTTTAGTGTCCGTTTGGAACTGCTACAACGTGTAAGTGTAAGACATTACAATATCCCCTACACGTTTTGAACTTTAATGTCGGTCATCAAGAGGGTCGGTCATTTCCTGAAGATTTAGGGATATTTTCTAAACTATCCTGATCGTGAGGAAATCTGAGTGCCTGAGACGTTTCCTTCCCTTAGCGCTTGAATTCCCTTACAGTGGGATGTATATCATCATCAGCCATTTGACGCCCACTGTAGGACATAGGCCTCCTTCATGGTTTTCTAAGCTTCCCGGTCTTGTGCCGCCCGCTTCCAGCGACTGCCTGCCGCTGTAACTAGGTCGTCAGACTATTTGACCACTGTAACCAGGTGGGGGACCTGCCCACGCTGCGTCGTCCGGTCCCTGGTCGCCAGGACAGAACTTTTCCGCCCCAAGGGCCATCAGTTCTCCTAGCTATGTGCCCCACCCACTGCCACTTCAACTGAGCAATTCTTCGAGTAACTCGGGTTCCTTAACTCATCCTGATTTGATCGCGCAGTGAAACTCCTAACATGTATATGGCATGTATATAGGCTGCATTATTTTAATTCATCCTGGATCTGTAAAAATGTCATTCTTCCGGCGTACGTCAGATTCAACTCTGTTTAATTTTATTGAACTACCGTAAACAGCTGTCAGTTGACCAAAGAACATAATACGAGTATGTCAGCCGTTAACAGTACATATTACAGATTTTCAGATTGTTAGTCTACGAGAAACCGGGGGGCGCTGTCAAGAGTAGGTCTTTTCACACCCTTTACATAGTCTATTTATTATTAGATTAAAAGTATCTCGTGCTAATTCAGATTATGATATATAGGGTATGCCTAGTCTTTAATGCATTACAAAAATCTTCTTAAATATTTTCATACATATTCTTCTTCTTTATGTTAGTGGGATTTCGTGAACACTTACTCAGATATTTTACAGAGAAATTTACGATCAAACACCATTTGTCAATGTATTCTCCTGGATATTTGAACCAAGGAGAACTTCCACTAACAACTAATAGATAATAAACCTAGCCTTAATAACCATTTATTAGAACACCGTATCCCCACTTAAAAGGGTCGGGTACAGCCATCTTCTGCCCACGCGGGGACCGGCCGATTTAATAGCCTTTTAATTTTCCACAAGCCGCCTATCAACGCGAAACGCATAGGAACAACATGTAATGTGATCCCCGGACAACACTTACGAGCTATAATTGCATCTGTGCACGTTATTTATGACGCTGACCTATTAAGAACATTCCCACGGCGAGAAATTGGTTTTCGTAAAGCGGTACCTAAGTAACTTATATTTTGATTTTATACGTGGAAGAAGTAGTGAGTGCGTCATCAATCATAGCGCAATTACAGTCCACAGACGGCAGTAAAAGCTATGTAAATATACATCGCACAACACCAGACATATTAAAACATCAAACGCGCATGAAACACAGAGGAAACTGAGGTTCCCGACTCCTTGACTCACACACAATGCGCGAAGTTTTAACAGCATCCCTCAATGAATTATAGCGACGACGATTGGACACTTAAGCGCTTAAGGACCATCCAAATATAAACAGGGATCGTATTCTCTATCTAAACAGCGAGCATTAAAATATCGGTCGGTCGGCTAAATCACTTTGACACCAGTGATTAATCTTCGCAGGAGAATGGATGTCGTTAGTCGGGCAATAAAGAGATAAACTATATAAATCAATGCGCTATAAATATGGAGGACTGAGCGATCAGGGCGCTGCGAACTGTCCATACCGATACACGTTTTATGGGACTCGTGTGGAACTTTAAATGGCCGTATAAGGGGCTAATCACACTGTGCAAAGGCTATGAGGATAGCTGAGCCAGTTAGGCTAGAGAACCCGGAGCTAACTGCACCACACTAACTACATACATATTTTATTTTATTTTATTTTTATTTTTATTTATTGAAAGAAAACAAACAATTGTACAATATGGTTAATATATAGAATAATTAAATTTACACTATGTAATTGCACAACCAGCAGCGTTTTCTATAGACTAAGTCAAAGACATAAAAGAGAAAAGCTCATAGCTATATCGATTTCTAAGAGGTAATTTCTACAACTGTGTAAAGTTTCACAATACGTTTTATAATAGCTATTTCAGAACTTAAGGACAAGAACCTTGGACTTATAAAACATTTTTGTCAAAAATGCATTATTGTCCTAGGTGCTTAGTTCTGGGCTGTTCTAGGTCCTAAAATATCTATTAGCATTATTGAGACTATTGTTATTTGCTTTTTTCGAAAAACATACCTATTAAAAAGAAGAAAGTGTTTTTTTAATTGGTGGCAGTGATAAGCTCCGGATAACCCCCAATGTTTTTGTCACAAGTTAACACAAATTAACCCAGGTAAATTTAAGTTTACTAGAGTATTTTTATAACTGTATGGTGTCCGTTCAGATCTATGGGCGTCCATAAGCAATTATGCTCCAATGATCTTCAAATAGCTAGATTTTTTCCTAGTAGCCAATTGCAAGAATTGATAATTTCGTTTAACTTAGTCATTCCTTCGTTTTGTCCTTGGCGAGCGAACAGGGCGGTGAAGTACGCTAATGGAGAACGATAAAATAATTTATACACAGGTCTTCATGGTAAACAGCTAATTGCGATTGCGATTGCTTAATTTACAACAACAATGTTTGAACGAGCATTGCGATTTATTAAAATATACTAAAAGATGGCTTTCAGTGCATTGCTGTGAAAGCACATGGACATAGCTGAAAGGGATAGCTGGACTTAGTTTTGCATTTTTTTTATAGGCCAAGTCTGTATCACCCTCAAACGGGGATAAAAAAAAAAGACTGGAGTTTCAACATCTAAGTTTATTGTTCCAATGAAACTGTTAACCGATTTGGGTTATCCCTTTCTGTTTTTGTTCCCGAAGAGATTGGAGCGGAGAGTTTGATCGTAAAGTTTTAAATAAGAACTTTTGGACGAAAGACATGCTTTTGAATACTAACTAACCTCATCACTCTTTTCCTTATATTAACTTTGATATGTAACATTTTGAAGTGACTCGAGTTGTGCCTGATTTGTAGCCGTATTAAAATAACAGGGCCGAGTAAAGTAGTTCGTAGTTTATAATGACAATTCGAGCTACATTGCGTAGCAGCGTCTACTTGTTAATCTGTGCGTTAATCGACTTTGCAATGTACATTGAATTGTCATAGTAAACCACGAATTGTAATTCTATGAAGCAGGCCCCCGGTATCCTTTATATTATTTAATCTAAAATATGGTTTTCAAATTTCATCTATCTCCGTTTATTCTGTAAAATTCTAAATAAATAAGCATTTAATTTTTTTTATGGTAACTAAGGACTTTATTAACTTAAGTCCGGATTTACTTGCTTAATTAATTTACTTCCGACGAAAAATCAAGTGGGTGAATCCGGGTTTAAATTAATAATTTGTAGTGCTTATGAAATTTTTTGTTACAAAATATTATTTTACTTGACACCTACTTGGCGCGGTAAATTTGCACGAAACATCTATAAATAATATGTAATTTTCCATTTCTTCTTTTTCGAAGGTAAATAGCTACACTAAAAAACTGTTTTCAGGTTTTGCATTATTTCAATTTACACGTTGTATAAGAAACCGGTCAAGTGAGAGTCGGACTTACACACGAAGGGTTGAGAAGAAACGACAAAAAATCACGTTTGTTGTATGGGTGCCACACTTAAATATTTATTTTATTTTAATTACATTATTTATTTTTTAAGCAAATATAAAACTAAATAATCTATGAATATTTCAAGCGTCTACCTGTTACCGTTATTAATATCGAGCAAAAAGCAGGAAAACAATTACGTTTATTGTGTGGGAGCCCCCCTTAAATATTTATTTTATTCTGTTTTTAGTATTTGTTGTTATAGCGGCAACAGAAATACATCATCTGTGAAAATTTCAACTGCCTAGCTATCACGGTTTATGAGATACGGTCTGGTGACAGACGGCTAGACAGACAAACAGGTAGTTAAGTCTTAGTAATAGGGTCCCGTTTGGCATCCTTCCGGCATGGAACCATAAAAATAGACTAAAGATCGGTGATCGGCCGAAGTTGCGCCTGTCTTATCTAATTACTACAAAATTTTTGCTGCCAGTTTACCAAGTAGAGTCATACGATAAAAAATGTAGCTAAATGTACTTATACTCAAAGTTCCATCAACGAGCCAAATGGGTAAAATTACGGCTGAGCCGCCTAAAACGATGTTGCCATCTTCGGTCATTTTAATACATAATTCAGGAGTCGGGAATGCGGTGCAAAAGTGCAATATCCGCCACCAAGGCTATAACTGTCAACGGCGGCATGAATCACTGGCATATAAATCCTGGCACTGACACTACGAAAGGTGCGAATTGCAGAAGGTTAATTCATTCGCCCACATGCTCCTAATTATTTTACAATATTAAAACAATGTATTAATTTATCAAGTGATTGTATTGTGTGGAAGTTATTATTATTGCAATATCAATAAATACGTATAGTACGAAATATGATTGCTTTAATTCCGTCAGGTTATCTACCGGGTTGTGTCTGATAATTGAAATTCTGCATTAACCCTTCTGTCTCGCGCAATACGCGGACGTAGACGACCGTTTTTTTTATGCAGCCCTGTGAAAACTTGTTGTAAATTGGCGCGCAGGGGAAGTTTTTCTTTCCTTCAGATGCTGTACGTTAATCAAGGGAAGGATTAATTGGCTTATGTCAACGGTAAACGTCCCATTGCAGAGCAAAATCATTCTAGTTTGGAAAAAATTGAGGTTCGCCTAGCCGACACGAACATCTTTTCGAGAAAACACATCAACTGATAACTTTAGTACCGAACAGCTGATATTTTTTCGCGATTACGCCTCGCTGTTAAACACTGTTACACCCTGTTCCACTTCTTCGCCATTTCATGTAAGAATTATACTATAGCTAACCTTCTGATACCCTATTAATTTGCACTGACACTTCGTGCTGCGAACCTGAAATGGTACGCTGATTTTATTTTATTGCCACCCATGTATTCGGTTTTACTTACTACTCACCTTTCCGAGTGTAAAGCGTGATTATATCGTAACTTGATTGTGGTATTTAAGATATTATATGGTAGTTGCCGTTTCGGTTATCGAGTAAAGAGCTGTAAAGAGCATCCACCGGTTTTATTTTGATATCAACCCTTTAAACATACTAACGGCGACGAGGGACCGTAAACACGCATTAAAGTGAAACTTAAATAAATTATATAACAAGTGAAGTGATTGACAATGGCCGGACAAGCGGGTACATCGGTGGCGGTTTCACGTTCGACCACTTAGTGAACGAGTGGAGCATCATCAATAGTCGTCCAACTCAATACTTTACTGCAAAAGATATCAACGATGAGACAGATAAAGCTAAAGTAAAGAGGCGTTTTTATTGGACATTTATTTCAAAGCCACTGAAGAGAAAATCTAGGAATCCTAACCCTGTATACAAATATGAAATAAATTGATAACCTTTGTAATACGGATAAAAAATGACAATAAACGCTATATTAATTAGCAAGCACAGATTTAAGGTATCGCAGTTTTCATTGTAGTACTGCCTTTATTAACACAAACAAAGTAAATTTTAAATAATGGTGTAACAAAACCTAAACAACGTTTAGGTATTTATTCTTTAAAGCCAAATGTTTATGTTCCATGGACAAAACCAACATCATCACTCATGGCAAGCAAGCATGACTCGCGTCAATTTGCGCCCCAGTCAAGTTTTTTTTACTAAGCAAACAGTTCGGAAATTAGATAAACAGCCGAAGGTCGTCGACAGGAAACTCGACTCAAGGAGGTTGACGTTGTCATTGCGCTTGCACACGAGATAGGAGCGCTAGAATGGCGCTCTAGAATGTGTCACAAGTTATTTATTAATGTCAAAGGTAAATTTTCAATTATATCATAAGCAGCCTATATACATCCCGCCTTAGATCCTAGTGTATATGAAAACACCTTAGACATCAGGTTTCTTCACGAAATTTTAACGTTATTCAAGTAAATATCAACAAAATCAGTTTCTTTGGTTCAAAACTAGGAAAGTTCACCTTCCGGTATAGTTTGGTGGTATGGTATCGGTCGCGAGACATCTCAACCCTAAAACAATTCGATCGGGACAACTCGACCCGGATAACTTGACCCTATGACAACTATACCCGAGTTCGAGATGTCATAGTATCATGGTATCACATCATCTCTTCTACTGAGATACATCGTTTTGTCCATCGTGAGCCGGCGTCAAGTGCAACTGGGTGACAACCATTTGGCTGATAGCCGGGCTCTCCGGTACCCCTCGTCGTGATCATACGTGAAGACATCAGGGACCAGGCCACTGTGAAGTATATTATGAAACCATATTTTATATGACTCCATAAAGAATATAACGAAGAGGAAGAGAAGCTCGACTGTCAAATGACACATTTATACATCTCGTTTTGCTCTTAAAACTTGGTTAGTATGTATTCCAATACGTACCTTTTTGGTTTTTGAGTAGGAATTCAGTAAATTATACCTAGAATACACAACTATAATAGACAATTGTAGTCTAGCCATTATTAACCGGATTTTAACCACAAAATAAATGTGAAGCATTTCAGGGGACTCATGATTGTAAGGACCTTACACAAACCAAACCGTTTAATCCGGTACCTACTTAGGTTTTTTTATTTTTTCTACCTCCCACGAAAATTCCGTTCTTACAACATTATGTGACATCTGAGGAAGTACGCTTATTAGAACCATTTTAATGCCATTGCAGGCCTATTCCGGGGACAGACCACCCACCGCATCCGATGCGACGACTGGGTTATTTTAGGTGCGTCCCTAATTGAGCTGTTGCGAACTTGCGACCGTGTCGAGCGACGAACTGCCAGGATTGCGACAAAAGAAGGTGTTATCCTTAGAGGTGTTTAACAATTTAATTAGATTTTTTTCCATCCATCATACATACAACTTGTTATTGAAATGACGCGAAACCTAAAAATAATTTCTCTAGTATCGGTCATTAAACCACTGTCAATAAGGAAAAGTTTTTAAATTGCCATAATCGAGATATTTTTAGTTTTGATTAGTGGAAGTGGTTTAATTACCATAGCACAGGGTATCCTAGTTTGGGACCAGGTCAAGTGATTATACTGTGTGAAAGTCATTATTATTAATTTATAGATACCGTAGAAACTGTTCAGGTTTTCGTTTAAATAACATGTTGTGTTATACACCTCGGTCTTTCTGTTTAACAAAAAACTCCTCTTATATTACACCCAACAAATTCTGAACGATTCCAATCATCTAAATGTCGTATTCTATACTAATTGCTTTCGTAAACGTCAGGATGCCGATAGGCTTTCTTAACGCAATTGTGGGCACTTACCCTCAACCTCAACTATACAAATAATAAGTCTGTAAATTTTGTCTCTGTCTGACATATATCTGTGCTCACAACTGTCCCAGTTTCATGACCAGCACATATATTTTGGGCACCGACTCCAAATTATATTGCTACAATACCTTCATTTATGTATTTATTTATTTACAAAGTTGAGTTACACATTGAGTTTGACCATCCTTTCTACAAGATCGAGACAATGTATACATACCTACTTCTATTTATTTAAATTATTTCTAATGTTTTAGTGCTGTAGTGTTTCAAAGTCGGTTTTTTTTTATTGTAAATAGAAGTCTAAAAACCAGTTATGCATCTCTTGTTGATAGAGACTATTTCTGCCATTTGTGTCGGTCTTGACAGACACATTCATTGGTTAGGTTAGTCTCTTCGACGTATTGTATCAATCGTACAGTAAAGCCACTTTTTCGGAGCTTTAGTTGTTACCACGTCGAAAGAAACTACCCTGTCACATTACACGTTATGTTGGACAAGCGTTTATGCACTGTTTTACATATCCCCTCCAACGTGGGGCTAAGGGGGCTTTCATCACTAAGGGCTAACGCAGCCGAATGCAAATGAGAGGTTATGCTGATTAATGCACGAGACCTCTCAATTAGGAGGGGGATGAAGGCCTTTGAGATATTATGAGAATATTACATTTCAAGCGATATTTCAGCTTATATTTGTATTTCTGGCTAAGGCTCAGAGAACACTATTATCAGGTTCTATTGGTAACTAAAATCGTTATTTGTGTTATCAAGATCTGTCGGAAGTAAAAGCAGACTTAGAATTTTTCTTAAATTATGTTTGATTTACCCAATTGTCTTAACTATACTACTGTACTAATAAAACAGTACTTATTTCGAGTTGATTGCCAATATCTCTTACATCTTATTAAGTTCCAATATCCCTTACAGCTTAGATCAGTGCCTTAGGTCTAATAAAAACGTCGAGACATGATGTAGACACTTTGTTTTGCTAGATAAACTGCACTTTTTTTTTTTAATAAAATTCATTTCATTTTCTAAATTCCAATTCTTTGGGACTGGAAACGTCTGCAAAAGCTAACATTTCGGAGGACGTCTGAAAAGGAAACACGACATCGCAGCGCTATCCTTACAACTTAGAAAATTGTGTCGTGAACATTTTCGTCGGATAATAGCCTGAAGCGTTCCTTTATGTGGCGCCCCTATACGAAGCTAAACCGACATGCATTGTGATAACATGATTAATAGTCCTACCGAAAAATACGTACATCACAACCTAAATAAAACAGAGGACTGTGAACACTGGCAGGTTTGCGTTACTGTTACAGTTTGGTTTGACCCTACACGGAAAAAAATAAGCTTTAGCAAAGTACCAATTTGCCTCGGTTAAAAATAACTCGACTACATACAACGAAGACATATTATTATATAAAACGTACAATAAACGTTTGTTAATGTTAAACAAGCAAGTATTGCTAAATGTTATTGGTTGTTATTTAGAGAGGTACTTGTTTATTTCCAAACAAGTGTCTCGATAAAATATAGTCTTTACCGAATTCGGTTAGAAATAGACGAGCTCAGTTAAATGCTAACAAGTACTTATGTTATTTAATTTTAGACAAATAAATACTAGGCTAAATTAAAATAAGTCACTTTGATGCAAATAACTGTGTAACCTAATTAAAAACAAACTAGTTCCTTGTCTATCTGTAAATATAATCTCGGTTTAAAAAAAATCGAGTGAGCCGTTACTATTTATTAACCGAGCGACTTATTTGAAATTTGACAAGAAATTGGCTGCCAAGCCGAGGTTGAGATCGGCCATTGTTTTTAATACTTCAAAGCGTGCGGACGTGACAGACGCATCTCGAGTAGTTTTGACATGAAATAAAGGAGTTTTGACATGAAATAAGTGAAATAAGTATAAGTGAAGTGTAAAAGATGGCAACAGTAAAAGCTTTTTGATCCCATGTTTAATGTGTAGAAATGTTTGCAGGCAATAGCTTTTAACGACAGACGAGTAGTAAAGACTACTTAGGAGACCATCAGACGGACGGACATGGCGAAGCCATAAGGGTTCCTTGGTGATTACGGAACCCCAAAAAAGAGTGTGTGCTTATGACTGCACCTTAGTGACGCCTCTATAAACAAATTAAAGTAAAATGACTACACCGGAGCCGTTGTACGCGATTTAGCGTCACCAACTCCCTGGAGCCGAGTATACCCGATCCAACGCCACCGACCCGACCGCAAGAGAGCGTTCGTGTCGAACTATACTTCTGAATTAGACCATATTATTTTGTGATCACGTTAATGATACGTCGACTTTTCATACGCAAGCGAGGTTTCAAGGTACAACCCTGTGTGTCGTAGAAAAACCATTACTCTTTCGTTTCGTATTTTCAGGGAATAATGCCAATCGTTTTGTTCTAAAGTTTTGTGTAAAGGTTAAAGTTCGGGGAGATTTTTTTTGTGAATCAGCTCGCCGCGTGCAAGGCGTTCGGGCTTGATACGTATTTGTGCTAGCCTCTACATAAGCAGCCTATATACGTCCCACTGTACTGCACAGGCTTTCTCTCAAGGAGAGAGTATGGGCTTAATCACCATGCGTGCCCACCGCGGATTGGCGATTTCAAGCGCTGAGGTATGTAAATAGCTCAGACACTCAGGTTTCCTCACGATGTTTTCCTTCACCGTTAGCGAGTGGTATTGCTACTATAACTTTACAAATGTACATAACTTAGAAAATCAAGTCATAGGTACATGCCCGCACTGGGGATCGAACCTGAGTCTCTCGCTTCCGAGTCCGATGTTTTACCCACTAGGCTACCACCACCATAGCCTCTAGCTGCTAGCCTCTAATGCTTAGAAAATTAGAGCAAAACTGCAAGTAACTATTCGTCTGGCACGTTAGTCAAGCGTTATACACGCTTGCCTACCAAAACAGAGGTCATGGATTCGATTCCCACTGCAGTCCGCCATACTTGGTTTGTACAAATGGCGTGTTTGCATATTTGTGTATTTGGATGTATTTGCATATTTGTGGTGTCCTTGCCTGGTTACAATAGCACAGGGTATCCTAGTTTGGACCAGGATAAGTGATTGTGTTGGGTGGAACAGTGAAATTTACAGTGTAAATATATTTTATCAAAATTATCAAAGTTACGTTGTTTTGGACATGTGGAGAGGATGAAGAAAGAAAGATTGACAAAACAAATATGTCGAGCGAATGTGGATGGAAGGGTCGGTAAGGGACGACCAAGACGGACATACTTCGACCAAATAGGGGATTTATTAACAAAGAGCAAGATAAAAAGTACCCGAAACCGGCGTGCGTGCATGCAACGACTAATGGATGTTGAGGAAGCGAAAGTGATCTGTCAGGATCGTAGCAAGTGGCAGTCCCTGGTCTCTGCCTACCCCTCTGGGATACAGGCGTGAGTTTATGTTATGTTATCAGAGTTACTATGGCGCAGAAAATTTAACTGATTCTTCGTCGAGGCGGGGGATGAACATGTTTTATATTTTAAAGGCTTAGATCTTGCAAGCTTATTTGAGTTTATAAGCTTAGGTAGGTAGGTCATGCAATCAAACGCATTTATGCCGTTTATAAAGGGCTACACAGACTTCAATGAAAACGAGCATACGAATAGACAATGCCCGGATCACGAGGCCTTTGCCCAGCATTCGGACACTATATAATCTAACGAAATAATAGCATATATCAACACGATAGCAACGTTAGTAAAATGTGCACTAGTATTAATTTATTTAGACATCTAAGTAGGTAACTAACTATAATAGTAAAGTAAAGTAAAGTAAGTAAAATAAGATTTATTGAAATAACACAGTTACAGCATATTTTTGTTACATAATAATATTTTGTTTAACAAAAGAGGTGGGTAGGTGCACAATACACAGTTTAACGGCAATCCCCAAACTAGGCGAGGCCTGTATCTTGGGGACTTTATTAGTGTTCACAGAATACATTTTTCACGGCAAGCTAATTACGCAACACGGTTACCTTACAAAATAAACGTTTTTGTGAATATCTAATCTAGAAAAACACACTACTATATGGCATTAATTTGAATGTTAAATATATATAAATATATACGAATATATATGAATACTCAAAATTATATTGTATAAATATATATAATATAAATCCATTATAGTATAAGAATATATATTTGTATAACTACATAAATATTAAATATAGATAATTCAAAAGTAAAATAATAATAAATATATTTAGTTATGTACCTGGTTTTGCTTGTAAATACAATAACTATTATTATTATTTAACAATCTTAAATAAGTTTTCGGTATCAGTATAATTCTGCCTGTTCAAGTATTTTGTAATAGACATTTTTGCTTCAAAATATGTCAAGTTTATTAAATTACACGACAGCATCAATTTATTATACAAGAAAGGAAAAATAAAAGGGTGGAAGCGCTGTGCAAATGATGTTCTACATAACGGTAAAGGTATTCTATGGGGCCTTCTTGAAGAGTTTGGTTCTGGTTTGTGCTTATGTTGAGTAAGTACAGCTAATCGAACAAATAACTGGCGTACTCGCAATTGACCACTTTCCCTATACAAAGCGTTAGTAGAGAAGGAATAAGGTTTTCTAAACATAACTTTGAGAACACAGCGCTGGGCCCTCTCTAACTTAATTAGAAAAGTCTTGGCAGCACTCCCCCAGATCGAAATGCAGTAAGTCAGGAGAGATTCACATAAAGCTTTGTAAGTGTTAATGAGAAGTTTTTTCGACACTGAATTACGGAGGAGTCTCATTACGTACGCAGTTTTACGAACACGACCGCAGAGCTTAGAAATATGTGACAGAAAGGACAACTTCTCGTCAAGCATAATTCCCAAATATTTCAGCTCGCATACTCTTTGTAGACTGATGCAATCGCATTTCAAAGGAAAGGTCATATGTGGACAAGTATTTCTATGGACTATAATGGTTGAAAGCTGTGATGGCTCTGTCGCACGTGTTATATGGAACGCCAGATATTTTGTTTTTTCCGTGTTTAGGGTGAGCAAGTTACTATCCAACCATTTAGCAACGGCTGACATACCTGTGTTAGCGGCAGAATATACCTCTTCCCAAGAACGGGCATTAAATAACAGGGCCGTATCATCTGCGTAACAAATTATTTCGGCGTTTGCCAACGGCAATGATAATAGGTCATTAATATATATAATAAATAATGTGGGGCCCAATATACTACCCTGTGGTACGCCAAACCCAACTACTGACAGGTCACTACAGTGAGAATCAACCTTGACGAACTGCCTCCGTTCCGATAAATAGCTTTTAAACCACTCAAGGGCAATACCTCTGACTCCAATAGCATCTAGTTTTCTCAATAATATCGGAACGGAGACGGTATCGAATGCTTTCGCCAGGTCGAGAAAAACTCCGATGCATTTCTCACCTTGGTCCATTTTTGCAGATGCCATTTGTACTAAGAGTTTTGCGGCATCATCGGTCGATTTTTTTTTACGAAACCCGAACTGTTGGTCTGATATTGTTTCATTTTGTGCCATAAAGCTAGTCAAGCGATTATTTACTAGCCGTTCTAGTAATTTCGAGAAAACGCTTAGCAACGAAATAGGCCTATAATTTCCCGGTAATTCTTTTCGTCCTGCTTTATGCACTGGAGATACGGAAGAAGTCTTCCATGAAGTAGGGAAGACACCACTAGTCAAACTCAAATTAAAAATATGTGTGAGAGGCACAACTATAATATTGGAGATGTACTTTATAAATGCGTTTGTAAATCCATCAGGGCCAGGTGCGCATTCGTTTTTTAATTGTTTGATAGCCAAAGCTACTTCATTCTGATCAGTTGGAAAGAGAAAAATTGATTTCGGAGAATACGGAATTTCTACTTGATTTGCAAGTTCCTGTTCTGATACGTTAAGTCTCTCCATGATTTTAGAAGCTAGGTCTCTCCCCACGGTCGTAAAAAATGTATTCGTATTATTAAGAGCCTCTAGAGGAGTAGGAGCAGAGTGAAGGAGCTCATCAGCCCTGCCACGCACTGTAGTGGTGTGCGTTATATTTTTGATACATTGCCAAAGCTTCTTGGGGTTTTTAAGATTGCTTTCCACTTGATTGCTCTCATATGCAGACTTCAGACAGTGTAACAAATTGTTGCAGTAATTTTTATACCTAGTATATATCACCTTTGCCAACTCGTCATTAGGCCTCTTGCGAGTGGCAGCATGAAGTTTATCCCTGTTCCTCATACAGCGGATAAGGCCGGGGGTAATCCACGGCTTCAACGTGAATTTGGACCTGCTGACGCGTGCATATGTGGTATGATTCGAAATAGCGGAACCAAGTAGCGACTCGAGGACAGCTACAGCCTTCAGAATATCTGATTCATCTGTGACCTGAGACCAGTCACTGTTATGCAATTGGTCAGCAGCTGCCGAAAAATTTATTTTGATTTGAACCCTATCATGTTTTTTGGAGGATTGTAACATGCAGATACTAGCTATGGCAATGTCGTGATCTGTTAGGGAGGTTTTGCAAACCAAAGATCTAATTTTCGATTTAGCCTTTATAAATATGTGGTCCAGGCATGTACGCATCCGTGTGGGTTTCTCTATAGCTGGCACAAGCCCGTGCTGCGCCATTAGATTCAAATAATCATTACAATGTTTGTCATTAGTATTTTCAGCAATGTTTATGTTAATATCTCCAGCAACAATAATAAAAGAATTAGATGACATAGGCTCGAGGAGCGAGTTGAGAGAAATAATAAAATCAGCTGTTTTACTAAAAGCTGGTGACGGGGATCTGTAAAGACCGATTATAGTAGGGCCATTATTAACATCTAAGACAAGGCAATCCGCTTCATCAAGCCGCGGTTCACGCGATGAGGCTGACCAGGAATTCTTAATATAAATTACTACACCACTATTTTGGTTTGTGTGGTTCGTAGTGTTATATGAGGTGTATCCGTCTATTTGGTGAATAATTGGATTTTGAGGCAGTCTACATTCGGTCAGAATTATGAAATCTAAGGAAAGATCAAGTCTCGCAAGCATAACCAAAAATCCATCAAAGTTTTTATTTATACTCCTGATATTGAACGTGGCTACTTTGAGATTAAATTCGGGTGTAATAAATTGTTTGCAATGCTCAAGCACATCCAATTCGCGACAGTCTACAAAATCGAATTCTTCAATATCCGTTTCAAGGTTAAGGCCTTTTATTGTAATGTAGGCTAATAATATCAGAATTCACCAATTTATTACAGATTATCGGAGCTTGCCAGTTTATACTGCATGAATACGTGCGATATTTTATGATAGTGATATGATATGATAATGATGAAAAAATACATGTGAATATAATAAATAAATAATAAAATATATAAAGATATGATACTGAAATAGATATTATGAATGAGTACAATGATTGCCTTATAGTATTACAATAATTATTAAATGAGTTCAAAGAGCATTTTAATATTGTTGTTAAAAATGGAACGTGTTGAAAGAAACTATTTACGTTAGACCGGAGCCGACACTTGCGGCGCAGCATCATCGGTAGAAGGGCCAAGGGCAGGACCAACCAGTAGTTCGAGATCTTCAATGGTGCGAATGAGCAATGCCGGCTTCTTGTCGGCTTTCCTGATGTTGATTTGGCCATTTCGCACCCAGCAGTAACGAAATCCATATCGTTTTGATCGGAGTCTTGCTTCGCGAAACAACTGTCGGTTCCGCTTTGTCAATCTTTCGTTGAAATATATTTTATTTCCCGAACCCTTGACTATATCATCCGCAGTTAGGCCGCGCCGAAGTCGAGCCGCTATAAGCATTTCGTCCCTCTTGGAGCAGCGCAACAGTCTCACTACGATTGGCCTTGGAAGCTTTTCAGTGGGCCCAGATCGAGTGACAGGGCGCTGACGTGGACCCACTCGAGAGATCCAATCCGTATCCACGTCAGTAAGGTCCACTCCGATTTTCGCGGCGGTTAGTAAAACTATATGATGTAGATTTTCATTTTCGACTTCAGGTATACCAGAAATTTCAATTTCGTTTCGAAGTACTGATTGCTCCTGGCTGTTAATAGTATGTCTTAGCTCACAAACCATCGCTGAAAGATTAGAGATTTTCAGCTCCTGAGCTGCGTGTTTTTTCTCGTGCTCATCAATCGTTACACTAAATTGGGAGACAGTAGAATTTGCGGCTAGGAGTTGTGCCTTGAGGTCAATCATTTCTTTCCGCAAAAGTCGAATTTCATTGGCCAGATCAGCAATATCAGATGGTGATGAGGACTCTTCAGAAGATGACAGTGCCTTACTGCCAGCAGCAACTCTGGCCCTTGAACGGGAAGCGACGTTTTGCTCCGGAGCGGATCTTCCAGTGGAAAGAGTCTCCAATTGGGAGCGGTCAGAGATGCGGATAGGCGTATCGCAATCCTTAATTACCCGCTGTTTACAGTGGCATGCAGGACATAGCCAGCTGTCTTTGGCCTTGGTGTCCATAGTATCAAAACCTGCGTCGCTGACATTGGCACACAGGAGATCGTACCACTGCTTGCAGACACAACAGACGAGAGTAAGTTTTTTATCTTTGAGGAGTTGGCGGCAACCAGAGCACTTCGCAGGATTAGGTGGCGGCGAAGATGGAGGGTGGTTATCCCTACCTTTTGCTGACTGCTGCTTTGACTGTGCCGGGATCTTTGGGGGAACGCTACTTTTTGAAGCCATTAGATGCGACGTTACGTTAGAGGCTTCTATAATTATTCCTCACTGACAGGTTATTCTCGTAAAGTTGCACTAAGATAAGCAAATACGTTTTCTTGGGTGGAATCTTTTCAGGCAACCAAGTCTCCACCAGCCGCGTCTTCTCAAAATGGAACAAAACTCAAGCGTACTCACTAATAAATGCCCCGAGCTGAGACGTTGATAAGCAGCGACCGTAGTTGGATGTACTGGTGGTCCGGTCCAGTAGGCAAACCCACAGCTCGCTCGGCTCACCATTCGCAGTGTTTCACTCTAGACAGCTACGCGACGACCGGGCGGCGAAAAGCGGACGCACTGGTGGTCTGATCCAGTAAGCGAGCCTCCAGCTTCCTCGGGTCACCAATCGTGATGCTGGTTCTTCGATGCAGTCCTAATACGATTTTTGAATATTGTCGTAATCACGTTGATTTCACGAGAAACTTGCAGATTTTTATTAAATCAGTGTATTGGTGGATCAGGATAGTGTTGATCAAGTGGTGTTAAGTTTATCGCACGATTTTACTGCACTTATTGATTTAAATAGGCGGGAGTAACAGAAATACGTGTTGCGCGCTAGCCGCAGTTACAATAAACGAAATAAACGAACGTAAAGGTAAAAGTTTTAGTAAAGTGCACATAACCAGTAAAGTGTACCAAAACCCGAGTGCAAAAAAGCATTCCCCGATAGCACAAACGATACTGTTAAGAAGCCACTTCAATTTCCATTGGCTCCAACCGTTATCAGGTGAATAGACACTCACATTACTCTTTAGCGAAGCTACAGTTCATACATACACACACATACATAAACTCACATCTGTTCCCAGAGGGGTAGGCAGAGACCAGTGACTGCCACTTGCCACGATCCTGACCGATCACTTTCGCTTCCTCAACATTCAGCTGCAGTTAAACCCCAAACCAAACTATATGTACATAAAAAAATGCTGGGTTTTATTTGAAAGCGACTGAAAACATTGGGTTAGACTAGCAAAGGACTGGATGGTTTGGCATGAAAAAGAAAAGGCCTATGCCCAACCTATCAGCCAAATCTGCCCCTATATTACGCGCACCAAATCCTGAGCGATTCCAGTCGTTTAACTGTCAAATTAGTATGGAATTTGACAGTTAAGCAATTGGAATCGCTCAGGATTTGGTGCGCATAATTGAGTCACTGATCGGCGGATAAACAGAACCCACCTTGTAAAAACCTATTTAGAGGCTAAAAATTCCACCCATGCCGGGACTAGAACCCGCGACCTCTGGCTAACCGTGCCAGCGCTCTCCCAGCTGAGCTAATGGGCAAGTGCAGGCATGGGCAAAATTTTTAGCATCTTAATAGGTTTTTAAAATTGTCCTCAGCACGGGCAGCAGTCTGCATACGTCCTACTGTAGGGCACAGGCCTTCTTTCAGGGAGAGCACGGGTTAGTGCAACAAAAAGAATGAATACGGGCCTTATTATACGCACCAAATTCTGAGCGATTCCAATCGTGTCTACAAATTCCATACTAATTTGACAGTTAGATTATTGGAATCGCTCAGGATTTGGTGCGCGTAATATAGGGGCATAACCCACCTGTTTATCGGCTGATCGGATAGGTAATATATGTATTAGGTTATTAAATTATCAAAAATGTTATAGATATACCTAGTAGTTTGTTTTGGGTTTAGTATACGTAGACTTTGGGTCGTATGTCAGTTGCATGCAAATATTAATACCGTGCATTGTTTTACACGTAGCCGCGAACTGTGTTATAGCTAGACCAAAATAGTCATCTACAAATTATGAAAACAGTATAGTTGTTTAGTCTACAATGCTACTGTACATTCTGAACATCTAGTTGGCGGTTAGTTCAGAGTCGTAGTTCTTATGGGCTGCTACAGAAGATGTGCTCAATAGACGTTAATAAGCACGTTTTTTATTTTCGTGCGTAGGCAGATTTAAAAGAAATGTTTTAAAGTAGTCTTGTTCAATCTCTTGATTGACCTACACCTAAAGCTCCATCGCTAACACCAAACATTGCAAAGACCAAACATAAATGTATCTTCAATGCATAGCTCTTCAAAGTAATATTAAATAGGTTTTTAATATTAGTACGGCAATGATTGTTTCATTGGCGTTATTGGTAGTCTGTGGTCCTGCTAGTATCATTTTAATAAACACAGTTGTTCAATAGAATTATATTCATCATCATCATCATTAGATACTGTTGACCGCATCTCGAGATTCACATGTAAGCACATCCCTACATGTGAATATACATGTACTAGCTTTTTCCTGCGACTTCATCTGCATGGAATGAGTAATTTGGCTCCTATGTCCTTCCCCTGGACTCAACTATCTCCGTATCAAATTTCATCTAAATTCGTTCAGCGGTTTAAGCGTGAAGAGGTAACAGATAGACAGACAGACACACTTTCGCATTTATAATATTATATGGATGTAAGACTCTACTTATGCATGTAAAGATTAAACAGTAAATACACTACCAGCTATAGTTGGTTCTTCTCAAACTCTTTATTTTGTGTCAGCAATGCCCCACGTAGCTGCTAGCCGCCCGTGTAGCTATTTTATTGGCTCAATTATGTCTAGACTATGTGCGATACGTGGACGGAACGTGATACCACTTTCTAGGAGTGAAGATACCATTCGATCCTGTGAGCGTGGAATGTTTGAACTAGAAGGCTATAGCGGTTGAAATCAGGGCCCGTCATTTGATTAGGCTGGAGAAAAAGAGATGTAAGCAACTCTGTGTGTGTGATTTTTATAACGTTCATTGACGAATAAAATAACACTATCACAGTTACCTACTCTATGGTTGCAGCTTGATGTATTTCAGTTACGTTACTTTGTAGTGTAACGATACCTCTTTGTACGTGTAGTAGCTGGTGGGCACAGTCGTATAGTTCGATTTTGGATAGAAGAGAAATATTCTTTTTAGGTCATTCGATGACTAGCTAAGAAACAGATAGTATGTTAAAAGCTAATTTGTTTTGTTTTTGTTGTGTTATGAATAAATTTAATAAAGTTTTTGATTTAATCGTATAAGACATAATATAAAAAAATAAAAATATTAAGAAAAAAAAGCAGCGGCCAGCAAAAGAGGCATTGATGGACGAACGTGTACAGTATAAGTCCATCTATACCTGCTTATGGCTGAGGTTTGTATAGTACTTTTCTCCAATAATGCGCGGAAATTAAAGTTAAGTAGTACCTAGACAGAACTTTTTATTTGAAAATACAATTACTTTTCAAAATCAATCAACATTTTTTCCCGTGTTAAAGTGTTTACTTGTTTTTTTTTCAATAAACAGCTATCTAGTTGCAGTTAGAAATTTAAATAAAACCTTTGACAAGTTACCTCCTTGGTTGCCATATTTCCGATTAAAAGATCGTTCCATTTTTAAATTACATGACAGATATGAGTTTACTATGTAATTTATTTGGCCGCTAAAACACGACAAATATGGATTTTTATACAACTTTTTCCAGCCAGTACAGTAATTTGTCGAAGAAGGTTGTCAAAATGCTCAAATTTCCAAGCAAAAAAAGGTAAAAGGAAAAAAAGGTATACATTCCGTTTCAAGCCAATAGATAATATTCCGTTTCAGTAGTTAGGGCGTCACAGTATCAGCATCAGCACTCCGAAAATATATGAATAACGTTCCCTATGAATCAACCAACAGGAGAAGCTGCCTTTAACCTCCTCCTCCTCCTCCTGACCTTGAAAAAAACAATGGCTTTCAATTGTCATTTTCAAGGTCAGTACTGAGGAGGTTAAGTTGTTATAGCCTAAGTTGAAAGTAAAATTACTTGCTCTACTTAGTTTTTTTAAAGGCAAATTAGCGTTATATATGTAAAAGGAGTCTGCTCTATGTAATTCCTGGTGTAAAGAATATCCTATCTATCTGTGTATCTGTATAAAACAGACTATTTGACTAAAATCAAGACCCCGTTTTGTCAGTAACGCTGGCCATCGAGCACGGCTCATAACCGGGAAATTAAACTTACAGCTAATGAATTCCGATTCAAATGAAGCGTTTAAGCCCGAGTTACAGTTACAAAGTGACGGTAAGCAGCCGAGCGTTCCCGGGACATTTCTCTCTTTGCAACTGGAGCGTCCGATGACAGAAGCAAATTAATTGTTAAATATTAAAATTATTTATTGACATCGTCGAGCGATGTGAAAATACAGAAGCGTCTCTGCGTATTTTTCAAAATACATTTTTTTATTAAAATTTGTTCGGGTATTTATAGTATCAACACTTCAAATATGATTAAATATTGTCATTGTAGTAAAACAACTAAAGGCAAACATAAATAAATTCCTTTATGTAATTGAATAAATGCAAACATGCACAAATCACAATTTTTGAGGTACTTTTCTACAATTTTGTAGAAAAGTAAGTACCACACGTGCATGCCGGAATACATTGATATTATGCAATACAAAGTGTTATTGAAGAACGGATAACCTTTTCTTCGGTATAGATAATAAATAAAACTCTCAAAATTCTCTATTAAGTATATATTTACATATTTCATTCAAATGAACGTGGTCAATATTATCACGTTTTAATATTATATATATGAAGAAAAAATACAAACAATAATTGAGATTTTTTTTAACTTCTACTCCTAGAAAGTGAACAGTACATTTCTTTCAACAATACATTTTGTTATCTAACTTTAAAAACCGGTGTCATGGCCCATTAACCAGTTTTCAAGTCACACCAGCAATCAGCTGATTGATGATTCATGATAATTTGTGAAGAAGAATAATGAAGAAAATAAGTACTGTTTTATTGTCGATAATAGTTTTAAATTTAACAAACAAATTGAATAAATTGTAAAATAATTAAATTTACATTTTTAAGAATTTTCAGTTATTGCAACCATATTTTATTTTTTTGGCGATAAAGACAATATCGTGTAATAACACGATCACATTCATTTCTTTTTTCCACTAACTTACTGGACCGACGCGATCTGAAGCGTCTGGATGAGGATTGCTGAGGGCAGAAATAAGTGGCGTGCCTTAGAGGATGCCTATGGACGCAGTGGACGAATACGGGCTGATTGATTGATTCATCATCACCATCATCAGCCATTTGACGCCCACTACATGACGATGACGATGCGAGTTCCGGTCGATGAGAGGTGCTGTTAAGGGTTACAGGTGGCACACAAACGTGGTACTTAGATAGTTATTCTACACGTAAATGCTTGGTTGACTACGCAAGACTAGGCTTCCCTGATAGTTTTCATAACCATAAGGGGTTTTGCCATAGTTGATTGATTAATTGATTATTTTCTCTCAATTTCCCGCGACACCTCAGACCCAGAGCCTAGCAGACTCTCTGTAGTTTCTCTTGGTAATACCATTGACGGGTGATAAAGCGACACATCGTCAAGGGGCCACGCTTGTTTATTTGTCGGCTGATTTCTGCGTATCGGACGCAATTCATTATGAACTGGCATGAGCCGACTCTCCCGCCGGAATGTGACCTCTATCCGAATACTTATAAGAACTTATTTAAGTGGCGGTCGGGGTTGGCTAGCAGTGAGGTACTGCTACCGTTGAGTCTCACATATTGGTCCAATTTGGAGAAAATTCGCCACAAGACCAAGATATAAAAAAGTTTGCGCTACGTACAATGGCTAAACTATTAGGCTAAATGCGGAAATCCCAGGTTTTTTAGGGCAGAGAGAGACCCGGTTCTTGTATGAAAACGGAAGCTTCACTACTATTGGTTGTTTGCTATAAGCAATCCACCATCATTCTTCCATACAATTTGTATGAAAAATCTACTAATTTTCTTAAATATAGAAAACGAACTTAGCTATCAGCAGCGCCATCTAGTTATGCAAGTCCTTGAAGCTCCAAACCAAGTTTATCTTCAATATGTATTACGTATTATTGTTATTTTATTATTTTCATATTATCATATAGGTTTATCATAATTTCTATTAATCCCAACCCCCTCTTCCCCCAACTCCTCCTGTAGATCTAAGTTAATGTATTTACTTATGTTTACGTAAGTTTATATTTTGTATTTCATCTTTTTCTGGCACTACCCGTCGCAAGTCTCAGCAATACCAAAGGTTTGCTGGAAGAGAAAACTTCTTGCATTAAGCACGCCCTTGTACATAAACATATGCAATTAATGCAATAAACAATTAAAATTATAAATAAGTTTAGTTTCGACGGTATATGGCCTTATAAAGGACCATAATGTCGTGTCCAAGCTGCGAGTCTCAAGAGCGTCAGTCTTTTGTTTTTACTCCACATTTGCAGAACAATGCCTCCGCCGCGAGCGCACTTTATCTGCCCGGCCGCGACGCGCTCGCCATGTCGCGTGCGTTCCTTTTGCTCCGGTTATAGTGGGCAGGTGCCGTATTCTGATAAATTGTCGGTAGGCGTAAGTGACCAGCCCTTGAAAACGCACTGAAAAAAGGTAGCATTGATAAATAGGTCAATAAGTAATGGAATTTTCACTGAACCAAGGATGTATGATGAGAAAAACGCAATTCTATACTGAAAGCAGGCCTTTACTAAGAAGTGGCATAATTTAAATAAATTAAATCGGCTAGGACTTTTGATACAATACCTTATGTCTGTAAATACAATCACTGGTCTTTAACAATGCCAACTGAATGTAACATTATAGTAGTTAAGTCCAGTTTTTTATTTCAATTTATTTTCTTTTTATTGTGTTATGAATAAATTTAGCAGTGAATGTTTATGCCAATATTCTTATAAATATCACCTCCAAGCTTTCGCAGAAATTCCCTGTATGTAGTGCTACCGATATAAAAGAGAGCTCGATGTAATACTCATAACGCAGCATAACGGTATCCCCAGTCCTTATGTAAAATTTCCGTTTATGTCAATATTCTTGTAAATGTCACCTCCAAGCTTTCGTAGAAATTCCCTGTACACAGTGCTACCGATATAACAGAGAGCTCGATGTAATATTTATAACGTAGCAGAACGGTATCCCCGGTCCTTATTTAAAATTTCCGTTTATGTCAATATTCTTATAAATGTCACCTCCAAGCTTTCGTAGAAATTCCATTTATGTAGTGCTACCGATATAATAGAGAGCTCGATGTAATATTTATAACGTAGCAGAACGGTATCCTCGGTCCTTATTTAAAATTTCCGGTTTTATCTTTCCTTATTAAAACTTTCGGAGAGGTTTCTTTTCTACTTTTTCGCTCGCTTTGCGAGTTACAGATGTTTAACTTTGTCAACCATGTGCACACGACAGCTCACCGATCTTTACTCTGACAATATGAAATAAACCCTATGGCTTTACGATAAGAGCGACAGAAATTTATAAGTCCACCAGCTGTTGTGGGTAAATCTTAGGTCTGAATCTCAAAGGGTAAGCACAGGTCTTTTACTTGATTTGTGGCTTAAATAAGCGTCTTTCTTTACATCCACACGATCCATTTCAACATGCGGTATTCTAAATATTATATTAATCTAGAGGGGTTATTTTGATTGCCACGTTGGTCTCTTGGTAACAGGTCTATTGGTAGGTTCGATTCCCCACTGGGGGCCGCCGTGCTTTGATTTTTGCGAATGACCTTAGTCTGGGTGTTTTTACATGTCTGTGATTCACAGGATATATTAGTTTGGGACCAAAACAAGTGAGTATGAAGCGTGAATGCCTTATTTCATGCCATGAATCTCTCTATTTTCTTACATTATAAAAAGATTATAGAACTCGAACGTCTCAGATACGTTACTGCAGCTTCTGTAATTAAGTTCAGGACTGTCGCGTTACAAGATTTATGTCTATTTGCTCTTAACTACAAATTAAAAAGCCACTGGAACGTTCTGATAAGTAGAGGTACCTACAGAGAGCGATACCAAAAGCATACAAAACTAGTAACAGCTAACCTCCACATTTTTGTTGCAAAGTGTTCCTTATCATATCACATACAAGTAAAGTTCTCATATGCAAACTTTCTTAATCATGTCATCTAACTCGACTTTCATTTCTTTTCTTTGCTTTCGATTGATTTTATTCTGCTTACAACAATAAGTAAAAATTACTTAAACAATCTAATTAGCAGTCAAAAGTCAGCGAAAGTCGACTCTCTGAACTCCAATAAGTTTTCAAGTGATCTAACTCTCGAGAGATAACTTTTGCGGGGTTAAGTAAAGATTTAACATAAAATGAGGTGGAACTAAGATGGTTTCTTACTTAATTTGCTCTTCCAAAGTAAGTAAAGGGCGAAGAATCTGTTGGAGCAACAAAATTAAGGCTTTGAATCAATTCCTGTCAAAATAGACTCGTGTAAGCGAAATTAAAAACTTTGCGTTGAAAAGTGATTACAACTTGACACGTAATGTGTACTTTAAATGCTTTTAAAGCTGTAGTCGAGTGTGCCTAGTTAAGATTGAAACATGAAAGGATCTCAAGAAGTACTCTTGGTGAATACGCACCAAATAGTTATTACGTTATGAACCTAATTTTAACTTCATTCGTTATACACTTTTAACGCAGTTAACTCTCAAACAAAGTCACTGAATTACGAGTATATGTAACAAAGTATTGCAGCAGGCAGACTGCTATTATTGAGTCCCTACTTTACGACTCTTCGCTTTAGAGTGTCTACAAAAATAATAAGATCAGCGTGCTTGCTACTTTGTGTCTAAAGAAATTATGTATGTCGAAGATCCAACCTGGGCCTTAGTATTTAATGACGTAAAGAATATTTAAACAGCATATAGGTAATCGTAATTAGAGTCATGTGTCAAATATGTTTCTATCTATCTATCTAGCCTATAAGTAGAGCCCACTGCTGGGCATAGGCATCTTTCCTGCCACGCCAAAGCTTTCGGTACTATATCGTCCATTGCTTTCCGATAGCTTTAGTAATGTATCGACTCATCGTGCCGCTGGTCTGCCTAACGATCTTTTACTTAACCTCGCCTACCACTCTGTGACCACCTTAGTCCACTGACCGTCCTGCTGCCTAAACGCCCCGTCCATCCTCACTTTAACTTGGTTTTTCGCGTACTAACATCTTCGACTTTGGTCTTTTGCCGAATTACGACTTTGCGCACACAATCGATAAGTGAAATTCCAAGCATGGCTCTCTCCAGGGCTCTCTGCGTAAGTAGAATATGAATAGCTATGATTTACACAGCGTCCATGGGTAACTTTTCCCTACACCGTGTAGGTGACGTGACCAGTCGGGTGCTGTGTGGTTTAGAACATTAGCATAGTCGAAGAACAGTAGCCATCACACACCTACGTTGCCTGAAGTAATAGATGTACATAATGCCAGATTTCTTAGATGTAAATAAAATTTTGGCCTTTGCATCTACGTAATGAGATGATTTATGCAGCGTCCAGTGGCACCATCACTCACACTAGATGGGTGAAGGAACCACTCGGACGCTGCAATGCCTGGCACATTGTTTTTTAGATGGAGTAGGCTTGCACAGCACCTATACTAGCCCACACAGCAAAGACAAGTCAATACGTGCGGGGCCAACAAAGCCGCGGGTTTCCTCACGATGTACATAATGCTAGATTAATTGATGCCAGATTTCTTTGGAATGACCCATTTTTAAACCAAACATAGTTTTTATCTGAATAAATTGTAAGTCCTGCAAATCACTCTCATACTTTTCTTTACATTTTAATCTTAAGAGACGATTGTTGATTCCTCCGGTACAGTGGTAAGATTGACTCATTACTTCTCAGTCTTTTTACGCCATGTTTATAGTATGCTCTAATGGAAAGATCAAAAGCTGAGCGCAGTTAATTTTAATGTCCCTCCGACTGCGCGCAGGCAGCCCTCACAGAATCCGAACAAATAGAGGATCCATTTAATCACGATTCATCATAGTTTATTTTCAGCTCAATGCATTGGGACTGTCGCTAGAAAGTTACAACGGCTGCATTTAAGGAGCCGTTTTCTCAGCAGTGGGCTCTATTCATGGGCTGGGTAGACAAATATGTATACACAATTTGCAGTCAATTTGATTCCAAATGAAAAACTTTTCCTGTTTGAAAGTGATTGCCATCTTGTCTAATTATAGAAAGTTTGTGAAGCAAATGAAATCGTGGGCCATCAGTCTTATCGCCGAGTGCTGTATTAATTGACGAGTGCTTTTGTTCATTTAGTCTGTATGTCTGTACGTCACTTTATGCTGTGGAAGGTCGGTGAGGTTTGCTTTGAAGAAACCACTGAGATGATGACCAGATGTTACCATCTACAGTGAACTAATCACTTTTATTCGTGTGCGTTAGTTCGATTAGTCTATATTTGGCATAAGAAGAGAGACGGGAGGGGCCATACATTGTTCCGTCTCTGTAGTTCAATAATTGGGTCAAGATGTCCATCTGGTACTTATTGTTTTGGCCATACCGTTGGATATAATTAGAGGCATCGGCAGAACGTGCGGCGTCCAGGGCTGGCCTGTCGCCGCGCGCAGTATTTCGATCAGACACTGACATTTATTATGTCACCGACAGCGGCATAGCGGCGATTCGAGGAAGGAAACTGCAATAAACAATGTTGTTTTTCGGCGTAGAAATTCGTCACGCCCACCAACTAGAAGTTGAGTACAAGTGCTCGTAACTTTTCTTCGATAAGTCGCGACGGCACCATCTTAGTGGACGTTATTGTACGAAAGCGAAGTTTCCAAATTCACGAGATACAATATGCGGCACCTAACCGACGCTAAGTATTTTTATTTTAGACATTTGTTAGATTTTGTACATATAAATCATGAAAAAATAACTATTATATGTGTGGCATTCTGTAGTCTCTGTCTACCCCTCTGGGATACAGGCGTGAGTTTATGTTATGTTTATAAATCATGAGTACAGAAGACAGCACAACAATATTCACATTTTAATTGTAAAATCGCCCGTAACGTAAATAAGTACCGCACGGCTGAGCCAAGCCGAGACAGTACGTCAGATAAATACTTTACGGGGACTTTGTACCGAGAGTGTGTCAATCAATCGATCTGCTAGTCAACAACAATGATAGCTAAGTTGCATTTATAAAAGCACATACATCACAGGGTGGATACCCATTTATTGTTATATTGGGACTTACAGGCTACATAGTTTACTGTGATCCCGCTTCGTACCTTCAAAAGTGAGGCTAACAAATGTTTGTGGTCGCTGTATTGACGCCCCCTTTCTGAAATAATTACACGTTACGCGAGTTCCGAAAATTACACGGGATCCCCGTCACGGACTGTGGCGCGGGGCGAGGCGAGCGAAGTGTGGCGGTAATGCCTCGTTAAAGTTGATGAGAGCCGGCGCCCTCCGACCGACGCCTACCGCTAGATCCATTCCCCTTCTTGTTCATAAAATAACTTCGACGTTTTGTGGAAGGCGTTGTTTTCACAATTTTGACTCTACCATCATTGATTGTATAGTCCAAACGCGTGAACTATACTCGGTTGCGTTATGGGTGACTTTGCAACTAAAATGTAAAGGTTGATCGGTTGATCTGCCCTCGACTGTATGAGTACATAGAACACGTATGACAATGGGTGATTGTAACAAATTCACGAACTTTTAGAATCACTAACGTTTCTTCATTAATATTCTAATATAATTGCACCCACTACCCGTCTCTCTTTCCTTCAGAATTTTTCCTTCATAGGGTTGTCTGGAAGAAATTGCTATTAGCAATAAGGCCGCCAATTGTACTGTGTCTTTATCAATATTTTATGTTGTATTTTTCCTGGTACAATAAAGAATATTCTTATGTTATCTTATCTTAACGTCGTTGTTGCAATGTTGAGTGACTGTTCAAAATACAACGTATAGATTGTACAGAATTACAACATAATTATACAATGTTAGCACGTTATACTTTTAGGCTTAGGCACAAGGCCTCATAGTTTCAGCCCGGGTGTTATCGGACTCTAACCAAGGTTAATTTCAAGGTCGTATTTAGCAAGAATCGTATTTAAAAGATTGGACGTTAAAAATGAAAGTATGTCCGCCTTCAAAGTAGTAATGTTCCATACATTTTCATTAAAACTATCGATATAAAATGCAATCTTTTAGTTTGTAAAAACTCTTGGTTGCACATGGAAGTATGCGTAATTTAACAAAAAGCATAAAACGAACTAAAAATGATATTTATTATCCGTACAAAAGCGCGGGCAGTGTTAAATCTGCAGCACCGGAACAGGAAAGAGTAACACAAATTAGTAGGCTTCTTCAGAGGAGAAAAGTATCATCTACAAGGTGTTAATGAAACACCGCGAAAATTGAAAATTGTTTCCTCTGTATTGGTAATAATTATATAAATCATTGACCATTTAAACCAGTTTACAATTCACAATTTTATTTTTCACACAATCTTGAAACATGCTACTTGTTATGAATAAACCGTTTACTAATATATTGGTAAAGGGAGATACATAACATACATAAGCAGCCTATGAACGTCCCACTGTAGGGCACAGGCCTCAGGGAGAGAGTATGGGCTTAATCACAAGGCGTGACCACCGCGGATTGGCGATATCACGCGCTGAGGTATGTCAATAGCTCAGACACTCAGGTTTGCTCACGATGTTATCCATTACCATTAGCGAGTGGTATTGCTACTTCACAAATTCACAAATGTACATAACTTAGAAAACAAAGTCATAGGTACATGCCCGCAATGGGAATCGAACCTGTTCAATGTTCTAGCCCCTAGGCTACCACCGCCTACCCACTAGGCTACCACCCCTCGAAAAGGGAGATGGGCAAAAATCCTTACAGTCGGGATCAGCTTGGGATTGACACGTAAGGGCATTTTTTATTATTAATTTGTAAATGTGACTGAACTAAAGTTCGAAGAATTCTAAGTGACATCCCGCGTCCCTTACCAATGAAACTTGAAATACGTTGATGCTAATTCAAAGTCCTTTGGTGGAAGTCCTATCTCTAGGTCGTAAGTCCTGATATTACATTTAATTGTGGCCCAATCTGGAAAAAGATAACGTCGAGAATAGTACAGGGGCAAACCAGAAAGTATCCGAATCAGTGTCAAACAACTGCCGTTTGCATGTTCTTGCCTCATTCTCGTCGAAGTCTATTATCAAGGACAACTTTTTTCACAGATTTTATAAACTGAGAAAAAAAAATTGGATTACAGACTAGTTTATCTTACAAAGTTGTCCACTCAATCAGCCCGTAAGCGTCCACAGGCCTCAAGGCACGCCACTTCTGTCCTCGGTCATCGTGATCCAGCCGTTGCCAGCCATGTACATCAATCCAGCGAGCTTTTCGACCTGTTCCTTTACACTAATGTTCATTTATTTCATGGTGGTTGTTTGAAACAAATACCCTAGTAAAGTAAGCACTACAAATAAATATCACTACCGATTTGATACGAGCTTAACCGTGGGCGGCCGACCACGAGCCAACTGTCTTTGCGTCCACAACTTTGCCTCTAACTTTAAACGCGGTGAACGGATGACTTGTTTAGTAAATTTCTGTGAACAACGAAAAGTCAACTCAAGTTTCCTATGCAATTACTTTGTTGGCTTCGCAACGAAAATGTAAAGGTTGATGCGCTGTCGATATTACTGAAAATGTTATTTTAGTGTACACTGCTCAAGATAAACATTATTAATGGTCTGTTATCCAAGTTTGAACTTTTATAATGGATTACTCTTTTTGTTCAGTTACGAAGTGGAATTAGTCAAGAAAGCGACACACCTCACGATGAAGTATGATTGGCATCTCAATAAATCTAATTCGATGACCGACGTCCATATAAACTTCATAGTCCAGTACGGGAATGCAAAAAAAAAACTGTCTTGTAGCCGAAGCGAGATTTTTTGCGATTAATGCAAGTATTGAAATGGAAATGAATATGTTTATAGTTTGACGAAGGGAGACATAATTATTCGCGTTTTTGTGAAAACGGCCGCGCCAATTTTGTGATTTGAAAAAAAAAAATCTGTCTTGCACTGTCATAAAGCCATCGAAACTTTTCTTTATACGATTTATCTGTCAAGCTATGTTAAAATCACTGGCATGTCAAATAGAACTTAAAAGAGCTACGTATCTGGTAAAAGACCTGTACGTAGAGACTATTTCTAACCCCGTCACGTCCGACCCTGCCAACTGTACCGCTTTGATGTCGGCTGTATCTTTTTGCGTGTCGCATACGGACGGGATAACTAAGCGGACAGTTTCGCGAAGACATTCAACCAGAGATTCAGTGCCAAAGCATAAATGCACCCGAAAGCTTTACCCAGGAATTTGTCCTTCTTCTATCATTGGCTCTACGGCTCTGCCTATTCAAGGTGGAACAAAATCTGAATCCGGATAAAAATGTGGTGTTTTGGATGTATGTACGACTTTTATTATAGGGATAAATATGTTTTGCAAAAAAAAAAAACAGATGTTATTTTATATGCCGCAGTGGTACGTTTTAGTATGGAACAACTAATATTTTTTTTTCCAATTTTGTTGTTATATCCATAGTGAAAGTGGTTTGTTTTGACTAGTACAACTCCCTATTTTTATATGTTTATGGAGAAATCAAGAGCCCATTTCCTATAAAAATATTTAAAATTTGACAGCTCTTCTATGTAACTTACGTCTATTTTGAAATTATCAGTTTACATATCTACCGACGGATCTATTTTACGAATCGGCCATTAATCGACTTTAGCATCTGAAACCTCGTGTTTGCTCAAAGAAGGCCTAAAGTTAATAAATGTCAAATCTGGCCAAATCAAACCAAACTACTTTCTATTTATTAGTTAGTGCAGCTTCGGTTATATTCTACTCAAAGCCGCGACATTCTTCATTCGGGCGCTTTGTTTTAGGATGGTATTGTGCTGGCAGTAACGATCGCCATCCAGCCTGTTGAGATTTCTTCTGGGAAGGCTCGCACAATACATTCATTAGCAGTTTGAGCCATTAACGCTCTTGGATAGTCTTAGAGGAAAATTATGTGTGATGTTTTTGAGTTTCAATAACTCTCGGTCAGGAGTATAAGAAGTATTTATCTCATACAGAGTAAAACTTGGGCACCTAAAAACATAACCTGCGCAATGTGAATTCTCCTTGAGATAGCAATAGCTTCATAAATGTTAGGTCCCGAATAGGTAGTCAGAGACCAAGGTTTATAACTTGCCACAATCCTGACAAACCTCTACAGTCATTACTACCATCATTCATTCATTTTATTAGTCATTCTATCTATCTATTACTGATTAACTTTGAGCACCACAACAAAGTTCTAGCACAGCATAGATCTCCTCACCCATTGGAGAAGTAACAACAAAACAATTTGTAAAGAATAGAGTGGTTGCGCTAGCCAAGGTTTCGTCGAGTTTATTTACAGCAAAGCCGCGCCGGTAACAGATAATAGGAGCCCGTAAAGTTGCCTTGTGGGGCACAAACTAAATAGAACTGTAGAACAACGATAACAGTGATATTTTTTCTATTTGCGATACCGCAAACTTGTCGTTTCATAAATGAAAAATATCTAAAAAGGAAACGTTAACCGGTGTCTCAGGTTTTATTTTATACGTAAATGCGTAGTAAATATTATAATCTATCTATCTAATCAGTCCATAAACAGAGCCCATTGTTGGGCATAAGCATCTTCTCCTTCACGCCAACCCATCTGGTTCCTTGCCAGTCTCGTCTAATGTTTCCCAGCCGCTTTCACGATCTTGTCGGCCCACCGGGCTGGGGGTCTGCCCACCAACCGTTGACCCGTTCTTGGTCACCACTCAGTGGCTATCTTTGTCCACTGACTATCTTCCCGTCTAACCAAATGCCCAGTCCATCTCCACTTTTAACCGACTTCAAAAAAGGAGGAGGTTATCAATTCGACGCGTATATTATTTTATTTTATTTTTTTATTTGGCCATAACTCCGTCAAATCTTAACCAATGTCGACAATTTTTTTTTGTTTGAACAAGTATAACGTCCCATTGGTCCCATTTTAATTTGGTGAAGATCTGATGGAGACTTTCAGAGATGGAGAACGGAACTCTTCAATGGACAGCAGTAAATAAGCCCTATTGGGGCCCATCCTTTAGTAATATCCGAATGTTTCATAAAATAGCGTAAAAGTAGTCCCAAGTTAATTTGGTGATGTTCTGGTGAGGACTTTCGGAGATAGAAATTTAGAACATCAAATTTTAAAGCAACGAATTAAGTAGGGTAAATTATGGTTATAAGGGACTCATTTATTTTTCTCCCGCTCCCCCACTAAAAATTGAAAAATAAAAAAAACCGGCCAAGTGCGAGTCGGACTCGCGCACCGAGGGTTCCGTACAAACCTGCAATGTCAACAACATTTTTTCACGGGTTAAAGGCAATTAGATCTAAGTATTTGATATGAATTTCAACTTGATAGCTCTACGCGTTCATGAGGAAAAAAGTAATAAGTTTATATTTATTAAAAAATATATATTTTGTAATGTAACTAAAAATTTAAGGTTTTCGGAATTTTTCCTTTATGTGTGCTATAAAACGTTGCTTCATGCCAAATTTCAAGATTCTAGGTCGACTGGAAGTACCCTTTAGGTTTTGATTCCCTTGCGAGTACTTGCGAGTTTCAAAATATGCAGCTTAAATTGCTGTTTCTTTTGATTGCGTTGACATAGAAGTTAGATTTTGTTACAGCTTAAAGGTATTATAGACCTGAGTATTTGGTATGAATTTCAATTTAATACCTCTACGCGTTTATGAGGAAATGGGTAGTAAGTTTAAAATTATTAAAAAAAATATATTATGTGATGTAACTAAAAATTTATGGTTTTCGTATTTTTTCCTTTATCTATGCTATAAGACGTTGCTTCGTACCAAATTTCAAGATTCTGAGTTCACGGGAAGCACCCTGTAGGTTTTGATTCCCTTGCAAGTGTCGAAAATTTGCGGCATAAACGGCTGTATCTTTTGATTGCGTTGGCTTAGAAGTTTGATTTTTTCACAGCTTCAAGGGACAGTAGACTTGAGTAATTGATATAAATTTCAGCTTCATACCTCCACGCGTTCCTGAGAAAAAGGGTCTTGACAGACGGACGGACGGACGGACAGACGGACAACAAAGTGATCCTATAAGGGTTCCGTTTTTTCCTTTTGAGGTACGGAACCCTAAAATTAAATGAAAAATAAGAACCGACTTCGAAACACTACAGCACTAAAAAGTTAGAAATAATTTAAATAATTAGAAGTAGAAGTATTTATACATGTAGGTATTGTAGAAGTATAATTTGTAGTCGGTGCCCAGTTTCAAGACCAGCACATATATTTTGGGCACCGGCTCCAAATTATACTTCTACAATACCTACATGTATAAATATTCTACTTCTAATTATTTAAATTATTTCTAACTTTTTAGTGCTGTAGTGTTTCGAAGTCGGTTTTTATTTTTTATTTATAGCCTTATGATTCGTGTGCCTACATCATCGACTTTGGTTTTATGCCAAATATCGATGTCTCGCACACGATCAATTAGTGAAAATATGCCTAGCATAGCCCGCGGGACTTGGATTTTCTCCATATTGGATTTCTTGAGGGTCCACGTTTCAGCAACGTATACTTTGGTTGAATACCTTTGTCTTCTGTCTTTGTGGGATTTTGGCTCTAAATCCATCGTCCAGCTTCTTAAAGGCAGCCCATTCCAGCTGAATTTGTCTGGCAATCACCTTCTCCTGAGAGTTAAATCCAAAGGACAGAGTTTGTCCAAGATAGACGTAGTTCATAACAGAGCTGTAAAATCTCGCTTAAAATGGTTTCGGTGGAGCACCATTGATATCCTGCGCCACGATATCACGGAATAGTGGCTAAAACGATTACCGAGCTCCGATAAGAGATGGCGCCACAAGAACAATTAAATTTTCAATGATTAGCTATACATTTTTAAACTACATCTTAGTATGTCGAACTTATTATGTTTCCTTCAAATTCTCCCGTAACGTACATTTTGACTAGACCGCACACATTGTAAAAATCGATCTGCTGTAGATTAAACTTCTGTTAACTAATTATTTTGTACTAGGTGTAGGCGTTCGAAAGATAACTGCACCTTTGAGAACGTTATGTTTTAAGTGGTAATTTGTTAAAGTTCTTGGAACCATTTGCTTTCAAGAAAAAAGCTGAACTAGGGAATATAAAGTCTTTGTGATATCTCTTGTGTAAATCACAGATAGTACAGAATAATGCTATCTCGTTTTAATTAAAACTTTCTTAGCTTATTCTTCCAATTTATGTACCAGAACAACGGAATCTGAGTAGAGGAATTGGTGGTAAAAGTAAAAGTTGTCACTAGGCGTGCGATCCGGATTAAAATCAGCAAAGTACGAGTCGGACTCACGGGCCGAGGGTTCAGTACATAATAATAATATTATATATTTATCTTAGCAAAAATATGTTTTCTTTAAGTCTGAAACATATTAGATTATTAAGATTATTAGGGGATCACTCCCTCAGCACAACGCTGAGTCAGCTGCCTTTTATGGCAACGTGGATACACCACAGGGTACATCTATAGTCCTGTTTTATTTATTCGTTTTGTCTGTTGTGTATTTAGTTTTCTTTCTGTTGTTGTGCATATTATGTTACTTATCTGCTTATTTTGTTTCTGTGATGTATCTTGTTGCTATAATAAATGTGTTTCTTCTTCTTTCTCTTCTTCAAGAATGAGGTCAAATAGCCCGCAATTTAGAATTTGTAAAAATGTACTGAAACTCACGCACTTTCGGTGCGAGTTTTCGTTTTATTCACCCACATCCATACGTGGTTACGTGTAAGTGCCCGCAACTGTGTTCAGTTCTTTAGCGGGAGTCTAACTCATACTAGTTTTGGTTTTGTTATACTGTAGGGAATGCACTATAGTTTCACCAATCTTAACACTTGTATATTTTCACCGTTCTTACGATAAGGCAAAGAATAAACTTTAAATACCTAAACGTTTCTTGTTTGCAGATCTTAAAAACTGGGCGGTAATTCACATTCAAAGCAAAATTCTATAAACCTGTAACTGTTCAAGAAATAAAGCCCTTTATTGGTTAGACAGGCACTAGGCCGACGTGGAAGGGAATAAAATCCAGTTTGGCACCATTCGAGTACGGAACTCTAAAACGAAGACTAGTAGTTAAAACGGAGCTAGATCTATGTTCCCGAATGAGCAGCATGTGGAATATTCTGCATCAACAGGAGTTCAGGATGAATGTACTAAAATTTTATAGTTTATACAGATGTCCGACGATGCACGACCAAATTTTCATCCTTCACTAAGCCTCAAGTGATAACCTTAACAAATTGTACTCCAAGGCTTAATTAACTTTACGCTTAGACGTAAATTGTAAATGGCTTATCGGTTCATCGAGAGAACTAAATTAGGGAGGTTGACAAGCGTCAAATTAGAACTGTGAGGTCATTGTAACGACCTCATTCTGGAATCGTTGATTCATTTAGTTCCGGGAATGACATTCCGATTAATTCCTTAGCGTTTTATAAGTAACATCAACTACTGCTTTGTAAACTAAATGGAGTTTAAGTATTGGTACGCCCTACTTGGACAAAAAAGCTCACAAACGGAACCCTAAATCGAAAAATGGTTTTCCTATACCCACAATATACACAATGTACATTTGTGACGTTATAGTAGCAATACCACTCGCTAACGGTGAAGGAAAACATCGTGAGGAAACCTTAGTGCAATTCACATAGCTCAGCGCTTGAAATCGCCAATCCGCGGTGGGCACGTGTGGTGATTAAGCCCATACTCTATTCCTGAGAGAAGGCCTGTGCCCTACAGTGGGACGGGTATAGGCTGCTTATGTACACTATGGTGTAGGCAAAGAAAAATTGCATCTCTAATTTCATATTAGGGGAGGTAGCCGAGATTTTTTTTTTTTGAGATTTCACTCCACCGGATTGTTGGCGTAATAAATATGTATATCTGTGTCAAATTTCATCTCTCTAGCAATTATTGTGTCTGTGATAAGCCGCGGACAGACAGACAGACACGGACGGACATGGCGAAACTATACATATGTTACAGCCAAAGTGATTAAATAGCTATTATACATAATGACTGGTCATTATATATAATAGCCAAATTCACTAGACAAAGTAATAAATTATTATGCTAACGTTTTATTTTGGCAAGTGTTATATAGCAAATAATTGTTTGATTAAATTTATATTTCGCATTTTGTTTGTTAGGTCAGTACACATAAGCAAAAATAGGTTCTTCGGGTGTTGAAATAGGAACTTCGGGTGTTAGTTCTTTTTTTTATATAAAAGCGAAAAAAAATGTTTCACTAAAAAACTTAGTTTTGTGTCAAACTTAAACAAGGTTGGTGCATGGAAAAGTCATAGGTACCCTACATTATGATATTAATATGATATTAAATAAAATTGCTTGTAAATGTGATTAATTTTGTGTTAATTATCACTTTATCTAAACTGAGTAGACATTATACCAGTCATTATGTATAATATCCAGATTTATTACTTTGGCTGTAACACATACATACATAAGCAGCCTATATACGGCCCACTGGAAATCACAGGCCGGGCTTAATCACCACGCCTGCCCACCGCGGATTGGCTACTATACGTATAGGGGTATATAATAGTTTCGCCAAGTCCGTCCGTCTGTCCCAAAAATTAGAGTAGTTCGATTCTTAACTTGATACTTATAAACACAGTATTACAATGACATAGCGTTATCACATCATAACTCATAATAAAACGCAATAAAGGCCTTTCAGGAATGGGAAAAGTTTAAAGACATTTGGGCGATGAAGAATATGGCGGAAATTCCGTCACGGACGCGTTAAGATGCAAAAGGATAAATGTCTTCGGGCGAAATTAAAAAGAGCAATGATTTATTGCGCTTACTTTGGGCGTCGTTTTTTAGAACGGCTTTTCACTTGCGGTTGGAGTGTGGCTCAAGGGCGGCCGAAGTGCGGCTGCAGTCGACTGCAGTGCGGCTGTAGTGAGGCTGAAGTGTAACTGAGGTGCGGCTGCAGTACGGCTGCAGTGCGTCTGTAGTACGGCTGTGACAGGAAGGAGAGAGAGAAGAAGAAAGAATGATGCGGGATTTACACGGATTGATCTCTCGCCGCATGCTAAAGACACCATGTTTTTACAACTTAAACTTTCGAAAGCACTGCACATTTTATATATTGGTGTAACCGTTTCACTTACTTTTTCACTTTTTCACTTACTTTTCACGAGCCCGCAGTGAGAGATCGATGGCCGCGGCGAACGCATCGACTCTCTTCCATGATTAAGGCTTCCGGACGAGATCTAAACTAGTCGGCTATCCCAACGTTAATAAAAGTAAGTGAAACCGTTACACCAATATATAAAACAACTATGATTCTTATGAAAACCTCGCATTAACACGATTGAGTGTATAGGCTGCCAACAACTGCGAGTACTGCGACGAGTCGGCTACTGAGGGCATCACAGTTACTGTAATACGTATATGAAGCTGTATAGCTGTTGTAAATTCATTGTCCGTACGCCGCGTAAACGCTGCGCTACGGTATCAAATCTGCAAAAAGTATGAACATACTGAAAGTCGACTTTCTTTGAGACATGAGCGGAACAAATTTTACAACCTTTCGTAGAACAATTTTAAGAGTTACTTCTCGATAATTTGCTTTACATACCCAACTTTTGTAAGGGGAACAATTCCCAGATAAATATAGAAAGTGAAAACACAAGTGGACTTAGCAGGAACATTGTGCATCGAACGCGCTATAATTATCGAGATAGCGGAACATCGAGGTAGCGCTATATATTATTATCCTTTGTAGTCGACAGCAGCTCAGCCTTTACATTTTTGTACAAAGTTGCAATGTCAAACATAAAGCAAATCAGAACGTGAAGTCGATTATTTTGACTGTACTAAATCGTTCTATGCTTTAAATATCAGCATTTATTTCCTTAGATTGTGACAAAAACAACTGTTTTAACGTGGCCCACTGAAGTGATTGTCTTCTAATAATAATTCAACACGAACTTTACCATAATGTTTACCTCATATTAAAAAGCTATTTAACACTTCCATTAAAATAATCTAAGCATTAACTCACGAATATTACTGAAATCGAAAGCCCGCTAGGCCGATTAAGACTTTTTTTTTTCACTACATTTTCATTGTGGAAAACCATTAAAACCCCATTATGTGACTATTGTTTTTACGATAGTGGAAAATTATGCCTTTGTTTCTGAATAAAATGTTTTGGTTAGTAGGTACATACTTTTAAAAGAGCAATCATGAAAAAGTTTTTAACATACGAGTATATTTACGTCCTACCAAATAACATGAAGAATTCCAGCGAGTTTTTCGAGGTATTGGGAACTTTTTCGTCCTGATCTTACGTGCATCGACTGTACAATCGACAGTACATCAACTTTTACGTTTTAATTGGAAAGTCCCCCATAAAGTAACTGAGTAGAGAGCACACATGTAACCGTTGATGTGCTGTTGACTTTATATACATGATTTCTTTTTCTAATACACTTGAATACTCTAATACGCTTGAACATCGTTACAGTTTCATCTCAGGGTCGTGAGCATATATTTTTGGTCACTGAGTAAAGTGCACGCTTAATGTAGTGGTTTATGTGCTAAAGGTTTGAGTCCAAGTATCGTATGCATGAGTCGGATATCAAAAGTTTATAAATAGATCATCATGAGCAACCTATATACGTCCCACTGTAGGGCACAGGCCTTCACTCAGAGAGAGAGTATGGGCTTAAACACCACGCGTGCCTACCGCGGATTGGCGATTTCAAGCGCTGAAGTATGTGAATAGCTCACACACCCAGGTTTCCTCACGATATTTTCCTTCACAGTTAGCGAGTGATATTGCTACTATAACTTCACAAATGTACATAACTTAGAGAACAAAGTCATAGGTACATGCCCGCACTGGGAATCGAACCTGGGTCTCCCGCTGCCGAGTCTAATGTTGTACCCACTAGGCTACCACTGCTTCCGATAAATAGATACTTGCACTTAACAAGTTTAAGTAGTACATTTGATAGCTTTCAGCCCTTTGTTACAGCAACGTCTAGGAACGTAACATTTTCGAGCGGCACTGCCAATATCGAGTTACGTACAACCCTAAACTGTTTTACCTTAGACTGTGTTTATAGTAGCTGCTTAAATATACTTGCCATAATATTCTGTCTATATATCTATAACAGCGGTGGTAGCCTAATGGGTAGAACATCGGACTCGGAAGCGAGAGACCCAGGTTCGATCCGCAGTGCGGGCATGTACCTATGACTTGGTTTTTTAAGTTATGTACATTTGTGAAGTTATAGTAGCAATACCACTCGATAACGGTGAAGGAAAACATCGTGAGGAAACCTGAGTGTATGAGCTATTCACATACCTCAGCGCTTGAAATCACCAATCCGCGGTGGGCACGCGTGGTGATTAAGCCCATACTCTCTCCCTGAGAGAAGGCCTGTGCCCTACAGTGGGATGTATATAGGCTGTGCTTATAATATATCTATAATTTCGGGGTTATATTGGAACATTTCGAAAAAGCCTCATAGTGAATTACAAACGATCAAACGTTTTTCTTAGTGCCATAGTGGTTTTTAAGACTTATTGAAGTGTAAGAGCCGTTTTCGACTTATTCCATTATTGATCTAGATAGAAAATTTTTTTTTTTTAGCATACTTGACTCAAAACATGTAATTTTGGAGATGTTCCAGTACCATCCTGAACCGACGATATGTCCATAATACTAAGCACGTCCGACTGACGTGAAGACTAACTTCACCTCACGTCTCTAAAGATGCCACATCGTAGTATTTTGATGATAAGGGAGCTTTTAATATTACCTTTACGATAGGATCTAAGTCCACTCCTTCAATGATATTCGACCATAAATGTTTCAACTCAAAGTTATTGTTGATAACTTTTAAATGAAAATACTACAAGCCCCTAAATAGGTTTTTAATACTACAAGTCGCTAAGATCTAAACGCTTTCCACGCTCTATTCGCTCCACTGAGCCTTCACCCTTACCGAGGAATCCCGTGAAAGACAAAGGGGAGGTGAAGCCTCGTCGTAGTCCTGAATTTAGTAATTAAACGCTTCGTCTAATTGTGACCTTTAGCCGAGACAGAAGATACTGACTAGCAATTTGTAGAAGGTTAACTTCGTGTAAAAAGCTGTTTTTCACGTTACCTGCGTATGTCTTGCCTGGCTAAAAGTAGACACGAGTTTTCAAATCGGGGCACCTCAGACGACTTGCGTAATGTTAATTAACAGTAAGAAATATGTTGAAATATAAATTCGTATTTTATCAAATACTTACTCACCAACTCTTGTTGTATCAGTTTTTTTCCATGACTGATATTTTCTATAAATAACAGAGTAAATATTATTTTTTTAAATTGGCTGCCAATGTCGCAGCCTTTGGCAAGTTTTACATAAAATAGTGTCCATCCTATTCAACAAGTATTGTTTGAAACATTATGTATCACATCCAAAAACACACGCACACACACACACACACACACACACACACACACACACACACGCACACACACACGCACACACACACAAAAACACACACACACACAAACACACACACATACACACACACACACACACACACACACACACACACACACAGGTACACACAAGTATATAAACTCACGCCTATATCCCGAAGAGGTAAGCAAAAATCAGGGTTTGCCGCTTGCCACAATCCTGACCAAACTTTTTTTGTTTCATCAAATCATTCGTGCCTTGTATGCAATAAGTAATATTCTTATCCTATCTTCATTACATTCCAGTACGCTTTTAAGTAAAATCTAATGTTTCCAGAATCACAAGCAGGGTAAGAAATATCATCTTAGTCTCAGTTTCTATTACTGTCACAATTTTGTAATGAGTAAGCGTTTCCTCAAACAGCAAACAAGTCATAAAGATTGCTGAGTAGACTTTGTGGAAAGATCCCGCTACGGTTGTTTGTTGAACTCTACAATAATATTAGTTTCACCTAAGTTTATTGATATTTTTGAACAAACTTTTGCTTTCTTATAAACAAACACCTTAGGTATGATTCCCGACAAACAACTTGAACACATGACTTCTACTTCGCATGGACGTACGAGTATTTCGGGTCTCTTAGAAATCTCGGACTTTAGTCAACCTAACAAATAATTAAAAAAAAATACTTTTAGTAATAAGGCCGCCAATTGTACTGTACTATACTATTGTTAAATTCTCAATGTAATTCCTGGTGTACATACATAACATAATAACATAAGCAGCCTATATACGTCCCACTGTAGGGCACAGGCCTTCTCTCAGGGAGAGAGTATGGGCTTAATCACCACGCGTGACCACCGCGGATTGGCTATTTCAAGCACTGAGATATATGAATAGCTCAGACACTCAGGTTTCCTCACGATGTTTTCCTTCACAGTTAGCGAGTGGTATTGCTACTATAACTTCACAAATGTACATAACTTAGAAAACAAAGTCATAGGTACATGCCCGCACTGGGAATCGAACCTGGGTCTCCCGCTTCCGAGTCCAATGTTCTACCCACTAGGCTACCACCGCTATACTGTACTAATACTATTGTTAAATTCTCTTATGTAATTCCTGGTGCACAAACAATAAAGAATATTCTATCTATCTTCTATGGCCATCGCGGACTCGTCCCGACTGAGCAGACATTAACTGCCGGATATTATTTACTAAATTAGTTTCTAATTAATAATGTAACTCTTATTCCTCACTTAGTTCCATGCAAAGTTACTTTACTGTGCAATCGTCGGGGATAGTAAAATAAATAGTTAATACAACAATAATTAAATCTTAAGGGGCGCATGATGCCGCAAATAAATCGACAACTTCATTTGCGCATACTAATGATCTTCCACTAATTGAAGTACCCACATCATCAAGTTGATAAAGTTACTAGCTGTAGCTACGGGGACTGTGATGTCGCATAAATTGCGTAATACATATTAATTGTGATATAGAACTGGTGTCGAGAACTGAGCTTTGTTTATGTAGGTGCCATACGTAGGGATTAGGTCTCTTTCCTTTAGGGTGCATATACACGGGCCGCACGTGTGCCAACTGTAGCCGTCGACGCGTCGACGGCAGCAGTCGACGCGTGTCAACGGCAGCCGTCGACGCGCTGACGACGCGGATATTCGACGCTGGCATGTCGGCGACTGCCGTCGGCATACGTGCCGCCCGCGTATAGGCGCCCTTACAAGGAAAAAAATCTTCAACTGGCAATCCGATAACTAACAATCTTGTTTATAAAATATGATTCCTGAACACACTCCTCAGAGGGAGTTTAAATAGTCTGTTGTCTGTGGTAAAGGGAAAGACGTAACCACAGATTGTTTAAACTGCCTGTGAGGAGTGTTTTAGAAGGACATTTCCATAAATAACAACATCACACCTTAAAACCCACCTCAGATGCAACTGCAACTTAAATAGTATGTAGACAATAAACACACAGACATAAAGGTGACTTCTCAACAAATCATCTTTAAATGAATAATTAGGTGTCAGCACGGTGTCAGGCATTTGAAAAAAGGGCGGTAAAACTGTTTACACCCTCTGTCTGTACCTACCTGTCTATTGGACTGGCACCTTTTTATTATTGACGTTTATATTAGGTTTTCTTGTAACGCTAATGGATTAGTGCAGTTAAGGGATGCACGGTCAGTTTTATACGTAGGGTGGTAGCGCAACAGTCAGTGAGTCTGGCAACTTATTTTCTAAAGTAACATTTTCATGTCCCTTTAGATTTATTATATTCTTTTTGTTGCACTAACCCGTGCTGAGGACAATTTTTAAAAGCCTTTAGGTTTATATTCAATACTTAGTTTCCTGAGAGTTACGCACTTAGCTTCATAGCTGGACCATTGTTCGTAGCAAGCGCTGAAGTACATACTTCAATCACATGATTACGTCAGGTATTCGGGTTTCCTGATTCCTTCACGTTAATGAGTGGTATTGCTACTACAATTTCACAAATGTGCGTAACTGTAAACCAAGTCATTGGATTCGAACTAATGTTCTCCCGATAGTCTGCCTGAACTGAGTATCTTCCAATTAGACAAACTCCTCGTTGTTATCCAGTGAGACAATTTTGATTTGAATTATAAGCAGCCTATATACGTCCCACTGTAGGGGCACAGGCCTTCTCTCAGGGAGAGAGTATGGGCTTAATCAACACGCGTGCCCACCGCGGGTTGGCGATTTCAAGCGCTGAGCTATATGAATAGCTCAGACACTCAGGTTTCCTCACGATGTTTTCCTTCACCGTTAGCGAGTGGTATTGCTACTATAACTTCACAAATATACATAACTTAGAAAACAAAGTCATAGGTACCTCCCGCAATGGAAATCGAACCTGGGCCTTTCGCTTCCGAGTCCGATGTTCTACCCACTAGGTTACCACCGCTCCTTTGTAAATATTATTTATTTTATTATTTTGGTCGGTTATATACCCATAGAATTACAAAGAGAATGCTGAAATCATATTTTTTGGTGTTTTTACTGTTTCTCTTTCGGCCACGTTATATTTCTTTCCTCGGTTTTTTAACTATGTGAACTTATCAATAATCTATCATCATCTTATCAGCGTATATTGTTTGTATTGTGCGTGTGTGTGTGTGTGTGTGTGTGTGTGTGTGTGTGTGTGTGTGTGTGTGTGTGTGTGTGTGTGTGTGTGTGTGTTTTTCCGGGCTGGATGTGTAATTCATACTTTTAATTTTTAACAAAACATATGTGGCTGTAATATTTGTCCAGTTGTAAAGTGTAATTTTCTTTTATAAAAAATACACATTTCTGCCTAACGGATGTTGCGTCCTTTTTTATTATATCTTCATTGGTTTGTGACATGAGTTACTATAATTCTGTATATAATTATGTCAGGCTTGCCCAGTCTATATTAGGTACCCTATATTTGAAAATCTCGTAATCTCTATCATAATCATAATAGGTAATTTATTCATTGCATGTCATGGTAATAATACTCTATCAATTATATATCTACGCTCATTTTCAATCATAAGTATCAAATCAATAAAAAGTAAACGTTTTATAGGAATCTAACTATTGGACAAGCCAATTATCTTGAACTACCAAAATTATGAGCATTTTATTGTGGCCGGTCTTTGGACAGCCTAGCAAGTGCGGCAGTTTTAAAACAATGTTGGCAGCTTTCGTTTAAATTCAAAATATGGGGCCATGCCACATGATTTAGTTTTATTCGTTGTCGCTGAGATTTTTGGAGAATCAATAAAAGCGAACTGTACCTCACCAAAAAGTTATTGTGGCATGTGGCATTTTGATGCCTTATTCAATTTCATGGTGTTCTATTGAATGTGTTACATGGAAAATTTGTGTCTATTAAATCAATTTGAGACCCGTTACTTTCCATAGTTCTGTTTCGGAGAGTGCAAAAAACCTTCGAGCTAAGTGAGATTGGTGTCGTAAAACATATTTATGTTTCCGTCACTATAATTACCATCCTTTACGACTTCTTTTTAAGTTTTATGCCCATTATTTCGTGTAAAGATTACAAAATAAGTAAATATTAAATTATATTTAATTAAAGTGTTAAAATTCAAGGAATCTCATAAACAACTGGCTCTACGCCAACCTTGTAAATTGTTGTCTCGTTAAATCCTCTTGAATAATGAAATTCCTTATAAACCTTCATTATACTTGTCCGCTAAAATTAGTTTGTAATTAATTTTGGTTTTAGTCTTAAGTAAATAGTATTTAATATTTAAGACATTTATTTGGACGCTTATTAGAGAGATAAATGTGCTTTAGCGCCTACTTTGTTGTATGAAATATTTCTCATTTCGAAATTAAAGAGTTCAGTAAAATGTTAAATGCATTAAATATACCGTAAATATTTCACTTTGCTTAATAACGAAAGCTTATTTTTTATTATTTAGAACTTGTTTTCCAGTTGAGTTCTTTAATTACAAAAATATCCTCATTCCTTCTATAATGTCCAAAGCTTTGCCGTATACCCATAATGGTGCTTGTCGTTATTTGAATTCAATAGCCCTTTGTTCCTTTTCTAAATCTTTCGCTAAATAAAGGAAATCTCATTTCCCGCACAAAAAGCGTCCATAAGCGAATTTGCCAAAAACGGACCGGGATAAATTGGCCAAGTAGATTTATTGCCAAATGCTTTTAACCCTTTAGCATTCACGGATCGAAAATATCGGGTAAAATTTTCATTAGCATATCTGAGTGTTTTATCTGAAAGCTAAGGAGCGTTCTATTTCTTCATGCAAATGTATGTAAGTGTGTATGTTCCTGATCGATTTTGACAAATGAGGTGTCAAATGTGTCACTGGACGTACATGACGACATACAAAAGTAAAATTACGGACGTCAGGCGTCATAATATTTCAATTAACAAAAGCCACCAAAAAGTGTCATATAAAAAATGAGTCGGGTTTGTTCCTTGATAGAAAGTTTATTGGAACATCTCTCATGGCTCTTTTATACATAAACACAAACATACTTACAAAGAATTTTATTTAGGTACTACTTTTATATTGAATTGTTTCATTTCTATGAACTCAAATTATATTATTAAATTTGTTCTATTTCCTGGGAATCCAGACAAAGCTTCCGAGAGAGTGCGCTACGTTTATGGATTGGGAACATTCTAATTGGTGAAATAAACATGAAATGAGTTGGGTAGAAGGCAAAGTCGCTGTTTTACAACTGCTTTTGAAGTTTACGACTTCGCAAAGAGCCATAAGCCCCAGGTAACGACGTGCTTCATTACTTAGTTGTTTATTATTTATGTTGGATTCTCACATTGCATTGGTTTTACTTGAAACAATATAAAGTGATCTCTAAAATTTTGGTAGCAATATAGGTACTTAGCCATTATGCAACGACACGGTATTATTTGGATATTTAGTAAATTATATCTTTAAATGGAATCGCTTGAAATCCCCAATCCGCGGTGGGCATGCGTGGTGATTAAGCCATACTCTCTCCTTGAGAAAGGGTGGTGGTAGCCTAATGGGTAGAACATTGGACTCGGAAGCGAGAGACCCAGGTTCGATTCCCAGTGCGGGCATTGCCTATGACTTTGTTTACTAAGTTATGTCCATTTGCGAAGTTATAGTTACCACTCGCTAACCGTGAAGGAAAACATCGTGAGGAAACCTGAGTGTCTGAGCTATTCACGTACCTCAGCGCTTGAAATCGCCAATCCGCGGTGGGCACGCGTGGTAATTGAGCCCATACTCTCTCCTTGAGTAGGACGTAGGACGTACATAGGCTGCTTATGTATGTTTAAATGAAGGATAAGTTAAATAAAGCATCGTTTAGTTTGACTTGTGTATATTTTGCGGTCCATATTTGTATAAAAAAAAAACAATCCTTGCTTGCTCAGAAAATACTTGCTTACAGAATTAGGGGTATGAAATTGTGAAATAGGTAATAAAAACTTCTAGGAAAAATCCGTACATGGGTTTTTTTCTTACGCTACAATTACAATTAAACTACTAATACACAAAAGATTAATATAAATATCACAGTCAAAGATTATACAACTATTCTAAATGTACTTAAATATGGCAGTGAAATGCAAGGTAGACCTATTTGAAGAACTACATTTAGAAACAACCACGACATACCATGTTTTTAAAGGTACAAAATATCATACAAACTCGGAAAATATTGTCATAAGAAGATTTAGGAAGTAAGTAATGCTAGTCCTTTTACACGGTGACTAGAATACAGTTAGGAATTAGTATTACATTCATACGTATCAAAATGTTCCTTAACTTTTACGTTTCCAATATCATCATTTACCAAAAATTACATTAAGTGTTTTACTCATTTGCTGCCTACTAAAATGATAATGTAATAATATTGCTTGCGTTACAATCTCTACCAATTATGTCAGAATAATTTATTCTACTGTTTAGTATCATTGACTACTTGAATAACTACTCTTGCTCAATTCTTACTCTCTGGACTCTGAAACAATAATAAATTCTGTTAGTTTCGTACAACAAACTCCTAATTTGAAACAAGACAGATAAATTCTAATTTCTTGCCTCATACGGCGGTGGTGGCAGTATATCACACAAGTTTATCTGGCATCCCTGATCAGATTTGCCCGTGTTAGAATTAGAATGTCGCGACTGGATCGGTATTTTGAAGCTGTTCTCGCGTCCCAACCAGTGCCATTGAGGGTAATCGTATTCTAAATCATTCGCCGGACAGACTTTACTTTTGTCCTGTCGGCTCCTCGAGCCCGATCTATTTGTATTGCACGATTGACAATCATCCTCTAGGACGTTTATTTCATTATGCGTAGCGTCCTGACATCTGGCGGGCTCTCTGTAATCTTTAGTGGATCGGCTAGAAGTGCTGTGACAACACGTTGAGCATTCCCCATTGGAGTATTGTATGCTGCCGTTGCATGATCTAACAATGCTATTGTTGTGGGATCGCCTCTCTGGACAACTCCTCGAGTCTCCCACGTCGTTATTGTCCTGTTGGGAGATAATAGGCGGTCGGTTTAAGCCTAATTGAAAATTGTACCAAAGGTGTTGGCACAGCTGTGGAAGTTAAATTAACAAAACGTTTTGACGTTACTCAACGCAGACTGTTTGGTTAGGACCAAATACGATGCCACAGTGGCGTCAGTAGAGGAACACTTGAGAGTTTTGCTGTGTTATCAGTTGGAAATTGAGTCATGGGAGTTTTTTTCTAAGAGGCTGATGTTGTACGTTATCGAATATCAGCAAAGTTCCCACATTTCTTATCTAGACGTACATACATACCTTGAATGTTAGCTCGGTGTAGATAGCACTGGATGCATAGGCCTCTGGTGGACCTCGACGTAGCCGGTCAACACTCGGAACATCGAGTCCTTGGATAGAGTTTTGGGGTAAACTATACTCAGGCTCAACGCTTAGAATACTTGTTGATTGGCCACCTAAAAACCAATTTAAATACGTTATGTACTACTTTGGTCTCGAATTTATTACGCTTGTAGTATAAAATCTTAAATTTGCGACGTGCAAGAGCGTGTTAAGTGAAGCTAAAATAGAACACAGACGCTAATGCGTGTCTTTGCGTGGGCAGCGCACTAAGAATAATACTCACTATGCAAAAGACTCTGGTGACAGCTCATGACATCTAAAGTGGGATTATTTGAAGTGGAAAACATTGGCCTTTCTCGCAGCCAAATTGTGTCTTTATTCAATAAACACTGCTGCGCTGTGACAATTGACTGACCTAGAAAATTATTAATTGTTGTTAGATGGAAGTGCCAGGGTGTTAGACCAATAAAAAAGGGACAAATTGGTTTGACCTCTATTGTGTCGTATCGCTCTTACCCCTGAGATCGCTCTTGAGTGCACATTTCTAAATGCTGTTCGAAACTAAATACCAACTTGTCAGCGCACTCAAGAATGATCTCAGAGCGTTTTATTAATACGGTCCTTAGATCAAGGCTCGGACTAACAAATCATTATGTAAAATTATTTTGGTCAATTAATTTATTTGGCTAAAAGTAGTCTGAACTACACGTGTTAGGTATTCTTAATTAAATTCGATTATTAATAATACTTGTACGCAATCACTTGATTAGAGAACGTTGTGGACTGAAAGAGGATGTAGTGACTAGAATTGAGAAATTAATGTTGAGTTAGTTTGGGCATGTGGATAGGATGAAGGAAGAAAGATTGACGAAACAAATGTATCGAGAGAATGTGGGTGTCCCAGGTGAAAATACTTCGATCAAATAGGGAATGTATTAGCAAAGGGCAAGATAAAAAGTACCCGAAACCGGCGTGCGTGCATGCAACGACTAATTAATATTGATGAAGCGTAAGCGATCTGTCAGGTTCGTGGCATGCGGCAGTCCTTGGTCTCTCCCTACCCTTCTGGGACACAGATGTGACTTTATGTATATATGTATGTAATATTTGAGAAAATAATGTTAATTGTTTATTTTAAAAAATTTTGGACGTGGTAGGATATTTTGAAATAAAACCAGAAAGAAAAGGTGAGAAATAAAAAGTAAAGGAGAGAAAAACGATGGAGGATCGAATATAGGAGAGACAAGACCTTGGGCCACGTCTTGCTAATTAAATACGTCATGACTACTTTGCAAAAAAATTGCTTAGAGAATTAAAGGTAGAGGAAAAGAGAGGTACAGGGGCTAAGAAGCAATTTTAACCAAATTAAAGATAAGGTGAAAATCGTGACGTATCAAGCTGTAAAGACTAGCCTTTGATCAGAGTACATGGAGAATGCATCACCGACAAGGTTGACTTAAATGTAATAATGATGGACTTAATTGATTGATTGGTTAGGCAAGAGTAAAAATCTTACCAGGCTTCTTCCTCTGTATGCTGTTTCTCTTTCTGATGAAGTAGAAGCTAAGTAGCGCTATGATAATGATGGAGAATAGAGTCAAACATAGTGCCAGAAGCCAGGTCTCTTGGAAAATGTGCGTGATATTCGTATCCTTTGGCGGTTCCGTCCTAAAAGAGAAGAAGAGGTTTGGGGTATTTGTATCAAGGCTTAAATTAAACTTATTAGTCATATGCTATAAATAAAAAGTTTTAAATCTAGGAATAAAGTTATTGATACCAGTGCACAACATTCAATACGTTATGAATTTCATGTGAATCCGAGTTCAAATTCTTTTAAAAATAGGAGAATGCGAAAACATGAGATAAAATTAAATTTCAATTTGAGTTTAAGGTCGAACAAACAAACAACTCAAATTGACCTATTTAAGGTGCGAGTCATCAGTATCGTATATGTCACTTTATGTTAACCTAAATTAGCAAAGATTGAGATGTCAGATATCGGAGAATAATCAATTTGCAATTCACTATCAGCAGTTGGAGAAGAAACGAAGCTGTGGACGCAAATTCAAGCTAAAGACTAGTTCACATTGAATCAATTCGCGGTTGATAATATAGAACTCAACAAGAAAGTGATCACAGTTCTCCAAATTTCATACCCATTTCGTATCAAGACGAGGCATTGAGAGAACTTTTCACCATCGGCTGTTTATTATTCCACGCAATAGATATATTTAGATTTAACATTTTGACAGAAAAAAAACATTATATTTCACAACGGTCTATGTTATATTTTGCTTAACTACAAAATTGATGTTCAGTACTTTTATATTATAATTTAGGATCCTGACTAAGCTGTGTGCAGAATCATGAACATATAAAACTAGTTAAGAGTATAAAGCGTGAAGAACTTATTTTACGGACTAAAAAGTGTTGTGAGTGTTATTTACTTTAACATGCAATTTAGTCACCGGCCACCGCATTAGAAGCGTGTAAGTCTGCCTTTATTGAAGAACGACCCAGTTTCGTTTTATCTCAGCTCCGATACGTCTGTTAAATGTCAGCCGCGATTACTCATTGTCTTGTGGGCCAGCAGAACGTCTCCTGAGTGTCGTTCAATTATCGTAAAACCTAACTGAACATTAGAAGAGCTTGTAGACATTATGAGGTCTTTGTAATTAAGGAAAACTATATTATAATGTTTCACTTCTACTCAATACAAGTAATACCTAATTGAATTTATACCTAAACGAATTAGGTGCCTATAAATTGTAACTGCGTATCATAAACCTTACGATCCTCTTCTGCTGAAGCTAGAATCCGTGAAGTTACTGATGAAATTTAGATAAATACGACGCTTTTGATAAGCCCTGTCATCATTGAATTTGTTTGCTTGATCTTGTTTTTCTTTGAATCTTAAATAATTCAATCTTTGTTTCTTTGTAACCTTTAATGACTTCAATCCTAAGCTCTTTTATTAAACCATATACATTTTTAAATCATCCCGCGCGCGATTCTTCAATATGCTCATGATTTGATTCTTCGTCATCGACCCATCGGGTTGCTGGTCTGCATATGGAACCCTCGTTACTTCAATAATTCAATCCTTCCCCTAAAAACGTATGAGAGCAACTCACTGCACGTACTGTCGCTGCATGTGCGTGGGCAGCATGCAATAATTCAATCCTTCCCCTAAAAACGTATGAGAGCAACTCACTGCACATACTGTCGCTGCATGTGCGTGGGCAGCATGCAATAATTCAATCCTTCCCCTAAAAACGTATGAGAGCAACTCACTGCACGTACTGTCGCTGCATGTGCGTGGGCAGCATGAAATAATTCAATCCTTCCTATAAAAACGTATGAGAGAAACTCACTGCACATACTGTCGCTGCATGTGCGTGGGCAGCATGCAATAATTCAATCCTTCCCCTAAAAACGTATGAGAGCAACTCACTGCACGTACTGTCGCTGCATGTGCGTGGGCAGCATGCAATAATTCAATCCTTCCCCTAAAAACGTATGAGAGAAACTCACTGCACATACTGTCGCTGCATGTGCGTGGGCAGAATGCAATAATTCGATCCTTCCCCTAAAAACGTATGAGAGCAACTCACTGCACGTACTGTCGCTGCATGTGCGTGGGCAGCATGCAATAATTCAATCCTTCCTATAAAAACGTATGAGAGAAACTCACTGCACATACTGTCGCTGCATGTGCGTGGGCAGAATGCAATAATTCGATCCTTCCCCTAAAAACGTATGAGAGCAACTCACTGCACGTACTGTCGCTGCATGTGCGTGGGCAGCATGTGTATCTGGAGCGGGTCGCTGAAGGGGCCGCGACCCAGCCGGGTGGTGGCAGCGGCGCGCGCGGAGTACCGGCCGCCGGGCCGCAGGCTGCTGGCCGCCGCGGCCCGTGTCCGCGCCCCGAGCGAGATCTGGCCCACTATACGCCCGCCGCCGCCGCTGCTCACGCGGATCTCGATCTGCGGGGAGAGGTTTGCTTTACCCCGGTCGCTCAACCTTGTGTTTGATCCCACCAAATTATGAATTTAAAAGAAATGGCCAACTTCTCGTTTCAGAAAAATAGAAACTTGTCAAGTTTCTTGCACGGAATTAGCAGTGTTTGGATAAACACAGAGGGATATTGTAGGACTTTTAAACGCACAGACCAAACTTGTGAAGTTTTTTAGGATGTTGATAAGTTCTAATGATGAAAACTTGCCAAATACGATATCTAAATTTAAATGTGACACTATCATATTTTAAAAACCTATTACCATCATATTTCTTCCGTATTTATCAAAACACTGCTAATTCGGCAGCTCGCGTCTACGCCCCGAGCGAGGTCTGGCCGCCACCGCTGCTGCTCACTCACGCTCTGCTCTCAATCTGCGAGGGGAGTTTTGCCTTACCCCGGTACGTCAACCTTGTGTTTGATCCCACCAAGACAAGAGAAGCATGAATCTCGACAAAAATTCTGTAGTCTATTAGTAATCATAAACAAACATAGCTTCCGATAGATCAAATGAACCACAACCGAATATGTATTGCACAAGGGAGATACGCCACCTGCCACATTAAAGAGTCTACAGAAGTAAAAAAAAACGTCCCTAGACCAAATGTAAATTGAATTATTTTTAATATAAATTTATTGATCACACTGCGAATATGTTACTAAGAGTTAATCTAAGTGTTTGAAGGATTTTCAAATTTCGACGCGATTTATATGATACCTAAGTTTTGTTAGTGTTAAATGTTAAAGTTCAAAATTTGTTATATACTGCTGTTTTCCTTTACCCACTTTTTAGACAAAATCTACAATTAGAAAGTTTCTAGTTGTGTTACTATATGCAACAATAGTTTGCAACATTATGTTTTGCATTTTGAACGATCGATATTTCAAAATGCATTCGAGAAAAAGGCAGCTGGTACATATAAAAACAACACGAACACTCACCAAATAGCCAGTGAGCTCTCCGTTCCAAGTGTTAACAGGCGGCGGTTCCCATCGAATCCAAGCAGAGGTCGTGTTAATGACGCCAGCTGTTACGCTCTGCGGTGGCGCCGACGGCACTGCAGCGAAAATTTAAACTCAAAATTCGAACGAAATTACTGGCACAACATGAAAATGCTGAGAAGATCCACTTCCAATTTTAAAAAGGCCACAAAGAGGTGGAATCTTGAAGAAAAAGTTTAGTGCCACAAAAGTATGAATGACTAGATTCTATAAATATCTAACACGAAGAATATAGTCTTCGTAACTAAATGTACCAAGTCCAATATTAATGAAGCTTTAAACTATTACCTAACTATAATATTTGACAAATCTAAGAACAATGGATAAAGATCTTCAAGAGAAATTGCTGCTTTCCCCATCTTGTATCGTAACGCTTAAAGCCAAAAGATTTAAAAATCTGCATAAAATATTCAAATTACCGTCTTCTTCGGTATATCCGGCCATTAAATTCGAAGGCTTTCCGAGGAGCATTTTGTAAAACGGCATAACAAATATATCGTACTGCGTGTAAGGCATGAGACCAGATAGAATGAAGCTCGATGATCCACTATTGTCAACGTCCATCAGTGATCCATTTGAACACAAAAGGTAATTTGATTTAGAAGAGTTCATGATGGTCGTCTGTTCTTCGCTGGAGTTACGCCAGTTCATGGTAGTGCCATTGTACCAAATCTTGACCCCCTCTAAGTATTCATTGTAATCAGTCATCACCTGCAATAAATAGGACATTAATAATATGACATTGATGACATGTCAACGATTTAGTAGATAGTATATAGTTAAGAGTGAATAGATACCACTAGATTTGTTAACTTGCCTTAACGTAAATTTACTCGATATTTAAATTATCCACTATATGCCGGTTTTGGGTATATTAAAAATATGCTAATAAATTGTTAATAGTTGACAGTTGTTTTTTACGTTTTGAACGTTTCAGTGGATTTTAACATGCAACTACTGATATTTTTATTGCAACTACGCACAGTGGTGGTCTATAAAGGTGTTAACCCTTATTTAATATATTAATAATATAGGTACGAAAAACCGAGCGTAAGTCTCTTATCCTGTGAATTTATGGTACTCAAAGTAGATAAACCCTTGTGTTATCTATTTTCTGTTGCACAAACTTACGTCCCAAACAATCTTGAGCGATGTCGATGATACCGCATCTACTCGTCGCAGAACCAAAACATTCTGCTGCAAATACTTCCTCGCTTGCAACAACTCGTACTGAGTCATCTGACTGATCCTTTCGTTATCAACACCGAGGTTCAGTTCCGATGGATCTTTCAAATCATTGTTGCCTTTCTTCAGAACCTTCAAATAAGCCGCCTGCATTATGCTACCAGCTGCATTCACAGCTGCGCAAATAATACGACCGCTATGTTCCGCCTTTGCACCATCGAGGTACAGAACACTGGTGTTGCTTTTCATACATTCCGGGAAGAGCAGTGAATCTTGAACGCCTTCTAAGATCCAAAAAGTGGTCGGCACGGGCAATCCTTTAGCCTCACAAGGTATCGAGACCACATCGTCTTCCCAAGCGGTCAGATTCGATGGTATCTGCGTGAAGTGTGGTAAAGCTAAAACAGATTAAAAATAAAACCAACAATAACTCTCTTGATTCTTTATTGCTGCAATAAAAGAAAGCCAAATAGAAATTAACGAGGCTAACAGATAAAAGTTCTTTTGTCGAGAAATTAACTTGGTAGTTAGGCATTACCGATCTTTTCTGTTACTAAAAACGTAAATATTACCTTGTTTTTCCGTTATGATTGGTACAGACCAACCAACTGAAAGCGATCGAGCGAAAAATATTTCATGTCATTTCATTACAGCAACAGGACCTCACGTCCCGCACCAAATCACAAAGCTAACAACTCGGCAAAGCCTCCCAACAGTCCTTATACTTACAGTAGACGGTCAACGTGGCACTGGCGATGCTAGTGCCCGCATGGCTATCGGCCCGACAGGAATAGATTCCAGCGTCGTTGGCTATCACGTGCTCTAACCGCAGTAGGCCTCGGCTCACTGAGGCGTGCATTGGCAGCGGGCCGTCCTCTCTTACCCATGTTATTGTTATGCTAGGGTCGTGGCTCTGAAAACCGTGTCCGGTTAATACGGTAACTTTGCATTGAAGGATGTATGTAGGGAAATGGCTGTTGATTGATATAGCAAAGGTGGGAAGCTAAAATTGCAGCTTAAAATTTAAGGGTTAATGTACTATGTTAACGTTCCAGATTTTTATGACATTCATTCAGACACCAAAAAGAAAAACGGTCAATTGAATTTCGAATTTTGTGGAAGGCATGGATTTTGTTTTCATTTCCTAGGCTCTAATTCAAGGATTGTAACTGAATTATGTTAGTTTCTAAGCTGAGCTAAGTCCAAATATGGATCGTTTACCTCCTACAAATTATGAATCAAACCCAGTTTACTGATTAATCACGTTTACTTTCGACGTTCGGGAAAACAATAAAATATCACTTTCGTTTATCACTAATTGACACATTATTGATTGTCAAATTTCTAAATCCTGATTGTAACTTCTAAACTTTGCCTTTGTTTCGGTCTTCAAGCTTTGACTTAAAAAAAAATTTATTTTGGAATTTTACATTTACAGTGGTCTAACCTACTAACGAAAAATTTATAGAGCATGTGAATTAATATAAAAAATCGATAAGTATCTATCTAGAAGAATTAATGTAATTTGTGAGGTATCTTTATTATTTTACTTATTTTTTTTTCAAACATACTTGGATATTTGAGCATTATTTGACAATCTTCTTCGATAAATTGAAATTGCTATACTGGCCAAACACATGCGAGCAGCGGCCGTCAAAAGTTTTGTGATGATAAATAGTATTGTTACCTACAGTAAATTTATAGAGTGCAAGTAGGTAAATTAATAAAAATTAATTAGTTAAGCGGAAGGAACCACCGTTTAAGATACAGTTTCGGACTGTAATGACGTATCTTCGTGTTATTTTTTGTGTTACCAAAGTATGACCCGAATTAGCTGAGCCTGCCAAGTAAGTACTTATAACCTAAGATACATAAATGTAAACTGCTTGAGTTCAAATAAACGTTTCTTATTATTTACTTACCTGACAGTTGAACTCCACATTTTGGCCCACAAGAGCCGTTGTGTTGCTCGGCTTCACAATAAAGTGCGGTCGTCTGATAACTATTAAGGAGGCTGCTCGGGATTGTCTTTCGCCGGCGACATTTGATGCCACACACCGGAATAGACCGCTGTCCGTTGGTAAAGTCTCCAAGATCTTTAGGTTGCCGCCTTCTGTTACTGTGACCCTGTAGAGGAATGTGTTTGATGGACCCGTGACTACTTGTAACTTTTAGGCATAGTGTAAGCGATTTTTCTTACAAATATTGGCTGTATAAACTCACGCCTGTATTGCCGAGGACTAGGCAGAGATCAGAGTTTGCCACTTGACACGATCCTGACAAACCTCTCTGACTATTTGAATTTAATTTTCTCAATGTTATATCTTATTTATTTCATTATTAATGATAAATTAAGGTTGTCTGGAAGAGATCGCTGTTACCGATAAGACCGACAATTGTATACGGCAAAACTTAGACATGTAAGCCTTTTAATGTATTTTGTTTTCTGGTATCTACAATGAAAGTGTTCTAATCTAATCTAATTTCAATCCCTCTATACAAACCTGGATAGGTAGACAGATTCTATATTTAAAGTAATATCGCGTAATACCGTAGTTTTCAAAATACGTATTATTTTAGCTATGATCAAGCGGTATATATTAAAAACTCCTGCATATATCGATTTATCAATTTTGGGTGTCAAATTGAAGCAATTCTCGGAGTCGAATCCATTTGGCACGTTACTACCATAATTTACGTGTAAACATCAACTATCAAAAAAAGCTCACAACAAGATAGTTATTATTAAAGTCTGTTACTGAACCCGTTAGCGCATATAAGGAGAGGAGCAACTATCTTTATGGAGTGGGCGTATACCTTCCATTAACCTCGAACTCGAACGGCTGGCCATCTTTCAGCCATTGCACAGTGGGCTCAGGAACCCCTCTAGGAGGAGAGCACTCCAAGGAGGCAGCCTCACCAGCTGCCACTTGTATATCCCTGGGTTCCGCCCTGAACTCATCCCGGATCACTGAAATTTATGACTGGCATAAACTTCTAAGAATACAAAGCGAGTGATTCATGATTCATGCCTGTGGTGACACGGAAATGAGCGTTAAACTGGACGTACGAATGGTAGAGACACAGTCAAAGCGCTTTCATGCTTTGATCTGGATCTATAGCGATCAGATCCGATACGTATGACTCTACTATAAGTTTGCGTAATCTGATTAAGACTATAGATATTGTGATGTTTCTTAAGGAAACCTAACAAAATCATCAAAAGACGGGTACTCGTGTGAGTGACTAAGACATAGACTTTGTTATTGGGAGAAGGTTTGAGCCTAAAACTGGAATGTATTATTTTTTCTAAGTAGTACAAAAAATTTTAACTTACCAGCGACTGCCAGCGTCGCATTCCGGCTGGACGCCTCCCCGGCAGTGTTGCGTGCCACGCACCAGTAAACGCCTTCGTCGCTCTCTTTTTTGCCGCGATTCACCCTGTCAGGAGGAAAAAGCCTTAGTGCTGTCAAGCCACGCAATCCAAGGTGCTACGCGTGGATTGAAGAAAAGACCTTTGTTTTTGTGTGCGTTAGAAAATATGTTGATGATAGGCGTCACCACGCGAGGTCTCCACTCACACGAATGCAAAGTACTCGTCTTGCCTCACAGTTTGAATGGCAAGATGTTATCTATAGCGAGCATGACATTTTATGGTTTTGCTCCGGATTAACACCAAATAAAAGTTAACAGAGAGGGCAATAAGATACAATGGTGAAGCGACTTTAGCTGTTCTCTATTACTTCTGACATTGACGTCATTGATTCATAAAGTACTTTAGTTGACACAAATTATATGGGGGTATTATTTTGTTTAAGCACCACAAAATATATGCAAAATTTGATAAAAGATAAATCGACGAATTTTTTTTACGTGCCTCGTAAACTAATAAAAAAACTCTAGATGGTTGGGCTGTAAATTTGTTATAGAAAAAAACGTTACTACAAATTTATTTATGTTTAATAATATTGATTTATATAGAGAACACAGTTTCTGTCAACTAAACAAGACATACCAGTTAAGTAAGGTAATAATTTTGCTGCAGGGTCTAACCTAAATATGTATATTTTTGCTGATGCTTATTTAACTACACTTATCAACAAAACTATCCCTAAACCTTTCTCTTGTAAAATCACCGGACTACCTTTCTATGCTATCTAGGTAAATTTTTAGGCTTATTTCAATAATACAACAACCTGGTTTCTGAGCTGGTATTCGATTGAGCACTATAGTGTTATTATATCAGCTCTCTAAACTGATAATCTTTTCAAATTGATTCATAAGCAGCAGCCTATCTTCCAAATGTATTTTATAACTGACCATCCTTACTTGTAGTTTAGAGGGTTGTTAATGACCATCAATTAATATTATCCAAACTACATAGGTAACTTTAAAGGTTGCTGAAGGACATCTCTTACAGAGATAAGCTCGCTTTTGTACATTTTAGTTGTTATATAATGGTCTATTAAATGTGGAATCTATAAATTTGTATATATAATGTTATTATATAAACGTATACTACTGTCCAGATTTTTTTCACATTTCTACAAATATACATTTAGCCGGAAGATGGGGGGACGCTTCACCCAAATTTCGCAAATGGAACCCTAAATAAAAAAAAGTTTGTTTACATAAGCAGTCTGCATGCGTCCCACTGTAGGGCACAGGCCTTCTCTCAGGAAGAGAGTATGGGTTTAATCGCTACGCGTGCCCACCGTGGATTGGCGATTTCAAGCGCTGAGGTATGTGAATAGCTTGGACACTCAGGTTTCCTCACTATGTTTTCCTTCACAGTTGGCGAGTGGTACTGCTACTATAACTTCACAAATGTACATAAGTTAGAAAACAAAGTCAATAGGTACGTGCCCGCACTGGGAATCGAACCTGGGTCTCTCGCTTCGAGTCCAATGTTCTACCCACTAGGCTACCATTCATTAGCAGCCTATATACGTCCCACTGTAGGGCACAGGCCTTCTCTCAGAGAGAGAGTAGGCTACCATTGCTTACACCCAAATTTTTGAACGACCATTTTGACGGTACCCTATACTATAAAGTAGACGAGAAAAAAAAGTATACCTAATTTAGGTGTATGTATATCCTAAAAAAATATTTTTATTATTATTTTATTTCACCGTTTTGTCATCGTGATTAATGTGTATATATATGCCAATTTTCAGCTCTGTGGTCAGACAGACAGACGGATAGACATGGCGATTGAAACTAAGTATTGTTAGGGTTCCTCACACCATTTATGACGACTACTCATGATCGGCATCAAATCACTAGAAACAGTCAAGTTATTCTAAGATATTTACGTAAGTTTTTAGTCCTACCTCAAAAACAGCAGTCCGTCCTCCAACAGAACCCTATGGCCATCCTCAGCGGGTGGCAGCACCGACCCGTCCTTGAACCAGAGCACAGAAGGCTTGGGCCGGCCCTCGACCACGCACCGAAGCGTCGCAGGCTCGCTTCGGCCCGAGACCGTGTTGGAGGGATGCTCCTTGATTCGCGGTGCGCGGTTTTGAGCTGGAAGGAAGAAAATATGTTATCGATATAGATAGCGTATACCGATATTTTACTATAATTCCACATCATTAACAGCCTATGCAAGAGAAAGGTGCTGCACAATTATTCTTGAAACACGCCAATTTGATCTTTGGTTTTCCTACAATTTTTATCGATTTACAAAAATATGTATTTCATAAAATATGTACTTCTGAAAATAAAAGTGTTTTTTAAAACCCAAAATCAAATTGACGTATAGGCCTTCGGCGTTAAATAATTTTATTAAATTCGCGCTTTAATTTGATGCAGCCTCCGGTAAATCATTGTCCTTCAGTCATATAATGTCCATTCTATAAAGGGCGTGTTTTAGGGTTCCGTACCCGAAGAGTGCCAAATGGGACCCTATTACTAAGACTACTGTCCGTCTGTCTGTCTGTCTATCTTTCTGTCTATCTGTCACCAGGCTGTATCTCATGAACCGTGATAGCTAAGTAGTTGAAATTTTCACAGATGATGTTGCCGCTATAACAACAAATACAAAACAGATGGTAGCTTAAATAAATATTTAAGTGGCTCGCTATCTAGCCGCCATCTATGTAACCTTCACAGCGCGCCGATGTCATGTCGTTAAATGTCAATGTTAAAAAGGTTTCTATAGATGGCGCTGTTCTCAAATTCGCTCTTGTCTAATGTTGTGTAGATAATGGTACGGAACCCTTCGTGCGCGAGTCCGACTCGCACTTGGCTGGTTTTTTATTTATTATAATATAGGGGGAAGGCATCCGAGCAAATATTACGTTTCTTACATACACGGAATAATTTTTTTATTTTTTATTTTTAGTTGGACAGCCAACAGCCCCCGGTCAGAAGGTGGTTAAATATGTCCAACATATTAAATGAGCAGCCTCATATAAGTTTTTATTCATAATAATGTATAAAATAGCACCATTACATAGCAGAAAAATCGTAAAACCACATAAAACAATTTAAAAATTTTACAACAAAAATTGCAGAATAAAAGTTGTCGTAAATTACAATCTGTAACTGACGTTTTTCAGGATTTGCGGATCTTAGAGGCAACCCTATAATATGTAACTACTGCATGTATGGCACAGGTGTCTCTCAGAGAGAAAGAGAGATAAGCACTACATATTATTAACAGTAAGTAAGTAAATCCAGGATTAAGTTAATAATGGAGAACTTGCTACAAAAATTTTTCAATCTCATTGGAAAGGCCATGTTAAAAGATAAATAATTGTGATATTTTTTTCTCTACGACGAATACTTTTCATAATAATTATAACCTGACGAAAAGTCAAAACGCCCTATACTAAGCGGGCTCTAACAATAACGTCACAACTTGCACATAACGTGTTATATTTTATGAAGCATTCATCAATATTTGAGTTATTGCGTAAAGTAATGTTCTTATGCGTCTACATCCTTATTAGAAAAAGTTAAGAATTCAACCACAATATTGTTATTTTAAGATGTTACCTGTTTTACATGCCTAATAAACAAAACTAAATAAAATGAAAAATTAATGCTACAAAGTTTTTTCTTGTCAGATAATTGACATGACTTTTCACATTTTTGGGACCTGAAAAATCTCGATAAAAATATTGTGTATGTTTTAAAAACCTTTTTTCCTTCTCCTCAGCACAGGTTAGTGTAACAAAAAAAAAGAATGTAATATTTTGTATGGTTTTATTTTTCCGATTTTTTGTATACTCTTCATGATATAAAAACAATATCACTTCAATCCAGGTTTGAGGCATGTACCCCATCGCTAGCTTTTTTGTTGTGTATATTGTTTAAGTACTTAGAAATGTGCAGGGATGTAAATGTTGAAATTATGTGATGAAATTATTTTGGTGGAGATTACATTATGTTGGTATTTAAGTTCACAAACAAAGAGTTTCTAATTTAATTTTGGTTTATAATTACCTACAAGGCATGCAACCTAGCTTGATTTGTGTTTAATTCAGCTGAATAGTTAAGTTTAAAAGCTCAGAATGGCAAGAAGATCTTGTTTAATCTAAAATATCTCGATCGATTACCAAGAATTTAAGCTATTGTCTGTTTTTAGTATGACATAAACTACAATGTATTCATTGTAGCCTTAATTATGCCATAGAGACCTTACGGCGCACTCTAGTAGCGTTCAAGATAAATTTAAATTTTTTATCTATGCACATTCATGAATACTTAACCGAAGTGGGATTCGAACAGGAAATGTTTTTTTCCCAAATGACGTCAAAAAAGGAATCCCAAATGAATTTAATAAAGTAAAGCTGCCTGCATTTTTTCACCCAAGAAAGATTATACGTCTGTTTGGAACCACATTTAGTAAAATATTTTATTTTCCCGGAATATTATTCTTTTTCTTTTGAGGGTGTCGTTCGCCTGTGCCTGTGACAAAATACAAAGGCTCCTAAAAAAACAAAGTGTAGATTGTAGACCTTCGTCACAGAATTCCAAAAAACTAACAATCAAACAAACACATAAAAACTCAGGGTCCCTTAGAAAAGACGAGGTAGGTATGTATTGTGTTTACCACGTAGTGTAACCATAAAACCTACGCAACATTTTCTTTAAAGCCGCTTTAACATCCAGGTAACATCCACTTATCATTGCTTCAAGGAATAATATTATTAATGTTGCATTAAATAAGCATCCAGATGATAAAATTAACCGCAGTAGCGTACCGCAGATTTGAATTAAAAAAAACCTTTAATCGTTGTCAGATAAAAATTACAATCAATTAATCGAGGGTGAGTCTAAACAAACACGTAGCCAGTGGGGCCAAATGTCATCAAAAAAGTGGGTATTTTGCTACCTAGATAAGTCACAGTAAGATCACGATTTTTTATATTCTCAGTGAATTCATTTTCAAATAAGTACTTCATAGTTGACTTTTGGCTCTCTTCATTAAATAATGTTACTTTCATAGAAAAGCGGCACCAATTCAATTATTTTTCTATGGTTACCCTAGGATTCTGCCAATGTAAAGTTTTGAAAATGGCATATTTTAGAGGTAAAGTGACAACAAAATTTCGCTTTATATTACGTTGCGCTTTGTCTTTAGGTTGACGGTCTTGTTTGACACGATTCCTTAACACTTCTTCATAAACGCCGTATAAATAGTCTGTAGTAGAGACTTCACAAAGAATAGACTTTACCACAGACTATTTGTACTGAGTTCATGGATTGCTTAAAGGGAATCCTGTTCTTATATTACGACACTGCATACATTTACCTTATGACTACGTATAGTTTTTTTTTATAGAAATACGATTGTCAGTGTAGGCCCATTTGTTACGTAAAGTTGAGGCTGTTCAGCCTACATTCCTATTGCAGTCCGTAATATTTCAGTTGCAGTATTGATTGTTACTACCATTTTGGGTTTGATTTGTCTCATATTGTTACAAAATACAGATACGAAACTTATTTTAGTGCTTTTAAAATAATGTTCTTTTGTTTTTTATTTTAGATTGTTCGATATTAAAATCATGTAACCTTGTGAAATAATAGGGGTTAAAGTATGAAATTGCCGTTTTATTGCAATAGGTTCTTTGAATTGACATAGAATCTTCATGGTTTGAGGTTTTCGAATGAAACTTTTTTCAAATGGTTTCTATGATGTTCTTTTTTTAAAAAATGTGAAACATTTGAATATCGACTTTCAATTGTTTTTGTTATTCAATTTAGACAAAAAATATGGATACTGCGAAAATTCGAGTGATTTTTGAATACGAGTTCCGACGCGGAACTAACGCGGCAGAAACAGCCCGCAATAGCAATGCTGCGTTTGGAGAGGGGTCTACTAACGAACGCACCGTGCGATTTTGGTTTAAACGCTTTCGTGATGGAAATTTCGACTTAAAGAACGAGCCACGAGGAAGACCGCCCACACAGGTGAATAACGATGAATTAAGAGAGATAGTGGAAGCTGACCCTAGTCAAACTACCCAGGAATTAGCGGCATGGTTTAACGTTACCTTACCCACAATATTGACTCACTTGCGTCAAATCAATAAAATAAAAAAATACGAAAAATGGGTGCCTCATAATCACTCGAATTTTCGCAGTATCCATCTTTCTTGTCTAAATAGAATAACAAAAACAATTGAAAGTCGATATTCAAATGTTTCAAATTTTTTAAAAAAAGAACATCATAGAAACCATTTGAAAAAAGTTTCATTTGAAAACCTCAAACCATAAAGATTATATGTCAATTCAAAGAACCTATTGCAATAAAACGGCAATTTCATACTTTAACCCCTAATATATAGTAAATTCATAAAATATATAGTAAATGTGTGAAATATTTAACAATTAACCCATCTGCATAATCTATAAAAAAAATGGTGACAAAGATCGCATAGCAACCTCATCTTGTTGAAAAGTTATTTATTCCTTTCTATATTGTATTCAGAATTACCTAACTAAAGGTTGCCTAGTTAGTAGAATTGGTATACTTAGTTGAACGAAAAATAGTGAGCATAATTAGCAAAGTTAATTGTGTATGAAATTCTTTGTAAGAAAATTGCCAAGTTACAATGTTGTTTCTGGAAAATTATAACTTCATCTCGCTAATTAGTCTGGCTTCTTAATTACCTACTGGTTGAAAAGTTGTGTAACCAGAAAGCGCTGCCATAAGGGTGTATGTCAAGATTTTTATGGACCTTCGTATTGAAAACGATTATTTTAATTACTTGCTTAATTTCTTGCTACCTATAAGCAAATTTTAAAAGCTGGAAATGGAAGTCCTTTGACAAGCTAATTGTTGCTTTTAACTTTTTTTTGTAAGCGTTTTAAAACTACGGAACAACAATTTCATAACAACTACATTAAGCCATAAAGTTTATATGTTTACAGGCGCCCAACAAAAAACAACAATAAAATATTTACCATTCGTTCCATTCAGTCCAATTAGGAGAAGATGCACTAGCACTAAAAACACAAATTGGTTCCTTCCATTTATGGTGTTATCGCACTCATTTACACCTACATCCACCATGCTGCCACTGTGTTACACCAATTTTCACTGCACCGATAATTTCACATGTTTATTCTTTCACCACGGAAAACAAAATCCAGTCGCTTTCTGCATTGCCCAAAAAGTATCTAAATCGCGCCAAAAGTTATTTGAATACATCCGAAGAATTCAAATTTTGAATTTGGAATACGCGTCAACGCGCGGCATTGCGTTCGAAAACGCTCTTAGAAACAGCCAGCGCTATACGTCCTTCCGACCTCGGCTATCGCGTGGAACTACGCGCGCCTCCCTCTCTCATCTGTTTACTCTCTTCAAACTCGCGGGCTTGGCCTGGACAAAGGCCCGCACCTACTGGGAACGCAGTTGTATGTAAAAGCACAGAGGGTAAAAGCTAGTAGCTGTGAACTTTCATGCTGTTTGCTCTTGCTGAATTATGATTTAATTAGCGCTTTAATAACTTAGCGCAGTTAGTACTTAGAATTAAATACTTTTTCTTCCTTTGCAGAGAACTTGAATGTTTTTTGTTATGTTGCACGTTTTTACTAAACTAATTAGAATTAATTACTTCTGCTACTAATTGTGTAAATCTTCACTACCTAGGAATGATGTTTACGGGGTTTAATGAATAATTAAATCGACGCTCGGTCAATGATATCGTTTTGGACATAAAAAATGTATGCCATTGATTCACAAATTTCTTGTTTATTAGCAAATTAGGTACCTACCTAAAACAGTTTTAGTAAAACGGCAGTAAAGCTATCAAATTGTGTAGTCATAATGTGTACGTTCAAGAGAGAGTACACGTGTGTCTAGATTAGATGCCTACGTACACCATTGACATAAACGGAACGTGCTAGTTCATCAAGTATGTAAATGAATACGTACGGTATCCGTGATTTGCCTATAAGTAGACTACGATTGCACTGTAGAGTCTATCTAAAGCCGAGTCGCAAAACACTCCGTTATCAATGAGCAAAACATTTTCGTTTCTACGCCTTAACAACGCTAACAGGTTAACAACGACGAACCATGTTTTGCTTCCCCAAGTAGGTACAAACTTTTTTTTGTTTTTTAGGCAATAAAAATAACTCTTTGAAATAAACAAACGTTTCATTTTGTGTTATGTTAATCAGGAGGCGCGCGCGCCTTAACTTTACGTACTAAGTTTAACGCACTAAGGTCGACTTGCACCACTTCTTAAATGTCACATAAGTCGCCATTTAAATTGACTTTTGAATGAAGAATTTTAGTTAAATGCTGTTTAAGCCAGGTTTAAGAAAGTTCAAGTCTGCGTTAGTTTTATTTTACACATTAGGCATCAATTTTAGAATTACTTTCATCATCATCATCAGCCATTTGACGCCCACTGCAGGGCATAGGCCTCCTTTGTGGTTTTGATAACCATGAGGGGTTTCGCTATAATCACCACGGTTGGCAGGCGGGTTGGCGGTTGGAATCTCAGGAAGACGCTGCTGCCCGTCTCCTGGTAATTGATTTCCTTAGTCGCCTTCTACGACATCCACGGTAGGGAATGGAGTGAAGCTATTCTTAATCCGGCACCACACGGAAATTACTGTACAACTAGTAAAATAATTGTGCGTGCTCTATCCGTGACCCAAAAATCTCAAATTTTTATCTTATCTTTTTTATACTTATCTACTTTCCCTAATTTTAATGTGAAGAAACTCTACAAGGCCTTCGCCTAGCAGTGGGACGTATATAGGGTACATTGAAAAAAACTACATTACAGATAGAGTTTGATCCAGTTCAAAAATTCAAAATAGGAAAGCTTTGAAACACGTTTTATTTATTTCATTTTAAGCGTTTTGTCGAGGTAGCACCCGAGACTGATGCCGACAAAGGCATTAAAAAAACGTTCTAATTTCAAACCGGTCACCCCTCGCACGCGCTCCTGCGCATCCCTCCAAACCATTATTATGCCGAAGAGGTCATTCACTCGTCGCACAATAGCCGTCCCATACATGGGTGAACTTCTAATGGGTTCGTTTCTATAACCAAAAGGTTTTTTCCCCATTAAAAATGCTTTGATTTCGGTCGGTCTCTATTGAATTGGATTTGAATACGTACTTTGGAGAACAAAGGTTCTTTTCGACACAATTTTTTTTCGGCGGTCTCAAAATTCTAAAAGGAATCAATGGGCACCGTGACGATCTTATAGGTAGGAACTCTTATTGGAGTCGGCATAAATACGAGAATCCTATAAATATTAAATATACAGGTACCTACTTCGTAATACTAATGTTAGGCCACATGATTATTATTTTCACTAAGAGTTCTAAGAGGTTGCTTGGTACCCAACAGAGTGAATTTAATTTCATTTGCATTTTGAAAGGACCAAACCGGGCCTATGTAGATTAAAAGATAATTACATCAAGTCATCTCAACTTAGGACCAAGAGAGATTTATACAGAACGTCTGGTTTGGTACATTTCACGGGAATGTAGAGTGACTTTCCCGTGACATTTTAGTATTATTTCCTAAATGTACTTATTACTACAAATAGTACTTTACAGAAAATGTATCTTATTGCGACGTTTTGTTTCAAATACAGGCACAGTCAAATCAACCTTAAAGTGTATGTGTGGCCAGGCACAAACAGAAACAACGTTTTTTTCTTCGCTTGATTATTGAACGGTTTTCGACTTTACTTGCGTAGTCGAAGGAAGTAAAGTCGAAACTTTGAACTGAATTATGGTGTTTGCGGTATCTTGGGTGTTGCGATTGTATTGCGCAATTTGTAGGCGAAATAAAATCTTGCGGGAATTATTAAAGCTGGCTGACTGCTCGAAAATAAAAGCCATTAGCTGCAGGAATAAAAAACCTTTTTTTCAAACACAAATTTTATGAGAACCCAGATTCTTCGTAAACAACCAGGTGTGAGCTGAAATTTTCATGTATTTGTGGGATAAAATAAAAACTATAAATATTTCGTTGACAGTTTTCAGTTTTAAATTTTTGAGATCAAAATTCTTTATCGCATTAAAATAGAGGTTTACATATAGGCAAACTTAACGCTACTTAGCATTATCTACCATCTAACCTAATTTTTGGAGATAACATAAGCAGGTTATTTTTAACAATAGTAATTGAAGTATTGGGTTGATGAGACGCCTGTATTTAGTAACTAAATGAAGCTTCTGTACCTTCTTACTTATCACTGTGACTAAAATTAAGAGCCGAGCTAATGGAAAAGGTTTCTCTCTTTTAATTAAAACGTATCGTAATGTAATCGGGTTCCGTTTCCATTTACATATCGCATCGGTAACATTATACGCAGCATTATTAAATATGATCATTCAATTGTGAGCGCAGCACTTACCTGATATCCGATTCCGAAATGATTTGGTAAATCAATGTAACGAAATCTTTTATAAATATGCTAATTGAAATATAAGAATGCTATTGGGAATACCAGTTTAATAAATTTGTGGACTTGCAAGAGATAAGCTGTGCTTGAGAGTACGTTTGTATAGAATTCGGAGAAATAGTGTCTATTCTATGTAACTCGTTGCATAAATCATGATAGTGCGACTCTTTATCGCTTAGTCTCGTGCACGCGATAGGAAGGTTGTGCCACCAGGTCCGGATTTAGTCTAACTACGTCAGACGCCATCCAAATCGGTTCGGCCGTGATTGCATGACATTTATAATAATAATAATAATGATTTATTTATTTCAAGTAAGTAACACTCATTTTAATCAGTAGGCTTTAAAAATATATCTGTAACTAATTATAGCTAAAGACAAAATTATAAATTACATTTAACAGTACACATTAGAGGGTACGTGCAGGCTGGCACAGTGACGCATGTAAGGCGAATCTAGGCGGCCTGCTATCATGCTCAGGATGCTGTTGGAGCTGTTCCGCACCCTGCTAATAATACGAGTACTAGTGTGATAATATACTATATATGATAATGTATTTGCTTACTTGCTTAGAGTCATAGAATCCAGTACATAGCTCACACCTAGTTGTAAGTTTCAGAATGAGAATATTATAGTATATTGTGAATACGTAATATTTTATTTGTGTCATATAAGTGGTTCGTGTTGACGAGTAAAACGTCTCATTTTTGGATGCGTTTTGGGGATGCATCCTGTATAGGTTAGTATAATCGAAAGCACATCAACCTTTACATCTATGCATTCTACTCAGTTAAGTTACGGGCGACTTTACAACTAAAATGTAAGGTTGATATGCTGCCGACTGTACTGCTCATTTATCTCAATGGAGTAGCCTGAAGCAGAACAGTAGCTAACAAGGATCAAGCACGGATACCCCTAAAACGTAGTGTAACATAACGTGCTTCCACTATCAATGACTAACTATCTACACAGAACTATCTAAAAAGAACGTGATTGACACAAACCTTACAACAATTCGGAGGTCTCTTTATACTGGTTTCCTTTTATGGTCTTCTACACGTCTACAAAAAGTAATTCCGTACAGCTTAGGTGGACTGAATCACAATAAGCAAATCTATGTGATTTAATTTCTAATCTTGTAAGTATGGAGAGTTAACAATGTAGTTTACAAAAGCGTTTGAACTTAGCAAGATAAGTAACTGTATTTATTACCTTAATCCGGGTTGGTGTTCGACCGTTTAATTTATAAGATTAATCTTGACTTTGAACAGAATTATGTTGTTTGAATGCGGAATCTTGCTGTTGGGTGTTGCGATTGTATTGCGCCTTTTGTAGGCGAAATAAAAACTTGCCTGTATTACTCAAGCTGGCTGGCTGCTCGAAAATAAAAGCCATTAGCTACAAGAAAAATTAAACTTTTTTTTCCAATCACGAATTTTGTCAGAGCCCATATTTTTCGTAAAAAGCTAGAAGTGAGCTAAAATTTCCATACATTTGCAGGATGAAATCAAACTACATATCACGCTGACAATTTTCCAAGAAAAACTGCTATTTAAAAAAAACAAAACTGTTTAATTGCGATGATGAAAACACGAAACACTCTTATAACGCCTCTAGCTGGATGCATGAAAACAATTTTCACAAACAAAAATGTAGAAATATTATTGTGAAATGTTATTCCAAGAATTTTGAGGTGGTCCGTCATCCGTCGTCGTTAATCGTGCGTGAAGACAGCAATACTGTGAAGTCTAACACGGAACGAGTCACTGACTTAGATCTCCTCAGATACGGAGAAACAAACGAGCGAGACAGATCAAGATTCGTAGAATGAAAAACCTGCCAAGTGCGAGTCGGACTCGCGCACCGAGGGTTCCGTACAAACCTGCAATGTCAACAACATTTTTTCACGGGTTAAAGGCAATTAGATCTAAGTATTTGATATGAATTTCAACTTGATAGCTCTACGCGTTCATGAGGAAAATAGTAATAAGTTTATATTTATTAAAAAATATATATTTTGTAATGTAACTAAAAATTTAAGGTTTTCGGAATTTTTCCTTTATGTGTGCTATAAAACGTTGCTTCATGCCAAATTTCAAGATTCTAGGTCGACTGGAAGTACCCTTTAGGTTTTGATTCCCTTGCGAGTACTTGCGAGTTTCAAAATATGCAGCTTAAATTGCTGTATCTTTTGATTGCGTTGGCTTAGAAGTTTGATTTTTTCACAGCTTCAAGGGACAGTAGACCTGAGTAATTGATATAAATTTCAGCTTCATACCTCCACGCGTTCCTGAGAAAAAGGGTCTTGACAGACGGACGGACGGACAGACGGACAACAAAGTGATCCTATAAGGGTTCCGTTTTTTCCTTTTGAGGTACGGAACCCTAAAAAATGTTAACACCCGGTTAAAATGTTCCGAGTTTGGCACCATCCAACTAAATAAGTGAGAGAAAATAGAGGTATGGAAAATGAAAACCTTATATATCGTATTGCATATGACATCCACTACTAAGTATTTCTTAAGTAATCTATAAATTAACTACTAAGTTATCTATACCTATGTAAGTATCTTAACTAAGTTAATCATACCTAAGTTTTTAATTTTACATTCACTTTTTTAGAATTAACTTATATTTTCATTGACGGCTTACGTGTATAAACATAAGTAATTCTGTTACTTCTGAAAGTGAACGTGGAAGAGAGGATTCAAATACAAATAGAGTCATCTCAAAAAATAAGTAATGTCGAAATTACAGTAGAAATTTAGATTCTATCGTCAGCTACGTATAGCCAATACTGTACCTGTATCATTAAAGAAACTATTTAAAACGATCAGATAAAATTTATCTGATTGTTAATACGATATCGTTTCGCTCTTCGCGATACGATTAGAGCGACAAGATACGATGTTTGGCGGCTGGTTGCAGATTATAGCGAGTCTTTAATCCTACTTTATTATGAGGAAAACACTTTTAAATGTTGAATCGCGTTTATGACGCAAACTCAATATCAAGCGCTAGAACAAACTGCTTACATCGCTTGAATCAGCAAATCTTGCCGAAGACACCGCCATACGTTGATTGATTACCAGCCGCTGACTCCATTTTGCATTCAGCTATTTACGACCGCTTGCCTGGGCTTAGCTCGTCTACCGTGTAGTGTACTGCACTAAGAAAAAAACGACAAATCAAAGTAAATGTAACATTTTTTTAGCTTTACAAATTAAACAACACGACCAATTAAACAAGTCCATTTCGAGATCTAAATCGTTATAGAGAAAAAAATAATCTTGAGAAAATTTACCTGACATACCTGGTTTCAAACTGGAAAACAACATATATTTTATCAAAATAGAGTTTCTTAGTTCGTAACTAAGACAATAATACGTGTTTGTAAATTTAATAGTAGCCAGACGAGGACTTCGCAGAAAATTACCTAGATCGAGGCCATTTGCACTAATCAAAGTACGGTAATCCACAGCTGATATCGAACCTGACTCCTGTCCTCGTAATGAAACGTTTAAAGCTACGTTTGATTGCTGAAGCTTTTTGCTTGGGAAAGTTTAAAAGGAGTTTTCAAACTATTTATTAATCGAGTTGTAACGGTTTGTTGTGAAATTATTAATTTTTTTATGACTTGCAACGCTCATACATAGTTATACGTTTAACGGGTATAATTAAAATTTTTTAGGCAAACATTTTTAATCGGCAACCAAGACCGAGGTTGAAAGAAGTAGATACGTTGTGAGAAAATGGTGTCGTCTTCCGCTTATGCTAGCTTGTTTAGTTCAGCACGTCGGTTCTGTGATTGATGGCAACGCTAACGCCACCTATTACGCAGTGAGTGGGTTACCATCATGTGGTGGGATGGGACGTATTGACAGATAGGTGTCTTGTCTGCGGTGTAAAGCAGCTTCAGAGCAAACTAGATCGTAACGTGAAGTTTCAGGAACGGTTTTTCACTGTGCTTGCTGTATTTTGTTAACCGATTGAATAGGAAGGCTATTCTTAGTTTTTCTACTTACCTACGTATAACAGAACTTTCTAAGGTAAAAAATAAATCAAATACATTATGAACTTAAGTACCAATTTATATATTTTTTTGTCAATACTACGCTTTTTTGTAACGCGAGTGATGGGTCATATAATATTATCTACTTACTTTCAAAATACACATATGCGAGCGCTAAAGTTTCATCATGTCTCCGATTTTAAGTATTTTATAACATATAAATATAACATAAACAATCATTTGTCATCGTCCCGAACTATGATACCCTGTGCTATGATAATCAGGCAAGGACCCAGACTGAGGCCATTTGTACAAATAAAGTACGGAGGACTCCAATGGGAATCGAATCCACCACCTCTGTTTCGACAGTTAACCGTGTTAACCGATAGACTATCGAGGCAGTGAAGTAAATATTACAAAGCTGTAAAAACTAGAGATGGGCGATGGATTTCTGCCTTTTCTGCCCGTACTATTAAAAATAGGCAGAAATTATTTAAATCGGGCAGCAATGTTAACCCATCACTGGCAAATCTAAGATCTCTATCAGCAGAGAATATACGTGCGCCGTTATGCCCGCATTTACATGCACTGAAGATACAATATTCGGGTATTCTCATATTAAGTAGTGTCCTTCTTCAATATTAGTGTTTAAATGTATTCATTTAACAACACATTATATCACAGAAGTTACTAATTTAAGACTTTAATTGGGGAACTTATAACTTTAATTGGTAACTTATAAGAGTGCACGCGTGTAAAAGCGAATGTCATACGTTAAACCTACGACCAAGTAATTACTAGCGGATTTCCTTCGGCAATATCAGCTCTGAATCAGGGTATCATTATTGGATAATATAATCCTATATCATAATATATCATCCCACTGCAGGGCAAATGAAAAATAATAATAGCCTATTGTGTGAAATAAAGTTATGGTTTCTGTAATCCTGAACCGATTATAAATACATTTTCATTTTAATTTTTTTTTGCAAATGTCTCTAAAGAAAGAGTAGCTACTAAATCGATGCGCGTGCCCACCATTTCCAGGCGACTTCAAGCGCTGGGTATGTGAATACCCCAAACAAACAGTTCAGCCACATATCCGTTGCTTCATATGCATAAGGCATCAAGCGTCAGCATATACCAATGATTTGTTTTTAGGAATATATAGAAGCAATACGGGTCGCAAACTGTGAAGGAGAACATCTTGTGGATTGTAATTCAGATTTTATTTATGTAGGAATTGCAATATTGAATCCGGATTTGGAGCGGAATTCAGATCATTTTCCTGCGAAACAAATCCGAATAGCAATTTCATAATCGTTAGAAAACAGTATAATAAATATTATTTTTTAACAGTATAATAAGATTTATTTTTTAACTCTTACCATAATTTTTTTTCCAGTACTAGTGACAGCACTGGCAGCTAAGAGAGCGGCGCAAGAGCGTTGGCGCCTTTTCTCCCACGCGCAAGTGCAGTCTGTTCGTGGATAATTTGCAACCTGCTAATGCCTAACGCTGTTCTGCACGCCTTGGTGTATGGTACAAGTGAAGATAACGACTGCCTCGTGTGGCCTTGTTATTCTAGCGGTAACTAGTTTTACTACCATGCTAGAGGCCGTGGGTTCAATTTATACAAATAACAAAAGTCTAGGTGTTTCTTCATTTTTTTGACGTCCTTATCTGGTCACCATATCACAGGTACCTATCTTAGTTTGAGACCAGAACAAGTGATTGTAGCGTGTAAAAAAGGCCTTTACGAAAGTTGCCTAGTATTAAGCTCGCCTTTGTACAAAATAGTTTTTTGGTGCAATAAAGATTTTTTCAATTCAATTCAAGAGCTTAAACAGTATAGCAAAATAATACCGACGGCGAAAAGAAACTCAGATATGCATAAAATAACATAAGCCACGCACGCGTAGCATACGTTTCACTGTCGAGTCAAGGCTTTCTCTCAGAAAGAGAGAACTTTGGTTCATATCACGACACGAGGTAATATAGGACAAGATAACTCTAACATATAATTCAAATCAATACTTCATCATCATCATCAGCCACTCGATGCCCACTGCAGGACACAGGCCTCCTTCATGGTTTTCCTAACCATGAAGGGTTTTGCCATAATCACCACGCTTGGCAGGCGGGTTGGCGATCGCAGTACCTATGCTGTTGAAATCTCAGAAAGACACTGCTGCCCGTCTCCTGGTAATGTATTTCCTTAGTCGCCTTCTATTTATTTGGAATCAAACAACCAATTTTAGCTTTAGCTTTATTGTGAGGTGTTAAAAAAGTCGTAAGCATAAATTTTGTGAAGCTATGAAAGACTGATGGGACAAAAAATAATTATTACCGTTACGTAGTACCTACTACCGTTGAACTACTACTTACAATCTTCTGAATACACCATAGATTCAAACAAATAAGCACAGGACTCGCAAGTCCCCGCGAAAGTCGTAAAAAACAAAAATATAACCACATTTAGCACCAAGTTTAATGTATTTGGTTACTTCATAGGTAAAACCGTATCCGCTTAACGCCTTAGATTGTTCAAGTCAAAATCAAGTAGACGGTGTGGGCGGATTCGAAGTTTACAACTAATTTATTGGTTTGCCGAAGTAGTTACGGTACAATATTCGATTTGGAGTCATTAGGGAACCACTAAGGAGAAAATCGGAACCTAATCCAAACTAGTATTATAAAAGACTAGCTGCCCCGGCGAACTTCGTACCGCCACAGAATCCGTTTACACGATTCTTGCACAACGCCATCTATTTTTAAAACACAACGTTCGCTCGCACAATGCCTTCTGTTTTAAACTTAAAATAAATATTATCCTACGGGAACGCATTACCGGGATATCAAGGATACTTCGTCTCAATTCAGGTCTTTGTCTATGTGGCAAGTTTCATGTAAATCCGTTCAGCCATTATTGCGTGATTGAGTAACAAACATCCAAACATCTTCACAAACTTATTAGTAGGATAGGATAGTAGGATATTCAAAAGTAGATAGACAACACACTTTATTGTAAACAAAACAGGAAATTTCACAGGTATTTATTTCTTTTCTTTGTCTCTCTGTTACGTTTCATACCTCAGCCACTGTGATGAATCAAGTGTGATACATTTTAGCATAGGGATAGATTGCAACCTGAGGACGGACATAATCAACTTGCAATCTCAATCTCAAGCTAACGAACTCGCGGATGTAGCTAGGACTCATATAAATACGTAGCACCGTCATCAACGAACATGCATGCATAAACTCATTCCTATCCCGGAGTGGCAAGAGCGGTGGTAGCGGAGGAGTAGAACGCCGCCCGGCTTCTCATTCGCGAGGTAGATGTAATATTGAAACGAGCGACGAACAACAATACGTCAGCACTGCCCAGATGAGTCATACGTCACAGCAACATACATTTATAAACTAGCTGGGTTGCCATGAGGTGATGATAAAGCTTAAAGTAACCTTCTGTGCGGTAGTAGCGGTGCGGTAGAACGCCGGCTTCTCATTCGGGTTCGAGTCCCGGCGTGTACCAATGGCTTTGTTTTCTAAGTTACGTACATTTGTGAAGTTTTAGTAGCAATACCACTTGCTAACGGTGAAGGGAGACATCGCGAGGAAACCCAAGCATCTGAGGTATTTACGTACCTTAGCGCTTGCTACGAACAAGGACCCAACGATGAGGCTAAGTGCGGAAACCTCAGTAGCATGCAGAGACAATAGCTTACTACTTGTCACGGTCTTATCCTCCAATGTGCATCTGTTTAATTATCAATATAAATACAGATTTTTGTTCCATACTCTCAGAAGCTGCCGTATGATGGCACTGAATGTAATCGTCAACTCATAAAGTTTCTAAGTTCGTTCTGGAATACTTACCACTTTACAAGTAACTGCTCAATGAACCTTCGGTAATGCAGAAGGAAAAAGGTACATTGTAGGGCGTAATGTTAAAAAAAAAAGCAGAAGGAAAACCAGGTAAATATTATACATTTCTAAAAAGTCTAGGTCTCAGTATTCTGAGTATTAAAAACTTCCAACCGATTCTCACACCCCGAAAAAGAAACAAATAGTTCTGCAGCAGCTTCCGTTCATTTAGAATTTAAAAAGTTGAAATAAAACCGTCTGGCGGGCGTCGGTCGATGTGTCCGGAGAACTTTTTATGAGGCTCGAGTGCTGCGGGCAAACGTTGTAAAACTTGTGAACAACTTTCGAGGCTTTATTTTAATTTTCAGAGGCAACGTGACAACGAGATGCCTTCACTATTAGCGAGCGAACGTTCGAAAAAAGAATGTCTTAACAATGACGCAAGTGCACGAAATAAATCCGCCCACTGACCGACCCTACACTGAACTAGAATTTAAAAAAATACCCAAAAGAAGGTTTCATTGTTCTTTTTTTTTATACCAGTTTGATTCGCAAATAACACGAAGAAGGTTATTTTGTAGAGTACGGAGGGTTATTCAAATTATTATCATTTTTATTTTCATCTAAAAGGTCTTATTTACTAGATAAGTGCACGTTGCCTCGTTCTAGACTGTTATTACCTGTGCTGCTACAAAGCGGAGTAATTATTTAGATTTATACCCACACTTGCTGCGATAGTCGCCTGGCGCCAACGCTCGCCTGCTAGCTAGATTAGTTCGTGAAATTGCTATAACCTGCGCTAATAAATTTTAAACTGTTGCATCACTTTGAAAAATCTATGACTTCGATAGCGCGCGTAAATCAAAATGCGCGTTGGATATAAATTCCATTTAGATAAGAGAAAGTATAGCATAATTAACGCGTTATTGAAACAACGCAAAAGCTGGAAACCGTTTTTTTAGTTTCGATAAAATTGAACTACTTTCAATAAGTAAGAAATTAAAATTCCACTGTATTTTATTTTTTTACCTTTCATACAACGGACCGCGTTAATTTTCAAGATTGTATGAAAAAAAATTGACAATGTTAAACTCTCGCCTAATAGAATTTTAGATATAAACATTGAAGAGACGGTACTTAAGTATTACGTTATATCAATAATACGTTATAAAGTATAAACATATAATTGGATTTCTGTTTAGTCCTTACAATTATTCTTAACTGGTGGCACTAACGAATCTCTTTTCAATAAGATCAACCAGAATAGCCGTGTAATGCATTTTCCCATCCACGAGCGGAAAGAAAATGTAATCTTTTATTTTCCAAAAAATATACTTCAGGGCGAAAGCCTGCAATGAAAAACGATTTTTCCAAGGGAAACTTCTCTCATCCGCAATAGCCGCAAAGCCCGTGATAAGCCGGATTACACCTCCGCACGTCTCGCCGTTTCACTTTGGGTGTTTTTAATTAAAAAACTTCGCGCAAAGAGATGCTCGGAGGAAATTCGAAAATTGAGTCCATTACAAAGTTGTAAAATCCAGTCGAGTTTTCAGAGTCCTTGGCAAAAGAAAATTAAAAGGAAAGTGTATTTTTTATTCATAGTGATAGATTTGTGTTTCACATAGTGATTTAGATTTTCTAACACAGTTACAATAAACCTCATTGAAGTACAATTCACAATACCTACTCACTATTAAGAACCTTGGAACCCATAACGGACGCGTAACTTTCCGCATTCTTATAGCACGCAGCAAAGGTATCAGGTACCAGTGCTATGCATGCTTGTTTTATATACCTACCTACGAAAATTTCCATAACATTAATTGGGGGAAAAAAATGGTAAGTATACGATACTGATACAAATAAGCATTTCTACCAGAATGTGTAAAAAAAGTCGCACTCTACTGTACTCTACTGTACACTCGACAGTATATCAACCTTTACAATTTCATTGTAGAACTTGCAGTAACATAATTGAAGAAGAATGACTTTTATTGGGACAAATTAACACATCACAAGAAAAAAAAGGAAACAAGTAACATAAACATTCCGTGTGGCGCCGGATTAAGAATAGCGCCACTCCTTTTCCTTCCGTGGATGTCGTAGAAGGCGACTAAGGAAATACATTACCAGAAGACGGGCAGCAGCGTTTTCCTAAGATGCCAACCGCATACTGCGATCGCCAACCCGCCTGCCAAGCGTGGCGATTATGGCAAAACCCCTCATGGTTAGGAAAACCATGAGGGAGGCCTATGTCGTGCAGTGGGCGTCAAATGGCTGATGATGATGAACATAAACAAGTACAAAGGAAAAACAAGTCACATAAATACAAGACAAAGACAGAGCATCAGAGTAGATTGAGTAGAGTGCACGGATGTAAGGTTTGATGTGCTGCCGACTGCACCTTAAAACTCGTTGATTTCCTGGCCATGGATGGTTCCCTTTAGAAAAATCGTATTGATGCAGAGAAGCAGCAGAGTTTCGGGTGAAATGACTAAATTAATACTCACTGATTGCCAAACTTTAATCGTTGGAGAGACAGCAAAAAATAGAATCAAGAAAGAAAATAGAGACGCAGGAAAGTCCACTGTCAAATGTAACAAATAGAAAAATAACTACTCGGAGATTCCGAAAATCCGAATAACTGTCCGTTTTGTGATGTCAAATACATTTATAAATACAAATACAAAAATATGTATATTCTTTTTGTTGCACTAACCCGTGCTGAGGACAATACGTAATATAGAGAAGTTTGTAAAGAGGCTCGAAATTTCATCGATGCTTGCACTTGCCCATTAGCTCAGTTGGGAGAGCGCTGGCAAGGTGAGCCGGAGGTCGCGGGTTCGGGTCCCGGCATGTGTGGAGTTTTTGGCCTCTAAATAGATTTTTACAAAAATATTTGTTCAGTCCATTAATGTTACAGTATGTGGTGTGGTGGCTCCGGCCTAGAATTAGCCACCCCATTTCTTCCCGTGGGTGTCGTAAGAGGCGACTAAAAACAGAAACCAGGGAACGGGCAGCAGCGTCGACCTGTGACACCAGACCAACAAACACTGCGATCTCCAATCCGCCTGCCAAGCGTGGAGATTACGGCAAAACTTCCCATACAGGGAGAGACCCATGTCCTGCAGTGGACTGCTATGGGTTGATGGTGATGATGTGGTGCAGAAACTCACCAAGTAAGTATTAAACCTATGTCTGGTGGGTGGATTAATAAGAATTTTGATACTTTTACTGAATTCAGTAAAATGCGCAAACGAAAATATTCTACGCCTATCCCCAAGGATTTAGTTCTCAAACAAATCAAACTCAATATAGGGCGGATAATATCGGCTTTCAACTTCAGACGTGAAGGCTCGACAAAGTTCTTCGCGTGCAAATAAAGGGGGTTGTCGCGTATAGAATTTATTGCAAAAGTTCCTCTACATACACCGTATAAAGTAGTTAATTTTAACTTAGGTACATTTTAACCCTTGCCCTCGCTCTATGGATTATCGTGATATGCAAATTCGTAGACCCCTCAATACTGTTTATACCTACCATTCATGTGTTTTATGAGTACATGTTATAGTAAATCACGAATAGCTTGCAAATGTGAAATTCGAAAGTTGGAGTGTAGACTGGTCTTACGTTACTCTTGAAATGCAACAACAAAAGCATTATTCAGTTTGATCACGCGTGACTTTAATAATTTTAAATAAAAAATAAAAAACGGATTCGAAACACTACACTACAAATACTACTAAAAAGTTATAAATAATTTAGATAATTAAAATTATGTATACATGTAGGTTTTGTACAACTATAATCTGGAGTCGGTGCACAAAATATATATGTGCTGGCGATGAAACTGGGCTCCGACTACAAATTATACTTCTACAATACATGTATACATACTTCTAACTATTTAAATTATTTCTAACTTCTTAGTGCTGTAGTGTTTCGAAGTAGGTTTTTATTTTTTATATCAATTTTTTTATTTTTTCAATTTTTAGTGGGGGAGCGGGACAAAAATAAATAAGTCCCTTATAACCATAATTTACCCTACCTAATTCGTTTCTTTAAAATTTGATGTTCTCAATTTCCATCTCTGAAAGTCTTCACCAGAACATCGCCAAATTAACTTGGGACTAAAGGATAGGCCCCATCAGGCTTTATTTACTGCTGTCCAATAAAGAGTTCCGTTCTCTATCTCTGAAAGTCTTCATCAGATCTTCAACAAATTAAAATGGGACCAATGGGACGTTATATGTATTCAAACAAAAAAAGGATTGTTGAAATCGGTTAAGATTTGACGCAGTTATGATAACAGCAAAAAAAAAATTACGCGTCGAATTGATAACCTCCTCCTTTTTTAAAGTCGGTTAAAAATCAGTCCAAAAATCAGTTTCAAAGTCTTGGGCATATTTAATACCTATACTCTTGTGCTGCAACGGTACATAAAACGATCATATAGGTACCTCGCATCATCCCCTGTATGATCTAATACCTGCACTCAGGAGCAACCTCTTCAAGACTTCCAATGACTGTAAGTACGGTAGTACTCGTAATTATTAATTGATGTCAGTATCGTTTTCCAACAATGCGCTAAGAAAGGGATTAATAGAAAGACAGACTGAAACGTTAGTGAAAGCTTTTTAGATTTTAGAACATAGAACATTCTGCTTCAGATGAGTCTGATCAAATGTCCTTAAGGCCGGGTTCTCCGAGCGCACGGATTTGTATAGGACTTATTGCGGTGCGCGAGTGAATGTAGTTGGAGGAATAGGGGTTTTTGAAATACAAATCCTATTAATAGAATTTTGACGACCGACGTCATTAACACATTCAGTGATAGTAATTTTGGTATATTTTTCATTATGCAAAACTTAGTACCTACAGGTCAAATAAAGCCATATGTAGTTATTATAATTTAGACCATTTTCGCGATTTTTTTTCGATGCCATAAAGTTTAAAAGTCATAAAAATAATGATCGATGGCCGTAGTTTTTTTTTTTCCAAATTTTAAACGCTAACCGTTGAAGAGTAAAATGTATTTTAAAACACCTGATTTAGGGGTAATGTCGGAGAACCCAGCCTTAACCATTAATACTGACCAATAATAGTTTAATCGGTTCCCCTCACTGTGACCTATTAGGTATTCTATTCACAGGCCCTAGTCTAACATGCACGACGGACCTCAACGACGAACAATAGGAAGTCAAGTCGTAAACTTAACGAGTTACCGCTTACATTGTGTGTGTCTCTACGCGAAGGCATAACACAAAGTAAGTACCTAATGTGACAGAAGTTTGCGTTATATATTCTTTTCGTGATTTTTATAACGAAGAGGTAGGGAATAGTTGTATAACTGACAATTGATAATAGTCCGAGTAAACAGTTGTCAGTTGTGTTTATTTTTGTAGTTAAAGGACCCTCATCATCATCATCGTCATCAGGCATTTGACTCCCACTGCAGGACATAGGCCTCCTTAGTGGTTTTCATAACCATGAGGGGTTTTCCTAACAAATAGTTATCTACCAAGTATTATTTTTATTTTATTTTATTAGGGTAGACAAACAATTGTACAATGAGTGGTGACAGCAGCTAAAGTAAAGTTAACACAACCAGCAACGCTTACGAATGGAAGAAAAAGAAAATAAAGGCCTCAGAGAGAGGCAACTTTATAGGTAATTTTATACTTTTTTTAGTCGGATGTTTTTAGCTTAACAATTAATTTTAGGTATTTTAACGACAAACTGCTGTATCTCGTATTCTACCAATATATGTTAATATACGGTTTACAGCTGTCAGCTGTTTTTTCGTATTCGCTTTAGCCAGCTGGCCTATTATTATTTATTTAACATATTATTTCCCTAGTAGTTTTCCATTGGCCACCATTAGCAAACAGTTCGGACACGGTGCCACAAAAAGGATTGAATTGATTTCAAAACTCGTAATTAGCAGTCCTTAGTGAGGACACTTATTAGGAATTGACTGATTGAATTTCAGCGCCATCTATTTAAAAGTTAGAAAGTAAGAGAAGATATTATTTGAGTGAACCTTCTACCACCAGCTTTCAGGTTTTTAAAAGAATACTCTATGGTGTTATGAATTGTTATGCGTTCACTCTTAACGTAAGACAATGATGTTCCTCTTCCTTATGCTGTAAAGGTCGTGGTTACTATTTATATTGTTGAGACTACCATAGTGAAAAAAACAAGTTTTATTGCTTGAAAATTTACGTAATAGGTACTGCTATAATATTAGCTTCAAATTAAGAATATTGCTATCTTTAAAATTTTGAATCAATCAAGAAATAAGCCCGTAATCGTCCACTGTTGGAGATAGGCCTCCCTCAAGGCACGCCACTTATTTCTGTCCTTGGTAATCCTCATCCAGCCACCATAAATGGCATGCTGATAGTATTGAGTACATATATATAACTTGTTATAAAAATACCGCAACGCTTGAAAACCAAAAAACGGAGGTTTTCAGGTTTTGCAGTGGCAAACAAACAAAACAGACTCTCCGTTTGTTTGCCACTGGAATATGGCTGGTTTGAAATAATACCTTTAATATTATTTACCTTAAAAGTACAAACTATTCTATTTTTCCCCATTATTTTCCATGCTAGTGTACGCTACCTACATTGTGACAAAGTTGGGGAATATTTCCAGCACGTTTTCAGTAAAGTAACGGGCGAAGTAACAAATGAGACGTGGAAAAATCGTCGAAATGTGTGAGCGGAGTGGATTTTACGCTGAAAGGACTTTGCTCAGCTTGCTTTGATAATATAGTTCTTTTGCCAGTAGCGCTTGCTTTGAAACCGTAGATTATAAATTTCAGAGATAGCAACGTGATCTGTAGTCCAACATACAGTATCCCAATTACCAACATTTTGGTGATCAATAAAATTAGACCTTATCGTGTCATCTAAAGTTCTAAATTTTTAAAATGCCAGTGTCAGTTACAGATTCCAGCAAGGATCTTAATTAATTAAAGCATTTTGTCAAATTGTCACCACTTTTTTGTTTGAGATTCCACTTAAGAGTATTGCCAAAATCTACTTACTAAATCTGCTATAAAAGTTGATATCACTCAGTTCCAACAAACTTATGAAAAACCATTGTACTGGATTAAATATAGGAAAAAGCCATAAGTCATCAAAATCCCTGCTTTCTTTATTTTCGACCACGGGTAAAGGTCACTTCTCATTAAAATATCTACAATGCCCAGGGAATGTACGACGTTACTCCATCATATGTCGTCTAAGTCTTACTTTCTTTTGAGTCTCGTAAAAATCTGAGAATCTCTTTCTCTGTGAAGCAATTTGTTGAAGTTTTTTGATAAAATCTGAAATATGACATAGAAATCACAAAACGCATAGTAATACCTCGACTTTCAGTTTATTATATTTGACAATCGATGCACATATTGGAAAAATCGCTTGGCGCATGATAAAGTCGACAGCACTGCAGAGGTCGAACAAATGGAAAATTATTGTATTAAAAATTCAGTATGTGATGCTCGTAGCTTTAGGATTCAATACTTTAGTCTTTAAATAAAGGAAAATTTTCAACGAAGAAGTATTAAAATTGTTCAACACATGGAAGATGCAGCGGCGCGATAAATCAGCCGATCAAATTGATAGGCCGCTTTAATATCCCTTAGGGACAAATTAATTTACTGGTAGCAGCATAAGGAGCGGAACCACAGAGTCCTCGGGGGTTCCAGTCATGTATTTATGGGACTCCAGAGATTTTAAATTATAGTTCTATCTTCTGGTAAGAATTTCGCTCCAACAACTTATTTTATGTTGCTTGCCAGGGAGGCAGGTGGTATTTCACTCCCTGTTAGTTTTGGCTTTATAATTTAGAACGGGTAAATTACTGTTTAAAGTTCCCACCGACGACGCCGCTGTTGCAAATGACAAAACTTTTCGGTAAAAAAAAACTTTATCTCATGGAATCGCAGTGGCGTTAAGGCCGACATTCAAATGGAAAGCCAATATACATCAAAAAGGCAAATTATTCTAAATGAGTGAATAAAAAAAAAAAACCAAAAAGTTATATCAGACTTAGAAAATCGACATAAAAAACAGGACGTTGACAATAATGCAATGAACATTACCATGGTGGTTGTTGACCCATTTTTAGCTCCAACATAAAAAAAGTCATCCAGCTCAACGACATAGAAATTTAGATAAATATAAAAAACTTTATCGCACAAAATTAACATATAAGGCGAGGTAATGCCGGAATGACGAGAGGGAAAATTTTAAATATATTTAATATATTTATGGTTCCGTACATCAAAAGCAAAAACGGAACCCTTATAGGATCACTTTTTTGTCCGTCCGTCCGTCCGTCTGTCCATCTGTCTGTTAAGACCCTTTATCTCGGGAACGAAACTATATACTCAAGTCTACAGTCCCTTGTAGTTATGAAAAAAACAAACTTCTAAGTTTAACGTGAAAAAAGATACGGCCGTTTATGCCTCAAAAAAAACGTATATTTCGACACTCGAGGGAATCAAAAATTACAGGGTACTTTCCGTTGACCTAGAACTATGAAATTTGGCAAGTAATATTGTATTATGCTACAAATACAGCGAAAAATCTGAAAACTATACATTTGTAATTAAATCATACAAAAATTGTCTTTGAATTTCGGGAAAAGCTCGGAAAAAACTGCGAGACTCGATTCCTGAACTATTTATAATATCGACGGTGGAAAGGAAAAACACTTGAAGCGACACTTTGGTCGAAATTGAGTTATATACATGTTCCGTATATAAAAAAAAACGCTGATTCCGAATATGTATATAACTCAATTTCGACCAAAGTGTCACTTCAAGTGTTTTTCCTTTCCACCGTCGATATGTAAGTATCTATCTAAAAATTTGTACGGAACCCTCGGTGCGCGAATCCAACTCCCACTTGACCGGTTTTTTTATGGAAGCCATTTTTGGCGCGGAGACTTAGATGATTAATGGCGCACCCTTCAGGGGCCTTGCAGCGAGCTAATTCCACGGAAATTGAACTTTTTGCAACTTGTTTCAGAAAGATTTTCTTTTTAACGAAGCTTTGATCAGTTTTTCGTCGAGTACAGTCGTTAACACATTAACCTTTATAGTATGAATTCTATGCAGTTAGGTTACGGGAATGAGATTGCAATAAAAATGTAAAGGTTAAAAGCTGGGGCCTGGTTCATAGAACTACTATTCATGGCTTACAATGACAATTAGATGTACATTGCAAAGTCATATTAACAAGTAAGAAGTCTCTGCTACGCAATGTAGGTACATCGATTTGTCTTAATAAACTACTAATTGTACTTTATGAAACTGGCCCTGGTGTCTATCGCTGTCTCTTTGAATTTTACTTTGCGTGTATGTCTGCTGTATAGCAGTGCTAGGTAATGGGACAGAAGAAGGCCAAACATGAGCCAAATGAAATAGAAAGACACATCAAGAAAGTGGCGGGCACATTTCAAGGAGGCCTGTAGCAAGCTGATTGGAAATGACGTAAGATGATGCTGCTATCTGTATAATTTCCTTATCACTTCTCATGCTCTGAAAGTGCTTATTTGTGCAGGATATAGGCTGCATAAAATCGAATTTTGTGCACAAATGCATTAACGTATCTACTCATAAATCTATCTATATTAAGGTAAAGAAAATGAGCCATACAGCCAAACACGATAATGTTATTTTATAATATTTACTTTAATTTATTTGCCTTATGTGTTTTAAGACATAAAATATATTAAAATTTAAATTCAGGCACGGTAGGTTATTTTATTAATTTAAGATTAATAATAATAGGCTGTATAGATCTGCAGCCCAAGCCTAATATCAATGTCGTAAGATAAAAAAAAAATTAAAGCGGCGGGAAACAGCTCTTGTTTTTTCGTGCGTTTATTAATTTCTTCACTTTGCTAAAATTGTTAAAAATTTCCAGTTAAGAAGAGGATTTAACAATCTCTCCTAATACGCTTATGGACATTAATGCACAGAGAGTTGTGCAACAGATAGTTCCACCAAAGTCGCGGGAAAAATATCTCAAAGTTTACGATAATTTTGTAAATTGGAGAGAAGAAAAACTAGTAACTACGTTCTCATAAGTTATTATTGTGCCTTACCATATTGAAGACAAATAAACATTTTCTATTTCTATTTCTCGGAAAGTGTTCCTTTGAGTTATTTTGATGAATTATCCAAAAAACTTCAGCCGTCTTCGCTGTGGAGTATATTCCATGCTGAAAGCAACATTACAAATAAAGGACAATGTTAATATACAAAATTATTCTAAGCTGTAAGCTTCTTTGTTGAAGAGGCTTTCCAGTGGGCACAAAACCAAGGTCCTTTCAGCTAATCAAGTGGAAACCTTCTTAAATACCGCTCCAGATGAAAAATATTTGGCTACAAAAGCACGTAATACACATTCCTTTCACATTTTATTGTTCGTATACCTATTGATCTTTTCTTCCAAAGTGAAAGTGTATGAAATTTATTAATTTTGTTTTAGGTGGCACTTATATTTGGCATAAGCGGTGCGTGCCGAGGCATTGAACTTGCGAATATTACCGTAAATGACGTCAAGACAAACACACTTGCGCAAACAATAAACTTACCCGACACGAAAAACAAACGAGAGTGAACATTTCTTGTCGAAGGAGATTACCTAAATATAGTTAAAAAATACCAAGCTATATGTCCTCAAAACGTGTCAACTAATAAATTTTTCCTCAACTATCAAAATGGGAAGTACACTAAGCAAGTTATGGGACGCAATAAATTAGCAGTCTTTCCCAAACAGATCGCAACTTTTCTAAAATTAGAAAATCCCGAAAATTACACGGGTCATTGCTTCCGCCAGACCTCAGCCACTTCTTCTCCACAGCACAATCTTCTCACAATATGTCATCTTCACAACTTCAGAAAAATACCGTTAATATGCCGGGAAAAACTATTTCCTTCAGTATTCAAAACTGTACTAATTTTACTTTGAATTTAATTTTTTCGCAATCGAAGTGAAAAGCAGAGTTTATAACTCGTCCACAAAACCGTTTTATCCTCGACATTACTATCAGATCTCGCCTTCGGCTCAGGCTGCTAAAAGTCTCGGATAAAAATAGTTCGTTTTGTGCACTTGTTGTAAAATCTACTACTATTATCTTACTAAGTTCGTCATTTCGTTCGTTATATGGAATTTCATTCCTGCCCTCCGTAGCAGGGCAGAAGTTGTGTGACAATCCATTCCTGCCCTGCTACCGTTCTTTTGATTATAAAAAAATGTCAAATCTCAAAAAAGTTTTATACCAAATAATTAGAAAAAAGAGGTGGGATTTTTTTTTTACTCGACTCTTAACGAAAAGAGGCTGGTAACCTTTTTTGCACTACGAAAAAAGACGAGCGCAGCAATAGGGATGGCAACACGAAACTAATTACAGATGTGGCGCCACTGAGATTTGCCCCGACAATGGTTGTTTTGTTTTATAAGTGTTGCTTATTTTCGGATTTTTTCATGGAAAGTCAACATAAAAACATTATGACATGCTTTTCACTAAAAAAGAGGAAGCTATAGTTTATACCAAAACTGAAAAAGCAAAGTTTTTTATACCGCAAAAGGAATACAGACTGTAATACAAAGGTAACCTCAAACATATTTTTTAAACATTTTCTTGCAGAATCGCATAACTTTAATTAAATACCTCTTTACTTAAGAAAATCACTCAGAAACACCGAAAATCGTTGTAAAATTATCCACACTATGTACCATATAAACTTAATCATAAAATCATACTATTTCTATATGAACTCTCTTAATTTTATTCTAGTTTGGAGACGAAGCAGCTTTATGAGCGTAAAATGATGCTGCGGGGCTACTACTTGAAGGTTCCTATCACCAACAACTAAATTGTCCTACCAGAAGTATTGGTATAGCCCAGTTCAAAGCTATAGGCTGGCTCTGGGTAATTAAGTGCTGCCTATTTTGAAATACGGGTTTAGGCCCAAAGAAATGCGGGTTACAATGTATGATTATGATTTTATTAAATAAAACCGATGTTTACAAGTACCCAGGAACATTGTTACTTACAATTGCAGCAATAATAGCTGGCTTTACATTTGCTAAATGGATTGAATAATTGATATCAAGGGTTGCATTTCATGTTTTTAGTTAGTTTTAGGTCTAACAGTCTAACCGTCTAAACACTGCCTCCGTTTTTAACGAGTGTGAAAGATGCGGACCTGAAAACAAAGATGAATGATAAAACGTAACTTAAACAATGATTCTGAAAGTATTTAATTAGTATTATTTGTATTTACCTGCATAGAAATATTTTTTTGGGATTTGTTTACTACAATCATATCCTATAAACTTCTTGATAATCAATTTACTTCCTCCAAATGGCTTAGGAGCTACAATTTTTCTATTGCAAACTGAGCGAAAATGCGTAGGCACTGATTTTTCTGAAAAAAGACACTACACGTATCTCTGGGGCTTAAATATAAACAAATATTGTGCTTTTCCCATATAAATAGTCAAGAAAACGGGACATCCTCTATTTTGAATTTTTTGACAGTTGCCACCCCCATTGGTTTTGTTTTGTTAAATTTTGTTTTTACTAAATTAATAATTCAACAGTACGCTTTTAATTATTAAAAATAATTATTTTATTTTCCTCTTAGGTGTAGTATAAAACACTATGTATCACTCGGGAAGAAAGTTATATTTCTGAAATAGATCGTTTTCTCCACTCGGTGTATAATGTACTGATGTTTTATAAAACAGGAGGAACGGCCGTAAAAAATGAATTCAGAATTACTTTCGCGTCGCAATCGTAGAACAGCCTTTTCATGGTTTATTTTATGGCATATGCCGACATAACAACAATTTTATGCATTGCACTAAATCATCTAGGGAAATGGATCACATAACAGACCCGAATTCAATACAACCGGGTCCCTAAACATAAATTCGGCGCAGCGGGCGAATAAATGGAATATCCGATTTATGCGGACTGAAACTGAAATCGCGTTGAGAACGAAATGGTAATCGGAATTATTGTGAAACGGATAATGTTATGGTAATTTTGGGAATTATACTCGTTCTCTTTACCCGTTACCGTAATGCTCAACCATTTGCCGAGTCCAGGATTATGAATCCTTTAACTGTTATGAAACAAGTAAAATTTTCCTCAACAAATTTTAGCACAAGTTTGGTCGTTTAAAATGCACATTTTCAAGCAAGATGTGTGCCTTGGTATTCAAATTATTTAATTCATATTTCAAACTGGCTTCTATCTTCAGCGCGGTAAGATCTACCCAATATCGAAGTTCTCATTCTACTTCGAAAATAATAACCTACCCTTTATTCAGGCCTGAAGGTAAAATGATAAATGGACTGTTTATCAAACATCTTTTTCAAAGTAATCTCAGTGGAGATCGAGTCATAATGAGGTCTGGCCAGCTGCCGCTTTATGGTAACAGCATCTAAATTGTATCCTGAGGCAATGGCCACATCTCGCGTTTTGAACGCGATCTTTACAAAATTTCAATAAGGTAGGTAGGTATAAAAAGGTTATTATTACTGTCTGGGGGTTTATAAAATCTTGAACTATTGGCGGACATAAAATTGGGTACAATAAAAGCCAGCCAAGTGCTAGTCAGGCTCGCGAACCGAGGGTTCTGTAGCACCATAATCTTTATATATAAAAAAGAATTGCTGTTCGTTAGTCTCACTAAAACTCGAGAACGGCTGGGCCGATTTGGCTAATTGTTGTTTATATATATTTGTGGAAGTCCAGGGTAGGTTTAAACGGAGAGAAGAAAAAAAACGGTTGACGTCGGTGATACGAAGTTCACGGGGTCATCTAGTATAATATAACGTATTTAAGAAAAACGCGTTTTCTGTCATTCAATTCGAGACCCTTTGCCGGAATTCGACTCAAATTTGAGCGATGTTTATTATTTGTTATTATTATACTATATGGCTGATACTATAATCACATCAAAATTTACATTTTCGTACTACCTTTCTTAGGTTAGTGCAAAAAGAAAACAAAAAAACCAGCCAAGGATCAGTATCACCATAAACATGTGCTTCATGTGTTTATCCAGTTCAGGGCCCTTAGTAGGAGTTTGACTCACACTTGACCGGTTTTTATTAATTTTGTTACAAAGTAGGGCCTGCAACACACGTTCCTAGTTTAATACTCGTAAGTATTACGCAAAATTACGCAAAAAACAAGAAGCCCTTTGTAAGTTAGGCACACAGACACACGTTGTGGGTATATAACCGGTTACGTTGTCACCCTTCGGGTACAGTACCCTAAAAAGGACATGGTAAAACAATAGATAACTAATTGCGTAATAGGTACTAAAAGCTTTTGAAATCTAACATTTGTATCAAGCATTTATTCACCGCATTTCGGGATGCGATTTTTTATTCGTAGGCCGCACTGCATATTTGCCACCGAATTCCTAAAAACAATTAGATAAACATAATATTTTGTATTCTTTTATTCAAACAAACTTTTTTTTCAAAAGAATGTCGAATAGTGTTGCCAGCCAGTATATAACATAATACACAAACGTCTCAGTGCGGAAGAACGTGGATCGCTTCAGGAAATGGCGGCCATCGCTCAGGCGAGCGCCGGCGCTGATTGGCGCCCCGCATTTCCTTTTCTTCATCGGACAAAAACGACTTTTCCTCCTGAAGAACGATGGTGCACAAAATAAGTAAAACAGCAGGTCTAAGAATATGATATGTCAAAATTATTAAGTATCAAATCATGCTTCCATGCATGCATCCTTCCGTGGATGTCGTAGAGGGCGACTAAGGAAATACATTACCAGGATACGGGTAGCAGCGTTTTCTTGAGATTCTAACCGCATACTGCGATCGCCAACCCGCCTGCCAAGCGTGACGATTATAGCAAAACCCTTCATGGTTAGGAAAACCATGAGGCCTATGTCCTGCAGTGGGCGTCAAATGGCTGATGATGATGATGATGATGATGAAATCATGATCTGCCTACCTTTTTGCAACGAGAAACTTAATTCAAACGCTGTAATATACAGGGTCCCCTCTACAATATCAATATCAAAGAGCTTCATGCTCTATTTCTCTACCTATATCTCTATTTGAAGTGAGCCTAGGGCATAATTTTAGATGGATTAACTTTCCCGACACTGAGAACGGTCTATTGAAAGAACGCAAAAACTTTATTTTTCTTATTTTCATACAAATAAAATTGATAATTTTAAACTTATGTTTATTAAACGTGGTTTAATTTATCATACGGTAGAAACGGTTTTCAGTTTTGCGATATTTCAATAACACGTTGCATATTACAATCTACTTAGCTTAGAGGGCTTGGCACAGGAAGGACATTTAAAAAATCAATTTGTACGGCCAATAAGTTATTATTGATCAAGGTTCTTCTGTTGTTCTCTTTTATTTGCTGGTTTCCTTTGCCTTATTGTGAAGCCACGTTTTCCTGTCTTCTTTTTGTGAGCTTTTTCTTGAGACAAAAGTGGGCTTTGTCTTGAATTTCTAATTAAAACCTAAGCATGACGGAAAGAAGTTTAATCATGCTAAATTTCAGAGTTTCTTTAGAGACCTAATGGTCCCAGCACGCTAGAAAAAAGGGACGAGAAAATTAAATTACCTCTGGATACATATTTCAGATAGAGCTAGTTTTTGCATCCTAAAGCAGACTATTAAATTATTATTTGGCGTCTACTGCCTCCACGATACTACTATAATAATAATATTATAAATGTGAAAGTTTGTGAAGATGTTTGGATGTTTGGATGTTTAGATGTTTGTCACTCAATCACGCAATAACGGCTGAATGGATTTACATGAAACTTGGCGTACAGATAGACAAAGACCTGGACTGAGACATAGCATACTTGGTATCTCGGTAATGCTTTCCCGTGTGATATTATTTATTTAAGTTTAAAATAAATGGAGTTTTGCGAGCGAACGTTGTGTTTTAAAAATATATGGCGATGTGCAAGAATCGTATAAACGGATTCTGAGACGGTACGAAGTTTGCCGGGACAGCTAGTAATCAATAATTACCGAACAAGCAAAGATATAAACTCTTTCAACAAAAAATCAGTTTCTTATTTCAATTAAATTTAAAACTACATAAAAAAAATAATTAAAAAAAAAACAAAAAATACATACTTTTTTATTGGACATTGGAATCATCAGCAGTCAAGATTCTTGTTGCATAACAGCCCGCAATGTATAGTTTGAAGTGATCTCGACTGGTATATACATTTTGAGAAATTGACAGACTTTACGGTGGACAGAGTTGACCTCAGATTGTGAATATAAATTTTATGTACATTTTAATATTGTGTGCTCAAGTTGACATAGTAGACATGGTAACATGGTAGTCATAGTAGAAGCCTTTAACCATCGTATCGTCGTCAGGTGCGCCAAATGATCCAACAAGACGTGCTTCTACGGAATGGCGTCAGATATACGGGAATACTTAATAAAATCGTAATTTCTTAGCTCGCAGAGGCGTCGCATTATGTTTTGCACTTTGTAATTCAATCGAGTCACACTTTATTTTGTTCAACGAGTTTGACCATATAACAGAAATGAAGCAAATCGCGTGCTATCATGAAATTTGTATTTGTATGCCAGTCAGTAGGTATTAAACATTTGGTGAAAAGTTGTAGAACTCAGATTTTTTGCATTCTGGAATTACGTTTTCTGACAACAAAATGGAGATGGTTAAGAAATGTAAAAGCTTGCTGTATTAGACGAAACTGCAAATCACAAGCAGCCCCGCCGATGATGAGGACGCTGATGAATATGAAGACTCTGTAATGGATATACAATTGAGAAGTGACACAGTCCACATGCATTATGAAATGTTATTGGTTCCCAGACGCAATTTTTTTTTCTGAAATCGTCCTCTATCATTACAAGAACGTTCTCCCGAAGACAGAAAAAACTGCCTGTACTTTGAAGGCAAACGGCTGTCGATTTGCTCTTCAGGGGAAAAAAGGCACTAGAGAACGTTATGGGGCAAAAAGCGCGGGGAAGTCGATAAGGCTACGGTGAGCCCTCGTTATCTGAGCTCGTAAATTACCCAGGCACCCTCCAAGCAGGTAACGTCTGTGACATACCAAAAACCACCTTTTGTTTGACACTCGCACTTATGTTGTGCGCGATAAGAGCTTTCGTGTGGTGGCCGTGAGCATTGTAGATTGTACGGGTACTGGTGTAGACGCTAAGGGTTTTCCGCTTGCTTGTTTTCTACTGTTTTGTTTTTTGTTTTGCAACATAGGCTGCTTATGTAAACACATAAGCAACCTATGTACGTCCCACTGTAGGGCACAGGCATTCTCACACAGAGAGAGAGAGAGAGAGGGGGAGAGAGAGAGATTATGGGTTTAATTACCACGCGTTCCCACCGCAGATTGGCAATTTCGAGCGCTGAGGTATGTGAACACCTCATACACTCAGGTTTGCTCACGATGTTTCCTTCACAGTTAGCGAGTGGTATTGCCACTACACCTTTACGAATGTACGTAACTTAGAAAACAAAGTCATTGGTACATCGACTATCAAAGGTAAAAATTATTAGACTTCATCGTTATTTCTTAACTGCATATGTCTTTTGTTTTGTATCTCATCGTCTGTAGTCTAGATAGATATAGAACACTTTATTGTAAATAAAATTAAAATGGAAATTACACAGATATTTCTTAACCTAAGAATACAGATGGTGGTATGTAACGGTGCAAGTCAACCAACAAAGGCTAACAATTTACTTCATTTGATACTTTATTTTTGATAGCAGTCCTGCAAAGAATAAATTTGGATTCAATTACATCAAGATTAGCATGTCTCAAAAGAGAATACCCTCATCTTCTCTACCGATAGCTTCGAGATAGGTACTCTGGTGTCACTATGGGTACACTGGGAAATGGACTAGCTACGTGATCCAATTGCAATTTCAGGTGCATTCGATTTATAAGGATAGTTTTTCTCAAGGGTGGTGGAGAAGCTCATGGATAAAAGAAATGTTAAACAAAGAGGGTGGCCCTTATGAAAGGCGATTCTGTTAAATCTTTCAGAAAGTGGTCGTTCTGGATATTATTAAATATCTAGGTTTGAAGGTGGTAGGGGCGCATTAGTAGAACGCTTCAAATCTGAGAGATACTGGGTTAAATTCCTGCATGAACCTATGAGTTTGTTATATAAGTAACATACATTTTTTTAAATGAAAATTTCTCTAGGCGTACTTGTTCTGTGCAGTGAATGAAGCTGAACGTGATTGATGCTCGGTTCTACTTGTCATCTAAATTTAGAAAATCATATAGTTTACACTTCTACCGTGTGGTTACAAAATACACCCTCTTTTTTAATTTTTGGAAACTAAAATAATGCAGCCTGTATACGTCCCTCACCGTATCTCACCTTCGCAGGGCGGCTGGCAAGAGCTGGATGAGAGAAGGCCGAGGACCGTGTTCAGTGGCGTGCAATAGGAGAGGCCTATGTGCAGCAGTGGACAAGCATAGGCTGATGATGATGATATACGTCCCACTGTAGGGCACAGGCCTTCTCTCAGAGAGAGAGAGAGTATGGGCTTAACCACCACGCCTGCTCACTTCGGATTGGCAATTTAAAGCGCTGAGGTGTGTGAATAACTCAGGTACTCAGGTTTCCCTACGATGTTTTCCTTCACAATTAGCGAGTGATATTGCTACTTTTACTTCACAAATGTATGTAACTTAGAAAACAAAGTCATTGGTACCTACATGCCGGGATTCTAACCCACAACCTCCCGAATCAGAAGCAAGCGTTCTACCGCTACGCTACCACCGCTGTTTAGAAACTATAACATATAACATTGTCCTCAGCACGGGTTAGTGCAACAAAAACAATATAGAAAATATATCACTTATTAACTGCGAAGAAAAACATCGTGATTAAACCCAAGAGTTCACATAACTCAGGGCTTAATAATGCCAAGTGTGGTACATTTCTCTATTTAGAAATAATAAAATGTTGAATTTTTCGCAGTTTACATACAGACTGTAGATTTATGGACATAACGTTCTTGGAATACCTATGTTTTTGCTCTAAAAGTGAAAGTTAACGTGAACTATATTTATTGCCAAAAACGCAAAGTGAGTAGCATGTTTGCCACTTTCAAAGTAAATAAGTAGCCCCGTATGTTACGCGCCATCTTTCTATTTAGATGGCATCTCTGACACGCTCCAAACATTGTTTGCAAACTTATGTTTGGTGTGGCAAACTAAGGTAATAAATCTCTGCCTCTGAATATTTATATAACACACTTCGATGCAATAAAACTTTATGGAAAGCCTTTGTTACAGAAAAAAATACTTTCACACACTGGTATTAGGATCTATAGTGGTATGAGTCAAGTGGAAACAGTGGTCGGCTTAGCATAGTTTTGACAAATGTCTGCAGGTGATATGTGTGCGGTTACCCGATGGACGGGCTTGACATATTGGTCTGATAGCGGTTTTAGCGTAGACATGCGGGCGCTAATAAATTCCTGAATAGGGGCTTTGATAACCGCCATTGTTCTATGGCACGTAAACTACGATTAAATAAAACTTTGTGACATTTTAATTGCGCTAGGGAATTGCCCTTTATTATCTTGATTATCTTAGTTCGTAAAAACCATTGCACTGAAAAGATATTAAGAATACGTTTACTGTTTTATGACAGAGGCATTTTAACTACAAGTTTATTAGGGCTTTGAAATAAGAGGACTGATGCTGAGTTTACATGCTTTAGGACAATTGAATTTTTGCGTCTGGTTTATGTCATAATTGTGTCTATTCTGTGCTTTGTGCACAATGCGAAATGCTTCGTAGTGAATCCTGTTAATTTTATTGATTTGTGGCTATTTTAGAGCTTGTTTACATGAGACTTTCTAAAAACCTATTTAGAGGCTAAAATTCCACCCAAGCTCTTTACAAGAGGCTCGAAACTTCGCCGATGCCTGCACTTGCCCATTAGCTCAGTTGGGAGAGCGCTGGCACGGTTAGCCAGAGGTCGCGGGTTCAAGTCCCGGCATGCTTGGAGTTTTTAGCCTCTAAATAGGTTTTGGAGACCGATATGTGGTCTCCATTCGACCGACTCGAATGGAGACCACATATCGGCAAGCGCAGCGTAGGACGACCAGCCACAAGATGGACAGATGACCTCATCCAAGTGGCAGGAAGGCGCTGGATGCAGGCCGCTTCCAACCGGTCTTTTTGGAAATCCATGGAGGAGGCCTATGTCCAGCAGTGGACTTCTTGTGGCTAAATGATGATGATGATGATGATGAAATAGGTTTTTTAAAATTGTCCTCAACACGAGTTAGTGCAACAAAAATAATGTAATGAGACTTTCTACAGTTGACTTTCTACGTAACTTACTTTTACGTAGAAAGTCAACAGTAGTGAGGCTATCACAGCATTTCTTGAAGAGGGTCCCTAAAATGAAACTCATTTACATTCCCTGCAGCTACTCCTATAACTAGCTACACTTAAAAGGTTTTAAGACGGTTCTCATCAAAAGTGGAAAGCATTTTTTCGAGTAACACGAGTGGATCGAATGCACCCCCTGGAACCATTGTCAGTTCTCATTAGAGGTATAAAAATAAATGGCACGACTGAGGGAGGAAGTGCCAGGGAACCGGGAGTCTCCTTACTCATCTTCAATAATTGGTTTATTACGTTTAATAACCATATACCTATATATATGTATATATTTTTTATTTTATAACATAACATAAAACAGGTGATACAGTACATTAAAGTTTGATGGCGATAAATCGCTCGTTTGTTGCGTTAATAAAAATAAAATTTAATATACTTAGTAAGTGTAAGTGCCAGTGTATCAAAATATACTATTATGTATATGCATAATTATTTCCTAGGCATTCATTCAGCTTTAAACTTTATCCAGAGCCGAATTAACAATGAATTAACAAAAAAGTTCTACCAATAAAAAAAAAATCTTACGCAGCTTTATGCCAATTTTTTTAATCTTACCATGGCAGCCATTACGAATGCTCCAAATTTCACCCAACGAAAATCGATACGAAAGTATCGAAGATTCCGACCCTACGTGAAGAGATAATTGGACTACACTTCCATCAAATTAGTAACTTTACTTCTTGTAAGTTTTCCGTCTCCGAACAGGGTCTGCGAAGCGTTCATTTTAGGTATAGTATCGCCGCCGTATCGCGCCGCCGGCGTATCACCTTATAGAAAAGGAACTATTGAGGCAAGAAAGTACAGACTTTCTTGCCGTGAATTGCTCGTTATCTGCCAAACAGTGTGAAAACCAAGGAATGTTAAAAGACCGAAGTAAGGCTTTATGAGTGCAAAAAAATTGGTACCTGATACTTTGATTGAAATTAAATACCTAGACTGGGATAATGCGTTGACAGCTTACTCAATTCGGGTCCAAGTACATAAGATTAACCTCCGGTTTTTCGTACACTAACAAGCTGTTAATTTACCGTCAGCGGTTTTTTTTGTATACACTTTGGTCAATTGACAGCTGTTAACAGTAGATTAACAGCGTGTTAGTGTAAGAGGAACTGGGGGTCAATCTCGTGTCAGTTTAATGAGTTTGTCTGGAACTCTCTGTAATGCAGAGGTCACTATCATGTACCTACAGTCGACAGCTGGCCAATCTTTACTTCTTCATTACAAACTCGCCCTTACGTGACTGATTTATAAGAGCCACGCATTATAAATACTACTTGAAAATTATATCGGTTTCACCAACGTTTTTCCGTCCCTTGTAGCGCTATGAGCAATGATACCAAAAACTGTCATTTTTTGCATAAATCAATTAAAGTTGCTTGGTCCTAAGTTTTTGACTGTAGCTTCTATAAATTCCTATAAAAAAATGTTTGGTCACTTTTTCAAAACAATTTTATAAAAGAAAATAAAAAACTGATATATAAAAGAAGAGCTATAGAACCACACACAGTGGCGACGCTAGTTAATACATAAGAAAGTTTTAAAATAAGGCTTTACTAGTTTGGAGGAAATTATTTTTAGTTGGTTTTTACCAATAAAAGTATAAGTCACATTATTAAATTAATTCCGGCATCACTTACTCTTTTTTGAAGAGCTTAATCATGGCTCGTAGAGACGGAGCACTCGTCGTCTGTTGCTCGTCTCAATAATGTGTAGTGCTTACGAAAGTGGTAGTACAATTTATGTTCTATTAACTACACCTACTTAGATCTCAATCTGCGAGCATAAAATATTATCCTCGTCTATTTTACAGGGCCTCTTTATCATGCAAAGCCTTATGTCACGCGTCTGGCAAAAAGGTCTTCAACGTTAGTCGGCGAGAGGCGGGTAAACGCTGTTTTGCTGACGTAAAGGTCGACCCGTCATTTGACGTGAAAATCAGACGAGCTCCTTTTCTTTAGACCCTTATTATTTGGACCCGGCTGGTTAAAAAATTACAATGAGTTTACCTACTTTATACTTTTCTTTACAACTTTACTGTAGGATGTCTCTTTGCGACTCTATTATGTACCATCCTCTGCATAATAGCCTATAACCTTAAGCCTATAAGCCTTTTTCACCTAAACCATACTAACGAACCGATTGACAACGCAATACATCAAAATCGGATGAGTAGTTTAGGCGCTACCCTGGAACATCCGTAAATATATAGGTATATGTATATATACAAACATACATATATTCATACATAATTTGGCATCGTTTACTTAGCAATTACAATTTTTTACCTGAACCATAAACATATCGACTTGTTTGAAAATATTAAAAAGTTTCCCATACAACATAAAACGGCGGACGTATTTCTAAAATTTATAGGCTGTAAAGTATACTTTACTTAGTCGCAAGCAGTAAGGAGGACCGGGTTCATAAAGATAGATAATAAAGTCCCATTACAAAGAGATTCGTGGTCTAATTTACGATATGGCCGACACGACATCGCCCTTAATCCATACTTATTAAGGATAATGGAGAACCAATGAACGAGTTTACGTCCTTTATCAGGGACCATAAATATTGGTTATCACCAGCCGGCGGTAGCTGGACGCGTCGAAATGAGATTCGGTTTGCTTTACTTTTTTTTCTGCACTGAATCATTTAATTAAAGTTACGGCAGTGAGTTGGACAGAAACCCAAGCTGGTTTGAATTAAAATACTTATTATACCTGTCGGCCTCAATAACATTATTTGTGTATTTCCGCGTTAGTAATGTCTTTGCCTGGATAATGCACAGGGTATCCTAGTTTGGGAACAGGACAAGTGGTAATGTTGTGTGGAAGTTATTATTATTATACTCTTAAGTACCCGTCTCCAGTCTCTTCAATACCAAAGGTTTGCTGAAACAGAATGCTCCTTGCATTAAGCACGCCCTTGTACATTTACAATGCAATTAGTGCAATAAATAATTCAAATAAAATAAATAATAAATTCAGTTGATAGCGGAACCACCTTTACATATGAGTAGAATCAAGTCATTCACACTTGTAGAGGTTGAAGTGTTGCGTACACGGGCTCAATTTATGGTGGTGGTTACTTACAATTTAAATATTATATTGCAAAGAACAAGAAAATGTTCTTTTTGTTTTTAAATTACATTTAACCTCCTCAATCCTGACCTTGAAAATAACAATTGAAATCCATTGTTATTTTCAAGGTCAGGACTGAAGAGGTTAAGAACAATTTAGATAGTAAGGCACAATAATCACTTGCACTACAAAACAATAACATTTTGATGATACATTTTACAAGAAGACAAAAAGTTCTATTCCTCGGCTTGTAACTAATATATACCGCGTGCGATTAGTTACCGATTTTCAGGCCTTTTCTTAAATTCAGTTATACCTACGTATTATTATACCAATATAATGGTGATTATGGCAAAACCCTTCATGGTTAGGAAAACCATGAAGGAGGCCTGTGTCCTGCAGTGGGCGTCGAGTGGCTGATGATGATGATGATGTAAATGGTGATTAAGAAAACACGTGCAGTGCAGACAGCAATGCTTCAAGTTAACGGATGACGAATTATTTATTAGCCTGCTGTTATATCAAAGTTTTGTCACCTCACGGCAGAACGGACCCATTCAAGCCCTTTTGGCGTCACTTTATAGCCTCCCCTAAACTGGAGTTAAATACTAACTATGTAAACAGTCATGAACTTCTGTAGTATCCAAAACCTGAGTTACAATTGAAAGTATTTTTGTTCGTGGTTCTATTTCGCATGTGAAATAACATTAAGACTGTTTACATACAGAAATGGAGTCGAAGATTTATTGTTGGTGAAAAGGTTTATTTATGGTGCCACTAGTACAATGTGACAACTTGACAAGTGTAGGTCGTGTCGCACCTTGTGATTAGCGTGAAAATATTAATTATCACGAAATTACAGCCTATTCTTTTTATAGAGGTATAGTTAACAGCACTTCTATCTGTACGTTTTAGTTGAAAAGTCACCTGTAACGTAGTTGTGTAGCATGTTTCATGTAAAGGTTAATGTCCTTTTGACTATAAGTATCTATTTTAAAAGTTCAAGCTTTGTTACGTTGTATAATCACGTTTTCATATGGTGGAGATGTTCGGCAAATTGATATTCTGAACATTACATGACAGAAACTACAGAAAAAGCAATTTTGTTAAAAATAAACCCCACAAAATGGAGCAATGTCCGCTTTCGCTCAACTTTTCCTAATGAAAATTGACATGCACTCGGAAACAGTATTTTGGTGTTAGTGCTCAGATAACGGTATCTCTTGGGACTGACTGGAGTGAGTACCACGTAGCACTAATATTTTATAACCTTACTGCTATTCGTGCAGTTACTAAAGTACCTACCTAGTACAGTCGACATCACATCAACCCTGACATGCATGCACTGAAATCAATTGCGTTAAGGGCGACGAACAAAACAAAATGTAAAGGATGTGTTTTAATTTGGGACTCAAACAGTGGGAAGTGTGAAGATCTCTAAACTGCCTGCGCGCAGATGTTGCTCAATCCAAGCACACCTTGAAAAGGTGGGACAAATGTATAAAGATGCCCGTATATGAGCCAATGCAGAGCCACACAAACGATAAAGTACCTTCATGCTACCCTGCACCGCCTCAGTACAGCTGGCAGGATATCATCGAGGTATCATCCATTGCTAGAGAGGTCCGGCGCTTCTAGAGGCGCGAGGTCTAATGGGAACAATGAGTGGTTCCTTGGACGCGAAAGAAGATGAACTGTTTAAGAAGGTTTAAAAACATAGCTATGCAATAATCTATCTATCGACTCTTCATATATACATACGGCCTCTCTCAGAGAGAGTATGAAATTTCAAGAGGTAAGAGTACATGTTCAGGTTCTCTCACGATGTTTTCCTTCACCGTTACCGAGTGTCATTGCTACTATCCGTGTGGCGCCGGATTAAGAATAACATCACTCCATTTCCTTCCGTGGATGTCGTTCGTAGAAGGCGACTAAGGAAATCAATAAATTACCAGGAGACCGGCAGCAGTGTCTTCCTGAGACTCCAACCGCATACTGCGATCGCCAATCGTCCTGCCAAGTGTGGCGATTATGGCAATACCCCTCATGGTTATGAAAACTACGAAAGAGGCCTATGTCCTGCAGTGGGCGTCAAATGCCTGATGACGATAATGATGATTGCTACTATAACTTCACAAATGTACTTAACGTACAAAATAAAGTGTAGAGTACCACTAAAATTACATTTATATTATTATAAAAATTATTTATTGCACTGTTGACACAAAAGTTTAAAGAAAAATTCCTCTTTGCCTGTATCAAGGAAGGGTAGGCATAATAAAAATTCTTTATTGCTCTTTCAAAATAAAAGTTTAAAGAAAAATTCCTCTTTGCCTGTATCAGGAAGGGTAGGCCAGGGTTTGCCAATTGTCAGCATCCCGACAAAACGCATAAGTACTATGTTAATGTCAAATAACGTGTTACAGAGAGTATAGGAAACCAGTTAGGTACGTGGAAGGAAAAAAATCCTTTTAAGAACTTGGTTTCCAAACTCCGGTTACCTAAACGGTTGAAGGGGTTTTGATAATGGACGTTTTATAGCGTAGCTTTACAGATTAGTTGTCCTACATCTCTAAGCTAAAACTTTGCTCACTACAAGAGACCCGACTCTAAATTGGACCTAAGCAAACCTAAGCCCTTAAGCTCTGAAAAGGTCCTTGGCTATGACGACCGCCCTTTACTTCACACGGAATAGAATTTTCCCGAAACTCGCCCGCAGGTAAGTGGAGGTATAATGTTATTGTATGCTCGGACATTAGGCGGGAGGGCTCACCTAGGGGTGCAATTCTGTTGAGTTATGGCTGGTCAACCCCGCTGGGGCTTTGGGCGGAGACCACAAAACTGGCGGACGCCAGAACGCCTGAAGCGGTCGGAGTCCGGCGATGGTAAACAAATTACATACTATTTTGAAGAGAAAAAGCCGGGGATTCATGTAATATATAAAAATCTTGTGTGACAGTGTTTGTTACCGAACTCCTCGGGCTCACCGATTTTTATGATTTGTTTTGTGCATATTTGGTAGGTCTGAGAATAGGTCGTAGGCTAATTATTATGGCAAAACAACGTTTGCCGGGTCAGGTAGTGTACTGCAACAATAAATAAACAACGATAAAAGTATTGCAACAGTATTCTGCCATGCTGGGGGTTTGACCGAATAACGTAGCAACTCGGTATTTTGGCGAATGCCAGTGATAAAGACAAATCTGGATTAGAGTAGATAACTGTAAACTTGAAATATTTTTTACCGGTTTATAAAAGACTTCAAGTTGACAGTTGCCTAATTGTGTTTGTTGCCTATTTGCTAATGAGAGCACCTACCTACCTACCTACCTAACTAATGACACCTAGTTTGCAAGTGTCTCCTTTTTTATGTACACCGTTATATCAATTTTGGCAACCGGTAAGCAACGCCTGAGCGTCCAACACATGGAGCATCGCCGAATTAATTAGATAAACTAACGATTATGTACTGAATGTATAGAATTCAGTTTCAATTCCAGGTTGATTTATTACTTGGTTTGCTAAAGTATTGTTGCTAAAGTACTGTTATAATATTTAAAAAAACCTAATTAGAGGCTAAAAATTCCAGCCATGCCGGGACTTCATTCCGCGACCTCTGGCTAACCGTGCCAGCGCTCTCCCAACTGAGCTAATAAAATTAAACTTAAGTTTTTAAAATTGTCCTTAGCACGGATTAGTGCAACAAAGAAGATAATCATATTAGTACAGCGATATCATTCCGATGAAAACCTAACTGCAAAGTGGGTAAGTAAAGTCAGCGACGCTGCAAGTGATGTAAATTACTTCAGCCAGATGTCGCTGCCTGTACGTAATACAGAGAAGTTTGTAAAGAGGTTCGAAATTTCGCCGATGCCTGCACCTTCCCATTACCTCAGTTGGGAGAGTGCTGACACGGTCAGCCAGTGGTCGCGGGTTCAAGTCCTGGTATGGGTGGAATTTTTAGCCTCTAAATAGGCTATTCAAATTGTTCTCAGCACCAATTAGTGCAACAAAGAATATAATACTGTTGTAATAGTAAAATTTCACAGCGATTCTATTCCTGAGCTGTTGGAACACGAACCTAATTAGCCCATAGATACTCTCTTAACTTGTTTTAACTTTAGACTGGGTTGACCATTGTTGAATTGGGAGAGGTTCTTCTATAGTTTCCAAATTGTGCTTTTATGATAAAATACAGGTGTTAGGTTGGACCGCAGATCTGTTCAATTTATTTCGCAATTGTTCTCGTTGGTGGTCGAACAATATTCTGCTCTATTACATCATTAGTAAAGTCAGCATGACATCAACCTTTACACGCGTGCACTCTGCTCAGTTACTTTACGGGCGAATTTGCAGCAACAATGTAAAGGTTGACATCCTGTCAGCTGTACTTTGTAAAGTTATTGATGCGTAAACAATATTTGCCTTTTTGTGATGATGCAAGCAAAAATAAACGAAAGCCGATGACATACTTTCACAAGAGTTGTTGTCGTTCCATTCACGATAAAGTCAGTTTATACGTTATAAGTTAGCGCTAATAGATTATTTTCCAGTGCCATTTAGTATGATTTCCAGATGTCGAGTAACATATAGCGAGTAATATAACAATACCTACCTCTATGTAGCACCAATCAATTTTTCTGAAGTTGATTTTGTAGTAAGAAATAACCATTTTGAACTGATATTCTACAATAGAGCGAATTCCTAAATAAGCTTAATCTGTTCAGCGGGGTTAAAACTATGTAAAATTACCAAATAATATTTATGTACTCCATTTCCTTCCGTGGATATCGTAGAAGGAGACTAAGGAAATAAATTACCAGGAGACGGGCAGCAGCCTTGTCTTCCTGAGATTCCAACCACATACTGGGATCCCCAACCCGCCTGCCTAGCGTGGCGATTATGGCAAAACCCCCTCATGGTTATGAAAACCATGAGGGAGGCCTATGTCCTGCAGTGGGCGACAAATGGCTGATGATGATGATTTATGTACTACTACATACTACTATCAATTTTAATGAGATAGTTTGTGTTATTTATGATCGTGTTTCTTTCCTTTTACCACGGACTATTAAAACTGCATTTGAGAAGTGTTTTAAGGAGTCTCGTTTCGTTACGGTTAGTGATTTAAAACAGTGTTTTAATGTTTTGTTATCTACTAAAGACTTGTAAAGCAAACTTACTGGAAGCGTATAAAGCAGTACATGCGGGATACAAAAGGCTTTCAATAGCTCCGCGAAACGATCGCTGTCTATCCATAAAAGCCTACTGCCATTCCACTAAAAGTAGGACTCGTCTATTTTCCTCCTATTATTGTAACAGGCAGGGTCGCCGTATCAGGTAATATAAGGCTATGTACGTGCGGTCCCTGGGTAAAACACTTACTAAAAGACAGAAGGTCGTATGTATGTAGCCTATATACATCCCACTGCAGGGCACAGGCCTGCCCTCAGAGAAAGTGTATGGGCTTAATTACCACGCGTGCCCACCGCGGATTGGAAATTTCAGGCGCTGGGGTATGTGAACACCTCAGACACTCAGGTTTCCTCATGATGTTTTCCTTCACCGTTAGCGAGTGGTATTGCTACTATATCTTCACAGATGTACCTACGTAACTTAGAAAACAAAGTCATTGGTACATGCCGGGATTCGAACCCACGGCCTCCCGATTGAGACGCCAGCGTTCTACCGCACCGCTACCACCGCACAGAAGGTTACTATAAGCTTTATCATCACCTCATGGTAGCCTAGAATATGGTAGCCTAGTTTAGAAATGTGTGTTGCTCTAAAGTCTGACTCGTCTGAGCAGTGCTGACGTATTGTTGTTCGTCGTCAGCGGTGGTACTGTTAGTACTGCACAGTTTCGGTAATACCACTCAATATTGGTATTTCGGTATCTTCTTAGTCTACGGCTTCGATCCCTTAGGTAATGAAAGTAAATCCGCTCAGTGGAAACGAGGAAAACTTTCATGCGTCTAATGAAAATGTTGATATTAGTGGCCTCGCTGATTTTCGGTTGTTTCTTTTGTGCCAGGGAAATATTAGTTTAGCTTATTGTAACAGACGAAGTCTTATTATTTTTCTTGGATTATTATTTTCTGTGCAATGAATTAGAGACCTCGTGCTAAATACACCTGAAGTTTTTCTGAAAAACTTCCTCCAGGTCAGTAAACCTCATTCTTGTTATCTTAATCTTGTTCTCTCTTTCTATAATTTTCAGTATTTCAGAGAATAGGCGCTGTTCGATCAGCCTGCTTGAATATAAGTTTATCAAAAAATATTTGAATAGGAATAGGTAATGAGTTACATATATGGACAAATAAATAAATGTATTAAAAGAAAACAATTTGTTTTCACGACAGTTAGACGTAAATAATCTGTACTTAGCCTCATAGTTGAGCCACTGTAAGAAGCAAGCGCTGAGGTATGTAAACACCTTAGGTAATCAAGATTCCTCACAATATTTTCCTTAATTACTGGCGAGTGGTACTGTTACTATAAGTTCACCAAAGTACGAAATTCACAAAGCAAAATCATTGTTACATGCCTGGATTTCAACCCATGACCTAAGGCATATAAAGTCAGCGTTCTACCTATACGCTTTCACTGCAGAGACGCATGATAATATGTACTTATATAGAGCCACACTTCAAGTTGAGTAGCAGCTTTATAAAACTCCTTATCACTTTTTCAGCTCCACGGTCCACTCTATCATCCCTATATTAAAACCCATCCTTTAACACAGACTCATATAGACAAGATACAGCCAGCACTATGTTTATTTAGACAGAATTATCTGTATGCCTGTGCGAGGGAGTAAAGCGGCAACTGCGACACATTGTATTAAATTGTAACAGAAGGCCCAACTTTCAAATTACTTATAACTTTCGAAACCTGCGCTCATCATCCAACACAGTGGAGACTTTCATAATAGAAATTATGAAAGTATCCACTGTGTTGAACGACTTCATTTTTTTTTAGCCACTCTATATGCCAAATGCGTACATGTTTAGAAACTTCCGAATATGGAAGGATAACCCAATACAGGTTATAATAGGGGCGCAGGTTTCGTTCCGGTATAGCGTAATTAATATAATCGATTTAACTACAACTATGAATAGGAGAAGGAGGACCGAAGACCCTGAGATCGAGACGCCGGAGCTTTCGGTGTGGGCCTCATCTCTATTGACCATCTTTATACTTTGCGAATCAGGTTACCTCACGATGATTTCCGTGAAAGTTTCGATACTACAAATTCACAAATTATCTGCATAAATTAATTATATAATTATTAGTACAAACATTAACCTTTACACGTATGCACCTTTACTCGGTTACGTTACGGGTGACCTTGCAACAAAGATTTAAGGTTGAAATATGGTACTGCCTACGTGCCGGGATTGGAACCCAGAAAGTCACGCATATGCAGCGATGTTTTTTTGTATTATAGATTCTTTCTTACCTGTCTTCCTGTAAGTTTTTATTCTATCCGCAACAATTATTAGAAACTCCGACGCAATAAAGGAGGGTATATAAAGACACCTGCTATTATATGCGAGAGGGGGATGAAACCGCACTATGCAATAATGTGCCGCCATCTATGTTTATTAGAGAGGATATTATGTTTACTCTTGGCAAATGAAGAACAATCTCAGTATACCGATGAAAAAAAAACAATGTAGGGATAGGGCCAGGGAAGTTTAATGGCGAAATTTACTTATTAACGCTATCGAATTGTATCATGAAAGTAACAATCAAAATTATTGTGACCCTCATTAGTGCGTAAGACACAACATGATCGATAAAAAGAGCTCACTGTTAAGAATATCTTGAAAATTCTTAGTGCATGAGAAAACAATCCGTGCTAAGGCGACCTTAATAGTAATAGTATTTTTCCAGTGATGTGGATTGGCTATAAACCTCTATATTCTGAGGCTGTAAAAAAACCTAACATGAGTAGGTTAGGCTTGACTACTTATTTAAGCTGTCAGCGCTGACAACAAAAAAGCCTTAAAATCCTATCTTAGCTAACCAAATTTTACAGGCTGGCTTTTCTGGTAAACTACTAGAATTAAAGTTGTTCTTAGAACAACATACAGTGAATGTACTTAGTGTCATTAACCACTAGCAACTAGAGTCTCAAATGATTTTTTCTGTACTAATTATGAAATAGGCAGTTGCTTCAACACAAAGTCTAAGTCTGCATTGCACGGGGGATCCTAAATTATAGGAAATAGTAGTTCAAAATATAAAGAACGGAAATATATTTGGAGACTTTCTGTTGAAAAATTTGTCGAACTGGCTAAGCACATTGTAGTGAGCGTATACAGGCCCCCGACAGTGACTACAGCTTATTTAAATCAGTAGGTACTAGAGGATGTTTTAAAAGTAGCTTCAAGTAGTAGCAAGAAAGTTATAGTCTGTGGCGATTTTAATATCGACTTGCTAGTAGATTCCCGTTTACGTACAAAATTGAATAGTTATTTGTCGCTGCATGTCTTGCCCTTTGCTAGTATATCATTGACATCCTGGTCAAGTTATACGTAAAGCAAGAATCCCTTATTCAATTTCCCCTAAGAGCCAAGCACAATTTGGTGTTCTTCGTGCCAATACGTCATGTATTTGGGGGAATCCAAGGCGTCAGAAGCTCAAAGTGAAGGGCGGCCATCAAGCAAATGAGCTCATCACGTCATTCTTACCGCGAGCCACGGCTGCCAGCGGGATTATATTGATAATGAACGACGCTCTTTAGAAGAGGAAAACTTGGAGGAAATGTCGGAAGAGAGGCTCAGTGCTGCCATAAACAAATTGTTTTGTAAAGAAATGTCATCATGCTTATGGCATTAAGTCCGCCGTATTGTACAATAGTTTAAGTGCAATAAAAGTATTAATAATTATAATAATAATAAAAGATGCCGACAGTCTTCGTTGGCCTTGCGGTATCACGTCTGATTAGCGTGCCTCCGCGGGTTCGATTCTCGCTGGGGACCGCCGTACATGTGTATAAATGGCCTCAGTCTAATATATCCTTGCCTTGTTACCATAGTACAGGGTATCCTAGTTTAGGACCAGAACAAGTGATTGTGTTGTGAAGAAATTATTTATTTGTAAGACTAAGGCCGACTTGCATCATCTCCTAAATGTCACTTAAGATAAGATAAGATAAGAATATTCTTTATTGTATACCGGAAAAAAATGTTACAGAAACACCAATGACAAAAGAAAAGATACAATTGGCGGCCTTAGGTAGCTATTTAAATCGACTTTTGTATAAAGAATTTTAGTTAAATGCTGTTCAAGCCACATTTAGGAAAGTGGTGCAAGTCTGCTTAAATTTGGAGTTTTTTATCCTTCTTTTCTCCAATATGATAAAGATTTTGAAATCGACACCTATTTTAACTGGTCACGTTTTTAAGTCGCAGTTTCGGTGTTACTTTGATAAAAACATTTTGATTCCTCTCTTCTTTTGCTTGCATGCATCTTTGGCTTTTGTGGCACTTTTATGGTACATAGAGAGTTAAGTTTCTCAATAAATAGATGATCACCATAGGCCCTTTCGTCCGTTATGGATGACTTAGCAGTATCTAAGTGTTACACTTTTTGGAATGTCTAAAATTCTCATACCTAATGTAGGCCGAAGTGTCCGAAGTCGTGTCGAAATGGATTCGGTGCCTCCTGGCTCTTTTTTAATAAAAAGGTGATATTAACGTATCCACAATAATATTGTTTAAGCAGATATTATATTACATCTGCTGTCAAATAGAGTGTTTAAATATGTATAAGACTGTAATGCAATCTTTATCAGGAATTGAGCTCTTCAAAATAAACAATTGTGTTGCTCTGAAAACAAAGAGTTTTATTTAATAACACACATAACCTAGTAAATACACTGTTCAACTTAAATCACACTATCTTACCTGAAAACAAAGAAACGACATTAAAAGTTTATTATTTGTCAATTCCTTTTTATTCTATTAGATTTTAGAGAACCACAAAAAGCCACATCATTGTGTATGTAGCTACTCCTTTCAGCTGTCAAAACATTAGCTGCTTCATCAGCGGTGATAGCCGCCATTACTCACAGCGCCATCTACAGAATATCGTCGGTAAACAATTACCGACGCAACATACTAATAAAGTTAAAGAAATAAAGTTTCTTTACATCTCCCCTCACAAAGAAGAAAATTTTCATATAAATTTTCGTTTAAATAAAACTAAAAATAATTCTTATGTACGTACATAAAACTAAATCTAAATTGTCTCTTTATTAGGTATTGGTATGAGTTTACTTATATGAAAGAGATTTGACTCTAACTTTTTATGACCAGTATCAATTCTATATACTGAATTTGATATCTTTTCAATAATCTGAAATGGACCAATCCTCAACTCATCCAACTTACTTCTATTTAGTTTATTGCCATTCTCTACATATACTATATCTCCTGTATTAAAAACATGTATAGATCTATTTTTATCAAATATTTGTTTATTATAATTATGTGATTTTATTGAGTTTTCAAATGCTACTTTTCTATCTCTAATCCATTCAACCTCTGATATATCTTTTTTTAGTTCATTCGGCAATAAGGAAATATCTGTACCATCTAATAGATATTTAGGTGCAAAACCGGTAACTGTGTGTTCTGTACTATTATACTTTTCTACACAGCTATGAGCAATGGTGGTCCATGCTGTTTTATTATTAGTTTCATTTATTTTACACCTAATTTTGTTTACAAGCGTTTGGTTCAGTCTTTCATTCAAGCCGTTTGAAAACGGGGCATTTACAGCAGTAAAGATCATTGTTATTGACTTTTCTTTTAAAAACTTTTTGAATTCCTTTGAGTTAATACCCGGATATTGATCAGTCAAAAGCATTTCAATTTTACTTGAGTCTGTTACATTATTGATCAGTTTAACAAAATCATGAGCACTTTGGGTTTTTGAAGTAACAATATAAGCGTATCGCGAAAAGTGGTCTACAAGAAGATGTAGGTATCTTTTCGTGGAGCGTGATCCTCCAAAACCTCCTATTGTGTCTATGGAGACTATTTGGAAAGGTTTTGTGGCAGGTCCTAAATGTGACATCAAACCATATTTTTCCTGCCCTCTCGTTTTATTCTTTATGCACGTCTCACAACATTTACAATGTCTTTTAATATTCGTAGTTAAATTTCTTGCTGTATATAGCTTACTAATTTTGTTTTGCATTTGTTTCACACCTAAATGAAACATGTTTTCATGTACATCTTTAATGAGTTTTTTACTGAAATCTTCTGTCAAAATGATTTTCTCTCGTTTTTTATCCTTTTTATAGAAAATATTGTGTTTTGATATTAATTTTTGTATATTGTTTTGTATGTCTTCATTGTTTTCTTGATCTGTAACAATATCATTTAATTTTATAACGTTTACAATTTTTAACTGTTCGTCCGAATCTTCGTTAGCATCCAATACTGGGTTTCTACTTAAACAATCCGCTTCTATGTTTTCTTTTCCTGGAGCGTATTTAATTTTAAATTCATACTGCGATAGATAATATGTTAAGTCTCCTAATTCGTCATCTGTTCTTGATCTTATATTTAAATTTTCCAGTGGCTTATGATCTGAATATACTGTAAACGATTTCCCTATTAGCCAAAATTGCCAGTATTTTATTGCCTCTTTAATAGCTAGACATTCTAAGTAAATTGCTTTTTTTCTCTTTTGTGATTCGTTTAATTTTTTTGAGAAGTATGCCACTGGCTTATCTTTTCCATTTGGTTGTGTTTGTTTTAAGATTGCCCCAATACCCTCCAAGGAAGCATCCGTTTGTATAATTATTGGTAAATTCTGATCAAATATTTCTAAGATTGGCTGTGAACACAATAAGTCTTTTATAGCTTGAAATGATTTTTGACAGTCTGTAGACCAAATAAATTTCTGATTTTTTCTAAGTAAATTATGAAGAGGTTCTAATAAGACAGTACTTTTTGGTATATATTCATGATAGAAATTAATTTTTCCCAAAAATTGTCTAACATTTTTTTGTGTTTTCGGTGTTGGGAATTTTTTTATTGAAATTAAATTATCTCTAACTGGTCGTACTGTATTATTATGTATGATATGACCAAGATACTTCACTGAATCTGAAGCAAATGTACATTTTGTGAATTTTAGTCTAAAACCCTCCCTTTTTATGGCCTCCAGCAGTTGTGTTAAATGACTAATGTGTTCTGAAAAAGTCCTTGAGAATATCAAAATATCATCTATGTAATTGACTGCAAATTCAGTTAGTTTGTACTTCCTTAAAATGTTACTAAGTACCCTTTGAAAAATAGCCGGTGACGTTTTTAAACCAAATGGTAAACATGTCCATTGGTAGTGACCTTCTTGTGTTACAAAGGCAGTTTTCTTTCTATCGTCGATTCTTAGCGGTATAGACCAGAATGCCGAATTTATGTCCAGTGTCGTGAAATATTTTTTGTTTCTTGTCTTGATCACAAGGTCGTCGATCAGTGGGAACGGCTGAGCTTGAGGCACTACTATTTTATTTAGGTCTCTGAAATCTATGCACAATCGTGATCGTCTGTTTTCTTCTTTCTTGAACGCCAAAGTCACTGGTGCTGCAAATGGACTGTAAGATTCCTCTATAAGATTTCTGTTAAGTAACTCAGCTATTTGCGTTTCTATTTCCTTCTTGTCTTCAACTGAACACTTATAAGGTCTTTTACTACAATATTTGTCCATAAGTAGATCAATACGTGCTTCATATTCTTTGACCGTGCCTATATCATATTTGTCTTTTGCAAATATTGTTTTGTAAGTATCTATCAGTCTATGTATTTCTGACTTTTGTTGAGTATTTAAGTTACCCATTTTTATTTTGAAATCTTCCTCTTTTATATGTTCATTAAAGTTTATTGAACCTTGGTTCATTTCTATTTCTACTTCCTTAGAAGTATTGTTTTTATTGTTATCCTCGTTTATGGGATCTTTTTCTTCTTTTATTTCTTCTATTTTTTGGGTAATCTCCAATTTTTCATTTTGAACCAGTCTGAATTGTTTTATCATATCCAGCCCAATTAAGAAATCGTATTTGAATTCTTCTCCATCAATTACATGTACATCAGCGTTTCCCTCGATGTCCAAAATCTTTACTTTAATTGTTGTCAAACCAGTAGTCTTTTTTACACCATTAATTGTGATTAGGTTATCACTTCTTGAGTTGTTTTTTCTTTCTTCTTTTAACCTTATTAATTTTGAATTTATTATAGATACATTTGATCCAGAATCATATATTCCATATGTTTCTAATTGTGCATTTAATAATATTTTTACTTTAATTAATGGTGTAATTATTCGTTTTTTTGGTCATCCTCATTGAGTTCTACATCTATGACTGAGTTGTTTATGGCTTTGTAATTGTTTCTCTTATAATTTTTATCTTCAGTCTTTTTGTACCAACACTTTTCTTCAGGATGGAACCGGGAGCCTTTATTTAAACTTTCACATGTTTTACATGGTTTTGTTTTGTCTGTCTTTCCTTTATACTCGTAAGCACTCTTTTTATTCTTGGTAAAATTATTTTTGTTCACTACATGTTCGTATTTTCCAATTTCATTATAGAGGTTTGATGTTGTCTTTATATCTTCTTTATCAATTTTCTCCATTACATAATCTGGTAACCCTATTACAATAAGATTTATCATTGTTTGGGTGTCAATATGTTTGTTGACCTCTAGTAATAATCTTTCCTTTTTTGTGGCGTATTCTAGTAATGATCCAGCTTGAAATCTGTATGTAAAAGCATATTTGATTTGGGACCAACCTTTATTGCCATATGTTTCACGAAAATTGGCTTTCCATGCTGTCCATTCCGAGTTCACTGTCATTTTTATTAACATGCTAGTATACCAATCTAGGCATTGTTTTTCTAGTAGATGTTTTAAAATGCCTATTTTATCTTGATCCTGTATAATCTCGAACCTTTCACATTCACTCTCAAAGTCACTAATCCATTGGTTAGCACTAGACGTTTTATTTGAAAATTTTTCGAGCATAAATTTTTCAGCTATTTTTCCTATATTTTTCTTCTCCGGTGCCTTGTTATTAGTGCTGTTAACTGAAAGCATAGTGTTTTCCGTAATCTCTTCTAAATACTGGTCACCAAACTGTACGTTTTCACCTTCATCTAGGTATATTTCCCTCAAATCTGTAGTAAGCGGGATCCATACGGAGCGTGTTTGGTGTCTTTTTTTAAGGGCATTTCTTATTTTCGTATACACACCTGAAGATGCTAAGGCTGTGTGCTTACTTATGAACTGCAGCTCATCTGGTACCTTAAAAACACATCCGTCGGGTGTCTCAATTGAGGTTATGCATATGTGATTTGTTTTTCCGTCCGTTGATCCCAATACCACAAATTTAAACCGTAATTTTTCCATTTCACTTTATTTTAACCAGTAATGTCGTTTTATAAGACTGTAATGCAATCTTTATCAGGAATTGAGCTCTTCAAAATAAACAATTGTGTTGCTCTGAAAACAAAGAGTTTTATTTAATAACACACATAACCTAGTAAATACACTGTTCAACTTAAATCACACTATCTTACCTGAAAACAAAGAAACGACATTAAAAGTTTATTATTTGTCAATTCCTTTTTATTCTATTAGATTTTAGAGAACCACAAAAAGCCACATCATTGTGTATGTAGCTACTCCTTTCAGCTGTCAAAACATTAGCTGCTTCATCAGCGGTGATAGCCGCCATTACTCACAGCGCCATCTACAGAATATCGTCGGTAAACAATTACCGACGCAACATACTAATAAAGTTAAAGAAATAAAGTTTCTTTACATATGTACCTAAAATTCTTCAATTCAATTCAATTCTTCATGAATTTTTTATTTAATTGTATATTAATGTACATAGAAGTATAAAAATATACAATGTAGAAATATATAAAGTAGAAAAATATATAATAAATAAGAATCCTACCGTGGTTTATAGCTCTACCTAGTTTTTATTCATAACACAACAAAAAGAAAACAAATTGAAATAAGGAACTGGACTTAACTAATACCTTAGCTCTACCTTAAATTCCTGCGGCATTTTTATTAAAATTCAGCCAGAGAAACGACTGAATTTTATTTTCGAAACGCCACTTGAAGAAACGTTTAATCCGCACCTTCTGAAGTAACCAAACTTTCTAGGAAAACTTTGCCTAGACATGCAAATGTTGTCTAACCATCAATTCAAAATACGTCTTCTACGTCGCAGAACTCAACTTACGTTGAAAAGAAATGTTTGCTGCGAGTAATTTTATTTTTATTTTAATCCTGCTTTTAAAAGATTTCCCTTACGATACGGCTCTAAAAATCGTTTTTAACGTAATTTTCCTCTTGTGTACCAAACAACATGCACTTTCCTCCGACTTCTTGAAAACCCGCCAGTCTCTTCCTCAATTTTTCAACCGACATGGTCACCCTACACCGGCCTAATACTTTCCTCTACGTAGCACGTCATAAAGGGGAAATTGCCATCCTAGTTGAATTCATCCCCGAATGAAACCGGAGCGACGAGTGCCACCTTTAGACGGGGTTTTCCCACTCAAACAATTTTTTTCTCATCCCAAATAAATTATTATCGTTTGTATAATAATTTGGAAATAGGAATTTACCGTGATCTGCTCAGTTTCCATCGTGAACACCATTCACGATAAAACTAAGCCGAACAGAAATTACAAAAATTATAAAAACGATTGTAATTTGTCTACTTAGTTTCTCCGCAGTTAAACTAAGTATACTTTGACAAAATAAGTAGTTTTATCATGATGTTAAGTTGCTTAGAGTCTTTGTTACTCGACTATCAAACGCAAAATTTACGCAAAAAAAATTAAGTCAAATGTCATTATTTGTCATTTACATGATTTCAGCCCGTCACTTCACAATAAAACTTAGAACCGTAAACTGTATCATTCGTGGCATGTAGTGTGTTTTATTGGGGTTTCGTACCCAAAGGGTAAGGGAACCCTATTACTAAGACTCCACTGTCCGTCTATCTGTCTATCACTATCTCATGAACTGTAATAGCTAGACAGTTGAAATTTTCACTTATTAAGACGTGAATGTCAATGTGCGTGATTTTGACAGCTTGAACTACAGACCGTAGTGAGCAGGTTTATCGGATCGGAGGAATGTGTGGGATTATGTGTTTTATTGTCAGTATTTATTTTATTTACAGTGTTTTTATAAACAACACTGTGTGCAAGGAAATCGTTTAAAAGTATGTCACGGTTTCATTTGGGAATACTTATTACGATGTGAATGTCAATGTGCGTGATTTTGACAGCTTGAATTACAGACCGTAGTGAGCAGGTTTGTCGGATCGGACGAACCCGCTCCCCTGTAATAACATCGCATTTTCCTGGAAATTTTAGTGCCGTGTGGACCAACGAAGCAGAATAAAGGAGGCGGTCGTTTAATTCACAAATAACTTAACACAAAAGGTGCGTCTAGCGCCTAGGGCTTTGAAGGAGGTTTTACTAATGTTTGTCTGTCTGACTCTATGTTCCTTTCTATGTAGAAAGGTACTCTCTAAAAGTCTAAACAGTTCGTGTGAATTGAGTGCACTTGGCCTCTGTCTCATGAAGTCTCATCTGATTTTTAGCGAAGACAGGGCCTATGATGTTACGTGCTTGTCTCTTGGGCGTTGTAACTCCATCAAACAAGAACAACAAAACTCGAATAAAACAGACGCGACAAATTGCGGCGACAGGATTTGTTCAAATTTTTGCTGTAATAAATACATTAGTCTGAGCATAAATATTGAACGACAATAAAACGTAGGTTTTCTTTAGAAATAAACATCCATAACAATAATAGTAACTTCTATATAACACTATCCTTGTCCTGATCTCTAACTAGAATAACCTGTGCTATGGTAACCAGGTAAGGATATCAAGTACGGCGGTTTTAGTGGGAATCGAACCCACTACCTCAGATTTGGTAGTCATGCATGTTATTGATCTACGAGGCACTGGCTAGTTAGACTACTCATGCTATAAATTTAAACTATTGTTTTGGAGGTACAATAAATTGATTTCTTTACTTTTTTGTGAGATTATGCAAAACCTTAGTCTTCTCCTGTAGCGGATTTAAAGCTGGTTTATAGCAGTAACTCCTCTCATAAACCGGCTTTACCTCGGTCTTAGGAGTGTTTCAATGGAATCGACTTTTTACAAAATAAGACCATCAATGTGATATTTTACTTTGAGGTTAAGTCTACTACTTACTCTTATCTATTGAGCGGGCTTTCTCAGCCTTCTTCAATGTGTTTGTGGTGCGGATGATGATACAAAGTCTCGAGATAGTAAGTTTGTAGGTACAAATTACACAGGTCCTCTTTAGTATGCGAGAACATGGAAACGTTTAGTTTGTACCAAGTGTACACATACTCATTGCAATGAGACACCGTACGTACATTTTATATGGTAATCCTAAATAGTAGGTGCTACTTGGAATTTACCAGACAGAACCGCCGAGGACCCAGTATTCCTGAGCAGTGAGCAAACTTAGTTAACAAACCAAAAACGGGATTTATTTCCGTATGGATGGATGGACGGATGCGTGGGTCTTATAACATAGGCAACCACATCTAATTTAAAAACAACTCAATTCATCACTGTGAATTAGAGCCACTTACACTTTTAAAATGGAAAACCATCTATTTTCTGATAAAATTATTTGACAGTACGACCGTTTTTCAACATTCTTTAACGAAGCCAATAAGACAAACTTTTACGACGTTTTAATTACATTGGAACAGCCGTTCTTCAAACCAAACGTGACAGCATGACCCTATAGATAAATAAATCAGAAAAACAATTAATATGTGTAGCCGAGTCCAGATAATCCAACACAACATACAGCGTAGTAACGTGCATTGCTACATTTTTCATACATTTTAACACACAAAAACAAGTGCTAAGGGCTAAGGCGCGTTATAATGTATGAAACATTGCACATCATCATCATCAGCCATTTGATGCTCACTGCAGGACATAGGCCATTACATTGCACATTACGTCGTAAATGATTCGGAAATGTACAGCCGATAGCACATCATCCTTGCACTCTTCATGAAGAAGTATAGTGATTTGTAAGAAAGAAATGAAATGAAATGAAATGAAAAAACTTTATTGTAAAACGGTTACAAAAAAAATGGTTACCAGCTCCCAAACTAGGATTCCCTGTGCTATGGGTAGCCAGGCTTCTTCCAAAATACAGGTCACTATATAATATATAAAGGTCGCATGTCTACGAATATTTTTGATAATTTATCATTATACATATTTGCCTTGTTACCGTAACACAGAGAAGTTTGTAAAGAGGTTCGAAATTTCACCGATGCCTACACTTGGCCAGAGGTCGCGGGTTCAAGTCCCGGCATAGGTGGAATTTTTAGGCTCTAAATAGGTTTTTTTAAAATTGTCCTCAGCACGGGTTAGTGCAACAAAAAGAATATAACATGGTAGTCTAAACTGATCAGCAATTGTAATGAAGTAAAAGGGACTTCAGGAGAAGACTTGACGGAAATATCTTTATATACCTAGCAATAATCACTGGAATATTGAAATAAGTTTGATGACCTACTATGCAATAAAAATTGTCCAAAACCGAAATTGTAGATTACAATCTCCTTGCGTGTACTTCTGGTTAATATAATGCCCACATTACCGACGAGAGGGCCTGAAACAGTATGCGGTAATCCAATGATTAAGTTATTTATAAATAAGTGAGTTATAATAAAGGCCGCGCAAGTTTGTCGTTGTACCACTGCGGGGTGTCTCCGCTATACTGATTCAAAATCTCACGCCTTGTCGAAGTCACTATTGCTTTCTCGCTCAAACACAAAACTGTTTGTGAATAAGATAGTGCATATGCTTCTATGTTAGTACAATAATCAGGGTGGCAGCCGCCAGAAGACCGCCCGTCGGCATCATGTTAGCATAATGACAATTCACCGACAAATTAATTAAAAAACAAAAACCACTCGGGCTTTTTGAAAGCTCTAAAGGGAACTGTCCCATTTAGGCTTGTTAATGTTGGTCACACGTGCTTTTGTTTTTGGTGATAGGGGAAATGTTCGATGCGAGTGTTACGCTACAAACTCTACTTACCCTTTGTACACGAATTATGCTAACCACACAAGCATGGACAAGTAAAAAAAAACACCCTCTACGTAATAAGATTATTTATACAACGTCCAGTGGCACCTTCACTCACACCACACAAGATGGGTGAAGGGACTACTCGGACGCTGCAGTGCCTGGGACATTGATTTTGTAGATGAAGTAGGCTTGCCCAGCATGTATACCATCTTGACAGCTTAGTCGGGCTAGCCCACAGGAAGTAAGTAACTTACGATAAATAAAACAATACAAGAAACACCAAACACAATAAAATAAAACATCGAAGTACCGCGTTAATAAATTAGTGAACTATGAAAGAGCACGCCTTCATTTATCCAGTAATAGCTCTTATAAGTATTAGCATTAGTATAATATGTTGTACAAGGAAAGACTGGCCCGTTAGACCATCATGCATTACTTTACGGGTGGCTGCAACGAAAATGTGAAGCTTGATCACGTCAATTACGCCAGACCAATGAAATAGGTGTACACAGAAATAACAATGCTAGGCAACTCTACAGACGAATGCGACAAAGAGGTATGTATTATAGTTATGCGGTTTGAACGTGCCTTTGTAGTTTAACTCAATTTACCAAATGAACTTAGAACTATACGGTGCTGATTGGATAGAAAGTACATGTTGAGCATTTCTCTAATTGGGAAGAGTGGAGAGATAAATGTGGAGTTTCTTTGTTAGCTTCTTCTCCGCATAATCTATTAATTGTTAAACTAACAGTTTTGACCTTCATTAAGTAAACATTCTGTTTTTAAAGTGACCAAATTTTTGAATTTCACTTTGTCTTGGACTTTATTATTGTGTAGTATGTGAAACGAACTGCGATTAGACTAAGGTGTTACTAATGCAGCAAGTACTGGTAGATTCCCGAAGTATTATATTTTAAGCACCGAATTCAGGTTACACCGAAATCAGAAAACAATGCACCGAAATCAGAAAATAGTGCATCGAAATAATGAATGTGCTAATTTTCGTAAGCATTTTTCAAATTGAATGGAAAATTATCGTAAATGTTTATCAGGAGACACAGGATTTTTAAGTCAAATGATGTGAGCAGAAACATGCATAATTGGGTTTTTTAGCTTGCCTTTCCATTGTGCAAGGTCTTTGATAGTCAACTGCAATGATGTGTAATATCCAAGTACAACTTAGTTTGATTCTGAAAAGAGTCACGGAAGAAAACTTTACTTCACATGCATCGACTGCCTCGTTGGACAAGCCGTTAAGGCGCTTACTACCAAGATAGAGGTTGTGGGTTCGATTCAAATGGTACGTTACATTTGTACAAATGACCTCAGTCTGGGTGTATTTCCATGTTTGTGACATCCTTGCCTGGTTACCATAGCACAGGGTGTCCTAGTTTGGGACCAGGTCAAGTGATTGTATTGTGTGGAAGTTATTATTATTATTATTATTATTATTATTATATATCGGACCATAGGTCTTTTTCGACATTCCCGGAGATGCATAATTTTCATCCAGCTGTCACCAGTGTTCATAACATCGTCAGTCTGACGAGGAGGCGGACGTCTCATGCTGTATTTGACAGTAAAAGCTTTTGACGTTCTTCGGTATATATGACTAACTTTTTAAGTTTTTCTCCTTTGCAGTGGCTTTATTTAATAGAGGATGCCTACGATCATGTGTGTTTAAAAGAATGCCCATTATTTTAATACATATGCTCATGCTAAACGATGCTCATACGTTTATTAAATAACGCCACTTCAAAGCAGAAACACCTAAAAACATACAAACTTTCTTTTGAAAAAATAAACACAACCATTTTAAAAGTTGATAATTAAAGTTATCGTATTTGCAAACTCTAATTGACGTATTTCAGGAATTGTGATTTTAGGGGTAACCCGGTATACTAATGGAATACGTAGTCCATCTTTATCACTATACTAATGCATCGCTCTGGTGAACTAAAGTAATGATACAGACAAGATATAAGTAAAGAAATTAATGATATATAAATTCAAATCGATTCTGATTCTAAATTTAAAATCGATTATTCGGATCCCAAGATAAGTTCCCACGAGATAGAATCACAAACTCTATTGCAAATGTTCTAGTATTTATTTATATGTAGTGTAGGCACCAATCGCAATTGTATGCGTATTTTACTGGAAACAAGCACAATTTATCAAGCTGACTACCTACTACAAGTGTGGTGAAAAGCTGTCGATGCCAAAATCTCTACAGCACTGACACAAAGAACATTGTTATGTCGGTACTACAACTGAAGTTGACATTCGCTCGCGTATTGCTTTTGTTTTACATTTATGTAGACACACCTTGGCAGGGCGGTTCGCTGGATTTCCCATGGGCGTCGTAGTCTAACATCTCGACAAAGTTATCAATATTATCCAAACAATCTAAATCCAACCATACGCCTTCGGATATAAGCTCTAGGTAGGAAGTAACGAAAAGTTGGTCAGTCCTTTTAGTCGGGCGACGCGGCGTCCGCAGTTTGATAGCAACTTCATGTCTTGGTCATTGAGTCTGATCTGGGATTTGGGAAATGCAAGGATACTGTGTATTGTATCGAACCCCCATTTGTTACAATACAATAGAGCCGAGTCCAGCTTTGGTGTAACTTCTAATAAGCTCGTGTTGGACAGTATCCACAGTTCTAAAGATAGACTATCATTTCAGTTTCAGTTTTATGTATATCGAGTCATATTGCTTAAGAATACGTAAAACGTGAATAAAGAATACGTACTGCACATCTGTGGTGAAACACATTGAGGCATTACTTGCAGAGCCACTTAGAAGTTGACAAGCATTTTTTAATGTTTTTAAGACCTAACTTCGATCTTTTGTAAGGGCTTGCACGCACTAGATGTTGTGTGACGTATGGTGAAATGAAGCAGCAAATTAATTTATTTTGCTTGTAAATATACTGAAGCTCTGATACTTGCGGTACGATTTTTCCATTTCTTTCACCCGCACCCGCACGCAAGTGCGTTCGGTCCCTTAGTTGCATAAAATAAATGCTTCTATTCACATCGGATAAAAAGTAATTCTGATCTCTACCAGCGGAGCTCAATAATTTACTTTCTATTATTTATTTTTCCACTTAATGGTTTCCGTATCTAATGCGTTTTTAGATTAATCGCCGTTGCGACACGTTACTTTTTCGGTGCACGGTACTTTGAGTAAATAAATCTACTATCTATCATTAATCTTTTACAATTTATTAGTCGATTCTTAGGTGAGGAATTTCTCCCGTGATCGCGCGCGGGCGGTGGACGTATTTATTGCTTTGGAGCTTGAAAAACAAATGAAAGTGTGACTGACTTCAACTTTTTACGGCTTTTTATCTTTACGTTTTTTTGGAAGGTCGCCTAATCAATGGACCCTTCTCTCTTTATTTCTATTTTATGAAGCGAGTTGCGTTGAAAGGAGAGATTAGACTTTGGGATGGTCACGATGACAGCCGTGTTGATAACATTATGGTTTGGTTGCGTGTGTCGCTGGTGTCACTTTTATTTGGTTTGTTTTTATGTTGTTCAACATATGTTTTTAAATTTGTTAATTTCTTTTTCACAAGCTTTAGTTGACGTCTTCGTTCACACTTTTTGTGAATCCCAAAACAAGCTCTATGCAAATTCGATTCGGCCAAATAATTGCCTATCTCATTCAAATCAAATCAATTAAATTAACATGTATATATTCAAAATAACACAGAAACTGCGACTTATTGAACGTTACAAGTTAAACTAGGTGTCTATTTCAAAATCTAGATAATTTTGGAGAAGAAATATGAAAATATGAAAAAATATAAACGTAGTTCTTAATTAACAGAGTATACATGTTATTCTAAAACCTACAACTCATACATTGAACTGGCTTTAATTATAGATATCTACACTAAGATCTACATAATCTTTAGAGTTATAGTAGCATTTTGGCACAATGTGTTATCTATCTATCTATCTACACAGCCCATGAAAGACGCCTAGGCACTATTGGGCATAGGCCTCTCTGACGGTGAATAATAGACGTATGAAAGTATAACATAACATCACTTATCGATCTCTACGCGAAGTTTTAGACCATATGGAACTAAAAGCAAATCACCCTCTAAGCAAAGAAACGCTATTAGACACCACGTGGGACCCGAACCCCCGTCCCCGGGGTGCTAGGTAACCGCACTCACTAACGCAGAAGCTTTTTAGCGCAGAAGCTACACACAACACCAACGCCTTTGCGGTACAAAGCATGAAGGGATCCGTACCATTATCTATACAACATTTGAATATTTCAAGCGTCTACCTGTTGCCGTTATTAATATCGAGCAAAAAATGGCACAAAACACGTTTGTTGTATGGGAGCCGCCCTTAAATATTTATTTTATTCCTTTTATAGTATTTGTTGTCATAGCGGAAATAGAAACACATCACCTGTTTCAACTGCCTAGCTATCACGGTTCATGAGATACAGCCTGCTGACAGACATATAGACAGACGGACAGACAGACAGACGGACAGTGAAATCTTTGTAATAGGGTCCCGTTTGGCACCCTTCTGGTATGGAATCCTAAAAAAAAGGTACGCTGATTACTGTTTTAACGTTGCCGTAGGTACTTTCTGAGGAGAAGTTTGAAATATTTATTGTTCTCGAGAACAATATTGTTTTTATTTGTTGTTATTCTATTCGCGAGCAACGGGATTAAGTAGCAGGTACATTTTTTTATCTTTCATACTTTTAAGAATCTGAATACTAGGAAAGGCCTCGAAAGTTCAGTGACTTAACTTATTTAGCTTCAAAGCAAATAAATTAATAAAATATTTGTATTTTTAATAATAAAACGGCTGTCAGAGGAGGTAAGTAAAGTGTTTTACTGGAAGCAGATTCGCAATAAAATGGTCCGAAAGAGATTCTTTTCGGCGATGACACTGCCAATTGAACTGAACAAGACTAACTCAGCTCTCTATATTGAAGAAGAAAGAGGATATTTATTTAAAATGTACAATTTAAATAAATATCCTCTTTCTTCTTATTTAAAATAACACAGAAACTGTGCCTTAATGAACGCAACAAATTAAACCAAACATTTGAAACCCAGATTTTTTTGTGAAAAAAATGGACAAAAAATAACGCCCAGAAGAGAGCTGAGTTAGCCTTCTGACATTGAATAATTGTCCCCAGAGGCTAGGTAGTGTACTAACCGTGGTTCCGCCGGTGCACATTTTTACTTTTACCGCTAATTGGTGCAACGGGGGGCTGCAGCGGTGTCTGGTGTGTCCCTGGGGAAAATATTAGAGCGAGACGACTTTTCAATGTCGTATCACGTTGGGGGTGATTAATTTTGATGGGTTTGTTGGATATAAAGTTGTGATTCTGCATTTTTTTACCTTTGGAGGTGTGAAGTGTATTAATAGTAACGATTTGTAATGGTACATTTAATTTATAGGTAACTTTTAATGGAACGAGAAAAAAAATTTCAAAATATGTGCCAGGAAAGTATAGTCGAACTGTATATATAATATAAGATAATAATAAAAACTTCCACATTATACAATAATTTGTCCTGGTTCTAAACTAAAATACCTTGTATTATGGTAACCAGACAAGGAGATCAAAAACACCCCATTTGTAGAAAAAAAGTACAGCGGGCTCGAGTGGAAATCGAACCCACGAAGAATTCCATTTTGGTAGTCAAGCGTTTCAGTATGCCGCTGATAAGGTTGGTATGCTGGCGATTGCACGTTTCGACGTAGGTATTTTAAAAGAGCCCAAAACCGGACTGCACAAATGTCGGACAATGTCTCATGCTAAAAATCAGCGCCGACCGGTGTTGCATGCATCTCCGGGCGACATTTTGCTGACCATTTGCCAAAAACTTTAAGATAAGAAAATAGCCTAAGAATATTTGTGGTTGTTAACACCACAACACAGCACCTTTATGTCGTAATTTTCTATAAAACATTAAAGATAACGATAATTATGTAAGCTTATGTCTATATTTATGTATAAAGTGTGTTTTTGGCAACAAATGTAGTTCACTTTCACTTTCTATGTTTTTTTTCTATGCACACCTAACTTTCCTCTACCTAACCTTTTTCCGAAACAAAATTAAACTTCAAAATCCCACTCAGGCCTCCCTCAAATCCCCAGGCTCTAACAACGAACCTCAATACTCTAGTGAGATCCCTTGTCCAAACCCGGAGCGTATCTGCAAAATTTCACGCACCCTTTGTAATGATATGACTACGAGGGCCTCTTATCTATATCTACCCCAATTGCGTGAAAGAACAAGGTGTTCTTCACTCTTAAAACACGGCTAATATTTAATTTTGTCACGACGATTTCCACGCTGCGAGATATTACACCAACCAAGCGTGTTTTGCCTTTGGTCTGAATTTGAATCTCGCATTGGGGAACCAACTTAGATTGGAGTGACATTGCTTTTATACCATGGAAATCATATAAAAAACAGGGAAAAGTTTAAAAATAAAACAATAAAAATATTTTTTCAGCGTTTTCGGGGCCACAAAATATGCGAAAAATTAAGTTACTCTAATAACATAAAACTTATAAGTTTTCGTTTTGTTATTGGATTCTGAACATTTTCTTATTAGGGTGTAAACATTTTTTTACGAGATAACTCAAATATTGATAAACGCTTCATACATATAAGGCGTTACGTTAGGGAGTGACGTCATAGTCTAAGGTCGATTTTTAAGGCGCGTTTTAGTACCACGTGACTGGTTCCGGCTGGTTCCGGCCGCCTGGTTACATTACAAAAAGTATTGGTCGCAGAGAAAAAAACAATGCCATGTTTATTTATCTTTTAACGTGTCCTCTCCTATTCTATTAAAACATTTTTAGTGCAAGTACTCCATTAGACTGCCTCGTTGGTCTACCGGTATCACGTCTGAATACCATTCCAGAGGTCGTGCCCTCGATTCCCACTGGGAGCCGCAGTATATTTGTACACATGGCCTCAGTCTGGGTGTATTTTCATGTTTGTGATGTCCTAGCCTGGTTACCATAGCAAAAGATATCCTAGTTTGACCAGGATAAGTGAGGGTTTTTATTATTATTACCGAAGCCAATTAGATACTTCTTATATCATATTTGTGTAGCGTGTAGTTTTATTATGTAAAGCCGGATCTCCTACATACACGTTTCATTTAAAACTCCTAAATATTATTTTTATTTTGATTTCGGAATGTTTCAAACAGGTTTTTCTAATGAACCCCCCATTTTTTTAAGTAATGTCATTATAACAGACAACAATAAAACAATATGTGAAGAGAGTGTGCTTCTTTATTCTCTTACTCGGACCAAGGCTCAAAAGCTGCGATAAGAAAGTCCTACTATATCTTATTGGCACTTTCGATAGAGGATCAAGTAATATTTCGTACTGCTTTAGGGATGAAAGCACTTCCTATTTCTGCATCTATATAGTGCTATACAGTCAACCTCTGCTAAAAACTAACGGTCTTGTTTATAAAAACACGATTCCTCTAAAGCACTCCTCAGAGGCAGTTTACTAATCTGTGATTACTTCTTTCCGTTGTAAAACTCCACCAAACTAATTTAATCGTCGTTTATGGAGTGTTTTAAGAAATCGTCTATTTGTAAATAAGACCGTATACATATTTTTGATCGACAGACATACTTGAACATTTTAGGCATGCATTAAATTTGTATCAAACTCGACCTTAGAAATAAATGGATGAACCTTCTTAGCAATAACGGAAGTGAGCACTTCTTTCGCAATCCATGTCACGACCTAGCTTACAAAATACGTTCAGTACGGATTAAAATGCTAATTAATTAAAACGCTAATTTTCCGCGGAATTTAGCAAAGTAATTTTCACATTGTAGTGCTATTATGGATTTCCGCAAAGTAACGCCTGATTAATTAATTTCAATAAAGTATCTTTATTCTAAGTTTCAAGATAATACGGTTACAACTGTTGTAATTCCCATACAGACTTTGGCAACCGTTTTTACCCTTATACCGTTTAACCCACATACGTAAGTCAAGTCCAAGGCTTGTACTTTTCTCAAATAATAGTCGGAATTTAAATCTAAGTAGTACCTAGGCAGTTTTTTTACTTTCGAAAATCAATTAATTTTTTTCCTGTGTTTAAGTGTTTGTTTTTTTTTACAGCTTTCTATTTGCAAGCCAGTTCGAAATTTAAATAAAACCTTTGATAAGTTACTTCCTTGGTTGCCATGTTTCAGACTAAATGATCGTTCCATTTTTAAATTACACGCCAGATATGAGTTTATTTTGTAATTTATTTGGCTGCTAAAACACGACAGATATGGATTTTCATACAACTTTTGCCAGCCGCTGCTCGCATGTACTCGTATTTGGGCAGTACAGCAATTTAGATTTATCTCGAAGAAGTTTGTCAAAATAATGCTCAAATTTCCAAGCATGTTTGAGAAAATTATATTATTAATGTTGTGCTGTAACTTGTAGTTCATGATGTGGCAGACAGTACCAATTTCTTATGATTACGAAAAGTCTAGTCATCTCTTCTTTTCTTAGAATATAATAAAAATAGAGATCACCAGAGAGTTCAAAGAAAAAATTCGTAACGTAGAACCATATAGGGAAAAAAGGAAGAAAGTGTTGGAAAAATTGATGGGCTTTAGTCACGAACCAATAGTTTGCCCTGCTGAGAGGGGTACCTGAATATTATTATATTTTCCGGAAGAGATTTTGCTGCGTGAGGGTTTTTTGGAGAGTCCAACGAGTCATGTAACAAAATCCTTACATACATAATTATGAAAATGGGGGTTCTATGAACCAGTTTTACTACGGTAAAAATTTGCTGTTATATATACAATCAATACCACAGGAAGGACTTGAAGGAAAATATCGCGAGGAAACCTGAGTGTCTGAGTTGTTTACATAACTCAGCCCTTGAAATTACCAATTCGCGGTGGGCTTGCGTGATAATTAGGCCCATACACTCTCTCTGAGAGAAAGCTTGTGCCTTGTAGTGGGACGTATAAGGCTACTTAAAAAAGTTTAATATATAAAAATCTCGTGTCACAGAGTTTGTTATCGAACTCCTCCAAAACGGCTTCACCAATTTTTATGATTTTTTTGTGTATTTGGTATGACTGAGAATAGGTCGTAGGCTAATTAATATGGCAAAACAACGTTTGTGGAGTCAGCGTAATTCGTGTCACAGTGTTTGTTATCGAACCCCTCCGAAACGGCTTTAGCAATTTTTATGAAATTTTGTGTATTAATATGGCAAAACAACATTTGCCGAGTCAGCATATAATATATTTTTTACGCCGCAGATGTTAACATTAGTAAGAAGTAGCAGATGTTTTATTCGCAATTTTAAAGTTTTGTACGACTAATAATTACTTAGAAAAGTCTTTTCGTCTAATATACCTCAATCGCTCAGGACAAAATTATACAATCAGTGTGTGTTACCAGTGATGACTTATGGCACTGAAACGTGGTCTCTCACTATGGGTCTCATAAGAAGGCTTAAGAAATGAAAGTCGTCGACATAGCCCAGCGGATTAGTAAGTTGAAGTGGCAGTGGGTGGGGCACATAGCACGCAGAACTGATGGCTGATGTGGCCAAAAAGTTCTCAAATGAAGACCACATATCAGCAAGCGCAGCGTAGGACGACCAGCCACAAGATGGACAGATGACCTCATCCAAGTGGCGGAAAGGCGCTGGATGCAGGCCGCTTCCAACCGGTCTTTTTGGAAATCTTTAAAGTGTAGAAACACCTATTTTAGGATGTACATAGGGATTTTGTTACTCCTTGTACAGAGTAAAACTTATTGTTAGAGTTCTCAGATTGATGATGGCACTGAAATCTTTTTATAATTCCTAGTAGAACTTGCGAAGAGTTTGAATTGCCTACTTAAAATATCTCGTACTGTCGACAGCAACATCAAACTTTACATCTTAGTTGCAAAGTCACCCGTAACTGAACTGAGTACAGTTCACGGATGCAAAAGTTGATGTGTTGTTGACTGAATGTGACTATTAGATTCAAAATTCTCCAAGATTAACCTAAAGAGCTCTCTTAGATTTTCCCCATTAGGCCTCATTTATCAGACCTAAATAGACTTTCTTGTAGTAATAGGCTTCATTGGGGTCTCTAGTTGCACCTACTTGTCGAAATTACGTGCAACCAAAATAAAGTTAATCTAGGTTAGCAAGTTCATAGTTTTATTGCTGACGTGTAAATGTAAACAAAACAATGACTGGCTAATAGACGCCGCCCTGCCTAGTGACGTCATAGGGCGTCAACAGGCCAACAATAGTTCTGTTGTTTCTATGCAAATTTTATCGCCGGACGAAACTATAGGAATTTCTATATTTCTGTCTATCTGATTGTATTATCTAATTTCTGGCTTGGTGCAGTCGATAGCACATCAACTTTTACGCCCGTCTCCCCCGTCTCTCTACTCCGTTACGTTACGGGTGACTTTGCTGAGCTTGGTTCCCAGTTTCTGATTTAGGATTGAGAGGTTAGTAATAATTAAATAGACCACCAATTGTATACCATAAATAAAACAGGATATCGTGGAAAGTGGCAAATCTGATTCCTGCCTACCCCACCCTCTGATTTGTTCAGATTGTTCACTCTACCGTGTTTATGCAATGCCTGCTTGGTTACTGAAAATCAGACTTCTATTATAGTTTTATCCACAACGAAGTTATAGGGGGGTCGAAAATGGCCTGAACTGCTTCGAGAAAAGGATGGTACGGCAGCCGTGCAGCTTGTTTGCTCGACTTGGCGGGGGCACTGCCGTGCCCCCAGATGTTGTTTTATGTAGATTGATAGATAGAACACTTTACTATGCAACTAGGAAAAATAATTACATGTGATTACTTATACCGTCAGAACCCGTAACGCGGCGTGCAGGGCTCAGAGAGAGATAGTACGAAACAGTTCAAAATCCTAAATAGGATTACATAAATAAAATATGAGATTGTAAGTCAAGTACGATAAGCAGTATTAGTAATAGCATCGCGCGAGTCAAACTTCGGGTTAACTGCTTTTCTTTTCTTGTGATGTGTTACTTTATTAGAATACCTACATGCCATTCCTTATTAATACTTATTCCTTATTAGGAGGCCTATGTTCAGCAGTGGACTTCTTGTGGCTGAATGATGATGATGATTCCTTATTTCTTTATTTAAATATAAATATAAAAAAATATAATCATATACATGTATTATAATGAATATAAATTTAATCTATTAATTTTGAAAGTAAGAAAGTAGTAAGAAAATATTTTGTTTTGATAATTAATAAAATATTTTAATTTTTATTTAAATCTGGAGAAGGTCGGTGACATCGAGTCAATGATGCCTGCGATTTTATACTATTTAAACAATTAATAATTTCTATCTCACCGATATTGTTAACGTATCGTGTCGATTTATGTAAAAACGTGACGTGCTCCGTGAATTCCGTGTTCCAACCATTATTATACCGATCCCAGTCGCGTGCTCTGTTCGCTGTAATATCGTTTTCCTTTTACAAGGAAACCATAATTGGTTTACAATGAGCTTGAAAAGTTAACTTTGTATTACCAAAAAGTCTGAAAACTTCAAACTGGCAGACGAAATAAATCGAAATAAAAGTGTTCCATTTGCTAAGCCGCTAACCAAAACAAAAAAGAGGCCCATAAAAATAGGGTATATTTAAATGAACTCTAGAATAAATATTCTTATCTTATCTTATGAGACAACAGCTAATATACAAAAAAATATTTTAAGGTGGGACCAAAACAAGCCCTACAAGCCGAAGGGACGAATTTTACAATTATTTGTATGAATCTTATGAAACCTCGCTCACCAACCCGCGCTGCAACGAGTGAATTTGGAAATTGAAAATTTGTAAGGCTCCCAACTTCGGTGCGGTCGATTGGCTCATCAGGAACAACGATGGAATTACGCTTTTGCAAAATGAGTTAAGCACCTATGTCATAATACTCCAAAAGTATAGTTGGAAAGAAACATCGAGAAAACTGAATTTCTGTTAATTTCAGTCAAAGACAAGTGAATTTCCGTCAAATGACGCTACTTGTCGCAATTGTATTTTGTACTACAATTTATTGTATTTTCTATAGAAACATCGACAAAAGGTTCTCCTATAAAATTCGCAAAAATGTAAGTATGCTATTGTTATTCCGGACGCGCGATATCATAAGTAACCAGGTAGCTTAAATTGGAACATTTTCTTTTTATATAGAAATTTTTCATGTGGCCATTCTCAATTATATTTTCAGCACAACCCGCTAAGCAATCAGTACTAACAAAGGATTTATCGTGCTCATTAAACGTAAACACGGGTCTAGCGATATAATTACGGGTACAATTTACTAGCGTCCGTCCAGGGGCGTTACTCTGAAATTCTTTTTACTCAAAAATAACAGAAATTCGACATAACTCCAAAAACTGTGCGAAACAATAGCTAACATATGATTATTTTTCTAGATCGCAGATTTAAATAATATTTTAGAAATTGTTAATAAGATATCACTATGTTGAACTGGCCTGGGCAATTGAACTAGGTGACTGTAGGACACGCGGTGGTAGCCTAGTGGGTAGAACATTGGATTCGGAAGCGGGATACCCCAGGTTCGTTTCCCAGTGCGGGCATGCAGGTACCTATGACTTTGTTTTCTAAGTTATGTACATTGTGAAGTTCTAGTAGCAATACCTCAGGGGGAGAGTGTGGGCTTAATCACCACGCGTGCCCACCGCGGATTGGCGATTTCAAGCGCTGAGGTATGTGAATAGCTGAAACACTCAGGTTTCCTCACGATGTTTTCCTTCACCGTTAGCGAGTGGTATCGCTACTATAACTTCACAAAGGTGATAACGTAGCTTGAAAAATACAGTCCTTTATTGTGAATTCGCTCAATTTCCCATCTTTGTTTTGAAATGGTGGACACCGAGAATACATTGCATTTACTAGTAGAAACTCAAGAGTAAGTCCCACCTAGCTATCGCGAACAACCTGTGCTTTGTGAAACAAATGCCCGCTGTCCCCCGTTAACGGCCACGCAACGTCATAAACTACTGACCTTTACGGCGTCGGTAAATTTTTTACCAGACTGAGAACGACACACTTTTGGGTCGTAAAAAATGTGAAATTAGTAGCTGATATTTGATGTGGCTTGTTTTATGATAAGTTTTTGTGAACTTGCCTGAGGGAAAAACCGGCAAAGTGCGGGTCCGACTTTCATACCGAGGATTCTGTAGCACTATAAGTACTGTCGACAGCACATCTACTTTTACTAGCGTGTATTCTACACTTACGTTACGGATGATTTTGCAACAAAAATGTAAAGGTTCACCTGCTATTGACTGTACTATATAATTAGATTTGTGTAATTTTTTGCCAAAAATATATTCTCACTTATTATTTCAAGACACATTTTCAGGTATCAGATATCGGCGGTTACGATTTTGTATTAATATAAACGATTCCATTCTATCACTTATGACATCATTTATTCATTTATGTTTTCAATGATTTATTTGAATCATTCATATTTTCTGCAAAAGTGTACATTAGTTGTAGGTATACATTTTATGGTTACTTAGGACTGTGCTCTTTGCTGGTATTGCAATTCAATTCAATTTAAATATTTTTATTCATTGTAAAAACAGAATGTTTACTTAATGAACGTCAAAGTTGTTAGTTTCACAATTAATGGATTATGTGGAGAAGAAACTAACAAAGAAACTCCACATTTATTCTTTTCAAAACACGTTTTAACTTTATTAACAGAGTTTTCAACTTAAAATATTAGTCATGAATGTGTTGAACACTAGTCACAATCGTCCTTTAAATAATATTAATCTATTGTTTAATGCCAAACATCTTTGTCTTCTAAATAATCCTTGATGTTATAGTAAGCCTTTTTGCACAGAATGTGCTTAACACATTTTTTAAATCGCGTTGGAGGTAACTCTAATATATCTTGAGGAATTTTGTTGTAGAACCTTATACAGTGCCCCATAAAGGATGTGTTAACTTTTGCAAGGCAAAACACATGTATCTAAACACACATACACAAACTTACGTTTGTATCCCAGAGGGGTAGGCAGAGACCAGGGACTGCCACTTGCTACGATCCTGACAGATCACTATACACTAACATTTAAGAATTCATCCAGATTACTTAGTTTCTGTCCAAACTATTTCGGATAGTATTCAATGCTGAGAATTTTAAATACTTAGAGCCGAAAATGCTATCGAATTCAACAAATCAGATGAAAATATAGCTTTTATTAACAAAAAAAAACTACTAATAGGTATTGTTCCTAACTAAATTTCTCTTTTTTTTGACACGAATTAACTGCAAATTGTTCTCTTGTGCCTAGATTCTGTAATTAATTACAGTTATTTAAAATTCATTTCTGCTTCGGCACGTGACTTATTAAACCTTTTAGGCGTCAATTTAATGAAAACATGTCATGTCACATGACCCGACCGCGAATCTGTCTGTTGTACTAATAATGCACTAGACACTTTGGCCTTTGCATCCACGTAATGAGATGATTTATACAGCGTCTAGTGGCACCATCACTCACACTAGATGGGTGAAGGGACCACTCGGACGCTGCAGTGCCTGGGACATTGTTTTTTAGATGGAGTAGGCTTGCCCAGCACCCATACCATCCTGACAGCTTAGTCAGCCTAGTCCACAGGAAAGACTAATAATAATCCACTAACAAAATCGAGTCCCAGGTTGTACTTCTGCAGTTACGACCATTTACGTAGGGGCGTTCGATTCGTCATTTACAATACACCACAAATCTTTTGCTAAATCCTTTATTCGCAATTAGCAATCATTACGAATTCCCTTGTAATATCATACGGAACCATTACTGTCACGCTATATCGGTAACAACGGCTGGTTATTGATTACTGCCACCATTAACTCGGTTCAATACTCAATACCGTTGTGCGACAGGTTCAAATATTCATGCGCTAATTTGCCATCATATTTCCTGGCAGTCCCGACGTAAATTATTCTATTCAGGCACAAACGGTTTAATGGAAATCGAATATGGAAGGTTATTATTAAGGATAGTATATGGTATAATTTATCAAAGTATCCGAGTTGTTTTATTTTTACTTTTGTCCATTTGTAGTTCTTTCATGCAAACCGTGTATGTGAAAACTCATGCTGGACGTGAGTTTTCAGATGCACAGTATACACGAACGAACTTTCTAGACTGGTTGCCTCGGTGGTCTAACAGCAAGGGCGGAAACGTACTAGCGGTTTTTTAGTATGTGGTCAAGGTTCGCATGTATGCACCTTTTACAGAATAAACAATTTTTTTTTTTATTTTTTTATTTTTTTTTATAGAATGTATGAAAATGTATTGAAGCTTGCGGTACGAGGCTGCGGGTAAATGCTCGAAAGTGCATATCCCTTAGTTGGATAAAAATTCTTTGATTCATATTCTGGACACTATCAGTGGTAAATTCCAAGTAGGTTCAGTCCACCTAGATGATAAGACCGTTTTCGCGGGGGAGTTGGACCCTGGGAGCCGTTGAACTTTAATTTGGACAAATGACCTCAGTCTGGCTGTTTATCCATATTTGTGATGTCCTTATTTGGTTACTAGTTTTCCTAGCATAGTTTACCCCAGATTTTAAGACTTGACTTGTGATTTCTTAGATAATATTATCATGCCAACAAAAACGCACCCGCTGTGGACAGCACCCACTTAGCTTTTCAGTCTCTATTTATCCTTGGACGAGTATCTAGACGGCATAGAGACAAATATCACTTAATTAACTTCATCCCGGATTCACTTGATTTTCGTCGGAAGAGTCCGATCAGGTTTCGCTCTGATTCACAGAGCTTAATCATTAGTTAATAATGTGTAGTGCTTATGAAAGTTTTAGTTTGAAATATCTTTCTAAACTTTCTCTCATGCACCACCATCGCGTGCACCGATTGACTCTCAAACAATGATCGACGTCAGGAAATGCAATTAGTTGGAGGAAATATCAATTCGTTTCTACAAGGGGACTATTCGTGCTAGACATAAAGAGATGTTTCACTTCTCGGAGAGCGAAAAAGGTTCCTACAATATTCTCTTGAGATGTTACTTGCAATCTTGCTTGAGTACCGTATTTTGTTTTGCATAAGACATAACCTGGCATGTCATGTAATTTGTGTGCTTGCTTTAAACTCGAATAAGGACAGTCAAAACAGCACACGAACCTTTAAATTTTAGTTGCAGTCTCCTGTAACGAAACCGAGTAGAGAGCACGCCTTTAAAGGCTGATGTGCTATCAATTGTCATCATCATCATCAGCCATTTGACGCCCACTGCAGGACATAGGCCTCCTCCGTGGTTTTCATAACCATGAGGGGTTTTGCCATAATCGCCACGCTTGGCAGGTGGGTTGGCGATCGCAGTATGCGGTTGGACTCTGAGGAAGATGCTGCTGCCCGTCTCCTCGTAATTGATTTCTTTAGCCGCCTTCTACGACATCCACGGAAGGAAATGGGGTGACGCTATTCTTAATCCAGAGCCACACGGAATTATACATATATTTTAAGATTTCAGTGCAATTAATTTCGGGTCACAGTAAAAATATTATATTCTACTTAGATAGTTGTTTCAATCAAATCAAATCAATCATTTTTTATTCAAAGTAGCACAGAAACTGCGACTTAATGAACGTTACAAGTTAAACTAGGTGTCCATTTCAAAATCTAGATCATTTAGGAGAAAAAATGGACAAAAAAACTCCAAACTTAGTCTTTTCAAGTCCTTAATTTACAGGATTTATATAAATGTTCTAAAACTCATGCATTGAACTGGCTTTAATTCCAGACATCATTGTCATCTAAATAATCTTTAATGTTATAGTAGCTTTTTTGGCACAAAGTGTGCTTCACACATTTTTTGAACCGCGTTTCTGGCAAGCTTATTATATCCTCAGGGATCTTATTGTAGAAACGTATACAATGCCCCATAAAGGATGTATTAACCTTTGCCAGCCTAAATTTTGGGAACGAAAGTTTATGCCTATTTCTAGTATTTACATTGTGTTGGCTACCTACAGTTTTAAAGTCACTGATATTTTTCCTAACGTACATAATATTTTCATAGATATACTGACTAGCAACTGTTAGGATGTTAGTTTCTTTAAAGAAATCTCTTAACGAATCTCTATTGCCTAGCTTATATATGAATCTGATCGCTCTCTTCTGCAGGACGAAGATGGTCTCAATGTCTGCTGCCCGACCCCACAGGAGTATACCATAGGACATAATACTATGGAAGTAACTAAAATAAACAAGCCTAGCAGTTGCGACATCAGTTAGTTCCCGGATTATTTTAACTGCGTATGCTGCAGAACTGAGCCTATTTGCCAATTTTCCTATATGAGGACCCCATTGAAGCTTTGCATCAATTGTGATACCCAGAAATACAGTTTCTTCTACAAGGTCTGGTTTATCATTCCCCAATATAACATTGCTGTCAACCATTTTGACATTTGATAGTGTGAATTTTATACATTTTGTCTTTTTTGAATTTAATATAGTACCTTAGAGAGAGCATTATTTGTATCCGCATGGTCATTTTCTTGTCTCTTAATCTTAAAAATAAGTGACGTGTCATCTGCAAACAATAGTATCTCTGACATGTTTTGAACCATGAACGGCAAATCATTTACATATACGAGGAAAAGGAACGGCCCCAAAATAGATCTCTGTGGCACTCCCATCTTAACCTCCGACCCTGATGATTTAGTCCTATTTATGTCAGCTTTTTGAACCCTCCCTTCTAAATATGATTCGGCTCGTAGAACCTCCGTACTATTGATATACATTAGCCAAATTGCGTAACGATTGCGCAAATTATGCCTTATTTTTCCGAAGCACTCTAAAGTCTAAACACGTTTAATGGTATTTATCATAATAATTAAAACATTTACTAAGTTATTCGTTCTTGTTAATCGTTATTTCTGTTATGTTGCACTTCATTGTGACACAATTTCGAACAGAATAACGTCCAGAGTAGGAGGGCAATATTATCTCCCGAAGTCTCAAATACCTGGAATGTGTTTCTGCTGTAAAATTGTTGGTGCAGACGGTTACGTGGTCATGTAAGCATTTACCTACCCTGAAGGTACTCGTACCTCGAAATACGATTGATTGAATCATAGCTTCTGTGCCTTTCAATTTAACTTTGACGGTTGATCTGTTCAGTTTACGGATGCCCAATCAACTCAATTAGGCGATGCACTTATACGTGCATTGATATTTTAGGGTTGGTTTTAGTTTAACAAGCTTGACAACTTATGTAGGCTTAGTTGATGGATAGGTTCATGTTTTATTACAACTTTGTGGTGTGTCTAAAGTCGAACAATATTGTTTTTTCTTTTGTTTGTCTAACACGGACTATCGTTGACGTTCTGGCTCACAATAGAAATGTTGCCCCGAAGCTCCTAGAAGAATTAATGGAGTTTGAGGATAACAAGTGACTTTATTTTAAAGGTGAAGTACTATTTCTAAAAAAAAGCGGTGGTAGCCTAGTGGGTAGAACATTGGACTCGGAAGCGGTAGGCCCAGGTTCGATTCCCAGTGCGGGTATGTACCTATGACTTTTCTTTCTAATTTATGTACATTTGTGAAGTTATAGTAGCAATACCACTCGCTAACTGTGAAGGAAAACATCGTGAGGAAACCTGGGTATCTGAGCTATTCACATACCTCAGCGCTTGAAATCGCCAATCCGCGGTGGGCACGCGTGGTGATTAAGCCCATACTCTCTCTCTCTGAGAGAAGGCCTGTGCCCTACAGTGGGACGTATATAGGCTGCTTATGATGACTATTTGTAAATTACTCGTAGCAATACCACTCGCTAACCGTGACGAGAAATATCGTGAGAAACCTATGCATAAGGTTATGTGTTCACATACCTCTGCATAACTCAGCGCATGAGACAGTACTCACTACGCTAGTTAGGTCCAAAAGTGACTTAAAATGTTTACTAAGTCGTTGTTTCTATTATATTACATTTAATTGTGGTGCAGCCAATGGCATCAGTCTGGGTGTATTTCCAGGTTCGTGAAGTCCTTGTCAAGTTACCTTGGTACACGGCATGTGTAACGGACCTGCCTGTGTAGCATACTCACAACATATGATTAAGATTGAAAGGAGGGGAATATTTGAGAAATAACGAGTTAGTTAAATAAATTGAACTTATATCCAAAGAATAACAAGCGGTCGGAGCCGGCACCGAAAATATTTTTCTACCCGCTCGTAGATGCGGGTATTCGCGCAGAAGTTACTTTTTCCTGGACAGAGCGGCGCCAATAAAACATCACGCCACCCGACTAAAACCAATAAGGATGATACTTATTTATGAACCCGTACTATTGTTTCACGTGTCAGGTCGACTGGTGAAATCTGAGTGAAATCGTATAAAAAGGCCGAGGGCCAAACGCGCGGGGCGATTCCAGACTAGAGAATTGAACAGTAAATACATCCGTTACGCTCGTAGGGAAATTCGCCATTTTCAGCGAATTTATTAGCATTAGGGAGTTTCGTTTGCATTTAAATTCAAAAATAGGAGAGTGGCTTTGGATTTGTTACCTAACATCACCTGTGGGCATCGCGTCCCAGACTATCAGCTCTGGTGTGAAGTTTCAGGTTTAGAGTTGCTCTCGAAGCTAGGAAGTTGATTTGAAAGTAAAAGTGTTAAGGTTAGAAACGGTTTTCGGTTCCTGAATCTTTCGTACATTTAGCTAGAAGTTTTCCGCGTAAAATAGGGTTTTCAGCCTTAGTAATTAGGGTAGCTTCCGCGAAATAAAATGTGAACTAATCCTTTTTCTCCACAGTACTACGTTTATGGGAAATAAATTTGTACAAAAGTAAACTCTCGGTGGCAAAGGTATGCTAAGGATAGTCCGTGTGTCCAGCCTTTGTCAAATAACCAAGGCTCGGTGAGGCCACACGAGGTTATTCGTATCATGCTTGCGTCATAGCTTTCAGAGTTTTGTTCGAATTTAATTCTACTTATTACTTTAACTTAATTCCACTAGCTAGTGGTAATTGAGTTTCAGTACACAAACGTGTGAATTTAGAGCGAATTCACTTGGGAGCCTTAAGAAGTTTAAATTAATGGACTAAGGAACCCAAAATCTAGCTCTGCTTACTATGCTACGGCTGAATCTGAGTCTGCTTGGGTCGAAAGGTTTAAAGAATCCCTTCACCGGAGGCGTTCCCAATTTAATTTAGTAAAAAGAAAATAATTATTATAATTGAGATAATCAGATATTAATTATCTTGTTTGGAGATTGGGTTAAAACGCTTCTTGTGAATGCGGTGTTAGATCTTCTTCCGTTAGCATTCGTGGTGTAGCAATTTTCCCCCTGCTTACCCTGAGTGACAGACGATTCTAGCCCTCTGGCACTTTGCACCCATAACATATTTATGTATTATATTTCGTATATTCTTACCTTGCGGGTGGTTACCGAACCCATAAAACCACCCGCGCATACACATCCTAGGCTACACACTCTGGCCGGCCAGAAAGTCTGAAAGCTAACTGTGTCAAGTTACCGAGTGATTTGAAACAGTCTGGGTTTCCGGAGTTAGGGAGGATAGAAGTAGGAAATAGCTGTGACTAGGGAGACACCATAGGCACTCACACATATACACGATTAAATGTAAACGGGGTTTGTTTTGCCGAAACAATTGATGGGTGGTTAAATTAGCTTACGGGGTTGGGAAAAATTAGGCAGGCTCCCCCTTTTCTTTCAGGGTATCCAGTTGTATGATGAGCGTAAGTATTTCCCCGATTCCTCACCTTAGCAATGCGGTCATTAAGTAGGACAATAAATAGTGATTTATTTCCGTACCAAAAAATAAGTAATCCAATAGTTTATTTTAAAATATTGACAGCAATAATATTTTGTAACGTCCTGTGCAAAGGTCAAACATTAAATTCCGTTAAAATAAATAAGCCGTGACAAAATTCTATAAACTAATTAAGTAAAAGCTAAAGTAGACAACCAAATTTTAATTAATCAGAAGTGCCAAATGTGTTAGATGTTTATTGCTCCATTCTTATTATGAACAGTGAAATTTGTTGTATATAAATGAAATATATTCAGTAAGCTAGCTTTTATTCTCAAAATACTAAAAGTGACTCTTAACTATCTAACACCTTACTATTCTAGCCTTTTACTCCAACTATTAAAAGTGACTCGTAATTTAACTAATACTTTACTATTTTCGCTTACGGAACCCTTCAAACATAAATCAATGAAACGTTTAGCTACTTGCTCTAATTTCTTCCGCTGCTTAGGTTGCTACGGCATCTTATTAATGAAAACGTAGTGGTTCGAGTCCTGTTGGACGTTAGAAACTATGATACCATGTTAGCGTTGACTTGTAAACGAAGATCTAATAAGTAAGGATGTAAGTTCGTGCCTTGTTTACTTACATTAAAATTAACTACTGAACTTTGATTTCTCGCCTATCGAAACTTTGATTTGGGAGGTCTGAAAATGGCATCAAATTATTATTAATATAAAACCTACGAGTAGATGTAATAAAACCTAATCTACAACGACATTATCTTTTGAAACCTTGATTAACAACCTACGTATTACTGATTATCTTTTTACGCACCTACCTTCAATATTTTGCGCCGCATCTCGCTTACGTGAATCTATCCTTATAGCGTTGAGGTTGAGTGCCGTTTTATATTGAGAGTTTAACAATTTATCGAGCAATGGAAATGAGTATGCTATAGGGCGAAGGATCCGATAAATAAAATAGTCTTTATTGACATTATGACAAAAACCGTTATGGAATGTTGTGGTTGTTAGATTTTAAGGCGTAAACCTTTTCAATTTGAATAATATTTAAACTTGCTTATCTCTTTACTTCAATAATATTTTGTGCTCTGCCTTGTTTGATCTAATGGTATTTGGGATACTAGCTGCTTGGAGCTCTAATAGACTTCGTCGGTTCAGTCCATTGTTGTGACGTCTTGAATAGACTTTTTCCAACATACACGTCCGGGTTACATACTTTTAGTAGAGTTATCTCCTAGGTATTTGACACCGTTGAGTTTTGTGTATAATGGCTGGACCATACGAAAGTTATCTACCTATTCAGAGTTTCAAGGAATAATTTCCTTTCATTGGATCAAACAATCTAGAATTGTTTATTTTTAAACATTTGTGCTATTGCTGCTATTAATGCTTGCAATCTTTAGTGAGGCTGACCACTTCTACACAATGAGCGTTATTTGCTAGTTGCTAAAACTTCGTTTGACCAGTCATCCATTATATCCAGGCTTTCCGGATTGAATTTTCTCCGATGTACCATGCCTTTGATATCACAACCCTATACTATTCTACGACCTGATGACTGTTCATACGTTGAAAGCACCTTTTATAAATCTTCCTACGGTCAGTTTTCACTGAATTGTCTGCATTTGGCAAACGCAATTGAAATGTTATGTATATCCATGAATCTAGTTATAGATAAAACTATGTACAGTGGGACAATGATGAGCATACGGTGTGAAAGACCCAGCCATTGGTTGGAGAACTGAGTTTCTTTTAGTCCGGATCCCGTCTCTGAGTCAAGTACTTTTAACTAGATTTGTGTTAGTTAACTTTCACTTTATCTATTATATTATAAATATTTTAAATTTAAACTTTATTCTGCACTAACTGCGCTTCATGCTTATAATTTCTATTTGCCATCGCTTCAATCAAATTACTAGCGGACTTTAGTGACGAAAATCTGTTGAACATTATAATAATATTATTAACAATAATAATGTTGTAATGACCTACTTCTTTTATCTGTTCTTACACAATGTTCCATACCGGTTTAACCTGTTTCATATTCTACTTTAAATAGCAAACTTATTCAACACTTAAACATTAAAATTTCTAATTTTCATTCTTGTTAGGGCTTTACTTAACCTTTTCAATATAGAACGGAATTAACTCAACCTCTCTACTTAACCTTGATATCAAACCGAGTTAACTCGACCTCTAATTTCAATTTAAAGAAACTAGATCTTTATTTATTAATTAGGTATATACTTTTGCGCTCGACCATTTGCTTTCAATCTCAGATACCTTAAAAGGGCTAGGGTTACGTATATGATCACAACGCAGGGTTCTACCAATAAAATTAAAACTAGACGATCACAGTTGGCCATTAGAGTGTTTTGCATCATAGTAACTTTTATTTTTCTCGTCGGGGTTTAATTCTTAAATTACGGGGGTGGGGTGGTACACATGCTAGTTTGAGAAAAGGATGAGAATTGTGTTTTTAGAATGTTATTATTATTACTTACTAGCTGATTGTTTTGCTATGTTAATTAGCCTACGATCTAGATCTCAGACCTACCAAATATACACAAAAAATAATAATGAAAATTGGTGAAGCCGTTTAGGAGGAGTTCCACAACAAACACTGTGACACCAGATTTTTAGATTACCTTCCATGAAAAGTATATCGTCTAATAAAATGAAGAAGAAAACAAGAAAACTATAACGATTTGCCTTATATAAATTCACGCCTGTATTCTTGAGCGGTAGGCAGATACTAAGGTTTGTCACTTGCCACGATCCTGACAATTCACTTTGGGTTCATCAACATACATTCATTGCTGCATGCACGTGACAGAATATCGATGAAATCACTTATTTATTTATGATTTCCAACTATAAAACTTACTTTAATTTTTCATTCGCGTTTACATTATTTACATTTGAGAACCCACAATTTAATTTGTGATTGGAGTTTAATTTATTAATCAATACCAACTTACACCAGTACCTGTGTATTTGGGTTTAAAGATATTTATTTCGATAGATATTTATTGAACTTACAGTTCACTTAATTATTTTCCAATATAAAACAAAAAGTGTTATTCTTTGTGATTTTTAGCGTTACTTGGGAAATTATTTATTCAAACACATTTTTATCGGCAACAATAAATAAAAATATCAACCCTACATTAGACAATTAAGATAAATAATAAGATTACTTGATAATATTTTTTAGAAAAACCTCTGTTTGACAGGATACTCTTTGCCACTAATAAATCTAAGAACATCCTTTTAAATCACCTGTTATATTTAGGTTCACTCTGTAACTTACTTAGTAAGAAGCAAATAAATGAATAAAGTATTATTATTATTATTAATTGGCCAAGATGCCATATTGTTTTGAGCTATGTTATAAAGGGGGCTCAGGCAGGGTGTAAAGGCATAATATAACGTTTAGTAGCCCGGCCTCATTTTGTTGTGTTCACCCTTGAAGCTTGATCTACTAAGTAAATTATGTACTTCGTTTCAAAATTGTTGCTCACTTATTGTGTTTGAACTGTGCTATTTGTACCTGTGTGGTGTGTAATTGTGCTTTTTAAAACCAATACACTGTTACGGTTGATTTATTTGCTGTTTAATTTGCTGTCTCCTCGGAATAGATAATAATATTTTAAAGAATATAGTGTAGGTATGCACAATAGTTTTAAAATTCTATTTACTTACTAGATACTTGCTTGAGTAAAATACACGTTTGTTGCAAATAGCTTTCCAAATAAACTTTCATTATTTTTTCCTTTTATTAAGATTATCAGATAACATTACATTAAAGTCAGCTTTCTGATTAACATGCTCTTGTTAAAATAAACTTAGCTTTCATATTGTTCTCTCTTTTCACAAATCTCACACACGCATGCCGGTTTTAAGTACCTTCTTATAAGGTACATTACATCCAATCCAGTCCAGCTACACTTACAAAGCGTGATTACTTCGAACTAACTCGAATCAGATTCCAGAAAACGATCAATATACTCAGCAATCTGCACAATCACATCTTTTAGATGTCAAGGATCTTCGTCTTTTTATTAGCTCTCCTTTTGTCCGTCACTTTTGGGTGTTTACACATACGATGTTCAAAATTCTTTATTGTATTTTCTTCCACGATATTACCAAAGCTGTAGTATAAGCATAGTCTACTTTCACATTCTAATATTTTTATGATTGTAAAAGAATGAGTATACTTTTGATGAGTATACTCAAGCATTGAGGGACCGACGGATTGGATTGGATACTTTTGATAAATATTGGTGTATTAAATAAAATAAAGTTACGGAAATATTGGTCGTATTTTAATTTTTATATACATAGTTATGGATAGAGAAACATGGCGACAGAAGTTCATGATATTTTGAAATTTTTTCATTTTTAGAAAACGTCGTTTTATCCGTAATTTCGGGCAATGACAAACTGCTAAATTATCATTAGAATACGAAGGTAAATTTCATCATCATCTACGAGGTTGTTGTAGCTCAGGTGGGAAATCGGGCGGTCCCGAAACTAGAAGACTCCGGTTCGAGCCTGTTTTCAGTCTGATTATATTTTTCTTTTTTCCCCTTTTTTCATCGTATTTATGTATAATTTAAAAGAAATACGATTAACAAAAAAAAACCGAGCAAAGCTCGGTCGTCCAGGTACTTACTTATAATATACGATACCATTTACACCGCGTATGAGCCAAGGCCCATTTGCCAGAAGATGGGATCGCAAGATAGGATTTTATTTGCCTTTAGAATCCTAGCGCAATTCCATAAAATGTCTGAGTAGAAAATACTCGAGTAACTTTTGAAAGAGAGCTAAGTCATGTCAGTTTCATTTATCTGTAGTTGATATAGTTTTTGATGCACCTCTTCTTCCATTAGGTACTAATATAGATTAGATAACATGGCAGTCTTTTCTAATAAATTTAGTACGTTCATTTATTTTATGTGTGAAAGCAAGTTAAATAAAAATTCAGGCAAGGTAAATAAAAAATCGGTTGCATTAAAAGCAGCGAAAACAAAGCACATCCTTCCTTACGAGAAAAGGATATAGTCAAATATTGTTTCAACATAAACATGTTCTTTTAGCGAAGGATCAAACATCGGAAGTGTCTCTACAAATACTCTGTCATCAAGAAGTGATCTCACTAATGATTGGACAACCTAAAACATGAAAAAACATGCCAGCGGCGAAATAAATGTTTGTTTATTAATATCAGCAAGTATGACAGGCGCGATAAAAGCTTTAAGTCGTAGCTTGAGATCAATTGGCTTTTGATGAAACCAAAAAAATTCACGAAACGTATTTAAAATCAGAAGGACGCACTTATTTTTCACAGTAAAGTCGACTACTCAGCTTAATGTTTTGATAACCACATTCGACACAGGGTCAACCTTTACATTTTGGAATTAAGACCGTTCTTATTGCAAAAGCATAGAATTTAACGTTAATTTTTCAACGTAAAGTTCGATGACTGTACATTGTGAAAATGGCAATACAATGGTAATACACACCAATGTTAATGCAAAAAAGGTAGAGCTTAATTCAGCGGCTTTGAGAATTTTGTCAACATTACTGCAACTGCATTGTAAGAACAATATTCTGTGACTGTGACTTTGTGAGTTATTTGTCGTCACATTAAACAAGTGCTCGGCAAAAAGTCCGGGGGAAGATCAAAGAGAGTGAGACGCCGGGGATACGATGGTCTGAAATAACATCCGAGAGCATGTGTCAACTACGCGACCGTACACATAATTCTATGGTTCATGCACCGTCCCCATTCCTATCATTGTATTTCAATAGATACTTTAGAGGACATCCTACAATTACGTGTCACTCATTAACCTCCTCAATCCCGACCTTAAAAATAACAATGGTTTAATCGTTCTTTTCAAAGTCAGGACTGTGGATGTTAATGAAGTGGATATATGGTTAAGCAAGAGTAACAATAAGGCGTCACTAAGGAGAATAAGATGTTCAGGGCGATTCAGATGCCTTTCACCACATTCATGTCCAGTTAACGTTAAACATTCAGGGCATTCAGCCTTTTATGTATGACCAATAACGCAACGACAAATTCTGGGTGACAAACAAAACCACGTAGTACGTACTGAATGATGTACAGAACTGATGACATTCACGCTGATTGGTAAATCCTTTCGCTGTGATGGCTGACCTCGTTTCTCAATAATACGCCAGGAATATTTAGAAATACTATTTTACTTTAGTTTGCAGTGCCTGTTTGCATCTATCTCAATTTCGAAGAAAATTGTGATGATATATAACAAATTTCAAAGTAGACCTACAAACATTGAATTATACAAAAGTAATAGGTAGTCGACAAAATGTCAAGCGCCCCAGTGCGATGTTAACGCACTTGTCATCGTACGTACCGAGTTATTCTGAAGATCGCACAGCCCAGTGAAGTTTACAAAGCAATGAACGCTTGCATTGTGTGCTCTATAGACGAATATGTTTTTCGCGTGTTGTTTTGTACCATTTTAGACTATGCTCACTCAGTTATGGTGACCTAAGGTTGAAATTAGAATTAGTTGTAAAGAGCAAGCAAAATTTCTGCAAATATTAGACTTAGGTACATACATCAGTATTAATATTAATACGTTTATTGCACATAGGTAAACAAAATGCAATGGCAATGTGGTGGACTTAATGCTACAAGCTATAATAGAATTCGAAAAGTAATCATGTATTAAGACTGACGTTTGGTACCTCCTCCCGCTTTCTAATCGATGGGTTAAAACGGAACGAGCATAAATAAATCACATTATAATGCTTAATAGACCTTTCTCATCATCTCATGAGCTTTCTCAAGCATTAAGCAAATTTTACTGCTTCTGTATTTTGGGTACCGCGAATAGGAGTTTTTAATCTCTTATCTCACCTTTAAAAGCAACACACGGCAACGTAATTGCACCGTTTCCCGTGTTTTTACGTTTGTCTACCTCAACACTTGATACTTTAATCCCGCTTCTAAATACCCCGTACCGTGGTAATAAAATGGAACCCTTTGTGGGTTTGTTTATCTCTCTATCCGGTGCCGTACCTTACGTATCGTCGTAAGGTCGGTTGCCTTTCCGTCTGCTAAAGAATATATTTTGGAGAGTGTGCTCAGGGGCTACATGAACTTATACACCCATCCCCTTTCATCCATCGGACAACCAGGGCCTCGATTCTGTTAGTGCATTGTAGTATAATGAATGACAGGTACACTGTCGGGTCACGTGACGTGTTTTTTCGTACCATTGACGCCTAGAAGGTTTGATGGGTGTGCCCGCGTAGACTTAAAGCAGCCATGAAATGAAAACCGCCATGTTCATGCAGTTGTCATGTAACTACAATGCATTAACAGAATCTAGGCCCAGGTGGCTGGCTCATATGCACGCATTTGTCGTGGAAATTCCGCAAATTCGCCCCAAGCGATTCGAACGGAAAATATGTGGAACGCGTTGCCGTCGTCTGTTTTTCCAGAGGCCTGGGTATAACCTGGGTGTCTTTAACACTAGAGTCAACCGGTATTTAACAGGTAAACACGTAACATTTTAAACACGTAACATTTTCCAGTCTTCGTTTACCATCAGGCTGACTGGGGTCAAGTGTCAATCTGGCTGAATAAAAAAAAGAAAAACAACAAAATGTTATATCAACACACGCAAGTTTCTACTTTACCCGTTTAACAAAACACTCGTAAAGATTCAAAACTGGGGGGGGTTCTATTTATCACAAACAACTTTCACTATAGGGAAAACTTTGAAATTGCAAAAACATATCAGCCTAGCCTTGGTTACTTTAATATGGAATAGCTGATATTTTCTTCGCGATTACGATTAGTTTTGCCATAGTAAAAGTTACGAAAACTCGTAGAGCCCCCATTATGGAGATTTCGTTACACTCTGTATAATGGTGGACCAAAGTACGAAGACTTGGTGCTCTACAGACGTGTGAAATACTTAGACATGACATGAGAAAAATACTTTATAGGCACTAAGATTTTTATACTGCGATCGCCAACCCGCCTGCCAAGCGTGGCGATTATGGCAAAACCCCTTGTGGTTATGAAAACCATGAGGGAGGCCTATGTCCTGGAGTGGGCGTCAAATGGCTGATGATGATGATGATGAAGATTTTTATCAATTAATTTCGTACTTTAAATTCGCTCACAATGCCGGATGACAGTTTATACGAAACAATTTTTTTCGATAAAAAAACAATGAATTTTCACTATAAGATTATGTACTAAATGCAGAGCTGTGCAATATTTGGTAGTATGTACTGCGCCAATAGTTCATGTAAAATCAAAAACTTGATACTGTTAGCCTTTTTATACCTCACTTTACTGCACTCGCTTATCGCTGTAGGAAAACATCGTGGGAAACCAATTGCCAATCAGCGGTGGGCACGCGTGGTAATTAGATCTAGTTCGACCGGAGATTTCCGCACTTAGCCTCATAGTTGGGCCATTGCACGTAGCAAGTGCTGAGGTATGTAAATAAGTCAGAAACTAGGGTTTCCTCGCGATGTTTTCCTTCACGCACAGTGAGTAGTATAACTTCACAAATGTACGTTACTTAGAAAACAATGTCATTGGTACATGCCGGGATTCGAACTCATACCTCCCGAATGAGAAGGCGAGCGCTCTGCCGCTCCGCTACCACCGCTGCGTGCTAATTAAGCCCATACTCTCTCTCTGAGAGAAGGTATGGGGCCTGCAGTGGGACGTATATAGGCTGGATAAAAAAATAACTCAATTCACCCTGGCTCAAACTTACGTGAGTTATAAGCAGCCACTTATAGCTGCAAGTTGCGACGTGGAACGATATTATAAGCAGCACAAGTAGCCCTCAGTAGCTCCGTCGCCGGCGGCTATAAGATATTAATGTTCCAGAGAAGCGTCCTCCGTAGAACACGGGCTACTCCCAGCAACCTGTTAAACAGTATAACAAAAATCCACTTTCTACAAGGAGGAAAGATGATAGTCTAAACGAGATGAGGGGTTATGAGATGAGACCCGTGTGGCTCCGGATTAAGAATAGCGTCACTCCATTTCCTTCCGTGGATGTCGTAAAAGGCGACTAAGGAAATCAATTACCATGAGGCGGGCAGCAGCGTCTTCCTGAGATTCCAACCGTATACTGCTATCGCCAACCCGCCTGCCAAGCGTGGCGATTATGGCAAAACTCCTCATGGTTATGAAAACCACGAGGAAGGCATATGTCCTGCAGTGGGCGTCAAATGGCTGATGATGATGACTAAAGTCATGTGTTACTAAAGATATAAAACCTAAATTGAGTTTACTATTGCACCAAATTCACTAAATATAAAGCAGGTACTTGTGTTTTTGTGTTGCTTTATGTAATCCACTGTTTTCCACTCCGTTTTGTAAAATTCTAAATATTTTGTCATAAACAGAAAATAAAAATTAATGTCAAACGAGAAAATCTTTCGTAGAAGATACTCCTAACAAGAGGCTAACTTTAAAACAATTCTTTCTGCACAACGCTTTGAGAAATATTGGCTTACCTACCCAATCGTCCAATAATTATATCAAATTCTCGTGTCACAGTGTTTGTTATCGAACTCCTCCGAAACGGCTTCATCGATTTTTATGATTTTTTTTTGTGTATATTTAGCAGGTCTGAGAAAAGGTCGTAGGCTATTTAATATGGCGAAACAACGTTTGCCAAATCAGCTAGTTCTATATAAAGAAACGGCGAAGTGCGGTTCGGCCTCGCGCACCGAGGGTTCCGTACTTGTGTTTCGCCGTTTTTTATTATTTATCGTTAGGATATATCATAATTCCCATAATCACGCCAAGTTTAATGTTTGTGTGTATTACCGGTTTTAAGATAGAGCATAAACACAAAAACGGTGAAAAAACACGCTTGTTGTAAGGGCTACCTATTACGGTTCCAATGATAGAGCCCTTCAAGGTCGTATGAACGGACAAACAGTCAGACAGACAGCAGAGGCAGAGTAATGGGGTCCCGTTTGGCACACTTCGGGTACGGAACTCTAAAAACATAGAGACACAAAAACTATACCATGAGCTTTCAAAATAATAATAACATACTGAAAATATGATGACTGATTAAGAAGAGCCCGTATAACTGCGGTAGTTCTCAACTATCCTGCAGGTATACTTTGTAATTTTATTAAAATTCATTTCAGTGAGGAAATCACTTAACATACGAGTTACTTTGCCTTTAAATCTTCCTGTCATAACCTCAAATGAACACATTTATCTCTTAGATAGTATTTTTCAATTTATACTGAAGTAGGCGGGAAGTACGATCTCGAGAGTACGAAAAGTATTAGGTACTATTGATCTTTTGCTGGAAAGCTAACATAACATAACATAAACTCACGCCTGTAACCCAGAGGGGTAGGCAGAGACCAGGGACTGCCACTTGCTACGATCCAGACAAATCACTTTCGCTTCCTCAACATTCATTAGTCGTTGCATGCACGCACGCCGGTTTCGGGTACTTTTTATCTTGCCCTTTGCTAATACATCCATTTGGTCGAAGTATGTCCGTCCGTCGTTCCTTACCGGCCATTGAATTCACATTCGCTCGATATATTTGTTTTGTCAATCTTTCTTCCTTCATCCTCTCCACATGTCCAAACCAACACAGCATTCCTTTCTTAATTCTAGTCACTATATCCTCTTTCAGTCCACAACGACTCTAGTCAAACTATTGCGTATCCTGTCATTCAAAGTAACACCAGACATACTTCTCAAGGACCTCATTTCTACTGCATTAATCCTACTTTCTTGCTTCTTTTGCCATACCCAAGTCTCGCTAGCATACATAAGTGTTGGGACCAGCACTCCATTATGGATAGCCAATCTAGCTCTACTAGGAAAGCTAACAATGTGTATGTAGGGGATAGATATCGGTTTTCAAAGTCAACCTGTAGTTATGTAAAAACATTATGAAAAGACTTTTATGAAAAGTGGAAGGGCCGGTAAGGGACGACCCTAGCGGACATTCGGGGGATGTATTAGCAAAGGGCAATATAAAAAGTACCCGTAACGGGCGTGCGTGCATGCAACTACTATGAATGTTGAGGAAGCGAAAATGAAGTGTCAGGATCGTGGCAAGTGGCAGTCCCTGGTCTCGGCCTACCCCTCTGGGATACAGGCGTGAGTTTATGTATGTATGTATGTACATTCTTTATTGTTCGATTTACTCATGTCACTTGTGTTAAGAACTGTCTGTAGCTATTAGTATTCGTAAGACGCAAGAAGGTTTCACAAAGACACAGTTCAAGATCTATTAGAATATTGTTAAGGACTGGGATTAAAGTTACATTTTGATAAACATCCTAATATTATAAACGCTAAAGTTTGTATAACGTTTAGATGTTTGTTACTCTTTCACGCAAAAGCAGCTGAACGGATCCGGATGAAATTTTGCACAGAGATAGATTATAGTTTGGATTAGCACATAGGCAATTTTTTATCCCGGAAAAATACACATCAACATTTCCACGCGAACAAAGTCGCGGGCAACAGCTAGTATTTACGTTCGTATAACTACAACCGATGGAAGACACAGTGTAGATAAATTAGGACAGTCAACTTAGACAGTTAATAACAAGCAAGAGTGACGTGCCGACATTCTTGCTTCAATCTAAGCTTTGCACAACTTAACTAGGTACTTCCATAGTTCGCGAAACTGGGCCTCATTTGCAGGTTAATGTTAGCTTTATGGTGATAGAGCTGCTTGAGTAATTTAACGACTCAATCCACTGAGATACCGCGCCGCTATAACGTCTCGATAAGAATCGGCGAGAGTGTGAAAGTAGCACATTATTAAGAGACCCGTTCAGATTCCTTTATCTGCTTTGTTTAATGTCGGGGAAAGACCACTTTGATTCATTAGTGTTGGAATTGCGAACAGCCAACTAAAGTGTCTTTTGAATTAACTTCTTAGAGCATATTGTATCGAGTTTATAAACCAAGCTCGAAAATACTTAAAAATGTTGGTAAAGCATGCTTTTTAATCTCAAGATGGTGAGCTAGTTAGTTGATGAAATCTCTACGCAATTGGCGATTGCGTAGAATCATAGGCATAAATGTTTAACATGTAAAGGTAAAAAAAACGGGATTATTAGCATGTTTATTATATTTATTTGAGATCGCAATATTTCGGTAGTGGTATAATGGTATTGTCCCCCAACTATTCATTATAAAGTTAGTAGAGGAAAATGTTAAGTTTAAATTGCCAATTCTAAAGACAACTTTATTAAACTTACAATGGGTAAAATTAAAGTGCATAGGTACTATCTTTATGCCGACTACCCGTCATTTAGCTTCTCAATTTTTTCCATCAATGGTTGTCTGGACGAATTTACTTTTAGTAATAAGGCCGTCACTTGTACTCCACTATGCACCATATTACACTATGCAACATATCATACACCATATTATTGTTTAATTCTCATATGTAATTCCTGGTGTACATACAATAAAGAACATTCTTTCTGTCTATTTATGTCATAGATTATAAATGTTAGTTGTAAAGTAAGTACATTTAAATATAACCCAAAGTTAAATTGGATTGACATTATAAAAGAAACGTGTACCTTATAACAAAAAAAATAAAAAGTACTTTTATTGTAGAACGGATTATCAAACGAACGTAACTTTATGATCCAGCTGATACCAATCACGATGATAGATCGCAAAAAATCGTGCATCAACAATTGGCTTAGCGTGCAACGCCCTATCTCATTGCATTAGGGAACAAACACTGCACCCCTGCACCCAAAACTAGCGTACCAACATCAAACAGACACAAATCAATTTTCGCGAATTTGCACCGTACACAGGACGTGGATTTAAACATGGGGTGAGGTCTAATGGAGACACACGCATTAAACTACGCCGCGTGCTGTGACAACATTGACATCCACTGGGGGACCTAATTAGTTTACGCACATTACAACTGTCACTTTACTACTGCACAAGGTCTTATTGCGAGCTGATAAAGGGGCATTTTCTTTGGGTTTAGACTGGTTCAGGTTTGTAAAATCCCTAGTCTGCGGGCAGCCGTCCCGGAGATAACAACCAGCGGGGTGCCACATGCCTTTTTCGTTTTGTTCGGGGGATCAAAAGGGAAAGCGCTTCGTATAGGATACCTACTACAGTTTTATTGCATTACTGTAATGCGTATTACCATTCAATTTGAAGCCATCTTCGGCCGTTTTATTTTGCTTTTAAAATGAGGTTTGAATTAAATGACGCCGTGTGGCTTTAACGTGGGTTTTAAATTGAATTCTTGTGCCTACTTTTTGTGATTTCTTAGTATGATTTAAAATGTAGTTTGGTCTGAATGGAGAACAAGATACGTTATTATTCTTAGTCTTACCTACTTATAAGATGTGGGAAGTGAGGATTTTGCCTGATAAGTAAATTCAATTAATGACATGGGGTATCTATCACTTAGTGCCCAAAATAATGAGCTTGCCAGAAATGTTAAAAAAATGTGTAAAGCACACTTTGTGCCAGAAAAGCTACTATTAAAATTAAATTAAAGATTATTTAGATGGCAAAGATGTCTGGAATCAAAACCAGTACAACGCATAAGTTCTCTTGGGTAAAGTTCATTAAGTTGCAGTTTCTGTGCTACATTGAATAAAAAAAAATATTTGATTTGATTTGATTAGTTCATGTTTAGAAAATATGCGAAGCTTATATTGACCTACAAAAGCTTGCGACAGTAACTCCAGTCAGTTCAGCAACGATCCCAGCACAGTTTATTTTGTAACTGACTAATAGAGCTCTTTTGCAACATAAACTGACAGTGTAATATAGGCACACACTAAATAGACGAGACACACAAAGACACAGTCGAAAGTAAATCTTCCAGCGAATTATAAAGCAGTGAAAATTCAACGGCAACTAACGCGAGCACTCCTCCAGCGGTAGACGCAAAGGAATAAATAAAACATGGAGACTATCCGTGGTAATGCACAGGCATACTGCGGATATAGAAACGAGTAGGCAAGTTGCAAAACGTTCACTCAGACAACAGACATTAGCTAGACATCTCACGCGAATTTGTATAGTCAACAGCCTTTAGCCTTTATATCCAAGAACTCGACATATTCATACTCTACTCAGTTACATTACTTGCGGGTGACTTTTCTAATAAAAATGAAAAGTTAAATGTGCCGTCACCTTAACCAAGCAGATTTCCATTTAGTATTTGCCACCTTCAGCCAACTTGTCAAAAGTTTCGTTCAATTACATGGCTGTATTAACTTTAGCCATCTAATTGGATATCCTCACCTAATGAGTGTCTTAGGCAGTTAATTCGAGGACTAATTTAATCAGTTGGCGGCAATAACAAAAAAATAACTACCATAAAACTAACTTTTGTTCGTGTTGTCATGATCAATTTTTGTGAATAATTAAAAACGAAAGAGAAAAACGAGATATAACTAAATAAATAAAATCACTTGTCCAAGGTTATCGATTCTTAAGAATGAAGTCGATATCAATTCGTGTGTCTTCTAGGTTGGGAGCATTTCCATGTTTGTGGTGTCCTTGCCTTGTTACTATAAGATAGGATTTATTGTTTGATTTATTGTTGATTTATTGTACACCAGAGTACATGACATGCAAAGATACACAGCAAAACTGGCGGACTTATTGCCAAAAGCAATTTTTTCCAGACAACCCTATTATGGAAAGTTGAAGAAAAAGTGAGACGGGTAGTCGGATATCCTAGTTTGGGACCAGGACAAGTAAATGACTGTGTTGTGTGGTTGTTATTATTACTGTGACATACAATTTCTGCATGTTATTGTCTAAGTCTCGGAGTACACTATCAGAAAGTGTTACTGCTGGTCTTTCAGTACTTATTGTTTTGTCTCTTCAGCACCCACAGACGGCAAGAGCTTTCTACTCACACGGACCTCTTAATGCTGTGAAAAATTCACGGCATATGTAGTGTGGGGGCAGTAAAATGCACCAAAGTGCATTTGTCGGTATTAGCTTACCAGCCCTCTAGAAGATTGAGACCGATTTTATGGGCTGTCTGGTTTGAGGAGAAATCACATTTTATGAACAAAAAGCAACAATAAATACAGTATATAAGCAGCTTCTACATTACATTACATAAACTCATGCCGGTAACCCGGAAGGGTAGGCAGAGACTAAGGTTTGCCAGTTGTCGCGGTCTTGACAGACCTCTTCCACTTCATCAAGATTCATTAGTCGTTGCATGCACGCACGCCGGTTTCGGATACTTTTTATCGTGCCCTTTGCTCACCTACTATTTATTACTTACTACCATAATCTACTATTAAAATAGTTTAACCAGCAATACATTGCTGAGCAAAAATTACTTGATTGGATCACATTTTTCTTTAATAAGCCTCGTTGTACTTACCTACAATGTACCGAAACTCTTCCAACTTTAGATTAGATTAGATTAAAACACTTTGGGCCGGTTTTTGAATTGAGAATTTCACTAAGTAAATACTTAAGTAACGTTCTGTCACGTTCTTTTCTCAGAAATTCGAAGAGACATCACTACAGTTAACCATTTACTCAGCAAAATTCTTAATTCAGAAACTGGTCCTTTATTTGTACACACCAGAAAACAAAATGGTAGATTTTCTGTTAGGTAATCCGTTTTACCTACTTTGTGCAAAAATAAAATCAATAAATCAATTTGACTAAAACTGAGAAATGCTCTATTAGGTGTGTGTGAATTGTTACAAAGTAATCTGCAACCACTGTGTAGAATGCATGCAAATGAATGTTTTCGATTGCACTAAGCGCACATGCTGAAAGCGTCCTTGTTAGCAAAGATTATGGCAATTTTTTCTGAGCTTTGTTTCGCGCAACAAAACGCATTGTTTCTGTCAAAAGAGACGGGTCGTAAAGGTGTCTGAAATATTACAAAGGGGCTGGCCCCACGAAAGGGTGATGCACAAAGCTTTTAATTTTAATGCTGGCAATTAATTATCGTTACACGGCTATATTTTATGACGTGTGCTTAAAATGATAAGGGAAATTGAAATAGATAGGCGTGTACCTAGGTGGATATTTGTCACGTGACACTGTACAGTTCACAGCAGATCAAAATTTCAATATTAGGCCATTTTAGTGGAGTTTCTTTGTTAGCTTCTTCTCCGCATAATCTATTAATTGTGAAACTAACAGCTTTGACGTTCATTAAGTAAATTTGTTTTTATAGTGAACAAAAATTTTTGACTTTGACTTTGATTTTTCATGACAAGCACTTTAAAGTTTTAAAAATCTATTTAGAGGCTAAACCTTCCACGCTTGCCGGGACTTGAACCCGCGACCTCTGGCTAACCGTGCCAGAGGTCGCGGGTTCAAGTCCCGGCATGGATGGAATTTTTAGCCTCTAAATAGGTTTTTAAAATTGTCCTCAGCACGGATTAGTACAACAAAAGGAATATAATCACTTAAAAGTTTTTTTTTAGAAATCATATTGTGAGAGCTGTGGTAGCGGAGCGGTATAACGCCGGCCTTACATTCGGGAGGTCGTGGGGGTCCGAATCCCGGCATATACCAATGACTTTTTTTCTAAGCTATGTACATTTGAGACATTGTAGTAGCAATACCAGTCGTTAACCGTGAAGGAAAATATCCAGAGGAAACCTGAGGTATTCACATACCTCAGCGCTTGAAATTGACAATCCACGGTGGGCACGCGTGGCAATCAAGCCCTTCTTTTCTGAGAGAAGACCTGTGCCCTGCAGTGGGACGTATAAATATAGGCTCCATAAAACATATATATACATTAAGAGAACCATACTTTAATATTCCTCTAGTAAAATTTTAAAATCAGAAAGTAAGCCGAACAGTTTTATTTACATAATTTTTATAGAATTTAGCTGTCGACTGTACAAAAGAGTTGAGTGAATAAAATTAATATTTGTATGGGGAACTAAATACCTTTCTGAATAAAACAAAAGAAAAAAAGTGATGATATGATTTGAAAAAGTAGAAAATAAAGAACATTGTCCGTTGATTGCGGATGTGATTAGTACTACAGGTAGTCTGCTACCCAAAATATGTACTAACTTGTATTTGAGTTCTAGAATTCGTAATTTTTCAATTATTTTTTTATTCTGTGTGACCAGCGTGTGCGATAAAGAAGAACGTATGCAGAAATGGAGACTCCCTCCTGATTTAACAACCAGGAAATCTAACTTTGATTAGTTTCCATCAAAAAGTAATTTCCTACAGAAAAACAAACGCTCAAAAGTTACCAAACTCTACTTGGGCTAATCTAAATGCAATTTTACTTCCCCCTCTATCCGCTTTACGAAGAAAGTGCCGATAGGGATCTACTTATAGCTTAACAGTTTTTGTTTGGTGTAAGAAAAGTGAGTTACGAAGCAAAAGTTACATTTTAGGCTCACATCACATTAAAACAAGAAAGACTATCTCTTGTCAGCGTGCAACATAAAAAAAAAACTCAGGTAGTATATTAGAATTTATATTTGGGAAAGCGCTGGTGGTAATTGAATTGAGAGACGTAAAGTATGTAGACCTAAGTGGAAAATTAATTGAAAAATTATTTATTGCACTTAAATAATTTTATGCAAAAGCGGGCTTAATAGTATATAGAAAATTGGCCAGGGCCAACATCAGGTTTTTCCAAAGAAGAAAACTTTTTTGAAACAGACTTTTATCCAGCATATTGGGCTACTTAAAACAATACTGCTGCAACGTCTGCCTATTCCTAAATTAAACTCCCCGGTTATCACGCAAAGCTGTCAACGTGTTTCCTTTCTGAACTTGTATACGAGAAATTAAAATGTAGACTGTATTATTTGATGTATGTAAGGGAGCATTAATACCGTAATAAGGAGATATGTTTATGTTGCGTAAAGCCCTGGATATGGTCGCGTTAAACTGTTTTATTTTATGGTTTATAGTTAATTTGCGTTAAATTTACATACTTAATTTTAGTAACTACGTAAATAAGTATAGATTAGCTATTTCTTAAGGACCATGATACCAGAAAAAAACCTAGAATAGACCTTAAAGTCTTAAAATAAAACGTGAAAATTAAAAAATAAAACCCTGAAATAAAAGGCATAGAAACTTGTATATCCGGTTTCTGTTTTGAAAAAAAAAAAATCTTTCTTTAGTTTTTTTTTTTTCAGCTTAAAGTAAGGAAGGCTGGGATGGGCTGTTTCGGATAGGTCTTTCTAGAGGCGTGAATTGTGAAGGCAACCCAGTATGAATGCGAACCACAAATAGTAGCTAATATTTTTTATTAGGTTTTGTGTCTGAATCTTATCCATAAATACATAAACTCACACTAGGCTGAGACCAGAGAGGGTTATTGCCATTATTCTGACATACCGAGGCACGCGTGTCTGAATCCTACTTTAAAGAATGAATAAAATGACTACATTTTCGTTCGTTCTTTCGTTCACGAACGATTGGAATTTAAAAAGTTTTAGTAGAATTGAAATAGGGGTTTGGGGCGTCCAAGTATTTGAAGAGAATATTTTGTTGAAATAAACCGCTGAAGAAAACCGACCTTGATTGTTGAAATAAAAGCTTGAAGCATTAACATATAAATAATTGAGTGCATTCCATCAAAAACTGCTTGGTATTTAAGATTTCGGTCTCAAGCGATAAAATAAGTTGAAATACTTGATCTCACGTGAGTATTAAGTGCTTACTATTTAAGGTTTCGTACACAAAGGGTGCAAACAGGATCCTAAATTATTGTCCCAATTACCAACTTTATCTGCCTGTCTATTTGTCTATATATCTGGACTATAAAGGGCTTTGTTTCCTGAACCACGACAATTTAGCCAGCTGTTTTCACAGAATATTTTGTGTTATTATGGCTGATTACCCAATAAGTAATAAAAATTAAAAACTAAGGTATGGGGATGGGGACCAACTTGTCGCGGTACAAGAGAAAGCCCTTTTGTACAACTAGCCCTTTTGCACAGGTCAGATAGGCAAACAGACAAATAGACAGGCTGAGAGATGTCCTTGGCACATTAATAGGATCCCCTTGACACCCTTCCGGTACGGAACGCATACGAAAACAAGAAGTAAAAAATAAGGTCCCCATGCAAGAATCGCATTAGTATTTTTTAATACCTCGCTGTAATCATACATACTCTATATACCTACAGTATGTATATAATCTTCCTGAAAAACCCCGGTTATATCTATCTATCAATGCAAACAACTTTTGCTACGAGAACGAAATCAAAATCGCGAAAAATATTATTATGAAGAAAATATTGAATATAGTGTTAATTACTTACGCCCAGAGGATATTAAATTTAAACGAATTACTTGTGCCAGCTTGTGATAATGTTTGCTTTGTTTCAGACTTGGATTTTAATATCAGACTACCAGCGGCAGTAGGTAATCGGTAATCTATTTTAATTTCAGTAGATGTAAATATTGGATCGAATAGTTGTTGCATAAATATTTTGCCGCTTTAAACTTTTCGTAGTCAGGTAAGAGCGCGATGCAGTGAAGATTGTTGCAAGTGGCAAACTTTCTCCTCTGCCTACCCCTATGGGTACTGGTTTGAGTTTTCGTATGTGTGCGCTATGCTAGCTCTTCCCTTGGGTATGCTTGGCTAGTATTAGCGATTTATAATACAATCCGCGTAAGAACTAAGGTGACTGACATAGCCTGTAAGATTAGCAAGCTGAAATGGCAGGGGGCGGGTCACATATCGTCGTTCGGCATCCAAAATCGAGAACGTGACTTTTATCCAATTTTACAGGAGACACTAACAACTTGACAAGTCATACCGTCGTACACATACAAAAATTTCGAAATATTTTTTTTTTAGAGTAACATGATTTAAGTTAAGTTTCGATTTTTTTGTGTGTGTACGACGGTATGATTTTTGAAGTTTTTAGTGTCTCCTGTAAAATTTTATAAAAGTCACTTTTCGCGGTTTTGGATGCCGAACGAAGATATGGCGAAGAACCGACGGTCGATGGGGTGCAACGGTTCCCGAGTGGAGACCAAACGCAGCGTAGGACGCCCAACAGCTCTCTGGATCGACAATCTGAGGCAGATTGCTAGCACTGGCTGGATGAAGATGGCCGCAGATAGAAGGTAGTAGCATACCTTGGGATAGGAAGGCCTATGTCCAGCAGTGGACGAATGAGGACTGATTGATTGATTGAATAAATAAATCAGAGCTAAGATAGAAGAAACTATTTATCATTTTTTCACCTGGTTGTGCAATAAAGTGTTCTTTATCTATCTCTGTCTTTCTATCTATCTAAAAAGATTAAAATTTTGTCGTCGAATTGTCGAATAGTTCAAAAGTAAGGAGCTTAGGGCTGGTTTACATTTGCTATATTTTAATACGTTTTTAGCATGCTATTTCAAAGCATACTAAAGAGCACGCATTTAGCAAATGTGAATGTGCTATGCTTTTTAGCACGCTAAAAAATCTGACTGACAGTCAGTTTTTTTATCGTTATCTGTGCTCTAATAAAAATGGCGTCACAACTCACAAGTGAAGTAGAGACGGGATTTGACAATTAAATTAACGAAAACCATGCTTGCTAGTGGGATTCGTGCAGCGAAACTTATAAGAACAATATTTTGATCACAGCCAATAACTATGATAAAATTTCAACTGCTTGCAAACTAATTAGTGATTCCATATTTTCCACTTGCGATGCGCGTGCTTTCTTCGTTTTTTGAGACAACTTGTGTTGAAACTAGCATAGCAAATGTATATCGGCATCTTTTATTAGCACTCTTTTAGTTTAGCATGCTAAATAGCACGGAATTTATAGCAAATGTAAACCAGCCTTAACTGATTCATACAGTCTTTCTAATTTAGTTTTTAAATACATTCTTGCACTTTACTATAGTTAATTAACTCGGTTCACTTGTTTCAATTTTCTCTCAAACAGAAAGTAAGAAATGAAAAATAAAATAGAAATTAATTACCAAACTGATTTATGAGTGTTATCGTTTGGTCGTTGCCCTTAGTTCAAGAACTAAAATAACAGTACAGTAACAGAAGGTTGGTGTAAACGCGAAATAGACGATGCTACTGCATAGCTCTTATCAAGCGGGGTAGGTAGAATCAACAATCCAAAACGGTGACAATTGAATAAAACAACATAGTGTAGGTAGGTTACGAGCTTACTACGATTACCTACATTTACCGCTAGTTTACGACTCATTATGATAAATAATTATATAGCCTTGTGCTGTGGGTTTTGTCAATAAACGAAATAAGAAATAAAATAAATAAGCAAAATATACCAAATTTAGATCAGCAGAGGGCAAGATAAAAAGTACCCAAAACAGGCGTGCGTGCATGCAACGATTAATGAATGTTGAGGAAGCGAAAGTGATCTGTCAGGATCGTGGCAAGTGGCAGTCCCTGGTCTCTGCCTACCCCTCTGGGATACAGGCGTGAGTTTATCTATGTATTTATGTTTGATCAGACACTAAAATCAGCAAAAAAATATTTGATCAGCTAACAATTATTTTGATCAGCAGAATAAATAAATAAACAGCGACACGTAGGCAGAAAATTAACGTAAAAAACGTTTGTTAAAACATAAGGTTGTCTTTTTGTAACAATATTTGGGTAGAAAAATAAATAATTTTAGCTGCAAAATGATTATTTGATCAGCAGAGTAGAGTAAGAGTCAGTTTTTATATGGCTTTTCGTTGTTTGTCTCATTTATTCTCTAAACACAGTATACAGTAAACCAAAACTTAACAAAATATGACATACGATTTGCTGACTAATCAACTTATGTGCTGACCAATTTGAAATTTCTTGTTGATCTATTTGAATTTTTTTGCTTTTCAATTTTACCACTATTCTCCTCAATTTAGTATTTTCTATGGACAACTAGTTGCTGCTAAAAATATTTTTGACTGGCAGAAAAGATTTTATTGCTGACTAAAATTTAATTTTGCTGATAATTTTTAATAGTTCATTGAAAAATTAATTTCTTCGTTCTTTTATCTCCCTTGCTCCATTTTTTTTTTGTTTTTATTTATTCTATTTCATGTATCTAACTGAAATTTTAATTTTATGATTACTGGTTTCGAATGAGGTAATATTTTCATGTTATTTTAATTAGTTACCCTAGTTTCTTTTTGTTTTTTACTTAACAGACAACGCTGGTCTTCTGTGGTCTACTATTGCAATGTAAGTTTTAACCCAAACGATAACGAAGCAATGAAGGAAGTAGTGAGTGATTTATGGCTTTTTGTTTAGTTAAATTTTTTCAATGAACCGACTCACTGTGTTTTAAACATGACCCGTGCTTTGGCCCAAGATAAGAATCTTCGTCAACGAAAATTGAAATTAGGGAAATTATTTTATGGGTGGCTTAGTTAGGCAATAAGTTTTTGTTATCTCAAGTATTTACAGCAAGTATGGCTGGTGATACAGAAAGGAATTAAGGGGTTAAATAAAAAAAATAAAAAGTAATAAAAATATGTGAGTGTGATATGTCACACGACACTGATCCCCGGTTTCTAGTAAATTAACTGTCAGTTCCACTGCTAACAGCTGTCAATTGGTTTTTCTGTATGCACTTTGGCCAACTGACACCTCATAACAGTAAATTAACAGAAAGTGTACGAGAAACTAGGGGTAGCAATCTGTTGTCGTGAATGAATGCAGATGCATAATGTAGACACTCAAGAGTTTTGAAATAGACGAACCGATATTGTAATTGCGACATAAGTTCACCTAGATTATGTTGTATCAATGTAACTATCAGCAAAAAAATACAATTTTCAGCAATTAAATCGGCAATAACCTATTTTCTGTCCGCCATAAAAGTTTTTTGAGCAATAAATAATGGTTGCAAAAAAATACCTAACTGAGAACTAAAAAATTTAAATTCAGCAGCAGAAAATTAGGAATTGATCAGCAGAAAATGCTGATAAGATCAGTTTATTATTGTATTAATATTAAATAATAAGACTAAATTAATTAGTCAGCTCATCATGTTCGATTTATTTGTTGATCACGTGTTAATGCCCATTTTTTTATTCTGCAGATTAGAATAATTAAAGGCAATTTTGGTTAGCTTCATTATTCTGATCTGCATTTCTGATTTATTTTCATTTCTCAGACCGCGCTTTGCTGCTTATTTGTATATATTCTGCTCACCGGAAGAATGGCTGGTTAATTGAATTACTTATTTGCAGACTTTTACTTGTTACTATTATTATACATTATTGCACACGAAACAATTAATATAATATAACACGTGCATACATTTATTTGTACATTTTTGTTTTTGATAAAGTATTTATTTTGGTGATCATTTAATGAACTCCCGTTATTTGATCCTATTAATACGATGGAATTCGCCACACCTCATTTTCGTATCCTGAGTCATTCAGGACTTCCGTGGTCGATCTCTGAGCAACGCGGCGCGTTCCCTCAGTCGCGCCATAAAACTTCCTCCGACACGCCTGCGACGACGTCCCGACAGCTTTATGTCCACGACAAGATTATTCCGAGCGCCCGCTATTCTGGAAGGGAAGAGAAAAAGGGTTAGAGGGTTTGCACTTACCACGATTCTGACACATCTCTTTTGCTTTATCAACATAATCACCCTGAATCAAGCTTCAACCTACCAGATGACCAAAGCAAGACTTCAGTGCTTACCTTGCTATTACGTTTCACTATCGCCCCGTTGCCGGTCGGCGAAAGTGCAGTTTTTCCTATTTAAAACTTTTTCGGTTTATTTTTAAGAGATTAGGCTTGGGAGTTTCTTCCTTTGTCACTTTGCACCGCAATATTTGTGTTTTGAACTAAGTACAAAAATTGTTTACGATAGTAATAATTATGTTTTAAAAAAGCATTTTACTCTGCACCAGTAACATCTGCAGATACACCTTGCTTATATCACACCCTTAATCAAATACCGTCACTAAACAAAAATCTCTAAATTTCTGGTTTTAATGCCATCTATTGCAAATATTACAAAGTAACACTAAGCGCTGACTAGTTCACTTAAATTCCTATGTAGAACTATAGATGGAAAACGAAGCATAATACAGAACTATATACATTTCTCCACATTGAAAATCTTTAATAGCTTCTCCTGCACAATTTACATTTTTCGCTTAGAGCCAGTATTGGATTAAGGGTGCGAATTATAGTAAACGACCTGATGATATTCAGCAAAATCAACGAGTTTAACGACAATCCATAAGAAACCGTGAGTGACTAAACCCCAGTTTCTCGTATCAAATCATCGAATCAAACCTGGGTCTCTCGCCTCTTGTCTTCTACCTACTAGGCTACCACCGCATTGTTTACTGATTAAGATATTTGCTTCTTTACAGAAGGTATTCTGTAAAGAAGCAAATATCTTAATCAGTAAACAAATAATTCAGTATACGGTACTATACAGGACGTCCCAAAGTTATGGGCCATGAAGGGAAAGTACCTTAAATATCGTAGATAGGGTATTTTGCTGAAAGAAGACTTTATGTTATTTTTAAAAGTTAGTAATTCTGCATTCAAAGATTTTCTAAAAAATACTTGCCTTGTCTGGGAATCGAACCGACTTAAATAAAAAAAAAAACACCCCTACTTTTATGATGCCAATCGAAATAATGGCCAAAAACTAATAACTCTTCTTAAGTAACATAGTATTTTAAAAGAAAGGAACAGCGTGAAATTAATCATTTTAATCAAATTAAAAACATACATGAAACTGCCGTAGTCAATTAAGTGGGTATTTTTTTGTAAATTAATTAATTAAATGCTCAAAATGTGATCCCTCTTGTCTTACGCAAATCGCCAATCTTTTAATGAGTCCGCTGCCTGTTGATTTTCTTATCTTTTTATGGTGAATACTCGATATGATATGGCACAATCCTGTTTGTAACTCGCCCACGTTCTCATATCGCTTTTGGTATAGCATATCTTTCACGTATCCCCAAAAGAAGAAATCTAATGGTGTAAGGTCCGGGGATCTGGCCGGCCATCTAATCGGTCCATTCGTACCAATCCAAATAGGAAAACATTCATTTAGAAAATCTGCTGCTCTCCGACTATTATGAGCCGGAGCTCCATCTTGTTGGAAAATTAAGTTTTGGACAAGGCAAGTAATTTTTAGAAAATCTTTGAATGCAGAATTAATAACTTTTAAAAATAACATAAAGTCTTCTTTCAGCAAAACACCCTATCTACGATATTTAAGGTACTTTCCCTTCATGGCCCATAACTTTGGGACGCCCTGTATATCTACCTACCCCTTCGGGATACAGGCATGAGCTTATGCAATCTTGCAACGCGTAGTACCATCCAGAATACGATCCCTCATCTGAATGGATTCGGAGTGCTTCGGTTTGTCATGAAATACAGACAGGCAATTCAATGCATGCGGGTATTTTAATCCTTCACACTTTTGGAATAATGTATAGAGTCCGCTGAACGAGCTGAAAAGTTAAACATGCACTTGTTTGAAGAACACATGGCGTTATTAGTCTGGCGTCTGTTGAAACGAATGCCGAAATGAAAGTATAATATTACCTAACGTTTACGAATGGATTTTCAAGTATAAAAGTCGTTTACTGAAACTGGATTAGGACAGACATTTGACGAAATATTGTCAAAGAGCTACGAAGATTTTTGTATGGGGCCTGGCATAGTTCATAGTGGCGCCCTCTATATTTTTTTCAATATCGTGGAGCATGATGAAACCTAGCTAGATCGATAGAGGACAAAAAAGTAAACAAGAAATTATTAAGGTCACCATGTCCTAAAGTGGCACGTTTAGGAGTTATTGAGCTTTGAAGTTTGTATGAGATTTTTATAAAACTTAACTTTTGAATCATTTTTCACTAAATACTGGACTATATGCTTGGCACCTGTGACTCGTTGCCGATTCTTGACTAAATTGCTAAATAAGTCGTAGAAAAAACACCCAGTTTATTATAGATACCGTATATTAAGGCACCCGAGCGATGCTTACAATGCGAGGGTATTACGGGAGCTTTTACCAGAGTTATAAATCTGCTTTTCATCAATCCTATCAGGTAAATAAATAAAATAGTGTATTTCGATAAGGAAAATTCACAAAATATTTCTTTATTTTAATTACAAATTACACTTAGCTGCTAGACTAATTACAATATACAATTAGGCATTACTTATCATTAAATCATTCTACCGAACAGTGAGCGAGTTATTGATCGGAGAAGTAGGTACCGGAAGAAACATTTGTACTTAAATTAAGTTTTATGGTGGCTGTGTTTAGTTATAAGCATTATCTGATTAAATATTAGCAGTTAACCAATAATTACGTAGTTAGACCTGAAAATATGATTAATCCCTGTTTCTATGTTTAATATGGTTTCATAGTAAACATATGTCACTTCAATGTAGGTAATTATTGGCTGACAGAAGTCATTTTTATACATATATCCTCATTCCCCAAGTTATTTATAGGTACCTACCTACCACCTAAACCTATCTATATTAATTAAACTGTAGGTTTTATATTGACATGTTTTGAATTTTAATCGAATTGAACGAATTGGATGCATGAATAATACTATAATTTCATGTATATATGTATATAAGTAGGTAGGTACCTACTAGACATAGCTACCCAGACTTTAAAAAACATCAAAGTAGGTTTGAATCCCCGAGAAAACTCATATCAAGTGACAAATTCAGTGATGAAACTCAGTTAGTGGAAATTCCATACAAACTTCAAAGCTCAATAACTCCTAAACGTGCCACTTTAGGACATGGTGACTTTAATAATTTCTTGTTTACTTTTTTGTCCTCTATCGATCTAGCTAGGTTTCATCGTGCTCCACGACATTGAAAAAAATATAGAGGGCGCCACTGAGACTATGCCACTAATCTTCGTGGCTCTTAGTAGGTCTATCTTGTCTTAGCATTTGACTGCCGACCCTTCATTCATCATGTGACAAATGTGAAGATGACACTATCACCAGCGACAGGAGACTAGTTATGTTCTTAGGAGTCACTCAAGTATTCACCTAATCTTTGCTCTACCTAGGAAGGTAAGGCGTGGGATGGAGTGCTATTTAAGTGAGACACTAAATGCTTCTTTAAATAATGAGAAACAGCTTGTAAAGGGCTCGGCAACATGAAAGGTACAGTCGACACCATGCCCAAACTTTACATATTAACATAACATAACATAACATAAACTCACGCCTGTATCTCAGAGGGGTAGGCAGAGACCACGGACTGCCACTTGCTACGATCCTGACAGATCACTTTCGCTTCCTCAACATTCATTAGTCGTTGCATGCACGCACGCCGGTTTCGGGTACTTTTTATCTTGCCCTTTGCTAATACATCCCCTATTGTGTATACTTAGTTCAGTTATGAAAGACATTTCAACAAAAATGCAATGGTTGATCAGCTAGCTGTCAACGGCTGAATTCCAAACAAGATATTTGATATAAAATATATACACGCGTCGAATTACGAACATCATCTTTTTAAGAATTCGGTTAAAGAAAGAATTTTGCTTGCCATGTTGAACACTATATTTACCGATTTTTTTAATCATCTTCATGACGAGCAAGATTTCAATGGAACGTCATATCTATTTGTACTTAAATAAAAAAAGTTATCAATTTCTCTGTCCTATAATTATTACCTATGTGCCATACAGCAGCCTGTAAAAATATGGAAAAACTGTTTATTCACTTTTTTATTCGTATTCTCCACTTGTATGTAAACATATCTAGGGCCCTAGCCACACAGAAGGGACGTGGGGCGATGGCGCAGAAAAGACGCATACAAAGGCGACTTTCATACAAAATGTACTGAAGGGACGGGACGAAGCCCACACACCAATAATTGTTTTGGCATCTTTTTAGATGCTGTAAACAGTAAAAACACTTTGAATTACATATTAAAACATATATTTTTACTGAGTGAATCACAAGACAAATTATGGACATTGTGTGACTGTTTTACGTTGCCATAGCAATGTCAAGTTATGTTTCTTTTTCACAAACATAAATTCCTAATAAAAACCCCATCACTGCACGTATCACTGATATCACAGACTGCAACTCCGCTACTAAATGGGCACACAAATAAAGCACGTGATCTAAGTCCAGGTAAAGTCTTTAACCGGATAGTTTGCGCAACCACAGCACTAATGTGTGAAAGGGGTCTTATCGCCCGTTGCTCAATGTAAAAGCTTCGTGTACTAGATAACTTCGGTACGAAATAGAAGGACACAGAAGATTCTCTCCGGTATAAATTCGTTAATTTCGGTACAAAAAGCCTAATGTTAAAATATGTCTCCTATAACCCATCCAAAGCGGGGTGGATGGGTTGACAATTATTTAGTCAAAGTACTCTAGTACTTTTTTGTAGCTCTTTTTATCATTCACTCTCTCTTTCTACCTCTTAACCATAGTATCATCATCATTATCATCAGCCATTTGAAGCCCACTGCAAGAAATAGGCCTCCCTCATGGTTTTTCTAACCATGAGGGGTTTTGCCATAATCGCCACGCTTGGCAGGCGGGTTGGCGATCGCAATATGCGGTTGGAATCTCAGAAAGACACTGCTGCCCGCCTCCTGGTAATTGATTTCCTTAATCGCCTTCTACGACATCCACGGAAGGAAATGGAGTGACACTATTCTTAACCCGGCGCCACACGGTACAACCATAGTATAGCACAGTGAAATCTCTCCAAGATAACACAATTATCAGATCCGCCGTAATAACCAAATCCCCTTCATTCAGATTAGTCGCAGAACGTTTCGTTCGCAAAAAATGCGTGGCATTGAACTTCATTGAATAGACTTTTTGTTTGTTTCTGTTTTACTCGGGGCGAATAGAACAGATAAATAGATGCACTTGTCTAACGGCGATTGCGCTTATCAGTACTACTGGATCGCTGAGTACCAGTATCACTACGCTTTGGATCGTTAATAGGCAGTTAGGGTAAAATACCCGTAATCTAACACGTGCACCTTGAGAATTTAGGTCAGCTGAACTGATGAGGTTGTAGCCTTTTTGATGGGAAGCGAACCGTTTTACTTGTTTAGCTCTTTAGCTTTAGTTTGACGACCTCTGTGGCGCAGCGGTAGCGCATCTTCCTACCATGCGAGAGGTTCCAAGTTCGAATCCCGGCTGGGGACAAAAAAAAAACCCTGGGTCTTGGATGTTTACATGTTTGTGATGTCGCCGTTTCTGGTTTCCACGACACGTTACAGGGTATCCTAGTGTGGGGCCAGAAGCAATGTATGTGCCTGTATGTAAATGTATATGTAAAAAAAAACTCAGAGATCTTAAGCAGGATTTGGCCTCCGCAACAAGGATTGTTTCACGTCAGGTCTTCCTGAAGTTACCACTTTTATCTATCCTGACATACCTACATTAAGGAAGTAGTCTTTTAGATAATCTGAGGTTCTTCTCTCGCCTGCTGCGGCCTCGATTCTGTAAGTGCATTATAGCACAGAATATATAGTAGCACAGAACAGGACGTATCGTGTTTTTGAACTGAAAACTGTAGGCGCACTCTGAATAGTGACCGAAACTGAACCTTCAAGCTCGGGTCGGTGATGCTGAACCAGGCATATCTGGCTTCACTACTGCGTACATTTATTATAAGAGCTAAATTATTTCTCGGAGAGTAAATATGAAGGCCTGTGGAGGGCTATGTGTGCCCTTCGGGGATTAGCGATTGCAAGCGCTAAGCTATGCGATTACCTATGACACTCAGGATTCCGCACGACATTTCCCTTCACAGTTAGCAAGTGACTACTATAATTTCACTTAAGTAAACAAAGATGCCGGTCAAATCTACTGAAGAAACGACAGAGACTTACAGAATAGTATTTGGCTGTCCGCTGATATTATATTGGAAGAACCTAAAAAATACCTCTATTAGAGGCATGCCGTATTATATTTCATAAACATATTTCCTGTGGTAAATGTTTACTAAATATGTAAAACGGTTAATATACCTACGGCGCAACGTAAGCAATAACTAATTGCGTCCCAGTGGGTGGGCCAGTATATTGACCCTGGGTAGGTCTGTCTGCTGTATAGGGTCTCCCCCCGACAGACAAAACCCATTAGCTAGGTGATAATGCAAGTTCATCCGGCCTGCCTCAGGTATTGTTTTCTGTTTCCATCGGGCGAACAAAGCTGCGGTGCGTTAAAAAATTGAACTACAAGATACCTGGACCAAGCCAAAAAAGCTGAAGCAGTCCGTCTTCTCCTCAATCTTTTTAAAAACTCCGGTGTGAGTGAGTGTAATTTTATAGTTATGACAACTCTTAAATAAATTATGATCGAAAAAACAAAGGAGTAACGTTTCCTAACAATTAGAAAATGTAGGTTAAAATTGTGCAAAGTAGAACGTGATCGGATCGGATGCATCGAAAAACTAAATCAACGTCATCATCACCAGCCATTTGACGCCAACTGCAGGACATAGGCCCCTCATGGGAAAAACTAAATGCCGAATCGCATTTTATTTTTCATTACTTATAATCGGAAAGTAGGTCTGAAGTTGCCCGAGAAGCGGGTTGAAAGTTATACTTTTCAGCCCTTGGGAGAATCGTTTTCAACTGATTGCTGTCAAATTATTAAAAATAAAACCGACCAAATGCGAGTCGGACTCACGCTCGAAGGGTTCTGTTCAACATTAGACACAAAGTTCGAGGAAAAACGGCAAAAAATCACGTTTGTTGTATCGGAGCCCCCTTAAATATTTATTTTATTTTAATTTAATTATTTACTTTTGAAGCGAATTTATAATTAAATATTTTGTGAACATTTCCGTGAATGTGTGAATGTTGCCGTTATTGAAATCAAGCAAAAACGGCAAAAAATACGTTTGATATATGGGAACCCTCCTTAAATATTTATTTTATTCTGTTTTAGTAATTTTATAGTGGCAACAGAAATACATCATCTGTGAAAATTTCAACAGTCTAGCTATCACGGTTCATGAGATACAGCCTAGTCACTTACAGACAGACAGGCGGATAGACAGACAGGCGGATAGACAGACAGACGGACAGCGAAGTCTTAGTAATAGGGACCTGTTTGGCACCCTTCGGGTACGGAGCCCTGACTAGTTATATTTCCAAATTTCTGTTGAACCATGTTCCAACTTTCTAATATACCCACTCAATTACATCGTGATGTAAAATTGAAATAACATAAAGTTAACTATTAATTAAAGAACATATCTTTAAAAAGACTTAGTTATAATTTACTTTTAACTGTTTCTTTAAAATAGCATAGATTTGGCCAAAATATTTACCATTCTTTCAATGATGAAAATGAAAAATAATGGCTTAATAGCTGTGCGGCAATAGAAAAAAAATAGGCATTGCTTTAGGCCCATATTACACTAGTGAAATGTGGTCCTTAAAAATATTTTTTTATATCCGTCGAGTTTTTTTTATTTTTAAGAATCCTCTTTGTTATGGGTTTCGATTCCCGAACGCGCCCCCGATGTTTCTCATCAACGGACCTATTACCAACCCATTGTCGGGGAGGAGGGCCATGTATAGAAAATTAAAATGTACCAGTCTGTACAAACTCGTATCGCTATTGTGCCCGAACACCCCGATTGGTTTTTCATACAATGAGTGTACGTACTATGTATTTCATGCGGTTTTTTGTCCGAAATTGAGCCTTGCATACGTACGTGTTCTTTGTGTTATGATTTGGTAAACGCAGTATTTGTGACGCGGGGGTGGTCGTTGCTCGCTGAATAAATGATCGATTGATAATCATTTTCAGGTAACAGGAATAAAGACGTATTGCACCACTTCTTAGATGACATTTAAGTAGGAAAGCTAAATGCTTTCAAATTTAATTTTCTATGAATAATTCGAGTTAAATGCTGAAAAGTGGTACAAGTGAGCCTAAATCTCATCAGTATTTTAAACCTCAGTAATATCTTAATCCTCCACCAATCCGGACTTGGCCCCCGTGGTGGAGTATGGCCTATACCTTGACCTATGGCCTAGACCCGTGCCCCTCGGTGGGGATATAATGGGTTGATGATGAATATCTTAATCATGCCATCGTTCGTCAGCATAAATTACTGAACGGTTAAGATAAGAGACGTAAGTCTTAATAAACTTAATATCTCTCAGCTGTAATTGTTTCTGTGATTAAATAAATTTGAATTGAATTGAACCCAGAAAGACGTAAGTCTTTCATCTAAGTAGAACATGCGGTACTTCTCTGATGGTGGACCATCTTTCATCATGCCCTGCGTGCCCTGACACTGCACTCAGAAGGACCTAATGATTTGCAAGTGATAACGAAGTCAGCGTGGCAAAGTTCTGGGCCGCAACAGTTTAATATACGTTTTTTTTGTTATTAAAACTTTAAGAAGAAGAAGTAGTACATGTCTTGTGTTGGACTTCTTTGGTGGTTACTGTAAAGTTTCCTATGTCCGTTCCATCGCTATGGGAAAGTACTGGGGTTGATTGTTTAATTTATTATTACTTCTGCTGCATACTTCAGTGATATACGTACCTACGACCTACGACACGACACCTACGTACCTACGACAGACGGATTCATTGCTCAAAGTCCGCCTTCAGTCACCTAACGTGTTTATTTTTATTTAACGTGTTTTTTATTGCGGCACAAAATATTTTTTATATGAGAAGGGGAAACAGAATTAGTTTTAAACAAACATTAAAGCCTAATTTTGCGCAAAGAAGTGGGAGAAATAATGAATGACTGCCATAAAAGTGTCACCAACTAAGTCCCTTAAGCCAAGACCCTTTGTTCTGCTGAAAAATGCTTAATTTTGTGTTTGTCTTACTAATTACCGGTCTAAAACGGCACCTGCCTGTAAACTAGTTGGTATTTTGTTTTCTTGGTTACTGGATTTAAATTTAAATATTTATCAAGAAGTAGGTTAACCTTTACATTTTTTTAATGTGAATGTTTACGTATAAAGATTGATGTGCTGTCAACATTACCTTTATAAAAATGTGAAAATTAATACCTAGCTAGAATCAGCACTAATCTTCTTGTATAGTGCGGCATCGCTCTGATATTGTAAGCCTGCCGCTTCACTTGGCCAGTCGTATTCGCTGAATAAATTTGCCGACGGCTTATAATACATTCCAGGTTTTACAAAATCAGTGCTAAGTAATCGTCAGAAAACCCAGCAATGGATGGTTAATATTAGCTAACTACACAAATACGAGTATCTAGGTGAGGTGCCGGCTAAAACCTGTGTTTGTCAGTTGCATCAATAATAAATGCAGATTATGTCTAAGTATAAATTAAATGTTAATAAATTCGAGTTGAATAAAAATACAGTTGGAAAACCCACAAGAAAATGCTCGCCTCGTCCCGACCGGAAGCAAAGATGAAAAAACTCGAAAGTTGGGCCAAATCATGTAAATTTTCCTTTGAGCAACTTATAAACGCGCGCCTTCCCCAGTTCGAGAAAGTTTAAATTGGTGCACGTCGCGCGAGAGGGTGAGTCTTTCACTATCTTTTAGAAATATACTAAGACAGAAGCACTGTGCCACCGTTGTGGAGATTGCTGGTCAAAATTTGACAGTCACCTTTTGAGCCTGGTCGGAGTTAGCTTTATTTTTATGTTTTGACCTTACTTTATGAAATTAGACAAAAAGCTAAGGTATTCGTATAAAAATTTATATGGTTTCTTCAGGCTGCGTGGAGCATGCTGTCTCAAGCGCACAATTTAAAATTTTTAGTGATTGTAATAAAATGAGTATAATATTGATGAATGTCTTCTGAGGGTTTGATGGATAATTAAATTTCGGATATTCAGAGCATATTTTTCTTATCATGCACTAAGGTTTTAATTGAGAAAATTCGATTCCAAAATTATTTATTTTGGAAACAAATTTTCTTTACCTACGTACTTAAAGGAAAACAAAAATACATTCAACATGTCTTTAGTTTAATTCTGCACCAAGCTCTCAGACCACATTTATCAACAGTTTACTTATTTCATAACAATAATTAAAAATGTTAAATTGTGCAAGCGAGACAGCATGCTTCACGTAAAAACAGCCTTAAGTGCACCGACTTGCAAGTCAGCCTAAGTCACTCCGTAGCTTTTCAAATGTCTCAAAACAGATTTATTAAGTTTCACTAAATCTGGAAGAAACGTATACAATTTCGCAGCTCTTATCGAATATTTGAAGGCTACAGTTTACTGTGTTTTACAGAAAAATAACTGAGTTAGTCTACTTACCAATGCGAACAGCCTTTATTTCGGGATGAACTCTGAACTTGCAAAAAAAAATATATCAGCCATCCCATACTAAACACTTGCTGTTTTTTTAGGTTTAATCCTATATTAAAAGTTTTTTTTAGGAGTATAAATACCCCTTTAAATTCAAAATAATAACTTCCATACTGATAACCGATGGGGTAGACGAGTTCTTGAGTGGAGACCGCGGATCGGTAAACGTAGTGTAGGACATCCTCAGACTCGGTGGAGCGATGATCTTCGCAGGGCGGCTGGCAAGAGCTCGATGAGAGCAGCCGAGGACCGTGCTCAGTGGCGTGCTACAGGAGAGGCCTATGTCTAGCAGTGGACAAGCATAGGCTGATGATGATAATGATGAACTTCCATACAAGTCGATATGTTATCCTGACCTTTGCTACCCGCTTACGAGTGCAGAGTATGTTTTACCGAATCTTTCTACACCCTGCTTACACACACACACCCACACAATATTCGCACACACGCACACACATACACACACACACACACACACACACACACACACACACACACACACACACACACACACACAAACCCACCGCTCGAGGCCGCACGCACGCACGCACGGACGCACGAACGCACGCACGCAGGCACGCACGCACGCATGCACGCACGCACGCACGCACGCACTTTATCAACATAATCACCCTCTATTAACCTTCAACCTACCTGCATTATGACCAAAGCAAGACTTCTGTGTTTACCTTGCTATTAGAAAGGAGCGAGCTTTTCACTATCTCCCCGCTGTCGGCCGGCGAAAGTGCAGTTTTTCCTATCTAAAACTTTTTCGCTTTATTTTAAAGAGATTAGGCTCGGGAGTTTCTTCCAATGCCACTTTGTACCGCAATTGAGTTTTGAACTAAAAACGAAGATTGTTTACCATTTGTTTTAAAAATAGCATTTTACTCTCAACAAGCAAAATCTGCAGATACACCTTGTAAACGACCCGATGATTTTCACCAAAATCAAAGAGTTTAAGCCACAAGGACAAGGAGTATCCATAAGGGACCCTGAGTGACTAAACCTCAGTTTCTCGTATACTAACGATCTGTTAATATACTGCTAGAAGCTGTCAGTTATTTTTTAAGGTTCTGTACCCGAAGGGTTCCCCTGTTACTAAGACTTCACTCCGTCTGTCTGTCTGTCACCAGGCTGTATCTCATGAACCGTGATAGCTAGACAATTGAAATTTTCACAAATGATGTATTTTTGTTGCCACTATAACAAAAAATACTAAAAACAGAAAAAAATATATTTAAGGGAGGCTCCCATACAACAAACCCAATTTTTTGCTGTTTTTTGCTCGATATTAATAACGGAAACAGGTAGACGCTTGAAATATTCACAGAATATTTAGTTTCATATTCGCTTTGAAAATATACCTATTATTAAATTAAAATAAAATAAATATTTAAGGGGGGCTCCCATACAACAAATGTGATTTTTTGCCGTTTTTTCTCGATCTTTGTGTTTAATGTTGTGTAGATAATGGTACGGAACCCTTCGTGCGCGAGTCCGACTCGCCCTTAGCCGGTTTTTTTCTATGCACTTTGGCCAATCGACTTCTGTTGTAACAGTAGATAAACTGATTGTTAGTGTACGAAAAACCGTCGGAGAGAGGTTCTCATACCTGAAATAGCCAATCCACGGTCTCTCTCTCTCGTGACATGACAAAGGTAATTTCCTAGCAACATCTACAGTATGGGTATTAGAACGACGTGAGTCGTGCGTTTTAGCGTCGAAATTCGCCTCTTTCCAGTACATCAATTGTCAAATTGTGACATTTTAGCGCCACAAAACGCGTGACTCGCGCTTCGTACTCCCTATGCTGGCCACTCTCTTGGGTCCATTTTGATTACATCCGTGTTTATACAGCAGACACATGAATAAATCGGAATGAACACGCGCATTTAAAATCAAACATTTGCTCTTCGACACTTGAGCAAAATAACGGCGCCCCTGGTCACAGAATGTTTCAAACAGAAGTATACCTGCGAGTTGTGAAGCAAGAGAAGTAAGCTTTATGTATAAGAGGATAGTCTCCGATCAAATTAATAAGTAAGTAAGTACTTATTGGTAGTTAATTGAAGAAGTCATGAAATTCTTTTGGTAAATTGACAATAAACATTCCTCACATACTAGAGTAAGTTTCGATTTGATTGATATCAAAGAAGTTGCTCGAGTGTATTGAGGAGCCTGCTTTGCTTAAGAGAAGTATAAAAACGTGGACTTCCGAAGCTGAAAGCGTTAGATTCAGAATACATACAATAAAAAACTTCTCGACTTCGCGAAGATAGGCCCAACCGTCCTTCTTTCTTCAACTTTACGGTCCACTCCAGTACGAAATCAATTACAATTTGTGACCACAAAGACGATTTACCGTTCCGTTTGGCGGAGGACCCTCGAGCGGAGTGGTTTGAACTGGCGAGTAATGTCTCCGCTTCGATTCCCGGCCGCAGTCGATGGCCCTCCATAGATACTTGTTCGAGCGTTGGCAATCTTGAAATAGCGCCTTTCTGTTATCGTTTAATGGCAGAGTCCTGCAGTTGCTATTGAGCATCTTTAAGTTGACATGGTGTCGTTAAAATGACGGAAAACCTGAAAAGCCTTATTTTTACAGTTAGCACTTAACATCAATTAAGTATTAAAATTTGAAAATTTGGCAAAGTAATTTTTACATTTTAATGCTTTTATGAATTTCCGCAAAGTAACGCCTGATTCCATACAATATTAATTAGGTGTTAATTGTAAAAAAGGAAGAACTTACTCCTAAGATACAGGTTGTCTCAGTGGACTTACGATAGTATTAACCTAAAATATGTCTCATAAAACACAAAACAAAAAACAAAACAAAATGTTTAATGAGCTGAACAAAGTAGTATGTAAGTAGTATGTACTAAGTAAGTAATTTATTGACTGTAACCTACTTACAACCAATAAATTACTTTCTTACTTAGTATTGATAGTTAAACCACTTTCAATAAGCAAAGATTCAAAATTGTCAATTTTGTTTTTTAGTTGTTCTTGCAAATTGACCGCGTCAAAATTCAAGATACAAAACAAAACAATTAAAAGTTTACTTATTCTAAGTGGTCCTATCGATATTAAAGAAACTGTTTTCAGATTTTGCGTTACTTCAATAGCGCATTGTAGGTTGTCAAGATTTCCTACCCATTAAGTATTTTCGTCTCAACGGCTGTTTGTACAATAACTTTTTGAAATATATAACAAATTTTTAATAAAACCAATTCTTTTGGTCATATAATATAATAGGAAAAGAGTACTTTATTGAGTTGCTAATTACGGAAAAGATCAAGGGGAAGGCCAGATATCAGTGGGTGTATCGATATTGTTAGCAGTTTTCGCTTTTTTTCCCTCCTGATACCGTTTCTATCCAAGAAACCTCATAAAAATTTATCCAGCTTTTGAACAAAACATAACATAACATAAACTCACGCCTATATCCCAAAGGGGTAGGCAGAGACCAGGGACTGCCACTTGCTACGATCCTGACAGATCACTTTCGCTTCCTCAACATTCATTAGTCGTTGCATGCAAGCACGCCGGTTTCGGGTACTTTTTATCTTGCCCTTTGTTAATACATCCTCTATTTGGTCGAAGTATGTCCGTCTGGGTCGTCCCTTACCGGCCCTTCCATCCACATTCGCTCGATATATTTGTCAATTTACTTTAAATTTCAACACGCATTCTGTCGAAAACATCAGATCTCAAACAAGCGGGAGCCTTGTGTCCGTGCTACAAGAACGTTACGCGTCCATTTTGGGCAGAGTAATTTGTTGAAGTTTTGTAACACCCTGTATATCTGATCCATAGCTCCTTTAAATGCCAAGACGACCTCAGCTGGTAAATCTTCATTACCTCCTCCTCTCCTCATCTATGGGGTCCTATAAATTACTTAACTCAGCCAAATTTTACGGGAGAATTTTGGACAACAAAACATTGGTGGCGAAACAAAAATGAGTAATTTGTAGATATTATGATCGGGGAAATCCGTAAATTACTGTATTTTTTCCCCAACAGCATTTTTTCTGTTTGGCTATTTCCAAACATACTAGCCTTTTAATCCACTTGCAGTGCAGAGTGCTAATGGGTTACACATGTATTCTCTATTGAAAATTATGCACGGAGCACGAGTTAAGGAGAAAAGTTGTAAAATAACCTAAATAAGTACCCTACCTTTAGCATAAAATGAAAAATTTTTATATTTTTTTATTTACGACTATGACTCAAAAATATTACATACATTTGAATACAATTGAATACCAACCAACCGTGTTTCCAAGATTCCGGCGCCAACCGAGATTCCGTATGGCATAGTGGCAAGTGCCAAACCGCAGTGCCAAAATCTGTGTGGTACCGGATTATGAATTGCGCCACTTTATTTCCTACCGTGGATGTCGTAGAAGGCGACTAATGAAATATATTACCAGGAGACGGGCAGCAGCATCTTCCTGAGATTCCAACCGCATACTGCGATCGCCAACCCGCCTGCCCAGCGTGGCGATTATGGCAAAACCCTTCATGGTTAGGAAAACCATGAGGGAGGCCTGTGTCCTGCAGTGGGCGTCAAATGGCTGATGATGATGAATACCAACCATCAGTCAGTGGCGGTGGCCAAATATCAAGGGTCTATGTTTGGTATATAGGCAAATTTATTTTAATTAACTATGCAGTAGGGAGTCGACCAACTTTTCCGTGGTCGTTGCAAAGTTGCCCTTAACCCCAATAACACTGAATCTAAAAAAAATCTGATAAATTGCTGTGTGGTTTTCATAACATGTTTTTCAAAGTATGGTTTTCATATGATGACAAACAGTTTCATGGGACCACTTTGAAATATCAATACGTAATAACATTTCATTACTAAAGTTTTCGTTCAAAAAACCCTAAACAATATGTTATTGTCGTCACTGGTGTGATCTAAGTGACCTAGTGACTTCTATATTTTTTTCTATGAAATTACCACCATATTAGCCGCCGATGTGACAGGGCATAAAAAAAGTAAAATTATTCTGTAACTATAGTTTTATCAAGAGTTTTGCAGAATTTACCGATAAAAAGTAATTCCGTCGTTTTTCTTTATTTTTGTGAGTAGTTCTTACAATATCTAAGAGCACAATGAAGGCATTTTTCGTAACATGTGAAATCGGTTCTCGCGGCAAGCACTCGTCATGGACTAAATTATGAGGTACTGCCACATGACCGCACAGCTTGCGACGCTAAGTTTGTTCGGGGTATCCTTTCTATACGTAGTACTTTATACTCTAACGGCCTTATTTATAAAAGCACGATTCCTTTAAAGCACTCGTAAGAGGCAGTTTATTTAATTAATCTGTGGTACGACTTTTCCATGTAAAATCTGCACCACAGACTATTTTAATCGGTGTTTTAAGGAATCTTGTTTATTTTATAAATAAGACCGTGAGGCTACAATGAGAAGAAAAAGTCAACAAAATAGCAGAATTGGGGACTAAATACTTACTTATTAACGTGAAATTACCAATTTAAAAATCGTCAGTTTCTATTGTAAGTACAGGAAGATTTGAAAAAAATATTAAAGGATTTTTCCGAGTAAAATACGAGTACAGTCATCTTTAAAACCTGACCCACACACACTGCATGGGCTACCTCCATTCGCTCGTGCACCTCGCAATCAAAATTCGCCGGTTGCCATGGCAACCCCCTAGGCCTGTCCCGGGATTGTTTCGGGTACACCCCGGGAGCCTAGCGCTGTAAAATCCGTATTAAAACAATAAAATAACTCAATACGGAGTTATTTAGCCGCCAGCGCAGTTACACTGCGCGGGTTACGCCTAAAATATTTCACGTGTAATCCTTTGAAAAACACATAAAAAAGGTTTTAATTAAATTTCAGGGACGTACAACGTACATAGGTAGGTAGTTGAAATTGAAATCGAGTGTGTCTAAGGGAAAAAAGGATTATTACTATATACCTACGTAAAAAAGTTTGTCAGGATCGTGGCAAGTGCCAAACCCTGGTAGAGATCACGAGGCAGAGGCAGAGGCCTACTCCTCCGGGAAGGATACAGACGTGAATTTATGCGTATACTTAAATGGGGCATTTTAATTCGGGTAAGTTTCTGTTCTCTGAGATAAACTAGATTAGGCTAGCTAGATTATAGTCGACAGTTACAGTTGACTATTTGCAACTGAAATGTAAAGGTGGATGTACGTTGACTGCACAGCTCCACAAATCAAATCAGAGAATTCAGCCACACAGACCACACCCTCTAGGTGAATAGCCGCCATGTAAATTTTGAAACCCAGTATGCAAAGCGAGTGTAGGCTACGCCTATTTTGTTGGCAGGCACTCTAGTGACTTCTTCAATCTCAGTCACACTTTATACCAGACAATTCTCAGACACTTGAAAAAGATAAGCCCAATAGGACGTAGTTACGTAAACTGTCAATGAAAAAATATAATTACATGCGGCAATTTTCATCTAGTTAACTCCATCTCTGGAAATCGCATGAGTATACTTTAGTTTACAGCCCACTCTGCGATGTCTACTTACCGGAACTGCGTGGTATCATACTGTGGTATAATGGTATCATACCGGAGCTGGCGGGTCGGTAATAGGTCGTTAAAGTTCATGAGGCATGGCGCCACACTCCACACGTGAAATGCGCTCGACTGGATTGTCATTAATACGCGTATCGTAGTGAGACCTATCATGGTTGCTTAAAGCACTAGTTTATTCACATAAGAGTTTGCATAGCCCAATCGGCAGCTCAAACTTTCCTCTCTTGCTATTCCCATACAACCTTTTAAACCTAAAAACGTGACAAGCCCACAGCCACTTAGCTTGCTAGTCAGGAAGCGTATGTTATTACTAATAAACTAAGAAATAATTTTGGCGCAAATATCCCTGATGAGGGATAACAGGCACTGATGACGGTGACGGTGATGATTGTTACAGGCACTATTAGCAATGCACTTTAAACATACGAAAATGGGAGGTTCAACTCTTCAATACGAACAACTGTGGCAACAATATATAGTCCGCACAGATATTTTTGGCGGTAACGTAAACATAGTCACTTATCGTTTGCACCAAGTGTGTTTTTGGCAATAAATGTAGGTACCCTTAGTCGTACCAGCGCTTAAGTCGTACCACGTCGATACCTGCGCACCCGTCTTGAAAAAGTAACATCTGGCAGTGCAATATGGTTCTACTCAGTCGCAAAGGTAAACAGCAACACGCGGCAGATTGCTGGATTTCGCGATCGAAAAATAATGAAAAAGTAAGTTTTTTGCACAGTTTTCACTAATATTTTTAGATCAGTCGTAAGCCATTTCACCAAAGATTATGATGAAATTGTTATTTTTTGGATTCATATCGGTTTTTGTAGTGTTTTTTGATTGATATGAGCAAGGTCAAACGGTAAACGGTTTTTACGTTATGTTATTAATTTTGATTTATAACTTTGTACACCCCGCTGCCTAAGTCGTACCTGCAGAAAATCCGTAAATCGTACTGGTACGATTCAGGTATTACGGGAATATTTTCCCAATTTCAATTCTATTTCTTTCAGGTGAACAATATGCTAAAGATAATTAAAAAAATTGGAAGCAAAATGAGATGGATGAAGCTCTGCAGAAGCATCGGGATGGTGTAATTGGATTCAACGAAGCAAGTACTTAGACTATATGCTATACCAAAACCTGCTTTGCGGCGTCATTTAAAGGGTTTGAAAAAAAAACGAGTAAGTTCGGAAGACCAAATGATATAACAACAGAAATGGAAAACGAATTAGCACAGTATATACTTGACATGGAGTCTGCGTTCTTTGGATTAACCGTGACCGATGCCAGAAAACTTGCATACCAACTTGCTGAAAAATATAAATTACCTCATCGCTTCAAGTCATACCAATGGAAGGAAAAGACAAAGAAACTGAAAAGACCTATATTCAATTTAAAAAAACATTAAAAAAGAAAAGGATAGCAAGGAACTAATAAAAAAAGAAAGACAGAAAATCTGACAAGGATAAAGAAGGAAACGTTGAAGAAACTTGGTTGTGCAAACTTTGTAACGAAGATTGCAAAGAAAATAGGATCCAATCATGATCCAATGTATAAAATGCAAAGGATGGGTGCATGACCTATGTGCGGATTTCGGAAGTAAGATAAAGAAATATATTTGTGATATGTGTTTCAACTGATTGATTTCTGTACCAAACGATTTTAACCTAAGAATGTTAGTTTTGTTTCGTAAGAATGAGTGCTTTTAATTGTTATCTATTATAATAATGAAGACTGAAATTGATCCCGTAGTATAGTCGCATAGCATAGTCCCGTAGAAGTCCATGCAGTTTTTAAATTGTCAAATGACTTCTACTTGAAAAAAAGATATAATTACTCTAAGTACGACTTTGGCCACGGGTGGTACGATTAAGGCAACCGGTTGCCTAAGTCGTACCGATGGAAGATTTTTGTAAAACGTTTAAAATACAATTTAATTAAAAGATTTTTAAATGTCTTTTAATGTTATCGGATCCGTTAATAAATGAAGATTGTATATGTGCAAAGATTTTTCTTTTATCTAAATTACAGTAGAAATTATAGCGGTTTTCCCTGAAGTGGTACGACTAAGGCGACCTTACCTAGTTCACTTTCACTTTCACATCGCTTACTGTTTTTACAGTGTATGTGTGAGTAATTGACGTAGTGTGATGCGTAGTAAATTACTATTAGTCAGTTACTAAAGTCGTCAATTACTACCACACACTGTAGACATTTGTGTGGACATAATACAGCTTCACTCAAGTCGCGTGCACACTCTCCGCGAAAAAAAATTTAGCGAGAGAATGTGCACTTCCATCGATTGGCCACTCACTCATTCAATTTGATCATTCGCTCAGTGACTCGGTCAATCGTCTTTCTTCCCGCTCAGGTGGCAGCAAGACGTGCTTTCCCTGTGTAAAAGAAATGCAATAGCCTCAGGTGAATTTTAATCAAAATTGTACTGATTATAGTCTGTGGGCGGAATAAAAGGTGTACAAATAGCTGAGTATTTTCGTCATCGCACGACCTTGCTATCAACTTTTACAAAATTTTGAAATAGGGAAATTCAAATAGGAAAATTTTGAAATAGCGAAAAAATTGTCAGGGCCGCGTTCTACAAAACTACAATTCTTAGTTTATTATGACAATTCGATGTACATTGCGTAGCGAGGCCTCCAACTTGTTAATTAGTGGGGTAATCGGCTATACAATGTCCGTTGAATTGTCATAGTAAACCATGAATTGTAGTTCTTTGAAATAGGGCCCTGCTGTTCCTTACATTTTCATACCTAATTTAATTCATTCTTCTCTTCTTATAACATAATTCCCAGCCTGTCAATCTTTATATCACGCGTGTACCGGTTGATGTTCTGTCGACTGAACATACTTGTAGAAACGACAAAAATTAAAATGGACAAGATATTCGGCGTTTTCGCCATAAAAGGTGGTTTGAAAAAAAGCTGAAATACTATACATTAAATTTATAAAAGTTACTCATTTTGCACGCTGGTACTCATAGAAGATTTAACATTTCTATACTATTACCTTAGCAACTGCACCTCCCAACCGTGTTTACGATATCTACAGTTGGATCACGAACTGCCTCGAACTGCCTTGATCCCAATAAAAACACCCTTCCGTTTGTCCCAATCAATACGCTCCACGGTATTCATTGGCTCAAGAAATTATTGTTTGTTTGGTTTTGTTTTTTTTTCTCGTCTGCCCGTGACGCGTTGCAGCTGTAATCATAAACTGTGACAGACCGATAGTCAGTTTGTCCAATGAAACAAGCGAAGTTTGAAGACCAATTATATTTTGTTATGTATCACATTTAACAAAAGTTCACCCTGCAAATGTTGTTTTAAATATCTAAGACAAATTAAAGTCCCTGTCTCTGCATATTCTACATAATTTAAAAAAAAAAAATTGAGTTCATGTTTTTACCCCCCTCACCAAAGCAAGGGCTGTTGTTGCAGTCAAATAACAAACAGGCATGTAGCACTAAATAATACTACAAAATTTACACGAATTCTTAAAGCTATTTCCGGGAAACAATTTAATTACTTTCGACGTTTGTAAATCATCATCAAACGTTTTGCAAGATTATAACGTTCTATAACTTCTAATTCTATGGCAGTACAGTCGCCAACAGCTGTGCGGTACTCGAGCGACTCTTCACGAGAGTCTCGAGATGGTTATTCAATCAGAAACGCTGCTCTCGACTGAGAAAAGTTGAAAACATAAATAATAACTGTAAAACGGGGTACTGGGTAGTATTTTTTAGGGTTCCGTAGTCAAATAAAAATCCTACGTGTTTTCTTTTAATAGGTGAGTGTTTCACCTACATCCGTCTGTCTTTGGCAGTACTCGGATCCAATTTATTTGATAGAGTATCTCAATAATTTAATTGCGTGAAGTATGTGGTATCATTAGATCAACAAAATGTGATGGGTAGGAAACAAATAACTTGCTCAAGTTTTCGGTGAAAAAAGCAAGTTTTTCTGTGAAACAAGACTTACATGAGGTTCAAAAACATGGGGCTCAGAGAATGGATGAAATTGTCTTACGGCACATATGAACTCACCCTTGTCGAATCTCAATAGTCAATAACTGAATTCTAAACTCTGATGTTGGTAAATATGTGACAGTTTAGAATTGAGTTACATATATTACTGACACACTCGTGACTAGGTTTTGTATTATATTTTTTTACGTAGCAGGTACCTAGTTGTTATTTATTCCAGCATTAAATTTAAAACTATGAGAATGACTTCAAACGTACAGAGAGTGCCGTGTTTGATGTTTGGAGAACGATAGAACAAAAGGTGCAAATTACGGTACAACTACATTATGGAAAACGGTTTCGCGTGCCGCATGCACTTGCATTCGTAATGGGCCATAGTTATTTTAAGCCCCTGCATTTGTGGGTATCAAATGGTGTGGGTGAGTTGAGTTAGAGTAGGCTTGCTAGTTATATACCATCTATCATCTTTTACATACGATATACCCATCTAGAGAACAAATAGCTTTCCGACAGTCTACAACTCGAACGGATTCGTGGTTTCAGATTGGTTTGAGTTTGTCAGCGGTAATAAGCAACTGAATGTTTCTACATATAAAATTTTGGATTTTAGATCATTTGTCTTTGATGTGTTTCTCTCACGACAAATTCAGAAAACTCGTGAACGGAAAACTGTATTGCGCCAGCTGTTCGGAGTTTTACATACAGACGCAAAATGGATGTTCGGGTCAAAAATAAGTGCTTATCGGAGTGCTGCCGTCATCGTCATGAGACAACAATACATTTGTTATCTCTCTTTTCTTTCTCTATCGTTAGTAAGTCTCTGATTGACCACTGACTGGATATCGGAATCCCAAGTGAGAAGCGTGCAGCTTCAAATAAACTTAGGTAACTAAACAGCGTCAAGTCTCACTAATACCCCTTCACACTAGCTCATTCCAAAACACGCAACGCTAAAAAAACTGGGGGTGTCATCAAACGCAGTGACATTTCCATTCTGTCAGGCACAGCTTTCTGATAGCGATCGTCACGCGTGCACGGGGGTACACTTGGCATGGCTCGTGAAGTTTAACGAGTCTAGCTCGGGTGCCACTGCTACACTTGCGGGATTGAAACTGACTTCCTTCTCTCATTTTGTGGTTCTAAATTCCAGTTTCATAACAAACAGGAGAATTTTCTAGAGAAACACGCGAAGTTCAACGAGTCTAGCTAGAGTGCTACTGCTACACGCGCGGGGTTGAAACGGACCACCTTCACAAATTTTTTGGTTCCAAGTTCCGGGTTCAGAACAAAAAGAGGAATTTTCTTGAGAAACTTTTGTAAGCTTCCAGGGCTATGCTCACCAAATTCAGTACGAATCCTGACGTTTGCGATAGCAATATGTATGGAATTTGACAATTAGGCGATTTGAATCGTTTAGGATTTGGTGCGCGTAATATAGGGGCAGTTCTGGTTTACGGAGCCATTGCTCAGCGGGGCCACTCGATAGCATGAATAAAAAGCATTTTAGACCGCGGTAATACTGCTTCTCCTCTTTCACGGTGCGGGCAGTCTATTTATGGAATGATCTGCACGTGGAAGTGAGAAAAGCAAACTCCTTGACTGGTTTTAAGGCATTGGTAAAATCACACTATCTCACTGCTTGAACTGTAAATCTGTTACGTATATACATTATTTTGTAGTTATTTTTGTATATTATTGTTTAGGTACATATACCTACGTTACATCTAATGTATAAAAATTTCTTGTCAGTGTTTGTTATTGAACTCCTCAGATACAGCTTCACCGATTTTTATGATGTTTTTTGTGTATATTTTGTAGGTCTGGTCGTAGGCTAATTAATATGACAAAATAACGTTTGCCGAGTAAACTACATCATTCGCTATACATACCTACTTGTTTCTTCACATAAAAAGATCGCTCTAAGCCCGCGAATTCAGTTGTAAGAAATCACATGTAATTATTTTTTCTGTGTATGGAAATAAAATTTTATCCATTTATATATTCTTATGAAAACCATGAAGAAGGCCTATGTCCTGCAGTGGGCGTCGAATGGCTGATAATGATGACGATGATGATCTATTCTCTATCTATTTCATACTTGCAACAACACTTTCGTACCTACTCACTGAAGTGTAGAGACATATTCGAGATGAACTGAACAAACTAAAAGATCAATCCAAGCACTCTACAAATGAGTATTATAACTGGACAACTGATCGAAAAAAGGCTGCAGAAGTATGACGGAAGCATAACTGGATAGCCCATACCTCAATCCCCTACTACACTGTGCAATTCGTGTTGATTGAGTGACAGGTTCCGCTGCGTGCATATTTCGCTGTCACTTACTGCACAAGACTACACGAACTAGTATAAGCCGATCGGGTACGTAAAATTAATGACTCCTATTTGTAATTTACTAGTAGGTTTATTTAGTTATGTCGTATGTAAAACATCAAGACCGTTTCAGTACCAAGACTCTAAAGTACTTAAGTGTTGGTGGCGTCTAAGTCACTTTCTCGGCTTCCAAAATGGGAAACAGTATCTTTGAAGCTTGATTAAATATTTAAAAAAATCCGTGTATCGTTAGCTCGTAGGGTTCCTCGGAACTAGAATTGCTTTTTCTTAAAAAAATTAATAGAAACCAGCCCGTTCACAAACTAAATCAAACCTAACACCCTATAATCCCTCTATTTCATAATCGAACGCCCAATTCGTTCCAAACGTCGTGCTATTCTTAGGCCCAGAATGTGTAATCTCCATAAAATATTTCAAGATTTAACCCAGGATTAACACGAAGAATTATTGCAAAAGTCTTACAAAACAAGACCGACAGAAGAACAGTCTTTTCTGTTTCCGACTCGCAATCGAAATTCAACATTCCCTGACGCATCGCCTAGGTGCCTATTCCATTTAAGCCGACTTGCACAACTTTCTTAGAGGTGGCTCAAACAGCATTTAACTGAAGTTCTTCATAAAAATTTCGATTTAAACGGCGACTTAAGTGACATTTAAAAAGTGATGCAAGTCGACCTTTGTCTATTTTTGCTGTTAGCTTATTTAGACAAGCCTCCGTAGGTTTAATTGCGAATGTGGCGCAATTTGAAACACAATAGAGTCAAGAGTAGGGCCGAGTCGAGTTACAAATCATCATATCAACCTTTACATGTGTGTACCTTTATCAGTTACCTTAAGGGCGATTTTGCAACAAAAACATAAATGTAGACGTGCTATCGACTGTACAGAACTCACTCTACAACGTGTTAATAAAATAACGCAAATCTTGAAAACCGTTTTATCAGCATCGATTTGCAGGAATACTTACTTTATAATAATTCTCAATATTTTTTACTTTTCTTTCACACAAATTAACTGCGTCAATTTTCAAGATTGCAAAATAAGGAAAATAAAAACATGAAGTCGAGAATTTTAAACGTTTGCTTCTTGGAAGTGGTTTAATTACCCACACTCAAGAAATAGTTGTTACATTTTTCATTAGTTCAATAACACGTCATTTATTATTATTAAGTGATAACACAAGATAAAAATCCCTACGTTCGAGAGTAGCTGCCGCTGAACTTTTTTTTTGTCGTTTTAATTCAGGCCCACCCAGCTTAGCGTAAGACTAAACTTCTGTAGAAAAATCATATTATCTGCTTTATGTCCCAAAGTCTCAAGCCGCGGTAGGTCCTCCGCCATCTACCAAATCTTACCCATCGGTCTCCGAGAAGTGCTAATCCAAAACATGTGCGTGCGACGAAAAAAACACAAAGATAAGGGTCAATTTCAAGAACGCGGCTTGCAACACATTTAACACTATAATAAAAAAAAATTATAAAACATAAAAACCGACTTCAAAACACTACAGAAATTACACAAAGATAAGGGTCAATTTCAAGAACGCGGCTTGCAACACATTTAACACTATAATAAAAAAAATTAATAAAACATAAAAACCGACTTCAAAACACTACAGAACTTACACAAAGATAAGGGTCAATTTCAAGAACGCGGCTTGCAACATATTTAACACTATAATAAAAACCGACTTCAAAACACTACAGAACTTAACAGTTAGAAGTAATTTGAAAGAATACCTTTAAATTAGAAGTATGTTTACATGTCGGTATTGTAGAAGTATAATTTGGAGTAGGTGCCCAAAATATATGTCCTGGTCATGAAACTGGGCACCGACTACAAATTATACCTCTACCATAATTTACCTACCCTACTTAATTCATTGCTTTAAAATTTGAAGTTCTCAATTTCCATCTCCGAGAGTCTTCACCAGAACATCACCAAATTACATTGGGACTACTTTTACGCTATTGTATGAAACATACGGATATTACTAAAGAATGGGCTCCATTAGGCCTTATTTACTGCTGTCCATTGAAGAGTTCCGTTCTCCATATTTAAAAGTCTTTATCAGATCTTCACCAAATTAAAATGGGACCAATGGGACGTTATTATCTATTCGAGAAAAAAACAAGAATTTTTCGAAATTGGTTAACATTTTGACCAGTTATGCGAGAACATAACAAAAAAAAAATTACGCGTCGAATTGATAACGTCCTCCTTTTTTGAAGTCGGTTAAAAAGACCATCGTTAGGGCCTATCACGAACCAGATGGTACGATACGGAACGCAGCAGTCATTTAGGAAATATTTTTCGTTACTAAGTTAGATGGATATTGGCGATTAATAAATGTTGATGAAGCGAAGAGGTTGGTCGGAATCGTAGCAGGTGGCAAACCCTGAAAAAAGCGGGATACAGGCGTGAGCGTAGGTTTTGTAATGGATATTTACAAAGTTAACCCCTGTTTCTAGTACACAAACAATGTGTTAGTATTTTTACAAGAGTTAGTAGTATTTATTGTATGCGCTTTAGAAAACGACAGCAGTCAACAGTCTGATAATAATATGGAAAGTATTGTGAGGCACAATTTCATCAAGTCTGGCAATGCAAAAATCAATTCTAAGAGTGATCCATCATCATCACCATCACCATCTGATGATGATGATGATAGCAGATGACGGTAGGCTGATGCCTTCCGCTGCTTACTGCTGGGTATAGGCCTTTTCCCCCAAATGCCATCTCTCACGGTCCGCCGCCATCAGCATCCGGACCTTTCACCGATCCTTTATCTAATATATAAAAATCTCCTGTTTGTTATCGAACTCCTCCAAAACGGCTTCACCGATTTTGATGATTTTTATGTATATTTTGGTATTTGGTAATATGGCAAGACAAAGCTTGCCAAGTCAGATAGTTAATAAAAATGCAAGAAGTCATCACTGCACTTGAGTTCGCGCTAGGCCGTTGGATCAACCGATTGACAATGACAAGCATTTAAGAGGGTGTTTATTTATTTGTACAAGTCTTTCCTTTTAGCCGCTACGGGAAAGAAAAAGAGCTCTTAGATAAAGTCTCGCGCCGAGATTACACGTGCTTGCTATATTATGGTAATAACTTTGTCTTGAAGAGCCAAGCGAGACAAAGCGTACAATGCAGGAGAAGGTACAGAAAGTTTGACTTTGTTTGATGGTAATCTGTTAAATTTTAGGCCTTAATTGCCTTGAGGTTAGTTAGTGCTTATGAGCTTTTTATGGGGTACACGCGGACAATAATAAAGTCAAGTCAAGTCAAAAATTATTGTGTCGATTATTTGACTTGTGGAATTTAAGAATCTGAAATTGGTACAATACTAACCACGACCAGCAATCTATTGATATTGAAAATCGTTCTAGGACGCTTCCTTTCGGAATGAGAATAAAACAATTCAAATTATTTATTACTCTACCGTACCCAGGCGGACATACTTCGACCAAATAGGGGATGTATTAGCAAAGGGCAAGATAAAAAGTACCCGAAACCGGCGTGCGTGCATGCAACGACTAATAAATGTTGAGGAAACGAAATTTATCTGTCAGGATCGTGTCAAGTGACAGTCCCTGGTCTCTGCTTACCCCTCTGGCATACAGGCGCGAGTTTATGTATTTGTATGTATGTCTACCGTACACATAAAGAATTGAGATGGCTAGTTTTGCGAGCTTCCTACGACGCGTGAAGTATTAAATTAGTTATTGTTCCCAAGCACATTTATCATGACGACGCGAATGACGCGAATTACTGCGACCAAATCTCAAAAGTCACCAAAAGTCATCAAAGTCATTAATTGTGAAATGCCGACGTTTTAGTGCGACGGCTTGCGCCATCGTGCCGCTTTCAACAGGTATGTTGACAATATTCGATGAAAAAAACCGTGTGCTTGTCAACAATTTATATCAAAATGTAAAACTTCGTTTCTGGAGCGATACTTTGGCTTTCATACTCGTCCTTTGGGTGGTGCTTTCATAAACATCCTATTTGGAAAGGCGGCTCTTAGTTACGATGAAACACAAGGGAAATGGAGAGATATATCCTCTCGTTGCTCACAGGGATTTGTAACTAAACGAAAGTTATAGGCGTCGTAACTTTGGATGTTAAATTAGTTACACATCCCCGTAGACAAGGCTTGTAAACTTCGACTGCAAGTAATGCATGTACTGCGGAGGACAAAGGTCCTGCTTGGGTCGAGATTTAAGATAGCGCTTACTAGGCGAGGCAAGTATACATCACACAAGCCTTTTTTTCCGAGAGTAGATGGCATACTTTTAAGTCCTACTGCTTTAGAAAAGTACAATATTTTATTGATAAATAATAGTTGCGTGGGGAGCATAAAATTAAAAGAGTCTGCACATTTTTGTATGCACCCCGGCCCCATACTTATAGCACGATAGGCATTGAATGAAAATATGGATATTGATACAAATAGTGCATAATTAAGTGGACGGACTTATTTTCGTTTTATTATTTTACAGACTAACGGCTCTATTACAAAAAAAAGATACTTTGACAGATATCATCATATTATTCAAGTATTTCCAGACGTCTATAGATGTTTTAGACAGTCCGAAAAAAAATAGAACTTATTTTTTTTACTGTCTAATGGCCAGTTTCTGAATTTGGAATTTCGCTAATTAAATAGTTAACTGTAGTGATGTTTCTTCGAATTTCTCAGAAAAGAGCGTGACATAACGTTACTTCTTATTTTGTATTTACTTAAGTGAAATTCTCAATTCAAAAATTCTAATCACACCCTGATACAATCAACGACAGTTGTGCACTTTGTTGACCTCGAATTACCCACTATCCCATAGGACCGAAATGTGAATACAGAAATATAAATAAGTTTATCTGTGATCTAAATATTACATCAGCACATAACAGTGCAATATAGTCTCAGCAGAGACCTCTGGTGTAGTATTTTGTACTTGGAGGGCTGGGTAACTAGAAGTGCGTTTCGTCTCAGAGGCTATTAGTAAGGGGCAAAACAAAAACCGCGTGAGTGCCGGAACTAAACGCATAACGCACCTTGGGGCTTGGGGACTGCGTTTTGAGAGTGGTGTGGTATGCTATTGCCTCACAAAATTGTGAATTCCTTTCTACCGATTTCGTGACCTCCGTTCTAATGACAGCGGAGATTTGAGTAAATATCATTAAAAAAAATGCTCTCGTTGACAATGAATCTAACTTTTAATGTAAGTAAAAATGTTGAAACTCGGGGCTGCTTATTTGTGTCAAACATTGAAATCTGTATTTTTTTTCATTTCTCAAACTTTCGAGTTTCCACATATATAGTGGATATGGAAGTGGTGGACAGCATGAATGCAAATAACAAAGTTATAACAAGAAATAAACAAGAAAAAATAATACAGAAAAAAGTTATAACAAGAAACTTTTTTACTTTGCCATAAAAACAGTCCAAATGTCCTATTCGATCCTTGCCAGATATGCCTATTTAATTTACGCAGATTATACCATTGGAATGATACTGTACTACTATTGCTTAACAGACTACCAAATGAAGGCAATTACAACTACTGTCGCGCTTACATCATGCTATTGAAAAACTATGTGTGTAACAGACACATGAGCCAGATCTCGACCATCGTATCCAGCAACTTGTCCCACCGCGTCCTCGACTCACGCAGCAGATGTGAGCCCGGGGGTGACTCACGACGACTCAATTACACATTCGATAGCTTTCGTGTTACTCTGTTTGTTACGCGAACGGCTCTTGTGTCGACGAGGGCAACCAACCATGGAACGGTTTTCAAAATTCGAAGAACAATAAAATTGTAGTCGACCCATAAGGTAGCAAGGTGCTTCAGGGCATTGACAATTTGAATTCAACTCTATGCTTTTACGATAAGAACAGTCCATGGTATCAGAAGTCATATTCAGGCGTGTGCTGTCTGTAATTTTAAAAGGTGCCCTTAGAACTGAAATATCGGCAAAAATTGTTATCCGCCAACCTCATCTAACTTTGTACGGATTCCTTATGCTGCCTCTGGTTCTATGGTCTCCATCTGAACAATATTCCGGAATATTATTTAGACCTTTCTTTTTAGAAAGAACAATATTGCTTGGGAAGATATTTCGCAAGCAATATTGCTCAACAGTAAAAATTAAAACTTTGGTGGTCTCAAATGGTTTGGTGGCACTTTGTCATACAGTTTCCTGCCAACACAAAACTACTTAGGAGAGTCCCCATTTTTTTTTCAAACTTTACTTACAAACACCCACATGGTCAAAATTTGGAGAATTAACGGAACAACGCGAAATTGTCATTCATCATTGCAATACGGCTACACAAACGACATTCTGACAAATATTTATCGGAATACGGCACTTTACCCACATGGCTGCTAAGTTTGAACCTCGTGCCTGTAGTGTAAGTAGCACATAAAGCTTTACACGGGGGGCCAGGGCTAACTAGCGGCACTGATGAAGAAAAAATCATATCTACTTCATAGAAAATAGATTAAATGCGCAAGGACTGATGAAAAAGAAAAAAGAACACGTCTTCTGTTATGACTATTTATCTATCTATACAGTCCATGAAAGGCGCCCACTATAGGGCATAGGTTTTTATGCGTCGGCAGAACGCTGATATATTCTTTTTATTGAAAATCGCTAATGGAGACATCGATTGTCCCGATCTCTTGACCCAATTATGTATTCGTGTATCATCTAAACTCTTGCGACAGAAAACAATTTTACATATCCCGTACGCATCTACTAATTATAGGAAGAACATCTATCTCGTCCGTGCAAGTACGAATTTCAATATAATGTCAGATGACTATGACCAGTAACACGAGGCGAGGCGCGTGCTTGGTCAGTTGTTTTTTGACACATAGCTTGTTGAACTGGGCGGATTGTGGACTGAATCAATCTCATTTGATCAATTGCTGCTTTCTTGTTTCCCTTTCTTCATGTAATTATATTTGTATCTAAACGGTGGTTGTACCTGTGACCTGTTTGCGCTTTATCTAATTTACTCCTAATTGTGAAGAATTTTAATTGGCTTAGTGTGTCCTATTTTTTTTGTATTATAACCTTGTAATAGCTGTTAGTCTTCCTAGAAACTAAAATAAAAATAAATAAATAAATAATAATAAATAACTAATGCTTAGACTGCCGAGACAGAGGGCGTGGGTTCGACTCCTGCTAGGGGCTGTCATACTTTTATTGTACAAATGCCACAAATTTAGACTTTTGAAACGTGTTTGTTAAATTACTTATTATTAAAATCACTGAATTATAGCGCAATATGCCCAAATTAAGGTCAAGGGTAAGTGAGACTGAACACTTCAATTTCCAACTTTTAATATAAGTACATTTTCATTGACAAAATCTTAGTAAGCCCAATCTCAGATCTGACAGGACCAAAGCTTTGGACTCAACGCAACCCGGGATGCGGGTAGACGCATGGACACAGTAATTAACTTCATTATCACACGCCCACATACAAGCATTGTTCTCTGTTTCGCTTGCTGTGTAGTTCCCTACTCGATGTAGATATGCGTACAGGCGGCATCTGAACAATCTTTATAGTTTCGATATAAAGTAACCTTTAACGCACCTGAGTAGCAAACGAATGTATGTAAAAGTTGATATAACTCCCCCAAAAATAATTTTATTTATATTTTTCCACTAAGAACCAACGAGATCGAATCAGAAATGATGAGATCCGTAGACGAATGAAAGTCGTCGACATAGCCCAGCAGATTAGTAAGTTGAAGTGGCAGTAGGCGGGGCACATAGCACGCAGAACTGATGGCCGATGGGGCCGAAAAGTTCTTGAATGGAGACCACATATCGGCAAGCGCAGCGTAGGACGACCAGCCACAAGGGGGACAGATGACCTCGTCGAAGTAGAGGTCATCTGTCCCCCTTGGAAGGCGCTGGATGCAGGCCGCTTCCAACCGGTTTTTGGAAATCCATGGAGGAGGCCTATGTCCAGCAGTGGACTTCTTGTGGCTGAATGATGACTAAGGGCCAATTGTTCAATAGTCAGATAAAACCTAACTGGAGAATAAATTGCAGGTTATCACTGTCTAACTAATCATACGACAATACAGTGACAACAACAGTTTTATTCTCTAGTTAAGTTTTATCTGACTATTCGCCCTAAATTGTCCTTTTAAAACAGACACTCCTCTCTATGCTACACGATTTAAAGAGTTTTTAGTGTCAACTACTAGCTTACTCTAGATATGTGAACTGGTCAGTCGAAGGGTAGAACATGAGATATTTATTTGGATGAAGTAGGTAGACTTACCAAACATCTATATCATCCTCTCAGCTTCGTTGACTTTATCCACAGGAAAGACAATGTTAACACCACTCGTTAACTATAAAGGAATATCGTGAGAAAACCTGCAGTTACTTAGCTTTGTATGAATTAACAAACCTCGAACTTTTGTCTTATCTATCTTACTTTATATATAACCATCTTACTAAAAATAAAAATATTTTACTTAATAACGGCAAAAGGTTACGTGCAAGGAAAAAAATAATAACTAAAACTAAACATATCCACAACAGAAGTTGGAGCCTAGGTTATTCCTTTCTCTATTTATCCCCTGTTTGTCAAAACCCAAAATAAAATCATCGAGACACTAGTTCCGGAGTAGACTCGCTACTCCATGCATCATACCTACGCACTGTGTGGTGTGATGAACTAATCGTCATTGTGATGTATGAGATGCTAATCAAGTTGACACATAAAGCATCCTCTTTTCCCGAATATTGATGAGGAGATTTGCATCTTTCTTTTGTTGTTTTATGGCTCTGCCAGGTTAAGAGTCGATTTTATTACTGGCATTAAATTTTTACTGAAGCTACAAGCGTAAAAGTAATTTTAAAGCTCGGAAAGAATCCCCACTAAAATGACTAACCTTTCTCGGTCTATGTAAATCAGTTGGTGTCGTTTTTTACCAATCTGAAAAGACAGAAGACTTAAGTAGGTACCGAGGTAGGTACTCAGTGCAATTCTCAATTTAGAAGCCGGCCGTCAGTCACACAAAATCGTTATATTCAGGTCATATTTTATTGCCAGATACGTAATTCAGATGGCTGTCGATTTAGTCTATCGGCCAAAATTCGTCCACTGCTGGACGCAAATAAACCAAAGTTACCTTACGTTCCTTACATTGCATAAACTCGCATCTTTATCCTAGGGGTAGGCAGTGACTAGGGTTTGCCATTTACCATGATCATGACCGACATATTTCGCTTCATCAAAATTCATTAGTCGCTGCATGCACGCACTGCGGTTTCGGATACAGGGTGATAGAAATCCCAAAGTCTTCCAAATTATCAATCTTCACTCCCTCGTTCAATCTCATCACCCTACTGCTAGATCATCAATATTCACTGCCTTGTCCATCGTTTGAGGCACCTTAGGCACCACCCTACAATCTACCAACAGTTGCCTTATTGTAATTAAGTCTGCGTATTGTACACTAAGTGCAATAAAAGTAATCATCATCATCAGCCATTTGAGCCCACTGCAGGACATAGGCCTCCTTCGTGGTTTTCATAGCCATGAGGGGTTTTGGTTGGCGATTGCAGTATGCGGTTGGATTATCAGGATGACGCTGCTGCCCGTCTTCTGGTAATTGATTTCCTTAGTCGCCTTCTACGACATCCGCGGAAGGAAAGGGAGTGACGCTATTCTTAATCCAACGCCACACGGAAAGTATTAATGTAAAAGTATTAATGATAATAATGAACTAAGACTAATTCAATAGACCCATATTGCGCAAAAAATCTTGCTAAAGTAAATTGTAGCGTAAGATAACAATCTTGTGCCCTTAGCTAGTGACCCGCAGACTTGGGTCCCCCGAAATGGAACTGACATTATGAATGACTTTTAAACTACTACAAACTAAGTTGGAACACACAGAAAGTCTGCGTAGTGAGTTTACTTCAAATTATTTTATTTGTTTGATATTTTAAAGAAAATAACAAACATACATAAAGTCACACCCAGGATACAGAAAGGGGTAGACGAGACCGGGGTTCGTCACCACAAAAACAATATTATTAAAATGTTACGTAATCAGAAATCAAATAATTTTATTTTAAAAATATAAAAAAAAGCAAAAGTTTACATTTCGATTATTGAATGTCAATTAATGTTAGTTATGAATGCCTTCGGGTCGAGTTTGTAGTGGAGAAAGTTGCAGCGAAAACATCTGCCCCTGAAAAAAAAGCACATAAAAACAAAAAACAAGCCGGTGAAAATCTTTGAATGTATAGTCGGAACCATAGTCTGTGGTCGGAATCTATAATAAAAGTAACTTTACTGATGTATCGATATTACGTAGATATGATGTCCAGGAGATCTGACGCTGACTTTTCATTGCATTAAATGATTTTTATTGTATTAGCAAAGGGCAAGATAAAAAGTACCCTAAACCGTCGTGCGTGCATGCAGCGACTAATGAATGTTGAGGAAGTGAAAGTGATCTGTCAAGATCGTGGCAAGTGGCAGTCCCCTACTCCTCTGGGATACAGGCGTAAGTTTATGTATGTATGTACGCTAAAAGAAAATAAAGCACTTTTCTTAGCAGTACAGTAATACAAACAACCATGAGACGAATTAACGGACCTTCCGCAGTGGAATCTACTGTTCTGTATTAAAATTGAATTAGGACGGTCACTAATCGCGTTAAGAAATTAACGTCACTTTAAAGATTATTATTCATCCTAAGAAGAGGGTCCTGAGAGGTTTCGGACCTATTGACGTTGCAGACAATCAGTGTAGACGGACGAAGTGAAATTCGTGATAAAATTGACTGCCTCGTTGGTCTAGTCGTTAAGGCGCATAGCTACCAAAATGGAGGTCGTGGGTTCGATTCCCACTGGGGGCCACCGTACATTTGTACAAAATGGCCTCAGTCTGGATGTATTTTCATGTTTGTGACGTCCTTGCCTGGTTACCATGGCACCAGGTATCCTAGTTTGGGACTAGGTCAAGTGATAGTATTGTGTGGAAGTTATTATTATTATTAGTTGAGGAAATGTTCATTTATGCTTTATCTAATGAAGGCAATAAACGACACGATTGAAATTATTTTTGCACGTTTCATTTGACCCCTCTGTGAGGGTAAGCATCTAAAAACAAACATTCAACTAAACAATTTTTTGCGCATTTTTCATTAAACAAAAGAAACCGTTTTCAATGCGAATAAAATAAACATCTATGTTTCGTGAAAAAGCCATCTGCATTTTTTACACTATTTATGTCTAAACCACGAAGGAGGCCTATGTCCTGCAGTGGGCGTCTAATGGCTGATGATGATGATGATGTCTAAACTGTCAAAGTAAGCATCACACACTCTTCGCTATGAGAGCAAAAACGCGTAAAACTCCAATGAAATAGACACTTTATCCACACGCGTTCATAAAACAAACAACAAGAGTCGTCCAATAAAACGCCAACAAAACTTTGAACAGTTCAATGCAAGAGTATCAATAAAGAAGACTCTAGCGGTTCCGAACAAAAAAAAACATTACTCGCGGCCGGCCGGGACATCCGACAATGTTTATTTTACTGATGCTAGTAAAATGTGCAGTAAAAACCCGCCCACGCGATGTAGAAGATGATATCCCGACGACCTTTGACCGGGAATAAAGTACCTACTCTACTGAAAGGACCAAGGAGGTTAAGGCCTTCCTTTCAAGATTTTATTTTATGCGCACAAATCTACTTAAGGATGATTGTCCAACAAAATAAGTTGACTTTGGTTTAGTTATATTTTGTGTTTCGTGTTTGGGGAACTTTGCCAATGCCTTAATAGCAAAGCGTTGCAAAAAATCTGATCATTTACCTCTTCTCATTTGAACACAAAACATTTTTTTGTAACATGGCTTTACATTTTATAAGTTTTTTATGGGCATAGGCCTTCTCTCAGAGAGAGAAACAAACTCTCCTACATCTCCAAAATTTACACTTTTTTGGGGCAACAACTGCTGGCCTCTTTTTTGGTAAATACATGAAAGAACACGTCATAAATTATTTTTTCATCGCATTCGGCGATCCTGCAATGCGCTGCTATGCGCTGGCCAGTATCCAGTTTTAAGATTGTATGAGCGAAATTACCCTGGCGTCTTATGAGAGTTTAGACATGCCGAGATTGTCGCTAGAAATATAACACCCTGCACGGCAAACGCTTTGAGACGTTTGCCAACAAAATGAGCTTTAAATTTTTAAAATAAGAAAAATAAGAAATATACTGTTGGAAAAAGGTTAGTTTATCTTGCGCAGATTATGCAGAACAATTTTTATTTTACTAAGTAACACGGTTTCTCGTGCATTAACAATCTGTTTACTCTACTGTTAACGGCGGTTCATTCTATTTTTGTAGGTATGCACTTAGCTTATTTACAGCAGCTAAGTGTATGAGAAACAGGGGGTTAGTTAGTGAAATTATCTAGCATTATCGGTTACACGGCATCTTTAGCAGTTTTCTGAACCATAATGCTGGTTTACACATACACCTTTACATGTCTGCACTCTTCTCAGTTACTATAAAGTGCGACTTTCCAATTGAAGAATTTATAGGTTGACCTATCGATTGTGCAACAGCCAATTGCCAAGGATTGTACCGAGCGGTGGTATACTCGGAAGCGAGAGACCCAGGTCCGATTCCCGGTACCTATGACTTTGTTTTCAAATTTGTTAGGTTATAGCAACAATATCACACGCTACATGTCTTTTACATCGTAAGGAAACCTGAGTGTCTGAGCTATTCGCATACCTCAGCGCTTGAAATCGCCAATCCGCGGTGGGCACGCGTGGTGATTAAGCCCATACTCTCTCTCTGAGAGAAGGTGCCCTCCAGTGGGACATATATAGGCTGCTTATGTACCGAGCACAATATTTTATCTCCTAGCGAAGTTTCATTATTACGATCCTAATTATTTTTCTTGCAAATATGTAAAGCATGTTGATATCTAGAGTACCCTGGAGCTACATGAGATTTAATCCTCTCGGGTAACGGTAGCAGATAGGATTTCCAATTTGCCGCTCCAGGGACCAATCATTTATCATGAGAGGTGACACTGACACTTCATCATGTCGCCACGCTGCTGGTTTCCCGGCTTCCTTTTGCAGGGCCAGTCTAGCGTGAACGACATGTTGAAACGACAGAAGCTATTTCGGAAAGGTTCGGAAACTAGGCTTCGGTAACGAACCTCTCTTTAATTTCTCGCTTTTCGATGTTATCTTCCTACCGTCAACTCACACTAATTGGTCTAACAAATTGGACCTTTTAATCCAAATAAAACTAACATCGACATAAAATATCTGAGATTATCGCCCTATTCAATCTTCCATCGGCATTCTGACTGTTGAGAAAGAAACCCGTAAAATTGATGTCAATATAAAATTAAACAGCCTCATTAATAACTCCCAAATTAGACGTTTCTTTTATGTCCTCGAAGATCTACGTCTCAATAAAAAAATTCGTATATTATGAGGAGTGCGAGTTTACGATTGGACCACATGGGACTGGACTTTATTAACTGCCTCACTAATGCAAGTTTTACGAGTAATTTCACGGTTATTCATTCGCTCCGTAGGGGGCAGTGAGGGTAAGTCGTGGGTAGAGCGAAGAGCAGTGCAGTCACGTCATTCTCATCATAAACATTATTGGAAAGCGTTTCTTTATCCTTTGAAGTTTTGGGCTGCTTACTGACTGTACTTTCTTTTTTGCGTTCGGGGAAAGATGACTGTCCTCACTTAATAATTTGCGTATTAACTTGGCTCTCACGTTGAGATGTGTGACGAATGTTTCAATATTTTTGAGGCGGCCTCATTTTTTAAATCGCTTAGGTATGCATAACCGAGTAGGTGGACAAAAAAGTACAGTAAATTTTCTGTCGGTTTCTGTCTGCATGTTTTTAAAATAGTATAGTTTTTACTACTATAATTTTTCAATTAACAACTATAGCTCAGTACCGAAGTGGAAACTTTATTTTATATAGAAATTGAGCGATAATGATTGGTCCTATTTGTGGCTATATTGCAAACGTAGCCACACGTCAAGTTGCATGCATCATCATCATCATCATCATCAGCCATTTGACGCCCACTGCAGGACATAGGCCTTCGTGGTTTTCATCACCATGAGGGGTTTTGCCATAATCGCCACGCTTGGCAGGCGGGTTGGTGATCGCAGTATGCGGTTGGAATCTCAGGAAGACGCTGCTGCCCGGCTCCTGGTAATTGATATCCTTAGTCGCATGCATACTCTTTACGAACTCTGACTAGCGCGATAGTGTGCACCTTGCACTTCTATTTTTTCCATGTCACTCATTTTCTTTTTTCCTTGTTCAATAATTATCATTCATAGATTTTTCCCCTTCACTCTATTATTCGCTCGGTCAATTTTCTTCTTCCCGCTCACGCTCTAATAAATAGACATATTCCTAAAGCGGACCATAACTTGGAACTGGCAACAAACTGTTAATTTAAGTTAATTTCAACAAAATGAATTTACATTCTGTTTGTTGAATGTCAATGTACTATGTTAGCAGCTGCAAGGATGAGCAGATGCCTTCGGGTCTGTAGTGAAGAAAAAGGCTGCGAAAAAACTCCTTTCTGACAATCTTTTCTCAAGTTATATGGTTGATTAATATTCACTTAACTGTTCAAAATAAAATAAATAAACGTGAACGAAACTAGTAGGTTTCTGCTGCTATGCTAGGCTACCAAGTACCAAGTAGCCTGTATTAAAGGCAATTAATAAATAATTGTTACCTATTATACTTTTGTTGGTTGGTACAGGCGACAGCAGGTAAACCTAGTAATAATATTGATATTAGAAATTAGTATAAAAATAATGCAGAATGCATGGTATAAAGATCTTATAATATTATAGTATTAAGTTCGTAATTTATTATTCAATGTTTTATTATGTTTAAATGTTATAGCAGGGCGTCATGTACCTACTTTTAAAATTACAAAAACAAACTGTAATGACACATGACAATACAATACATAAATGAATATGAATATAAACCTTTACATTTTTGTTGCAAAGCATCCTTAGCGTAACTGATTACAGTGCACGTATGTAAAGGTTTATGTGCTGTCAACTGTACCTACTTACGTAACAAGATCACATTAGTGAGTGCAATCAGCAACTTGCAAGGCGTTTTAAAACACTTATCCTTTAGCAACAATTTACGATCTATGTACGATAGGAGTAAAAGTGAGGAACACCCCCTGTATGAGAACCAGGTAAGCTGCCAACACGGTTTTAATACAGGCCTTCCTTAGATACATAATGGACGTATATGCCACAAATCTCATTTAGCCGAGGCGAGAGCGGGTGATGTGCGCTTAATTAAAATTCTGCACCATCCATCACTGGGTTATTGATTTTACGTCATGGACATTTGCTGCTTTACTGCATTATCTGTCAATGAGCTTAAGGTTGGACGTTATTAATTATTTTAGTTTGATGGTGTTCGAATTGGATTATACTCGTACAGTTGAAATGTTCACACCATCTTTGTCAAAATTACCTTCACGAATTGAATACTTCCTTAGGCCTCCGTTTAAAAAGCTACCTTGAGAGAAGCAAACTAAACCCACTTATATGAGAAACCTATATTTCTCAGAAAACTCGTTTTAGAAACGGAAGTACGTACAGGTAGCAGAGAAAACCTCTTTGAAGCTACAACAATATTAGTGAGCATTAATTTATCTACCTACTGGAGGTGGTCAGCTGACAATGAGACTGCATCAACTGGACTCGGCTGGAATGAGCTAGATTCTAGCCGCGAGAAGATTAAGTCCCTCCTACGAGCCCTGTTACCCTGATAAGGGATAATATGACATCATTATTTTATCATCAATTACTTACAGTTGATAGCTGATTCCTTTAGATTTTTCACTCAAAGTTTGGCCCGTTCCTCGGCAAAAGATCGATTAGAGTTGAATTCAGATTTACAGTCTAAAGATCGATTTACTGTCGTGTTGATCAGATTGCAGTGATAAAGAACGCTTAATTATTTACACTTTTCAACGACGCTATCTTACTGTAGGTACCCATACACCCTCAGTAGGTAGGTACGACCTATTGGTAGGTAGGTAGGTACGACGAAGTTTTATGTTTTGTAATTCGGTAAAAGGGGTTCAGTGTGGCGCCGGATTAAGAATAGCGTCACTCCATTTCCTTCCGTGGATGTCGTAGAAGGCGACTAAGGAAATAAATTATACCGGGCAACGGGCAGCAGCGTCTTCCTGAGATTCCCACCGCATACTGCGATCGCCAACCCGCCTGCCAAGCGTGGCGATTGTGGCAAAGCCCTTCATGGTTAGAAAACAATGAGGGAGTTCTATGTCTTGCAGTAGGCGTCAAACGGCTGATGATGATGATGAAAAGGGGTTACTGTTGAGGATTGTTAACTAAAAGGCTGCGCTCTCCTTTCTTGTGCACAACAAAACAAACGAAACACCTACGCTTATTTGTTTAAAAGGAAACATCATTCATATTTGTAAATTGAACAGTTTATCAAAACACCCCCGCTCCATTATACGGCCCCTACTTAAGAAATGGATATAGATACAACAGAACAGTAATAGAGTTGGTGGGTCCGTGTTAATTGCTTCCAAAAACCACCGAGGAAAGACAATTTATAGGCCAATACAAGTGGTTAAAGTTTAACTTGAAATCTACTTAAAAAAACCTGGGAATAACGTTCTCATTAAACGACGCAGAATCGCAACGCCATGCGCCATTTATATGCCTAAGCACCAGTATCTACTGTTGTGAATGGCAAAAGTCATGTAGGAAACAAAAGTCCTAATACGAGCCAAGAGGTACATCCATAGAACAATAGGTACTTGGTGTCTAAGTACAATTACTAGGTACTTTTACTCTGCTATTGTATTAAAGAGTAAATCGAATATCACGATTTATCGCGAGTAGACGCCAGGAGAGAATGTATCAAGGCGGCCGTCTTTAATACGATAAATGGCTAAAGCCCAATAAAACTAAACAAGTTAAACGGCCCGAGACCAATAAAGCACCCGCCCCCCATCGGAATAGTGCCGCTGCTTGTCACTTTTGACTCTACACAACAGAATAAGTAGGTTACACCATAACATAACATTATGCTATTGCCGTGAAATATGCCCTGGAACCAAACACAGGTCATTGCCTGGAACAAAAAGTTCTTAATAGTTCTTTACTTCTGATGAAGATTCCTTAATAATAGGAATAGACTAAGCATAAAAGAATGGAGAATTCCACTACCCACTCCTAGCTCCATGATCAACTGGATGGTACCAAATAATTGTAGTGTTTTCTAAATTAAATAGTATATTAAATAACTTCCACACAACACAATCACTTGTCCTGGTCACAAATTAGGATGCTAAGGTAACCAGGCTACGACATAACTAACATGGAAATACACTTAGACTGAGACCGTTTGCACAAATACACGGCGGCCCCCAGTGGGAGACGAACCCACGACCTCCGGGATATCCTTCGACCATCAGACCTTCTACATTTGCAAACTACGAATATAACTTTCACTGTTTGCAAAGTTCAAATCGATACGGCAATAATTAGAATTAGGTTGAAATCGAATTCGTAAATTTGTCAGCAAGTAAGTAATGTTAAGAAATCTAAGAATTCGATTAGGAATAGGAACTTAGTTATTCTTATTTAAAGTAACATACATATCTAACAAAAGCATGTTAAGACAAAACAAGTTTTGTAGCACAAATATTGAAATAACGTAGATAACACCCGAAAACCGTTTCTTCCGTTTCAATAATACACTCAATAAGCAAAACTTAAAAGATCTCAATTCTCTCTTCACAATTCGAAAATTCTCAGTTGACGCGTTCAATTTGTATGAAAAACTTTATTTCTGAATTAAATCTTTTGTTTACTGCAAGTGGTTTAATTTATAGATATTTAAGAAACGGTTTTCAGGTTTTGTATTTCCATAACACTTTGTAAAGAATTTTAATTACTTATATTGTTTAGGTATCTACCTATTAGGCCACTAAGCATTGAATAAGTTAGTATACCTACTATGTACTATTTTAGAGATATCTACTGTGTAGATTCGTACAGTTTAATGCCATCTGCACAGAACCCTAAAACTATTGAAATATGAAAACTAAAAAAGCTAGGTAGTTACCATTTTAACCAGTTCCAATTTCTAGAGCTCCCAGCGAATTCTCTTTATGCAAGGAACGAATTCCGAAGTCTGGCCATTATGCAAATTGACCGCCCATTCTAGAAAAAGACACCGTTTACGTAAAGCGCTGAAAAAGTCTGATGGAACTATTCGTGGGGAAAACCTAGCCAAATTTTCTAAAAACATGGTGACTTTAGCTAAATTTTGAACGCACGTAATCTACTTAGGTAATCTGGCGAAAATTCTAAGCGTACGATTTAAAAGGTTTCGAGAATTTGTGTTAGAAATCAGACTGAAACGGGTTGCATTGTTTTCGCATCACAAATATTTTCAACAAATAGGTACTTAGGAACTTAAAAACCTATTTAGAGGCTAAAAATTCCACCCATGCCGGGACTTGAACCCGCGACCTCTGGCTAACCGTGCCAGGTACTTTCTAGAAATAATAAATACTCTTGAGGATTTATTGCCTGAGATCTGAAAAATAATTATTTACTAACATATAGTTTTTTCGAGACCCTGAACCTAGGTTTCTCGTATACTAAAACTCTATAAATTATTCTTAACATCTGTTCTTTGTATACACTTTGGCCGACATACAGCTGCTAACAGTACATTAAAAAACTGTTAGGTGGCAAGAAATAGGGGGTAAATCGATTAAATAGAAATTATATCACAACACGCGTGAGCTGCATCTACGTGAAGTTGACAGGCTATCAACCTTGAGGCACTTTTGATTATAATCCGTAATAATAAGTCACTCAGTACATAATAATATCTAAGTTACGTAAAAAATGTAGAGGTTGAACTTCTGTCGATTATCGCCTTATGCATTTGCAATGAATCGTTGTACGGTGAAGTATTTCTAAAGCGAATAAATAACCGTAACCTGTTCATTGGTTTGTTGCTGGAGAGTTGGACAAAGCTAAATAACGCAGCCGTATGCCCGGTTAACATGGGTAAACAAACGAAGACCAACCCATTGAAAAGCCAATATTTATTAATATCTTTATACTAAGCACACACGCGTATTTTATTACTCGCTAGCGGGCATCGGTACTAGTCCACGACTCTACAAAATGCTCAAATCGCCTGCATTTTAGGCCGACTTGCACCACCTAAATGTGGCTTAAACAGCATTTAACTGAAATTCTTCATACAAAGGTCGATTTAAATGGCGACTTAAGTGACATTTAAGAAGTGGTGCAAGTCGGCCTTTGTGTCATATTTTGACATTCAGTTCTTTTTAGGGTTCCGTACCCAAAGGGTAAAAGCGGGACCCTATTACTAAGATTCCACTCTGTCACCGGGCATTCACGGGCAATCACATGAACCGTGATAGCTAGACAGATGATGTATTTCTGTTGCCGCTATAACAACAAATACAAACAAAAATAAAAATAGAATAAAATAAATATTTAAGGGGGGCTCCCATACAACATACGTGATCTTTTTGACGTTTTTTTCTCGATCTTTGTGTCTAATGTTGTATAGATAAAGGTACAAAACCCTTTGTGCGCGAGTCCGACTCGCACTTGGCCGGTTTTTTTGTATCAGGTCTAAAAAGTATATGAAATGGAACAAGAAGCTTGTGACGACCAAAATGTTAATTCTTCGCGCGCAGTATAAACTCTACTTGTTCCCACATCAGTATCACGCATACAAAAATACGTCGTGAGCAAAAAATATCTCAGATTTCGTGCCTCATACAACACGACTATCGAGCACATTGGAAATTAATCGAGTCATAAATGTCATGTGAAAAATATCATTCTTACTTTTTGACTTTTTTTTAAAAAGGTTAGGCTTCAGGGCAAACCCTTAACCCGATCGTCTTTGTATTAGGCTCAAATTGTAGCTGACTAAATTCTCCAGAGGGGTTTTTCTCAAATTTTTGATGTCATTCTTCGTTTCCAAAATATCCAAAATCAAAAATTGGGAAAAAGTAATTTTTTTTCACTATGTCCTCAATAACTTTTTTCGGTTTTTACTTTCTAGAATAATTCTTTTTGCACTTAACAGCTCCCGTGAATACGCGTCTTTTGAGTCTATGAATATCATATCTCACAACTCTTTGAGATATAAGGGGATGGCGCTTTTTCGTGAAATCGGAGCCTACGCTGGAGTGAATGAAAAGACATGTCCAATATCAAAAAAAGTCAAGTCATACAAGCACTGCGGTGCCTGAGTTGCAAACTTGTAACTTCAAATATTTATTGTAGGCGGCGCGGATTCTTAAACTGCCTCGTTGGTCTAGCGGTACCAATCACGTCTGATTATCATGCCGGCGGTCATGGGTTTGTGGAAGTCAGAAATAGATTCATAGACAGAGAACATTTTATTGCACAAGAAAAAATTATTGCAAAATATGATTTCTTAATCTAAGTACCTAACCACGGGTACTCGGGTCCTCAGCACGGGTTAATGCAACAAAAAGAATATAATCTAAGTAGGTACCTAATGTTATACAATTGGTCTTGTAGCTAGCTAGTCAGTATATCTATGAGAATATTAGGTACGTCAGGAAAGATATAAGTAATTTTAAAACCGTAGGTATCTAGCCAACACGATGTAAATACTAGAAGTAAACATAAACTTTCTTTCCCAAGATTTAGGCTGGCAAAGGTTAATACATCCTTTATGGGGCATTGTATACGTTTTTACAATAAGATCCCTGAAGATACGATAAGCTTGCCTGAAATGCGGTTCAAAAAATGTGTAGAGCGCACTTTATGCCAAAAGGGCTACTATAGCATTAAGGATTATTTAGATGACAAAGATGTGTGGAATTAAAGCCAGTTAAATGCATCCTAGTACTAGCTTTTTAGAAGATGTGACGTGTAAACTCTGTTAATTAAGGAATATGTTTGAAAAGACTAAGTTTGGAGTTTTTGGTCCGTTTTTTCTCCAAATGATCTAGATTTTGAAACGGACACCTAGTTTTTCTTGTAACGTTCAATAAGTCACAGTTTCTGTGTTACAGTGAATAATTTTTTTTTTTACTTTTTGACTTTTTGCTTAGAGCTATCTCTTGACACTATAAAAATAGCATATAAAGATAAAGGCGGAAGTGACCGATGCAATGCTTGGAAAATAACTCTATTTTTAGATAGAGTTGAAGAATTACTGTAATTGGACCCCCGGTAGCTTCCCAATGTTTATGAATGTTAAGGCAAACGTAAACCGGAGTGCGGTGTTCATATTCACATAACTTCCGTCCACCGATCTTCATAGCCCGAGGGCAACAAAACGTCGTAAAGCTGAGGTGTTCCGTTCAGGAATGTCATTGTAATGAATGAGTTATATAGGAAGCAACTCTATCTAGAACTCTGTGAGGCCTAAGGTCACGTAAGACCATTTATTTACATATTTATTTATATTTATTTCTCTGTTTACTGACATGATCCAATATTTTGTTAGTAGCAATAAATATAGGTAGAACTGTTGATCAGAGTTTTGTTTTGAATTAGTATTTTCACTCCTGTTACTCTATAAAGACAGTTTTAGACATTATTAAAGAAGAATTAAAATCACAACAGATGCAAAATATATTTTGAGTTATTCTCTTTTATAGCGTGAATTTTCAACATCTATAAAGTATTTGAGTTAGCAATAGAAATTATACAAAAAAAGATGTCATTGGAGAGGCCTGTTAAATGGTTAATAATCGGGACAAAGATTTTATTCTAAAACTAATACTTTTTATCACAGAACGTGCTTTTCATAATAGGTATAAACGTTAAAATTAACACTAGTCACTTGGATAAAAAACGCTCCACACCACACTAATCGGAAACTATGAATGCAATCGTGAAATAATTGTTTTTTAGGTGTCTACATCCTCATTATAAAACGTCAAAGTTGAGTTTATCCTAAAAGAAGTTGATATTTATTGAATTAATGACATTTTACCCAAACCCGAAAATGTTCCCTTCCCGCTGGCAGCATTACCCAGCTGTGTAGCGAAGGATATCTTATGCATTTAAAATGTGCAAGCTCAAGTCCATGCCACAGTTAGGTACTCCGGCGACACCGCGGCGCCCTACCTTCTTAATAAAGGCTCTTCTTGAGGCACAATAAGTAAGTGCTCGTTAACCAGCTGTTTTTCAGTCTTGCAGCTGCTTCAGAAGCAGCCCCAGTGCCAAACGAGTTTCATAAAGCTACAATGTTTATATAACAATAATTTGAGAAGCAGTCTACTTGTGAATCGGTGGTTAAATCCACTTTGCAATGTACATCGAATTGTAACAGTACCTAATCCATGAATTGAGAATCCATGAGTTCTATGAAACAGACCCCAGGAGTAGACACGGCCGTGGTAGGATAGGTATGCTGTCTACGAGATAGGCACATCACAAAAGTACTGCATAGAGCCGCAATTTACATCAAGATAGCAAAACAAAGCTATTAAGCGTATCAAATTAGGATATCCTTTGAAGTGGGCCGAGAACATAATCGTATACGAAAATAAAACGAAACGAAAACGTTTCGAATGCGAGACATGTGTCCACATGTTTTTGAGCGGCCAACTTGATGTGTGATGATTAGATAAGCTTAAGCGAAGATAGATATGGCACTAAAAAGTTTCTAAGAAACTTCTTTTGTTGCGTAGATTAAGTACTTAGAGCTACTATTTACCTCTCGCTCATACAATATTATCTACCGTCAATGTTGTATGAGCAAGAGACAATGGGCGTTGTTCTAAAAAAATAGTTCTGTTTTTATATTGTTTTCCGAGAAAATAGATAACTTTCAGAGCCTGGGCTGAATATTTCCATATTGGCTGCTTTAATTAATTTTAAAGCGAATAAAAGTCTACGAAACGAAGTTATATTTGTTTATTTTACGGAATACCGAGGTGTCAATATCTTGTAATTTTTTATTTAAACATAATTTTGAAACCTACTTTCATTAACATCTGAAACAAAGGTCGAATTAGTCACACACTTATTCACAAAAATACATGGAATATTATTAATTTATAATTGTTACATTATATTTACTGACGTTATTCCTTTAAAATGAAGAATCATTTGCCAATTTAAGGACAATGCCCATTAGTCATTCAACCGCGCTGTAGCTACTATGCTCCATAGTACTGGTAGAGGAGACCAATAAACTAAAAAAAATGACAGTGTTATTTATAAAACAAACGATTCTTCTACAACACTTCTCAAATGCAGTTAAAATAGTCTGTGGTAAAATCTTTCGCACTTAGGTATTTATTTAAATGCAAAACACGCTTCCTTAGAACACTTCTCAGAGGCAGTTGAAATTCTTTCTAGAGATTAGTACTCTACATAGTTTAATTCAGGTTTAACCACGAACCAGGCGGGACCAACCTGGCTGCAGGTGCTACTACATTACACAAAAGCATTGTGGACTTTTTTGAACGATATGGTATTCCATTTCGTCAAAATCTCATAGGTTTTGCATCTGATGGTGCAAGTGTTATGATGGGACGTAATCATTCAGTAATGACTACTAAAAGATGACGTAGAAAATTTGTTTATAATGAAATGTATTTGTCATTCCTTTCATTTATGTGCGTCTTATGCTTGCAGCAAAATACCTCGGTTTGTTGAGGAAGTTGTAAGAGAAATATATAATTATTTCGCTTCTAGTCCCAAAAGATCGGCAGAGTTTAAAGAATTTCAATTATTTTGCAATTTAAAGATACATAAATTATTACATCCTTGTCAAACGAGGCTGTCAGTGCACGCAGCTATATCAAGAGAAATTATTTTTCATTAATGTTTCACTAAGTGATGATGTTACTACAGCTAAAAATATTTTAAACAAATTAAACGACCCAGTAACGGTACTCTTTCTTCAGTTTTTAGATTTTGTTTTACCGATTTTCAATAAATTAAATAAAGAAATGCAATCTGAATCAACGAGAATACATGTTCTGTATTCGCACGTTTGTAATAATTTGAGAACTTTGTTAGATTGTTTTTTGAAAAAACACTAGGTAGGTATTTAGAAAAAAACAATCTTGAGAACATCGACTTTAATAGTCCGCGTAACTTTGTAAATATTGGAGATTGTATTACGGAGCAAATAAGAGCTTGACTCCTGAACAAATCCACTTATTCCAAACGAGATGCATGCAATTCTTTATCGAAGCGTGTGATCAAATCATACAAAGATTTCCGATTAAAAATAATCCTTTAAAGGATTTGGGGGCATTCTCCCCGGAAAATGTTAAAAAAGGTGAACTGTCGTCAATCGTACCAATATGTAGACAATTTCCAAATTTATTAGACGAGAAAAATATCAAATTATTGACACAGAATGGCGTTTGCTCCGAAATACGAAAGAAATTGCGTCGTTTAGTGAAGAGTTTTGGTCAAGCGTTAGTAGCTTGAAATGCGGTGATGGTTACCGAATGTTTGAAAATATTTGTTCGTTTGTTTTTAATATTATGAGTTTACCACACTCATCTGCAAACGTGGAACGAATATTTGCGTCAATCAATCTAATGAAAACTAAACAGCGCAACAAACTATCGACTGAATCAATTATTGGTCTTCTCCACACAAAAAGATGTATCGGAGAAAATAACCAAACTTGTTTTAATTTTAATATTAGCCAAAAAATGTTTACAAAAAAAGCAAGTAAGAAATGGTATGAAAAAGAATAATTAGTAATTACTGCACCTTTAATATTTTTAATAAATTACTTTAATTAATAGCATAAGATATTGATGTTTTATTTGACAAAAAAATCTCCCGATTTCTTCCGATTATTACCTGGAAGTTTGCCCGATTTTTTAATTTTCACTTTTGCAACACTGCTCCACTTGCCGCCCAACCGTTCATCAGGATGCAGGTTGAGAAAGTCGCTGCGGCAACGGCTTTGAGCGCGCTTTCTTGCTATAATTATGCACGTACAAAAAAAATTAAAAAACCGTGGAGGATTAGGAGACGGTGGATGCTTAGGCACCTACTGTGCACAAAAATAGAACTGTTTAAGTATTTAATGTATTTTTAATTCTTATGTAAAAAGAGAGAAATAAATGAACTGAAGCACGCGAGCGCGTAGAGGCCCCGCTCGCCGTTTTGACCTACGCCAATATACCGACAAAATTAGCGAGTGACGCGGCGACGGGGCGAGGCGAGCGCGCACGAGTCAACCCGAGCGAGCGTTGCCTCTTCACACTTGCGCTGGCCACCACTCGCCTCCACTCGGCGAGCGTGAAGTGCGAGCATACAGTTAGTATAATGCTCTGTGTCTCACAGTGGAGGAGTGTGGCACCCCGTAGGCTACGTAGGGTTGCCAGATGCCTACGATAATAATGTCCTCGTTTTTACCGTCGTGTCCGGCCAATATCTACAAGTCCGGCCTTCGTATAACCTAGGATAGCGCGCCAAATTGTAGTGGCTGTGCAAATTAAAAAAAACATCACACGATCACCGCAAGGTGTCCTCTATGCCCCCGATAACGTTGGCAGAATCCTTAGGAAAGCCATCACTAAAAAAAAAAATCCCCGATAACTTGACACTGGCGTAGGCACAAATAGTGCAAAGCCATAACCCAAAAAAAAGTAATATTGTTCTGTGGTCTTTTCTGTCAATGGCATAGAGGTGCAGCATTGCCAGATACACCGCTTTTCCCCTTTTTATCCCGTTCTTTGACAATGGATCCTTCTTCCGCTTTAGGCCTTCGTGGTTCCGCTTTTTTCAAATCTGCTGAATCTACATGATCGAAAAATAAAAAAACAAATTACTGCCACAAAAAGTCATGCTGGGTTCGGCCTTTTGATTCTTATTTTAACAATAATAATAACTTGTAAGATGGCCATTTCAAGCGCTGAGGTGTATGAGCACTTCAGACACTCAGGTTTCCTCATGATGTTTCCTCTAAGACAAGGCCTGTGCCCTGCAGTGGGACGTATACAGGCTACAAAAAAAATTGTAACTTGCCTTTTGCTTGTACCTATGTATAAACAATCAAAAACATCAATAAGCGCATGAAGGAAGTAGGTAGGTACCTAAAAATCGGTGTATAATTGAAATAACTGGAGGAGTGGAGTGTTCAGCAGTGTACTTCTTGTGCCTGCATGATGATGATAGTTAAAATACGGAATCTTGCTCTTTTAGTCAAACCCGAGTTTTTTAAGCACTGCGACGGCATTTCAATCTCCCCATCTGGCAACACTGTAGAGGTGTCAATGTTCTGTCATGGTGGCATCTGGCATGTTCTTATTTTGTCTTGTTAATCTGTGGTTCTTGTTTATTTTTTGCATAGAGGTACATACCTAGATTTTTTGTAATATCAATTTGTAAATAAACTCCCACAATGAACTCCATTTGGAGAAAAGTAATTACTCCTCGTGCTCTAAGCCGTCCTTTACAGCATATTGTAATAAGGAAAACAACATGTTCAACGTTCTGTAAAACATATACAAATATTACTCCTGCACTGTTGAGAATTCACGAATTTTCGGCAAATTTAGCCATTCACCGTTGTAAATCGAAAAAGGTAAGATGCATTTAAGTATTCCTGTCCTGGGTATATATAATATATATTATATATTACATTAAATATTTATTATGTAAGTTCTAACTTCCAGTCTCCGCTCCAAAATAGTACGATAAACAATAGCCCTGGAATCTAACCTCAAAAGTCGAATCCTCAATTTATTTTATTTTTACAGGCTCAAGTAGACTCGGATGATGAAGATGAAGTATTTGACGATGACTTAACGCTGTCAAGAGACTCCAAAGTTGTCAAGTTCAGTACTACCTCCATGAGAACTGATGGTATACTCAAATCTGGCTTAGGGGTAGCCAGGAAGTAAGTTATTTGCGACTTCCATGGTGATATCATAATAGCAAATTTATAGCTAAATTTTTTCTGTTTCAGTAAGATTGAAACTATGTTTTATGAGAGCAGAATACGGCTAAATGGTAAGAAAATTTTGAAGAAAAGTGCACCAGTAAGTATTATCGTCATTATTATTACTACACGTCATGTAATGGTTAAATCTGCTTTTACATCTAGCATCTCTCTAGCTCATACACAGTGGTGTGTCCACTTGGAGTCCACTTATTGGAGAACAAAGAGGTCATGTTTAACCTGTTAGATTATGAACTTGGAAAAAAGAATTAAAAACCATCGTTATGATTGTATTCTTTTTGTTGCACTAACCCGTGCTGAGGACAGTTTTAAAAACCTATTTAGAGGCTAGAAATTCCACCCATGCTGGGACTTCAACCTGCGACCTCTGGCTAACCGTGCCAACGCTCTCCCAACTGAGCTAATGGGCTACTTGCCTCTAAATAGGTTTTTACCATTGTTATGGTGGCCCAATTGGGTCCTTTAGAATTCTGAAGATTACAACCTCTCCAACAATATTGTCATGGTTTGTTCTCTATTACTAAACTTTTCTTCTTTACCTGTCGAAAAGTAGTTCTACATAAAAGTTGTAGTCATGCGGTACAAAAATGTGCAGTAACAATCGGGTTCAAACTATGACATCACTTGCTGCTTGTAACACCTGATACTATATGAAGCATAATCAATAGTTTAGTTATATCATGCAATGATTATTTTATGCTTCTATGCCCTTATTAGAAAACTTAGAATCTGATGAAAAAACTATATTCAATGTTTATATTGCTAGACTGACTTGATTTGATGCATTTTTTAAGACCAGTAAAACCCTGAAAATAATATTTTTATTTTTTTATCTTGTAAGGGTTCTGTACCCAAAGGGTACGTTTTTACCCGTTACTATTTTTTTACAAATACCTGGCTCCCGTAATATTAATGTGATTTTTTTTTGGCATTTTTTGCTCGATATTAATAACGGCAGCAGGTAGATGCTTGAAATATTCAAAAGTTGTATAGATAATAGTCCTAAACACTTCACGCGCGAGTCCGACTCGCACTTGGCCTGTTTTTTTTCTATGTTTTACATAAAAGCATGACATATTGTAATGCTTTTATGTAAAACAGAAAAAATAAATTTGTAATTTGTAAGCATTACATGGTGTAAAACAATGTCATTTAAGTTTGAGGCAAATTCCCTATTACTGTAAAATAATGAGCATGCATAATCAGGGACATTTTAGATGTTTGTTTGTTATCCTATACTTACTTTTTGATGAAGAGAATTTGCCACTAAAATTATAGCATATTTCATGTTTCTCTATCAAAAGTATTTATATACTTAAGAAAAAATGAAAATATTGCTAATGCATTTGTAATTTTAATATCTTTTGTTACCTGAGATCACATATGACAAAAGTCTCTGTATGGTAACATATTAAGTGATTGTAACATTTTTTAACAATCACTAAATATTATCTACTATAGTAGAAGATGCAATGAAACTAACAAAAACAGCCAAAATATCAAAAATGTTCGAAAGAACAGAAAGGTCCACTTTTCTCCAGTCACAACAGACGATTGACTAGGTTCGAAAGTTGATTTACAAAAAAAATAAATTGCTAATCCTCCTTAAATATATCTTAAAATATTTATCGATTGACTTTTTATGTATTGTATCCCACTGCGCCATCCAAAGGCCTCACTTACTTCGGACTCACAAAGTTTTCTATCCTGGTCACCTTATTTAGTTTTTTTTATTTTATTTGTTAGGGAACCAACAGACACGGTACAAAATAAAACAGTACACGAACAAGTTACAATAGAGGGCCCAATTATAGGTTAACATTAAAATACTTATAAAAAATCAATGCATGACTTTACACTAGAGAAGAATAAGTTGAAATTATCTCAGTGCCATCTTCTTGATCAGCTTTGACTTCATTGTTTCACAGCATATTCTCGAGTCTTAGTTCACACCATAATTTCTAATGAAATGTCTTTCTTCCTCTGCAGGTTAGACCAGGTGATGAAGTAGATGTGATCAAGACAGTTAGCCCAAAGAACTCTGACCATTTGTATATTTCAAGAGTTGAGATTATTAGTGTCACAGCCAAAGAAGACAGCATCTCAGTCACAGCAAGGAGATTTAAAACTTTGCTCATAGAAAACTACAAGGAAGATCCCTTTAAGTCTTCTAGTTCCAATGAGGATAATTAATAATCCAGGTTGTCACACTAAATATATGGCCAACATAGATTGTTTATCAGTGAACATAATATTGCCATCAACATGCATGATATCTAGCTAATATCATATCATCTTTGGCAATTTCTGGTATAGTGATGGTAAAGTAATAATAAATAATTGTACTCGAATTCTACTAATACCATGGTTTGCGTTATAACATAAAGCTAGATCCAAGATTTACCGCCGGTTTCTGAATTGAGAATTTTACTAAGTAAATACATAAACAGTATTATCATTATTATTGTTCTGGCCCTTTAGATATCTTACAAAATTATGAGACAGGCAGATAATTAAATATTTTTTTAATATGGAAATTGTCTGTTAGTTCTATGACTTGTTGGTCACTTATCTAGAGTATAGTTGTAAATAATAGTTGAATTATTTGTTTTGTAGTAAAGGTAATTTATAAAATAAAATCTTAAAACAATTAAAAACCTCATTTTTATTTAAAGTAAAAAAAAAACATGATTAAATCACAGTACACTACCTATCACAAGTCCAACTCAATATCACAATCAGAGGTTTCAAAAATTGATATTTGTGAACTAGGCACTGACAACTTTTTACTGCTTGTATTAGAATCTGCACTTTCTACAGATTTTGTCTTTGTGTCTGGTTTCAGCTTTGCTACTTCAGTTTCTTCAGGCTTTTTACTTTTCTCAATGAATTTGAATTTGTTTAGTTTACTTCTGATAGAAGACTTGGGCTCACTGGGTTCTGTTAGTTTTGGATCTGAATTTTCATTAGAAATTTGGTTACACGATTTTGTTGCAGATCCTTTTTCACTTGTAGTTTCATTATCAAGTTTAGGTTCTCTTGGCTTCTCATTTAAATGTCCTTCATTATCTGTTTGATTTTCACAAAGATTATCATTACTATCCTGATATCCATAATTATTACTGAAGTTCATATCAATGTTGATCTCATTGAAAATATCGTACACACTAGGGACTGCTTTCAACATATCACCTAGGTCATTCGTCTCCACTTCTGAATCAGAGCTATCCTTGGTATGTTGTTTGCCTTTGGTTTTCTTTACATTTTTAGCTTTTTTATTACTTAGAAGACTCGTATCTATCACTACTTCTTTTCTTTTCCTCTTATTCTTAGTTTTAGGCTCAATGGGGGCTTTCTTTATAGATTTGTTCAAAGTGGCATGTTTCTTCAATGTAGCTGCTAGCTTTTCATTAGTTTCTCTGTCTGTTGCCTTTTCTTGGTTCTGTTGAGCTAATTCATCACTTTTCTTACTGTGCTTGAAATAAGAGCTTGTAATTAGGGTTGACGAAAGCTGTATGTTATCATCTGTGACATCATCGAACTTTGCAAATAGTTGGTAGCTTTCGGTCTCTATTTCACTTTCCAAAGAAACACTGTCGACTTGCAAAATCTTACCGTAGTACAAGAGTTCTTCCTTCCAAATCTTTTGTAGACCCAACTTGGCAAGAAGTTTCTTTGCCGTGCAAAGATAGTCAAAGTCGGGATATTTAGGGAATGTGGAATGTAGGGCGTCGACTGTATCGTTTAGAGTGCAATCTTGCATGGACAGGTCTATTAGTGACACCGCTACAATGGCGTCAACGGGCAGGATCATTGTCCGATACATAAGGCGGCAGTGAGCTTGGGAAAGCCTGAAAAAAAAAAATTAATCACAAAACAGAATGCAGGGTAAGAAGTTCGAAAATGCATAGATTTTACCAATGGTGATTGTGATATTGAATTTTTGTCCAATAAAATAACAAGAGCTATACAGAAGAGTTTGCGTAAGAGATAAGTTTAGCTCTCTTCTGACCCTTCTGCATACGCAACTGCGTATTAAGATGGTAAAGGCGGCGAGCGGGGGTAGCAAATCTGTAGAACACTGGGCTTACATTGAAGAGGTCCTGGGTTTGATACCAGCAGCATTATTTTCTAAGTTACGTACAGTTGTGAATTTTTAATAGCAATATCATTCGCTAACTGAGACCGAAAACATCGTGAGGAAACTTTTTGGCCCTGAACCTAAGGCACAAAAACCTAGGACTAGATAGCATTAACGCCAGAAACAGCCGTTTTTGGCTTAAATGCTATCTAGTCCCAGGTTCATGATCCTAGGTTCTTTGTCCACTGTTAACATGATTGAGAGATTGTACTGACACTTTTTGCAAATTTGATCTGCAAAAAAAAGATATGTTCTTTTTCCTCGGTGGCGCTAGTGTTACTTCCTGGACCCCCTCAAAATAGGCACCTCGCGCGAACGACATGACATCGCGCGAGGTGCAGAGTTAAGTTGTACAGGTAAATACAATTTGAATGCCTTTAGTTAGTAGACTATAGTCAGTGTCAATAACACAGCCGTTGCCACGCCAATCATCATCATCAACCCATTATGTCCCCACCGAGGGGCACCGGTCTCTTCCCTGAGGAAGGTATAGGCCATACTCCACCACGGGGGCCAAGTCCGGATTGGTAGTGGCTCGTCTACTGTCAGAAGTTGTCAAGCCGCCCTAAGACCTCTGACTTGGCTTAACGACTGCCATCTATCGACGGCAGCCGGCACCAACAGCTTAACGTGCCTTGCGAAGCACGGAACCGCTCGGAAAAATGCCACTAGCGTTAGGCATAGACGGCGACCCATCCATGCACCATGCCAATAACACTATTGAATGCGTTTAGTAGACTAGGGCCTGGCCGAAGACACGTGCGCGATGCAGTCGGAATAGGTATAGTAAACCTACATCGCCTCTTTTCAAGAAGATAAGGAAGATTGCTTTGACTTTTTTTTTTTTTTCTTGAGTGTAATCAAGAATACTATTAATATGTTACAATATTTACATGGAAAATGCATACTATTCATCGATTTATTACAAAATGTTAATGTGATAGTTTCTTACAAAATTATAAAATGTCAATAATAATTATAGATTGTAATACTTCATAATAAATTATTCTTATCTTATAAGCGGAGTATTGGTAGCCTAGTGGGTAGAACATCGGAGTCGGAAGCGAGAGACCCAGGTTCGATCCCAAGTGCGGGCATGTACCTATGACTTGGTTTTCTAAGTTATGTACATTGTGAAGTTATAGTAGCAATACCACACGCTAACGGTCAAGGAAAACATCGTGAGGAAACCTGAGTGTCAGCTATTCACATACCTCAGCGCTTGAAATCGCCAAAACGCGGTGGGCACGCGTGGTGATTAAGCCCATACTCTCTCCTTGAGAGAAGGCCTGTGCCCTACAGAGGATCGTCCGCTGCTGCACATAGGCCTCCCCCAAGACACACCACTCATTTCTGTCCTCGGCCAAACTCGCCCAGCCACTGCCAGCGATCTGCCTCAGATTGGTGTCCTCCGCTGCGTTCGCCAGTTCGTGGTATCCACTCGAGAATCTTTGCACCCCACCGACCATCGGTTCTTCGGCAAATGTGACCAGCCCACTGCCACTTCAGCTTGCTAGTCTTGGGGCAGGCCTATGTCTACCAGTGGACGTGTACGATTGATTGATACCTACACACAGGGGATTATGTTACACTGTGTGTAGGTACCTTACGGATGTTCGAGAACTTGGTATAGTCACCAACAAAAAACACAGTACCTCACTAAGCTGTCCAGCATTCGAACAGTAGTTCTGGAGGGGTCACGGTAGTTCGACTTCCTTTGAGCCATGTAATAAGTCTGTAGGATGATGTTGGCCGATTTCGTCATCTCCGTGTATCTTGGCCCCACCAAACCTATGTACATCTGAAAAAGACAAAGCAGGGTTTTAAAATGATATTAATTGCCTGCGTTTTTTTTTTTCTTGCTCGCACATTGTAACATTTTTAAAAGAATTGATATATCTACCTAGCCCGTTCATCTTTTCGAATGAGTGTATTGTTGGCAAATCTGATCTATCCAATATTAATTTTGACCTGCTTAAATGACCTTCTAAGTTCACTGACAAGTGACTTGCGATTATTCTAGCTACAGCCACGTAGTTCTAGGTTCCTACACAATGTTTATGTTTTACCTGATTCCACCCATGCCGGGACTTGAACCCGCGACCTCTGGCTAACCGTGCCAGCGCTCTCCCAACTGAGCTAACGGACAAGTGCAGGCATCGGCGAAAGGAGAATGATCAAAAACAGTCTATATTGCGCTTTAAGCATTTATAACTCAAAATGTTTCTTTTGAAAAATGATTTCATAGTTCCATTTGATAAATTAAAAGAATCAGGGGTTTAAAAGTAATAATTAAAAAATATCTGTATTGATTGTATAACTAAAAAACTTCAGTCAGTCAATAGAGATTACAAACACAGATTAGATTACATTATTGCAAAAATCGCAAATCGTGTACATACATAAAAAGCGAAAGTGCAAACTGAAAACGGGGAGTTTCTGACGGTAATTCAAACGAGCGGTTTTATAACGCTTTTTTTTCAAATTGATTCCAGTGGATTTTATACTGTTTAATTAGTGTAGTTTATTGTTAAAATGACCTCTCATTCTTGGCTTAAATAACTATTTAGTAAGAGCACGCATAAAGTCAAGGCATGTCAGTGGACGCACATACATACTTTGTTTACATTTTGGTAAACCGAGATACTGACACAGCGAACACATTGAGCTCTTTGGTGCGCTATTGCTGCAATTGCATTGTAGGCAAAAGAACAGTAGGATGTTGCGCTCACGTGATGACAGTGGTGTCGTACTTGAGCTGGGGACGATTTAATGTTATAAATGCCCCAGATCCTTTCTTAGATAATATATTTGAAGAGGGTATTTAAATAAAAAATGTTATATTACTTACAAGACCTCGTTTTATTTTCTTTTTTCTTCTTCTTAGACATGCCTATGACTTTTTTTTAAAGATATAATATTGCAAACTGTCGTACAGATATGTGATAATATTAAATGAACCCTATTACTTATTGCATGAAACCTACGGATATTTTGTATTTAATACATAATTATTACTTAGCACTAACTAACCATACCTACCTAATAATGACCTATGTTTATAATTCGAACTGACTAGGTGCCAATGCCAACCCAAAATAACGCCAAACCACCAAAGTTGTCATAACCTCAAAACATGGGCTCAAAATTAAGATTTCTCGAAACTCCCATCTAATATTTTCATAATATTTTTCCTGCATAATCCAGAGCTAATTTCTTATAGTTTACCGTTGGTTTCATCAATGCGCAAGAACATGCAAAAATAGACTAACTCCTATAGTAAATTGATCATTCTCCTTTCGAACCTCTTTACAACTTCTCTGTATTACGTACAGGTTCAAGTCCCGGCATGGGTGTAATTTTTAGACTCTACATAGGTTTTTAAAATTGTCCCCAGCACGGATTAGTGCAACAAAAAGAACATTACCTGTAGTTTTTCGAGACTCCATTGCTTTTTCGAATCCGTGGCGTTTGAACCGCCAAACAGGATGTACGATGAAACAAGTTTATCCCAAGCTTTGTTTTTCGAGTCCAGCAGTATGAATATGAGATCAAACCTAGAAAAAAATACAAAAGTTTAATTGTTGCTTCATCATATCATGGACGAAGAAAGATTCGTCAAGTTCGATTCGAGAAAGAAATATATTAAGCGAATGTGAGAAGGGCCGGTAACCGACCATTCAGGAGTGGGACGGCCAACCTGGCTGCGAACAACCCGCCCATTTTCTATGCCAATGCCCACAGTGGATGAACCTTTTAATTGCTCGCGTAAGGTTGATGCGCAGTCAACGTACACACAATAGCATTTTATATATCAAGATCTTCGCAGGGCGGCTGGCAAGAGCTGGATGAGAGTAGCCGAGGACCGTGCTCAATGTCGTGCAATAGGAGAGGCCTATGTCCAGCAGCGGACAAGCGTTGGCCGATGATGATGATTATTATTATTATTTATTTGGGAAACTTGCAGCTTACATAATAAATGGACAGAGACTTAAAATAACTACACATAAACTAAGAATAAGTTTCCGCATATAGTAACTAAGTGGCAAACATGTGCAAGTGAATAAAAAATTTAAAGTAAGTCTACACCACACTTACACTCTACAACACCGAGGGCGCGTCGTTGAATGTTCGCAAATTAGAAAAAGAAAGTTCACCACTGCCATTAGACCAAATTAAATAACTAGGTACCTATCTCCAGAGAGAATACTTATTATATAATGATATTATCGTCATCAGCCCACCGCTGCCTACTTCTTCCCCCAAATGCCATCCGCATCTACGGACCTTCCGCCGACACAACGATAGCGTGCGACCATTAGGCTGCTGGTCGGCCCACTGACCGTCCCGCCTCGTAGGCGTCCCGCCCAATTACATTTCCATCTCAATTTTGACTCTTTTGCCCATGTCGACGACCTTTGTGCGGCGAGGGATGAGGACATCGGGCACCCGACATTGCGACATCTACGAGTCTGAGACCTAGCAAGACCCGCTCTTCGTGCTACTTTAGTATGGTGCATATTCTGCTCCGTTTTATAGATATGTGAGGGGCGTTGCCTCCTCAACAATTGAAACCACCAGAAGGGATTTGCAGGATGTAATTTGGTATGCGAGAAAATTTCGTGTCAATAAGAACGAGTGACTTGAAAACCACTGACTCTTGACAGATGAGCCGCGTGGCGGCGGCGGGAATATTCCGCCGACCAGCACGCGTGAGGCGCGCGAACGCTCCATGTATGCATGGATGCACTACAGATATAAGTATTTATTTATATCAGGTAATGCCCGTAACCACTTAAGTCGTGACCTAACAATGGTTTGCAACTGTTATTTTCAAGGCCAGGACTTAGGAGGATATCGTATTAGTAATAATAGCGACTTATCCTTTATTAGTAGTAGCGGTGGTGGCCCAGTAGGTAGAACAATGGTCACGCAAGCGAGAGACCCAGATTCGATTCCCAATGCAGCCATGTACCTGGACATTGTTTATTTTCAAAGTCACGTAGATCTGCGAATTTGTAGTAGCAATACCACACGCTAACGGTGAAGGAAAACATCATGAGGCAACCCGCGGCTTGGTTGGCTCCGCACGTATTGACTTGTCTTTCCTGTGGGATAGGCCGACTAAGCTGTCAGGATGGTAAAGGTGCTGGGCAAGCCTACTCCATCTAAAAACAATGCCCCAGGCACTGCAGCGTCCGAGTGTGACACCATCTAGTATGAGTCAAGGATGCTGTATAGATCATCTCGTTAAGTAGATGCAAAGGCCAACGATTTTTTTTTTGTTAGTAACAATATTTTACGATTGTTTACCTACTCAACAGCGGTGTACCAAGTGACACATTAACGCTCAGTGGTTCTTCGGTCTGGTAGTGTCCCTTGGGGTTGCAGGCGGCAATGACGGCGCATCTCGTGTTCAGCTTGCATACTATACCAGCCTGGAAGTTGATTACGTGCATTGTATTACAAATACAATTTTCACACATGCTAGGTGATTTAAACATTGTCTATTGGTAACTACTGCCATACGTTTTAGTTGTCTATCCATCATAAAATGCGATGGAGGTACGATGTAGCAGGCACTCCATCAATAGGTACTCCTCCCAATAGTGTTTGACTTTTGGCTCATTCCATGGTGACGGTTGTGACATTTTAAGTCTCATTAATTTCGAAAATGTCTTTTAATTTTACCACAATATGATAGGTTTCGATAATATCTATTAAAATATAAACCAACTACTCACGAAATTTGTTTTTTTTTTATTTGTCAACGATTTTAATCACTGTTACGGGTGTGACGCGTAAGGAAACTAAATTGGTTACTGCATGATTCACAGTATGTTTGCTAATTATGAATATATATTTATTTATTGAAATAGTTCAGCAGTTAGTGAAGGAAAGTTGCCTACATCACCATAATTCTTATTAAATATAGTGGATATTACACATTTTACATATAAAACTAAACTGTGACGGGTGTGACCGGATATTGTGACGGGTGTGACGAGTACAGAATAAACCTTGAAAAATATTCATTTACAGGCATATGTTTATTTTTCAAAGATATGAAATGAATTTATAAATTTATGAAAAATCCTATCGCCTTTCATAACTAATAAAGGTGTGTAAGAAATTTAAAGTTGATGTCATCAAATAGCAGTTTTTTTTTCCAGTTATAGGTTAAATTATGAAATTTTAGTTATTATTATTGTATGTTCCATTTCCTCAATTTCCTTCCGTGGATGTCGTAGAAGGCGACTAAGGAAATCAATTACCAGGAGACGGGCAGCCGCGTCTTCTTGAGATTCCAACCGCCTTACAGAAAACCGCATACTGCGATCGCCAACCCGCCTGCCAAGCGTGGCGATTGTGGCAAGACCCTTCATGGTTATGAAAACCACGAAAGAGGCCTATGTCCTGCAGTGGGCGTCAAATAGCTGATGATGATGATGGTTATTGTATTAACTTTTTTACTTAGTATGTATAACATAATCAAAAACAAAAAAAATATTGTAAAAATAGCGATTACTGTGGAATAAGCCTTTTTTTTTTAATTACCCATCGCCACATTCTAAACACCAGTTACTATTAAAATTTTAAGAATTTAAATTTTTGATTGTGCCATTGATGGCACGCGACAAAAGCCAAAATTATTTGATGGCACGTCTATGGCCCCATCAAATACTTCCTTCGAATGGCATCATAAGCAGCCTATATAGGCCCACTGTAGGACACAGGCCTTCTCTCAGAGAGTATGGGCTTAATCACCCCGCTTGCCCACCGCGGATTAGTGATTGAAGTATGCGAATAGATAAGACACTCGGGTTTCCTCACGATATTTTCCATCTCGAGTGGTACTGCTACTGTAACTTCACAAAGACTGGCATGTTGATCCATAAAGGTTCGCCCGGCTCTAGAATATTACCTTAGCAATAGAGATGGTCTGTTGCTCCATGGCCTCGTGTATGCTGGTGCGGTCGTGTTCCCTAAGTTGGCCGATCTCGTCGATGCAGCAGACGCCGCCGTCTGAGAGGACCAGAGCGCCGGCTTCCAACTGCCACTCGCCGTCTTCCTGAGTTATAACGTAACATTATTATTAGGTAAATCATTTATTTATTTCAACCAACGAAGATCATAGTAACATTATAAAACTAATTAAGAAACATTTTAATTATCACGCAGTTTTTGATAGGTTGTCGAGATTTAATCCGTGTGGCGCCGGATTAAGAATAGCGTCACTCCATTTGTTTCCGTGGATGTCGTAGAAGGCGACTAAGGAAATCAATTACCAGGAGACGGGCAGCAGCGTCTTCCTGAGATCCTAACCGCATACTGCGATCGCCAACCCGCCTGCCAAGCGTGGCGATTAAGGCAAAACCCTCATGGTTAAGAAAACCACGAAGGAGGCCTGCGTCCTGCAGTGGGCGTCAAGTGGCTGATGATGATGATGATGAAATTTAATAGGCCCGTTTGGACAGCTGTCATTACGATGCATCTTTAAGGATGCGAACCAAATAAACTGATACCCAAACATGCGATTATCATGATAAAAATCTATGATCAAAAAGTTACACCACTACGGATTAAAAAATAAAGAACCGAGAACTTAACGGTTTTCGGACGCTTTGTAATAATTCAAAATACCAATTAACTTTGGAAATCGCGTAAGAATAAAAGTATTATTTACCGCGCGAACAAAAAAGGGATGTTTTAATTTGGGTTCAAAACGTTACTGTTTTTTTTTTGATGATTTTATTATAATTTACATTCTATCGTCATAGCTAGGTGTCAAAACGGACCGATTAGATCTCGACTACTGAAGTGTTTTTTTCATAATAAACTAATGTAGGATAGCAAAAAATTATCTAAAATGTCCGTAACTTAACAACGCATCAAACCCTCAAACCACATTTATAAAAAGTCATTACTCATATTATTACAATAATTAAAAATGATAGCATGTGCGAGCGAGACCGCATGCTCCACATAAGAACAGCTTTAACATCTACCCTCAACGCTGAGCAGGTGAGCCCAGCTCGCGTGCTGCCAGCTCCGGATGTGAAGACCGAACGAGGTGTCAGGTCGGCGCCGGCGCGTAGAAGCTGCGACTTGCCCGTGCCTGAAACGTCATGAGTACATTGCCTGAGTGAAACGAAGTGGCTAATTGAATTAAGTGGCTCCACGAGGTTCATTCAGAGAACAAAACATTAACAGTCTTATAAAATAAAGAAGAAAAACACGATTCCTTAAAACACTCGATAAACGCGATTTTACAAGGAAAAGATGTAATCACTGATTAAAAAACTGCCGCTGAGGAGTGCTTTAGAGGAATCGTGTTTTTATAAATAAGGCCGATCTTCTTTTACATATCGTTTTTGCAACTTGGACTCGAGCCCACGTTCGAGTTCGTCGATTAAAGCAATTTGCCTCCGATCTTCAGTCTGGTTAAACCAGAGTTAAAGAAAGTATTGGACTAAACAATTATCTGCCTCTCTTTTACACAATACTAACGTCATGCTGTGTGAGCGAGAAAAATGTTTTTCAATCACTTGTAGGGTTCCGTAGCTCACAAGGAGAAACGGAACCCTTACAGGACCACTTTGTTGTCCGTCCGTCTTTCTGTCAAGACCCTTTACCATGGGAACGCGTAGAGATATCAAGTTGAATTTAAAACCATACACTCAAGTCTACAGTTCCTTCAAGCTGTGAAAAAATCAAACTTCTAAGTTAACGTAAAAAAAAGTTAAGGCCGTTACGAGTATGTCGCAAAAGACATATATTTCGACACTCAAGGGAATCAAAAATTTGTAGGGTATTTTCCGTTGACCTAGAACTAGGCCTGGGTTCATCTATGTAACCTTCACAGCGCCGATGTCATGTCGTTAAATGTCAATGTTAAACGCTTCTTGTTCGTTTCTATAGATGGCGCTGTTCTCAAATTCGATCTTTGTGTAATGTTGTACAGATAACGGTACGGAACCCTTCGTGCACGTGTCCGACTCGCACTTGGCCGGTTTTTTCCTTTTGAGGAACGGAACCCTAAAAAACGGAAAGCGCTAGTACGGAACCCTCGGTGCGCGAGTCCAACGAGTTGTGCTATACCTGGATCTCCAACCAAAAGTAAATGGCATTGTCCTCGCACTCTGGTCTGTTTCTCGTCCTGTGAACATTTCTTCTCGGCTTCATTTTCCACAATGTGATTTGAGCCGGTGATCACTGTTAGAAGCAGAGCTAACTTCACTAGATGCAGTCCGTAAACCTGGAATTATCATCAATCATCAGTAGGTGCGGAGTAGCCACAGCTATAAGATGTGTTGATATTTCTCACAATAGGTTGGATCGCAAATAACTTGCATCCGTGTAATAATAATAACTTACACACAACACAACCACTTGTCCTGGTCACAAACTAGGATACCCCGTGAACTAGACAAGGCCATCACAATAATAGAAATAAGCAAAAAAATACGGCGGCCTCCAGTGGGAATCGAACCCACACACTGTTTTGGTAGTCAAGAGTGTTAGACCAAGGAGTAATTACTGCTACGCTTGTCCTAGACCGTGAGGCGCAGTCTCTTGTTATCTAAACATATGTGTTAGATGCATTTAGAATTTCGGGAACAAATGATAAAGGTCTATTCACATCAAAGTGCGGGCGACGCGCGGGGCGCGTTGTAGTCACTAAGCTTGTAAGTATTAAAGGATTATTTTAGTTTGCATCATAACGTGGATAGATCTTAACTCGGCACGCAACTTTCCCTGGCCTTAAAACGAACAATCTGATAATTATATAAGCTGATCGCAGATGGACAATTGCAACACAAAAAGAGTAATTGTTGTTTTTTCGCTGCCAAAGAGTTACGCGCTTGTATCTAATACGTGACAAGCAATAGACTCCCGGCGGTTGATGTAATAATCGGTGACCGAACATGCCTATTATTATCTATCTCACCTGAGGGCACACAGAAGCTAGAATCCGGTCTCTCCCCTTCAATGGACAACCTTCAAATTTAGCCCAGTACTCGTCAAAACAGTCTTTTATGTCTGGGGCTGTCGCAATGATTGTGGAACGCTGAGCATTGCATACTTCCAAGTAGTTGGCTTGGAGCACTAGTTCAACTTCACTCTTCTTGTTAGCCGTGGCGGGACGCCATCTGCGACGGACTGTTCCGCTGCATCAGAAAAAAACAGACACATGTTACAAATGGTTTTCTGTGTAAAGTTACCATATTTATATGTTTATCCATTACATTTGTTGCATGTAGGCGAATTTATGTGAATAGCATAATCATTATATCTTTTAGTTAGAGAATTTTGTGTTAATTGTCATAATAAAATTTGAATTGTAGTTTTATGAACGGCAGCTCAGATACATTTTTACTAATAATTACCTCATTATTACATTCTAATAATTACACTAATTATTTACATTCCCTACGCTATATATCTATTAATATTGATGCTCGTAGTTCATATGGGCATCCAATACGACTACTGCCGCCTCAATCTAGTGGAGACCTTACCAAATATTGACATCATCCCCAGGTTTACAGCTATCAACTAAATCATCTTCTAATACCACCCACATTGAACCGGGAATTGTGCCAATGCTGAGTTTGTTTACTTGTTCCTGAAAAACGAAACAAATTTGTTTAGGATGTTTATATTCATTTGCCCAAGTGATTATTACTATTATTATATACTTTATTGCACACAAAACATTGAACAGAACATTAAATAGCATGCACAAAGGCGAGCTTATCTCTGTAAGATATTTCTTCCAGCAGACCTTGGAGTCTGAACTGCAGTAAAAATGGGTCTAAATATGTGTACAAAATAAATAGGTTGTGTTGGGAATTCTAATTTTGTATTCATGCAAGTGGTATTATTTAAAACTATTTAACAGGATAGTGGGAATGTTACCTGAATTTTAATTTCCTGATAATCCTTGCAATGGTCCCTAGAAACCAGATTAACTGGAGTAAAGTTAGTCGATTTACACCTTGTTTCTTCATTTGCACATTTTGTAGGTGCTTTCAGAATATATCGGTGCTCAAAATCACCCTGTAGAGTGTTTTCATACTTACACTTAACACAGATGTAAGATCTGTAGAACTCAAGCATTTTAGCTTGTGTTACACGCACCACTGTACCTGGAAAATTAAAAAGATAAGAGTTTAGAGCTTCTATAAATTTAAAAGGCAGAAGATTATAGTATAGGTATGCTCTATGATACCTAAGGCCAATCAGACATATCACCTGTTAGTTTCAAAAAGCATCCAAGATCAACATTTTTTGGGAAGATGGTGCGATGAAGCTCAGGACACACCGGCAGACTGAAGAACCTGGCATGAACGTTCCTTTTTAGACTGGAATATCCAAGTTTCTCCACTTCTGTTTTGTATGCATCCCCCTCAAGTATCGTTTGCTGTGCCTTTAGGAGATCCTTGTCGCAAAGTGATATAGTTTCCACGGGACTGCAGAGAACCTGGTCACCAATATCTGGGTGTGTTTCGAAAAGTTTCATAAAGCTACAAGAGAAAAACACCGATAAAAGGTAAGAATAATATTATGATGTTGACAAGGTAAGTTTTCATGACTTACTCAATATTCAAACTGTAGAAACCCTTGCAATCCTGCTCACGCAGGATATTTAAACATTCTTGTAAATAAAACTTGAGAACATAATCTAAAATCATAATAAATAATACAATTTACGGAAAATACAACAATTTCGGACGCAACCCGCCTTTTTTTATTTTCTTTTTTTTGACTTTTTTTTATTGAATGAAAACGTAGTGATTATATTCTCTTTTTTTTTTTTTTTAATATTTAATGGCCTGGATTTAAGTCCTTTAGGCCAAGTCTTCAGTTGATCAGTCAGAGATCAAATTCTCTTCATTTAGGAGAAGTTTATAGGGTCTTGATAGTGTTCTTGATAAAGTTATATAATGGTAATAAACATTTCTTGTTCAACAATAAATCATTCAGGCGGCGGGCGGTATTATTTTGCACAAAACTACTAACTTCACTTGCAAGCACTAGTCGTTCCATTGAAAATTGACGGCATGAAAACAACACATGATCAATGTCACAAATGTCATCACTGTTGCAGTAAGGACACAGGTTATTTGGTATTATATTCAGTCTTGCGAGATGTGCAGGTGTTTTGTGGTGGCCAAATCTGAATCTGTTAATTGTACATATGAAGTCACGACTGGCATATTTAAAATCTTTATGAGCGTACCACGGCTTAACAGGTAAATCAGTCTGTAGAGAACCGTACCATTTTCCTTTCAGTTCTTGGTCTTTCTTCCACATTTCTTTCCATAATTGCTTCATTTCTTTCCTAATAGTGCATTGGAAGTCTGTTAATGGAGTTTTGACGGTATCTCTTACATCTATTTCATTAGTGCCATTGTAAGCTACTTGGTCAACAATTTCATTACCTGATATATTTTTATGAGAAGGTATCCATTTAAATACTACTTCAACATTCTTTAGTTTTAAAAAGAAGATAAGTTCTCTTATCATATAAATTATATAATTCTGTTTATAGCTTAATTGTAATTTACTTAAACAAAGTGTCAAACTTAAGGAGTCAGTGAATATAATAAATTTCCTATAATTGTTTACTGTCTTAATATGCTGTAAAGCCATTAAAACAGCATAAGCCTCTGCCGTGAAAATAGAGCAATGACTGTCCAATCTATAACTTATTTTAAGATCTTGAGTTGGGTCATAGATTGCACTACGAACCCATAATTCTCCTTTACTACCATCAGTATATAATATATAAAAATCTTGAATGGTATCTACATATTCTAAGAATTCAAAATTATTGTTAACCAATTTAGTACATACTCTAACTTCTAATAATTTGCTTTTATATGATCCACTGTAACAAGGCCAATGAGTGTAATTTAAGAAAACATTAGAGTATTTGTTATATACATAATAAAGTATATCAGACAATTTAGGAGTCACACCTTCCCGTAAAATGGAATCAGTGGATGCCCTATCCAATGTGTGAATTGGACTTTGAGTAATTTTATTAATTATAAATTCATTTTTAGATGAAATTATCTTCAATATATATCTTATGATTAACTCAACTCTTCTTATGGACAAGGGCATTATATTTGTCTCTACTTCTAAGGCTCTTATTGGAGTGGAGCACATTGCTCCAGATATTATTCTCATTGCTCTATTTTGAAGTTTATCAAGTTTATGTACATGTATACTATCCATATAAGCTATGATACTATAATCAAAATGACTTCTAACTAAGCTTTTGTACAAGAGGCTTAAAATAACAGGGTCAGCACCCCAGGAGACACCAGCCAAACATCGCATTATATTTAGTCCCTTCAAACAATTTTTACTTATATAATTGATATGTTTCTCAAAAGTTAATTTGTTATCAATTATCACACCTAAAAACTTATGATTATCAGTTTCTTTAATTATGGAATTATTGTAACTTATGGCTAAATTTGATATAGATTTACTTATTACAAGCACTGAACTTTTATTGGGGTTAATATTAAGTTTTAGTTTTCCTGTGTAGAAACTGTGTAACTGGTTTAGGGCATTATTAATGTGATATTTAGCTAAGTCTAGATTCTTATTTACAGTATATAATACAATATCATCTGCAAATTGCAGGATGTTTACTATACTACTATCTACATACTTTAAAATTTGACTTGTGTACAAATTATACAAAAGGGGTGATAAAGTCGCCCCTTGCATGGTTCCTCTAGATACAAGTCTAGGCCCATGTAATATGTTGTTATGTTTTATATCATCATCATCAACCCATTTATGTCCCCACCGAGGGGCACGGGTCTCTTCCCTGAGGAAGGTATAGGCCATACTCCACCACGGGGGCCAAGTCCGGATTGGTGGAGGCTTGTAGACTAGTGGCTCGTCTACTGTCAGAAGTTGTCAAGCCGCCCTAAGGCCTCTGACTTGGCTTAACGACTGCCATCTATCGACGGCAGCCGGCACCAACAGCTTAACGTGCCTTGCGAAGCACGGAACCGCTCGGAAAAATGCCACTAGCGTTAGGCATAGACGGCGACCCATCCATGCACTGAACGCGCCCTGTGTTGCTTAACCTTCGTGATCGTTTAAGATCACTCAGGCAGCCGAGGCTACGAGCGATTCGAATACGAATGTTTTATATACATAGTTCTATTTGTCAAGAAATTATACAACCATTTACATAATAGTCCGGGTATTCCGAGCTCTATCAGAATTCTAACCAGGATTTTCGGATCAACATTATCAAACGCTCCTTGTACATCAAGAAATGTACAAACAGCACTTGAATTATTGGTTTTTGCATGTTTCAGGTCTGATACTAAGGAAGTGAAACTGTCAGCACAGCTTCTCCCACGTCTAAATCCAAATTGTATTGATGGAATCAAGTTATTGACTTCTACGAACCAATCCAGTCTAATTTTAATCATATTTTCAAAGAGTTTGCCAATACATGAAGAAAGTGAAATTGGTCTGTATGAATTTTCATCAAGAGGAGATTTGCCAGGTTTTAAGATGGGTATAACACATTGAGTTTTCCATTGTTCTGGGATAATTTGACTCTGCCAAAGACTATTGAAAATATGCAATAAAATCTCTTGTCCTGAAAAATGCAGTTTTTTAATTAGTAAATAACGAATATCATCAAGACCAGGAGTTGTATCTTTTCTGGATTCCAAACTCATCCTAAATTCGTTCCAAGTAAAAGGATTTAACAAAATTTGACCTTTATCAGTTTCGTTATTCTGGTCAAACAGGTCATTGTCAATATTAGCAGAACTACTAGAATCTGTCAGTTTAGTAAAAAGAGGTTCAATAAATTCATCATTTTTAACTTTGTTTTTAGAATACATTCCTTTAAACATTTTAATATAATTCCACACCCGACTAACGGGAGTAGTCCTATTGAAAGAAGCACATAAATCTCGCCAACTGTTTTTCTTTTGTTCTGCTATGATTCGTTTCTTAAGAGCATCTAATTTTTTATAATTAATATAATTTTCAATTGTAGGATCTCTCCTGTAGGCCTTAAGGGCTTCATAAGAATTAATTACACTAGTCTGACACTCTTGATTCCACCAAATACATGGTGGCCTGGAAGTATAAGAAGAACCTTTATGAAACTTCGGAATACATTCACATTTTAATTTCTCAAGCCTTTTACAAAACTCATCATACGAATGAATTGGATTAGTAGAATCAATAACAAAGTCTTCAAAAATTTCCTTAGATAGGTCATGGAATTTTTTCCAGTTTCCTTTAGAATATATAAATTTGTCAACCGGGTCATTACATAAATATATTAGGTTTCAGAGTGAAATCAATAAATGTGGGTAAATGATAGCTTCCCATTGCATCATCATGTACAGACCAATCGCAGAAAGGTGCCAACTCAGGACTAACGAATGTAACGTCTATAGCAGATGGATTCCTATTAGGGTAAGTCACGGTCGTGGGCATACCATTGTTTAATATACACATATCCGCATCATCTATAACTTCATACAAATCCTGTCCACGACCCTTGGTAGTAGCACAGCCGAAGGCAACGTGGTGTGCATTGAAATCTCCTGAGACTAAAAGAGGTTTAGGGAGGTCTCTAATTATATATCGCAATCTTTGTATTCTAGTATGACCACTATTAGGTGGGCTGTAAACACATAAAATAGTTATAGGTCCTCTTTCAGTTTCGATACATACAGCAACATTTTGTATGTCCTGATAAAATCTAGTTTGAAGAGCAGTATGTTTTATATTATTTTTTAATAGAATAGCAACTCCTCCGTGATCATTGTTCGCGTTTTTATAATACATATTATAACCAGGTATACCAGAAAAGGGTCTAGTATTTTTAAGCCATGTCTCGTTCAACAGGCAAATATCTATATTTTGCTCCTGTAGGAACTGTATTAGCAAGGGTTTCTTATTATAAATACTTTGAATGTTAAATTGTGCAATGCGTAAAGATAAAGGCGTATTGGTTCTATTATCCATAAAAAAATTAAGATAGGTTTTTAAATAATAAATCTTTAATTGATGATGTAGTAATGGGGCTATCATCACCCTTGTTTGCTAATTCAACTAGAGTTCGAACTATGGCCATGGCCAAGTCATTGTTGTTTAGTAACTGGCTTTTTAGGTCAGATCGGGTCATATTGGGTTTGGTATTTTTGGAAGTATTTGAAGTAGTGTTATTTACATTGGTAATATTTACATTTTGTTCATTAGGTAACAATTTATTTACAGTATTAGGCTTATTTACATTATTAACAAGGGGAGGAAAGTCCTCCTCACTCTGCTTTGACTTTGTAGCGGCAATGCTTGCATATGTTATTTTACTTTTTTTTTCTGCAAGTTTTTTCATTTTGACTGGACATGTTTTTGAAATTGCCAAATGAGGCCCGCTGCAATTTATGCAGCAAAGGTCATTCGGTCTGTCGCATTCTTTGTATAAATGTTCCCCCGCGCAACAGCTGCAGCGTTGCTTGCCGTTACAAACACGAGCAGAGTGATTAAACTTGAAACATCTGAAACATTGTTGTAGTGGAGGCACATAGTCGAACACTCTGTATGAGAAGAGGTCGTATTGAACATTGTCAGGTAATGTATTTGAAAGAAAAGTGATGCTGACCGTCTGTAGCGGCACTCTTTCTTGTCCAACTTTTTTGGTAAACCGTCTGACTGCTATAATTTCGTACACTGACGACAGTTTTGTGTAGAGTTCTTTGTTGGAAATGTTCGGTGGTACAAATCTGATTATGCCCGTTTTCTCTATTTGCGCTGCCGGTATATATGCTCGCATGCTATACTTTTCAAGAAATGCCGAGTTCATCAAAAAGTTATTTGCAGTATTGTACTGCTTAAAAACGACCACAATTTTGTTGGCGTTTATACGCTGAATGGCCACAACACCTTTAATACCTGTCGTGAAAATGTGGTTCAGGTAAATAGGGCTCTTGTTGCCCAGCCTCTCTTTCATGTTTGTGCTTTCAACAAAAACTTTAAAGTCTGTATTAGTAGAATTTTCAGGATAGAGTCTTTTATAATTGGGTTTAAAATAAGTCTTTTCCTCACCACTACCGCCGCCGCCGTCTCCACTAGGGTCCACATCGTCCCCACGAGACCTTTTAGCTGAGGTTGTGGCTGGGTGGGCAGGGGGATTATCCCCCCCGCCCTCGTTTCCAACCATTTTTATATTTAAACTTTATTATTAACTGTATTTACACTAATATTTACAAAAATAAGACAAACTATGCAATTATTAGCAAAAAAATTATAAACTTTGGAAAATTTGCAACTTGCGGTTCAAATTCCCGCCAAAGAATCTCATTATATTCTCTGTGATTGAATGAGTGAGTGATAATTGTTGCCAGAACATTTGCTTATCTACACGATGGTCGTAACGCTAACTTTCATTCTTTCATTCAATATATTAAACTGTGAAAACTTTCGCCATTTAAAAAAAAAGGGTAAAAAAAAATGGTCTTGTTTGTTAATAAATTTTTGGTCGATTGGCTAAATCGCGTCTGGTTGAATAATTTCGTTTAGTATCTGAGAATTGCTCCGGATTTAACAGTAAGTGATGCCTAAAAAATTTCTACAAACTACAGCCATATTATATATTTATCACAAGAACATGACGGCACAACTTAAAACGAACCCTAACCTTGATCTTCAGAGTCATGGATGGGGTACCGATGAACATGCCCCAAGGTGCATTACCGTCAAGTTACCCACCGGTGTCGACTGACTCAATGATGCCAGACAACTCTACTCTAGGCGGTGGGCAGATGATGCCAATGAGCAGCCTAATGGGGGGACCAAACTCCATGGGTGGGAAACACGAAGAGTTCTCCGTAGAGAAGGTTCTGGATCGTAGAATCAAAAACGGGAAGGTGGAATATTTGTTGAAGTGGAGAGGTTACTCACAGTAAGTTCTATAATGTTTCTGTAAGTCAATCAAAGGGAAACTTAGAAAAAGTCCTTAGGCAGTTGACTAGGGTTTATCATATCATGGTTTACCAGTCCCCTGCTGGTTTTCTCGCCACCTCCCTCCCCTTCATACGTCAACACATGGCAGTACCTATAGTTTTACCTCTTGGCGGAACCTCACATTGTGAGAAAACCATCAAGCTGACTCACCACCCTCTGTCTGAAGGCCTGCCCTGCAGTGGTACATATACAGGCTACTTATGGCATGCTTTAAGATAAATCAAAAAGAAGCAGCTTTGTTATTTATTGCAACTTACAGGTAATTGATAATATTTTTGTATTATAAGTTATTTGGATTAGGTTATTAAAGTTATGATTCCCAACAAACTTCGTAGCTGTGTCGAGTTTTCCTAATAACCCCCAGTTTTTTTCAGTGATGACAACACCTGGGAGCCAGAAGATAACCTTGACTGCCCCGAGCTCATATCAGGCTACGAGGAAGTGAGAAAGGCAACTGAGAGACAACAAGAGGAGGAAGTGAGAAAGGCAGAGGCCGAGGAGTCAGCTAGGAGAGCTGCAGAGGAGGCAGCGAGGCGAGCAACTGAATCAGTGGACGAGCAGAGTCATGCTACTCGCAAAACAAGGGGCCGGAAGCCTGGCAAGAAGAAGCTTGAGGTGCAAATTGAGCTTAAAATGATACAAACAGTATTCTTTTTGGGGCCTCCAAGTATGCCCAATACCCACTCTTTAAATACTGTAAGGTGAAAGTCGGTCCTAGCGATAATCTGTCTGTTTTTTATCTGTCAGACCTATAAAGGACTTTATCTCTTAAGGCTGCTCTTACATCGAGCATGCTGTCCCGCTCACACAATTTAACATTTTTAGGGCTAATTTTTCAATAGTCAGATAAAACTTAACTGGAGAATAAAACTGATGTTGTCACTGTCTTGTCATATGATTTAGACAGTGACAGCATGCAATTTATTCTCCAGGTTAGTTTTATCTGACTATTGAAAAATTGGCCCTTAGTGATTGTAATAAAATGAGTATACTTTTGATGAATGTGGTCTGATGGTTTGATGGACAATTAAATTGTGCATATTCGAGGCATATTTCTCTTATGCTGTACCTACTAAGGTTTTGATTGAGAAAATTTGATTCCAAAATTAATAATTTTGGAGACAACTTTTCTTTATTAAAAACTATGTATAGGAAAACAAATATATTTGAAATGTCCCTATTTAATTATGCATAAAACCCTCAGACTACATTTACTAAAAGTTTACAATAATTTAAAAATGTTAAATTGTGCGATTAAGACAGCATGCTCCACGCAAGAACAGTCTTAACCTGTATTCAGTAGCCAGTTCAAACTTATATGGATAAAAAAAAGTACTAAAGGTTAAAAATACAGTGGATCCCCAACCCCATACTAAAATATTATTTTATAGTTTGTTTTTCTTTTCTCTATCTTAAAAGCAAGTGTCAAACATAGAAAAGTGTCAAACAGGGTGTCCCTTTGGTTATGAAGCTCTCACAGGCAATCTGTGTAAGATCCATTCAGTCAGGTACCTAGCTGTCAGGCAGGCGTCATAGACTATTCACTAAACATTTTTACTTCTATATTTTCGTCTGTATGCATTATTTGCGTATTGTAGTTGACTTAAGATCATCATCTTTTCAGGAAATCGAGAAGCCCAGAGGTGTGTCAAGAGGCTTGCTGCCAGAAAAGATACTTGCAGGGCAGCTATTCCATGGGCAATTGTTCTTCCTGGTGAAATGGTATGAACAGATGCCGGCAAACATTTTGAGCTAGGCAAAGGGGAATGAAAGTGCAGGGCGAGGGCAGGTACCTACTTATCAAGAAATCGCGTGACCGAAACAATCCTCTCCCGTCCTGCACCACATTCAGTCCTCCAAAGAGCCCTAGAAATTGACCACTTGTTCAAGATGTTTGCCAGCAATTGTACCAGATGTTAATGATTAATAATATTAATAATATTAATTCTGGAAATTAGCTTAGCATATTATGCTAAGCTAATTTCCAGAATTGCTGCTTTTGAAATGTCTTTTAGCAGATTGTTTTTTTTTGTTTTACAATGTGATTTAAGATGAGCTATTAAAAATCTGGTGATTGAGCTTTATATATCCTCCACAGTAGTAGATTGGTAACGCACGGAGACACAAAAGGACAACAATTTTTATGTAGACAAAAGATCAGTAAAAATGGGAAAAACATACAAAAACACAGCCCCGCCGCGACAGTGAGACACTGCCGTGACCAGGATTCGAACCTGGGTTACTACGGCCACAACGTAGGGTCCTAACCACTAGACGATCACGGCTGTCGGGGCACTTACCAACTCTTACGAATAACACTACTCCATTTGCGGCAACTGCTTATCAACCACCTAAAGTTGACCCACCGCGCCCCGCGCTGGTCTCCAAAACATTAGTGCAACCGAGGCTAAGTGGCTGTGGTCCACAGATCAAGTTAAATTTGTTAGTAATTGGAGCACTTTCACTCACGGCGGTCGCTACGCACGAGCGGCTATAATTACAACGCTGACTCGTCAAGTTGCTGTCATTTATTATACCGTGTCGATCATTGGCAGTAAATGGGTGCTCCTCAAAATTATCCCATGAAAACCATGAGCTTATGTTGGTGAAATTATGTTTCAAATATATCGAGCGAATGTGGGTGGAAGGGCGGGTAAGGGACGTCCCAGGCGGACATGTTTTGACCAAATAGGGGATGTATTAGCAACGGGTAAGATAAAAAGTGCCCGAAACCGGCGTGCGTGCATGCAACGACTAATGAATGTTAGGAAGCGAAGGTGGTCTGCTGGTATCGTGGCAGGTAGCAGTCCCTGCTCTCTGCCTACCCCTCTGGGATTCAGGCGTGAGTTTATGTATGCATGTAAGTATGTATGTAATTATGTTATGGTTTTACTCCACTAGTGGCAGTTAAAAAAAGCAGATCGATTGTTTACGTACTAGTGTTACTTGTAAATTGTAATTAGTACATAGAGAGCTACGTTACGTAATACGGTCTATCACGGCAGTCGACAGCAGATCAGCCTTAACCCTCGTTCATTCTAGTTACGTAACGGGCAGGGGCGGTGGTATTATTAATAAAAACACGATTCCTCTAAAACACTCCTCAGAGGCAGTTCAAATAATCTGTGGTTACGTCTTTTTGTCTTTTCCTTTCTATCTATCTATACAGCCCACGAAAGACGCCCACTATTGGGCATAGCGCTCTTCACCGTCACGTCTACCTCGCCTGTCCCCTGCTAATCTTGTCCATTGTCCTACCGCCCTCTTAGTCAGCTACTTTAATGTATTTACCATGCTTTAGCAAATAAAATGTCTTATCTTTATCTTATCTTTATCTTATCTTTATCTTATCTTTATCTTATCTTTATCTTATCTTTATCTTATCTTTATCTTATCTTTATCTTATCTTTATCTTATCTTTATCTTATCTTTATCTTATCTTTATCTTATCTTTATCTTATCTTTATCTTATCTTTATCTTATCTTTATCTTATCTTTATCTTATCTTTATCTTATCTTTATCTTATCTTTATCTTATCTTTATCTTATCTTTATCTTATCTTTATCTTATCTTTATCTTATCTTTATCTTATCTTTATCTTATCTTAAGACTGTTGTTACGTGGAGCATGCTGTCTCGCTCGCACAATTTAGCATTTTTATATATCGTAGTAAAATGAGTAAACTATCGATAAATGTCTGAGGGTTTAATGCATAATTAAATTACGGACATTTTATGTGCATATATTTGTTTTCCGATACGTAGTTTTTAATAAAAAACGTTTTTAATAAAAGTCGTTTCCAAATTATTAATTTTGGAATCGAATTTTCTCATTGAAAAGCTTTGTACAGGATGAGGATAATATGCCTTGAATATGCGCAATTTAATTACCCATCAAACCCTCAGATCACATTATTAACGAAAGATTACTCATATTAATACAATATTCAAAAATGTTAAATTGTGCCAGCGAGACAACATGCTCTACGTTAAAGCAGCCTTAATGTCATCAGCCCATCGGGTAGGGGGCCTACCCACGGAATCCTTTTCCTTTCATCAACATCAGCAGCCATTTGACGCCGACTGCAGGACATAGGCCTCCCTCATGGTTTTCCAAGCTTCCCGGTCTTTTGCCGCCCGCATCCAGCGACTCCCCGCCACCGTAACCAGGTCGTCCGACCATCCGGTGGGGGACCTTCCCCTTCCTTTTCCTTTATCACATACCATTTAAACAGCCTCTGAGGAGTGTTCAAAGGAATTGTGTTTTACCCAAAGGGTAAGGGACCCTATTACTAAGACTCCACTGTCAGTCTGTCGGTCTGTCTGCCACCAGGCTATAACAACAAATACTAAAAACCGAATAAAACTATTGTTGAACGGAGGGCTCCCATGCAACAAACGTGATTTTTTTGCCGTTTTTTGCTCGATATTAATATAACGGCAAAAGGTAGATACTTGAAATATTCTAATGTATAGATAATGGTACGGAACCCTCGTGCGCGTGTCCGACTCGCACTTGGCCTGTTTTTATACGTAGCACTGGTTATCTTTTTGACTGTTTTTGTCTTTTTCTCGTCTAGACAAAATAACATCTTTAGCATTTAATTGTTTGTGCCCGGCGCTATTCTTCATCCTTTATTCACACTGTTTTGAGCAATTTAATAGTTCTCAGTAGCGGCCTGATGAGCTTTATTTCATGGCTCTATTTGGCTCTGTATACCTGCTACCGGCCTAAAATTTCTCCGTCGTACGTCTTCGGGGCAACATATTCCTTCCCACCGATGACATACTTACGCGTCATGGCCGTTCAATCAGTCAATCACCCCGTATTCGTCCACTGCTGGACATAAGCCACCCCCAAGGCACGCCACTCCCTTCTGTCCTCAGCCGGCCTCATCCAGCCCCTCAGACTGTAGGTCCCGTTTTAGTTGCTTATTATATTTGCAACTTTAGTTGCTGTACCCGCTTGCCGATTTCGGTAATTTTGTCGTTTATCGAGAAAAAATAATGGTAGAGAATCTAACCTAACCTAACCCATCCACAGGCAAGGCTGCATGGAGTTCGACGTGGTGCCTTGCACGGACATGAACGACGCTTTTCCCGAGTTCGTCATCAACTATTACGAACGCTGCGTCCCGTTCAGTGTCCGACACAGTGCCGGCGTTATGCCTAGGTTCGCACCTGAGGTGAGTGGCAAGGTCGCCAGTTTATCGTAATCGATATGTGGTGTTGTTAGAATCATTATAATGTGATCCCGGGTAACATAGGTTACTTAATTGGAATTCTATATAAAGTCTAAAAAACCCGGCCAAGTGCGTGTTGGGCCCCGCGCGTAGCCCTAAATTAGCGATGCATTTTTTTTGTCGCCTATGCCATAGTGAGGGGTTTCATGGGATTGGTCTTTTTTTTTTAAATATGTTTGGCGTAGGAGAATATTTTTTTGATTTAGGGTTGCGTTTGCAAAATATTAAGCTTTAAACGGTTGATAGTAGAAACGAAAAATAGTAAAAGAGTAGTAGCACATATAATGAACTTAAAAGGAAAACTATCACGCCTAAGTAGGCTTCACAACTCAACGAGTAATAGGCGACCAACTTATAAAAGGAAAACTTCGTCCAAAATCCATTGAAAATTACGTTGATGAAGTTGTTAGTTCTGTAAAGCAGATAACCGGCAATCCGATCTTCATTTGGTTTTTTCGAGTTGTAGAGTTTTGTTTGCACTTCCGTATAGCAGAGATTTATTAACATTTTGGCTTAATACATGTTTTAATTTTTACTATCCTTATATTCTTAATGAAAAGCACAGTGTTTAACTCGGGTGAAAGACTTATTTAGTCCCTCGACCTATTCAAGCCTCGTCTCGGGACTGATTCTCCTAGGGTAACAATGCACTATTCCTTGCAGTTACCACCGCTCACGGCGCCAGAGCCGGCCCAGTCGGCACCGCCCATGGACCTTGAAGCGACGCCCTCGGGCGAAATGCCCCCTATGGACCTGCCGGCCCTGTCGTCCATAGGAGACATGACTGGCCTGCCGGGCCTCTCGCAAGGTATGGCCATCCCCTTAGGCTACCCGCTGTCCGGTCTGATGATGTATTTGTCTCCGCTGCCTGTCTATTACGGTCCGATGCAGTGATAATGCATGCGATTGATAAGATAAGCTTCTTATTATATTGTTCTGGTGTTTCTTCTTGTTGTTATTTTTCGTATATGCTGGATAAAGTTACTAACATAGGCGAACTTTGTACCGCCACAGAATCCGTTTATACGATTCTTATTACTATGGCAACACAATAAATAAATAGCTTAGAGTTTGGGTTGAAAAAAGGTAGTATTATGAAGTATGATACTTTATTGCACACTCGAGGACACAAAGGTTACCGTAACAATAAAATATTATCCCACGGTAACGCATTGCCGGGATATTATTCTATTTCTCCATTCAGATGTTTGTCTATCTGTATGCCAAGTTTCATGTAACTCCGTTCAGCCGTTATTGCGTGATTGTGTAACAAACATCGAAAGATCTTCACAAACTTTCGCATATAACATTAGTAGGATAAAAAAAGACGTCGCCTCACTATGTTTTTAGAGTAATCTCTAAATTTACAGTGACATTAAAGTGACTGAACTAAGGCCAGACGCGCACAACAGGAATGCCTTTTTAAATTCAGAAAGAGAACGAAAATTCAACGATATTCGCTGTCGTGCCACATAACAAGATACATTAGCTGCGTACTAACGTTAGTGAATGTTTTATCATCGGTATTTACCAATCCGTAACTCCTGTTGCGTGTAGCATGAGGGAAAGGCTCGAATCGTTTTCATTCACTTTCTGGATATAAGAAAAATTAGTGTGAACGAAAAATGTTACTTTATTATTTGCGACGTTTCATTGTTTTAACCCTAAAATGTAAGTGCTTTTAAACTACCCTCAATGATTTCATCTTTAGTTACTTATTAATGTTGGTAGTTACAGAGTTTCACGCAGTAGTCGCTTGTTCGATATAGATTAGATTAGATTAGAACACTTTATTGTACACACCAGAAAACAAAATACATTAAAAGGCTTACATGTCTAAGTTTTGCCGTATACAATTGATATAATGCTTGTCCGGTACCTATAATCCCGCCTGAAGTATTTTCAATAGAATCAAATCATCTTGTACTCATCTGTTTTAGTTATACTTCGTGCATTCGTCAAAGAAACACTGAACTTGCACTTGATTTCATATCTATAGATATGTCTGGCCCTGCCAATCGCCAATCTGCGGTGGGCACGCGTGGTGATTAAGCCCATACTCTCTCTGAGAGAAGGCCTGTGCCTTACAGTGGGACGTATATAGGCTGCTTATGGTGTCGGGCCTTGGGTCAGTCTTCCATCTCTTTGATTCAGTAAACAGCCGTCCTAATTTACAGAGTTATTTTGTGTTTCTCGACTTAGATCGTTTCTATTGAAATAGTTTGTGACAGTACAGGGATAATGTATCTGGCACGTAGTTGCAGTGCCCTTTTGCCTCGATTTATTTCTACTGCTGCCTTTTCCAACAGACGGCGATATGCAAGTGGATATGGAATCGATGCCCCGAGGCCAGATTCAGGGGATGCAAATGCAAGGCCTCCCCGAACTCTCGGATCCCGAACAGCAATCCATGGGGGTTCCAGTCAACTAAGTGTGCAAACCTGTGGAGTTGATCATAGAAGAACTAAATGCTATGTATTGGTTCGCCATGGCTTTTAGGACTCCCAATTATAGATACGTTGATGGGGTATTTTTAAGACGTTTTTGGTCTTATTTATAAAAACGCGATTCCTCTAAAACACTTTAAATAATCAGTAGTTACATCTTCCCTTTAGCTCATACTAATTAAATAGCCTCTGAAGGAATTTTTAAGGAATCGTGTTTTTATAAATTAGATAAGAGTGTTTTGTATGTTAGATTAACATAATAATGTCTTTTGTCAAATGTCTTTTGTATGATGGCTTTATGGTGTTTGAGTTGTGGGTCTCAATGAAATTAGGGATGTGTTTTTATTTTATCGTGCGAGATATTATTTTCGCTTACAGCTATGTAAGAAAAGTCAATAAAATCGTAAAAAAAACACAGGTTTTTACAATTATAAAAATCCTTTATTCAGGACCCGTGTATAAAAAAACATATTTAGCAAAACGAAATTGCAAATATACATAGAAAATTACGAGTTACATTAACTAGAGTATCATAGGCTTTGGCATATCATCGTCTTGACATATATAAATTGCATCCAATCGTATGCATAACAAAAATACATTCTCAGTTTTACGCAGGTGTTACAGAATAATGCTGTATATACCTTGTCGTCTAGGCATCAATAAAATTAACCTTTATAAGAAAACGAATTCCAAAATCGCGAAAAATATCGGTTGTCATCAAGAGGAATATTAGCCGATTTTTTTTCGCGATTTGTGGCGCTCCATTTTAAATCTTCCTATGGATACCTACATACAAGGACCTCCTGTTATGACGCAGAACTGTAAACTACTTAGGATGCATCCGTCGAATTTGAAACTAATCTAACTACAGCTTATTGAGAAAAGGCGAAATAGACCCTAAGTCTTCGCAGTCCGGGATGAGTTTGCCTTTAAACTTGATGCAGGTATCGGCGCAGAGTTGTCCCTCGAACCAAGGGCCCAGCATTTTCTTGCAGAGGGCGCAGTTCTCTATGCAGATCCCCATCGGGTCGTAGCCGGTCGCTGGAATGAGAAAGAGAGCAAACGGAAAGAGCTGTCATGGTTTTACAGACCGACCTTAGATTTTGTAACAGCGAAAGTTCACCATGACATTCCAAGGAACAGCCTTCGGCGGGAGTGTCGATTGCCGCTTCCATTTTGCACGTTTGTGCGTCATTGTAGCGTCAACATAATAAAAATGTCATCATAAAAAATATTACTGGTGTTCTACTGGTTTGGTACATATACACGTGAACGCTCAAAACTATGGGCTTGTATCAAGAATTACGAAGTAAATAGATATTTTGGATCGAAACGGCACTCGAACCCGGGCATCTAACCGACATTCATTGGCACTCCGTTTTTTCCATGACCACGCTGGGGAAGTAAACAGGGCCTCGCGATGCATGTCTCCAGTTTGCGCCCTATTTGTATGAAGCGTTTATTTGACCGCATTAGTAGAATAACTTAATATTCATCCTGATTCGTGATATCCATTTCGGGCTTCGCAGGATAAAATATTTGATATCATCTGTGATCAAAGTTCTATGATAGTAATAGGCCTAAATTTAATCGGGCGTCTAAATACATTTTAATTGCAAATATCCCCGTAATGTAACTAAACGAAGAGAACTTACGTAAAGGTTGATGTGCTGTACATCAACTTTTACATGTGTGCACTTTCTTTTTTAACTTTTTACGGTGCAGTCGACAGCACACCAACCTTTAGATCCGTGCATTCTATTGAGTTATGTTACGGGTAACCTAATGAAACGGGTAGTGTTTTGTTATCGACTGTACCATTACGTCAATGTCGCCCGTAACGTAAGTAATTTGAATGCACGTGTGTAAAAATTATGTAAGTACGTATACTGTCTGTACAATCAACAGAAGAAGAAGAGGAAACCCATTTATTCCAACAACATAAGTTGTGTGACCCTGTTGCTGAAAAGGCAACAAATTGTGTTTGATTGTGCTGAGGGTATTTGTCCAAAGTGCTGATTTTCAGTCAGTGTCTGTGTGTCTCACGAGTATGCTAGGCACCCTAGCATACTCGTATTATTTGTTAATTAATTTAACTTTGTATTTACTGGTAGTGCATACCATTAATACAAAGTAAAATAAATAAATAAATGATGAATAGATAAATAAAATTACTCAAAACAAATAAAATAATTAGTTATGTTAATTATTATGATGCGATCATCATCGTAATCATTAACATAAGTATCGTCAGACGCTTGTGGCGAGAAGTTGGGATAGGATGGAAAAGTCTCTGCTGCTCAAACAAATATGCCTATCTCTTAAAGAGGTAGGTAAGCTTGCCGTTGTACATGCTATTTCTTATGTAATGTCCTGTTGAATGCTTCGTGTGCAATAAAGTATATAATAATAATAATGCCCTGAGCTTGCGCCCAAAAGCAAACAGTAGAGGCTTCCCGGACTAGAGGAGGTATATCATTCCAACACTTGGATGCCGCATACCTAAAGCTGCCACGGAATGCCATAGTTCGGGGCGCAGAGACACAGATTTTATTTTTATGCACGGATTCCCGTCGTCCCGGCGAGGATCCGTGCATAAAACCACTCGTACTTTTTGTCAAGATGGTCGTCTATAACAGCATGTCGACCTCTACACTACATGCTTGCTGTACAGTAAGCCCCTGGCCACACAATTTTCATAAAAAAATGTACTGAAGGGACAGGACGAAGCCAACACAGAAGAGACGGGGCGAGGCCGAGGGCGCGATTTCTATGCAACGCGTCGCGTCGTTATCGCGCCCCCGACCCACGACCCTTCTGTGGCCAGGGGCTGAGGCACACATGGAAAACAGAGTTTCGATCAAAGATGATAAAACAGACTAAAATTCAAGTGCAAAAGAAGCCCGTTCCTGCGACGTGCTCGCCGGCGGCCCGTCGGCTGCACGTGGCAGGGCTTATTTGATCTGATTTTATTGTATTCTCTAACTTAAGGTAAGTATTTAAGGATTATTTTAGATTGATATCGTACCGCCCGCCCGTGGTCGACCCGTTGTAATGTGGATAGCCAACAAAACAAGCAGAATAAGATTGCGTCTCAAGGAGATACTCATAAAAAAAATTAAAAATAAAAGTTTTAACTTTTTATTTCGGGAAAAAAAGAAATAAGTACAAATTAATCTAGCTCTGGAAGCTCAATTATTAATATGAGATTATAGTGCTTCCAGAGTTTGCTCTGTAACTTAAAGATGAATGATGTAAATAAACTCTACATACCCGTACTCGTACCTACTTATATACTAAGTAAAAGTACAGGCATGCCCAAGAACACTACATAGAAACGTGGTTTGGTTTTAATTTTCAAACGACATGCCGGATCGCTATTAAGCTTTGCCAATATATTGAGAGGATATTTACAAACCGAGCTTTTATCGGTCTTAGACCGGATTTTTCAATAGTCAGATAAAACTTAACTGGAGAATAAAACTGATGTTGTCACTGTCTTGTCGTATGATTTAGACAGCGATAGCATGCAATTTATTCTCCAGTTAAGTTTTATCTGACTATTGAAAAATTGGCCCTTAGAATTGCAAATAAACTAACCAAAAAGTTTGAGCCTTGTGAAAAGACTTATGACGCACTTTAATTTCTTTTTATTAATTTATTCTTAATTCCAAGCACGATCAAACCTCTATTTATGTCTTTTAAACATATTGATAAAGATTGATTGCGATAGGTATCGTTTGGCCTTCCTAAACTCTAGGCTAGGTGTATAGAAATGCCAACGTATCGGTAGTTACGCTTCAGTTCTGAAATTGTACCTACGATTTTTGCCCAATTTCAAAGCCTTCAAAGAGTGCAAAGATTCTCCAGCCAGAGGGATAAAAAGATAAATCTTTTTACCAGGAATCCCCAGGAGGCGGTCAAACCGCGGAATCAATCAATTTGTTGTGGCTTTGCGAACGCGAACTCATTTTGGTTATTTATTGAAACGCGGATTTCCAACCGAATCGTGTTTTTCGTGGTTTGCTTTCGCAGAATGCATTTCATGCTATTGCCTTTTTGTTTGCTTGAAATTATGCCGTCACGGAGTGGCTGTCTGCAAACATCAGAAATAAAATTGATCCCAAGCGGACATACTTCGACCGAATAGTACATGTGCCTATTAGCGCAAGGCAAAATAAAAAGTACCAGAAACCGGCGTGCGTATTTGCTCTGTTACTATTTTCGAAGTAAAACTATCATAAGAACTACACATTATTAACTTTATTCCGGATTCACTCACTTGAATTTTTGTCGGAAGAGTTCGACCAGAGTCTCATTCTCATTAAACATGATGAGTAGAGATGGAGGTCTACGACGAGAAGACTAGTAGAAAATTTACTTTTCTCAGGATCGTGGCAAGTGCAAACTCTGGTGTCTGCCTGCCGCTCTGGGATACAGCGGTGAGTTTATGTAATGTAATATGTTTCATGTCGTATTATTAGATTAAAGTTACTTGCTCTAGAAAAATAAACTACTTATTTTATCCACGACGACTGTAAAAAGAAAATTTTTCAGGGTTCATATAGGTATTTGTGAGTTTTTTTTTTATGTAGACCTGTGCCCTGCAGCAGGATGTACCTACTGCTGGGCACAGGTCTTTTCTTTTTCAGAGATAAAGTACAGGCTAAATTACCACGCTGAGGTATGTGAACACCTCGGACACACGGGTTTCGGTTTTTACAACTTTGTACGTAACCGGGAAAACAAAGTCATTGGTGAGTTTCTTTATTTCACCATAATTTCTAAATGCTCGAACAGATTTAGAAGTGTTTGGTGTTGTTAAAATCCTAAGGTATGTGATGTGTCATACGTATAACAAAAATAATTAACACTTCCAATGTACTTAGCATGCTGCTTCTTAAAATGTTTCTGTAAGTGGAGGTTTTATTTTCATTTTATTTTTGTACCTATGTGTTTATGTATCTACCGTTAGTATTCCTAATATTAAATAAATAAATTTAAGTAAGTTGGTACTTAATAAGAATATTATTATGTTGAGTGCCCATTATCCTACTTCCATTTTTTTTTCACATATTGCTTTATTTAACGGTGAGTCTTATTATTCTAAGTACTCAAGCTTCTATTTGAATAAGCTTTTTAATATGTAGCGAAATCAACATTATTTAAATCAACATTACATCATTATTTAAATTCGTTCTTGGGAAATTCGTTCATAATTTTTTTTGTTGTTGATCAGTATATCTCATCGCGCTCGAAATGAGTGCATTTATCGGATGAAAAGAAATCCTCCTTTCATGTCATCGTCTGTCTAGACCTCCAGAAAGCAATTCTAGAAAACTTGCATTCCTAACTGCACAAGTTAAATGCAAAATCTTCGCAAAGCATCCACAATGTTCCACACCCGTGCGTTTCACGGCCATATTTTGCCAACTTTGTAGATAATGTGGACCTAACCGCCGTTTAAGCAAAAATGTGTCTTATCGCGCATGTAATAAGAAAGAATATCGAACGAGGCAGGCTAGCCATGGATGAGGTCCACTGTAGCCATTCACACTTAATAAAACTTATTAAAGAAGCAAAAAACCCGACTGCTAAAAGTCTAATTTTTTATTTTATATTTTTAGTGACTTATTTTTAGTGACTTTATTTTACAATGTTACAGCTGGCGTCTACCATTTTGCTTTTTCGTGGCATATTATGACATTTGACGTCTCATTTGTCAAAATCGGTCAATCCGTTTGGCCCCTGGGTGGTCATAAATAAACGTAAGTACATAAAAAATCCGAGCGCACAGCATTATCCTGCCTTGTTTTCGCAGTAGGGTAAGAATCTGCGTGTTTGTTGATCATCACCATCATCAGCCATTTTTACGCCCACTGCAGGACATAGACCTCCCTTATGGTTTTCCCTAACCAACAAAGGGTTTTGCCATAATTGCCACGCTTGGCAGGCGGGTTGGCGATCGCAGTATGTGGTTGGAATCTCAGGAAGACGCTGCTGCCCGTCTCCTGATTCTTTTTTTTCTTAGTCGCCTTCTACGACATCCACGGAATGAAATGGAGTGACGCCATTCTTAATCCTGCATCACACGGACATGTTTGTTGATCAATCACTCCGAAATCGCTTAACGCATTTCGATGAAATTGGCACCATATACCACGCCCTATCCGAACTGACGAGAATAAAATACGATTAGGGTATAATAATTCACAGAGGCTTAGCTTCGGTCTTGTTGGAGACTACGAGATCCTCTCAAACTTTACCAATGGACTTTAGTTCTTAAGCTACGGCTCCTGCTAAAAAAATCGGCCAAGTGCGAGTCCGACTCGCGCATGAACGGTTTCGTACCATTATCTATACAACATTAGACAGAAAGATCGAGAAAAAACCGCAAAAAAATCACGTTTGTTGTATGGGAGCACCCCTTAAATATTTATTTTATTTTAATTTAATTATTTATTTTTGAACCGAATATAGAACTAAATATTCTGTGAATGTTTCAAGCGTCTAGGTACCTGTTGCCGTTATTAACATCGAGCAAAAAACGGCAAAAAAATTACGTTTGTTGTAGCGGAGCCCCCCTTAAATATTTATTTTTTATCATTTGTGAAAATTTTCGCTGCCTAGCTATCACGGTTCATGAGATACAGCCTGGTGACAGACAGAAAGACAGACAGACAGACAGTGAAGTGTTAGTAATAGGGTCCCGTTTGGCACCCTTCGGGTACGGAACCCTGAACACTCGCACAAAACAATCTGTTTTCTGTACCCATCACATTGTCGTTGCTAGCGGAAGCAAAATAAAAAACTTTTGTGTATTGAAAATAAATCGATTGTTTTGTGTACCTAATATTTTATGAAAAAAAACGCGCGAGAGACATGGCTTTACATGACCGACATTTTTAATCCCGACAGAATATTCCAATGTAAAGTCGTATTTCCGTGACTGATAAAGCTCTCGCCATATCCACATTGTGCAATATTTACCTACGCGAACCCTTTGGAGTTTTTTTGACTCCCCTACATCTACGTTAATATGCCGTCATATACTACGCAACCTATGTTACAGGTAGAGTTGTAAACCGTACTGTAATAAAGTATTGTACTAGGTATATGTCGGATCTGAGTATTATATACTATTGAAGAAATATAAGCGCCCTATCACACTAGCGATTTGCGAGCGATTTGAAAGCGATGCGATGGCGCAGCGAGCTCGCCACGATTGCGCTGTTATATCGTGAGACACTATATCTGTATCATATGTCTCTCGCCACTTATATCCTAGCTCATACGACGTACAAACAACTGAGTGTGTGTGGGAAAAAAGAGCCGTACTACACAAGTGGTGAGTGAATCTTGTCTACCTGTTTCCTACTTTATCCAGCTCAGACGCTCTTTTTAGGGTCTTTACTCACCGGAACACACTATATCTGTATCATATGTCTCTCGCCACTTGTATCCTAGCTCATACGACGTACAAACAACTGAGTGTGTGTGGGAAAAAAGAGCCGTACTACACAAGTGGTGAGTGAGTCTTGTCTGCCTGTTTCCTACTTTATCCAGCTCAAGCGCTCTTTTTAGGGTTCCGTAGTGGACAAGGAACTCTTATAGTTTCGCCATATCCGTACGTCTGTCTATTCGTCCGCGGCTTAGCGAAGAAATAAATATACGCGTTGAATTGATAACCTCCTCCTTTTTTGAAGTCGGTTAAAAAGGAAAACTATCACGGCTACTTAGCCTTAGGCTTTACTCGTTAACGAATGACGCTCAAGAGCATCTGAGCTGGATAAAGTAGGAAACAGGTAGACAAGACTCACTCACCACTTGTGTAGTACGGCTCTTTTTTTAGGGTTCCATAGTGGACAAGGAACTCTTATAATTTCGCCATATCCGTACGTCTGTCTGTTCGTCCACGGCTTAGCGAAAAAATAAATATACGCGTCGAATTGATAACCTCCTCCTTTTTGGAAGTCGGTTAAAAAGGAAAACTATCACGGCTACTTAGCCTTAGGCTTTACTGGTTAACGAGTTAACTGGCAACCAACGTATAAAAGTAAAATGTCGTATTAAATCCATTGAAAATGACTTCGATGAAGTTGTTAGTTCCGTCAAGCAGACAAAACAACCCTCTTGCTACGGAACGCTATAGTATCCAACATGGAATCGTTTCCATTTTAGGCAACCGCACCAAATGATCCGCATTCACTCGCTCACGTAGCTTCTTGGCTTATTGCAAAGCGGTGTTTCATAGGTGTTTAATTATTTAGCGTCAACTGGCGAATTTAACCCTTTGTCTAAAGGTAATTTAGTACCCTTCGCATAACAAAACCTCACGGTCATCCCCAAGGGTTTATCCCCTGAGCCTCTGAAAGAAACCCCATTATACATTATTGAGTGATATAGATTTTCAAAGATTGGTAGGCCCTCTTTTCTTGTTGACAGTAAAACCCTTTTATTTTATCTTTACGGCTTCCATTCCATGGTGTTTTTGAAAGAAATAAAAAAAGAATGAAATACGTAGCGACTTATTGAAAGCTATATTTTTATTTTATTACTAATCACGCCACTGCAGTGATAGCGCATCAGTAGAACGCTCGCCTCACATTTGAGAGGTCCTGGGTTCAATACGATAAAAATAAATTTTGGGGAAAAACGCAGAAAATTACCGGAATATATTCAAAATGGGGTTTTATGCGGGTAAAAACATTTTTGACTGTTTTAAATTAATAAAACAAGTCATTTTAGCGTAGAGTGCAGTCTTAAACTTCTAAACGCAGTCTCTCTAGACTGCGTTTAGAAGTATATATATACTATAAAAATCAGAAATAAAAAAAACTTTTTCGTATAACTCTTTATACGAATTTTTTTTTTTTATTTCTGATTTTTATAGTGTGCTAACCTCTGTTGGTGTTGTAGATAACTTTAATCCTTATCAAGCTATTCACCAACATTAAAAACTCATTTCGGTTTTCTTTCGCGGAAGTTTTCAATTTTGGGATAATTACCCAAAATATTTTTGTCTGATTATTCCGTGACCCATCTCTAGAACATGATGCTACACGTAAATATCTTCACAAACTTTTGAATCTTTAGTTTTAGTTGCTTTTATTTAGGAGTTGTCATAAAATATATGTAATTTCATTTTTATTTTATTTTCTTTTAATATTAATTAAAACAAACGTAATTTAAGTAGAGAACTTGCGTTTAAAAAGATCTAAAATTCGAGGACTCTTCATCGAACAGTCGACAGCATCCTTTACATTAGTTGCAAAACCGCTCGTAACGTAACTCCTGTGCTCGTATATACATGTATCTGCTGTGGCCTGTACAGTACACCTATCCATTGTCCTCGAGATCTTTAGCTTGAATCTATCGATACGTTTAAAGCTTTATAAAGTGCGGATTATCCTATCGGCGCGTGCTTCTACTTACTTATGCTAAGAGAGGCATTCATCGCGGAGATAAACGGTGCTACGTATGCAAATTCGCTCGCTATATCGGTTTCGATGTCAAGTGTAAGCGGTTAAGGTGACGTTGCGTAACAAACGCGGTGTTTGGGCGAAAGTAAACCGGTCAAATCTGATTGGGGTCATTGTCTCCATTTGCACGCGTGCCGTCCGCTGGTCCGTTATTGTGTAGCGTAATAGTGTTGCAAGTCGCGAATCCGTGTTTCTGCAAAGCCGTGACTCCAGCGGCGACAGAACAACACATAAATGCGTCAGAACAGTGGATTCTGCGACGGAACCAGTGCATACAAACGTATATCTCGTCACGCCGATTTGTTGCAATTATGTAAATCCGTAAAAAATTTGAATTGAAATCGATACAGAAGGAATTGTTTCCAGGCTTTGCGTTATTTCAACAACAAGTTATATAAATTCAACGGCACCCGCAGTTACGGTTACGCCACTTCGTTCTTCAGTAATTAACTGGTAGATGACTGGGCCGCGTTTCACAAAACTCAATTGATCGTTTTGCCAAGTCTCCTCTTAAATCTGTGAGTTGATCGACTTTGCAATGTACATCGGATTGTCATAATAAGCCATTGTAGTTCTATGAAAAGGGTAGCCGTGCTTGTGATGTCTCTACCTATAAAGATGGTTCCAAAGAAGCTCATAACAAGGGATCGTTTAACTATACTTGAAGGATAAAAGTATCCCAGGTTTTTTTCCAGGAAGTGATCTATCTTTGTGCCAAATTGCAACAAATTCCATTTAGCTGATGCTACTGTTGCATTTGAAACATTTTAATAATATTTCGTGGGATTTGTATCTAAATTAAAACTCGTATTTTCGACTAATAAATTCGTAACAAAAAAAGTTACATCGGACACGTCACAATTTGGACTCGGCACAGCATTACACGCGCTTAGAATGTCATTGCCTTAAATAAGTGGATAGGACGCACACCAGCTCGCTGGATCGACGATCTGAAGCAGATTGCTGGCAGCGGCTGGATGAGGACAGCCGAGGACAGAAGGAAGTGGCGTGCCTTGGGGAATCCTATGTCCAGTAGCAGACGCGGCTGATTGATTGATTGAACCACTCTTTTAACCCTTTTCTAAATAAAGATTTTTTTCATTTTCATTTCATTTTTCAATTGCGAATGGAACGTGAAAAACGTCTACATTCACAATTTTAATTATATTATGGATTGATAATTTCATTTAGCACAAATAATGCGCTTTTTTTTCCTGTTATTCGTCCGAAGATTTCACTTTGCCATTTCCGTAATTTATTTTTGCTTGACATTCTCAGAACGTGGGTTTATCAATGCAGTACGTACCTACTTATTTCTAGTATTAGTAGTACTTATTGTGCATGTTATTTCTTTTCTACGCTTCTTGTCTACACTAATATTATAATATTAGTGTAGACAAGAAGTGTAGAAAACACTAATATTATAAGGAGGAAATTTTTTTTTAGTTTATACGTTTGTAAGTTTGTATGTAGGGGATAATCTCCGAAATTACTTAACCGATTTCAAAAATTCTTTCATCGGTATTTAGAATGGTCCTCCGGGGTGGACATACGCTATACACCAATCCGTTTACTACGTGAACGCAGTCGCGGGCACTTCTAGTGTGCACACATTTTTATTATTAATATATTATTTTTCTCAAACATGCTTGGAAATTTCAGCATTATTTCGACAACCTTCTTCGAGATAAATCGAAATTGCTGTACTGGCCAATTACACGCGAGCAGCGGCCCGAAAAAGTTCTATGAAAGTTCATAACTGTCGTGTTTTGCGGCCAAATAAATTACATACTAAACTCATATCTGTCGTGTTATTTGAAAATGGAACGATCTTTTACTCCGAACATGACAACCAAGGAGGTAACTTATCAGAGGTTTTATTTAAATTTCGAATTGGCTTGCGATAGAAAGCTGGATATAACTACCTATTGAAAAAAAAAGAACACTAACGTGGTTCGTCTGATTTTGAAAGTTTATTGAATTTTTCAAATAAAAAGTTCTGCCTTAGTACTACTTAGTTTTAATTTCCGCTCATTATTTGAGAAAAATCATATACAAGCCTTGGCCACAACTAGGCATTGATGGACTCATGTATGTGTGCCTCGGCTTCGCCTCGGCCCACATTTCCACGTTCGTTCATCAATGCCTCTTTTGCTGGCCGCTGCAGTAAAAATGTACTATACTTATGTCATAATACAAATGTAATGAAATAAGACACACACTACTGAATCATGCTCTACCTATTCAGGTTACGAATTATAGAACCCACACTATTGTGTGGGCACCTACTTATGAAATGATAAAAAATTTAAACTTGAAATAAAAAACGTTATAAACAAAAACCAGTCCATAAAATAAATAAAATTTTAAGGAAATTTCAAATGCTCTTTGAGTCACGTTACATTGAATGTAACATCAATATTGCAAAAGTTAGCGACTATTTCACAGAAAGTTGAATTTCGCGAACCGAGAAACGTGACTCAACGTTACAAAGGTGCAATAGGAAACAGAAAAGCTGCTAGTTGCAATTTTTTTTCAGTCACATTATGCCCTCGGCAACTGGGTACAGACCACAGCACATCCACCTTTACACGCGAGCACTGCTCATACGTTCCGGACATTTTAACATACACGTAAAGGTCGATCATCTCCTTTATTACGCGCACCAAATCCTGAACGATTCCAATCGTCTTAACTGTCAAATTCCATTATAATTTCTATCGCAAACGTCAGGCTTCCTTCCGGATTTGGTGCGCATAATTAGTCCCCAGATTAATATCACCCATGTTTAGCTGGAAGAAAAGACTTTTTGATATTAAGCTCGCCTTTGTGCAGATTGATTTCTTCAAACAAATCAAATGAGAAGCGCGTTTGTAAGTTTTTCATGCAAAGAAAATTTTCAAATACATACGAGTAAAGTCGTCAAAATACGTATAAGAAGCCCGTTTTGACAGCTACACAAAATTGCATTTTACTTTGGGTTTACTTGAACAAATACATAAAAAGACACATACTCTGGCATATTATTTAACGCTCCAAAGAAAAAAGATATTTTGTAGCCCGAAAAGTTACTCATAGTTTAGATTTTTAATGTCAATGATCTCAAACTAGGTTAGATTCTATTGTTTTTGTAGCTGTCAAAACGGGCTTCTTATATTTTGACGACTTTAATCGGTTCTACGACTGTTTACACTTGATATTTAGGTACATCTGAACGCAGATTCAGTTATGCACGTTTCAGTTAAGTTCTATTTAAGCACAGCGTACCTAAGTACTGTAGGTATGTATTATTTGTATAAAGACGTTATTAACAAACCACAACGTGGTAAAAGTATATTAAATGCTTTTAACAGAGGGTACATGTCAGCTGTTCCATTACTGAAGTTCAATATTTACGACATCATAATATCGAGTTGAGTTGGTCCCATAATACAATCTGAGTGTAGGTATTGATGTATAAATAACACCCAATAAGATGCAGAAAGGTTCTTTGGAACACGATGTATATTCATCTTTTTTATTTACAATCCTATTAGTCTGTAGTAATGAGTGAAGTAAGGAGAATGTAATGTAAACGGGGCGTGTAAAGGCTCAGATTCTTTGACTAGGTCTTTGACAAAGACTTGCAATTTGAAATGCATTTTGGATTTTTAATAGGATTTTACGTGCTAAGGTTGCGGCTCACAAAGAAAGGAGTCGCGAGGCCAAATAATCCTGACGTCGTACAAAATAGGTGCTTCCTATTATGTTTCAGAATAAAGCATTATTACTATTGTCCTGCTTATATAATTCTATTGAAAAACTATACGTTATTGGACTCTATCTGTCTACCCCTCCGGTCTACAGGAGTAAGATTTTTTATTTTCACATATTTAATCTATTAGTTTTGCTTCAACCTCAGTTGAAAACCATGTTAGTAGGCACGGAGTGAATAGAAAATGTATTACTAAAATCCCCAGTGAGAACGCGAAGATCTGCTTCGAACAGATCCACCAATTTATTGATAAATGAGCTGTCATTTGAAAGAAAGCGTTGAAATCTCCCCCTTTTAACAGCACCGGCTTTTCGAGCTTCTATGTAGGTAACTAAGTACTTACATTGGTATCCCGAAAAGCGGGAAACGATGGAAAGCCATTTTCCTCCTCTGCTATCTTTGGTACGTTCTTACTCACAATTATATTATACTCTGTGCGAGTTGAAAGTTTTTAGATGTAAACAAATCAAGTATAGTTACAATTCGAAAATATAATGAGATTTTCTTGTTTTTCTTTTTTTAATTATTCCCTAGTCGCTGAATAGATGGTGTTGAACTTGGTAAGTTACTGCAAGGAACGGAACGACACATGATTTTTTGATTATTTCACTTGGATGTAATTTTTAGATCATAAAACGAAACTTACATAATATTGTATCACAAATAAATATCGTTCCGAATTTATCCATTTACGTTATCTCAATATCCATTGACGTCCAATACGTCCGGAACGTCTATCATAGACGTGAATACGTAAAAAATATGTAGTGCGTTTGGATTTGCCCATGATCCCTCACGGTCGCAAATCGGAACGCACGGCTAGTAACGTAGTCAGTTCAGCTCCATTTACAGAGTTCTTTGGAACTACTTTTTTTTCTCAATAGTGAAAAAGAAAACCTCCCATTAATAATATTGATGGAGGGAAAGAGGTTTGACACGATGGAGACAAATCCTGACAAACCTCTTTCCTCTGCGTGAGTAGTAGGTATTTAGTTTTTATGTTATTTACATAAATATTGCAACATAACAGTAAAAGAACCAAAGCGTTATAATAATGTAACTGAGCACTACCTGTCCAATAACTTTTATCACTCTCTTACACACGTTCATTTACTTTTTAACGAAAATTACGATGTTGATTTAAAAATTTTAACCCGACTAAAGCTTGCTTAATGCGCGCAAATCTGAGTTCGTAAATTTATATCAATGTTCCATACGACAAAAAAAGCGTTTATGAATACTTACTTAACTAATAGCGCCATCTATTAGCAGTTCTGAATATCAATCTTGAAAAGGAAACTTTTTCCGTAGTCGGCTCATACTACCTATTTAAACTTTTGCGTGTTTTATCTTAATACCAAACGGGGTTCTCAACAAGTCACGTAACGATTGATGATAAATACTTATTCGTAGCGTAACACAAAATTGTCTGGAGCTTACCATATTGGCCGATTATATGCAATAATGAAAAATTAACAATCTTTTACGATCAAAGTACAAATAAAGTTTTACGAGGTTTTCAATCGATTTTCAGTAACAAACTTTACCTACATAGACAAAAAAATACGGGGCCGAAGTAGGACTCGAACCCGGGTCATATATAGTTGAGTAAAGTTTTTTCAAACCGTTAATTAGTTAGGTGTTATTGAATGGATAGGACAAATAAATAATATGATAGGACAGATTTAAAGTTTGGCCACCTAAATACCAATCAGTTAGATAAACCATCTATGCTGTGTGCATGAACTATTTTTTTCCTGGCACAGAGTATGTGTATTCGCGCAAACTTTTAATATTGCTAGCTGTACACGCCGATAAAAAGTACCCGAATCCGGCGTCCGTGCATGCAACGACTAATGAATGTTGATGAAGCGAAAGCGATCTGTCAGGATCGTGGCAAGTGGCAGTCCCTGGTCTCTGCCTACTCCTCTGGTATACAGGCGTGAGTTTAGGTATGTTATGTTCTGCTTTACCCGCTAATTCCTTTGAGACATATTTTTTGAGACAACAGGGAGCCTATGTCTTTCCTCAGGATGCAATCTCTGTCCTTGCCAAGTTTTAGCTAAATCTGCGGTTAACATGTTAAATGGTTACGGACAAACATACAGAGTTAAGGCCGCATTTATATCGTATCATAGACTTTTTACAAATTCAAATTCATGGATTCTTTACAAATTTTTATGTCATGTGCTCTTAGGCCTGTTTAATAGAATTACAATTCATGGTTTACAGCGAAAATTCGATGTACATTGCAAAGTCGATTAACCCACAGACTAAGAAGCAGGAAGACTCTTAACAATGAATTTTAGTTTTATCGTGTATATAGAACATTCTTACCTTATTATCTTATATCTTGTATTGTTCCGAGATTACTATGGAATTTCAAGTTGGCTTACCTATTGCGGGGCTTGCACGGACGTCCTCGAAGCTCGCGAACATCGCAGCAACGGCCAGCACTAGTAACGTCGATGTGAACTTTCCGGCCATGTTGATTGAGTCTGAAGTGGAAAACGAATTAAGATAAGATAAGGATATTCTTTATTGTACCAGGAAAAACACAAACATGAAATGTTTACAAAAATGGAGTACAACTGGCGGCAATTAATTATCGTATCAACTAATATCACGTTCATGATGTAGGAGTATACCGGACGTATAAAAAAATATTAGACATTCATACATTCGCTACGTAGAGCACGTATCAGGACAAAACTTAATATAGAACCTAAAATAATATCCAAAAAATACAATCACTTGATAATAGCTTGGAGCTAGGAAACGGTGGTTGTTTTTTGTCGCTTACGAACACAAATAAATATTTGTATTAATGAGTAGGACAGCCCCCTTAAGTTTTAAAAGACCTTTCTTGTCCTGTAGAGGCACTTGTTCATTTTAAATTGGATCAGGTTCTCATCAACTCCAATTTAATTATGAATCCTCCGCCTTTGACTGGTACGTAATTTAATTGACTTAAGCGAACAATTAAATTACGATTAAGTGACCATCACTCATTCACTGAATCCTGAAATGTAGCTACTTAATAAAATGTGTTCTCTCAGCAATTAATTAATACTCACCTTAAATTAGAACGCATAGAGCACTCAACCGTGAAAGCGAAGCGACAAGGCACAAATCAACACGAACAGAAGCCTCGCGCCTCAACCAGAACAGGGGCGGAAAGTTCGATAAATCTCAAGACACACGCAATGGAAACTGTGCTTGATTCTATTCAAGTTGTCGCACGGTGGGTCGTATAAATATGTAAGCAAATTCGTTGTAGCCAAGTGGATGCGAAGTGGGGGTCGCGCGGGCTCGCGTGTTCGGGTGCGCGCGAGCACCGCGGAGATAGTTCAGGAAACGGATCTCCGCTGGGCCGACGCGAAAGCCGAAAGTTCTAACCGATTAATTGTCAGGAAGTCGCCGCGCGGAGAGGTGGTTGTGGATGAGACGGTCTCGTCCGGTTTATTTGAGAAGTTAAATACTTAAATACGGCTTTCTCTCTGCAGGTTGCCTGAAAACCAGACACTACCAATCACACGTTAACAAACAGGATTTTCATTAACCACCTCCCAGTTTCTGTTTTGAAAATTTTTACCTTTTGCCTTATTTTATGTCATCACTAGTTGAGCCTTAGGTACTTTGTTTTAAGTGTTTTTTTCTGATGAGGTAATAGATATACGGTAATGCGATCTAGATCGCAAGCCTTTACCAGGATATTATAACGTGTAATGTTACACGTCTGTTGTGTAATGCAGTAAATAAAATAAAATAAATCGGTATAAGATAAAGATAAAAAAGTATTTATTACCTCATCAGAAAAAAAAACTTAAAACAAAGTAAGGCTCAACTAGTGATGACATAAAATAAGGCAAAAGGTAAAAATTTTCAAAACAGAAACTGGGAGACAGTTATTGAAAATCCTGTTTGTTGAAGACATTGATAATGGTGTTTTGCTGCTAACTTCTTCGGCCTTTGGCTCTACTGTTTAAGCAAATAGAGGCAATGGACTGTTTACAGAATTTTACATTGATTTACAACATGAAAGCTTTTATTTTTTAAGTAGGTACAGTAGACGTAAATGGAGCTTTGACGTTAAGTGCATTTATTTCAAAGATAGACACCACACAAAGTAGCCATAAAATAAATCATAAATTATTAGTATCGGTGATAGCGCATGGGTAGAACATGAGCTCAAATTTGCGAGGTCCTCGGTTCGATACTGGCGTGTACCAGTAACTGTTTTCTATGTTACCACATTTGTGAATTTGTAGCAATACCACTTGCTAACGTGAAGGAACACATCTTGAGAAAATCTCTGTTCACCTAACCCAGGACTTGGCATCGCTAAGCTGCGATGGGCACGCGTGCTGATAGGCATACTCTCTCTTCTCTTTACATTGGGACCTGTAGGTTGCGCATAAATTATGGAAAAATAAGGCCGAAAAGGCCTCATAAGAAGGCTCAAGGTCACGCAACGAGCTATGGAAAGGGCTATGCTCGGAATTTCTCTACGAGATCGAATCAGTAGACTAACGAAAGTCGTCGACATAGCCCAGCGGATTAGTAAGTTGAAGTGGCAGTGGGCGGGGCACATAGCACGCAGAACTGATGGCCGATGGGGCCGAAAAGTTCTCGAATGGAGACCACAAATCGGCAAGCGCAGCGTAGGACGACCAGCCACAAGATGGACAGATGACCTCATCCAAGTGGCAGGAAGGCGCTAGATGCAGGCCGCTTCCAACCGGTCTTTTTGGAAATCCATGGAGGAGGCCTATGTCCAGCAGTGGACTTCTTGTGGCTGAATGATAATGATGAAGGCCGAACAACACTGAGATTAAACTTTACTCTCGGTAAAAGAAATGTGCCGGACCACTGCTGGTAAATTATGCAGGATGTAGTTTGAGGTCGCAGTCGCAGGTCCGCCCTGCTGTGCGCTTGTATTTTTTTTCAATTTATTTTCCATTTATTGTCTGTCTTAGCATGATCTTTCTATCGAGCTCACTCGAGTACTGTAGACGAGACATCAACCTTTATATTTTGTTTTCGAAGTCGCTCACAACGACTGTTGATTATAGCAATCAATTTTTTTTTTCTGGTTGTATTATGAAGTGTCTCTCTACCTATCTATAAGTAGTGCCTTCTTGACTTAGGTTAAAATACAAAAGTAAGAGAGAGCTAAACTCTACTGAGTGTTTCGGAAAACTTCGGTAAAATTTAAAGCTTTTTCTACTCATCAAATTCTTTATGTATCAAATGTACGTCCCACTGCATGGCACAGGCCTTCTCTCAGAGAGAGAGAGAGAGAGCGAGTATGTGGCCACCGTGGCTTGGCAATTTCAAGTGCTAAGGTAGGTAAGTGAACACCTCAGACACTTAGGTCTCCTCACGATGTTTTTCTTCACCGTTAGCGAGTGGTATTGCTACTATAACTTCACAAATGTACTAAGTAACTTAGAACAAAGTCATTGGTCCATGCCGCGATTCGAACCCACGAGCTCACGAACCCATGAAAGCAACTCCGAAATAAAAAAAAGTATTGCTTTACACAATCGCTAAATATAAAATAGAATAACGGCCTTAATTTCTCTGGAACTTTCTGAAACACCCAGTAAGTATATTACTGAATCGCCCTCAATATGAAGTTTGCGCAAAGCCAGCTGCTGTGTTTTGTGTTTACTTACCTACAGCCAGTCCATTTCAGTCAATTTCTATTTGATCCTATCGAAACAAAATCGGAAAGGCTTGCAAAAATTTTGACTTCGTTATCCGATAGAAATTGCAACACGATACAAAAAGAAAATAACTACAAAATAATTCCAAGTGTGAAAAATACCGTACTTAATTGAAAAAGCACATACATGTTCCGAGTTTCGGCGAAGAATTGGGCAAAAAAATTCTACTCAGACGCGAACGAGTAATGTAAATACAGACTGACAGTATCCATGTTATTCTTCCATCACGTGTAAGACCCGGTCTCCTTGCCAGAATACGCCCCGGGCGTCTGAATACCTGTATGTACCGCAGATGGCACTTTTGGGGCTATTCATTAATTAATGTTAACGAAAAACTTATTGTCAACGTGAACAGTTAGAAAAAATATATGCGTTTAAGTATTTGGAACGTTCTATGACTAGTAACATTGAAACAGGCATCTTTTTGAATTTCTATGGTGTAGATGTTGTATCCAATTATATTTCTAGGTCAGAGAAGTCTGTTGCATCTAAAAAGAAAATTATGAACGCATTTTTTTATAATAATTGGACTCATGTCCAAGAATAGCCTCACTTTTAGGACAAAGAATTCACTTCCGCGCTGAGCTCCAGCGTACAAAAGTCAAATGTAAATAACCTGAACATTCGAGTTACCGGATCTACAATTTGCACTTGTCGAACGTTTCGATGGCTGCTCTACAAAACTGGCTCAATTGAACCGGTCGCACTGACAATCCGCAACAAAGCACTCAACGGACACGTTGTAGCGACAACTAGTCGGGGGATTTCAAGTTTGGCTAGTAAGACCTCACAGCGTACGTCAGCCTTTTATTTGACTTTAGGAAGCGGACCTGCTTATCAGGCGATCGAATTAAATCATATTTATTGTTGATACGCACACTTCCTAAACTTTTAAATTCATAATCCTGCCGGAATCGAAGTTGCTGCATGATTGATTTTCGCTTTACCAGTTTTCGAAAATATTTCCGCGTATGAACTCATGTTCGGTTTGGTAGTCAAGCGCAACAACAGTTGTTCGGGATTTCGCGAGTGCACAAGAATTAACGCTAATCCACGTTAGGAATTATTGAGTATGCTCAGCGTTTCGAATATTTTGGATTTATGAGTCATGAATGCATAATAAGCTTTGTAGCGGAGCGAGAGACTCCCGATTGCTCGCAATAGCTGCCATTTATTCGCGGACCCCATTAAATTCAATCTTTTGCGAGACAGATTTGATTTGAGACGCGATTTATATTCTTACGGGCACCCTGCCAGTGACGCTTCAGATCACATTTTCTTCACGCGAATAACGAAACATTTTTGTAGCAAAAGTAAGTAATAAGTCTTACACATTACCTGTACCCCAGAACCTTTGCTTGCATCAATTCTAAAATGTAATGATAGATAGGTAAATAGATAAACCATTTATTTACATTTTTACACACACATAACACGTACACAAACCAAAAAATAACAGGATGAAAGTAACAAAATAGACACAGACAACAAGAACATACAAAATATGCCATACAACGTGCGGCAAGTGCCAAAAATAAAATAACGTAGATTTGTGGGTATGACAAATGAAAATGAGAAAATGCACACTTAAGTAGGTAGCCATTTCAATTAAATTTTGTATGAAGAATTTTAGTTAAATCCTACTTAAGCCATGTTTAAGAAAATGGTGCAAGTCGGCCTACCAGTTATAATACTTGTGGAGTGACACGGTGTATGAAATCCTTATCATCTCAATAAAGGGAGTTCTACTCATCATCATCATCATCATCATCAGCCATTTGACGCCCTCTGCAGGACAAAGGCTTCCCTCATGGCTCACTCCTTACTCCTTAATGACGCTAAAAAATGTCAGGTGCTCTCCTTACATCTTGGCGTTACGACGCCATTGGAGTTAATTTAGTATGCACCAGATGACATTTTTTTCGGTAATTTTAGTTGTCCCCATAACAAAAGTTGTTTTTATTGACAAATAGTATTTCGGCTTTTTGGGAAGATAAGGATATACCCAGTACAGTCGACCGTAGCTCGACCTTTACATTTTAGTTGCAAAGTCGCCGGTGACGCAAATGAGAAAAGTGCACTCACCTAAAGGTCGATGCACTTTCGACTCTACAACGAAATAAAGAAAAAAAATAAAAAAATATAGACTAAATAGGTTTTAAAATTGTCCTCAGCATGGATTAGTGCAACAAAAAGAATATAATAATGTAGGTACAGCGATATCATTCCGATGTAAAAAACCTAACTGCAACTAACTAAACCTAACTGTAAATTACTTCAGCCAGATGTCGCTGCCTGTACGTAATACACAGAAGTTTGTAGAGGTTCGAAATTTTGCCGATGCCTGCGCTTGCCCATTAGCTCAGTTGGGAGAGCGCTGGTACGGTTAGCCAGAGGTCGCGGGTTGAAGTCCCGACCGGGGTGGAATTTTAGCCTCTAAATAGGTTTTTAGAATAAAAGTGTTATTAAAACAATACAAAAACCGTTTCTTCAGTATCGATAACTAAACCACTTTCAATAAGCAAAAGCTTAAAATTATAATTGATTAATTTTAATACAAATTGACAGCGTTAAGTTTCAAGATTGTATGAAAATTAAAATAACATAACGTAAACTCACGCCATGTTTTCCGGAGGGGTAGGCAGAGATCGGGGTTTGCCACTTGTCACGATCCCGACAGACCACTTTCGCTTCATTAACATTCTTTAGACGTGGCATGTACGCCGGTTTCGGGTACTTACTTTTTATCTGGCCCTTTGCTAATACATCCCCTATTTGGACAGTTTTTTTTATTTTGTCATTTTCGGCACTGGTACTCGATACATAAGAAATATTTTTAGGGATTATATTGAATTAGGTATGCATTCAATGTGTCTTATTTCAGGCCCGATAAAGGGGTCCTTAAATGAAGGCCATAAGATACGTTTACTAAGGACGCATCAAAGTTCTGATGAAGGTTTCACGTTGGGCAAAACATTGTATATAAGCCAGGGTTAAACCGGACCTCCATGATTGAAAGTCCGAGCTCTACCGGAAAAAAATACTTACTAAGTAATCTCGTCTCGTAACACTAGATGGTGCGAAGCTTTGATTACGGATGCCGTGTTCCAGAAGAAGCGAGCGCCTTTATACCCCTTTGATATTCTTCTCATCCACTTTGCCCAACGAACCGAGTCGAAAACAACAGCAGGAGTCCATTCTCAGGGTTCCATTTCATTCCATTCCCATAATTAGATCCTAGGCTTCATTCCGTCTAATGCTAGTTTGGCTCGACGCGTATTAGCTAATGTAATGTTGCTATGGCGTGATATCGGGTTGATGGTATGTTTTGGGATGCCTTCCCGTAATGTTTAAAACGTATCATGCAAAACAATAGAATCCGGTAAACATCTTGGGCAAATAGTTGCGCAATTGGGGAAAATGTAGCACGCGGATAGCTTTATCAACTAGTCGCGAAGCCGAAACGATCCTCTCGTGCCGCGCCACTTTCAGTCCTCCAAAGAGTCCCGATAATCGACTACTGCACATTTTTCAAGATGTTTGCCGGCATTGTACACTATCCATGGGCCTACGGGCGCAGTTTTACAACCTTGTACCGATTACACAAAGACGCCTAACAGGATCCTGCAACCGCTGTAGATTATATCGAATTCCTAAAGTGGATAACAAGTATGCCTCGCTTACCTAACAAAATATACAGTTTGGCACAAAATAATGGTAGAATGGACAAATTAACGATTTAGTAAATGGACTGAATTTTCGGTAACCTCTTTCCTGTAGGTGGACTCTACCTACAGGATAGGTAGAGACGGTAGAGACGTAACAAGCGGGACGAACGTTTCACTTCCGATTTCTACCCTTTCTTGCAAAGTGTGGTAAAGTTGTACAATTCAAAGACAAAACCGAGTTTAATAAAATTTATTGACTGCACTAATAAACATTGAACAGATGAACACAAAAACATTACCAACAAAAAAGAAAATTTTGAAATGAAAACGATCAAATGAAACCTCAACATGATAATCAGGCTACTTAAAATGTTGATTTTGGAAGTATAAATGCTTTCCAATTACGAACTTTTTTATATCTGACATTTAGATCTCGTCTTTTGGGACCTCATCGGCAATATTGGCCAGCACCAAATTCTTGTCAGTACCAGTCAGTTTCTTCGGTTCCAAGGCCGTTCGCATCTCCAGGGCTTGCTTATCTACTTCCAAGGACTGTTCCTTGTCTGCCAAGTCCATGGTCACCTTGATAGTAGCTTGCTCCAACGCGTTGTAAGTAGCCCTGAGAAACAGTGTTCAGTATTTAAAAATATAACTGCCGGTTTCTGAATTGAGATATCCAAGTACCGAAATGCTTAAGCTTAAGTTCTGTCTTATTGTTTTCTTTCTGTCTTATTGTTTTTTAGAAATTTAAAGAGACAGACTGATACTTCAGTATTTATTTAATGAAGTATTGAATTTAGAAACCGCTGGGAAGGATTCTTAATAATACTATACTCTTGATATACGCATTACCTATTAAAACAATATTAAAATCTGGTTCCAAGTATTACTACAGCGTGATTTTGAAATCGTTAGCAATATTTTGAGGAAATATTTATTTCATTAGTATGAAAAGTGTTATTAATAAATGAACAACTATTGTACGACATAATATGTGTAAATACTCGTGATTTTCGACCCACGGTTCGGATAATCCAAATCCAAAGTGATAGAAAGTACGGTAACGTTGAAGATTGTTAAACGTTCGACATGCGTAAACAAGTGAAGGAACAATTCATTATACTTTATTGCACACAAGACGTTTAACAGGACATTACATAAGAAATTACATGTACAAGGCGAGCTTATCTCTGTAAGAGATTTCTTCCAGCAAACCAATTGAGTTGGCAGGCGGCGAACGTAGAAGCTAGACCATTAGTTTTTTTTCGATTTTTACTTCTTTTCTATTCACGTTTCTCAAGGCAGTAGCATAATATATACTGCACTTTAAAAGAAAACTGTCATGGCTAAACAGGCTTCACAAGTTAACGAGCAATAGGTAATAAACTTATAAACGAAAAACTTCGTACAAATTCCATTGAAAATTACTTCGATGAAGTTGTTAGTTCTGTAAAGCAGGTAAAAAACCCTCTTTCTACGAAACCCTACACTGCGCGTGGCACGCACTTGGCCGGTTTTATTATTTGTTGTTACAGTAGGTTAGTATAACGACTACTTTAATCACACCAAGTTGCTCAGTTATATGCATTTTAGTGATTAAGCTCTTTGTAGCTGAGACAAATAGACAGACATACATCGTTGGCATAGCAATACTTCCGCCCTTCGAGTTCAGTTTCCTAAGTCCTTACTTAGCGCAGTCAAGCTTCTCCTGCAGAGAGCGGATGGTCTCCCTCAAAGTGCGGACTTCCTCCTTCAGGCCGAGGTTGGCCTCATCATCAGCCAGCTCAGCGCCCGGCCGGTAGGCCCTGGTCTCCAGGCGTGTCTCGGCTACCTTCATGGCGTTCACTTTGTCGGAGAACTGCTCGCCCATGATCTTCAGATCAGCTGCTAACTTGTCCATGTTCTCTTCCATCTGTGATGATGATAATCGAATTAGCTAAGAGTGAATGGACGTAACAAATCTGTGTACCCAAGTCTCAAAATCACTGACCCGTGTTTTAGCCTGTTATGGTCGCTCTGCCCAAAGGCCATCGACAACATCGATTTGACTATTGGCCGTTTCCTATCAGCACTTGGTATGTTTGCCAAAGTTGTGTGAAGGAACCGTCAGATTATCTAGCCCTGGATAGTTGATTGCAAATGACACGACGTATAGAATTGTACTGAATGCACCATGCAACACCATACAAATGAAATGGACGAAAGGATCATTACTAGCCCCAACTATTGCATTAAATAATTAATGATTATTGTATTGTAATAGGGGTTAAAGTATGAAATTGCCGTTTTATTGCAATAGGTTCTTTGAATAGACATAGAATCTTCATGGTTTGAGGTTTTTGAATGAAACTTTTTTCAAATGGTTTCTATGATGTTCTTTTTTTAAAAAATGTGAAACTTTTGAATATCGACTTTCAATTGTTTTTGTTATTCAATTTAGACAAGAAAGATGGATACTGCGAAAATTCGAGTGATTTTTGAATACGAGTTCCGACGCGGAACTAACGCGGCAGAAACAGCCCGCAATGTCAATGCTGCGTTTGGAGAGGGGTCTACTAATGAACTCACCGTGCGATTTTGGTTTAAACGCTTTCGTGATGGAAATTTCGACTTAAAGAACGAGCCACGAGGAAGACCGCCCACACAGGTGAATAACGATGAATTAAGAGAGATAGTGGAAGCCGACCCTAGTCAAACTACCTAGGAATTAGCGGCATGGTTTAACGTTACCTTACCCACAATATTGACTCACTGCTTCAAATCAATAAAATAAAAAATACGAAAAATGGGTGCCTCATAATCACTCGAATTTTCGCAGTATCCATCTTTCTTGTCTAAATTGAATAACAAAAACAATTGAAAGTCGATATTCAAATGTTTCACATTTTTAAAAAAAAGAACATCATAGAAACCATTTGAAAAAAGTTTCATTTGAAAACCTCAAACCATGAAGATTCTATATCAATTCAAAGAACCTATTGCAATAAAACGGCAATTTCATACTTTAACCCCTAATATTAAATTCATCATTTTAATCAAGACCCGCAACGCCACAATTCAAAATTATCAAATGATTTACTTTTAAAACGGAATTTTGTATGAAAATACTGGCTTATAACGTCACATTTCAGAGCACTCTTTTTATGTTTAATCTATTTAAAAATTGCACTCTTTTTATGTTTAATCTATTTAAAAATTGTAATAACTAGTAATTGACTAAAAGAGATACATTTTCCGAGATATTTTGTAATTTTTGTTTTAATCGAGCATATGAAATAATTTATTGTTGACATAAACCGAATTGACTGATTTGTCTTCAGTCGATGTTCCATAAAGCGCGAGCCACAGGTTGTAGATAAATAGACAGAATATTCTTTGTTGTATTGTTTTGTTAGCGGATCAGACGAACGGAAAGACGGACAACAAATTTATCCTTACCCCGTTTTTCCTTCAAAATTACGGAACCCTAAAAAGAACAATGAATGATAAAAAAATCGTCACGCACCTTCATCTTCTGCCACTGCAGCTCGTTTCTGGCTCGCTGCGTGTCGTAGATGCGCCGGCGCATCATGTAATTGGTGACGTCGGTCTGCGCGCGCAGGGCGTTCCTCGCGCGTCCCCTCGCCACAAACAGGGACTCGCGCAGGCGCAGAGTATCGGCCAGCTCGTCCTCGGCCATCTTCTTTAGCGCCTCGACTTTCTCGTACCACTGCGCATTTGTGATCATTCTGGAAGTAGTTGATTGTGCTCAAAGATAATAACTTTAGGTATATCAGTATGATCAACGTACTAATTACATACGTTGAGTTTAACCTTCCTAAACATACAAAATCCGTGTGGCGCCGGATCTTCCGTGTGGCGCCGGATTAAGAATATCGTCACTCGATTTCCTTCCGTGGATGTCGTAGAAGGCGACTAAGGAAATCAATTGCCAGGAGACGGGCAGCAGCGTCTTCCTGAGATTTCAACTACATACTGCGATCGTCAACCCGCCTGCCAAGCGTGGCGATTATGGCAAAACCCCTCATGGTTATAAAAACCACGAGGGAGGCCTATGCCCTGCAGTGGGCTTCATATGGCTGATGATGATGATGATTAAATAAAGTAGAGAATTGTAACACAAAGGAAAGGATTGAAAAAGGAATGTTACATTGGTTTAGACGTAAAATATGGAGTGGATGAAGGATGTGTTGATGAAGCGAAAGAGATCGTCAGGATCGTGGCAAGTGGCAGACCCTGGTCTCTGCCTACCCCTCCAGGATATAGGCGGGAGTTTATATTGTTGTTGTTGTATAAATTATGTTATATTTTGTCGTTTTAGGGTTCCCTACCCAAAGGGTAAGGGACCCTATTACTAAGAATCCGCTGTCCGTCCGTCCGTCCGTCCGTCTGTCACCAGGCTGTATCTCATGAACCGTGATAGATAGATAGTTGAAATTTTCACAGATGATGTATTTCTATTGGCGTTATAACAACAAATACTATAAACTAATAAAATAAATATTTAAGGGGGGCTCCCATATAACAAACTTGATTTTTTTGCGGCTTTTTGCTCGATATTAATAATGGCAACATGTAGACGCTTGAAATATTCAAATGTTGTATATATAATGGTACGGCACCCTTCGTGCGCGAGCCCGGCTTTCACTTGCATCTTTCTTTTTAAAGAATTAAGTTTAAAATACCCGTAGTTTTATTTTATCTAGTGCCACCTATGACCTATTTTTTTTGTTTTTTTTTTGCTGTCAGAAATTAACATAAGAATGTGCCAGCGAGACGTATGCTAGACCTAGGCATAACAGTAAAATTAAGACAACCAGGGCGCTACCACCGACGTTGAAACAAAGTTAGATTTTTTAACAATACAGCGAACAATTCACTGTAAAGTTCCTCCTTACCCTTTCGGAGTTTTCAAGGAGTCGGTCTTGTAAGTGATATTGGCGCAATCCGCGTCCAGGTTGAGCATGTCTTTATCGATGCCGAGCGCTTCCTTCTTGTCGTTCAAATCCAATTGGAGCTTGAATTTGACGACCTCGAGCCTATTAATCTTCTCCCAGGCAGACTGGCACCGGTCAATAAGTAGTTTCTTGTTGCTCTCCGTGACGCAGAGTTCCTAGAATTCCAATTATTTGTCAGTCTCCGTGATCTACGGCTCTGAGCCATCCTTAGATTGTTTTCGCTACTTGGCTGAAAGCCACTCAGTCAAGATAAAGTAATAAAAAAATGGGAAAACGTATGCCAAAAACACAATTCCTCTTAAACACTCCTCAGAAGTAGTTTAAATAATCTGTTATTACGTCTTTCCCTTGTCATTTTCATGCCAGTCACATTTTCATTTTCAGTCATTTTAAGACTCTGAGAAGTGTTTTAAGGAATTACTTTCTTAGATATAAGATCATAAAACTTTACTAACCTAATCCTGGAGGTAATTGGTGAGAAAATCCGGGATTAAGTTGATAATACCTTTTTCAACTCAGTGTCAGCCAGATCATAAGTCAGTTCAGTGCTCCTCCGACCGTCCCTGTTCGACAGGCACTCTGCGCAGACCAGGAGAGGCATGTTGAGTTGCTCCAATTCCCGTTCCGTGGAGGCTTTCTCGTCCTTGAGGAGTTTCATCTCGCGCTCGATGCGATCCAGAAGCTCCTGGATTGTAGACACCCATTGCTCGATTTCGTAGATTCTGAATAGAGCGATTTATAAGTGTGAAATTTCCGTTTCTGATAAATGGATGTTGACGTGTAACGTTTTTCAGTTCGTTATGACCCCCTACGGTCAGTTGCTGAAACCGCATGGAACGAAAACCTCTCACCGGCGGTGGCGAAGGCTGTAACTCTGTAACTACGTGTTGTGGTCAATTTATTTATATATTATATCGTTGCGTAGAGCAAAATGGCTATTACTCAGATCCTCTTGACTCGTGCCGCTAGACTAGGCGCCATCAGCGCCGCGTAACACATTGCACAGTTTGAGCTAAAATTAATGGTTGCTTATAGCCGTTTACGTTAAACCAACGGCCATGTAATCCGACACAGCCTCACCCGCTATTTAATAGAGAAATTAGTACAAATACTGAGAGGAAGGTAGAGCCCCTAGGCTAGACAAAGCGTATCAGCCTATTTAATCCATTTAAAAATGTGTCCCAAAACTATCCTAATCTTATAATCACTTAGGTAGGAGTTGCAACTAGACGCTGTAAAAATATTCTAGTATAAGCAGCCTATATACGTCCCACTGTAGGGCGGCCTTCTCTCAGGGACAGAGTATGGGCTTAATCACCACGCGTGCCCACCGGGGATTGGCGATTTCAAGCGCTGAGTTATGTCAATAGCTCAGACACTCAAGTTTCCTCACGACGTTTTCCTTCACAGTTAGCGAGTGGTATTGCTACTATAATTTCACAAATGTAAATAACTTAGAAAACCAAGTAATAGGTACATGCCCGCACTGGGGATCGAACCTGGGTCTCTCGCTTCCGAGTCCGATGTTCTACCCACTAGATATGTTACAAGATCGAAGACAAGTTAATAATAAATAAATTCCACATAATACAGTCACCTATCTATCCTTAGTCCCAAACTAAGACCTAAGCAAAAACATCACACCTAGACTGAAGCCATTTCTACAAATTAAGTACGGCGCTCGTAGCCCCGGCTGCCTGAGTGATCTTAAACGATCACGAAGGTTAAGCAACACAGGGCGCGTTCAGTGCATGGATGGGTCGCCGTCTATGCCTAACGCTAGTGGCATTTTTCCGACCGGTTCCGTGCTTCGCAAGGCACGTTAAGCTGTTGGTGCCGGCTGCCGTCGATAGATGGCAGTCGTTAAGCCAAGTCAGAGGCCTTAGGGCGGCTTGACAACTTCTGACAGTAGACGAGCCACTAGTCTACAAGCCTCCACCAATCCGGACTTGGCCCCCGTGGTGGAGTATGGCCTATACCTTCCTCAGGGAAGAGACCCGTGCCCCTCGGTGGGGACATAATGGGTTGATGATGAAAAGTACGGCGGCCTTCTGCGGGACCGACGACCTTTGTTTTGTTCGTCAAGCGTGTAACCACTAAACCAACGAGGTAGTCATATAGGCCCGTTAGTCGTTATTCACCTCAACCGTCGTTTAACACAGATTTCCCATTGCTGGAAATTCAGACTTGACACGTTGCTAGCATCTTCCAAATTCTAATAAAGCGTCCCATGCATTGATGCTTCACTTTACCTACTTTAGTACCATCACTTTAAAGCTATTACCAGCCCAGGTAGAGTCACGCGTCTTGTGCCGCTAAAATGTCAGAATTTGACAATTAATGTATGGAAAGACGCGACTTTCGACGTTACTCTTCCTAAGAATCCGACCGCATACTGCGATCGCCAACCCGCCTGCCAAGCGTGGCGATTATGGCAAAACCCCTCATGGTCATGAAAACCACAAAGGAGGCCTATGTTCTGCAGTGGACGTCAAATGGCTGATGATGATGATGACGGGCGACTCGCATCTTCGTGCTACCCATGCCCATGCAGTAATCCGCTTTGTAACACAGTATTACGCTGCGTGTGTTTTCATATGTATGGTGCAGGTAAGTGTTTGGACTCGTAGTTTTCATTCCTCATTAAAAAATCCTTATTTATTCCTTATTAAGAGGCTCCAACACTAAAAATCTCGTGTCACAGTGTTTGTTATCGATTTCCTCCGAAACGGCTTCATCGATTTTTATGGTTTATTTTGTGTATATTTGGTAGGTCTGAGAATACGTCGTAAGCTAATTAATATGGCAAAACAACGTTTGCAGAGTCAGCTAGTAATAATATAATATCCTCTTTTAAGAATAAGAGTGAGAGTGAGAGTGAGGGAGTGAGAGTGAGAGTGAGGGAGTGAGAGTGAGAGTGAGAGTGAGAGTGAGAGTGAGAGTGAGAGTGAGAGTGAGAGTGAGAGTGAGAGTGAGAGTGAAAGTGAGAGTGAGAGTGAGAGTGAGAGTGAGAGAGAGTGAGAGTGAGAGTGAGAGTGAGAGTGAGAGTAAGAGCAAGATAAGAATAATTTATTTAGATCAGATTACATAAAATAAAGTTCACAAAAATACAATTTACTTAATAAGAGATATAATTTTTACATCAGTTTTATATACCTAAAGTGTTCTGTAAAGCTCTCAAGCACGTAAATTCTTAAATTGTAAATTTTGGGTATCACGACCGAAAACGTACGATCTGGAGGACCAACATAGGCAGTACGAGGACACGAATCACGCGTTTTAGCGTCAAAAGTCGCGATTTTCCCGAACATTAGTTGTAAGTTTCTGACATTTTTGTGCCACAAAACGCGCGTGACTCGCGATTTTATGCCGTAAACGACCGTTCTTAGCGGAAATGCTATCCGTTTTGTTTTTCATTGGTGGCAGTTGTGAACGCACTCATAAATAAATAACTACTACACAACATAATCACTTGTCCAGGCCCCAAACTAGGATGCCCTGTCGTAGTTAACCAGGCAAGGAGGTCGAAAACATAGGTCACGGAGATACACCCAGACTGAGGCGTCGTACGTAGGTACAAGTGTACGAAGGCCCCCAGTGGGAATCGAACCCACAACCTCTGGCATGGTAATCAGATGTGATACCGCTAGACCAACGAGGCAGTCGATACAAGTAGGTACTAGTTGATTTCAGTCACCTAGCTCGCAGTCGGTTGTTGTTATGGTAGGTGTCCCACTGAGTTTTGATCTTCGTTTCGTTGCGAAGCTGGCGGGCTCCATGGCGCAGGTCGAACGCGTCCGCCCGTCTGGTGTCACAAAGTACCTGAGACCGCAACAAAAATGGGTAACTTACAAAAAAATATGTTTTAATCGCATTGGATTGATAGATTTTTTTATGCAACCTATATACGCCCCACTGCAGGGTAAATGCCTTCTCTCAGAGAGATAGTATGGGATTAATTACCACGCGTGCCCACCGCGCAAAGATAAATAATGGTGATAAATATTTTCTATGACTAATGCGTTTTATAACGAAAAAAAAAATTCTAATTCTTAATCGGGCTTAAACAATTACGTCAGAAAATGCTCGTAACGTTTTTCAATATTTGAGTAAGCTAAAATAATGTTTTTATGTGTCTCCTAATGTATTTATATGACTTTGTTTTCTAAGTTACGTACACTTGTGAAGTTATAGTAGCAGTACCATTCGCTAACAGTGAAGAAAAACATCGTGAGGAAACTTGAGTGTCTGAGCGCTTGAAATTGCCAATCCGGGGTGGGCACGCTTGTTAATTAAGCCCATACTCTCTCTCTCTCTGAGAAAAGGCCTGTACCCTGCAGTGGGACGTTAAAAAGTTTACATAAAAAAAAATGTGATTATTAGAAAATGTGTAGATTTCAATGAAAAACCTAAATCCAATATTTTTTTTAATATTAGATTTTTCACAGGAAAAGACCAGGATTTTGAGACAAGGAAAACCCCAAAATTATACCGTTTTATTTATGAAAACACGATTTCTTAAAATGCCGATTAAAATAGTCTGTGGTACAAGAAAAAGTCGTAACCACAGATTAAATAAACTGCCTCTTAGGAGTGCTTTAGAGAAATCTTGATTTCATAAATAAGGCCGATATTTTTTATGGTTTAATTTTTTTATTTCTTGTGTTTTTCTATATTATAATACAAAATGACTTCAACCAAATTTTGAGGGGAGTTCCATAATAAGACAAAACTTAAAAACTAATAATAATAACTAATAATAACTTCCACACAACACAATCACTTGTTCTGGTCCCAAACTAGGATACCCTGTGTTATGGTAACCAGGCAAGAATATCACAAACCTGGATATACACCCAGACTAAGCCATTTGTAATAATAACTATTTCTTCAGTATTCATAACTAAGATAAGAACAATATTTTTAACCAGTCCCTACAAACGATTCAACAAAGTCCTTTGCTAACCAAACTTCGCCCTAGTTTAAAATTTTCAAATCCATGATAAAATCCATGAATTCTGTAAGTAGTTTATCACTTATCTACAGCTACGACTCGTGAAAAATGAAGAAATTCGAAACTAGGTTTAAATAGCAATCGACAGAAACATCTAAGTTTGGCAGATAAGTGAATAATTGGAAATAAAAGATAATCTTATTTCAACGTCGAGTAGGTATCTACGCTTACATTTTCGTATTATACGACATATAGAAAACCGAAAATTCTGATAAACAAACTCACACAAAATTGACAGGCGTATTGAACGTGGTTGTAGGAGGTGTATTCAAGTTATAATTAAGATGTCAGCGTCTTTCCTAACAGACCCGTATCAGAAAACGAGGAAAACCTGTTCAAACATTTTTGTTTGATCTCCGTTTTGCCGAATATAAGATGGAGATTAATTATTTTCCCTTGCCCTTAATATTTCCTGATAATATCTATGTGTATTCAACTCTTGACGAGATCTTAATGAGATTAGTGTGTAGGTACCTATCTACTGTACTCTATCCCGTATTAAGGTTCCGTACCCGTAGGTGACAAGCTGGACCCTATTTCTGTTGAACCTAATAGGCTGGGTACCTATAGTAGTTAAAATTACCACAAAATGCAGTATTGTTTCTAAAATGCGCAGTTATTTACAACTTTTGTTCTACGACTTGATTTTTTTTTGTACAATTTTGCATTTATCCAAAGACAAAAATTACGTGCTAGGGTTTCACTTGACACTATAACGTTACGGGAAGCAAGGAACATATAAAGCTCGATTTTCTGACGAAAGCACGTCAAGGTTTACAAGCGTGCACTTGCGTTACGACCGACGGTTGGTGGGTAAAGTCTTAGCAACAAAGATGTAAATATTGATCAGCTCGACTGTACTTTACTTGCTCACATTATGGGCAACTTTGCAAAAAAATATAAAGTTTAGAACGGTAGGTTGATATTGGTCATTGATCGTAATGACTTCACCTGTAATCCATATAGTCGAGCATCCCAATCTGGTAAACTCAAATGCGGTAGAGGTTTCTCAAACGTTACAACAGACTGCATTTTCTTACAACTGAAACTTAATTACATCAAAAGTTACTACTAAAATATTCAACGTGAACTTTTCAGAAAATCGTTTCCAAACTGCTCGTGTCAAACAACTCTGACACAGCATTGACATTCCAAATAGTTCCCGTTGGCAGCTATAAAATTTTCTTTATTTGAATTCTCGCACCGTTTACCGTAGTTGTAGTCCAGTCATTAAAGACTTGTCTTTTTTCTTTTTAAACGTCGGAAATAACGGTTTAGAAATACATGTGAACCGAGAAGGCCACATTTTGGAGATTACGTGGGGTGGACTTAGAAATAGTCAAATTGTCGACCAATTTTCATAGTGCAGTTTCGCCATCTTGAAAAAAGGTTAATGTCAATTTTTTCACAATAACTTACGTATCTCAACCAAGAACCGAGTTATTGTAAAAAAATTGAACTTAACCCTTTTTTTAAGATGGCGGAAAATGTACATAGGAAATTTTGGTCGACAATTTGAAGTTAAGCTTTTCTAGGCACCCCCCACGTAATATTCAAAATTTAGCCTTCTCGTTTCACATGCATTTCCAAATGTAGGTATATAATGACCGGACTATTGGTGCTCTATCCGGTGCGTAAATTTTTGTTGGGAAAACAAAATGAGTTTGCAACTTTTCGAGACACGAGTTTCGTTTCAATGCACGGGTTCAACCATCGACGAAAAATAATAGATACTTACGCTCAGAACAAATACAATGTTGTTATGCCGACAGCCCACGACAGCCCTAACAATAAATAATAGTGTAAATAAACCTCCTTCTGGCGCAGTTGGGTAAAAACTAAACACTAAACATGCTTTTGTCAGTAATGCACTTCAGTGCATGTTACGAAGCTGAGATATAGGTATTTTCCACTTTTTAAATTAGAAAACAATTTTTTAGTATCGTAATAGCCACTGAAGCTAAGTCAAAGACGTAAGGCGCTTTGCAGATCCACTAAGCGTCCCACGCCTTCTGGCTTAGCTACTGAACGTTACGAAACTACCCGTAGTAAATAATTTTCTATTTACTTGTGAAAATTCATCAAATTCAAAAACATCACCTATAAGAACAATGTTTTTATTTCTATTATTTATTTTTTAGTCATCTTAAAGTGAGCCTGCAATAGCAGACACCTAATTAACAGAAGCTGAACTTCATAATGTTAAAGTTTGCCTAGATATAACAATAGAAATTGACAAGTGAAATTGATGATGCAATAGTATGGAATTTGACAGTTAGACAACTGGGATCGCTCAGGATTTGGTGCGCATAGACAGGCCCTCGGTCGATCCTACCACATTATTGTACTGTTATCCGAATTACACAAGTACACTTGCAAACTTTCGAATTCATCATCATCATCATCATCAGCCGGTGTCAGTCCACTGCTGGACGTAGGCCTCTCCCAAGACACGCCACTGAGCTCGATCTAAGGCTCTTCTTTCCCAGTCACTGCCCACCGCTTTGCGAATGTCGTCGCTCCACCTGGTCACAGGGCGTCCTACGCTACGTTTGCCGATTCGCGGTCTCCACTCTAGGACCAGTCTTCCCCAACGAATTCATACGACAGCATTAATATTGAGACTTAGTTTGTCAGTTACATACAAGGGAAGGGAATAAAGGCGTATATAAGGACTTTTCAGGGATCATATTCGTATTTGCCCATTACTACAGAAGAGAGATTTATGCTTAAACCGATTTGAAGTGGTGTGTCTTTGTACTGGCCGATTTATGGGTGGTTTGAACGCGGTTATGTAATTAGTAACTAAAAATGGCACCTATTTAGACTATTACTTTTAAGTATAGACATTAATAAAAAAATAGTTGAGAAATTTACTTTCGAGACGAGATTAATCTTGTTTGAAAAATGCGCGAACTAACCACCCAAAATAATGGTTTATAATCATATGGGCTCTGATATATTCAACAGTCGACGCACAGAGTACGTAAACTGGCTGTGGTTTTGTAATATTTGTTGTTCGACGCAAAACGGAGGATGGAGGAACAAGGAAATAAAACGTTGTCAAAATCCAGATCTGTGTCCTACTTTTCTGTTTAGAGCAAAAACTCCTGCCGCCGCTTACGACGCGGTCCGCCATTCTAACAAAAGTATAAGAATGCCGTAATATGCCCATAAATTTCCTTGCCTTTCCTAGCTAATGTCTTCTGGCAAGTTGCCAGTTGTTTTGCATTTCGTCACTGGGAAACGGGAGATCGTCTTTATCAGAAAGAAAGGCGTTAGATTTGATCGAAAGATATTATGAGTGTACTTTTAGTGTACCTAGACCTACGTGCGTATGTGTACCTCTTTATCGTTTTATCCTTTCTAATAACTTAGGGTTCTGTAACCACTAAGTGCCAATGGGATCCTGTCATTAAGGCTTTGCCGCGGACTATCCGTATGTCCGTTTGTCCTTTCCTCGAATAGTCTGGGAATTAATTACCTTTTGGGTTTAAAGGATGCCGTTTGGCACAATTGTTCCTTGGGTTATTTAGAGCTGATTTAGACCGATGGCAACCCGGAACCACAACAATGTGCCAAAGGTGTTTCTTTAAAATAACAAAATGCAGGGTTCCCATACAAGAGGTGCCACTAATTCCTCAAAATAGTACAAAATTTTTATTGTAAAAATTAGTTTTTCATGCAATAAATTGTAACTTGACGCGGCGGATTGGTAGAAAACATCAAAAGGGGGAAAAATTCTTATGGGAAGTGGTTTATTTTATCCATAGGAAACGGCTTTCAAACTTTGCATTATTTCAACAATAACAACTACAACTTTGGCCTTGTGATGAGATGATTTATACGCCATCTAGTGGCACCTTCACTCACACTATATGGGTGAAGGGACCATCGGACGCTGCAGTGCCTTGGACATTGTTTTTTAGATGGTGTAGGCTTGCCCAGCACCGATCCTATCCCGACAGTTTAGTCGGCCTAGCCCACAGGAAAGACAAGTCAATACGTGCTGAGCCAACCAAGCCGCGGGTTTCCTCACGATATTTTCCTTCACGGTTAGCGTGTGGTATTGCTACTACAAATTCGCAGATAAAGTACGTAACTTTGAAAATAAACAAAGTCATAGGTACATGCCCCCACTGGGAATCGAACCTGATATTTCAACAATAGGTTGTGCGTATATGTATTGTATGTTGATAGGTACCACAGAACATGTAATACAGATTATAATATTCTTATTTATAAAAATTCGATGCCACTAAAACATCCTAAGAAGGAGTTAGTGCCGCTTATAACAGAAATTCCTCTCAAAAACTGGCTTTAACTCCATCTCAAGAGTATAATAATGGGATCGGCTTTTTAAAAATAAGACCGTAAATGTTCTGTGGGTGGTAAACCCTCCGCGCTGGATTAACCATCCGTGTGGCGCCGGATTAAGAATAGCGTCACTCCATTTCTTTCCGTGGATGTCGTAGAAGGCGACTAAGGAAATCAATTACCAGGAGACGGGCAGCAGCGTCTTCCTGAGATTCCAACCGCATACTGCGATCGCTAACCCGCCTACCAAGTGTGGCGATTATGGCAAAAACCCCTGATGATTGTAAAACCCTGAGGGAGGTCTATGTCCTGCAGTGGGCGTCAAATGTAAACCCTTCGTACGTGCGTATGACTCGCACTTTTGCACTGGTTCTTAAAACCAAAACATAATATTATGCCGGCTGGTACGTGTATAACTGAAGCTATTACATTTTTTCCGCTTTATCAAATTTATTTCATGACCCTTGGAATGAAAAGATTGTATTGAAGAGATTACTAACTAAAGTTCCACATGACCTTTATAAAACGCCGTTTTATTTACAGGATTAAATGTCACAGGTAAAAAACGGCAGCCACTCTGGCTGAATATTACCATAAAATCGATACGGATCTAATATTTGAATTTGAATACAATATCTCGGCGAGGCCGGTTCGTAGCTGCTGTACAATATCATTAAGGCACGTACCTAAAATACCTAGGTCACATACGAAGATCCTTATTATGTCTACCTACCTACATAACGTTGGTGACTTTGTGAGAGCAGAAATGTAAGCTGATATTTGTTTACAATTTCAATGTTGCCCCCTTAACAAATTAACATACTTTCAATTTGGTATAAGTGGAAATATTTTATTTACCACACATTTTACAACGATAATAAATGTTAAGTTTTCTTTCCTTCACATGTCGTGGTGAAAAGGAAGTCCCGTCCCTTGTAAACAAGTACGACTGGTACAATCTTAGCACAGCACAAGGTAGTATTTTCATGCGAGCATTGCCAGAAATAAGTTAAGTTTGATTTGCAGCATTTAATTTCCTTTAAAATTGTGTTTCCATCAGATACATTTGTGAATTACATATTTCTTGGTGTACCAAGACTTGGTGCTGTCTTGTCTGTCGTAAAACAATTACAAAAAGTAATTTTGTGAGGAAATAACATCAGACTTTCTGAAATCAAACGGCGTAAAAAAAACGTTGCATGTGTCCAAATTTATCGATAGTGAAGGAACGGCTCCTTCAGTATCGATAAATTTGGACAAAATATTTTTTTTTACTTACCCTACGAAAGACTGCGTCAAAAAAATCCAGCCAAGTGCGAGTCAGACTTGCGCACGATGGGTTCCGCACCATTATCTATACAACATTAGACACAAAGATCGGAAAAAACGGCTAAAAATAACGTTTGTTGTATGGAACCCCCACCCCCTAAAATATTTATTTTATTTTAATTTAATTATTTATTTTTGAATCGTATATAGGACTAAATATTCTGTGAAAATTTCAAGCGTCTATCGGTTGCCGTTATTAATATAGCCCCCCTTAAATATTTATTTTATTCTGTTTTTAGTATTTGCTGTTATAGCGGCAACAGAAATACCGCTATAACAGCAAATACTAAAAGCAGAATTTTCAAGTCCCGGCATGGGTGGAATTTTTAACCTCTAAGTAGGTTTTTAAAATTGTAATTATCCCCTGTTTTTCGTCTAACAATCTGTTAATGTACTGTTAATAGCTGACAGGTTGGCCAAAGTGCACACAAAAACAACTGACAGCTGAATACAGATTTTTAGTGACCGGTTTTTAGTATAATTTTAGATGATTTTTTTTGGTTGACGCTAATTTATTTTGACTATATCTATATATAGTAATCCCGAATAGTCCCAACAACCTAGTCATAAAAAGAATTTTCAGAGATAAAATCTCGTGAGTGAGGCCACAAAACATAGGAATTCCCTGTTCTGTGAGTGAGGCAATGCTGCCAGCCTTCTCGGTACTCTACTGGCCGACAGCGATCGTGCTCAAATATTTTATTTAAATAGGTTTCGTAATTTAAAGGTATTCTTTTAAATTATTTCTAACTTTTTAGCGCTGTAGTGTTTTAAAGTCGGTTTTTATTTTTTATTATAAAAAAGAACATGTATTCGTTAACTCAGAAGTTTGATTTCTTACAGCTTCAAGGGACTGTAGACTTGAGTATATGGTTTTAATTTCAACTCGATACCTCCACGCGTTCCCGAGATTAAGTGTCTTGGCAGACAGACAGACGGACGCACAGGAGGACGAACAAGTTTTTTTTCCTTTTGAGGTACGGAACCCTAAAAGTAAAAGACTAATACATATAAACGTCAAGCTCCAAAGCCAAGTGCAAGTCAATTCTCGCTAACAGTCTCGAACTAAATGAAAGAAAACACAGTTTTGGTAAGTTATATAACTTTAAAGAAAATACAGTTTTGCTAAGTTGTCTAACTTAGCAAAACCGTAGGTATTTTCTTTTGTAAATAATGTAATTAAGTAATCTATGGAACCCTCGGTGCGTGAATCCAATTTGCACTTAGCCGCTTCTCTAAAAGGAATATTCCCCGTTTTTCATCTCGTTTAAATTTGATGCAATAATAATATCGTTGGCTACATGACGAGCTACTTAGTTACTTATTTCATAACGCGTCGAGATGAATATTTAATCAGGGAGGCAAGCTTCATCGGGTATAAGGTTACTCTTCGTGGAATACCCTGTACATTATGTAAAGTGTGCCACGCTATATACCCACGTGTACGGGCTATATTTTAAACATGACGTTGAGAGAGCTTAGTAACAATTAAGTTGTAAATATAAAGCGAAATTTGTGCTCGAAAGGTCGAAATATTACGTCGTATTTAAGGGACGCGGTGTTTTGCGGTTTTTCCTGGAATTTGTCGTACTAGCGATTAGCGCATTAAAGGGGCTTGTGTTCTTGAGTGTACCTACGAATAAAGTCTAAATAGATTCCCATTAACGGAAGTTAATATTGGATATCTATGGTTGTCAGCCATAGCTATACATTTGGTAATTGTCAATTTCCTTTACCTTCAACTCAATGTAACTGTTAACTGTATACATAATAAGATAATTGTTTACAAACCATTACAATTACTAATGGCAGCTTTGATTTTATTTATTCGAGCGCCTATAGAATTTATCATAGCCAAGACGCGTTGTTGACACTTGTTGGAACCATGTTTTTATGCTCCTCTAACTTTACAGAAGACTTCGATAAACATTGTATACTAAGTTGTTTATTGAACTGGTTTGTTTTTATAAGAACTGCTAATAACGTAATAGTATCTGTTTGGCAGCCGGGCAAATGGCTCGTATTAGGTTAGTGTAAATAGGAGACAATTATACTGACCACTTGCTCAAGTGGTCTACGCTAATGTTCTAACTTGCTGGTTGGCGCGTTGCCGTGCGCTGATTTTCTGCCCTGGAATATGTTAGTGCAAGACTGCGTGATACCATTTTCAAGCCACGAACTTTAACAATTTTAATGTTTCATTGCATTGCCGCTTAGGATCAGTTGCGCAAACGCGACAAGCCTTTGTGGCGTTAATGTATTTACAACATCTGACCAAGTCAGTGGTTTTCCAGTAAGCTTGTAGGGACTAACATCTTAACAGTTGCAAGTCAATACATTTATGAAAATATAATGTGTGTTAGAAAAAACATCAGCAATTTCGAAAATGTTGGTAGCCATCACAATATTGATACTAGGAATAAACATAAATTGTCATTTTCACGTTTTAGACTTGCAAAAAATAATACATCCTTTATGGGGCACTGTGTACGGTTCTACAATAAGATTCCTCAAGATATATTAGAGTTACCACCGACGTGGACGTGGTCCACCACTCTGTGCAAAAAAGCCTATTATAACATTAAGGATTATTTGGAAGACAAGGATGTCTGGTATTTAAATAATGTTAACAGGAACGATTGTATCTAGTGTAGTGTAACTTTAAGTTGAAAATTCTGTTAATTAAGCAAACCTGTTTTGAAAAGAATAAATGTGGAGTTTCTTTGTTAGCTTCTTCTCCGCATAATCTATTAATTGTGAAACTAACAGCTTTGACGTTCATTGAGTAAACATTTTGTTTTTATAGTGAACAAAATTTTTGACTTTGACTTTGCTTTGTAAACTATTATCTTTACAGAATAAGCCTCCAGGCAGTGATAGTAGTATCCAGGTCAATTTACCTGAATGCCGAGAGATACGAGTTACCATTTTACAGCTCTGTCCCGGGAGAAAAATTCATTCAGCTCGCTTAATTGAAACTGCTCTAATAAGTAAACGTAACGCTCCCTTACCGACGCTTCGCTTCAGTCCACGTGAAATATTCGTGGCTTTTCTGACGGTGGGATATTTTAGAGGAAACTTTTTCACTAGCGTAATATTTAGACAGAGTACCAGTTCCTTGTTTATATTGGCAGCCTTGAAAAGCAAGATAGCCGAATTGGTTGCCAGCCGCCGGATAGAAGGCGAAGACATAATGTCTAGAAGCTGCTGTACACTTTTACAATTTGCTGCTGGACAATTTTGTAAAAAACATCATAGAAGGAAAGAGATATAGAGGAGGGCCACGGAGATAAGCTCGTCTCTGTAGGTACATGTTATTTCTAATGGAATGTACTGTTAGACATTTGAAACCGCGTACTGGGTGCGATGAGACGGCAGTAAAAAAATGTAAAATACAAGTACTTACGTCTTATTGTCGTTGTGCCTCAGTAGGTGCGTCGAGGAGGCTTCTTTATTTTATTAATACGTTTATTGCTCATAAGTAAATAATACAATAGTAGTGTGGCGGACTTGACACACCATACACGTTATAAAATTATACTCTGTCGTAAGATACTCAGGTACTTTTGGGTATTCCATATTCTCTACACAATAATATTATATTTACTACTATTCAATCAGAGTTATCTGCTCTACTAAGTTACATATTAAAGGGTGACAGAAAAAACACCATGTTCATCCAGAAAATCAATCTGAAGAAATTTATTCGCTATCTATCATCTATGGGCAATTTCAATGCTGTAAGGAGCAGGTACATAAGCTTTTCCCCATAGTTAAAATGGAGAACTTGCACAAAAAAATGTCAGAGATGTTAAAAGATAAATAATCGTGTTTGATTTTTTTCTCTACATTCTAGTCACGTGGTACAAAGACGCGCCATACAAATCTTACTCAAACTATGGCGTCACAACTTGCACGTAACACCTTGTAATGTATAAAGCGTTCATCAATATTCGAGTTTTCTCGTAAAATAATGTTTTTATTAATATACACACTTTTTAGAAAACATTTAGAATTCTATGAAAAAACGAAAACTAACATTTTTTTTATTATTAGGGTAACTTGATTTTTTGCATTACCTTCCCTACACTTATATAAAGAACGCTATTTTTTTCTCACGTACACCATAGTCTGGGGGTATCGTCGGATTGTTCTATAAAAAATGTTGTAGGTGTCGGAAGATCATTTTTCGATTTTGGGTTCCGTTTGCGAAATATTAAGCTTTAAAGCGAAAATTTTTGTCCGAGTAGGCCGTCCCCTTCTTCTCCCGGCTAAACGGTTGATTGTAAAAAACGTGAAAAAATTCAGGGCACTGCCCTCACCTACATGGGCCAAAGTCGAAGATGTAGGCACATGAATCATAAGGCTAAAATGGAGATGAGCGGGGCATTTCTTTAGACCGGAAGACGGTTGGTGGGCAAAGATAGCCACTTAGTGGTAACCAAGAACGAGTCCAGGGTCGGTTGGCAGACCACCAGCCCGGTGGGCCGATGATATTGTGAAAGCGGCTGGGAAAAATTGGACGAGACTGGCAAGGGACCCGAAGGGTTGGCCTGAAAGAGTTAGCTGGAAGAAAATACTTACTAGTATTAAGCTCGCTTTTGTACAAACACCTCTTGTGCAATAAAGTATTTTTGAATTGAATTGAATTGAATTGAAAGAGAAGAGGCCTATGCCCAACAGTGGGCTCGGTTTATGGGCTGATTACATAGATAGATGTAATGAATTTAAAGGAAAACTATCACGGCTAAGTAGGCTTTACAAGTTAACGAGTAATAGGCGACCAACTTATAAAAGGAAAACTTCGTACGAATCCATTGAAAATTACTTTTATGAAGTTGTTAGATCTGTACTCGCAGATAAAAACCCCTCTTTCTACGGAACCCTACACGTGACCCCACACGCACTTGACCGGTTTTTATATGAGTATTTTAATTAGAACAGCTTTGGACAAATGCTTATGACAATATAAAGTTATGTTTATGATTATTTTTTTACATCCTTTGTAGTACAGATAGGGTTGTATACATACCTTAATTCCACCCGAAGATTATGCTAAGTTAATTTAATAAAAATGGGTAAATAGCATGCTCCGCAATTATGTTAACTCCGGCTTTTATACACTGGTGTTTCAAAAATATTACATATTGTGTCTCGGAAAATGTAAGAAACAAAAACCAACAAGGAATATTCTATCTGCTTACTTACAAATACTACCTATACACTTTGGCCTTTGCATCTACACAATGAGATGATTAATACCCCGTTTCACTGTAATACCTACATCTTGCTTACGTTGAGTGTTAGGCAATCGAATAGAGTAGGGCGAGTTTGATCTGAAGAAGAGTTCCATTTCGAACAATTGTGAAGTAAAATTTTAAAGTTACTGTGAAAGACATTAGGGCAACGAGAGATTGCCGCGGCATAAAACTGTCAAGAGGATATCATCTGACAAAAGTTATGGAAACAATTAAAACTTTCGCTATGCGACGATCTAAAATTAACAATGCCGACTGGAATTAACGCAGGGCAGTCTACACTCTACTACAGCATCTGTTAATTGATCATTTTACCCGATTAGTAAGAAGGTACTGACAGTCATTTCTACGCATTATTTTTAAAAAAAACGTGATACACTCGAAAGAACACAACCCTTCATGTTTTTGTTGCAAAGTCACCCGTAACATAACTGAGTAGAGTGCACGTACTTATAGTTGGTTAAGGTTGATGTTAAGTCTACTGTAGTGAGTCATATGTGCATGCAGTTGATGTACTGTATGAAAGAACGAGCAAACACAGAGGCGCATGGTGAAAACAGAGAAGTGCGCCCTCTGAATGGCCAGGCTGATGCGCTGGTCGAGGTAACTACGAGGTAACGAGGCTCTTGGATCCCCTGAGGAGTCTGTGAGGCGCGTCGATACTTCTTTGTGAAGTTTACGCTCCCCACAGAACTATCGTCTCCATTCGAAACGGCGCAAATAGGTAGCTGTCCCCATGGACAGAGTATTTGCGCTGTTTGAGGCCTTCTGCCATAGCTGCCGCCGCGCCCGCGGCCCTGCTGTTGTGCGCGATATGGTAAGGCGCCAGTGTTTCAACGCAGGTTAGGTACGTGCCACACCAGCGGCCTCCCGACACATTCTTATTTAAACTGTGCTCCCGTTCAGCCACGGTAATCTCAAAAATAATTAGTTTTAGGGTTCCGTACCCAAAAGGTAAGAGACCCTATTACCAAGACTCCGCTGTCCGTCCGTCCGTTCTTCTGTCACCAGGCTGTATTTCATGAACCGTGGTAGTTAGACAGTTGAAATTTTCACAGATGATGTATTTCTGTTGCCGCTGTAATAAAGAATACTAAAAACAGAATAAAATTAATACTTAAGGGGGCTCTTACAAAAAAAAAACGTGATTGTTTTGCCGTTTTTTGCTCGATATTAATAACGGCAACAGGTAGACGCTTGATAATGTTACCGAACCCTTCGTGCGCGAGTCCGACTCGCACTTGGCCGATTTTTTTTGTTGTTATTTTAGTTGTTTATTCACCTATGGATTCTTGGCACCCCCCGCCTTGTCGTTACGGTGGCTTCTGCCGAGTCCAGGGGCAGCAGGGCTGCTGGGAACTGGGTGCTGGGAACTGGGCGCCGAGGTATTTGTGTGTAATTCATTGGGGGAATTAACCTTGATCACCACGCTAGGCAGGCCGGTTGGTGATAGCCACGTCGCACAGGCGATGCTTCTGCCCGTCGCCAACCATCGGTTTTTTCCTAACTGTTTGGATACTCATATATCGTCATCGTCTATTAACGGCAGGGTGCAACACAAGCAGGTGAGGTTAGCATTTGGGCTCGGTTAGTATGACGAGCCCCTTACACACCAACCATGACATGTTTGTATACTGAGATCTATTTTAGTCTTCACACATTTAATCGAACATATTTAACTCGAAACACGCCTGACGCCTGAAACGCTTGACTACGGCCCTGGGCAAGCACGATTCACAAGGCGTCAGCTCTAAAGTTCGCTGCAAGTTGTTATATTGCTTGCACTACGTCAACGTTGAACAACGGTTTATTTACGACTAAACACTTAACTTGCTGCATAAAGATTTTGCAGTAAAAGCGAACAAGACATCAGATGGGATAATTTTTCACTAGTGTTCTTTGCTGCACATCATAGTCTTCTACGTGATTATATCTTGAATAAGTTACGCCCGCTTGGGACGCTTTCTGTCGGAGTGTTGCCGTAGGTAGGTAAATGCCGGAATAGAACCTAGGACCTTCGGTTGTGAGGCAAGCTTTCTACCGATGCGCTAACTTTGCTCCGCCGTTTGTTTTTAAGATTCCGTACCCGAAGAGTGCCAACGGAACCCTAAACAAAGTCTGTCAGTCTGACCTAAAAAATAAATATTTTTTTGCTCATGTAATGAACAATCGAACCCTTTTCCCAATGTATTTGCCATTCTAGTCAGTGAGTTTACCTGGACTGAATGCGTTCTGCGTGATTAGACAAATCAACCCAAATCAACTAAATGAACTGTTAAACTGGGTATTAAATAGAATGTTCCTTTGAACAAGTTGATGATAAATTTTGGGGATTTCAGAAACATTATTTGTGTAATCACTTGTGATTTTAGAAACCGAGACAGAAACTATTAATGTGCTGTTCATAATTATAAATTAAGCATATTTTTACATATTTTATGTCACTTATATACCCACGCCACCCGTGTGGCGTCGGATTAAGAATAGCGTCACTCCATTTCCTTCCGGTGGATGTCGTAAAAGGCGACTAAGGAAATCAATTACCAGGAGAAGGGCAGCAGGTCTTCCTGAGATTCCGACCGCATACTGCGATCGCCAACCCGCCTGCCGAGCGTGGCGATTATGGCAAAACCCCTCATGGTTATGAAAACCACGAAGGAGGCCTATGTCCTGCAGTGGGCGTCAAATGGCTGATGATGATGATGATGATATACCTACGCCCCACTGAATGGCAAAGGCCTTCTCTCGGAGGGAGAGAGTATGGACTTAATTACCACGCCATCATATTTTCTCCGTTAAGAAAGAGTGAAAACATAGAAAGAAAACATTTAATTTAAGTTTCCCTATGTGGACACGCGTAAAAATCTTGTCCAGATGACGGCATAATAAGTGATACTAATTTTGAGTTTCACTGGACACACGTGTGTCCAGTCTCTTGTGTTGAGTTGGTGAATAACCCACACGAACTTTAACCCTTCTCATGTCAAGCATGTCAAAGACATTCCATATGACACATTCTTATGGTCCTCCACATGACCTCTTCGCATTAATTCAAAACGGCTATTGAAACGATGGCCTAATTACTAAGAGCATCCGACCATTTAGTTCTGTTACGATGCGATATGTCGTGGATCTGTAGTCTCGCCTCGCATGTGGGACCCATTGGACCGAAGGAACCACGACTATCGCTATCTATTCGGAGTGTCGTGACTGGCTGGTGCCAGCTATAAATTGAGAAACATTAAAATAATTTGTAGTCGACAGCACATCGATATTTACATACATACATGCACCCCACTCAGCACCTAGCGTTACGGGAAAGTTTGAAATTTTTTTTTTATGTAAACCTTGTCATTATTCTGTTTTATATGTTTCTTGCGACCTGAAATAAATATTTTTCATTTTAATGTCTAAATACCTAGATATCTCTGAAATATTGGGTATGATTGCCTCGTTGGTCCAGCCGTTAAGGCGCTTAACTACCAAAACAGAGGTCGTGGGTTCGATTCATACTGGGGGCCGCCGTATATTTGTACAAATTGCCTCAGTCTGGGTTTATTTCCATGTTTGTGATGTTCTTGCCTGTATGATGTTAATTTAGTCTCTGTCTGATATATGTCTGTCTCACTCTCTTTCTTTGTGCACGCATCACGCAAAACACTGAATGGAATAAAGTTAAACTCACTATTATAGCTAAGGTCCCCGTGTAACATGTAAGCTAACATCACGCTTAAGTCCATGGGGGGGCTAAGACAATCACCATAAGCTGTGAGGTCATTTAACAGTGGTTTTACCATAATTACGGATACATTTAACCAGGTTATGAAGAACCAGTCAGTGTACGCACTACCCGTAGGAAATATCTTTATCTGTCGTCGTGGGATTCGCTATATTGCGATGTGCCTAAATAATTAAGCCGTGTTACACGATGTGCAAAATTGTGTCTCATTTTGTAAGTCACTTAATTGTTTTACTAACAAGAATTATAAAAATAAACCGCTAATGCAATGGAAGTAAAATTAGTACTGCACACATTTAAAGGTGATGAAAGAACTGAATTTAGAATTAAAGTGTCAGAAGTAAACATTCTGTATAAACAACATAACAATGCAAACATAAAAATAACTACCGATAGTTGCATTCCAAAACGTAATGAGATTCTGAGACAAAACACATTATGTCTAGAGTACTATGTACCATCCACCACGAATAATCACACATAGTTTATATGTGCACAAAAGATGAAAACGTTTCAATATTGTTTATATTTGTTAGAAAACATTGTTTTTTGAATTTTATTTTTTTGGCACCGGACAAATGGGGGTCAAATTTTTACGTTTACTTTTTTATTTTATTAGTATGATTATGTTGGCTATGTTAACTTTTTTTTGACATTTAGAAAAAAGTTTAGGTCGAATGAGGCGGTAGAGCACGCGCCATCACTCATGTGCCATGGAGAAGACCTTGTCGTTATTGACATAAGAACGAAAATGTTTTGGTTCAATGAACTTCAGTGGTGGTGCGGACTCTACGTTTGAAGACCTTTGCTTACCCTTTACGGGAAACTAACAAAACTGCGTGTGCAAGATGGCTAGCCATCACAAAGATTTTTATCGAATCATCGTTTTTTTCATAAAAAGATAAAACCATCTTTAAGATGCGCACTACATCCTTTCAAATTCCTCACTTTTGACTGTTAGATAATAACACGATTACGATGATATCGCGCTTGACGCGACAGTAGAGATATCCCGTAATAACACACATAATATGCCCTATATAATTGGAATAATCAACGATTAAAACATTTTGATCTTCTGCCGAAACAAGCTGACCTGCTTACGAGCAACTAGGTCACACACTTTTTCGAGCATGTAAATGCTTTGGAAGGAGCAGATATGTTTTATATTCATTATCTGACTCACTAGTTAACCAATTATTGGTGGCGTCTGTCGTGAGTTTCAAAACTTCATTAGCCTGCATTATCTCAACCGTCGACACTCACCCATTGTTGAACCTGTGTTTCGGCACAAGTGAGGGCAAAAAAAGGGGCAACAAGGTTCGTAGCCAGTTGGGGTAATCGGTCGTTCGGATGACCGACGTTCGGATAATCGACGTTTCACTTTATTATGTTTGGGTGGCTCAGTCTAATTTAATCTATTGTTCTAGCCCGAATATTCATGTTGGGCATAAACTTCCACAAAGCACGTTACATCTTTCTGGCCATCCTCATCCTGCCGCTACCAGCAATTTTCCTTGGATCGTTGATCCTCTGAGCTGATAGGCGTCCGATCCTGCGTTTGTTAATATTTCGCAATCAGCTTAAAATTACAAATCACTATTTTACATTGAATATTCTATTCCACCTTGAATGAGTTTGGGCGAGCGACCAGCTGCGCCAACGGGAGACGGCGTGATGAGGTAGAATAATATAATAGGAAATTTAATACAACCGCGAAAAGGTTTCAAGGGACTAAACTTAGAATGGATAGACCATGACCTTGATTAAGGGTCAGGGCACTAAATATTAGATTAGATTAGAAAAATCTTTGTTAGACAATAAGCTACAAATCTTTGTACAAATAACAAAGGCGAGCTTATTTCTTATGAGTATTTACTTCCAGCTAACCTTGGGTAATGTGGATAGCGGAAGGTGTAGTGTTAGGAGTTATTGCGAAAAATTACAAAGACCAAAATAATATAATAAAATTCATAGTTATAGTACAATTCTTAATATACCAAATACAACAACATAAATACCTAGAATACACACTGTAATATATAAATCACAGTATTTTTCTCGAACTACTCTGAAACGGCTACACCGATTATTATGATTTTTTTGTGTATATTTAGTAGGTCTGAGAATAGCTCGTAGACTAATTAATATGGCAAAATAACGTTTGCCGGGTCAGCTAATCTATAATAGATAGTGGACAGTTCCGTTTTAGTATTGACAAACCGGGTGCATGTCGTCCTAGTAAATACACTCTATTCGATCTATTCGGTCAGTGGTCATTCACTTCACATTGACCTCGCTTTCGCAAGATAATGCCAAATAACTTCACAAATCTCGATCGAAATTCCAATCCTTTAGCGCAGTTAGTCCACCAACCCTGTCCATGATATCAGAAATGCATTTTCTTGCCACAAAGAGCATTGTGCGGTGCATTTGACATCCACGCGAGCGTTAAGGGTTCATCGAGTCCAATTTCCGGCGCAGTAGACGGAATCCTTCGGATCGTGCTTACTGAGAAAACAACATAGGAAATGGATTTAAAATGAGAACATATTATATGCACCGGATAAAAAAAATATCTTGGCGTTTGCGGGAAATAAGCTGCTGTTTTTTAGTTCCTCGCACAGTTCGCATATATTCTTTTTGGTTTGGAAAGGTAGCCAGTGCCGGATTCGGGGATCTGGAAGCCCTGAGACCCTACTACCGTAGTGTACTAGCAGTTGGCCCACGCCCCCCGACCTAACCTGCCACTTGGATGAGGTCATCTGTAAAACAATAAATCCTATACCAAATCTTATTTAGTCTATCAATATTTGCTGGCGTTGCGGACAGTATCGCCACAAATTAGCCGACCTGTTGGTGTATATACAGTTTTCTCGGAGGAACTACTAACTGAAGACGCCACGGCGTTACCCTCTGTCATGCACGGGATAAGATTCGACCATGCTCGTTACATAAAAATGTTATCGTTGAGTCTCGGTTTCTTGTGAAAGTGCTTCGTAACGAAGTTTACAGTGCAAAGCTCTGTGAGAATGCATATTTGTACGACTGATGAAAAAGTGGTGTTACATAGGTATCATATTTGAGTATATATTTCTGTCTAATAAAACTCATATTTATTGCTAAAAATTAATTTTAACCATTACTCAAATAGCGGGAGTCACTTTTTTAGTCTCATTAAGCTTTTTATCGCTCAGCGCTATGCGAGATTAGTTTACCAGTGACGCTCTAATCTATACCTACTTTTTATAGGTTTTTATTTGATCGTTTTTTAGGGTCCTGTACCCGAAGGGTGCCAAACGGGACCTTATCATTAAGACTTCACTGACCGTCTGTCTGTGTATCTGTCTGTCACCAGGCTGTATCTCATGAACCGTGATAGCTAGGTACTTAGGAAGTTGAATTTTTTTCAGATGATGTAGGTATTTCTGTGGCGGCTATAACAACAAATACTAAAATAGAATAAAATAAATATTTAAGGGGGGATCCGAAACAACCTTACTTGCCCCGAAAATCCGTAAAAAATATGTTTACGGTTTTATTTTTAAATTTTGCTTGTGTTTTTCTTTGTCTTCTATGGTATAAAAGCAATGCCACTTCAAAATAAGTTTGACGCAAGTTCCCCATTAATGAATCTATGCTGAGAATAATTTAATGAATTAATCAATTAAGACCAAACTTGATTGTCATTTGAGGAGACTGTGACTATCTTCCAGTCAAATCATCAGGCTTTGGTCACGAAATTTCGTTGAAGGGTCTAATGTTGTCCGTTGAGGAGAGTATCTATTTAAAATACTTAAATTCAGCTGGGAATATCGCGCAAAATTCCCAAATATTGTCCAATGTGCTAAAACTCAAAGAGTCGCTGTTTTCTATTGAAGTTATCCCATATCCGGCTTCTTATCTCATCACAACATCCTGTTCAACGCTCATTAAGGCACTAGTGATATGTCCAAACCCGATAGGGTTAGCTATAGAATTTAAAAAACCGGCCAAATGCCAGTCGGACTCGCGCACGAAAGGTTCCGTATCATTATCTATACAACATTAGACACTAAGATCGAGAAAAAACGGCAAAAAATAACTTTGTTGTATGGGAGCCTCCCTCAAATATTTATTTTATTTTCATTGTTTATTTTTGAAGCGAATATAGAACTAAACATTCTGTGAATATTTCAAGCGTCTACCTGTTACCGTTATTAATATCGAGCAAGAAACGGCAAAAAAATGCGGTGTGGGAGCCCCCCTTCAATATTCTATTCCGTTTTTAGTATTTGTTGTTATATTGGCAACAGAAATACATCATCTGTGAAAATTTCAACCACCTAGCTATTACGGTTTATGAGATACCGCCTGGTGACAGACAGACGGAGAGATAGACAGACAGACGGAGAAGTCTCAGTAATAGAAAGCCGTTTGGCACCCTTCGGGGACGGAACTCTAAAAACCACTGATAGGTTAAAAAATCTTCCTTTTTAACCTATCAGTGGTTTTAGACTATGGAACACCTCTCTGTGTATCCCTTGTGCCAGTCCAAATGCAATCGAGAAGACTTGCTGGAGGCCACAGAAGACGCTGGAGTGCGCAAGGCCGAGTTCTGGGCAAATGAAATCTAACTGAATTTTGGTCACCGACACGATAAGAAGATGGGTAGTAAGATGACGCGAGTCGCGCGTTTTAAATATTAAAAGAGCATCTTTCCTGTTTATTTATTGTCAAATTCTGACGTTTTAGCGCCACTAAACGCGTGACCTACACTTTGGTACATAACTAAGCTGCTGCTGCGTAATAAGTTTGAGCGGGCGACGAGCTGCACCGACCGGAGACGGCGTGGTGAGATAGGAAAAAGTAAATTTAATAAAACCGCAGAAAGTTCTCAAGGGACAAAATTTAGAACGAAGATATACCATGGCCTTGATCAAGGGGAAAGGGCACTCCGTATTCTAATAGTCGCGGGCACAGCTAGTTACTAATTAAGCTTTATGAAACGGGGTCCAGAATTAACATTGCAATCTAAATAATGGGCGCAGATAAGAGTTTGAGTACTTAATGTTCTTAAAACTCTACTGTTAGCAGCCACAAAATCACTATATTATAACCTAGATCCTATTAGCTGCCTTTGTGTGTTTCATCTAATTTTGAGATATTTCATGCTCTCCGAGACAAACAAAGGTGAAGAATCTAATATACAGAATACTGTCAACGCTCGCTACGTATAGATAGACGCAGAAGAACCTCATAAGTATCGGCCTTGGACTCTTCTGAGAAGTAAATACATAGAAGAAGAAATAGAAAACCTTTTCTTCTAATTGGCAGACCTGATGCAATGTGGTCTTTGCTCAACTGTGGGACGCAAGACTTGACACTACACAAAAGAGACGAAGTAAAAAATGCATTTTCTTGTACTTTTTCTGACTTACTTTCATGCTTAATTTTCAATCTGTTTTGAAGCAATTTCTTTTGTTCCTTCCTAATTATTTTTTAAGGGTTCAAAAGTTCTTAGGCTTTTTGGTAAAACTACTAGTTAATTCCCCAAAAAAAAAAAAAAAAATTGGCCTTTGCATCTACGTATTGAGATGATTTATACAGCGTCCAGTGGCACTTTCACTCACACTAAATGGGTTAATGGACCATTCAGATGCTGCAGTGCCTGGAACATTGTTTTTGTGGTGAAGTACTCGTAGTCTTGCCCAGCAACTATACTATCCTGACAGCTTAGTCGACCTAGCCCACAGGAAAGACAACTAAATACATGTGAAGCCAACTAAGCTACGGGTGTCCTTACGATGCGTCCCAAAGCTAGCATAACAAATGATTCTTCACCGATTCAAGCGAGGCTACCATAGTCATCTCAAACCCTGTTCCCAAACATTCCCAATTCGGTTTTTTTGCCAGAGGCTTAGTGGTCGACGCGTTGATTCCAGCCAGTCGCGCTCGCGCGTGAGGCGTCGTGGAATTCGAATTTCGAACTCGGCGGCGGGCGGCAGTCTGGCCGCGACCACTGCGCTCAGCTGATGTTCTCTACGTGACAGTGTGCGCTGGCGGGTTAACTCCGTGACGCTTAAATTAAAAGTATAAACTTTTAAAACAAAAACTTAGTGATGTGCCAACATGTCTGAAACAATGACTAAATTTGGCTTTGACTGTTCGTGATGTTTCAAATGGTTTAGTGTTTAAGTGGTTGTCCTTCGGAAGTTTGTATTGTACTTAGTGTAAGTAACTTCGTGCCGAAGTGGATTTGCAAGTTTGTGCACCACACCACGTGTTTTTAATTCATCGCACTGTGTAAGTATACATTTTACTAATTTTATTAAATTGCAATATGTACCCACAATATCGACCGGTATTTAATGAATGAGTTGGATAATATTCTTATATTGTAATTTAATTGTTGTTATGAGGATTACCTCCGTTTGAAATCTAATTGTTCAATGTTAAATAAGATGTTGACCACAAATTGATTACAATTTTTCGTTTAAATTATCAATGCTTACAGAGAAACGCAGGTAGAATGGTGAGAAATCAAACCTATTAACGATGTTTTTAATTTTGTTTCTGAACTGAGCTATTATTGTGTACCGTCCAGGCACGTGTAACAATACCTATATTATTATGTGTATTCTATAGGTACAGTTTAACCGGAATAACTGAGCTGATTTGGTGCAGTGCTCATACATACCACTGGTTATTGCAACAAATATACAATCTAAATTGTAATGAAAAGAGTCCTGTTTTGTTGCCGTGGGTAGTTTAAAAATATACAATGATAATACAGATTAGCTACAAAATTTGAAACACGGTGATGATTTTTTTTTATATTCCACCACGCTACTCTCATTTAGATAGATAGAGAACACTTACCGTGATGTTTTTGTATCATCGAGTCACTGATTTTGCATGTAACCAGATATGCCCGCGACTTCAACCGCGTTGATATCAGAGATAATGTGTCGCCTATATCTACCCAAATGATAATTGTGATTATATTTAAGTTCACCCTGAATGGATCACTGTGCCCCAAGGTACAATTTATTTTAGTTTGGGGTTCAGTGTTACTTTATATATTGTTAAGTTTTGTTCAGCTCAATAGTTTTTTTTTTTCAAATATTTTTGAAATCAGATGAGTAGCTACTTTTGGGTATTACCTCCTGCTGGACGCACACTTTACTTCTTTATAATATTAGTACATGTAATGTATCTACCTAACCGATATTTTAACACGAAGTAAGAAACAAAAAAGTGGACACGATAGGAAGACACCTAGATCCGCATATTCTTCTTATCTCACACCATTCACACTCGACATCAATTAGGTGCTAATTAGTCAATTTCTCCTTTATCTTTAGATTTAATATTATTAGTAGCTGTGCTCAAGACTTGGTGACATTGAGTGTTTCAGCAATAATGCTCTTTTAAAAAATAAACCTGTTAATGGTTATCCTGATCATAGCCTTCTCAATTAATGTCATCATCTAGAATAAAAATATAATAATTATGAAGAGTTAGATGAAATTACATACTTACGTGCAGCTACATGTAATGTACATAAAATATCGTGCCTCAGTGTTTGTTATCGAACTCCTCCGAAACGGCTTAACCGATTTTTATGAACGTTTTTGTGTAAATTTGGTAGGTCTGGAAATGAGTCTTAGGTTAATTAATAAGGCAAAACAACGTTTGCCATGTCAGCTAGTAACAAATAATAAAACATGGTACCATAAGTCACAAATATTTACCCGTAGGTCATGTCAGTTAATCTTGCTCTAAAATAGGCAATTCCCGGATGACCCCATGATTATCACAGTTTGTCTTTTACAAATTTTGTTATATGATTTTTTTCTGATTTATATCATGTATATCACTTTTTAAAACAATTCGCTCTTTACTCACTGTTCGCTCTTTACAAATGTTCGCAGTCCCCATAAGTCATTGTCCAAAATGGAATAATATATAATCTATTCAAATCATACTGTTTCAAATATTATATATGAAACAGTGCCACTTCAATGCAAAAAAAACCGTAAGACCACATAAATATTAAAAAAAAAAAAACAAAAAATATCACCAAAAAGTGTTGAACAAATTGGTGAACTACAATGCATGGTTTACTATGACAATTCGATGTATTGAGTATTTATTTATTTGCTAAAGCATGGTAATTACAATTATGTACATTGCTAAGTCGTTAAATCCACAGATTAACAAGTAGGAAGGCTCTACTACGCAATGTACATCGAATTGTCATAATAAACTATTAATTGTAGTTTTATCAATCGCGGCCCTAGGAGCCGATTCATTAATGGTGAACTGGTTAGCACCACACAGCTATTAAAACTGTAGTCCAAATGAGTTTTCACTTGTTTTATTTTGAACTACCTGATTAACATTCTTATTTTTTATTTGAAAATTGATTATATTTTATTAGAATTTGGACTCGTTTTAGAAAGTGTAATCGGTAGCCTTGATATGAATATTCTTTATTGTACACGAGGCCAAAATCATGACATGAACATTACATCTAGATGGCCATAGACATTGAAATTATAGGACCTAAATATTGTCTAGTTTAAAAAACCCTTTACTACCGATTTAAGCGACCGATTTTATTTGAATTCTTATCATAAATATGTTTAATACTACATAATTAAATTTTAGATTACATTCTTCTGTATGCTCTAAAATACGGCTCGAGTAACTCTAGCAAGCCTACCGAATGCCTTTCGGAAGAAAATATCCTTAGTTAATTGTGTAGGGTTAACAAAACAGTGGCCATGTGTAGGTGGAACGCAACTTATCTCCATCACCAAGAGCTTCCCTCGAGCCGCGAAAACTGTTGGAAACGTACACGTGACAGCGTATCGATCTGAATACGCCTCTATGCCCTGAAGATAAGAACGGTCTAAAGAGCAAAATGTAAAAGTTGACCAGCGGTCGTATGTGTGTACCCGTAGGAAGGACGTGAAGTGAGGGTTTATGGTGCCGTAAAAAGCGAGTGTTGCTCCGCCCCGCACTCGCCAAATATCAAACAACGTTTTGGTGGTTGGTTATTGTTGATAGCGGGGCCAGATTGAAAAGGCTCGGGAAGTCATCACGGGCGTCGTTGACAAAAGGGACGAGAATTTTTCATTGATGAAAACAGTCCGGGCTTTGTTTTCGTTTTTGATCACAAAAATATTTCTTTTTACCTTACTTTATAGTTCATTTCACACTTAAAAGACAATTGAAGACCCCCTGGAGGTCGCGACCCACAGATTGAAAAACACTGACGTACAGTATTGATTTATTTATTTACTAGCAGTGCCCACGACTTAGTTTGCATGGTAATTGAATGAGCCTATAGCCCATATCCATCCTGAAGGTACATTCTAAATACTGGTGAAAGAATTTTTAAAATCGGATGAGAGTTTCGGAGATTACCCCCTAGATACAAGCTTACAAACTTTTCCTGTTTATAATATTAGTATAATGATATAATCAGCTACACTACGGGTCCATTTGTTTGTGGAGAATAAGCATGGAAGAAACTATTCTTAAGTAGGGGGTACAGTCGACAGTGCATCAACCCTTGCAATTGCAAAGTTGCTCGTAAGCTGACACAGAGTGCGTGGATGTAAATGCTGATTTGATGTTGACATATAATATATATACCTACCTAAAACCACAAAATAATATCTGTTACTGCCGGCTGGTTCCAAGTATAATTAAAGAAGTCAAGATGAGTTATCTACTTATACTTATAACTGGCATAAGTATTATACGAGTATTAAACACGTAAATATTTAATTACTAAGGTGGTAAGGTATAATTTACTAAGGTAAGATAATTTTTTTCAAATCTCAACCTCATCTTAGTACCCAGTTTTTCTCAAATACAAGTAATTTATTTAGGCTATTTAATTTCGTGGAAGTCATTGGCCAAATGAGAAGTAAACTATTTTTATCGAAAAATTATGATTCAACCAAACGTCAACAAATCCCCATTGTTCCATGAACTTATTCAAGCGTCAGTAATATCTTATTACGAAATACGCTACGTTACCTTTATGTACAAAGTACAAAGGTGGTTTTGTAAAGTTCAAACTGAGCGCTCCCGCCTCACTACCCAGTTAGCGACTTAACTTCATCAGTTTAAATCATATTTTCCATCGCAAATTTAATAATCTGACTTGCACTCTTGCCGGAGCGCGATCGTTCATCCTATCAAGTTTCTAAAGTCATCGCATTGTAGGCATCTATTACGGTAACCCGTCGATTTATCTCGTGACCGTGCGAAACGCGGTACCTAACTTCGCCAATCCATCGGAAATATGGTTCGTATCGTATCGGCTCGCCTCGGTACTTAGATAAAGTGTTTGGACCGAGGTTTGGGCCGAGCAGGCTTGTGTGCTCATTCTTGCTTTGTCACCAGTATCCTGCGCCAGCCATGTTATCGCTTACATTTATTATCCTTCCAAATGCTGGCCAAATACTTTTCTCAAACCTTCTTGCTTGTCTCTCAAGTCTAATCCCAGTTTCTAGGAAAGTGTTATATGGTTGTTAGTATCTACCTGTGGTATCTACGTAGTAACGAATCTTATCTCTATTGCTTGGTTAGAATCCTACTTAAATATTAAACGGTTCTCAGATTTCAATTACAAACGCAACCACCACCGTTTGCAAAGGGTATTGTTCAATTCATATTATTATTTATGTAAAGTTGAAGACAAGTCAAACTTTTGTAGCGTAGCGGAAAACAAATTAAACATTGATGTTAATTTCCAGCAAGATTAAACAACACAATTAACCTTCTCATATGTTCACATATGAGGTTGAGAACAGAGTTTTCAAATTTTATTCTAAAAACTTACTAAACCATATATTGAACTGGCTTTGGCCAGACTTTTTTGTAATATTTTTTGTTATAATATATAGTACTAATATATATATATATATATTTATAAATTCAATCTAAATTTACGTCACGTATAAATTTTTGCACAAAGCTTTACATAATTTTTGAACCACGTCTCTGGTAAACTTATTATGTCTTCAAAGAATATTGTAAAAGCGTGTAAAGGATGCATTAAAGATCGAAATATTCAATACACCCACACTCCACTTATATTAGAATGTAATAGAATCAGCAGGTTTGCAAATAAATGTATCCTAAATCTAATAAATCAATTCCACGCCACTTAAACCGTGAGTAGGCACTTACTAGTCGGTATGCATGAGTCCCGCATGAAGTTGTTATGAAGGTTCAAGTATCAAGGTGTCATGCCCATGCTATCTAGAGGGTATCGATGTCGATCTCAGCCGAGAGAACGTCTCTATTAGCTCCCTTTTCTGAGGTAGACCTACAGTCTGTAATGACTTCTATTGCTTCCTTGGTAGACACCGGTTACACCTTTTGCTTCTATATGAAGATTTCTCAGAAATGCTGACTGGCTATAAAGATATTATTTATTTTATTTATAAAACTTAAAATTTTAGAAACCACCGACACCAAAAAACTAACTCTTAAAAAGTAAAACCGCATCAATGTCACTAATTTCAGCCAAATCAAAGCAGCAAAATTTTTGGCGGCCATTTTTTGCTGCCATTTTTTTTCGTACTTAAATTTGCCTAGGGTGTACGTTGGGTTAGTCAAAGCACCATCCTTATATCTCTTACCGTTTTGTCAGGCAGTTGACCATGTCCATAAACGGCTGAGTGGATTTCCATCATACATGGCTCAGAACCATTTCGATCAATTTAGCTTTCAATAAAAAAAACCGCATCGAAATCACTTGATCCGTTTAGGCGCTACGACGGAACGTACAGACACACAGACATAGACTTCAAACTTATAACACCCTCTCTTTACATTGCGTCGCGGGTTGAAAATAACTGATACTCTAAGGCCTAGACCAGGATTTCTCAAACTTATGACTCCACATAACTCTGTTAAAGTTTCTAGATGACAGCGAACCCCTAACCCCCTTACTCCCCCACCAGCGCAAGTAAATACTGAGAAAACCAGTGTTGCCAAGTCCATTTTTTAGAAAAGTAATAGATGAACTATATAAATGGGTAGGAATGGGAAGATTTCAAAAAGGAAAATCAGTAGATCTAACTGACTATCCTATAAATTTGGTTCAGAATATTTGTAAAAAAAGTCCGTAGATTACATTATGTATATCTCGTGGCGAACCCCCTACCGTCGAATGGCGAGCCTCTAGGGGTTCGCGTACCCCACTTTGAGAAACCCTGGCCTAGACCATCAGGACTCTCTTTCATAGAGCTACAGTCAGTAATAAACGTTCAATTGCCAGTCATTTTCGCCAAGCCGATCAATCATGAGTAGCCTCATGAGGTCGAGCGATAACGTTTGACAATTATTTAAGTTTACTTCTGACATGTAGCTTTATGAATTAGGTCTCAGATAGACTCATCATCATCATCAGCCATTTGACGTCCACTGCAGGACACAGGCCTCCTCCGTGGTCTTCATAACCATGAAGGGTTTGCCGATAGACTAGGAAGTATAATATATAGTACGGTGTAAATGTTATAAGTACGCGTCACACGCAGTGAAATTACTGCCAGCCTTACCACACTCAAACGTAAAGTTAATTAAAGTAATTCGCGTGAAACTCCATATGGACTCTTTAGGTTGAATTTACGTGGCTGTGCGCGGAGCAGTTCCATCGCAGTGCCGGCTGTTGAATTAAACAAACTAGACTCCCCAAATGCCTTAGAACGAGCACTACATAGAGACGGTATACTTTGTGAACATTTATTATGCAAATGCATGTAAATTTTGTTGTGAAAACGTTGCCTTGCAATTTACGCTCTCGTCACTTGAAATCTTCTGACTCTGCCTTTGTTTGTGGAGTAAATAGTGTCTTGCCTTGAGAAAAATAAATAGTTAGCACTTTAGTTCTAGGCGTGGGTACCAAGCTGGATCCAGATTTCATTACTAGCTATCTCAGGGCTTGCAAAATTATTGTTAAGTGTAACACTTTCAATTAAAGAGACTGGAGAATTTTTTGCTTCTCCCTTTTATAATAGATCCGTCAATATTGTGTGACAGACAGGCGAATAAATAATCGCAATAAGACCTATTAAATTTATAACTAAATAGTTAATTAGAGCATTAATCCCCGGACTACACATGACTAATCCAGGCTCCTTCGACTGAAGAAGTAAGGCGCTTCTGTAAGGTGCAAAAAAACAGGCCAAGTGCGAGTCGGACTCCGTTCCGTACCATTATCTATACTACATTTGAATATTTCAAGCGTCTACCTGTTGCCGTTATTAAAATCGAGCAAAAAGGCGGCAAAAGAATCACGTTTGTTGTATGAGGGCCGCGCTTGAATATTTATTTTATTTTAAATTTAATGATTTATTTTGAAAGTGAATATACAACTAAATATTCTTTGAATATTTCAAGCGTCTACCTGTTACCGTTATTAATATCGAGAAAAACACGGCAAATAAATCACGTTTGTTGTATGGGAGCCACACTCATATATTAGGGGTTAAAGTATGAAATTGCCGTTTTATTGCAATAGGTTATTTGAATTGACATAGAATCTTCATGGTTTGAGGTTTTCGAATGAAACTTTTTTCAAATGGTTTCTATGATGTCCTTTTTTAAAAAAATGTGAAACATTTGAATATCGACTTTCAATTGTTTTTGTTATTCAATTTAGACAAGAAAGATGGATACTGCGAAAATTCGAGTGATTTTTGAATACGAGTTCCGACGCGGAACTAACGCGGCAGAAACAGCCCGCAATATCAATGCTGCGTTTGGAGAGGGGTCTACTAATGAACGCACCGTGCGATTTTGGTTTAAACGCTTTCGTGATGGAAATTTCGACTTAAAGAACGAGCCACGAGGAAGACCGCCCACACAGGTGAATAACGATGAATTAAGAGAGATAGTGGAAGCCGCCCCTTGTCAAACTACCCAGGAATTAGCGGCATGGTTTAACGTTACCTTACCCACAATATTGACTCACTTGCGTCAAATCAATAAAATAAAAAAATACGAAAAATGGGTGCCTTATAATCACTCGAATTTTCGCAGTATCCATCTTTCTTGTCTAAATTGAATAACAAAAAGAATTGAAAGTCGATATTCAAATGTTTCACATTTTTTAAAAAAAGAACATCATAGAAACCATTTGAAAAAAGTTTCATTCGAAAACCTCAAACCATGAAGATTCTATGTCAATTCAAAGAACCTATTGCAATAAAACGGCAATTTCATACTTTAACCCCTAATATTTATTTCATTCTGTGTTAGTATTTGTTGCTATAGCGGCAACAGAAATACATCATCTGTGAAAATTTCAACTGTCTAGCTATTACGGTTCATAAGATACAGACTGGTGACAAAGAGACAGACAGACAGTCGGACAGTGGAGTATACATTTGCCTTTGGGTACGGAACCCTAAGAACACCTGATAAAAGTCGCTTAGCTTTTCTTACATTTGGTGGCACGGCTATTGGATGTGACAGAGCCCAATCAGTAGTAGAAGAAGGTTTCATCAAATTAGATAATCTCCTTTTACAATGTCGTTGAGGACCTATCAGGCTCGAATTGAATAGAAAATTATTGTTCTACAATAGACATTGTTCAACTTTCCGACGAATACTGAACAGTGAAAGGACCGAGTTATATGTCTCTTCTTTCCCTACGAGTTTCAATAACAACGTTTCCACGGAGGGATCAGACCTAATTTGACTTGAATTTGTTTGTTATCATTGTTTGAAATTAAAGACGAAACGGATACTTTGAAACTGAAAATTGGAAAATAATGACTTGCCCATCTTTTAAGGAAACATATCTCAGACCGGGAATCGTGCCCACCGCGAATTTCAAGCGCTAAGATATGTGACATGATGCAATGAACGATCTTGAACTTGAACACCTCAGGTTTCTTCACGATGTTTTCCTTCACAGTTAGCGTGTAGCATTGCTACTTACAAATGAACGTTACTTAGAAAACAAAGTCAAATTCAGAACTAATTTCAGAAAAAAAGTATTAAATTTTAAGTTTTCGAACAATTAAATATAAATGTTATTTGAATCTTAACTGAATTATAATTACTCGTAACATCAGGCTAATTGGATTCCATAGAATCCGTCAAATAACCTAAACAAACATCCGCGTAGTCGAGGTGAGTATGAACAATTGGCCATGTAAGAGCAAAATTTATTTTAATTATTTGTTATTTTGAGTAAACTTTCCCTCTGAGAGAAGGCCTGTGCCCTACAGTGGGACGTATATAGGCCGCTTATGATGATTATGATGATTGACTAAAGTCCGAAGAATTCTAAGTCATATCCCGCGTCTCCCCTGCCAATGAGACCGGAAATACGTCATTTCTTCAAGTCATTTGTCATATATCGGAGATTGTTTTTCTGGTATTTCCTTGGAGGAGTAGCAGACACTGTGTTTTCAACTCGCTTATTCCGCAGTTACAAAAAATTACAAGTTACTCCACATGAGGAATTTTTACAAAGTACGTTAGCGTACGAGGAATCGGGGATAAAGTCACTTTTTGTGCGAAAGCATTGAATGCGAAAGTGCTTTTTTGCATGCTACTGGTCTGGCCCACTGACAGCCGTCAACAGAGAAAATAACTTGATCAAATAAATGCCTTTATTCGCAGACGTAATTGGGTATTTGACAAAATATCAAATGAGTTACTTTTAAAACGGAATTTTGTATCAAAATACTGGCTTATGACGTCACATTTCAGAGCACTCTTTTTATGTTTAATCTATTTAAAAATTGTACAACTAGTAATTGACTAAAAGAGATCCGGAAAATCCGAGATATTTTGTAATTTTTGTTTCAATCGAGCATATGCAATGCCGTATTCGGGTCTCATCCGGACTTTAGCTGTAGTAAATCAATATACAACCACCTCATTAAACATTTGTTCATTTGTTCACCTACTTTGAATGTTTTTATTGACGATTCAAAGACTTCATGCGTTTTCCGTGTAGGCTTGAAGCGGACATGCCGAGGCCCTTGTCAAATACAGTGGCTTATTATCGTATTCATTAAATGTACATAATAAAAAAAGTGTAAAAGAATAATGAATTTTCCACTGTTATTTTTCAACAATTATTAAACTTTTATTCATAACACAACAAAAAGAAAACAAAGTAAAATAGAAAACTGGACTTAACTAAGATACAAATGATAATAATATATAAATATCATAAATTCTATATTTACAAATAAAACACCTGCCCCAGGTCGCTGTCCCGCGGTAATGAGCCCAGAACGCTGGCGACGTTACCTCTTTGGATGGCCAGGCTTATCCTCTGGTACGCGCCCCAGCCCTCTGGTCTCCCAATGCGTAGATTAGGCGCGCCACTAGGTCTTTGAATGGTCTCTGGGCCCCAAGTGCCTATGGATTCGACCCCACACGGTGCAAATATGTAATTATTCATTTTAGATTTTAAAATTAACCAATTTTAATTACTGCCAGGTGAGCAAAAAGTCGTGAAAACAATTTGTTGAAAGTAAGTGACAAACAATTATTGATTTAGCGTATTTTGGTTTGCAACATTGTTAATCTTGACTATTTCATATGCAGGGTGCATATGAAATAGTCTAAGATTTACATTTTAAACTTCTAGTTTAGTTGTGTGATTGTGGACAATAATGAATTATTACGCCATTATTGCGTACAACTTTACTTTCTATACTCCAGTTTACACTATGACCACTCGGTATAAAGTTTTAAGGTTATCATCTACTTAATCTCGAACTCTATGATGTAGGACATATTTGCATAGGCCCATCGTAATGAATTCCAGCGTATGTGCTCAAGGTATACAATCTCAGAACGTTAACTTACGGAGGCGGTTTTAATTCGACAAGGATTTTCTACAGTTTTGATCTGTCTATTCAGGTAAAATACCCAATAAATCTAGTAAAATGAAGATCTAGGTACCTACATGTGAGCATGACTAATCATTAAAATCTTCTAGTCATTACTTATCTTATCATATCTTAGTTGAAAAGTACCCGAAACCGCCGTGCGTGCATGCAACGACTAATGAATGTTGAGAAGCAAAAGTGATCTGTCAGGATCGTGGCAAGTGGCAGTCTCTGATCTCTGGCTACACCTCTGGGATACAGGCGTGAGTTTATATATGTATGTATATCGGCCTATCCCTCTTGCAATTAAAAATATATTAACGAACTGAGAAGATCTTTGTCGGTTAAAAACATATCAGCATCCATTCCGATCTATCAGCCCATATTCGTCAACTACTGGACATCGGCCGTTTAAGACACAGCACTTATTTCTGTACTCAGCAATCTTCATCCAGGTTCAGTGAGCTAGTAGGAATCCTATTGCGTTTGCCAGCTCGTGGTTTCCATTGAAGAATCTGTTTACTCTATCGGTTCTTCGGCAAATACGACCAGCCCGTTGCCGCTTAAATTGCTAACATTAACAGGCTATGTCAAACCTTTGTTCAAACATAAAGATTTTTATATATTCTTTGGATAGGTTTATATATGGATATAAATAAAATGTCTGGAGTTTAAGAACGTTTGGAGGTAATATTCTTAAAAGAATATGTTTATCCAGTCGTACTTCTGTAGTATGTATTTCATGGTTTGTTGTCTTAACAGTTAGGTAATGTTTGACTTCGAGATTACTTCCAAGATTCATAGTTGAGAGCAAATTTGTGTCAAAAGTTTAAGCCTAGCTTGAGCTCGTGTTTATGGTTTCCTATTTATCTTTTGTGCTTGTTTGATAGGCCTCAAATAACCTACTAACTTGGGTAGGTGTAGACGTGTCTTCAAAATACATGTGTTGTGTAAAAACTGTCTGGGCTAGTTAAAATATAGCACATACAGGGCCGGTTACTAAATTGAGTATTTCACTAAATACCAAACGTTCTGTCACGCTCTTTTCAAATTCGAATGGACAGTTAACTGTTTACTTAGCAAAATTCTCAATTCAGAAACTGGCTCACAGTGTTGCAAAACACTTTTCATAGCCAAGCCAATAAATAATATGGAATGTGATCATCAATGAAATCACTGGTAGGCTGACAAATAAAACTTCGTGACATTGGATTCGATAAAAACCAACAGTAAAAAACATGTCAATGCCACAGACTTGAGTAGAGAATATTCCATGGTGTTAACTGAGGTTCAGTTTTAATAAGGAGTCATGGTGGAATAAATCATTGCGTTCCTGGGCCTTGAATTGGTCGCGTAATAAATCATGAGTTGAAGTTGCATAATGACGTTCCTTTGTTCTATCTTGTTTCGTCTAATTAGGAAAACAAATCATTCAACAAATCTCTAGAGTGATTGGTCGGTCGGGTCGTTAGAAAAGAGTGTATGTTATTCGTTGAAAAAAAAAACCGCGAGTTAGTAGATTCTAAACTAGTGAAAATTCTTTAAATGTATTTTATTGAAATAAAAGTAATAATTTTAGTACCTCAAAATTTCAGACGTAAAAAGATGACTAAAAAAAAAATTATGTTCCCAAAGAAATAGTATAAGAAAAGAATATTCTTTATTGTACACTAGATAGAGCACATGAAATAAACATTTGAAATAGAAATGTTCATTTTACAAAACGCAGGCAATAATTTTACTTTTAGGTAGTTTGGATGGTTAAAATATTGTTTCTGATTCTATGTAGAGCTATTAGTAGATTTAGATAGATAGGGAGGTTTGTAAGTGAGCAGAGCAGCTGAAGTAAAAGGATGCTACGTGAATCTCCAAATTGATTTTAATTGCTTTGAATTAATTTAATCTCGTCCTAACTTAATTATCCTCGGCGTACTCATAGGTACGGCTTTAATTCCAATTACGGTTAACCCACGTTGTGATCTTAGTTTAAGTTACGTCCAATATTGTTGAAATTTTGCGTAAAGATCATCTTCTTTTCGAGGTACAGATATGCAGTCTTATTTACAAGAAAAGGAATAAAACCTATTTTAGAATCCCTTTGTAGAACACTGCATGCATGACTTTGACAATCTTTTAAACTTTTAATATTTTTTGAAATTTGGAGCTAAGCTAAAATTATAGAATTATTCATACTCTGTTGACCCTTTAGGGAAGAAATGTAGTAAAAGCCATTTTAAGAGTTTTACAGGAGAGCAAAAACAAAATTAATATTATAATAAATGTTTTATATCTTTTTTCTTTTAAATGCAGTATTAATGAAATGATAACAAATGATGAGAAATTACGAGTTATAAAACTTAAATTTAATATATTTTTTAGTTTGAAAGTTAGCATGGCTTATACTACAAAAATACCAGCATCCAACGGCTTTTGCGGAAAAAATGTACTAATGGGACTAATAAGTTCGATTGCAACGAATGAAATAATTGCAGTATAAGCCATAAGACAATGTACTACATACTATAAAAACTTAATAAAAAAACTGTGAAGCTTGTTAAAAAATCAAGGTGGTAAAAGCTATTCTTTTTGCAAATTAGAGGAAACGAAAAATACAGATTAAAACAGCTTGAAAAACTGAGTAACACTGCATTCAAAGTCCATTTTCACCAAAAATGGCTTTTACGACATTTCGTACTCAAAGGGTCGATGTGTCAAAAATGCTTTTGTAGGTGCAACTATACTCTTTGGGTGCAACCGTCAGACGTTATTTTTTTTTGTTAACATACATATAATTTCTTGCCGGGCAGCTTGCGTTTATTAGCAACAGTATGTTGATTCACTAGTCATTTGACAGGTAAACAAATACAAGGTTTTGGTTTGACAGTCTAATATTATGCGGTAAAAGACTTGTTGGCAAGTTAAAAATTTACTTTACGTTGTAGAAGGGTTAAAGCAGATTTCAGAGATTTCATGAGAGATACTACTTTATAAATAAGTTATTATTTATATCATTGCTTAAAACCGTTTCAAGTCAATTCAAGGAGTGGTTTAGCTGAGTCGACTTTTTTATAAATAAGACTAATAATTTCTAAGTGACGATCATGGTATATACTACATACTTGCAGGTCGGAACTATTTGAAAGTTTAATTAAGCAAAGGTACGTGGTATACTTAAGAGAATGAAACAAAAACAAGAATGGTGTATTCTTAAAAACTGCAACTCAACCATCAAATTAAATAAAAAATAAAAACCAAGTTCAAAACACTACAGCACTAAAAAGTTTGCAATAATTTAAAAGAATACCTTTAAATTAGATGTAGGTATGTATACATGTAGGTATTGTAGAAGTATAATTTGGAGTCGGTGCCCAAAATATGATATGTCCTGGTCATAAAACTGGGCCCCGACTACAAATTGTACTTTTACAATACCCACATGTATAATTTAATGGTATTCCTTTGGTATTAAAGGTATTCCTTTAAATTATTTCTTACTTTTTAGTACTGTAGTGTTTTGAAGTCGGATTTTATTTTTTATTGAAAAAACAATATTTTTAAATTTTTTGCGGGGGAGCGGTAGAAACATAAACAAGTCCCGTTTAACCATAATTTACCCTACTTAATTCGTTGCTTTAAAATTTGAAGTTCTCAATTTCCATCTCCGGAAATCTTTACTAGAACATCACCAAACTACCTTGGGACTACTTTATGAAACATGCGGATGTTACTAAAGAATGGGGCCCATTAGGCCTTATTTACTGCTGTCCATTGAAGAGTTCCGTTCTCCATTTCTGAAAGTCTTCATCAGATCTTCACCAAATGAAAGTGACACCAATGAGACGTTATATCTAATTGAACAAAAAAAGAATTGACGAAATCGGTTGAGTTTTGACGGAGTCCTCCTTTTTTGAAGTCAGTTAAAAATAGTAGGCGCGCTCAGTTTTGCTGCCAAATTTTACGAAAAAGCTAGCACAACCATTTGGTAGCGTTTCCTCTTACTTTCATATAATTTATCAATACGGTACCCTAATCATGATTATGGAAGCGAAAACGCTTTTAGTCCAACAAAAGTAGAATCGTTTTCAGGCTTTCAGTGTATTTTAATTCGTTCTTGAGTGCCCGTTACTTCGAGCAATAAATATTTATCGGTGTAGCTCTAAGGTAACCTACTTAATAAATGGTTTTCTTGCAGTTTATTTTGTTATTGCATAAAGCAGTCATCATTTTCTTGCTGTGTCGGAGTACTTTTGATGAATCTAAAGGAGTATTTCATGAAAACCACGGAGGAGGCTTGTGTCCTGCAGTGGGCGTCGAATGGCTGATTATGATGATGAAAGGGGTATTAGTTAAATACATAACAGACAAGGGAGTATTAAGGGATCCAGTAAGCTAACTGGCGCCAGCAATGAAAAAAATAACATATCTTCTTTCACAGATCGTATTTGGATAAAGTGTCTGGATAATCTCTCAATCATGTTAACAGTGATTTTTTAGGACCAACGAGAAAGAACCTAGGATCACGAATCTGGGGCTGCATACCATTTATGCCAAAAACGGCCGTTTTTTGGCGTTTTCTCTTACAACCACGGTTCGGGCCGAGAATTGGTCTCACTATAAACATGATTGGGAGATTGTACAGACACTTTTTGCAAATTCGATCTGTAAAAAAAGATATGATTTTGTTTCCTCGGTGACGCTAGTGTTACTCCCTGGAGCCCCTTAAATGAGATAGGGATTGATAGGGCGATAGACAGGGTGGCAAACCTTGGTCTCTGCCTAATCTTCTGGGATATATCCATTTCTCACAAGCTTGTTATAATCTGAGTGCCTGGATCTAAACAGGAAAGCCTTTTGAAACAAACTTTCTTAGAAATCACCAGTGAGAAAATTATGTTGCGCTCACATCTGAATAAATAAATACGTAGCGAAAGAGAAATCTTTATAGTGCAATAAAAAAGTACCAGATACCTCCAACGTAGCAAACCGACCTACTCCAGCGTCCAAAGTAGGTATATGCGTGAGTCACAAATGTAATGTAAAAGATACTTTAATTTATTTAAAGCTACTGACATACTGCTATCAAAATCCTGCCTTGCATCCAGTAAATAAAAATACACAGAACTTTTACTTTGGAAACGTTGGCCATGCTCACATATAATTTTACTTTTTAGACTGTGATCAGGGGCCTAACTATGCGCATCAAATCCGGTCTAATCCTGACTTTTGCGATAGCATGCGGTATGGATTTTAAGAAAAGAAAAAAAGCAAAGAAATACATTTATTATAACAACGAGACACATCACAGAAAAAAACAAACAGATAAGTGACATAATATAAAAATAACAGAGAGAAAATGTTCACAACAAACAAAGCAAAAAACAAAAATATAACAAACATAGATGTCACCTGTAGTGTGTATAAATTGCCACAAAAGGCAGCTGACTCAGCGTCGTGTTGAGGGGAGTGAGCCCTCAGCGCTGATTTTCAGTCAGTCATTTTGATATTTGGACGATTGGAATCGTTCAGGATTTTGTGCGCGTAATATAGGGGCAGGTCTCATAAGGTTTATCACTATCTATTATCAGCTCGTGGTGAACGTGTCTCAAGTACCACTTCTTCTTCCACTTGCGCCTTCGCAAAAATGGAGGTTGCCCGTCCCAACTTACCAGCCCATTTTATCCCGGCTTTCGTCTACTGCCTGTGCCCTCGCCGTCATGACATCCATGACGTCGTGAGTCACGGGACTAGTCATAACAAGCGCCCGGGGCGCGCGCTCGGAGCGCGTCCTAGAATTTGGCGTTCTAGAATTTGTACGACGCGCGCGTAGCGCTTGATGTGATTCTTTACATACAAATTCATACAATTTTCTGGGCGGCCGGGGCGTTGTGTTGTAGCCGCACGCCTCGGGCGCTTGTTATGACTAGTCCCTTAATACGCTCACATGTTAAAAGCCGCGACTTTCCAGTGCATGAATTCACATTTCAGCACTAAAAAACGCGTGACTCGTTTTGGTCAAATACCCCCGCGCATTGCCACTTTACCTTTGTCAACTTGCGCCGTTACTATCTGACCGCACTATTCATCTATTTATCCAGGGTTAAGCTCTATGCAGTGAACAAATCCAGATCCAGAAAAATCTTGCACCATGACATTTTCAGAGCTATCCATACATAAATTGTATTACTGACGACCTTGTCAACCCAGCTGTTTCTTCGTTTATTCCGGAATACGAATTAATCTATTTACTTACTTATCAAGTGACTTGACGCAAATCGCCCTAGATACGTAGCGCAGGCCGTTGGATATCCGTAATTAGACAGAAACATTTAAAAAACAATTAAAACACGCTTCGGTTGGTATTGCAAGTAAAAAACAATTTACCTAATTTTATTATATTCAGTGGCTAAGCCAAAAAGCCTGAGGCGCTTTGTTTAAATAAAATGAAAGCAGACATACGGAAATTATTTTCAAAATGTTAGTCCATTACCTATAAAAGAGCATGTTTTGTTAAAATAATTGATGAGAAGTTTCAAATCGATGCGATACGACAGGTCGAATAAGTCGGAACTGAAAGAACTGAATATTTGGTACACTTATTACAAGTAAAGCTAATAAAAGTATGTTGATCCAAGACACTGTGCTTCTGTATTTCTCAATACACGGAACAGTGGTATTAATATTCATTCCGTTTGATTGATTTATAAAGTGATAACACGTTTATTAACATACAATGAACGCCTCTGACCATTGGAGCGGCTTGATTAGATATTGCATGTTACTGGCGGTACGTACGAACTACAAACTTTGAATTGAAACGATTTTGGATAGTGCGTAACTCGTTTACGTAAATGATTTGCCGCTCATGGTTCAAAACACATCAGAAATAGTATATTTGAAGATTTTTTTTTGACTTATTTGACTTTATTTTCAAGAGACAAGAAAATGACTTCTCGTTGGTCTAGCCGTTAACGCGCTTAGCTACCAAAATAGAGGTCTTGGGTTCGATTCCCATCGGGGGCCGCCGTACATTTGTAATGACCTCAGTCTGGATGTATTTTCATGTCTGTAACGTCCTTGCCTCGTTACCATAGCACAGGGTACCTATACTAGTTTGGGACCAGGCCAAGTGTTTGTATTATGTGGAAGTTGTTATTATTACTTTCACGATACAAAATGCTCTTTCTCAGTTACTAAATTGGTTCACTTCTAATAACTTGATTATATTCTTTCTGTTGCACTTATCCGTGCTGAGGATAATTTTTTAAAATCCATTTAGATACTAATAATTCCACCCTTGCCGGGACTTGAACCCGCGACCTCTGGCTAATCGTGCCAGCGCTCTCCCAACTGAGCTAATGGGCAAGTGCAGGCATCGGCGACATTTCGAACCTCTTTACAAACCTCTCTGTATTACGTACAGGCAGCGACGCCTGGCTGAAGTAATTTACATCACTTGCAGCCCCGAGCACCCACTTTGCAGTTAGGTTTTACATCGGAAGATATAATCATAAAAGAATATAATCATGTAAATTAATTAAACCAATATTTTTATTTTTTGTGTTTTTTAAATTTCTTTGCCCTTTGAGCCTGTAGGAAAATATGATAATCTTAATAGTGTGGATGAAACAAAATAAAAGGTTGAGTGAACACCATTTCCTGCATTGGAAAAACAAGTAAACAAATCACTTTGGTTAAAGGGATACTTAAAGTAATTTTAGTAAACGGTGTCAAAATTGTTTAAGACGTTGATAAAGTATTTTGTATTCATCCAGTCTTTTTTAGGTTTCCGTACCCAAAGGGTAAGGGACCCTATTACTAAGACTCCGCTGTTCGTCCGTCTGTACGTCAGTCCGTCTATCAGTCACCAAGCTGTATCTCATAAACCGTAATAGTTCGACAGTTGCAATTTTTACAGATGATGTATTTCTGTTGCCGCTACAACAAAAAATGCTAAAAACCTAATAAAAATACGTGATTTTTTTGCCGTTTTTTGCTCGATGTTTAATGACGGCAACAAGTAGATGCTTCAAATATTCAAATGCTATACGAATCCCTTCGTGCGCGAATCCGACTCGCATTTGGCTGTTTTTTTTAACCACTCGTCTGCCGCGACACAGATCTGTGTCCAACTTAGTATGGGCCACCTATACGTTGCCTTCCGCGAGGGCAGTTCAGGAGTTAAAAGTCCGTTGATAAACGAACTAATATTAAAAACCTATTTAGAGGCTAAAAATTCTACCCATGCCGGGACTTGAACCCACGACCAACTGAGCTAATGGGCAATTGCAGGCATCAGTGAAACGAGCCTCTTTACAAACTTCTCTGTATTACGTATAATAACTACGTAGAATAACTAATAATAGCACTAAACTATCAGACATTATTTTGGTAGGTGTCAGCTGATTAGAATATTCATTGTTTGAAACTCTACTTTCCTCATCTATTCTTTCGGCCTAATTATAGTCATAATAGGTAACTTATTGTTTGTCACGGTCTCACTCATTACTCATTACACTGCCTACGTACCTAGGGTGTAAAAAAGCATGTTAGAAAGCAACCAGTCCATTGCAAAGATTTGGAATTTACGTTCGAGTTTACATTTTTAGGATTCCGTATCCGAAGGGAAAGGGACCCTAATACTAAGACTCTACCATCCGTCTGTCTGTCTGTAACCAGGCTGTATGTCATGAACCATGATTGGTACACAGTTGAAATTTTCACAGATTATGTATTTCTGTTGCTGCTATAACTACAGATACTAAACATCGAATAAAATAAATATTGAAGTGGCTCCCATATAACAAACGTGATTTTTTGGCCGTTTTTCGCTCGATACTAATAACGGCACCAGGTAGACTTGAAATATTCACAGAATATTAAGTTGTATATTAACTTTAAAAAGAAATATTTAAATTAATATAAAACAAATATTTAAGGGGGGCTCCTGTACAACAAACTAAATTTCTTTACCGTTGTTTGCTTAATTTTAATAACGGCAACCCGTAGACGCTGGAAATATTCAAACGTTGTATAGATAATGGTACGGAACCCTTTGTGCACGAGTCCGACTCGAACTTGGCCGGTTTTACATTTCACGGTCGTCAATTTTCTGGTTCGCACTGTTAGCTATTAGTAAACATTTCAGAAGTGTATTTTCTATTGAGCTTATCAACCACAACCTATGGAAAATTTCAGTTGAGTCTATTTTTTCTGTTTTAATTTCGTATACCTCTTAAAATACTCGTTGAATTTAGGGATTGTATGAAAAATTAAAAATTATAATAATGAGAGTTTCAACTTTTGCTCCTTGGATGTGGTAGGTATTATTTTATCGGAAGAAATTGTTTTCAGAATTTGCGTTATTTCAATAACACGCCCTTTATAAGGTTAAAACTTACATCTAAAACCTTTTGAATAGGTACTCTCGGGAACCTGATCATAACTATAGTGTTGTCGACAGTTAGAGGGCGGATACAGCATGTTATTTCAATACACTCGGAATGCAGTTGTTTGACTTGTAAACAGATGCATTCAAATCTATGTGCATTTTTACGCCGGTTGCTACAAAGGCACGTTCACAACGGCATTGTTGACTCAACTGGTTTGAATGGACTGCGTTAGTTTTTATTTAAATGTGGTTTGTTTATTTTTTTTTTGTTTTAAAAAGCCGAGTGGTTTGTATTTGAAATGTATTTACCAAAATACACTTTTCAGATAGGTATCGATAGTACGGTAGAATTACAATTAAAATCATATCTACCTTTATAATACGTTTTTCTATAAGTGGTCAATCATAAATATCAATTATATATGATAGCTATTTTTAGAACCTGCAGATAAAACCCCTTTTTTCTATAGGGTTCATACTGCGCGTGGCCCAACATGGACTCGGCCGGGTGTTTAATCATTCTCTGAGTCCATTTTATGTCACGCAAGTTACCAACACACTTTGGGCCGTTGGGTTAATAATTATTGTTTGGTTCAAATTATTTTATATTTAATAGAACACGCTCACAATGTACAAACAAATTAATATAATTATCTATTCATTATGACAAAAAATATGTTTAAGTACTTGAAATTCAAGCACTCCAATTGCTACGCAAGTTACCGTGGAACTACACAACTGCATTTTTTATGACTTGAGCGCCTATCAATGAATAGAAAATAAATAGTACTTTAGCCATACCACTATCACATCCGCATACTGCTTGTGAAGATCTGCGTCATCAGAGTTCCGATATGTACATACTGTAGATAAGTATGGTAAAATCATATCCTGCAAGATTAAAAGACAGATTAAATGGATCTCTTTGGCCTTGCCTTCACTCATTATCTGTTGTTTGATAAGGATTCTCCTGCCTATTACATATTAGTAACGTGACAACTTACACACTGGTGAATAAAATCTTTTATTTTTATTTCTTAGTAACAAGCGATTAAAGAAATTCTTTAAATTTTTAATATCTGTCCAACTTTTGAGATCTGCGAGTCTATGTTCCACGTGTCAAACTCCCAGGGAACAAAATACTGGCATCTCATTGGTCAATGCGCGCGGCTAGAAATAAGCGAAACAATAAGCGAAGACGGTCCGCTTCATAGGGTAGGTTAGTGGCTATCTTCTTTCTATGATCTGAGGTGGCTATTGAAGGTCACGCGGATTAACGATGTTTTTTGGGAGCTCGTTTCGTAGAATGGAAGTACAGTGCACATTATTTCGTTGTAACCATGAAATAACTTAGTAAAAATATGTGGGAAGATCTACCAATTTATAAAATATACCGGGTATTGCTTCGTTCAGTTAAAATCGTCCATATGTCGATGGAGAAGCAAAAAAAAAAACTAAATTTAAAAAAGCCATAAAAGAAAAGCAACACGCTGTGTAGACCTACCAATTCAAACGCGACCGCAGCAGCCTTTGATAGCTCTGATCGGCGAATTAAATGAAGAATACGTGAATACGACTGTCACAAAAGCGAATACGGTCACACTGCGGCTGGGCTGTTTCAAGCAAATTCAGGAAACCGTACGAGGGTTTTGTCAGTTTCCATCGATAGCAGACTTTATCTCCGGTTCAATTAGCGAAAATGTGGGCGTTAACGATTTTTCCCTTTGCGAAAAGTTAATAATAGCGCGGGAGCTGGCTATCCGATTTCTAGGTAGATAAGGTAGGGTCAGTCGTTTGGATAAGGATGGTTTTCATCGCAACGATCATTGAGTTTCATTCAGGTATGGTCGATGTGTTTTACCTACGCAAAATACTAGGGTATAAAATAGTGCAAGGATATCAAAAGTTGCTCGTGGGTGTTCTTTCTGATGGACACATAATAAATAGCTCTTGACGACATAGGTTTCGATTTACACAGATTGATATTGCAACTGAACAATGACACATTGAGAGCCCGAGATATATTTCTATGAAACAATTGACGTGCGACAGTTGTTTATTATTTTATGATTAAGAACAGAGTAGCAGCGATATAATAATTATCTGTACTTTTTTTATGTAGCCTATATAAGTCTCAGTCCCCAGGACACAGGCCTTGTCTCATAGAGAGAGAGTACGGGCTTAATGACCACGCGCGCCCACCGCAGATTGGCAATTTCGAGCGCTGAGGTGTGTAAACACCTCAGACACGATGTTATCCTTCACAGTTAGCGAGTGGTATTGCCACTATAACTTCAAAAGTGTATAACTTAAGAAAACAAAGTCATTGGTACACGCTGGGATTCGGACCCACGACCTCCCGAATGAAAAGCCGGCGTTCTATCGCTCCGCTACCACCGTTATCTGAACTACCATTTTTTTATTGGAGTATTGTAGATATGCAAAAGTTACATGAAAATAAATATATGTTATTGAAGTAACGCAAAACCTCAGAATCATTTATTCGCTATCGATGATGAAAGCACTTCCAATAAGACAAAGTTTAAAATTTAAATTTGATAATTTTATTTTTCTCACAAATTGACCGTGTTAAGTTTTGATTTGTATGAGAAGCAAAAAAAATTATTTTTGCTTCTTGGAAGTGGTTTAATTTTAAAAGATAGTCAACAAAATGGCATCCAGTTTTTGCGTTAATGCATGCATGTTAACACGTTGTGTTGAGTAAAGTTATGCTTTTAATAAACTTAAGACGTTGTTTAAATCAAAACATAAGTTGGACATTCTGGCGCACTTTATTTTCGGGTGGATGAATAAAATAATTTTGTTTTGACAGTCTTTCTCTAATGGTAGGTATGTGGGAAAAAGGAGAACGTTTATATTACACCGCTTGCGTCACATCAAATACCCCGTTCACCGTCCAGATATTTATATAATTTCGTACCATTATGTTATGTTAGTGCGTCTGCATTCCTTTGCACAAAACATAGAGTTGTACTGTTTTTATTTAGCAAAATGGAAACAAATACTTGGACGTAATCGAAAAATTACTTACTGTACTTCAAAAAAATCCAATATGAGCATATTAATTACATCACATCTTAATAGATACTTACCTACGTCATTCGAAGTCTGTTTGCTTTCTACATTGTTAGAATTTCACTCGTCAACTATGTTTGCTGCATATTGTAAAAACATACAAGAAGTACTTAAATATCATAAAAATTATGTCGAAATTTGGAAAGTCATGTAAGTTAAAGTCGGAAATCTAATCAAAAACATGCATAATATCTAATATATAAAAATCTGGTGTCAAAGTGGTCACTCATTCAGATTTTTATGAATATTTTGTGTATATTTAGTAAGTCTGAGAATGGGTCATAGGCTAATTATTGTTAAAATGGCAAAACAACGTTTGCCGATTCAGCTAGTATGAATATGAATAAAAACATGATTCCTTAGAACAAAATACCGTATAAATAGTCTGTGGTAGAGACTTTGCAAGCGAAGATCTTACCACAGAAAATTTATACTGCGTTTATGGAGTACTTTAAGGGAATCGTACTTTTATAAATAACACTGTTAGGCTATTATTGCGCTGATAAATTATAAGACAGATATTATAATAACTTAGCACGATGTTAAGATGGTTCTGTTGCTAAAATTGCGCTTAGAAACGTAAGCCGTTATACATGGCATTGATATTTGAATTGCTTCTTTGATATCTTTTCTCACCCATACCAACTAACAATGTCCGTCAATGTACGATCAAAAGCAACAGCTAACTCCCGGACAACTTCGTTAGAGAACCGACCACACTTCCTAGTGCGAGGTAGAGCGGAATCACAAAAGCCATCCATAGTTCGAAAACTTTTACCAAATTATCCACGCACTAGTCTGCAGGACAAAATGGCCTTTACGCCTCTATGGTAGGACCTACAGTAGAGATGGAGCTACAGAGATGTTGGTCGATACGTTTTATTTCAGTCATTTCTGCGGTATATCGTACACGTTTGTAAAATACACCGGTCAAGTGCGCTTAGGACTCGAGCACCGAGTGTTCCGTGCTGCGAATATGATATTACGTAGTTAACAAAAACTGAAAAGGAAGAAAAAGAAGAGAGTCATGGCTCATAAACGTAAGAGTGGACGGATGTGGCCAGCGTCAAAGACCAGTTTTGCTTGGAAAAAAAAATGAAGTAGAATATACAGAGCTGATGGCCAACCTCCATTAGTAGAGGCACAGGAAAAATAATAAGATGCAGAAAAAAATAATTTTTATTTTGATAGAATATTATATCGTAAAGTCATCCTCTGTTCCGACAGAATTATATTTTTGGATATGAATTTAAAATTATTATTAAAAACCGCCCTCCGTACCATTATCTATACAACATTTGAATACTGCAAGCATCTACCTGTTGCCATTATTGATATCGAGTAAAAAACGTCAAAAAAATCACGTTTGTTGTATGGAAGCCCCCTTAAATATTTATTTTATTTAAAGTGAATATACAACTAAATATTCTGTAAATATTTCAAGCGTCTATCTGTTTCTGTTATAAATATCGAGCAAAAAACGACAAAAAATCACCTTTGTGGTATGGGAGCCCCATTTCAATATTTATTTTATTCTGTTTTTAGTATTTGTTGTTATAGCAGCAACGGAAATACCTCTTGAATATGTCTAGCTCACACGGTTCATGAGATACAGCCTAGTGACAGATAGACAGATGGACAGTGGAGTCTTAGTAATAGGGTTCCTTACCCTTTGAGTACAGAACCCTAAAAAACGTTTGGATTCTAACTCCCCTGGTATTGAAACGGTTCATCCGCTCAATTATACATATTTTCAGTGAATTGGAATCTGTAAATGATTGAGTGGGCGTAACAATGATAAATAGCCTGCCTCCAGAGGCCAATATTCGAAAACCGCCGAATAAAATTTATTGAAGGGATTGAAGGAACACAGGCTCGAAAAAAAAATTAACCTGGCTATTGATTCAAACCTATATGTACGTACCTTTAAACTTTTTTTTATTGTAAGCTATTACACGCTTACCTAGTTCAAAACTTGTAAGCCACCACCATTTTCTGTAAACACACGACTGTGAAATTTTGCACGCTTGTTCATTAGTTATGATGACAATATCGTAAAAAATGCGATAAACTGCAGTGAGAGTTGTACTCCGCAACTGTTAACAGTACCACAGACACGAAACTTTGCACTTAGGTTTAATTTTGATAACTTTAAATGATCTTTACCATGAACTGGTACCTCAACGATTAGCTTGACAAACATTAAACTTTGCAAACCAAACTTTACTTTTCACAGTAGGTACGTATCAAACGCGTGATTTAAATTTTTCAGACTGTGTGTTTTTAAACGTAAGCAATTTAATCCTCCTATAGGGAGTTTTCCTTAGTTAACTTAAGTACCACTTATGTACACTTTAAGATATTGTCTTCCAATTGATGAAAATAATCTTTGAAGTACTACTACACCACAAAAGCATAAATAAATAATATGAGAGTGTAATATTTTTACAACTCATTATTTTGAGTTTCCGAGAGCCCCACAAGCTCTCTTATAGAGCAATGAAAGCTTTTACAACCTTGAACCTAGGGTAACCTAGGAATTCAGGATTTTTATTTTTGCTGTAATCTACCGTTTTCAACGGAAATCGTGTATAGTCCCAGATTATTGGCAACGTTGTGTTTGTCTATGCACAATTCTCTTACAAATTATAGTACAATTATAGATACGGTCGGATCACGTGATGTATCTTTTCATACCATCGACGGCTAGAAGTTTTAGACTTGACTAAACTAGACTTGAAGCGGTAATGAAATGAAATTGGCGCGTTCATGCAGATGTCATTATACTACAATGCAGGCCCTGGTAAATGGAAGCAAAAACACGTCTCCTCCCAAAGGCATTACCACAAAGCGAGTTAGAATGAAACGGTTGCGAGCAGCTATCGAGTAATTGCAGTCATCGACACGCCACATGAAACTCTACCGTCACTTGTGTTTAATAAATCGACCGGAGATATTGTCACTTGACCGTTATTTATGACGTCTTTGTTCTGAAAGGAGGAGTTATTAGTGTTAGCGCCCTAGTGAGTATCGACGTAGAGCAAGTACTTAAACATCATATAGACTTCCATACTTTTTACAGTTTTAGTACGTAGAGGTGCTGAAGTAATGAACCTTACACCCCACTTTATATCACTACCTACGTGGCTACACTCTACTCAATTTGTTCACCTACGTATTGATTCCTTATCCCTTTGTTGTATTCTGAGTTTCCGAGCTCAGCTAAAACGAAGAAAATTTTAAGTTACACTTCAAGTTTAAATATTTTTAAGCTTGAAGCGCCATCCACCTAAAGTTATTATCGCAACTAAGTTCCATATTCATGTATCTCTCAGGTTGAAGGATCTATTGTCTATTTCGCCCACTTGTCATAAATGGACTTTTCAAAACGAATGTTTTTTTAACAAACAAATTACCCGTTTCTCCAGCCACAAGCGTGAAGCATCCGTCAAACTTATCTATTATAATATCGGAACGCAAACTGCGTTTTGAAGCAGTAATGAATGAATGAAGCGCACAACAATATGCGGGCGATCGCTTTGAGCTACGACCAGCTCGAGGCATCGTCCATAATGTATGAGACTTACGGGCCACTCTACACTGGGCAGTTATATCAATAAAGGAGCTCAATCTATAGTCTCTATGAAGCCGTGAATAGAACAAAGCGTGCAAAAGGTTATCTCAAAGAGTGAGTAAAACTGATTGTGTTCACAGATTCACCAACCAACCAAGCCAACCTTATCAACCGAAATTGATAGGTGTCCTTGGAATCGTTTTCAGATTCAGGCCAACTTTCCGTTTATCAGAGGAGTGCTATGCGCTCTAGATCACTAACCATGGAGTGATGTATGGCCCTAAATAGACATAGTTACATAAAAAACCCCAATCCACTCTGGGGTTTTAAACGGTTTGTAGTGTTTTGCAGATATCAATGTCTTTAGCCTTTATACTTTATTGCACACTTAAAAAGACATAAATAAAAAACATTTACCAAAAAAAAAGCGTACATGGCGAGCTTATTTCAGCAGAAATCTCTTCCAGCCAACCCTTGGTGTGGTGATACGAACATTATAAATGTCCTCAATAGGTCATGAATATGTCAGGTTGTTCTGTAAGACTCTATATACAGGAACGTTGTTGGTTGCACTTTACCACTGATCTTGGCTATTAAACTGGCTCAGCTCTACAAATATAGCTGCAACCAGCGGACCCATAACTGGAAGCTACGGACCTAAATGTTGTTACCCAGATGTACATTTGGATAGCAAACTAATACTATTGAAAACCAAGGTTTTCCGCCCACAGCCTGAAGTTCCGGTCCTACTCGATCTCTACTAATATGATTCGATAAAACGAGTTATCGTTTCAATGTGCCATTTAAATTTCTCTTACTCTAAATAATTATTAGCCAGTCATTTCTTCCAGCACCTGACACCATCCTTTGACACATTCTCTTGTAATTTTTTTGTATTGTATTTAATGGAAGGCAAAACAAAAAAAAAAACCGGCCAAGTGCGAGTCAGACTCGCGCACGAAGGGTTCCGTAGCATTATCTATACAATATTTAAATATTTCAAGCGTCTAATTATTGTTAATATCGAGCAAATAACGGCAAAAAAATCACGGGAGCCTGTATGGGAGCCCCCGTAAAATATTATTTTAATTTAATTGTTTATTGTTAAATTAAAGTGAATATACAACTAAATATTATGTTAATGTATTTCAAGCGTCTACCTGTTCCCGTTACTAATATCGAGCAAAAAACTGCAAAAAAGTCACGTTTGTTATAGGAGCCCCACTTAAATATTTCTTTTATTATGTTTTTAGTATTTGTTGTTATAGCGGCATAAAGGTAAATACATATGTGAGAATTTCAACCGTCTAGTTATCACGATTCATGAGATAGAGCCTGGTGACATACAGACAGACGGACAGTGGAGTCTTAGTAATAGGGTCCCGTACACTTTGGGTACGGAACCCTAAAAATAATCTAAAACTTTCGTAAGCACTACATAACTAATTTAATCCGGATTCACTTACATATATCATCAACCCATTATGTCCCCACCAAGGGGCACGGGTCTCTTCCCTGAGGAACGTATAGGCCATACTCCACCACGGGGGCCAAGTCCGGATTGGTGGAGGCTTGTAGACTAGTGGCTCGTCTACTGTCAGAAGTTGTCAAGCCGCCCTAAGGCCTCTGACTTGGCTTAACGACTGCCATCTATCGACGGCAGCCGGCACCAACAGCTTAACGTGCCTTGCGAAGCACGGAACCGCTCGGAAAAATGCCACTAGCGTTAGGCATAGACGGCGACCCATCCATGCACTGAACGCGCCCTGTGTTGCTTAACCTTCGTGATCGTTTAAGATCACTCAGGCAGCCGGGGCTACGAGCGAGTACATACTTACTGTCTTTTTCACTTACATACTTACTGTCTTTTTCGGAAGAATCCGACCAGCTCTGTGAATCAGAGCGGAACCTGGTCGGACTCTTTCGATAAAATTACAAATAGTGAATCCGGATACATTGCATATTTGGCGAAGGGTAAGATAAAAGTACCCATAACGGGGAGCGTGCGTGCAGGCAGCGATTAACAGAAGTTGATAAAGCGATAGAGGTTAGTCTGGAGCATGGCGAGTGGCAAATCCCTGCTCTTAAGTGGTATCTGCCTAACCCTCCGGAATCCTGGTGTTATTTAATGTATGAATGTAAAATAGGTAGGGTTATTACGCAATTTTCAATTTATATAAGTATGTGTCTCGTTCTTTTTTGTGACCTTCGAAGAGAAAGAAGGATACAAAATTATTTAAAATTCTCAATTACCTCTGGTATCGGCAACGTAATCAACTATGGACATTGCCTTTAATTTTACCTACGAAACAAAAGAATTGTGTTTACCCTTATGTCCCAAGATTTGTTTTCACAGATTACATGTTTTGTAATGGTGGTGAAAAGTAAAGACTGACATACAAAGATAAGAACTATTTTAATCGCTGGAATACTTCGTAACACGAACGTATGGTGATTATGATAACGCTTGCTGAAACTCTTGATAAGAAGATAAGGTTCGATAAAATTGCGTGTTTTTAGGGTTCCGTACCCAAAGGGTAAAGGACCCTATTACTAAGACTCCGCTGTCCGTCCGTCCGTCCGTTTGTCACCAGGCTGTATCTCATGAACCGTGGTAGTTGGACAGTTGAAATCCTTAAAGATGATGTATTTCTGTTGCCGAATACTCACAACAAATACTAAAACCAGAATAAAATAAATATTGAAGATTGGCTCCCATACAAGAAATGGGAGCCTTTATAAATTGAAATTGAGAGCCTCTAGAAATGGGAGGGAGTTTTTACCGTTTATTGCTCGATATTAATAACGGCAACAGGTAGATGCTTGAAATATTCAAATGTTGTAGAGATAATGGTACGGAACCCTTTGTGCGCGAGTCCGACTCGCACTTTGCTGGTGTTTTTACTAAAATGTACACAAAACATGAAATATAGTGCAACCGGAGATACAAAACATTGTTACCCAAAAATAAAATGTTACCTACTACAACAATAATTTACATATTTTCGTACTTATAACAATTCAATACTTATAATAAATTAAGTTGTTATAATATGAGTCCAGCCCAATTTTTTATTTAGCTTTTTAATCAAATAAACATTTACATATTTTTTAAAGGGGACTAATAAAAGCAAACAACTTCTAAGCAACGCCTTCCAAATACCTATGGATCTGTGTTTAAAAGTAACATCTCCTATCTATTCAGGTGGCTTAAAAACGGCCCATACCGTTATTTCTTGTTTTGAAAACCGAGGTGACATGAAATCTCCGCATTATTATAGGCCCTTATTTTAAGTAAAGTAAAGAGAAGTCAAAATTATTTAGTACCAAATGCATTATGTAAGTAATTAAGTAACTTATGCAATCTATAGGCATTTCAATTCTTGACAGTGAACTGAACATGGGCTCGACACTTTTCAGTTCCCACAGTACAATGTACCTACGTAGTACATTGTTAAGTAAAATAATCCTGATTACAGAAGGCGAGATCTAATAGGTCCGTTTTGACACCTAGCTATGACGATAGAATGTAATAGTACATTATTGCAAAGGCAGCGAAATGGGCAGGTCGAGTATGAGTTTGAAGGACTTCAATGATACGAGACAGGCAATTGTCATTTCGGACGAGGCATATATAGTGCTTTTCTTACCTACCATGCCTAAACACAAGTTACCAAACACGGGAAAAATCAACAGCTCTATGTTGATTTTTCTCATTATTTTATTGTAGGTATATAAATACCTAACACCTCCTCTAACAGAGAGAACTTGCCCGATCGAAAAACTACCGAAAAATTACCGACTCCATCCAAAAGCCGGACAACAAGTAGCTTCCTGTCAATCGCAGGTCAACCTTTAAATTTTTGTTGCAAAGTAGTCCTTAACGTAACTGAAAGATAATAATCTATAATAACCTATGTAAAGGTTGATGTGCTGTTGACAGTACCTACTCTCATTTTCTCCTACTATTAAGAATAATATTTCAGCATTGAATGGACCAATCTAAACCAATAAATTTTATTAAAACAGCTTCTTCTTTAAGAACTCTACCTAGTCAGTACCGATTATACATCCATTGACTATAAAACCAAAATACGACTTGGACCTTGAAATTGGATCTTTTATATACGTTTGTCAAGTGGGTGTTTTGAGTTGCTCCTTCCTTTCATACGCATTTGGGAAATAAACAATCTAAATCTAACAAAAATGGACTGCTACATATGTCTTTTAAATCGTATACAAGACAAGAACATTCCTTAAAAAACTACTAGTCTTATTTATAAAAACACGATTCCTTAACACTCCTCAAATGCAGTTTAAATAGTCTCTGGTGAAGGGAAAGACTTTACCACGGACTATTTAGACTGCATCTGAGAAGTAAACATACTCAAAGATACAAACAAAAGAGTCCTTAAATTGCTACCAACAGATGGCAACCGAGTGTGCAAATGAAAGCCTTTATTCAGTCACCAACCAAGTCTCCCAATGTTTTCAATCATCCAGGCCGAAGCACCTGAGACACATGTCTTGGCAAAACGTATACTTATTTATTCACCAGTTAATAAGCCCATGCTGTTACCGCAAAATATTTATTTTCAGAACCTTAACTCAGTATAATGCCGCTGTCTATTGGCGCAATCTCAGTTCCTAATTGTTTTGTTGCTACCTAGACATGCAGTCGTTTATAGCAAACAAAGGCCAAGCTACCAAGATGATCTATGGTGTTTTACTTTTTTTTTTAAAGAACTAGTAGGTACATAAGTGTACCCCTAGATAGATAAATAAACACGTAACTACTTCTTAACCCGTTTGTCATGTTCTTCGTCTTCATGTCAGCAGAATATACTTTAGAGAGCATTAATATTGTAGAGAAGCAACGTAATGAAAAAGTTACTTGCGTTCGCCTACCTAATAAAAGAAAATTGTAATTTATAAATAAATATAATGATTTATCTCATCTTAATGATTTAGTTACATGCATATTACATTGTATAGTAGATAATAAAGTCCGTATCAATATAATATGAGTTATGAGTGCGCTGTATTTGGTGTGGGTCTATTTACCCATACCAAGAACAGCGCACTTATGGGTCCGGTTATATTTGTGATTTACATCCTTGCAAAGGGCACCCTAGTTTGGGATCAGGACAAGTTATTGTATTGAGTGGAAGCACTAATTATTGTTGTACTTTATTGTTTTCAAGTTTCAAATGTAATATTTACGATTTTTTTAATGAAAGTGCAGTATAAGTATCAATGAATGAATAAATAAATAATTCCTGGCGTACAATAAAGAATATTCTATCTGTCTATCTGTTCCAAGCGAAACATAGTATTGGCGGCACACTCGAGATTGATTGTACTTTTTAATGACTCGCGCAATGCTCATACATAGTTATATAATTTAACGGGTCTAATCGCGATTACAACATTTCGGCAACGGGATCGATTACAGACCGCTAAGTTGTCCTCCTGTAATCAATATTAACGTCAACAGCGAGGGAAAGATTAAAGGATTTCTATCTTGTTGTTTCAGGCGATCACTCCATCCGTATTATCGTGGGGAAGAAAACACGCTCAGGCTAAGCGTGAGGTAAATACAACAACATCTTATAATTTATTAATGAAGTGCTTCATTGCGGGAAAGAGCTTCGTTTCTTAGTGAAAATTGGGCCCGTAATTAAACTCCTACCTAATTAAACTGAAGTGTTGATATTTGCCGAAAGTTACTGCCAATAAATAATTTTGCGAACACAATCTCATGCCAAATGGTTAATTATAATTCAAATGTATGTTTGAAGTTTTTAGTTTACAACTTTAGTTAAGGTATTTTGGTGTCACCAATAATTTTGCTAGTCCTTAGGGCGCTCATACACGGGCGGCAGTTGCGAACGACAGTGCCAACTGCAGCCGTCGACACACGTCAACGGCAGTCGCCGACATGTCAGCGTCAAACATCCGCGACGGCTGCCGTCGACGCGCCGACAACGGGTGTCGACGGCTGCAGTTGGCACTGTCGTTCGCAAGGTGACGCCCCTGTATACGCACGCTTAGTTTAGTAAACAAAATAATAGGGGTTAAAGTATGAAATTGCCGTTTTATTGCAATAGGTTCTTTGAATTGACATAGAATCTTCATGGTTTGAGGTTTTCGAATGAAACTTTTTTCAAATGGTTTCTATGATGTTTTTTTTTAAAAAATGTGAAACATTTGAATATCGATTTTCAATTGTTTTTGTTATTCAATTTAGACAAGAAAGATGGATACTGCGAAAATTCGAGTGATTATGAGGCACCCATTTTTCGTATTTTTTTATTTTATTGATTTGACGCAAGTGAGTCAATATTGTGGGTAAGGTAACGTTAAACCATGCCGCTAATTCCTGGGTAGTTTGACTAGGATCGGCTTCCACTATCTCTCTTAATTCATCGTTATTCACCTGTGTGGGCGGTCTACCTCGTGGCTCGTTCTTTAAGTCGAAATTTCCATCACGAAAGCGTTTAAACCAAAATCGCACGGTGCGTTCATTAGTAGACCCCTCTCCAAACGCAGCATTGATATTGCGGGCTGTTTCTGCCGCGTTAGTTCCGCGTCGGAACTAGTATTCAAAAATCACTCGAATTTTCGCAGTATCCATCTTTCTTGTCTAAATTGAATAACAAAAACAATTGAAAGTCGATATTCAAATGTTTCAAATTTTTTAAAAAAAAAACATCATCGAAACCATTTGAAAAAAGTTTCATTCGAAAATCTCAAACCATGAAGATTCTATGTCAATTCAAAAAACCTATTGCAATAAAACGGCAATTTCATACTTTAACCCCTAATATTTATCACCACGATTAAGCTCTGCGAATCATAGCGATGGGATTTATACAGATAGATAATATGTCGAGTCTTCGGTTTGGATCTATCATCAAAGTCAAAGTCAAAAATGTTATTCACTATAAAAATAAAATGTTTCGTTCATTAAGAACGCCAAAGCTGTTAGTTTCACAATTCAAAGATTTATCACCATTCTGCACGTGTGTTCTTTATCGTCATAATAGCAGTAGTATAATTATACCCAGGTAGTTATAACTTAGTTTAAGGAAAGGCCTTGCCTGAAAATCGGCAACTAATTGCACACTGGTGCACATTAGTTACTAGCCGAGGTACAGACCTTTTTGTCTTCATACCTAATTAAAATGCTTTTAAATAAATTACTCACTAAACTGTCATCATTGCTTTATAGTATACGTGATTATTGTGCCTTACTATATTGAAGACAAATAAACATTTTCTATTTCTATTTCTACTTGATCGGATACCTCCGACAAAAAATCATGTGAGTGAATTCGGAAATAAGCTAATAAAATATTTATCATCTTAGATTATTCTACGTAGAAACTTTGACCTGGCCGTTAATTTGGCTACACGCCTATTACTTACCAGCACATCTTTTGTAAGTATCATACTTTCTATGTATTCTGAGACAATTCTTAGAACCTATGGCCAAAAGAAACGTTTTATTACAAAAGAAGATAAGATTTTATTTTCAACCGTGGCTCTACTCTAGTAAACATCAATATGAATCTTATCGTAAACAGTACTTAGTTCAGGTGACATAGTCCAGGTATGTTCCCAAACTCCGGAGCGAGCTGAGTTGACAGATGGAAAGATTAAATACTTTATAGAAGAGAAGTTGAGAAGTTGAACACTGCTATATTTTAGATGCTTCCTAAGTATATAGTTTATGATAGTACGTTCTATCCAGATCTCAATCAAAGGTTAGTGTTAACTGAACCTTTAGTTTTAGCTGGGTTAGAGACACTAAATTAAGCCTTCTTCTTATAACGTTAGGAACTCCACATTTCCTATAATCTTCCAGTTATTATATTATTAATACGTTTATTGCACGTAAGTAAAAAAATACAACGGCAATGTGGCGGATAAATGTTATTATTAGATAGTTCAGCCACCAAACTCAAAATTGAAAACATACATACATAAACTCACGCCTGTATCCCAGAGGGGTAGGCAGAGACCGGGGACTGCCACTTGCCATGATCCTGACAGATCACTTTCGCTTCCTCAACATTCATTAGTCGTTGCATGCACGCATGCCGGTTTCAATAATTGAAAACTAGTGCCAAAACGTTGTATCCTTCATTTCCCAGTGTTTTTCGAGTCCCGATTATCGAAAAACACGTCGAATTATTCAAGGGTTGTTTGGACAAATTCGCCTAAGATAAGGATCAAAAGATTTTTTCTTTCATGTGCCTTAAAGAAAAGCAGATGTTATTAATTCAGCTTGAGCTCGGCAAAGTGAGTTTTAAATTCCGACCCCGTATTTATGTTTACAAAAGGAAGTCCGGTGCTTTGTGGTTGCTGTTTAATATAAATATGCCTTTAATTTAATTTGTGTTTGAACTGGTCTAAGGAAAAAAATCTTAATACAATTTCGAAAATAGACAAAAATGTAAATTAAAGCTTTATCAGAATTGTTGAAAGTGGCAGAATACTAGTATCTGCCTACCACTCTGTTTTAAAGGCGTAAACGAATGAAAACAAAAAAAAATTAATATTGTCCTCAGCACGGGTTAGTGCAACAAAAAGAATATAAAAACAAAAACAATCAACGTAATAATTAAAGTAATTAACATAAAGGTAACAATGAGTTGGACTAAAAAGAAAAAAATAACAATTAAAAGGAGAATAAAATCAACCAGCGTTTTTTGACACAAAACCAAAAACAGAAAAGAATGTGCACTTGTAGTGTGCCTCTCCCAGTTGCTACAAAAGGCAGCTAATTCGGCATTGTGCTGAGAGTTCACACCCTCACGCCTGATTTTCTGCACTGATTTTCAGTCACTTTCTCTGGTTTACACATCCATCGACCACCTAGGCTACCCGCACTGTATTTATAAGCTAAGTTAATGTTTATTTAGTCTCACAATTTAGAAATCATGCGTACTCACCCTATCATATCAAAATAATATCGACTTCGGTACTCTATTATTCCCAAGGTCCCAACCCGTTAGAGAAACCGAGATTTCTATTAACTCTCAGGAACGATAAGACACTGTAGTTGGAATAAATCGGTTTGCCAATAAATGTGTAAATGTAACGCTATCGCGTGCCATTCATGGATACAGATGTTAATACCGATGTGGAGCCTCGGGATAGGGCCGAAAACATTTGCAATTTGGTTCCCTCTCATTAACTCCGAGGCGTTTTTGGAACAAAAGACCCTTTTCCTTTCGAGATCTCTCCTCGAGTTAATCCTTAGTAGGGTGACAAACGGGCGGCCTTAAGGGGGACCTGCTTCTATAAGACTCCTTAATTAATTTCTGTGTATACAATATTTAATTCCACTATGCTTAGCATAAACTGTTTACTGTCTTATACTGCACCAGGCAAATGCTTCTTGTTTTGTGTGAATTCTTAACGTTGTTTTAATTATGTTGTGTACACTCGACCTTTACATTTTTCTAGTAAAGTCGTCCTTAACGTAACTGATTAGAGTGTACGCATGTAAAGGTTGACGTGCTGTCGACTATTCATGTTCCTACCATTCACAACCTTTACTAACTAAGCTCGGGTATTTATTTATTAACGTAGAGGCCATTTGATACTTCAACACTCTAAGCCGGAAGTAATGAACCCAACCTGCATAGTCATGGTGATAATATATCTTAGTTGATTTACATAAACGATGTTAATTCGTAAAAAGTGTTTTGTTTTTGTTTCGAAAAACACTAAAAATAGAGACTACCGACGTTCGGAAACAACGTCGACTTTATAATTTTGAACGGCCTTCTTTTTGTAACTTTGCTTTATATAATAATTATATTAGTAATCACTCCGAAGTGACGGAAAATGTGTGTAAAAAGTAGCTACTGACAATATTTTATGGAAATCCTCGAGAACACCAAAATAAAATTTTACTGTATATGATTTTTAGCAAATTGCGCGTAGGAGAGATATAAACTCATGGAGATATTCATTCCGGTATTCCGGAGTCATTTTCAGTGCGCGCTCAATAACATATCTATTTCTCTATTGGAAATTCCGTTCATGCCTTTGGCGCCATCAAGTCGGGACATCCCCCTCGCCTCTCATATTCTTGGCAACTAACAAAATATTCACACTGCCAACTTCGTTTTCGTTATTTCAGACACAACGCTAATCCACTGTTGTAACAAAGTTGCTTAAGAAATTCATACCACGATGGATGTAGGATTCATATAATAGACACACTAGGCAGGCATATTACAGTTACCAACAAGGCGTAGGATAATAGATAGTGTTTTTAATGACTCGCGATTCTCACACGTACCTACTTAGAAATATAAATTGTTTATTTGTCTTCAAAAATAGTGAGGCACAGTAATCACTCAATAATAACATAGTTTTACACCACAGATATATGTTTAACACATATGAGAGGTGGTCAATAAGTAGTGAGAATGAGGTATAAACTCCTTGGATAGAGAAAAAGAAAATACTGGCAGGCATAATAAAATAAAAAAAGTTTGATGCTCTTTTGTTTTAGAAGGTTCTTACTTGTGTTCTGTCGCAACAAGTAATCGAAAATGGAGAAAATTTAAGTTCGCGCGGTAATTAAATAATATATGTTTGAAAATTTTAACTAAGGAACAAGTAAATCACGACTTGCAAGATACGTTAAGGGTTCATATTCTTCCTTATTCTACGGTTGTGCGTTGGTCTGCTGAGTTTAAGACGGGAAGAACATACATTAATGACGACTCGCACTCAGGGCGCCCTACGACTGCCGTAACTGAAGAAATGATAAAAAATGATGAAAAAATTGTTTTGGCGGATCGTCGTACTACTATTCGTTTTGTAGCTGAAGAACTAAAGATATCAATAGGAAGTGTTCATAGTATAATACATGAACATTTGGGAATGAAAAAAGTCTCAGCGCGTTGGGTGCCTAGAATGCTAACGGCCGCACAAAAACGAACCAGGCTGAGAATTTCACAAAGCTGTTTGGAACAATATCCTGACCGGTTTTTGGCTCTATTTCTAACTATGAATGAAACATGGCTTCACTATTACGGCCCTGAAACAAAAAAACAATCCATGACTTGGAAGAGACCATAATCACCGACCCCTAAGAAATTCAAGGCCGTTCCATCCGCCGGCAAGATGATGGGTGCTCTTTTTTAGGACAGCCAAGGGGTGGTGATGATTTAATACGTCAGTCATGGGGCCACTATTACGGGGAATATGTACGCAGAACAAATAAAAAAGTTGCGTGACGAAATACGCGAAAAACGGCGTGGCAAACTCGCTAAAGTTGTTTTATTTCATCAAGATAACCCCTAGCGCTTGTGCGGTGTGCACTTGTGTGCAATGTTGCGATGGCTTCCATCAATGATGCTGGCTTCGTATTGATAGAACATCATCCATACTCTCCAGACCTTGCTCCTATTGACTTTTGTCTATTTCCGAGATTGAACGTATCTAAGAGGCCAGAAATTCGGCGATGATGACGCAGTGATCGCCGCATTACAAGGTTTTTTAGAGAATTGAGATGAAGATTGTTTAAGAAAGGAATTTTAGGTTTACAAAAAAGCTATGCTAAGTGTATACAACTAAAAGGTAACTATGTTGAAAAATAAAATAACATTTGATAACTTACATCTTATTCATTCTCACTACTTATTGAACCTCCCTAGTACCGACATGAGCTTCCAGGGTACCTTCCTACCCCGGTAGCTCATTTAATGTTACTATGTGACGTTCCAAATTCCCCATTAATTGAAAACCATCTCAATACATCGCTAAACACGTGTTAAACAAATTAACATTTTTCGTTCGGCATCATTTTTCTCGATTTTTATAGTCCCGTACGTCAAAACGAAAAAACGGAATCCTTATAGGATCACTTCGTTGTCCGTCCGTCCGTCCATCAGTCTGTCTCAGGAACGCGTGGAGGTATTGAGTTGAAATTAAAACCATGTGCTCAGGTCTACAGTCTCTTGAAGCTGTGAAAAATCTAACTTCTAAGTTAACGTAAAAATATGATACGCCCGTTTATAGTGCAAAAAACGTATATTTCGACACTAAGGGGATCAAAATTTATGGGGTACTTTTCGTTGACCTAGAACTATGGAATTTGGCAAGTAATATTGTATTATATGTACAGGGAAAAATCTGAGAACTATTTGTAATTAAATCATTCAAAAATTATGTTTAAAGTTCGAGAAAAGCTCCGAAAAACCCACGAGACTCGATTCCTGAACTATTTATAATGTGTAAGTACCTAAAGAATTTTACCGAACCCTCTTTGGGCGAGTCCAGCTCGCACTTGTCCGGTGTTTGAAACCTTAGTTCGCAAAATATTCGGGCTCGTTTAGGAACAGTTGTTCAAATAATGGCTTCCGTAAGTCATTTGGGTGACAAAGTCGCCGCTTTTTCGAGGACCCAGGAAAAGAAATCTCTTTTAAAAAATCGAGCCACTTATAAATTCTTTTCTTTAGCCTAGATAAGTTAACTAAGAAGGTTAATCTTAGATAATCTGGACTTTTATTATGAAATTCTAATGTAGTGATACAGTCTGAGAAATGGTGTCACTTATTTTATCAGGGACTCGTATTGCTTGAAAATAAATAATTATAGCTTCCACGCAACACAATCACTTGTCCTGATCTCAAACTAGGATACCATGTGCTATGGTAACAAGGCAAGAACATCACAAACATGGAAATATGAATAGAATTCAGGACATTTGTAATCTTCTGTCAGGAGAGATTCAGGTGACAGCTCTAGAATATGCCATAACAAACTTTCTTTTACTCTACGAACAAGAAATCACTATAGTGGAAATTTTCACAGGACCTACAATACCGCAGGACAGGTCAATCCTTTTTCCCACAATTTCAGCCATTTCTAATGCCTTGGAATATGCCCGAGCGTTTAGAATTCTGCTCGGCTCCTATCGTTAAACCTTTACGGATCGGAATGCAAGACGATTAGGGAGCGCAGTTGAAAATTTAAAACGGATTTGGTCGCTATTTTCATTAAGACGTGCGCCGCAATCTTAATTATTGTCTACTAAATTATCCCTCGGTGTTCAAAACTAAACAGGTTACTTCTAATGTGGACAATTCCTGAAACACCAAAATTAGTATTTATGTTTTTTAAGTTTTGTTCTATAAGTTTTTTCTTAGATAAATGTTTTTTTCAAATATCAGGGCTTAGATATTTGTAGGGTTACGTACCCGAAGGGGGTCAAACAGGACCCTATTACTAAGACTTCCCTGTCCGTCTGTCTGTCTGTCTGTCTATCCGTCTGTCTGTCTGTCTGTCTGTCTATCTGTCTGTCTGTCACCAGGCTGTATCTCATGAACCGTTTTCACAGATGATGTATTTCTATTGCTGCTATAACAACAAAACTAAAAACAGAATAAAATAAATATTTAAGGGGTGCTCCCATACAACAAACGTGATTTTTTGCCGTTTTTTCTCGATCTTTGTGTCTAATGTTGTATAGATAATGGTACGGAACCCTTTCGTGCGCGAGTCCGACTCGCAATTGGCCGGTTTTTATTTTTATTAACTGATGGTCGATGGGGGTGCAAAGGCTATCGAGTGGAGGCCATGAACTAGCAAACGCGTCGTAAAACCAGCTCGCTGGACCGGCGATCAGAGGCAGAGGACAGACGGAAGTGGAGTAGTGAGTGGCCTATGTCTGGCAGCGGTCAGGTCCGGGCTGATTGATAAAAAAAAAATGAATGGTCTGGCCAAAGAGTAATTGAGAAAAAAATCATGTCGCTGATGGTATTTCAGTTTCAGCTGAGCTACATTGACTATCTAGAGCGTTTCGTGACTAAAAGGATAAATATTTTATTATTATTATTATAAAGTAACAATTATAAAGCACCGTATAGGTGCCGTTACTTTGCTTTTCAATAATTTCAACAATAAAATTTTAAATCTGTAAATCCATATTTATTCAACACTTTAGACATTAGACATTGTGGTTAGAACAAAAACTCCATAACTCAACCGAAAGAAATCAAACTAGATTCAAAAACTGACAATAGCAAAAAAAGACAATATCTATAAAAAGGAAAACTAAACAATAAAAAGATCTGTCGCCAACAATAATAATTATAAAATTTAATTATTATTATTAATATTAATTGCCCTGGTCTCTGCCTACCCATCTGGGATACAGGCGTGAGTTTATGTATGTATGTATTATTAATAATTTCATATCGAAACACGGCTCTGAATAATTTCAGTGGGTTTTATCGGCTTTTTTCGCCACATTTTTTAAAAACAGTAAATAAAATGACATCACCTGTAGTATGAACATTTTTTTTCAATAGACAGTCGACCTTAATCGAAGCGTGATAGGATATTTTTTCCCCTTGTAAGGTGCTATAAATAATTTGTGGTGCGAAGCCCTCAATGTATGGCAGATAATGGGGTTTCATCAACACACCCGATCGTGACTCATGAATGCCTATCGATAAAGTAATTTGCTGCCGCTATTTGGAGAAAGAGTTGAGGGCCTTTACGACAGTAAGGCTAAATGGTAATTAAATCGTCGATGTAAAAACCAAAAAAAATCTATGCTACTGTTTGACCCCATACACACTTCTGCGGTGGCGGTGGTAGCCTATTGGGTAGGACATTGGACTCGGAAGCGGGAGACCCAGGTTCGATTCCCAGTGCGGGCATATACCTATGACTTTGTTTTCTAAGTTATGTACATTTGTGAAGTTATAGTAGCAATACCACTCGCTGACTGTGAAGGAAAACATCGTGAGGAAACCTGAGTGTCGGAGCTATTTACATACCTCAGCGCTTGAAATCACCAATCCGCGGTGGGCACGCGTGGTGATTAAGCCCATACTCTCTCTCTGAGAGAAGGCCTGTGCCCTACAGTGGGACGTATATAGGCTGCTTATGATACACACTTCATAACAGAAGGTTCTATAAAACTTTAGATAGCCCGGTAGGTACATGAATGTTTTTGGCTTGACCTAAATTGCTTGGAGTTTTATTCGATAAGATTTGTGTTAGCAAAACACACGTTTTAACATAGACATACGCCTCCTTCGTGGTTTTCATAACCAAGAGGGGTTTTGCCATAATCGCCACGCTTGGCAGGCGGGTTGGCGATCGCGGTATGTGGTTAAAATCTCAGGATGACGCTGCTGCTCGTCTCCTGGTAATTGATTTCCTTAGTCGCCTTCTACGACATGACGGAAGGAAATGGAGGGACGCTATTCTTAATCCGGCGCCACACGGAGTGACTTCGCGGAGACGTAATGTGCTGAAGTTAATATTTTCTTTGTAAGGGTTCAAATTTCGCTCAATCAAAAAACGAAAGTCACTTCCAAGGATATTGAGTCATGGAGCGTAGAGAGGAGAGGGATAGAGGTGTTCGCAACTTGAAGGGAGTCTAAACTTGGAATTCTCAATATCTTTACTACTATATTTAATTTCATTCAGCTTTGGTCTATAATTAAACATACCATAAATATACCACAATGGTGAAGCATGAGGTTTAACAAGTTGTTTGCTCGTCATAGGTCATTCAATCATCTCATTAATTTATGAATATATTATATTCTTTTTGTTGCACTAACCCGTGCTGAGGACAATTTTAAAAACCTATTTAGAGGCTACAAAATCCACCCATGCCGGACTTGAACCCGCGAGGTTAGCCAGAGGGTCGTGGGTTCAAGTCCCGGCATGGGTGGAATTTTTAGCCTCTAAATAGGTTTTTTATGAATATATTATTAGCATTTTTTTTATTACATAGAATTTAAAAAAATCTGAAAAGAAAATAATTTAAAATAAATAAGAGATATGTCAAGATCGTGGCAAGTGGGAGAACTTGGTCTCTGACTAACCCTCCGGGTTACAGGCGTAAGTTTATCTTAAAAAAAATGTTTACACCCAAACCGAAGCGGAATGAACCAAAATACAAGAAAGTTTTTTCTTGTTAATACGATATGATCCTAGGATTCTATTATATGATATCCATTGCGGCTCTTACATTACAACTTGGTATTGATTGAGTAAAATCGTTGAATTTGGTACGTCCTATAATTATCTGGTCCATTGTGACATGTACCGATTAAAGTATTCTATTGCCGCTTTGGACTGCTAATTGATGCGATTTGTCACTTTGGTACAAAGTTCTCTGGTGGATTACCACATTTGGCAATACATACCCAAAAATTGCACCTTTATTACGCAACCCTAACGGATAAGATTCCATTAGCCTGATTGACTTACTCTAATAGGCCCGTGTTCTTATTACCAAGGCTCCGCGTCTAATGTACGGTTTCGATTCGACTAATCGCGAGAATTTTATTGGCTTTATTGGATGAAACGAACGTCTGCCACATGGCTGCGGTTTTTGCACGAAAAAAGGGAAGTAACTGATCAACTGTTTGCCTCTCGCTCAGACAATGCTACCGTCTTCGTCGTGTCTAGTCGTGTTACCAAATCCCAACAAAACAAATGTAAAAATGTCATCTCAAAAAAATACACGATGTCTAGATTGTAGAATCTAGAAAAAAATCAGCGAGTAGCACACATAATGAACTTAAAAGGAAAACTATCAGGGCTTGGTGGGCCTTACAAGTTAACGAGTAATAGGCGACCAGTTGGCGACCAACTGGTCGCCTATTACTCGTTATAATAGGAAAATTTCGTACAAATTTAATTGAAAATTACATTGATCAAGTTGTTAGTGCTGTAAGGCAGGTATAAAAACCCTTCTCCTACGGTACCCTACACTGGGCGTGGCCCAACACGCGCTTGGCCGGTTTTTTATACTACCCCTCAATGTGTTTAATGTTTAGTGCTTGTTTACTTCAATGTATACGTACCCACAACCAATGACTCTTTAAATGAATGCTAATTCTGTTATTATTATGGCACTTTTGAAGGTTCCCTTTAATGCGCATAGCTAGTATACATTTTTCATTGGCTTTCGACTTTATTTCAAAGTAATAAGATTCAATTTAAGGTGGCAACTATTATGCCACTGCCTAGTAAAGGGATAAGATAAGATAATATAAGAATATTCTTTATTGTACCAGGAAAAACATAAACATGAAATGTTTACAAAAATGCAGTTCAATTGGGATAATATCCCATCTACCTGTAGAGTTAATTAATGATGTTTCGCAAAATCGTGACACAATTTTTCATAGAAGCTACTGTAGGTTGGGCATGATTGCAGTCGCTCCACAACCGGAGATGAGGATTGATAGACTTTATTGGAAATCCTAACGATATCTCAGTAGTAAACCAACGCTGCGCTGCCAAGGCACATCGTAAAGCACACCTAGCATAACATTTATTGTTTACGCCAACAGTTTTAGCGCAATTTTATTTACGGTATTTTTCCGCGATCGCGTCTTCTAATTCTGTACAGTCGAGGACAGGTCCACCGTTGCATTTTTCTTGCAAAGTCACCCGTAACGTAACTGAGTAGAGTGCACGCGTGTAAATGTTGAAGTGCTGTTGACTGTACATGAACTAAATCAGTTTTTTTTCGTGCGGTGGATCGAAGATAATATGCGGTAGTCTCATAATTAAAAAAAAACCGGCCAAGTGCGAGTCGGACTCAATCACGAAGGGTTCCTTACCATTATCTATACAACATTAGACACAAAGATAAAAAAACAGCAAAAAAATCACGTTTCTTGTCTCAGCCCCCTTAAATAATTATTTTATTTTGTTTTTAGTATTTTTTGTTATAGCGGCAACAGAAATACATCTAATAATCTATGAAAATTTCAACTCTCTAGCTATCACGGTTCTTGAGATACAGCCTGGTGACAGACGGACGGACGGACGGACAGACGGACAGACAGACAGCGAAGTCTTAGTAATAGGGTCCCGTTTTTACCCTTTGGGTACGAAACCCTAAAAAGATGTGTGACAGACTGGCAGGCTGTGTGACAGACAGACGAGAGTGATTCTACAAGGTATTTTTTCATCGGACATACGAATCTCTAAAGCGTGAATTCGATTTGTGAAATTCTGAAGATCAGTCGATCAAATCTCGCGTTGACAGTAGGGGTACAGTCAAAACGTGATATGAATTATTGTACTTCATTCAAGTTTCGCACGTCTCATTCCACTTGCCAGTCTAGGCTCTACATATTTGGGGGTTCTGACATTCCTCAACGAGACGCGAAGGAATTATTCTCCACTAGGTTAGTAGTCCCGTCTGGTTCATCCTCTATTGGGACGTCTGTAGACATACCACGCCTTTATTTGTTTATTTTATGCAGCGCGTATTAAATAAACCAAGTTTAGTTACACGACAAAACTAAAACCAAACATTAACCAAAACCATTGGGTTTGCTGGAAGAAAACATAATCCTCACCCATAATCTCACTCTGAGAGAAGGCCTGTGCCTTACAGTGGGACGTATATAGGCTGCTTATGATTTTAAAACTTAACGCAGTCAATTTTTATGTAGAAAATGAGTGTTTTCAACTTTCGCTTGGTGTTTAATTATAATAATTAATTATAATATTGATACTGCAGAAACGGTTATAAAGTCTTACGTTATTTTGAGAACACATTGTGTATACCGTAATAAGAGACTTAAAGACAAGACCTATTTTGATATTTTTTTGCATCGAAAAACCAATACGTGTAAATTATTTCAGGTCTCTGTAAATCAAACAAAATCCTATAAATGCCTCACGCCCAGTTTCTCATACACTAACACGCTGTTAATCTACTGTTAACAGCTGTCAAATGAGCCAAGTGCATACAAAAAAAAACCACTGACAGCTGTTAACAGTAGATTAACAGCTTGCTAGTGTACGAGAAACTGGGCGAGAGCCATTTATCAACTGTCATATCTAATATTCCCAATGTCGACAAACATAATTCTCATCACGATGCTGTCTTGTAATATCGTATCCACGTATGGAGAGTAGTATGTACTTTCCATACGTGGATACGAAGTGGATAAAGTAGTACATGTTATAACAAATACACATTTATATTTTACAACGCAAAATTATTAAGCACTTAGAGTGCACGGAATGTAGGTTGCTGCGCGCTTGTAATTTTTCTAACTCGCGATCTAATTATATTACGAAAGGAAATCTTCCATCGTATAATCACCAAGAATTCTCATTGGTGAATGTCACACGAGTGCACTACTCAATTTCCACTTCACTTGCTCAAGGCTTTGGGCATCGCGTACGCCCAGCAAACCTTTTGAAGCGTTAAGCCAAATTTGTAATAATGCAATCGTAGTTCCAGACGTTTCAGCGCCGAATGACTAAACATCGATATTGCCTAGAGAGTATTCCGTCTGAAGCTAACCCGTGAGCTGTTATTACGAAATGGAAAGCAGATTTGACTAATGATTTTTTAGGGTTCCGTACCCAAAGGGTAAAAACGGGACCCTATTACTAAGACTTCGCTGTCTGTCTGTCCGTCCGTCCGTCCGTCCGTCTGTCTGTCACCAGGCTGTATCTCAAGAACCGTGATAGCTAGAGAGTTGAAATTTTCACAGATTATGTATTTCTGTTGCCGCTATAACAAAAAGTACTAAAAACAAAATAAAATCATTATTTAAGGAGGGCCCCCATACAACAAACGTGATTTTTTTGCTGTTTTTTTATCTTTGTGTCTGATGTTGTATAGATAATGGTAAGGAACCCTTCGTACGCGAGTCCGACTCGCGCTTGGCCAGTTTTATTTTTATTTAGATGCAATCCTCAAAAGTAATTAAGAGACAGAGGGTCAATTTTCAAATTTAAAATAACGAAGCTTCAGTTGGTGGACTGTGAAATACAAAATAGGGTCGCCTCTTACAACAATACTTGTTGTATTGTTTTAAGAGGCGACCCGGTGCTAATTAGCGGAAAAAACATCTTTTACAACCTATTTTAAAACCACAGAACCTATTATGATTCTAAAAATTGCTATGTCTGTTATTGAGATTTATGATTTATGATAAGCGGTGGTAGTCTAGTGGGTTGAACATTGGACTCTGAAGCGGGAGACCCAGGTTCGATTCCCAGTGCGGGCATGTACCTATGACTTTTCTTTCTAAGTTATGTACATTTGTGAAGTTATAGTAGCAATACCACTCACTAACGGCGAAGGAAAACATCGTGAGGAAACCTGGGTGTCTGAGCTATTCACATACCTCAGCGCTTGAAATCGCCAATCCGCGGTGGGCACGCGTGGCGATTAAGCCCATACTCTCTCTCCGAAAGAAGGCCTGTGCCCTACAGTGGGTAGTATATAGGCTGCTTATGATGATGATTTTCACTTTTTGCAAATACGGAGGCGGCATGATTTTTGGTTCCATTGGTGGCGGCGCTAGTTAGTACTGAATTACAGGAAATTCTATGATTAACAATGTGGATCGACTGTTGTCTTAAACAAACAAATAAAATGTAATTCACTATTATTAAATACGAGATCTTGGTTTTCGATTTGAAAATTGTTACCCTCTGCTGTTGGTGCCGGCTGCCGTCGATAGATGGCAGTCGTTAAGCCAAGTCAGAGGCCTTAGGGCGGCTTGACAACTTCTGACAGTAGACGAGCCACTAGTCTACAAGCCTCCACCAATCCGGACTTGGCCCCCGTGGTGGAGTTTGGCCTATACCTTCCTCAGGGAAGAGACCCGTGCCCCTCGGTGGGGACATAATGGGTTGATGATGAACCCTCTGTTTGCCATGATTTGTTTTTTATTTATTCTTTTTACATACATTTACTTCCACGTGATTGTCGCCAAATTGCTTACTTGTCTATCCACACAGTTTGGTCTGTTTTTGTAGACAGAGGAGTAGAACTCGTAGTAGTTTCGCCTCGAAGCCCGATAGTGCTCGGTTTAATTAAGAAATAGGGTAACCGGTCCATGGACCATGGTCCTAATATTACAAATGTGTTTGCTCGTATCCATAGGCTCGTATCAGTTCCCAGAACCACAAGATAAACTAACTAGAAAATCACTCTATATCGAGGAAAAGTCTTAAGACGTATTAACTTAATGTAATTACTAAGCTAACCTGAATACGCGGAACGTTTGTCGCGGGTCAAACGATCTAAATCAAATTAAACTTTGACCTAAATTCTAACGTGGTAGGTATTATTATTATTTGTAATTCTTTCCTCTGGTGGTGCAATTAAGTGTTATGTATCTATCTATTATTATTGACAAAGAAAATATTTCATCTTAAAGATATTACTTAAAGAAAAATCTTGGTCGAGTTTTCAAAACTTTCAATGTACATAAGTATTATATGAGAATTTTCTATGCGAAATATATTTAACTTTATAGTTACCTTTATAGCATAGTTATTTAAATGTAGTCTATTATCCTCCAAAGTACCATAATAATAATAGTTGCGTCAAACAAAATGTCAAACACAAACACAACGCTAACGGTGAAGGAAAACATCGTAAGGAAACCTGGGTGTCTGAGCTATTCACATACCTCAGCGCTTGAAATCGCCAATCCGCGGTGGGCACGCGTGGTGATTAAGCCCATACTCTCTCCCTGAGAGAAGGCCTGTGCCCTACAGTGGGACGTATATAGGCTGCTTATGAAACACAATGTCATTTAAAGAGTCATTGACTGTGGGGTATGTAGACATTAACTCTGACCAGCACTATTTAGCAAACATATTTAAGGGTAGTTTTGAAAGGAAAAGTAAGTAACTAAGAGGGTTCGCGGGTGGCTTCACGCAGGCTAGCGGCGGGAAAACATTCCGTTCCCGAAAATGGTTCTGACTGGATCTTCAGTACAACTACAATAGATCATTATTATACTGTGAAAGAGAAAACCTTTGGCCTTTGCATCTAGGTAATGAGATGAGATGGAGATGATTTTAGATGGAGTAGGCCTTGCCCAGCACCTATACCATTCTGACAGCCCACAGAAAAGACAAGTTAATACGTGCGGAGTCAACCAAGCCACGGGTTTCTTCACGATGAACGGTGAAGGATGGAGAACTCCTATATTTATTTAAATTTCAGGCCCTTGTAATGATTCTAATCGATGCTACTCTGTGATATTTTAGTTTGTAGTAGAGCCATAGTGAAAACATTCATTTATTCGATGTTATACTAGCTGATTGATTTCTCGTCCCAAAAATAAGGTCAACCTTCAGTGTGGCTATCTAAAATGAGTTTCTCGGCAAATCGGAAACACAAAGGCCTGCTAATCAGTTTCAACACAAGATTACTCAAACTGCCCATAGAAAATCGAACTATATTTCTTGGTTGCTTTGATCCTTGGTATTGTGAAGTGCCTTATCATTTTCCAATCATATAACCGGTAAACTTTATCCCGTAGATTATTTACCCCCTTTAGATTTTTCTTGCAGTTCTTTAACTGGTTATTACCCCTATAGTGGATGAGTGTAAAAGTGGATGTGCCGTCAACCGCACCAATTTGCGATTGAAATAAGATGATCAACTTTATAAATAATCCAACGCAAAAGTCTCTTGGTTAAAATATCTTAAGTCCCACTCACTCACCTGATGTCTGTCGCCTCAGCTTTCCTTTGCGGGATTACTATCAAGTTTCCACCCTTATATGGCTTCCCCGTTCACGATAGTATTACAATACGCCACTCCTTGTCACCGCGTATTATCTGAGATTACAAAACAGATTACAGAAAACTTCATTAATGGATAATTGCTGAAATACATAAATTTCAGAGCAACTCCTTCAGTATATTCAATACTTGTCTTGATTGAGTTGTGGTAAGGTGAAATGAATGGCTCGCTTGATTTTATAATAATTTCACACTTAAATACTTTCAAATGATTTCAGCGAGGTAGATAATTGAGGTTTGGTTCGTTACGTTTAATTCACGATAGACTGAAGTTGGGCTTTAAGCAAATTACGATTTTTAGAACCGGAGGTCAAACTTTGTTTAATAATTTAGAAACCATTTACTCCATGGGAAACGGAATGCTGAATAATTCACAGTACGAACTGGCGTGAAAAAGTCTCAGACCGTTCCAGTTAAAATGTGGAAAAAATGTCGTTGCATTAATATTTCTGGAGTGTTTTCACATTTTAATTTTATAAAATGTATTTTATATGGCCGGGACTTTTCTTGGGGGAAATGTGTTTTGAATTTTTTGTGCATCCGCTCGTATGACGATTGCGCTAGTAGTTGACCTTCGTTAAGAACAATCCGCTGTTCAGTACGGTAGCCATTTGTGGCTTGTAAACGGATTTGTAGATTTGAGAACAATAGCTCAGTGCGGTTTTACCTTTCTACTAATAAGGGGTTCATTAAAAGCTATTGTGCTGCTACTGAGGCCAAAAGTGAGAATATGTTTTGTTACCATTTAATTTTTTTTTTATATGACTAGCTGATGCAGGATACCAAGTACCAAAAATCCACTTTCGTTAATTTGTTAAACCTGTGCCTGATAATTGTAAAACATCAACGTCTACGCCTATAAAAATAAAATTTATTTAAAGTCTATAATTATTAAAGTCTCTTTAGTCACTTCAACACTAACATAATATGTTATGATATTATCATGTAGAAAGTCTTACAACACTTACGATGTTGTTTATTGTTGCCTAAACTTAGTATAATTTTATGACAGAGACAGAATACGGTAATTTCGTGCTATTGATGTTAAACAAAATATCTTAAAGGTAGTCTTTATTCATAGTGTGGTTAAAGGAAGTTTGCGTCTCCGTTGACACAAAGCACTTATTTTTTTCCATTTTTTGGGCTGAATGAAACGTAATACTTTGTCAGGGTCAACTGACATTGGTTCGCTTTGTTCGCTAACTGAAACTAGAAGTATAAATTCATCCTTTTTCTTGGATATTTCCTGTAAAAGTTTTTTATAACAAAATTCTAACGAAGTAGGTACTCGTAGGTATACGTCTCTATTACTTACTAAACTAATAAATAACGTCAAAGTTGCATTATTCTTCTAATCGTGTCGGTAACAAAGCATTCAAATTTTATTGGTCCAGAACTCGGCCACGCGCACACCAGCTGCCGAGGCCTCTTGCAAATCCTCACGGGTGCAGGTGGTTGGGAACGAGAGACATGCATTGAGATACGTCATAGTTTGTGGGGAGGCTCCGCAAAGACAATGGTTGAACTCCTCTTCCATGTAGCCCCATTTACGTAGGTTACTTTTGCATCTGCCAACCTGGTTTCTTAACCTCGTCACCTAAGGCAGCCTGTGCCCCGATGACAGCGCCTCCTTGACCTTCACAACACAGTCTAAGGTAGAAGCAGAGTTATGCCATAGGGCGACTCTATTAGCAGGTCCATTTTCTATGGGTTTGACGGACGCTTGGAAACAGTTTTGGCTTTTAAGTCGGGGAGGAACTGCTATGTAGCCGTGCAGAGGGTGCCTAGGAATTGTCTCGTATTTTCCTATGGAACTGGCCGCTTGTCTTCGGATGGTAGGCGGTGCAATGCACGGCAGTGGGAACAGGAAATGCACCGGAGTCGGTTTCAAGCATCCGGTTATGATCCGGCAAGTTTTATTGAGCAGCGTGTCTACTGATTTGGCATGAGCTGATTGATGGCAAACTGGGCAAGCATATTCGCCCGGAGAGAAACAGAGTGTCAAGGCGATCGTATAGAGGACTTGTGGTGAGGCTCCCCATTGAGAGGATGTCAAGCGGAGAAGCTAATAGTTGCGAGAGCAGACTTTTTGCTTTGTGTTGGCACAGTGTTGCTTGTAGGTCAGCGTACGGTCCGGGGTAACTCCAAGGTACTTTGGGTGGCTGTTGTGTTGTATCGGCACCCCTTGCCATGTCATTTTAATCTGCCGCTCAGCTGATCGTTTGTGGAGGTGGAATGCGCATGACTGTGTCTTTGTAGGGTTGGGCCTCAGGGAGTTTTCAGTTCATTTTCCTTGAATGTCTTCATCTGGGAGGCCAGTGCCAGGTCGTCCGCGTAAAGGAAGCTGGTTGCATTGAAATTCAAAGTAAATAAACAAGGGAATAATATATTGAAATTGTCCATTTAATTCAATAGACTCGGAGTGCTTATTATTTACAGTACTATAATTAACCGATTGAGGCTAGCCAGGTGTACACGTATTTAACGTTCCATAGAGTTTAATCGGATTCGAGATCTAGTACCTACATACTTAGATAATCTGTCAAGGAAATGTAATACAATTACGAGCATCATTGTATATCTTTTAACGTAACCATGTTAACTATGTCGATTGTTATTGTGCAATCCAGTATGTAAAGGGTACCTATTTATTTATATATTGTAATAGACTGCAAGCCAGACTCCCTAACATAGCTGGCATAGACTCTGCTTTTGTCTGCGCTTGTCCAAGAACCCCATATGAAAAAAGTGATATCAACGAGAAAAAGGCCTGCCATATTAGGTCGATGGAGGAAAAACATGGGATGTTTATAGGCTGCTTTTGTTACAATTCTCTGTCTCTGAAACCCTGCATAGTACATGTATATGACTTTGAGCTTTGACCTACTTACGAGCCCAGTTTAATTACGACACTCGCACTAACCATGACGCCGCACACACTCTGCAAACTGCTAAAACATTCACCCTATATCAGCGGTTAACTATGTTTTTCTCATAACGTAAAGATTTCTGTTTGTCTCGCGTATACTGTTCGCTAGACAAAACCGCTTGACTGACTGCCTGGAAGTTTTTACCCAACTGCACAAAAGGGCAATATTTAAAAGTATTTTATGTTACATAAATTTTGTAATTTGTTTCGTTAAATAAATAAACGTAGGAAGTAAGTTACACAGAGCATTAGTAAACTACGATCAAATTGACGAAACATAAAAATGAATTGGGATTGAATCACGTACCTACCTAGATGAATGAATAACTTAGGCCAAGCGAATCAATTTTGTCCAAATTTTATCGATTTTATCAATGGGTTGGCACTTTGCGCAGTTTATTTTGTTTATGGTCTGATAAGTTTTCATATGAAATGAAATCATCGGGTGTCACTGAGACAATTCAGAAAACCGAAGAAATAATCGCCTCCTAAATGTAAATATATAAGGACAATAATTGGGAGATCCGATTTTTCTACATACAACTGATATTGATTCAGTCTAAACCTGTTAAAGATCGATTTTTAGATGTGCGTAAAGACTCATAAACATTGGTCTTTGACTGGATGTTAAAGACCGATTTTTATAGATCTACATTAGCATTTTTAGATGGCGGGTTTTTAATTTTCGTATTTTTTTCTGCGCCGTACGTGCTTCGCACAAACTGGCAACTTGCCAACTCGACCATAAACTTCGTGCAGCCGACGAAAAAATACTATTCCGTACGCAAATGCCACGGAAAGCGAGGATCGCGACAGATAAGGAAATCGGGCAAAGCGTGTTTGGGTGGCTTAAGAGGTCTCGAGATCAATGCTCCATGGTGAGGTGAGTAAGGCTACTTCGGAGCTTAGGGCGACAAGTTGGCTATAAAAATTGAGCTAAAAAGATGATTGTTTATTAAGGTGGGACGATTCCCATACAATTACATAATTATACACTGAAATTGTGTATAATTTCATTAATTTAGACTTTTATTTGCGCTAATTTATATGTTCCTGAAAAAACAGTAATTTATAGCTCAAATGAGATCGACAAATTAGTCTATACAAACAATACAGTTTTTTTTCAAGGCAATGTAAATTGGCGCATATTAAAATCTTAATTAAGGCAGACAGATATAATTTCAGTGTGTGTGTTATGTAATTTTTTAACAAATTTGGAAAAAATCATTTGTATGGGAATCGTCCCACCTTAATGTTGTTCGATGGGCCAATTAATATTTCATATTCGTGTCATTAACATTTTTATGTACAACTATAGGTATATAGATCAATGTATTTGCATGTTTGTGATGTCGTTGCCTAGCTAACATATCACGGGGTGTCATACTTTGGGACCACAAGTGATTGTGTTGTGCGATTACTAATTAAGTTGTTATTATTTCTTTATTTATTATAATTTTATTATTGGCCTTCGGTTGCAAAGTTAGCTATCTTAGAGCAGAAGCAATACTCGCAACTGAAATTTATTTACGTTTAATCGTAGATAAAAAATGTACGTACCGAATTTTAGAAGCACCAAACACAGTCCATGGTAAGAAAATAAAAACATTGGCACATAGTAAAATAAATACATCAGCGCAAAGAAACTCCGTTTAGTTTCATAGCAACGCCGATAGAGGCTCGTAAGAGGGAAGAGTTACAACGAAATTCTTTGTTTCGCAGTCAGTCAAACTATTTCGAAAATATACGCATGGCCATTAAAATGGGTCCAAGATACATTAGCAGCCTATATACGTCCCACTGTAGGGCGCAGGCCCTCTCTCAGGGAGAGAGACTGGGCTTAATCCCCACGCGTGCCCACCGCGGATTGGCGATTTTAAGCGCCGAGCGCGTACACGAATATACCGCAAGTTATTCGGTTACACTTGTCATAAGTAATAATAATAATAATAATAACTTTCACACACTCACTTATCCCGGTCCCAAACGTATACTATGGCAACCAGGCAAAATACATCACAAACATAGAAAAGTGCTGTGCCCTCCAGTGGGAATCGAACCCACGACGTCTGGTTTTGGTAGACAAGTAGCTAAGCAATAAGGCCGCCAATGGTACTGTGTATGTATTTTTATGTCATGTGCTCTAGTGTACAATAAAGAATATTCTTATCTTATCTTAACTTACCTTCGTTTTCGCGAACACTAACAATCTGTTAATCTGTTGTAAACAGCTTAGTTGTTTTTTGTTTATCCGCTTTGGCCATCTAACAGCTGTTAACATTAGATTTGTGAGGGCGATTCGGATTCCGATTTGCCTTTAATACAAAGTATTAAGAAATGGAACCAAAATCCGTTCATAGATGATTAATAATTATCTTCCGTGGTTACACTTTCATGTTTAAATTCTTCACTATCCTACGTTCATAAATCACTATGCCTATCTGCACGTGAGTTATGAACATGTTAAATAAAATAAATTAAACTATGTACCTCTTTTTTTCCTTATTATTAGTCCAAAGATTTTAACAAAGCATCTGTTACGTATCTAACAGAATTGAGAGGGTGAATTCAGAATTTTGCGTTACGTAATATTTGGACGGCCCCTTAATTAAACTAAAAATATAAAACCAAATTTTACCTACGTTATTTTCATATTACTACATTGTCCTTTATATAAAGTCAAAGTCAAAGTCAAAAAATTTTATTCACTATAAAAACAAAATATTTACTTAATGAACGTCAAAGCTCCTAGTTTCACAATTAATAGATTAGGCGGAGAAGACGGTAACAAAGAAACTCCACATTTATTCTTTTCAAAACAGGTTTGCTTAATTAACAGAGTTTTCAACTTAAAGTTACACTACACTACATACAATCGTTCCTGTTAACATTATTTAAACACCAGACATCTTTGTCTTCCAAATAATCCTTAATGTTATAATAGGCTTTTTTGCACAGAGTATGCTTAATACATTTTTTAAACCGCGTCGATGGTAACTCTAACATATCTTGAGGAATCTTATTGTAGAACCGTACACAGTGCCCCATAAATGATGTATTAACTTTTGCAAGTCTAAAACATGGAAATGACAATTTATGTTTATTCATAGTATCAATATAGTGATGGCTACCAACATTTTCGAAATTGCTGATGTTTTTTCTAACATACATTATATTTTCATAAATGTATTGACTTGTGGAATGTATATTTCAGGTAAACCAAAAATTAAATTAAATTAAAAACGAATCATTTTGAATCCGTGTAAGGAGCCATCCGGAGTATTCAGCACTACTTGTTTACCAGCTTTAAGGTTGGCTATTAATTTTTATAAGGTATGTGTGGCACGAGTATGACTATGCTTTAAAGCTACTGTTACGCATGGAACCCGTCTCGAACGTTTTTAAGTTGTAATGAAACGAGTATACTTATAGTGTAGTCTGAGGCATTGCTAGATAGTACACTTACGGACATTTAAATAATTAATTAATTTTTCTATACGTACTCGTAGTTTTTCATTAAGAATATTTTCTGCTAAAATTAATAATAATTTTAGAAGCAACAAAAACTATATACTTGAAGACCAAAATATATGTTATGTATTTGATTTTATTGTCCAGCAAAGGCTCTGTCCACATCTTTCAATGTACCCTTTTTTAAATAATTAAAACTATTAGAATATCCGAGTGAGACGTATTCTAGATGTAAAAGTGACCTAATGCCACCAGTAGATAGAGATGCCTATCTGCACGTGATTTATGAACATGTTTACGTCCATGCAGGAAGCGTAGACATTACAGTCTTAAAAAGATCTCGGGTGTTAGTTAGCTGGCACTGACTAACACTGATCACATGCGATATCATGTATCAAATGTTTGATAGTGTGGATTGCTACGGAGTTATTTAAACTAGCTCTTAAAACCGGGGAACACAGGGCAAAATACAATGTGCTGTGCCTTTTATTGGACAAAGCGGATTTTGGCCCAATTACAACGTTCAACAGTGATTCTGTGAAATAGAAAGATTTATGTCAGATCCATTTCAACGTCTCGCGTTTCAAACAAAAAACTTTTGTTCTTTGGTAAGATTTATTTTCACAGTTGTCTAATGATTACAGCATTAATTTGGCTGAATACTGGATAAAGTAATCTTGAGGCATTTATTGAAGCTTGTTTTCTCGCCGTTAGGTTTTGTCATGATAGTGCAAACGCTTTACTCTATAGGTAGAAATATTATTACGAAGAAGAGCGTGTTTGTATGTAGGGGATAGTCTCCGAAACTGCTTGACCGATTTCAAAAATTCTATCACCAGTATTGTAAGTACCAGTAGAATATACTTTCAGGATGGACATGGGCAAACGAAGTCGCAGGCACCGCTAGTAGCTTATACATGGGATAATAAAATCCCCATTTGAACATCATAAAATGGGTAGTTCTATTCATTAACACCAACGACTTAATTAAAGGAACAAAAGCCTTAAAATTCTGACACGCAAGAGATAGAACTTCGAAGAACTGAAAATCAGCTGTTTCTTACATTTGAATGGCACAGGTAAGTTTGGTAGGCAATAGCAGGTACAATGAAACTAAAAGGGAAGCAGAACAGAAAGAGGGAATGCTCTTTCCCTCTTAATCGCCACTGGTGCCCACCCCAGATTAGTGATTTCAAGCGCTGACGTATGACACTTCAGACAATAAGGTTTCCTCACAAACAGCAGGTACTGACTTCTTCTCATATGTAGTAACATACGCAATAGTGAAGGTGGTTTGCCTTGTTGGTGGCTGATAGTCATTAAAATTATTTTAAAGGATTGTTAGTATTCGAGAAACCGGGGGTGAGTCTGATGATACTAGAAGCTGACAAATATAACTTAGAAAATGAAGACATGACGGTATTTAATCCCAGGACAATATCTCCTCTTTTATATTTTAAGTAGTTTCCATCAACTATTAATGCATATTTGTGAAAATATTTGTATTACATTTCTAATAATAGATAGGTATACATATACGTAGACAAATTAATTTTTAATAAAACAAGCTTAGAACTTTCTTGCCCTATATTCGCGCTATATAGGTCTGTTTTTATTCTGGGCAAAGTAAGTCGCGGTCAAAGATAGCAAAATGTCTAAATGCCCTTTCTAAAATGTTTTTATCCTTATGTCTACAAACTAGTACAAACTGTTGCAAACTTACTACTAAGGTTTATGCAATTTGCAACCTGAAAGTCAAACAAAATTACAACAACTAAATGACACGCTAAACAAACTGCATGAAGGCCGCAGTTCCGTTCAGACCGGTAAGTTGTTATATCAACGTCAGAACAAAGTACAAGAGCTCCGACTGAACCCAAGTTCAGTTCGACTTTACATCCAAATGTACAGTCGACAGGTAGGTCAGGTCAACCTTTACATTTTTATTGCAAAATCGCCCTTATTGTAACTGGTCAGAGTGGACGTATGTAACGGTTGATGTGCTGTCGACCGTACCAAATATTATTTAACTGTTGTTACCAGGGCCACGTTCCATAAAATAACAATTCATAGTTTATTAGGACAATTCGATATGCATTTGATTGTTTAGCCGATTCAACCGTGATACCGAAAATATCAAAATACCGGCAGTATAGGATTATTCAAACTCGGTTTTTCAAATGTGGATATTTTGTCCGGTATTCCGATTTTTCGGTATTACCGAAAACAGGTATCCATGCGCTAGTTACTAGACTAGTTTTCAGATGTAAATTCCGAATTTTTTTTTGGAGGGTGGCTGAGGATAGAAGGAAGCGGCGTGCCTTGGGGGAGGCCTATGACCAGCATTGGACTGATTAATGGAGATTTTAGTGATATTTGTGAATGTTTTTATATTCATCTTGTTACACCCTATACACGTACATTAATTAAAATAAGCGTGAAGGATTTGATAATTGACAAGGCTATTTATCTATGAATAGCCTTGTCAATTATCTATTTATTCTAACTATTTATCTACATTAAATAGCCTACAACAGAAACCTCAAATTTCCAGTTCGAATTACATTCGCTATAAGATGGTTTTTCTTTTTTATTTCGCATTAGAGTAAGAACACTGGCTTAAGATGGATTTAAGTGCCACTTAATCCCAAAGAAAACTTTATCTCAAATAGGAAACGCGTAACGATTATAACTTAGAAGGTAGTTTAATTAATCACTAAAGAAACTTCCAAGTTTTGATCGTAATTACCCACCAACACAAAATTGTTTGACGAAAAAGCTTAGCATAAATCGCGTCTGACAAAGTATGAGTAGAGTAATTGTATTACGCTTAGTGAATAAAGTCACAGGATAGTCAGGACCCAGCTTTTTGGCTAAATAGGTAGTTAGTGTACTCGGTAACGACGACGTATAACCACCACAAGCACAATTAGATTGATGAAACTCAGCTCAGTTTGACCTCGTCTTTAGTAACTCTCAGTTCTCCGAGAGCCTACGATTTCTATGATAAATGATAAATTTTCTAAAATCACAGAAAAAAATGCACATGTAATTACAATTTTGACGGCCGACGTCACTAACGGGTTCAGTGATAAATAATAATTTTGTTATTTTTTTTTATCATACAAATCTCAGTACAGCTCAATCAAACTTATTTTGAGTTTCACCAACTGGACACACGTGTGTCCAGTCTTGTGTGTCGAGTTAGTGAATAACCCATAATATTTAGTTATAATTTACTTAACGAACTTAACTGTTGTAATCAGTTTTTTTTTTCTGAATTCACTTTGTCCAACTGACAGCTGTTACAGAAATAATATTATGCAGAAACAGGGGTTATTGTTTTAAAATTACCATTTGACTACTAGGCCCGTAGGTACCTCTTATGTATAATGCGACATTATCGGAAGTAGCATGATGGTGGCAAATCCGTATCTCAAGATATGATGTTATAATGTCATTGGGCTAACAAAGAGCCACGCATTTCTACCGTTTATTGCTCAGTGGCAGATAATTTCGAAAATATTTAAAAAATACGTATTTGTCTCTAGATTCGAGTGAAATGTCAAGCTCAAGCGGGACGTTGACGACCCTTCCGAACATATCGGTGCTTCATGATAATATTTATTTTATTTACATAAATATTGCAACATGACAGTGAAGGGCCCTTCTGTCTGCAAATTTTAAGGCAGATTCGCTATTTTATAGTTTGGTAGAGTTGGCAACACTGGTTGCGGTCCTGTAAGATTGGAGAGCCAATATTTCACTGCGCGCCACACGCTGCTGTCAATTTAAAAGATTAAACCTCTGGGTGTGCAGCGAAATTATAATTTCCACACCTATTGCTACTTATTTTGTAAGTAGGTGCAAAAATGGTAAAATATATGGCTGCGTGGAGATACAGTGCGGTGTTTGACTAAATTACAAAATTAAATTAAGTAAATTGTATTTATACTTTACAATACCAATAAAATACATATTAAAAAAAAATCGTAGTTTTGTTTTGTTAGAGTTTTGTGTTTTTGAAAATGATGGTACCTAATGTAATTTTTTTTTTATTTATTTTATTTCTTTCAACAAACTTAACTATCATTACAGGGAGCTAACAACAATGAACAAACACCAAACAATTCTGAATAATAAAAGTCTTAATAAAAAATACAATTAGAAACAATGCAATTACAAACTATTAATTATAAACTTGATATTATTATTGTTAATATTTTAGTTGCGGCCTTTGTCAACTCGTGCAGCGTCCAAGTAAATAAATCCGCCTAATCGTCTACCTGGTTGAGAGGTACTGTATGATTTTTTCTAATAATAATCTGTCACTATTATGAAGGCACTGAAAACTTGCTCTGGTTGATTTAGGACGAGATAATCTGTGGGTAGCAGGTCCGTGGATGAGAATGACGAGAGACCGCTAAGGATGGCGTGATGGGGGAAAAGCCTATACCCAGCAGTGGGCAGAGGGGGGATGATGATGATGATGAATCTGTCAAACAGTTCTAAAATGACTGGGTTTCCCGCTCTCGCCTCAAAAGCCTCTCGAATGAGACCAAAACAAAATTGTCAACTTGCGTATCACACAACGAAATTAATAATTAGAAAAGAGGAAGGAACAAAGATAAATATAGGAGCCGTTTATTTGTAACTCTCCTCAATGGTAGAATATTTATGCTCTATTTGTTTGATTCTAATACTGATTCTTACGATATTGATAGTGCTGCTTATAAAAAAAATGCTTCTCCTGTGCCTGTGTCCTGCGTCCCGTGGATTGACTAGTAGAAAATACCATTAGCATTAAGACCACCTTTTGTACACTTTCTTTTGGAAACAAAAAATTAATATTAAACACTCTTTATAACACTTCTAAAATGCAGTTACAATGGTCTTTTCCTTTGCCCTTTAACATAGTAAGTCTGTAAACTACATAGACAAACAAAGAGTTCTAATCCAATTAGCGGAAAATCTCGGCTTCTCGGCCGGAATTATTATAATCGCTATAAAGGTTAAAACGGAGCTGTTGAAGTCTGACCCACTGTTAAGTAAACCGTAATAAATTGAGTTTATTAATAGGCCCGATAATTATGAGTTATATTATGGTAATAAAACTTTTATTGATGAACATCTACAGCTTTATTTTTATGCCGCTTTGTGTGGTCTTAAAAGATCTCAATAAATTGTAAGGAATGCAAAGAAATGTTATAAAAGATGACACAACAATCCCAAAGTTTTCCGCGTATTGCTTTAATATTTTTACTTCTCAATGATTCCTTAAAACCCTAACAGAACCTTCCAGAACAATAAAAAGTTACACATGCTGCATAAGATTTAATGTCACTGCTATCTTGAGAAACCATAAAAGAGTAATTGAAGTTACATTCCTGAGGTTCGGTAGGTACTGGTTAACGATTTACATTGTGCCACTTCCACACTCCATGCGGGAGACCCCGAAGTGACGAGTGGGAGAGTGTGAACAGTGCTCTCTTTTCTTCTGGCCCCCTTGCTACATTGCCCTCTACGGGCGCCTCGAGCATTTTACGTCATATTATACAACGAAAATTATACGCGAAGATGAAATGAAGACTGTTCATTTGACAAGAGAGCCGATGCCATTCTGCTGCGTGTTTCATCTCGACTGTAAAATGGCAATGAGGGACTTTTTTACGATCACGGACTGGAACAAAAGGGAGCACTACGCAACATTAGCCAGCGTTAAATGGACTTTGTATCGAGCGCAATACAGAAGTCTGACCTATATCTACGCTACTTGGTGAAATACACCCAAAAAACACGAAAGTGAAATAAAAATTGTGTGCTCACAGATCAAAATGTAAAATTTTAGTCATGAATCTATCTATGTGTTAGTCACTGTTAACCAGCTAACGAAACTGTTAATTGAAATTTAGGGTTAACTCAGTTACATCAACTTAGTTATATAACGGATGATTAAAGTGACAAAAAATATAATCGTTGATCAGCTGTTTACCGCACTGTAATTTTCTCTGTATTAAGCAGGACCTTTTGCTTGTATTTTTCATAATGTTCTCATACACATCGTATACTTTGTTATCACATAACACCTTTTTTCTGTGCTTTCTCTTAGAAAATCTTTTGCGAATGGTTTTATGTAATGTTTTTAGCAAGAGACACTAGTTTTATACTTGCTCTTATACTTGGTTATATAGTTCTATATAACTGAGCTAAATTTATTACAGTACCTACTATTGTTTGCTTAATGAAATCGCATATTTTGCAGCGAAGATTCACAGTGTAAGAGCACCATTAGAAGGCGGGTTCTCTTGATGAGCCTTTATTGCTCAATGATTTGCAGATGTTTTCTTGCAGCTTACGAAACATTACTCAGTTGAAGTCTTAGTTAATGAAATGATTGAATTACTTCATGTACTTTCAACGGAATCTTCAGTGCGTAAGGAAATATTTATTCAGACACGGAAATTAGATAAAAATATAACAATTTTAAAGTAAAAAAAAACATCACGGTGATTGAAAAGGAAGCGAGCTGCAAATTAACCGGTGAACAGTCACTGATTTTCAGTTATGAATTTTAATAAGAGTTGGATAAAATGTATGAATGAATGAATGAATGAATGATTTATTGCCACAAACATACTTACATAAGAATAATAGCATTTATAGACAATGTGACAATTGGGTATTTGACAAAATATCGAATGAGTTACTTTTAAAACGGAATTTTGTATGAAAATACTGGCTTATGATGCCACATTTCAGGGCACTCTTTTTATGTTTAATCTATTTAAAAATTGTAATAGCTAGTAATTGACTATAAGAGATACATTTTCCGAGATATTCTGTAATTTTTGTTTTAATCGAGCACATGAAATAATTTATTGTATTTATTGTATAAACAACGATGGTTTTCAAGAAGCATCTTCACACCAAATAAAAGAACGGTTTATGCATTTTTATAAAACGTATTATTATATTGTACGTACGCTTACAGCTCGTTAATAAGTGAGGGATACCCAGAGATGCTGAATGTCAAAATGATCTAGATTTTTTTAAATATACACCTGTTCATTAAGGGGCAGTTCCTGTATTACTTTATATAAAATTTATTTAGATTTACAATTTCATTAATGAATATGTCCATAAATCTTAAGGTAAAAATAGAGTGACTCCACTGCCAAAAATAGAAACACCATTCAACTTTCATCTTCTGCTTTGCATGATCCTGAAAACTATCTAGCTTCATCGACATTTTTACAATAGTTCTACATGATCTCTACTTCAAATTATGTTGCAATTTGAGTGCAAAGTTTGACATCTGAGTTAAACTAGCACAATAATGTTCGTATGCCACATTGCAAATCAGTCACGGTTTCCCTTATGTTGTTATCTCGGAACCGATTTATGACGGCTGGATACACTTTATGAGTAATTCGTATCGAATACCTGTCTTATCTTAATGGGTTTTCTTTATTTATGAACTCGGTCATTGAGTTATATCTAAGATCACATTCTCTTGGTATACAAGATTTATAGGTCGTAGGTTATACCAATGAGTTGGATTTCTAAGTTACGTACTTTGTGAAGTTGTAGTAGCAATACCACTCGCCAACTGAGGAAACCTGAGTGTCTAAGGGGTTCACTTGCCTCAGCGCTTGAAATCGCCAATCCGGGGTGGGCACGCGTGATAATTGAGCCCAATCTCTCGCTCTGACAGAAGGTCTGTGCCTTGCAGTGGGACGCATAATTGCTACAATAAAAAATATAAGTACACACTAGCTGTTGCCCGCGACTTCGTCCGCGTGGACTTTAGTTTATAAGAGCGGTTCTAAATAAGTTTAAGATGATTTTAGCGCATGTGAAATATATATTGCAAAAAAATGTGTAAGTTAGAATTTAATTACGGCCTAGGTTTGGTTAAATAATTTTTTTTTTAAAACGACTCGTGCCTCTATTGTAACTTTCGAGAACTGGGACTGTAACTACGCGTTTCGTATTCACTGGATTTTAAGTCTTTCTCAACCTCTTTATATACTATGTGAAACACCTGTAATTACCTATTTTTTATAATTTTGTGCTGTGGACTTCGTAAAATTAATAAAATAAACACGAGCAGGCTGCTTGAAGAGCTCACTCTAGAACAGGCAAGGTATGATCAATTCCTGCTGTTCAATTACTCTTCCTATGACTTATTAATGGTCATTGGAAGTATAAGGAGACCAACTCGCTTGACGTAGAGTAGGGTAGGTAAATGAGACCACAAAATGTTTACTCTTGACATCTATATTACACCCTCATAGGCGTTGAAGCTTAAAATACTGTGAAATGTGGTTCATAAACTTGTATTGACTTGCATTTGCACTAAGTTTCAAGAAAATTCAATCATAAATATTCTACTCCCTGCACCAATTTTGGCTCCCATTTTCACCCCTTTTAAAAAACCGTGAATTATTTGTACCTACAGTTGTACTAAGTTTAAATAAAATCCGACCATTAATATGACACTCTCCGTGCAAACTTAGGCACCCTGTTTCACAGTCTTAGAGGTTGACTTTTGAAAAACCGTGAAGTAATGTCTCGTCACTTGACGAACGTTTGTACGTCTGTCAAGAAAAACCGACCACAAATACTTTACTTTCATACAAATTTTGGTTTATTTTATTTTCACTCGCTTTGGGGGTTGACTTTTGAAAGCCTGAGAAAATCATCTTTCACAAAGAGCTACGAAGATTTTTGTATGGGGCCTGGCATAGTTCATAGTGGCGCCCTCTATATTTTTTTCAATATCGTGGAGCATGATGAAACCTAGCTAGATCGATAGAGGACAAAAAAGTAAACAAGAAATTATTAAGGTCACCATGTCCTAAAGTGGCACGTTTAGGAGTTATTGAGCTTTGAAGTTTGTATGAGATTTTTATAAAACTTAACTTTTGAATCATTTTTCACTAAATACTGGACTATATGCTTGGCACCTGTGACTCGTTGCCGATTCTTGACTAAATTGCTAAATAAGTTGTAGAAAAAACACCCAGTTTATTATAGATACCGTATATTAAGGCACCCGAGCGTAGCGAGGATGCTTACAATGCGAGGGTATTACGGGAGCTTTTACCAGAGTTATAAATCTGCTTTTCATCAATCCTATCAGGTAAATAAATAAAATAGTGTATTTAAAGGAAAATTCACAAGATATTTCTTTATTTTAATTACAAATTACACTTAGCTGCTAGACTAATTACAATATACAATTAGGCATTACTTATCATTAAATCATTCTACCGAACAGTGAGCGAGTTATTGATCGGAGAAGTAGGTACCGGAAGAAACATTTGTACTTAAATTAAGTTTTATGGTGGCTGTGTTTAGTTATAAGCATTATCTGATTAAATATTAGCAGTTAAACAATATTTAGGTAGTTAGACCTGAAAATATGATTAATCCCTGTTTCTATGTTTAATATGGTTTCATAGTAAACATAATATGTTTACTAATAATACATTAGTGACATATTATGTCACTTCAATGTAGGTAATTATTAGCTGACAGAAATAATTTTTATACATATATCCTCATTCCCCAAGTCCAAGTACAGTCTATTACACCAGGTAAGGGAAAGGTTTTGATCTTTTTGGTTCATCCATAGTCCATCACATCCCACAAACAAGATACATAAAGCCGCAGTCTTCACAGCTACGAGTAAGACAGCAGACAACTATGAGAGCCACCAAAAACGAACATCTACGCCCTAGGCAAGATTGTGGTCAAGGGTAAGCTCATATCGGAATAAAAAAACTTTGGACTGAGCTGAAAAAAGATAGAATTTGTTTGATAACAATAAGCATCAACAAAATGTGTACGAACTTTGAGTATTTATGTTAAAAACATGATTGAACATGGTTTTACACACAGCAGCGGTTTAAGTTTCTAGCGATATGTTCCTATCTACATTATTTATAGGTACCTACCTACCACCTAAACCTATCTATATTAATTAAACTGTAGGTTTTATATTGACATGTTTTGAAATTTAATCGAATTGAACGAATTGGATGCATGAATAATACTATAATTTCATGTATATATGTTTATAAGTAGGTAGGTACCTACTAGACATAGCTACCCAGACTTTAAAAAACATCAAAGTAGGTTTGAATCCCCAAGAAAACTCATATCAAGTGACAAATTCAGTGATGAAACTCAGTGGAAATTCCATACAAACTTCAAAGCTCAATAACTCCTAAACGTGCCACTTTAGGACATGGTGACTTTAATAATTTCTTGTTTACTTTTTTGTCCTCTATCGATCTAGCTAGGTTTCATCGTGCTCCACGACATTGAAAAAAATATAGAGGGCGCCACTGAGACTATGCCACTAATCTTCGTGGCTCTTTATTGAACTATATTTGTACTACTAAGTAAAAATTTTGAGGTTATATCTTCTTTACATTTACAAAAAAATATGACGTCAAAAATCCGAAATCCTTCGTATAAACTTTGGAACTCTATTTCACCCTCCTAAGATTTAAAATTGTGGTTTCCTCAATTGTGAAGTGAAATGTGGTTTCCTCAATTGTGACTTGGTACAAACGTACCTACGTCAACATAGTTGATGAGACACTTAATTCACGGTTTTTTAACATTTAACCCGAATTTTAAAAAACTGTGAAATAAGTGTCTCATTAATTATGTTATTGACGTTATTTGTATCAAGTTTTTAGAAAAACCGACTACAAATAAATAGTAAAATTTAATCTCCATACAAATTTTCGCACGGCTTTGACCCTCATACAAACTTTGGCATCCCTTTTCACCCTTTTAGGGGTTGAATTTTGAAAAAGCCTGAAACATGTACTTACTTATTTATTACCAGGAGTACTCGTACGAAGTTTTGAATAAAACGGTCTAACTAATCTTGTTTCTTCATACAAACTTTGGACCCCCGTTTCACTCCTTTAGGGTGTGATTTTTGAAAAATAATTTCTCAATGCACCCCTTGACTTTATAAGAAACCTATGTGCCAAATTTGAAGTCTCTAGACCCAGCGGTTTGGGTTGTGCGACCCATACAAACTTTGGCACCCCTTTTCACCCTCTTAGGGGTTGAATTTTAAAAAGGCCTGAAACATGTACTTACTCATTTACCGCCCGGAGTACTCCTGCGTAGTTTTCACCCCCTTAGAGGGTGAGTTTTGAAAAATCCTTTCTTAGTGCACCCCTAGACCTTATGAGGAACCTATGTGCCAAATTTGGAGTCTCTAGACCCAGCGGTTTGAGCTGTGCGTTGATATGTCAGTCAGTCAGTCAGTTAGGCAGTCACCAATCAGTCAGTTTCTTCTTTTATATATTTATAAAAGAATATTCTTTACATTGTTAAAGAAAATATCGTGACAAAACCTGAATACTAGAAATCTCCACGTGAGCACGCGTGGTGTTTAAGCCTGTACTCTCTCTCTCTCTCTCTCTCTCTCTGTCTAAGAGATGTACGCAACAGTATGTTTATGGGCTGATATGCTTTTGCCATAGGCTCTTAGAAACTATCTCTGCAATGGAATACTGCCTTGATACCTATACCTAATCGTTTTTGTACGTACTTCCACATACGATACGTCCAGCGTCTCTTATCGGTGGTTACTTAACTATCACTCTGAAATACGTGCAGATTCATTGAAAGTAGCTGAACCGAGTATAACCTCGTATAGCAGTAGGTAGTACCTCATAGTATCTTAAGAGGAAACAAGTGCTGTATTATAATCGTCCATCAGACCGCAAAGTCGCGAGGTCAACTAATGCATGCCAGACGTCTCGATTGCTGCACCACAGATAAGTGCACCACGCAAATAGTCCGCGATAATTTGTACCAGAGATAGGGTTGTCTGCTCAGAAAATTCTACTAAAAATTTCAGTTACTTACTCACAATACGTACAGGAAGGAGTGGAGAGCTAAAGGGGAGGCCTTTAGCAGTGGGACACAATCGACGTTACATAGAAAAAAAAACACCCTTAGCAGCATAGATATGTGCATCACGTAAATAGTCCGCGATCAGTGTATCAGAGTTAGAGTTGCCAGGTCAGAAAGTTCTATTGAAATGTGGTAAAAGCGTTAGTCATTTATTAGGGTTCCGTACCCGAAGGGTGTCCAACGGGACCCTATTGCTAAGACTTCACTGTCTGTCTGTCTGTATGTCACCAGGCTGTATCTCATGAACCGTGATAGCGAGGCATTTGATATTTTCACAGATGATGTATTTATGTTGGCGCTAAAACAGAATAAAATAAATATTTAAGGGGGCTCCCATACAACAAACGTTGTCTAAAGACAGCGCTCGCCATCTAGCGGCCATCTATATAACCTTCACAGCGCCAATGTCAATGTTAAACGCTTCTTGTCGGTTTCTATAGATAGCGCTGTTCTCACACGATCACTATAATCTCCACAAAACCAATTATCGTACACAAAGTTTCTTGTACCGAGTAAGGTTTCGTTCATCTGAGGTAACCAATGAAATTTGCATATCGATAGATATGAAGATTCAAATTATGTTACATCTTATTAATGAATAATAATTTCGGAACATCCTGGCTCACTAGCAACCCTAAGTTGAAAAGATTGAAACGTTACTTCTCGCTCAAAGTACCTACGCTGGTAACACATTTAGTGGAAGCAGTATGTAATAGTCAACTTTACGTACTTGGATGATAGCGTAATAACTAAAGCAAAAAAATACATGTCACTTTACTGGGAAAAGAATCTACGTTTCTCCAGTTAAGTAATATGCATTTTTAGGGTACCGTAGTCGACAAGGAACCCTTATAGTTTCGCCATTTCCGTCCGTCTGTCTATCTATCGGTCTGACTGTCCGTCTCTCTGTCCGCGGCCTAGCTCAGAGACGATTATTACTAGAAAGCTGATATTCAATGACAACCATAAAAAAAACCTGACATACGTACATACGTTTTTGGGATTGAATTATGAAAAGTCGCCTTATTTTTTTGATCCGCATTTATATTGAAACGTGAACTACTTTTGGAATACAAGACGCCGGGACAATCCAGCCCCTACCTAGGCTGCCGTGATCGTCCTTCGTCATCCGCGGGTGTGAAATCCAGGTACGTCCACCCCAACGCTTACCAACGAGCACCCTCCTGGTGTTGTTCATTGTCGCCAATACAGTCCACCCAGTTGCCGCTCCTGCCGTATTTGACATAGACAACCGATTGAATATATTTTTTTAAGTTATCCCTCCTACCCCTAAATTATGGATGCAATTTTTTTCCTCGCTTACACCATATTGTGAGGTATCATTGGATTGGTCGTTAAAAAATATTGTGGGTGTAGCCGGTCTATTTTTGATCAAGGGTTCCGTTTGCGAAATATTAAGTTTTAAAGCGCAAATTTTTGTCCGAGCTGGACGTCCCCCCCTCTCCTGGCCAAATGGGACACGCGAAACGCGAAAAAATTCAGAATAGTAGCACATCTAATTAGCATAACATAAACTCACGCCTGTATCCCAGAGGGGTAGGCAAAGACCAGGGACTGCCACTTGCTACGATCTTAACAGATCACTTGCGCTTCCTCAACATTTATGTAATGAACTTAAAAGAAAAAATATCACGACTAAGTAAGCTTAACAAGTTAACGAGTAATAGGCGACTAATTTATAAAAGGAAAATTTCGTACTAAATCCATTAAAAATTATTTAAATGAAGTTGTTAGTTCTGTAAAGATGATAAAACCCCCTCTTTCTACGGAACCCTACAACGCGCGTGGCCTGACACGCACTTGGCCGGTTTTTGTTTTGCTTATAATGGAAATTCACATTCATCTGCGTACAAGGTCAAAATGCTTGCGGGTATTACTCGCAATAGCCGTTGATGATAATAATGATCGTAGGGTAGCGAAGTCATTTGTTCTTTCGACGAAAATTGTTTATGCTATTCCGCTCATTCCTACGGGAGTAATGTGTCATCAAAAAGAATGTCCTTAATTACATATTTAAACAGTTCTGATATTTCTACCGCCAGGGAGAAAGTCAAGTACTCAATACAGGGAGATTCAAATCGCCAATTTTAAAAACAAAAAAATATAAGGCCAATTCCGTATGAAGCTAACTGTGCGCAACTTCACACATCTTATTTACATTGATTTCCTTGCCTAATAATATTAATAAAACTATTGTAGATACAAGACTCTGTTGGTGAGAAGCTTGTCTTAGATAAAACGCATTAAACATAGGGTAACTTGACGTAAAAAATACCAAGTTACTGACCTCAATTTTGACGATTTATAAAGTTTTTCAATACCAAAACGTTTTTTACTGGAGTCATACAAACCAAAAATGTGTACAAAATAATGAGTCACGTACGTATATCTTACAATTTTACATGTTGCATTAAAAAATGTGACAAACATTTCCTTAGAATCCCAAAAAATGTGTACAAACATTTTAGTATTTTCTGAGGTGAGCACTAGACATAATACAACTGAATTTGAACGGATATTTTACTCGTTTACTTTTCCATTTTAGAATTTTCCGACATTTCAGTACTTTTGTAAGTATTTAAGCATGGCAAGCAGCATAGGAAATGCTGTAGCTTTGTTCCAACCACGATCTCTATTGAAATTTGGATGCCGGCGGATCTCTATTGCCTCGCGTGAGACCCCCTTGCTAGTAGTGTGACGGTAGATTTAGATAGATAGATAACTGATTTATTTCCACAAGACACACACACATACAAAAAGCATTACATAAGTCACGAAGTAACGGCACAGTGTAAACATTGACAAGATAGGTAAGCATAGGTACATAAATCATGGACACATAACAACTTGACACATTATACGGTACAGTAAGTACCTATCTATTGGTGACATTACAATAATAACATAAAAAACATAAAAACGTGTGTGTCGCAAATGCAAATGCAAATAGTCATTTACAGATTTAATTTTAATTTCAATAACTAATAGTCAATATTTTTGAGTTTATATAAAATAATTGTTTTGTAGATTGAATTTTAATTTCAATAACTAATAATCAATATTTTTGTGTTTGTATAAAATTTGTGGTTAAACGAACTTACCTGAAGTGAAGTTTGACCATAATTATACGAGGCGTTACATCCGAGGAGATTTATATAATTCACTAGGTAGTGCACTCTCTAATGTACCAGGCATCGCACAATATTTTAGAGTAATAAGAAAAACAAAAGTACTTCCGCGGCACTATGTAGGTAGGTTAGTCTATACATACCCTGCCCGCCTCCCGCGCACAAACTTCATTATTTTAGAGAATATCTATTTCGCATGTTTAAACAGGGGCGAAAGCTCAGGGCAGGGAGGGTATATAAATCTCCTCGGATGTAACGCCTCGTATAATTATGGTCAAACTTCACTTCAGGTAAGTTCGTTTAACCACAAATTATACTACGGCGTTACATCCTCAGGATTTATATAATTCACTAGGTAGATGTTCAGAGCTTAGCGAAATAGATTAGGATAGTGTAACAATGAAACTGAAGCTTCATAGTTATTTAAATGCAAACAAATAAACATAGCGTAATGTTTGTAATTACGTAAAGAAACCATAGAAATACATGTAAATACATGGTTTGTATGTTTTATTCATTAATAAAATAGAGCCCCCGCTAAATCGTTATTTGTATTTTACAGTGGCCTTTTATAGAACCGGCCAAAAACTGTCGACGCCTCCACGATCAGCCGCAGATGTCGCAGCATGTCTAGCGCTATGTGTCGTGAATATGGACCGATGTATCAATACCAATATCCGATAGCACCTGTTTGATCCATAGACTGATCGTAATCGCAGTGGGATTGTGAAAAGGCTTTTTTGTTGTAAGGATCAATCTCTTAGTAGGGCAAAGTTCCCTATAGCATTTAGTCCGTTCTATGTAACACACTAAAGTTCTCGCCAGACATATCTCATCTTTATGAGGAATAAAAGGTACAATCAACCTAGGTGTTGCTTTACCTGGCGCTGTGATGTCTATAATGTATAATTTAGTTGAATCGTCTATAATGATGTCTTTTTCGGTGACATTAACATTCGATAGCTGTATAAAGGAAACTTCTGTACTCGTTGTGCAGACGACAACGCAAGGAGAGCTACCAATTTTCTGTTTAGTAAGTCTAGCGGTAAATTTTCATTTGGATAATATTCCGAGAGATAGTCTAGAACCAGGTTAGGGTCCCAGGTTATATGGTATTTAGGACAGCAAATTTTTGTTCTTAATATTCCTTTTAGGAATCTTAATACACTTTTATCTTCACTGAAGCATTTTCCTAGTATCAAGGACAGAGCTGACCGGTATTAAATTAGAATAACTTGACCCTAATTCATACTGAACGGTAAGGAACTTGAGAATATGTGAAATATTCACGCAATAACAATCAATTTCATTTTCCATACAATATTTCCACCATTTTTTGTATGGACAATCATATTGTTTTAGTGAGCAGGCTGCTAGGGAGGAGACCGTGATGTTATAGTATTGGGAGTTAGAGATCATCTTGCAAATGCCTCCCTGATAATATTGTTACCAAGAGGGTAAGCCGTTTCCAAACGGTCATCAATAACAGATCTTTTGGTTTGTTTGTACATCTTCTTTCCTCTTAGTCCAGTCCATCCAAAAGTTGTCTGGAAGAGATCACTTTTAGTGATAAGGCTCATCTATACTCTTAGGTTAAGAAGTATCTGTATAATTTCCATTGTTATGTACAATAAAGTGTTCTCTATTTATCTATCAATACTTTTTCTTAGGTAACTTACTTAGTAAGAAACAAATAAATGAATAAATTATTATTATTGTTTCAAAATTAGTGAGAAGGGAGGGAACGCATAAAACGATAGATTGCCCCAGTTTAAGGTGAAAGCGTCAATGATAGCGTTCGGATCTCTTTTCCAAGAAACATATTTTTGACACTACATTTAACCTAATGGTAAAAAGATCAATTTGAGGGTAACCGAATAACCGAATAGATCAGTTATTCTCTTAAAAGCTACGGAAGAAAGGCTCCACTCGGTGTCAATACTGACACCCTGAACTCTGCGTCTGCCTCGACATTATCTTTAGATCGAATATAAGAAGCAAATATAAGTATTTATCTGTGCTCGCACCATTGCCATTTCTCGCGCGTTATATTATTTAGATGTTCAAACTGAACACCACCCATACTGTTTATTTATGCATTGGCGGTAGTATTATCTATACGTAAAAATATATCTTTATTTCGTAAATCATTGGCAAAACACTTGAGGCCTCTGAAAACAGCCTTCAACTTCGAATAATTAATATGACTTTCACGCACTTCATTATTCCAGAATCCACCCGCGCGTTCACTCTTACACGACACTCCCCAATCTGTCAAGGAAGCATCTGAAAAGATATCTAGCTCTTAATGTCTATTCCGGATTGAGTCGTTACTGGTCATAATATTAGATTTCCACCACGTGAAATCAGGTTGTAAGGAAGGATTTAACAATTTAACATCATCATCGAGTTTTAATTATCTCCTGAGTTTTGCAAAGCTAAAACTTATTTCGTTTTTTTTTTTTCAAATATATATAACCATTCATAATAAACTGCAGGACAAGCAAGGCTTACTGTTTATAACAATTGTGTAAATTGTCTAATAGAAAGAACTTTTTTCTTTGAGGTCCGTTCAAGTAGTTCAAATATTTTTGTTCGTTTTGTAAACGGTAAGTTTAAGCACATTTCTCGCCAATCTAGAAATCTTTGCACTTGATTAGGGACCAAACAATTTTTACACTAATTAACAAAAAGACCAACTTTGCAATAACGCTAAAATTTCTGTTATACAGTTAGAATAATCTTCATAACTATTACCAATATACCGTATATCGTCTAGGTATACAACTAACAAAATGCCCTTGTTTCTAAGATCTGTAACGACGGGCTTCATAAGTAATTGTACCTAAACACTAAAAGCGCTATAGATAAACCGAATTTCAGGCATTAGAATTTATAAGTGTTTCGTTTTTAAAGCGCTAGTACTTTTTACTACTTTTATGGACTGGTAGCAAAAAATACGTATCTTTCATATCCATGCGATCTAAGTAGCAACCTTTAGTAATAAGCTTTATGGCAGAATGAATATCTTCCATTTTAAAATGTACTGGATCGATGAATTTTTTAATTTTTTCAGATTTAAAATAAATCTCTAAGTACCGTAATTCTTTGGTGTTCAAAAGTCACCCAATAAAAACTGTTCTGTCATTTCAGTACATATTTTAACGGCGCCTAGATTACATAATTTTGAGATTGCAGTCTCTAAGTTATCGATTTCTATTTTTGTAAATTTACTATTACAAGGCTCACTGTTGAATAACAATAACATTAAATGGGATCTTATGACCTTTTACATAATTTAAAATGGTTTGATCATTTGTGATAGCTTGCCAAGCTTCTACAAAATACTGTAGCCGGCCAGCAGGGGCACTTACCTCTGCTGCTCGTTCGATTTGAGATTGGGCTTGGAGGACGATGGTGGAAACCTGTCCATCGTCTGTAAAGGACTTTTCGAGTGATACTGTTGGTGGCGGTTCTTGGGCCCACCCTGTCTGAGTGCCTTTTGAGTAGGTACGTATATTGCCTGGGTGGGCTTCTTCAGTTTCGCTGACTCTGAGGGTAACGTTTAAACGACGAAGAAGTTACGCCATCTCCTAATTAGATAACCCGATCTCTCTGGAGTCTGCGTGTCCCTTATTTTCTCGCCCAGGTTTTCACTTCTTTCTTTCTTTAGGAAAGCATCTCTTTTAGCATTAAGAACCAACGTCGAGGACTTCTTGTCAAGTGATGACGTTGCCAATTTTTGTCTGGTTTTTGTATTTTCAAAATTGTAGTTCGAGTAAAGTTTGGCTGACCTCTGACAGTTTCTTTATTATTTCGAAATCTCCTTATATTGAGGTACTTAGCGGTGAGATTCGTTAAGTACGAGATGGTATCGCTGAATGACCTTTTTCAAGTAATTTATCCCTGCTTGTTACAGAATCGCTCAGGATTAAAGATATTGCGGAATTTAATGTCGGAGCTTTAGCTAATCGGAAATTATCAGGTATGAGTGTCCTGTCTAAAGCCTCCTGGTTTTGTTCTTTGGTAAGCTCATCTACTAGGATACGACCCCAACGTTTAGAGAGCTCATCTGGTGTCTTTTGCCACTTCCTCTTTGCTTTTCGGGTCCCCTAGCGATTCTAGAATATCTGCAGACAGGCAGGTGTTTGCGACAGTAGAAGTCGTAGCAATTGAACAATCAATCGGAGTTGTTGTAATTTTGACAGTGTGAGCCGGGGCCGCCGGGGGAGCTACGTGTGGAGCAGAGCTAGGACCAGGGGCCGTAGGGCTCTAGTGTCTGAAGGTTTTGGGGGGATAGTAACCCGAGAATGAACCCTGTCAGTTTCTGATTGGTCAGAATCCGTGACGTCAACTTGCTCATAGTAAGGCCTTGACTCCTGGGCGACTCGTTTTCGTAATGGCAGTCCTCTGCAAAAGGCCATTATAAGGCCATATATATGTACATAAAAAAATACAATAGGTTTACGTTCCTACGTATTCATGTTTAACGTCTCTGGGTGTAATTGCATCACGCCACGGGACTTAATGATTATAGTTATCTATGCATGATCGCGTCAAGAAGAATAACTATTTAAGTTTAAAGTCGCTGGACATAATCACGTTATGTCACGGGACTAGGTACTCGTTATCAGCGCATGATCACGTCAAGGTGAATAACGAAAATGTTGATACGTTGATATATTTTTTCGCATCAAGTGAAGCCTGGAAAAACTAACCTTCACTATTGCTGGAAGAATAGCGATGTCCAAGGCGATTTTGTAGCCGTCTAATCTTCCGTCTTACGCGATCTTCATCCTCACGTTTTCTCTTTCCCATAGGTAATATCACTCGTGAATAGTAAGAAACACAAGAAACAATCAATAAACACTAATCGATACACTTTAAGTTAAGCGAAGGTGTCGCGATGCCCGCACAAAGAAAGCGAATGAAGTTTGTGCGCGGGAGGCGGGCAGGGTATGTATAGACTAACCTACCTACATAGTGCCGCGGAAGTACTTTTGTTTTTCTTATTACTCTAAAATATTGTGCGATGCCTGGTACATTAGAGAGTGCACTACCTAGTGAATTATATAAATCCTGAGGATGTAACGCCGTAGTATAATTATTGTAGTGCCAATTTAAATTTAAAACTTTGCCAAAATATTTTTTGGAACGTAACTTAACAATTTTTTGCCGAGGGTAGGAAACTAACAGTGAATGCTTTCAAAAAGACGCCTCTCACCTCAGTCTACCGAGATCACGGCACGTGCAAAAGTACCGAAACGTCGGAAAATTGTGAAATGGAAAAGTAAACGAATGAATATCAGTTTGAATTCAGTTTTGTTTTAATAAACATTTTATTAATTAATGGGTTTCAGATTAATTTTGTATTGACGCCTATATTCAAAGATATCAGCAAACTCAAAGTTCATCGCCGTAGTAGTATTGAATGATCAATGTTATGAAAATAACTCTCCTCTGTCAGTATTAGGAACAGTAAAGGACTTTCCTGTTAATTAATTGTGAAATCTTCAGAAACTCACCTGGAATTTGCCAGTTTGATCTTTCACGCTTTGCATTTTCACGACTTTAATCAGTCACTAAATAAGGTAAAAGGTTACCGCGTAATTACAAACGTCGTTGTCTAAATTCTGATTTAAAGATTTTTGGAAGCATTTATTGCGAGAATATATCATACTAAATCATATCATATCATACTAAACTCATACTATATTTACGCCTACAACAGGGATGGCGGACCTTTAGGGATCAACATGCCATTTTGTTTAAAAAAAACTTTTTGATGAAGCCATAGACGTGCCATTAGAAAATTTTATTTAACAAAAAAAAAATGCAGTACGGGTATAATTATAAATGCGCGATCGTTCGTTACACTTCCAAGTGAATTTTGTTATTTTCTCGATCTTTGCGCGTGCCCATAACATTTTGTCATGTGCCATCAATGGCACGCAAGCCACTGGTTTGCCACCCCTGACTTAGACTATGAAAGACGTTATACAACGTGTTATTCAAATATCGCAACACCAGACATGTTGTAGAACATTGTTAGTAAAAATTATATATAATTTAGTTTTGATGTAATATAATAATGTAGTTATTTAATGGAGTCAACAGAACATGGAGTGTGCGCTGCACTGTTTGCAATAGGGGGTTAAAAGGCCGCTTCCATATCCTCATACACTTGTGTTGAAGAAACATGAATCGCAACCGAATCTGTGCACTGGTTATATCATACTCGAATAAAACTATGAAATGAGTGATTAGTTTAATGAAGGCACCTGTGATAAGTTTAGAAAAAGGTTATGATTTTTCGGTTTTTAAATATACGCGAATTTACGTTAATTTACATTTACGTAAATTCATATCCCGGAGTACAGGCAGATAATAAGGTTTGCTACTTCCACGATCCTGATAAACAACTTTCGCTTCCTCGACAATCGTTGGTTTCGGGTACTTTTTATCTTTCACTTCAGTTATGTATCCGATGTAGTCGGAAATTTTCTCCGTGACAATAATCTAAAACACCTACCTATAAGCGTAAAAAGCAATTTCGCGTTGCAATCTTTCATAACATCAATCGGCCCATAGCTGGAGCAGGCGTAGTAAAAAAAAGAAAATAACAAAGCGGGGCGCATAAAAATAAATCCCGGAGAATCTAATTTTTTTGTCCCAAGCTGGATTAGGACCACACAGAAAGTCAGGTTTGCTGCTCTTAATAGCGTACAATCAGGAAATAATTTTCTTTGCTTTACACAAGAGTGAGAATTTGCTTTTTGAATTACGCTTTATAGGCAGCCGGCTGTATGACACAAACATGACAACGCTTTAACTAACACGAAAATTACATTGCGTTATTTATCATGAATTGACACAATTTATTTTTACTGTGAACTCGTAGATATCTACATGTAGTTACGAAAGCCACAAAAAGTATGCAAACACTGTTATTGAAATATCGCAATTTTTTTGCCGACCTCGTGGCGCAGCGGTAGTGCATCTGCATACCATGCGAGAGGTCCCGGGTTCGAATCCCGGCTGGGGACAAAAAAAAATCCCCAGGTCTTGGATGTTTACATGTTTGTGATGTCGTTGTTTCTGGTTCCCACGACACAGGGTATCCTAGTGTGGGGCCAGAAGCAATGTATGTGCCTGTATGTAAATGTTTATGTTTATGTTTTTTCTATTTTATTTAGGTATTAGGTACACTAATAGCAAGCACGCAAACCTGACAAAGCTTATAATAAATGCGACTTAGGGCTAGCGATTCTGCTAATTAAAGGTATACACACAAGAACGTTGTATACACAGCATTTTTATATTCTAGTTGTATAAAAACTAAGACAATTTATGCAGTACTTATGTAGAATCAGCTTAGAAATGTAATATGACAACATGCATGCATCGCATTAAAATGTGAAAATTACTTTTCTAAATTCCGCCAAAATCCCTAGGTTAGTGAAGCACCGCCCTCCCTCCCACTTTTTCAAGCAGAAGCAAGACACCAACACACCACCACCGACACGCGCAAAAATGCATCATCATCATAATCAGCCATTTGACGTCCACTGCAGGACATAGGCCTCCCTCATGGTTATGAAAACCATGCGGAGTTTTGCCATAATCGCCACGCTTGGCTGGCGGGTTGGTGATCGCAGTATTCGGTTGGAATCTCAGGAAGACGCTGCTCCCCGTCTCCTGGTAATTGATTTCCTTAGTCGCTTTCTACGACATCCGCGGAAGGAATTGGAAAAATGCATGCATCGTATGAATTACATGTTTTTTTTTTGCAGTTCATGAAAACAGTCTCTTCTGGCAAAACTTTAAAATTCTCAATTTCGTATTTTATTTCATATTCAATCTTGAAAACCGAGTTGACGCGTTCAATGTGTTTGGAAAATAAAATTGAGAATGTAACATTTTTGTTTCTTGGAAGTGTTTTTGTTATCGACACTAAAGAAACGCTTCTCAGACTCTCAACGCGAAAGTGTTATTTAATTTTTTTCGTGTAGACTATATACGTCCTACTGCAAGGCACAGGACTTCTCTCAGAGAGAGAGAGATAGAGAGAGAGAGAGAGAGAGAGAGAGTATAAGCTTAATTACCACGCGAGCCCGCTAAGTGTTGGCAATTTCAAGCGCTGAGGTCTTGTGAACATAACAGACACTTTCGTCACGATGTTTTTCTTCACCGTAAGCTACTGCAACTTCATATACAATATACGTAACTTAGAAAACAAAGTCATTGGTACATGCCCGGATTCGAACTTACGACCACCCGAATGTGAAACCGGCTTTCGACCGCTGCGCTACCACCGCCACCGCTACCCGTTATTACAATAATACTCTTTATATAAACACTAGTTATTCATACGCTGGACGATCATAATGTCCTACAATGTCGTATTACCTTATGGATGCTACATAAGACTTTCGTATAATTTCGGCTCTTGTCTCTTTCGGTTCGGCTTTTTCTTACAAAAGTATTTGCGTTCCACATAAAAGAGGTCCTACACTGAGCCTTATTCAAATGTGGCAGGCTGGTTCTGGGTAGTTTCTAATGCTTTTCCAGACTACCCTGGCTTCAAGCCAAAGGTCGGGTTCACTGCGCCCCTAACATCGTTTTACGATGGCCGCCTTTTACATGAACTATGTCTGTAACGTAAGAATAACATGAATTCATGGTCTGTAATGAGTGTCGTTTCTAAGGTTTCACAGGGTACTTTGCTTTTTATACAGGGTGTCCCAAAACTCGACATGAAGCCGGAAAGGAATGATAGGCCAGGTCTAAATGACATTAAAAAAATCTAATATTTTCTGATAGTTGTCACATTCGTCGGTTACCGTAACAGACAAAACGTTCACATTGTAGAGATTTGCGTAATATTTTTTTATTGTGGGCCATAATCATCACAATAAAGCAGTGAATAAATTTGTGGCACATTTTATTAGAGTTATCACGTGCGTTAACGGTTAGGAAAATGACGAGCCGATGGTTGTGTGGATAAACGTTTTAAATTTTTTGCTTGCAAATAATTAAAGCCGTTTAGACCACAAAGGGATGCGTGAAACGCCACCTCGCTGGGAACTATTTAGCACGTCCCACTGCAGTACAAATTCCTTCTCTTAGATAAAGAATGTGGGCTTTAAACCTTTGTTATAATGTTTATAATTGGGTGACAGACAATTTGAATAAAAATCTGCGCAGTCGTAATGAGTTAGCGATGGACAAAAGGGACATAAAGCATTTTTTTGGGAAATTTAATAATTAGTACCGGATGACCGAGCTTTGTTTGGTATATTTTTTGGTTAATCGTGTTTTTTTGAAAATAATATTGAGATACGATGAAAAAACAGGGAAAAATTACAGCCTTGTTTATTAATGATATTGTAGCAGTTTTTGATTACCTGAAAACATGGATAAAACGACGTTTTCTAAAAATGAAGCCTAGCTAGATCGATATATCGTCCCCGAATACTAAATTTAATGAAAATCGTTGGAGCCGTTTCCGAGATTCAGATTATATATATGTATAAAAGAATCGTAACATATGAATTCTAAGTCAAATCCCGCATCCACTGCCACTGAGACCCAAAATACGTCCATGCGAAGTCAAAGTAATTTATTCAAAATATTTGCAGGTATTATATTATATAACACACCACGTCTCCGAATACCGAACAAGATCAAGTGGCGCTCCATTTATTTTAGTATGAATCAACCCAGCCATTCCTCCTTATCTCAAAGAACGCGTGATTTACCTCAGTGATTCCCACAGCTGGGCATCACGGTCTGACCACAGTTTGATGCTGAAGACTCCAAGCTATTCAAGGGCAGGGCCGGGCTGGGGAACCATCTGGGACCTAATTATGCGCACCAAATCGTCTAAATGTCAAATTCCATAGTAATTTGATAGTTAGACGACTGGAATCGCTCAGGATTTGGTGAGCGTAATATAGGGGCTGAATTCAATTTCTTTACTACTGTATTTATGTGTGGTGTCTTCTCGTAGAACTTTATTATAACAGTCTACCAGTCAGTCTCAGAATCTGAGGCTAAAAAACAACGACTAAAAAGCATTTTCGATAAAATACTGTTTTACTGCCGTGAATACTTTGAGCAAAATAATAAAATAAACTAAAAAAAATCCCCTCGCACTACTGCTGTTTCTATAAATTTTATCAGCTTTTATCTTCATTTTGTGCTTTTAATTAACAAAATTACATACCTATTTGAAAAATAACTGTAACAATAAATTTTCAATATTATTCTCTCCCATCTTTCCAATGTTGTTACTCGGTGTACAATGAAGAGCATTGTATTGTATTTTACCCTTCGTATTGTATCTTTTTGCGCAAATTAAATGTCTGCCTCAAATCAGAGCAGGCTCAAAGGTCTTTTCTTAATGTTTTATTTTCAGTCTTTTGTTATCTTTTTAATGCTGTGTTTTATTACGACGTCCCCTGTGTAATAATTTTGTAAACTTAAGATATCTTTTGTGGAGTATTCTTTAGTCTACTAGGTATGGATCCATAAAGGTCAGATGGGTAGAGTTTGGTATATTTTTATGACTGTTTTGTCATTTTCTCACATATTTTCTTTTTTTATACTCGTTATATAGGCTGGAATGTATGATCAGTATTTTTTGACATTTTTTAATTAACCTTCTGCGGCTTAGCATAGTTCCGGGGCCTCACGAATATTGAAGTATTTTGCAAATCCAGCACTGCATAGTTTTTTGACGTTTCCGTATGTGGCCGAGCCGACGCACCCATCTCCCCCATTTTTTGTGCTTTCGTGTAAGAATCACCCCTTTCTTCCGCGTCTTACGGAGCGGGAAAAAGTTCCAGTCTTGGGATGATCAGCACAAATTAGATAAAACAACTGATGGTGTTCACAAGCTGAAGCTATTCAGCACTTTCCATAGAGCTACAACTTCGTATTGCCCGTTATGCCTGCAACTTCGTATTCATAGAAGACGCCTTCTTAATACAAACTTTACGATACCTCTTCACCTAAAAATTCTTATTGTGCTCTCCAATAGCAGATACACCAGGAATATTACCTCCAAATTTGAAAGGTCCAAAGGGTTAAGCAGTGGGATGTTTGTCTGTCTGGGAGTCGATCAGTCAATTAACCACGGTAGGTACTAGGTACTTTATAATATAGGTTACACGTAGTACCTGGGAAAAAAACTAATTGCATTAAACAACGTCTATGACCTCCTGTTAATACTAGCCTCTTCCTATTTGCGCAAACCGTTAAACCAACGAGAACGAGCGAAAAAGTTTCTTCTTCAAAAAAGCTACATCGAACTCCACAGGGTGTCTATGCATATTTCATTCGTCCTTTGTTAACTCGTGGGTGACACCGTTGATTATTAATTAGCCAGTAAGGAGTCTTTTAATTAATTTGCATTAATTATATTTTAATCGCATCCAAATTTTCAAAGGATTATTTTCACTATGAAACCGCTTCTCTGCTGTTTGCAGCGAAATTAAATTATTGTATTTGTTCAGAATTTTTTAGCTTCTTTTCGACGGATAAGCTCTGAGCATCTGCTTGATCAACTTCTTTATTCATGGGTAAAAATGACACGGTGTATCTACGTAACCATTACAATTCCCAATAGCTATACCCACAGATATAGGCTATATCTTACTTGTGTTTAGTGGACAACAGATCAACCTTTACATTTTTGTTGAAAAAACGGACCTTAACCACGCATCTGCCGCGACACAGATCTGTGCCCAACTTAGTATGGGCCCCCTATACGTTCCATTCCGCGGATTTGTTAGATGAATTGCGTGAACTCCTTACTTAGTTGCAGCGAATTTCAAAGTCGCATGTTTTAGCGAAGCAAATTTTCACTGTTTGATTTACTATCGATCGTTTATTTTTGCGAACGCCTTATTTGGTTGCAGCAAATTGCACAGTCACATGTTTTAGCGAAAGCTTTATTTATGTTTTCATAATCTATTCTATGAAAATTTTGTTAATTTCGGCCATGTAGGTACCTACCAAATTTATCGAATACTACGAGTAGCAGGTTGCCAGCTAATTTGTTCACTATGGCCTTAATCATAACAACGTTGGAAGACGTGAATGCCCTTCAGTTCCTCGTTGTATTTCATTAGATACACATAGCAATATTAACTTTATTAATGATAACTATTTTGTAATATCTTTCACTTGGTTGTGCTATAAAGTGTTCTCTATCTATCTATCTCTAAAGCGGTCGAGTAATTTGACGATCAGTAAAAATAGTCTATTGTTATTTTCAAGGTCAGGACTTACTAGGTAAAAACACAGAAACACAAAATAAACGATAAAGAATCAAATCGATAAAAATTTGCTTGGCGCCTGTGCAATTTGCTGCAACCAAAGAAAGCGTTCGCAAAACTAAGCGATCGATAATAAATCAAACAGTGAAAATTTGCTTCGCTAAAATATGCGACTTTGAAATTCGCTGAAACTAAATAAAGAGTTTACGCAATTCATCTAAGAAATCTTCAAATGTTCTAATTAAGGATATTCTATTGTCGAAGATAAGCTTCGTAATTTTAAGTCCACAATTTGCATCAAACAGTTTATGTCAATGAATTAACCAATCAGTATTTCAATTAATAAACCAATCAAGTTCGCCAACGCTTTAAATGTCACCAAAACATACTTTTACTAGCACCTAAAGAGAAAACTTTAACCTTGCAAATATTTCAACAGATTTATTAATTACATTTAGCCGAAAACCGAAGAGACCTTTTAATTTCCATCCTAAAATTAAGGCCCTCAATCGCTTTAATGACCGGCCAAGAGCTGAATAGCCGATGTAATCCTTCACTTTGCCCCTCAAAGTCTTAGATATAAGGTTCCCTTTTGTCTGCACGGAGACTTCTGGACGGTAGTTAGGTATCTTTTACGTAGAGCTCACAATTAGCGCGGCCAATGGCGTAGTTCCTTCATAGACGTGACTGATTAAAGTGAAGTTTCCATGATCCTGTTGCTTTTCTCCTTTCAGCTCCACTAGACCGAGGAGAAACTTTAGCTTCCCTCCTGAAACCGCCAGAGTAGACTTATTTTCTTTAGTTCATGCTTGATTGCTATGCTTTGAGAACGGTACGCGGAAGCCTTTTGTAATATTCGTAAGCCAAAAAAATTTAGGAAGCGAGTGCGCTAATAGCTATTGCAGTCTCTTTTCAATACGCCAATTTATCCTTGTCTTCAAAGATAATGTTATGCTGGAACTTATTCCTATGTCTGTCTTAACAGAGATAATTAGAGAGAGAAGTTACCTCTATCGTATTGGCAAGCTCGCCAATGTGATGGAAATAATAATTATCAAAATGTTACAGTATTTACCCGACTGCGGCGGAGCCCAGAAGAAGGGTAATGTGTTTGGCTCGCATATGTAAATATGTCCGATTCTATGTTCTCTCGTAACTCTAAAACCTAATCAATGGTCAGATTTTGACAAATAAGTCTCAGTCTATTAGTCGTGTTGCACGAGTCTCTGAATACATCATACATCCAACAAAAAAATAAACGCTTCAAAGTCAAATATAAAAAAAAACTGAAACAAAAAATAAACAACAACCCGAATAGCTTTGACTAATAAGAAGGCGTTACCCAAATTCAACAATGTAACTCGTTTTAATAACGTACTTCCGTGTATGACGTAGGTACTTCGTAGGTAATACTCAGATTATTTTTTTCGGTTAAAAAATTATACAAATTATACGAAATACTGGGCCAGGCTTTTGTCTTTACCCATTTTATTGAAAAAATAAACAAAAACCGAACTTTATTTTTTTAGGACAATGCCTATAAATAAATCGTATCACTCAGTAAGCTACTACAATAATCTTTTGTAATTGCCTCATAAGTTCATTGTAGAGGTCATAAGCCGTCCTCCAGTAATTGCCTATGCTTCGAACATAGCGCTAAAGGCCATGTTCATTAGAAAATAAATACTCCGTACCAGACATCTTTCCCCTACGTAAGTTCCTGCGTTTACAAACACAAACCCGTATCCTGGAAGGATAGGCAGAGTTCGCTACTTGCCAATTTTCTTATATGCGATTTTCCAATATGTTTTTATGAAGGGTGCATAAGGGTGTATTTTGCTTGTATACTCAGTGTAACATGTTAAATTAATGGTGAGTTTTTGTGGTTAAAATAAACATTTTGTCCGTCTTTTCAGACGGCATTTGATATGAGGTATGAGGAGGAGTGGAAAACTTTGAAATCACAAATAAAATATCAGGTGATCATTTTAGTAGCAATACCACTCATTATTTGTGAACATTGTGAGAAAACCCGATGGTCTGAGGTGTTACCAATAGAATGTATGAAACAAAATGAAAACATTGAATGTTGCGTATTTTAACGATTTTTGTCAAGGATTTGTTTACATCCAGGGCAATACATCTGGTACATTTCATAGGCACTTGTATCTAATCACGCATCGTTAGTTCACACATCGCACTATATTAGCAACATAGCGGCTACTGGGGCCAGACGAAAATGCCCATTATTGCTCAGTGAGCAAAAGTTAGAATAACAAGAAAATTTATCTGAACAGTAAATGTATTTGTAATCGATTTGACGCATGCCCGATTGCCCAACTCGGCGCGTCATGTCTGATCAATTTGATATCATGACAAAGGTGGGAACAAATATAATACTTCTTGAATAATACCGATCGAAAAGAAGCTTTATGAAACCACAATAACGACTCATTTTCAATGAAGTATGCACCATTTTCGGTGAATATTAGTTGCTTTGTAATTATAATGTCTGTCAAAATTTTGACGCGATATGATCTTTTATTCTCGATGAGTCACAAGTTCACAACATAAAGAGTTGGACCGCTTAGATAAGTAAACTTTGTAGACGTTATTTTATCGTAAATTTATTTTTCTGTTTTTGTCATCCAACAGACGAAACAAAATTGAAAAGTCATATAATTTTATGTGACAAATGTACCTTAAGTTAACAATGTAACAAGTATTATCAATATTCAACTTTAATTACTTTTGCACCAAATTGCAAAATCGCTTCTTGAATAGAACCCTAAAATGATAAGTTGGTTCTCCATATAAAGCCACTAAAATTATACGGTTCATAAATCTTAGTGAGCTTAGAGTCTAACCCCAGCAGATGATATTAGAACACTGCGTTAATTCTAGCGTATCCGACCTTAACTCTGTACATTGGAGCACAATATAAAACAAGCTCAGCCATGCATACTATGCAACAATTTATCGACAATGAATTGCTTGGTCTAGGCACTAGTTTCGTCGCCGCAGAGCAAAAAGTCAGTAAGTGAAAGTTTGGCTGAAATTTAGTAGTGTTTTTTTTTCTGAAAGAGGAAACCAAATGTTTTGTGTAAAGTTTTGTCGCATATTTATACGTTTAGTTTTATCTACCTAATCTATGTTTTTAATAACGTCAACAAAATATATTTGAAAAAATATTAAAAACTATTCTTTTCAATACTAAACTGGTTCATTGTTTTCAAAGATTTCCGAAACCTCGTGTTTCACGACTATTAAAATGTCAATTAATGTCTTTTTCATTTTATTCTGCATATACCCTATAATTCCCCGTTAACTCCCATTCAGTGAAATTTCGGCTTTACTGCCCTTATTCAAGTGTCAATACGTGCTGACACGATGTAATGGCTCGCAGGCACGTATTTAGGCTTTGAAGTGGATTAAAGTCAAATAAAATTAAGGCACAAAATTGTCGTTCGTCCAAACGATGAAGGGTGAATTTGGAAACAGGCTTTTTGACGTGTAGACTTCATGGTTCCTCCGTGCCGATGGCTCCCATGGAGGTCAGCGGTCTGACGTTGTTGATTAGTCTTTTTGGTAGAGTATTTACGCGTGCTTTAAGGAATCCAGTAGGCTAACTAGCGCCACCAATGAAAAAACATCATATCTTCTTTTACAGATCATATTTGCAAAAAGTGTCTCTCTCTCTCAATCGTGTTATTAGTAATGTAAAAAGTACAATCTCTCAAGCATGTTATCAGTAATTTTTGCAAATTCGATCTGTAAAAAAAGATGATTGTTTTTCCTCGATTGCGCTAGTATAACTCCCTGGAGCCCTTTAAGTGGATGAAGTAGATATACAAGTTCAAACGACCTCGTGGTGCAGCGGTAGTGCATCTGCATACCATGCGAGAGGTCCCGGGTTCGAATCCCGGCTGGGGACAAAAAAAAACAAGGTCTTAGATGTTTACATGTTTGTGATGTCGTTGTTTCTGGTTCCCACGACACAGGGTATCCTAGTGTGGGGCAGAGTACTTTTTATGTAACTATTTGCTAATATCAAATCGAGTCAAATCAAATTAAAAAAATAATATTCAAAGTAGCTCACAGACTGCGACTTAGTGAACGTTACAAGTTAAACTAGGTGTCCCCTATTTGGTCGAAGTATGTCGAACGACCGACTGGGACGGCCCTTCCACCCACATTGGCTCGATATATTTGTTTCGTTAACCTTTCTTCCTTCATCCTATCCACATGTCCAAACCAACGCAACATTCCTTTTTCAATTGAAGTCAATGAATGTTGACGAAGCGAAAGTGATCTGTCAGGATCGTGGTATTCCAGGTGTGAGTATATGCATGTATGATATTATAAATATATAATAAAATTTTAGCACGCAACGGAAGCGCAACTTTCAATATTTGATGCCTCGTTGGTCTAGCTGTTAAGGCGCTTAGCTACCAAAACAAGGGTCGTAGGTTCGATTCCCACTGGAGACCGCCGTACATTTGTACAAATTTCCTCAGTCTGGGTGTATTTTCAAGTTTGTGACGTCCTTGCCTGGTTACCATAGTACAGGATATCCTAGTTTGGGACCAGGTTATTATTATTATAAGGCACGGGGCGTAAGTACCAGCGCTATGCTTTGTTTGAACTCCAACGGTCTTATTTATAAAAACACGGTTCCTTAAAACAGTCCTCAGAGGCACGTCTTTTCCTTGTAAAATCTCCACCACGGAGATGTTATGAAAAAAAACCAATTTTAAACTAAAAGGAAAAGTTTAATTATTGATACTGAAGTAACGTTTTTCAGGCTTTGCGGTAATTCAATGATGCGTTAAATACAAATTCCATGTATGTTTTGAACCAACCGTAACAGCGCTTGTGTGTGCCTTTACTCGGCAATCCGGAGTTATTTATCAGTTCACACACACACACACACACACACACACACACGCACGCACGCACGCACGCACGCACGCACGCACGCACGCACGCACGCACGCACGCACGCACGCACGCATGCACGCACGCACGCACGCACGCACGCACGCACGCACACATACACACATACGCACATACACATTCTACGGTTTTCTGGAAGAAATTGCTAAGGCCGCCAATTGTACTGTATCTTTATAAATAAAGAATATTCTTATCTTATTCCTTCAACTCTCAGCTAGGCAAACCGTGTTGTTCAATACTCGCACTTATTTTCTGTACACTAAGAGTTCATGTGGCAGTGAGGTCCAACTGCACAAACCTAGAGGGTGAGGTTTTCAGTTTGTTGGTTTATCAAGGAGATTCCATCATTATGATCTTTAGATACTGGTACTCGGCCCCTCAGGTAACACACATAAAATTTGTTTTCTAGAACATTGCCTTCTATTGTATACTCTACTGTGAACAACATATAACTCTATTTTGTTTGATTGCAGATTCGCGTTTACAGCGGCCAGCGACGTATCTGGTTGAACGGGTAAGTAAACAAAGCTTTTCTCATGCACGCGGTATGTAATACGAGTGCGGAACGCTTAGTACAAACTCCAATTTACACGCGATCATAGCATCGACCATGACATTACGCCTTTCGGTCTTCTTTTTTGGGACAATTTGGCTTACCGATATGCATCTAGGACTTTTAACAAGCACTTACATCATCATCATCATCACTGCACGAATGCCCACTGCAGGACTTAGGCCTCCCTCATGGTATTCCAAGCTTCCCCGTCTTGGCCACCCGCATCCAGCGACTCCCCGCCACCGAAACCAGGTCAGACCATCTGGTGGGGGGCCCGGTGTCACATTCATGAGTAATCACTGGTAACACACACACACACACACATTGGTTATACCTTTGTCTGGAGACACTGAGGTATTTTGGACGCGAAAATGTTATTAAGTTTCCCGAACGCTGCCCATCCTCGCTGCACCACAACCATGCACAAACGTAACAATAGTAGGTAAATGGTAATTGGTAACAAATTGGGTATTTTTAAGTTAGGTTCAAGTCAAGTGGGTGTGTGTGTGTTTGTGGAGTTGTAAAATGTGTTCTCTATTTCATCATCATCGTCAGCCATTTGACGCCCACTGCAGGTCATAGGCCTCCTTCGTGGTTTTCATAACCATGAGGGGTTTTGCCATAATCGCCACGCTTGGTAGGCGGGTTGGCGATCGCAGTAGGTATGCGGTTGGAATCTCAGGAAGACGCTGCTGATTGGTCTATCCGAAGATTGTCTTGAAGAGATCACTATTAATGATATGGCTAACGTCTATATTCTTAGGTTAAGAAGACTTTAATTTACAGTAAAATGTTCTCTATCTACCTATATATATATAAATAAGGGCTGAAACTAAGCGGTTATAGCGCGATTGGTAGAACACTTGACTCACATTCAATACGGTGGCGGGTTCGAACCTCAGCATATACCAATGACTTTAATTTTGAAGTATGTTTAAATATATGAATTTGTAGCAATATGTATATAAACTCCATTCCACGAAACGAGGTCCCAAATAAAATCGTCCATGTGCGCCCATTGGTTAATGCGCGTGACCATCTTTAGCAGTGGCTAAAGGTTAGTGAACCTACCCTATGAAGCGGACCATCTTCGTTTATTGTTTCGAACAATGAGATGAGAGTATTTTGTTCCCTAAGAGTTCGACTTGTGGAACGGAGTATAGGCTACACAAGATGCATTCTGTTTCAGACAACAAAGTGAAAGAATCCTTTGGGGATTCCGTTTTTTCCCGTTACGAGGCATTATGTTTTATTGCATAAGGCATAGGCCTTCTATCAGAAATAAAAGCGGACAAGTGCGAGTTGGACTCACCCACTGAGGGTTCCGTTTGTAAAATTTGTAGGTACTTACATATTATAAATAGTTCAGGAATCGAGTTGAAATTTCTTCCTGTACTTGTAGTATAAGGCGAAATATACCTACAATTTTTTGCTGCATAAACGGACCGTTTCTTTTTTTTTACGTTAATTTAGAAGTTGGATTTTTTCACAGCTTCAGGGACTGTAGACTTCAGTATATGGTTTTAATTTCAACTCGATACCTTCACGCGTTCCCGAGATAAAAGGTCTTGACAGAGAGACAGAAGGACGGACGGCCGGACGAACAAAAAAGTGATAGGATCACTTTGTTGTTAGTCCGTCCGTCCGTCCATCTAAGGGTTCCGTTCTTTCTTTTTGAGGTACGGAACCCTAAAAAGTATCGGGTTACACCACGCGTGTTGAACACGGATTGGTGATTTCAAGAGCCGGAAATAACTCAGCACTTGAAAACGCCAACCCAACTTCGGTAGCACCAGGAGCACTGAAACTGCTGAGGGGCAACATCCCGTATGATACTGCTGTCAATCTACAGCGTGATTTTGGGATCGTAAGCCGTATTTTGAGGGAATATTATTTTTATTATAGTAAAGAGATTATTAGATTAGATTACATTATAACACTCCGTGTGGCGCTGGATTAAGAACCACGACCACGAGGATGGAGTGACCATTTCCTCCCGTGTCGTAGAAGGCCACTAAGAAAATAAATTACCAGGAGACGGGCAGCAGGGTTTTTCTGAGATTCCAACCGCATACTGCGATCGCCAACCCTGCCAAGCGTGGCGATATAGTTTTCATAAGCTATGTCCTGCTGTGGGCGTCAAAGGGCTGATGATGATGATGATTGTACACACCAGAAAACAAAATACATTAAAAGGCTTACATGTCGAACTAAAATATTAATAAATTAACAGTAATTGTGTGACATTTTTAAATATTTGTGATTGCCAACCCTTCGATCGAAACTGTAAATCAAAATTCAAAGTGATAGGAAGTAAGTGATAAGAAGTCTTTTAAGTTTCGGTAGTTCGATATGCGTAAACAAGTGGAAGAACAATTAAGTTGGCCAGCGCCGACCGTAAGACGATCGACCCGTCGATTTTGTTAGATTTTTATTACTTTTCGTCGTGATATTGTTTGTTTATGCTTCTGTGCTAATTTTGGGTAACAAAAAAAAAAAATTGCGCGTGTCACGTTTTTTAAAACTAGAGCCTTATGTTTCAATCATGGTCAGAATGTCCCCCTTAGAAACGTTGAACGAACTCGAAGTCACCCTGTAGATATTTCAATAAACTAGGCTACGTCATCATTTTAAATAACTTGCTTTACTTGCTGCATAAAAACGCGTCTGAAATGTAATAATTACTTGGCAGAAACAGTTTTTTTTTATGAACAACTATTTTCATTTGCAGCTATTCGGTAGTCTACTGTATTTCTCAGCGCTTTTGATATACAGGGTTATTACTGAAATGGGCAATTCCTGAAACATGTCGGTTAAAGTTTAGCATTGACAACAACTTTTGTTCTACGACTTATGTTAGGTGTTGTAAAATTTTCAAAAAAAAAAATATTTTACGTTTTGGGTTTTTCTACTGTGTTGTGGTCTTCTTTCAGAGATAATTCGTAAACCATGTGTGTCAAGTAAACTTTACATTCTTCTTTACAGGACAAAGATTTTCTTAAGCCTGAGACATTGGTAGAATTTAATGACATCATAAAATCCCTGATATTTCGCAAAATAATGAGCTGACAAAACTCATACAATAGCTTTTGCCAAACACAAAATATAGTTGGGATATAAAGACCCCTAAAAGGCGAAAAATCCCGATAATACCTGGTATCTAATAAGACGCGAAAACATTTAGTATTTTATCAGCAAAAGCACGGACGACTAATTGTTATTTTGATTTGGTTTATTTTTTTTCACCAGTAACACAATTGTGGCGATTGCTGGTTGAAGTATCTACTTCGTCAAAATGAACATGTGTGGATGATGTTGATTTCGATGCCTATATTTGATTTCGTTTGATTGGCTAAAAAAGATTTAGTTAAGGACAAAGTGACCTTTTTATTTTATCTTCTACGATGCTACTCGTATCGAGTACACAAATTGGCCGTTTTCATCAGCGTGTACTACGATTGCCGGTGTAGACGATAGCACCTTAGTAGCTAAAATAGGTCACTCGGTCCGAGTGTACTAAGATCGCGAAATGATAGTTAAGATAAGATAAGATAAGAATATTCTTTATTGTACCAGGAAAAACACAAATATGAAATGTTTACAGAAATGCAGTACAATTGGCGGCCTTATTGCTTATAGCAATTTCTTCCCGGGCAACCGACGATGGAGAGTGGTTGAAGGAAAAGTGAGACGGGTAGTAGGTGCAAATAAAGTTAAAGATACAAATAACCAGCTGACAGTTCCATAGTTCCGATCCGCTGGTAACTAGCGCCAACATTGTAAAATAAATCATCTTCTTTTATGATAAATGTAAGAGCATCATAAATCTCAATATTAGTGATAGCTATTTTAGAACCAATAACCTAGAACTGAGAGCCAAGAATAAGATAATTAGAGAAAAGATAGTTTATTTATTTATAAGAAATAGCCATACATGATAAGGTATCTACTAAATATTATTAAAAAAGTGGTTCAGTTTACATGATCTTTTTGTACTTACGATGACGACCGTACTAGTTCTAGTAGTAGAATCTAGGGTTGAGTGCATTTTAGCCGGCCGTCTTTGCTATAATCGATTAAAACCCTAAGTTCTAGGCTGAAGCTTCTGAAAAGAGCTATCACCACTATCGAGATTTATATTATGTTCTCACTTACTTACTTGGTCTCTGCCTACCCCTCCGGGATACAGGCGTGAGTTTATGTTATGATAGGTACTTACCCCCGGTTTCTCGTACACTAACAAGCTGTTAATCTACTGTTAACAGCTGTCAGAGTTTTTTTTGTATGCACTTTGGTCAATTGACAGCTGTTAACAGTAGATTAACAGCGTGTTAGTGTACGAGAAACTGGGGGATCACCCTCTAGTCTAATAGCGATCGATAGTCGATTAGTATATTGTCGGGTTAGCTTACGATTTAACAGCCTGTTATATCCCCAGGAGTGGCAATAGTCCAACCACAACTTACATTTTGATAAAAAATGCATTTCGCGAACATTGTGTTTAATGAAAAACCGTGGAAAAGCCATTGTGGCTGGTACTTGTTTTTTTTTTTTTTTTAAGTAAGACCCGTTGTTTTCGCGAAGTTAAAATGGAACGAACGTAAAACACAGGTAGACGCGCTTTGTTCCGCTGGCATTATGCATGCAGTTGTTTGTTTTAACAATACTTAACTTTAGTTTATTTACGATCTTATCTGAATTTGAATCGTGCCATTGGAATTTCAGTTCAAAGTTTGGTTAATGTTAGGTACTTTTTGAAATAAAGAGTTTTGTAAAGATTACCGAACGAAACCAATTTTACAAGTTTTTTTAGAATTATTAGTAACATAAGCCATAATGAATTGAACGTTAATTTATGTTTTTAGGGTTCCGTACCTGAAAAGAAAAAAGAGAACCCTTATAGGATCACTTTGTTGTCCGTCCGTCCGTCTGTCCGTCTGCCTGTCAAGTCCTTTTATCTCAGGAACGCGTAAAGGTATCCAGTTGAAATAAGGCCGTTTATGCCGCAAAAATTTATATTTCGACACTCTCATGAGAATAAAAATTTATAGGGTACTTCCCGTTTACCTAGAACTATGAAATAAGGGAATTACTATCGCCTTTACCTCAAGTACAGGAAAAAAACTGAAAACTACACATTTGTAATTAAATCATAAAAAATACCTTTGAAGTTGTGGAGAAGCTCGAAAAAATTGCGAGGCTCGATTCCCGAACTATTTATTATATGTAAGTACATACCAATTTGTACGAAAACTTTATGGGCGAGTTCGACTCGCACTTGTCCGGTTGTTTATATTAATTTAGCTACCAACTCTAGAATTATAAAATGTTTAGCTATAATTAGCCAAAATGTCACCACAAAAACTGACAGCAACGCCTGTCAATGTACTATGTTAGTACTACGTTAGCCGCTGCCTTCGGGCCGTATTTGTAGTGTAGAAAAAGGCAGCGAAGAAAAAAACTCCACTCTGACCATCTTTTCTCAAATAATTTTAAACTTAATACATCTATATTCAGTTATATTATTCATTTCGCTCCAACCTCTCTAAAAAGTGTGAACATACTTTAATTATTCCGACTATATTGCGTCGCTTTTATGCGTTCAAGTCAACTTGTAAAGGAACTAAAAATCCTCACTACAGTTGTTTTTTGTAAGCACTTTCGCAAACCGACAACCATCAAGTCTGCCAACCGATTGTCATTGCTTGAGAAATCAGGAGTGACCTGCAGTAGAGCGTTTACACCATTAATTTTGGGTGGTTTGAAAGGCAGCAAAATTAATGTCCCTGACAATAGCTGTCGAATACACTAGTTTGTTTTTTTTTAATCGCACATTTCAAATATATCAACACAAACTCGAATCTATTAGTACAATTAGTAGCTATCCAAAGCGTGCGTGCCACGGGTCCGCGGGTCATTACTCTGTTAGACGGAAAAGAGGTACTAATGGTTCACGCATTTGTTTTAAACAAGTTTTCTAAACTCGAATCAAGATATTTCATTTTTTTTTTAATTTACGTCTATACGACAAGTAATAGTCTAAGGCCGACTGGCACTACTTTCTTAAATGTGGCTTAAAAGACATTTAGCTAAAATTCTTCATACAAAAGTCGATTTAAATGGCGACTTAAGTGACATTTAAGAAGTGGTGCAAGTCGGCCTAAGTCTAAATAGATGCCATTTTTAATTACCAATTACATAACCGCGGCTTTCAAACCACCCAGATTTGAGGCTGTAGGTATAAGCTGCTTTTGTAGGTATATTATATTCTATAATCTGTAACAAGTACCTTCCTACTGTAGTGCTTTTTAATATCGTATCTGCAGTGCCCAATAACGCAGCAGTAAACCACTTACGAAGCGTGCTATAAACCATTACAAGTTCTTTGCCCCGAACGTTTTAAAACTAGAGCAAGTTGTTATTCTTGGGATTCATAAAAGTAACCGTAAATTTTCATATTCGAGTCCGTGCTATGCGGTGCTATATATATTGATAGATTTTCATTTGTAATATAATGAACTTTCTAGAACGCTGGCCTCACATTTGGGAGGTCGTGGGTTCGAATCCAGGCGACTTTGTTTTCTAAGTTAAGTACATTTGTGAAGTTATAGTAGCAATACCATTCGCTAACGGCGAAGGAAAATATCGAGAGCAAACCTGGGTGTCTGAGGTGTTCACATACCTCAGCGCTTGAAAGTACCAATGCGTGGTAATTAAGCACATACTCACATTATGAGAGAAGGCCTGTGCCCTGCAGTGGCATGTACGTAGGCTAATATTCAGTAATCTTACTCAGTAAATATTACGCACAAAATACGTATTATTTTGTTTATCGTTGTGACTGGCACTGGACACACATGATATTGTATGTACGTACAGGTCCTTGTCACACTGCAAATGGTTTTTCTAATCATCAAATCTCGTTCAGATAAGCCTATATAAGGGTTACTGTAGGACACAGGCCTTCTCTCAGAGAGAGAGAGTATGGGCATGGTTATCACAAATGCCCACTGTTTACGGAAATTTCAAGCGCAAACATCTCAGATACATATATTTTCTTTCACGGTGTCTTCTTTTACCGGTAGCAAGTGAATACAGCTTTCATTAAACATTTTCATAAATTATAATTTCCTGGATAAAAAAATCCAACTATTTAGTTATAGTTACGATACGACAAGAAATTCAAATAAGGATACTTGTTCCAAAGCCCAGTAAATAAATTACCTAATTATGACTGAACATCCTGGAAAAGCGTATCTGGTATGGAGTACACGTTCCTCAGTCGTCAACCCAAAAGATATACGCTCATCATTTACTTAAGATTTTATCTTCATTAACTTTGCAACGAAAAAAATGACATACGCCCGAGCAAAGAGGAACGTTGCTCCGCGGAATATTTAGGGGAAGCCTAAGGAAGACGAATGGTTCCCTTATTACTGCGACGTCGACACAAACTGTGTTGGCATAAAACGTCTGGCTGCTAGACTATGCGATTGTTTTTTTTTTTATGTAACCTATATACTTACGTCCCACTGCAGGGCAATGGCCTTCATCAAGCCTTGGGGTATATGAACATCTCAGATACTCAGGTTTCTTCACGGTGTTTTCTTTCACCGTTAGCGAGTGGTATTGTTACTACAATTTGACAAATGTACGTAACTTAGAAAACAAAGTCATTGGTAGGTATATGCTGGATATAAGGCCGGACCGGGTTCTATCGCTCCGTTACCATCGCTCTCTAAGCAACCAATAAGCAAACAGTAAATAGAAAAAAAATAACAAAAATATTTTGAAAACTACCCAATTTTTTTTCTGTATAATCGTCAATATGCTACGTAATGTAAGCTGTCTTTATAATGGAAGAAAAGTCGTGGTTAGCACCAAATCCTGAAATATTCCAATCGTCTAACTGTCAAATTCTATACTGCTTGCTATCGCAAACTTCAGGATTCCGACAGGATTTGGTGTGTATAATTAGTCCTCGGTGGAGCGATGATGTTTGCAGGGCGGCTGGAAGAAGCTGGATGAGAGTAGCCGAGGCCTATGTACAGCAGTGGACAAGCATAGGCTGATGATGATGATGATGAATTAGTCCTCTGACCTCCTTCCTTACCAATTCCATAACACTCATTGAATAAGTAAGAACTACTGCCTGTTCTACGAGCAGGACAAAAACAAAAGTGAGTTTTCTGTGCGCAGTTTGTTCATCAAGCCTAACAAGGGACTCATGTTGAAAAATAAATTTAAAAAATACACTGTATCTTCCGGAAGTAACTTCCTACTGACACAAGTCTTTGAAGCGCCAATCAATTGCGTATGTCTTCAAAGGCACTGGTTTGACACTGATTTGGTCATTCTGTAACACGTCTTTCAATTTCCAGCCGCCACTCCCCCGCGATTTGTATGCAAAACGTCCTAATGCATCTGTGGTTTGACGCAAAGAAGCCTTAGTACAGTTGCGCCCGACCATAACGCTCTATTCGACGTCTACTCATTTATTACTATGGGTGGGCGTATCTCTCCGGGACGCAAGCCACTTCTGTTATCTATCTATATATCTATCTTATCAGCCCATAAATAGAGTCTACTATTGGGCATGCGCCTCTTCTCGTTCACGCCAACCCATCCGATCCTTTGCTAGTGCCGTCCAATATTTCCCAGCCGTTTTAATAATAACACTAAACAATAATAATTATCTCCACACAATACAATCACCCGGTCCCAAACTAGGATACTCTGTGCCATGGCAACCAGGGCCCTTATTATGAAGCAGCGATATGTTCTGAAGGGTCGTCAACGTGGCGCTTGAGCCCGACAGTTCACTTGAATCTTTTCCGAGATACGGTTGCCAGATTTTGTTCCTGAAATACGGTTCTTTTTTTTAATAGTTTAGTTGAATAGTAGTAGTTATTCACAAAAAGAACCGTATTTGTTGCTAGATTCGAGTGAATTGTGAGGCTCTCAAGCGCGACGTTAACGACCCTTTCGATAATGTCGCATTTTTCATAATAAGGGCCCAGGCAAGGACGTCACAAACATGAAAATATCCCAGACTGAGGCCATTTGTACAAATGTACGGCGGGCTCCAGTGGGAATCGAACCCACGACCTCTGTTTTGGTAGCTAAGCGCAGTAAAATTTTCACAATGTCTGTCCACCGACCGTCAACCCGTTCTTCACCGTGTTCCGCCTGGCCTTTCATTATAATTGACTTTTATACGAAGCCTTCGATATATGCTTTTTGAAGTGAAAGTTTCTGTAAGCCCATTTTTCAGAAAAGTGAACGTAACTGAACTACCACGCTCGGTAAGCTTGAATCAGATATATTTGGCTCCAGTCGATAGGTGACTTTGTGTTTGTGTTTTTTGTGCTTTGTTAAATAACACCTAATTTACAATAGTATAAAGGTGGGTTTGGGGTCCATATAAAGTAACTCATTTGTTCCTTAAAAATAATACATTGAAAGCAGATTAATTTTGTTTTTTTTTTGGTCCGATCATTAGCTACTTAGAAGACGTTTATTGCTGACAGACAATATTTGATTGTCGACAAAACCGTATTTGCTGATTGTTTAAATTATACCTTGAATTTTCTTCGTTGTAAAAAAAACCCAAGAGGAGATCATAAATACTAAGGAATAAGGGTTGCATATTATTATCTATACAAAATTTCAATATTTCAAGCATCTGCCTTTTGCCGTTATTAATATCCAGAAAAAAACGGCAAAAAATACCTTTGTTGTATGGGAGCCCGACTTAAATATTTATTTTATTCTGTTTTTAGTGTTTTTTGTTATAGCGGAAACATAAATACATTATCTGTGAAAATTTCAACTGTCTAGCTATCACGGTTCGTGAGATACAACCTGGCGAAAGACAGATAGATGGACGGACAGTGGAGTTTTAGTACTATTACTATGGTTACTTTGGTTACTACACTTACCCTTTGGGTACGGAATCCTAAAAACATCAGTTAACTCCTAAAACAATCTCGTCAGTTGGCCTACTTGGCAACGTTACAACTCGAAAGTCCATTTAAAAATTAACAAATAGCTGACCCAACTACAGTTGGGTTCTTTCTTTTGTCCTTGAGAAGTAAAACTGGTCGAGTACAATTTTAAATCTGGGATTGCAATTGCGATTGAAGTGTTTTACTGTTATTGCAGCCATTATTAATAGCACACACTTGATATGTCTGACGAAATAAATAAAGACGCCCTCCATGGCCGAAATGGCTCTACAATGTCAGAATAATCAATTTTTTTAAATCAATGTAAACTTCAGTTTAGAATCTACACTGTGTAAACTTTCGATCATAAAAACAAGTTAATTAACAAAAGAGCAATAACAATTTACCTTGTGCATCGCCGAGTGATTCAAGAGCAATCATCGCTTTAGATTAACCGTGTTGACTTGTATTGGAAAAAAAATATTGTGTATCATATTACAAAAATAACATTTCAATAAAATATTACTAGTTTCATTCACGCTGTAAAAGACGGTTGCTTTTCTTATAACTTGAAAAAAAAACTTTTAATATTTTCAACACTGGCCGTTCGTGATCTCATTTATCGTTAACACTATCGGGCGAGCTGCAGCAGCTGTCTTTAATGATTTTACATCTTTTGTCGTCCAGTTAACTTCAAAATAGCCAAAAAAATCAACTGTTTAATATGAGTAACCACCTACCATTAAGTGTATGGTACAACTTTCACAAGTGGATAAAGTAAGTAAATCGCGGGCTTGTGAATCTCGACTTAAGTAAATAATACGAGACAGCTGATATTTTTTGAGATTTCATAATTTCCCGTTAGTAAAAGTGGTGTGATTACCTAACAAGTAAAACCCCCTATTTTCAAATTTGTAAAATATGGGATTTTTCTTATTCCCTGTATCTTCTTCTTTGTGTCTGTATAAATGTCGCCATATTAACTTTTAGATTTAATCGTACCAAAGGCGGATATTACGGATTTATGCAATTGATTAGTAAAAAATACGAGTATATTATGGAACAAAAAAAGTTATTCCTAAAAGTTATTCTTGTGCAATAAATAATTAATAGTTATAAAAACGGAAATGAAGTTCCAATTTCGGAATACATGGAAATAAATGTAATCTCTCACTCTGAGAAAAGGCCTGTATTTGTATATTACGTCAATCGTGTTAGATACACTCTGGTAAACAGTGGATGTAATTATAACTCCAGCACGTAAAATTTGACATGCGTGTACTTTAATAAATCACTTTACGAGCTACTTTGCAACAAAAACGCAAAGGTCGATCCGCGATCGACTTTACATCTATTCTTGATTATACCCAAAGAGGACAGGGTCTCTACTCTAATAATTTTTCTGAACTGGATTATTCCTCCTACTCAACCTATTCTGTCAAATACTCAAGATACGTTTCAGGTTATAATTTTTTACGCTGCTGCCTGTAGTGTATTTTGAGACCTTTTGGAAAATCCACTCAGTGGTAAGTTACTGAGTAGTGGGGCAGAATTAAATACACCGCTTTTATCTTCCAACTGTGTCCCACGCTTACTTCTCAACAAAAGATCTATATCTATTACTTCAGCCGCCTTCAATGGATACTTCTATTACTTGGAAAATATTAAAAAGTTATTGGAGCGTTCTTGGCCCATTTACTCACTGAGATTGTAAGGTGCGGAGTTCTCACCTTTTCTCAGGAACGGTCTGAAGTGAAGGCCATTGTCTTTTACTCGTTTAACGGATCAATCGGTTGCCTATAACATTATTTTTCACCCGTTTGACAGATCAACCAGTTGCCTTTAATATTACGAAACATTATGACGGCTAAGAAGACGATTAGTCATAAACTTAAAAAAAGTTACAAAAAGATAATCTGAGTTTTGATTGATTAATAGCTTTTTCAATGATAAACAAACATGAAAAGTAAAAGTAAAAATGCGTTTATTGCGACCAACAATACAGCAAATTTGACTAAAAATAAATGTTTACGTCTTGAGTACGGGCAGCTAAGGAGATAATGTTTTTTCATGCATCTGGCTATAGAAACTAATCGGGTTTGGGGATACCAAGGAAGATCTTTTAATAAATAGTTAGAGTGAAGCTTAAGGAACTGTAGTTTTGACAGTCTCTCCTTTGTTTCGGATATTTCTCGGGGTGGTCTGTTTAACTGACATTTTGTTTATAATTAATAATCTGATGCATCTTCAGGTTGTGCAAGAAAGCGTTCTCTATATCTATCTATCTATCTCATTACTATTACTATTACGATACTGTCGTGACTTATTTAATTAGTTTGCTATTGTTGACGGAAATGCGGACCGAGTAAACGGAGAATAAATAAATTATAATTGTTTGTTTCAACACAAATAAATTTAATTCTATTACAGTTACTTGGCGCCCTTACTTCTGAACTAGGTGAGCACCTACATCTCGGGAACCACAAACTCATCGCTACACCAGTCCGACTCTTAAAGAGGTGTAGGTACTTTTTATAGGTAGGTACCAATCGGTGGGGGATTCGACTCACACTCTGTTGTTGTAAGAAAATAATTTGGAAACCGGTACTGAAATAAGGCAAAACTGTTTCTTGACCGAGTATCGATAAAATTAAATCACCGTAGAAGTGGTGTTAAATATCGATACTAAAGAAATTATTTTGGCAAAGATAGTGCCCACCGCCGACTGGGAATTTCAAGCGCTGAGGTATGTGAACACCTCAGACACTCAGGTTTTCTCACCTGGTTTTCCTTCACATTTCACGATAGTATTGCTACTAAAATTCGAGGTATTACGTTATTCCAATTACACTTTGTATCTACAAGCAGCAAACAATAACTTTCGTACAACACAATCACATGACGTAGTCCTAAACTATAATACACTGCGCTAAGGTTACCAAGCCAAGACATCACAAACATGGAAATACACTCAGAATGAGGCCATCTGTACATCGAGTACAGCGGCCCCTAGTGGAAATCGAACCCAGGACATCTGTTTTGAATACAAATAGCAGAGAATGAGATCTTTCACATATGGTTCATAAAATTTAGAGTATCTCCGTGACTTTTTAGGGTTCCGTACCCAAAAGGTAAGGAACCCTATTACTAAGACTCTGCTGTCCTTCCGTCCGTCCATCGGTCACCAGGCTGTATCTCATGATGTAGTTAGACACTTGAAATTTTCACAAATGATGTATTTCTGTTGCCACTTTAACAACAAATACTAAAAACAGAATAAAATGAAGAAGAAGAAAAAATACATTTATTATACCAACAAGACATCACAGACGAAAAATAAACATATAAGTAACATAATATGCACAATAATAACAACAAAAATTTAAGATAAATGTTTAAGGGGGGCTCCCATACATCAAACGTGATTTTTTTTGTCGTTTTTTGCTTGATATTAATTGGTATAGAAGCAGGGCATGCCCACTCCATCTAAAATAGAATGTCCCAGGCACTGCAGCGTCCGAGTTGTCCCTTAACCCATCTAGCGTGAGTGACGGTACCACTGGACGCTGTATAAATCATCTCACTTCGTAGATTCAAAGGCTTCGAACGCGAGTCCCACTCGCACTTGGCCGGTTTTTTTTATCATTGCCTACATTGTCTTAGACTTATTACTTATAACATAATTGAGTTTCCTATCCGGACGCCACCGCAGAAGTAATAATCTTGCTGTATCTATAGTTCCAGGCTTGATATCAGCCTGTCTGTGTTGGCAGATGGCCACTATTATCTCGCTGTCTGCACAAAGTATTTAGTACAGAGGGTTAAATAACTACGGCAGCCGCTTATCGATCCATTAAGCTACAACATGTATTGGAGAGCAATCTGCGACCCCTCGATAACCTGTGAGTGACTTTTAAGGCGCTATGGAGGATTTTCGTTCAGTTCTAAGCAGGCCCTGGAGTTTATTACATACATAGTTATTTAATGGAACGAAATAAGCACGGCAATAGCCGTTATTTGCCTCTAATTGGTAGTCTACTAAGCTACAGCAGTAAAATGTCATTCCAATCTCTTGCGAAGAAGGTCGAATCGCCCGAGGCGCACAGGTTATATAACTGCAATTCTAAAATTGATTATATTACTCAGAAATTGACTGAAATAAAAATGCGATTTGGTATTATTTTCTCGATAGAAATTTATTCCAAAATAGGGCCCTCTATTTAACCTTTTTTTATTCTAATCTGCTCTATTTTATAAACGACACACTGTATTTTTTGTTTGTGTACCTTCGTGTTTACTTTGTGTTTCTGTGACAATTTAAATAAATGTCTTCTTTCTTTCCTTCTATTTCTTTTCGGAATAAATAATTTTCTTTTACGGATCTTAATAAAATTGTTTTTTGTTTTTGGTTTTCATATCTACAGTATTAAGTTTGGCTGTAGGTTTTGAAAGTAGATATCGCGATTATTGAGATTCACGATGCTCATTTAACATATTATAAGGGAGTTTTTCAACGTTATGGTACTTCCTAACACTTTGAATTTAGATTCTCAGTTTGTAGCCAAAGGTCGTAAATCATGAATATTTACATATTTTATCCCGTTAGGGCGCTTATTTATACGCAGGCGTCAACGCGCCGAACGGTAGTCGCCGATATTCAGCGTCGAATATTATCTACGTCTGCGCGTCGACGGCCCGCGCCGTCGAAGCGTTCGATGGCTGCAGTCAGCACACGTGCTGCCCATGCATAATTAAGCGACCTACTGAAAAATTATAAATAATACTTACAATTTTCACAATGAAAAGAACATTCCCTTATAATATTGCTCACGATTTAAAAATCACCCCTGGAAGGCATCAGAGTCTGTTAGGTATTCGCGCTCAGCTCATGGCACTGAGTTTACTTTCTAATCATAGGTGTGGTTCTTGTTTCTGAATTACGTAAACATTCCGCCAAACGCTTCGGGGGACTAACAATGAGACCGAAAGCAAAGTCCGTTAAAAGTTCTGTATGTTGCTTTTTGATTGCTGAATAGCGAAGTTACTCTGCACAGTCAACAGTACAGAAGATATTTTATCTTCAGCGATTATATTCCTTTTTACTCCCATAATTGCTCCGCGGAGTCTAAAGATGATATGAAAGTCCTCCATGTCATTGTCTTCCATGCCAAGTGAGATTCGTCAGTCATGTCGTCAGGGATGTCAAAATTGACAAATTCTTCTTCTTTGCCTTGGCTATGATGAACTTCAATATCTGGGTCGGTCTTCGGCTCATAGTGAACCCCCGGTTATTTCGGTTACTATACTCTTACATCTAATATATAAAAATCTCGTATTACAGTGTTTGTTATCGAACTCCTCCAAAACGTCTTCACCAATTTTAATGATTTTTTTGTGTATATTTGGTAGGTCCGAAAATAGCTCGTAGGCTAATTATTATGGCAAAACAACGTTTGCCAATTCAGCTAGTACTTACATATTAATCGCGATTATTTATTAGGTAACATTTAATACCTTAATTTTCGACGTCTCGGCAACGTTGCAGCTACTGTAGTCGCGGTTATTCTGAAGTTTGCGAGTACAGTCAGTTATTGTAGTGCGGGTAGGTGGTCTACCCTCAAGTCACTTAAGGTAATTAAAATTTACCTAATAAACAATCGCGATTAGACTCGTTTCATGTAAAACATTGTATGAGCATCGCCAGTCATAAAAATTACTATACCCCTACATACTCGGAATAAACAGCAATAGGTATATTTAAGACACGTTATTTGAAGCTGTGGAGCCTAGTGGGTAGACCATCGGACTCGGAAGCGAGAGACCCAGGTTCGATCACCAGTGCGGGCATATACCTATGACTTGGTTTTCTAAGTTATGTACATTTGTGAAGTTATAGTAGCAATACCACTCGCTAACCTGAAGGTAAACATCGTGAGGAAACCTGACTGTCTGAGCTATTCACATACCTCAGCGCTTAAAATCGCCAATCCGTGGTGGGCACGCGTGGTGATTAAGCACATACTCTCTCTCTGAGAGAAGGCCTGTGCCCTACAGTGGGACGTATATAGGCTGCTTATGTAAGTTATGTGAAACAAAAAAAAAGAGAAAAGCTACATTACGCATTTACAGAGCAAAACATCTAGAATTTCTAAAGTACATGAACACTTACTCCATCGGTGTTTGGCTATAGCTCTAACAATTAACTGAAGATAAAGTCCCGAATTCGACTAGGCAATAGACATGTTATCGGTTTAGTTAAGTTCAATTTGCTTAAGCAACTACGTACTTAAGCACTAAGTTTGATAGGTTTCCACCCACAATGCGTCGTCGTGTGTATTGAATCAATAGCTTTAATAGCTTTCCCAGTAAGTAAACTGTGTAGTTGTATTACCTAATTATTGTACCCACTGTTTCGGTAGATAACTTTGGAACTTTATCGTCTCATACTATACCAACCCATAGAATCCACAGGACACAGGCCTTCTCTCACGGAGAGAGAGTATGGGCGTAATAACCACGCGTGCCCACTGTGGATTGGCGATTTCAAGCGTTGAGGTGAACACCTCAGGCTCTAAGGTTTCCTCACGATGTTTTCCTTCAAAGTTAGCGAGTGGTATTGCTACTATAACTTCACAAATATACGTAAATTAGAAAACAAAGTCATTGGTACATGCGCCGGGGTTCGAACACACGACCTCCTGAATGTGAGGCCGGCTTACATTTATTTCGGTCCAATGATCGCAAGTGGCAGTTCTACGTGCGTTACATTGGTGTAGTGGCCACTCAGTCGTTGTAGTGCCTGGGACATATTTTTAGATGGAGTAGGCTTACTCAGCAGCTATTCTATAAGGGTGAAGCGAACCAAACTGCAGATTTCCCTTCACTTACTATAAAGGTCTATTTATTATAACGTTGGATATACCTACTACACTTTATGAAAAGGCAACTTTACACTTGATAGGCAATTTTAATTTTTAATGTTGAAATTTTATGCATGCATCCAAAAATCACGTGTGGACAAAAAACTACGAGGGGCCCAATGAAGGGATGAATTTACGTCATAGCCAGAGGAAAGCTATTAATAAAATTTGATCTGACAGAAACTGTGCCTGGCACAGGCAAATGGAACTCTGCAAAAAACTGAGAACCAATTTCATAGCCAAAACACATATCGAGTGGTTTACGGAAATAAATAGAAGCGATTGTTACCAAAATTTGTGATGAACGAATTTGAATAAAATGTCATGTTTCCTAAACGTGGGTACCATGATATAGTTTTTATATCTAGAGCACTCCTTCAGCTCTCACCCTTTTCCTGTAAAAAAAAATCTTCATGTGCCGTCTTGCATAGCAGGCTATCAACCAATTACGCTATCTGGTTTTTCGAGGCACGTTCCTGCTTGCTACCGTAGAATGAAGAAAAAGTGAGCAGATATTATGATCACCATCAGAAAACAGAATCTGGAGTATTTTGGATATAATAATGAGTAACACTAAGTATAGTCGTTCCTTGAACTTATTAAACAAGAGACAATGTATTGTGGCTTCGCAACTAACGAAAGAGGTTCAAAGAGAGTTCCAGTGCATTTTTTGTGTTATAGTTAGGTACTTTAAATTTTGAAAAAAGATGATTGAAAATGCTCTACATTATATTACAGAAACTCACGCCTGTATCCCGGAGTGTAGGCGAAGACCAGGGTTTGCCACTTGCCTCGGTCCTGACAGATTAGATTAGATTAGATTAGATTAGATTAGATTAGATTAGATTAGAACACTTGTATACACCAGAAAACAAAATACATTAAAAGGCTTACATGTCTAAGACCGACCTCTTTCGCTTCGTGAACATTTACGCACGACTGTTTCGTTTGTTTCTTATCTTGCTTATCCCCTATTTGGTCGAACGACATACTTCATAGAAGATAGCGTAATGTTTTACTGTACACTTAAGTAATTTCAGCCTCAAAATTCATATCCTGGATATGTGTATGTGTGATATAAAAATGCAGGGGCTCGAACTCTTTGATGAAAGACATTAATGTCCGCAATGAAAATTGGTGGCGCTTTCCCAGTTATGCTTTTATTAAAGACGTTTTTAAGTTAAATTTTAAAGAGATTTTTAATTAAAACTTTTTGTGTTCAAAAAATCTCTTTCATTATTAGCTTAATTCCGGATTCACTACTTCACTTACGTTTAGTTCCAAAATTTATTTAATAAAAGCAAACCTCGGAAAGTGCCACCAATTTTCATTACCGGCAATGAGCAGGGTGCACCTCGTTATCCGGCCACCGAAAGTGTCTCGTGTTTGACATTTCATTCGAAAAATAAACACCCTGTTGTAGCTAACGACCGCCCCTCTTCGTTTTTCGCGGGCGTATTTTGCGCACCATTGAATGCATAGAACGACGGATTATGCTATCAACAACAAAAACAACATAAAGTCACGCCTACATCCCGAAGGGGTAAGCAGAGACCAGGGTCTGCCACTTGCCACGATTCTGACCGATCTCTTTCGCTTCATCAACATTCATTAGTCGTTGCATGCACGCAAGCCGGTAGCTATCACTATCACTAGGAATATCACTTGGACTGCTGAAGGAGTGTAAAGCCTGGCGTCGACTACAGCAGAAACGCGTCGAATCAAAGCGAGTCGCATTTATTCCTAGTGCGTCCATCTCTGAAGAATCGAATCGAATTGTTCATTCATCCCAACTCTTCATCAAATTGGGTCGTTTTTGCATCATGGACAGCTCGGGTGAAGAGATGTTTTTATTTCAAATAATTTTTCATGAAGAAAAGGATAATAAAAGAAAAAGGAAACTTCGAGCTCCAAAATACCGTTAATGACATTAATATTTTTATTTAAACAAAGATTTTTAAAACGATACAAAAATCCGTTGGCGCGCATATGCTTCTCCACGTCGACTGAGGCGTGCCGACTCGCCGAGTCGAATCGAATCGCACCTCCGAAGAAATTTGCCTGTCGAGCAATTCGCGCAGTGTCGGTGCGCGGTGGCTCGTTGCCAATGGACGCGGCTTCATAGTAAATATATAAGAGGCGACTTCGACTCGGTTCGGCGAGCCTAGTAGACGTGTGCCTTAGCAACAACGTCAAAGCGCTCTGCCTGTCCAAGGTGGGTTGGAGTAGTAACGTACGTAGTCTTTGTCCGCAAGTTCTATAATGCAGAGTACGGTAACAACCAACAGACAAATTTATCCTCTTTGCGAGCTACAGAGTACATCCTGGTTGTGCAATAAAGTGTTCTCTATCTACAGTATTTTGTACGCGAAGTTATATCAGCTCCTATATTTCGTCTAACTGTAAAATTCCATACAAATTGCTATTGCAAACGTCAGGATTCCGATACGATTTGGTGCGTATAATTAGGCCTCTGTTCACTTTGAGAGTGAGGTAACTCTGAACAACTTTCATGTAGCTGAACGTTATCATTTATCCTTATCTTTTACCCGACTTCTCGACTAATCTCGGCAGTACTCGCCTACAATTATAGGATATAGACTTAATAAAAAAAACCAGACAAGTGTGAGTCGAACTCGCCCACCAAGGGTTTCGTAAAAATTTGTAGGTAGGTGCTTACATATTATAAATAGTTCAGGAATCGAGTCTTGCTGTTTTTTCCGAGCTGTTCCCGGACTTCAAAGACTTTTTTATGGTTTAGTTACAAATGTATAGTTTTCAGATTTTTCCCTGTACTTGTAGTATCTTCTTCTTCTTTTGGTGCCATCTCCATCGGAGGTCGGCTATCATTGTGGCTATTTTGGCCCGTGATGTTGCGGCTCGGAAGAGTTCTATCTTTGTAGTGTTATACCACTCTGCAAGATTTTGGAGCCACGATGTTTTTCTGCGGCCAGGTCTCCGTCGTCCCTGGATTTTGCCTTGCAGAATGAGTTGCAACAGAGTATACTTGTTACTGCGCATGATATGACCAAAATATTGTAGTTTTCTCTGTTTTATGGTCTTTAAGAGCTCTAATTCCTTGTTCATTCTTTGCAAAACCGTGTCATTAGTTACTCTATCTGTCCATGATATTTTCAGCATTCTTCTATATACCCACTTGTAGTATAAGACGACATTATTTACCAGGTTTCATGGTTCTAGGTCAAAGGAAAGAATCCCATTTTATTCCCTTGAGTGTCGAAACATACGTTTTTTGCGGCATAAACGGTCTTATCTTTTTAGCTTAGAAGTTTGATTTTTTCACAGCTTCAAGGGACTGTAGACTTGAGTACCTATGTGTTTTAATTCAGCCTTAGAAAAAGAGATACAATAAGAAGTGCGCTATAATTCGCCAACTAACTGCCACGCAGTTTGGCGGATGATTTGTTTTCGAGAAACACGTATTAACTCTTTATAAATAAATAAAAAAATGAATTCGATACCTTTTTGCGTTTCCGAGATAAAGGATCTTGACGGACGGAACAAACAAAAAAGTAATCTCATAAGGATTCCGGTTTTTCCTTTCATGGTACGGAACCCTTAAAACCCACAAAACATTTTCAAAATCCCCTATATTGTACGGGATTTTATGTATGCTATATTATAATATCTGAAAATACAATTCTAACTTTACAGTATATTTAGAAGTATCACAACTGAGTCTCGCTATCTGACAGAGGGAGATTCCAGGAGCGAAATTAATTAGCTTATCGTAGCAGACCCGACAGGCAGACAGACTTGTCAACCTCAACTCTCTCATCTGTACTCTTCTCAGCTACCTATATAGCGACTTTACGCTAAAAATGTAAAGGTCAGTCAACTCTAAAGGTCAATATGATATGGAAGTTACCTAGATTTTTCTACTTCTCGCATTCACGAAACGATCCGTTTTCAGTGGTTTTCACACGGATTATTTTACGTCAGGTTCCCAGGAGGCGCGCGCCCTAACTGTAAAGAGAAATTTCGTCAGGAAACCCGAATGTCTTAGACAACATACAGTACCACGTGTGGGCGTAATAAAGTTTCTGTTCCATAGGAAATCTGGGTACAGGGGAAAATATTACGAAGGGGTAGCTCCGGAGACCGCAATGATGACGAGACTCGCGTGCCCCGGAACGCAATGCGCAAACGAGACAAAATGTGTTAAATTAAATTTCACTGATCAACATACTCCCGTTGGTACAGTCAACAGCTGATTAATCTTTACATTTTTGTTCCAAAGTCGCCTCAAACGTAACCGGTTAGAGTGCATGTAAAGGTCGGTCCGCTGTCGACCTCACCTCATATGTTAGATCTCAGTACTAGCTAACTCACGATAAAAGGAAAGAAAATATATTTATTGTTATAATTTCATTTCGGGTTTGCTGAAAAATGCCCAATTCCTGAAAGACTGCACTTAGGCTGACTGGCACCACTTCTTAAATGTCACTTAAGTCACCATTTAAATCGACTTTTGTAAGAAGAATTTGAGTTAAATGCTGTTTAAGCCACATTTAAGATAGTGTGTTAAGAAAGCCTGACATTAACAACATGACATCTTGTCATCTACGAGTTTTTTTTTTGTAAATATTTCTTCCGTTTGGGCAACAAATTGCTTTCTATCAATCTAATAAAAACAGGTATAATGCTTGACACATAATTGGAACAAAAAAAGCGCAGCCGGGATAAGTTTCTGATGGACACGTACGTGCAAATATTTTTTTCGTTACTTGTTACTTTGATATGCGTAACTAAAGCCCGAACAATTTTAAGTCACATCCCGCATCTCCATAAGAAGCAAAATACGTCCACGCGAAGTCAAAGTCATTTTAACAAGTTATATCTCGAGCAGTACACCGCGCCCGATTCGGATCGTTCGGCACAACGTGCGATACTGCAAAGCTTCCCCTATTTACTTTACGGTCCGACCTGCATTTCTGCTACAGCCATCCGTGACAATATCGCCAGATCGGCTACGAAAATGAAAATGCCTAGAAAATACTGGACGGCCTCGTAGAGACTAGCTTTTGTCAGTAGTGAATGACGCTTGGAATCTTTTTGGATCGTAAACCATTGAAGAACGTTGGTGTGTGGTTTTAGGAAAACAGCTAAAAGGTGACTTGATCATATTAACCTACTTACTAAAATGTCAGTGAGTCCTTATTTCAGTTTATTCAATAATGTATGTTAGTGGCTTCCATCATGCTGTAGAGCCTCAATATTTATATTAATGATGGCATACCACCTGCGTTCTTATAAATGACTTGGGGTGAAGCTCTGTCCATTCCATTACTACTTATTATGCTTTCAACTTAATTTTGTTTATAGCTTAATCGTAGATTTATAAAATTAGACATAAATTTTAAGTTAACTTAATCACTAGCAAAGGTGCATGCTGTGGCAACCTTAATAGGCTAGGCACCTTATAACCCTTTAATTTTTATAATTTATAATGTATTAGTGTACTAGCTACTGGTTATCCTAATAAAATAAAATAAAATTATGAATCGTTCCTTAAAAGACGGCGTCTTCCCTCACTTATGGAAGGTACCATTAATAGTTCCCATTTGTGGTGGATCGAGAAATATTATTGTTGATTATAGGCCTATATCCATACTAGTTGTGTTTGACGTGAATACAATGTGTTCCCTTCAAGTATGTAGTGCTCACTTTGTGAATTTGATACCTAACGTCAATTTTTATGATACATCTTTGTAGCACAGGTAAGTACCTAGTGGTGTGTTAGAGTCACTAAACAATTGGGTATTTGATAAAGTATCAAATGAGTTACTTTTAAAACGGAATTTTGTATGAAAATAAGTATTTTCATAAGCAAGTGCTTATGACGTCACATTTCAGAGCACTCTATTTATGTTTAATCTATTCATCATCATCATCATCAACCCATTATGTCCCCACCGAGGGGCACGGGTCTCTTCCCTGAGGAAGGTATAGGCCATACTCCACCACGGGGGCCAAGTCCAGATTGGTGGAGGATTGTAGACTAGTGGCTCGTCTACTGTCAGAAGTTGTCAAGCCGCCCTAAGGCCTCTGACTTGGCTTAACGACTGCCATCTATTGACGGCGGCAGCCGGCACCAACAGCTTAACGTGCCTTGCGAAGCACGGAACCGCTCGGAAAAATGCCACTAGCGTTAGGCATAGACGGCGACCCATCCATGCACTGAACGCGCCCTGTGTTGCTTAACCTTCGTGATCGTTTAAGATCACTCAGGCAGCCGGGGCTACGAGCGATTGCTAAATTGTAATTGTAATAACAATAATAAAAATTGTAATAACTAGTAATTGACTAAAAGAGATACATTTTCCGAGATATTTTGTAATTCTTGTTTTAATCGAGCATATGAAATAAGTTATTATTGATCGTGTCAAATACCGTATTCTTCATAATGACGCGTTCCGAAACTACGCAATATTTTACCAACATTTCTAGATGTGATAGATACGCAGTGAAAAAAATTATATGGCCATTCTATTAAACAGCCTCGGAGATTACGGAGAATAAAAACGATATGATGTAAGAATGATTAAGATTTTGCCTGCCAAGGAAGACGTTACGTTATATAGGTACAGTACATGTCAAAAACAATCCTTGCTTCGGCACAAAAGGAGGGTCTTACAAGTAAAGGCTTGCTTGTACCGCGATGGTTATATAAGTTGCAAGTTGAATTTGGACAGCAATTTGTCAGATTTGGAAAAGAAACCTACCTACTCTTTTAGAGAGTTAAGTAGAGTAGGAGAAGTTAAATATCTCTTCTTTCGTAATTAAGTGTTTAAGAATGCGATGTACTTTATACAGTTTGTGTCCCTTACAAATAAAATAAAAAATTAATAAATAAGTAACTGCTATTTCTGTAATTATTTTTCCGGTATACAATAAAGAATATTCTTATCTTATCTTAAGTATCCAACTCGTTATGTTTCTAAATTAGTACTTTATAACGTCTTACTACGCCTAAAGAAATGTAGGGTATTATTTAAGTTAAAATCTCGACAAACCCATAAAGGCACCAATAGCGGTTTTTCGCTATTGGTGCCTTTAAAAATTCTTAAAAGTAAAAGTTCTCACCAGAATCTGGTTAGTATATCAAAGTGAAAATAGAATATTATTTTTGACAGTATTTCTGGAAATATTCTTGTCTATGAAAAACGTTATAATCAAAATTCCTAGAAAAGGAAATGCCCAAGTTTTGAAATAACCTCCTAGCAATGGTAAGCGGTGGTAGCCTAGTGGGTTGAACATTGGACTCTGAAGCGGGAGACCCAGGTTCGATTCCCAGTGCGGGCATGTACCTATGACTTTTCTTTCTAAGTTATGTACATTTGTGAAGTTATAGTAGCAATACCACTCGCTAACGGTGAAGGAAAACATCGTGAGGAAACCTGGGTGTCTGAGCTATTCATATACCTCAGCGCTTGAAATTGCCAATCCGCGGTGGGCACGCGTGGTGATTAAGCCCATACTCTCTCTCTGAGAGAAGGCCTGTGCCCTACAGTGGGACGTATATAGGCTGCTTATGATGAATGGTACCTCTGTTATTAATCAAATATTATCACAATGTATTAAAAAAAAAATTATTTATGTCGTTAATCAAGTTTTAGTACTAAAATACAATAGTTTTCACTTAATTTCAGTGGCACCATCTGCGTTTCTTCTAGTCTCATCTTTCATTCGCATCGTCACCGACACAGTGATGGCTGAATCTTGTGGGTCAGCCTTCTCAAAGTTCTAAATTTGTAACTACGCTAGATATGGTACTAACAGGGCCCATTTTAGAACTATAATTCAAGTTTACTATGACAATTCAATGTGCATTGCGTAGTTGATTAATATACAGATTCACAAGTAGAAAGAATAGGCTATCAGATGTACATAGAATTGTCTTAATAAACTATTAATTTAGTTTTATGAAATGCGGCCCTGACTGGTATAAATCTCTGTCGGATTCCGAACCCAAAGTGTGCCAACGGGATCTTATTACTAAACCTAAGATGTGCGTCTGTCTGTCCGCATGTGTGTCCGTCTGACCTATAGAGGGGCCTATCTTGAACCTTCATAAGTAGCAAGTTGTAATTTACACAGATTGCGTGTTACTATCGTGGATTGCTTAACAAATAATAAAATATACAAGAAATAACAATACGGGGAATCGTGATTTTCATGTGAATAATGGCAAAGAACCCTCGGTGCGTGAGACCGACTCGCATCACTTGGCGGGTTTCGCAGAACATGGATTTATTCATCTAAGGCCATAATTCTTCAGTTATGAATTTAAAATAATGGAAATAAAATTTATAACTGAGGAATTATGAAAAATCAAAACAATCCAGCGATTCAGTGACAATTTTGATTTGCTGAACCTCAGTTACACGTCTATGAATAGCTGGTTTAGGCTAGTCTAACTTACACTTTGTAGATAGATGTTTTGTTTACACAACGTATTTTGACATTTGGCGCCCGTCCAACTGGCAAAACATTCGTTGTGGGTTGAAGCCTCCAGCTATTTACAAAGTTACTTTATTTTCTTAACTGATCTCCGAACCCTAGATAGAATCTATAAATGCAAACATCTAGTGCGAAATTCGACTCTACTCCGTAAAGAAAATGCTCGGCGGCTTAGTAAGAAAAATGTAGCGCCGAATGAATTACACATTTAACGGTACAAAGTTAGATTGCCCACGTTCTGTTTTATTGGGAAAATATCGCTTAGGAGAATTACAAGGTTGGCGTCTATTTTATCTTCAAACCTCCAGAGAACATCATAATATAGACCCAGACACAAAATTATGAAACACTTTCTGGTTTGATGATTGAAGACCGGCGCGCCGGTTTCGGAATTCAGGATTTTTGTAAAATAAGAACTTAAGTATCATTCTGTTTCTTCACAAAACCATACGTAGGTATTTACTGGGTTCAAAACTCGAGAAACTTTAGTTACACAATAATAACTGGTTCAACTTAAATTGTAGTGACATTATTTGGGATCCAGACCTGTACCTGACAATATGAAATAGGTGCTGAGCAAGTCTAATCCATAAATATGTCTTAAGCCATTACAGCGTCAGCGTTAAAACAGAACCGGAAAAACTGGGTGTTGCCACCTATCTACACGATGATAGTTGCACAAATATAATCAAACCGTACATACGATCTACGTGTGAGGGAACCGGCAAGTTTGCTAGTTTTCGACTTCCCGGTAAATCCCCGATTGTCCCAGCTTTGCCCGGGAGACCGAAGAGGATTGCTTTTCGGGGGAATATTCACCCCTCTCTTCCATTCGCGGACTCTTCGCGTTTTTTTTCTTGATTTTAAGTGGATTGAGAATTGGACAATATCTTTTTGTAGTTGCACAAGGTGTTGCAAGTTGGTAAATGATGTAATAAACATATCATCGAGACAGTTTTTCTATTTATTCTAAGGAAATAAATTACCAGGAGACCGGCAGCAGCGTCTTCCTGAGATTCCAACTGCATACTGCGATTGCCAACCCGCCTGCCAAGCGTGGCGATTATGGCAAAACCCCTCATGGTTATGAAAACCACGAGGGAGGCCTGTGCCCTGCAGTGGGCGTCAATTGGCTGATGATGATTCTAGGTTGTATGGATATTCTATTTTATATCCAGCTGGAATCTTATCGTAACAGGGATTTATTAGCAAAGGGCAAGATAAAAAGTAAGATAAAGAAACCGGCGTGCTTAAATGCAACGACTAATGAATGTTGTTGAAACGAAACAGATCTGTCAGGATCGTGGCAAGTGGGAGAAACTGGTCTCTACCTACCTGTTATACAATTGGTGGAACCTAATTTTGGTTTTTACAATGCCAAAGTAAAGCACCTGATGTTAATAATTTACTTCCTACAATTAGCACACAGGGTACGAATTAAAAGCTCAACTATGAAACTAATAACAAACTACCTACTTCTGAGCGCCAAACTATAACACTAGGCTAGCACCACTACTCAATTAACTAAAATGATTTGATGGTGTCGTTGTATCTGGCATTTTGATCCTATTTTATGACTTAAGTACATTTGTATAAAAGACCTTATTCTTGGTATAATTTCATGTTCGTAAAGTCCTTGCTTGATTACCATAGCACAGGGTATCCTAGTTTTGGACCAGGACAAATGATTGTGTTATGTAAAAGTTTTTTTTTACAAGTTTGTACAGCTCCTGAATACCGTTTAGGATACATTATCAGTTAAGCCTCCTGTTACGTAGGAGGGCAACCGTCTCACTCGCCCATTTCAACTAAGCAAGTATGATATATATAAAACGTCCTTAATTATAGTATCTAGCAAAGTTTAAGACCACATTAATCAATTTTACATGTTTACAATTTTGTTTTACAATAATTCATCATCATCATCATCAGCCACTCGACGCCCACTGCAGGACATAGGCCTCTTTTGTGGTTTTTATAACCATGAGGGTTTTTGCCATAATCGCCACGCTTGGCAGGCGGGTTCGCGATCGCAGTTTGTGTTTTCTAAGGAAGACGTTGCTGCCCGGCTCCTGGTTGATTTCCTTAGTCGCCTTCTACGACATCATCGGAAAGAAATGGAGTGAAGCTATTCTTAATCCGGCGCCACACGGAATAATAATTAGTATTAATATTTTACTCCATTTTACATTTGAACAATTAATATTTTACAATAATTTAAAAAAATTAAAATGTACGATCCAGACATATGCCAGACGCAAAAGCAGTCTTAATGTACCGACCATATTTACCACTCATTCTAGGTGCAATTCGCTCACAAAATTGACAAATGTGTGTAACGTAGCCCGTGCAAAATTTGTCTGTTGGACTACTTATGCACAAGCTACTGTGAACTTAATTATAATTGGGATAGAGACCTGAGATTAAAGAGCAATAACTCTCGGAAGTTCTTCGAACGAACTAAGTTTCTATCCGGATCGGAACCGGGCTTATCTGCCCATTTATCTGGCATTATAACGCGGTTAGCTAACACCTTTCTAAATCCATGTGTAGGCACCTTCGTGTAATGTAATTAACTTGGAATATAAACTTTGCCGATCGAATCACTTTACAGATTGCCCGTTATTAGTAAGGTTAACGATGACCCTTGATTTTTGCGACTAATATATTCTACTAATTTTTTTTCGGACACAGGGCGCCTTACGATATTTTCCTTCACGATTGGTGAAATGTTTTGCTACTAACAATTCCCAAATGCACCTAAATTAGAAAACAATGTTAGTACATGCCGGTATCGAAAACAGGACGCCCCGAATGTGAAGCAAAGCAAGCGTTTTGCTGATGGGCTACTTCCGCTACTTCTGATCCGAATATGGATTTGTAACTCGGCGTCATAGTTGGCTATCAGGTTGCATTTTGCTAATGAGAAAATATATCACAGATAACCTATGAATACTAACAAGTATCGATTTGAGCCATACGAGTTATATACATATGACATGTTACATGTGACAGCTGCTGTAAACGTCGGATTGGGAATGTTTCTAATTAGTTATTATCGAAACTACCAATTCCAATAGTATACCATTCTTAATATGTTGAAGAGAGCCTAAAATTCTACCGACATCACCACATTCAATGAAATTTTTGCTTTTATTAACAAAGAAAACTATCGAAATTTTAACTATTCGTGTATTTTTCGAAATAACTCGACAAGAACTGTAAATAGATTCAGCGCTACCTATTGGATTAAAGAGCGCAAATTTTCGGTGTATTTCGTATATTTCGGATATTATAAAGATTTCCAAACAAATATTCACTTTTTGGACAAGATTTAATTTCAAATTGCTCTCCTGTAAAGTTGCACTTTTACAGTTACGATGATTTACGCAGAGGCCGTCGACATGCCTTCTTGCAACGAAATTCAAAATTTTGAAAGCGCGACATATAAGCTTTTCCCCTATAAATGTATAAATATAAATGTATAACGCCGTGCGGCGCCGGATTAAGAATAGCGTCACTCCATTTCCTCTCGTGGATGTCGTAGAAGGCGACTAAGGAAATCAATTACCAGGAGATGGGCAGCAGCGTCTTCCTGAGATTTCAACCACATACTGCGATCGCCAACCCGCCTGCCAAGCGTGGCGATTATGGCAAAACCCCCTCATGGTTATGAAAACTATGAGGGAGGCCTATGTCCTGCAGTGGGCGTCAAATGGCTAATGATGATGATGAAATGTATAACGCCGTAGTATAGAACAGCTGATATTAGGGTTCCTTAGACAACAAGGAACCCTTATAGTTTCACAATGTCCGTCCGTCTGTCTGTCCGTGGCTTAGCACAGAGAGGATAAGTACTACAGCTGAAACTTGGCATAGATACATATTTACTACGCCGATAAAACGGCACAATAAAATCTCAAGAAATTTTTTTTTTAGGGTCTCCCCTACACCTTAATTAGGGATGTATTTTTTTTTCCCGCCTACACCATAGATTGGTCGTTAAAAATATTGTCGGTGTAGGAAGACCAATTTTCGATTTAGGGTTCCGTTTGCGAAATATTAAGCTTTAAAGCGTCAATTTTTGTTAGAGTTGAGCGTCCTCCCCTCTCCCGGATAAGCGGTTAGTTCTAGAAACGTGGAAAAATTCAGGGCAGTAGCACATGTACCAAATTTAAAAGGAAAACTATCACGGCTGTGTAGGCTCTACAAGTTAATGAGTATAATATAATAGGTGATCAACTTATACAAGGAAAATGTCGTACAAAATCCATCGAAAATTACTTTGATAAAGTTGTTGGTTCTTTAAAGCTGGTAATAAACCCCTCTTTCTACGGAATCCTACATTGCGCGTGGCCTGACACGTTGTTTTATTTTTATTTTTGTTTTGGTTGACATTCGTGTATTTTGTTTGTATACCTTCGTGTTTGCTTTGTGTCTCTGTGATAATTTAAATAAATGTCTTGTTTCTTTCTTTCTTCTTTTACTAGGCCGGTTTTTGCTTTGCTGTTTTCAAATTGTCACCATAGTAATAGTTGTTCATATTTATGAGTAGAACCTTCCTAACTTTGGGTAGATACGGATATATTGGTACCGTCTGTATAGAATGGAACTCAGATTCAGATTCAGGAAGTGCTGCTAACTGCACAGTCGACAACATATCAACCGTTACATCGACGCACTCTATTTAGTTACATTAGGGGCGAATTTGCAACTAAAATGTAAAGGTTGATGTGCTGTCAACTGTACATATGATGTGTATCAACACCCGCGTAGAATCAATATCTTTGTCGCTGTTTTCTCACAATTCCCATCAACTTTTGAAGATAATTATTATTCATGCCCATTGCGCAACCCTCTAAGAGCAAGGCTTAGGCCAAAACCCGACAATATCATTCGGATTAATTAGTCTAGCTAGTGCTATCCGGCAATCACAGCTGCTGGATCTATAGCGGAATGACATGTTAATTAGCTGTGTCTGGCAGAATAACCACCCAATAGGCTTTACCATATATACGTATACAATAGGTTAACCTGTATCTGGTTCATTTTAGAAGATAGTAAACTTTCAAGTTTTCATACGGTTTTGAGACTGCGCTTGCCTAAAAAGAGAATTTATCAGATTGATCATAATAAAAATTTCAAGCCAGCCTCTTAACAACTCGTCATCTAGCTCTTGGCTATGTGATTAGAGCGAGAGAGGTCACAATGTTGGACAAGCTGGTAGCTGGTAAGAAAAAAAGATTACTTAAAAGTAAAAGCGACACTCGCTAGCCGTGAAGGAAAACTTCGTGAGGAAACCTGAGTGTCTGAGGTGTTCACGTTAGTTACCGCTTGAAAATGCCAATCCGCGGTGGGCACGCGGTAGTTAAACCCACTCATAGTCGCTCTCTGAGAGAAGGCCTGTGGCCTGCCGTGGGACGTATGTAGGCCAAACAAGAAAAGCCTTTTTTATTATAAGCTAAAAAAATAGCTTATAAAAAATGGTAATGGCAAGAAAAGTAAAAAAAAAATAGCTTATAAAAAATGGAAATGCACATCTTTCTTAACTAGGTTTTGATCTGAAATAATTATGTCATTGCCCCATAAAATAAATATGTTACAGTCACCGGACAAAACTAAACGCTGCTAGGATCTCAAAAAGGTTCTATGCATGATTTATTCCTTTTCGTAGTAAAGTATGCCCCTTATAAATGATTCAGGTTGCCGAATGAGACGCGACTCTCAAGCATATTTATATAAATAAGTTATGGAAATTGCTCTATTTCGGTAGAGGTTTTTTTGTTGAATTGACGTGGGTATAACTGTATAATATTTGATTGTGTACATAATTTTTAATGTTTTGTGCTGTTTGTTAGTTAGAACTGAGATTTCCGTACTTAGCCGCATAGTTGGGCCATTGTACGTAGCAAGCGCTGATGAGGTAGGTGTATGTATCTAACACTAGGGTTTCCTGACGATATTTTCCTTCTCAGTTAGCGGGTTGTATTGTATTGCTATTACAACTTCACAAATGTAGGCAACTTATAAAACAAATCATTGGTACTTACTTGTAATCTTGTTTTGCCCAGGCCCTCGTCACTCCATACAAAAAATATTATGAACGTACTTTGTGCCAACATTGAAACAAAAAATATAATCCTGCTAAAACAAAAGGCATTAACTCCGCAGTGAATCACGTAGATGATCATGATTTAAAATTAAGTCGGGTTATATGTGAAATCTAATGTTGGTAATGTTGGTATTACGTATTTTGCAAATGGCCGGTAATCATAAAGTAGAGTTATATATGCCGGTAATTTTGTTCGTTTGTCGTTTTTGTGTGGCATTATTTTATTTATTTTAACTTTAGCAATAGGTGTAGTGCGTGAAAAGTGATTAAACAAGAAATATGGGAGGAAAAGCATTGAGGAAATGTGAAATTTGTGGCATTAGAAGAGTCAGAAATTAATGTACGTCTGGCATATTCTTAACCAGATATCCACTGGAGCCAAACAGGTAAAATTAGCAAGTTTATCATAATAAATGTACGCAAATTTTGATATTTATTTAATGCGCTTGGATAAAACAACTGATAAAACAACTGAATTATTTAGAACAATTTACGATTTTGACAAATTTAAATTAACGCCGGTTGTAGTGCGGTACCCTTGTGGTACTTTTTTTATCGATATTTTGGACGATTGATTTCTGCCAGATATTTCTACATGCTGTCTAAAATTGATCACAACTACTTAATTTTAAACGTCGAACACCACACAGCAAGAACAGAAATGATTTATGTTGTTTTATTTTGCTCAATTTTGCGGTATAGATAATATATTTTTTGACTTATTGTTTTGTTTGTTGCAGACTCCAAAGATCTGAAATTCGACCAAAGTGCAAAGTTTTGATAGCGACGTGACGCATTGGTGACATTGTTTTCTACACCTGATGCTAAATAAATGATTTGATTTAAAAAAATGCCTTTCATTATGAAAGTAAGCGATAATCCATTCACATCATGTCATACTCGAAATAATTGAGTTGACCTACTGTGTTGGGATTTATCGCCTACTTTAATTTTCAAAGCATGAAAATGAGGTAAGGGGAGAGACGTCTCGAATTTTTTTATCGATATCGATAAGCAGTCCATCACTAATGTTTTGCAATTTCATTCTCATGTTGGTATTATACTATTTTTTGTTAGGTTGGTACAAACTACGTTCATAATTTTGAAAACGTGTTGTTAGCAAGTGCCGACTCTTATAACGTAGTGATTACATACTCTTTGGTTTTGCCGCTTCTGTTTTGTTTTGTTTGTATTGCTTATTAGTCGATTTTTGGTCATGGAAGTATTCAGCTATTGGGCGTTGAGATGCAAAAGAAGTCGACGTTACAAATTCGGCAGTTATCTATACTCTATGCTTGCTAATATTATAAAGCTTGTCCTCTTCTGTTAGTTTAGAATTAATATGTTTGTAAGTTTGTGTGCAGGGGGTAATCTCCGAAAGTGCTATTCCGATTTCAAGTATTCTATTACCGTTATCTAGAATGGACCTTCAGGTTAGATATGCCATAAGCCAGGGCTGCCCAATCTGTGCGTCGCGGCGCCCTGGGCATCGCGGCTTTAGCCGGGGGCGTCGCGAAGCAATCCACAGGGATTGCCAGGTTGTAGTAATAAAGAACAAGTATATTGTATACTTGTTCTTTATTACTATAACCTCGCAATCTGTAAATAAATGTAGAGAAAGAGATGACAGTGGCAATTTCTTAACCTGAGTCTCTTTTTGAGAAGCTATGCTCAGAAAAGAGAGTACCGTATCCTTCTCCGTATCTGTCTCCTACGAGTAAAGTACAATAAATACCTCTTTAATTTTTATTTATCGTCAGTTTTTTTTATTCTTAGTCTGTATTAAAAATTAAAAATGTCATTTGGAGTTTTATATAACCTATTCCTAGGCTATCAGTCTTATTTTTAATAACATGATTCCTTAAAACTATTGAGATGCAGTTTAAATAGTCTGTGGTAAAAGGAAAAATGTAACCACAGATTATTTAAACCGCCTCTGAGTATGTGCGTCGCAAAGAAATGGGAAACTCCCAAAGACGTCAGAGAGTACACAAGTTTGGGAAGCCTGCTATTGGCTTATCCGTTTACCAAGTAATTGTCGCGGATACTTCTTCTTTTTCTTTAATTCCTTTACTCCTCCTTGGAGTCTGGGGCTGACACAAGGGCTTTCCATTTATCTATGTTCATGGCTAAGGAGGGTAGCTCTGGCCAAGTTACTGCCTTCTCTTTCGCCTCAGAAAGAACGGAACTCTTCCACGTCTGGGACAGTATGTGATATATTGCTTTGAAAGCCCTTAAATTAAAGAAAAAAGTTTTTTAGAGATTTGTCAGGATCGTGGCCAGTGGAAACCCCTGTTCTCTGTCGGCCCATCCGAGACATATGCGTAAATGTATGTAACGTAAAGAAAAATCATGGCATGAAAAACTTGTCACAATTAAATGACGACATTTCTCGTCACTCACGACACTAAGTAAAAATAATAATAATAACTTCCACACAACACGATCAATTGTCCTAGTCCCAAACTAGGATACCCTATGCTATGGTAACCGGGTAAGGACATCACAACCGACTGACTTACTTTACGTATACTTATGGGTAATTTATGAAAATTCGACGTCCTGCAGAGTTCTCCAGATACAATATTATTCACATTTATTTTATATTTTGCGGTCACTCAAGTTAGGCGTCAGTGACAGTTAGAACACGTTCAAGTGTTTTTCCCAAGGCTCTGTGGCAAGTGAAGTGGGTTACTCTCGAGGGAGGCTTAGAGAGGCCTCTTGTGCGGACAGATGACTTATTATCTATTGTACTACCAGTCATCTTCAGCAATGAAGCGACCTTTTGTTTTTCAGGAAAACCTGCAATTACCAAGTCTCTTAATAGAACTACCTAGTTGGTATTTTCAAACAATCTGGGTCGCGTTTCATAAACCTACAATTTGTAGTTTGTTATGATGCGAATGTACATTGCGTAGTCGAGTCTTCCTATTATTAATCTGCTGGTAAATCAACTTTGCAATTTCCATCGATAGGTCACAGTAAACCATCAATTGTAGACATAAACGATATCCCCGGGTAACTTTGTTTTTACGTGTTAGTGTAAAATATAAGACCTTTTGCGCATCATTAATCTGCCAATGGTTATAATATGTGTCCAATTTGAAAATTATTTTAAGTAAATTTTCGTCAGACAAGATTTTTCCAGGTTTTGGTCTGACTCTTCCGATAAAATTGTATCTGAAATAAAATTTATCATAATCAACAGTTTTACTTTGACATACTTACTTCGGATTTTGAATTGAGCATTACCTACAGTAAGTATATTTCTCTCCCTTCAGACACAATAATAATTATCAGCTGTATTGGGGGCAGATCCGTGCTGATTGATAGGCCTATACTACACAACATACCGGATATAGTACTGGTAGACAGAGCGAGGGGTACGGACATTAGTGTACCCAACACTCATAAAATCAAGGGGTACACTGAGGAGAAGCTGAAGAAATACGAGCAGCTTGCCGAGGAGATCCGGCAAGTCTGGCAGCAGCGGGAGGTGGTCGTCGTACCACTCATTATTTACTCACTCATACTCACTCGTTATTACGACGAGCCTGTCGGAGGGTCTAGTCAAGCTGGATCTTGACTGGATCTGCGGAGTAAAATGCAGAAACCTGTTATACTCCGCACGTGTGTTGCCGGATAAACCCACACTACGGAAACACCGGGAGTGTTTCAAGGTGAAATAATAAATAATAATAACAACAATAACTGCAACACAACACAAACACTTGACCTAGTCTCAAACTAGGATACCCTGCGTTAAAATCGTCAATCATTACGTTTCAAGAAAGATCGACCCAGACGGACACTTGAGTGTTTACTCGGTCTTATTCCCAGCTTAAAATTCGGCGAGTGTATTAGTTGCATCGACATACAATTACTCATACCTGTATCCCAGAGGGGTAGGCAGAGACCAGGGACTGCCACTTGCCACGATCCTGACAGATCACTTTCGCTTCCTCAACATTCATTGGTAGTTGCATGCACGCGCGCCGGTTTTGGGTACTCGACTGAATCGACTTATTTATAACAAGACCATAACGGTCCTATTTCCGTGTGTCGCTGGTTTAAGAATTGCGTCACTCCATTTCCTTCCGTGGATGTCGTAAAAGGCGACTAAGGAAATACATTACCAGAAGACGGGCAGCAGCGTCTTCCTGAGATTTCAACAGCATACTGCGATCGCCAACCCGCCTGCCAAGCGTGGCGGTTATGGCAAAACCCTTCATGGTTAGGAAAACCATGAAGGAGGCCTGTGTCCTGCAGTGGGTGTCGAGTGGCTGATGAAGATGATGATGAACGGTCATATTTACAAAAAGTGGCCAGGTGCGAGTCGGACGCACGCACTTATATATCCTAGACATGTAAGGGATACTGCTGATCGCTGTGCCCTATCAGCACACCCAGGCTAGAGTCACATCTAGAGGCTGGTTTATTCAGCCAGTCTAACTCAGTGTGTCTGTCTGTCTGCACCAGGCTGTATCTCATGAACCGTGATAGTTATGCAGTTAAAATTTTCACAGATGATGTATTTCTGTTGCCGCTATAACAATCATCATCAACCCATTATGTCTCCACCGAGGGGCACGGGTCTCTTCCCTGAGTAAGGTATAGGCCATACTCCACCACGGGGGCCAAGTCCGGATTGGTGGAGGCTTGTAGACTAGTGGCTCGTCTACTGTCAGAAGTTGTCAAGCCGCCCTAAGGCCTCTGACTTGGCTTAACGACTGCCATCTATCGACGGCAGCCGGCACCAACAGCTAAACGTGCCTTGCGAAGCACGGAACCGCTCGGAAAAATATAACAATAAATACTAAAAACAGAATAAAGTCAATATTTAAGGGGGGTGGAGCCCCCAACAGCAAACGTCATTTTTATGCCATTTTTTTCTCGATATATTAATAGGATTACCTCGGCAACAGGTAGACGCTTGAAATATTCACAGAATATTTAGTTCTATATTTGATTCAAAAATAAATAATTAAAATAAAATAATTATTTAAGAGGGCTCCCATAAAAATGTAATTTTTTGCCTTTTTTTCTCGATCTTTGTGTCTAAAGTTGTATAGATAATGGAACGGTGTTTTTTTAAATGTCATAGTACGCATTTCATTAATTCTTATGTATTCTGTGGTTGTATCAGAACCCCTTTGTTGTAAATTGCTAAAAAAGGATTGACGAAGTTTTGAGAGGATTTTTTTGAAACTCGAAGTTGAATTGAAGAACCTTAAAATACGATAGAAAATATCTAAAATGTGCCTCCAGACGAAGAAAAAAAATTTTTGGCTGCCATAATCGCCTCATCTGGCAACACTGACAGAAACAGCTTTTTGTGTTTCACATTCATTCACTCATGTGGTACACAGTGTACACCAAAAATTTAAGAAACTGCTTAAAGTAGGTGTAAGGGAAATTTAACGAGTTGTGAAGCTTAACTATGGTGGAGCTCTGGCTTTATAAATCATAATTTAGTTAAGATCTGTCTTAAGACCGACATAAGCTTCACTGAGGGCTGTTTCAGTGGAATCGTTTTTCTACAAATAACACCGTACATCTTTAATATGCTTCAAATATTAAGGAAAACACTTATTAAGAGTAGAATTACAAAAACTGGATAATTTTGAAATATAAAACGTAACATAAATTCAAGCCCGTACCCCATGTATGGTTTATGAATTGCCTCGTTCGTGACCAATTCGTATTTTTTTTTTAATTCAAATATCTACACAATTTGTTGACACAGGTAGCATAATAAAAGTTTTGGCAATACAATTTCGCGCACCAATCGGAACAACTCCATAAAATACTCGAAAAAAGCGATGAACGTGACAGTGAATAATCTTTGTCTATTAACAACATACAATACATCTTACTCAAACACAGCGAGGTTTCATCAAAACAGACTATAAGAATGGTCTTATAAAATCGAGTCTAAAGTACATTTGTAAAAAGCGCAATAGTCTTAGAAAACTGCGTAGAATATTTTTTTATTATTCTTAGCTAATATATAATAATAATATAAACATAATATAAACGAATCCTTTAGAAACTCATCACGTAGTTCTAGTTCGAGTAGAGATTTCCGCACTTAGCCTCACAGTTAGGCCATTGTACGTAGCAAGTGCTGAGGTATGTAGATACCTCAAAAAATAGGGTTTTCTCACGATGTTTTCCTTCATAGTTAGCGAGTGGTATTGCTACTATAACTTCACAAATGTACGTAACTTAGAAATCAAAGACATCGGTACATGCCGGGATTTGAACCCACGACCTCCCGAATGCGATGCCGGCGTTCTACCGCTCCCGCTACCACAGCTCTACTGAATGAGATGAACAATGAAGCTCGTAAATTTTACTATGGAACAGTCGACAGAACGCAGACAGGTTGCAAAGTCGCCCGTAACGTAACTAAGTAGAGTGCACGCGTGTAAAGGAAGATATGCCGTCAACTGTGCAGTGTACAATTTGATATGATTTTGTTTTTTTTTCTAACCATGACCAACACGGGCACCACTCGTGACACTCACGGGTTGAAAAAAAGAAAAAAATATTTTGTAGTTTTCAACTCTCGTAAAGACATTGACCAATGGGCGCAGTTATTATTATTACTAAAATTATTTATTGCACAAAGCACATAAATGTTTTGTACAAAAGCATACTTAATGCTAAGTCGCATTTTCTACCAGTCAATCTTTGGTTTGTGGATAATGGCTGGGTGGGTAGTGCAAAATACTAAAAGTAGCGGGGAGGGGGGCAATACTTGTATAAATACATAAATATTGTTTTTTTTTTCAAACGATGACCCACACGGCACCACTCGTGACACTCGCCGGTTGAAAAGAAGAAGAAAAAAAAATCTTGTAGTGTTCAACTCTCGTAAAGTCATCGAAAAATGGGCCCGGTTACTATTATTATTAAAATCATTTATTGCACAAACCACATGTTAGAGTCGATCCATACGGCGCGTTGCGTCAGCGTTGCGTCGACGCAGCGCTACCGTTGCCTTATTTTACATATAAATAACCAAGGTGTTATTAACCAGCCCCCGAGACGAAGCGGGAGGGGGTGTACTCATTGCGACGTCGGAGCGGCAGCGCTCAGTTGCTTGTGCGTTGATAGAGAGGATACACGCAAGCTCATTTCATTTTTTACGTACTTTTGTATTCAGTTTAGTGCTTTCCTATAGACTGACTGCGATGTTTTTTACAAAATGCTTGCCGCAACTGTGCGTCGCCGCTGCGTCGACGGAACGTTAAGACTGCGTCGCTAGTAACGCTGCGTTGGCGCAGCGCCTGTGTGGCCGGCTATGCGTCGAAATATTTGCGTTGCGACGACGCAACGCAACGCAAAGCGCCGTGTGGACTGGCTCTTAGGTACGAAGGCATACTTAATGCTAAGTAGCATTTTCGACCAGTCAACCTTTGGTTTGTGGGTAATGGCTGGGTGGGCAGTGCAAAATACTAAAGGTAGCGAGGACGGGGCAATACTTGTATAAATAATCTACATACATTAACATCTTTAATATCTAAATACCTACCTACACAAATATCTAGTATACCTAACTACCATGTACAACAAACTTACTAAATTTAATAATTAAGATAATCCTCCATAATAGTCTGCAAATAGGGTGTAGTGTACGAGTATGTTAAAAAATCAGCCAAGTGCGAGTCGGACTCGCGCACTGAGGGTTCCGTGCAAATTTGTTGGTAAGTACATTTTATAAATAGTTCAGGAATCGAGTCTCGCAGTTTTTCCGAGCTATTCCCGAACTTCGTTATGATTTAATTACAAATGTATAGTTTTCAGATTTTTTCCTGTATTTGTAGTTTAACACGATATTACTTACCAAATTTCATATTTCTAAGTCAACGAAAAGTACCTTATATTTTTTTATTCCCTTGAGTGTCGAAATATACGTTTTTTTGCGGCATAAACGGCCGTATCTTTTTTTATATAACACCTGCTTTAGAATCGCGAAATTTGGTGAGAAGGAAGATCTTATAGTATAAGTACCGGAAAAAAATCCACAAACACAAATTAATCCCTTTTAGTTTTAGGAATACATTGAAAATATAAAATTAGCCTCTTTTGTGTCCTACTGCTAGGCAAAGGCCTCCCGCATGTTTTCCATTTCTGCCTGCAATTAACGTTCCGTTGAGAAATTAATATCCTTAAGATTTTCATTGCAGCAACTCAACAATTTGACTGAAATATTTTCTTTACAAATGTAGACTACGAAGCTATTTTAAATATTTAAATACTCCGATACGAGGTCTTGAATTTCTCAAAACATGTATATTTCACTCGCAGGTAGAATTCGCGTAAAAAATATCTCCAGGCTGTATTGGGAATTCGTGACAAATTTATATGTCTGTATCTAAAGGCGCATATTACGTACCGTAAGCTCTTATCGTGCACGACACAAGTATTAGTTTTGAACAACAAGTTTTACTTCACGGTTTGGTTAGCTGTACATTTCCTCCCCGACTCCGAAGCGAAGTTTCCGGTAGCAAAACTTTCCTTTTGAAAGTAGAGAAGCGGGAGGTGGCCCAGTTGAAACGATAAGATGGGATTTTGTTTATAAAATCTCACACACTGCCTTCACGAGCCCGTTTTTGGTGTGATAAACGCACCCTCATGTGAAGAATGCACGCTGAAATTTAATTGCGATAGACATCGCATTGAAAATTTAATTTTTTCGTGTAATATGTAATGTGTTTATTTAATTTAAATGAATTGTATATTGTAAACATATTTTTTTCTCAATTATGATGTAACTTAAAATAAAACAAAGGACATTACGACGACGTAAATGTTTTTACATTTGTTTTTCCGATGTACAACAAAAAATATTCTTGTCTTACGACGACCCTCACTACCGACTAATTTAGTGCTTATAAATTGTAGAGCAATCAGATTGAGAATTTACTACATAAAATACTGGATTACCAGAAGTCAGCCCCATAATACCCTCAGAAGAAGCCCATATAATACTTAAGTTATTCCAACCAATGGCACAAAACGAAAACTTTGCGAACAAAGCAAAGGTTAGCCCAGTTATTAATTTAACAACCGGCAAAACTTCAGCTAATTCCAAGTTGTTCTGTTTCAGAAATACGAATCAAGAGTCGGTTTATACAAGTTCAAAGTGAAAAAGTAAGAAAGGCCATCTAACTTTTATAATTTTTGTCGTAAGGAAACTTTTGTCTTGTCACAATTCCATGAATAAAATAAACTTGACAGTCCATCGTTCAAGCCTATACCTAAGTAAGTAATGGAAGAAAAGCTTTTTTGTTCATTTACCTGGAGTATATTATTTCCATATTCCAGAGTTTTTTTTAGCTAGTCTAACGCCGACCTCACATTAATTTGAATTCAACTTTCTGGCTTCTAGTTCCAGTCAGATTTCAACTGATAGAAGTTGGTTCTCAAGCCACACTCGCTCTTATGCCCCACTAACAAGAACTTCGTGGCGGCAAAGGTCAATATGAAGGACCAAATAATTTACTGCCGGTAGTAGTACACAGCTCGTTACTATTATTGCAGGTGGAATAAGAGTGAATATTGATAAAGAGGAAAAAAGAAACCTCTTTATATGAGGCTAGCATAGTGAATGCCATTGAAATGCGGAAAATTTTCAAAAAGGAAAAAGAAAGGCATATGGATGGTGTCTTAAGTTTCTGTTAGTGTGCAATATATTGCGAAAAGGGCACTATTCTGAGATGTACAAATTATATCTTGATATTAAAATAACATGTAACATGGAAGCGGATTGTATAAAGGGCACTGCTGGGTTGAAGCCTATCCATTTTATTTTATTCACGGGCGGAATAGATCAGATACACAGTTTTTTTTCACAGGCCTTCTGTCAGAAAGAGAGAGAGTAAGGGCGTAATCGCTACACCTCTGGCTTCATCACGAGGTTTTTCCTTCACCTTTAAAAATAACAATTAAAGATAGATAGAGAAAATAAATACATGTCATAATGTTACCGACACGCTAAGAAAAAGTTATTGCTTATAACAAGAATTGGTGGATCTAACTAACGCAACTAGAAGGGATGGTCACGGATCTCAAATAAAATAAGCCCGACAAACTCTCGTCCCGTATTTGCTCCATTCTTCATCACGTCACGTTTAGGCAATACATCATACGAAGGTGCTTGACAGTTTATAATGTTACCGCTGACATAATGCGACAATTTCCTATATGCTTTTCACTCTTTCACACGCTTACAATCGCGCTGGACATTTTGCGTTTGCTTTGCAAACTGATTGTTATTTTTTTGTGTCTACTAACCAAATGGATCTATTTTGTCTCAAATCCATTATGATCATTATTAAAATTAAGAAAAATAATCAGGGTGCGATAGTTTTCTGTTTCTTCTAACCCTTCCAGGATGTAGGTTTAGGTAATCATAGAAAATTTACAAAATTTATCTATCTTGTTTTTGTATAGACACCAAACCGACCCAAACTATCATGTACCGTTGTTTGGTTTGTTAAATCCCTTGTTAGTAAAATGGTGAGCAAATAAACCCTTTACGCGTTCAAGCAAGAAATATTCAATCTTAAATAAAATGTTGTAGGCCTGAATGAAATAATTTGATCCCTTTTCTTACTGTCGTTATCTTATTTATAGACCTACTTTGGTTAAGCAGACGAAAATATATACCGCCACTCGTTATCTTTGATGTATCTGCAGTCTACTTTATCAATTCCACCTTGCCTGCAAAGAGATACAGCTACAGTCTACTTTAGCAATGCTATTTAACCTACCTTGCCTACAAAGAGATACGTTTTTGCACAGTACTAACGCCAACTCTCACCATCAATGGCCTTTATATCATGATGATTTATGCAGCGTTTTCGGAGCATGTTCGCTCATGACTAAAAAATCTGGAGGCATTATAGATTAGCGGGACGCCGAATTATATCTAGCCTCAAATTAATACGGCAAATACAGCTGACGAAACTATAACAAAATAGCGTAGTAATTGGGTGAACGTGAGTTCTACTAGACAGTTGAAAATTTTCACAGATGATGTATTTTTGTTGCCGTTATAACAACAAATACTAAAAACTATCTAGCGGCCATCTATGTAACCTTCACAGCGCCGATGTCATGTTGTTAAGTATCAATGTTAAACGCTTCTTTCTTTAGATGACGCTGTTCTCAATGTACCTAATCTATCTTGTCTCGATCTTTGTCTAATGTTGTATAGATAACGGAACCCTTCATGCGCGAGTCCGACTCGCACTTGGCCGGTTTTTATGTTAGTTTTTATTTCATTTTTGTCAATCCGCCATAACAACACATACCTATTCTGAGAAAATTTCCACTGACCGCGGAAACACGGTTCAAGAGAAAAAAGCCCTTTATAGGTTAGACAAACCGACAGACGTAGGCTTCATGTCGCGAAACCCTAACAACAAGATAAACAACGTCCTAAAAACTGAAGTTAAAGCAAAAATTATAGGCGAGCGTACGTGTAGCGGTTAAGGTACTCGTGTGTCAGGATCACGGCACTTTGGTATCTGCTTACCCCTTCGGTTGACCCGAAGGGGTAAGCAGTTAATCGTTAGGGCAGTAGGCTGCTGTAGAGCAGAAACTCAGCTCGTGGTACAATGGCATGCAAGAGCAGAAATTTACTAGGAAGTTTCTGCTGTAGCGAATGTATGAAATAGCTGATAATTTTGTCACGATTTTAGAGTGATGATTTTTCACGACGAGTAGATACCCCTCTATGATCTATAGGACCTTTATGAGGTTTGCTATTTTATTAACATGATATTGTTGTACAATGCGAGAAACACGAAATATTAAGCCCCATTACGAATATCTCGGGGTACAATAAAAGCAGGATGGAGACTGATCTCCGGAGCTATCTCCGAGACGATCTCCATTTGTTTCTGTTGTTGCATGCGCACAAAATGAGATCTAATGCACAACAAAAGAATAGTTTGCGCATCAATCGGCTTTATTCATGTCCTGGAATCGACGTAGGATTCCACGTATCACATAAGCCTCTCCATCGGATTACGTAGATATGATTTTCTTGATATTTTGCCAATAAAAATTGCAAGTTTTGCCTTTCGCTGGTGCTTCATTTGAACTAAAAGTGTCGGTTGGACATCTTCCTCTTAAATTGTCGATGGCAAAACCATTTTTATTTAAGTCTTTATTACCTACATACTTGCGGCCCAGAACTTTGCGACGCTACCGCGTTATCACTTGCAATCAGTAGGTCCTCCTGAGAACCCCCCACATGGGCTAAATTGACGGGGAGGCGATATATGGGAGGTTCTATTCTGTAGTTTAACTGTGTTTTGCAACCGATACGAGTCTCTCTGTAATAAATAGTAGAATGAATTCAGTTACAATAAAATGAAATTAAAAAAATAGCTGAATTGTAAAAAGAAGAACAAAGTGCTAAGAAAGTGGTGTATATCTTTTTTGCAACATAACTATGTCGAAAAAAGGAACCACTTTGCGGAACACTGACGGAGAGACTAAGTGACTTAATTTACTTATAATTATTAATTCATGTTTTTAAAAATTGTCATAACTAGTAATTGACTAATGTAAGTTATTGTTACAAATTATATAACAAATAATACTTTGGACGAAACGTTTGTGGATGTATTTTATAAGCTTGTGTAAGATAGTGCTTCATTTTATTAAACAACTTTTACAAGTAAATTTTACTATGATACAATAACTTTATTCGCGTTGCCATAAAAAGAGGGCGCGCGCCGCTGGCAAGATAATTTTGTTTAACCGTTTTATCAACTTGAAGCAACCGAAAAATAGATTTAGAGCAAAAATCTGTCTGACGATGTTAAAACGCCTGACTTATTAAAGGTTTATTTTTTGTAGCTCTCATTTTACAGTTTATGATGCTAACATTGTGTACTTACTCGTATTTTAGTACAAGATGTTGGGAGCGGCTGGCGAATATAGCTGGAGTAGCGGATATGCAGTACACGAGGCTACATATTTACATCCCAAACACATGGAGTACTTACTCTTCACACGAACGCTGTGTTTTATGAATTTTATGATATCTTGTTTTCCTTGAGGCTTCTTTGTTAGTAGTTGAAGCGAGGTGCGTAAAAATGTTCGCCATGTACAGGGGTGGCGTAAAGAATGTATTTAGGGAATAAACCTCAGTACCTATCGATAATTTGACCACTACCAAGAAGTGAAGTTTAAAAATTCCCATTTTATCACACGAATTGACCGCACCAAGTTTCAACAAAGAATCATGAGTTTTTTTTAAGATCGTTTGAAATATGAAATAATGAAATAGAAAATTTTAAACGTTTTCTTCTTGGGAGTAGTTTGATTTAAGAAGAAACGGTTCTTTTAAATACGATCAAAGAAAATAAATGAAATTAATCATGCCTGGTAGACAATAATTGCAAGAATCGCTCGTAGCCCCGGCTGCCTGAGTGATCTTAAACGATCACGAAGGTTAAGCAACACAGGGCGCGTTCAGTGCATGGATGGGTCGCCGTCTATGCCTAACGCTAGTGGCATTTTTCCGAGCGGTTCCGTGCTTCGCAAGGCACGTTAAGCTGTTGGTGCCGGCTGCCGTCGATAGATGGCAGTCGTTAAGCCAAGTCAGAGGCCTTAGGGCGTTCTGACAGTAGACGAGCCACTAGTCTACAAGCCTCCACCAATCCGGACTTGGCCCCCGTGGTGGAGTATGGCCTATACCTTCCTCAGGGAAGAGACCCGTGCCCCTCGGTGGGGACATAATGGGTTGATGATGAGACAATAATTTACTAGTTTTTTGGGTTCCGTACCCGAAGGGTGCCAAACCGGACCCTATTACTAAGACTTCACTGTCCGTCTGACTGTCTGTCTGTCTGTCACCAGGCTGTATCTCATGAACCGTAATAGCTAAGCAGTTGAAATTTTCACAGATGATGTATTTCTGTTGCCGCTATCACAATAAATACTAAAAATAGAATAAAATAAGTATTTAAGGGACCCCCCTTAAAAAAAACCGGCCAAGTGCGAGTCGGACTCACGCGTGAAGGGTTCCGTACCATTATCTATACAACATTAAGGACCGAGAAAAAACGGCAAAAAATACGTTTGTTGTGTAGGAGCCCCCCTTAAATATTTATTTAATTTTTTTTATTGTATATTTTTGATTTTTAATATAGAACTATATATTCTGTGAATATTTCAAGCGTCTAACTGTTGCCGTTGTTAATATCGAGCAAAAAACGGCAAAAAATTACGTTTGTTACAACAAAGTTTTTTGGGAGCCCCCTTAAATACGGACAGTGAAGTCTTAGTAATAGGGTCCCGTTTGGCATCCTTCGGGTATGGAACCCTAAATAACAAAAAAATGTCTTTTGAGTTGGGAAAAGCTAAGAGACTCGATTCCTGATATAAAATATGTAAGTACCCAAAAATTTGTACCGACCCTCGTTGGGCAAGTCCGACTCGCACTTGTCCGGTTTTCTTTTATAATCCTATAACAATCTGGCCTACGTTACTATGTTAACTGTACTCACGGGTGCTTACACAGAACAAAATCTCTTAATAATAAACGAAACATAGGTAACTAAAGTGGATTAGAGATGAGAAGGAATCTTGCATTGATTTGGACATACGGAGAGGAAGGAAGACAAATCGGCGAAAGAAATTATCAAGCGAATATTTTGTATTATTTTAACCGAACGTTCATCGTTATTCCGCACTAGTGGCCAAAGTCAATTTCCAATCCCGCGATACCCCGTCTAAATGAACTATAGGAGACGAAGCGGAGTACAGACCGCCTGCACATCGTAAACTACCCGCACACTACCCGCTCTTTACCGCGTGACTGACATAATTCTTTTCCGTCATTCTCACTCTTTGTCAAGATTTACTTCAAGGAACTCCAGGTAGTAAGGCCGATATTCAGAAACACAGCGTTGAACTACACTTAACGTGCACTAAGCTGAGCATCGGTTGAGCAATCTCAACAAAGACTCAAGAATTTTGTATTCACAGTCAATATCTCGACTCAAACTCAGCTAAGCCATAGCTCAAGCTAAACTTACTCGAGCGTGTAATCTGTGGTACAGTTTTTGACTTTACCGGTTTATATTATCTGTTAACGCTACATGAAAGGCATACAATAATCCACAGGAGTGAATGAGAGGGCAACAAATGTCGAAACTTTTTACACGCGGTTATAATTTATTTTGACTTCTCATTACTCTAATAACACAATTTAACTTTTTGAAGGAAAATGAGCAGGCAAAATGTCAAATTGTGAATAAAACAAGGTTACTTCACCACAGGTTAGTTAGATTTCTCGAATTGCCTACAGGTGTCGCTACTTTCTTCGTCATTGCCACCTTGAGTCTGAGCTAAGTCGCCGAAATCCACTACTCAGTCTCAGCTTAGCTTGCGCTCAATTTTTGTTATCTCAAACTCAACTGTGAATACAAAATATCACTGAGACTTTCATTTTGACAGTTGGAAGACCCGGACTCACATTGAGCTCACGCTCAAAATCGTTTCTGAATATCGGCCTTACACTAGCGCCACCGGGAAAAAAATCATCTCTTTTATGGATCAAATTTGCAAAAAGTGTCTGTACAATCGTTCAATGATGTTAATAGTGATTTTAGGACCCATGGCCCTGAACCTAAGGCAAAAAACCTAGGACTAAATAGCATTAACGCCAAAAACGGTCGTTTTTGGCATAAATGCTATGTAGTCTCAAGATTGAAAGATTGTAGAGACTCTTTGCGAATAAGATCTGTAAGGCCATCTAATACTATTGTGTAACTGGCGTGCGCGCATGTGGCTAAAACCGTGCTGTAAGTATACTACCCATTATAAACAGCCTCATACTACTTTACTGGGTATTTCAGAGTGTTCGATGAAACCTATGGGAGTTATTCTACTCATCAATCCAAACAGGTTTTACTACGACGTCGCCAACTTCGAAATATCTAAAATACATAGTAATGTATATTAGGCTAACTATAATATAGATATCTATCTATCAAAGCGCTGTGAACAGCTGTATTTACTCATCGTATGAATAAATAGTTTCCTTTTTCTGGCTAGCTTTAAGACGTTATAGCTCCTGCTCTGTTGTCTTAAGCAAACAGGAATTGCATAGGTTAGGACATAAGCATAAATACATATTTTCGTGATTGGCGTCACGCGGGTAAGCGCGTCCGATGTAGTTAAAGCTGCAGATGGGGTGAAGCACAAAACTGCCAATGCCATACCTCAAATTGTATCGCGCACAGCAATCGCGAATGTAAATGCATTGCGAGTTCGCCGGAGACTGCATTATTCATAGCTTAGAGGTTATAGCTCTGTAATCAGACGCGTATTTAGAAACATGCACTCTGTGAACATGGGTATTTCGACTAGTTGCGGATAAGAGAGGACGCGCCTGAACATAGTAATAGTCTTTTAAAACTATGCATGGAATATCTTTTGTCCGCCACTGAAAAACGTACAGAGCCATTTCCGTGCTTGCCATAATACAATGTGGTCATACGTAAATTAACATTAATTTAATACGGAGAACAATTAGCGCAATATATGATGATTTTATTCACACAAATTGCTTTGGCTCGCATCGGCTATAGCAACCATATTATAAATTATTGCATTAATTATATTAAACGTCATATCGGTTTTGCTGCTGCGGATTATCCAGTAACCGAGGTCTTTGTTGGGAATTTCCATCAACGATCATTACAGTAATTAGTTGGAAAATTCAGAAAACTGCTAATTTTCTCTAAGATTCTTTTACATAAATTATACAATTGAGTTTCAGCATTTTTTGTCAGCTGTGAATATGTGTTGTCGATCATTAATACTTATATATACCCTCTCTCATCCAGCTTGCTTGGCGTACATAAATAAGTATTTCTAACTTATTGAGCGAAATGGCCCAAGTAATATAGCTGTTTACACAGAAAAACTTAAACGTTAATAATGCTGAATAAACAAACACCAATTACTTTTATAACGCCGGGAATATCGCCTAATACAAAAACTAGAGCAAATTTTTACCTGAAAATCTCCACCAGTGTTTCCTTTAACTTAAATAAGCCACAGCGAGAAACTTATAGTCCGTACTTTCTGTATTTCCAACAAAATAAAGACCTGCAATTTTATCTTTTCGATCGCGCCAATGAAACGTAGCTCCTGTTACTGTGGAATAAGGACAACAATCAGAGGGATTGGTTGCCAGATAATTTTGTATGTAATTCGAAGATGGTACGTGATGAACTTACCAAGTCCGGTATTCGCAAACAGGTAAAGCGGTAAAATTAGAGCGTGACTCCTAACAAGAAAAGTTTGATTTGATGATTTTGATGTTTGTCCCTGCGTGTGCTCGGGATCGGATTATTAAAAACAATTTTTTTTCTGTTATAATCTCACAAATCGTTGTAAAACAAATCGGCCATTGTTGCTTGTAAAGGTCAACTGTCAAATTCAATTCGAAAATGAAAAGGGCCCGTACTTTGTTATTAAGCTAAGTGGAGTATCCTTCTTTAATCCCCCAATGTCCGTATCCGCATAAAAGATTTTTTGGGGCAGTTGTGAAAAGCCTCTTTATGAATAGGTTTTAATATTCCTGTCTTTTCTAACTTCGTTACGCTTTTAGGGACATGACCTTCCATCTCTGTGTATCTCAAGAAACAAATAGGTTAGGAGCACGACGTGTTTAGTAACCACCTCTAAATTCTGTGAGGCAAAATGAATTATCGCACAACCCTTACTTATGGTAATACGCTTCTTAACAGAATATCAAGACTCGATTTTTAAACTGTATTTCGTTAGATACAAAAATCCAAAAATGTATAGCGTCACAGTTCGAAGTACTCTTTGGATATTTTTTGTTGATGCTGTTTAATACCGTATACGCGATAGATAAATGTGTCTATGGATGTATCTACAGAGAATCGAATGACACTACGACGACGAACCTCGCTTGCCATCCGTACGCTAAGAAGAATTGGAATCATACCGCACCGTCCCAAGATCACTGCGTTAACTTGGTTGCATAATGCTGACCCTTTGTCTTAAATGTCAATATTAATGCTTTCTATTCCTATTTGAGAAAGAAGTGAGCAAATAAAAAAAAGATATCAAAATCTCATTCAAATATAGATCAAATGGATCCGAATCCTATGCGAACGAAGTCGCGAACACATATTGCAGGCGAAAATTTGTTTTACTTGAGCATAATTCTGGCTTAAGAACATTAATAATAAAAATGTGATTCCGTTAAAATTCGCCAGGTAAGCTATTTTGATTTTATTATTATTTTAATGATTCTCATTAAAATTCGTAACGTTTACATTATAAAGGAGTTAGTAGCTTTCCTCGGCGCTTTATTAACTGTCTTTCATATACGATTTGTCCGTACCGCAGTTGGTATACTTATGGTTTCAAATTGTCTTAATTCGTACAGTTAGTGACCAGCGTCCTTTCCCAAGTTTAAAACTACAAAACAAAGTTTAATGTATTCTTGCTTCCAAGTTCAGCTATGAAACTTAACAGACAGAAACAAACGACATTTCACTTAGTGTGTTCTGTAAATACCCCTCATAGGATGAACTGCCTAGCGCAGTTGAATTAAATTTAAGTGATTAAGGCTGCTCTTACATGTAGCATGCTGACTCGCTCGCATTTTTTTTATATTGTAATAATTTGAGTAAACTTTTGATAAATGTGGCCTGAGGGTTCAATGTATAATAAAGTTACGGACGTTTTAAATATATTTTTGTTTTCCTATACATAGTTTTTAATAAATAAAAGTTGTTTCCAACATTATTAATTTTGGAATGATATTTTTTCAATAAAAAACTTAGTACAGGATAAAAAAATATGCCTTGAAAATCCGCAATTTAATTATCCATTAAACGCTCAGACCAATGTGGTCTCAAAAGTATACGCATTTTATAACAATCACTAAAATGTTAAATTGTGCGAGCGAGACAACATGCTCCACGCAAGAACAGTGTTAAGGGGAGCTTTCGGAAACAATGAAGACAAAACTGTCCATTTTCCCTTGTCAAGCCAAGATAGGGTTTTAGTGCAATAAAATAAATTGCACTTGAGGGTCGTTTACGAAAAGAAAGTTTATCACACGACCGCGGCTAGGCTTAAATAAAGTCGCCTAGTGTTAACCCTCAACCAGTTTGCGTCGTATAACGTACCTACCTACAACTAGTTAAGTTATTTTTGTCCAGGATTCCATTTCGTGTTCTCTGCAGTACCTGTACAGAAAGATACGTGAAACAAAGCCCCTAGGGCAAAGGACTTTTCACATTATTTTTTCTCCTTTGGTACCTGTTGTCATTCAACTGCCATCGGCATTCTTTAGCCGCTTTACATTGTCGGCCCAGCGAGCTGGGCCTGAAGTCTACTAGACGCATAGTTGTTCAATAAAGTGATATTCTCTTGACTTTTAGCCACATATACGTCAAAATTAGAATTAGTCAATAAAGGACCCCTCGCAATGGCTGCCAAAATATATAATTTACTACCGAATTCAACTAAAAACTTAAGTAAAATAAAAGTTTTCAAAACTGCCTTAAATAAATACCTAATCAAAAAATGTTACTACTCACTACAAGAATATAACGATGATAGACTGATCGAAGATGTCACACAATAGTCCATATAATAAAGTAATGAAAACCACAGCTGCAAGAAGGTGTTACTTGAAAACATTTTGTAATTAATTCGTGTATTAATTCGTTTGTAGTTAATTCTGCGTGTAATTATAATGGTGACTATATAAAAATATGACTATTAATACAATGTAATTAACTATGACTAATGATGAAATTAACGATATTACTTTTATTTCAAATTAGTACTAATAATATCAATTCATAATAATTATCTTAAAGTTATTGCTTAGGTTTAATATTTAATTTTGACAATTTCAATGTTAACTTCTTTATAAGTGAGATAAATATTCGCACGCACGCACGCACGGGACTAACATTAGTTGGACCGGCCGTCCCCAGGCATACGATCTGCCTGGCGGGAAATTTCCCTTTATAGTGGAAGAGCACGATCACCCGCTCTTCCCTACACTTTAATTTAACTTTGTTTTCTAAGTTACGTACATTTGTGAAGGTAAAGTAGCAATATCAATCGCTGGTGGTGAAGGAAATTTCTAGGCTGGCTGGAAGAAATTTCTTTTAAAATAAGTCCGCCTTTGAACAATTTTTTATTACAAGCCTGTTATTTAAGTTTCATTTTTGTTATTTTTTTATTGTGCAATAAAGTGTAACAAGCACACAAACAAAGGAAAACATCGTGAGGAAACCTGAGTGCCTGAGGTGTTCACATACCTCAGCGCTTCGAATTGCCGATCCGCGCTGGGCACACGTGATAATTAAGCTCATACTCTCTCTCTGAGAGAAGGCTCTTGCTACAATAATTGATGGCCAAACGAATAAGATTTTTGTCGCTGATCAAATATTAATTTGACTGATCCATTTCTTTCTTTACAGACGGTACAAGCAAGATGCGTATTTATATCACTGATCAGTTCCCCATTTCTTTCTTTACAGACGGCACAAACAAGATGCGACCCTCAATCACACTACCTGTGGCCTTCCTGCTAGCCTTTCTCTCCTTCCTGTCATGCTCCGACGACCGGAGACTGTTGGAGTCACTGATCGAGCTTATTGAACTGGACTATGAGGACCTGTGCGCGCAACAGGCCACCGCCACTTGGGAGGAGCTAGTCGGTGAAAATGGTGCACTTAGAAAAAAGGTTAGTTTAACTGCGTAAGTAGCCTACTTACTACTTTGTTTCTTTTCTTACTACTAACTGCTGCGGGAGACTCCCGCGCACGCCAGCCGCGGAGCTTGATGTTTCCTCATCGTCAATGTCACTAGGCATCACGGCGCAGACACAGCTCACGACATCTTCGTTCTTAGAGCATCTTTTCGGATTATCACTTCACCGTACCTACTTCCGTAAAACCGGCTTCCAGGCCGGCGGTAGAGCCCAACCACTATCTCTTGAGATTGGAGTAGCGTCTTATTTCAATACCCTCGCTCACTTTCTGTGGCACAAAAAACTTTCTTTTGATAATACTCTTTCCTTAACGAAGCGGATGAAGTGCTTTAGGTCAATGCATGTTCTGCTACCGCCGATCCATCGATTTTTCGGGTTTTCATACAACGTATGTGCTCAGAAAGTCTGACTGAGATATTCCACTGTGTCTCACGCATTTGCCGCAGTCGCACGGTGTCATGTAGACTCGTGGGACATTCAGAGGGTCGCTATCCTTTGGCAAACGCAATAACTGTCGAATTTTTGCTGGGGGACGATAAATCGTCTTGGTGTTGTATTGTCTTCGCAAGAAAAAACCGACCTTATCCGTAATTTCTTTCACGAAGGGCAGGAAACTTGGTACTCGCGCAGCCGTCGCGACTCTACGTTGCGCTGGCGTTGACGTGGCTACTCTGTGTCCATTTGCAGCCATTGTCCTCCAGTACCCCTCTAACGTAGCGTAACTCATCCTCCACGTATCGTGGGTCACACAGCCACGGAGAAAAGATGTGTCGGATGATGGTGTGACTCTGCGTTTAGGTAGCAATCCGTGTGTGTAGGCTTGTGGTACACCGTGTGCGTTAATTGGCCTCCCGGTTCGCGCTGCACTAACACGTCTAGAATCGGCCGTTTTCCATCCTTTTCCTCCTCCAGAGTAAACGATATTTGTACAAGTATATCATTAATGTGCTCTGTGAACGGTGTTAGCATATCCCTGGTGATAACAGCAAATACGTCGTCCACATATCGCCACCAGTATCTCGGTCACTACTTAGGGCTGCCTGCTCGAACCGCTCGAATATGTTGACTACGACCGGTACTACGGGCGATCCCATCGCTACTCCATCGGTCTGTATGAAGAAATCTCCTCTCCAGAGAATATAGCCACCCTGTAGACAGAGCTCTATCCATTCCCAAAGAACGTGGGCAAATAATTCTCGTTCAGTAGGTCTGCGATGACATGCAGTGAATCGTCGGCCGGTACATAGGTAAATAGAGACTTTACATCAAAGCTCGCCGTTATCTATTCATTCTGTAGAAAGAAATTCTCCAACAACCTAATAAAGTGCGTGGAGTCCCTGATGTAGCTCGTCGTTTTTCCTGTCAGTGGTTGCAGGATATTCGCCATGTGGCGCGAGATGTGGTAAGTCGGCGAGTCTATTTGGCTCACGATGGGTCTTGAGTGGCAAGGCCGGCTAGTGCACCTTCGGTAAGCCGTATATTTTTGATGGAGTGGGATTTTTCGTGCGCAATATTTTACCTGAGTCCCAATGATTGTATAAGGTTGTTGACCCTTTATGCACACAGATTAAGAAGAGTGGCACTCTTCTAAGACGAAGAAAAATAGGATTTTTGGTCGCCGTAATCAAGCAACACTGAGAGAAACAGCTTTTTGTGTTTGACATTCATTCACTCATGTGGTACAGAGTGCTCACCACAGATTAAAGATGCCGCTTAAAGTAGGTTTAAGGGATAACGAGACAGTTGCTGTGGCTTATAGCGTTAATGTAGAGATTTGACATTATAAATCATAATTTATTTAAGATCTGTCTTAAGACTGACATAAGTCTCACTGAGGATTCGGGCAGTATATTTTTTATTTTGATCTTATTTTATATTTTTTTCTTAAAGCAGAAGTAATTTCTAGAGACTAATTTCATTTTTTCAGCGATTTGTTAAGTTTATTATTATAAATTATTTATTTAAAATATTTGAAAGCGTGACGTCATATTTTTCGAGTGCACACGCTGAAACGTCGCGCAAACTGTCACACTTTGTTTCTGTGATTTGCTGTCACAGACGTTTTTTTCACAGACAAGGAAATGATATGGATATGACAGTTATGACAGCAAGTCCTTTTTTTAAGTAACGTAGTGTTGCCATGTTATGTTTATTTTAAAATGTGACGTCATCAGAAGGTCAAATGAAGGTTATTGTTTTTTGGCAAAAATAACGCTCATCTTCCTTAATATTTATCTTAAATATAGAAAATATGGTTACTTAGATGTTAATCTCGAAATGGTTTTTGATTCAGCCCTCAAGAAAAAAAATAGTCTTTGCGAATTGTTATAGTGGAGACGTTTTTTTTTTAAATGTTAAACATCTTTGAAAAACAAGACAGCACAATTAATATCCCCTTCAATTGGTGTTGGCCACCTGTAATAGATAGGTGTTGTTAGAAGTGCCCTTCAATTGCTTAATTCTTTATTTGCCTTACACATTTTCTTCCTTTAATTTTGTTCCTTCAAACAATTAAAGATTCACAGAAAAGATTCTAGTTTGTTGAAAACTTATTTCCTTGGTTTCGGTCAATGTCCAAAACTAGAAAGAATCTTCTACGTACCTACTCTGTGTACCTACTCACTTATACTTACAGAATATTCTCTTTGCTTACAGATCTTATTCCTTCCATTTCAGATTTACGGAACAAATTTTAGTTTGTTGAAAACTTATTCCTTTGGGTTTAATCAATGTTCAATACTTGAAAGAATCATTCTGTGTACCTACTTACTTAAACGGCAAAGATTTCCTCGTCGCATTCCAAATACAGTACAAAAGGATTCTGAGATAGAGTTGTTTGCAAACATTTGTTATTTCTTTTCTTCGTGAATGTTTGCCGAGTTCTTGCTGTTTGATCTCAAAGTTTGATCCCTTTTTCAACACGTTGGTAAAACACTCCAAACAACACTGTTTTCTGTTATTTATTTTTACAAAAAAAGTCGAGCATCAATGAACAGTGAAAAGGAAGGAGAAGATAGTCCAGCATGGCAGTTCAAATTACATGAAAACATAGGGATTCAAAAAAATGCGTCTTTCCGGCATGACATTTTTCAGGAAAATGTTATTACAGACCGGTATCCAAAGTAAAGCACTAAAACATTCTTCCAGCCTTACTAGTTCCTACGAAATAGATAGTCCCAAAACCGGGGTGCGTGCAAGCAACGACTAATGAATTTTGATGAAGCGAAAGAGGTTTGTCAGGATCCTGGCAAGTGGCAAAGCCCGGTCTCTGCCCGTAGGGGTCTGCGGGGTACGAGCTTGAGCTTAAATAATTTATGTTCTCTCCTTGAGAGAAGGCCTGTGCCCTACAGTGGGACGCATATAGGCTGATTATGCTTATGCTTTATAAAAATGTAGGCTCTATACGCAACGATTCTGTTTCCCGGAGTCGTTTGTAACGAGGGAGGTTTGTTTTTGTATCGTTGACCTGATCTTGAGATATGTCCTCCTCTATTCCAATTTTATTGCTGGCCCTTTCCTTCTATTTCACTGTGCTATTTTGCAGTTTGTATTTACAACTTTACGTATCGTATATTTATTTGCTTAAGCTTCACATGAATGTTATATTTTTTGCTTAGCATATATTTACTGTCATCACAGACACGCTTAAATCGACCAGTACCAGTGTCTAAAGGTACAACATAATAATTAATTATACAACTTAAATTTTCGTTTTAAAGGTTTCACTTACTTTTATTAAGGTCGAGATATCCGACTAGTTTCGACCTCGTGCGGAAGTCTTAAACAAATCATGGAGGAGAGTCGATGAGTTCGCTGCGGCGATCGATTGAAAGTAAGTGAAACGGTTAGACAAATATATAAAATATGTCACTTAAGTTAAAATTAAATATCTCTTATTAATATTTTAATAAATAAACATTGTCAATTTTTTTATGTAGCCTATATACGTCCCACAGCAGGACACAGGCTTTCTCTCAGAGAGAGAGAGAGTATGGGCTTAATCACCGCGCTTGTCCACCGCGGATTGGCAATTTCAAGCGCTTAGGTGTGTGAGTACCTCTGACACTGAGGTTTCAATCATAAAATCAATTATGAAATTTAAAAAATATTACAAAGATTTAATTGGTCAACACTATTATTGAAAAAGGATAATTTAGAATATAATAGAGCACTCAATTTCATTTACAGAAAACAAGTTGTTCATGAAACTAAAGTGCAATTTCAAGACGAAGAAGTCAGACTGCACATATTTAATATTTGTCTGACAAATTGACTGATAAAAGGTTCCGCTTTCGATTTTCCTTTACGAACAAAGTTTTTTATGTCGAAGTTAAAAAGCTTCATGCACTCGTGAAGCACGTGTGTGAACACACACGGCGCTATTAAAAAGATTATATCGCCCGAGATGACAGGGCCATCAAAATTTAAAGATGGCTCCTAAAGAGCGCTCCCGACGAGCGACTTAACTTTTACTATTACGACCTGAAGTTTTACGAGTGCCGAAACTAGTGTTTTACTGAAACGGGAACTGCAAATAATTATTTTTTAATACAGTTGCTCAAAAAGTGACGTATTGCAGGGAACCACGAAGTTTTTACTAAAAAAAAATCATAGAAGTTTTTATGATTCATGCAAATATTTCTAAAAAGAAGCTACTAATTTGTTTCAATATCAGATTTAATAATTTTATTCAATGAGCTAGGTTAGGTTTCGTTTCATTTCATCTTATTAAATTTCATATCAATAAACAAAATCTACTGAAGACTTGGCTGTATGGGCATAGTTCCCTTTGCCTACCCAGAATAGGTGAAGAAAAAAAAAATCTCTGCTTAGGTTTATTCTTCTACGGTTGGCGCCATTTTCCAAAAATTTTCTTTATTAAATTTTTAATTTTTTCGCAACTGTATTAAAAATAGTTGTTCAGTACACGTGCGAAACCGTCATTGCAAGTTGTTCTGACTGTCAACCCTCACCTTCGGCTGCGCCTTGGATCGGGTAGACATTTGTCGGAACTCTTCGCACTCGTAATGAAATATACTATTCTGATATGTTTTGAGCGTATCCTTGCCACATAAATTCTGTTTAATTTTTTATCAAACCGTTGAAACGCGTTGATGTCACTTAAGGCCCCGTATACAGCTAACTTCGCACATCTTTAAATAACTAGTTATTTAGTTATTCATATTGATTTCTTTAACCAATTTTAGTAAAGTTAATATAGATAGTAGGTTATACTGGTGAGATATATATCTTAGAAAAAAACGCATTAACCCAAGGGTAATTCGATGTAAAAAAAATCGTCAGTTTTTTGACGATTTATAAAGTTTTATCAATACCTAAATGTAGCTTTATACAGGGCCTTAAGGGATAACATTCAATCGTTAGTTTAGCACTGTCAACAAGGGAGTCACACTGTCAACAAGCCAGTCAGCAGATATATTGTCTTTAATGGCGTAGGGCATTTTTTCTACGGCTTTACGACAAAAGTTGAAGTCGCTTTTACGGCGATAGGCGAATTTTTCAGCGCGACCGTTGTTACGCAACATTTTAAAATTCTTAACATAACATAAACTCACGTCTGTATCCCAAAGGGGTAGGCAGAGACCAAATTCTAAGGTAAAAAATAAGAACAGTTTTGTATAGCGTCAAAACTATGTAATAACTATTTGATAGGAGCTATTTGGCGAAGGAGAAATAGTAATTTTATTTCGTTTTACCTTTCAATTGCACAAATCCTATTCATTTAGATTTATATTAATTTAGATGGTTAAACAAATATTTTTTCAATTTTTTACTTATCATGAACCAAATGTCCTTAACGCGACTTCAATGTCAAATTCTCCAAGTATTACGGTAACTTTGGTTGATCAGAGACTCTTAGAATATTTTTGCTATTAAAAAAATAAAAAGAAAATGCTACCTTTATTTTGGTTTAATTTAAACCTGTCTCTTTCTTTTCTACCCAGTTGGAGCAAGACAAGTCTGTCGGCATATTCATCACAAAGCAGACGCGGGACCTTAAAAACAACGTCAAGTCTAAAACGTTAGGCTCAGACGGTGTGCTCAAACGAAAGGTCACTTTGCTTCTGGAGCCGGGTGACATGCTCATACCCACCGAGCAATGGATACGGGTAAGCCTTTCCATTTTGATGAGAATAGAAAATTAAACGGAGATGGTAAAGGTCTAGACCTGTGGTTTCTAATCGTTTACAGCTTCGAAACACTAATCAAATCCCTTTTACTTTATTAGACCCTTACGTCAGCGTTTGATCTAGTGATTTATTCTAGTGCTTTCGAAGCAAATAATTAAATGGCGCCGGATTACGAATAGCGTCACTCCATTTCCTTCCGTGGATGTCGTAGAAGGCGACTAAGGAAATCAATTACCAGGAGACGGGCAGCAGCGTCTTCCTGAGATTCCAAACGCATACTGCGATCGCCAACCCGCCTGACAAGCGTGGCAATTATGGCAAAACCCCTCATGGTGTTATGAAAACCACGAAGGAGGCCTATGTCCTGCAGTGGGCGACAAATGGCTGATGATGATGATGATTTAAATTTAAATGATGTAAATAGCTTCGGTCAGATGTCGCTGCCTGTACGTAATACAGAGAAGTTTGTAAAGAGGCTCGAAATTTCATCGATGCTTGCACTTGCCCATTATTATTACCCACCTCTCTTATCAAATAACTGTTAAGTTAAAATGTAACAACTCTAAAACTTGTGGAATGCAATAAAGTATTAAGTATTGAGCTCAGTTGGGATAGCGCTGGCACGGTGAGCCAGAGGTCGCGGGTTCAAGTCCCGGCATGGGTGGAATTTTCAGCCTCTATATAGGTTTGTAAAATCCCTTTTACTTTATCGGATCTTACTTTGATCTAGTGATTTATTTAGTAAGGCAATCTGAGTTTTTGTTACTGTGTTTCGAAGCAAATAATTAAATTACGTATTGAAATTGCGCAATAAAGTTTTTTCAAAATAATATTTAATTAATTTTCGGCCAAAATAATGTAATGATTAAATGAAAAATTGTATGTTGCTAATAGGACCTTGTTGACTTTTCCACGGAGACCTTGAGTTCCGCGGAATCCACTTTAGGTATCGTTAGTCTAGACATAATTACTTCATACACTATGAATTTGCATTTGAGATGTGGTATTTGAGAAGGTTATAGAAAATCTCCTTGCTAGCAAGGAGAACCAACGAGTCTATCAACGAAGAACTCTCCATCAAAAAACGTTTATCTACGTTTTCCCCAAGAAAAAGCCCCTCCACTTCTTCGGATACATCACGCATTCTCCCAGGCACCGCCTGGAGAAGCTGATAATCACTGGCTTGGTAATTGGTATACCAGGTTGAGTAGTAGATAGATGGTACTCATGCAAAGATGTATGTGCTGCCGATCGTACAATTTACCAGATGAATTATGTTATGTCACGGGCGGCTTTGCAACAAATGTCGAATGTACCAGAGTGACGTATAATTTTACTATTAGTTTGTCGCGTTGTAAGTTACCACGATACCTAAATTAGTTGTCAGTTATAAATTTAAAAGACCTTCATAAATAAAACTAAAATAAAAGTTCAACGGCGACGCTCGAACTTTGCTGCATGAACAACTCAACTCAACAACTCAACAGACACCAACATTTTCTCGGTGCGGAAAGCACCAAAATTAAATAGAAGTAACCGACCGGAAATTTTCATTACAAATGTTTTCTCTTAAAGTTTTCGCACACTTTCAAGCTTGCCTTATGAATTGATAAAGAAGTTGTGTTAGTTTAAGAATCGAGTTTACCAAAGCATGATTGTGAAAATGTACCAAAACTCACCCACTGGCGGTTACGTGTTTTCGCGTGCGCAGTTCTAATCATAAAAACCGACAAGTAGGTACGAAAAACTGCGAAATGCTGTAAATCAGCTGTTCCATAAATCTTTTTCTGTTTTGAAGCTTGCACCATTTTAAATTAATACAATCAGCCTTAGTAAATTATTAACAATTCTCATGGACGGCTTTGAACGACTTGTATCTCCGCCTTACCATGACTAAATGCTATGTGCATGGATTGAATAAATGCCTTGTACATTGGTTTACTTAGGTTAGAATTTGAAATCTGTTCAAGTTTTATGCTTTTATATCGGCTTGTTATCTGCGAAAATAATACTCAGTAAATTTATGTGCTTCCAGCTGGTCACGTTTGGGGATACGGCGTTACATAATTTAAGATACGCAGACGACTACGACTGCGGTAACAACACGACTTGTACTTTAAGAGGTAAGTACGAAGTGAGAAAACGAGCTGATTGGTAAAAAAACTATTACCATAACCTGAAAAAAAAAATTAAGAACCCGACTGCTGAGCATTAACTACTAAGCAGGCGGAATTAACTACGAAGGAGGCCTATGTCCTGCAGTGGGCGTCAAATGGCTGATGATGATGAATGATGAAGGCGGAGTCAACTGTGGTACTTCGACTTCGACACATATCAGCGTCGACGGGTCAGCGACTGCCGTCGACGCGTCGTCGGCTGCAGTTGCCACTGTCATTCGCAACGTGCCGCCCGTGTATAACCGCCCTTAGGCGATACCACGGGTACAAATAACTTGCATGCTTGAAACTGTCACACGTTGTGCTCAGTGCAACCAAGGTAACCCAAAGCTAACATGCAGGTGTAGACGACGTTAACCAAAACGCGCTGTAAATATGTCAGTAACTCTGAAGCCCATAAACACGGAGGTAAATATTTTATTGGCTGATGTGTTAACTGATGTTAAGACATTGAAGACGATACAATTTTAACAGTCATCCGCTCTCTAGTTCTAAGAGTGAAATAAAACAAATTGACTACTCGTAAATAAATTATAAGTGAGAGTTTATCCTTTTTGATAGAGATTTGAAGTTTTTTGTAAACTCAATATGGTAAGGATTGATCTCTTTTTTTAAGGTCTATGATGTTTTACCTACAATTCATTATAAAAGTGTCACTTCGCAAGCAACATTTGTAAATGTTTTATTTTACAAACTATTGTTTTAACAATGACATCTAAATTAAAAGATTCGTTTGATGTGCAGTCATTTTGAAAATGCATTATTTATTATAGGCTTAAAAGACAAAGTTACATGTCAAAATTTTACAGATAACAAATAATGCATTTTGCAACACCAATTTAACTGAAACTTATTTTGTTATATCAGAAGCACTTAAGCGTTGTGAGATCACAAGACCAGCCTAACCTACAGTTCCCGGGCAGGCATGTTTTTTAAACGACGAACGGGCCCCTGCATCTCCTATGCCCTGTTTTCTGACTTGCGTGAACGCTATATCTTAAATCATATTAATAGAACTTAGTCGATTTCATGTATTTGTGTTAAGAAAACTTAACTAATAAGATAAGAATATTCTTTATGGTATACCGGAAAAAATGTTCAGTTGCCAAATTAAATTATAATAAAGAATTACTTTATAATATGTAAGGTTTGTGAAAGATGTTTATATGGAATGTCGATTTGTGAAATTATACATTAGCGTTATGTTGCTTGTCTGATTTTTTTTTAATAATTGTCCGAACTTCGACAGGTACCCCATTTTTGGTTTTAATGTAGCATAACAGGTATCTAAGTATAAGCCCTTTTTATCATATTTATTTATTAATGCTTTTTTTGCACTTAAAGTAATCGTATAATGGGGCGGACTTAATGTCATGAGTCTAAAACCAGTATGGTGGATTGCCAAAATTGGTAAATAGAATACTTCATAAGCAGCCTATATACGTCCCACTGTAGGGCACAGGCCTTTTCTCAGAGAGAGAGTATGGGCTTAATCACCACGCGTGCCCACCGCGGATTGGCGATTTCAAGCGCAGAGGTATGTGAATAGCTCAGACACCCAGGTTTCCTCACGATGTTTTTCTGCACCGTTAGCGGGTGGTATTGCTACTATAACTTCACAAATGTACATAACTTAGAAAGGAAAGTCATAGGTACCTCCATGCCCGCACTGGGAATCGAACCTGGGTCTCCCGTTTCCGCGTCCAATGTTCTACCCACTAGGCTACCACCGCTCTAGAATATAATACTTTATTGGACGCCAATATCGCGCCTCCGCCTACTTTGTGTTCTAGAGTTCTTTTGGCTCAACGCAAAGAAAAGTTTCCCGCAAAGAATTAAACAAAGGCCACCACCGTCTCGCCTGAAACAATTGCAAAAACCGCCATCCCTCTTCCAACATGAGAGCAATTTATTTCTTAAAACCCACTAAAGATTTACGTCCCTTACAAAACTGAAAAACGTTTAAAAGGAGGTAAATGCTCTGAAAAGCAAAAGTCTGAATCTAAGCACCACAAATGGTCCTTTATGATCTGAGCAGCTTTGCTTTAATGAATGATCTTTTTATTTCAGTTGCTCGGGTGTCGAATTTAATTATATAAATTTTAAGAGTTTATGTTGTTCGACACAATTTTTTAACTTTTCGCCTTCATTAGTATGATATTTCAATAAGCAAAGTACTTTAATTTCTATTTTTAAAATTAAATTATTGTTTTAAATATGGATTAAAAGTTGTAACCTACTTTTATTTATTTATTTATCCACTTACATCTATCTTTACAGGCTGCGCCTAATACGACAGAGTAGTTCCAGAGTACTACCTACAGAGTAGTACTACATACATTCATAAACTCACGCTTGTACCCCGGAGGGAGACAGAGACCATAGCTAATTTTATTCCTAGTTAGGGTCACAAAGTATACCAACTGTGACCTTTGTGAATTCGCTCAGCGTACACGAAAACAAGTCGATAGTTTCCGCGACCTGGTTTAGAAGCTGCAGTGCGCGCGTCAGAGGAGCCTTGCCGAGCAGGTCGGTGCGCGCGCGCGGCACGGCCAGCAGCCGCGGCCGCCGCCGCCGCCCCGCGTAGCCGTCCGGCACGCACATACTTACGCGCTTCAGCAACTCTGGATTACAGATCCTACCATTTATTAATTTAAATAAATAAGAAGCTAAGGCTAGCTCCCTCCTAACTCTCAGTTCATAATATCCCACCATCCCGAGAATAAATAACGTGGGGTACATCAGTGGGTAGAAAGGATACACCCCATATTGCCTAAAATATAAATACCTAACAAACTTGTTCTGAATACGCTCCACCATGAGACTATATTTAATTTCATGGGGAGCCCAGATAACTGCATTACCTTCTAATTGGCTCCTTACTAACGCGTTATAAAGTGCGATTATCGCCTTCATATTCGTGAACCCGTGAACCCTTAATATCCATCATACATCGAAGGAGATTTGGGTGGTCGATTTATTTAATTAAATATCATGATTACGATTGCAATACGTTGCTTCTGATAAAATAGCTTTCATTTGGGCATTTGGAGAATTGGTAATTTTGGAATAAAGCATTCGTAAAATTTTCCATTTGGACAATTGGGCATTCAAAGTACTTGCTGTTTTAAGAATTAATTACAATAAAATTATGCTAAATACTTTTATTCGTCCCAATGACTCTTCGATATCGCCATCATAATTGCAAACGAGTGTTCGATGCTCGATTTAAGTTTCGATCGCTAACGAGATAAATTAATTGAATTCGTTACTGCAGTTTACGTTGTTCTAGAACATTTTGAATTTAAAATAACACATTGTACAGTATTATTATTATTATTATTATTATTATTATTATTATTATTATTATTATTATTATTATTATTATTATTATTATTATTATTATTATTATTATTATTATTATTATTATAATTATTATTATTATTATTATTATTATTATTATTATTATTATTATTATTATTATTATTATTATTATTATTATTATTATTATTATTATTATTATTATTATTATTATTATTATTATTATTATTATTATTATTATTATTATTATTATTATTATTATTATTATTATTATTATTATTATTATTATTATTATTATTATTATTATTATTATTATTATTATTATTATTATTATTATTATTATTATTATTATTATTATTATTATTATTATTATTATTATTATTATTATTATTATTATTATTATTATTATTATTATTATTATTATTATTATTATTATTATTATTATTATTATTATTATTATTATTATTATTATTATTATTATTATTATTATTATTATTATTATTATTATTATTATTATTATTATTATTATTATTATTATTATTATTATTATTATTATTATTATTATTATTATTATTATTATTATTATTATTATTATTATTATTGTTATTATTATTATTATTATTATTATTATTATTATTATTACTATTATTATTATTATTATTATTAATACTTTAATTACATAAATAAAAAATACAATGGCAATGTGACGAACTTAATACTATAAGCATTTTCTACCAGTCAACCACAGGTGGTGCAAAAAATAACTGGTAGGTAGGCATACGAAATTGATGGATAAGACGATTTACTCGGAGTATCTGCTGCAAGTCGGCATATATTTCCAGTAATAATCTAGCCGCTTCGTTGTATTTTCACCGTAGTTGTTGTTTATTCAGGTCTTCATTATTTGCCAACATTTGCACATGTCTCATGATGACATGACTTAAGATTGGGCGATTATCACTTACCTACATTTGCAAGATATTAAGATCAGCATTTGGTCAAAATATGTGTGCGTGTTGCGGTAATATATTTTATAGGCAGGTAGGGATAGCAGATAGCGGAGTTTTTTAAACGGGGTCGTTTCATAAGAGAGTCTAGTATGTCGTATTCTCGACTTAAAGTGGCCGTTAGCCTCATATAAAAGATACGTAGCCAAGGAGCTATGGACAGGGCGGGCGTTGTGGTCAGTACCAAATATACCTTTGGCTCCTCGGAATAGAAATAAATGTATAATCTAGAGGAGTTATGTCAAGATTGTGGATCATTAATCTTATTGACTCAAGCAAAACCAAACTTATTACCTCTTATTATCGCAAAGCGTTAATTCACTCAATTTATGTTAAGTTATATTTGTATTTTTTGTGATAATAAAACCGTTTTGCAATTCAGTTCAATTCTCCAGGGAACGCACAGAGTATACGGAGTATAGGAGTGCATAAAGATTATATGTTGAGTAAAGCAAAAACACGCAATTTACCATTCCATCAGCTCCAAAGAAAACACCCATTTTTCTCAACGTACTTTGTTTCTCGTCAGGAATTAATTCTAACTCATTTCGCCCACAGAGTTTCACAAAAGCTTCGCCTCGCAACGAGACGCTGAGGTACTCCGAAGGATGAAGTTGTCTTGGGAGCAGAAGCTACCCAATATTGACGTCTACCGTCAGCAGATATTGCCGCTTGTCAGCAACGCCTCCAAGGAATATAGTAAGTAATAAAGTACACGTTAATAACAACATACACTAGAAAAAGACGCTTCCCTCAAGACTTCGTAACACTGCCTTTTTGGTCTAGCATTTAACAAAACAGAGGCTGTGGGTTCCACTGGGGACCGCCGTACCTGATTTGGACTAATTGTCTGAGTCTGGGTGTACCATGTTTGTGATGTCCTTGCCTGGTTACCATAGCCCAGTTCTGGACCAGGCCGAGTGATTGTGCTGTGTGGAAAGAAGTTTTTACTATACTTAGAACTGTTCTTGGCTGGTAGAAAATGCTTGTAGCATTAAATCCGCCGTATTGTCGTTGTATTTTTTTTTACTTATGTTATGTGCAATGAACCTAAGATATAACAACTTAACAACCAAACACAATCACTTAACCTGATTCCAAACTACTTTTAAATTCACTTGACCACTTTTGATTGGTAGATAACGAAGGAGCGGAATCCTTGTAAAAGGCCATCTTAAAACATACATGCATGTATATATAAACTCACGCCTGTATCCCAGAGAGGTAGGCAGAGACCAGGACTGCCACTTGCCACGATCCTGACAGATCACTTTCGCTTCCTCAACACGCCCATCATTTATTCGTGAATGTTTTTTTTTTAGCTTTTGCCAAATTTCATAGTTCTAGGTATGACCTAGAACTATGAAATTTGGCAAGTATAGTACCTATCATCTTATATAACAAGTACAGGAAAAATTCTGAAAACTATAATATATTTGTAAGTAAATCATAAAAAAATGTCTTTGAAGTTCGGGAAAAGCTCGGAAAAAACTGTGAGACTCGATTCCTGAACTATTTATGATATGTAAGTACCATAAATAGTACCTCGGTGCGCGAGTCTGACTCGAACTTGTCCGGTTTGTTTTTTTTTCTGGTTGTGCAATAAAGTGTTCTCTATCTATCTATCTATCCAAAGCAGTGTTTTTCAATCTGTGGGTCGCGGCCGCCCAGGGGGGTCGCGGTCGCCACCCAGGTAAAAGTACAATGCAAGATTTGTAGTTAGCGTTGCCGAGCGAAATTTACGAGCGGTGGTAGAATAAAACTAAGGGTTAGGAACGGCCTTGATTTGGGGGATATCGAAGTGAAAATGTCAATCCCATGGAAATACCAAAACGTCAGTCTGTTCAATTTTTGGCACCAAAATGATTGCTGACGAAACTAATGAATTTCACACAGTCAATTTATAACATTTTCGAGACAGATAATTTTTAGGTGTATAAATTCTTACAAAAATTTCACCGTCAACTTAATTATTGGGCATCATTATAAGGAGGTCTCTTATGGCGCTAGGCTACCGAGATGTTTTTATCAAAATAAAATTGATAGTATTAGATAGGTACAATTTTTTTGTTTTCATTTATTCTCGAGTCATATAATATATTAAATGAAACAGGTCTAATCTCGATTATTTATTGGGTAAAATTTAACTCCCGACGTTTCGGCAACATTGCAGCTACCGTGGTCACGGGTAGACTGAAGTGGCGAGTTCAGTTAAGAACCGATTAGACCTATTCAGTAAATTAATATGGTTGAGCATCGCGAGTCACCAAAAAATTCTACATTTGTTACCTATCTAATACAACTCACTACAAGCACCATTCGTATTCATATTCCACAGGGAACACATTGAAACGTCGGAAGTAAACTTTCTTGCTCCATTATGTGATTCAGAGAACTTTAGTATATTTGTTTGATAAAGTAAAAGCAACTTTGCTTTACTTCTCTGTTTTCACAATTTCGCCCTCAGCGACGACTGAAGGAAGGTTGTGATTCTTACAGCGAGTGGTAAGGATTAACATTTACGTTGGTATTTTTTGTACAATAAATTATTATAGACCTTAGAAGTGTCTAAGCTCCATAATAATTTATTGTACAAAAAAATACAAATGTTCAGTATCTACTTGCCTAGTATTACTGCTTTTATATACGTGTGTTATGTACTTGCTTTCTATATAGGTCAAGTAAAAAACTGGTCAAATGCGTGTCGGGCTACGCACAGTGTAGGGTTCCGCAGATGGCACATTTACACAACTATCAACTTAATAAAAGTAATTTTCAATTGAATTTGTATGAAGCTTTGTTTTTACAAGTTGATCGACTATTACTCGTTACCTTGTAAAGCCTACTTAGCTGTGAAAGGTTTCCTTTTAACTTCATTATATGCCATGTGCTATTTCTTTGAATTTTTTTGAAAAAGAGGGGGGGGGGGGCATGCTCTAATGTAAAAAATTGAGCTTTTTTTCCGAAATTGAAAAATAGTTGTACACACGAAATAGTTTTGAATAACCAATGCAAATTATGGCAAAACCCCTCATGGTTATGAAAACCACGAAGGAAGCCTATGTCCTGCAGTGGGCGTCAAATAGCTGACGATGATGATGATGATGAACCAATGCAACGATATTCTATCAGGTTGACGAGAAAAAAAACATCCCTCAATTAAGTGTGGGGCAAAAACCCTAAAGAAGAATATTTTTAAAGATTTTATTTTACCGTTAAAATGGCGTAAATATGTATCATCATAAGCAGCCTATACACGTCACACTGTAGGGCACAGTCGTTCTCTCAGAGAGAGAGTATGGGCTCAATCACCACGCGTGCCCACCGCGGTTTGGCGATTTCAAGCGCTGAGGTATGTAAATAGCTCAGACACTCAGGTTTCCTGTTGTTGTTTATGTTTTCCTATAATATGTATACCCATACCAAATTGCATTTTTCTAGTGCTGTAAACAAACAAACATTTGTAATCATTTACATACAGGCACATACATTGCTTCTGGCCCTACACTAGGATACCCTGTGTCGTGGGAACCAGAAACAACGACATCACAAACATGTAAACGTCCAAGACCTAGGGTTTTTTTTTGTCCCCTGCCGGGATTCGAACTCGGGACGATGCACTACCGTTGCGCCACGAGGTCGTCACCGTCACCAGTGCTAGTCGTCTTTGAGCTAAGCCTTTCCATCAAATCACCCCATTTTCTTGTGTCGATAACATTTTCATGACATTGATTCATTTTCATTTCTCGTTCTCGCTCTTAGGGAAGACCTCTCAGTCACTAAGGGGTCATATATGCAGCCCACCTAGCCTCAGTGCGACGTGTAGGCTGCCTTTTATCCGTTTTTACAAATGGAAATAGTTATATTTAATCATTTACATGCAAACGTTTAGGCTCAGTTACTTTAGAGGCGACTTTGAAACCAAAATGTAAAGGTTTATCGGCTGTTCACTCAATATAATCATGGAGTTTTAATACTCCTTGATATAATTATTTCTAGATGACTCGGCAAACGTGGTTTTATCATATTAAGGGCCAATTTTTCAATAGTCAGATAAAACTTAACTGGAGAATAAATTGCATGCTATCACTGTCTAAATCATGCGACAAGACAGTGACAACATCAGTTTTACTCTCCAGTTAAGTTTTATCTGACTATTGAAAAATCCAGTCTAATTAGCCTACGAACTATTCTCAGACCTACCAAATATACAAAAAAAAAATCATAAAAATTGGTGATGGTGTTTTGGAATAGTTGGATAACAAACATTATGACACGAGATTTTTGTATATTAGATATCGCGTCAATATTATCGTAACATGGTATGTTGTCAATTTAAGTCATCCGTTTGTCCGTAGACTATACAACGGCAGAGGAGTATTGGGACTCGCTCGGCGAGTACGAAGGAGGTCTGCTGAAAGCGCGGGAGCTGTGGAGTCAGGTTTGTTACACCTTTTAATGTTGCTCTCACACGTGGGCCACTACGCTATTACTCAAGCTGTTACTCAACTTACTTGTGATTATAGTATAGTGGACTATGATCAGTAGTTATAACTACTCGATTACAGTAATCTGAATTAACGATTACTTTATGTAACTTGGTTACTGTAGTTACTTTACATGTAATCATAACTACTCTTATAATTAACTACTTTCAGTTGTACCTAATTAGTAGTTAGATTACAAAATAGTAGTTAACTTTACACTTGACTGCCCATCCCTAATGACAGCTCGGTTGATGACCCATTCGTCCGCTGTATCTTTTCTATAGAGACAATAACACCTATTTGTATATAGGAAACACAAGCACCCGACCCATTCATTAACTAATAATTGGCTAATAATTGGTGGCGCCAATGTTACTGCACAGAGCCCCTTAAGAGCTGACCTGAATTGATTTTTTTTTGGCATTATCTGCTGCTTCATTCAGTATTTTCCACCGACCACCAGATGCTGAAAAGACTATCAATGCCGAAAAACAATTTACGAAAAAACTGTATTATTATCGATTAAATAATACTCCATAGGCTTATAGATAGAAGATGGCGATCAAACCCTTCAGGAACCTTTTTTTCGCAAACAGATAAAGCCGCTGTACCTGAAGCTGCACAAGTACGTGTCCCTGCGGCTGCTCGGCGAAGAGGCGGTCGGGAAGCCAATCCCCGTCCACATGTTGAGTGAGTGCTTTCATTTTTAACCAACATCAAAAATAGGTTCTGTAGTATTCACTTCATTAGTCAGTATAACACACACTGGCTCACGCGCACTTTCGGCACGACCGTCCGGCTCCCGGTCCAATGATCGACTGACTGACATTGACAGCTCGGCCTGCCGGTGTGCGCACAAGACAGTTTATTTGTATATACCCTCATACTCTTCAGCTAATGACCCACATACATACACTACAGGTTCTCAATTCATACCTAGCATTAATGTACGTAGTTTATTCAAATACAATGTCCCAGGCACTGCAGCGTCCGAGGGGACGACCCTTAACCCGTCTAGTGTGAGTAAAGGTGCCACTGGATGCTGTATAAATCAGTCCATTACGTAAATGCGAAGGCTCAAGTTTTTTTTTATTCAAAATATTGTATCTCGATGCCTAGGGCATCTTAAAAATAGGACATTTTGAGAAAACGACATTGCACAAAAAATACACTTAGCATCAAGTGGACATTTTACTATTAGGTAGGTAATTTTGCGTCTAAAAGCCTAATTCAGACCAATCTAACTCCACTTGCGTACTTCGTGAATATAGCTATACTGGTGGCGATACTCTTGCTGCATCCAGATGATGAGCCAACGAGCTGTCACTCGCGTGATGAACTGATTACACTATAAAGTGCTCACTTTGAAAAATACATTGGCCCTTCAAGAGTGATAGCTCAAGTGGTAGTGCAGTGGCCTATCGTCTGTACGCAGAATAATAGTGGCAAAACGCATTCAGTGAAAATAGTATTGTTTGATTTACATTGGCGCCTCCAAGATGTGATGCCTTTGTGCGCGTGGATTTAAGTGGAAATAGAAAGAAAACTTCTTGTAAAAGTCGTTTTAGTGCACTAACATAATCTAGGGCTTGAGCTTCTTCCCAAATCCCAAGATCGTTTTCAATTGAATGTTAGAAAGCAATTTTAAGCTTTTAAAATCGTTTCTGAGATGTAATTTCTTTGTCAGCCGTCTATAAACTCTTACTTTATGTTTATTTAAACACTTTTGTATGTGGCTATAAAATAAAGTTATTCTTATTCTATTTCAAATGGCAAGTCAGCACGTATTAGCTACTACAACTGAGTTCCTATTTTTTTCCAATGCCGTTCTCCTTGTTATTGGATGGCTTTATTGCAATCCCCTTTAATCTCCACCACTTCAAGATATATTGGTCCGTATTAACACAGCGCTAGATGCGCTTTTCCATCTGTTGCTCATTTAATAATATCTGTACCCGTATCTAATCCATTCACGGTTTCTAGAGGTTGTTAATTAAGCTTCTCGTCGATGTTAATCTGTCGAACCTAATCAATTTGCGTCAAAATAATCATTTTCATTGCTAAGATACCACCTATCTTCACTAATATTGTAAATTTGTTAGTTTGAGGTAGGAGGTAATCTAGGAAGCTACTCGTCGCATTTTGAAAAAAGTTCTATCAATATTTAAAATAAACCATCAAGCAAGATGGAAGTGGGCACAGCCAGAATAACATAAAGAACATATAAAAATAAATATATATACCTATATTTTCTATAGTAACAAAATGCTTACTTATTAAACGTCAAAGCTGATAGATTATGTGGAGTTTTTTTTTTGTTCCTTTAACCAACAAAAAAAACTCCACATTTGCCCTTTAAAAACACGTTTAAGTTAAAATTAACAGAACTTGGGAGATGATACCTTTGTGTCAAATATCTTTTTCTTTAATTGATCCATGTTATTTATATAAAACTTATTAACGGACCGCAAAAAAAACTAAGTCTCAAAGTATCCTTTTGACTTCATGTCACCAAAATACACGCCGAAACATATAAATAGCCTTGAAGTTTTCTCAGCATTCCTACAAGAAGCATTTTCAGTATTACCGAAAAATAAACTATTTTCGTGTCAAATTTGTAAATACTGAGTGATTAATGCAGAAAACATCGTATTGCCACTAGCACTTTATTCCCCAGGCACCATAGTTTTTTGTAGATGCAATGGGCATAGTTCTAAACATTGACAATAGTTACAAATTATACTTCCTTGAAGATATAAAAGGTCAGTAGTCTTACTTCCGTGTATAACTTACTTCCGATTTCGTAACTTGTTTTTGTTTTTTCGCTTTAACATCAATCAATTTAAAATTAAAGTCAATCAATCATCAAAAGTTTGAATCCAACTTTGTAGTTTTCACTCAAACTTCTTGCTATCTGAAATTGTTTGATTCAAACTTACAGCAACCTTAGGAAACATCTAATGTAATATAATATGTAATTATTGGGATTGGATTCTTAAGAAATCATTATCAGGTATTCTCATAGGATCTTCCCAAGTAGGCAGTATTCCTAAAAGATTACCGCGCAAACCGCAAAAATCACAAGACAAAGACGTAACTTATCCGTGAATTTACGAGCCTAGTCTAAACAACGGTAAGCTTTAGAACTCAGGCCGCAATTCGCTAAAGACGTAAAATATACCCCGAGGCTTGGTTGAACTTATACTGGAATTTCTTTGAAAGTATCACTTATAAATAGTAAAATCAATTAGCAACCCTACATTATCACTCAATACGTAAGTAGTTTGGTTTTGAAACTTTATCGATACTCTAAACGTATTGATAAAGTCAATACATCATCAGCCACTTGACGCTCCCTGCAGGACATAGGCCTCCATCATGGTTTTCTAACCATGAAATCCATAAACGACGAATCGAGGTTCGATCGTGCTTAGAATTGGAAAATAAAGTTATAAAAAAATATTTATTTTTGTGAATAGTTTCTATAAAAATTATTATATTCTGTTATTCTCAGTTGTAAGCACGTGTAAACCTTGATTTGTGTCCTCTTATCATATTGCTAAAGTGTAATTGAGATCCGGCATGTTGTTTCTGAATTAAAACCAAACTACGTTTATAAGGGAATTGCTAATCAAATAAATGGGCTAATCCTGAAAAACGTCAATTAGAGTTTGTAATTCAAAACATATTTAGTTTCACGTCTTTTGAAATGTTTCTATAAATTTTTCCATTTGATAATTTTTTTGTATATAATAATAATAATAACTTCCACACAATAAAATCACTTGACCTGATCCCAAACTAGGATACCCGGTGCTATTGTAACCAGGCAAGGACGTCACAAACATGAAAATATTTTTTGGTGTTTCTGATTTGTAGTGGCCTTTTTTGTTAGATATTGTTTAAAAACCACTTAAGTAGAATAAAATATACATTTTCAGTGTTGGTCAATGATTTACCGGAGGCTCAGAAGGAGAATATATGTAATTTCTGCAATCTTGGAAAATATCGATCTGATAAAAACGGCATAAAACATTTTGTAAAACACGAACTCTAACTCACGTGTTTCAGGAATTCCGTCTCTTAAAAGATAGGGGGTTGCCAGCCCCAGACCTTGAGTTTTGAAGCTTTTTAATTAGCAGATATATTTTTCAACATTTTTATGGAAAGTTCATGGCAAACTAGCATGTAACTAGCATGTCTGAGCTAGAAAATAAATTTTGAAAACTATTGGCAACTTAAAGAGAATACCTTTTTGTGTTTCACCCAGCGATGTAGATACTCCGGAGGGATAAGTAACGCGTTTTATTGTAGCAAAACTCCCTATGGAAAACCACAGTCCACTCTAATTTCTCCGAGATCCTAATGAAATACACAAAAATAACTATTTCAGGGGTCTTGGCTCAATTAGCCTTTTTCCAAGAAGGCAATTTTTACCTCTTGCAGACTTACAGATTTTAGGTCCATAAGCAGAATGTAATAAGGGTCATGTGCTGGTATTCGTACTTAAGCACTCTGGAAACCACATGATAGCAGTAAACCTTTGTGAATTTGAATTCGTCCCACTGCAGGGCATCGTTTTATTAGAGAGTGAATATTGGCTTAATCGCCACGCGTACTCACCGTGGACCCGCTGATAGGTGACATATTGTTTAACTCTCCATCAACGGCTGGTTAATTTTTTATGCAAATTCGATAGTATTTAAGCTACGGGACTTAGTTTCTGTAAAAGATGTAGTTTCAATAAAAACTAAATTTAGTAGAATACAACATGGCCTATACCAATTTCGAGAATTTACTCTGTTATGTACCTCAAAATGTGTCTGTCAAGTAATACTATAGAATCTTATTATAATAATGTTCGTCATTCTACAAGCAAGAGGTAGAGCAAGATTATGAAACCCTCAGACACTCAGGTTTCCTCACGATGTTTTCCTTTACTGTTAGCGAATGTTGGTGGTTTAATGCAAAATATAAAAATATCTATATTTTGCATTAAACCATGCAAAATATAAAAATATCTTTATACGTGTGCACTCTAAAGACATTAATTACAGTAAATTAAATGTAAAGGAAACCAAAACGTCTTCGTGACTATACAAACACGGCGAAATGAAATTACACAAATCTCATATTCACTTGGATCGTCTTAAGGACTAATGCACTATTTGAATTATGGAAGCTAATCGATTTCATTACTCTTTCAGGATCACTTTCCGGTGCTGATTGGTTGAATGTTATAGAGAGTCTGTTGCCGAAACATTCAGATATCTACCAAAAACTGCACGCAAATCTTCAGCTGAAGGTGATTAACTTACAATTCTTATTAAAATGGGGTCAACTGTTATACTTTAATATTTTGCTATCATGCCCGCTTGTCATGAAATAGAAAAAAATAAAGTATAAGTAGTAATATTCCCGAATCTTTCCAGAATATCGGTGGTGAAACTGCATTCAGAACAGCAGCAAAACTAATAGAAGACCTGAACCTAGGCCCTCTCCATTCGGAAATATGGACGGAATCCATATTTGACAAGACATGTCCCACCATATTGGTCGATTCGTGTAAACCAAACGCTGTTCGAATATTTACATGCAAGGACGTCAGTATAGCGCACTACATGGACGCCCACGAAACAGTAATGAAGATCAAGTACAAAGAAATATCTGCTCTTCATAGTAACAACACCTATATCCTGAGAGAAGCAAATAGACACTCTGGTAAGATCCTCTGTGTCTATCAAAGCTTATTTGTTGTAAAAGTGGTTTATCAGGATCTGCAACTTAAAACAGTCAGTGGACTGGTATATTCTCATTTCCTATACTCCACTGAAGTTTAATTAAAGGTCAGTCATTAGAATGATTCTACGATGCAAAAGGTGGTGCAGTATTTTTGTGTTTTTATCTCTTATAGGTATATGGGTGCAACTAAGTAAATACAAAAAATGGTAACATGGCATATCTCGGGACAAATTTGACAGCCACTAAACCTCAAAAATTTGGGCTTCCTTTGGTTTCCCCCTCATGACTTCTATACGGTGCATTTTAGCGTAAAGTGACCTTCTAACAAATTTAGATAACATATATTTTGCGTTTAATGAGCATAAACTCTTAATAATTCGGTCAAGAAATATGGCAGAAAACTATGACCAAAAAACGAGTTTTTCCCCAACTTTTTAACAAACTGGAATATAGTAATTATATTCTTTTTGTACTTATCTGTGCTGAGGACAATTTTAAAAACCTATTTAGAGGCTAAAAATTCCACCCATGCCGGACTTGAACCGGCGACCTCTGGCTGACCGTGCCAGAGGTTAGAGGTTTAGACCGTTGCAGTAGTCTAGCAATTTGGTAAGAATGTATCTAAACACCGTTATAAAAATATATTATTCACCGTTATAAATTGTTACCAAGAGCTTGTCAATAAACTGCATAAGCAATTTGGCAAACTAATAAAATTGTGGTTTTTCTTATTTTATTGAGAATAAATATAAATATAAATAATAATACTAATTATTCATAGGTATAGGTAGCCGCACCGCGAATATATGAGATAGATAAAAAGATAGATAGAAAACACTTCATTGCACAACCAGGTGAAATATATTACCAATAGTTTCTTAGCTAAGTAGTGTATACAATTGGCAATGAAGTATAATTTGTATTCGGTGCCCAGTTTCATGGCAAGGACATATATTTTGGGCAGCGACTTAAAAATTAAACTTCCACAATACCTACATGTATACATACTTCTAATTTAAAGGTATTCTTTAAAATTATTATTTGTAACTTTTTGGTACTGTAGTGTTTTGAAGTCGGTTTTTATTTTTTATTTAATTGTTTTTTTTTCTATTTTTAGTAGGGGAGCGGGAGAAAAATAAACAAGTCCCATAACTATAATTTTCCCTACTTAATTCGTTGCTTTAAAATTTGAAGTTCTTAATTTCCATCTCCGAAAGTCTTCACCAGAACGTCACCAAGTTACCTTGGGACTACTTTTACGCTATTTTAAAAAACATACGGATATTACTAAAGGGTGGGGCCCCAATTAGGTCTTATTTACTGCTGCCCATTGAAGAGTTTCGTTCTCCATCTCTGAAAGTCTTCATCAGATCTTCTCCTCCATTTTTGGAAGTCGGTTAAAAACTACTGCACCACCTTTAACATCGTACCCCCTGTTTTGACTGTCTTATGACTGACCTATTAGTTTTTCTGTAATAATTGATTTAATACTAATACAATGGATGCACTGAAGTTTGGTAACCAGTGCATTTATAGAAACTCGACATTCACATATTGTAATAATAAGTAACGTACTCCAATTAAGGGTATTTACCAACTCGGCATACCCTCTTGCACGCACTCCTTCTTAATTATTGTAAAGAAATGAGGATACTTTTGACAAATGTAACAAATATACCCTAAGAACTAAAATTACGGATGTTTTTCTTATACTTAAATTTCATATAAGTAAATAAGCAAGTTTTTTCAGTAATTAATAATGATAGAATGTGTGAGAGAGTGAATGCAGCAGCACAGCAGTGAATGACAAATGTTCATCCGTGAACTAATGAAATGTGCATCCGAACTGAAACCAAGGCCCACTTCCCGCGTCACAACCTCGATCTACATAGAACTTTTTGATTAACAAATAATCCTTCGTTACAGCTGTTCTCGAGGCCATTCCAGGCTTTGCGTCACTGTTGGCGCTAAACCCCCACGTTTTGAATCGAGCGGGTTTATATCCCCTAGACAGGTTTAACTACCGGAATAATCCCAACTACCATCGTCTTGTGCTGCAGTTGATAATTGCCCTCCGAGACTTGCCTCGGTAAGTAAAAGGGGAAAGTAGAGGATAACAAGTTCAGTGTAAATATATCGGTTAAGTGGCGGGAAATCCAAATTTTCTCAACTTTTGCAGTATTATATTAAAACAGAGATTAGAAAACAGTATCATCTCCAAAACTCTTAAACAATAAGACAAAGGCAATGAATCTAATTTTCTGATATGCTCGCAAGCAGTTGAAGAATTTCTTGCCTTACTCATTATTACTTCAGTCACCATAACGCATAACCGAACTGCAAAGACGGTGGACCTCACCGCCATCAGCTCCCCCGTAGTAGCTCTTTTTGCACGTGGTTTAGGAGCAAATATCGAATACAAAAGAGTTACCAGCAGTGAGATTCAATAACACAAGAAACTAATTTATCGAAACAGCTAAGTTTGGTTTGTGGATAAACCATAGTAGTTAATGTAACAATTTCAAAATTGTAGGATAGTAATTCTCAAAATGTAGCTTGAGATGTATCTTTTATACAATAAATTGGTATCAAAGCAAATTTTTAATACTAGCCACATGCGAACTAAACAGTTTACGTGCATGCTCTCAATGCAAAATGTGTGAATAAATTCCCTCCTAGCCCCTACCACAAAATCACATCCTAGCGCTAGCCAGCTCGGAAAACGTATCACGCATAGCCGCACAAAAAGCACAATTGGATTATTCTATATTTGCGTAGTCGCTTCCTATACCTAAATTGTGAAATATATTTAGATTTGTGACGCTTATACATTTTTTTGTCTAATTCTTGCCTTTTGTTCAGTTCAAAATCTTTTTTATCCTCAAACATAATCCTCCAATCTATAGATCTGCGGTCCCGTGTCAAGTGTTTGTATTTAAAAAAATATGAGTTGTCCACTTGTACTTTCCTTTTAGAGATAACTTTGTAAATTAAAAGTGGTGAAACGGTTCCGTATCAATCGGTCTAGAAACTATGTAATTATGTCGCGAAGTTTACTGAAACTGGAGCAAAAGGCAAGTTAACTATGCCAGACAGGCAAAGCCGCGTTTCATTATTGGTCGTAAACAAACTTTTTTTATTACAGGTTAAGTTATTACCTAGCAGCTGACGAATGGAGACTCCAAGTCTTGAAGGGTACGATAACTTCAACCAAAGTCGTTGACAGCTGGAACGAATTTCGGAAAAACTTCTCTTATATTGAGTCGTCAGATGCCGATCTACTGGGTGATCCTTACGTTGCCCTGAATAAACCCTTTATTGGGTCAGTATTTTGGATTTACAATTTTACGGTATTTCGGTTTTATCGGAAATTTTATTTACCTTTGCTCCTTTTTTTTCAGAAAATTCATGGGGCTGATATTAAAATACCAAATATATCATAGTTTCGCCGAAGAGCTGGTTTCCGATGACGCTGATCTAATATCCCATATTTCAGAAAATAATAATCGCCTCGTGTGAGTACCGCAATTCTTAGACGGAAATGGCAGTGGCGTAGTGCTCTTAATGACGTACCGTTAAGAGGATGATGTATTTAGTACATTAATAATTATATAATCTTCCTTTTCCAGGGAAGCAATGAGCAAAGGCTACGACGAGCTTTGGCCAGAAATGGTGAGCGATTTACTAGCGAAGCGGGAGTACGGCCTCGAATACACTGGCCTGACAGATTACTTCCGACTTCTAGACGAGTACTTAGATAATCAACTAGACCCATCTGTGGAGAATAATGAGCTGGAATACGAAGAGCCCCCAGAAGAGCCAATCATAGAGAACGAGATCCCATCTAACGTTGAGGTCGCCAAACCGGAGATTGAACCTGAAACGCATGGAAATATCCTCGAAAATGTCATTGAAACCGATGATAATGTTTACTTCAAACATGGAACAGAGACTTCTACAGTCGCTGTTTTGGAAATCAAGAACCACGCTAACGACGATAAAAAGGATGATACCAAAGAGGCAGCCTACAGTACATATTGGTGGATAGGTATAGCAGTAGCTGTGGCAGTCGTTTTGTTGTTAATAGCGATCATAGCGAGAAAGCGACACAGCCACCGGAAACAGTTGGAGCGGCAGAGAGATACTTCGCGTGCCTGATTTGAGGAGTATCGGTTCTAGGAAAGGAACCGATTGTTTGTTAGAACCTTTTTGTGATGTGCCCAAAACTTGCAAGTGTTGTACAGTGGGTGGTATTCCGAACCCATGAATACTTCGTTGAAAACAGTGTGCGGTTATCAAGATGAATATTTTAATATATTGGTTTTTGTTTAAACAATGTTTAGCATGTAGTAATAGTATTTATATTAATTTCAATGTTGTATTTTATGTGTCAAAATTATCATTCGTTGATTTTTTTATGTTACTAAAAACAGAAGGCGTATTTCTTTAATTAAGAAATTTTATTAGAAACATATAGTATATCAATTCCAAACGTTTCTAGGTGTAGATAGATGGTGAAGAAAGATACAATATTTTTGTACATATCACATTTTGCAAATGTAAAGATTGTTACCAAGAGTGTCTACGGTAGTGTACATTATATTTAGGTGTAATTTCGCTGTGCCTTAAGCGTCTCAATTTTAAAACGAATAATAAGATGCGTTTATTAGATAGACGAACAATCAAATTTGTATAGAGACATTTACCTACCAAGTAATTTTATAAGAACTAAAAATCTATTTTTCTCTCTTTCCAAGTAAGACCAAAAAGCTTGCTACCTGAATTGGTTACCTTGATATATTTTGTGTAGGTGCAAATACGTCACATTTACTTTTGTGAAGCGACCTTAATACTCTTTAGTGCGTACCATACATGAGAGTACCTACCTAACTCACAACTTTATCCAAAATGTCGCTCTACAAAAAGTAACTGCGATGCGAACTCTTCGTTTCAATGGATGTTTCGTTAATTTATTTTCGTTATCCCACTCTGTAACCAAATATCTTCATACCTTAATAATAATTTATGTTCATTGTATAATCAAGTTTATGTTGTTACTTTAATATTTTTACTGTATCAGTAAAGCATAAATTAGCAAAAATTGTGAGAAATATTAAAACCGAAAAAATAAATGTGCGAATTTGAAATATGGCTTATATTTATTATTAAACCCAGGAAAGGGCAAAATTCAAGCTAAACAGATTATGTTCATGAAATCTAAACGCCTCTGGTTCAGTCTCGTAGCGGAAGTAGAATAGGTACAGATTTTTCTCTATCGTAGCATTTGTAACCTTTATTCCAAATAGTATCATTCTTAAAAATAACCTAAGTTTGTATCATCCATGCTTCAGCTAAAATTCATTGAAAACCGAGCTTTCTCAAAAGGATCGATTGAACGGAAACCATTATAATCTTACCCACGTTGCCTTCATATACATAGATGGATAGAATATTCTTAGAATATTTTAGCAATGTACCTATATCCCTGTATGTAAATGTTTAAATATGTTTATTGTACACATGAATGACATTAACAAAAATTAAATGAATCGAAGTACAATATATAGATAGGATATTATTGTACTAAAAGGTACACTTTGAATTGTCAGGGCGCTACTTCATAACCATACATTTGTTAAAAAGCCTCCTTTGGTTTCGAAGTCGGGTAAAAGGGGCGCCCCATCGATTCTTGATTTGATAGAAAATGTAAGAATTCATAGCTTAGTAACCATCAGGCCTGCAGCTAGAATATCGAAAAAATGCCCACACCCTTGACCAATACTTGTATTTTGGATGTTCTTATAGAGGAATACGGTTAACGCCTCGTATCAAGCTAGGTAACTGCGCGCAAGTCCAAACAACTAATCCACGGCGATTTCCTTCACCAGTAATTTTAATAAAATTAATATAGATGTAAGACTCTATTGGCAGAAACCTATCTTTTAAGGGTAACTCGAAATAAAAAAAATCAAAGTTCCCTCAATTTTGACGACTTATCAAGTTAGTCAATATCTAAACGACTCAAAATTCAATGCTAAACGGTACTGGGATCATTCTATCCAAAAATGTGTACAAAACAATGAGTCACATCCTAAATGAATCTTACAATTTTCCATGTACTTATAATTCAGAAAAGTAATTTGAGTTTTAATACATTTAAATGAGCTACAGTATGTCAATGAGGTCGATGTGCCATCTCGTATACGCGATAGAAAGAAAGCTCCTTTAGTGACCCCAAACAGCAAGGTGCAGGGTCGGTGTCCAAAGCGCAAATCTTGGCATCAAGCCAACGCATTCTGCGACAGCGATGCGGAAAGGAGTCACGCTTTAACTGAGATTGTTCCTGATTCCTAGTATTCCTGCAACACTAGTACCGGTAGACGGTACCTATACTGCATATTGAACCTTTGTGAATGTGACACCGAGGTTGTCTTTGCAATTCATCATGATTTGTCTCCAACAAAGGGCTTTATACACCGCTCTTTGTTTATTCGCACTCGCCATAGTCCGGCCCTTATTATGAAGCAGCGATATGTTCGGAAGGGTCATCAACGTCGCGCTTGAGCCCGATTCTAGAGACAAACACGGTTCTTTTTTTTTACATAGTTTCGAAATTTCCTGCCACTGAGTAATGAACGCTAGAAATGCATGGCTCTTTGTTGGTCCAATGACGTCATATCATATCTTGAGATGCGGATTTGCGACCATCTCGCTATTTCTGATAATGTCGCATTTTTCATAATAAGGGCCCGCTACTGTGTACCACCAGCATAAACCGCATAAAACAGTTCATTTTAATTTTATTGAGCATATCCTGAAACATGTAGAAATACATACAGTCTTATTTGTAAAAAGACGATTCTACTAAAATAGTCTTAAGACGGAGTTAAAGTCCGTTTTGTAAGAGGAACTCCTGCCATAAACCGGCTTTAAGTCCATCTTAGGAGTGATTTAGTGGAATCGACTTTTTATAAGACTGATACGGCCTTATTAATAAAAACACGATTCCTCTAAAGCACTCCTAAGAGTCAGTTTATCTAATCTGTGGTGACGACTTTTCCTTGTAAAATCTCCACCACATACTATTTTAATCGGTGTTTTAAGGAATCATGTTTTTTTCTAATTAGGATCGTTAGAGCTTGTTTTTTACAACCACTGTTGTAGAACTCGTAGGAGTTTTTCTCAGATTTCACGCTCACACAAATTTATAAAATTCGTGCTTCTAGTATAAAACCAATATGGCATGCTCCAGTAATATAGAAATATATCAATTTTATTTTACTCGTACGGCTTAAAGCAGCTTATTTCAGATAGAGCCACGTCAAAATGGAAAAACAGGTGGTATATATAAAAATTGTAAGCTTTCGAAAAAAAAACTCACATACCTACATAAACAGAGGGGTAGGCAGAGACCAGGGACTGCCACTTGCCACGATCCTGACAGATCACTTTCGCTTCATCAACATTCATTAGTCGTTGCATGCACGCACCCCGGTTTCGGGTACTTTTTACCTCGTCCTTTGCTAATACATCTTCTATTTGATCGAAGCATGACTGCCTAGGACGTCCCTTACCGGCCTTTCCTCCCACATTGGCTCGATATATTTGTTTCGTCAATCTATCTTCCTTCATCCTCTTCACATGTCCAAACCAACGCAACATGCCTTTCTCATTTCTAGTCACTACATTTTCTTTCAGTCCACAACGTTCTCTAATCAAACTATTGCGTAACCTGTCATTGCCGTCAGCGGCTGGATGAGGATGGCCGAAAATGGAAGGAAATGGCGTGCCTTGGGAGAGGCCTAGGTATCTTCTTCTTAGCGTGTCGATCGTCTACAAATTATTTATTTGATGGCATAATATTATATACACCAAAGCATTTATTTTATAACCTGCGATACTTATACATTGTTATAATTTGACGGATCTAATCGCAATTGCTAGAGAATAAAGTCAATGGTATTGGTCATAAAACCTAAAGCAACTGAGTTGACACCGTTCACCAGTTTTACCTACGAATCTAATGCCATTTTAATGTTTGACATAAATGTCAAGCAATACTAAATAGCTTAAGTCGCCATTTAAATCGATTTTTAGGTATATGAAGTAGTTTAGTTAAATTCTGTTTGAGCCACATTCAACAATTACATTGTTATAATACAAGTTTGACCTGGTGATTCTCCGAACTGAATAAATAACTGAAATAAATAATAACTTGTCCGTATTCGCCTAGAGCAGTATTTTGATAGCTTTACAAATATTTCAAGACACCGGGAAAATTATTGAAAATGTAGTTCTTCTTTGATTTGCAGATATCGCTTTGCTGATTGGCATCGATTGCTGAAGAGATTACTTCTCAGCGGTCAAGCTTCTCAGGAAAATACCCGGTCTTCAGTTTCCACTGAAACACGCCTTTTGAATTTGGCAACCAACGGTATCAATGATTCAATAAAACTTGCCAGCTCAATATAAAGTCACAAGCAATACAAAGTCACAAGCAGTTACTAAATTCTTGGCTGAGATAGCTTTCTCAGATTGTGTTAGAAAATGTACATTTATGATCTCATAATTTTCTGAATGAATTGATGTTCTACTAAAAAAACTTGTTACTTCACATCCGCCATACTGACATGATTCGTATTAAAATGTACTTAGCCTATAGTCACCTGCACAATAATAACGAATAGATTGACACCTAATTCATCAGAAGCTGCCATAAATACAAACATACACCCATGAGTGGTGGTAGCGGAGCGGTAGAACGTCGGCTTTTCATTCGGGAGGTCGTGGGTTTGAATCCTGGTATGTACCAATAACTTTTTTCCGTGTGGTATTACTACTACAACTTCACAAATGTACGTAACATTTGTGAAGTTAACTCGCTAAGTGTGAAGGAAACATCGTGAGGAAACCCTAGTGTCTAAGGTATTTACATGCCTTAGCGCAATTGTTACGCACAATGGCCCAATGGCTAAGTGCGGAGATCTCAGGTCTAACTCTAACTGACACTATGTTATTTAGCAAAAAATAATCCTTATGATGAAGCCCTTCGATCGGTATAATAAAGCTACAGGGTATTTTTTTTTTTCGTGTAGCGAGTTCGATTCCCGATTCATACATGTATTTATTAAAAAATCTATGAATTCAATTTAATTGTTTATTAAATTAAAATAATGTCTTCTTTCAGTAAAATGTTCCACCTACAATATTCAAGGTACCTACTTTCCCTCCATGTGGCATAGCCGTGGGACGCTCTGTATACGTACTTCTAATTTAATGGTATTCTTTTGAACTATTTTAGTGCTATAGTGTTTTGAAGTCGGTTCTTATTTTTTATTTAAAGAGATAGATCCCTTTAAAGGCCGGACTGCCAGAGAGACAGACAGAGGAGCTTCCATTTGGCACTCTTCGGACACGGAACCCTAAACATGGAGTGAATTGTGTGTTATATACATAATAAATAAATATACTGCGGACTCGAGAATTACTCGGTACTCGGACGCGGGAATCGAGACGTAGGTTTTAATGTTCGAAATTAGCGAGTATCACCGCTACACCAACAAGGCAGTCTATCTTCAGGGTGACTTTGAATTCGTTCACCTTATTTTAAGGGAACATTTTAACCATGAGTTAGAAATATATGGCGCTAGTTTTGAAAAGAGTAACGGGTCAAAAAAATGATTTTTTGTTACCCAAAATTACTTTACTTAAGGATAGACAAACAATGTCAGGACGAAAGTAATAAAAATCCAAAAAACTATGTTTTGAGCGTCCTATGGTCGGCGCTGGCCAACGCAATTGTTTTTTAACTGTTTATGCATATGTGGAGTCGGACTCTTCAGTATTTAACACATTACAAAACATTTTTCAACTACGATTTGAATTCACAGTTTGTAGCCAAAGGTCGGAAATCACGAATATTTACAAATATTTATTACTATTACTGATATATCATTCATAATTACTGTTTTTCACAAAGAAAAGAACGTTCCCTCAAAATGCGGTGAACGAATTCAAAACGCCCTCTATATTTCTATACTAATCTATATACAAATGAAGCTTTACATGCGTGCACTGGTGATGCACGATATGGGCGACTTAGTAACTAAAATGTTTGTGTGACCAGCTGTATCGAAATGTATTTATGTGACTAGATTTCTTAGTTAATCGATGGCCAACAAGTTTACCATCGTAACGAAAGGATTATTAAATAAGCGTGAAGAATTTGCTTATGGACTTTTAATGGCCATTTTTATGACCAATAGATGAGGACCCCTTGTTTTTTTCGCACAGCCGACAAAAACGACTCGCACAGACGATTACCAAATCAGAGATCGCGGGTTTGACTCCCACTGGTGGCCGTACTTGGCTTGTACTTGTTCTCAGGTTTACGCGTGGGCTAGGGTGTTGTCGGCCATTTAATCAGGGTTAATAGTTTTGGTGATAGAAATAATGTGTCGGACAAAACGCGTGGCTCTCGCCCCCAATTCCCCACTGTGCCTCTCGAGTAGGATTTATTATTATATGGTCCCAAAGTCCTTCCAAGCGGCGACCATTGCTCGGATCTTTTATTGTCATTACAATGAAACTAAAGTAGCCATTTGGTGATCATATTTACAGTCCGTCAGAAAGCCAATGAGAAAAAACCGGCCAAGAGCGAGTTGGACTCGCGCACGTGGGGTTCCGTATCATTATCTATACAACATTAGACAAATATCGAGACAAGACAGATCAGGTACATTGAGAACAGCGCCATCTATAGAAACCAACAAAAAGCGTTTAACAATGGCATTTACCGACATGACATCGGCGCTATCAGCGCTGTCTTTAGACAACGTTTGATGTATGGGAGCCCGTCTTAAATATTTATTTTGTTTTTACTATTTGTTGTTATAGCGGCAACAGAAATACATCATCTGTGAAAATCTCAACTGTCTAGCTATCACGGTTCACAGACAGACAGACAGACAGACAGATAGACAGGCGGACAGTGGAGTCTTAGTAATAGGGTCCCTTACCCCTTTGGGTACGGAACTCTAAAAATACAGCTTTATCTTTATAAAGTGAATATCTGATGTGGCAGGCAAAAAAAAATTCTTTCAAACTTTAACCCTAATCGCCTGTTTCTGAATTGAGAATTTCATTCAGTAAACTGTTCTTAAAGAAATATGGATCGATGCACTTTTCCTTTCTCTCCATTCTCTGCTTTGTGAATTCTCTGCTGGCTAGCTTATTATTACACTCGCGAAGTCTTCACTGAGGACTTGTCCTAAAAAACACAGTAGACGCGGGAGGTCTAGACTGCTAGGTCTAGTCAGAGGTTTGCGCGCTCGGACGAATGTTCAGGTGAACTGCCTCTCTCTCTGAATACTGCGATTCAACTCTTGATGATTTCTGTCTGATTTACCAGCTCTCCTCGGTCCAAACCTCGACTCCTCCCACGAAACCATTCATCATCAGTTTTACGACTTACCAGAAATCTTGATCCCACGTACTTGAAATCAGAACCGGCACAAAATTTGTCGAATACTTCGAAGCTAGTTAAGATGAGAGAATATTATTCACATTTAAGTCAAAGTCAAAAACTTTATTCACTATAAAAAAAAAAAAAAAATTACGTCAGAGCTGTTAGTTTCACAATTATGCGGAGAAGAAGCTAACAAAGAAACTCCACATTTATTCTTTTCAAGACAGGTTTGCTTAATTAACAGAGTTTTCAACTTAAAGTTACACTACTCTAGACACAATCGGCCCCGTTAACATTATTTAAACACCAGACATCTTTGTCTTCCAAATAATCCTTAATATAATAATTACGCGGTGTATTCCTCGCCGGACCCATTGCATCTAAGGATTGTATGTTGAAGGATGGAAATTCTAGTATATTGTAGATTCGTAGCTGAAAATATAACTCTGTATAATGGAAAAAAAGATGATCATCATCATTTTAAAGGGGTTTCATTCGAAAATCTTATGGGTTTGTTCGCAAACATAATATAGTTAAAAAAAGTAAAATAAAGAAAGTTCCGCTAAAAGAACGCTCCGAAACGGAGCGAGCTCAAAGATGCCGTATTTAAATCCACTGTAAAGTCGACGACTCGCCAAAGATAAATGATAAAACCCACAGACCGTGGCAGGAGACGCCTGTTTACTTAAGTAAGTACGTTACAAAGATTGTGCTCTGCTGGAACTAGAAAAGAGTACTTAAAGTCTTAAATTATCTAGACGTAGTACCTCGGTGTATTGGGTTCATTGCTCGGTTAAAGATGAGTTGTACGTGAAACTTAGAATAAAGGTAGGTTAGTAGATAGTACAACAGATGTGTAGCCAAACACCGAAACTCACACTGCATATAACAAGAAATGCTTTTCTGGACCAGTGACTCGATTATTAATGTGTATTAATTAATTAATATAATATATTTAGTTAATTAATTAAACTGAGTGTATTAATTAAGCTTATACATTATTCTATACCTGAAGAAGTTTCTGTTCTCCCCTCAATGGTTGGAGCATCCTATCCCTTCCTAAAGTAGAAAATTTATTTAAGATCACATCAGGTGGCGACACATGTATCGATTTTAGAAATTATGTTGCTGAAAACTGTAAGGGTGAAAGGGTTAACCATTTCAGCCGTTTCACTACTAATCCTCTCTGAAGAAGAAAATTCCGCAAAAGAAACGCTCCGAAACGGAGCGAGCTTAAAGATGCCGTATTTAAATCCACTGCAAAGTCGACGACTCACCTAAGATAAATGATAAAACCCACAGACTGTGGCGGGTGACGCCTGTTTACTTGAGTAAGTACGTTACAAAGATGGTGCTCTGCTGGAACTAGAAAGGAGTACTTCAATTATCTAGATGTGGCACCTCGTTTAGATGCATTGAATTCATTGATCAGTTAAAGATGAGTTAAGCGTGAAACTTACAATAAAGATAGGTTAATAGTTAGTACAACAGATGTGTAACCAAACACCGAAACTCACAATGCACATAACAAAAAATGCTTTTCCGGACCAGTGACTCGATTATAAAATTAAATAAGATTAGTACAGTCTTATTTATAAAAAGTCGATTCCACTAAAACACTCTTAAGGTGGGACGATAATTTCCAAATTTTTAAAAAAAATTACATTATTATACACTGGAATTATGTCTGTCTGCATTAATCTGTATTATTTTTAGGATTTTGAGTTTTAGAAACAATTGTACATAGCCACCTGGCTATCAGTAGTCAGGTAGTCATTGCAGTGCAGACACTGTATCTGAAATAATAACCCAGATTCTGATGTATCGACATTTTTTCATCAAACAAACAACATCGAAAGTTGGAAGGAGTGTAACAAAGTGCCCTTACACGAAAAAATGGGGTGTTCCACTCGTCAATATCTACCTACTCGACGGTTCTTCACGTCAAACTTTTACTGTGGCTAAAACTTCGAAATCGCGGAAAAATACTAACTGTTACATACATTTAAATGAAGGTGGTAACTTTAGTATCAGGTAATATTTTTTTCGTAATTCCAAAATTTTCTCCATACTGAAAAATTATAATGAACGTTATCGCCATTAAGCTCAACTTTTTACTTACCATAATATAAAAGTGAAAGTGAAAGTGAAAGTGAACTACATTTATTGCCAAAAACACACTTTGTACATAAATATAGACATAAGCTTACATAATTAAAACTTTTTTCTTTTATAAAAAAAATTACAACTTAAAGGTTTTCTGGTGTGTACAACAAGGAATATTCTTAGGCTATCTTATTATATTATTAAAGTTTTTGGCAAATGGACTCATGCTCAGCAATATGCCGCCCGGAGATGCATGCAACACCGGTCGACGCTGATTTTCAGCATGAGCCATTAAGACAAAAAAAAATAGGTTGACAAAAACTCAATCAGAAACGGCGTCGTAACGCTGGAGTGTTACAAAAGTGTTTATAAGTAGATTATTGACCAATATAAATTAGATCAGATATGAACAGTACAGAAAAAAATAAAATAAAAGATGTCCCAATGGCACTAGATTACAAATACAGGAAAGAGCCAATCCCGTGTATTTGATTTTAATTGAACAGCCGACAGCAGGTCGACATTAGGAACATTACTTTGGTGCAAGGACACGTGTAACGCAACGGAGCAGAGCGCACACATGTAGGTACTTGTCGATGTGCTGTCGTCTGTACTCGTACAAAATTTAGGTGAAATTGAGGCGTTTTTTTGTATGCACTTTGGTCAATTGACAGCTGTTAACAATAGATTAACAGCGTTTCAGTGTACGAGAAACTGGGGGTTTAAGTAAGATAACTTTTGAAAAGGAGCTAAATTAATATTTCAAATTTAAAACTAAAACACAAATAGTAAACAATAAAGGCTAACAAACTTAAATTAGCAAGTTTGCACCAATCACCATACATCAATTACTTATGTCGTCGGTTGTCATTTCAAGAACATGTATCGACGGCGACATTGATGAATAGGACCTACGTGGGCTTGGCGATAACGCATCGACACGAGCCGAGACAAATGTTTGGCAACTATTTGGCATAAACGACCTAAATCATCTAGAATACTAGAGAAACTCCACAAATTACCACCAAGGCTGGAACGAACTAGAGAAATTCAACTCTACGAAGTAGGAAATAAAGTTGTTTACACACAAGAATGCCTATCCATGAAAATCAGAACCAACGACCGACATATTTGACATATTGTACGTCTCCGTTTCCTTGAAAATATTGCCTTCCCAGAGATGCTCCATAAATGTTCGGAGCTCCACGTTAAATAAGTAAAGTCTGACATTGCAATGTTGAGGCTTGGTAGAAGTCAACAATCTTTGCTTTGATGAAATAATCGCGTGAATTCGGGATTCTATTAAATAAACACCACTGGTTTATTTAATGGCTGTAAATTTTAATGAGTGCTAATGGTATTAGTTATTGGTGTCGAGAGAGGTTTATTGGGACCGTCCCTGTTTTTGACAAGCTTGTTCTTATGCCAATTTTGCTGATTAATATTCAAGAAAGTTTCCGTGTGGCGCCGGATTAAGAATAACGTCACTCCATTTCTTTCCGTGAAATTCGTAGAAGGTGACTAAGGAAATCAATTACCAAGAGACGGGCAGCAGCGTCTTCCTGAGAATCTAACCGCATTCTACGATCGCCAACCCGCCTGCCAAGCGTGGCGATTATGGCAAAACCCCTCTTGGTTGTGGAAACCACGAAGGAGGCCTATGTCCTGCAGTGGGCGTCAAATGGCTGATGATGATTCAAGAAAGTTTATTTCCACACTGAGGTTGAAAATAAAAATAAGGTTCTCTTATCTTTGGACAACAAGCAAATCGAATTCTGATGTAAGCGGATGTACCGAATAGTATTTGATAGGATCTGGTATGTCTGTTATCAAGAAACTTTAGGTCCAGGATTAAGATAAAAGCTTAACTGACAAAAGATGTATCTTATTATAATGAAATATAATTTTATAAAATAAAGATAGACAGATGGGGATAGAGAATACTTAAATCTAAACTGATATCATCATCTCAATACAAAAATAGATTAGACACCCAGTTTTGATTTGAATAATTCTATAAGAAAAAATGCGGTGGTAGCCTAGTTGGTAGAACATTGGACTCGGAAGCGGGAGACCCAGGTTCGATTCCCAATGCGGGCATGTACCTATGACTTTGTTTTCTAAGTTATGTACATCTGTGAAATTATAGTAGCAATAGCACTCGCTAACGGTGAAGGAAAACAACCTCATCAAACATGAGGAAACCTGAGTGTCTGAGCTATTCATATACCTCAGCGCTTGAAATCGCCAATCCGCTTTGGGCACGCGTGGTGATTAAGCCCATACTCTCTCCCTGAGAGAAGGCCTGTGCCCTACAGTGGGACGTATATAGGCTTATGCATAACAAAAAACTGTTTAAGATTAACTACTTTATCTCACATAGTTGTTTGTTTGTTACACTTCATTGCACAATAAAAAACATAAAGATGAATGAAACACCTAAATAACAGGCATGTGATAAAAATTACGTGCAAACGCGGGCTTATTTCAACTGTAATTTCTTCCAACCAGGTGCGAATAGCAAATGTGAAATGGTTCACATTCACAATTTGCAGTTTCTAAAATCAAAAACAATTTGATAAATTTTTGAACAATAACTTTCGGAAACACTACATATTAATTCCGGAATCACTTACTTGAATATCGTATTGCGGAAGTCCCCCGCAGCAGTCGCCGCGCCGTACGCTCCCGCAGTCAGTGACGAGATCGATGACGCTCGGTCTCTACTCACCATGATTAAGGTCATCGAATAAGAACAGAACCTGGTTGGACTCTTCCGACAAAAACTCAAGTAAGGTCTTCCGGAATTAATCCCCGGTTTCTCGTACACTAACAAGCTGTTAATCTGCTAGTGGTTTTTTTGTATGAACTTTGGTCAATTGACTAACAACTATACCTAGTCACCTTGTACATATGTACGAAAGCTGTTATAAAATTATACCAACACTATAATAATTATACACAAATGTTTTCCATTCCGACAGAAGCCAATTCGTGAAACTTCGCACCCCACAGTGATAGCCTAAGTTCAAGAGATTATGATACTATATTAAGCACAGTAGGTAAGACCCGATTAGTTAAACACCGTAATAGAATGTATGTGGATGACAACCCATTTGCCCTTTAGTCGGATAATATCTTCTTAACGAAACTTCGGGTTAATTAGTTTCCCTGTGAGGTAATGAGCTACCGAAGATTGTCTGTTTGAATAGAACTTACTGATGCGAATATACATAGTGATATTACTCTTAGCTATTAAGGCTGTCATAAAGTTTGTCATAGACTGAAAAACTCCCCAAAAAAATCTGATTGTTAGATCACGCTAGCTTTTTTTGTCATATTCGGAGTAATCAAACTTTATTAGTGTGAAACCATGTCATATCAACGTTATTAATGTAAAACATTCAGAAGACTTCAACAGCACTGAATGAACATGAATATCTAGCACATTAAAAGATTTGTTTTGATCAATAACACCATAAGACCATCTTATTCATCAGGACCTAACCTGATATGTATTCGGGTGAACTTTTTTTTTACGTTTTTCTTTATAACTGTTTAGTTTTGATGCACTAAAAAGAGAAATGGAAAATTTTCACAGTTGATGTATTTCTGTTGCCGCTATAACAAAAATAATAATAACAGAATAAAATAAATATTTTAGGAGGGCTCCCATACAACAAAAACGGCTAAAAAAGCGCTTGAAATATTCAAATGTTGTATAGATACTGGTACAGAACCCTTCGTGCGCAAGTTTGACTCGCACTTGGCCGTTTTTTTTTCTTATATTTAGTTTGTGATGCAGAGACTAAGTAAATGAACACTAAAACATGTCTAAGGCTTCGATAATTTTATAATCTAGTGACGTTTCGGGCTACATTTTGTCAAAAATAGACAGTCATTATTTTAAATTATTAAATATGATAGAATGAATGAGCAAGACGGATGTCAGACGTAACAGCAGCCTTAACGAGCAAGTAATTATATTTTTCGAAATAGAAGTACTTTATATAGTCAACTCTTTGGGCTAGAAAAACAAATATGGTTTAACCTGTTTGATAATGACCTTGAAAAGTAAAATTTAAAACCATTGCTGTGGTGGCCCTATCAGGTCATTAAGAATTCTACATATTAAGGCTGGGTTCTCCGAGCGCATGGATTTGTATGGGACTTATTGCGCTGCGCGAGCTAAAAGTTAGGGGAACACTAGTAAGTAAATTACAGAAATACAAATTCTATTAATAGAATTTTGATAACCGCCGTCACTAACACATTTAGTAATAGTAATTTTGATACATTTTCTATTATCCAAAAGCTGTACTGAACAGCTCAAATAGAACCATTTCTAGTGATAATTTAGACTCATGTACGAGATTCTTTTTGATGCTTTTGAGTTTATAAAATCATAAAAGTAATGACGTAGATAGGACAGTGAACAGTAGTATAGTTTTTTTCGCGTCTTCTTGAGATTCCAAAGTTAGAAAACCATTTCAGATTTTTAATACTAACCATTAGAGAGTAAAATGTATTTTAAAATACCTGATTTAGGGGTATTGTTGGAGAACCCAGCATTAGTTAAACACTAATCTAAAAAGATCTCATTTTTCACAAAAAATAATAAGAAAATTGTTTTGCGGGTTTTAACTTTCTTATGACATGTCAACTTTTAAATTAGGGATTATAGTGCAGTTTTAACGACAAAAGTTTTAAAATAGGTCATTATTCATTAATTCACTAATGACCTATTGAATAAACCCTGTAATTTAACTAATTTACCTAAATAAAAACAATTTCCGACCATTAGCGTACCATTTGAAGTCGGCATCTGAGTTCGCTTTATGTTCTTATTAATATTATTATTTAAAATAACTGCGGGCAAAGTTTTAATGAGCTTCGTTCATCAGTCGATTTGTTTTGTTTGAACTTGCGGCAAAATAATTTCATTGGCTAAAAGTTTTCTTACTCAATTTGGGCTAGAAGCAGGCGGCATACACCATGAATTTTGGTTGGTTCAATCGCAAAATGAACGTGCGTATTAAGCCGTGTGGCGCCGGATTAAGAATAGCGTCACTCCATTTCCTCCCGTGGATGCCACAGAAGGCGACTAAGGAAATACATTACCAAGAGACGGGTAGCAGCATCTTCCTGAGATTCCAACCGCATACTGCGATCGCCAACCCCGGTGATTATGGCAAGACCCCTTATGGTGATGAAAACCACGGGGAATGCCTGTTTCCTGCAGTGGACGTCAAGGGGTTGATGATGATGATGATGATGATTAAGGCGTGCGTGCGTGCGTGCTATCACATACACTAGTTTTAAGGCACTTTATTTGCAGTTTCCAAAAAGGTCTCGACACAAACTGGAATCTGTGAGAATCATTAGTACCCAGCGAGTGTGGTACGTGTGCATCGCGGGTCCGCGGGGCATTGTTCTAATAGAGGCGGTACTAATTGTTCGCAAATTTTTCGTATCAAGATTTCTGAACTCGAAAATTTCACACCATTTTTTTAAAATTTAGTTTTGCTTAAAACTAATAGTCTAAATAGATGACCCGCCGATTTCAGCGTGTATAATACATGATACAGAGGTAAATTAGGCCTTCTAGATTTATGCTAGATGATTTAGACAGTGCCAAGTGACAACTCCTACCTACTATAAATAGATGAAGTCTCCACTCAGACGCTGTAGTTATTTTCTTAGATGCAGTCAGTATGTGAGTGATTAAGTATGTGATTAAGTGATCGCATAAAATATCACCTGCTCCATCATCATCATCAGCCATTTGACGCCTACTGCAGGACATAGGCCTCCCTCATGGTCTTCTAAGCTTCCCGGTCTTGTGCCGCCCGCATCCAGCGACTGCCCGCTACCGTAAACAGGTCGTCAGACCATCTGGTGGGGCGCCTGCTCACGCTGCGTCGTCCGGTCCGCGGTCGCCAGGTCAGAACTTTTCCGCCCCAACGGCCATCAGTTCCTCGAGCTATCTGATCCGCCCACTGCCGCTTCAACTGAGCAATTCTTCGAGCTGTTTTAGTATCTCGGGTTCTTCTGCAGATTTCCTGATTCGATCACGCAGTGAAACTCCTAACATAGCTCACTCCATTGTTCATTGGGCGATTTTGAGCCTGTCTGTGAGGCCCATAGTCAGCGACCAGGTCACACAATGCTTGTACACCTCTAAGCTGCTCCATATTAAGTTTTTATTTAAACTTGCTGTATGAAACAGTTGATACTTTCTTCGCGGTTTCGGAGTTAGTCCATCTATACATAATATAATGTAATTGGATGCGCCCTACTTGGACAATAAATATTAAGCTATAAATCGCAATTTTTTGTCCAAGTAGGGCGCAATTAAAAACGATTTTTTTTTATTATTTATTTATTTTTATTATAATAGGAAAACTTACAGCTATGAAAAAGATACATTACAAATGAAATCAACACAGAGAGCCAATGACAAGTTTTCACTGGTAGAAATATTATAGTAGAAAATGCCTAAGTACCTACAGCAGCAGTTGGATGTATTATTTTCTATCATTTGTTTATTGTGCTTTCATATTATAGATTCTTCCAAAAGCATGTTACAAAAGCGTGTTTCCATCACAGAAAAGACATAGGTACCTTACTTCAAAAATATTACGTATACCGACTGAAATAGCGGACCCGTGTGATGAAGACAAAAATGTAAGGCACCTCATTTGTCAAATGGCCTTAGGTAATTTAACCTGAGGCCATTTCATGCTCACCTGAGCCCTATTTCAACCAACTTCAAAAAAGGAGGAGGTGCTCAATTCGTCGGAATCTTTTTTTATGTATGTTCTTCGCTTACTCGAAGGCACCTGGACCGATTTGGAAAATTTTTTTTTGTTTGAAAGATTCCTGGAAAAATCGAGGGAACCCTTCAAATTTTAAAGGCACCCTTAAAGAGATTTGGGTGTTTTTCTATTTACTTATGCATTTGCTTTCGGAAAACACAATATGGTGGAGTCGTAGTGATATATAAAAGCGGTGGTAGCCTAGTGCTCGGAAGCGAGAGACCCAGGTTCGCGCGAGTGGTATTGCTACTATAACTTCACAGATGTACGTAACTTAGAAAACAAAGTCATAGGTACATGCCCGCACTGCGAATCGAACCTGGGTCGCTTGCTTCCGAGTCCAATGTTCTACTCTCTAGGCTACCACCGCCTCTACATTGACGGCTCCATATTAGCTTTAAATCTTCATATTTTGAAGAAAAACGAAAAGGTTAAGATATTAAACCCTGAACTGCCCTCGCGGAATGGAACGTGTAGGTGGCCGATACTAAGTTGGACACAGAACTGTGTCGCGGCAGACGAGTGGTTTACTTAATTTTAATAAGTCAGACGTTCACAAAGAAAATCGCCATTTAGTTAATAATAATAATAATTTCCACACAATACAATCACTTGATCTGGTCCCAAACTAGGATACCCGTCACAAACATGAAAATACACCCAGACTGAGGCCATTTGTACAAATGTACGGCGGCCCCCAGTGGGAATCGAACCCACGACCTCTGTGTTGGTAGCTAAGCGCCTTGACAGCTAGACCAACGAGGCAATTGAATGGGAGTTACGTAGGTATTCTAATATCAAGGGCAACACCTGCGTGGACTTCAATTTACTGAACAGAAAATAGACTCGACTGGATTTCACTGTAAGGAGCTGTTTATACAGGGCGTCCCAAATTTATGGGCCATGAAGGGAAAGTACCTTAAATATCGTAGATAGGGTATTTTGCTGAAAGAAGACTTTATGTTATTTTTAAAAGTTAGTAATTCTGCATTCAAAGATTTTCTAAAAATTACTTGCCTTGTCTGGGAATCGAACCGACTTAAATGTAAAAAAAACACCCCTAATTTTATGATGCCAATCGAAAGAATGGCCAAAAAATAATAACTCTTCTTAAATAACATAGTATTTTAAAAGAAAGGAACAGCGTGAAATTAATCATTTTAATCAAATTAAAAACATACATGAAACTGCCGTAGTCAATTAAGTGGGTATTTTTTTGTAAATTAATTAATTAAATGCTCAAAATGTGATCCCTCTTGTCTTACGCAAATAGCCAATCTTTTAATGAGTCCGCTGCCTGTTGATTTTCTTATCTTTTTATGGTGAATACTCGATATGATATGGCACAATCCTGTTTGTAACTCGCCCACGTTCTCATATCGCTTTTTGTATAGCATATCTTTCACGTATCCCCAAAAGAAGAACGTTTCAAACGTCGTCGTCGGCAATAAAAAACTTTCTTGAAATTTGACTCAAACATTTTACGTTGTTCCTTTCTTTTAAAATACTATGTTACTTAAGAAGAGTTATTCGTTTTTGGCCATTATTTCGATTGGCATCATAAAAGTAGGGGAGTTTTTTATTTTATTTAAGTCGATTCGATTCCCAGACAAGGCAAGTATTTTTTAGAAAATCTTTGAATGCAGAATTACTAACTTTTAAAAATAACATAAAGTCTTCTTTCAGCAAAATACCCTATCTACGATATTTAAGGTACTTTCCCTTCATGGCCCATAACTTTGGGACGCCCTGTATACCTACGTTAATATACTGTTTTAACTTAACCAAAACCAAACTGAAATTTTAACTTAATTTTAAAGTTGTCAGTCATTCATAAGGAAACCTACGCTGTACCTACGCGGTGCGGGGGTGAGCCTACGAAACAGTTCAAATCTAATATAATATAAACTCGCGCCATCAACATTCATTTGTCGTTGTATGCACGCACGCCAGTTTCAGGTACTTTTTAGGGTAGCGTACCCAAAGGGTAAGGGACTTATTCACTCAATCACTTATTCGTTAACTTGCAACTTGCACTAACGAACTCTTTGTGACTGTATACAGACGTATGTTTTAGCATAATCAGCCTATATGCGTCCCACTGTAGGGCACAGGCCTTCTCTCAAGGAGAGAGTATGGGCTTAATCACCACGCGAACCCACCGCGGATTGGCGATTTCAAGCACTGAGGTATGTGAATAGCTCAGACACTCAGGTTTCCTCACGATGTTTTCCTTCACCGTTAGCGTGTGGTATTGCTACTATAACTTCACAATGTACATAACTTAGAAAACCAAGTCATAGATACATGCCCGCACTTGGGATCGAACCTGGGTCTCTCGCTTCCGAGTCCGATGTTCTACCCACTAGGCTACCAACGCTCTACGTATGTTTTGACTTAAAATTTTGCTAACCACTTACCTTACTCACGTAACACTTAAATACCTACGTAACACGTGTAAACTAGCAGTAAAGCCGCGTTGCCACGATCTTAGTACGCTCGGTCAGAGTGATTCATCTTAGTAACTAAAAACTGAAGTCCACTCGGATGGTGGTGTATACCTACATATCTTAGTGAATTCAGATTTTTGCTTGAGATTGCAGACAACGTTGCTTCTAGTACCAAAAATAACAAAAAAATTACTGCTACGAAGGATAGAAGCGTTATCAAAATGTTTGTTGTACAAGCATAAAAAGAATGGAGAAAGAATATTTTGGTCACGGAAATGGAAATTATACATTTCATAACACTTCCACAGTATCACAAAACTCCACAAATATCAACACTTCATTCTTAAGAGACGCAGGAGTTTCTATTATTGACGGCATTTGGTTTTTGCGATTTCACCTCAGTCAACTACGTGCAGCAGATAACGGTCCGAGCACACTAAAATCGGCCGTTTTCATCCGAGTATACTAGAGTTGATGAGGAAGTGGTTATGAGGAAGAGGAAGTGTCAAGCCCAGAGTTAGTGCATGCATATATTTGTGAGGATGAGGATGCGGATGAGGATGAAGAAGAGGAAGCGGATGAGAATTACGTAGAATGAGAAAAAGAGTGAATTTAATATGAATAATTTTGGGTATAGGAAATTATACAAAATATTTATTTAGCTACAGCTTTTTTTATTAGTAATCAAAATCAACAATTGGGAGATTAATTGTAATGAAAATTATTTTGATGCTATTTCCCCCTGACAAGCGATGAAGATTCCTCTTAAATTTATCTTAATCTAAGAGGAAGCGAAAGTGGAAGAGGTTTTCTTTTCATTTTATATTATAGGAAAGCGGTAACGATTGAGGAACTTCAAAAAATGCGGAACTTCCGCATTATGAGACAACGGAAACGGAATTTACATCAACACTAGAGTATACTAAGATTGCCGGTATGTAACATGATACGTGTAACATCTTAGTAGCTAAAATAATCGCGTCGGCCTGAAGGTACTAAGATTGTGAAAACACGGCTTAACTTAACCGAAGTGTGGCCTTCAGGATTAAGAGGTACCTAACAAACAAGGGTAAAAACAAGACCGGGGGACTAGTAACGAGCGTGTCGACGGGCGTTAAGTAATTAAGGCGGATTTCGAATGGCTTAGATCGGCTCAAGTGCGGAGTCGTTAATCAAAACTGGTGTTTTTGGGTCGAAACCTACCGGCGGTGTTTTTTGCGAGAGTAGGTAGCCCTGAAGATAAATAAATAACTCCCACACAACACAATTACTTGACCTGATCCCAGACTAGGGCACTAGACAAGGACATCACAAACATGGAAATACACCCAGGCTGAACTCATTTCTACAATTGTACGGTGGCCCCCGTACGGGGATCAAACCCACGACCTCTGGTATGGTAATCAGACGTAACACCCTCAGACCAAAGAGGCAGATGTTGGTTAAATACAGTAAGGGTTTGATTGCATAAAGGTACTTCCTTAAGTCAAGAGCTTTGAATCTGTGAAAGTGTGTTTTGCGTCATGTCACGCCCTACCAAGCAATTCATCAGCAAAAACTACACAAATACTGCTTCAACGTATTCTTCATAAGAATTGAAAAAATATTTTTATTTTTTCTTGGGAGTATTTTGGTCCAATCTACAAAATAATTAAGTTAAATTCCTTGAGATACTCGTTTATTATATAGAGACAATTTTTCTTCTTTTCCCGCGATGGAAATAAATATTGCAGAAATCCATTACTACATTCGGCTCGCGTTAACGGTCACGGGAACACTGTTTTGAATTCGCTCCGCTTTGTAAATTATTGTATCGGGTATAAGTTGTGTGCGCGAGAAAAAAAAAAATACAGCCGTAAAGCTCTCATTCTGGACTAGTCAGTTCTAAAAATATAGCTTGATAACTTAATTGCCTAAGGAACAACGAACGTGCAAAGTGAAAGTGACTTGTCGAAACGGCCAAAATTGCTGCCCGTGCGCATTCAGAGTTCATCGGAGCGCTCAACCGGTCATCGACCCGGTCCCGCTGCCACGCCCACCTCGCCGCCACACTGTCTGCTTCGACTGCCGCCTCGCTTTGTCCCTCTCGCACTTGTTCGGCGCCCGCTTATCCCTGCACCATTCTCTTTTGGCTGCTGCTTTACTTGTGAGTCATAATAGCATTCCAATTAATTACGACAATGAAATGCGAAGCTTGCACTGTCGCTATACCCAACAACGAGGCTTTAAAATGCTGTATATGCGCCATTATCTACCATTATCTTTGCCTTAACATGACCACTGCTATATACAGGGAACTAAACAAGGGGAAGTGGCGGTGTCACGAATGTGAAAATGTCACCATGCGCAATAGTCGAATGAGGGGTGAGGACACACCAACCAGGAAGCAGTTTGAGCAGCGACCAATCACTCTCGTCGCCGGCGCATTATATAGTGCTGACATGGACGTCTGCGAGTCTCCATCCGCTGCAACCGGGGCACCTCCACCTGCCAATCCACCTCCTGCTCCTGTCGCCCCGGCTCTTTTGAGCGCAACAGCAGCTCCTCCGCCCACTGCTTCGCCCGTCTCGTCCACCGCCACTGCATCCGCGCCTTTACCGGTTCCACTTGCCACTCACGGACCTGTTGTCTCATACCAGCAGCTCGATAAATTGCTGGATGAAAAGCTGAATGCCTTCAGAACAGGTTTGACGACGGAGTTCAATGCAATCCTGACTAAACTCCGAGAGAGCTTCCGAGAGGAACTGGAGGTCCTCCGGGCCGAGAATCAGAGACTGCGTGAGGATTTTTCTGTACTGGAGCAAAAGGTCTCGTCCTCTTCTGCGCAAGACACTATCAGGTTGGCGGAAAAAATCAACGATCTCCAGGCACAACTGAATGAGAAGGATCAGGAGCTACTATCAAATGACGTTGAGTTGACAAACATCCCGGAACTTGACGGCGAGTCTGTGGGCCACCTTGTCTTAACGGCGGCGACTAAACTGGGGATGGTGCTTGAGGAGCGCGATGTGGTGAGTGCAGTGCGTGTCGGGCCGAGACGCAGTTCTATTGAGGGAGCCTCACCACCCCGGCCGCGACCCATCGTCGTACGTCTGGCGCGGCGCTCGCTTCGCGACGAACTGTTGAGGAGCGCGCGGGTACGCCGCGGCGCGACCACAGCTGAGTTAGGTCTCCCCCCGCACGAGCCGCGTCGCTTTTATGTGAACGAACGGTTAAGTAAGACAAACCGTGCTCTGTTTGCAAAGGCCCGTGACGCGGGTCGCGACGCCCACTGGAGGTTCATATGGACCAAACAAGGTCGTGTTTACGGCCGAAAAGATCAGGCCTCACAGAGAATCATCATGCGCAGCGAGGATGATATCAAAACTTTTATAAAATAACTATTAGGGCTTTTTTGTATGTACCTCTTAACTTGATTAAACTCGTTTTAGTATTGGGTTATTTTAACATTATTAAAAAGATAGCCATTTTTCTGTGTATTTTTCAACAGGTAGCGATTATAGTGGCAATGCTTGTTTACGCTCACCAAATTAATTTTATTGCAAGCTCAATGAGTGCAATTTCTCTGTACCTAACTGTTAAAAAACAAGTAACGACCGTAATTTTAATAACATCACATTTATGTTACGCTCTTAAACTGAACAAGACTACACACAACAACCATGCACCTATTTATAATATTTATTTGCAACATCCAAAACAATATAATATGCATTCGAATACACGTACAGACGATAACTATTCAAAGAAGTTTTCAAATAACTACCTAATATTTACAACGGTTACTCATATAATTTTACTTGTACATTATTTAACTGAATTGACTTTCCATGGAGTCTAAAACGAAGTTTATTAAATTAGGGCTATACAATGCTGGTTCGCTGAATACAGGTCATGATGACTTTCTTATGGCAATGGACAGATATTCGGCCGACATAGTTGCTATCAACGAGACATGGTTGAGAGAGGGTCAGGAGGCTTGTGCGCCCGCGCCGCCGGGCTATCGACTACGGTGCATTCCACGTCCGCTGCACATGCGTGGCGGCCGGGGTGGCGGAGTAGGGTTTTATATAAGTGACAATATACGAGTCCGATACATGAAAAATGTAGACGCTTCAATTGAACAAATGTGGATCTCTACAAGAGTAAATGGGTATGGGCTGGTGATAGGCACTGCTTATAGACCACAGTGGATGAATATTGACACTTTCATTGATGTTTTAACTGACTCAGTCACAAGGTTCTCGTATTTCGATTATATAGTGTTACTAGGAGATTTTAACATGCTTGAGTCGTCAGACTGCAAAACAATTAAATTCAGCCAGTTCTTACATTCAATGGATCTTAAACAAGTAGTTAATGAATACACGCACTGCACCACTGAATCAGAGTCATTGATTGATTTGGTGTGCACTAACGGTCAGGTTCGCGAATTATTAGTGACTAATATTACGGGATCTTCCGGTCACTCTATGATTAATGTTACACTGGCCCTAAAAAAACTCAAAGTCCCACCAAAAATAATTGTGTACAGGCCTCTAGCAGATTTGGATTTGGACAGTTTTAACAGATGTCTGTGTGATGTCGACTGGGAGAGTATATGTAGACTGGACTCCGTTGATGCTATGACCGCCAAATTTAGCACAGAACTTAAAGTTGTCTTCGACAGACATGCGCCAGTAAGAACGATAAGAACTAGAAATAGACGGTCGTTACCATGGGTAACAAATATGTTGAAATTCATGATCGGATTACGTGATGAGGCTCGCGTGAAATATCGGCAAACAAAACTGGATTCTCACAAGAAATATTATATAGAACTTAAGTCATTGGTCAAACAGAGCTTATATAGTGAAAAACGTGCCTATTTTAACCATTGTGTGAACTCTAATGTTAGTGATAGCAAAATGTTCTGGAAAAATATGAAGAAGAAAATATTAACAGATCCAAGTAAAACTGAGTTCCTTCCAGACTGTTTTAGAGATCCTAATAAAATTAATGAGCACTTCTTAGATATCCCTGCAAGTGACACAGTCCCTCTCTCGGAGATTGACGCATTTTACTGTAAGAGATACGGTTCTGCGACATTTACATTACAATCAGTTAGTGAATCCGATGTCTTAAAATACATTACGTCTATCACGTCGGGTGCTACAGGTAGTGACGGAATCGGGAGGGAAATGATAATGCTGACACTTCCAAAAACATTAAAGGTAATTACAGCTATTGTCAATAAATCTATTTTATCTGGAACAGTTCCGATTCAATGGAAGAATGCAGTGGTGACTCCCTTGCCAAAGGTCGAACAACCTAGGGAACCTAAAGATCTTAGACCAATCAGTATTCTCCCGTTTTTGTCTAAGATACTGGAAAAGGCGGTATACTATCAATTATTGGACTACATGGAGAGTTATAATGTACTGCCATCGCGGCAATCAGGTTTTCGAAGAGGTCGTGGTACTGTAACTGCATTGCTTGATGTCACCGACAACATACTTGCAGATCAGGATGCTGGACGAGGTACGGTCCTAACTCTGTTAGATTTCTCAAGAGCTTTTGATAGTGTTAATATCCCTCTCTTGCTATCGAAACTAGTATATTATGGTCTGGATCAACACGCTATAAAGTGGCTCGGTAGTTATCTGAGTGACCGCTACCAATCCGTAAAGCTTCGAAGGAGTGATGGTGTAGATCTTGTCTCCCCTCCCAAACTTGTTAGCCGCGGTGTTCCGCAAGGTTCTATACTTGGCCCCCTCCTCTATACAGTGTACTGTGTGGATCTTGTCAGGGTTATAGAGAATAGCATGTATCATCAGTATGCAGACGACCTGCAAGTATACATAGCTGAAGTTCCAGACAGGATGCCACAGGCATTGCAAAAAATGAATGAGGACTTGGACAGGATAGCCGAATGGTCCGAGAGGAACGCACTCATATTGAATCCTAATAAAACCAAATACATGGTACTGGGTACGAAGACACAAATCAAAAGGATCATTAACGGTTCACCTAGTTTACAGATACTAGGAAAAAATATTGATCGTGTTGAGCATGTAAAGAATTTGGGCGTTGTTATGGACAGTGAACTGCGTTTTGAGACTCATATTGCAAGCCTTGTGAAGAACTGCTTTTACAGATTAAAAATTCTGTACAAAATTCGTAACTTACTAAGTGAAAAAACACGTATGACTGTATGTGAGTCCCTGATTCTGTTTCGGCTCAACTACGCGGACTTGGTCTATGGGCCACGACTGTTATGCAAATCTCAACGACTAATACAGCGGGTACAGAACGCCTGCTGCAGATATTGCTTTGACATGCCTCCTCGTAGTCACGTGACTCCATATCTCAACGAAGCATCTATGCTAAATATGGCTTCGCGTAGGCTTTTGCATCTTGCCTCGCTTATGTTTGACGTTATCCACTATAAATGTCCAGAATATCTTTATCAGAAACTGAAGTTTTCTCAATTTGCGTCTGCGCATCACAGATCAGCACGGCAGCCACTTGAGGTCCACAAACACCGCACAGCAGCTTTCACTGGCAGTTTCCGCTACCACGCAACCAAGTGCTGGAACAATATTCCTCCACCCATAAGGCAAATACCAGTGAAAATTACTTTTAAAAAACATTTTAAAGCTTACATGCTTGATCTACAAAAACTGGGAGTTCCTAAGCTTTTGACGTAGGTGGCGGTTTCATGTCACCAAAGCGTATATATCACACACTTAACAACCACACACATTCATACACACACATACACACGTAACTATTTGTAAGAATTTTAATATTATACACAGTGAGCGTTTCTTAAATTGTCACACAATTTTTGCCTAAAATGTTTTTTGGACCGGTCTTTGTATTTTAGTGTATTCAATTCAATTCAAATATTTTTATTCATTATAAAAACAGAATGTTTACTTAATGAACGTCAAAGTTGTTAGTTTCACAATTAATGGATTATGTGGAGAAGAAGCTAACAAAGAAACACCATATTTATTCTTTTCAAAACACGTTTCAACTTAAGTAACAGAGTTTTCAACTTAAGGTATTAGTCATGAATGTGTTGAACACTGGTCACAATCGTCCTGTAATTAATATTAATCTACTGTTTAATGCCAAGCATCTTTGTCTTCTAAATAGTCCTTGATGTTATAGTAAGCCTTTTTGCACAGAATGTGCTTAACACATTTTTTATTTTTTTATTTTTTTAAACCGCATTGGAGGAAACTCTAATATATCTTGAGGAATTTTGTTGTAGAACCTTATACAGTGCCCCATAAAGGATGTGTCAGCTTTAGCAAGTCTAAATCGTGGAAATGACAATTTATGTTTATTTCTAGTATTAACATTGTGGTGGCCACCAACATTTTCGAATTCTTTGATATATTTTTTTTCTAACGTACATAATAATATTTTCACATAATATTTTCATAAATGTATTGATGTATTTAAGTTTCTTTTTCTTTGTTTGTGCCGTAAATGGTAACCACTGAAAACCAGCGTCGTGGTCGCTACCGGCCACGGCATGATGCTGAGTGGAGACCAATTTGGTGCCAAATCTAACCCAACTGTTGATCTGAATTTGTATTGTAATAGATATTAAGATTTGAGTATCAAATAAATAATTTACTTACTTACTTACTTACAAAAGCTTGGGCAGGACTAAAATTTCATAAATAATTCACATTCTACCACCCCTTGCTTGCTTCAATAAGCTCCTTGTTTTTATACTAACTTCTTTATTCATGTTATCTTTTAAATGACTGGCGCGAATGAAAATGGAAAAGTCTAACCACGCCAAACGAATTGCTCACCAAAATTAGGGTGTGATATTTAGAAAATTACAATTTACGTGAACTTTCGTTGGAAAATATAATTTTACGGAAAATTACTTTTTGTTTGCTTGCTCGGCGTGAGATCGGGAGCTACCAGCGTGATCGTTTAAAGCTACGAACACACTGAAACTACCTACAAACAGTCAACTGCTGATCAACTTTGACATTTTTAAACAAACTTCGTATGGAAAGCAAACTTCCGGGCTTAAGCGGAATTAGAACTTATGTCTCTAGTAGATTGTGCCCACGCTTTTATCAACTAAAGGTACTTACAAACCAAAGCTCTAAGCGGTTACGATTGCGGTCGCGGTGGCGGTCATTTACTGCACTAGTATTTGTATTGTCGTATTCAAACCAACCAAACACGTCCGGGCCGCGAAAGCATCAATCGTTTGTTTAGCGGTCAACCAATAAAACGCGGCCAGAACCCTTTGGTTTGAATTTAGCCATATAAATAGTACTGCAGTAAATGCCCGCCACCACCACCGCGACCGCGACCGTTCGTGAGTTCCCTATGACTTTCGAACCTCAACTCTGCGAAGTTCTTCTGTCTATGCTATTCCCTCTATATCATGAAAAGGATGGTGGTCACTTTACTAGTTTATACTAGTTGACCCAGGGGCCTGTTCTATCTTCAATTCATGGTTTACTATGATAATTTGATGTATATTGCAAAGTCGAGTAACCCACAGATTGACAAGTAGACTCCGCTACGCAATGTACCTCGAATTGTCATAATAAACTATGAATTGTAGTTTTATGAAACTCGGCCCTGGTCTCTGCCTAGTCCACCAGGATATATTTGTGTGTTTATGTTATGATGTTTAAAAAAAAACTGTTTATGCTTTTCTTTTTATGTAGCACCACTACCAGGCAAAGGCCTTCTCTCAGAGTGAGCGTGCCCACCGCGGATTGCACTCGGGTTTCCTCGTTATGTTTACCTTCACAGTTAGCGAGTGGTATTGCTACTATAACTTCACAAATTTCCGTAACTTTGAAAACACAGTCATTTTCAGGCATCTTATCCATGTGTAACGTGGCGCCCCCGGCGCCCGCTACTTCACTACCCTTAAGGCCTTACTCCTACTGGAGGGCGTTTTAAAGATCCCTGAGGGGTTGGGAAATTAACTCCGGGGTTAATTGTAACAGAATAGACCTCCGTTTATTTATCGAGACCAGAGATATTTCATACTTACGAGTATGCTAGTTATACTAATTAAGTTTTCATAGCCATGCACTTATAGCTAACGGCTTTATAACTGTTTACATGGTTGCGGAACCCCAAAACTACTCTTGGACCGGCGGAGACAGAATCACAAGCACTGTGCGTAATGGCGGTGCTGTTGCCATGCCCTTCTGTGCGGGGGACGGCCCGGTGGTGGTCGTGCGCTGGACCTTGGGACGATACTGGGGAGCCCGACGGATCGGGGACAGCTCCAGCCTCAAGTTGCCCAGGACACGGCTACGCCGGCGGCAGGGGAAGTTGGGTAGGACTCCAAACTAGGGTCGAATCCGTATCTAAGCTCGACCAACCTCTAGGTGTTGCGACCCTTGGAGCCCGTCGTAAAGTCCATCTTGACTGGCTATTGCTACGGTTTATATACGCCCGGGCGCCTTCCCCTCATCGATGATCGTCGGTGTGCACGCGCTGGCTGCGGGTGCTCTGTTGTTAGGCGTGGTGACGTCATGGAAGATTCGGCTCCTTTCGGTTGTTGTATCGCGGTTAGCCGTGTTGCCGCGTTACACATGATACTTCCGATATTCTCCTGTCTGCTGAAAGGGTTATTTAGAAAATCGGTTGCGTAGTGCGTTGAGTCCCTAACTTCGATGAAAGAAGCCTTTTGCGCGCGTGGCGTGTTCGTGTCTCCGAAGAAACTTTTTCATTAGCATCGACAACGAATAAAGCATAAAGTATCTTAAAATTTCTTAATACATTAATTTTGTAATGGATGTTCTTTCAAGTTATTTGGATTCTGTCACATTCATCAGCAAAACTTGATCAATCTGCGGGGTGTATCAAAATTGCCTTATGTTCCGAAAAAGGGATTCTGCTTTTTAACGTCGATTTAATTTTACTACAGGACAAAGTTCGAAATGCCGAAAAAATTTAAGGTATTCACCTACGAGTTTATAAAATGCATAGTTATGTTAGTATGGTAATGCTGTTTGACCAAATCTTTACCTCGGTGGCAAGAGTTGGTCAAAGACAAGGAGGTGTGGAAGTCCATAAGGGAGGCCTTTGCCCAGCGGTGGGACACCATCATAGCTACTTAAAAAACCATGTTTCATTGATACCATTCATAGTCTAGTGACCAATCGTATTTCAATGGTATAACCCGTCGCACGATTCGATGTTCTTCGCAATTTAATTTTCGTGGGTTAGAAATTAGTAGACTACCAAATAGAGACAAATAACAGGTATTGTCGTGCTTATATTAATTCTATTGAAAATTGTGTGTGTGTTATCTATACGTTCTAGGGTCTGATGAAGTTATCAAGCATGCCATTTTGAACTTTGAACAGAACCGCTGTTATCGTAAGTGAGTGGAGTAAAATTTAGAAGTGTACAGGAGTATAGAAGTAACATAGACACCGGAATAGGAAATCCTATTCCTGTATCTACGTTACGTATAAATTAGGTAACAAAGCGTGGCATCCTTTGAATTCTCTTATTTCGAAATAACATCCCTATTGTTCAACACATTATTTGAAATACCTACTAACATTTAATTAACCATAAATTACATTGCAAATTACTTTGCGATATTGGTGAAATAACAAAGTTGAATTAGCTGGGCTTATCCTAAACCAATAAGGGTCGAATAATATGTATTTGTTTTCAATATCTACCTGTCGAGTCTTCATAGATTATTGCACATTTTCAATTAAACAAATTAACGTAATAACAACTTGACTGAACCAACAGCTTAGGATTTCTATGGTAATGCGTCAACTTATTAAACTATTTCCTTATTCTAAATTGTCAACATAGTATAAACAAGATTATACATTACTGAAAATTAAGCGATTGATTAAATAATAGACGGTACATGTTGCTGTTACATTTTATAAAAAAAAATATAATAATATGTTTTTTTTTGGTGTGTTTGATTTTTGTCCATACATTATAATCTTGGGAAATATAAACTATATATTCTGCCTCTTTACTATATAACTTTTAATAGAATTTATACGAAGTTTCCCTTTTGTAAGTTGGTCGACTATTACTCGTTAACTTGTAAAGCCTACTTAGCTGTGATAGTTTTCCTGTTAACTTCGTATTTTTTATTATAGTTACTCCGCACCAGAACATTTTGAATTTTATATGTAATTGATCTTACAATTCAGGTGAAATTAATATTAATTTGTCACTATTCTTCTAACTGTCTAACTTACAGCACTTTTCACTTAATTTCAGAAACTTTAAAATCGCAGTTTCATACCTCAATTTGCTATGCTCGACGTCTAGGCAGTCATAGCGTCTCGCCAAACTCTGATCTCTTTTATTTACTTCAGCACTACATTTATATTCAAACACAATTCGATGCTCGATCCTTCTCAAGGTATAAACTTGATTACTGTAGCGAGATTGTGGACAGACAGCTCGTGTTAAGGGTGATATAAGCCTCGATACAGGCGCCAATAGAATCAAAAAGCTTTTCAATATATATCCGGAATTTAATTTCTGGGAATTTCTGCATATTTCTGAATTGAGAATTCCTTTAAGCAAATACTAAAGTACCAGACTATGTCCTCAGACTTCTCCGAAAAGAACGAGACGGAGCGATACTTGTGTTTACTATGTAAAATATAAAATTTAAAAAAAGGACGGTATAGGTGCTGGGCAAGCCTACTCCACCTAAAAACAGTGTCCCAGATACTGCAGCGTCCGAATCGTCCCTTCATCCATCTAGTGTGAGTGATGGTGCCACTGGACGCTGTATAAATCATCTCATTACATAGACCCAAGACAGGTTTTTTATATGCGTAAAGTCTCGGGTTTGAATCCTAGCATGTACCCGTAGCTTTGTTTTAAGATTTTGTACCCGCAGGATTTTAACGCTGTCTATCAATTTGTCAAGGCATATTTATATCCATCTGTCTTACCATTAAAGGTGTTTGTTTATCTTTTGAACTATCAATTTATAATGAATACTTTTGAAACTCATCATAACATAACATGTCGATAATAAATGAGTACTGTTGACTATACTAACTTTGACATTAAAGTAGTAAGAATTTATTGCCAATTAATAATGAAGACATGAGTTTATGAATGTGTTAGGAACATTTTTTATTTTTTGCGAATTTACTGTGATATATCCTGATCCCCTGGCCTAAATTTCAGAAAAAGGCCTAAAACAAAGGAAAAGGCGTTATGTATCAAGATCTGAATGATTGTAAACAAAAGAAAATGTTATGGCTTCTTAACAATGCCTCAAAATAAATTAAAGCTATCGCCTGCAACTATCTGACTGAAAACAAGTCTTAAAAGCACTTGTCGTGCTATTTAAAAAGGCAAAAATCATATTTTATTCAGTGCATGAAGGTGATATGAATGTCCATCATCATTCAAAACCATGAGGGGTTTTTCCATAATCGCCACGCTTGGCAGGCGGGTTGGCGATCGCAGTATGCGGTTGGAATCTCAGGAAGACGCTGCTGCCCATCTCCTGGTAATTTATTTCCTTAGTCGCCTTCTACGACATCCACGGGAGGAAATGGAGTGACGCTATTCTTAATTCGACGCCACACGGAAATGTCCATTGCACCTTCATTTGCGAAAATCTAGCTCCTTGAACATATTACTTTATAACCTTTGCTAGCTCCTGCCTGCTTTTGATGAATAATTGAAATGAATGAATGACTTATATTGCGCTCATTATCACCTTCATGCGCGGCGGTCAGCAGTTTTTTTTATTGTCGTGGCCGGAGAAAAATGCATTTCCCACAAGTTTCTTATTTTTTGCAGTTGTTGTGGAAGTAGTAGAGACGGCAATTAATTTCATACAATGTAATGTGTTTAACAAAAACGGCAATAGAAACAAAAATAGAAATAAAGAGAAGGCTGTTTATTGCTCGTGGACAGAGGACGTTGCAGATCGAGGTAGCTGCATAGCAAGTGCATTACTAAGATTTGTGGAAATTGACAATGTCTGTCAAATCGGATTCTTGTGCAGGCTAGAACAAAAATTTTAACATGATTGCCTTGTACATGTAAAGACAAAAGTATTTCAAAGTGACTGATCATACATACAATACATGTATGATCAGTCACTTTGAACAGTTTTAGGGACGGTGTCAAATGGATGCGGGTAGAGACTCCTACCTTTTTAAAGAGAGGTACGATGAAATTAAATCTTTCAGAATGGTAAATATTTTGAAAAAAACCGTCTAAGTGCATTGTAGAGTTCCGGAGAAGGAGGGGATTTTTACCTGCTCTACAGAACTAACAATATCATCAAAGTAATAAAAAATTTGTAAAGAGTTTTTCTTTCAGAATTAATATCTTTAATGACAATATATCTACAACAATATCAGATATAACTATCTTACAATATTTATAAAACTAAAATTGAAACGTCTACAATAAACCGTTAGGCCGTACTCTAACGAAAATTTGCTCTTTAAAGCTTAATATTCCGGAAATGGATCCTTAAATCGAAAAATGGTTTTCATACACCTACACCTACTACACACTGTAGGCGAGAAAAAAAAATTGTATCCGTAATTTAGATGTAGGAGGATTTTACCCTAAGAATTTATTTTTACTTTAGTCGTCTCAATTTTGTAAATATGTGTCTCGTATAAGCTATTGGTTTTCCAATGAATAGTAAAACAATAGAACAAAACTAGAAAGTTTTAAGGATTATATCCTACCGTTCTATCGGCGTGCTAACACAGCTTTCTAGTATGTACATTATGTCGTCTCTGAGCTAAGCTGCGGACGGACGAATGGACGGACGGACGGACGGATGGACGGACGGATGGACGGATGGACAGACAGACAGACATGGCAAAACTATAATGGTTCCTTGTTAACTATGGAACTCTAAAAAATGGTGGACCTGTCAGTTTAGTAGTTGAATGAGTACCTCGAAGGAAACTATGGCACCATAAGTTCGTTTCTTTTATGAATCCATACTAACTTTTCGGAGATTTTAGCTTTTTGTAGATTAAGAAGGTGTTATCTTTAGTTTTTTTTTGGCTAAGAAGGTGTTCAGTTTTTTTGCAATAACATTTTTTTAGACCTCGATCATTTACCATGATTTTATCTTCGGTTCAATTTTAAAGCCATTTCCAATCTGTCTACGTAGGTTCTACGGAAGTATTATTTTGAAATTAATCGTCCCAGCCGTGAGCACAGTTGGCGAAAACCTACGAAAATGACAACAGTCTTAATACAAGGCCGAAGAGCCAGTATCGAACAAAAAAAGAAACCTCCGGGTGTACTTTGGCAACTGGGAGTAATATAATACGCTCAAAGAGCCGAAACGAATTTTCAACGGTCAATAAATTGAAAACGGGGGCACCTATGAATTTATGCTCGCATGTAAATTTTGTAATCGAGACATGAATCGGAGCCCGCTGCCTATAATTAATTTTGCAGGCCCCCGTGAGCTCAGTTTTTGTTTGTTTGTGGGGATCCAGAAGTAGATAAAGGAATACGAGCCGAATGGCGATCTAAACATACGGTCTTATTTATAAAAACACCATTCCTTTAAGACAATTCTGAACGCCTATTTAAGTTATCTATGGTCACGTCTTTTCTTTACCAAAGACTATTTAAGCTGCGTCTGAGGACTGTTTTAAGAAATCGCGTTTTTACAAATAAGACTGTTACAGTTTAACTGAGCATTGCGGTTCGTAAGGCGAGGAAACCGCTGAATATTTTCGTGTGAACCAAACGTCTTCTGAAGTAAATTATTTATTTTTCATCCCCCCATCTCGGAAAGAGTATTGTTGGTTTTCGATATCTACTTGCAAAAGCCGTTTTTATCCGTTAGAGGCTACAGTAAATTGAATTTAGAACTTCGTGTGCACTAAGTTTGTACATTCAAAACATCATTAAACCTATTTACTTCTACCCCTATAGTGCCGCATTTATCATACAACTTTTTTTAATTTGTTAAAAACTCAGACTTGGAACTTTCTTTGCATTTTTCGAGGAAATGACTCGCTGAGGTGGGTTAAAAAGTTGCGTGTTGCACTCGAGTGCAAAGATTTTTCACCTCGTGCTCTGTTGATTCTTTCGCTTACGCTCAGGATTCTAATTTTTGAATCACTCGCTGCGCTCGTAATTTTAGAATCCTTCGCTTGCTCGGGCATTAAAATTGAGGACGCGGTTCAAAATCAACTTTGCTCTCTTGTAAAACAAATAACTATAGTTACAGTATTTGACAGTCTTCAACTTGTAAATTCAGCTATTTATTAACAATGACATCTTTTTAACCTTGATCGGCTGAAACAAACCTCCAAAAGGTGCCCATCATAAACATAGTTTGGTATTACTTCATAATAAACAACATGCTGGATTGCAATAAAACTTTGCCAATAGAGAATGCAAATCGAGGTTTGATCATGTTTAAATCAAGAATAAATTAAAGTTAATGGCACTGGAAGGTGGATACGGGAGATCCTGATGGACGACAGCATACTACTCGAACTTAGATTTATTTGGTCGGTCTTGATGAAGTCTTTGGTAAAATGTGATCAGGGTATGATGGCAGGGAAAGAAAGGGTTACCCTTTTGTGTTTGCGGAGAGTAGCAAATCTTTCGACTTCATCTACCTTTCAGTCCCATCATCAGACACTGGTCTGGATATTTTACAAAATGACTTGTCGAACCAACCAAGTAAGCTCAAGCTCGACAGGTCTGATTTTATCCACTGAGGAGTTCCAGCGCCTTCTACATAGTTCTCCCATAAGGACTTATTTGGAGTCGCTTTAGGTAAATGATTGATTTGATTATTTTATACTTTAGTGATAGTTCCACAAATATAATATATTGATTCCTCCAAACCACGAGGGAGGTCTATGTCTTGCAGTGGGCGTCAAAGAGCTGATGATGATGATGAATATGTCGATTGATTATGCTAAAATGCTAAACATAAAGTGGTTTATCGTGTACTGAGCTGAAAGAGACATTTTACTTCACCGCTGTAATGAAATTGTTCATTAAGGTGTTTGATGCATATACATCGGACATGCTCCCCAACAGGAGATGAAATTAAGGTAGTTACAAAAAAAATATAAAATCAAAGAAAATTAAAATTTAATGTGGTTTATCTTACTGGATGCTCTGATAATATTACACAATTAAACTGTTGAGTCATTCATGGTAAAACATAACTTAGAAACTATCGGTGATATCGCTTTATAGTGCTCAAGAGCATTAAACACACCGCGAATGTTCACCTTTTGATCACTATCACAATTTTCGAGCCGCCGATCTTTTTTTTTGTCAACCGATTAATGTAAAATTAGTCCAAGGTAATCTCTGCTTACTAATGGAAACGTAATCTCAAAAATGATGTACTTTCTTATGATTTCTATTTTGACGTATGTCAATATAAATCGTGCAGACCTGATAGGGTATTCCGTAATGGTAATGTGTGGTCTTTAGATATTTGAGTGTAAATTATTTACAGCTCTTTTCGAAGATGATCGGGGGTTAAAACAGTATAAACTGATCTGAACTTGATAGTTGTCAATGATTGTGTCAAGCAACGTACTTTGAAGTTTGTTCAGTTTTAGCTGCTAAACTTGATAATGTGAACTCTTGGATAATGTACACGTTCTGTAGGCCAAATTTAATACCGTTTATAAACCCATCTAGACTTTCAAGATAAGTGTTAATAAATTTATATTGCTTTTCGATTGCACTTTCTATTCGTTTCATCAAATTGAGACTTTTTCAAATTTTCTATTCATTTGTTGTTTTTGTTGTTTTACCAAAATAAAAACTACTGTGGGGTCGGGCAGCAGACATTGACACGATCTTCATCTTACAGAAGAGAGCGATCCGATTTATTTACAAGCCAGTTAGGAGGGGCTCGTTAAGGGATTTCTTTAAAGAACTAACATCTTAACAGTTGCAAGTCAATAAAGTGATGAAAATATGATGTATGTTAGAAACAACATCAGCAATTTCGAAAATGTTGGTAGCCATCACAATATTGATACTAAAAATAAACATAAATTGTCATTTCCACGTTTTAGACTTGCAAAAGTTAATACATCCTTTATGGGGCACTGTTCTACAATAATATTCCTCAAGATATATTAGAGTTACCACCGACGCAGTTTTAAAAATGTATTAAGCATATCCTGTGCAAAAAAGCCTATTATAACATTTATAACATTAAGGATTATTTGGAAGTCAAGGATGTCTGGTATTTAAATAATGTTAAAAGGAACGATTGTATCTCGTGTAGTGTAACTTTAAGTAGAAAACTCTGTTAATCAAGCAAAACTGTTTTGAAAAGAATAAACGTGGATTTTCTTTGTTAGCTTCTTCTCCGCATACTCTATTAATTGTGAAACTAACAGCTTTGACGTTCATTAAGTAAACATTTTGTTTTGATAGTGAATAAAACTTTTGACTTTGACTTTGTATAACGTGCCGTAAGCATGCACCAAGTAAGAATTATCAATTAATGGGAGATCTTCCATCGATGAGAATTAACTCGGAGCCATCCAAATATTGTGATTCTTCGAGCCGGACTCATAGTTATCATATTTCTTGTTTTCTTCGTTATACTAATATTTCGTCATATTTTAGCATGATTAAAAGCCGTATATTATCAATATTTTGAATACCGTTTACGTTGCTCTCTACGAAAGATCTTTAGAACGGCATATCTGTACCGTCATCTGACTCCAAGATACTCGTTTGCTTCTTGTTCATCCACAATATTTTTAAGAGTATTGTTTGTAAAAACACGACACCTTAAAACAACTTAAAAATTCAGTTACAATTCAAATTATGGTCTATCTCTTTACCCAAATCATTCGATTTCAGAAGCGTTTCAGAGAAATCATATTTTTAGGGTTCCGTACCTCAAAAGAAAAAAACGGAACCCTCATAGGATCACTTTGTAGTCCATCCGTCCGTCTGTCTGTTAATCTGTTTATCTCGGGAATGCGTGAATGTATTGAGTTGAAATTAAAAACACATTCAAATCTACAGTTCCTTGAAGCTATAAAAAATTCAAACTTCCAGGTTAACCTAAAAAAAGATACGGCCCTTTATGCTGCGAAAAACGTATATTTCGACACTCAAGGGAATCAAAATTTATAGCGTACAACTATGAACTATTGGCAATATTATCGTTTTATACGCCGTGCTGTGTGGCGCCGGATTAAGAATAGCGTCACTCCCTTTCCTTCCGTGCATGTCGTAGAAGGCGATTAAGGAAATACATTACCAGGAGACGGGCAGCAGCGTTTTCCTAAGATGCCAACCGCATACTGCGATCGCCAACCCGCCTGCCAAGCGTGGCGATTATGGCAAAACCCCTCATGGTTAGGAAAACCATGAGGGAGGCCTATGTCCTGCAGTGGGCGTCAAATGGCTGATGATGATCGTTTTATACTGCAAGTGCAGGGAAAAATCTGCTAACTAAATGTTTGTAATTAAATCATAAAAAAATGTCTTTCTCCAGAAAAGCTTGCGAGACTTGATTCCTGAACTGTTTATAATATATAAGTACCTATAAATTTGTACCTAGTCCTCGGTGGGCGAGTCAAACTCGCACTTGTCCGGTTTTTTATCAATCCTTTCCTTCCCTTTCAATTTGTAAAACTATTTCCCAGTACCAAGATATCTGTTTAACTTTGGAAAGATTTCATCCCAGAAGGAAGAGCGACTCATAGTTTCTATTAATAAAGTTTTATTACTTTCTACAGAAATGTCTTCAACTTCGCTTGCTAATCATTGAGTGTCGTGTAATTATAACTTTGGCAATGACTACGGTTGCCTCCATAAAATATTGTAATAAATAAATAAACGGGGATTACGAAGTCAAACTTTGCTAACAACGTAACAGCGTTGTATTGTTCTCGGGATACGAAATTGTGTTCAACACCTGATATTACATGGAACAGATTTTGTATTTCCGTTCCTCAGCTAGTTAATTAGCTGTTGTGTTATCAAACAAGTGGAGATTTGTGAGCTTCGTAATAGTTATTAAATCACACAGAAGGTTACCGCTGCAGTTAGTCCTGGAACATTACTTATTCTTACGTTATTATCTGAACATAGTCTTGTTAGGGTTCCGTACCCAAAGCGTAAGGGACACTATTACTAAGACTGCATTGTCCGTCTGTCTGTTTGTCACCAGGCTCTATCTCATGAACTGTGATAGCTAGAGAATTGAAATTTTCACAAATGATGAATTTCTGTTACCGCTATAAGAATAAATACTAAAAACAGAATAAAATAAATATTTGAGTGGGGCTCTCATTCAAAAAACGCAATTTTTTCGCCGTTTTTTGCTCGATATTAATAACGGCAACAAGTAGGCGCTTGAAATATTCACAAAATATTTAATTTTATATTCACTTTCAAAATAAATAATTACAACAGACGAGATTTTTTGCCGTTTTTTTTGCTCAATATTAATAACGGCAACACATAAACGCTTGAAATATTCAAATATTGTATAAATAATGGTAGAGAGCCCGTCGTGCGTGAGTCCAACTCGCGCTTGGCCGGTTTCATCTTCTGGTCTGGCGACTGGCACTAGTCTATTTGTGAGTATATTGAAATAAGTTACAAATAGTTCAATTGTAATTAAATTTAACTATAGTAGCTACTTACTGTTTTCGTTTTGACTTTAAAAGGATTCGTTAACAAATACTTAACATGAACTCGCGTCTGTATCCCAGAGGGGTAGGCAGAGACCAGGGACTGCCATTTGCCACGATCTTGATAATCACTTACGCTTCCTCAACATTCATTAATGGTTGCATGCACGCACGCCGGTTTCGGGTACTTTTTATCTTGCCTTTAGCTAATACACATTTGGTTGAAGTATGTCCGCCTGAGACGTTCATTACCGGCTATTCCACCCAGATTCACTCGATATATTGGTTTCGTCAATCTCTTTTTCCTTTATCCTTTTTTTATACTCTTCAGTTAAGATACACGAATCTATATGCAGCTCACAGGGTAGATAAAAATATACAGTAAGTTTTAATAACTCTCTCTCCATGACACAGTATATTTTGTATGGTTTTTAATAACTTGCGATTAATTCGCGTTTTATAAAAGTCATTGCGCTGGACAATGTTTAAATAATGTTGAATTTCCGTTTCCCAACTATTATAGAACCACCGCAAAAATTACTCTTGGTCAGTAGTAGTACAACGTAATTCTGAAAACCTATTTAGAGGCTAAAACACGGCACGGTTAGCCAGAGGTCGCGGGTCAAGTCCCGGCATGGGTGGAATTTTTAGCAGCTTAGATAGCTTTTTAAAATTGTCCACAGCACGGGTTAGTGCAACAAAAAGAACATAACGATGTAATTCATCAAATAGTTCTATATCCACTACCTATATGTTATACTTAAGTAAGTATGTATATTAAACATATTTCGATTTTTCCTTGCTTCTATAGACCACAGGATACATATTATGTAATTTCCAACTGTTTCCGAGTCTCCCCCAAAACACAAAGTTGCTCTTGGTTCTTCCATAAATTACTGAAATATATTAGGTATGTATTAGAAAAGCAAATTATGCCTTCGCCCAAAAGAAAGTTAAGAAACAAGCCAAAGATTACATAGCTCAAAGAAACGACCGCCATTTCATTTCATTTTAATAAGGAAAAGTTCCATCAGCCTTCGGATTTCCAAAGTAAACTTGAAGGAGAAATAAGATTCACTCGATGCCGCCGCCGCTTCTATTTTTGACGTCGCGTGGGCATCACTGACTTGAGTTTACAGCTTTCCTGCATAAAATCCCAATCGTCGTCGAAACTAAACCCCGTTTTTAGGGTTCCGTAGTCAGACAAGGAACCCTTATAGTTTCGCCATGTCAGTCTGTCTGTATTTCTGGTACTAGTCAGCTCTGATTTGGTATGTGTATACACAGTTATAACGCCGATTAAGTTAAAGAATAAAATATTGGAAACAATATTGTTTTTACCCTACCTCCCCTATTATGAAAGCTGGGATGCTTTTTTTCTCGTCTACCCCATCATGTGGGGCATCGTTAAATTGGTCGTTGAAAAATATTGTGGGTGTACGATGACCATTATTGATTTAGGGTTCCGTTTACGAAATATTAAGCTTTAAAACGCTAGTTTTTGTCCGAGTAGGGCGTCGCTCAATCTCCTAGCTAAACGGTTGATTGTAGAAACGTGAAAAAAATCAGGATAGTAATACAGGGTAAGACATATAGTGAAATTAAAAGAAAAAGTATTACGGATAAGTGGGCTTTACTAGTTAACGAGTAATAAGCAACCAACTTATAGAAGAAAAATTTCGTACAAAATCCATTGAAAATTACTTCGATGAAGTTGTTAGTTCTGTAAAGCAGACCAAAAAACCCTCTTTCTACGGAACCCAACACTGCGCATGGCCCGACACGCACTTGGCCAGTTTGTCATTAATAATAATAATAATACATCCTTAATACAGCCTTGATACGTCCCACTGTAGGGCACAGGCCTTCTCTCAGGGAGATAGTATGAGCTTAACCACCACGCGTGCCCACTGCGGATTGCCGATTTGAAGCGCTGTGGTAGCTCAGACTCTCAGGTTTCCCCACGATGTTTTCCTTCATGGTTAGCGAGTGGTCTTACTTAGAAAACAAAGTCATAGGTACGTGCCCACTCTGGGAATCGAACCTGGGTCTCTTGCTTCCGAGTCCAATGTTCTACCCACTAGGCTACCAACACTCTAATAATAACATTAATATTAAATAATGTTTATTTATTTTTAAGGTAATGAGATCCAAGAAAGTACACAAAATACATTAAGCCCAGTTGTAACATCCCGGTTATATTGTTATATATATAAGCATATTCGAACCAGGTTCTGAACCGCATTCATCGTCAGCCATTTTTACGCACACTGCAGGACACAGGCCTCCCTCATGGTTTTCCCTAACCATGAGGGGTTTTGCCATAATCGCCACGCTTGGCAGGCGGGTTGGCGATCGCAGTATGCGGTTGGAATCTCAGGAACACGCTGCAGCCCGTCTCCTGGTAATTTTATTTCCTAAGTCGCCTTCTACGACATCCACGGAATGAAATGGAGTGCCGCTATTGTTAATCCGGCACCACACGGATAACCGCATTCTATGTACCTAAATGACGAGATTTTTCAATATTAGGAAATGCTTAAATAGGGTGTAACCGTGTAATCAATAACAAAATATCTTCGTCTTAGACTATTGCACACTTATGATCATCAAAATGTAGTAGAGTTGATGGAGGCACCAAAACTGATAATTTGGCTTCTTTTATTAACTTTGAAATAAAATCGATGAAATATGGCACAGCGGCTTCGTAATGCAAAGTAGGTTTGTCATCATCGGTATCATTTGTCAAACGGCCTGTCAAATGAAGACTCCTCTTTAATAAGATAGCTCCCGGGTCTTATTGAGCGAAATAGGTACTGTGCGTCTGTACAGGACCTATTTAGGTCAATAATACCCAACAATAAGGCTGATCAATGTTGAGAACATTGCTTTATCAAGATGCTTCGTAGCAAAAGTAGCCAGAAACATAATAATATAATGTCAAATTGAGAGACTGCATGGGTGCCATATGGCTAGCGGTGATAGCGCAGTGTGATTGTTTATTTAAATTCGTGTGTAAGATAAGATAAGAAAATTCTTTATTGTACTCACTAGAAAACAATGCCTTATTTTAAGTTATTGTTATTTAAAGTTCTTTATTATCATAATTTCTTTATACAACATTAAAAACCTAGTGTGAATTTGTCCTAGGCAGAAACCGTCTTAATTAGGAAGGCTTATCAGGCTAAGTATTATTAGTAAGCCTATTATAAACATTAATGCAAGAAGATTACACTTTTTTATACATATTGTTATGCCCACATCACTATTTAATGAACAGTACAAAAAGAGGTATGCGCACTTTGTAGCAATGCACATTTATAATATACCTGATTAGTTATGGATACTTATTAAATTAGACTTAAGTTGTACTAAGTTAACATATACTAGGCTAAGGCTAAGGCTAAGGCTGACTTGAACCGCCTTATTTTGAGTACTTATTAGGTTCCGTATATCTTTTTTATTTTTGGTCTTAAATGTTTAGTTTTTAACTTTTGGATTTGTAGCAGCAATAATACTCATTGGTTGTGAAGGCAACATTCTGAGGAGACCTCAATTTACTAGGTTATTACATAAGTCAGCGCTTGAAAGAGTCAATTACTCTCTCTTATGCCTATGCCCTGTACTAGGAACATTTATGCTTATACAGTATACACATAACCATATTATACACGCATAAGCAGAACCTGCAGTCCCACTGCAGGGTTACTTGATAGAGTAACGTTCTAGAATATTCGTAAAGAGACGCTGATACTAACCAAACTAGAATTATTTCGTATACTAGCTGACCCAGCAAACGTTGTTTTGCCATATTAATTAGCCTACGACCTATTCTCAGACCTATCAAATATACACCAAAAATTTCATAAAAATCGGCGAAGCGAAGTAAACAAACTCTGTGATTTTTATATAATATAAGACAGTGTGTAGTCTAGGTTGATGTATTTGGTATATTGCTTAATTTGTCATATGTAATACATACAATAAAGAATATTCTATCTATCTAGGTATTAGGTAGATCTTTCATAATGGTACTCAAATAGGTACACAAGCGCCACTGCCACGCAGATACAGTGGTGCGCCTAAGTACGTGCGTAGTAAGTGTTAAAACGCCGGTCCTTTTGTTTTTTTTTTTGTATCAAAATAAAAACATTTTGACGGGCGACCGAAACGTGACCATCCGGGAAATGCATTTTTATTACATTTTTAAAAATGGCCGAACAGCTACCAACTTACTTGTTTACTACAAATCAACGATTACCGAACCGCGTCCAGACCATGTATCCGTCATTGTGGTAAAACCATTGTTCAATGACCTCAAAGCTTATGGTATTTTTTTAGCCCCCATGGACTTAAGCGAGATGTTATGTAACCTTTATGTTACACGAGAACCGAACCTATAATTTTTCATTCCGTGCGGTGGTTATTGCGTGGTGCGCGCACAAAGAAACAGAGTGAGACAGACATACAGACAGAGACAAAATTTACAGATTTATTACATGTATATACAGATTTTCTGTCTTTGTGAAGTTAGTTTATTAGGCGAAACATTAACTAAAACCAATTGATTTTAATTATGAGTTTAATACATCGGTTCCATAATTTAACACTTCATTTTGGTTTCTAGATCGTATGAAAATCGACGTAGCCTATACTTCTGAAATTGAATTAGGGATTTCATATTTCAACTAACATAATTTATGTACAACAATACAAGAACATCTGGGCAAAAGCCCTGCACACTTATTGAAACAATATAACACACTTGCAATGTTCTTGAAAAACTACTCGTACAATACTTCCTCGCATTTTGCTAAGTAAATTCATTTTACATGGAGAGTTCAGTTTTCTGTGCGAAAAACATTGAGGTAAAAACTGCTGGGCTTTTCCATTTTTAACTTTCTTACAGAGAAATCTATTTTTATGAAAAAAAATAAACATGCATTATTTTGCGTAATAAAATAAATATCGAACTGTTTTCTTTTTCATTTTCTCTCAGATATATCTAACATACGCAGTGTTGCCAGTTTCTGGCAGGCCAAAGTTGCCAAAGTTTTGAAAAAAAGTATCCCAAATCGCAAGAATATCCTGCCACGTAGCCCAAAGCGCCTAAATGAGAGGTCTATGAAGTGGAGGAGGAGGCGGAGACAATGCAGAGTTATTTCTAAAGTGAACATTTCCTGAAACATGTCGATTATTGTTTGTCATTTAAAACAACTTTTGTTCTACCACTTCCGATTTTTTTTTTGTTTAGCTTATAAACTAAAAATTCACAAAAAATACATAAATTTGTGCATTTTTTCTGCTTTGTAGATATTGCCTAGAATCACATGTGTTGCATAGAACGGACATACTTTTATGCAAGACAACGATTTACTGAGGTCAGCGACATAGGCAGAGCGCGTACCGAAAAATATAAACCAGAGAAAATACTCCTAGAACAAAAGTTGTTGCAACACAAAAACTCTAATTGGGGTGTTTTTTATTCAGAAAAAAGTCTGTATTCCTGACTATTTAATTTACTTAACGATCCCTCGATACGGATAAGCCAGTAATTGCTGAAAACCGCGATACTAGACACCTTTTACATAGTTATATATTCAACGTGTCTAATCGCGATTATTTGTTAGAGAAAAAATACTATTGACCCTTTTGTGTCCTTGCGTATACGTTTGTTGGACGCATGAATGAAATAATATTTTATTGTGGTAACCTTTAACGACCTCGCCCCTACCAATCTCAAATTATTAATCCTGTAACACAATAGCTGGCTTCGGAGATAGAGAAGGTTGGAATGGCCTGGATTGTTTCGTGTTAATGTATGCACAGTCGTGTAAATATATACTCAGGGACGACAACATGGCCTGATACACACTATAGGCCTAGATAGGCTCTTAATGAGTGAACGGACAAAAAAAATTAGCATCGTTCTTTACACGAAGTATTTGACTTTATTTATCTATAGTTTTTTATTAGGAATTTTACGAGATTATCTGTATTGTATACGAGAAATCTATAACTTCAGAATAAGAGTAAAATTTTACAGAACATAAAAGCGCAAACACTCGTTAAAAGTATCAGTTTTCGGTTCAAGTTTTAAGCTAATGTACCTTTCGGTTTGCTCTCAACAATTACAGTAGCAGGAGTGTTATTATAAGTTTGATACTTAGCGTGCATGTGCATTAGAAGTTTTCTGTTAACTATATATACTCTTTAATGATTATTGCTACGGAGCCCGAGAATAACTTTCATCCAGCTATAGTGTACGGGTTTAACCACTTCGCTAACCAAAATCCGTCTTCGTATGGTTACGGGCTTAGATGCAATGCATATCAAGGTTCATAACTGATTTTAACTGATGGTATTTGAAGGGTTCTGTACCCAATGGGTGTCCGTGCATCCGTCTGTCAACAGGCTGTATCTCATGAACCGTTACAGTTAGACAGTTGGAATTTTCACAGATGATGTATTTTTGTTGCCGCTATAACACAAATATAAAAAACAGAAAAACAAAATAAATATTTAAGGCTTCCATACAACAAACGTGATTTTTTTGGCCATTTTTGATCGATTTTAATAACAGCAACAGGTAGAGGCTTTAAATATTCAAATGTTGTATAGATAATGGCACGAAAACCTTTGTGTGCGACTCCAACTCGCACTTTGGCGGATTTTATTTTATTTTAATGCTTGGCAAATACATGACTTTGACTTCGTATGAGCGTATTTTGCGTCTCATTGGCGTGGGACTTGCCTGGGTCTTCAGAATTTAGTTAAGTTATAGTAACAAATATAATAAGTTTAATTAAGCGGAGGTCGTGGGTTCGAATCCCAGCATACCAAGACTTTGTTTTTTTAACTTATGTCTATTTGTGAATTTGTAGTAGCAATATTACTCGCTAACGGCATAGGAAAACATCATGAGGAAACCTGAGTGTCTGAGGTGTTCACATACCTCAGCACTAGAAATTGCTAATCCGCGGTGGACACACGTGGTGATTAAGCCCATAATTTCTCCCTGTGAGAAGGCCTGTGCCCTATAGTGGGGCGCGTGTAGGCTGCGTTATTATACAATTATTTGTCATTGGTGGCGACAGTTTGTGAATTATTTTGAGTGCCTGAGGCCAGTCACATGGGTCGGACAGGAAAGCGAAGAGGCTGGTCAGGACGCAAACAGTTGCTAGACTCTCGAGCCCGTAACGAGGGCGGGATGCAATTTGTACGATTTAATGATTGTCGTTGACTTACACCGGTTCTTTGCTGAAGGTTTAAACTGGGTCTAGCACATTTCTTTGTTTCTATTTTGTTAGAATATTAATAATTTTTTGCAACAAATACAAACTTACTTTCAATCAGTAAGCGTAACAAATACGAAAATAGGTTTAGGAACGTTAATAGATACTAACTCCTTTAATAGACTGGTAATATTAATAGACGGTAGGAAAATTGTAGACTGGTCGTGTAGCTTAGCTAACGGTAACTCATTCGTCATGTTTTTCTTATTTGTTTATAAGGAGTTCCGTGGGGTGCTTGCTTAGAACAAGACTAGAGTGCAGTTGATCATATTATGCTGGTATCCCTTGCCTGGGATAGCTTTACACCTGAGAATAACATAAGTGTCTTCATATACCAAGACCAAAGTGCACATAACCAGATTTTGCAGATTAATTTCCACGATTGTGCTGTTTCGTTAGGTGCATTCATGTCTGAAGATCAGTCAAGACCAGGGTGTCAATTCTACTAAATACATTGCAGTTCATAGGTCGTTCAATGGGAGACCAAAGACTAGGTTTTGACGCTACGGTATTCTACTAATCTATAACCGACCAATGAACGACATGACAGGTACCGAAGAGCCACATTCGTATTCTCTTGCATTAATGCTGTTCCTTGGTAACTGTCTGGCTGTCAAATCCCTATGCTACTCCTTATTTGACGTTTCATTGAGCCATGTAACTGCATGACAGCTGCATGACAACTGCCATATTGGTACCTTTGAACAATAGTAGCTAATGGAGGTATGACTGCTCATTGATTGTTGTGCCGAACAAGTGAAAAGTGAATAAAATGAATCCCTCTTCGCTCGGATTACGATGGCGTATTCTGGAAATAGCCGACAGAGAGCAACGCCGCCTACAAGAGCGCCGAAACAGAAGACGGTTTCGCGATTCTATTTCGTTTTCTGCAATCCCGGACTCGGTGTTTACTTTCCGCCTTTCCAAATTCCCATTGATACCGGGAGCGGAGGCGGGATGGGATCCCCCCTATAATGAAGGTATGTTACTTATTTACATTCATGACTTCAACATATAGGTGGAGGTGATTAGATTACCTTCTACTAAGTTAATCTTTCTTCTACAGATACTCATTACCCCGTCGTTTCTTGTGACAGCGTCAAATCAGACCCTAGTAGGTCAAAGTGCCCTTCACAATCTCTCCCAGACCTCTGTCTCAAGGTCTTAGAATAAAAACAATAATACTTACTAAATTTCTACCTATTACATTCTTTTATGTTATTAGGTAGGTACTTACTGTGTTCAAGGGCACTGAAACAAGTGACAGTGGCACTGAAACCCCCTTCAGTGTTTAAAAAATATGTAGCGGGCACTGGAGCGGGTTGAGCACAACCTCATCAAATCGAGGCAATATAAGCTCAAACACTTGAATTCACTTGTAATTGTTGTTTTATATTCTACAGAAAATTTAAATTTTCTGGAGTGCTCGGCTATATTGATGGCATGCATGTGACCATCCTTCATCCAGCACTCCCTGAAGAGCAGTACTTTAACAGAAAGTGGTACCACTCCCTAAATGTTATGATTGTAAGTTTACATTTCTGTTTTAGATTTGTGACTCAGATTTAAATGTACCTACTATGTGTGGATGCCAGCGAACCGAGGTCTGCTCATGATGCCAGTGTATGGAAAAGCCACCAACTCAGCCACCACTTTAATTTGCTGCAGAGTGAAGAAGATTCCTATTTACTGGGTAAATTTATGTGTAATTGATTGATTGCTGACAATTTTTTTTATATCTGCTCACATTACAATCAAAATCTACTTACATTGGCCTGTTTAGGGTCCCAGTTTAGGATGCTGATGTGCAATACTAGAATTCAAGACATACTTAGTAACTTTCCCAAAACCCTACCGCCACTGATAGAAAAATAAAATACACTCCAAAAGACTATGGTGATGCCTATCCTCAACACCATTCAGGGACCCCGAAGCATCCCTCCTTCATGGCGCACGTGAGGGCACGCAACACCGTAGAATGCTGCAGTGGCATCTTGAAGGCCTGATTTAGGTAGGTAGTGTTCTTTTAATTACAGTTTTGTGCACTAGCGCTACAAGTCCCATAAAAATACTAATTATTATAACTCTTCCTCAGATGTTGGCTTACCGCTCATGCGCTTCACTATAGCCCGAGCACAGCTAGGCAAATAGCGAATGCCTATGCTACATAACCTGACAAACTAAAGATGCACGCCTTTTGATCCATTGACACCCAAGGAACGAGAAGAGTACCATCGCCAGATTGAGGTAAGATCCGATTTTGTGTAAAAGCTTTATTAGCTAAAATATCACACAAATTAAAAAAAGGGAAGTAATAATACACAATAATTTCTTCGAAATCAAAATCAAAATTTTTTATTCAAAGTAGCACAGAAACTGCGACTTAATGAACGTTACAAGTTAAACTAGGTGACGAAATCGAAATTTAAAAATATATATATATTTCAAACAAATCAAAAGTTTCTATTCAAAGAACTGCAAATTAATGAATGTTACAAGTTAAAGCTCCATAAAGGATGATTTTGCCAGCCTAAATAAAAAAAACGAAAGTTTATGTTTGTTTCTAGTATTTACATTGTTTTGGCTACCTACAGTTTAAAGTTACTGATATTTTTCCTGACGTACATAATATTCTCATACATATATCTACTGACTAGCAACTGTCAGGATTTTAGTTTCTTCAAAGAAACCTCTTAACTAATTCCTAGTGGCATTTGAATCAGTATTTGATTTATTGAATCCATTTTCAGAATTTGAGAGCTGACGCCGAGGACTTCTTGTGCGCAGACAGTGTTGAGCGCAGGCGCCGCGTCAGCAGCGACTTACTCGAGGACCGCGCACTGTAGCGAGCTCGTGTGGAGAGGCTCTGGAGAGAAATAAATGTGACTTAATGGTAAGAATCATAGTTTACTGTAACAACCAAACTATTTTGTTTACTCACTTCAGCTAAAATTTTCTAGTAACTGACTAGTCGCTATCAGACTCCACAATATAACGACGGAGCATAATATTAATAATGAAAACAGCATAACATTAATAAAGCTAATAAGTATGTACAGCGGTGGTAGCCTAGTGGGTAGAACCTCGGACTCGGAAGTGGGAGACCCGGGTTCGATCCCCGGTGCGGGCATGTACCTATGACTTGGTTTTCTAAGTTATGTACATTTGTGAAGTTATAGTAGCAATACCACTCGCTAACGGTGAAGGAAAACATCGTGAGGAAACCTGAGTGTCTGAGCTATTCACATACCTCAGCGCTTGAAATCGCCAATCCGCGGTGGGCACGCGTGGTGATTAAGCCCATACTCTCTCCCTGAGAGAAGGCCTGTGCCCTACAGTGGGACGTATATAGGCTGCTTATGTAAGTATGTACCTACATAATAGAATCGGATGTCATAATAATAACAACAAACCTTTGCAGGAGGAGCTTCTCCCTCTCTCGCGAAGGCGACGCGAACCAGGCAGTCGGCGGGCCGCGCGTGCGCCAGCGTGGCCGTGGCAGGGGTCGGTTCCCTGTCTGCCAGCCGGTGCTCGCACTTGCCAGGCAGGCCCAATTGCAAATGCGGCTCCACTGAAAAAAAATAATAAAAATTACTATTTTGTATTAAATTGTGTTTAATTCCGTGTTTTTTCCATGTTGTAAATAAATATACTAGTACACTGATGGCTTGACTCTGATGACATTATCTATACAGCATTGTTGCGATGGTCTTCAACAAGATCTTAGACATATCTTCTACAAGTAGACAGGGTCCCGTCCCCGTGGCTGAGTTTTTGTTGCAACTATCTTATTTATAAAATAACATAATATAAACTCACGTCTGTATTGTTGAATGCACAAGCGATGGCTCTTCAGCAAGTAGGGAAGGCCCTGAGACGTTTGATGGAGACTACCATGTCAAAGGCCATGGTTCTGAAAGAAATTATTAACTTGTGTTATGAAATTATTTTTTTATGTGGTACACATATCTTGCTAGTGAGCTAATAGCGTGTAATAAAATATGAAAATATGCATACATAAACTCATGCTTGGGTTCTAGAGGAATCGACAGAGACCAAGGTCTGCACACAACAAAACCTCTTTCTCTTTGTCAATATAAGGTGATATAAGGTAGTTGCTGCGTTCGGGCAGGCAGTGGTAGCAGAGCGGTAGAACATCGGCTTCTCATTTTGGAGGTTGCTGGTTAGAATCCTAGCTTGTACAAATGACTTTTCTAAGCTACATACATTTGTGAAGTTGTAGTAGCAATACCACCTGCTAACGGTGAAGGAAAACATGGGGAGGAAATCTTAGTGTCCGAGTTATTTATATACCTCAGAGCTTGCAACGTACAATGGCCCAACTATGACGCTAAGTGCGGAAATCTCAGGTGTAGCTAGACTAACTAGTTACTGCATCTGTTCACTAAGACACTGAAAATGCAAAAAGAATGTCAGTACCTGTCGTTCCTTGCCTGCACAGTTCTGGAAGATGAGGGCGAGGTCGAGGTATTCTATTCTATTTCTTGTAGTAATGGCAACCAGAGCCGATGTCGACAAATTCTGCCAAAGTCACGACACTTGACACGAGCTGACCGTGGCAGCCACAATGTCAATGGTTCTCTGAAAAAAGTTATCAATTTGAGTTATGGAAATTATCGCTTTCCTGTGGCAGTTAGGCGAATACTACTCGGTAAATATGCGCTCTCCTGCCACAGGTGCCTGGCTTTACTGCGGCCCTCAATGGTCCGGTTGCAGTGGCCCAGTGCCAGCTCCGGATTTTCCTCGAGGAAAACCACCAATGTTTGTTCTGCACTCACCAAAGCCTCTAGATATAAAGAAGTGATGAGAAACATTAACCGAATGAACATTTATACCAACTTGCTTCGTTACTCACATTTCTCGCCGATGTCGATGCCCAATAAATACACAAACACTTATATTCAATTCAATTCCGCTTTGTGGACTCCTGCACTGATAGTTTTGAAAAGAAAAGTTTACCTAACCGACGACGACGTAGGTACGAAAAAGATTACTTTGACATTTTGTTTTTTTTTTCACGCTTGAGTTGGATAGCATTACAAACAGCCAAATTTCTAACAAATAAATGCCGTTTGGATAGCTTTGTTATAACCATGACCCTCAAAAGATTATCAAACGTATAAAGACTAAAATATACGTCATTTATTGGAGATATAATCCTTACAAACAACGTTTTTCTGCTTCGAATATTATGGTAGGATTTCAAAATCACAAAGTGGCAATACCGATTGTGTCATTGTGCGTTGTGACTTGTGCGACTTCGAGTAGTGGCAATACTGTTTGGCTAAATGGCACGGTTCATTGACCGCACAGAGTAGGACGTTTAAACTGCAAGAGCATGACAGCAGCAAGACAACGGCATGACTAGGATCATACAGCATAAGGGCCAGAAAAGCGTAGTAGAATACCGTTTCAGCAATGTCGTTCGTTAGCATTGTTGCTGTCATGCTCATGCTCGAATATTGTTTGCAACTTAAGAGAATTGACGCCCAGATTGCACTAGTTCACGTCATTAAGGTACCTATTCTGCCTGGGACAGCCATAAACCCTACAATTTCTCGATTTCTGTACAATCTGTACACCTCGCGTTTTCTTTTGAAGAGTTTAGTAGTGCGTTAAGGGAGTCTAAGATCAGGTACCAATGAAATGTCACCGTCTAGGCATGGCATAAGACTAGCAAGCCTACCTTCCATTAAAAATAATACCTAACTTTGGCCTTTGCATTCGGACACTGTAGTGCCTGGGACATTGTTTTTCAGATGGATTAGGCTCGCCCAAAAATAATACCTAGATATGGTGTAAATAATGTGTAAATGTGTTCTGAATCTGGAAAATTTTATAGTCTATTTCTGCAGCACTGGATGGAAAAATTAATTATTTCTCATCTCAAATTAATTGTTTTTATTGTCAGTTTTAAAGATTACTTCATATTTGGGCCACTGTAGCCAAGTGAATAAAAGTTGAAGTAAAATGCGCAATCTCCTAGAAAACGCCATTTAGACTTGTTTTTTGATGACATAATTTTATTATGTAAACCCGGAAACTAAATTCGCATTCTACGAAATTGAAATTGGTAGAGCAATTTCGCAGCCTTTAAGTAAATTGATGTCTATCAAACAACGCCACTCCAAACAAAAACAACGTCACGTATAGTAAAACCACTGTTTTACTTTTGTATAAATTACATCACATCGGTTCAAAAGATGAAGCCCTTTATAGGTCGGACAGATATTTGTCCCGTTTGCCCCCTTTTGGTACGGAATCCTAAAAAATAAAGGCCAACGACGAAGAAAGCTATTGCCCATACGTTATTTATACGATTACTTTCCCTATAAAAGACGAAGAAATCGTCAGTTTAATCTAAGACAGTTCTGCCTTCAGGTTTACAGCCCACGCGCTAATGCAATAGATGTGTGGTAAAGTTGATGTGTCTTCGAATTACTCTAATTGACTAATTTGACACAGGTATATTTGAGTTAGGTAGAGCGGTGGTAGCGGAGCGGTAGAACAGGTCTCACATTTGGGAGTTCGTGGATTCGAATCCCAGCATATACCAATGACTTTGTTTTCTAACTTCACAAATGAGGTGTAGTAGCAATATCACTCGTTAACGGTAATGGAAAACATAGTTAGGAAACCTGAAAGTATGAGGTATTTACATACGTCAGCGCTTAAAATTGCCACTCTGCGGTGGGCACGCGTGATAACAAAGCCTACTCTCTTTCTCAAGGAGAAGGCCTTTCCCTTGCAGTGGGGCGTATATATCTTTTTTTTAGGACGCATAAAAAAGGAACATTCGACAGCAGCTTGACCTTACTTGCTGTAAAGTCACCCGAGAAGTTATATGTAAGTATATTATCTTATTATTACTTATTTACGTAGTTATCAATATTTCTCCCGTCTTCCCGTTATCTCAGTGTAAACACCCTATTCTGAGGTTGGCTGGAAGAGACCTCTCTTACAGATAAGGTCGCCTTTGTAACAATGGTATTTAAATAATTTTCTAATTTATATATAATTTAATTTAATAATAATAAAATTTATGGTGTATAGAAACTGTCATGTTTATGTATTTAACAGCTTTGGCGCACAACACCAGCCCGGGCAGTACGATGGTGCGAGTCACACGTTTTGTGGACGCTAAAATATCAGAATTTGACAATCAATGGCCTGAAAAGTCGTGACTTTGACGTTAAAATCCCGCAACTCGCATCATCATGCTACCCAAATTTAGGACAGCGCTTATCCCAATGGTATTGAGTCGGTAAAATTCACGTCGACAGATATAACTAAATTCTTAGTTTTACCGAACTCACCACTCATACAGGGTTATCTCTGAAATGTGCAATTCCAGAAACACGTAAATTAGAGTTTGACTTTTACCACAACATTTGCTCTACTTTAGAACATGTTTGGTTCAATTTTCCATCTTTTCCAAAAAAAAGTCCTCTAACAAATTTTCTTCTGTGTAGTTGTTGGTGCTGTCTACTTTTTTATTTGTTTATGTAGCCTATCCGTAAGAATTAGTCGTTTTGTCTGTTGTGAATTTAGTTTTCTTTCTGTTGTTGTGCATATTATGTTACTTATCTGCTTATTTGTTTCTGTAATCTTGTTGGTGTAATAAATGTCTTTCTTCTTCTTCTTCTTCTAATATACGTCCCATTGCAGAGCACAGGCCTTCTATATATATAAGTCTGAGAACACTGAAACTCATAAAAAATAAGTTGTATTCACGAAAATACAATCTATAAACGAGGTGTCTCAGAAATTGCACATTTCAGAGCAAAGTTGTACCTATGAGGCATATATGAATTAAGTTAAAATCTCTTTTCAAACCTCGCCACTAAAACGAATAATTTCCTTTATTTTATGCTTGTAACAAAACGTACCCAAAACTGAAGACAAGTTATAATTGCTACTTCAAAATTACCGCCTTTTAGTCCTAACGAGGCCATAATACCTAAGCTCAAACAACAGAGTCCACCATTTTGCGTCTAACAAATGCTCGCTCCATTGGCAACAATTAGTTAATCCTTTTGAATGAATTAATTTCTGGGTGTTTTGTCTTCCCCCTACACAATTGAGCGCGTCGATTGATGTTGGGGACAGAGAACTTGGGAATACATTTGTACAAATTAAATTTGTTTGAAAGGCGGCAAGGTGGTAAGATGAGGCGAGAAAAGCTTCATGTCGTAACGTTAATACAGTTACTTATAAGTAGTACAAACAGTGACCTGCGGTTCAGCACCATTTCGTCATCAAAATTAATTTGCACATTTTAGAGGTGGCCTTATACAAGGTCACCTCTAAAATGTGCAAATCTTCTGAAATCTCGAGTTCGTGTTCGCTCTGGCATGGTTGCTTCGGCCCATTTTTTCATTGTAGTTTAACCTCTAACTCGTCCACTGTGATTTAAATTAATGTATGCAAGCAGGCTATATGTACGTCCTACTGCAAGGCCTTCTCTCGGAGAGAGACAGTATATTTCAATCGCTAAGGTGTGTGAATCTCAGAAACTTGGGTTTCCTCCACGGTTCGTGGGTTTAAATCTCGGTATTTACCAATGGCTTTTCTAAGTTAGGTACGTAAATTTGTTAATATTCAGTAACATTACTAATCGCTACTGTAATCTTGCAAATGTACGTGACTTAGAAAAGACAAGCCGTGATTAGAACCTATGATCTTTCGAATTTGAGGCCAGCATTCTAAATTTTTTGCGCCTCCACTGCATGGGACAGTGCTAAAAGCATAGACGGATGTGAAGTAAAGAACACTGGCTAGTTTAATTCGTTTTATTGTTACCATAAAGCACGTTTTCCTAACATAAAAGCTGGTTTAATAGCTCAAGTCAATTAAGCGTGCGCAGAGGGCATTAGTTCCACATTTTATTGATGGCGCTCGATTATCTCAGCTCTAATATTCAATCGCTACGCCCGGGGAAAGAAGATTGCTGAAAGGTTTAAAATTGGCCATGTTACTATTGTTGTGATAGCACTTTGTTGTAGATTAATGGTATTTAATTATCCTTTTAAGGTCTGTGTCTCAAGCCTTCCTGCTATAGAGGGCCAGTATCCGAATTTGTTACGAAACCAATTGTAATAATTGCAAGGTTGTAATAATTCTTAAAATTCGCTTGACATCTGCAATTTCACTATAAAAGCCAATATTTTTTTGTGGCATACTTCTTATGCACCATTCACACCCATTACCTCATACTGCTTATCGGTGCTTTTAATAAAAAAAAAGTCCGATAAGAAAATTATGTGCTTGTACTTTCAGTGATCAAAGTCTTTTAACTTCCAAACCTAATCTCCTCAAATTAACCAAAAAGTACAGCTTATGACATTATAAAACTGTACTAGGAGTGCGCATAATGTAAATGTACCTGGCATTATCCTTCAAAGACTCACTTTACTCAATTTAGTTTTGTCTGAATAAGGGAGCTCCTTTCAATTACCTACTCGCGAATGCCTTGGGCTTAATTTTGTCAGAAAAAAATCTTTTATAGACAAACGCGCATGAAGCGCGTAAAAATCTCGTTTCGGATATGTTTTTGTTACTCAAGATTCGGCAGTAACGAATTCAATCATGTTCGCATATCTTTCATACTCAAAGCAAAAATATGATCACGATAAAAATTAAGTTAAAAAATATCTACTGGATTTTGGTTTAACCTTTGATCCTTGTCATATTTTGAAATATTAATATTGAAAATGTTTCAAGGTTTGATATTAGACACCATACCTGAATCTTTGTAATACCCAGCAATACCTGAAGCTCTGAGAGGCTGAGGGAGATGACGTTATTTTTTTTTATTTTTTTTTGTATTTTATTTATTTAACAAAAATCCACAGCAAAACAAGTACAGTAAACAATAGGGTTTTCAATAATGGGTACATGCAGCCAATAATAGATTTTACTACGTAGGTTAGAAAATTCTAAGTCGTACTAATTTTAACTAATTCTAAATCCTAGATTGCAGGTAACAAAATACGGGAAATAAACCATCACCGCAAAGTTCCTTTGACATTTAAACAATATGATTCTGGGCTGCATGGGTAGCACGACGATGCTGGTCGCGCGTGGCAAAAGGCAAAAGTTGCGAATTTCTAGTAGGAATATTAATTGTCAAATTTTGATATTTTAGCGCTACGAATTTCTAGTAGGAATATTAATTGTCAAATTTTGATATTTTAACGCTACGAATTTCTAGTAGGAATATTAATTGTGAAATTTTGATATTTTAACGCTACGAATTTCTAGTAGGAATATTAATTGTCAAATTTTGTTATTTTAGCGCTACGAATTTCTAGTAGGAATATTAATTGTCAAGTTTTGATATTTTAGCGCTACGAATTTCTAGTAGGAATATTAATTGTCAAATTTTGATATTTTAGCGCTACGAATTTCTAGTAGGAATATTAATTGTCAAGTTTTGATATTTTAGCGCTACGAATTTCTAGTAGGAATATTAATTGTCAAATTTTGATATTTTAGCGCTACAAAACGCGTCAATTGTGCCATTTTTTATGTAGCTTATACGTCCCACAGAAGGACATAGGCCTTCCCTCAGAGAGAAAGAGAGAGATAGAGTACGGGCTTAATTACCACGCGTGCCCACCGTGGATTGGCTGTTTCAAGCGCTGAAGTATGTAAACGCCTCAGGCTTTAAGGTTTCCTCACGATTTTTTCCTTCACAGTTAGCGAATGGTATTGCTACTACAAAGTCACAACTGTACATAACTTAGAAAACAAAGTCATGGTACATGCGCCGTGTTTCAAGCCCACGACCTCCCGAATGTGAATTTTCCGAACATGCCATACGGTATGTAATATTTAATAAAGATATCAGACAGTTAAGCGTTACTTTATTTCGTGGAGGAGTTACAGCAGGAATAAAATAAACATTACATTCCATAAAGCATGGTATAGTTAAATGTTATTTCGAAATGGCTTAAAGTCTGTCTGAAGGTTGTTTTAGTGTGATAATTTTTTTATAAGTAAGACTTTATAAATAGGCTAACCCCTTAATTCGCGGACACTTATAATCTGTTAATATACTATTTACAGCAGAGCTGCAGGCTAAAGTGCGTCAAAAAAAAAATAAGTTGACCGTAGTGTCACGGTTTGTAAATAAATATTGCCAATCACCCCCGTGTACAAATTTAACAAAGACCAAAGCGCCCGCCATAGCACGCGGGTACGCGGGTACGCACGCACGCACGCACGCACGCACGCACGCACGCACGCACGCAGGCACGCACGCACTCACGCGCACACACACACACACACACACACACACACACACACACACACACACACATACACACACACACACACACACACACACACACCAACCAATCAGTATACGGTCGCAGATACATTTGTACCTAATTAAATTAAAGTGCTATGCATAATCTGGATTGAAATTTCCAATTGTTTGCACTTTTAAAAAGTATATTGAGTAATGAGTTCCGGCATCCATTGTTTATCGCCAATATTAAGCTGTTCGTTCTAGAATGATGAATGGCTGTGCGGTTACTGAAATTAATAACTTTTCTAATTAGAAATATTGCACGACGACGCAACGTTGCGGACCGTTAAATTACCGAGAAAACTAATGGACACCTAGTCTGATGTGAAAGCGAGAAGTACGAGGTACTATAGCTTGTCCTAATAGAAAACAAAGCGAACGGTGCAAGCAATCAAATGCTTTGGCAGAAAATCAAAATTTTATCAGAACACATACTCACAAAAGCACACCCACGCACAAACACACATATATACAAACTCACACACAAAAATACACACAGATATTTACGTCATTTTAAACTAAGTATATCAAATCATTAATAATAAATGTTAGTTACTCTGTTTTGCAGCAAATATTCTGTTTCATGAAACTACCTATAACCTAACCCAACCTAACTTAAACCTGAGATATCTGGAAAATACGGACCACTGATTTAGTTTACGCTCAGTCTTTCCACAAATACGGACCTTGCTCATTTGTACCTACATTGTTAGTACCTACTAGAACTGTAGTTTAACATAACAAAAATGAGACCCATTTTGTGTGAAGCACAAAGCCCTAGGCTTTTTAAAATAATGGAAATAATTTAACGCTCTAACGTAAACAATGCCACTTTGCACTGTGAAAAAATCGTTACACAGCAATAAAATAAACACCTTAATAAAAAAAAAAGTATGTTAAGGGCGTTTATAGTGTAGTAATTTTATATAGTAGCATTTGTATAGTAGCATTATTTGTGTTGCAGTCACACTATTGTCTCCAATAGTGTCTCCACTATTGTATACATAACAATTCAATGAACGACCAGTCTGAGGTATGAAAAAAAACTTAAAAGACTAAAGTTCAGGCACTGTAAAAACGTTATTATTTACATTCAACTTATCAAATACTATCGTAGTAAAACAAATAGTTATGGTGGCATATTTTTTTAGCCTTAAAATTTTGTTGCCATTTCAATTGGTATGTGAAAGCAAAATGTCATCAATTTCCATTTAGAAGTTAAATATAAATACATCTGGCAACGAAATAAGTAACGATTTTAATCCATTGGTAGGGCTAGTTAGCACCTGGTAGACTATTTCCACAATCAAATATTGATTCAATGTATAATCTTTTGATAATGCTTAAAATATTTTGCTAAATTTCACTGTTATCTCATGTCTTGATACCTTAGTGGTATGGTATTGTATCAAGATTTTAAAAAGGATTCGAGTTCAGTCCATATAATATATTCATTTTAAAGTTAATAGAACATTTTTTCAAGTTGAAAGTATCGAATTTAAAGAATATAATAAACACGTATATAGTTACACACCGCCTTGTAATAGTCAAGCGCAAAAATAAAAGAGACAAGTCTAATTTCAGCAACATCGTAATTCCAGAAACGGTATCCAGCGACTCGATAATTAAATTCAATGAAGCTAACTGACTTATTTAGGCAATTCAGTTAACACACTTTTTCCCCTCGGACTGTTGTCGTAAAATGACTCGGATAAAAGTACAGATACTAAAAAGTGTGGTATATACGAATAGTACATCTTTTTAATAAGTTTCAAGTTACCTTAAATACTCTTGGACTATTATACTACTAAAACTGTGTTTGTCTAGGCAAACATACGAATAATAAAATTAAATTATTGTATGTTGTTTTTTTTTCCTATACTTTATTTCAAAATTGGTCTAGACCAGCTACAATGCAGCTCGCAGAGGTTCTTAAACCAACCACGAGCTGGTGGTAAAATATCAAACACCGATTGGAACGACTGAAATTGTCCTTATTATTATAAGTAAACCGTATCTAATTAATAAATAATGTTTATCCTTTTTGAACTAAAACTTTCGTAGGCACTACACTAATTTCGGAATCACTAACTTATTGTTTTGTCGCAGAAGTCCGACCAAATTTCACTCTTATTCGCAGAGCTAATTCAAGTACTAATTCCGGAATTAGGTCAGATACATATAAATTACTTATTGTACACGAGGAATAACCTATGAGAATTAAAAAATAATATACTACGGTAATATAATTAGCGCCCTTATTACTAAAGGTAATTGATTACAGACAACCATTGACGGAAAACATTAAAAAGCTAAATGACGTGCAGTAGCTAAAATTAAACAATACTAAGCAAGATATATGCCAACGGCCTTATTTATGTAAACACGATTCCTCTAAAACCAATCTAAAACTCTGTTTATCCAACCAGTGGCTACATCTTTTCCTTGTAAAATGTTCACCACAGACTATTTTAATCGGAGTTTTTGAAGTGTTTTAAGGAATCACGTTTTTATAAACAAGATGTTTATTGTTTATATTTGCTAGTGTTCCAGTTTTATTTGTTAGTGTTCCAGTTTGCTTAGCTACTACAGCATTGAAATTTTTGCAGAGCCGTTTTTTAAAAAGATTTGCACTACTGATACAAAAATAAAATATCTCGCAGTCCACAAAATTATATTGAACACCCTTTGTGTACCGTGGTAATCATTGTACTCATCATTAAATGATACATTCTGTCAATACGTACTAAAACCAGTTTAAACAAGACAAATATACATCGCACTCCTAGAACAAGACTGAATTAAGTCGAAAAATCTCAAAATCGACTTTATTGCATATTTGAATCCGTCAAGTTTTACCGCGCATACCAATAAGACACGCTTATTTATATTCGCACAGACAGAGGACGTGTCTCAAAATAGTTCGTTTTTATTTCATGAGATAATTAGGAAATAGAGAATTAAATCGAAAATGCATATGAACTCTTGCTCGACGTTTAGTAAGGGGAATAAACAATATAATATTGATTCACATTGGATACATTACATGAAACATTTAAGTCTTTGGCAATAACTTAAATACAAAACCAGTTAACTGTTTTTCGTCGATTCTGAAAAAATAAGTTTTTCGACTTAGTGCTGTCTTGTTCTAGGAGTGCGACATGTGTGTGTGTGTGTGTGTGTGTGTGTGTATGTGTGTGTGTGTGTGTGTTTTTGTGTGTGTTTGTGTGTGTGTGTTTGTGTGTGTGTGTGTATGTGTGTGTGTGTGTGTGTGTGTGTGTGTGTCCAATGAGCTTTCTCTTTACGACGATCTTTGTTAGATAAATTTACAACGTAAATCAATCGAACAGAGGAGATCTTCATGAGGAGGAAGTTCATCGGACAAAACAATAGCCGTCCAAAACTGCTTCCTATATGGTAACGTATTCAAACAAACTGTCGACAGACACAACATTAGTAGTTGGACTGTACCAGTAGCACTTGGAACTCGCGAACCAATTAGTGAGACACTGTAGCTTTTGTAGCTGCTTCTTTTTCATTTTGTGTCGTTGTTTTGTTTTATCGATGCAGTAACACTGTTAATATTTAAAAAATGCTAAAGCTAAATAGTATACAAATTAATTTTTATCGAGAGACGAAATGCAAGAAAATATAAATAGTATTTTATTGCTTTTGCTAGCTGTAACTTCAAAATCAGAACCCTATACAGAATGCTTCAGAAAAGACCACGGAAACTGAAGGGGTTCTCTTACTAATCAATACAAAATGGGAGTCGGACTCGCGCACGAAGAGTTCCGTACCATTGTCTATACAACATTTAAATATTTCAAGGGTCTACCTGTTGCCGCCAAAGAAAATCACCTTTGTTGTCTGGGAGCCCCCCTTAAATACTTATTTTATTCTGTTTTTAGTATTTGTTGTTATAGCGGCAATAGAAATACATCTGTGAAAACAGCTATGTCTCTAACACGGCTCATGACATACAGCCTGGTGACTGACGGACGCATGGAACGACGGACGGACGGACAGCGCAGTCTTAGTAAGAGGGTCCATTACCCTTTGGGTACGGAACCCAAAAAAAAATTGCTGTGTAATGTCGAGCATTCGCTAGAGCAAATATCAAAATTGAATCATCATCAACCCATTATGTCCCCACCGAGGGGCACGGGTCTCTTCCCTGAGGAAGGTATAGGCCATACTCCACCACGGGGGCCAAGTCCGGATCGGTGGAGGCTTGTAGACTAGTGGCTCGTCTACTGTCAGAAGTTGTCAAGTCGCCCTAAGGCCTCTGACTTGGCTTAACGACTGCCATCTATCGACGGCAGCCGGCACCAACAGCTTCAAAAATGCCACTAGCGTTAGGCATAGACGGTGACCCATCCATGCACTGAACGCGCCCTGTGTTGCTTAACATTCGTGATCGTTTAAGATCACTCAGGCAGCCGGGGCTACGAGCGATTCAAAATTGAATAAGGAAAGGATAATATACTTTTCGATATTTTGAAGTTAGTTACATAATAAAAGTGGCCTGTACTGATTAATAGAAAACCCCCCTTATGTTTCACCGTAATTTTATGAAACATCCAGTATGAATAGCTCTTGACTATTGGAATCGCCAATCGGCACTTCAGCACTTGAGAAGTCGATAGGTCACAGAAATCGCCATCAAAGGCCTATACAGTAGCCACTCGAGCACGTGCGGCCCATTCTGACTGACCGACTAGCTGTGATAGACTCGGCCCCGATTCATACCTACACACTACGAGACGCATAGGCTGTTATCACACTTGTTCGATTTTCGCGCGAATCTACGGTCGTTGTGCCTACGTGTGTAGGTAGCTCGCTCGCGGGCGCGACACATACGTAGCGAGCTCGCCTCATTTGCGCGACGAGTTTTACGTGTGTGACGTGTTCGCTACGTGTTCGTAGCGAGCTTATCTTGTGAACAGTTCACAGCGTATCAACCTCTACAAGTTAGTTGCAAATACGGCCGTAACGTAACGGAGTAGAGTGCACGAATGTAAAGATTGACGTGCTGTCGTTTGTACGGGACGTGAACACCACGAGTGCATGGCGTGTTTGCCGTGAGTGTGATATGTACGTAGCCATTTCGCTTCGTATGTGGAAAGTGTTGGACGAGAGTGTGTGACGCGTTCGCCACATGTATGTAGCCAGTCGTTGAGTATGCGTGACGTGTTCACCGCTAGAGCGCCACGTGTACTTAGCGAAGCTAGCGGGGAATAGCATCGCTATACTCATTGGGTGTGCGCGACGACGTGTTCACAGCGAGTGCGTGACGTATTCGCTGCGAGTGTGACGTGTAAGTAGCCAGCTCGTCGCATATGCGCGACTGTTTGACGTTTGACGTCCCGCAGGTGTAATGCTAGCGGACACTAGCCCGCTATCGCTGTGTATACTCAATCCAATCATCAAATATGAGCAATTAAGTTCGTTCTTGCTCATGAAGAGAGAAGATAGTTATACTTACCTCTTCAAAATTGATTTGTTGTGTTCAACCTTTAATGCTATTAGAGAACAAATCAATCTTCTACGACATCGATAAATAGCAGTAAGTTAGAAAAGCCACACACTTTAACTCTCTTTCATCTCTATCCTTTTGTTATTTTAATTCCTTGGCCTTTTGTTTTACTTGCTGCTGTGTGTTGAAAGAGAAAATCCCAAATGGAAATTTTCTTTATGTGAACAGCGGGAGGCGACTTTAAGAGATTTTTCTCTATCCAATATTCCTATTAGTCCGTTTTATATGTAAATATGCCTACATTAAAAGCCTCTTTTGTTCTCGCTCAATCTTTATTACTAGGCTTTTTCCCATATTTTTTGCAAACAAGGATACACTGTCGGAAAATTCAGAGGGGAAATGCAAAATGCACCTAGCGTTGGTCAACGCGACGACCCACAATAAGCAACAAAAAAATCTAGTGTCGGAAACTGGGCGCCGATTATTTTACCCATTCTCCAGTTTTAGCCACTGTAATTTGACCTTTAGTGCATTACAGCCGTAATAAAGGAAGCGTTAGTTTCCTGACAATTTTTCCGAGGTCAAGCTAGATGGCTATAAGCAAGACCGTTGCCTTTTTAATCGGTCAGCGTATTCGTGTAAAATGCGACTTTAAACTACTGAGTAGTTACGTCAAAGTGCCCATAATAAAGAAGGTTAGCCAGTAGCTGGCTATAAAGTTGTGTAAACTTTTTTAAATTAATTATTCAGTAATTTTAAGGGACATAAATTTTTCATTAAAACTGTGAAATCCCGCATTTACATACCATTCCTACGTGGTTATACACGCTCCTGTGCCCATATATTCAGACTTGTGTTAACATAAAAATGGGATAATAAACATAACGCTCTTTGACGCCTCGATTCTGTGTTCACACATAATCGTTTTCGTATCGAAATGGATACTCAATTTAAGCAGGAACGGCTCGGCGAGGTCGAGTTCGATGGAACCCGGTTAGTGGCTTAATTCGAATCGAATCTTTTACATATCTTTCAAAACACGGTGTTTTCCTGTTTGAGGTACATAATTTATGATTTCCACTAGAGAATAAGAGGGGAAAATTTATAGATTTGCAAAACATTTTTTTTTTTGGAACGAGTTTTGTTACGGCTTTGATAAAGATTTCGTTTGGATTGGAATCTTAGATTGATTGTGCTACTCCCTAGAGCCGCATATTATTAGAGTTTATTTTAGTTTTATGTTAATACAACTAAAATAAATTAAATATATCAGGGCCATCTAGTAACTCGTGGTTGTACTGTAATGTTACTTAATAGCCTTAATAATAAAACCAGTAAATATTCTTTACATCTGCTAATGAGACATACATAAAATTAATTCTAAAATGCTAGGCACTAAAATGGGTGTGCCTACACCCGGTGTCATAAAATAATAATAGCTTCCACACAAAACAAACACTTGTCCTGATCTCAAACTAGGATACCCTCTTCTATAGCAACCAGGCAAAGACATCACAAACATGGAAAGACGCCCGGACTGAGGCTATGCGTACAAATGTACGGTTCCCTCTAGTGGGAATATAAGTCGTTACATAAAACAATGATGAATAGGACCCTAAAATTATCAAGTGGAAATCGTGGCCTTGGTAGACGAAGAAGTCTTCGTCTACAAAGAAGCCTCTGATCGAAAATATATATTACACCAATAAAAATCCGGTAAAAACACGCCCAGTTAGTAAAACACGCAAAAGAAAAGTGGAACAACAGTAGAATCCCGCAAAATACCTTTCTAAATGGGCATATTATTCACTAGAGAAATAACTTTGCAGAGAGACAGGGCTCAGTTTCCTGCATTCTGAAGTGGTTTATACGTTTTCGTAGTGGCCAAATCACGCTGGACTTTTTGTATGACAAAAATAATACTTTTCCATGTGGCTGTGCTAAAAGCGTCAGGTTTCAGAGTATTATGGTTCGCACCATACGGATTTAGAATCAAGTGCAACGCTCGATCAGGGGTTTCCAACTAGTATCATAAGAATATTTCACAAGTCTTCGTTTTTTGCAATAAAAACTTAATTGTTTGTTTCATCGGACACGGTAGTGCCGACGCCAAGACGAGCCAAGCGAAGCGCAAAGGTAGTGCCTTTTCTTGAAGCGCTCTGTCGTTTTTCTTGGGATATCTGCCAAAAGTAGACTCAGTAAACTTTTAAAGTTTCAATGGCATAGCTCATGTACTTAAGATTTTATTGATATCTATCTATCTAAAAAACTCCGTTTTCGTCACTGACTCACTGATGATCGTCAAAATTCATAGGGTACTTTCTGAAGACCTAGAAAGACCTAGAAAATTTTGGTATATGTAGCTTACATACCGTTGGAATTTACGTACTTTTGGAATGAAATTTGGTATGTATGCTATATAGTATTAGTACACAAACAACAAAAATATTCTAAAACTTGGTTTTTTTAGCCTCCAACCCCTTAAACTAGGGGATGGAAGTTTGTATGAGCCCTCTCAAATTTAGATTCTAGAGATCTGAAAATTGATTGTTTGACTCCATGTTTAAATAATAATAAAAATATATTTCAGGAGTTTTAATAAGTCACCCACCCATCCTTTAAATTAGTAGAAAGAAAAAATGAACAAAACAAAAATCATAAACAACTTACAAAAATAAGTGAAATCCCACCAAAAACATTTTTATGTAAAATGTTGCCACGACGAGACCATATCTCACACTGTCAAAAACTTATCAGATGTCATGTACAGCCACGCTTCTAACTTTACATTAACTTACTCTAACTCTACAAGCCCTAAATTCACAAATTCTACACCTGAGTCAAAATATGTGGCTTCCGTTACTACAAAAACTATTGTATAACAGCAATTTTATGAAAAGTTATTGTTATATATATATAAATAAATTTACGCCCATGTGACGTTAGCGAAACGGCCAAGCCACGTATTTGACTAAGGTGTAGAATTTGTGAAGTTAGGGCTTGTAGAGTTAGGAGCTTGGCTCAACACGAGATCTGATAACTTTTTGACGGTGTGAGGTATAATATGGTCTCGTCGCGGCAACATTTTACATGAAAATGTTTTTGGTGGGGTTACGTCTGTCTCTATGTTATAATTTCCTACCCGTTGTAGTTATTGTTCCTTCCGTTCATATTAATCGAAATGAAATTCTTTAGTCGGCTCATAGGCCAACTAAGCCTTAAGGCTGGCGTAACGTTGAGCATGTTGTCTCCCTGGCACAATTTAACGATTTTTTATTTTTTATTATTGTACCCGGTGGTAGCGGAGCGGTAGAACGTCGGCTTCTCATTCGGGAGGTCGCAGATTCGAATCCCGGCGTGAACCTTTGACTTTGTTTTTTAAGTTACGTATATTTGTGAAGTTTTAGTAGCAATGCCACTCGCTAAAAATGAAGAAAAACATCGTGAGGAAATCCGAGTATCGGAGGTGTTCACATACCTCAGCGCTTGAAATTGCCAATCCGCGGTTTTTTATTTATTTTTATTTAATTATTGATTTTTGAAGCGATATATCTTATTCATTTTATTCTGTTTTTAGTATTTTTTGTTATAGCGGCAACAAAAATTCATCATCTGTGAAAATTTCAACTGTCTAGCTATCACGGTTCATGAGATGCGGCCTGGTGACAGTCAGACAGACAGACAGACGAACAGACAGACGGACATACTGACAGATAGATGGACAGTGAAGTTTTAGTAAAAAGACGGACCTTCAAGACATTTTTTTATCCTGTACATAGGTTTTGATTGAGATAATTTGATTCCAAAATTGTCAATATTGGAAACAACTTTTCTTTTAAACTACTTATAGCAAAACAAAAATATATTTGAAACGTCCGTAATTTAATTATGCATCAAACCCTCAGACCACATTTCTCAAAAGTATACTCATTTTATTAAACTCACTAAAATTATTAAATTGTGTGAGCGAGACAGAATGCTCCACGTAAGAAAAGCCTTAATATTTAACTATATATTAAAAATATATATATTTTTTTTCTTTTATTGTTTGACTTTTGTCACCTCCGCGAATACACCACAAAGGTGTATACTTTTAGTACTTTAATAGTACTTCGACCAAATAGGGGATGTATTAGTAAAGGGCAAGAGTACCCGAAACCGGCGTGCGTACATGCAGTGACTAATGGAAGCGAAAGTGATCTGTCAGGATCGTGGCAAGCGGCAGTCCCTGGTCTTTGCCTACCCCTCGCGGGTACAGGCGTGAGTTTATGTATGTACGTGTGTATATATGTATGAAACTCTGAAAACATTAGTCTAATAATCTGGCATTAATAATAAGTCCATCTTCCGCTAGCCGCCCGTTAGCATTTGATTACATTGCATACCAGATAGGTATAATTTATTCAGCTGAGCTCGCGACCGCTAATATTCTAGGTACAAGTAAGAGGCATTTTATTTATGATCCTACCGCTCTCTAGCTTTGCATGATTTTCTTTTGACAAATATCCTAAATAAATATGGTTACTTGCTAGACTATGATATTTTCAGTTTAAGTAATTTTCCGAAATTTAATTTTCTTACTTTTTGTTCTGAATTAAATTATGAATGGTAAAACAATAGAATAGGTATGGATCTCACGATACAGGTCCGCCTATTGTAGAATCCACAGCCTTTTTTGCTTTACTTTTTTTACTGTGTCTTATAGACTTCTTTTGATGTTCTGTTTGTTGGAACCATATCACCAAAGCACCGATTTGTATACCAAAGCATCAGGTGTCATTTCATTTTAACAAAAGTGATTTTTCGTTACTATTTATTTTATAACGTCATGTTTACGAAGTAGACCTGAGATTTTCGTACTTAGCCTCATAGTTGAGCGATTGTACGCAGCAAGCGCACATCAGACACTCCAGTATGTGAACACCTCAGACACTAGGGTTTTCCTCACGATATTTTCCTTCACAGTTAGCGAGTGGTGTTGCTGCTACAACTTCATAAATGTACGTAACTTAGAAAACTAAGCTATGGGTACATGTCGGGATTTGAACCCTTGACCTCTCTATAACATCATATTTATTGAGATAAAACGTATCTTAAAGTGTTCACTACGGACACACTAATAATTTGCAGTTTATATAAGCTTTACCGCGTTGCAAAAGTAAGGAACAAGATTTATGCACATAATATTTTAGTGACTTTATTGGAGAGATGTCCTAAACATAGCTACTTTTATTTTGGGATATTTCATAGTTAACATGTCTTTTATGTTTTAGAGATAAGCAAACAGTTAAATATCAAAATAAACTTAGAACTTTTGAACTGGTTCTGCATTTTTTCTTTATATCTGCAGTGTCCCGGATCTCCTAAGTGTAACATTATGTTTAAGAATCTCATTTATTTTATAATTTCATAAATTTCGTCATTAGTTGTAAATATTAGTCATGAATGGGTTGAACACTAGTCACAATCGTCCTGTAATAAACTTTATCATCAAAAAAATTCTATCAGCTTACAAATTACTGTATTATATTTTTATAAATTAATTTGCTGATCATGTTTAATTTTTTTATGTTTAGTATGTATAGGTACCTATGTATATATTTTATTTTATTTTACACACCAGAAAACCAAATACATTAAACACTACAACAATAAAAGCCAAAGGAAAAATAAATATTATCAAAATGTCAACCTATTAAAATCAAATTAAATTCATTCGCAAAAAGCTTCGTCAAATACAAAAATGTGAAATATAAACAACTGAAAACACAAAATCATCAGCAAATTAATTTAAAAAAATATAATACAGTAATTTTTAAGCTGATAGAATTTTTGTGATGATAAAGTTTATTAAAGGACGATTGTGACTAGTGTTCAACCCATTCATGACTAATATTTACAACTAATGACGAAATTTATGTTTAAGTCATTGGCAATTTCTCATAAGCGACACTGCATAACCTCTTTTACGCTTATCCTAGATGGCTTATATAATGGTCCCAACTGAACATCAGTTTTGCATTGCTGGTGTGTGCTATGAACAACACATTACTAACCAGCAATGCATGCTGAGTTGGTGACCCGTTTTGTTACCACGGAGGCACAACGTCCTTTTTTTGTTAGATTATTGTTTTCTTTTTCATTCTTGTTGTAATTAGGCAATGTAAATAAAATAAAATGTTTTCTTTCTTTATAGCTTTTAGTGACAATTTGTACCTACAATAGAAGAAGTGATCACTCACATGATGTGATGCCAATAATTTCGCAACGGTTTTTTGTTTGGAGTTTATTGTCCATTGCTGTTCCAAAATGATCTAGATCTTGAAATGGACACCTAGTTTAATTTGCAATGTTCATTAAGTGGCAGTTTTGAAACAATGAAACACTTTTGAAATTTGGATTTTTTAAGTAGAATATTTGCCTAGCAACTATTTTCTCACGCAGTGGTAGCCGAGTGGGTAGAACATTGGACTCGGAAGCGGGAGACCCAGGTTCGATTCCCAGTGCGGGCATGTACCTATGACTTTGTTTTCTAAGTTATGTACATTTGTGAAGTTATAGTAGCAATACCACTCGCTAACGTTGACGGAAAACATCGTGAGGAAACCTGAGTGTCAGAGCTATTCATATACCTCAGCGCTTGAAATAGCCAATCCGCGGTGGGCACGCGTGGTGATTAAGCCCATACTCTCTCCCTGAGAGAAGGCCTGTGCCCTACAGTGGGACGTATATAGGCTGCTTATGCTTATGCTAACTATTTTCTCTCAGCTTATCTTTGGCCTAGAAAAAAGCGCTACCACCTCAAAAAATATAAAAGTAAATAAAAGCGTCGGCTATTTTCGCCCTTGTGTTCTTAAGATCACTTTCGGATGTGCAAAAAAGGGATAGAGTAGGCCATATTTTCTGTGTACCTTCCAAAAGTGTTCTTGAGATTAAATGTTGCGTATAATTTAACGGGCTAAGAAATGGTATTAACTCAGGACCCCTCCAAGAGCCCTGTGGGAAAAACGATCTTAATTTTCCTTATCTAAAACGACGAGTTGCGTTGCCAAGCTTATAGTTGTATTTCTAATCTCGTGGATAAAAGTTGATAAAAGACACATTGACCTAAAGTAAAAACTGACTGGATCGTTGAACACTGGCCTAGCCCAGTCAAAAGGATTAAATTCAGTTTTATTACAATGATGACTCAGCTCTCCGTTGAGATACGAAAATTTTGATGCAATACTATTTTGTTGCTTTTTCTGATATCTACAATAATAGTATATTATTACCCTAGGGGTTAAAGTAACTTGTTTAGTCCCGAGACGGGGTTTGGCGCCCGACCGTAGCGAGGCCGCCAATAGGTCGAGGGAAAAGAGGTAAACACTTTAAACATGTAAAACATGAATTAGCTAAAGAAAAAATTAGTGAATCGAGAAAACAAATAAAGATCGGATTGCCGCTTTCCTTCCCGCCTATTTTTTTTTCTGTTGCCGGCCAGCTCTAATTAGCCATTATTTTCATTTTCATCATTGAATAAATGATAAATATTTTGCCCAATTCTATGTTATTTTATAGAAATATTTGATGTTATAATAAACTCCTAAAAAATATTCTCTAATTAATACTTATCTTTATGTTATTTCAATTTTATATCGTGCTGTATATGAGTGGCTGAATAGAAAGTTGAAAAATGGTTCAACAGAAGTGTGAAAAGAACTAGTTTTTTTTTATAATTTGACAGCTGTCAGTAGAAAATGATTCTCCCTAGGTTCGAAAAGTATTACCTACTTTCAACCCACTAGTCAGGCAACTTCAGACCTACTTGCCGAGTATGAGTAATGAAAAGCTTACTAAAATTTTTCACCTATCGTTCATCGATATTGAGATATCGATTGATTTAGTGAAAAACCATAACTAGGTAGGTAGTGATATTTATTTTTTGCTAGGTATTTTCTTTTTTCTTCGTGAAAGATACTCGTATCGAAAAATGGTCTAATATCAAACTTGTAGAGCGTATTAAGATCTACGATTCAGTTTTTGTATTTTTTGTTTTCCACAAAAAAAATTACCTCTAGCATGCCGAAAAGTTGGTAAGTCTGTGTCCAGTTTCGATTTAGCTGCTCGCATGGTATTTTCTTTAGATATTTTCTTTATGGCAATACGAAATAAATAAATAAACCACCCAAATTATAAATCCGAGATTTATTAAACAAATTTTTTTTTTATTTTTTAAATATTTTTAGTCGTTTTCATGATCCTGACTAAAGAAGTTCCTCCACAGTAGACTTTTCGAGTGGTGCGAACTCCCAAACCGCAGGAAATTATGCTTTGCTGTTCGAAACTCCATCATCATCATCATCGTCCTCGTCGTTGAATAGAATGTCCACTCCGGCTCCGACTACAATGATGACGAACTGTATAGACAAACTTTTACACTTTAAATACGAGTAGATACCCCCTATCTCCAAAGTGTTGAAATGTTATGCTTAAATGATTGCCAATTTCTAACAAGCGATACTACATAAACTCTTTTACACTTATCCTAGCTGACTTATACAGCTTTTAGTCGCACAAGTGCACTAGAAGAAGTGATCACTCAGATGATACATATTGGCTTAAAATAAAAACTGACTGGATTGTTGAAAACTTACTGAATTGACAAACCTTCAGATTTAAAATACGTCTACCTATCAGATAGCGGTGGTAGCCTAGTGGGAAGAACATTGGACTCCGTAGCGAGAGACCCAGGTTCGATTCCCAGTGCGGGCATGTACCTATGACTTTGTTTTCTAAGTTATTTGTGAAGTCATAGTAGCAATACCACTCGCCAACTGTGAAGGAAAACATCGTGAGGAAACCTGAGTGTCTGAGGTGTTCACAGGTGCGCTTGAAATCGCCAATCCGCGGTGGGCACGCGTGGTGATTAAGCCCATACTCTCTCCATGAGAGAAGACCTGTGCCCTACAGTGGGACGTATATACCTATCAGTAGGATTATTTTATTTCATTGATTTGATTTTTTTTTTATTTGCGACAGAATGCAGTACTGTTACTGTTACTATAGACCATTAATAAATTGCACCTCCAAAAAATAAACCAGACACCAAAATTAGCACTGAAAAGTCAACAATAGATTTATTATAATGTAGCAGTAATATACGCCTACCTTTGAGATGTGCAAAAATCATACAATATAATCGATTAAGTTTATGAAGTATCTTCATGTAACGCGTACATCCCGTATCAACGTGAATATTATATTTATTGAGCTACCTAAGTTTTATGTTTTAATATCGTCAACATTTTTCTTCAAATACATTAAGTTGAATGCTTTTAAATTACACTTTGATGCATTTACTCCACTGGAAAAACACTACGTAACATTACGTAACTCTTTGCTAACTGGCCTCAAATCCTATGATTATCCTAAAAACTTTTCAATAAAGCGAGTAATAAGGTTTGAATCAGTTCATAATTATTGTTTGAAAGTCTAAAAAGTGTTATATCATTATTTAGGGCTTAAGGCTTTATAAGAGAGTGTGTTTCGCAATTATGAAACTCAAAAAAGAAAACTTTTCCATTTTCCCAAAAGCCACACTGAAATGACTCCATGTCAGTCCTTCTTAACGTCTTGGCTCCTATCCAAGCGGAAAGCTCTAAGATACTAGCCCGGACGTCAGTGAAATTACTTTAAAACGACCCAGCTACTTACATGGGAACTCTGACGGTTAATAAATGATACTGACGTCACTAACACGACTTTTAGGCAGCAAACAAGCTTCGTAACTCCATTAAGTGAATACTATTACAGAGCGGCAGCTGATGAGAATTACAGGGTAAGATAACTTTCATATGCCACAAAAACATATAAACATTCAGAGTACAATTGGCGGCCTTATTGCTAAAAGCTATTGTTTCCAGACAACCCTATGATGAAAAATTGCTGAAGGAAAAGCGAGACAGAAATATACGAATATTAATATACTTACTACTTATATAAATTATATCTCTTTTCCTGACTAAATTATTAATTTAATGTTTATAAAGTTACAATCTCTGCTTACCAAATTATGAAGTTGTATCAGCCTAGTTCAGCTCCGTACGCTCGACACTGATTAGGCTAAGTTATGATACAATTGAGTGCGTTTCGAAACACAATATTGTAGAGAGTTGAGAGGCTGCTTCCTTGAATGCGGTCACTTCCAAGAGAAAAGAATTCAGAAGGGGCCAGTTGAATAACTTCGTTCCCTTAGGCTGACTTGCATCGCTTTCATAAATGGGGCTTAACTAGCATTTAGCTAAATTTTTTTTTTTTAATAATTAATATTTTATGTTTTACGTAGCCTATATACATCCCAATGCAGGGCACAGGCCTTCTCTCAAAGATAGTACGGACTTAATCACTACGCACGCCCACCACAAATTGGCGATTTCAACCTTTGAGGGTGGCTGATGTATGAGTACCTCTGACACCCAGGTTTCCTAAAATTAAAAAAATGGCTTGTCGAGAGGTGCTTCTACAGCTACGGTGAGTTCCTGCCCTTTAAACAGTCTACATAATGTAGGTAGACCATCGATATTACTTTCTTTCATTTTTAAAATTGATATTGTTACAATTATGTAAAATTTGACATTATACTTGACATTTTATATCATTGACATTTTTCTGTATTCAATTGAATTAATATTATTTTTATAGCTTTAATGTAATTATTATCTCTCAATTTGACATGTAATGAATATTACCAATAAATTATGTCTATGTCTATGTCATTAGTATTGCTATGCGAATAGTATTCCTACTATATCTTCACAATTCCTCACACGAAATTCGATTTAAATTTATTTAAGTGACATTTCCCCTCGCGTGGATGTCGTAGACGGCGACTAAGGAAGTAAATAAAGGAGACGGGCAGCAGCGTCTTTCTGAGATTCCAACCACATACTGCGATCGCCAACCCGCCTGCCAAGCGTGGCGATTATGGCAAAACCTCTCGTGGTTATGAAAACCATAAGGGAGGCCTATGTCCTGCAGTGGGCGTTAAATGGCTGATGATGATGATGAAGTGACATTTACGTAGAGGTGCAAGTTGGCCTTGTTGTATTTCCGCATCATTTTAGACGAAAGCTTCAGATTACAATCGCCTTCAGCTTAACTGCCTTAGAGCATGTTCTCGAATAGTTCCTAAAGATAAGCTTGCAGTTTCAAAAGCGGAGCTCTCTCTTTCACCTATTTCCTACCAACAAGTTCTTCGAAAGCTTCACGATCCGTTTTCGTTGGCCAAATACGCAACTTAGGATCCAATTGCATGTATATTGAAACGGGCTGTACTCACAAAAGCAAAGTGGAGGAGCGCAGACCAGTTGCTGCAGCCATATTTCTTGCGAAACAGGAGTTCAAGCCGGCTGGGTCCCGTGTTTTGATTCCGGTTTTGAGTGTTAATTGTCTTACGAATTTCAGAATTTACGGACATAATTAATAGTTTGTAATTTACAGAAAAATATTATGACCGCAGAATCACGAACTTAATCCAAGAGAAATCTAGTTCCAAAATCTAGTTAGTTTAGTTCATCAGTGAGTTAGTACCATTAACAGTTGACACACGCTGCCGTTACTATTTAAGGTCAGGCTTAATTTCCTTTTTTTTGAAAAGCACGCACGTTAATATAGTGTGTTACTAAATCGAATAACTTTTACTACCAAAACATTAAAATTGTAAATTTCAACGTCGCAAGTAGTCAATAATAAAGTATTATATAAGTGCCGAACACCTGTTAATATTCCTGCGATTTTATGGAAAAATTTACCAGTAGAAGCTCTAATTTTCAGATGTACATGGGGACTTTGTTACACTTGGTATTACCCAGACGCAGCAATTTTGTCCAACAGGGATCAGAATGTGAGACCCAACTACAATAAACTACAATCGCTCTGCAAAACTAGATATAAGGTTCCATCTTTAAGTGGGTTCCGTGCTCAGTCGTGACAGACTTAAATGACGCTTTAGGAATCGTGGAAACAGGAGCGACGGTAATAAATTCATCCTTGAGCGCTTTAGGTTGACGGGATGACAGTGATCTGTGAAATGTTCCCGGAAACCAAGTCGGGGTCCACTATTTACCTTAGCTTTTTTGTGCCCCGCACTACAATAAATAGAGCTGAATAGCGAGAGTGATTCTATTACATAGTTAATGAAATGGATGTCAAGCGGCGGTTGCGCATCGGTAGAACGCTCGTCTCATATTCGGGAGGTCGTTAGTTCGAACCCCGGCGCATGTACCAATGACTTTATTGTCTAAGTTACTTACATTTGTGAATTTGTAGTAGCAATGCCACTCGGTAACGGTGAACAAAAACATCGTGAGGAAACCTAAGTTCTTGAGGTGTTTACGTACTTCAGCCCTTAAAATTTAGAATCAAACAAACTTACCTGTGATGTTTGATGTCTAATTATGCGAGTATCTCGACCGAAGATGATTACGTTTACAAGCAGCAGTACACGAGATGCTGCTGTCCTTATCACACTTTTAAAGCCTCCTATTAAAAGAAAGACAATGAAAATCCGCTGACTCACTCACTCTCACGCACCTCTTCCCAATTGGTTCCCGGCGCGCGTGTCATTATTTTTAGAGTTTTTGGAGGTAAAAAAGGTTTTTTTTTTTTTTTTTTTTGGGTTTAATTTGGGCCGGGCGGGAGGTAATCATCTTCGGTCGAGATACTCGCATAATTAGACATCAAACATCACAGGTAAGTTTGTTTGATTCTAAATTATACTTCGTATCTCTCCCGAAGATGATTACGTTTACAAGCAGATGTTTAGAGTTATTTATTGAGAAAAAATAAAAACCCCTTACACATTATCTAAAATATTTCAAGAGAATGTGTAGAAAATAAAATTATGATAAAGTAAGTACAATTATTATTATAATTTGTAATAAAATTACTACATCAGGTTATTCTTCCGAAAATAACATTGTCGAAATCATTATTATTTATTTTTATTATATTAATTTCCTTATTATAATGAAGTGTCATTTCAACCCGCGGCTTTACGAACCACTTCCGCACTGCCTTCTGCCTTGTGTGCAGCGGTTGTGGGTGCGTAGCGTGTGCTGTGGCTACTAACACGATCTATATCAATGCAACTATCATGAAGAATCACCCAAAGACCTAAAGTTTGTAAATCTACTTTTTTGTGGTTATTTGTAAATAATAAAATCAATAATATAATAAAATCTTCGCTGTTGCGAAGAGGTCTATATTTTTCAAAATAAGGTTTTATTGCATATGCAGGGTATATGCTAGGGTTTTCTTGAATAAATGGTAATCTGACTACTTGTTGGTAAGAGCCAGATTAAGAAGTTTTAATTAAATCATTGACTTTTATTGTTATACAATTTCCATCATACTTTTTTTTTTAATTTTTTTTTTGACTTTTATTAGTCATACAGTTTGTATTTTTTGTGCGGAAGCAGTTGCTAACAGGTTTATGTTTTTTAAACATGTAAAGAAGTCATACGATATGGATAAACGTTAATAGTAGCACAGTATTTGGACACCATGATTCATTACATTTACGTCTAGGGGGGTTAATCCGATATATTCTTTTGAAGAATTTAGTGGTACAATCATCTGACGTAGTTTTAGTAGCTAAAACCAGGGATAAGGTAGATTTACTAGTATTTGGGCTACTATAACCGGCCTTTTTATTAAACTTGTCAATTAGCTAATTATCTGATTAATATTTGATTTACTGTAAAAACATGTTTTGACAATATTGCCACTAGGCTTTTTGTGATGAATATTTTTAAAGAAGTTTGTGGAACACCACATCTTAAGAGCGACTGCCACCAGGGTAAGGTCTGCGTGTAAAAGATGGGCATCCCTGAAAACGATTTCACGGGAAATATGAAGCTTGCGCCATAGTGGGTATCATGGTCGTGTGGCACAACCAAGATACCCACTGCCTTATCATATAAAATCTGTTGAAGTACCTTTGATATAAAATAAAACGAAGGAAATACATAAAATCTGAGGTTTCCCAGTTAAATGTGAACGCATCTATTACTTCAGACTGTGAATCACGCATCCATGAAGCGTATCTCTCTCATTAAAAATTTTGCGCACTAGCAAATAAGTCCAAATCTAGGGTACCAAACGTATTGTATTAGTAATATCTGCAAAAGCATAATGTTGCTAATTCCTGCTGTCTCAATATTTTTTTGCCGAGATTCCCGCAAGTATTGCGGGACTGCAGATTTATCTGCAATAACGTTATCTGACGACTTAATGCACGATACAAATATATAAATATCGCGTATCTCACACCCAACCAAACTGCACACTACCCATCCTACGAGTATCTATAGGGGCAATGGCGGTGTTACTATCGATTCTCAAGAATATGTCGCAGTCGTTGAGGTAGTTAGACAACATTTTATAAAAATAAAATGCTCCTCTTAATTGTAATGCATGGATAATTCAAAATTATTCCAATGACCACTCGCAGTACGGCCATTGTACTCGAAGCGGCATATATTTATAAGCAGTAATTATCATTCCGAAGGGCACGAAAAGAAGAATCAATTAGATTTTTCTACCATAAAAGAACTTATTTGAGATAACTACATGAAATAATTTGTTTTTTATAACGATTTGTATAGTTTAGGGCCAAGAACTTTTCTCTTTCGAAAAGTTTGGTATATACCCACCAATACCTAACAGCTGGGCATGTCGATATTAATATACCTATATCATTATATTCAGCAAAATTATCGTATTGTACATTTATTTACATTTATAAATTTTTCGACTTTTTCATTTATTAAAGCAATAAATGCTTCATTTGATTTGTATAAAAAATAAAGCCCAGGCCAATAAAGACATAAAGCCAATAAAACCAACTTGCTTATGTTATTTGTATTAAGTTGACTGTTTTCAATGTTAATAAACAATCCGAATTCGGTAAGTAATTGTTCTGTTGAACATCAGACATTCATTATAGGATGTACCTATACAAACGAGATCGTCTATATAGACAACTGAAAGGTGACCGGATAAACAAAAATCCTGAGTATTAACAACTTTGTAAAAACATACGGTGCCGCGCTCAAGTCAAATGGGAGAACTGTACAAATAACTAATTACTATTAATATTAGACTAAACATTGAATTTAATTCAAACTGTATCGTTTTTCTATAGTTTTCGTCAACATTTATAAAAAAAATATGCATATTTTACATCCAGTGTCGCCATAAAGTAATTAAAATCTAATAATTTCAGAGCTATCCGATAATTATCAGTTTTAAAATGATCAACTTCAGTTGTACCTACTTATCTTCTTCAAGGTTCAAAATAAAACGATTCTACCATTTGACTTGGGCACTGTAAATACCAATAGGAGAAATGAACTGTCCTTTACATCGAGTACACGGGAGGTACTATACAACCGTTTTGTAACAACTCAATAACTTCAATGTCTGATTGTGAGTAGTGCCTATTTGTAGGCAAACAAATCTGAGTGGGAACGTCTTAAATGGTACTATATACCCGTTCACCGATGATAGAATATCTGGGTGATTCGTTATTTTACACCATTCATTATAGTAATATTGAAGGCTGTCTGCAGTCGGTATATCTACCTGAGATCGAGTTCGGTGTTGACGCTGTGCATTGATGAATTGGCGCTCGCCCCGCTGCGTATTGCCGACGACGCCGGTCCCGCGGTGGCAGAAGGCACGGTTCGGGAGGTTAGCTCGTGCGCGGCTGGGCCACAGTATATGGGCGGCTGATGCACGCGGCGCCCCCATCGCGTTTAAAGTTCTTCGAATATTAGCAGGCTAAATGATAGATGGTTTTTTAGTCTATGGCTATATATAAGTATGGCTATATGAACCGCAACTCAGATACCGATTTCGTAATCGCTATGGATGATTTGAGATGTTCTGAGAGCTCAGATCCAAACAGAAATTCATCAGGTTGTTTGTCTTTGATAGTTTCTTCATCTCCTTGATCAGTGTGTTGGTAATGGCAGAGGTATGTCTTTGATAGTTTCTTCATGTCCTTGATCAGTGTGTTGGTAATAGCATATCGCCTGGATTGGCTTTATCATTAATGTAAATAAATCACAGAGTAGTCATGCTGCTTAGGTCGCTTAGCAGTTTTAAGAGGTCTTCAGTTCTTGCGTCAGTTTTTGACAAGACGACGTTAAGGGCGGCCACTAGGGCGGACAGACAGCTTGAAATTAGATTTTGTTCCCTTTAACTAAACGTATATTTTTTGGTATTAATCTCCAAGACAAAGCCTGTGCCCTAAAGTGGGACATATATAGGCTCCATGATAATCTCTGTTGGGGCTGCATTGATCTCTAGGTTTAGTTTTAGCGCCTTCGTACTACTGCAATTTTTTGGCTCCAGATATATGCTTTTACCAAATCCAAATTACTTTATTTGGAATGGCCATTGTTAAGAATATGGTTCCATCTAGGGACTATATCTTTATGTAGATTCTTGCCAATCACATTATGAAAAGATGGGTCATTTTCTGAAATGATCAGAATGCCTTGTCTAATGTAGCAGGGTCGACAGAGGTTATATTTATATTCATCATATGTTCATTTCTACCGTTTCATTAGGTATTGCATCTTATCTTACATTATTCTGTAGCACTCTGTGTGTAATTATTAAGAGACATAAGGTATTTCGAACAGACCATATAGAACTGTTATTTGGTACTTGCCAGGTTTTGGTACATGGTGGAAGTGTTTGATTCATAAAAAGCAGCTGCTCGACGCGATATACGCGGAAAGTGTTGTTAATTTCATCACGATATACGTGGAAATAAGTGGCTGTCCATATAGGACGCAGTAAGTACAGTCTACACAACACGATTAACGTGGGTAGGTACTGATAAATATTGAACCATAAGGATGAACTTACGTAATCGTCTCATCCAAATTTCTTATCAGTGAAAGTTGCACGTGCGTGTCCGGCGCCAGTGAGTCTAGACATTGGGGCGGCACATAGGGTAGGTATAAGGCATTAGCAGCGCCTGCGCTGCGTGCGGTTCGCCGCTGCATACACCAAGTATCTACACATACTTACAATCGAAATAGGTACCTAGAGAAAAACAGTTTGATGACTGACCTGGTATTCCTTCCTCAGTGGAAATAGGCTCCAAATTTGATCATAAATCCTTCTCCTTGTTGTCCGGGCTCGAAGATGAGGATGATTCCTTAAACATTCTTTGAAATTTGCGCTCAAGTTTTTAAATTATCCTTCTCGGAGCGTTTCCTTTCTCCCATATTGGCACTATGCAAAGAACGATTTTTACTTGTATGTGAAAAAGCGTGTGACTCGGACAACACAAAAACGTGTAATGACACGCGCGCCGGGAACCAATTGGGAAGAGGTGCGTGAGAGTGAGTGAGTCAGCGGATTTTCATTGTCTTTCTTTTAATAGGAGGCTTTAAAAGTGTGATAAGGACAGCAGCATCTCGTGTACTGCTGCTTGTAAACGTAATCATCTTCGGGAGAGATACGAAGTATAATTGCCAATCCGCGGTGGGCACTCGTGGTAATAAAGCCCGTACCCTCTCTGTGAGAGAAGCCCTCTGCCCTACAGTGGGAAGCACATGCAGACGTGGAGGTACATTAAATAAACAAAAACCGGCCAAGTGCGAGTCGGACTCGCGCAAAAAGTGTTCCGTACCATTATCTATACAACTTTAGACAAAGATCCAATTTGTGAACAGCGCCTATGCAAACCAACAAGAAGCGTTTAAAATTGTACCGACTTACGTTTTCATTCAGTTATTTCTGTTAATAACCACCGTAGCGTTTGCAAAATATTCGCATAATAATATCATAAATTTGGTAGATAAGCTGGAAGCTGAATGCAAATGTTCAGTTATCTCGCTCGCCCTAATGAGAACCATAATTAACTGAACAATCAGTTTGGCAAAACTATTTAAGGGGCTCCAGGGAGTAACACTAGCGCCACCGAGGCAAAAAGAATCATATCCTTTTTACAGATAGAAGAAAAAGTATACACATTAACGCCAAAAACCGCGGTTGCTGGCTAAATCCTGAATAGTCCCAGGTTCGTGATCCTAGGTTCTTTGTCGAGGGTCCTAAAAATCACTGTTGACATGATTGAGAGATTGTACAGATACTTTTTGAAAATACGATATGCAAAAGAAGATATGATTTTTTTTTTCATGGTGGCGCTAGTTAGCCTAATAGATCCCCTTAACATAAAAAGTAGAATGAACATTATTAATACGGCAGTTGACTCAACATTAATTTGGTGTGAAATTGCATCCGCCGTCGTAACAAATTTTTAAATTTAAATGTTTATGTTTATGTTCACAGTGATGCGAATAAAAAATATCTGCAGAATGTATCGAACTTTCTGAGTCTACCCTTTCCCTAGTTTTTCAGATACTTATATGTTGATACTTTTATTGAACTCAAAAAAATCATACAATGCGGCAGACTTAATGCCATAAGCATTTTTTACTAGTCAACCCCAGGAGGTAAAGGAAAGAGTTGGTAGGCGTGCAAAAAAAAGTTAATATAAATTTAAAAATACTCTTTTATACAGTGTAATTAAATAAAATTAGACATTAATACAGACTTACATAAACTGACATTAAAATACAATAAGCCTATATACCACTAAAAATACTTATTATATCTACATACTATAAGAGGTCAAGGGAAAACATATTTATCATATATACAATAAAAAAAATATGATTAATAGTAGATGACCTACAACTAAAAGACCCTTATCGTGAAGAGGAGCTAAGGGAGGTTGGGGTAGCACTTCTCGAGGAGGTGTTCCCGGACAAGGGTTTCGAAAGAATTCCGAGAGGGGGCTTTACGGATATTATCAGGTAGGGCGTTCCAGAGACGAACCCCAGAGACACAGAAAGAGCTACAGACGTAACCAGAGTGGTTAGAGCGGGTACAAAGAAGAAGATTTTGTGAGAAATGGAGTTCTCTACTGTGTGTGCAGGATAAGAAGGCAATTCTTGTAAATAAATAAAAAAAATGTATTCTTCTTGTTGCACTAACCCGTGCTGAGGACAATTTTAAAAACCTATTTAGAGGTTAAAAATTCCACCCATGCCGGGACTTGAACCTGCGATCTCTGGCTAACTGTTCCAGCGCTCTCCCAACTGAGCTAATGGGCAAGTGCAGTCATCAGTGAAATTTCGAGCCTCTTTACAAACTTCACTGTATTATGTATAGGCAGCGACATCTGGCCGAAGCAATTTACATCACTTGCAGCCCCGAGTGACCCACTTGGCAGTTAGGCTTTTACATCAGAATGATATCGCTGTACCTACATCATTATATTCTTCTTGTCGGACTAACCCGTGCTGAGGACAATTTTAAAAACCTATTTAGAGACTAGATACCTATTATTAAAAAACAAATTGCAATTTGCAAAATTATGCGTTGTTTCTAGTCACCCCGGCGATGGGGAGATTGGAAACACCAAAGGGGTTAAAAGAAACAAATGCTAGGGTTGTCAACACCAGATAGTATTATTTTTACTAATTTCAGTCCAAGTACCTACAAACCGTACCTAATGTAAGATGCAGCTTTAAATTTATTTTTTAGTTAGTAGTTACGTAGGTGGGTAGGGTTACTTCATAATCTACAAAAAAATTGTACATGGCATGTACAAGAAGATGATAGAAGGAAAAAGATATGTATATTCTTCAACCGGATTTTTTTAATTATTCTCTTCATATGTCTTATTTCGTTTCTCACCCGCCACGGGTTTGTAAACACGCGGCTTTATCACCAATCTGTAAAGAAAATATAAATGTGACCGTTAACCTAAACCAGAACAATTATTACTAAGGAAGCAGATAAACATACCTAAACTAGGTACATAGTTATTATTTATTATACAGAGAAATACACATTGTCCCTTGCGGGAATAAAATCATTGTCCCCTTTATTTTATCTAATATCAAACTACAGCAACCATTCGGTTGTCAATTTTATAATCATATAGGTATTTAAATATAAAATATAATGAAGATATGAAATAGGTACGTAGCTACCTTTACTGACTTTAAAAATAGGTAGGTAGGTACTAAAAAGTTAACGTGATGGCGTAGTCACTACTAATAACCCCTCTTTCGTTTCTATTTCTACTATACTCGTCTCTATTCGGCCTTGAATCGTATCTTTTTACCCCCCACCCGTTTTCTTGTCATCCCCCAGGCGTATTCTCTTTAGCCAAATGATACAGAAGATTCTAGTGATGGCAAATTTATTTTGTAATTGTCCAAAAACTGATTAAAGGCTTGAACTGATTAATTAACTTACCTTTCATATAAAACAACACAGGGAACAAACACACAGGGAACAAACACACAGGGAACAAACACTACTCGAAGAATATTAGGAACAAATCCAAGCACTCATTTTAATATCCCAAATAACAAAGTACACATAAAAACAGCGTCCGTTAACCACTGATTTCGACTTCGTTTTTTTTTTGCTAGATAAGTTACTCTATGTTTGCTAGTGTTGCCCAAATAATAGTTTTTCTGTGTTGCCACAATAAAAACAGTGTTGCAATTTCAGAAAACACAATGTCTATACCAATTACCAGCGTTGCCCGAAAAATACTACTCCAGAAACTTTTATCGTTTTGTTTCTCGTCACCCCGCTATTTCTAGTTACCCCGTACCCCGTAAACGTGTGTGGGATCATGAAAGAAAAGAAAGACAATACCTGATTAATTACTTTTTATGTACTAAATACATTGCGATATTGTCGCAATTACTTTAACGTTTAACTCCAAACGATAATTTAACTGGCCTGAAAATAATCATGTGAAAATGCTTACTTACTTCACGTACCAGCGTGCGTGGCATCACGGAAGGCAAGAAAGACAATAATTAATTATTTTCGATTTACTAAATACATTCAGACATTGTCGCAATTACAGCCTTTAACTTGGGACGATAATTTGACAGACCTGAAAATAATCATGTAGGTATATGAGGATATAAAGTCTGTTTTTTAATTCGATGTAAAAAAGAGGCAGTGTTATCTTTATAAAATATATCGATATACTCGGTACATTTTGTTTTACTGCAAAAAAGGACACTAGTGTGACCAAAAACCTGATTGCATCAAAGACTTTTTAGTTACTCATTACTCAAAAGTATTTAAAAAAAGCACTAACTCACACAATTTTTGGGTTTGAGGTTTGATAGATAGATAGATAAAACTTTATTGCACACCAGTAATGTTGAATGTTGTTTCTCGTGTTCCCTTGTGATTTTGACAATTTTGACAAATTTTTCGAGTCCATGTAAGTTTACGACTCCGGCGCATGTTTTTTTGTGACAGTATTTTTTTTGGCATCGAATTAAAAAACAGACTTTAGGTACAGAGATTTCTAGCTTTGTCTAAGTAACTTAAATTAGATCCGAGGTCATCGTTTTTCTTCACATACTAGCATAATTATTATAACGTTTGGAATATAAATGTGATTATCGGACATACTTCGACCAAATAGGAGATTTCTTGTATTTCTTTATTTTTTAAATAAACTGTTTTATTTTTTTATGTATCAGCAAAGGGCAAAATAAAAAGTACCCGAAACGGCTCCGGCGCATGTCAGTGACAGTATTTTTTTTGGCATCGAATTAAAAAACAGACTTTAGGTACAGAGATTTCTAGCTTTGTCTAAGTAACTTAAATTAGATCCGAGGTCATCGTTTTTCTTCACATACTAGCATAATTATTATAACGTTTGGAATATAAATGTGATTATCGGACATACTTCGACTAAATAGGAGATTTCTTGTATTTCTTTATTTTTGAAATAAACCGTTTTATTTTTTTTATGTATCAGCAAAGGGCAAAATAAAAAGTACCCGAAACCGGCCTGCGTGCATGCAACGACCAGTGAATGTTGATGAAGCGAAAGAGATCTGTCTGGGTTGTGGCAAGTGACAGAACCTGGTCTCTGCCTACCCCTCCAGGATACAGGCATGTTATGTTGTTTTTGGAATGTGATTGAATGACAGTCTTATTTTTATAAACCAACTTCGTTATAGCTCTTCTCAAAAACAGTTTAAATAGTCTGTTGTAAATAGAAACACGTAACTACATGGTGCGGTGGTAGCCTAGTGGGTAGAACATTGGACTCGGAAGCGGAAGACCCAGGTTTGATTCCCAGTGCGGGCATGTACCTATGACTTTGTTTTCAAAGTTATGTACATTTGTGAAGTTATAGTAGCAATACCACTCGCTAACGGTGAAGGAAAACATCGTGAGGAAACCTGAGTGTCTGAGCTATTCATATACCTCAGCGCTTGAAATCGCCAATCCGCGGTGGGCACGCGTGGTGATTAAACCCATATTATCTCCCTGAGAGAAGGCTGCTTATGCTAACTACATATTATTTAAACTGCCCCGAGTAGTGTTTTAGAGGAACCGTATTTTCAAAAAGAAGACCGTAAGTCTTTGTGAATAAAAGTGACTGAATACAATTACATTACCGCATTTGCGCATGGCCGCAACCAACAAATGCTCATCAGCGCATTTCTGTCACGCTCTGTGTTGACGTTCCAGAGTAAACGGGTGGTCTCATCGTGTGCATGCAGTGGAAACTATTAGTTTGTTACGCTCCATAGCACAAATGTACTAAAATATAAACTTAAAAAGCAGGTATGTGTAGAATATGTACATTGCATACGTTACAGTTACATGACGATGTTACAAGATTGAAAATTTGCAGAGAAGTTATTGAAGAAAAAATAATGTAAGTAGTACAGGCTCGTATACGAGGAATTTCCATTATCGGAATTTATCGCAATTAAATCACATTGTGATAAATCATCAACCTTTGCACGCGTTCTCTGTAACATTGTTTAATTATTGTTGTTATTATTATTACGTTTATTACACATAATTAAAAAATACAATGGCAATGTGGCAGAATTTATGTTTTACATAAAGCTTGTAACATTAATAAGTATTTGAAGTTTTTCAGTTATGGCAAGCATTTTCTTCACTCCACTTTACTCTAATTAAATTTTTCCTTTATTTTGCAGCTTTAGGTAAGTAAAACATATATCCATTTGCATTTAATTTACTTATACAACTTAGAATTTTAATTTAATGGCTATACGCAGTTACACGTTACGGTCGGTTGTGCAACAGAAAGCTGCAATCGTAGACAAACGCGAAGTCTACGTCTGTCATTTAGCCCGGCAGATGATGAGTGAACATTTGACAGCAAGTCAACCTTTACATTTTTGTTTCAAAGTCACCCTTAACATAACTGGTTAGAGCCCACGTATGTAAATGTTGATGTACTATCGAGCAGCAGCCTATACACGTCCCACTGTAGAGCACAGGCCTTCTCCCAGGGAGAGAGTATAGGCTTAATCATCACGCGTACCCGCCGCAGACCTGTTGGTAAAGTGTTCCTGTATCAGACATCGTGCCAAAGCACGATGAATAGCTTGCAAGACTGGCGTGTCTTTGTTTCGTTACTTGGTCGTCACTACCGCTAATAGTGAAAATAACTGTACACTGGTGTACATAAGTTACTAGCCAAGGTACAGACCTTTTCGTCTTCATACCTAATAAACATGCTGTTAAATAAATTACTCACTAGTGTTTTACAGTATAAGTGATTATTGTGCCTGACTATGTTGAAGACAAATTTAATAAACATTTTCTATTTCTATTTGTAACGCTTTGAAGATACGAGAATCGCGTAATTTCGGTATCACAGTGTTCCGTCCTAGTAACCTAGTAACTACGTGGATTTCGAGTGACTTCCGTAATAGGTTACCGTTATCGACAAAGCTGTGCATTGGTAGAACGTATTGAATGCTAAATCACGTTTTGCTGCTGAATTTAGTACCTCACTGCGTCTTTGTCACAGAATAAAATATGATATATAAAAGTAGCTACGTGGAATAAACTAAGGAAATATTTTTTCAGCTGTGACATACGCTTATATAGAATATTAACGATATTCCTTTGCCTTATATATGCAGGCTGTGACAAAATTCCCATACACTTACATTAAAAGTTACACACCTAGTAACGGAGTAACTTTAGTGTCGAACATATTTCCATATTGTTTTAAAGATTGAAAAGATTGAAGAACTGATTGTGGTATTTTTCTGCAATTTTACAAAACTTAGCGTAGATACTCTTAGATAGACAATACTTTACTGCACAATCAGAAAAATGGCCCTATTAGCATTCAAAAACGCTGAAATGTAGTAAAATAGTTTTTATTAGCTTGGAATATTTTTATTATTGGTATTTTACTGCACTGTAGTAAATACTAGAAATAGACATAAACTTTCGTTCCTAAAATTTAGGCTGGCAAAGGTTAATACATCCTGTATTGTATACGTTTCTACGATAAATAAGCTTGCCAGAAACGCGGTTCAAAAAATGTGTAAAGCACACTTTGTGCCAAAAACGCTACTATAACATTAAAGATTTTTTAGATAACAATGGTGTCTGGAATTAAAGCCAGTTCAATGCATAAGTTCCAGGTTCTAGAATATTTATTTAAATTCTGTAAATGAAGGACTTGAAAAGACTAAGTTTGGAGGTCTTTTGTCCATTTTTTCTCCAAAATGATCTAGATTTTGAAATGGACACCTAGTTTAATTTCTAATGTTCATTAAGTCACAGTTTCTGTGCCACTTTGAATTAAAAAATTAATTTGATTTGCCTTAGTGAATTTTCATTTTATTTTGACGTGGCGGTGAAGATGCATTTGCCTAACAGTCGGCTTCTTTCATGGGCTGCATTGATAAACTGATACAATATTTATGAACTCAATCAAAATTATCTCCTCTTTCATTCGATATTCTACTCGAAACTCGAAACATTCGTAATACTGATTTTCTTCGTGAAGAATATAGCCTATGTCACCGGGACGATAATAACAAATCTATTGACACCACATTAATTAAAATCGGATTAGTAGTTTAAGCGCCACAGTAGAACATCCTTAAATATAAACATACATAGATTGCTTACAAGGGTTATGTTTTAGAAATTAGTGTATGTTTATATGGTTTGGATTTATTGTAATTGGGTACAAAAGGTGAATGAACCTTCCGAGCAGACAACAGATAAATGCCAAGTTTTTCGTCCTTGAATAGCGATAATGTGTCTAGGGATTCGACTATGTGCGGATTTCGAACTATTAGAGCTTCGTGTGGCGCCGGATTTAGAATAGCGTCACTCCACTTCCTTCCGTGGATGTCGTACAAGGCGACTAAGGAAATCAATTACAAGGAGACGGGCAGCAGCGTCTTCCTGAGATTCCAACCGTTTAGTACTGCGATCGCCAACCCGCCTGCCAAGCGTGGCGATTAAGGCAAAACCCCTCATGGTTACGAAAACCACGAGGGAGGCCTATGTCCTGTAGTGGGCGTCAAATGGCTGATGATGATGATGAAGAGCTTAAAAGTGTCTTTTTTTTTGTGTACGTCGTGTCGCCGAATCCTAGTATTTATAATATATATTATATTATATAATATTAGGGGTTAAACTATGAAATTGCCGTTTTATTGCAATAGGTTCTTTGAATTGACATAGAATCTTCATGGTTTGAGGTTTTCGAATGAAACTAACTTTTTTCAAATGGTTTCTATGATGTTCTTTTTTTAAAAAATGTGAAACATTGGAATATCGACTTTCAATTGTTTTTGTTATTCAATTTAGACAAGAAAGATGGATACTGCGAAAATTCGAGTGATTTTTGAATACGAGTTCCGACGCGGAACTAACGCGGCAGAAACAGCCCGCAATATCAATGCTGCGTTTGGAGAGGGGTCTACTAATGAACGCACCGTGCGATTTTGGTTTAAACGCTTTCGTGATGGAAATTTCGACTTAAAGAACGAGCCACGAGGAAGACCGCCCACACAGGTGAATAACGATGAATTAAGAGAGATAGTGGAAGCCGACCCTAGTCAAACTACCCAGGAATTAGCGGCATGGTTTAACGTTACCTTACCCACAATATTGACTCACTTGCGTCAAATCAATAAAATAAAAAAATACGAAAAATGGGTGCCTCATAATCACTCGAATTTTCGCAGTATCCATCTTTCTTGTCTAAATTGAATAACAAAAACAATTGAAAGTCGATATTCAAATGTTTCACATTTTTTAAAAAAAGAACATCATAGAAACCATTTGAAAAAAGTTTCATTCGAAAACCTCAAACCATGAAGATTCTATGTCAATTCAAAGAACCTATTGCAATAAAACGGCAATTTCATACTTTAACCCCTATTATATTATAAATGTGAAAGTTTGTGAAGATGTTCAAAATGTTTTTATTCAAAGTAACACAGAAACAGCGACGTATGAACGTTACAATTTAACCTTGGTGCCCATTTTAATTTTGGTTCGGATAATTCGGAAAAAATGGATGAAAAGAACTCCAAAGTTAGTATTCAAACTGGTCCTTAATTAATAGAGTTTACGCAGTATTCTAAAACCTAGAACTCATGCGTTGAACTGGCTTTAATTCTAGACATCATCATCATCATTGTCATCTAAATAATCTTTAGTGTTACCCTTTTACCCTTTGAAAACATCGCGAGGAAACCCGCGTCTTAGTTGGCTCCGCACGTATTGACTTGTCTTTCCTGTGGGCTAGTCTGACTAAGCTGTCAGGATGGTATATATGCTGGGCAAGCCTACTCCATCTAAAAACAATTTCCCCAGGCACTGCAGCGTCCGAGTGGACCCTTCGCCCATCTAGTGTGAGTGAAGGTGCCACTGGACGCTGTATAAATCATCTCATTATGTACTAGATGGAAAGGCCAAAGTTTTTTTTTACCCTTTTAGCACAAAGTGTGCTTTACACATTTTTGAAACCGCATTTCTGGCAAGCTTATTATATCTTCAGGAATCTTATTGTACTATCGCAAAGATATGTGTCGAAATAGAAACGTGAACATAATTCGTGATTTAAGAAACTAATATTTCACTCAAATCGATGTACATACAAATTATGCTCTCAGGACAATCTCGAGCAGAATTACCGCATATTAAATAGACTCTGAACCTTTAGACTACAAATCACTCACAAGTTAACCGTGTCGACTATTGTATGCGTAATTTCGCGACGGCTTTGTGTCGGGTAGTTTTGCGAAACTATTGGGTTGATTTAGTTCACTTGCTGAGAAAAGAGCTTTGCCCTCTGAATGTATTTTCTTGGGTACATTTTCTCCAGCAGTAGTAAATTTTAATTTTCGCTCATGCAAGTGGTAATATAGTAACACAAAAATTAATAAGCGGTAAGGTAGCACAGTAATTATTATAACATATACAAATGTAGCAAAAGCCGTTTTTTTTTCATGAAGTCGTCATGAACCAAAACCAATTTCATTGCGTAAAAAATTGCTATTAAGAAACATTTCAATGTGAAAAAACCTTAGCGAACAAATGTTATCGTAAAACACAAATGATTTGGTTATCTATTTTATTCACGTGTTTCAAGAATTCGGTATTTGACACGATCAATAATAAATTATTTTATATGCTCAATTAAAACAAAAATTACAAAATATCTCGGAAAATGTATCTCTTTTAGTCAATTACTAGTTATTACAATTTTTAAATAGATTAAACATAAAAAGAGTGCTCTGAAATGTGACGTCATAAGCCAGTATTTTCATACAAAATTCCGTTTTAAAAGCAACTCATTTGATATTTTGTCAAATACCCAATTTATGGTAACTTTGTATAAACACAAATATGTCGAGACTAAGGGAGAGTAAGTTTAGTTAAACTTCCATCGGCAACACTTGTATTCTGTTGGCTATCTCAGTCAGTCCCTAGGAAAGATTTCCCGGGAGATTCCAGTCCTGGAGATTGATAACGCTGCAGATAACAACAGGCTGATGTAGAGAGTTAGATTGCAATTTGGTGACTATCCTGTTCGAAAGATTATTGAGGTCCTTCTTAGGAAGAAATGCAAGGTCCTGCTTGTGAAAGTTACAAGTTCTAGGTCGACGGAAAGTAGGTACCCCAAATATTTTGATTCCCTTGAGTGTCGATATATACGTTTTTGCGGCATAAACAGTCGTATCTTTTTTTAAGCTGACGTAGAAGTTTGATTTTTTTTTTGTAACTTCAAGGGACTATCAGGAATATATAGTTTTAATTTCAGCTCGATACCTCCACGCATTCCCGAGATAACGGGTCTTGACAGACATACAGACGGACGGACGGACGGACGGATGGACGAAAACCTGATTCTATAAGGGTTTCATTTTTATTTTTGAGGTACGAAACCCTAAAAATATTTTTTATTAACTACTTACCTGTACAGTGACGTGGGTTCAGAGGCTAAACTAGGTCCGTCAAGAAGCCATCAGTCAGATAGTTCTCTTAACTTTGAGTTTCCGTTGGTGTTCACCCATAGCAACCCTTTCTATAAACGCGGCAGCGCAAAGTCTCACAATACCATTAAAAGTATTAACACGAGCGACAGCAAACATGGTTGAGGCACTACAGGATCTCTTTAGCGCCAGCAGATGTGTAAATACATTATTATTGTACTGAACGCGAATGCCATCGTGAGTCCTCTGAGTGTAATTGGTTCTGAGTTGGCATGTGTAGAAACAAAAAGTTTTAAATATTACGTAATGAAAAAACTCAACGCTCCATCTATTCACTGCTTAAAACACTTGCTTTTTAATATCAATTTAAGTTTCGTGCCCTCGCAAAATACCTGGGAAAAAAACTGATACAACATACTTGAATAATTCCAAATGTTAAGCCAATTTTCGAAAGCTACCTTATACCCACTGGTACAGGGTAGCGTTTGCCGTATACAGGACTGGTTGTTAAAGGATCGCGTGGCGGAGACACGTCCTATTACGCGCGTGTCTTCCACGGGCGATTAGATCGCGCCCTCAGGGCACCACAGCCATTGTGTACTACACGACTGTACCACACCTTGGCCTCTACTGGAGAAGGCTATGGAATACTGCAGTCCAGTTTGGACTCCGTTCTATGATGCACATTGAGAGAATCAAGCGTGTCTAAAAGAAATTGCTACGTCACCTAAATTAACGCGCGGAGAAGGCTAGTCTATAAGATTAAATTTCATATTTTTCTTTAATATTTAACTGCTAATAAAATAAACTACTAATAAAATTTCTTTGCGACTGCCAAAAATACTCGATATTTTATTGTACTCCAAGTATGTACATGATATTTAGACTTAATACTGATTTTCGTGGACATTCTGACATGGCGTCCGCTATTTTTATAGCCAGAGAGACTAACGACTTCAATGCCTTTCTTTTGACACCTTATTTATTAAAATCGGTCAAGCCATTTGACCTCTGGGTAGTCATAAAGAAACAAACATACACACGAGGGATAAAACTACACCGCCTTCGCTTTTGCTGTAGGGTAAAAAGGAGCAATTAACTCATGTTAGTGTCTAATCACGCTTCTTTAAATTTGTGAAACCGCTGTGATCTAGAGTTGGTCCCTTAATACAGGGACCGATTTGGCACTAAATCATGCCCGCAACGTGCCTGACTGAACGGTTAAAGTCTACCACACTAGGGATGTCGCATACGAAACATAAAAAATCAGAGGTCTTATTACACACCTAATGCTGTCAGAATCCTGTCGGAATAATGTCGTTTGCGATAATAATAATAGTATGGAATTTAACAGACGATTGGATTGGATTGGAGCTGGTTGCGATTTATGGATCTCTGCTCTTGAGTGTGGGAGACCGAGCGTAGTTAGCTAGAATAGTAAAGAACGTTTCCGTGTATAATGTTTACGAAAAAAACCGGTCAAGTACGAGTTGGACTCGCGCACGAAGGGTTCCGTCCCATTATCTATAGAACATTAGGCAAAGATCGAATTTGAGAACAGCGGCATCTATAGAATCCTACAAAAAGTGTTTAACATTGACATTTAACGACGTGACATCGGCACTGTCAAGGTTACATATATGGCCACTAGATGGCGAGCGCTGTCTTTAGACAACGTTTGTTGGATGGGAGCCCCCGTTAAATATTTATTTTATTCTGTTTTTAGTATTTGTTGTTATAGCGGCAATAGAAGTACATCATCTGTGAAAATTTCAATTGCCTAGCTATCATGGTTCATACAGCCTGGTGACAGACAGACAGATAGGCGGGCAGACAGACAGACGGACAGCGAAGTCTTAGTAATAGGGTCCCGTTTGGCACCCTTCGGGTACGGAACCCTAAAAAGGGTGATTTTTTGTTCGATTGTGTTTTCAAATATTAACTCAAATTCAACACAAATTTGACGCCCACTGCAGGACCTCCCTCATGGTTTTCCAAGCTTCCCGGATTTATTTTAGTAACTATTATACACTTTAGCGAACTAATGACACAGTTTGGCAAATCCTTTCACCACGGTAACGGTCGTGTTTGCCATTGATTCATAGAAGAAACACATGGAAAAATAATTTCTATTGTAAACTTCCACGTATTTTTATTAAATTGATAGAAGAAAGGAATCGCTCGTAGCCCCGGCTGCCTGAGTGATCTTAAACGATCACGAAGGTTAAGCAACACAGGGCGCGTTCAGTGCATGGATGGGTCGCCGTCTATGCCTAACGCTAGTGGCATTTTTCCGAGCGGTTCCGTGCTTCGCAAGGCACGTTAAGCTGTTGGTGCCGGCTGCCGTCGATATATGGCAGTCGTTAAGCCAAGTCAGAGGCCTTAGGGCGGCTTGACAACTTCTGACAGTGGACGAGCCACTAGTCTACAAGCCTCCACCAATCCGGACTTGGCCCCCGTGGTGGAGTATGGCCTATACCTTCCTCAGGGAAGAGACCCGTGCCCCTCGGTGGGGACATAATGGGTTGATGATGATGATAGAAGAAAGAAGTATTGCAAAAACATAATAAATGAGCGGCGATAAGTGATTTAATAAGATTTTGGTCCAACCGGTTTCAATTTTTCAATTTCCTCCTTGGATGGACTGAGGCCATTTGCATAAATTTATGGAGGCCCCCAGTTAAATTGAACCCACTGCGGCATGGTAATCAGACATAGTACCATTAGACCAACGCGGCAGTCACACACAAAGCTGATATTGTTTTCACGATTCCACAGTAACTGTTGTTTTCATAATAAAAGTTGTTTACATTGATAAGCGAAATAAATCTCTCAAGTTACTGCTGCCCTGTGTAAAACTCCTATACACCCTGTATGAAACTCAAGCCAGGCATTTTGAGAGGTGGAGGCCAATAAGTTCCCGAACGTTCGTCACACATGTGAATTTAACAAGCGTGGAGATATACCCGGCCCGGCTTCACAAACATGGCTTGTTAGTCGAACGGAAGTTAGTTAGGCAAACTTACTCGCGGGCCAAGGATACGGTAAAACTGTCGCTGTTGCTTTAGAAATACAGACGAGGGAAATGTTTCTTTGGAGATTTCTTTCTTTTTTTCTGTTTTGCGTGGATAAGGTTAACAAATTTTCAATCAATATTTGTCTTATTAAAAAGCAAGGGTCATTCCATTACATTACATAAAGTTACGCCCGTACCCCTAGGCGGCAGAGACAATGGCTTACCACTTGAATCGATCCTGACAGACCTCTTTCGCTTCATCAACATTAATCAGTCGCTGCATGAAGGCAACAAGGTCTGAAGTGGTTTAATCATTGATACTGAAGAAACAGTTTTCAGGTTTAGTGTTCATTCAATAACACGTTATAAGCGTTCCACTGCTGGTACTCGCGACAGTTTAGGCTTCCCACAAGTTTGCGCTTAATACAATCACGACCATCTATAATGTGTTACTCTTTTTAGGGTTCCGTGCCTCAAAAGGAAAAAAAGGAACCCTTATAGAATCACTTTGTTGTCCATCCGTCCGTCTGTCCGTCCGTCTGTCAAGATGCTTTATCTCGGGAACGCAAGAAGGTATCGAGTTGAAATTAAAATCATGTAGCTCAAGTTTACAGTTTCTTGAAGCTGTGACAAAATCGAACTTCTAAGTAAGCGCCAAAAAAAATACAGCCGTTTATGCCACAAAAAACGTATATTTCGACACCGGAGAGGCGGGAAGACGGCAGGACCAGGGCAGTAACGGAGTGGCGGCCGAGAACCGGGCGGCGGTCGGTCGGTAGACCAACAGCCCGATCGTCAGAGACGATTAGATGGATTTTTTATCGGTTAAACCATAGTGCGGAGTATCGTTGGATTGGTCTTTTAAAAATATTTTGGGTGTAGAAAGACTATTTTTCGACTCAGGGTTCCGTTTGCAAAATATTAAGCCTTAAAGCGCATTTTTTTTTTGTCCGAGTAGGACGTCCTCCCCCTTTCCCGGCTAAACGGTTTCCCGATTGTAGAACCGTGAAAAAATTCAGGGCGGTGGCTTGAAAGTAAAACTATCACGGCTAAGGCCTACTTAGGCTTTACATGTTAACGAGTAATAGGTGACCAACTCATAAAAGGAAAAAAAAACTTTGACCTTTGCACTTAGGTAATGAGATGATTAATACAGCGTCCAGTAGCAACTTCACTCACACTGGATAGGTGAAGGGACCACTCGGACGCTACAGGGCCGAGGAAAAAAGGAAGGCGAAAATTTCGTACAAACATACATACATACACATACACAAACTCACACCTGTATCCCAGAGCGGTAGGCAGAGACTAGGGACTGCCAATTGCCACGATCCCGACAGATCAATTTCGCTTTCTCAACATTTATTAGGCATACGTGCATATGCCGGTTTCGGGTAATTTTTATCTTGCCCCCATTTGGTCAAAGTTTGACTGCCTGGGACGTCCCTTACCCTCCGTTCCACCTTGATATATTTGTATCGTCAATCTTTCTTCCGTCATTCTCTCCACATGTCCAAACCAAGGCAACATTCCTTTCTTAATTCTAGTCACTACATGCTCTTACAGTCCACAACGTTCTATAATCAAACTATAGCGTATCCTGTCATTCAAAGTAACACCATACATACTTCTCAACTTACAGACATACCCTACATACTTCGTACTAAATCCACAGTAAATTACTTTGATGAAGTTGTTAGTCCTGTAAAGTAAATAAAACCCCCACTTTCTACGGAACCCTACGTGGCCCGACACGCACATGGCCGTTTTTTCTTTGTGGCATGCCTAACGTAGATTAGCGATTCAAGAAAAAGAATCAAAAGAAGGTTATTTTTTCAACGTAAAGAATTCACATTCTGTTTGTTGAATGACATTCAACAAACAGAATGTGTTCATTCAGAGATATATTCATAATCTGAATCTCGGAAACGGCTCTAACGATTTTCATGAAATTTAGTATGAAGGGGGTTTCGGGGGCGATAAATCGATCTAGCTAGGTTTCATTTTTAGAAAACGTTGTTTTATCCATGTTTTGAGGCCATGAAAAACTGCTACACTATCATTAGAATACGAAGGCAAATTTCGCCACGATCTACAAAATTGTAACAGCTCGGGTGGGAAGTGGGGCGGTCCCGAAACCAGAAGACCCGGTTCGAGTTCAGTGTCCGATTATTTTTTTCCCCCTTTTCTCATCGTATCTAAATATGATTAGAGAAAAAAAAAACACGACTAACAAAAAAAACTCCAGGTACTATTAATAATCGTAAAAGAATCCCGTTAGTGTTTTGTTAAGTATCCTGTTTTGTAGTGTCTACAATGTATTAAGTTGTGAGTATTAATGTAAATTATGAATAAATATCTGTATCTGTTAACAGATATTTATTCATAATTTACATGACACGTCAAAAAAAAATCATCAATTATTTCTAATGTTTAATGCATTCTGTTGCTGAAATAAGTGTGCTTTCTTCTTCCGTTTTTTTAAAATAATATCCTACATAACAGCCAACACTGCAATATGAACCTTTACATGCGTGCTCTCTAGAATAAACTGTTCTCTATCTACTTAAGTTACCGTATGGACGACTTCATATCAAAAATGTAAAAGTCTATGTGATGTCGTCTACACGTGACATTTGAGTGGTTTGAAAGCCATAGGAAAAGAACGTTCCTGACCATAGCCATCGAATACGCTAGTTTGTTTCTCCAAAGACACGCCACTGAGCCCGATCTTCGGCTCTTCTTTTCCAGTCACTGCCCACCGCTTTGCGAATGTCGTTGCTCCACCGGTCCGGGTCACAGAGCGTCCTACGCCACGTTTGCCGATTCGCGGTCTCCACTCTAGAACCAGACTTCCCCAACGATTATCGGTCCTGCGGCAGACATGACCAGCCCACTGCCACTTCAGTTTGCTAATCCGTTCAGCTATGTCGATTACTTTAGTTCTCTGGCGAATTTCTTCGTTTCAGATTCGATCCCGCAGAGGAACACCGGCAGAGCTCTCTCCATAACTCGCTGAGCGACTTTAAATTGGTGGACTAGAATGTCATGTCGGGTAGGACGCACTGATTAAAGACTTATTGATTAAGGATTATTACGTGTTTGTTATTAAGTAATAGATTTATCAAAGTAATGTATTGAAGAGGTAAATGATATAAGAACTCTGATACAGACAAAAATAATATTCTTTGTAATAACATTTTCGGTAGTTTTACTGGCGGACGCAATATTTTTTCCCCCAGTTTTTCCTCCTTTTGTGTCCCAATCTTAAGAGTGGCTATAAGAATATTTATTTAATCGTATATGATCCACTATCGGCAACGATAATGGTGTTGTGAACGAGAAATCGAATTTCGTTAGAACTTTTTCCGTCAACTCGTCCCTTGAAGCCTTATTCGAATCTTCACGATTGAGTTTACGAATAAGCAAGTTCACTCTCTTTTGCTGTCTTCTTCGGTTATCCAACAAAAGAAAGAGTTGACAATAGTCGAAAATTATGCAGTGTTTTCGATATGATTATGAAGATACCATTCCAAAGTTTGGGTCGACTTACATTGAGTAGACTAACCCACTTTCGTACATATAGGGACAAAAACTTTTGTTTGCCAGAAGAAATATGTATCAAAGTGGACTTACAAAGTTGGTAATGCAATTGCATAGTCTGAAGTGAGTTAGATTGATTACGAAATGCTTAGTGATTTACTGATATCTTGGGCTTTGATAAATCTGAAAGGAGAGAGCAAATTGCTGTCGTGCAAGTGCAGGATTTTTCGAACTTTAGTTTAGATTTTTTTGTAAAATAAATTGTACAGGAGACACCAATTAATAGATTTTTAGTGTAGGAAAAACCAGGGGACAATGCGAAAATATTTTTTTTGTTGGCTGAACCTTAGTTGCTTAGCCAGAAATTTACCTTGTACACCTTTCATACATTTTTATATACCTACTTTTGCATAAACCCCGGAGAGGTTGGCAGAGACCACATTTTATATACTCTTATTTAACGTGTGTGTTCATTTCCAGTACTGAAACTGAAACAATCTGCTGCAGAACATTAAAATTCTCATTAATTATTTTTGATTACTCATGCAAAGTGATCGCGTCAAGCGTACAATATTAAAAGTGTACAAAATAAAAAAAAACACATAACATTACTTTACATAAACGTACACCTGTATCCCGGAAGGGCAGGTTGAGACCAGGGATAAAAAATAGTAGTTTATGCAACTGTCATATAATGAAGGGTATTAAAACACGAGTGTGAGTTTATGAAACGAGCGCAGCGAGTTTCATAATAGTAACGAGTGTTTTAATACCCGTGTTATATGCAGTTGCATACACTACTTTATCTTCACTAATGCAATTAAAAATTAAATTCACGCGTACGTGTATAATCACAGTGATTTTGCCGCCATTAAAATTTAACCAATGAGAGCGCAGCTGCGCGCTTCAATAAAACGCGACCAACCTGATTGGCCCTGCAATCAAGTTGGTCGCGTTTTATTGATGTTATAATGAGATTTTACGATATCGATGTGAATATTATACCATCATGTGAAATTGCTTAAATTGAGTGTTTTGTTGTCTGCGCTATAACAGTAGTAATTATAAGTCAAGTATTGAAAACATAAGTAGAATGTTACAACATTAGTGTAGATAAAGGTTATTTTATATTATTAATTAGTGACTCAGCGGTTCAATCCCAGCATGTACAATAAGTACCGATACATACTTTTTTTCCTTTGTACTTGTTTACGTTACTCGTTATGCCTTTTTGTGATGTGTAAATGTGTCCCAACAAATGTCTTTCTTTCTTTTAATCACTTTGTTTTCTAAGTTAAGTACAGTTATAGTTGGAGTCGCAATGCCACTCGCTAACGATGAAATAAAACATCGTGAGGAAACCTGAGTGTCTGAGGTATTCAGATACTTCAGCCAATCTGCGGTCACTCTGAGAGAAGGTCTGTACCCTGCAGTGGGACGTACGAGTATATTATAGGACGTTGCTGAAGAAACGGTTTTTTAAGTTTGGCATTTTTTTAATAACATATTGCATAAATCTACATGACATATTTCTGTCTTTGTTGGGATATGGGGTTGATGCTCACTCTGGAGGGAATGAAGAGCCAAATCCGAGTCCGAGACAAATGGGCTCGTGTCAGGAAACGGTCACATGTGACCCTCATACGCGGCAGTACGAAGTGTATTACGAGTAGAAGGTGAGTCGGGGCAACAAAACAGTAGTAACTAAGCCTTTATCGCGTAAAGCTTAAGTGCGAGTTTCAAACAAAAAAAAAAGTAAACCCGCGTGTCGCACAACCTTACCAATTGATATACGATGTTAATTTTTATGGTTCCGTATCCAGAAGGTAAGGACTAACTAAGACTGTGCTGCGTGTAACTATCACGGTTCATGATATACAGCCTGGTGACAGACGGACGTCCGTTACACAGTTGAAATTTTCACAGACAATGTATTTCTGTTGCCGCTGTAACAACAAAAATATTAAAAACAGAATAAAATAAATATTTAAGGGGACTCCTATACAATAAACGTGAATTTTTTGCCGTTTTTAGCTCGATATTAATAACGGCAACAGGAACGGTACAGAACCCTTCGCGCGCGAGTCCGACTTGCATTTGGCCGGTTTTTTAATACTTATGACTGTATAAATTGCACCGTCTTTCAGCTCCTTTCATCTTTTCCGTCGGTGGTTGTCTGGAAGAAATATTTTTTTGTATTAAGGCTGCCAATTGAACTGAATTGTTTTGTTTTTTAAGTTTCAAATGTTTTAAAGTTCCTGGTGTACCATAAAGAATATTATAACTATCAATCTGCTTTTTATAACTAACTTACCAGACGTAGGTATAAAAATAGTACCGAAATGAACTAATCATTTTAACAAAGTAAATTCTCTGAACATTGATTGTATGTGAAAACGATTTCCACACAAATAGTAGTCAGAAGTTGTTTGAACGCTTATTTCATTAATTTTCACAATACTATTTCTATTTCGCAATACTATCTTATTATTGTGTACCAATGACCAATTGCAATGATTTATAGAAATGTTCATTCAGACTTTTTTAAATTTAATAAAAAGCTACGAGTATTACCAGCTTCAAAAATACACAAATCACCAATTATAGCGCCAAAAGAGCAAAGTAAACAGTAAAAATAATTTATAATAATAAACTGAAAATAATTGAATTGCACTAGGTGTGTGAGGGAGGTCAGTTAACGGCGAATACAGTCAAGTAGATAAAGGTCGTTGTACTGTCGACTGAACTAGAGTTAACAAAAAAATACATTCTGCTCTTTCAGAGCTTGTATTTATCCCGCATCGAAACGAACTCGTTTGAAGCCACGTTTTTACGATCTTGGAACACTTGGACAGAGTGCGTTATCTCAGTAACTAAAAATGTAGACCAATCGGATTGTGGTCTACTAGTCGCCGTTAACTGATTAAATCAGCCATCCAATTTAACGCCTAGGAATTTAATTAGGCGACGGCTATCAATTTCACGGCTAGCTTTGTAATTGTAACAAAGCATTGTCTAAAACTTGGCTGGCCGAAAAGTAGTCTTTTTATTAAAAGGCTGAATGAAAAGCCGTCATCTAGTTTGAATTGTAATTTTTCAAGATGGTGTCTTGACGTCTTGGCAACAGCTGATTTGCCTCACTTAAATCCGCTTCGGTAGGGTGACAAAGATATTCGGTTCAAACTGAACCAATAAGGGACTAACTAGATGTTAAAAAAGCATTCTCTTCTTTTTGTTTCTTTATTTAAAAAAACTGCAAATTGCCGAAAATATCCTTGATCGTTACTGATAAAACAAATTATTGAAATAAAATTTAGTATATTTTGCTGCAGTTTAGATTATTCAGATTACTTTCTGACCCATCAGTAGTTATTTTATATGGGTTAAATAACTGTTATTTTATAAAGGTAATTATAGGTGATTTATTAGTTTCAAATCTCTCAGCTGGTTAAACATCAAGGGTTTCATCTAATTATTTATTAGGTAAACTGAATTATCTTAAGTCCTGAAGGTTCAGCAATGTTGCGGTTATCGTGATCACTGGTAAACTGAAATGAAGATCGTGAAAACCCGGCTTAAGTTTAAGTTAATCCGTAAGCAAGGTGTATCAAAATCACACTAAACATTCGGAAAAGGGAACCCCCTGACTAGTTAAACTGAGCAATTGTTTCTGTAGGGAAAACATTATAATCAATGATAAAAAATATCAGCTTTTGTATACTTAATAACATGGAACATTTCATGGAGTAGCTGATAGCTTTTTCGTGATTTTATAGTTTTCCCTACAATGAGAGTTGTTAGTATAGACAAGTAGAACCTCGCATTTTCGGATAATATGGGAATAACGTTGCACCCTGTATACATTATGAATTTTGGGTGGTTTGCCTTAACAATGGCTATCGAATACGCTAGTTTGTAATTATAAAAAGACACTTTCCAAAAATATCACGGCACAAAATCGAATCTATTAGAACCATTAGTTGCCATCCAGAGCGATGCGTGCGTGCAGCGGGTCCGCGGGTCATTGTCCTAATAGGCGGAGATATACCGAAGACTGATGTCACAAACGCGTTGTGATAGATTTTTCACAAAAACCAAGCTCTTAAGCTCTTAATAATCCGAGAGCACAAATAGTGTAAGCTGTTAAATAGCAACGCCCCTAACATAAACAGATTTGCGCGCATTATTTTTTATTACCCACATATAAAACAGTATTTACGTACTCCAAATGATGCAGAGTTACGACGTAGCTCCATGGTACGGCAGGCACTTAGCTCTGGGGCTAAATCGTACCTAAACATAGCCCAACAAAACTACTTAACTTATTCTGAGAAGATGGCAGCTTATTGTAACACAATATTGCTGGCATGAAAATGAAAATAACGTGCTCAGACTATCGAATGTGTTCATTATGTTTCCAACTTCTCCATTGGAGTTCAGGGTTTAGTGAAACTAAACTAAAGATTTAGAACCTAAATGCCTATAAAGGAATTAAGATCAGAATAAAAAAAATACAGAAAGGAAGTGTGTTGCCTTTGATTCAGCTTGGGACCCTAATCGGCCAGGTTTGAGTGAGTCGGACGGGAGTCCAAATCACACTAAGTCAGACGGTTTATATAATTCACACAAAGTAAAAATAAACAAATAAATTACGATCCCTATTTTGTGTTTTTAAGGTTTCGTACGACTATAGAAAAAACGGAACCCTGATAGGATTTTATTTTCGTCTGTTCGTCCCTCCGTCTATCTGCCTATCTTCACTCGCCTAGTCTGTTTTAATTTTATATTTGATGGGAAAGCCGCTATTACGGTTAAGAAAGCACTATAAAAGTAAGAAAAACAGACACATCACAGAGTAAAGCAGATAGACAGCGAAGCCATAATATCGCGGAACGGTACCTTAATAAAAAAAAACAAAAATAAAAACCAACTTCAAAACATTACAGCACTAAAATGGTAGAAATAATTGAAAAGAGTACCTTTAAATTACATGTATTGTATTGTAGAAGTATAAACTGGAGTCGGTGCCCAAAACATATTGTGTTGGTCATGAAACTGGGCATTAACTACTAATTATACTTCTACAACCAAGTGCTGGAACAATATTCCTCCACCCATAAGGCAAAACCAGTGAAAATTACTTTTAAAAAACATTTTAAAGCTTACATGCTTGATCTACAAAAACTGGGAGTTCCTAAGCTTTTGACGTAGGTGGCGGTTTCATGTCACCAAAGCGTATATATCACACACTTAACAACCACACACATTCATACACACACATACACACGTAACTATTTGTAAGAATTTTAATATTATATACAGTGAGCGTTTCTTAAATTGTCACACAATTTTTGCCTAAAATGTTTTTTGGACCGGTCTTTGTATTTTAGTGTATTCAATTCAATTCAAATATTTTTATTCATTATAAAAACAGAATGTTTACTTAATGAACGTCAAAGTTGTTAGTTTCACAATTAATGGATTATGTGGAGAAGAAGCTAACAAAGAAACACCATATTTATTCTTTTCAAAACACGTTTCAACTTAAGTAACAGAGTTTTCAACTTAAGGTATTAGTCATGAATGTGTTGAACACTGGTCACAATCGTCCTGTAATTAATATTAATCTACTGTTTAATGCCAAGCATCTTTGTCTTCTAAATAGTCCTTGATGTTATAGTAAGCCTTTTTGCACAGAATGTGCTTAACACATTTTTTATTTTTTTATTTTTTTAAACCGCATTGGAGGAAACTCTAATATATCTTGAGGAATTTTGTTGTAGAACCTTATACAGTGCCCCATAAAGGATGTGTCAGCTTTAGCAAGTCTAAATCGTGGAAATGACAATTTATGTTTATTTCTAGTATTAACATTGTGGTGGCCACCAACATTTTCGAATTCTTTGATATTTTTTTTTTCTAACGTACATAATAATATTTTCACATAATATTTTCATAAATGTATTGATGTATTTAAGTTTCTTTTTCTTTGTTTGTGTCGTAAATGGTAACCACTGAAAACCAGCGTCGTGGTCGCTACCGGCCACGGCATGATGCTGAGTGGAGACCAATTTGGTGCCAAATCTAACCCAACTGTTGATCGGAATTTGTATTGTAATAGATATTAAGATTTGAGTATCAAATAAATAATTTACTTACTTACTTACTTACAATACCTACATGTATACGTATGTACTGCTAATTTAAAGGTATTCTTTTAAATTATTTCTAACTTTTCAGTGCTGTAGCGTTTTGAAGTCGGTTTTTATACTTGCTTTTTTTTTCAATGTTTATTGAGGGAGCAGAAGAAAAAAATCAAGTCCCTTATAACTATAATTTAGCCTACTTAATTATTTTCTGTAAAATTTTAAGTTCTCAATTTCCATTCCGAACGTCTTCACCAGAACATTAGCAAATTACCCTGGGACTACCTTAACGCTATAGTTTACGAAACATATGCATATTACTAAACCATCCCCATTAGGCCTTATTTACTGCTGTCCATTGAAGAGTTCCATTCTCCATCTCTAAAAGTGTTCATCAGATTTTCACCAAATTAAAATTGGACCAATGCGACGTTAAATCTATTCGAACAAAAAAAGAATTGATATGTCAGAGTTATGAAGGAACACAGCCAAAAAAAAAATATACAAATATATACAATAATATAAAACCTCCATCTTTTTTTAAAAGCGTCGAATTGAGAGCCTTCTCCTTTTTTGAAGTCGGTTAAAAATAAGGACAAATCTGGCGCTCGACGAAAACACTCGAAGACTCTAAATCCGATATAAACTTAGACCGTAAAGGGTCATTCTCATTGCAAAGTTAGTAAGGTCGTTACTCTTTTGTCGGGCTTATCGGCCGGCTTAGTCGGGCGGACATGGTACAGTCAACAGCTTATTAACCCTTCCACTTTCGTTGCAAAGTTGCCCGTAATGTAAGATATGGTTTGGGGAGAACACTCTCCGGGAATATCTAGTGCAACGAAACTTTTACCTTTACAGCGAAACCTGGTCGGACGTTTCCGACAAAAAATCAAGCAAGTAATGCCGCCATTCAGTTAATAATGTGTAGTGTTGAAAAAACTGCATACATTGATAAATTATGCCTTCGCGTAATTAATTTCGCTCAGTTATTCACTAATATCCACAAACCATGCCGAGTTCACTCTAAATTGGATATTTGACAAGATCAACAATAAATTATTTAATATGCTCGATTAAAACAAAAATTACAAAATATCTCGGAAAATGTATCTCTTTTAGTCAATTACTAGTTATCACAATTTTTAAATAGATTAAACATAAAAAGAGTGCTCTGAAATGTGACGTCATAAGCCAGTATTTTCATACAAAATTCCGTTTTAAAAGTAACTCATTTTATATTTTGTCAAATACCCAATTATGTCAATAAAGATGTCAGTTTTTTCCCAATTTTAAGTACTTGTCATGCGAGAACATTGCCTGAGGACATTCTCCCGCCAATCACTCGTATTCCACTGTGCTAGGTATCTTTAGAGTCTATAACACTATGTAATGCAACGTAGCTATATTGCCCGACGAGTAACTTTAACTTCGCGTGGACGTAGTTAGAAGAAAAAATAATTTATTATAAAAACAATAAACATGCCACAATAACAAAACAAAACCAAAAATAAAACAATGATAATAATATTTCAGGTCTCATTGGCCAGTGACGCGGGATGTAACTTAGCCAGCGGCTACTTAGGAGGGACGTGGGGCAAGGGCGTGGAAAATATGCGGCGTTAATCCAATTCACTTTCATACAAAATGTACTGAAGGGACGTTACAAAGCCCACACAGAAGAGACAGGGTGAAGGCGCGAACTCTATACAAAGTGACGCGTCTTATTCACGCCCTTCCCCCACGTCCCTTCTGTGTAGTCAGGGCCTTAGATTCTTCGAAGTTTCATCAAATTAATTAGATAATTTAATCAATCAAATTGCTCTTACATATCCATCGCAAAATCGAGGCTGCGCGGAATGTTGTTAAAGTTATTTGCCGAGCAATAAATCTATTTATCGAATTGGTGGTCGGCCAGTTACATAGCATAGTTAATCTAAGAAAGGGACTTGATAACTACTTGCCTTTCGCTCACACTATATAGAGGACTATATTGTACGAGCGAGAGACAAATCGTTTTTCAGTGAGAGAAGTCTCAGAGAGTCTCTCTCTCGAGTACGGGCTTAACCACCGCGAATTGGGAATTTCAAGTGATAAGCACACCTCAGACACTCGGAACTTTAGAAGATGTTTTTGTTTACAGTTAGCGAGTGGTATTGATACCTACAACAAATTCATAGGTAAATGTTCGTAAGTGAGAAAACAGTCATTGGTACATGCCGGGATTTGACCTCTTGAAGAGTTGTAAGGACCGCGCTACCGCCGCTTCCGCCATTGCAATAACTACCTGCTAATGTTGTAACCTACATTACCTTCCGTGGATGTCGTAGAAGGGGACTAAAGAATTAAACAACCAGGAGACAGGCAGCAGCGTCTTCCTGAGATTCCAACCGCATACTGCGATCGCCAACCCGCCTGCCAAGCGTGGCGATTGTGGTAAAACCCCTCATCGTTATGTTCAAAGCTTGGAAAACCATGAGGGAGGCCTATGTCCTGCAGTGGGCGTCAAATGGCTGATAATAATGATGATGAATGTAGGTGTAGCTGTAGGTGTGTGCTGAAGCTACCAGTACACTATATCTTGGCTTCGACTGTGTGTGCTGAAGCTACCAGTCCACTATATCTTGGCTTCGACTCTTATCAGCCTCTATAAATCTTCCTAGATACAATACATCATGGTAGCTTAGCCCCGCCGAGCCGATGAATCATAAGAGCGGGCGACTGGGAATAAAATAAATATTTTCGTTGTCATCGGCCGCTAGGACGCGTAATATATAGCTTTGTAAAGATATCGTTAAGGCTCACTTACCCCGAGGTGTTGGAGTGGACGTAATTATTTAAGTACACTCGAGAGCAACGGATAAGGGTCACTGACGAAATCGATTATTCTCAGCGTGGAACGGTAAGAGAATAAAAACCAGCCAAGTCCGTACCACTAGTTAATACACCATGAATTTTGGGTGGTTTGAAAGCCATAGCAAAATACACAATAGCTATCGAATACAGGAGGTTGTTTTTTGAAAAAATGCATTTTCCAAAAATATGTCGATTTGAACTAGAATCTATGAGAACTACTAGTAGCCAGCCAGAGCGGTGCGAGTGGGCCGCGGGTCTTCTGGTCATTGTTCTGATACACGAAGAGGCGGTACTGATTGTCCGCTGCTGTTTTCTATTCTTTTTTTGGGGGTCAACCCTCAGATTGTCGGTACATGACAAGTAAAGTCTATGGTATTTGTTACGCTTTTTATTTTATTAAGTTAGCTTTCTTTATTGCTGATATGTCAAGGATTTTATCACTGATCCTCATTTATTGCTCCCGAGTGTAATTCCTTCCTACCAAGGTTTGGGATGACTATCTAATAGACGAAAAGACTTTCACGTCGAATAGAAATAGAACTCTAAATCATTAAAGTACCGTCAACAGACTGAAATCTACCTTTATATGCGTTTATTACAGGTGACTTTTGCTAGTAAAATGCAAAGGCAAACAGCCGATGAACAGCTGTCAACTATACCAAAGTACCTGACGAAAGAGTAACTAATAAAGAGTACCGTATAACTGTTTTTCGACACTATGTACGAAAGCTATACGAACTCTTTCAGTCAACCAGTTTTCACACACACCCATCACTATAAAAACGCTTTTTAGCTGAGATTGTCTACAATTTTAAGACAATTTTAACCACTGTTATTTTCCTGAAACTAACTCCTAATCACTTCCTTACGTTTACGTACCACAAGATTGCCCAGTGTTCCTATTCACAGTTCTGAAAGAAATGTAATAAAAATATTTTCTATCTGGACCACAGCGCCCGCTTCCGCCAAGAAAACCAGGATTAAGCCATTGTCGTTGCTACTTCACCTGGAAAATTGCACTTACGCTGTTATTAAGAGAACGCTCGCTTGCAGTCGCTCCCTGCATAATGCGTGGCAGGGCCTTAGCGAAAGAACAAGCAAAAGTTTTAAAACTCTACCACACACGAAGCCATATCTGGCTTAGATAGTTTCAGCTTTTTTTAACAACTTAATAAATCACAAAATCAACCAACAACATCTTTAGTCCCAAGCTACTCAATTTAAAATTAACAGAAGATTATTTTCAAGTTTACCTAAAGTAGGAGTTCTAAAGATGGCTTCATCATCATCAGCCACTCGACGCCCACTGCAGGACACAGGCCTCCTTCATGGTTTTCCTAACCATGAAGGGTTTTGCCATAATCGCCACGCTTGGCAGGCGGGTTGGCAATCGCAGTATGCTGTTGAAATCTCAGGAAGGCGCTGCTCCCCGTCTCCTGACGGAAGGAAATGGAGTGACGGAATTCTTAATGAAATGAAATGAAAATAAAAAAAAACTTTATTTAGAAAAGAGTTAAAAGAGTGGTTACTGGCTCCCAAACTAGGATTCCTTGTGCTATGTGTAGCCAATCCGGCGCCACACGGAAAAGATGGCTTGTTTATAGTTAAAATCTGTAAAATTATTGAGCAAACCATTATTTTGAAGATCATAAGTTGTACCTCAAAAATTTTGGGTGGTTTTAAAGACATAGATAGCAAAATGAACATGCCTTAACAATAGCTATTGAATAAGCATATTAAAAGAGCACTTTCCAAAAATATCTCTACACAAACTCGAATCTATTAGATAGAACCATTAGCAGCCAGCCAGAGCGGTGCGTGCATGCCGCAGGTGCGCAAGTCATTGTTCTGATAGACGGAGAGGCAATCGCGCATTTTTTTAAAGAAGATTTCAACTCGAAACAAGATTTCAAAACTTTTTTTTTATTTAGGTCTATATTTAATAGTATTGTGCCCATCTCGGATTCGCGATTAACACTGAATATCCCTTATTTAGTGGAAAATGAGGGATATTTATTGGGGTGTATATAATTGTACTTTAAAATATATATAATATATAAGCAGCCTATATACGTCCCACTGTAGGGCACAGGCCTTCTCTCAGGGAGAGAGTATGGGCTTAATCACCACGCGTGCCCACCGCGGATTGGCGATTTCAAGCTCTGAGGTATATGAATAGCTCAGTCACTCAGGTTTCCTCATGATGTTTTCCTTCACCGTTAGCGAGTGGTATTGCTACTATAACTTCACAAATGTACATAACTTAGAAAACAAAGTCATAGGTACATGCCCGCTCTGGGAATCGAACCTGGGTCTCCCGCTTCCGAGTCCAATGTTCTACCCACTAGGCTACCACCGCTACTTTAAAATAGAGGATTCTAACTACTATCTGAGATCTGGGTGGTCCGGAAGCCGGGGTTATGTAATTAGTAATTACGAGTTACGTAATTACTAATTATTATGAGCACTTGCAATAAGTTTTTATTTATTTATATTTATGTTATCTTCGTAAGAACTCTTTTTAGGAGCCATGTTTCCTAAAAGATGGAAGCTTCATGACCTGTGACGACACTCTAAACGCCAGATAGATTCTGAGAAGGGTCATACCGTGTTCAGTATGTACTGAAGTTATTTAATAATATCTGTTCGTGCTTAGATCACATTCTTGCTGCTATTTCATTTGTGCGTTCAACGTACTTTGTTGTATATAAATATCTCGTTGGACTAGTTGCTTGATTACCAATACATAGGTCATGGGTTCCATACAGCACAGGGTATCTTAGCTTTGGACCACGCCAAGTGATTATGTTTTGTGGTCATAATGTTATATTAAGTTACAGGGACAGAAAATTGTGAGTAGAATAAGAAACCGCGACTACTTTGAAAGTGGTAGGTAGTGTTTAACTTCCAATGATCCTGCGAAAAAGACCCGATCTATTAACAAACTAAACAGTTTAAAAATCTAGTCTGCTCGAGGGAATTGAACAATTGAATCTTTGTTTCGCAAATAATGTATCTACAAACTCAAAAGTTGAACCAACACCGCTCAGGAAAATCAGGGTAAATAAATTAAGAGCGAAGTGTACCCTTACCGCCCGTTTAATCTACTGCCAACCAGTCTGCAAAAACATCACCGTTTCAGCGCTCCCGCAAGTTTCCGTTACTTCCCGCACTTTTTGCTTGAACGCTCGTCGGACTTTTTGGTGTACACTGAAAATATAGGGGTTTTAAAATTTTAAACTCCACACTTTAAATGCTCGGCTTAGTTGAAACCGTCGCGTTTCATTATGGCCGAATAGACTAAACATTCAACGCGAAGCTTGCCAAGTTGTACCAATTACACTGTTTTGTTTATCTATTGCATGACGGTTTAAGTACCTATGTCTGTTTTGCCTTCGTTTTTGATAATACTATGTCAACCTCTATTTGAGAGAACTATAAATATTATAATTATTATTATACTTTATTGCACACAAGACATTTAAAAGGACATTACATAAAAAAATACATGTATGAAGGCGAGCTTATCTCTGTAAGAGATTTCTTCAAGCAAACCTTGGGGTATAGGAGAAGCAGTAGAAAAACGGGTCTATATAATATGTGCACAAAATAAACTACATAAACTACAAAAGGCCTAAATAACAATCTATTTACAAAAAGTAAATAAAATTAGAAAAATAAAAACTACATACCTAAACTAGATATCAGAATAAAAATACATAACTACTTAGATATAAATAAATAATATACATATAAATATAAATATATAGCTCAACGTTGTTACGGGGATAGGATAGATAAATGGTATTTACTTAAAACTCTTGGTAAGTAATAGGCAAATAATATATACACCTGGATAAACTCACGCCTGTGTACGGGAGGGGTCGGCAGAGACCGGAGTTTGTCAATAATTTTAAGTAGTTACAATCTCTGGTGGCATGTCATTAATGGCCTTTACATCTATTGCAGATGATTGATGCAGAATTTTTTGAGCATTTGCGCTTGTGACTAAAAAGTCCTATTCGGGAGAGGTATCCCCATCCGCATAGTCGGCATGTGTAGGCGGCAGGCCCCTGCTGGAGTTTAAGGCAAGTGAACCGAGTGAGTAATGCCATAATCTGCGTCATCACCATACACAGTACAAAATATAGCAAGACCTTCTTGACGACGTGATGATACCATAACTACGACTACCAAGTTCAGCGTGAACGCTACCACCGATTCTTGAACTACTAATTTATATATTAATTAAAAACTTAAACTTTGGCCTTTGCATCTACGTAATGAGATGATTTATACAGCGTAGCACCAGCACCAGTAGCACCATCACTCACACTAGATGGGTGAAGGGACCACACGGACGCTGCAGTGCCTGGGACATTGATTTTTTTTTACTAATTACTACTATATTATACCGTTCACTACTGCGTTGACCTGCTCACTGTCTTGCTCTTAAAGTTAGTTGTTCCTTTACGTTTATGTTAAGTATTACGGGCCATCTGTATTATATTTAGGGCCAGTTTCTGAATTGAGAATTTTGCTAAGTAAACTGTCTCTTCGAATTTCTTAGAAAATACCGTGACAGAACGTTACTTAAGTATTTACCTAGTGAAATACTCAATTCCAAAACCGCCCCTTAGTGTAACTGCATAATTGGCATCCTTGTTACCTGGTTACTCTAGATCACAGTTATTTAGTGAAAAATATTTATGGGTTTAGGTTTAATAATTGTTCTTGAAGTAATTTTTATATAAACTGCAACCGGTTTCCTGTTTTTAGCCGACTTCAAAAAAGGAGGAGGTTATTGCGGCGACCTCTCCGCCACCCATACCGCGCTCCTGCAGCGGACGCAGCGCATTACTCTGCGCGCGGTTGTAGTCATGGCAACGAGCGTCAACGGTTAGATGCCGGTGAAAGAATCCTGTCGGTTTTGCTAAAGGTTTTCTCTTGTACATAAATATAATTACTCTCGATCATCTCCGTCTTTAATATCTGAACCAACTCTTCCAACCCGCCTACATTATCAATTCGACGCGTATATTTTTTCCCTAATAAATAAAATTGAAAAATAAAACTATCATCAGGAGTTTTTACGAGCCGAAAACGCCGCTACTAGGTGTAACTGAAAGCCATTTTGTCTTTGTTGCAACCGAATCTTAGCCGTTGTCAGTGACCTATTTCAGAAAGTATTCAAAAAATAAGTACACTAATAATGTGTTCATCTAGAACATGGTTTAATTGTAGCTCAAATTTTGTGAAAATTCGGTTATGTAGTTTATATCATTCATCTTAAATATAGTAACCTCTAGAAGCACTATAGTCATATATTTATTCAGCTTCCAGAGCTAGACTAACAGTGTATTTCTTCTTTACGTGGAGCAAGCTCTCTCGCTCGCACAATTTAACAATGTTATATTGTAATAATATGAATAAACTTTTGACAAATGTGGTTTGAGGGTTTGATGCATAATTATATTGCAAACAGCCTAAATATATTTTCGTTTCCCCATACGTAGTTTTTCATAAGGAATAGTTGATGCCTTTTGGCTTTTATTAATTTTTTTAGGCTTTTATTAATTAATGGCTTTTATGAGTAGTTCTTCAAAAAGTATTCTCCGCGTAACTTTCGTGGCGAAATTTCTTTTTAGAGTTATCTTTAAATAAATGGACACACGTTTAAGGCGTTGAAAAAATAATGAGTAGAATTTTTATTATTTGTAAATACAAAGATATATTATTTTGAAATTTTGTTGCCCATGAAAGTTACGAAAGTCGCCACGAAAGTTACAGACGTATTTTTTACAAGCAAATATGGTTTCAAATCTTTATTATTTCTCCAATTTTTTTGTGGATTGAAGTTTATAAAATAATAGACTTATTATCTATGAATCGCTCGTAGCCCCGGCTGCCTGAGTGATCTTAAACGATCACGAAGGTTAAGCAACACTGGGCGCGTTCAGTGCATGGATGGGTCGCCGTCTATGCCTAACGCTAGTGGCATTTTTCCGAGCGGTTCCGTGCTTCGCAAGGCACGTTAAGCTGTTGGTGCCGGCTGCCGTCGATAGATGGCAGTCGTTAAGCCAAGTCAGAGGCCTTAGGGCGGCTTGACAACTTCTGACAGTAGACGAGCCACTAGTCTACAAGCCTCCACCAATCCGGACTTGGCCCCCGTGGTGGAGTATGGCCTATACCTTCCTCAGGGAAGAGACCCGTGCCCCTCGGTGGGGACATAATGGGTTGATGATGATATCTATGAATCATCTTGTATTTGAGATCAACAATTATAATTCTTTTGAGATTATTATTATTACTTATTAGTAACTTAGGTTGCAATAGCCTTGGTCCCAGTAATTTAACTGTGTAATTTACGACATAAACATAATTATTACTTCCTAATATTGTAGCAGCTGGCAGAAAATGTGTGCTTTTGAATATTGAATTGAAATATTCAGAATCATAAAACACACCATTATCTGCCAGTTGCTATAATAGTAGTTTACATATTATTATTATCTGTTTTCAGTCTCGTATCATTTAGAATTTATCAAAAGATATTTTCATGGCTATCCCTTATCAGTGAATTACCACTAAACTTAAGCAATAATTTTTAACATTTTTTTGCATCTATTTTTCAGTCTTTCTTCTTTGGAGTTCTTTTAAGTCTATAATCACAAAATCTTAGTCTTAAATTAAAAATCACAAAAGCTATGCACTTCGCATCATAATTCAAAATATTAAGTTTAACTTCAAATTTATTAAAAAAAAAGTATTTACTTCGTAACACTGTATAAAAGTATCTAAAATATTCTATAGTCATCGTCACTATCATAAAAATCTATTTTCTTGTTACCATCCTCGGCATCCATCAGATTTTTTACAAAAGTTTTATTAAGACATTCAGAATCGAGCGATGGCACATCTTCCCAAAAACTGTCAGTGCTCGGCAAATTCAGGTCACTGCCATTTGTATTTTTTACCTTATTTCCACATTGTCAAGTACTGTCAACCTTCCTGTCTGCCTTTCTTCTGTAGTATCTTTCCTTTGCCTTCATTTTCACTGCATTGTGTAACTCTGTGTAATTTTTTATTCTTGCTCTTCTTTTTATCTCTGCAAGATGCTTTTTCTCCCGTCGCTCCTTTGAAATTTGCGGTGGCATAGATTCGGTTTGTATGTAATCTAAAAATAATTTCAACCAAAAGAAATTAACCTGACTGATGTGAGTAATTGAAATAGGTAACATACAAGACAATCAGAAAGAATGACGATGAAGTTGGGATGTTTTAAGCAAAGATTGTTTAAACAATGGGCAATACAGCCCAGTTTGGGGTGGATAAAATGTTAAATTGTTAATGTTACAAGATATTTTTTTAAACACATATTTTGAGATTTACGCTTTAAGTAAATGCATCTGCGGCGTTATAAAAATCTAAAATTAATATTTAATGGAGATATGTAACTTTCGTTGTGCGCTAGCTAACTTTCGTGGACAAATGGCCACGAAAGTTGTGCCATGAAAATTACGAAATTTTCACATTTTTGAGAAATACGTTTAGAGTTATAGGTAAAATAACGAACAAAATACTTGGAAATAATCTCGAAGATCTATCTTATTCCCTAATTCAAAATGAGTTGGAAAATTATAAATATTATCCTTCAAAATAAAAAGAAAGTTTCTTGACTAAGGCTACTTGAAAATATTCAAAGCATAACTTACCTAGTATTTTTTTGTTTTGAAGTGATGGACGTACGGGTTTCCCCCACTGATGCCGGGACATTACTGAGCGTCTGCGCAGCTAAAACTTGTAGCGACAAGTTGCCGCTCTTGGAAGATAGGTGCCGTTTTGTTGCGCGCTCGCGAAACTAACAGAATCGTGTGACAGAGACATAATGCCTATTAACTTTTGTAACTTAAGAGATAAAACAAATGTTCTTTGGTCATTATGATGCATAGTTAAACACAATTTATTTAATGTATTACATTATACGCTTATGAATCGAATACAAAAGTAATCAAAGTTTTCCGTGAGCGCGAACAGAGTGTGACGCGCGAAGAACACAGATTTTGCTCCCGTTTTCGACAGTAGATGTATAATTTTTAAAACATCATTAATAATTTTAGATTTTTTATGTTGAAATTATACACATATATAAATAAAGAGTAATCTGTTTTTGGTCCTAAGACTGAATGTTTAATAAGTTAGGAATTAAGACCGTGTGACCGCGTTTTGAGAGTCCTTAAAGAATCACTCTTATTAGTTTTATTAATTTTTATTAACAAGATAAGAAACAAACCCAAATAAACCCTCAGACCACATTTATCGAAAGTATAGTAATTTTATTAAAACCACTAAAAATATTAAACTGTGCGAGCATGCTCCATATAAGAACAGCCTTAAGCTCTTTTTGCGTGATCTAGTGGCAAATCCAGAGTGTGACAAAACCCTTGTATACATTCGGAAATAGGGTCTTTTACTCCATTATTCCGAATTTCAGATGTATATGGCGAATTTACTCTCTCCCTGAGAGAAGGCCTGTGCCCTACAGTGGGAGGTATATAGGCTGCTTATGTTATGTTATGGCGAATTTTTATATCCTTTATAATTAGGATTTATTTCCGTCTCATAGGGTTGTCTCGAAGAAATTATATTAGCTTCAAAGCCGCCAATTGTACTCTCTAAAAAGTAAAAAGTACCCGAAACCGGTGGGAGTGCATGCAGCGACTAAGGAATGTTAAGGAAGTGAAGGTGATCTGTCAGGATCGTGGCAAGTGGGAGTCCCTGTTCTCTGCCTACCCCTCTGGGATATAGGCGTGAGTTTATGTATGTATGTTGTACTCTGTATCTTTACATGTTTTTTTTTTGTTGTATGCTCTGGTGTACAGTAAAGAATATTCTCATCTTATCTTATCTTATCTTCGCCATTAAAATCCAGCGCGCTGCAACAATCCCTTCCATCCACCTGACCAAGCCTTGTCCAAAGAAATATTACTGCAAAAACTGGTGACCTTCAGATCAATAGCAACCATTTAGACAGATAGAGCACCAGGTTCTAGCTGCTGTAGAGCCAACCAACAACGCTAGGGGCTTAGACAGTCTTGTTCCATGACAGTTCCCTAGAGTGCTAACTTAGACGAGTTGGAAAACTTCTTCTGTGTTGAACGAACCATGACAAGTAGGTTGCTTGAGACAAAGCGTTGTATGTTTTACTTATTATAATTAGGTATACAGCGGAAGAGGACCTTTGTTGGTTTGATGGTTAACCTAAGCTTAGTGCTTCTCAATTGCATTTTACTGCAATTCAATTTGATGCAATTCCTTAGTCACGTATTTTGTCAACACGCTCCAAGTCCAAATAATGAAAGTAAATCAAATTTGGAGTGCCCGTGACTACGTTTGCGTGGTAAACGGATTAGCCTATGTCCACCCCGAAGGAGCATTTTAAAAACTGGTGAAAGATTTTTGAAGTCGGATAATTACTTTGTGAGATTACGCCCTCCATATATACTTACTTTTCCTCTTGAAGATATTAGTATAGAAGTATAGAAGTACAGATATTATTTTAATTAAAATGTAGAAGCAAGGCGTTAGTTATTTTTTAAATATGTGATACCTTATTCCTGAAACATAGCATTAAAATGTGAAAATTACTCAGCTAAATTTTGCCAACATCCCACAAGCACCATGCGGTTAGTTAATGCACCGCCCTCCTTCCCACTATTTCAAGCAGAAGCAAGACACAAACACACCACCACCGATACCAATACTTGTGTGAAAAAATAGGTTGCGACGCTTTTCGCCTCTAACACGAAAGGCCTCAGGCTCCGGTGGTCGACTAACGACTAAAACGTGTCAAATAGAAATTAGCTTCTTTCTGTAAAGAAGCTAATTTCTATTTGATTTTCTTACATTTCCGTACTTTTGTAATAGGTACTTATCCCCGGTTTCATGTGCGCTAACAAACTATTAATCTATTGTTAACAGCTTTCATTTGCTTTTTTGGTATGCACTTTGGCGAACAGACAGTTGTTCACAGTAGATTAACATTGTTGGTGTACGAGAAACGGATTGAGTCTTCTTGCAACGTTTACCTTCGTGATGATTATAGTCCGCACAAATCTGTTTGGCGGTAACGTGTTCATAGTCACAGATCGTTTGCACATCGCTTACTGTGTTTACAGTGTATGTGCCAGTAATCGACTGCTTTAGTAATTTGACTAATAGTAATTTACGACGCATCACACTACCTCAATTACTCACACATATACCTACTGTAAAGACAGTAAGCGATGGGCAAACGATCTGTGACTATGTTCACGTTACCGCCAAAAAGATCTGTGCGGACATTACTACAGCCATAAACATTTAAACCTTACGATCACTGACTTGTATATAGTTTAAATGAAAAATATTAAACCCTGATACTTTATGCATAATTTTAATGATAGATATCAAGCCGTGTAAACTGCTTTTGGGCCGCAGCGTTCAAGACTATATTTTTTAATGCCTCGGTGGTTGGTATGTGTAAGTTAACCTTTTATTGCTTGAGCTTGGAGAATGTATAAACATTTACATACAGGCACATACATTGCGTCTGGCCCCACACTAGGATACCCTGTGTTGTGGGAACCAGAAACAACGACATCACAAACATGTAAACATCCAAGACCTGGGTTTTTTTTTGTCCCCAGCCGGGATTCGAACCCAGGACCTCTCGCATGGTATGCAGATGCACTACGCTGCGCCACGAGGTCGTCGTATATTTATTTATTTGAATTTTCTCTTAAGTATTATCTGGAATTTAAGATTATTTCTTTTAATTATTGTTATTGTAGGTAAAGGTGATTTAGTTTGCCATTCATCAATGAATTTTATTTCAATTATTTTTAATACACGAATTTAAATTTTATTTGATTATCTAGAATGTTAATAACATTATTTAGACAAGTTTTATTTTTGTAATGTTTTTTTTTATTTTTGTTTAAGATGTCCTGTTCTCTGCGCATGCCTATAAGTGGCGAATCCTGGCTGCACCGTAATGTAATATTGTATCCGGTAATATTATCTAGGATAGGCCGTTTATTATTTATTTGAAACGGAGCACCGTTTCAAATAAATAATTAAATAAATAATCAAAGCCGTCGGCAGTCGAACCAGTATTCGTTAATCCTGCGTGTTGAAAATCAGCGAAGCGCTGATGTTCGCACAGGCGGCATCCAGCTGAGCATATCCTTTTTATCGAATAGCATAAAATGACTTAACTTATTTTAACTTTTAAAAACCTATTTAGAGGCTAAAAATGTCCTCGGCACGGATTAGTGCAACAAAGAATATAATTTTAAAAACCCACATAGAAGCTAAAATTCCACCCATGCCGGAGCTTGAACCCGCGACCTCTGGCTAACCGTGCCAGCGCTCTACCAACTGAGCTACTGGGCAAGTGCAGGCATCAGTGAAATTTCGAGCCTCTTTACAAACTTCTCTGTATTACGTACAGGCAGCGAATTGTCCTCAGCACGGGTTAGTGCAACAAAAAAAATATAAAGAATATAATTATTTTAACTTTGTAAGTTGTCGGCATTGCGGAAGCGGTGGTAGCGCGATCTTGATCAAATTCAAGAAGTCTTGGGTTTAAACCGAGGCGCCTGAACCAATGACTTTGTTTTCGAAGTTCCGTACATTTGTCAGTTTGGAGTAGCAATACTACTCGCTAACTGTAACATAAAACATTGTGAGGAGACCTAAGTGCCTGTGGTGTTCAGGTGCCTCAGCGCTTGAAATTGCCAATGCCCGGTGGCACGCGTGGTAAAAGCCCATACCTACTCTCTCTCTCTCAGCACAGGGCACAGGCCCGTGGGATGTTAGGGGGATGTAAAAAATCATACAATTTTTCAATCTCAATTTCCTCCAACACAACTCGTAGTAGCGGCTCGTTTCACTGCATGCGTGTTTTCCCTTTTCATTTAAACTTGTGTGCCGGGAAACGTATCAGAAATATGGACGGTGATAGTTCAATATTAAGGTTGATTTCAGTTGACGAGCCTTTGGATTATATGGCGTCCCCGGAGTGTAAATGGAGCTTTTTGTTATGTGGGGTTCTTTTGGCGATATTGTGCGAAGCGTACGTGCCTCGTTATTGCTTGATTTCTCTATATGGTTGAGAATATCTAGCTTGCCTTCGAATTTAGTTTTTTGTATTTTTTGCTGAGGTCTGGTCTGGACTGATTGTGGAGGGTCTGGAGCATGAAAACGCTAGATCTCTACATTTTAACATTCGATTCGCCTTAAAGCTTAGTGGCAACACAGAGAAAGAAATGTTATAATGTTGTCACAGCTGCAAAACATAAAAACTACTATACTTTCTCAGGTTGCCGAAAATTGGCTCACATAGGCCTTACTTTTTATCACACGGTGTGATAATTTTCCCTTCCACTATTTATGTGCTACTGCCCAGCCCCTTTATTACGCGCACCAAATCCTGAACGATTCCAATCGTCTAACTGTCAAATTCTATACTAATTGCTGTCGCAAACGTCGTGATTCCGAAAAAATTGAAGAACGAAAATCGAAAGTAGTAAAGAAAAATTTGTCGTAAACGACATGCTCTAGTTACCTTTCTACAGGAATTGCGTATTTTTGAGGTGACCCTGTATATTCAAATGTGCATTGTATTTACGGTGCAATATCTGAAAGTGGATGCCTTAAGTGTCGTTAAGCGCTGTACTTAATGGAGCATGAATAAAGAGAAAATTCCTCAGCTTAAATAAGTACTTACTTAGTTAGGTTTATCTCTAAGATCACGCTTTTCACCGACCGACCGAAGCTAATGACTTTATTTACTTAATTATTTAATTTATTTCTGTTTGGAAGATTAAACTTACTTTAAAGGGGTTTGAAGATTTTGGCATACTGGTCAGCCTCCATTTTTTTTTCAAAATAGCGGCGCACAATAATACCTATGTACATTAACTGGGCACACTTCTACAAACATAAAAATACTAAGGTCAATATGTCCGAAAACGTCACGTTGCGGAGTCAATTGCAGAAAAAGAAAATCTTATTCAAATTGATTTATTTACAATAAAACCAATAATTAGTTTCAGAATCATTGTTTATTGGTCAATATACATAGGCCTCCTTCATGGTTTTCATAACCATGAGGGGTTTTGCCATAATCGCCACGCTTGCCATGCGGGTTGGCGATCGCAGTATGGAATCTCAGGAAAACGCAGCTGCCCGTTTCCTGGTAATTGATTTCCTTAGTCACCTTCTACGACATCCACCGACGGAAATGGACGCTATTCTTAATCCGGCGCCATACGGAACGGAGAAAGCTTACTTATAGGGGGCTTTATAGCATGATGCCCACTATCGCACGTTGTTAGTTTTATTTCATTTTAATACAGGTTTTGTGAATCTTATAACTTTATTTTACACTGAAGTCTTCAAGAGTGTTTTTTCTAGCCTCTTTTATTACTTACTGGCTGTCAAAAAAGTATGTTGTCTGCAACGTTCAAGCAATATTTATAGCCCATAAAAGTAATTCTAGCCTAAAAAATCACAGTAAACCCGAATATCAGCGCTAGGATTCAACGACTGCAGTAAACAGATTCACCGAAATTTCTATTGCTATGTCCTTCACTCTTATGAGTCATGATAGGGACACTATTAGACAGTATTTGGTAATATAAAGTGGTGGTCTAAGTAGAGAGACAGGTCGTAGTAAAGGTCAGTCAGCGACGTAATTCAGTTTCCTCTAGAAACTCGTTTTGTGAGGTCAAGGCTTGTTTCTAGCGAAATATTAGCCCGTTAAGAGATAACTTCGTTTATTCCCAACCGTTCGAGGCTTGAAATAGAGAGGACACGTTTATATTGATTTATATAGCCTAACCTCATCAGACATTAGATTACAGATTTATCACATCAATCTGCTGCCTGCTACTAGGCGCGCTTCTATCATCATTTCTGATACAAAGCTTAGTCCTGGACATGTCTTATCTTATTCTCAAGAATTTTAAGCTGGCTATACCTATATGCCATACGGCAGGGCACACGGCTTTCTCGCAAAGAGGGCTTAATCTCTCAAACATTCAGTATGACGTTGGATTTCTATGGAATTAGTTACATGAAATTTCGGCCTTCTTACTCATCTTTACCGTCTTCTAATTATCATTATTGTCCAACTATCTGCTGGGTAATCTATCTACACTCTAGAGCAAGGAGTAGGGGTCACTGCTGAAATAAAATAAAAAAGAGGGTTGCTTTTGGCCACACAATAGAAGCCGACTACAGCCGAGGTTACCCGATTCAGCGTCATCGGATCAAGCGTGACGATTCAGTTCCGTTCACTGTTAGAAAGAGCGCAAAGTCTCCCTAAAGAGTCGTATACCAGAGGGTCAGGTTTCGCATTGCAGAGCTCATTCATGGTGAGTAAAGACGGCCCGTAAGAGTCAGTTGAAATTTTCACAGAATATGTCTTATTGCAGTGAATGGACCAATCAATAAAAAATATACAACGAACGTGATGTTTCAAAGTTTTTAGAATTCCGTTTAAAAGAGCATCCTGCTAATATGATTGCAACCTGTAACGCCTGTTTATCTGTCTGTATATCTTAAAGCTTAATAGATATGCTAAACACTTAATATATTTACAGTACTACGGAACCCTTGATGGCTGGGTCTGACTTGTAAGGATGACTTGCCTGATTTGGCTGTTTTTTTTTTTAAATTGTAATTTATTGAGTTAGATTCTTTCCTGGTTGAAAATGAATGATTTCGTCAGTCAGCCTCATTCATTTCTCTCGAATGTAGCTCTTGGCCGACAGTGCCCAGTCTATGGTCTATGCAAGAAAGTAAAAAAATCTATTACAGTCGAGAAGACAGCAAGAGGTCTAATTTATTAGAAAGCTAATCCATTCATCTGTGACGAGTAATTTTTTCCATCAAACAACAACGGCAACGGAGTGGGCCCGAAAGACGGGCACTTAAGGAGATTGTTTGCAAGACACCTTAAATGTACGGACTGATGAAAGCCAATGATTTCCCCCTTTATTCTTGTTTTCTTAATAATTTGAAGGAGATCGAAATACAGGACAAACACCACTTCACGGCGAGCCTGGTTGTGGTCAGAGTCAGACATTTCATTTGTTATCTTTGTTGGACCAACACAACTAGGAAACTATATTTAACTCTGTGTCTTGGAAGGTTAGGCGGAAAAAGGAGTTTGTCACTTGCCACGTACCTGACAAACCTCTTAAGATTCGTCAACATTCATTAATAATAATAATAACTTCCACACAATACAATCACTTGACCTGGTTCCAAACTAAGATACCCTGTGCTATGGTAACCAGGCAAGGACGTCAAAAACATGCAATACACCCAGACTGAGGCCATTTGAACAAATATACGGCGGCCCCCAGTGGGAATCGAAACCACGACCTCTGTTCTGGTAGCTAAGCGCCTTAACGGCTAGACCAACGAGGCAGTCAATAGCTGCATGAACGCTCGCCAGTAAGTAACTAACCACTCACTACACATTTGTAAATAGGTATACATACATATTTCATACATATAAATACATCATAGTATTATATTCAGTATGTCTGTTTTCGTTTTTACTTAGAACTGGTTCGTGTAGTATACATAGAAAAAAAAAGTTAAAAAAAACATCATATACGCCCCACTGTAGGGCACAGGCCTTCTCTCAGGGAGAGAGTATGGGCTTAATAACCACTCGTGCTCACCGTGGATTGGCGATTTCAAGCGCTGAGGGATGTAAATAGCTCAGAAACTCAGGTTTCCTCAAGATGTTTTCCTTTACCGTTAGCGAGTAGTATTGCTACTATAACTTCACAAATGTAATAACTTAGAAAACAAAGACACAAGTACATGCCCGCACTGGGAATCGAACCTGGGTTCCCCGCTTCCGAGTCATGTTCTACCCACTAGGCTACCACCGCTTTTAAAAAAAAACATATTTTATGCATAATCAGCCAAACGCTGCGTCAGCTGCATTTTGTGACAATTTATACACACTAGATAAATAGAGAATTAGAAATATTTACACTTGCACACACGCACTAAAATGTCTATATATCTATCTATACAGCCCATGAAAGACGCCCACTGCTGGGCATAGACCTCTTCACCGCCACGCCGACCTCGCCGGTCCCCTGTTAATCTTATGCATTATCCTCCTGCCGCCTTCTTAAGGGGATCCAGTCAGCGAACTAGCGTCACGAATTAAAAAAAAAAACATAAAAACACTTTATGATGTTTTTCCTCGGTGGCGCTAGTGTTACTCCCTGGTATATAGTCATCTTAATTTTCTCACTCACTCACTCACTCACTCACTGACTGACTGACTGACCGATCACCAAAACTCTGAGGCACTTTTAGCAGACATAGAAGCTTCAAATTTGGAATATAATTAATGTTAAGCGTATAAATCAAGGAAAAACTGAAATATTTTGCAATTTCGGTACCATTAAAAACATAACTTGTAAAAAACCGGCCAAGTGCGAGTCGGGCTCGCGCACGAATGGTTCCGTACCATTATCTATACAACATTAGACAAAAATAGAATTGGAGAACAGCGCCATCTATAGAAGATACCACCAATAAGAAGCGTCACTTTGTGATGTTGTTAGGTTAGCTAATTACGTAATAAATAAAAAAAGTAAAAACGTTTAATTGCAATAAAGGTATAGTACAGCTGTGAACAGAACGCATGCTTATATTTGAAAATTAAAATGTACATAAATCGGAAATTAAAATAACTTAAAAGGAAACTTAAGTAGGGACTAAATAAATTAACCGACTTGGTATTACATGGATCTCACATTTTTTACGATAGAAAAACTCTGAGTTGCGAGACTTGGTTTTTTAGGGTTCCGTACCCGAAGGGTGCCAAACAGAACTCTATTACTAAGACTTCAGTGTCCGTCTGTCTGTCTATCTGTGTGTCCATGAACCGTAATGGCTAGACAGTTAAAATTTTCACAAATGATGTATTTTTACTGTCGCTATAACAACAAACGTAATTTTTTGCCGTTTTTTCTCGGTCTTTGTGTCTAATGTTGTAAAGATAGTAGTACGGAACCCTTCGTGCGCGAGTCCGACTCGTACTTGGCCGGCATGTTTTATAAGTAAGACCATTAGAGATTAGTCACAAAGTCGCCCGTAATGTAATTGAGTAGAGTGCACGGATGTAAAGGTTGGTGTGCTGCTAACTATACGTTTGGAAGTTTGACCTCGTTGGATGTGTCTTTTGATGAGTTTATTCAACAGCTGATCAACCATTACGTTTTTGTTAGATAAATATGTAAGTTTCGTAAAAAAACATATGCGTCGAATCGAGAAGTATTTGTCTCGTAACCTAGTACAGTTCAGTCGACGGCAGATCAAATTCAATTCAAATTCAATTTTTTTTATTCAACGTTATGAACGTTACAAGCAAACCTAGGTGTATATTTCAAAATCTAGATCATTTTGGAGAAAAAATGGACAAAAAAACTCCACACCTAGTCTTTTCAACTTTCACAGAATTTTTGAAAATCTGCCATTTACGTAACTGATTAGAGTGCACGTACGTAAAGGCTGAAGTGCTGTCCACTGCACATGACTTCATAAAGCACCGAGGTTTATGCTTTCCTTCTGTTTTTTTCAAAGCTTGGCTCTTTACGACTGCAAACTTAATCTGAAACGAATTGTATGGGCCTGAAACAAATTTAAGTAAATTTATAGGAAGGACTCAACTTCGACACGATTCCAGTTTAATTTACCTAATTGCGTCAAGATGACGATAATTTCATTAAACTTTAAAATCGTTCTCGCGATTTTCCTCTTTCCTTGACAACGACTTTGGACTGAAATCAATTAATATTTATTATTCATGTATTTATCTGTTTACATTTGGGAGCGGTGGTAGCCTAGTGTGTAGAACATTGGACTCAGAAGCGAGAGACCCAGGTTCGATTCACAATGCGGGCTTGTACCTATGACTTTGTTTTCTAAGTTATCTACATTTGTGAAGTCATAGCAGCAATACCACTCGCTAACGGTCAAGGAAAACATGGTGAGGAAATCTGAGTGTCTGAGCTATGCGCATACCTCAGCGCTCCAAATCGCCAATCCGCGGTGGGCACGCGTAGTGATTAAGCCAAATACTGTCTCTGAGAGAAAGCATGTGCCCTACAGTGGGGCGTGTATAGGCTGCTTATGTATCTGTTTACTTATACTTATTCTGGGTATTTCAGAAAGGTCCGGCAAAGTTAAAAGTTATTTATTCCCATAATTAATTCTGCTATTAAAGTTTTAATATGAAACGAACATCGAAATATCGAAAAAAATATCAGGTGTTACAGGATTCTTTACGTAGAGCAAATATCAAAATTTTGTTATTGAATATACTAATAAAAAATTGTACATTCGTATGAAATACTCGGTGTGCAAGTACAACTCGAACGTGCCTGGTTTTTTGTGTTAAGCAGCCTTGACTCTTGGCCAAAATTTTCAAAAGGTCATGGAGGTAATAATTTCTAAGATCACCAAAATATCAGCGTGCTTAGGGCTTGAAACCCTTCCACCGTAAATTAGATTTAAATAAGTCTTGTTTTAGGATTTTATCATAAAAATTCAGTAAAGTGGATGAAATAATTGAAACAGACTGGCAAAGGCTATTTATTGGAGAACCACTTTTATCAGATCTCCCACGAAAGTAAATTAAATTAGATTTCACAGGAATTCGTGATGATCAAAACAAGCTTCGCAACATTCACGAAATTCTCCTTCTTTTCCTAAAATTTATTCATAGATTAGGAAAAAGCATAAAAATAAAATGTTTGGAGAAAACTTCAAAATATTTAAATTTGGCACTCTGACCTAAAACAAAGTAGCGTTGATAATATTTGTTTATGCAAAGTCTTATTTATTAGCACGCATTAAAATATTATTTGTTTTGTTTGCTCGTAATAACTTTATTGCCCAAAGCAGATAAGAAACTTCAATATTATGTATTGCATGGATTTTGGTTTATTATAAAAAAAAAGCTGAAAGCTGCTGTTACGTCTGGCAACTGTCTCGTTCGTAGGTACATCATATTTTATGATCGTACATACCAAAGTATATATCACCAAAATGTTATAAACATGTTTTTAACCGACGTCAAAAAAGAAGGAGGTTCTCAATTGGACGCATATACATATTTATTTATTTATTTGGTTATGTTCTCGCACCATTCCGTCAAATCTTAACCGATTTCAACAATTCTTTTTTTGTTCAAATAGATATAACGTCCCATTTTAATTTGGTGAAAATCTAATCAATTCTTTCAATGAACAGCAGGCCTAAATTTAGCACTCTGACCTAAAACAAAGTAGCGTTGATAATATTTGTTTATGCAAAGTCTTATTTATTAGCACAAAATATTATTTGTTTTGTTTGCTCGTAATAACTTTATTGCACAAAGCAGATAAGAAACTTCAATATTATGTATTGCATGGATTTTGGTTTATTATAAAAAAAAAAACTGAAAGCTGCTGTTACGTCTGGCAACTGTCTCGTTCGTAGGTACATCATATTTTATGATCGTACATACCAAAGTATATATCACCAAAATGTTATAAACATGTTTTTAACCGACGTCAAAAAAGAAGGAGGTTCTCAATTGGACGCATATACATATTTATTTATTTATTTGGTTATGTTCTCGCACCATTCCGTCAAATCTTAACCGATTTCAACAATTCTTTTTTTGTTCAAATAGATATAAAGTCCCATTTTAATTTGGTGAAAATCTAATCAATTCTTTCAATGAACAGCAGGCCTAATGGTGCCCATCCTTTAGCAATATGCATATGTCTAATAAAATATAGCGTAAATGCAGTCCCACGGTAATTTGGTGTTGTTCTGGTGAAGATTTTCGGAGATGGAAATTGAGAACTCAAAATTATAAGGGACATGTTTTTTTTTCTCCCGCTCCCACGCCAAAAATAGAAAATAAAAAATTATAACCTACTTCAAAACACTACAGCACTAAGAAGTTAGAAATAACTCAATAAGGTATTGTAGAAGTATAATTTGTATTCGGTGCCCAGTTTTATGACCACCACATACATTTTGTGCACCCACTCCAACTTGTTGCGTTGGTTTGGACGTGTGGAGAGGATGGAGGAAGAAAAATTGACGAAACAAATATATCGAGCGAATGTGGGTCGGTAAGGGACGACCCAGGCGGACATACTTCGACCAAATAGGAGATGTATTAGCAAAGGGCAGTATAAAAAGTACCCGAACGCGGCGTGCGTGCATGCAATGTTGTAGACGAGAAAAAAAACCATCCCAAATTTAGCTGTAGGGGAGGTTTACCTTACCTTAAAAAAAAAAATTCCGATATTTTCTTTTAACGTTCGGTCGGCGTAATACATATTGATGAACATCAAGTAATTATCTCTCTAGTAGTTATCATTTCGGTGCTAAGCCGCAGACAGACAAACAGACGGACGAACGGACATGGCCAAACTGTAAGGATTCTTTGTTGACTACGGAACCCTAAAAGTAACGTGGTAAAGAACAGTCAACCTCTTTTCATGTGCTTGTACTGTATTGTATATTGTGCTTCGCGAAAGCCCCAGGTTGAAACTAAAAATCTCCTAAACAATCAAGGCGCACAGAGAAGCCAGACCAAGTTCAAGTTCTCGGTCAAGTTCCTTCGATTCGACCCTTTTCGACCTTTCTCTATCTTCAAAGCTAGTTATGTCACAGAACTGAAAATTTGCAGTTGAGGCTATCGAATGGAAACATTGTGCCAAAGTTCATGCAGGATGCATCAATAGTTTCCAAGACACGTTGGACTGAAAATTGCAATTATTGCTGTCACTTATTGACCCACTCAAAGATCCTCGAATAATATATGAGAATTATTAAAGTTATGTATTCATGGAAGCTTGGAAAACCATGATGGAGGCCTATGTCCTGCAGTGGGGATCAAGTGGCTGATGATGATGATTCGTGGATTGCATAAATTATTTTATTTAATTACTTTGCCTTCACGATTCCGTGCAGTTTTTGTATAAGCAAGGAAAAATATTGCGTGACTCGTGCGTCGTTGGGTTTAGTTCCCACTGGGGGCCTCCGTATATTTCTAGAAATGGCCTCAGTCTAGGTGTATTTCCATCTTTGTGACGTCCTTGCCTGGTTACCATAGCACAGGGTATCGTAGTCTGGGAACAGGACAAGTGATTGTATTGTGTAGAAGTTACCTTAAAATTTACATGTTATACTTGGCAAATTTTAATTAAGAAACTAATCAATATTCTGTAAAAATTTGTTTATCAAAGCACTGTAAAGCAAGAAACTCGCCAAGTTTCTCCTTAACCTTTAAATATGGACGTCATTTTTTCTTAACACAACTATGGACGTGGAGTCTCACAGGCTCCTATATGCGCTCAAATTTTTTTTTGGGAATATGATATATAATCGCTTTAAAACTTATTGAATATAAACGTTATGTGATTTAGCAATAAAATAACATATAATTAACTTTTATTTCTAAAATTTTAGAAATTAAAGGAAACAAAAATTATGGCACTTTTCAGTTTAAATTTACTTAGGTTACACTTTTAGGTATTAAAAGCAGCTAAACTTATTAATACAACAAATTAAGTATTTTTTCCTCAAAATATAATATATAAGAAACCAAAAACACAAAACACCTACTTCAGGCAACAAATATAAAAAAAATTGACAACAGTCTAATAACGTAAATTTATTGGCAGTCAGAGCACAAAGGTCTAGAACATTGGAGGCATACAGGTTTGTTGCTTTGAACACAAACATGGGTAGTCATCCTATGTTTCTTCGCGGGACGGATTCTACATGCTCTCCTAGTTCCTTGACTGGTTTCCTGATCTTGGACATCTTCTGTAACCATATCATTACCTAAAACTCGAGTCATGATCAACCTCAGCTCCCTTGGCAATCGTGTATTTATAACACGTCTTTGCACATGAGGCACCACAAGCACACGTGCTAAGTTTTTTAGGAAATCTCTCTCCACATCTTTTGTTTGGTGCATGTTATATAAAATGTAAGCATTCATGGCACTCAAATCTAGGACACGATATAGCAACACCATTGGCCATCTCCTCATTCTCAACAACAACTCAATCACTTCTTGTTCGAACACGCAAAGTTTTTCTCGGAGGGCCCTGAATAGAACTTGTAGACGGTGGTTTTGATTTGGAACTACCGGTTTTATTATTTTGTGACATTTTGTACTATAAAATCTGAAACAAACATAATCGCTCTTATAAAATATATCATAGGGCAACAATGGACGTGTAGTCTGACAGGCTCCGGTCAATATTTTGATGATCATTACTTACGTGATATTCAGCGGAAGACGCAACCTCCTCCCTCGTTGGTAGTTTTGCAACTAAAACAAAAGCTACTGAGCCGCTCAATCGCGGGGAGTGGGGGGAAATAGGTGGAACTACGAAAACGAAAACATCGAGTAGCCTGTGTGACTCCACGTCCATACTTAAAGGTTAACAAGGTACTATTTGTGACGGGAAGCTGGCCAGTTTTTTGCATGTACGTTTTGGTGGAATACTTGGTTCTTTTCACGGTCATCACAATACGGAGCTCCATCCATAAAAACACATCTCACAACATCGATCATCTCTCCGGCAAAAACATCGCCTTCGTCGAATACACAATACATCACGACAAAGCCGTCCGCGCTATGCCCTGCATGCATAGTGATATTTAAATCATGTCACTGCGTAAACGGAGCTTGCAAAAGTCATGAATTCTTTAGGGGACCTTGTATCTCGTGAATCTCCCTACAACCTACTATGTGACCCGAACGAATATCTTAAAATTGTCTGTAGAACAAACAAGTGTGTCCGTTGCTGTGTTACTTAGCCTTGACGTTTTTTTCAGCGCATTATGTCGGCAATGAACGAGGAATACATACATAGTTTCGAATGAAAAACAATGATTATGTTCGACAGACGCCGTGGTATGGTGAAAAGATGTTGACCTATGGTAATGCTACGACATATATCAACAGGCTTATGAAATGAAATTGAGAGTCGTTTCAGATTTCGCTCCCCGTATGCCGCTCGATCAATACGATTTGAATTATTCTGACCTTTTTATTTGTTGTTTGTACGGAACTTTCATCATGTTTTTCTCCAAACGCCCGTGCTTTTTACGGCGATTGCCTCTTTCTTCTTTACGTCTGTTATTTTACTTTCTTTGCAAATTATTTTGGGCTATTGCTTGTGGGTAAGGAACAGTTTTCGACATTATTTTGGCATGTTCACTATAAAATGTGGATAAATATTTTCAGGGAATTTTATTGAAATTTTAAAAAATTCAAAAGAAGACGCTTTACAGTTTTTTTGCTTACTATTTTTAACAAAACAAAATTACCCCTATAATAAAATTTAAAGTTGACTTAATTCAGTGCGTAATAAATTGCAAAAACGTATTCGTTTTCACATAATCGCAGAAAACCGGGTAAAAATTATGTAAATATGAGAACCTAAAATATTTTTCAAGGCTTATTAAGACCCTTTTAAGAAACAAATAAAAGCAAAATAAAACCTATTGGCTTATATTGTTATGAGAATGGTCGCACTTTAATGGTAAGATGTCCATTGTTAATGAAAAACACCATTCCTGAACTCTTAAATATTTTTTTTGTGTTTCCATTCATTCATACATCCATTTCCCTGTTTTTGGATTTCAACGTGTCTTTGTGAAAATGATTATATTCACTGATTTTTCATTCGACGGGACTGATCTTCCACGAACCTCATCGTCAAACTCTGTTCGCACTGCACCAACTGAACCCTCAGGCGCCTGTTTCATAGGACTACAATTCATTGTGTACTATGATAATTCTTTGTATATGGCCACGCAATATACATCGAATTATAATAATAAACTATCAATTGTAGTTTTATGAAACACGGCCCTGGACGTGACCGATGGAAAGCGACTGCGAGATCAAAAACCAGCGCATCAACGGCGTGAACATCTAATTTGATAAGTCGATTTTTTTCATCCCCTTATCTCGGAAAGAGTATTTTTGCTCTTCAATATCTGAATGTAAAGGCCGTTTTTATCCGCTAGAGGATAAAGTAAATTGAATTTAGAACATCGTGTGCACTAAGTTTGTAAATTCAAAACATCATTTGAAGAGCGCTGGCACGGTTAGCCAGAGGTCGCGGGTTCAAGTCCCGGCATGGGTGGAATTTTTAGCCTCTAAATAGGTTTTTAAAATCATTAAACCTATTTCATTCTACCTCCATGGTGCCGAATTTATCATACAACTTTTTTTAATTTGTTAAAAACTCTGACTCGGAACCTCCTTTGTGTTTTTTTTTTGCATTTAGTCATTTCCTCGCCGAGGTGGGATGAAAAGTTACGTGTTGCACTCGAGTGCAAAGATTTTTCACCTCGTGCTCTTTTGATTCCTCGCTAACGCTCAGGATTCAAATTTTTGAATCCTTCGCTTTCTCGGTCATCAAAATTGAGCACGTGGTTAAAAAGCAACTTTGCACTCTTGTATAAAAAAATAACTATTATCGTATGGTAGCATGCCAACCACGCTGCAACTGAGGATACACTACCCATATTGTAATTTATATGAGTATGTATATTAATATTTGCACCGACTACCCGTCTCATTTTTCCTTCAGCAACTTTCCATCATGGGGTCGTCTGGAAGAAATTGCTTTTAGCAATAAGGCCGCCAATTGTACTGTGTATTTTTACAAATTTTTATGTCATGTGCTCTTGTGAACAATAAAGAATATTTTGATCTTATCTTATCTTGTCTTACCCTAATTTGTTATTTCATTGATAAGGCTTGTCTATATAAGGCTTATAAGGATCTGATACATTTTCTGACCCTAGTCTGTCGATGGTAACTATAGTATGACACTCCTGATATTTCTTTCGCAATTTCGAAGTAATTTTTTATTTATTTTTATTTCATTTATTCAAGAAGAAAGAACAGAATTGACAAACTTATAAGATAAGAAATAGAGTCAATATAGTACATTTTGCCAATCCCTCAGCATTTATCTAGCCTATATGCGTCCAACTGCAGGGCACAGGCCTTCTCTCAGAGAGAGAGAGACTATGGGCTTAATCACCACGCATGCTTTCCGCGGATTGGCAATTTCAAGCGCGGAGGTATGTGAACATCTTAGACACTCAGGTTTCCTCACGATGTTTTCCTTCACAGTTAGCGATAGCTAGATGGGTATAAATAACCTGCCAGCTATCAATAATAGTTCTTTGAATAGGTTTAGCTTCATGTAACGTTCCCTTTGCTTTTTCTAAAAAAAAAACATTTCCTGCAGATATGTTTGCAGCGCGATATTCATTTCAGTCACGTATTAAACTAGAATAGGCAACATATGAACGCGTTGGCAATGCGGTCACGGAATGAAGTCGCGTACAGGTGAAAATATCCACCACGGGTTAGGGTGTGGGTACACTCGGCTATAATAATAATAATAAATTCCACACAACACAAGAGTCTTGGCTCCAAATTAGGATACCCTGTGCTATGGTAGCCAGGCAAGGACATTACAAACTTGGAAATACACCCAGACTGAGGCCATTTGTACAAATGTGCGGCGGCCCCCAGTAGGAATCGAACCTACGACCTTCGGCGTGGTACTCGGACGTGATCATTAATTACTCATTGATCTATTATTACTCTAATACTATTGAGTAATGATAGATATGGAAAAATATAGGTTACAAATGTGTAGTAAGAAAGAGATAGAAAATAAAAGAAATTTACTCCTTTCTATGCAAAACGATTCAGCGTTTATAAATTGTGTTCAATTCACTGGTAAAAGCATGTTTACAGTCATGGTAAGAATTGACTAATGTTGTTTTGTTTTACATACATACATAAACTCACGCCTGTATGCCAGAGGGGTAGGCAGATACCAGGGACTGCCACTAGCCACGATCCCGACAGATCACTTTTGCTTCCTCAACATTCATTAGTCGTTGCATGCTCGCACGCCGGTTTCCGGGTTCTTTTATTTTAATAACAAAAATTGGGGTTTTGTTTAAATAACAAAAAAATATGATTTATTACACAATTTCATAACACTATTAACTGTAGGTATTGACGTCATAAATCTTGATGAAGAGGTTGATCGGCTTGACTACCAAATTTAAAATGTACGTTTTCTTCCAGACTAGTTATCACGGATGTAACGCAACCTTTATACATTGCTGAGTAATAATAACGCCAATTCGTTCAGTTCCACTATAAAGAAAACAAATATGCTTGTTTTGGACGGACACCACAAGAAAGGAAGTACATACTAAGGTACCATGCTTTACGCTAACAATCTAAATTCAACTCTATGACCTCACGATAAGGGCAAAGTGTAACGCTCGATCTGATTACGTGTTTATTAATTTCAGTCGTCATGCCATTGTTTGATCTTTTATTTAAATGTTGTGGTTTAACCAGCAAAGCGCGTGATGCTACATACGCTTTAAAAAAAACTGGTTTGGCCGATTTACCGCCGAGTCACTTTGATGAATCCCATAAGAACGAGAGGTATCAAGATTTGCAAGAGTAGCAATAGGCTAGTCACACTAATAGAATACAGTTCAAGAAGATATCAGATGAAATAAAAAAGTTCCAAGAGACCACGAATCCGCTGACTAAACATTAGGCCAGTTAGAAACTTAAATTTGTTTAGGTATAATAATTTGCACATATCCGTCTCCGCACTTCACTATGGCGAGCACTTGCTAGAAAATAGGTTGTTGGGTACAACAAATGGGCACAAATGTCCGCATTCAAAGAATGCGTGATAATATTGTACTGAAGATCGCGCACTTGCGGGATGATCTTTTTATTTTATTCACCCGTATTGGGAGGTGACCGCGGGTGCGACCACGTAAGTCCACCACAGAATGGTGTTGTCTGATTTAACCTACTCCGAACTGTCAATTTTGACACTTTGGAGTCACCTAAATGCTTAACCCGATAGAATGGAAAGCTACGCGATACAAAGGCTGGAGCTAATTGCCATCACCAATGGAAAACATCTTCTTTTATAATACGTTTTAGCAAAAGGGTAATGGTGATGGCTATTTTTAGACGGTCGGTAAAAATCACCATCTACGATAATACATTCTATACAGAAAAAAAACCTTATATAAACTATGTATGTATTTTGGTAACTTGTGGTGTTCTCTCTACATATGGAGTATGAACGAGGAAAAGTTTGTTAAATTGTATGTAGGGGGTGAACTCCTAAAATACTTGTCCGATTTCAATAATCTTTCACCTGTATTTAGAACGGAACTTCAGGGAGGACATAGGCTATACTATAGCCGTAAAAGTAGTCGTGAGTACTGCTGATATTTTAGGATCTTAGCTAAGATCCACTTTGTCAAAAGACCCCACAACATGAACACGCTACCAACATTGTGCCGAGTAGAGACATAAATTGAGTAGAGTTAGTAATTTCGCGCCATCACTCCGTAGTTTGCTCAACTAACGGGTATGTGATGAGACGAGTTCATAAACGTTAAGATAGTTTGTTGCAGTTGCAGTTGTGTTGTGACTAAGTTGACTCAAAGTAAGATAAACCATAATAAGTCGTATAATATCTTCTTAAGAAAGAGATCGAGAATATTTTACTTTTTTAATGGTTTTTCTCTACTTTCTTCTTTAAGATCCCTAACTTTTCAACATAAAAAGAACTAGTGTAAAAATCTGCTTTATTTATTATGTTTCGTCCATTCGACCAATATGTAGACGGCCTACTATAAAAATAAGAAATCACTAATAATATACACATTAAGTAATTACTGTAAAATGATGGGCCATATTCTTTTCTCAAATAATAATCATTTGTAGGAACTGTGCCAAGTCCTTTGTCTACAGGGGTTTATAAGTGTTTTGCTAAGCATGAGAATGAGCAATATGAAAGAGTTTCAGGATTATAATGGAAACTTGCTAAGTATGATCTGTACCTAAATTAAAGTCGTGAAAAAGGAGGTTCCACTCACCAATACGAAAAACCACTTTTGCTATAGAGAGAACTTCCGCACCTTACGCAAAATTGAAAAGACTTTCTTCAGTATCGATAGCAATCAGAGGTGTACATAGAATTTTAAAATTTTAATACAATCTCTCAGAGGGAGAGTATGGGCTTAATTACCACGCGTGCCCACCTTCGATTGGCAATGTCAAGCGATAAGGTATGTGAAGACCTCAAACACTCAGGATTCCTCAGTGGTATGTAACAAGACTACAAAATAGTCTTGAAACTGGCCGCGATTCTAGTCAATAATTATTTTGCGTGAAAAAACAGTTAAGACATATTTCACTTTTGCCTACGATCAAAACTGAAGAAACTGTTTTTTTGTTTTGCTTTACGTAACAAGTTATATAAGAATAAATATACAAGCTGTGACACAAAAATACAGTTGATATCTTTTTCGCAATATAGAAGATATCCCCATAGCAAGTGATATCCGTATTAGCGAGCAGAACCTAATTGGAAATATAGGAAGACTGTTACATCCTCTAGAGACAAAGGTAGAGGCTTAGTGATTCGATTTCTTTCATGTACAAACCAACGAACAGGAAAAATCCTTAAAATAGTGCTTTCTCTAAAAACATTAGCATACTTTTGGCAGATAATCCCCGGAGATAGAATATAAGGCCGTTTCTTGGATGGATCTTGTTTACTTGTCCATCCCTTGTTTGTCTTAGATCAATGTGGTTTATGTATATTTCGACCCTTTAGTCTGTGATACCGAATTATTACACAGGGTTATAAGTCTAGTTGTTATTCCGAAACACGAAGTTTCGAGTAGTTAGTTGAGTTCGCCGAAATGTCAAAGTTGAATCGTGAATGAAGCTGACTTTCGAGGCAACTGAGGCAGTCCGCAAACTGTGGCGGTCTTTGTGTTACGTGTCCTCTACGTTGATTTTCGAATGTGTTTCGTTTTAATTATTTTTATTCTTGTTAAAGAATGATCAAAACCAGTCTATGTTGCGCTTTAAGCATTTATACCTCAAAATTTTTCTTTTGAAAAATTATTTCAAAGTTCTATTTGATAAATTAAAAGAATTGATTGTATAACTAAAAAACTTCAGTCAGTCAATACAGATTACAAACACAGATTAAATTACATTATTGCAAAAATGGTAAATCGTGTACATGCATAAAATGCGAAAGTGCAAACTGCAAACGGGGAGTTTTTGGCGGGAATTCAAACGAGCGGTTTTATTACGCTTTTATTTTTGCAAGTTGATTCCAGTAGATTTTATATTAGTGTAGTTTATTGTTAAAATGACCATGTGTATGAAAAATCCAACCAACCCTTCTGGAAATCGTTGGGGGAGGCTTTTGTCCAGCAGTGGACGTCCAATGGCTGAAATGATGATGATTAAGATGATGTATGAACAATATGTGGCATAAATAACTAAAATAAACCGCCATTGTGAGCTTAGGATAGTCTTGTCTCATGGGCTCAAAATTAAGATTTCTCGAAACCCCCATCTAATATTTTCATAATATTTTTCCTGCATAATCCAGAGCTAATTTCTTATAGTTTACCGTTGGTTAAATCAACGCGCAAGAAGACGCAAAAATAGACTAACTCCTATAGTAAATTGACCATTCTCCTTTTTTTTCTTCAATGCATCAGACGCAGTCGCCGCGATATATAAATGATACACTGTGGCGGTCTTCGTGTTACGTGTCCTCTAAGTTGTTTTTCAAATGTATTTCGTTTTATAATAATTTTTATTCTAGTTCAATTTTTTTTCTTCAATGCTCTGACGCAGTTGCCGCGATTCATAAATGATAAACTTTGGCGGTCTTTGTGTTACGTGTCCTCTACGTTGTTTTTCGAATGTATTTCGTTTTAATTATTTTTATACTTGTTCAATTTTTTTTCTTCTATACTTCTGACGCAGTCGCCGCGGTTTATAAATGATAAACTATAGTGGTCTTTGTGTTACGTGTCCTCTACGTTGTTTTTCGAATGTATTTCGGTTTAATTATTTTTATTCTTGGTCAATTTTTTTTCTCCAATACTTCTGACGCAGTAGCCGCGATTCATAAATGATACTTAATAAAGCGCAATTTTTCGAAAACTTACCATTTATCGGGATTTTTTCCACAAATTACTCTGTATTTCTTAACATGTTCATTTAGAAGTAAGAAACTTTTACCCTGTATTTAACCTAAGAAATCACGCTTTTACATTTCTATGTAATAACGTCTGGTTCAATATCAATAGTTCGTTTCTAAAGGTTTAATTATCATGATTGAGTCTACTCCAGATTGATTTAATTATCAAGAATCTAATTCAAATTACACAAGTACCTATATAACCAGTTTTTAAGGGAATTAAACGTCTGTGTAAACAATTAAACTTGGCCTTTGCATCTAGGTATTGAGAATATTTATGCAGCGTCTAGTGGCACCTTCACTCAAACTAGATGCGTGAAGGGACCACTCGGACGCTGCAGTGCCTGGAACATTGTTTTAGATGTAGTAGGCTTGCCCAGCACCTATATCATCCTTACAGCTTAGTCGGCCTAGCCCACAGGAAAGACAAGTCAATACGTGTGGAGACTACAAATTCGCAGACGTACGTAACTTTGAAAATAAACAAAGTCATAGGTTAATGCCCGCATTGGGAATCGAACCTGGGTCTCCCGCTTCCGAGTGCATTGTTCTAACCACTAGGCTACCACCGCTTTTTTAAACGACTAAGGGCCGATTCAACCAACTAAGCTTTATACCAGGAGTAACTAATCTCATAACAAATTTACTCCCTCAATTTAATCTCAGATTACATTGCGAATTATCCCAGGATTAGTAGTTGGTAGAACGTAATATAGATTTACTCCAGAGTATTTCTGGACTTATCCCAAGATTACCACTTATACCAAGCATAAATAGTTTGGTCGAATCGGCTCTAAGTGAGCAAGTAAAGACTGAAAATCAGCGCTGGAGGCTTGCCTGTCAGCGTTATGCTGAATCAGTTGCCGTTTACAATAAAAGTGATACGCCGTGACCTTTTTTTATTTTTAGTGTAGTATTTATTTTTAGTTTTCTTTTGTTATTGTGGTACGTGTACTGTTTTTATAAGAAACGTTTTTTCATTACTTCTTCTTATAGTAAAATTGCGTTTTTTTTTGTTTAGTAGCTTCGCCCTCCGCACTGCAGGAATCGTGGTCTGTATGTTCCAAAAATCTAGAAAACAAAGTCATCATCATCATCAGCCACTTGACGCCCACTGCAGGGCAGAGGCCTCCCTCGTGGCTTTCATAACCATGAGGGGTTTTGCCATAATCGCCACGCTTGGCAGGCGGGTTGGCGATCGCAGTATGTGTTTGGATTCTCAGAAAGACCCTGCTGCCCGTCTCCTGCTAATTTATTTCCTTACTCGCCTTCTACGACATCCACGGAAGGAGATGGAGTGACGCTATTCTTAATCCGGCGCCACACGGAAGAAAACAAAGTGTTACTACTATTTGAAAAGTTAGCAAAATGTGTCTATTAAGATAGTATAAGCATAAGACTCTTTGAGGAAAGCACTTTCTTTCTTTTGTAGTATTATAAATGTATCATGATGTTAATTTTCCCTTCAGGCTAGAGCGTTTAGTTTACAGAAAATGGCAATCAATGAGATCGTTTAATATATGTAGGTACTGCCTACTAGAAGAGGCATTTCAACTAATTTCCGTGTCGCAAAATGAAGATTTTATTAGAACATTTCGACGAAAACTCACTTCGATGCATTTATTTTTAAAGTTTCTTGTAAAGAATATACTGAGAGGCATTTTTAAAGGGTTTCGAACCGAAAGGTGCCAAAGGGATCATATTACCATATTTACAACGTCTTTGCGTCTGCATGTCCTTCTGGTCTATACAAAGTTTTATTTCTTGAACCACAATAGGTAGCGCTTGAAGTTACGGTGGGCACGCGTGGTAATTAAGACCATACTCTCTCTCTGAGAGGAGGCATGTGCCCTACAGTGGGACATTTATAGGCTACACAAAAAATATACACACACATATTTACGACTACACTTAGGATTTACAGTTTTTGTGTTTATCGATTTTTATGAAATTTAAAACTGCTACAATATTGTCATCATTAGAATACGAAGGTAAATTTGGCTACGATCTACAAAGCTGTAATAGCTCAGGTGGGAAGTGGGGCGGTCCCGAAATCAGAAGACCCGGTTATTTTTTCCCCCATTTTTTTCATCGTATCTAAGTAAATTTAAAAAAAAACACGATAAACAAAAAATAAAATCATCCAGGTACTTATTTTTATTGTAATACGGCTTGAGATATTATGACTCGAAAGAAGCTTACATTAGACTGTTTATTGACAAACATATTGAAGGAATAGAACAAATAGAATGTTAATTCTTTAGGTTAAAATTTTTCTTACATTTCTTGACGTTAAAGCTTGTCAAGACATCTAAGAAATATTTTAGAAGAGAGTACCTACCTGCTTTTACCAGATAGGTGAACCATATTTTTATAAACTTTGCAGTTACCAGAGGTATTAGGTAGAACATCATATTATTTTAGTAAATAATATTTGTCCTATTTTTTTAAGCCCTGTGGGACTTTACTTGTTATTATCTTATAGTAATTAAAAGTACCTGCAAAGGAGACGTAATTCAGGGTATTACGACTAGGTTAAGAAATATCTGTGTAATTTATTTTTAAGCATAAAAAACAAGTGCGAATCGGACTCGCGTACCAATAAAATATTATGGTGTTCAAAATAGGTGCATAATTCATTTAAATTGATAGTGCAGTTAGTAAAGTATTTAGCGAGTCCCACTCGCGCTTATCCGTTTTTTGTTATTTGTCGTTAGAATATAATAATATAATAAGTCCTACAATCACGCCAAGTTTAATGCCTGTTTGAATTACCGTCTTTCATCTCGGCTATCCTATAGAGCATAAACAAAAAACACAGACAGATAGCGGAGATAGAGTAGTAGGGTCCCGTTTGGCACCCTTAGGGTACGAAACCCTAAAATCAAAAATAATAACCGACTTCCAAATATCGAACAGAAAGTATAATTCGTTCATTTTACCACTAGGTGGCGCTGGCGGTGTTCTTTGACGCTTTATGGTTGAGTCTATAATGCCGTCAAGGTACCTTTACAAATTGAAGAGTTTGGTGATTCTCTCATGGATCCTGTGAAGAGATCTTAACCAAATTTAAATGAGATCGCCCCTTTCTAATAAAAAAAGAACTTATGAATTCGAACAATATAATAAGAAAAATTATGTATTTTTCTTTTAAGTTCGAAATTACATTATAAGATCGCTTTTGAGTGCCCCTTCAAGATGCTGTACTACATAAAGTACCTACTTTGTAATACATTTAGTACATTGTGAATGGGTACTCAAGAGCGATATAAATAATAAGACATAAGAGTATTTTATTTAAACGGATCCTAAGTACGCACGCGGCACGCAAAACCTAAAACTCGTATTTCAAATACCTATTTTTCCCATTTCCTAATTTTTTGTATCAAAAAATTCATCTCAAATAGCAAAAATCTAAATCAAAATGTTTTTATTAAAAGTAACACAGAAACTGCGACTTCTAAACTACCTAAACTGAATTAAACTAGGTGTCCACTTCCAATTAAAGATCACTTTGGACAAAAAACTCCAAACTAAGTCTGTTCGAAAATCTCAGCCTTATCGGAACAAAACAAAACAGCACAATCTCATAGTGTTGTCGCGAGAAATCTCAAAACAAAGTAAATATCCTGACTCGTATTGTTGCAAAAGGTAATTTTTTCGTATTCAGAGACTCGCTGCATTACTTGCCGATACACTTTAGCGGTCAAGTAAGTTGCCCGGTTAAAACTTTTGCAGTTTCAACCAACCTTAAGCCGTGTGACTGTTAGAATAAGTGTCAGCGAAGTTCCCGTCGAGTCTGCTGACAAGAAGACATTGTTTAGTCTTCGTGTACTTTCATCTGTATTACTAGCACGCACTCGATATGAGTCTTTGTGAAAAAATAAAACTGAACATCATTGTACTTGCAATGATGTAAGGATTTTAACAATCCATAAACTTCTAAACAGGTTTGCACTTTTAAAAGTTGTAATGGAACAAGAAAACTTACTCACATTCATGAACCCTAAAAACAAACCACACTTTTTTGGACGTTTGCTATGGTTGCCTGGAAGAAATTTCTTACAGTAATAAGGCTGCCAATTGTACTTCGATTTATTGAATTTCTGTAAATCTCTGTGTACAATAAAGGATGTTCTATCTATCTATCTATTCGCGTAAAAAGAGTGAGACGGAGTGAATTGTATTTCTCTATCGAGTCTACAATTAGAGTGTGTACTAGGCATTTTGCCGTTCGTGTATAAAGCCAGCATAACTCTTACAAACAACTGAGACCAGTGCCAAATCACCTAAACTCGGACCGCTCTCTTGGGTTTGAAGAGGGACGGTGAAATATTTTAGTGTACAATATTTTGTTCCAAAATGTGTGGTCGTAGGGAAGAGCATTTATTATTGCTTATTAAAGTATAGCTGTTACTTTACGAAACAGTCTATGGAGCAATGTTTGACAGTTTATTTTATAAAAACCTATTTCGAGGCTGTCCTCGGTACGGATTAGTGCAACAAAGAATCATCATCATCATCATCATTTGCCTACGCTTGTCCACTGCTGGACATAGGCCTCTCCTATAGCACGGTCCTCGGCTACTCTCATCCAGCTCTTGCCAGCCGCCCTGCGGAGATCATCGCTCCACCGAGTCTGAGGACGTCCTACACTACGTTTACCGATCCGCGCAACAGTTTATAGATCTAATTTAATTTTCTGTTTTATCACCCATTAGTAGCAGTGGGACCACGGTAGAAAATTAACGAATGACAAATTAACGAACGAGCGCGTCGTACGCGCACGGATTACGTCGCACCGCACATTTGAAGTTATCGCCTCACGACGGATACCCGCGCACCGCCACAGGACGTCCTCTGCTACGACGGACGAGACCCTTCCCACGGTGTGTCGTGCGAGCTGGTCCGCGTCCGTGCGCGGTATCACGGACAGTGTTAAGCTGCTTTCTTAACATTTTTAATCATTTTAATAAAATTAATAGTTAAATATGGTCTGAGGGTTTGATAGGTATTATATATGAACATGCCAGACGTTACAGCAACCTAAAATTATTCACTTTACTTTACTTTATACTGTATTGCACACAAGAAATTTAACAGGACATTACATAAGAAATTACATGTACAAAGGCGAGCTTATCTCTGTAAGAGATTTCTTCCAGCAAACCTTTGGGTATAGCAGAAGCAGTAGAAAAACGGGTCTATATATGTGCACAAAATAAACTACATAAACTAGATATCAGAATAGAAATACATACCTACTTAGATATACATAAATAATATATATATATATATATAGCTCAATGTTCTTTCTCTTTCAACCGCTTCTTGAAGGTACCAATAGTGGGACTGGCGCATATGTTCTGTGGCAGTGCGTTCCACAGCCTAACCGACTGGACCGTGAAGGAGTCACCGTAAGCTCCAGTATTGTGAGCAGGAATTTTAAGAAGATGGGAGTTAAGTGATCTTGTTGATCTTTCTCCGGAGAACAGGTATTGAAACCTTTCTCTCAGGTATGCGGGAGATGAGGGATGATTAAGGATTTTGTACAATAGTGACAGTATGTATATTCACCCTGTACCATCGCGCATGTACCATCCACCGCCGACAATTTTCCGTCTGGATGATCACGTTGCCGCTTCCTGGGTGCCAAAGGATTACGCCAGCTTTGGTTTAACCCTATACTAAGTAGCACTAACCAAAGGAGAAAAAAATATTATATATTTATTCCAATTCCCATTTTATCTTTTTCTAAAACTTAAAGCTATCATTACAGGGAATTCCTATTGCATGAACAAGTTTCAAAATAACTTATTCCAATTTAAACAAACTTGACCAAGTAACATTAATAAACCTACAAAAAATAGTATCTTATCTTCTTATATAACTATATAACGCGTCTTTGTCTTTGACTGTCTCGTTGGTCTAGCGGTATCACATCTGTTTTCCATGCCGGAGGTCATGGGTTTGATTCCCACTGGGGGCCGTCGTACATTTATAAATAGCCTCAGTCTGGGTGTATTTTTCATGTTTGTGATGTCCTTGCCTGGTTACCGTTGCACAGGGTATCCTAGTTTGGGACCAGGACAAGTGATTGTGTTGTGTGTAAGTTATCATTATTTTTATTATTATTTGTAAAAAGTGAACATCATAAAATGTCAACTACGATAGCTTTTTTATACCTAACCTACCGACTAGAACCTAGAGCCAATAGTCTAGCGACTTTAGCGGTTTATAGCGGCGACCGATGAAAGTCCTAGGTTCTTTGTTTTTAGGGTTCCGTAGTCGACAAGAAACCCTCATAATGAGTTAGTGTATTACTTGTCACCATTACTAACTCGTCATTATCGTTAATTCATCACTTTCCCGATTCGTAAATTTCTTAAAAATCTTTAACTCGTCAATATCCCTAACTCATCACTTTACCTGATACGTCAGTTGTTGTTTTATGTTGTACAGTCATGCTCTGATGAGGTGAGGGAAATCAATTGGTACTATCATTAACTTACTGGAAGACTAATAAAATAATAATTTACTTTTTAAAGGTCAGATCGACAGGTCACCTACAAAACTGTGACCAAACAGGAATTGTTGCAAGGACGGATTACTTCTTCTTAGGTACCTATTTTATTTTTCTAGAGACGCCTACTTTCAGATCCAGCTATTACTTTGGCATTAAAAGTTTTCAGTTTCTCTACATTCCCACCAAGGCTACAAACTAGAGTGGTTGTTTATATTGATTGCTTTGAGAACTCTTGAGCTTTACCTACAATTTAACGATCTTAACTCTGAAAACATGTACCAAAATTATTCTAGTCTCAGAAGTACAGGCAACAGCAGGTCTAACTTTACATATATGTTGCTGAGTTACCCGTAAAGTTAGTGAGTAGTAAAAAAAAACGTGAGTAAAATTGATGGTATGATTGAAACTATTTCGATACCGAGAATGTATTTATTTATTTTGTTCGTGTTGTTCGCATGGCCTATCCGTATCTTAAATATCAATTTGTGATTGGATGTATCCATCAATACAACAATTTTTTATTCTGCATTCAGGAGGACATGATTATTGCAAGTGATAACGCAGTCGGATTAACTAAGGTGATTATCACAGTGCGCGGACAGGCGAATTTTTAAATTGTATGCAAGTATCTCAGTTTGTATAGAAAAAACGCCTAGGACAACACACTGCCGACGCGTGCCGCGCGCGAACTTCGCCAAACCGCGCGAAGGCGCGGGACGTGCCGTGGGGCATAACGCATTGGCTCCGCCTTACTGCACGGGTTTTTATCGTAGGGGAGCCCAAACGGGGGAATAGGGATTTTATCGAGCGTCGTCGAGACCTCTGGATTGTGAAAATTAGATGATATTAGAAAAAAAAGAAAAAAACGAAACACTTTAATGGTGTGGGAAACGTGTACAAATTTTTCAAAATTAAAAAAATAACTGTCACACAGACATAATCGAGGGCATCAGATATTTATAGTGCATATATCCCACGTATCTCTGATAAGAAAGAAAGAAAGAAAGAAAGAGGATATTTATTTAAATTGTCACAGAAACACAAAGTAAACAAAAGGTACACAAACAAAAGACACGAACGTCAACAAAACAGAGATAAAACAAAACAATCGTGAAGAGAACATGTGAGGCATATAGAGTCAAAGGCGGCCGGGTACCAGAAGTATGTTAATCTGCCGGTTTGCCTGGTGGGGGAGGCCGTTTGCAAGGGTAGAAAATCGAGAAAAAAAAAATCGAGTTCGTCAGATATTCAAAGGGGATTCCCAAAAGAAGCTCCAATTCAAAATTCTGACGATTCGGACGTATCGCAAGCTCGCGCCGGCTTTCTGAAATATCGCAAAAAATATCATCATCATCATCTTCAGCCATTTGACGCCCACTGCAAGACGTAGGCCTCCCTCGTGGTTTTCCAAGCTTCCTGGTCTTGTGCCTCCTGCAACCAGCGACTCCCCGCCACCGCAAAAAATATAGTCATCTTGAAATACTCGAGCGCGCCAGATTTTCATGCGGACGATTCAGCTTCATGCCCGAGACGTGCTGACCTCTAATCTGACGATTATCCAGAGGGATTTTCTAAATCTTAGAACTTAAGAAATTGTTTTTATGTTTTTTTTATCATCATCAGCCATTTGACGCCCACTGCAGGACGAAGACCTCCCTCATGGCTCTCCCAACCATTTGGGGTTTTGCCATAATCGCCACGCTTGGCAGGCGGGTTGGCGATCGCAGTATGCGGTTGGACTCTCAGGAAGACGCTGCTGCCCGTCTCCTGATAATGTATTTCCTTAGTCGCCTTCTACGTCATCCACGGAAGGAAATGGAGTTTTTTTTATAAAACATTGAATTTGTTTTAAATAAAATCATGATGATGATACGTTATTTGTGATATTCTAGGGACCGGTTTGTTACGACGATATTCCAAAATCCTTATGCATTTTTTTTATGTTTCAGATGCTAATTTGATATTTTTTTTGCAATGTATTTACTGCACAAAACAAGAACTGCCTAGCTATCACTGTTCATGAGATACAGCCTGGTGGCAGAGAGACAGACGGACAGTGAAGTCTTAGTTCCATCTCGTTTGGCACCCTTCGGGTACGGAACCCTAAAAAAATAATGCAGCTATAATTTTTTTTATTGGCGTATTTTCGTCATTATTCAATTTTCGCGGAATCACCCATAATTGCCGCGGAGCCGTCATACATCGCCACTCTGCGCGAAGAAGCGAATCAAATCGCTAGGTGACACGATTCCGCGCCTTCGTGGCCGTACGCGTTATTCCCGCTTTGCGCACCGCAGTGAGGCGCGTTGCCAGTGGAGGAAATCCTCCAAGACTTAATAAAATTTGTTGTGTCATTTATAATCAGACATATTTAATTTAAAATAAATATGAAATATTTAAATAAATTACAGTAAATATTTAAAATAAAAAAACTGCATGTACATTGCTTATCTTTATCATGTTAATTAGTAATATTATGAACTGCCTATTTGTGGACGTTTGTTATTGGCCTTGTGAACTTTATTAATGCTCTTAATAAAATAAATAAAAAAATAATATAGAGCAAAACTAAAATGAATATCAGCAATTCACACCTGTTCCACACAATAATTAAACCTTTTGCTCACGTTCATCGCTGTATAAAACAACGTATGAGCTGTTTAGAGCAAACAGTACTGAAACACTGACGTGTTTAATGAACACTTTGTTGGAAAACAATGCACGGGTACCAATAGCAAATAATTTTACGAATAGAACATGTTAGTTGTCACAGAAATCACATTCAACAAAAGTGCAAAAAATAGTGTAGTCGACAGTTTTTTTTTTTTGCATATGTAAGACAGGCTCGCACTTGGATTCTGAATCAAACAAAGATGGAACCCTAAGAAATAATATTCCAACTTAAGTTTGCGTGAGAGATATATATATTTTTTAAATATTATCAATGTCAATAAAGTGATAATATGGCGTGATATTACTTAATAAATAAGATGAATGAATGACTTAAGGCGAGCCTCGACTTGATAGACCAAAACTTTCGTAAGCCCTACACATTACTAACCTAATTCCAAAATCACTCACTTGATTTTTTGTCGAAAGAATCCGACCAGGTTTCACTTTTATTCGAATAACTTAATCAATTAGAGACGGATTTCGCGTCGTCGGTGGTCTCTAAGATAAAAAATAATTACCTAAGTCTTGTAAGTGATTCCGGAATTAAGTTAATAACTTAATTAATTATTACATTATGGCTTGCGGCATTCTAGCGACATATTTCAACTGTTTATTTAAGGTAAGACCAAATCTAAATGAATTGATTGCCTGTTAGGTTTTGCGGGCGTCACCAGACATCACGCCGGAACACGACAAATCGCTCGGTGGCGTGTCTTTGTTGGTGGGTCGTTCGTTACCAATCGCGGCTTAGGCCTATCATCAGTCATATCACTCGTTTGGCACCACCTGGGGATCACGTGTAAGGTGATGAGGTTAAACATACAGAGGCGATTAGTTTTTGCTCCTGAAAGCTGATTACCTATCCTTCGTAAAATGAAATTCGACAGCTTAGGTAAGGGTTGCATTCAGATTGTAAGCTTAATCGATGGCTGACAAACTTTACCTTTTGGTTGCAAAAAAACCTCAATATTGTTAGACAATTTTCGCCAAAATGCAAAGCAGTTTGTTGGCGAAAGGCTCTAATTCTGTAAATTACTGGAAGTAAATTACTGGGTTGGAATCTCAGGAAGACGCTGCTGCCGCAAAATATAATACCTATATTATTATTATACATAAACAACATATATTTCAATTTACTCAGCTTCAGTCTGTACGTAAATAATCTGTTGACAGAAATCGTGAAAATACCGAAGCAATACCCTCGATCAAGTCGCTTAATTGTTTACAATGTACCCTAATTGACCATTTTATCAACTGTCGATAAATATATTGAAGTAAACTTTCTGTTTCTCACTGAAACATCTAAAAGCCATGGAAACATAAATTTAATGAACCAAACACAATGTTCATGAAATACACTTGGGATATAATGAGCAGTATCCGGGAAGTGAGTTTATTAATATTGGATAGATATCGGTTAAGTTTTCATAGTTAGCCCCTGTATTCCTTAACTTAACTTAGTAGCTACTTTAATTTCAATGCGAGTAGAAAGACTGCTACGCAATGTACCTCGAATTGTCATCATAACCTCGGCCCCGGTTAACAAGCTATCCAATGTACCATTGGTGAGAGGGCTCACCCCGTACTCTACAATAGCCACCAGATTGGTACAGATTTGGTCTTTGATCTCACGTTTTCATCAAAACACCAAATCAAACATGTTTCAACCGGAATAATTACTAGCTTGATTCCGGATTCACTTACTTACTTGTAGTGCTTAGGATAGTTTTAGTTCGAGAATAATTACTTGCTATGATTACTACTAGTTGATGATGATGATGAAGTTTGGCCGTCAGTTCTCCACATTCTTGTTCATTTCTTGCCAAAGCAAATCCGGTCCTCAGCGCTGGCTACATCCGTTTATTCCCTGATGTATGTCATTACTATAAATAAATAACATTTACAATTAAGTCTAGCATGCGAAATATGGCCTTCAATCTCTATACCAACTTCCGGATTTGTTCCGCAAACTCTCAATAGTGCGGTTGGGCAGCGCAGTTTCTATTGTACTAACTTACTTGTTAGTTGGACTTCGACTACTCTGTTCTCGCGAAATAAATGCGACAGAATGATAGCTCAAATTAGTGTCGCCAATATTCTTGATATTATGCTATTGCCTTTTGTCGCTGCTGCTACAAAGGCAGTCATTAATCTTGTCCTAAATAGCCTAAATACCCTTATTATAAAAACGCGAATAATTTGCCAGTTATTGTTTCAGAGGACTAGAATTTAAGTTATTGTATCATGAAAACCTAAGATACATTTATTTTAAAAAATGCGGCGTTACCACGCAACGCAATACATAAATAAATAAATAAACATCACATGCGATTTATAGTAAAATATAATTTGTTCATGCTTGACTTCGTGCTTGATCTACTAGCATGTACTTTTTAGGGTTCCATAGTCAACATAGGAACCCTTATAGTTTCCCCATGCCCGTCTATCTGTCTATCCGTCTGTCCATCTGTCCGTCTGTCTGTCCGCGGCCTAGTTCAGAGCCGATTTGTACGTGAAAGCTGAAATTTGGCATATACATACACATTATTCACGTCGACAAAAGGGTACAATAAAATCTTATTTATTTTTTAAAATCATACCCTGCCTCATCATTATCAGCCATTTTACGCCCACTGCAAGACATAGGCCTCCATCGTGGTTTTCATAACCATGAGGGTTTTTGCCATAATCGCCACGCTTGGCAGGCAGGTTGGTGATCGCAGTGTGCGCTTGGAATCTCAGGAAGACGCTGCTGCCCGTCTCCTGGTAATATTTCCTTAGTCGCCTTCTACGATATCCACGGAAGGAAATGGAGTGACGCTATTCTTAATCCGGCGCCACACGGAAAAATCTTGCCCCCCTACACGTAAATTAGGGATGCAATTTTCTTTTCTCGCACCATTGCGTTGGATTGGTCGTTTAAAAATATTGTGGGTGTAGAGAGATCATCTTTTGATTTAAGGTTCCGTTTGCGAAATGTTAAGCTTTAAAGCGCAATTTTTTTGTCCTAGTAGCCCTGACCTGGCTAAACGGTTGATTATAGAGAAGTGAAAAGGAAAACTATCACGGCGAAGTAGGCTTTACGACCAACTTATAAAAGGAAAACTTCGAACAAAATCCAATCTATCCATGAAGTTGTTGGTTCCGTAAAGCAGATAAAACCCCCTCTTTCTACGGAGCCCTACACTGCGCATGGCCCGACACGCATTTGGCTGTTTTTTTCTTTATTTCTAATCCACTCTAAATCTCAAACGAGTGTTATTGTTAGTAAGTTGGAAGTCTACGTAAATTGGAAACAAATTAGCTAGCCATACTCGCGTCAAAGGAGCTTGTAGGGCTTTGATCTCGGAACACTCTGATTTTGAAACTGAGTTTGTCTGAGGTCTGTCTCAGATAACTGGAACATTCAGAATGATAGCATTTTCCATATTTTCCTTAAAGGGGGTGGTTCTACATTTCATTTGCGGTGAACTTGATCTTGTAAAAGAGGGTTGGGTTGTCTTTCGAGCGAAAAACTATCGTTGTAATAAAACTGTACAATGCTGCCGATCAAACAACACACTTCTGATAGCTAGAAGGCTATTAAATTAAATAAAAAACCGGCCAAGTACGAGTCGGACTCGCGCACGAAGGGTTCCGTATCATTATCTATACAATATTTGAATATTTCAAGCGTCTATCCTGTCTTACAAGTGAGAACGCGTCGAGTTTTTAAAAAAATATTATTTTATTTAACCTAGACTTAGGTCTACTACTATAACTATACTAGACAAATATTAAGGATAAACTACATGGACGAACAAGAAAGATGAACTGATGCCTTTATAATTAGACCTCGATTGCCTTCGTTATAACACCTGTTGCCGTTATAACGAGCTTATTAACGAGCTTATTAACGAGCAAAAACGACAAAAAAGATCATGTTTGTTGTTGTTTTTAGTGTTTGTTAACATAGCGGCAATAGAAATACATCATCTGTGAAATCTTAACTGCCTAGCTATTACGGTTCATGAGATACAGCCTAGTGACAGACGGACGGACGGACGGACAGCGGAGTCTTAGTAATAGGTTCCCTTACGCTTTGGGTACAGAACCCTAAAAAACGAAGATGCTGCTATTTTTGTTAATTATGGGATTTAAAATCTTGACATGCAAGAGGAACTAAAGTGTTTTATCAAATACAATTATATTTTGTTATAGTTGGTATATAAACGCATGACTATATGCCTCAAGCAAACTTCAATAGCAAGAGAAATTCTGAAAACCTCAGAGGGATAAAGGAATGCTTTCTGAAACATACATCTTACGAGGTATGTTTGTTCATGATATTTGTTGTTCAACGCTCCCGTTTATTTGATTTTGTGATTTAGAGCGCTCCGTGCAGAATGGAAATACACAAAAGTATCATTTCTGTATAGATACCAGCCTACTTTGCTGTCTCATTCATTTCCAACCTAATAAAACAAGGTAGTGATTGTGTCCATGTATCCATATATGATATGCCGTGATTTTAATTCATGTCTTAAATTAAGTCCCAAAGCAGACTTTATTCAAATACTCCTTTCCTTAGCCCCATTCTTAAGTGACTTAAAAATCGAAGAGGTGCTCAATTCGACGCTTGTTTGCCAAACTGAAAGTTTTTTGACAATCCATTATATTTATTGTTTGCACACCTACCAACTCTTTCCTTTACCTCCTGCGGTTGACCGATAGAAAATACTTATGGCATTAAATCCGCCGTATTGTACGATTTTGTAAGTGCAATTAAAGTATCATACGTTTTTGTAATCTGAAAAACTGTTTTCAGATTAAAAAAATTCAATCGATAAAATTCTAACCTAACATCGGAAAACAGTTTTTCAGATTACAAAAACGTAATAATATAGCAGTAAAATTCTTAATTCAAAATCGGGCAGTTAAGAGGCTCCATGTAATAACACAACCAACAAAAAAATAATATTTTTTACAGATAATTTTTACAAAAAGTGACAGACCATTCTCTCAATCATGTCAATATTGATTTTTAGGATCCACGACCGCGACCGCGAGAAACTAGGATCACGGACTTGACACTAGATAGGCATAAGAATGCCGAAAACGGCCGTTTTTGGTTTTGGGGCTAATGCTATGTAGTCCTGGGTTTTTTCCTTTATCTGCTTTATCTGTTTTATCTGCTTTACAGAACTAACAACTTCATCAACATAATTTTCATTGGATTTTGTACGAAGTTTTCCTTTTATATGTTGGTAGAGCTTACTCAGCCGTGATAGTTTACCTTTAAAGTTTATGATATGTGCTACTACCCTGATGTTTTCCGCCCTACTCGGAGAAAAATTTGCTTTAAAGCTTAATATTTCGCAAACGGAACCCTAAATAAAAAAATATCTTCAGACACCTACAAAGTAAGGTGTAAGCGAGAAAAAAAATTGCCTTCTTAATTTAGGTGTAATGGAGTTACTCAAAAATTTTTTTTAAATATTATTCTACCGTTTTGACGGCGTAATTAATATGTATTTCTATGCCAAATTTCAGCTTTCTCGTACTAATCGTCGCAGAGCTAGGCCGCGGACAGACAGACAGACAGACAGACAGACAGACAGATAGACAGACGGACGGACATCGTGAAAGTATAAGATTTCCTTGTTGACTACGGAACCCTAATAAAGATGATTTTTTTCATTGGTGGCGCTAGTCTTACATGGTGTTACTAGTGTGCATGGAGCCCCTTAATGTAAGCATTTCATTAGTTACTCGTTTGATATAAGTGAGTATAGTATTATGGTATATAAGTTTGATGCTCATAGCATTCACCAACTTGTGGTATCTATCCACTCTACATCAGGCGTGCAGAGCTTGAGTAATCAAATAATAACTTGATGTACCGCTTTCAGCCACGAATGTGATTCGCTCGGACTTAAATAACACATTAACGTTGAAACATTGAAGTAGCGACACTACCAAAATCTCGTGCACATTTTATTTGTCATACAATCATACATGCATAAACTCACGCCTGTATCCCAGAGGGGTAGGCAGAGACCAGGGACTGCCACTTGCCACGATCCTAACAGATCACTTTCACTTCCTGAACATTCACTAGTCGTTGCATGCACGCACGCCAGTTTCAGGTACTTTTTATCTTGCCCTTTGTTAATAAATCCCCTATTTGGCCGAAGATTTGATTTGATTTTATTTGTCAACCAATCCGGACTTGGCCCCCGTGGTGGAGTATGGCCTATACCTTCCTCAGGGAAGAGACCCATGCCCCTCGGTGGGGACATAATGGGTTGATGATGATGATGTATCAAGGTTCGTTGTGGTTTTAAGATTGCCAAATAAAAGCGCTTTTTTTAATAAATGTAACTATTTAATATTTTCTACAAGGACATTTAGTGTTAGATAGTGAATCTTCATATTTTAGAGATACAATGGCGATAGTAACAGTATTACTAAAGTAAAGAAAGGACAGAAGTAGTACAGAAAGAAAAAGTAGTTATATGGAAAGAATAGAAATAAACATTTTTTATTTCTATTTCTAATAGAGGCCACTTTATTGTACCCAAAAAACTGGCCAAGTGCGGGGTGGGCAACGTGCAGTGTCACGTAGTTAGCCGTCTAAATAAGCTGACCTCAGAGCAATATTGAGATATCTGTGATGCTGACTTAGATGAGTGGATTTTTGGTTCCCATTACGAACATATTATTAGGTAACTAATAATGTTTTTGTTTATTTGACGTTCGTGTATTTTATATATGTAGCCTATATATATCCCACTGCAGGCCACGGGCCTTCTCTCAGAGAGAGAGAGAAAGAGAAAGAGAGTATAGGCTTAATTATCACGTGTGCCCACCGCGAATTGGCAATTTCAAACGCTGAGATATTATAATTATTATATTTTATTTTCTTTACCAAGAAACAACAGTTATGTCCCAACATATATGCCCCGTAGCCCATAGCCCCGGCTGCCTGAGTGACCTTAAACGATCACGAAGGTTAAGCAACACTGGGCGCGTTCAGTGCATGGATGGGTCGCCGTCTATGCCTAACGCTAGTGGCATTTTCCCGAGCGGTTCCGTACTTCGCAAGGTACGTTAAGCTGTTGGTGCCGGCTGCCGTCGATAGATGGCAGTCGTTAAGCCAAGTCCGAGGCCTTAGGGCGGCTTGACAACTTCTGACAGTAGACGAGCCACTAGTCTACAAGCCTCCACCAATCCGGACTTGGCCCCCGTGGTGGAGTATGGCCTATACCTTCCTCAGGGAAGGGACCCGTGCCCCTCGGTGGGGACATAATGGTTTGATGATGATATATGCCACTGGCTCCTAGCTCCTTTTGCTCGTTTTCGCTATGGCGTGGGTCGTCCGAGTGCCCAAGTACGTCGGGTTGCCAGGCCCAAAAATTTAAAAGCCGAACTCAGGTCCATATTTTATTATTATCATTTGTTTGGGAAACTTGCAGCTTACATTATAAATGGACAGAGACTAGAGTAACTACATATAAGCTAAGAATAAGTTTCCTCATGTAGTAACTAAGTGGCAAACATGTGCAAGTGAATGAAAAATTTAAAGTAAGTTTACACCACACTACACACTACAGCACCGGATTCTTGCCTGGTCTGTTAAAACTCGTTGTAACATGGATAGACCTTTAATGTTGGCTCTATAAACCTAGGAACTATACATATAACTCGCACTTAGTGTGCCTTTGATCAAAGTTCAAACGCTAAGTAGATACATGTCTCAGGTTTCACATGAAATGAGTTTAGGAATGTGGGAACGGTACAACCTTGTCTGTTAAAGCCTCGAGTCTCACTTTGATAGATGAGAAACTATGTAGCTTAGGAATCATGTACCTAATGCGAGAATATAATTTTCACCTATTTAACCACCCCACGCCTAGTTTCTAGGGTTCCATACCCGAAGGGTGCCAAACGGGACCCTATTACTTCACTGTCCGTGTGTCTGTCTGTCTGTCTGTCTGTCTGTCACCAGGCTGTATCTCATGAATCGTGCTAGGCAGTTGAAATTTTCACAGTATTTCTGTTGCCGCTATACCAAAACAAATGCTAAAAACAAAATAAAATAAATATTTAAGGGTAGCTCCCGTACAACAAACGTTGTCTAAAGAGAGCGCACGCCATCTAGCGGCCATCTATGTAATACGCCTCTTGTTGATTTCTATAGATGGCGCTGTTCTCAATTTTGATCTTTGCCACTTCGAGTGTACGCCACAGGTTGATAGAAGTAGACTCAATAAGCTACAAAACATTAGTAGATAGATAGATAAAAAGTTTATTTGCTATACCAATAACACACACAATAAATATGAGACAAAAACTTACACAACCTTATAATAAGACAAGAAAAGTAACAAAAACAATGTAGTTTACAAAAAATACGGCGTCATTCACAAAACGCTTCTCCCCAAAACACTCCCAAAAACTGAGTAAATTTTGGGCAAAGGCTTTCCCTTAGTACTTAGGTATCATTATCAATCGTTTGTTGTAAATGTTCTTTTACAATTTATGGTGATACACAGAAGAGAAACAAGTATCGACAGCAAAAATTTGGTTAAATTTGCAGCTGCTTCCCGTGATTCAATAATAGGTCTCGCAAAAAATATGGGTAAGCAGACATTGCTATGATCTTCCATAAAGAACCGGCCCATTAAAAACAAATCTAACGATATCCCACACTGTCGTGTATACGAGAAAAGAAATCCATAACTAATTTAGGTGCAGTGGTGCGGGTTTTTTTAACATTTTATCCTACCGTTTGGTCGGTGTGATTAATATATCTTGTATATCTGGCCCAACTTTCAGCTGTACTGGGCTCCGGACAGACAGATGGACAGACATACAGACAGATGGACGGCCAGACAGACAAACTGACGGACATGGCAAAAATATAAGAGTTCCTTCTTGACTGCGGAACTCTACAAACTGACAATATCTCCTAAAGTCTTATAAAGTTTGTCAAGCATCCAAATGTTATTAGCTCTGTAGTGTAATATAGATACCATAATAAAGAAGCAGCCTATTTCTCTAAAGTTACCTAAGAGTGATGGATGGATTGCTTCTATTGTCCTTGTCCACCAAAATAATTTTGGCACGGCATATGGTAGCTAACGGTCTTATTTACAGAAACACGATTCCTTAAAACACTCCTCGGAGGCAGTTTAAATAGTCTGTGGTAAAGATAAAATACCAAACCACAGATTATTTAATCTGCATCTAAGGAGTGTTTTAGAAGAAGCGTGCTTTTATAAAGAATTCTGTATCTCTTTGTTTAAAAGATTCATTTTATGTAAAGCATGTGCACTTGCAAAAACCGGCCAAGTGCGAGTCGGACCAAGCACAAAGGGTTCCGTACCATTATCTCTACAAAATTTGAATATTTCAAGCGTCTACCTGTTGCCGTTATTAATATCGAGCCAAACACGACAAAAAATCACGTTTGTTAAATGGGAGCCCCCCTTTAATATTTATTTTATTCTTTATTTAGTACTTGTTGTTATAGCGGCAACAGAAACACATCATCTGTCAAAATTTCAACTGCCTAACTATCACGGTTCATGAGATACAGCCTGGTGACAGACGGACGGACGGACGGATGGACAGCGGAGTCTTAGTAATAGGGTTCCTTTCTCTTTGGGTATGAAACCCTAAAAAGCTATATTTAAATGTATATTTATCTACTATCTGATACATATGATGGTATGACGATATAATTCAAAGCTATTAAAATATTGTACCTACTGTTCTTATGTACGTAATGTCCTCGAGTATGCGCCTTTTCGGTATGAAACCCACGTTTTGCTCAAAAACAGGATGGAATCTAAACATAGACGTTTTGTTAAGGAATTTACAATTTAAAACTAAGGTAGTTTTATAGTAGTAGGTAGGTAGAAACTATGACGAGCGCTGCATAAGACATCTAACACTTCCTTTAGAAGTTAGACGTAGGATAAGGAACATCATTAAGTTTGTTCAAAATTGCAAATGGGTTCGTAAACTTACCTAGGTAGTTAAGTCTGACTTTGTCTTAAGTTGTATTTTGATAAGGCAGTAAATACTTTTTATGTTTAAAATCTGATTAATTTATCACTTTTTTTCTTAATTTCAACTGTGTATATAGCTGTGTATCAAGTAAAATTAATTATTTTCTTGAATTTTTTTGTAACGCTTTTCTTCTTGTGTTTTATTACTTAAACTGTAATATCTCCAAATGAAAAAAATAAATAATAATAAATGTGGATTCTAGGTACCACCTAAGAGAAAGAGAAAACGGATTAACTAAAGATTCACTCGATGTAAGAAAGCAAAAAATAATAAATTAACATTAAAATATTTGCGTATTTCTTGATTTTTGCCCGAATTGTTTAATGTTAAAATAAGTTATTTTACCGAATGAGCGTTTAGGATACTTTAGGGTAATAAGACTTCAGTAAAAACTATTCAAACACATAAATCGAAAATATTCACATAAAAATGTATTTATTCACATTGAGTAAATGTTTAGTTAACGCCTTTTTTTCTAAAATGGGTTTCTTGCTAATATAATTCTCATTAATTTGCTTGATCAATTATTTCAATAAAATGCGTTTAGGTACTGAATTATATTAGCAAGAACTAATCATGATCGAACTTCACTTCAGGTAAGTTCGTTTGAGCATTCAATTATTCGCTTGAAGTGGGGCGCATACAGCCCCTTATGTCCGGTTCCTATATTTAACGAATCGTTATTGGTAATCGGTCAAGTATCCCGTAACTTGAATAGCTGGTTAATGTTTAAAAAAATGTTAGGAATTTTACAAATTGTTATCACTATACATTTATCGTACGGTACGTTATTCGAAACCGTTTTTAATAGGAATACTTGCGTAGACATTTTAACCATCCGTAAGCAAAACGAGTCGTTCTTGAATATAGGAAGCGGGCATTAATCCCATCGTAGAATGTGCAACTCCGTCTACGCCACCATCCACCTAGAGGATACATAATATTATTAAATCGCATAACTTTGAACTACCCACTCTATCACCACATATTGCACTCGCATACTTTTCATAATATTTCGCTCCAACACTTTCATATTGCATCCGTAACGTTTAGCCTTAAAGTTCATGTTAAGATATTGGCCATATTGAAAGAGGTCGTTATTGTTCGACTTTTAGTATTTTTAATGATTCGCGACGCTCCTTCAATTATAGTTTATACATTCTATGTATCGAAATGTCGGGAATTAGCGTAACTAACTTAGACATGTAAGCCTTTTAATGTATTTTGTTTTCTCGTGTGTACAATTAAGTGTTCTAATCTAATCTAATCTAATTTTACTTAGTGAATAATCTTTATTATGTAGGTTGCCAATGATGACTTATGGATGTGAGACCTGGTCACTGACTGTGGGCCTCATAAGAAGGCTCAAGTTCGCCCAACGAGCAATAGAGAGAGCTATGTAAGGAGTTTCACTGCGTGTTCGAATCAGGAATGACAACATCCGCAGAAGAACCCGAGTTACTAATGTAGCTCGAAGAATTGCCAGTCGAAGTGGCAGTGGGTGGGACACGTAGCTCGGAGAACTGATGGCCGTTGGGGCGGAAAAGTTCTGACCTGCCGACCGTGGACCGGATGAAGCAGCGTGCGCAGGCCCTCCACCAGTAGGTTACGGTGGCAGGAAGTCACTGGATGCGGGCGGCACAAGACCGGGACGCTTGGAAAACCATGAGGGAGGCCTATGTTCTGTATGGCTGATAATGAGGATGATAATGAAAAATCTTGATTAGACCCATTAAGTGTATAAATATATAGTTTTGTGTTATTTATCCTTCTGATTCTTTTAAGAAACGTAGGTATTCATTTTATTCAGCTAGAATTCTATCCTCAATGTGAAAGGCGAACATAAACGATCGCTCGGTATATTAACTATCCAAAGTAAGCAAAAAATAGGCGTCACACACAATGAGTGATGTAAGTAGTTACTTACACCCGATTTTTAGGGTTCCGTAGTCTACAATGAATTCTTATACTTTCGCTATTTGCGTCCGACTGTCTGTCTGTTCGTCTGTCCGTCTGACTGTCCGTATGTCAGTCCGCGGCTTAGCTCAGAGAAGATTAATAAGAGAAAGCTGAAATTTGTCACAGACATGCATTTAAATCACGCCAACAACACGGTAGGATAAAATCTCCAAAAAAATTCTCAGCGTACCTGCCCTACACCTAAATGAGGGATGCAATTTTTTTTTCGGGTAACGTTGGATTGCTCGTTTAAAAATATTGTGGGTGTAAGCAGATAATTTTTCGATTTAGGGTTCCGTTTGCGAAATACTAAGCTTTAAAGAGCAAGCTTCTCTTGGCTAAACAGTTGATTTTAGAAACGTGAAAAAATTTAGAGCAGTAGCACATATAAAGGCCTTAAAAGAAAAACTATCACTGCTAAATAGGCCTTTCAAGTTAACGAGTAATAGGCGACCAACTTATAAAAGGAAAACTTCGTATAAAGTTCATTGAAAATTACTTTGATGTGGTTCTTAGTTCTGTAAAGCAGACAAAAAACTCATCTTTCTACGGAACCCTACACTGCGCGCGGCCCGAAATGCACTTGGTTGGTTTTAAGGATTTCATACCTCAAAAGAAAAAAAACGGAACCATTACAGGATCACTTTGTTGTCAGTCCGTCCGCCCGTCCGTCTGTCTGTCTAAACCCTTTATCTAAGGAACGCGTGAAGGTATCGAGTTGAAATAGAAGCCATACCTATACTCAGGTTTGCAGTCCCTCGAAATTAAAAAATCAAACTTCTAAGTTAACGTAAAAACCGGTCAAGTGCGAGTCGAAATCGCGCACGGAGGGGTTCCGTACCATTATCTATACAACATTAGACACAAAGATAAAAACAACGAAAAAATCACGTTTGTTGTATGGGAGCCCCCCTTAAATAATTATTTTATTTTATTTTTAGTATTTGTTGTTATAGCGGCAACAGAAATACATAGTCTGTGAAAATTTCAACTCTCTAGCTTTCGGTTCTTGAGATACAGCCTGGTGACATACAGACGGACGTCTGTCTAGACAGCGAAGTCTTAGTAATAGGGTCCCGTTTTTACCCTTTGGGTACGGAACCCTAAAATAGATACGGCAGTTTATGCCGCAAAAAATGTATATTTTGACAGTCAAGGGAATCAAAACTTATAGGGTAGGTACTTTCCGGTGATCTACAATTATGAAATTTGGCAATTAATGTCATCTTATACTACAAGTATAGGGAAAAAAACTGAAAACTATACGTTTGTAATTAAATCATAAGAAACATTGTCTAAAGTACGGGAAAAGCTCGGGAAAAACTGCGAGATTCGATTCCTGGATTATTTATAATAATGTAAGTTCCTACAAATTTGTACGGAACCCTCGGTGGGCGAGTCCGACTCGCACTTGTCTGGTTTTTTACTAATATTTACAAACAAAAAAAACAACATAACATAAAGTCACGCCTATATCCTGGAGGGGTATGCGGGTAACAGGGTTTACCACTTGCCAAGATCCCGACAGTTCTATTGCGCTTCGTTAACATTCATTGGTCGTTGCATTCACGCAAACCGGTTTCGGGCACTTTCTATTTTGCCCTTTGGTGTTTGATGTTAATCATAACAGGGGGTGGCTTTTAAGATTAACATCTTCAAAAAAAAAGTATAGGAAAACTAAAATATAATTTAAAATCCCTGTAATGTTATTCTCTATCAAATCCTTGGACCACATTTATGAAAATAATGCAATTTTTTTGTTGCTAATGTTAATGTTAGATTGTGCGAGCGAGATAGCATGAGAGATGTAACTATCTGTTGCTGTCTAACTGTGACTGTTTAAAATTTTTCCCTGAAGAAAAAAAAGCATAAAACTTAAACTTTGGCCTTTGCAACTACTTAAAGAGATGATTTATACAGCATCCATTGGCGCCTTCACTCACACTAGATAAGTGAAGGGACCACTTTTAGATGCTGTGGGCTTGCCCAGCACCTATATTATCCTGACAGCTTAGTCAGCCCACAGGAAAGACAATTCCATACGTGCGGAGCTAACCAAGCCGCGGGTTTACTCACGATGTTTTCCTTCACAGTTAGCGTGTGGTATTGCTAGTACAAAGCAGATGTACGTAACTTTGGAAATAAACAAAGTTATAGGTACAATCGATTCAAAATTGCAATGGTGTCCTCATAGTGTAAGACTATGCACGCACGCTAAGCTCTGCAGCACATGCAGTCAAAAGAATTAGAGAGCTCACTGACGTTGCAACAGTTAGGCTCTTTTATTTTAGTTACTTCCATAGTATCATGTCCTATGGTATACTACTGTGGGGTCGGGCAGCAGACATTGAAAAAAATCTTCATTTTGCAGAGAGAGCGATCCGAATTATTTACAGGCTAAGTAGTAGGGACTCGTTAAGGGATTTCTTTAAGGAAATTAACATCTTAACAGTTGCAAGTCAATACATTTATGAAAATTTAATATAATTATGTCAGACAAAATATCAGCAATTTATTGCAATATTTTGGTATAAACATAAATTCTCATTTCAACGTTTTAGACTTGCAAAAGTTAACACGTCCTTTATGGGGCACTGTGTCTGGTTCTACAATAAAATTCCTCAAGATATATTAGAGTTTTAACCGACGCGGTTTAAAAAAATATGTTAAGCATACTGTATGCAAAGAAGCCTATTATAACATGAAGGATTATTTGGAAGACAAAGATGACCGGTATTTAAATAATGTTAACGGGAACCTGTTTTGAAAAGAATAAATGTGGAGTTAGCTTCTTCTCCGCATAATCTACTAACTGTGAAACTAACAGCTTTGACGTTCACTAAGTAAACATTATGTTTTTATAGTGAATAAAATTTTTGACTTTGACATACCCTCACTGGGAGGGAAGATTGAGCACAACAAACATTGGACATAATTATCAAAGTTCCTAAGTTGATAATAGGGATTGATATATCTTGAATTATTATAACTTAATAAACAACTTGACAGGCATTTTAATTATTATTATTCTCTTTATTTATATTCATGACTTAGAATAGGTTTATAAAAGTAAAAAAATATAAAAAAATACAAAATATATTTTATAAACCTATCCTAGTTGGCCACCGGTAACGGAGCTAGGCTCAAGCTACCGGTAGTTAGGGCCGCAGAGAGAGAAATCTCCGGACGATGCGCGCCGTGTCCAAGAGCACCGCCTTCTGTATCTGCCCCTTCATCCAGCCATCTAGCGAGAGAGCCTTAAGATGTTGGTCTTCGCTATGAGACCGTTCGCCGATACGACTATCGGGACAATGGTTGTCGAATCCACATCCCATAAGGCGGTAATCTCGTGGGCCAAATCAAGGTACTTGCTAAGCTTGTCCTTCTCGGCCTTCACGAGGTTCTCGTCATGCGGGATGGTGATGTCGACGAGCACTGTCTGGCGCATCAATCGATCTGTCAGCACGATGTCAGGCTTATTGGCAACAATAGTCCTGTCCGTGATGACAGACCGATCCCAATAGAGCGTAGCATGACCATTTTCGAGAACCGGCGCCGGTGTGTACTTATAGTACGGCACCTCGGATTCGACAAGACCGTATCGGAGAGCAAGTTGCTGATGAATAATTTTGGCTACTAGATTATGCCTGTGCAAGTACTCACCGTTAGCTAGATGAGAACAACCGGAAATAATATGCCTAAGTGACTCCCCGGGACGGCGGCATGCTCGACAGATGTCGACCGTACCATCCTTCAGGATATAATATATATTTCCGATAGTTGTTCGTCATCATGACTTCGTCAGCAATTGCACAGACAAAACCTTCGGTTTCCCCAAAAAGGTCACCGAAACGTAGCCAGTTCACCGATGCGAGCAGGTCCACATCGGGCCCTGTCAAGGCCCGATAGAACCGCCCGTGAAGCTCCTTGCTCCTCCACACGCTCTTGCGATCCTCGATGCTGAGCACCGTTGGCTTGCGCCAGTTCTCGTTATTATTATTATTATTGCTTTGGGTGTTTTAATGATTTCTATCAACGGTTTGCTTACATGTAGACCAAAGCTTCGGAGATAAACCACAGAGATATTATGTTCTGTGGGATAAAACAGTACACAGTGATTTTGACATTGGAAATGTATTTTCGTTCGCTCCAGTATTGGCTCCGATTTCACGAAAAAGTGCGATCTCCTTATACCTCGGAGAGTTGTGAAAATATTACATTCAAAAAAGGCCCAAAAGACGCGTATTCACGAAAGCTGTGAGGTGCAAAAAGTAAAATTATTCGAGTAAGTCGAAAAAAAACGACAAAAGTTTGTATCAAGTTATTGCTTTACGAAATATGTGCAACAGGCGTCAGTTTTGTTTTTAGCATCTTCTAGGCTATTTAACGAATAATCTATGTCCCAATGTATGGATGACGTATACAAAACTATAATTGATTCGAAAATCACACACAAACCTAAATTCATCACTTCATTTTCAGCCAAGAGCTAACTGCAACACCTCTGCAAAAGTAATGCCCCGTTCACACTTGACTGGGGTCGTACGCTATAAAGTGGCGCCATTAAGTTGCCACCCGTGTAATATGCCAAGGCACGCGGCAGTCTTAATTTTGAAACTTTTAAACAATGTCACCTTGGGGATTTGCCCCTACACACAGTATGCCACTGAATAAGAATAAACTTTTCTAAGATTTCCCCAATGAGGTACCTAGCAGAGAAGACATCCCAAACTATTTTCGTGTCGCAGGAGTTGCAGCCACAAGTCATTTAGTTTAGCGCTTGTCGTGACGGTACATACATATAAATAACTTCTTTCTTTTTTTCTTTCTCGCTTTGTTTCTCTCTTTCTCTCTCCTTCTCTCTCTCTCATTCTATCTCTCTCTCTTTCTCTCTCTCTCTCTCCCCCCCTCTCTCTCTCTATCTATCTCTCTGAGAGGATGCGTGTGGAACTTATATAGGCTAAATAAAAAAAACTAAGTAGCATCAATACTGTATGAAAAAAAAAAGTCCAATGAAGTCTGTTTTTATCGCTATATCGGTGAATGCTGGAAAATCTAGATTTTGGGTTGCAAAAAGGACCACGTGTACTTGATTATATTATAATTTTCCTACTAAAAACCTGTTTAGAGGCTAAAAATTCCATCCATGCCGGGACTTGCACCCGCAACCTCTGGCTAAGCGTGCCAGCGCTCTCCCAACTGAGCTAATGGGCAAGTGCAGGCATCGGCTAAATTTCGAGCCACATTGCAAACTTCTTTGTATTAAGTACAGGCAGCTGGCCGAAGCTGGCCGAAGAGGCTCGAAATTTCGCCGATGCCTTGCACACTATGTATCTACTACAGTAGTAGTAGATTAATGATCTAACGTGATTGTTGCATCAATAACTCAGTATTTTGCAGCAGAGCCGAATAAAACTCTTCCAGCCATAAGGATTACTTGCCTTTATATCAATCATATAGCAAAATGAACTCGAACATCTGCACAAAGCTGTTTATTTACTAAATAAAAACGCAGTGGATGTCAGAAATGAAACAGCTATCATTTCACTAGAAATACAGAACGTATGATACCTACTACTAACTACGGGAAATTCTGTTTAAAGAGTAAACTGTTCTGTATTTGGGTAAACACACTCATTCTTGGCACAAAAATACACTCATACATTTTGCAAATGATCCTCGCGGCAATAAAGCCGGAAGCTTTATTTTGTAACGTTCATTGAGTCACAATTTTTGTGTTACATTTAATAAAAATGCTTAGATTTCTATTTTGAAAGACCACTTCAAGGTTTTATATAGATGGTCACCGTCTCCTCAGTGTGTGTTCCATTGAACATAACTTAATAAAACCAAAGCATTTGCCACCGGGTACGTATTTAAAGTCGATGCTGTGCTTCTCGAGTGTCAAGCTACCCTTGCGATACCAGAACCAATAAAGTTACAAGTTTACGAATAACAACGATTACAAGCAGAAAAAAATTACTGTGGTCATCACGCCAGGTCAAGTGTTGTGGTGGCTACTTTGTGCTTACATTTATGTGCTTTGTTCTAACATTTATTTACTTTGTGCTTACATTTATATGTGGCGCATGTTTATGATATAACTATGCTTTAGGCAATATTGAAGATCTAACTTTACAAGTTAGAACTTAAATAATGTACACGCACGGACAGTAATTGTCTAACCTTCTGCAGTGAAGCTATGATGTTCTTCTGTGTGGGATTTATTAGTCAAGAATATCCAGTTACACTCAAGACCTTGATGAAATTCGGCAAAGGAATTTCGCTTTTGTTGCCAAACAAAATAGCGAGGTGTTATGGTACGAGCAAAGTATGTGTTGCTTACTATTTACTCACATTTAACTCTTGAGGCGTTAGTGAGTTTTGTTTAATTAACTATCGCGTTTACTAAATTACAGAGTAAATTTATATAGTCATAGAATGAGCCAAACATTATAGAGTAAATTTAAATAGCCATGGAATGAGCCAACTAAAATTTAAAGTAAAATTTGTGAATGCTAGGTGTGCAGGTTGTTTTAAAATTAAACACGTCGTTTTATAACTTTTGTTTTATATTTTTTTTCTGAGATGAATTTATAAGACGTTTATATTATATTTATAATACTCTCTCTATTAGAGAAGGCTTCTGGTTTGCAGTGGGACGTATATACAGTGTAGGTTATAACATCATAATTCATTTTCTACCTATCTAGTTGGATATATATTATTTCCTCATAATCGGCTATTAGAGTAAATGAAGAAGAATAATGGTTCTTCCAAAATATCAGACGATGCAGACAAGATACTAAGATAAAAAGAACCACCATAAGTTAGCTTCTTTCTAAAAACCAATATCTTCCGCTATTAGTATATACTGAGATAAAAAGGACCACTATAAGGTAGCTTCTTTATAAGAAGCAATTTCTTCCTTCCGCTATTTCTGTACTAAGCTCTGCGTATCAGAGCGAAACCTGGTCGGACTCTTCGGACAGAAAAGCAAGTAAGTGAATCCGGAATTAAGTTAATAATTTCTGTACTGTATTAATAAGTATGCGTCTACCCTTAACGAGTACAAAATCGTAGCTCGCGAAGAACAAAACAAAATTTGTCACACTTAGGTTTGTACGAGTAAGTATTGACGAACATCAAAGAGTTCATTAAATTCGAACCGAATTATCATCCGTTTAAATGCACAATGGAGGTGAAATGTTTCTGTCACTCTGTATTTTCACATAAAGAATAAATAACTTGTATGCAAATTAAATAATACCGCTGTAAATTCCAATTGGGAGCTGAAAAATAATCGAGGCCTCGACTTTCATTGTCCCTCTCAGTCAGGGATATTTATACGTAGCTCTCAGTGCAATTTGTAGCTTAATTACTTGGTGGTGACGTTATTGTAGCTTTGAAGATGAAAGACAGGCTAGTTCTTTGCGGAAGTTAACTTTTATAACTATGACGAATATTGTATCTGATTCCATGTCATAAGAAATAATTGCCATGAAATAATATTACAACCGCATAACCTTCGATTCTATCTACCTCTCATGTTCTCCTAGATTGTTTTGTTTTTTTTTCTTTGCATGTTTTGTTTGTACTCTTGTTCGCTCTGTGTTTCTGTAGCCATTTGAACAAATCTCTTCTTTCTCTCTTAAGTGTAAAAAGAATGGTTATATTAGTTATAATAATAAACCGAAAGAAATATAGATTTTTTCTCAGGATCTGATTAGTGAGTCTCGTTGCGGTTAACATCATTTCTGAATTGTGATTATTAAAATTAACATTCATCCTATAGGTACTCATGCCGGCATCTCGGAGGGATCGGTGAGGCAAGGGTTTCCACTTGCCACTAATCGTTAGCTTTTCAAGACAGGTTTGCTTAATTAACAGAGTTTTCAACTTAAAGTTACACTACATTAGATACAATCGTCCCCGTTGACATTAAGTAACCGTTAAGTCTTCTAAATAATCCTTAATGTTACAATAGGCTTTTTTGCACAGAGTATGCATAATCTTCCAAATAATCCTTAATGTTACAATAGGCTTTTTTGCACAGAGTATGCTTAACACATTTTTTAAACCGCGTCGGTGGTAAGTCTAATATCTTGATGAATTTTCTTATAGAACCGTACACAGTGCCCCATAAAGGATGTATTAACTTTATCATAATAAAAAACTTTATCTGTATGCTGAACATTGTCCATGTATTAGCCACTGCACGTCGCACCAATTTCTCAACAAATCTTTCCCAGACTCGCTCTCAGACATCATATTTTACAGAGATTGTACAGATTACTAGTCCACTTCGAAAAGTGAAAACAGCGCTTGATACTAAATACGCGTCACGTACGTAGAACAAGTGTGCTTTAACCGGCTCGCGTAGGTACCGGGCCGCATGCATTCGTGCTACCGCGAACATCCATCAGCGAGCCACTTCCCATTGTGCATCAGTCCGGGCTCGCACGCTTATTGTTCATCAGTCCGGACTCGCACGCGCTCGTGCGCAATATCGCAAATCATGGAAATCCACCTTTGCACGTTACGTTAGTTTCCGCATAAAGCGGCACTATTATTTAGGACCCGCAGTTATTAAGTAGTCAGCGAAAGGAGAGTTATGTCGGAAGTTAGGAATGCTTGACGGCCCATTAAAAGTACACTTTATACTTTAGCAGCTGAAAACTTAATTACACTTCTTCGTAAAATTAACTGCACTCTTCAGCGCTGAAACTGGAAGGAATTTAAGTAAATTGCGTTATGATAATTTAGCATGGTTTTGCTACCTTATTAACCAGGTTATTGGCAAACAATTGACAAACTTGTTTTGATCATAGTGCAGGTGTAATAAAATAGGCATTTTACATAGTATTACAGTATTTATATAAAGTTTAGTGGTAACTACAATACAACCTACACTGGTTAGGAGAAGTGAATACTCTTACTATGAATATCCTATACTGACATCTCAGACTATTTGTAGCATTTTGTTAAAAAAAATCATTAAGAAATATATATTTGTATATGTATTTACTAAGGTAATCTCGTGAAAAAAATTACGATGAGCAGCCAAAACATTTTTAAAAGAGTAAGACCATTTTCAAAATATTTTATAAAAATGCTTCAAAAAAATATTTTAAGGTTAGCGTAGGTAACTTTAACATTATTTTTATTATTTTCATTTCGATTATAATATATTTCGGAGACAAATATGTTTTTAGAAATATTCTCAGGTACAATACTGCATTAATTTTGGGTGGTTTGAAAGACAAAGCAAAATGAACGTGCCCGACAATAGCTATCGAATACGCTAGTTTGTTTTCTAAAAACGCACTTTTCAAAATTATATCGACACAAACTCGAATCCATTGGAACTATTAGTAGCCATCCAGAGCGGTTTCACTGTTCTGTTAGACAGAGAGGGTGGTACTAATTGTTGGCGCATTTTTTTAAACAAGATTTCTCAACATCTTTTTTATTTACGGCTATACTTAAAATTAATAGTCTAAGCCCGACTTACACCGCTTCTTAAATGTCACTTAAGTCGCCATTTAAATCGACTTTTTTATGAATAATTTTAGTTAAATGCTGTTTAAGCCACATTTAAGAAAGTGGTGCGAGTAGGCCTAAATAGATACCATTTTAAATTACAAATTACATAACCGCGGCTTTCAAACGACCCAGAAATTAGCGTGTATAATATAAGTATATATATTTTTAACTACAATATACTTCCCACCAATAGTTATAGTAGCAATACCACTCGCTAACTGTGAAGGAAAACATCGTGAGGAAACCTGAGTGTCTGAGCTATTCACATACATCAGCGCTTGAATAGCCAATCCGCGGTGGGCACGCGTGGCGATTTAGCCCATACTCTGCCTGAGAGAAGGCCTGTGCCCTCAGAACATTTTATGTTCTGAGCCTGTGCCCTACAGTGGGACGTAGGTATATAGGCTGCTTATGTATACTCAACGTACTTAGCTCAAGTACCTTAATTGGCTGTTGTCAACACCTTAAATGGGAAATATACTAATATCCAAAATAATCTTAAATGTCCTGACCAAGTATAGAATATTTAGGTAGACAAGTATACAGTGCGACGTAAAAAATAGCGTAAGCTTTTACTTACTCTTCTTTTTTGTAAACCGTATATGCGACGGATACCCAAGTTTTGAAGTCGTTAGAGTTTATCTAGCAGCTCGTCGTTGGCATCCATGTAGCAGACATCCACATGGTCAAGTGGAGAAATTAAGAGAGACTGAGCAAGAGCAGTTCTAGTTAAAAGGGGAAGGAAGAATTGGAGACGCCGGAGCGAATGGAAATCTGCGAAGACTCGTCGACTGACTTTGCCGACATGCGCGGCCCAAGTAAAATGACAGTCAGAGCACTCCTAAGTTCCTAGCGGTGGTTGAACATGCTTATGTATACTATGAAAGACATCCGTACGAACCACTGGCTGATTTATAAGCAACTTATAGAAGTGCGGACTGCCAATTAACATCGCCTGTGATTTCTTGGGATTCATCAGAAGACCAAAGTGACGAGCCCAATCTAGAATCCAAAGAAGATTGGCATTCAAGGCATTCACAGCAGATTCAAACTCATCCACTCCAAAGTGCCTATAAAGCTGTAAGTCGTCTGCATAGAGATGGTAGCGGGATGACGGAGTTAATGAAAACAAAAAAAGGAGAGGGGAGAGGACTCTCTCTGGGGTACGCCTGCAGTGAGCTTGCACCAATCAGAGAATGTTTCATCAGAGTGAACACGGTGCCGGCGTCCCCGGAAATAGGTGTCCACCCATTCTATCATAAGAGGAGATCCGTTAAGAGAGCTGAGGGTAAAACGATATCAAAGTCAACACGGTTAAAGGCACTGCTGAAGTCAAGAAGCGTCAGCACATTGAGCTGCTGATGATTTTCTTGAAATAAAATGCCACAAAATATTTTTCAATTATTCTGTAAATTTTTGTAGCACGCCCTGTCTTGTGTGTTAGTTTCTCTCTTAGTCTGTTAGTACCAACGCATAAATACATTTAAAAAAACTAATTTTGATTTAACCTCGCCCGTTCCTTTAATGACGTCGTATTTTATTTCATCGCCAGCCATGTCGGTCGTTAAAACCCATCCTGTATAAAATTGAGACAGGGACAAATGTTGTCGCCGTAAAAGGGTTCAAGATTATCATTTGCCAGGTGCGCGGTTTCGCCGGAGAAAAATTATCTCAGACCCGAATCCCATGGAGGTCAGAGCAAGGCCTCTACTCCATAACGTGTTTCAGAAAAGTCCTTTATTGTACGGTTTTTCTACCCTCAATACAAAAACGTTTAAATATTGGAACAACTCTCTAGTTGGTATTAAAGTTTAGTACGAAAGAAAGAAAGAAAATAAATTTACTTACGAACAAATACTATAAAACACATACAAATGCAATAGAACTTAATAAGAATATTGAAACAAATTTCATGCAATAATGACATGTCTGAAACAACAATAACAATTATACCTATTAATAAAGATTTGCATTTGGACGGTTATCGGTTTTCAGTTTGGAGTTTCTAAAGTAAACTCGTATAGAACAGCTTTTTTTTTGCGATTTCGGCGTTTAATAATTAAAGTTTGTATGACGTGTAGAACATGAGCCGAAGACCGATCTCTGTGGGCTGAGATACAGCTGTTTATTAATAACTCTAATTTGACAAAACTTTTGAGTAGACCCTCGAGAAGAAACCAAATTCTCTCAGATGACTGAAATTTGTCACGATTTTAAGAAGTTACTTATCGCCTCCCGTCTGTCTTGAAGAGCATAGATTTACAGTACAACTTTTTTTTCATGTTTCTTCTTTTCATCCGAAAGATAAACGGTACAAAAACGCTATTTCCCTGTATTACTGTGGCGGTTCAATAGCTTTTTGTTGTGTAATGCATCTTTACATTTAGTGAGCGTTGGAAGCGCAGCCTCGGATTCGAGTGGTCGTGGGTTCGAATCCCGGCATTTACCAATGACTTCTTTATCTAAGTTACGTAAATTTGTGAATTTGTAGTAGTAATACCACTCGCTGACCGTGAAGGAAAACATCGTGAGGAAAACTGATTGGCTAAGGTGTTTACAAGCCTCAGCGTTTGAAATTTCCAATCCACTGTAGGCAAGCGTGGTGATTAATCCCATTCTTCGTATCCTGCAGCTGGACGTATGTAAGCCGCATTACCCGTGTAGTTGGTTAACAGATGCAATAACCGCTGAACAATTTTTCGGATTCTATTCTTTTCTTCGCTTGTCAGCAACACAACCATGTGACATAATGGGTCTGGAGGTTTTAATAGGAACAATAGGAACGAATACACTCACATCGTAGTACCAATATTGTAAATAGACATTTATTATACCAACAAGGCAAATCACAGAAACAAAATAAGCAGACTCCACTTTTGTTCTGTGGCAGACTCACCCTTTCACACACAAACTACACACCAACACTCGTACACACCTTCTTTCTCCTTCAAATACCTTTCATATTACGTATCTAGTTATTCCCTTTTTCCGTATTTTTGTTTGTACGTAGTTAGTTTTTACATAAAAATAGCAAGAGGGTTTTAGTAATCGATTGTCAACGTTTGTAGTTGTACATAATTAGAAATCGTCACTTTAGCCTTCACGATACAGGCTCTGCTTAGTGTGAGGTCCAACGTCTAGCTTTTAAGGAAATCCAATTTTGTAATATATTGAGTAAAAGTAAAAGTGTGTAATTTTTTTGGTAATAAACGTATCTTATCTATCTTATCTTATCTATCTTAATATAACTTGACAGTCGTGATGGCAATAAAGACCGGTGACTCCAGGGATTTCAAAATTCCAAAAAGACCGGTTGGAACCGGTTGGTCTACGGATCTCATCATTTCTGATTCGATGTCGTAGAGAAATTCCGAGCATAGCCCTTTCCATGGCTCGTTGCGTAACCTTAAGCTTTCTTATGAGGCCCATAGTGAGAGACCACGTTTCAGTGCCGTAAGTCATCACTGAAAACACACACTGGTTGCATAATTTTGCCTTGAGCGATTGAGGACTATATTGGACGAAAACACTTTTTTAAGTATCCCGGATGCTGCCCAGCCGAGTTGGATTCGACGATTGACCTCTTTCACGAAGTTGGCCGGCCTAGTTGGACTGTTTGTCCTAATCAGATGTATTCGTCTACAATTTCGAGAGTCGAGTTCCCCAATGTTATTGGGGTGGGCACAACATGGGCGTTCGACATGACCTTCGTTTTTTCCATGTTCATTTTAAGGCCCACAGGTTGGGAAACTCGACTGAGGTCTTCGAGCATTATGCCGAGGTCTTCCATCAATTCTGACATGACTACTATATCGTCGGCAAATCGAAGATGAGTGATGTACTCGCCATTGATATTGATGCCGCGTCCCTGTCATTCCAGAAGCTTGAAAGCATCTTCCACTCCGTTCGTGAACAGTTTTGGAGAGATACACGCCCCTTTTCAATAGAATTGCTTCCGAATTCTGCTCCTGTACTCAGACCGACATGGTAGCGTTGTTGTACAAGCACTTCAGCACCTCGATATACCGATAGTCAATACGGCAACGCTGGAGAGACTCGAGCACTGCCCATGTCTCGATCGAATCGAAGGCTTTCTCATTATATTCTCCACAAACGCTAAGCATAAGGGCAAATTATACTCCTCAGTTTTCTGTATAATTTGCCGCAGCGTGTCGATGTGGTCTATGGTACTATAGCCCTTTCGGAAACCGGCTTGTTTGGTAGGCCACGAACTGACAGATAGATGCAACGTGAGACGCTAACAGCTCACTGGAGCGACGATCTCATGCTGATTTCTGAGAGCAGCTGGATGGGGATGGCCGAAGACAGAAATAAGTGGCGTGCCTGGAAGGAGGCCTATCTCTAGCAGTGGACGAAAGTGGGCTGGTAGTTGGATAAGAATATGCTTTAGCTCTACTAACATTTTGTATCTCAAGTACACTGGTGGCAAATTTTGGAAAGATAAAAGGGCATCACACCATTGCCACTAATTCTATCTTTACTATAATCACTGATTTTGGTAGGTGTTTTCATTACATTTATAATAAAAAGAGTTAATTTATTTTCGATTGTAAACTTTAATAACATGGAATTAAAACAAATATCAAATAAAGTGATTGGTTCAAATGATTGGATCAGAATGGTAAAATGTTCATTTCTCGGCCAAAAACGTCGAGTCTACGAAGATCCCGTGTCGGCGTTAAATGCACGGATTTTACGCTTCACTTCACTTACTGAGATCATGTAATGTTTTGTTATTTCATGCTCCAGTTAGGTCCTTTTACCTTTTAAGAACCGGCCAAGTGCGTGTCGGGCCACGTGCAGTGTAGGATTCTGTAGAAAGAGGGAGTTTTATCTACTTCACAGAACTAAAAACTTCATCAACGTATTTTAAAAACCTATTTAGAGGCTAAAAATTCAACCCATGCCGGGACTTGTATTACGTACAGTAGGCGGCGACATTTGACCGAAGCGATTTACATCACTTGCAGCCCCGAGTAACCCACTTTGCAGTTAGGTTTTTACATTGGAATGATGTCGCTGTACCTACATGATTATATTATTTTGGTTGCACTAACCCGTGCTGAGGGTTAGTGCAACAAGTTTTCCTTTTAGAAGTTAGTCGTGTATTACTCGTTAACTTGTGAAGCCTACTTTAGCCGTGTTAGTTTTCCTTTTAAGTTTATTATATTATGTGCTCATGCTCTGATTTTTTTCACGTTTCTACAATCGACTGTTTAGCCGGGAGAGGGGGTGGGGACGCCCCACTTGGACAAAAATTATGCTTTAAAGCCTAACAACTTTCGTTAATGGAATCCTAAATAAAAAAATAATCTTCCTACACCCAATTTTTAAACGACCAATCCAACAAAACCCTATATACCTAATATGGTGTTGGCGAGAAAAAAAATTGCACCTCTAATTTAGGTGTAGGGTAATTTTTTTATAGATTTGTCTGCCGTTTTGTCGGCGTGATTAATATGTACGTCTATACCAAATTTCAGCTTTCTCGTACTAATCGTCTCTGAGCTAGGCCGCAGACAGACAGACGGACAGATTCGTTATCGACTACGGAACCCTAAAAATGCAAACAATCCTATAGGTGTCGAGAAAGCTTAACGATTACCATCAGACAATATCCGTAAACGTATTTTAGGACTAATTAAATATGTTTAGTATATACACAACATTTATTTTACTGCCCCCGGTTTTCTTGGTTAAAAATGTTCTGTAAGAAAGCAATAGACATAATTATTGATAAAGGACCGCGAGGGATGGCGAGGTTAGATGTTGGCCAAGTAGTGGACTCTATCCATAAGCTGGACAGATAAATATAGGAAGTAGATTTTATGTTTAACAGTGTCAAATTATTCAGATCCATTTCAGTCGTTAATGTGTCAGTTGTTCGGCTGATATTTTTTTTGCTATTTTGAAATTTCCACCATGATAAAGGTTGTGGGTATTAACTAGCAAAACGCCTCATTTTCAGAAAGTTATGCGGATTCTACTCTGAGCGCAGCAAAACAATATAGCTAGACGGTTAGGCTACTGCGGTGGCAACGTGGTAATTCTACTCCACATTCCCTTTAGCAGCATGGAAATTTTAAATCAATCAAATAACGTTTTGACATGGCAGATGCTTCAAAGACAATCTTAAATACAATGATTATGTTTGTTACACCCGGTATGTACTGTTTCCCATATGTTTGTGTTAGGTGGAGAGGAGAAACTTCTCCACACACGTTACTTCTCCGATTCATTCTCTATTTCCCGAGGCAGTTGCAGCCACACAGCACCACAGTGTCGAGACACTGTGGCAAGATAGCCCGCAGTATAAATATTGTGAGCAATTCCCCGCTGTCAGTAAATATTTAGAACAGAATCTTAACTCTGGTGCTAAGAGCTGTCTCTTAGTTTGCAGTTTTGCTGTAATTTTGCTGAATTTTTTATCGGTATTGCTGAAAAACCAGCAAAAGTATTGGACAAAAATGTATACAATTTTAATATAATATAGTCATCATAAGTGTCATAAGATAATATTTGTCATACTATGCATAAGCTTTTCTTGAACTTATTACAATGTGACGGAAATCGGGTGCGAATATTTTATATGATATGAATTTGCGACAAAAATAATTGCATGTCCCCTGATATGCAAAAAAACTAAGTTATAAGTAGATTACAGAAAGCTCATATTGAGTAGGTATCACACAATGAGCGGTATACTTAGTGACTGTTCCCAGGCAAATCTGTTTAAATCCGGCAAAGATCGTGTAAAGTACACTTTAGCCTAATATATACGTAATGGACTATCATGTTTCTCCTTTATGTATGGTTATAATTGTTTGTTGAGACATGTTACATAAGACACGTCTTAAGATTCACCTTAGAACGTGTCGTAGTGGTACCAAACCAAAGTCCTTTATGAATATTTATTATTTTTATATTTATTCTCAATAAAATAACAAAAACCACAATTTTATTACTCTTCAAAACTGCTAATGCAGTTTATCGGTAAATAGTAGATTATGTACTAAGGGAATAAAACCATGTATTATGTCATGGGCGGCATATTGAACCCTGAGCGGAGCGAAGGACTCCGAGTTAACTCGCGAGCGCAGCGAGGGAGTTAAATTTTAACTCCTGAGCGAAGCGAGGGAGTTATGTAGAGTCCTGAGTGAAGCGAGGGGTTCATACCGCCCGAGACTAAGACATGTTTTATTCCAGAGGTGAATACTCTACTTTTCACACCATCTGGGAGACAATAAAAAGACAGGGCTGCATAAGTTGAAAATATGTATTAAAACCTGAAATTAAATATAAAGTCCACACTCTTTTACGGCTTAGCAACTTAAATTGAATATAACTTTTAAATTCGTATTTGCAATTCGCGCCTTTTTTTCTTTTTTTTGTTGGTGTTTCGCGCGGTCACAGGACACAGTATTTCAGAAAAAAAAGAAAAAAAAGAGGTGAGTTTCGAACAACAATTCGAATTTCGAATTGCAATGCGGGGCTTCTCCATAGTAATCTGTTTTCATGCGAATTTTGACATTCTAAATTCAAATCACTTTATTCCCTAGGGAAATTCTTCATTATTATTGCCCTCGAGAGACAAGGCCATGCTTTACGATGATATTTGACGGTACGTAATAAGGCATTGTCGAGCAGGAGGTGTGAAAATAGTAGTTAAACTTCTTTGCTATACACAATGTGTTCCCGCTTGGTCTTGGAGACAAATAAAACTACTACAAAACCACTGGGGTTCAAGAACGCTGCGAGTTATAGCTCTTCTTGAAATTGTTTGATTGTTATTTTTTTACGTCCAAGTTAATTTTGCCGGCTTCGTGGAGTTAAGGTGCGCTCTTGTTTTTTCCTAGACACTCAGTGACAAATAAAGGCATTAGTGCTGGAAGGGCGAGTATCGGAAAAAAGTTGTGCTTAAAATCGTAAATAGTAAGCTTCATCGCTAGCTTTGTCGAAGAATTTGCTTAGCCATGTAAAAATACTTACCTACATCTTTGTTGCCCGTAACGTTACCTTTCCTGTACTCTATTCTTGTGTGTGCAATAATGTATAATAAGTAGATTATTCGGTACATGACCGTGAAAAGTAGTGTGAACATGCAAGGTGGATATCAACAGGGTGATGATGATTAAGTAGCAAGTAACAGCACTTAGATTATTGTTTTTGAAATATTCGGACGAGTAACAATGATGGTGATTTTTTCAATATGCCTTGCTGTACAGTGTACAATGCTGGCAGATACCAAGACTCAAAGTGGTAACATTTTATTCTCTGTGTAACGTCTTCTAACTAAACTGCATATTCAAAATGCCGCTTGTAGAACTTTGTTAACAAGCAAGTTCACTTGTTTCTCACGTAATTCGCTTGCATGAATCTTAAATCCGCCGCCATTAAGGTTGTTAAGTCAGCTTTGCACCTATTACCTAGAACATTGTATCAGTCAGTCTTAGCAACATGACTCTCTTCCACTAAGAGAATAAAGCAACATGACTAGTGCCACGCTGTGTTTAAGGTCGTTTGTAACGCCTGTCGTGCGAAAAGATCAGTTCGAGTAAGTGCTTCTTTAGTACTTCTTTGGCTGCAACTGTTTATGTTTATGCCTCGGTATTTTCAAGAGCTAGAATCACACAGAAGTCTAACTCAATGTCCGTAACATGATGTTTATTTTTATTGAGTTCGACTCTAACCACCGGTTTCTTGTACACTATTAATTTGTTAACAATTGGGTACTGTTAATCCAATGATAACAGCTATTGGTTGTATTTTTTTAGTACGCGTTCTGGCCAACTGACAAGTATTTATAAGTAGTAGATAAATAGATTGTACGAGAAACCGGGGAGTAATAGTCAGTTTAAAACGTGCAGCAGGTTTAACTAAAGACCACTTAAGAAGCAAGTTAACGATTGAGTGATTTAGTGAACAAGTGAAATAGAATCAAGTCTGTATACCAACGCGGTGGCGGCAATGGCGTTCCATACATACGTCATTTACTGAATAGTATTTATGTCAACGAAGGTATGGACCGTCATTTACTGGACTAGTATCTATATGGACGTATGTATAGACCGTCATTTACTGGAGTAGAACTTTTAAGGACGTATGTAGGGAGCGTCATTTACTGGAGTAGTATTTATGTGGATGTATGTATGGACCGCCATTCACTGGAGTAGTATTTGTATGGACGTATGTATGGACCGTCATTTACTGGAGTAGTATTTATGTGGACGTATGTATGGATCGCCATTCACTGGAGTAGTATTTATATAGACGTATGTATGGACCGTCATTTACTGGAGTAGTATTTATATGGACGTATGTATGGACCGCTATCGCGTTGGTGTGTTTCATCCTTAAGCCTTGACTGTGGCTGTCTTTCTGTGGCATTTCCATGTGCACTGCAAAGTTTAGAAAGTTCTATTCCTGCATTTGCATTTTGTGTGAACCCCAACGCCAGGCGAAGCTTAGACGCAGTCAAACATAAACTTGCACTCGAAAGGGGTTTGAATAAAAATATCAAGGCTGGGTTCTTCGACATTACCCCTAAATCGGGTGTTTTAAAATACATTTTACTCTATAATGGTTACTATATAAAATCTGAAAAAAATGTTCCCTATCTTTGGCCGTCTATAATAATTTTAATGACTTTATGAACTTTATGGCATCAAAAAAAATGACAAACATCAGTCTAAATTATCACTATACATGGTTTTATTTGAGCTGAACTGAGTTTTGGGTGATAAAAAATATACCAAAATGACTATCATTAAATGTTTTAGTGATGTTGGTCATCAAAATGCTATTAATAGGATTTGTATTAAAAAATGCCTTCTTTTCCCCCAACTATTCGCTCGTGCGGCGCAAATCCCACACAAATCCGTACGCTCAGAGAACCCAGCGTTAAGTTGCGACTGGAGCGCTTTGTGCGATAAAACTGTTGATGTAAATTCTTAGAAGTCATTGAATATCAAACAGAAAGTATGAAAAGCAAAATGTGTTTGCAATATAATCTCATGAAGCAAGCACGATATGGTGCTGTGGTTATTATTTATCTATCTGTTCAGCTAAGAAATAAAGCTCTTTGGTTGCAGTTAGACACAGGCCTCTTTAACATAGATAAATATTGTGCTGAATAATTAGGAAAAGGATCTTAATAAACTAAAACACCTAATCAACACCGCAATTTAGCGTACGTGCCAAAATATATCCTACCAAATTACATTTATCACCAAAAACCCTAAAAAGCAAACAGACTGGAAGCCTCAGCAATTTAAAAAGGTACTAAAATCTATGTGTATAGGAATAAAAAATTATGTTACCTAACTGAGCGATAAAAGCGGCAGATAAACCTTTTGCGGTTTTCGCCCGCTACTAGAATAAGATATTTAAGTTTACCTTGTGACGGTATGAATGTAAATAAAAAAATAAAGCACAGTAATTATAAATATTAAAGTGTGTATGTTCTTTTGTAGGATATTTGTGGCGCATCATATTGTCTATATTTAGATGGAATTTTACACATTTAAGATGACGTATTTGTATTAAAGAATAATAATAATAAAAATATAGGTACTCTTTTTGCAATCATCACCATCATCATCATCAGCCCTTTGATGCCCACTGCAGAACACAGACCTCCCTCATGGTTTTGATAACCATGAGGGGTTTTGCCATAATCGCCACGCTTGGCAGGCGGGTTGGCGATCGCAGTATGCAGTTGGAATCTCAGGAAGACGCTGCTGTCCGTCTCCTGGTAATTGATTTCTTTAGTCGCCTTCTACGACATCCACGGGAGGAAATGGAGTGACGCTATTCTTAATCCGGCGCCACACGGAAGAAAGAAAGTTGCAAATCACATTTTCGCGCATTATATTGCAGATCGACGGGATCATCCATTAAATATTACACTCGATTAAGGGTCACTGATGAAATTCTTGATATCTCAGCAATACAAAAATGCTAATTAAATTAAATATTAACTTTGCAGTTTTTTACTGCTGAGATTTCAGCTTGAGATGACGTTCAATTTTGCACCCACGGGATTTTTGTTATTGAATATACCCGGCTTGAGTTTCAATCGATCACCCCGTACTCATCCACTGCTGGACAAAGGCCTCCCCCAAGGCAAGCCACTTGCTTCTGTCCTCGGCCATCCTCATCCAGCCACTGCCAGCCATCTGCCTCAGATCGTCGGTCCAGCGAGCTCATAATTATTTATTTACCGTATGGCGTTCAACATTTGTCTTAGTGAGTAGATACATTGCATTAAAATATTATTATCATATTTGATATTTATAAAAGATAAAGTTCAAATGAAAGTAAAAGTGTACGTTTATTGAAAGCATCTGTGGCCCAAAACACAACAATAACAATAGTTCTGTTAATAACAATGCACGGCCTCAGCTTTACAATTCATGGTTCACTGTAATAATTCGACGTACATTGCAAAGTCGATCAATCCACAGATTAAAATGTAGGAAGACTCTGCTACGCAAAGTACATCGAATTGTCATAGTAAACTATGAATTACAAAACAGGCTCTAGGATGCTGTTAGCGCTTGGCTGTAACCGCCACACTAGGTTCTACGAGTATGTATGATTCTTTGCTCCTTTTCTGGTTAGCGCGTCAGTCAACGAGTCTTTCGAGTGTGAATGTCAGCCAAAAAGTATCCCAACCTCATTTTGCAAACTACAAGGGGAAAACTTTCGCAAACTTCACGTCGGTAAGACCCCGAAAATCCGTTCGGCGGCAAATTGAAAACTGAAGCTTATCGCCTTGGGGAGCCGAAGCTTTGCCCGTCTCCGGGAATGTGGTGCTGTAACACTTTCGTGAGAACTATAATGCTCGACAGATAACTCGACTAAAAATCCGCGCAGTCGGAATGAGTTTGGAATGGACACATAGGTATAACACTGTTATGTGAGCAAATGCCAAATATTCAGTCCTTTTCCTAAACTTATCGTGCTAAAAGAGCCTTTTTTATTATTATTTATTTTTATTAAGCCTATAGACGTGTTATACGTTCAATTGTAGGGCACAGGCCTTCTCTCAGGGAGAGAGATGAGCTTAATCACCACGCGTGCGCGGATTTGCGATTTCAAGCATTGAGGTATGTGAAAAGCTCAGACACTCAGGTTTTCCTTCAGCGTTAGCGAGTGGTATATAACTTCACAAAGGTACATAACATAGAGAACAAAGTCATAGGTACATGTCCGTACTGGGAATCGAACCTGGGTCTCTCACTCCCGAGTCCAATGTTCTACCCACTAGGCTATTACCGCTTAGTTATTATATATTATTATTTATTCATTTGACTGAAGTAAAGTCACACGCCGCGTGTCCCGTCAGTGAGATCCGAAATACGTCCATGCGAAGTCCAAGTTTTCTCTTCAAGCTATTTGTCGATCATTATACCTTCCTACTATTACAGAGCGTGTGTAAAAAATCCCATTTAATAAGCCGCCTATACCCAAAGCTATTATGGTTGAAATGCTAATCCTGCAAACCATTTCTTCAGTATCGATAAAATACTATTTCCAATAGCAAAAAGGTTTTTTAATATATCAAATGTATAAAAATCTCGTATCACAGTGTTTGTTATCGAACTCCTCCGAAACGGCTTCACCGATTTTTATGAATTTTGGTTCTGAGCGGTCGTTGGCTAATTAACATAGAAAAAAAAACGTTGCCGGGTCAGCTAATTTTTTCAATCACACGTCGCATGGGCACGATTCCAAGAAATCGGAAATCACCTGTGAACACCTTTTCAAAATTCCTTTATCTTCCTAAAAAGGGGGGTTACTCATCAATCCAAACAACTTTTGGTATGGGGATAGCTGTGAAATAACAATTTCAGTTGTATAATACTTCAGTTAATAACTATCACACCGAAACATACGGAGCAGATGATATTTTTTCACAAAATGTTAGTATATATAGGATTTTTAAAAAAATCTTCTTCTTCGTCGTTCCCCCATGACTGAGGATCGCGTTCCTTGGGTTTTTTGGGTGAAAATTAACATTACATTTCACTTAAAATTAAGTTAAAATCTAATTGCGCATTTAGTCACACGCTATACACGTGTTATGAGAGAAATTATTGCTACCCTGGAAAAGACAGATTTATTTTCATTTGGGGTTCATGATATTTAAAATAAATGCGTTTCTCTAATGTTTAAGCAAAAGATATAAAAAAAACGAAAGAACTAAGTCGAACACTTGTTCTACAAAGCGCATTACACATTGAAGCAATATTTTACAGTGCAACCATTTAATTTAAAGCTGTTTATTAACTTATAGTCACGGAAATAATTTTTTAGTTGGATATATTTATATTAAAGGCGTTTATTTTATCTCATTTTACTGCAGTGTAAAATTTTTTTTAGAGCCAAATAGCAATTTAGATTAGAGTCACTATTTTAAAAGAGATTTAAATAATTTTTGGAGATCCCATAATCAACGGGTCCCTCGGCTTTTCTCGTCACACTCAAAGAATTTTTGAAGTGTAGTAAATTGCACAACATGAAGCCGAGAAAACGTCGGGTTGTGGCGTTGTGATTGAAGGGCGGAAATTACGTCATAAGGGAAGGTTACGTTTTTAAACGAAGGATAGCTGTCACTGTGTTAAATTTAATTTCGTCGTCTTTACATGCTTTCTGTCCAGTACAACGTAACGTTTAATTTAGATAGCATCGAAGAGTAACTAGAATGAATATATTCATGAGGGCACAGGTATACCCTTCTCAAGCCGGCGTCAGACTGTGCGAACAAGAGAAGTCTTGTTTATCGACTAACACTATTAGAGCTCATTTTATTCACCTCGGTGAGAACTTAGACTCACGTGGGTTATGACTGTCATCAAAGTTCAGATGATGGAGATGGAAGTGTGACATAAGCCTGCCTAAATGAGGACTTCCTTATTTAGACTGTAGCCACAAAAATTAAAAATATGTTTAAAAAACGGTGATTGAAACTTACTATATAATACGTACGTAATCAATTTTTTTGTCTGTTTAACGCTTATTCGAATCAGTCACTTAAAGCTAAAGAGCTTAGTCGTTTGAGTTACACTTTATTTTTCGCTTTTCGGTCTCTTGTTCCGTCGGTTTATTTTTTGGTTATAAAGTATTTTTATTTTACGAGTTTTTTGTTCAGTTTCATTTGTGCGGTGTAAGTTCACCTTAATATTTCTCAAATAACATGGAAATTACCGCTCGGATATACTTAATGTACGTCGGGTGCTCGTTCTAGTAGAGTCACGAGGCGGAATTAATTTCTGGTACATTTAGGTTGATAAGTGGTTGAGCAGTAAAGGTCTCACATTGCATACAAAAAATGATCTTTTACATGCTTGCACTCTTGTCGGTTACGTTATGGGTGAGTTTGCAACTGCGGGGGACTTTTCGTCTATAACTGTAAATGTACAGACAATAGCGTTCAGTCTTCTACAGACAAGTACTTTGGCGTTTACATCTGCGTAATGAGATGATTTATGCTGCGTCCAGCGGCATCTTCACTCACACTAGAAGGGTGAAGGGACCACTCGGACGCTGCCGTTCCTGGGACATTGTTTTTTAGATGGAGTAGGCTTGCCCAGCACCTATACCATCCTGACAGCTTAGTCGGCCTAGCTCACAAGAAAGACAAGTCAATACGTGCGGAGCCAACCATTTACGGGTTTCCTCACGATGTTTTCCTTCACGGTTAGCGTAGCTAGAACAATGGACTCGGAAGCGAGAGACCCAGGTTTGATTCCCAGTGCGGGCATGTACCTATGACTTTGTTTATTTTCAAAGATACATACATCTGCAAATTTAAGAGTCAGAATAGTTTTGGTTATCTCTATGAGAAAAGGCCACATAAAAAAGTTTTTTTTTTTATAATAAATCTTTTAACATCGCTTCCGGTTTCGTTCATTACAATTTTTAGGGTTCTTTTATGCAAATACAAAAACTTAACATATTTATAAAAAAGCTAAAAAATGCTTTTATTTACCTACTGGATGAATTCACAGGCACTGGCCCCACAGAAGGGACGTGGGGCGAGGGCGTAGAAAAGATGCGTCGTGTTGCCAATTCACTTTCATACAAAACGTACTGAAAGGACAGTACGTAGTCCATATAGAAGAGACGTAGATGGGGCGAGGGCACGAACTCTATACAAGGCGACGCGTCTTTTCCACGCCCTTCCGTACGGCACGTAAGGACGTAGGTCCCTTCTGTGTGGCCAGGGCCTTAAGGGCTTAAAAAAATTGTGCCTAGATGTAAAATGGTAATTTTAAGATGTTAGGTACAAGTTTACCCAAATTGCTAGATTGATGTATCGGGTGTTAAAAAATATATATATTTCAATATGAAATAATGAAATTCGTGTTAAAGTCTTTGGAATTATTAACTTAAATCCGGAACCACTTTCTTGATTATTTGTCAGAAGAGAAGAGTGGTGAGTAGAGACGGCGCTCACGCTAAAATGCAACAACAAAATCAAGAATGTGATTTTTTTTATAACGATGTTCAATGTGAATGTGAAACCATGTTAGTTTAAGCTCAGTACGCTAATTTCCTACACCGAAAAAAGCAAAAAAAAATTTTTTGTATTGCGTTAAATACTTAAATACTTTAAAGACTTGTCTTTCCTGTGGGCTAGGCGGACTAAGCTGTCGGGATGGTGTAGTTGCTGGGCAAGCCTACTCCATATCAAAACAAAGACACTGCAGTGTCCTAGTGGTCCCTTCACTCATCTAGTGTGACAGAAGATGCAACTGGACGATGAAGGAATCGTCTCATTTCCTAGATGCAAAGGCCAAAGTTTTCAAAGACTTGGTGGCGGGTTTCTCGCTGAATTCTATAAACCGGTTAATAAACCTCTTTATACATATTTCTTCTCAGTTACAATAAATTTCTCAGTTTGATGACTTAAACTGTCTACGTTTAAAAACATGTCTCACGTATCATTACTTTCTTTCATCATTGCTGTGGGTGTGGTGATCTGATTCGGTCTGTATTGAACCAACCCTTACAAGTATAATCATAAACTTTATTTATGTTTCGGCACAACTAATTTTATCGACATACCCCCAACATTGCAATGTATTCAAGACTCGATAAGAGGCGTCGAAAGCCATGATACAGGCTCGCCTAGTATGGTTTTCGATGTGAAAACATAATAATACAATTACACGCCTACCTACTAAGTTCAATGTATACAAGACATGTTCTATTTTTTGTTGTACAGACGTTCGTTACACAATAAATTTCTTAATTTCTTAATTACTATGCCGGAGGTCATGGGCTCGATTCCCACTGAGGGCCGCAGAGCATTAAAATGTACAAATGACCTCAGTCGGGGTGTATTTCCATGTTTGTGATGTCCCTGCCTGGTCACCATAACATAGGGCATCCTTGTTTGGGATCATGACAAGGGATTGTGTCGCGTGGAAGTTATTTATTTATTTTATTTTTTAACCGTCAGTTTCCGACTCACATCGTGTGCGAGCTCGCGGCTTACTCGCCGCGTTTTGGACACTCAGAAGCAAGATGGATTGATCTGACTAGGAAACACTACTGCTGGCTTTGTTACTTTGAAGACGCAGGAAACGAAAGCAGATACAAGTCAACAACTTCTTTCGATTTTTTTACTTTCTTTTGAAATAAGTCCGCTCTTGCACGTAGTTTTTATCACAACACTCTTATTTAAGTTTTATTTTGTTAATGTTTCTATTGTGCAATAAAGTGTAGAAAACACAAAGAATCTGTGAGGATCCATTATCAAGTAATCGACTGGGAGAGAGCGACTACTACTTATCCCATGTAACGGGACGATTTTGAATTTTAGTTATAAATAACTTTGTAGGTATCCATTGTATCAACGACGATTGTACCAGTAAGCGATGCTACGTCCGCTTACACGCGTATCTTTGATAATTAGGACTCAAGTGGGGCGGTGGGATTGCGAGCCGGCCAAGTGCGAGTCGGACTCCGCATGAAACGTTCTCTACCATTATCTATACAACATTTGAATATTTGAAGCGTCTACCTGTTGCCGTTATTAATATCGAGAAAAAAACGGCAAAAAAAAATCACGTTTGTTGTTTGGGGGCTCCCAAACAACATTGACATTTAAGGTCATGATATCGGCGCTGTGAAGGTTACATAGATGGCCGCTAGATGACGAACGCTGTCTTTAGACAACAACGTTTGTTGTTTGGGAGCCCCCCTTAAATATTTATTTTGTTCTTATTTTAGTATTTGTTGTTATAGTGGCAGCAAAAATACATCATCTGTGAAAATTTCAACTGTCTAACTATCACGGTTCATGAGATACAGCCTGGTGAAAGACGGACGGACGGACGGACAGCGGAGTCTTAGTAATAGGGTGCCTTACCCTTTGATAGGTGATACGTGCTCACCGCGCAATCGGATCGCTTTGAAATCGCTCTCAAATCGCTTGTGTGTTAGGGCTCTTACTATTATATATATTGAAAAATAAAATACATAGATAGAATATTCTTTATTATATGTACACCAGGAATTACATATGAGAAATTAATAATAATATAGTACAATACAATTAGCAGCCTTATTACTGAAATTAATTTCTTCCAGACCACCATTGATGAAAAAAAAGTTGAGAAGCTAAATGACGTGTAGTCGGTGCAACTGAACAATAACAAAATATGTTTTCATATACATGAATGGAGCAAAATATCATGCGGCGGGTTGTTTATTTATTTATAGAAACGATTGTGTATGTTTTTGTTTTCAATTCACACGACAAAACTCACAAGCCCGAGGCAGAAATGTGTCTATGTCTCAGAATTTGGATAACCCGCGACCCATGAAATTGTGCCTGCCACATGAACATTGCCAGTGACTTATCGGCGATGACCCTCAAATAAACGAGACGAAACATCGAGCTGTTGAGGTAATTTCGTGTACCTATATAAGATGCGAACCTCAATAATTGTGAGAAGGTAATTAAACTCTGCGAATCAGAGCAAAACTTGGACGGTTCCGACAAAAAATCAAGTAGGTATATGAATCCGGAATTAAGCTAATAATGTGAATAATTCTAATAATAATGTGCTTAAAATTGTATATGGCAAAACTTAGATATGTAAGGCTTTTAATATATTTTATTTGGTGTGTACAATAAAGAGTTCTTATCTAATCTAATCTGATGTGCAGTGCTTATGAAAACATTGATACGTAACTATAAAATAGGTACTTCCTAAACATCGTGTCGTGTCCCACTACGAAGATGTCTCAAAACGTATTCGACAGCCTGTCTTTCAAACATGCCGTCGATTTTTCCGCAGATGTTACGTATTCGCCGCGAGCGCCTATGTTCCTTTTCACGAGGCGAAGCTTTAATGGATGATCCCGTCGATCTGCAATATAATGCGCGAAAATGTGATTTGCAACTTTCTTTCTTCCGTGTGGCGCCGGATTAAGAACAGCGTTACTCTATTTCCTTCCGTGGATATCGTAGAAGGCAACTAAGGAAATCAATTACCAGGAGACGGGCAGCAGCGTCTTCCTGAGATTCCAACCGCATACTGCGATCGCCAACCCGCTTACCGAGCGTGGCGATTATGGCAAAACCCCTCATGGTTATGAAAACCACGAAGGAGGGCAATGTCCTGCAGTGGGCGTCAAATGGCTGATGATGACTATGATGATGAACTTTCTTTAAGTATAGTCACTCAAATTGTAGTACATCAATTTTGACATCCAAACACTCTAACGCACGACGTCTTTGCGACAAAAATGTAAAGTTTCACGCGGTGCCGACTTTATAAACTGCGTGAGATAAAAACATTTTCCTGCAATATTTTTCTCTTTAGCTGACGTTAATGCTAGCAGTTGCTTCTCAATACGACGCATATTTTTTTCAATTTTTTTGCTTTGTTATCTCATAAATCCGTGGAACTTAACCGCTTTCGGCCAATGACCAACTCGCGGTAGGTCCTCAGCTTTAAAGTTTAAACGAACTTCCCACCGTCACTTTCGAATAATTACCCGAGCGTTTTTGAGTCAAACCGAGCATTTAATTGGGTATGCGTGACTTGGAACGCTTAGCAAGTGTCTTTGATCCCAAGTTCGTCTTTTGCAGCTGAGACGAAAGTAAAAGGTCACCTGCCTAACGAGCGATTTGCCATTCATCTCAGCTGCTATATTGCGCTAATCTTAGAGGTAGAGATACCGGTGTAGCGCGCAACAAAGCGATAGATGCTTTTTTAGTCCAAACAAGCTAAAGATTTTAAATCGTACAGACTCCGGGTACTAGTTTCAGACGGGACAGTTTTAACCTCTCCCCAGTCAGTCATCGAAGACCCTGAACCAAACCTGGTGAACTTTATATTTAATTGTTACTGTAGTTACGATAGTACCCGGAGGGGTAAGCAGAGACCAGGGTCTACCACCTGCCACGATCATGACAGATCTCTTTCGCTTCTTCAACATTCATAAGTCATTGCATGCACGCACGCCGGTTTCGGGTACTTTTTATCTTGCCCATAGTATGGGCATAGTTGCCTGAAATAAATGTTTTGTCAGGACAGGCACACTTGTTTTGCTAACGCTGGATTGGAAAAAGTTATAGTGTTTTCTTGATTGCTTAGTGGCCCAGTGGATAGACCAGTTGCTTCAAATACTAAATAGATTTTTGTCGTAAGTTGTATGAAAGATCTGTCAAATTTCGCAGTCTTATCTGGGACAAGTATTTCCCATGGAACTAGGCTTATTTGTCGACATATGGCTCACAGGAAACCATAAAAAGAGGATAAGTACCTATTTTCGTGTCTAATATCAGAGTTGCCACTAAGTAGATCCAAAAGAAGAGCCACGATCAAAACATCTTCCATGGGCGAAAAGTGGAAAAATCATTCGAAATTAAAAGTAATCAATTATAATGCGGAAATTTTCAAGTAACGAGATCTTGTTCCAAGAACAAGAGACTAACGGGTTTCTTTGTTTCGGGTCTTTAGTATCAGATTTCATGAACACAAGGGATATTTATTTAAGTTCAATTAAAGAGAGCACAATAAATGAACCTCTCTGTAAACATCATCATCAACCCATTATGTCCCCACCGAGGGGCACGGGTCTCTTCCCTGAGGAAGGTATAGGCCATACTCCACCACGGGGGCCAAGTCCGGATTGGTGGAGGCTTGTAGACTAGTGGCTCGTCTACTGTCAGAAGTTGTCAAGCCGCCCTAAGGCCTCTGACTTGGCTTAATGACTGCCATCTACCGACGGCAGCCGGCACCAACAGCTTAAAGTGCCTTGCGAAGCACGGAACCGCTCGGAAAAATGCCACTAGCGTTAGGCATAGACGGCGACCCATCCATGCACTGAACGCGCCCTGTGTTGCTTAACCTTCGTGATCGTTTAAGATCACTCAGGCAGCCGGGGCTACGAGCGACTCTGTAAACAATAACGATTGTATTTCCAACAAAAAAGTTACTCAATTATTAATTAAACTTTACGTTCCACGTAATTGGCTTGTTGTTTTTTGGACCTCAAAAGGAAAAACGGACTCTTATTGGATCACTGTGTTGTCCGTCCGTCCGTCCGTCAGTCAGTCTGTCGAGACCCTTTATCTCGGTAACGCGTGAAGGTATTGAGTTGAAATTAAAACGTCAAATATACTCAGGTCTACAGTGCCTTGAATCTGTAAAAAAATCAAATTTCTAAGTAAACGTTGCGGCCGTTTATACCGTAAAAAACGTATATTTCGACACTCTCGAGAGAATCAAAATTTATAGGGTTATAGCCGCTCTTTGAGCATGGCGGTGATGCTAGGCAGCTGTGCAGTTGCAATGGCTGTTAGAGACAGTCCGTATACTACAAGTAAAGGAAAAAATCTGAAAACTGTACATGATATTAGTTACAAATCTAAATAAATAAATAAATGATACGGGATTTTGCCTACCAACTTGCAGGAAACCAGGTATTTAGTACTGATTATAGATATATTTTGTCTTAATATAATTATAATATCAGCTAGCCAAATGCTGCAAGTGTTAAAAAAACAGCGACACGTATATTTGGTGTCAAACTAAGGCCGCCAATTGTACTGCAATTTATTGAATTTCTGTTAATGTAATCTTTGTGTACAATAAAGAATATTCTATCTATCTATACCTAATTTCAGGTCTCTAGAGTTCAGTTTCATGGGTGAAATTAGAACTTAACCTTTATCACTGTGAAATTTGAATGAAGCAAAGACAGATAAAGTGTTAAAATATGAAAACGAACCGATTTCTCTACAATTTCATCTTTAAAATATTACTACCTAATAAACCATCACAGCAACGTTGTTCTAGAAACCGTTTCAAAAATTCATACTTTAATCTATATTTGGAGCTCCAACAAGATCCAATTTCGCGTTGAAAATGAAGATGTATGTGCGGCTATAACTTTTAAGCGTAAGTCTGATAAATTTATCTCAATGTTATGAAAGGACATCGTTACTCTACGCGATGGAATGCTAATATACAAAATAGAATACGAACTCTTATTGAACGTTGAGTGTTGAACGTGTTATCACGGACCTACATATAAAAATGTGCATTTTATTTAATGCGTTATTTATCCAATAGCGAAAAATAGAAAAAAAAAATTAAAACGATAATCTTATTTACTTATTCTGGAACAATGCAATTTCTGGAAATTGCACCTTTTGAAATTATCGTTGAAAAAATGCAGTTTCATAATTTCTTTAGTATTTTAAATCATATTTGGTTAAAAATATGTAGTCTTAAAATGAAATAAGTTTCACAATAATATGTGGTAGTTTACAATGTTTACGCCCTTTATGATTTAAAATAAATATTTTTCTCTTTAGCCTTTAATTAACAAACTCAAAACTAGTGTAGGCAGTCAATTTAAGTACAAACAAAAACTTTTGCTAGATTTAGAGACAAGTTGAAAAGAAAGGAATGAAGATGAACTGGCTAACAATAAGATGAAAAGAGGATCACAAAGGAACTAAGTAAGTTCCTTAGTAATTAGTTGGCTGAGACATTGCGTCCTCAAACGCGAAAGTTTTCTTAACTAACGGCCTAACAAGTGAAGTTGTTCATGTTAATGCTTGACTCATCGGTAGTGAGGAAGAGTTCCTACGTTGGTGTTGCTATCAGTCTCCAGAAAAGGTCACTTCACGTTTCTGGTCTTTTCAAAAAATGGATAATATAATCATTTTATAGATATTCAACTGACTTTCAAAATGTAAGCAGATTTGGATATACCCTGTGTAACGGACCTGCCTGTGTAGCATACTCTTAACGTATAATTAAGACTGAAAGGTGGGGAATATTTAAGAAATAGCGAGTTAGTTAAATAAATTGAACTTATATCCAAAGAATAACAAGCGGTCGGAGCCGGCACCGAAAATGTTTTCCTACCCGCTCGTAGATGCGGGTATTCGCGCAGAAGTTACTTTTTTTCCCCGACAGAGCGGCGCCAATAAAACATCACGCCACCCGACTAAAACCAATAAGGATGATACTTATTTATGAACCCGTACTATTGTTTCATGTGTCAGGTCGACTGGTGAAATCTGAGTGAAATCGTATAAAAAGGCCGAGGGCCAAACGCGCGGGGGGATTCCAGACTAGAGAATTGAACAGTAAATACATCCGTTACGCTCGTAGGGAAATTCGCCATTTTCAGCGAATTTATTAGCATTAGGGAGTTTCGTTTGCATTTAAATTCGAAAATAGGAGAGTGGCTTTGGATTTGTTACCTAACATCACCTGTGGGCATCGCGTCCCAGACTATCAGCTCTGGTGTGAAGTTTCAGGTTTAGAGTTGCTCTCGAAGCTAGGGAGTTGATTTGAAAGTAAAAGTGTTAAGGTTAGAAGCGGTTTTCGGTTCCTGAATCTTTCGTACATTTAGCTAGAAGTTTTCCGCGTAAAATAGGGTTTTCAGCCTTAGTAATTAGGGTAGCTTCCGCGAAATAAAATGTGAACTAATCCTTTTTCTCCACAGTACTACGTTTATGGGAAATAAATTTGTACAAAAGTAAACTCTCGGTGGCAAAGGTATGCTAAGGATAGTCCGTGTGTCCAGCCTTTGTCAAATAACCAAGGCTCGGTGAGGCCACACGAGGTTATTCGTGTCATGCTTGCGTCATAGCTTTCAGAGTTTTGTTCGAATTTAATTCTACTTATTACTTTAACTTAATTCCACTAGCTAGTGGTAATTGAGTTTCAGTACACAAACGTGTGAATTTAGAGCGAATTCACTTGGGAGCCTTAAGAAGTTTAAATTAATGGACTAAGGAACCCAAAATCTAGCTCTGCTTACTATGCTACGGCTGAATCTGAGTCTGCTTGGGTCGAAAGGTTTAAAGAATCCCTTCACCGGAGGCGTTCCCAATTTAATTTAGTAAAAAAAATAATAATAATAATATTAATTTTGAATTGAGATAATTAGAGATTAATTATCTTGTTTGGAGATTGGGTTAAAACGCTTCTTGTGAATACGGTGTTAGATCTTCTTCCGTTAGCATTCGTGGTGTAGCAATTTTCCCCCTGCTTACCCTGAGTGACAGACGATTCTAGCCCTCTGGCACTTTGCACCCATAACATATTTATGTATTATATTTCGTATATTCTTACCTTGCGGGTGGTTACCGAACCCATAAAACCACCCGCGCATACACATCCTAGGCTACACACTCTGGCCGGCCAGAAAGTCTGAAAGCTAACTGTGTCAAGTTACCGAGTGATTTGAAACAGTCTGGGTTTCCGGAGTTAGGGAGGATAGAAGTAGGAAATAGCTGTGACTAGGGAGACACCATAGGCACTCACACATATACACGATTAAATGTAAATGGGGTTTGCTTTGCTGAAACAATTGATGGGTGGTTAAATTAGCTTACGGGGTTGGGAAGAATTAGGCAGGCTCCCCCTTTTCTTTCAGGGTATCCAGTTGTATGATGAGCGTAAGTATTTCCCCGATTCCCCACCTTAGCAATGCGGTCATTCATTAAGTAGGACAATAAATAGCGATTTATTTCCGTACCAAAAAAATAAGTAATCCAATAGCTTTGTTTTTCAATATTGATAGCAATATTATTTTGTAACGTCCTGTGCAAAGGTCTCACATTAAATACCGTTAAAATAAATAAGCTCTGACAAAATTCTATAAACTAATTAAGTAAAAGCTAAAGTAGACAACCAAATTTTGATTTATCAGAAGTGCCAAATGTGTTAGATGTTTATTCCTCCATTCTTATTATGAACAGTGAAATTTGCCGTATATAAATGAAATATTTTCAGTAGCTAGCTTTTATTCTCAAAATACTAAAAGTGACTCGTAATTTAACTATTACTTTACTATTTTCGCTTACGGAACCCTTCAAACATAAATCAATGAAACGTTTCGCTACTTGCTCTAATTTCTTCCGCTGCTTAGGTTGCTACGGCATCTTATTAATGAAAACGTAGTGGTTCGAGTCCTGTTGGACGTTAGAAACTATGATACCATGTTAGCGTTGACTTGTAAACGAAGATCTAATAAGTAAGGATGTAAGTTCGTGCCTTGTTTACTTACATTAAAATTAACTACTGAACTTTGATTTCTCGCCTATCGAAACTTTGATTTGGGAGGTCTGAAAATGGCATCAAATTATTATTAATATACAACCTAGATGTAATAAAACCAAATCGACATTGACATTATCTTTTAAAACCCTGATTAACAACCTACGTACTACTGATTATCTTTTTACGCACCTACCTTCAATATTTTGCGCCGCATCTCGCTTACGTGAATCTATCCTTATAGCGTTGAGGTTGAGTGCCGTTTTATATTGAGAGTTTAACAATCTATCGAGCAATGTAAATGAGTATGCTATAGGGCGAAGGATCCGATAAATAAAATAGTCTTTATAGACATTATGACAAAAACCGTTATGGAATGTTGTGGTTGTTAGATTTTAAGGCGTAAACCTTTTTAATTTGAATAATATTTAAACTTGCTTATCTCTTTACTTCAATAATATTTTGTGCTCTGCCTTGTTTGATCTAATGATATTTGGGATACTTGCTGCTTGGAGCTCTAATAGACTTCGTCGGTTCAGTCCATTGTTGTGACGTCTTGAATAGACTTTTTCCAACATACACGTCCGGGTTACATACTTTTAGTAGAGTTATCTCCTAGGTATTTGATACCGTTGAGTTTTGTGTATAATGGCTGGACCATACGAAAGTTATCTACCTATTCAGAGTTTCAAGGAATAATTTCCTTTCATTGGATCAAACAATCTGGAATTGTTTATTTTTAAACATTTGTGCTATTGCTGCTATTAATGCTTGCAATCTTTAGTGAGGCTGACCACTTCTACACAATGAGCGTTATTCGCTGGTTGCTAAAACTTCGTTTGACCAGTCATCCATCATATCCAGGCTTTCCGGATTGAATTTTCTCCGATGTACCATGCCTTTGATATCACAACCCTATACTATTCTACGACCTGATGACTGTTCATACGTTGAAAGCACCTTTTATAAATCTTCCTACGGTCAGTTTCACGGAATTGCCTGCATTTGGCAAACGCAATTGAAATGTTATGTATATCCATGAATCTAGTTATAGATAAAACTATGTACAGTGGGACAATGATGAGCATACGGTGTGAAAGACCCAGCCTTTGGTTGGAGAACTGAGTTTCTTTTAGTCCGGATCCCGTCTCTGAGTCAAGTACTTTTAACTAGATTTGTGTTAGTTAACTTTCACTTTATCTATTATATTTTAAATTTAAACTTTATTCTGCATTAATTGCGCCTCATGCTTATAATTTCTATTTGCCATCGCTTCAATCAAATTACTAGCGGACTTTAGTGACGAAAATCTGTTGAACATTATAATAATATTATTAACAATAATATTGTTGTAATGACCTACTTCTTTTATCTGTTCTTACACAATGTTCCATACCGGTTTAACCTGTTTCATATTCTACTTTAAATAGCAAACTTATTCAACACTTAAACATTAAAATTTCTAATTTTCATTCTTGTTAGGGCTTTACTTAACCTTTTCAATATAGGACGGAATTAACTCAACCTCTCTACTTAACCTTGATATCAAACCGAGTTAACTCGACCTTTAATTTCAATTTAAAGAAAATTAAATAGATCTTTATTTGTTAATTATATACCTTTGCGCTCGAACATTTGCTTTCAATCTCAGATACCTTAAAAGAGCTAGGGTTACGTATACGATCACAACGCAGGGTTCTACCGATTAAAACTAGACGATCACAGTTGGCCATTAGAGTGTTTTGCATCATAGTAACTTTTATTTGTCTCGACGGGGTTAAATTCTTTAAATTACGGGCGTGGGTTCTTACAATGGTGTTGCCGTGACCATGATATTTTGATACGAGATTGAATAGTTTATATATGTTTTATGATGCAGAATATTCTTATTTCATTTAATTATTGTTGGCTTTATGCCACAATTTGTTGTTCGTGAAATGGAAAAGGTAGAAACATTGGGATTGGCAGCGAATGTACGAGATCAAATTTTAAAACAAAATTAGATTAATTACTTAGAATTTAAAAATAAAAACCAATAAACTTTGATTTAAACTAAAACTTTTAGAAATATGTAGTACGTAGGAAAACGTAGTAAAAAGAGCGAAAACAAGTAATAAAACAATTCAAAATTTATTTATTCGGTCCTTACTTGGTATGTACAATTGTACATTCCACTTAAGACAACTTTTCAAATCAGTCTAAATTTAGTTCCGCGTTAAACAAAATACCTAATAGGTCCGGTTTAAAGCAATATTTCTTACTGATGATGACATTAGTTTTAAAAGTAAGCAATCATTTTATCTAAATAAACTAACAGGTGAATATTAAGTAAATTGCAACAAAAGTATTATGTGTGGGGGGTTGCCCTTATCATGACTTTGTCAATCTCGTTCTATTTCTATTGTCTAAGCTTTGAACTAAGGTTATATCGGATTTAGGTAGCTAATTTAAATCAAATAGTTCAATATAGTATCTACCTAAAGGTTTTATACTCGGGGGGTTGCCGAGCGACTCAAACTTTACCTAAAAGGATACCTATCATTCTGAGTACCTATGTTACCTACTTTATTTACAAGATTATTCAAAAAGCGTTAAATATACTTCGTTAAGTTTTAATGGTATCGCTTTTGAAGTATTGTCTGACAAACGGGAATAGAACCATTAAATTTAATTCATAATTTTATTACATTAAGTAATCGCGTAACATAATGGTAAAATAAACGTAGGTTGAATTAATAAATTCCTCATTTTTGTAGTCAATTTAAAATTAAATAAAAATAAGTTTGGATATGAACCGTATGAAGATAACAATTTAACTATCGGAAAGTTATGTAGGTACGACTAAACCTGCACTTCTTTCGCGTAGCAATCAGGTCAATACATCAGACATATTGACGATTGTAGGGTTGAAAAGGGTCATGGTACATGCACTAGATGGCGCTTTTATACGGCTTTTATATCGTCTATATTTTATAATATGAGCTAAAAAAAAAATAGTTATGTAGTACTGTTAAAATTAGTATGAGTTAAATCAGTATTTCAAATTTACATAATCTAAAAAAAAATGTATTTAATATGCAATTTAATTTTGAATCAACATTGGGATTAATAATATGACCTATGTAGTTTACAGAAAATAATTTAACTAAGCGATTTAAAACACAATACGCTCCAAACTAAGTTGAGAGGATTTAATATTGACGAGATGAAAACGGGGAAATAAGGTTGTATCGTATACTACTGGTGGTCACCCATTCATAGACTGCTAGTGGACGTTGTTGCTTGACCACAGTACTCAGTAGGATGCAGTTGGTCGAGAGGTAGCACTACGCACGGATCATAGGAATTGAATGAAAATTGAGTCAACATTTAATTAACTTGTTATTATTAGTAATCGAGATTATTTCATTTTTATTAGTAATCGAGAATACTTCATTTCAACGGGAAGTTAAAAAAAAATGTAAAAAGTAATAAAAAAAAAAAAATTACATTAATTAACCAAAGTTCTTCTTTATGGGGGGTTGTTAAAAATATTTCCACGATTTTAAATCTACTTAAGGAATATTTTCGGTTTAATACTTTAATAAAACTTGTTTTGCATATTAATTAACATTTGTTATTGAGAGAGATCATTATTATTTTAATTTGTTGATAATTATAATTAATTTTCAAAATATTTTCATGCTGGGGATTGATATAAATTTTTACATTTGATATAATATTCCATTTCGCGGAAACTAGCTTTTCATTTGGGGGGTTGCAATAAAACTTAATATAAAATTAACAAAAGTTTTCTCGACGGAGAGTTGCTATTACAGTATTATTAAGAATCTAGCATTGCGTAATTAGGTAGTCTTCGTATAGCGGTTGCGTAAATAAATTCATTCATTATAATGATTCATTTAGAGTTCGGATTTCTTCAATTTGCTACAGTTTCGTTGATTTAAAAGGATTTCCTATATTTTATTCACGACAATTCGTAAATTTCGTAATAAATATAGGAGACTAATTTATTAAATAATAAACTAAAAAAAAAAAACCCCAAACCTTTGTTTTATTTTAATTCTTAGCATACTTATAGAAAAAAAAAACAAAATAAAAAAAATAATAAATAAACACTTCGTTTTATTTAACCATCCGCGTACAGTAAACGATAAAAATAGATAATTGAACATTCTCATTAAGCCAAACTTTTGATTTTAATTTATGTAAATTTTATTTTTAATAAAATACGGAAGCATATCAATCTAATCGGGATTTAAAGTTGATTATTTAATTTTCGTCTTTGACTGTATTTCTTAAACCAGGTAATTAAAACGGTTTTGAAAGGTAATAAGGTATTGGTTTTGAGAGGTAACCGCATGTTAAACTATAAGTTAATTAAGGGTATTTTACTTTAATTTTAAATTCTATCACAATCCATTCCAAAACGGTTATTGAGATAAGTACTTCCGACTACTTCCTATAAATAATATTCAGTATTGCCTATAAAATAAATTAAACTCGCTAGGTTACAACAAAATAAAATAAATCCACGGTTATCGCTGTTCGCTAAATCTTTAGATCTTCGCTGTAAAATTAAACAAATAACAATAATACTAGGTATGCAGAAGGGAATGATATTGCTTATTTGAGTCGATGATAGATGATTGAAGTATGGCGTGCAAAAGAAGAGTGTGAAAGTGGGGAATGATTGGGAGGCCTAAGGTTTGGCGAAGTGTTAAACGTAGATAGCCTGTCGTAGTACGGTCCCATGCCGACATACACGCACCTCAAAAGGGTTCAAATACCGTTTTCCTTTGCTGGATGCAAAGCATCATTTAGTTTAAATAGTATCATTTGGTATTTGGAACCTTCACTCTACACGGGAATTAAACACTGCACATTCTCCAAATATAATGATATTTGAAATGGAAAGATTAGAAATAATGACTGTTTGGTTATTAGATCGGTGGACTTGGAAAGCTTGCTGATTGTTAGTATCGGAATTTCGTAGACGGAAATTACGTTTTAGGGTGCGTCCTCTCTCACACGAAAGCCGTGCCTGACGTTGGGGCAGCCAAAGGACGTAATTTATACCGGATTGACTTTCGGTAACTCTGCCTCGCAACCAGGGTCGTTGATTACGGAGTTTTGACTGACAGGCCATTCATGGATGCTGAGATAATTAATTCAGGCTGCGTTATCTAAACTTTGTAACTGAAAAATATCTGAAGTATTTGGTTTAAATACACACACACCATGACAGACAAGTGGGACAATATTGCAACAGGTATATTAGAAGAAGGTAGGGGCCATTGTGAGAGCTATCACAGGTACCATGTCCTTGTTTGTATAAAATTTGTATTCGTCGGTTCTTCTACAAATTTTGGGGGTTGATTGTAACGGACCTGCCTGTGTAGCATACTCTTAACGTATAATTAAGACTGAAAGGTGGGGAATATTTAAGAAATAGCGAGTTAGTTAAATAAATTGAACTTATATCCAAAGAATAACAAGCGGTCGGAGCCGGCACCGAAAATGTTTTCCTACCCGCTCGTAGATGCGGGTATTCGCGCAGAAGTTACTTTTTTTCCCCGACAGAGCGGCGCCAATAAAACATCACGCCACCCGACTAAAACCAATAAGGATGATACTTATTTATGAACCCGTACTATTGTTTCATGTGTCAGGTCGACTGGTGAAATCTGAGTGAAATCGTATAAAAAGGCCGAGGGCCAAACGCGCGGGGGGATTCCAGACTAGAGAATTGAACAGTAAATACATCCGTTACGCTCGTAGGGAAATTCGCCATTTTCAGCGAATTTATTAGCATTAGGGAGTTTCGTTTGCATTTAAATTCGAAAATAGGAGAGTGGCTTTGGATTTGTTACCTAACATCACCTGTGGGCATCGCGTCCCAGACTATCAGCTCTGGTGTGAAGTTTCAGGTTTAGAGTTGTTCTCGAAGCTAGGGAGTTGATTTGAAAGTAAAAGTGTTAAGGTTAGAAGCGGTTTTCGGTTCCTGAATCTTTCGTACATTTAGCTAGAAGTTTTCCGCGTAAAATAGGGTTTTCAGCCTTAGTAATTAGGGTAGCTTCCGCGAAATAAAATGTGAACTAATCCTTTTTCTCCACAGTACTACGTTTATGGGAAATAAATTTGTACAAAAGTAAACTCTCGGTGGCAAAGGTATGCTAAGGATAGTCCGTGTGTCCAGCCTTTGTCAAATAACCAAGGCTCGGTGAGGCCACACGAGGTTATTCGTGTCATGCTTGCGTCATAGCTTTCAGAGTTTTGTTCGAATTTAATTCTACTTATTACTTTAACTTAATTCCACTAGCTAGTGGTAATTGAGTTTCAGTACACAAACGTGTGAATTTAGAGCGAATTCACTTGGGAGCCTTAAGAAGTTTAAATTAATGGACTAAGGAACCCAAAATCTAGCTCTGCTTACTATGCTACGGCTGAATCTGAGTCTGCTTGGGTCGAAAGGTTTAAAGAATCCCTTCACCGGAGGCGTTCCCAATTTAATTTAGTAAAAAAAATAATAATAATAATATTAATTTTGAATTGAGATAATTAGAGATTAATTATCTTGTTTGGAGATTGGGTTAAAACGCTTCTTGTGAATACGGTGTTAGATCTTCTTCCGTTAGCATTCGTGGTGTAGCAATTTTCCCCCTGCTTACCCTGAGTGACAGACGATTCTAGCCCTCTGGCACTTTGCACCCATAACATATTTATGTATTATATTTCGTATATTCTTACCTTGCGGGTGGTTACCGAACCCATAAAACCACCCGCGCATACACATCCTAGGCTACACACTCTGGCCGGCCAGAAAGTCTGAAAGCTAACTGTGTCAAGTTACCGAGTGATTTGAAACAGTCTGGGTTTCCGGAGTTAGGGAGGATAGAAGTAGGAAATAGCTGTGACTAGGGAGACACCATAGGCACTCACACATATACACGATTAAATGTAAATGGGGTTTGCTTTGCTGAAACAATTGATGGGTGGTTAAATTAGCTTACGGGGTTGGGAAGAATTAGGCAGGCTCCCCCTTTTCTTTCAGGGTATCCAGTTGTATGATGAGCGTAAGTATTTCCCCGATTCCCCACCTTAGCAATGCGGTCATTCATTAAGTAGGACAATAAATAGCGATTTATTTCCGTACCAAAAAAATAAGTAATCCAATAGCTTTGTTTTTCAATATTGATAGCAATATTATTTTGTAACGTCCTGTGCAAAGGTCTCACATTAAATACCGTTAAAATAAATAAGCTCTGACAAAATTCTATAAACTAATTAAGTAAAAGCTAAAGTAGACAACCAAATTTTGATTTATCAGAAGTGCCAAATGTGTTAGATGTTTATTCCTCCATTCTTATTATGAACAGTGAAATTTGCCGTATATAAATGAAATATTTTCAGTAGCTAGCTTTTATTCTCAAAATACTAAAAGTGACTCGTAATTTAACTATTACTTTACTATTTTCGCTTACGGAACCCTTCAAACATAAATCAATGAAACGTTTCGCTACTTGCTCTAATTTCTTCCGCTGCTTAGGTTGCTACGGCATCTTATTAATGAAAACGTAGTGGTTCGAGTCCTGTTGGACGTTAGAAACTATGATACCATGTTAGCGTTGACTTGTAAACGAAGATCTAATAAGTAAGGATGTAAGTTCGTGCCTTGTTTACTTACATTAAAATTAACTACTGAACTTTGATTTCTCGCCTATCGAAACTTTGATTTGGGAGGTCTGAAAATGGCATCAAATTATTATTAATATACAACCTAGATGTAATAAAACCAAATCGACATTGACATTATCTTTTAAAACCCTGATTAACAACCTACGTACTACTGATTATCTTTTTACGCACCTACCTTCAATATTTTGCGCCGCATCTCGCTTACGTGAATCTATCCTTATAGCGTTGAGGTTGAGTGCCGTTTTATATTGAGAGTTTAACAATCTATCGAGCAATGTAAATGAGTATGCTATAGGGCGAAGGATCCGATAAATAAAATAGTCTTTATAGACATTATGACAAAAACCGTTATGGAATGTTGTGGTTGTTAGATTTTAAGGCGTAAACCTTTTTAATTTGAATAATATTTAAACTTGCTTATCTCTTTACTTCAATAATATTTTGTGCTCTGCCTTGTTTGATCTAATGATATTTGGGATACTTGCTGCTTGGAGCTCTAATAGACTTCGTCGGTTCAGTCCATTGTTGTGACGTCTTGAATAGACTTTTTCCAACATACACGTCCGGGTTACATACTTTTAGTAGAGTTATCTCCTAGGTATTTGATACCGTTGAGTTTTGTGTATAATGGCTGGACCATACGAAAGTTATCTACCTATTCAGAGTTTCAAGGAATAATTTCCTTTCATTGGATCAAACAATCTGGAATTGTTTATTTTTAAACATTTGTGCTATTGCTGCTATTAATGCTTGCAATCTTTAGTGAGGCTGACCACTTCTACACAATGAGCGTTATTCGCTGGTTGCTAAAACTTCGTTTGACCAGTCATCCATCATATCCAGGCTTTCCGGATTGAATTTTCTCCGATGTACCATGCCTTTGATATCACAACCCTATACTATTCTACGACCTGATGACTGTTCATACGTTGAAAGCACCTTTTATAAATCTTCCTACGGTCAGTTTCACGGAATTGCCTGCATTTGGCAAACGCAATTGAAATGTTATGTATATCCATGAATCTAGTTATAGATAAAACTATGTACAGTGGGACAATGATGAGCATACGGTGTGAAAGACCCAGCCTTTGGTTGGAGAACTGAGTTTCTTTTAGTCCGGATCCCGTCTCTGAGTCAAGTACTTTTAACTAGATTTGTGTTAGTTAACTTTCACTTTATCTATTATATTTTAAATTTAAACTTTATTCTGCATTAATTGCGCCTCATGCTTATAATTTCTATTTGCCATCGCTTCAATCAAATTACTAGCGGACTTTAGTGACGAAAATCTGTTGAACATTATAATAATATTATTAACAATAATATTGTTGTAATGACCTACTTCTTTTATCTGTTCTTACACAATGTTCCATACCGGTTTAACCTGTTTCATATTCTACTTTAAATAGCAAACTTATTCAACACTTAAACATTAAAATTTCTAATTTTCATTCTTGTTAGGGCTTTACTTAACCTTTTCAATATAGGACGGAATTAACTCAACCTCTCTACTTAACCTTGATATCAAACCGAGTTAACTCGACCTTTAATTTCAATTTAAAGAAAATTAAATAGATCTTTATTTGTTAATTATATACCTTTGCGCTCGAACATTTGCTTTCAATCTCAGATACCTTAAAAGAGCTAGGGTTACGTATACGATCACAACGCAGGGTTCTACCGATTAAAACTAGACGATCACAGTTGGCCATTAGAGTGTTTTGCATCATAGTAACTTTTATTTGTCTCGACGGGGTTAAATTCTTTAAATTACGGGCGTGGGTTCTTACACCTGTATATGATGCTTAAGTATGTGTATATTAACGTTAACAAATAAACAATTTAAAAACCTATTTATAGGCTAAAAATTCCACACATGCCAGGACTTGAACCCACGACTTCTGGCTAACCGTGCCAGCGCTCTCCCAACTGATATAATGGGCAGGGCGGAATTTCGAACCTTTTTACAAACTTCTCTGTATTACGTACAGGCAGCGACATCTGGTAGAAGTAATTTACATCACTTGCAGCCCGAGTAACCCTCTTTACAGTTAGGTTTTTACATCGGAATGATATCGCTGTACCTACATGATTATATTATTTTTGTTGCACTAACCCGTGCTGAGGACAATTTTTAAAAACTATTTAGAGGCTAAAAACTCCACCAGAAAAAAATTCCAATAAAATTTTGTTTAACTCCAAAGAGGCTGAACAAAATGAAATTGCTTGACAACCGACTCGTACAGAAATCCGTAAGTTATGTGACTGTTGGGTGAATCCCCTCGAAACTGTCGCTGTCATTATCCTCGTAATTATCACAATTCAATGTGGTCAGCGCAACAGGCGTAATTCTTTTTTTAATATTGATTGACACTTTTACATATTGTATCAATTTTAACTTTATATTAAGTACATTTCGGTTGTACTAAGAATTGTGTGAGATTATTGCAAAAAAATGTGAATTGGCGACAATTCGAGGAGATTCGCCCTGTTACGATCACAAAACTCTGTATCGTGTCTTTGGTCTCTGTTGCATACGTCACAGTATGACAAAACACATTTCAACATTCACACGAATGCCTTTTCTCGGTCCATTAGATACCATTTACCATTCACAGTTTACAGGAAATCGTTCGGTTCAAAGGAAATAAGGCAAGAGTCTTTATGTTCGTATTTTTACGACACACTTATTTTCCACGTTTATCTCTTTTGTGAGAAATTGCTAGCACTTGGATATATATGAAAACTTAAAATGCAACGCCAGCCACCGACTATGCATAAGAAAAGCCATAATAAACACGTCTCATGATAACACACGAGGGTTTCTGTAGAATATGCACTGTGATTTGCAGTTCCCTTGCGATAATATTCTTAGGAAAATAGAGTCCTAGTATTCACCACACGGATCTAGGGCGGGACTAGTTTTACATAGTGTTAAACCACAGCCTTTGATATTTGACAGCTACTGTCGAATGTGTCCAAGCGATGCGAGTGATGACCGAGCTGCTGCCACGTGCGAGCTGCTGTCGGTCGAAAGGCGAGTGAAAACAAAAAAAAATTTAAGTAACTCGGATGCGAGCTGCTGTCCAACTCGCACCTACGAGTTACTCGTAAATTACCTCCATACAGTACGAGTTACTGCAGTGCAGTTACTCGGCAGGCTGATTCATACGCTAGCTCACACTGTGTAGAATAGTCATCCCGCCGGCAAAGACTCTCTTTCCTGATTTCCCAACAAAACCCAGCACGCCTACTACACTCAAAATTTGGAACAGAGTTGAAAATTAAGCCTTTTGATCACCAAATGGTGATTTGTCAAGGCTCAAAATAATTCCAAGAGAGAGTTGCTTACAATTCAATTATTTTCAACACGTGATCCTTGTAATAGTCCGCCCACGTTATTTTGTTCAGCGCGCCACGTCGTTGATATTACAGACACACCTTGTAGTTTCCCTCAGAGAGTCTGAAATGCCTAATCAAAGGCACAGAAATATCTAGAAAAACGTATTTTCTTGTTTTGTTCTATTCGTTTATTCATGCTCGACGCCTTTTATTTATTATTCATATGCGTACACAAAAGTGCTATTACTTGCTGGCTTTCATAATATTGAATTCAAGATTAACTAAAACACTCTTTTGTAAATAACACCACTGGTTACAAAACTATTTAATTTGATAATTATGTTATTACTATAAATACGTAAATATAAGAAATAATATTCTGTAATTCTCTTTTTCTGATTATGCAATAAATTGTTCTCTATTTATGACGATACACTATTCATTTGATTTTTTGAATTTAACCTCAGAAAATGTGTTTTCTTTTTCAATTCGGGATCTCTAGTCACATTTGGTCGTTTTTAGGGTTTCGTACCGGAAGGGTGCCAAACGGGACCCCATTACTGCCTCCGCTATCTGTCTGTCTGTATGTCGGTCTATCAGTCTCTCTGTCTGTCTGTCAGTCCGTCCGACCTTTAAAGGGCACTGCGTTATTACGACAGATTGCCCAAAAAATTATAAAACTTAAAATAAGGGGGGTATCCATACAACAAACGTGTTCTTTGGACGTGTTTTTTTTATGCTCTATCGTAAAAACGTAAATACACACAGGCATTAAACTTGGCGTAATTGTGGGACTTATTATATTTTCTGTTATATTCTTTATCGCCAACCATATGCAGGGGAATTTATAAGGCAAATCGGCCCCTAGCGAAAGATGTATGCGATACCATAGAGTATAGTGCGATACACTCACCTGGTCCGCAGTCGCAGCTGTATATCCGGGGCCCCGGTGATGGATTGGAGGTGATCTTCGTGCGCAGGTGGAGCTAACACTTTCTTTAGAAACGCGACGTATTAATTTTAAGGGGTTTTTATTTTCGGAGCAGCGAGTTAGCGCGCTTCACGATCGGGCCTAGAGGGAAGTTTTTTTTAACTCGGTGTGTTTAGTATCAGCATCGAACGAACATTTGGTTCGTGAACCCTTACATATATAAAAACCGGCCAAGTGCGAGGCGGACTCGCGCACGAAGGGTTCCGTACCATTACGTATACAACATTAGACACAAAGATAAAAAAACAGCAAAGAAATCACTTTTGTTGTATGGGAGCCCCTTTGAATAATTATTTTATTTTGTTTTTAGTATTTGTTGTTATAGCGGCAACACAAATACATAATATGTGAAAATTTCAACTCTCTTGCTATCACGATTCTTGAGATACAGCCTGGTGACAGACAGACGGACGGACGGACGGACGGACGGACGGACGGACGGACGGACGGACAGACAGACAGTGAAGTCTTAGTAATGGGGTCCCGTTTTTACCCTTTGGGTACCGGAACGGAACCCGAAAAAGGAATACTACTAAGAAAAGGAAAATAGTAATACTTGTTTTGTGCTGGCTCACAAACGGACGAAATGTTAAAGTACGGAATATCAAACATCCCAAAAAAATGTCACATAGCATTGTTACAAAGGCGAACTTACCTCTAAGAGAGATCTCTTCCAGCTGACCTTAGGGTGTTTAAACTGAGATAACGGGAAGAAAGGAGAAATATTGTAACGAGAAATAATAAAAAACGGCCAAGCGCGAGTACGGAATCCTCGGTGCGTGAGTCCGTGAGACAAAAAAGTGACGGGCTTAGTATTTTCCTTTTGAGGTGCGGTATCCTAAAAACGAACCGCAGTGCCACCGTTTTAAGGCGAAATGCAAAAGAAGTTTTACTAAAGCTGCTGTTACGTTTGGCATTCCGTCTCGCATGTATATGCTAATATTTTTAATAATTGTATACAGTAATAGTTTATAAACTTTTTGAATAAATTTTATACAAATGTAGTCTGAGGATTTGATGGATAATAATTTTTTTTTACATTTTTACATTTTACATTTAAGTTTTACTACTTAGTGTTTTACTAGAAAAATATTAAAAACTAAATATTATAAATTTTACTAGCAACTTAGCAAAAAGCTAAGTATGTGAAAATGTCTACTATGTCTGTAATGTCAAGCAGAGCCTCAGACCAAATTTATCAAAAGTATATTTTTTTACAATCATTACAAATGTTACAATCTATGAGTGACACGTAACAGCAGTCATAAATTGCAACTTTCCAAACTTGTGAAATTATCATCATAAGAAAACCCAGATGTCTAAACTTGTCACTCAAAGGGAGAGCATTAGAGAGTTAACGCTTTTTCCGATTTTGTCCGCTAAAGGAACCCTTTCCGTGTGTAATCGCAGTCGCCTTGAATATCAAGAGACCGAAGCTTTGAATATAATGAAAAATATCACACCAAAAATATAAAAAAATGCCTCCGAAACGGCTTCACCGATTTTTATTATATTTTATTGTGTATATTTGTTAGGTCTTGTAACGCTACCCTTTAACCCTCTACTACTCTGCTCTTACTTACTCTGATCCCTAAGTCCCCTTAATACTGCTCCTGCCACTGTTGACCGTTGGTTCCCGAAGAAGAAGTCCTCCGGAGTCCTCTGCAGCGCTCCATCTATGCCTCCATAGAATGTCTAAGATATGGTTCTTCCACAGGAGATTACTAAATAAAGTATGAGTACCTAGGCTTCCTACCTACTATTTTAGCTCAGTGTAAGTTAAATCTGTACTATGTAAAAGAGCAAATTGTGAGTACCTAAAATCACAGAAAATTCAAATCTTTGGCCAAAATGTGATCGTCTAGCCTAACAAATAGGACCCTTTGTTGTGAAATAGTAACCAGGATCTTTTCAGGGAGTCGAGATTTCCAAAAGCAATTAAACAACTAGAAAGAGTTAAAAAATAATCTATTTATTTATCAAGATTTGTAGAAATATTAACATTTGAGATTTAAAACAGATTTTAGTGAACACAATTTAACACAGATTAGAATATTAACAGTAATTGTTAATCTTAGTTTGGTTTAGTCAATATTTGACACAAATATGGTTTTAGTTTATTTTTGTACATAGTTTTGTATGTAGATTTTACACTCACAATTTTAGTTAGGCTCTGTGCCCGGTTATTGTTTTATTAGATAGATTCAAGTTTTCAATAGTTTGGTTTATTTTGGATTGTTTTTTAATTGGTTGTTTTAGACTCTACCTAACAATTTACTTTATTATGTAAATGACTTCAACTGCTTGCAAATACTACTGCTAAACTGTCTGTTTGCTGGTTTTCTACCACGCCAAACACCAGTTCCTAACAGATGTGCGTGCCATGTTCAAGACCTGACCCATAGTGAGAAAAGAACATGGCAAAGAAACTCACCGTTCGATCAGATATAGACCTATTCCATCAAATTGATCAAATGTTTGAAATTGATGCAAGCAAGTTGATTTATCAAGAACAAATGCAAACACAAATTCTAATCAACCTTGAAACACAAGTATGTAGGTGAAGCCTACACCGAAGTATGGTTCTGTAGACTACAGCAACTTTCCAAGATGCAAATCAGACTTTACCACATTTACTGCTAAGACCTGAGAATGATCTAGGGAGCTACCTTGACCAAATCGATGTAGTCAGATCCAATCCACTGGTATGAATCGTACCACGGCCTGCATTGCTTCAGCCATGATTTGCCCAAGCCATCTCACCAAAACGTTTCTCAAGCTATAGGTACCACTTTCACAGCTGAACTACTCAATATTTGCTGCTGTAGTCACATTACCGACACACTGTAGAATACTTTAGTTTGATAATCAGGTTGCTAACTCACCGGCCGGTCAGCCCCGCAAAGCAAAGATTCCCAAGAAAACCACCGCCCGATTCCCGCCAAAGTCCCGAGTCCAAGTCCGCGTCTCTTCCTTTCCCCTCGCCCCCACACCCCGTTGCCATCCACCCCTCCTGGGTTCCCAGGTCTTTCAATAAAACCCTTTCAGGAATATTTTACATAATTTTAAATATTTTCTATCTGTAAAATAAGTATTTTAAATTCTTTACTGCTATATTTAATAGTTTTGCTAAATTATGCCTTTCCATAATATTCATTGACTGTATTATTAGGTTTTTGATGGATAACATTATCAGACTACTACGGGCCCCTCCTTGTTCTATCTACAGATGGCCATTGACCTAACTTTCTTCTTTACTTTTTTTTTCCTGCCGATACATTGGCATAGACAACTTTGCATACAGCCAACTTTTATGAACGTGGTTTTGTTTGTTTTAGAACCAATTGAGCAAACGTTGTTAAATTGTTGTAAAAAGATTAAATAGTTTATTGGTTGAGAAACCAACGTTTTATTTCTTTATTTTGTAATGTGAAAGTAATGGACATTATTGCCTGAAATAATAAATATTTATTGCAAAAAGGCGCCATCTAGCGAATCTCTAATACTACAGCAAAATTTGTTTAATTTTATTGATTATTGTACAACGCAAAGGATTATTATGTTCCCCTACATTTGTGAATAAGTGGCGGTCGAATTGCAAAGGCAGTGCGGACCGTCACAGCGCCCCCTGAAGTTTTTGCAAGTTAGATACTGAAAGAAACTTCACCTATACTTATTCACAAATGTTTCACGACCGAGATTATAAACACCTTTCCCAGAGTGAAATTTTGAGTGTATTGTGTTTTAAACCATCTAATAAGAAACGGATTCAACAATTGAAAATCCAACTTGCTGACTCATCGATAATGGACAACATACAATCGCACAAGATGCCTGAATGCCAAGGTCCTACGGGAAAGATGGGTTGTGAATCCACTCCAGTCCTAGTGATCCTCGCATTGTCTGTTCCGAAACATTCCAATTTTTCGAACGTACGAAACCTACAAATACGCCCACATGACATAAAGCACATCCTTAGAGTTTGGAAGTCAATTGTGCATTACAATTCGTCCCTTGTTTAGATTTTCGTTAGCTGAACCAATTGGTTAATGGACGGAGAATGTTAACCATTGGCCAAAGCACTCTCTATAATAGTACTGGTCAAGCTTAAGTTCCTCTGCACAATTGTTTTATTATTAATTTAAATAAATTAAAAAAACTATGAGTAAGGCGTTATGCCGACCAATTCTATAAGCAGATTTGCACCCATAGTAGTGTCCAGATCAGTTTAGTCTTTCCTCCGTGTGGAGTATAGACCTCACTTTAGTTTCGCCTTGCGAAGAAACGATTGCCATCTGGCCTACCCCTAGCACCAAGTTTCGTCTAAAGCGAGATCTCTGTTAAGTGTTGTGTTTCTGGGATTGAATGCTTATAATCTTATTCTTCCCTTTTGGTTTCTTTTAATTCGCAAAGCCCTTCACTCCAAATAAAACTCGAATTTTATTCAGCATTTATCCATTCTTCTCATACTTCTATAAACCAAATAACCGAAGTACTCTTAAGAAGACAAAATACATTGTCTTCCATCGTCTTTTATTTCAAAATATATGAAACAAATTTTAAGTATTTAGAAAATTCTTCCTTCTCTTGCAATTCTTCCCTTTCAAACTCCCCCCCTCCCCATTTCACGCTGCTAAACGAATCACAAGTCCAGTCCGGGAAGATGAAGTCAAAATTGACCTAACTCAAATGTTTTATTTAAAACATTTGTTAATAAAATGTTTTAAATTTTCTATTTTTAAGTTTACCCCATTTTCAAATTTACAATACCTATGCTCATAACCCAATTTAATTTTAAAAAGTTAACACTTTATTTATTTATTTTATTTTATAAACCAGGAATTAACTTTTTTTTTTTTACAATTTGTGTTCCACTGCTGGGTAAAACATATAATTTTGAAATGATTATATTATTTATGTATTTTGTTTTAAATATCAATTGACATTTCTTTAGATATTCACTCCTTGAATTTAAGTAAGGTTTAGTTATAGCTATAAACTAAGACTAAATTGCAATAACAATTTTAAACAACATTTTTTTCTTAATACATAACATAAACTCACGCCTGTGTCCTGGAGGAAAATAGTTCCTACCCTCTTTAATAAATTCCATTTAAAAATATTACATTTTAATTTTTGAAATAAAAATATTTCACAGGATACAATTCTCTAAATTAAATTTTAGATTATTTATTTACTTTCGAACTTTAGCACCTGTAATAGCAACTTTGTCATCATCACCATTCAGCCACAAGAAGTCCACTGCTGGACATAGGCCTCCTCCATGGATTTAAAAAAACCGGTTGGAAGCGGCCTGCAACCAGCGTCTTCCTGCCACTTGGATGAACTTTGTAATCTTTATCAGCAATTTTGTAAGTACAATTTTTCCCATCACCTTTAATATTTGAGTAGTCATTTTGTATCTCACTGCTGGACTTAACTTGTTTTACGTGAAATGTTATATTGATTTAATAAAATAATTTAAAATTTAAAAATGTTGTTTCTAGAGACCAGTTTGAATAACGTTGTTTCCCTTCCTCCACTAAATAATTTAACGGAATAATAATAGCAATAACTTACAGAGTTTATAAGAATTAACCCTGATAAAATTTTCTGACATAGATCTATACCTATGGCTGTCTCACATAGAATATTCAAACCATTTACGTTAAGGTCATTGAAAATAATCTTAAAAAATGTATCTTACAACCCAAAATATACACTATAGTATATCTTTTTAATTCCGCCAAAACTTCCGAAAGGTTGTGCCACTGTAGCAACTTCTACTACCACAACACATTGTGATAAAATGAAGACTCTCTCTCTCTCTGAAGTGACCCCACCCGTTCGTCAACAATGTAGAAGATAAGATAAAAATATTCTTTATTATACACCAGAGTACATGACATAAAACATCTAAAGGTACGAGGTACTATTGGTAATTTAGTTTCTTTTCCTTTCTACTAGAAGGCCCTTAAGCATACACAGGATCTTCTACAATTAAATTTAGAAGTTATAAAAATATTATTATTTTTCTCGCAAACTGAAATATCCTAAAATCACATAACCACGTTTTAAACTTAGATTGGTTATCTAGGTTTTATTTACCTCCCTAGTAAGGATGTCTACAGAATTTACCAAATGAGTTCCTCCCTACCACCACACTAGGTGCTATAATGAAGACTCTCTCTCTGAAATGAGGCTGCCCTTAGTCAATAATGTCGAAGATAAGATAAAAATATTCTTTATTATACACCAGAGTACATGACATAAAAACATGTAAAGGGACAAACTACTATTGGTAATTTAGATTTTTTTTCCTGCCTACAAAAATGCCCCCAAGCACACACAAGATCTTTTACAATGAAATTTAGAAGTTATAAAAATATTATTTTTCTCGCCCCCCAAACTGAAATATCCTAAAATCACATAAACTCGTTTTAAGCTTAGCATGGTTACATGGGTTTTATTTACCTCTCTAGTTAGGATGTCTATAAAATTTACTAAATGAGTTCCTCACTATGTGCTATTATGAAGACTCTCTCTCTGAAATGATGCTGCCCTTTATTCGAGAACGTTGCAGAATATTTCGTTTCTCTTACTTGAATGTCTCGACATAACACAAGATATTTTACAATTGAGTATTTATTATTTTTTTGTCGCCCCCAAACTAAAATACCCTAAGAACACATTTATGAACTTAACTTGATTATTTGAATTTTATTTCCCTTCCTAGTTAGGTTGTCTAGGGAATTTACAAAATAATTTGTGAGCGAAATTTGAGGACCAATTAATTAAGTAATTTATTTTAATTTTTTTTTAATTGAGAATGTACTAATTAGATTTAATTTGTTTGAAAACAATGAGTATACGAGTAGATGTTTTTTTTTACGCCCCTATCTATATTATATTATACTAGTCTGTTAACCAAATTAATATTTCATTCCCTTTAATCGTTTATTTCGCTTTTAGGTCTTTATTTATTTGAACAGAGTTTAAAACATTTGAGAATTTGAGTTTATCAAAAATACATGCCTGAGATTCACACACCTTTTTATCGGTAAAGCACAACTGTGCTGATTATTGATACATTCACCCTATTATGATGTCATATTAGACATTACTCAACCTTGTTACAACCTCCTAATAGTATCAATTTCTAGCTTATGTATTATAATTTATTAGAGTATGCTGCTTAACATTAGGATATTTAACTTAAATTTCAATTTTATTCCTAGTAGATGTTTATTTTATTTGGCTTTTAGGTTTTTGTTTCTTTGAAGAGGGTCCAAGAAATGTAAATTTAATTTAATTTTATACTGAAACTTATAATTATCTGAGATTCACACACCCTTTTATCAATTAGCGTTGATGATTAATAGCTGTGCTGATTATTGGTACATTCACCTGTAAGGTTCTCTAGTTAAAGACAATTTTGTACTTTATTATTTTGTTATTGAGCACTAAATTTATTACATTCAGTCGCGAAACACAATAAACCAAATATATTTTTGGGGGCTGGCAACCCAGAAGTTTGGCCGGTGAAGTTTGGTTGGATGATCGGAGGTTGTTTTTTTTGGGTGTGTGAAAAATATGGTGGAAAAACGGTGGTAAATTGGATTGGTTAAGGTTTATTAGTGAGTTACTGTCAGTTTGATGGAAGTAGTTTAATAATAATTGTGAAATTGACATTTGGTGGTTTTATTGAAGAGTGATTCCTTACAAATCAGAAGCCGGGATAACCAACGCTAAACTGCGTAAGTTCACGCCTATTTTTCTTATTCGATATTGTTATTGTAGTGGTTACGCTGTCTCTTAATAGTTTTTTAACACGAAATACTTGATGAAATAAGGGAAATGTGATAAAATTCAATTGATACAAGTCGCAAGGAAATTGTCGGATTACGAACCACTACAAAGTAATCGCTAATTAGTCCACGCTTGTGGGGTTTATAGAGGTCCGCCTCTATCGATGGTGGTTATGGAGTTGAGAGATACACTACCATAGATGACACATTTACGGCCAAATTGATAAGAAATTAGGAACTGAGCATACCGTTAATTTTGTACAGATATAGGGTTGCAAGATCAATCTAGTGTTGGGAAAGATCAGTTCCCACAGACCGACTCAAAAGCCCAGACCAATCTAGTGATGGGAAAATTCAGTTCCCGCAGATCTATTCAAAGGCCCATTCATACATATCTTGCTATGAGTTATTATTTTCATACAATTCATTAATAAAATAAAGAAATCAATTCACTAATAAAGTTTTAATCGATTTATACAACAGTACCTATGTAACTTAATTTAAAACAACTGTATTACTCTTCAAAGAATGTGCTTCTCCATATATTTAAGGATTTATTCTTTTTGTTTCGGAGTTGCGGAAAATGAATGACGGCGCGCACAACGGCTGCAGCAGTGGCGAGGATCATCGCAGACTCGCTACTCCTGTCCGAGGTCGGTCCTGTCACACCCAGAGAGTTGACAGACGCTCCCGAAGTCGAAGCCGCTTAAGCGAGCGTAGCCACAGTCGCAGTCAGAACCTGAGAGCACGGGAACAAGAGCTGGCGCACGAGCGGGAGCGAGTCTACAGACTAGAACGAGACCTTCAGAGGGAGCGGGACAAGGAGTTTGAGAGACGACACAGTGAATCACGCAGTGCCCTGCCTACGGCACCACCAGTTGAACAACGGCAAAAGCGTTCCTGTGGAAACGAGAGGTGCGAGGGTCGTAGCGGCAGCCGAGATGACTTGCACCACCACGAAACAGTGCAGCGGCGTGGGGATGAGGGGGTGAGCAGAAAATCTGAACACTCCGTTAAAAGGTCATGTAGTCCTACTTTTTCTTCTAAAGATGTCTTGAATTTAATTCGATCAATAAAAGGGGACCTGACTTCCCAGCCGTTAAACCAGGGCACACAAGTGAACTACAAAAGTTTTGATTCAAAGAATATTTTGCCTGAATTTGACCCTTCAACCAAGAGCCAACGGATGGAAGTCTGGCTTAAAAAAGTCAACGAATGTGCTTCTGTTTACGGCTGGGATGAGAGGACCATAATTCACTTTGCCATGCAGAAACTACGGGGACTGGCCAAAACTTGGTATGAAAGTCTGAGTACCATTCTTTTCACGTGGCACGAATGGCAAGGAAAACTGATGAGTGCTTTTCCTTGTGAACAGAACTATGGCCAGTCCTTGGAGGATATGCTGCAACGTAAAAGTAGATTTAACGAGCCAATAGAAAAGTATTATTATGAAAAATTGGCTCTTTTGAATAATTGCGACATCAGTGGCAAAAGAGCTGTCGATTGCATCATACATGGTATCAGCGATAAAACAATGAAATCCAGCGCTTTGGCACTACGCTGCACTGTCCCCGAGGAACTTTTGAGTTTCCTACTGAGCAACCGTGATTCGAATTTGTCTCATCAAAAATTTCCATTCAGAAATAAAGGTACTAGTGATATTGATGCTCCTGAAAGAGATCAGAACATTAGGACTTATCCTAAATCAGCTGAAAGTGGCAGAGGTATATTTTGCTACAACTGCAAAGAAAGGGGGCATCCGTATCATAAGTGCCTAAAGCCTCTCGTTAAATGTGGAAAATGCAATTTTATAGGCCATAAAACCGAAACCTGTCCATCGAAAAGAGACGGGGTTGCAGCAAAGACCAATGATGTGCAGAAGACCATGTGCATCTATGGTGGTAATACGAATGATAAGTTTATAAAAGAGGTCACTGTCAACGAAGTTTCGATGGAAGCTTTTGTGGATTTCGGAAGTGAGGTGACATTAATAAAGGAATCTGCTATCATAAAGTTGGGTGTTCAGCACGACGGTACACCATCCACCATGATGGGTTTCGGCAAAGGGACGGTGCAGTCCTTAGGGACGGTCTCTTTGAATTTATCCGTCGACGGAGTGGAGGCAACTGTTCCATGTAGAGTGGTTGAAGATGGGCTGCTCGAAAGGGCTTTGCTCATTGGTCAGTCGTATTCCGAGCAACCACACGTTGTTGTTTACAAAGACGCAACGAAGCTCCAATTTCTAGATATTGGTTCTGAAATGCCCAAATTTTGCCCGGAGCATGTAGACGAACCTGCAGTCAGAGTCAGGGTAGTAGGACATAGTAAACTCTATGGTGGTGCTAGTGTAAAGGCGGCAACTGATATTAGTACCACGGGAACCGTTCTGTTAGAGACAAAAGTAGTTGGTAAACCAAATGAACAGTACTTGGTTTGTGGTGGAGTGTACCAAGTCACGAATGGTTCGCTATATGTCACTGTAATGCCCTGTTTAATCCCATGCCTACTTCAAGAAAATGCAGTGTTCTCTCGCGCAGAAAAGATAGAGGTTGTCAACAGGATTGTGATTACTCCCGACGCTTGCAAACGTGACGAGAGTAATCGTACTAGCCCCATTTGGGATGAAAAACAGATACGCCTGGGAGACGCAGTAGCCGATAGCGACAAAGCTAGACTGGTTGAGATGCTTGAACGTTATGAACATTGTTTCGCACGCGACATGACTGATTTGGGTTGCACGGGCGTCGCCGAGATGAGAATAGAAGTAAATAGTGAACGTCCCGTCGTATATCGGCCGTATAGGTTGTCTCATTATGAGCGAGATAAAGTTCGCGATATGGTTGATGAAATGCTAAAAGCAGGCATTATTAGAGAGTCAGTTTCAAACTATGCGAGCCCGATTATTTTGGTACGAAAGAAAGACGGGAATATTCGCCTATGCATCGACTATAGAATGCTCAATTCTATTACTGTAAAGGAACGATACCCGATGCCGATAATCGAAGACGAAATTGCCAGATTGTCGGGGCAGGCGTGGTTCATTACACTTGATCTAATGTCAGGGTATTATCAAGTGCCAATAAGCGAGCAGTCTAAACACATGACCGCGTTTGTTACGCCGGACGGTCACTACGAGTTTAACCGTATGCCGTTCGGCCTAGCAAACGCGCCCGCTGTCTTTCAGCGGATGATGAACCATGTCCTGGGTCCAGCTCGGTTCAGCAAAGCTACAGTATACATAGATGACTTGCTGGTGTTCGGTAAAAATCCGATGGAATGTCTCGATAGGCTAGAAGAAGTATTAAAACTCTTGGAGTACGCCAATCTCAAGCTGAATCTCTCGAAATGCTGTTTTCTGGAGAATAAAATCGACTACTTAGGTTACGAGATTAGTTCGGCAGGTATGCGTCCAGGTGAAGCCAAAATTCAGAGTGTGGCAAATTTTCCGCGACCAGAAAATGTCCACGGGGTTCGTCAATTTGTGGGGTTGGTCAGCTATTTTAGAAAATTCATTTTGGGATTTGCACAGCTGGCTTACCCATTAACAAAATTGTTGAAAAAGGACGTAGCCTGGGAATGGTCAGATAGTCAGGAAGAGGCGTTCAAGAACTTAAAGACCAAGTTAGTTGAAAGACCTGTACTCGCCATTTATGATCCCTCAGCCGAGACTGAACTCCACACGGATGCGAGTAGGATTGGTGTTGGGGGAATTCTACTGCAGCGTTTGCCGGGCAAAAGTTCCTTTCAGCCCGTGGCGTACTACAGTCGGCAGACAACTCCAGAGGAAAAAAATTTCCATTCGTACGAACTAGAGACATTAGCTGTCGTTTGCGCGTTAAAGAAGTTTCGAGTCTTCCTGTTGGGAAAAAAGTTCAAAATTATCACAGACTGTAGTGCGCTACGATCCACCTTTCAAAAACGTGATATCATACCCAGGATTGCGCGCTGGTGGCTGGCGCTGCAGGAATTTGACTGCTCGGTAGAATATAGACCCGGAACAAAGATGTCCCACGTAGACGCCTTGTCGCGAAATCCAATCACTGGTGAGACTCCAGATATTGAATACGCTACCGTGATGGCTATAAGTGATGACGATTGGTTATTGACTCTGCAGCTAGGAGATTCAGAACTTTGTAGAATCCGTTCTATTCTAAGCAGTGATTTGGACTCACGAGGCTTACAATACATCAAAGAAAATTATGTCATCCGCGACAACAAGCTGTACAGATGTTTGGGTGGAGATAAAAACAATATTAGATGGGTGGTACCAAAAGGTGCTCGGTGGCAGCTATGCAGAATGAACCATGACGATATAGGACATGTGGGTTTCGAGAAAACATTAGAACGCATCAAACGGAACTATTGGTTTTCTAAGATGTCACGTTTCGTGAAGAAATATGTGGCCGCATGTATAGAGTGTGCGTACGCCAAGAAGTCCGCAGGCTCGAAAGAGGGTTTTCTACACCCTATTACAAAGGTTGAAGTGCCGTTCCACACACTCCATGTGGACCATCTAGGGCCATTTGTAAAATCCAAAAGAGGGCACACACATATATTCGTCGTTGTCGATTCATTCACGAAATTCGTATTTATACGATCGGTGCGAAATACTAAGACTCTGAATGTCATTAAAGTGCTTGAAGACATATTTGATATCTTCAGAACACCTGACCGGATTGTTAGCGATCGCGGTAGTTGTTTTACTTCACACGCTTTTAAGAGGTTCTGCCTCGACAGAGGGGTTAAGCACATACTAAATGCCGTAGCGAGTCCCCGATCAAATGGTCAGGTCGAGCGGTACAATCGCACGATTTTGAATTCATTGACAGCACAAAACTTAAGAAACAATGAAAAGGATTGGGACACCAAATTAGGAAAAATACAATGGGGGCTTAATAATACGATCCAGAAAACGACAGGCAGGGCACCAGCTGAAGTAATGTTTGGTACTTCAATTAACAGTGAGGTGAATCCAGTTCTAAACGAGATTGTAGATGAAACTCGCGAGACTTGTGAACTGTCGAGCTTGCGCAGAGAGGTAAAGGATAAGATTGACAGGGAACAAGTCCGTCAAAAGCAGGACTATGATAAAAAGAGAAAATCAGCGCGTACATACAATCATGGTGATCTAGTAAAAATTACTAAGACCGTGTTTCAAAATTACGGCAAAAGCACAAAACTGCTGCCATCATATGAAGGCCCTTTTCGAGTAATTAAAGTTTTGGGCAATGAACGCTATAAAATAGCTCCAATTTCTGGTTTTGAAGGGACAAAAAGGAAACGCAAAACAACCGTGGCGGCAGACCGTATGCAGCCATGGATTCATGTTGCGGCGCTAGAGGTGGATGAAAATAATGAAAGCGATAATGATATGGCTGATACTATGAGTGATGAATGTGATGAATAAATTAGAACTGGTCTAAAGATTAAACGGATTTCTTTGGTAGAAGCTACGATTACGAGCCTTTAATGATATGCCTTCGTTGTTTTGACTAACCAATTTAATTATATTAATGTAATGTTGATCTTTGTCATTAAGTTGTTGATCACAATGTACCCATTTTAATTATGTTGGTATAATGTTGATCCTAGATAATAAGTTGTTGATCACATTGTGACCATTTAAATCGCAATGGCATTATGTTGATCTTAGTTGCTAAGTTGTTGATCACATTGTGACAATTTTAATGATGTTGGCGGAATGTTGATCCTAGTTATTAAGTTGTTGATCACATTGTGACCCGTTAAATCGCAAAGGCATTATGTTGATCCTATTTGCTAAGTTGTTGATCACATTGTGACAATTTTAATGATGTTGCCAGAATGTTGATTCTAGTTATTAAGTTGTTGATCACATTATAACCGTTTTGATAATAATGGTATGATGTCGATTCTATTTTGTAAGTTTCAAGCAGATTAATTGGTATACTTGCAATCTTATTTTTAAGTTTGTTTATCACGTCATGACAATTTTAATGATGTGGTGTGATGTTGCTCCTAATTGTTAGGTTGTTAATCATTGCGACCATTTTAAAGATTGATGTTAATCCTAGTAAGAAGACAAAAATTGTCCAAGTTAGTAATTTTTGCTTTATAGTGATCATTTCTATTGAGTTTGATATATATTTTGTTATAAATGACTTTATCGGCCAAGTGTAAGGTTACACCAGTAGCGTGTATGGGGGCATACACGTTATCAGGATGGTCGAGTGTAAGGTTCTCTAGTTAAAGACAATTTTGTACTTTATTATTTTGTTATTGAGCACTAAATTTATTACATTCAGTCGCGAAACACAATAAACCAAATATATTTTTGGGGGCTGGCAACCCAGAAGTTTGGCCGGTGAAGTTTGGTTGGATGATCGGAGGTTGTTTTTTTTGGGTGTGTGAAAAATATGGTGGAAAAACGGTGGTAAATTGGATTGGTTAAGGTTTATTAGTGAGTTACTGTCAGTTTGATGGAAGTAGTTTAATAATAATTGTGAAATTGACATTTGGTGGTTTTATTGAAGAGTGATTCCTTACACACCCTACTTTGATATCACGTCTAATCTAAACTCTAGTTAGATTAAATTAGATAATCCTCTTTATTGTACACCATACATACCTAATAAAAGTAACGAATTTCTTAAATGTCAACGCTTGTTACAATCTGCTAATAGTATTCATTACTAGCTAATATGGTATAATCTAGCTTAACAACCAGTTACAGACGTGCAAAAACACTCTGACTGACAGTTGCTATATAACTTACTATCATTATCAACAGGATTTAATGATGTAGACGCATAACTCTCAATCTATTATTATTGTTAATTCTTTATTGCACAGTGTACAAAAGGTGGACTTAATGCTAATGGCATTTTCTATCAAGAAATCTATCTGTTCTAACACAGCATAGCTAAACAGGTCACCTACCAAAATGTAACCCCTATTTGTTTTATAAATCAGCAATTTTGAAATTATTGGAAACCATCTTAATATTGATACTAGGAATAAACATAGCCTATCATATCCACAATTTAGATTTATACATCCTTCATGGGGCTCTGTACCTATACGGTTCTACAATAAAATTCCTCAAAATATATTAAAGTTACCACGGACACGGTAAAAAAAAAGTTTTAAACATACTCTATGCAAAACTTAGTATGACATTAAAGATTATTTGGGAAGATAAAATGTCTGATATTTAATTAGTGCTGATGGGGACAATTATGTCTAGTGCAGCTAGTTTAAATTTAATTTGAAACCTCTGTTAATTAAGCTAAGCCCTATTTAAAAAGAATAATTATTAAATTTCTTTGTTGACCTTTCCTTCACATATCTATTAATGATGAGACTAACAGTTTTGACGTTCATTAAGTAAATCCTTTTTGTTTTTACAGTGAACAAAATTCCTGAATTTGAGTTTAGATAGATAGGTAAATAGAGAACACTTTATTGCACAACCAAAGAAAGAATTTACTTACAGTTTACTTTAGGACTTAATTACAAGCAGGCAGCTTAATATAAGGAGAGCTTCTACATAATGAAATTACCCGTCAAAATGTTTCATGAAACTTACATAATTGAAATATTATCAAGTGAGAACTTGATTTATGACAAATCTCTTAGGATGCAATTGATAAAATGTAATACTTTCATACGAAATTTAATAAAATTATTCCTTTATTGACTTTTACCTTTTAGCATCTTTCATGGGGAAAGTTCTGCTATGTTAAGTTACGACAACATTAAATATTTTACTAATTTATTTATTGAGTACGGAAACGACATTTAGGTTGGTGGGTAAAGTTGGGATAAACTACCTGTATATACTCTTGCCTACTGCTTCCTACTGTTTGATTGAATGCCTTTGCAAATCTTATGATTTAATAAGTACCTACAAGGTTTACAAGATTTATCTGAATTAGTACTTTCTAAGGTTGGTGGGTAAAGTTGGGATAAACTACCTGTATATACTCTTGCCTACTGCTTCCCACTGTTTGATTGAATGCCTTTGCAAATCTTTTGATTTAATAAGTACCTGCAAGGTTTACAAGATTCATCTGATTTAGTACCTTCTAAAAAGTTTGTGTCAAGTTATAACTTTATCACTGCATCTACTGAACTTATGAAGCTTTGATTCACTGATTTCATACATACATACATAAACTTACGCCTATATGAAAGGGGTGTAGGTGGAGACCAGGAAGTGCCACTTGCCATGATCCTGACAGATCACTTTCGCTTCTCTGATTCACTGATTTCCTAAGATATTTAATGACTTAGTAACTAATTAAAAAGTTTTGTTAGATTATAATTGAATGTCACTTTTGTACTTCCCTTTGCAATTTATCTATGCTGCACCTTTCGCAAATTAGAGTTGCAAGAACATTTTACGTCAAGAAATGTAGTTTTATAGGGTAGGTACTTAGGTTTTGAACTTTTGAAAGAAGTTTTACTTTTGTTTGTAACCAAATTCCAAACTCACATAAAGCTGGACTAACCTTCAAGACTCATAATTTATAGACAGTCCCTCTACATAATTTAAGATACGCTTACACTATGCAATAACATTAATTTCTGAACGCCGCTAAACTTCTTAAGTTGAGCTGATTATTTCATTTCCCCTTTAAAATTAACTTTCTTAGTGAAATAGATTTTCTATGACATTGAATTCAACCAATTATTACATTTAACTTAGTTTTGTATTTATTTATTTATTTATTTAATAAAATCAACTCCCTTTTACAATACGTAACAAACAAACACACATTTATGTGGATAAATTTGGATATGGAAATTTTCCACAGAATTATAATACAAATACACTGTCTACATTAACACCTTGAGACAGGATTGTAATTAACTTAATGGTTCTCTATTATTTTAATTCCCGATATTTTAAATCTACAATTCACCATTAGCAAGAAAATCCGTTAAAGTTGAACAAATTCCCAAACATCAATGAATTTCTAAGAACACGGTATTGCCACAATTATTATTCTTCCATTGTAATATAACTTCATTAATCCTTGGAAAACTATACGAAATTCCCTTCAGTGCGTATTTATTATCATTACCTACCAAATAACCTTCTAACACAAGACTAAAGTTAGATTATTTATAGAATTACTTAAATTCACCGTTAATGTTATTGACCTGAGTCAATTCTTTCCAAAAGTTATATTTGACGAATAAGTGTAATTACACCTATAACACGATAACATACGATTTTTGATTAATCACTATTATCACAAATCACTATTTCACAAAGTGTGTGTTCACCCTTGGCCATTGACAAAGTCCCCGGAAATTGACTAAAGGGTTGCCAGATGAGGCGATTTATCGCCATTTGGGCTATCTCGGAACGTGAATTGACGAAATTTTGCAATCAACGATCAGACGACAATAGGCATGATGACAGTACTGGAAAATCACTAAAATTATGTATTCATTTAACAAAACTTGAATTACTTTTATTAAGACATTTATTTAGCACGCATTTATTTATTAAGAGTGGGATTGATAATTATTACGATAATTAAAATCTGCAAAAATCCTATGTCCGCCATATTAGTTAAATAGCGAATGAGGTCACTTTCAGGAGCACGCGAGAAAACATAGATTAGAACCGAACATATTACTTTAGGTCTGTCGTAGTGAACAAACAGCCGATTCTCTGGTTTTATTTACGATCTTTCTTAGTTATTTGTATTTAATTTAAATCCTGAGTGAAAAAACGCGCATCGTGGAACAAGGGTTTACTAAAGCAGACAGTGGTGATTTGCCTAAAATAGACGTGTTGATGGTGAGAGAATTTTTAGTTGTTCAGCGGAATTTAGGTATTAAATTGCGTTTTACACCACAGATTAATTTTACACTTCTGTACTGTGACGTCACTTGCGAACATTAGCGCGCGTTTCGGTGGGAATTTTAAATCTAAAAGCTAAAAGCTAGCTAGCTGTCTTTTTTTATCATTTAACCTTAACTGTGACCAAGATTATGAAATAGATTGTAAATAATGTAGGTTTTGGGACGTTATACACTTTTTCAAAATTTGTCATCATGCCCATTGGCTTTGTCGCGACCTTTGGGCTACTTGGGAATTCCGAACAAAGTATGTATTTAAAATTTTATAATGCTAGGCAGATAACCTGTACAAAACTCCGCGCTATCGGGATGAGTCTGCGATGGAGATGGCAATTGTTTTAATTAGATATATGCTAATTCGCTAACGGTGAAGGAACACATCATGAGGAAACCTGAGTGTCCTGAGTTATTCATATACATCAGCGCTTGAAATCGCCAATCCGCGATGGGCGTGCGTGGTGATTAAAGCCATACTCTCTCCCTGAGAGAAGGCTTGTGGCCTACAGTGGGACGTATTATTTATGCTAATTTGACTAACCTAACCTCCGAAATATTCTAAATCATCGGGCGTTCCCCCGCAATTGGGACCCGAAATAGAGATACCTATTTAGAGAACACTTTATTGTACATCAAAATGGAAATTACACACATATTTCTTAACTTAAGAGTACAGATGGCGGCCTTATCACTAACAGTCATCTATTCTAGATAACCTTTGGATGGACTGGACTAATACATTGGAGAAGCGAGTAGATGTACAAACATACAAAAGATAGTTTCAGAACTGTGTGAATGACACATGGCTAAAAAACAGAGTACTTATATGAAGTACAACCATGCGAAATCAAAGTAATTTAATGAAGTTATTCGTCGGGCATTATAAGTATTTCTAAATTTTGGCGACATTGACCGATCAGCATCTGGCAACACTGATTGACAAAAGAGTTGTTTATTTTACTATTTATTCCATATAACGTCTAATCGGATTCGTAATCTGTTAATTAAAGCTGAAGAACAGAAACAACAAAGATTGTTGTTGACTATCTAGACCTCGTCCTCATCTCGTCTAATCTGTAACTTCATACTAATTCTAATTAAGTTTATGATTTTCGAACTAAAACTTTCGTAAACACTACCTACACATCAAAACAAAAACCCAAGTAAGTTTATTACTTTTTGTGGCTACCTAATCCCCGCAGAATATTGAAAGGTTTAGTTTAAATAAACATTTTATTTATAATATGTTTTGTTTTTTTAGGTTATATGTGTGCCAATAGCAATAGATGAGTCTACAACAAGGATTTGAAAGTTCTTCAATGAAACTAAACCAGAGAAGAAAAGGAACCTAAACTCTTGGCTTGGCAAAAGAACACAAGAAAAAAAGACTTCTACACTATCTACAGTGTTCACACAAGGATTTTGTATAACTTACAACCTACAAAAGGTTTGTTTTATTGTTCATCTATCTATCTATTTATTTTTAATTAGATAGAATTTAAAAGTTAGTTTGACGTCCATATACAATATAAGTTGCCTTCTGATTGAGTTTGTAATAGAAGTTAATCTAGATTGCAATGTAGTTAGTTAAATCATACATATTGCATAAATTGATACCTACATAAAACTCCATGAATGCCTTCAACAACTTAAAATGCTAACCATTAGATACTTTTCTTACAATAGGAAAACATTAATACTGTGGCCTAAATCATGAACAGCTCCCATGAATAAGTTTAATTTATTTACCAATTTTTTCAGAATTGACAAGTCGAAGAGGAAATACAACCCGTCCGGAAGCACATTAAAATTTATTCTCCTAAGACCCTATCTAATGCGGACTAACCATGGCCTACCTAAAAGTGCTATCAAAGTATCTAATTTGAAGACCAATCTCCTTTTAGTTTTATTGCTTGGGAGTAAACCTTATCTTGAAAATTTAAATCTGCTATTACAATTGCATGTATAAGTGAAAAATTGTAAGATTTATGCACGAATGAGTGATTGACTAAGTAAGTACTTAGATAAATAAATGTTAAATAAATTAAATCACCGCAATTAAGTATTCATCTTGAATGTGTGAATTATAATTTCAATAAGTCACTGTCATTGTTTTAATTATTTCTCTCTTCTGCCTTATTACTCTTGCTTTAAGTTACTATCTCTTTGCTTTACATAATGATAACCTTCTATTTAATAATAGAGAACTTAAATATCTTTGCAATCTTGCTGACCTTCAAACCTCACTGTAAATCTCAAGTAAAATCATAAAAATGAAGATATGCTTAACACTGCTTGCTGTCAAAATAGCCACATAGCCTTATGCTAACTCTCAAAATGAAAGATCAATCTAAACCAACCCACACCAAAACTAGCTTCTTCTCAGAATAGATTACTTAATGCTTGCAAACCACTCAATATAATCTATCTTTCTCTCAGATTAAATTTGTCTGTTTTCTACCCATTTCTAAACAAAGCATTTTCTCATACAAGGAAAATCATACTAATTTGAATTGTCTGTAATTAATATTTGTAAAATGATAAATTCAAACTTCTCCCAGAAATGTATTAGTTACTTAGCAATGTTTACTAAATCAAAACACTTCCTCAAGTTTTCTCAGAGGGAGAAACTGCAATTAATAAGTTCAGCTTCTTTATTCAGATAACACAGACTCACTTTTTATAAGTAATAGGAGGCAAAAACCAATTAATTTACAATAATTTAAGATACCTAATAGAATCAGTCAATAACTATAACTTTGATTTAATTACATTGGTAAACAGTTATTTTATTTATTTATTTCTTTGTTTGTCAAAGACGCCCCCACAATTTTAATTTTTTTTTGTTAAATGATAATTTTGCACACACCAGATGTTCACTGTTTAACGACCTACCTAGCTAATAATTAAAGATAATTTTGCTTTTAATTAAAAATACCACAGAACAATAAATAGGCATGTGAATCCAATCAAATATTATAAGATTAGTTAGTCAAAAAGGTTAAAACGCTGAAATACACAATAGACAAATGATCTAATAATTGCTTTGGAAAATCTCAACTCCCCTATCCATTTCACAACAACATTTGTGGCATAAGGCCAGATAAGATACATACATAAATATCCTGGTTTACTACGGCACCATTTGTAACGCGCACCCCCTTTAACCTCTACTACTCTGCTCTTACTTACTCTGATCCCTAAGTCCCCTTAATACTGCTCCTGCCACTGTTGACCGTTGGTTCCCGAAGAAGAAGTCCTCCGGAGTCCTCTGCAGCGCTCCATCTATGCCTCCATAGAATGTCTAAGATATGGTTCTTCCACAGGAGATTACTAAATAAAGTATGAGTACCTAGGCTTCCTACCTACTATTTTAGCTCAGTGTAAGTTAAATCTGTACTATGTAAAAGAGCAAATTGTGAGTACCTAAAATCACAGAAAATTCAAATCTTTGGCCAAAATGTGATCGTCTAGCCTAACAAATAGGACCCTTTGTTGTGAAATAGTAACCAGGATCTTTTCAGGGAGTCGAGATTTCCAAAAGCAATTAAACAACTAGAAAGAGTTAAAAAATAATCTATTTATTTATCAAGATTTGTAGAAATATTAACATTTGAGATTTAAAACAGATTTTAGTGAACACAATTTAACACAGATTAGAATATTAACAGTAATTGTTAATCTTAGTTTGGTTTAGTCAATATTTGACACAAATATGGTTTTAGTTTATTTTTGTACATAGTTTTGTATGTAGATTTTACACTCACAATTTTAGTTAGGCTCTGTGCCCGGTTATTGTTTTATTAGATAGATTCAAGTTTTCAATAGTTTGGTTTATTTTGGATTGTTTTTTAATTGGTTGTTTTAGACTCTACCTAACAATTTACTTTATTATGTAAATGACTTCAACTGCTTGCAAATACTACTGCTAAACTGTCTGTTTGCTGGTTTTCTACCACGCCAAACACCAGTTCCTAACAGATGTGCGTGCCATGTTCAAGACCTGACCCATAGTGAGAAAAGAACATGGCAAAGAAACTCACCGTTCGATCAGATATAGACCTATTCCATCAAATTGATCAAATGTTTGAAATTGATGCAAGCAAGTTGATTTATCAAGAACAAATGCAAACACAAATTCTAATCAACCTTGAAACACAAGTATGTAGGTGAAGCCTACACCGAAGTATGGTTCTGTAGACTACAGCAACTTTCCAAGATGCAAATCAGACTTTACCACATTTACTGCTAAGACCTGAGAATGATCTAGGGAGCTACCTTGACCAAATCGATGTAGTCAGATCCAATCCACTGGTATGAATCGTACCACGGCCTGCATTGCTTCAGCCATGATTTGCCCAAGCCATCTCACCAAAACGTTTCTCAAGCTATAGGTACCACTTTCACAGCTGAACTACTCAATATTTGCTGCTGTAGTCACATTACCGACACACTGTAGAATACTTTAGTTTGATAATCAGGTTGCTAACTCACCCTAATCCTAATTTAGACCGGCCGGTCAGCCCCGCAAAGCAAAGATTCCCAAGAAAACCACCGCCCGATTCCCGCCAAAGTCCCGAGTCCAAGTCCGCGTCTCTTCCTTTCCCCTCGCCCCCACACCCCGTTGCCATCCACCCCTCCTGGGTTCCCAGGTCTTTCAATAAAACCCTTTCAGGAATATTTTACATAATTTTAAATATTTTCTATCTGTAAAATAAGTATTTTAAATTCTTTACTGCTATATTTAATAGTTTTGCTAAATTATGCCTTTCCATAATATTCATTGACTGTATTATTAGGTTTTTGATGGATAACATTATCAGACTACTACGGGCCCCTCCTTGTTCTATCTACAGATGGCCATTGACCTAACTTTCTTCTTTACTTTTTTTTTCCTGCCGATACATTGGCATAGACAACTTTGCATACAGCCAACTTTTATGAACGTGGTTTTGTTTGTTTTAGAACCAATTGAGCAAACGTTGTTAAATTGTTGTAAAAAGATTAAATAGTTTATTGGTTGAGAAACCAACGTTTTATTTCTTTATTTTGTAATGTGAAAGTAATGGACATTATTGCCTGAAATAATAAATATTTATTGCAAAAAGGCGCCATCTAGCGAATCTCTAATACTACAGCAAAATTTGTTTAATTTTATTGATTATTGTACAACGCAAAGGATTATTATGTTCCCCTACATTTGTGAATAAGTGGCGGTCGAATTGCAAAGGCAGTGCGGACCGTCACAGTCTGAGAATCGGTCGTAGGCTAATTAATATGGCAGAACAAGGTTTGCCGAGTCAGCTAGTAAACATACAATATAGCCTATATACGTCCCATTGTAGGGCTACAGGCCTTCTTTCAGAGAAAGTGTAATAGGCTTAATCACCACACGTGCCCACCGTGGATTGGATATTTCAAGCGCTGAAGTATGTAAACAACCCAGACACTGATGTTCCTCACGATGTTTTCCTTCACAATTAGCAAGTCGTGTTGCTGCTATAACTTCACAAACGTACGTTAGAAAACAAAGTCATTGGTACATGCCGGGACTCGAAACCACAACCTCCCGAATGAGAAGGCGGCGTTCTACTGCTTCGCTCTTACATAAACACAACAAAACATAAACATCCCGGTTGGGTAGGTAGAGACCAGGGTCCACCATTTGTCACGATCCTGACATATTTCTTTCGCTTCATCAACATTCATTATCAAGGTGGGACGATTCCCTTACAAATGATTATTCCCAAGTTTGTTAAAAAAAATTACATAACAATACACTGGAATTATGTCTGTCTGCATTACTTAACATTTTTATTTGCGCCAATACATATTTCCTTGAATTAAAACTGTAGTTGAATAGGTTAAATAAGATCGATAATGTTTGTATGGACTAAATTGTCGAATTCATTTAAGCTATTAAACCAGTGTTTTTTTAAGAAACTGTATATTGGCGCAAATACAAATCTTAATTCAAGCAGATATAATTCCAGTGTATAATTATGTTTTTTTTAACATGTTTGGAAATAATCATTTGTACGGGAATCGTGGGCGTCAAATGGCTGATGATGATGATGGGAATCGTCCCACCTTAAGCTTTGACTACTAAGACATTTATTTATAAGTATTTAATTCCATTTGTATGTCAAGCAGCACACGATTTATTGCTAAGACTGAGGCTGAGACGGATAGGTTCCTAAGTCTTCATCACAAAATTAAAGTTGCGAACAGGCTATGCGGATACAATTAGATTGCATAAGTAAGTAAAACCTTTTTAAATGACTTCTGAATTTTGACGCAGGCTGCGTACTTAATGAATTTTGTCGTCTTGGTGATGTAATTGTTATTTGGTAGCCATTTAGTAACAAAAGAACCATATTTTGGTTCATATTTTAATAAATGACACTAAAGACAAGTGTAATTTATTACAATATGGCTCTTTTGAAACACTCCTCAAATGGATTTCCAATAATCTTTCCCTCAACCCAACACTATCTTAATAGCAATAATGTTTTTGTTAATAAAAACCACGGAGAACTTGCACACAAAATGCTTGAATATAATCGGAGAGGCCCTGTTAAAAAATAAATAATTTAATGTAGTAAGTTTTTTTCTCTAAGAAACGTGGTACATTAACGCGCCATGCAAATCGCATTCGAACTATGACATTACAACTTGCACGTTACACATTATAGTGTTACGTTTATCGATATATTCGATTTATCTCGTAAAAAAATTCAATGATAAAACGAAATATGATATTTTTTTCGTAAATATGTTTTTTTTATTTATTAGAGTTACATGATTTTTCGCATTTTTGGGATCCCGGAAATCCCGAAAAAAATAATTTTATGATGTTATTATTTAAATTTTTTTTTAGTTTTTCTATGTCTTTGTGTTATAAAAGCAAAGCCACTTTATTCTAAGTTTGACGCAAATTCCTCATTACCCTGTATATTTGTATATTTGTTTTTCCTGGTGTACAATAAAAATATTCTTGTCATATTTTTTATGTAACGCTGTAAGTTTTTACTTCCATACACATACAGAAACTAATGCCTTTATCCCAGAGGGGTAGGCAGAGTCCAGAGACTGCCAGTTGCCACGATCCTGACAGATCACTTTCGCTTCCTCAATATTCATTAGTCTGTTTCGGGTACTTTTTATTTTGCAAGTTTTTATTTCCCTAATATAAACAAATCTACGTTTTCTCATTGTATCTGAAGTGCTTCTTCTGCAATTTCCTTTACCAGTGCCGCGGGATTTATATTCCCTCGGGAGATAACAAAGACGTAGCGCGGAAGGGAAATTCCCTTTCAAATATTAAGTGGTTCTCAAGTGTTAAGGTTGCGCAAAAAGGAAATGCTCTCTTAATTCTGCCATGAACATGTTAACCTTTGCACAACCCAGTTACTTCACGGGCGGTTTTAAATGGTTTTAAAAACGGCTTAGACAGGCAGAGTCAACAAAGCCACCGTAGCTTCCAATGCAAAGTTATTTTTATTTTAGTTTCGGTCTTAACACTTTTTATAAATTATATAGAAATGGAAATATTTTTGTCAAATGCTATTGACTCTTAATGATTCTGAATTGACATAAGTATTTTATTTTTAATAAAAATATTATTATGATATTGCCATGCCGTGCCCGGTAAAATTACACTTTTACTTGTATGAATAATACCTACTTAAGACCTATTTACTGTAATTTATCGCAATAAATTGAATTGAATTGAATTGTTATTTTAGGGTTCCGTACCTCAAAAGAAAAAATGGAACCCTTATAGGATCATTTTGTTGTCCTTCCGTCCGTCCGTCTGTTGGTCAAGACCTTTTACCTTGGGAACACGTGGACCATACTCATGTCTATAGTCCTTTGAAGCTGTGAAAAAATTAACTTCTAAGTAAAAAAAAAGATAAAATAAAAATAAAAATAGTTATTACCTCATAACGTAAACAAAGTCTTAAATAACACTGTGTATAGCACCGCTACGTATACCGCCGATTATGCAGCAAGAAACGTATATTTCGACACACAAGGGAATGAAAATTTATGGGGTACTTTCCGTTGACTCAGATCTATGAAATTTGGCAATATAATACTACAAATGCAGGGAAAAATCTGAAAACATAGATTTGTAATCAAATCATAAAAAAATAGTCTGAATTTCGGGAAAAACTCGAAAAAACTGCGAGACTAAAAATGTGTACGGAACCCTCGGTGGGCGAGTTCTGCTCGCACTTGTACGGTTTTTATTTTTAATTTAGTTATTGGTGATTAAAAAAATTGGACAAGTGCGAGACGGACTCACCCACCGACGATTCCGTACAAATTTTTAGGTACTTACATATTATAAATAGTTCAGGAATCGAGTCCCCCGCTTTTTTCGAGCTTTTCCCGAACTTCAAAGATTAATTGCTTTGTAATTTAATTACAAATGTATGATTACAAATGTTTTCAGATTTTACCCTGTACCTGTAATATACGACAGTATTACTTGCCAATTTTGCAAATTTCATAGTTCTGGTCAGCGGAAAGTATCCTATAAATTTGGATTTCCTTGAGTGTCGACCTGTACGTTTGCTTGCGGCATAAACGGCCGTAACTTAGAAGTTTGATTTTTTCACTGCTTCAAGGGACTGTAGACATTCTGAGTACATGTTTTTAATTTCAACCCGATACCTACACGCGTTCCCGAGATAAAGGGTCTTGACAGACAGACAGACCGACGGACGGATGGTCGAACTACCGGACGGACGGACAACATAGTGTTATAGGATCACTTTTTTCCATTTTTCCTTTTGAGGTACGGAACCCTAAATAGATATTTCTTCTTTCTTTTGCGCCCTACAGTGGGACGGATATTTTTATGGAGTACATAACATTAAAAGAAGAATTTTAGAAATTTCAGTCTATACTATATGCCTCACTTTAGGGCACAGGTTATCTCTCAGAAAAAGAGAGAGAGAATGAGAATCTTGGCTTGATCACCACGCGTGCCTATCGCAGATTGTAAACACCTCTGTCCCTTAGGTTTCCTCACAATGTTTTCTTTTACAGCTAACAAGTAGTGTGATTCAAGTCTAGCCTAGAACGTAAGCTCATTTTGCCGCTGAAGGCAGAAAAAACCCACTCAACTTATGCATATTTACCTTGTCTATAGAGAGACAGGCAAACGACCACTTTACAAAAGGTAAGTACTGAACACGTCGCGAAAACGACTCGTAATGGTTTCCACCCCATATTTTATTTGACTGCCTCGTTGGCCTAGTGGTTAAAACGCCTGACTCACAAAACAGACGTCGGGAGTTCGATTCCGAGTGGAAATTGCAGTATTTGATTTGTACTAATAATGTCTGGGTGTATTTCCATGTTAGTGATGTTCTTGTCTAGTTACTACGGTATTGGGTATCCTAAATTGGGGCCAGAATAAGTGTTTGTGTGGTGTGCAAGGTATGTAGGCTAGGATTTGTAGACAATACATATTGGTAAAAATTATGGCTTTACCGCTTGGTTGTAGCTGCCGTGGTCACGGGTTGACTGAAGTGGTGAGTAAGGTCAATTATTGTAGTGAGGATAGGTGGTCTACCATCAAGTCACTCTGAGTATTTCACAGCGGGCCGACACACAACACTCACTACGTTCGCGGACAGGTCCGGTGATAAGGCGCCAGATTTGTATTTACTTAACACTGGATTCCACGTGCTAGAAAGCTTGAAACCAAGCTCTCTGTTGAAATTATTACATTTTTTATTTTCAATTGGTGTCCGAACGATTTTAATTTGAAAGACTATTTAAGTTTAGTGTGGTTTATGTGTCTATTTGATTGGTTCTAACGTTTATACCTTTATTCTCATATAACTCGTTCACTTCTCCAGCTTCCGTTACCAGGGGTTATGCCGCCTCGTAACCCCCGGTAACGTGACAAGGTTCAGGTGCGTTTGCTAGCTGCTCCACACTAAAATACCAGCAGCAGGCTGGTTGCGATTATGAATTATGCATAGGGATGTAAAGGGAACATAGTCACACATTTCTCTTTTGTGCAACAACAGCGCTTGCCACTGACAGTCTCGTTTCACAACTTGCGGCGAAATTTTGTTACAAAACTGTAACTCTATTTGGCTTCCTAAAACTCAGCGCACATTAAAACTGGGGCAGCACTATTGATAATATGTTTGGAAGCGTAACTAGTTCTAGTCTTAGTTAGACCTTACATTTCCGCACTTAGGCTCACAGTGAGTGGGCCATTGTATATAGCAAGAGCTGAGGCATGTAAATACCTCAGAAACTAGAGTTTCCTCACGATGTTTTCCTTCACAGTTAGTGAGTGGTATTGCCACTATAACTTCATAAATGTACGTAACTTACAAAACACCTAAGTTACACCATACCTTCCTGGATTGGAACCCACGACCTCCCAAATGTGAGGCCGGTGCCATGTGCCACCGCATTTTTCGAAAAGGTATTTAAAACCGTACATAGCATAGCACTAGTCTATTGAGTGTTTTTATTATGTCATAACATAACCCCAAAAAGAATTCGGTGGTCGCGCCGAGGCAGAACGCCTCGGATTCGGGGTTCGATTTCTGGGATGTACCAACTACTTTTTTTTCTAAATTACGTACATTTATGAAGATGCAGTAGCAATACCTCACGGTAAAGTGGAAGGAAAGCTAGTGAGGAAACCTTAGTATCTGAGGTGTTCACATGAAATGACCGGAGGGCACGCGTGATAATGAAGCCTATCCTCTCTCTCTAAGAGAAAGCCTGTGCCCTACAGTGGGACGTATGTTGGCTACAAAAACAAACATAAACATTAACATTTACATACAGGCACATACATTGCTTCTGGCCCCGCACTAGGATACCCTGTGTCGTGGGAACCAGAAACAACGACATCACAAACATGTAAACATCCAAGACCTGGGTTTTTTTTTGTCCCCAGCCGGGATTCGAACCCGGGACCTCCCGCATGGTATGCAGATGCACTACCGCTGCGCCACGAGGTCGTCAAAATCGGACAAAAAAACAAAAAATATTGTTTTGTTGTCCGATATGCTTAGCTTTTGGGTCGGGCGTTACTTTTTGATTGACTAGTATTGTCATAATAAAGCCCGTATATTTCCCACTTCAGAGCATATCCCATCTCTAAAAAGAGAGAGAATATGGATATAAACACCTTATATTGGCGATTTCATACAAATGTAGTTTGGTTTTATTTTACAAACGACATGCTGGATCGCAATGCAACTTTACCAATATATAGACAGAAATGGATAGAAATGAAGGTTTGATCGAGCTTGCAATTCAGAATACATGAATAAAAAGGAAATTAGAGCCTATAAGGCTTATACAGACTTCTAAAAGCTTAAATTTATTTTTTAATTTTTTCACTTCCAAACACTGTCAAACCTCTATTTGTGTCGTCTGTGCTTATTGATAATGTTTCATTGCAATCTGGTATGTCATTTGAAAATTAAAACTAAACTACGTTCGAATGAGAATCACCTAGTGAGGCGCCCTCCTAAGTACGACCGGAGGTAACGGTAAAAGCCGTAAGTCTTCATACATTTTATGACTATCTGTGTGTACCGCTCCCTTTCTTTCGCATTGCATAATAAATATGAATTAAAATAAAATTTATTTATTTTAGGCAGTACCTACCCATATTAGTGTAAGTAACAATGGTGACATAAAAACTTTGTTTTTTTTAATTAAAGTATCAAATTATTGAAATTTGAAGCTTTTCAAATTATTGAAATACTTTTGCAAGACTTTTGGAAGCGTATTTTTCAAGGTATTCCTATTCACAACGTTTTCCACCTCTTAAGTTTTAGAACTGCATTAGCAACGACGTCTTTGGCATCCGTCTTATCATTCGTCCCTTCCAATGTTGGGCTTAATAACTTATTTAATCAAAAATAGAAGTGGACTGTCTACCGTTTCAAATTAAACACAAAGTCTTTAATTAATCTTATCAAAGTTAAACTGCTCGAAAACCCATTAAAATGTTAAGCGATTTAAATTTTTGGTCACGCTTCTCCGTTCGCAAGTAGGTACGTGTATTGTAACAAAGTGCTTCTTAAAAGATGTCTTCGAACTGTGCTCGAGAGAGCTGTTCACACCTGAATCATGGCCTTTTTCACGGCAAAACAAAGGTAGGTATAAACGTAGACTAAACTTACGGCCTTATTTACAAAGATTCCTCTAAAACTAATGTAACACTGTTTATTTCTTCTGTGGCTAAGTCTTTGTTTGTACAATGGTTTGTATTCATTCAAAAACAAAAATTAAGAAAAGAAAATCCTTTCCTTGTCAAATCTCCACCACAGACTATTTTAGTCGGTGTTTTTGAAGTGTTTGAAGGAATTGAGCTTTTTTAAATAAGACCGTAAGACTGTCGTAGTCAGTATACGGCGGTGTATATATCCGTCTATCAATCTGGCGACAATAAAGCCAAAAATGGTCTTTTTCTTTTGTAACTACTGTTACTGTTCTCTGGAGTACAATAAATAATATTTTTATCATATCTTATCTCCTCTCATCTCCTGAACAGTTACTTACCTACGGGACTTACTTACCAAGAGGAGTATAAATTGCGTTATATCTGTATCAATCATTAACTCAGTTGAAATAGTTAAAAACAAGAAAAAACAAATCGAGGGCTGCGTGCTCAAACCCGGTAAGTACCCAAAACATGAAACTGAGATAATCGAGGTTAAAGTTTCAGAATGTCGTAAAATTTTACCATGAAATCCTACGACATCAGTGAAGTTTCACATAGACGCTCAATGTATCTGAGACTGTAATACATTATAACATAGTTGATACTGAGGTCTCCTATGCACTTATTTTCTTGAAAATAGAACAAAGGCCACCTACTTACTGGATTTTACCTATGAAATAAAAACGCTATTTTAATATTTATGGGTTTTTATTAAGAAAATAATGCAAAAATAAAAGTTAAAAATAGGCATTCTAATCGGAATCTTCCACGATTTTCGAAGAAACTGTCTTGAGGGAATCGATCCGAAGATGCAATTCTTTGGGGATAATTCCTTTCCTGCACATTGTTGTCAAATCTTTTTTTTTTGCTTCCGTTATGGGCAGTGGCTCATTATATAGTCGAGGTATGTCTTGGAAATTTTCCTGATCATTTTCAGGAAGGTGGGCGTTTCTTAAAGTGTTTGTCTAATCTCTTGGGAGAAGTCATCTGACGAAGTTGACCACTACGGATGGAGTAGTCGTTTCTTCCATACCAGAGGTTCTTTCGGAAGTTGAAAACTTCTACGGCCAGTTATACGCTGCGCACGCATCTCGGCCTGATCCCGAAAATGAGGATTCCAGAGCTACATTGACACGCCACTATACTGAAGACTTGCTAGAAGTCAGCCTGGACGAAATCGCGATGGCTCTTAGACAGCTTAAAAATGGAAAAGCCCCTGGAGAGGACGGTATTACAACTGAGCTCCTGAAGTCGGGCGGTAAACCTGTAATGAAGGAGCTCCGAAACATATTTAATGCTGTCCTCTTTGATGGCAGAACTCCGGAGGCGTGGAGTAAGAGTGTTGTCGTGTTGTTCTTCAAAAAGGGCGATAAAACCCTCCTGAAGAACTACCGACCTATTTTACTCTTGAGCCACATCTACAAGCTGTTTTCAAGAGTCATCGCGAACCGTCTTGCGAGAAGACCTGATGAGTTTCAGCCACCTGAGCATGCCGGCTTTCGATCGGGTTACGGCACCATAAACCACATTCACACAGTGCGGCAGATTATACAGAAGACCGAAGAGTATAATCGGCCCCTGTGCTTAGCGTTTGTGGATTATGAAAAAGCCTTTGACTCGATCGAGACCTGGTCTGTTCTGGAATTTTTGCAGCGATTCCAAGTCGACTGGCGATACATCCAAGTGTTGAAAGGTCTGTACAACGCCGCTACTATGGCCGTCCAAATCCAGAACCGGCAGTCTGAGCCTATCCCCATACATCGTGGTGTGAGACAAGGGGATGTTACTTCCCCCAAATTGTTCTCAAATGCATTGGAGGATATGTTCAAGACGCTGAACTGGAAGGGGTACGGCATTAACATAAACGGTGAGTACCTTTCACACTTGCGATTTGCAGACGAAATCGTCATCATGGCGGAAACGCTGCAAGATCTACAACATATGCTGAGTGGCCTGGCTGATTCTTCCCAACGCATTGATCTCCGGATGAACTTGGATAAAACCAAGGTTATGTTCAATGAACACATCAGTCCGGAGCCAATTGCAGTTCAAGGCAGTATTCTCGAAGTTGTTAAGGAGTATGTTTACCTCGGGCAAACCATGCAGTTGGGTAAAAACAACTTCGAGAAAGAGGCCAATAGAATAATACAGCTGGGCTGAGCAGCGTATGGGAAACTACGTCGAGTCTTCACATTGCCAATCCCACAGAGTCTCAAGACGAAAGTCTTCAATCAGTGCGTCCTACCCGTCATGACATATGGTGCCGAAACGTGGACACTCACGGTGGGGCTGGTCCACAAATTTAAAGTCGCTCAGCGTGCTATGGAAAGGGCTATGCTCGGGGTTTCTCTTAAAGATCGAATTCGAAACGAGGTGATCCGACAGAGAACCAAAGTCACCGACATAGCCCACCGAATTAGCATGCTGAAGTGGCAGTGGGCCGGCCATATCATCCGATGAACTAATAACCGATGGGGTAGACGAGTTCTTGAGTGGAGACCGCAGATCGGTAAACGTAGTGTAGGACGTCCTCAGACTCGGTGGAGCGATGATCTTCGCAGGGCGGCTGGCAAGAGCTAGATGAGAATAGCCGAGGACCGTGCTCAGTGGCGTGCAATAGGAGAGGCCTATGTCCAGCAATGGACAAGCATAGGCTGATGATGATGATGGGCGTTTCTTCTGGTTTTGGTCCTATGACTCTTTACAATTTCATATACCTGTATAAATCTGAACTCGTCGGACAAGTCGTAATTGAAAAAAACTTAATTTTTCTCGCCCTTCACATACCTTGACTTTTTCATTAAAATTATCTTTGTCTCTGTTTTTTATTAGCTGCTGAGCAAGTGTTTTCAGATCGAGCGTCTCATCATACTGGAATTCTCTAACTTTGTACGGTTCTACACTGTGTTTTTCACCATTGAGAGTCTTAACTCTTTTCTTTCTGGCCATTTTGAAAATATTTTTCCAATCCGATGCACTGTTTACCGATACGTTTCTAGATGCGTTTTCAATGCTGGCGTGCATGGAATCTACTTTCATATGAGAATGGCCGCTTTCGAGGAACTTTTGTTCTATGATGTCAATGTGGTTTACTGGGTTGTAGCTCTAAATGAAAGCAAGAAAATATTGCTTTACTTTTCGGGTAAAAGAGAGTAATGCGTTTATAGGGATTTTACCACTAAGTCATATTTACATAAAACACCAAATTACTTAGTGGAAAAATCAGTTAACGATTATTTTTATGTTATTGGCAGAAATTTAAAATTTAAAATGACCAAAACATTATGAGCTACATAACTATAACTACACATAAATGAGTATAGTCCGAAATGCATTTCATGTTTTGCTTTTACCGTCTACCTTAACATGACATAAAGGATTTTAGTACAGATTATTTTGTTGACTTGTTGTTTTTATTGGGTTTTCTAATTTGACAAAAAACGATCCAGGACCGCTATGAAATAACGGGTTTTACCTCCAGAAAGAGCGCGAAGAGTACATTACGACCAGTGGGTTAACTCGATTTTGACCTTAACTCGACTTACCGGGTTTGAGCACGCAGCCCTCGAAATATCGAACACGAAACAATTTAAACAAATCAAAAATTAGCAATAAAGAATATTATAAACAGTTGCAAGAATATTTTAGGTACGACGAGGCAGAGCACATCCACACACAGACACAATAAGACACGCACGTACACACACACACACACACACACACACACACACACACACACACACACACACACACACACACACACACACACACACACACATACACACACACACGCACACACACACACACACACACACGCACACACACATACACACACGCACACACAAACACACACACACACACGCTGCTATTAACTTTAAAACTTAAGTTGCCCCTATCTAAAGTTTGTCATAAATATAATTTAACTGTTAAAAAAATATATTAGGGCTGCCGAAAAACTTGAACAAATCGCATCAACTTAATTGGAAAGCGCTGGTACCTCTAACATAGTTCTTAAATAGTACAGGTATCAACGACACTTGCCTTATTTTTTGCAAATAAATTGATCAAACTAGGCTAAACCTTCATGTACACTCTTCTCATGAAAAGAAAACCTTTTATTTTTTATGTGAATATACCGTTACGTATATAAAGTTACGGAGGCACGTCGGCATCTACACCTTGCCAAACTACTCTTTGGTGTGATACGGACAAAAACCCCTTCTTATTTGTTCGCAAAGCTTGAATGGTCCACCAGACAACGGTATGTGCACAAGGAACGGATCCTGACACCGGCGCATCGGACCATGGCTTTCCGTGGTAGTTTCAGGTTTGCGGCGTCCAAGTGTTGGAACGACATTCCCCCTCCAATCCGTGAAGCGTCCAGTGGATGTGCTTTTGGGCGCAAGCTTAAAGCATATTTGCTGGAGCATCAGAAACCGCCACTCCCTTCCCTTCCAACCTCTCGCCGCAAAAACAGACACGAGCCTGTAATCGCATGGTAGGGCCAGGCAATATTGTATATATCTATATATTTTTATTTATTTTTCTTTAATTAAGTATACCTATATATGTATATATATTTATGTACATATAAATTTAATTATATTCATAATTTTAAACATGCTTTAAGCTGGCTATATACCTTTATTCGTTTGTGTATGATTTTATTTGAGTATATCGTAGTTTATTCAGTGACTTAATAAAAACAATTTAAGTATATGTTTCATACTGTATACATAATACGTATCCTATTGTATATAATTACTATTCTGTATTACATAGTATTATACTATATATAGTATTGCTCACGGTTGTACCACACCGCGGTATGTGACGCTCGCGGGGAAACTCCTGGCACTGACTGAAAATCAGCGCTGAAGGCTTGACCCTCAGCATACTGCTGAGTCAGTTGCCGTTTATAGCAGCAGTGACGCGCCGTGACCGTTCGTTTTCCTTTCTTTTTTATAACATTTTGGTTGAAATATTTTCTTTGTTGTTTTTTTGTTTTGTTATTGTGGCGTGTGCACTGTTTTTATAATAAATGTTTTTTCTTCTTCTTCTTCTTCTCAGATTGTGTAGCAGATGCTACGCCGCGTAGCAGGGACGCTGGCTACTCCTGCATGAGCTACGACGTAGCACAGACGGTGATGTTGACAAGACATATTGAGCTTATCAATTTCAACAATTACGCTAAATATACACAAACTACCTCAAAACGAGATTTGAGTAATATTTTATTTCTATCATATAGGACGTAGGAATACTACAAGAATAAATAAATTCAACCTTAAAATTTTGGTTTTTAATTCTAGTTCTTCCATTGAGTCCAAAAAAAGTTGCTAGGGAACCCTTATAATATGAAGCACATGACTCATGATTATGTGCTTCATATTATAAGGGTTGACTAGTAACTTATGATGTCATAGCTTACGTGAATTCGTATACAGTTAATGTTTTTGTATCTCTTGACGTACCACTTTGTGATCAGTCATTTTACAAAAAGTATTGTTGGCAGAGAAAAATATTAATCATGAAAATTAACATTTCACATTTTAGCATAGCCAGTCCACTGAGATCAAACTATTGTTCGCGTATTGACCATCATGTAGCACATGTTAGTGATAAAGACAATGCCTACTTTGTTCAATGTGCCCTGTGATTAGACGATAGGTTCTTATGAGAGAGCTATAGAATTTTTGAACTAAAACTTTCGTAAGCACCGCAGTGCACATAACTATCTTAATTCTGGAATTCAAAGACGAGCAACCATGTCTACTCGCCACGAATACGCCAAAAATATCATGTGATTCAGGAATTAAGGTAATGATTAACTATATAATGTTTCCTGAAGTGCTAATCTAATATATAAAAATCTCGTGTCACAGTGTTTGTCATCGAATTCCTCTGAAACGGCTTCAGCGATTCTTATAATTTTTTGTGTATATTTGCTAGGTCTGAGAATACGTCGTAGGCTAAGCAATAATTATGGCAAAATAACGTTTGCCGAGTCAGCTAGTAACTTTATGTCACTCTTGTGTGTATTTACGACTAATACAAAATGTGATGGTTGACGTCACGAAGACGTAAAACTAAAAATCTTTGGCTTTTGCATCTATGTAGTGAGATGATTTATACAGCGTCCAGTGACACCTTCACTCACACTTAATTGGTAAAAGGGACACCCGGACGCTGTAGTGCCAGGGACATTGTTTTTCAGATGGACTAGGCCTGCCCAGCACCTATAAGCATAGTCGGCCTAGCCCACAGGAAAGACAAGTCAATACGTGCGGAGCCAACCAACCCGCGGGTTCCCTTTCGATGTTTTCCTTCACAGTTAATGAATAAATATGTATAAGATAAAATACGTTAAAAGAAGACGTGCTTTATTGGAAAACAATTTTTTTAATTTATTTATATATTTAATACATTGTGTACGTACGGTTTCAGATCGTAGAAATAAATCATACGAAATTGTAAGATATAAAAGTACGTTTATTGTAAGAAACTTATGGATTAAAATACAACTCGATCTAACTATGGATGGACAAAGACCTGAATTGAGACAGCATACTTTAAATCCCGGTAATGCGTTCCCGTAGGATAATATTTATTTTATGATTAAATTAGATGGCATTGTGTGAGCGAATGTTGTGTTTTAAAAATAGATGAGCCTGTGCAAGAACCGTATAAATGGATTTTGTGGCAGTACGAAGCCTCCGGGAAGGCTAGCTTTAAATCAATTGTAATCAGTCTTGATTGAAATGACACAAAAAATTTATTGGGCTGATTTTGTAAACATCCGCAAACGAATACCCCAATTCGTTACAGGATTATCGCCTGAACGGGGCAGCCAATAAACTAATAACAAATAACAATAAAACAAATCCGGAAAGCAATGTATAACATTATTATGGGCAACAGAGAGCTGTTACCGCCGACGAGGGTCACTCCCACCACCTGCCCGTCCCCGATGAGTTATAACCCTGCCTTATTGCAGGATATAATTCCTCGACGAGCCAAAACTACTGTGATTAGACTAGATTTGCTGCTGGTTTCTAAATTTAGCGTGGGAAACATGCTTTAAAATTAGATTGGACTGACATCGTGTTATACCTTAAAAACGAGAAAAAATGATTTCTGGTTGTTTTTTCTATGTACCCTGACCTCCTCAGTCCTAACCGTGAAATAACAATGGAAATGTATTGTATATAAAAATATTTGTCTGGTTTTTATAGTTAAAAAAATGCTTTTTTTAATCTTTCTTATTGTTAGACATTTTTGTACACTATTTGCGACGGTGGCAATAGACGTAACTACTTATTCTACTTATTTAATTTAGTAAAAACTTACAGGAATCTGGCTGGACCTGAAGCTGGAGTCGCCAGAATGTCATGAAATATTCTTACGTCTTTTCCGATATTCTAAAGACGACGTATTTTTTTGCGCACTTTGAAATGAGTATAAATATTGCAAACATTTTTTGCATATTCGGTCCGTATTATCGTATGTGTCATTTGTGATGCGCTTCGGTCCTACTGGCCACAGGTATTGCTGCTTCGACTGCAAGCACGCTGTAGTCAAATAGAACCAACGAGTTTTAAAAAAATTATAAATAAATAAATAACTTCCACACAACACAATCACTTGTTCTGGTCCCAAACTATATAGGATGCCAGTCCAGTACATGACGAACATGAGAATATACACAAACTGTACAAATGTACGGCGTAAAAGCAGCTAACGGCTGGAAAAGGTCAAAAAAGTACAAACATATTTTTATCTAGATATTCATTGGTTTTCCTTTGGTTCCAAACTATGAATCTTAATTTTATTCAAAGCCACTAAAAAAACACAATGTTTTTTCGTCAACAATGTTTGTTACTACATTCCAATGCAAAAACTCACGCTTGTAACTCCGAGGGGTGCTAGGGTGATTCTTACCATGAGTACATAATTTCAACCAAAAAGTGCATCATCTCCAGTAGCGTATTAACTAAGCATGGTTCCATTGGAAACTGTTTTTAACGATTCAAATAATTCGTGGTTTTTGAGAAGTGTATTAAAATATATAAATAGTAAATAATAGTAGTTTATGTGACTGTCACATAATGAGGGTTATTAAAACACGAGCGAGATTTTAAAAAACGAGCCTTGGCGAGTTTTTTAATAGCATTCGCGAGTGTTTTAATACCAAGTTATGTGCAGTCTCATACACTACTTTATCTACACTCATAATGAAATTTTTGAAACAAAATGGCGCAATTTCGACAAAAGTATCTTGACATTCAATCGTCTGCACTCAGTTTTGCGCGCGCAATTTTAGGTATTTTTAGTTGCACTTTTGGTACCACGAAAATGAAATTAGGTTTTTTATAGAGTCAACTTTTGACATAAAAAAAAAACTTAAGTTATGTTCCGTGATCACAGCAACACTTTAAAAAAATAACTGTAACATAAAGTGAAAAATCTGAACTTTAATGTAACTTTATATTACACGTTTTTTTTTAATTTTCTTTAAAGTTATGTATTGTTTAAAGCCTGTCAATATGTGTTTACCTTTGAATTCTTAATTTGAAGATTATGATATGAGTGTAGATAAATGTATAATACACAATCAGACTTTGTGAAACATGACCTTAGTCATCAATGCCAGTAAAATAATCTGAGTAAAGGCGTGCATTTATTTTCTCTATTTCCCAGATCTAGATTTATTTTCATAACGTGCCCTTTGGTAGATTTATTAGCCGTATGTGACCTTTACTTTGTACTTTATGACAACCCCTGAGGTTTTATTAGACCTACATGGGCTTCACGTTTCTAGCATACAAACATACTTTAAGTAGAAATATGAAATCTCTACGGAAAGAACCCACAGAGATAATTTATAATGTTCGTTGGATTAAAAAATTATAGATAGTCTCGACATATGAATCAATTGGCTCATATTCGTCCACTGTTGGACATAAACCTCCCCCAAGGTACGCAATTCTTCCTATCCTCGGCCATTCTCATCCAGCCGTTGCCAGCAATCCGCCTCAGATCGTCGGTCGGTCACACTCAAACCTAGCATTATGACCATGTTATTTTGGTTCAATATTATGTTTGAATTTAAATTGTCAATTTCGGTAAAGGTTTATTTCTTGTCGTTTTGACACCATAATAATCTCGCTAACCAACAACCTGCTAATTTACTGTTAACTGCTGTGAGTTGGAAAAAGAGCATCCAAAAAAAGAACAATTAATAACAACAACAACTGTTGTATGCGAGAAACCCGGGGTTAGGAGTTAGACTGCTATAATCCAAAGAAACATAAACATTTTTCAACTATTCCCTAAAGTGAGATTGTGTAGTGAGAAATGATAAACATAATTTTTGTGCTTTTACATTTTTACAGTCCACGCTTTCTGTCACAGTAGTAAGTTTGATACGTTGGTATTTCGTTTTAGTACTGTCAGCCAACTTTGTTATGTTGATATTACCTTTTAGTACTTCAACGTAAAATTTAATTAATGTGAGCCTTTTACGTCTATATTATATGATTTTTACAGTATCTAGTCGCATCTCCGACCTGAGTGGTCAATTCCCTCTCGGCACTCACCTACCTAGATAGGTGAATTGACCACTTAGACGCTTTAGTGCCTGGGTTATATTCCGGTCTTGGATTTACGTTTTGTAGAGGTACTGCTGCTATGTATGTGATTGTGTAATGCCACGCGCTCACTGTGAAGGAAAACATCATGAGGAAATCCGAGACTTAGTTGACACTATATTTTCTGTTGCTTAAGCCGACTAAGCTGATAGGATAGTATAAGTGCTGGATAAACCAACTCGATATAAAAAAACACCGAGTGTAAGAGTTCATAAACCAGCATAGAGGAATGTTACGTTACTTAACCAAGAGCTAGCGATCTGGCGTAAAATATGAAATATAACACAATCTAGGAATAAACTAAATATATCTGACAAAGAATATTCTATATTATATTAATTACTTTGGAAAGCGAGCATGAGAGTATACCAGGAACCCTAAAAAGCGTACAGAGGAAGCCTCAACAATGTAAAGTGATACTAAAATCTATGTACCTATTTAGGAATAAAAATGTATGTTACCTAACCTTTTGTGGTTATCGCCTGCTAGCAGAATAAGATATTTAATTTTACTTTGTGCCTGTATGAAACTAAATAAAAAATAAAAATCCATCTGTCTATCCCAGTGCAAGACGTAACAAACAATTTTATTTAAATTATGTAGTTCCATGCCGGTTGAAATTTGATACATTCGTTATAATTTGCTTACCAGTTAATTTCTTGCATCACCTGTGGTTAACTGATAAAAAATGCTTATACCGTTAAGTCTGCCACTTTTCTATTATGTTTTTTACTTTGTGTAATAAATGTATTAATAATAATTTTGCATTGCACTCCGCATTGTATAATCATAGCATTCAGTTGCCACATCTTGCCCTTATGTATTCAGAACGGGATTCAAAGCCCGATTCAATGCATTTAACCTTATGCAAAATCGAATTGAGTCAAGCTAGAGAAAAAGACTGCTTCTGACCACGTAATGAATTGAAAAATTGAATACTTCCTATGTTCAAATGACGAAATGGAGGCGAGTGTACGCGAATCGACGTTAAGTGAACGACTGGAGCTGAGTATAACCGGTTCGGTATTAGGTTTTGATGAAGACTCAGCAGGTTTGACATCACAATGAATAAAATAAAACCATTCCATAAGGCACTCAGGAATATGTTACAGAGAAGCAAGTTATAATTGTGCTAAGACACATCTATGGTCCTGTTTTAGTTATTCGTTTTGTCTGTTGTGTATTTAGTTTTCTTTCTGTTGTTGTGCATATTATGTTACTTATCTGCTTATTTTGTTTCTGTGATGTATCTTGTAGGTATAATACATGTCTTTCTTCTTCTTCTTCTATTCAAAAGAAAATTGAGAATCTGTTTATTATTTTCGCGTGGTATCAAGTAACTGTGAATTGACTTCATCGCTGTGAAACCTTGTCGATTTTACAAGGTTTCACATCGATAACGTCGACAACGTCCGGTTAACGCTGAATATGGCGGTCGGTCGCTCGACGCGGAGTCACAAATTACATGGCGGGAAATTTACTCAGCCAAACTCCACGGAAGTTCAGACATCGTTTGAATTTAATAATAATCTCCATATTTAACATAATGACCGACCGCGTGGCAGGGCGATTTCCGTTTGTTGGGTTTAGACTAGCGAATGTGTCCACGGGATCATATCAAGGCAATGTGCTGTGACTATTTTCATTAGCTCGTACTGTATGCTGGTGCTAAGGCAGAAGGAAATACCCGAAGAATTGTTGTATGTACACAGCGTGTAGCGTAAATAGTGGTCCAAGCGTAAGGGAATGATACACGAGGTAGCTACAAACAAAATATCCAAATTTTAACCAATTTTACCCACAGTACCCAAAATTATATATTTTTTCAGAACTCTACCTTTTTTTTGTAGCTCTATTTTCTTTTAATCTATTTTTCGTGTCGTATGAATGCCACTATTTTAATGAGTGTTTAAAGAAAAAAAAAGAAAAAATATTTTTATTTTATTTCAACTTCTTTATTCAGAATGTAATGTAAATTAATGTGCCACTGCCTTAACTTTTTTAAATTAATGGGCACCACACTGGTGGTGTGAGGGGTCAGAGTTCCCAGGAACCGGTACCGCGGCTACAGAAGACTTATCGATACGATCGGCTTTGTTTGAATGGGAAACAAAATGATGGACTATCTGAATACAGTAATATCCCGACTTACGATATCCCGTTTTACGCAAATTCGTAGATACGCGGTTTTTTTTATCATCGCGCGCATTGGCGTGTTCTAACACGTTCCGTGAGGAATAACGATTCTAATTCCGTAAAACATTATCTACGCAGTGCAAATTTGGTTTATGACAAGTTTGGATGAGTTCCTCGTAGAATTATTTTACGTACGCAGTGCACATTATTGGTTTATCTTTAATTATGTCATCTAAAAGACCAAAAATGACACATGTGAACTTAACAAGAAACAAAAAACACTGTCTTTTGAGTGTAAACTAAATATTATCAAAGACGTTGAATCGAAAATAAAAAATTGTGAATTAGCAAAGAAATTTGACCTACCGGAATCAATACGTATTATAAAATGGTTATAAAAATAAAGAAAAATTACTGAAGCTGTGAAACGAAGCTGTGAATCTTCGTGAGAAGACGAAAAACTTAACTCGTCACGCGACATTGTTAGAATACATGAAGCCTTTGACATCAAAACAACTTTGATTGTTACTAATGTAAATTGTTTTAATTATCTAACATTTTATTAAATATAATTCTTCTAAATTATTGTTGTTTTTAGACTCTGGTCCCGATTACACAAACATTATACGTCTTTATATGCAAGGTTGAAGCTCGATTTACGCGAATTCGACTTACACGGTTATCTGTTGATCCCACCTATGGCGTAAGTCTGGGGTATTACTGTACTAGAACCGTGAACGAGACAGACTATTAAAGGATCGACTCGAAAGCCGGTAGTTGCCTAACTTCGGTGGAAAGAGAGTCAGTGCATCGTCGCATGCGCTACCACTAACAGCCACGGTGTTAGTGACTATCACATCTGGAGTGGAGTGATGAATCCTCGGGAAAGATGGTTACAACATTTATGTTCTTATGTTCTGTCTCTGCCTACCCCTCTGGGATACAGGCGTGACTTTATGTACGCCCGTATCCCAGAGGGGTAGGCAGAGACAGAACATAAGAACGATAAGAACAAATGCCTGAATCGACTTGAAATTGAAAGTGAAAATATTTTATTTGCCACAAATTTTACAACAATAATAAATATTACGAGTAAATTCTCTTTCATTCACATGTTGTGGTAAAAAGGAACTTCCACTCTGATTAACTGGTTGATTCGTTCAGTTGATTGGAGTGGAAAACCCGGTCACATTATGGAAAGTATTAGTCATGGAGTAAAAAATTAACCACGTTAATTTATCTTTTAACATGGCCTCTCCGAATATGCTAAAACATTTTTTTATGCAAATTCTCCATTGCGGGAAGAATTAAGGCTCCAGAATGATGGCTACCCAGCTCACTACGCCGTCATTTTGCGTCAGCATCGCGATTAACGATTAATACGCTGGTGGTTTTCAGCGGAAACTGAATAAAATCACAAGTTATTGACCCCAGATTCTAGAAATAGCTGTCACTGTTATTGGGATTTAAGATATTCACTTTTATAATCTTTTTGTTGCAGTAATCCGTGCTGAGAACAATTTAAAAATCTATTTAGAGGCTAAAAATTCCACCCATGCCGTGACTTGAACCCGTAACTTCTGGCTAACCGTGCCAGCGCTCTCCCAACTGAGCTAATGCGCAAATGCGTGCATCGGCGAAAGAATATAAATCATGTAGGTACAGCGATATCATTCCGGTGTAAAACTTAACTGCATAAAAGTGGGTACTCGGGGCTGCAAATGATGTAAATTACTTTAGCCAGAAATGTCGCTGCCTGTATGTAATACAGAAAAGTTTCTAAAGAGGTTCGAAATTTCGCCGATGCCTGCACTTGCGCATTAGATCAGTTGGGAGAGCGCTGGAACGATTAGCCAGAGGTCTCGGGTTCAAGTCCCGGCATGGGTGGAATTTTTTTCCCCTAAATAGATATTCACTTTTGTAATGAAAAATCGCACTACAAAAAAAATGTTTTGTTTTTTATTGATGGCGCTAGTCAGCTCAGGTTTGCCTCTTAACCTTCAAATTAGGCCTCTATGTTCCATTGGGCACTCCGCACAAGTGCCCACGTCCACGCGATCCGTGATAAAGATCACCAACTGATAACCGTTATTACGCCTCTCCTCGTATCACAATTCTAGGGTCAGCGGACTTAGGCATATAAGTCAAATTTTCATTAAATTTCATTGCTCTATACAACGTAAGGAATTACATAACATAACATAAACTCACGTCTGTATCCCAGAGGGGTAGGCAGAGACCAGGGACTGCCACTTGCTACGATCCTGACAGATCACTTTCGCTTCCTCAACATTCACTAGTCGTTGCATGCACGCACGCCTTTTTATCTTACCCTTTACTAATACATCCCCTATTTGGTCGAAATGAATCGTGTGATTTTAAAACAACACAAGTCACAACGTGTTTTTAAAATAACACTTGTCCATTTTTTTTATTAAATTATTTACACCTACCTATTGATTTCCATTAGAAAAAAAATGTAGTTTATTCATACAGAAATATTAATAATAATTATAATAATATGCCAAAATATTGCTGTAGTAGATATTAGTACCTATTTGAATAAAACAGTTTTTTTCTATTTCCTGACAAGTTGTAATGAAAGGACATGTGTTGTTTTAAAATCACACGATTCAAATATGTCCGTCTGGGTCGTCCCTTACCGGCCCTTCCATCCACATTCGCTCGATATATTTATTTTGTCAATATTTCTTCCTTCCTTCATCCTCTCCACATGTCCAAAACAACGCAACATTCCTGTCTCAATTCTAGTCACTACATCCTCTTTCAGTCCACAACGTTCTCTAATCACACTATTGCGTATCCTGTCGTTCAAAGTAAACCCAGACATACTTCTCAAGGACCTCATTTCTACTGCATTAATCCTACTTTCTTGCTTCTTTTGCCATACCCAAGTCTCGCTAGCATACATAAGTGTTGGGACCAGCACTCCATTATGGATAGCCAATCTAGCTCTTTTGGAGATGTTATGGCCACTCACAAAGGAGTGCAATGCACCGTTTACACAATTTTCTGCTTTTACTCTTCTTTCTATATCACCTTCACACTTTCCATCCCTGGTAAAAAGGCTCCCCAAATATACAAATTCTTTCACTTGTTCCACCCTTTCACCTCTAATCCTTATCTTGCACTCAGTCATTTCATCTTTTTTTTCGAACACCATTACTTTTGTCTCACATTTAATGTTCATTCCTTTCCTTTTAAACGCCTCATATTGTAGTTTCCTTATTTTTTTTAATAAAACATGTATGTTCAATTCATTGTTCAATGACCGCGCGCCGTTTATGTGATAGAGATAATTAAAATGTAAAACAATTATTATATAACAGGTTATATTCATGCATCAAAAAAGGTGTGTTTTAGACTTTTGTGCTTTAAAGCTTTGTTTATTTTGAAATTTACGTACATCTGCGAATATGTAGCAATACCACACGCTAACTGTGAAGGAAAACATCGTGAGGAAACTCGCGGCTTGGTTGGAACCGCACGTATTGTCTTTCCTGTGGGCTAGGCTGACTAAGCTGTCAGGATGGTATAAGTGCTGGGCAAGTCTACTCCATCTAAACAACAATGTCCCAGGCACTGCAGCGTCCGAGTGGTCCCTTCACCCATCTAGTATGAGTGAAGGTGCCACTGGGCACTGTATAAATATTCACTTTACGTAGATGCAAAGGCCAAAGTTTTTTTTAGCTTACCCCTGGTTTCTCATACACCATCTATTAACCTAGGTACTGTTAATAGCTATAAGTTATTTTTTTGTATGCAGTTTGGCCAACTGACAACTGTTAACAATAGATTAATCTATTGCTAGTATGCGAGAAAAAGGGGCCTTATCTCGTAAGAAGAAAGTTGACAATGTGGCCAAGCGGTTCTGTAATGGAAGCCGAAATCCTGCGAGGCCTTTGAAATACGTGTGCCCAATATTTGACTTAGCAATTCTTGTGACCCTCGAGCCAATATTGTATTAGGTACCTACCACTGAATATCTTGAGGGTATACCTAAGCCGCGCGGAATGCAGGAATTCGTCGCCGATAGCCTTTGTTTTCAAGTTTACTAGTGAGGAACCGGCATTTTGTTTCCTCCTTTGTCCGCACTTGATTATCGTAGGTGTTGATAATTTGACATTACTGTTTGAAGTGGGATGGGTACATATCCACCACGATGAATATAAATAGGCCTTTGTTCAATATAATCTACACTCTTTTTAATACCGCGGCCTCAGTGTAGGGGAAGCATTCTCAAAGCGGGTAAGCTAAGCTTCACGGTACGAAAAAGACTAAAGTATAAACAAATTAATTTTAGATAGATAAAACCATTTATTTGCATTTCCACACACACATAGATACAGAACATATAAAGAAAATCACAGAGCAAAATCGTACAGCAAGTAAGCACACAAAAAGAGTAACAGAAATAAGCAAACACAAATCAATAGACAATACGAGAGAGCATTTTGTGGGTGTGGTAAAAGCAAAGGGGCTCTGACTCAGCATATGCTGGAGAGGCAGACCACTCCAGCGCTGGTCTTCCGTCAGTACCCGGTGGTATACCGACGTGCAGCACTCGGAAAAACGAATAAATTGGCAGTAATTTGGTATTTCAATGTCAAAATAAGCATACATTAAATTATTATTGCATTATATTATTATGTGTACATTGTGTAATATTATATCGAGTAAATACATAGATTGGATTGTAATCAAATAAATTTCCTATTTTGGCTAAGAGTACACATAAAAGAATGCATTGTCTAATTCTAATTCTAATCACTAGAAAATAAAAAAATACAATAAACTCATTCTCCTAACTGCGAGTGTTTTATCTCCAAAGTGCGTGCGCCGCTAGAGTGAGCCGATTGCCTGTAATTGGTCGGCGGTCACTCCTTCCAGATGCATTCACAACTTTATACTGTGCGTGTACAGAAGTCTTACCGATTTGAATGCTCTACCTGGTTTGTGTGTGCCTTTCCTAATTGAGATCAACCAACTTGTCACGTCATTTCAAAATTTCGCGATTCCATGACTTATAAAAACGGCCAAGAGGGTGTCGGGCCACGCGCAGTGTAAAGTTCCGTAGAAAGAGGGGTTTGTCTGTTTTACAGAACTAACTACTTCATCAAAGTAATTTTCACTGGATTTTGTACGAGATTTTCCTTTTATAAGTTGGTCGCCTATTACTCGTTAACCTGTACAGCCTACTTAGCCGCGATAGTTTTCCTTTTAAGTTTATAGAGACGCCCTACTGTGACAAAAAGTTGCGATTTTAAGCTTAATATTTGAAGATTTGATGATGAAATCACGAAAAACCAATATTTTTTACAATTATTTTATAAGTAGCCATAAATTTTGCGGAAATTCCGTTCTCCATAAGTCTATCATTAAAACCGTAACAAACATAAACACCAATAAAACTTTCCATTTCGTTTACACGACGATCCCTCTTGTTCATTTATTGCGACACTTGCAAAGTCCTCAAGGCATTTTGTCACAAAGTTATAAATAATCCGACGTCACTGCAAAACAGTTGAAGACGGACAAAAACTGGGGCTAATTTGAAACGAACTTTTCGAAACGAGTCATTTATATTGTCTGGAGACAGGGCTCGATAAGTCTTCATTTCAAAAAAGGCGACGATGCAGAAGCTGATCTTTGCGCCACTTTATTTCACACTTTTTCCACTTTCCTTCAGCTTTTCTTTTATCAAACACTGTATCAGATGTCTGTTATAAAGATAAGTTTACCTTTCCCACGATGTGTTCTTTATTTTAATACATAAAATAAAGAATAACGCCTCCAATATTCTTCATGATAAAACGAATCGTACGTGGCAGAAATATATCAAAACGAATGTTTTACTTATAAAGATTTTATTACTTTTTAAGGTTCCGTACCCAAAGAGTAAGGGACCCTAGTACTAATACTTCACTGTCGATCTGTCTATCTGCCTGTCACCAGACTGTATCTCATGAACTGTGATAGCTACAGTTGACATTTTCACAGATGATGTATTTCTATTGTCGCTATAACAACAAATACAATAAACAGAATAAAATAAATATTTAAGCGGGGCTCCCATTCAACAAACATGATTTTTTCGCCGTTTTTTGCTCAGTAATAATAATGGCTTGAAATATTCAAATGTTAAAAACCTATTTAGAGGCAAAAAATTCCCCGAGTAACCCACTTTGCAGTTAGGTTAGGCTGCAAGTGATGTAAATTGCTTCGGCCAGATGTCGCTGCTTGTACGTAATACAGAGAAGTTTGTAAAGAGGCTTGAAATTTCGCCGATGCCTGCACTTTCCCATTAGCTCAGTTGCGAGAGCGCTGGCTGGCCACGGTTAGCCAGAGGTCGCGGGTTCAAGTCCTGGCACGGGTGGAATTTTTAGCCCCTGAATAAGTTATTAAAATTGTCCTCAGCACGGGTTAGTGCAACAAAAAGATTATAATATTCAAATGTTGTGTAGATGCCCTTCGTGCATACCCTTCGTAAATGCAAATCGGATTCGCGCACGAAGGGTATCTACACAACATTTGGATATTGTAATCTTTATATATTATTATATATAGTCCTCCCCAGATTATGACCTTGGAAAAAATAATTTAATTTTGTTATAGTGGTCCGATAGGGTCATTTAGAATTGTAGAAATTAAATATGTGTAACGTCCAATTGGTCCCAGTTTTATTTGGTGAACATCTAATCCACACTTTTGGAGACAGAGAACGGAACTCTTCAGTGGACCGCAACAACTTAAGCCTCATAGGCGCAATCCTTTAGTAATTGGTGTAATATTCATTATTGCATGTACACCAGGAATCGCCATTTGATACTTGAACAATATATAATATATGATCAATGTAATGTAAGTTTAATGTATAAAAACTGACTCAGAATATGATAATAATTTGGAGTTGGTGCCGAGCTGCATGACTAGCATATACATTCTGGGCACCTTATGGTATTCCGAAGTTGGTTAAATTTTTTATTTATGAAATGTTAACACCCACTTTATTCTTCTGTATATCAATCAGTTGTTCAGTCGTTTCAACAAATCAAATTTAACATTAGCAATGAAAATAAAATATCTATCAGAAAGTGGCGGTTTTTGCTGGTAAATTCGAAGAACTTTTGTAAATGAAATTGCGAAAAAAGTTAAAATTGTTCCAAGTTTTTTGGAACAATTTTACTGATATTGTTTTTGCTACTTTAAAATTTTCACTATACTATTTTTTTTGTATTGGCGATTAGAATACCTTCTTTTTGAATCTATGAGAGAAATATTAGAGATGGAGAAAAATATATGTTACACCCTGTACATGCGTTTATCAGTGTGATATTGATTACTCTCTCTGTATTATTCTCTTAACTCCAGTAGCACTGACCTTTTACTTGGCTCACAAGTGCACAGAGTCGACAGGATTTAAGTAAAGATAGAACCTCCTTCCAATAGGGTATGTATTAGCGAAGGGCAAGATAGAAAGTACCTGAAACCAGCGTGCGTACATGCAACGATTAATGAATGTTGAGGAAGCGAAAGTGAACTGTCATGGCAAGTGGTAGTCCCTGGTCTCTGCCTACCCCTATGGGATACAGGCATGAGTTTATCAATCTAATCTCTTTCCAAGTTTTTAGCTGCACATTATCCGATCCATTCCACGTTTTTTCTTTTTCATTTTCATAGGCTGGCCACAGGAAACTCCAATCAATATCGTTCTTAACTACGGCGACTAGTTTCAACAGTGGTATCGGGTTACTTGTCGTTAGTTTTTGAGGGAGGAGTCTTTTTAAAAAAAACTTCCAAGAAGCCAAGAGAGGCAAGTTTGAGATAAAAATCTGCTATGTAACCGATACAACAAAGATTATACTATCTTAATTGCCGACAAACTCTGCGTGAAAAAAAAAATTGGCAACCACTTGTGCTCGTATTATTATTTATATGTAGTACGAATTAAAAAGTAATGCATAGATAATTTTCTATCCTTGTAATAATCAAAATCTTGTAGCTTTGTAATCAGGTTTCATGAGGCTCCTACTTTGCAGATTGTTTGATTTTTCTTTAAAAGATTGTTTTCGCAAAAATTAACAGATTTCGTGCCTCACACGACTATCGAACACATAGGAAATGAATCAAGTCATGTCATGTGAAAAATGTCATTCTGACTTTTTCACTATTTTCAAAAAGGTTAGATAGATAGAGAAAACTTTATTGCACAACCAGGCGAAAAAATTACAAATAATTTCTTATATCTAAGTAGTGGTATACAATTGGCCGTCTTATCGCTTAGAGCAATCTCTTCCAGACAACTTTTGGAAGGAGTGGATTGCAGGAAGAATATAGTCTACAGTATAGGATACAGGGAAAACCCTTAACCCTATCGTCTTTGTTTTAGGCTCAAATTGGAGCTGACTAAATTGTCCCGAGGGATTTTTTTTTCAAAGTTTTGATATGCTTCTTCGTTTCCAAAATATCGAAAAATTCTTTTTGCACCTTACCGCTCTCGTGAATACTTTTCAGCTTTTTTCGAATATCATATTGTCACAACTCTACAAGATATAAGGGGATCGCACTTTTCCTGAAATCGGAGCTTACCCTGAAGCGAACGAAAAGACATTTCCAGTGTCAAAAGTATCTTACAAACCTTTCAATCATGAATCTCACGTAAATCTCATGAAAATAAAACCATGGCTGAGAACTGAAAATCTAGCACAGCTCTGGCCAAAAACCTTAATGGGAAAAAATGAAAACAGTGCAGTCATCATCATAATCATCATCAGCCATTTGACGCCCACTGCAGGGTACAGGCCTCCCTCGTGGTTTTCATAACCATAAGGGGTTTTGCCATAATCGCTACGCTTGGCAGGCGGGTTGGCGATCGCAGTATGCAGTTGGAATCTCAGGAAGATGCTGCTGCCCGTCTCCTGGTAATTTATTTCCTTAATCGCCTAATGCAGCAGTGCAGTATTTCCTTTAAAAGCGGCCGTTTTGGTATGAACGCTATCTAGTAAAAGATCCTTGGTTCACGGCCGATTGAACCGTGAAACCGTGTGGTGCCGGATTAAGAATAGCGTCACTCCGTTTCCTTTCGTGGATGTCGTAACGTAAAAGGCGAGTAAGGAAATCAATTACCAGCAGACGGGCAGCAGCGTCTTCCTGAGATTCCAACCGCATACTGCGATCGCCGACCCGCCTACCAAGCGTGGCGATTGTGGCAACACACCTCTTGGTTATGACAACCACGAGGGAGGCCTATCGTCGCCCTAATTCTAATAGGTAGTATCTCAATTTTGGACGAAACTGACTTTTTGGGTGTTTTGGATAGAGTTGACAAAACTACATCGTTCTCTTTCGTCACTATTTAAGCTTTGTATGAAAAAAAGAGAGATAAAAGACTTGACGTAATACGTCGCATCTCGAATCACGGAATTATTAGTGCGAATATGCAGTAACTCATCATTCGCCATACTTAATTGACGTTTTGCAGATCGCTGCGGCATAAAAGTGTTTTATATTTGGATTCATTACCATTTAAGGTAAGTAACAGATAGTAATTTGTAATTTATATTCTGAGCTATGTTTTCTGATATTATTTAGGCACAACATTGTCTTTATGGGGTAAAAAAATGTGTTTAAAAATTACTGTTGAGATACTACTTTTTCGAATAAATTTTTTGAGACTTAGTATTGAGTTAATTCTTATTGAGACTAATTTAAGAACAAATTTTGTTTCTAGTTTTTTTCAGTTTCGCGAAATTTTGTCTTAATTAAACATTTTAATATTATTTTATTTTAATATTATTTTTTTCATAATAAACTGTATGCTTTTATTTTTTTTTATTTTTAATCTTTTCAGATATCTACGTGCAGGTCTAATTGTCATCAAAATGGACATTTTTCAATCGGATTCCGAAGATGATCAGGAAATTTTAAAAGCATTGAGAGAGTGGGGCGTAACAGTTACTGACACTGAGAAGAAACCTATCATAAAGAAAAAATCCAGTATATAAATTTTAGAAGATGTTGTAATCTATACCGAAGACATCCCGGACATCAGCCTGTATGAGGTTAGGATGGCCCTGAAACAGCTCAAGAATAACAAGGCACCAGGAGTGGACGGAATCACATCAGAGCTCCTGAAAGCGGGTGGAACACCAGTACTTAAAGTCCTTCAGAAGCTCTTCAATTCCGTTGTGCTCGAAGGAAAAACGCCAGAAGCATGGAACAGAAGCGTGGTGACGCTGTTCTTCAAGAAAGGGAATAACTCTCTATTGAAGAACTACCGACCCATCTCGCTTCTGAGCCATGTTTATAAGCTGTTTTCGAATCGTCTCGAACGCAGATTTACTGACTTCCAGCCTCCGGAACAAGCCGGTTTCCGAAAGGGCTTTAGTACCATAGACCACATCCACACGCTGCGGCAAATTATACAGAAGACTGAGGAGTATAATTTGCCATTCTGCTTAGCGTTTGTGGACTATGAGAAAGCCTTCGATTCGATCGAGACATGGGCAGTGCTCGAGTCTCTCCAGCGTTGCCGTATTGACTGTCGGTATATCGAGGTGCTGAAGTGCTTGTACAACAGCTCCACCATGTCCGTCCGAGTACAAGAGCAGAATTTGGGGGTAATTTCATTGAGAAGAGGCGTGAGACAGGGAGACGTTATCTCTCCGAAACTGTTCACGAACGCACTGGAAGATGCCTTCAAGCTTCTGGAATGGCAGGGACGCGGCATCAATATCAATGGCGAGTACATCACGCACCTTCGATTTACCGACGATATAGTAGTCATGGGAGAAACGATGGAAGACCTCGGCACAATGTTCGAAGACCTCAGTCGAGTTTCCCAACGTGTGGGCCTTAAAATGAACATGGACAAAACGAAGGTCATTGTCGAACGCCCGTGTTTTGCCCACCCCAATAACATTGGAGAACTCAATTCTCGAAGTTGCAGACGAATACATCTACTTAGGACAAAGTCCAACTAGGCCGGTCCAACTTCGTGAAAGAGGCCAATCGTCGAATCCAACTTGGCTGGGCAATATTCGGGAAACTTAGAAAAGTCTTTTCGTCCAATATACCTTAATCGCTCAAGACAAATCTATACAACCAGTGTGTGTTACCAGTGATGACTTATGGCACTGATCTCTCACCATAGGTCTCATAAGAAAGCTCAAGGTCACGCAACGACCTATGGAAAGGGCTATGCTCGGAATTTCTCTACGAGATCGAATCAGAAATGATGAGATCCGTAGACGAACGAAAGTCGTCGACATAGCCCAGCGGATTAGTAAGTCGAAGTGGCAGTGGGCGGGGCACATAGCACGCAGAACTGATGGCCGATGGGGCCGAAAAGTTCTCGAAATGAGACCACATATTGGCAAGCGCAGCGTAGGACGACCAGCCACCAGATGGACAGATGACCTCATGCAAGTGGCAGGAAGACGCTGAAAATCCATAGAGGAGGCCAATGTCCAGCAGTGGACTTCTTGTGGCTGAATGATGATGATGAATTATTAAGAACAGAATACGTTAAAACTTAAATATGTAGTGCTGTTTTTTAAAATTTAATAAAGATTTTAGTGATAACATGTGCTTAATTTTCAGTGCGAATTAGTAGTAACTCAGTGAAATAGCTATGCTAATAAAGCTCATCTCATATATTACACTATCTGTAAGAATTAATGTTTTTTGCATAACAAATTATGACATCTATTTAATTTTTAATATCATGTTCAGAACTTACCTTTTATTGTTTTCTAACAACTTGTAAGAAAAAAACCGTAATTTTAGCCTCCTCAAAAGTCGTCAAAATTGAGATACTACCTATTAGAATTAGGGCGACGCTATGTCCTGCAGTGGACGTCAAATGGCTGGTGATGATGATGATGACAAACCGTGGGTTAAAAGATAGATTTGTTTCCCTTCAAGGGGCTGAAAGTTTTAGTGTTCGATATTAATTGCAAAGTGTATGCAATCAAAATATAATATTTATGTATTTACAACATTCATGATTTATAACGTTCTACCGCTCCGCTACCACCGCACTGGTACATGCTAGGAACAGAACAATCAATCCATTTGCGAAAGAAACTGTTGCGAATTACGAGTACTTAGATGATAAAATGAATGATACAGCACTTTATAAGGAACAAAGTTCTAGTCAACTTGTGGCAATGAATGATGAGTTCTCGGAAATGTCTGATCTTAACTTTGCAAAACAGGGTCGCTCTTAGACTGTAGTGATAGAAACACAAACATTACTTTTACTCTGGATAAGCAAGTATGATTTTATGACTGGGTTAACGCTGGTTTTCCCACTATTATAAAATGTTAACGTGATGCTCGGATTATACGTTTTTGCAAAGAATAAAAATCCAAAATTTCTATAACATTTGAATGCTAGTTTCAAATTGCTGTACAGTAAACTTGTGACGGACCAAGCTCCGTACAAGTGCTCACGATCGTTAATATCATGTTGAATTGTGTTCTGCACGAGAAGATTAAGGATGGAAGCTAAAATAAACCGAGAAATGATAATCGTATACTTATATAGGGATTGTAAAACATTTAAAGAGCGTATTATAGAATCGGATAAAGCGCCGAAACGTATTTGGTTCCCCGACATAAAATAAAGCTAGGTATATTTTGTTTGTATCATTTGTAAACATTTAAACAGTTCTTGTGAAATATTGCGTTGTCTTTTCTAGATTAAATATTTACGATAATTGAGATTAATTACAACGGCATCTATTTTGCGAGATGGCACAACTAATGAATTATGGATTGAAGAAAGTTTTTCACCTAAAACCTGTTACAATACATGACAGTTCATCGCTTTGTTCGTAGGTGACGCTACCGGTCTATACGCGTGGGTCTGAATTCATTCTCTAATAAAACAAAAACAAAAAAAAGTGCATCCGAAAAGCTTTTGTTTTGTAGCATTTGTAAACATTTAAACAGTTCTTGTAAAATACTTATTGCGTTGTCTTTTGTAGATTAAATTATGCAACTTGTTTTAGGGATGGTTTACGATAATTGAGATTAATCACAATGACATCTCTCTTGCGAAATAGCATAACTAATAAATTTTGGATTGAAGAAAGTCTGTCACCTAAATCTAATACAGTACATGGCAGTTCATTATTTTGTTCATAGATGACGCTTTTTTAATTCATTCTCTAAAACAAAACAAAAAAATTGCATCCGAAAAGCTCGGTCATTCAGGTACTAAATAAATAGGGAACTTAAATCATATAAAACTTTAACAAAACAACATAGACTCACGCCTGTGTCCCGGAGGGGTAGGCAAATGTCGGGGACTGCCACTTGTTGCGATCTTGACGGATCGCTGTCGCTTTCTCAACATTCATTGGTCGTTGCTTGCGCGCGCGCCGGTTTCGGGTGCTTTTGTCTTGCCCTTTGCTAATGCATCCCCTGTTTGGTCGAGGTGTGTCCGTATGGGTCATCCCTTGCCGGCCCTTCCACCCACATTTGTTCGATGGATTTGTTTCCTCCTCTCCACATGTCCAAACGAACTCAACATTCCTTTCTCAATTTTAGTCACTGCATCCTCTTTTAGTCCACAACGTTTTCTAGTCACACGGTTATGTGTCCGGTCATTCAAAGTAACACCAGACATACTTCTCAAGGACCTCATTTCTACTTAAAAAACGTAGAATTTAGTTTTTCATTGAACTCTGAACGTTTTCTTAGAAACATTATTTTACGAGATGACTCATATATATTGATAAACGCTTCATATATTGTAGGCGTTGCGTTCATACGTTGGGGAGTGACGTCATGGTCTGAGGTCGAGTTGTATGCCGCGTTGTAGTGCCACGTGATTGTATTGACTTTTTGACTGTTTGTATCGTAGGGAGTGTATGGTCGCGGAAGAAAGAGATACCACGTTTGTTTGCCTTTGGACGTGTCCTCTCATACTTTATTAAAGTTTTTCTTAGTGCAAGTCCCCATTATCGAATATCTTCGCATAAGCTCTAGAGTTAGCTCCATCTAGGAGTGAGTAGCGTATCAGTATTAGTTCTTTGTTAATACGATATTAACCGTTTGAGTGGGGGGGCGCCACTGTTATTTCCGTCCGGTTGACGCCAACCAAATAAATCATTATAACGCTTCAAATCCCAATTGTAGATAAAGTAGAGTATGTTTAGATGAATATAGACTGAATTAAAGAGATGTTGTTCTATATACGAGATACGAAACTTTGTTATTAACAGAAACTAGTTTTTCGAAAACACCACCGCGTCATTCAAATGTGCGTTGAATAAATTGATAAAAGGATTGTAGAAAAATAAATCAATCGGGAAATATCGAGATAAATAAATAGAAACTTAATTGACAATATAATTGCAGACATTAAATATTAATTTATAAAATAGCATAATATTAAAGTTCTGAAATTGATTGAGAAGATAGTGGCGCGATGTGGTACGAGTTTGACGAACAAAAATAGAATTACCAATGTTGAAGTCCTTAAATTAATAGCAATAAGGAATAAAATTCTTAGTTGGCGGGATTTCGTTATTGGTTTCGCGAGCGGGAGAAGTGGCATCATATTAGGAGGGGGCCGCGAGGTTATAAAAGCTGGGTTCGGGAACTATTCAGCGCTTTTCCGGAACAGAAAATTGAACAGTAAATACGTCTGCTGCGCTCGTAGGCAAATTCGCCATTTTGTGAATTTACTATTAGGGAGTTTCGTTTGTATTTAAATTCGAAAGTAGGAGAGTGGTTTTGGATTTGTAACCTAACATCACCTGTGGGCATTGCGTCCCAGACTATCAGCTCTGGTGTGAAGTTTCAGGTTCTGAATTACTTTCTTAGCTAGGGAATGAGATTTGAAAGTGAAGTGTAAGGTTAGAAGCGGCCTTCGATTCCTAAACCGTTTGTATATTTAGCTAGAAGTTTTCCGCGTAAAATAGGGTTTTCAGCCTTAGTAATTAGGGTAGCTCTCGCGAAATAAAAGTTTACTAATCCTTTTCCTCCACAGTACTACGTTTATGCGGAAGTAAATTTGTGCAAAGGATAACTCACGGTGACAAAGGTATGCTATGGATAATCCGTGTGTCTAGCCTTTGTCAAATAACCAAGGCTCGGCGGGGGCACACGAGATGATCGATATCATTCTTGCGTCATAGCTTTCTGAGCCTTTGCAGACATTTAATTCCACTTATTACTTTAGCTTAATTCCACTAGCTAGTGGTAATTGAGTTTCAGTATACAAACGTGTGAATTTAGAGCGAATTCACTTGGGAGCCTTAAGAAGTTTAAATTAATGGACTAAGGAACCCAAAATCTAGCTCTGCTTACTATGCTACGGCTGAATCTGAGTCTGCTTGGGTTGAAAGGTTTAAAGAATCCCTTCACCGGAGGCGTTCCCAATTTAATTTAATAATAAAAAAGTAATACTAACAATAATTTTGAATTGAGATAATTACATTAATTATCTTGTTTGAAGATTGGGATAAAATGCTTCTTGTGAATGCGGTGTTAGATCTTCTTCCGTTAGCATACGTGGTGTAGCAATTTTCCCCCTGCTTACCCTGAGTGACAGACGATTCTAGCTCTCTGGCACTTTGCACCCATAACATATTTATGTATTATATTCCGAATATTCTTACCTTGCGGGTGGTTACCGAACCCATAAAACCACCTGCGCATACACATCCTAGGCTACACACTCTGGCCGGCCAGAAAGTCTGAAAGCTAACTGAGTCAAGTTACCAAGTAATTTGAAACAGTCTGGTTTTCCGGAGTTAGGGAGGATAGAAGTAGGAAATAGCTGTGACTAGGGAGACACCTTAGGCACTCACGCATACACACGATTAAATGTAAATGGGGTTTGTTTTGCTGAAACAATAATAATTTTAATGGGTGGTTAAATATATTAGCTTACGGGGTTGGGAAAAATTAGGCAGGCTCCCCCTTTTATTTCAGGGTATCCAGTTGTATGATGAGAGTAAGTATTTCCCCAAGTCCCCACCATAACAATGCGGTCATTAGATGCGTTTAAGGTTCATTTAATAAAACTAAAATAAGTGAAATTGGTGCTTCCACAATGTTTTGTAGTGTAGTGATATTGTGATCAATATGTCGCAATAGGTTTAGTGTTCAATAAATCTGTTTCCAAACCCGTCTGTAAAAGATAGCGTTAAGTAATTCTCTTATCACCTACTCATAAGGATGTAGATGTAACCCCGCAAAATTCCGCGTCGCGCTAATGTAAACCTGCAAAACTCTGTTTGACTAAAAGATTGTGTTCGTTATTTAATTGTGCGAGTCTTGAATTAGTAGCTACTAAACTAACTGCTTATCTATGTCTCTGGTCCTCACCTTAAAACTAGGCGTAAAGGTTGGTGCGTTTCATCCACACGGTGATCATTTCAAACTGAGGAATAGGTAAAACGAAACGAAAATATTAGCTTCGTAGGTACCTATCTTTTGACCTTCGGACGGGTCATTCCACTATTGCAGAGGTAGGAACAATTTATGTAGGTGCGTAGATACTTTTCCTTCCGACCGTTGTTTCTTTAGTATTATTGCATTTTAGGCGCAATATAGGGTGAATAATATATAGGGTGGTCAAAACACGGATTATTGTTAGGAATTGAAAGACGTTATGGGACGTTAGGGAGTAGTTAAGAGCCACTATAGGCTTTGTAGTAGTAAGGCTATATTCATTTTAAGTATATTGGCTTAATACTCTGCTTAATCTCATAGTTGCGTGAGCGCGGCTGGATTGTTTCAGTGTTGGTAAGCTTCGATGAAGTCTTATTTCAACGTACTTTGTGCATTTGGTTATTACCTCTCTCACACTTTCGTCTGCCAATGCATAGTACTGCTGAACATCCCTTTGCCGTTTCTTGCGTTAATTGTGTGAAGCGTCTTGAGTCTTAAGATCTCTATACTTGCTTAAAGCTTTTATTATGTTTGACTTGTCCTTGAGTGGCATCTCATAGTTGCGTGAGCTCGGCTGGATTGTTTCAGTGTTGGTAAGCTTCGATGAAGTCTTATTCCAACGTACTTTGTGCATTTGGTTATTACCTCTCTCACACTTTCGTCTGCCAATGCATAGTACTGCTGAACATCCCTTTGCCGTTTCTTGCGTTAATTGTGTGAAGTGACTTGAGTCTTAATATGTCTCTGCCTGCTCAAAGCTTTTATTGCTTCTATTATATTTATTTGTATGACTTATGTCTTTGGGTGACATTTCATGGTTGCGTGGGTTTGGCCGGACTGTTTCAGTGTTGATAAGCTTCGATGAAGTCTTATTCCAACGTACTTTGTGCATTTGGTTATTACCTCTCTCACACTCTCGTCAGCCAATGCATTGTACTGCTGAACGTCTCTTTGCCAATTCTTGCGTTAATTATGTATGTTTTCTTAAGGCATAGACTCGGAATAATGAATCATTGTATTCTTATTTCTAGTCAGTCATAGTTTTATTATTTATAAGTATATATTAACAGTATAACGTAGTGGTGGCCAATCCCCATCCACGGTAGATATAATTAGCACTATCGGCTAGTAGATAATTGAGTATTGCACTCTCTTCTTCTTATCCAATATTATCTACTTAGCTGGCTAATAATGTCTGCCTTAACCGGCCTTTGGTAGGGGACGTTATACTAAAACACTCACATGTGTAGTAGTATGACAAGTAGTTATTTCAAATATTTTGCTACTATAATCTTATTTTATTTACATGGAATTTATTTTATTTAACCTTTAATTTATTGTCTTCTAAACTTAACTTCTTTATTTAAATTTTCCTTCTTTATCCCAATCTTGTCTCGCTTCTGCTTATTTAATGTTGCTTTATTGCTATTTTAGTTTCTTCGAATCTTTCTAAAATTTACCTTTTCTAATAAACATTTGATTTGAACTGAATGTTCTTAGTTCCACTTTTATTATTTTAACGGATCTCTTACATGCACTCATTACTCAATCTCATATCCTAAAAGTTCTTGGGTTATTAATACGTTCACAATGAAGGGTCCTCACTAGACTAGACGATCACAGTTGGCCATTGGAGTGTTTTGCATCATAGTACTTTTCTCCTTACTATCGGGGTCATACGTTTAATATTACGGGGTTGGGGGTCACAAACTGATTAATCTTCACACTTTATGCCAATCTTCTGTTAAATGAGTGTAATTCACACTGACAGCTTAATGCTGTCTATGTGCTGTTGACTTAACTGGGCGTTTATTTTTTTCTTGATACTGCCTTAATCAAGATCTTGGCTTCGGTTCTGTTAACGTGTTATAAGGCACTTAATACAATTGACATTGGACAATTGCATGAACGCATCAATTTAATTTTACTGCCGCTTCAAGTCAAGGCGCGAAAGCTACGTATTAATTATTCTAGGCATCAATTGAATGAAAAACAGTCGACATCACATCAACCTTTTTATAAGTGCACTGTAATCAATTACGTTAAGGGTTGTAATTACGTCACTGTACTAGAATGCACAAACAGAATCGTTAAGGGCGATAATTACGTCACTGTACTAGAATACTGTACTGTACTGTAATCACTCGTAGCCCCGGCTGCCTGAGTGATCTTAAACGATCACGAAGGTTAAGCAACACAGGGCGCGTTCAGTGCATGGATGGGTCGCCGTCTATGCCTAACGCTAGTGGCATTTTTCCGAGCGGTTCCGTGCTTCGCAAGGCACGTTAAGCTGTTGGTGCCGGCTGCCGTCGATAGATGGCAGTCGTTAAGTCAAGTCAGAGGCCTTAGGGCGGCTTGACAACTTCTGACAGTAGACGAGCCACTAGTCTACAAGCCTCCACCAATCCGGACTTGGCCCCCGTGGTGGAGTATGGCCTATACCTTCCTCAGGGAAGAGACCCCTCGGTGGGGACATAATGGGTTGATGATGAATGAATGATGATGACTAGAATGCACAAACAGAATCGACGTCTTAAGGTCTTTATTTTGGTTGAAAAACCCCATAGCTTTTTACATGGCTAAGGCACAGGCGAGGACGTTGTGCTGTCGACTGGTAAATCTTCATCAGTGCCCTGTCTAAGTTTGGTAGTACAAGTTGCCGGAGAACTCGCCTTTCACCGAGTCAAACTCATCAGAGGCAAGTCTTGTAATTACAAGTGGAACTAACTGCACATTTACTGGTCAATGACTGTGGTTGAGACAGCTGCAGAATGCCAGGACCGCGGACGGTATAACACGGTCATCTCGTTCGCGACTCAAATTAAAATGACACCTTTCGTGACACAAAATGACGCATTTCGAATAAAGCGAGTATGGGTGGAACGCGACTTTAATAATGAAGAAGCGAAACGCTTTTTGGTTAGTCATTGAATATTCAGAAACTTTTGTCTTCAATTTCAGGTCTAAAACGTAGACAGATAGATATAAAACATTTTATGGAACATGAAATATAAATTACACAGATATAAAATATTTAAGATGTAATTTAAAAAATACACAAATAATTTAGATCATAAAAACGATAAAAATATAAAAGGTGGAAAGCACACCCTCTTTTGGAGACCATCCCCATAACTACCTTTATAGTTGCGGACTAATGAAGATGCTAGCTTTGCTGTGCATTGCTGTGCTATGCTGCTAAGTACTTAAAAAAGCCAAAAATATAAAAAACCTTTACCAATAATTATTATTAGACGCTACCATTCTCTAATATCTGTCAAGTAGGCATCCTAATGTTACTGTGATACCAACATCGTTTGCGAATGGCAAGCGATCTTCATGACGATCTTAGGAATTAAATGAGTGCTACGTTAGTCTTTCTTTTTTAGGGTTCCGTAACCGAAGGGCGCCAAACGGGACCCTATTACTAAGACTTCACTGTCAGTCTGTCTGTCTGTCTGTCACCAGGCTGTCTCTCAGGAACCGTGATAGCCAGTTGAAATTTTCACAGATGATGTATTTCTGTTGCCGCTATAACAACAAATACAAAAACGGAATAAAATAAATATTTGAGGGGGGCTCCCATACAACAAACGTAATTTTTTTGCCGTTTTTTTGCTCGTTATTAATAACTGCAACAAGTAGACGCTTGAAATATTCACAAAATATTTAGTTCTATATTTAGTTCAAAAATAAATAATTAAATTAAAATAAAATAAATTTTTAGGGGGGGGTCTCCTATACAAAAAAACGTGATTTTTTTGCCGTTTTTCTCGACCTTTGTGTCTAATATTGTATAGATAGTATGGAACCCTTCGTGCGCGAGTCCAACTCGCACTTGGCCAGTTTTTAGCATTAGCGCCCCACACTCTGTGGTTATTCAAGTCATTGAACATTATAAAAAATAAATAACTTTTATTTTCAATTTCAGGTCTAAAATAGAAACACTTTTTTGTACATAAAAATTAATTACATAGATATAAAATAGGTACTTAAGACCCTATCATAGTTCCGAAAAACCCACAAAAATGTAAGATCAAGGACACAATAAAAATATAAAAATGGGAATGACAAACCCGCTTTTGGAGACTATCCCTCTTTATAGTACCTTTATAGTTGTGTGCTAATGAAGATGCTAGCGCTCCTGTGCTAGTTAAGAGGTAAGGTGTTGTGTTGATGTGTCTGAGAAATTGAGTCATTGCTCTGAATATGGATATTTAGAAATGTTAACTTAGTTAGTTACCCTAGTGGTTATAGTTAATTTTGACGTCCTCGTGGCGTAGCGGTAGTGCATCTGCATACCATGCGAGAGGTCTCGGGTTCGAATCCCGGCTGGGGACAAAAAAAAAACCCAGTTCTTTTATGTTTACATGTTTGTGATGTCGTTGTTTCTGGTTCCCACGACACAGGGTATCCTAGTGTGAGGCCAGAAGGAATGTATGTGCCTGTATGTAAATGTTTATTATTATTATTAATTAATCAATAACGCCAATTTTTGTAAACCGCGCTCGTTCTCGTAGACCCTTATTGTTATGTTTGTATAAGAAATAGTATATAGACATTTATTTTTGTTAAAACTATTGGATGTAATATAAGACAATACATATAATTTAATTATTTTATTCTATATACAACATGATGTGTTATCACACTATAAATAATAAAGAACTAAGAATTGAAAAATAACATAACCAATAATTTAAATAGAAAATCGAGGCCAAATCGCTGCCTTCGGCCGGTAAGGTCCCTAGAAGGCTGACAGCATTACCCCGCTAGCATCATAGCGAGGCTCAGCCGCTGACCGAAATAGGCACCAGCCCTCGGGTCACCTGACACATCGACCAGGCGCGACGAAATCTCTTTAAACAGTCGCCGCGCTTCCGGCCCCCCCCGCCCGAGAGTCCACACCAAAAGGCACAAATATATAGCTTTGTCCTAAGCCCGTATATTTGCACCTTATTACTAACAATTTTACTAACTATCGGTCTGTTAGAAACCAACTTTCAAAATCTAGATTTTCTTCTTAGGAACTACAAAAACAGAATTTAAACCATATTTTCTTATTAAAAACAAAATCTACTTCAAAATATTAAAAAAAAACACTAAAAAGAGGTCATATACTTTTTATTGTTTCATGCCTTGCTATAACATTCAAGGCATAACATGACAGCGTGTTCCAAACAAAATATTTTTTTGCAAATGGCACAGTTGTAACACGTTTTGTGGGACCTGTCACGGTGTTGTAACTTACCTATCTCTTTATCGTAATTTTTCTTGTATTTCGACAAAATTTTGCCCATAATTTAATATATTAGTGAATATTTATTACAAATAATACTTGTTATTAAATTAAAGCAAAATCTGAAAACCTATTATTCAGTATCGATAATTTGACAACTTCTAATAATTCAAAAGTTCATAATTGTAATTTTACAAATCGACCGTGTCGAGTTTTAAGATTGAACGAAAAGTAAATATAATGTTGATAATTTCAGGCTTTTTATTCTGCTACTTACTTTTTATATAGCTTATTGAAACATAAGATAGACTCACGCCTGTATCCCAGAGGAGTAGGCAGAGACTAGTTGCTGCCACTTGCCACAATCAGGATCAGGACAGATCTCTTTTGCTTCATCAACATTCATTAATCGTTGCATGCACGCACGCCGGTTTCTGGTATTTCAAGCACATCCCCTGGTCGAAGTATGTTTGCCTGGGACGCCCCTTACTGGCCCTTCCACCCACATTTGCTCGATATATTTCTTTCGTCAATCTTTCTTCCTTCATTCATAAATCCAAACCAAAATACCATTCCTTTCTCAAATGTAGTCACTAAATCCTTTATCAGTCCACAACGTTTACTTACTGAAAGTGGTTTAATTATTTATCGCTACTGAAGAAGCCGTTCTCTGGTATTGCGTTTTTTTTTTTTTTTTCAATTACACAGACGACAATAACAAAAATAGCGACTTCAATAGGTTACGATTTGACTTCTTTCTTCTCGGTTCCATAAAAGAAGTGGTGAAAATCCTTTCACAACTCGTGAATTGGAAAAAGGGATTCCCCAAGAGAACTACCTGTACTATTTAAATGAAAGATGGCCGCAGAACAGGGGAAACAAGTTAAAAAACCTTTCCAGGAATAAGTTAGGTATTTTACGGTTCCCTTTATTTCTATGACCAATAACTGCATAAACTCATACGGGAACTGAGGCGAAAATAGAAAAACAGCCAATAAAAAGTTTAGAAAAGGCCTTATAGAGAAAGTTTCGTGCAAAAACATACATAAGTATCTAGCTTCTTTTGTAATCCGAGTAGCAATCGCCATCTAGTGTAAGCGGTGAAAATTATCAAATCTATTTATGTACAATGTTGCTGGGAATTTTGCAACAGAAACACCTATATGAACATGAAGGCTCTGTTTAGCCTACAGCGCCACCTCACAGATGGCGCTGACGTATTAAACGAATTTACTCTACGTGAGGTGTGATTTCCTAGAGTTTTCGTTTGTATCACGTAGATGGCGGTGGTATTCGCAATTTTTTGAAGTTATTCATACAACATTGAGATATTTTCGAGATTTTTAAACAATAACGAGAAACTTCGGCTGGTAACGAAGTTTTTCGTTACTATTTGTTTTTAAAGTAATTAGTTAATTAATTAATGCATGTCACATGACTGCCTGTTGTTATCTCGGTTTTGCAATATTATATTGTTTAGTATTCCTAAATACTAAACAAATAAATAAATAAATAGTGTCAGTACAAGATTATGTTTGAAGTCCAGTGATAGTGGGCGTTGACGTCTATATACGTACTATTAGCGAATTCTTTCCTTACTCTTTACCTAATAGTGATATATATTATTGCAATTTGATTTGGTAATAAAAACTTGCATAGGGTACGATAAAAAGTACCCGAAAGCAGCGTGCATGCATGCAACGACTAACGAATGTTGATGAAGCGAAAGAAGTCTGTCAGGATCATGACAAGAGGCAAACCCTGTTCTGCCTCCCTCCCCGGGATACAGGCGTGAGCTTATGTAACGTCTCAGTGTAACGTATATATATAAATTACGCAATGACAACAATAACTAGTTAGAAGGACAGAAAAACACATCGCACCGTTTTCCCAAGGAAGATGTTATTTGGTAATAACATTTTACGTTTTCCTAATGCCCTACTATAAAGCCTTTTTTCCCAAGTGGACCCAAAATGATATCATAAAAAAATTATAGCTCTTCTGTACTGTGCAAAGAATATGTCGGATATTTATTTTCATATTTCCAAGCAATTTGTAGTTGTCAGAATAAAGTATTCTATTTAAAAAAACTGACTTTATTGGCTACTTAGGTTAACACAAATTGAAGATACCTATTCATTCATGTTCAGCCAATGGCCTCAGTTGTCGGATCAGCCACCAATATAAGAAACCACAGACCAAGAAAATAACAAACCAAACTACGAAAATAAAGTTTTCCATCTTATGCCAATAGAACGTTCTTGATTAGACATTGCTCCTGATAGAGATGCCATGTTCTGGTAAAATATGAGACAGCCTATCTCAATCGTTCCTCGTCCGAATAACTCCATAAAATAACAATCCCATCTTCCTAATATCCACTCCTATGGGTAATGTAACGTTCCTTCTTGAGCACTTATTTTCATGTTTTCTTTCTACTCGTATTTACAGGTAGGTATACGTATTGTATAGATCTTTTTTCCAGAAGTTGACTTAACATTGAAAACTTAAGTTAATTTAAGTTAATGTAAGATAATTTTTAACCTACACAACTGCCACAATTTCCTCAATTTATTTTGAAGTTGATGAAATAGGAGGTAGTGATTAGAATTGCGAAAGGAATTTTGCGTTGGTTTGGACATGTGGAGACGATGAAGGAAGAAAGATTGAGAAAATAAACATATCAAGCAAATGGGGGTCGAAGGGCCGGTAAGGGACGACCCGGGCGGACATACTACAACCAAATAGGGGATGTATTAGCAAAGGGCAAGACTAAATAGTACCCGAAACCGACGTGCGTGCATGCAACAACTAATTAATGTTGAGGAAGCGAAAGTGATCCGTCAGGATCGTGGCAAGTGGCAGTCCTTGGCCTCTGCCTACCCCTCTGGGATACAGGCGTGAGTTTATGTAGGTATGTATGTATTATTTTGATATCCCATATGCTCAGATGTACTTTTTGACAAAAGACTATACCTATAAATGGTTAATATTCATTCGAAAACTAACTATCGGGCGTACATCTATTACAAAGAGAACTGCGAGACTTTAGATGAAAACAACATTCAAATACAATAGTAATATCTATTGTACAAAATAGATATTTGAGTTTTATTTTACTACCTACCGTTCTGTTATTACTTCCTATGAACAGCCTGCTGGAATTGAAACGGCAATAGAAATACCAACAGACTACAGGGCCGAGTTTCATAAAACTCCAATTCGTGGTTTAATCTGACAATTCTAGGTGCATTGCGTAGAAGAGTCAAATTGTTAATCTGTGGGTTAATTGACTTTGCAATGTACGTGGAATTTTCATAGTAAACCATGAATTTTCGTTTTATGAATCCCGGCCCGGGACGCATAATGTGACTACTCGGGTCAATCTAGTAGGAAATGCTTTCGACATGAAATCTGCCGCATCGCGCAAAATTGTAATTAGAGTACCGTTATTGGAGATTATTATGTAATATTATTAGTACAGAATAATCTTCAATTGTTCTAACGATAAAAGTATTGAACAATTAAGTGCCGTAAAACTGGCAATTCGACTGACCAATTTAAGCCGACGAATCTAAACACCTAACCGTTACAAAGCCCAAAATTAAAGCGAAGGGATTGGCCCCGTTACTGTCGACGTACCGCGTTCGGTGTATCCAATCAAAATCTCACATGAATGGACATCGAAGAGCTTTCGTTCGGTTTCAATTTCATTCCAACTCGGTTCGCATACTCCTCGCTTAAAAAGATTTTACAGTCATAGCTACAAAGTTGTCTCTCCTTTACTGAGTCAAAACGTTATATTACATAAACTCACGCCTGCATTCCGTAGGGTTAGGCAGGGACCAAAGTTTGCCACTAGCCATGATATTAAAAACCAATTTAGAGGTTAAATATTCCACCCATGCCGGGAATTGAACCCGCGACCTCTGGCTAACCGTGCCAGCGCTTTTCCAACTGAGCTAATGGGCAAGTGCAGGCATCAGCGAAATTTCAAACCTCTTTACAAACTTCTCTGTATTACGCACAGGCAGCGATATCCGGATGAAGTAATTTACATCACTTGCAGCCCCGAGTACCCACCCTGCAGTTAGGTTTTACATCGGAATGATATCGCTTTCTTCATTTCAAAAACCCATTTAGAGGCTAAAAATTCCACCTATGCCGGGACATGAACCCGCGAGCTCTTTAAAATTGTTTTAAATTTATCTTCAGCATGAATTAGTGCTACAAAAAATATAAACTTGCCATGATCCTAACATTCCTCTTTCGCTTCATTACCGTACCAATATTTGGTTTATGTACGCAAGTTGCCTGAAGTGTGTTGCTGAAGTGAGTAGTTCTTAATTAGGACATGTTCCTTCCCTAATCTTAATTGATTGATTGGATCGGTTTCTCCTCGGTGTCTCCGTGGACCTAATCTGAGCGGATTCGAGGCTTTTCTACTGAAATTAGTAACATCACTCCGCCCGCCTTGGGAGATAGTATTTTTAGAAAACCAATTTGTTTAGTTAAAGCTGAGAATAATCCTGTCTGAGAATGCGGTGTTACCGACCATTTATATTCAGAGAAAAATAAGCGTTTCTAATCTCGGTACCCACATTTGTGCGTTATTTTGAGAGTTTTTGATTCATTATTAATACCATAACTAGAAATAATTCAGAAATACTCAGCCATACGACTCATATGCGAGCAGTCTAAACTTTGATATTTTGCTAGCAAATTATGCGTTTGTATAAGAGCAAATATTCACATATCCTGTAAAAATAAGGAATTGTGAACCGATTATCTGGTGACTAATAAAACCATTCCCATATCTACAATTTTGAATGTCACGCAAGCAAAGCTTTTGGCATTTTGTCTTCGATTGTACAAGACTAGCTGTCTTCTACTATTGTAGACAAAAAGAAAAAAAACCTATCTTTGACCAGCGCGACCCCTGTTACGATAACGTGAATACATCGCAAGTTATTTTATTGCAAATTATATTTTATTATTTTGTCATGGGAAGGCATCTATTTTAAGCGTCATGAGTTTCATACAGATTCGTGAATTTATAAAAAATCGTTATACGTCGATTTTTATTTTGCTGCTCTTTTTACTACTTTTCTAAATTCTAAATTAATTGGTGAATAATTTTTAAGTAATAATTTCGCTAATACCGTTAAAGAATCTTTTTTAACGTATTTTTAAACCACAACCAGAGGTTGTTACGATTCTATAATTCTAATTACAATTTAGTAATTCGTTTTCTTTCTGTTGTTGTTCATATTATGTTACTTATCTGTTTGAAATAACAATCCCAAATTTGTTTATTTTTCAAATACATAAGGCAGTTGGTAAATCGATATATATATTTTTTCATATTATGTTAGTTATATATCAGTGTACAGGAATGCAATACGTTCAACGTAAAATCTGCACGTTTTAGTCTTATTCATTGTTTAGCTTTGTAATTTACTTATTGAGTAACAATACATAATCAATGTTAACTTTGATCAGTAAACGAAAGGAGTGTATAAATGGTGTTTGCTGCACCTTATACTAAGTCAAAGTTTGTAGGATAAGAGCCAGTTATCTCTCTTAGTATAGCAAGATAGACTAGTATTGAATGTCATGGTAGCTTAATGAAAGTAAGTTTTAATACATGTTATGGTCAGATTCATGTGCACTGCCATATCTATAATTGAAACATTATTAACTGGCTACATTTGCAGTTTTAAACTAACAGATTTTCATCTCACTTCAGTAATTAAATTAAAAAAAAGCAACAAAAGTTAACCCCTCTGTGTCAGCCCTACGAAAACTTGCTCTTGGGACCGGAAATAATGCTATCATTTATCAATTATTCTGTACAATACAATACAATACAATACAATGTCTTTATTTGTCAAATATGGGTGTTTACATGCAGATGGTTACAATTATATTTTACGTTCGCCATATTTTGCCTCGCGGCGTACAAATATCGGTGTTCATAAATCTAGATTCGTGCGTTAATATTAAATGTCAAACAATGGAAAAAATATTACAATGTCATTCATAATTTAAAATTGTCCTAAATAATACAATTTCATCGATATTAACAGGTATTTAGACGATAAATTAATGTTGCCATATTAATGCAAAAAGTTATTTCGAGAAAAAATCTTCTATCTTATAATAGCATTTATCGCATAACAGTTTATACAAACTCCGTTTGAATTCAGTTAAATTTAGTAATTTTAGACATGTTGGGATACGATTAAAAATTTTTGGCGCCATGCAAAAAATACTTTTTGTCATTAGTGTAGTTTTGGCAGCATGTAATCTTAGCCTAGTTAGGTCGCGCTGACTATGGTGGCTACTGTCTGCCAATATGTTTTGTTGCTAAAGATAAAATAAGATAAGAATATTTTTTATTTTATACCGGAAAAAATGTTACGGAAACAGCAATGACAAAAGAAAAAATACAATTGGCGGCCTTATTGCTAATAGCAATTTCTTCCAAGCAACCTTATATCGGAGAATTTGCCGAAGGAGAAATAGAAACTAAATGAATTTCTTTTTTTACCAAATTAAATAAAAAAAAGCAAACTATTCATACCATTTTTTTCCAAAAACCTTCATGCCGCTCTCAAACACTATGTTAAAAAAAAGCTATGTTCAGTTAACGTAAATCTATAAAACAAAACCTCGAGGCGATTTAGGTCAAGTGAAAAACGCCCCCGTAACGAGCTACCATCTTATGTATTCTGAGCGTATAAGTGTTGTAGTAATTAACGTGCAAAGTAGAGTGATTTATTGTTATGCAAAAACATTTTAACCAAATGAGACGTCTTTTATTTGCACGAGTTTCCTCCAAATTAATTTAAACGTTTAAACAAGGTATTTTTTTGTCGGGAATCCCATTTACAAATAGATTTGTGTAAGTAAATGCATCGGAACTCTTTTGATAAAGCTTACAAACGAAATTGAAAGCTTTAGATTTGTTTAGTTTTCATTTGAATGCAAAGAATGAAACATGGCAAATAAGATTTCATAAACTGATTTATATCACAAAATTTAATTGCGATTGCGTCTTTTACCAGAGTCAACTTTTACGTAATTGGGTCTTTCCACCGGTCTCTCATAAGAAAGGGACAATTAAGGCAGTACAAATCAGTCAGCCAGTGTAAAGCTCAATGTTTTGTAGGAAGTAGTCTGGTTCAATAAAGACTTTCTATTCCATGAATGGATTCAATTCGTTTGATATGACGACACGTAAGTGCTGTTTTCATGAAACAATTTTCTCGAAAACCAGCTTAGGGAGTATGTTTTGCATATCGGGTACAAGAAATATAAAGTTTTTATAATATTTAACTTGCAGTTTGGATACCGATTGGTCAGTGTTTCTTTTAATCTCAAAAATACTGCTGAAAGCAAGGGATTTTCCCGATATTAATAATTATTCACCTAAATTAAACTTGTTCGACAAATTCCCTTTGATCGTAGATGAAACGCAATTTCCAGGCAATTTTCTCTGTGTCTTACATCATAATAGCAGCACAAGAAATTGCATAACTACTAAGTAAATAGTTTACTTGAAATTAAAATAAGTAGTAAATAGCGCAAATAATTATTTCAAAAAGCCAGCGTAGGCATATATAAACTTTATTGAAATTTCTGGATACTTACCTACGCTCAGTGAAAAGTTTCACACATCAAACGCTAGGGGGATTATTTTCGAACTCCTGGGGTTATTCTGGAAACTATCCAATATCGGAAACATTGTGCACGGGAAGTTCCCGCGTAGAATAATACTATTTTATGATGCGTTCTGAATTCTTAAATCGCACTCCTTGCACTTGGTTGAAGTTGAGGCGAGATGAGAACTTTTATGGTAGTTTATGCAGTAAAACTGTGATGAAAGTCGAAGGTATGTTGAAAAATATAAGTGCCTACTTATTCTTTATTTTTTAAATGAGCTATGAAAGGCGAATAATAGTAAAGTTAGCATGTTTGATAAGACTGCGTTCCTGAATATATAGCCTGTATTTTTCTCTCGCTCTCTCTTTTGAATTCCATTACACCTCTAAGAGCTTGCGACCATCAAAAGTTGATTGAGCTGAGTTTTTCATCACCAGTCAAATTTTAATATTATGCTAATTAATGAAAATGACAAAGAAGGGTTTTTTTTTTTAAATCCCACTAGAATTATAATAACGATCCAGAGCTACACAAAGTTGTCTAAAAAACCTTTATTTATTACATTTTATAACTATTATTTTTCATTTTTCGTTTTACAAATCCCGCTGGATGTCATTTGTAAACCAATTACTTAAACCTGTTTAAAATTTAACTTTGCCCACGACACAGGCCTAGTCTAGCTTAGTGACAATGGAAAATCTGTAAACCTCTTATAATAAGCCAAAATGCATCTATATTATATCGTATAATTAACAGTGTCTATCTCATACCAATGCTTCCTCATTTGCCCAGTGTGAATAGTTAATGTCTTACCTGTAACACCTTTTTCGTTAATAAATATTTTCAGAGTTCCGTACCTCGAAAGGAAAAACGGAACCATTATAGGATCACTTTGTTGTCCGTCCGTACGTCCGTCCGCCTGTCCATCCGTCCGTTCAGCTTTCTGTCAAGACCCTTTATTTCGGGAATGCGTGGAAGTCGCTCAATACAATTTTCTCGACTTTCGCAACATTTTATTGGGTGACTGACGTCGATGGACGGCCGCAACGATGTTTGTCTTCCGTGCTCGTTCTCCCTACTCGAAATTGAGAAGCCCACCTTCCGACAGTGGAATACGGCGGAGCAGACTCTCCTAATGTTGCCTCCAAATCGCAATGAATCTCTTGCGTCGTTAATTTTTTAAACAGAGGTAATTAGTAACGGCTCGCACTTCGTTTTTCTCCCTTTTCGAGAACACGTTCCGACACAAAGCAAACAAATGACTACATTCAGAAAAAAACAAAAGAGAATCGAAGATTTTTTTCTTTATTAATATTACAAATATGTATCTGAGCTATGCCTGTCAGTATTTTTTTTTCTTACTAAGGAGTATGTCGTTCTCACTACTTTCTGATCATGTCTACAGTCCTTTGAAGCTGTGAAAAAATAAAACTTCAAAGTTAACGTAAAAAAATGATACGACCGTTCATGCCACAAAAAACGTATGTTTCAACACTCAAAAGAATCAAAATTTATAGGGTACTTTTCGTTGACCTAGAACTATGAAATTTGACAAATAATATCGTCTTATAATACAAATACAAAGAGAAATCTGAAAACGATATATTTGTAAATTAATAATAAAAAATAGACTTTGAGTTCGGGAAACGCTCGGCAAAATCTGCGAGACTCGATTTCTGAACTATTTGTAATATGTAAGTACATATTTACAAATTTGTACGGAACCCTCGGTGCGCGAGTCAGACTCGCACTTGGCCGGTTTTTTTCATTTTGAATTTAGAAAACTATGAATAATATACTTATCGCGCTTCTGTGCGTACTGGGCGAGTATGCGCCTTAATTAATGATACCTAAAGCGTAGAAAAAATATGATTCTAGATTTAAATAAGAACGTCTTAAAATTCAGGTTTGTAATTAATAAAGTTAAATTAATTTATTAACAACCATTTAGTGTGAAAGGTTACAGTCATAATACCTTCATATGCTAACGTAAGGGTATTTATTTATTCGCCGCCGGTGTAGGCATATCAGGGGAAGCATATTAATCACATACTGCTGCGGTTTCTGCTTTCAAGGCAGACTGATGCTATCAGTATAAGTTAAAATAAAGGAACAAAGTTAAGGTGGCAACAGTTTGGGTTTGACAATAGTGGTGGTGATTGGTTTTAAAGTAAAATATAATTTTCTAACCTACATAGAAGCTATTGTTTACTGTAATTGTATTGCTGTGGATTTCTGTTAAATAAATATAATAAAATTAACGCAATTTGGGAAAAGAGAAAAATAAAAGTGCGTTTATTATTTATTTTTGTATGCTCAACCCCTAATGCTTAAAGTACATATTTTTTTTGCATAGATTTAACGTTTTTGTTTTTTTTTTTGTACACAAATATTTGTATGCAATTATTTTTTTTTTTTTATTTTACATTTTACGCGAGCCCGAACCGCTACTTTCATAAAAAAACTACCGCATGTTTTTTTTTTCGTAAAATATTACTCGAAATACATAAGTCTTTTTTTGCCCAGATTTAACGTTTTTTGATTTTTTTAGGACACAATTTTTTTTATGAAATTTTTAAAGATTTAAAATTTCACGCGAGCCTGGAGCCTGAACCGCTACTTTCATAAAAAAACTCCCGCATGTTTTTTTTTTTTTCGTAAAATGTAACTTTTCGCTTTGCAATACAATGCATTACAATACTCTACAACGGTACTAAAATTAATTTGTATACGAGCACAATTTTCATTCAACAATTGCATCAAAGTGTTTAAACATATTGGTCTGTATGTAAAAAATAATAGCAACATTAACTATTTCATAAAAAAACACGGTATTATATTTGAGAAAATATACCTTTTTTTTTATTCAAAAAATATTTTTTTTTTAATGTAATACACAATTTCGCCAAACTGCATACTACATGCGTACATGGTGTGCTACTTTATCACACCATGGTTACCCCACACCACACTGTCTGTTAGAGAAATTGAATTGAGTGATGACTTCCAGTAAACAAAGGCTTTAATATGCGATTAATCTCGTCAGCTCCCAACCTAATGAAAACAGATGTACGCCAGCCAAAGGTTTTCCAGCGGAGCCTGAAAAAACCTTTAAGCGATAATTGAATCAGCAAAAAGGGGTTTTCGTTTTTAAGTCAATTACTTTTTTGTGGAATCATGATGGTACGATTTTTGTACTCTTGGTTTCTCTAATTCTTATTGTAATTATTGATTTCAGGAGGAGTGCACAAATTCAGTGAATTATTTGTAATATTAGGGGTTAAAGTATGAAATTGCCGTTTTATTGCAATAGGTTCTTTGAATTGACATAGAATCTTCATGGTTTGAGGTTTTCGAATGAAACTTTTTTCAAATGGTTTCTATGATGTTCTTTTTTTAAGAAATGTGAAACATTTGAATATCGACTTTCAATTGTTTTTGTTATTCAATTTAGACATGAAAGATGGATACTGCGAAAATTCGAGTGATTATGAGGCACCAATTTATCGTATTTTTTTTTATTTTATTGATTTGACGCAAGTGAGTCAATATTGTGAGTAAGGTAACGTTAAACCATGCCGCTAATTCCTGGGTAGTTTGACTAGGGTCGGCTTCCAATATCTCTCTTAATTCATCGTTATTCACCTGTGTGGGCTGTCTTCCTCGTGGCTCGTTCTTTAAGTCGAAATTTCCATCACGAAAGCGTTTAAACCAAAATCCCACGGTGCGTTCATTAGTAGACCCCTCTCCAAACGCATTGATATTGCGGGCTGTTTCTGCCGCGTTAGTTCCGCGTCGGAACTCGTATTCAAAAATCACTCGAATTTTTGCAGTATCCATCTTTCTTGTCTAAATTGAATAACAAAAACAATTGAAAGTCGACATTCAAATGTTTCACATTTTTTAAAAAAAGAACATCATAGAAACCATTTGAAAAAAGTTTCATTCGAAAACCTCAAACCATGAAGATTCTATGTCAATTCAAAGAACCTATTGCAATAAAACGGCAATTTCATACTTTAACCCCTATTATTATGGTTCGGCAAAATATATGTAATTTGTTTTGAAAAACACGGGCTTAAAATCAAAATTTATAATTAAATTCAAGTACAATTCGTGTAACATGTCAATTAAAATTTGTAATGAACAATTACTTTTATTGCATAATTTTGAAAAACAAACAACTGTTAAATATTCCCATTTTTATGTAGTTTTACGCAAGCGGTGGTAGCTTAGTGGGTAGAACAATGGACTCGGACACGGGAGACCCAGGTTCGATTCCCAGTGCGGGCATTTACCTATGACTTCTCGTGAGGAAACCTGGGTGTCTGAGCTATTCACATAGCTCAGCGCTTGAAATCGCCAATCCGCGGTGGGCACGCGTGGTGATTAAGCCCATACTCTCTCTCTCTGAGAGAAGGCCTGTGCCCTACAGTGGGACGTATATACGCTGCTTATGATTATGATGATGTAGTTTTACGGTTTTCGTGCTCTGTACTGGATAAGCTTCCCATATTTATTGTGCAGTAGCCCGTAACCTATAAAATATAACGTGCTCGATTAAAATACTCGTAAGTTGACGAGGTGTCAGCTGTAGATTATAAGTGTAACGTTTCATGTGGCGACATTCAAAGATATTAAAGATTGCTTTGTGAAATTTTAAATACAATGTTGGTATAATGGTATAACTCTTAAGTTAAGTTGTGGGGTAACCTTTTGCTAATTATTATTAATTTAAGTACAGCACCTATTGTTTTAGCGTCATCTTTTCAATGTTTATAATATTATATACTTCTCTATGTGAAGGTCTAAGGATGCAGATCCAGTATGTTTTATTTGTATCTGTTTGTTTTCAAATGTTTAATTGTACTTGTATTTGTTTCTTCACCTAAAATGCCTTTAATGTAAATTTAACTTCGCGTTATCCACGAAAAGCTTTTCATTTAAGTCAGGTACGTTGGTATTATTAATAAAGTGATTCCATCACGTATGAGCCTACATAGCTCATACATGATGGATACCCTTATACCCTTTTATTAGAAAACTAATAAGTCTACACAGCGTCCTTGTTAACTAAAAAAATAATCAAGTTTTGCAAAAATTTATACAAATTAAATGGTTAGGGTAACAAAAATGTAGACGCAAAGTTTGTCCATAAAAATTGTGTTTCATGTCCGCACAGGATAAACCGCCAACTGGCAAAAAAGCCAGTCGCATAAAGTTTGTTTCCACAAAAACACGCTAAAACGACAACACCAAGTTTGGAACAAAAAACATTCCGCCCGGAAACCTGTTGGTGGCATTCTCATGTGATGGTAATAAAATAACAAGCCTTTTGTCTGCGTTATTCACATTTATATTTTGAACGCATATTTTTCATAGGAGGCTGTCACTTTTTCAATCAAACAAGTAAATTTCCAGCACAGAATATGGAAAAGCAATAACGGGGCAGTTCTGACAGTATAACTATAGATACCCGAGGCCGTAGCACTATGAATGTTGAGTTGACAAAGGCCAATATAATGTACGTCTTGCGGGCACAAAGCATAACAGATTACATAATTCATCGTCATAATGGCTGCGTCCCTTTTTAGCCGGAGGAAAAATTGCAACAATATCTCAGCCACCAGATTTGGCGGTCCGTTAATATCATTCTCCATATTTCTCTACCTAATAAATGATTTCGCCCATTCCCGAAAATTATTTCATTAGAGGCGTCACCGTTTAAATCTGCGAAAGCCGATTTGGAAAAGTGGAAAGGCTCAATTTGTTTTTTCTCTTATTTTTATCGCCCGGGGCCCATTTGAGCCTTTTCCTAGTTCAGTAATTTTCATTGTCCTTTTTCAAACTTTGTTAGCGGTTCAAGAATTATCAAATATTTTTATAATTCCTTCCTAAAACTATCAGGTGGATTTAGACATTTTATTAACAATACTTGGTGAGATTCAGGCAGCCCAGAAAATATTATTTGTTAAAAGTATCTAGCGATACAGTTTTCAATAAAATTAATACAATGTTTTTTCTTCTAATTTCTGACTGAACCAATTGGGATAAGCAGTTGAGTGAGGCAGGTCAAAAAGCATAATATACTATTTTTTTTCAACTGGTCATTTGTGCCTCTAAGCTTTTTGCTGACGACCATATGTGGTGCGATTCAATTCCATACGTACAGAAACCGTGAGTGTGCTTCTTAAAAAGTATATGCAAAAGAGATAAGATACTGCAAAAGTTATTTATTCTTTGTTATTTTCTTAGTTTTTGGTAGAGAGGAAGCCTTTCCTTAGGCGTAGGATACCTTAAGGGAAGTGTAGCAAAATCCCCAAAATCACCCAATAATAGGAGTTTTTGCTTGTCAACTTTTACTGCAGGGAAAACTTTGAAATCGCGAAAAATATATCAGCTGTTCTGTAATGGTGCAGGTGGTTATATTAGTATTGAACACAATATGTTCCATATGAAAGTAATGACATACTGAGATTTTTGTTTAGCGACTTTTAAGCTACTTCAAGTTTTTTTTCTAGTAACTTTTAAGTTTTCCCAATGTTGTTCAACTACATTTTTAAATGTATATGGGGATTTTGTTATTCCATATATATTAATATTCGCAAGACTTCTATCTTAAGTTAACATTGAGCTCAAATGTATTATTTATTTGCAGCAGGTATACACAATTCAGGATAACTTCTTAAACTAATTACTAATACTAATTAATACGTACAGATAAGGAGTTTGGTTGGTTTGGTTTGGTTTAATCGCCACTCATGTCAAATGCACATTGTGAATCATTAATGAGTAGGTACGGGTATGTAGTTTATTTATATCATTAATCTTTAATATAGAGCATTCCTCTGGAAGGACTATAATCTCATATTATGATTCAGCTTCCAGAGCTAGACTAATAATGTATTTCTCTAATTTCTGAAATAAACGGTTTAATTTTTTTTTATTCAAGCTCAGAACTGTCCAACGGCACTTAAATTTATTGCATTATGCAATTTATTACATCTGTTTTACATCTACGCAGGTATTTCCAGGGCCCACTTTACAGCTTTTCGGACTTATTATAAAAACACGATTCCTCTTAATCATTCCTCAGAGGCAGTTTAGGTAATCTGTGGTTAAGTCTTTCTCTTTACCGTAGACTATTGTGCAGTAGCCCGTAAAACTGTATCTGAAGAGTGTTTTAAGGAATCGTTTAACCCTGTATTAAGAGTGTTTTAGTGGAATCAACTTTTTATAAATAAGACTGTTACGGCCTTATTTATAAGAAAAACTCGATTCCTCTAAAGCACTCTACAGAGGCAGTTTATTTAATCTGTTGTTACGTCTTCAAATCTCCACCACAGACTATTTGAATCGGCTTCTACCTATCGAGTTTTTTAAAGATTCGCGTTTTTATAAATAAGACGACTAGTCTTTACTTGGCCTTTTCGCACAATCGTCAGTATACTGTGCAAAAAGACAAGCAATTAGGAGAGGGTCGCGATATATCACGTTGGACAGGTAGCGACATGTTGCCGTGATGGCACTTCACATAATGGCTGCCCCAGTGATTATACCTTTAATTTTATCGTCTAGCGCGAAACCGTCACATTTTGCATGCGACCACTAAATTAGAATATGGTGTTTCGGGGTGGAGGTAGGGGTCATAATACCACTCGCTCTGCATCCACATCGTATAGACTTAATCATAGACTGTTGGTAAAAGCTTATTGAGTTTATTATGATCATCATCATCATAAGCAGCCTATATACGTCCCACTGTGGCCTTCTCTCAGAGAGAGAGAGAGTTGGGCTTAATCAACACGCGTGACCACCGCCGATTGGCGATTTCAAGCGCTGAGGTATGTGAATAGCTCAGACACTCAGGTTTCCTCACGATGTTTTCCTTCACCGTTAGCGAGTGGTATTGCTACTATTACTTCACAAATGTACATAACTTAGAAAACAAAGTCATAGGTACATGCCCGCACTGGGAATCGAACCTGGGTCTCCCGCTTCCGAGTCCAATGTTCTACCCACTAGGCTACCACCGCTTATTACGATGGGAAATTGCAAAAAACATACCCAATAAAGGGAACCGCACAAAATCTACAAGCGAAAATTACGGTTAAAATGCGCTATAGATTAAAGAAAAGTGAAAAGAATCGGTCTCAGGATGCTACTTGCGTTACGCCTCATGACGTAAGAACATCTACTGGGTAACATTACGTATAATATTTCACTTATAGTCTGTTGGCGGATTATGTAACTTTGTCATGTTACGTAAATGGAACTCACCCCGTGAGGGCTCCTTTTCGTCGGTAACAAAATATAATGTATGCTACCTTGTACACGAAAAGCAGATGAAATTTTGCTGAGAGACAAAATTAATCACGGTCGTGGGAGCCCTTGTTTATGGTTGCGGAAAAACGTCCAAAAGTTTATCGATATTTCCCGGTGGCACTTCGTGCGGTTTGACAAATAGCGTGCAAACTACGTCGTTCTCCTAAGTTGTGAATTTACATATTTTGCGTTCGAGCAAAACGGACCGGAAACCCCTGGCGGACCGGATTACTCGGGTCCCACTGCAGGGCCATTTCGCTGCGTAAAGAATATCACTTTACCTCCGGAATACAAAAGTAGGTCGTTATTCTCCAGCAATGAAGTCCACGATGGTCCAAGATGACGGCGCGTTATCATAACCCAGTCATTTTCATAATTTTCTTCAAGAGTAGTTCTGTTAACACGATTTATTTCTGTCACGTGGCTGGCAACATAGTCACAGCATTGTACTATTGCCCCAATAATGCTTAAAAGGGTCGCTATTGTTACCTAAAATAACACTTAGACAACTCCAATTTTACACGTTCTAACTCAAGTTAAATGCCACCTTTGGCGCGCTAACGACTGTTGAATCGAAATTACTTGGCAAGCACTCGCCAACTTGTCGATTAGAGGTTTGCGGTGGGGCCATATGTAAGCTGTCCACCGTAGTCACCCGGTTATTGAAACCAAGACCTTCCCACATGCCAAAGGTAAATTCACGTAAATGAGGAGTGGCTAACGGGAATTTCCAATGTAAAAGGTATTAGCGGTGAAACTGCAAATCGATTTCAAAGCTTTGTTAAAAGTGGGCGGCTTCTGGAATTATATGTCAACGATTGCTTCGAGTATAAGCGGGTTTTGCAGCGTCGATTATTTTATAAATTTCCTGTCCTTGCTCTTGAGACCCGATGCACTTATACAGGTTGATCGAGAGAGAATAACAATTTTTTATCCTTTGAAATTTCAGCGATATAAAACAGCATCACGAAAATACCCTAGTGCCTAAGGTATTTACATACCACAGAGCTTAAAATTGCCAAACAACAGTAAACATTGTGTGATGATTAAGCTCATACACTCTTTCTGAAAGAAGGCCTGTGCCGTATAGTGGAACGTTATACCTCTATAGGCTGTGTATGTGTTATGTATTTTTACAGGTGTTCCCATTGCCCTAAAATGGAGGCACTTTTTTCCTACTGAAACATCCTATAGCGTGAGATGCACTCGCACTCTGCGGCAATACCGTCAATTATACGTTTGGGAGCATAGGAGGTTAAATCTTTTCTTATTTCTCCAAATCTAATCTCACGTCCAAACCTCTTTGCTCAGGCGCTAAACTTTTATGCATTTTAGTAGCCACCAAAACTATATTATTCCATATAACCGAGCGGGGAATACAAGTACCTCTAACTAAGCGAATTGCGATGGACCTGCGCCACCAATGAATAATTTAGAGCTTGAATATAACGCAAAACTCTGCACTCACTCGCGGTGGATGTAGCCAGGATTAGAGACCAGTTGCTGTGTCTCTTACGTTCGTTTCCGATATTCAAGGTAAATAAACAGTACATTTTTGACATAAGTTGTGTGGAAGAACTTTAAATGGTCCAAAATGTCAATAGTCATGGATCGTGTTTAGGAAACGCGTACGCATAGTAACGCATCGGATTCACATACGAGAGATCCTGGTTGATATTGGTACCTGAATGCAAAAATTACTGTTTTCTGGGTTACATACATTTGTGAATTATTATTTATATTAGCAATACACTTGCTAACTTTGACGGACATTATCGTGAGGAAATCTGAATTTCTAAGGTGTTTTGGAGGCGCTCGAAATCATCAATCCTCAACGTATATTAAGCCCATTCTCTCTCTCTAACAGAAGGCGTATGCATTTGCTTCGAGAATATTTAATCTTATGCCTAATTTGAACTCTCAAGTACACATTAGTTAGGAAATCCCTTAATTAGCATATTCATATCTAGTAAGTCCAATTAACAGCTTTATAGAGCTCTATCTTTAACTAACTAGACACCTTCAAGTAATATTTTAACCTAGTCACGAGTTAATAGAGAGCCTCATTGAGTATGCGAGTAGCTATCGAATACACAGGGTTGCTTCAAAAATAAGCAATTCCTAAAACACGTCTATTAGAGATGGTCATTGACAAAACCATTTCCAATAACAGATTTTTCTTTACCGTCTTCGCCCGAGTTACTGATATAGCTCGAAGAATTGCTCGCTTGAAGTGGCAGTGGGTGGGGCACATAGCTCGTAGAACTCATGGCCGTTGAGGCGAAAAAGTTCTGACCTGGCGACCGCGGACCGGTCGTGGGCAGGGCCCCACCAGATGGTCCGATGACCTGGTTACGGTGGCAGGGAGTCGCTGGATGCGGCCGCTACAAGACCGGAAAGCTTGGAAAACCATGAGCGAGGGGCGGTGGGTCCTGCAGTGGGCTTGAAATGGCTGCTGATGATGATGATGATGTTTTTCAGAAGCGCTGCTTGATATATTATAGTGCTTAAAGTCACTTTGTGTTAAATATGTACAATGGAGGAGAAAATGGTAAAGCAATTTCGAAAAATATTATATAATTGTTGTATGATACAAACTCTAATCTTGTGTCGGAGTCTCTCACAAACATCACGTTTTGGAGACGGGTGTAAGTATTTTAACTCACTTCTTAGCTTGATACAACAAATTCGACGCAAGTAATTAAAGCCAGACTGACTTGCGTCTAAAGACGGGACAAAGGATACAGAAAAGAGCAAGACGCTCAGACAGGAAATTAAACCTTGCATATGACCGGTTCAGGTTGACTTGGCGAGCGCTTAACAGCGATTATATTACCCGACGGTGGTGCCAAAATTGAAGTAAATGTATGATAATAAAATGTATGATAATAATGGTTATTAATAAGAGCGTTGGTAGCCTAGAAGAGCGTTGGTAGCCTAGTGGGTAGAACATCGGACTCTGGAAGCGAGAGACCCAGGTTCGATCCCCAGTGCGGGCATGTACCTACGACTTGGTTTTCTAAGTTACGTACATTTGTGAAGTTATAGTAGCAATACCACACGCTAACGGTGAAGGAAAACATCGTGAGGAAACCTGAGTATCTGGGCTATTCACATACCTCAGCGCTTGAAATCGCCAATCCGCGGTGGGCACGCGTGGTGATTAAGCCCATACTCTCTCCCTGAGAGAAGGCCTGTGCCCTACAGTGGGACGTTTATAGGCTGCTTATGTTAATGGTTATTTGCAGCTATAGTTCTGAAAACTGAAGAAGGTAAATTTAGTTTGTTCATTCGAACCAATGAATCACGCGTAAATCATTCAACAGATTTGAGTGGAATTTGATCCATAGATAGAACGTGTCCTGGATTCACAGGACCTCAATAGTATTGCACTACTGGGTTTGTTTAATGGTACCTCTAATTGCACAATAAATAAACGGGGTATCGAAATAACAAAAAAATTTGTACACAACTTTAATCAGGTAATTACAGAATTCATCAATAAATTATAAGCAAACACGCGGACGAGACAAATTGGGAACGATAAGGTTCAGTGTACCTTTTTTCACAATATTTATCTCTTAGGCGGAGGCCAAATACAAAGGACGTAGGACGAGGGCGCGGCAAAGACGCAGCGTCCTTTATATTCACTTTCACTTTCAATACAAAATTTACTACGTAATGTAATACAAAAGTAAGTTGTAATGGCAGTGGGCGGGGCACATATCACGCAGAACTGATGGCCGATGGGGCCGAAAAGTTGTCGAATGGAGACCACATATCGGCAAGCGCAGCGTAGAACGAACAGCCACAAGATAGACAGATGACCTCCTCAGTGGCAGGAAGACGCTGGATGCAAGCCGCTTCCAACCGGTCTTTTTTGGAAATCCATGGAGGAGGCCTATGTCCAGCAGTGGACTTCTTGTGGCTGATTTATGATGATGATGACAAAATGTATTGAAGCGATGGGATACAGCCCACACAGAAGACACGGGTTAAGGGCGTGAACTCTACACAATGCGTCGCGTCTATCGCCCTCGTCTCACGTCCTTCCTGTGTTCTCCAGGCCCTTTGCGTTTTAAACTATTTGTTTCTATTATAATTCCTTTGTCTCAAAGCAGAACGCTACAAAGCGTTTTATTATTAACGCCTGGATGGAGTGGAGTCGGATTGGAACGCATAATCGGTGCGATGAAACAGACGGTTTACGGATCGATGCAGTATATCACTGATGGAGGTGCTAACTGACTTCAGATTTGTCGAACGCGGATGTAGGTGTTAGAAGCTGTCTCCGGGTGAAGTAAGTGGATTGTAGATACAAAACGCGGCACTCGGAACTTAATTTAACACAACACACGCGCCATGGATTCGGTCACACAGAGAGAGAGAACGACAGTGTATTACCAACTTAAAGCGCTAAAAAAAGAAACGTGACAAAATATTTGTGTTGCCATAAACAGTAGGCATCAAAAAGTTATTTTAAAAATTAAAAACCCAACAGCTAAAAAGTCTTACACTAGCCCTAAATGCAAGAATTTCAACCCTTAACATGGGGGGGGGGGGTTCCCTTTTAATTTCTCGTAGGTATCCTCGCTTGATGAGGCTAAAAATACACATTTAAGCTTTGCTCAATACTTTGCTTAAGTTGCATTTTTCGTTTTGAAAAAATTATTTTACGTAAGTTATACATGCAAAAAACATAACGACCTTTGCTTTTGCAGTCGGTAACTAACTAAAAAATAAAAGCCGACTTCAAAACACTACAGCACTAAAAAGTTAGAAATAATTTAAACAATAAGAAGTATTTATACATGTAGGTATTGTAGAAGTATAATTTGGAGTCGGTGCCCAAAATATATGTGTTGGTCATGAAACTCGGCATCTGACTGTTTTTCTGACCCTACAAGTCATCACTGTTGCATAACGCAACTTCACAGATCGTGTCCTAACAGCAGTTGAGCCGGATAATACACTAACACATGGAGGGCCCTTGTCAAAACTCATTTTTGATTGGGCTATTTGTTTTTGCACAAAAACCCATTGATCTCAAAGAACCAAACAGATTTTTTTATCGTCATCTTTATATTTTCCCTGAGTTCTATCAGACAAAGAGAATCAAAATAAAGTTATGAAATGCTTTATGTTGGTTTGGACATGTGGAGAGGATGAAGAAAGAAAGATTGACGAAACAAATATATCGAGTGAATGTGGATGGAGGGGCTGGCAAGGGACGACCCAGGCGGACATACTTCGACCAAATGGGGGATGTATCAGCAAAGGGCATGATAAAAAGTAGCCGAAACCGGCGTGCATGCATGCATCGACTAATGAATGTTGAGGAAGCGAAAGTGGTCTGTCAGGATCGTGGCAAGTGGCAGTCCATTATCTCTGTCTAGCCTTCTGGGATACAGGCATGAGTTTATGCATGTATGTATGTACGTATGCTTTTTGCTCTGCTATAGAGATTTACCTACTAAGCTTTTATTTACTAGATTTTTTTCATTTGTTCCAACTCAATTCACACACCTTAGTTTCCTGCCCGTGTAGATTCATTTCACGTGAAAACTTTTCTCTGTAGCATGTTTTGTTCATGAAATCAATTCAAAGCGCATATACCAGTTTTCGTTTTGTGTTACGTTTTTGTGTTCGTTTTGCTAGGATGAAAGGAACAAAAATCGACATTCCCAGCCTCTATTTTTTACAGCCTGACAGTTTTATTTAATACATAAAAATCTCGTGTCACAGTGTTTGTTATCGAACTCCTCCGGAACAGCTTCACCGATTTTCATGAATTTTTTTGTGTATATTTGATAGGTCTGAGGCTAATTAATATGGCAAAAAAACGTTTGTCGATTCAGCTAGTTTTTTTAAATAAAGTCTATACCCGTGACCACCCTTCATCATCAGCTATTTGACGCCCACTGCAGGACATAGGCCTCCTTGGTGGGTTTCATAACCATGAGCGGTTTTGCCATAATCGCCACGCTTGGCAGGCGGGTTGGCGATCGCAGTATGCGGTTAGAATGTCAGGAAAACGCTGCTGCCCGTCTCCTGGTAATTGATTTTCTTAGTCGATTTCTACGACGTTCACGCAAGGAAATGGAGTGACGCTAGTCTTAATCCGACCACCCTTATCTGGGTGGGATTCAAAGACTGTTTTTGGTTTCCGTACCCAAAGGGTAATAAGACTGCGCTGTCTGTCCGTCCGTCCGTCTGTCATCAGGCTGTATCTCATGATGTATTTCTGTTGCCGCTATAACAAAAATTACTAAAAGCGGAATAAAATAAATATTTTAAGGAGGCGCCCATACAACAAACGTGATTTTTTGCCGTTTTTTGCTCGATATAAATAACGACAACAGGTAGACGCTTCAAATGTTCAAATGTTGTATAGATAACGGTGCGGAACCCTTCATGTGCGAGTCCGACTCGCACTTGGCCAGTTTTTTTTATGTAGCATACATATAGACGTCCCACTGGAGGGTACAGGCATTGTCTCAGAGAGAGTATGGGCTTAATTATTACGCGGGCCAGCAAGTTTCTTAAAAATAGGTAGATTCATTCAAATAACTAATCCAATATTGATTTATTTTATATTGATTGTATTTAAAGAAAGAAAGGCATTTATTGGGTCATTTAAAGTAATTGTATACTTTCTTACCTCTACAGAAGCTTCATCTAGCACCGTATACAATGCTTGGGCACTACGCTATGGCCCACGCTGGAAATGCTTAGTTAGTGTGGCAGCCATACACTTGACTACTAATACGGAGCTTATAGGTTCAATCCCCGTTGGGGAAGGCCGCACTTTGATTTAAACAAAAGGCCTGGCTACTACAGCACAATGAAGAAGCGGGGTATGAAATAAGTACAGAGTATCGTACGTTAGGGATAGGAAAAGTAAATGGGTTCCAATCCTACATATGCGGTGGTAACGTTCACCTGGTTACCACCGCACAGATTTACGTCTAGTGTGGTAATCAACGCAAACCATGCTTGTAATGTCTTTCTTTTTAATAAAACATTTTGTATTTTGTCATAATCATAATCATAATCATAATCATAATCATAATCATAATCATAATCATAATCATAATCATAATCGTAATCGTAATCGTAATCGTAATCGTAATCGTAATCGTAATCGTAATCGTAATCGTAATCGTAATCGTAATCGTAATCGTAATCGTAATCGTAATCGTAATCGTAATCGTAATCGTAATCGTAATCGTAATCGTAATCGTAATCGTAATCGTAATCGTAATCGTAATCGTAATCGTAATCGTAATCGTAATCGTAATCGTAATCGTAATCGTAATCGTAATCGTAATCGTAATCGTAATCGTAATCGTAATCGTAATCGTAATCGTAATCGTAATCGTAATCGTAATCGTAATCGTAATCGTAATCGTAATCGTAATCGTAATCGTAATCGTAATCGTAATCGTAATCATAATCATAATCATAATCGTAATCATAATCATAATCATAATCATAATCATAATCATAATCATAATCATAATCATAATCATAATCATAATCATAATCATAATCATAATCATAATCATAATCATAATCATAATCATAATCATAATCATAATCATAATCATAATCATAATCATAATCATAATCATAATCATAATCATAAAGCATTTATTTGTGGATCATAGGTACATTTACATTTGGTGTTCAGTCAGTTTTCGGATCGCTATGTCCTGCCTTAAAGGCGTACAAATATTTTTTTTTCAGAGTAGATAATATAAAAACCTATACCCAATCAATGTCAAATGCAATTTGTATTATTTGGAAATAAAAAATTTCAAAATCTATATACGAGTAAATCTTGAAATTAAAATTAAGCAAAATAATATTATGTCAAATAGGTTTTTTTAAAGTATGTCAAATTATAAAATAACTTGAAGAAGCATTAAATTACATCTGTAATACCTGCTACGATATAGTTATAAATGTGAAACAAAATGTAACAAGTACATGTCAATTTACTCAAAAAATAATTACAATTGTTAAAAATCTACTTTAAATTAAAGTAGGTATAAAGACCAATCCAAAGCAAAATAACATAAAAATACTTATTAATTAATTTTTATCCTCCATGAGTTCATTAACAGAGTAATAGGATTTCTCAACAAGGTATTTGAAAAGGAGCCTTTTAAGTTTTCTCAGTGTCGCGTTTTTTATTTCCTGTGGTATATTATTATATATTTTCGGTGCCATACAGTAAATACTTTTACGTAAAAGTGCAGTTGTATCCAACTGCTACATACTGCTGGGCGTGGGCCACCTTCAAGACACGTCACTTCTTTCTATCCTAAGTCAACCTCATCCAGTACCATCTATCCGTCACCCATCCGTAGCCACTACCAGCAATTGGCATTAGATCGTTGATTACCGAGCTGATGAGCGTCCTACACTGCATTAGCCACGTCGTTTTTCTACTCAAGAACCTGTTAACTTTATTGGATATCGGGTTTCGGAAGATTTGATCAGCCCACTGCTGACCATCAGCCCAGCCCAGCCCAGCGGCTCCATAAATCAAAACCGGCTGGATGCACTGATTAAAGACATTTGTTTTTAGGAATAGCAAATGAAACACTTGGAGGAGTTTTCCAAACGCAACTCAACCCAGCTGGATCCTTTGGAACAATCTGCTCTAAGTCGACAGCCTCGAAGGCCAACTCGTCGATGTATGAGGCACGTGAGAGTAACTATTGCAATATAGATATTTTTGTACAAAGCAGATTTAATTTTAAAACTAACAGTAAAAATAAGACAATTGGTAGCTTGCGATCGTGAATAAGGTGCCTATGACTGCGTAACATAACTTCGAAAAATCATCGAGTCGAAAATTGCAGCCACAGCGCGGCTTCCAACAAATATTCAAAATTTGGTTTATGCATATGGCCATTCTTTTTTTCGGCATTATTCAACCGAATTAACGTGCCCACGTACGCCAGTAGTCCAAGCGATAACTCACAACTAGTTTTCCCTTCGGTGTTGTAATGCAAAGAAACTTCCTCCCAGAACTTTTCAAGCTAAATGAAAATTCCACCAAATAGCTGCGCGTAATAGTAGTTTTTTTTTCTTGTTGGTCACTAAAAACTCCTGGCAGTGACGTTGCTTCGGAGATCGCTTAGCATAATACCACATTATACTTTCAAAGAGGACATTATAAGCCAAGTATACTAAAATTGCGTTTACACCAAATAAGCTAGCTAATATCTCCATTATGATAAACGTCTAAAAAAACTTCTACAATAACGTCTATCTTTTACAGAGATAAGCTTGTTTTTGTACATGTTTTTCTCATGTAATGCCCCATTCAATGTTTCGTGTGCAATAAAGTATAATTAATTATTTAACGTCAAGGTAAACCATATTTTAGTTACACTGTAGGAAACAGGCTTTTTGTCAGAGATTTGTGACTTTCAGGCGCTTAGTAAGTAGGTGTTGGACACATAATTGAGTTTATTACTTACTAAGAGGACTGTTATCTAGTGTTCAAAAAGCTCATTAGTATATTTCCCTATAACATTTAAGTTGAAACCTCTGTTAATTAAGTTAAAAAATTCTCAAAATAAAATGTAGAGTTTCTTTGTTAGCTTCTTCTCCACATAATCTATTAATTCTGAAATTTTGACGTTCATTACGTAAACATTTTGTTTTCATAATGAAAAAATGTTTGAATTTAATCTTGTTACTATTTTACAGAATAGCCAGTTCTATATCCCACTGCTGGGCAGTCGCCTTCCCTAGGGCAGAGAGGCAGATTTTTCTGTCCTGGGTGATCTCAGAAATCTGAGACTACTTATTAATAAAAGATAAAACTCGAGGTAAAAACCTAAATCACGCTCATTAATAGATAACAAGAAAGCTAATGGTCTTATTAATAATAACACGATTCCTCTAAAATATTCCTGAGGCAGTTTATTTAATCTGTTGTTATGTTATGTTATGTTACTTATGTGCTTATTTTGTTTCTGTGATGTATCTTGTTGGTATAATAAATGTCTTTCTTCTTCTTCTACTTTTTCCCTTTACCACAGACTATTTAAACGGCTTCTGAGGAGTGTTTTAAGGAATCATGGTTTTATAAATAAGACCGTAAGTATTTCCGCTCGCTTGCTCTAAATGCTTCATTTCGGTACAATGTTGCAAGTTTTTATGTTTTGTTATGAAACAAAATACTGTGCGCTTAAAACTGCCGATAAACTGGCGTACCAAAAGCTTTCTTTATATTCAACTAGCCTTTCGTCAAGGCTTTATTCAACGCACAACTGTCCGATTTAAGGTCAGCCTTTATATCCATTGTTTTCTATTTTTATTTTTAGCATAGATAAAATAAGCAGAAGTAACATAGAGTAACACCAGCGCCACCGAGGGATTTTTTTTTACAGTTTGTTTTCGGAAAAAGTCTCTGTACAATCGTTCAACCATGTCAACAGCGATTTTTAGTACCTAGAGCACGCGCCACCACTCATGTCCCACGGAGAAGACCTTGTGCGTACTGGCATAAGAACGAAAATGTCTTAGCTCAAGAGACTTCAGTGGTGGCGCGGACTCTACGGCCGAGAACCTAGGATCATAGACTAGATAGCATTTATGCCCGTTTCTTGCGTTAATAGCATAGCATAGCATAAGCAGCATATATACATCCCACTGTAGGGCACAGAACTTCTCTCAGGAAGAGAGTATGGGCTTAATCACCACGCGTGCCCACCGCGGATTGGCGATTTCAAGCGCTGAGGTATATGAATAGCTCTGACACTCAGGCTTCCTTGCGTTCATGCTATCTACATATATCTAGTCCTAGGTTTTTTATCTATCTTTATAGCCTAAGAAAGACGCCCGCTATTGAGCATAGGCCTCTTCACCGTCACGCCAACCTCGCCGGTCCCTTGCTAATCTTGTCCACTGCCCTCGCATAGATCATAGGCCCTAAAAATCACTATTAAGATGATTGAGATAGTGTACAGAAACTTTGCGAAAACGACCTGCAAAAAGATATTAGAAGAAAAGAAAGAAAGAAATACATTTATTGGGACAAAATAACACATCACAAGAAAAAACAAAGTAACATTAACATGTACAAAGGAAAATCAAAAACATAATACAAGGCAAAGTCAAACCGTCAGAGTGCATCCTGTTGGGGTGTCAAAGTTGCCATAAAGGGATCCCCAAAGGCCTGTGTAGATGGATTGCCAATATTTTAAAACAGCGTTCAATCTGAGTAGTCATTGGTGGTTGCTCGTCGGAACTAATGTCTACTAATGCCGAAGTTCCTCAGGATCAATACTCTCCCCGACCTTATTTCTGCTACATATCAACGACCTCCTGCAGCCAAACACAATTTGATACGCTGATGACAGCACCGTCTATAGAGAGCGCACCCGTGCTATGAGAGAGGCTATGGTGGAGCGCAAAAACTTAAGTCTAGAGGCTGTAACCACTTGGGGTAGCGATAACCTAGTCAAGTTGAATGCCACTAAAATACAGGCGTGTCTGACTTCGACTCTCCAGAAGGCATCTATATAGATCTCTGACCATTTAGAGCTCTTGGGCGTGAACCGTACCTCCAATCTTAACTTCGGCAGTTCCATCTCGTCCAAAGCCAAAATTGCTGCCAAAAAACTAGAAGTACTCAATAAAGTAATATTAGGGGTTAAAGTATGAAATTGCCGTTTTATTGCAATAGGTTCTTTGAATTGACGTAGAATCTTCATGGTTTGAGGTTTTCGAATGAAACTTTTTGCAAATGGTTTCTATGAAGTTCTTTTTTTAAAAAATGTGAACCATTTGAATATCGACTTTCAATTGTTTTTGTTATTCAATTAAGACAAGAAAGATGGATACTGCGAAAATTCGAGTGATTGTGAGGCACCCATTTTTCGTATTTTTTTATTTTATTGATTTGACGCAAGTGAGTCAATATTGTGGGTAAGGTAACGTTAAACCATGCCGCTAATTCCTGGGTAGTTTGACTAGGGTCGGCTTCCACTATCTCTCTTAATTCATCGTTATTCACCTGTGTGGGCGGTCTTCCTCGTGGCTCGTTCTTTAAGTCGAAATTTCCATCACGAAAGCGTTTAAACCAAAATCGCACGGTGCGTTCATTAGTAGACCCCTCTCCAAACGCAGCATTGATATTGCGGGCTGTTTCTGCCGCGTTAGTTCCGCGTCGGAACTCGTATTCAAAAATCACTCAAATTTTCGCAGTATCCATCTTTCTTGTCTAAATTGAATAACAAAAACAATTGAAAGTCGATATTCAAATGTTTCACATTTTTTAAAAAAAGAACATCATAGAAACCATTTGAAAAAAGTTTCATTCGTAAACCTCAAACCATGAAGATTCTATGTCAATTCAAAGAACCTATTGCAATAAAACGGCAATTTCATACTTTAACCCCTAATACTTCACGCCAAGGCATCTTTTGGACCTATATCAAGCACAGGTCCGGCCATACGTGGAGTACTGCAGCCACCCTCTGGGATGGTTCAGCCAAGTACCAGCTTGCGGCTTTGGATGCGATTGAGCGCCGAGCTATCATGCCAATTGGAGATGAGGAATTGATGAAAGCAAGATTACTGCTTCGGGATCACCGTCGTAAGGTCACTTGCCTTTCCGTCTTCCACAAGATGTATTTTGGAGAGTGTGCACAGGGGCTATATGAACTTATCCCGAACTAGATTTTTTCTCAGAGTTTTCTCAGATAGATATTTTTTGACGGTTTACATGATGTTTCCCTTTTATGTGCTTTACCAATGTCATCTCCGGTAAACCATAGAACAATGTCCTTTTTATTTACCTATTTATTTTATTTGTTATATCGTAAGACTTATTTAAATGCATATATTCTCTGCCCAAAGGCTCAGTGGGTTGTAAATTATTATCCCGCACTGTGGTTGAACAAAATTAGTCTGCGCTCTCGGCGCTAATTTTAACTAATGTGCTTTTAACTTTGGAACCGCGCGTAAATGTGATCTACCTACTTAATAATATCTGGGTTGAGGTTGTGAATTAGGCAGTCATTCCTCCCAGACCCATCTTACCTTCCCACTCACTACATTATTCTCACTTTGTTTCCGAAATAAGAGATTTCAAAAACTCTTAACTTCACTTGTTCTTTGGCATGTTATAATATCTGAGTAAGACTATGATATGATAACATAACGTATATGATCGGTGGTAGCCCAGTGGGTAGAACAATGGACTCAAGAAGACCGGAAAGCCCAGGTTTGACTCCCAGTGCTGGCATGTATCTATGACTTTGTTTATTTTCAAAGTTACGTACATCTGCGAATTTGTAGTAGCTATATATACCAAACGCTAACGTTGAAGTGAAACATCGCGAGGAAACCCGCGGCTTGGTTGGCTCCACACTTAATGACTTGTCTTTCTTGTGGGCTAAGCCGACTAAGCTGTCAGGATGGTATAGGTGCTGGGTTAGCCTAATCCGTCTAAAAAACAATGTCATAGGCACTGCAGCGTCCGAGTGGTCTAGTGTGAGTGGAGGCCACTGGATTCTGTATAAATCATCTCATTACGTAGAGGCAAAGGCCATTTTTTTTTTAAATATCTGATCATATCTGAGATTCCAAAAACTTATTCTTGGTATGTTATCATATCTGGGTAAGGCTCCGATACGATGACAAACCAAGAACCAGGAATCAGGATAGCATACTAATACCATAGTCTTACTATAAAAACTTTCTTATGATAACATTACAAAGAACGCTGAAGTCGCAGAAAACGTATTGTACGCATTTATTTCAGCACCTTTTTTATTCAATATTCAGGTTAAGTATGAAAATGAAAATGAAAATGAAAAAAACTTTATTTAGAAAAATGTTAAAAAAGTGGTTACTGGCTCCCAAACCAGGATTCCCTGTGCTATGGGTAGCCAGGCTTCTTCCAAAATACATAATAATGTGTTTTACAATAGTTACTAACGGTATGACGGCGATGTTAGCGGACCGGTAGAACGCCTTACATTCGGGAGGTTGTGGGTTTGAATCCCGTCATGTTAAATAAAATAAAAATAAAATAAATAAAATAACTATTCTATATTGCTACTAAGCAACACCACTCGCTAACGGTGAAGGGAAACATCGCAACCTAGGAAACCAGAGTGTGTGAGGTGTTCACATACCTCAGCGTTTGAAATTACCAATCCGCGGTGGGCACACGTGGTTAATAAGCCCATACTCTCTACTTTTTCTCTGAGAGAAAGCCTGTATCCTGCAGTGGGACGTATAGAGGCTACTTAAAAAAGACAGTAGAAATTTTTTAAAGACTTCAGCGCTATTCAAACACTAAAATTTGTAGTTACCAATGAAAACGAGAGTGTTTCAATAAACTCTCTTTTATTCTAGCGAGCCTCTTCTCGAGTAAAGTTCCCTCCATATTCTTTTCTTTTTTTGCCAAATGCGACAGTAGAACGGTCATATCATATTCAAGGGATTCTGGATTGGATCGTGGTATGTACCGACGACTTTGTGTTCTTATTTACAGGGTGGCGTTGTTCGTACGTTATTATTACTTATTGATATTTTGTGTACAATTGTCAATTCTATTAAATTAAACTAGCTGTCCCGGCTAGTTATTTAATAAAATTGACAATGACTGCGTCCACAGAATCCGTTTATACGATTCTTGTACAACGCCATATATTTTTAAAACACGACCTTCGCTTGAATAACGCCATCTATTCTAAACTTAAAATAAATATTATCCCACCGGAACGCATTACCGGGATATCAAGTATGCTATGTCTCAATTCATCAATTCCATGTTTTATGAGTTTTGACATACATAATTATTATTATTGCAATACCTACATTCACTCTTATTGTGAAATGGTAATGTTAATCTAACTTTCTTTTTCTGTTTGGTTAATAAAGGCTATTTTATTATTTATTTATTATGTCTCAATTCAGGTCTTTGTCTATCTGTAAGCCATGTTTCATGTAAACCCGTTCAGCCTTTATTGCGTGATTGAGTAACAAACATCCAAACATACAAACATCTTTACAAACTTTCACATTCATGATATTAGTAGGATAGCACTCACTAAATTTGTAAGGAAATATCGCCATCCTGATATCCTGAGTTTCAGATGTCAGGTTACCTCAGTGCTGAAATCAATAACCGTACCATGTCTATAACACCTAGGTATAATACCACATTTAATCAAGCACATATTCTCTCAAACAGAGCTTTAAACTGATGTAGGTTTAAAATGATTTGAGAAAAGACGGTCAGAGGCGAGTTTTTTTTGCACTGCCTTTTTCTCCACTACAAATATGGCCCGAACGCAGCGGATTACATTGTGCATAGACATTCAGCAAACAGAATGTAAATTCTTTACGTTGAAATCAATTTTTTATTTTGATTTGCGAGGCTTGTGTCCCTAAAAGGGACGTAAATAAGCTGCGGCATTTCACTTCCATATAACATTTCAGAACCACTCGCAGCTCCAAAAATGGAGGTGAAATCGGGCAATCCGTGAACGCGAAAGAAACGCGTATCCCCGGAGCGATACTAATTTTCCGCCCCACTTAATTTCAGTTGCAAGTGTTTTCCTTCAACAAAAATTTGCGACACGTAGAAATACCGATATAAATTGTAATATAAATAAAATATAAATCTTATTTTATGTTTGAAATAATTAAACTGTTTAAGGAGAAAAAAAAAAAAAAAATCTTTATTATAGGTAATGTTATGTGACACCACTTATATTTAGTGATTTTTCGTTATATAAAGTTATACAACGTAAAGGTTAATGGTCTTATTTATAAAAACACAATTCCTTAAAATGCCGATTAGAATAGTCTGTGGTGAGCTAGGAGAAAATACTAAATATTGGCACTATTCCTGGTTTTTGTTTACCCTTTCGGAATACAGGCATTAGTTAATATACTGGTTAACTTTTTAATGAAATTAAATTAAACATTTGTTGCGCTTGATTTTGGGATTATAATAGCAGTAATAAGTCCTTATAGATTTTCGAACACAGAACAAACCCCCCTAACTATCGTCTGTCTACACTATGCTCCATGGCAACTAATATTTTATAACTTGACAGTTCCAATATTTATTTATTTATTTTATTTTAAACTAACAGCCCAATGCAATAGAATAACAGTACCTAACAAAGAAAACAGAAAGTCAAGTTCAAATCTCTACTCAGAAACATACATTATAGAGAGATAAACATAAAGCAAAAGATATTCAAGGCAAGCACTATATTGAACTATATTTATATTCAACTTAAGTCTACTTTCGGCAAGCTGATCTTCAATACAGGAAATGAACATAAACGTTCTACCTATCTCCACTTTAATTTGGTGCCATGCCAACGTCCTCGATTTTAAGATTAATCTTTATTACCTGCTGATGACAATAGCCACACGGTTTTGCTATTGAAATTTTAAGTGTGCATAAAAATTTCAAATGTGGTTTAGTATTAGCTAAAATTCTTCATACAAAGTTCCATTGAAATGCTATTGCTGAATCATGTTTACCTGTTAGATTATGGCCTTAAAAAGAACAATTAAAAACTATTGTTATGGTAGCCCGATCGGGTCATTTAGAATTCTACAGATTAGGAAGTCGGCGCTGGAAGTAAACCTAAGTGTGCATGAAGTTCCTGAGATATCTCGTGTACTTTACAACACACTCCTTAGAATCGACTATCTGTTTTTGCCTAAAAAAAGGAACAATCCCATTTGAAATGGTGAATAAGTGAAACAAATAAAGCCCCTTTCTTTTGTTCCGGTTATTATTCCTGAATTCCTCGGTTTTTATCAAAAGTCACGGGCGAAATTACGCTTTAATTCAACACAACATGACCTCGTCAGAAATGATTTGGAATATAAAATTGTAACACGAAACGAATTCTGGCTGTATTCAACCCTAATCCTTACGAAGACCTCTATGATTGATTACACCTTTGTATAGTCGCCTTCAAAAGGTTATGGATAAAGGTGAAAACTTGTACCGAGGCAAGGCTAACAAGAGGTTAGGAGAAAATTGTTTGTATTCTTAACTTAATTTTTTATTAACCGTCAGCATAGGATTCGAACCCACGTCTTCCCGTATGTAAGCACGGCATTCTACCGCTGCGCTACCACCTCTATCACATGGGTTCGAATCCCAGCGTGTGCCAATAACTTTGTTTTCTAAGTTACGTACATTTGTGCCAAGCATTAATGTCCACAGATAGTAATCTCCACCGTACATACACTAAACTTTCGACCTGTTTGTGGATATAAACGAATAATTACTTTTAAATACGATAAAATATTAAGTGAAGAAAGGGCATTTCTTGAATAGCGTGAGTCTCTAAATTTATCTAGGCCAATGACGATAGTAAATATTTCCTTACACGTAAGTAACAATGCCCACCATGCCTACAATAAACTTTTGACCAGCTCGTAGATATTATATAAACAAACCATTACTTGAAAATACGAAGTCAATAAAGGATATTTTACCTTGAGCTGATATTGATCGAGTATTAAACTAGGTTCTCTTGAAAGATAATATTTCCTTACATGTAAGTAACACTTCACACTATAAGCTTATACAGCTGTCAAGCAAGTCAAAAATATTAGACCACTTCCTTATCCCACTTTACAGAGAGCAGTGCCCTTGTTCTCTACACTAGCACTTTTATATAACTCGATAAGGTTTTGATGGCATTAGACTGGAATTGACTTCTAAGGAACTTTTGGCAGACTCGGCTTGAGACTCGTCGGCTCGCTCGACCTATTTGGTTTATAATTCCAGATCAATCTAGAGCCGATTGCGTGATTTGACGGTTGTGTGGATCACAAAAAAGTTTGGCGTGCCATCCTGCAGCCAACATTCGTGCAGCAGTGGATCAACGTTGGCCTCTCTTCGCACATTGTACCATCAGCTTCTCAACAACTAAGCAAACAACCACACCCAGTACTAGCTAACAGCCTACCGGGGCCATTACAAACCTCTTCCAATACCTGTGCACTACAAGTGTTTGCTCTGAAGATTGAAACGTGTGCAGCACCGTCGGTGCGTCTTCAATACACGGCCCTTGTGTTGCGTTTACACCAGACAATTACCATAAGCTGTTTTTTGTGCTGTCGTATGAATATATTATTATCTCCAGACGCTCGTTCTAACACTATAATAAGGTCACCAACAACTTTATTATGAATTTTTATATACCTACGTACAATGGCCCGTGCGGAAATCTCAGGTCTAACCATGAATTTTTCATATTTGAAATAAATAAATTGAGTTGCATTTCCTTTGCACTGGATCTAATTGCAAAGTATGATATTAATAACTCACACACAACGGAAATAACATGTCCTGGCCCCAAACTAAGATTCCCTGTACTATGGTAACCAGGCAAGGATATTACAAATACACCCAGACTGAGTTAGACAAATCAAGTACGGCACCTCCAGTGAGAATGGAACCCTATATATTTCAGGTTATTCAGCAAAGGGGTTGACGTATATGGTAATATTAATATGTTTCTGGTATAATGGATTTTAACTATCCAGAAATGTAATGTAATGAAATATATACATAACCATGGTTATGTAAACCACGAAGGAGGCCTATGTCCTGCAGTGGGCGTCAAATGGCTCATGGTGATGATGATGATGAAATGTATACTATTTAAATATGTAACACTGAATCACCATTATATTATTTCATAGCGGATAAATTGTTAAATTATTCACTTCTAGAGCATTCACCCGCTTAAACAAATTAATACAACGTTTTGATTTGTAAAGTAACGCCTGACTCAGGGTACTTTCTACTCATGTCAAATACCTATCCATGTTATATTGTCGACCTCGTAGCGCAGCAGTAGTTCATCTGCATACCATGCGAGAGGTCCCGGTTTCGAATCCCGGCTGGGGATAAAAAAAACCCTAGCTCTTGGATGTTTACATGTTTGTGATGTCGTTGTAAAAAAATGTAAAAAACAATATCGTATCGACAACTGTAGGCATTCATATTCTACCCAATCCGATCACTTGTTATTATAATAGTGACTATATATTTCGTTGGTATAAACGTAACCTTGAGTAACTGGATCAAGTGGCGGATTGGCTGACGATCGATTGTGACGAAGAGTCGCCTAGTTATGTGTTAGACACGAACGTTTTATCGCTAAAGCTTTACCTGTCTTGCGAATAGCGTAGGTTTGCAAATTCAGATATTGGAATGCCTGGTGTAGACTACTGTCTTACCACCGCAGACCCACTTTCCAGGATCAAGATACACAAATTTTCAACACTATTAAAAGATCTATCAAGTTATACTTAAGTGTAAATACTTATCACGAGAGTACAAGTATAAATTTATTCAGGTAAGAAGCAAAATAATAATTACTGTGAAAGAACGCTCCATTAGAGAAAAAGACGATGATGTAAGCAATTAAACTAAGCCTAGAGAGGAAGCGAAATTAAAGGAATCGAGAGAAATACCTATTTTAAAAGGATACCTTTGTTCAATCAAGCTTTAAATTACGCAAACCCTTTTCTGTAGACGTAAAAAGTGTTTACCTCGGCACTTCGGCTATTTTCTTTCTTTATTTGTTTTGGAGAGACTTCCATTCAATATTCAGTTGGGGAAGCAAAGAGCGTATTGTTTGTAGAGAATTGTTTTTAGGTAAGAACTTTCTATACTGTTTCATTTTATAACTGGCCAGTTTTTTAAAACAAACTTACTATAAGCGAGCTATTAGCATAATCATAAAAAATCATAGCAGTTATTTGAAAATAGAACGCGATTATTTTTATTTTCAGAAGGCATTAGTTACGCAGCGTGGTTGCCTTTTAGAGCTTGCAGCTCTTCACTTCCTCCTACTCTAAGATCTCTAGCTTTATTGCCTAGTGGCACACTACTCGTCTAATGGATTTGTGTTAAGTGTCTTCTGGATGTGCCATTAGCAGGTGAACATTGTAGATTTAATCTCTTGCGAACCTTCACAATACTGGGAACGTATACGGCCAATAACAAAATCTACCGTTTTGTTGTGACCTAATAGTTACCAAGTCTTTTTGATAGTTGGATTCTTTTATGACAATTTTCATGAATGAAGAAATCTTAATGTGTTTTTTTAAGTTCATAAGTACTTTACTTAATTCTGTTCCATCAGTGTGATGAAAAAAGTAATAAAAAGGCCATTTTTCTTGACGGTCGCGTTATTTTTACGTAAGCGTGAAATGATTGATAATGATTCAGCGGAAAAAAATAGTAAAGTTTCAGGGCGATGAAAACGAATTTGTCATACAATTTTTTCCACTGGGTAAAGTAATTTGAAGGGGACCACGGCAAATACTATTATTGTGCTGTTAACAACAGTCAGCTTAGTAGGTTTCTTTTTGTGGAAAAACGAAAGTTCGAAACATTATTACTGAAATGCATAATTCCGGAGACATTCCAATTAGAGTTTGTGTGTGGCAGCCACTTTTGTTCTACGAGCTTTTTCTTCTTTGATGTTCATTGTTTGAAATAATTGTATATAGCAAATCATTTTCATATACGAGGAATGTGCATTATATTTAACAAATAAATTATTTTCTCAAACAGCGCCACTCTAAAGCAGAAAAACTGTAAAATATATCATTACGTATTTTTTGCAGAATATTAAATAAAAGAAATCGTAGACAAGAAGTTGTTATGAATGACTGACTCTAACCGACATGTTTTAGGAATTGCGATTTTTGAAAAAACCTTGCATAGAGTAACGTAGGAGTCATTAATTAAAAATAACTTATTTGATGTACACCAGAAATTTATACCGTCGCTGATTATTCCATCGACAAAGCCGACAGTATTTTTTTAGATTATCATTATAGAAAACGACTCTAAATAATAATACAAACTTACACGTAATACAATCACTTGTCCTGATCCCAAACTAGGATGCCCTGTGCCATGGTAACCAGCCAGATGCCATGTGTGCAAATCAAGTAAGGCTGTCTCCAGCGAGAATCGAACCCTCTACCTCTGTTTTGGTAGTCAAGAGTATTACCGCTAGGCTATCAGGGCAGTCAAGTTCAACGTTTTGACATATTAACATAAAATACTTTCTTTGGGAAACCCTCAGCCTGTATACGATACACTCTACGTAAAGCGTAATGAGGTAAACGAAAATTAAGTCAAGTGGAAAATAAGTATCAGTCAATATTATCTCGTTACACGTTACAGACGCAAAAAAGAAACAGAAAGATGGCTGTTATTTTCAAGCTGTCAAATTGGGAATGTTATTTGCTTTGTATCCCACTGCTGAAACAAAAGAGGATCATGTTCTTCACCCGTATGTTTTTAAACTAGGGGGTGAACCCCCTGCGCGCTTCGCGCGCCAACCCCCAGCCGCTCCGAGCTTCGCTCTCCGCGGCGCTCGGCCTAGGGCCTCGCTAGACACTTGACGTTGGGATTTGTCGCGTGGGAACATGTATGGTCTCGGCTCGGTTTTGCGTTGTTGCTTGTTCGCCGAAAATGTATAGTCTCGGCCTTCGGCCTCGGCCTGGATGGAGCTCGGCCTTCGGCCTCGCCGCGGCGGGGTTCCTGGTGCCCGCTTCGCGGAGCTCGGCCTTCGGCCTCGCAAGTTTGTCCCATCTGGCTTTTGCGTTGCTGCTTGTTCGCCGGAAAATGTATAGTCTCGGCCTTCGGCCTCGGCAAGAACGGAGCTTGGCCCTCGGCCTCGCCACGGCGAGGTTCCTCATCCCCGCTTCGGCCTTGAAAATTTGTTTTTTTGAAACATTTTTCATCTTTATTTAAAATTTTGTACTAATTTTGAACGTTGACGTTGATATCTCGGCCGTCATATTGAAAATCCGAAATGTCCGATTTTTCTCATATACCCGGGTCCTTTGACAACCCGATGCCGTTTACTCACTACGAAGTATGAAATAAAAAACCTGGTCAAAAAAATACAAACCTGACTATTTAGGTACTTTACAAGATTTAAATGAATCTATTAAATTTGCAACTTGAACAGACGAGCGAGACCAGAGAAACTTGTCTACTGCCTGAGACTTTTTGTTAACATGTAAGGCAAATTTTCCAGATAAGACTTTATTTTTCTTACCATAAAAATTTTAAACGTTTGCAATTTGATAAGTAAGTTTAATAAATACAACACAGAAATATTAATGTTTTTTTTTTGTCTTAACCTGTTAGATTATGAATTTGAAAAGAACAATTAAACACCATTATTATCGTGGTCCAATCGGGCTATTTAGAATTTATTTTATTTAGATTTAGATTTTTTAAATTTTTTTTTATTTAGATTTAACTATTGTTCACACTAGTTCACTATTCAAGGCAAATAAGGAAATCTTACGACCTATAAATAAACATGTCAAGAAAATGTAAGTAGCATGCCCCCAGTTTAACATACGTTGAGCAAATTAATAGAAGTAGAAGACAAAAAAACCGTCTTCAAATTACGCACTAATTAGAAACAGTTTGTGGCACCGACGGTATTTTTAATTCATTTTAATTCATAGAAAAAAAAAGTTTGCTTCACTATGTTCAATTAACATTAATCTATCGAATGGGACGTATAGGCGATTAAGGTCAAGTGAAAAATGTTTCCCGTACTGGACTATGAAGGCGCCTCTATAGTCCAGTGAAGGAAACATCTTCAGGAACATTTTCGTTGAGCCGTACTTTCGCTGTGGTTTGTTTCATGTCTCGACATGTGTTTGCTTGGATTCGCTCGGAAAATAATTTTTGACGAGCATTCCTTTTTCGACGATATAATAGCTGCGCCTGAAATATTTCGTTCTTCCTTTGATTTCTGTTAGGCATTCCGTAAATTAAAAGCACTTGACTTGAAATTATTGCTGATCAATTTTGATGACGACGTAGAATGACTATGCATGAGATTGGCGCAGGGGACCGTGGGGTGTGGCGTGGTAGAGCTTTAAGCCCGACAGTGGGCTCGATATTGTTTTTATGGGTCCCTGTGGCACCCTTTGAGCATGAAACTCTACAAAACTGGCCAAGTGTGAGCCGGACTTTAGCACGAAGGGTTCCGTTCCATTATCTACACAACATTAGACATCACAAATATCGAGAAAAAAACTGCAAAAAATCACGTTTGTTGTATGGGAGCCTCCGTTAAATATTTATTTTATTTTAATTTAACTATTTATTTTTGTAGCGAATATAGAACTTAAAATTCTGTGAATATTGTAATACCTGTTACCATTATTAATATCGAGCAAAAAACGGCAAAAAAATACGTTTGTTGTATGGGAGCCCCCCTTAAAAAAATATTTTATTTTGTATTTAGTATTTTTTGTTATAGCGACAACAAACATACATCATCGGTGAAAATTTCAACTGCCTAGCTATCACGGGTTATGAGATACAGCCTGGTGATAGACAGAAAGGTAGACAGACAGACGGTCAGACATACAGACGGACAGTGAAGTCTTACGGTCCCGTTTGGTACCCTTCGGGTACGGAACCCGAACCCCAAAAAGTCTTGAGGATACGCGCGATACTTACGCAAACTCACGTCTGTATCCCGGAGAGCATGCAGAGACCAGGGTTTGTCACTTACCACAATCCTGACATACCTCTTTCGCTCCATCAATATTAAATAGTCACTGCGTGCAAGCATACCAATTTTTGGTACTTTTTATCAAAATAATACCTTGTATAACAATTTCAAAGTTTCCTAGAACCTATCCTCAGTAGTGGACGTCTCTCATAGGATGTGTAGATCGATGGACAGATCCTAGAATCGCGTTTTAAGTCAGAGGTAAAGTACATAAACGCTGACGCTGGAGTACAGGGGTGAGTTAACGTACCTGCAGTCGACATCATATCAATCTTTACACTTTAGTTGCAACATTGGCTGTCTTGTTGTTCTTGCGGTTTCACGGCTGATTACCATGCCGGAGGTCATGGGTTCGATTCCCACTGGGGGCCGCGGTGCATTTGTACATTTGGCCTCAAACTGGGTGTATTGCCATGTTTTAATGTCCTTGCCTGCCCCTATATTACGCGCACCAAATCGTGTAACTATCAAATTAGTATGGAATTTGGCGGTTAGGCGACTAGAATCGCGCAGGAATTGGTGCGCATAAGGAGGCTACAGATTACTTGCATACGGTATCCTAGTTTTGGACCAGGAAAAATGATATTGTTGTGTGGAAGTTTTTATTACTATTAACGTCGCCCGGTAGCACCATTCCTAATATTAGAGCGTGTGCCACCGCCGAAAGATGAAGGTACTTAAACTTATTCGCTAACAAGCGAGTAGGTACTTAGTGAGTAAGTGCTTAGAGCACAAATCTTCAAAAGCAAACTAGACCCATTTAACCTTAATTAGACGCTTCGTTCTTGGCTCCGTTAAATTTCTGTCACGGTATTTAGAAGGGTAACTTACTCATCTACCTCTATCTTATAGATTTCCAAAATCCTGAATCCAAAAGAATTAGAATGTATTGGAATGGCTATATTTCTTTATTTTATTTTTTTATTTTATTTACATAAATATTGCAACATGACAGTAATTAGGTACACCAAAGCGTTACAATATTTTAACTGAGCAATATCTATCAAACATCTTCTAGCATTCTCTTACATACCTTCATCACACTTCCAATCCCATCCGCAAACACATCATACTCTGGTGCTTCAGCGTGCAGGGCACAGAGTAGCCGCAGCGCATGCGCGACTGGCGAGTGCTGGTACTGGTTGGTGCGGGCTTCGATCTCGGCGAATAGTTTGTGCCTCCGCGCCTTTCTAGGTGGGAGCTCGTTCTTGTTACTAAGAAATCATATGAGGTTAGTTACTCTACTGAGCATTAAAGATTTTGGCTTTAAAGTCCGTAAAAGCAAATAAACGCCACCCTTTAAGCACATAAACGGTTATTAAACTACAAACGGGATTTATCGCTTTGATCGTAACATATCAATCAAGATCGTCTCGCCACCGTCTTCTTCACACCTCCACATTTGATGATCTGATGGATTGATTTGTCTCTCTACTATATATATCTATCTAATCAGCCCATAAACAGAGCCCACCATTTTCTTGTGTCTTTTCTTTCACGCCAACCCATCCGATTGTTTCTTACTCTCGTCCAATGTTTCCCAGCCGCTTTCACGGTATCGTCGACCCACCGGACCGGTCTAGCCGTTCTTGGCCAGCACTCACACGCTCTATTTAGTATAGTATAGGTTCAAATAACTGTAGAAGTTAATAGACTACTGTTAGCCAACGCTACCTCCTCAATACCATGTCTACGGAGCCCTCGACGGGACGAGTTAAGATAAGAGTTTCACCCGCATGAAGTAGTGAACAAACAAGCTGCGACTCGCGAGCCTTTTCATGCTCAACTTACTGCACCCTCGCTTTATTCAGTTCCACTGGGTATACATATTTGAGGCTTAGAGTAAATACGGTGGCTCGGGAAAAGACCGTTATTATTTTACACCATGAATTTTGGGTGGTTCCAAATGAACAAGGCTTAACAATACCTATCAAGTACGCAAGTTTGTTTTTTAAAAAAGACACCAAAATATCTCGACACAGACTCGGATCTATGAGAACCATTAGTAGCCAGTCGGAGCGGGTCATTGTTCTGATAGACGCAGAGGCTTTACTGATAATAATTGTTCTCATAACAAGATTTCTCAAATCAATTTCATCACCATCATCATCAGCCATTTGACGCCCACTGCAGGACATAGGTGGTTTTCATAACCATGAGGGGTTTTGCCATAATCGCCACGCTTGGCAGGCGGGTTGGCGATCGCAGGATGCGGTTGAAATCTCAGGAAGACGCTGCTGCCCGTCTCCTGGTAATTGATTTCCTTAGTCGCCTTCTACGACATCCACGGAAGGAAATGGAGTGACGCTATTCTTAATCCGGTGCCACATGAAATGTGTATACTTAAAATTATTCCTTCCTGTATTACTTTTAGGTATGGTATTTTTAATTACTAATTACATAACCGCGGCTTTCAAACCACCCAGATTTCAGGGTGTATATATAAAAGTATACCAAGCCTTATAGGCTGGTCACTATTGAAAGATGTCTTTTATTCATAAAATTTACACCTCTAATATCTTATACGTTTGTGACTTTTTGGCTCTCTTTTGAGGTACTTACATGCGTAAACTCTGCTCCGCCTCGTTACTTACGGGAGAATTTGCAATAAAGAAAGCCGGATTTTGACGGTCTTAGCACGCTCGGACCGTGTGCGTACAGTTTTAATTGATTATGACGACGGTCAGTGCGCTCGGAGCGTACGTACACGGTCCGGGCGTACTAAGACCGTCAAAACCCGGCTTAAGTAGAGAAGGACCTGTAGGCAAATGTAATTGTAGTATTTACGGAAATTATGTTGAAATATCAAGAGTAGTGATAATAATAGCATCCTTATCATCTGATATGAGCCCTACTTTCACAGTATTTGTATTCTCCCGTGGTGAAAATAATGGTTTTACTAGCGTGGTGTTACTAGTTGCAGTGCTTTTAGTTAGAAAAGGTGAGTTATTTAAGATTTTCCTTTTCTAACTCGTTTGAAAAGGATATTAACTATTGGTTTTTAAGCATTTCAACAGGTAGACGCTGTAGTTACGTTTGGGGATTACCATTGAATTGTAAAATTCATTTGTTATCACAACTTTCATAATCATGAGCCCTGAGCAACCAGTGTTTGAGCTGTTGATTGGCGATTTTTTTTAAATTTATTTGTTTAAAAAATAAAAAAAAACCTTATTGTAGTACACAATTTCGCCAAACTGGAAAGAAGTGCAGCTATATGTAGTGTAGATGTGCACGTGTGCCTCATATATAAAGTTGTTGAAACTTAACTCAAGTTGATAATTCCTATTCCTCTTTGTGTACCACTCTACTTTAAATTCAATGCCACTACTTAGATATAAGAAATTATTTGCAATTCTTTCACCTGGTTATGCAATAAAGTGTTCTCTATCTATCTAAAGTTGTTGAATAAAATTATACGAGATTATACGTTATCTTAATACGAGACTCATCATTATTGATTTTTTATTGAATTAGGTACTCGATTTCCTTATGGGTTAAGATTCAATTACTTGATTTTTTTTAGTTCTGTTACTATAACTGTTATTTGAAAGACGGTTTCGTGACAACTTATTTTTAATAACATTATTATAAAGAATAAATATGCGCAAAAAAGGCAATATAAAAAGGTTCCTATGCTATAAAATTATTAATCGCCAACAATTACATTTAGCTAAATAACGGAATAGTCACTCATTGACTGATTCATCTACATGTTTTTTCGGAAACTATCGCTCCTAAACAAAATGTATGTATGAGAAAGTTTAATATCTAGATACCTACATAATTATAGGTAGTGTTAACAAAAGTTTTAGTTCATACAAAAATACGGGATTCTAACTTGATAACAAAACATTATATGAGCCAAAGCAAACGAAGTAAGGGACTATCCATAAATTACGTCACTCGTTAAGGGGGAGGGGGTCGACGAAGTGCGAAATTGTGTGACAAGGGGTGAGAGGGGTCCTAAGGTCCGTGACGTCACATTTCAAAAATATTCTTCATATTAATTGTTTTGTTAAATTTTTCAAATATAATGATATTGATAATATTAAAAAATAAATTTAATTAAAATAAAACTAATTTCGGAACTGCTGTTTGAATTTAATAATTTCTAGATGTTAATTGCATAGTAAGTGACGCCACACTAGGGTGGGAGGGGTAAAAAAACACGAGATTAGTGAGATATACTTTATGGATGACCCCTAACGGGCTCAACTTGAATCTCTTTCTAGATCGTCGATCTGTCAGCTTATACACACTGGCACATTGTATTCTTCGTCTATACTTCGCACTTCGAAATATACATATACTGCGTCGCATTGTTAATTTGGAAACAGATCTGAAAATCATTTGCCTTTCGCTCGCACAATATGAACGGTAATATTATACAACGTATTATTAATTATATTCTTTTTGTTGCACTAACCCGTGCTAAGGACAATTTAAAAACCTAACTTAATTTATTAACCTCTGGCCAGAGGTCGCGGGTTCAAGTCCCAGTATGGGTGGAATTTTTAGCCTCCAAATAGGTTTTTAAACGTTTTATTAAACTTATATAATAATTGAAATAAAAAGTATATGATATGAATACTGTGTTTCCTTAGTATCGATGGTTAAACAAACCTCTACGAATACAATTCCTTTTAGTTGAAAATATTAATTTTGTCTCATGTACAACTCATTTAATTTGAATTTAAAACTCGAGCATCCTTGAAGGAAAAAAAATATAGGAAAATTAATATATGTAAATACTAATAAAATTTCTTTATTTTTCATTCCATCTTGAAACTTGTCGCGGCCAGTTCGTATTAAATATTTAAAAAAAAATTACACTTTTCTTATTGCAAGTGGTTTAATTTATTGATACATTCATACAAGACATTGCATAAACTCACACCTATATCCCGGGGGGTAGGCTGAGACCAGGGTTTGCCTCTTGCCAGGATCCTGACAGACCACTTTCGCTTCATCAATATTCATGGGCGGTGCATGCACTCACGCCGTTTTCAGTTTTTCTGCCATTTTAACATTTAACTGCCATTTGACAGCTGCATCTGCGGGTGCCGCTGCTGAAGCGGCGGCTAAACTTAAGATAAGGAAATATAGCCAGCTTATGCTTCATTATTTATTCGTCCCACTGGCTGTGGAAACGATGGGAGTATGGGGGGATGAGGGAAGAGTTTTCGTAAGGGAAATCGGTCGGCTCCTGAGAAGTCGTGGGTATGACCATCGTTCCGGGGCATACCTGATGCAGAGGATTTCCCTGGCGGTGCAGCGGGGGAACGCTGCTAGCGTCATGGGAACTTTTGGATCGGGCGTGTCCCGGGGCGGTATATTTGATTAGTTTAATTTAATATTTAGTTTAACCTACATACTTAGCTGTAAAATGTATGTGTGACAAATAATTGCTTTTATAATAAATAAATAAACAGTAACAACTTATTGATATACTTTAGAAACAGTTTAGTCTTCTCTCTCAACAGCACGTTGTATTTATAAAAGTACGGGGCCCTCAGTGCGAGTCAATCTCGCCATTAGATACGAAAACGGAAATAATGTGATCATCCACCCGAGATTTAATCATATTCAAGTAAATACTTACTTACCTAGTTAGTTAATACTTTGCATTAAATAAAATCTCTTTATTGTTACTCTTATTCTAAGCATTATAAATCACAGTTCAGAATGACCATGAATATTTGGCGGTGGAACTGGAGTTCGACGGTACTTCGCATAGATCTCATCCCAGAACTGGGTGCGTTCTGGTAACAGAGTGTCTCTCAATTCAGCAGGCAGATTTAATTCCATGTACGGCGAGCGGTTAGTTGATGTTGCTGGCCAACCTTTGGGGAACTCGGGGGTTGGTCCGGACAGTGGTTTTCTGCAGATGAGATAAAATATATAGTTAAATAGTTATAATACAGCAATCTATCTATAGCTACTCATGTTAATAATTGTTTCATCACTGCACTGTTGGATAACTATGTTAAAAAACTGAGAGTTAAAATGCTACGGCCACCGATTCCGACTAGAATTCTGCCTTAGGTACAATATATCCATCTTTCAAAAAGGGTCGGAATGAGGAGATAAAATATTTAATATCAGATTATTCTGTTTGGTGAAGGTGTGGCCAATAATGTTTATTTTCTGTTAAGAGCATTTATAGTACGGGATTTCTCTGTAGCTCACACATTTTAACATTTTTAATTAATATAAAAATTATTCCTACTATCGGAAAAGTATCCTATGTGGAAATTAAAGCATTTCTAAAATATCCGTACGTTTTTTTAATGCTGATACGTTCTACTTGTGTCAGAACTACTTATATTGATTACTGTAAAATTATTGAAAACGTTAGAAGATGCAAGCGAGGGAAAGCCTGCACTTTTTATATTATGTTATAATATAACAATAATAATAATAATAACTTCTACACAAGAAGATCACTTGTCCTGGTCCCAAACTGGGATACCTTGGGCTATGGTAACCAGACAAGGACATCACAAACACGGATGGACACCCAGATTGAGGCCATTTGTACAAATGTACGGCGGCCCCCAGTGGGAATCGAACCCACGACCTCCGGCATGGTACCTAATCAAACGTGATACCGCTAGATCAACGAGGCAGTCAGCTGTTATTATTGGCGGTGTGATAATACTTGCTTACCCAGTTAAAATAAAGTTGGTCCATAACTGCTTCGTGAGTCTCTTCATTATTTTGTAATCATCTGTAATTTTACTCTCATCTTGAGGCATGACCGTGATATCAATCATTGTCATGCTTTGTGAACAATGGTCTGCCCCACCCAAATGAGGAAATATTCTGTTTGCTACGGTGAAATTATCGGAGTATGAGTACTGATACAAGTAAACATTGTCGTTACCAGCTTCTGTTAGTAATTTCACTGTTCTGAGAGCGGGATATATAAACAGTACGTCAGAAAAATAATTAACGTAACCTATCAACGTATCTTGGTCAATTTTGTCAACATCGAAGTAAAAAGCTTTAACTTTATTCGCAACTCGTTCTTTATCGTCTTCGTCTTTGAAGTGCAAGTCAGCTGGCAAAAAAGCTGCAAAGTTTTGGTTCATTTCTTCTTTCCAATGTTCAAAATTTGGAGCTCTTAAGAGTCCTTCCATATTGGAAAATCCGATTAGTACAGGAACCTTGGGAAAGTTTCCACTTCTTAATATTTCTATAGGTGCTTTGTCTAGAAATCTCTCAATGCCAATGTCTCTTTCAACACAAGGTACCATTACAAACGTGGAGTCCTTTTCAGACATAAAACTAAACGCAACTAATTGTTCATATGTAGCTTTTTTATAGAAGTCTTCTAAGATAAAAATATCATCTGTCGTAACATTATGGAATCGAGCAAATTTCATCGCATTTTCTAACGGGTTCATTTGGACACTCCATACACTGAGTGCATTACCACTATCAGGTATAACTTTATTAAACAGTCCTTTAGTAGTTTTAGAAAGCATGAGTAGTTCTACTGCGGATGCCCCTGCACTGCCGCCACTAATTGTCACGTCACTTGGGTCACCACCAAAATTGGCAATGTTTTTGTTAACCCAACGTAAAAGTGCTAATTGATCTTTCATGCCCGCGTTTCCTGGAGCAGTTTCCGTTCCGAGACATAGGAATCCGTGGACACCGAGCCGGTAGTTAAAAATTACAACAATGAATTTTCCTTGATTCACCATGGCATTGACCTTGAATAAATTAGCGCTTCCTACAAGGTATGCACCACCGTGGACATAGACCAAGACGGGCAATAGTTTTTCAGTTTTGGAAGGGACAAATATGTTGGCAATAAGGCAATCTTCTTGATAGCCTGAAGGTGACACCATGGGAGATGCAGTTTGAGGACAGGAGATTTCCTTATTCACTGCTTCAAATGTGCCTGTCCATATTGGGGGCGGTAATGGAGCCTGAAATTAAAATGTTTCATACTTAATATTGGCTTCATACTTCTTTTTAACCGACTTCAAAAAGGAGGAAGTTATCAATTCGACGTGTATAATTTTTTTTGCTATGTTTTCGCATAACTCCGACAAATCTTAACCGATTTTGGCAATTTTTTTTTTGTTCAAAAGTATATAATGTCCCATTGGTCCCATTTTAATTTGGTGAAGATCTGATGAAGACTTTCAGAGATGGAGAATGGAACTCTTCAATGGAGAGCAGTAAATAAGGCCTGATGGAGCCGATCCTTTAGTAATATCCGTATCTTTCAAAATAGCGTAAAAGTAGTCCCAAGTTAATTTGGTGATGTTCTGGTGAAGATTTTTGGAGATGGAAATTGAGAACATCAAATTTTAAAGCAACAAATTAAGTAGGGTAAATTATGGTTATAAGAGACTTGTTTATTTTTCTCCCGCTCCCCCACTAAAAATTGAAAAATAAAAAATAAACATAAAAAATAAAACCCGACTTCGAAACTCTACAGCACTAAAAAGTTAGAAATAATTTAAATAATTAGAAGTATGTATACATGTAGGTATTGTAGAAGTATAATTTGGAGTCGGTGCCCAAAATTTTTACAAAACCAAAATGGTTTTTATTTTTTATTTATGTATACGTCACACTGCAGGGCACTGGCCTTAATCTGAGAGAGAGAAAGTATGGGCTTAATTACCACGCGTGCCCACCGCGGATTAGCAACTTCAAACGCTGAGGTATGTGAACACCTCCTACCTCAGGTTTCTTCACGATGTTAGCGAGTAGTTTTGGTATTACTACTTTTCAGATGGACGTAACAACAATACTTAGAAAACAAAGTCATTGGCGCATGCCGGGATTTGAACCCACGATCTCCCGAATGTGAGGCCGGCGTTTTATCACTGCGCTACCACCGCTGTCGTACTTCTTCTTCGTACTTCTGTTATAATATTGTTAGAGGTTAGGTGCAAAATATGGCAATAAACAGAGGTCAGCTATTATTCTTCTTTTAACAAGTTTTTACTAAAGCATCAATCATAATAATAATATTATTCATTACGTAATACTGGTGTACATACAATAAAGAACATTTTCACTATCTATCTATCAATCGTATCGTAATAAAATTTTATCAAAAAACCCCGGGTATCTACGCCATCCTTCTGTTAAAGAAAAACTTAAAATTATGTCTTAAATACTTCCTGTTTGTGACATTTTGTATTGCACGATATAAGAGTCGCTCACCTTGAACTTATCTGCGCCGGTGGGTGCACTTGCGTAAGGAATTCCATAAAAGCCAAAAAAGTCGCCTTCGGAAGACTTGTAGCCTTTCACAAGACCTTGGTCTAACGTCACCACCCTAAACTTCACATCGTCTGCTAATACGAGTCCCAGTACAAATACCAAACCGAATATCTGTGTGTTACTCATGACGGTTGTTTGAATACTAGCCTTGCAGTCCACATAATTTTATCTTGTTCATGTAATTTGTTGACGACTTGTATAGTTCTTTTGACGAGAAGTGGTGTGTTCTTGCACATTTCGCAGGCACCGAAGGCGGAAGTGAATCTAATCATAATCTGTGAAACACGCCGTTAACCTACGGTTAACAGCTGTCAATTGACCAAAGTGCATAAAAAAAACACTGACAGCTGTTAATAGTAGATTAACAGCTTGTTAGTGTACGAGAAACTGGGGGTTAGACACATCGCTATTCACCGTTATTATTGTACCGTCAACAACACGGGCAACTTTGCAAATAAATTTCAAGGTTACGTATTTAGGTGATGTCGACTGTTATACGTAGTCATCTACTAATAAGCTTACTTCTTGACAAAGGATTGTAGTTGTCGATGTATTAATAATTAGACTAATCTGTAGTGGTTGCCTTTATCTAACTATGCCCGCGACTTCGCTTGCATAGGATTTACTCCTACTTCACTTTAATAGGGAATGTACCTCAAAATTTGATTGGAGTAACATTATTTATAACGGGTGAAGTGAAATAGAAAATCAGGGTATTACATTTCTCAAGAAATATGAAAAATCAAGTTACTCAAATAGTATGTTTATACATGTTAGATTATGTTTTTCCCAGAAGTAAAGTTGTATTTTTAAAACTTAATAGACGAATAATAATCGATTGCTGATACAAAAAAACAACTAGGTATTTGCAAAAACGTCAAGTTTTCCTATGTGCTTACAGAAGTAGTAGCGCATGTGTGTCCTTAAAGTGAATAGAATCGCTCTGGTGGTTTTCTATGGCTTTTCGTCTGGGTACTACAGACTCCATAACAAAATTTGTAATGTAGTTTCAAGTGCCCGCAGAGTACTGGAAATGGCATAACGTGAAGAGGCTTTAGACTAACATAGGGCTTCCTTCATGGGTTTATGAATCCATAGATAAATTTGCAACACATAGTAAGCATGTCTGTTTTATTTATAAAGTCTACTCATACGTCCCACTGCAGGGCACAGGTCAAAGAGTCAGAAAAAAGGAAGTGAGTGAGAAAGTAAGTATATCCGGAATAAATCATAATACTTAATAAATGTTTTCTTAAGTTTCAGTTTGAATAGGAAACATTGAAAACCTTGGTTATTATAGATTATTTGTACTGGTTTTTTGGTGGACAATAAAAAATATTCTTGTCTTATCTTGTACCAACACCTATATATTAGTATACGAATCAAAAAGTAATAAAACATACTACAGGTGTTTCAGAAGCGTCCAGTGAATTTTAATTATTTTACTCGTGAGGTCAAATTACTTGTATGATAAGAGTAACTTCTAAATAACGAAAAATTATTCAGCTGTTGTACATTCACGAGAGTTTATACAAAAATATATTATGGAAATGCTGATAATTTTTTCAGTATTTCAGAGTTTATATCATAATAAGAGTTTGATGAGTAGAATGACCAAGTTTCACCGGACCTTTTTGGAACATCCAGCACAGCCAACATTCAAATCACAGTTCAGATCGTCCAACTTTTGGCTCCGGTGGAGGAACTGGGGTACGGTAGTAGTTTTCATAGATCTCGTCCCAGAACTGAGCACGTTCTGGAAGCAAGGCGTCCCGCAGTTCCGGAGGCATATTCAATTCCATGTATGGTGAACGATTAGCTGAACTTGCTGCCCAGCCTTTTGGAAATTCTGATGTTGGACCCTCTAATGGTTTTCTGGAAAAAAGATTACAGATAGTTACTAGGAAATCAAAACAGGAAATTTGATTTCAAATTTTGAAGTAAACTTGCTTACCCGCTTAAGATGAAGTTAGTCCACAACCGTCTTATTAGACCTCTCATCTTTTTATAATCATCGGTAATTAAATTCTCATCGTGTGCCATGGCTGTGAATTCAAGAAAAGCCGAGCATTGTGTACAATGATCTGCACCACCCAAATGGGGATATAACCTTTTCGATAGGATTACTTCGTCAGAGTACGAATACCGGTATAAGTACACATCAGTATGACCAGCTTCTACTAAAAGTTTTACAGTTCTAAGAGCTGGATATGCAAACATGACATCAGAAAAGTAGTCTACAATACTCAATAACGTATCGTCATTTATTTCGTCAGTACCAAAGTAAAATTCTCTAATTCTCTGCACAACTTTCTCTCGTTCTACTGCATTTTTAAACTGCAAGTCTGCAGGCAGAAAAGTGGAAAAGTTTTTGTTCATTTCATGTTTCCATTCCTCAAAATACTGGGCATTCATGAGCCCTTCCATGTTTGCAAGCCCAATCTGTACGGGCATTTTGGGAAAATTGCCACTTTTTAGTATATCCACAGGCGCTTCTTTGATAAACCTTTCAATTCCAATATCTCTTTCGATACAAGGTACATGTACAAACACAGAATCTTTTTGTCCCAAAGTACTATGTGCAGTTAATTGTTCATACGTAGCCTTCTTGAAAAAATCTTCTAAAATATGAGTGTCATCTGTTATGACATTGTATAATTGAGCGAATCCTTTTGCGTTTTCCAAAGGATCAATCTGAATGCTCCAAACACTAACAGCATTACCGCTATCAGACATAACCTTATGGAACAGTCCTTTAGTAGTTTCTGAAAGCATTAATAGTTCAACTGCAGAAGCTCCCGCGCTGCCACCACTAATTGTTACATCATTCGGGTCACCACCAAACTTTGCGATATTATTTTTCACCCAACGCAAAGCTGCAACTTGATCTTTCATGCCAGCATTTCCGGGAGCAACTTCCGTTCCAAGACACAGAAATCCATGGACACCAAGTCTGTAGTTGAAATTGACAACGATAAATTTCCCTTGATTAACAATGGCATACGGAGTGAATGTGTTGCCATTGGCCAAGAGATAGGCCCCACCGTGGACAATAACCAGTACGGGTAAAGGTTTCTCAACAGTGATAGGAACGAATACATTTGTTATCAGGCAGTCTTCTTGATAGCCTGCATATACGATTGACTTAATTTGGGGACAGAAAATTTCTTTATTGACGGCTTCGAATGTCTCTGTCCATGTCGGGGCAGGTAATGGTGCCTGGAATTCAAACGGAGAAATAAAGTCAAATAACAAAATGTTTGAGCTGAACTCAGTATTTCAAACAGTAGTATTTCAACGGCATAACAAATATGAAACATGATACACCAAGACGGAAGCTAATCGTACCCATTACCCGTTTGAACCCATGACCTCTGTCTTCGAACTTATGTCCTCTTTATTGCCAACTAGACATATATTCATGCCGTCCTTATCTGAGTTGTATTTAGTGTATTCTACATCAGGAAAGGAAATGAAGGTTAATCCACTATGTACTGTAACAAGGGTTTAAAGAAGATTATGAATCAATTTTCTTCACACAAAGACACTTATTATGACATCTATGGATCAAAGTTGCATGCAAATAATCTGTTAGTCCAATTCTATAGCCAGAATGAATGTAAAATATTATTTACCATATTTCTTAGCATACAAAATCTATGTACATAAAATCAGTTTTTTGTTATTATAATTGAAGACATATCAGTTGTTTAACTTACCTTGAACTTGTCTGGGCCAGTAGGTGCTGTCGCGTAAGGTATTTCATAAAACGCGTAAAATTCCCCTTCAGTGGCCTTATATCCTTTCACAAGACCTTGTTCTAACTTCAATACCATGGAATCTACATCATCTCCTGATGCGAGTCCCACTATGACAACTAACAAACACAATACTGATGTGTTAGCCATAACGGTTGAGTAAGTATTGGCTTTATTGTTACTCATGATTTTATTTATAGATTGATAAATATTATCTTTATAAGAGCTACGATTTTTTGCCGACGCGAGGGCTTTAAAAATAGCTTTCATTTAGCATGCCTCTCGGTCTCACATTCTTACTTGTTTGTTTTCTCTTAATTGTTAACGTGAAGCTTGCTACTAAAGAGCTGCTTAATGACTGTTTACATGTGTATTAACGTATAATTTTGTTAACTACTTAACATTTTTTACATAACACGTGCCATAGTGACTAGTGTTAGTCTTGACTAATTTAACTAATTTTTACTATGTTATTTTACTGATAAGTAATTTAACATAATTTCTAAATCACCTAACATGTGAAAACTAGCGATAAGATTCGGAACGATGTAATCGTTGCAAAGGATCTGTAGCATACGGTAGTTATTGTCGTGTGCTTGAAATAACTATCGCGCAAGATAAAACATGTTATTACGTCAAGTGATAATATAAGAAAACGCATATGTAATGATGACTTACTGAAGTTTCATTAAAATAATGCTGACATATGAAAAAAATGTGTACATAATGATGACTTAAGGTGTTAACGCCAGAGGTTGCATGTATATCCTCTTTTAACTTTCCCTTAATAAAAATATAAATATACATCCCTGTCTATGATTCGCCTGTCATTTTTATGGCTCCGTACCCAAAGGGTAAAAACGGGACCCTATTACTAAGACTCCGCTCTCTGTCTGTCCGTCCGTCCGTCCGTCCGTCTGTCTGTCTGTCACCAGGCTGTATCTCAAGAACCGTTATAGCTAGAGAGTTGAAATTTTCACAGATTATGTATTTCTTTTGCCGCTATAACAACAAATACTAAAAACAAAATAAAATAATTATTTAAGGGGGTCTCCCAAACAACAAACGTTGTTGTCTAAAGACAGCGTTCATCATCTAGCGGCCATCGGAACTGGGGGCATGATGGGGTAGCGAGGTAAGATGGGGTCACGCACACATACAAGAAACGAAACGTCTCCGCGAGGCACCGGATTAGCCAATCACAAGCCGCTTTCGAACGATAATCAGTGCGGCCATGACAGTCGGCGAGAGTGCGCACGTTCTTTGTTTATGAATAAATTTCTGTTAAAGTGCATAATTGATGTAATATTGTGTGTTTTTTAACGTCTTCAGAAACAGGTAAGAAAAGGGGTGAAACTGTTGCATTTACTTGCCTTTTTTTAAAGTTTTCCTTACTGTTGATAGGCACATTCAAAATTACATTAGTCCCAAACATGTATTTTATAAATTTTATTTTTTTTAAACACGGTGTTCGGGGCAAGACGGTTTAAGTCATACGGGGCAAGATGGGGTTTACACGGGGCATGATGGGGTTCTCCAAACTAACTTTTATTTATCTAGTCCGTGTTTTTTTTATTGTTTAATGTTTGTTTGTGTGTTTTGTTAATTTGTTTGTTTCGTGTGATTGAAACGTACTTTATTTTGTTTTTAGATTAAACATGGTCAGAAACTACAAAAAAAAGACTAAAAGAGGAGAATGGTCCCAAGAGTCCATGAAAGCAGCTATAGATGAAGTATTGAGCAAAAATTCAGGATATAAAAAGGCAGCCTTAGAACATAATATTCCTCAAACTACTTTGGAGCGTTATGTCAAGAAAATTAAACGAGGTGAAGAAATTACCGTCGGATTACCATTGGGGCCTATGAAGTCTGTTTTTTCGCAAAACGAAGAAAAAGAACTTGCAGAATATGTAAAACATATGGAGGAACGACTTTTTGGCTTAACTACATTGGATTTACGGCGTCTGGCATACCAGTTGGCTGTTAAAAATAATAAAAAGCACAACTTCAATAATGAGAAAGAGATGGCAGGTGTCGACTGGCTAAATGGGTTTTTAAAACGTAATCCCGATTTATCAATTCGTAAACCAGAGGCTACTTCGGCAGCGCGCGCTATGGGATTCAACCGAGTAGCAGTTGGGAATTTCTACCAGCTTCTCGGGGAAACATATGACGCATTTCATTTTACTCCAGATAAAATCTATAACTGCGACGAGACTGGTATATCTGTTGTTTCGAAAACGAAGAGCAAGATAATAGCCTTAAAAGGAAGAAAACAAGTCGGTTCATTATCTTCTGCAGAGCGAGGCCAAACCGTCACTGTAGAAATTTGTTTCAATGCTGCTGGAACGTACATGCCTCCATTCATTATTTTCCCAAGACAGCGTATGAAACCTGAATTGCTAGACAATGCTCCCCCAGGAACAACATCAGTATGTAATCCAAAAGGCTGGATAACAGTTGAACTGTTCACCCTTTGGTTCAAAAAGTTCATCCAATTTACAGGAGCTTCCCCTAGCAATAAAGTGTTGCTGCTTTTAGACGGACATGTAAGTCATACCCAAAATATAGATGTTATAGATCTTGCACGTCAACATGGAGTTGTAATAATTTGCTTTCCACCACACTGTACGCATAAAATGCAACCTGCTGATGTAGGTTTCATGAGGCCTTTAAGTACTTATTATGACCATGCTGCCTCAAATTGGTTGAGATCGCATCCAGGACGCGTAATCACCATGTTTCAAATAAGCGAAATATTTGGACAAGCTTACATGCAAGCAGCTACGATGTCCACAGCGGTCAACAACTTCAGGAAGTGTGGTATTTGGCCATACAACCAAGATAATTTCAGTGATGCTGACTTCATAGCTGCGGAAACTACAAATATACCATTAGCTCAAGACAATCCATCTACATCAAGGGCTATCGCAAACATACCTCCTCATTCCGGACTTGAAGTGTCAACAACTTCAAACTTTGTGAACGCGCAGTCGATGGAAACAGAGCCTCATACAGAACCTGAAATACCATCCGCGTCAAGTTCTGCAATTCTTCCTTCAACAGAGTCAGTACCTCATTCCGGTCGTGAAGAACCAACCATGTCAAGTCTTGTCAACGCTCAATCAATGGAGACAGAGTCCCAAACTGGATCTACGTTGATTTCTGCAAACTTTGCCTCAACAGAGTCATCACATCATTCTGGACATAAAGTACCAGCCACGTCGAGCTTTGTTAATGATCAGTCAATGGAAATAGAGCCTCATAGTGGACATGAATCACCATCCACTTTAAGCTCTGCATACTTTGCTTCAACAAAGGAAGCACTTAATCCCGGATATGAAGTGCCAGCTGCGTCAAGCTTTTTCAACGCTTGCTCGATGGAGACAGAAGCTCATACTGGATCTCTAGCACCATCCACGTTAACTCCTGCAAACCTTCTTTCAACAGAGTCAGCATCTCGCACCGAATCTGATGATAAGAGAGGGTCTAAATTCGGACATAACACATCTGAAACTGAACAAGTTCCATCGATTCATGAAGATCTCCTAGCACCTGTTCTCTCCGAACATCAACGTACGCCAGCTCAACTGTCTACCGCTAGTTCCCCCCAACAAGATTTTGAAATGCAAACAAGAAATTCCTTAGAAATTCGTTCTCCCATTCGAGCCGTCTGCCGTGATTTGACGTCTAGTTTTGATAATGCTTCTCCTAAAGATATATTGCCAATTCCGGCAGTTCAAATGAGCGAAAAAAGGAAAAACTATCGAAGAGGTAAAACGGCGGTAATAACCTCGACTCCGTATAAAAAAGAACTGGAGGCTTTGAAATTATCGAAGAACGCTCCTGCTAAAAATAAAAAATCGTCAACGAAAGTTCTTCCGGCCAAAAAAAGTAAATCGTCAAAAAAAAAACTGCTAAAAATACTAGGCCTTCAACTTCACGAGAAGAAGATACCGTTTGTTTTTATTGTAACGATATAAACAACACGTACCTAAAATCAACTGAAAATTGGGTAAAATGTCAACTCTGTGAGCGGTGGGCTCATACTGCATGTGCTGGGGTGGATGATGAAGACTTAAAGGAAGTACTGATATGCTTGTTCTGTGAAGAAGAATAAGAATCCCATCTTGCCCCAAGACCCCATCATGCCCCATTTATCACGCCCCATCATGCCCCACATACGGGGTAAGATGGTTTTTTCACGTGTTCCTAAAAAAATATTATTATTAGAAATTTATGATAAATGTTCGTCCAAAGATTATGCCAGTTAATAGTTAATTAAGTAATTAAAGTGCCATAAATAAATGAAAACACTATGTTGATTATTACTGTGTCTTTTTGTTGCTTTCCCTTAGCGTCCCCATCATGCCCCTAGTTCCCCTATGTAACCTTCACAGCGCTGATATCATGACCTTAAATGTCAATGTCAAACGCTTCTTGTTAATTTTTATAGATGGCGCTGTTCTCAAATTTGATATTTGTCTAATGTTGTATAGATAATGGTAAGGAACCCTTCGTGCGCAAGTCCGCCTTCACTTGGCCGGTTTTTTTTTGTTTTGAACCACCCGTTTCTTCATCATAAGGCGTTAAATAAAAGTAATTGTAACTTACAAAAATAAAAACAATGTGTAATATTACATAAGTATTTATTACGTATATAAATATAGAGAACATTATACATTAATACTGATTACTAATGTGCACTCAAGAGTTATCTTTTTTATGTAGCCTATATACTGGCCTTCTCTCAGAGAGAGGTTATGGGCTTAATTACCACGCGTGCCGACCACGGTAGCGTAGCGGTAGAACGCCGGCCTCACACGATTTATCTTCAACCTATTATACAAATAAACTCTAACGGTCTTATTAATAAAAACACGATTCCTCAAAACACTCCTAAGAGATACTTTAAAAAATCTGTGGTTACGTCTTTCCCTCTACCACAGAGTATTTAAACTGACTCTGAAGAGTTTTCAAGCTTTGAGGAATCGTGTTTTTACAACTTTGGCCTTGACCTTTGTGTCTACGTAATGAGATGATTTACACAGCGCCCAGTGCCACCTGCACTCACACTAGATGGGTGAAGGGACCACTCGGACGCTCTAGTGCCTCGGACATTGTTTTTACCATACGCTAACTGTGAAGGAAAACATCGTGAGGAAACCCGCGGTTTGGTTGTATTTCCTGTGGGCTAGGCCGACTAAGCTGTCAGGATTGTATAGGTGGTGGGCAAGCCTACTCTGTTTTTATAAATAAAATCGTAATACTGCAACTTAATAATCGTAATCCGATTTCATTAACATTTTTCTTTGAAAGGGAGAGTAGTCCCATAGAAATTTTTTCAAGATCTCTTGATATAATCTTTGAGAAAACCATCAAAGTTTTCTGTTCAGTGCATGATTTTCTTAAAGCAGTTTTTGTATACAAAAATAACTATATTATTGTAACTAACAATATTAATGATTTCAAAGTTAGAGCGTTCCAACTGTAAATTGGAAGTATGGTGGTGTTGAAAAATGTTATCTATTTGTTGAATATTTACGGGTCTTTGAAACGCTTAAACGAGTGCAAAAACAATTGAGTTCGCAGGCGCCGACCATATAACGTTCGAACTATAGATTTTTTTAACATTTCCACTTTTCATGCCAATTAATATTGCTTGTTCTAGATTAATTAGAATAATTTTAGTGCTAAAGAATTTTCAAGATTAAATAAAGTAACTTTTGGTATGAAAAAAATAATATCACTAGTTTTTAAACAATGACCAGTTTCATTCTTAGTGATGGTTAGAATGTCCCATTAAAATTTAACGACTTTGATATTATCCTGTGTATGTAGGAGTGGCCTTTGGTTTTATTGATTTTGTTCTATGTTTGGTTGTGTATGTCTTCCATGATAACTTTCTGTTTGTAATTATAATAATTCATTTATGTTATTTACATTCGTTTACCTTCGAACTTGCTTGAAGTACCACAGCAACGTCCCCTAATTTGAATTCCCGAGGATAACCAGGTGACATTGAAAATTAAGGGAATATTTATAGAGATTTTTACATTGAAACAAAGTAACCTTAGAAAATTGTACGATATTTCCTACTTATTGCGGGTAGCGAGTAGCGTATTATCTTAAGTTTTTACGAGTTCTCAATTCGACGCGTAAGTTGTTTATAGCTTATTAAAAGCTATAAACAAGTAAAGTTTCGCGAGGTTCACATTATAAATAGTTGTTCTAGATGCACACTTACATCCTTGGTGCCGAACTTCATTAACAGTTTATTAATTTATGCCACCGACTTCAAAACCTACTACAAAACCTACTTCAATTTGTAGAAGTTGAATCAAACTGTTTTGTATTCGTATTTGCACCGACTACCCGTGTCTATTTCTCCTTCAGCAAATTCTCGGATATGAGGTTGCCTGGAAGAAATTGCTATTAGCAATAAGGCCGCCAACTGTATCTTTTCTTTTGTCATTGCTGTTTCTGTAACATTTTTTCCGGTACACAATAAAGAATATTCTTATCTTATCTTATTTTAAGGGTACAATGCGGAAATTTCAGATCTATCAAACCGTAGGGTAGCAATAGCCGATCAAACGTTACAGTATTTAGTATTTTTATTAGTATTTTTTAGCAACTCGCGATGCTCGTACATAGTTGTATGTTAAACGGGTCTAATAGCGATTACTTTTTAGGTAAAATTCTCGCCACTTGAGTCTAGCCGTGGCCACGGCAGCTGAAACATCAACGAAATTAATAATCGCTGTTAGACCAGTTTAATATATAAATTAATAATACCACTGATATGGGACCTCTTGAGAGAGTTAAATTATCACAATTCACTCATTCCATCTTCACACTCATGAAAGCCGACAATTCGTCAACGCAGTTAAATTTCAACAAGGCTTGTTTTCCACGATTTCCCTCCAACTTTTACTCGAAGACGTGTGCAAATATTTCCATCAGATTAGGAATACAGTGAGTAGACCCGGATGCGAAGTTTGGTTCGAAACTCGATCTTGATCTGCATGGACGTGACTGGGGCGTAAAAAGACCCCCCGCAGAATTCGCCACGTCATCGCATTCCATTTTCTTGACAATGCCTTCGCAAATTGTACTTTTTTTCTCTCGGCATATAGCTTATTTTCGATATTACATAAACATTTAACATTGACATACGGGCACATACATTGCTTCTGGCCCCACACTAGGATACCCTATGTCGTGGGAACCAGAAACTACGACATCACAAACATGTAAACATCCAAGAGCTGTTTTTTTGTCCCCAGCCGGGATTCGAACCCGGGACCTCTCGCATGGTATGCAGATGCACTACCGCTACGCCACGAGGTCGTCACTTGCTTGCTTGTTTGTTTAGAATCTGTTCATAATTAAAAAAACATTATTTTGTTTTAAAAATGTGTTATCTATAATTTAGTTTAGGGGCCTAAGCGGGAGTCCAACTCAAACGGTTTTTGTTATTTGTTATTACTGTAATGGACTGTACCTTTTTGGTTCTATTGTAAAAACGGTCATACTTACGAGGCTTATAACACTTGTATCTATGACCGCTTGTACAACAGAGCAAAAACAAAAAAGACCGACCAAGTGCGCTCAAGACTCGCGCACATTGTCATGCATGCGCATGCTGTCATAGATGTAGGTGTTTATTTAGCAAAAAAAATCGGACAAGTGCGAGTGAGCCTCACCCACCGAGGGTTCCGTACAAATTTGTAGGTACTTACATATTATAAATAGTTCAGAGATTGAGGCTCGCAGTTTTTCCGAAGTTTTCCCGAAATTTAAAGGAATTTTTCCATAATCTAATTACAAATGTATAGTTTTTCAGATTTTTCCCCGTATTTGTAGTATAAGACGATACTACTTACCAATTTTCATAGTTCTAAGTCAACGAAAAGTACCCTATGAATTTTGATTGTCTTGAGCGTCAAAATATACGTTTTATTACTTTAACATAGAAGTTTGACTTTTGCCTGACTTTTCTGTAGACCTGAGTATAAAGTTTAGATTTTTTTTTTTGAGGTACGGAACCCCAAAAAGGATAATTTTACTCAGTTTGGGTTATACGTATTTTAGCGGTTCTATTTAAACTTGGAATAATAATCACACAAAATTTGACACCCTGTGCTCTTTATTTTTAATGTGCCTGTACCCTTATATTTTCCCTTTTCACAAGACAATCATAAATCCTATATCCTAGTTTGGTAATCACATATTATCCCAGTTTAGGATCAGGACAAGTCATGGATACCCTGTGTTTTGGTAACCAGGCAAGAACAACAGAAACCTGGATATATCCCAAACTGAGGCCATTTTTATAAATCAAGTTCGGCGACCTCCATCGGGAATCGAACCTGCACGTGTGAAGCGTATTACCGCTAGACTAACGAGACAGGCGAATCTTAACAACAACGGCGTTAAAAGTCTTTTATTACATGAATTATCTATTTTATTTATGGCAGTATTTTGCAATTATCGCACTAAAATTGGGATAAAACATTGCTGAACAGTATATTTACAAATATTCCAGAACATGAAAGCAGATAAACTGGAATGTCCAACTCTTTTTATGTTCGATCACTCGTGAAAATGGATCGTCAAATTTCTTTAGACGTTCGTTTATAGGCTGAACGAAATTCCTAAGGCAATTCGAATGTTAATTGTCTCAGAAAATTGCTCAAACTTCTGAATATCCAGTAAATATTGGAATTTCCGTGAAATCTACCGGAAAAATGATAAACAATTGTTTTCTCTTTTCTTTTTCTCCTTCTTCTTCATATAAGTACATATAAAAATATTCAATTACGTATATGAACCGAAATTGATTAATAATAACTAGATTAAATACAACTTAATATAAACTAATACTAATAAATATAATTTCTAATTAAGGATATGAACAACTTTTATAATGGGGAAAGCTATGAAATTGCGAAAAAAAATTATCAGCCTGTCTATAAACTCCCCACATGGTTTTTTCGCTGTCTCGAAGTTTTGCACATATAGAAAGTTATTCGGGTGAACAATGAACATGTAGATCTTACAACTGAAACTTTCGTAAGCACAACAGATTAAAATTCAGATTCTGGAATTAAGATACTAAAGTATAAATCGTTAATTTTTGGATGCACATGGGTATTTTGCCATATTTCTCTTAAGTTGCTCTAAATCCCTTGTTGCAATAACACTGTAATGTAGTTTTTATTGCTACATGAAATAAAAACTAGATTAGGCATGCTGAATCTAGGTGGTTTGAAAACCGCGGTTATGTAATTAGGTATTAAAATGGCATCTAGGTATTTAGGTCGAATTGCACCACTTCTTAAATGTCACTTAAGTCGCCACTTAAATCGACTTTTGTGTAAAGAATTTTAGTTAAATGCTTGAACACATTTAAGAAAGTGTTGCAAGTCTAAATAAAGAACCGGCCAAGTGCAAGTCGGACTCATGCACGAAGGGTTCCGTACCATTATCTATACAACATTAGACAAAGATCGAGACAAGATAGATTTCGTACATTGAGAACAGCGTCATCTATAGGAACCAACAAGAAGCGTTTAACATTGACATTTAACGATATGACATCGGCGCTGTGAAGGTTACATAGATGGGTGCTAGATGGCGAGCGCTGTCTTTAGACAACATTTGTTGTATGGGAGCCCTCCTTAAATATTTATTTTATTCTGTTGTTAGTATTTGTTGTTATAGCTGCAACAGAAATACATCAATAAGCTTAGAATTATTTATATTATTATGATTTTTTTTTAAATGTAATTTGATGCGATAAATAAAATCTTTTTTCAATTTCAATTTCAATTTCAATCATTTGTGAAAATTTCAACTGTCTAGCTATCACGGTTCAAGAGATACAGCCTGGTGATATATAGCCAGACAGACGGACAGTGGAGTCTTAGTAATAGGGTGCCTTGCCCCTTTGGCTATGGAACCGAGTTATTAACCTTTTTTGTTGTTTTGGAGTTGAGAAATGTTGCTTCGAAAAACACGCACCGCTCTGGCTAGCTACTAAAGTTTCTAATAGATTCGTGTTTATGTCGAGATATTTTGTTAAGGCACGTTCAATTTGCCATGGCTTTGAAACCAGCTAAAATGCATGGTGTATTTTTTGCACAATACATAGGTACCTTATAATCATGGTGAAAAATAAAGCAGATTGCAAGTAACAATAATAATTTTATTTGTACACTCTCATTATTATTTACACTAGTATAAATTCGTGTTGATTAATTGACCCTATTTTACACTTTACTATCTAAGCCTTTCTGCACACATCACAGTAAAGATGTACATCACTGACAGCACCTTCCACTGATTTTGGAAGATACCTGGAATAGAAACAAATTCATGGTTATTCGAAATCGACATATTATTGTTTTTTCATTGGTACTATAATAATACATCAATACATATTTAAGTGAATAAAATATTTATTTGGTGAAGTATATACTAAAGTCGTACGCGCGGTAATTAAGCGCATACTCTCTCTCTCTCTAAAAAAAGGCCTTTGCCCTGCTTTGGGACATACTTAGGCAATTAAAAAACCAAAATCTATCGAGATGTGTGGCTGTACTAGTTCTCTATGCAATTCTAAACTGGACTAGAACACGCACAAAATTATTCTTTACTTCAATTGATATTGTCCCACCATCTCAATCTAGCTCTGCCATGTAAATACAAAGTTCGTACTAAACCGAGGTAATCATAATTGTTTTCTTAAATGTCACTAAGTCGCTATTCTTTAATACACAGAGAAAAGTCTACAAATGTAACAAATGTAAGGATAAAATTTACAAAACATTTAACAGAACATAAAAACATAAATTAAAAATTATAAGTAAAAAAATAAATAATAATACATCCACAATTGTTTCGTCCCAAAGTAATAAATCAAGATGTCGAGAACGGGAAATATATATAAGTATACATATATACACACAAGAATTGTTACGGGTTATATTTTGAACATTATATTTAATTCAATGTACACCAAAATCAATTTAAATTAAATCAATAACATGAATTATAGTAAAGAAATGTATTTCAAGGACTAATTAATTATTTAAAAGTTTCAATGAGCTTTAAAATTACATTTATTTAATTTAATTAGACGTTTGATATGTTTGATATGTATGTTTCAACTGTTACCTTACAGTAGTAGAATAAAGGCTTTTATTTATTTATATTTTGAACGCAATATGTTTTTGACGTTTATAACTCGGATACTCCTCTGATAATCTATAAATGCGCACCAAATCCTGTCAAATTCTTCACTTTTGATCGGTCACGCACGATATTCGGTCACGATACCATATTAAAGCTATGTATGAATGTACGTATAAATAATTAATATGTTTGGGTGGCTCTGTTTAATCTAATCTATGGTTCTAGCCCGAACATTCATTTTGGGCATAAGCCTCCCCAAAGCACATCACACCTTTCTATCCTCATCCAGCCGCTACCAGCAATTTGCCTTAGATCGTCGATCCTGTGAGCTGATGGGTGCCCTATGCTGCGTTTGTCAATATTTCGCAAACAAAAATCTGGAATAAGTGAGCGAGCGACAAGCTGCGCCAACGGGAGACGGCGTGGTGAGGTCAAATAATAATTATAATAGTAAATTTAATACAATTGCGAAAAGGTTTTAAGGGACGAAATTTAGAACAGAGATAGACCATGACCTTGATTATAGATCAGGGTACTTAACATAGCACAATAAGCTCATTTGTACAAAGGCGAGCTTATTCCTAATGAGTATTTTCTTCCATCTAACCTTGGGTTATGTGGCTAGTGGAAGGGATGGTGCCAGGAAAGAAGTCTCAAAGGCGAGTACTGGTAAGTGTTAACCAATATCTAGACTACTATGTTTCATTATTGTTTTCTTTTTTTATTTTATAATTTTTATTTAACTTAAGATTTTTTTTAATACAGTCAAACATTAGTTGAAAGTATCCATTTGAGAAGGAGTAACTCAGTACAACGCTTCAGAACTTTAATTGGGAATCCAAACACAATATCGATTGGACTATACGCCTCTAAATTAAATTAGCAATTATTGTTCTAGGACAGTGGAACCTGTCGGCTGTTATTTTATGATAATGAAGACCTTAACAGAAACAATGTATTAATTAGGCAGAAATAAATTGTACAAGTTTTTGTTCTAATTACCTTAAGCTAGACGGAACCAAAACAATTTCTGGCTGATTCACCGTTTTAAAATCGACTTACCCCATCTAACAATACAATAGTATTGTATGCCGCTGATTGTACTGTACTGTAACACGCTACTTATTTAAAACGCAAATTACGGGCAATTTATAATTTTATTCTCCTTTTTTATCGATGCCCTAGCCTAGCTCGGGATCGACTGACATCTAAAACAAAACGTAACGATTCCCTTCAAAATATTCAAAATAAGACGAGAAGGCTCTGCCAGCCAGCTTCTATAAAGAAGAATCGTTACATTTCCCCCCCGGTTATCATAAAATTTTAATTACAATTAAAATTTACCCTAGCTAACACACTTCGGTAACCTAACGTCAGTCATCTGTCCTACAGTGTCGGGGAAATTGTACAATCCCGGCGAACGCATGACGCTCCGTTACTAATTCGGTCAGTGTGCCAGAACAATTCAAAGACCATCAAGATAATCTAGTCAACATCCATAAAAACTCCAAGTTATTTAAAACACAAAAGAAAATTGGTCCATGACTGAACGGACTGACCCCCTCTCGGCAAAACCCAACAAAAAACCGAGAAGACACCATCGAACGCCGCTTCAAGTTTCACAATTATAAGTCCTACCTACCCCATGAACTTAAATAAACTAGCTAGACATTCTACAATCTTAAAAACTTAAATAAACTATCGCACTTCACTTTAACCGAACGACATTCTACCTGCCTACTCCTGTTAAAGTTGTGAGGATTCCACCTTTGAAATAGTGAAATGGCAAAGCTTCTGTGGTCCGGACTTCCTTTTCAAGAACCCGCATCAAATAAGCAAGACCAATATCTCTAATCAAATGCACAATGCAACACTCTCTTCTATATTCTGGACTACCAGCAGTCGACAAATAATCGCATATCAAAACCTGTCTACTTCCTGTTGAACAATGATCCAAGCCCATGTTGAACTCGCCAAAAGCCAACAAAGCTTCCTCACCCCACCTTGTTATGTGAAGGGAGAGTCAACCTATAGACTTGTACCCTAGAATCAACAACCCTAACAGCTACCTATTCTTTAGCTTCTCGTTATTTTTTTACGGTCTTGCAACCATTGGGTTCTGGAACGTTTATACAAATGGCCCGGCCTCGCTGCCTCTCTCTGCAGCTGCTTTGCCATCTCTATAGCTCCTCACAGCTTTAAGCTCGTTCTCTCGTACAACATGAAAAACAAAAACAGCATTAGATCATAATATTTACATTTTTTACAGTCAAAGCTATACTAATATCCTACTAAAGAATTTTTTCATATGGGTTACATTTACTACTCTCTCTCTCTCTCCGTGGCTATTAATCACTGCAATCATAAAATTTACCGGGAAGTGCTTCTAATAATCCTATATGGACCTTTGTACATCCTACATTACTTCTTCTCCTTCTTCTTCTTCTTGTCCGTCTCCTAGGACAAAACATCATTATCAGCCTTTTTTTTCTCTTTCTTGCCCTGATAATTTTTTCCGTGACTCTGCGCGTTATCACTTTAAATGGCTTTCCTTTATTTTGAGCCTCATCACGTAAGAACCGAATACCAGCCTTCAATTCAGCATCACGTTGAAACAGTGGCTCTCCACTACATATGGACAAATGAGGCGAACACTTACATGTTGCTTGCGCTGTTGTTTTGAGTGTCTCACCTATGACCTGGACCTGGTTTTCCACGATTTTCCTATGAGTTCCCGAGTCTGGATAAGGAGACTCGTGGATCGGAATGTCATCAAAAATCTTTATCTTCCCTTCTTCTAAACTAAATACGCCTAAGTCCTTCTTTTGAAAAGAAACTTGTTCCCGATCCTTCTCCAACAGTCCTGTCAAAGCATTTTCTTGACAATCGTTCAACTTTTTAATTCCACCTTTTTCTTGTTCAACCTCTACAGGGTAAAACTTATCCTCCTTTTGTTCCACAAAGGCCGTAGAAGCAGAACATTCCTCCTTCTTCACTTGACTATGACATAGTGACTTTTCACTTGTCAATGTCACAGATTCGGATTCATCCGTTGTCGCCTGCGCTGTCTGATTCGATGCGGGCGCTGCATGAGTCAAAGCCGATACTGCATGGCTCTGAATGATGGTTTCCTTCTCGGGCTGGACATCGACTTCCTTCGGACTTGGCTGCTGACCCTGAAACTGGTTGCCAAGTTTGTAGCCGTGCTCGACCGGAGATTCATACAAATCAACATCCTTCTGCGTAGGCGGAGGACGAAATATATAACCGAACTCGGCCTTTAGTTTATCGATTATCTCATCATAGGTCAACCCATCTTCAGAAATTTCCCTGTAAAAATATAGCGCTGCTCCCGACAGGTATACGGAGACAATAATCTGTTTCTCCTTATCCGTCCATTCATGGAGGACTGCGATGGCCTCAAACTGCCGGACAAACTCGAAAACATCAGTTGTCAAGCCATCGAACGTGGTGGCCATTACACATACACAGCATCTAATAAAATCTTCTTATCGTATCTTCACTATACAAAATAAACACTAGACCACTTATCTTTTTTCCTTTCTTAAGGCTTGGTAGCCCGGGGTGGCGTGATCAACGCAAACTTGCTCCTTATGCGCGTACAAAACTACGCCTTAGTGCTCCATGCACTAGGTGAGCACGCACTTCAATAGTCCTTTGTAGGTGACTCCTCTTTGGGCAACTCGCTTGGCTGCAAGAAAACTCTTCTTTTCTATGGGATCGCGATGCACCAACTCGTGCACACTTCGGCCGCGAACTAAATTTTTTAATGGGGACTTTAGGCGCCTCCACCAATATGTAACACGCTACTTATTTAAAACGCAAATTACAGGCAATTTATAATTTTATTCTCCTTTTTTATCGATGCCCTAGCCTAGCTCGGGATCGACTGACATCTAAAACAAAACGTAACGATTCCCTTCAAAATATTCAAAATAAGACGAGAAGGCTCTGCCAGCCAGCTTCTATAAAGAAGAATCGTTACAGTACCTTTACAAATATTTTATGTTGTGTTTTTCCTGCTATAATAGAGAAAAGGGAATATTCTTATCTTATCTTACTGTCTTGGAAAAGTGTGACGCTGTAAGTCGCTACTGACGCCGTATAAATTGTGAAGCATCTACTAATTTGCAATACGACAATTGAAATAATGTTCAATAATGCTATAATTATGGAGCGGTGGTAGCCTAGTGAGTAGAACATTGGACTCGGAAGCGAGAGACCCAGGTTCGATTCCCAGTGCGGGCATGTATCTATGACTTTGTTTTCTAAGCTATGTGCATTTGTGAAGTTATAGTAGCAATACCTCTCGCAAACGTCTATGCTGAGCAAACCCCTTTTTATCAATATCCCTAACTTTAGAATTATTTATATTATTATGATTTTTTTTAATGTAATTTGATGCGACATATAATTTTTTTTTTCAATTTCAAACGTTGAAGGAAAACATCGTGAGGAAACCTAAGTGTCTGAGCTACTCCCATACCTAAGAACTTGAAATCGCCAATCCGCGATGGGCACGCGAGAAGGCCTGTGCCCTACAGTGGGACGTATATAGACTATTCTCGACTGATACTCTCTGATTTGTCGGTGATTGATAGATAATGCTTAAAAACATACGACTGTGAGATCTAATTGACGTTATTTTATACAGCACAATGATTTACTGATTGCTGCGACATTCGTTGATAAAATTACGAGTAATTGTGAAAAAAACCTCATTGAACAAAAGTTGTAGCCAAACAAAAACTGTTTTCAGAGTTTTTTAGGAATTGATTCGGAAGCGAAAGACCCAGATTCGATTCCCAGTGCGGGCATGTACCTATGACTTTGTTTTCTAAGTTATGTAAGTACATTTGTGAAGTTCTATTAGCAATACCACTCGCTAACCTGAAGGAAAACATCGTGAGAAAACCTGAGTGTCTCAGCTATTCACATACCTCACAGCGCTTGAAATCGCCAATCCGCCGCGGTGGGCACGCGGTCAAGCCCATACTCTCTCCCTGAGAGAAGGCCTGTGCCCTATAGTGGGACGTATATAATCTGCTACTAATCATAGACCTTTGCTTAGACTCGCGTTGATTCCAGGAATCAAAGGAATTTAGTTCGGATTAGAAATTATTTTTGAACTTATCGCATTTTAAAAATAACTATAGGGAAGAGCGGGTGATTGTACTCTTCCACTATAAAGGGAAATTTCCCGCCAGGCAGATCGTATGCCTGGGGACGGCCGGTCCGACTAATGTTCGTCGGACGTTATATTTATGGTATGTCATGTGAAACATTTTGCTTGCGCGATGCAGGAATGTTGGAGTTTATAGTGCGCGTGCAGAGTTGACGTGTGCTCGCCACATAACCTTTTACTTTTTTTTTGGTAGCGCTAGCGTTAGTCAATGAAAATACAAGTTTCCTTAGGGTTTAATTGGTAGAAACGAAGAATCTTTACCTCATGTATTTTAAATCATCATCATCATCATCAGCCACTTTACGTCCACTGCAAGACATAGGCCTCCCTCATGGTTTTCATAACCATGAGGGGTTTTGCCATAATCGCCACCCTTGGCAGGCGGGTTGGCGATCACAGTATGGGGTTGGAATCTCAGGAAGACGCTGCTACCCGTCTCCTGGTAATTGATTTCCTTAGTGGCGACTAACGACATCCACGGAAGGAAATGGAGTGACGCTATTCTCAATCCGGCGCCACACGGTACATTCTTAATCCGGCGCCACACGGTACTTATACGAGTTGCGTTTTGTAACTAGATAGGTTGGATCGGATTGCACAGAGACTCGTTAAGAAGACAAGGCATCTCTAAAGTCTAGCTAGAAACGTCATCCTTGGAGCTGCTTAAGCCGGGATATAAATAGAATATGTTGTATGTTGTTTGCTTAGCTTGATTTCGATGTGGTCACATATGAAGTATTAAGCTCACAATTTCGTACTGGGCGGCGTAGTTAGTAGATAAACAGCTTATACAGGGTTATGTTATAAATGCGTGATTCCTTAAACAAGACAATTAAAGTTGGTCATTCGCAACTTTTGTTTTAAGACTTTTAAAAATGTTTTGTTCCAATTCATATTTTTCCAACGTTGTATTTTAATAATGTACATTGACCAAAACTTGTTTTTGTATTGAGCCAAGCGACTTGAAGTATAGCGGCAAAATGTCTAGTGTAGCCACACCTAACAGACCAGTATCTGCACGTAATATCTTATCGTATTGGCGTGACCGATATCACAATTCAGAATTAAGTTCGATATATTCAAATGGCGAGCTGTGTGCCTTTTTACCCGACCGGCGGAGCCCAAAAGAAGGGTAATGTGCTTAGCTCGTATGTCCGATTCTATGTTCTCCCATGACTCCTTAACCAATGGTCAGATTTTGACAAATTCGTCGTCCCAGCGCAAGTGTTATAGGCTATATTAAATTAGCATAAATGCAACAGAAAAGTAACAGAAACAAAAATCGTTATTAGTACAACCACCACCAGATGGCACTATTATAATTAAATATATATATTGTAATGTATGTAACACATCAGTACGCGGGTATCATAGGCTTATATATAAATCAGCACTAAAAATCACTAAAAAGACAAAAATAAAAAACTGAAACAAAAAACGCTGGATGTAAGCCGCTTCCAACCGGTCTTTTTGGAAATCCATTGAGGCCTATGTTCAGCAGTGGACTTCTTGTGGCTGAATGATGATGATGATGATGAAATAGAAAATAACCAACAACCCGACTGCTGAGCATTAACTACTAAATTCAGCAATGTAACTACTTAGGCTGGTCCCCCCTTAGTAATTAATGTTCAGCAGTCGGGTTATTGGTTATTTTTTATTTCAGTTTTTTGTAACGACGTAGATCACGCATAACAAATTATCTAACATATAAAAATCTCCTGTTACAGTGTCTAACTCCTCCAAAACAGCTTCACCGATTTTCGTGAATTTTTTCTTGTATGTTTGGTAGGTCTGAGAATAGGTAATAGGCTAATTAATATGGCAAAATAACGTTTGCCGAGTCATCTAGTCATTTTATAATTGTATACTCTCGGGTACTCATCAAGTGTTCCTAATTAAGTGTTGCGAAGCGGCTGTGACCCATCCAAAGGAGCAAACAGAACTGCATCTGACACTTCAATCAACGGCCACTCTTTGATAGTTGAGGCACTACACACTAACATACAGCCGATAATGGACCTAGATGGTTAGAAAATAAAATAAATCAAACAGCTCCACCAACGTACCAGTCACCATAGCACTGGAAATTCCCATCGTCACATTGTGCATCTCGGAGTCCCGCAAGAAAATGAAGTTGGCCTTGAACCCAGTGCCATCCAGTCTGTCGTTCGACCTGAATGTGACCCGCAGAAAATTCAGTTCTGACGTCACTTGGAGCTCCTTTATCTGGCCGCAGTGTCGGACTGAATGTGAGTCCACATGCTGGCTTGATATCTGAACGTAGTCGCTGGCTGATACAGCCTCGCATCTGGAAAGAGAGGTAAGTCTTAAGACTGTTCACGCATTGTGATATATTTAATTATTGCACTTTACAGTCATTAAAAATGTTAGTGTGCGAACGAGTAGGATATCACATGTAAATACAGCCTTAACCACTGAACGCTTACGTCATTTGCAATCCTGCTAAGATTTGGGTATATGAGCGCTAACCCAATAAGCAAGCAGAACATTTATTACGAAAAATAACGTCTCATCATTAATTTAAGTTTCTTACACTATAGGATACTAGGCGGTATTATATATTCGCTAAGGTGGTATCTACATACAATCTATAGGTGATATGGAAATCAATAAAACTGTCCAAGAATCATGGAGACTTAAGTATGATGAAGACACCAAACGTTAACGTCTTTTATTAAAGGTGATTACCAAAGAATTTGACTTGTTGAAAAAGGTGTAGCACAAAAGGTGACACGGGTATCAAAAGTTGAACGAAGGCGTTTAAAACTTCGTAAAAAATTTTCAATCACAAATTAATCCAACTCGGAGCGAGCTCTTTACGAAAATATCCTTTTAAAAATCCAACTCATGAAACTCGTGGAGCCCCGTCTGCTCGTCTCTAATCGGGGTTCCTAAATTAATTCCGTGCCAAAAGCCGGCGCTGTTTTTCCAATTAAAACGAAGATCCGGTGGCGCAGATACTCACGGCATCACGCCTTCCACGTCGAAATACGTGAAATGCAAATGAACTCTCTCGTTCTCGTCGCCATAGAAAAAATAATTGCATTCTGTGTCCCGGGGATAGACGCCAGGGTGATTCGGTGACGTCACGACACCGCGTCGCACCTCGGAACTATTGAAAACGAACGCGCAAGGAAACTCCAAGAGTTGCCGTCCCGACGCGATCCCGTAATCTGGAAACGATAAAAGAATCAAAGAGGGGAAATGTGCCAATAAATTTGTATTTACATTTCTCTCGGGTAAATTGAATGGAAAGATTTATCTGCGAATTGAAAGAAGGATTGATATTGATGAACGGCCGAGTTTGCAGACGTCTCTCACGGAGATAAACGTCGCTCGTGTGTATAATGCCCGACAGATAACTTTACAACAAAAATCCGCACAGTCGGGTTGAGTTTGCGATGGCCGATTAATATAAGATATTTTTTTTATTGTGTATTTTATTGTTATTTGTTTTGACTAAACTCAAGTCTAAGTTCTACGTCACATCGCAAGTCCCCTTCCAATGAGACCCGAAATACGTCCATGCAAAATCAAAATCATTTGTTCAAGTTATTTGTCATGCATTATACATGTCCAAACCTTTAAAATCTAGTGATATGCCTAAAGCAACACAAAAACAATTCATAATACAATATTTCGTTACGGCATAAATGGACGATGAATAAATCATTTATGTCTTGTTGTATTTGGCACACGGCAGATTTTCGTACTTAACATATATTTATCTGTGAATACGTCAACTGGGAGAGAAAATATAAAACCATTTACAGCCTCACCTTCCACAAAAGAATACGATATTTTGAATCCCCTGCTGGATTTCGAGGAATATATTCCTCGAAATTCGATCGATAACTTTGGTCCATTCGACATTATTGGCTTCGGTATATCGTTGCCGCAATAGGAAGCCATCTTCTCTAATCTGCCGTCGACGTATAAAAATGCATCCAAGGAATCCATGCTCTCACAACTATAAAGGGAAAACAAAATTACAATTTGTTCCTGATTAACCAAGTGCTGTTATGTTAGTTATGACTTTGCTTCGTTAAATTTTATCATATTATAGAGGTGTTCTAAAGAATCGAATGTGCGAAATTGCGTTAGTTAAACTTATTAGCTCTAACGACAGACTCAACAGCCGCGTCGCTTCATTGGATAGTTGTGAGCCGTGATAAAATAATCGTTCTTAATTATTTAAAGTAATTGCTCTAAAAGTTAAAAATCACAGACTGTTATTTTAGTGACGCGTTGGTACATCAAAGTGCGTAACATCTCGCAGCAGATAACATGTATGTACTGTGCTTTATTGCCATTATCAAGGCGCAAGGAGTGCGCCAGGCCAATTTCTCGGTCGGCCCACACCGTGCATATATTTACATGAAACGATTATTCATTATTCATCACGTATTTGTTGGTCGCCCTAATTATAAACAAAATAAAATATTACATTAAAATAAAACATACATTTAAAATAATCGGTGCGTTAAACATGCCTCGCCTCCTTGCTTTATTAATTCATTACACTTTATTGCACCCGAAACATAAAAGGGACATATAACATAAGAAAGAACATGTACAGACTCGATTACGTTACATCACATCTCTCATTGAAAACTTATGAACATGGCATGGCTTATTCAGTAGGTAACACTACTATAGTAACAAAACCGACAAAGGGCCGATCCCAAGCCAATCGACTGCATAAAAACTCCGTAAGTATTAACTACATAAAGCGACAATCCACTCACTCGATAACGTTGTCGTTTATCTTGTGCAGGGCGAAGTCCTCGAAGACGAGCCTCACCCGCTCCCGGCCGCGCGCCATGAAATCGTAATGGCAATGAGATTTCTGCGGATACGCCACCGGGTATAGCGGGGAGGTCAGCCTGCCGCTCTTCGTCTTATCGCTGCTGAATTGTTGATGGCACGATGAGGCTGCCGCGAATGGGAATGGCGGGATTAGCTGTGATTCTGTTGTTGGTCACGCATTAGTTTGGGATTTAGGGGCGGCTGAATAAGTTAGCTTCGGGGACTCTCGACGTTGCTTCTTTTCGACCGGCTACCTAGTATAGTCCGTGCAAAGTACAGTTTCTCTGCATGTAAACAAACAATATTTTTTTTAAATAAATTTAATAAGAGTAAAAACCTAGTGCTTAGTGTTTTACAATACGATTTTTACATAATTTGTTTGAAAATTGGCCATTAAGCTAGGCAAAAACATTCAATGCCAATGCCCACGATGGTGCAATTTATTCATTTAAAGTGATCGATCATTGTTTTTCAGTATTAAATATTACTGTGATATAACTATTGTTAAAATATTGTAGAATAAAAGCAAAATGAAACTAAATAGTCACTCTCAAAAATAAATACCCTTAAAGTACAAAATGGAAATCGGTGCAAATATAAGCTCAAAAAACACGTCGACAAGGCGTAGATATATCAAGTAAAGGCGAACCAAATTAATTAAACCAAACATAAGGATCCAATTAATCAAAATTACCCCGCAGCAACTAATACGGGTTCGCAATAATATTGTAAACGGGTTGGGTACTGGGTACTGCGATATTAGAATCTTTAACGAGATATCTACTGGGAATTGTTTGAGTAGTAAGAACCCTCGGATTTCAAGAAACAATTTTCATTTCATTGGAGAGCAAACATGACCCGTTAATTAAATACGACATGACCCGTTAATTAAAACTCAGTTTTACATGGCACTTACTTAGGTAAATGCGCAGAGTAAAAATATAGTATGTGAAAAAGCAATAGAATAAAGCAATCTATTCAAGCCTTCGTTTTGGCACCTTCTTGGTAAACGAATAACTTCTCAGAATCATAGAACTGAAATATAGATAAATTATGTCTCTATAATTTGATAACCACCAAAGTCGAATTTCCTTGGTCCCTATTGCCCCTTGGGCCCTACATCAATAATTTAGCTAAAACCAGCCTTAATTCCCAATACCTACGATACATTATTGACTTTAGTACTTACTCGCAGCACTAACAGCCGGGCCCAGTCCAGTTGAAACTGCATCCGCTATATTAGACTTCTTCAAAACGTCCGCTTCTGCAACGTAAAATACGTCTTCAAGACACGTATGTACAGGGTTGCCTCTAAAGAGCGCAATTCTTTAAGCACATAAATTTGAGTTTGTCATGTAGAACCAATTTCGTTCGTGGATAGAAAATGTTTGTTCAAATTTCCATTTAAGTGGTTTTGTTTGATAGATATTGCCAAATAGAATAGATGTATGTACTACATAGAATGCACATTTTTCTATATAAGACAATAATCTACCGGCGGCTGCGACATTACTACAATTATGTAGACAATTAAATTTCGACGAATAAAACCCATGAAGAAATAGGTGTTGTAGTACACAAACTCAAATTATTGGGGTGCTTCAGGATTTGCGCATTTTAGAGATAACCTTGAATATGTCCCGATTATGTAAACTTTACGCTATAGGAAGCTTTTACCAGTGAACAACAAATTGGTGGGGATTTCAAGTAGAGATTATTGAAACAACCGATATAATTCAGCGTAGGTGTAAAAGACCCAAATTGTCTACTTCTGTCAAGTTTACTGCTTGCACCTACTCTACATCTCATTACGCGATCGTGACATAACATTATGCATTCCATTTGGAGATATTCAAAAGTGCTGTGCTAGCTTTACACATTTGGCAAGCGACCACGTCGCATCCCTCACTGTGAGAAACTGAAAAATATAACACGTAGCTTCGGTAGCTTATAAAAATGTAACTTCAGTCCGCCTTCTAAAAAGAATACCTACCGCTTTACTCGGCTGCCGTCTTATTACCTAGAATTTCAAACATGGTTGCAATATCTGTGCACCCGGCTCAATGACGTAACATCGGCGCTCTGGTACGGTGTGCAAAAGAAATAAACCTAATTATCAAGATGCGCATCGGCAACTAAGATGCTAACCGTACTAAGGCGACCAAGCAGGAGAGGCATTGCATTCCAGCGAGCTGTACAGATATTGCCACGGTATTATACATAAGCTATCGGCTGTTATGAAACGAATTTTAAAGTTAAACGCGTAAAGAATTAATTAAAAACATCGGGATCTCAAGAAAGCGTAGCGCTGGTATATGCTTACGTTACATGCCATAAAAATGCTGAAAGTTACGCGTCCAATGCGTGCTAACACTTATTATAACACCCTGTTTTTATCAAATGTCCATGTTTCGTGCCTGTCAATTTGTGGTTATTTGAATAAATATTTGAATTTGAATTTCATCATCACAAAAAATTATGTATGTGGTTAAGCCACTTTTGTATCTGACTATACATTCCGTAGTTATTGATTAAAAGTGTTTTAAAGAAATCTTACGTACTATAAAAGTAATTTCAAACTTAATTAGTTTTACAAATTATTAGTATTTTAGGTAGCAACCTAAAAATGTTTAAAATCATATTTACAACAATACTCACAAAAAAGTTCAGAGAAGGCTTTTCATTTGAAGTCTTGTCTACGATGGAAACAAACCTACATAACGATATCAAAACGTAGCTCCACGAGATCAAAATGTACAGCTTTATGGATGCAATATTAAGTCTAATTCCATGTGAGCGAAGGAACAAAGCGCTACACCCAACTAGGATAACAGAGAGCTAAAGCAAATGGAACACGCTCTGAGAGCACCACTCTACCATGGGCTAAGTACCCACGGCTTTCGATCGAGTAACACTCTATTCGTATCACCGTATTATGTATGATGGACCTGACCGCAGGATATTTCATGGCAGCTTTTATGTGGGCAGCATAAGTACGAATATTGAAAAAAAATTAAAAGCTGTTTCCGTGGTGACTGACTGCATGATTTCAAACGAAAAGGGCCTTTGTTTCGTTAAATTTAGTAGCTTTGTAACTGTAAGCTGGTAATTGACTTACAGCCGGTTACAGAATTAATAATTTTGTTTGATTTAATTTATTAAATACCTACTTTAACTTATCTCTATATCTTGAGACTTGTGAAAACTCAGTGAAATAATATTTCCTATTTCAATTCAGAAACTGGCGGTCACAGTCTTAATAAATCTGTATAGGTACAGAAAATTCTCATCTTATCCTATGCCTAAAACAATAGATATATATAGTGGTATTTGTTAGCATGTGGAACTACGTTTACCGTTGTAGTAGCTAGGAAATATTACAAATAAATCATTGTAAAATGATGAGATTCAGGCATAAGGTGGTCTTTCACAAAACTTTAAGACGTACCGCTCCGAGTGACAAATGCGAATGAAAGACAGAAGTGATAAGTGAACTGCCTGTGGTCGCCTTAACAGAGGCATGCTTACTAAACCTGCGCTAGAATTTTCATCCTTCAGTTGAAACTGGAAGCGGGCTTTGAAGCCCTGCCCGGGACTGTTGGAGTTTGCTGTGAACTGTACCAGGAGATCAGGGCCCGTAGACAGGATCTCATAACCTGGGAAGAGAAATGTACACAATTTAACATGCAGTGGTTAGTATGGATAAGCCTTTTGGTTCAGACACAAATTACGTTGATCTAAGTTTTACAAATTGGTGAAGTTATTTTTTTAAGATTCGCGATGGTAACTCATCGCACTCCATTTAAAGATGTTCTATTAAACAAATCTGATTTCTATTAATCAAAAGTCAAGAAAATGTATTTATTACACTGAGGTAATTAATAACCGAGTACTGCGCGAAATCACGAGGTAATTTATAAAACTGTGCGCTTGAAAAAACAGTAGATTTATTACGCTTAAGAGCTCAGAAATTAAGTATCACCAAGTACGCTGACAGAGAAGAATCTTACAGGCCAGAGGAAGGAGAGTGAGAAAACAGACGGTGCTTAAACACCACAAAACATTGTAAAATAACGAGACAAAACCTGAAAATTTCGTCTATTACGCATAGTTTCTCAGTTCCAAAAACAAATCGGTCCAAGTTTAGCATAAGAAGTGCTTAATAAAAAAATTGTGACAGACATCAACAAAGCGAGAGAGCAATTTGAAACTGCAGTACATCTGCTGCACTATTTTTGTCTCTATTGTCACTATTTTAGGTTGGGCTTCAACTGGAGAAGGTCATTGGCGTAACTAGGGCTTTATGTTTTCGGAACGGGCTTGGTCCATGAAAAGCGATGGTCTCTCACAGAATTCCAACGCATGTGTGCAGTAACCTAACATCCTGGGCTGGGTACTAGACATTCAGGAGTCTGGGGTGAGTACGGCCCACACGGCCTTCCCCCTACGTACGCCTATAGCCGATAAGCATAACGACGTGACATCCAAATTAAAATCCATACATTTACCACGACCTTAGTCGACTACTGTAGAACGACGTCTACTGTCGTGCAGTTACCGTTCACTGAGACACTGTCCAATGGAGAGGATCCTCTATGCATACCCAATTAGCGGTTCAGTTGAAAATATTGAAGAGGGCTACTTACCCTGGACTTCGTTGCACAGCATCGCGAGGACGGGCGCGGTGGAAACTCGCCCGTCGAAAACTTTTATTATATCCGCCCGATTGAGGCAGCTGGCGGAAAAATGGAGTTATTGGTAACTAAAATTCGTGGCTGGTGCGTGACGGAACACTTTTGCTTAGTTGAAGATCCACTTGGCAAAACGATAGTAGCTTGACGGGAAATTCATTTTTAACACGATTTTTTTCAATCCTGTGCCTAAACTGTACTATTAGGTGCTACGTAACTTTAAGCAATGGGTTAACTATAAATCAGTATTTTCTTATTTATTCTTCACAATTAATAAGTATCATCAATACTGGTTTACTATATTCTATTGATATACATATACTTACATAAACTCACGCCTGTATCCCAGAGGGGTAGGCAGAGACCAGGAACTGAAACTTGCCACGATCCTGACAGATCACTTTCGCTTTCTCAACATTCATTAGTCGTTGCATACTACTACTGGTATACTTGTGCGTTAAAGTATTTTTTTTTGCCGAAACGTAATATTAAGAAAATTTCTTCCTTATCAAAAATTTTCTGCATACCTATTGACTAAGTTTTGCCAGTAAAATAGATCAGAGTTATTCTTAAGATACTCTTTATCATTAATACAGGTTTGTATCAAAATCAACGTATACTATGTGGGGAAAGCTATACATAAGGAGCCTATATACTTCCCACTGTAGGGCACAGGCCTTCTCTCAGGGAGAGAGTATGGGCTTAATCACGACGCGTGCCCGCCGCGGATTGGCGATTTCAAGCGCTGAGGTATGTGAATAGCTCAGACACTCAGGTTTCCCCACGATGTTTTCCTTCGCCGTTTGCGAGTAGTATTACTATTATAACTTTACAAATGTACATAACTTAGGAAACAAAGTCATAGGTACCTACATGCCCGCACTGGGAATCGAACCTGGATCTCTCGCTTCCGAGTCCAATGTTCTACCCACTAGGCTGCCATTGTATACCACTACTTAGATATAAGAAACTATTTGTAATATCATTCACCTGGTTGTGCAATAAAGTGTTCTCTATCTATCTATCAATCTATCTACCACCGCTCCAACGGGCAGCTATGCAATGTTATAAGATTTACTTTTCGGAAGATGAAGGTTTTTAATACGAGTACAACCTGTACAAAATACCAAGAAGTAGTAACAGAAACATTAGTTTGGGACCAGGACAAGTGATTGTATTGTGTAGAAGTTATTGTTATTGTTTTATCCCCGTCTCTCTATCGCTTTCACCTTAGTTATGTATGTAGCTAGTATATGCCACAACATTTTAGTTAAAATACGCGACAGATTAGTGGTTTTTGGAAATAGAAGAAGAAGAAAGACATTTATTATACCAACAAGATACATCACAGAAACAAAATAAGCAGATAAGTAACATAATATGCATAACAACAGAAAGAAAACTAAATACACAACAGACAAAATGAATAAATAAAACAGGACCCTAGATGTAGCCTGTGGTGTATCTAAGTTGCCACAAAAGGCAGCTGACTCAGCGTTGCGCTGAGGAAGTGATCTCTCAGCGCTGATTTTCAGTCAGTGCCTACGGTAACCCATAATTGTATTACGGAGTGCGTGGCGTGGTGCGTTTAAATAAACTAAGGCAGACAAATAAAAGTATTGTAAAAGTACTAGTAGTAAAAGTAAGTTTATATTGTAAAAGTACATACCTTTCGTCACCCTTTTGCAGGAATGATTCTTCGAATAGCAGTTTTATTCTTTCTTGTTGCCTACAATCACAGAAAACAAACACAACAAATTGAGTCGAGAGCACGTAAATAATGTCCCATACATAGTACAAGCTAACCGGACAGAAAATTAATCATAAATAATGACTAGCAACGATGAGCTACGCGCGTCTATAGTTAGACTTAGTTTAATTAATGAACATGGTCCGGGAGCATTACCTATTATTGTACTAGAACATTGTTTAAAGCCAATAATAGAATAGGGAAGCCTTCAGGCTCTTAATATTGTTAACTGAGCCACACACGCTGGCAAAGTGATTTAGCTTTAAATGATTGTAGCTTAGAGAGTATTAACCGTTGCAGTCGGTCCGCAAGGTCCTAGCTTATGTTGCAAATTGGAACTGAATGTAAACTCAATAGAAACAAGTGTGTAGGTGCATTTACTAGAAGATGTTTGGAGAACTTATTTCGTAAAATAATGTTAGCACATATAATGAACTTAAAAGGAAAACTATCACGGCTAAGTAGGCTTTAAAGTTAACAAGTAATAGGTGACCAACTGATAAAAGAAATACATCGTACAAAATACGTTAAAAATGCCGGTTATGGTGTTGTTAGTTCTGTAAAGCAGATAAAACCCCATCTTTCTATGGAACCCTACACTGCGCGGGCCCTGGACACGCATTTGGACAGTTTTTTGTGGTAGTGTTGTATTTTCTAACCTAAAAAGTATTTACGGTTTATTAATAGTTTATTGCGCTAGCTCGTTGCCGGCCCGTTGTAATGTAGATAGCCACTTTAAGCAGCACACTAGCACCGGGCTAGACACTGACCCCTGAGATGAAGGCTTTAAAACTACTTCAGGGGCCGGGGTACCATTTTTTACCGGGGTAAATTGTTTGCGCCTGCCGAAAAGTATGCAAACTCCTTGCTAGTTGTAACTTATTCTTTTTCTGCAATAATGTAGATCGTTGCAAGCAAATTGTTAGCAACGAGGTTAGAGACTTTTCGGCAGGCTCAAACAAATTTTTAAGTGTGTAATATCGAACTTTAGTTTCCTTTGGTGATTTATATCACTCATTATAAATCCGCCATAAATATAAACCCACCAGGCGTCCGACAACTTTGCGTCATCATAATCATGTTTCGCTTGTTCGCTTCCTAAAGAATAAGGCGTCCGATACACTATTAATATCGCATCCGGTGCGACCCAATACACGGACGTGCATCGCCGGAAATAAATCAGTTAAGTGCTAACTTGCTACCAACAGATTTGATTTTTAGACTAGAATGTTCAGAGAACGGAACTCAACAAGAATTGTAAATTAATCCTTCTATTTATTATTGTTAATCGTAGTTACTTATACGAAAAACATACCATTGTAACTAAACAAAAATAAATTGTTGTTAATAAGTTCGTGTTAGTACTTGCGACTTGCGACTAGGTCACAGGTCACAGTAGTCACGGTAAGAATAAACTAAGTAGGTACCTACATAGTTCCAGTTAGACCTGCGATTTCCAGACTTAGCCTTTGGTTGGGCCATTGCACGTAGCAAAGCACTGAGGTATGTAAATATGATTTTCTCAAGATGTTTTCCTTTAGTGAGTGGCTTTGCTACTCCAACTACACAAATGTACGTAGCTTAGAGAACAAAGTCATTGGCGCATGCCGGGATTCGAGCCCACGACTTCCCGAAAGTGAGGCCGGCGTTTTCTACCGCTGCGCTACCACCGCTCCTACATTCTACAACGGATAGACAGTGACGTAACTGTATGGAGCGCATGTAAAGGTTGACGCACTTCCGACTGTACCCCCAGGCGAGCTAACAAAAAGCCCTAACACAATAGACGAAATGTTCTCAACAAGATAAACATTTCGGCGAAACACAATTCGCGTTGATATATCGTTTTACATGCGGGACTGAGGGCACTTATTCGATTGTGCGAATCGGCAAGAGTGCGGTTACTATCTCAATAAAACACGGGATACAGAATACCGCGACGTACCAATTCAATTTGGTAATAGCTGAAGAGATTTAAAGTTTCATGTAGAGCCATATTTCAGACTTTACATTTACCAGTGTATTTAGATCTGAGCTTAAGCTGCTACATACAGGGAGTAACATGATTCCCACAGACATTCAAAAATGGAGGGTTCTAAATGTTAATACTAAAACATTTTCCTATATACTCCGTGCCACGAGTCGAACTCCTAGGGAAACAAATACTCGCATCTCATTGCTCAATGAGCGCGGCTAGAGATAAGCGAAACAATAAGCGAAGACGGTCCGCTTCATAGGGTAGGTTTACTTAATGCATTGGTTATTGAAGGTCACGCGCATTAACCAATGGGCGCACATGGACGATTTTCTTTGGGAGCTCCTTTCGTGGAGTATAGACCACTGATGAACCTGAATTTAGATAAAATGCAATCTGTACAAAAATCTTTACAATTTTACCTCTGGCATCACTTTCACTCACACATTTGATCTTTTTCTGTTTGTAAGAAAATGAGAGCACTTTTGAAAACTGTGGTCTGTGACGATACTAGAAAATAACATTATAAATAATGACGTATTAATGTACTTATGGCCAGTTTCTGAATTGATAATTTCGCTAAGTAAATAGTTAAATGTGGTGCCGTCTCTTCGAATTTCTCAGAAAAGAGCGTGACAGAACGTTACTTAAGTATTTACTTAGTGGAATTCTCAATTCAAAAACCGGCCCTTAGTCCTATAAAGACAGTCACAACGAAATTTCGTATTTTAAAAAACATAGACGACATTTTGTCAGTAGTATACTCATTCTTTTACGATGATTTGAATGTTACATAGTGTAAGGGCGCTTCCACACGGGCGGTACGTTGCCAACAACATTGCCAACTGCAGCCGTTGACACACGTCGACGGCTGCCGTCAACATACGTCGACCGCCGACTCGGATATTCGACGCTGACACGTCGGCGACTGCGCCGTCGACGCGTCGACGGCTGCAGCTGGCACTGTCGTTCGCAACGTGCCGCCCGTGTATAAACACCCGCGATAAGGACACCAGATGTAATAAACGCCTTACAAGCTGCCAGAAAATTATTTCGAGGTTACGAGCCAATGTAATGTAAATTACGAAAAATGTAAAACAATTCGTAATATATTATGTACTTTGCGTAGCCGAGTCTTCCAACTTGTTTATCTGTGGGCTAATCGACTTTGCAATGTACATCGTAGTAAACCATGAATTGTAGGTCTGTGAAATACGGCTCGGCATGTTACCAATATCAGTTAACCTAAATTTAAGATACAATTACATACAATAGACACCGAGTGCAAGGTGCTACATCGCTATCGAGCTCCTAGCAATCACCTAGCAACGGTCCCTCACCTGGCATGGAAGTGGTAAGTGCACCGCATATTGCTAGGATAGCTCGACGGATAGCGCGGACTGTACAATCGACCGTGGGCCGGCCTGTTAGACACCGAGTTGAATACGTAGTCACACCACGTGTCCGGTACTTGCACGCCGTCCGTCTCGAACATTCCTGTTGGGAGATATTGCTTTACGCTGGGTCTCTGAAATTCGCTGTTTGGCAGTTGGCAGTTGAGTCGGGTAACTCAATTCCCAACCGTGGGGGTATTGGTAACTACTTACTATTTCGCTGTAAATGTAAACTAATGCTAGTGCTTAAGATTTGCATGGATAAATATTTAATAAGCGATTAATAACTGGCGCGTAACTTATTAAGACAGCGTTTTCATTTGTACCAACAGAAGGCGACAAGAATACTTAATGACATCGGGTTATAGCGAGGTAGAAATAAGCAGGTTTTCGTTATTCGTAGATCCTACTCCCAAGGTCGTTATTCAATAAGAAATTGCAGGCTTTTTAATAAATTTTACAATAAATAAGCTACTTACCTAAACTACGATAAAATACTTAGCTTATTAAAATAATACCGATAGCAGAGTTCGAAAAAATTATATAACGTATCTTCCCAAAACTTTTAATCACAATGTTTGTCTATTTAAAATTTATACTGATACAAAGACCACATTTGTAGTTTTACTGTTGCATTTAAACACGTTTGTAGTTTAATTCCCAATTTTGTAATTTAACTAAAACCACATCGGTGATTGATCTGTATAATTTGAGAAAAACCTGGTCGGGGACTTAAAAAAAAAATCACGAAAGAGATTTCGGAATTAAGTCAATAAGATACACTCACGTCTGTCAATAAACCTGTAGGTCCCCACGAAGCCCGTGGAATTCGTCTCCTTAGCTCCCGAGTGGAACTCCAGCACAAGCAACGGGCCATGCGAGTACAGAGCCGGCGGGGCCTCGACTCTGCCACCGCAGAGCACCCTGGACCAGGCTGAGTACTCACTGACCCCAGGTGGACCCGGGCCGTGGGTTGAACCCTCGGAGTAGACTTTCAGAAAGTCGTCGCGCGTGCAGCTGGGTGAAAGAAAGAGATATGCTACGAGTATTAAACTTGAATAGGCAACCTATTGTGAAAATTAACCAATTCAATTTTTCTTTAAATTGATTGATTAATTTCGGAGACTTTCAGAACTTTTTAAAGATAGGCTTGGCCATTGCCACGAAAACCTATACACTTCATATTATTCCAATAATTCAATTGCAGTTGTCAAAAATATTTAGGTACATATATAGAGAACACTTTTTGTACTCGTACAACCAGAAAAAAAGAATTTAGTGCATGTGAATTCTTATATTATCTAACTAGTGATGTCTAATTGGTATGTGGGTAGGTACCTAAATAAAGGTAAAAAAGTCCTGAAGAATACAAGTTAGACGTGAGAAAGATTCACGTTTTGTGAGTAAGCAGCAGTAGAAAGGACACAGGAGGAGATTATTCAACAGGTTTGTTTTTATATTTTTTTAGAATGTAACCCATCTAAGTGGAGATGGGCGGGACCTCTGGTTAGACGAGAAGACGGACGATGGACGAGGGCAGTCACAGACTGGCCGTCGTTCGGTGAGTAGACCCCTTACCCGATGGGTCGATGATATTAAGAAGGCGACCGGGAGGACAATGGATGAGATTAGCAGGGGACTGGCGAGATTTTCGTGATGGTAAAGAGGCCTATGCCCAACCGTGGGCGTCTTTTCTGGGCTGTATAGATAGATAGAACCTGACCTGTATAACATTATTAAAGATATGTTACTATTATTTCTACAATAACTGAAACGCAATTAGTGTTAGTTTTCTGAAACTTTTTTATGAACTTTGTACATAGGGCTAGAGAGAAGGGCTTTGATGGTCACAAAGCTAATCCACTTACAGCCTTGATTCGCCTTGAATCTAGACGGAAAGTTCCTTTACCATTATCAATGTCACGTGACCTTAGCTTGCCCGATAAATTACTTCAATTAAACTCGAACAAGGAACTTCGAGTGAATGGCGGGTAAATATATTGCACGGCGGCCGTCCTGTGAATTGCTGGCTTCCCAATGAGTTACTGCTGATGGCTACAGCACTAGCCTATTAGTGGAGGCTATACCAACTGCCATGATCGAATTATATAGCCCACATGGCACATATCGTAGATCAGACCTACTTGCGAGAAAGGAAAGATATGTATGTGTTTCAAATTAAGCACAATGATAGGTAAAGTGAAGCATACTTTCATGCAGCACAGCAAGAAGACGTGTCAGACTTTTTTTATATCATTGTTGTCTTACAGAAAGGTGACATAAATCGTTTATGTAAGAAAAGTACGATCTGTAAAAAGATTTTCCTTTTCTGTTGGGGCTAGTGTCACTGCATGGAGCCTTTTAAACATATGACTGATGTATCATTGACACCCTACTTCAGCCACATTTAAACAGTGGTGCAACTAGAAATAAAAACAAAATACAAAAATCTGTGAAAAAAATCACCTCACTGTAAAAAACATTTCTTGACGAAGAAATACATAACACGCCTCAGCCTTAAAATTATACGCGTTAGCAGGGTTCTCGCTTCCCTTTTCACGTTGCATTGTACCATGGGCGGCAAAGAAATGAATACAAGCACTCACGGCTCGCGCAATCACTTCGCTCAAGACGAGAGTAGGTAAAGCTTGAGAAATGTGGCATACACTGAAAGGCTGAAGGGAAAGACGTGTCACAAGTAGAATAAACACTGTATAGTGGTTTTACGGTAACAGAATGATCCATAACAACGTAGGCATGAAACCTGGATTTTAACAAAATTAAGGTCGATGTAGACTAGTTAACCTAAAGGAAATTTAAGGTCAAGATCTTAGTATTTTTATAAATAATTTTTTTTTTATGTAGCCTACATACGTCTGCAGGCCACTGGCCTTCTCTCAGAGAGAAAGCGAGAGTACGGGCTTAATCACCACGCGTGCCCACCGCGGATTGGCAATTTCAAGCCCTGAGTCTATTTATTTAGACTCTTTTTAATAGCTACGGTAATAATAAAACTGGATAATAATGTTGAACTTTGTGGTATAACATTTGGTTGTGTAATAGTATTAAATCTACTTATGGTAACATAAATTATATATGATCGTGTTGCCCGAAATAAATATATTTAAGAAATATCCAGGTATTTATGCAATTTTTTCACATTAGTATCATCCAACAAGTGCGAAAGTCATCAGGTTTATAAATACTAGTAAAATTAAGAAAAATCACTGATACAGTCGGGGTAGTGTGGGTAGACTCGGAGGTTTTCTACCTATCTATTTACATTCCGCCTTTCGCTTGACTGTAATTTTTTCAGCCGGTCTGTAGTGAGGATACCTGCTTTGTTTTGAACCTACTTTTTAGGTTGTACCTGTCATCACAGATACTATTGTGTTTCCTAATAAATTGTTTCTGCCAAATTGTCAACGCACTTTTAATTTGGAACAAAGCTCATGACGAGGTTTGTAATTTAATACCATGAAATGTACAGCGAATGATTGCTACTATGAATGGGTCCGGCCCTTGGGTATTACGGTGGGATTATGCCAATAAATGTAGTAAACGTTTCAATTATCCTCAGGTATAATTTCAAAGAAATAGTGCAAAGTACTATAACAGCGACAACACTTTCGTCTTTACCCTGAGAGTGTTTATGCTTTTGCGACACTGTCCAAAGTTTTGAGGTCGTTGTAAAGTCTAAGTAGCTGTAATGTGTACTAATACCAAAGGCCCAGCGGCCACCTGGGTCCCAGAGGTAACAGCTTAAGAAGCCGAGCCGTAGCTGAATCACATCTAGGGCGAGTGTGGCTTACAGCCGCGGGCGGAGTAAAGCAATAACCTAAGCTCGGCTGAGCACTATGCTACAAATGAAGTAGTAAAGAAGGTCAATCGGATCAGGAATTCATAATAGAGGTAAGAATCATCTAAAGAAATGCGTTGGCAAGAAACATTCGCTGAGAACTGTCTCTTATGTTACAGGTTTTTCTGGTGTAAGATATTGAGAAATATAATATAATATAATATAATATAATATAATATAATATAATATAATATAATATAATATAATATAATATAATATAATATAATATAATATAATATAATATAATATAATATAATATAATATAATATAATATAATATAATATAATATAATATAATATAATATAATATAATATAATATAATATAATATAATATAATATAATATAATATAATATAATATAATATAATATAATATAATATAATATAATATAATATAATATAATATAATATAATATAATATAATATAATATAATATAATATAATATAATATAATATAATATAATATAATATAATATAATATAAAAGTGAAACAGCAGCGGTGTGGTGAGCAGTGAAAAATTGTGAAAATCTAAAAACGGCTACTATATTTTCCGCTACACTTTGAACATTTTGTATTCACGGCAATACATTGAACTCGTGACCTTATTTTAGTTAATAATATCTACTTATGATAAAAACATTCCAAAACCCACAGTGTATATGTCTGTCTTGGAATCTGGGGTGAGATATTTGCTGAATATTTGACTTTATTTATAGAAATATATTAAATAAAATTTTTGTTACCAATAGGCTGTCGAATCTTGTTTTAGATTTAGTTTGTATTCCATTATACAGGTAAAGTAACATTTAATGTTGTAATAAAATCCACAAACTCACATTTCTTTACTGTTGGACGTCCGCATTTCCCAAGCCACGACAATTCATTTTATTCTCGGCCATTCTTATCCAACAACCGGCAATCGTGGCTCCAGCTGATGGGCGTCCTGCCACTGCGTAACCAGTTCGTGATCTCCACTCGAGAATCTTTGCAGCCCATCGTGTATCAGTTTTTTAGGCAGATGTGACTAACTCACTGCCACAAAAGCTTCTAATGTCTTTTTATAATCTTATAAACCATGCTCTTTAGTGCCTTAGTTCATTGGCTTTCTTTCTTTTTCGAGCTAATTGTACTTCTGTTGCGTCTATTCTGGGACTTTGCAAAGGATTCCCAGTACAAAGTGGTGCAGCTGTATTGTCCTCGTAATGCAAACAACATACAGGAGACAACGCTCTTGCTCACTGCAGTCTTTTAACGTCAAAAAGTAGGTTCCTTTGGTCGCAGTACACACACAGGTTTATTGAAACTTTGCTGTGTGTTGGAGTAAATACGTGAGGAAGCTCGTCCATGATTTCGTCATAAACGATTGTTGGGTTAGAAAATGAGAAATTACGTTTCTAAACCAGTGTACAATAAAGCAGAGTAAAGAAAAGTACGGGAGGGTCGGGGCTTCTAATCACGGCATGTAAGTACCAATGACTTTGTTTTCTAAGTTAGGTACGTACGTTTTGAAGTTGTAGTAGCAATACCACTCACTGAGTATGAAGGAAAATAACGTGAGGAAACTTCAGTGTCCGAGGTGTTCACATACCTCAGCGCTTAAAATTGCCAACCTGCGGTGGCCACGCGTGGCGATTAAGCCCGTACTCTCTCTCTAAGAGAAGACCTATGTCCTGCTGTGAAACGTAGCTATATACCTACACAAAAAATATGTGTATTCCTTTACTAGGTCTTGAGAAAAAGGTCGAATAGACCTCGATGGACTGTCTGATGGAATAAAAGACTTCCACTTTTTTCCTTTTTAGGTTTAGCAATCCTAAAAATAAGTACCTACTTACATATTTCCACATTTTTAGGGTCCCATACCCAAATGGTTAGAGCCCTATTACTAAGAATCCACCGTCCGTCCGTCTGTCACCAGGCTGTATCTCATGAACCGTTATTGTTAGACAGTTGAAATTTTCACAGATTATGTATTTCTGTAACATCAAGTACTAAAACCAGAATAAAATAAATATTAAAGTGGGGCTCCCATACAAGAAAAGTACTTTGTTTTGCCGTTTTTTGCTCGATATTAATAACGGCAACAGGTAGACGCTTGAAATATTCAAATTTTGTATAGACAATGGTCTATGTGGTGGGTGCGTGCAATGGTGCGTGAGTTCGACTCGCACTTGGCCAGTTTTTAAGGTTCCGTACCCAAAAGGTAAAAACGGGAACCCTATTACTAAGACTTCGCTGTCTGTCTGTCCCTCCGTCCGTCTGTGTGTCACCAGGCTGTATCTCAAGAACCGTGATAGCTAGAGAGTTGAAATTTTCACAGAGTATGTATTTCTGTTGCCGGTATAACAACAAATACTAAAAATAAAATAATTATTTTAGGGGCTCCCATACAACAAACGTGATTTTTTTGCTGTTTTTTGTCTTTGTATCTAATGTTGTATAGATAATGGTACGGAACCCTTCGTACGCGAGTCGGACTCGCACTTGGCCGGTTTTTTATTTTGCTCTTCAACGTAATAAAGTTTTTTGAAAGTGTTATTTAGTTCCACAAGTTGATAATACTTCAGAGAAAGTCACCTGCTCTTATTTACCTGTCAGGAAGGTAATGAAAGCAGACTTCATGCCAATCACACAGGTACCTACGAGAATGGTTTATGCAAACCTGAATAAACAATTAAGGGAAGTAGCGCTGAATCAGTTACAGATATGGAGCTGTTGTCAATTGTCTTAATTTGACAGGGAGGTCCTGTAATAATTAACAGGAAATTACATTAAGATACGTTTACAGTTTGGGCACATTGAAAATATTCGACTGCCTCATCGGTCTGCGGTATCTGCAATAATAGAATAAAAAGATAGAATATTCCCTAGGTAGCTTGACTACCTAAACAATAGTCGGGTTCGATTTCCCCTGGAGGCGGCAGTACTTCATTTGTACGAATGGCCTCAGTCTGGATGTATTTTCATATTTGTGATGTCCTTGCCTGGTTGGGACGAGGACAAATGATTGTGTTTGAGAATTTATCCGTTTTGGCAGAGTTTGGCCTTTGGTAGAGATTTGGACATTGGAATTAATCCACCGCAGTTCTATTACAACTGCACATGGAGCGTTAGAGGGTTAAGGAGCAGCTACCTATTGCAGGGCACATATTATCTTAGAGAGAGTGAAGGTTTTCTCACGATATTATCCTTCAATGTGAACTGCAAATCCTAGAACCTCATTCGTATTAACCAACTTGTGTATTCACTTGTATTTCAGTTCATTCAGCTTTAATCTGGGTATGACGGTTATATGGATCGCCGGTTAAGAAAGTATGGTTGATATAGAATATTCTGTATCACTAATAAGTTTAATTATAATTATAATAATGTGACCTTGTTAACTACTGTTCTTTAATCAATTATTTATTTATTAATTTAGTTGTAATTTATATTATGCACCAAAATCTGCCTTGTCATTTTGTAAGCCAATTTACACGGATACATTTACAACGCAATCCCTAAATCCTCCATAACGTTATATCATCGTGTTACACGCCAACATAAACTGGCTGTCAGTCAGTCTATTCGTACGGTGCAATCTAATTCTTTACTTTTTACGGCGCATCGCTGGGAAGCGAGTTACAACATAAACTGGAGGCAGTCAAGATGGCCGACGCTAAGCTGACGTTTCGGCGTGTCGCTTTTGCACGCGTTCTTTTTTTATGAAGCCTATATACATTCCACTGCAGGGCACAAGCCTTCTCTGTGAAAGAGAGTACGGGCTTAATTACCACGCGTGCCCACCGCGGATTACGTGTTCTTTTACTGCGTCTTTTTTTCGAAAGGTTAGTGTAAGGACACTCAATCCTCGAAATAAAAAAAATTGTTTTGTGCGCAGTACAAAAAGTATCTTAAATACTTATGTAAAAAAATACTGTTCACTGTGTAAATAATGTTTTTTTTTTCTTAATTATTTCACTATTTCAACTAGTTGGAAGTCCCTTAATTAGTCTTGGAATCTTGACTTGTTTGAGATAAGATAGGAATATTCTTTATTGTACACAATAAAACAGAAAAAAGACATTTTCTACAGCAACTTCTTTCAGGAAAAGTTGTGATGGCACGATTGCTAAAGAAAAAAGAGAGATACTGATAATCAATGCACATACAAATATTAACATACATACATAGTGGTTGTAGTGTTGCCTCTCTATCTATGTATAAATAGCGTTTACCAAAAGTTAATCTGATAATATTCAGGGCGTTTATGACTTACGCAATTACATTAATCAAATGCAAGCTTCCTATATATGAAAAATTCACATTAGTGAGGTAGCGTTCTTATACTTAGGTACGAAATGCTATAAAATAAGTAAATAAATAAAAAATGCCCATAATATTTTTAAAAACCGATACTAAAAAAAAAATTCAAAGAGATTCAAGAACCCGTAAAGGTAAAGGCGCTGTCCAGTTTCTACCAGCCGTCTCTTTCTGGCACGCGACCCACGCGCAAAACCGCCGTCTTGGCGTCTATGCCTACTCGAACCTCGAATGCCACTCGAGCTCAAGTCATTATTCTGTATGAGGTGAATTACCGAGGAATCGTCGGATGAAGTGAGACGTCGTTATCGTGCTGAGAAGATAGAGCTACCCTACGCGGCAAGCCTCATAAATGTAAAGCTTAGCTTGACGTTTACAGGGTGAAGCGAGTGATATTTTTTATCATCCTTCCAAAATTTGCGGAATTCGTCTTACGGACTTTTAAGGGGTTCCGCAGTCGACAAGGAACCCTTAAGTTTCGCTATGTCTGTCTGTCTGTCTGTCCGTCTGTCCGTCTGTCCGTCTGTCTGTCCCTGACCTAGCTCAGAGACGATTAGTAGAAGAAAGCTTAAATTTGGCGTTTATAGGTTGTAGTCGACAATTACAGTTTCGCCATGTCCGTCCATCTGTCTGTCTGTCCATCTGTCCGTTGTCCGTCGGTCCGTCTGTCTGTTCCCGGCCTAGCCCATTTAATCACGCCGACAAAACGGTTGAATAAAATCTTAAAAACAATGTTTTTAAAAACACTTGTCTCATTTTTTCGTAGCAGTCCAGACCAGCCGTCTCACTTTCATATTCTCAAGGGTGAAAACACAATCACTGTTAATGACTTTGCACGTAAATAAACGTAAAAATAATGCTTTTAGGGTACCCCACGTACTTACACCCAAAAAAGTCAAATAATATTTTTCTCGCCTACATCATAGTGTAGGGTTTTTATTTGCACATCTACTTCCTTCGCCAATTTATTGTTCCATTCCCTCCAAAGGTTGTCTGGAAGAGATTACTTTTAGTGATAAGGCCGCCGTTTGTTCTCTTAGGTTAAGAAATGTATGTGTGATTTCCGTTTTTAATTACAATAATGTATTCTTAATCTGTATATCTATATATTTCATTGTCGACGCTTGTCGCTCCACTAACGCTTAACGCTCGCCCTTCGTTACTAAAGTCGGGCCCTTAAGGTTTAGCGACACTTATCCTGGATTGAATGTTAACAACGGAAATATGTTATGGGCGGCACGTTAAGCAAATGTAGCCTCCTCTTTTACGTAGATCACTGCAATTACCATAAGCGGAAAGTTATTTCGAGATTGCAGCCGGAATAACATAGAGACGAATTGGCGGAAGATAGCGTTGTGGTAGAATGTAGACTTACTCTTTTGTACTTCACGTATAAGATACTTATAACAGTAAGTCGTAAGCCTACGAGCATTGGGTCTTGTAATTCAAGCACATTACACACGCACCCTACACTACATATCGCGCTATACTATATAACACAGCGTACTATTTCAAGACTTACCCCCGGTTTCTAGTACAGTCACAAGCTGTTAATCTACTGTTAACAGCTGGCAGTGGTTTTTTTTTATGCACTTTGTTCAATTGACAGCTGTTAACAGTAGATTAACAGCGTGTTAGTGTACGAGAAACTGGGGGTTAGTATAGCACCCGTGTGTAGACATCAGGATTTTGTATAGAATCTGTGCCGTACCATGCCGCGCTATGTAATTATCGGCCTATATACGTCCCACTGTAGGGCACAGGCCTTCTCTAAGAGAGAGAGTATGGGCTTAATCACCACGCGTGCCCACCGCGGATTCGCGATTTCAAGCGCTGAGGTACGTGAATAGCTCAGACACTCAGGTTTCCTCACGATGTTTTCCTTCGCCGTTAGCGAGTGGTATTGTTTTTAGTTCTTACCATAACTTTACAAATGTACTTAACTAAAAAAAAAGTCATAGGTACATGCTCGCACTGGGAATCGAACCTGGGTCTCTCGCTTCCGAGTCCAATGTTCTACCCACTAGGCTACCAGCGCTCCCTTTTTTCTATATAAGACCGTATATCTATTAAAATTGTACATTAGGTATGTTTACTTTCTAAATACACCCCAGGCAGACTTGTTAAATTTGTATTGTATCTTCCTATCATGCAAAGAAGCTACTTTCTAACAAAATTATACAAAATTCATAATCCGACCACGTCAACCGCCTCTCTGTATTCAGCGCGCTAGTTAGTAAACAAAAGTTCAGCTTGTTTATTTACGTGCAAAGTCATTGGTAGTGATTGTGTTTTCACCCTTGAGAATATGAAAGTGAGACGGCTGTTCTGGTTTGCCACGAAAAAATTAGAAGTTGGAGCTCGAGTTTCTTAAGACACTTCAAAAACGCCGATTAAAATAGTCTGTGGCGGAGATGTGACAAGGAAAAGATGTGGCGACAGATTAAATAAACAGAGATTTAGATTGGTTTTAAATAAGGCCGATAGTATCCAATGCCGATCATATTCGGCTTTTGTCTCAATGTAAACATATATTGTATTTGACAAAATATCAAATGAGTTACTTTTAAAACGGAATTTTGTATGAAAATACTGGCTTATGACATCACATTTCAGAGCACTCTTTTTATGTTTAATCTATAAAACATAATAATTGACTAAAAGAGATGTATTTTCCGAGATATTTTGTAATTTTTGTTTTAATCGAGCATATGAAATAATTTATTGCGGTATTGCGTTGGTATATTCTCGATTTCTGTCAACGTTTGTTTGCATATGGACCGAAGCCGAATGAATTTAAATATACATTGTTTATGTATAAGAATAATATAGCTATAATATAAGTAAATAATATATAGAGATAGAGCGCTCCGCCAACAAACTGCTACGCAGTTTGGCGAAACTGTGTACTACATTAAAGTTCGTTATTTTTTTTAAACAAATAAAAAAAAATCTTAGATTATTTTTTTTACAATTATCTTGCACCATTTTTATGTCTAATATGATAAGAGCTGAATTTAATTACTCCAACTAACCACTGCGTTAAGCGGTAGTAGCAAAGCGGTAGAACGCCGGCTTCTCATTCGGGAATGAACCAATGACTTTGTTTTCTAAGTCACGTTATAGTAGCAATACCACTCGCTAACAGTGAAGGAAAACCCCGTGTAGAAAACTGAGTGTCTGAGGTGTTCACATACCTCAGCACTTAAAATCGCCAATCCGCGGTGGGCACGCGTGGTAATTAAGCCCATACTCTCTCTCTCTGAGAGAAGGCCTGTGCCCCGCAGTGGAATGTAAATAGGCTTCATAGAAAAAGGCCCAGTGTGCCTCGGACACTAACAATATGTAAATGTATTTTTAAAGGCTATCAGTTGGCCAAACTGTATATACGTACAGATAAAACACTGTTAAACTGTAGATTAAAAGACTTACCCCCGGTTTCTCGTACAAGCTGTTAATCTACTGTTACCAGCTGTCAGTGGTTTTTTGTATGCACTTTGGTCAATTGACAGCTGTTAACAGTAGATTAACATCGTGTTAATGCACGAGAAACTGGGGGTTAGCAGACGAGAAACCGGAGGTTAGAGTCTGTGACAACGGTATTGTTATATTTACTGACATCTCTTACAGAGATAAGCTCGCCTTTGTACATGTTATTTTTTACGTAATAACCTCTTAAATGCTGCGTGTGTAATAAAGTATAGTTAATTAAAATCTTTTTGTTTAAACTATAAAACAGCTACGAGGGAGGCCTATGTCCTGCAGTGGGCGTCAAATGGCCGATGATGATGATGATGATAAAACAGCCAACAAAAAACTTACCTACGTGATTTGGAATAAAATAATCTGTCAAACGTCGCTGAAATTACCTGCTTATTTTATGAGCGGCAAAATGTCTGTCCAAGTCTTTCACAAATGCTGTGTACGCTTGAGAAGGCGTCGAGAAATAAAAACAAACACCGAGTTCCTGGAAATGTAGGGAAATTTAAAATAGTGCTAGCGGACTAAGCCAAAAGCCAGCCACAACAGTGTAGACGGCAAGAGATATAGCTGCGGGACACGCGGTAGGGAATCACTTCGAAGAATGCACCACTCTACGGGAGCACGCAAGTCGACGATTTGTGAACCCACTAGTTCCATGAATTAGTTCCATGATGGAACAGGTGAGAAGTTTTCTTCTCGGTAGTTCCATGGGTCACATGAAAGGAACCTCTGCAACTATTTTCTTCTCACTAGTTCCATTAAATTATAGTATCTACGTGTGGGACTTGCAAAATTTTCATGAGTGTTAAAACATAAGGAGGTAAAAAAACTTGAAATACTAATACATCCCCTATTTGGTCGAAGTATGTCCGTCTGGGTCATCCCTTACCGGCCCTTCCACCCACATTTGCTCGATATATTTGTTGACTTATAATGGTTTTTATAAAAGATGAGATTATTTTTACACTGTCAATATTTTTTCTTAAACATGCGCGGAAATATTGTCATTACTTTTGAATAAAGAACACGCGAAGTATCATATTTACGTAGACTGAAAAACCAAAATCACTTCCCGGCGATTTGAATTTGGAACGAAGAGCGCGCCGGCAATGTTGTATGAAACGGGTGGGCGGTTTGAATTTAGAACTCTTTCATCTATCGTACACATTGCGTTCTCGTGGCTGTATAGCCACAGATGCGTTTATCTTTCGGCACAAACTGTAAAATAAAAATAAAAATTGGCGGTAAAGCGGGGTTCGTTGTTATTTTGTTAATAAAATAATTAAAATGAGGTCCGATGATTCTGAAAGTGAAAATTAAATGAACATTGACTGCACTCCACCAGATTTAAGATCGGAAGCTAAATTAGCGATGTAAAACCTGCTTCCAGCATAATCAAAAGAAAAAATTATTATGTAAAAGGCCCCTTTTTAATTCTTTGCATTTTTTTAAGAAAAGCACTATATATACCTCGGCCGAAATGGCAATTTCCTGTCTCGTATGAACTCATACTCGACCTGCTTTTGCCTATTTCGCTGCCTTTGCGATAATTTTTCAACGTAAAATACTGCTCAAAACAGTTGACGGAATAAGATTTTAAAGTAGAATTTTTTTTTTGCGTAGGTTTTAAAATGTTATTGGCCACTAAATAATAGGGGTTAAAGTATGAAATTGCCGTTTTATTCCAATAGGTTCTTTGAATTGACATAGAATCTTCATGGTTTGAGGTTTTCGAATGAAACTTTTTTCAAATGGTTTCTATGATGTTCTTTTTTTAAAAAATGTGAAACATTTGAATATCGACTTTCAATTGTTTTTGTTATTCAATTTAGACAAGAAAGATGGATACTGCGAAAATTCGAGTGATTTTTGAATACGAGTTCCGACGCGGAACTAACGTGGCAGAAACAGCCCGCAATATCAATGCTGCGTTTGGAGAGGGGTCTACTAATGAACGCACCGTGCGATTTTGGTTTAAACGCTTTCGTGATGGAAATTTCGACTTAAAGAACGAGCCATGAGGAAGACCGCCCACACAGGTGAATAACGATGAATTAAGAGAGATAGTGGAAGCCGCCCCTAGTCAAACTACCCAGGAATTAGCGACATGGTTTAACGTTACCTTACCCACAATATTGACTCACTTGCGTCAAATCAATAAAATAAAAAAATACGAAAAATGGGTGCCTCATAATCACTCGAATTTGTGCAGTATCCATCTTTCTTGTCTAAATTGAATAACAAAAACAATTGAAAGTCGATATTCAAATGTTTCACATTTAAAAAAAAAGAACATCATAGAAACCATTTGAAAAAAGTTTCATTCGAAAACCTCAAACCATGAAGATTCTATGTCAATTCAAAGAACCTATTGCAATAAAACGGCAATTTCATACTTTAACCCCTAATGTTAAAGTGACATTCTTCACGAGAATAAAAAACCAAAGAACATCAACGTTTTTGTTAGTAGTTCTTAATATGGTGGCCGCGACTCTATGTACACCTAAAAACAAAATGAAACCAGTGACACCATCGAATAGGTATCGGTTCCATATCATGTAGATAACAGAAGGGGTGACTCTTAGGTCAGTTCCTACATATGCCATAGTATGACCTAGCGTAGCAGCTTGGAAGACTTGGATATCAGTCAGAACGCCAGTTCGTTTGGTTTAGAAGGTCACTATGCCTATAATGACCCTCTAAACCAAATGAACACTCACTTCAATGAACACTCAGAAGACTTGAAATTTCTGTAATTAAAATGTTAAGAGAATTCAATGGCGTCACTTTGGTGTACATTGACTCTTGACCACCATATTAAGAACAGCTAACAAAAACGCTGCTGTTCTTTTGTTTCTCATTTTCACGAACCATGTCACTTTAATGCTTGGTGGGCAGTTACAATTAAAAACAGGATAAGTGTGAGTCACACTCGCCCACCGTGGGGTTTCATTTAAATTTGTAGGTACTTACATATTATAAATAGTTCAGGAATCGAGTCTCGCAGTTTTCTCCGAGCTTTTTCCGAACTTCAAAGACTATTTTTTTATGATTTAATTACAAATGCAAAGTTTTCAGATTTAGTATAAGACAATATTACCTACTTGCCAAATTTAATAGATCTTGGTCAACGGAAAGTACTCCATAAATTATGTATAACCTTAAGTTTCGAAATATACGTTTTTTGTTGCATAAAGGCCGTATCTTTTTTTACGTTAATTTAGAAGTTTTATTTTTTACAGCTTCTGGACTGTAGAATTGAGTACCTATATGGTTTTAATTTCAACTCGATACCTACACGGAGTCCCGAGATAAAAGGTCTTCACAGACAGACGGACGGACGCACGGACAATAAAGTGATCCTATAAGGGTTCCGTTTTTTCCTTTTGAGGTACGGAACTCATTTTTTATAGTACTCTAAATCCAGATAATAAAATATGTATACTTCTCAAAATGTTTAGAGGAATTACCTTATTGTTTTGAGCAGTATAAATAATTTATTAAGTCCGGATTCACATACATGTATTTTCGTGATTCCAGCCTTAACGCAACAATGTGCACTGCTTACGAACCTAAGTTTTAGTAAGGAATTATCGTTCAGCTTTCTGAACAATATGTAAGCTTCCTTTGAGTTGAATTTGTTGTGGAAAAGTAGGTAGCAATAAAACTTTGACCATCTGCCACTGCGGGTAGGCGATTACACGTGTGAGTTATGTGAATACCTCAAACACTCAGCTTTTCTCACCATACATTTCTTCGCTGTTAGGAGAATGAGCGAACAGCCTTGAAATTAAATAAGATAAGAATATTCTTTACTGTTCTCACCAGAAAACAATTACAGAGGTAGTTACAAAAGAAGAGGTCGGTACAATTGACGATCCTGTTGCCACCAATATAGTTATTGGACCTCTGTCAAGCTGCATTAAATCTTGTGCGTTGGGTTGGATCATTAATTTAATTAGAAAATTCACACTTTTCACCTCTACAACTAGACTAGCCAATTTATCGCCACTTATAAAAACCATATTTTTTCAAAGAACGATCCATATTCCCAGCTATTGTCCCAGAAAGTGGTTTTTCTCAGTAGGTATCTTCAGGTTGTTTATTTAGGACGATTTCAAAGTATTATGATCCACCTTTGTCTTGCCGAGTGAGACTCACCTGTTATGGATAAAGAAACAAAGCTGTTGTCGATCCGTCAACAACAGATCCGTAAGTGCTTTTTGCCAGTGTAATATCAAAAACTGGACAAGTGCGAGTAGGAAGCGCGCCCTCAGGGTACCAAACAAACGATAACAAACTAAAAGTTGAAGCTGAAAAGAATGTTCTCTGATACAAACCAATAGCAAAGCTAAGTTTGTAATCGTTAGTGTTTTTTATTGAAAATCTGCTTTTCGGTTTAGTTGCCTGTGAGACCTTATGCCAGATAAGTGTGGGTCAACGGGAAGTGCCATTATATTGGTTTTCGTAGTGAGTTTTATTATTTGAAAAATGGGACATGAATAATTACTGCATAAAAATAGAAGACTTAATTTCTTAAACCTTCAAGAGGCTGTATTAGGTCGATATTTGACATTAATTAAGACTTGATAGCATCCGTTTCTGAGAAAATGGTCTTGGCAGACGAAGGACGGACGGACAACAAAGTGATCTTAATCTGTAGAATTCTAAATGGCCCGATCGGACCACCATAATAATGGCGTTTAATTATTCTTTTCAAGGTCCATAATCTAGCAGGTTAAAGTGTTCCGTTTTTTACTTTCAATAGAATCCTAAAAGCAAAACAAAAAATGTCCGAAGAATCGTCTTAGGGCGCACTCGCTTACTTAGCTTTAGACGACTATTGTCCACGTGTGCAATTTCCTTTTTTATGTACAATAAAGTATTCTGTATCTATCTATCTAATTAGCGAATTAGCCCACACTAACTACTTTTATTCCCGGATCTCTGTAAAATTGTTTATATTATTGTAGTCACTGAAAAAAGTATTTTCTTTTCAAACTACAGCTGCATGGCTGCAAAAAGTGGGCGATTTGACATTTTTACATTTCCTATCGTGAAAAATTCTAACACGGCAAAAATTCACCGAGCCTGTCCCCGTAAATGAAACACTAAAACAAGCTGAATTCACAACAGCATAATACAGGCCAGTCCAATATCCGAAACTCGTGGGCTGAGAGTGTAAACCCCAGCATACGTTAGCGCAGTTGGTGATAGCGAGCACGCGTTTCGCTAATAAAAGAGTAACAAAGATTGCCAAATTTAACAGCGGACGCAGAGGCTCGGGGTTCTACTGGGGATTTAATACGGCGCTCTTGTGCAGGGGTTAAATATTAGGATGGTCATTGCTTAACCGAAATTGTCGTAGATGTTGTGTGTTTAGTATCAAAGACTTGGTACGTTTACTTGTAACCACAGTGGCATCGCTGTCTTGCGCTACCCCTCCAACCATATACTCGTAGCTAAAGCTCGCGCAAATTCCTCTCCACTGCGTCATTCCAGCGATCCAACCGGCCAAACCCCACCGGAAAGTGCCCCGTATACTCCCTGTACAACCCAATTCTCTCCCGTTCGAGCTCCGCGTAGGATGGAGCCCGAAGTATCATCAATACCTTTCAACTAACTTAGAATAGCTTAAGCAGGCCAAACTGAGCACATGGCGAAGCTCAGAATCTTCAACGATTCAGGTTTGGTCGCAGAAGGGGGAGAAGGTCCTAGTATATATTGAATGAGCCATTCCACACGGTGCTACTAAATGACTAGGTAGACAAAAAATACGAATTTCGAGAGTACATGCCCAGGCCGGTCCGCATTCGGGCACCAGGGCTATGTAGTAACAATTATAACTCTTACAAACTGCTGGCAGCATTTCAGTTCAATGTTTCTTTTTTCTGAGGTGGTTTCGCTTGTTTCGTAGCAATAACGAGTGGGCAAGTTACACGAACTTAGGAACATGCGAAGATTTAGTTCCGTTGTGAGATTAGGCTACGAAAATATTTGTATAAAAGTTGTAATCATAAAGTATTTTAACCGTTATCACAGCAATTGTGAAGAAAAGCTGTGAGCACACCAGAGTGTCTGAGTTATTTATGTTAGTGATCTAGCATTTCTAATCGCCAAGTTGCGGTGGGCAAGTTTGGTGATTAAGCCCACACTTCCTGAGAGATGGCCTGTGCTCTGTAGTAGCACGACTAGAGAATGGCTTTAATACAGACATAAGGTAAACATATTTCTATGGTTTCTAATAACTACCTGACTAGCTAACTTAACTACCTAGGGAAATACAATTAAATTTGAAGTCAAGCAAATTAGTCGCTAATGAAAGCGCCCGCAAGCTACCCTAAGCCTGGGATTCTCTCGAATGCTGTCCGCACATGGGGCTGGACATTAGCGCTATGAAATAACAAAAAGTGGCTACAACTCGGTAACACAAAGACCGCTGGCGGCCCACTTTAGTCCAGCAATAATTTGTCGGGGCTAGCGTTCGCGAGCACACTTTGACCGCTGCTTTTGTTAGCCATCCCGGCTCTCTAGTGCCGCCTTTTATTTTGTTTTCAAACTAGATAAAAGCCATTTGCTGGCAATGGCGTTATATTAACAACTTCTGAGGCGAATCCCGAGCTTTGCCCCGTCAAGTACGCCTCATTTTCGCGTAAGTAGGTGACGACGCGATTTTATTTTCCCCAGCTCGCTCGGTGAAAATTGTTACGTATTATTTCAACTTTGAAGACCGTGCTTTTTGAGATATTTTCACGCCTTTGTTCCGTCTCGTAATCTTTGCTTCGGCGTTTTCTAAAAGACCTGTCAAGCACGGCATAGTAATTCAGGTGCCGCACTCGAAACATATGTAGGTACCTGAGGAACAGCTGCACAATTTTTCAACCTCTTCAGAAAAGCGCGGATATATCATCAAACATATTCAATATTCTTTGCTCCGAATCGGAATATCCGAATCGGGATTGGAATAAATTTATCGCCTCGGAACCCTTTTAAAGGCGGCGTCATAAGCTACGACAATGCACGTTCGAATTTCCTCCAACCATACATCAGGACGCGTGTTGCGGTGACACCGGCGAAACTAATGGCGCGCGGCTAATAAACGAGATACGAAATGCGGTTCACTAGGTCTCGAAATTCGGATAAAAACGGATCTTCCGATACGTAACCTACGATTGCCACGTTGATACTGGAAGAATTATAGAAATTATAGCCATAGAGACGCAGGTACATGGTACAAGTGATGAGTCTTGGCATCCCGTTTCAATTCTTGGTGTTACGGAAAGGTCCGGTAGAGTTATTAGCTGTTACAATTACCTTTGCAGTTGGGTTGTACGGGAGAAAATTTATTTTTTCTGCAAAGTTAAGTTTGTAATTGTTTGTTCTGATCACGCAGTCTTGTTCATGTAGCTACAATTATGCCCCACTACTGGGCGAATGCCTCCCATTACATCGTGCATTCATTGCTCGTTGGGCGACCTTGAGCCTTCTTATGATGCCCATAGTCAGCGATCAGGACTCACATCTATAAATCACGTCCATATGTACTAATTTGTAATTACATACATGGATTTAATTGATCTGATATAAAATCTGATATAAATACTATATTGTTATTAGCTCTATAAGGTGCATAACTCTAAAAACAGAACTTTCTCAACAAGCTTCGGTTAAACAAAAAGGAAAGACATACGCGAGAACAGGCGGCTCTGTTATTGATGGGGCTCTCAAAAGGTATTTAACACTGACGCGTCTGCAGTGGAAAATGCTATGAATAAGAGAGCTAAACGCGATATCCACACACGCATTCAAAAGGAAATTCCAAAATGAAATACGATTCATATTTGATGATGCATAGATTCCCGTAATGAACGCAGCGGTGACAAGTAATTTCAAATGCAAATTTTCGTTTGCGTAGCTAAATTGTCATAATCGGTATCAACTATAGGGATTGCAATTTCGGTGTTTCTAATTTGAATGCAGCACTTTAGTATATTACTCGAAGCCTCGAACCGGGTGCAATTAAGATCTGTATGTTCATAGCCTAGAATCCGTTTAGTTGGAAGATATTAAGTAAGCCGGAGTAATTAAGTGTTGACGGTAGGTTGCTGAGTGTGACAAATTGGATATTTTGGTTCCTAAGAATACATTATAGTTCAATCATACTAATGATTGTAAATCAATGAAATCAATCAATCGGCTCGTACTCGCACACTGCTGGACATAGGTCTCCCCCAAGGCACGCCACTTCCTTCTATCTTCGTCCATCCTCATCCAGCCACTGTCAGCAATCTGCATCAGATCGTTGGTCCAGCGAACTGGTAGTACGCCCTACTACGATTAGAAATAAACACCTGAAATTTCTGCCATTTTGACAACTCTTTTGCTAAACAAATCCAAAAGTGAATAAGATTCAGCCGATCTACCTCTCTCTCGTTCTTTACTTCTCTCTCTTTCTCTCGTAATCTTAAAAATAATGTAGGTACGAGGTATGACTCGTCTAATTACTCAATGGTTCCCGACTTTAGCCAAACGGGATGTCCGACTATATATGCGCTTGCATATGGTACAAGAAATCCTCGCTAGAAACAACGGTCTCTGTGATATCAAGTTTACCTTACATTAACTTGCGGAGCAAAGTTCCGAGCAAGTCCCTCTGCTGGTTCCATTAACAGAATTATTATAGAGAGAATGCGGAGAAGTTGAACAATACAACCTATTAGCTAGCATAGCGTGGTTGTGGTCTCGGCCAGAGTAAACAAGCGTAGCGTTTTCGCCTTTATGCACAAGTCTCAGGAGTTTATTTTACATGAACGTGTGTGACTTTTCATGTTTGCATCGTATAGCCATTATGTGGGCACATTTTTCAGTCTCGTAGGCGAAGGTTTCTTCACGATGTTTCTGTGACCAACACAGTACGGCTGTCCCAAAAATAAACACACTAAGGGATTTTTTTTTTCAAAACCGAGATGTTTCCACTATTAGTTACTGGAACCGACTAGTAACCAATAAGAGTATTTCTAAGTTTTGAAAAAAATGTCCCTTAGTCCGTATTCTATACTCTTTTTGTCGTTGACTACACGGCATTCTTTATATACAATTTGTATATGCTTGCATTTCACTTAATGACGTTATGGGATGTGTTGCAAAGTCCCTGTTGATTGTTCACAGAAAAAGTGCAGGGCAAGAAAGTTATCTACGGCACTTAAACTAAACGATCACATCCTAACATTTATATCATTCTAAAATAAACTTGATTTTTTTAAAATAGCCACGATGATAAAAGGATGGAAGGTTTTCGTTTCCTTTAGACTCGAGATCTCTCCTTTGGCCAATTCTTGCAACCAAAGTAAATATTTGAAAATAAACTAGTATTTTTGCGGAACACTTAAGATAATAGAATAAATATTCTTGAAGTAATTAATCTGATTACACTTAGGCAATATGAATTGCCTAGTAGTTGACAATAACTGTGTAATTTGGAAACGTCATTAAATAAAATACGGCGCAGACGGAGACAACCTTTTGAACGGAAAAAATCTAGGTAAGTTTTATCAGAGACCAGGTAGCGGCTGCATAAGGATTACCGAAAAAAAGAAGGAAAAGGCGTGCCTATATCCAGCAGTGGACGAATATGCGCTGATGTATTGGATCGTATTGCCAAACTCGTTTGTATCAAAGTGAAACGACGCTCTATAACGTGAGAGGGCTTTTCTGTATTCGCGTAATAACCTCGTGCGCCTATGTATTATGTGCTTAGCGCGTATGTACACTGCGTAATTTAACACGTGCGTAAATTGTGTATAATGTATAACACTGAACACTGTACTCGGAGGCGTTCGCATAAATTGTCAAGGCACAACTTGTCAGCACATAAATTCGGGTGTCGCGAAACTTTTCGACGATCTTGCTGGAAAATAGGCAGTAGCCGGAAAACTGATAAGGCTTATTTCGGATGAAAAAAATATAAGTTTGTGTTCGCACTTTGCATGCATTGCCATAGTGAGACAGTTTTGACAAAAACTCAATCTCTTTACATTTTTGCAATTGCAAACAATAGCTACAACATTATTAACTTGATTCTGGGATCACTTACTTGAATTTTAGTCGGTCAGTCAGTTATAGATTACTAACCTACGACGCAAGCTCCATCTCTACTCACTATGATTAAGCTCTTCGAATAAGAGCGAACCCTGGTCGGACTCTCCCGACTGAAATCCGAGTAAGTGATTCCGAAATCAAGTTGATAATGTGTAGTGCTTACGAAAGTTTTAACTAGTTAACATAATAAGATAGAAAAGAAAAGCGGAGTAAGTAAGCAACCCACCGAGTTCCACGTATAATAAATGTACACGTATAGTAGATTTGCACGGATTTTGCCACGTAATCAAGCATTACTGGGTGCACTGACGGACTAAGGCGCAGGGCGGTCCGCTCCGGTCCCCGCACTTACCCAAGTCCCGATAAGTTTCTTGTTGGAGATCTGGGACATTTCTTCTCTATTATTAATAAACATTAGAAATCATAATTATTAATAAACAAACACGTGTTATTGCCCCAATTACGACTCGGAAAAACAAAGGTTGTTATTGTAGGTGAGAACATTTATTTTAAGTGCAATACAAAGACAAAAAATCAAATCCAGGCGAAAAATTATATATTTGGACATACTGTCTTAGGTAGCATTTTCTTAGGTAAGAGGTAACTTATAAGTTTGTTTTAAACTCGCATCTACTATCTACTGATAAGTTGATAGTGTTTACAAAACTTGAATACTCATAATTAAGATAAAAATTGTTGAATTTTTGAACGCGTTAAAGCTTACTGTAGAACTTCATAACATACTGTAGGACTATCGTATGAAATGAGATAGGATATCACCCATCTCATTTTTATTGGTCTTTTCTCTTTGATGCACCGAGTCTTTTTGGAGCGAAAAGTATGTGACAGTTTTGCATAAAAGTGGTAGGTACCTACTTATATTTTTAATGCTGTTTAGTTTTTGTTAAGAACTTTATTATTTAGATCACCTTTCTAGAGTCCTGAGTCATAAAATTACAAGTAGTAGGCATCTTATATTGGGGCACGCAATTCTTTCGGAAAACTACAAGTGGCAATTTAAATTTATTTACGACGCGCGCCTCAAATATCATGTTTATTCATATTTATGGTGACTATTTACTACTTATTTTTTCTGAAATTGTAAGCTATATAGATGGCACCTCTAGACAGAAGGCATTTTTAAGTTGTCGCTCCGGCCCCCTAAAAGATTTAAACAATTCATTTAAACCATAGTAACTTGAAAAATGGATTTCTTCGTGGATACATTGCCGGTAACTTATTTAGACCAACCTTCGATTTCTCATCAATTGAAATAGAGAACTGACAAGTCATTTGTGGCGACTCTAGCACTCAATCAGCTAGAGCTGTCACCACAATGAGCGGGGCGCTGACTGCGACATTAACCTACGAATGTCACAGATAACGGAATATTCGAGTAAACATATCTCTCATCCAAGCGTCACAGATACTGTCGGCAACGAGGTATCCGCTGGATACTCGCATTTATGTCGTAGGGAGTAAGAATACAGTTGGTTACCGCTGAGAGGCGCCCGCCGTACGTCAACGTTTATCTGCGGGTGCCAACTGAAATTGCGTTTCAGAGGTTGATTTATTAGACCACTATCGGTCTGGGGCAAGCAGATTGAAATTTAGTATGAATAGGTATTTAACATACTGTGTTTAGGAACGCCTAGGAGTACTTGTAGCTATACAAATGTAAGATGAAATAGGTCCGTACAAGAAATGATTCGTATGTGTTGGTCCATAATTTGATCAGTCTCTATTTTTGGTGCCATCGGTAAAAATTCAAAATATTTTCTGTTTTTTGAATATTATGAAAACAAAAAGAAACTTCAGGCATTAACATGTTGAATCTAAAAATAAAAACATGTAAGAGAAACAATCTAGTTATATTGTCCCCTCAGCCTAAAGTGCTTACTGTCAACGCCTCGTCAGCAACAATGTTGTAGGTAGAGAGCGCTTCCCAGAAGCCAGGATGTTTAGTCTTAAGCCTTATCTCGATGTAACGTATAGAGACGATGAGAGCCAATCCATCATTAGTCGTCTGGGCTCCGAATCGTCCAGTCGTTTTAAGGGTAGTCGGCTGCACTCCAAATCGTGCGGTCGTTTTAAGGATTTAGTTGGCTGGGTTCAAAATCACGCAGTCATTTTAAGAGTAGATTAAGTTAACAATAAAAAGCTCGTGTTTTTAAAAAAGCTTTTATTACGCTCCGAAATTTGTCTGGCGCAGCCGGTAGGATTTGCGTCTATTAAGGCTGTGTAGACCCCGCGAATCGGTAATCAAATTCTTATAGATTCCGCGAGGTGCTCTACGCGACAGAGCTTTCCGCAATCCAAAACGAACCAAAACAAATAAGACAAGCAGCCAGCAGCAGCAGCCGCCCTATAGCCGCCCAAGAAGCGTCAGGTGCAGCAGCAGCCCCTGGTCTGGACGGAGCACGAGCATGGGAGCGATTGGTCGGTGAGTGAACTTTCTTGCCATCCTTTCCCTCCTGTTCCTCATTTTGTTGGCGTGGGATCAAACCTCTCGCATGTCAACTTTAGTTAAGGTAATATTAAGAAAAGGAAAATAGGAAGAGACGTAAAAATTATATTGAGTGAATAAATTAAATAAAACTGTGATTATCAATTTTCCAATTAAACTTAGTGATATAAGTAAACTTAGTTCTAACGTTAAATCTAGTATTAAGAGAAAATGGCGCAATTAATCGCGATTCCACCAGAAATGGTCAAATTAATTCCAATTTTTGAAGGTGATAAAAGGCAGTTAAATTTATTTATAAGAAAAGTGGAATATATAGTGGACAAGTACAACGGAGATGAGAACCAAAATGAATATGTGTTTCACACAATTTCAAGCCGATTATCTGGTAATGCCTCAGCTCTATTATCCGAGCGCGAAGACATTGTAACATGGCCCTCACTTAAGACCTTGTTTATCCAACACTTTGGTGATCCGCGTAGCGAAGAATGTGTAGCGATAGAGTTAGAGTCACTTAAAATAAAAGCAGGTGAATCTTATACGCAATTTTGCAATAGAATTCAGTCTATAAGATCCGTCTTATTTGCAAAAGTAAACCAACTGCAGGACGCAAACATCAAAGCGAGTAAAATAGCAATTTACAATAATATGTCACAAAATGTGTTTTTACACAATTTGTCGGAAAACATGGTGAGGATTGTGCGTCTAAAAGGTCCTACATCCCTAGAACAGGCTTTGAGCATAGTTTTAGAGGAGGTAAACTTTTACGATCAATATAACGCGCGTAATAAGTTATATAACAGACCCAGTGTGAACGCACCTCAGTCATTCGGATTTAAACCCTCATTGCCCAATAGTAACAATGCCCCACAGCAATTCCGCCCTCAGCAGTTTGGTATTCAGCCACAGACGTCAGGCTTCCGCCCAAATGCACAGGCAGAGCCTAAGACATCAGGCTTTGGTTACAAGCCACAGTTATCTGGATTCCGCCCACAGCAGTTTGGACAACAAACCGGTCCTCAACAACCGACACAGCTAGGTTATAGACCTCCACAGCAGTTTGGCTACAAGCCGCCACAACAGCTAGGCTATAGACCTCCACAGCAGTTTGGCTATAAGCCACCGCAACAGTTAGGCTATAGACCACCGCAGCAGTTCGGGTATAGGCCCCCACAGAATATCCAGGCCTCTACATACAAACCCCCACAGCTGGATAATGACGTATCCATGCGAACCGCAAGACCTAAGCCAAGCTTCCCACTTAACGAACTTGAAGTGGATTACGAAATGGAACAGTCCTATGAATTCGATGAGTCATACGTGCCCGAGAATGACGAATACAACTTTGTAGAGTCGCACTCAGACTACCGTGATTTCGAATATGATAATAATGACCAGAAGGCCGACTTAGAAACATCCGATGCAAATCTAAATTTTCATTTAGTAGCCTCGAACCGTCGACCGAGAAAATAGTATTACACTACAATGATAACCTTAAGTTACCATTTGTATACCTACCTGAAATAGATGCAAAATTCATGATTGACACCGGAAGCACTCGATCTTTCATAAGTCCTCACAAGGCAGATCAGTACTTCAAAGCCCAAAAGAGACATGAACCTTTCGAAGTGATAAGCACACATGCCACCAGCAGTCACAACGAAGTGATAGATATACCATTGCCCAGAACATCCAGGACTAGAAACCATCACACCTTTTATGTTTTTGAGGTAGACAAACGATATGATGGATTAATAGGTATAGACTTGCTGAAAGAACTAGGAGCCACAATAGACATCAAGAGCCAAGTCCTTCACACGAGTACAACATCTGTTCCCATCTATTGTAACGTGACCCAGTACGAAGTGATCATCGCACCACGCACCGAACAACGAGTGCAGTTACCTACAAACTTATATTCAGGCCAAGCTATTTTAAATTACACGCAGTTTGGTAAAGGCGTTCGTATGCCTAGTGCAATAGTAACCTGTGAGAATGGTTATGCTACCACTGTCATTCAGAACACCACAGAACAGGAATATGTATTAATAGTTACGAGCCCATTTAAAGTCAGTAAATTCAATAATAACGAATGCGAAACATTTTCAATTAACGACATAGAAATGAAAGATCTGGAACTAGATGATATGTTAACGGAAAACCTAAATAAATTACGTATGGACCACATGAACAACGAAGAACGTGAGCACATACGCAGACTATGTTTAGAGTACAAAGACATATTCTATTGTGAGAAATTACCCCTGACCTTCACCAACCAGGTCAAACACTCTATTAGGACTAAAAATGAAGACCCGATATATGTAAAACCATATAGGCAGGCACCAGCTCAGGCAGCCGAAATAAAAGAACAAGTCACTAAATTACTGAAAGATAACGTCATCCAAGAATCCCATTCACCTTGGAGTGCACCAGTACATTTGGTACCCAAAAAGTCAGACGCATCTGGTGAAGTGAAATACAGAATGGTCATTGACTATCGTCGTCTGAACGAAATAACGATTGACGATAAATACCCGTTGCCCAACATAACAGATCTGTTTGATAAGCTAGGAAAGAGCTGTTATTTCTCCACCATAGACTTAGCAAGCGGCTACCACCAAATCGAAGTAGACGAAAAAGACCGAGAAAAGACCGCGTTTACCACACAACATGGACATTTTGAATTTAGCAGGATGCCCTTTGGCTTAAAAACGGCACCAGCCACCTTCCAAAGAACAATGGATCATGTTTTACGTGGCTTACAAGGCATACACTGTATGGTGTACCTCGATGACATCATAATATACTCTCAAAGTCTCGAGGAACACATGCAAAGACTTAGAGCAGTATTCAATAGGCTCAGAGCTACCAATCTGAAAGTTCAACTTGATAAGACCGAATTCCTTAAGAAAGAGGTACTTTACCTAGGACACACAATAACACCTAATGGCCTTATGCCAAATGAAGACAAAGTTCACGCAGTACTAAATTACCCCATTCCGAAAACTACAACCGAGATAAAAAGTTTTTTGGGTCTTATTGGTTATTATCGCCGATTCATCAAGGACTTCGCGAAAATAACTAAGCCATTAACCAATTGCCTTAAAAAACGAAACAAAATCGTCATGAACCAGGAGTACATCGACGCGTTCAACACATGTAAGGAGCTACTTACAAACGCCCCTTTACTTCAGTATCCCGATGCAGATAAACCCTTCATCCTTACTACTGACGCCTCAGCCTCCGCTTTAGGCGCAGTTCTGTCCCAAGGAACAGTCGGAAACGACAAACCAGTAGCATACGCGAGTAGGACGCTAACAGACACTGAATCCCGTTATAGTACCATAGAGAGAGAACTACTAGCAATTGTATGGGCTACAAAACATTTTAGGCCATACCTTTACGGACGTAAGTTCACCATTTATACAGACCACCGTCCCCTGGCGTGGTTACACTCACTCAAAGACCCGAGTAGCAAGCTGACACGCTGGAGATTACGTTTACAAGACTACGACTTTGATATAATCTACAAAAACGGTAAACAGAACACTAATGCAGACGCCCTTTCCCGCATAAAAATCAATGCGACGGACGATGAAGGCCTTTCTATGAAGGTAAACGTAGATAAGAAAGATAAGGCGCTAAAGTCTTATATAAAAAAAGTCACGAAGCAGATTGAGAGTATAGCAGACAGCAGAAAAAGAAGGCAGTCCTCCTCAACGATTACGATATCAGATGATGAGGGAACCGCATCAGTGAGTCCACCAATATCGATACCTGACTCATTATCCTCGAAAAATGACAACGAAAAACATTATCCTGTACCATCACTATCTTCAAGCGACAACACCATTCATTCAGCTAGAGACCTAGAGTCCTTAGGTATTCCGATATTAAACGAAGCAATTGACACCAAACCGAATCAAATCTTAGTACATATGTGGTTCAAAAACGAATTACAAGTTCAAGATTTGTCCCGAGAAAAACAAAAGGTACTACAAATTTTCCTACCCATAAATAACAATGAGCTCATAAAGCGATTTTTAAAGGAGTACATTAAAAATAAAACTAAATACTTTATTTGGTTCGAATGTGAAGAACATCGGAAACAGTTCTCTAACATCATTATAGAGCTTTTTAAGAGAGATGCAGTGGAATTCCTTGAGTGTACAGAGAGAGTAATGTTTATAGAAGATGAGGAAGAACAAAGAGCTGTCATACTCAAGCATCACATAGGTAAAACCTGTCATAGAGGTATCAAAGAAACAGCTGCGAGAATCCGCCGCAACTACTTCTGGCATAACATGCAGGACACAGTATCAGCAGTGATAAATGGTTGTGAAGCGTGTAAGAAAATGAAATACGAAAAACATCAAATTGGACAAAGACCTTCCAAGGTCCCTGTTAAAAATGTTAAACGCCCTCCACAGGTGGTGTTGGCTCATGCTGACCGCAACGAGCCTCAGCCTGGCCCTTCATCTGCAAAAGACTGACCAGAACCCTGGCATTCTACCTGTAAAAGAAGGTCAAGCTTATGTCCAACAAGACAAGTGGACGATAATTAAGATTTTAGATTTAAGCGGATTAGAGAGAGATTTAGATTTTAATATTTTAAAGTATAAGGAATATGATAAGTTAATTAATGTAGACAAGCCTTATGCTTTTGAATTTATAGGATTAAAAACGCAAGTAGAGTATTTAAGCAATATAACCTCTTTTAAATTCCAACAATTAATACCCACCAAACGTTTTAAGCGTGGAATCTTAGACCCTTTAGGTTCCATTATAAAGCTCATTATAGGTAATTTGGACCATAGCGACGCAATCAGATATGACACCCTAATCTCTAACATGAGATCCCAACAAACTACTACGGCAAACAAACTAACCCTGATCACCAAGGTCTTGGACAGTTTTATAAACAGCACTAATGCCCTCTATAACAACACAAAATTGTTAGACGAGAGGCTAAACAGAGTTGAAAATATGATTAAAGATATTGCAACCAAGGAAAGTAACGCTATATACTCTACATATATTTTAGGATTGTATAACTTGTTTCTAAGTAATTTTCGTACAATTTATATTAAGTTAAATGAAATTGAAACTGCACTAGCTTTTAGCAAGGTATCTGTTTTACATCAATCTATCGTAAATTCCACGGAACTACTTCATCATCTTGAATTAATATCTGAAACAGAAAACTTAATGTATAAAGCAAACCTAATGAATCTCATAAAATTAGAAAACATTATTACTGTAAAATCTTATATGAAAGGCAAGGAGATAACTTTTATATTGGAAGTGCCTTTGATTGACAATAGCACCTATAATTATTTTAAGCTCTACCCCTTACCTATCTTCCATGAACCTGAAAACCAAACCCTTATAATCATCCCCAAATACCCTTACCTATTGGCAAAAGGTTCAATTTACTTACCAATCGCAAAGCAGTGCAAGCGCGTAGCTGAAGAACAGTTCCTGTGCACCAATGAAGACCGAGTCGTCTACCCCAAGGAGACCTGCATAGAACAACTCATGAGGTTTGACGCTAGTTTAACCCACTGTCTTCAAGTCCCAGTACATATTGAAGCCACCAAGGTGCAACAGATTGGACCTAACAGCTGGATCCTGTACGCAAGAAACAAAGCGATCCTGACATAGAGATGTAACACAGATGTCACGCGAGAACCTATAACTGGTACATACATACTATCTATAGATGAGCCTTGTGATGTGCACATAGATGAAATCCAACTGCATCGTGCGCGATCCTTTATAGACAGTATGAGCTACACGAGAGTTCCAGCCATCGTGTTACCAGACCTGAAACGCCAAGGCATACCCAGCATACCTGCAGTCAACCTGGAAGACGTCAACCTGGATGAGTTAAACTATCTATCCCGTGTGATGAAACAGAATGATGCCTTTAGTGACAGTGAAAATCACAGTGTAGTGTATGTGAATAGAATAAGCCTTGCTACTATTGTGCTATATGTACTACTGTTTTTAATTGCTTTATGTTTAATTGTAATTTACCTTAAGGTTACCTGGCTCCATATCTGTTTGCCGAATCACGCTGATCATCATCAGAACTGTTCATCAGGTGATTCCGCTCTTAAGGAGGGAGGAGTTATATTGTCCCCTCAGCCTAAAGTGCTTACTGTCAACGCCTCGTCAGCAACAATGTTGTAGGTAGAGAGCGCTTCCCAGAAGCCAGGATGTTTAGTCTTAAGCCTTATCTCGATGTAACGTATAGAGACGATGAGAGCCAATCCATCATTAGTCGTCTGGGCTCCGAATCGTCCAGTCGTTTTAAGGGTAGTCGGCTGCACTCCAAATCGTGCGGTCGTTTTAAGGATTTAGTTGGCTGGGTTCAAAATCACGCAGTCATTTTAAGAGTAGATTAAGTTAACAATAAAAAGCTCGTGTTTTTAAAAAAGCTTTTATTACGCTCCGAAATTTGTCTATCTAGCCTAAAACAACATCGACCGAAACATGCGATATAAGCATCACTGGGTCACCTACAAAAATACTTACAAAAATTACATTCAAAAATCTCTGTATAAACTGAACATTTTATTCGAGAAAATTTGCACTATGGGTATAAGCAAATCAGCCCATGAAAAACCCACCATTCCTTAAACTATTTCTAACCAATATAATTGAATTTCTGTATGAATATTTGAACGTACTATAGATATGTACATTACTGGGCAACATTATCGAGCTCACACAGACAAACGAGGGTTAACATAACATAGTTCGCAAATACGCAAACAATGTTCAACATTAATTCCCCCCGTTTAATTGGTTTCTAAATGGGTGAGACGATAATTTTAAGGAATATGTTGGAATTTTAACGACGTTGTACTGTTTATATGTTTTGCGTTATTCGAAACAGTGTTGAGAGAGTGATTAATGATAATAGTGATTCTCGTCAGCATTGTAAACACTGCAATATTGGGTGAATGAAGATGGCTGAGTAAATGATAAACGAATGAGGAGTGAATGATTGATTTATTTTATCTTAATCTCTGTTTTCTGTTCCTGTGTAAAACAACTGTGTTCACATACGAGAATTAACGGCAAAGCCATCAACTTAAACCTGCGGTGTATTTCCTCACCAACCAATACATTCCACTGCCTCTATCGCCTCTTCAATCGGGGAGCGAAATTATATCAAGATAATGATATCAAGGAAAATTTATGACAGTTTCTTAGTTCGACTTCTCGTGAGATGTGAAATCATACATCGTGCTATAGACACTTTCCCTGGATTTTAACTGACTCTTGATCGATCAACAAGCCAGTGTTCTTCCGATGAGCTATCATTTCATTTTTAGGGTTCTGTGGTTGACAATTATACTTTCGCCATGTCCGTCCGTCTGTCTGTCTGTCCATCTGTCCGTCTGTCCGTCGGTCCGTCTGTCCGTCGGTCCGTCTATCTGTCCGCGGCCTAGCTTATTTAATCACGCCGACAAAACGGTGGAATAAAATCTCAAAAAATATTTTTTTTAGGGTATTCCATTAAAGTATTGTAGGTGTAGGAATATTTTTATTAATAGTTCCGTTTGTGAAATATTAAGCTTTAAAGTGTAAATTTTTGTCCGAGTAGGGTGCCGCCCCCCCCTCTCCTGGCTAAACGGTTGATTGTAGAAACGTGAAAAATTTCAGGGTAGTAGCACATAATACTGTGAACATAAAATAAAACCTATCACGGCTAAGTAGGCTTTACCAGTTAACGAGTAATAGGCGACCAACTTCTTACAAAATCCATCGAAAATTACGTTAATGAAGTTGTTAGTTCGCAGATAAAAAAAAACCCCTCTTTCTACGGAACCCTACACTGCGCGTGGTCCGACACACACTTGACCATTTTTTTACTTCGAGAGTTATTAAAAAAATTGTTTGTTTACATCCAAGGTTGTATTTTGAACGTAGTGTACCAATAACTCGATCAACTTAATAAATAAGTTATGAGTGTAATTTTTTGTGAAGATATTTTTATGGTTATTGCTTAATCACATTGTATCTCAATCACATTGGATAACATTTATAAGTGATAGCAATAATAATAACGTGACGTGATATCACTGGACTCATTATTTTAACCATTATTTTCATCCTGTTACCCTAAAATTAACAATATCGATATTATAATTCAATCCCCGTTCCTATTCAAGCAATCAAGGAAATGGCTGGTGGGAAATATTTTGAAGAAAATTCTTTAACCGACTTTATTTTGTTTCAAAACATACAAAAAAAAATTGCGAAAGTGAAAATAACGAAAGTGATTAATTGAAAACCCGTCAATGAAAACCTCCACAGAATGTTTTGATGACTGGTTTATTCGCCCCTATTCAATCCAGTCCAATCTCTAAAAACACCTTTTCATTTTGTTTTACAAAAAGCTGATGGAATTGTTCATCAGCTTTTGTGTGACAAGTAATCGATTAATGGAACGAAAATGTGTTAGGTATTTACAAAATTGTTTGCCAGTCTATGGACCAGCATAAAACAATTTACCCAATTTATATTTATATTATTTATTCTCAATAAAACAAGAAAAATACAATTTCATTAGTTTTCCAAACTGTTAATGCAATTTAAACATCCCTAAGAAACTCCTTAGTACCTCAAACTCCTTAAAAATCGTATAGAGCTGAATACAACTCGTAAAATTAACATCGTATACAGAGTGTAAGCTATATTATAAGCAAACCAGCGCTGAGGGCTCACACCCTCAGCACAATCCTGAGTCAGATGCCCTTTGTGGCAACTTTGACACACCACAGGATGCACTCTGCCGCTCTGACCTTGTCCTGTATTATGTTGTATTTAGGTGACTTGTTTTTCTTTTGTACTTATTTATGTTACTTGTCATGTGTTTTTTCTTGTGATGTGTTAATTGGTCCCAATAAATGTCTTTCTTTATGTTTTTGAGGAAATATTTGAATTATATAATTAAATCGTAATATTAATCATTAATCGGTAACGGTATACCATATTTGTATAATATGTATTCGTGATTGTCGACCTTTCGCTCGAAACTGTGAATCAAAATTCAAAGTGGTAGGAAGTGAAAAATGTTTTCTAATACATATTTTAATTGTATAAAAATCCGTCCTACGATCTGCGTACACAATTAAAAAAACAATGGATGTGGCCGGCGCCGACCATAAGAAACTCGAACCATAGTTTTTAAATTTTTTATAACTTTTGTCCTGATATTGTTTGTCTATGATTAAGTGAAGTTATTTTATTTTGGGCAAATAGAAATATTTTTTTTCGACGTCCATATTTTTCAAAACTAGCGCCATATGTTTTTAAATCATGGTTAGAGCATCCGCGTCCCCTTAAAGTTTGTCCAACGAATTCGATGTCACTCTGTAGAATGCCCAGAATCCCAAGCCTCAGGTCCTATACTGCCACCGTAGATTGGCAATTACAAATGCCATCATAATATGATACGGTTCTTATGCTTTCATATCATACATTCCGCGAGCGTTAGCTATAGATTCACTAATGAAAGAAAAATATGACAGAAAAAATTGCGGCCTAAGGTTAGCGCCGTTCGTGCGTCTGGAGGAAAATTATGTTCAAATGAGGAAACCGTGTGTGTGTCTCTCTCGAAATACATTATGCATGAGTGAATAATGTAAAAGAAGGAACAACACATAATTGTAATACAGTCCGTGATTTGGCAGCGTGAGTACGTTAAAGCTTTCTCACATTTTCGGCTTTATCTCCTCGGTTTTACCGAGGACGCTGCTTCTAACAACAGCCAGTCTGAGCATCGCAAGGAGCTTTTCATTGACACTCAACTAAGCTTCCCTCATAAAATTTATATTTTATAAGAAAAATCAATCATACTAAAAGCATAACGACGGAAAACTTATAAAGGATTATGTGGCATATAACTTGGTCCTTATTTTAAAGTCGTAAGCCAGCGGTGAACGTCTTGAAATAGGAAGTTTACGAGCTGTAATATTGGGCCGGTGAAAGGTGATTGTGATATCGAAAAGACATTTAAAGCAAATGGCAGATCTCTCATAATACCTCAGTACGGGCTAACGAAAAATCAATCTGGGAGGCTATCTGGGATTCCGCATAGCCTGCCAGGTTTTCCGTTCACTTCAACCATTATCGGATTGTTCTCAGATATTATTGTAAAATGATCTTTTTTCTGTTGATTCTATTGTATAAAGGGTGTAAATAAATCCCTTTATCTACACATAAAACATACGGGGTCCTACTCGGCAATATGAAGAAGAAGAAGAAGAAGAAAAACATTTATTTAACAAACTATGTGTGTAATAGTCTCTCGGCCCTGATGCCCCGCCCATCTCCACTTGGGTCAATTGTCAACATGAAAATGGTCACCATTGCGTGTAGCCCACAAAAGGTACTTTGCCATCCACGATGACCTAAATTGGTAAAATAGCGAAGTAAAGGGTTGTCCCGACGCCCATTCGGTGTGACGCCCGAAAGGCATTAGGGAATTTCGGGGATAGTCTAATACGTTTTTATGGATTTCCTGGACTCAGTTCGTGCCGTTTGTCCGGGCGAATGATACTTAAGTAAATGCGGTCAACGTTCCGGTATACAAAGGAGTAATGTTTATGGAAAGGTTCATCTAAGCGGTGGCCTAATAATGACCTTTCTGGGTAAGGCCACCACAAGAAGTCTGGATTATACTCAACTTTACTGACTTTTGCGTGATTATAGGTATGTATTATTAATTTAAAAGAAAATAAAGGCTGTTTTACTTTCATATGAAACCTAGAGTATTTGCACTAAAAAAGAAAGAGGGCACGTGTCACAGAGTATCAATATGACACCGTGTTGCATCGAGTGTTGGGAAAACGCTGACAAATAGCTAGCAACAGGAAATTAATATAGGAAGGGAGACAGCAATAGTATATTCACATAGGAAGGATGTTTAGGAGTGTCCGAATGTGGGCTAATGATTTGGACTTGATTGATTAGAACTTATAACTTGTAACTAATGTTTGTAATAGCCACGCAACCCAAACTGTTCCGAAGGTATGGCCGAAAATGCTTTAGGTGAACGCAATTTTACCCGGCTGCTTGTTACCTAAAATCTAGCAATTTCTTCTAGAATGGTGCGCGATGGCGACGTTGTGATGAATTAGATAATAAGGCCAGATAAGGCTTTGAATGTTTTTTTTTCTCTGGGATACACAATAAAGAGTTCTAATCTAATTCCAGGACACTTGTAAAAATAAAATATACTCACTCAAGATGCCCTCGGTAAATGTCGAAATCCGTAAAGAGAAGCTCGACGATCTGGTGCGGCTGTGCGCGGAAGGTGTAGAGGAGGCAGTCGATGCGCGGCGGGTACGCGCGCGGGTAGTCGGGGCTGCTGAACGTGCCGCGCTCCTTGCCGTAGGTAGACGTGAAGCGGATGCACGTGCAGCCTGCGGGGAAAAGAGATCCTGAATCGCGCCAGCAAAGTTCTTCTGGCCAAGTATATAAACATCCTGACTCCGCGGTAGTACGCCGGCTTCTCATTCGGGAGGTCCCGGCATGTACCAATGATTTTGTTTTGTAAGTTAAGTACATTTATGAAGTTATAGTAGCAATACTATTGGCTAACGGTGAAGAAAAACATCGTAAGGGAACCCTAGGTCTGAGGTATTTACATACCTTAGCGCCTGCTACGTACAATGGCCCAACTATGGGGCTAAGTGCGGAAATCTCAGGTCTAACTAGAACTAACTTCCTTACTCCTTGTGGCAAAGAAAAGAGGCCAAAACCGACCAAGTGCGTGTCGGGCCATGCGCAATGTAGGATTCCGTAGAAGGTTTACCTGGTTTATCAACTTTAACGACGCCATCAAAGTAATTTTGAAGGGAATTAATAAGAAGTTTTATTTTTATAACTTGATCGCCTATTACTCTTTAATTTAGCCATGATAATCTTCCTTTTAAGTTCATTATAATATGTGCCACTGCCCCGATTTTTTTCGAGTTTCTGCAATTAACCGTTTAGCCAGTAGAGGGGGGGACGCCGGACTTTGACAAAAAAATGCGCTGTAAAGCTTAATATTTCTTAAACGTAACCCTAAATTAAAAAATGCTCTTCCTACACCCACAATATACTATGGTGTAGGCGAGAAAAAAATGCGTCCCTAATTGAGGTGTAGGGAAGGTACCCTAATTTTTTTTTGCAGATCGTATTCTACAGTTTTGTTGGCGTAATAAATATGTACATCTATGCCAAATTTCAGCTCTCTCGTACTTATAGTCTTATAGCCGCGGACAGACAGACGGACGGACATGGCGAAACTATGAGGGTTCCTTGTTGACTACGGAACCCTAAAAATGACTTTCAAGTTCACCTGACTAGAGGTGAAGAGTCTAGCTATACTTGGGCTTTATGCTCCTAATCTAGATCTTGAAATTAAAGTCTACGTCTAATATGTGAATTTTAGGGATGAAAAAAGGGATGATGATGGTGTGATTAATTTTCCGCGTGGCGCCGGATGACGAATAGCTTCACTCCATTTCCTCCCGTGGACGTCTTAGAAGGCGACTAAGGAAACAAATTACCAGGAGACGGGCACCGCCGTCTCCCAGAGATTCCAGAAAAACCTCTCATGGTTATGAATACCATGAGGAAGGCTTATGTCCAGCATTGAAGAAGAAGAAGAAGAAAGACATTTATTATACCAACAAGATACATCACAGAAACAAAATAAGCACATAAGTAACATAATATGCACAACACAGAAGGAAAACTAAATACACAACAGACAAAACGAATAAATAAAACATCAAATGGTCATCAAATGGCTGATGTTGATGTTGTTTGTTGATGATTGATGGTGCAATGTTAGTAACCATGATCGATAAACTACTAAGACCAATCGCTGGCTACAAGAACCTTGATTCGTTCGATGAAATTTTGTCAAAAACATTTTTTCTGTTGACGAAAATGCTACGGAATCTTAATAACGTTTTACCCAACATCGTTGCGGAGTCCCTCAGAGTAAAATTAAACATAAATTAAAGAAAGCTTAAGCTTAGTAAATAAGGTTTGTTAGCCCCGAAAATTGGATCCACATGGGGTTTTATTTATAGCTCTTGTATCGGTTGAGTGAGACGGGTCTGGCATAGGCTTTGGTAACACTAGACATTGTCTCTTCTTAATATTGGCAATAAATTAAATTATATAGTGGGACATTGCCCATACCGAAATCGGATAGTTGGCTGTACCATCCCAATAAAGTTATAAATGGTAACATTCTCAGCTTCCGATGTTTGTGCCGCAATCACGCTTATATGGCTCCAACATTTTAATGTAATAGATGTAATGAAAATTTTGCATACGAATATGTAGTAACACATACATAAACTCACGCCTGCATTCCGGTGGGGTAGGTTTGTGAATTTCTAGCAGCAATCCCACTCGCTAACGGTTAATAAAAACATCACCAGGAAACATGAGTGTCTGGGGTGGTCACATGCCCGCGCTTGAAACTGCCAATCCGCATTGGGTACGCGTGGTGACTTTTTCTCTCTGAGAGCAGACTTGTGCCCTATAGTGAGACGTATACAGGCTGCACTAATAAGATTCCGAAATGCATGCAGCGACGAATGAATATTGATGAAGCGAAAGAGGTCTGCCAGGATCGTGGCAAGTGGCAAATCCTGATTTCTGCCTACCCTTTAGGAATATAGGGGTATGTAAGCCTCCTCTCCGGATTGTATGTATGAAAGTAAATAAAAAAAAAAAACAATAATTATAAACATTAAAGTGTCTAATGTTGGATACATACACAAGTGATTAAGAAATTAATACATCCCTTAGAGTATTTGTAGTAGTATTGTATTGTACCGTAGTTACATATTATAGGTATGATATTTCCCTTACAAGATTTATCTTTTTCATCATCGGTACACATTTATCCTACCTCTTTAAAGTTACCGTTTCGCGACTGATCGGGTTTTTCGGAAGGAACTTCTATAGAAATAAGCTGGCCTATGTACTCGTTTATGTTAATTTATGTCCTGTGTACATCTTTTTTTTTGTTGCGTACAATAAATTATAAGGGTATAAACGATTCAGGAAAGTCCCAATTCAGGGTCCAATTCAATTAAGTCTCTAGGCAACTATTGGAAGGCGATAAATCTTCCAAGCGTAGGGTTTTTAATAATTTAAAAGCTTTATCTTTGTGCTTGGTAAGTCGGTTGTTCTAATAAATCGTGGATGGCTTATGACCAATATTCTGAAAGGAAAGATTTTGCTGTTTCGATCGTTTCGTGTATCGTGTAGAACGAAGACCATAAAATTAAAAAAAAATCGATTTGACAGATTTGGATTGAGATAACATTAATACTAACTGAACTAGTTGACGGAACCCGCCACTTTATTTGCCGACTCTATCTCTTTCAGGCCAGTAAACTATCTCTGACAGTAAAAATCTTAATATTAAACAAAAATCCAAGTGCCAAAGTCCTGAGTGTAATTGGAGACAAAGTTCACTGCCACATTTTCAGGCACTGGATTTGCACTCATGTGCGCGGATCCACTAAATACTTAAATTAAACTACGCCTCTGTATTACCTAGGTTTAGTTACTAATATAGACTAAGCCCTTCTGTTACTGATACTTTTATATAGATTTATTCTGAAATAAATATGTTAATTTAAGATTTCAAGGAGGAAACCCATAGTAATTGGTTCGTATTGACGAATAGAAACCTCGACCCTCGATATATGAGGATTTCTTGACACCATATATTCAATCAATCAATCAGCCCATACTCGTCCACCGCTGGACACAGACCGCCTCCAAGGCTCGCCACTTCTTTCTTCCTTCATACCCTATAATATAGGGCCTATATTGTTAGAAAAAAAAACGAATTTCGAGAATTCGGAGTCTGGAACGCTTATATTTTCAGAATATCAGCCCGTACCTACCCAGTCCGGAGTGACGGATGATAAATAAGGAATCCCTTTGAAAAATTAAGGCTGCTTTTAGACAAAAGGAGGCGCCTGATCAGTTTATACATTTCGCGTTTAAATCGCATTTCCGACCGATGCGGAATACGCTTTACTGAGAGCTTGGATAGACCTGTACGGTGGTAGCCCAGTGGGTAAAACAATGGACTCGGAAGCGGGAGGCCCAGGTTCGATTCCCAGTGCGGGCATGGAACTATGTCTTTGTTTATTTTAGAAGTTACGTACCTACATTTGCGAATTTGTAGTAGTAATACCACACGCTAACCTGAAGGAAAACATCGTGAGGAAACCCGTGGCTTAGTTGACTCCGTACGTATTTACTTGTCTTTCCTGTGGGCTAGGCCGAATAAGGCTAGATGGTGTAGGCGCTGGGCAAGTCTACTCAGGCACTGCAGCGTCCGAGTGGTCCGTTCACCCATCTAGTGTGAGTGGAGGTGCCACTGGACGCTGTATACATCGTCTCATTACGTAGATGCAAAGGCCAAACCTTTTAATCGACTTAAAAAATAGGAGGCGGTTTTCAGCCCCAGATCAGTATGTTCAGCGATAATTCCTTATCACATAATCCAATTTCACTCGTTATATTTTTTTGAGAAAGGGAGTTCTCCCTCGGATGTCCCACCTCTAACATAATCAGCACCATCAAAATTATCAGTCCCACCACCGTATAAGACCACCCATATTTGTGAAGATCTCTGGATGGGATTTACGATAAAATCGTCAAGCTCTTTAACTTGCAAAGGCATCTTCACAGCCTATCCCTCTGGGATACAGGCGTGAGTTTATGTATGTATGTTCGTGTCTCTTCACAGCATTATCGACATAACCATTTACCGCGGTAAAGAATAGCGCCATGAATGATCAAACGAACTTTACCTGAATAGAAGTTCGATCTTGATTATTCTACTTTCGTCAGATTTAAAATTAGCAAACTACGTAGGTACTTTTTTTTGGTTTAGTGCGTATTTTGAAGGCGTTTTTTTGTCTTCAATCACTTGTCGTAAAAATGTTAAATACCGAAGTAAATAAATAACTTCCTCATTCAATCATCATTCAGCCACAAGAAGTCCACTGCTGGACATAGGCCTCCTCCTTGGATGTCCAAAAAGACCCGTTGGAAGCGGCTTGCATCCAGCGTCTTCCTACCATTTGGATGAGGTCGACTGTCCATCTTGTGGCTGGTTGTCCTACGCTGCGTTTGCCGATATATATGGTCTCCATTCCAGAACTCTTCGGCGCCATCGGCTATCAGTTCTGCATGCTATGTGCCCCGCCCACTGCCACTTCAACTTACTAATCCGCTGGGCTACGTCGACGAGTTTCGTTCGTCTACGGATCTCATAATTTCTGATTCGATCTCGTAGAGAAACTCCGAGCATAGCCCTTTTCATATCTCGTTGCGTGACCTTGAGCTTTCTTATGAGGTCCATAGTGAGAGACCACGTCTCAGTGCCATAAGCCATGACTGGTAACACACACTGGTTGTATAATTTTGTCTTGAGCGATTGAGATATATTAGACGAAAAGACTTTTCTAAGTTTGTCGAATGCCGAGTTAGATTTGACGATTGAAATCTTTCACGAAATTGGACCGGCCTAGTTGGACAATATATACTAATTTAGCTCAACAAACTTTCTTTTAAAACAAAAATAATATAATTGTAGACGCAATTCTAAAGCAATTTCTTCTAGATAACCCTATGACAGAAAGTTGCTGAAGGAAAAATGAGACGTTTAGTAGTGTACAATATGAGCTAAGTAAACTTTACACGTGTAAAGGTCGATTTATTCCAGTATATGTTTTGCTGTCAATAGTCTATTTTCCAGTTTATATTTATTGCGCGGAGTTAACGAAACTTTCCAGACGAAAAAAAATATTGTACAACTTACTTAGGTAGAAATTTACCAATTTAGTTTTGACAGTACTTGGAATAGGGATGAAATGTCTCCTATAAATTAACCAATCCACAGATGGCACGCGTAGTCTCTCAGAGAGAAGGCATGACATTTGCCTTTCAGTCGAACGTATGGGTATGTAACGTACACACATCAAAAAAAGTTTGCGATCACTTTGAAAAACTGAAATCTTTTTTGTTACTGTAGATTATATTATGATTTTTTCTTCTTTTTAGATTCTTTATTTAAAAATAAAGAATTAGAATACAAAACAATGACACCGTTCAGTTGTTTTTTCATATTAAAAGGCTTTCAGTCCTAGCTTACGCTCATTCAGAAATCTGATTTAGTCAATTATAACCGATTCAAGATATTTTTTGCGGAAAGTTGTGATTGAAAAAATGCCAAGAGGATTATCAGAGGTTTTACGAGCAAGAATAGTAACTTTGAGGGAAGAAGGATACACCACGAGAGTACTAGCACGCAGACTTGCTATATCCCAATCCTGTGTCGTGGCTACGTTGCAGAGGTACCACGGAATGGGGAATTTAGCTGACCGACCCCGCAGCGGTCGCCCAACTGTTTTGACAGCTGCCCAAAAGCGCTATATTAGATTGCTGGCAGCCCGTGATCCAACAATCAACGCCACTAAAATAAAAGCAGAAGTCAAGGCCGCCTCTGGGCTTGAAGTTAGCACGCAGACCGTTCGCAATTGCTTGCACCACGCTGGATTACGAGCACGGAGGTCTTAGCGAGCTCCGCTCAATTCCCGGCAACGTCAACAACGAAGATTGTAGTGGGCTAGACTTCGGCAAAATTAAGAAGGTGAGGAAGAAAACATTTGGCAAAATTGTCTCTTCGTTGACGAATCCCGAATCAGCACTCATCCAGATAACCGACGTGTCCGTGACTGGAGAAGACCAGGCGACCGTGAAAGACAAAGAACTGCCACTGGAACAGTTCAGCAAGGCGGAAAATCGGTGTCCTTTTGGGGTGGCATTATGATTGGAGCTAGAACACCTTTGATTCCGTATCGGGGCTACATGACAGCAGACATGTACAAAACAGTTGTTATTGATGATATCGTCAGACGATTCCGAGTAAACCATGGGCACCAATTTGTACTGGTCGATGATAATGCGCCCGCACATCGAGCTCAACGAGTCAATGCTGCTCTTCAAGAATACGATATCACACGTTTAGACTGGCCTGCCGGCTCGCCCGACTTAAACCCAATAGAGCACGCGTGGGATGCTCTTAAACGAGCTGTATGGAACCGTGAGCCATGTCCCCAGACAGTTCCAGAGCTCAGGGAAGCCGCTATTAAAGAATGGGATAGGTTACCCCAGGAAATGCTGGATAACTTGATCTTCAGCATGCCCAGGAGGATCTCCGCATGTGTTCGAGCCAGGGGAGGAGTTATTTTATATTGAATTTAACCTTTTAATAATAAATTGTTGTTTAAGTTTAATTAAACAGTATTTTTCTTCCTATGAAATTTCTATCACAATTACATTATGATTAATGGCTCAATTTTTTTTAAATAAATAATAAAAATAAGTTTTATATTTTAATTTCAAACAGGGTATTCCTATTTAAAGAAAGCATACAACATAGATTTTTCTTGATAAAGTTAAATTTAAAGAATTATAGCTTATGCTATTGATCACAAACTTTTTTTGATGTGTGTATACAAGGCGCTTATTATTAGTATTAAAATTATTTAATGCACAGAAAACACGTTTTGTACAAAGGCGTACTTATTGCTCGATACTATTTTCTACAAAACCAGATCCCATAAAAAAATGAAACGATACGTACTTTTGGTACTGATGAATCGCTGATCAGCGATGGGCACGCGTGGTGATTAAGCCCATACACGCTATTCTAGAGAACGCCTATACACATTGTATCTCATCCATCATTTGTCTGGGTAATAACTTTTTTTTTTAATATGTGCTACGAAAGTAAAAAATAGGTTTTGATGTTTCTTGAATTAATAAGACGAATGACCAAGGACGAGCAATCGCCTCGGTTGACGTAATTTTCCATCAACGGTTCGTTAACATTTTACAACGAATAAAAAATAAATCGTTTTCATGAAGACTACGACCGCTCTTTCTAGAGCATACTGACCTAGAAGGAGAAAAGGAAGAGAAATGACGAATAAAATTAAATGTATACAGACTGCATAATAATATGCTTTTTGATGGCACTCGTAATAATGGGGCTCGACATTGAGTAAAAATCCTTATCAACATCCTTATCCAACTAACATCCTTCGAAAAAGCATATAATTTAGTACACTTTAGGTTTAATTTCTATGGTTCAATTTCGTCGTTGAAGGTTATTAATCCGAAAAAAGTTATTAAAACTAACAAGATTAATAAGATATTAATCTTGTTATTTTTAATAACTTATTTATAATAAGTCAGAACCTCTCTCTGAGACCTTTGTTTTCTTTATTTATTTTCTATTTGTCCAATTCGTGGTAAGCGTCGTTGGTTGTAAAATTACTTAAAATACTTAATTGTTACCTAAGTTGATGTTGCCACTCATTGTATAATTGTTTGTTTACCCTAATAAAATAAAATAAAAATAATTAAAATTACGTCTCAAGTACACAACGTTGCTTATACCCAACAGTAGTACCAAAAGAGACTGGGCAAGAACTTACTCGGATTGATGGCGTATCCCTCCTCCACAGTATGCAACGATACGTGTAAGAGCAGAATCAATGTCGTGGATATCTGAAACAAAGAAACCGTTATAAGTAAGAAACGTATATAGGTAATTCATGGAAGGTTGACTCAGTAGATGCTTGCCTGGGATTGTAAAAAATATAACATTACATTACATGTTCCGTGTGGCGCCGGATTAAGAATAGCGTCACTCCATTTCTTTGCGTGAATATCGTAGAAGGCGACTAAGGAAATACGTTACCAGGAGATGGGTAGCAGCGTCTTCCTGAGATTCCAACCGCGTACTGCGATCGCCAACCCGCCAGCCAAGCATGGCAATTATGGAAAAAACCTTCGTGGTTATGAAAACCACGGAGGAGGCTTGTGTCCTGCAGTGGGCGTCAAATGGCTGATGATGATGATTACATTACGTTGCATAAACTCACGCCTGTGTCCCGGAGGGGAGGAGGCAGAGAACGGGAATAGTCACTTGCCACGATCCTGACAAACTTCTTTCGCTTTATCAATATTCAAGTAAAAAACGCATCTTTAAAGTTTTAAAGGAAACAAAAAAAAAGTTAAACAAAAGGAGCAAAAAAAATGTTATCAAGTTTCTTGTATACGGGGGATCCCTTTGACTTAGTTTGTTACGTGGCAATTGAAATAAATTTAAATAAATAAAACAATTATTCTCATTTTCTTTTTGACGGTAAATATCTATCACTTCATTGTAGATACATAGAATATTCTTTATTGTATACAGAAATTACATAAGTATTGTCTTTAATCAAGTATAGGAATTAGAAATACGATAGGCAGATTTAATTAAAATTTAATAATTTCCAATTACAAAAGACTCGCTTAGGCCGCAAGACTGCGAGAAAAAAAAACGATTTTGGTGATTTTATGTGATTTTGGTGATAATCTATCAAAAAACTTCTAGGTTTTGTTGATCAAGACGAACAAATATGAAATAGTGTTTTAAATTCTAACATTAATACAGCAAAAGAATGCAAATTCGTATTTCCAGAAGCGAATTCTAAGTAAGTAAATTGAAATGTACTGAAATTTATTACTTAGAGCAATTTTTGGCTTCGAGCGCCTCTTGGCTCCGAACACCTTTGACGAATTCCAAAGTGAATTTTCATTTAAAAGTCAAACTTGAACTGAAGGAAAAGAAATTCTAACTACTAAAGTAACATTTTAACTTTGCAGTCTCGAGAACTCTTTTTAACACTTCAAGTTTCCCTCGATAGTTTTTAATAGGTAGGTTCTTCGATCAAGAGCGGTGGTAGGAAATGGGTAGAGCCTTGCCACACATGGGAGTGGTCGTGGGTTCAAATGCCGGTATGAAGTGTATTTTTTATTTATTGATACTTTTACTGCACTTGCATAAAAACATCGTAGAATGCGGCGGACTTAATGGCATAAGTTATTAATGCCATTTTTTAAGTCAAATTTATTTGGAGAAGCAATACCATTCGCTAACCAGTAAGTAAAAAAGTATCTATTTAAAAACCACGCCAGAGATGAAAAATATTGTATTCACAGGGTGCAAATTTATAACTATGGTCACATAATGACATTGAAACGTATAACTACTATTACGTAACTGTCCACTCTATTGGGTTAGCCATTTTAACGATTCCAAAGTGTCAAAATATTTATTTACTTGTAGTCCAGAATAGGTTAAATTGGACCACTCCGTATAGCGGACAATATCAACTTAATAGCGCCCACTGTAAAGGAACATCAAAACATCAAAATTACGAACATCATTTATTCATTAAATCCTTTCTTCCCGATCCTTTGTAATTTGGCCTCTAATTATAAACACCCATAAAAACAAAAAAATAAAAATAACTAAATAATTTCTCAGATGAATTTTGATGCGGATAATAATAGCGTTACTGTTTTGTATCTTGCGATGTCAATGTCAAAAGAAATTTCTAAATATGTTAATATATTGTCGAGGGGTCAGCTTTGTATATCTCCTAAAGATACGTAAATATTGCGCTTTTCCCGCTGTCTGTTTAATACTCTAAACATCAAGGCTAGCTGGAAGAGATTTCTCTTGAAGTAGTCTAAGAAAATCAGGTTTTTTAAGTGCTAAATTTTGTTTTGTATTTGGTGCAATAAAGCGTAACAAACAAAAAAACAAATATTTAATAATAAAAATAAAAAAATTGTAATGAGCATTTGTCGTAGAAGGCGACTAAGGAGCAGCAGCGTCTTCCTGAGATTCCAATTGCATACTTCGATCGCCAACCCGCCTGCCAAGCGTGGCGATTATGGAAAAACTTTTCATGGCTAGAAAAGCCATGAGGGAGGCCTACGTCCTACAGTGGGCGCCAAATGGCTGATGATGATGAGCATTTGTACTGCAGAATTAATATTACTTACCGGTTATTATTATCCGCTTCAAAATTCGTCTGAGAAATTATTTAGTTATTTCTTTGTCTTTAGGGGTGTTTATTATAAGAAGCCAAATTACGAGGGATCGGTAAGAAGGGATTTAATGAATAGATGATGTCCGTACTTTTGATGTTAAAAAATATTTAAGGACTACATTTCAATGAGTCGGCGATGTGCGGCTGCAATGATACAAACTCAAATAAACCTGAAATACGCATTTGCCCGACTGCGCCAATAGGAGAGTTATTCAAGTTGGAAACTATTACCTACATATATAGTAGATGAATTTAAACACCCTCACTGCTCTGGTTTCTCTCCATTTTCAAAGTTTCATCAGTATTATTGTATAGTGCTCATCTCAGCAAACGATCTACAAGTACAAGAAAGTAATACTTGTTAAGTAGACTCAGAGCTAAAACGGCGAAAAAATTTAATTGACCTTTCCGAGAAACTCCTTTAGCATATTTTAAGGAGTCAAGACTTTATCGTCAGTGAAATAATGTTCTTTACTTATTTGTTTTACTTGGAGCTCACAGTATCCTAAAACAAGATTATGACAACCATTCAAAGGGATTGTAACGTTTATCTATAGGTCTTTTGTTGAGATATTACCCTGTGAAACCTAGACAAGGTGTATTGTGTTAGAGGCTATGTATGTTACTAAAACATACACTTAAGCTTAGAAGTCACGGGTTCAATTCCAGCATGTGTTAATTTACGTTTCCAAAGCGAAGGAAACTGTCTTGAGGAAACCTGAGTGTCAGAGATTTTTACCTCAACGCTTGAAATTACCAATCCGCGGTGAGCACGCCCATCAAGACCATCCTCTCTCTCCGAGAGAAGGCCTGTGTTCTAAAGTAGGGCGTATATAGGCTGCATTACTATACCATTGGAATAACATTGTACTGCTATGGGTTTGTAGAATAACAAATAGAGGCAAATAATTCTATTGAAAAACTTTGTGCGTATCAGAATCTAGGGCCGCATCCTTTACAAGAAATTAGAGATGGGTAATGGCCCAGGTTATAAACCACTGGTGAGTTATAATCCAGTTTTGACCCAGTTATGCATTATACCCATTATGGCGGTTCATAATGATTTCGTTCAATAGTAATACGGAATACGTCGAATAATGTGCACGGCGTTGTAGTTGTAAGCTGCATGTATCGTTATGAAATTATGCACGCAAAAATATACAGGAAATTCTCCATACAATACAATATTAGGTTGGGATTTCACTTCGATGTTTAGTTTTTATCTCTTGCGCTCGCATTGTACTAAGGGACAGTGTCCTAAATGGAGTTTAAGTCGAGATTTTGACAGTTCGTGCATTATCTGTCAAATGCTTGACTTAAACTCTAGTTTGCGAGATCTGCAAGTGGCCCTAAGTACCTAAGTACATTTAAACCTAAGCATTGCAGGCAATGCATCTCATAAAGTATATCAAGCAAGCCACCCTTTTATGATCCTTTGCGCCGGAAATCCCCGGGCGTGTGCGAGTGGGACAACGACATCGTCAATCTCGCTCGCACTTGCGCCGTGCACAATGCGTACGGCACAGCACTCACTCCAGTACTTTGTTGCTTAGAATGCGCACGAGCGATTTTTGGTATAATTTCGTGTTTTTTTTTTTATCGAACCGGCATTGTTTATTGTTACTGTGATCACTGTTTACCTGAATGACCTTGGCCTGAATGCTGACTGAACTTCCAACGCGATATTTTATGCACTTTTTCATTTTGTAAAGGATTCAGTCACTCACTGCAGTTCCTGATAAAGTGATTATGCCCGCCTGTGTTGAATGCACTTGGCGTTTTACTTAAATATTTCTGGATTATGTATTTAGAAAGTATAGATGCAGAATCATTATTAGGACTACATTATCTGAAAATATTTCACGGGCACTTAGTGCAGCGTGTCACTTAGTCCAAATCTTACAACATGTTACTTAGGTTAAATCTTCCATTTTTAGGGTTCCGCAGTCCGACAAGGAACCCTTATAGTTTCGCCATGTCCGCCTGTCTGCCTGTCTGTCTGTCCGTCCGTAATAAAATGTCAGAAAGTTTTTTTTAGTGTACATGAAAAAAAAAGGGGGGGGGGGCGTTTTTTTCTTCTCTACCCCACCGTGTGGGGAATCGTTGGATAGCTATTTTAAAAACATTGGGAGTTTACTAAGATCATTTTACAATTGAGGCATCCATTTTCGAAATATTTAGCTTGTACCTGTGTCCCCCCCCCCCTCTCCTATAAAAAAAATCACGATAGTAGCAAATATAATAAATTTAAAATAAAAATTATCACAGCTGACTAGGCTTTACAGGTTAATGGTCGATTACATTAATGGGATTAGTAAAAAAGCCTCCTATTTTGTTTGATAGCTGAATTTTCATGTTAGGTAATAGGTTGTAATAACTAGATGTCTGTGGAACCCTAAGCTACGCGTGGCTCGACACGCTTTTATTTGTACTTTTATTCATAGAAAACATAGTATTTTGAAAGTGTATGCAGTTCATTAAAACTTTAAAATACTTCAGTGGTGCAAAAATAAATAACTATGGCACTATAAAGTCAAGCAAAACTCCCGATTACCCAAAGCATATTTGTTTAGTTGTAATTTGTTCTTATTAAATCGTATCGCTCCTGTCTTTCATTTTGACCCACCAAAAAAGTAGTTAATGGGATAAAACTGGTCGATAACGTTATAACCCGGATTAAAACTGGATTATAACTACTGGGTTATAAGCCACTACCCATCTCTACAAGAAATTAACATTAATTCTGAGGCTTACTTTACATCAAAAGATCTATCTTGTTTAACATTAATGTGGTAATAAATCCACTGACGGCTCTAATTTCTGTTGAGAATTCATTGTGTTCACCCCGAAGGCTGCCGTTTCCATCGAAAATTTATGTGATTGACGCTTTGTACTTGACATGATAAAGGCTTTATTATTTCATGAAATTTGGTGTAACCTTTAGCCCGCACTGGAAATCCAGATCAGATACCTTCTGCCACTGTTGTACAAAGGATAGTACCAATCTAACGCTACCACAGATAGGTTGGCATGGCTACATATTTACTAGTTAGGTATTCCTGTATATATTTCTGTCTAAAATATATCAGTTGTTATTTCCAATACACACACTGACTATACAGCTACCAGTTTCTGTATTTCTACCTCAGCAGTGCTAAACTTGGCCGATCAATGTAGTAATGGAAGCGATTTGTTTCGAGCCAATGTTTTAATGGAAAGACGTATGCTTCGAGAAATATGTAGTTACTTGAAAAGATTGACATGGAAGATAAACATGCAAAAATCTTACATCAGAGCTTGAACAAGGTTGAGGAAAGACGGCGACTTGCAAAGGAACTCCAACAAATGCCAAATAAAAACCGCAAAGTGCCGTGTGGAAGTTTGCACTGAATTACTGTACGACCATTACAGGAACTCTGATTGAGAATACTTTGCTATTTGAGAATAATTTCTTGTTAATTTGAATAACTGTGGACTAATTGTGAATAAATTCACAAATCTGAGAAAATTTCAAAGATGAGAACCCGGCCTCAGTCTGGGTGTTTTCTCATGTTAGTGATGTCCTTGTCTGCTTACAATATCACATTATGGGACCAGCACAAGTAATTGTGTTGTGTGGACGTTATTTATTTATATTTACTGGCAACGAAAACGGTCCTGCCTAGTATCACAGTGTGCCTATTATAACCCACCTCCACAGCGGACCAGCCATCATGTAACTGTCATCTGAATATCCATTTCAATATTCCTTTTGGCTTAAAAGCCAACCGAAAAATATAAGCACATCACGAATCCCGTCCCCACCGCAGGACACCGACGTCGAACTGTAGTAATCCGCTTACCCTCATCTTGATGTGGCAACTCTTCATTTTATATAACCGAAAACCTTTATACAATTTCCACTACATCAGGGATTTCGTGGGGCTCGAGGGCTAAGCTAGTAATATTCCGTAGAGGCAAAAGTTGCATGGAACCTCGTCATATGTATTCGACTTCTAAATTTGTATCAGCGTCGACATTGGAGCATATTATCTGACGTCTAAAGGCTTAGCAGGAGGATTTTTGCCAAATTTAGCTTTTACGATTTCATAAGTTATCATATTATTCAATTTTTGTTGACAAAAAAGACAATTTCCATTTCACTTTCAATTTCTTTCAAGTGGTATTGTGTGTATCAGTCCCTGCAATACTTGAACTTATGCTGATTCTACCGTCTAAAGTATTAGGTACTTCATAGTTATTGCTACAAAGTTACATGACACATAAACTATACATGTGATTCTACTAACCTTAGTGGTTTTATGAAGAATCCATTAGCACCCCTCGTAAAGAAACCTTATGTTCACGTTTTGCATTACAGCTTTAAAGTGTCGAACAAGCGAGTTTGACAGGCTTGTATACCTACTTAGCATTATTTTCAAAAGTAATATTTAATTTTATGACACGCATTTCTAGATTTGGTACTTACTGAACACATTCTGATGTTGCGTAAAAATTATCATCAAATTTATTTTCGAATTCACATTACGTTGCACTTTGAAGTTCCCAATTACGTTCAGACGAAAAGTATCACATGGCCGTTTTCTATATTATATCTGTTGATAGATAAACCTACTAACAGCTGATAGTTGACATAAATTGTACAGAGAAAACGGAAAGAAATAGAGTGTCTGAGCTTTTTACATACCTCAGCGCTTGAAATTGCCAATCCGCGGTGAGCACGCGTGGTGATTAAGCTCATACTATTTCCCTGAGAGAAGGCCTGTGCCCTACTGTGGGACGTATATTTATAGGCTGCTATGTACCAATGATCTAGTGAGTACCGCTTCTACTGCCGAACTGCACCTATGTACCAAACAATTAACCTTTTTGTGGTACTTCATCAAGCCTTACAAGGAATGAAAAGAAACCTTCGTTTTGAGGCTTCTTTTCGTTCCTTGTAAGGTTTGTCAATGAACAATGAAAAATAATGTTTCTGAAGGTGGAACTTAATTGAGACCGAAGCACTGCAAGGTGAACGTAAGAAAATTATATTGCCTTTATAATTATTTTGAGTGGGGCAGTAAATTTTGTTGCCAAGACTCGGGAATTCTTCAAATTGCTCGTAAATTTTATGTTCTGAACACATGTGATGAGCATTTTTGGCGCTTCTTGCTAAGGGAACGTTTACTCCTTGCGAATCATTAGTAAAATAACCAGTCATTTAGTCGATTTGCTCATCTGCTTGCTAATGTGCGGGAGTATGGAGGAGGTCGCTGGTAACCAAGATACAGTGTAATTTAACACTAGAAAAGGTGCCAACGGGCTATCCTTATATCTTAATTTCACAGGATTTTTCTTTCAACTATGCATCATTATTCTATAGGGAAAATTGTATATTTTTTTTTAACAATACATAATTTCTAGAGTTTTTAAGTGTTTCTATAAGTTATTGATATTTTCCCGAAAACTTTTTACTTGTGAGATCCAATTTGTCTTGAAATAAGGATTTTTGAGGAGTTATGCTAAATGGAAATCCGCGTGGTGGATTTTGGTGGTGATTGTGGTGTGTGAACCAATTAAATAGGTATTTCTCGCAAAGAATGTCCAAACAAGCGAGGCACCGAGTTAAGTTGCACGGGTTATTCCATTGGAATGCGATTGGTTAATAGGCTACCGATCATTGTACTATTGGTAGCACACTACCAATAGTACCCATATGAGTTTTCCACGTAGACTTGACATGGCAATGAAATTAAATTTATATGTTCATTCAGTCATCATTGTACTACAACGCATTAGCAGAATCTAGGTTCATACGTATTTAAACGGTGATTATAAGGAGAACAAAATAAAGTGCGCGTTTTTCCACGTTTCTTTTTTCGATTTTTTTACTCGACCCCCAAATATGTAACTGTCTAAAAACTAGATTTAGTCATTTGGTCTAAATGCGTCATCACAATGCACGAGTATTTTTCTTCTCCGTAGAAATATTTCATCAAAGATGTGCTTAAATTTAACTTAAGTCAAAGTGCATATAAAGATTTAGTGGTAAAATTTATGTGAAATTGTGAATCGTTTTAGAATAGTTTATAACAACTGTTACCGGGACTTAAGCCGACTTGCACCTCGTCTTACGTGTTACTGAGGTCTCCATTTATATTAATTTTTGTATGAAGAATTTTGGTTCAAGTCTTCTTATGCAGCATTTAAGAAAGTGGCAACTTAGTCTTATTAATAAGATCAAATAAATTTGCACTGAAGTGTCAACTTCTGTTCTGTTTACTATTCTCCTGTGTCCGGTTACTTAGATAAAAATGTGGTAAAGAAATTTTTAATGGGACATAATTATTGAGATTTTATTTTCATCAATTCTTTTGTGGGCCTTGATTTACGCTGGACAAACGCAAAACTAAAATAGGAAAGCGCAACTAAATTAGTGCTTATAATCTCCAGCAATAATTTTGAACAGCATGTGATTACACTGGATACAATTTAGTAGACACAAACACACACAAACACTTCACGTGTTATCCAAAATGAATTCATGAAAATCCGCCAAGGAAATCAGGTGGCGGTGGGCTGGTCCGATCTGCCAAAGAAACGATAGCCAATGGGATACTAAGGTTCTCAAGTGAAGACTGCTAACTAGTAACAAAGTTTGTGGTATCCTTTATGCTACCCACCAGCATAGGTAGCATAAAGTCACGACATTTTAGTGCCAAAAAATGCGTGACTCTTGCCATTATACTACCCTTGCAGCTCTCTGGAGCAATGATCTGAGGCTGAAGGTGGTAGAGGATGGTCAAGAACAGAAGGAAGTTATATGCCTTGTGTTAGGTCAACATAGAACGTATATGGGCTGATTGATTGATATACGACTACTTTCACGCTTGATCGCACTTTCTGTCGACGTACTGAAATTGTGAACCTGATATCCGTAGTTTTTTTTTATGGCAACAACCCTCTCCGATCTGAATCCTTAATTAACAAGAGAAAACAATCTGTATTGAGACAACTTGGCTAACACCTAAAACGCCGGAGTGAAGTTATAAAACAAAAGTTGTTCATATTGATGATGCCCATTAGACTGCTATCCGACACATCTGGCTGCTGTGCCTCTGATACGGTGTGCAAACTTGACGATTAAGTAGGGCCTTTTCCCATTCGGATATTATCTTCTCTTTATCACGCCTGCTATACAGGCTTCAATCTGGGTAGTTTAAAGGCCGCGGTTATGTAATTAGTAATAAAAAATGCATCTATTTACACTATTACTTTAAAGTATAGATGTAACTTAAAAAAAATTGTTGAGAAGTCCTGTTTCGAGTTGAGAAATCTTCTTTAAAAAATGCGTGAGCAATTAGTACTGCCTCTTCGTCTGCGGCACGCACGCACCGCTCTGGATGTTTTCTAATGGTTCTTATAGATTCTAGTTTGGGTCGAGACTCTTTTGAAAAGTGCATTTTTTTAAAAAACAAACTAGCGTATTCGGTAGCAAATGTCAGGCACGTTCATTTTGCTACGTCTTTCAAACGATCCAAAATTAAGGGTGTATAAGTGAAAAATAACGTTTTTATGGAGCAATGTGTGTTGCTTACGATGGACTATTCATTTTTCCTCACTACTAGATTCCTCATCTGTGGAAATAACTGGAAGAGTGGATATTTTTGCCAAACACCTAACACGCTAGACACTATTGTTGTTGAAATATGAACCTACTCGAAAAGAATTTACGTTACATAGATTAGCATAGTAGTAGCACATAACATATATTTATGAATTTTCATATAGTTATACACACAGTCGCGGACCGGACAACGCAGCGTGGGCAGGCCCCCCACCGAATGGAATGGTCTGACGACGTGGTTACGGTGGCAGGAAGGCGCTGGATGCGGGCGGCACAAACCGGGAAGCTTGGAAAACCATGAGGGATTGTGACGGACCAAGCTCCGTACAAGTGCTCACGATCGTTAATATCATGTTGAATTGTGTTCTGCACGAGAAGATTAAGGATGGAAGCTAAAATAAACCGAGAAATGATAATCGTATACTTATATAGGGATTGTAAAACATTTAAAGAGCGTATTATAGAATCTGATAAAGCGCCGAAACGTATTTGGTTCCCCGACATAAAATAAAGTTAGGTATATTTTGTTTGTATCATTTGTAAACATTTAAACAGTTCTTGTGAAATATTGCGTTGTCTTTTCCAGATTAAATATTTACGATAATTGAGATTAATTACAACGGCATCTATTTTGCGAGATGGCACAACTAATGAATTATGGATTGAAGAAAGTTTTTCACCTAAAACCTGTTACAATACATGACAGTTCATCGCTTTGTTCGTAGGTGACGCTACCGGTCTATACGCGTGGGTCTGAATTCATTCTCTAATAAAACAAAAACAAAAAAAAAGTGCATCCGAAAAGCTTTTGTTTTGTAGCATTTGTAAACATTTAAACAGTTCTTGTAAAATACTTATTGCGTTGTCTTTTGTAGATTAAATTATGCAACTGGTTTTAGGGATGGTTTACGATAATTGAGATTAATCACAATGACATCTCTCTTGCGAAATAGCATAACTAATAAATTTTGGATTGAAGAAAGTCTGTCACCTAAATCTAATACAGTACATGGCAGTTCATTATTTTGTTCATAGATGACGCTTTTTTAATTCATTCTCTAAAACAAAACAAAAAAATTGCATCCGAAAAGCTCGGTCATTCAGGTACTAAATAAATAGGGAACTTAAATCATATAAAACTTTAACAAAACAACATAGACTCACGCCTGTGTCCCAGAGGGGTAGGCGAATGTCGGGGACTGCCACTTGTTGCGATCTTGACGGATCGCTGTCGCTTTCTCAACATTCATTGGTGGTTGCTTGCGCGCGCGCCGGTTTCGGGTGCTTTTGTCTTGCCCTTTGCTAATGCATCCCCTGTTTGGTCGAGGTGTGTCCGTATGGGTCACCCCTTGTCGGCCCTTCCACCCACATTTGTTCGATGGATTTGTTTCCTCCTCTCCACATGTCCAAACGAACTCAACATTCCTTTCTCAATTTTAGTCACTGCATCCTCTTTTAGTCCACAACGTTTTCTAGTCACACGGTTATGTGTCCGGTCATTCAAAGTAACACCAGACATACTTCTCAAGGACCTCATTTCTACTTAAAAACGTAGAATTTAGTTTTTCATTGAACTCTGAACGTTTTCTTAGAAACATTATTTTACGAGATGACTCATATATATTGATAAACGCTTCATATATTGTAGGCGTTGCGTTCATACGTTGGGGAGTGACGTCATGGTCTGAGGTCGAGTTGTATGCCGCGTTGTAGTGCCACGTGATTGTATTGACTTTTTGACTGTTTGTATCGTAGGGAGTGTATGGTCGCGGAAGAAAGAGATACCACGTTTGTTTGCCTTTGGACGTGTCCTCTCATACTTTATTAAAGTTTTTCTTAGTGCAAGTCCCCATTATCGAATATCTTCGCATAAGCTCTAGAGTTAGCTCCATCTAGGAGTGAGTAGCGTATCAGTATTAGTTCTTTGTTAATACGATATTAACCGTTTGAGTGGGGGGGCGCCACTGTTATTTCCGTCCGGTTGACGCCAACCAAATAAATCATTATAACGCTTCAAATCCCAATTGTAGATAAAGTAGAGTATGTTTAGATGAATATAGACTGAATTAAAGAGATGTTGTTCTATATACGAGATACGAAACTTTGTTATTAACAGAAACTAGTTTTTCGAAAACACCACCGCGTCATTCAAATGTGCGTTGAATAAATTGATAAAAGGATTGTAGAAAAATAAATCAATCGGGAAATATCGAGATAAATAAATAGAAACTTAATTGACAATATAATTGCAGACATTAAATATTAATTTATAAAATAGCATAATATTAAAGTTCTGAAATTGATTGAGAAGATAGTGGCGCGATGTGGTACGAGTTTGACGAACAAAAATAGAATTACCAATGTTGAAGTCCTTAAATTAATAGCAATAAGGAATAAAATTCTTAGTTGGCGGGATTTCGTTATTGGTTTCGCGAGCGGGAGAAGTGGCATCATATTAGGAGGGGGCCGCGAGATTATAAAAGCGGGGTTCGGGAACTATTCGCGGCTTTTCCGGAACAGAAAATTGAACAGTAAATACGTCTGCTGCGCTCGTAGGCAAATTCGCCATTTTGTGAATTTACTATTAGGGAGTTTCGTTTGTATTTAAATTCGAAAGTAGGAGAGTGGTTTTGGATTTGTAACCTAACATCACCTGTGGGCATTGCGTCCCAGACTATCAGCTCTGGTGTGAAGTTTCAGGTTCTGAATTACTTTCTTAGCTAAGGAATGAGATTTGAAAGTGAAAGTGTAAGGTTAGAAGCGGCCTTCGATTCCTAAACCGTTTGTATATTTAGCTAGAAGTTTTCCGCGTAAAATAGGGTTTTCAGCCTTAGTAATTAGGGTAGCTCTCGCGAAATAAAAGTTTACTAATCCTTTTCCTCCACAGTACTACGTTTATGCGGAAATAAATTTGTGCAAAGGAAAACTCACGGTGATAAAGGTATGCTATGGATAATCCGTGTGTCTAGCCTTTGTCAAATAACCAAGGCTCGGCGGGGGCACACGAGATGATCGATATCATTCTTGCGTCATAGCTTTCTGAGCCTTTGCAGACATTTAATTCCACTTATTACTTTAGCTTAATTCCACTAGCTAGTGGTAATTGAGTTTCAGTATACAAACGTGTGAATTTAGAGCGAATTCACTTGGGAGCCTTAAGAAGTTTAAATTAATGGACTAAGGAACCCAAAATCTAGCTCTGCTTACTATGCTACGGCTGAATCTGAGTCTGCTTGGGTTGAAAGGTTTAAAGAATCCCTTCACCGGAGGCATTCCCAATTTAATTTAATAATAAAAAAAGTAATACTAACAATAATTTTGAATTGAGATAATTACATTAATTATCTTGTTTGAAGATTGGGATAAAATGCTTCTTGTGAATGCGGTGTTAGATCTTCTTCCGTTAGCATACGTGGTGTAGCAATTTTCCCCCTGCTTACCCTGAGTGACAGACGATTCTAGCCCTCTGGCACTTTGCACCCATAACATATTTATGTATTATATTCCGAATATTCTTACCTTGCGGGTGGTTACCGAACCCATAAAACCACCTGCGCATACACATCCTAGGCTACACACTCTGGCCGGCCAGAAAGTCTGAAAGCTAACTGAGTCAAGTTACCAAGTAATTTGAAACAGTCTGGTTTTCCGGAGTTAGGGAGGATAGAAGTAGGAAATAGCTGTGACTAGGGAGACACCTTAGGCACTCACGCATACACACGATTAAATGTAAATGGGGTTTGTTTTGCTGAAACAATAATAATTTTGATGGGTGGTTAAATATATTAGCTTACGGGGTTGGGAAAAATTAGGCAGGCTCCCCCTTTTCTTTCAGGGTATCCAGTTGTATGATGAGAGTAAGTATTTCCCCAAGTCCCCACCATAACAATGCGGTCATTAGATGCGTTTAAGGTTCATTTAATAAAACTAAAATAAATGAAATTGGTGCTTCCACAATGTTTTGTAGTGTAGTGATATTGTAATCAATATGTCGCAATAGGTTTAGTGTTCAATAAATCTGTTTCCAAACCCGTCTGTAAATGATAGCGTTAAGTAATTCTCTTATCACCTACTCATAAGGATGTAGATGTAACCCCGCAAAATTCCGCGCCGCGCTAATGTAAACCTGCAAAGCTCTGTTGGACTAAAAGATTGTATTCGTTATTTAATTGTGCGAGTCTTGAATTAGTAGCTACTAAACTTACTGCTTATCTATGTCTCTGGTCCTTACCTTAAAACTAGACGTAAAGGTTGGCGCGTTTCATCCACACGGTGATCATTTGAAACTAAGGAATAGGTAAAACGAAACAAAAATATTAGCTTCATAGGTACTTATCTTTTGACCTTCGGACGGGTCATTCCACTATTGCAGAGGTAGGAACAATTTATGTAGGTGCGTAGATACTCTTCCTTCCGACTGTAGTTTCTTTAGTATTATTGCATTTTAGGCGCAATATAGGGTGAATAATATATAGGGTGGTCAAAACTCGGATTATTGTTAGGAATTGAAAGACGTTATGGGACGTTAGAGAGTAGTTAAGAGCCACTATAGGCTTTATAGTAGTAATGCTATATTCATTTTAAGTATATTGGCTTAATACTCTGCTTAATCTCATAGTTGCGTGAGCGCGGCTGGATTGTTTCAGTGTTGGTAAGCTTCGATGAAGTCTTATTCCAACGTACTTTGTGCATTTGGTTATTACCTCTCTCACACTTCGTCTGCCAATGCATTGTACTGCTGAACATCCCTTTGCCGTTTCTTGCGTTAATTGTGTGAAGCGTCTTGAGTCTTAAGATCTCTATACCTGCTTAAAGCTTTTATTATGTTTGACTTGTCCTTGAGTGGCATCTCATAGTTGCGTGAGCGCGGCTGGATTGTTTCAGTGTTGGTAAGCTTCGATGGAGTCTTATTCCAACGTACTTTGTGCATTTGGTTATTACCTCTCTCACATTTCGTCTGCCAATGCATAGTACTGCTGAACATCCCTTTGCCGTTTCTTGCGTTAATTGTGTGAAGTGACTTGAGTCTTAATATATCTCTGCCTGCTCAAAGCTTTTATTGCTTCTATTAAATTTATTTGTATGACTTATGTCTTTGGGTGACATTTCATGGTTGCGTGGGTTTGGCCGGACTGTTTCAGTGTTGGTAAGCTTCGATGAAGTCTTATTCCAACGTACTTTGTGCATTTGGTTTTTTACCTCTCTCACTCTCGTCTGCCAATGCATTGTACTGCTGAACGTCTCTTTGCCAATTCTTGCGTTAATCATGTATGTTTTCTTAAGGCATAGACTCTGAATAATGAATCATTGTATTCTTATTTCTAGTCAGTCATAGTTTTATTATTTATAAGTATATATTAACAGTATAACGTAGTGGTGGCCAATCCCCATCCACGGTAGATATAATTAGCACTATCGGCTAGTAGATAATTGAGTATTGCACTCTCTTCTTCTTATCCAATATTATCTACTTAGCTGGCTAATAATGTCTGCCTTAACCGGCCTTTGGTAGGGGACGTTATACTAAAACACTCACATGTGTAGTAGTATGACAAGTAGTTATTTCAAATATTTTGCTACTATAATCTTATTTTATTTACATGGAATTTATTTTATTTAACCTTTAATTTATTGTCTTCTAAACTTAACTTCTTTATTTAAATTTTCCTTCTTTATCCCAATCTTGTCTCGCTTCTGCTTATTTAATGTTGCTTTATTGCTATTTTAGTTTCTTCGAATCTTTCTAAAATTTACCTTTTCTAATAAACATTTGATTTGAACTGAATGTTTTTAGTTCCACTTTTATTATTTTAACGGATCTCTTACATGCACTCATTACTCAATCTCATATCCTAAAAGTTCTTGGGTTATTAATACGTTCACAATGAAGGGTCCTCACTAGACTAGACGATCACAGTTGGCCATTGGAGTGTTTTGCATTATAGTAACTTTTCTCCTTTACTATCGGGGTCATACGTTTAGTATTACGGGGTGGGTGGTACAATATGGTGTGCCGTGACCATGATATTTTAATACGCGTTTGAGTAGTTTGTTTGTATGTTTTATGATGCAGAATATTCTTATTTTTAATTATTATCGTTGGCTTTATGCCACAATTTGATGTTCGTGAAATGGAAAGGTTGAGATTGACGATGAGGGTATGATTGAGATCCGTTCATTTTGCTTTCGCATAGATTTATGGATGTATGCACGGGTAAAAATAAATATTTAATTCGTGTATGGATCTATTTATCTAATTGTTTATGTGTAATCACGTCATTTTTACTAGCGTTCCCTAACTTCTTGGTAATTTCTATTCAAATTACGTTACTTTACAATAAATTTTTAGTTGATTCAATGCTTTCGTGTCGGATTTTAATAATAGTCTGTAGAGGTTATACTTTTCGATCGTTTTTAAGTAGGTACGTTTAACAGTTTTTTATTCAGGGGGTTGTATCAAATTATGTTTTACGTCAGAAGTTGCTTTCATAGGTAAACTAAGGTCAATAATAATTCCAGTTTAATTAATTAAGAAAATAATTAGGGAATTATAAAAAAACGAATGTCATCAGGTTACATTAATTAGTCAAAGGTCTGCTTTGTGGGGGGTTGTCAAAATATGGATTTTCTTTTACGCGATTTTAAATTCTTAAATACATTAATACTTGTTTTGCTTATTAATTAATAGTTATTATTGTGAATGATCTTTCTTATTTTAATTTGTTGATGTATTTCATTTTAAATATTTTCATGCTGGGGGTTGATATCTTTCTTACATTCGGTTTAGCATTCCATTACGCGGAAACTTGTCTTTTATTTGGGGGGTTGTGGGGTTGTAAAAGAAAAAAAAAAGCAACATAATTAACAAAAGTTTTCTCGACGGGGGGTTGCTATTATTACAGTATTGCTAGGAATTTAGTATTGCGTAATTCAGTAGATTCGTATAGTGGTGGCGCAAATAAATTCATGAATTATAAATTATTCCATTAGACTCGAGATTAATTCTAATTTGCTAAATTATCGATATGTCAAATAAATTTAGTATATTTTATTCACATCGATTCGTAAATTTCTTGATAGACATCATAAACTAATTTATTAATTAAAACAAAAAAAAAAGAAAAAGGTATTTTTTTTATTTTAGTAATCCGCTTACCCATAATAAAGTATAAATTATAGAAAAAAAAAAAAAACAACACATTTTGTTTTATTTTAATAATCCGCGTACAGTAAACGAAAAAAAGTAGATAATCGAATGTTCTTAAACCAAACTTTGGATTTAAATGTACCTTACCATAATTTACGTCTTACCCAAATACTATTTTTAATAAAATACGGACGCATGTTAATCTAATCGGGATTTAAACTTGATTATTTAATTTTCGTCGTTGACTGTACTTCTTATACCAGGTAATTGAAACAGTTTTGAAAGGTAATCTGGTAATTGAAATTGAGGTATTGTGTACGGTAATCAAGGTAATTCGTGTGGTACTGTGTAAGGTAAAACAAATTTAATTTTAAAAATTTTACTTGCGTCTCATAACGTCTATCACTAGGTTTTATTGCGATCGCGGGCTCTGGTTCAAATTATTTTATTCCTCATATTGGATGGGGTTGTCAAATTTATAATAAAATTAGTAGTTTATTTTATATCGCGGTAATCAAAATCATATCTGCGAAGAGTTCATTCGCTAAATTCTCAGGCTTCATATATCAGTATGTAAGCAAGTAAGAGTAAGCTTGGAAATGATTCAATGAATGGAGAAGGAATTAGTTGGAGTATTTAGAAAGAGAATGAAAAGGGGCTTGAATGGAAGTTCTAGAGTTCGGTGAATCGGTTTTACGCAGATAACTTGTTTTATTTAGTTTCCGAATACAGCACACACCTCAAGCGGATACAAATACTTCTTTTGATTTTCATTTTAAATTAAGTTAAACTGTATTTGTATCCCGGACTCCACAAGAAGCTAAGAACTAGTTTCGGCAACTGAGCAGGCTCCAGAAGCGAAGATGTTGTCGATTGGGGATTTTCATTGATTAATATCGTTTGTTTGATAGCTTCCCGTAGTGATTTCGCAGCTGATTGTTATTTGAGGCTATTGTAAGGGTCGGTTCTACTACCGGTGCACGTTTGCTCTTGGGGAGGCCTCCCCTTTGGAGTTTAAGCGAGTGTATCTGGTACTTAGCAGTCGGTGCCTTCGGGCTGTTCTGCCTCACAACCAGGATCCCTTTATCAAGGTCTTAAATGATAGGCTGTGTTAAAAGCTGCTAAGCGATCCGAATTAAACGGTGTCGATTGAAATTTCACATAGGCAATTATCCGAAGAGTCTGGTTGAAAAACACAACTCACTCATTTCGTCATTTCTGGAAAATAGTGAAACAAGTAATTAATAACTTATGTACCTAGCAAGACCACTCTCGTGATCACTTATGTTTTATTGAAAATTTGATAACGACAGGTCTTATCCAAATTTTGGGGGTTGATTGTGACGGACCAAGCTCCGTACAAGTGCTCACGATCGTTAATATCATGTTGAATTGTGTTCTGCACGAGAAGATTAAGGATGGAAGCTAAAATAAACCGAGAAATGATAATCGTATACTTATATAGGGATTGTAAAACATTTAAAGAGCGTATTATAGAATCTGATAAAGCGCCGAAACGTATTTGGTTCCCCGACATAAAATAAAGTTAGGTATATTTTGTTTGTATCATTTGTAAACATTTAAACAGTTCTTGTGAAATATTGCGTTGTCTTTTCCAGATTAAATATTTACGATAATTGAGATTAATTACAACGGCATCTATTTTGCGAGATGGCACAACTAATGAATTATGGATTGAAGAAAGTTTTTCACCTAAAACCTGTTACAATACATGACAGTTCATCGCTTTGTTCGTAGGTGACGCTACCGGTCTATACGCGTGGGTCTGAATTCATTCTCTAATAAAACAAAAACAAAAAAAAAGTGCATCCGAAAAGCTTTTGTTTTGTAGCATTTGTAAACATTTAAACAGTTCTTGTAAAATACTTATTGCGTTGTCTTTTGTAGATTAAATTATGCAACTGGTTTTAGGGATGGTTTACGATAATTGAGATTAATCACAATGACATCTCTCTTGCGAAATAGCATAACTAATAAATTTTGGATTGAAGAAAGTCTGTCACCTAAATCTAATACAGTACATGGCAGTTCATTATTTTGTTCATAGATGACGCTTTTTTAATTCATTCTCTAAAACAAAACAAAAAAATTGCATCCGAAAAGCTCGGTCATTCAGGTACTAAATAAATAGGGAACTTAAATCATATAAAACTTTAACAAAACAACATAGACTCACGCCTGTGTCCCAGAGGGGTAGGCGAATGTCGGGGACTGCCACTTGTTGCGATCTTGACGGATCGCTGTCGCTTTCTCAACATTCATTGGTGGTTGCTTGCGCGCGCGCCGGTTTCGGGTGCTTTTGTCTTGCCCTTTGCTAATGCATCCCCTGTTTGGTCGAGGTGTGTCCGTATGGGTCACCCCTTGTCGGCCCTTCCACCCACATTTGTTCGATGGATTTGTTTCCTCCTCTCCACATGTCCAAACGAACTCAACATTCCTTTCTCAATTTTAGTCACTGCATCCTCTTTTAGTCCACAACGTTTTCTAGTCACACGGTTATGTGTCCGGTCATTCAAAGTAACACCAGACATACTTCTCAAGGACCTCATTTCTACTTAAAAACGTAGAATTTAGTTTTTCATTGAACTCTGAACGTTTTCTTACTGCCGTACTCAGAGTCGTCAATTAAGATTTAATGTCAATTAAGTATCATGTCATCTCTTTCATTTCAATGACATATGAAAGGGATAGCACGACACTTAATGAACATTAAGTTTAATTGACGTCTCTGAGTACGGCAGTTAGAAACATTATTTTACGAGATGACTCATATATATTGATAAACGCTTCATATATTGTAGGCGTTGCGTTCATACGTTGGGGAGTGACGTCATGGTCTGAGGTCGAGTTGTATGCCGCGTTGTAGTGCCACGTGATTGTATTGACTTTTTGACTGTTTGTATCGTAGGGAGTGTATGGTCGCGGAAGAAAGAGATACCACGTTTGTTTGCCTTTGGACGTGTCCTCTCATACTTTATTAAAGTTTTTCTTAGTGCAAGTCCCCATTATCGAATATCTTCGCATAAGCTCTAGAGTTAGCTCCATCTAGGAGTGAGTAGCGTATCAGTATTAGTTCTTTGTTAATACGATATTAACCGTTTGAGTGGGGGGGCGCCACTGTTATTTCCGTCCGGTTGACGCCAACCAAATAAATCATTATAACGCTTCAAATCCCAATTGTAGATAAAGTAGAGTATGTTTAGATGAATATAGACTGAATTAAAGAGATGTTGTTCTATATACGAGATACGAAACTTTGTTATTAACAGAAACTAGTTTTTCGAAAACACCACCGCGTCATTCAAATGTGCGTTGAATAAATTGATAAAAGGATTGTAGAAAAATAAATCAATCGGGAAATATCGAGATAAATAAATAGAAACTTAATTGACAATATAATTGCAGACATTAAATATTAATTTATAAAATAGCATAATATTAAAGTTCTGAAATTGATTGAGAAGATAGTGGCGCGATGTGGTACGAGTTTGACGAACAAAAATAGAATTACCAATGTTGAAGTCCTTAAATTAATAGCAATAAGGAATAAAATTCTTAGTTGGCGGGATTTCGTTATTGGTTTCGCGAGCGGGAGAAGTGGCATCATATTAGGAGGGGGCCGCGAGATTATAAAAGCGGGGTTCGGGAACTATTCGCGGCTTTTCCGGAACAGAAAATTGAACAGTAAATACGTCTGCTGCGCTCGTAGGCAAATTCGCCATTTTGTGAATTTACTATTAGGGAGTTTCGTTTGTATTTAAATTCGAAAGTAGGAGAGTGGTTTTGGATTTGTAACCTAACATCACCTGTGGGCATTGCGTCCCAGACTATCAGCTCTGGTGTGAAGTTTCAGGTTCTGAATTACTTTCTTAGCTAAGGAATGAGATTTGAAAGTGAAAGTGTAAGGTTAGAAGCGGCCTTCGATTCCTAAACCGTTTGTATATTTAGCTAGAAGTTTTCCGCGTAAAATAGGGTTTTCAGCCTTAGTAATTAGGGTAGCTCTCGCGAAATAAAAGTTTACTAATCCTTTTCCTCCACAGTACTACGTTTATGCGGAAATAAATTTGTGCAAAGGAAAACTCACGGTGATAAAGGTATGCTATGGATAATCCGTGTGTCTAGCCTTTGTCAAATAACCAAGGCTCGGCGGGGGCACACGAGATGATCGATATCATTCTTGCGTCATAGCTTTCTGAGCCTTTGCAGACATTTAATTCCACTTATTACTTTAGCTTAATTCCACTAGCTAGTGGTAATTGAGTTTCAGTATACAAACGTGTGAATTTAGAGCGAATTCACTTGGGAGCCTTAAGAAGTTTAAATTAATGGACTAAGGAACCCAAAATCTAGCTCTGCTTACTATGCTACGGCTGAATCTGAGTCTGCTTGGGTTGAAAGGTTTAAAGAATCCCTTCACCGGAGGCATTCCCAATTTAATTTAATAATAAAAAAAGTAATACTAACAATAATTTTGAATTGAGATAATTACATTAATTATCTTGTTTGAAGATTGGGATAAAATGCTTCTTGTGAATGCGGTGTTAGATCTTCTTCCGTTAGCATACGTGGTGTAGCAATTTTCCCCCTGCTTACCCTGAGTGACAGACGATTCTAGCCCTCTGGCACTTTGCACCCATAACATATTTATGTATTATATTCCGAATATTCTTACCTTGCGGGTGGTTACCGAACCCATAAAACCACCTGCGCATACACATCCTAGGCTACACACTCTGGCCGGCCAGAAAGTCTGAAAGCTAACTGAGTCAAGTTACCAAGTAATTTGAAACAGTCTGGTTTTCCGGAGTTAGGGAGGATAGAAGTAGGAAATAGCTGTGACTAGGGAGACACCTTAGGCACTCACGCATACACACGATTAAATGTAAATGGGGTTTGTTTTGCTGAAACAATAATAATTTTGATGGGTGGTTAAATATATTAGCTTACGGGGTTGGGAAAAATTAGGCAGGCTCCCCCTTTTCTTTCAGGGTATCCAGTTGTATGATGAGAGTAAGTATTTCCCCAAGTCCCCACCATAACAATGCGGTCATTAGATGCGTTTAAGGTTCATTTAATAAAACTAAAATAAATGAAATTGGTGCTTCCACAATGTTTTGTAGTGTAGTGATATTGTAATCAATATGTCGCAATAGGTTTAGTGTTCAATAAATCTGTTTCCAAACCCGTCTGTAAATGATAGCGTTAAGTAATTCTCTTATCACCTACTCATAAGGATGTAGATGTAACCCCGCAAAATTCCGCGCCGCGCTAATGTAAACCTGCAAAGCTCTGTTGGACTAAAAGATTGTATTCGTTATTTAATTGTGCGAGTCTTGAATTAGTAGCTACTAAACTTACTGCTTATCTATGTCTCTGGTCCTTACCTTAAAACTAGACGTAAAGGTTGGCGCGTTTCATCCACACGGTGATCATTTGAAACTAAGGAATAGGTAAAACGAAACAAAAATATTAGCTTCATAGGTACTTATCTTTTGACCTTCGGACGGGTCATTCCACTATTGCAGAGGTAGGAACAATTTATGTAGGTGCGTAGATACTCTTCCTTCCGACTGTAGTTTCTTTAGTATTATTGCATTTTAGGCGCAATATAGGGTGAATAATATATAGGGTGGTCAAAACTCGGATTATTGTTAGGAATTGAAAGACGTTATGGGACGTTAGAGAGTAGTTAAGAGCCACTATAGGCTTTATAGTAGTAATGCTATATTCATTTTAAGTATATTGGCTTAATACTCTGCTTAATCTCATAGTTGCGTGAGCGCGGCTGGATTGTTTCAGTGTTGGTAAGCTTCGATGAAGTCTTATTCCAACGTACTTTGTGCATTTGGTTATTACCTCTCTCACACTTCGTCTGCCAATGCATTGTACTGCTGAACATCCCTTTGCCGTTTCTTGCGTTAATTGTGTGAAGCGTCTTGAGTCTTAAGATCTCTATACCTGCTTAAAGCTTTTATTATGTTTGACTTGTCCTTGAGTGGCATCTCATAGTTGCGTGAGCGCGGCTGGATTGTTTCAGTGTTGGTAAGCTTCGATGGAGTCTTATTCCAACGTACTTTGTGCATTTGGTTATTACCTCTCTCACATTTCGTCTGCCAATGCATAGTACTGCTGAACATCCCTTTGCCGTTTCTTGCGTTAATTGTGTGAAGTGACTTGAGTCTTAATATATCTCTGCCTGCTCAAAGCTTTTATTGCTTCTATTAAATTTATTTGTATGACTTATGTCTTTGGGTGACATTTCATGGTTGCGTGGGTTTGGCCGGACTGTTTCAGTGTTGGTAAGCTTCGATGAAGTCTTATTCCAACGTACTTTGTGCATTTGGTTTTTTACCTCTCTCACTCTCGTCTGCCAATGCATTGTACTGCTGAACGTCTCTTTGCCAATTCTTGCGTTAATCATGTATGTTTTCTTAAGGCATAGACTCTGAATAATGAATCATTGTATTCTTATTTCTAGTCAGTCATAGTTTTATTATTTATAAGTATATATTAACAGTATAACGTAGTGGTGGCCAATCCCCATCCACGGTAGATATAATTAGCACTATCGGCTAGTAGATAATTGAGTATTGCACTCTCTTCTTCTTATCCAATATTATCTACTTAGCTGGCTAATAATGTCTGCCTTAACCGGCCTTTGGTAGGGGACGTTATACTAAAACACTCACATGTGTAGTAGTATGACAAGTAGTTATTTCAAATATTTTGCTACTATAATCTTATTTTATTTACATGGAATTTATTTTATTTAACCTTTAATTTATTGTCTTCTAAACTTAACTTCTTTATTTAAATTTTCCTTCTTTATCCCAATCTTGTCTCGCTTCTGCTTATTTAATGTTGCTTTATTGCTATTTTAGTTTCTTCGAATCTTTCTAAAATTTACCTTTTCTAATAAACATTTGATTTGAACTGAATGTTTTTAGTTCCACTTTTATTATTTTAACGGATCTCTTACATGCACTCATTACTCAATCTCATATCCTAAAAGTTCTTGGGTTATTAATACGTTCACAATGAAGGGTCCTCACTAGACTAGACGATCACAGTTGGCCATTGGAGTGTTTTGCATTATAGTAACTTTTCTCCTTTACTATCGGGGTCATACGTTTAGTATTACGGGGTGGGTGGTACAGGATGATGACATAGTAATAACCATTGGTGTTGATACTAGTATCAGCGTATTGAAAAAAGCCCGCGGCGTAAGCTTACCCGGCGAGCGATGACACGACACGCATCAAACGTGTAATAAATTGGGGAAATTCAATAGAGGGTTGGGTGTTTAATGGGCCCGCAGTGGAAGCAACTTTCACGGCTAAATTGAAGGGTTGAAAACGGCACGTGTAGTTTGTAAAGTTGGCGGTTCTTTCCCACGTAAACGATAAGTATTGTTCAGTTTTCAGACCCATTTTGTGGACTAGGAGCTTTAGCAAAATCACCTACCGTAATTTACTTGATGGAAGATTTCACAGGCAAAATTTCGAGGTTGGTGACCGATCCATAATCATGTTCTTAAAAACCTATTTAATGACTATTTGAGTAAGTATAATTTGTGTCGATTAAAATTAAGATACCTAACGTTAATATTACAACTCGCGCACGCAATCTCGCATAAACGGATGTGAATCAGTCATCAGCCAATTTCATGTTTGTCCACTGGCCTGACCGTGAATTGTCCGTAATCACCAGGTGATTGCAGTAGAGGTTTTACTCTAGTACATGAGAGGTGCTAGAGGCTGCCTACCACCGAGATTTCCCTACACCACTCCTAACGATACCCAGGGGATGAGTCGGGGGCCTGTTCTTACATCGAAAGCCAGACGATTGAATGCATTTGCTTGATTTTTTTCTTGTAGTTAGACCGTGCCCTCGATGTGAGTAGAGTCAAATTATGTTTTAATTGTCTATTTCATAACGTAGTTTAAACTGGTTTAATTACTAGCCTAAATACTTTGCTTCAATGTATATAAACTGTTTTTGCGTTATTTTAATAAGACGTTGCTTATGCCTCAATTTAGGGCATAAGTCTCTCAGAGAGAGACAGTCTAACCTTATGCACCTTGTGTGCCCTCCGCGATTTAGTTATTTCAAGCGCTGACGCATGTCAACTAGCACATCGGGGTGCATAAGGCTTTAGTGGTTGCGTGTGGTATTCCAATAAGTGCAACGGGATCCATAAGCCTTTATATGTTGCAGAAGAACTGCATGGCGCGGTATAATCCGCGTAAATCTTTTTGTCAGTTGAGTGAAGTTCGCCAATTCCTGCGCAATTACTAATTTTAGGTGTCAACGAAGAGCTGCGCGGGGTGTCAGTAGGGATGTACCACTCTTGAAAAAAATCTTATCACACGTCACAATCTTCGTCAGGTGCTTGACGAGATAGATCGTTGAAAGGAACGAAAGTACTAAGATAAAATGGAAGCCAGAGATATTCATTTAGTGGAATCCTCTACCTCTATGTAAGTGGTAGAACATATTAACTTGTATTTAAATTAGTTTGACTATGTGAAATAGGTACCTAGGTACTATATTAATCTGTAAGCTCCTCTATATAGTGATAGGTCTTGTTTCACGGTTTAAAAAAAAACAATACGAGTACCACATCATGTATACTCATGGTGGCCTATAAAATAAACTTTTTTTTCAGATGTTGAATAAACAAAACGAAATTGTGTAAACATTATAAGTTAATTAACGTGTAAATACCCTCAATCTCTTTATAATAATTTTATTATCAGTCTATTGTTCTTGCATCTAATCAGAATTTATTGATCGATTAAATATTTTCTACTTTGCATATCACTATGCATCACACTACGTCAATTACTCACACATACACTGTAAAGACAGTAAGCGATGTGCAGACTATGTTCACTTTACCGCCAAAAAGATTTGTGCTTACTATACGCGTCTGCAAGAGCGAACTTTCTCCTTTGGAGTCCATAAAGCGACCATTTTGAGGTTTAGTGATTGCAGAACGGTTGCAAAGCGCAATGAACTACGCAGTTGCAGTAAGTGTTAGATTTCTACTGTGTAGTAGTTGGGGTGTGAACACCTTGACATTAAGTTTTCCTCCTGGCGTTTTTGTTCGCCACTATCGAGTGGTACGGCTACTATAAATTCACAAATTTACATACATGACTTAAGGTACAAAGTATTGGTACATACTGGAGTTGAACCCGGGTCCTTAGGCATGTGAAGTAGCGGGTCTATCGGCTGAGCTACCACCGCTCAGAAGTAACAGATACACCCGCAATATTATTTGCCTTTTCGTCTAATATACCCTCAATCGCTCAAGACAAAATTATCCAACCAGTGTGTGCTACCTGATGACTTATGGCACTGAAACGTGGTCTCTCACTATGGGTCTCATAAGAAGGCTCAAGGTCACGCAGTGAGCTACGGAAAGGGCTATGCTCGGAATTTCTCTGCGAGATCGAATCAGAAATGATGATATTCGTAGACGAACGAAAGACGTCGACATAGCCCAGCGGATTAGTAAGTTAAAGTGGCAGTGGGCGGGGCACATAGCACGCAGAACTAATGGCCGATGGGGCTGAAAAGTGCTCGAATGGAGACCACATATCGGCAAACGCAACGTAGGACGACCAGCCACAAGATGGACAGCTGACCTCATCCAAGTAGCAGGAAGGCGCTGGATGCAGGCCGCTTCCAACCGGTCTTTTTGGAAATCCACGGAGGAGGCCTATGTCCAGCAGTGGACTTCTTGTGGCTGAATGATGATGATGATGATTATTATTATTTGAATTTGGTCATCAAAGAGTAAAAAGGCCTCCCATTTGTCTTGCTCGAGATACTGATTATTCCTTCAAAGCATTGTTGTGTTAAAAACACTTTGTAAATCATAAATCGTGCCTTCATTTTTGGAGTCTCAAAGGCTGTCTAATAATTTTCCATGATTTCCACCGTAATAAACGAGTGATAAATAATTCGTTGTCAGTATTAATGTAATTTACGTGTCGAGTACAGATAAAGTAGGTTTGTTTTGGTCTAAAGGGTGTCCCAATAAGAGTGCACGATTTAATTTAAAATAGTAATGCATTTTTTGGCGAATGATTATATTGGCTTATGGCCACAGGCTATTCCTTTTTTCTCGAAATTTTTGATGACATTTTGACAAAGATGTGGGTCTATCTTCCCGATGACGCGTTGGATCTTGGCCTTGAGCTCTGGAATTAATTGCAATTTATCCACCTAGACCTAAGATTTCAAAAAACCCCAAAGAAAGAAATCGCACGGCGTAAAATCGCACGATCTTGGCGGCCAACTGATTCGACTGGAAATTGTTGCTCCAATAAATCGATTGTTTCATGCGCGGTAAGGTAGGTGGCGCCGTTCCTGCGGAAACCATACGCCGTTTAGATCCATACCGTCCAGTTGAGGTACCAAGAACTCCGTTATCATATTCCTGTCACGAATTCCATTTTCACGGTCACCCAAGCCAATGCATTTTCAGTCTCATTTTACAATTATATTCTTTTTGTTGCACTAACCCGTGCTAGGGACAATTTTAAAAACCTATTTAGAGGTTAAAATTGCACTCATGCCGGGACTTGCCCCGCGACCTCTGGCTTACCGTGCCAGCGCTCTCCTAACTAAGCTAAAGGGCAAGTTGGGAGAGCGTTAATTAATTGTAGCGCTGCATTTTTTATAATCGGAATAGTCGTTGATATCAGCTGTTAAACTACAGAGCTGTAACGTGCAAAGAAAAAAATGGCGTCAAATTTATATCGTGCACTCTTTTTGGGACACCCTTTAGCATTTGTAGCATATAACAATGGCATAAACTGTGGCCGATATAGCAACACCATATTATTATATTTATTCCTAATGTAATGGAGTGGCTAGTGGCAGACCCTGGTCTCCGCCTACCCCTCCGGGATACAGGCGTGAGTTTAAGTTGTGTTATGAGTGTTACCTTCGTAATTGCTTTCAAAGAAGCGTAAAAATTATGCTAGATGTGCCTTAGATAATGTAATTAAAAACCTATTGATTTGTTTACTTTTATTTATTATGTTAGGTTTATTATTATTTACTCATTTGAAGATTTTTTTTCATGTACGAAGTATATAGACTTCAAGTTTAAAATATCAACAATTTAAGTAAATCACGTGACAAGGTAATTTCTATTAGGCAACTCCATATTATCTATACCCTATGGAAAGTGCAAAATCATTGTAAGTATCCTCACAATATCATTTTATTATCATAGTCATTGTTATCATTATCATATGTTTGTATCAACGTTGTTCATCACTGAATATTCTATCTTCTTCTGTCATTGTGTCTAAAGTAAGATTCTGTGCCAAAAGGGTGCCGACGGAATCCTTTTACTAAGCCTCAGTATTAGGGTCCCGCTGTTACTAAGCCTAAGCCTGTCCGTGTCCCCGTTGCGCTCCGTGGCTAGTCAGACCTGAGATTTCCGCGCCAGTAAATATCTTCTGGCACTACCCCATCAACTATCCCCAACACAAAAGGTTAGCTAGAAGAAAACTTATTAGTATGAAGCTGGCCTATGTACAAAAATGTTTTATTGTGCAATAAAGAGTTTTCAATCAATCATATGTGCTGAGATAGATAGATAGATAACTCTGAGGTATGTGAACACCTCAGGCACTCCGGTTTCCTGGTTTTCCGTTTTTCTTCACCTTTAGCGAGTAATATTGCTTCTATAAATTCACAAATGGACGTAACTTAGGAAACCAAGTCATTGGTGTATGGCGGGATTCGACCCACGGACTTGCAAATGTGAGGCCAGTATTCTACCGTTATGTTATCACCGCCTCGCGCGTAGTAGTACGGAACCCTCGGTGAGTAAGTTCAGCTGGCACTTGACAATATATACAAATATCAAATTTTGAGAGATCATGATGATCATCATGACTCTTTATTTGTTTTATTTATTGAGGAGCACTAACAGAATGCACATACGGCTTTTACAGTAAGAATAACAATTTATAGGTTAAGACCTAAATGCACTTTTAACAGGCGACTACAACATTAATTTGCCTTCTTATTAATCTTACTAAAACGTGATCTCATCTTTCTTATCACTTTTGCTAATACCAAAAAAATGTCCCGCTAAGAATTCCGAACTGAATGTAAAGTTTTTTTTTTAGATATATGACACAAATTATATTTAATTTCATTTATATTAGTTGGTATTTAGAGGCCGATTGTGTTTAGTGTCCAACACAGTCATGAGTAATATTTTTTAAGTCGAAAACTCGGTTAATTAAGTTAAAACTTATTTCAAAACAATAGTTGTGGAGTGTCGGGCTTCGCTGAAAATCAGCGCTGTAGGATGACCTGCATCCCGCAGCATAGGCTGAGCGTCTGTCCAATTGCCAAGTCTTTCTACTTTTAAACTTGTTTTAAAATAAAATATAAGCAATTAAGTTTTTAATTAGTCTGTAAGATAAGTGTAACACATCTGTCTTATTGGCAATAAATGGTTATTCATTCATTCATTCATTCTCTGTTAGCTTGTTCTTCACATAATCTATGAATTGTGAAACTAACAATTTAGACGTTAAAAATTAATTACTGTTCGTTAGTCTCGCTAATACTGGACTGGACCAAAAAAAAGGATGTACGTGATACGAAGTTCACGGGGTCATCTAGTAAGGAATAAAAATATTTGAATTGATTTGTGCTGTTACGGAACCTTCGGAGCATGAATCCGACTCGCACTTGCCCGGATTCCTGTTACATTCGCCGGTCTGTGGCCCAGCCTTTCGTGCAGAAAAGCATCTTAAGGAGATTCATTACAGAAGTTCATTCAGTTAACAATAGTATCGGCTCCCTTTGTGTGGCGGCCAGAATTTGATGTGCCCGTAAGATGCTATTATGGGGTGTTACGCTAACGAACTCCGTGATACTTATGGCCCAGTTGATGTTTGTTATAGTTGTGGGAACGAACAGCTCGCTACATTGTTTTAAAATTCGATGTTATATTAGTAAGAATCAAGCTTTAGTGATGGCTGTCTCCTCTGAAGCTGTTTCAAACTACAACATTTAAAAATATGGCAATGTCTGCAAAAAAATCATTTTTTCAGCAAACTATTATTTTGGGTAGCTGAAAAAATAAATTAGTAGCAATACGGGGGCAGCAAATCAAACAAATGTCGTGAGAAAATAATAGTACATTGTTCACCGAGAGGAGAAAGTGACCGATTACCGTCGAGGGTGTCGTTTGAAGCCCGAGCCGTAGGCGAGGGCTTTAAAACACCCGAGATCGGGAATCGCAGTTTCTCTCGAGTGATACATAGTGCTTTATACTACACCTGCTTGATAGTTTTATTTTACTCAAACAACACACAAATTGGAAATGGCGTCTGCAATTTTCACATGTTCTTTTTTCAAATTGTTTATCCTGCCGCCGCAGGGTCGCACTGCCAGCCCGACACCATCCAACACACAGCTAGTGGCCAGTGTCATTTTGCGAACTTGGAGATAAAAACTCACTGTAAAAACTTTTTGGCTTTTGATATTTAGGTTACCGGCGCATAGTCTTACCCAAAATTAAAAAAGAAAAACCACGTAAGAAATGGATTTTCATACACTTTTCTCTCCCGCTCAGATGCGTTTTCTCCCCGCATATTTGTTCGATATGCAATGACGTACTTTCTACCGTAAATTTGATAAAGTATCAAGGTACTTTCCAAGCAGGTGTAGTATAAAAAAATTTTGGTCGCCGTTATATTTAGTTATTTTCTCAGCAATAAATAATCAATTTGCAAAACTGTTACTTGGGCAGTACAGAATAAAGAAAAACAGGATGCACTACAATAATTATTTAAGCTGACCAAAAATTATTAATAATGTAACTCTTGATTTGCTGAGCCATTAATTTGAAAGCTGACCAATTTGACGTTACCTACTGGTTGATTCAATTTGTTGGTCAATTTAGTATTTCCCATCGACCACGAATTGCTACTTGAAAAACAAAATATTTTTTTCCAGTTCGTTTAAAAATGATACCAGAAAATGATTGACTCTTAAAATGACCGTTACTTTACAACCTAGCGATTCCTCAGACTACATTGTCAAGAGTATACCCATTCTTTTTTATGTAGCCTATATAGGCTACGTCCTACTGCAGGGCAGAGGCCTTCTCTCGGAGACAGAGTACGGGCTTAATTACCACGCTGGCCCACCGCAGAGTGGCAATTTTAAGCGCATGAACAGTTTAGACAGGTTTCTTCATGATGTTTTTCTTCTCGCCCTGCAGTGGGACGTCTATAGGTTACATAAAAAATTTAAAAAATGTTATAATATTTGAATGAGAGGAATGCCAGAGGGAGGAGAAGCCTTAAGTGAAACAATTATTTATCACTTTAAAAATCTATTCTTTGCTTCAAAATACTGGAGTTTTCTACTGTGTATATAAAACACGGTAAAAGTTATTTATAAGTATGGTAACAATGAACAACGCCGTTTCCTTTGGAATTATTTTGGCGAGAGCTATTTTTGTTTCCTTCAATTGGTTAACATAATTTAACGGCGCAGGGTGTTGGCAAAATAAATACATTAAAAAATACTCTTTCCGAATTAAGAAAAAGCCTGCTATTTTAATAACAAGGGTTTAATGGCCTTTTTATTTTCATTTCAATTTCGTATAAATTTATGTAAATTTATTGACTTTTGAAGAGTGCAAAATTTGTTCCACGATGATTTTAACAAAAACTCAAGCTAAATTGTTTTTGCTACTTCACTAATTTACGATACGTTAGTCAGCTTTAAGCCGGTTCTTAGTTACTTATTTTGTAAGTAGTTACAGAGGAGTTTCAGTGAAGTTAAGTAACTTTCAACTGACTGCAGAGCAAACTTCTCTACAGTGCATAAATCTTCGCAGGTAACTTTTGTACATCGGCGAACGGCCTTGCCGAAGTTAAGATCAGTAACCAATACGAAAAATATTATAACTCACTGCATCTACTTCTCGTGGGTACATATAGTGGGAATAGACCAACCTAACGAATACGGTTGAGTGTGCCCATCAGATAGGTGGATTTTATGGGCCCTATTTAGTGTGCCCTAATTTAATAATTTACCATGCCCGGAAACATATGCCCGGTTATGAATCAATAAATCATCCATTAAGACTCCACTCGCTTGCTGTTCGTAAGAATAGCTCTAGGCCACTTTTACTGTTGTCATATTTGTACCCGGGCATATTGGAAATATTGCCGGGAACAGTATATCAATAGCTCCGATTAATATACTGACTTTACCCACCATTAAAAACTGGTAGAAGCTTATTTCGTTGACCCAGTAATCACGGAGCATTGCAAAACCAATAAAAAATCTCATAAATTAGGTTTTTCAATATGCCGTATAATCAAACTGATGAATATTACTAATATAAGATACAATTTATGAATTCGCATAATAAAATAGGTTTCTTGTAATAATATCACCAAACCTTTTTGTTTCTAAAAATCTTAAGAGCCTCCCGGTCACGTGCCGCCCGCATCCAGCGACTCCTTACCACTGTAATCAGGTCGTCAGACCATCTGGTGGGGGGCCTGCCCACGCTGGATCATCGTGTGGTCCACGGTCGCCAGGTCAGAACTTTGCCACCCCAACGGCCATCAGTTCTCCGAGCTATGTGCCCCGCCCACTGCCACTTCAATTTTATTGACAGTAAGTTTTTGTATTATCAAGAATTAATTTATAACTTTAATACACCCTCACCTGCTTGCTCAAGGTAATTATGTATCAAGTAGGTAATTAGGAACCTAACTGAAATGAAAATGTACTCAGCTATAATAGAAACTCCACAATTAGGTATATAGTTTAAACTTATTATACAAAATAAAATATTTTTATTTCTGTAAAACAAGTCATCTTTTTCTTTCATGGTTCGGTCCAAAAATCCAGCGCCAAGCCCTGCTTTGGCATCATGCTGAGACTGGCCCATTTTTGACAACTTTGTATGTCTAAGTTTCATGTAGATACCTACTGACAGGTATTTTACTAAAATGTGTTCTGTGGTGTACTAACTTAATTATGTACCTACTTTTTGTAATTATTTGTAAGGTTATTAACTTCATTATGTACCTACTGAACGTAATTCTTTGTAATGCTTATTTTTCTTATTGTTCTTCACGACCTACAGAAATTTTGCTCTTTTTTAATTCATCATCATCATCACCATCAGCCATTTGACGCCCACTGCTGGAAACAGGCCTCCTCCGTGGTTTTCATAACCATGAAGGGTTTTGCCATAATCGCCACGCTTGGCAGGCGGGTTGGCGATCGCAGTAAGCGGTTGGAATCTCAGGAAGACGCTGCTGCCCGTCTCCTGGTAATGTATTTCCTTAGTCGCCTTCTACGACATCCACGGAAGGAAATGGAGTGATCCTATTGTTAGGCCGGCGCCACACGGAAGCCACACTTTTAATCCATCAATAGGGGTAATTTATTACAGTTCAAAATGTAGCTGCTGAAAGTGAGCATTATCTATATAGTCAAAGACATTCTCTCCCTTTATTTCAAAAATAACTGACACGCCATCTGCAAGGAGGAGTATATCACTCATTCACACTCCTCCTTTATTTTGCGTTTGCCATACCTGTGTGTGTACTTTACACAACCTAATTTATACAGTACATGATTTAATTTGCTCGTATGTCGTCGCTTTAATTTTAGCGTGAAGTCTCGCTTTTAGCGACACGTTCCTGCGGTGGAGATTGGACAACATAAACAAAATAATTAAACGCACAGAGAGCGACAGGCCAATTTCTCACCGAGTCCATACTGAGCAATAATAATAATGTTTTTTTATTTCAAACGAAAGAAAGTAGCATTGTGCAGTGAGCTTCAATGTAATCTCGGAAAAATATTTGTGCTTAAACTGAGTTAAAAAATGTGTTGCAAGCGGCTTATTTATGAAAATAGACAGTAAGAGATCTAAATATAGAAATACCTTGCTACGTATTGTTCAGTTGCACCGACTATCTGTCATTTAGCCTCTCAAACTTTTTCGTCAATGGTTGTCTGGAAGAAATTACTTTTAGTAATAAGGCCGCCAATTGTACTGTACATTATTGTTTAATTCTCATATGTAACTCCTGGTGTACATTCTTTATTTAATTAACTCTAATATTTTGTGGTATATAATGTTGCTACGCTAGTAGTTCACTGTTCACTGAAAACTGTTGCAAATATTACACGAAACAAAGCGGCCAATTGCATATTGGGCCACGCGCAGCGTAGGGTTTCTTAGTAAGAGGGGTTTAAAATCTGCTTTACAGAACTAATCACTTCATCAACATAATCATTGGATTTTGTACGAAGTTTTCCTTTTACAAGTTGGTCGCCTATTACTCGTTAGTTTGTAAGCCTTATTAGTCGTGATAGTTTTTCGTGTAAGTTCATTATATGTGCTACTACCCTGAATTTTTTCACGTTTCTACAATCAACTGTTAAGCCAGGAGAGGGAGAAACGCCCTGCTCGGACAAAAATCTTAATATTTCGCAAACGGGAGCCTAAATCAAAAAATTGTCTTCCTACACTTACAATATTTTTTAAACAACCAATCCAACGATACTTGAAACTATGGTGTAGGTGAAATATTAAATTACATCCGTAATTTAGGTAAAGGCGGGATACCCTAAAAATTTTATTTAATGGTTTCATTACACTGTTTTGCCAGCGTGATTAGTTATGTATGTCTATGGCAAATTGCAGCTTTCTCGTACTAATCATCTCTGAGCTAGGCCGCGGACAGACAGATGAATAAATAAAATAAAATATAAATAGCAAAGTCAGAACGTCAGAGTGCATCCTGTGGTGTGTCAAAGTTGCCACAAAGGGCAGCTGACTCAGCATTGTGCTGAGGGTGTGAGCCTTCGGCGCTGGTTTTCAGACAGTGCCCGCGGTAATTGTGTACGGTTATTACAAGGTGGTGCGAAACAAAAGAAAAATCAAAAATAATTCCTTTGTATAGAAAAAGAACATAATATATTTGGACTCATTTATATTTTTATCCTGGTAATGGTTTTATATCTGACGTAGTAGTTATAAAATAAGTCGCTGGTTAATGTTTTAAAAAAACATAGGTTTTTATACACGGTTTTACATATCTCTCAAATGAAAAATATGTGTTTAATCACCTTGCAGGCTCAGTCACCTATACGGCGCCCGCATGGTACGACTTGTACTCCACTACCAACTGCAAGAAGCTGCAGGTAAAGCAAAACTTTGCATAATAATTATATTAGTGAGATCCGGGTGTTATTTATTTAATAGCGTAAATGCCCAGGACCTAATAGCTTAGTGTTTTTGGTTCGTGCACCGCACCGTCCAAAAGACGGACAACCCTACCCCCGGGAACTCCTTGACCACACCTCCACACCGCCGTGCTTAACGTAGTTAACTGTAGAAAAACCGGCCAAGTGCGTGTCAAGCCACGGGCTGTGAGGGGTTCCGTAGAAGGAGGGGGTTTTACCTGCTCTGCAGGAGTAACAACTTCATCAAAGTAAATTATATTATCAATGAAATCTCTACGAAGTTTTCCCATTATAAGTTGGCCGCCTTGTTAATAAGTCCACCTAACCGTGATAAAGTTCATTATACGAGTATGTGTTATTGCTCTGAAGTTTTTTACGTTTCTACAATCAACCATTTAGCCGAAAGAAGGAAGGGCGGGGACCCTACTCTAACAAAAGCTTAATATTTCACAAACGAATCACTAAATCAAAAAACATTTTATCTACACTCATATCATAATCTTCAAATTAAGAACTCAAAGGTAAACACATATTGACAGGCTTTAAACAATACATAACTTTAAAGAAAATAAAAAAGTGTAATATAAAGTTACATTAAAGGTCAGATTTTTCACTTTATGTTACAGTTATTTTTTTTTAAAGTGTTGCTGTGATCACGGAACAAAACTTAAGTTTTTTTTTTAATGTCAAAAGTTGACTCTATAAAAAACCTAATTTCATTTTCGTGGTACCAAAAGTGCAACTAAAAATACCTAAAATTGCGCGCGCAAAACTGAGTGCAGACGATTGAATGTCAAGATACTTTTGTCGAAATTGCGCCATTTTGTTTCAAAAATTTCATTTATTGGATTAAAAATGTCTGAATTTGAAAGTGACAGCAATAATTTTGAGAACTTAACTCCACCCGATATTTTGGAAAAAGCATCAAAAGTAACGAATAGTCTTTTGCCGGAAAAGTCAAGAAAAATATATGATAAATGTTACGAAGATTTTATGTATTGGAAATCAAAAAACAAAGCTTGTCAAACGTGTTTTCCTTTGATTCCTTACTTTGAAGATTAAGACATGAGTGTAGATAAAGTAGTGTATGAGACTGCACATAACTTGGTATTAAAACACTCGCCAATGCTAATAAAAAACTTGCCAAGACTCGTTTTTTAAAATCTCGCTCGTGTTTTAATAACCCTCATTATGTGACAGTCACATAAACTACTATTTTTTACACTCACAATATTTTCAAATCACAAATTCTACGATATCTCACACTACGGTGCTATGGTGTAGGTGAAAATTGTATCCGTAATTTAGGTGCAGGGGAGATACTCTAAAAAACATTATTGATTTTTTTTCTACTGTTTTGTCGGCATGATTAATAAGTATATTTCTAGTACTTGTCGTCTCTGTGATAAGCAATGGACAGGCAAACGAACAGACAAACATACTGACGGAGGGACATGGTGAAGTTACACGAGTTCCATGTTGACTATGGAACCCTAAAAGCGAAATTTCTCACGGTAATTACATTTTCAGTTGCACTGTACGTGGGCGCCGAGAGATAATGGTAAAAGATTGTGTGGATTCACATGCCAATCACGCGCTCAACTAATTTAGTAAAATGTATTCACTCCGCGTGGAAACTGAGGCGTGTTTTTATTCCGGGGGTATAAACTCTATTTTTGTTTCCGTGCTCTATTTCTCTTTTATGCAGGTAAATACGATTAGGATTGTTGTTGTTTTCCTGAAATCTGATGATTTATTATTTGACGGTGGCTACGAAGATAGATGGATAAGGGCCTTGTCTCAAGCTACAATTAGTCATAAACTTTCAATTGTAGCTTTATAAAACAATGCCTTACCCCTACCTCCATAAAAATGCAGTTGATTTTCTTTTTAGCTTTGTGTGTATGCAATAAATTATTTTCAAACTTGAAACTCATAACAATAAAGACTAATCTAGAAATAATTCAAGAACGGAAAACCTATGTACATATTTATTACCTACAAGTTATAATGAATGAGATTCACAGTTTTTGGAGCAGACTGCATTTAAAAGATCTATCCCAGGAGTACATTGTTTAAGTGATCATTTCACTTATTCTGTGAAGTTAGGCAAAAGCCTTACTTACAAATGCTTTTGCAACACATACAAAAACCACAAGTCAATTAACGCTTTAACTTCTTTTAACTGCTTTTGTTCAACTTACGAGGCATCTTTTCACTAGTTTCGAAACTTGCTCCATCATCATTAACTTGCCGTGTTGACTCCACGTCTACAAACTGCAGCTATTAAGTCGAAAAACATTTTCTAAGTCATGCTCTTCCGAGCTTCGCTTGTTTGTAACAATGTTGTTTGACTTTCTTTAGAGCCGAGTCAGGCAGAACAGACCCAATTTGCCGTTTTGTCCCGTGAAGATTAACATGACAAGAGCTAAACTTTGTCATTTAAATGTTGTTGTCGAAGTAATGCAACAAGGTTAAGCTTCAAGTTTCAAAACGTAATGAAAATTTATTCATGAAACTATTTGCAAGATAAGCAAGAACTCGGTTAGAATTTAATAAGATGTAGTACGTACCTTCATATTTTTGATTTCGTTCTTCTGCATGACTGAATCTGCAAAAAGAAAACAGGAAAGGTAAAATAATAAATTGACAATATTTAAATTCAAATGTTCCGTTACTTTATGATTTACTTTGCACCTGGTCGTGCAATAAAGTGTTCTCTATCTATCTATTTGTCGCATATTCAATCAATTCACAAAAGTACATATTGACGTAGACATGAATACTCGGTAGTAGTCAAATCGCGAAAGCAAAACTAATAATATTACAAGCTCGATACAAAACCGATGATTCAGATCCATTATCTTTGGTGGATGAAAAACCGGCCAAGTGCGAGTCGGACTCGCGCGAAGGGTTCCGTACCATTATCTATACAACATTTGAATGTTTCAAGTGTCTGTTGCTATTGCCGCTATTAATATCAAGCAAAAAATGGCAGAAAAATCACGTTGGTTGTATGGGAGCTCCAGACAAAACAGAGGGCAACAGAAATACATAATCTATGAAAATTTCAACTTGTAACTGTAACGGTTCATGAGATACAGCCTGGTGACAGACGGACAGCCGGACAGTGAATTCTTAGTAATAGGGTTCCTTACCCTTTGGGTACGGAAACCTAAAAATGAGGGAAAATATGTCAGAAGGCTTAGATTTAAAAATTTGAAGGGCAAATTATTAAATCCGCAGATAGAAGAGCGGGCAATATCGGAAACTCATTAATAATGTTGCCGCCTGCGCCTAATTCGATCGTGACTTTGAAATATTTTTGAGGGGGATCAATCTTGGGATGTCATCCCTTTTATGATGATCTTATTAGAAAATCTCATATTGAGTTTTCAGATAGATGACCGGATGAGTTTACGGATAGTTTGTGAAATTGATAGGTTTTACTTTCAGTACTTTAAGAATCTATTGATAAGCACTATGTATTCAAGTACCTAATTAAAAAGTTTACTGTCGACAATTATTTTCTGTTCATCTATTTTTACACTGCAAGGTTATTTAAAAAAGGCGCGATTCTTGAAACACTCCAATTGGAGTATATCTAGAACTCTCAAATTCCATGAGTTTTTTTCTCAATTTTTTATTGTGTTTGTTATCGAAATCCTCCGAAACGGCTTCATCGATTTATATGATTTTTTTATGCTTGGTTGGTTGGAGAATAGGTCGTAGGCTAATTAATTAATATGGCAAAACAAAAAAATATAATCATGTAGGTACAATGATATAATTTCGATGTAAAACCTAACTGCAAAGTGGGTACTCGGAGCTGCAAGTGATGTCAATTACTTCAGCCGGATGTCGCTGCCTGTACGTAATACAGAGCAGTTTGTAAAGAGGTTCGAAATTTCGCCGATGCCTGCACTTGGCCATTAGCTCAGTTGGGAGAGCGCTGGCACGGTTAGTCAGAGGTCGCGGGTTCAAGTCTTGGCATAAGTATTTTTAACCTCTAAATAGGTTTTTAAAACAACGTTTTCCAGGTCAGGTAGTAATTTTATAAAATTCGCGCTTATCACATCTCTTTTAATGACTCAGCCTCCAATAAATTATTGTATCTACATACTAGAGTATCCATTTTATTTCACACATCTATTCTTAAGTGTTTTCTATCAAACAGCGCCAGTACGAAGTAAAAAGACGCAAAATACATTAAAAAAAAATCTGAATAACTGTAACAAAAAAATCACAAGTCGTTGAACAAAAGTTTTTGTATATAACGAACACAAAATTAAGTATTTGAAAATTTGCGCATTTTAAAATAACCCAGTTTACACTTTAATTTGACGCTATTCAATATATGGATATTTTACATATCCGTAGGTACATTTAAAAATAAACATTAAAATGAATGAGCCATTCTATCTCATGCAATAATATTTCCGCAATGTCCCACGCCTAATCCCTGACAAGGCAGACTGTCGCACTAATTCCAATGTCAACAAATGTGGTTACAGTTGACGAGCAGCCACGAGTGCTATTTTAAGCATATTTCTTGGTATAGTGCAAAAGCTGAATTACTCTTAGAGGTGCAAAAGCATGGTTTCTCTTATTTATAACCAATAAATTAAGGGCAAATATTTCAACTAAAGTAATATTTTAAATGCTAGCTGTCTACACAGAATTTTTTGAAACTACATAGTTCGTTAATTAATAAATCATACCGTGCCACGCGGTTTTAGACAAAAAACAGTCATCAAATACGAATAAAGATTTCAAAGCCTTTTAATCACTCAAAAAACTTTTAATTACTTACTCAGCCTCGCAATTTCCGAACGCACAAAATCCGAAAACTAACTTTCACCGAAACTCGATCAAATCAAAATTTAAGCGTAGCAAAGCAGTTTCAATGACGAATTCAATTAGCTCAAAGAAGCCATAGTTTCGCTTGGTAAGTAACTCGTAGCTGGTGGCTACGCGCGTCGCTCCGCGCTACGAGCTACGGCGTAGACGTCCGCTCGCTATGAGGTCTACGAACTACTGCTGGTTCCTCGCAGCCGCTTGAGAATTACGCGGACGTTCTAAAGGTGAATAAGGAAGTGCTATGAAATGAAACCAGACTCAGTAGGCTTTAGTATTTCTAGTTGAGTGCCGCAAAGAAGTGGCTATTTTCAGTGTAGCGATAGGCGCCTCTAATCTATTAACGTGATTTACTTTCACATTACCCCGGAGACTTTTCGAGCATATCTGAACGACGCAATATGACAAAGCCTAGATTGTAGGCACACCTGTATACACCAATCTACCAAAGAACTAGCGTGACTGACATAGCCTATAAGATTAGCGGGGTGACAGTGGGCTGGTCACAAAAATGGCGCCGGAGAGCCGATGATCGATGACCCCAAAGGTCCTTGAGTGCAGATCAGAAACTGGCAAATGCTGCGCAGGACGCCCAATACCTCGCTAGGCCAATGATCTGAGGCAGATTGCTGGTAGTGGGTGGATGACAATGGCCGAGAACAGAAGGAAGTGGTGTGCCTAACGGGAGGTCTATGTCAGCAGTGGACGAGTATGGGTTGATCGATTGTTGTTTGAATAAGACCCAAATCAAAACCATAAAAAACGAACACCATTTAATTAAGTTTCGCTTTTTTTTATTGTTCTTATTATATTACTGTTTTATTAAACTTAAGGAAGACTTGTCTTTATAAGGCAGAAAAAAAAACAAATTAAATGTATTCACAAGTAGAATGTGTTTAATAAAATGAAATAAAATTATTTATTTCAGACCGAGATCCATAGTTTCATAAAATTACAAAAATAAATGAAATATACAAATACATGTCACATTATAATATATACACCACGCAAATCTTGCCATAAATAAGTTGTTAACTATTTTTTACTTGAAGAGTGTATTTAGCTGAAACTATTTCAGGCTAGAGTAATTGATCCTGCATGGCTGGTTGGCGTTGAGTTCAGTCACTTGAGATTTATTACACCTACGATGTGCTTTGGGAAATTATTAGTCGCCGTTTAACTGCCTCGTTAGTCTAGTGGTATCACGTCTTATTGCCATCCCGAAGGTCATGGGTTCGATTCTCCTTGGGAGCCGCCACACATTTGTATATATGGCCTCAGTCTAGGTGTATTTCCTGGTCCTGGCCTGGTTCCCATAGCACAAAGTGTTTGGTGAAACAACGAAAACGGCAGCTTTCTTCAATGATTAGATTTTATTTCGAATTACAGTAGTAATTTAACTACAAATTAACAAAAATAAGAGGCAGACAAAAACTACGGTGTTCGTCAGCTCGGTGTAGATTTGCTCAGTAGCAAAATGGAGTGGCGGAAACTGCATCGCCCGCGCGCCTCTTCACCCCGCTCTCCCCTCATTCGTCTGCAGCGTTAACACAAAGAATCCTAGTTTGGGCCCAGGGCCAGTGATTGTGTTGTGTGGGAGTCATTGATTAATTCACCTCAGGGTTTGCAGTATCACCAAAATGTCTGAGGTGATATTTTTATAATTTCTAAGGAAACAAAATAAATTTTCTTTGACTCGTTTGTCCACAAATGAAGTACTAAATCAAATTAAATACTTAAATACATTTTAATTTTATTTTTAGGAATATGAAGGAGCACACGAATGCTACTATGAATTTGATACTTGGCATTAAATATTGCTTATTTGTTGTCACTAATCATCACTATGCTTATTAATATCTGCAAAAAAAGCGTTAATATAGGTAGTTCACCACAACAAAATCCCTTTGACCTTCTTCGTACCGCTTTCACTAGCGAACCGGATACTGGTACTTTTCGTAAGTATAAATCTTATCTCACGGCTCTATTTTCAGGCTACATGACGTGATGGCTACATTTTAACGTGTTCGAGAAAACAAGGCGTCTAAGTGACAGATAATGGACAGCTTAAACCCGTGGGTCAAGAAGAAAGAAAATGTGCGCAGAAGTTCCTTATACGCAAGTGAACATAAGAAGGCTCAAGGTCGCCCATCGAACAATGGAGAGAACTATGTTAAGAGTTTCACTGTGCGTGATCAAATCAGGAATGTGGAGATCGGCAGAAGAACCCGAGTTACTAATATAGCTCGAAGAATTGCTCAGTTGAAGTGACAGTGGGCGGGACGTAAAAGTTCTGACCGGACGACGCAGCGTGCGGACCGACCAGATGGTCTGATGACCTGGTTATAGTGGCGGGGAGTCGCAGAATACGGGTGGCACAAGACCGGGAAGCTTAGAAAACCATGAAAGAGGCCTGATTCCTGCAGTGAGCGTCAAATGGCTGATAATGATGATGATGAAGTGAGCACTAAGCTAGGCAATAGAGATTCGTTAAGAGATTTCTTTAAAGAAACTAACATCCTAACAGTTGCTAGTCAGTATATCTATGAAAATATTATGTATGTTAGGAAAAATATCAGTGACTTTAAAACTGTAGGTAGCCAACACAATGTAAATACTAGAAATAGACATAAACTTTCGTTCCCAAAATTTAGGCTGGCAAAGGTTAATACATCCTTTATGGGGCATTGTATACGTTTCTACAATAAGATCCCTGAAGATATAATAAGCTTGCCAGAAACGCGGTTCAAAAAATGTGTGAAGCGCACTTTGTGCCAAAAAGGCTACTATAACATTAAAGATTATTTAGATGACAATGATGTCTGGAATTAAAGCCAGTTCAATGCATGAGTTTTAGAACATTTATATAAATCCTGTAAATTAAGGACTTGAAAAGACTAAGTTTGGAGTTTTTTTGTCCATTTTTTCTCCAAAATGATCTAGATTTTGAAATGGACACCTAGTTTAACTTGTAACGTTCATTAAGTCGCAGTTTCTGTGCTACTTTGTGTTAGAAGCAAACATAATGTAATTTGAACGTAGCCAATACTGTGCTGCCATCTGCAGGCTCGTAGTTTGTCACTCTCTCTCTCGCCTCTGCTGCGCCACGTTGCGTGAATCTTATAAACAGTAATTTCAGTGTTTTTCTAACTCTTTAGTGCATTGTGTGAGCTCAATAAAGCTGCCTGTTTCACGTCACCAGCCAGCGTATTCTTCTCCAAGAGACTCCCCCGCCAGCCCTTACAATAAGTTATACAGTCCACTTAATCACCGTTTGTGTCTACGCACATAAATTTGGTCCTATCTCGCGATCCAGCTGCTGGCGGGGTGGAAGAACGAAGAATCAAGTGCTACATCTACAAGATTCATCACGTCAATAAAAAAGCGCCAATTTCTTCATCTGAGGCCAATACTGAGGAGAGCATCAAAAATCGTCAATCGACTGCAAATCAAATAGTGGTTCGTCATTCGTCAGCCATATTTGCATCGCCCGCCACGATTCAATTTTTCAAGAACAAGGAAGGAAAGTTTGCAAAATTCGAACCGGTTCCCACACGACAAGAAACTTCGGACGTCTTCGGAGGTTGTCGTCATTCATCGGAGCCGAACGAGAGCCGAACACTACCGAGCGGAAGCCGAGTGGAGCGTCGACGCCCTGCGTGTGCCCACCAACGTGTCGCTTCGTTCGCCAATCGCCATTTTGATTTTACGTGTCACGCTATCGCCATTTGTCTCGAGTATAAACTGCAAGTTAATTTTATATCCGTACCTACTTATTAGTCTTATCATAGGCCAGTTAACGAGCTTCAGTGGTAGTCAATCATAATGAGTGAGCTAAAGCAACTAATTGCTAGTAGAGGGTACGCAAAATCGTCAGTAACAAAACTAAAAAAAACCTATAGTGAGGACGCCTTCAGAAAGTTGCCCGCCCAAACACTCCAGGCAAAGTTAGACAGGTTGCACGCAGTTTTCAAGGAATACATGTCATTGTGTGCACAAATCGCAGCCCTCTCAGATGACGGGGAGGATCCTGGGGTGCTTGAGGAGGACTACATACTACTAGTCTCTGGGCTCACCACCGCCATGAGCAAGCTAGAGGTCGAGGCTCCCAGTAGCCCACGGGCTGGGCCCGCCAATCAAGCGTCTAACACCTCGATTAAATTGCCTAATATCGTCATAGCGCCCTTCTCCGGTAAGTACACTGAATACTACGAATTCATAAACATTTTCAACGCCATGATACACAGAGACACGTCACTTTCTCCTGTGCAGAAACTCTATTATCTAAAGAGCTTCTTGAGCAGTGAACCTCTTGCGTTAATAAATAATCTCCCTTTGAGGGACGACAGCTACACGGAGGCCCTTCGATTACTTAAAGATAGGTACGACAACAAGACAAAAATAATTCATGAACACATTTTTACACTGCTAGACTTGCCTAACATGACACGATCAAACACCGCGAACATTCGCGCTCTGATTTCAGAAACGAAACAAAATTTAGCAGCACTAAAGAACCTCGACGAGCCTGTGGACCAATGGAACAGCATGGTAGTATGTATCCTACTACGCAAGTTAGACATGCTGACCAGTCGCGCCTTTCAAATGGAGCGGGACAATAAGATCTTGCCCACTGTGGAAGAATTCCTCTCCTACCTAGAGCGACGTGCCCTGGCTTTAGAGACAACTGACAGCACCAGCCAGAAGCCACAGGCGCACCGCCTGGTGAGCCACGCTGTGTCTGCACAACCAGCACCTGCTAAGTGTCATTACTGTAAGTCGAACGATCACAAACTATTCCTTTGTCCGAGTTTCAAACTTGCTGCACCTAAAAAACGCTTCGAGTTTGTCAAAGCTACAAAACTCTGTAAAATCTGTCTGGGACAGCACACACGCAAATGCAAGTTTCACTTTAAGTGTGCAGAGTGTAAAAAGGAGCACAATACCATGCTGCATGATATGGAATCTACACAAGCTTCCCCTTCTGTGACTTTGCTATCTAAGACCACTCAGGGTCAAGTTCTGCTGCCTACTGTGCAAGTAAAGATTATATCTAAGGCAGGCGGCACAATTTATGTCCGGGCTCTGCTTGACAGTGGATCACAAGCATCTTTTGTGACACAGAAGGTTGTGGATTTACTAGGCATGGCTCCAGCAAATACTAATACCAGCATTGTAGGTATTACTAATACTGAAAAGACAGTTGACAAATGCATAAACCTTGAGGTTCATTCCACCGTTTATCCATTCATGACAACAGTCAATTGTCACATTGTAAAAACAATAACAACCAAACTGCCGCAAACCAAGCTTGATCTATCATCTATCACCTTCCCTGCTAACTGCAAACTAGCGGATGAATGCTTCAGTACGCCTGGGGATGTGAACATGTTGCTTGGAGCTGACATATTTTTCCAGGTCCTCCTGCCAACACAGCCTGAAGTGGCTCCCGTCACCGCTGTAGCTGGCCAACTGCTGTCTGCACCAGAGAGCCCTGCCAATGCTGAGCAACTGTCAATAGTACACACATCCTTCGGCCATATCGTCGCCGGACGCAGCGCCGCCGTGGCAACAAACAAAAAGCAGGTTGTATCTTTATTTTGCCAAGAATGTGATAGCAATCTCAATGATACCTTGGGTGCATTTTGGAGAACTGAAAAAGTGCCTGAAGTCTTCCCAGAACAATTACCAGACCATGAATATTGCGAAAAACTTTTTCAGGAGACTACAAAACTTGAAAATAATAAATTCCAAGTCACAATGCCAGTCAAAGTCCCATTAGAGCAAGTAAATTCTGAGTTAGGGGAGTCATTCCATTTAGCACTCAATAGATTTCTCAATCTAGAAAAGAAATTGCAAAAAAATGAATCTCTTCATAGCGAGTATAAAAAATTTATAGACCAGTATGTTGATCTAGGCCATGGAGAGTATTGTGAAATAGAGAGCTATGACCTCTCCAAAGACCCGGTCTACTTTCTTCCACACCATGCTGTCATTAAAGAAAGTAGCCGCACTACCAAGTTACGAACAGTTTTTGATGGCTCTATGCCTACAAAGAAAAAAGTCTCGTTAAATGACTTATTACTCAATGGACCCGTAGTACAGAAAGAACTTTTTGAGATTCTTCTGTCGTTCAGACTAGAGAAATATTACTTCATCTGTGACATACAAAAAATGTTTAGGTGCATTGAGCTAGATCCTGCACAGCGGTCCCTCCAAAACATTTTATGGCGCGAGTCTCCCCAGCTTGATATCAAGTGCATCCAGTTAAAAACTGTTACATATGGCCTCAAGCCGTCATCATATCTTGCCACTCGCTGCCTCATTGAGCTAGCCAATAGATTTCAGGATCAGCTACCCCTAGCATCCATGGTGTTAAAAAACCACACATATGTAGATGATGTACTCACAAACAGTAAATCCAAAACCGAATTAGTACAGATGCAATCTGAGCTAGTTAAGCTCCTTGCTTTGGGAGGATTTCAGTTGCACAAATGGGCTTCCAATTGCCAAGAAGTTCTTCAGAATGTACCCAAGGAAAATCATCACTTAGGTGAAGTAGATCTTCAAAGAAAAGATGTGTCAGTAAAAACGCTAGGCGTCACTTTCAATGTCGAGAATGATGTGTTCAAAACCACACGCCCTCAGCCATACAGTAGCTCGCACGACTCTAAACGCGACATACTCAGCTACATCAGCAGATTTTATGATCCGCTTGGACTGATGGGGCCAATACTCGTGCGTGCAAAGGTAATTATGCAAAGTTTATGGGCTTGCAACATAGATTGGGATGCTACACCTCCAGAGGACATCCGCAAGCAGTGGATGGACTTTGTCAGTGATTTGTCTCAAATGGAGCCGATTAACGTGCCTCGCTGTGTAAAACCACAAGATTCAGTCGTCACTCAACTGATAGGCTTTGCTGACGCTTCAACAGTTGCCTACGGCTGCTGTCTCTACTTGCGATCAATTGACGCACAAGGTAACACACACGTTCACTTGTTATGCTCTAAGTCAAGGATAAATCCGCTCAAGAAACCACTCACCATACCCAGGTTGGAGTTAAACGCTGCGCTACTTCTCGCTGAGTTATCCATAAAGGTACTCTACACAATCAACACTACTCTACACATCAGTGGTACCTTTCTATACTCAGACTCTCAGATTGTGCTAGCTTGGCTAAAGCCAGATGTCACGAAACTTCAAGCCTATGTGGCAAATAGGGTCAGAGTAATTCAGAACTTGACAAAGGGCTGTCATTGGCAATATGTAAACACTGCAGACAATCCCTCTGACTGTCTCAGCCGTGGTCTGTCACCACAGGAGCTCAGAGACAATCAAACTTGGTGGCAGGGGCCATGCTTCCTGCATGACAAGGACTATGTACTTCAATCTGCACCCCAGGTACCTTCACCCCTGTCCGAATTAAACTGCAACAATGACAATCTGGTATGTGCTGCGATTGCCATAACTGACACTATCTTTGACAAACTTAAAAAGTTTTCAGACATAAATAAAATGACTCGAGTACTTGCTTACATAATAAGGTTCTGTAGGAATGTTAGGCCAAACTCAGTGAAAGAGAAACAATGCTTGTCAACAACTGAATTAAATAAAGCATTATTATTAATAGTAAAACACGAGCAGGATAGGTTTTACTCTAGTGAAATCAAGTGTTTGAGATCTGACGATCCTCACGGCCAGGTTACTGGTAGTCTGAAGCCTTTGACGCCATTTCTCGATGCGGATGGTGTCCTTAGAGTTGGAGGCCGTTTACAAAATGCACCAATTCCCTACACCAGTCAACATCCAGCAATTCTACCCAGAGACTCAGAGATCACTAACTTGATTGTGAGATCTGAACACTTGAAATTGCTACATGCAGGGCAACGATTAGTTCTCAGTTCCCTCAGACAAAGATTTTGGATTGTAGATGGAATGCGTACCGTGAAAAGAGTAATACATAAATGTGTAACCTGTTTCAGAAACAAAGCTGCTGCAACAACTCAGCTGATGGGTTCCTTGCCCGCTGAACGAGTGACTCCGTGTCGTCCGTTCCAGAAGGTTGGCATGGACTTTGCTGGGCCGGTATCGGTCAAGAACAGCCGCATTAGGAAACCAATAGTCGGGAAAGGTTACATCTTATTATTCGTATGTTTCACTACCAAAGCAATCCATTTAGAACTTGCCTCAGATTTAACAACTGAAAATTTCCTTGCTTGCTTCAAGCGCTTTATCGCGAGACGAAACCTGCCCAGTGAAGTCCATTGCGACAACGGCGCCACATTCAGGGGGGCAAGGAAGCAATTAGACGAGTTCTATCGCTTACACTCTTCTCAAAGTCACCAACAACAAGTTCAAGCCTTTGCTTCTAACCGTGGCATTAACTTTCATTTCATACCGGCTTACAGTCCAATCTTTGGTGGACTTTGGGAGAGTGGTATTAAAAGTGCAAAATATCATCTCAAACGTGTTGTAGGTAAATCCTTACTAACATATGAACAGCTGAATACTGTCTTAGTCGAAATTGAAGGAGTTTTAAATTCTCGTCCACTCACAGCTATAACAGCTGATCCGCATGACTTCTCATTTTTATCACCAGGGCACTTTCTGACTGGCGCTCCTCTTAATACTTACCCTGAGCGTGATGTTAGCAATGTCAATATAAACTTACTTAAATTCTGGACTATAACCCTAAATATGAAGCAAAACTTTTGGAAATATTGGCTGAAAAGTTATCTTAACCTGTTACAACACAGACCAAAATGGCACAACAATGTACCCAATGTAACAATAGGTAGTCTCGTTATACTATGTAATGACAATACACCTCCATTGCAATGGCCTATGGCACGTATAACTAATTTGTTTCCCGGTAAAGATGGTAGGGTGCGTGCTGTGGAAGTAACAACTGCTAGCGGGCATAAGCATAACCGCAGTGTTACTAGGGTGTGTGTACTACCCATAGATTGTAATCCATAAGTTATTTATTATTGTGATGCAAAAAGTGCTAATATTATTTTCTGTTGCGTTGGTAACAAATTATATTGATTTAAGTTTCTATTAATTAATATAATTATTGTAAGGTAAAGGTTTTATTTTCTGTTCAAAGTTGAAAACGACCTCAGTTTCATTTAATGTTTTCGTTTTTAGTACTCAGCTTCTAACAATATAAGATATGTAAGGCTAGCAAGCTTCCTAGCATTGTTTAGTTAGGCGATTTCTTAGTTAATTAAATAATGATTAAGTTCAATGAATGTGAGTCATGCCTAGATACTTACTTTCCCATTGTGTATCATGTAACTCTCATAACATACATGAATATTAAGATTAGCAGTTTCCTTTATTAGTACAAGATAACCACTTATTCTACTGTACTAAGTGTAAGATGTAAAATTTAAGTTTACATCAGTGTTTATATAGGTATAATAATCAGTTTGATCTGAACATTGTTAATTTGTGTACCTTGGAGTAGATCAGAACACTATTTATGTAGCAACTAAGTAACTTAATGAGTAGCTGTTCTGTATTTTTCTGAGGCCCCAGCTTAATTTGTAATCTGTTTGTATTTCTGAGGCCCCAGCTTATGTTAGAAGCAAACATAATGTAATTTGAACGTAGCCAATACTGTGCTGCCATCTGCAGGCTCGTAGTTTGTCACTCTCTCTCTCGCCTCTGCTGCGCCACGTTGCGTGAATCTTATAAACAGTAATTTCAGTGTTTTTCTAACTCTTTAGTGCATTGTGTGAGCTCAATAAAGCTGCCTGTTTCACGTCACCAGCCAGCGTATTCTTCTCCAAGAGACTCCCCCGCCAGCCCTTACAATAAGTTATACAGTCCACTTAATCACCGTTTGTGTCTACGCACACTTTGAATAAAAAAAATTGATTTTGATTTTGATTTTTAAGAAAGTATTTTTGGAAATTCGTCGATGAAAGTTTGTTCGAAAGATATTGTAACGGTGTAACCTTTTTTCCCCTTTACTTTTTACTTCATCGTTCGTTATTTCTTTGTAATTCTGTTCTGTAATTATACAGAATACATTAGTATAAATTCAAAATTTCACCCATTCCTAGATTTTGTTTGATTTTCACATTCCCACTTTAACCTTTGAACGAACAATAACTGTCATCATTACCTGCGAAATTACCTTTTATTTCATTTTCCCCTTTTTGTTTTTTGTATAAATTACAGTACTCGAAATTTGTATATTAATCTTTATCATTTACATCAAGAACCCCACAATATGTTGCTAAGTAACGGATAACGGGTATCCTAATTTGGGACCAGATCTAGAGACTGTACTGTGAGGAAGTTATTATTATTATCATGTGTAAGCTTCCCAAGCACCAGAGAAGAACATCATCACTATACAAACTTTGGCACATGATGACTAAACGACATCGTATCATCAAACATACACTTGTTATGACGGACTATCAAAACTCACATGTGTCATTCGTTATATTTATTTTTATTACTACTAGTTCGTTTTCCGTTAAGTGTTTGTTTCCTAGTGAAATACCGTTTAAGGCCGGGTTCTCCGGGCGCACGGATTTGTATGGGACTTGTTGCGCTGCGCGAGCGAAGAGCTGGGGGAAAGGTTGGTATTTTTGAAATTACAGAAATACAAATACTATTATTAGAATTTTGTCCACCGACGTCACTAACACATTCAGTGATAGTCATTTTGGTATATTTTTTACTATTCAAAACTCAGTACAGCTCAAATGAAACCACATGTAGTGATAATTTAGACTCACGTTCGCGAATTCTTTTAGGCTGTATATTTAACAAAATCATAAAGGAAAATTTAAAAAATAATGACCGACGGCCCTAGATATGACATTGAAAAGTAATTTTATTTCTGAATTTAAATACTAAGCATAAGAGGGTAAAGTGTTGTTTGAAACACTTGATTTAGGGGTAATGTCGGAGAACCCAGCCTTAACTCCTGAACTGCCCTCGCGGAATGGAACGTATAGGTGGCCCATACTAAGTTGGACACAGATCTGTGTCGCGGCAGACGAGTGGTTAAACGAAGTTTGATGAAAATTACTATGGGCAAATGTATAAATGAATTGTCAATAATACGAGATTTTACATTAATAATGTTTTTATTTATTTTTTTAATAAACAGAGGGGTAGGCAGAGACCAGGGACTGCCACTTGCTACGATCCTGACAGATCACTTTCGCTTCCTCAACATTCATTAGTCAAAAGTACCCGAAACCGACGTGCGTGCATGCAACGACTAATGAATGAATGAATGAATGAATGAATGATTTATTGCCACAAACAAACATGCTTACATGCTTACGTGTTGAGGAAGCGAAAGTGATCTGTCAGGATCGTAGCAAGTGGCAGTCCCTGGTCTCTGCCTACCCCTCTGGGATACAGGCGTGAGTTTATGTAATGTTATATAATAAACAGATTTTTGTTTTTTTCCGAACATGAGTTTCGAGTAAGGAATGCGCCGTTCCTAGGGCCGACGCTACCCCTACTTAGCAAATGAAAACGTATTACACTTCAGGGACCGTCGCGGTTCGCAACTGTATGAATTGATTCCATCGACACACAAAATACTAATCCGTAGAAGACCAACCCCACCCGACCTGTGGGTAGTCTAATAACCAATCGCATTGCATTATTATAACCCATGCAACTTAACTCGGCACCTCGCGTGATTAGTACTTTTTCGCTAGAGATGCCAATTAAATTTGCGCGTGTTATGCCATTGGAATGACATTGTACTGCTATTGCTTAGTAGACCACCAAGTACAATAGTGTCGTGCTAATAATATTCTATTGAAAATGTATGTATGTATTAGACTCTACGACCTGCCAGCCGCCGTGGTACCGTGTGGTCTTAAGCTAAGCACATCCGCTATTTTCTAGTTGCTTGGCATTCGGTCATCGTTCTGTCAATAACATTTTAGTTAGTCATTTCTTTCCGCTTCGTGAGATTAATTCATTTTTGCCAATGAGAAAGTTTCATTTCTGAATATAGCATAGTTAGTCAATTGTGTAGTTGGTGGTTTGGCAGATTTGATTAATTGATTGATTAAGATAGATCAGATCGCAAAGGCTGATGCTTCAGATTCAACCATCTAATATTTATGTGGCGTACATTATTATATGGCATAAAAATATTAATGAAGCCACCCTGGAATATTAAACATTACAACTCAAACGCATGCAATAGGCTATTTCCAAAACAATTATATTAAAATGACCAGAATTTCATGACAAATCAAAACACCATATAACTTAGCAGATTTATTTTATTTCGAAATACTTTTACAATATTACATTAAAATAAACCAGTAAAAAATATCAACAAATTACAGCAATTTATTTCCAAACTGTCCGTCCTCCCGTGTAAGCTTTGTCACTTCCATTAATTAATGCAATAAGATCCCTCGAGTGGCGGAACTAGCAACTGAACAACTGGCTTTGAGGTTTTGTGGTAGGAGTTTTTGTTAGCTTTGTATGCCGCAAAAGTTAGTGGAATATGACTTCAAAACACACTAAGCATAAGCACCCATCTTTTCCCAAGCGTGTCTACCGCAATTAGCAATCTGATGGGCATTTTGCTCCACACTTCTACAATTTAGTTCTGGTATGTTAAACAGCCGGATTAAGAATAGCGTCGCACCATTTCCTTCCGTGGGTGTCATAGAAGGTGACTTAAGAAATAAATTACCAGGAAACAGGCAGCAGCGTCTTCCTGAGATTCCAACCGCATACTGCGATCGCCAACCCGCCTGCCAAGCGTGGCGATTATGACTAAACCCTTTATGGTTAAAAAAACCATCAGGGAGGCCTATGTCCTGCAGTGGGCGTCAAATGGCTGATGATAATGATGATGATGTTAAACAGCTCCTAAAAAATCACCACTTTCAATGTTTGCATCTATTTATCTAATCAGCCCAACAGAGCCCATTTCACTTTTTAAATGTGAACGGTGTCCATCCTTTTGAATTTACTTTTTAAATTCCTTTACATGTACCTATATTAAATAGACTTAAACCTATTCATGGACTAATCTTGATCAGATCATCCGGCTGGTATCATTCAGAATTTCAGTAAATACTGGGCCTGTCTCTTCGTATTTCTCGTAAAAAATTATTTAGAACGACTTTTAAGGATTTGCTTAGCAAAATTCCCCATTTATAAATTGGCGGTAAACCGACTAATGTGAAAGAACTGTACACATGCTGAGCACACCTTCTCCATATAAAAATATGTCCCAGGCAATAGAGCGTCTGAGTGGTCGCTGCACCTTGCGATTGCGATTTGTTTGTCGACTGCTGGTAGTCCAGAACATAAACATTAACATAAACATTTACGTAAATATATTGCTTCTGGCCCCACGAAGAAGTTTGAAGATAATTTAATGTTGCGTTGTGCAATTTATTAGAGATATTGTTTTTGTGGCTTTGCTTTCGTGGCACGGAAGCTTTGCCATTTCATTATTTCAAAGATGGAATCCTTACAACTTTAATAGGAGTAGGCAGGTAGAATAAATCAGTCGGTTAAAGTGGAAAGCGATAATTTATTTAAGTTTTTAAGATTGTTGATAGCTAGTTCATTTAAGTATATGGTGTAGGCAGAACTTATAACTGTGAAACTACAGGTGACTTTGAATTCGTTCACCATATTTTGAGCGAATGTTCTTTTCATTGTGAAAAATAATGATTTATCAGTAATAGTAATACATATTTGTAAAGATTCGTTCTTTCCGACCTTTGGCTCCAAACTATGAATCCAAATTCGAAGTGGTAGGAAGTACCATAATGTCGAAAAATGTTTTAAATGCTTAAGAGTCTGATGTCCGATATGCGTAAACTAGTAAAAAAACAATTGAGTTGGCCGGCGCCGACCATAAGACGCTAGAAACATAGTTTTTCTGGCTTTTATTACTTTTCGTCCTGATATTGTTTGCTTATGCTGAAGTGAAGTAATTTTGGGTGGCAATTTTTTTTATGACGCGTTATATTTTTTAAAACTAACGCCTTATGTTTCTAAGTCGTTGTTAGAATGTCCTCTTAAAATAGTTGAACGAATTCAAATTCACCCTTTATAAGCGGCGTTCGATGGGTTTCTTCTCGGCTTTTTATTGGGATTTGCCGAGAGTCTGTCTGATCAATCATAGACCAATTTTCTTTGGCAATTTAATTGTAATTAACCTGGGGAGTTTTTACGAATGTTGACTAGATTGTCTTGAGGGTCTATGAATTGTTCTGGCACACTGACGAAATTAGTAACGGAGCGTCATGCGTTCGCCGAGATTGTATAATTTCCGCGACACTGAAGAACAGATGACTGACGTTAGGTTACTGAAGTGTTTTAGTCAAGGTAAATTTTAATTGTAACTAATTAAAATGTAATGATAAAGGGTTTCCGAAAATGTAATGCCACCTCTTTATAATAGCTCAAGGCGCAGCCGTCCACTTAGATATTGAATTGACTGAAGGGGAATCGTTACGTTTTGTTAAGGATGTCAGTCGATCCTGAGTTAGGCTAGGGAATCGATGAAAAGGGACGATAAAAAGTTCATATTTACGATTCTATCATTGATTAAGTTAAGTCTTTACGATAGTATCTAGGAGTTACAACTAGACGCTGTATAAGTCATGTACCATGTATATGAAAGATCCATTATAAAACTGTTTTCCATTTTGCTAGCCTTTTAGGTACACTAAAAACCAGTAAAATTTTAATAAGGTTAGTTGCTAACCTCAATAACAAGAGCAGAGAGTGGGCAATTTCACATTTTCATCACTTCATATTTTAAACGAATTGTTGCTTACTCGTTGTCACATCGAAACTTATTTATAAGTCCCTTACTTGCATTGCGTAACGTAAGGTAATTATTTAATAGAGATAACAGTCATATTATTTATTGGTATATTTCTGTTTAGAAGATTTATAGCTGCACAAGTTTAGCTTTTTTCACAAATCTCGCAACACGGCTTAATAAGGGGTGCCATTTTTCGGAAAGTATACCTTCTTATGCAAGTGGCTGACTAAGCAAATACCTTCGGATCGTCTTTATTGCAAAGGTGTAGAGTAGATTTCATTTGGTGTGCTGTCGTGTGCTGAGCCGCGTCGTGTCTTAAGCTTCTTTCAATCTGCCTTGATTGCTATATTATTAAAGCTCACCGCTCCATCTTTGTTAAACAAACGCGTCAGCGGCGCGGTGATTTGGCCCCTGACGACCTACCTGACTTGAAACAAGCGCCCCGTAAATAGCTTATTCAACCGGGCTGTAAAACCGAATAAAAGTGCACTAATAAATCAGAATGCACCGCGATAGATAGTGAATAATAAATGATACTCGTAAATCTCGTATGAGAACAGTATAAATCTAGCCGGCAGCCGTGTAGGTTAACCACAGGCAGGTCAACGCCTCTACTCTCAGTGTGAATATGACGATACTGTTTTACAATTAGGGTTTTTTTACACTTAAGCAGCGTTCGCCTCTAATATAACATGCAAAGTATGTCATAAGCAGCCTATATACGTCCCACTGTAGGGCACAGGGCTTCTCTCAGGGAGAGAGTATGTCAGTAGCTCAGACACTCAGGTCTGTTTCCGATGTTTTCCTTCACCGTTAGCGAGTGGTATTGCTACTATAACTTCACAAATGTACATAACTTAGAAAACAAAGCCATAGGTGCATGCCCGCACTGGAAATCGAACGGTAGAGAATAAGTAGAGAAGAAGCCAACAAAGAAACTTCAAATTCATTCTTTTCTAAGGGCCGGTTTCTGAATTGATAATTTTACTTAAGTAACGTGCTGTCACGCTCTTTTCTGAGAAATTCTAAGAGTCAGCACTACAGTTATTCACTATTCATTTCAGAAACTGGCCCTTAGCACCTTATAACTTGATTAAAAGAGTTTTTACTCATGAGTGTATTGAACACTATAACACAATCGGGACGATTTTAACACAAGACGTAATTGTCTTCTAAATGATCCTTAATGTTATAATATACGTTTTTGAACAGTGTGCTTATGCTTAACGCATTTTTACACAGTGTCCGAAGTAACTAATATAACTTGAGGAACTTGTTGTAGAACCTAATTCGGTTATTGTATTGGGTGGCAGTTATTCATTAATTTGTCACCACACAATTCGTATCCAGAGAAACTAAATTGAAATTGATTCAAATAGGTACATAGATTTCGTGGAAAGGTTTTAGGTAACTGTTAAATAAAATTACTTGTAATAAACATCACTTTTGAATAACGAACACCTTTCAAAGGCAATTGTAGTGTGCCAGATTTCATTATAATCTGACTGAGTTGTTCGGTTTTGTGTCTGTAAAGCGAAAACGATTTAATAAAACCCAGTTCGTTTTTGCCTTGTTTTAACTATATTCAATATAGTCTTCAATATTTTTTTGCATTTCAATAAGGTTTAATATTCTTTTTGTTGGACTAACCCGTGCTTAGGACAATTTTAAAAACCTATTTAGAGACTTAAAATTCCATTCATGCCGGGACTTGAATCCGCGACCTCTGGCTAACCGTGCTAGCGCTCTCCCAACTGAGCTAATGGGCAAGTGCAGGTATCGGCGAAATTTCGAGCCTCTTTACAAACTTCTTTGTATAATGTTGTTCCTTCTAATAATATTATTGACGTTCTAAAAATTTATCAGAAAACGCAAAGCAGGTACCGATAGTCTTTTTTTTAAGTCACCTCTATACGTCCCGCTGCAGGGCACAGGCCTTCTCTCAGACAGAGAGTATGGGCTTAATTACCACGCGTGCCCACTGCGGATTGGCAATTATAAAATGGCAGGTTTCCTCACGATGTTTTCCTTTACGGCTAGCGAGTGGTATACGCTCCCTTAAACTACAGCTTCACAAATGTACATAAAACTTTGAGAAAAACGTTATTGGTACGTTTCGAACCCACGACCTCCCGAATGAGAAGCTGACAGTGAGAGGTTCTACTGCTGATCTACCACCGCTTAATAATCGAATCTAATCTCATATTACTTTTTTGTGAATTTATAAAGGGCGATGGAACGACAAAATATAAGAACACCGTATGCCAAAACAGGACGTATGCTAATAGTAATTAGCATACGTCCTGTTTTGGCACGTAAAACAAAAAAACTTGTCAATTAGTCCATTTTCCTGTTAAGTGACAAATTTCAATCGAATTAGGGAAAAAGTTTTATTTCAGACGAATCTTAATGAAAAGAGACGTTGTTAATGGCGGCCATCGGCGTATCTCCGTCGGAATAACCAATTAGATAAAGTAAAAAGTAAACTCTTCAAAATAATTGCTAAGTGGAAAGTACGCTTTCGGTTTTTCCGCCAAATGGTAAGTTTTTGATCGAATATTACCAGATGTTCTTGAAATGTTCTTTTTCTTTATGTGCCATCTCCTATCGGAGGTTGGCAACAAAATCGGCCATCTTGCTTTTCGAAGGTGCCAATACAAACAAGAAACTGGTACTCTATTGAAGCCACTGTCCCAAGTCGGGTAGCCTCCCAGGTCTTTGGTCTCCCATGTCTCTGTCTTCCTGGAATAAAAATGTTACAAGTATTTTACTGTTGAAATTCTCTGAATATACAGGCGGAAAGCTGAGCTGAGCATTGAAATCGAATTATGGCTGCAATTAACTGGCAACAAAAATTGCAGCACTTTCTACGATCTAAACATATATTTTTTTATGGAGTGCTTGTGTTAATTAACAGAACCAGACAGGTAAAGAAATAGCTTTTTTTTTAATAATACCAAAACATATTACTTACTAGCGGTTTCGGCGAAACGTTAAAAACAAAATATTATCCCAAGGGAACGCATTACCGAGATATCAAGTATTCTATGTCTCAATTCAGATCTTTGTCTGTCTGTATCTCAAGTTTCATGTAACTCTGTTCGGCCATTTTTGCGTGATTAAGTAACAAACATCCAAACATCTTCATAAACTTTCACATTTATAATATTTGTAGGATTTGGTGACTTTGTTTCTCTACTAATGTTCCTGTCGGTGCGATGGTAGCCCAGTGGGTAGAACAATGGACTCGGAAGCGAGAGACCCAGGTTCGACTCCCAGTGCGGACACGTACTTCCGACTTTGTTTCTTTTCAATGTTACGTACATCTGTGAATTTTGTAGTGGCAATACCACACGCTAACAGTGAAGGAAAACATCGTGATGAAACCCGCGACTTGGTTGGCTCCGCACGTTATGACTTGTCTTTCCTTTGGGCTAGGCCGACTAAGCTGTCAGGATGGTATAGGTAGGTGCTGGGCATGCCCACTCCATTTAAAAACAGGGTCCCAGGCACTGCAGCGTCCGAGTGGTCCCTTAACCCATATAGTGTGTGTGAAGGTGCCACTGGACGCTACATAAATTATCTCATTTCGTAGATGCAAAGGCCAAAGTTTCTTTTTTTAATATTCCTGTTATCTGTGACGCATGGCCAAAACACCCAATCAAAGTGGATCAGTCATAAAAATCGTTAAATAGCACGTATGTAAGGTTTGACGTGCTTTTACAGGGACATTGAACATGCAAACACCTTTAGGTAATCGCGATGTAGGTAATCCCGTTTAATACCTCAGGAAATACCTACTAGAGGAAGCAAGCTTTCTCCTTTTGAAATATTTAATAGAAATTAATTTGTGACTCCTCCACGAAAGAAGCAGAAAAGTAATGAATAAATATTTGCAACGCAAATTAATTTCTTTTACTAAACACAACTTTATGGCAGTATACCTTAATTAATCCTATCCTAGTCTTTATGTTTAATATTTCACTTTTTGTCACGTTCTGTTACTAAGTGAAAAACCGGCCAAGTGCGTATTTTGCCATCCTTGTCGACTACGGAACCCTAAAAATTACTTCAAAATTTCACTCGACACATACTTATATTTGATGTGTGGTAATTTTTGCAACGCTAAGATGAGGACAGTCGACAGCTGATAAACCTGCACATTTTAATTGCAAAGTCGACCGTAATGTAACTGAATAGAGTGCAGGCATGAAAAGATCGATGTGCTCTTGACCCTATACAGTGACGAGAAAAATCTCCTTGTTAAATAAAGTTAGTCAGCTCCCGTCACGGGAACTCGTATAAAGTTTCTAGAGAAAAATTACCTGAGCTTTACTTTGCTTCAGGACCAGTAGGACCTTTTATTGCCTTTCTTAAGTCTCCAAGACTCAAAGAATTCCGTTTACTTTTATGATCATCATTAACACCATCAGTGACGGCAGCGCATCGGTAGAACGCTTGCGTCGCATATCACTCGCTGTAGAGAAAAATATCATGAGGAAACCTGAGTTTTGCGGTATCTCACATAATTATTATTATTAATATGTTTATTGCACATAAGTGGAGTGGAGTGGAGCTCCAAAATGTGGAGTTTCTTTGTTAGCTTCTTCTCCACATAATCCATTAATTGTGAAACTAACAACTTTGACGTTCATTAAGTAAACATTCTGTTTTTACAATGAATAAAAATATTTGAATTGAATTGAATTGAAGTAAAAAATACAACGGCAATGTGGCGGACTTAATGCTATAAGCATTTTCCACCAGGCAACCACAGGTGGTTCAAGAAATTAACTGGTAGGCATAGGAAATAGACGGAATAATAAGCAATGTTACGCTTGGTGATTAATCCCATTATCTATCCCCAGTAAGAAATATAAGAAAATACCTGTGCCCTGCAGTGGGACGTCTATAAGCTTCGTATTATCTATCTTACTAACACTATCTTAGCGCATCTCTTTATTTATATTACAATTTCTAGATTAGACGCGCCGAAGAAAGGCGAAGGTTGCCAAAGTGTAACGCAACACAATGGTTGCTTCGTATGTATGTATATACCTCAGAACACAAAAAGAAGGAGAAGTGTTATAATGGCCCGTTTGCTAGAAAACCGATGTCGCCACTTACTCACACAGCTACATTGTCCTCATAATCTCTATTTGATTACAACATAAACAACCGGCTCACTATTCGCTGTTTACACAAATGAAACAGCCAATGAGAAGAGCAGCACAACATTAGTGATGGGGACAAAAAAGAACATTATCGATTATACTTAAAAAAAATCGTACATCGTACAAAAACTTTTTTGTACATTATGTCGATTTTTTTCTTGCCATCTATACCTAAATAGTAACTAATTATTTCTCTACGTCGCGTAGTCTGTAACTACTTTATTTCGTTGTAGTAATCCTTTGCAAAAGACTGCCTAAGCTTTTATTTTCACAGGCTTTGCCTACCAATGTGTTAATTCCTAAATATGTCAGTTTTGTTCATACCTACCTATCGTATAATTCGTGAATTCCGTTTCATCGTAAATTCTAATCATACAAATATTCTAAATGACAAAGTTTAGAGAACATTTGCTGATTTACCTACAAAATGTAGGTATGAAAACCTACATAGGCGACGAAACGACGTTGGCTGTGCCGCGCCGCTTGAATATAATTCAAAACATATCGCCTGCGTAATTTTTGAAGCGGCAAGATGCCTGCGCCTTTCCTTCACCTTATGCGCGTTTTTGTATAGCGCACACCTTAAAAAATCTAGAACTACTTATTTTAACTCGTGAATTAATTAGCAGTGACTGTAGATGATTCTGAGCTTGGATTAAAATTTTCATTGCCTTGGTGGGTGACAACTGTGATGGGTACATAAAAAACATTCTCAATAATATCACATAAATAATATTTTTATTAACTTGTGAAAAATACATTACGTAGTAAGAACTCAAAGGGCCGGTTTCTGAATTGAGAATTTCACTAAGTAAAAACATAAGTAACGTTCTGTCACGCTCTTTTGTGAAAAAATCGAAGAGACAGCACTACAGTTAACCATTTACTTAGCGAAATTCTCAATTCAGAAACTGGCCAAAAGAAACTTGTGAAACATAAACTTAAAGAAACTTTCGAAACACATTTACATTAAAAAGATAACATCATCATCCGACTGAGATCCTGCAGAGAATATTTTACTGTTCCCTTAAAAGGTAAATATTTATTTAGCACTTGTTGACATTGTTCAATGTTTTGCGTGATTTTTTTTTCGAGGTTTTTGGTTCAATCGACATAAATCTACCAGTTTCTGGGCCTTCGGCAACTCGTTGCTGTATCTAAAATACAAAAAGTATGCATTTGTAAAAAATCTAATATTTTTTTATTTATACAGGGCCATTTTTAAGTTAACACAATTCCTGAAACACGTCAATTAAAGTAAGTCATTTATAACAACTTTGTTTTACGACTTTTGAAAACTCGATGTTATATTTTCAACTTTGTTCATATGATTTTTCGATTTTCTAGTCTGTGGCGGCGCTATATGACCGATAAATTATGTGTTCAATCGAATGGACATTCCTCTATGTCTGACAATTATTTACAGGGGGCTTTGACATTCGCAGCATTTTTCGACAAAAAAATATCCCTTACTTCCAAGGGGATCTAAAATATTAAATAAATTATGAAAATATTAAAAACATTACCTGGTCACCTGTTATTTCTTCAGGAACGCATGTTTCAACAGTAACAATATCCGAAACTTTCTAATACGGATCTAAAATAGTAAATAAATTATTAAATTATTGAAAACACTTCATTTACTTTATTTTAAATTAATCGAATTTCATTTATAAGATTAGGCTAATAAAAAATTATAAGAATATTATTTAGCACCATAACCACATCACCTGACTTGTTTCTTTAGAAATACTTTCTTTTGCAGAGTTATGCGTCGTTGCGTCCATTGTCACCTGAAATAGAGGATCAGAATAAAGTAACAATCGAATATTCCACACCATGTAAAATATAATTATGCCGTAATTTTAGATATATTGGTACCTCAACATTTATGGAACTCCTTATTACTGGTATTTTCAAAGCAGGACCTGCCCACGTTAATATTTTTTCCACTCTGCAGCATCTGGAAACATTTCTCCGTAAAATGGATGGAGCAACCGGTATTTGATTTGAGAGGAAGCCAGTTAAGCAATCTCCCTGTAGTTTCAATTCATTTATCTTTCCTATTAGGGTCTTTGGGAAACCTGAAATTAAATCTTTATTAAAAACTTTTTGAAATACGTGGTGAAAAGTAAGCCTGTTTATATTACGCCAAAATCTGCCACTAAAGTAGAAGCTTCCTTAGCAACTGAGGTCCACGTGGACGGAGTCGCGGACAATAGCTACCTAGTCGTACAATATAATTGGTTCTAGTAATTTTGGAAGTCTGGACCAACGAGTGTAAATGCGACGAAGTATCGATACTTAATCAGTCTGGAAAGAAAGCAACTACCCCATCACTATGACTCCCGCTGACACCTACTGGTGACTTTGACAGTTCACGGCAAATACATGCGGCCGTACCACGAAACATCGCAATTCATCGCATAGAACAATAGTCAGTTTCGCGAGACGGTCCATTGCGGGCTTGCTTTTCCATGTTAGAAAACCTCCACGAAAATTCTACATAAAAACAGCAGTGGAGTAAACCCGGCGATATAAATACGTCTCATTTATGTTCTTAGTACTGGAATGCATATTGCACAGGAAAATTATTATAATTATGATTTTTCGTAGTTTAAAGATGGATATAGTGAGTAAAATAGGCTTACCGGTGAAAAGACACTGCACTGTTATTTGAATAGCATGTATCACTGCGATTTCTGTAGGTAATCAGGCATTTTTCACATATGTTACGGCGATAGCGGGCGCGAGGCGATTGACGGCCATATTTAAAAGTTTCGCCGAGGTTAGCCCAACCGGGCTAACGTTGGTCGACAGTGCCACGCCCATATGGCACTTCTCCTTCTTTTTGTGTTCTGAGGTATATACTCTAATTATGTCATCTAAATTCGTCTGAGAACTCGGATCATTTCGATTTTTTTCCGTTAGAAGAAGAAAAAACATTTATTTTAAAAACAGTGCACACGCCACAATAAAAAAAAAACAAAAAACAACCAAGAAAATATTACAACAGAAATTTTATAAAAAAGAAAGGAAAACGGCGTGTCACTGCTGCTATAAATGGCGAGTCACTCAGCAGTACGCTGAGGATCAAGCCTTCAGCGCCGATTTTGAGCTACCCCGCGAGCGTCACATACAGCGGTGTGGTTATTCGTTATTCGTACAATTCAGCGCGTATTGGCAGGCGATGTGTTGTAGGATTTTGTACAAAGAATTATAAAATTTGTTACGTTCGGCTCGTTCGACGCGTTTGACTCAGCTAGGTGCACGTTCACTTTTACTAAAATTCTTCATCTCAATTTGCATTGAATAAGTCGTGTAAGTCAGCCTTAGCCTCATTAAAAAAAAAATTGATACATTTCTTCATTTTCAAAAAAAAATGTTTTTTGTAAAATATTTCCACTTGCAATTATTTAAAGGATTGTTTTTGTGACTAATCAGAAACAATCCAATCGCAATTATTTACTTCCTGTCAATAAAGCAGGCGGATGCATAAATAGTGATTCTGAGCCACATAAATTCAGACACTTTCCAATATATGAAAAACGGACAAGTGCGAGTAGAACTCGCGTTCTCGGTTTAAACAAACGATTAAAAACTTTAATATTCAATGAGAAAGGTTATATTCCTATACAAGCCGACGTGAAACGTGATTTACGTGAAATCACTATAATTATTATCAGTTTTCGGAGTTTGTCTTTTTGTTTCTGACCTTACTTCTTGTAACATTTTATTATTTTAGGTCAACGAGAAGTACTCTATAGGTTTCAATAGTTTTCGCCTTTCATGGACAGTGGGCATGTAATACGGTATTAGGATGATTTTTGTTTCAACTTGATAGTTCCTGACAAAGAAGTTCTGAGGCGCGGAGCCCACTGATCTGTGTCTGGCTCGGACATGGCGCGGTCATTATTCTGTTTCATCAAATACCTTACTAAACACACGGTCATTATGTTCATTACAATGTTATCGTAACCCTAGTATCGCAAGTATCACAAGTATTGATGGGGCTATTACACGTATCAATATTATCATCATTAGAATGCCTTTAGATTCACTAGGTTTAAAAAAAACATGGAAAATAACAGAAAAACAGCTATAGCTACTCACCATCGCGTTGAAAAGTAAACCTAGGAAGAAGCGTTGGGGTAAAGACTGGATCTTAAAGTTGAATATTGATACTAACTACGCGTATCACGTATGTAGTGCTTACATTTCAATATTTTTGATCGGATCGCGCGGATCACAGGAATACTGGATATCCTGTGATATTATCACGATACAGCGATACGACGTAATATTACACTGTCAATAATATTACGATATCGCGATATTATTGATAATGTAATATGCCCCATTTACTGCAGTAGTATTTATATGGACGTATATGGACCGGTCCTACTTCGTGAAAGAGGTCAATCGTCGAATCTAACTTGGCTGGGCAGCATTCGGGAAACTTAGAAAAGTCTTTTTGTCCAATATACCTCAATCGCTCGAGATAAAATTATACAACCAGTTTGTGTTACCAGTGATGACTCATAGCACTGAAACGTGGCCTCTCACTATGGGCCTCATAAGAAAGCTCAAGGTCACGCAACGAGCTCTGGAAAGGGCTATGCTCGGAATTTCTCTTCGAGATCGAATCAGAAATGATGAGATCCATAGACGAACGAAAGTCGTCGACATAGCCCAGCGGATTAGTAATTTGATGTGGCAGTGGGCGGGGCATACAGCATGCAGAACTGATGGCCGATGGGGCCGAAAAGTTCTCGAATGGAGACCACATATCGGCAAGCGCAGCGTAGGACGACCAGCCACAAGATGGACAGATGACCTCATCCAAGTGGCAGGAAGACGCTGGATGCAAGCCGCTTCCAACCGGTCTTTTTAGAAATCCAAGGAAGAGGCCTATGTCCAGCAGTACACTTCTCGTGGCTGAATGATGATGATGATATATGGACCGCCACATAGTTGATATGAAACAGGTAAAAAAATATGTTTTTATTTATCAAAACTGTGGCCCGTACCCTCGCGACCGTGTTACATAGATAGATAGATAGAATATTCTTATCTTGCGATAAAGTGGATAATTTGCAACTCATCATAACAAGTAAAAAAAATACCGTATGACGGAGAGAAAGGCACGTTCGCTGAAAACATAAAACATAAAAATATTTATTTAAAAACCACTACACAAAGTTTCAAATGGTATGAGAAGGGTTGAAAATTAATTGGTTTATGTTAAGAATAAAACGACAATGTTTACATGCGACCCTCACACTAGACTATGGTCTGTATAGTGTAAACTAACCATTTATTTCCCTTTATAATTTAATTGGTTAGTTGGTAGACTACGAACAGTAATAATAATAACTTCCAAACTAGGATACCCTGTGCTAGGGTAACCAGGCAAGGACATCACAAACATGGAATTACAGTGTCAAAAATACAGCCATTGTTGTGTTAATAACACTTTATTGAACTACTATCAATTTAGTAGAATAGTAAATAGTAGACTCGTCTCAGACTGAGACGCTGAGATGTTTTATACTATTACCTCAAATTTCATAAAATTTTGTACATTGAATATATCGAGCGAGTTTGGGTAGAAGAGCCGGTAAGGGACGTCCCATGTAGACATATTTCGACCAAATAGGGCATGTATTAGAAAAGGGCAAGATAAAAAGTACCCGAAACCGGCGTGCGTGCATGCAACGACTAATAAATGTTGAGGAAGCGGCAATCCCGGCAGTCAGCGGCATCGTGGCAAGTGGCAGTCCCTGGTCTCTGCCTACCGCTCTGGGGTACAGCCTTAAGTTTATGTATGTATGTATGTTTGTACATCCTGATGCTTTAAAAAATCATAAACTGTGAAAAAACTTATAAAAACAAAGTTGTTGAAAAACGAAAAGTCTAAGCCTCAGCAATTGTGCATTTTAGAGCTAACCATTTAGATAAAGGCTGATTTTCAAAGGAGTCAAAAATAGTTTTAACTGTTGCTTTGAAACTAGCTCACTACATAGAAATAGAGTAGAAAGACACAGACCGGAGTAAGGAAGCCAATTTCAAAATGCAACATTGTTTATAGGAAGGGAAGTTGTGAAGCGCTCGTTGCAAATGCACTCACCTCACATCGGCGTCCAAGTTTTACACTCAACTTTAGTTGGAGTACCTGAACTCTACTGAATCATGTAATCAGGATGCTCTTATATGCCATCCTACCTATTACATGTCTATAATTGTGTCTAGCAAAATCGGTGATAAGAATAGGTAGATTACAAATACCTACAGTTGGCGAGAAGACATAAACCATCAAAACTTTCTCCTTACATACATACATAAACTCACTCCTGCATCCCAGAGGGGTAGGCAGACCAGGGACTGCCACTTCCTACGCTCCCGACAGATCACTTTCGCTTCCTCAACATTCATTAGTCGTTGCATGCACGGACGCCGTTTTCGGGTACTTTTCATTTCGCCCTATATTTTATTTTATTTATTAAGGAAAAAAAACAGTGCACCGTACAATTATTTCTTAATCTATTACATGCAGGTATTATTCTAGTACATGCACATATTATATGCATTCTCAACATTCACTGCAAACGTTTATTCTAGAAGTGAATTATCTTGAGTAAGTAAAAACAAAAACAATAAACAAAAGTTACATTACGTTCCGTAGGAGTAGCCAAAATATGTTTGCAATTCTAATTTTGGCCCTTTGCTAATAGGTACATCCCCCATTTGGTCGACTCTGTTCTCATTTGTCGTGAAACGCATGTTTGGCTAGCGCGCAAAGGCTCTTTTAACTAACCCCGGCTGCGCCTTACAGTAGGTTCCCAGGATATCGGAGTCAAGTATTCCTTCACTGATCACGGGCCACTGATCTCTTCGTGTAGTCATATCCCCCCGAAAGAGGAGAGAAAACCACCAGCTGCAATGACGATTATAAAAATCTATTAACAGGAGGACAGCTTTGAGAAAAGCAACAAATCAATCAACTGCAGAGGATTTCTTCTCGACCCGCCTCGTCCCGGGGAGGCGGCTTCTGGGCGTCGGCCCATTTGCGCGGGAGCAACGCCGTCCTGCGATGTGGAGCAAAGAAAAACTGCTCCTTCAAAAATTATCACGATATTTCTTCCTTTGACTAGATGGATAGAATATTCTCTATTGTATGTACTGTACACCCGGGTATACATTTGAGACCTGAACGATAATAAAGTACAATACAATTGGCGGCCTTAACCTCTAAGGCTTTTGCTGAAAATCAATGTCGGCAGTGGAGCATGTTCCCTGACAATATTTAGGCTGAGCAATGTTCAGTGAGCATAAGGCCTTTAGCCTAGTTTTAAGATTTTTTATACTACACCTGCTTGGAAAGTACCTTGATACTTTACCAAATTTACGGTAGAAAGTACGTCATTGCATATCGAACAAATATGCGGGGAGAAAACGCATCTGAGCGGGAGAGAAAAGTGTATGAAAATCCATTTCTTACGTGGTTTTTCTTTTTTAATTTTGGGTAAGACTATGCGCCGGTAACCTAAATATCAAAAGCCAAAAAGTTTTTACAGTGAGTTTGTATCTCCAAGTTCGCGAAATGACACTGGCCACTAGCTGTGTGTTGGATGGTGTCGGGCTGGCAGTGCGACCCTGCGGCGGCAGGAAAACAATTTGAAAAAAGAACATGTGAAAATTGCAGACGCCATTGGCGCCATTTCCAATTTGTGTGTTGTTTGAGGATTCAGTTTTCGTAGAAAGTAAAATAAAATTATCAAAATGATAAGTAGTGATAGTGATGATGATACTTTCCAAGCAGGTGTAGCTATGTATCACTCGAGAGAAACTGCGATTCCCGATCTCGGGTGTTTTAAAGCCCTCGCCTACGGGTCGGGCTTCAAACGACACCCTCGACGGTAATCGGTCACTTTCTCCTCTCGGTGAACAATGTACTATTTTTATTTCTGTACTTTATTAATTTTTTGCTGCAATAAAGACAATTTCACTTACACTTTCACTTATTACTAAAAAGTAATTTCCAGACAACTATTCAAAGATGGACTAGGAGAGAGAAACACCAACAGAAAGACTTTATTGCCTGCTTAAAGATGAGAAATGGGAATAGGAACGTGCATGCAGCGACAAGTGAATGTCGACGAAGCGCAAGAGATTTGTCTGTCTTGTGGTAAGTGGCAAACCCTGGTCTTTGCCGACTCCTTGCCAAACCTACCCTCCGGGAAACAGGTGTGAGTTTATCTGTGTATTGATTCCTACGTCCAGCAGTAGATGAGTAGGGTCTGATTGATTGATTGATTGTGATCGAATTTAAATAAATATTGGGCGTAATTTGCCACGAGTAAGTACGGTAGATAAGCTTACATACATTGACATACCTACGAACAAACATACAAACTTATGTTAAATGTTAACTATTGGTAGGATTATCTATCGACGGTGTGTTTAAACGGAACAGCCATTAAAATGCAACTCAAATTTAATGTTAAAAATAAAGATTATTTTTGCTTCCTTTTTCTTAGTCTCCTCTTGGCTCTAGATGAAAGTTCTCAACCTTATAATTTAATCCTGTAAATTATACGGAGCTACTTATTTTCTTTAGCGACATCAATTATTCTTCCTCTCGAAAGCATTTATGTAGCGAACAAAAAGGGAGGCCAGTGAATACTTATTATTATTCCGAATCGGGACCTACCTACCTGAATAAATAATTTGCCAACAGCCACTTTTGCTTCACTAGTTATTCATTCAGCGGCCTAACTCTAGACCACAGTTTTTAAAGTTTCTTAGTCAACAAGGGATCCTTATAATTTCGCTAAATCCGTCTGTCTTTCTATCTGTCCGCGGCTTAGCTGAATTAAAGACGCTTAGTAATAGAAAGCTGCATAAGCATAAGCAGCCTATATACGTCTCACTGTAGGGCACAGGCCTTCTCTCAGGGAGAGAGTATGGGCTTAATCACCACGCGTGCCCACCGCGGATTGACGATAGAAAGCTGAATTGGGCGTAAATCACCGTACGCGTAGACAGAACATAAAAAAACGTCGTCAAAAATGTTTTCTTGTGTACCTGGCCTACACTCATATTAGAGATCATATTTTTTTCTCGTTTAACCTAATTATTTAAGTATTGTTGAATTCGTTGCTTAAAATATTGTGGGCGCGATAAAAAAATTAAAAAATCTGCAAAATATTGAGCTTTAAACCAAAATTGATTGCGCCCCACTCTTTCCTACCTAAACGGTTGTTTATTGAATCGCGAAAAAGTTAGGGCAATTGCACTGACACCGAAATTAAAAGGAAAACTATCATAGTTACGAAGGCTTGGCAAGTTAACGAGTAATAGACAACGAACTTATATAAGGAAAACTTCGTACAATTTCCATTAAAAATTACTTTGATGAATGTTGACGTTATTAGTTAAACCGTGAACAAATACGAGGAGTGTTCATAAGTTAAGTAGTGAGAATGAGGTATAAACTCCTTGGGTAGAGAAAAAGAAAATACTGGCAGGTATAGCACACTTATTTGTCGACACAATAAAATAAAAAAGTCTGATGCTCTTTTGTTTTTTTCAATCAAAGAAGGTTCTTACTTGTGTTCTGTCGCAACGAGTAATCGATAATGGAGAAAATTAAAGTTCGCGCGGTATGTAATTGAATATCTATGTTTAAAAAATTTACTACGGAACAAGTAAATCAAGATTTGCAAGATACGATAGGGGTTCATGCTCCTCCTTATTCTACGGTTGCGCATCCACTAATGACGACTCGCGCTCAGGGCGCCCTACAACTGCAGTAACTAAAGAAATGATAAATGTTGAAAAAAACTTGTTTTGGCGGATCGTCGTACTACTGTTCGTGTTATAGCTGAAGAACTAAAGATTTCAATAAGGAGTGTTCATAATATAATACATGAACATTTGGGAAGGAAAACAAGTCTCAGCGCGTTGGGTGCCTAGAATGCTAACGGCCGAACTAAACGAAACAGGCTGAGAATTTCACAAAGCTGTTTGGAATTGTTACAACAAGATCCTGACCGGGTTTTCGCTCGATATCTAACTATTCATGAAATATGGCTTCACCATTACGACCCTGAAACAAAAAAACAATCCATAACTTAGAAGAGACTATCATCACCGACCCCTAAGAAATTCAAGGCCGTTCCATCCGCCGGCAAGATCATGGGTTCTCTTTTTTTGGACAGCCAAGGGGTGGTGATGATTAAATACCTCAGTCATGGAACCACATCCTCCATATTCTCCAGACCTTGGTCCTGGTGACTTTTATCTATATCCAAGATTGAAAGAATATCTAAAAGGCCAGAAATTCGACGATGATGACGCAGTGACCACCGCAGTACAAGGTTTTTTAAATAATCAGTACGAAGATTTTTTTAAGAAAGGAATTTTAGGTTAAAAATTATATGCTAAGTGTATACAACTAAAAGGTGACTATATTGAAAAATTTAATAACATTTGATAAAAGTTAATTGCATCTTATTCATTCTCACTACTTATTGAACCCTCCTGGTATATAAATAATAATAAATAAAAAACCCCTCCTCCTAAGTCCGTATATTTCAAACTACGGAACCCTACGCTGCACGTGGCCTGACACGCAGTTGGCTGGTCTTACCTTCTCTGATACCACAGTCCCACTAGAATGGGACTATTTAGAACACAAAACAGGTTACAGACTTGTTTACCACATAAACTTGTGTACCTAGAATATATTTACACTACTCGGAATTTTTAACCCTTACCAAAAAAACTAGACAAAAGTAGTTTTACAAAGACAACAAACTGCAAATATCTATATACATCTTTGTTATACGCCAACAGGAGTCGCGCGTTTACATTTCAAAAGTCGCAACTTTCCAGTACATTAATTGTCAAATTGTGACATTTTAGCGCCACAAAAGAGTGACTCACGCTGTCTTAATCTTTATAAGTACGACGCATCGTATCAATGGTGTTGTAAAATGAATTAATCGTTTTGTAGGTTTCTAAAGGAAACAGTAGAGCTTTGCGACTAAAATAATGTTGTATATTAATGGTACGGAACCCTTCGTGCGCGAGTCCGACTCGCACTTAGCTGGTTTATTTTTAATTATTATTTTCAAGGTCATAATCTAACAGCTTAAATCATCGGCGTATAGGAAGCTAGGGCACAACTTTCGGTCAATTAAGTCATCGAGCCTTCTATCAGAGAGTTTGAGGTTATCGTCATCACCACGCCTGCCCACCGTATTTGTTCATATCTACGACGTACGTTAAAAAAAATTGGGATGGCGTTCTACTTAACCGATAGCGGTTAAGTAGAACGCCATCCCAATTTTTTTCGTTGATAGCAACGAAATCGGAAATGCAGGAGTTCATAGTAAAAAAAAAACCAGCGTCTCGGAAGTATTCCATAACTACCTATAACTGACGTAAAAACCTTTGAACCTTTACTTGCGTAATTTCTTAGATCTTTCGTTGGTCCTACAAATTAATTTGACGTAAAATTAATACTTGCTAACCGTTTCTGTGTTCTTTAAATTTGTGGACCAGCCCCAACTCACGGTGGGGCTAGTCCACAAATTTAAAGTCGCTCAGCGTCCTATGGAAAGCCCCGAGCTTCTCTGAAAGATCGAATTCGAAACGAGGTGATCCGACAGAGAACCAAAGTCACCGACATAGCCCCCCGAATTAGCATGCTGAAGTGGCAGTGGGCCGGCCATATTTTCCGAAGAACTGATAACCGATGGGGTAGACGAGTTCTCGAGTGGAGACCGCGGATCGGTAAACGTAGTGTGGGACGTCCTCAGACTCGGTGGAGCGATGATCTTCGCAGGGTGGCTGGCAAGAGCTGGATGAGAGTAGCCGAGGACCGTGCTCAGTGGCGTGCTATAGGAGAGGCCTATGTCCAGCAGTGGACAAGCATAGGCTGATGATGATGATGAACTGTATTAATTTTTTTACAAAATAAATAGTTTGTAGCAGTATTAGTCTGTCGCTTCAGATTTCTCAAAACAACACTTAGTAAAAGTCTGAATTTAGGATTCGGCTATCAGTGATCTTTAATACGTGTCACGTGTCGTGTGTATTTACGTGTCATTGAAAACTTATCACGGACCCAATTTACCTTTGCGATAGTCGTCGGTGTTTTTTAATAGCATTGTCGCTTGCACACTGCAAATTAATCAACGTGCAATCTCGGCTGATTTTTGAACGTTCGACAATATGTTATGTATGACAAGCCGTAGACAGGCCTGATTATTTCGGGTCGCCGGTATTTGTGTATGTCGCTGTTCGAACGGCCTCAGTTTATCTACAATTTCTATGACCTGACTGAATACTGTATAGCACAAATTATCGTTATTTGGATCCGGGTTCAAGATTATGTTAGTGGCTACCTAGCCAAATCGGTGTCATAGACAGATATTTTCATTCCATTCAATAGACGCTTCAAGTCCGCTTTCCAGGTGCCATGAGTAGATACTTGATATGAGTATTTAAGAGCGTTCAGTTTTATAGTAATAGATCTCTATATCTAGATATAAATCACCTCAAAGCACTTTGCTTACCTTCAACTCCCGGGTCTAAGGATTGTATCATTATAATTATCTTCTCTCTCAAACTCGTAAATACAGGGCACCATACGAGACAAAACGAAAGAATGTTTTCTCTCCTTCTAACTCGGGCACTGTGCAGTGTGCACTCAGTGAGCTACTGAATTCTACGATCTAAATATGAAAGGTAACATTAGACAATGTTCTCTGGAAACCTTTGTCCAAAAGTTATGTAATCTATCGGAAAACGAAATAGTAGGTAAGTAAGTCGATCTTATCAAACATACAATTAGCGCACGGATGCTGCGATATTGGAAAAGAATTAAAAATGTTGTCTTTGATAGTTATCGTACCAATCCAATGAACGAATTACTGGACAATAAAATCTTTCAATCGATACTAACATTACGAAGAGATATTAGTATCGTTACCGATTTGCGTCATCATGTCGTCCTAATGTGAATTCATCCAATCGTCCATCCCTATCCAAATTTATACTCGAGGGAGTGGGCACTTAACAGATTTTATTAAAAAACTTTCTCCGGTCGCCAGCACCGGTACATTGAAAATTGACTTAATCAACTAAGTTTCCGCCTTTGTTTTAGCTGCAAAATTGTTGTACTGTCAGTAATGCGAGTTTTTAGATGAACTCACTTGCGTCGCAGGTGATAAAAAGTAGTACTATATAATCGTTGAGAGGACAGGTTTGATTATTTGTACAAGTTTTATTCTTACTCCTCTTTAAATTCCACCCTTGTTTCAATATAAAATGTTAGATACTCTTTAACCAGCATTCTTTAGCTCGTAACTTCGCTAGACAAATTTTAATTCCATTCCACTTAGAGTACTGACCCTGTTAAAGGATTTTCTCTTGAAACTTATGTACCTACTTTTAAAGCTGAACGCTATAGAGTCGAGAAATGTGAATAAGAATTAAATGTTGTAAATTAAAGAGACAATTTCCAATCGATTCACAAAGGAAAGGAAAGCTATAGTTTATACCAAAACTGAAAAAGCAAAGTTTTGTTTGCCGCGAAAGGAATACAGACTGTATTACAAAGGTAACCAAAATATTTTTTTAATATTTCTTGCAGAAATAATCGCGTAATTTTGATTAAATTCCTCTGTACTTTCTGATTTATTGATTATAAGGTGTAAAATGTTAAATTTAGTTATGAAAGTTACCTTCTGGGTAAAATCGTTGTAAGATTATCCACACAATGTACCATATAAACTTACTCATACTATTTCTATATGAACTCTTCAATTCATTCCAGTTTGGAGACGAAGCAGCTTTATGAGCATAAAATGGTGCTGTGGGACTGCTACCTGAAAGTTCCTATCACCAACAACTAAATTGTCCTATCAGAAGTATTGATATCTATTCAGATCTGCCCAGTTCAATGCTATGGGCTGGCTCTGGGTAATTTATCTGCTGCTTACCTATTTTGAGATACGGGCTTAGGCCCAAAGAAATGCGTGTTACAATGTATGATTATGATTTTATTAAATTAAACCAATGTTTATAAGTACCCAGGAACATTGTTGTACTTTACTTACAAGTGCCGCAATAAATGCTGGCTTTACATTTGGTAAATGGGTTGAATCATTGATATCAGGGCTTGCATTTCTCGTTTTTAGTTAGTTTTAGGTTTAACAGTATAGGTACCTAAACACTGCCTCCGTTTTTAACGAGTGTGAAAGATGCAGACTTGAAAACAAACAAGAATGATAAAACCTAACTTAACCGTGATTCTGACTGTATTTCATTATCATTATTAGTATTTACCTTCATAAAAATATATTTTTGGTAATTGTTTACCAGAATCATAACCTTTAGACATCTTGATAATCGATTTACTTCGTCCAAATAGATTAAGAGCCACAGTTTTTCTATTTCAAACTGAGCAGTAAATGCGTAGGCACAGATTCTTTTCCAAAAAGACACTATACATATGACCGGGGTTTATATAATCACAAATATTGTGCTTTTCCCATACAAATAGTCAAGAAAACGGGACATCCTCCATTTTGAATTTTTTGACAGTTGCCACCCCATTAGTTTTGTTTTGTTGAATTTTGTTGTTGGGGTTCCGTACTCGAAGGGAGCCAAACGGGACCATATTACTAAGACTTCACGGGCACCAGGCTGTATCTCATGAACCGTGATAGCTAGGGAGTTGAAATCTGTTACCTCTATTACAAAAAACACTTAAAACAGAATAAAATAAATATTTAAGGGGGGCTCCCAAACAACAAACGTAATTTTTTTGCCGTTTTTTGCTTGATATTAATAACGGCAACAGGTAAACGCTTGAAATATTCACGAATATCTCAAGCGTTTATAATAAGCGAATATAGAACTACATATAGAATATTTATATAGAATTTAGAATATTTAGTTCTATATTCGCTTCAAAAATAAATAATTGAGGGAGGTTCCTATACAAAAAACGTGATATTATGCCGTCTTTTCCCGATCTTTGTGTCTAATGCTGTTTAGATAATGGTACGGAACTCTTCGTGCGTGAGTCCGACTAGCACATAGCCGGTTTTTTTTACTAAAAAAGCGTACTGGTTAATTTTTTACTGATAATTAACCAGTACGCTTTTAATTATTTTAAATAATTTTATTTTCCTCGTAAGTGTAGTACAAAGCACTGTGTATCACTTGGGCGAAAGTTTCATTTCTGTTCTCGAGTTTCTTTTAAGCCCTCCGCTGCGCGATGGTTTTCTCCCCTCGGTATACAATGTACTATTAAATAATCTCGTATCCCAATACCACGAAATTAAACAGTTTTTTATTTTTTTATTCTAAGATTTTTTTATGGTGATGAATTGTTGAAACAAAAACAATAATCGTCCTCTTTACGTAGAGAAAGTAAGGAATCTGGTAAGACAAGAAAGAAATACATTTATTTTTATAGCAATCAACACCGTGTCGTCGCCAAATAAGATAAGATAAAAATTATTTATTGTTCATAAAACTGTACTTCCCGTACAGTTTTTCCTCACGAAATAACTTTACTGGTACAATAAATAGCTCTGATTATGTAGATAGTATAGGTAGCACGATGGGGTGTTAGTAACTATCATAGAAATCGTCCGCATCCGCGGCCATTTTGCAGGCTTTTCACGCACGTTTATGCCAATACGAAGATCTTTTAGTCCTTCAGGCATAAATGCTTCTAAGTAAAAGTATAGGAATCGCTCGTAGCCCCGGCTGCCTGAGTGATCTTAAACGATCACGAAGGTTAAGCAACACAGGGCGCGTTCAGTGCATGGATGGGTCGCCGTCTATGCCTAACGCTAGTGGCATTTTTCCGAGCGGTTCCGTGCTTCGCAAGGCACGTTAAGCTGTTGGTGCCGGCTGCCTCGATAGATGGCAGTCGTTAAGCCAAGTCAGAGGCCTTAGGGCGGCTTGAAAACTTCTGACAGTAGACGAGCCACTAGTCTACAAGCCTCCACCAATCCGGACTTGGCCCCCGTGGTGGAGTATGGCCTATACCTTCCTCAGGGAAGAGACCCGTGCCCCTCGGTGGGGACATAATGGATTGATGATGATGATGATGAAAAGTATAGGCGCCTAATATTACGTGATTATAATACCATATATTTTACGTGTTCTCATTGACATAAATGTCTCACACACGCATATATGCAAAGCCGATGTTTTGGCAGATGACTGTATCTTTCTAAAAGAGAAGTCTCTGTAAACCGATTCCACCCATAGTGCCAATAAGGACGGCCATAAACCAATCAGAAACCCACAATTGCGGCTCCAAATCGGAGCCTAGAGATGAAAATATTCACTTCAGCATCTTAACTCTTTACATCTAACAGCAGCACATCAGTCATGCGTGCGATGTACTCAGCTACTTTACAAGCAACTTTATAACAAATATATAATATTAAAAGTAGATCACTTGTTCACTATTTACTAGGTGTACACTCTACTCAGTCACGTCACGAGCAAATTTGCAACAATAATGTAAAGGTTAATGAGGTTGACTGTACAATAGTAGGTTAGGTTATTTAGTTTCGAGCTGGTGTACCCTAGGAGCAGTGAGATTTCCCTTACAGTTGGATATAAACTTGGGTGTGATTTAGTTTTATTATGGCTCCTTTTTATTTGTGCTCACTGGTCACTTACGTCTTGCATAATTTCTCAACAAAAATTTACGCTCTGTAGCTCTCGGACATACTCCGAGGTGCTTCTGTAGTATCCATTTTGGGGTTCGGCTCTCAAATGCATCTTTTATTGTCTTGGTCGTGATGGAGTGTTTGTATAGCTTGCGGATAATGCCCCATTCACGAACTTTTTGAGTGTGTAATCGGCTCTTTTCATTGTGGGCGAAAACGAGCTGTGTTGTGAAAATATCGCACTGTTTCTTAGTAAGCTGCCTAAGGGCATCTAACTTAGAATTACACTTGTAGGAAAAATTGAAGTACGTAATCTTACTCATGCAAGATGTTTCAAAATATTCATATGTCTACATCTTAAAATGGGGGCTTTACTAGTCAATGCTAATAACTTTTAATGTGGGGAAAACTTCTAAATCACGAAAGAGTGTCACCATACGAGCTTTTTCATTAGGTACCATACGAGCTTTCGCATGGAAAAAAAAATCCTAATAATAAAAGTTGTTAGTATTGTCGAATAGAATCCACGTTTTCGGATATATATAGAAACTTATTTGCACCCTGCAGTGTGTGAAAGTTTTTAAAGTCTCGATTTTTGACTGTTTGTTACCCACTCACGCATAAAATATATCTGAATTAAATTCCATGGTAGAAAGTGCATTCAACGACTAATGCATGCTGATGAGTCGAAAGAGATCTGTCAAGATCGTGGCAAGTGGCAGACCCTGGTCTCTGCCTACCCCTCCGGGATACAGGCGTCAGTTTGTGTTATGTTAAATTCCATGCCTTACGACACATTGACAACATCATGCCCTAGTACATGGGTCCTATCATCATCATCATCATCAGCCATTTGACGCCCACTGCAGGGCATAAGCCTCCCTCATGGTTTTCATAACCATGAGGGGTTTTGCCATAATCGCTACGCTTGGCAGGCGGGTTGGCGATCGCAGTATGCGGTTGGAATCTCAGGAAGACGCTGCTGCCCGTCTCCTGGTAATTTATTTCCTTAGTCGGCTTCTACGACATCCACGAGAGGAAATGGAGTGACGCTATTCTTAATCCGGGGCCACAGGGAAATGGGTCCTATGCCTGCGTGAAATAGACAAAGTATCGCGCCATCTTGCTCTCAAATAGCGGATGAGAGCGGGATACCGCGAGTCTTTGTCTTATCGCGCGCGGGATAACATCAAATAAGTTTAGCAAAGCGGATGTTTAGCCATGTTTACTAATCAACAGTAGGTACAAAAATATTACGTGCAACGGCTAGTTTTATGCGTATCCTAACATTTTCTTGTAATTCATGGAACGATTCCTTTTTGTCCGCTATTTCGCAAACTGCTATCAATATTGATTCCGACTGACTTTGGCATAACCCTAAAGTTGGAAGCACCTAAGGACGTTGGATATATCAATAATACTTACAGAGATCGCAAGTTGAGTTAAGAAATGGTTGTTTTAACTTTTTAGAGACAGAACGTTAAGAAAGAACTGTTGACCCCAGTCACGCCTGATAGTAAAAGAAGACGGAGTCTAAGGTTTTCTTGCTCTCATTGTACCTTTTTTGTATGCAACTCAACTTCTGCAAATAAAGTTAAGTAAGACTGTACGTATCTACAATCATCATCATCATCATCAACCCATTGTGTCCCCACCGAGGGGCACGGGTCTCTTCCCTGAGGAAGGTATAGGCCATACTCCACCACGGGGGCCAAGTCCGGATTGGTGGAGGCTTGTAGACTAGTGGCTCGTCTACTGTCAGAAGTTGTCAAGCCGCCCTAAGGCCTCTGACTTGGCTTAACGACTGCCATCTATCGACAGCAGCCGGCACCAACAGCTTAACGTGCCTTGCGAAGCACGGAACCGCTCGGAAAAATGCCACTAGCGTTAGGCATAGACGGCGACCCATCCATGCACTGAACGCGCCCAGTGTTGCTTAACCTTCGTGATCGTTTAAGATCACTCAGGCAGCCGGGGCTACGAGCGATTCACAATATATCGTATCTACAATATAAAATTAGATCTACAACTGAGTACGTCATCATCGTTAGCCATTTGACGCCCACTGCAGGATGGGCCTCCCTCATGGTATTCCAAGCTTCCCGATCTGGTACTGCCCGCATTCAGTGATTCCCTGCTACCGTAACCAGGTCGTCAGACCATCTGGTGGGCCTGCCCACCCCGTGTCATCCGGTCCGCGGTCGCCAGGTCAGAACTTTTCCACCCCAACGGCCATCAGTTCTCCGAGCTATGTGCCCCGCCCACTGCGACTTCAACTCAGCAATTCTTCGAACTGTATTAGTAACTCGGGTTCTTCTGCGGATCTCCTCATTGCTGATTTGGCAAATTGTGCAATTTCTGAACCTCGCAAAATGTTTTGTGCAGTGATTTCTTAAAAATCTAAGGATAGTTCTTTTTCTTTGGTCCTTTAAGTCCTAGGAGAGCTTACCCCTAATTCTTAACTAACCAGTTAACCTGTGATAGAGACTTCAGTCACAAATGTCCACTTGAAAGGCATAGACAGATTGAGGCAGATTGCTGGCAGTTGCTGGATGAGGATGGCCGAGGACAGAAGGAAGTGGCGTGCCTTGGGATAGGCGAACGATTGCTTAGGGCAATTCCCTCTTTATTTCAGCATCTACTTGACCTATTAAGCTAGGTACAAGCCAGCTGAACGGACGAAAGCAAACAATCAGGGCCCTTATTATGAAGCAGCGATTATGTTCGGAAGGGTCGTCAACGTCGCACTTGAGCCCGACAATTCACTCGAATCTAGCGACAAATACGGTTCCTTTTCTGAATAGTTTCGAAATTTCTTGCTTCTAGGGCCCTTATTATGAAAAATGCGACATTATCGGAGGGGTCGTCAACGTCGCGCTTGAGCCCGACAATTTACTCGAATCTAGCGACAAATACGGTTCTTTTTTATTTCAATTAAACTTATCAACTATGGAAACTATTCAAAAAAAGAACCGTATTTGTCTCTGGATTCAAGTGAATAGTCGGGCTCAAGTGCGACGTTGGCAACCCTTACGATAATGTCACTGCTTCATAATAAGGGCCCAGTGCGGGTGGACGTTATGGCGAAAGCACGCGAATGCAAATCAAGGCCTACAGCCGCTTTCGGACATGTGCGGTGCCGAATCGGTTTTTCTGTGTACATCATTAGATCTTCTCCAAATTAATGGCCCACTATTTCATCAATGACTGAAGGGAGTATTCGTGGGAGCTTGTGTTCCTAATAACTCAGAGTCACAATTCTTCTTTTGTAGCCCGTGGCCATCTATCCAAGGTTTTTGCGACCTGTTCTGGATTTCTATTCAAGTACGGCTTACCTCACCTGTTTTCATCTCTACGGTGTAATTAAATCTCCGTATACTCGCCGTATAATCGCAAAATATTGTACCTAATTTGTGGATGGAGAAATAAAGTTTATTTGTATTGTATTGTACTGTGTTGTGTTGCGTTGCGTTGCGTTGCGTTGCGTTGCGTTGCGTTGCGTTGCGTTGCGTTGCGTTGCGTTGCGTTGCGTTGCGTTGCGTTGCGTTGCGTTGCGTTGCGTTGCGTTGCGTTGCGTTGCGTTGCGTTGCGTTGCGTTGCGTTGCGTTCGTTGCGTTGCGTTGCGTTGCGTTGCGTTGCGTTGCGTTGCGTTGCGTTGCGTTGCGTTGCGTTGCGTTGCGTTGCGTTGCGATGCGTTGCGTTGCGTTGCGTTGCGTTGCGTTGCGTTGCGTTGCGTTGCGTTGCGTTGCGTTGCGTTGCGTTGTGTTGTATTGTACTGTATTGTATAGTATATCAGCCGTTTCAACACCGCAAGTAGTAACTTTATTATGAAAAAGTTGATAAATTTTTCACAATTAAGAATTCAAAGTCCAGCAGTGGACTTCTTGTGGCTAAATGATGATGATGATGATGATGAGGAATTCACCAAAAAGTAAAAGAGTACAAAATCTCGCATTCTTGGATGTATATGGCTCCTGCATATTACACCCTGTATACAAAACGAATTACTCACGAGTGTAAGGTATACAAAGTTCGAACACTCAACTCTTTCATGGCGCTTTGCTGACAGTTTTACAGCACAAAAGGTTATATTTAAACTGCAAATCCAGTTAAGTCTCAACAGCGTCAGCAAAGTATATAACCCGCTTAGTCGTGCAAACTCGGGTGCCCGAACGCAAGCCAAATAGCCTGAATATATTTTAAGAGCAACTTGTTTTGCTCCCAAGTTGTGTGTAAATAAAGACATTAACTCGATGCTCGGCTGGATGAAGTAAGGCAATAATTCATCGCTACAGTGGGTTGGCTTGTCACCGACTCCAGCTAAGATGACGCTCGGGAAAGGTATGCTCAAACATCAGACGTAAATTCTTGTACTTAGTCTGAGATAGCTTTATTGTATTAGTACAGAAGATATGTATAATCACTTAAGATGCAGTCATTGTGGACGAAACGGATTCATGTTCAATTATGAAAGCTTCAAGAAGTTTAAGACGCTGTTGCTAACACAACGGTATTTTAGAACTACAGGTTTATCTACAAGAGCCTACTAAATATAGTGCTGGGAGTATTACATCGTGTTGCAGAAAGGTCTCGTAAAACTTCAGTGAGTTATCCTACTCATAAATACCACGTTTACTACTACAAATTCAAACCACACGCTAACGGTGAAAGAAAACATCGTGGGGAAACCCGCGGCTTGGTTGGCTCCGCACGTATTGACTTGTTTTTTCTGTGGGCTAGGCCGGCTAAACGGTACAGGTTCTGGGCAAGCCTACTTCATCTAAAAAACAATGTCCCATGCACTGCAGCGTCCAAGTGGTCCCTTCACCCATCTAGTGTGAGTGAAGGTGCCGCTGGATGCTGCATAAATCATCTCATTACGTATATGTAACGGCCAAATATCCCGTTTACCATGAGACCAAAATCATAGGTAGGCATGCTGAAATATCAACGTAACATTCGCACTTAGTCTGAGATAGCTTTATTGTATGAGTACAGAAAATAAACAGTATAGCAAAGCTTAACATGCAATACGGTATTTGACACGATCAACAATAAATTATTTCATATGCTCGATTAAAACAAAAATTACAAAATATCTCGGAAAATGTATCTCTTTTAGTCAATTACAATTTTTAAATAGATGAAACATAAAAAGAGTTCTCTGAAATACGACGTTATAAGCCAGTATTTTCATACAAAATTCCGTTTTAAAAGTAACTCATTTGATATTTTGTCAAATACCCAATTATTCAGAATGAAAATAACAATAGTCTGATTTATGTTCAACTATGAAAGTTTCAAGAAGTTTAAGATGCCGTTGCTAACACAAGGGTATCTTAAAACTAACGGTCCAACTTCTCCTACATATATTATTTGCGATTCAAGAATTGTGTTCATAAAAAAAGTTATTTATTCTAATGGGGCTTATTGGGGTTAGCCCCATTTAGTTTGACAATGAAAAATCCTTTTTGCAACACGCTATATAGGTAGTAAATGAGAAAGCTCGATTGTTAGTCATGCAAGTGACACACATACGATTCATAATACATCCTGAAAAGTGTCAGAGGATACTTTTTCTCTGAATCATGTCCGAGGAAGTCACGAGCATTGCTAGTTTATTATTAGTCGGATTCATTTACATCTTCTTCATTGGTTTAAGTACCTCACCCACTCATGGCGAAGAAAGTTTAATAATCACCTACACAAATCAGCCGGTAGAATTTAAAGCGCAATGAATTAACGTCCTTTAGACGATTCTATATTTAAGTGAATTTACGCCGAATCCCCGCTTAACGATAAATCGCCAAAGGAGACCCTACTTTCTTTTACCACGATATCAATCACACAAGGTATTTTGCCTCGAGTCATTTCCACTGCTGGCTCATTAAGTAACCGGTCTAACCTAGCTCGTTTATGAAGAATCAGTAGACAGTAAATGGTAAGCATAAAGTCAGTAAAGACAGACAGGTTGAGCAAAAGAAGGGACCTGGGTTACGGGTATCTTTATTAGTAGCCGTGAGTAAGTTTTGCGTTTAGTGGGAGAATGTTTCTTGGAAATTAGACCTGTGAGATTTAAGGTAGAGATAGGAAAAGTTTTGTGAACGCAATTCCATGTCAAGAACTTTGCAAACGTGCCAAGTGTGAGGCTCACTCCTTTCAGGGGCCTATAGTTTGTTTGATAGCCCTTCAAACAATGGTTCCCAACCTTTTGTATGTTGTTATTACTATGACATATTAGGGTAACTGATATGACGTACATTATCGATTGTCTACATTTTCGAACGTATATAGGGATTATGTGACACCCTGTCACGTGTAAAGTTTAATTTTATGAATGCTTCCATTCGTCTAACTGCCTGCGTCTGTCTGCGTAATCATTCACTTCAAAGATATCCCAAGGATAGAAGTTTGGAAGTCCACATTCATGGGGTAAACCTAGGTAGGTATCCACCTCATTAATGTGGACATAAAGCTTAGTTCCAAACTTTGGGATGTGAAAAATCCAAGTTTGGGTTTTTTCATAGGAGTTTGAAACCAAAATTAAAAAAGCCTTATACGTACCTACCTTAAAGCAACGAATTTTTATTTAAATAGAAATTTATTAATGATAACTATACAACTAATAACTTAAACTAATACTAATAAATATAATTAATAAAGCCTTAAGTTTAGTAAAATTATACCCTGATAATTTAGAAATATAAATCTCAGAAAAAACTCATGTAATTGGAATATTTTAGAAATTGAACATTACAGAAGTCACCATGTATTGTATATCCGTATACAGTCACCATTGACCTTTAGATAAGTGCACTCTACTCAATTGCTTTACGGGACATTATAACTTGAATTCGACTTACACTTTACACTTAATTAAATTAACAGTTAAATTAGCGAGTATGGATTGACCACCTGTTCCTGAATTGAGAATTTTAGAAATTATACAGAGTTATTTGACATGATTCGGGATCAATTCGGGATCCGAGCTTATACCGATTAAAGTTTGTCACTTACAACAACTTTTATTCTATGACTTTTGAAACTTTTGTGTGCAATCTTTTTGATAAGAAATCATTTATGAGTTTTTGCAGTTTTCTCCTTTGTAGTAGCGCTGTTTGACAGATAGTGCTTAAGACATATGTGTTACATATAATGGATATTCTCTTATGTGGGACAGTGTGTAAAGCGCGTAATGCCAAGTTAATAAAATTATTTAAGCCCTGACATTTTGAAAATAATATTCTTAGTGAAAATACATGGCATGCAGCACCACTTTCCTTGGTCCCAATTAGTGTTCATCAAGTTTCGAGTCACATACCGTAAAACTCATTACATTGAGTGACAACGGTTGTGACGCTCATTCAATCGAGTAGTCACTTAGTTTGATCGTATTTATTAAGCGACCTTAAGAACCGTACTAGATCTAATAAACCAGTCAATTCACATACGCGAGGTCTTGTGTTCGAAACCCACCTCTCTGCTCGTGACTGAAAAAGACACTAAAGTTATTTCTATATAGCAGGGCTTGGAGAATTAATAATTTCCACACTTTTGTCTGTATTCGCAAAAACTTACTTCTTGGCAAATTTTACTATTCTAGATCAAATACCCTGTAGGTTATATAAAAAAGCCTTAATGGCATAAACGATCGTCACGTTAGATTTCCTTGATTTAAAAACTATATTTTTACACTACGAGGGACAGTTTATTTCATTAGTACTTCATATTAATTTCAGCTTGATAGCATTAACAGTCCTTGAAACAAACCGTCTTCTTGACAGACAATTGGCCGATGGACGAACAAATGGACAACAAAGTGATTCTATTAGTAAGTAGTCCTGTTTCCGATTGATTTTGAGTAAGGTACAGTAAAAATTTTCTGCGAAAAATAATTTGACATCCGAATACGGCCGCCCAGTTGGCTAAAGATAGACAATGATAATAAATTGTTTATTTTCATTAACATATTGTACAGTTTATTTAAATAAATTAAGCTAGGATAAAACAAGTCTTTCCGAAACTAGTTTATTTACACAATAGGCCTGTTTACATTTTTTTAATAGGTGCAGAACTTTCCTGCTTTTCGCGAGATTATATAATGACTAGCTGACTCGGCAAATGCTGTTTTGCCCTATTAATTAGTTCACGACCCCATTCTCAGACCTGCTAAATATACACATAAAGGTCCATAAAAATCGGTGAAGCCGTTTCGGAACAGTTCCATAACGAACACTGTAACACGAGATTTTTATAAATTGCATTATTCTTAACTTAATTCCGGAATCACTTACTTGATTTTTTTTCGGAAGAGTCTGACCAGGTTTCGCTCTCATTTCAAGAGCTTACTCGTGGTGAATAGAGACGGAGCCCGCGTCGGCAGTCGCTCGTCTCTGAGTCTCGTTGTAGAATCTGTAGTGCTTACGACAGTTTCAGTTCCAAAATAATAACTCTCTTACAAAGAGATTTGCTTTATTCATAAGCAGCCTATATACGTTCCACTGTAGGGCACAGGCCTTCTCTCAGAGACAGAGTAGAGATGCTTTATTATCGTTACATAAATAGGAATAAATGGATAGGTAGAAGTCACTTAATGGTACTCAAGAGATTAAATTAGTCATATATCCTACGATGCAGAGCATGATGGAGACTATGAATTCACATTCGAGAAGTATTTTTTTCTGTCTTACATTCATACACCTACTTAACGCGAGTAAAGTCGTGAGCAACTGTTGGTCAAACAAATATATTACTCTGCTCAAACGAATTTCATTAAAACGGTCACACTATTATGTAAATTTACGGCGATGCAAAGCAATAATTTTATAAAACATATCAGAATCAGAGCACGGAGCGACCAATCATATCAATTATGCTAAATTATTTGTTCATTGTTCGGAAGTGGCCGCTACTCTCTCTATTATACAGGGTGTATAACTTCTCTTAGGGTGTATTAATGTGCCTTCAAATGTATGTTAGCAAAATTGTAACGAGGGCTACAGTATACTGAGACATATATAATACCAATACGTTATACTAATAAGAGCAAATAAACGAATAATATATTGATATTTCTTAGTCAATTGTTAACGAATCCTTTTGAAACACATAACATAGGTATATAAACAAATAAATCACTCTCCAAGATACAGTAACTTAACTACTTGTGATTATCAACTTGCTTATTTATTTAGCAAGTGGCAGTCCCTGGTCTCTGCCTACCCCTCTAGGATTCAGACGTGAGTTTATGTTATGTTATTTATTCACGTTGTCGTAAAAAAGATCGCGCCGGTCGCGAATTTTGTATTTTTTCTCTTTATTTATTAAAAAGACATTAAAAATTTGCTCTAGACAATTAGAGGACAAGACAATCTGTGAAACTACACTAAAATGTTCAAACTACACTTGGTTTAAAATAGGTATTGGTACCCAGCTGCCTTTGACTCTATATGCTTCACATGTTCTCTTCACGACTGTTTTGTTTTATCTCTGTTTTGTTGACGTTCGTGTATTTGTTTGTATACCTTTTTGTTTACTTTGTGTTTCTGTGACAATTTAAATAAATATCCTCTTTCTTTCTTTCTTTCTTTCTATTGAAAACCGTTAACTTGCCCCCTATCGCTTAACTTGTTTAAAGTGGACCTTCAATAACTGACAACGGTGTTGATCGAAACCCCGGTAGCCAGTCGAATTAAACGAGGCTCATGATTTGGGAACTTGAAAATTCGATTAAACGTTTGTAGTTCGTAGTTACGTAGATTTACAGTTACTATGTAAATATGTATATAGCATTACATGACATAAAACAAATTCAGTTCAATTTGATTAATTTAAAAACATACACAATGACTAAAGAATTACTGAATAATATAAAAGTAAGATTAGATAACAGTTTCTATCGTTAATCGTTGATCATAAACTAAACAAATTAAAAAAAATTCAAAAGCTTCGATAGATCCCACAAAAGGTAGGATAATGGACTTACAGGGAAGTGGACTATCAGGGAATAGACGTTCAGGGAAATAGACTTAATGAACCGACTGGACATTCCGGTAATAGGACTTAAAGTGCCGAGAGGGTAAATAAATATTGTCGATATTTAATTGCGTCGAGAGACCACTAAGTTATCAAAATATGGAGTGTAACAAAATAAAACAAAAACCTCCTTATTTATATATTTCATAATTAAAACACGACCCAGGTCGGAGTCCCGCGGGAGAGAGCTCCGAGTGCTGGCGACGTTGGACGGTTTTACAATGGACGATGACGGTAACTGTCCGATAATATTTTCATGCAATGGCCGGTCAAGTAAGAAACTAAATGTCATTTCGTTACCGTTATTGTCGTGCGTAAAACAGTTCATTTCCTCTTTACATGGTCAGACTTCAGACAGAGGGAGCCCTGTCTCACTTTGTATAACTAGGGACCAGAAACGAAACATGAAATTACGTTAAATGCTACACGTGGCTATAATTACGAGTAGATGAATTTTAAAATTAATTTGTCCTTACAATAAAAAATGGCCTATCTGGGAGTCCCGCGAGAGAGAACTCAAAATGCTGATAACGTACCCACCAGATTAATTTCCTAGCCAAGATCCAGGTTTTGGTCATCGTCGAGTCAAGGCACGCTCCAGGGCTCTTTAGAGAATGAGCGCGCCTCTAGAACCCACCCAGTGTCCACCCAAAATAAGAAAAATATTTACAGGGGCCTGTTTCATAGAATTACAATTCATGGTATACTATGACAATTCTATTTCCATTCCAAAGTCATAAAATTATTTCTACATGAATTAGATTATTCTAATACTGAAGAACTTGTTTCTTGTGCCAACTCATTATGTAAACAAAGTGTGTCTCTACACAATATTTATTTTATTCTACGTACATATTTTATGTAGGTATATTAACATCTTGTCTAGTTTATATGTATGTTTTATGTAATATATGGTGTAGTTTACAGGGTTATTTGTAGAGCCACGATTCCTCTGGGGCAATCCTCGTGGCAGCGTGAGTGGTCTGTGGTAAAGGCCTTCCCTTTCCCATGCTCCATTTTAGGCTGCAGTTTGGGAGTATTTTAGGGAATCGTCATGTTTTTATGAATAAGACAAAAAATTCTTGTTTTTAGTCTAGAAGAAAACAATTAATAAAAAAGACTCATGTTACATACAGTTATTGTCACCTATTTAATTTCAATATCTATTTAACCATAAACGTTAAGTTAAACTTACGACTACCAGTTAGGACTCACTATTGTTAATTGAAATTTCTAGTCTCCTGTTTGATTTATAAAACTTTTTCTTTTGTTTAACTACAAATTTAACTTATTACTTGTAGGTACTTAAGTTTTATACCATAAACATGCACCATGCTTTATTGTGAACATATAGAAGGTCACCAAAACACAGGCTTGACCAAGCGTGGCGACCACAGTGAACTGTCTGCTTTTATGTAACCATTTTTAGTAACGAAGAACTTTTTACTTATGATTAACCCACAGACGAACAAGTAGACACTGCTATGCAATATACCTCGAATTGTCATATTGAACTACGGATTGTAGTCTTATGAAACTCGGCCCAGGTTTCCCAGTAAGGCGTTGGCGTCACTTGAGGCTTTCTACTGCATCTAGCGCCGGCGCCTTCAATGGCCAGACCGTAACTATACAACATCGTTGAACTATTATTCATACAACGATCGCACAACGGTCTTTGTATGAAACTACCCGTCCAATGATATCAATTATAATTCACTGTAAAACCGGCCTTTCTATGAACCTTGGAAGGCCGCCAGCGTGTCGACATAGGTCCCAGACTAACGTGCTTCTACGGGGTAAACCACATCACAAGAAGTGGTGGTAGCGCGGCAGTTAGAACGCTGGCCTCACATTCAGAAGGTCATAAGTTTGAATCCCGGCATGTATTGTATGAAATCAGGCGTTACTTTGCGGAAATCCATAATAGCACTAAAATGTGAAAATTACTTTGCTAAAGTCCGCCAAAATCCCACAAGCACCATGCGGTTAGTTAGTGCACCGCCCTCCCTCCCACTTTTTCAAGCAGAAGCAAGACACAAACACACCACCACCGACACCAATACTTGTGTGAAAAAATGCGTTGCCTCAGGCTCAGAATTTAGCAAAGTCATTTTCACATTTTAGTGCTCTCGGCATGTACTAGCAAGGCCACACGCTAACTGTGAACAAGAACATCGTTCCGAGGGCCTCGGGATGACGCCTAAGGACCGCGTGGTGTGGCGAGGGCCCTCGGAATGACGCCTAAGGACCGCGTGGTATGACCAGAAGCTAGCACTTCGCTCGCAAGATCATCTTTGGTGGCCTAACGAATCGACTTTGACGGCTAGTTTCACGTCCAAATGTTCTAATATGAAGCTCTGTAAGGAATTTTTTTGCGTCACATCTTTAATGTCACTTATGTGATCATTTCAGTTGAATTTTGTGTGAAGGATTTTACGTCGATGAATGTGAGACTATGAGATTAGTCAATTTTTATTTGCCTCTAGTCGTGAGATTCTGTTATATGTACAGAAAAGAAGTGTCGGCCCACTGTTTTATATAAAAAATGTAAATTAATTTTCCAATAGCAGATTTACTAGAGGGCCTTTGTTCCTTTTGTTCCGTTGGACTAATTTTCATTAAAGACGTCCAGCAAATAAATCAACAACTCAAGTTTAGTATTTCTATTTGAACGAAAATATTAACAATCACATAAGTGCCATCCACTCCTAAACTAAAACGGTAGAGCCTCTACTCTGTACACAATCAATATGTATTCAATTAAAGTGCATCTGAATGATTATAAAGATCACGTCAAAATAATATGTTATCCCACCGGTTTCTGAATTGAGAATTTCAGTAAGTAAATAATTAAATAGCAGACTGTCTCCTCACATTTCTTGAACGAAATAAAAGTATATAGTTGGTTTATGTAGTTCATTAGACATTTTCTTTTAAATGCAAAAATATAGTTAATAAAATATTTGCTTTCTAAAAGAATCATTACATTTACCAAAACCATATATCGTAAAGCTGGCAGAAAATTTTGAAGGCGTCTTAGCGATCATATCCCATAGTGATAAAGATAGAATGCTCCTTTATTTTTTACTTTATTGTAGGTATGTCAAAACCTATTTAGAGGCTAAAAATTCCACCTATGTGGGACATGAAACCGCGAATTTTGTGTGTATTTTACTTTTTATTTTAATTATTGCATTACACAACAGATGAGTAACATTGCATGTTATAATATCATGGCGAAAGCTTATCATCATCATCATCATCAGCCATTTGACGCCCACTGCAGGACGTAGGCCTCCTTCGTGGTTTTCGTAACCATGAAGGGTTTTGCCATAATCGCCACACTTGGCAGGCGGCGAAAGCTTATGATCTGATGTTATTGCATTTGTTCTAATTCTTTTTAAATGTACCCTGGCACGCACTCCGTAGTACAACTTTTGTGCCTTTTGTGGCAACTTAGACACACCACAAGCTACATATTATATGGTCTTGCTTTATTTATTTGTTTTGTCTGTTGTGTATTTAGTTTTCTTTCTGTTGTTGTGCATATTATGTTACTTATCTGCTTATTTTGTTTCTGTGATGTGTCTTGTTTGGTATAATAAATGTTTTTCTTCTTCTTCTATGAACGCGATATGCCATAGTCTGTCAATCTAGAAGATTATCTCGAAGGCGTAAAAGCGTAGAAGCCTCCTTCTTTGGTACAAAGACGGTTTCGAGTACACCCTGCCTCGGTCATCCTATCTCCCATATTTTCCGCGCGACATCCCCACTTTTTACACGCACTTGGACTTTACAGCCCTCGAGATAAATGTCAAAATGGGCCGAGATGTCGAGCGTGTATTTATGTGCACAAACAGGTCCATTAGCGAAATGATATTCCTTTTAACGTGTCCACAGGGTGGAAAATGGGTCCGGCTCGTACCGTAACTTATTTTGGTTCCCCAGTTTTGGTTCATAGCGTTCTTTATTTAATTGGAACCTCTAGGTTACCTCTAAAATTTTACCAGAACTACCAATTTAACTGTTTACTGTACTTACTACAGCGTTGTCATTTCGGTTAATTTTTCCCAGTTTCGGGTAATTTAGGCTTTGTGCGAGTAATTTGCGACCAAAAATATAGGAACAAAATGCCTAAATGCCCGACGCCGATTTTTCGAAAATATTGTTTGTAACTTAACTATGATGAGCGTTAAAAATAGTGCATAAGTTCTGTTAACGCTTAGCATCTGAGGGCGTTCGTACATAAATAAACCCACACAAACGCATTCCGGTGTGTGTCTTCACCGCTACTTTTCGCAATATAGTGTAGGTATAGAATTTTCAACCGCAATCGTGTGCGTAAAACTCTATTTTTGACTAGTATACCTACCTACAAATCAAAAGAAGTGCTCAGTTTTGCTCAGTCCTTATTGCTCAGTTCTTTCCAACTGACCAATAAGGTTTAGCCTCGTAAAATACCTACTGCATTAGTTTTCTTAAAGTGACTTTTTTATTTTTTTTATTTTTGTGTACTAGGTACATTATTTTTGCAAAAGAGTAAGTCTGCAAAATTATGCTTGTTTAGAAGAAAAGAAAAGTACCGTCTTAGTGCCGTGAGTAAGTACACCGGTTGAACCTGTTAGTGTGGTCCGATAGGGTCATTTAGAATTGTACAGATTAAAAAAAACATTAAGTAAGTACGTAATGAAGAATTCAATTAAGAATTCCATAGAAAATATTAATATTACAGAGAATCTGTGGGGGGAAGCTTTTAAACCCCATAGATGTTTTTACAAAAAGGGTGAGTGGAATTTTTATTAAGAATGAATTATTTATTGCTACAAACAAACATGCTTACACACAGTAATAGAAAATAAGGAAGTATGTGTGTAACAATTATACTATTTCAGCATTTGCTATTTCTATTTGAAACAGCGCTGGTTTTCAAATGCCACCTCCACACCAAACAAAGAAAACGTGTCATGCAGTTAAGGCAATTAAAAATTAATAAATAGACGAACGAAAGTCGTCGACATAGCCCAGCGGATTAGTAACTTGAAGTGGCAGTGGGGGGCACATAGCACGCAGAACTCATGGCCGATGAGGCCGAAAAGTTCTCGAATGAAGACCACATATCGGCAAGCGCAGCGTAGGACGACCAGCCACAAGATGGACAGATGACCTCATCCAAGTGGCAGGAAGGCGCTGGATGCAGGCCGCTTCCAACCGGTCTTTTTGGAAATCCATGGAGGAGGCCTATGTCCAGCAGTGGACCTCTTGTGGCTGAATGAAGATGATGAAATAGATACATTTGTGCCAACTAATAAAATTATAGAAATTCGAATGTAAATAACGTTTATGTCAATTTAAGAGAACATTGTTATACTTATTAATTGCAATAATAGGTAACAAAGATAAATAAAACACAGCATTAGAATCGATTTAGCAATAGATTTAACATTTTGTAACAATAGGTATAATAATAACGCCTCAGTAGAGTTGATTTAAAAAAAAAGTAAGAAAACACGTAATGTAGATCTTAAAATGCAATTTTAGTTATTCTGTGAGATAGTAAAATTGTCATTCACGAATAAATAAAAATAAAATATTACGGACTTACATCCAATAACAGGAGGCAGATGCCGGATATCAGACAAAAAAGTCTCTTTATTTCAAGACAGCTATTTTAAAAGTTTTGTGTCATAATTTTTGGGTCGCGTTAAAAAATCCCTAGACTGGACGAATTCTATCTGGAGTCATAACACTAATGGACTTTGTCGAAGGACCGGCCGGTCACGAGGTCTAGTGATGTGGCTCTAGCATTATAGAGCAATAGTTTCCGACCAAATTGGATACTTACGAAGTTGTTAAATGCCCCTAAGAGGCTATTTTGTGCCCAGATTGTGGTTATTCTATAAAAAAAGTTGCTCACATCGACACCAAAATGTATGGAACAGCCACACTTTAATTCGGGATTTATAAGTTTGACTGCCACTGGTTGACTGCTGGTTTGAGTTTTATTGCCAATCCGCGGTGGGCACTGGTGGTAATCAAGCCTATACTCTCCCTCTGAGAGAAGGCCTGTGCCCTGCAGTAGGGCGTATAACGTATATAGGCGTCAGAGAAAAATGGAGTGGTGAAGTGTAGTTTAAGGTCGCTCAAAACGGAAATCTTTGAGAGAGGGGAGGCCTTTCCCCGCAGCGGGACACATGAATCTATTCATTGAAATGACAACATAAAAAAAAATCTTTAAAGTAAAAGTTATCCGTACCTATTCTGGGTTTTGATAATAATAATAATAATGCAAATAATAAATACTACCTAGTATTTAGCTCGTCTTTGTAGAAAATTGTTATTTTGTAGTGCAATGAAGAATATTTCAATTCAATAAGATAATCTTCATAATAAATGTGTCGATATGAAAACTCAAACCCCTGCTCCCACTACACTACAACCAGTTTAGGAAATGGTTGAGGTCGCGAACAGAAAGCCAGCATTCTGAACTTTGGAGAACAGAAACCAGATGCAGACAAGCCAGGTAGGCTCTACCAAAAATCTTGAAACGTCTTTCACGCAGCCTACCGCGTCTGAGAAGAGATAATCTGCGCAAAGCTGTGGCAATCCTAACAAGCCACTGCTCATTGAATAGACATTTCTACAACATGGGACTAAACGACAGCCCACGTGCCCATTCACTGTGAGTGGAAAAGCAACGGACCGCCATCATTGGGAAGCTGGGAGGCCTGCGGTGACATCAGAGCCCTGCTGGCTTTCTGGAAAGAGATAGGCTGGCTGGCGTAAACTCACGGCTTTGCTAAGTAAAATTGCCCAACCATGAGGCTAAGTGCGGAAATCTCAGGTCTAACTAATTAATTAACTATGAAAACGAGAATAGGATTTTTGGGTATGAATTTTGATTATATTATCATTTGTTATTGAAAGTAAAACTTTCACATGATTATAATGATGGACCGCTTTTGGTAAAATTTAGCCAACTAACGAAGCTCAAGTGCACAGACTTCTACAGGAAGAATGACTAGAAAAACTTATTTTTAAACGTCTGTATTCTCTGTTTTGTACAACCTGCACAATGCAATCTATATAATTATGTATATCATATACTTATTATATTATATATTATATTCATTATTACTAGTATTATATATATTCAATACATACATATCATTACATATACTACAAGTTTCTGATAGAGCAACTCTCTGTTACGGGGTGGATACAGAGTCTAAATATAACAACAAATATTAAAAAAGGCGTGTTACGACTGACAGATTTAAATTGCTACAAAATGGATGAGACTCGATTAGTAAGTTGAAGCGGCAGAGGGCGGGGCAAATAGCACGCAAAACTGATAGCCGATGGGGCCGGAAAGTTTTCGAATGGAGACCATATATCGGCAAGCGCAGCGTAGGATGACCAGCCACAAGATGGACAGATGAAATCATCCAAGTGGCAGGAAGACGCTGGATGCAGGCCGCTTCCAACCGGTCTTTTGGAAATCCATGGAGGAGGCCTATGTCCAGCAGTGGACTTCTTGTGGCTGAATGATGATGATGATGATGGATGAGGCTCTACAAACCATAAAAGATATTGATAGCTTAGATATAGCACAGGTAATTGAATGTGACTGTTCTGAGCTTCCTAAATATATGCAAATAAAAAAATATCATATCATATCATATCGAAGCATAAAATTTTATATTTTATCCTATTATAATATAATAAAATTATTTTAACATGATGAATTATGAAATCTAAGGGATAAGTCTTTGGTAATTTGTTTAAGACTTCAATTTGAAAATATAATAATAGTAATGAATTGTTTTTCGATTCTTCGTGATGAGTTTACTGTTTACTTTATTTTATTGCATGCTGAATTTGAGTCCATTGTCAATTGTAATTAACTTAATTAATGCTAACCAATTAGGTAATTCTTACTTAAAAGGAAACTCCCACAAAATATTGTAACATTTAGTTTGAAACTGAAAATAAACATATTTTATTTTATTATTTTATATATGTCTCTATTGACTATTCATCATTTAGGATACATTTACAGTACAACTTTGATACAATGATTAAAATTTTAAAAACATATTTAGAGGCTAAAAACTCCACCCATGCCGCGACTTGAACCCGCGACCTCTGGCTCACCGTGCCAGCGCTCTCCCAACTGAGTTAATGGGCAAGTGCAGGCATCAGTGAAATTTCGAGCCTCTTTACAAACTTCTCTGTATTACGTACAGGCAGCGACATCTCACCGAAACAATTTACATCACTTGCAGCCCCGAGCAACCCACTTTGCAGTTAGGTTTTTACATCGGAATTATATCGCTGTACCTACATGATTATATTCTTTTTGTTGCACTAACCCTCTAGTCTTTAAAATTGTCCTCAGCACGGGTTAGTGCAAAAAAATAATATGATGATTTATATGTTACCAAATTTATTTACACCTTGCTGTTGGGTATAACCCATCATACTATCGCTTGACGTTGAAGCCTTTGACAAACCACATCGAATCATCCTGCAAATAGTGGTAATTCCGATAATATAATATGACAAAAAGCCACATACTCGTGTACCTAACTTATGACCTCACGAATTAAGTAATAAAGTGAGATAATTATATCCTTACAGTAGTATTGAATCACAAGTATGGATATAAAAGCCGAGGTATGCTCCATGAATTATTTCATTATCAAAATGGCATTCGACAGGCCGAGTATTGTTGTGGTAGCTTTGGTTTTCGTGAACTTGGTGGTTGCTTCTAGAACGGTTGACTCTAATGTGGTTAAGGATATACGCTGCGACCGAAGATTGCCTAAAAACAGTGAGTACTACAGATCACTTATGATATATTTTTTTAATTCGTAACCTCGGAGTTCACGTATCCCGCACAGTTTCACATGAATTCTCTATTCAGCACACGATTTAATTTTTTTTTTATTGCTCTTTAAAAAATGAAGGGCTAGTGGTGTGATTACAGAACAGTCCCTTTCATTTAACAACAAATTATAAAAACCGGCCAACTGCGAGTCGGATCTCCGAACTAAAAACACTAAGAAAAAAACACACCTTTAAAAAATTTAAGAAAATACATGTTTAAATACATCTTTAGACGTAAGACCAGTCGAAGGTATAACTATAAAAATATTCGAGCATCGCGAGTCATTAAATGACTACTTATTTAGTGTAGTACGTTACGTGAGTTCAACTCGTACTTGCCCGGCTTTTATTTGCATCAATTACATTAAAGTCTTCATTGCACACCATTCACTGAGGTAGTTTATGGTCCAAAGTGTACCGTAGCCTGCTTTTTATGCGAATTCCATGTAAGAAAAGCAGCAGCCACAACTAAATATTGGTTTACTTATTCCAGTGTCACTAAAATGCCCGACTGCCAATGAGGTCTTCGTACTCTGTACGGAGCCGAAATGCATAAGGACTTGCGCCGACTTGGCCACTCGAGGGCCCAGTTGCCATGCATCGCCTTCTCACTATGCACCGGACTGTATCTGCAAAGAAGGCTGGTTGAGAGACAAGAGTGGAGTCTGTGTACTCGAGCGCCAGTGCTTTCAGAGAGGTGACATTATAAAACTCTTCAATATCCAGAGTGTTACAGAAAGGTCTGGTGAAACTCAAGGGGGTGCAGAGGAACCTTCTTAAGAAACTAGAAGGAATTAGTAAGAAAGTAGGAACTCGTCAACACAAAAAACTTATATTATGACACTATATGAAAATTTTGTTCGGAAGAGCTGATATTTTTAGGCCCCCATAGCTTTTATTGGAGCTTGCTGAAACCACCAGTATAAGGTGTATCAAAACCCCTTATTTTCTCTAAAACATAAGACTTTACTCATCTGTACTCTTTTGACAATTGAGCACGGTTACAAAATTTTAAAAAAACCACTTACAGTCCCCACTTTCCCCATCTTACACGCGGTGTTTCATGAAAGTCTATAGAGTGCTCTCCGTCTGGATATTTATGTCATTCAATAATGTAATGTAGTAATTGATCATAAAAAAAATTTTCCAGCCAAAGCCATATTAAATGACATCACAAATTTTATAAATAAAATTAAGTGATCTGTCAGGATCGTGGCAAGTGGCAGTCCCTGGTCTCTGCCTACCCCTCTGGGATACAGGCATGAGTTTATTTATGTATGTACCAAATAAATTAAATTTGGTTACAGAATTAGGTTAATTAAATAATTGAATTAAATTAAATTGCTATTAAAATTTAATTGAATTAAATTATTATTAATTAGGTGGGTCGTTCTGCTCTTGAACACTGTTTGTGTTGATGGTTAGAATAACCTACTTAAGTTCTTTACTTTTATTACGAGACAAACTCCGAAATCGCGAAAATAATATCAGCTAAGTCATACATATGAAACCGGTATAATTCGCTAGAGCAAGTATGATATTAGTTTGTATGGGACAGCAAATATTTTTTTTCTCAAAATAAAAGTGGTTTGCATTGATGACTATAATAATCCCCTAATAAGCTCTACCTGACCTTTCCGCAACACCCTCTAAATTAAGTTAACAAAACTTATATGTTGATATGCAACAGCCGACTGCCTCGTCGGTCTAGCGGTATCACGTCTGATTACCATGCCGGAGGTCGTGGGTTCGATTCCTACTGGGGGCCGCCTTAAATTTATACAAATGGCCTCAATCTGGGTGTACTCCATGTATGTGGTGTTCTGCCCGGTTACAATAGGACAGATCCTAGTTTGCACCAGGACAAGTGACTGTGTTGTGTGGAAGTTATTATTAGTTATTTTTATTAACTGATAGTATTTTAGTCCTCTCCCATCCGGGTAAAAGGTTGAGAGATCGTACCGGATCCTGCCATCATCGCCTTGGCCGACCACGTCTGGGATATCCTTTGCATCAAGCACAATATTAATTAATTAATTAGTATTTAATTAGTAGTTTTAAGTTTCTTTTAGCGGTAAGCCCTACCTGCATGACACGTTTTCTTCATTTGGCGTGGAGCTGCTATTTGAAAACCAGCGCTGTTTCAAATAGAAACAGCAAACGCTGAAATAGTATCATTGTCACACGCACACTCCTTTATTTATTTAATTATTGTATGTAAGCATATTTGTTTGTGCCAATAAATCATTCAATAATTCAATCATTCATTCAATTATTCATTCATTCATTCATAATTTTTGCCAATCAGTCCGGGCCCACACGACTGACGTAGCCTGCCCAGCTCCACTTCAGCTTTGCGGCTCCAACATCAGCGAATTTGGTTCTAGAGCGGAGCGGAAGAGTCTTACTATTTTTTTTTTAATTTCAGATCCCAATGAAAATTATGTGGACAATTTCTACTTCCAAACGGCTCTTATGCAAATGAAACGATAATTTTACACCAAGACAAAATCTGCATTGGTATTCAAAAGAGAGCAACTCAGTGTCGTTGTAAACAAACTTTGGAGAGAAAGGAAAACTCCGGACTGAGGCGGGATTCGAATCCACACCTCTATTATACCGTGCTAGCAGTGCCAGTGCTCTTACAAGCTAAACCACTCGGACTTCGCCTCCACTCTGCGAAATGGACATGGGACTCATGTTGAAAATCAGTTAAAAACAATGTCAAAGTGTTCAATAAATTAAAATTATACTCGTACACTAAAATTGTGGGATTGCTTATTTAGTTAAGTATATTAAAAACCGGCCAAGTGCGAGTCGGACTCGCGCACGAAGGGTTCTATACGACATTTGAATTTTCCAACCGTCTACCTTTTGCCGTTATTAACATCGAGCAAAAATTGGCAAAATAATCACGTTTTTTGTATGGGATCCCGCCTTAAATAGTTTTTTTATTCTGTATTAGTATTTATTGTTATAGCGGCAACAGAAATACATCATGTGTGAAAATTTCAACTGTTTAACTATCACGGTTCGTGAGATGCAGCCTGGTGACAGACGGACGGACGAACGGACGGACAGCCGAGTCTTAGTAAGTAGGCCCTTTTTCGTAAATTGACAAGATTACGAGACTTACCCTCGGTTTCTCGTATACTAACAATCTATGATATCTCGCTACTGTTAACTGTTAACAGCGCTAGTGTAGGAGATCTGCTGACAGCTGTAACAGCTGTATTATTATATTCTTTATCTACTCTGATACTACAATACAAAGATTATAAAACTGAAAACAAAACTCTTATGACAAACATTACGCATATGTAGGCCAAAAATAAAAAATAAAAAGTTTTACTACGATACAGGTATTGTATGGACACCTGTATAATAATATAACTTTTTAATCATAACGATACACATATACAACCAAGAAGGTTGAACCTCTACTTTTAAAAAAAAGGTTTCAATGAACAAGTCCGCGGCGCCGCAACACGCACGCGCAATCGATGTTTGCGCCTTGGCGCCAAAATTTTACATTTAAAAAAAATTTCAATATTTAAACAAAGTTTTGTTCTGTTTATAAAATAAACTAGTTAACAGTATTGAAAATAACAGAAATGAGGTCAACATCAACATACCCTCTCCGAATACCTCCAACAACGCTTCCTGTCCGTTTCAAATTCAATTTCATAATTGTAATATTCAGAACTAAAAAATTTGTACTAGAAAAATAAATTTGTTGATATTCAGTGGCTTATTTGCAATATTATTGTATGTATTATAGTATGAGAGTAGATAAAGTAGTGTATGACACTGTACATAACTTGGTCTTATAACTCACGTGTTATAAGAACCCTTATTATGCAACAGTATCATACACTACTATTTTGTTGCATTAACCCGTGCTGAGGACAATTTTAAAAACCTATTCAGAGGTTTAAAATTTGTGTTATGTGAATACTTTCGAATCTATGTTTAAAATTAACTAAAAATATCTTTTGTCTCTTTTAATCTATCCAACCCCTGGAATAGCGAGCTGGACATAGAACAGTCTTCCCTATCACGCCAACCCTCTGTCCCCTGCCAAACTCGTCCATTCCTTTCAGACGGCTGTAGTAATGACATGGACCCGTCGGGTCGCTGGTCTGCCTACTGGTCGTATAAAGATAATACAAACCAACGCAGTGGCAGTGGCGATGGCGATGACGATCCATAGATCAATTTTAGTGATAAGGCCACCATCTGTACTCTTAGGTTGTGCAATTTCCATTTTTATGTACAATCCAACTCCTTGAAGGAAGAAAGATTGACGAAGCAAATATATCGAGCGAGTGTGGGTGGAAGGGCCGGTAAGGCACGACCCAGACGGACATACTTCGACCAGATAGGGGATGTATTCGCAGAGGGCCAGATAAAAAGTACCCGAAACCGGCGTGCGTGCATGCAGCGACTAATGAATGTTGAGGGAGCGAAAGGATCGTAGCAAGTGGCAGTCCCTCGTCCTTGCCTACCCCTCTCGGATACAGGCGTGAGTTTATGTATGTATGTGTATGTATGTACAATAAAGTGTTCTCTATCTATCTTTCTACACGTCATTTACTGCAGTAGTATTTACATGGACCTATGTATGGACCGCAACCATCACCGCCACCGCGTTGGTGTGTTTCATCCCAAAATCATTTCATTCGTTTCATTGTCAAAATAAATTACTTACTTACTCAACCTCGGCCACTTTGTGAAAACCTAAAGACAGCGCTCGCAATCTAGCGGCCATCTATGTAAACTTCACAGCGCCGATGTCATGTCGTTAAATGTCAAAGTCAAACGCTTCTTCTTGGTTTCTATAGATGGCACTGTTCTCGAATTCGATCTTTGTTTAATGTTGTATAGATAATGGTACGGAACCCTCCGTGCGCGAGTCCGACTCGCACTTGGCCGATTTTTTCCTTAGCAAAAGCAGCCTATATACGTCCCACTGTAGGGCACAGGCCTTCTCTCAGAGAGAGAGAGTATGGGCTTAGTCACCACGCGTGCCCAGCGCGGATTGGCGATTTCAAGCACTGAGGCGTGTGAATAGCTCAAACACTCAGGTTTTCTCACGATGTTTCCCTTCACCTTGAGAGAGTGGTATCACTAGTGTGACTTCACAAATGTGCATAACTTAGAAAACAAAGTCATAGGTACATGGCCGCGCTGGGAATCGAACCTGGGCCTCTCGCTTCGGAGTCCAATGTTCTACCCACTAGGCTACCACTGCTCCTCGTCCGGTTTTTTCCTTACCTCCAGCAAAATATCAATCAAATAAAAAAAAAACAAACGCAAATCTACAGTTTATTAACAATGTTTCAATTTGGGTGCAGGTGAATAACACAAAACCAGTTTCAACTCATAATTGCATGTTGAGTAGGTATATAACAACATAGAATGAATAGTCATCATGACACTACTAAAATGACCTTCCATAAGACTAGTCTGGTGCTACTCGTGAGTGTTTGTTCAGCCGTTTTTTCCTGGCCTCTGGACGACCATGGTGCGGACAACAGTAAGTGACTTTTTATTGGGTATAATTAAAGGCTCGCCAAAGTAAAGGTTTTTATGAAGAGCCAAGTTAAACTGATTCTAAGTTAATTAACTTTACATATCTCTTGCTCTATAAGTAGTTACTTACTTCCCTGAATGCCGGGGTGTATGGATATCATAACAGCATAGGTTTCAAAACATACCATGTAATGTTAACATAGGTTTTGGAATTTGAAAAAAGAACTGTCATACTCATACTGCAAGAAGAATAGTTTTTAAAAGTTAATATTTTTTTTCTCGGTATCCATTATTTACTCGAATCGGAATCGAGACAATTTATATTAGAATTTATGAAGATTTTATTTTAAATATCGAACTATTTGTTTCGCAGTCACATCGTATGTTAATTGAAATCGATTTAAAATCAAACTGGCCAGCACGATTTGACGCGCTTGCGTGCCATAAAATCGTGAAGAGTAAAAAAGTCAGTCGACTAGCTAGGCGCGAAAGTAAATTGTTTTCGTGTTTTGGAGTTTTTTCTCAAAAGTCCTGCTTTCTTGTTTTTTTACTTACCTCACAATCGATATGTAAAGCAGAGTGTTTACCTCGGGTGTAAGCATCAATTGCATACTCGGGCTAATTAGCGCTCTCGCTGCGCTCGGGCGCCAAAAACCTCGTATGCAATTGATGTCATACAGCCCTTGGTTAACAATTTACTATTACTCGAATACATACCAACAAATACGTCCATTTAGGCTTCCCAATAATTAAAAAACAAAATGTATAATTGCTCACCTTGCAAAATGTGATAGAATATCCTAACAGACATCCGAAAAGGAGGGTTCTATTGGATGGGGAAAACACAGAAATCGTGAAAAAAATATCAGTTGTCAAATACTAAAGTTACCACCCAGCGTTTAAATATTATGGAAGAGCTGATACCCCTTTAGTAATGTTGCTTGTGTGGACGTGTAGAATATCTCATAACCAGTTACGAAAAGTCAGTAACAACGCTGACCGTATACGTATGTGGAAAAAGAATGCCTTCATCGTTACTGGCATCGTAAAAAGAGTATTTTTTCCGCTTCTGTTACGAAAGGTCAGTTACGATGGTGGCTGAAGTGGTTTGGTAACTCCCTGCCATTAATTTGGACGAAAAATTTAAATCAAAATTGATTATTGGAAATTTTCAATTATTTGGATGTGGCTTTATTATCGAGACTAAAGAAACGGCTTTCAAGTTTTGCTTTATTTCAATAACACATCATTTTATATATTTGTCTTTTTCACGCATAAGAGTTGCAAATGGTACTAAAATGAAGCGAGAAAGAAAGAAATTCTAGTCTTGAAGTATGTACACTAAAGACTCGGCAGCCGATCAACCATTTCATTTTTGTTGCAAAGTCCGTTCAGCAACTGGGTAGAGTGCTAGTATGTAAAACATGTGCTATCAGCTGTGTAATGCATCTTGTATGTATCTGTGCCCATGTTAGACACATGGCTCTAGAGTTTCAATGATATACAGTGTCTAAATTAATAATTTCATTGAAAAAAATACTTGAGTATCTGTCAGTGTCGCTTTTGTGAGAAACTTTAAGTAATAAAACGATTCTTAGGTATCTACTTAAGTTTCATTGTCCCTTCAAAAATCGACGGTTAAACTATCAGCAGAGAGCGTATTCTTGAATATCATCGTGTCACCATAACATTGTAATTTATTTACCATTTACTACAAAACTTGGACCAGCGTTGCTAGCAAAACATACTACCATGGAGTTGTAAATTAATTTGCTGTGGGTAAAAATAATTAAGGCATCCCACGTAACAAAAACTACTTAATTACAAACACATTTACATTAATATTATACAATACAGAGCAGATGAAGTAAAAGACGATCAAATATGAAAATATCAAGTGCATAAAAATATTCTTAAACTAGTGGCGCCTCCCTTATAAAGAAAGTTAATTTGAATCATTATTACTAGTGCATGTTGCAAACTTACAGTCTTATTTATAAAAAACACGATTCCTTAAAACGCCGATTAAAATAGTCTGAGATTTTACAAGGAAAATTCGTAACCTCAGATTAAATAAACTGGCTCTAAAGAGTGCTTTAGAGGAATCGTGTTTTATAAATAAGGCCGTAAATGTTATTTGTCTCTACTTCTCAACATAGTAATAAGTCAAGTATTTTCTAAGGTTAACACGAACACTAGGCATAATAAAAACTGAATTTGCACGGATATCTACTCGTTTATTTTATTTACATTACAATTTTTCGACGTTTCGGTACTTTTGCATGTGCCGTGGTCTTGGTAGACCACGTAGAGTCTACCTAGACCACGGCACTTGCAAAAGACCACGTAGAGTCGGAAAACTGTAAAATGAAAAAAAAAATAACGAGTAAATGTCCGTGCAAATTCCGTTTTAATTATAGTAATAAGTCACTATTTTAATCTAACTATTTTATCTTTTAACGCCCACATTTAGTACCCCCAAGTACTATGACAACATTGATTCCGATTAACGTAATCAGCTATCGAAGATATAAATACCTGCACTTAACCTCCATGGCTGATAGCGCACCGGATTTCCCACTGCCGGCCAGTTGGCATTTTCCCGGAATGTGATGACGTAATTATTTACATTTACCGCAGCATGATATCATGCTTATGTTCAGAAATACCATGCATATAAACTGGACTTATTGAAATATCCTTATCTCTACGAACAAACTATTAACTATCCCATCGTATGAAACAGCTGATAACTTTTTCGCCATTTCGAAATTATTCCCGTAGTAAAAGTTGTTCGTACCATCGTATGTATGAATAGATCCCTCTTTACTCCGTTTCCTTCCGTGGATGTCGTAAAAGGCGACTAAGGAAATCAATTACCAGGAGACGGGCAGCAGCGTCTTCCTGAGATTCCAACCGCGTACTGCGATCGCTAACCCGCCTGCCAAGAGTGGCGATTATGGTAAAACCCCTCATGGTTATGAAAACCACGAAGGAGGCCTATGTCCTGCAGTGGGCGTGAAATGGCTGATGATTATGATTATTATTCGTTAATATAACATTAATTGCATACAGGGAGTATCAAAATAATCTTATACAATTTTGTTTGTATGTAGTATAACCACAGTATAAATAAAGAGTATAACTGTAAGGGTAAGGGAAGGCATTTAAACGGAAAGGAATGAACATTAATGTGAGTAAGAGAAAAGTAATGGTGTTCGAAAAAATAATGAAATGACAAGGATTAGAGGTGAAAGAGTGAAACAAGTGAAACAGTTTGTCTATTTGGGGAGCCTCTTTACGAGGGATGGAAAGTGTGGAGGTGATATAGAAAGAAGAGTAAGAGCTGGAATGTATGTAAATGGCGCCTTGCACTCTTTAATAAGAGGCTAAAACATCTCTAAAAGAGCTAGATTGGCTACCCATAATGGGGTGCCGGCACCAACACTTATATATGGTAGCGAGACTTAGGCATGGCAAAAGAAGCAAGGAAGTAGGATTAATGCAGTAGAAATGAGGTCCTTGAGAAGTATGTCTGGTGTTACTTTGAATGACAGGATACGCAATAGTTTGATTAGAGAACGTTGTGGACTGAAAGAGGATGTAGTGACTAGAATTAAGAAAGGAATGTTGCGTTGGTTTGGACTTGTGGAGAGGATGAAGGAATAAATATTGACGAAACAAATATTTCGAGTGAATGCGGGTGACAGTCCCTGGTCTCTGCCTACCCCTCTGGGATACAGGCGTGAGTTTATGTATGTATGTATATAAGGGTGGTCCATTGGAAACATAGTATTCCCAGCGGCGCATTAGTATGATACGTATTGTAAAGCCCAAGCAAAGTAAATAATGAATTACGTAACTCATTACGTGTAAGAACGCTTTCACATTTCGAGAAACGTCAAGTACTCACATCTCGGGATCGAAACTTTAATTTCCCTATAGCTAATTGTGCCTAGCAGTCAAGGATGTTTTAGCCAAGTGTTTGGCGTTTACTTACGATAGATTACTTTTGTCACATCATCATCAGCCATTTGACGCCCACCGCAAGACATAGGCTCCCTTATGGTTTTCATAAGCATGAGGGGTTTTTCCATAATCTCCACGCTTGGCAGGTGGGTTGGCGATCGCAGTACGCGGTTGGAATCTCAGTAAGACGCTGCTGCCCATCTCCTGGTAATTTATTTCCTTAGTCGCCTTCTACGACATCCACGGGAGGAAATGGAGTGACGCTATTCTTAATCCGGCGTCACACGGAAATTGTTTCTTTTGTCACATGAAGCTGACAAAAGAAACAATCGGTCACGTGCGAGTCGGACCCCCGTACTAAGGGTTCCGTACTAGCAAAACATGCCGTTTCTTTCATTTAGTTCAGGAACCTTAGGAACCCGACTTGCACTTGGCTGGTTCTTATTGTTTGTTAATAATCACACTTAGACACTTGCAAGAATTTTACCAATTTTTTTTTATATTTTTTTGGAGAATCTGCATTAATACATATTCTGTCAAAATGGCCACTTATTACGGTTCAATTAAAAATGCTCTTTATACGTCAGACATACAGACACAAGTTGTAGGCATGTTAAAAGCAAGATCTTTTGCTACAAAAACTAAAAATTACATAGCAAACAAACAAATAACAGTTATTTGCTCAAGCAAATTAATTTAATTGACCTAAGCATCGCGTCCAGAGATCTCAAATTTTATTACACGTTAGTTTATTATCATCCATGTAATTTGAACGTAATTACTTCGTGAGAAAAAACTACCACGATTTCAACGAAACTCGTGTTAACCATTTTTAGGGTTCCGTCTGTCTGTCTGGCTGTCTGTCACCAGGCTGTATCTCATGAACTGTGACAGCTAGGCAGTTGAAATTTTCGCAGATAATGTATTTCTGTTGCCGCTATAACGAAAAATACTAAAAACAGAATAAAATAAATATTTAAGGTGGGCTCTCATACAATAAACTTATTTTTTTGCCGTTTTTTACTCCATAATTTTGTTATTTTAATATTATTGTTAATTGAAACTAATATTAATAATTATTAATCCACATGCATGTAAAACAAGAAAACATCTTTGATGTAAGAATAAGAATAAGAAGTAATTTTTACTTTACTTTACTTTACTTTATATTAATAGCGGCAACAGGTAGACGCTTGAAATATTCTCAGATTATTCACTTCAAAAATAAATAATTAAAATAAAATAAATATTTAAGGGGGTTCCCATACAACAAACGTGATTTTTTGCCGTTTTTTCTCGATATTTGTGTCTAATTTTGTATAGATAATGGTACGGAATCCTTCGTGCGTGAGTCCGTCTCTTTAGTTACGTGCAGTCGATAGTTATCGGTACTGATATGCACTTCCTTTCAAAGTATCTTGTAACTGAGTGCAGTGTAAGTATTATGTATACATTTCAAGTCGACGTGCTTTCAAAGGCTGACTTGCAACTTGAATTATTTTGTTTAAATTTTAGGCTTGAGTAAGCCACGTTTAAAAAAAAAACGCAGTCGCCTCTACGGAAATAAACCTGATAGTGTATTTGCTAAGCAAAAAGTGGGTGGGTCTATCTCGGGTTACACGGCCGTTGTTTTAACAAGAAACGTGTAATGCAAGCGTTAATTTTTAGCTCAAACTGCGCAATGTGTTACTCGGCACTGGCGCTGAGTAACGCCTACGTTGTTCTACTTAGCGATTTATAAATGAATTGCACACGAAGCGTAGTTACACGGTCACAGCTCTCGCCCAGGTGACATGTTTTCGTTGCAAAAAATATTTTTGTTCTTAAACTCCGCTTTGGATGGTCAGAGCTCAGCTCCCGTAGACAAGTTCGATATGGCTAATTCGCGCTTGTTTATTTGATAGTACGTATAGTCCATGTGGTTCACAAAATTTTTTAGTTATTTCGTGCATGTCAACAATTCAGTCGTTAGCCTTAAAATTTGGAAACTATTACTATTTAATCCCGGTGTTGGTTTTAACCATATACGGTTATGTCATACTGAAGCCAATCTAAATCTACTTTTTATAAAACCTGCATTAAGGCTGCTTGTGCCTCTCCTTACTTAAGTAGCAACTGAAATTGATTTTTTATGAAGAAGCATAGCATAGCCGAAAGCATGAAAAGCATGTGGCCGAATCAAATGTAGTATGTATAATTATACGAAAATACCTTCACTATTCTAGAACTGCATTGCATAACCATACTAAAGTATTTCATCAGTGATCTTCTCAAATGTGCACCTGAGACATTTTAAATCTAGCCACTACTCGCCAATCCGCGGTGGCATGGCCAATCCGCCATGCCATCTCTATCAAACCTGTGCCCTGCAATGCTACGTTAATTAACTGCTTGAGTAAGTATGTACGTACATGCCACCCGTCCGTTGCAGTGCCCTTCTCTTGCCCGGCCACCGAGGTATATTACAAGTGCTCCCTGGAGCAGTGCTACACGGTGTGTGAACATCTCAAGCTCCCGCCCGCTTGCCCAGCTCTCTCGCCCGGCTGCTACGCACCGGCGTGTCTATGTGAGGGAGACTGGCTGAGGCATCAGAATGGAACTTGCGTGCCTTTTGACCAGTGCTAGAGTGAGTCTTCTTGATAAGTCCGTTCTGTTCGAGCTCTGTTTTGTTGTTCGCCTGCGAGTTTTGATTCGCGTAAGAAGTGTCCTACGTTAATATTTTTTAAGCTTTTTGAGTTTGAGTTAAAAACGTATAAAAAGACATTATACAATTGTGTAGTAGTAAGTTGCATGTAAACGATTAAGTGCGTAACTCCTCCCTACGTAAGACAAAACAAGTCTTGTTACGGCACTATAATATGAAAAAAATCGTCCGATATGATTAGCTCAGCTATTAGATGCTTACAATAAAATTGTCGGCTCGATTGATAACATCAACAACATGACACCATAATTTAAGGGGCTCCAGGGAGTAACACTTGCGCCACCGAGGAAAAAATCATATCTTTTTTACAGATCAAATTTGCAAAAAGTGTGAGTACAATCTCTCAATCATGTTAATAATGATTTTTAGGACCCATGGCTGTGAACCTAAGGCAAAAAACCTAGGACAAGATAGCATTAACACCAGAAACGGCCATTTTTGGCATAAAATGATGTCTGGTCCCAGGTTTGTGATCCTAGTTTCTTTGTCGTGGGTCCTAAAAATCACTGTTAACATGATTGAGAGACTGTACTGACACTTTTTGCAAATACGATCTGTAAAAGATGATTTTTTTTATTGGTGCCGCGCCGCTAGTTAGCTCACTGGATACCCTTAAGTCGAGTAACCGAATGATAACTATCTAAAATTACAAAGCTATCGTGTTGCGGCCGTTTCCGCAGACCTCGCGCTTCGTGCAACTGTAACTATGTAAACAGTGCATGGTTTTTCCGACTGTTTGGTATTGAAAACTAATAGCATGGGTAATTTAAAAAGGAATAACCATTTGCCTCTCGCTCACACAACGTAGGCGGGAAAATTACATTCATGAAATAAGACGCAAATAGTTGTCAAGTCCTACTCTTAATTTGACGGTGTTAGGGGAAAGTAGTACGAGATGATCCCCTTAAGCAGAAATCTCTGTAAAATACATATTTTACAGGGTAAACCAATAATACAGGCGATTAATACTAGTATATTTATCAATCCAAATTTCCTCATACTCAAAACCAGAAATAAATTGAGGTTTGGTTAAAATATGTCTTTTTTTAAAAAACCTTACATAGTAATCATCTTGTACACCCCCATGGGTAAGATGATCCCCCAGGTAGAGGTAAGACGATTCCTATGATCATCTTACCCCCGAGTTAAAATATTTTTATGAAGATTAAGGTTATTAAAAAGAAAAATGAAAAAGAAAATATTCTTTATTTAAAATCGTCATACATTTTACTCATATTTTTAGTTTTTAGTTAGGTAAGGTAATAAAATTAACAAAATCAACAGTTTAAAAGTCACAAAAATTAAAAACGAAAAGAAACAGTCTTCTATGTTACATATTAATTTGTAGCAGTTACATTAATCATTACGAGATCAATCTAAATATTGTGTTCCTTTCTTAATACCTAATTAAGCGAAGAAATTGTTCAAAAGCAGCAAAAAAAATTATGAATTTATAACGAATAAATTATAAATTTAAACGCTTTCTGACAGGTGCTGTGTTACATATATCACAAATAAATTCACCAGCGTCATCACCCTCTATCCCAGCACATGCTTCATGCCCCCATTTTCCACATGCACAACGTTTTATCCATCATTCACCCTTGGTATCACTTGAAAACTTTTCTGTGCAGTACAGACACTCAGTATCATCTTCTTCAGATTCAGATCTGTTATATGAAGTTTTCTTTCTTTTATTTGACTTCCCTTTACCTACTCCTTTGCCTTTCTGTGTTTTTTTAGGTGTAGTCTTTTTCTGAATATTTTTATTCTCTTTTTCTGTTTTTTTGCTAGTGTCTTCCTGTAAATAATTCTTGTACGGTGTGCTAGTTAAAACAGTCACATGAGTGGTTTATTAATGAAGGAGAATTGTAAAAACAGTCTTCTTTCCTCCTAAATATTTTACAGAACCAACAGCTATTTTATTTTTTGCTTTAACCCTTCGTTTTAATGACATTATGGGCACTAAGAATTGTTTACTTGCTTTTTTATGTGCCATGCCATTTTTCACGGGTGTCATTGATTCCATCAGGTTTGTCTAAAAAAAAACTTTGTATAAACTTAGAATTATTGAAATAAATGATAGACTAGAACTACCCTGAAGACAGACTTAAGCACAGACAGGCTGAAAAATCGAAATGGGCGGCGACTATTGTTTACAAATTCCATATTTAAAATTAAACAAAAACTGGTACAAGATGATCCCCAGGGATCATCTAGTACATATAAAAAGGAATCATCTTGACCCAAGTCCCACTTTTTCATTTAATGTTGGCTAACATAACCTAAAAGCACGCGGCTTTGTTCACGTGGCCCAAATACTAAAATTAAGCATGGCAGAAAGTCTCAAACACAAAAGTAATTAATTTAACATTGTTTGAATAAAAGTAATATAAGCTCAAAGTCATGCCTACCTTAGATCAGCCGTACACAATTTTTATTATTTCTCGTCAAAATCGACGTATCGCTCACGCCGCCATTACGATTTGACTAAGGCGGGGGGGTGTCCTGAGCTATGTTTTACCAGTGAAATCAACTAGATGACGTTAGTGGTTTCAGCACAATCGCAAAGGATCATCTTACCTCAAGGGATCAACTCGTACTACTTTCCCTATAGCTAACAGCAAAGTTAGTTAGAAGAGAATAAAAGTTACGCTTTTATTTTATAAACCATGAATTTTGGGTGGTTTGAAAACCACTAAATGAACGTGCCTTAACAATAGCTATCGAATACGCTAGTTCGTTTTTTTTTTTTTTTTTTAATAAGACACTTCATAAATATCTCGACGCAGACTCAAATGTTATAAGAACCATTAGTAGTCAGCCAGCCAGTTCTGATAGATGGAGAGGCAGTACTAACTATTCGCGATTTTTTTAAATTTTTTGTCACTAATTACATACCCGTTTATCGTGTGGTGCCGGATTAAGAATAGCGTCGTAGAAGGCGACTACGGAAATCAATTACCAGGAGACGGGCAGCAGCGTCTTCCTGAGATTCCAACCGCATACTGCGATCGCCAACCCGCCTGCCAAGCGTGGCGATTATGGCAAAACCCTTCATGGTTAGGAAAACGATGAGGGAGGCCTGTGTCCTGCAGTGGGCGTCAAATGGCTGATGATGACACAACCGCGGCTTACAAACCACCCAGATTTCAGCGTGTATTATACATGGTGTTTCAGAATCAATTCAACTATCTTTAATTATTAGGAAAACTCTGCGCTATGGAAAAAATATCACCTGTTTCAAACATCAATTCGCTAGAGCAAACATCAAAATTTTGAATGTAACAGAAGATATATTTTTCGATATTTCGCAGTTAGCCTCAGAATAAAAGTGCAGAAATAACAACTTAATAACGTTTTATTAGTAAGAAATAGCATTAAAACTGAAAACATATTTGGCCAAACTATTAATTAAATGTACTCAATTGTAACGCAAGTTGGCTAAATTAGCGTCGAGACTAAAGGGGCTGTCCTAAACCACTCACTTATTAACGTTGATGGCATAAATAATTAGTATCTTTACATCCGTAAATATATTATCTTGATGGAGCAGGTCCAAAAAAGATTTTTAAGATATCTGTATAAGAAAATGTATGGGTACTACCCTTTTCTATATCCAACCCTTTTTCTACAGGGATATCTTGGGTTTGATTCGCTAGAATTAAGGAGAAATTTGGCTCTTGCAAAGTTTGTCTTAAATATAATAAAGGGTAAAATCGACGCCAGCGACCTAGTCGAAAAGGTCGTCCGACTATTTGTACCTGATAGGTATCGCAGGGCGCGGAGGCACAAACTATTCGCCGAGATAGAAGCCCGCACCAACCAGTACCATCACTCGCCAGGCGCGCGTCCGCTGCGGCTACTCTGTGCCCTGCACGCTGAAGCACCAGAGTGTGATGTGTTTGCGGATGAGATTGGAAGTGTGATGAAGGTATGGAAGAGAATGCTAGAAGATGTTTAATAGGTATTGTTTAGTTAAAATATTGCAACGCTTTGGTGTTATTATATTACTGTTATGTTGCAATATTTATGTAAATAAAATAAAGAAATAAATAAATAAATAAATCCGTAGGAACGCAGTGTAGGTATATCGATCTATTACATTATTCTGATCATTTATGATAAATTGTTACAGGATACAACATGATTGACTTCCTGCTTCCACGAACAGACAACGAAAATTATCTGCCAATTTTTTATAATTTTACAAATTCGACGGTTATGGGGAAAACATATTGTTATTACTATTATTTTATTCAATAAATCTTTTGTATTATTAGCTGTCTTTCTGTAAGTACAAAAATCATCATCATCAGCCATTTGACGCCCACATAGGCCTCCTTCGTGGTTTTCATAACCATGAGGGGTTTTGCCATAATCGCCACGCTTGGCAGGCGGGTTGGCGATCGCAGTATGCGGTTGGAATCTCAGAAAGACGCCGCTGCCCGTCTTCTGGTCATTTATTTCCTTAGTCGCCTTCTACGACATCCACAGAAGGAGATGGAGTGACACTATTCTTAATCCGGCACCACACGGAATACAGTACAAAAAGTGCAGTACAAAAATACTACCTAATAATAGCTCCTTTATAGAGTTCCCGGAGCTATAAGGGTCTACTCTTTAATATAGTTAATATGGGACTGGCTCTCAATTTAAATGGCGACTTAAGTGAATTATGTCACGGCAAAGTCCTTAAAACGATACAAAATCCACAACACAAAAAACCGGACAAGTGCGAGTCGGACTCACCCACCGATGGTTCCGTACAAATTTATAGGTACTTAAATAATAGGGGTTAAAGTATGAAATTGCCGTTTTATTGCAATAGGTTCTTTGAATTGACATAGAATCTTCATGGTTTGAGGTTTTCGAATGAAACTTTTTTCAAATGGTTTCTATGATGTTCTTTTTTTAAAAAATGTGAAACATTTGAATATCGACTTTCAATTGTTTTTGTTATTCAATTTAGACAAGAAAGATGGATACTGCGAAAATTCGAGTGATTTTTGAATACGAGTTCCGACGCGGAACTAACGCGGCAGAAACAGCCCGCAATATCAATGCTGCGTTTGGAGAGGGGTCTACTAATGAACGCACCGTGCGATTTTGGTTTAAACGCTTTCGTGATGGAAATTTCGACTTAAAGAACGAGCCACGAGGAAGACCGCCCACACAGGTGAATAACGATGAATTAAGAGAGATAGTGGAAGCCGACCCTAGTCAAACTACCCAGGAATTAGCGGCATGGTTTAACGTTACCTTACCCACAATATTGACTCACTTGTGTCAAATCAATAAACAGCCCCGACTCATGAATCGATCTTCACCATTATTGCTCCACGACAACGCGAGACCTCACACAGCACGAGAAACCATTTTGACCCCTTTTTCGTGATTTGGACAATTATCTACGTGACAAGAAGTTTTCTTCCCAGGAGGCAGTACAAAATTCTTTCACACAGTTTGTGCAGTCTAGATCGTTGGAGTTCTATTGCAAAGGCATTAATGACCTTCCCATTAGATGGCAGCAATGTATAGATAATAATGGCAACTATTTTGATTAAATAGATTTGTTAAAAATTAAAAAAATAAACAATTTAGATTTTCAGTACAAATCGGCAATTTCATACTTTAACTATTATAAATAGTTCAGAAATCGAGTCCCGCCAATTTTTCCGAGCTCTTACCGAACTTCAAAGACTATCTTGTTATGATTAAATTACAAATGTGTAGTTTTCAGATTTTTTCGTGTACTTCTAGTATAAGACAATATTGCTTGCAAAATTTCACAGTTCTATGTTAACGAAGAGTACCGTATAAATTTTGATTCCCTTGAGTGTCAAAATACACGTTTTTTGCGGCATAAACAGCCGTATCTTTTTTTACGTTAATTTAGAAGTTAGATTTTTTACAGCTTTAAGGGTCTGTAGACCTAAGTATATTATGGTTTTAATTTCAACTCGATACCTGTAGGCGTTTCCGAGATAAAGGGTCTTAACAGACAGACGGACGGACGGACAACAAAGTGATCCTATAAGGGTTCCGTTGTTTCCTTTTGCGGTACGAAACATAAAAAAATACACACACTTAGACCAGATTTTTCAATAGTCAGGTAGAACTTAACTGGAGAATAAAACTGATGTTGTCACTGTCTTGTCGTATGATTTTAGACAGCGATAGCATGCAATTTATTCTCCAGTTAAGTTCTATCTGACAATTGAAAAATTGGCCCTTAATTACCAAAAATCTAAACCAATGTGCTAAAGTGTAATATGTGGAATTTTCCGAATACAATTTAGTTTGTCGAAACTATTTGCGATCGTAATAGATAACAATTCCTTTGAGGCGCATTTATTGTAGCCAATGAATCGAATAATTAATATAACATTGTCGTCACAATAATATTCCCTGGTGGCATAGCAGAGGAATTCACATATTGAATTAATAAGGCATATTATTTAATCAAGTTTCAAATTCATTTGAAATGTGTATCTATTGGCCGTTGGGGCGAAAAAGTTATGTTTGCTTTCATAAAAGTAAAACGTTAATTTCATGAGTAAAGTTTCCAATCACCTACATTATTTGTAATATGAAGGTTGCTTTATTTTTGATAATTTAGTGTATGGGCGGCACTAGAAATTAAAATATTTGACATTTCAGAAATATTTCAATTACTTTTTCAAATTACATCATCATGATCATCAGCCATTTGACGCCCACTGCAGGACATAGGCCTCCCTCATGGTTTTCCAAGCTTCCAGGTCTTGTGCCGCGCTCATCCAGCGACTCCCTGCCACCGTAACCAGGTCGTCAGACCTGCCCTGCCCACGCTGCGTCGTCCGGTCCGCAGTCGCCAGGACAGAACTCAAATTATATATTTAATACTATTTACGAGATTTAAGCATGTACATTTTACACTGACATTAAACCGAGACAGAGAATCATGATTTATTATCAGCCAGGATTCCACCCTCGTGAGAATTTTATCTACCCAAGCTAAATTAAATTAACACAACAATGGATCTGCTACGTACAATGGCCGAACCATGAGGCTAAGTGCGGAAATAATAATAGTTACTTACACACAACACAATCACTTGTCCTGGTCCCAAACTAGGTTAACCTGTGCTATGGTAACCAGGCAAGAACCTCACAAACATGGAAATACCCCCAGACTGAAAATCTCAGGTCTAACTAACTAACTATGGATCTGTTGTGCAGCCAACTACCTAACACCAAAACAGAATAAGAATCCCCCTCCAAGCTTGACAGCTCTAGCTCTTTAATCCACAAACAATCTTCCTGAACTTGGTTAACATAATACAGTCTCGCACTTGACCTTTGTCTCTAACCCTATGGTACCTAAGTGAAGAGGAGGCCTAAGATATAAGGTCCCGATGGGCGGAGAGGCATTTATTTAAAATGCCTACAAGACCTTTTGTGGCATCACCAGAATTCACCCAGAAAAATTACCGATCACTTTTTGTATTGGCCTACCACCAATAATACTACTCAGATCGCACCAGCCAAGGGCCACGTGTAGGGTAAGGCCAGTGCTTTCCCTGGCCATTCGTATTTGGGTGTTGAGCTAGTATCAACCATTACTAATTTTGTAAACCTGCCATGAATTATAAACCGTCGGCGAATACGAATGGAAAAACCTACGGATATGAGTAGCTTTAATCCTCCAAAATGTAAAGATGTATTAGCTATCGACTGTATGCCTGTATGTCTTACCAGGTAGGAATCTCCTTTGCGGCTACCCGATCTAGCTATCCCATGAATACCAAATTCTGCGTAAAGCATACCCGTCCAGGAATTTTCATTCTCATTTTCCGACCACCTAAAAATGCCCAACGAGTCAAATATTATCCTTTTCACGCAAATACGGTGCGGATTTCACGCTGAAATTTAACTGGAGAGTTCAACATGTAGTATATTCACACAGAAGGATATTTTTAGAAAGTAGTCTTTATACCAAGAAAGTAACAGCAATTTGAAGTCTACATAAACTGGAAGGGGATCCCCAGGCATTCAGTTTTAAATAGTACTTAATACTTTATACATTTAAATAATACTTAATACTTTATTCATTTATTTGCTTCTTACTAAGTAAGTTACAGTGTGAGCCTAAAAGGATGTTCTTTGATTTAAAAAATTAGTGGCCTACTGAATTCGACCCGTAACGTGATTTTCTTTCACCGTCAGCAATTGGTATCGCAACAAACTGCAAATAACTACAAATAAATGGTATTGGTATTTACAAATTCATAAATGTACGTAACTTAGGAAACAAAGCCAATGCATTTGCCGGGGTTCCAACCCACGACCTCTTGAATGTGAGGCAACTAATTTACCAATCGTTTGAGAAGAAGAAAAGAAGAACAACGTGCAAGTTATTAAAACACCAACGTTTATATGTTCCACTCACACGATGCAGAAAGTATTCACACGATAAAAAATTGTACCTACATTGTACACCGAGGGGAGAAAACGATCTTTTTCTGTTCGAGAGTAGGTATGTTCAAGCCCGATGCGCAGCGGAGAATCGAATCACGCTCGAGAACAGAAATAGAACATTCTCCCGAGTGATACATAGTTCTTTATACTACACCTACGAGGAAAATAAAATTATTTGGAATAATTAAAAGCGTACTGTAAAATTACTAATTTGGCAAAAAACTAAATTTAACAAAACAAAACATATTGCCGAGTTCGTTTTTTGCAGAAAAAGGTTGCCAGCCTCGTTTCATTCACAATCGAGTGCAAAAAATAATTCCAACCTCTTTTCTCTAATTAGCGAGAAAAGGTTGCCAGCCTCCTTTCAATCAAAATCGAGTACAAAAAAAATCCAATCTCTTTTTCTAATTAGCAGAAAAAGGCTGCCAGTCTCCTTACATTGAAAATCGTGAACAAAAATAATCCCACCTCTTTTTTCTAATTATTTGATATGAAACTTTTTTGAGATTTGACGTTTGTATTTTTTATTTCGCTGCTAAAAAACAAAAGAACGCTAGCAGGGCAGGAATGGATTTTCAAACAACATTGTTGCTCTGCCACGGAGGGCAGGAATGAAATTTCATATAACTCTCCCCACCCCACATTTATAAGAGAGAAATTACGAAGTTTGTAATCCATTCATGAACGAACAATCAGACACCTTCTGAGTGGGTGTGGTAGGAGTATAAATGTATGTGTAGCATTCAAGCGGTTTGAAAGCACGATGTCCACTATAGCACTTTGTTAATTTTATTATTTTTCAATAAAATCAGTAACACAATGCCAAGTATTACAAATTTTCAGAAGTGAGATCGCAGCACGACTAAAATAGCATGAAGCCAACTATTAGCATGAAGGGGTTGTTCAGTCACTTTTACTATCTACAATACTTTGATTAGCAAGGGACCGGCGAGGTTGGCGTGACGGTGAAGATACCTAGGCGCGTGCATTACCACCAATTTGTACAAGAGCAAATAGAAAACCGGCCAAGTGCGAGTTGAACTCGCGTGAAGATGGGCCGTCGTATAAGGTCAAAGTCGAACGTTTTTATTCAAGACGTGAGTTAACTACTACTAGCGCTATCTACTGGTGTTTTAGTGAACTATTTTCCGTTTGAGTTTACCACTTTATTTTCAATTGATAGAATTCTTATAGGTTTTTCTGTAATCTACAAGCAATGAATTATATTTTGTACTTTTTTCTAAATTTTAGGCTCAGTAGTTTCGGAGATCTTGGTCTTCTGTCGTAAATAAAATCAAAGCTATTTATTTTATAATAATAACAAAATTATATTTGAGATCCTCATAACGATTCCTTTCATTTAATATATGACGCAGTAAGGTTTGCAAAACTTTTTTTTTTTATTTCTAATTTGTCTCCTCCGATCGCCTCCGATCCTAATGAATTTAATATATTATTTTTTTGTGCTTTTGCACTTAGTACAGTAAACGACAAAAGTGTTTCTTAACCAAATTATATATCATATGTATCATACATGCATACATGCGTAAATTCACGACTTTTATCCCAAATTGGGTGGTCAGAGATGCCCTAAACATAAGCGTGTGGATGTTCCAAACATTATAAAAAAGCTTACATTACTTTGAACAACATCCACAAATATACGTACAAAATAAAAACAAGTTTTGCAAAACATTTTTATGCCTGCCAGTACGTTTGATTAAAATTAAAATTAAACCGACCGGGGGCCTCGGCCACGGGTGCGTCGACCACTGGGGGCGTAAGCCACAGACCCCCGAAAACGACCCTTATTTAAAAAAATGTATATTCTCTTTTATATTTCACATGTGTGTTTGGGTCATAAAATTACACCATCGTACCGAATTTCACTTCATTTGGTCCAGTAGATTTGGAGCAAATTGGCTGTGACAGACGGACAGACATACGCACGAGTGATCCTATAAGGGTTCCGTTTTTTTTTGTACGGTGTACCGAAACATAAAATCGAAAACATTTTATAATTAACCTGGGCATGGTGCGATCAAATGAATGAAGATTTGCCAAAGTTGCAATTGTGCTACTGATTGTCTTGAAATTAAATAAAAGTAACAACGTGGATAGTGGGCATCATGCTATCAAACTATCTAGGCATTGCCAACAAGTGGCATAAGACTGAGTTAAAATTCTAACAGCGCATATTCAGCGCTCACAGTGCTCCCGTTTAAATTGCTTCATGAATACAGAAGGGCAGTTTGTTCAGGCGCGTTTGTTAACATTTAAATCTTGACTAGGCCTATTGTGAGAGTGACCTAGTGGAACTCGTTTGCATAAGTAAGCAACGGTGGTGTGAACGCGACACAATGGCTTACCTCCGCCGGCCACCATTCGGAAAATTGGAAACTTTAGTGGCCTGCTATCTAGCATCGCTAATAATATAACATAACCTCACGCCTGTATCCAGGATCACGCCACAATCCTGACATATCTCTTTCGCTTCTCCAACATTAATTAGTCGTTGCATACATCCCTTATTTAGTCGACGTATGTCCGCCTGAGACGTCCCTTACCGGCCCTTCCGGTAAGGGACGTCTCAGGCGGACACTTGCGTCAATCTTTATTCCTTCATCCTCTCCATTGTCCAAATCAACCTAACATTGGATACGTACGCTGATGACAGCACCTTCACGGAGAGGTATCTGTTCAATGCACAGGCTGATGGAGAGTGCACCCGTGCTATGAGAGAGTCTAGAGGCTGTAACCACTTGAGGTAACGATAACCTAGTTAATTTGCCACTAAAACACAGGCGTGTCTCTTTACCGCTAAACGGAGTCCGTTCACCCTGACTCCGACTCTCCAGAATACATCTGTAGAGATGTCTGACCATTTAGAGCTATTGGGTATGAACATTACCTCCAATCTTAACTTCGGCAGTTCCATCGAGTCCAAAGGCTAAATTGCTGCCAAAAAACTAGGGGTACTCAATAAAGTAAGACAGTACTTCACCCTAAGGCAGCTTTTGGACCTATACCAAGCACAGGTCCGGTCTTGCATGGAGTACTGCAGCCACCTCTGGGATGGTTCAGCCAAGTACCAGCTTGCGGCTTTGGACGCGACTGAGCGCCGAGCTATCAAGCTAATTGGAGATGAGGAATTGACGAAGGCAAGATTACGGCCTCTGGAGCACCGTCGTAAGGTCGCTTGCCTTTCTTCTACAAGATGTATTTTGGAGAGTGTGCACAGGGGCTACATTAACTTATACCCTCATCCCTTTTTTCCATCGGATAACCAGACGGCCAGCTCATATGCACGCATTTGTCGTGGAAATTCCGCGAATTCGCACCAAGCGATTCGCGAATTCTCTTATATTAAGAACGGCAAATAAGTGAGACGCGTTGCCGTCGTTTGTTTTTTCGGAGATATATAACCCGGGTATCCTTAAAACTAGAGTCAACCGGCATTTAACAGGTAAACACGTAACATCTTAGTCCCCGTCATCGTTTACCATAAGGCGTGACTGGGGTCAAGTGTCAACCTGTCCTAAATAACAAAAAAATATTTCTCCATTCTAGTCATTACATCCCCTTTCAATCCACAACATTCTCTAATCAAACTTTTTGCTAAAACCGTAATCAACTACTCGCTAGTATTGTAAATGTAAACTATCCCTACGACAGTGGCCTAATTATACGCTCTAAATCGAGAGCTATAATACTTGATGTTCAATGGGAAACTTGCGTCTAACTAGATTGGAGTGACTTTGCTTTTATACCATAGAAATTAAAAAAAAAAAATTTTTTTTTTAAAATAAAGTTAGTCTAATAATAATAACATAAAACTCACTTGATTTCGTTTTGTCCTTCGACTATGAACGTTTTATTGTACATGCATAAAAACGTTATTTTACGAAATAAATGAAATATTGATAAACGTTTCATACGTAACGCTTATATTACGTTAGGGAGTGACGTCATAGTCTAAGGTCAATTTGTATGGCGTGTTTTAGTACCACGTCACTATAATGACTTTTCGACTGGTTATATTATAAAAAGTATTAGTCGCAGAGAAAAAAAAAACACGTTTTTTTACTTTTAACGTGTCCTCTCCTATTCTGTTAAAATATTTTTTAGTGCAAGTTCTCCATTCCAACAGCCAATCGCTTTTTTCACCTGTTGACAATGACAGGTGTTGACAACAATGATGTTTTCAATGACAAGCCACTGGAATTAAAACGGCTTATGAATTTAACTAGAATAGAAATAAAGTTTCTTAAACAAAAACCGACTTCGAAACACTACAGCATTAAAAGTTTAAAAATAATTTAAATAATTAGAAGATGTATACATATAGGTATTGTAAAAGTATAATTTGGAGTCGGTGCCCAAAATATATGTGCTGGTCATGAAACTGGGCACCGACGACAAATTATACTTCTACAATACCTACATGTATACATACTTCTAATTATTTCAATTATTTCTAACTTTTTAATACTGTAGTGTTTCGAAGTTGGTTTTTATGTTTTATTGAAAAAAAATATTTTTCAATTTTTACTGGGGGAGCGGGAGGATTAATAAAGAAGTCCCTTATAATCATAATTTACCCTACTTAATTCGTTGATTTAAAATTTGAAGTTCTAAATTTCCATCTCCGAAAGTCTTCACCAGAACATCACCAAATTAGCCTGGGACTACATTTATGCTATTTTATGAAACATATATTACTACTAAAGGATTGGTTCCATTAGGCCTTATTTACTGCTGTCCAATAAAGAGTTCCATTCTCCATCTCTGAAAGTCTTCAACAGATCTTCACCATATTAAAATGGGACCAATGGGACATTATATCTATTCGAACAAAAAAATAATTGTCGAAATCGGTTAAGATTTGGCGGAGTTATGCGAAATCATAACCAAAAAAAATATATATACACATCGAATTGATAACCTCCTCCTTTTTTGTAAGTCGGTTAAAAAATGCGCGTAGTTTTACTGTGATTGCTGTTATTCGAATTTAGAAACGGAATCGACGTCAAACTAAATAATCCAATTTCTTACGTTTTCAGAATGAACGCCAAATAATCCATAGGTTGTGTTTATGTTACGGTCAAAGCATAAGTTTAACCTTCGCTGTGTACACATTACAGTAGCGGGCCTTTCAACAACATGTTATTGAAATAACGCATTTAACATGAAAACCATTTCTGCTGTAACGATAATAAAATTATAATTAAATCATTTCTAATAAGCAAAAGTTTTCAATTGACAATATTTTTTCTTACTTAGGTATCATACAAATTTGAAGATTGGACGAAAATAAAAAAATATAATTGAGGATACAAATACAATACAAATACAAAATGTTTTATTAAAAAGAAAGACATTACAAACATGGTTTGCCTTGATCACCACACTAGACGTAAATCTATGCGGTGGTAACCAGGTGAAGGTTTGACATTATGATTATACTTGGCGCTTACCGTTAATGTTAGCTTTGTTACATTTTACAATTTAATCAAAGTTAAACTATACTCAACTCTAGTGACATAGTGGGGTACTAACAGAAACTGCGTATATAGTAGGATTAGTCAGTAAGATACATGAGACATGAGACTTTTTTAAAGGCTTTAGGTCTTGTTACTGGGGAAATTATTTTTAATGTGAATAACTTGTGTAATATTTGAAGCATGAATGGTCCGTGCTTTCAATTGTAATATTTTTATAATTTTTTTTGTGTTTATTTGGTAGGTCCGAGAATAGCTCGTAGGCTAATTAATATGGTGAAACGTTTGACGGGTCAGCTAGTAGAACTACAATTAAGTGAGTAAGTAAGTTATTAAACAATAGGTACAACATTCAGTACGTGAATGCAGTTTTACAAAGCTACATAGTGTCCTAACTCCTAAACTAGGATAACTTGTATATTAGGAGTCAGTTCTTCCCTTTTAGTGCAATAACCACTGTGGACTATTACAATTCTTAATTATAATGTAATTAAGTTTAAAATTACCTGCAATTCATGGTTTAATATGACAATTCAATGTATGTGGCATGGCTAGCCGATAAGCCCACAGATTAACAAGTAGTAAGTCTTGGCTACGCAATGTACAGCGAATTGTAATAATAACATTGTTGTTAAAGTTATTTATTGCACTATTTTAAAATTAAAAAGTACAATGGCTAACGTAATACTAATATAATCTTCCAGTTAACCTTAGTGTCGGTAAAACAGCCATAAACGGGGTAGTGCTTGGATGAATATAATAAACATAAACATAACTATGAAATACGGCCCAGGTAAGGCAAAGGTTTACATGATATCGACTGTACTACAACGGATTGAAAATGCTGGAAAAATTACAAGTAAAGTGAAGCAAAAAAAATCCGTAACATTAAAACGCAGCTAGCTCGCGTGAAAGTGCAAAACGTTCGCGTAAAATTGTCGATTTCTTTTAAGTTGTAACACTCGCTCAGCTAAAAGTTACACGGGCCATAAGAACTTACTCAGGCGTGTAATACCTACTGCCGATTTAACGCCACAGAGTCACTGGTCGTGTTTCTATAGCGAAAAGTATTTTTATGTCGAAGAGACGCAATCTTAACTTCATTTCGAAATTACTTACTCGAATTTTTGTTGGAAGAGTCCGACCAGGTTTTCCTCTGATTTGTAGAGCTTAATCATAGTGAGTAATGACTTATATATGATCTCTTGATTTAGACTTTCATCATAAGCAGCCTATACACGTCCCACTGTAGGGCACAGGCCTTCTCCCAGGGAGACAGTATGGGCTTTATCATCACGTGTGCCCACCGCGGATTGGCGATTTCAAGTGCTGAGGTATGTGAATAGCTAAGACACTCAGGTTTCCTCAAGATGTTTTACTTCACGTATTGGTACTATAAATTCACAAATGTACATAACTTAGAAAACAAAGTCATAGGTACATGCCCGCACTGGAAATCGAACCTGGGTCTCTCGCTTCCGAGTCCGATGTTCTACCCACTAAATTACCATCGCCGATTTGGACTTTGCATGATGCTTATTGGCGTAGGACGCCCACATGCTCGATGAACTGGCGGGTTCTCTGCCTTTTTGCAGAAACATTTTTGGCCGATTTTCATTTGGGAACTAACGTTTCGAAGAATATTATTTTGCGGAATAATCATTTGCCAACTTTTCTTATTATTATTTTTTATTTCCCAACCTCGCAGTTGCCAACTGTTTGTTTGGTTTGCTTTTTATAATGAAATTTTTTCAAAATGCCAACTTTTAAGTAGCGTATGTTTTACTTAGCGTAATATTCATTCAGTTTATTTATCATTATTATATTGGTAAGAAGGTTAGGGCAAACCTATAGATTAACCTAAAGGTTAGGAAAACCTAGTAAAATGGATAGAATTTTCCTAGCACTCGCCGGCCGCTGCCGCGGCACGCTCGCTTCGTTCGCTCGGCTCGTGCGTGTGTTGGTCACAGTTCTAACCTAACCTAACCTATAGGTTTGCAAAAAAAAAAAACTGTATTCAAATATCTATTTACGAAAAGGGAACTGTTATTCATCTAATAGTTGTTAGGCCTAGTAAAAGATTTGAAAAATAATAAATACCCAAAACGTTTTGTTTCATTATAATAATCAGCCTAACAACAATCCTACCAAATGAAACGTTGCCATACAAAAATTTGTAAATCGTTTGTTGTCAAAGTGAAAAATAGGTGAAATGTTGGTTGGCAAGTGATAATCAGCGTAACAATTTTCTGCGAAAAGGCAGGATCCCGTACTGGCGATCTAAAGCACATTGCTAGCAGTTTCTGGATGATGACGGCCAAGCACAAAAGGAAGTGGCGTGCCTTGGGGGAGTCTTATATCCAGCAGTGGACGAGGGGCTGATAATGTTTATTGAATAGGCATTGAACAAAATACCTGCTGATATTGTAGCTACTGAGGATACAGGTGATTCAAATTCGTTGCTAATATTTTAAGGGGACATTCGGTTAAGTCGGATGATGTCTTCTAGTGGACAGAGGGCCGTGGATGCAAATGGCAAGAGACCGCGAAAGATGGAGTGCTTGAGAAAAGGCCTGTACCCAGCAGAGGTAGGCCGATGATGATGAGAAGCTTCAAAAGGCAAGTTAGAGCACTTGTTTTCACAGAATAACTAATCAAACAAAATTTTTGATACTGTTGTTTTTGCAACTATTGCTAATATTACTACTTCTACTATTTACAACGTAATACTTCCTAGCACTTTGATTTGAGATTCACCGTTTCAATCCAAATGTTGGAATGTTAGTTACTTTAAAATCATTTGTGTTATTGAGTAACAGATTTTTTTATTAAATTAGTGCAAACATTTCGAGCTGGCTCTATAGATACCTAACGTAAATAAATAGTTAGATAGAGAACACTTCATTGCATAACCCGGTGAAACATAATTACACATAATTACGTATATACTTTCAGGCATCTTTGGACTTGATGCTTTGATCTACTGAAAATATAAATGTCTAAGCAATACCCATTCATGCCAAACGGAACTTTCAAACAAGTTTTGACAAACCACGTCAGAAATAGCAGAATAGGGGTGGGAACCAATGCGATTCCACATAAATTCTTTTTAAATACATGCCATTAACATAGCAGAATAATCATGGCGTATTTTACTGCTCGGACTGAATATGAAGCAAAATATGGAAAAGCTGGTGCCTTTTGTCACTCCTTTGGGAAACATTATGAAATCTCTTTGAACCGACGAGTATCGGTTTATCATAAATTTGTTTTACTATAACAAACCGACACGCCACGTTGAGGTTTGGCTCCCAGTACCGGACAAATAACGATCGCTAGTCACTTTAGAAGGAAAAATCAACCTTATTGTAAGAGGCTAAAGGTGCAGGCTACTCTGGACAGAGTCGAGGAAAATCCGAACCATTTTAAGATTTGACAAAGCACTGCGTTCCACAAACAATGGAAAGAGGAATCTGACAAAACGAGAGATAAAGATGAAATATAATTTTAATAATAGAGACAATTTTCTTCTGTGGGATTTCTCGTGCTAGCCCGCGTAGCCCAAATTTTCGGATTTTTTAAATTTTAAATATTTATTAGATTAGTCGTACGTATACGAATCAGAGGAGTGTATTAGAATAAGTCCCTGATCCACATGTGACTCATTATCAATACATGTTCGAACATACAACTTTCAAATTGTGGACGTGGGGGATTAGCAAAATGCGTTGTATGAACAGGACAGAACAGGGAAGTTTTCTACTGTGTTTCTTAAGCTAAATAATAACGTTTGTATCAAATTTACTCATCAACTTAAAAATGTATAATTTTAAAGAGGAAGGACTAGTGATAAGTCAGGATCGGCGCAAGTGGCAGTCCCTGGTCTCTGCCTAACCCTCCGTGATACAGACGTGAATTGATGTATGTATGTATGTGTATGACTAGATACTCTTATTAAAATTTGCATAGCTATCGTGCCAGTCTTAGACTGACAAACCTGATTTATCTCTATAAAAGCTTAAGGCCGGTTTGCACCGCTTCTTAAATGTCTTTTAAGCGACCATTTAAATTAACTTTTGTATAAAGATTATTTTCTTTCATTGATGCAACTTAACCTAAAAGTATCTAACTGTCTGATTCTATCGGTTTTATCTTTAGATGGGTTAAAACGTATGCGACAGACAGATACATAAGTATTTACTCTGAGAAATTTTCAATTAAATCTCTTTTCTGTTAGATTTTGATTCGTCCGATAAGTATTTTAACTATTTTGCTAGCTGTATATATTCTGCTCTATAAATTAAATGCATCATGCTACACCGGAATTATATACTGAGCAATGTTGTTCCATAACAAGCGAATCCCATCCGACCGTGCAAACTGTAGTGATATGTCCATAGTCCAAGCACTTTATTGTGAAAGCAGTAAAGATTAATGATCATTACTTTTGACGCTTACGTGATAGTATGTTGAGGAATTTTAAAGGCACTCTTCGCACAATTTTTGTAAACTATAGGCTATTCAGACCATGTGTTGGATCTAGTCTTTGTGCCAAACTGCAGATTAGACAATTAGGGTAAATATGAGTTTAATGCCAAAATGTTTTACTGCATAATCAGTATTATATTCTTTTTGTTGCACTAACCCGTGCTGTGGACAATTTTAAAAACCTATTTAGCTGTCCGTTGGCTCAGTTGGGAGAGCGCTGGCACGGTTAGCCAGAGTTCGCATGGGTGGAATTTTTAGCCTCTAAATGGGTTTTAACATAATAAACCTTTTTTTTGTTATTTCCTTCATTCTGTCACATCATTTTAAACTCAAAATTTAAAATTACGTCACCCCTTTCTAGATTTGTTTTGAATTTTCATTGCTACTTCACCTTTGGACGAAAATACTACTTGGACCAATCCACTTGTCATCACTTTCCTACAGTTTTTATCTACAGTTTAAATAAACACAGTTTTACTGGAAGTTTTTATTACATGGCCTTCCTTTTATTTCTGACACTATGTTATTTAGCAAAAAATTATCCTTATGATGAAGCCTTTCGATCGGTATGATAAAGCTGCAGGGTTATTTTTTTCTCGTGTAGCGGGTTCATTTCCCGGTTCAACCATGTAATTAGTTAAAATCCTATGAATGCAGTTTATAAATTTTTTTTAAATTAAAATAATGTCTTCTCTCAGTAAAATGTTCCATCTGCAATATTGAAGTTACTTTCCCTCTATGTAGTATAGCCGTGGGACGCCTTGTATATGAATTATTATTTATCAGCTGACTATGTAAACCATCGATGAATGCTTTAATGTGAAGGCTTAAAGTCTAATAAAAAATTGCAGCGATTACAACTCAGTCTACTTCTACTCGTAGCAAGTAACTATAATCTTATTCTGTCTGAACAGTCTTTGACTCTGGGCTTTCGTCCAGAGTCCAATTAGAACAACCTTTCGGAAATCAATCTGGAGGTGCTCAAGTCCACTTAAAGTTTCCCAATCACGCGTCACCTGAGACAATACTTCTTTCGAAAGTGGCTTAATTGGGAAGAGCCGTGTGGGAAGACGGTACAGGACCAGCTATTATTACAGAAGAATCATGTTAGTTAATTTCATTCACAAACTACCTCAAAAGTATTTATTACTTATTTTTAATCGATATTATTTTATTAATCCATAGTGTGGCATCCTATGTATGAAGAATTTAGTGTGAACCCGGATTTATGTCCCAAACTCTTACATTGGTGTGTAGAAAACAATTTCGTCGACAATTTCATCGTTGAAAGTGTCTATTTATTATCTAACATACGATTCCTGTCACTTCGATTTTTCACCGTCACTGGCGCTTATACACGGGCGGCACGTGTGCCAACTGCAGGCGATGGCAGCAGTCAACGCGTCGACGGCAGCAGTCGACATGCGTCGACAGCAGCCGACGACGTGTGCCAACGGCAGCCGTCGACGCGCCGACGGCAGTCGCCGACATGTCAGCGGATATTCGTCTTTAGGTGGTTACCTAAAGTAACATGCTCCAATAAAACATGTCGAAGACCGAAAAGTCTCTACAAAGCAAATTCTGAATTAGAATGGAACTGAGTCAATGATATTTAATCTACGAATAAAGAAACCATAGAAGTAGGTATTTCTTCCCGCAAAATTCACTCTCAAAAACGGCCCATGTCCTCTCGATTAGTCTGTAGCTATGAAATAAGAGCAAGATGTACTGTAGATTAAATCACTCTATGATTGGTTCATTCTGTGCGCCATACGTGACGACGTGAACGTTGAATGGGCGATAGTAAATGACAGCGTAACTTATGATTGGTTTTATACAACAACGTCAAACCATTGACTTCATGATGTATAACTTGTCGATATATCTAGGTACCTCGCAAGACGGCGGTCTGACAGTGGCAGGTGCGTAGATATTTTACCGGGTAATACTGAACTCGTTCCGATTGGTAACCCAATTGACAAGCCTTGCCCGCCTTCCCACAATTGAACGTGGACATCTATCTTTTTAACTATCACTACATTTAATCATGTATTTTTCAGAGTCTCAAACCAGACCTTCTGGCAAATTCGATTTTACAAAACAGTCGCCCTCTAGTCAGGACTCACGCCATCCGCTATTGCAAAGTTTATAACGACCCCTTCAGGAAACGTTGGATCAGAGTTCTATGATCAACATAGGGAGACGCTTGTTTGATTGTGTCAATAAGAATGGGTGGGAAGACAGGGATGCAACGGTACTGTTCAAAGTCAAAGTACAAGTAACAAAAAATAAAAAATATCCAACAACCCGAGTGCTGAGTATTAATTACTAAGCAGACGAGACCAACTTAGATACCTCGCTAGGAGTTTCATTGTTAAATTTGGGTCCCGCCTGTTGTTGGTTATATTTTATTTAAAATTTCTATTTTTGTCTCATTCGTGATTAGTTAATTTTTTCTTGGATTTGTGCTGATTTTTGCTGATTGCTGAATAACGAAATGATATAAATAAAGAAATAATAAGAGGTACAACGACTATGCAACATTACAACACACTAATTACACGCAACACTACTTCCCTGGTAAACTGAAGTTTTTATGAATTAAATCAATAGACTTTAGTTATACTGAAATTCTAATATATTTAATGTACAGAGCGTTTTTTCTTGTTAAGATTCGTACTTTTTTTTATCTGATGATTTGCTATAAATATTTATTATCGCCGTTCTTACACTATTTGGCTGTAGCTGATAATCAGTAAAATGTGTGCTTATAAAGTTGATTTTTAACGGATTATTATGTCTTTATCAAAAACACCGCAGATCTATATAATAATCCGCAGAAATATTTTTATATCATGAAATAAATGATGTCCAAAAATTAATGTAGCAAAATAAAGTGGACCAATATTGTGCTGTCGAATGTACGAGGAAATATTATTTCAAAGTCAAATTAAAAAAATTAAGATAAGATACGATAAGAATATTCTTAATTGTACACTAGAGCACACGACATAAAAATTTGAAAAATACACAGTACCATTGGCGGCCTTATTTTTAAAAGAAATTTCTTCCAGACAACCTTGTTGGTCCCAACCAAGTTGCTGAAGGAAAAATTAGACGGCAGAAAAATTCGTTCACTGTAAAAACAAAATGTTTACTTAATGAACGCCAAGCTGTTCGTTTCACAATCAATAGATTATGTGAAGAAGAAGCTAACAACGAAACTCCACATTTATTCTTTTCGAAACTGGTATTAAATTAATTAACAGAGTTTTCAACTTAAGGTTACACTAAACTAGACACAATAGCGTAACTTCCTAAAAATTGTTTACGTTCGTTATATTTTTTATTCGTAGCATATATGTCTACATCATGTCATGTTTTGGGTATTGTGCCGTTAAAAAAATGACTTTATCTATCTATATTTTATCTAATGTGAAAAATAATTGAATTAATCGTACATACATAAACTCACGCCTGTATCCCAGAAGGTGGGCAGAGACCAGGGACTGCCGCTTGCCACGATCCTGCCTGACAGATCACTTTCGCTTTCTCAACATTTATTAATAGTTGCATGTAAGCTCGCCGGTTTCGGGTACTTTTTATCTTGTCCTTTGCTAATACATCCCCTATTTGGTCGAAGTATGTCCGCCTGGGTCGTCCCTTACCGGCCCTTCCACCCACATTTGCTCGATATATTTGTTTCCTCAATCTTACTCTTTCAATTAATCATTGAGTTACAAAATATAAAATAATCTGTACCTCTCGCTCCATCAACATTCATTTGTCGCTCTTCGCTAAAAGGTCAGCGAATATTAAAAATAACAAAGCGAACATTAAAAATAATAACAGAAGAGGTCGTTCTTTTGCAGGTAAAAAGAGCATTTAAATGTAAATTAACACCTTTCTCCCCGAAGATAGTGCCAAAACACGTGTTTATGGAGCCCTTAATTTTGCTTAAAACAGAAATATTAAAATGTATACTTAGAGGTGTGCATTAGAACCTAAAACTCCCTCGGGTCGAGAATAAACAAGACTTTATTACTGTTTATACACTTGCCTTCACATCAGATATACGAAATAAGAGCTTATTGTGTACGCAATAGGAGCGAAAAAAGTAAGGACCTTTATACGTGAGTGTATTTAAATGTTTGGTACCTTCCTGAAAACTTCAGGCCTTGATAAGGCACGGTCGGTACAGTGAGCGACGGTGATGCAATGCTCTACCCACTGGGCTACCCGAGGTACATAAATAATATAGCCCAAACTTAAAAACTTTGGCCTTTGCATCTACGTAATGAGATGATTTATACAGCGTCCAGTGGCACCTTCACTCACACTAGATGGGTGAAGGAACCACTCGGACGCTGCAGTGCCTGGGACATTGTTTTTCTTGGGACATCGTGAGGAAACCGGCGGCTTGGTTGGCATATATTGACTTGTCTTTCCTGTGGGCTACACCGACTAAGCTGTCAGGATGGTATAGATGCTGGGCAAGCCTCTCCTTCTTCTTCGTCGTTCCCTTATGACTGGGGATCGCACTCATGTGTCGCTCGTTTCCACAGCGAACGGTTATCCGCCATGTGGACCGCCGGGTAGATAAATAATAAATAAAAAATTGTTTATAAAAAATCAAAGCACTGCAGATACGAAACATTGCAAACGTAGATGCTGCCACCGGCTGCCGCTTGCAAAACTTGCCAGAGGAAGAGCACCGACCAACTTGTCAGTGCCCTTCCTCTGGCATGCTTGGCATCCACCTGGCCGGTGATCATCAGCCTCTCCAAACTATGCATGGGAGAACGCATGATATATCCGAAAAAGCTGATAGCCTTTTCTTGGCAAAACGTAGATAGGCGTTTTTTGATGGGATGGGATTCTCAAAAGCCTTCACTTCCAACACCACATCTCAAACGCATTAGTTTTGCAGAGGTCTGGGCAAGCTTGCTTCATCCACAAAGCAATATCCTTATATTCACACACATTTGTAGTATATTTGAAGATATTTAACTAAACGCCTGGCCAGTAAAAATTAAGTGACGTACTAAATCACCGAATAGATCGCTCATCAAGAACAACAACTACGGAATGACACTTTTGCGAAATAAGTTAAGTATGTGACAATACTATTTCTGTTAATTACAATCAAATGACGCTACTTGTCGCAATTGCATTATGTACCAATTGATTAAGTTTCTGCACAAACGTTGTCAAACGGTTCTCCTGTCAAGTTCGCAAAAATGTAATCCTGTCATTGTGCACCATAAGTTCGAGTATCAGACAGATAAGTCACCGACTGTACCCGCTCTCTTGGTGTCCCAGACAAAATATTTTGCTTCTGCAATTTTCAATTCAATATTGAAGAACCTCTTGGCAAATGAAAACAGAATGAAAAAGTGCCTTCCTCGCGACAGCAAGTTTTGATTTTTCTATCTTTTGCTTGAAAATATGAAAGTCCTCATCGAACTCGCTAGCAGTGGGTCGTCTTTGTTCTCTGTGAAACTATTTATAAGAGGTATTTTACGAGATAACGTAGTCGTTGTAGTCTCTGGTATCGTAGATAGACAAAGTGACCAATCAGATGCTGTCTCTGCTCCACTACGTTACGGATGATTTTGTGACAACAATCTAAAATTCTGCCTGTCGATTGACTGTTGACCTGCCGCCGACTACACCTGGAACGCCTTCAGGAATTCGAGTTCTGTATCTTTGACACCTTGAATAAATAATTCAAGCGATGCAAGTTACTCGCACTGTACTTTCAATATTATATCTGTTCTGCACTTGTATATACTAGCAGTGTTACTTGTAAAACATGTCGATTCCTCTAAAAGTCCTCAATCATATTAGGAGAGCGCGAGTATTATAGGACAGTGTTTTTCTAAATAACATCTATATTTTCCGCCCCTACTAAAATAGAAGGTAGTTTTTAGGGGTTCGTAGTTAACAAGGAACTCTTATAGTTTCACCATCGTCTGTCCGTCCGTCAGTCTGTCCGTTCGAAGAAATTTTTTTATGATTTAATTATAAATGTATATATAGCTTTCAGATTTTAAGAGTTTAAGACTATAGTCTAAGTATTATAATACTTGCTAAAATTTATGGTTCTAGGTCAACGGAAAGTACCCCATAAATTTTGATTCCCTTGAGTGTCGAACTGGGTTTTCCGCCTATGGTCAAGGATGCGATTCGTCAAAATACCCTGCTGGTCAAAGGTGCCTTTGGTTAAAATGCGTTTGTCAAAAGTGCTATTCATCAATATATCCTTTTTGTCAAAGGTGCTTTTGGTCATGGTTTTAATTTCAACTCGATACCACCACGCGTTCCCGAGATAAAGGGTCTTGACGGACGGACAGATGGATGGAGGGATGGACGAACGGATGGACGAAAGCGATCCTATAAGGGTTCCGTTATTCCTTTTGAGGTACCGAACCCTAAGAAATAGGCGACCAACTTATAAAAGGAAAATGAAGTTGTCACTTCTGTAAAACAGACGAAAAACCCCTCTTTCTATGAAACCCTATACTGCGCATGCCCGATGTACTCGGCCGGTTTTTTTTTAACAATTAAGGAGTATAGTGAACAGGCAGGTATCGTTACTTACGTTCGAGTTCTATTTTAAACTTTCCAGACTAATAAAGTCGTCAAACTATCTCTACAAAGAAGCAATTTCATGGAAATATACATAAAACCTCAAAGTAATATGAGAAATTTGAGATTAAAATTAGTTCGTGCCGGAGCATTCTCTTCCGAGTTTCAATCATACCGTTATCTTGTCGATCGTGCATCAAGTGCATGACTTTTCTTCTAAAAGTGTCACTTGGGTCGATGGTATAATTTAGTAAACGCTCCAAGATCAATCTTGATGATGATGATGATGATTTCCTCCTATCCCTTATCAGGGACATAGGGCTCGTAGAAGGGATCTCCATTTCTCGCGGTCTTGTGCGGCAACTTCTAACTCGTTCCAATTGAGTCCCGTTGAGGCAGCCTCTTTCTCAACGGAACGCCTCCAGGTAGTACGAGGGCGGCCCGGCCGTCGCTTGCCGGAAGTTTGCCACGTTAGACTCTGTTTGGCCAGCTGGTTGTGGGGTCTTCTCAAGGTATGTCCAATCAATCTTGAGTGCGCTGTAAATATGCTATTCTACACATAATGCATTTTTACATTAGAGATCGGTCTCTTGTTGAGCCAATCCGATCCGATCAAGACTGAACTTAAGTGTACTGTTAATGTGCTGTTCTGTACAAAACAGCACCTTGACAGCACACCCAAAGTCGGTTTGAAATTTACAGCGGTAAAATGAGCGTTTTATTTATATGGATTTCACGGAGTAAATATATTTATTTTTGTGGTAATTGCAACAAAAAAAATGACTAATAATTATAATATTTTTGTGATTTTGATACGGAAAGGGCAATAAAGTAGATGTGATTTATGAGAAAATTCCCTACAGCTCTGTGGGAAAAATCAAGTGAAAATAGTTTGTATCGGAAAATAAGATCCGTGCTTTGAAATCATTGACTGTACGCTATGGGTTAAGCTACGGATTAAGTACGTCCTGGCTTACGAAGTTTCAGCATCTAAAAGTAGATGGATATCTACCATCAACTATCTTCTCAGCTAATATTTGCTCATTTTCTCGCAGCAGAGACTTTCCAAGTGACTGATAATTGTTTTTTTTTTCTTTGTTACCTTTTGAATCGTAATTTAATATTTTATGCTGTAACGTTGTTAATGTATGTGTGTGTTTCTGTTGTTGAAATAAATGGTTTTCTTCTTCTTCTTTTTCATTTTGATCCGGTATTATTTCCATTTCGAGAAGAGTGAGTATTTACTGTGTTTTTGTTTCTATGCCGCCGGCGTTATATTATTATTGCTTCCAAGTAAAACAAAATAGTGGGCCATAGAAGTCTCTTCTGTGTAGCGTATATAATTTTTGCTGCAAGAGTTAAGCACAAGTTCATAGATGTATTGTCTAACGAAGAGCAAGAACTTAGGACAAATATTTAGTAAAATGGCTTTAGCCCCACAATTCAACATACATACTTACATAAACTCACGCCTGTATCCCAGAAGGGTTGGCAGAGACCAGGGACTGCCACTTGCTACGATGCTGACAGATCACTTTCGCTTCCTCAACATTCATTAGTCGTTGCATGCACGCACGCCGGTTTTGGATACTTTTTAACTTGTTCTTTGCTAATACATCCTCGAAGTATGTCCGTCTGGGTCATCCCTTACCGGCCCTTCCACCCACATTCGCTCGATATATATTGATATATCGATATACTGTTTCGTCAATATTTCTTCCTTCATCCTCTCCACATGTCCAAACCAACGCAACATTCCTTTCTAAATTCTAGTCACTACACAATTCAACTCTGTACAATAGAGGGCAATGGCAAAGATAGCTATGTCATTGTCATCTTTAACTGACTTATACAGTGTGTGGCAGTAACAGTAACTTAATTAGATAATATTATTTAGTATAAACCACTTATATTATGAGACCAGCGCTGAAATTGCGAAAAAAATAACAGCTGTTCAGCTCGCTGGACCAAATATCAAAATGTAGTACGGATCAGCGGATTTTGGATCGGCGACCCGGTGCAAAAACTTGACATTGGCGCCCCCTGACCCACCAACGCCCAAAAATACGCTTAACAAATGGACTGGGCGCTGTGATGCACTAAGTTCCTATATATTCTCATATATACCTACCCTTTTAGAAAAGCTCTTACCTTATGTTACTCATTCATGTAAGGATGTACGTGATTTTGGCGTCGCCTTAGGTAAGTGGTAGCCTAGTGGTAGCCTAGGACTCGGAAGCGGGAGACCCAGCTTCGATTCCCAGTGCGGGCATGTACCTAAGACTTAGTTTTCTAAGTTATATACATTTGTGAAGTTATAGTAGCAATACCATTCGCTAACGATGAAGGAAAAACATCGTGAGGAAACCTGAGTGTCTGAGCCATTTACATACCTCAGCGCTTGAAATCGCCAATCCGCGTTGGGCACGCGTGGTGATTAAGCCCATACTCTCTCTCTCTGAAAGAAGGCCTGTGCCCTACAGTGGGACGTATACAGAGTGCTTATGCTTAGGTAGGTAGCCGTCCGGGACGCGGGCCCCCGCTTAATTCCTAACTCTCTATGTGGCTTATCACGGTACGAGAAAAACTCAACAGACTTTTTCTTCCACAGGCACTGTTGTTAATATTACGCCTGCCAGCATCCTGCGGTAATGCTATCAATCACACATATAATGCTATGTGATGTTTTTGTATTAACCCTTTAATATTAAAGATTGTACTCCATTTGTTTCGTCGGATGTAGAAGTTACGCGTATCAAAAAATCTGTGTATTCTCAAGACTCTAGTTCAAAATATGTTTATGTATTCTTTATCTCTATGTAGCACTGTATCACGTTTTTCCATTAGTTCTCGTGATCTACATGCAGCCTTTTAAAATGTCTGACTCTCCCTGTAGGTTCCTCAAAGTCTGTAAATGCCTAAAAAAATGGTTGTTTGTTATTTTTCTTCATTAACACTCCATTGAACTTCTGGTAAACTCAAACCCTAAAGTTTCAGAGAGTAAAAAAACTTTTCATCATAATGTAGACTGTAGTAAAAAACTAGAGCAATGTTTTGTCGAGAAGATATCTTTTCCTCATTGTTGTGCGTGGCGTTTTGTGAAATGACATGACATTGATGGATGTCGTACGTCATCTATCTGTCGTATGTTGTTCTTAATTCCCCTTTACTCTGTACGAATATCACCTCTCAACAATAGAAATGCTTTATCCGCAAAAAAACAAATTTAAGAAAAACGGACTCACGATTCTAGTGCTAGGAAAAAATACAAACATCACCGTTAAGGCTCGATCAATGGTCGAAAGTTCTCGTTTATTTTATCAATAGCGAGAGCGGCTTCTTCCTGTTTGGTTATACAACTTGGAACTGAACTCGTTCAATTAAACCAAATGACCATTTGAAGACCTGGTTACGGTGGCGGGGAGTCGCTGGATGCGGGCGGCACAAGACCGAGAAGCTTGGAAAACCATGAGGGAGGCCTATGTCCTGCAGTGGGCGTCAAATGGCTGATGATGCTTAAAATGCTTAAAAACAATGTTATTGTTGCGACGTATGTTTTATACGTCTTTTTTTGAAGGATGGGCTTGATAAAATTGGATATTTTGGAGAGAAAATAAAAACACAACCATCGCACTTTATCGGTTGACCACAGACCGCTTTTATTGTTTTTTTTTTTCAATCTAATATTTTGACAAGATGCGTTCAAAACTAGCAATTTACAACAGTTATTATAATTACAAATTTAAATTTAATAGCAGTCACTTGGTAAATATGTACAAAAATTATAGTTTCAAACTTTTGCATAGGTATTGGAGCATGATGATAAAAAACTAATCCAATGGGGAACATGCGTCAAATTTAGATTGAAGTGGTGTTTCTTTTATAGGGCATTGCTTTTATATTATATTTTTGGAGACATAGATAAACTCAAGAAGAAAAAAATTAACCACGTTTATTTATCTTCTAGCATGGTCTCTCCGATTATATTAAAATACTTTTTTGTGCAATTTCTCCATTGATTTTAAATTACATATTTATTCTTGTGTAGAGTTTCAGATCTACACTAGATTGCTTTTAACACTTGTGTGGTTTATGTTGTACTTTTGATTCCTTGAGATTCCAAAGAAAGCATTAAAGCATAAGCTCAAACCATAGACCACTAGGATAGGCGGAGTCTTTTATCTATGCTTCTTGTACTAAATATTTTTCTGGTGCAGTAGTGGATTGTTAGGCCTGAATCTAAATTATTAGCACTAGACGCTTTAAATTTCCAATCCTAGGGGGGCACTAGTAGTGATTAAACTCATACACCTTCTCTGACGGAAGGCATGTGCCCCGTAGTGGAATGTATAGACTATTTATACACCATAAATCTGGGGTGGTTTGAAAGCCATAGCAAAATTAACATGCCATAACAATAGAACTCGAAAACGATAGATTGTTTTTAAAAACGGAACTTTCCAAAAATATCTCGATATAAACTCGAATTTATTAGAGCCATTAGTAGCTAGCCAGAGCGTTGCGTGTGTGCCGGGGTCGCGCGGGATATTGTTCTGCTATACCCCGTTCCACGAGTCAAAATCCTAGGGAACAAAATACTCGCATCTCATTGGTCAATGCGTGCGGCTAGAGGTAAGCGAAATACTAAGCGAAGACGGTTCGCTTCATTGGATTACTTAGTGGCTATTGAAGGTCACGCGCATTAACCAATGGGTGCACATGGACGATTTTCTTTGGGAGCTCGTTACGTAGAATAGAGTATTGACGGAGAGGCGATACTAATTGTTTGCGCATTTTTTTAAACAAGATTTCTCAACTCGAAACAAGATTTCTTGAATACATTTTTTTTTATTTACGTCTACACTTAAAAGAAATAGTCTAAATAGATGCCATTGTTAATTACTAATTAGACAACCGCGGCTTTCAAATCATCCAGATTTTGGCTTGTATAGCGGGACAACATTTTCCGGAAACTTCATTGTTTAGAAGGTGAACGAGGAAGAGACCAGCCAGTTGGTGAATGTTTTGTGGTCGAGGCGATAAATCAATCGCGTGACACTTTAGTAGTCGGGAGGACACGCGGGGTAACTTTTTGCTCTAGCACGCCTTGGGGTAACCGTTAACGTCGGGGTACTTACTTGGCTGGGTAAATGGGAGCTCGTTACGTGGAATAGAGTATAGACGGAGAGGCGATACTAGTTGTTCGCGCATTTTTTTAAACAAGATTTCTCAACTCGAAACAAGATTTCTTGAATACATTTTTTTTAATTTACGTCTACACTTAAAAGAAATAGTCTAAATAGATGCCATTGTTAATTACTAATTAGACAACCGCGGCTTTCAAATCATCCAGATTTTGGCGTGTATAACGGGACAACATTTTCCGGAAACTTCATTGTTTAGAAGGCGAACGAGGAAGAGACCAGCCAGTTGGTGAATGTTTTGTAGTCGAGGCGATAAATCAATCGCGTGACACTTTAGTAGTCGGGAGGACACGCGGGGTAACTTTTTGCTCTAGCACGCCTTGGGGTAACCGTTAACGTCGGGGTACTTACTTGGCTGGGTATATGGGGAACGAATGAAAGTTCAACATCGATGATGGTGTTTCAAAAACGGGTGAAAGGTGAACTCTGCATAGGTATTACGACGATGCGAGTCGTGCATTTTCACGTCAAAAATCGTGACTTTTCAGTAGGTACATGAATGGTCAAATTCTAACATTTTAGCGCCACAAAACGCGTAACTCGTGTCATACTACCCATTCTGCAATAGCCACCCATATACACCTCGCCGCGAACACAGAAAATCTCTCCGAGAGAGAGAGAGACATTTTCTTTTCCTTCATAATTTACAAACCCTGAAGCGAATAATTATGTAAGAGTATTTCGGACTACTAAAAAACGTTTCTTTTAATACTTTTTTAATTTGTATTACGATTTTTCTGCTTTGCTGTGGCGCAGTTTCACAGATGATAGATTCTCAAACCACATCTTACGCATTCTACATTGGCACAGACTCTAATTGATATGTTATTGAATTGGTGTGTTTAAGAGGCAATTCTGCTTAGAAGTAGTGCTTAAGTTAAAAAATCGGTCAACTGCGAGTCGGACTCGCGCACGAAGGGTTCCGTAACATTAGACACCAAGATAAAAAATAACAGCAAACGTTTGTTGTATGGGAGTCCGCCTTAAATAATGATTTTATTTTGTTTTTAGTATTTGTTGTTATAGCGGCAACAGAAATACATAATCTGTGAAAATTTCTACTCTCTAGCTATCACGGTTCTTGAGATACAGCCTGGTGACAGACAGACGGACGGACGGACAGACAGACAGAAAGACAGCGAAGTCTGAGTAATAGGGTCCCGTTTTTACCCTTTGGGTACGGAACCCCAAAAAAGGGACATATTTAAGAAAATCAAATAATGTTTTGGCATATAAAGTTCTGATGGCGCATGTTGGCTCGATGGAATCTTGTTATGTAGGTAATGACTGACGAAATATAATTTGAGAAAAGATGGTCAGGGTGGAATTTTTCCGCTGCCCTTCCGCTCATTACAAAATACCTAGGCCCGAAGGCAGTTTACATTAAATTGTACCTCTATATTGACATTCAATAAAGAAAATGTAGCTTAAGTTGTAATAAATTTCTGATTTATACATATTTCTGCGACTTATTTCTTTATGTTGAAATAAACTTCTGATTTCAATTTCTACGACGTTCTTTGCTGCGGCTCTTTTGGTGATCACACAATATTGATCTTAAACTTTCTATTAATTTATTTGTTTTCCAATTTCCTTATTCCCTCTTGTTTTCCCTACAAGACGTGGTAGCCCGGTCGGTAGAACTTGCCTCACATTCAACACGTCGTGGGTTCGAATCCCGGCAAGTACCAATGACTCATTTTCTAAGTAGGTACGTTCACTTGTGAATTTGTTGTAGAAATACCGCTTACTGTGAAGGAAACCCTTGAGGTGTTTACATACAATCCGCACATACGTGTAGAAATTGCCAATCCACGGTGGGCACGCGTGGAGCTTAAACCCCTACTCTCTCTGAGAGAATGTCTGTCTCATACAGCAGGGCGGAAATAGACTGCATTTTATGCTACAAAGCCATTTATTTATTATTTCTACGAGTTTGTTAACCGACTTCAAAAAAGGAGGAGGCTATTTTTTTTTTGGCTATGTTCTCGCATAACTCCGTCAAATCTTAACCGATTTCCACAATTCTTTTTTTTAATAGATATATAACGTCCCATTGGTCCCATTTTAATTTGGTGAAGATCTGATGAAGATTTTCAGAGTTGGAGAGCGGAACTCTTCAATGGACAGCAGTAAATAAGGCCTAATGGGGACCATCCTTTAGTAATATCCGTATGTTTTTTAAAATGGCGTAAAAGTAGTCCCAAGGTAATTTGGTGATGTTCTGTGAAGACTTTTAACATAACATAACATAAACTCACGCCTGTATCCCAGAGGGGTAGGCAGAGACCAGGGACTGCCACTTGCTACGATCCTGACAGATCACTTTCGCTTCCTCAACGTTCATTAGTCGTTGCATGCACGCACGCCGGTTTCGGGTACTTTTTATCTTGCCCTTTGTTAATACATCCTCTATTTGGTCGAATTCTTTTGGAGATGGAAATTGAGAACGTCAAATTTTAAAGCAACGAATTAAGTAGGGTAAATTATGGTTACACATATTTTTTCCTCTGTGATATAAGGGACTGCTATGGCCCGAATGGCCGATAATGAAATAAGGGACTCCTATATTTTTCTCCCGCTCCCCCACTAAAAATAGAAAAATAAAAAATAAAAACTGGCTTCGAAACACAATTACCACTACTTAGAAGATATACATGTAGGTATTGTAGAAGTATAATTTGTAGTCGGTGCCCAGTTTCATAACCAGCACATATATTTTGGGCACCGACTCCAAATTATACTTCCACAATACCTACATGTACCATAAGCAGCCTATATACGTCCCACTGTAGGGCACAGGCCTTCTCTCAGAGAGAGAAAGAGTATGGGCTTAATCACCACGCGTGCCCACCGTGGATTGGCAATTTCAAGCGCTAAGGTATGTGAATAGCTCCGACACCCAGGTTTCCTCACGATGTTTTCCTTCACCGTTAGCGAGTGGTATTGCTGCTAGAACTTCACAATATACATAACTTAGAAAACCAAGTCATAGGTACATGCCCGCACTGGGGATCGAACCTGGGTCTCTCGTTTCCGAGTCCGATGTTCTACCCACTAGGCTACCACCGCTGTTTACCAACATGTATACATACTTCTAATTATTTAAATTATTTCTAACTATTTAGTGCTGTAGTGTTTCGAAGTCGGTTTTAATTTATTATTTAATTTACTTATTTGTTATTGTCTCTTTGGTTGACTCGCGCCATCGATCTTCAACATCCTATTTATTTGTCTCCCAATTTCCTTATTCCCTTTGTTCCTCTGATCAAAACGTACTCTGCAACTAGTTAATTGGTTAGGGAAAATGTTATTCTTCTTTTTCGGTAATTGACTTTCCTTTCCTGTAGGGATATATATCTATATTTCTATTTATGTGATTGATCCTTCTCCAATCCAAAACTGGGACACGGGTAAAGAAAGAGGTCTTTATACCTGTGTAAATAATGTAAAAGGTCGATCAGAATTCTGATGACTATTAATGGAGAACTTGCACAATAAATATTTTAACATAATCGAAGAGGCCATATTAAAAGATAAATAAACGTAGTTGTTTCTCTCTACGTCTATTACCTTACACGTAACGCCTTAGAATGTATATAGTGTTTATAAATAATAATTTATAATGCACAAAAATCACCTACGCCCTTATTAAAAAAACATTTAGAATGTAATGAAAAAACTAAATCTAATAAGTTTTTTACAATCACGAGTCACGCGTTTCGTGGCGCTAAAATGACAGAATTAGACAGTCAATGTACGTCGTACTACGTTTGCTGGGTTACGTGCCACGCACAGAACACAGGAATAAGGTAGAAAGCGCATGTGGGCGGGGCGCGCGTGCCAAGAACTTGTACAAATGACCATATTTTACAAAAACATACCCAGTCGGCCGCGTAGTCTTGCCGAGCATGTTACTGAAGAAAAACTGTTAAAAAAAGGGTAAAAATGCCATCGTGCGCAATTATCACCTGCAGAGCTCGAAGCAGAGACGTTAGTCAGACTAATGGAGGAATTTCTTTTCATCGGTACGTAAATTAAACCTTTATTTCTAGTGATTTGATCGAAAATATTGAAGAGAGTATGTTTTCCAGCAATAGTGAAAAATATCGCAAGATGAAGTATACATTGCCGGTGTTGTACGCAAATAATTGCTGCGCCAACGTATTATGTACGCGAAGAGCAATGCAAAGCATGTGTGTCTGCGTGAACGATTGACTTCACAATATTTCGTGGTACTCCCCAAAAAGAGTAGCGAAGGGAATAACTTATCGATAGTGTTGGGTCAGTTTGTCGTGGTGTGACGGACCAAGCTCCGTACAAGTGCTCACGATCGTTAATATCATGTTGAACTGTGTTCTGCACGAGAAGATTAAGGATGGAAGCTAAAATAAACCGAGAAATGATAATCGTATATTTATATAGGGATTGTAAAACATTTAAAGAGCGTATTATAGAATCCGATAAAGCGCCAGAACGTATTTGGTTCCCCAACATAAAATAAAGCTAGGTATATTTTGTTTTGTAGCATTTGTAAACATTTAAACAGTTCTTGTAAAATACTTATTGCGTTGTCTTTTGTAGATTAAATTATGCAACTGGTTTTAGGGATGGTTTACGATAATTGAGATTAATCACAATGACATCTCTCTTGCGAAATAGCATAACTAATAAATTTTGGATTGAAGAAAGTCTGTCACCTAAATCTAATACAGTACATGGCAGTTCATTATTTTGTTCATAGATGACGCTTTTTTAATTCATTCTCTAAAACAAAACAAAAAATTGCATCCGAAAAGCTCGGTCATTCAGGTACTAAATAAATAGGGAACTTAAATCATATAAAACTTTAACAAAACAACATAGACTCACGCCTGTGTCCCAGAGGGGTAGGCGAATGTCGGGGACTGCCACTTGTTGCGATCTTGACGGATCGCTGTCGCTTTCTCAACATTCATTGGTGGTTGCTTGCGCGCGCGCCGGTTTCGGGTGCTTTTGTCTTGCCCTTTGCTAATGCATCCCCTGTTTGGTCGAGGTGTGTCCGTATGGGTCATCCCTTGTCGGCCCTTCCACCCACATTTGTTCGATGGATTTGTTTCCTCCTCTCCACATGTCCAAACGAACTCAACATTCCTTTCTCAATTTTAGTCACTGCATCCTCTTTTAGTCCACAACGTTTTCTAGTCACACGGTTATGTGTCCGGTCATTCAAAGTAACACCAGACATACTTCTCAAGGACCTCATTTCTACTTAAAAACGTAGAATTTAGTTTTTCATTGAACTCTGAACGTTTTCTTAGAAACATTATTTTACGAGATGACTCATATATATTGATAAACGCTTCATATATTGTAGGCGTTGCGTTCATACGTTGGGGAGTGACGTCATGGTCTGAGGTCGAGTTGTATGCCGCGTTGTAGTGTCACGTGATTGTATTGACTTTTTGACTGTTTGTATCGTAGGGAGTGTATGGTCGCGGAAGAAAGAGATACCACGTTTGTTTGCCTTTGGACGTGTCCTCTCATACTTTATTAAAGTTTTTCTTAGTGCAAGTCCCCATTATCGAATATCTTCGCATAAGCTCTAGAGTTAGCTCCATCTAGGAGTGAGTAGCGTATCAGTATTAGTTCTTTGTTAATACGATATTAACCGTTTGAGTGGGGGGGCGCCACTGTTATTTCCGTCCGGTTGACGCCAACCAAATAAATCATTATAACGCTTCAAATCCCAATTGTAGATAAAGTAGAGTATGTTTAGATGAATATAGACTGAATCAAAGAGATGTTGTTCTATATACGAGATACGAAACTTTGTTATTAACAGAAACTAGTTTTTCGAAAACACCACCGCGTCATTCAAATGTGCGTTGAATAAATTGATAAAAGGATTGTAGAAAAATAAATCAATCGGGAAATATCGAGATAAATAAATAGAAACTTAATTGACAATATAATTGCAGACATTAAATATTAATTTATAAAATAGCATAATATTAAAGTTCTGAAATTGATTGAGAAGATAGTGGCGCGATGTGGTACGAGTTTGACGAACAAAAATAGAATTACCAATGTTGAAGTCCTTAAATTAATAGCAGTAAGGAATAAAATTCTTAGTTGGCGGGATTTCGTTATTGGTTTCGCGAGCGGGAGAAGTGGCATCATATTAGGAGGGGGCCGCGAGGTTATAAAAGCTGGGTTCGGGAACTATTCAGAGCTTTTCCGGAACAGAAAATTGAACCGTAAATACGTCTGCTGCGCTCGTAGGCAAATTCGCCATTTTGTGAATTTACTATTAGGGAGTTTCGTTTGCATTTAAATTCGAAAGTAGGAGAGTGGTTTTGGATTTGTAACCTAACATCACCTGTGGGCATTGCGTCCCAGACTATCAGCTCTGGTGTGAAGTTTCAGGTTCTGAATTACTTTCTTAGCTAGGGAATGAGATTTGAAAGTGAAAGTGTAAGGTTAGAAGCGGCCTTCGATTCCTAAACCGTTTGTATATTTAGCTAGAAGTTTTCCGCGTAAAATAGGGTTTTCAGCCTTAGTAATTAGGGTAGCTCTCGCGAAATAAAAGTTTACTAATCCTTTTCCTCCACAGTACTACGTTTATGCGGAAATAAATTTGTGCAAAGGATAACTCACGGTGACAAAGGTATGCTATGGATAATCCGTGTGTCTAGCCTTTGTCAAATAACCAAGGCTCGGCGGGGGCACACGAGATGATCGATATCATTCTTGCGTCATAGCTTTCTGAGCCTTTGCAGTCATTTAATTCCACTTATTACTTTAGCTTAATTCCACTAGCTAGTGGTAATTGAGTTTCAGTATACAAACGTGTGAATTTAGAGCGAATTCACTTGGGAGCCTTAAGAAGTTTAAATTAATGGACTAAAGAACCCAAAATCTAGCTCTGCTTACTATGCTACGGCTGAATCTGAGTCTGCTTGGGTTGAAAGGTTTAAAGAATCCCTTCACCGGAGGCATTCCCAATTTAATTTAATAATAAAAAAGTAATACTAACAATAATTTTGAATTGAGATAATTACATTAATTATCTTGTTTGAAGATTGGGATAAAATGCTTCTTGTGAATGCGGTGTTAGATCTTCTTCCGTTAGCATACGTGGTGTAGCAATTTTCCCCCTGCTTACCCTGAGTGACAGACGATTCTAGCCCTCTGGCACTTTGCACCCATAACATATTTATGTATTATATTCCGAATATTCTTACCTTGCGGGTGGTTACCGAACCCATAAAACCACCTGCGCATACACATCCTAGGCTACACACTCTGGCCGGCCAGAAAGTCTGAAAGCTAACTGAGTCAAGTTACCAAGTAATTTGAAACAGTCTGGTTTTCCGGAGTTAGGGAGGATAGAAGTAGGAAATAGCTGTGACTAGGGAGACACCTTAGGCACTCACGCATACACACGATTAAATGTAAATGGGGTTTGTTTTGCTGAAACAATAATAATTTTGATGGGTGGTTAAATATATTAGCTTACGGGGTTGGGAAAAATTAGGCAGGCTCCCCCTTTTCTTTCAGGGTATCCAGTTGTATGATGAGAGTAAGTATTTCCCCAAGTCCCCACCATAACAATGCGGTCATTAGATGCGTTTAAGGTTCATTTAATAAAACTAAAATAAATGAAATTGGTGCTTCCACAATGTTTTGTAGTGTAGTGATATTGCAATCAATATGTCGCAATAGGTTTAGTGTTCAATAAATCTGTTTCCAAACCCGTCTGTAAATGATAGCGTTAAGTAATTCTCTTATCACCTACTCATAAGGATGTAGATGTAACCCCGCAAAATTCCGCGCCGCGCTAATGTAAACCTGCAAAGCTCTGTTGGACTAAAAGATTGTATTCGTTATTTAATTGTGCGAGTCTTGAATTAGTAGCTACTAAACTTACTGCTTATCTATGTCTCTGGTCCTTACCTTAAAACTAGACGTAAAGGTTGGCGCGTTTCATCCACACGGTGATCATTTGAAACTAAGGAATAGGTAAAACGAAACGAAAATATTAGCTTCATAGGTACTTATCTTTTGACCTTCGGACGGGTCATTCCACTATTGCAGAGGTAGGAACAATTTATGTAGGTGCGTAGATACTCTTCCTTCCGACTGTAGTTTCTTTAGTATTATTGCATTTTAGGCGCAATATAGGGTGAATAATATATAGGGTGGCCCAAACACGGATTATTGTTAGGAATTGAAAGACGTTATGGGACGTTAGAGAGTAGTTAAGAGCCACTATAGGCTTTGTAGTAGTAAAGCTATATTAATTTTAAGTATATTGGCTTAATACTCTGCTTAATCTCATAGTTGCGTGAGCGCGGCTGGATTGTTTCAGTGTTGGTAAGCTTCGATGAAGTCTTATTTCAACGTACTTTGTGCATTTGGTTATTACCTCTCTCACACTCTCGTCTGCCAATGCATTGTACTGCTGAACATCCCTTTGCCGTTTCTTGCGTTAATTGTGTGAAGCGTCTTGAGTCTTAAGATCTCTATACTTGCTTAAAGCTTTTATTATGTTTGACTTGTCCTTGAGTGGCATCTCATAGTTGCGTGAGCTCGGCTGGATTGTTTCAGTGTTGGTAAGCTTCGATGAAGTCTTATTCCAACGTACATTGTGCATTTGGTTATTACCTCTCTCACACGTTCGTCTGCCAATGCATAGTACTGCTGAACATCCCTTTGCCGTTTCTTGCGTTAATTGTGTGAAGTGACTTGAGTCTTAATGCCTGCTCAAAGCTTTTATTGCTTCTATTAAATTTATTTGTATGACTTATGTCTTTGGGTGACATTTCATGGTTGCGTGGGTTTGGCCGGACTGTTTCAGTGTTGGTAAGCTTCGATGAAGTCTTATTCCAACGTACTTTGTGCATTTGGTTTTTTACCTCTCTCACTCTCGTCTGCCAATGCATTGTACTGCTGAACGTCTCTTTGCCAATTCTTGCGTTAATCATGTATGTTTTCTTAAGGCATAGACTCGGAATAATGAATCATTGTATTCTTATTTCTAGTCAGTCATAGTTTTATTATTTATAAGTATATATTAACAGTATAACGTAGTGGTGGCCAATCCCCATCCACGGTAGATATAATTAGCACTATCGGCTAGTAGATAATTGAGTATTGCACTCTCTTCTTCTTATCCAATATTATCTACTTAGCTGGCTAATAATGTCTGCCTTAACCGGCCTTTGGTAGGGGACGTTATACTAAAACACTCACATGTGTAGTAGTATGGCAAGTAGTTATTTCAAATATTTTGCTACTATAATCTTATTTTATTTACATGGAATTTATTTTATTTAACCTTTAATTTATTGTCTTCTAAACTTAACTACTTTATTTAAATTTTCCTTCTTTATCCCAATCTTGTCTCGCTTCTGCTTATTTAATGTTGCTTTATTGCTATTTTAGTATCTTCGAATCTTTCTAAAATTTACCTTTTCTAATAAACATTTGATTTGAACTGAATGTTCTTAGTTCCACTTTTATTATTTTAACGGATCTCTTACATGCACTCACTACTCAATCTCATATCCTAAAAGTTCTTGGGTTATTAATACGTTCACAATGAAGGGTCCTCACTAGACTAGACGATCACAGTTGGCCATTGGAGTGTTTTGCATCATAGTACTTTTCTCCTTACTATCGGGGTCATACGTTTAATATTAGGGGGTTGGGGGTCACAATATGGTGTGCCGTGACCATGATATTTTAATACGAGTTTGAGTAGTTTGTTTGTATGTTTTATGATGCAGAATATTCTTATTTTTAATTGTTATCGTTGGCTTTATGCCACAATTTGATGTTCGTGAAATGGAAAGGTTTGAGATTGACGATGAGGGTGTGAATGAGATCCGTTAATTTTGCTTTCGCATAGATTTATGGATGTATGCACGGGTAAAAATAAATATTTAATTCGTGTATGGATCTATTTATCTAATTGTTTACGTGTAATCACGTTATTTTTACTAACGTTCCATAACTTCTTGGTAATTTCTATTCAAATTACGTTACTTTACAATAAATCTTTAGTTGATTCAATGCTTTCGTGTCTGATTTTAATAATAGTCTGTAGAGGTTATACTGTTCGATCGTTTTTAAGTAGGTACGTTTAACAGTTTTTTATTCAGGGGGTTGTATCAAATTATGTTTTACGTCAGAAGTTGCTTTCATAGGTAAACTAAGGTTAATAATAATTCCAGTTTAATTAATTAAGAAAATAATTAGGGAATTATAAAAAAACGAATGTCATCAGGTTACATTAATTAGTCAAAGGTCTGCTTTATGGGGGGTTGTCAAAATATCGGTTTTCTTTTACGCGATTTAAAATTCTTAAATATTTTAATACTTGTTTTGCTTATTAATTAATAGTTATTATTGTGAAAGATTTTTGTTATTTTATTTTGTTGATGTAATTCATTTTAATTATTTTTATGCTGGGGTTTGATATCCTTCTTACTTTCGATTTAGCATTCCATTACGCGGAAACTTGTCTTTTATTTGGGGGGTTGTGGGGTTGTAAAAGAAAAAAAAGCAACATAATTAACAAAAGTTTTCTCGACGGGGGGTTGCTATTATTACAGTATTGCTAGGAATTTAGTATTGCGTAATTCGGTAGTTTCGTATAGTGGTGGCGCAAATAAATTCAAGAATTCTAAATTATTCCATTAGACTCGAGATTAATTTTAATTTGCTAAAATATCAATATGTCAAATAAATTTAGTATGTTTTATTCACATCGATTCGTAAATTTCTTCAAAGACATAAAAAAAAACTAATTCATTAAAAAAAAAAAAAAAGAAAATTTTATTTTATTTTAGTAATCCGCGTACCCATAATAAAGTATAAATAATAAAGAAAAAAACAACACATTTTGTTTTATTTTAATAATCCGCGTACAGTAAACGATAAAAGTATATAATCGAATATTCTTAAACCAAACTTTGGATTTAAATGTACCTTACCATAATTTACGTCTTACCCAAATACTATTTTTAATAAAATACGGACGCGAGTTAATCTAATCGGGATTTACACTTGATTATTTAATTTTCGTCGTTGACTGTACTTCTTAAACCAGGTAATTGAAACGGTTTTGAAAGGTAATCTGGTAATTAAAATTGAGGTATTGTGTGCGGTAATCAAGGTAATTCGTGTGGTACTGTGTAAGGTAAAACAAATTTAATTTTAAAAATTTTACTTGCGTCTCATAACGTCTATCACTAGGTATATTTGCGATCGCGGGCTCTGGTTCAAATTATTTTATTCCTCATATTGGATGGGGTTGTCAAATTTATAATAAAATTAGTAGTTTATTTTATATCGCGGTAATCAAAATCATATCTGCGAAGAGTTCATTCGCTAAATTCTCAGGCTTCATATATAAGTATGTAAGCAAGTAAGAGTAAGCTTGGAAATGATTCAATGAATGGAGAAGGAATTAGTTGGAGTATTTAGAAAGAGAATGAAAAGGGGCTTGAATGGAAGTTCTAGAGTTCGGTGAATCGGTTTTACGCAGATAACTTGTTTTATTTAGTTTCCGAATACAGCACACACCTCAAGCGGATATAAATACTTCTTTTGATTTTCATTTAAATTAACTTAAAATGTATTTGTATCCCGGACTCCACAAGAAGCTAAGAAATAGTTTCGGCAACTGAACAGGCTCCAGAAACGAAGATGTTGTCGATTGGGGATTTTCATTGATTAATATCGTTTGTTTGATAGCTTCCCGTAGTGATTTCGCAGCTGATTGTTATTTGAGGCTATTGTAAGGGTCGTTTCTACTACCGGTGCACGTTTGCTCTTGGGGAGGCCTCCCCTTTGGAGTTTAAGCGAGTGTATCTGGTACTTAGCAGTCGGTGCCTTCGGGCTGTTCTGCCTCACAACCAGGATCCCTTTATCAAGGCCTTAAATGATAGGCTGTGTTAAAAGCTGCTAAGCGATCCGAATTAAACGGTGTCGATTGAAATTTCACATAGACAATTATCCGAAGAGTCTGGTTGAAAAACACAACTCACTCATTTCGTCATTTCTGGAAAATAGTGAAACAAGTAATTAATAACTTATGTAGCAAGACCACTCTCGTGATCACTTATGTTTTATTGAAAATTTGATAACGACAGGTCTTATCCAAATTTTGGGGGTTGATTGTGACGGACCAAGCTCCGTACAAGTGCTCACGATCGTTAATATCATGTTGAACTGTGTTCTGCACGAGAAGATTAAGGATGGAAGCTAAAATAAACCGAGAAATGATAATCGTATATTTATATAGGGATTGTAAAACATTTAAAGAGCGTATTATAGAATCCGATAAAGCGCCAGAACGTATTTGGTTCCCCAACATAAAATAAAGCTAGGTATATTTTGTTTTGTAGCATTTGTAAACATTTAAACAGTTCTTGTAAAATACTTATTGCGTTGTCTTTTGTAGATTAAATTATGCAACTGGATTTAGGGATGGTTTACGATAATTGAGATTAATCACAATGACATCTCTCTTGCGAAATAGCATAACTAATAAATTTTGGATTGAAGAAAGTCTGTCACCTAAATCTAATACAGTACATGGCAGTTCATTATTTTGTTCATAGATGACGCTTTTTTAATTCATTCTCTAAAACAAAACAAAAAATTGCATCCGAAAAGCTCGGTCATTCAGGTACTAAATAAATAGGGAACTTAAATCATATAAAACTTTAACAAAACAACATAGACTCACGCCTGTGTCCCAGAGGGGTAGGCGAATGTCGGGGACTGCCACTTGTTGCGATCTTGACGGATCGCTGTCGCTTTCTCAACATTCATTGGTGGTTGCTTGCGCGCGCGCCGGTTTCGGGTGCTTTTGTCTTGCCCTTTGCTAATGCATCCCCTGTTTGGTCGAGGTGTGTCCGTATGGGTCATCCCTTGTCGGCCCTTCCACCCACATTTGTTCGATGGATTTGTTTCCTCCTCTCCACATGTCCAAACGAACTCAACATTCCTTTCTCAATTTTAGTCACTGCATCCTCTTTTAGTCCACAACGTTTTCTAGTCACACGGTTATGTGTCCGGTCATTCAAAGTAACACCAGACATACTTCTCAAGGACCTCATTTCTACTTAAAAACGTAGAATTTAGTTTTTCATTGAACTCTGAACGTTTTCTTAGAAACATTATTTTACGAGATGACTCATATATATTGATAAACGCTTCATATATTGTAGGCGTTGCGTTCATACGTTGGGGAGTGACGTCATGGTCTGAGGTCGAGTTGTATGCCGCGTTGTAGTGCCACGTGATTGTATTGACTTTTTGACTGTTTGTATCGTAGGGAGTGTATGGTCGCGGAAGAAAGAGATACCACGTTTGTTTGCCTTTGGACGTGTCCTCTCATACTTTATTAAAGTTTTTCTTAGTGCAAGTCCCCATTATCGAATATCTTCGCATAAGCTCTAGAGTTAGCTCCATCTAGGAGTGAGTAGCGTATCAGTATTAGTTCTTTGTTAATACGATATTAACCGTTTGAGTGGGGGGGCGCCACTGTTATTTCCGTCCGGTTGACGCCAACCAAATAAATCATTATAACGCTTCAAATCCCAATTGTAGATAAAGTAGAGTATGTTTAGATGAATATAGACTGAATTAAAGAGATGTTGTTCTATATACGAGATACGAAACTTTGTTATTAACAGAAACTAGTTTTTCGAAAACACCACCGCGTCATTCAAATGTGCGTTGAATAAATTGATAAAAGGATTGTAGAAAAATAAATCAATCGGGAAATATCGAGATAAATAAATAGAAACTTAATTGACAATATAATTGTAGACATTAAATATTAATTTATAAAATAGCATAATATTAAAGTTCTGAAATTGATTGAGAAGATAGTGGCGCGATGTGGTACGAGTTTGACGAACAAAAATAGAATTACCAATGTTGAAGTCCTTAAATTAATAGCAGTAAGGAATAAAATTCTTAGTTGGCGGGATTTCGTTATTGGTTTCGCGAGCGGGAGAAGTGGCATCATATTAGGAGGGGGCCGCGAGGTTATAAAAGCTGGGTTCGGGAACTATTCAGAGCTTTTCCGGAACAGAAAATTGAACCGTAAATACGTCTGCTGCGCTCGTAGGCAAATTCGCCATTTTGTGAATTTACTATTAGGGAGTTTCGTTTGCATTTAAATTCGAAAGTAGGAGAGTGGTTTTGGATTTGTAACCTAACATCACCTGTGGGCATTGCGTCCCAGACTATCAGCTCTGGTGTGAAGTTTCAGGTTCTGAATTACTTTCTTAGCTAGGGAATGAGATTTGAAAGTGAAAGTGTAAGGTTAGAAGCGGCCTTCGATTCCTAAACCGTTTGTATATTTAGCTAGAAGTTTTCCGCGTAAAATAGGGTTTTCAGCCTTAGTAATTAGGGTAGCTCTCGCGAAATAAAAGTTTACTAATCCTTTTCCTCCACAGTACTACGTTTATGCGGAAATAAATTTGTGCAAAGGATAACTCACGGTGACAAAGGTATGCTATGGATAATCCGTGTGTCTAGCCTTTGTCAAATAACCAAGGCTCGGCGGGGGCACACGAGATGATCGATATCATTCTTGCGTCATAGCTTTCTGAGCCTTTGCAGTCATTTAATTCCACTTATTACTTTAGCTTAATTCCACTAGCTAGTGGTAATTGAGTTTCAGTATACAAACGTGTGAATTTAGAGCGAATTCACTTGGGAGCCTTAAGAAGTTTAAATTAATGGACTAAGGAACCCAAAATCTAGCTCTGCTTACTATGCTACGGCTGAATCTGAGTCTGCTTGGGTTGAAAGGTTTAAAGAATCCCTTCACCGGAGGCATTCCCAATTTAATTTAATAATAAAAAAGTAATACTAACAATAATTTTGAATTGAGATAATTACATTAATTATCTTGTTTGAAGATTGGGATAAAATGCTTCTTGTGAATGCGGTGTTAGATCTTCTTCCGTTAGCATACGTGGTGTAGCAATTTTCCCCCTGCTTACCCTGAGTGACAGACGATTCTAGCCCTCTGGCACTTTGCACCCATAACATATTTATGTATTATATTCCGAATATTCTTACCTTGCGGGTGGTTACCGAACCCATAAAACCACCTGCGCATACACATCCTAGGCTACACACTCTGGCCGGCCAGAAAGTCTGAAAGCTAACTGAGTCAAGTTACCAAGTAATTTGAAACAGTCTGGTTTTCCGGAGTTAGGGAGGATAGAAGTAGGAAATAGCTGTGACTAGGGAGACACCTTAGGCACTCACGCATACACACGATTAAATGTAAATGGGGTTTGTTTTGCTGAAACAATAATAATTTTGATGGGTGGTTAAATATATTAGCTTACGGGGTTGGGAAAAATTAGGCAGGCTCCCCCTTTTCTTTCAGGGTATCCAGTTGTATGATGAGAGTAAGTATTTCCCCAAGTCCCCACCATAACAATGCGGTCATTAGATGCGTTTAAGGTTCATTTAATAAAACTAAAATAAATGAAATTGGTGCTTCCACAATGTTTTGTAGTGTAGTGATATTGCAATCAATATGTCGCAATAGGTTTAGTGTTCAATAAATCTGTTTCCAAACCCGTCTGTAAATGATAGCGTTAAGTAATTCTCTTATCACCTACTCATAAGGATGTAGATGTAACCCCGCAAAATTCCGCGCCGCGCTAATGTAAACCTGCAAAGCTCTGTTGGACTAAAAGATTGTATTCGTTATTTAATTGTGCGAGTCTTGAATTAGTAGCTACTAAACTTACTGCTTATCTATGTCTCTGGTCCTTACCTTAAAACTAGACGTAAAGGTTGGCGCGTTTCATCCACACGGTGATCATTTGAAACTAAGGAATAGGTAAAACGAAACGAAAATATTAGCTTCATAGGTACTTATCTTTTGACCTTCGGACGGGTCATTCCACTATTGCAGAGGTAGGAACAATTTATGTAGGTGCGTAGATACTCTTCCTTCCGACTGTAGTTTCTTTAGTATTATTGCATTTTAGGCGCAATATAGGGTGAATAATATATAGGGTGGCCCAAACACGGATTATTGTTAGGAATTGAAAGACGTTATGGGACGTTAGAGAGTAGTTAAGAGCCACTATAGGCTTTGTAGTAGTAAAGCTATATTAATTTTAAGTATATTGGCTTAATACTCTGCTTAATCTCATAGTTGCGTGAGCGCGGCTGGATTGTTTCAGTGTTGGTAAGCTTCGATGAAGTCTTATTTCAACGTACTTTGTGCATTTGGTTATTACCTCTCTCACACTCTCGTCTGCCAATGCATTGTACTGCTGAACATCCCTTTGCCGTTTCTTGCGTTAATTGTGTGAAGCGTCTTGAGTCTTAAGATCTCTATACTTGCTTAAAGCTTTTATTATGTTTGACTTGTCCTTGAGTGGCATCTCATAGTTGCGTGAGCTCGGCTGGATTGTTTCAGTGTTGGTAAGCTTCGATGAAGTCTTATTCCAACGTACATTGTGCATTTGGTTATTACCTCTCTCACACGTTCGTCTGCCAATGCATAGTACTGCTGAACATCCCTTTGCCGTTTCTTGCGTTAATTGTGTGAAGTGACTTGAGTCTTAATGCCTGCTCAAAGCTTTTATTGCTTCTATTAAATTTATTTGTATGACTTATGTCTTTGGGTGACATTTCATGGTTGCGTGGGTTTGGCCGGACTGTTTCAGTGTTGGTAAGCTTCGATGAAGTCTTATTCCAACGTACTTTGTGCATTTGGTTTTTTACCTCTCTCACTCTCGTCTGCCAATGCATTGTACTGCTGAACGTCTCTTTGCCAATTCTTGCGTTAATCATGTATGTTTTCTTAAGGCATAGACTCGGAATAATGAATCATTGTATTCTTATTTCTAGTCAGTCATAGTTTTATTATTTATAAGTATATATTAACAGTATAACGTAGTGGTGGCCAATCCCCATCCACGGTAGATATAATTAGCACTATCGGCTAGTAGATAATTGAGTATTGCACTCTCTTCTTCTTATCCAATATTATCTACTTAGCTGGCTAATAATGTCTGCCTTAACCGGCCTTTGGTAGGGGACGTTATACTAAAACACTCACATGTGTAGTAGTATGGCAAGTAGTTATTTCAAATATTTTGCTACTATAATCTTATTTTATTTACATGGAATTTATTTTATTTAACCTTTAATTTATTGTCTTCTAAACTTAACTTCTTTATTTAAATTTTCCTTCTTTATCCCAATCTTGTCTCGCTTCTGCTTATTTAATGTTGCTTTATTGCTATTTTAGTATCTTCGAATCTTTCTAAAATTTACCTTTTCTAATAAACATTTGATTTGAACTGAATGTTCTTAGTTCCACTTTTATTATTTTAACGGATCTCTTACATGCACTCATTACTCAATCTCATATCCTAAAAGTTCTTGGGTTATTAATACGTTCACAATGAAGGGTCCTCACTAGACTAGACGATCACAGTTGGCCATTGGAGTGTTTTGCATCATAGTACTTTTCTCCTTACTATCGGGGTCATACGTTTAATATTAGGGGGTTGGGGGTCACAGTGGTGTCGATATTGTTCAACTTTGTTATTACGGAATATTTCATTGCTCTTAGAAACCGGCTAAGTGCGAGTCAATATCGCGCACTGAGGGTTCAGTACAGACTTGTAGGTATGTAAATAGTTCGTCCATTGCAGGAATTTAGTTTCCAAGATATTTTTTTTGTAACTATACTAATTTACGCATTTCAGATTTTTTCCCTTTAATTTTTTATTATAAATACATTTATTTGCAACTACAATCACACACAAAGCGAAATAGCACAACATGAAATAAACATAACAAAAAAAAGAAAAAAAATTAGGCAGACGTTAAAATGCAAATTTTTAAAGAAGAGTAGAGATACACCAGTACATGCAACAATCAATGATTACACACAAAATATCAAAATTTTAAAATTACATTCATTCGCAAAAAGCTTCGCCAAACAAAGTTAATAATATCGATATCTTTTAACTTTTTGTCAATCCCTATTGCTTTGCTTGTACGTACAGGTGCACGCACACATCAAAAGTTGCGTTGGTGTGAACTGCATTGGCCAATTGCAACGCTTGCTTTCGCGGCCTCCGACTCACGCACACATGTATAAGCCTGCGTGCGTATTGCTTACATTAGTAGTAGTAAAGGTTGGTGGGGGTGAAGCGGCGACAGCGGTTCCCGTACAAAATACGCGCTAAGGCAATTCTAACTTATTTTCTCTGTTCTGTGGTGCCACGCACGATCCTTTCAAAACTCAAGTAGTCAAGTATGCAGAAATTTTCTTACTTACATTAAATGAAATTAATTTGTATTAAATTATTTTGTCGTTGTTTAACCTGTTAGATTATGATCTTGAAAAGAACAATTATAAACTATTGTCATTTAGAATTCTACCGATTAAAATCAGAAGCGAAGATTTTGATTACCTATTGTCAGGTTTTTGGTTCACCAACTCAATCTTAACTCGAGTGAAACGAAACGCGCTTTTTCATTAATGAGTATGTAAAGTTACTTACATTTTTAACCAACCTTTGAAAAAGGAGGTTCTCAATTCATCCATACATTTTTATGTATGTTCAGCTATAAATTTTTACCACGTTGTCTGATGTCATTTGTTCTTTTTTTAGAAAGGGGGTACCTCTTAGGCTGGCCCATATAAAGTTAGAGAAGATCTGTTCATAAGATCCAGGATAATATAAAACTCTTCTTTTTAGTGTGTATTTTTCTTGAAGTCAGTTTTTTTTTTGTTAAAAAGTAATTTTGTTTTCTTTACGCGAGAAAGCAGAACGATGTTTTAGCTGACGATAGCTTAGCTTAGAGTATCCAGTCAGCGCAATCATCTCTTTGATAAGTTTCTAGGAGCTAATCAGCGATCGCGGCTTGTAATACTCGAGCCGACTTTCACAAAACCACCATTCGTAGTTTATTATGATAGTTCGAGGTAAATTGCGGAGCAGAGTCTACTTATTAATCTGATAGTTTAGTCGACTTTGCAATGTACATCGAGTTGTCACAGTAAACCATGAAGAGTTCTATGAAACGGGTCCCAGATCGATTCGGCAATACTCGTATCTGCTGTATCTAAGGACTCAACCATATACATAAGCTAACGCAACGTGTTATTGAAACAATGCAATACCTGAAAACCGTTTCTTCTGTACCAATAAAATGAAACCACTTCCAATAAACAAAACTTGAAAATTCTCAGCGTCATGTTCCGAGGTTGTGAGAAAATGTTTAAAAAAAATACTTTTTTGGTGTAGGTACTTAAGTAGGAACTACTAATTATACTTACTCCCTGTTTGTCCCAAACTAACAATCTGTTACTCTACTTTTATCAGCTGTCAGTTGTTTCATAACATGATTCAAAACAATGTCAAAGATAGTACTTATTATTTGCGGCTGACACGTCACTTATTTTTTAAATTAAGAGACAATAACATGACCTTGACGATACAACTAATGCTCTTTCTCAGATACTAAATTGGTTCACTTCTAATAACTTATTGTTAAATAATTAAAAAAAAAACATTTCAATTTCCTCCCGTGGATGTCGTAGAAGGCGACTAAGGAATTAAATGACTAGGAGACGGGCAGCAGCGTCTTCCTGAGATTCCAACCGCATACTGCGATCGCCAACCCGCCTGCCAAGCGTGGCGATTATGGCAAAAGCCCTCATGATTAAAGCGAGGCCTATGTCCTGCAGTGGGCGTAATGGCTGATGATGAAATTCAAAACAAACAAAATGTCTAAAGTTCACTCTACCAAATGTGAAAATAGTTGACAGCAATGTTATATTGAGGAATGACAAATTATACCTTGTAGAAGAAACTGTATTTCTAGGTGTAACAATTGATGCAAAACTTCAATGGGGTCTTCATATATAAAAAATTGGCAAATAGGCTTATATATGCAGTTAAAATAATCCGGGAACTAACTGACGTCGCAACTGCTTATTTATTCTAGTTACTTCCATAGTATTATGTTCTAAGGCATACTACTGTCGAGTCAGGCAGCGGACATTGAGATCATCTTCGTCTTGCAGAAGAGAGCGATCAGATTAATTTATAAGCTAGGCAGTAGGGATTCGTTCAGAGACTTCTTTAAAGAAACTAACCTGACAGTTCATCATCAGCCATTTGACGCCCACTGCAGGACATAGGCCTCCCTCATGGTTTTCTAACCATGAAGGGTTTTGCCATAATCGCCACGCTTGGCAGGCGGGTTGGCGATCGCAGTATGCGGTTGGAATCCCAGGAATACGCTGCTGCCCGTCTCCTGGTAATTTATTTCCTTAGTCGCCTCCTACGACATCCACGGAAGGAAATGGAGTGACGCTATTCTTAATCCGGCGCCACACGGATAATAAGTTTCTTTCACTTCGCTCCGAGAGAGACAATGGGCTTAATCGCCACGCGTGCCCACTGCGGATTAGCAATTTCAAGCGCTGAGTTATGTGAACATCTCAGACACTCAGATTTCCTCACGATATTTTCCTTTACATTTAGCAAATGGTATTGCTACTATAAGTTGTATAAATGTACGAAACTTAGAAAACAAAGTCATTGGTACGTGCCGGGATTCGAACCCACGATCTCCCGAAGTAGAATTATAGTTTTATAAAACTCGGCCCAGGTAAAGCTGGTCTGGAATCAAATAATATTCGATTACACATTATACATCGTCGCACCCTACACGGCTACGTTACGGACAACTTTGAGCAGCGGCAGACTGTACTCTACCCAGTGCAATTATTGTCAGAGTCGAGAACTGCGCAAACAGAGGGGCCTCTAACCACCGGGCTGGGCCGGGCCGTGTTTACGTTAATCTTTACTTCACCTCGTTAGATTAAATTAAACTAAACATCATGCTGAGCGCCAACTCTACTATGGCTAGTTCTAGTTCGACAGGAGATTTCCGCACTGAACCTCATAGTTGGGCCATTGTAGGTAGCAAGCGCTGTGGTATGTAAATACCTCCGTTCTATTCATCCCAAGGTTGTCTGGAAGAGATCGCTTTTAGCGATGAGACTACTAATTGTATACGGCAAAACTTAGTCATGTAAGCCTTTTAATGTATCTTGTTTTCTGGTGTGTACAATGAAGTTTCTAATCCAATCCAATCTAATCTAATCTAATCTCCAATACTAGAGTTTCCTCACGATGTTCTCCTTCACAGTTAGCGAGTAGTATTGCTACTATATTTTCATACCATAATCAGCCTATATGCGTCCCACTGTAGAGCACAGGCCTTCTCTCAGGCAGAGAGTATGGGCTTAATCACCACGCGTGCCCACCGCGAATTGGCGATTTCAAGCGCCGAGGTATGTGAATAGCTCAGACACTCAGGTTTCCTCATAATGTTTTCCTTCACCGTTAGCGTGTGGTATTGTTACTATAACTTCACAAATGTACATAACTTAGAAAACCAAGTCATGGGTACATGCCCGCACTGGGGTTCGAACCTAGGTCTCTCGCTTCCTAGTCCGATGTTCTACCCACTAGGCTACCAACGCTTTGCGATGTCCTTGCCTGGTTACTATAACACAGTGTATCCTAGATTGGGACCAGGACAAGTGATTGTACTGTGTGGAAATTATATGCGTACACTCAACTCAGTTACGTTACGGAAAGATTTATTTTTTTATAGTAACACAGAGCAGATAATGCAATAGTGTAACGCAGACAGGCAATGCATATTGCATAATAAACAGGCATAAGTCTCGACAGTACTTCCTCTTCTTTTATATATTTAATTTAAAATCTAATTTATGTCGATGACTAACAAAAAAAAACTCGTATAAGGAATAGGAAGTTCGTATCTTAAAATGGTCATAACAAAATAGGATATGGGTACAACGGTAATCCATTCATCTCGGCTGCGAAATGAACAGTGATGACGGTATCGTGATGGTAGGGTTATAGGGTAAGGTTGCCTGGAAGAAATTGGTATAAGCAATAAGGCCGCCAATTGTACCTCTTCTTTTGTAACTATTGTTTCTGTTATTGTTTTGTGGTGTGTACAATAAAGAATATTCTTATCTTATCTTAGCTATGGCTATTTAGTTTTTTGAGTACGACGCAAAAACGTGCGAGGTATAGTACCCGTAGCAATCAAATCTCGTTTTCCCATTCCTTTCCATAATTTAGGTGGAAAATATAATCCCGTGATGACGGTAGAGGCAGCCATTATTAATTAGATTTCAAATTCATTGCATGTTGCAATAAAATTAAAATCAAAACGGAATCCTTAATACTCTTAACGAAATGTTGAATCAAAATTTTAATTAAAATAAAGTTGTAGCTCTGCCTGTACACATATTATGACCTCCCGTTTGCATTCCGTCACTTGCGATACCAAACCTTCTGACCCCACTTTTTCAACAAAAAGCAAGCGTGAACTTGACAGGCTACCCAAATGGCGTGAAGTTTGATGAGCGGAAACTAAGAATTTTGGTTCAATGATTTGATTTCATTTGATCAGATCCCTTCAAATAGCTCCAACAGTCACATTGATATGTATCGGTCTCACAGCCTTGTCACACCAGCAATTTGCGAGTGATTTGAAAGCGATGCGATTGCGCGGCGAGCACGCCGCGACCACGCCGCGACGAAGTTGTGCCGTTGCGGCAAGCTCGCGGCTTGCGACCCGCGATTTGGACACTCAGTAGCAAAACGACTAGTATCATTGAATTTAATTCAGTGCTAGCATGTATCCCGTTTAACGGGACGAGTTTGAATTTTAGTTATAAAAAACTTTGCATTTATTGTATCAACAACGTATGAACCTCTAAACGATGCTACGTCCACTTACACACGTATCTTTGATATGAAATTGCGGCTGGGCAGACTGTCGACAATCCGCGATTGTACAAAATTGTGTCGAGGTTAGTAATTGCGGCAATATCGCCGCGACGGTGCAGCGTCATCGCGGCGTCGTCGCGGCGTGCAATCGCGGCACATTTAAGAAGCGGTTAAAAGAGCATTATCTATCTCTGACACAACTTTAAGCTCCATTATTTATGTATTATTAACTATATCTTTAAATTAATGTATTTATTTTTTGAGGTATTTAGTTTATGCAGTTTATTTTGTTTATGCTGCACGTTCGGAGTTCAGGATTTTGTAGTTTATGTGGTTTATTTTGTACAAGTATATAGACCCGCTTTTTTTAACTACTTCTCTAACTCTCCAAGGTTTGTTGGAAGAAATCTCTGATAAGCTCTCCTTTGTACATGCTATTTCTTATGTAATATCTTGTTAAATGTTTCGTGTGTAATAAAGTATAATAATAATAATCGCTGCGCAATCGCGGCGAGCCCGCTGCGCAATCGCATGGCTTACAAATCAAGTTGTAACAGTCAACAGTTAGAAAAAAACAGTCAAAAAAACATCACCCTGTAACCGTGTAAACTTTTTAGCACCATTTTTATCATTTCCTTTATTCTTCATCATTTTAAACTTAAAATTTAAAATTACGTCACCCATTTCTAGATTTGTTTTGTATTTTCATTACTAGTCTATCTTTTGACGAGACACAATTACTGACAACTGTACCTACTTGCAAATTATCTTTTATTCTATTTATCATCGAAACAAAACCACAGTTTCTTTGAAGTCATATACATTTTTATTGATTCTACCTCAAGAACCCTCCAATGGCGGCTGACGTTTAAAAGCTAAAGTTCATTACTGCTTTTGCTGGCGATATCATACGAGTATACTTAGGTATTTTTATAGACCACAACTTATCATTCAAAAACCACATCGGGGCGCTGTTAGGTAGAGCTCATAAGCTCATAATATGAGTAGCAATCGGGTTTCAGCGGAGACTCTCAAGACCTCATGACATATATTATATGTTTTGAGGTCTTTGATCAAATTAATCATAATCTATTGTACTTTTTTGTTAGTTATTTCTCGGTATGGGCTGTAACAAATCGATGTATTTTAAAATAACTTGTTTTTGTAATGTAACTGCAAACATTTGATCGTCAAGATACAGGGACATCATAATTTGGGAGTCACCTATCTCACTTACAACTATGTACATAATTTGATATGCATTATTAATTAATTTTAAATGTTACAGCCAAACTTACTTAGTAATTATTACTAATAATACTTTTAAATTTTCAACTATCCACCGCTCGAGATCGATAACCCTTACATCGCATTCGTTTTGCATAATAGTTCTCGCGAAACAGGTCCGCCTAGTGCGACGAACGCCAGTAACCAATTATAAGTAGTTAGTGACAATATTTTTCCTACCTACCCACATTAAGTCAAGTCCTTTAGTGTCATTAGTACTTAAGCTTGATTTGATAAAAACATTATTTGATTTGATATTTATCCAGCCCATAAATAGAGGTTACTGTTGGGCATAGGCCACTTTCCTATAAAAGCTTATTATGCGTAATAAGCCAGGAGTCGAGCAATGGGGAAATAAGCAATCAAACAAGTAGTCAGACAAGTAGCCTGTTTACACTCTCCGGTCGCAGCGAGTTGAATATAAACGTAGCATCATGAAAACATGATTTGTATCTCTCCATTTGATAAACGGATCGGATATAGGTATTTTTCATGTGTATCTACATGTGGCATCAGTATTAATAAATTTAGCTCGTTGATGGTTTACTCTCCCTAGACGATCGAAGTTTACCAAAACAGAAGCCGCATGTTAACGTGGGTTGTTTTGTGGGAACATCTCACCGCCAAAACTTTTGCGTCAAAACTGGAACTATTTTTGGCACTACAGGGTGACTTTGAATTCGATTGACGAATTTTATGGGAATGTCCTAGCCTAGTTCTGAAAAAAAAACCGGCCAAACGAGAATCGGACTTGCGCACGATGTGATCCGTAACCATTATCTATCCATTTACATTTGAATATTTCAAGCGTTTACCTGTTGCCATTAAAAAAAACGGCCAAAAAATCCCGTTTGTTGTATGGGAGCCTGCCTTAAATATTTATTATATTCTGTTTCTAGTATTTTTTGTTATTGAGGCAACAGAAATATATCACCTGTAAAAATTTCAATTGTCTAACTATCACGGTTCATGAGATACAGCCTGGTGACAGACGGAGGGACGGATAGATGAGTCTTAGTAATAGGGTTTCCCTTTCTCTTTGGATACGGAACCCTAAAAAATGGGGCCTTAAATACACAAACAATATCAGGACGAAAAGTTATAAAAATCGAAAAAATAGTTTGGGTCAAGCGTCTTATGGTCGGCTCCGGCCAACTCAATTGTTCCTTTAATTGTTTATGCATATCGGAGGACAGACTGTTATACATTTAACATATTAGAAAACATTTAAATTCACAGTTCCGCAAAAGGTCGTAAATCACATATACTTACAAATATGTTATTCGATTTCCGATAAATCATTAATAATACTGTTTTTCATAGTGAAAGAACGTTGTCTTAAAATATAGCTAACGATTTCAAAATCACCCTGTAGATGATGTTAGCTGAGGAGTCTGGTGTAAAAGCAAATAAAGCGAGGCGGCTTAGTACCCAACAGTAAGCTCCATTTACTCTAGATATCTACTTAGATTGATAGGTAGAACCATTCGTTCCATAGCATTTCTAACACCATAGAAATCATTTGGAACTAAAAGTCAGTCAGACCACGGATGATGCGGGCTCCGTCTCTACTCACCATGATTAAACTTTTCAAATAAGAGCGAAACCTGGTCGGACTGTTCCGAAAAAAATTCAAGTAAGTAATTCCGGAATTAAGTTAAAAAACCATGGAACGCGCCCAAATTGTATGCTATGGTGACATCTGGCAGAACGCACATTATTATAAGCTGCAACTTTTGTAAAATTGTACGTTGGGGACCATCCATAAACTACGTCACACATTAAGGGGTGGGGGAGGCGGTCGACCAAGTGACATTATGTGACATAAGGTGGGAGGGGTCCTAAGACTCGCGACGTCACATTTAAAAAATGTTAACGACTTTGCAACAAAAATGGTCAATCTTTACATTTTTGTTACGAGGTCGTCCTTAACGCAACTGAATAGAGTGCACGTATGTAGATTTTGATGCGCTGTTGACTGTGCTCGCTCGTGAAATAAAGCCGCCGCGCAGTTAACCTGGGGTCGCCTGTACTGCACCCCAATGCAATTAGAGCTTCAAGCGCGCGCTTAAAAATTCGAGTCAGCCATTTCAATATGAAACTTTATTATGAAAAATGGAAAGTTTTTAATAATCCTCCGGCGGGCGATATGACGATGGGTCTGAGTTGCTAATCCGTCGCTGGGAATTGGAAAAAGCAATCGTAATGCCACTCTAGTACAGTAGTTGGTTGCTAAGTTGTAAGCCGGGGGACAGAAATAACTTTTTCATTTGGAACTCTGGTTTTAACGACTGAAAGAACTTTAATGGCAGAATAAGAAGAGCAAAGAAAGATGAAATTTTAATATATAGAGTGGTAGTAAACAAGCGTCCTTCCCGTAACCTACGTGTTCTACTTTTATTTTCGCAGAAATACATTTAGTATGTTTTTTTCCTCACCGATTTTTTTATTCTCATCACGCAGTCACGTATTCAAAACATCGATGCCTCAATCGAGCTGAAATCGTTATGTAGCGTCATTTTATACTTACGCTTCATCGCTCTGCATGCTAACCAGAACAATATTTATTTTCCGACAAAATTTCCTACTTAAATTATTTGGTTTCGTGGTTTGGTTAGACACCAAACCAATATGCATAACTCTCGGGTCGCCTGACCAGTCTTTTAATACCATATATGTTAAATATAATACTGACCAGGCTTAAGATATTGACCAGACATAGCTGCTTAAGAATAGCGTCACTCCATTTCCTTCCGTGGATGTCGTAGAAGGCCACTAAGGAAATTACCAGGAGACGGGCAGCAGCGTCTTCCTGACATTGCAACCACGTATTAGGAAAACCATGAGGGAGGCCTATGTCCTGCAGTGGGCGTCAAATAGCTCATGATGATCATGATGATAGATGATCTGCTTATGTTGATAAGATTTGACACTAGATTTGATTTGACTTACTAAGTTACTCCGCTGACTCAGCGACCCAAAGTGGATCTTGCCCTCCGAAACAAGATGTCCCCACTTGTCTATGTCCTGCGCGGTCTCCTGCCAGACGCCTGACTGGAGCTCACGCAGGTCCTTGGCCACTTCATCCTTCCAGCGACCTATCTGTGGCGGCCATCCGGTCTTTGGTCGTTCTTTGGCCGGTTGGCCGCTTTGGTCACTTAGAAAGGATAAGAGAAGATCGGGCGGTGAAAACGGTATATTAAAGCTCTGGGGTTTATTAAAGCTCTTGTTGGTGCTGCATTTCCACGTACTGCCTCTCACCCTAGTACGCTAGTCATAGTAATATATTAAACGGGTCTAACCGCGATTATTTATTAGGTAAAATTTAATTATCTTAGATATAATGAGCATCGCGAGTCATTCAAAAATACTAGTAGGTCATGACATTCACATTCTCTTTGATTTGGTAAAAATAGCTTCTGTGTGATCTTCCTCTACCCTTCTTTCTTGTTCCTTGTATCTATCATTCTATGATGGTTGTTATAACACTATCGTGACATAGCAATTGGCCCAGCATTTTCTTCTTCTAAATTCAAATACTTAGGAAAGTATTGATCTTCTCTCATTTACTTACTCTCTCTAAAATTCTCTCTCTCTCTCTCTTTCGTGCAACTAAAATAATTTGTCTGTTTCATAGATTTTCTGAATGCCACACCAAATTATAGGTTATTTATCCAACGAAATTCGTCGATAGTTCGAGAGTTTTGTAATAAGTATCTGTTTCAATCATGACCAAATTCTTCCATGATTCCGTTGCTACACCCTCGATAGAACTTTATTAAAGAGGAGTTTCTATTATTTTATTAGAAACTTTAGAATCTAATCTAAATTCTAATCTAAAGTTAAGATATTCATAACTGATCCTGCCCGGTCAAGGTGACGTAGCTGACTATGTTAGTGGAGCATGTTTAATTTCATGCAAGCTAATTTCCGGAGATAGCATGAGAGACGTAACAGCCACCTCTTCTTTTGATTTGTTGTCTTGACGTTGATAAGCACCTTCCCTTTTAAAATTGTAGGCATTCTCACTTTTATTGCATTCTGAAATTGCCCTTTAGGTTTTAATATAGTTTCTGGCATATATGCTCTGCGTATATATATTATACTTGCGTCAAACTTGATTGGAGTGAAGACATATAAAAACTCAGGAAAGTTTTAAAAAGAAAACCGAAAGAAAATATTTATTGCCGATTTCGGGGTCTCAAAAATTGCGACAAATCAAATTACTGCAATAACAGAATACTTATTAGATTTTGTCTTTTCATTGAATTCAAATTTATGTTACCTACCCTTATAAGCGTGTACATGTATGAAAAGATTATTTTACAAGATAACTCCAATATTGATATACGCTCAATACACTATAAGGCATTAAGTGCAAGTTGTAACGTCATACTTTGTGCCCGATTTGTTTAGCGCGTTCTTGTATCACGTGACTATGTCGACTTTTCAACAGGTCATTATGAAAAATATTAAGTCGTAGAGAAAAAAATTAACCACGTTTATTTATTGTGATGACCGTTCTGACGAAAAAGTTCTGACCTGGCGACCGCGGACCGGACGACGCAGCGTGGGCAGGCTCCCACCAAATGGTCTGACGGCCTGGTTACGGTGGCGGTGAGTCGCTGGATGCGGGCGGCATAAGACCGGGAAGCTTAGAAAATCATGAGGGTGGCCGATGTCCTGCAGTGGACGTCAAATGGCTGATGATGATGATGATGATATTTTAGTGCAAGGAATCCATTTTCAATTGTACGGAAATTAAGAAACGGCCTTCAATAGAAACATCATACTTGCTGTTAAAATTACCAAAGAGCCTTTGTCTTCAAGTTTTTGACGACTTTCTTGTATACTTCTTGTTGGTGAGGATGAAATCGATTTAGTTTTTCGTTTTGCCATCTTAAGCGTATATAGGTAATTAATGGGTCTATTATTTGAAATTGGAGACTAACAGCGTCATTTATAAAAACTTGTTTCCCCTAAAATACTCCTCAAATACAGTTTAAATAGTCTGTCCACGTGAACTGCATTTGAAGAGTGTATTAAGCAATCGTATTTTTATATTAAGACTGTGAGACACGAACTACAAAGAGCTTCGCAAAAGCGAACACACACTTTAATTAGTTGTATAAGAAACGATTATAAATGTATTCTAGTGTTCTCATTCTCTATCTATCTTGATGAACCTCACACAAAATATCTTTAAATTCCATTTAAAATGAAGTGTGGTTGCACACACAAATGTTTCAAAGAGTACCATTTAATTAATTTTAAACCTAATTGAAAGCGTATTAAGAGCTGTAATTAATCCAAATAGCGGTGCACAGTGACTCTGTAAGCTGCATAATAAATTCCTCCGTGCCTACCGGCCGCGTATTAACCGCACTAAACGAATAGTTCATAATAATTCAGCGATTACAGCGCGGTCGGGCTTCCGCAATTATCCGGTTAATTGCCTCATTAGCATTAAAATACGTCACGGAGAGGCGCCTTGCATTGCTGCATAGAAAGTCGGAGAAGGTTTGCTCTAAAGCTGCTGATAAACTTGAGCATTCACTTGCAGTGAGCGTTCTAGCGAATGTTCATTACAGGTAGCTCACAAAATAGACGGGAGTTTTTTAGCGAGCATTCTAGTGAAATGACAGTAACTGTAGCTTCGAGCGATTTCCGAGCCGAGCAATTTTGTCATTGGTCCGCAGTCTGACATCTTAATATGTTATGAGTCTGACGAGCATTTACTACAGCGCTCGCTAGAATAATTGTGAAAATGTTCGTAACGATGTCTAGCTCTATACTTTCTCTGTTCGCTGTTGAGTTCAATTTAGGAGCGGCGAATGCTCGATGTTGCGCAATTGCTCAGGTATATCACAACGTTAAAGAGTGTTGGAAATAAATGCAACTAAAATAAAAGAGACCAGACGTTCCCCGGCTATTAAATTGACTACTGTGGTCTACGGTATGCAACTAAAATTCCACCCAAAGAACCAGTCAAGCTCGACTCGCTGTTGTATAAAGTTCCCCCTAGATAAATAGATATTCTACGAAATACAAACGAAACATGAGGAATATAAAAATACAAGGCTTAATTACATTGTAGTTACGTTTCGCTGTCTTGAAATAGATCTACTGTAATTACTTTGTAATGATTTTCATTGTTTTTACAAACGCGATAAACTTTACAAAAATTTCCCATCCGAAATTCTCAGGTTTTCAAGAAATCTCGTAAAAAGGATTCTAATTATGTGTATTTAGTCCCTGAACAAACTAAAGAAATTAATAATTTTGCGCGAATTCATTAACTTCACAGTTACAGTGAGGGCGAAAGATGAGAACTTTGATGTTAGTTTTTCTCATCTGAAGTATGTTCTTTTAAGTTCTTTAATTACGCTTTGAAATTTGAGAACTGAAGACTTCGTTTTAGGGTTCCGTAGTCAGCAAGAGGTTCCTTGTTATAGTTTCGGCATATCCGTCCGTCTGGCTGTCTGTCCGCGGCTTAACACAGAGAAGATAAGTACCTACTAGAGAGCTGAAATTTGGCATAGATATATACATATTTATTACGCCGACAAAATGGTCGAATAAATACCGGCCAAGTGTGAGCCGGAATCACGCACGAAGGGTTCCGTACCAATATCTATACAACATTAGACACAAGATCGAGAAAAACGGCAAAAAATCACGTTTTTTGTATGGGAGCCCCCCTTAAATATTTATTTTCATCATCATCATCATCATCATCATCACCCATTTGACACTCACTGCAGGACATAAGCCTCCCTCGTGATTTTCCTAACCATGACGGGTTTTGCCTTAATCGCCACGCTTGGCAGGCGGGTTGGCGATCAGAATATGCAGTTGGAATCTCAGAAAGACGCTGCTGCCCGTCTCCTGGTAATGTATTTCCTTAGTCGCCTTCTACGACATCCAAGGAAGGAAATTTATTTTTTACAGCGAATATATTTATTTATTTTAATTCTTTATTGCACTAATTACATTGTAAGTGTACAAGGGCGTGCTTAATGCAAGAAGCATTCTCTTCCAGCAAACCTTTGGTTTTGAAGAGACTGGCGACGGGTAGTGCAAGAAGAAGATTAAATACAATAATAAACTTACGTAAACCTAGGGAAATACATTAACTTAGACTTAGTGGGGGGGGGATAATAGAAATTATTATAAACCTACATAAATGATAGTACATAAATAAATAAATAACAACAAAAATACGTACATACATATTGAAGATAATTACTATTACTAAACACGACTTACATACCAATAAGCAATAAAATAAAATAACTGGTGATCGTTTACTGCCTATTCTGCAGATCAAATATAGGAAAAGAATATAGGACTAAATATTCGGTAAATATTTCAAGAAACTACCGGTTGCCGTTATTAATATCGTGCAAAAAACAGCAAAAAATTACGTTTATTGTATGATCTGTGAAAATTTCAACTGCCTAGCTATCACGGTTCATGAGATACAGCCTGGTGAAAGACAGACAGATAGACAGACAGACAGATAGACAGACAGACAGATAGACAGACAGACAGATAGACAGATAGACAGACAGACAGACGGACAGACAGATAGACGGACAGTGAAGTCTTAGCAATAGGGTTCCCCCATTTGGCACCCTTCGGGTACGAAACCCTAAAAAACTCGAAAAGTTTTTTTTATACCGATACCTCCTCTACATCTAAATTATTGATGCAATTTGTTTTTTCTCGCGTAGACCATAGTGTGTGGTATTGTGGTATCGTTGAATTGGTCGTTTAAAAATATTTTGGGTATCAGAACATAATTTTTTGATTTATGGTTCCGTTTGCGAAACATTAAGCTTTAAAGCGCAAATTTTTGTCATAGTAGAGCGTCTCCCTCTCCTCCCGTCACAAGCCTTTTTTTAGAGAGAGAGAGAGAGAGAGAGAGAGAGAGAGTACGGGCTTAATCACCACGCGCGCCCACCGCGAGCTAGCAATTTCAAGGTATGTGGTATGAGAATATGTGAACGTGTATCTGAGAGAGTATCTGAGGTATGTGAACACCTCTGAGGTTTCCTCACGATGTTTTCGAGACTTCTATCCTATTTTATGTTTTGGTTGGTATTTATTATATTTACTAGGCGATGTAAGTAGTTTTATTGAATTCTTATGTTTAAAAGTACGAGGTTAGTTATACTTGGCAGCCCTGTATACCAGAAGGGAAGTCAGAGACAATGGTTTACCACTTGCCACGATCCTAACCATCTTTTTCGCTTCATCAACATTCATTCGTTTCTGCATGCACGCACGGCGGTTTCGGCTACTTTTTATCTTGTCTTTCGTTAATTCATCCCCATTTCGACCAATGACGTCCGCCTGGGACGTCCCTTGCCAGCCCTTTCGCCCACTTTATACTTGGTATAGCTGTTTTATGTTGAAGCAAAAGATATTAATATAATCATTACACAAAAATCTTGTGTCACAGAGTTTCTCATTGAAATCCTCCGAAGCGGCTTCACCGATTCTTATAAAAAATTTTGTGCATATTTAGTAGGTCTGAGAATAGGTCGCAAGCTAATAAATTCTTTCGCATTATGGTTTTTCACTTACATTTAGAAATACTTACATCCAACACAAAAAAAAATTTTTACTCCTCAATCAATCAATTAGCCCGTATTCGTTCACTGCTGGGCACGGGCCTCCTCTAGGGCACATCACTTTTTTCTGCCCTTGGATGGCCGAGAATGATCTTCATGTAAGATTCAATACAATAGAATACATTTTTAGAATTAGTTAAAATAAGTATAATCTTCTAACCTACATAGCAAAATCCATCATTGGCTAGATGTAAAAATTATTAAGAACCTATTGTTTACTGTAATTGTATTGCTGTGGATTTCTGTTAAATAAATAAAATAAAATAAAGCAACGTTTGCGTGTCAGAAATAAATAAGTAAAAATTTTGGCAAATTGTAGGTCACACGATAATTTGATGCTTTTGATTAACTAATTTGAGGTGTCAATCGGGATCCTATAAATATGCCTACGCCGTCTGGCTGTCTGTCTGACTCATGAAGGGCTTCGACGTTAATTATTAGCTAAAGTCTGTTTTTTAATTCGTTACAAAAAAGAGGCGATGTTACCACTGTAAAATATATCGTTATACTCGGTAGATTTTTGTTTTACTGTAAAAAAGTTGACGAGTGTGACCAAAAACCTTATTGCATCAAAGACATATTTATTAATATTTAGTTACCCATAAAAAAAAGTATTTAAAACACACTAACGTAGCTCATGCAATTTAAATTTGGAAGTAAAATGGGATTATTAGTTTTTTACGTATTGACAACACTTGGATGTTGATAAGATTGTGTTGGAGGTTTGGCACATTCATGAAGACGTAGTTTATTTTCAAACATTCCGTATTTTTTCTTGGTTACGCGATTGTTATTTCTCGTATTCTCTTATTATTTCGACAATTTTGGCCAGTTTTTCGAGTCCACGTGAGCAACATGTGAAATAGATTTCTATTGCATAAATAAAAGATCTTTTTACTTTTGATCTGATAACAGTTTTTTACTGGCATAGATTTCATTGGAACGTTAAATTTATTGCCGTCATAGACAACTGCGTTAATACATTGCGATATTTTTCCACACAATATCCAACATGCAACCCGCATCCACACACGACACGGTCGGGTTTAGTATAGAACAAGACATCGCACAATATATTTACATTTTTAGCCTTCATCTGCCTCGACCTTTAAAAAATAAACTTGTATTAAAGTCCAACAGAGTACGTCAACAAATGTAATGTGTTGTTATGGTTTACGACTCCGGGACATGTCAAAGGGACAGTATTTTCTTTGTATCTATATAAAAAACAGACTTTAGTTGAAATTTTCACAGTATATGTACTTACGGCGGATTGACCAACAAATAATTAAAAATTGTACAAGAAATTAATTTGATAGTAAATTACAAAAACAGTAATACATACAAATGTAAAACTTTTCGTGAAATATGTTCAGTCACTATAGTATAACAATAAAAATAATATGACCAAGTGTGTTCAGCTAGTCTTTCCCAAACGAAGTATTGTTTTACTAACAAACACGTTTAACTATAACTAAAGACATCAGCAATAGTCATCATACAAGGTCGAGCCTGAAGTGTCGTGGCCTATAGTAAATACTATTTATCAGCTACAATACGTAAGATTATACTATATGGTGGTACGGAACCCTCAGTGCGCGACCTCAACTCGCACTTCCCCGGTTATTTTTGACAAACCTTTGTAGGTTTTTGGAACCGGACCGGAGCCAAATCGTTGAGGGTCCTCATCCTATTAATTTAAAAGTCTCCCTACCTATTCTCTATTTCATTCAACTATATGTTGAAATTCAGTGCCAACTAAAGTAGGTAGCGGGAATAAATATCGCGGTGCGATCCCAAGCTTGAGATTGGCCAAATATATGACTCTGCCGATAGAGATACGGCTTAATAGAGAAACACACTCCATTCACTTTATTCTTTTGCTTCTATTTGTAGTAGTAGCTTTTGTGTATTAAAGCTTCAAGTGTATTAAAATCCTCATCATAAGCAGCCTATTTACGTCCCACTGTAGGGCATAGGCCTTCTCTCAGAGAGATAGTATGGGCTTAATCACCACGCGTGCCCACCGCGGATTGGCGATTTCAAGCGCTGAGGTACGTGAATAGCTCAGACACCCAGGTTTCCTCACAATGTTTTCCTTCACCGTTACTACTACAACTTCAAAAATGTACGTAACTTAAAAAGAAAAGTCATAGGTACTGGGAATCGAACCTGGGTCTCCCGCTTCCGAGTCCAATGTTCTACCTACTAAGCTACCACCGCTTCATATGTATCCACGTCTGTGCCAGTAAATGGGGGCGCAACTAAAATCCTCATATGTATCCACAAACAACTGGGCTCACTACGCTTAAGTAACGATGACAGCGTGGAGACCTCATAGAAACCTAAAAAATCATCACAGGGTACTATGACGTGCAAGACCTACACAACATTTTTTTATTTAAGTTTATTTAGGAAATCAACAGCTTAATTTTAACTTAAGCGAACTAGAAGCCCACATATTTTTATGTAGATATGGCTTCTAGTTCGCGTTTACAACCAATCATCACACCGCCACCGGTTTTCTTGTTGCTAATAAGTAGGTCACTGTCACGGCAGAATACATCGTACCTACCATCGTATGAAGCCATATTTTAGTAAACAAGAACAATTATAAGTTATCTCTTGAAAGAATGTTATTAAACAGGTCCAAACATTTTGATCTAAGTCCTCTCACATTTTGATAGTAAATGTTAATTAATTTTCTTTATGAACCAGAATGTCCGCCTTAGAGGCCATCAACTTAAACTAAGACTTAATTATCTGTCTTCAAGTAACCCTCGAAATCATTTCCTTCCAAACCGTGTCGCGCCCGAGCGGAACAAACTTCCTGACTCTATCATTAGTGCAGACTCAGTGAACTGTTTTAAAAATAGACTAGATAATTATATAAAAACCGAAATCAATCAAGTGCAGTGATAAGATATACGAGTACACGCATCAGCTCTAATCTGCTAGCGTATCAGCAATAGTAATAATAACCTTTACAGTAATAATAATCCTTACAGCTTAGTCGGCCTAGCCCACAGGAAAGACAAGGCAATACGTGCGGAGCCAACCAAGCCGCGGGTTCCCTCACGATGTTTTCCTCCGCTGTTAGCGTTAGCCTACGCCATCTAAAACGATGTCCCAGGCACTGCAGCGTCCGAGTGGTCCCCTGACCCATCTAGTGCGAGTTAAGGTGCCACTGGACGCTGTATAAACATCTCATTACGTGGCAGTGGTAGCCTAGCGGGTAGAACATTGGACTCGGAAGCGAGGGACCCGGGTTTGATTCTCAGTGCCAGCATGTACCTATGACTTTGTTTTGTAAGTTATGTACATTTGTGCAGTTATAGTACTAATACCACTCGCTATAACGGTGAAGGAAAACATCTTAAAGAAACCTGAGAGTCTGAGCTATTAACATACCTCAGCGCTTGAAATCGCCAATCCGCGGTGGGCACGCGTGGTGATTAAGCCCATACTCTCTCTCTCTCTCTCTCTCTCTCTCTCTGAGAGAAGGCCTGTGCCCTGCAGAGCAACGTATATAGACTGCTCATGACGTAGATGCAAAGGCCAAAGATTACCAAGATTACGAGATTACGAAAGTTAAGAAAGTTACGGTGGTGGGGAGTCGCTGCATGCGGGTGGCACAAGACCGGGAAGCTTGGAAAACCATGAGGGAGGCCTATGTCCTGCAGTGGGCGTCAAGTGGCTGATGATGAAGTACGGCGGCCTGCAGTGAGAATTGAACCAACGTCCTCTGTTTTGGTAGTCAAGCGTGTTAATCACTAGACCAACGAGGCAGTCGCAGCAGATGATGATATGCTCCACGACCTGTCCGTCGACGGCCACCCCTCAAAGATTTTTCCTGAGCTTGGATGTAGCCCGAAAAGCCGAGTCTAGCCTTTGAAAGAAAGAAAGAAAGAAAGAGGATATTTATTTAAATTGTCACAGAAACACAAAGTAAACATAAAGGTACACAAACAAAAGACACGAACGTCAACAAAACAGAGATAAAACAAAACAATCGTGAATCGAACATGTGAGGCATATAGAGTCAAAGGCAGCCGGGTACCATACAGTAATATATGGCACCCAGCCACCTCGGACCCCAAACGCCTCAGGTGCCTCCGTGACAACAAAAAAAGGGGCTCCAACTCAGCATCGTTTACCGGTGTGTGCTATGGTTAGCATAACACCAGCAAAACTGAAGACTCCGTCACAGGTGCGACAGTAGGTACAGTTGGTCATCAGAATTGTACGTACAGTTATACGTGGGCTTGGGGTGGGTCTTTCGATGTTGGCCTTTGACTTCAAGGTCTCTGTGACCGCAGTTGAGTGCAACTTGACTTGAACAACTACTTGAAATTGACACTCAAGAATGATCTCAGAGGTAAGGCCGATATTCAGAAACACAGCGTTGAGCTACACTTAACGAGCACTAAGCTGAGCATCGGCTGAGCAATCTCAACAAAGACTCAAGAATTTTGTATTCACAGTCAATATCTCGACTCGAACTCAGCTAAGCCACAGCTCAAGCTAAACTTACGTGAGCGTGTAATCTGTGGTACAGTTTTTGACGTTACCGGTTTATATTATCTGTTAAAGCTACATGAAAGGCATACAATAATCCACAGGAGTGAATGAGATGGCAACAAATGTCGAAACTTTTTACGCGCGGTTATACTTTATTTTGACTTCTCATTACTCTAAAAACACAATTTAACTTTTCGAAGGAAAATGAGCATGCAAAATGTCAAATTGTAAATAAAAAAAAGGTTACTTCACCACAGCCACAGGTTATTTAGAGTTCTCGAATTGCCTACAGGTGTCGCTACTTTCTTCGTCATTGCCACCTTGAGTCTGAGCTAAGTCGCCGAAATCCACTACTCAGTCTCAGCTTAGCTTGCGCTCAATTTTTGTTATCTCAAACTCAACTGTGAATACAAAATATCCCTGAGACTTTCATTTTGACAGTTGGAAGACCCGGACTCACATTGAGCTCACGCTCAAAATCGTTTCTGAATATCGGCCTAAGAGCGCTTTATCGATACGGTCCTTATGCCCGTTTTCATCAACCAAACGGGAATGGCTCCTTGAGGGGTCGCCTTAAATGACTTCTAAAGTGTTAAACAGCGTCACCAATATTCGGGTATTATCAGTTAATCGTTACAAGTCATGCCTCGCGATTATTTCTATCTAGTTGTAGTAGTCAGTAGTATCTAGTCTAAATTGATGTAAGTAATGAATATTCGAATTTATGTACTTTGCAATACAGAATATTTAAAGTTGTAAATAATTTTTAAAACACACGCCCAATTTAATAAGTGTATTCAGTGAATTTGCTTACCTCGTCTGGGTAAGTACCGTAATATTTCACAGTAAATTTACACTGCAGCTAGTATATCTACTTGACTTTTAATTAACGTTCAACCCATTGTCCGTGGAGCGATTACGACAGCGCGGTTAGTGGACGTAGGGGTGATTAACGTTCTATGTGTTGTAAACACAGGAACGTCCTGGGATATACCTAAAGGACGTACTTCATTATATAAAAATTGGAACTTGTTTTGTTCCAATTTTTTTCAGACCTTTTATGTTCCTATGACAGTAAATACGTCTGAACAAAAATATGAGTCAAAACCGGCCAAGTGTGTGTCAGGCCACGCACCGAGTAGGGTTCCGTAGAAGGAGCTAGGAACTTCGTCAAAGTAATTTTGAATGGAATTTGTATGAAGTTTTCTTTTTATAAGTTATCGTCTATTAGTCGTTAACTTGTAAAGTCTACATATCCGTGATAGTTTCATTATATGTGCTAGGGCCATGAATTTTTTCACGTTCCCACAATCAACCGTTTAGCCTTGAAAGCGACGCCTTACTCTAACAAAAATTTGCGTTTGAAAGCTTAATATTTCGCAACCGGATCCTTGCATCGAAAAATGGTCTTCCTAAACTCATAATATTATTAAACGACCAATACATACTGTTGTGTAAGCGAGAAAAAAAAAATGCTTCCCCAATGTCGGTGTAGGGTAGATACCTAATAAAACTTAAGATTTTTTCGGTGTAATCAATAATATGTATATCTGTGCCAAATTTCAGCGTTCTAGTACTTGTCTCTGTGCTAAGCCGCGGACAGACAGACAGATATGGCGAAACTATAAGCATTCCTTGTTGACTACCGAACCCTAAAAAACATAAAAAAGCGTTTTTCTCGAAAGTCACTTATTGTGGGTTGGAATGTTTCTGCGTAACACTGTCCAATTTTATAGGACGCAACTTGGTTCTAAGTGTTTTGTTTTGTAACTTTTTCGTGTTCTTGTTAAGGTTTATGTTACATCTTGCATCAGTCTCGCTCTCACCTTGTAATAATTGTAATAATTGTAGATAATGAGTATACTTCTGATAAATTACCAATATAAAATGGCTACGTACATATGATTGAGTTTTAAGTTAATTTAAGAATAGATAAAGATACTTATTTAATTATATATCATAGTCCAAAAATTCGTAACAAAAATATCCTTTAGGTCATTTTTAAGCACCGCATTTCAAGATAGCAACCCTACACTTAAAAACATACGCGTCGATTTGATAACCTCTTTCTTTGTTGAAGTCGGTTAAACATTACATCAGATCGAGGAATCTTAAAAGTTATTTGAATGTTGTTTATTCCATTTGGCAAGTCGGCCTTTCTCGTTCCTCCAGCCGTCTCCAGTGATGATCCTAAAAAGATGTTTATTATCATTATTTCTTCAAAGAAGAAAATGTTGTTACTTTAAGATCAAGGCAACCTTTTATGCAAATAACGGCATATCCAAGCACATCCACTTATTTTTAAGTGTATTTGCTCTTTCACTTCGCAACCACCCTTTCGTTTCATTAGGTCTGGAAAATCGTCGGTACCTACGCTTAAAAATAAGTAAGTGGGCCTTCAATTTTCTTTTCGATTTCTTCTTTAAGTGATTTGATGGATATAATAACTGATTCCATGTTATTGTATTAAGGAGTTATCAAAACACATTCTGACAATTGGTACACAACTGTAGGTATGCTCTTAGAAGAAATAAGAATAATAAGAAATGTATTGTGTTAAGAACGTCTGTACACCAAAAAAAAAACATGTCTTGGATACATTGAGGTTAGTAGGTAGGCGTGTGATTGCATTATTTTGTTTTCACATCAAAAACCATACTAGGCGAGCCTGTATCATGGCTTTCGACGCCTCTCATCGAGTCTCGGAAGAAACTTGCGATTCAAACTGTAATATACTGCTATTGAATAAGTTATACACCCAAGTATCATAGCCACACGCACACTCCTTTATTTTTCTATTATTGCACGTAAGCATGTTTGTGGCAATAAATCATTCATTCATTCATACTCACGGAATAGATTACGACCATAGAGTAAATTATGATCACAGTACTACATACTGAATTATTATATTAAGTTTAGTAAGACTACCCCACATTCTACACAAGTTACACATAGCACTTTTACTCACCATAAATCTTTCTTTACTTTAAATTATTGACTACTTACAACAATCTTCGGGTAGAAGACAGTGTCTCAGTCCGTCGTGGAAGACGTGTCCCTCCCGGCAATCGCAGGCGTTGGCGCGGCAGCCGCTCAGGCAGGTTTTGTTCGTCTCGAGGTAATCTGTGCAAGTGTTCCCGCAGTGGTTACCGCAGCCACTGGTCGCGTTCTTATCGTTGCCGCAGCTGGCTAAATGTGGAATAAAAACTTGTCTCTTAAATAGTTGCTCATTAGAGTGATATTAGTACGGCGATGGTTATTTCTATATATATCCGTGTGGCGCCGGATTAAGAATTATCGTTAGGGCCTTTGGTAAGCATCGACGGCCGTTAGCGTCGAGTGTAGATCGTTCGTTACGTAGTAAAACGTGGGGCCCTGGCAATATGGCTTATAGGCCGCGCTTACCACCCACGCGGTCGGTAAGCGTCACTGCAAAACCACACGAAGATCTTCGTACACAATTTAATGTATTTTTTCTATGTAGCCAATACAGGGCGTCCGACGGCTATGCGACATAGAGGGAAAGTACCTTGAATATTGTAGATGGGTCATTTTACTGAAAAAAGACATTTTCAGTAAAATGTCTAAAAAACAATTTAAACTGCATTTATAGATTTTTAAATAATTACATGGTTGAACCCGCCGGTTGAAAAAATACCGGTTGAGATTTTAAGAAATGAGATAATAATGTTCCGGTTGGAGAACGACGAAACCTTACTTTTCAGCCAGATGGGGCTCCGGCTCATAACAGTGACAGAACAAGGGACATCTCAATGAACACTTTCTTTCATGGATCGGGACAAATGGGCCAATAAGATGGCCGCCGAGATCTCCAGATCTAACCCCGTTAGCTTTTTTTGTTATGGGGTTATGTAAAAAATGTGGTTTACAAGAACCAGTACGAAAGTGTCCACGATTTACAAGCAGAATTTAGACGTATTATTCTAAATATCCACCACTACATGATAAAAAATCGACAGGGAACGAAAGAATCAAAAGAGTGCGGCTTTGTATTCAACAGAATGGGACTCATTTTGAGCATTTCATGAATTAAAATGATTAATTTTGGATTAAAAATGTTAAAATTCATGGTCTTCCTTTTATTTCTGACACTATGTTATTTAGCAAAAAATAATCTTTGGGATTAATAACCACGCGTGCCCACCGCGGATGGGCAATTTTAAGCGCTGAGGCATGCGAATACCTCAGACACTCAGGTTTTCTCACGATGTTTTCCTCCACCATTAGCGAAAAAGTGTTAATGTAAATAAGTGACATTAAAGAAATTGTGTAAGTTGGCCTTTATCATCATCATCATCAGCATCAGCCATTTGACGCCCACTGCAGGACATAGGCCTCAAAGATGCTTAAAGGCTTTTTGGAAGAGGTATTTCTTAAGAGGAGTTCAGACACAAAGATGTTTACTCGAGAACACGCTGCGCAACTGCTCGCAAAAAACTCTTGTAAACTTGTGTATGTCCCGCGTTATTAAAGGGTGACCCGGTGCTAACGAGTGCTTCGTATGCAATGTAAAATATTGTATACGCAGCACTCCAAGTATTATAAAAAAGATATTTTTTTTCTATGAACATATTGACGAAGCTGATGTCGCTGATACCCGTAGATGACAAGAGTGCGATGTCGGCCCTTTATCCGCTCATAGCTAGAGGTCTGTGATTTTGCAGATAATGTCGAAAGAGAGCGTATTGTATGCAATATTTTTTTATATTAAACAGTTTCATAAAACGGCGCGAGTATGCGGGCAGCATTGTGTTTTCGCAAACATATGATTGCAGCTGAAACAACAACGAGATCGCCATGATGTGAATATTCACACTCGATAAATCGCGTGTTAATAAACTTCACATAATTTGCAATGCCTTTGTTTCTGCGTGAAATTTTCGTTGCCAAGTACCTATAAGGTACAGCCGACAACTGATTAACCTTTATACTCGATCTTAATTCGACTCAATGCATCGTCCAAAATTGTTGTTGTAAACACCAGCTAAAATGTTAAACTTTACTTAAATGTAATATACGTATAAATAATAAAACGTCTATAGACCGATATCATAGACTATTGATGATTTATGAATAGGTTTATTATCTATTTCAATTGTGGCCGATTTTGGGACTTAAATTTAAGCTCATTCGTAATTGCAGCATAATGTAAGTGTTCAAATGTCGACTGTAGTATGACGAATTGTTATATAATTTTAAACAAACCATCATGAAATGCCCAGGTTCTGGCTCTGGTCAACGTGGAACTTCTTCTTCTTATGATGCCTCTCCGACTAGCGAAGGTTGGCAGTCAGCTCCGCATATTTATTTCTGTCTATCGCAAGGCGGAAGAGCTCGGTAGCACTTGCGATTCGAGTTCATACCCTTAGGTTTCTCAACCAAGTTTTCATTTTCCGACCTGCGCGTCTCTTGCCAGCGCTTTTTCCCATCGTTATGAGTTGTAGGAGACCATATCTTGGGTGTCTGAATACATGCCCGCATAACGTGTAACTTACTCGTTGCTTAAATTACTTGCACGTTAGCTTAATAAATTAAACATAGTTATGTTATGAATGCAATAGCATAAAAAGTAATAAAAACAACGTTTTAATTTGCATACTGTGTGACTTTTGTAGGACAAAGAACGTGGCTTTGTTGAAAAAAATGTTGCTGCATGCAACTTAAATGTTAAGTATGTTTTGCTGCTGTTTGCTCTGCATAAAAAACATGCTGTGTTAACATGTTTTTGATGACTAACAGTTAGTCTTATGTTATTAGTGACGAATCAGATTGACAGGGTGATTTTGAAATCGTTAGCAATATTTTGAGCGAATGTTCTTAACCGACTTCGTTTCGCCATGATACACAGAATTATTAATGATTTAACAGGAATGGTACCTATGAAATATTTGTAAATAATCGTGATCGTTTTTAAAGGTTCTTTGGTTCGAAACTGCGAGTCCAAATAAATTCAAAGTGGTAGAAAGTGCCGTAGGGTTGAGACTTCGATCACTTTCTCTAGTAAAATGCAAAGAGCTCTTTGTAAGTACAAAGCGGTATTATATATTGAAGCTTAATTTACCGACTTCAAAAAAGGAGGAGGTTATCAATTCGACGCATATATTCTGTTTTGGGCTATGTTCTCGCATAATTTTATAGCGGAAATCATGTATTCAAAAGCTGTATGTCAATTTATAGCGACAGAAATTGCTTTTAAGTCGGATTTATTTCATACAATTTATGATAAGGGTTAATACTATCTAGTTGGATTAGCGGTTAAAGCGCTTACTACCAAGATAGAGGTCGTGGGTTCGATTCCCACTGGGGGCCGCCGTACATTTGTACAAATGGCCTCAGTCTGGATGTATTTCCATGTTTGGGATGTCCTTGCCTGGTTATCATAGCACAGGTTATCCTAGTTTGGGACCAGGTCAAGTGATGGTGTTGTGTGGAAGTTATTTATAAATATATTTTATTGAAATGCTACAACTTTTTCACACAGCGAAGTAGCCTTATTTTTGTTACAACCATTATTTTTAAAGTGATTTCTGTTATTTTTAAAGAGCCTTTAATTGGGTCCTTTAAAAAGAGGTAATTTTAACCCAATCAGTAAGAGATCATCAACGCAGGAAATTCAAGTGTCACTATATTAACGCTTTAAAATCCTACAATTCTTACTCACCGGGGGAAGGCCTCTTCAGGGTGGCCCGATTTTTCTTTTAGTCTTAACATCTTTCTTTAAAATACAAGTGCCGTTGGCGCACCGGAACCGTGCTCACACGCAGCCTGACGTACCCCCGCAGACACTCCGACAATTCATGGTGTGCTCACATCATCATCATCATCATCAGCCCCTTGACGTCCACTGCAGGACATAGGCCTCCATAGGTCTTGCCATTATCGCCACGCTTGGCAGGCGGGTTGGCGATCGCAATATGCGGTTGGAATCTCAGGAAGACTCTGCTGCCCGTCTCCTGGTAATGTATTTCCTTAGTCGCCTTCTACGACATCCTCGAGAGGAAATGGAGTGACGCTATTCTTAATCCGGCGCCACACACCGTGCTCACGTAAAGATTAATTATTCCATACTCTTCCTCTGATAGAGCACCTCGACTGTGGGACCTACCAATACCGCGAAACGATACGCACGACAGTCTTTCTTGGGGATGCAAGTGCTGTTAGCTTCACGAAGTAAGCCGTCCACATACATGCAGTCCACATCGGCATACATAGACATTAAATAGTCGGTGTAAGAGCCTCTGACTCGACTGTGACCTCACTTGTGGGTGCTAATAAAGCCACAACGCGATACTGACGACAGTCTTACTTGAGAATGCAAGTGTTGTTACCATCACGAAAGGAGCCATCCACATACATGTAGTCCACGTCGGCTTACATAAAAATTAACTTATCAGAGGAAGATTCTCTGACTCGACTATGACCTCGACTGTGAGACCTACCAAAGCCGCGTCACGATACTCACGACAGTCTTTCTTCAGGATACAAGTGCCGTTAGCATCCCGGACCGCGCCATCCGCACACACGCACTCCGGGGTGCAGGCCGCAGAGACGCCGGTGCAGCGGATAGGGAAGCCTAGCTCGTCGCATCGTCTAGGACCGCAGTATCCGCACTCGACCAGTATCTCGTTATCGGGGCAGGATATTCCGCGTTTTGTGACTGGAATTTGAGGTTGAGATTATGTATGGAAAATTAGTGCCCAATCTATGGCAGGCCGCATTGAATGATGAATTTTATTGAATTTTTACGCGCTCGTCCAATGTCGTAGCTTTCAGTAAATCGTTGTTCTATACAAAAGAATGGCCTTTTTAAACATATGGTTTTAAGCTTTATTTGTCTATCAAAACAACGCTGCTTCAAAGCAGAAAAACCACGAAACTTAACTTCAAGAATTTAAAGTAGGTACCTATAGGAAAGTAAACAAAACAATTGAAAAGTTGTTGTAAATGATAGACTCTAACAGACGTCTTTTATAAATTACGAACTTTAGAAATATTTTTTTTATAAACTAAAACATTTAGCAATTAATTAATTAATATTGTTATTGTTGTAACAATCTGTTGTAAACACAAACAGTAATTGACGTGTTTTAAGAATTGCGCATTTTGGAATAACATTATTTATGAGTTCTCACAAGAAAGACGACAAATGCGTATACACTAACTTTCACTGTTGATGGAATAACCAAGTAAACCAATTACTAAAACAAACACAAATGTTGACATCACTAACTTTTGTCTTAACACAATCTAATTACACAAAGCGTCTCCTTTGCTGTAAAGACTTTATCGAACTGTGTACTAGTCTAATACTACACTTTAACCTGCGGTTACATTAACAAACTAATAAACACTTTATTTCATTACTATTAGGGTCTAAACTCAATCGTTTTGAGCATTTTCCTTAGATATAATCGATGCATTAACTCAACCAAATCGATACTTTTTCCTCTACTCTCGTCAACAACCAATTATGGACTCCAATAACTGAACAATCTGGTCACTTAGCGATGGAACTAAATGTTGTAATCCGGAGGACACCACAAATTCATTTTTTGCACTTACCTACGATTGTTTCATTCGAGTAAATCACATGACAATGACCACAAGGTACGGTCGTACAATAAAAAGATATAAAAGTTTTACTCTTTAGCAGTATCAATTTGACTAGCCCGTTGGTCTAGTGGTAATTTGCTAAGAAACTGACTCAGAGAGTCAGAGGGTTTGGTTCTGGCACGTAACTAGAGATTTCATAATGTTTTCAACAAGGAATGGACTAAGCCCGTAAGTCATTTTTTTTTTATTTGCGGAGAAGCTCTACTGAGCAACCCGTCAATAAATAATTTCAGTGTACAAAACTCCCAATCATCATCATCAACCCATTATGTCCCCACCGAGGGGCACGGGTCTCTTCCCTGAGGAAGGTATAGGCCATACTCCACCACGGGGGCCAAGTCCGGATTGGTGGAGGCTTGTAGACTAGTGGCTCGTCTACTGTCAGAAGTTGTCAAGCCGCCCTAAGGCCTCTGACTTGGCTTAACGACTGCCATCTATCGACGACAGCCGGCACCAACAGCTTAACGTGCCTTGCGAAGCACGGAACCGCTCGGAAAAATGCCACTAGCGTTAGGCATAGACGGCGACCCATCCATGCACTGAACGCGCCCTGTGTTGCTTAACCTTCGTAATCGTTTAAGATCACTCAGGCAGCCGAGGCTACGAGCGATTCCTCCCAATAAGCTTACTCATACAGCTAGATTTTGACCACTTCCTTAGAAACGTTTCTTTGTACAAATACTGCAAAACTTTATTCATGCGGTCAGATGACTGGCACAAAGTACACAGAATTATTTTGGCCAAAAGCAACATAATTTTAATTTTATAATTGCTTTTTTCTTCCTTTAAATGGTTATGTATTTTATAAGAAACTAGTATCGGCATTTAAAAAGTATTTAATTCTATTCATTTTGTATGTAATGAACGACTATCCGACAACCATTGGTCTAGCTAACGGTTAATTCGCTAACCTACCGAAACAGAGGTCGTGGGTTCGATTCCCCCTGGAGGCTGCCATACTTAATTTATACAAGTAGCCCCAGTCTGGGTGTATTTCTATGTTTGTAATATCCTTGCCTGGTTACTGTACTACAGGGTATCCTGATTTGGGACCCGGCGACTGAATTGTAGGGTTTTTATTTATTTATTTATTGGTACTTTTATTGCACTTAAAAAACATACAATGCGGCGGACTTAATGCCGTAAGAATTTTCTACCAGTCAACCGCAGGAGGAAAAGAAGTTGGTAGGCGTGCAAAAAAAAGTTATTATTAATTTAAAAAGATACTTAAGTATACAAAAATGTATAAATGTTTAAATAATGTATTTTAAAATCCATAACGTAATCCAAATTGCTAAGTTGCATGTTCAATAGTAAAGAGATCCTGCTTTTAAAACCAATGAAGAAAAGTACCTCTATCAAATAAAGAATGCTATGATGCTTTTTTTTTATTCAAAGTCGTAAATCCGGCCCCATCTTTTTTTTAAGCTTTTAAGTCCGGAATTAAATTTACGTCTTCTGCAATACAAGCACACTATATATATACATACAAGAACGGCTGGTTATTCTGTGTCGCCTCTCCTCTACTGTTGAACGGTTTCCACTTCATTTGCGTTGATGACTCAGGTCTGATTGTTGCTGTGGTCATTTTATGCCTATTTGTTCTTGAAGCTAATGCGAGCCTTTTGCACAAGGTACTAAGCGCTAAGGACAAGATGGCCTTTCCGATAAAAGCGGCTGTTTTTGGCACAAATGCTATCTAGTCCCTGATCCTTGATCTAGCTTCTCGGTCTGCTGCAGGTTTTAGCATAAATACTTTGGTCTCAGGTCGTCGACCCAACCAAAAACCGACTAAAATGACAATTGTCAAGTTCATTTTTAAACTGAGATACTTTTTGCAAAAACTTTTTGTAAAAGAATATAATTAATAAATAATTACAAGTAACTTCCATACAACACAACTACTTCGACCCAAACTATCATACCCTGTGCTATGGTTACCGGGCAAGGACATCACAAACATGAAATTACACCCAGACTGAGGCCATTTGTACAAATGTACGGCGGCCCCCAGTGGAATCGAACCCACGACCTCCGGTATGGTAATTAGACGTGATATTATTAATTAGACCAACGAGGCAGTCTATACGTTTTTTTCTTCATTGATGGCGCTTTTAGTGAGAGTATTTTAGTTGCAACTCTACACAGTTCGGAAACAATAATAATCCAGCACACAGTAAATCCGCATTTGGAATTTCAATTCGCAAATGTATCCGCAAATCCCCAAACAAAAGTATTGGCCAGAAAAACCGTTTTCAGGTGTGAATATGTTGCCTCAGCCGGGCCTTTTATACGAGCGATTTCCGCCGCTCTCGCTGATCCTCGCCTTAAGCTCTCTCGGATGGTGCTCTGATCTGGCGATATCTGCCGGTTTCCGAATTGAGAATTCCTAAGTAAATATGTTTAAATATTTACATTACTTACAATACAATCTAATTTCTGACCGTGTTGGTCACAGCGACTGTTATGGCTGGGCAAAGAATCTGTCATATGCCCGATGTGGCCTACTTTGGCTTATTTCACAAAAAAAAAACTTCTATGACCTTCATATGACACCCGACCGCGCTAACTGCGTGTAACCCACGGCTTAACATAAACAATGTATAAAATCTGAATCAACAACTTTTACTATAGCGACCATTCAAAATAGCAAAATAAATATCAAATGTTTCATGCTAAAGTTGCTATGTGTGAAATAAAATATTTTTTTCCCGATGTCGAAGTTTTAACCACAGTGAAAATTACAGGTTCCCCTTCAAATGTCCGACAGTTATGAAACAAATTTTCCGACAACAAGTAACGTAGCTACGTTGCTTATTGTCTGAAAATTTCAGTGGAAATGTATCATTTCACAACTCGACATTCCATATAAAAATGTTTCACAAAGTTATATCTCATAAAGTAGGTATATCTTTGTTATAATATAATTTGGCAACTGAACATTAGTAAAGTTTTCTTAACATATATGCATAAATCGACAAAGTTCTATTAACATGCGTTCTTTTATATTATGGTTGCTTGGCCTATGCGAACAAATTTACTTTTATGAAAGGAAATTAATTAAATTAAATGAAGAAATCACTGACATTATTGTCATTTTGTTGGAAAGAAAAACAAATTGCAAGAAATACCGTCGACACAAGTTAGAAAATAGGGCACGAGGGGTGCAGGTGAGGCGAGGGGGTCCTCCTCTGCGAAAAAAAACAGGCAAAGTGCCAGTTGGACTCGCGCACGAAGGGTTCCGTACCATTATCTATGCAACATTTGAATATTTCAAGCAAAAACGGCAAAAAAATTACATTTGTTGTATGGGAGCCCCACTTAAATATTTATTTTATTTTGTTTTTTTTTTTTGGGTACGGAACTCTAAAAATGATGGTCGCCCAGGAACAATAGGTTAGGTTAGACTTGTGATCTCGCCACGCGGAGCGAGCGAAGCGAGCGGACCTTGCTATTTGTTACCAATAAGTGCTTCTGACAAAACAAAATTAGTTTCTTATAGGTTCTTTTAAGAAACTAATTAGCTTCGTAATTGATAGGCTTTATTTAAGACAATCAAATTGATTCCTGAATAATCGTTATGGTTACGAACAGGAATTCGATTCGAGTGAATTGTCGGGCTCAAGCGCGACGTTGACGACCCTTCCGAACATAAAGCTGCTTCATAATAAGGGCCCTGTCATACTCGTTTCAGCTCTAATTTTACAACTATGCTCAATTTTCAAAATGTGTCACTTTAATTTCAACAAAGTATCACTAATTTTACACCATTAATTTTTCTACAATTTAATCGTTTTACTCTATGAGCGAGCTCATCAAGATGTTGTTTTGACTAATCCAAATGTGTTTTGTTATATTTCCGTCAAATATACCTTTGAAGCAAATATATCAAAACACATCTGGATCTGGAGAATAACAAAAACCGTGAATGAAGCATATTTCAGCTTGATTATTGAGCATCAAAAGAAGGCACGGGTGCCTCATTTTGTGTGCAAAACACGTAAAGAATATTTGAGGCAATAGAAAAACTGCAAAAGAAGGTGAAAGAAGTTTGGGATACCGATGATTTAGAGAGAACAACAAAATCATTTCGGCGACTGATATATCTGTTTAGTTACGTCGGCATAAATCGTATCGTAATCGGCATAAAGCCAATGGACACAATATGTCAGGATATTATCCTGATATACCATCAGCAAGAAGACTAAAATTCCTAAAATGCTCTACACATAAAACTTGGTCTCATGAAACACTTTGTAAAAGCATTAGATAAATCGGGTATATATCAAAATCGACTTTATTGCATATTTGAATCCGCCAAGTTTTACCGCGCATACCACTAAGACACGCTTATTTATATTCGCACAGAGGCCCAAGAGATGGCACTGTACGTCGCTCTTAGTGAATAAATGAGTAAAAGGTCATACCATGAACACGGATTTATGTTTAGTTGCAACAAGGCCGCCGTCGTAATAAACCGTATTGCGCTTACGCAAACCCAAATTATTTAGGAATAATCTGGTGTTGTTGAAATTATTGAGACGATTTTTGTGAGTTATTTAGTGATAGTCCCGTGTTGGAGAATTTTCCTGGTTGGCGTTTTACTAGTATTCCGAAATACGGCAGTATTATTGACAAAGGTATGTTTTTTTTTTCTATTATTCCAAAATAGTTCCGTATTGTTTGAAATAGGTGTTTTCTTTTAAATAACGCCCTATAGATGGTACATTTAAAAGTTGCGATAGTTTATTAAAAAATCATTCAAAATAGTCTCTGAATACTTTGAATTATTACTATAGTTGTATATTAAAAGGAAAGTATTTTTATGCAGTATGTTTCATATTAAAGTAGGACAAAATAAACATGATTTTCAGATAATGCTCTCTTTTTGAATTAACTTAGTTTTCACTCATTCTATGGCAGATGATGAAGGGACGCGGCTTGCTGATGCTCAAAAAGGCAATCGGAGCAACCTTAGAAGACCAGTCAACTGTCCAAAAAGCAATAACGGCTGGTACATTACCTGGTCTAAGTGATGAAAGTAATTTCATAGTAGACGATTTAGATACCTACAGATCCCACTTTTTCTCTTACTGCTCAACAAAAAATTCGGCCTCTTGTAGTCCCTAGAAAAATTTCTACTACTTCCTGCTCGAGCTCCTCATCAGAGTCGAGCTCATCATCATCATCAAGCTCCAGCAGCAGCAGCTCACCCAGCGATTATAATCACTAATTATAAGTAAATATGGTACAGAACTGAATTAAAAGTCATAACTAAGTGTTAGGTTAATATGAAAGTACTTGTTGATCTTTGTAACATTGTGATTATTTAAATTATATAATAATTTATGTCATTATAAAACACTTGATACTTATAAAGAATGGTACCTTAGAAGTTACCGAATTTTAAGAAAAGGTGGTACAGAACTGAATAAAAGTCACAAGTAAGTTTTAAGTGCCATCTTAGTTAAAAGATTTAAAGATGTTTTACCTTGATTTTATTTATTGATTTGTTATGAAGGTGCTTGTTGATTATGTGAGATTTAAGTCACTTAATTAATATTTCATTCTTAAAGTTAAGATCTAAATAGGAATAAAAGATTATCGTAGGTTACCAAGATAGTACAGATGTAAAGCATTTTTTACCTAACAGTATTACATTGGTCACAGTCAGTAGTACTTATGTAGTAACTACTTATCGTGTGGTGAAACTTGGTGTTTCCTTCCCTTAATAATTTTGTAAACTCGAGTTTGCTTGTCTTGTTTTTTTATTTTGTGCCTGTGTGTTGTTTAATCATTTTGTCCAAAACCACACTACGGTTCTTGATGATGATGTTTATTTTGTTTAATAAAAATGCTGATTTTCGTAATTTTTGTGTTTTATTTTACTAACAACAGGAAAATTCCTGAAAAGAAATCAAATAGCTCCTTATTGTATATCTGAACTTAACTAATATATGGCAAATAATAGAGCACTATTTCAGAATCATTCAACAAAATGGACGTGTCTCAAAATAGTTCGTTTTTATTTCATGAGATAATTAGGAAATAGAGAATTAAATCGAAAAATGCATATGGACTCTGGCTCGGCGTTTAGTAAGGGGAATAAACAATACAATATTGATTCACGTTGGATATATTATATGAAACATTCAAGACTTTGGCAATAACTTAAATACAAAACCAGTTAACTGTTTTTCGTCGATGATGAAAAAAGAAGTTTTTCGACTTAGTGCTGTCTTGTTCTAGGAGTGCGATATGTTAAGTATATCACAAGGGTATTTCCAGCTGTAAGTACAGAATAACTCAAGGCTGGAATATTTGATGGTCCTCAGGTAAGACAGACAGTTAAAGATGATAACTTCGCAACTTCTATGAACGAAACGGAACTCGCAGCGTGGAGCTCATCCTAGTGATAATTTTTTTTCTTGGTAATCAAAAGGCAGAAAATAATTAAATGTTTGTAAACCAAAAAAGCTTTTATCCGTTTTATCATGCTCATATTACATAACCAATTAGGACTGCTTCCCACATGACCTCGGTGATTTAAGTGAAGAACAAGGACAGCGGTTTCTTCAAGACATTAAAGTCATGGAGAGTCTTTACCAGGGTAGGATAGGGTAGGATGACTGATTAGCGCTGGGCGCATCATAAGAATGAGAGACAGCCCAAAGGACAAACACGAAAAAAAATCTACCAAGAGAGGTTGTTTGTATTCTCTGTAATAAAAATATATTTTTTTCATACAAACTCTTTTTTTAAATAATTTCAAAACTAGAGATGATACAAAAATACGGTACTCTGAAAAGCTGGTCTGTGATTTGTTATCTGTAAAATATTGACGTGAAAGTTTGTCTCTAAAACATCATTTTACAAACTATTGTCGTTATTAAATTTATTCGTATTGACGAATAGCACGGATTTCTAATTATGGGGTTTTTGGTGTACTCCTCCCTGTAGGGTCCATATTCTCTCTCTCTCTCTCTGAGAGAAGGCACAGGCCTTGGGAATCTGGGCTTAATCATAGCGAGGGCCCCGTATGTAAACACCTACAGTTTTGGTATTTTCTGAGATTAACACGAGCATTAGACATAATAAAACTGAATTTTAACGGATATATATGTATTTAAATAGGTTTTTAAAGGATATTTACTCGTTTACTTTTCCATTTTACAATTTTCCGACGTTTCCGTACTTTTGCAAGTGCTGTGGTATCGGTAGACTAAGGTGACAGGCGTCTTTTTGAAAGCATGAAGTGTTAGTTTACTACCCTGGGCAAAAATTATTAAGTTACGTTCCAAAAATATTTTGGCAAATTTTTAAATTCAATCTAAAAACAATTATTATCTTACATAAACTCAAAAATATTGATTATTTGTTATTGAAATTAAAAATTAAATCTACAGTCACTTGTAGCAAGGGGGGGGGGGTCTCATGCACTGGTTCCCATGCTGTAGCTACGTTCCAACCACATTCTCTATTGAAATTTGGATGCCGGCGGATCTCTATTGACTCGCGTATCATTCACGGTCCTCTCGGTCTAGAACTTGAACTTTATCAAAATTAATGAAGTGGTTGGTACATACAGTTTTATAAAAATTTGATCCTTCTTAAATCATATATATAAAAATCTTGTGTCACAGTGTTTTAATTATTGAATTCCTCCTTAACAGCTTCACCGATTTTTATTAAATTTTTTGTGTTTTGGGCTTATTAATAGGGCAAAACAATGTTTGCCGAGTCAGCTACTAAATAAATAATAAATAACTTCCACACAACACAATCACCCGTCCTGGTCCCAAACTAGGATACCCTGTGCTATGGTAACCATTCGTGGACATCACAAGCATGGAAATACACCCAGACTGAGGCCATTTGTACAAATGTACGGCGGCCCCCAGTGGGAATCGAACCCATGATCTCCGGCATGGTAATCAGACGTGATACCGCTAGATCAACGAAAATACCCTCAAGACGGAGTTCAAGCAGGTTTATAAAATGCTTATGGCATTAAGTCCGCCGCATTGTACGATTTCTTCTAGTGCAATAAAAGTATCAATAAATAAATAAATAAAAGGAATTCCTCTCATAAACTGGCTTTAACTCTGTCTTAAGAGTGTTTTGGTATACGGCACGACAAATCCTAAAAGCACAATAAATACATTTTTCAAGTAGCCCAAAAGTCGCCTAAAACCGGTTACCGATTGCAATTTTGGTCACCATTTCATCTCTGAGCTGGCCCACGTGGCGATACCATTAAATCCCCTAGGGGATCCTAGTGTAATAGCGAGTGCTTTTCGATCCCCTAGGGGAGCAAAAATAGGGGATCCTAGTGGAAGGAGGGAGAAATCAATCACCTTATCTGGCAACGCTGCTCCTCAGACGGATGAAACCTTCTTTGGACTCCCACAGGCAACTTCGGTGTGACAAAATTGCGTCGTCTAAGCCGAACCCGCTCAGGCTTATTTCCCGGGTGTTGTCGCACTTCCTCCCAACCTGCTTAGGATTTCCGAACCAAAAGCGCCTCTCCCTCAGATCTGTCAGAATGTCTGCAGATTTGTATCGGGCTATTTGCCGCGCAATTTCGTACGACTGTGAAGGGATGTGGGCGGGGTCCGTCCGCTTGTTATGGTCCATTGGTCGTGAGTGTATTAAATTTTATGTATGAAAACGAAATATCGGAAACTGAAATATAAGTAAATAATCGTAATAAGAGTCTCATTTTGTTAACAATTGTGCTTATTAATATTTAATAAGGTATTATGACATAAACATAGCATAAATAGTAGTGACATAAACAGTCGTATGACAGATTTAGCAGGTTGGTTTTCGGAGTGGATCCATAAAAATAATGCAAAATGCGTTTAGATTGGGATGGGATTTTAGGTTCTCCCTTACTCTCTCAATCTGTCTCTGTCTCTCGTTATCTGTTTCATCATCAACCCATTATGTCCCCACCGAGGGGCACGGGTCTCTTCCCTGAGGAAGGTAAGCTGTTGGTGCCGGCTGCCGTCGATAGATGGCAGTCGTTAAGTCAAGTCAGAGGCCTTAGGGCGGCTTGACAACTTCTGACAGTAGACGAGCCACTAGTCTACAAGCCTCCACCAATCTGGACTTGGCCCCCGTGGTGGAGTATGGCCTATACCTTCCTCAGGGAAGAGACCCGTTATCTGTTTAATTTACTTTATTACCTACCCTATAATAGCCTAACCCTTTGTTTCACGTATACTACCAATCTGTTAAATTACTTATAGCAGCTCTAATTCAACAAAGACTTTTAAAAAATCAACTGGCAGGTGTTACTTGTAGATAAACAGACTGTTAGAGTACGAGAAACCGATGGTAAAAGAAAGTGAAGCGGATAAAAAAAACAGTTCGCTAAGGCGTTTGCGAGCTAAGAGATAGTAGTAGTAAATTTAATTAAATGATTATTTCTCGTTGCATCAAAGTTATATAATAAATAGTTATATAAAAAGTTATATTATAATTTGTTAATTATAAGAAAAAAAAAGAGTATGGAGGTTCCAATTACGATGACTGGGTCATAGTTTATTCAGAAAATGGACTTCACATCCAAAACTATGTGTAAACGTGTATTTCGGAAGACAATGTTCAACCATGATATTCAGTTTTTTTTTTTCCATTCAGGCACAAAGTAAACTAATAGGGGTTAAAGTATGAAATTGCCGTTTTCTTGCAATAGGTTCTTTGAATTGACATAGAAACTTCATGGTTCGAGGTTTTCGAATGAAACTTTTTTCAAATGGTTTATATAATGTTCTTTTTTTTTAAAAATGTGAAACATTTGAATATCGACTTTCAATTGTTTTTGTTATTCAATTTAGACAAGAAAGATGGATACTGCGAAAATTCGAGTGATTTTTGAATACTGTTGTGGCATTTGACCTGGGGTCAGCCATTGCATTTTCCTTTTCCGGTTATCATAAAGAATCCACTTTTCATCACATGTTACAATTCGATCCAATATTCCTTCATTTCTGTACCGGTTCAACAAGGCAACACAAGTTTCAACACGCGTTTCTTTCTGCAGATCAGTCAAATCATGAGGCACCCATTTTTAGTATTTTTTTATTTTATTGATTTGACGCAAGTGAGTCAATATTGTGGGTAAGGTAACGTTAAACCATGCCGCTAATTCCTGGGTAGTTTGACTAGGGTCGGCTTCCACTATCTCTCTTAATTCATCGTTATTCACCTGTGTGGGCGGTCTTTCTCGTGGCTCGTTCTTTAAGTCGAAATTTCCATCACGAAAGCGTTTAAACCAAAATCGCACGGTGCGTTCATTAGTAGACCCCTCTCCAAACGCAGCATTGATATTGCGGGCTGTTTCTGCCGCGTTAGTTCCGCGTCGGAACTCGTATTCAAAAATCACTCGAATTTTCGCAGTATCCATCTTTCTTGTCTAAATTGAATAACAAAAACAATTGAAACTCGATATTCAAATGTTTCACATTTTTTAAAAAAAGAACATCATAGAAACCATTTGAAAAAAGTTTCATTCGACAACCTCAAACCATGAAGATTCTATGTCAATTCAAAGAACCTATTGCAATAAAACGGCAATTTCATACTTTAACCCCTAATATTATGCCACTGTATAGAATTTCGGACAGTTATTTATTTTATTATATCAGGTTTTAAAGTTATTTATTCAAAGTATATGTGTGTGGTTCTTATGCGATATAGACGAGAGAGTGTCAGTCAATCAATCAGCCCGTGTTTGGCCACTACTGGACATAGGGCTCCCCAAAGCCACGCCCCTTCTTTCTGTTCTAAGCCAGCCTCATCCACAGAGAGTGAGTGTACTTAAACCATTATAGTCGGGCGCTGGGCCACAACTTATACACGGACCTTAATCCCATTCGCCTTTGAAGGGAGTAAACCGAAGTAAAGTTGTGCTTCGATACAGCGGTTGTGAAAAGGCCCATTTGCACTCAGCTTTATTTTCTGAAAGGACGTAATTATTTCCGCTATCCAGTTAGGTGTTTGTAAAGATTACATTTAATTCGTACGGAGTTGTTTACCAAGTGTCGCGTCGTGTGTCTTCTCGGTTGCGACGCAAGATAAATAGAAATAGAAAATGTTTATTTGTCTTCAACATAGTAGGGCACAATAATTACTTATGCTTTAAAACAATAATTACGCTGTATTGCACATATTTGTTTTAGGATTCCGTGCCCGAAGAGTGCCAAACGGGTCCCTATTATTAGTAATAATAGGACTTCACTGTACCTCTGTCTGTCTGTCACCAGGCTGTATCTCATGAACCGTGATATCTAGGCAGTTCAAATTTAATAAATTTAACGCTAGAACAAAAATACTAAAAACCGAATAAAATCAATATTTAAGGGGGGCTCCCATACAAGAAACGTAATTTTCTTGCCGTTTTTTGCATGATATTAATAACGGCAATAGGTAGACGGTTGAAATATTAACAGAATATGGAGTTTTATATTCGCTTCAAAAATAAATAAAATAAATTAAAATAAAATAAATATTTAAGGGGGGGCTCCCATACAACAAACGTGATTTTTCGCAGTTTATTCTCGGTCTTTGTGTCTAATGTTGTATAGATAATGGTACGGAATCCTTCGTGCACGAGTCCGACTCGCACTTGGCCGCCGTAAACTATGTCGCAGTAGCCCAACTGCGTTAAAACCAAACTATTACACAGCTGATATCTAATCTCATTAGTTAGAAATGGTCTAAGTGAACCAAAGCATTTACCAATTTTTTACTGAACAAAAATACCATATTTTCATTGTTAGCCTATGTGCAAGACAAAATTTCGTTATTCGACAAAGATAGTATATTGCTAATTGGTGTACCTACTTATCAGCATTTCAATGAGAAGAAATCGAGATGTCGAGACGACAATTAGATATTATAAGAAACGTGTAAACTGAATAACTAAATAAATAAAAAATAAAAATCCTTACTTTTTGATCCGTTGACGTTCGACAGGTGAAGAAAAATGGATCCCTTGTAGATACTATAACTACGTTCAAAGCGACAGATTCTACCCTGATGTAACGCCCGTATTTTTGGCGCGAAATTTAGATGAACTCCCTCTCATAACTTTTGATCACGGATGTGTCTGAGCTGCTGAAGAAGCTAACTCTGCTTCAAGGCGAAATCAAAGAACTAAAATCGCTTTATGCAACAGTGACACAGCTGGAAGAAGTCAACGCCGATTTTCAAAATGTTAAAAATAGAATGACGCCTGCCAAAATGTAAATAATCGACGTGGAGCATTCAGGGAGAATATCTATTCGATGAGTAATGTCACTATTTGGTGATTCTACGAAGTTCAAGTCCATTGAATTTGGTGCATCTTCGTCACCTAGAACAAGAACTGATAATGAGGCGCAAGAGACTTCCATAAACATAAATGCAGGTAGTCGTGAACAACAACAATGGGGAACTTGCGTCTAACTTAGATTGGAGTGACTTTGCTTTTATACCATAGAAATAATGTAAAAATCCAGGATTTTTTTTAAAATAAAACAATAAAAATATTTTTTTCGGGGTTTTAGGGGTCACAAAATACGCTCTAATAACATAAAACTTTCGTTTTGTCATTGAATTCTGAACGTTTTCTTATATGGGTGTAAATGCATAAAAACATTATTTTACGAGATAACTCAAATATTGATAAACGCTTCATACATTAGGGAGTGACGTCATAGTGTAAGGTCAAGTTGTATGGCGCGTTTTAGTACCACGTGACTGTATTGACTTTTCGACTGGTTTATAAGAATTATAAAAAAAAGTTTTAGTCGCAGAGAAAAAAAATACCACGTTTATTTATCTTTTAACGTGTCCTCTCCCATTCTATTAAAACATTTTTAGTGCAAGTTCTCCATTATCGGTGGAGGTCCCTAGCGGTCACATCAGGGCCGGTTTCATAGAACTACAAATTATTGGTTTACTATGACAATTCTATGTACATTGCAAAGTCGATTAACTCACAGATTGACAAAACGACTCTGCTACGCAATGTACCTCGTACTGTCATAATAAAGTACGAATGGTAGTTTTATGAAACTCGGCCTTGATGGTGATAAAATACAGGCTGGGAGCCGTTGTGTGACGTTACAGCAGCAAATATGAGCTGCCGAACACAGCTGTTGTATGTATGTAAACAAACAATGGCAGAAACAATGCAAAGCTGTTTGCAGTCAAATCGTGATCACGATGAAGGTTAGACTGCACTCCCACCGCGCAGGCCCCGATTAAAGGGCCAAGGTAAAATGGACGCTTCGAATGAAAATTCTTCATATTTCAAAGCGGCAGATGAAAAGGTGGCTATCTTCATAACAAACATACATACGGACACAAAAAACACGGATATTATAGATTATATTAAGCAGAAGACCAGCGAAAATGTGAAATTGTAAAGAATCACTACAAAACACCAGCAATCGTACAGGGCATTCAAGTTCTTTGCATCGGAACCGAATGTAAACATGTTCTTAGATGAACACGGTATTATCAACATTTCAATCAAATCCTCCGACCAGTCCGATTCATAGTTCGATTGGTACAAATAACGCTCTACCCATGCTTTATAATGGCAGATAAAAGCTACAACCTAGTAAGCTATAACTGCAAGAACGTAAACGGTCTATCGAAGCCGTAAGATATATTTGCCGAACGGTGAATTTGATCTGCTGACAAGAGACTCAGCTTTTAGGTCATGACGTCTTCTCGTACTTGGCCAGCATTGATGACGAATTTAGATGCACGGGAACGATGGTTTTGACGCGTCTGTGGGCATGCTGCGCGGCCGGTCGCACAGAGGCATCGCTTTATTATGGAGAAAAACCAGCCAGGTGCGTGTCGGGCCGTAGAAAGAGGGGGTTTTATATGGTTTACAGAACTAACAACTTCATCAACGTAATTTTCAATGGATTTTATACGAAGTTTCCCTTTTATAAGTTGGTTGTCTAATACTCGGTAACTTGTTCAAATCAATGTTTAGAGGCAAGTCTTCCGGTCACGAAAGCCTCAGCATTGAGCATCTCCGTTTTGCTGGTCGACACGCTGCCGGGTATTGGCTATGTTAGTTATTTTTGTGTTGGTCGCTCTCACGTGCCTAGAGAAATGATAAAAACTATTGTAGTTCCGGTTATTAAAAATAAGACAGGAGATAGAGCTGGCCTCAATTATATCCAAAGTATTCGATGGCCTGCTTAGTGGTCAAAATAATAAATATGTACGGCTGCATGATAACCAGTTCTGGTTTCGACCAGGACTGTCCACAGAAAGTGCAGTCTTGGCCCTTAAGCATGTCGCCCGATATTGTAAGTCACGCAGAACGCCTATGTATGCGTGCTTTCTCGACCTGACGAAGGCTTTTGACCTGGTTGACCTACTCTGGGAAAAGCTTCAGCTTTCAAGATAAAGAATAAGAATAAATAATAATGAAATGCATTATCTATAGGAACCTCTCACATACTTTAGAAAAGTAAAAGGTAATCTATTACAGGTAGGTAATGGGTGGCAAAATGTATATTTATTACCATAACACGTCAAAAATCAAACTAGATCACCCTGTAGTATGATTTTGGACGCCACCTTTTAGATTAGTCTGGCACACATAAATATTATGCAAGTTAAGTTAATTAAACAAACATAAACATAAACATTTACATACAGGCACATACATTGCTTCTGGCCCCACACTAGGATACCCTGTGTCAAAATATAAATATCACTATTTTGTTTACTGTACAGGTCTAGAAACTTGTGTATATACTAATTAGGTAGGTAAATACAAAGCAGAACCAAATGTAGAACTAAAAAAATATAAATAAACATCGTAAATGAAATATTGGGAGGAAGTTTCTTGTCCCTTTGCCCAACCTTGCGCAAAAGCTTGGGATCGATATTTAATAATCGTAGGACAAAAGGCAAAACACTTTCCAGTAAGTCCTATGCGGAAACAGCAAAAAAAACCTTTTAAACTAGCGAAGGGAGCTGACAAAATATTTACTAAGTAGAATTTTACCGCGCAAACAAGTTGATAGCATCACGAGTTGTAGGCATAGCAACATAAACACTGAGTAAAAACACTATTAGACTGGCGATAAGCGTATGTTTTGAACATAATAGTCAACTGGGTGACTAATAAAGTAAAAACAAAATAGCCGCAAAAGTCAATAAACATTAAAAATAAAATTCACGTTTATTATGCGTGTATTTTTTGTTTAATTAGGTGATATCATATACCAACCTTGTAACGGTGTAACCTTTTGTATCTGCGCTCATCTCGTAAGATTCGAATTATGATCTTAAAAGTTCATACATAAGGCTTAGTGTTATTTCACAGACAACTGTAAAAATTAAAAAAATCAATTAGGATCCCAATTTTGTATGACAATTTCTGCTAACCGGTATTGTAAAATAACTGTTTTTGTTATTAAGACACACTTGTGGGTAAAATTCTCCTTGCTGATATACTTCCGGTTAAAATTCTCCTTGCAGTATACTTTTCTATGAATTTTTGGTCTGATTGACCCACAGTGAGCACATCGCTGTATGTAGGTATGACCCCTTTGCCTATCCCAAATGGAACAAATAAAAACAATAAAGCGGACCTGCGCAGTTTGGATTTGTTTCGCCGCCATTATTAGTTTACAAATTTTTCTTGTTTACTTTAGTTTCAATTATAAATAAATTAATGAAGATAAAGTAGTGTATGCAACTGCATATGAAACGATATTAGAATACTCGTGTGATAAACCCACACTCTTATTCCAAGAATCTCTCTTATGTGACAGTTGGTTAAACTACTATTAAGTACTCTTTTCCTTCATCTTCCGTTATTTCTTTTTCATTCTGTTCTGTATCATTATTGAATTCAAAATTTCAAACTACGTCACCCGTTTCCTAGATTTTTTAAATTTTGATTAAGAATTGTTGTCATTACTTACTAAATATAAGTCGAATTTGTTGCTATATCTATCACCTACAGTGAAAAACACAGCATTGGGGAGTGTTCATATTACCTATTTATCATTTACTTCAAAAACCCCACAATAGGCGCCCAACTTGTGAGGAAGCCCGTTGGCCCAGCGGCCTAGTACGTCCCGACGGCACTGCCCGCCGCGACCAGGCTGCAGGGAGCGCACCTTCTGGGCACTCCGGTAAAGTTGCCGCCGCTTCAAACCCATAACCTACGAATAAAAAAACCACAGTAGTATTTCTTCCTACAAAATTCACTCTCAAAAACGGCCCCTGTCCTCTCGATTAAGTCTGTACCAATGAAATGAGCGCAAGATGTGCTGTAGAGTAAATCACTCTGTGATTGCTCATTCTGTGCGCCATGCGTGACGACGTGAAAGTTGATTGAGCGATAGTCAATGGCAGCGTAACGTGTGACTGGTTTTATATAAAAACGTCAAACCATTAACTTCATGATGTATAACCCTTCGAAGTATCTAGGTACCTACCTTGCAAGATGGCGGTCTGATAATGATAAGTGTAAAGATATAGGTAACAGGTGCATAGATATTTGCCGGGTAATAGTAGATAAACTCGCTTCGATTGGTAACACAATTGACAAGCCCCGCCCGCCTTCCCACAATTGAACGTGGGGTCATTTTTAGCGCTAGTTCGACATCTATGTTTTTAACTATCACTGCCCGTGACCCTCTACCATTTTCCCATTTTCGTGGCCGGGCTGGATAGATAGACGGAGGAGGAGAGGGATCCAGCGAGGAAGCTGCGAGGACAGTCATGCAGTCCGGGGCCATCTCCGCAGCCCCAGGAGCAGCCCGGGCTTCTACCTGCCTACCTCACCGGACCGCCGATGAACACCTAAAAGGAAATTGCAAGTGGCAACCGATTGCTACTGATAGGTATTTTGTTTGCTATCTTTTTATTATTCCTTCAAGGCATTACATCTGCTAGCACAGGTGATCAAAGATAAAAAATGGTAATTTATCACTACTTTATGCGTAGACTGACGTCAATAAATACTTTTATGTAAACATTTTGGAAGTATAATATTTGTAGGAATAATTTAGGTGATCCTTGACAGAAAGTAGATATATTCGATAGGCTTTTATTAAAAAACAAATGACGTCTGACCAGTTACACAGCTACTTCCTTCGTCCTATTTTGAATTGAAGGTGGATTCTAATTAAAAGTGAGAATCTAATTACCTAGGACTGAAATCTTAAGAACGGCTATTTCCGCTCCTTCCGACTTAATAAAGCCATTGGTTAAATCAACGGTGGAGTCTCTGAGACAAAGGACACTTATTCCATTTTATTGCAAGTCATTTGTAAACTATTTGGAAACCTGCCCTTAATAATTGCTATTCGAGAAACCCCTGTAATGGAACCTCGCCATTTTCGAGCACAATTTGGTCCAGGAGCGAAAATTCGGTGCGAAGGATGTTTTCGAGAATAGAGGTCAAAGGGTTCTATCTGTCGGGCTCCGTAAAGAGCTTTTAAATGTAAGTTACCACGACGGGGAGGACGGAAATTGGACACCGCGGTGGCTGGCGGCCCGTGAAGTTTGTGAATAATTTAAACTCTTGTATGCAAGGGCTCTGACAATACATGAAATTGTTCTTTGCAGCCTTTTCTTGGATGAAGATCCCCTCGAATACGTATTTTTTGAGAGTACGATAGAAAATCGACACCAAAACCTGCAACGCAGTTAAATCGAAGCAAGTTTACCATCCACATGCGGCTTTTTGCACGTATCCAGTAATTTCGCACGATGTAATTCTCACAGGAGACTGCGGCGTAAGGAGATATTAAATTTAAAAATGCACAGCGCGATTGTTGTGTCCCAGCCTGGATACGAAAATGCCTGAAAAAGTCGTGAGATGGTTTATTATAAATTCACGACTGGGGTTGTTAGAAAACTCTAACTTATATAACACATATCATAATCTTCAACAGACATTTTTACTGCTTTTACAATGTAACAGGAAAAATTAATCTCGTGACTATGCCTTTATAAGATAAGATTAAATTTATTCATACAATCGTAGGTATATAGTGTACATAAGTATTAAATTGAAATTGTAAGAGTAAAAACGGAGCCTAAACTAGGAGTAAACCTGTATTTAGGCTATTTATGTAAGAGCTTCAATTATTATAACGACATAAGTTAACGATAATTCAGGAAATAAATGGTAAGAATCAAAAGAATCAGTAAGGAACGAAAGTACCTGAGTTTTATGACAAACTCAGATGTCTCATCAATTTAGTAGTACTAAAAGACACAATTTAAATTCAAAATTGAAGGTACTGTAACTTTTGTTTCTACAATTGATTTGATATAACTTGGTGCGTAATATTTTTCATCAAGTTACTAGTAAGTGTACTGAGAAACACGTTTCAGACAATCAAACATACATCTCTTCTTATGTTTGTTTGATTAATTAATAAATTAAAGTACAACTCCTATAATTATTCTGAGAGCCCTATCACAAATGCCATAAACGTTATAATAGAAAAACAAATTCGTGAGCAGACACCTGAATAAAAAGAAGCGCTTGCGAAAAACCTGTCCATTATTGTCTCAGCTTCGTGCGGGACGATATAAACTACAATGAAGTTGCTGCTGCTGGTTTTCGTAGCATGCTTTGCATTGGTACACTCAAATCCGTCTAAAGTCACATCAGCAGAATCAACTGATGATTCAGATGATCAAACCACTGAACAACCAAACTACTCGTCACAATCATCCAGCGAGACTAGTTCTAATACGTCTAAAGATGAAGATGACCATGATGATCCGTGTAAGTAAATTTTCATGGTTACAATTTTTATACATACCCCCAGTTTCTTGTACACTAACACGCTGTTAATTGACAAAAGTGCATACAAAAAAAAAATCACTGGCAGCTGTTAACAGTAAATTAACAGCTTGTTAGTGTACGAGAAACCGGGGGTTAAGTGATATAGCTGACAGCTGTAGAAGCGTTTAACTGATGCGGTTCAATTAAACGGTTTGTTTGTTTTGAAAGCTACCACGGTGTATGTACCGTGTTATTGAAATAACACGAAACCTAAGAATCGTTTCTTCGGTGTCGAAAATAAAACCACTTACAATAAACATAAGGTTATGATTTTCAATTTTTTTTTTTTTTATACAAATGAGTCAAGAATGCATGAAAAATAAAATTGAGGTATTTATTTGTTTTTTGGAAATAACGATAATATTATTAATAACGATAATGGTTTTCAGATTTTGCACTATTTTGGCAAAACGAAATTAAAAAAGAAAACATCGTGAGGATACCTGAGCGTATGTGGGTTGCACACCTCTTTACAGATTTTTATAAGGAGGAGGTTTTCAATTGGACGCGTCTATTCCTTTTTAGAGTTCCGTACCCGAAGGGTGTCAAACGGGACCCTATTACTACTGTCCGTCTTTCTGTCTGTCTTTCCTTCACCAAGCTGTATCTCATGAACCGTGATAGCCAGGCAGTTGAAATTTTCACAGATGATGTATTTCTGTTGTCGCTATAACAAGACATACTAAAATTAGAATAAAATAAATATTTAAATATTTTCCATACAACAAACGTTATTTTTTGCTGTTTTTCTCGATCTTTACGTCTAATGTTGTATAAAAGTATAAAATAAAGGTATGGAACCCTTCGTGCTCGAGTCCGACTCGCACTTGGCCGGTTTTTTTCTATGATCTCGCATAACTCCGTCAAATCTCAACCGATTACGACAATTCTTTTTTTATTCGAATAGATAATATGTCCCATTGGTCCCATTTTATGGTGAATATCTGATGAAGACTTTCAGAGATGGAGTACGGAACTCTTTAATGGAAATCAGTAAATAAGGCTTAATGGGGTTTATCCCTTAGTTATGTGCATCTGTTTCATAAAATAGCGTAAAAGTAGTCCCAGGCTAATTTGGTGACATTCTGGTGATGAATTTAAAATTTTAAAGCAAAGAAATTTTAAGTAGGGTAAATTATGGTTATATTCTTTTTGTTGCACTAACCCGTGCTGAGGACAATTTATTTTTAGCCTCTAAATAGGTTTTTAAAATTATGGTTATTAGGGACCTGATTTTTACTATTCCGCTCCCTCACTAAAAATAAAATTATAAAAAAAATTCAACTTAAACAGACTTCAAAACACTAGAGCACTAAAAAAAATAGAAATAATTTAAAAGAATACCTTTAAATTAGAAGTACGTATACATGTAGGTATGGTAGAAGTATAATTTGTAGTCGGTGCCCAGTTTCATGACAAGCACATATATTTTGGGCACCGAGTCCAAAATATACTTCTACTACACCTACATGTATACGTACTTCTAATGTAAAGGTATTCTTTTAAATGATTTTTAACTTTTTTGTGCTGTAGTGTTTTCAAGTCGGTTTTAATTTTTTTTTTTTTTTTTTTATTAGGTACCTAAGTTATAACCCTGTCTAAAATAATTCAAATACTCATACATGAACACAACCACAGGACTACGGGTGCACAAGACCACTAGAAACGAAAAAAAACAGCACTACAAATACTTCACAGAATTATTACAACAGTGCTTACGTCTTAGTTCGAATTATTACGCAATAATAAATTATTTATTCTATTATCACATGTAAAGATACTAGCCGACTCGTCAAATGTGGTTTTGCCATATTAAATACTCTACGACCTATTCTCAGACCTACCAAGTATACACAAAAATTTTCATAAAAATCGGTGATGGCGTTTCGGAGGAGTTCGATAACAAACACTGTGACGAGAGATTTTTGCATATTTGATTCGTTATTGTACAACAGAAAAAACAAACAGAACATATTAACCATTTTAATAATATAGTTGTAGTTAAATAATTGAATGTTGATACTTGAATACCTATAGGTAAAAACAAGTGCAATATTAACTGCAAACAGTTCAGCGTGCCAGATACCTACTTGTGCATCATGCATGTTCTTCACTATTGTAAATTATACAAAATGTAACGTGTTTGCCCGAAAATACAGTTACCTACAATTAGTACAATTGACGGCCATTTATAATTGTCTTACTGTGATATCTCCATTTCTCACTTGTCGGGGAGGGCGGAGTGGGTAAAAATTTATAAAACATTGATTATGGTCCTTTTCATTATTTTTGTACCTAATTCATAAATCACGACTTGCGCCATAAAAGACAAGTCACGAACTCCAAACGGAAATTGACAAACATCACCAGTCGCGGGGATTACCATTACCGACTCAATTTTGTTGTTGTAGCCAACAAGTGTGGCAGGAACGAAGTATACAGTAAGTGCAAGATAGCCTGTCCCCCGCAAACGTGCGCGGGCCAAAATGGGACATACCATTGCCCTCTGCAGTCTTCTGATACCTGCAAGCCTGGGTGCAACTGCAAAAAAGGTTACGTGAGAAACGGCACTATAACTGACCTGTGCATCCCCAGTGGATTATGCCCAACTAGTGAGTTGAAACTTCACGCTTGAACTCTCATAAGGTACCTGTAAAGGTCACCTCAAAAGAAATTGTCTTTTGCTATTGGTTGTTGATCTACGTTTTTGCTGATTTTCATGCGATTTGGTTTGTAGTTGAACAGCTTACTGCAGAAAGGAGACATGTGCCCACAGCGGCGAAATTGAGTTTCTGTCAAAAATATGTTTTTAGAGGGTAATTACATCGTCTACTGTAAAAAACAAACAACTGTCGCTAAAATTAATAATGTGACGTCATGCTAAGAGTTTTGTTTACTGCAAAAAGGCAACATGTCCTACAGATGTTACCTTTTTTGTGTCTCCTGAAAAGTTTTGTTCTGTGTACATGTTTTCTTTCTGCAGTAAGCGGTTCAGTTAGGTATTAGGACGTGTCTTGACCTTTTCGAAGATTCGCGCATCGCGCAAGCAAAATGTTTCACATGACATACCATAAATATAACGTCCGACGAACATTAGTCGGACCGGCAGTCCCCAGGCATACGATCTGCCTGGCGGGAAATTTCCCTTTATAGTGGAAGAGCACGATCACCCGCACTTCCCTATAGTGGTGACCCCCGACAGAACACTATCAACCTTCCTTCGCTCTCGCAGCACCCCACATACAATTAGTCTCAAAGCAAGGCCAGCATTGTAAATTTGTACATACTTGTACATATTCATCCTCTTCTCTCCCACCTCATCAGTTCCACTACAGTCAACGCACCGACTACTGGTACTAATGGTGATCTCCACCAACCCCTCGGCACGGCAGCCACACTGCAACAGCGCACGTTGCCAGTGGTACAGCAGCCTTCACCGGCTCCTACCACATGCGCGGTCCCCATGGTACTGTCGCCGGTGAAGTGACTGTTAGCCGCCGAACACCCTCAATCGCTAGTCGACTCACTGACTCAGCGCTTCCTGGCACTTGCAGGCTTTAGAGCACAGACTTCGATTCCTATCAGACCTAGCTATGCGTAGCTACGGTCTTGAAAGGGAGTGATGTGGCGAGCACATGTCAACTCTGCGCGCGCACTATAAACTCCAAAATTCCTGCATCGCGCAAGCAAAATGTTGCACATGACATACCATAAATATAACATCCGACGAACATTAGTCGGACCGGCCGTTCCCGTTTGCCTGGCGGGAAATTTCCCTTTATAGTGGAAGAGCACGATCACCCGCTCTTCCCTATAGACCCTTTGACACCATCTCGTTCGGCCATGGCCACCGGCCTAATTATGCGCACAAATCCTGTTGGAATCCTGACGTTTGCGATTAGTCTGGAATTTGACAGTAAGACGATTGGAATCGTTTGGGATTCCGTGCGCGTAATAAAGGAGCAGGGCTGAATGATGCTGCATTTCACAGATCATCGCAAGATAACCAATTTCCAATTCACTTAACCAAGTCAGGGGTTTCCAAACTTTCTTAGTTCGCGGCGGCGAAGAATTCTGTCACGGCGCTCTAGTTTAATGAGTACAGAAAAAAAATTAATAAAAAAAACCGACTTCAAAACACTATGGCACTAAAACAGAGAAATAACTTAAACGAATATGACCTTTAAATTCGATGTAGGTATGGTAGAAGTATAGTTTGGAGCCGGTGCCAAGTCACAAGACCAGCACATACATTTTGGGCACCGACTTCAAAATATATTTCTACAATACCTACATCGAATTTAAAGGTCAAACTAATAAGTTTAAATTATAAGATTATACCAGCCCGTGATCGGAGAGGGTGGAGGATGCTACACCAACTATAGTTATTCTTATTATGATCACCATAAATTTTAAGAAGGCGCCTCATGGGGTCATGCCCATACAAACCTACTTTGAGTTTAATTCTAAAACAATTGCAATGGAACTTTGTCATATGTTAAGATGACACAAATAGAGGTTTGATCGTGTTTAGAATTGCGAATAAATAAACTAAAAATAAATTAGAGCTTTTGAGAAGTTTCTATGAGAACGCTTACGAGCATTTTATCTCCTGTATATTCATATATTCTAAAATCTAAGCACGACCAAGCCTTGGTTAGTATCCTCTAAACATATTGGTAAAGTTTAATTGCGATCCAGCATGTAAGTTAAAACCAAACTACGTTTGTATGGGAATCGCTTCATGAGACGCCTTCTGAAGGTTTCATACACCTATAATTTGAGAGACTCGACATTCAACATGCCATTTTTTTTATTCAGCCAAACCTATCAAATGCAATGTGAACGAAGAGGCAACGGACTGCTACAACACTTGCCAGAAGACCTGCAAGACTAGAATCGTACCAGATGACACTGTTTGTACTGCGGTCTGCAAGCCCGGCTGCGACTGCATTGACGGTTACTTGAGACACGATAATGGAACTTGTGTTCCTGTCTATGCCTGCTGTAAGTTAATACAGTGGACTTCGAATATAACTAAACTTATAAATGTTTTAAAGTAGATAATATTCTTTTGGATTAAATTATTCTTGTTTTACTTCATATTCACAATAAAAATTACTCTCTCAGCTTTGAAAATTTACTGGAACAAGTAGTACATACTACTATTGGACAAAACCTATTTTATTATACAGGTTCCTTCATGCCTTGTCAGTTCAAGCAGCCTTAGTATTGTTACAAATAATCCACTAACATTTTACTCATAGGAATAGAATTACTCTATATTAGCCCACAGAACTTTCAATAATTGACTTCACAACTTTTGAAACTTCAAGCATAACTTTCTTCTGTACGAGTATTTTACTTGGCTGACTCTATCCTAACCTTCGCAGCACCAGCTCAATGTGGCGAGAACGAGGTGAACCTTAATTGCGGAACGGCCTGTCCAGATACCTGTGACAATTACGATAACACTTGCAGAGTTTGTACCCTGCAATGTATCGATGGATGTTTCTGTAAGGAGGGCTACGTGAGAGGTCCAGATGGTTCGTGCATCCAGAAGGGGTTGTGCCGTAAGCAATCACATATTAGTCTCAGGCTATCAGCATTAAAAATATCAGATCGGAAACATGCCAGGAATTAAGCGATTATAGTGCAAGTCTCATCTTGCTCTAACAATGTAACGCAATGATTGCCGGAATTTAGAGGATAGTTAGGATAGGTTAGATAAAATTGATTAGGTACACTCGATTGCGATGGAGAGATTCCGAGTTTTACCTTGTCCAAGAAGCGACAAAAATTATCATCTGAGATATATACGCAGGAATCGACCGGAGTTAGAGAGTTTCCAGTTAAAGATCTTAGTTTCCAAATTCTGTTATGTACTCAACTTACGTACCTTTGATATCATAATCAAGCTTATACTAGGAAAACCATTGCCGTTTTAGGAATTCGTGCACTATTTGCTATATTTAATCACAACAGGATTTTCCTCGAACTGGACCTCAGGCTCAATCGTATTTATTTCGTCTTGCAGCGCTTCGCAGCTGTCCTGGCCCCAACGAGTACTTCGACTTCTGCCCTCCCAACTGCCCATCACAGGACTGTTCTGCTCTCAACATACAACACGACTGCACCTACAGTCCGGACTGTTGCCGCCCGCAATGCCGCTGCATTGCTGGTTTCTACAGGAACGCGTACGGTGTCTGTGTGCAGAAGAATGACTGTCCCAGTGAGTTGAAACTCTAAATGGAGTGTATTTTAGCGCAACCAATGTGGGGTTTCAAATTAGCAGGTTGTTGTGCCTTTCTACAAGGCCGAGTTGATGGCGTAGTAATGGCGTGGTGGCGTGGCGTTATGTTTGGATTTCTTAAGATAATAAAAGTAAATCATCATAAGCCTGTGCACTTGAGCACTGTCAAAACTGTAAGAAAATATAGAACGCCTCTTTTCTGCCTAGATATTTAAATTTTAGTCGTTTTCTGGCCTTGCCACTTTTACTTACGGTCCTTTCAACTACGTCTACAGGGTGTCCCAAAAATCAACGTCAAGCCGAAAATGGTTGATAGGCCAGGTGGTGAGAGTTATCAGAAAAATAATAAAAAAAATCTAAGTTAAGTACTTTTCAAATTATTGACATAAATGTTTTTTTTGAGAAAATTGACAACTTGTGATGATCTTTTAAGTACTGTGACTACAAATCTTTACTTTTCATTAAAAAAAATTTTGTGGTGTAATCCTCAATAACCCTTCTGTTAACTACAGTCTAAAATTAAAACACATCTGCCTCAGTTTTAAAGAAAATATCACTTTTTTGCCCCACCATGTAGTAAAAATTATTACATCGCCCAACTTTAACTGACTGTACTGAAAAAAAAATGTACTAGGCTATTTCGGCAAGTGACTTTAAAAGTTGGCGTATTTAGTCAGGATTCCAAAAAGGTATAATACTAGCTAGATTATTTATTAAATAAGAAAAAAAAAACATTTTTCGAAAGAAACCCGTTATTAAGCTAATTCTTTTTACTCAGAAAAAATGCTTTTATTGCACGTTAGGCTTTCTCTAAGTCCCTAATTTTCAGGTAAAAGTTTGAGTGAGATGGATAGTGACCTTTTTAGTCAAGTGTGAGCGAGACAGATAGATACGCCACTTTTACCAAGATGAGTGAGACGGATAGATACGCCACTTAGGCCAGTGTGAGTGAAACGGATAGTGACGCCATCTTGGCCAAATAGTGACCCACAGGCACAATATGCATTACTGCAGCAGTACGTTACGCTCCTTCGTTTACTGCGCATCTTTCTGTATTCGTGTTGATTTCGTGCTTACAACTTACGGCTTTGTGTATTGGACTCGATTTGTTATCTGACCGTTTCTGACGACTCTGGCTTTCTTCTGGACTATACTGATCGCGTGATTGTAAAGTGTGACTACCACCATGCCATCTCGGTACACTGTTGAAGAGTATGCAAACATGCACCTCATTTATGGGGAATGCAGATGCAATGCAAGTGCTGCAGCTAGACTTTATCGAGAGAGATATCCAAACGCTGAGCGTTATCCGGATCATCGAGTGTTTGTGAATGTTCACCGGTCACTCTTAGAGGGTCGATTTCCAAATCAAATGGCTAGTGAGGGAAGACCCCTCATACCCTACGAGGACACAGTTCTACAAGAAGTCGCACAAGATCGAAGTACCTCAGTACGTGAAATTCAATTGAGGACAGGAGTGTCTAAAAGTACCGTTCACCGAATTTTAAAGAAAAACGAGCTCCACCCGTACCACGTACAACGAGTACAATGTCTTTTACCTCGTGATTACCCTGAAAGAGTTACATTTTGTCAAACGATGTTGCAAAAGCACAGGGAAGATCCGCGATTCTTGGACAAAATAATATGGTCCGATGAATCAACGTTCAAAAAAGATGGTTACATGAACCTCCACAATTTACATGAGTGGCATGTGGAAAATCCACATTTGATGCGAGAAGACAGATCGCAGTATCGCTTTAAAGTGAACATGTGGACCGGCATTGTAAATGGGAAAATTATTGGACCATTTGAGCTGCCGGAGAACTTAACCGGCGAGGTCTATTTGGACTTCTTACAAAACAACCTACCACAATTATTAGAAGATGTGCCGCTAAGCATTTACGGAAGCATGTGGTTCCAACAAGATGGCTGCCCAGCACATTTTGCTCGCCCAGTCAGAGAATTTTTAAACCAAGAATACCCGGATAGATGGATAGGGCGGTCTGGATCAATTTCATGGCCAGCCCGTTCACCTGATTTAAATCCGTTGGATTTCTTTTTCTGGGGAGCCGTGAAAGAAAAAGTTTACTCTAAACCCATTGAAGACATAGTCGAGCTGCGCCAAAAAATTGCGGATGCGGTTGAAATCATAAATAATAGAGGATACGCTCGTTTAGTAAAACGATCTTTTTTAAGAAGATGTAGGGCCTGCATTGAAGCTGAAGGCAAACAATTTGAGCATTTGCTATAAGTTGAATAAACTTTGAATATTAATTATTGCATTTTATTTAAAACTTTATTTAACCATATTTAACAAACAATTTTGTCATATTATTTTAGCCTGGTAGTGGCGTATCTATCTGTCTCGCTCACACTTGACTAAAAAGGTCATTATCCATCTCACTCAAACTTTTACCTGAAAATTAGGGACTTAGAGAAAGCCTAACGTGCAATAAAAGCATTTTTTCTGAGTAAAAATAATTAGCTTAATAACGGGTTTCTTTCGAAAAATGATTTTTTTTTCTTATTTGATAAATAATCTAGCTAGTATTATACCTTTTTGGAATCCTGACTAAATACGCCAACTTTTAAAGTCACTTGCCGAAATAGCCTAGTACATTTTTTTTTCAGTACAGTCAGTTAAAGTTGGGCAATGTAATAATTTTTACTACATGGTGGGGCAAAAAAGTGATATTTTCTTTAAAACTGAGGCAGTTGTGTTTTAATTTTAGACTGTAGTTAACAGAAGGGTTATTGAGGATTACACCACATATTGTTTTTTTATGAAAAGTAAAGATTTGTAGTCACAGTACTTAAAAGATCATCACAAGTTGTCAATTTTCTCAAAAAAAACATTTATGTCAATAATTTGAAAAGTACTTAACTTAGATTTTTTTTATTATTTTTCTGATAACTCTCACCACCTGGCCTATCAACCATTTTCGGCTTGACGTTGATTTTTGGGACACCCTGTATAACATAATTGGTAAAAGTACTCGATATTTCCAAACCACGTCCATTAACCTAGTTTTACCTAAATTTCTCTGCGCCTAATAGAAATTAAAATGGCGTAGATACTTAGTGATATGTTTGTTTTACCTTTTTAGAGGTGAAACCTCCAACAAAGAAATGCGGCAAAAACGAAGTATTCAGCCAGTGCAAGAAGAAATGTCCACCTCAGATTTGCGATACCCTCTTCGCTTCCTACGCTTGCTTCGCCCCCGACGACTGTAGAGAGTCTGGATGCAACTGTGCTAAGGGATATCTGAGAAATGGGACCGCTGATGACCCTTGTATACCGAAAAGTCAGTGCAAACCTTTGAATCCAGAGAATCCTAATCGTGAGTAGACCAGAAATTCCTGTAATCATTCATCACGAAGTTCGAAATCATGTCATAATCGCTAAAACGTATTTGATAGAATTGGAGTGAAATTAGTTTATTTAATTGTAATAACGCAAAACATTAAAACCGTTTCTTGAGTATCCATAATTAAAAAACTTAAAATAAACATCATTCTTTCTATCTATCCTATCCGATCTAATTACTTCCGTTAAAGTAGTGTGAGCAAAGATAAAATAAACATGGTTGGATGTACCACAGGGCATTTACCAATCATACATTGTATACAAGAATATTGCTCCAAAAATCTTACAAATAAATGTAAATGTCACAAGATAAAAGAAAGCACATAAGAAGATATCCCTCATCAAGCCTTTGACACTCCGGATGTATGAAGGTCTGTTCATGTTAGTGCCACTTTTCACAGTCATTTGCAATTTTCACTTTTCACAATCTTTTAAGTCTCTATTTAAGAAATTAAAAGTACTGTCGTGGTCAAGTCTCTACATATACGAAATGGCATGTTTTGCACATAATCACCCAAAACATTTTTACGAAACGAACCGACTTCCAAAGAAAATGTCTATTCGCCTTGTAAAACTGAATTTTGCCAAAGAAGCTGCTACCGCATGCTTATACAAAATTATAGTGAATGAATGAAAATATTTATTTCAGACCTGGGTCCATATTTGACAATAATAATCAGCTTCCAGAGACACTACGTTTGCCACTGACTCGCTTTAAGTCCGACTTGCACAACTTCTTAAATGTCACTTAACTTTTGAATCGACTTTTGTGTGAAGAATTTTAGTTAAATGTTGTTTAAGCCACATTTAAGAAAGTGGTGCAAGTCGGTCTAAGTCTTGTTTACACAGGTGGCTATTTAGATGTATGTTTCTATACTGTAGGCGAATTTCTGACTTTAACAAATATTAATATTGACATGTAGTAAAAAATAATGATGTAATATAATAATAATGTAAATAGTTTTAAAATGGATCTTGCAACCTGAAATAAATGCATTTTATTTATTTTTTATTTATTGTCCTAAAAAAAATTAGTTCCTTTTTTATATTACTTTTTGGAGAAAATAGGTAATTTTGAGAGCCTAGGCAGAATATTTAGATTTGGGCTGCTTTAATTATTTTTTAAAGCGAAATCCGAAGTCCGAATCTGCAAAACCGGAAGTACGTCATGCACGAAAGTATCAACTGAGATTTTAGAAGTTGTCAGTTTCTAGTGATACCGTGGCTCGATACAAAAAGTCTCCTAATTTGTGCAAACGTAAAAGATTATATTCCTTTTGTTTTTTTAAGGAATACCGACATGTTAAGATCTGAAAAATTGTTTAATAACTGTCGGAGATTCGAAGGGGACCCATATTTAGGACAATGCCCATTGTTGCAGCCAATGTACGTAAGATTTTTATTTCTTTATCAGCGAAAACGGAGTGCGACGCCAATGAAGAGTACAACGCCTGTGGTACAGCCTGCGAGGCTTCTTGTGACAACTACAACGATAAAAATCGAATTTGCACTCTGCAATGTGTCAGCGGGTGTTTCTGCAAGGATGGGCTGATCAGAGATAGAGATGGAAACTGCGTGGAACCTAATAAATGTCGTGAGTATAAATGAAAATCGGTTTGGAAAAGTTTAATGATTGCCATAGGCCGTAGCTGCGTGAAATCCCGAAATAAAATTCAGTTGATAAAAAACAATTGGTAACCTCAGTATGGAACAGCAAATATTTTTTCGATATAAAGCGGTTCGTATTGACGAGGAGAGTTTTTGGATGTATGTTACAACCGATAATATTATTATTTTTCAGCGGCACCAAAGTGCGGTGCCAACGAGATCCTGTCGAAGTGCTGGAACCCGTGTCAGGAAAAGACTTGCAAGACTAGATACAGGCCGGACGACAGGGTCTGCGCCCAGAACTGCAAGGTTGGATGCAGATGTGCCGATGGCTACTTGCGACATGATAACGGAACCTGTGTTCAGGCTTATGATTGCTGTAAGTAAGCAAGGTTTCTTATGAACATAAAATAGAAATAAGGAAAACCATTTACATAAAAAAGGAAAAAAAGGAAATTATTACTTTGATTAAAATTGAATAAATGTAGTTAAACTCTTTTATTCAACACGCGCAAAAACATAGCTCAATACAGCTATATTAACAGTTCAAAATGAATGAGACTTGGTGTAAAGTTTATATTCAGGGATACAAGTAAATCGGGTTTTGGTAATCACGGCCCCCACAGGACAAGTTCGGCCTAGTGTGGGGACCACTGCTTACTCTTGAGTCTTTGAAAATAATCATTATAAAAACTCAATTGAATTGAATACAAGTGCTAACACCCTAGTTTTAAGGATAGCTGCAACATATTTTTGGGATACAAATAAATTTCATTTCATTTCATTTCAATAGTCAATCTATTCGCACGTGGAGCCTTTTAAATACAAATTTCTAGGCAGTACCTAATTAAAACTGTAGAGACATCAGAAAAAGAAAGGAAGGGCCTTTTTGCCCGACTGCCAAAGCAAAGGAGAGTTATGTGTTTTCGCGCGTATGTATGCATGTTTTTTATCAATTGTCCCTCCAGCTCCTCCCAGATGCAACGACGACGAAGACTACAACCAGTGCGGGACGGCCTGCGAGATCACGTGTGAGCTGGGCATCAGACCCTGCACCAGGCAGTGTGTGAACGGCTGCTTTTGCAAGAACGGATTGGTCAGGTCTGCCGACGGCTCCTGTATCAAACAGGAGCAATGTCGTGAGTATCTCATAAACTTGTGACAAAGCCACCTTTTTTTAGGGTTTCGGATCCGAATAGTGCCAACGGGACCCTGATTCTAAGCCTAAGAAGTCTATTTATCCGTCTCTCTATCTGTCTGAGTATTATGACAAATTCACGACCAAATAACAATACTCAAAGTATATAAGAATTTAACAGAACAACGTTTGTGACCTCAGAAGCAATCGACTTTTGTTTAGGCCAATCAGTTCGAGTATCGAAGCTTTTGCTAAGTAGGGAGCTTGTAATGTCACCCTCAATGTAGAACTTCTATATATTTGTCTACTTACAATATTACAGATCCTCTGCAAAACTTACTCACTAAAACTAACTAAAACGACGGGCAGCAGCGTCTTCCTGACATTCCAACCGCATACTGCGATCGCCAACCCGCCTGCCAAGCATGGCGATTATGGCAAAACCCCTCATGGTTATAAAAACCACGAAGGAGGCCTATGTCCTGCAGTGGGTGTCAAATGGCCGATGATGATGATGAAAAGTAACTCACTCATTCCGTACATATTTTCAAGACAACACCGCCCAAAAAGGTCAAGTTACATGCAGCTCAGTGAAGGATCGAAGTTCTACGAGTGCTAAAGTAATCCAAATATTTGGACGTTTGTGATTACCGCAGCACAGGATATCCTAGTTTAACTCTAGACACCTAACCTTCGTCGTTTCAACGAATACGCGATAGAAAAATTGTTGTAAATTTTTGATGCGTGTACGGATAGCAGTGCTGTCTCTTGTCAACTCGGTGTTCGTTACGGCTTGGCGAAAGGCCAAATTTTACAAAAATGTGTACAATATCGCAATTTATGGTGAAAATAAAATTTATTTTTGTACTAAGTGGGCGTAAAACGTTTTTTTTTTCTCTAATGTCTACAGTTCAAGTTTTCCCTTCAGTAATGAACAACTATTTTTTAAATTTCTGTTTTAATAAAAAAATATATAAGAATGTCGTTTTTGATCTGCAGAAACGATTTTAAACAGATAGAAAAATTAATAAGAGTGTGTGATAAATTACAACAAATTATTTTATTAAAAAATATATAATATGCCTGAAACATCAATGCAATGTACCAAAAGCAAAAAGTTTTATTTAAAAGTTAACGCTTCAAAAAATGGTCGTCGAATTGATGAATGGTTAGGTATTATGGGGTATGTGAGAAGGTTAGGTGTCTAGGTTAAGCCAGAACAAGTGATTGTGATGCGTGGAAGTAATTCAGTTTATTTATTCCAGCACAACCCCAATGCAAAAAAGACGAGGAATTCAGCCGATGTGGTACTGCGTGCGAAGATACATGCGACAACTACGGAGATAATAGCCGGGCATGCACCAAACAGTGTGTTATCGGCTGCTTCTGCAAGAAGGGGTTGGTCAGGGCGAAAGATGGAACCTGCGTGAAGCCGGATAAATGTCGTTAGTAACTGTTGTTTTTCAACTATTATGTAAAGACTAGAACCGAGCGGCGGTCAGTGATTTGATTAGACCACAGCCCGATGGTCAGACGAAGTGAGAATGGCGAGAGACCACGTAAGATGGCGTAATAGGGAAAAGGCATGTGCCCAGCAGTGGGCAGAGGCGGACTTATGATGATGATGTATACAGCGATCGAAAATTGCTTTAATTCTAGGCGATGTAGAACAAGATAATGTATCAAATGTAAAAGACAATGTTAATAATACTGAAGCGAAGATATTTTGTCATCGATTTATTCGTTATAACCTTTGTTTAGTGCCTTCCAAAGCATAGAATAGTAAGTGTTCAAAGTTCAAAAGTTACTATTTCTTGCACACACGTAACTTAACTTAAATAAACTAAACTGGTAAGTAAACTTACTCTACTACTTGTAGTATGCACCTCATAAAGATTCAGCCAAGAAGATTAACACCAACCGCACCACTTAAATTTTTCTCGCAGCCAAGCCACAATGCCCTGTAAACGAAGAAATTGGCGAGTGCGTCAACGATTGCATGACAACGTGCAAGACACGGTACCGATCCGACAACCGGTCATGCACAGCCGACTGCAGACCTGGCTGCAAGTGTATCGCTGGCCACTTGCGACACGACAACGGAACGTGCGTCCCCATTTTCGAATGCTGTAAGTATTGCTTTGTACACCTCTAGGCAAAATGAGTAGAAATCGGAAATATAACTTTATTCTATTTTTTGGGATTCCGTACCTCAAAAGAAAAAATCGGGACCCTTATAGGATCACTGTCCGTCCGGACGGATGGACGGACGGACTATTTAATCTATAGGGTACTTTCCTTTGACCTAGAACTGTGAAATTTGGCAAGTAATATTGGCGGATTAGCAAGTTGAAGTGGCAGTGAGCGGGGCACATATCACGCAGAACTGATGGCCGCTGGGGCCAAAAAGTTCTCGAATGGAGACCACATATCGGCAAGCACAGCGTAGGACGACGAGCCACAAGATGGACAGCAAACCTCATCTAAGTAGCAGGAAGATGCAAGCCGCTTCCAACCGGTCATTTTGGAAATTCACGGAGGAGGCCTATATCCAGCAGTGAACTTCTTGTGGCAGAATGATGATGATGATGATGATGATCGTCTTATACTACAATTACAGGGAAAAATCTGAAAAATACACATTTTTAATTAAATCATATAAAAAAATTGCCTTTAAAGTTCGGGAAAAGCTGCGAGACTTAATTCCTGGACTATTTATGATATGTAATGCACCTACAAATTTGTACGGAACCCTCGGTGGGCGAGTCCGACTCGCACTTGTTCGGTTTTTTTTATTTATTTGGCACACAAAACAGGTTACGGACAGTTTTCCACAAGAAAAACCAAGAAATATTTTAGGTTAATCTAGTCCATAACCCTAAATTTATGCGCACAGCATCATTATAAGTTATGAAAAGGAAATGTTCATCATGATAAGGATTACAATTGTATCAAAGCATAAAACTATCATGCAGAAATTAACATAGAAAAACTAAATTATATTATTTATTTATTTGTCCACTTACATCTATCTTTACAGGCTGCGCCTATTACGACAGAGTAGTACCTACCTTCATAAACTCACGCCTGTAGTCCGGAAGGAGGATGTTGATGTAATTGTGATGATGATGATAATGACAGATTGCTCGTCGTTTGAGAATACTTAGGAGGTTCTTTTTAAAGAAGTAAGGTCTTTGAAAAATATCGACATCGCCATGTTTGGCAACCGCGTGGTTATTATTTAATTATTTCACAAACATTTTAATATAACTAAAAAAGGAGCTTAAACAGGCAAGGATAGAATGTAAGAATAGAATTTATTTTCTCATTTTGATCGAATGCTAATTCAGCGACTTTTGAAAGTTTGAAAATGTCAAACCTTTTTTTTTTGCTTCGGTCTCATACATGAACATTTCAATTGCCGCTATTCGCCATTGATGGTTTCATTCCCTTAAATTGGACATACATTCGCAAGGCTTCGATAAAGTCACCTTCCTTTTAATTATTTCAGCTGAACCCCTTTGCAACAAAGACGAGGTATACGACCCTTGCGGATCAGCCTGTGAGAAGACGTGTGACAGCAAGGAAAACGAAATTTGCACGAAACAGTGTGTGGATGGCTGTTTCTGTCCAAAGGGACAAGTGCGAGCCGCAGACGGCTCTTGTATAGATGAGAACGACTGTCGTAAGTATGACAAATATGATGCCTGCATATATGCAGCCCATATATTAAGCTCATCGGTGGGCATAGCATCCTCCCCTTCATACCAAGCCCCCTCCAGCCGCTGTCTTTAATATTGTCGACCCAACAAGCGGATGGCCTGCCTACCGAACGAACATTTTATTCGAACCACAGATATCTCACTCTGAGATTCGAACTAATCTTTGGTGACCAGCAAAGTCCGCCCAAATAATAATAACTTCCACTATCTCTCCGTATTAAGTTTTTTTTTACTTTGCTTTTAGGCTGCCATTTGTCAATTACGCAATACGCGAGCTTTTTCTTAATACGTATCGAATTATTCACTATTGGAGGTTGGCAACATGGTATACGCCTAATCATTCTACCATCTTCTTCTGACTAACGATTAACAACGTCCACTGAAATTGCCACACGAACACATCGAAAACTGTCCACTGAGTAGCCATTCAAGTCGCTTTAAAAACAATGTTCCCTCTACAGCCCCTCCCGCACAGCAATGTGGCAAGAACGAGGTAACCACTGACTGCTTCAACGAATGTTTCATCACGACGTGCAAGACTAGATTGAGGAAACCAACGTTCTGTCCTCAGTACTGTGTGAAGGGCTGTACGTGTGCTGATGGCTACTTGAAACATGATAACGGCACTTGCGTTCCAGAGGATCAGTGTTGTAAGTAAATAAATTACATTCACATAACAAAATTACATGCCATTACCCCAAACTATGATCTGAGATATTTTGCTAATCTTGTTACTCTATCTCACTTTTTTTTATCTTTATAGAGAAAGATATCTGTCTCACTCTCCGATATTCTCTCTTTATGTCTAGTAGATAGATAGCACTAAAATCTCAGTCCAATACACTTACAAGTCAGGCATCTCAATGAAAATACTACTATTTAACGAGAACTAGGTATAAAGTTCTTCCTGCCATGTCCACAAAGTCTCCCGGCCTGATATCAATTACATTCACTCCCGTTATCTACAAGTTGCCTTCCATTTGATGACTTTATTTGCTCTAAACTTGCGAAGAGATTATCCAATGCCAAGCATTATATTCACAATTAAAATCATAAAAAATAAACTCGTTTTCTGGGCATTTGTTCCTTATATAAGAGGTAGAGAATGAAAAAATTCTTTGTAGGTTTATTCTATATTTATTCTCCACAACTATCTAGATATTGAAATCAACTTCAGTAGTTAATTTTATCGTTATCCTTACTATAATATTATAAATGCGAAAGTTTGTATGTATGGATGAATGTTTGTTACTCTTTCCCGCAAAAATGGCAGAACGGATCCGGATGAAATTTTGCACAGCGATAGATTATAGTCTGGATTAGCACATAGGTTATTTTTTATCCCGGAAAAATACACATCAAAATTACCACGCGAACGAAGTCGCGGGCAACAGCTAGATATGAAATAACGTATTCTGTATTCTTCTTCATCACAGCCGATCCAGTTTGCGACAAGGGCGAGGTCCATCTGACATGCGGCACAGCCTGTGAGGACACTTGTGACAACTATCAGGACAAAGACCGCTCGTGTACGGCCAACTGCGTGGAAGGTTGCTTCTGTAAGAAGGGCCTGATTAGAGGACCTGGGAATACGTGCATCAAGCCTAAGCAATGCCGTGAGTTAACCTTTTACATAAGATTGAGTAGATTCCTGGCTTAGAGAGCTAAGTTGACGTGTCAAGTATCTAATACGATCGAGATAAAATAATACGTACATCGACTAGTGCCGTGATTCAGCTATATTAGACTGACGCGCCAGCTTTAGCCATCCTTTTCGGTGTGGATACAAATGAAAGAGAATTTAAAACCTACAATTTCTACTAATTATTATATGATATAATGCATTATAAGTAATTATAACTTTATAGTGTACTATTACTTATTTATTATTGAGTATTTGTCATTTTTTATTTGTCATCCGTTTATTTCGTATGCCTAGCAGTTAATTTCTTGCACCAGCTGTAATTGACTGGTAGGAAATGCTTATAGCATTAAGTCCGCCACATTGCCATTGTGTTTTTTTACTTATGTGCAATAAACGTATTAATAATGATAATAATTTTGCAAGTGCTATGCCGTAAAAGGAAATATCATGCTTAAGATTATACAGCAACCTTTACTTTTCAGCAAAGCTAAGCCACACACAAAGAAGACCCTTCAGTAATTAATTAATTCCCTGTCACCCTCTCTTTTCCTCTACCTTTATTCTCTTTTCCACACGTAAAAGGCAATTATTTAAGATAAAATAACAATATTCTATATTGTACATATCAGAAAACAAAATAAGAAATAAGCTACTTATTCCAGCTACCTCTGACAAATGCGGCAAGAACGAAGTCTGGAGTGACTGCAAGCGCATCTGCCCGCCTCAGACCTGTATTTCCCTCTACGCTCAGTTCAAGTGCCAGGCCGATATACCGTGTATTGCTGGGTGCAACTGCAAGGAAGGGTACTTGAGGAACGGGAACAGCTCCGCCCCTTGTATCCCGGCCAAGAAATGCCCGAAGATACCGACCAATGACGGTGAGTGCTTAGCAATCAATTTTCAGCCTTACCAGAATCTTTAGCGTGTCCTTTTAGCTAGATTCCAGTTATGGGCTTTGCTTTAGAAGTTGGTGGTTTGTATCCTGGCTTACTGATACCTATATCTGCTTTTTGGAAGCAGAAATAGGTGACTGGAACCGAATGAACGTTAAGATGATCAGGGAGCAAGTCAACGCACAACTAAATAAGAATTCTGGATGGCTTCAAGCTGATTACGGTATGTATCACATGACCAAATATTTTATTTTTATTTATTGAAAGAAAACAAACAATTGTACAATAAAGTTACGTAACGAGATACTTTATGCAGCGTCCAGTGGCACCTTCACTTGGGACATTGTTTTTTAGATGGATTAGGCTTGCTCAGCACCTATACCATCCTGATAGCTTAGTTTATGGTTTCCTGACGATGTTTTTTTTTTTCACAAAAACTATACATTTGTAATTCAATCATAAAAAAATTGTTTTAATGTTCGGGAAAAGCTCGTAAAATAGTGTGAGACTCGATTCCTCGATTATTTCTCTCCACATTTCTTATTTCTTTCGACTCTATTATTTATAATATGTAAGAAGCTACCAAACTTGTACGGAACCCTCGTTGTGCGAGTCTGACTTGCACTTGGCCGGTTTATAAGTTAAAAGTAGCAGTATTTTAGACTTGATTGACCGTATTATAAAGATAATTACTTATAGTCAGAAACCTCCTATTTTTAATACCAACATCGTAGTAAGGCGAATGTTCACCGACCTTACTTGGTCAAACCAAATCGAATTCATTTTCAGATTCCAGCCGAATTGAGGCGTATTATATTTAGTACATACTTAAAAATTGAAACTAATTTTTTTTTTCGCTCCAGAATTCCCATCAATCGACACATGTGGCAAAAACGAGTTCTACGTGGTCCGCTCGACAATCTGCGAATACAGTTGCAAAAATAAACGCGGCGGGGCGAAAATATGCCAACCTTACACCGGATGCATCTGCCAAGCTGGTTACGTGAGGAACGATAATGGAGTGTGTGTGTGGCCTAGCGAATGCGGTAAGTTGAGCATTCTGCTGTCAATAATATTGTGGCTAAGCCAAGGTTTGCGCAAGAAAGAGGAATCCTGCTGACATGTCCATGTGCATAGGGGCACGTGATTATTCAGATCAACAATAGCAAAAGGTTGAACATAACATGTTGACAAATAGGTTGGGTGTACTTTCTTCGAAATTAAACGAATTTATAGTATTAGAACATGGGTTACACTTAGCATTATCATCAGCCATTTGACGCCCACTGCAGTACATAGGCCTCCCTCATGGTTTTCCCTAACCATGAAGAGTTTTACCATCCGGGTTGGCGACCGCAGTATGCGTTTGGAATCTCAGGAAGACGCTGCTGCCCGTCTCCTGGTAATTTATTTCCTTAGTCGCTTTTTACGACATCCACGAAATGAAATGGCGTGACGCTATTCTTAATCCGGCACCACACGGACTTAGCATTTGTAGTTGCTTATATTCACCAGGTTCTACTAGTGTTTTTCAAGATACATTCTTGTTAAAAAGTTTTAAGGCTTTTATGGTGTTGTCCGTCTTTTACAAACCCCCTGTACCTGTCCAATTTAATTTTATTATTCATAAACTCGATCGAATAAAGAAAAAGCAGGCATCATCCGCATGGAATAGCGGGTCTAGGGAAGTATCCGATTGCAACAAATACAAATGTGAACGTTTATTTTCAGACAAAGCTACCAAGTGTGGCAAGAATGAAGTATTCAATAAATGCCGCGTCATATGTCCACCGCAGACCTGTGCGTCTATCTACACTTTGTACAACTGTATCAGTAATCAAACTTGTGAACCGGGTTGCGACTGTAAGCCCGACTATTTGAGGAACGGCACTGATACCGACCCTTGTATACCGAGCAAGCTGTGCCCGCCAGGTAAGTTTTAACTCTGCTCATACCTATCTAAGTATATCACAGTCGATACCTACCTATATGCACAAATCTGTACACAAAACAAAATGAGTAGCATAATCTTACTTTAGGTTCATATTAAAGGGAAAGCACAACCGCTGTCTGTGATCCCCTTAACCTTACGACTGCACTCGCCGAATGGAATGTATAGGTAGTCTGTACAAAGTTGGGCACAAATCTGTGACGCGGCGATTTAAAGTATTTAAGTTATCTCATGCTTTTCACACACTAACTTTTAGCATTGTCAGCACTTAAAACTAAATATGAATTTAACTCTGCCTTAGGGTAATCCCTATCGATATCCCAAATTATAAATATTGATCTGCAGAAGATTGTACAAAAATATGCCTTGACATGGCGCTTTTCACTAATATGAGAATTAAAAGAGAGGGAGGTCAAATATTCCGTAAATACGATCACCAGACAACACAAGAGGCCAAGACGACCGAAGTGGAAGCTGTCACTAAGAGTCGCCAGATGTTGAAATCTATAGTCAAAGCCCTGTACTCCCTAAGCAGTTACAGGACAGAATGAGAGGAAAATAACTAACGTTTTTCTTCCATCAGCGAGACCTCAATGCGGTAATAACGAGAAGTACGTGGAAGGTGAGCAGGTCTGCCAGAAGACTTGCGAGAACAAGGACTTGCAGACCAAGCCGTGTGAGACGTACACCGGCTGTGTCTGCGAAGACGGTCTCGTCAGGGATGAAAATGGAGAGTGTGTACCGCCGGAGAATTGCCGTGAGTAACTTTGAACGTCTTCTGTGTTGGAACTCTGCTGTAACAGCACAAACAGGGTGTTAGACCGGCGGGTAGGAAGGGATGTTTTATATGTTACGATAGTAGTTAAGATTTAGGCCGACTTGCACTACTCTCTTAAATGACGCTTAAATAGATAAATTATTTATAGCATTTAATCAAAATTCTTCATACAAAAGTCGATTTAAATGGCGACTTAAGTGACATTTAAGAAGTGGTGCAACTCGGTCTTATTCCAATAAGTAGTAACGGTTCTATTCTACATCTTTTTAAAATCAACTGCGAAACAAATTGTAAAAGATGTTGTAATAAGGAAAATCCCCTACGGCCGTTTTCGTAAATGTGGTTCGCAACTAGTTACGAATCAAGGGAACTTTTTCCTAACTGCAACTTCGTTGCGAACTAAGATAAGAACTTTCCAAACTTACATAGTTGTGATTGGAGAAAAGGGTTTCTTAATTCGCAACTATAGTAGCTAAGATGATGAATAAAAAAAATATGCAATGAAAACAAAAATAACAATGTCAATTCCCGTATTTTACATAAAGATTTAACAAAATTTAAAAAAAAACTAAAATATGTCATTTTTCGTAGGGCCTTTTCCACCCTTCTTTGCTCTCATTCACATTGCATATGGGCAACTAATTTCTATGCAGTACCCAGCCAGTATCCTCTTGAAAAGTTTGTATACAAATCAACAAAATAGAGTGTCAACAAACAGATTTAATTATCTGCAGTTGCGAATAAGGAAAAAAATCATTTGTTGGAACTTTTTGCGAAATTAAATCATCAGGATGCCTAGTTGCGGTTAAGAAAAAAGTTCTCTTTTTTCGCAACTGGTTGCGAACAATGAATAAAAATTCTTAATTCGCAACTGGTTGGGAACTACAGTTACGAAAACGGCCGGTGGGGTAAAATCAACGTTTGAACTATTACAAAGGATGATGATATCCAAATTATCTACACCTCTGGCGTTATCTACCCCTAGATAAAACCTGATTATTGTAGACTCATTCTAAGTGTTCTTTTGGCAAATTTGGTCTAACATACATAAATTCACGCCTTTATCCCGGAGGGGTAGGCAGATACTGGGGTTTGACGATATTTAAGACTGATATTTGAGGCTCTTTTACAATAGTTATAAATGCGAGAAGGTGCGACCGAGAGAGAAGCAAAAGAAAAGCAAACGATCTCAACCCCGTTGTTCTATTCTCCAGAGCCAGTGTGCGGAGCAAACGAAGTGGCAACGGACTGCTACAGCTCCTGCTCAAAGACATGCAAGACTCGTTTCAGGGACGACCGGGTCTGTCCGGCCGTCTGCAATAAGGGCTGCAACTGCATCAACGGATACCTGAGGCACGATAATGGGACCTGCGTTCCAGAGCAACAGTGCTGTGAGTTGATGGTTTTGGCACAAAAATATGCAAAGCTAAATGCGTTATCGCCTGAAACTCTTCCCAAATTGATGACTATTTTTGATTGTATTACCTATTATTGGGATAACATAATGCATAGAAATAATAACCATATTTCTGCTGTAGTACTTATGTAAAAGAAACTTGATACGTTTATGAAATGTATTTTTTGGGGCGAGGTCACCCGTAACATAACTGGGTAAAGGTAGGTTTGCTGTCGACTGTAGGTACTACAGCGTCACTGCACCTATTATAATATCTTCTTTGATGCCTACGTTACGATCAAAAGTAAATATGTAGTCCTTTTGTGTTTTTGGTCTGATAAATAAAATTACCGTATGGTATAATATAGTTTTTTTCTGGTGTGTAGGTTCAATAAAGACTAGTAATCTAATCTAATATCCACTCTTTCCCTCAGCCCCTCCAAAATGCAACGACGACGAATACTTCCCCGAATGCGGACCCTCCTGCGAGGATACGTGCGCCAACTTCAACAACACCTGCCGAATCTGCACCAGGCGGTGCGCCACCGGCTGCTTCTGCAAGCCCGGCACCGTGAGGGGACCCGACGGCATCACTTGCGTCAAGAAGGAGAGCTGTCGTAAGTACACTCTTTCTTACGTAGCTGTAGGTTACGGAGTGCTGTCTTTAGTACAACAAAAAAAAAAGCCGGCCAAGTACGAGCCGGACTCGCGCACGAAGGGTTCCGTACCATTATCTATACAACATTAGACACAAACACCGAGAAAAAACGGCAAAAAATCCAGTTTGTTATATGGGAGCCCCATTGAAATATTTATTTTATTTTAATTTAATTATTTATTTTTGAAGCGAATAGAGAACTAAATATTCCGTAAATATATTTCAAGCGTCTACCTGTTGCCGTTATTAATATCGAGCAAAGAACGGCAAAAAAATACGTTTATTGTATGAGAGCCCCCCTTAAATATTTATTTTATTCTATTTTTAGTTATAGCGACAACAAAAATACATCATCTGTAAAAATTGCCTAGCTATCACGGTTCATAAGATACAGTCTGGTGACAGACAGTGAAGTCTTAGTAATAAGGTCCCGTTTGGCACCCTTCGGGTACTGAACCCTAAAAATATAACTAACCCCCAGTTTCTCGTACACTAACACGCTGTTAATCTACTGTTAACAGCTATCAATTGACCAAAGTGCATACAAAAAAAAAAACACTGACAACTGTTAACAGTAGATTAACAGCTTGTTAGTGTACGAGAAACCGGGGGTAAGTGTGTTATGAAGCTCTAACAGATGATAATATCTTTCTTGTCTACCTGCAATTAGTTGAAAAGCATCTTAGGTTTATTGGTTTAGGGTTCAAAAGTTTGTGTATATTCGCACATTCGCTACTTCGTTAGGCTGAATTTTAAAGACTCTAGCCGGATAACTTTCCGAAATGTTTCAGAAGAAAGTTGCTGAGTTTTCAACTGTCTAATACAGGATTACGACGTTAATTCGTAAACTCGACTGACTGTGTTGAAAGGTGACGCTCTTTCCATTAGCTAAGCTTGAAGTTAAGCTACTTACGTAGGTACTTTTAAACTTGAAGAATGGTAGATTTTAAAAATATATCTGTACTTAACCGAATCTCTAGTAAAGGCTAATACACCCAGGTCAGATACGGAACGAGCTTCAAACGCCGCTCAAAGCAAACACTTTTCGTTGCGAAATAAAGAGTTAATGATAAAAATTGTTCTGTAACACCGCAGTATCTGAATGGTCACTTTGCCTACCTATCTTGCGTAGGCTGTCACTAGACGCTGTCAATAGAAAATTAATCAATCTAGCATAGACATACTCCTCTATTACGATTTCAATCGTCTAACTTTCAAATATAACAGTTAGACGATTGGAACCGACATAGCCCACCGAATTAGCATGCTGAAGTGGCAGTGGGCCGGCCATGTTATCCGAAGAACTGATAACCGATGGGGTAGACGAGTTCTCGAGTGGAGACCGTGGATCGGTAAACGTAGTGTGGGACTTCCTCAGACTCGGTGGCACGATGATCTTCGCAGGGCGGCTGGCAAGAGCTGGATGAGAGTAGCCGAGGACCGTGCTCAGTGGCGTGCTATAGGAGAGGCCTATGTCCAGCAGTGGAAAAGCATAGGCTGATGATGATGATGATGATTGGAATCGCTCAGGATTTGGTGCGCATACCTAATTAGGGCCTAGGCCTTACAAAACCGACACCTTCCGTGTAGACTGACGTCTCTGCTCTGAAGCGTCCACTAGGTAGTGTTCATTTTGCGTTTTTTACCGTCCAAAAATCGATAGATAGTTATAAATTATAATTCGAGTAGGTATGATCTTTTCGATAATCTTGAACAAATTGAACACTGTGCCACTAGACCGACGTCTCTGCTCTGAAGCGTCCACTAGGTAGTATTCATTTTGCGTTTTTTACCGTCCAAAAATCGATAGATAGTTATAAATTATAATTCGAGTAGGTATGATCTTTTCGATAATCTTGAACAAATTGAACACTGTGCCACTAGACCGACGTCTCTGCCCTGAAGCGTCCACTAGGTAGTGTTCATTTTGCGTTTTTTACCGTCCAAAAATCGATAGATAGTTATAAATTATAATTCGAGTAGGTATGATCTTTTCGATAATCTTGAACAAATTGAACACTGTGCCACTATACCGACGTCTCTGCTCTGAAGCGTCCACTAGGTAGTGTTCATTTTGCGTTTTTTACCGTCCAAAAATCGATAGATAGTTATCAATTATAATTCGAATATGATAATTTCCATAATCTTGAACAAATTGAACACTGTGCCACTAGACCGACGTCTCTGCTCTGAAGCGTCCACTACGAAGTGTTCATTTTGGGTTTTTTTACCGTCCAAAAATCGATAGATAGTTACCAATTATAATTCGAGTATGATAATTTCGATAATCTTGAACAAATTGAACACTGTGCCACTAGACCGACGTCTCTGCTCTGAAGCGTCCACTAGGTAGTGTTCATTTTGCGTTTTTTACCGTTCAAGAATCGACACATAGTTATAAATTATAATTCGAGTATGATAATTTCTATAATCTTAAAAAAATTGAACAATGTGCCACTAGACCGACGTCTCTGCTCTGAAACGTCCACTAGTTAGTGTTTATTTTGCGTTTTTTTACCGTCCAAAAATCGATAGATAGTTGTAGGTAAATTATAATTCGAGTAGGTATGATCTTTTCGATAATCTTGAACAAATTGAACACTGTGCCACTAGACCGACGTCTCTGCTCTGAAGCGTCCACTAGGTAGTGTTCATTTTGCGTTTTTTACCGTCCAAAAATCAATAGATAGTTATCAATTATAATTCGAATATGATAATTTCGATAATCTTGAACAAATTGAACACTGTGCCACTAGACCGACGTCTCTGCTCTGAAGCGTCCACTACGAAGTGTTCATTTTGCGTTTTTTTACCGTCCAAAAATCGATAGATAGTTACCAATTATAATTCGAGTATGATAATTTCGATAATCTTGAACAAATTGAACACTGTGCCACTAGACCGACGTCTCTGCTCTGAAGCGTCCACTAGGTAGTGTTCATTTTGCGTTTTTTACCGTTCAAGAATCGACACATAGTTATAAATTATAATTCGAGTATGATAATTTCGATAATCTTAAAAAAATTGAACACTGTGCCACTAGACCGACGTCTCTGCTCTGAAGCGTCCACTACGAAGTGTTCATTTTGCGTTTTTTTACCGTCCAAAAATCGATAGATAGTTATCAATTATAATTCGAGTATGATAATTTCGATAATCTTGAACAAATTGAACAATGTGCCATGCCCACTTTCGCAAGTAGTTAATTGACGCTTGAGGATGAAAAACTTTCCTATTTACCCTTTTTTTTGTATCTTCATTCGCCCTCAGCGACACCGACGTGCGGCCCCAACGAACACTACGAGGCGTGTCCGCCGAACTGCCCGCCGCAGACTTGCCGCGCTATGGTCGCGCGGTATGACTGCACCAAGTTCCGCAAGTGTTGCCAGCCGCAATGCCGCTGCGACGCCGACTATACGAGGAACGACGACAACGTGTGCATCAAGAGTACCGAGTGCTTCAAAAATTGAATAGTTACGGCGATCAACATTACGTATTTACGGTATTACCGATAAAAACTCTATTCCTCAAAACATTTCAGAAACGCCGATTAAAATAGTCTGTGGTGGAGATTTTATAAGGAAAAGATAATAAAATAATACTTCCACATGATACAATCACTTGATCTGGTCCCAAACTAGGATACCCTGTGCTATGGTAACCAGACAACTACGTTACACACATGAAAATACACCCACGGGAATCGAACCCACGACCTCTGTTTTGGTAGCTAAGCGCCTTAACGGCTAGACCCACGAGGCAGTCTGTAGCCACAGATTGAATAAACAGAGTTTTAGAGGAATTGTGTTTTTATATTGTTCCGAGGATAAGAATGAAAGTTTCTTATTGTTTTGTGAAGTTACTTGAAATTATTTCTGTAAGATGGTCACGTTTTGTGATTTTCACGGAGTTAATACCGACTGACTGGTACTGGTCTGACTGGTACTTGTTTTCTGTAAACATGAACTGTTTTCTGTAAATGAAACATGTCCGTCATCGCAGTCAGTCGGTGTCGGCAACTTGTTCTGATGCTCCCTTGTTCTACTCTTGACCATTTTACAATATATTGTTGTATACACTTCAAAGTTTTTCCCTACAAAAATAAGAAGATGTTCTTTTTTTTGGGAGATTCAAATGAAATACAGTTATTACAATCATCAAATTTATTTTAATACAAAATAATATATTATTAACAATATTTTATTTTGAAAATTTACAGTGTTATAGTACGGTAAACATAGAAGAGGACGCATTTACAAATTAATTACAATATATTAAATTACTTTAGTAAAAGTAATAATTTTTGGTCCCAGTCGAGGGTTTTCGAAATATCAAGTGGATACGAATTTGTTCGTTGTTTGGCACAAACGTCTTCTTTTTAGCTACGTATAAAATTTCGTACTCAAATAATCGTACTGTGAGCATTCATTATTATGACAATACATGTCGCAGATATTTCTACGTGCTTGCAACTGGCACATTGCTAATACAAAACTTACAGTTAAAAGATATCAAAGAACATGATTGAAAAGGTAAGGTAAATAAAACTTAGATAAGTGCTAAAATAAATAAGAGAAGCTGTTTTGTAACTGGCAATTTTATCACAAAATAGCAACTTCGTAGAATAAAAAGATGTAATTTCGAAAATGGAATGTAGGTTTTTCTTCCTAATGGCACAATATCAAGCCACAACAACCAGTAAGATCGCCACGAGATTAGAGATTCTAGTTTTTACAAAATATACATTTTGTACCTGCTTCTTGTAAATCAGGTACTTTCTTTAAATAATACATCTGTTATCGAGTAATGCCTCAATTATATACACATAACATACAATACAGTTATTATTAGATTCAATTATGCACAATGTTCTCTCAGTGCAAAGACTAGCCATCGCTAAGTAACGTACCTACTAGTAAAAACCAACATACATTTATATAAGTTACACTAGACACGGTAAAATATTATTTGTTACACATCCCAAAGAGTTTAATTTTATTTCAAAGAAAACAAACTGCTTTAAAATTTTTCACAAACAAAATATTAAACCCTTTCAAGTGTAAAACCACCATAATCTTATCGTGTATAGGCAAAGAAAATATAAAAATTACCTAAATAAAAAATTCGTTAAGTGTTTCATATTTACAAACTACTAAAATTGAAGCATTTATAATTCAGTCATTTTAACTAGTTAAAATCATCTTTCGTTGAACACATTTCTTAATTAAATTATTATGCTACATTCAGGAATAGTTAAAAGACCGAAGACTGAAATTGTCTAAGTCATTTATGTGTGTAGATACGCTCAATGGCAAAATTCAAAAATAATTTACAAATTTTGCGTTCATTGAACAATGTTCCCTTACATGCTCAAATCTACACAACTCAGGCACAAATTGCGTCACCATATCACCAAGGCTGGACGGAGCGTCATCAGTTCACCATCAATTCGTTCACGGATGCACTTTTCACTATTTCATTCGTTTCGTAATATCAGGCTATAGTTCGGTGGTGGTCTCTACCGGAGACCGGTCGTAACCGAAACCGTTGAAGTTTCTCTTGCCGAATGTCACGTTGTCGTTTTCACTTGCCCTGAAAAAGATTAGCTGCTATTAGTGACGTGTTAACATAGCTACGACACAACACAATCAGGGTATCCTAGTTTGGAACCCTTGGCTATGGTAACCAGGCAACGACATGCACAATATTTTGTATCACAAGCCTGTTATTTAAGTTTTATTTTTGTTAATGTTTTTTATTCTGCAATAAAGGGTAACAAACAAAGACATCATCATCATCATCATCAGCCATTTGACGTTCACTGCAGGACACAGGCCTCCCTCATGGTTTTCTAACCATGAAGGGTTTTGCCATAATCGCCACGCTTGGCAGGCGGGTTGGCGATCGCGAATCTCAGGAAGACGCTGCTGCCCGTCTCCTGGTAATTTATTTCCTTAGTCGCCTTCTACGACATCCACCAAGAATCCTTGACATCCACGGAAGGAAATGGAGTGACGCTATTCTTAATCCGACGGAACACGGAACTTCACAAGGACATCACAAACATTCAAATACACATAGACTGAGGCCATCAGTACAAATCAACTACGGCGACCTCCAGGAGAATTCAAACTCACGCCCTTTGATTTGGTAGCCAAGCGCCCACGAGGCAGTGAGGTAGGGGCTCGCAGTGCGAGGCAGTTCCTCTTTGCCACAGACTATTTAAATTGCATTTTGAGGAGTGTTTTAAAAAACCGTATTTGTTTCTAGGGTTCCGTACCCGAAGGGAACGGGACCCTATTACTCTGCCTCTGCTGTCTGTCTGTACGCCCGACCTCTTTGGAACCGTAATAGGTAGCCAGTTGAAATTTTCACAGAATATCTGTTATTACAGTGGATTATCTAAGAAATAGTAATATTTAAAAAAAAATACCCTTATTTTTTAATTTCACTAATTTTAATTTAATTTTTAAAATTAAGGGTATTTTTTTAAATGTTACTATTTCTTAGATAATCCGCTGTAATAACAGATATTCTGTGAAAATTTCAAATGGGTCTCCATACAACAAACGTGTTTTTTCGTCGTATTTTTGTTTATGCTCTATCGTAAAAACGGTAATACATCCGAGCATCAAACTTGGCGCGATTGTGGGACTTATTATATACTAGCTGTTGCCCGCGACCTCGTTCGCGTGGTATTTTTCCGGGATAAAAAATAGCCTATTTGCTAATCCAGACTATAAACTATCTCTGTGCGTTCAGCCGTTTTTGCGTGAAAGTGTAACAAACATCCATCCCTACATACAAACTTATTTGTTTATAATATTATTAAGGAGTAAGGATTCTAAAGACAAATAATAAAAAAACGGGCAAGCGCGAGCACGAGACCCTGGGTGCGCGAGTCCGACTCGCACTTGGCCGGTTTTTATTCTGACTCACCTCTGCAAGCCCGGTATCTCATCGTACGCCATTATCGGATGGGTTTTCTTCTTTCCGTTCGCTCCATTATTCTTCCGCCCCAATGTAGCAGCCAAGAGGCCGCTTCCTAGCGCGTTGTTAGCGCGCGGCAACGTCCCGAGCGCGTTGTTCAACGCGTGCGGATTGTGGTTGCGCCGGTTGAGGGTCTGCGTGGAGCGCGCGATGGACGCGTTGCTGTCGTAAGTCTGCGAGTTGTTGAGCGTGTTTTCGTTGACGCTGGAGGCTCTGGCGGTGGTCGCCGTTTCTGATAAGGTCGGGCTTCTTTCACCTGCAAAAGGATTTTTTTTTAAATTAATTTATTATACTTTGCTGCACACGAAATATATAAAAAAATGCTTTATTTAATTAGTAATCAAGTTTCTTAAATTTAAGTAACAATGTGCGCAAATTTACTTATAAGGTCCAATTATAGGTTTACCTCAAATTATGTAAGTAAAATAGGAGAAGGAACTCTTAGCTATCCAATAACAAGTACCAGTAAATCGACAATTTAAAACAATATATCTAAAATTATAAAAACGCCTTATGGTTAAATTATTTCTCAAATTCATTCTTTGACAGACAAAATATTAAAAAAAAAAATGTGGGTTGGCGGTAAACCGAGCGGCATGAGAAATGGGAGCGATGTTTATTCTGTTTTGGAATCCTTGACAGCAAGTGCATATAAAAGAAATTAAATACCGCCAAAAAGTACAGTCAAAAATTGTTCAACTTTATACTCCATGACAATCAGTGGGCAAAACATCACCACCTGTGAAATCATGGATCTCTTAAGATAAGATAGGAATATTCTTTATTGTATACCGGAAAACAATAAAGTTACAGAAACAGCAATCTTATTTCTACCGTCATTATAAATTTTAATGGAATTGCAATTAACATTGAAAACTTTATTCACATTTTTAATCAAAGTTAATGGAATTACAGAATTCTCGCTCATACATTCTAAGATTTTTAATAATTTATAAAAATGAGTAGCATTTTACAAGTTGTCCGTAACATCCTTTTCTCTGTATGTCTATAAATGCAGTTATAAACATACAGGGAAATGGATGTTACATTTTAGACATGTATTTGTATTCATAAACTCATATATTAATAAAAAAACCGGCCAAGTGCGAGTCGGACTCGCGCACCGAGGGTTCCGTACAAACCTGCAAGGTTTACAAAGTTCGTTCATTACGACAATCGAGTCATAACTATGGTATTTTTATTGCAAAATGAAATTCATAACATTACAAGTATTTGATATGAATTTCAACTTGATAGCTCTACGCGTTCATGAGGAAAAAAGTAATAAGTTTATATTTATTAAAAAATATATATTTTGTAATGTAACTAAAAATTTAAGGTTTTCGGAATTTTTCCTTTATGTGTGCTATAAAACGTTGCTTCATGCCAAATTTCAAGATTCTAGGTCGACTGGAAGTACCCTTTAGGTTTTGATTCCCTTGCGAGTACTTGCGAGTTTCAAAATATGCAGCTTAAATTGCTGTTTCTTTTGATTGCGTTGACATAGAAGTTAGATTTTGTTACAGCTTAAAGGTATTATAGATCTGAGTATTTGGTATGAATTTCAATTTAATACCTCTACGCGTTTATGAGGAAATGGGTAGTAAGTTTAAAATTATAAAAAAAAATATATTATGTGATGTAACTAAAAATTTATGGTTTTCGTAATTTTTCCTTTATCTATGCTATAAGACGTTGCTTCGTACCAAATTTCAAGATTCTGAGTTCACGGGAAGCACCCTGTAGGTTTTGATTCCCTTGCAAGTGTCGAAAATTTGCGGCATAAACGGCTGTATCTTTTGATTGCGTTGGCTTAGAAGTTTGATTTTTTCACAGCTTCAAGGGACAGTAGACCTGAGTAATTGATATAAATTTCAGCTTCATACCTCCACGCGTTCCTGAGAAAAAGGGTCTTGACAGACGGACGGACGGACGGACAGACGGACAACAAAGTGATCCTATAAGGGTTCCGTTTTTTCCTTTTGAGGTACGGAACCCTAAAAAAATGTCCTTAAAAATCGTAACGCTATGCTTCGCTATAAAATAATAATTTTATAAAAATCTAATGTCTAAAATGGCCGTAATTACTAGTACAGTTGTCAAAAAACATGTTCCTTTACAATAATTCAAATTTTACAGTATTCGAGATATACATACATAAGCAGCCTATATACGTTCCACTGTAGGGCACAGGCCTTCTCTCAGGGAGAGATTATGGGCTTAATCACCATGCGTGCCCACCGCGGATATACGAGACATACTAAGCATATAATTATAATGTACTCACCATTTTCCTTAGACAAGTATTGCACGCTGTGTATGTTGAAAGCGTGATTGTTCGAGCTGAAGTCCAGTTGTAGGTCCGCATCGTCTACAGCCATGTTTAGGACCTGAGAGAGGAGATGACGCCGTTAGTACTAAGAAACATGAAGTGTGAAAAACTACTAAGACTGGAGAACGTTAAGACGATAGACGTTTATAATACTAAGAACGCCTTTACTAGCACATTCCGTTTAAGCTACTTTACTAAAGATCTGTGCTGAATGATCCTACATAATTCAGCTGCAAATTCACACGTAACGTAACTGAGTAGTACATGCATTGCTTGCTTGGACTGAACAATAAAGAATATTGCTTAAAGAATATGGTGTACAATAGTCTTACATTAGTAAAATAATGTCTTACTTTAGTAAAATAAATTAATAACTTCCCTGTCCCCATACAATTCACTTTGCAAACGCCCCACGTCCATAATTAAGTTTCATGTCCGAAGTGTAGCCAAAATGTGTGACATTGTGACTCCTGCCTGGATAGTAAGACGACGCCAGTCGCGCGTTTCAAATGTCAAAAGTCGCGACTTTCCAGCACATTAACTGTCAAATTCTGACATTTTAGCGCCGCAAAACGCGTGACTCGTACGATCGTACTACCTATGCTGGACTTATTCCAATACGCTCCTTCGAGTCATATTTGACTCATTGAACAGAGAAGTTGTTATAAACTATATATTTTCTTTTAAAGAATACTTATCTTATAATAAAAGCATTATTACATTGGGTACCTGTGTCTCATATCTGGGCGCGGGCTCGTCGGTACTGGATTCGTAGCCCGAGGGAGAGCGGGGCGGCATGGATACTCGCAGCGTCCCGTACTGCTGGAGTGCTTGCTGTTTGTGCTTCTTGTATCTGGAAGGTCGAAAGATTAATTAATTACATCACATTACATAAGATCATACGTCTCTCACTATGGGCCTCATAAGAAGGCTCAAGGTCACGGAATTTCTCTACGAGATCGAATCAGAAATGACGAGATCCGTAGACGAACGAAAGTCGTCGACATAGCCCAGCGGATTAGTAAGTTGAAGTGGCAGTGGGCGGGGCACATAGCACGTCGAAGTGATGGCCGATGGGGCCGTAAAGTCCTCGAATGGAGACCACATATCGGCAAGCGCAGCGTAGGACGACCAGCCACAAGATGGACAGATGACCTCATCCAAGTGGCAGGAAGGCGCTGGATGCAGGCCGCTTGCAACCGGTCTTTTTGGAAATCCATGGAGGCCTATGTCCAGCAGTGGACCTCTTGTGGCTGAATGATGATGATGATGACATAAAATCATACGTTCATGAATACCATGAGGGAGACCTATGTCCTGCTGTGGGCGTCAAATGGCTGATGATGATGATGATATTACATAAACTCTGTTTTCTAACTTTGTTTTTTAAGTTACGTACATTGGTGAAGTTAATAGTAGCAATACCACTCGCTAACTGTGAAGGAAAACATCGTGAGGATATCTGAGTGTCGGAGGTGTTTACACACCTCAGCGCTTGAAATTTCCAATCCGCGGTGGGCACGCGTGGTGATTGAGCAGATGCTCTCTCTCTCTGAGAGAAGGCCTGTGCCCTGCTGTGGGAGATATATAGGCTACACATAAACGTGTCGAATATTACGACATGCGTGTAGATTAATTAGGTTTACAATTGACAGTTTCACACTTGTCAAATAGAGTAGGCGAATCCATTGCTCCATGAAACGCAGATGGTGGCTCTGGTCACTGCAAAGAGGACCAGCGCCACCAATACCAGCAAAGCCGCTGGAAGCGCTGTAGACAGCAATGCAGCAGCTATGTGGGGCTTGCTAGAGTGTCTGTGGCAAGCGGTGCAGCAGCTATATTTGCTTGGGCCAGCAATGCAGCGGCTTTGTTGAGCTAGCATCAGTACCTATATTCACCTATTTCAAGAGGCGCAGATGTAGATGGTGGCAGCGGTCGCAGCGATGAGAACTAGCGCTGCCAACTCCAGCAAGGCCGCTGGAAGCGCTATGGCCAGCGGTGCAGCGGCTATGTCTGCTTGCTAGATTTATCTATATTTACCTGTTCCAAGAGGCGCAGATGTAGATAGTGGCAGCGGTCGCAGCGATGAGAACTAGCGCTGCCAACGCTAGCAAGGCCGCTGGAAGCGCTGTGGCCAGCGGTGCAGCGGCTATGTCTGCTTGCTTAATTTATCTATATTTACCTGTTCCAAGAGGCGCAGATGTAGATGGTGGCAGCGGTCGCAGCGATGAGAACTAGCGCTGCCAACGCTAGCAAGGCCGCTGGAAGCGCTGTGGCCAGCGGTGCAGCGGCTATGTGCGGCTTCCGAGGCGGCTCCGTGGGAGTTAGCGGGGCTCGGACGTCGCCAACCGGCGATTGGAGGTAAGCGGCCACTGCTTTGCTGATGCCGTTCTCTATTGCTCTGGGGGGTTAGAAAGGATGAGATTAAATTCACAAACATGTTCCATTACAGTCGACATGTGTAAGATTTTTTTTAATACATTCGTCTAGAAATTGATAATAGAGATTGATATTTCTTAATTTAATTATTGAACGGCTGTTTGTCTTGCATGTCATTTATAACGGTGACGTTCACTGATCAGCGGACCATTATTATTTTATTATTTTTTTCCATAGAAAAATTCTAACAGCGAAATTAACGAGCGGAACAAATCAACTCTTGTTAATCGGTTAATTTTTAGTTATTTCATCAATATGGCAATTGTTAATTAAATCTACAAGATGGCTAACTTGACGATTATTGTCAATTTTATTAGTAATTCATATATCGATGGCAACGCGATACGCCCTCGCAGTGAAAGATAAATTTATTTAAAGAAAGATAAATGTGTACAAAACAGATCACAACCATTACACGATATAAAAGTAATAATATGACAAATAAATTAAATAAATAAATAAATTTAATAAATCATGAAACACACTGTTGTTTTTTGCATTTATGGGATCTAGTTAGGTAGGTACTTGTACACGCTAATTAATGTATAATTAAGGCTGTTCTTACGTGGAGTATGCTGTCTCGCTAGCACAATTTAACATTTTTTTATATTGTTAAAACATGAGTAAACTTTTGATAAATGTAGCCTATGGGTTTGATGCATAAATAAATTACAGACTTTTGAAACATATTCTTATTTTCATATAAGTAGGTAGTTTTCTATAAAGGCAAGTTGTGTCCAAAATTATTATTTTGGAAACAACTTGTATTAGTACAGAATAATAACAATAATATGAATGGAATGTTCGCAATTTTATTGTCTATCAAACCCTTTTATGAAAAGACATTTGAAATGACATGGAATGTTGACATTTATGAAAAGTACACATATTTTTTGCAATCAATAAAATTATTAAATTGTGCGAGCGAGACAGCATGATCGACGTAACAGCAGCCTTAAGATGATTAGAGAAAAGGTGGTCGGGGTGAATTAATTTTTATTTCATATTTTTTCCGAATTTTTGATTTTGCGCTCGATATTTTGGAAACGAAGAATATCAAAATTTTGAGAAAAATTCTTCTGGAAATTTTAGTCATCTAAAATTTGATAAACCTAAAACAAAGGCGATCTGGTTAAGGGTTTGCCCTGTAGCCTAAACCTTTTTAAAAAAAGTCAAAAAGTCAAACGACATTTTTCACATGACATTTATGACTCGATTAATTTCCAATGTGCTCGATAGTCGTGTCGCTGTCTCTTCTCCACTACAACTCGACCCGAAGACAGCGGGTAACATCGTACATTAATATTCAACAAACTGAATATAGGTAATATTTTTTGTACGTTTTTGATTTTACTTACTTTTTCACCGGTTTCGATTCTCTAGTCAATATCTCCCCGCTGTTAGGATCGACCATATAGAGCCACACATCGGTTCCCTTCTCGTCCTTTTCTAGAGTCCCGTTTTCACCCAAATAGTGTCTCGTTGTGAGCTTTTCCACGCCCACGAAAAGGCCGGTTTTGTTCTCGATGGTGGTCAACAGGCTTCTAGTGGTCCGGCGCATCATGTCTGGGTTCTTGTCGGAGACCTCTAGGATCATCTGGTTCTGCTTTTGGAGGAGATTTATCTGCGGGAAGAGGACATTGGGCGTGAGGTTATAAAACTGATTTAATAATTTATGTCCTGGAATCGGCGTATGAACATTGGCCACAGGGAACCGTGCCCGCCACTGACGGTTTAGCACCTACCATGATGGTTTTGGTGCCCACGGGGATGTTGGGATGCGTTATCGGACGTCTTCACCATATCCAACTCACGATACTAGTAACTTTGTCCAGACCTATTTTTCACGTTTTTCACGTCATCGTTGTTCGTTTGTTTTTAATCGACTGCGACGGAGCCCAAAAGGAGGGGTAATTTGTTTGCTATATTATTTATTTCTTATGAGTTAGGGTTGTCCCGTACCGTAACGCTAAGCTAGAAAGGTAGAGGACTCTATGGAACGTTCTCAAACCTATTAACTATGCTCTGCTCACACCACCAATGCCTTTGTATTAAAACCAATCAATCGTTCAAACCGCCACCTTTTAAAAGATAAAACAGGGCCAGGGTTGTCGATTTTTGTTTTAACAAGTGTAGGACTAAATAGCTTTTTCATTTATTTCAATCCCGCAGGTGGTAACTTAACTATGGAACAGCTGATACATTTTTAGCGATGTCAAATTTCCTAATAGTCGAATTCGGTTGTATTGATGAGTAGACTCTTAAAATTACACCCTGTATAGCGAGCTAGGGTTGCGAATTTCTATTACAACCGATATTGACTATTTCAATTAAAAAAAAAAAACTACTCACCACAACAGCCGCCCTGGCGTTGTTATAATCCTGGGCGGAGTTAGGGTTGTCCCGCGCTGTTACACTAAACTTGAACGGTAGAGAGCTCTGGGGAACGTTCTCGAATGTCTTCACTATGCTAACGACGCCGGTGTCTTGATCTAGACTGAAGTATTCTTCGGCCGCTTTCGTCCATGAATTCTTGAGGTACTCGATCTTGCCGAAGTCACCACTGTCTCTGTCTTTAGCCTGGGGGGGGGAAGAGATAAAGGTTCGGTTATAGTCGGATCATGAATCGGTGTCAAAAGTGCGGTAGAAATACATATTATATTGCGCTAAAGAGAGAACGATACAGAGCGTTGACTGCTAATCGTGACATATAAGACACACCATATCTGTTGCGGATACTCGCGGAATCCGAACATAGGCAGTCTCTCAGAGAAAGAAAGCAAAATAGCTCAAAAATGGCGAGAGATACGGTTTGACATATTATGGTTCCTTATTGTATTTTAATTCATAGAGACCCATGCAACGTTTAAAATTGGAAATCTCATTGTAATTTGAGTATACCTAAATTCTGCGAAATTTTTGTCGAAAGATATTACCAGTATTCGCCGTCTCCCAAAGCTTTTAAGAACATCGACTTACCTTGACTTGCAGCACATTGGTACCCAGAAGCATGTCTTTGGTGACGATGGCGAAGTACTTTCCTTTGGCCGCTGCAATGCTCGATTGCTCGGGAAATACGAAGAACGGCGCGTTATCGTTTACATCAGTCACGTGTACCTGCGAAAAATTATTAATATTCCATTATGTACCCAATTGTTTACGCCAAAGTATTTTTGCATCATGCAAAAAAAGGAATCTCATTGTAATCCAAATTAAAAGATGAAGATAAAAAAGAAGAAAGAAAGAAAGAGGATATTTATTTAAATTGTCACAGAAACACAAAGTAAACATAAAGGTACACAAACAAAAGACAGAAATAGAAGCACCTATTTACCTGTTATGGGATACTAGTGATTTATCATTTACTAAGATTTATTATGTTACTAGCAATGCCTGCGACTACGTTCACGTGATAAACGGATAAACGTCATAGCCTCAGCCCCAAAGGTTCATTCAAAATATTGGGGAAAGAATTTTTGAAATCGGAGAAGCTATTTCGGAGATTACTCTCTAAATACAAACTTACAAACATTTAAACTTACAAACTTTTCCTCTTTATAATATTGGTGTAGATTAGTAATTAGTATATTAGTATTAGTAAATATAGATGTAGATAGCGGTCAAAGTACTTTTCAATAAAATAGTTATTGACCTTTATATTCGCCTTGCTACTGTCAGGGTTTATAAGCCCCTTGATGGATTCCAGTTGAACTTCCAGGGAGTATTCGATGATGGATTCGTAGTCGAGAGAGCTGGTATTCAGGTAAATAGCGCAGTCACGATCCTCGTTGAGTTTTACTGTGAATACGCCTGAAAATAGAAGCAGAAATAAGTTCAGCCCGCAAAGTTATCATAGAGAAGTTAAAATTGTTTTAGCTGATATAGTCCCTAAGATTGACGGTCTGATTACATCTACCGAAGAACTGACAACGAATAGGATCACTATACAGTACGAACAGTGGCTGCTATTTTTTTTTCGACCAAAGATATATTTGATTGTTATATTGTCGGAAAGAATCACAAGATTCAAACTTACAAACAATTATGTGATAATATTGTGCAGAATATCTTTAATTCTTTTAAAATAATTACGTTTGGCGCTGTCTACACGTCTGAATGTGTGTTTGTCTGTCTTTCTGTGGTGTCGAAGCTTCGAAACAAAATGAGGGCTTCAGGGTTTTTTTAAGCTAACTTAATCTGAAAATAACTGGTGTCGGCTACAACAAAATATTTTGATTTCATTTTTCACTAATCGCAAGTGGTCTTAGCCGGTCGGGGGCCTGTTTCATAGAACATAATTCATGGTTTACTATGACAATTCAATGTACATTGCAAAGTCGATTAACCCATAGATTAACAAGTAGACTCTGCTACGCAATGTACCTCGAATTGTCCTAATAAACTACGAATTGTAGTTTTATGAAACTCGGCCCTTATAAGTACGTACTTGATATTAATTTGACAATAAAATACACAATCAATTTTGTACCTTTCTGAGAGGTTTCAGTGAGTCGACATTTCAAAGGCGTGTCGGGCGAGTGAGCGCGCTTATTCAAAAGCGGCAGCACTCTGACTAGAGTTCCGTTCGGAGAGTTCTCCGCGATGTGCTCCGTATATACTGTGTCTGCGAAGCCTAGGCCCACCTGAAATGGAAAGCGAAATATGAGTGATTATCCTTTGATAGCTTTAAAATCTCCAAAAACAATAGGATAACCTACGGTTTTTTTTGTCCATTTTTTCTCCATAAAAAGCTACATTTTGCTTGAAATGGACACTCAATAAACCAGTATAATTTGTAATATTGATTAAGTCACAGTTTCTGCGCTATAATGAATAAAAATATTACACTTTGATTTGAAAACAACGGCGTCGGCCGATTCAATTGTTCTTTTAATTATCTTGCTACTCGGGTATTCTAGCGGTTAGACTTAAAATATGAGAAAGGACTTTGATAGTCAGATAGACAGGCTAAAGCTAATTCAAATTAGTTTTGAATTTTATCAACCTCTCTGTATAGTGAAACAGGGTGTGGATACCCTACCTATTATAAAGATAATTATATAACAACTATTATATTGCAACCTTAGCAGTTAAAGCAAATAGACATTTTTATTAAATCTTTTGGAAAGACTTACATCTGGAGGAACGGTCGCTGAATGGCTGACGTATACGGTGAGACTGGTTACCGAAGACATCATCGGATCACCCTGGTCATAGGCTTGGACATCAACCTGAAAGGGCATGAATGTATCACAACTTTGTTTCGCTTATCTTTTCTACTCTGTGTATACGTAAATTTACTACCATTACCAGATCTTTTTAGGGTTCCGTACCCGAAGGGTGCTAAACGGGACCCTATTACTAAGACTTCACTGTCCGTCTGTCTATCTGACTCTCCGTCTGTATGTCTGTCTGTCACCAGGCTGTATCTCATCAACCGTGATAGTTAGGCAGTTGAAATTTTCAAAGATGATGTATTTTCGTTGCCGCTATAACAACAAATACTAAAAACAGAATAAAATTAATATTTAAGTGGGGTTCCGGTACAACAAACGTGATTTTATTGCCACTTTTTGCTTGATATTAATAACGGCAAGAGGTAGACGCTTGAAATATTCACAGAAAATTTTGTTCTTTATTCGCTTCAAACATAAATAATGAAATAAAAATAAAATAAATATTTAAAGGGGGCTCCCATACAACAAACATGATTTTTTGCCGTTTTTTCTCGATCTTTGTGTCTAATGCTGTATAGATAATGGTACGGAACCCTTCGTGCACGAGTCTGACTCGCACTTGGCCGGTTTTTATTTGAATTTAGGTACACCTAAATCTTAAGGTAGCAAGGTCCATAATTTCAGCAAGCAAGTTCTGAAACAGTATTCGACTGGAAAGCTTACCGTATATTCACTATCAGTCTCCTTCCTTAGATCGTCTCTAACCCTCACGGCTCCCGTGTCTGGTTCCACGTGGAAATACTTCGAAGCTTTCCCTCGCCCGACCAACTTATATCGGACCCTATTATTAGGGGCTGTGGCATCAGTATCGCTTGCCATAACTCTCTGGACCAGACTTCCGATGGGGGACGAATCCTCGATCGTTGTTGGTCGGATTAGCGAAGTGAAAATCGGTGCATTGTCGTTTTTATCCTGGAATTTTATTAGTTAAGGTGAAATTGGAAAATAAAACTGTTTTACAATCTGAGCACATTATATATTGATTAGTACTTTTATTGCACTTAAAAAAATCTTACAATGCGGCGGACTTAATGCCATAAGCATTTTCTACCAGTCAACCGCAGGAGGTAAAAGAAAGAGTTAGTAGGCGTGCAAAAAAAAATTGTATTAGTAATTTATTGTGCTAGGACAAATACATCCATGCAGCGGCTGCGTGCATACTGTAACTTGATATGTTTATCAAGGTAATCAGATTACCGTAAAGCTAACTGACATTTTAGCAAAATTGTTAAAGGCGACGGTGATGCTGTGCTAAGTAAACGACGTGTAACAATTATTTACATTTAAAAAATTAATTTTGTTATTGGGTCTTTTTAAAAGTCATAACATTTATTCTCGATTTTGGCAAAAACAGTCACGCCAGTCGCTGTTTTGAAAAACTAATATTTGTTTAATGTTCTTAGATACCATAAAGCCATCGAAAAATTACTGCATATCAGTTTTGCAAATTAAATAATAACAATAATTTATTTGTCTCAGAAAAATCATACAAGGTGATTGTTAAATTATTATGCTAGGTACATTTATCCGAAAGCAAATAGTAGCATCTGTTGCTAAAGTACGCGTCAATCTGTATTTCAGCAAACAGCGCCCCCATCCGGAAAAATATACAGATAGAACTAGCTACAAAAATGGTTTAGATCTAATAGGCTTTTTATCCAGAAGATACTCACATCAACCAAAACCTCAACAGTAGCGAAACTTCCCGGTTCTTCACTAGTGTTTTCTTCCGTTCCGACTACAATCTCGTGTCTGGCAGCCGTCTCTCTGTCTAACGGCATATTAGTCCTTATCATGCCGGACTTACGGTCTATAGTAAAGAGGTCAGTGTCTCCGCGAAGTATTGTGTACGTTATTTCGTCGATTGTGTCAGGATCTTCAGCCTGTAAATAAAACCGAATTGAATAAATCAGACAGTCGGCAAGGGATTGGTTTCCACTCATACAATACCACCAGTAGCTATACGTGATTGATCAAAGAGACTCCTAGCATCGCCGGTCCATAGCTGGGAGACTTTATGGTGGACTGGTCTAGTCCACCGTCGTCGTCAGTGTCCACGTTACGGCTACGTAGGTCATAACTAGCAGGACACGCTGGTTGAACTCTCATGCCTTCAGTCTCCGAGACACGACCTTATTACACCAGAATCGCAAATACCACTCTTTCACGTCATACTCACGCGTTTAGAACATTGGTCTCGGAACCAAGAGACCCAGGTTCGATTCCCAGTGCGGGCATGTACCTATGACTTTGTTTTCTAAGTTATGTACATTTGTGAAGTTATAGTAGCGATACCACTCGCTAACGGTGAAGGAAAACATCGTGAGGAAAACTGAGTGTCTGAGCTATTCGCATAGCTCCGAACTTGAAATCGCCGATGCGCGGTGGGCACGCGTGGTGATTAAGCCCATACTCTCTCTCTGAGAGAAGGCCTGTGCCCTACAGTGGGACGTATAAAGGCTGCTTATGAATACTCACGTGAACTTTAATGACAGGGTAGTTAGCCGCAATTCCGGTGCGATGCTTCGCAGAAAGACCAGAGACTCTACGGGGACGTCACTCACTTGAACCATGACCGAGGCCGTCCGAGGCGCTTGTCTGGCTCAGCTCACTCTAGAACCTCTAAAAACCCTTCTTTTAAGTCGTACTTAACGTAAGCAGCCTATATACGTTCCACTGTAGGACACAGGCCTTGTCTCAGGGAGAGAACATTGGACTTACAGTCTGTTCATCCTTACTTGTCCAATTTAGTAAACAATATTCTAACCTCAAAATTGACATTTGATGCCGAAACTAGATATTTTCTTGCAAGTTCGTGCACTTTGTTTATAAACATAGCAGCGGGTTATCCAAAATGGTGTCCCAGGTTACTTCATTCATGGGAATATGGCAGTTTTCGACAAAAAAGTCATACTTTGCGGGTAGAATCTTTTTTACTAAATTGGACAAGTAAAGATGAATAGACTATAGAACATTGGTCTCGAAAGTCGTACTTACGTGAACTTTAATGACTGTGTAGTTAGGCGCATTTCCCGGTGCCGTGGTCGTAAAGACGGTCTGCAGGAACATTAGGGCCGTGTGGGGACGTCGCTCACTTGAAAAGACACCTAGGCCGTCCCAAGACGCTAATCCGGCTTAGCTTAAGTCTCTCTAGAACCTCTAAAAACCCTTCTTTCAATTTGTACTTACGTGAACTTTAATCACTGGGTAGTTAGGCGCATTTTCCGGTACAGTGGCGGTATAGACGGTCTGCAGGAACACCGGGACTTCGTCGGGGACGTCGCTCACTTGAACCGTGACCGAGGCCGTCCCGAGACGCTTGTCAGGCGCGCCGTCTGTCGCTGTCACTACGAAGGCGTACTCCTGGATACGAAAATGAAAAATGTCTTTTTTAAAACGAAAAACTATTTCTTTTAATTCCTAAAACTAAACTTTACCACAGTTTACAACATTGAGACCTGAGGCTTGTCAACTCTCATTGGTGGGTGTAGGCTTCATCATACTGAATTTCACATACCTATCTCTGATTTGTACGATTGTGCGCAACATGCGGAATTCCGGTCACCCGGTCTAACTATCTGGCATAGTGGTCTGTCTATAGACACGTCTTATTATAGCCAAAGCCAATTTCGTCCATCTAAACCAAATCTTACCTTAGTAGTCTTGTAACCAAAAGCAGAGATGGTGCTGATTATTCATATTGCCTATGATGCACGAACGTGCAAATCAGAGATATCTGAAATATCTCTCGCTACATGCGGTATCCCGGCCACTCGGTCTAACTATCTGGTTAGTAGTCTAACTATCTGGTTAGTGGTCTATCTGAATTGGCTTTGGTCTAAAACGAAATTGACTTTGGTTACAATAAGATCTTATTATAACCAAAGCCAATTTCGTCCACCCACACCAAATCTTATCTTCTATACAGCCCATGAAAGACGCGCACTGTTGGGCATAGGCCTCTTCACCGTCACGCCAACCTTCCCTGTTAATCTTGTTCAGTGTCCTCCTGCCGCCTTCTTAATGTCATCTTACCTTAGTAGTCTCGTAATCCAAAGCGGAGATGGTGCTGATCATGCCAGTCATATTGTCGATGCTGAATGGAAGGTTGGCAGGGAGGGCGTAGTTCAGCATCGCGTTTACACCCTCGTCGGCGTCCGTCGCTCGCACGTAGCCCACGAATTCGCCGTTCAGACCTGAATTATGAGTAAGATAAGATAAGAATATTCTTTATTGTATTGTATACTGAATAAAATGCTACAGAAACAGCAATGACACATGAGTACTGTTTAGTAATGTTTTAATCGAAGTCGATAATTAGTAAGAGCGGTAGTAGCCCAGTGCGGGCATGTACCTATGACTTTGTTTATTTTCCAAGTTGCGTACGTCTGCGAATTTGTAGTAGCAATACCACACGTTAACTGTGAAGGAAAACATCGTGAGGAAACCCGCGGCTTGGTTGGCTCCGCACGTATTGTCTTGTCTTTCCTGTGGCCTAGGCCGACTAAGCTGCCAGGATGGTATAGGTGCTGGGCAAGCCTACTCTATCTAAAAAACAATTTCCCAGGCACTGCAGCGTCCGAGTGGTCCCTTCACCCATTTAGTGTGAGTGGACGCTATATAAATCATCTCATTACGTAGATGCAAAGGCCAAGTTTAGTAATGTTCTGCTTATGCTTTTTGTTGCTCTTTTTGTTTGACTACTTGCTGCACAATTTTGACTTACTTGTGGTGATTTTTTATGTGTTCCATATAATATGTGGGTGTGTAGATGCAAACAATGTTTTTAAGCTATATATCTATCTCGACTGCCTCGTCGGTCTAGCCGTTAAAGTGCTATTCGCTTAGCTACCAAAACAGAGGTCGTGGGTTCGATTCACACCGCCGTACATTTGTACAAATGGCCTCAGTCTGGGTGTACTAGTTTGGGACCAGGTCAAGTGATTGTATTGTATGGAAGTTTTCATTATTATCTACAACAAGGATCTATCTCGACTGCCTCGTCGGTCTAGCCGTTAAAGTGCTATTCGCTTAGCTACCAAAACAGAGGTCGTGGGTTCGATTCACACCGCCGTACATTTGTACAAATGGCCTCAGTCTGGGTGTACTAGTTTGGGACCAGGTCAAGTGATTGTATTGTATGGAAGTTTTCATTATTATCTACAACAAGGGTACCCTAAGCGAATTTTGAAGGAGGCCACAATATAAATTTCACGCCAACTGTCGAGCCACCGACGACATAGCCTCGATCGAAACAAGTAATCTACATACTTCTGCTTCAAATAAATTACCCAAGTCTGAGTTTCAACACAGATTTAAATGAAGGTTCTATACAAAAAGATCTATAAGTAGGTTAAATCAATGAATTTACTGCAGACAACTTCAAAAACTAGTTTTATTTCAGTGTACTTAGTAAAAGTACAGAATAAAAACATGAAAATAGATAATTCACAAGTAATTTTGTCAGAAGTGGTGTTTCGTCAACAGATAAATGAGTAAAAACGTAGTGATTACATACTCTTTGGTAAAGGAGGAATAAATAAATGGAAAACAAATGGCTGACGTAATTTTAAATTTCAGAAACGGTGTAAGAAGGTTTGCACCGTCACCACTTAATGGTTACGGTAACGAATGCGCAGACTTTTCTTACCTTCTTTCACGTTGAACGAGTAGGAATCCTCATCAAATACGGGATTGTTGTCGTTGATATCGGTAACTTTGATGTTGACCGTTGCTGTACTAGCCAATCTGCCGGGATCTTCCGCTCGAACCATCTGGCAATATTATAATTTTGTTTAAAAATGTGTTTATAAATACAATGTTGAAGCTGTTCTTTCGTGGAGCATGCTGTCTCGCTTGCATAATATGACATTAGTGGTGATTGTAATAAAATGAGTATACTTCTAATAAATGTGGTCTGAGGGTTTAGCAGATAATTAAATTACGGACATTTTAAATAACTTTTTGTTTTCCTATAAGCATTTTTTGATAAAGAAAAGTTCTTAATTCCAAAATTATTAATTTTGGAATCAAATTTTCTCAACCAAAAACGTTGTACGGGATAATAAAAATATGTCTTAAAGGTCCGTAATTTTTATTATCTATCAAAACTCAGATCCCATTTATTAACAGTATACTCATTTTATTACAATTTACCAATAATGTTAAATTGTGCAAGCGAGACAGAACAGCCCTAAAAAAAGAAACACTTTCTCTTTCCCGCCAAGTTGTCAACAAAGTTTGCGAAGGATGGGCAAATCTCTTTTTAGTCTATGATGGGCAAAGACAACGCGTTTTTTTTATTTACCCTCTGCCGACTCTGGCTATGGCCAGAGTTTATGATTATGATGTCAGTGTACAAAAATCCCGAAAAGTTTACTCATCCAAGAGTCTTTGCCCACTTTCACTTACTCAGAAACCTTTCTTTGTACAAATATTGCAAAACTTTACTCATGCAAGGGGAAAACTGGCACAAACTGCACAAAAAAATTGGCCAAAAGCCATATAATTTTATTTTTCTATTTCGTTTTGTTATTTAAGGGCTTTATTTATTTATTTTATAAGAAGCCAGTATAGGCATTGAAAAAAGTATCCATTTCTTTTCATTATGTATGTGTTATAAATGTGAAAGTATGATTAAAGGTTTGTCCTCCTTTTAGCATAGGTGGTTTATTAATCAAAGAGTGAATTAAGCTTTATCTACTTTTTATCCGAATCACACCCGATTCTCGAATGATTTCGCGGGCACAGTTCGAATTAAATCTGTTCGAACTTACCAACTGATAGCGCGTCAGCACTTCTCGGTCGAGTCTTCTAATCACAGTAATGATGCCAGTATTGGATCCAATACCAAACTGGCGCAGGTCGTTGCCTGACATGATTGTATATGTAACCGGCTCATTCTCTGGATCTTTGGCCTGAAAAGCGGAGACATAATCTTTGAATAGGAGCAGGGTAAACATGTTTAAAAAAAATGTTTTAAATGGTGTTTAAAAACTGAAACACACGAAATTCCAAGCCTGATTGGGAATAGTTCTATCGAGATAACCTTATTTAGTAGGACTTACAGTAACGGTGACCACAGTGGAATTTATCGACGCCCCTTCAGACACCTGAGCGTGGTAGTCTCTAGAGGAGAACTGCGGTGGCCTGGTATTCGGTCCCGGAGCTACGGTCAACTCAATGATGCCCTGGGAACTTAGCCCGCCCGCGTCTGTCGCCTTCACTGTGACGCTGTATTGCTCGCCCGCTTGGAGACGACCGGTGCTTGCTGGAACGAGTTTAGAGTGATTTGGTATTTGAGTTGGAGACTTTAGCAATAACATTTTTAAATTTTTTACTTTATGGCCTGGCAGCAAAAGTATAGTATGGGCACGGACTTTAGTCGCACGCATTCAATATGGAGATCCCATAATATATACATATATATACTACTCTATCTTCTAACGCTATTTAGCGAGAACAGGTGAGACAGAACGCACAACGTCGATGCATAGAGTCTGCTTACAGTCGAGTTGGGTAACATTGAATTTCCTTGCAACTTTGAATAAATATTGTCTTTGGAAAATTGCACACATAAAAACTTCTAAGGTAATAGAAAGACTAACGGTAAAAACTGACACTTGGCCGGTTTTTACCGTTAGTCTTTCTATTACCTTAGAAGTTTTTACGTGTGCAATTTTCCAAAGACAATATTTATTCAAAGTTGCAAGGAAATTCAATGTTACCCAACTTGACTGTACATCAAATGAGTCCTAGACGATGCAAAATATTAAAAAAAATATACTAGAAATAGGAAAAATTAAGAGTAGGTATACAAAAATCTATACAGTACTAATGTACTAGTAAGGTACACAGACCAGAGTTTTATTAACATAACAGATAATATATAAAAGTCAACAAAAACACTCACAAATGACTCCAGTATTAGCATCGATGGTGAACTTATTTCCTCCGTTGTTAGACACATGGTAAATACTGTACGTGATCCTCGCGTTTTTACCTTCGTCTATGTCTTTTGCTTCAACCTGAAAAAAGCAAAGGATTACTTTCTTATTAAGGAACATGGGTGACCCAGAAAGTTATAAATTAAAAGAATTCATAGAATGTGCACCGGAACCCAAAGGGGGCGCGCGTAGAGGTGGTACCCTAAAAAAAATCTGATTTCACCTACCGTTTTGTCAGCGTTATTATTATTAACTGTTATTTAAAAGACGGTTTCGTGACAACTACTTTTATACTACACCTGCTTGGAAAGTACCTTGATACTTTATCAAATTTACGGTAGAAAGTACGTCATTGCATATCGAACAAATATGCGGGGAGAAAACGCATCTGAGCGGGAGAGAAAAGTGTATGAAAATCCATTTCTTACGTGGTTTTTCTTTTTTAATTTTGGGTAAGACTATGCGCCGGTAACCTAAATATCAAAAGCCAAAAAGTTTTTACAGTGAGTTTTTATCTCCAAGTTCGCAAAATGACACTGGCCACTAGCTGTGTGTTGGATGGTGTCGGGCTGGCAGTGCGACTCTGCGGCGGCAGGATAAACAATTTGAAAAAAGAACATGTGAAAATTGCAGACGCCATTGGCGCCATTTCCAATTTGTGTGTTGTTTGAGGATTCAGTTTTCGTAGAAAGTAAAATAAAACTATTACTTTCCAAGCAGGTGTAGTATAAAGCACTATGTATCACTCGAGAGAACTACGGCTTCAAACGACACCCTCGACGGTAATCGGTCACTTTCTCCTCTCGGTGAACAATGTACTATTAATAACATTATTATAAAGAAGAAATATGTGCAAAAAAGGCTATATAAAAAGGTTCCTATGCTATAAAATTATTAATCGCCAACATTAACTATGCCAAATTTCGGCTTTCTAGTACATGTCATTTATGTGCTAAGCCGCAGACATACTGACGGAGAGACGGACAAACTGACAGACAGACAGACGGACCCGGCGAAACTATAAGGGCTCCTTGTTGACTAAGAAATCCTAAAAACCGATCATTATAATAACATCTTTAAAATTGTGACGGTAGTATTACTTAGACGTAGACAGAAAGCTACGGTTTCACAAAACCGCTAATAAATTTATTATTATTATTTATTTAAGAAACGTGCAGCTTACATAATAAATGGACAGAGACTTAGAATAACTACACATAAGCTAAGAATAAGTTTCCGCATATAGTAACTAAGTGGCAAACATGTGCAAGTGAATGAAAAATTTAAAGTAAGTCTACACCACACTTACACACTACAACACCGAGGGCGCGTCGTTGAATGTTCGCAAATTAGAAAAAGAAAGTTCATCACTGCCATTAGACAAAATTAAATAACTAGGTACCTATCTCCAGATGGAATACTTCTTGTTCACGCATCAGAAAGGGAACCGAAAAGATGATTTAGGTGAATATTCTAAACAAAAATTACATTCAACCCCGCAAGAAAGAGCGTCAGTGTGAACGTAACTTGCCGTCTTCTCGTCTTCTTACCTTATAAACCTCAGCGGGCTCCAAATTAGCGGGCACAGTTATCGGCTGAGTCTTCGGTATGACTGGTGCATTATCGTTCAAGTCTAAAAGTTGCACCGCCAGGGACAAAGGCGCTGACGCGGCGCCACCGTTCGCTTCACGGCATACCACCTGAAACAAGGGAATTTGAGTTTTAAACTGTGCAATCTAGATGTCGGAATCAAAAAGTGAACAGCTACCATGGAGGTCAGTGTATCCAATCCAGATGTCAGTATCGGAATGTTTTAAATCACTAACCTCCATGGTGTTACCATGGAGTATTTAAATATAAACCAGCATAGTTCATGTACGATCAAGGGCGTTATGGAGTTGCCTGATTTGACCAACTCCGAACTGTCAAATACATAAATCTGATTGTAGATGAACTGAGCCCTTATTATGAAAAATGCGACATTATCGGAAGTAGCGAGATGGTCCCAAATGCGTATCTCAGGATATGATATTACGTCATTGGGCTAACAATGAGCCATGCATTTTTAGCGTTCATTACTCAGTGGCAGGAAATTTCGAAACTATTCAAAAAAGAACCGTATTTGTCGCTACATTCGAGTGAATTGTCCGGCTCAAGCGCGACGTTGACGACCCTTCCGAATATATCGCTGCTCCATAATTAGGGCCCTGTTTATCAAGAACGAATGAAATTATTGTCAGCCTGAACGTTCTAAGTCTAAACCTTCATGTTAAACTTTAAGTGCATGCCAATTGCGCACTGTTTGTTTGCGACAATAAAGCAATTTAAACTTTAGCAAAGTTGTAAATCTTAGTTGCTTCAGCTGAAGATTTTACTGATGATCTTTCAAATAATATGCACATGAATATTTAAATTTAATTATCACTTATATTCTATTGCTAAATCTAAATATTCATTGTTATATACCCAGTATTAAACACACCCATATTATACAGTGTAGTACGGTCAGTGCCCACTCCGTGTAACAAAACTTGTACCAGGCACTAAAAAAACTTTGTCCTTTGCATCTACGTAATGAAATTATTTATACAGCGTCCAGTGGCACCATCACTCACACTAGATGGGTGAAGGGACCACTCGGACGCTGCAGTGCCTGGGACATTGTTTTAGATGGACTAGGCTTGCCTAGCACCTATACCACCCTGACAGCTTAGTCGGCCTAGCCCACAGAAAAGACAAGACAATACGTGCGGAGCCAAACAAGCCGCGGGTTTCCTCACCATGTTTTCCTTGCCACCATGTCACCGTTAGCGTGAATATTTACATTGTAGTAGCAATATCACCAGGCGCTAATGCTTCTAAGTATAAAGTAATCTAAAGGCGCTGTATAAAGTCATCTAAACACTATGTGAAAGTAATATTTATTTACCTGAAATCGAAACTTCCCCGGGTTGGGCGGATCTCTGTCCAAATTCTCCTCGTTCACAATGAGGTAACCTTCGTCGTCCACGTCAAAGAACTGTGTGGTCATCTCGTACGTGTATCGCGGGACCGGATCGCCTGGGCCCTGTAAGTATATCAAGCAAGTAATTAGTAAGCATCACTTGGAAATCATTTTGATTGCAACTCTAAATAAGTCTTGGATCGGCAACATCCAAGAATGAACGTGGCTAGCTTTAGACTACCATTTTGGTTGGTTAATAGTAGGAAGAGCCTAACAGAGGCACAAACAAAGCTCATAATTCACGATGCAAGGAAGGAAAACGAATTGCAGAGGGCGCGACCTTAAGCATGATCAAGACCAGATTCTTTGTAAAGATGGAACTGTATAACTATTCAGTCATAAATTTTGCGGCTCCAATAACGATTATATTTTATTAGGTAAACAATTAAATTATTTTCCAACTTAAACTTTCGTAAACACTACACATCATTAGCGCCGTCTCTACTCACCATGATTTCTGCGGACCAGAGCGAAACCTGGTCGGAGTGTTCCGACAAAAAAGCAAATAAGTGAATCCGAAATTAGGTTAGTAATATTAAATTCATCATAAGCAGCCTATATACGTCCCACTGTAGGGCACAGAGAGAGAGAGAGTATGGGCTTAATTACCACGCGTGCCCACCGGGGATACCCAGGTTTCCTCACGATGTTTTCTTTCACCGTTAGCTAGTGGTATTGCTACTATAACTTCACAAATGTACATAACTTAGAAAACAAAGTCATAGGTACATGCCCGCACTGGCAATCGAACCTGGGTCTCCCGCGTTCGAGTCTAATGTTCTACCCACTAGGCTACCACCGCTTATTAATATTAGTATCAGTAATATTGAATTATTAGCAGTGAATACATACATATGGATGGCATTATTGTAAAAGCGAGAAAGAAATGGTTGTCCAGTCCCTCTTTAATAACAAGTTTTATAAGAGCGTCACTTATTATTAAAACATACTGGCTAATTTAGTATGTACTCAATATAGTCTAGTCAAATTGTTGCACCAATTCTTAACGTAATGAAATTGAAAAATATGATAAACCAAATATTTATGTATTTCTACTGAAATTTACTTTAATTTACAATCCAAGTGGGCCTTGCATGTGTTTTATTTAAACCCACCTTTACAGTCTTTTCCGCCTGATTGGGCCATCTTGTAAGCCTGCGGTTTTGCGAATGCGGACGTTTTGCGAACGTATTCTCATTCTGCAACGACTCATTACCATTTGCGTCAATTTAATTTTATGCGTCTTATACTCACCAAGTCTGGATCGCTGACGCTGAGCCGAATCGGCGCGCCGTTCAAATCCAGCACCTTAGTCCCGACTGGGGCATTCTCCTCCACCACGCCTTCGTCAGAAGTGGCTGCCACAACGGGGGGACTCGCGTCTACAGGACGCACTGTGATCGCGAGCTTGGCCGTTGTGAAGCGACGGGCTTCGGACACTTCTTCGGCCTGGAAATGTGTGAAATTATTTGTAAATATGTATCTACAATCGAAAGCACATGAACCTCTGCACTTGGAGTTAAAGGAGACACATTACGGATGACTTTGTAACGGTTGTCTTGAATAGCAGTTGTAACAATGAACAAAGAATACGCTGGATATCAGAGACACAAATAAGTTCCCAATTGTGATAAGAATCCCGTTTATTTTACAACTGGCTTTTGCCCGCGACTTCGTTCGCGTGGTAACTTTGATGTGTATTTTTCCGGGATAAAAAATAGCCTATGTGCTAATCCAGACTATAATCTAGCTTTGTGCATAATTTCATGTGGATCCGTTCAGCCGTTTTTGCGTGAAAGAGTAACAAACATCCATCCATACATACAAACTTTCATGTTTATAATATTAGTAAGGACTATACGAGTACCTATCTACAACTACGAAAGTTTACAACGTATACAACTCAATCATCCAATACCTAGAAAGGAACTATAAAGCCCACGGATCAGGCAAGTAAAGGAACGGCACGATACGGTACATCAAGGTATTGTCAACAAAACTGTTGTTTTATGGTCCCCTCTCGCCGTCTCTCAAAAAGATCCCATTTATTCTTTGGGTCGACTATCTGCTTTTACGAACCACGATCTCCAGACAAAGCTCTTTTAGGACCAATTAAAGTGCCCACCTTTATAACCAACTGGAACTTCTTCGCTACACTAGTATCCACGGGAACGATCTGTCGGACGGCCCCGCTATTGGGGTCAATCGCGAAATACGTGTCCCAATTGGCTGGTTCCCCGCTCTCGATGCTGTAACGGATCCGAGCGTCTAAGGTATCCATGTCGACCGCTTGGATCTTCTCCGGTTCCATGGTCAAGAGGCCAGCTAAAACGCCGCTGTTTACCTGCGAAAGGGTGGAAGAAAATAGATTAAAAATACGTTACCCAGGACGGCAAGGATTTCAACAACACCACACACTTCGAATTCCCTTCAAGCATTTAGAATTTATGGTGGAATAAAGAAACAGGCGAATATTGGTGCATCATCTGCCTAATGATGCCCTTCGAGATAGTCCGTGTGGCGCCGGATTAAGAAAAGCGTCACTCCATTTCCTTCCGTGGATGTTGTAGAAGGCGACTAAGGAAATCAATTACCAGGAGACGGGCAGCAGCGTCTTCCTGAGATTCGAACCGCATACTGCGATCGCCAACCCGCCTGCCAAGCGTGGCGATTATGGCAAAACCCCTCAAGGTTATGAAAACCATGAGGGAGGCCTATGTCCTGCAGTGGGCGTCAAATGGCTGATGATGATGATGATGATCTGCCTAATTGAATTGGCCGGAAGTAGGGGTTTGCTAGTTCCCGATCATAAATAAAATCTTGGCTTTTATATCAAGCTTTTTGTTTCGACTACGAGACGTTTCATTGCATTTGGTATTCGTAGTTACTGAATCTAAGACCCCATTTCCGAACCCAAAATCATCGGAGAAACGAAATCCTACCGAATCCGTTGGCTCGGTCACTTAGAAGATCAGCGGAATAAGTTTCTGAATAAGCATCCCAGATGAGACTTACATAACTAGAATATTCCGGATTGATCAACGTGCATCCCTTATAGATAAAGGAGGGGTCTTGGTCATCATCATCCTTGATGTTCACCGTAAGGGTAGTGGTACTTGAGAGACGTCTCTTTGTGTTACGCGCGCGGTCCTGGAAAATAAATTATCCGCTCGAATAAATTACATATAGATTATAAATAACAAAAGTAGATTACATTAGGTTTACAAGCGTGAATGTATGAAACGGTGTATTTATTGGTGTTAAAATTGTTCTGTCACATATCATAGGAGTCGTCCCGTCTTTATTAAGACATGTAGTTTTTCTAATGGAAAGAAAATTAATACTTTATTCATTTATTTGCTTCTTACTAAGTAAGTTACAGAGTGAGCCTAAAAATAACAGGTGATTTAAAAGGATGTTTTTAGATTTATTAGTGGCCTACTGAGTTCGACCCGTAACGTGCGTAACTGTAAGTGTAACTCTGGTCTCCTCGCTAGGTTACCCTGTGTGGAGGAAACCAGTGAAACGGACTTAATAATTTTGATTGAGAATTTAGAGTTCCGAGGATAAGAAGGAAATAAACAATAATAGCAAAGAGAAACAAAAACCGCAAGATTAGAAGAAAATTAAGTTCCGCTATTTAATGTTTTAAGTTATGGAACCATTAAAAATACTAGAACCTCTTATTTTTATTTTAACGCAAACGCCATTGACGCAAAACAACGCCATAGGAGTTCGTCGAGCTATCTGCAATCTGAGGGAAGTTAAATAAATATTGGGGACGACATATGGTATTCTCTCAGAGGGGACTTAATCTAATTTTGCTATATATTATATTTAATTAGTTGTCCTGCCACGAGATAAGCGTGATTTATTCAAGATGTTTTATTGATTAAGACCTAATAAAGCTCAGACTAATGAATGTTGAGGAAGCGAAAGTGATCTGTCAGGATCGTGGCAAGTGGCAGTCCCTGGTCTCTGCCTACCCCTCTGGGATACAGGCGTGAGTTTATGTATGTATATATGTAAAGCTTAGTTGGGCCACCGAGTAGAAGACTCATTTGGCGTAGCACCGATTTATGGCTTAGTGTGATTCTCTTTTCATTTGCACTTGAAATCGCCAATTCCGCAGAGTGTGTGTTGATTAATTAAGCCCATAGTCTCTCTCCGAAAGAAGTCCTATGCCATGCAGTAGGACATTGGCTATTTAAATGTAAATAAACGTGACACGGTGGTGGTAGCCTAGTGGGTAGAACCTCGGACTCGGAAGTGGGAGACCCAGGTTCGATCCCCGGTGCGGGCATGTACCTATGACTTGGTTTACTAAGTTATGTACATTTGTGAAGTTATAGTAGCAATACCACTCGCTAACGGTGAAGGAAAACATCGTGAGGAAACCTGAGTGTCTGAGCTATTCACATACCTCAGCGCTTGAAATCGCCAATCCGCGGTGGGCACGCTTGGTGATTAAGCCCATACTCTCTCCCTGAGAGAAGGCCTGTGCCCTACAGTGGGACGTATATAGGCTGCTTATGTAAACGTGATTCTCTGAACTGACGTGGCTAGCGCTCGCTGCTGTGTATAAAAATATAAAACTTTCTGAAACTTTCTAGATATTAGAAGACAGCAAAGACCTAGACCTTATTCAGACGATACTCACAGAAGCAACAACAGTGACTAGATACTTGTGCGCGCGTTCATAATCCAGGCTCCTATTCACTGTAAGCTGGCCTTGGTGCGGCAGCGCTATGGAGAAGTAGCCGAAGCCGTCCTCAGCATTCTCTTCTTCCAAAGAACCGTTGAATGGTACGACGAAATACTCGGCGAGGCCGTTGACCCCCGCGTCGATGTCGACAGCTTTGATTTTGTCGAAGATCGTCGTTCCAAGGGGGGTGAGCTGGAAAAACGGACAGTTAGCTACATTGATTGATCTCCTGTTATTTTTATTAGTCATCCTTCGTAGCTCTGTCTATACAATCCAGTCAGATACTTTGTTCAAATGGCTGTCTTAGGCTGTGTACCCAACCGAGCCATATTTTGTGAGTATCAAACCCCCCTTATTCCCCGTAAAATAACTTCTGTCACTTGTATTATTATATGCTCTTTAGTCAACTGACAGCTGTTAACAATAGGTTGACAGATTGTTAGTGACCGAGAAAGAGGGGGTAAGCCTCTTGTTTATATCGCGAAGAAGATGGATAGCTAGACGCTCCTATCCTGGCAAAAGGCAGTCTTAAAACGTAAAGTTAAAAACCCAGTATTGATGGAAAAGATACACAGAAAGTAAATAGAGCAGATATAAAAGTTTACAAGCGTGGGAACAAAACAAAATGACCTTTGATACCTCTGAAATAAAGAATGTCAAATGTGTTAACACAATATTAGGTGCAAAGTACCTTCAAAACGGTTCGATTCCAGTTTCAGAAACGTTAAAGTTACACAAGGTGAAATGTTGAAAATTAACTTACCTCAGAAATAGTGGTCTCATAGGGCGTCCCTTGAAACACTGGTGCATTGTCGTTGATGTCAGACACTCGGACTATCACAGGAATCGTTCTTCGTTTCTTTGTGGCCACCACTTGGCACACCAACTGAAAGAAGAAAAGAGCCCACTATAGAACCGTTCCAAAAATTATTAAAATTTCTTTACTTGACTAGTAAGTAGCTGCAACACATTTACTGGCACGACAATATTATGTTTCATTTCATGCAGCTTTGGTCTGGGAAAGTCAATAAATTGTTAATAGGGCTGACATATCCTGAATTAACAAAATGAATGAGAGAAAACGAATCGATGGACAATATTCGATTTCTATTAACGGCTTGTTTACATGTAGACGAAATCAGAATGGAATGGAATATAAAAGAAAGAATAAGAGTTGAAACTCAATATTCGAATCGTTATCTTTAGCATCAGCCAGTAGAATTTAGAGTTAAAGAATCAATGAATCTTCGAGCAAAGATCTTGAAATCAATTACCGATTCGCGGTACAAAATCGACCGGTCGTTAATTGATTAGGTTCTATATACACCGGATGGCCTTACCTGAAACACCATATGCGACAGGTTATCCGCGTCCCTGTCTAGAGGCTGCAGCAGCTGTAGCCGCTTCCCGTCCAGCTGAAACAGCGTGGGGCCCTTCGGGAAGACGGTGGACAGCATCACATCTTGGCCTGGCTCCCCCACAATCGGCAGCTCGGCTGGTACTGTGCTTTGGTTTACTTCTGTTGGGAAAAAAATCGTCTATTAACTTTCTTTTACTTAGGGGTATAAATCAGCATCTGACAGGCTAAGCAAGTGGGCCTAGAGATTTGAAATTTGGAGGAAATATTCCTTAAGTGCCCTAGAAGTGTTATTGAAATTAAAGTATGTATGAAGAAATCCGATGACATTCGAACTTCCGAACAAAACAAAAGCTGGAACTGTAAAAAAAACTGCCGCTGTTGCAAACATTTAATAAATAGGTTTTAATTTTGTACAAGTCTGACCTCTGTTCGACCTATGATGAGGAAACAAACTAAAAAACTATAAACATATTGGTCTCGGGCCAACGACTAGTTCAAAATGAAATTTTTGGGATATAAATATTCCTTAAATCATACTGCAATTTTAGAATAAAAAAAAAGTGATTTGATTGCTCACTGTAATCACCGCTGACTGTAGGTAATCCTTGACTGGAATTTTATTTATCAGTCAAAGTTGTTATTCCGACAGAGAATAAAGTCGTGATCATGAATCAACGTTAGCACACTTTACGTAAGCAATCAAGATATTTTAGACTTAATTGCTTGGTGCAATTACCTGTAAATGTAGAATCCTAAAAGATTCCAAGATTCCCCGACATCCACTTTATTACGTCTCACTTTTAAAAACCGAGTCGAATCTGTATTAAACCCAGTTTTTACACGTTCACTGCCGCAATCGAATGGGGTGAATCCTCAAATTAAAATAACTTTTATTACCTTACAGTAGAAGCCTTATTTCAAATTACCAGTTTTCTTTTTTATATCTTCGCAATTTAGAGCCAAATTGGCACTTAACGTTTCGAAGGAAATTAAAATAATGGGTACTCACGGTTTCCTAAACTCTCCTCAATGTCAACTATTATGCTAGACTGCCCCGTCTCCACTTCACACGGACCTGAGGGACAGAAATGGCAAATAAATAAATGACCAACATGCTACGTACAGACCGACCGGAGGCGAGTCTCTAAAGTGCATAAATGTAAGCCGCCTATATACGTCCCACTGTAGGGCACAGGCCTTCTCTCAGAGAGAGAGAGTATGGGCTTAATCACCACGCGTGCCCACCGCGGATTGGCGATTTCAAGCGCTGAGGTATTTAAATAGCTCAGACACCCAGGTTTCCTCACGATATTTTCCTTCACCGTTAGCGAGTGGTATTGCTACTATAACTTCACAAATGTACATACCTAACTTAGAGAGAAAAGTCTTCTACCCAAGTGTTCTACCCACTAGGCTACCACCGCTTAGTGTATAAGTGCATAGTTGTTCAATAGAGTCATATTAGTAAAACAATGGTTGTTTCATTGTAACTATTGGTAGTCTAGCCTCGCCTCGCGCGATTCGATGTTCATCGCGGGACATTCCTATTTATTTTGCGCGGGTTATAGCATTGGAATGAAATGCAAATAACAGCTATTGTAGTGCTTATATCATGCTATTAAAAAACTATGTGTGTATTAGACTTCGGGCCGGAACGAAAAAGAACGAAGCGAAGGCACTCGCTGATAGGCACCGCACACGGCTGAATTCGCGACGGAAGACGCCCGTTTGCGTTATATTTTCTGATCTCCATAGCATAGTCTATGGTAGGAACAGTCTACAGGACATCAACCTAAACACACGTGCACTCTTATCAGATACGTTAAGGGCGTTATTGCAAGAAATTTGTAAAGGCTGACCTGCTGTCAACTGTACTAATACTATGGAGGTCAATGACGCTCACTTTCTTTCCGTAAGGTCAACACTATAGAATCACATGACTCTAACTAGACCACGCAAGCATCGCTATTTGTAGATAGATAGCTAATCTACAAATAGCGAACACTTTATTTATATGAAAACTATGCCTTCCAATTTTTTCCTACTTACTATGACGGAAAGTAGAAGTAAATATTTCCTCTTCTTTGGGTGCTCACCTTTGTTGTATTTTTACAGTATACCCTCCTCAGTCCTGACCTTGAAAATAAGAATTGAAAGCCATTATAATTTCAAGGTCAGGACTAAGGAGGGTAACAACCGAGCGCGGACCGAAATCAGCGGCCGCAGACTTGTGTCTTATGTTTTTGACTTGTGTTGCGTGTGAAAAAAGTATAATATACTTTATATAATACATATGTGAGCACGCGAAGTACGTTGTCTAGCTAGATTAATGCCGGTTCGTTCGTTCACTTTCGTTAATTCGTAACCGTAACCGTCCAGTTACGAATTAACTGTACCGGGCATTAAACGAGCTGCTAGGAAGACTCGAAGTTTATGTTCTTGACGTTTTACATTCGACCTTCACATACAACTTACAAAAATCCAGAGGCTATGTCAAATCTCAAATGGAAGCTATTGATCTCCATCAAGGATGCAAATGTTAGGTTTTTGTCGTGAATTAAGCTTTTCATTTAATAAGGCAATATTCTAATTTTTACAGTTAGTTACAACTATCAGCAGCGGGGCGGTCCGGCTTTAACATACAAATGAAAAGCTAACCTCTTTCTAGAACCAGTTTATTAAACAAAAATTTAAAGTTATGTCCTTTTAATTGGACGAACCGAATTCATAAGGTGTGAATAATTATGTAAATTTCGATTGTTCAAAACAAAATAAAAACCGTTTTAGAAGAATTGGACATGTCTATTATGTTGAGAATGGGCCTTTTACCATACGTCAAATCTCCATAGCGACAACTAATTTACCTATTTACGTCTAAATAATTACCCGACTGCAGCAGATCCCAAAAGGAAGATTATGTGTTTGTGTGTAAGTATGTATGCCCTATTGTATATTCCCGCAAACTCCTTAAGCAATCGTCAGATTTTGACAAATAAGATCTCAGTGTAGAAATAGACAATGTATAAAATCAGTATAAATCATACAAAAAAAAAGAGTTCCCTTTGTTGTCAGATGGCACTATTTATACCGCTAACTAATCTTGCTAATGTTTAATTTAAAATAAAAATGGCCAAAAAGTAAAAAATAACAAATATAAAATAACTTCCACCCAACACAATCACTTGACCTGGTCCCAAACTACGATACCCAGTACTATGGTAACCAGGCAAGGACATCACAAACATACATAGAGATCCAGACTGAGGCCATTTGAAAACTTTAAATGTCATTCTTTTAAAAAGTAAATTTTCACCCCTTTAATGGGTTTATTTATCTATTATTGTAAATGACAATGTACTTTTCCTGTAATGACTGTCTGTTGCCAAACAAAATAAAATATTTGTATAATCAGTTATAATCATCCTACGCTTCTGCTTGTCTTTTGCAAGGCCCTTTGGCCTCCTCTCCTCATCCTCCCTGTTCTGATCCACCTTGGACTGCCCACCTGCCACTGCCCATTTGTTCTCCTATTTTTTACTATAATGTTACATTTCATTTGTTTTCATTAGTATTCATTAATTATACAGTCCATTGCTTAAAAATAGAGGTACAGCCGAATTCAGTCGAGGGTCCCCTTCGAAAGTCCGACAGTTATTAAACAAATTTTCAGACAACAAGCAACGTAACGCAAATGTATCATTTCACAACTCGACATTCCATATAAAATTATTGCAGGGCGGAGCCCCCCTGCGAGGAATAAAAAAAATAATGCTCTCCCAGGAACAAGGTTGGGGTAGGCTAGCGATCTCATTACGCGGAGTGAAGCGAGCGGAGCTCCCTATTTGTTACCAACCAATGCTTGTGATAAAACAAAAATATTTTTTATATAACCACACACATTTTTGGAGCGCTCTACATGTAAAGGTTCATCAGACTTCCTAACGTGGCATTTTGAAGTGAAAACTTCTTTAGGCGGACTTTTTATCAACAGTAAACGAAACTGAACCGTCACGCTAGGGTCGCGATGACACTGAATCGGATATACTCGGCTCCAGTCAGTAGGTTCTTAGTCGCTGAATAGCATATACTCGGCACCAGTCGTCATCTAAATTTTCAAAATCTAAGAGTGCAGGAAAACATCGTAACTAAACGTGAGTGTCTGAGGTGTTCACATACCTCAGCCTTTTAATGTATTTTGTTTTCTGGTGTGTAAAGTGTTCGAATCTAATCTAATCTCAGCGCTTGAAATTGCCAATCCGCGGTGTAATTGCGCATGGTAATTAAGCCCAACTCTCTTTCTGAGAGAAAGCCTGTTCCCTGCAGTGGGACGTATATAATATAGGCTACATATAATCATGTGAGTTTTCGTTTCTATCCTGTCGTCCATACACCTCTTTTTCTCGTATTTTAGGGCAGTGTAGAAAAAGCTTCAGCTTTCGGCTGTACCTATTAACGTATAGGAAAAGGCCCAGTCATATAAATAAACGGCCGAAACAAAACAAACCGATCGTAAATTTATCGAATCGACAGCAACAACAAGGAAACGGTGTGAAATTTCGTTTAGAAACTCGTTAGAGCCTGCATCACTAATTAAGGCTTTGAGTTGGACTCGGACAACTTACGGCCCGAATTAAATCTGTATTCTGTTATTAATAAGCGTTCGAAACTTCTAATGCCATATGCGGCGCATTCTCATGATACGGGAATTGAACTAAGTTAAGTGCTAAAACAACAATAATACAGTGTTACCACAGTTCCCACTTTAATAAACTAACTAAGCAATCAGAAAGACATTATGAGGCCAATAAATTAGCAACAAATAAATGAGAAAAAAAATTGCTCAACTGTTACAAGAAATAATAGCGATTGTTTACAAGCAGCCTCAAACTGCCAAGATCAGTTACATAATAGGCGTTCCTTTACACATAGCGAGTTAAAGTCAATAAAAAGATTATTGGAGTGCTGCTAGAGGAGCACAAATTCAACATAAAAGTTTTACCGCACTATCGTGTAGCGGCATCTCGCTTTACGCGGTGAAATAAAATAAGATGGCGCTAGCCGACAATGGGATAAAACTTTTATCGTGACGTTGTGCTCCCCTGGCTGGTTCATGTAAGAAGACAGAACAACAATTTTTAATAAAACCATTACCGTTTAAATTAACAATTTGATTCATAACATTTGCATAAAGCATAAAGATTGCACTACATACAATATTGTATATTAATAAAGAAAAATATGTCTTGATTTAGATCTAAACCATTTTTGTAGCTAGTTCTATCTTCATATTTTTCCGGATGGGGGCGCTGTTTGCTGAAATACAGGTTCACGCCTGGTTTAGAAACAGATGCTACTATTTGCTTTTGGATAAATGTACCTAGCATAATTCTAATTTAAGAATCACCTTGTATGATTTTTCTGAGACAAATAAATGATGATGATTATTATTATTATTATTTACATATCCTTGAAAAAAATATACAGAAATTGCAAAAATCGTAGTATAGCAAAATAACATATGTATCTTCTTCGCAAAGTTTTGCACGGTTCTCGCCATATGAGACATTCACCCTATTTGTCGGAGCATGAGTTATAAAAACAAGCGTTAATTAGAACACATGTTAGTACTTAGCGCCAACATGGATTTCTAAAACCTTAAACGTACTGGCGCCATAGATCGGACCTTATACGCGTTCCGTGGAAATTGAAAAGCCTGGTCTGAAGCCCTTTTGGGCGCCAAGAATTTAAACAAGTGAGCGCGCGGAATAACTCACTCCGACAGTTAGTAATAAGGTATGCTGTATCTTTCAGTACTTAACTAATAAATTATCTCGTGGTGTTATCTATCTTAAGGTATTCCAAGCCGTGTGGATGTCGTTATGATCTAGTTTTTGTTCCTGCAGTATTAGACGTAACTACAGATGATCGCGCTAACTAGTGTTTTTAATTTGTAAGCTGTAACTAGCCGATGCTATCATCGAAACGAAATTTAATCGAAATCAAACTTTCACTAACCGCGGCCGACAAGATAAACTATATTGTTTGTTTTGCAGGCCCTGTTTGTACTGCATAAACAAATGAGGCATTGTGGGCCGCCAGATATTTCCAAACAATGCTGCTCAATGAATAAATGAAACCCAAACGATGATTCGTCATTTCTGCGCGGTTAGAAAAAAGACTTCGCGTTTTTGTTGCAGTTAATAAATTGTACTGTCACGTTGAAGGACAATGATATTATGCCATTTTAATAGAGTTTTGTAGTCTTAGGCGTGAGACACTCAGGAACGACGTGGGACGAGGGCGCGGAAAAGACGTGACGCGTTCTGCAGAGTTCGCGCCCTCGCCCCGTCTCTTCTGTGTGGGCTTCGTCCCATCCCTTCCGCATATTTTGGATGAAAGTGAATTGGAAAGACGACGCGTCTTTTCCGCGCCCTCACCCCACGGCCTTTCAGTGTGTCCAACATCTTTAAGCTAAGAGCTTTGTTTAGGTATGTAGAGGCAGAGGTGAACATAAGGGGCAAATATATGGGACTAGGACAAAGCAATACATTTGGTGTGCGGTCCGTGGAGGCCGGAAACGCGGCATTTAAGGGCCTCCATTAGGTACATCAGTAAAAAAATCATATCTCCTTTTATAGAATAGAAAACACTTTTATCAAAATTGATCTGTAAAAAAAGATATAATTTTTTTCATCAGTGGCGCTGGTGAAGCTCCTGGAGCCTTTACCCGAGGGCTGGTGTCTACTTTGGGCAGCAGCTAAGCCTCGCTGTTCAGCGGGACAACGCTGCCAGCCTTCTAAGCCCTTTCGCCTTAAATTTTTACGAAAATTTATTATATCTGGTTTTATTTACTATTTTGATTTTGAGTATAATATTTTCTGAAACTAAAACTTCAATAAGCACTAAACATTATTAACGAGCAACCTGACGCGAGCTCCGCCTCTACTCACCAAAAGAGCGGTGGTAGCCTAGTGGGTAGAACATTAGACTCGGAAGCGAGAGACCCAGGTTCGATTCAGAGTGCGGGCATGTACCTATGACTTTGTTTTCTAAGTTATGTATATAGTAGCAACTCCACTCCTTAACTGTGAAGAAAAACATCGTGAGGAAACCTGCGTGTCTGAGCTATTTGACTACCTCAGCGCTTGAAATCGCCATGGGCACGCGTGGTGATTAAGCCTATACTCTCGCTCTCTGAGAGAAGGCCTGTGCCCTACAGTGGGACGTACATAGGCTGCCTATGAGTATATTTGAAAAATGTAGATAAGCGTAAACGATATAAGAAAAGAATATTCTTTATTGTAGGTACACCAGAGCTCATGAAATGAAAATTTGCAAAGATACACAGTACAACTGGCAGCCTTATTGCTTCCAAACAAGCCTATGATGGAATGTTTCTGAAAAAAAAAATGAGACGGCAAAGACACCAAACCCAATAGTTGATAGACTGGTCGCAGTCCGAACAAGACTGGCGCGACAAAACGTTTCAAGTATGGTAGGTAAACAGGCGAATGGTAAAGCAAAGCTGTCGTATTGAATTGAAATTTCCTTTTTCGGAGCGCTATTTAAGGCATGACGAGGCAAACTCTCAACTGCAGTGAGGTAGAGTAGGCAGGCAAGTTACATACCACGTTAAATATCACAAAAAGAGGACTTATGTGACTTTCTCACTGGTTAACTTACCGGTTTTTGGATTGAGCGGGACAAACATTAAATTAACCAGTAAAAATAAAAAATGCAAACTTACAATATAACCATTAAAAATTATCACTTTCATAATCCGAAATATTATGTGTGCAGTTCACTTACCAGGTGTCGCCCGTGCCACCTGAAGCAAGCTGAACAGAAGGAGGAACAGCGTCGTGTGCCCATGTCTGCTCACTGCGCTCCTCCGCGCCATCTCACTGGAAAAAGCGAAAATCAACTTTAAATAACATAATTATCTCGAGATATTTTTGTTACGATCCTAATAAACGCGATGCTAATTATCTCCGATGTGCAATCAGTCCTTATCTTTTAGATTTTTAACCGACTTCAAAAAAGGACGAGGTTCTGAATTCGACGCGTGTACAGGGCGTCCCAAAATTATGGGCCATGAAGGGGAAAGTACCTTAAATATCGCAGATAGGGTATTTTGCTGAACGAAGACTTTATGTTATTTTTAAAAGTTAGTAATTCTGCATTCAAAGATTTTCTAAAAATTACTTGCCTCGTCTGGGAATTCAACCAACTTAAATGTAAAAAAAAACACCCCTACTTTTATATCTTTTTATGGTGAATACTCGATATGATATGGCACAATTCTGTTTGTAACTCGCCCACGTTCTCGTATCGTTTTTTGTATAGCATATCTTTCACGTATCCCCAAAAGAAGAAATCTAATGGTGTAAGGTCCGGGGATCTGGCCGGCCATCTAATCGGTCCATTCGTACCAATCCAAGTAGTAAATCATTCATTTAGGAAATCTTAAGAAGAGTTATTAGTTTTTGGCCATTCTTTCGATTGACATCATAAAAGTAGGGGTGTTTTTTACATTTAAGTCGGTTCGATTCCCAGACGAAGCAAGTAATTTTTAGAAAATCTTTGAATGCAGAATTACTAACTTTTAAAAATAACATAAAGTCTTTTTTCAGCAAAATACCCTATCTACGATATTTAAGGTACTTTCCCTTCATGTCCTACAACTTTGGGACGCCCTGTATAATACCTTTACATTATAAGTACGTATACATGTAGGTACCCAGGTCGGTGCCCAGTATCATGACCAGCACATATATTTTGGGCACCGACTCCAAATTATATTTCTACAATACCTACATGTACTTCTAATTTAAAGGTATTCCTTTAAATTATTTCTAACTTGTTAGTGCTGCAGTGTTTTAAAGTCAGTTTTTATTTTTTATTTAAAATAGTTTATTCTGATGAACCAAAGAAATTTCTCAGGATCGTGACAAGTTGCAAACCCTGGTCTCTGCCTACCCCACCCAGATACAGGCGCGACATTGTGTGATGTGTGTGTGATTTTCTCGAGACAGTTAATCTAGGTTCGTCAAAAAGTCCAATATAAGTGAGACAATCCTAATTGTTTTTCTTTCTACATTTCGCAGTGCGAGAAAATCTACTGGCACACCAATGAATACATTTCTCTGGACACAGCGTCTTATTTCTCCACGTTTACGACACGATTGCTCAATTCAAGACTAGGTAGCTGGCACCAGTAACAGAATTCGCAGACAGCATTTGTATTGGGCAGCGACGTTAAGTACAACAAATCCTATTTGGACCGCCGCCGCGCGAGATTACAATTAGATTACAGCAAACCGACTAATCAAATGTTACGAATTCAGTGCAAAGCCTTTAATCCTTCACATAGAATAACCTTGGGCCCACGCCCCGCTGCTACATCGAATCCGGGGACTTATTGAAAAGGAAACCTTAGAAAAGGGCGCTAAATTTAATCAGTGCTAATCACAGCCTGTTCGAGTTGAATTTTCAGCTTACTAAAACAAACCGGGCGTTTTCGTCATACAAAGATTCTTGTGAAAACTAGTCATCGCTGCTATAAAAACGAACAATGTCCGAATTACAGTTTGACATATAGGCCGATTTGCACTATTTCCTAAGTATCTTAGCAATTAGAATGTTGTATGATGATGATCTTAAGGCGCATTTAAAAAGTGGTGCAAGTCGGCCTTAATTGTAATAGTGTGTTAGAAAAGGTTGGATTAGATTAAAAGTCGATTTGGATTCTTTGGATTTTTTAAATTATATATATATATTATATAATATTTAGATTCTTTGCATTTTGCATTTTACAGCCAAGTGACTGACACATTTCGACTTAGCGCACTATTGACTTGTTTACATCCGCGTACGCTTTAAGTAGGTACACTGTAGCTCAGGCTCACCTGAGGTTTCAGTTACGCAACCTCAGGAGTTCAGTTAAAGCGCTAAGCAACATTATTCAGCACAGTATTTGGTAACGGCACTAGAAGACCGATGACCAATAAATCCGTCACAAGTCATCCCGGGCCTTGTTGTCGGTCCACACGACATTATGAACCTTTACGTTTTGGGCTCGAGAGCGTTCTTTTCACAAGCCATAGAGTTGAATTCCGATTGTCAGTGTAAAGATGTGCTGCGGTTGGTTTACTACATCTTTGCACCGATTCCAGACTAGACCGGTTGCATCGCCCCCGTAACAAAAAGTAGTCCTAGTTGAATTAGCCACCGCCCGATATTATCTTCGAGAACGGCTCTTGTAAATCATAGAACGTTTTCTCTGTAACCACCTCGAAGGAAATGTTCGCTAAAGGAGGTTAACTCGGTATGTACTGACTGACATCTTTTATGGCAGATCCTGGACGCTCCAGAGAAGTCTTCGCCCCGCAATACGATCGGTAGAGCGCCTGATTGACAGGTGACTAACTGTTTACAGGGGTACTCAAACTTTTTCAGTTTCCGGTTGACATACAGAATGGCACCTAGTACAGTAATGAAAACAAGGTGAATAGTAAATATATGTTCCGTCAGAAGAGAAACAGGAGCACTTCAAAAGGAACCTGTTGATCTAGGATCATGTAAGTGAAGCGCTCCAGCTTTTAGCTTAGCATGAATTTCACATGCAATCCAATACGTGCCTTTTCATCTCACTCTACAATGTAGAGTAAGACGGTTGGCGCTTTTTTCTGTTCCGTGGCGCGCTTAGACTGATATTGATACGCGTAATTAATTCGTACTAAACCACAAAGTACGCGAACTGCTAAGTGCAGTCAACACAGGCAGTCAACGTCACTGGCGCTAACCCAAAGTATTTCTTATTGCTTAGAGCACACGAAACCTTAGTGCGAGAACACAAAAAATGTTCCAACTCGAACCCTCAACGATAATTTTATTTTATTTCATTAGGCATACTAACAGCATACATACAGAACATAGTGCAATAGTGTTATAAAAATATATAATTACTTGATAATGTCGTTGATAATCTAGCGACCCTCGAAACCATTACACTTGCACGGCAAGCGATGACGGATCACGTCGTTAGAAACACTCGCGAATCGCCCCAGCACGATACTCCTCTAATAGTGGATACTTTGCGCACCTCGCCCCGAGAAACGATAGTCAAAGACACCGAGTGGGCGTTCCAGAGACAATAAATAAAAGATAAATCGACGTCAGAATGCAAAAACCTAACAAGAGCTGATGATCATCGTACTACGCCGAGACCATTGCAGATTAGACCGGGATTATGATGAGCAATAGCGAACTATAGCTAACTGTTTTTGCACTAAAAAGTTTACCAAGTTCAAAACAGAAGGGGCTATGAGGTTTGCGCAGCTAATGCCACAAAAACTACGTAAAAATGTATTTTTTTTTCAACCCCTACTCTTAAACAGAAGAAGGAATTCAATTAATGAGTTTTCTGTTGACTTTCAGACAGGAATTGTCATAGAATAAAAATAAAGTGCAAATCAAGAAAGCAAAACCTTTTCTATTCAAAATTCATACGATTCAATCGCTATTACCTTTCAAAAATAGAGACTTGAGTAGAGTTGAACATTTTTGAAGCGCACAAACAGAAGCGCATGGTGCAGTGAAACTATACCCATTAGTCGGTTTTGTAAGGAGTCCACTACACTGCCGGTGAAGTTGGTAAATATCTTTCATTAATTTGTAAAGCAAACCTCAAGCTACTGTTTCTGGCTGTCCTAAAATCTATTGATAGGCAAATTGACCGTTTTTAACAGTAAAACATACGTGTTAACGGTCACTAAAGAGCTTTTTGGTAGCAAGTTGCACGTGAAGAAGTGAAATAGTATTAAGTTTATTTTTCTGTTTAGCTGTCTCGCCTCCCCGCACCGCGCCCCAGTGGGCGTGTCTTCCAGTATTTGTACGAAGGTACTTATCTAAATTGCGTTTGAACGACTGACCACTTTAAATCAAGTTAAAATTGACTTGCGAAGCAAATAACTTAACCCGTGTAAACAAGCCAAAAGCCATTCTTTCATCGCATTGGTTCGAGAAATATCCGACCGTATGTTTTGTTTCTTAGACTTTAATCGTATCTAAAAACATACAGTCTTATATTTTATAAAACACGATTCCTTAAAACACTCCTCAGAAGAAAAAAAGCTAAAAGCTTTCTGTGCCTCTCCACTAATGCAGGGTGGCCGTCAGCTCCCCATATTCTTCTTAATAACGTAACCTAAAATATTGAAACTGCCTCTGAGAAGTGTTTTAGACGAGTCGAGTTTTTTTTATAAAAAACGACCGATATTATTTGTTCGTTTATTTGTACAAATGGCCTCGGTCTGGGTATTTTTCCACGTTTGTGATATCCTTGCCTGGTTACCATCGCACAGTTCATCTTAGTTTGTGACCAGGACAAGTGATTGTGTTCAGTGAAAGTTGTTATTATTTAGTTTGTTTTCGTCCATCGGAAGAGTATAATTGGCGTGGAGTATAGCTGTACAAACTACTTATACAGCCGCTAGCGTTTTATAGTACAGCGTAAAAGTGGACATGTTTTATGAATAGAGCCTTCGTGGCAGGCAGGTTACGCCCAAAGGATGTTAACAATAATACATCGGGAGAAAAGTTGATTGAAATTCGAGATAAAGTACTGTTATATAACTACGTAAATAAGATTTGCCTATTTGTTTATCCAGTAACTAATTTAAGCGCCGAAGTTAGCAGACTACTCGAATGGGGATAAATGAATATGTAATTCAACCATTACATTACCTTTCAATGTAATTGAAGCCTAACTTATTTGCCAATAAAAAGCCGTTAAGACTTCAGCCCAATACAGCCATGAATAAAAATCGTTCATTATAACGTACAAGGCATAGCAAAAGAGCAAAGTTAATAGGTATGCTAAAAGGCTGATGGCCAGACTAAGTTGACGCCCCGTTTTCTCAAGCAGAGCTATAAACTCTTGTAGAATTTTACAGTGGTGGGCCTCAAGTTATGCTAGACAGGCTGTGTGGAGTTTAATGGTTTAGTGCGACGTCAAGACACGTTTTTACATATTTAACGAGCATTGCATTACAAATTGAGTCTCATAGGGACGTGAGCTTTCTTTACGAGGCACCCCCTAGGCAGACCGATGTAGAGCCATAAATGTATGCTATGTCATATAACGCCTTAACCATATGATAATACAATATAACTTTTAATGCAAAGTAGATAGATAGAGAAACTGTATGTAGTTTCAAACTGAGTTTGGAGACTGAGTCTTTTTCAAACCAAATAAAACTATGTAGAATGTTGAAAGATGTGTTTTCTAGGCAAAGTATCAAGCAAGATCACTGACCGATGTTGGGTAACGTGATATACGTGATCAGTTTACTTTGGAAACTTTTAAATTTAATTTTGTATTTTTTCGTCGCGCATCCTACCTGAGCAGTACACCAAAATGACTGTAAAACCTTATTTTCGTGTTCTTTTAAATTAAACTATTGAAAAATTGACCCGAATGAATTTTGCAAAAAAGATTAGTTCAGGAATGTAGTTCATGCTCTGCAGTGGGACACCCATGTTAGGGTGGCATAAACAAATTATCTCTGGCAGAACATCAAGTATCAGTTATGGACAAAGTGAATGTTAAATTCCTAAATTTTATTGCAGAGCAGCTTAAGCGGTGGGAGCGGAGCGGTAGAACGCCGGCTTATCATTCGGGAGGTCGTGGGTTCAAATCCCGGCATGTACCAATGACTTTGTTTTCTAAGTTACGTACATTTGTGAAGTTATAGTAGCAATACCACTCGCTAACCGTGAAGGAAAATATCGTAAGGAAACCCTAGTGTCTGAGGTATTTGCATACCTTAGCTACGTACAATGGCCCAACTAAAGCTAAGTTCGGAAATCTCAGATCTAACTAGAACCGCAGAGCAGCTTATAAAAGATTAAACATACACGTGTATGTATTGTTCCAACAATTACCACTGACTTAAGGTAAAACAATATTATTTTCAAAGACATCTGCTTTTCAAAACCGTAAACATGCGCCTGCATATACTTACCTAATAAATATGCTATTGCTACACACAAGCTACAACTCATGAGCACGCCATGTTTAAAGTAAATAGTGCTCTATCCACTTTAAACGTGACCTATTTATGAGACAAAACTTTTCTTTTGGAGCCGAAACTCAATAGCCATTTGCATGCGCTATTAAGGCACAAGGCAGGTGTGGAAAACCATAATTTTCTCTAGGAATTTGTATTGTGCATTGCTACATGGAGTAGGCTCAATACCTGAGGAGTCTGCCCATTGTTTTGCGGCTACGGTTTGAACTCTAAAGCATGAAACAGAAACACACAGAAAGTCCGTCCAGAAGGTAGAAGTTTCTTGTAGGACAATCACTTTTTCAGCTGACCAGGAAGTTACTACACGTTACGTGTTATTGAAACAACGCAAAACCTGGACACCGTTTCTTTAGTACCGATCCTTAAAGCACTTCGATTAAGCAAAAATTTAAAATTTCAAATATTTTTTATCTTTCACACAAATTGGCCATGTTAGGGAAGAGACGTATAGTCAACCATGGGCTGTTCATCTTCTGTAATTAAAATGTCCTCTTCCCTTTATTACTTTTCCCGATACTTTGGTCGAGGCATCCTTCTGTGCGTTCCCACTCCACGTTTGAACTCCCAAGCACGTCCCAACTAACACAATACTGAGGGAATGCCAAGTGAATACTCATCATTGTGAAGTTATGGAGTTATTAATGTTAAAGTGCATAGTAAATTGTGGTGAATTTGCGTTTGACGCCATGTGTGACATAGGACACTGCACAATGTTCGTGACGCATTGATGGTAGTAATAATTGGTATTATTTTGTCAATTATAGATATCACAAAGATAGATAGAAGTCAATTGAAGGGGAGAAGCGCTCTGCATAAAAAAGATAAAATCACGATTCCATAACATCAGAGAATGGACTGGAATTATTGTAGAATGAAATAGACTGGAGTGGTCAGCCTCGAAGATCTATTTCGTATGGCAAAGAAGAGAAGAATATACAGAGCTGACGGTCAACTTCCACCAGCGGAGAGGCAATGAAAGACGAAGAAGGTATCACTGTGACAATAGATGGGGTACACGAAAATTTAAGCAGACAACCAACCACATGGATTGACGATCTGCCGACTTCATATGGCAGGCGTTTTGTCTGCGCTAGCCTCAGGGATATCACTTTATCCGTATAGACTTCTCTTGGGTAAGCTCAGAGAAAAGTCGATTCTTCGCCTGCCGAGTGAGGTTTTATGAAAAACTGAAACGATTGGCTTTCATTGGAAGAGACCAGCATTGAGTGGCTCTGGGTTAAAAAAGAGAGAAGAATAGACGGTGTAACGCTGAACAAATCTAGAAGCTTACTTCTACTTTCGGAAGTAACATCCAGATTGCGGATTTTACTCAAGGATTGCCAACTTTCTTCTGCAACCTAAAGGCGAATCCTATCATATACGCGAAAAATTCAAAAAAGTGTAGCTGTCTCAACTGAGTTTGAAAATGACACTTTTTAATGTAAAAAAAAACAAGATTAAGCTCTTAAGTTTTTTTATTATTTAATTATGTAAGCTACAACACACTTAACCTACTGCTAACCATTAACATTGGTATTTTCGATGGAGTAAGCATCGAAAACGCTTCGTAGCTCGCCGGCGCGCAAATCTATGCTACCTCGATCGAACATTTCATCCGTTTCCGCATCCTCCCCTCAATTTGCTTTGCTAACGGCGATGATTGCGGCGCGTGCGCAGCTCGTGAGCGCCGGATCGATGCGTCCAACGCTCGCAGGTGGACTGAATAGCGCTGGATACTAGGGGAGGCTTTCTATGGTATATTACAAACATTACATAAACTCATGCCTGTATCCCGGAGGGGCAGGCAGAAACTAGAGTATCCCACTTGCCACGATACTGACAGTCCTCTGTCGCTTCATCAACATAAAGCCTACGCGAATAAATATTATTGAAATTTGTTTTTATTGCTAAGTAGAATAACACCCTTTACTTCTACTGGACCTTTCTGTAACATTCGTGTATTTCACGTTTCATTCGAGTAATTTCAATAAGAATATAAATGTCAAAGTTAATAATGTTACCAGGCAAAGGCCCTTAAAATGCCGAAGAAAAATAGTCCCAATTGATTGCACCAAGCCGCTACTGATCCAGCACTTAAATTTCTAGCCACCTCTAAAAGGTCGTGAGGTGCACATCAATGCTTTACTGTTATAGCCAACGCGTACGTTTAGAGACACCTGGAGGTATGCTGTTTCGTTCCAGACCATCCCTTACGGTCTACATGATAAGAGCTACAATGGGGTGCAGGGTCTGTTGGATAGTATTAGCATCTTTATCTCAGTTTAAGGCGGTAATACTCTTCAGTAAAATCGGCACCTCAAAGGCAAGAAGGACATCAAATCGGACTTTAACGTGCCTTTAACAGGTTTCCGAATGTGAAAATTTGTAGTGCTCCCAATGACTTCGGCGCCGTCTATTCTTTCGGCGCTCATATGTGCGAGTTTTCCTTCGCGTTTTGTGATCTAAATCCCGACAGGAGACAGTACGTCAACTTTTACTTGCGTGCATTTTAACTCAGTTACAGCTGACTTTGCAATGAAAATGTAAGCTGTTAACAGCAGATCAATGTTTAAGCTGACGTGATGGTATCCCACCTTATTAAGCGCCTGTATGACGTCGGCATTACCTCTCACACATACATTCTATAATGTTTAATTATTTTAAAAGAATGAGTATACTTCTCATAAATGTAGAAAATATTTAACAAGCACTAGGAAATAAAATGAAGGCGTTTCCGCACATACTTAATTATTATATACTAACGGCCTTATTCATAAAAACACGACTCCACTTAAGCACTCCTAAGAGGCAGTTTCTTTAATCTGGGCTTACGACTTTTCCTTGTAAAATCTCCACCTCAGACTATTTTAATCAGTGTTTTAAGGAATCGTGTTTTTTATAAATATGACCGTCAGCTTTTAATAAAAAAAAACTGTTTTTGAAAATTCTGAACTTTATAAACTGTTCTTCTCTATCAAAAACTAAGAATATGAAAATTTGAGATTTCATTTTAGGGCAAGTGGGAATGCCGAGGAGGTACATTATGAGCCTTTAACCTTCTTAGTCCTGACCTTGAAAATAACAATTGAAAACCTATTTTCAAGGTCGGGACTGAAGGAGGTTAAGTATCGTTCATCGCAAATAATCCTGCTATATAATTTTGAGATCTAATATGTTTGTCACATTGTAGATATCGCGTTTCAGTGCATATCTGACTTGTGACGGGACACTAATATGTCACATGATGGGGGAAATCCATATTTTATGTTCACACACAGCTATCCGTTAAAAACCGAGGCGCCGAATCCAACTTCGACTTTCCTGTAAGAGCGGGCGGCGCATAGCCCAAAAAGAATTTGATCTATTGTCTTTTGTACCTTTACTTCTTTTCCAAACTTTCAGTCTTCATTCAGTCTGCGTAGCACCCAAGCACCTTCCGGGGAACGCAATCAGGTGTGTCGTTGTAAACTAACAAGGTAGGTACGTACTATCAATCAACCAGTCGCTAATCTACAAAAAAAAACTGCAGCACGGCTATGTAATAGTCTTACTTAATGATAGCAAGTAACTTGTTAAAAGAACTTACCTACCCATACCAGCTCGATCATTAAAAAAACCGAGCAGAAACGAGCAAAATTTAATAAGCATACGAAGTTTGAAATCGAAATGTCGAACCCAAAGGAACGAGTAGCGAGTTACGTGACATTTAACTTTTATCTCTAAGATCTAATTAACTTCGCCTGAAGAGCCAAACCAACGTCCACCCAATTACGGGGCAGTTAGGTCGTTTCTCCTATGTAACCGAAGCTCATGAGCAAGATTAAAGTTTCTTGATCCTTCGTGAGACAGGTGTAAAACACAGCGCCAAACACGAACGCTGCACACGATTTTGCACCTTGAAACGTCGCAGCAAGGCAGCTTTTCTCTCGCGCCTGTCTCGTCTAATTTAGGTTCCTTTTTGTTGGCAGTCTTGCAGAGCAATTTCGTCAGAGTCCAGCTTGAGTTTTAGCTCAACGCCTACCGATAAGTGCAAATGTGCACTATTAGTTCTCGGGGCGGGCGATTCTTCAAATGTCCCGTTCGCCGTCTAACTAGAAAGCACTTAAATTGGAAGACCACCCGGGCAGGGAGGAATTGTAATAAATTCCGGCCCTCGACATTGGGCCGGGTTATCGGCTATGCCTGTTAGTTCTATCGACGTATCGCAGCGAGTTGTCTCCGGCGATGGTATCGCCGCACGCTACAAACCGAGGGAGCCGTAAACATACTGAAAGGTTTTTGCAGCGAGGTGCACTATTAGTTTATTGCATGACATGATTCCATGGCAGGTGTGTGTCAGCAGAACAAATCAGTAGGTACGCCTCTCCTCATGACGTCATCAGCAGTCTCAGTGGGCGCGATTTCGAAAAAGTCTCTTCATCATCAGCCATTTGACGGCCACTGCAGGACACCGGCCTCCTTCGTGGTTTTCATAACCATGAGGGGTTTTGCCATAATCGCCACGCTTGGCGGGTTGGCGATCGCAGTATGCGGTTGGAATCTCAGGAAGACGCTGCTGCCCGTCTCCTGGTAACTGATTTCCTTAGTCGCCTACGACGACATCCACGGAAGTGACGCTATTCTTAATCCGGCGCCACACGGAAAGAAAGACTAAGAGAAAAGTCTCTTAAAAGACTTAAATCTCAAAAAAAAACTTAAAGGACAAAAGTTATAGTACAGCAAAAACTCTAATAGTCATGATTTGGAGGCAACCCAGACAACAAAAGTGTTAGGTGCGGCTTATGCTACCCTATATCGGACCAAGAGTTGCTGGATCATACTGGCTGATCTTCGAACTTATCCAATTTTTTTTGTAATTATAATGTACAGTAATAAGCCTACTCCGTCTAAAAAAGATTGTCCCAGACACTGCAGCGTCCGAGAGGTCCCTTCACCCATCTAGTGTGAGCGATGGCGCCACTGGACGCTGTATAAATCATCTCAATACGTAGATGCAAAGGCCAAAGTGAATTTATAGTGCAGCCGCAGATCATAGAAAGAAGAGTGCAGCCCTAGTATCGACGACTTTCTTAGAATTAACGCAACGAAAACGCCTTTCTAAAGGCTTAATAGAAACGCTCAATTAAGAATATCGTCGTGAAAGTGCAGCGAGCGCATCCTCCAGATTTGCATTGCTGTTGTGTAACGACTTCATTTGTAAAGATCAATAGGTCGGAACCAGCAACCATAGGGCCGGGCCATAGAGAACACAGCATAACAGACACCTCTCAGAAATCCTCAATCAAATTATAGTCCGAAAACATTTCATAGATAAAGATAAAAATAAAAAAGTATTTATTACCTCATCAGAAAAAAAGCTTAAAACAAAGTAAAGCTTAACTAGTGATTACATAAAATAAGGCAAAAGGTAGTGGCTCAGCTGGTGCTGACCTGGATCAGTCCCGGGCAGCGCTGGTTTTCAGCCACTGCCTTCTCCCTGAGATGTGCGGGAGTTATGTTATGGGGCTAAAACAGTCAACTAGGCATCTACAAATGTTCTGAACATCGATTAAAAAACGAAAAATCAAATAAAATATGAGAAAAAAATAATAAAAACAATTCTTCTTTTTATTACAAAATAAGTTAATAGACGTTTTTAAACGTGAAAAGATGAAAAACAACCTTTTAGGTACATCATATTTAAATAACTAATAACGGCATAGGTCACACTATAATAGATTAGAAGTAGAATATTCTTTATATAGTTTTTTTCTTCCTTTTTTCATTGCGCAAGGGCGTTTAGTGACAAACCTGTGTTAGCACCAAGCCTCTACGAAAGCTCTATTTCAGATTTCCTTTACGTCACAGAAATTTTCTGCCGATATGTGGGTGACCTGATATTGATAGTAATATCCAAATCACTACAATCACTGGGCGTGAGTCGCGGCCTCTAACTTTGATACCTACCCTGTGATTTGGTAACCAGACAAGGACATCCACAAACATGGGAAAACACCGAGTTTGAACCATTTGTATAACTTAAAAAAGTAAGGCCGGTAATCAAACGTGTTCTAACTTAATGAAACATGTTACTGATAGACCAACGAGGCAGTATTTTTTACACGTAAAGTGTCTTGTCGTTGGCCTGGGAATAGGACGGCAATAAAGTGTCCATGTTTTGATGGCAGGTAAACAGATGAAAACTTAACTATTGATTGAAACAAATTAGGATCTGTCCATACTTAGCTTGAACTAGAGGCTAGAATATGCGAATGCCGTCTCAGATGAGAAGAGAATATGGTACTGGTGCTGGGCGAGGCACTCCATCTACATAAGATGTCCTAGGCACGAAAGCATCTGATCGGTGACTTAACCTATCTAGTGTAGGTTAAGTTAGGTAACCTACACTAGATAGGTGAAGTGACCGATCGTCAACCGACTGCTATTAGATACTGCATAAATCCTGTGAAAGGCCTAAGAGAAAAGACTAGAGGCAACTATTGGCAAAGTCAAAAATTTTTATTCACTATAAAAACAAAATGTTTACTTAATGAACGTCAAAGCTGTTAGTTTCACAATTAATAGATTATGCGGAGAAGAAGCTAACAAAGAAACTCCACATTTATTCTTTTCAAAATAGGTTTGCTCAATTAACAGAGTTTTCAACTTAAAGTTACACTACACTAGATACAATCATATCAATCATTTCATACAGAACCGAACTCTATGTCTAATAGATTGTATTGTCTATGCCCTCGGCCCGTGCTAGAATAATGTGCTGGCAAATGTAAAGAAAATTAAACACATTCTCTGCAGTGTTGTAAAGTCTTGCACAATGCCTTGGTCTGAAATAGGAATTACATATACCTATGTAAAGTAATACTTAGGATATGACTTGGCTCAATGCTATGCGAAGTACCTTATGAATATTTTTAATTACTTTGCAAAAACTCCACTGATAACCTTAAGCCGTTGATATTTCAGACTTCACGGCTTCGATACTGGTAGTGCATTGTACTACATTGACATATTCACGGTCGAGTCACATGAAATTATTTTTTCATGTCTACCATTGACGCCTCGACACGTGTGCGCGCGTAGAATTGAAGCGGCAATGAATCGACGCTTCCATGCAGTTTCCATTGCATTACTATGCATTAACATTATATTCTCCTCGTATACATTCTGTCTTGGACGTTGGAAGCCGCGATGCTAAATTCCAGGTCCCATATCGTGCTTATTATGTGGCAGCGATGCAATCGGCACGCGAGCGCGATGCCATCTCGATGCTATCGGCACGCTATCGAGAGAACAACCCTACCAAAGCGCTAATGTGCTAATGCGTCAGAAACTTGTTTTTTTTTTAACCAAGTGTGTAACCGAGTACGAGAGAATATTTATTTGTAGTTTGGATTTCGGATAGAGTTTAACAAAAAGGCGTAGAGTTGACAACAGATTACCGGTCATAGAACTCATATAATGTACTTTTCACACCTCCTGCTCGACAATGCCTTATTACGTACCGTCAAATATCATCGTAAAGCATGGCCTTGTCTCTCGAGGGCAATAATAATGAAGAATTTCCCTAGGGAATAAAGTGATTTGAATTTAGAATGTCAAAATTCGCATGAAAACTATGGAGAAGCCCCGCATTGCAATTCGAAATTCGAATTGTTGTTCGAAACTCACCTCTTTTTTTTGTTTTTTTTCTGAAATACTGTGTCCTGTGACCGCGCGAAACACCAACAAAAAAAAAGAAAAAAAGGCGCGAATTGCAAATACGAATTTAAAAGTTATATTCAATTTAAGTTGCTAAGCCGTAAAAGAGTGTGGACTTTATATTTAATTTCAGGTTTTAATACATATTTTCAACTTATGCAGCCCTGTCTTTTTATTGTCTCCCAGATGGTGTGAAAAGTAGAGTATTCACCTCTGGAATAAAACATGTCTTAGTCTCGGGCGGTATGAACCCCTCGCTTCACTCAGGACTCTACATAACTCCCTCGCTTCGCTCAGGAGTTAAAATTTAACTCCCTCGCTGCGCTCGCGAGTTAACTCGGAGTCCTTCGCTCCGCTCAGGGTTCAATATGCCGCCCATGACATAATACATGGTTTTATTCCCTTAGTACATAATCTACTATTACAGTGTCCAAACTTTCGAACGTAAATGTTCCGGAGACCAAATCGTAGACATACGATGTTGTATGTAAAAACACGATTTCTCTTAAACACTCTTAAAATGCAATTTAAAAAGTCTTTCCCGTTACCACTGAAATTTAATGCATTTGAGGAGTGTATTAAGGAATCGTGCTTTTATAAAAAATACTTTAAGGATTCTAATTTAAACTACAACCAAAAAGTATCTTAGGCTAATTATTTAATTTAATGTTTACAAATAGAATGTAAAGAAGATTATATATATCTTATACATAATTTTATGACAAAGATAACTTAATATCAATTAATTATAACTTAAACACTCTACAACAATAAAAACCAAAGGAAAATAAATATTATCAAAATGTCAACCTATTAAAATCAAGTTCATTCGCAAAAAGCTTCGTCAAATACAAAAATGTGGAATGTAAACAACAGAAAACACAAAATCATTACGAGAATAAGCCGCCCCGGGACACATCCGACCCAAAGCGTTACCTCGCTGCACTGCAAGGGAAATTCTTTGCATAAGATAGGCTTAGATTAAAACAAAAAGGGCGACTCTTAGGTATCACGATAATCTATCGAGTCCAACTAGCACTTCGCAATTGAATCGTGTGATTTTAAAACAACACAAGTCACATGTGTTTTTAAAATAACACTTGCCCATTTTTTTTTAATTAAATTATTTACACCTACCTATTGACTTACATTAGAAAAAAAATTGTAGTTTATTCATACAGAAATCAATATAATATGCTAAAATATTGCTGTTGTAGATATTAGTATTTGAATAAAACAGTTTTTTCTATTTCCTGCAAAGTTGTAATGAAAGGACATGTGTCGTTTTAAAATCACACGATTCAATTGAATAGTTATAATTTTTTAAACCTTCCAGGCTCTTAACGTACTCGTACAACGGGTCAAAATGGCCAGTAATATTTCCCAGTGAATGGCTGTATTGTACTGGTTATGTTGTGCGAAGCGAGCAAGCTCGGAACATAGGCCCCGAGCGTTTTACGGTAATCATTTTCAATAAACAAGACTCCTTTATTACTTAGGGAAATTACAGGTGGTGGCAATCATTGGAATAATGGGAAGAAATAAAATAATTAGCTCGCAATTTATGTGGATTATTTTGCCGTAATAGGTAAACTTATGTAGAAATAGATAGTCTTCAAACAGAGTAAGGCACAATAGGGTGGATAGATATTGTTCATCATCAACATCATCAGCCAATTGACGCCCACAGCAGGACACAGGCCTCCTTCGTGGTTTTTATAACCATGTGGGGTTTTCCATAATCGCCACGCTCGGCAGGCGGGTTGGCGATCGCAGTATGCGGTTGGAATCTCAGGAAGACGCTGCTGCCCATCAGCGCAGCCCGTGTCCGCGGTAATTATTTCCTTAGTCGCCTTCTACGACACCCACGGAAGGAAATGGAGTGACGCTATTCTTAATCCGGCGCCACACGAAGCATTGTTCGGCTATCTGTATTGGCGTATTTGTACGAAAACCAAAAACTGTTCTTTTGAGACTATATTTAAGTGCTGACTGCAGTGTAACATGTTAGCAGCCAGTTTCTGAATTGATAGATAGATGGATGGTGACAGAACGACGTCACTTGGCCAATCGGTTGTATAGGCTGTTAGTGAAGTTTGCAATTCAGAAACCGGCGTTAAATATATCGAATTTGGTTCGGCATAACTAAATCAATAATAAGCAAGTCTTCGAAAGAACTGTGGCACAAGGTGAAGACTGATAATAGTAAATAAATAACAGTGTGAAAACGTCAATATTTCTATCACGTCACAAAGTGTATCACTCATTTGCAAACCATCTCATGGCAGTCAGATAAGCATCTGTCAGGCTATGGTACGGTGTCGTAAGTGGATAGTACGACGCGAAATGTCAGTGAGCTCCTTAAGTAATGAACTAATGACTGAGCATCGTAAATGCACAATAATGGGCATTTTAGCTGAGTGGGATAATCTTAGATTTATGAAATAGGAAGCGTGTGACTTATAGTCGCATAAATCGGCCGGCGAGACGGCAGCAATAGTCAGTATCAATATTCACGGTCAGTTTAACAGCACATTTCTTACAGGATTCGCTCGACAAAGACATTTATACAGACTATAATATGATCATAGCCAATTACTGGGCAACAAATTGGGTGTCAACAGGGCTCTTCGTTAGTCTCGCATTTATTTTTATTTATCGAGGCGCGAGAAGATTTTTCTCATGCAGGTGCCGCTTGCAAAGAACTCGTTCCACTAGTTGTTAAGTTACACAATGCAAAAGGAAAAACGCAGCCAATGGTTGTATTTAAATGCCAATTAACGTCTTTATGATCCCGCGAGGCTGTATAATTTTTATGCAACTCTATCGAAAGCCTCGCTGACCAAACAAGAAGAAAACCAAGAGACTAAACATGCAAACATTAATTCAATGATTTAGCAAATCATTTATCATAATCGCTTGAACATTTGAGCAGCAAATGTGCGAAGAAAGAATAGACAAGCATTTTGACTTATGGCCCCCGTACCGTACGTAACACAACACATACCTCACACGACACGTTATTAATAAATGTCCGGCAAGTTGAAACTTTCTAGGCGAGTCAAAAGTTAACATTTACCGTCGGTCTGAATAATAATTAATAGATTTTACGGCCCAAGAGGAACCGACTAAACAGTACTCAACTTTTATGTCAGAAGATATGGTACTTTCTTCCAAATAGCAAGTAGCCACGACAGTAAATTATAAAGCTGCATTAACGCAGGGTACCCATTCGAAAAATTACTTCGCGACTACTCTGTCTCTCATGACTCTATAAATTCCCTTTAGGTCAGTTTCGTACACTCCGAAAAGTAATTCTTTCACTGCACTGACACACACTTGATTCACTGTCCAAATCACCCTGATGATAAATTACACTGCACTAATTAAACAGTCCTCAAAACTTAATTCATCGCTTTCAATATCATGCTAACATATTGGCTGCAACTAAATTAGTGAGAGAAAAGTATTACAAAAAGACAAAAGTCGGTCAATAGATAGGGAGTGAACTACCCAGTCTTCTAACACGACGTAGTAAAGCCTTCCGCGTGTCACTGAACCTGGTTGTGAAGGAAAGCGCCCATTATGATTACCCAGCGCTATGCAGGATACAATCCGGACTAGTCTACGAAGACACCTCTTAAACGTAACGCTGACCTTTTTCTACAAGCGTTACTCTTAATTACAGACCTTTTTTCCTCCTTAAAATAAAAAGTGGGATGCAATTGTTTTCTTTATTGAAGTGACAAATTTCCACTTACGATAAGATACTTAGTAAATTCGTATGTATCGGAATAACGAATGAGTATGTATATTTAAATAGACTTTAAAATAGACATTTCAAACTATAAACAGCTTTTGCCCGCGACTTCGTAAGCGTAAATGATGATTTCATCATACAAACTTTACCATACCTCTACTAAAACCGTGAGACATAAGGGCTCTAAGCACGGGAAACGCAGGACAAAATATAATATCGTTGCTGCATCCATGTCTTACGGTTTTTGGAAGGGAAATAGGTGTGATTGTAGTAGAAGGAATGAAAAATATTTTGGTGTATAAATTGCACCCAAATACGGTCGAATCTTCGGGAAAAAAACTTGCTAAATCTACATTTCGGGATTTTAATGGGGTATATCTTTACAATGATTATACTTGGAACAAAATAACCATTTCAATTTGAACATGCAACAATGCAATATTTGTGTTGTGATAACTAACCGAGTGGTCGCGATATTGTGGTCTAATGTGGACCAAAACACTACATCGCTTGTAATTTGTAGATCCCATGGTATTTGGTATGGAAAAATCGTGACGATAGTACAAGGAATAAGCACTATTTTAGTGTTTAAATCGTATCCTAAAACGGTTGGACTTTCGAGAATAAAAATAAAATCAAAAACCTGAATTACTGGAATTCTAGGGATGGTACGAAGTTTCTATTTGTACTTAAAAATAAGGCTTTGTAAGTACTTTAGGGACAAAATTTAATTTTTAACTAACGTGCCAAATTTTTAACAAGGAATATTTTTTCTGTTTCACGGGGAGAAAAATTGGACACCTCAATTCTTAAAATCGGCACAGCTGTTTGGCTTCCATCATCATCATCATCATCATCAGCCACCCGACGCCCTGTAGAACACAGGCCTCCTCCGTGGTTTTCATAACCATGAAGGGTTTTGCCATAATCGCCACGCTTGACAGGCGGGCTGGCGATCGCAATAAGCGGTTGAAATTTCAAGAAGACGCTGCTGCCCGTCTCCTGGTAATGTAATTCCTTAGTCGCCTTCTACGACATCAACGGAAGGAAATGGAGTGACGCTATTCTTAATCCGGCGCCACACGGAACTTGGCTTCCGCATAAAAATAAAACTACATACATACGCGCGAATGACATAACACTCCTTCGCTTTCGCTGTCGTTTAAAAATAAACCATTATCCAAGTTCAATCTTTTCAGACGAAGGTAAAGAGGCCGATACCCATTGAAAAAGTACCATTTCTACCGTATGATCACTTACGAACGTTAATTGAATCAATTTTACAATAACCGCCAATTCAAATGCGTTTACATCGCTGGTTTATTTCTGCACGGTTCACGCCGCATTTCCTTCGATGGCCGCTTATAGATTTTCCCCGCCGCTAATTATTTAACAGGTCTGAGAAGGAACTCGACGGTTAATTCGACTAGCGAGTGCCGATTCGATTCAGGTTCGTGTCGCGTAGGCAAGAACACAAGGCACCCAGCCTAGGCTGGTTATATGCAAGAATGAAGCAGGTATCCCATTGGCCCGTGGCAGATACAAACCTAACATAAGTTCTGTAGAACGCCAACAGAGGAAATAAAAATAAAGATCAAAGAATACAAGTGCATAGAGTTCATTCATCTCTGTTTTGTTGACGTTCGTGTCTTTGTTTTTGTACCTTTATGTTTACCTACTTTGTGTTTCTGTGACAATTTAAATAAATACCCCCTTTCTTTCTTTATTTCTATCAATCCATTTTACAAATAAGTAGGCAGTAGATTTGAAACGACATGAAGTTTCGATGAGTTTCAAGGGAAGCAAGTTACACGAAATACTTAGGGCCGGTTTCTGAATTGAAAATTTCACTAAGCAAATACTTAAGTAACGTTCTGTCACGCTCTTTTCTGAAAAAATCGAAGAGACAGCACTACAGTTAACTATTTCCTCAGCGAAATTCTCAATTCAGAAACTGGCCCTTAGTGCCACAAATTCAAGTCAATGATTTGCTGTTCGCATTAGCAATAGTCCAAAAGTTTATTTAAACTTTTAAAGTCTTATTTATAAAAAAAACACGATTCCTTGTAAAATAGTCTCTGGTTGAGATTTTACAAGGAAAAGTCGTAACCACAGAATAAATAAACTGCCTCTTAGGAGTGCTTTAGAGGAACCGCGTTTTTTAAATTAGGCAGTTAAAGACAGCCCATTACCTACGACAATTTTAACCACTTTCTGAAAACTCCTCCTCTTAATAAAAAAGCCTTATGTCAACTCAATATGGGGTGTCGCCAAAACACTATATTGAAAACCAGTAATTACAGAGATATAAGGTACATAATATATAGTATACTGTAATATATGAATAACCTCTGAGTTATTGGTTAAGCGCAGTAACTACTAATCCCACGCCTTTGCTTGAAGATAAGAATTACCTACTTAATTATTGCCTTTCCTTGTACGGTAAACTAGCTAAAACAGATAACAATAGGATATTAGAAGGAGACATGTTAAAAATAATTACGGAACCCTGTCTAGACACAGGAGGACGTGTACGTCTACCTAGTAATAAATGGAAAGGTAAATTGCACCTTGCGCCATGATACTTTGGTGTCAAAACCGGATGTTCTCTTTCGAGGTGCCACTTGCCACTAGCAAAAAAAATCTATGATTATGTGAAAGGCCTATTATATTCTTTTTGTTGCACTAATCCGTGCTGAGGACAATTTTAAAAACCTATTGAGAGGCTCTATACGTAATACAGGGAAGTTTGTGAAGAGGTTCGAGATTTCGCCGATGCCTGCGCTGGCACGGTCAGCCAGAGGCGGCGGGTTCAATCCATGGGTGGAATTTTTAGCCCCTAAGAAGGTTTTTAAAAGGCCTATAAATTAATAAACTGCACGATATGGCCTCTAGAAATGTTTGGTTTCTCCCTTAATCTACTAAATATTCAAGATATCGTGGGTACCTCTCCAGGATACAGGCGTGAGTTTGAGGTCGTGGGTTCATATTTAAGAGGTGGATGGTTCTAACCGAAGCATGTATCGGCATTATTATTTTTTTACTATGTAAGGTACATTTGGGAATTTGTAGTAGTAATACCACTAACTGTGAAGTAAAACATCGTAAGGCAATCTGAATGCTCGAGGTGTCAACACATCTCAGCTCTTCAAATCCGCGAAGGGCACTCGTAGTGATTAAGCTAGTACTCTCTTATAATTGCACATTACATCACAAGTACAAACACATTCACAAAATCATAACATGATCCCACCCAGCCATTACCCACAAACCAAAGGTTGTCTGGTAGAAAATGCTTCTTCGCATTAAGTACGCCTCTGTAACAAACAAGTGTTTAGTGCAAAAAAGAACTTTAATAATAATAACATTGAACATAATTTTTCGAATTCAGGTGCCAGTATTGGACAAGAACACCTTGCCCTCTCTGCCGCGTACGGGACCGGTCACAAAGCATCGGAGCCCCTCATTACGGCACCGGAACTGGCAGTAAACTGTCCGGCGCGGGCGCAGCCGCCATTATCGGAGGCTTCGCAGGAATTCCTCTGGGACTAGACAATTAACTCTCGACGATCTCTATTGAAAAATGTATTGTTGGCGACAGGATCGTAGTGTTTACACGTTCTAACTACTTAGAGGTTTAGTGACAATTTTATCGTTAAAATAAATAGCTAAACGCGTATTGTTACTGACCCAAGTTTGGCATCTTTCAAATGGAGCGGCAACTAAACTGCTGAATAGAGCGATAAACCAGATTTACTTTTCATATTACAGTTAATATCATAGCACGGATTTTTTCACCAGTCTTGCACTGGACAGAAAGCTATACAAGGAGATGACTGCCAGAATAGTCAACGACCGTATTTCAGTAGTGTTCAACTGTATTCCTTCATCCTTTCGTATATGAAGATGTTCAAATCCCCCTCTCACATTTAACCAAATGCTGCATACTCAAAGGCAGCCATTTGAATAGCCAAACTATTATAAATATGGAATGCCACGTCGGTAGAATTGATGAGGCCATTAAAATGCATAAAATAATTAAACTTAAACCAATAGCTTAGCGTTAAATACAAGCTCCTTAAGCGTAATTAGAAGACCATGGATGGATTGAACATCATAAGTGATGATGACATAGTTGAATTAATATTCTAGAAAGAAAATCAACGTAAATCTTGGTCTTATAGTGTCTAGGTATATAAGAGCAGAAGTATCAACGATCCCCTTATGTGTGAATTCCTAATGAAGTTTTTATTATGTGCAATATCAAAATATATTATACATAGTAATATATTAAACGGGTCTAAACACGATAGTCTATTAGGTAAATAATCGTGGATAGTAGACCCGTTTAATATATAACTATGTGTGAACATCGCGAGTCATTAAAAAATACTATATTATACATCATCACGCCTTGATAGTAGCGGTGGTAGGGGAGCGGTAGAACACGGGCTTCGCATTCGGGAGGTCGTGGGTTCGAATCCCGGCATGTACCAATGACTATGTTTTTAAGATACGTTCATTTGTGAAGTCGTAGTAGCAATACCACTCGCTAATTGTGACGGAAAAATCGTGAAGAAACCTGAGTATCTGAGCTATTTACACACCTCAGCGCTTGAAATTGGCAATCCGCGATGGCCACGCGTGGTGATTAAGCCCGTTGATTAGGCTCTGAGCGAAGGCCTGTGCCCTATAGTGGGACGCATATAGGCTACATAAATAAATATAATAACGCCTTTACCTAACCAGGAAATGTTGGGGAAAGATGACGGGAAAAGAAGCCTGTGACTGACCTGCCTGATACTGCTCGTGTGCGCTGGTTCTTGGGTTGCGGCGAACGGTCGAAGTCTTCAGGGGTGATGTCTCCACGATGACGCGCGTGTGATGGTTGCGATCGCGGTTTATATGATGATGATGGTGGTTTCAAGGAAACGCTGATTTTCCGGTACTATCGGCTCGGGACGGAAGCTGGGTCCGATACATATATATATTATGATACAAGCATGATACTTACTAATAATGTAACGTAACGTACGTATTATGACGAGCAGTAATGTAGGTATTTGACAGATATTTTTGTTAAGGCTGTTGTTACTTCTGGCATTTCACTCGCTCGCACATTTTAACATTTTCTTCTAGCATTCCACTCGCCCGCACATTTTAACATCTTCTTCTAGCATTCCACTCGCTCGCACATTTAACATTTTTAACTACCTATTGTAAAAGTATGAGTAAACTTTTGACAAATGTGGAGGCAACCGGATTAGAATTAGGAATTAGATATAAATTTGTGATCCTATACTTAGGCCGACTTGCACCACTTCTTAACTGTCACTTAACACACATGTTAAGTACCTAGGAGTAGAACTGGATTTGTTACCTTTCCTGGACTCATCAAGTAGATGCCCTATCCAATAGAACACGCAAACTAATATGGACCTTTAGAAATCTAAGGCACATAGCTGAGACCTGACAAGAACCTCCTAAAAACAATTTAATAGTCCCTAGTACAGTCTGTACTCTCCTATTGTGTTATAGTATGGGGAGGGGCATGCGAAACGGCACATAAAACTAGAGCGAGCACAAAGGTCGATTCTTAAAGTAATGTTTGCAATGGTAATGTTTTTAAACCATTTAGGTACCCAACACAGGATCTTGCCACTATTAGTCAGTTACTTACCGTTAGATAGGTACGTATGTAGTCTATATGTCCATTTTTGTTTAATAAAATTTACAAACTCCTAGATATACTATACATCCACTAACTCTGCGTGTATGTAAAATAACACTTTCTAAATAGTTCATTTCTCAACACACACACAGACACACAGACACACACACACACACACGCACGCACGCACGCACGCACGCACGCACGCACGCATGCACGTACGCACGCCCAAAGCCCACCTTAGTGTTCGATAAAAAATGGCCTCTAAAAGCTAGAATGTCTGTAATTATAAATCACATTAAATGTGGTTTTCAACAATTTTTCTTAAACGTGCACTCATTCCATGCATGCATAAACTCCCGCCTGTATCCCGGAGGGGTACGCACAGATGAATGTTGATGAAGCCAAAGAATTATTAAATTAATTAATGAAATAATAAATACATTTTGATTAGCAACATTAATTAACCTAAATGCATGCAAAATACATTTTTCCAACACAGAAAACTAATGTATTTTTTATATGTTTTAATGTGCGAGCGAGAGATATACCAGCCGGAAGAGCAGCCTTAAGGCTGTTCTTACGTGAAGCATGCTGTCTCGCTCGCACAATGTAACATTTTTAGTGATTGGAATAAGATAAATATACTTTTGATGAATGTGACCTGAGGGTATGATGGATAATTAAATTGCGGATGTTAAAGGCGTATTATTCTTATTCTATACCAAATTTTTGATTGAGAAAATTTGATTCCAAAACTAATCATTTTGAAAACAGCTTTTCTTTATTAAAAACTATGATTAGGAAAACAAAAATATATTTAAAACTTCTGTAGCATAATTATGCATCAAACCCTCAGACCACATTTATCAAAAGTTTCCTCATTTTATTACAATAATTAAAAATGTTAAATTGTGTGAGCGAGACAGCGAGCTTCACGTAATAACAGTCTTAAGCAGCTAATTCTTCAACAACCCGTCCGGAATAACTCGTTGGATAGTCTGAATAACCTATGTTTTTTACACAAGCCAGATTATTAGGCTATGTTGCCCTGACGCAATTTAGGATCCCTTAGCAGCGAAACTTCTATGCGCCATTAGTATCCTAAGGCTTAGAGAGCGGACTGTTATAAATTATTAAGAAGAGGACCCCGCACTGGGTTTAATGCGTCGCATAATTTGCTGGACCCAGTTTCAATGCCGATATTATCGGCGGAATGGTAAAATATTATGTTGGATGCGGCTGTAAAGCGCATTCTATGTATGCGGAAGGATTTATTAATGCTACGCCATTCTTTGCGGGCGGACGGCACAAAACAACTGCAGAACGAAAGTTGTGAAAGAAATTTTGGTCTGTTCTTACCTATCGTCTTCTTTCGATTTATTCTATCTGTCACAATTTACGTTAAGCAATTCAGTCACAATACTCATCATCTGATATGTCATTGTGTGTAAACTACATACGTTTGTTCTTCGCGCGGAATCCTTAAAGACCGTAGTTTCTAACAATCAATAAAACGACGATCCATAAAAATTATGTCGATACTGACTTCGAATAAAAAAATACATTAAAAGGCAAAAGAAAATAGAAAAAATAATTATATGTCATTCGTCAAAATAGTAGTTTATGCAACTGTCATATAATAGAGATTCTTAGAATACGAGTGTGGGTTTATCATACGAGGCGAAGCCAAGAATAGTAGTCTAATAACGTTTTATATGCCGTTACACACACTATCTTCACTCATTTATAAATGAAACTAAAGTAAACCAGAAAGGCAATTATTTTCCATTCTTTTAGCCGCATTTTAAGTAATAATGGCGGCAAAACAAATCTAAAGTGCGCAGGTCCGCTTTGTTTGTTTTTTATTTGTTCCATTTGGGATAGGCAAAGGAGTCATACCTACATACAGCCATGTGCTCAGCGTGGGTGAATCAGGCCAAAAATTCACAGGAAAGTTCACTGCATGTAGAATTCTAACCGGAAGTGTATCAGCAAGGAAAATTTTATCCAGAAGTGTATCGTAATAACAAAAAAAGTTATTTTACGATACAGGTTGGCAGAAATTGGCATACAAAATTTGTATGGTATTTAATTTTTTAATTTTTACAGTGGTCTGTAAAATAACACTAAGCCTTGTGTATCAATTTTTGAGATCATAATTCGAATCTTACGACATGAGTGTAGATAAAAACAAATATTTTATTTGTGCCAGTTATATTTTTTAACTGGCTGCGTGAGTAAATTTTTTTAAGACCTGGCTGGATGAGCGAGTAGAAATTTCGGTTAATTTTTTATAGAGTTTGTTGACAGCATTTTTTTTATTGACGATTATCTATGGCCGTTGTGTTTTACTGTGGTTAGGTAGATCTCCATACTAAAAACACTGAAAAACATGAATTTTCTCTGAAACTAAAACTATGTGCTATCAATTATTAGTTCTTAAAATAATCGTTCGGAACTCTTCCAAGATAAACTCGAATTCGTTTGTTTTTTACCACATCGAACACATTTTAAAAGCTCTAAGCATCGAACCGGAGTGCCAAGGACAAGCGATCGTTTGTCCTTTCTTGTTACTAGGTTAAAATCAGGGGGAAAAGGCAAAAAAATCTTAAGGCAATTCTTACGTGAAGCATGCTGTCTCGCTCGCACAATTTAAGATAAGATAAGATAAGATAAGAATATTCTTTATTGTACCAGGAAAAACACAAACATGAAATGTTTACAAAAATGCAGTACAATTGGCGGCCTTATTGCTTATAGCATTAGATAGCTTAAGATTTTTAATTATTGTAATAAAATGAGCAAACTTTAGACAAATGTAGTCCGAGGGTTTGATACGTAATTAAATTACGGACATCAAAAATATTGACAAAGAAATGATGTAAAATGAGAAATAAATATAAAATAAATATACTCATTTATAATTTAAATATAAATACTCAAATACTCATTTTATTATAACCACTAAAATTGCTATATTGTGCGAGCGAGACAGTAATAACAGCCTAAGTATTTAATTAAAAGCCTGGACTGTGCCTGACCACATCAATACCATGCAGTTAGACTCTACATACGGCGTCAAAGGTGCCTTTCTGACGTTTTCATTCGATACCCCTGGTGTAGCAGCAACAGATGTTCGTGAGAGCGGCGTCATAAATTTTAATATAGCATAAACTTTCAAAGCGGTCTGGGAATATGAAGTTTAAGCTGTGTGGAGCTCCAAATAATTTCCATAATCAGATTACCTACAAAGAAGAAATATGCTCGGTCGTACCTTCAGCGTTTCTAGTGAATACGTACTTACATTGAGACTGTATTTTATTAATGTATGTTCTCTTATTACGCTCTGCATCACAATCTTTTCACATTTTCGCTATCGGGCAACATGCTACGAAATTAGGTTGGATTGACATCGTGTTTATACCATAAATAACACAGTTTTCTTTTTATTTGCTGTTAACAGCTGTCAGTTAGCCAAAGTACACACAAAAAAAAACTGACAGGACAGTAGATTAACAAACTGTTAGTACGAAACTAAATACTGTTAATACTGTTACACACTGTTACGAGAAATTATTTCCAACATTTTATTTAGCCCGACATGAGACACTGGAGAATTCGCACATAAAAATATTTTAATGTCATTGGAGAGGCCATGTTAAAAGATAAATAACTCATAAATATTAAATAAAAGATAAATAATAACGTGCTTAATTTAACGTGTCCTCTTCTATTCTACTATTCTATTATAGTAGTTTATCATACTGTTGCATAATAAATATATATTTTTTCGGCTTTTGCCCTCAAGCTGAGTTTTTCTACGTTTTCTATGGTATATAAACCATGTCACTCCAATGTTCCCCGTTCTTAATAGTAGATTATGAACCCCGAGGAATTATGAAGGACGAGGGATCCTAGGGTTAACTCACGAGCGAAGCGAGGGAGTTACAGAGCTAACTCCCGAGCGAAGCGAGGGAGTTAAAGCTAGAATCCCGAGGCCGAGGGGTTCAAAAACGCCCGAGACAAATACACTGCTTTATCCCCAAAATGCATACTCTACTTTGTATAAACACTGCGAGGCAATAAAACATAATACAATTAAAAAGAAAGTACTTACTTTATTAATTTTACAATAATGAAAGAAGACAATTTTATGCATTCCGGTATCACATCACTTTCGTCACTGTCAGTTGACATTTTTGTTAAAATACGCTATTTTGTTACAAAATAACACAAAGATTTGCAGTTTAGCGCCTTTTCGTTCTATTTGTTTTTTTTTGTAGTGGAAAATTCTTCTTTATGCAGGTTTCTATGAAAAGTTTCATTCTAATTTTGAATAAATTCTTCTTGGTGTAGGGCTCTATGAAAAGTTTATATTCTAATTTTGACGTTTGGTCATGGATTGCAAGGAGCTCGTATATTCAATGTTGATTGCATTCCAAATTCAAATGTCATAATTCCCTAGGGGATTATGAAATTCAGTACATTTATAATGACCCGGCTAGACCATAGGACACAAATGACTTGCTTTAAGTTGAGTTTGCATGACACATAATATGCCATTGACGAGCAGGTGTTCGCTTCGCTCGGGAGTTAACTCTGTAACTCCCTCGCTTCGCTCGTGAGTTAACCCTAGGATCCCTCGTCCTTGGGGTTCAAAATATCGCCCGAGACATAATACACTGCTTTATCCCCTTAATGCATAATCTACTATTTTCTAGTAGTTTAAATTTGAAAAATTATTAAACTAATCTAAACAAAAATTTGAAGTAAATATACATTTAATTGAAAAATTACTACTTAAAGCACATTTAAGAAAGCAGTGCAGCCTTATTGCATTAACGAAAAACGTGTTTTTTTTAGTTTTTTTTAAACTTTAACACCACTTATTATTCTTTATTCCATCGCAGCTTCTAAACGTTTGAACCTATTTAGAAGTATCTAAACTCGCAGTTGTGTCCATTGTGTTAACAATAAATGTTTACGTCCCTTTTAAACGCCATCATTCATTTCATTTCAGTCCCAACGTCCCAGTCGCACGTCAGCGCATCGATAATAATCGCTGGAAATTAAATTTATTGTTTCCCCGCGCCATCGCATGACTGCGCTGCCTACGCGGCGGGGCTGCGCTTTAAATAACCCCGCGGTCGCTGAAGACGTTATCGATTAAACGTCTCTTCTGGCGACGATGATACGTGTAGAGGGTTTGATCCATAGATAAGAGTACAAATAGATAGGCCACTCGTATAATCGTTTTCGGTGTACGAAAGTGCTGCTTACGGGCGTGCGGCGGCTATGAACAGTACTAGCTATTTTAGAAAAAAAACATAATCCTATCGGATATCGCAAACGTGGCCGACCAAGGCTAAGATGAGGGGACGTTTCTACCAAAGGACAGGGAATGGGAGAAGATTCCTCTCCTGAAGGTGATGAAGGGGAAGCGTGGGACTTGGCCTGTGTAGGTCTCAATTTAAATAATCAATTGGCTGTCCACCGGGTCAAGTCATTCTGCAGACATACACAGGTGGACTGTTTCAGTAATGAGCTTAATCCGAATACTGTTGGTAGTTGAAAAATGCCGTCGGTCCGTATAGAGATGGTCCTAATTCATTTGAAGTTTTACTAGGTTGGTTTTTACAGCACTGCTAAAGTATCGTACTTACATACGTTTCACTTGGGGAGACATAGAGATGAATCTCTGCAGTTAAGAGGCACAAGAAAAAGAAGGCAAGGAGAGTTTACTTAAAGGTAATTATTTCATATTTGTTATGTACACAGTTACACCCATGATTTTTAAATACATGTTGTCTTAGTATTTGAAAATTATTATTTTTATTATTTTTTTTTTTTTATTATTATTTTTATTACTTTTGATTTTACTCTGTTCTCTGCCCACTAATATATAGTGTAACGAAATTTTACAACAGTGTACGTTTAGCGAAAGTTTAAGAAATGCTAATAAATCAATATTTCATCTTATATAATTTTAGGAACGACGATGCCCATGTTCGTCTATCAAATGACAGTAAGAGCCAGCACCAAGTTAACAAACCAAGTTCAGTGAAAATCCTTTTGATCGGCTAAAACGAAAAGAAATTAAAACTCTCCACGTTACATTTTCTAAATATTTATACAGATTGCCTCAACGGGTTGTGATCGCTTACTCGTAAACAGTGAAAACGGCCAAAATCTGCATAATATTTAATTAACAACGCGCATAACATTTCTTAAATTATTTTAGTCACGTTGGTACACAAACGCACTATACAAATCGGGTGCAAATATTGGCGTCATAAGTTAAGTGTGGTGTCTTATAATTATAATTTAATTTCTCAATACAAACGCTTCCATCGCAAACTAATATTTTTTGTCTACGCCCTCATCCAAAAAAGTGTTTTCGTAAGTTTTTTTTTATGTCATAGCATTTAAACAAAGTCACTCCATTCCATGCATATTCCTTGAGTAGCGCTGACAAATAAAGTTCTATCGATTGATTTTTTTTGTTGTTGATTTAATGTTACTAAATCATATTGCAACCGTAATAACAAGGGCCTAGGTTATAAGGAAATTCATCGCATTGCACCACGTAACTACCTCATTTGGCACCGATAACTTTCGATGTACTTTTAATTCGATATTAATTCAACCTCGTTAGAGAAAATAACGAGATGTGTTAACAAAATAATTCGCAGAAGATTCATTGTAGCTTCAAATCAGGCGGGCTAGCCAAAACAAAAATTGAACCTACAAAGTATTTTGTGAAAGAAAAAAGTACTCTACTTTTTGTATCTTATCACGGAGTAGAATGAGCGTTGCTTTCGGGTAAGTCTAAAAGTAACATGGCATCTAAAAACCCTATATATGGTTTACTTACCACCTGCCTATGCATACGAATAGACTACAAGAATGAGTCGGAAAATTTTTAAACTCCTACAACACCGTTATTCGACGAGTTGGATGTTTTGTGAATTGTATACCTTTGGCGAATTGGACCTTTTGCGCATGAAGGACGTATACATACTTAATACTCGCACGTGTATCTCGGAGAAGACCAGAGTTTGCCACTTACCACGAACCTGACAAACCTCTTTCGCTTCATTCACATTCATTAGTCGCTGTATACACGCCGATTTCGGGTACTTTTTATCTTGCCTTTCGCTAACACAATAAACACATACATAAGCTTATAAACTCATTGAAATATTTCGAACAACTCCTTAGATGCCGTGCCATTCAATCAATCATTATTTATTGCTGACCACTTATTGCACAATGCGTTTTCGATGCGCAAAACATTATTTTTATTTTGTTTCCCCATACGCAGAACAAGGCAATTGTTCTGCGTATGGAAAACATACTGTTGCACGCAATATTTTTTAGCAGGACGCACCGTTACTGAATTCAAACCATACTAACGCAATGGAACTTCCGATCCATCTTAGTCTGTAACAGTGAGACGGCTCAATCGACGCTCATTTAATTAGTCGAGCCGTAATTTTAGTTGCAACAGTTAATTAACTAGTGTGGCCAGATAGGCCTCGTATTGGTTTTGTGCGTTTATGCAACACTATCGGCTCGATCTAACACGATATCGCCGACTATCCCACAGTGAATAAATTTTCGACATGCCCGATTTGACAGTTGATTAAAAATGTGTAACACTGAGATAAAATTATAGGATGTAGCCATCAATCAAGATAATAATTTTAAAGGTTGGTATATTTACATTTTATCCCAGAGAGTGTCTCATAGATATAGAAGCTAGCAAGAGATCCTACAGCAATACTTCCTTTCCCTTGATACTTGTAATATCGAGAAAGGAAATTCTCTGCATTTTCTGCATCTTAAAACTCCAAAAACCAGAATTTATCAGAAACGACCACAACCACATTATTTGCCTTCATTTATTACGCAAGTCGATATTATGGAAGGAGGGGGTCCAAGCAAATATTACTTTTTCATATATGTAGTTGAAATAAGGGTTATTTTTTCACAGACGACGTATTTTTAATAACGTCGCACATAACTTACAAGTGACCTAACTTAAAAGTTCTGATGATCAATTGATAAATGATCTTGATCACTAAACCTCACAAACATCTGACGCAATCGCCTGACCTAAGCACATCCTGCTATGCCTCATTCTTTGTTAGCCTCCTCTCAATAATTTATATCCCCGATAGCTTCATTAGCATGGATTTCCCCCTCATTAACACTTGCACCGGCTGTTTGCTTAGTTAGGAGGGATTTCTAATGTCTGCCTGCACAAAGTAGACGTGTGTAAAAGGACCGCTTCGGAGTTGAGACGATTTTATGTTCACGCTTGAAAGTAAATATTAAAAATGAACTAAAAGCTTAACTTCAATTTCATTTAATTCAATGTACATTTAAAATCATGAAACGCAAAATGTAAGGATACATTCCTACTATGCCTACTCAGTTGCTAATTGCACATTTTGTTTGGGCTTTCTATCACAGACGAGAGCTAAGAGAACTTTTACCAATTTAGAGAAATTCTATGAAAACATTTTCGTTGCAATATATCTTAATTTTTCGGTCACTGAATCATAGGGCTTGATTAGGGTTAACAATAGCAATAGCACATCTAGTTCGTCAAGGGTCAAAAAAGTCCCCTACAACTTATAACCTTCCCGCCTTTAACAATCAGGCTGCTATAGTAGTAGCGGTAGATGTATGTTATGCTTTCTAAAGGAACGGAGGAGGCACACGGCCACACCCAACAATATGAAGTGCTAATACTGTTGACCCCGATATCGATAGTGTCTCTCGACAGATGTTACGAAACCTGTATTTTAAAGGTATTCGAAGAAGTTTTTTTTTCTCCGCTAGTCACCCGTTAGAATCACGCGCAGAATATGGAAATTAGCTGAGACCATTCTATGGACCACGGAGCATTTGCTCAGTAAAAGAAGCATCAAAGTAGGTATATTTTTAATAGATTCGCGTTTGTATGGCTATATGACCCAGGTACATAATTTAAAAACAAACCAAGTTGTATGATCAACTAAACTGACAAATGAACATTGGACATTCTACGTTGTGCCCACGACTTGTTTCGCGTGTGATTTAGATAAAAAGTCGCCTATGACACTTCCCGGCCCATATATTTCATAGAATTACAATTCGAGGTTTACTATGACAATTCGATGTACAATGCAAGTAGGAAGAATTGTCCTAATCGGCTACACATCAAATGGTTATACCTAATACACTATGAATTGTAATGTAAGTAGTTCTATGAAATCTGCGCGAGCTTCCATCCTTTTCCATATATTCTATAAATGCGTCAATTTAACCGCATTGCACGTTAAGCAACCGCTAGTGCGTTTCAGCCACAGAACATTCTCTGTTCTGTGGTTTCAGCCCTAATAGTGAGGCGGATGAGATAACGAAATCGATTATGCCAACTAGTTGTATTGATATAAGCAATGTTTCACCCGAATCGACTTGTATTTATTGAAAGCGAGATGTGATTAAATGGGGTTTTTTCTCACTATCGCGAGTATCATGCCAGCTTAGCCGTGAGAAAATAGGAATAAGCAATTGTGCAAATGACCTCGGTACACGCAAATCAATGAGGCAAGTCTGCTTTATTAGTAAAAAAAATCACAAGTACGTAGTTTACTACCGATATCTCTGATAAAATATTTATTTTTAAACAAAAGTTGACGACCTACTGACGACTGTGGGTTGGAAATGTCTGCCGAAGAACCGGTAACCGGTGGGGTGGGTAGCAAGATTAAATTAGGTTACTATATTCTTTATTGCCTTTTTATACTCTTTATTGCCTTGTTATTTTGGACGACTTAGTGGCGCAGCGGTAGTGCATCTGCATACCATGCGAGAGGTCCCGGGTTCGAATCCCGGCTGGGGCCAAAAAAAAGCGAAAACAAAAAAAAAACCCCAGGTCTTGGATGTTTACATGTTTGTGATGTCATTGTTTCTGGTTCCCACGACACAGGGTATCCTAGTGTGGGGCCAGAAGCAATGTATGTGCCTGTATGTAAATGTTTATGTTTTTAGGTACATGCCTCAATATCAGATTGCAATGACGTTGTATTTTTTTTTGTCAAAGAAACAAATAATAATGGTACCATAAAGGACAATCAAGTTTTTTTGCAAATTCGCCTGTAAGTAACTAAGCTTACATTTTTGTACGAACCGCAGCGTAGGGCGCTGGACACTTCTGTTGTTAACATTAAACGTTTGCCATTCCAGACAGCTGTACATATGAATGCTGTGCATGCCTCTCCGCATACCAGAAATTTAGACATAGACTTTGTTACTAGTATCTTGGTCGATAAGTAGCCCGTTGGCGGTCCTGAATAAATAAATAAATAGTGACAGTGACAGGTCATTGACCTAACTCATATTTAAGTACTGTTACAGTACTCTTGTACAGTACTTAGGTTACGAGAGTTTGCAACAAAATGTAAAGGTTGACTTGCTGCTGCCTAGACTGAGCAGCCGAGCGGAGTCATCAATGCCAGATGAGCTATTGAAATTTGTGGCTCCCATCCGACCATTATTTGATTTAAACAAATGGACCGGAACACATACTAACCAATAATACTTGTAGCATAATTTAGTTGTTTGACTAGCGAAGGGGCAAAGGACAGCATGGAAGTAGCAGAAGTGGTTAAATGGCCACACGCCTACATTAGCCCCTCTAGTAGATTTTCTGCACGTTAACTGGCCAAATACTCGTAGTTCTTCTTCATCACTTGTTTGTCCACTGTTGGACGTATGCCTCTTCATGAGTCCTCCAATACACTTAGTTAACATTACATTACATAAGCAGCCTATCTAAGCAGCCAAGTCCCACTGTAGGGCACAGGCCTTCTCTCAGGGAGAGAGTATGGGCGTAATCACCACACGTGCCCACCACGGATTTCAAGCGCTCAAGTTTGTGAATAGCTCAGACACTCAGGTTTCCTCACGATGTTTTCCTTCACATTTAGCGTGTAACTACGCAAGTTTAAATTTTAATTTGTGTTTATTCATAAGTAGCCTTATTGTGTTTGACGATATACATAACTGTATCATTAAATAAATCCCAAGGCAATAAAATGAAAATGTAAAGGCAATAAAGCCATATCGACTTTAAGAGTCGAGGAGCTGAACTGTTTATGCAATGTCAGATAATATTTCAATTGGACGTCAAATATGCAAGTGAATATGATAAGGCGTGACTTTGCTATATTAGAATGAGTTTTCTGGTTCCTAAATCATTGAAGAATTAATAAGCAATGAGAGACCACCACAGTTAAGAATAAAGTAGTGGTAGGCTTCGAAAGTTGGAAACCGATGCTTTCGTACGAAACCCGACTACGACCATCAATTTATTAAATTAATGATGAATCAGCTGTTGCTTATATTTCATAATAACAATAATATTGCCCAATGTTGTATAAGAGACGATGAAAGAAAAATACCTTCTTTTGTACAACGTCATGTAGTCAACCAATACATAATCAGCCTATATACGTCCCACTGTAGGGCACAGGCCTTATCTCAGGGAGAGAGTATGGGCTTAATCACCACGCGTGCCCACCGCGGATTGGCGATTTCAAGCGCTGAGGTGAATAGCTCAGACACTCAGGTTTCCTCACGATGTTTTCCTTCACGGTTAGCGAGTGGTATTGCTACTATAACTTCACAAATGTACATAACTTAGAAAACCAAGTCATAGGTACATGCCCGCACCGGGGATCGAACCTGGGTCTCCCACTTCCGAGTCCGAGGTTCTACCCACTAGGCTACCACCGCCGTTAGTCAACCAATTATAACCTTTAAATGGTTTCCTTTTATTGCATTTCTTCATAAAATTGTGTAACTCGCTTGCTAATCTTATAGCTACTGAAGTTCTCGCATACTCAATTTAATTTTTGGGCAGAGTGACAGAGTCCAGTTTTTCGTACAATCTGTCCATAACTTTATTTCCTCAAAAGGGACGAATGATTTATCCATGGGCTGAATTTCACTTCGACCGCCGACAATTTATTTAATTTCTCGTACAGTTATAATGAGAAGTGCACAGCACAATATTCTGTTTCCAAACCGCATTAACGTAATGCGAACGGATATATATAATTTACGGCTTCATTACCACATGGAGGCCGGTCAATCTAACCCTTAAGATAGTTCTTATCGTAACGTCTTAGAGTTTATTTTAGTTCCCCGGTGTAAAGCTCTGTGTGCGGTCGTGTGTACAGCGACACAGTTCCTGCACGCAACGACAGTGCTGGGCCCTTCTTATGAAAAATGCGACATTATCGGAAGTAGCGAGATGGTCGCTTATTAAACCGTCGCCAGTCTCTTCAATACCAAAGGTTTGGTGGAAGAGAATGCTTCTTGCATTAAGCACGCCCTTGTACATTTACAATGTAATTAGTGCAATAAAGAATTAAATAATAAATAAAATAAATAAATAAAAAAGAACCGTATTTGTCTCTAGATTGGAGTGAATTCGCTTGTTAGTGTATTAAATATGAAACTATTAAAAAAAAAACAGTGTTTGTCGCTAGATTCGAGTGAGTTGTCGGGTTCAACCGCGACGTTGACGACCCTTTTGAACATATCGCTGCTTCATAATAAGGGCCCTGCTTTCCAGTTGCACAGGGATATACTAAATGCATTCTTTTTGGTATTATAATAGAGACTCTTTTCTTGAATAATATTCTTTAAACATAAAAAAAAATTACGTAAAAAATAAAAAATTACTTGAAAACACTACAGTACTAAAAAGATAGAAATAATTTAAATAATACCTTTAAATTAAAAGTATGTATGTATTGTAGAAGTACGTATAATTGGTAGTCGGTGCCTACAAATGATACTTCTACAGTACATACAAATTTCTAATTTAAAGGTATTATTTTAAATTATTTCTATCTTTTTAGTGCTGTAGTGTTTTCAAGTAATTTTTTATTTTTTACGTAATTTTTTTTTATGTTTTTATTTTCAGAGCGGCAGCGTGAGAAAAATAAACAAGTCCCTTATAACCATAATTTACCCTACTTCATTCGTTGCTTTAAAATTTGATGTTCTCAAATTCCATCTCCTAAAGTATATATGATAACCTAACCAGAACATCACAAAATTACCTTGGGACTACTTTTACGCTATTCTATTAAACATACGGGCCCATTAGGCAATATACTGCTGTCCATTGAAGAGTTCCGTTCTCCATCTCTGAAAGTCTTCATCAGATCTTCACCAAATTAAAATGGGACCAATGGGATGTTATATCTATTTGATCAAAAAAAGAATCGTCGAAATCTGTTAAGATTTGACGGAGTATTGCAAGAACATAGGTATGTTTATACGCGTCGAATTGATAACCTCCTCCTTTTTTGAAGTCGGTTAAAAATAAATGGTTAGGCCGAGAGTAAGATATCAACTTACGAACAAGGCCGAGAGATGTCGTAAGGTCCTATTTAGGATGGCTAAGCTGAGTTGATGGTATAGGTGCTAGGCAAGCCTGCTCCAACTATTCTGTCCAAAGTACTACAGCGACTCATTGTCACTTCACAATCTATAAGCGTGTAAGCAGGGTCTGCCACTAAATGCTCTATGAATCATATTATAACATATATAATATGTAACAGAGGCCGCGCATGAGTCAATGCTTTTGCCCCACGCTGTGCCCTGGTTTCTTCAGTACCTGCTAGTCGACCAGTAAGTTTGGCGTAAAACAAGTGCCACAAGTTTGCGTGGTCCACAATACAGTCTACGCAAGGATAACCAATAAAACTAGGCAGTAGCACTGCAGTTACAGAATAGGATTACAAACGCCGGAATGCGGTCCGGCCGATCGGGTGAGTACTCGCTGAGCGGTGTGACGAAACGCTCCTAGCTTCGACCAGGGAATGCTACAATGTAGCGGGTTGACTGTCTAGTGAGGAGATTAATTGTGGACTAATGACTACCGTGGAAAATCCATTTCGGAGAAGCCGACGTTCTGCCTATTCAAAAACTATCAATCCTGGTGGCCACGGAGAAAGACGAATAGATTTTTTAAATTTGAAATTCTTTAAAAGACTCATGTACAACGTATTGTCGTCATTGACTCTACCTACTCTATAACAACTTAAAACTCATTGATGAATCTATCAAACCAACCAAACCTAAACACCCCCAAGCCAAACAGTCATCGGCACCAGTATGCAATTCTGTTTTTACATTATCGCTGTTGTGGAGTATACGATAAGTGCTGGTATGGGATACGGGCAGGAGTCGCCCGTATTTCGTGAGATGGCCTCGCCACCCATGGTGAGCACCCAACTAACTGCAGCTGATTTTGGATTTGACTCAGTCTCTACTAGTGCTATAAACACTCTGTCTTGCTCTAACTCTTTGTGTAGAGAGAGATGACGCTCAATTTATCGCTGCCTCATGCTAGCCTTACTGCACAGCAGGTGCTTGCACTTCCTTTGTAAAGCACGACTAATCCAGTGGACCGATTCTCGGTGTACGGGCTTGTAATATTTATGACAATCGAGCTACGGATGACTATAAAAGAGTTTATTTAAACTGCGAGGTAGAACCTGTTATAATAACACAATACAATCACTTGACCTGGTCCCAAACTAGGATACCCTGTGCCATGGTAACCAGGCAAGGACGTCACAAACATAAAAATATACCCAGACTGAGGCCATTTGTACAAATGTACGACGCGGCGGCCTCCAGTGGGAATCGTACCCACGACCTCTGTTTTGGTATTGAAAGAGTATTTATGGAATGTTCCATAAGTAATGTACCTAATTCATATAAACTTACATATATTACGTTTCTAGTATGTATTAACAGAGGAATATAATCTGCATTACCCAGAAACTATCGAGGATTTTATGGTACCGTGGTCCATGACAAATGCATACATGATAATCTAGCAAACGAGAGAAATAACTCAAATGTTTAACGCCACAGAAAAAGTCGATACTTAGCATTTTGTAACACATAAGCATGGCCGGTATAAAATGAAAATAATCGACGAGCCACACAGGTGCATTTATTTTCCGAATATGAATGCCGTGATATTGATCACTTTGTCATAATAACGTTGGAAATTAAAATGGTAATCTGACATATTATCCATAACTTTTCCTGCACTGCCTATGGGTTAGAGAGGTTCAAGAATTTGTTACTGACACGGCGCCGTTTATTTTTGTAACTTTATTACGTTGGAGTTGTTGTTGAATTAATTATTGTAATTATTTTAATCAGAATAAATATACTTACTTTGTATTTATTTTACAGAAAGTCCACGTGCAAATCAAGGGTACTTTTTCGTTAACCGCAACTAGGCATCCTGATGATTAAATTTCGCAAGCAGTTGCGGCAAAATTTTTTTTTTCCTTATCCGCAATAAAACCAGAAAAAGTACACGAGATTTTTTGTTCCTCTCGAAAAGTTATCTCGACTTATTAGCAAGGATTAGCCGAACATTAAATTAATGTTAAATCTGAAATTTCGTATCTACGGCGTAATAGTCTATACAAAATTGAAGGATGTTCTCATTTGTGTTCTCATCAAGAAAAACATTTTACATGTTTGCATCATCATCACGATAATAATAAGGCCCTCCGGCCGTTTTTGTAACTGTGGTACGCAAATAGTTGCGAATTAAGAATTTTTATTCTTTGTTCGCAACCAGTGCAAATCAAGGGTACTTTTTCGTTAACCGCAACTAGGCATCCTGATGATTAAATTTCGCAAGCAGATGCGGCAAAAGATTTTTTTTCCTTATCCGCAACCTTAATTATCGGTTTGTTGACACTATTTTGTTGATTTGCAGACAAACTTTTCAAGAGGACACTAGCCGGGGCACTGCATAGAATATAGAATGAAGGCAAAGAAAGGTGAAAAAGGCCGTACGGAAAATGACATATTTAGTTTATTTAATTTTGTAAGTAAGGAAGAAAAATACTTTGTTTTGTTTGTTTCTTGTTGTTGACTTTTATGTTTTTCTTAAGTAAAATACGTCGATGGACATGGCGATTTTTTTGTTTCAATTGCATATTTTTGAGCGTTGCGCGTTGAGAGCGTTGGTAGCCTAGTGGGTAGAACATCGGACTTGGAAGCGAGAGACCCAGGTTCGATCCCAAGTGCAGGCATGTACCTATGACTCGGTTTTCTAAGTTATGTACATTGTCAAGTTATAGTAGCAATACCACACGCTAACGGTGAAGGAAAACATCGTGAGGAAACCTGAGTGTCTGAGCTATTCACATACCTCAGCGCTTGAAATCGCCAATCCGCGGTGGGCACGCGTGGTGATTAAGTCCATACGCTCTCCTTGGGAGAAGGCCTGTGCCCTACAGTGGGACGCATACAGGCTGATTATGCTATGCATATTTTTATTCATTACCTTAGCTATTTGGGAAGTTCTTATTCTTTATTCGCAACGAAGTTGCGGTTAAGGGAAAAGTTCCCTTGATTCGCAACTGGTTGCGAACAAAGAATAAAAGTTGATTGAAAATCCTTTATTGCACAATAAAAAACATTCGTACATAGGCGAGCTTAATACTAATAAGTATTTTCTTCCGGCTAACCTTTTGTGATGGGGATAATAGATGGGGATATTAATTGGGAAAATTAGTAACATTAGGTAGTAATAATATATAAACATGAAACACACGTAACTATACATATATACATAAAACACCTATAATACAAGCAATGCTTACTAAGTAAACAAATAATGTATCATCCTACTTATACTATTACTTAATAATCAATATAACTATAGGTATAATAAATACAAAAGTTCTTAATTCCCAACTGGTTGCGAACCACAGTTACGAAAACGACCGGGGGACCATTTGTGGAAGAAGAAAAATGCCGTTAACTCAGGTTTCTCCACCAAAGACCCTGACGAGTCTTTAAGATCCTTCATTAAAAACAAAAATAAACAAAAACGTACAAATAAATAAGGCCTCCATGAATCACCAATTTCACGTTACCCATTTGCTTCAATCGACTAATTAAGATAAACGCAATGATCATTTGTAGAGCCATAATCGTGAACGCCCCTTTACCTTATCTAAACGGGCGAAGATTTAACGCACAATTAAACAAATGCGTGTATTAAACCTTTCATCTGGACACCAATTAAATGCAGAGGTACAGGGGCAATTCATACGGCTAGCACACGGTTTTGTTTCGTTCGAGATCGTATTTTTTTATTACTTTCGTTTCAGGTTTTTCATTGAATGAATGAATGAATGAATGAATGAATGAATTTATTGTGCTAAAAACATGGTTACATTTAGCGGTTGTAGTTGCTTACATATAGATCTCCATGTTCTACCTTCTCAGGTTTAAACACATATTTTGGCATTTATAATTAGCATGCATAACGATTAATTATTACTACTATTTATTACTATTACTATTTTTAACTTTAAAGTGAATCTTAAATTTATTATCACAGTAATTAAGAACTTGTTACTCGAAGTCTAAATATTCTTTAATGGAATAGAAACAATTGTCTATAAGATATTTAAATAGGCGTTTAGTATTCTTAGTATTCTTTATAAATTTAGTATTCTTTACTGATATCTTGATTTCAGTTAGACAATCCCTGATATATTTTTTAAGATTAAATATAATATGATGGACTAACAACAATTAGAGTAGGGTTTAGATAAATGTTGACAACTATAAATCGTACGTACCTAATCCAATTTCCGAAACATTAATTTTAAATGTTAAACCTCGGAAAAAAATACTTACAGAAAATTAATAATTTTTGGGTCGCACTAAATACACACATAAAATCAAAACATCAAAACTTAAGAGATGGATATTACTAATTTCTAAATTCCACAAGTTTGAGAATGAGAAGCTTCTTAACGCTAAATATAATTACCTGACGTATTAAGAAGCCAATAAGTACCTACCACCTACTTACTTATTTGTTTATCCAAAGTAATGGGACCGGTCATAACGCCACCTACTCTACCGTCTAATAGAGCTGTAAGACAGTTCGCTTAATGTCCTCGAAGTAAAACCTCTTTGATCAGCCGATAAGCCAAAGTAATATATTTTCTGAGGCACGCTTCGAGAACACATCAGTTCTAATCGACATTTTAGAAGCCTGTCCAGCATATACTGAGGCACCGTCTACGGAGAAGAAAGTATCGTATTCTTAGTGTCAAGTGAAGTAAAGACAGCAGGCCAAGCTGTGCATTTGGATCTTTTGAACTTTCTTTTTGCACGGGTCTTTTCCGTTCTTTGGTCTAAGCCTTAGACTCTAAGGTACAGGGCTAAATGCAGATATCAGAGGAAAGATCTTACCTACTTTCGTGCATACTCTTCGAAATTACCTACGCTTCGGGTGATTTGCAACTCTAAAGTAAAAGTTTCTTTACTATACGCAGGTATATGTGGACAAGTATGTACACATGCAATTTGTTGTTTAACCAGTTACATTCTAGAGAATGGAGACGCGATTAGCGTGATACTTAATTACAAATTAAGTAGCTGTTAATTGACAAAAAATCTAGGATATTGTGAAAAAAATGTGTTATACTCACGCAACGAGTGTTACTTCGATGTAATCGCATTCCTTACGCCGTGTGGCTCAGCCATTCATCTGTAACAAAAAACGGACGTTTACAAATCAACTTTAAGCCTCTCGGATTATACACCAATTGCTGATAAGCTAACAAGTTGGTGTGGAGGCCTTCGGTTGTGCCTTTTTTGTTGGATTTTGCACAATCTGAAGGATATACTTTCAAAGAAATGGTCATTGCAACTTGTAGCAAAAAAAACCAACATAGCCTAATTACGTAACATTGCGTATTTAGCAAAAATATGTTTTCTGTCATAAATGAAAGTTCGGGACTCATAGAGGGTGGGAGACCGATTCATACTTTACCGGTTTTATTTACATTATAGAATGGGACTGCACTTTAATCACACCAAGTTGGACACTATGTATTAATTTCTGTATTCAAGAATTACGATAGAAAAAACAGACATTACGTTTATTGTATGGGGGGGACCTATTTATTGTTTTCGGCTTCAAAGACTTTCCTTGTACATACCTATAGTGTGTAGAAAAACGCTACATGTAGATATAGTCGACAGCAGCTCCTATATGAAACGCACCAAATCTGAACGGTTCCAATCGAATAACTGTCAAATTCCATGCAAATTGCTATCACAAACGTTAGCATTTGACAGGATTTGATGCGGATAATTAGGCCGCAGGTCGACCTTTCCTCACGAAAGCAAGCCTACTCAATCTAAAACACAATGTCCCAGGCACTGCAGCGTCCGAGTGGTCCCTTCACCCATCTAGGCGAGTGAAGGTGCCACTGGACGCTGCATAAATCATCTCATTACGTAGATGCAAAGGCCAAAGTTTTTCAACCTTTACATATTAGTTGCAAATTAACCCGTAATGTAACCGAGTAGAGTGCATGAGTCTAAAGGTTGATGTGCTGTCGACTGTACAAAGAAAGTCTGGTCTGCAACGCATTGTTAAACAGGTATTTAGAAATCTTGGCTGACTTTTTCTAACCAAGGTCAAGAAAGTTGAAAAGTACCACTCATATTAATTTCCAGCGCCCGCAAAAATCACAATGGTCTTTTAGCGAGAAGTCTCTTGTTTTTCAGCGTTTCCTAACGCGAAACGGCCACACAAAGGAGCCGAGTCAAAGTTCCGCGAGATTTCCATCGAACTATACAGGGTGTCACGGAAATGGGAGTGACTGTTTATATTCATTGGACGATTAAATACTAATTAAACATTTCACACTTTGAAAAGTTTGGGAAACAAGACACGTTGGATCGGAATGAAGAGTATATAAGAGTAGTACAGAGTTCTAATCTAGAGAAACTCGTACTAATTCCTTATTTCAATGCTATGTTCTTTCAGTACCCATGCCAATATATATGTATTACTAGCTGACCCGGCAAACCACAGAGGAAAAAAGCAAACGTTGTTTTGCCATATTAATTAGCCCGCGACCAAATATACCCAAAAAATTTCATAAAAATAAGTGAAGCGTTCCAGAGGATTTCGATAACAAACACCGTGACACGAGCTTTTTATATATAAGATATCACCGAGAACTTGACAGAGACAAAAATGCGATTGGGTATTATTTTTACAATATAAATTAATTCCGAATTAAAGCCTTTTATTTCGCTTTATCACGTCCTACTTCGTACAGTAGAACGTGATAGTTAACCGAAGGAATCAAATTTTGCCAATAAGCAATTCACATTTATTTACAAGACTGATTTGATTACAAACTACTTTTTCATGTTTTATAAACCTTTGGCCTCAGTGTGGGTGTATTTCCGTGCTTGTGATCTCCTTGCCTGGTAACCATAGCACAGCGTATCCTAGTTTGGGACCAGTTCAAGTGATTGTGTTGTGTGGAAGTTATTTATTTATATTTATTTAATTATAAAACTTGTACAAATAAACTTTTTTAATTTTTACGCTCATTTAAATTAATCAGAATCATCAAATAACATATGTTTTTGAACATTGCCGCTGCAATTGGCGATGGTTTCTCGCACTTTTGAATGGTCATAATCTAGGGTTTGCAGACATCAAATGTGTGATCTTTCTGAGACACCGTGTAGGAGCTGAATAATCTGCACATCAGCAGAGTCTAAGGTCACCTCCCAACATTGTGCGGGGACAATGTCGATTGTCCAAAAGAATCGCCGCGGAACAATGGACCTCGCAATTAACGATAATTAAATATTTAGTATTGTTTTGTTTGCTCATCCGATTAGCCAAACAAAGTTTCCTGAAGAGAAATGCTAGAGTAACTCGATCAATTGCGCTACCTTTATAAGGAATTCAATAGCTCTAACTTCGATTTAACTGTTCGTATTTATTCACTCAACATTGCATTGGGAAAGAATACAGCAGTCGCAAGAACTTCTCAGACTATTTCTCTGGACCGTGAAAAAGAAACATTGAAAGTGTTAAGGGCAATAAGCAAACATTTATTCATAAGCACATATTTTATTCAAATAAGCACCATCTATAACGCGGGCGATGCAAATGCTGGTCAGCGATCGGAAAGGTGCGTGGGCGCATGTAGAGTGTGGGAACTGGTCTTTTTCGTGACTCATTCGCTGTTGCAGACGAATAATTTTGGTCATAGTAAATTGGCATTATCGTGACCGAATAAGACACTCAACATGTGTGATTTGATTGTGAATAAGTTACAACCTTACCGCACACGGCATAGGCGCGGTCATGGAACAAAAAGGGACATGCTCAGGTATAATATGTGACTGTCGTCCAATGCTTCGAACCTTCATATCAAGTCAGGAAGACAAGGAACCCATAAAAGGAGCCGAAAAACGAAATCAATCTCACCGTTACTCTGCCACCCAAGTTTTAATTACAAGTCATTTTCTTCACATCACGATCTGCGACAGCGCCTTCCGCGAATCGCAAACAATCGATTCTTACGAGTATTTCGAAATCTAACGTAACTGTACACCCCGGGTCGGTTTATAAGAATCGAACACCTTCACGAGCACTAAACCACCATTCACAAAAAAGAATAGACGAACAAGAACACCGAACAACTTTCGCCCAAACGGCGTGGGTCGCGAGGAGTGACTAGCCGAACGGTTGAACCGTACAAACAAGAACAGGTTGAATAAACATAAATACACCCGCATTGAATCAGTTAGCAGCGCCGATATTGTCTAGAGAGAGATAACGAACGTTACCGGCGACGTACACCGTCCGCCGTTAGTTTTAATTGAGCCTAGCCATAGACGACTAACTAGGCAATGGTTGACTAACTAAACAGATGGAAATGTCAGACTGGCTTCGTTGCTGGCTAAACGAGCCTGCAGAGACACTTCATCCGTCACTTCTGAGGATTACATTACAACCACACTCGGCTCTTAAGGAAGTCAGCGACAAACTGTCTACGACCAAATTCTATTCTAGAGGCCCATGCACCGTTTACAGACGAGGTAAGCATTACCCGAAGGTAATTAAGTGGAGAGCAGGAATGAACAAATGCAGCGTAGAACGTCCACCAACTCGATGGACTGGAGATCTAAAGCAGGTTACACGGTCCGTTTAGATGAGGGCAAGCGAGGATCGTGTGGTTACGAATTAGGCTGAGTTTTTTCACCGGTCCATAAACCTAAAGGTGTCCTTGTAAAATGGGCAATTCCTGAAAAACGTCAATTGGAGTATGTCATTTACAACAAATTTTGTTCTACGACTTGAAAATGAAATTTTAATAGCGCTGTTATATTTCTTCAAACCATTACGTATCATAAAAAACAGGCCAAGTGCGAGTCGGACTCGCGCACAAAGGGTTCCGTACTATCTATACAACATTTGAATATTTCAAGCGTCTACCTGTTGCAGTTATTAATATCGAGCCAAAAACGGCAAAAAACCACGTTTGTTGTATGGGAGCCCCCGTTAAATGTTTGTTTTATTCTGTTTTTAGTATTTGTTGTTATAGCGGCAACAGAAATACATCATATGTCAAAATTTCAACTGTTTAGCTATCACGGTTCATGACAGCCTGGTGACAGACAGACGGACGGACGTACGGACGGACGTAGTAATTACCTTTGTGTACGGAAAAAAATGTCTTCTAAACTTTCTTCTATGTAGGACCATGACGTACCGGACGCTCCTATTGGAAGACCACGTCAAGCGCCAGAGCAACAGAGCAATAGAATCGTCAAAAAATCGTGTCTACAAAGTCACGAGCGTGTAAAAGCTCCGAAGTGCGACGTCACTAAATGGCCCACTTTAGGAGCATTGGGCCGAACAAAGAAGATAATTTCGTATGCATATCGAGCTTTGTGCAAGAGCACGATTACCATATTGCTTAGTTTAATAGCCGATCGTGTTCGATCTGAACTTTGCTTTGAGACAAGTCCTATTCTTTGATCAATATGCTGGCGTGCGGCCACACTGGCGGTTAAGTACTCTCGAATTTGAATGCATACAAATACAGTAACTGGTCTGCGAGAAATTGCTTGTAGTGAAACTTTGTATGTATGGACGCTGCAGTCGGCAGCAGGTCAATGTACACGTATGCAAAGCTCGATGTGCTGTTGAATATGCAGTAGTGCCACACTGAAAATCACTTTTTACTCGATACTAGCATTTATGAATATGGGATAGGTGTTTACTAAATCGTCGGCTTATTGCAAGAACTCATTAACCGACATATTCACTATTGGGAGAAAAACGATTTTTTAGTTCGTGTTAGTTAATGGTTGTATTTCCTCTTCCTTATAACATCGTTAAAATAAAACCTGATATTAAAACACCACTATTGTATCATTGTTCAATACATCTATATGTCCATACCTTTAAAAAAAGTGGTTAGTGAGTTTTTGCAGTAAATGACTTCTTGCAGTAAGCCGACGAATATAGAGATGCATTACGTAGTGGTGGACAAGATCCTAAGGGTGCTATTGATAAAGCGCCTAATAATGTCTTTGATCTAAGCTATATAACATTTGTAAATATGCCTCTCGCATAAGTTCTTGGTGTTCCAATAAACTATAAACTTAAGAGAATAAACTGGGCCCTTATTACAGTGGCACAGTGGCAGAAAAAACTCGAAAGTATTAAAAAAAACAACCGTATTTGCCGCTAGATTCGAGTGAATTGTCGGGCTCAAGCGCGACGTTGACAACCCTTCCGAACATGCGAACTGCTTCATAATAAGAGCCCAGGGCCCTTTAATTAAAAATTGCAATACTACACTTCAAAGAGACGCCGAAGTGTCGTAAAGCCAGATAACCGGCCGTCGCCTATCCGGGGTATTATTTCAATATTAATTTTAATGAATAAGGTGTCACAGGATAAAGGGCGACAAGAGAGTGGGACACGCGTTTTATTGCCGCAACACAAGAGAGAAAAAAGTAAACGTACTCGTCTAGATCTTTGCCGAGAGGAGATCTTTTCATTGGCGAAAATAAAAAAATACAATACAATGCATAAACTCAGGCCTTTATCCCGACGGGGTAGGCGGAGACCGGGGTTGGCCACTTGCCACGATCCTGACAGACCTCTTTCGGTTCATCAACATTCATTAGTCGTTGTCCTTCGCTAATAAATAGACAATAACCACACTGGATAACGCATTGCTGTGTGTCTAAGTTGTTGATTTTTTTTTTGTCACCTTTTTTCATTGTGCTTTGTATGTGTTGTTTGCTTTTCTTACTACTGTACAGTCTGCTTAATATTGTCTGCTTTTTATTGTGCATGTGTGTCAAGGCAAATAAATAATTAATCTAGGTATATATCTATCTAAATTAGCGGTGGTCACACGTAGTTCTACATTGAATAGTCTAATCGCGACTGCATACTTAAAGAAATATAATAAAACCAAAAAATAATAGGGGTTAAAGTATGAAATTGCCGTTTTATTGCAATAGGTTCTTTGAATTGACATAGAATCTTCATGGTTTGAGGTTTTCGAACGAAACTTTTTTCAAATGGTTTCTATGATGTTCTTTTTTTAAAAAATGTGAAACATTTGAATATCGACTTTCAATTGTTTTTGTTATTCAATTTAGACAAGAAAGATGGATACTGCGAAAATTCGAGTGATTTTTGAATACGAGTTCCGACGCGGAACTAACGCGGCAGAAACAGCCCGCAATATCAATGCTGCGTTTGGAGAGGGGTCTACTAATGAACGCACCGTGCGATTTTGGTTTAAACGCTTTCGTGATGGAAATTTCGACTTAAAGAACGAGCCACGAGGAAGACCGCCCACACAGGTGAATAACGATGAATTAAGAGAGATAGTGGAAGCCGACCCTAGTCAAACTACCCAGGAATTAGCGGCATGGTTTAACGTTACCTTACCCACAATATTGACTCACTTGCGTCAAATCAATAAAATAAAAAAATACGAAAAATGGGTGCCTCATAATCACTCGAATTTTCGCAGTATCCATCTTTCTTGCCTAAATTTAATAACAAAAACAATTGAAAGTCGATATTCAAATGTTACACATTTTTTAAAAGAAGAACATCATAGAAACCGTTTGAAAAAAGTTTCATTCGAAAACCTCAAACCATGAAGATTCTATGTCAATTCAAAGAACCTATTGCAATAAAACGGCAATTTCATAATATAATATCAGGGCTACCTCCGAAATTCACATGGAGGTTTCGTCTCCTGGTCATTTTTCTTTCACGGTCGAAGCTTACGCATCGGCAAAAGACCTTCACAAGACATGCATAAGCGTAGATCAGGTTCCTACGGCCGATATCCATGTTATTTATTTTTTTAGTCCTTACGAGAGAAACTGTGGCGGGACAGCTTTGCGTAATGGCGACTGGGCACCGGCCTGCACGGCTTTTAAAACTTTTCAACATTCAGAAACGGCCCTATAAAAAGCGTAAAAAATGTCCAGCGACTCAGATAAGAGTCCGACTAAGACTGTATTAAGAAATAAATGTTTATTCGTGTAGCCAGCGCAACTGGCTAGCTGCTGATAAGTATGCACCGGTCTGTCTAGAATTGTATAGGAAGGTAAGAATTGTTTGACGATTTTTAGGGTTCCGTACCCAAAGGGTAAGGGACCCTATTACTAAGACTCCGCTGTCCGTCCGTCCGTCTGTCTGTCACCAGGCTGTTTCTCACGAACCGTGATAGCTAAACAGATGAAATTTTTACAGATGATGTATATCTGGTGTCGCTATAAAAACAACTGCTAAAAACCGAATAAAATAAATATTTAAGGAAGGCTCCCATACAACAAACGTGATTTTTTTATTTTTTTACCGTTTTGTGCTCGATATTAATAACGGCAACAGGTAGACGCTCGAAATATTCAAATGTATAGATAATGGCACGGAACCCTTCGTGCGCAGTCCGACTCGCACTTGGCCGTTTTTTTTTTTTTTTTAGTTATTGGCAATCAAACTCTTATATTCAAAGTCGTATAAACGGGTTGCAAGGATGTGCCACACTTCTTCCAATGCTCACTCCGGGCTAGTGACGCGATTCATGAATTACTAAATCTCGCTCTCGCTATATAATGCGAAGGAAAATATATCTAAAGATCACGCACTTTATAATCGTATCACTTAAGACGGCCACTCAAGGAGCAATTCCCATAAAAAAGTAGTTTGGTTTAATTCACAAAGGACATGCCGGATCTCAGTGACATTTTACCAATTATGTTTAGTGGACACAAATCAAGGTTTGCCCATGCTTACAACTTACAACTGCCTCTGAGGAGTGTATTGGAGGAATCGTGTTTGTATAAATGGGACCGTCAGTGTTTAGTGTCTTTTTATTTTGATATTTTTTTAGGCGTTTTATGTGTTTATTTCACCTAAATGTATAAATGTGTGTTTCGGTGTGTAAGTAAAACATTATATTATCGTATCTGAGAATAACAGAATAAAAAAGAAATTATAGCCTCATAAGACTTTTCACAGAAACTATAAGTTTTCTCTGTCTCTATCTATCTATTCACATGGCTAACTATTCACATGGATTTTGATTTTGATTTTTGAATTTGCTATAATTTCTTTTTGATAAGTTTTTTTTCCAATTCTAACCTCGACGACCAAACCTCGATTTGTGACCTCTAAACGAACTAGTAAAGTTTCATGGCGATCCGGCTGTCGTTTGTAAATAAACATAAACCAAACCATGTTTGTATGGGAATTGCTCCTTCAGGAGCCGCCTTAAACGAATTTTCACCCAAATGACATCAGTACCGTGTGACCTTTACCTTACATATCTGTGTGCACTCTATTCAGTTACGTTATGGGCGACTTTGCAACAAAAATTTAAAGGTCGCTCAGCTGTAGGCTCTACTATAAAACGGTACTTCGTTTTATAGTAAGTAGGTGCTAGATGCTTTTCCATCAAGCACGCGATGCTTAATACATGGTGTTATTACGAAGCGGGATGAAATCCATTACCATTTATATAAAGGTATGCTATTGACTGTGGCCTGAGATACAAATTGCGGAGTAGACAGGTAGTGCTAGTAATTTCCGGTAAAGAAGAGCAATCGGGTCTATGAATAACACATATTGAATTGTAATTGATTACCTCGGCTACTAAAATTTGAATTTATTCGTGAGACATGAGGGAATTTGTGGAGAAAAAACGAAGAGTTTCATCAAGCATTATTTAAATCTTTGCGATCCGCGCTGGTCTTACACATACATACATAAGCATACGCAGAGACCAGGGACTGCCACTTGCCACGATCCTGACAGATCACTTTCGCTTCCTCAACATTCATTAGTCGTTGCTTGCACGCACGCCGGTTTCGGCTACTTTTTATCTTGCCCTTTGCTAACAATTCCCCTATTCTGTCAAAGTATGTCCGCCTGGGACGTCCCTTACCGGCCCTCCACCCACATTCGCTCGATATATTTGTTTCGTCAATCTTTCTTCCTTCATCCTCTCCACATGTCCAAACCAGTCCAAACTAACGCAATATTCCTTTCTCAATTTTCTAGTCACTACATCCTCCTTCAGTCCACAACGCACTCTAATCAAACTATTGCGTATCCTGTCATTCAAAGTAACACCAGACAAACTTCTCAAGGACCTCATTTCTACTACTTTTTTGCTTCTTTTGCCATATCCAAGTCTCGCTACCATACATAAGCGTTGGGACTCTGGCGCTAGTCTTTTTGTTAATAAATCGCCAATGACTGCAGTCAAATCTGATTATAGCATCAAAAAGAGGTAAGGATGAAACACACCAACGCGGTGGCGGTGGCATTCCATACATACGCATATAAATACTACTGCAAAAAATGATGAATGTATGGACTGCCACCGTCACCTCGTTGGTGTATTTATTCTTACAGAGTTCGCAATCTACGTTATAGGTCACAGAGAATTCAGCAATAGTGTAATGGGCGATTTAAAACAAAATAATCTGACAAACGATGCCGTACCTACCGACTGGCCCAGGCAAGGACGCTAGTCGCGCGTTATACATGTCAAAAGTCGCGACTTTCCAGTGCATTGACTGTCAAATTCTGACATTGTTGCGCCCCAAAACGCTTGACTCGTGCCATCGCACTACCCATGCTGATATTGCTTCACTGTTGGTGTGTGTTACACGAGCCCACCGAAACATAATTGTGAAGAAACGAGGTAAAACTAACAGTCTTAAATGATTAAATCGACGCGGATCCTCTATAAGACTACAAAAATTTCACATAACTTCAAAATTATCCAAAAATTCTCGAAACAACACCTGCAGCTCTAAATCAAGCCACACATGTCAGACAGCAACAATATCGACCGCCATTAATTACAACTTTTGCACACGCTGTCGATTTTCAATTACCACGCGTGACAGCAACGATTGGAGTGGCGGCGCGCGCGCAACCCGTCAATCTAGATCGCCCCGCGATTTCGTTTTCGTAGAGATCTTAATCCGAGACTATTATCGTCACTTTTTGCGCATACACGGCTATCGGATCCGCGGCCATATTTGGAGGGTAAAATCGAAACCGCCGCAGTCACGACAGACAGTTAGACCGGCGGTCTTTGCTCTAGGATAATATAAAGTAAAGTGCGCTCGTGAGTTGTCCCGAGTGCGTTCCCATTTATAAAAGACAATTTAGTGGCTGCGAGTTTAGTGCTTAAGGTGTTCTGGGGCGTTTGCTCGTACGCCAGTAAAGTTATACGAGCACGTAGTCGACGAGTTATTGGCTCAGCACGTTTTATTACACTTTTTAGGGTTCCGTAGTCAACATGCAACCCTTGTAGTCCGTCTGTCTGTCTGTCTGTCTGTCTGTCTATCTGTCTGTCTGTCTCACAGAGACGATAAGTACTAGAGAGCTGTAATTTGGCATAGAGATACATACTTATTACGCTGACAAAACAGTAGAATAAAATCTTGAAAAAAATTGTTTTAAGAGTACCCTACACCTAAATTAGGGATGCAATTTTTTTTTTCGGCCACATCGTAGTTCATCCTACACTTTTAGATTTTTCGTTTAAAATTGTTGTAGGTGTAGGAAGACCATTTTTCGATTTCGATTTAGGGCGCCCCCTCTGCTGGCTAGACGGTTGATTATCATCATCATCATCAGCCATTTGACGCCCACTGTAGGACATAGGCCTCCCTTATGGTTTTCCTAACCATGATGGGTTGATTATAAAAACGTGAAAAAGTTCAGGGCAATAGCACATATTATGATGAACTTAAAAAGAAAACTACACGGCCAGGTAGGCTTACAAGTTAACGAGTAATAGGCGACCAACCTATAAAAGAGAAACTTCGTAAAACAATCATTGAATACTGCTTTGATGAAGTTGTACAGCAGATAAAAACTTTCTACGGAACCCTATAATGCGCGTTGCCTCGTCAGGCACTTGGCCGGTTTTTTATTTAAAATGTTGTATAATTTTTTTTATCATGTAGTTACGTATATAGAGTATTGCATATAGAGACTTAAATAATTTGGAAGAAAATGTTTTACATTTTCTAAAAACAGATAACGAAATACCTAAAGAATTATTGAACATGCCTTATGTAACCTTGTTTTTGGAAAAACGATATCCGGAATAACATGGTATTGGTATTGTGAAATTAAAATCTATTGGGGAAAGGCCCTATTCTGTTTGGACATGGCGCATGCTCAGTACATTAAGCAACACAGAGATACACCTTTTTGCTCGATCCTTCTTGACCCTCATAGCAGCCAACTATACCCCATAATGACAAAACGACTGGCGTGTGTAGGTACATTCGATAGAAAATCCACCTAAATTTGCGACCACTCTATTCAGTTACATTGCGGGCGAATTTGCAACCAAATGTAAAAATTTATCGGATGTCTTCAAGGAAAGTATCGTGAGGAAACTGCAGCGAGATGTATACAAGGTGTTAATTCTGTTGAGAGACGATTCTATTCATCATACTGAACAACTATTGTTCTACAAGTTCGCAAAAAAGTACATTATTTAATACCAAAATGGTGGAACAATGAAATTTAAATGTAAATTGATTGAGAGATAATTCTACTCATCACACTGCCTCGCTAAATAAGAAAAATTGTTGAACAAAACTTGTTCAGTAGGGTGAGTTCAGTACTTGTTCAGTAAGGTTACCCCTCAATCGGTTTACAAATCAACGCCGTGTACAGACTGTTTCGACTGTAACACAGTAAAACGCATGCACATTCGGGCTTGCTGTTTGTAAATGTTAAAACACGTTGCGAAACGTAGCAGATGCGCCGTGGAATTGCCAACGCGGACCAAATAATACCAATAAAGGCATAAATTCCCTGTGCAATGTTACGTGCTTACACAGCGTTTATTTACACGAAATACAACGTGCAATTTGGGAGGGTTCTTTCCTGTGTTAGCTCTTAAAAACATTATTTTGGTTTCTTGCTTACCTAAACATTTGTATGGCTTTGCCTAGATTAGATCCCTAGAATAGGGATTAGAAGGGGTGGTAGCCTAGTGGGTAGAACATTGGTCTCGGAAGCGAGAGACCCAGGTTCGATTCCCAGTGCGGGCATGTACCTATGACTTTGTTTTCTAAGTTATGTACATTTGCTAACGGTGAAGGAGAACATCGTGAGGAAACATGAGTCTGAATTATTCACATGTCTCAGCGCTTGAAATCGCCAATCCGCGGTGGGCACGCGTGGTGATTAAGCCCATACTCTCTCTCTGAGAGAAGGCCTGTGCCCTGCTGTGGGACGGATATAGGCTGCTTATGACTCTCGCTCTCTTTCTGAGAGAAGGCCTGTGAAACGCTGACTGCGTCATCACTTAATAACAGAGAGCTCAATAACCACGGGGGCTCACCTCGAATTGTTGATGTCAAGCGCTGAAGTGTGTTAGACTTACAACGTATTGGTACCTACTACAAATTCAAAAATGTACGTAACATACAAAACAAAGTTGTTGGTATATTAAAGTCGGGAATTGCTATTAATGCTATAAGCATTTTCTATCAGTCAACCACAGGTGGTGAAAAAAATTAACTATATTACACACCAATAAAGGCATAAATTGTACGTGCAATTTTCTTACACCGTGTTTGTTCGCCAGGCACTATTCATATTGAAAGGGCCATCGACACGCGATGTTTGTTTTATTTAGAGGCGATTTCCAGCAGTTAATTGGCAACAAGGAGTGTGGTTTTGTTGAATGAGTCGGCTTGAGGCTTTAAGCCCGCGCCAAGCATTCACATGAAGCTCGGCTAATTAGATAAAAATGTTTTACAAGTTTTTACTGTAGGTGCACCAGAAATTACTTATTATTTATGTTTGTTTATTTATTTTTGCAAATTTTATAATTGCACTAGATGTTGCCCGCGACTTCGTTCGCGTGGGAATTTTGATGTGTATTTTTCCGGGACAAAAAATAGCCTATGTGCTAATCCAGACTATAATCTATCTCTGTGCAAAATTTCATCGGGATCCGTACAGCCGTTTTTGCGTGAAGGAGTAACAAACATCCATCCATACATACATACAAACTTTCGCATTTATAATATTAGTAAGGATTACAGTATGACGATTGCATAATTAATTGCATGCTCTAATACCAATTCACATAATAGATAAATTTGAATTGCCTTAAATATGAAATTTCATAGTATACAACTGGTACTTAGCCTTAAACCTAAAAGCGATCTCATTCAGACAACCTTGAGATGGATATTGGCATACTGGCAATTTTCCCAGAAACGGCACGACAATATAAAACTGTCACATGTAATTACAAAATGTTAAGTACTGACCCAACTGTGTAAGTAGTATTGGTCGTGCCAAAAAAAAATTCTGTATTTCCATTTTTTAAACCATACTCTAATTCCGAATGTCGAGTTGGAATATCAATTATCAATTCGAACCAAATCCATACAGTTTGCTTATATGCCGCAAGCGACAAGCCAACGGCATCTATATCTAACTCATTCAATTTACCTCAACCGGACAATGGATACCTTTCCGTGCTCACCTAAAAAGGCAGCCAAGTTGCCGGCCGCTGGCTCCGAACTCGTGACGTCAGTGTTCCGATAACGGCATCTCTCCGAGACCTTGACAAGTAATGGTAGCTCTTCTTCACCCGCTTGCCCTTTCGAGGCATTGCATACCGGCGTAGCGGAGTTAGACGAGCCTGTATCGCCTCCAAATGTCAACACGACCTGACGTGGGAGTTTCACATTTTACCGCCGCGCCAAACATCACGTTTCCCTCTAAATACTTGAGAATAGTGCTTGCTGTTGTACCACTTGCAAAAGTTAACTTGGTGTAATATACAAAGTTAACTTGAGACCTCGGTCGGACTGCGAAAAAGTTGTGTTGTCGAATATTATTGCGTTGGGGAACATGTTTCGGAAAAGGTAATACAAAAATAAATACAGTGATTCTTTTTTTAAATAAATAGTGAAAACCGACGTCGAAACACTACAGCACTAATAAGTTAGAAATAATTTAAATAATTGGAAGTATGTGTACATGTAGGTATTGTAGAAGTATAATTTGTAGTCCATGCCCCATTAGGCCTTATTTACTGCTCTCCATTGAAGAGTTCCATTCTCTATCTCTGAAAGTCTTCATCAGATCTTCACCAAATTAAAATGTTACCAATGGGACGTTATATCTATTCGATCAAAAAAAGAATTGTCGAAATCGGTTAAGATTTGACGGAGTTATGCGAAAACATAGCCAAAAAAAATGGACTCGGGAAGCATATGTTGCTGCCCATACTCTGTATTAAATACGTCCCCTAAAAAGAGATGAGTTGTTACGTTTTTTAGGGACCCGGAACCACTAAAATATCGTACACATTATGTCCGACAAAAGCGACAAATCTGTTGAAAAACTGTTGTTGCTCTAGAAAAACGCACCGAACTCATTTTGTCCTTGATATCGCGATTTCATTTCATTGCCGCTTCGAATCTACGAGCCCCTATGTATCAATCCTTCTAAACATGTCACGTGAGCCGACCATTAATCTGTCATTACACTTTAAATCAATCAAATAGCTTGTATTCGTCCACTGCTGGACACAGGTCTTTCATAAGGGATCCCCTTGTACTTTATTGCATTAACATAATCGAGGTCCTAGTAACTTTTAAGAAACTACTGCACCTACTATCAGTAAAAATATCTATGATACATATCTATGTTATGTTACCTGCTTTCAGCAAACATATACTATGTTTAGTCATAGAAGGTACAGTAGTTACTTAAAAGTAGCCAGGGTCTCGATTCTGTTGACGGTAATTGACGGAATCTTCAGGGTTAAAATGTTTTTATCTAAAGAGATCCTAATCATATAGATACCGGTTCAATAGAAGCTTGTAGTTTTCCCAAGCTTTTGTAATCTAATAAATAATTTCTTTCGCTACGACGTCTCAAAGGAATTTCAAGCCCCGGGAATGCAGGTAACAATTTTCTGCACCTACCTTAGTTAATTGCACCTCACCACCCTTCATTTCCGCGTTCTCATTTCAGAGTTCATAATTCTTTTGTCGGAAAGTGAGCTTTTATTTGTTTAGCACGAGCACGACACGAGCGGGGGCACGGCGTCAAGGCTAAGGTTGAAAGTCAGGTAATTGTAGATTTCCATTTTGGTTTTAGTCTAATCAGACAGAGAACATAATTATTATTGCGCACAAAACGTTATTCACAAGAGTTTGTTATTCTTATCCTAAGTACAGATGTAGCGGTCTTATCCCCAAGAGCGATCTCTTCTCGGCAACCTTTGTACGGAGGAATAGGAATATTGAGAAGGAGCTAGTTGGGCTTTTATTTTGATGTCTAATGAAACTAAAGCCAATTGTGGAAATTTTAAACACCTAAGTCTCAATAATAATAAATAATCAAATTATGGACACGACTGAACCAGTTTATGCACGAGTCGGAACAGTGTGAATCTTCTGGTAGGTACTAATGAATGTAATCTTTTATTAAGGGGGACCTCCCTGATCTGCAGCTCGCACAGCTCCAGATCAGGGAGAAATGGCAAGTGGTTGCGGAGGCTAAGATTCACTTCGGGTCGACGAGTCAGCGAGAATTAATTATAAAAACAAAATCCTACCAACGAAGTCTGTACCATAAGTGCCGTAAAGTGAGAACAATGCAGCTAAGTACGTATTCTTCAAAGCTCACCTCTCCGCAAAGGACCAACTTTAGACAATAATCCTGAGTATTGTGACAAACCGCGAGGTCGGCCGAGTCAGCAGCGTTTTCGAATTGGCCTGACACGACGCGATAATGTCGCCGGGTTGCGACTTGCGACAGTCACGCGCTTTATTCTAAATCACACTTGGTGGTAAAACGGGCAAAAATGTCTGCCTTGTGGCCAGCCAGACCTTCGACCTTTGGCCCAAAATACTTGCTTAAAATTCCACCGCGATGGTTCAGGTTCACGTGATTAGATAAGGTGTATTGATTTATCGCTGACTATGGGCCTCATAAGAAGGCTCAAGGTCGCCCAACGAGCAATGGAGAGAGAGCTATGTTAGGAGTTTCACTCCGTGATCAAATCAGGAATGAGGTGATCCGCAGAAGAACCCGAGTTTCTGATACAGCTCGAAGAAATGCTCAGTTGAAGTGGCAGTGGGCGGGGCACATAGCTCGGAGAACTGATGGCCGTTGGGGCGAAAAAGTTCTGACCTGGCGACCGCGGACCGTACGACGCAGCGTGGGCAGGCCCCCCGCCAGATGAGCTGACTACCTGGTTATGGTGGCGGGAGTCGCTGGATGCGGGCGGCACAACATCGGAAAGTTTGGAAAACTATGAGAAAAATATACGCCACTCGAACTACATTGAAATTTACTTTATTATTTGTTTCAATAATAGTAGATTGTACAACAAGTGCATAAAACGCACCATTTTACTCGAGACGTTTATCCATCCGAGCGAGCTTGCGAGCGAGGATAGATATAAAGTCGAGTGTAAAATGGGTTTTATGGACGAGTTGTACACTCTACTTTTCACTTCGATTGCGAGGAAATGAAACAGCAACATGTAAATATAGTAAATGCTAATTTAATTAAAATTGAAAGTTACATTAGAGCAATGAGAAATATTTAAAGTAATCGTTTTTTATTTCATGAAGTTTTATTGTGTACTTTGGCTGTTGGTATCTTTGCCTTGGTCTTAGAATACGAACGAAACGAAATAAAATAAAGAGGTTGTTGTATGAAGTTAAAGATGTTCGTGTGGCTGTTGCAGCGATTGCCTTGGTCTTCGACGAAGATTTTACTTTATGCTCTAGAGCATAAAAAGCGACTTTATGTCGCCTACGCACGACATAAAGACGAACTTTTAGAGCATGAGAAGTGAAAAGTAAATTTCAATGTAGTTTGAGTGTCGTATATTTTGTGGAAAAAATGCCAGCAGGCAGCACCTCTAAAGATGTCACCCAAATGAGATCACGCTGGGGCGCTTTAAGGCTGGGTTCTGCGACGTTACCCCTAAATCAGGTGTTTTAAAATAGATTTTACTTTCTAATGGTTGGTATTAAAAATCTGAAAAAAAAGTTTCTTTTCAATGTCCTACCTAAGGCCATCGGTCATTATTTTTATGATTTTTTTAAACTTTATGGCATCAAATTGAGCAGCACTGAGTTTTGAATACTAAAAAGTATGCCAAAATGACAATCATTGTCGTCCGTCAAAATTTTATTAATTCCTATTGGTAATTACTATTGTATTTCTCTAATCTCTGTAAGCGAACCATTCCCCTTAATTTTCGGTCGCGCATCGCAAAAAGTCCCACGCAAATCTGTGCGCTCGGAAAACCCAGCAAATCAATCCGCTACATTGATCTGCTGGGTACACGTTCGCAACTAGTCATGATATGATTACAAACTGCTCGCGACAATGGCCACTTCTATCGAGCTTTTTAGTGGGAAAGAATTTCCGGTTGTGTCGATCGAGACAGTGCTACACAGGCTAGACCTAGCGTGGCGACCACAGTAAACTGTTTGTATATGTAACCTTTTTTATTAATAAAGAACTTTTTACTTACTTTACTTTAAAAAAATACTGTCACCAAAAAGAGTGTCAGGAAGTAAGACCAGCAATTTTGTGCGGCAAAACTCCGGGACGAACACGGAGTGGGCCAAAAGCATTTCATCGGATTATCTATATTTTGCTCCCAATTATGGGAGCGTGTCGACATCCGAAACGGCCATAGAAAATTGGCACTTGCGATTTTGGCTCAGCTCTTTTTTGCTGCGATTTCGATCTGATTGCGTGAGCCTGCGCCGCCGGCAAGGCCAGTGTACTCTCATGTCTGTCACAAAGAGAATTGAACAAAAATAGACTTCGAATTCGGTATAGATTTAATTAGATTGTCTACCGACTGATAGGCAACACTTTGGTACAGCTCTTTAGATAGGGGGACACCAGCTAGTCTAGTGGCCACCCCAAGATGGTTACTGCATACTTGCATTGGTATTCGGTATGGTAGACCATTGCTTTTCAGGGTCGTGCCCCCCTGGAACATAACTGTAGTAACGCCAATGTACACCTCAGAAGCCCAGACCCGCTAACATAGCAGGCGTAGACACAGATTTCATCTGCGCTTCCAAGAGAAACTCATAAGAAAAACGTTATGTCTCTGCGGCAAACGCAGTCAACGCGTCTGTATTTTTAAACCTGCTGGAGATAAGTACACCAAACTTTTTCGACTCTCTCATTTATGCTGCTTGAGATAAGACCTAGGTATACCAGCATAAACATAAACATTTACATACAGGCACATACATTGCTTCAGGCCCCACACTGTTACACCACACATGTAAACATCCAAGACCTGGGTTTTTTTTGTCCCCAGCAGCTTAGTAGTTAGCCATACACGATCGATAAGCTATTCAAATACCTCGAACTTACAAATTGCGAAATGTGCTCAATCTCCTACTTTCGATGCTAGTGAACTTACAGTTTGCTGAATTAAAAACATGACATGTAGCAATTCTGTGGCCAAAGTACTGCTCCCATGCAGCTGTGGCAACGGTTACAATTTTTTTATTGAAAAAGTGAAAGGTGTCCGGCCTTGCTCCTTTGCCCTAGTGTCAGAGGGCAAACCGTGGCTGATCTGGTGTAAATGGCAGTAATCGTTAGTATCACGGTGCAAACGGAAAATCGAGCTTACTCATAAAGAAGCCATTTTATCCCAGTGAATTTTAGAGTTTTTGACAACAACACTCATCGAGTTTCAAGAGTTTTGATTTCATTAGTCGATATTTCGTTTCTGTTTTGGAAGCCCAAAGTTAGAATTTAGGTGCGGAAGAGATATAGCAGCAGATTAAAAGAGTCGAGTCGATACTTCGTATTTTGTAAAAGAAGCTATGCTTGAAATATCGTATTGAAGATGGGATGAAAAAGTCATTCGTCACGTTAATTTATTTCTTCTACTGACAGATCAGTTTCGTAATCTATTCAAGTATCGACCAATTAATTTGTTTTCACAAATCGTACGTACTTTCTTTTTACTACAGGATTTCTTGAGCAGCCTTGTGGTTTTCGAAAAGCATTACTTTTGATATTTATCCGTAACAGTCTACGTCGGTACTACAAGCTACAAGGTAAAAATAAGTTATAATTTCAGCAATAACAGAAACTGCTCTTTGTTCCAAGAGTAAAGTACACGGGTGTTATTAAATATTTCATAAGATTTAAGTACCATTAATGGTAGCTCTGGAAGCCTATTGTTAAAATGTTGTTAGTATAGCACTCAAGACTAGAGAGGTGCGAATAAATATAATATGTATCTAATAGTGTAATTGCCATAGAAAATTACAGTGAAACACTATAATAATAATAGCAGAAGAGCAACACATAAACTCACGCCTTTATCCCAGAGGGGTAGGCAGAGACCACTTGCCACGATCCTGACATATCACTTTCGCTTCTTCAACATTCATTGGTCGTAGCACGCACGCACCCCGGTTTCGGGTACTTTTAATCTTGCCCTTTGCTAATACATCCCCTATTTGGTCGAAGTATGTCCGCCTGGGACGTCCCTTACCGGCCCTTCCACCCACATTCGCTCGATATCGGTGAAGCCGACTTTTCCGAAACGGCTTCACCAAAATCTATGAATTTTTTCGAGTGTATTTGTTAGGTCTGAGACTATTCTCGTAGGCTAATTAATATGGCAAAACAACGTTTGCCGAGTCAGCTAGTAAATATATACGGTCTACATACGGTCTGCGGGTCAACATATAGACTTCAACATATTATGCTTTCAGGATGTGGTGATGAAAATCAGAAATGGAAAAATATTCAAAATTAACTGTAGAAAGGAATAGATAAGATAGCGAAGCACTACGAATACAAAAATCATGGAAGTATTTCTTCCTACAAAAGTCACACTCAAAAACGGCCCCAGTCCTCCCGAGTAGTCTTTACCAATGAAATGAACACAAGATGTGCTGCAGAGTAAATCACCCTGTGATTGGTTCATTCTGTGCGCCATTCGTGACGTGAACGTTGATTGGGCGATAGTAAATGGTAGCGTGGTCTCTCACTATGGGCCTCATAAGAAGGCTCAAGGTCACGCAACGAGCTATGGAAAGGGCTATGCTCGGAATTTCTCTACGAGATCGAATCAGAAATGATGAGATCCGTAGACGAACGAAAGTCGTCGACATAGCCCAGCGGATTAGTAAGTTGAAGTGGCAGTGGGCGGGGCACATAGCACGCAGAACTGATGGCCGATGGGGCCGAATAGTTCTCGAATGGAGACCACATATCGGCAAGCGCAGCGTAGGACGACCAGCCACAAGATGGACAGATGACCTCATCCAAGTGGCAGGAAGACGCTGGATGCAAGCCGCTTCCAACCGGTCTTTTTGGAAATCCATGTAGGAGGCTTATGTTCAGCAGTGGACTTCTTGTGGCTGAATGATGATGATGAAATGGTAGCGTAACCGAATGGTTGGTTTTAAACAAAAACGTCAAGCCAATGATTTCATTGATCTGTAACCCGTCGAAATATTTGGGTACCTAGCAAAATGGCGGTCTGCCGGTGGCAGGTGCATAGATATTTTGCCGGGTAACACTGAACTCGCTCCGATTGGTAACACACTTGTCAAGCCCCGCCCGCCATTCCACAATTGAACGTGGCGTCATTTTTAGCGCTAGTTAGACATTTATGTTTTTAATCACAGGCGAAGCATTATAGAGATATATACGTGGCCTCTCTCTCTCTCTCGACAAAAGAAATACACGCGGTCTCTCCCTTCATGGTCTCTTAGCTTAGACTTTACTTTGAAAGGCTTAACTTTGCAGCCTTGTCTTGTGCCTGTATAAGATATTCTTGGCTATCATAACTACAAAATTTTTGATCAACAAAACGCATAGATGTTATTGATTGATGTCTATCGAGAGGTACAAGGTTACGATTTGAAAATAATAACACCATAATGCCGCTTAAGAATTTATCAATGTGTCTCAAGGTCTTGATATTCTTTTGTTATTGTTATTAAATGATGATCGAATGACAGGCCATGAATAAATTAAAGATTACACTATTACAAAAGAATGGTCTAATAACAGGGTTGTCCATTGAAAGAGAACTGATGGCTGAGAAGAGTTTAGCAATGCATAAGAACAAAAAGCGAACAATATTAGCGTACTGCTGTTACGCAAATCAAGAAAAAAATCAAGCTAACGAACAAAATTAAACGAGTAAAAATTGTTCTAAAAACTAAAGCCGCAAAAGCAGTGATTATAGAGCGAGCTCCGCTAATTAGTATTCCAAGAAGCGGACAAGTAATTAAAAGAACTCAAAGATAAGCCGGAGTTTCTAGAACCGACTCAGCGGGGTTGCTTCAACCACCCGCTGGCAGAAACAGCCACTACTGGCAATTACCGCGTTGCCATGCCAACCGCAGTCTTCACGTCCGCGATTACGAGCCACTTCCGAGATACAGCTGGAAAATAAACGGGCTGACTAATGAGGGCAGTTTGCAGTTCATTATGACTCAATGAATCAAAGGATGGATAGGTTACACGTGATATACGTGAATATAATTTTTTCGACAAAATAGAGACTGAATGGGTTGATGGATTATACGCAGGTACTAAAGGTGTGAGGGTGAATTACTTCGTTATACGCTTATCGAAAATAAGTCTCCTTCATGTTCTATAACTGGTAACTTCCAAGATCACCTGTCGGACGGATATGTTTAGAGCACCTAACATTACATCAATGCAAACAGGCAATCAATCAAATCAATTTTTTTGTTGAAAGTAGCACAGAAACTGCGATTTAATGAACGTTACAAGTTAAACTAGGTGTCTATTTCAAAATCTAGATTATTTTGGAGAAAAAATGGAAAAAAAACACCAAACTTAGTCTTTTCAAGTCTTTAATTAATTCGAGTTTAAAATATTCTAAAACTTGGAACTCATGCATTGAACTGGCTTTAATTCCAAACATCATTGTCATGTAAATAATCTTTAATGTTATAGTAACTTTTTTGGCACAAAGCGTGCTTTAGTCAGGGATCTTATTGTAGAAACGTATACAATGCCAATACAAACCCTATTGGTATCTTCAGTACCATCAGTATCTGCACCAGAAGCTTCTCCAAACAAAGCTGTATTTAACGAAGTATTCTAATTGTACCATTTGCACTCAAGAAGATTCATATATGCGTTAACAGATCTTGAGCAAATAAACACATTACACATGTTCGCATAAATAAAGTCGTTCGTTCGGACAACAACGCGTGTTCATTCTAGAGATAGGAATTTATTATAATGAGATGATAGCCGAGCGGGGCACTAAATCACCGATTGTTTAGAAACGAGTTCAGATAGCCTAATATGGCTACTGCCGTAGTGCAGAAAGAGTTAGGCTCTGGTGACCGAAGGACCCTTACTATTTAGCTTGCAGGAGGGGTAACTGGCGAGCGTCTGAGGAATAGCTACTAGCACAAAATAATATGGTTCAAAAGTTCATGCAAGACATAAAATGCTGTATCGACAAGAGCAAAGCTATTAACATGTATGATGATGAATGATGATGACAATACATATGTTTACAGAGAGACTCAGAACATGCCAAGACATTAGCCCTAACAAACTGAAAAATATGCGAAAATAAAAATATTTACAACAAATGCAAGGAAAGTTCCTTGCACTGGATATGCTTTAGGTAGTTCTAAAGAGCGCGATGACAAACAGAATGTCGAAGGTTGACCTTCAAACGAATTCAGTCTATTAAATACCTCTTCACTATTTCGCAGAGCCAGACAAATGAAAGGCGACATAATAGGAACATGAACAAATTCCAGGCTTCTGTGCCTCTACATCGCTGCTCATAGAGCTAAGAGATAAATCATTGCCGGCCAGAAGCACGGCATAAATGCATCGCAATCAGTGGACTTGCTTCTCGCTTGAATAAGTCATTCGTTAACATTTAATTCGCATAAATAAAAAGCGCTCATGCCGGCAGTCAAACCCGCTATTTCTGAAGGGCTAAGATAGGATATTGGGTGGTATGACATGTGTTCTGGTTAAATTACTAGGCAGTTTTCTGTTTGCCACATATAGGCATACATACATAAACACAAGCGTAGCCCGGAGGGGTAGGCAGATACCAGCTTTTGCCACTTGCCAGGACCCTGACAGACCTCTTTCATCAACATTCATTAGTCGTTGCATATACGCACGCCGGTTTCGTGGGCTTTTTATCTTGCCCTTTGCTAATACAACCCCTATTTGGTCGAAGTATGTCCGCCTGGGACGTCCCTATATATAAATATAATAGGTATATCAAATATCAATCTAGAATAGGTGCTCAGTCTGCTAATATGCCAGAAGCATTGTGAAGAAAACCTATACTGAATCTAAACTAAATCTTTCTTGGCACTACCCCCTGCACTATCCACATAACCCAAGGTTAGCTGGAAGAAAATACATACTAGTATTAAGCTCGTCTTTGTACAAACACGCTTTTGTGCAATAAAGTATTTTGAATTGAATAGACTGGCCCTAAACGTATAAATAAGTATGGCTTTATTAATTACACAAAAAAACATATAAACTAGAGAACGGGAGTCCAATATCTGCAGTCTCCCTGCATTTTAATAATGGCACCACCGTCATACTATTGACATTTTAGCACTTAATATAATGCTACCAATGTAAAACATACACATAATGTAAGCCGCCCACTGCAGGGCACAAGCCCTCCCACAGAGAAAGAGAGAGAGAGTATGGGGCTTAATCACTACCTGCCCACTGCGGATTATCAATTGAAAGCACAAAAGTGGTTTACTAATGTATTGCCAAAAATCGTTTCCCAAAGTATTACTTCCCAAACTATTTTCCGCAAATTATCACTTGGCAAAAAACATTTCTCAAAACAACTTAAAGCAAATAAACAGTTAGCAAAAGTTATTATGGCAAGTTATTGTTTACCAAATAAATACTTGGTCAAAATTCATTTTACCAAGCATTATTCAGTCAAAAGTATCGTTTGGCAATTTCGGTTAGTTTTCGGTCTTACATGTTCAACCTAACACGCTCCTACGCGCTTCGTCGCACCTATATTTTTGTTGTTGCAAATAGAAATTATTAAAACTTTGTCATTTTGTCAATTATTTGCTATATAACACTTGCCAAAATAAAACGTTAGCATAATAAACGTTTGTCTTAATAAAACTTGACGCAGTAAAATTATGCGAAATGATAATTTGACCAAATGAATAAAATGCGAAATTAAAACTTCCTAAAGTTTCATTTGGGAAATGAAACTGATGCCATAAGTTTATTGGGAAGTAAAATTTGGCGAAAAATACTTTGGCTAAACGGCGGTATCCCCACAAAAGTATGCGAACAGCCCCCGCAGTCATTATAAACTATGCCCTTTATTATGGTAACCAAACAAGGACATCACTAACATTGAAAAACATTACATACTCAGTATTTTTAATGACTCGCGATGCTCATACATAGTTATAAATTAAACGGGTCTAATCGCGATTATTTATTAGATAAAATTTAATTACCTTAAATTCCCGACGTTTCAGCAACGTTGCAGTTGCCGTGTTCACGGGTAGACTGAAGTGGCGAGTACAGTCAACGTCGTAACGACGGGAATTTAAGGTAATTAAATTTTACCTAATAATTAATCGCGATTAGACCCGTTTCATATACAACTATACATAGGTACTTAGGTCATTGATACAAATCAAACTACGACGGCCCCCATCGGAAATCGAACCCACGACCTCTGGCATGGGAACCAAACGGGTTACGACCGATCAACGAGGCAATCATAAATTATAATCATACTTTTATTAGTCTAGTCTTTATTGGACCCATGTTACACTAGCCTATACGAGTAAATCAAGTATAGGATCCTATTAGATAACTATGGCTGGTTTTACAGATACATCATGATACTGATTGATTAAAACCCACAATGGACGTTGCGTATCCCACATCTAGTCTAGTGTTATATGTTCCTTTAATAATATGGACATTGCTGGAAAATTAAATGAAAACAAGTCAACAGTTAACATTGAATTTATATAAATAATCTCCCCGGTATTATAACTTCCTAAGTCATCAAGGGTGGAGTGCTTCCACCCACAACCTGTCACAGATACTCGAGTTAACTCAACATAAATAAGCAACATTATTTCGCGATAGACTACTTCAAAGTGTAAAGATACGAGGTAATATCTTTAACTGCCACTTATTTATGCACTTAGGTGCTAAGCACAGTTGCGCTATTTACACAGTGTATTTTACGTAAGTACACTTTACTAACGTAAACTTTAAAACTTATGACTCTGTTGATAGCTGAATCTTAGAGCAACAACAATCGAAGAAGTTGTCCTTTAGTTTTATTTCCTCGACTTGACTATCGAGACACCTTTCCTCCACAGTAAATAAAAAACCGGCCAAGTGCGAGTTGGACTTGCGCACGAAGGGTTCCGTACCATTATACGTACCAACATTAGACACAAAGATAAAAAAAACAGCAAAAAAATCACGTTTGTTGTATGGGAGCCCCCCTTAAATAATTATTTTATTTTGTTTTTAGTATTTGTTGTTATAGCGGCAACAGAAATACATAATCTGTGAAAATTTCAACTCTCTAGCCATCACGGTTCTTGAGATACAGCCTGGTGACAGACAAACAGACGGACGGACGGACGGACGGACGGACCATATTAGTCAAAGCGGTTTGTTTATAGGATCCAAAATAAAAAATCACGATTTTTTTTGCTTCAAAAGCGAATTATAATGTGCTAATAGAAGAAACTGCACTAAAATATCGTTTCAAAACGTGCAAACCGACCGGATCATAAAAATCTCGGCACTATACACATGAATTGCATGTTCAGTTGTGTAGTGGAAATAGTACGTACTTTTAGCCACAAACTTACTTTAAAAAGTTTGCATATCACGTAGGTGTATTGAAACTAGAAAAGAAGAGCCGAAGATCGGGCTCAGTGGCGTGTCTTGGGAGAGGCCTATGTCCAGCAGTGGACTGTCACCGGCTGATTATGATGATGATGTATTTAAATTTCAGATGAAATTGTAGGCAATTAGTGCCAGCAGCATTTTTTAAGATATTATAGCAGGATCCTTTTCGGACGCAGGTGTCCCAAGCCAAGAGGCGCGTCTCCTCTACCCGCCCACGTTTCCTCCAGCATCAATATAAACATCGCTATGCTATAGACAGAAACGGCAGGTGGCATGGCAGTATCCAAACGTACACAGATGCACAGCCGATAGCCGTCCCGTGGTCTCTAATTAAACGTTAAAATAAAAACGTTCGAGGTGCGTATTACTTTTCAATTGGACACAATTATTTACGAAGCCAGTTTTAAAGATGCAAGTGAAAAGACTCTTAGGAAAGAGGTAAGCATAGTTAGAATAATAAGCCCCCTGCACTGAAGTCTGACACAAAAAAATACTCCCAAGTGCGAGTCGGACTCGCGCACGAAGGGTTCCGTACCATTATGTTCACAACATTTAATTTAATTATTTATTTTGAAGCGAATGTAAAACTAAATATTCTGTGAATATTTCAAGCGTCTACCTGTTGCCGTTATTAATATCGAGCAAAAAACGGCACAAAAAAAACGTTTGTTGTATGGGAGCCCCCTATAAATATTTATTTTATTCTGTTTTTCGTATTTGTTATTCTGTTTTTAGTATTTGTGAATATTTCAACTGCCTAGCTATCACGGTTCATGAGATACAGCCTGGTGATAGACAGCCAGCCAGACAGACGGACAGTGAAGTCTTAGTAATAGGGTCCCGTTTGGCACCCTTCGGTTACGGAACCCTAAAAATGCTTAAATGTCATCATCATCATAATCGGCTGGTGTCAGTCCACTGCTGGACCTAGGCCTCTCCCAAGACATGCCACTGAGCCCTTGAATATGAAAGGACGAAAGTTACTTCGCGCCCTTTGTTTCTAACAAGAGATGAAAGAAAATGATGGGGACTTTTGTAAAACTTTGATAAGTAATTGGAGTTCAAATAACAGGACTGGATACAAACAGAAAAGCTTCATCAATCGCCAGTCAGTTAATGTCCTCAATGTATAGTTCAATTCTACTGTACAACGAAGAAACTGTAGCCTTTATTTCAATCATGTTAAGAACTACAGAACTAAGCTTAAGGTAGCGCGACTAGCGTGTGATCTTCCGTGCAGCTCAAACACTAACAGTTATTTTACTCCTTGATTCCAATACAACCAGAACTACAAACGCCTACCCCGAGTTAATTTAATTCATTTCAAGGGACTTCAGTTATTTTAGTCCCTATTTCAAGGAGACAAGAAAACAGCAAAGCCTTAGTTTCTTACTACATGAATGTATACTATGAATAGGGTAGAGTCTGGTCGATGACACATTATCTGCGGACGATCGCGCGGGAAAATCTTGTTGAATAACTTGAATCTCGAGTTGACGCATGGGCTGGGCTTGTTAGTTAGTTGATGAGGTATTGTGAACTGTTATGGCAATGGTAAATAGAAGAAATGCGGATTGGCAACGTACCTTTCCCTTGTGCAATAGAATGCGGTCGCTGTTTAATAACGATAATAACTTCCAAGTGAGCGGTGGTAGCCCAGTGGGTAGAACAACAAGAGACCTAAGTTCGATTCCCAGTGCGGGCATGTACCTATGACTTTGTTTATTTTCAAAGTTACGTACATCTACCAATTTGTAGTAGCAATACCACACGCTCACCGTGAAGGAAAGCATCGTGAGGAAACCCGCGGCTTGGTTGGCTCCGCACGTCTTGACTTGTCTTTCCTGTGGGCTAGGCTGACTAAGCTGTAAGGATTGTATAGGTGCTGAGCAAGCCTACTCCATCTAAAAAACAATGTCCCAGCGTCTGAGTCCCTTCACCCATCTAGTGTGAGTGAAAGTGCCACTGGACGCTGTATAAAACATCTCATTACGTAGATGCGAAAGCCAAAGTTAATAATAACTTCCATACAATACGATCCCTTGACCTGGTCCTAAACTAGGATACCTGTTTGCTTTTTTACGTCGGCTACTTTGTGTCTTGACTAGCCTTTCGCGCGCAACTTTGACAACTATTGGTCTATCACGCGCTCTCGCAGGTACGTACGTCATTTGCGGTACTATGAATCAGGGTTTGAATGATTATGATGATAATTATTCTTCACAGAATTCTTGTATTTTTTGGTATGCGATATTTGAGTAAATCTTTGTAAATAACTTTCATTTACTGGAAATTTCAACACTAGAATTTATCACTTCTAATCCATCTATGGAAAATTATACGAAAAATGGAGATCGCTGGACCGTCTACGTGGAGCCGTTGCTCGATCCAGGGATAATCTGAAAATATGGAGGATCCTGCCCGAGGATGGTGATATCTCGTGGCGATGAGGCGCTGCACAAACAACATCGCATCTTCGTGTCTGCCCTGAAACTCCACAGTGCAACTTGCAGGATCTCATGGAGGCATCACCCAGCGCAGTGGCGCGGTTTTGAGAGCGAGATGTCTGAGGAGTCGACGCTTTCGACGTGAAAGAAGATACGATGATACGAAAATCTGCAGTTTAATATAATATTCTGGTTTTTGTAGCGTCCTTAGCATAATAGGAAGACTATAGAATGAAATTATCCATCTTAGCGATTCAATTCTAAATACCTGGAATCGATTGCTAAAACTTTTATTGAAAAACAAAATGCTAATTCCAATTGATAACTCGGCTTGAGTCATGAGATTCAACTTGTCTTCGCTATCTTCATTGTATTCTCACGAGCGTGCGACAAGAGATAAATGGTCACAAATATATGTAAAACTAGCTGACTCGGCAAACGTTGTGTGGCCATATTAATTAGCCTATGACCTATTCTCAGACCTACCAAATATACACAAAAATTTTCAAAAAATCGGTGCAGCCCTTTTGGAGGAGTTCGATAACAAACACTGTGAGACGAGATTTTTATATATTACATAATTATAATTCCAAACTTGAATCAACACATTTTGCAATATTGTCGATTTCGTTTACAGTTAGTCGACCGCTCCAATAAGCTTGAAACAAATCGAAACTCTATCTAAACACGTAATGAGAGAGATTAATCGATGTCCTACGTGGAGCTTACCGGAATTTACGGCCGAATCAAAGCAGCCCAGCAATCGTACTAAATATTCATTACAAGAGATTGACTCTATCGCGCACACATTAAAAAGTATCTAAGTAGAGAAATGACACTTGTATTCCGCATCATCATCAGCCACATGACGCCCACTACAGGACATAGGCCTCCTTCGTGGTTTTCATAACTGTGAGGGGTTTTGCCCTAATCGCCACACTTGGCAGGCGGGTTGGCGATCGCAGTATGCGGTTGGAATCTCAGGAAGACGCTGCTGCCCGTCTCCTGGTTCATTTCCTTAGTCGCCTTCTACGACATCCACGGAAGGAAATGGAGTGACGCTATTCTTAATCCGGCGCCACACGGAACCTCAATATATCGGTTATACATAATTATGTTGTACTAGTTGGACCCGAGATTTCCGCAGTGAGGTATTTACAGATTTCCGGTATGTAAATACCTCAGACATTAGGGTTTCCTCACGAAGTTTTCCTTCAGAGTTAGCGACTGGTATTGCTACTAACTTATTCCTTGCTACTTTAAGTTCACTAAGAAAAAAAAGTCATTGGTACATGCCGGGATTTGAACCCACGACGTCACGAATGTGAGGCCGGCGTTATACCGCTGCACTACCACCGCTTAGATTGATTATATTACAAATCATAAGGCAAAATACGATACGCTACAGATACGGTGTGGATGGGATTTTAGTTTTGATTCCACGCCCCAAACAAATGAGTCCAAGGTTAACAGAAGACAAGGTGACAAGTTGAACTTCTGTATTATATTTAGCGACAGCGTCTGTCGTGCGGTTAAGTAGTGCTATTTACATTTAACACGCCAACTGCGTAACAGTATGTAACAAGTCCGCCATTCGCTATCGAAACCGCGTGGAAACAGTATGCACACTGAATGGAGAGAAATAGAAGGCAACAGAATAAAAAATCTCGTGTTACATAAACAAAATGCGACTGCTAGTTCACATAGCCTATGTTACTTGGGATGATATTTATAAGGATGATATTTGTAACAAAATGCGACTGCTCGTTTAGATAGCCTATGTTACTTGGGATGATATTTATAAGGATTTTTACATCACAATACACTTCTCAATCAGTTCAAGCACTTAGAAGTTACAGTGGATTAAAGAAACGGAAAGACACATCTACATTAACCATGAAAACATCACACTCCTTATTTTGTTTGGTTAGTCGTGGAAAAATATCTAGAGCAACGAAAGGAATGTTACAATACTTGGAGTGTGTTCTACTGGGCCTTGATATAGTTAGGTGAGCAAGCTAAGTGAATTGTAATTTAATTGATCTGTCGATTAAATATCAATAATAAAAAAGGACTGTTTGAATTACGCTTTTACATTCTGCTTGTATTATTTAAAGAGGTAGAGGAAGGTCACGAAGAATTCATTTTATCCAAATCAAAAAGAAGGTGGATGTCTTGGATGTCGGACTGTCAATAGACATGCTAGTCTACAGGAGCAGATTATTCTGCACCGACAGGAGTGTAACGAAATATAATTATTATTATTAATCGTTTATTTCGGATCATAAAATCCATATAACTTAACCTAATCTTTAAAGGTAAAAAAAAAATATTAAAAATTAACTACCTAATTATTTAAAAACATAATCAATCAGTCAACTGATCAATTAATTAATTAATTAATCAGTTGACCGACTAATATGCATCTTCTCAAAATGATGCCACATAGGGCAATCTGGCCTGTCAGCCAAAACCTGCAGGATACCGCTGGCGCTGCCGCGGACGCGGTCAATTAAGGATGCCACTCGTTTGCGCATTATGGCGTGAAAGCCGTCCGTACGGGCCTCGGCAAACATGCCTGAGGCACTGCAGTACCGCGGCAGCCCCAGCAGCATCCTGAAGATGTTGTTATATTGTACACGGAGAGCGCAGAGAGCCCGCTGGGTGCAGCCAGCCCACAGGCTGCAGGCGTAGAAGGACTGGCAATAGGCCTTGAAAAGGGTCACTTTTACCTCACCACTACACCGAGCAAACCTGCGGACCAGCATGTTCCCCCGGACAGCCAGCGCCCTCCGTTCTCTCTCAATGTCTAGGTCGTCTGACAGGTCTTCAGTGACCCAGTGGCCGAGGTACTTGAAATGATGTACCCGTTTCAGCTCCACGCCATTTAGACTAATGGGGGGCACTGTGGCCACTTTATGTTTGCGGGGCTGAAACACCATCACCTCGCTCTTTTTTGAGTTGTATCTTAGCCCATGCTGGTCTACATATTCCTCACACAATGTGATGAGCTTTCTTAAACCGCTGATTGAAGGGCTCAGCAGCACCATGTCGTCGGCGTAACTAATGTTGTTAATACTTTTTCCATCTATTGAGCAGCCAACCCTGGTATCGCTAAGCCCCTCAATCAGCTTGTTAACAAATATATTAAATAGACGAGGGGACGTCAGGCCTCCCTGTCTCACACCACATCGCAGACTGAACTCCTCGGAGTCCACCCCGGACCATCTTACTACATTTATCTGGTTGCTGTACCAATAGTCAAAAACTTGTATCAGCTGTTCCGGAAGCTTGGTTTCGGTTCTCAACTTATGCCAGAGCAGCTCATAAGATACGAGGTCGAAAGCCTTGGACAAGTCCAAAAAACATGCGTACACCGGGGTCTTCCTGCTGGTGTAGTACTGAACTGTTTGCTTGAGACTTAAAATTGCCATCTCTGTTGACAGTCCAGCTCTAAATCCGAACTGCCCGTCGTGTAGTTTGCAGTGTTTAGAGAGGTGTTGGTCAAGCAAGCAGTCCAGCACCTTGGCCACAGTATTCGCCAGTGAGATCGGTCTGTAGTTGGACTTATCGGACTTATCACCCGTTTTGTCTTTGACTATTGGTACAACAACCGTTCGCAGGCAGTCTTTCGGTAGGTAACAGTGCCGTACACAGAGAGTGTAAAACATTGCTAACACCCTTGGTAGGTGCACACCCGCATGTTTCAAATGTTCAACACTAATACTATCATGCCCCGGTGACTTTCCTCTTGTCATTCTACTTATGACTCGAGCCACATCTCGAGCCGAGAACCCAATAGGAATCGCATTCTTTCGCTGAAACGCACATAATATCATGACAATGAAAATTATGTATCATATTTGGGTGATTTAAGAGTTAAAAAATGTTATATGCAGTCGTGAAACACATGTATGCTAAAATGTGTTCTGTGTTTTATTATGTACATGTACCTACCATGTAATGTACCATATTTATATGTTACAAAAGAAAGGTATTATAACAAATTAATTTTATTTTTATTATTCATTCTTAATCAGACTTTTCAGAGGTCTTCGTACCTTTAGTTCTGGCAGAACGCTTTTTAAAATGTGCGAAAAAGTTTTCCGCTCCAAGAGCTCTTTCTGTGTTTCTTATGTCGTGAAAATAGTACGCCCGTGCGCGCACGAAAGCGAAGTTTTAGACGACCTACTTTGAACCCGTTACCGCTTCCATTATAGCGGAAAATCTTAGTCCAATATTGTTATTGTCTATTGTTTCGTGATGTCACTTTACGTATGAAGTCATTATGCCCTCTGAATGCAGAAAATACAATGTTGGTTGATTTAGTTTGCATGGAATAACGTTGTCCTTAGATACAACAGCATCTATTCGGGTAAGAATAGAATTCGAGAAGAGACGCAAGGCATTGAACATTGACTGTTATAAAAAGTGTGCTATATCGTCAAACGTCTGCTTAAACCTTCGTTACCAGCTTTTTCTTGCCAAAAACTTTTCAATGGACTAATCCACTACTACCAATTTGAATACTTCTGCAAATGCAGCGATTACGGCGCTTTTTGCGGTCGAAAATGAGATGCCAAAATTGCGATTGAAATGTTAAGAGAATGCTGCACTCGCCCATGGCCACAGATTGTTTAGATTGCAGAACTGCGTCTAGCCGATATTACTAAATCATAATTTTTGGGCCCCGCAACCATAAAAAGAAATAAACTTGCGAAATTGCCCGATAATAACGATAAATATCAATTTCACTTTTTTTTTTGCAATTGGCCGTTTACAGAGCGCGACGGAAACAAACCACTAATTCAATTCACTGACGATTCAATCCGCAGCCCGATCGGCCATTATTTAGAAAAAGAAAACATTGGAGTGGAGTGCAATTACCGAGCTATTAGGCTTTGTTTACACACACATAACATTAGTTACACTTTTTCAAACTTCTTTCATAAAAACAAAATTATTAGAATTTTGACAGTCGTTTTCTTGACTCCAGTGAGGTAAGCTTTAAGGGATGTTAGAGTTCAAGGGTTTGGTAGTTGCGAAAAGAGTGGCGAAGCGCATCTTCTATTCTGAACTAGAGGAGGGCAAACGGAATCATGGCGGTCCCCTCCTCCGGTACAAGGATGTCCATAAGCGACACATGAAAAGATGCAACATAGAGCTCTCCCGCTGGGAACGTTTGGCAGCAGAGCTGCCAGAATGGCGCAGGATGGTGAACAGCCAAGTACGCGAGTTCGAGGTTCAGCGTAAAGCTGACCTGGATACCAAACGCGACCAGTTAAAGGCTCGCCCACCTGCTGCCATAACATATAATTATGAGAACGGCATTCTCACGTGCCCTCAGTGTGCACGGAGTTTCGCCGTGAAGATAGGCTACATAAGCCATCTTCACATCCATTAGGGGTCAAAGTGGTCGCCATGGCCGAAACTTGTCGGAACAATCATCATCATCATCAGTTGCGAAATAACTGAGCGCTGGCTCATCGCAATACAAAAATCACAGGACCACGGTTGAGTGATACCTAATTAGAGAAGACAGATAAACCATCTAAACATTCAACGCGACCTATAACAATTTCAGTGTCAAGATAATATACGGGAGTAAAGGAAAAATCTGAAGCACATTCTGATCGTTTCAGACTCGCGTGGTGCATGCAGAATGTCAATGCCCGCTTACGTATTCGGTGAGGAAAGGCCTGGGCCGCGTTTCATAAAACTACAATTCATAGGTTATGTCAATTCGATGTACATTCCGTAGCCAAGTCTTCCCATTCGTCAACTTGTGGGTTTATCGACTTTGCAATGTACATCGAAATGTCCTAGTAAACCATGAATAACATGGTAGTCCTATGAAACAGGCCCCAGGCAAATAATTTTTAAGGTGCCGTACCCGAAGGGTGCCAAACAGGACCCTATTACTAAGACTTCACTGTCCGTCTGTCTGTCTGTTGCCGTTTGTCCTCTACGTTAGGGGAATGACACGCGCACTGTGTACACGCGCTAAACTTCAAACCTAAAAATCTCAATGGAAACCAGCCCTTGCTTCTTTTCGCGCTATCGTAATCCTATACCCGTGGCTTCGGCAATTTTATTCTATTCTGCCGAAGCGATTAAATGTGCAACGTGGCTTTGATTGCGGCTGATAAATGCATTGAGGCTAGACCGCGGTCTAACGGGGCTTTGGTAGCAGACAGTATAACCTATAAGACGTCGCATTGGCAGTATTTTCTTGAAAAACGAGTTTGAAATCGATAGGCCCTTCCATATTTGCTCTGTGCCTCTCTCTCCTATTTCTTTCTCTAAGAGAAGGCCTGTGCTCGTCAGTGGAACATAAATTTTGGTCGTTTATGTAGAAGGGTACAAGGCTAGAACGATGAATGTCCTTTTTCCAACATTTCGAGATAATCGAGTTTAAATTTTTGACTCTCAGCGTTACTGCTATGGAGCGGAATATTTCGTTTTTTATACATCTTTTGACTCACAGCGTTCTAGTGTATGATACCTAGACGAAATGATAGAGGCTACCATAAACAATAAAATAAAAAAAAATTTTTTGTTCTTTCATCGTTCTAGCCTTGTACCCTTGGTATGTTAAGCTCCTCTTAAAAAACGGTGGTAGCGCAGCGGTAGAACGCCGGCCTCTCATTCGGAAGGTGGTCGAAGACATTTGAAAAACGACTCAACGCTTTTCTTTTTAAAAAGGTGTCATAACAATCCTTCGTTGTTCTTTAATTAAAATGCATCGGTCAGATTACAACAAACTGTCGATCAACAAAATCAAGCGTAGCGGAAGAAAATAGAGGACTTGGCTTTGACTTAATTAACAAGAAAAGTAGGTAGGTCGCATAGAAAGACAAAATAATACAAGACAAGCTTAGCTGTTTCGCCGATTTGCTGTAATAGAAGAGTGAAATATGTAGACCGTAGAGCGGCCAGCGGGCTGCATACAACGCCCATCGATGAGACGTGTTCGGCAGCTCAAAACAACCCGTCACTGCAGCAGTTCTGAAGGTGTATCCACATTACACCAAGACGGGGTCGTGGGGGCGTAAAAACTTATTTTCAAATAACTAAACTACCGCATATAACATAAAAATGTTCTTTATTATACACCAGAAAAAGTAAACAAACAAATTATTTGCAAAGGTACATAGCACAATATTTGGCGGCCTTACTACCAAAAGCAATTTCTTCCAGACCACCACTAATACCTACGAGATAAAATTAAACCCCGATGATAAATGCCAGTCCCGTCCGCCGGGACATGATGGGGCCGTGTGTCGTCAGAGCTAGAAATTGTTAAACGCAGTTTAATGCGACAGAATATTATAATTTTTTTATTGAAAACTCAGAGTCGATCTTGTCGTGTGTCGAGGTCTGTAACTTAAATTTAAAGTTTAACGATTGCATTTTTTAAATAAAATAACATCTTTTAATGCGCCTGAGATTTACGCACAAGTATCTAGTACGTAGGACATACGTCGTTTTAGTACAGACCTACAGCTGATTCAGATCGCCATCAAACTAAGAATGGCGATTACTAAGCTTAACTTCTGGCGTACCTATTCAATGTACAGCATCTAACATCGACCGTTTCCCAGATCACGGCTCTGGTCCCCTCGGTCAAGCATCATCGTTACTTCAAACAATACCGTAACACTAGGGCGCTAGGACGGTAGCAAAACGTGAGCGATAATTTAACGATACCACTCCAACGGTACCCCAACGATCTGGCTCCTATCAGTAGCAAACAATCGGCTCAACAGAATCGGCACGATAGGAATTCGAGCTTGCTTATCGTCTTAGTTCGGCCGTATCTATGCACTGCATCTGCCCTCTTGATGTTACTGAGATATTATGTATAAATCCTTTGTCGCGAAGCCAAGTTTTAAAGTTGGTTTGTGTAAGTTAAAATGCAGACACAGTTTTGACGTCCAGTAAACTGAGAAATGTCCAGTCCACTGCGAACCAAGGGGAGGGAGAGGGAGACGATGATTAAGAAATAAAATAGCTTGCTCTCAATAGGTTACCAATTTCCAAGACTTTCCACCTTCTGTAACTAATTTAAAGACCACTACTACGTGGCAAAAGAACTAAAGGTTGGATTTCGTACTGGAATTACATCACTGCATAAAACGAATATACTACGCTTTCTTAGAGTACCTTGCTATTTGCATTTGTGGCTACCAGTGTTTTTAGATTAGATTAGATTAGAACACTTTATTGTACACACCAGAAAACAAAATACATGAAAAGGCTTACATGTCTAAGTTTTGCCGTATACAATTGGCGGTCTTATCGCTTAGCAATTGATTGGCAGCCGTTAGAAAGCATTAGCGCGAAACATAAGAGCCTTGCAAAAAAATATACAGAAATTTATAATGAAACCGAAAGAAGCTCGCAAAAAGTCATATTCGTGATTGGCCGCGAAAAAAGAAGGTTAAAATGACGAGAACACGTGTAGTTAAGTCCAAAAACTGAGTTCATAACGGTACTTGTTGTAGTCCCGTACTCACACTGGTTGTGCCAAATTCCGACCGGACTTGATTCACTGAGCAGAAAAACAAGTCATCGGCGCATGAAATATTCATCTCAAATATTCAATCTACCTACTTAAGTGACTTTGGAAGCAAATCATTTTTCAATTCTGAAATCAAATCAAATCAAAATGCTTTTATACAAAAATAGCTTATATTCAAAATGCTTTTATTTATTCAAACCTGTGACTTAATGAACGTTACAAATAAAACTAGGCCCTCGCACAAATTTACTTTTAAATACCTGTGATATTTACATGAGCCGTTATTTAGATTGCATTTATTCTGCCCGTCCATTCGAGTGTTTCGTAACAGGGGTCTGAAACTGAACCGGTTTCCCGTCTATTATATGTCTGCAAGAAAGCTTATTAACCACTGTCAATTTGGCCGTCAATTGGTTACACAACACATCGATTCAGTCCCAATAAATGTTATGTCTGTGCCCAAAAAGGAAACAAAAACCCATGCAAATTATATCCGCAATGAAAGTGCTCGCGCGTGATAATATGCAATTATTTACAGATTACAAAATGTCTAAGTCAATTATGTCACTCAAAAGACCACAATCAAACACTCATATAAATAAATCAACTGATAAATCTACTCTCTACCTACTCTCAAACAGTTCAAATCAGATATGTATTCGAGCTTTAACAGCCATTAATTTTATTTAAAACACAGAGGTACGGCACTCCAAAAAATGACCAAAAGTTAAGATAAAAGTAATAAAAAAGGTATAAAGGAAAAAGTAAAAAAGGAAATTGATTTAGAACTGAATGCAATCATCGCCGTTGAAGCCAAAATCATAACGGTATTTTAGAAGATTCGTAATGTATTTGGTGGAGTTAATAACGGCAAGCGAAATCCCAAGAGTAGAAGATAATAGTTTCATTGCCATCAATAAACATCAAAAGATTTTGTGGAAATAGAATACCCATAAATAGCTGTGTTGAAATGTCAGAAGATAATAGTGAAAGACCAGTTTGATCACTTTCATTTCTATTTTCTACGACTAGTTATTGACGAAATTTCTGATCAGACTGTGTTCGTTACGATCATTTAGATACGCATCTCAGCGGCTAATGTATTTTTTCATACATGACTTTCTGAAGATGTATCAGTGGCAATTGAAAAACCAGTCCATAATCTAACCGACTTAATCAAAGAGGAATCGCGCACCGGACATTGCCTAGCACTACAGTAATTGGCGTTACATTAAAATTATTTACGCTACGACTCAGATTGTACCAATCAATTTATCAAGTCGATCTCTCATATTCTCTCGCTCTTGTAACCGGTCGTTATTGAATTATTCCTTTCCTGGGGTTTAATAAACGATACCAATTGCATCCTTATCAATTTCACAGAGTTACCCCGTATTCCTGTTCACGTGATTAATAGTTCAGCCTCGGGTTTTGCTCCTTAACGAATTTAAAACTTCTTTTCATTTATGGTTTTCCACAATCATTTGGCACGCCTCCAATTGACCACACACGTTACAGAGTTCTACTCATATCTTCATTATTCATTGGGTTTCTAGGGAAGTCTCTGAATACACGTTAAAGTGTTCAATCAGGCACCATTAAAACTGCTTTCAAGTAAACTCTATTCAAAGCGTTTCGTTAAACACGCGACAGTCATTCCGAGGACATTTAATTTCAAGCCGTTTCCATACAGGCTGGTATTTTAAGGAGGTCTATCCAAGAAGCTATCTCTTGGTCTCAGAGTATTATCGCCTCGAAAAGAGGGCACATTGGACGGGTTTCCTTGTCCCGTTACACTCTCAGAAGTCCGCAGAGCTATAAAATACCTTATTAGCTTTAAAGGGCGCTTGTTTAGTGCCTTTCAAGATTCATTCCTCTGTGTGTTTTGGTATCTCAAATTGTTGGTTGAACGCCCTTTAAAATTGGCCAGTTGCGTAATATTGGTTTTGGGAAACTGAGATAATATGGCCACTTTACTTTTTTGGATAATTATCATTTGTTTCCATCTCTACGACGAGCGTTGTTTCGCATTTTCTGATTATGCGAAGCGAACATTCACTTTCTTAAGGTGGTCAATCATAATTTGTTACACAACACATATGTACATTAAGCAAATAGCCAAAGTCAAATGTCAAAGCGCGCGATGTTCAGTTGTTCGAATTTCAAAAAACGTTCGCTAGCAAGAACATTGGAACGTGAACTCTGACTCTTTAATCGTACACTATGAATTATGATAATGTGGTTCTGTTAGATCATATCGTGGAATTGTTTAATATGCTGATCACCTTGACTTTAGACACAATGCAAATGTAAATGCATTAGATGCTGAATCAATCAATCATCATCATCAACCCATTATGTCCCCACCGAGGGGCACGGGTCTCTTCCCTGAGGAAGGTATAGGCCATACTCCACCACGGGGGCCAAGTCCGGATTGGTGGAGGCTTGTAGACTAGTGGCTCGTCTACTGTCAGAAGTTGTCAAGCCGCCCTAAGGCCTCTGACTTGGCTTAACGACTGCCATCTATCGACGGCAGCCGGCACCAACAGCTTAACGTGCCTTGCGAAGCACGGAACCGCTCGGAAAAATGCCACTAGCGTTAGGCATAGACGGCGACCCATCCATGCACTGAACGCGCCCTGTGTTGCTTAACCTTCGTGATCGTTTAAGATCACTCAGGCAGCCGGGGCTACGAGCGATTCAGATGCTGAATAATCAAATATATTATAATTATGTCCTACTGCTAAAGAAAACTGACAGACTAACACGATATTGCGCCACACTTTACTAATGTAGATTACCTACAACAGGTGAAACTCCCGCGCAGTCATCTAAATCACTCTACAAGAAAAGGTACCTATCTCAATTCCTTGACAAATAATTTAATGAGACAGGTTTGCGATTTTAATGTGGCGTGGGTCGGGTTCGCCACTCTACTCCTATTATGAGCCACACCCCAAGGCTGGTAAGAGGCGAAGCAAGAGGAAAAACATCCATATAGATTGTGGATTTAATGCCAGATTAAACCTATTACAGTCAAAAACACGATTCTGATATTTGCATTAATAACTTACCTAAAACTAGATCGCTCTACCGCTTCATAATCGCGTCGACATTTTGAATCTGGAATGAAAATAAGGCTTTGTTATTACGTGGAAGCTACAGGTCTAATTGAAGAACATAAATTAGCCAAGAGAAAGGAAATTACGATAACATATTATTATTTGCCCCGAGAAAATGTCTCGGGCTTCGATGCATTACACACTGTAAGTAGATCCGTAAACATAACATCCAAACAAACAAACACTGAGTTTAATGTTTCAAGTGCCGTTGTAAATATTGATAGAAAACCAAATCGCATTTGCGAAACACGTCAATATACGGTCTATACTTCAAAAGGTGTCATAGAACTTATTGGTTCTGCCATAACTCGTTGCCGGCTCCCATACAAGTCTTGGCCGCGACAATAATTGCCGCAATTCAAGCCTCTAATAGAAACTTCACATGACGAATAGCTGACATCCAAAGCTGCCAATTTATGGCCGCGGTAACAACAGAAATAACTATAAATATCATATGCCCGCTATAAGTTCGCACCAAACATGGCGCGAGAATGATGAAGGGAATGCGCGCTTGCTTCCGCGGGTGCAAAGAAAATACCTTGACTTTTATTTGAGTTAGGGGTTTACGGCTGCCGTCGTTTCTGGAACTGACTTTACTTGTCGTATATCACGATCCTGGGCAATACAACGACACTAGTCGCGCGTTTTAAATGTCAAAACTCGTGACTTTCCAGGACATTAAACTGTCAAATTCTGACATTTTGGCGCCACAAAACGCGTGACTCGTGCTATAGTACTGTCATGGTGATTAAATATCTAGAAGTTATGAGACATGTCGTGTGATAAATTCGGTAAGGTAGGGTTTTATTCGGTCAAGCAGATAATAACAGCCTATGTACAAACTTCTGAAAATCTGTGAATGAAATAATGAGAGACTGAGCTACTATCCGTGTGGTGCCGGATTAAGAATAGCGTCACTCCATTTCATTCCGTGGATGTCGTAGAAGGCAACTAAGGGGAAATAAATTACCATGAGACGGGCAGTAGCGTCTTCCTGAGATTCCAACCGCATACTGCGATCGCCAACCTGCCTGCCAAGCGTGGCGATTATGGCAAAACCCTTCATGGTTAGCGAAAACCACGAGGGAGGCCTTAACCTGCAGTGGGTGTAAAATGGCTGATGATGATGAGCTACTATTCAGAAAAGGTATTTGGCAGCTGTTAATCTCAAATCCCAATTCAAACAATGAGATATATCAATAAACAGTATACTTATAAACTCCAAACAGCGAGCGACACTTATGATGACGTGCATCCGTGACAGCCAAAGAAAAGACCTAACAACAAACATTGAGTTACTTCATTGGCTGTCGACCAGATATAGACAGCCGATCATCCTTTTCTCGACCATAACACTGATTAGAAAAGAACTGAATAATCCGATTAGGCGAAGGACATAGTCGTAAACTATCGACAAGCGGCACCACCTCGCATTTCGCCAAATGGCACTGTGTCAGCGACCGCGATTCCATTACAATTGCAAAAGTGCAACAAATTGAAATGGCAAATGCACTTTAAAACATACAGACGGATAATTGTAAAATAATAATAGACGGGACCGCAGAACGTGGAGCCACAAAATATTTCTATCAGAAGGTTTAGTATCGTGACTATATTCAGATTTCAATGACAGTTGTGTAAAATGTGAAATGAGCAAACCCATCACATTTTGTCACTTGACTCGGCCACGTCGTGAAGTGACGACGTGACTTTGCCATAAAATTGTAAACGTTTACTGTCTGGCTGTCAACTGTACCCCTAAGATGCACTTTTAGGGATACCGAAATACTGCATTAATCTGGATATCAGAACCTCGTTGTAAGTAAATAGAACATAATAATGTTATCCTGATGGGATAAAATTTGTTTCGCATTGCAGACTAAAACTTGTATAAGTTAGTAAGAGGTATCCATAGTGCTTGTGCACAAAAATAGCTAGAATTGCACTAGAGTTAAGCTGTTGTAGTTAATGAATCTAAGTTGGTGCATCGCTCTGCTCGTGACCACAATTACGTGACTGACACAAATGTGGACGCGCACAAATGTGCACAAGACAGGAAGAATGTGCACAGACGTGCTCCCGGACACCTTTTTAGGACGAGATGAGCTATGAATAACTGTGTACTACAGTTCTGAAACTTGTAACTTTCGTTCCCAAATGTCATAAATCTTTATCCACTCTTCAACTTCGAATCACTAGATCCAAATAGAAAATTAATTCGAATTTCCACCTAAGGCCGCCAATTTGTAAATGTTATTTCTTATGTGTCCGGATGGCTTGGCGTGAAAGAGTAGAGGCCTAAGCCCAACAGTGGGCTCTGTTTATGGGCGGATTAGCTAGATAGTTACATGTTTCTAGATCTGCAATAAATACCTAATATTCTTATCTGATCTTATCTATTTCAGAACACTGAAAGTGTCCGAACGGTACAAGCGGCGCTCCGCAACTCATGTTGGCTTACAGCTCGGAAATAGGAGTCGAGGTCTTGACGAATGTGTAACGTGATCCAGGAGGTCGTGTCTTCATTATTCATTTGTGCCGACTCTACCGTTTACGATAAAACGTTTCTAAAATCTCGTTAATAAGAACCATTTCACCTGGCGGCTGCAATAACAGGCTGGTAAGGGAAAAGTGGACTAACTACTTTATAATAAAGTTGATTATAGAAAATATTTCAATGAAGTAACTGTAGAACTATGCGCGCTAGCGTGAACTAAAACCCAAACCATGAAACAGGAAGAGTGAGGAAGGTCTAAGTAGTTGATTTTAAAATCCTCTACAAAGTCAAGCAGCGACACTTAGAGGGAGGGAGTCTGATGTACGTAATTTATGATTACTAGTAAAATCTACTCTGTAAAGAGAAGACATATGATGAAACAAGATCTTTTTCAATGCCCCAAAGTCCCAATTGGCGTAGAGAACAATGAATTATAGTCGTCAGTGCATCAACTTTTACATTTTAGTTGCAAAGTCGCCCGTATCGTAACTGAGTACAGTGCACGGATGCAAAACTTAATGTACTGTCTAACACAAAAAAGAAAATCACAAAAAAAAAATTACCAGCTTTCACTGAGAGTGATAATAATGTAATAATAAAACATTCTCCCCGTAAGGGCATCTAAGGTTAAGCCTTCAGGTTTCTTTTATATTGACGACCATAAATCTCTCTAGCGTGGCCTACCATAAAACCACGTCAAGAAACAATCTTACTATTTGAATAGGCCGACCAAGTATAGGGCAATCGTGCCTGATATTGGTCCCGTAAATGTCACCTCAGTTGGTTAATCTGTTGGGTAAAGGTTGATTTAGGCCAGTGCCTGAAGTCTACTACTCAACCAAGAAACGTTCTTGTACTAAACGCAATGCGTCAATACGGTATTTGACACGATCAACAATAAATTATTTCATATGCTCGATTAAAACAAAAATTACAAAATATCTCGGAAAATGTATATCCTTTACTCAATTACTAGTTATTACAATTTTTTAATAGATTAAACACAAGAAAAGTGCTCTGAAATGTGACGTCATAAGCCAGTATTTTCATACAAAATTCCGTTTTAAAAGTAACTCATTTGATGTTTTGTCAAATACCCAATTGTCTAGTTTCCTCTCTTGGTAGTCTGATAACTAATGGCATTGCAATCGAACTACTAAAACAATCCCCTTGTCTTACCGAAAAGATTCGCCGGGTTTTACTGATCAATACGTACACAAACTCACGCCCCTATCCCGGAGGGGTAGTCAGAGACCAGGGTTTGCCACTATCCTGACCTCGTCCGCTTCATCAACATTCATTGTTCACTCATCGGCACTACCAACGAAAAAGTTTTATGGGGAAAAAATATCAGTTATTTCATACATTTACATGTCATGTAACTAGTTCTTACAGTGAAAGTTGTTCATATTGGTGAACCCGACCATCTGAGGCAGTATGAGGATGACTGAGGACGAAAAGAAGCAGCGTGCCTTCGGGAAGATGTAGGTATGTCCAGCAGTGGACGAATGCCGATTAATTGATTGAATAGTGGCGTGTAAGCCAACCACTACCACGTTTTCTATCAGACAGGGGGATTTCGTTGCACTCTTTACAGCTGCCATGGGTCAAACCGGTCAATATGAGCAAAATAGCAAGTTAGCGCGTAGTATTGATTACTTCATCGTCATCATCATCATCGGCCTACGCTTGGCCACTGCTGGACTAGACCCGAATAGAAACTGCCTCTCCTACTGCACGCCACTGAGCACGGTCCTCGGCTACTGTCATCCAGCTCTTGCCAATTGATTGATTACTTACCACTGGCATATGGCACTCAAATAGAAATCGTATAAAGAGCATTTCTTGGATTGCCTAAAGAGGAACTCTAAAGCCGAATAGGAGGCGGAATGGTAGAAGCCCAGTATTTACATAATATGTTACTCACATGTTGACCCACGCGCATGACCCCTAAGCGTAGGCTTTCAACTGAGTGTGCGACTAGAAATGATGGACGTGTAACCCTCTCCACTCGTATGTCATCTGAAGTATTGCCCTTATTGCTTACGCAATAAAGTTGGGTATGGGTTGGGTTGAATTACGCGTACAGTGTTGGCTTAATATATCGATGCCTCTTTGAAGGTATCGGACTAATGAAGCCGTTAAATTACCCATTACTCAATGTGAGATACCAATGGCAATTAAAACGTATTTAAAAGCCAGCGTTTAGTGAATAAAGACTCTTAATTTGTATTTCGTGTAAAAAAATTATTGAGCACCTTTGTGACCTTCAAGAGGCATTCAGCAATTGAATGCTATTCATGTAGTTAATGTTTGTTATGATCTTTGGAATTTCTTAGATGTTACTCACAGCTGGTTCGGTAATAAAGTGTATTGTCCCGGCAAAAACTTAAAGGGCTTATCTAATTATGATGTTTTATTTAATGATGGCAAAACCCCTCATGGTCATGAAAGCCACGATGTGGCTTCGGGTTGCTGATGACGATGATTTAATGATATTGTAACGTAATTAATGAATATATCGGTAGTTTAGAACGCCGGCTTCTCATTCGGGAGGTCGTGGGTTCGAATCCCGGCATGTACCAATGACTTTGTTTTCTAAGTTACGTACATTTTTGAAAGTTATAGTAGCAATACCACTCGCTAACCGTGAAGGAAAACATCGTGGGGAAACCTGAGTATTCACACACTTGCAAAAGTACCGAAACGTCGGAAAATTGTAAAATGGAAAAGTAAACGAGTAAATATCCGTTCAAATTCAGTTTTATTAAACTTCTATCTACTCGTCGGAAGGCAATAGACAAGATTGGAAAGGTGACAGAGGGGATCGGCGTAAAATGCAGCGGATTCTATTAATGTGCTGCTTATATACCTAAATACAGTATGGGTAACTCACAATGACGAAGGAGCAAAGCTTTGACATTGTCAGTTATTTATTACGCACGTATACAGTTCCTTACCGTTTGCCACAGAGCTGCCATTATTAGAGTTGTGACAGTTAGTGACCACAGAGAAGCTTTTATAGTATAATGCATAAGTATAAACATAAGCAACCTATATACGTCCCACTGTAGGGCACAGGCCTTCTCTCAGGGAGAGAGTATCACCACGCGTGCCCACCGCGGATTGGCGATTTCAAGCGCTGAGGTATGTGAATAGCTCAGACACTCAGGATTCCTCAAGACGTTTTCCTTCATCGTTAGTTAGCGAGTGGTATTGCTACTATAACTTCACAAATGTACATAACTTAGTAAAGTCACAGGTACATGCCCGCACTGGGAATCGAACCTGGGTCTCTCGCTTCCGAGTCCAATGTTCTACCTACTAGGCTACCACCGCTTTAATATGAATGTTTCTATTGCCACACAGAAAAACCCCACAAAATACGACAAAGCAACGCAATGCGGCCACAAGTTACAACATAAAAAGTTCACTAAAACGCGTATCAACACCGTATTAGTCAAGCAAGTCGTGTCAATCAAGTCTATTTGGTCGAACTAAAAGGGCATGAGCGAAAACTGTAAGGGTATAAGTAAAAATAAACCCCATTTACATCTCTTCTTCAACAATAAAAAAATAAACGAAAATTGATATTTGTATTGGAAGACATTTGTACAATTCTGTTCCAAATAACAATTATTAGAATTATTTTTATCACGTTTTTGTGAAACTTTGGGCACAAAATTTCATTGAAAGGCACCAATTTTTTTATTTAAATTTTTTAAAAACAGATAATTTTGTACCGATTTTATCAATATAATTTGTACGGTAGATGAAAAGCATTCATGTTCTTATATTTTCAAGACAATGTAAGAACATGAATGCCACTTATTTGCCTTTAACATAGAATTATAGAAATGGAAGACAAGGCAAATACGACATTAGACATCAGTGTACTGTCTCTTCGCTTGCACTTCTACGTGCCAATACTGCAGCAGTGGTCGTGATGTAAACGAGACACAAAAAACGCACTTCAAACTTCAAACAGATCGCACGACCAGTCGATTACACGCTCAAATCGGCAGTAAAAGGGCTTTACTGGTTAGAAACTCGGTCAGCGTAGCCTATGCAATGTTGGTTAAAAAATAAACCTAATATTACCTGGAGTATGTACGATTCTCAATGTGTAGTTGAAATTGGAATTGGAAAAAAATATTTATTATATCACATCACATAAAAAAATCATAAAAATGTAATTTAATCTAAACTTAAGATATTGATAAAAAGTAGTTTGTTCAGCAATAACGTTGTGTTGAACACAACGCTGATTTTCGGAAAATCCACGTTAAGTGTTTGATACAATAAGAATTAAACAACAACAATTAGAGTTGGACTTGTCTATAAAATTGAACAAAATACGAATACACTCATGAATTCATTAAATGAAATAATTGACTTAGTTAACAACACACCGACTTTTACAAGCGTGTACTCTGCTCAGTCACGTTACTGGTGATTTGGTGAAACATACAGATTGATCAACTATCAACTATACTTGTATCTGATAGCTGACATGACATGACTGCCTCGTCGGTCTAGCCGTTAAGGCGCTTAGCTACCAAAACAGAGGTCATGGGGTCGATTCCCACTGGGGGCCGCCGTACATTTGCGCAAATGGCCTTAGTCTGGGTGTATTTACATGTTTGTGACGTCCTTGCCTGGTTACCATAGCACAGGGTATGCTAGTTTGGGACGGTCAAGTGATTGTATTGTGTGGAAGTCTGTTATTATTAGGTATAACGTTTACACATCGGAATTTAGACCTTTTTATCGCCGCATAGGGTTGAATCCAGATGGTCCCATCTGCGTCACGATATCAGATATCAGTCATAATATCCATCACGATTGAGAGATTAATCACTTGTAAGTATGAGATAGCCCGGACAAGAGTTTGTTCTCTTCTCGACAAATTCAATGCGCGAATCAAACCAGCGGAATACATCTTGAGTATACCTAAATAAATACGAAGTCGTTTTATCGTTTACATCGTCAAGTAACAGGGCCTCTATTGTGTTAGTGTATTTTAGTGCAATGACAGATTAACGTGTATCGTAACATGTTTTTTTTAAATGCATTGACGTCTAGAAGATTTCACACGTGTGCGCGCGTAGACTTGAAGCAGCAATGAAATGAAAACAAGTTCACGGTATCCAGGCCTCGGGATGTCAACACTAAACCGCAGTTGGAACTAACCCTTACACTAATAGGTCACAACTGATAGTAACCTCACGACTTGTAACCGCAGAAGAAGTTAACAACGACACGAATCTATCAACCGAATGTAATTTGTAATGTAGGAAGTATAGCTTAATATACATAATTATACATTTAAAGGCCCTAATCGCGATTGTATAATTATGAACATCGCCAGTCATTAAAAATTCTCGCTTGGAATACTTTACACTCTAAAACCACAATGTGCACTGCTTGCTAAATCCGTAACCTAACCTGAAAGGAATTTTCGTATGAAATTAATTTTTCAATTATACATTTATTTTTTCATCGTGTAAATTAACATAACCATTAGTATGAAATGCGTCGTAGTAAACCTATATACGTCCCACTACAAGGCACAGGCCTTCTCTTAGACATGCATGAGCTAATTACCACGCGTGCCCACCGTGGTTCGGCAATTTCAAGCGCCGAGGTTTGTGGAACAGCCTGCCTCTGGACATTCGTCAGGCTTCAACCCTGGAGATTTTCAAAAAGAAAGTTCTTTATCACTTCCTTGATCTGCAGAATAGGCAGTAAACGATCACCAGTTATTTTATTTTATTGCTTATTGGTATGTAAGTCGCGTTTAGTAATAGTAATTATCTTCAATATGTATGTACGTATTTTTGTTGTTATTTATATTTATTTATGTACTATCATTTATGTAGGTTTATAATAATTTCTATTATCCCCCCCCACTAAGTCTAAGTTAATGTATTTCCCTAGGTTTACGTAAGTTTATTATTGTATTTAATCTTCTTCTTGCACTACCCGTCGCCAGCCTCTTCAAAACCAAAGGTTTGCTGGAAGAGAATGCTTCTTGCATTAAGCACGCCCTTGTACACTTACAATGTAATTAGTGCAATAAAGAATTAAAATAAACACCGCAGGTTTCCTCACGATATTTTCCTTCACATTTAGCGAGTGGTATTGCCACTACAATGTTACAAATGTACGCAACTTGCAAAACTAAGCCATTGCTACATTTATCGGCCGGGATTCGAACACACGACCTCCCGAAATGTTCTACCGCTGCGTTACACAGCTTGTGTTAATTTACAGGTTAAAAACGTAGTACAAATGTTACAAAAGCAACGCCACCAAGATTTACTACGGCAAGCAATGCTAAACCAGTGTAATAATTAACCAGCAATTAAACAGAAGTGCCTAGTTGTTTAACCAGATAGCTTACCACAATCAATAAGTGGACAAAACCAGTTGCGTGTTTAGCTGGTGGAACGAAAACAATGCGATACCTCACCTAGATTTCCCATTTTCATACAATGAACTAGCCGCAGTTATTACGAGTCTTGCGAACTTGTTGGGATTCCGTTTCAACGTTAAATAACGAGGTGCCGAAAGTCCACTCAGTAGACACTGCAACCCCACATTAGCCGACGTAAAGTTAAACCAAGTATCATCCGTAAATAAGAAAGAAAAAACTCGCTAAAGTTTTTACGATAGACAACAGAACAAGTAGATCGATGAATAGAGGCTGGCCATCCGAAGCTATAAATATTCACCATATTTATGGATTCGAATCATCAGCAGCCTATATACCTCCCATTTTAGGGCACAGGCCTTCTCTCAGGGAGAGAGTTTGGGCTTAATCACCACGCGTGCCCACCGCGGATTGGCGATTTCAAGAGCTGAGGTGTGTGAATCTCAATTTCAAGAGCTCAGGATGTTTTCCTTCAACGTTAGCGAGTGATATTGCTTTGCTACTATAACTTCACAAATGTGAATAACTTCGAATGGCGACCATCAAATCGAAGTCCAACGTTTATCCGTTTGTCCCCAAGCAAGTATGTATATGTGACAGTCGCCAGTAATGCAACTTAGTAGAGTGCACGGATATATTCAGTTGTGAATAAAAAATCTGTAGAAGTATTGCTTCCTACAAATGCACTCTCTAAAACGGGACTTATCGTATATGTGCACTGACCTGACGATTAGCCTTTACCATTGTATTGACCGAAAGAATGCTCTGTGATTGGTTTCATTCTATGCATCCTGAGATTATACTAACTTTGACTGGTCTATTGTATTACAGTGGAGTCTCCACTATTCGGATGGTGAGGTACTGAATCGACCACGCCCCCTCTAGCACAATTTGCAATTTAACGGCTTAACGGATTTATATAAAATTTGGTATGGAGATAGTTTGAGTTCCGGGGAAGTACATAGGATACGTTTCATCCCCGAAATTACTCATTCCATGCGGAGGAAGTCGCGGAGTTATGAATGTCTATGTCTAATTCAAAACAGAACCCTATGATAGTGGACAAAACATTTGAATAACGATTCAATCGAGCACTTCTGTAAAGCTTCTTCAGGAGTTACTTTTTTGTTACCGGGCAGCCATCATTATAAAAAAACAATTCCTACAACAACAACAAATTTAACGGAGCCTTTTTTGCAAGGAGAAGGAAGCAATCAGCGTGTGGGAATAGCTAGATAGAAAGGTGATACTCAAAGATTAAACATTTCCTAAGGCCACACGGAAAGAACATGGGAGTAACGCAATCATGCAGAACTGATCACAATCGCGAATATTTTATCTGTGGTTTGCATCGGTCACAAAGTAATCGTCATTTTTCCATTACTTTGGGATCTTTCCTCTCTATTGTCTATAGCAGAGTTTCTCAAAGTGGGGTACGCGAACCCCTAGGGGTTCGCCATCCAACGGTAGGGGGTTCGCGACAAGATTTACGTAATGGGATTTCACAAAGGGATTTTTCGTACAAATTCTTACAAATCTTCTGAACTATATTTATAGGATAGACCGATTTTCGTTTTTCAAATCTTCTAATTTCTACCAATTTTTATAGTTCATCTACTACTATACTAAAACAAGAGTTGGCAACAGTTACTTACGCATTGTGGGGGGTTAGTGGTTCGCTGTCATTTAGAAACTTCAACAGGGGTACGTAAAGCCATAAGTTTGAGAAACCCTGGTCTATAGTATAGTTTAAGCACATTAAATGTACAGAAGAGCTTACTGAGCAGTTACAAGAATAAATAAAAAATAAAAACCGCGGTGTAGTGTTTCGAAGTCGGTTTTTATTGTTTATTTAAAAAAAATATATTTTTAAATTTTTTGTGGGGGAGCGGGAGAAAAATAAATAAGTCCCTTATAACCATAATTTACCCTACTTAATTCGTTGCTTTAAAATTTGATGTTCTAAATTTCCATCTCCGAAAGTCTTAACCAGAACATTACCAAATTAACTTGGGACTACTTTTACGCTATTTTATGAAACATACGGATGTTACTAAAGGATAGGCCCCATTAGGGCTTATTTAATGCTGTCCATTGAAGAGTTCCGTTCTCCATCTCTGAAAGTCTCCATCGGAATTTCACTAAATTAAAATGGGACCAATGGGACGCTATACCTGTTCGAACAAAAAAAAAATTGTCGAAATCGGTTTATTTGACGGAGTTATGGAGGAACATAGCAAAAAAAAAATACGCGTCGAATTGATAACCTCTTCCCTTTTTGAAGTCTGTTAAAAATAGGCCAAGGCATGTAGAGTAGTTTTATTTGACGATTCCAACATACATTCTTCTGAGGTCATCATTGCGGCAGCTGTAGTTCAAAAGATAGCCGGTGATTTCCAGAGCGTTTCATTCTCACAGGTTTTTCTTTCACTTTACGTTGGTTGCGAAATTGGACTCAAACATCCAAGTGGTAGGTCAGGTTTTCGCTCGTAATATGGGAATATTGTGGTTTGCGTCTCGGTTTCCTAGCGTATGCTCCGACTTCGTGGTCAGTTTCCTAACCACTGCTGCAGCGAACAACATTAACAGTTCGAACAAAAGTTTTATGAAACTGACAACGGAAAACAGAGCTAATATTGGGAAAACCAGAGAGTGTTTACAAATCACGCAAAAAAGACCAAGCATTCATACGCCACTCAAAAACTATTTGCCAACATTCCTACGACGCCATATATGCAAATGTATGTTTACGACCCGGTTAAAACATTTTGCGTGTTCCCGCAAAAAAATACCGCAAATAGAAACCATGAAAAAATGCTTTTAATCACCTTGGCGAGGCAATTAAAGATAGGCACCAGCTGTCATTGATGGCTGTCATATAAGGCAAAGATCGGTCCTATTCAGCCAAGTCATTATCGATATTGAGGCAATATCGATATTAATCTACCCACGAGTTTTGATGAATCGATCTTTCGCATCGCAGATTCGGTGCAAAAAAAATTTGTGTTCTTATTACTACGCTGTGCCTTTATTAATTATAACTATTTACATCACCGTGTTTGCAAATAAAGACTTCAATTGTATCGCCTTCGCAAGAAAAGCATTTAGCTCTTCATACATGAAATTGGATACCTCTCACAGACAGCTCGGAATCGTTAGCTTTGATCAATGAAACATCGGCATCAACAGGGTTGGACCGTTAGTCACACAAAAAGGCTTTTGTGGGTCATCGGCACAGGCCGCGGATGCTGCGCGGGCGCTGTGTAGTGAAACAACAGTGTGTAAGCATCCACGGTTCATTATCACTTTGCTTCAATTTCACTGGCCACATGGGAGGTTCGCTACTTTTTAATAATTTGCTAATTCTACGTTTATTTCTTTTGTTTGGTTTGTTAGTCATGTCAGTAGTTAAACTACTGTGTCTCGATTCTGAGCGTGCGCCCAACGCTCTCACGCGATTGCTTACGTGTTGACACTTTTAATTTTAATTTTTAATCGATTGTTTGGATCGTGGCGTGAAGAATCTTGTTTTGCTAACTGTCGATTGGTTATTGAGAAATTTTCACATTTAATACGCCTATTAATTATGTAGGTGAACGTTAACCTCAATAAAGGGTTTCGTTCGAGACATTAAAACGCGATTCCTAATAAATTTTTACCTAAATGGTTAATCATCGAAGAGTGAAGATCTCATACTGAATTCGAACGATACACAAGTTCGATACTCATCTTATATGGACTTTCTAACAAGAATACAATATCCTTGTTCTAACAATGAGAATACGACAGTGTAACCGTGTATTTTAAAAGTAACGTATGTATATTTTGTTTGTTGAATGTCAAGTACAACATAAACTCGCAAATTTTAAATATTTCGCTTTGTCAGCTCCATAAAATTGGTAGTGAACTCCATCGTGATACCGATTTATATACGCACCATCGCACTACGATTCAAAGGGCCTAAAACAGACATCTCCCCTGATAATCAAATGAACGCCAGGCTGTATCACCAAGATCGCGAGAAAAATAAAAAGCAGAAAGCTGTGAGCGATATTTTTAGAAATAATATGTTGTTTACACAAAATATGCTATTGAGAAATATTCTTTAAAAAGTATTGTCTATACTTTCCTAGTGTTCAAGATAATAAAGCCTAGGGATTACTTGATTACCTATCAAGGGATATCCCTTTCTTTAGTCTTTTCATACAACGCACACCGTTCTAATCGCGCCGATAACCCCGAAACTAAGTTCAATTTTACGAGCATTTGATCCGATCTTTACGATGCGGGGAGATTGATGGACATTGAATAATTATTTACGACAGATACGTCATTTTGGTGCCCCGCTCACGCGTTCCTCGGGAGAAACGAGGTCAGTGGACCGGTCTTGTACGGCCTGGCTAAAGGCCCGGTTACACAGTGCGAGCTGACACGCCCCACTGACACTGGAACGTCTGACACTTTCAGCATGATGAAACATACAGTGAGTCTGGGTGTACTTCCATGTTTGTGATGTGCTTGCCCAGTTACCATAGCACAGGATATTCTAGTTTAGGACTAGGACAAGTGATTGTATTGTGTGGCAATTATTTATATTATTTTATTTATGGTTGACTGATCAGCCAAGGCTACGACTGTGTTAGCAAAATTTCAATTTCGGGTTATTCACCAACTTGACACAAGAGACCGGTCACAGGTGTGTCCAGCTTGTAAAAAATATGTGGACCCGCGTAAAAATCTTGGCTTGTCCAGGTGACGACATAATAAGTGATACTAATTTTGTGTCAAGTTCGTGAATAACCCAAAATTTCAAGGGGACATTTTAACCATGATTTATAACCAGATTCGTATGGTATAAGTTTAAAAAAAACAGCAACATAAAATCACGCCTGTAACCTGGAGGGGTAGGCAGAGACCAGGGCCTGCCATTTTCCACGATCCTGACATATCTCTTATCGCTTCATTAATAATATTTCCACATTTTACAAAGCAATAAGTGAAGGAAAAGAATGCGTTGGTCCAAGCGCGTCATGGTCAGCGCTGGTCAATTATATTGTTCTATCAAAAAGTTAATCTAAACGTTAATTTTTAAATCATTAACATAAACTCACGCCTGTATTCCGGAGGGGTAGGCAGAAACTAGGGTCGGTCACTAGCCACGATCCTGACAGATCTCAATCTATTGATTCTCGCAATGAAAAAAACATTGCCTTAAAATATTGCAAATGATTTGAAATTCACGCTGTAGTATAAGCGTGACTGGTAGAGGCGAGTCATGTTACTCCCATGCGTCATTGGCAGTATCTTCTTACTGTCACGTCAGCAGCTCGAACTGTGTAACCAAGGCTTAACGTCCCAGGCTATGGCAGAGGCATACATACAGACATACAAGAAGATCTGGCACGCCTCGCTACACCTTTAAGATGTCGCCGGTGTCAGGCCGAAACTGGAATAACCACTCGGAGCAGATTTTGAAACGATTTAACGGAGTTACAAATTAAAGGGTCTAATCGCGATTATTTATCAGGTAAAAATAATTGACTGTACTCGCCACTTTAATCTACCCTTGACTACGGCAGCTGCAACGTTGCCGAAACGTCGGGTATTAAGGTAATTAAATTTTACATAATAAAAAATCGCGACTAGACCCGTTTCATATATTATGACTATGTATGAGCGTCGCGAGTCATTTAAAATACTGATTTAACAGTAAGCTAATGTTTTAGAAGTATCTTATAGCCGTATCGTATAAACGATCTTACGATTTACAGTTCTTCCATGTAATTTATGTCTGTCAATTTATGTTTATAAACAAATTTAATTAATGTTATTTATGTTTATAAATTTTACAGATCTTCCATGTAAGTTTTGGTTTGGTAGGCTTTGCTTGAATATGGGAAACGAACATCAGTAGGCAAAATATGTTCAAAAAGCTGTACAGCTACGGCATTTATTCTGTATCATAAAATAATTCCTGAAACGAAAGTGAAACTAAGGCTACGTGCATTTACTATTATAAGTATCTATGGAATTACTCCTGAAACGTAACTGAAACCGAGTCTCAGTGTATTTACTAACATTCCTGGTTACGATAGCACAGAGTATTCTAGTTTGGGACCAGGAGTTGTGATTGTGTTCTGTAGGAGTTATTTATTTTATTGTTTTCAGTTAATATCGTACACATATAAACACAGGCAGTTTATGTACGTCCCACTGCTGTGCACTTCTTCTTCCAGAGAGATGGCATGGCCCGAGTTAATTCCGTATGGGAAAAGGTAATACATGCATAAAAATCTTTCAAAGCACTACTAAATACACCTACTAAACACACGAACGTCAGAACCAACACGAACAAATGCTTGACAACTCTTGCGCACCCTTGGGTGGGCAGGACACGATCGAGTCAGTCACAACGCGATGACGTATGACCACACGACAGTCGACAACTGTACACGCGCGACGATGTTGGCACAGTGTACCTGGTGATGGAAGCTCGGGTCCGTAACAATCGTATACTAACTCGTACGTACCGTGAAACCTATGGTGAAACAAGGTAATTAGAAACTGGAGTACGAATATTTCTATACTAAAAAACTGGAAAAAGGTTTAGTTGAAAGTTCAGTTCGGCGACGTCTCAGGGTCTGACCGAAATATATGAAATTGATGACAAAAATCTTTTATCCACTTTTTGTTTATATTCATACTAGTTTATAACCTGGTTTGACAGTAATGCCGGCCACATACAGTCTTTCGGAATTTCGATTCGGGTTACCGAACGCAGTAAATTCGTACAAGCCTATGGACCTATCGCATACTTAAAATTCCGAACGGAAAACTGCAGGATGTATGTGGCAGGTATAGGTTTGTATGAATTACCTGCGTTCGGAATCCCGAACCTATACCTGCCACACGACGGTCAGCGCTGACCGTCGGTCGAGCACTGTGACTGTTTCCAGCCTAAGTATTCACTAAAAACGGATGCAACGAAAAAAAAGTACATGTACAACGTCATTGAAACGTCTATCACAGTATATTTATGTAGTTTTATGTATGTCATATTAATTCCAGCAGGCCTATACTTATGTTTATGTTATAGTCTATTTTATTTTATTCTATTAAACTTGTAAAAACTACCGTATCGATATAATATCTGTAATAATATTTTAATAATATTGTATGTAGGTTTATTTTATTATTTGAAATAACAGACTTGAGCGATATTATAGTTTGCTGTATGCGTGTTTAACATTTATTTTATTACTGTACAAACACTATGTTGTCATCTATTTAAGTTCACCCTGAATGGACCACTGTGCCCCAAGATACAATTTAATTTAGTTTGGGGCTCAGAGTTACTTAAAATGTTGTTAATTTTTGTTCAGCTCATTAAACATTTTTCATTTTCATCGAAAATAAAAGTTGACCGTGTGATAAATCGACCGACTTATGAAATTTAGTGCTCTAAAAAATTGGTACTGTTGCTATGTCTTGTCATCATCGCATAACTTGTCATCTTCCTCAGATCGCAATGGCAAGGGCCAGCCGGTAGAGTTTATTCCTGCTCGTATTTTTATGCAACATTACACAAATCAATCCATTTTCAACGATCAGATCACATTGTTTTTAGTTTGCTTTCCCCAGCAACGAAAACTTTTTACGCATGAAAAAGCGTTCAAATTAATACAGTTCAAAGACAGTTTTATCAAACGTCTAACTCACCAATCATATTTATAGCTAATAGAGTGTATAAGATAGGTAATAATTTGTAACATCGCGAAAGAGGGCTTCATGATCGTGGCAAGTGGCAAAACCGGGTGGTTATGCAATTTGTAAGTTTTAGCGTTTAAACTCTGCGACCGAATTCTAGGACGACATTGGCACAAACAGACCGATTCTTCTGCAAATTGTAGTCTACTTACTTAGCCATGAAAGTTCTCGTTAAAACAATAGTTTCCTGCGCAAAGACAACTTGTAGCTCGAGGGAGACTGGGAAGTCTTTACAAAGTGAGCTAGTAAATGGCCCGTCGAATAGGGACTTTAGTACTGGGACGAGCTCCGTGACTTTATAAATGGTCAAGCCAACTTTGGCAGACAAGGTATGGGTATAGCGGTTGTCACATTCGCAACTGCTCGAGGATCCCTTTGTAAATAAAATGTTAGAAGTGCGGTTTTTTTTACATTAACGCAAACAAAAAGAAATTTTAGCTGATCTATTTTTTTAATAAACCACTTCCAAGAAGCCAAGTTTAAACAACTATTATTTTAGCCGTTGTTACTAAAATTTGTAAATAAACTGTTAGAAGTGCGGTTTTTTTACATTAACGCAAAATTAAAAATAAATCCATTTTTTTTAGCTTCATTCAGGTACGAAACCCTAAAAAAGAATAATTGTTTAAACTTTGCTTTTTGGAAGTGGTTTAATTGTCAATATTAAAGGAACAGATCAGCTAAAAAAATGATTTTTTTTTATTTTATAAACCTCAAAAGAAAAACGGAACCCTTATAGGATCACTTCTGTCCGTCTGTCTGTCAAGACAATTTGTCTCGGGAACGCGTGCAGGTATCGGATTGAAATTAAAACCATATAGTCAGGTCTACAGACCCTTCAAGCTATTAAAAAAGTCAAACTTCTAAGTTGACGTAAGAAACAGTTACGGCTGTTTAAGCCGCAAAAGGCGTATATTTCGACACTCTCGAGGGTATCAAAATTTATAGGGTACTTTCTGTTGACCTAAAACTATTAAATTTGGCACGTTATAACGTCGTATTCTACGAGTACAGTAAAAAATCTGAAAACTATACATTTATAATTAAATCATAAAAAAAATATCTTTAAAGTTCGGGGGAAAGCTCGGAAAAACTGCGAAACTCTCTCTATTCCCGAACTTTTTATATTACGTCAGTACCAACAAATTTGTACGGAACCTTCAGTGGGCGAGTCCGACTAACACTTGTGCGGTTTTCTTATTTTTATCTTACGTTGTCGGGCTCCAATGTTATTCCAAAATTAAATTCATAAGAAAAATCAAATGTTGGAAAAAGAAAACGGGTAAAATAATCCACTTAAAACTAAATATTAGGGGTTAAAGTATGAAATTGCCGTTTTATTGCAATAGGTTCTTTGAATTGACATAGAATCTTCATGGTTTGAGGTTTTCGAATGAAACTTTTTTCAAATGGTTTCCATGATGTTCTTTTTTTAAAAAATGTGAAACATTTGAATATCGACTTTCAATTGTTTTTGTTATTAAATTTAGACAAGAAAGATGGATACTGCGAAAATTCGAGTGATTATGAGGCACCCATTTTTCGTATTTTTTTATTTTATTGATTTGACGCAAGTGATTGACTCACTTGTGGGTAAGGTAACGTTAAACCATGCCGCTAATTCCTGGGTAGTTTGACTAGGGTCGGCTTCCACTATCTCTCTTAATTCATCGTTATTCACCTGTGTGGGCGGTCTTCCTCGTGGCTCGTTCTTTAAGTCGAAATTTCCATCACGAAAGCGTTTAAACCAAAATCGCACGGTGCGTTCATTAGTAGACCCCTCTCCAAACGCAGCATTGATATTGCGGGCTGTTTCTGCCGCGTTAGTTCCGCGTCGGAACTCGTATTCAAAAATCACTCGAATTTTCGCAGTATCCATCTTTCTTGTCTAAATTGAATAACAAAAACATTTGAAAGTCGATATTCAAATGTTTCACATTTTTTAAAAAAAGAACATCATAGAAACCATTTGAAAAAAGTTTCATTCGAAAACCTCAAACCATGAAGATTCTATGTCAATTCAAAGAACCTATTGCAATAAAACGGCAATTTCATACTTTAACCACTATTACCATTGGAAACTATCGAATGAAGTTTCGAATCACCTTATACTAAAAATTCTGCCCTTTCTGTAACACTCAGCACCTAATAACCAGTTTACACGTGGCAAAACATCACGTATGTTAACTAACAACAGTTACAAAAGAGCTAGGATGTTACAAGTTAACGAATAAGTGAACAAGTGAAATAGAATCTTTTTTTCTGTTTAGTACCAACGCCCTCCACACCGAGCAGTGGACTTGTACTTATGAGTATTTGTACGAAGGTACTTAACTAAATTGCATATGAACGCCAGAACACTTAAATTAAGTTAAAATGTAACACTTAACACATGGGTACACTAAGCATAGAAATGGTCGTGTATGCCGTGTCTACTGTTGAATTTTAAATAAATATTTCCCATTTCGCAATATCAATCCTGCAATGTAAATCACACCACATGCTGCGAATAAGCCTGGACGTATTAGTAAGCAAAGTATGTCCATTAGGTAACGCAACGCAAGTTAATTAAGTGGTTCTAAAAATGTCAAAGTGTCCGTAATTACTTCCTGCCGCGCCATTTCAAAGAATTCTCTAGGAAAAAATCGTGCCCGGTTCGGTGTTGCTGCAATTTTCGGACCACAATATTGTGGATAACGGCTCCGGTTATTATTGGAGGTCCATTCAAGCTGTGATTCGATTAAAGTACAGATTACAGTCCGCAATGACGACATCGGGCTCATTGACGTTACCAAAAGTAAGAATTACGAGTTAATCCAACGGTATTCTGTATGTGACTGGACAACGAAACGATAAGCCTCCGAAAAATCTGGTCCGAATATGACTTACGAAATCATAGAGAAATTAACTATTCAAATTGATGTTACTGGTCTGGATGAATTGGAACACCTCTCTGCCACTATTCTGTAACTTTGATGACTTAACTGCCCGGCACAAGCTTCGGCAAACAGATCCCCGTCTGTTCTGATGGCGCACTTCGTGTGGACGAGGTTCGCATTTACAATCTACTAAATGCTAAGCCGGAACTTCAAGCAATGTTTACGACAAAAAACGCACAGCCAACGAACCTATTCTAATAACCTCGCACGAACAGCGATGCAGTACCCAAGCGATGTGTCAAAGAACGTCTATGAGAAACATCAATAGGCAGCTTCATTGTGTAGGCCTGATCGATTTCACGACTCGATCCGATGTGCAACGTTGATCGGCGTCCCCGATTCGACGACAATAAAGTAATCGGTGGCGCACCATTAAGACGTTGCCAGTGGCAACGGTTATCGAAACACGACAATGGCACGCTTTGTGCATGAATTTTGCGCCCCAGTCGCAGTATAGAAGCGGAGAATGCTGCGAGACTACTCACAAAAGTTCGGTGGTACACGTAGCCGCGTAAGCAACAGCCACACATTACAATCTCTTGTCGCGATCCCAAAATAGGTAGGATCCTTATTAGGATCACGAAAAGTGATACAAGGCACATTTAGTGTCGTCACAGTGGAATAAAAAAAGACTGATTATGGATTTGTCGGCAAGGAATAAACAAATATTATGTATTTGACGTTTGGAAATAGGTTGAATATTTGTGTAATAAGGCTTGTGTAAAGCAAACCTACTGCATCTTTCTCTTGACTCTGAATACCAGAGAACAGTCTGATACACGCCAAGGATTCTTTTATTCCACTATCTCGCTTATGCTACCTGGCAATAAGAGCTACTGAGACGTTACCATGACTGTAGTCTGACCGTAACAACCAGGGCCTCGATTCTGTTAGTGTATTGTAGTATAATGACAGATAGAGTGCCGGGTCACGTGACGTGTTTTTTCATACCATTGACGCCTAGAAGGTTTGACACGCGTGCCCGCGTAGACTTAAAGCAGCCAGGGAAATAAAATCGCCATGTTCATGCAGTTGTCATGATACTACAATGCATTAACAGAATCTAGGCCCTGAGCGCTCAATGCTATCTAATTTGCCAAGGCACAAAATGCCGTGCGTCAATCTGATTACGAAACCCTTCCCGGTTTGCGGACAAAAAGTCGCATAAACCACGCATTACGGTGTGTTTGTTCAAGCTCCATCGATTTGTAGGCTTTTTGCCGGGAAGTGAGATTAAGACCTGTTTGCGTAGTCCTGCCAAGTGATCGTGTGTGGTCGATTATCCAGTCAACGAATAAAGCTCTCTACAAAGTACTTATAGAGACCTAGTAGGGATTTGTGGATTTTTTATTACAAATAAAATTGCGTAACCACTGTGGATTTATTTATCAAAATTTCACAAATTCCCATCAGTGCGAACTATCAGTAGAAATTTGTGGTATGACACTTTTATTTTTATTCAGTGAAAAATCAAACGACAGGATGTGATGACATGTGACATTGCAATTGAACAACACCAAACTCACGTTACCTTCGTATTGGAAGCAAGGCTTCCTTCTCGGTAAAAGACCTATTGGTATCTAAGCAGTGTTTTTCTTTAGCTAGTCTTACGCCACGGTATCGGCGAAAGAAGATTGATTTGTGCAGTCAACAGGTGTCCAGATCGAATTGGAAACAATAAGTTAATTATATAGACTAGGATTTGCAAGACCCTACTGCGGACAATAGAAAGCTCTACTGGCACTGAACCAATCGAGTAAGAAATGCACTAAAGCTCGTCACAAGCGGACGCTATACAATAGAGCGCGGCATGGCATATCTTTCATACAAAATCAAAAAGCCCACGCACGAGCGCCATACTATACGACTTGAAGTTTCAAATTCTCATTTTATTTTTGACGTGAAACGTCTTTCAGTTCGGTAGTAGGTGGTCACTTGCTAAAACCGCATGCAACAAAAACATGTCGCCCCGGCGAGGGCTGTAACTCTGTAACTAACTGTCGTGTGCATTCATTTATAAATCATTGAGGAGAGCAAAATAGCCATTACTCAGATCCTCTTGACTTGTGCCGCTAGATGGCGCCAGTGCCGCGTAACACATTGCGCAGTTTGAGCTTAAAAAATAACGCTTACTTATACACGTTTCACGTTAAACCAACGGCCGGGTAACCCGCTTTTTAGGGTTCCGTAGTCTGACAAGGAACCCTCATAGTTTCACCATGTCCGTCTGTCTGTCTGTCCGTCCGCGGCCTATCGCAAAGACCGGTGGTACTAGAAAGCTGTAATTTGGTATGTGTATAATACAATTTTTTCACGCCGACAACATTTTTTACTGTACCTCATCATGTGCGGCATCGTTGAATTAGTCGTTGAAAAATGTGGGTGTAGGAAGACCATCTTTGATTTAGGGTTCCGTTTACGAAATATAAACTTTAAAGCGCAACTTTTTGTCCGAGTAGGGCCCCCTCCCCCTCTCCTGGTTAAACGGTTGATTGCAGAAACGTGAAAACAATTCAGGGTCGTAGTACATATTATGAACTTAAAAGGAAAAGTATCACGGCTAAGTAGGCTTTACTAGTTAACGAGTAATAGGCAACCAACTTATAAAAAGCAGATAAAAAACCTCTTTCTACGGAACCATACATTGCACGTGGCCTGACACGCACTTGGCCGGTTTCAATTTTTCAATCTTGACGCGGTGCATATTTTGAGATTACTGAAGTAACGGGTTATTTCAATAACACTTTGTATAGTACCTTCGGCATATATTTAACACCAAACTACATCCGAGTGTAACTCTAATTAGCTCTGCTCTCTAACAGCTGCCAGTTGGCTGCATACAGAAAAAAACCGGCCAAGTGCGAGTCGGACTCGCGCACCGAGGATTCGGTACTTGCTCATCACGCCAAGTTTGATGCCTGTATTACCGTTTTTACGATAGAGCATAAGCAAAAAAAACACGTTTGTTATATATATGGAGACCCCCCTTATTTTTTATTATTTTTTAAATTTTTTTATTTGTTAGGTAATCCGCCGTAATAACACAATCTATGAAAATTTGAAATGGCTACCTATTACGGTTCCAAAGAATTCTTTAAAGATCGGACGGACGGACGGACAGACAGACAGCGTAGGCAGATTAATAGAGTCCCGTTTAGCGCCCTTTGAACCCTAAAAACAACAGACAGCTGTAAAAATGTACGACAAAATCGAAACTGCAGTCAATAACCCCGGTGTTATTGACTGCAGCGTTGATTTTGCAAGTTTTCTTCTGTGGCTGTCAAATCTCGAAATGTCATATTTCGTAACATGAGCGTTCTAAATTGAGCAGCGTTTTCACAAAACGATACATTTGAAAAAGTTATTTTTTTCAATAGAAGGTTTTATGTGTTTATTGCTCTATGGGTATGAAATTTTAATAAATGTAAGGGTATATTTTGTTGGTATTTTACTTCATTATTGTTTACTTACTTATAAAATATAATAAGCTATATAACTTAAGGAAATAAGGAGATCACAAAACTACGACTTTTTTAAATTTGGTACATCTTCTGTTGATGTCTCGGTTTGATAAAACCCCCATACAAATAGTTTATATTCCGAGCCATGTTATATTACAGGTTCTTCGTCATCTTAGTTTCGTCGAATATTGTCATCGTCACAACCAGAACCCTGGAGCACATCTGCATAAAATGCCTGAGCATCAGGGTCATCAGAAATGTCACAAAATTTTAGCAGATTTTCCATGTCTTCTTTCTTCTTTGATGAGATCATATGTATCGCTTATAGAAAATTCGTTAGTACTATCATGTTCAGCTATAGACAGAGAGTTCGAAACAGCAAAAAAAATAATTTGAGTTTTTGTTTGTTGTATCGCTTTGTGAAAACGCTCCTCAATTAGATTGATTAAAAATAAACACAATCTGCATTGTCTTGCTTTGTTTGTTTACATTTTTTTCTCGAGGGTATAGACAGGTTTATATTTGGTATTTCCTAAACCTCCCTCCGGTACTTTGACAATTTATATTGTTGTAACCTTAAAGACCTAACCAAACAGGGGATTTAACCTTACCCAAATAGGGGATGTATTAGCAAAGGGCAAGATAAAAAGTACCCGAAACCGGCGTGCGTGCATGCAACGACTAATGAATGTTGAGGAAGCGAAATTGATCTGTCAGGATCGTGGCAAGTGGCAGTACCTGGTCTCCGCCTACCCCTCTGGGATATAGGATATGTACGTAAGTATGTGTAACCTTATAGACTGATTTGTAATTTTAGTCTTTCATGTACATTTACATATTATTCACTGCTATTGTTCTTCACACATGAACAATGCAAATAGGTATTATCGTTTGTTTGCACAACATAGAGGTACCTATCAACATAGAAAAAAATAGGTGATGTTTGCGTACATTTCGTCTCCACAATAGGAATATTATTCTCATGACCGTTATGTTTGCTCATCGAGACACAGTGACACAATGGGTTCAGACGACAGGTTTAGACGTTCAGTTCAGTACCCACAGAAGCTCTAATCGCTAGTGAATAAGTGATAATATCGAACAAATCTTCTGTGGATCTGTCGTTAAGAAAATTGGTGTCACATACACAATACCTTTTTACTGAAAGCCACAAAGTGAATTTTACTTCGTTTTTTTTAAGTTCAATCTTGAAAATGCCTATAAAAATGTATTATCATCATCAGCCATTTGACGCCCACTACAGGACATAGGCCTCCCTAGTGGTTTTCATAACCATGAAGGGGTTTTGCCATAATCGCCACGCTTAGCAGGCGGGATGGCGATCGCCGTATGCGGTTGGAATCTCAGGAAGCCGCTGCTGCCCGTATACTAATAATTGATTTCCTCCTTCGCCTTCTACGAAATCCACGGAAGGAAATGGAGTGACGCTATTCTTAATCCGGTGCCACACGGAACGAAAAAAAATTTACTTAAGGTCTATTCACATTACCCTTGGCCGGGGCGTACAGGCGCAACGATATCAATCTAAAATAAGGGGACTACAGTGTTCTCTATCTATCTACCAATCCCGTATTACACGCTCCGACGCCCGGCTGTCGGCCGCGACAGGGCCGGACTTTAATTTGCTCTATCCGAATAATAAAATCTTATGTCTGTCTTTGCATACGAGAGCAAAAGCAGACATAATACTTTTAGTAATTAAAGGCCGGGGCCGGACAAAACTTTAATTTTCTCAAATAAAGCCCAGTCCCGCCCCGTGCCAATAGAGTGATTAATTTATGTTGATATCAATGCCCCCGTGAAATGTTCCGTGTGGTGCCGGATTAAGAATAGCGTTACTTTATTTGCTTCCGTAGATGTCGTAGAAAGCGACTAAGGAAATCAATTACCAAGGAGACGGGCAGCAGCGTCTTCCTGAGATTTCAACCGCATACTGCGATCGCCAACCCGCCTGCCAAGCGTGGCGATTATGGCAAAACCCCTCACTGTTATGAAAACCACGAAGGAGGCCAATGTCCTGCAGTGGGCGTCGAATGGCTGATGATGATGATGACAATGCCCCCCTACATTGGCCCGAGCCAGGTCTAATGTAGAGAGATCTTTACAGTCGAACGTTCTACTTGTCTTGATTCTCAACTATTCTTCTGACACTTTTCATTTCGCACATGCCGTACAGTTACAAATTACAATGTAGCCGACAAACTCACACACTCCACACTATTTAACCGGGCTTAGCTTAGAATGGAATATCTTACTTAGTCTACGGCCCGAAGGCGTAGAGGGCCCACTTAACCCCAGTGTCGATGACTCAAATTGTCTGGTACACGATTCTATAGTGGAACTAGTTAAGTATGCCGATCGGACATCTTAGGGCAGTGTTGCCTAAGCTGAAGCCGGCGGATCCGGGAGGAGTCCAATGAGCAACGTCTTTAGAAAATAGGGCCTCTTAAGGATTTGATGGCGGGATGCCTACAGTCGAACTTAGATGCAGAGAACTTTTCATTTATAGCCAAGATAACTTTATCTGGAGTAAAGTGAAAATTTGCCTAGACCCCCTCCTAACATGACAGACGTAAACTCCGCTTTAGTCTGCGCTCGCTCAAGTGATATCTTTATGGCAAGTGCAGATAAAGTCTCTGGCTAGTGCAGACAACAATGTATAACTCTGCGGCAAGCGCTGACAAAAGTGACATTAGCGCGGCATGGACACACCTAAAGTGAGTTAATTAATTGTACTCTATAAATGTACTTTAGTGATTCTAATATTTTTTATGTTCAAGTTTGTCAATTCTGTTTTTTCTCCATAAATAAAATAAAATAAACTCCGTCAAGTGCAGACATAATATTATATGATATCTTTGCGGAACGCGCATAATACAAAAAAAAAGTTATATCCTTGCAGCAAGCGTAGACTTGGGTAACGCTTGTCGTATTAAGACTGCTCTCCCTCAATAATTCGTGTGCCTGTACGCACACTTACTAACTCGGTGTCGATCAGACGTGTCAAAAGTCAAATAGAAAGTTTGTACTTCGTAACAGCAATCAGCCCTCACGCGGGTCGCCGTAGGTCTACGAACAGAGATTGGAGGAAATTGCCTCGAAATATTTATTCAAGCCTATGGAGATTTTCAACAAGGATGACTAAAGTTATATTATTTTCAATTGAGGCCGTCAGCGCAAACGTGGCCTAACCCACAATTTTTCATATTTGTACTTATCTATAGCAATTTATTTGTAACATAATAAATGATGCAAAACCGGCCTATCCCTAGTTTCACCCATCGATAACAGATGGCGTTGTAAACATTCTTTTTGCGCGTATTGTTTTTGCCAACAAAGCAGACTATGTATTCAATTTAAATTCATGAAAATTTATACCTCATTATCTCCACACTAACTATGTTAAGCTTAGGCCACTTTTGCACTGACGGCGTCAATTTTCTTGATTTGTTGAATAATAGGATATTTAAATTTGCTAAAGCACTGTTGAAGCAAAGACCGTTCCATATACGTATTCGTATATCAACGCATAGGTTGTAGGATTTCGTGTGTGTTGTCCTTGGTCCTGTTTTACCATAACAATCAGTAATTAGCCTTGTTTTGGACAAGCTCTTGTGGCTGTTATTATCCTCTGCTCCAAAGAGTCAATTTACTCTCCGGAATTCAAAACAATACTTCAGTAACATTTTTGTACTAGCTAAGATTCTGATTCGATTTCCGTTAAGTCATTTTGCGTCCACCCACGGCCAGAGTACACTGCAGCGCGAAAATAGCCGAGCACAAATACCTACCTTCCATATGCTCGAGGTAGTTAAGAGCAGAGCCCGAGTGGTTTGCACAGGACTGCGTGCTTGCCAAATTTAACAATTCGGCTAGGCAACAAAACCTTGTGAATTATGTATAGCTGCAAGCTCATATAGCCACTAGTTCTATTATCACCATTGTCAATACTAGTGTCCTATGCATGTACCTTGAAATAAATTTCGAAAATAGCGACAAGCTCGTGTTTGTCTGTCAGCAGTATTGCTGCTTATGTCTGTGGTGTGATCGTTCATCGAAAAAGTTCATATTATTTACTGCAGTAATAATATGGAATGGTATTGTAAACATATTTCAAACTTCATGATGCCCATTAGGGCATAGCAATTTTTAGGTACATGCTTAAAATTTTGATAAATGAGTAGAATAAGTAATAAAAATAATAAAGTAAAATTATTACACTTTAAGGAAATAATATTTTCTTCTTATTTGTTTAAGTTTCGTCAGTAAAGCTGGGTAACTTCATCAGGTTAGTCATGCAATTCATGCATGATATCACATCTCACATGTACTTAGCCCAACTATGAAGCTAGCTGCAAAGAATTAGGTCTAGCACACTTATGAGACCACAGACAAATCCTATCAAAATCAGACCTACATCGAAGCTCTTCTCCCCGTGCAACAATTAATCATCAATCAAGTAATCAAGATGGAATTAGTATCAGCAAAGGCATGTTTAGACTGGCTAGAGCGCGCATTCCTGTCAGCATATTACCTTCGTCGAGACGAGAAACGGGCTTAGGCAGCCATTAGCATGGTGCCGGGATTACATTGCGCGCATTGTAACCGGAGTGAAGAAGGAAGCGTAAGAAGTGCATTGGTGTGAACGTATAACAGCTTTAAATGCTTTTAGATGCATTGAAAATACAAACAAAATGTACTGTAGTGACCATTATTGTGTCGGTTTGTCAGTCTATTTTTTGTCTTTCATCATCATCATCATCAGCCATTCGACGCCCACTGCAGGATACAGGCCTCCTTCGTGGTTTTCATAACCATGAGGGGTTTTGCCATAATCGCAGTATGCGGTTGGAATCTCAGGAAGACGCTGCTGCCCGTCTCCTGGATATTGATTTCCTTAGTCGCCTTCAACGACATCCACGGAAGGAAATGGAGTGACGCTATTCGTAATCCGGCGCCACACGGATTTTTGTCTTTGTTCGCGTAGTAATCGGACTAACTTATAGCCTATGTCCATCCTGAAGGTATTCTCAATACTCGTGAAAGAAGTTTTGAAATCGGATAAGTAGTTTCGGAGATTACCCCTTACAAGGATATTAAATATAAAAAATCCTGTATGCACTTACTGGAAACGAAATTTCCACGCGTTTATTGTTTATGGCTTGAGCGACCAATTTAGAACCAATCCGCCTATTTACTCATGCCCACTGCCCCCAATGACGTTAGCGAACACAACTAAATGACTAAACATAGGTCGAACTCAGATAGGTCCAGTCGCTTCCTCACAGGCTAAATTCAGCTAACATTCGCTTGATTGCAATAAAGAAAGCGCATAGACTTATGGTTGCATAAAGATCCGATTGCTCAATAAAAGAAGCAGAAATAAAATAACTACTGTCGGCACAAGAAACTAAACTGAATGTAAATGGGGCGTAATATGCTAGCGCGAGGGAAGCGCGCGCAGGTGAGTTCTAACGGCACTGCGAATGCCCCTATCGGAGACACATCTTCGCGAAACCACATTCCAATTTGAACCCTATTGCTTTACCAATTTTAGTGCTTTTCCATGTTAATGAAGCAGACAGATAAGTATATTTTCTACTTGTTTGTGTTGCCAGACAGCCCGCCGAGGCCCACGTCAAACAGATTAACGCGTTACTATAAATTGTTGGTTTATTAACTTTGATGGGTCTTCTTGGTTCAAATTGATTTCCTGCAACGTATGGACGGAATCGAAAAGGAAACGGAAGGTCAATCTATTGACCTTACGAGAATCTATGGATCTTGCCCATCGAAACCACTTCTGTGGACTGTTTCACAACAGTGTCGCTCCTGATTTCCGAGATTTAGGGCGCGTTTCCACTGACGCGGAGCTGGGTGGAGTGGAGTGGGCGGACCGTGAATTAGCCAATCATAGTGCTGCAAATCTCCACTCCGCATCAGTGGAAACAGTGTAAGTGGAGCGGAGCAGATTTTCAAATAAAATATATGAACACGCGGCCCGAGTCGAGCAGGCTGTGGTGCCGAGCGGAGGGCACGAAGCGGAGGGTAGCTGGACAGTGCGGCGCGGCGGGTGGGGTAGACTTGTCAGGACAAGACTAGTAGCTGAATTTTGTTAAGTTAGCGATAATATTATTACGCCATAAACTTCACACGTCATCGACATTGTAAGTGAATCTAATTGAAAGTGTCAAAAAGTGGGTGAGAAGCTAGTTTATTACGACTGACAAGATACAAGTGCAATGAAACCAAAGATGCGTGCTTCTCCGCTCCACTCCGCCCAGCTCCGCGTCAGTGTAAACGCACCCTAAGTACCTATATTTCACTCGTCATAAAATATCACTATTACCACCGAATAAATGTTCCAATTTTACTCTCAATAACATACACGTTACGTAAGCTACAATTCCATTCGAGAACGGTAATAGTAAGTTTTACTAGTGATCTCGAAAGCGAAGGCGAGTTTACGATGTTACGACTATTACAGCCATTACGAGCATGTCACAGTCATGACTTTAACATAACGTCAACCATGACTTTTAAACCGCCATAAGCCGTCAAATAGAGCCTTCTCATCACGATGGTGTTGAAACTACGGAAATTGTCGCTACAAACTTATAGCGACTTCAAATTCAGTCCGATTTACATATTTTGAGATTCGTCACAGTTAGAAATCGGGACGCTCACTAAAGGCTGGCGCATCCACTTGATGCTTAGGTCACGATCTCTAGCAAGTCAATCCTGTATCAGTGCTGTGACATGCCGAGAGTCAAAGGGCATACTCAGGTGGCGAATGTAGAGAGTTGAGACATCGATCGATGCTACTTGCTCTGCTCGGCACGGTGATTGGGACAAAATATTAAAGCATCTCTTTGAAAGCTGATACTCCACGCAGGAATAGGACGTTGCTAGGCAACGACATAGTACGTCACGCTTGAATTGGATTTTATTGTATTTATTGTGCGACAGTTGTTATGATAGTGTTAAATACCGTGGGAAGACTACATTCCGCAAAAGATGTATTGTCGTTATGGGAATTAGTGATGTTAAGAGTAACTATTGGAATGTGGGATGGATTCTTTTTGCAACAAAATACCTGAACCAGCTATTTCAGCGCAGCGTAGAAATATGAATCTGAAGTACTACCTACTATAGAATAAGAAACCAACAAAGAGGAGCAAAACCGAAATGTATCACCTGGCGCGAGCAGGTTGAACAGTGAATGGGCGTGCATGAGTTTATGTAGACGAGGCCCGGCGCAGCGCGCCGCGGGAAGCGCCCGGCGTAAAATATACGATGCTTCAGACGCGAAAATCGCGATGCAGAATTTAGTATCCACTGCGGATACATAGACTGGAAGTGACCAAAGGATACGCATTAAACCAGATCAGGAATGAAGCGTAAGCGTGATTAGATAAAAGTGTTCAGGTGCTCACGCACATGAATCCGTGGAGATAGTGGCGGCTGATTAGAATTAATTGGTGGCTAAAACTGAACAAGTGCGAGTCGGTCTCGCCCACTGATGGTTCCGTACAAATTTGTAGGTACATACTTACATAATATTGTAAATAGTTCAGATATCGAGTCTCGCATTTTTTTCCGAGCTTTTCCCAAACTAATTTTAGTATGATTTTTGTATGATTTAATTACAAATGTAAAGTTTTCAGATTTTTCCTTGTACTTGTGGTATAAGACGATGTTACTTTCCAAAGAGCTACGAAGATTTTTGTATGGGGCCTGGCATAGTTCATAGTGGCGCCCTCTATATTTTTTTCAATATCGTGGAGCATGATGAAACCTAGCTAGATCGATAGAGGACAAAAAAGTAAACAAGAAATTATTAAGGTCACCATGTCCTAAAGTGGCACGTTTAGGAGTTATTGAGCTTTGAAGTTTGTATGAGATTTTTATAAAACTTAACTTTTGAATCATTTTTCACTAAATACTGGACTATATGCTTGGCACCTGTGACTCGTTGCCGATTCTTGACTAAATTGCTAAATAAGTCGTAAAAAAAACACCCAGTTTATTATAGATACCGTATATTAAGGCACCCGAGCGTAGCGAGGATGCTTACAATGCGAGGGTATTACGGGAGCTTTTCATCATCATCATCATCATCAGCCTATGCTTGTCCACTACTGGACATAGGCCTCTCCTATAGCACGCCACTGAGCACGGTCCTCGGCTACTCTCATCCAACTCTTGCCAGCCGCCCTGCGAAGATCATCGCTCCACCGAGTCTGAGGACGTCCCACACTACGTTTACCGATCCGCGGTCTCCACTCGAGAACTCGTCTACCCCATCGGTTATCAGTTCTTCGGATAATATGGCCGGCCCACTGCCACTTCAGCATGCTAATTCGGTGGGCTATGTCGGTGACTTTAGTTCTCTGTCGGATCACCTCGTTTCGAATTCGATCTTTCAGAGAAACCCCGAGCATAGCCCTTTCCATAGCACGCTGAGCGACTTTAAATTTGTGGACCAGCCCCACCGTGAGTGTCCACGTTTCGGCACCATATGTCATGACGGGTAGGACGCACTGATTGAAGACTTTCGTCTTGAGACTCTGTGGGATTGGCGATGTGAAGACTCGACGTAGTTTCCCATACGCTGCCCAGCCCAGCTGTATTCTTCTATTGGCCTCTTTCTCGAAGTTGTTTTTACCTAACTGCATGGTTTGCCCGAGGTAAACATACTCCTTAACAACTTCGAAAATACTGCCTTGAACTGCAATTGGCTCCGGACTTACATGTTCATTGAACATAACCTTGGTTTTATCCAAGTTCATCCGGAGACCAATGCGTTGGGAAGAATCAGCTAGGCCACTCAGCATATGTTGCAGATCTTGCAGCGAGCTTTTACCAGAGTTATAAATCTGCTTTTCATCAATCCTATCAGGTAAATAAATAAAATAGTGTATTTAAAGGAAAATTCACAAGATATTTCTTTATTTTAATTACAAATTACACTTAGCTGCTAGACTAATTACAATATACAATTAGGCATTACTTATCATTAAATCATTCTACCGAACAGTGAGCGAGTTATTCATCGGACAAGTAGGTACCGGAAGAAACATTTGTACTTAAATTAAGTTTTATGGTGGCTGTGTTTAGTTATAAGCATTATCTGATTAAATATTAGCAGTTAAACAATAATTAGGTAGTTAGAATTTTGATTGAATTTTAATCGAGTTGAACGAATTGGATGCATGAATAATACTATAATTTCATGTATATATGTATATAAGTAGGTAGGTACCTACTAGACATAGCTACCCAGACTTTAAAAAACATCAAAGTAGGTTTGAATCCCCGAGAAAACTCATATCAAGTGACAAATTCAGTGATGAAACTCAGTTAGTGGAAATTCTATACAAACTTCAAAGCTCAATAACTCCTAAACGTGCCACTTTAGGACATGGTGACTTTAATAATTTCTTGTTTACTTTTTTGTCCTCTATCGATCTAGCTAGGTTTCATCGTGCTCCACGACATTGAAAAAAATATAGAGGGCGCCACTGAGACTATGCCACTAATCTTCGTGGCTCTTTGTAGTTCTAGGTCAACGGAAATTTTGATCCTTGAGTGTCGAAATATACGTTTTTTGCGGCATAAACGGTCGTATCTTTTTTACGTTAATTTAGAAGTTAGATTTTTTCACAGTTTCAAGGGACTGTAGACCTGAGTATATGGTTTTCATTTCAACTTGATACCTCCTCGCGTCCCGAGATAAAGGGTCTTGACAGACAGACAGACAGACGGACGATCGGACGGATGGACGGACTCGGACGGACAGCAGAGTGATCCTATAAGGGTTCTGTTTTTCCTTTTGAGGTACGGAACCCTAAAAGCTAACTTTAGTTAAATAAACGTCTTTTCCTGACCCGATAAATCTGGGGCTCTTGCTCGTTCCATTGCGATGAAATTCATAAAAAAATATAGTGAGTTATGGAATTGTATAGAAGGAAGGAAGCAATTACTATGTGAGAAGTAAAACTGGTATAAAAAAAACGTTATAGGTACAAACATGTTTTATTTAACACAAGCGTGGGTGCTTGCTCTGAAGTAACTGACTACGACAAGATGTTATCAACACATCAGATTCTAACCAGATTCCGGCCGTTCTCAAACGCAACCTTTTATCAGGTTGTTACCAGTTCCTGACGATCTTCTGTTGTGTATTGTTCTTGTGCTTTGGACCTGACGATGTATGGAGCCGCGGCTTTGTTAGATCTGCTGGGAACATTTCTATTATGTTATAAAGTGGAAGGAATCTAATGTGGTGTGGACCTCACTATACTAGGAAACGTGTGAATATTCATGTTACGCGTGTTTTTAAAGGCCTGTGCAGTAATATAACATGTTCTCACGTCTATATTCCCGAAAGGGTTATGCAGATGCATAGTTTAGCCGAGTATTCACAAATCACAATTGTTGTATTTTTATTTTTGAATACTCGGCAAATAAGTTGAAAGCCTTGATTTATTATAAAACTTTTAACGGCTTTTAAGTTATCTACGCACAATTTAAGTGCTCAAACGTGAATACTGTAAATGAATCCCTGTAATGAAAAAAAAAATCACACACCGTAATACATAATTGTGTTGCAAAGTTACATCGAGTACAAAGTATCAAAGTACACATTTTGCTCTTGTCAATCTAACTTTTGTGTCGGTTTGTACTGGGATTCCAGTTTCCCATGATTGAGTGCCCAAGCGCTCGCTGAAAAGCCACCCACCCACCGCCGACGGAATCTAGGATTCTATTAAACGCAATATGAATGTAATATGACGGAAACCATTTATCCCACTCAATCCCGAGCGTCCAGCAATAAGAAGTCAACATCGGAAACCAATTTAATCTTAAATCATATAAACAGCTTATCCAACCTCTCACGTCCTACGCGAATGTTGCGTAAAGCGCGATCAAGTGTGTATGAAGGCATGAAAGCCGACAGGGTAGGAAGTTACCGACAGTCACACCAAACTGATTTACAGTGGACAGGCTCGCCGGTTAATGTGCAGAGGCGTGTTCTGGATACGTGAGATTTGTAGCGTGTGTGCGTGAGAGGATACAGCCTTCAAGTCTGTGGTAGCATGTTGAAAGGAAACTAGGTGCCCACTTAAGAGTTAGTGACAACGTGGACATGCATTAGGCACGTAATGAAGAACCGTGTGGCGCCGGATTAAGAATAGCGTCACTCGATTTCCTTCCGTGGGTGTCGTAGAAGGCGACTAAGGAAATCAATTACCAGGAGTGCCAATTACTCAGCGTCTTCCTGAGATTCCAACCGCATACTGCGATCGCCAACCCGCCTGCCAAGCGTGGCGATTATGGCAAAACCCTTCATGGTTATGAAAACCACGAAGGAGGTCTATGTCCTGCAGTAGGCGTCAAATAGCTGATGATGAAGAACTGAACGCGGTCAAAGTTACCAAATAGTCTCATTTTTTGCTCACTGATAGTTTTCTTGCGAGCGGTGGTAGCCTAGTGGGTAGAACATTGGACTCGGAAGCGAGAGACCCAGGTTCGATTCCCAGTGCGGGCATGTACCTATGACTTTGTTTTCTAAGTTATGTACACTTGTGAAGTTATAGTAGCAATACAATACGGTGAAGGAAAACATCGTGAGGAAACCAAAATGTCTGAGCTATTCACATACCTCAGCGCTTGAAATCGCCAATCCACGGTGGGCACGCGTGGTGTGGTGACTAAGCCCATACTCTCTCTCTCTGAGAGAAGGCCTGTGCCCTACAGTGGGACGCATATAGGCTGCTTATGATGATGATGACAGTTTTCTTAACGGATTTAAAATTTTTATGTTTAGCAGTGAGATTTGATTATCCTTAAAGTGTTTTAAGTTTTAACTCACGCCGTACACTTTACTCTTACTTACTTACGTCCCGTGGTCCCTCATCAAGGCCAATAGGGTCTTTATAAAACATCTCCACTTGCTGCGGTCTTCTCCCAGCCCAAGTGTTTCACCTCTAACGTCAGCGATACACTCTGAGGGCCTCCAGGGAGTAACACTAGCGCCATCGAGGAAGAAACAGTTCTTTTACAGATCGAATTTGTATAAGTGTCTGCACAATCTCTGAATCACGTTAATAGTGATTTTAGGACCCATAGGCCCGAACCTAAGGCAAATAACCTAGGAATGGACAGCATTAACGCCAAATGTTCCTAATAGATTAATACAACTTCTTTTTTTTCCCTCTGGGATACAACTAATTAATATGCTAACTTTCAGTTATATAGGTACTTACTGATAGTTTGTGTTTAATATTCATTCTAAGATTCTAAATTTGTTATTTACGTTATTCTCAAAGTCTAATATTTGCACACCTTAACTGGTAGAGCATGCAGGTTCTTTTCATTTACTTTACCAGCTACTTTAATGTATTTACCATGCTTTAGCAAATAAAATGTTTTATCTTTATCTTATCTTTATCAAAAACGGCCGTTTTTGGCAAAATGCTATCTAGTCCCAGGTTCGCGTCGCACTGTGGTCCTTTTTCACCATCTATGCGCGTAAAACTATTTTTCATGTTGAAGTTGTCCATTTTTATGTGACATAAGAAGAAAACAAAACTAGACTTTTTTTGGCCAAGCGCAAGTCAGACTAGTGAACATGGCTTTTTTTTCTAATTAAAAAAATTTACAAAAAAAATCAATGTAAATAAAACTATGGTTGCCAGGTACAATAATAGATCAATATATTTTTTTTAAACTGAGAGTTCTGAAACGTCATGATTATAATTATTTACAAAATTATCATATTTATTTCTATACCCCTTTTACCCTTCTGTTTCTTGAGGTACTTCCGATTCGTTTTACACCTTTTGCCATGGCTAAAAAATAAAATAAAAAGTTACGGCAAAAACTGGCAGCTGTAATAACTTTTTTCATACACCTCCTTTATAATTCTACCCACTAATAATAGTTGTATGACCAATGACCACCAATCACAATAGTTCTGGTCCAACAAATGCAAAATATGAACTTATTTCTCTTTAAAAATTTGCAGTTAGTTCCGAGGTCAGTTAATGTACCTTATCATGCAAAAATAGAAACAAAAATTATATAGGAAAATCAATCATACCTGTGCGCCCTAGATTTATGTCAACAACTTATCAGTATATCACCGAAATAATTGTACGGTCACTCGAAACAGAGCTCGCCAACTGAATGATTTGCGAGGCGCGCTCACGTACTACCTTCAAGTGTCGTGTTCGGTTACACATGTATGATACACTCAGAGGTTGTTACTTTGCAGTGTTTACTTTTGTAATGCTTATCTAGGTATCCAAAACAAAAGTAGTTTTTTGAATCAGACGCATCATATTTCATTACTTTTGCGCGCATAGATGGTGAAAAATGACTATAGTGCGTCGCCGCGGTCCTAAAAATCAATCAGTACAGACACTTTTTGCAAATACGTTCTGTAAAAAAAAGATATGATTTTTTTTTGGGTAGCGCTAATGTTACTCCCTGCAGCCCCCTCAATGAAGAGTCCACTACTCGACAATAAAGCTACACGAGTCCGTGCATCCACCTGGTGCAGCGTGGGGAATACTGACTAATGTGCGCCGCTTTGATAAGCATCTTAGGCTTCAACTTGATGCATGGGGGACAGGGTCGCACCTAGGAACTAGTCACCAGGGCCTAGATTCTGTTAATGCATTTTAGTACAATGACATTTGCATGAACCTGACGACCTCATTTCATTGCTGCTTTAAGTCTATGCGCGCACACGTATGAAACCTTCTAGGCGCCAAAGGTATGAAAAAACACGTCAAGTGGTTCGACAATGTATCTGTCATTGTACTATAATGCACTAACAGGATCGAGACCCTGGACCATGCCTTTCTGTGTATGACTGACACTGGTTTGAAAGCCGTAATGTTTAATGTTGTTAATACAGTTGTCAAGCATATGCATACATAACATACATAAGCAGCTTATATACGTCCCACTGTAGGGCACAGGCCTTCTCTCAGAGAGAGAGTATGGGCTTAATCACCACGCGTGCCCACCGCGGATTGGCATACTACATGCATATTTTGAAGCTTTGGAAACGTTAAGATGGTTAACCCAGCACAGCGAACAGTTACTCGTACAGTATAAGGTAGACGACTTTATAAATTATAAGCCTTTTGCAAATATTAATTTGGGCCCGTGTAATAACTGTGGACTAAAATATTCATTCATTTTAAAATATTCAGGATCTCACATTAAGAAAAATATTTTTTTCTGGGTTGCAAACCAAGAATATTGACTTACCGCTATTATCAAGAGTGTTAAGAAAAACTCATTCACTAGGTACATAACATAAGAAACTACATGTAGGTGTAATTTTACTCAGATTGATGAGAGACGTCTCTACATTCTAACGATTTGGTTTTAATTGTTTTTTTCTCTCACTTATTAGTATGCTACGGATTAGCGTTATGCGCTATGTTCGATATAACATTCGACCAGTGCCCCAGAATTCATGACCCTAGCTACGCCTCTGAGGCGAGGAGCAAGGGAACTAAGACGTAATTTATCACGGAACAGAGGCTTCCGACGATCGTGGGCTTAAGATTGATGCTGTCAAGTTTAAGGACCCGAAAGTAGACATCAGTTGACAGTGACAATTCTTAAGCCCGATGTATTGTTCGGTAAGACGAGAACATCTTCTAAATGAGAGTAAGCCTCTGTTTCCTCCATATTTTGCTCTCCATATTCCTTCTGAGCTTAGCCAAGCGAAATAAATTTATTTCGCTTGGTCGAACGTCTTGATCGCTGACCAGTCCAATCCATTACCGGATGTTTTTGAGACACTTCAGCAAAGAGTTATACAGAGTGTAGTAAATAGAGGAGTCTATATACGAAATTCAGTGCGTTTTTTTCCTGGATAATTTATCATTTGTATTATGCAGTGAAACCAATGTGATTGAACCTACGAGCTCACATTTGAAAAGCTACCGATCTACTTACTGTCTTATTAGGTGAGACTTGATAAAACGAAATCTACCAGGCGTCCGATACAATTGTTTAAGATGCAGCCAAAACGAACGTGAACTAGCTGTATCGGGGCCATATTTTGCGCACCGACTCCCAATAAAATATCTATTAGATTTAATACGCCTTTTGAAACCACCCTGATTTAGTTTCCCAGGCCAAAGACAATAAACAACAATGATAAGGTTGCGGTGCTTGCGGTATTTGTTTCATGTAACTCCGCTTGTGTGCTCGGAGACACTAAACGAGCCTAGTCTTTGTAGGGAGCAGAGGATATTCATTTATATAAGGTAGAGAACTAGCAAGTCGCCCGGAGCCAATACGGGGGTTTAAGTACAAAGTATACCAGATACGAGCCGGCTGCGTGATTTACGAAAAGGCAAGCCGCCTCTAGCGACACACTTACCGAGAAGATCTTGCGATAGGCGCTGTAATACGTTTAAAAGACATTAGTTCCCTTCTCTGGCACTAATTCAGCATGTGATGCGGAGTTCACCACAGTATCTCACTGTAATTGGCAATTGTTTAAGTGTATTTGAATTGAATATCGTGCGGAGCTTGAGCTCTTTACGATAATGCTATTGTTTGCGCGGATTATTGGCTACCTGAAAGGTTAGGTACACGTTAAGCTTCATCGAGCGGCAATGTAAAGAGTTCGCACACCTATCCGCGTTGAATGGATCGACCGTACTGAAATCGAATTTTCAAATTACAAATTCCAAATTCGTCCGATGCGGCGCACGTTGCTGGGTGCGTTTCCTTACAATTTGATATAAATAATTCCAAAATTCGTTTCGTTGTGTGCGTTCATTTTCATGGGGATGTGCGAGCCGGCAGATAATATTTTTTTGTGTTGGCATAACAATATTTAAAAGAAGATAATAATTTTATCGAAACAAGGCTGTTAAATTGATATCGAGTGGCCAATAAAACAAAACCATCCAGGGTTAAGCACAAATGTTAATCGTTTATGGATAATATTTTTTCAGTCTTCGTAAAACGTAACCATTTAAATCTCAGAATCACCTACTAAAATACAAAATCATGATCAGGTCCTGTCCCTTTACAAAATGCTTTTGCCATACAGCGCCTTAACGCGTTATTAGAAAGTACCTATTTATCGGGTTCGTGTAATTTATCGGGGAGCGAGACAGGGTACAAGTTGAAAGTGTGTACAATCTTCCGGTCCGGTGTTCCGTATGAGTAAAGGATAAAACACACCAACGCGGCGGCAGTGGCGATCCATACAAAATACTGCAGTAAATCCATACAAAATACTGCAGTCCTTTAAGGGCGTCACACACGGCGAAGATACTGTCAGTGTTAAGATACAATATCGCTCGCCATACAATTCAATGGACCATCACACACGACGAAGATAATATACATTTTCATATTTTCGTATCTGGTGGGAGCGATATTATATCTTAAGAAGACAAAATATCATCGTATCTTCGCCGTTTGTGACGCCCTTTAGCTCATGATGCCGGTTGCGATATATTAGACCTACGAATGTACAGCGAAAGTACAATAATGAACGACCAGCCCGCCTATTCGCTAACAAAATTCATCAGAGTGGTCTACTTTCCACTCCCTTACAACCAACCAGCCTCAAAGGACTAAATGGGGAACTTGCCTTAAGCTTAGATTGGAGTGACAATGTTGTTACTTTTTATACCACTGACTGCTACCAGTTGGTCTAGCGGTTAACCAGACTACCAAAAGGAGGTGGTAGGCTCGATACCCAGTAGAGGCCGCCGTAATTGATTTGTACAAATGGCATGGTGTATGGTGTATGTCCATCTTTGTGTTTGTGCTGGGTAGCAAGTAGCAAGACATCTCGATCCAGAGATGATTATGTCCTGAACTATCAAACTGAACACCGCAAGAAAAATCTCCAAACAATGCCTGGCTAGTGTCTGAATATTGAAAGAGATTGCTAGCGACCGGCTACCCAAAAGTAATTATTTTATAACAATGTTTTTCCAAAGTTATTTCGCAACGGTAAGTCATAACTTTGCGAAACCATACAAATGTAGCATGCAAATCGTAATGCCTTCAAACAAGTGCCAATATCGCACAAAAATATAGACTTCGTGTCATCATTGGCTGCCCCAAAAATTCGCCTACAATTGCGCTAACGAAACTTTCAATACAAATCGTTAGTAAATATAAGGAAAGTAAGAGCGGTTTTTAGTTTGACAGGCGGCGGCCATCTTGGATCTAGAGTCAGAGGTCGGCGCGCGCGCCGGTTTCACCACCATCAGTGAGATGAGTGGGTGATTTCGCGCGCAGCTGTGTGTATGGGAGATAGGAAACAACTTAATAAGATGATATTAATTGGAATGTGTGGGTCTTGAACAAACGATTGCAGGATATAGTCAAGTCGGTAGAAGGTCTAGGGTTACGAGTGACTCTACAGCTCTGAACCAATCTCCTCTGACGATGTCCCAAAAGGCTCACAGTATCAAAAGACCCTGTAATCTGGCTATGATCTCAAAACTTCATTCAAAGGCACGCGTTCAATACAAAACATGATTGGACAAACGGACAATGGAAATAAACGTTGTTTTAATCAAACAACCTATCGGATTGTCAATACACTCAATTTGTTTGGTTATGGCGCCGCGATGTAACCAAAAACAAACGTTATGTAAACATCGCAATATTCGCAACACAGGCACTCGCAGAATACGCATCTCTCAGGATTCTCAGAGAGGTGCCTTGTTACGTAGCCTCTTCTTATAAGAGGCAAAGTTACTTACAGTGGACAGCATAGCACATTAACCTTTACACCCGTGCACTATACTCAGTTAAGTTACGCGCGACTTTGCAACTAAAACGTTTAGGCGCCGTCGACTGTCCAATCCAGAGTCATCCGCATTCAGCCACTTACCTGACCACCGGCAGGCAGCACTTATTGCAAGGTGTAGAAGAAAATATGGCTGCCAGTGAGGTCCACCGAACACGCCTTGCTACACATCTTTTTTATTATAAGTACGAGCATTATTTTGTTTTCGCTCCAGTTACCCCGTACAGTTCAGCAGAGCTAGTCCAAAGAGGGGGCAGTATGAGAGTTCACGGGCACTGACCCGCGCACTGCAGGACATCACAGAACTAATACAGAATACTGGCTCAGCAGTAGTTTTGTTCGAGGACCACTGACCTGTGCCACAGGTTACTGATTGGCTTTATGGACATCAAGCATTGTCAGCCGAAAGTTTGAGACCATAAGAGGGTCGTCCGTGGATGAAGATGGCGGTTGACGCAAAAGATAATCCAACGGGGAAATTTCTGATAACCAGCTTTTGGTAGAGACTATGGTGACCGTGACTCAGATTTATTAATGGGGTGATAGGTTTTCGTTTCTCAAATTTTACCTACAATGTGTATACCTTTGCAAATTACTTACCTACCTTTCTCTGCTCGAAATTACTCGTTAATCGTAAACCTACATTCGTTCCCTCCTCCAACCATTACCGGCAATCCAATTCAGATAGTCGAGCATACATGAAGAAAACATTAAGAAAGTCTATCAACTAAGTACTCTATCAAAACCCCGGCCTTCGATAGTCTTCGAGTCGTTAAGTTGGTCACAGATTTCTTCAACTTTAGCTCTCTTTTCCAGGTTTCCCTTGTGTTAATTTACGTCTAGTCTTATCGTATCACTTTCGTCATACACTTCTGCCACAGTTCGTTGGTGCCTCTGGCGTGACGTGACGTGTGATGGCACGCGCTCAGATTGTACTCCCGCGCCATGTTTTACTGTTACCTAACCCGAAACGCGCTTGTTTACTCGACGCTCGCGCATGCACCATCGTCCGTTCGTGTAAATTTCCGGGATGCCGCGGGAATCGACTAAGTACCTGCATAATTTGAGAAAATAACACAAGACAATGTGGTCGTAGTGCAACGAGATAAGTGGAAGGAGAAGGCGAATATACATATTGGCAACAGAGAGTGAAATATGGAAATGAACCATAAACATAATATAAATCAAAATATCAGAAGTGAACCAAAGACAATTCAGCAAATTTATTACTTTTATTTAAATAGAAATTATTAAGGTTAATCTTACTTCCACACAACACAGGCACTTGTCGTTGTCCCAAACTAGGATGCCGGCAAGGACATCACAGAAACATGGAAATACATCCACATTGGGGCTATGTGTGAAAATCAAGTGTATAAATCAATTTTTGTCAGAGTTTCAATCGCAACTTTTTAACCAAGCTATTTAATTTGAGCAAAATGAAAAGGTTTTTCTTATCTACCTATTGACAATATTACTGAATCATGGAGCCGAGTGGTGATTGATGTATACTCGTATAACGGTCAAGGCAGGTTTAGGTGGGTACATTCCCGAAGGACCTACACTTTTTAATATCACCATTGCTAATGGCGTCAGCAAACAGGGTCTTTGATCAGTGAAATGAAATGATCAGTACCCTTGCCTCTCATTGAGTGGGTTCGAACCCCGGGCATGTAAGTTACGTACATTTGCGAATTTGTACTAGCAATGCCACTCAATAACTGTGAAGGAAAACATCGTGAGAAAATCTGAGTGCCTGAGGTGTTCACATACTCAGTGCTTGAAATTATATAAGCTGCATTATTATTATAACCTTACCTAGTACCACAGCAACTTCACAAAACGATGAACCGTACATACATCAACCAAACATGGTTATGGAAGTAATCACATGACTCAGCCCCCGGCTTCTGGGACAAGATTGAAGGGGAGCGGGCATCTTGATAGGCCATCTTCAGCTAGTAGCTAACTTCGATGAGACAGTGCTGTACATAGGTGTTTTGCCGAGATGTGCGCGTCGACTTTGTGACTCAGTGGCATTTTAGTTTCTGCTGAGTTGTATTGGATTGGTGGAGAAGTTCTTGCATCTTGTATTGTTCTTGTATGTTTATCCTTTCGAGATTGGTGGGGCGCCCTAGGCATAACACGTCCTATATTTCATAGTTCAGTCGACGAGTTTTATGCCCGATCATTTATGATGTAATTGTAAATGTACTTAGTTACACGTTACACAGTACCTACCTATATTCAATGTCCCTGGGTAACAACATTTACAGACACCGCACATACATACCGCCATTGGAATATAAAAAGTAGGCAAGTTACCGAGGTGTCTTCTCGCACGCTATAGTTTATACTCTTTGCGTCATCAGAAATGAAAAAAATATTTCAACGTGAAGAATTACATTCTGTTGAATGTCAATGTACAACGTTATCCGCTGTATTCGGGTCGAGTTGTAGTGGAGGAAGACAGCGAAAAAAAACTCCACTCCGTTTTGTCAAATCATCTGAAATCTTATACAAAAGTTAGAGCGAGTACCTACCTACCAAACAAGATCCCATGAGTGCAAGAATGCAATCATCAGATAATCTCAAACGATGGCCACTGCAAACGGTTGCGAAGGTCGGCACTCGGCATCAGACCTACAGAAACAATCTCAGCAACAAGATGCAGTGCTACTCCCTTTTATAAATTGAGACATCGATGGCATGCAATGCACACACGATACGATCAGATACGGAACGCACGCAGCACGCATGACAATGCTGAAACCACGTGCTTAGAATGCCAATGGAACAAGATAATGCTGTGTATTAGATAAACGAGCGGTAAGCCGTTTAGTGGACAGTGGGACGGTTTTATAGATACGTAGTGAAATTTGAGTGGCTTCATAGCGCAATGGTGTAAGGTCTTCCTGATGATTGTGAATAACATGTACCTTTATTGTTTTTAAAGCTTTCAAAATATGAGCATATCTGTCTGTGATACTTTCGGTTATTTTGTATCAAACAGAAAATACAGAATCTACTAAAATCCCTGTCATAGTCGATATTGTAGGATTGGAGTGTAATAACATTAATGTCAATAGCATTTAATCAACTTTGTTCGAATGTCACCGCACCGGAAGAACTATTCAATAGTTTGACTGTACCTAACATCTTCTAGGTCATTTTGCACGATGTGCTGCATCGTGGAGGCTTTGCGCGTGAGTTATGCTGCGTTAGCTCTTGTAGTAAATTGCCGTGATGACACGTAATGAGTCTTGACAAAGATGATTTCTAGATAGCATTTTTTTCTTGAATCAACACTTTGGCCGAATGAGATTTTCAATTAATCAGTGATCACGGCTGGAAATAAGTTTAGTGGAAAAATAAGGTCATAAAGAAACTACTTACCGATCCGTGGTTCAAATTACTATAGTATGAGATAGTACAGTTACGGTAATAAATTAGGCATCAAAAGATCACGAAGCAGTGTAGGTGTCATAGGTGAGCTGAATAATAATAGCTTCAGATCCTGTTATGTTCAACAATGTCGACAAAAACATAGCGGATTTGCCGCTGGTGTTTTAGTATGTGATTAAAGAATAAGAGAATTTCACATAAGTGCTTAAGACATGCATGCTGTAAAAAAACAGGCCACGCGTGACTTAGGCCTCCCGTCCTCATGGTTCCAAATAAACGATTACTTACTTTGCCATGAAAAAGTATGTACTCCCATACAACCCAACTGCAAAGATACGTTTGTAAAATTTTAGGGTTTTCAGCCTTGACAGAAACCCCTTAAATTTGGTGCGTCCAAGGTATAGGGCCAGTTTCTGAATTGAGAATTTCGCTAAGTAAATAGTGACAGAACGTTACTTAAAAGAGCGTAAAAGAGCGTGACAGAACGTTACTTAAGTATTTACTTAGTAAATTTCTCTATTCAGAAACCGGCCCATAGTAATATTTTGGTGTTCTCAACTTCATGCTCTCGCTTAACCTGGCTATTTACTGTCGCGTATTTCACGACATTGCACGCGAATGGCGAGAGATCGCGAAGGCTGGCGTGTTGGGGAAAAGGCCTATACCCAGCAGTGGGCAGAGGTGGACCGATGATGATGATGATTTCGCGACGATTCATAATGCATTGCAGGTTTTACAAAATCAGTGCTAAATATACGTCAGAAAACAAGGAATGGATGGTTAATATTTGCCTAATATGATTGGCCAAGTGACGCGCTGGCTTTAGATGAATGTAGGACATGTTAGGTACAAACCAGTTTAATCAGTTTAGATCCGTCGGTGTCCCTTTGTTTCAGATACAGATCTGAGGGCTGCCACGTACGGTGGCCAAGTCGTGGCCAAGTCAAGGCGGCCACAATAGACCAAGTGAGAAATGTTACTCTTAAACAAGACTTTGAGTTGTACCATGATTTTATGATTTGAAGATGTTTAGTATCCTTGAATCTTGTATTTGCAATAACATAAAAATACTGCAGGGCACAGGTCTTCTCTCAGAGAGAGTGAGTTTACGGACTTATTACCATGTACGTGTGGTAATTAAGCCCTTAATTAATTAAATTTAGATAAATAAGAGAGAGAAGAAATAATACACAAAAAAGGAGAGGGAGTCTGAATGGTTTGGCCATTTGGAATTGTCAAGATATCACCCGCATTGACGACGCTGCTGAACGATTTATTGGCTTAGTAATGGGACCTGTCCCTATATTAAATTATTATGGAATTTGACAGTTGGACGATTGGAATCGCTCAGGATTTGGTGCGCATAATTAGGCCCCTGTTTGCACAACTACAGATTTCTGACTTTGCCTAGCCACGTCTTATCGTCGCAGTTTACGCATGTTTTTGTCATGAAAGTTCAGATTACAAGACCGGCGTGGAACCGAAAGGTCAGCGAAACTTAAAACTGGCTTTACGAAATCCGTAGGATGTGTTATTATATTTAATTACGAGAGCGCGGTCAGTAGGCGGCACTTTTATATGATTTATATTGTTTGGCGGCCGCAGTGACACTTTTCAGCTTCACTTTCTCAGCACAAAAGCCGGAGAAAGTGTATAAATGTCTTCTTTCGTTTATCATTGTCATTCAAAACTGCGATAATCGTCGAAGACGTTTTTACTTGATTACAAAGGCTTAAAAATTCGAATAGCTACGTTTGAGACAGTCTTAAATTTCTAGCGCTAATGATTATCGCAGTTCTCATGATTTGTGAATATTTTAATGGCTCAATAGGTACAGACGAAAGCCATCAACACTAGGCAGTTACGTTTCGGAAGACTTGTAAAGGTTGATCAGCTGATGACTGTACCTATAAGGGAAACTAGGCAGAGCAACAGATGTCGTGAAATCAAGCAGCCGCTGCCTGTTTGAAGAAATATTCACATGACTAACTTACTGCAAACAAACACCATATTTGCATACGCTGAACTGTGACACCGAAACATTTTCGCACGTTCCATTACCGCCGTTCAAATTGGACGCTTTTACCTGCCGCTTAGCGTGGTCGTACCGTTCCGTTATACGCTGCGTGGGAGACATAAACAAAGACTCCTATTTTATTCAGGCGGATGAACTAATACGCTCTGTTAGAACAGCGGTACTCCAGGTTTATAACTCTATTATGCCTTTTATTGACAATGCAACAATTGTTTCCTTGTATTAGCGAGCACGTCTTGATTGCTGAACAAATTCTTCACACGGCGACATTAATTAAAGCTTTATAACATCAGCTGGTATGGTACTGCACAAAAACGAAAGTCACCAGACACACAATTCCAAATCACAATTCGTTCTCAGAATAAACGATCCAATTTAACTAATAAGAAGATTCGCTTAGACCATTACAGTGTCGTTGCGAACGGAACCTCTTTACGTACGCCATTGTTCCGGTTAGATTGATAGCGTGACGTCTGAATCGCGTGCTGACAAAGAGTGCGAGACACCGTGGGAGTGGAACGAAACGTGAAATATGGGCCACGAGAGCGACCAAAGAGGTAGTTTTGAAAACGAACGTGAATTCGAATAAGCTAAATCACATTACACGCAGACTTTTATTGTGCCGTTGCTGCAATCAACTGGCAATGAAGCGTTTAGAAGACAAAACAATGAGGTCGATGAAAACACGCTGACGGCAGATAAGCTTCTTAAACCTAATGGGGAGTCAATCGAATCACCACGCACGAAATCCCAACGTTTTTTCGACTCGTCGCATCACTAATGGCGAAGTAAATTCACAAACAAATGACTGTATAAGGAGGATTAAGAAAAATAAAACGAGCAAAGTCGTGAAACAGGTTCCAGTGTGGTCAGGTGGAATCGAAGTCGAATACGCACGTCGCACATCTGGATGGCCGTGATGGAAGCTCGCATGACGGATCGCAGGTAGACTGTGGCAAAATAATCCTTAAAAGGAACGCGGGAAGAATTATTATTATCACTTGAGTCGCCACCGCCACAACGACGACGTGCAAAATTTTCTGAACCGCACTTCTAAGAGGCCGATCTCTTTCAATATTTATAAGACGTCTCGCAAGGCATTTCATGATTTCACGCTTCGCGGGGCGCGAATCAAAATTTGTATCAAAATTGGGATTTGAACTAAACGCAAGAGTTTCCCACGCCTGACCAAAATAAAAGCTGCGTGGTTGCCGTGAGTTTTTTCTTAAAACCCACAACTCAATTTAGTGTCAAAAACTCGCTTTGTTCCGGGTCTATCGCCGGGAGCAACCGCGCCGTGTGCGTTAACGCATAATGATATAATCTGGGAAATTATTTCAGCTGGTAATAATACGGTTCATCTAATTTACTACAGATCTTTACTGAGAACATCAGCTGATCTTTGTAGTACTTTAGCTGTCAGAGAAAGTATTGAACAAGGGAGGAGGGAGCCCATCGTGTGCAACTTCATATCGTACTTTCGTACTCACATGGACCAAGATCACACTATGCAAAGTTGGAATCTCGTATCTACTACAACATATATTATAATGATTAATCTATTACAGAGCGTGGCTTCGGTCGTGAAAGTCGCAAACATATTCCGTGGAGCTGATGTCATCTACTCATCTCTAGCCAAGTTGAGTACGGAATAGCAACAGGTTCTTAATTGTTGTGTATTACTTTATAAATTCCGTTTCCGCCATATTTTAAAGCCGATAAATCTTGAGAATCCACCGGTCTGGCCAGATGTGAATTGAAAGTCTGATTTGATACATCATTAATCTTGTCTGTTACAGGTGACAGTTCTTGAGTTTGCGCTAGCGCGCACTATATATTCCGTTCTAAAAGGAGTTCTGTTATTTGACGCAAAATATTTCCGATCAAAAACCAACATCAATATCCTACTTAATGAGTGTGACTGACAAGCCAGTGTGAATAAAAAAAGCTATAAAACTAAACACAAAACGAAAAAAATACATTTATAACAAGGCGTTTTTTGTGAAGATACTATTTTTGAAACAGGATTGGATGTTCCAAGAGTCAAGATGTTACAGAACTATTAAAGTAATTCTCGCGACAAAAAAGTCTGATATTGATCTTTGAATATGGCACTTCTTGAGATACAAGTAGGTTTAAGTTTGTTTGTCAAATAAATTAAATGAATAGTTTTGTGGTGTGCTGATGTTACTCTGTAGGAGTACCTATTACATTGCAAAAACCAGTCTGGCTGTCTCTAGAAATCGATTATACGGACGAACGCTTTCTTTGCTTTGATACTCGTCCACGATTCGTCGACTAACCGGTGCCATCGTTCTTGTAATAAAGAACGGCAAAACGGTTATTAATAGAATTTTAGATTGGATCTTAATTAGGACGTGTAAGCTTATTCAGATGGTACCGTTAAATATTAATGCTACACGCCTTTTCGAATTCGAAGGTCGAAGATCAAAATGGAATTAATAAGTCACAACACAATAGTAAGACGTCAATAACCGTTGGCGTAAAAATTTGCAGCTATCGTAATTAAAGGTATCAGATTGTATCGTTTACTGGCCAAACCTTATCGGCGAAGTTGCTAAAGCTTTAAAAGATGTCTTGTTTTCTATGAAGTGTAACATATGAGTTATTATAAAATTTAATATCCTTTCCTTTCCTCTGTCAGAAGCGTAGAAAATGTCTATAAAAGCTCTATCTGAAACATCAATTACAGACTACCAAGATCTGACTTGCATCTCAAGACAGCCGTTTGGCTTTGGAAATAACTTTAAACAGTGACATATACTCAGGTAGACGAACCATTTCCGTATGGAGTGAGACGAGGCATCGACGATGCTCAAGCTTAACATAATATCTATCTAATCAGCCCATAAACAGAGCCCACTGTTGGGCATAGGGTTCTTGTCTTTCACGCGAACCCATCCGGTCCCGTCCAATGTTTCTTTGCCGCTGTTTAACAGAATAACCCCAAAACAAAAAGTTTTTTAATGTTGTGCGTTTAACCAAACAAAAGGCGATCGGTCGCACGGGCAGCCGCCGCGGGCACGCTAGGCTGCGGGGTGAGGGGAGGGCGAGGGGGATGACAAGATGCGCGGGCGTATTCAAAGAACTCACGTCAGTGATTGTAGATATAGAAACGCGTCTAGAAGGTTCTTAAGGGCTTTACTAGAATCTGACGATTTTGACGGAGGTTTAACCGTGTTATAGGTATCATATTAAATAAGTAATCATAAGCATCACAAGCAGCCTATATACGTCCCACTGTAGGGCACAGGCCTTCAGAGAGAGAGAGTATGGGCTTAATCACCACGCGTGCCCACCGCGGATTGGCGAGCGCTGAGGTATGTGAATAGCTCAGACACCCAGGTTTCCTCACGATGTTGACACAAATGTACATAACTTAGAAAGAAAAGTCATAGGTACATGCCCGCACTGGGAATCGAACCTGGGTCTCCCGCTTCAGAGTCCAATGTTCAACCCACTAGGCTACCACCGCTCGGAAGAAAGCTTTCAGTGAGCAAAAAATGAGAATATTTTGTAACTCGAGGACTGGCGAAAGAGGGATGTCATACTTTGACCGCGTTCAGTTCTTCATCATCAGCTATTTGACGCCCACTGCATTACAACCTCCTTCGTGGTTTTCATAACCATAAGTAATAGATTCCATAAATTGGTCTGAACTAGTGCGCCACTAGAACGAGAAAGAGAGGACGTCCTAAAACCACCTCATGCGCAGTCCACAAATATGGATGAACTTAAATTGAAGGCGCATATTCGCATAATCGGCTGCTGTGGAAATATGTTCTGAGAGCCCTACGTGCCTGAGGAGGGATAACAGGAACTGATGATAATGAATAACAGATTCGCTTTGCATTTACTTTATTGTTGACCTAGCACCAACTAGCTAAGAAAGTGCCCCTAAAAGTAACCAGAATAGTTAGAATCTCCAAAAACTGTCTATCTTCATTGCATTACCAAGTTACCACTATAAAACATTGTATTGTATTGTACTTATTATATTTTTGGTACATTTCATACACTTAGACACGTCGTTATCTATATGAAGCAGATAACAATAATTGATATTCAAATGTTACATCTACAAACAACGCATGCACGTAATAAGAATAGATTAATACAAAAATGACAATTATTAAATTACAACAATATACTAAATGAAATTACAACCATATAAATAAATTACTTCATTAAATTACAGGATCAATTATATTGTTATGGTTGAATGCTTCATCTACAGTATAATAGCTTTTCTTGGTAAGGTTTTTTCGAAGTACGCCACAGAATTCTTTGTGAGTTTAAAATTAAAGAAGTAATTAATTAACTGATAGAACGCGGATTAAGTAATAAATAAATACTTAAGGTGATCACAGGATCGCACGGGATACGGGATGTTCTCGGAGGGAAACGGAAGCTTTTTTCTTTACTTTGTTTTTTCCACCCACCTATCTCTTGACTGGTTCACGTGTAAAGCCTGTTTGTTTGCTATAATTTACATAACTCACAGTAAGCTCAGCTCTCAGCAGCCAAACGAAATGTGATAGCTTTTCGAACATATACACGTGGGAAATCAAGGCAATATTAGGGATTAAATTAGATGGCTCTAAGAGAGGTTTTATTTTTACGAAAAACTGAAGTAACATTGGTTTAGATGAAAGGGTCATCAGCACCAACACAGCTAGTGATTTTAGTCGATAAAGTGCTATCGACTTTGTTTAAGGAATAATCAGCAACGGCAAAAAATAGTTGACAGTTTTAGCGTTACTTCATCAAGAGAAGAAGACTATATGTATCAACTCGGCCACTTCATCGATATTGTCGGAAAGATTTGTACTTGATGTACGTTGTCTTACAATGAATAAAAACGTTAACTTCGACTATTTTTATTTCTGTCTTTTTGTCTCTCCACAGTTACTACAAATTAAGGTGAATTGATTTCTAGTAGAGGTAGTTTTACACATTGCACTAGCTTTCTACCAAAAGATGGCTACGCTATTTTTATCGATAACAAATACATAATACCTCTTAAAATTTGTCCAAGATTGGAGATACTCACATGTCACCTTCCTTTTTCCTAAAAAAAAAACCCCTACTTAGTTCAGTCGACAGCATATCGACGTTTAAATTGGTGTACACCGATCAGTTATGTTACGGGACACAGAAGCAAATTTTTAAAGCAGATCTGATGTCAAGAATAATAATTATAACAACTTCTACACAATACAATCACTTGACCTGGTCCCAAACTAGGATACCTGTGCTAGGCCAAACATGCCTTTTATGGGTAGCCTAATTTTAAATTCAACGTTTCTCGTCGTCATTCTGTGCACAGGAAGGCCTGTCTGGGTGTTTTTAACTCGTCCGGGGCGAGTTCATCGCTTGACCGGCCAATTCGTCAAGCGAGACTCCTCGAGGAGCCGTGACCGCGCTGTCAGCTGCCTCCATTGCGTCATATTTAAAGCAAATAGACCACACTGCAGTCCACTCCACTCCAGTTTCTACAATAAAAAATAAAAACCAAACTCGTTTTGAATATAGAACATACCTAGTACAGCTTCTCTGGTAGGATCACTTAAGATTTCGCATAGAGTCAATCTCTTCTTCCAGCTATCTAGGAAGGTCTTTTTCGTTCGTGGTCGGTTAAAAAACAGTACGTGACGCCACGTAGAAGGAATTTCTCGAGTTTCCTCAATCACGTACCTAGTGCCAATATAAGGCTATGATGTCATCATTCCGTCGTGTTCTTATATATCTGCTTAGATTTAGACGCATGACAGAATTATTCAATGATTCGTTTTGGAAGTTCTTACCCTGCGTTGATGTCTAACATAAGGCGATTGAGATTTGTTGATGAAATTGAGTTAGAAGGAGAGATAACTTATTAACTCTATATTCTTTAATAGTCAGTGGACGGCAATGCTAGTGTTAATATCACTAATTGACCATTTCCATAGTAGAATGCCATCTAAAATAAATAGTCACAATTCCCAGGTAACAATAGACACGCAGGCAGACCCCACAAAAGGGATCTGCCTTACAACCGCATTAATTAACCCACAAAAGCCCATTATTCCTAAATTAATTTCCCACAGTCGACAGGTTGGGGCACCAATCAAGACGTGCAACAGTTACACGTCAAGATAGAGCGAGATAGCGCTACCGAACATGACAAGGCAGAGAGGGACAAAAACTCGGAGCGTTGCGTCATCGAGCCGGCAAAGATGCCATTCCGTCAATTTCATCACGAAGTTGAGTCGCAACAGGGGTTTTTACAACTAGTTAGGGCAAGTAAAATTCTAAGCAGAGCTTTAAGCCCAATTAAGTCTTATACTTTTTCCTACATTGACTGCTTCATTGAACTCATAAACATAATGGCGGAGTATCCTTTAAGGATTAATGGATGGAGTGGAAGCTGCGGAGAGCCATTGATTTACCGTCAATTATTTTGCTAACGCAAAAAGTCTTAACTATTCTTTAAGAGACGTACGTAGAGATGTCTTAACGTAGATTGTGTGTGAGAAAACCACTTCCCCCGCTCTACAGTGGGCTGTAAAAAGCCATCGATAATAATAAACGTTCAGACCAACGGCACTAAAATGTATGGAACCGCTGATTTTATAGTCCTTTGGAGCTTTGCCTCAAACTGAAACTACAGGGTGACTTCGAATTCGTTCCACAAATTTTAAGGGGACAGTCTAACCGTGATTTAGAAACATGTGGCGCTAGTTTTGAAAGAAGTGGCGCTTCAAGAATTAGTACATTACTGCAGCAGCCAACAAAAGAGGCATTTATGGACGAACTTGGAAATGTGGGCCGAGGCGAAGCCGAATGCGTAATTGTGGCAAAGGCAGGCTTGTATAGTCCGCACAAATCTTTTTGGCGGAAACGTGAATTATTTGGCCGCTAAAACCCGACGGGGCTCTTATTATGAAAAATGCGACATTATCGGCAGGGTCGTCAACGTCGCGCTTGAGCCCGACAATTTACTCTAATCAAGCGACAAATACTGTTCTTTTTTTGAAAACCTATTACCATTCAACTAAACTATTCGACTAAAGAAATTATTCAAAAAAGAACCGTATTTGTCGCTAGATTTAAGTGAATTGTCCGCGTCAAGCGTGGCGTTGAATACCCTTCCGATTATGCCGCAGTTTCATAATAAGGGCCCACATATGGATTTTCATACAACTTTTGCCGGCCACATTAAATAAATAAAATAAAGAAATTTATTTGGCCAGTACAGAAATTTCAATTTATCTCGAAGAAGGTTGTCAAAATGATGCTCAAATTTCCAAGTATGTTTTAGAATAATTTTTTTTTTATTACCTACCCAAAATCAAAATCACGAATATTTACAAATATGTTAAACCATAACTGATAAATCCTTAATAATACTGTTTTTCCCAATGAAAAAAAACATCCCCTCAAAATATGTATTGCTAATGATTTCAAAATTACGCTGTAGATCGTATTGCAGTGTGAGGGAGGAGGTGCGATCCTCAAACTTGAAGCTACGAAAGGAGTATTTGTGACGCATTAATTTGTTTTTGTTTATTCATTGAAGAAAAAGTATATTTTTTGACAAACTGCAAAGCAGTTTGTTGGCGCACTCTAACTATATTATCTATAGTACATTATACATAGCATACCCAACTTAACAGCCTACGTGTATTTCACAAATGCAAAAAACCGTTGACAGACATCGGCAAAGTACGAGAAGCAATATCGTTCATCAAGTCGCTTAGTTGTTTACACTCCGACTGCTGAACGGAATATAACATACTCCTATGCCACTTGCTGAGCCGCTGCAAACTAGAAACCTTTTTTAGTCTGTCGTAAAGTTAACAACCTTGTCTGTACCCCATAACTGGCCATTAAAGTATACCAGAAGCAGTTAACAATAAATTTTGGCGTAAAAAGGCACGATTAAAAGCCACTTATTTATGCTTATTTGCTAACACGACGTGTCTTATTTCTAAAGTGACATTAGGCTGAATTTATTGGAAGAATCTGCCTACGTAGAGCTAATTACTTATGAAGTTAATCTTTCTACAGCGCAGTCCACTGCATGCGTAGGCAAACAGTCAGAATAAGTACGACGCCTCGGGAGACTCTTTTTGTTTAATATTCGCTCTTGTACCACACACGATAAGATCTGAGGGAATAGCTCCGAATCACGCTGACTTATTAAATGTTTGTGCTTTGGATAGTTTTTATCGTAAAGACACAGAGTTGAATTTAGAACGCTGAACAGAACGCGGTGTGCTGTCTTGTGTTCAGACTGACATACAATATTGTCAACGAGTCGCCTTGTAAAAATAATTGGTTGCGGAGGCGGCTTGCCTAAAACAAACAGTTCAATAACGAAAGGGACTTGCAACTTGCAAGTCACTCCATGATTATGAAATTAATTGAGCGCTAGCTGCTTAACATGCTTTAACTAACGCGGGATTAATTTAAGCTTGTTGTAAAACTAAAAACTCATATCCGAGTGTAATCGCGCGTTTAACTGCAGGATTTTCTTTATAACTACCGGTATTATTTTCTCTATCAGCCTAAAAATAAAAGAAAGGTTCACGTTGTCAAGCCTTGAAATTTGAAGCCCTTGGTTCGAAAATAGCGACTGACTGGCATTAAAATAAGAGGGTTTCTCGTTAAACTTAAACTTAGAAGACAGGCCAAGTGCGAGTCACACCGAGGGTTCCGTACAAATTTGTAGGTAGGTACTTACATGTTATAAATAGTTGAGGAATCGAGTCTCACAGTTTTTTCCGAGCTTTTCCCGGACTTCAAACACTATTTTTTTTATTATTTAATTGCAAATGTATGGTTTTCATATTATTCCCTGTATTTGTAATACAAGAGGATATTACTTGCCAAATTTCATAGTTCTAGGTCAACGGAAAGTACCCTATAAATTTTGATTCCCTTGAGTTTCGAAATCGCCAACCCGCCTGTCAAGCGTGGCGAATATGGCAAAACCCCTCATGGTTAGAAAACCATGAGGGAGCCCTATGTCTTGCAGTGGGCGTCAAATGGCTGATGATGGTGATGATGATGATGATGAGTGTCGAAATATACGTTTTTTACGGCATAAATGGTTTTTTCACGTTAACTTAGACGTTTGATTTTTTCACAGCTTCAAGGGACTGTAGACTTGAGTATAACCCTACGATGTGAAGGAAAACATCGTAAGGAAACCTGAGTGGCTGAGCTATTCACACACCTCAGCGCTTGAAATCAGCGGTGGGCACGCGTGGTGATTAAGCCCATACTCTCTCCCTGAGAGAAGACCTGTGCCCTACAGTGGGACGTATATAAGCTGCTTATGCATGTACAAATCCACGCGTTCCCGAGATAAAGGGTCTTGACAGACAGACGGACGGACGGACAACAAAGTGATCCTATAAGGGTTCCGTTTATCCTTTTGAGGTACGGAACCCTAAAAACGAAAATCCGTTACAACAAAAGTACGAACAGTTAACTGAATTTGAAGAAAGATACAATCTGAAGAAAATGAGACAAAAAGACCAAGCCCTCACCGCTCCAATGTACAGGGCGATAGTTAAGATAACTTTTATGACTAGACTCTCAGAGTGTTATAGCGAACCCAACAATAACTGTACTCGACGGCACAATGTTACTTCAACAGAATATTACACAACTAGAGATACAACACACATTCCTCTATCGGAATTTCTATAGGACACTTCAACGCGGTAATGGTAAAAGCAAAGTCGAATTAGGACAACCATAATAGCACCAAAATTACACCCGGAGGAATGTTGACACGAAAATTGGTCGAAAAAATTACCTGATTAGAAATACGTAGATAAAACACGACATATACCGGAAAGCTTGGAAAACCATGAGGGAGGCCTATGTCCTGCAGTGGGCGTCATCTGGCTGATGATGATACGGTCATGTACCGACAGGGATGAGTTTAGAATCATGAATAAAGAGATAGAAATTCTCAGTATTTTGTAAAACTACTCGCAGCTTCGAGGATACCAATCGCTTAACAGCCCGCTGAAGAGAATTCTTTGTCGCAATCGGATCAGAGCTGAGGTTAGGCACAATGTGATCCAATCTAACCTGTTAAGGAATGCTGTAAGGCCGTTTGGCATTAAAACATACTCTGCAGAACTTTAACTCGGCATTTAATGCACTATTCACCTCATGGTTTTTGTTCAATTTGCTCCTTGTTACGTTGCTAAGGGCACAGGAGGGCCTTCAGATATTTACAATGTACATACTTACGCGCGATAAACATAATCTCCTTCGCTTTTTCAGTTGGTTAAATTGCAAAAGTTGTTCTTTGATGAGTAGAATGGCACGAATGGAAATAATTATAGCACTTCTCTGCAACAGCCTAACGGCCCCCGGATTCTGTTACCATCATCAGTTTAAAAAATGGATAAAATAAAAATCCATCCAGTGGAAAGTTACAGAATGGCTGATCTTCTACAGTGAACATTGCAGGTGAGCCCTAAGTAGGACGAAAGGGACCTAATTTATTCCATGTGACAACTCTTGTGAGTTAAACAAGATCTAAATACGTTGTAATTGAGGTGCGCTTTGCGAAATTCCGCGAGGTGTTTCGGCGCGATTGTGTAAACCATTTCCGAAGAAACAATCTGCTTAGCCGGTCCTAATCGTGTTTCTCATAACTCCTAAAATGACAAATTGCTTATAAGCCGGTAAACTTCACATTTACGGGAAAGGTAATTGCTTAAGTTTTGACGTTTTATTATGCCAGTTACGTTATTTATTTGCCTGATGCAATTAACAGGTAAGAAAATAGGTACAGTCTACAGCAGTTCAACCTTTACATTTGAGTTGCAGTGCAGTGTCACCCGTGACATGACTGAGTAGAGTGCACGCGTGTAAAAGTTTGATGTGATGACACGACAGCGGCGTCTTGTGACGGTCCGCACTGCTTTTGCAATTCGACCGCCACTTATTCACAAATGTAGGGGAACATAATAATCCTTTGCGTTGTACAATAATCAATAAAATTAAACAAATTTTGCTGTAGTATTAGAGATTCGCTAGATGGCGCCTTTTTGCAATAAATAATAATAAATATTTATTATTTCGGGCAATAATGTCCATTACTTTCACATTACAAAATAAAGAAATAAAACGTTGGTTTCTCAACCAATAAACTATTTAATCTTTTTACAACAATTTAACAACGTTTGCTCAATTGGTTCTAAAACAAACAAAACCACGTTCATAAAAGTTGGCTGTATGCAAAGTTGTCTATGCCAATGTATCGGCAGGAAAAAAGTAAAGAAGAAAGTCAGGTCAAGGATAATCTGTAGATAGAACAAGGAAGGGCCCGTAGGAGTCTGATAATGTTATCCATCAAAAACCTAATAATACAGTCAATGAATATTATGGAAAGGCCTAATTTAGCAAAACTATTAAATATAGTTTCAGTAAAGAATTCAAAATGCTTATTTTACAGATAGAAAATATTTAAAATTGTGTAAAATATTCCTGAAAGGGTTTCATTGAAAAGACAAGGGAATCCAAGAGGGGTGGATGGCAACGGGGTGTGGGGGCGAGGGGAAAGGAAGAGACGCGCACTTGGACTCGGGATTTTGGCGGGGAATGGGGCGGTGGTTTTCTTGGGAATCTTTTCTTTGCGGGGCTGACCGGCCGGTCTTAATTAGGATTAGGGTGAGTTAGCAAACTGATTATCAAACTAAAGTATTCTACAGTGTGTCGGTAATGTGGCTACAGCAGCAAATATTGAGTAGTTCAGCTGTGAAAGTGGTAGGTATAGCTTGAGAAACGTTTTGGTGAGATGGCTTGGGCAAATCATGGCTGAAGCAATGCAGGCCGTGGTACGATTCATACCAGTGGATTGGATCTGACTACATCGATTTGGTCAAGGTAGCTCTCTAGATCATTCTCAGGTCTTAGCAGTAAATGTGGTAAAGTCTGATTTGCATCTTGGAATGTTGCTGTAGTCTACAGAACCATACATCGGTGTAGGCTTCACCTACATACTTGTGTTTCAAGGTTGATTAGAGTTTGTGTTTGCATTTGTTCTTGATAAATCAACTGGCTTGCATCAATTTCAAACATTTAATCAATTTGATGGAATAGGTCTATATCTGATCGAACGGTGAGTTTCTTTGCCATGTTCTTTTCTCACTATGGGTCAGGTCTTGAACATGGCACGCACATTTGTTAGGAACTGGTGTTTGGCGTGGTAGAAAACCAGCAAACAGACAGTTTAGCAGTAGTATTTGCAAGCAGTTGAAGTCATTTACATAATAAAGTAAATTGTTAGGTAGAGTCTAAAACAACAAATTAAAAAACAATCCAAAATAAACCAAACTAATGAAAACTTGAATCTATCTAATAAAACAATAACCGGGCACAGAGCCTAACTAAAATTGTGAGTGTAAAATCTACATACAAAACTATGTACAAAAATAAACTAAAACCATATTTGTCTCAAATATTGACTAAACCAAACTAAGATTAACAATTACTGTTAATATTCTAATCTGTGTTAAACTGTGTTCACTAAAATCTGTTTTAAATCTCAAATGTTAATATTTCTACATATCTTGATAAATAAATAGATTATTTTTTAACTCTTTCTAGTTGTTTAATTGCTTTTGGAAATCCTGACTCCCTGAAAAGATCCTGGTTACTATTTCACAACAAAGGGTCCTGTTAGGCTATCTAGACGATCACATTTTGGCCAAAGATTAAATTTTCTGTGATTTTAGGTACTCACAATTTGCTCTTTTACATAGTACACACTTAACTTACACTAAGCTAAAATAGTAGGTAGGAAGCCTAGGTACTCATACTTTACTTAGTAATCTCCTGTGGAAGAACCATATCTTAGACATTCTATGGAGGCATAGATGGAGCGCTGCAGAGGACTCCAGAGGACTTCTTCTTCAGGAACCAGCGGGCATCAGTGGCAGGAGCAAGTATTAATAGGGGATTTAGGGATCAGTGTAAGTAGTAGAGAGCAGATTAGAGCGGAGTAGAGTAGAGAGGTTAAAGGGGGTGAGCGTTACAAATGGTACACCGTGATCAGGATGTTTATGTATGTATCTTATCTGGCCTTATGCCACAAATGTTGTTGTGAAATGGATAGGGGAGTTGAGATTTTCCAAAGCAATTATTAGATCATTTGTCTATTGTGTGTTTCAGCGTTTTAACCTTTTTGACTAACTAATCTGATAATACTTGACTGGATTCACATGCCTATTTATTGTTGTGTGGTATTTTTAATTAAAACCAAAATTATCTTTAACTATTAGCAAGGTAGGTTGTTAAACTGTGAAAATGTGGTGTATGCAAAATTATCATTTCATTAAAAAATCTAATATTTGTGTCTAGGTCAAACAAAGAAGTAAATAACTAAAATAACTTTTTATCAATGTACCTAATTAAATCAAAGTTAAAACTTTTTGATTGATTCTATTAGGTAACTTAAATTATTGTAAATTAATTGGTTTTTGCCTTCTATTACTTTTAAAAAGTGAGTCTGTGTTATCTGAATGAAGAAGTTTAACTAATTAATTAAAGTTTTTCTCCTTCTGAGACAACTTGAGGAAGTGTTTTGGTTTAATAAACATTGCCAAGTAACTATTTGATCTCAGGGAGAAGCTTAGTTACATAAAATTCAAATTAGTATGGTTTTCCTTGTTTTGAGAAAATGTTTTTGTTTAAAAATGGTTTCAAAGACAAATTTAATCGGAGAGAAAGATTGAGATATATCGAGTGAAAAGTAATCTATTCTGAGAAGAAGCTAGTTTAGGTGTGCGTTGGTTTAGATTGATCATTCATTTTGAGATTCAGCATAAGGCTATGTGGCTATTTTGACAGCAAGCAGTGTTAAAGCTTAACTTTTCTTTTTTATGATTATACTTGAGATTTACAGTGAGGTTTTAAGGGCAGCAAGATTGCAAAGATATTTAAGTTCTCTATTATTAAATATAAGGTTATCATTATGTAAAGCAAAGAGATAGTAACTTAAAGCAAGAGTAATTAGGCAGAAGAGAGAAATAAATAAAGCAATGACAGTGATTTATTGAAATTATTTACTTAAGTACTTACTTAGTCAATCACTCACTTATGCATAAATCTTAGAATTTTCCACTTATACATGCAATTGTATTAGCAGACTTAAATATTCAAGATAAGGTTTACTCCCAAGCAATAAAACTAAAAGTAGATTTGGTCTGCAAATTAGATTCTCTGATAGCATTTTTAGGTAGGCCATGGTTAGTCTGCATTAGATAGGGTCTTAGGAGAATAAATTTTAATGTGCTTCCGGACGGATTGCATTTCCTCTTCGATTTGTCAATTCTGAAAAGATTGGTAAATAAATTAAACTTATTCATGGGAGTTGTTCATGATTTAGGCCGCAGTATTAATGTTTTCCTATTGTAAGAAAAGTATCTAATGGCTAGCATTTTAAGTTGTTGAAGGCATTTATGGAGTTTTATGTAGGTATCAATTTATGCAATATGTATGATTTAACTAACTACATTGCAATCTAGATTAACTTCTATTACAAACTCAATCAGAAGGCAACTTATATTGTATATGGACGTCAAACTAACTTTGTAAATTCTATCTAATTAAAAATAAATAGATAGATAGATGAACAATAAAACAAACCTTTTGTAGGTTGTAAGTTATACAAAATCCTTGTGTGAACACTGTAGATAGTGTAGAAGTCTTTTTTCTTGTGTTCTTTTGCCAAAGCAAGAGTTTAGGTTCCCTTTTCCTTCTGTGAGTTAGTTTCATTGAAGAACTTTCAAATCCTTGTAGATTCATCTATTGCTATTGGCACATATATAACCTAAAAAACAAACCAAACCAATAAATGAAATGTTTATTTAAACTAAATGTTTTCAATAGTCTGTAGGAATTAGGTAGCCACAAGAATAAAGTAGGTAGGTACCTATAAAATTATTAACTTATTACCGGATAAACTTACTTGGGGTTTTGTTTTGATGTGTAGGTAGTGTTTACGAAAGTTTTAGTTCGAAAATCATAAACTTAATTAGAATTAGTATGAAGTTACAGTTTAAACGAGATGAGGACGAGGTCTAGATAGTCAACAACAATCTTTGTTGTTTCTGTTCTTCAGCTTTTAATTAACAGATTACGAATCCGATTAGACGTTATATGGAATAAATAGTAAAATAAACAACTCTTTTGTCAATCAGTGTTGCCAGATGCCGATCGGTCAATGTCGCCAAAATTTAGAAATACTTATAATGCCCGACGAATAACTTCATTAAATTACTTTGATTTCGCATGGTTGTACTTCATATAAGTACTCTGTTTTTTAGCCATGTGTAATTCACACAGTTCTGAAACTATCTTTTGTATGTTTGTACATCTACTCGCTTCTCCAATGTATTAGTCCAGTCCATCCAAAGGTTATCTAGAATAGATGACTGTTAGTGATAAGGCCGCCATCTGTACTCTTAAGTTAAGAAATATGTGTGTAATTTCCATTTTGATGTACAATAAAGTGTTCTCTAAATAGGTATCTCTATTTCGGGTCCCAATTGCGGGGGAACGCCCGATGATTTAGAATATTTCGGAGGTTAGGTTAGTCAAATTAGCATAAATAATACGTCCCACTGTAGGCCACAAGCCTTCTCTCAGGGAGAGAGTATGAGCTTAATCATCGCGCACGTCCACCGCGGATTGGCAATTCCAAGCGCTGAGGTATATGAATAACTCCGGACACTCGGGTTTCCTCACGATGTTTTCTTTCATAGTCAGCGAAAACCAATTATCCTTGCATATCCATCGCACTCATCTCGATAACGCGGATTTTTGTTCAAGTTATTTGCCGAGCATTATAAAACTTCAAATACATACTGAATTCCCTAGTAGCCAAAGGTCACGACATAGCCAATGGGCTTGATGACAAATTTGGAAAAACTGTCGTATAATGTCTCAAAACCTACATTATTTACAATGTATTTCATATTTTTGGTTACAGTAAAGTTAAGGTTAAATGATAAAAATTGACATTTTACTTTTTAGATTTAAAATTCCCACCGAAACGCGCGCTAATGTTCGCTAGTGACGTCACAGTACAAAAGTGTAAAATTAATCTGTGGTGTAAAACGCAATTTAATACCTAACTTCCGCTGAACAACTAAAAATTCTCTCACCATCAACACGTCAATTTTAGGCAAATCACCACTGTCTGCTTTAGTAAACCCTTGTTCCATGATGCGTGTTTTTTCACTCAGGATTTAAATTAAATACAAATAACTAAGAAAGATCGTAAATAAAACCAGAGAATCGGCTGTTTGATCACTACGACAGACCTAAAGTAATATGTTCGGTTCTAATCTATGTTTTCTCGCGTGTTCCTGAAAGTGACCTCATTCGCTATTTAACTAATATGGCGGACATAGGATTTTTGCAGATTTTAATTATCGTAATAATTATCAATCCCGCTTTTAATAAATAAATGCGCGCTAAATAAGTGTATTAATAAAAATAATCCACAATTCAAGTTTTGTTAAATGAATACATAATTTTAGTGATTTTCCAGTACTGTCATCATGCCTATTGTCGTCTGATCGCTGACTGCAATTTTCGCCAATTCACGTTCCGAGATAGCCCAAATGGCGATAAATCGCCTCATCTGGCAACCCTCTAGTCAATTTCCTGTGACTTTGTCAATGGCCAAGGGTGAACACACACTTTCTGAAATAGTGATTTGCGAAAATAGTGATTAATCATAAATTGCATGTTACCGTGTATTAGGTGTGATTATGCTTATTGGTCAAATATAACTTTTGGAAAGAATTGACTCAAGTCAGTAACATTAACGGTGAATTTAAGTAATTCTATAAATAAAATAACTTTAGGCTTGTGTTAGAAGATTATTTGGTAGTTAATGATAATAAATACGCGCTGAAAGGAAGGTTTTTTCCAAGGATTAATGAAGTTATATTCCAATTGAAGAATAATAATAGTGGCAATACTGTGTTCTTAGAAATTAATTGATGTTTGGGAATTGGTTCAACTTTAACGGATTTTCTTTTAAATTGCTGATGGTGAATTGTAGATTTAAAATAATAGAGAACCGTTAAGTTAATTACAATCTTGTCTCAAGGTGTTAATGTAGACTGTGTATTGTATTATAATTCTGTTGAAAATTTCCATATCCAAATTTACCCGCATAAATATGTGTTTGTTTTTTACGGATTTTAAAAGGGAGTTGATTTTATTAAACAAATACAAAACTAAGTAAAATGTATTAATTGTTTGAATTCAATGTCAGAGAAAATCTATTTCATTTAGAAGGTTAATTTTAAATGGGAATATAAAGGGGAAATGAAATAATCAGCTCAACTTAAGAAGTTTAGCGGCGTTCAGAAATTAATGTTATTGCATAGTGTAAGCGTATCTTAAATTATGTAGAGGGACTGTCTATAAATTAGGAGTCTTGAAGGTTAGTCCAACTTTATGTGGGTTTGGAATTTGGTTACAAACAAAAGTAAATCTTCTTTTAAAAGTTCAAAATCTAAGTATCCTATAAAACTAAACATGATGTAACTTGTTCTTGCAACTCTAATTTGCGAAAGGTGCAGCATAGATAAACTGCAAAGGGAAATACAAAAGTGACATTCAATTATAATCTAACAAAACTTTTAATTAGTTACAAAGTCATTAAATTTCGTAGGAAATCAGTGAATCAGGGAAGCGAAAGTGATCTGTCAAGATCATGGCAAGTGGCACTCCCTAGTCTCCACCTTCACCTCTGGGATATAGGCGTAAGTTTAAGTATGTATGTATGAGATCAGAGAATCAAAGCTACATAAGTTCAGTAGATGAAGTGATAAAGTTATAACTTGACACAAACTTTTTAGAAAGTACTAGGTAATTCAGATAAATCTTGTAAACCTTGTAGGTACTTATTAAATCAAAAGATTTGCAAAGGCATTTAATCAAACAGTAGGAAGCAGTAGGCAAGAGTATATACAGGTAGTTTATCCCAACTTTACCCACCAACCTAAATGTCGTTTCCAATACATTCAACTCAATAAATAAATTAGTAAAATAGTTAATGTTGTTGTAACTTAGCATAGCAGAACTTTCTCCATGAAAGATGCTAAAAGGTAGAAGTCAATAAAAACATAATTTAAGTAAATATTGTACATTTGTATCACAGGGTTCGTATGAAGGTATATTCAATCTATTGCACCCATAAGGTTCTAATAGATTTGTAATAAATCAAGTTCTCATTTGATAATATTTCAATTACATGTACGTTTCATTAAACACTTTGACGGGCAGCAGTAACTTCATTATCTAGAAGCTCTCCTTATATAAAGCTGCCTGCTTGTAATTAAGTCCCAAAGTAAACTGTAAGTAAATTCTTTCTCTGGTTGTGCAATAAAGTGTTCTCTATTTACCTATCTATCTAAACTCAAATTCAGGAATTTTATTAACAAAAAGGATTTACTTAATGAACGTCAAAACTGTTAGTCTCATCATTAATAGATATGTGAAGGAAAGGCCAACAAAGAAATTTAATAATTATTCTTTTTAGACAGGGCTTAGCTTAATTAACAGAGGTTTCAACTTAAATTATACTAGCTGCACTAGACACAATTGTCCCTATCAGCACTAATTAAATACCAGACATTTTATCTTCCCAAATAATCTTTAATGTCATACTAAGTTTTGCATAGAGTATGTTTAAAACTTTTTTTTAAACCGTGTCCGTGGTAACTTTAATATATTTTGAGGAATTTTATTGTAGAATCGTATAGGTACAGAGCCCCATAAAGGATGTATAAGTCTAAATTGTGGATATGACAGGCTATGTTTATTCGTAGTGTCAATATTTAGATAATACCTAATAATTTAAAAATTGCTGATTATAAAATAAATAGGTGTTACATTTTGGTAGGTGACCTGTTTAGATATGCTGTGTTAGAACAGATAGATTGCCTGATAGAAAATGCCATTAGTATTAGGTAAGTCCAAATTTTGTACACTGTGCAATAAAGAATTAACAACAATAATAGAGTGAGAGTTATGGGTCTACCTACATGATTGAATTCTGTTGATAATGATAGTAAGTTATATAGCAACTGTCAGTCAAGAGTGTTTTTGCACGCCTGTAACTGGGTGTTAAGCTAGATTATACCATATTAGTTAGTAATGAATACTATTAGCAGATTGTAACAAGCGTTGACATTTAAGAAATTCGTTACTTTTATAAGGTATGTATGGTGTGCAATAAAGAGGATTATCTAATTTAATCTTACTAGAGAGTAGATTAGACGTGACATAAAAGTAGGGTGAATGTACCAATAATCAGCACAGCTATTAATCATCAACGCTAATTGATAAAAGGGTGTGTTGATCTCAGATAATGATATATTTTCAGTGTAAAATTAAATTGAATTTACATTTCTTGGACCCTCTTCAAAGAAACAAAGACCTAAAAGCCAAATAAAATAAACATCTACTAGGAATAAAAAATTAAGTTTAATATCCTAATGTTAAACAGCATACTGTAATAAATTATAATACATAAGCTAGAAATTGATACTATTAGGAGGTTGAGTAATGTCTAACATGGCATCATCATAACAGGGTGAATGTATCAATAATCAGCACAGTTGTGCTTTACCGATAAAAAGGTGTGTGAATCTCAGACATGTGTTTTTGATAAACTCAAATCTTCAAATGTTTTAAACTCTGCTCAAATAAATTAAAACCTAAAAGCGAACTAAACGATTAAAGGGAATGAAATATTAATTTATGGTTAACAGACTAGTAAAATGTAATATAGATATGGGGCGTAATAAAAAAAAAACATTTGTACTCATTGTTTTAAAACAAATTAAATGTAAATAGTACATTCAAAACACAATTAAAATAAATTACTTTAATAAATGGTCCTCAAATTTTGCTTAAATTCCCTAAACAACCTAACTGGGAAGGGAAATAAAATTCTATAAAATAATCAAGTTAAGTTCATAAACGTGTTCTTAGGGTATTTTAGTTTGGGGGCGAAAAAAAAAAAAATAATAAAGTAAATACCTACTCAATTGTAAAATATCTTGTGTTATGTAGAGACATTCAAGTACGAGAAACGAAATATTTTGCAACGTTCTCGAATAAAGGGCAGCATCATTACAGAGAGAGAGTCTTCATAATAGCACATAGTGAGGAACTCATTTAGTAAATTCTGTAGACATCCTAACTAGAGAGGTAAATAAAACCCATGTAACCATGCTAAGCTTAAAACGAGTTTATGTGATTTTAGGATATTTCATTTTATTTTTTTTTTCATTTCATTTTTCATTTTCATAACTTCTAAATTTCATTGTAAAAGATCTTGTGTGTGCTTGGAGGCATTCTCTTAGGAAGGAAAAGATCTAAATTACCAATAGTACTTTGTCCCTTTACATGTTTTTATGTCATGTACTCTGGTGTATAATTAAGAATATTTTATCTTATCTTCGACATTATTGACTAAGGGCAGGATCATTTCAGAGAGAGAGTCTTCATTATAGCACCTAGTGTGGTGGTAGAGAGGAACTCATATGGTAAATTCTGTAGACATCCTAACTAGGGAGGTAAATAAAACCTAGATAACCATTCTAAGTTTAAAACGCGGTTATGTGATTTTAGGGTATTTCAGTTTGGGGGGCGAGAAAAATAATAATATTTAAAGTAGATTCTGACTAAAAGATTCTGTGTATGCTTGCGGGCATTCTCGTAGGAAGGAAAAAACTAAATTACCAATAGTACTTGTACCTTTACATCTTTTTATGTAATAATACTCTGGTGTATAATAAAGAATATTTTTATCTTATCTTCGACATTCTTGACTAAAGGGTGGGGTCACTTCAGAGAGAGAGAGAGAGAGTCTTCATTTTATCACAATGTGTGGTTGTAGAAGTTTCTACAGTGGCACAACCTTTCGGAAGTTTTGGCGGAATTAAAAGATATACTATAGTGTATATATTGGATTGTAAAATACATTTTTTAAGAATATTTTCAAAACCTTAACGTAAATGGTTTGAATAGTTTATGTGAGACAGCCATAGGTAGATCTATGTCACGAAATTTTATCAGGGTTAATTCTTATAAACTCTGTAAGTTATTGCTATTATTATTCCGTTAAATTATTTAGTGGAGGAAGGGAAATAACGTTATTCAAACTGGTCTCTAGAAACAACATTTTTAAATTTTAAATTATTTTATTAAATCAATATAACATTTCACGTAAAACAAGTTAAGTCCAGCAGTGAGATACAAAATGGCTACTCAAATATTAAAGGTGATGGGAAACATTGTAGTTACAAAATTGTTTGATAAGGATTACTAAGTTCATCCAAGTGGCAGGAAGACGCTGGATGCAGGCCGCTTCCAACCGGTCTTTTTGGAAATCTCCAGCAGTGGACTTCTTGTGGCTGCTCATCATCTTGATGATGACAACGTTGCTATTACAGGTGCTAAAGTTCGAAAGTAAATAAAGGATCTAAAATTTCGTTTAGAGAATTGTATCCTGTGAAATATTTTAATTTCAAAAATAAAAATGTAATATTTTTAAATGGAATTTATTAAAGAGGATAGGAACTATTTCCCTCCGGGACACAGACGTTTATGTTGTGTTTAGGAAAACATTGTTGTTTAAAATTGTTATTGCAATTTAGTCTTAGTTTATAGCTATAACTAAACCTTACTTAAATTCAAGGAGTGAATATCTAAAGAAATGTCAATTGATATTTAAAACAAAATATATAAATAATATAATCATTTCAAAATTATATGTTTTACCCAGCAGTGGAACACAAATTGTAAAAAAAAAAAAAGTTAATTCCTGGTTTATAAAATAAAATAAATAAATAGTGTTAACTTTTTAAAATTAAATTGGGTTATGAGCATAGGTATTGTAAATTTGAAAATGGGGTAAACTTAAAAATAGAAAATTTAAAACATTTTATTAACAAATGTTTTATATAAAACATTTGAGTTAGGTCAATTTTGACTTCATCTTCCCGGACTGGACTTGTGATTCGTTTAGCAGCGTGAAATGGGGAGGGGGGGAGTTTGAAAGGGAAGAATTGCAAGAGAAGGAAGAATTTTCTAAATACTTAAAATTTGTTTCATATATTTTGAAATGAAAGACGATGGAAGACAATGTATTTTGTCTTCTTAAGAGTACTTCGGTTATTTGGATTATAGAAGGATGAGATGAATGGATAAATGCTGAATAAAATTCGAGTTTTATTTGGAGTGAAGGGCTTTGCGAATTAAAAGAAACCAAAAGGGAAGAATAAGATTATAAGCATTCAATCCCAGAAACACAACACTTAACAGAGATCTCGCTTTAGACGAAACTTGGTGCTAGGGGTAGGCCAGATGGCAATCGTTTCTTCGCAAGGCGAAACTAAAGTGAGGTCTATACTCCACACGGAGGAAAGACTAAACTGATCTGGACACTACTATGGGTGCAAATCTGCTTATAGGATTGGTCGGCATAACGCCTTACTCATAGTTTTTTTAATTTATGTAAATTAATAATAAAACAATTGTGCAGAAGAACTTAAGCTTGACCAGTACTATTATAGAGAGTGCTTTGGCCAATGGTTAACATTCTCCGTCCATTAACCAATTGGTTCAGCGAACGAAAATCTAAACAAGGGACGAATTGTAATGCACAATTGGCTTCCAAACTCTAAGGATGTGCTTTATGTCATGTGGGCGTATTTGTAGGTTTCGTACGTTCGAAAAATTGGAATGTTTCGGAACAGACAATGCGAGGATCACTAGGACTGGAGTGGATTCACAACCCATCTTTCCCGTAGGACCTTGGCATTCAGGCATCTTGTGCGATTGTATGTTGTCCATTACCGATGAGTCAGCAAGTTGGATTTTCAATTGTTGAATCCGTTTCTTATTGGATGGTTTAAAACACAATACACTCAAAATTTCACTCTGGGAAAGGTGCTTATAATCTCAGTCGTGAAACATTTGTGAATAAGTATAGGTGAAGTTTCTTTCAGTATCTAACTAGCAAAAACTTCAGGGGGCGCTGTGACGGTCCGCACTGCTTTTGCAATTCGACCGCCACTTATTCACAAATGTAGGGGAACATAATAATCCTTTGCGTTGTACAATAATCAATAAAATTAAACAAATTTTGCTGTAGTATTAGAGATTCGCTAGATGGCGCCTTTTTGCAATAAATAATAATAAATATTTATTATTTCGGGCAATAATGTCCATTACTTTCACATTACAAAATAAAGAAATAAAACGTTGGTTTCTCAACCAATAAACTATTTAATCTTTTTACAACAATTTAACAACGTTTGCTCAATTGGTTCTAAAACAAACAAAACCACGTTCATAAAAGTTGGCTGTATGCAAAGTTGTCTATGCCAATGTATCGGCAGGAAAAAAGTAAAGAAGAAAGTCAGGTCAAGGATAATCTGTAGATAGAACAAGGAAGGGCCCGTAGGAGTCTGATAATGTTATCCATCAAAAACCTAATAATACAGTCAATGAATATTATGGAAAGGCCTAATTTAGCAAAACTATTAAATATAGTTTCAGTAAAGAATTCAAAATGCTTATTTTACAGATAGAAAATATTTAAAATTGTGTAAAATATTCCTGAAAGGGTTTCATTGAAAAGACAAGGGAATCCAAGAGGGGTGGATGGCAACGGGGTGTGGGGGCGAGGGGAAAGGAAGAGACGCGCACTTGGACTCGGGATTTTGGCGGGGAATGGGGCGGTGGTTTTCTTGGGAATCTTTTCTTTGCGGGGCTGACCGGCCGGTCTTAATTAGGATTAGGGTGAGTTAGCAAACTGATTATCAAACTAAAGTATTCTACAGTGTGTCGGTAATGTGGCTACAGCAGCAAATATTGAGTAGTTCAGCTGTGAAAGTGGTAGGTATAGCTTGAGAAACGTTTTGGTGAGATGGCTTGGGCAAATCATGGCTGAAGCAATGCAGGCCGTGGTACGATTCATACCAGTGGATTGGATCTGACTACATCGATTTGGTCAAGGTAGCTCTCTAGATCATTCTCAGGTCTTAGCAGTAAATGTGGTAAAGTCTGATTTGCATCTTGGAATGTTGCTGTAGTCTACAGAACCATACATCGGTGTAGGCTTCACCTACATACTTGTGTTTCAAGGTTGATTAGAGTTTGTGTTTGCATTTGTTCTTGATAAATCAACTGGCTTGCATCAATTTCAAACATTTAATCAATTTGATGGAATAGGTCTATATCTGATCGAACGGTGAGTTTCTTTGCCATGTTCTTTTCTCACTATGGGTCAGGTCTTGAACATGGCACGCACATTTGTTAGGAACTGGTGTTTGGCGTGGTAGAAAACCAGCAAACAGACAGTTTAGCAGTAGTATTTGCAAGCAGTTGAAGTCATTTACATAATAAAGTAAATTGTTAGGTAGAGTCTAAAACAACAAATTAAAAAACAATCCAAAATAAACCAAACTAATGAAAACTTGAATCTATCTAATAAAACAATAACCGGGCACAGAGCCTAACTAAAATTGTGAGTGTAAAATCTACATACAAAACTATGTACAAAAATAAACTAAAACCATATTTGTCTCAAATATTGACTAAACCAAACTAAGATTAACAATTACTGTTAATATTCTAATCTGTGTTAAACTGTGTTCACTAAAATCTGTTTTAAATCTCAAATGTTAATATTTCTACATATCTTGATAAATAAATAGATTATTTTTTAACTCTTTCTAGTTGTTTAATTGCTTTTGGAAATCCTGACTCCCTGAAAAGATCCTGGTTACTATTTCACAACAAAGGGTCCTGTTAGGCTATCTAGACGATCACATTTTGGCCAAAGATTAAATTTTCTGTGATTTTAGGTACTCACAATTTGCTCTTTTACATAGTACACACTTAACTTACACTAAGCTAAAATAGTAGGTAGGAAGCCTAGGTACTCATACTTTACTTAGTAATCTCCTGTGGAAGAACCATATCTTAGACATTCTATGGAGGCATAGATGGAGCGCTGCAGAGGACTCCAGAGGACTTCTTCTTCAGGAACCAGCGGGCATCAGTGGCAGGAGCAAGTATTAATAGGGGATTTAGGGATCAGTGTAAGTAGTAGAGAGCAGATTAGAGCGGAGTAGAGTAGAGAGGTTAAAGGGGGTGAGCGTTACAGTCTGAAGAATGGAATGGATCACCTGCCTTAACAAACCAAATGGAATTGTCTTCTCAAGCCTTAATGGGTCCAAGGAGTAACGCTGGCGCCACCGGCCCAAAAAATCACTGTTAACATGATTCGGAGATTGTATTGACACTTTAAAGTGTTCTAATCTAATCTTTATGAAAATTTGATCTGTAAAAAAGATATAATATTTTTCCTCGGTGGCGCTAATGTTAGGTACTCCCTGGACCCCTTAAGGCTTGAGAAGACAATTCCATTTGGTTGGTAGTAAAGACACAGCGTTCGAATTGCATTTTAATCTGAACTCTAAGCACGAAAAAACTTCGCTTTGTGCCCTCTAAACATAATGGCAAAGTTTCATTGCGATGTCGTTTGTAAATTAAAAGCAACCTTGTACGGGAATCGCCACGCGAGGCGGCGGGCGCTAGGTTAGGTTTTCATCCGATTCTTTCAGTGTTGTCTCTAACATTAACATCTCAAATAATTTAAGTTTAGTGTTCAGCTGATTCCCTCAATCGTATCTCCAACAGCCCTATCCACTAGCGCTTGGCAAGCGATTTGAAAGCGATACGATTGCGCAGCGAGCACGTCGCGATTGCATGGCAAGCACACCGCGACGGTGATCGCGAATATTGTCACCGTCAACGCTATTTTGTACAATCGCGTTCGACAGTCCGATCCGCCCCATTTAAGTCATATCAAAGATACGTGTGTCAGGGGACGTAGCATTAGAGGTACAATCGTCGTTGATACAATGGATACAAAGTTATTTATAACTAAAATTTAAAATCGTCCAGTTACATGGGATAAATAGTAGTCTCTCTCCATTACTTGATAATGAATCCTCCCAGATCCGACGTTGACTTGTTCAGCGTCTTGGAATAGTAACAAAGCCAAGCAATCCATTTTGCTTCTCAGTGTCCAAAACGCGGCAAGAAGGCTCAATCGCTACTCAATCGCGGCGAGCTCGCTGCGCAATCGTGGCGAGTTCGCTGCGCAATCGTGGCGAGCTCGCTGCGCAATCGCATCGCTTTCAAATCATTCGCGAATCGCCAGTGTGATAGGGCTGTATCATTTCGTAGCGTAAACACCTACAAACTTTTGAATATTCTTCCTTGACTATTGCCATAAGATAATGAATAAAATTCCGTATTAAACGGTTGCGCTTCTGATCAAATCTCCAACAAACATAATACCCAGTTATGATATTCAACAGGCAAGACTAGTTAAATAAACCCAAAGGCATGTAACTGTGAACCCACGGAAGGAGTGGCTTGCCTTACCCAAGACGTAAGTCCGAGACAATAGCCTGGCGTTTGGCAAAGCCTTTTGATAAATTATTTGCGACATATAGGGACAAAATCAAAATAGCGAGATCTATGTCATTGACTGTGATATAGCAGTTAGATTAAGGTTTACAAGAGATCTCAAACGAAGGGACAGGCTTAGTACAGGTTCAGTAATTTCTATCGGCCCAGGTTTTTATGAAGCTGCATTGAAGAATACATTGCTGTTATAGCTAGAAATGCAGCGTTATTCAGGTCGTGTTCCGTAAAACTTCGTAACTTTTGCCCATTTACGAATTTAGTGTTAATGTCTTCTGATAATGTATTGTTTGTAAATCTTAGGGCTGCTCATTTCTTACGTAGTACGTTATGAGGGGAGGGGAGTCCGGACTAGTTTTACTTTTTAATAGATGGGGTTAAAATAATGCTTATTATGTTTTACGTTAAGTTCTAAAATTATCTGTTATAATAAATGAATAGCCTATTAAAAGTACCTACTTGTAATCAACAAAATGTTTTACCAAATCTACAAACTTTGTTAAAATTTGTCTTTGCTTACGTTGAGTTCCGTACAGCAGATATTCATCGCATCAAACCGCAATTACACAGGCCAGTAATATCAAATGACGGTAAGGCCTGCCCCACACTGGCGCGGTCGCGATGGCCTCAGCAGCGGCGACCTATACAAATCGCAGCCAGGCTAGAGATGAGCCGGGGAGAATGCTCTCGCAGGTCAAGACCTTATAAATTGAAAATAAAACCGGCCAAGTGTGAGCCGGACTCGCGCACGTAGGGTTCCGTACCATTAGACATTAGATACAAAGATCGAGAAAAACGGCAATAAAATTACGTTTGTTGTATGGGAGCCGCCCCCTTAAATATTTATTTTATACGGTTTTTAATATTTGTTGTTATAGCGGCAATAGAAATACATCATCGGTGAAATTTTCAACTGCCCAGCTATCACGGTCCATGAGATACAGCCTGGTGACAGACACACAGACGGACACTGAAGTCTTACTAATAGGGTCCCGTCTGGCACCCTTTGGGTAAAGAACCCTAAAAAATATGTGTTTATTTAAATTATTCTATCTATACCAATATTATACAGAGGAAAAATTTGTAAGTGTATCATGTGTCAGTAATGTATGCAGGGGAAAATCTCCGAAAGTGTTTATCCGATTTCAAAAATTCTTTTACCAGTATTTAGAATGGACCTTCAGGGTGGCTATAGGGAACTTCTATTCCCTATCTTCTTCTTCTTCTTCAGCATTTGTTTGACTACTGTTGGCTATTCCCTATAATCCAATATATGCTGAGTTCACTATCATCATCATCATTCAGTCACAAGAAGTCCACTGCTGAACATAGGCCTCCTCCATGGATTTCCAAAAAGACCGGTTAAAAGCGGCTTGCAGGCAGCGTCTTCCTCCCACTTGGATGAGGTCATCTGTCCATCTTGTGGCTGGTCGTCCTACCCTGCGCTTGCCGATACGTGGTCTCCATTCGAGAAATTTTCACTATAGTTCACTATTCGTCGGCTTATTGCAAGAACTCATTAACCGACATATTCACTATTGGGAGAAAAAGGACTTTTTAGTTCGTGTTATTTAATGGCTGTATTTCCTCCTCCTTATTCCCTATAACATCGTTAAAATAATGCCTGATAGTAAAACACCACTATTGTATCATTGTTCAATACATCTACATGTCCATACATTTAAAAAAAGTGGTTAGTGAGTTTTTGCAGTTAATGACTTCTTGCAATAAGCCGACGCTATACAGGGCGTCCCAAAATTATGGGCCATGAAGGGAAAGTACCTTAAATATCGTAGATAGGGTATTTTGCTGAAAGAAGACTTTATGTTATTTTTAAAAGTTAGTAATTCTGCATTCAAAGATTTTCTAAATGTTACTTGCCTCGTCTGGGAATCGAACCGACTTAGATGTAAAAAAAACACCCCTATTTTTATGATGCCAATCGAAAGAATGGCCAAAAACTAATAACTCTTCTTAAGATTTTCTGAATGAATGTTTTCCTACTTGGATTGGTACGAATGGACCGATTCGATGGCCGGCCAGATCCTCGGACCTTACACCATTAGATTTCTTCTTTTAGAGATATGTGAAAGATATGCTATACAAAAAGCGATACGAGAACCTGGGCGACTTACAAACAGAATTGTGCCATATCATATCGAGTATTCACCATAAAAAGATAAGAAAATGAACTGGCAGCGGACTCATTAAAATATTGGCGATTTGCGTAAGACAAGAGGGATCACATTTTGAGCATTTAATTAATTAATTTACAAAATAATACCTACGGCATTGACTACGGCAGTTTCCTGTATGTTTTTAATTTGATTAAAATTATTAATTTCACGCTGTTCCTTTCTATTAAAATACTATGTTACTTAAGAAGAGTTATTAGTTTTTGGCCATTCTTTCGATTGGCATCATAAAATTAGGGGTGTTTTTTTTTTAATTTAAGTCGGTTCGATTCCCAGACGAAGCAAGTATTTTTTAGAAAATCTTTGAATGCAGAATTACTAACTTTTAAAAATAACGTAAAGTCTTCTTTCAGCAAAATACCCTATCTACGATATTTAAGGTACTTTCCCTTCATGTCCCATAACTTTGGGACGCCCTGTATATTATTTCAATGAAGATAATTTACACTTTTTATCCTTTTTAAAGTTCTTAGCCGAAGCCATGTCATCATAAGCAGCCTATATACGTCCCACTGTAGGGCACAGGCCTTCTCTCAGAGAGAGTATGGGCTTAATCACCACGCGTGCCCACCGCGGATTGGCGATTTCCTCACGATATTTTCCTTCACCGTTAGCGAGTGGTATTGCTACTATAACTTAATAAACGTACATAACTTAGAAAAAAAAGTCATAGGTACATGCCCGCACTGGGAATCGAACCTGGGTCTCCCGCTTCCGAGTCCAATGTTCTACCCACTAGGCTACCACCGCATGTATTTTTACTATTTTTATGGTGTGGATGTGGAGCTGGTATAATACAAAACAATATAATAGTATTGGTAAACATTCACTAAACAGTATCAAATAGAAAATAACTATCATTAATCACAAAAACACGACTGCTAAATGAGTCTGCTAAATTTTAAACCGAAGCAAGTGGGACCAAATCAATTTACCTACAAGCAATCGAATGAAAGATCCCGCCTGATGAAGTCGAAAATCAACAGGCTTATCTAGGCCTTGTTGAAACTTTTTAACAGTCAGGTTTTTTTGTTTTTAAAACATGATTTTTTTTCATCACAATCGCAAAGCATTAGCAAAATTATATAACTTAACATTTCGAGAAACTATCTTGTCTGATCTTTTTATTTGCGAGCGTAGGTGTTATCTTGTTAGACTCATTAATCAATGTCTACAGTTTTTACAGCTGCTGCAATTAATAACATTTTCAAAATCATTATAGCTTAGACTTTTTAATGTAACCTAAGTAATATAAGGCGTAAAATCTGGTACGTTTTCAAGAAATTAAATTGAAAAGGAAATGCGCTGGTTTATCAATGTAGTGTAGGGTCTGGCAATATAGGCTGGTACGTGCTTATCTTGTAATCAACCTGGCTCAGCTTACAATCTCTTACTTAGCTTTTCAACAGTTCAACTCGTAAAGTTCAAACCGAACCACGAGGTACCACGCCTCAAAGTTTAAGAGCTGTAGTTAATACCGCGATAACGATACGAAAAGCCAGCCAAGTGCAAGTCGGATTCGCGCACAGACCGGTTCCATACCACAACATAGTTACATAGAACCATTAGCGGGAGTCCGACTCAGTCTTGGCCGGTTTTTTATTATTAACCGACTGCGGCGGAGCCCAGAAGAAGAGTTATGTGTTTGGCTCGTATGTAAGGTATGTATGTGTATGTGGGCCCGATTCTGTGGGCCCGATTCTGTGTTCCCTCAAACTCCTTAATCATTTATTTCAACAAATAAGATCTCAATCGATTCGTCATGTTTGCAAGAGTGTCATAAGGCTATGTGAAATCAGCATAAATCCAACAAAAAAAATCACTAAAATTACGAAAATAAACGTTAAACAATGCTTTTGTCGCCTTTTTGCCTTTTTTGGTCCCCTACGGAACCTTCAAAATATACTAGGTTTTTTAATCTTCAAAGAATTCATTTCAGCTTTGCAGTCCTTCGCCTTGTGCCTTGTCCAGTGCCTTCGTAAACATGGGATTCGGCGTGGCATTACTATGTCCTATCCAGAAACTACAAATTAATTCTAAACATATGGGATTCATGATGAGAGGAATCTTGTGCGCAAACATGTGCTAGATTTTCTGCGCGCGTCATTGTCATAGAATATCGTCGAATTTGTAAGAGGCCCTCAGTTTGAATATCGAACGCGTCAGACAAAAGGCTCGATAGTGGTCGACCTCACTTAGGCGAGGACAGACAACAAATAGTCTGAGAACGCACTTTTACCAATCCAACCTATTGTATGGGCAATATCAAATTGTCCATGTCTTGTCGTGATCTTTGTGTGAATAGTTGAGCGTTCTTTTCCTTGAGTGACACTAATCGATCGACGTGAATTCCGTGAATTTAAGCTGTCCTCACACTGGACGATAACGTGAAGGACTACACTTTTTCTCTCATACATTTAATAAGCCGGCCAAGTTCGTAGTGTATGAAACCAGACATTGGGTCATTACGATTATCGTCCAGTGTGAAATCGTCTGGCACGTCAATGAAAGTAATTCAGTAGGAACGTGGTTTTCAAAACGCATTTGATTCTTGGAAGGTCCTCATTATGCCGGTCGTGATACTCACGATATTATTAGTGGGTCTGACGGCCATTTTGGGGTTCCACTGGCTCGGTTCCCTTCTATTGACATTGACAGGTGTGTGTGGCGCGCATGACTGGTTTCCGGGACCTCTCTTTGTGTTTATTTTGTCAAGTGCAACTATGGAGTTCGAACCAAATTGTTTGATTTCCATATCTGTCCCAGACATAAATAAATATGTTGATCAACCTATATATTTCATCGCGGAATAGGTCGACTGTACATCGACTTTAACAAAAGGTATTGTACTTTACGGGCAACGAACAAACATGTAAAATTTTACCTTTTCTGCCGTTCACAAGCTAAAATGCCGCTATCGACCATCCAGCCGACTTAAAGAAGAAGAAGAAGAAAGATATTTATTATATCAACAAGATACATCACAAAAACAAAATAAGCAGATAAGTAACATAATGTGCACAACAGAAAGAAAACTAAATACACAACAGACAAAACGAATAAATAAAACAGGACCATAGATGTAGCGTGTGGTGTATCTAAGTTGCCACAAAAGGCAGCTGACTCAGCGTTTTGACTTTCTGATGACATCTTAACCAGAAAAAAAAATCTCTATTGATCCCGCCCACCCAATATTTCCCAGCTTTCATACTTCCAGCGACAAAAAAGCCCTTTTCAGCGTTAGTTTAATTACTAAATAATTAAATAATAATTGTGTTTAATAACGCCAAAAATATATTTTTGTTAAGCTGAATTTATCGTTACCAATTAAAGTTAAAGCTATTTTAAAGTACTCAAAAAGATATCTTTTGATACCTCAAGTGGAGTCGAATTAGTTATTCCTAGCATATATTTTTATTATTTCATTGGTTTTTTGCGCGTACCTCGAAAGTTGATGTTTTGAGATAACGCCGTTTTGCCTTGTGGACGGCAGTTTTGTTGACCGTACCCGAAAACGATAAAAAACTGGACAAGTGCGAGTCGGATTCGCCCACCGAGGGTTCCGTACAAATTCGTAGGTACCGAGCTTTTCTCGAACTTCAAGGACAATTTTTTTTATGATTTAATTACAAATTGTTTTCAGATTTTACCCTGTACTTGTAGTATACGACGATATTACTCGCCAAATTTCGTAGTTCTAGGTCAACGGAAAGTACCCTATAAATTTTGATTCCCTTGAGATGACTTGTTTTACAATATTTTTATTTTGTAATTACTGGTGTGCAACAGAGTTTAAACTATATAATTGTGAAGTTTCTATTATAGCTGAGTACATTTTAATTTCAGTTAGGTTCTTAATTACCTATAAGGGTTCCGTTTTTCCTTTTGAGGTACGGAACCCTAAAAAGCCACACAGCTATCCTCGTTTTATACTGTTGAAAACAAAAAGAACTGAAGGGACCCATTGTATCAAGATAGTGATCACCAACCAAGGTAGTAATCAGTAATCACCTCCAAGTTTAGGACCTTTGCGGTAGAATCGAGCAAAAAGGTACTCGGCGTGGCAGGTGAGATCCAATGTATGACCGACCCAAAACGGCGGCTAGCCTTGTACCTAAAGATTCCACTACACTAGGTATAGATAGATAGATAGATAGAATATTCTTTATTGTATGTACACCAGGAATTACATATGAGTATTTAACAATAATATAACAGTACAGTACAATTGGCGGCCTTATTACTAAAAGTAATTTCTTCCAGACAACCATTGACGGAAAAAAAGAAAGAGAATCTAAATGACGGGTAGTCAGTGCAACTAAACAATACTAAGAAAGATATTTATATATTTAATACACATACATAAACGGTACATAAATATAAGATAAATATAGAATAAACATACATAAATAAAAATTATCATATGGAACAAATTGGCAAATTGATAGTATCATCATCATCAACCCATTATGTCCCCACCGAGGGGCACGGGTCTCTTCCCTGAGGAAGGTATAGGCCATACTCCACCACGGGGGCCAAGTCCGGATTGGTGGAGGTTTGTAGACTAGTGGCTCGTCTACTGTCAGAAGTTGTCAAGCCGCCCTAAGGCCTCTGACTTGGCTTAACGATAATTGATTGCTTAATTGATAGTATATTATATAGTTATAGTATGACACGGTTACAATATCTGTGCACCTGCCAATTTGTTTCTTTTTAATTAAATATTGTTATAATAAAGATATTGTTAATAAATTGAAGTGGCAGTGGGCGGAGCACATAGTCCTCGAATGGAGACCTCATATCGGCAAGCGCAGCGTAGGACGATCAGCCACAAGATGGACAAATGACGTCATCCAACTGGCAAGAAGACGCTGGATGCAAGCCGCTTCCAACCGGTCTTTTTGGAAATCCATGGAGGAGGCCTATGTCCAGCAGTGGACATCTTGTGGCTGAATGATGATGATGATTTAATATTGGTGTGTAAAATATAAATAAACCAAATTATCAAGACGAGTATTGGCAACAACGAAGATGCTGACCGTACTGATGCGACGGGGCGAGCCGCGAGCGCGGCGCGGCGTAGTGAAGGGGGAAGCATTCCAGTGAGGTGCACAGATATTGTAATGTTACAGGTATCGTCCGTCTCGCAGTTGATCGATGCTGGGTGAGATGTAGTGTGCAATTTGTATTCGAAAACGGTAATTTCTTTCTAGGTATCTCCATATTATCGGACGACCAAAACGGCAAATTGATCGTTGGATGCCGGCGATTGGGACCGAATTCTTATTTTTCGATGTGTGTAATTGTCCAAATGATTATCTGGACGAACTCTTCTTTATGAAAATCCTTAATTTTACTAATTCTTAATTTTCCGAATTTTTCGTATTCCTAATTATGGTTAGGACGAATTCGCATTTTTCGAAATAAGTACAGTCAAACAAAATGCACTTTTTGGATGTCATCCAAATCCCAATTGTGCCATCTCGGTCAACTTTGCGACTCTCTTACCTAGCATCAAGTATGTTTTAGCCAATTCTTGCCTAGCATTGAACGGCAAAACACGGTATCCTTACCTAATATTATAAACGCGAAAGTTTGTATGGATGGATGGATGTTTGTTACTCTTTCACGCGAAAACGGCTGAACGGATCCGGATGAAATTTTGCACAGAGATAGATTATGGTCTGGCTTAGCACATATAGGTAATAGACTATTTTTTATCCCGGAAAAATAGACATCAAAATTACCACGCGAACGAAGTCGCGGGCAACAGCTAGTCGTTTATAAAACACGATTCCTCTAAAACATCTCTCTTTCCACTTTACCACAGACTACTTCAACAGCTTTTGAGGGGTGTTTTAAGTAATCGTGTTTTTTTATAAATAAGACCATAACAGCCTTATTTACAGAAACACGATTCCTTAAAACACTCCTCAAAAGTAGTTTAAATTGTCTGCGGTAAAGGAAAAGCGGGTTGGTATTTGAAACGATGTCCCCGAATTTGAAAAAACAAAAAATATGCCCGTGTTCAGGGAGCTTTACTGAAACGGAATTTATACATTTTAATCTGCGAAAATGTGTAATAAAATAATTTTTATTTCTTTAGCAGAACAAAACTCGAAAAAATTAAAAAATGCAACGTTTTTACTCAACGCGACACAAAGCAGGTATCTACTTACGTCATTTACATTTTGGCTTTTTTTTTAGAAGCTACATAGCTGAAGTTTTACTAAGAATTAAATTAAAATTTTGGGTTGGTTGTTAGCTCAGTACACATAAGCAAAAATAGGTTAGTTCTATTTTTTATATAAAAGCGAAAAAAATATTTCACTAAAAAACTTAGATTTGAGGTTAGTTGCATACATTTTGAGGTTAGGTTTCAAAAATAAAAATAAATATTTCTCGAAAACTACTGATTTTCGCAAGATGGGACTTGCACAGGAGTGTTTTCCCCCTCCCCCCCTTCCCCTCCCTCAAAAATCAAACCCGTATTAAGGGACGTTTCGTCCTGATCGTTTCGATCGTTTCAAAAAAAAACCCGGAAAAGCAAACCCTGGGATACAGGGCGTGAGTTTCTGTTGTATAATATTTATTTTAGAGGAATCGTGTTTTTTTATAAATAGGTACATCGTAATACGTATGTGTGTACCTACCTCATAGCGACGCCTTAATTTTGCGCGTGGCAAGCTACAAATATAGACACTTCTACCAATTTTTACTACCAAGGCAGTTCCATATTTTTTTGTCACAGATTTGCTGGTTGACAAGAGATTTCCGACCAACTATCCTTCATTCTGTCTTAACTTCTTGGTTTAGTACAGTTCACAGCACAGCAACCTTCATATTTCAGTTGCAAAGTCGCCCGTAAAGTGACTAAGTAGAGTGCATACGAGTAAAGGTTGATGTACAGTCGACTGTACGTAGGTATTTGCCTACAATATCGTCTACTCGTCTAGGTATTATTACTATCGCCTATCTTAGGGTACAGGTACACCTTGAGCCAGTAATCTTATAAGTAGAACAAAAACGCATTCAAAGGTCTAAAACGCATTCATAGCTATTATTGAATTACTTAGCAAAAACGGCTTGCTTTCCAAACTAGGAACAACGAACAACTTTATGGATTAATTTATGCAAGTAATTCGAACTGTGCACTTACCTTGGAACAGGGTTGTCTAGCGGTCCACCTGCCTATTGGATACGGAGGCTGGCCCCGCGTCCCTCAAGGAATGCGACACCTGATCACAAACACTCACAGGACCCCACACATCCGCCACTGTAGTTCAACGCCAAAACAAACATCCGGGCACTGGTTTGAATTTAATTCACAAATCGAACGCTAACTTTTTAACTTGACACTTCGCACAAGGCGCCGAAAGTTGTTTTCGCGGATTTCACGGAGCGCAACAATACGTGCAGCCAATATCACCGCGCGCGGCTAACGAACTCAAACTCAAAACGAAAGGAGTCCGCGGTGAGTGGGGGCGTGAGTGAGCCGGCCGGACTAGCGGCTGCGCGATTACAAACGCGGCCTGCCTTCCAAGTTCCAATGACGTTCCAAACAGGAAATCACGTGTGGATTAGTAAATATACTAATAGACAACGTGGGGTTGACTATTAATATACCGTGTTTTGGTCTTATTTTGCTACTAACGAGGAGACTTTGCTCCAATACAAAAAAAAATATTAAATTTCTTCTTACGGAAACACCTTTGTATGCACCATTCTTGTGATACTTTTTTTTGCAATATGTTCAGTAATAGTTGCATAGGAATTATAGGAATTTATAGAAATATTATTAAATTGATTCTAAAAATACAAAAATAACAGGACAGAATAATTGTTACAAAAAGGAGTTCCTAGAATTAATCAAAGTTTTGTCAACTAATTTTAGTAAAGAAATACATGATTAATATTTGAAATTGTGTTTTTATAACTTCATATAACCGTTCCATTAGAGCAATGTTAGAATTGTAATGTCAGTCATTGCTCCACCACAAAAAAGTAGGAATTTCCTGATCAAAGAGTTACGGAGCAAAGTTTACCGTGTAATAGGTAATACTTTGCTCCAAAAAAAAACTAAATAAAAAAGAAATAATAATAACTGTACCTAAACGATTAGAATGTTTTTCTATGTATCTTTAATGGTTTTACATGAAAAAAGCATTAACTAACCCATATTTACATAAATCTAAAAATTGTAAGGCATGGTATAAAAGTGGAGCTAATTTTGGAACAAAGTAGGACCAAAATACGGTAGGTACTATCATCTAGACTTTATAATGATAATATAAGTGTAGGGCGTATCTCGGATTTAAGTAGAACTCATTTAGCATGACTTTTTAGGGTTCCGTAGTCAACAAGGAACCCTCATAGTTTCGCCGTGTCCGTCTGTCTGTCCGCGGCTTAGCACAGAGACCATAAGTCCTAGACAGCTGAAATTTGGCATAGATATACATAATGTATTTATTACGCCGACAAAATGGTAGAATAAGATCTTGGAAACAATTTTTTTAGGTTAGAGTGGTAACCTAAAAAATGTTTTTTTTTATCTTTAAAAATTTTTTGCTTTGCGTACCCCCCTACAATTTTTTTTCTCGCCTATATTTTGGGTTATCTTTGGATTGTTTTTTAAAAATATTGTAGGTGTATGAAGAGAATTTTTCGATTTTCAATTACTTTGATGAACTTGTTAGTTTTGTAAAGCAGATAAAAAAAAGCCTCTGTCTACGGAACCCTACACTGCGTGTGGCTCGACACGCACTTGGTCGGTTTAATTAAAGAGGTAGCGATTTTCTGTAATTGAATTTAAGACAAAACTTCCGTCAAAACGTATTTAGAATGATGACACAGGCAGATAAAAAAAATCGCTCCCCCCCATCCCTTAACTCCTCAACCCCCCGTGTACCTCCCAAACTAACATGACAATTCCTATAAAAACGGAATGATTCGAGAAAGAGTCGTAAACACCGTATGATACGTTGTAGTTACTACCTAGAACCTCGGATTAATGAAATAAATTAAGAAAACAATACTTAGTTCTGAAATGAAGAACGTTTTTAAAGATATTCGTCACTGAAAACGTACTGAGTTCTACAGAGCAGTCTCTAGTTTGTATTGCAGCCGCGTATGTAATCGCGCGCGCCGTCCTAATGGCCCGTATCAGCCGAACAAAACTCGATCGCTGCGCCATCTACCTGTCATCAAGTGTAACACATTTCAATGCACTTGAAGTTGTGGGCGGAACAGGGTGACTGCGTCTATTACCTAGGTACCTACCTATTTATTTATTTCTTTGCTTCTTGCACTTGAACAGCATTACGCAATGCGTTAGTTGCGTTACGCGGTAATTTGCTAACTTGACATTGACAAAGTGGCAAAAGTGATGAGGCGGTTCCAATCTGACAGTTCTAGTAGCTGCGACGATGGCCAGTAGATAGCATTGGACTGTACAGAAAACAGCTGATCAAACTTTATATTTCCGCAGCAAAGTGGTCTGTAACGTAACGGAGTGCACGTGTGTAAATATTGATGTGCTGTCGACTGTTCTGTAAAACCCTTCTTTTTGTGTTCTGAGGTAAAACCATACACAAAACTTTCTTTCTTGAAAATTTTGGTACGGTTTCTTGGGTAATGTCTTTTACTTTTAGCGAAAATGTTCAAAAAAATGCGACTTCGTACCTCAAAATCTTTCAAGCCAAGGGATTTTATTTGAACCGGCATGGTTCGGAATAAATTGTTGTAATGTGGCTTTCGGATGGTTTCTGGAAGAACGTAAGTAAATTACCACTCGACATAAAATACTTTTTTTAGATCTACTTTTCTAAGGGCCAAAATATATGTATTTTTAGTACATATTGTTATTTATCATTTTTAAATTTTTAGTACTTATTACTTACGTATAATTTCGCTGATTTCAGTGCGATACGATGGGCAAATATCCTATGGATGATAGATCTATTTTTTCATAATAAGTTTTCTTCATGTCAGATAGAAACTCGAGCATTAAATTTAAAACTACTTCGGTAGGTATCTGAGGTAGGTATTCTGCTTTTAAGCATTTGTACACACGTTGCTAAACACTTGCGTAGGTTTTACTGAGTTGTCTGGATTAATGTTTCCTAGAGTCAGATTCCAGAACCTTATTGTGAAAGGATTAGGTAGCAGTGCAGTTCAAAGTCATTTAATTCGTGTTTACAATGACGTGCCTTCCTTGGATAAAATGTTTATTGTGTTTCAAATATTGCTTTAGTCAGTAGGGGAACTTAAATTTTATAGAAAATATTGCACATCTACATTAATTACAAGTGTACGGCACATAATTTACAAAATATACAGGATTAAGCTAGATAAATTAGTCTAATATCACTTCATCCAATGATATATTGATGCAGGTGAGTTGCCGCAAGTGTAGCAAGCACCAGGAGATGGCTGATGAGATCTGTGAACGTAATCGTAATTAATTGATTGAAGCAATTGTACACCTGTGCTATTAATTATTGGTAATTATCTATTAGCAAAATTTAAACTGGTTCCGTAACTTATTTACCCTCAACGAAAAATACCTCTAGTAATTAGATAATTATCCTTCATGTTATAGCAGTTATTAAGGCAACATCACTCATGACCTTAGTTTGGTAAGGTTTTGTAGGTACCTATCCAATTATTTATAGAGGTATCAATAGATTGGAAGCAAAAAAACTCGTTAAACCATTAATAGGTCGATGATCATTATGCTGAGCGCTGAGTATTTAGCGCTAATGATGACGGTGACCGCATTATTTATTCTGCCATTTTGCGAATATTAGGTACCTGAAAACGTAACTTACTAGTAATCTTAGCGGCTGTATCTTGCACCGGCGCATGATACTCGTCTGTGACCTCTAGGAACTGATAGATAGCCTTAAACCCGGTGCCATCGAGCCGATCATTGGATCGGAAGGTGACTTTGAAGAAGTTCCGGTCTGACTCTACGTGGAACTCTTTCATCTGGCCACAGTAACGACCGAAACGATTGTCCTCAGTCATGTAGTTGGAGAATTCCACATAGTCGCTCCCTGATACTGCTTCGCATCTGAAAATGAAATTATCACATATTTCAGTTGAAAATGTCAAGTAATCCGTACAATATGACATTACATCACAAAGAGTGAGTTTAAAGTTATTCATTTAAAACATATAATCGCGATTGTTTATTAGGTAAAGTAACTAGGTACCTTAACTATGTATAAAATGTATGAGCATCACTAGTTATTAAATTTAAAAAAAAAAACCGGCCAAGTGCGAGTTGAACTCGCGTGGAGAGGGTTTCGTACAATGCCAAAGTCAAATTCAACAATTCGTTGGCTCAATATAGGAAAATGGTGTATAATTTACTGTATTCTGATTGTGAGTCTAGCAAAATAACAATGTAATTTTCTAACCTGTTGAGTGGCCTATACCTAGTTCTCTTTAATAAGTAATTTTTTTTGCGTATTAGACAATATTAAGCGCCTGCCGCTTTTACACTACTTGCTTGAACTATAAGTGACAAATAAATGTTTCATAGGGCAGATAAGGCCATACCCAATATTGTAAAACATAAAATATTTATTATCTGTGCCTGTATTTTCTCCAAATAAATATCCTTACAGTAAGATGCGAGTTAACTACTACTGCCGCTATCCAGCGGTGTTTTAGTGAACTATTTTCCGTAAGTGAACGTATTATATCGAGTTTACCACTTTATTTTCAATTGATAGAATTAAGGTTTCTGTAGATACAAGCATTCAACGATATTTTGTATTTTTTCAAAATTTTAGGCTTAGTCTTTTCGGAAATCAGGGGGGGGGGGGAATAGTCAATGGTCAAAAACTGTTTATTTTAGAATAATAACAAAAATATATTTGAGATGCTCATAACTAGCGTACCCAACGTACCCAAAGGGGTAAGTATTACTAAAACTCCACTGTCCATCTGTCTGTCTGAGACGCTGCCTGTCACCAGGCTATATCTCATGAACCGTGATAGCTAGAGAGTTGAAATTTTCACAGATTATAGATAGATAGATAGATAGAATATTCTTTATTGCACACAAAGATTATGCATTTCTTATTTATTACTATTTATTTCTGTTGCCGCTATAACAATAAATACTAAAAACCGAATAAAAATAATATTTAAGGGGGCCTTTCATACAACAAACCTTCATAGCGCCGATGTCATGTCGTTAAATGTCAATGTTAAACGTTTCATGTTGGATGGTTTTTAAAATTTTGTAACAGATAACCGAAAAAAAATTGCTTGAAATGGATTCTTTTTCTTGTGCGTCCCTAATAATGGAACTTTATAGTTTTAGAGATAACAATATAATTTTGGAGATTACGCAAAGTAAGTTTGTTTTATACACATCGTTGTGTAAAAATTTACTGTATTTTAATAAGTTCGAATTTGTCTTGTTACCTTCCCATATTAGATGCATTGCATGCATATAAAAGCACTCAATAATAGGAAAATAAACAAGGAATTATTAATAGTAATTAACAGAATACCACCAACAGAGGCCGGTAATTAAAATCGACCCGATAATTATTGAATGATAATTGCAGCATTCATAATCGAATGCCTTTCATGTTAAAACCACTTACGGTAGCACGCCTTCAACGTCGAAGCTCATGAAATGCAGGTGGACCTTCTCCGAATCGCCTCCGTAGAAGAAATATGTACATTCGGTGTCGCGTGGATACTGTCCAGGCGAGTTGGGGGACGCAAATGTCCCGTTATGTGACTCCGTACTGTTGAATACGAAAGCGCAAGGAAACTCTTTCAGCTGTCTGCCGGTGGTAATTCCAAAATCTGTAAACAGACAATGATTTATATTTATCTTGTCCAGCCTGGCTCTAAAATATGCTTCTGTCCAGTTATTTCGTTAACTATACAGAAAATCATGTGAAACAAGAAAATTGTGTAAATACTTTTGTAAAATATCAGCCTGAAGCTGTTACAAACATGGGGTTTCAAACTGAAAAATATTGTACTGTGGTTTCTTGGTGTAACGTGGAAATGGCTTCTGTCCTGAAACGTGATGTCTGTCAGAAATAGGTACATACTACTTATGAATAAACAAATAATGTGCATAAACATTGCCTTCGTTTTTGTTCATATTTGGTACATATTATGAACAAAAACTTCTTGCACAACCGCAAGTAAGGTGTATATCTTTATTTAGCACTTCAACTAAGACGGGCAGCTTCGCATTCGGAACGCAGCGCAATCACTCATTCTGAAGCTCGTAAAATTACTTTACAAGCGGCCTGAGTTCGGTTATAAAATTAACCGTTATGAGGTGAACTATGGCAACTCTTGAGAGTCATTTAAGTAAGTGGTAGCTACACAGAACCTAATTATCTAAAGCTCTTCGGTTTCATGGAGAAATGCATTTAGTAAAACTGTAAAGCCCTTTTGAAAAGGGAATGTACGTGGGAAATATGTAAATTGTGAGCTTGTACACTGGATGATTTAGAATAACTTTTATTTTTCCACTAAATTCTCTATCTCTATTTTTGTAACAGAAAACTTAGAATTGACTTTGAAAAAAAATTCAGATTTGCTCATTATTATCATTTTGCCAAAGTACTGATACACTGGGGTAACTCCCTTATTTCTCCGGCTACCCCTAAAGTTCGACAATCACAAAAGTAAAATATGAAAATATGCTGTGAATTTATCCTTAAGCAATCGCAACGATGTGTGAGCATGAGCATCACGATATGCCAGGCTTCGTTCAAAAACAGTACCTATATCTAGGCTATATCACGTGCACAAAATCCTGAGTGATTCCAAACGTCTAGCTGTCAAATTCCATACAAATTGCTATCGTAAACGTCAGGATTCCGACAGGATTTGGTGCGTATAATTCGCCTCAGACCTGTTGTGTGTGGGGTAAGACATACTATTGAGCTTGAAAGCTTGATAGTAACTTGCATTATAATATTTATTTATATATTTATTAATACTTGTATTGCACTTAAACTATTAAACAATACGGCGGACTTAATGCAATAAGCATTAATAATAATATAATAACGTCTACACGAGACTATCCCCTGTCCTGGACTCAAACTAGGTCATCCTAGGCTATAGTTAACAGGCAAGGACATTAATAACATGGAAATTGGGATTGGTAATAGGATTGGATAGGAGAGGATAGGCGGTGGTAGCCTAGTGAGTAGAACATTGGACTCGGAAGCGGGAGACCCAGGTTCGATTCCCAGTGCAGGCTGTACCTATGACTTTGTAACATAACATAAACTCACGCCTGTATCCCAGAGGGGTAGGCAGAGACCAGGGACTGCCACTTGCTACGATCCTGACAGATCACTTTCGCTTCCTCAACATTCATTAGTCGTTGCATGCACGCACGCCGGTTTCGGGTACTTTTTATCTTGCCCTTTGTTAATACATCCTCTATTTGGTCAAAGTATGTCCGTCTGGGTCGTCCCTTACCGGCCCTTCCATCCACATTCGCTCGATATATAATGTTTTGTTTTATTCGTGTAATTTTATGTGTGCAATAAAGTATAAAGTATAAAGTATATATCTGTTTTGTCAATCTTTCTTCCTTCATCCTCTCCACATGTCCAAACCAACGCAACATTCCTTTCTCAATTCTTGTCACTACATCCTCTTTCAGTCCACAACGTTCTCTAATCACACTATTGCGTATCCTGTCATTCAAAGTAACGCCAGACATACATCTCAAGGACCTCATTTCTACTGCATTAATCCTACTTTCTTGCTTCTTTTGCCATACCCAAGTCTCGCTAGCATACATAAGTGTTGAGACTAGCACTCCATTATGGATAGCCAATCTAGCTATTGTTTTCTAAGTTATGTACATTTGTGAAGTTATAGTAGCAAACCACTCGCTGACGGTGAAGGAAAACATCGTGAGGAAACCTGAGTGTCTGAGCTATTCATATACCTCAGCGCTTGAAATCGCCAATCCGCGGTGGGCACGCGTGGTGATTAAGCCCATACTCTCTCCCTGAGAGAAGACCTGTGCCGTGGTACAGTGGGACGTACCTATATAGGCTGCTTATGAATAGGATTGACAAGACCCAGAAAAACCATTCATATTGTATTTATGGTTTGGCTATTTATGATATTCATTGTATAGGCCTGGTTGCCTTTAGTAAAGGGTTTATTATTCCTAAAGCTAGTGTCTGAAACTTTAGTGAAAATAAAATTCCTTATAATCTAGTCGCTGATATTTTCCTTCCATGCTTACTTCACGTGTCCACGAAAACACCAGTTTTACTTACTTTCAACAAACGAATAAGATATTTTGAATCCCCTAGTATATCTAGACGAGTGCATGCCCCTGAACTCCAGCATCAGTTTGGGCCCATTCGACATGACCGGCTTTGGAAGGTCAGTCCCGCAAAACGTGTCGACCTTCTCCAACCGACCATCGACGTTGACAAACGCTTGTAGCGAGTCCATGTTTGTACAGCTGAAAAGAAAGAAATTAACTGTTTTAGTACTTTATATACCTACGTTCACTTTTAGTAGGTAAAGATACTGCGTTCATCTGCAACAGATGTGAAGGCGATGCTTGAGACCATCGATGATGATGATGAAGGTTGTGTAAATTATTGTCTAAGTAATGCATATTGGTCATCTATACTAGGTAATATGCTATTAGTAGAAGTCTGGTGAAAATTACAATAAGTAATACTCGGATACAAACGAAGTGGTGTGTTAGTCACTTTCTGTATACATTACATAAACTCACGCCTGTATCCCAAAAGGATAGGCAGAAACTATTGTTTTGTTACTATGATTTTATAAATAAGATAAAATTAAATATACAATATTTAAGATCAATCACACTGTAACATAACTTAATATTCATATTTGAATAACAACATTTAAATGGTATTGTGACAAGTGGCCAACCCTGGTCTCTGCCTTCTCCTCCGAGATATGGTATATGTAAGTATGTATGTATGAAAAAAAAACCATAACAGTTTTATCGCTTTTTTATCAGCATTTTCCTTCTTTTAAAACATGAGGGCTCTAGCTAAATAGTGATAAAAGGTCGTAAATCTTTTAAGCCTTATTTACAAAACTCGTTTCATAAATAAGACTGTTTATTATTAAAGTAATTTCCATTGTTATCAGCGTCTGTAAAAGGCTAAGGTATACCTGGAAATAAAGGTAACTCAAGAAAGAATGATCAATAATGGTTGCTTTGACCTTACTTACTCTATTGAACTATCCGTTGGTTTGTGGAGGTAAAAATCTTGAAATATTAATCGGACTCTTTCCTTCCCTCGGCCAAAGAACTCGTAATGGCAATGCGTATTAGCCGAATAAGGCGAAGGGTAGTTTGGGGAGGTGAGGATGCCGTGCTTCGTGCCATCGCTGCTGAACTCTTGGTGACATGATGATGCTGGAAGTAAAGAGAAAAAGGTCGTGTTTAATATTTTAACTACAAATACCTAAACCTACCAACCTAAAGATTGTACATAAGTAAGTTATAGTTGGAACATGGAATGGAACGAATGAAGTTTCTGATGGCCTGGTTGGCTGTATGCTACGAGTATCGAAGCTTCGTAAATGTGAGCTCGCTTTTTAAAACTAAAAGTCACAAACTGTCAAAATGACATTTCGTTTGTTTGTTTACAAATTGCGTCTCACGTGGTTTATTTTGTAAAACGCAGATTTATATCCTTGGAAAACGTAGTAATTTAACAATAACATTCATAATTAAGTTCTTCAAAATACGCAGTGCGCATGTGAAGTGGCGATCAATAGTTACAACAATATAACCTCAACAATGTCTGGTGAAACATTGCAGCCTTTTTTCGTCGATCGTGCGAAAGGCGGGCGTGCCTCGTGCAAAGGATGTAAAGATAAGTGCCTCAATGCTGAGCTACGAATGGCTAAAATAGTTCCCAGCCCTTATGGCGAGGGGCAATCGATGAAGTCGTGGTTCCATGTCGACTGTTTTATGAACGCCTTATTGAAACAAAGACCTGCGACAAAACGTATAGACTCCACAGATGACATAGGAAATTGGTCTACAATAAGTAAGGAAGACCAGGAGTTCATACTCAAAAAGATAAATGACATGGAAAAAGACTATGCAGAGAAAAACAGCGGAAAATATACTGCTAAAGTGTTGAAGAATGAATCGACAGCTAAACTAAGCGCTCCTGAACAGTCACCTAAGAAAGGTACTCCTCAGAAAGAAGAAGTGACAACCAACGACGATAACTTCAGTGAACTAATAAACTTGTGCAAGAGAATCTCTCAAGTCGATGCCTACACAGAAAAAACAGCAGTCGTTAACACTTACTTTACAAAAGGTTCAGAAGGCAAAGCTTTCAAAGGCGATTTAGGTCTATGGTGTAAGTTATTACTTCCTCAAGTTTCTAAAAGAGTTTACAACCTAAAGAGCAAGCAACTTGTTAAGCTATTCTCGAGAATTTTTAATACAGACCAAGACGACATGCTTACACACTTAGAGCAGGGAGATGTTGCCAAAACTATACAGCATTTCTTTAAAAAATCAAGAGTTTATGAACCTGCTTCTGAAAGTACTCTCACAGTTCATCAAGTAGAAGATTTCCTTGAAGATTTATCAAAATTAACAAAAGAAGAAGAACAAATCTATCATTTCAAAAAGATTGTGAAACGATGTACAGCTCACGATTTAACTATGATAATAAGACTTATCAAAGGTGACTTACGAATCAACGCTGGCCCCAAACACATATTAGAAGGTGTGCATCCAGATGCGTACAAAGTCTTTCAAACATCAAGAGACTTAGACATGGTCTTAGAGAGGGTTCTTCCTGAGAGTAGTGGTGTCAAACGTAAAGATTCGTTACAAAGTACTGTCAAAGCCCAACTGCAGATCATGACACCAGTTCTTCCAATGTTGGCTGAAGCATGCAAGTCCGTTGAAATGGCTATGAAGAAGTGTCCGAATGGAATGTTCTCGGAAATCAAATACGACGGTGAAAGAGTCCAAGTGCATAAGAAAGGGAAAGAATTCCGATATTACTCGAGGTCACTAAAACCTGTTATGCCTCATAAAGTGAGCCATTTCAAGGACTATTTACCGCAAGCGTTTCCGGAAGGCGAAGACCTTATTTTGGACGCAGAAGTCTTGATGGTAGATGTAAAGACTGGAAAACCTCTACCATTTGGGACTTTAGGGATCCACAAACAGTCGGCTTTTAAAGATGCTTCAGTTTGCCTGTTTGTCTTTGACTGTCTTTATTACAATGGTAAAGTGCTGATGGGGTTGCCTATTAGAAAGAGAAGAGAGATTCTGTATGAACACATGACAGAGATAACAAATCATGTCATGTTTTCGGAGCAGAAGCTTATAAGAGAGCCAGGTGATTTGGCTAGTATGATTGCTGAGGTAAGGAAATACAATTTTCTCTGTAGTATGTACGATGACGCGACCCTGGTTTATGCATACCCTTTTGTTTATGTATGTATGACATTTAATCAATGCTTGACTCAATTCTGTTTGTTAAATGTGCCACATATTTAAGAAGTTGTGTTATAAATTTATAACTTTACTTATGTTTTATTAAGCTATTTTTGTGGCACTGAAAATAAAAACATAAGTAAGGAGGAATAGAGTAGTGATATTGCATATATTCTTTTTTCCGTCTCTTGTTTTTGCACCCCTACCAATATTTCTTCCACCTCCTGCTGTTGACTGGTAGAAAATGCTTATGGCATTAAGTCCACCGTATTGTACATTTAGGCCCGTATTACAGAAGCGTACTCAAGCGCCGATCTCAGTTTAAGACCAGATTTGAGTATGGTTTTCATTTTAGAACATTACTTGAGTTGACACTTACCAATCACAACTCGACTGAGTAATAGCTAATTCGAGAACGATACTTGGGTTGCAATCTCTACTTAAGTCATGCTCAAATCTGTATTTACTCAAGTGTGGTCGGAACCACGCTTGAGAGTCGATTTTCCTTGTGAATTGTTTCGTAATTATTGTAAAATGAATATATTTGAAGATATTGATCCTTATGACGATATAGAGGGTTATTTTTAAAGTCACTGGATGCAGGCGGCACAAGACCGGGAAGCTTGGAAAACCATGAGGGGGGGGTCTATATCCTGCAGTGGGCGTCAAATGGCTGATGATGATGATGATGATAAAATGAGTCGTAATCATCATAAGCAGCCTATATACGTCCCACTGCAGGGCACAGGCCTTCTCTCAGAAAGAGTATGGGCTTAATCACCACGCGTGCCCACCGCGGATTGGCGATTTCAAGCGCTTAAAATGCGTAATTCCCCTAATTAGAGTTGCTGTCTGGCAACAACTTTTCATCATCATCAGCCCACCTCTGCCCACTGCTGGTATAGGCCTTTTCTCCATTACGCCATCTTTCCCGGTCTATTTCCATTCGCATCCATAGGCCCTTTGTTTTATTTTATTTTATTTTATTTTTATTACATCATGCGTAGAACGAAATAAAAGTTTATACTTGATTTTTCTTGTCATAGAAAACAAACATTGGTCATAGACAATCTGATTGCAGTTCAGAATCTCTACTTAAGCAGCGATTGGCTGAGGAACCCTTAAGTACAATTTAAAAATAAAGGGTGTGCTTGAGCATCGATTCAGCGCTCAAGTTATGATTGGGCGATCCGAGATCAATCTGCGCTTGAGGATCGTTCTGTAACACGGGCCTTAGTGTCGACGTCGTCTGATGACTGTAGTAGTCTACTGCTTTGTTGGTCTAGCCATTAAGGCGCTTAGCTGCCAAAACAGAGGTTGTGGGTTCGACTCCCACTGGGGGCCGCCGTACATTTGTACAAATGGCCTCAGACTGGGTGTATTTTCATGTTTGTGATGTCCTTGTGATTGTGTTGGGTGGAAGTTATTATTATTATTATTACTTTAAGCGCAATAAAATAAATAAATAAATAGAGAAGATAGAAAAAAAGAGATAATAGAAATAATAGAATCGATGACTTTTATCTTCTTACTTGGACGAATTGGGCATGTCAGGAATTTATTTACAAGTGTTTTCTTCTCAAAATTCCAGGTACTGCAACTTGGCCTCGAGGGGTTAGTCCTCAAAGACCTAGAATCTATCTACGAGCCTGGTAAAAGACATTGGCTCAAAGTGAAAAAGGACTACCTATTTGGAGGTGCCATGGCTGACACTGCCGATCTGGTCGTATTAGGAGCTTGGTTTGGTAGGTATTAAACCCTGTTCATGGAATATCTTGCACTCACACATTGCCTTGATCTCTGCCTACTCCGGGATAGAGGCGTGAGTTTATGTTCTCCGACGTTACCCCTAAATCAGGTGTTTTAAAATAAATTTTACTCTGTAATCGTTAGCATTTAAAATCTGCAAAAAATATATTACTTTTCAATGACCGAGGGCCGTCAGCACATCCTTGGCCGTCAGTCATTATTTTATGATTTTTTTAACTTTACAGCAACAAAAAATCGCGAAAATGAGTCTAAATTATCACCAGATATGGTTTATTTGAGCTGTACTGAGTTTTGAATTATTATAAAAAAAAAAAAACCGACTTCGAAACACTATAGCACTAAAAGGTTAGAAATAATTTAAATAATTAGAAGTAGGTATACATGTAGGTATTGTACAAGTATAATTTGGAGTCGGTGCCCAAAATATATGTGCTGGTCATGAAACTGGGCACCGACTACAAATTATACTTCTACACTTACATGTATACATACTTCTAATTATTTAAATTATTTCTAACTTTTTAGTGCTGTAGTGTTTCGAAGTCGGGTTTTCGGGTTTTATTTTTTATTAAAAAAAAAATATTTTTCCATTTTTAGTGGGGGAGCGGGAGAAAAATAAACAAGTCCCTTATAACCATAATTTACCCTACTTAATTCGTTGCTTTAAAATTTGTTGTTCTCAATTTCCATCTCCGAAAGTCTTCACCAGAATATCACCAAATCAACTTGGGACTACTTTTACGCCATTTTATGACACATGCGGATATTACTAAACGATCGGTCCCATTAGGCTTTATTTACTGCTGTTCATTGAAGAGTTCCGTTTTACATCTCTGAAAGTCTTCATCAGATCTTCACCAAATTAAAATGGGACCAATGGGACATTCTATTGGAACAGAAAAATAATTGTCAAAATCGGTTATGATTTGACGGAGTTATACGAAAACATAGCAAAAAAAAAAATACGCGTCGAATTGATAACCTCCTCCTTTTTTGAAGTCGGTTAAAAAATATACCAAAATAACTACCATCACTGAATGTGTTAGTGACGTCGGTCGTCAAAATTCTATTAATAGGATTTGTATTTCTGTAATTTCAATAATGCCTACTGTTTCCCCAACTATTCGCTCGCGCAGCGCAATAAGTCCCATAAAAATCCGTGCGCTCGGAGAATCCAGCCTTAAGGCTTAACATTCTGATCGCAAAGTCAAAGGCCCTGGCGACACAGAAGAGACGTGGGGCGAGGGAAGAAGCGCAATATCGAGAACATAAGTCCAAATTATAATTAGATATGGTACGGTACTGAGTTTTGGATAAAAAAATATACGAAAATGACTATCACTGAATGTGTTAGTGAGACGTCACAAATCAATACAAATCCAAATCCATCAATACACATCCTATTAATGTAATTTTGACGCCCAACGGGTTTCCTCTTTTTCCTCCAACTATTCGCTCGCGCAGCGCAACATGTCCAATACAAATCCGTGCCCTCGGAGAACCCGGCCTTAAATGTGTATGATAATGCAAAGTTATCTATGAGTTTTTTTTAATACCGTGTTATAATCAATTCGATAGATAGGCCAGGACGTAGTCTAGTCTGCTAAAGTATGTAGTGTAATGTGGCAAAATTTGTCTAAATATAGGTATTCAGCCATTATTGCGTGTAAAATTTCTGTTGTTTGTCTCAATAAACAGAAAAAAAATATCTCCGTCACTTAAATGCTGCTTTACAGAAAGCAATAACTATTTGAATTACTTACCCCCAGTTTCTCGTAAACTTGTCAGTCTGCATCATCTGACAGTTTTTAACAGTAAATTAACAGATTCCTAGTGAACGAGAAACATGGCGTTGACGTTTCTGTTCACACAGCTTGTTCACAAAAATCAATAAGAAGCAGATTGCTGGTGGCTGCTGGATGAGGATGTCCGAGGACAGAAAGAAGTGGCGTGCCTTGCGCGAGGCCTATGTCTAGTAGTGGACAAACGTGCGCTGATGGCTTGTCATGGCTTCATCATCATCATCATCATCGGCCTACGCTTGTCCACTGCTGGACATAGGCCTCTCCTATTGCACGCCACTGAGCACGGTCCGAAGAACTGCGAAGATCATCGCTCCACCGAGTCTGAGGACATCCTGCACTACGTTTACCGATCCGCGGTCTCCACTCAAGAACTCGTCATGGCTTATTAAATGACTCATTAAACCAAAGTTTCCCATTTCCAGGTACGGGCAAGAAAGGCGGCATGATGTCCGTATTCCTGATGGGTTGCCACGACAAGCGCAGAAATCTCTGGGTAACCGTCACTAAAGTCCATACTGGACACGACGATGCGACCTTGGAACGGTTGCAGAAGGAGCTAGCGCCTCTAATGGTGAAGATATCGCAGGACAGCAATAAGGTTCCCATGTGGATGGACTGCAACAAGGGGCTGGTTCCTGACTTTGTCGCTAAGGACCCCAAGGACCAGCCCGTTTGGGAGATCACAGGTTTGTACGATGTGAATTTTACTTCCTCGTTGGTGGAGGACTTAACCCGCTGGTCTACCAAAACAGAGGACGTGGGTTCGACTACCACTGGAGGCCGCCCGTATGTGATTTGTACAAAATTAAATCGAATCAGAAATGATGAGATCCGTAGACGAACGAAAGTCGTCGACATAGCCCAGCGGATTAGTAAGTTGAAGTGGCAGTAGGCGGGGCACATAGCACGCAGAACTGATGGCCGATGGGGCCGAAAAGTGCTCGAATGGAGGCCACATATCGGCAAGCGCAGCGTAGGACGACCAGCCACAAGATGGTCAGATGACCTCATCCAAGTAGCAGGAAGGCGCTGGATGCAGGCCGCTTCCAACCGGTCTTTTTGGAAATCCATGGAGGAGGCCTATGTCCAGCAGTGGACTTCTTGTGGCTGAGTGATGATGATGATGATGATGATGAAATCGCCTTCTCTCAGAGAGTACAAATCGCGTTAGTCTGGGTGTATTTCCATGCTTGTGATGTCCTTGCGAGGAGATCCACAGAAGAACCCGAGTTAGCTCGCAACTGCTCAGTTGAAGTGGCAGTGGGTGGGGCACATAGCTCGGAGAACTGATGGCCGTTGGGGTGGTAAAGCTCTGACCTGGCGACTACGGACCGGACGACGGAGCATGGGTAGGCACCCCACCAGAAGGTCTAACGACCTGACTGATTACGGTGGCAGGGAGACGCTGGACGCGGGTGGCCCAAGACCGGGACACTTGGAAAACCGACAGGGAGGCCTATATCCCGCAGTGGGCGTCATGGTGATGATGATGATGATGAGGCAGCTGATGATGATGATGATGTGCTTGCCTGATTACCATAGCACAGGGCTAGTTTGAGATCATGACAAGTGCTTGTGTTGTGTCTACCACTGAGTACCTCATCGAGAAATGTCTATAATTATATTTGCATTCTGAATGAAAAGAAATATCGTTGTAGACATTTCTTGGATGTAAACAATCAATCTTTTAAAGTCCTATCAAAGTCAATAATAGGGATATTTTTTGAATTATTGAGATAAATTAACGAACTGGGACAAGCATACAACTTGATAGACATTATTGCTTGCCGTACTTTAACAATTTCTATCAACGGTTGCTTTCATCTAGATTCTAGAGAAAAGCTGAATGAAATATACGTAGAGTCAAGAAATTTCGCGTTTTGCGGTTAAATTTATTTCATGACTGTTGGTTGTTTTCTGTAAACGATCCACGGGTACACAAGGCCAACAAGAAGTTATGACAGTTTTTCCATAATATGAGTTATGTCAAATATCACCTGTCGGTAGGCTTATCTATCGGATTGATTATACGACAGATTGCCATTGGACATTTTTTTTCTCTTGGACGAAGTTGTAGGCAACTAACTAGTTAAATAATTTAAGTGACGCTATTGATATTTAAAATAAATAATTTTGTCACTACCAACGGCTGTACTTGGAATTTCTTTAAAGTCAAACTGACTATGTTATCTCAGCATTTTTCATCTTCCTACTGAAAAACTATTTTCGTTATGACTTATGAAGAGTATGCCCTTTTCTCGTAGCTTTACTAAGCAGTTTCTCTTTCATTGTTTATAGGAACCGAGTTCACTAAAGCAAACATCCACACCGCTGATGGGATATCAGTTCGGTTCCCAAGAGTCACTAGAATAAGAACCGATAAGAACTGGGAGACCGCCACTAACTTGGACGAGTTGAAACATTTGTACAAAACATCTAAAGAAAAAACCGACGTGAGTTTGTTGAATAAGTTAGCTGAAACAGCATCAAAATCCGACTTATCACCGAAACTAAGTAAAGCTAGTCCAGTTAAAAGAAAGAAGTCAGACTCAGATGAAGAAACATCTCCGAAAAAAACCGCGAAGTATGAATCGGAACAGCCTAATAAAAAGATTAAGCAAAGTCCGTCAGAACAAAAGAAAAGTGACGCGGAAGAATCACGCAAAAGGAAAAAAGAGAGCTCTAAAGATATAAAAACAGAAAACTCAGAATCGGCTAAAAAAAAGTCGAAACAATGTCCTACAGAATCCAAAAGAAAAGATGGCGATGAAACGAGTAAAAACTCAAAAGAGAGTCCTACCAAGAACAAAACTCTTGATTCATACTTTACTAAGGATAGTAAAGAGTTGCAAAAAACTAAAATAAAGGAAGAAACGAACACTTCTGCGTCTTCTGGCGAAACTATTGGCTATAAAGATGTAAACTCTGACAATGTCAGACAAGACGACAGTAATGCATCATCAGCCACCGAAGTCTACTACAGTGACGCAAGTTCCAGCGAAACAGATGACAAAAAAGAAATCCCCATACGGCTTTACCCAGATAAACCCCTCCCAGACTCATTTAAAGACAAAAAGTTAGGCTTCTATCCAGATTTCATAAGTTTTCCAGAAGATGAACGAAGGCATTTTGAAAGACATTGGATAGCGTATGGGGGTAAAGTTGTGAAGTCTTTAAAGTCAATAGATGTAGATTATCTTGTCCATAACAGTGATAGAATAGAGTTTAGACGAATGCAAAAGTTGAAAACTAAACTTGAGGATAATAATGTCAGGCATGTGACAAAGGATTGGCTAAATGAATGTATAGGCGAGGTAAAACTTTGTGATACTACGAAGTTTCCTGTATTTGTTGATCCATAGTCAAGATGGGTAGGTTTCGCCTTATAATGTATTATTACATTGTATTTAAATTAAGTATTTACAACGAACCCTTTTAGGTTTAATAAATGAAGGATTACCAGTTTTTCAGAAAAAAAAAGAAAAATCTTGTTTGTATCGATTTTTTCTTTCAATATGAAGTTTGCTTATTCATCATCATCATCAGCCATTTGACGCCCACTGCAGGACATAGGCCTCCCTCATTGTTTTCCTAACCATGAGGGGTTTTGCCATAATCGCTTGGCAGGCGGGTTGGCGATCGCAGTATGCGGTTCAAATCTCAGGAAGACGCTGCTGCCCGTCTCCTGGTAATTGATTTCCTTAGTCGCCTTCTACGACATCCACGGAAGGAAATGGAGTGACACTATTCTTAACCCAGCGCCACACGGTACCGTGCTCAGTTTGCTTATTGTTAAGGCTGATTTTACTTGTGGCACCCATCGCGCTCCTTCATTCTAACATTTTTAATAATTCTGAAAAATTAGTAGGTGGCTATTATTTAACGATTCTCATCGCGTAGTCCAATTTAATGGCTGTTTGATAAAAAAAGTTTTGTAAGTAATTTTATAATTTTTTATCCAAGAAGTACGTCATCGAAACAAATAAAACTCTTTAACCTCTTGGTTATGATTTCTTACAGAATCAATATCTTAAACCTTCTTTTTTAAAACTCTCGTGTAATTGAACGTTAGAAGATCGTATAAAAGTCATACAATTATTCACAAGAAAACAGTAAATATTTTTAATTTTAGCATTATATTTACTGACCTTATAACCTTTAAAATGCCGTATCATAACTTTTGTGTACCGTAACTATTGTTAATATTTTGACCAATGCCTAGGTACTACACGCGAAAATTATTATCATCGCGAGTCATACAAAATACTAAAGCTACGTTTACACGGCTGTAAGTATGCTCGGAGAGAGTGATTAATCTGAGTGACTAAAAACTGTAGGCTGCTCGGATGGTGGTGTACACACATTTTATTTAATTCAGATTTTTGCTTCAGTTTATAGGCGAATGTTGCTAACTCATATCGATGAATAGAAGCGGAATCAAATATGCTTATAGTGGAACTTCGACAATAAAAGTATAAAAAGAAAAGAGAAAGAATAGTTTGGTCACGGCTATGTAAACCATACGTTTCACAACATTTGTAAAGCTTCATGAAACTCCACAAACATGAACATTTCACTGCCACTTCACTTTTTCTTTACGAAACGCAGCAGCTCCTACTGTTGGCGCCATTTTATTTTTGCGATTTCATCTTAGTCAACTAAGACGAGTAGGGCGCGCTCCGAGTGAAAAGAAATGGCCGTTTTCATCCGAGTGGCATTTTTTTACTAAGATGGCCGGTGTACACGGTACGAGTAGCTTCCGAGTGCCAAAAATTGGTCATTCGGTCCGAGCGTACTAAGACCGTCAAAACCCGGCTTTAATAGTTTTGATAAAGTGATCTATAGCGGCGCTAGAAAATAAAATAAAAATTTAGACCTATTTCGACTTTTGTATTTACTTTTCGACGCCGTCTGTTCGATTTCTCTAAAACACTGCTCAGATTTAGTTAAGTTTATATTTCAAACCCAGATTATTAATTAAACATTATTTAATTTTACTTTGTCAACCACATTTGATAAAAATATACTTATCCTTTCTTTCATTTAATGTTCTAACATATACAGTCGACAGCAGGTCAACCTTTACATTTTATTGTAAAGTCGTCCTTAACGTAACAGAATAGAGTGCACGTACGTAAAGGTTATGACCTGGTTACGATGGCAGGGAAGCCCTGCATCCGGGCGCCACAAGACCGGTGAAACTTGGAAAACCATGAGCGAGGCCTATGTCCTGCTGTGGGCGTCAAATGGCTGATGATGATGATGTAAAGGTTGATGTGCTGTTAACTGTACGAGCAAGAGAGATGCGAGAGTAAAAGTTGCCTTAACTGCTTCTAAATCTGATGAGTTCCATACAATGCAAAAGTATTTTGTGTAGATAGGCTGACCTTAATCATGTATGTTTGTGGAACTCTGTACCTTATGTTATTATTGTTTTATTTATGTACTTAAATTGTGTGTGTCTGGCAGGTAATTTTCCAAATAATTTTATTTATTTACCGAAGCTCATTCGAGGGAACAAATTGTTTTCGAAACCACAATTTCGCATTGTTATCAAAGCACAATCCGCAAATACGAACGGTTGACCTATTTCTATCAGTTTGTCTACACCATCCTATTCTCAGTATCTCTAGGAATCAAATCGCTCGACAAAATAGCTCGAGCTAGTAGTATGGACATTATTGGACATGGAAACATAATAGGTACAACTGCTATGTCCACAACGTTAATAGTACAACAGACCTGATTGTCTACTACCTATTTTGTTTGATACCCGCTTTTATGTTGAACGTGGTAAGAGCTATCTTGGCAGCCAACGTCAGGTCTACCACAAAGGGCCTCTAGTCAACTTTGAAATTGCATTGTTACTTTTCAATTAAGATTGTTTATTTCGTAATTTAACGAAAACCCCGTGTGCTCTGCTTGAATGCCTTACAATAACACTTTCAGTGAACTTGTTCCTTCCGTAACCACACTGAACGCAATACCGCAACATTTTGACGTTTATAAAGTGGCAGCCAGCATAGATGGTAGTAACGTATAAACGATGCGAGTCGCGCGTTTTAAATGTCAAACTTGGCAGCAGATACGTTAATTGTCAAATTCTGACATTTTAGCGACACAAAACGCGTAACTAGCGTCATCGTCTACACTACCCCTTCTGCTCTGCATAGGTAGTATGACGACGCTAGTCGCGCGTTTTAATGTCAAAAGTTGCGACTTTCTATTAGGTGCGTTTTAATGTCAAAAGTTGCGACTTTCCATTAGGTGCGTTTTAATGTCAAAAGTTGCGACTTTCCATTAGGTGCGTTTTAATGTCAAAAGTTGCGACTTTCCATTAGGTGCGCTTTAATGTCAAAAGTTGCGACTTTCCATTAGGTGCGTTTTAATGTCAAAAGTTGCGACCTTTCATTAGGTGCGTTTTAATGTCAAAAGTTGCGACTTTCCATTAGGTGCGTTTTAATGTCAAAAGTTGCGACCTTTCATTAGGTGCGTTTTAATGTCAAAAGTTGCGACTTTCCATTAGGTGCGTGTTAATGTCAAAAATTGCGACTTTCCATTAGGTGCGTTTTAATGTCAAAAGTTGCGACTTTCCATTAGGTGCGTTTTAATGTCAAAAGTTGCGACTTTCCATTAGGTGCATTAATTGTCAAATTCTGACATTCACGCACCACAAAACATGTGACTCGTGCCATCATACTATAGTCCGCACAGATCTTCTTGGCGGTAACGTGAACATAGTCACAGATAGTTTGCACATCGCTCACTGTCTTTACAGTGTATGTGTGAGTAATTGACTACTTACTTTAGTAACTGACTAATAAAAACATAAAACGTGGTGGTAGCCTAGTGGGTAGAACATTGGACTCTGAAGTGGGAGACCCAGGTTCGATTCGCAGTGCGAGCATGTACCTATGACTTTTCTTTCTAAGTTATGTACATTTGTGAAGTTATAGTAGCAATCCCACTCGCTAACTGTGAAGGAAAACATCGTGAGGAAACCTGGGTGTCTGAGCTATTCACGTACCTCGGCCGCTTGAAATCGCCAATCCGCGGTAGGCACGCGTGGTGATTAAGCCGATACTCTCTCTCTGAGAGAAGGCCTGTACCCTACAGTGGGACGTATATAGGCTGCTTATGAAAAAGATTTTATTGTGTGAACACCTCAGAGGCTCAGACACTCAGCGTATAAAGATTGACGTGCTGTCAACTGTACCTACATAGATGCGGCAGCTAGTCTACTTACACATTCTTTGGAACTCTCTTGTCGTAAAGGTATAGAGTTGCACTTACATTGTCAATGTAAAGATAGATGCGCTGGTGTATGCGCAAACAATGGCCGAGCGGGTGACAACTACCCGTTGGTTGAACTAACATCCGGTATACTCTGTACTAGATAAATGCCCTAGTTATAAACAAATCGTTGCCTGAATAAATACATTTTTTCTTGAGGAAAGTAGCTGAATTTCCTATATTTATTAAATTTATTTTTAAAAATACTAACAGCATAATATAGCCGGATAGCAGCAACATAGTAAACAGAAAACCCTCAAACCCTCCTCTTTTCGTAAAATGGCTGAACGTCCTTTGGTTGACTAGCATCCGGTATACTCTGTGCTAAATAAAATGCGCTAGTTATAAACCAAGCGTTGCCAAAATAAATAAATATGAAAGCTTAATCATATCTGCGTATTAATAGTTAAGAAATAGGAAACTAGCATAGGCATCAGAGCTGATCAAATAAAATTAGTAATAAAGTGTATGGCGACTTCCTTGCTATGTTATTATTTTTCATTTAATAAGCAGTTGATTTTATATAAATTTTATTGTAAAATACTTGGGAATTAAACTAATTAAACTAAACTAATTAAGAAACAAAACAATCGAACTCAATCTTAATGTTTCACCTATTCCACCTAAAACATGTTAATGAAATAATTGAATTGGACTGCCTCGTTTGTTTAGCTTTATCTCGTCTGATTACCATGGTCGTGAGTTCGGTTCCCACTGGGGGCCGCCGAACATTTGTACAAATGACCTCAGTCTGGGTGTATTTCCATGTTTGTGATGACCTTGCCCGGTCACCCAAGCACAGGGTATCCTAGTTTGGGATCAGCCCCTATATTACGCGCACCAAATCCTGAGCGATTCCAATCGTCTAGCTGTCAAATTAGTATGGAATTTGACAGTTAGACGATTGGAATCGCTCAGGATTTGGTGCGCGTAATTAGGCCCCAGGACAAGTTATTGTGTTGTGTGGAAGTTACCCAAAACCTGAACACCGTTTCTTCAGCATAGATACTTGTACACAATTAAACAACTTCCAAGAAGCGATAGTTTACAATGAACAATTTATTTTTTTCATTCTTCATACAAATTAACTAAGATTATTAACTTAATTCCGGAATCATTTACTGGATTTAGTGTCGGACATAACCAAGATTGTATGAAATATAAATATTTTTTGTTCATATCATGTTCATATCATTTGCTTGGACTAGATCGATCTTCAATGAAAACCTATCACCAGTTAGGTATTTATCTGGTTCTTCATCATTACTGTTTACATCTATACAGTCTTTATCTGGTACATTGTATACCTACAGAATATCCTACATCCTACGCAGATATTCCGGGTGTCAGTGTCAGCAGTTTTGGTTGACAAGGGCTCTCAAGACTCCTAAACATGAAAGACGGCTCTTATCGTTCTAGATCGAAGGTCAGTCCCTCTACTCTCGACGCTAATTTAGCCAACTTGCGTTAGACTTATTTCATAGATTGGCCAAAATATTCAGTTTCCGATGCGCTCTGAAGTTCCAATAACTTTAATGCTATTTCCTACAGCAAAAACATTTACTAAGTCGTTTTTTCTGACTTATTGCATTTAATTGTGGCGCGATCTGAACACAATAACGTCGAGAGCAGAGGGGCAGATGTCTAACAGAAAGGTATCTTTTGTACAATGTGAGAGGGTCGAATGTCGAAATCATAAAACTTCTTACCTTTTTGATGAATCGGATTGTATAAGAGCGTGCTCAGAAAACGGGTTTCTTGAAATAGAGTCGTATAATATTTCTTCTTTTATAACTATAGTAGGTATCTGAAAATGTGTCAGCGAGCATCTGCTCCGATAAAATACGATTCGTTAACAAATAAAACCGAATGTTCCCACCACATATTGAGATATATCTTACGCAGTTAGTAAAAATGTGTTTTATATCACCTTGGCGGGAGTCCGACTCGTACTTGGCCAATTATTATTTTTGTTATTACATTGTTAGGTATGTATGTTAGCCGTTCTATGTTAACATTTACGACCAATATTAATAACTAGCTGTCCCGGCGAACTTCGTAACGCCACAGAAAACGTTTGTATGGAAAATAGAAAAGGGCTGTTTTTAGGGTTTTCCCGGAAATTATTCGATTTTTTCTCGCCTTTTAAACCTTCCCTAGACCTCCACGAACATTTCAAGACTAAGATAAGATAAATCCGTTCAGCCGTTCTCGAGTTTTAGTTAGTCTAACGAACAGCAATTCATTTTTATATATATAGATTAATTAATTACAAGGACATACAAGAAAGCCAATTATGGAGAAAATTCAAGTCGCGCAAAGGGCTATGGAGCGGGCCATGCTAGGCATCTCACTTATTGATCGTGTGCGAAAAATCGATATTCGGCATGAAACCAAAGTCGAAGATGTAGGCACAAGAATCATAAGGCTAAAATGGAGATGGGCGGAGCATTTGGTTGGACGGGAGTCGGTAGACAAAGGTAGCCACGTGGTGGTGGCCAAGAACGGGTCGACGGTCGGTGGGCAGACGACCGGCCCGGTGGGCCGACGACATTGTGAAAGCGGCTAGGAAACATTGGACGAGGCTGGCAAGGGACCGAGTGGGTTGTCGTGACAGAGTACAGGCCTGTGCCCAACTGTGGGCTCTGTGGGCTGATTAGATAGATATATTAATAATTTATAAATACTTTTTGGTTTATCAGGCCTTCTCTCAGAGACAAAGTATGGACTTAATTACCACGCGTGCCCACCGCGGATTGGGAATTTCAAAGGCTGAGGTATGTGAACACCTTAGAAACTCAGGTTTCCTCACGACGTTTTCCTTCACAGTCAGCGAGTGATTTGCTACTACAACTTCACACATTATATTCTTTTTGTTGCAGTAACCCGTGCTGAGGACAATTTTAAAAACCTATTTAGAGGCTAAAAATTCCACCCATGCCGGGACGTGAACCCGCGACCTCTTTACGTAATACAGAGAAGTTTTTAAAGCGGCTCGAAATTTCACTCAGTTGGGAGAGCGCTGGCACGGTTAGCCAGAGGTCGCGGGTTCAAGTCCCGGCATGGGTGGAATTTTTAGCCATTAAATAGGTTTTTAAAACTTCACACATGTGCGTAACTTAGATAACAAAGTCACTGTCGAACCTATAGGGAAGAGCGGGTGATCGTGCTCGATCGATCGGGAAATTTCAAGCCAGGCCTGGCGACGGCCGGTCCGACTGATGTTCGTCGGACGTTATATTTATTGTATGTCATGTGAAACATTTTGCTTGCGCGATGCAGGAATGTTGGAGTTTATAGTGCGCGCGCAGAGTTGACATGTGCTCGCCACAAACCCACGACCTCCCGGATCAGAGGCCGGCGTTCTACCGCTGCTCTACCACAGCTTATAAATAAATACTAGTCATCTAAAATTTGTAACGTTCTAATAACGTTTTTCGCGATTTTTAACTGGTTTATAACGCAAATGAAAACTGTTGCAGTCTTATTTTAGAAAAAGGTGATCCCACTAAAACACTCTTAAGACGGAGTTAAAGACGGTTTATGACAGGAGTTCCTGTGGCCTAATTACGCTCACCAAATCTTGAGCAATTCCAATCGTCTAACTGTCAAACTCCATACTAATTTGACAGTTAAACGATTGGAATCGCTCAGGATTTGGTGAGCGTAATATAGGGGCAGATAAGAGTGTTTTAGTGTAAAACTTATTTTCTAAATAAGAGTAATTGTGACTGCTTTGTGTGTGTGTGTGTGTGTGTGTGTGTGTGTCATATCAAGTAAGTGAATCCGGAATGAAGACTGTAAAAGTTTAGTTTATTTTAATTTTTGTTAAGTTATTAGGTATATTGTTTACTAGCTGTCCCGGCGAACTTCGTACCGCCACAGAATCCGTTTATACGATTCTTGCACAACGCCATCTATTTTTAAAACACAACGTTCGCTCGCACAACGCCATCTATTTTAAACTTAAAATAAATACTATGCCACGGGAACGCATTACCGGGACATCAAGTAAGCTATGTCTCAATTCAGGTCTTTGTCTATCCGCATGCCAAGTTTCATGTAAATCCGTTCAGCCGTTATTGCGTGATTGAGTAACATACATCCAAACAACCAAACATCCAAACACCTTCACTAACTTTCACATTTATAATGTTAAAAATATATCGTAGGATAATGATTAATTAGATGAAAACTCTATATACGGGGAGAACCCTCCATTTTCGGATATAAATGGGTATTTTGAGATGAGGCCTATGTCCAACAGTGGGCTCTGCTTACGGGCTGATTAGACGGATGGGTATTCTGATTGAGTAGAAGCCTGTAGTTACTCTGTTTAGTCTAGCTAGACCGATACCAACAACATTGTTTTTCTTTTACAATGACTCGGGAACGAGACAAAGATATAACAGCTTTGACTTTCATTAAGTAAACATTTTGTTTGTATAGCGAAAAAAAAAAAAAAAATGCTGCTAAAACGAAAAGAATAATCTCAATTAACAAGTAAACCGAGACACTGAACAAAACTTCTATATATTTTTTCCTTTTTATGTAGCCTATATGCGTCCCCTTGCAGGGCATAGGTCTTCTCTCCGAGAGAGAGTATGGGCTTAATCACCACGCGTGCCCACCGCGGATTGGCAATTTCAAGCGGCGAGGTGTGTGAACCTCAGACACTCGGGTTTCCTCACGATGTTTTTCCTTCAACGTTAGCGAGTGGTATTGCTACTATAGGTAACTTCACAAATGTATGTAAGTTACAAAACAAAGTCATTGGTCCATGCCGGGATTTGCACCCACGACCTTCTAACCGACCTATAATTATATTATTGTTTTTTTTTTCTGGTTGTGCAATAAAGTGTTCTCTATCTATCTATTCATATTTAAGCAATTAATTTAAGTTGTATTCGGCCTACCTACTGGTTCGTGAATTCGTAAATAAATAAGCCTTTTGTGCTGCCTAATTTGTGTAACTGGATCTAATTGCCTACCCTGGCGTCTATAAATAGGAAGTTAAATATGATATTATTATAATGCCTAGGTACTACCTAGAACTACCTAGACATTATTCACAGTGATTCCGCAATTCACAAGGATTTCAGTAACAGTTTAATACATACTAGCTGTTGCCCGCGACTTCGTTCGCGTGGTAATTTTGATGTGTATTTTCCGGGATAAAAAATTGCCTATGTGCTAATTTCTATCTCTGTGCAAAATTTAATCCGGATCCGTTCAGCCGTTTTTGCTTGAAATAGTAACAAACGTCCATTCATACATACAAACTTTCGCGTTTATAATATTAGTAAGGACTAGACCTTGTGCGCCGTGCCGCCGCCGCCCGGTGGTTTTGGCTACGCCCGCTGCCTTCGTCATCGTCACCGGTCTTTGTGCCGGCCCGGGGTGAAATCGACGCGCCGTCGCGGCGGTTTTATTAACAAACTTCACCAGCACGGGTAGCACGAGGGCGCGAGTCACGCTTTACGTTGCGCAAAAATGTCTGATTTGCCACTCAATCTATTAGAATCAGCTATTGACGCCCACTGCAGGACATAGGCCTCCCTAATGGTTTTCCCTCCCTAATGGGGTGGTGCCATAATCGCCACGCTCGGCAGACGGGTTGGCGATCGCAGTATGCGGTTGGAATCTCAGGAAGACGCTGCTGCCCGTCTCCTGGTAATGTATTTCCTTAGTCGCCTTCTACGACATCCACGGAAGGAAATGGAGTGACGCTATTCTTAATCCAGCGCCACACGGACCTATCAGAATGACAATGAAGAATTTGAGAAATAGGAAACGATTTTTCTCTATATTATAACCTGTCGAAAAAGAATTCTAGTCACGTGGCATCAAAATGCTTCATAGAAAGAAATCAGGCGTAAACTGTGACGACACTAGCCCAGGCTACTGACGCCTTATTTTAAACCTAACATAATTTTCTTGACTCAATATGAAGATAATATGAATATGATACTGGTGAAATTAAGCAACACATTACAAAGCATTTTGATACTGGAATCCATCTATTTCATTTAAGGGTGTTTATTGATTTACAGCGAAGGAATTTTTTTGTGGTGCGATTGGTTTTTGTTATGTAGGGGGTTTATTTTATTGCCGTGTAAACGTTTTCTTACAGTGCGATGTAGCATAAATTATGTTAGAGCCATTATTTTTGCAATGATTTCCATTATTGAGCCTCCCCTTTTTATCTACGTGTCTTCTGTCTTTAGCTTCCACTAAACTGTCCACCACCACTGTCTTAGCTACAGGTGTAGCTATTGAGTCGGATAGTAGAATGGACGCCCGCATTGCAGTCGCGGAAACCGATAAAACTATACAACCTGCGGGAATTGAATTGAGAGTTCAAACTTAGTCTAGTTATCCCGCCGAACCGACCTGTTAGCGTAACACAATAGCCTGACTGCAGATTTCCATTTCAATTTCCCGCTCGGCTGTTTAAGAATTCATTGGAAATATAGGTTTGTACCTACTAGTCGGGAGCGTAACTTCGTACGCGCAATGAAATCTAATTGAAGGCCAACTTATTTGATCAATATCCAAACTATTCAAAATGAAAACAAAAGTAAGTATAAAATTAAACTACCGACACACTAGATTGTTATTTAACAGCTTGTACAAATACGTACCTATGCCAATAAAAGTTATGAGTTATACTTACTTTATATATATGTACCTATATTTAAATCGTGTATTATCGTTCTCGTGTATTATCGTTCGAATCGCTCGTAGCCTCGGCTGCCTGAGTGATCTTAAACGATCACGAAGGTTAAGCAACACAGGGCGCGTTCAGTGCATGGATGGGTCGCCGTCTATGCCTAACGCTAGTGGCATTTTTCCGAGCGGTTCCGTGCTTCGCAAGGCACGTTAAGCTGTTGGTGCCGGCTGCCGTCGATAGATGGCAGTCGTTAAGCCAAGTCAGAGGCCTTAGGGCGGCTTGACAACTTCTGACAGTGGACGAGCCACTAGTCTACAAGCCTCCACCAATCCGGACTTGGCCCCCGTGGTGGAGTATGGCCTATACCTTCCTCAGGGAAGAGACCCGTGCCCCTCGGTGGGGACATAATGGGTTGATGATGAATTATCGTTCTTACGATCGAATATAAAACAAAGTAAAAATCATGTTTCTTGTGTGGGGTACTGCAAACCTATCCTATTTTTTACTTTTTGTGTTTTTTATTATTTTTTATACGCCGTTATAAGACATATTCTGTAAAAATTTCAACTGGCTACCTATAACGGCACAAGAGATAAAGCCAAACAGGCTGATTTTTTTAAGCTTACCTTGTACCATTCTGGTACGGAACTCTAAAAATGAAATATAGATGAGTTATATTATAACAATAGAAATTTGAAGTTTCTACATGGGTTTTACCAAGCTCTATGTATATTGTAAGTGATAAAGAGGAGCTGTGTGTAAAGAGCTATTTCCTTTTTTTTCGCATAACAGTTAGGTATGTTACAGAAATTAACACATCGCTTTTTAACCGACTTCATTAAACTCTATGAACTCTTTAACATCCAAAATATTCGCCAACTGACAAAGCAAATTGGCAATTTTTGTTGCGTGTGCAAACCGTATTTACCTACTCGCCAAAGCTTCACCAAATCGGGTGGTTGGTGACGAACAGAGGCTCTACTCAGTAGCTACAGACAGACAACAGCACACATCTAAAGGGGTAACTAGCGATAGAAAAATCAGATCTTTTATAATACGCTTTTGGAAAACAATGTCACACAGGAATATCAATAATAGCAATAGTAGCTACAGCCTTTAACCAAGGACCAAATATAATTTCCGCTGAAAACGGCAGCTGAATGCTGTGTTGAATTAAGTCCTGAATTAGGCTCTTACTGTTATTGAGTTTCTTATGCGACACTTCGCTTGCAAAAACAAATTACTTGATTATTTGGTTATTATTAGATTGTTTTTTCATTGGTCTTGTTTCAAACTTTGAACAGTAATCATTTTTTAAAGTAGCTGAAGGGGGATTTCTTTTCTACATTGGGTAGGTACTTGTTATATGTTACTTGTTATAGACTGGGAATATCAATCGGTATTGTAACAGGGTCATCATAGTTTAGTAAAATATATACACGATTTTAAAACAGTAGGTACTTTTTGCGTGATTTTAAACAATTGAACGTGAATACTAAGGATTAAGACTGACACCTGTTTCCGAGTTCCCTATGTTGGACAATACTACTAGTTTTTCGATACCTCAGCAAATCACTAAGAGGTGAGTTTTACGCCTGGCTTTTTATGAGACAACCTTCTGCAAACAATATGTTTAGTTGTGTAACAAGCTGAAACCAAATCACCATCCCGAATAAAAATTGCAAAAATACCTGCCTTACCAGCAGCGCCCGATTCAAACCAATTCATGCGTTAAATCCAATGATTCCCATTTTCGCGTGGAATTTAATAGCCGAGTACAATAACAACGGGAACGGAAACGGAGTGCCTCAGGCTCAAGGCTGTTTGCTCAAGGATAAAGTTTCACAGAAGGACAAGACTACCTGACATATACGAAGTTTTGACACAAGCCACAAAACTTAGGAGATTTTACAATGATTTGCGTGCCTCTAACAAAATGTGAAACATCTCTACCAAAAGTGCGTAGGTACTGAGCGGCAGGTACTCTTAGAAACTCTTTCTCCGGAACTCTTTCTCCGGAACTCTTTCTCAAGCCCTCGGTACTGAGCCGGACCGAGATGTTTTGTTCCGCTATGTCTTTAGTGAAAAACAAAGGACGCTTATGGCCCTGGCCACACCGAAGGGACGTGGGACGAGGGCACGGAAAAGACGCGATGCGTTGCATACAGTTTGCGCCTTCGCCCCGTCTTTTCTGTGTGGGTTTTGTCCCGTCCTTTCAGATTATTGAAGGGCGCGAAAAAGATGCGTCCTTTCCAATTATGGAAAGAGGACGCGTCTTTTCCGCGCCCTCGCCCAACGTCCTTTCTGTTTGTCTCAGGCCTCATACGGGCCATACTATTTTTGTAAATTTTGATTAGCTGTCGACAGGTTTATGAGGTTAGCAGTGACATCTGGGCCTCGGTCATGGTAGGATCCCGTGACGTGTTTTACATACTATTGACGCCTGGAAGCGCCAATATGTAATACGTAAGCGCCAATGCTGTGTCATTGTGGATAGATAGATAGATAATAATTTATTTGTACTTTTTGACACACTTTGTATTAGAATGCATTATCACAATAAACTCTCACGGCCCTGTTATGTACAATGGGAAAATTATGAAATTATAGGATCAGTTTCAGAATTGAGAGTTTCACTAAGAAAATAGTTAACTGTAATACTGTCTCTTCGAATTTCTCAGAAAAGAGCGCGACAGAACGTTACTTAAGTATTTACTTAGTAAATTTCTCAACTCCGAAACCGGCCCTAAAGGCCAGTTTCTGAATTGAGAATTTCGCTGAGTAAATGGTTGACTGTAGTGCTGTCCCTTCGAATTTCTCAGAAAAGAGCGCGACAGAACGTTACATAAGTATTTACTTAGTAAATTTCCCAACTCAGAAACCGGCCCTAAGTGCGGAAATCTCAGGTCTAACTAACTAGCTGTCAATACTTCTGTTGCTAGTTTTACGTACCACCTCAACAGTTTCCCTTCCCAGGACATTATAGAGCCGCCGCGGCTCCATGTAAGGCGCATGTATGTACATACATGAGTGGGCTCAAATAAATTAATAATTTAACTAACATCCCCGCTCTCGTCTCGTAAACGAGCTCCGCCGCTATTTCGGATTCTGCTTGTTTGCACACCAGCGGCAGGGCGCTATTCTGTCGGATTTCCTGAAAACCTTGTGAGGCGGATTCGTTCAAGTTTGAATTTGCAAGTTGCAAGTTTAAATTTTTGTACGCCCACCAGCTCGCTGGACCGACGATCTGAGGCAGATTGCTGGCAGTGGCTGGATGAGGGTGGCCGAGGACAGAAGGTAGTGGCGTGCCTTGGGAGGCATATGTTCTGCAATGGACCAGTACCGGCTGATTGATTGATTGTACTTAAAATTGTACGTCTTCCAGGCATGTGTCTACGTGACTAAAAAGTCTGCATAAAGACATAATTATGTGTGTATAATTTTTTTTTCTGAAAAAACAAATAACCCGACTGCTTAAAAGACTCCATCGAATTTTCTACCTATGAGACGGGATCTTGCGTTGCATTCGATTTCTTGCAGGTATATCAGTTTGGGTGGTTCCGCGCGCCTACTGACTACTGAGGTAGAACATTCAAAGTGTTTTGAGAAAGTTTTAAAATAAGGTTTAAAACGTTATACCTAATATTATAAACAGTGTTTAAAACCCTTACATGCAGAGTATGCATACTTTAAAATTAATTTTAAAGTTTTATGTTACTTAGTAACTACTAGTTTTAAAAACTGGCCAAATGCGAGATGGGTCTCGCGCAGTGTAGGGTTCCGTAGAAAGAGGAGTTTTTTTTATCCGCTTTACAGAACTAACAACTTCATCGAACTAACTTTGAATTGATATTTGTACGAAGTCTTCCTTTTGAAAAAAAAAATGAAAAGTCGTTCTTATAAGTTGGTCGCCTATTACTCGTTAACTTGTAAAGCCTACTTAGCCTTGATGGTCGTTCAATCTAACGATACTATGGTGTAGGCGAGAAAAAAATTGCATCCCTAATTTGGGTGTTTTTTACCCCCCATGGGTAGGGCCGGTGAGGGACGACCCAGACGGACATACTTCGACCAAATAGGGGATGTATTAGCAAAGGGCAAGATAAAAAGTACCCGAAACCGGCGTGCGTGCATGCAACGACTAATGAATGTTGAGGAAGCGAAAGTGATCTGTCAGGATCGTGGCAAGTGGCGGTCCCTGGTCTCTGCCTACCCCTCTGGGATACAGGCGTGAGTTTACGTTATGTTATGTGGGTACCAAAAAAAAATTAAGATTTTATTCTACCGCTTTGTCGGCGTGATTAATACGTATGTCTATACCAAATTTCAGCTCTCTCGTACTAATAGTCTCTGAGCTACGCCGCGGACTGACAGACGGACGGACGGACATGGCAAAACTACAAGGGTTCCTTGTTGACTACGGAACCCCAAAAATGCCTATAAATAGAAGTTTAAACAAAATCTTCCCTGCACCATGCATTAAGTTCATTAAGACTCATATTGATAGAGCGATCTATGTGGCACTTTCTGTCTCACTGTACAGTGTTAAAATACTGACGTTCGATTCGAACGCGTGATGGACACCAAAACAATCAAAAATGGTTATCCATAAAACAGTACTGTACCCATAAAACTTTTTCTGTAAGATTTATTTAAATATCAATATTACCACGCAGTGGACGCGCAGGTAGCCTTCAGCGCTGTTATAGCACGAATCTTTTCTAGGTAAAAATCTCTGGTTTTTACTGAAATTTTAAATTTATTTTCTCCAAGAAAGCTTAAATTTTTGATAAGGTTTTTTTAGGAAGAAATGTTCGGTGTACAGTATAAGATGCATTTCTGCAAACAAAATCAAATGAAAAACTGTTGTTTACTTATTTTTGAGCCTCAATAACTCCGCAACCGAAAAATGAAAATGAAAAAAAAAATCATCCTTTATTTTACATAAAAATGGAAATTAGACAGATATTTCTTAACCTAAGATCTGTACGATGACGGCCTTATCACTTAAATTGATCTCAATGATACGTAGGTATACGTATATGATATGTATGTATCTGATGGGCGACTGTTGATTATTTACAAAGATATTTCCGAAACTACGTAATACACGCACCCTTAGAAATGTAAACAGTATCCCGACGCACTGTGTTTGCGTATTTGTCTAACGCTACATTCGTGTATTAACGCAGTAATGATCTCTTAGTTTGTTCTCAAATACGGAATATTAAGGGCTGTTTCGCAGCAGATATCTATAGTACACCTTAGAGCCCTATCATACTAGCGATTTGCGAGAGATTTAAAGGCGATGCGATTGCGCAGCGAGCTCTGCGCTGCACTGTCGCAGCGATATCGCTGCGATTGTCACCGTCGACGCCATTTTGTACAATTGCGTTCCATGGATGGACCTTTCCTTCTTTTTTGAAGTCAGTGAATTTTCTTTGTCTCTTACTGAGATTTTCCACAATCAGACTCATTGGGCCATTGTACGCAGCAAGCGTTGAATGCTTGTTGTTTATGTGAATACGAAGTTTATGCAAATACCTCAGACACTACAGTTTCCTCACGATATTTTCCTTCATTGTTAGCGAGTGGTATTGCTACTACAACTCTACAAATGTACGTAATTTAGAAAACAAAGTCAGTGGTACATGCCGCGATTCGAACCCACGACCTCTCGAATGTGAGGCCAGGGTCACACCGCTGCGCTACCACCGCTTTATTCTTCTAGTCCGTAGTTGTTATGTATGTCGGATAATCTTGTATTATTTAGTTCGAGCGCAGTCTCTTCGATTATATTTTATTAATTATCAGTGTGCACAGTGGCACGGACGATGACCCCCATAATGGCGGGAAATCGTACTACTGATTCATAGAGTATAGGCACAGCTGTTAGCCGTCTGAGCCATCACAGATTAGCACTGGTCAGGCGTTTACACACAAAGGATTACTCATCCCCCGACACGGCCATTCTGACAAAAAGCGCGTTCTCGCGCGTGTTGAACTCTCCTCTCATCAAACCATAATAAAATCCACTGATACCGATGAGTGAAATACAATCCAGCTTTAAGGTGTAATAAAGCTCAGAATTCTCAGTATAAAACCACAAATAGCAGGCATGCAAGCATAACGACACCAGTTAGAGCATAGAAGTTAAACTGTTAAGTTTTCAACATATAAGAGCACATAGTGAAGCATAGCCGCTTCCGACTCCAATCAAGCGTCAATTTTCGTCATATAAAACACGCAGTTAGTCAGCATAAGAACTTCCAAGTTTAAACTCAAATCAGATATCAAGTTTTCAACAATCAAAGACATGACATAGCAAATCATAAGAGCTTTCATGTTAAAACTCAATTCAGTTACTAAGTTTTCAGAGAATAAAGATCCACAGCAAAGCATAAAAGCCTTCAACAAATTTAAACCAAGTCGACGTGGTTTTCAAAGTAGATATAAAAGCACAGTGAAACATAGTTGCTTCCAATTAAAACTGAGGTAACGTGTGAATGGTTTCCAACCATTCCAACAATTTAAGTAGTAATCATAATACACAGCGAAGCGTTGCCGGCTTCCAAGTTTCAACCCTTTCCACATTTTAAGTAGTAGTCACAGTTTACAGTGAAGCGTTGCCGGCTTCCAACCATTTCAATATCTTAAGTACTCATAAGTAATACAGCGAAGCGTTGCTGGCTTCCAACCGTTTCAGCATGGTAAACAGTTCTCATAAGTCACACAGCGAAGCGTTACCGGCTTCCAACCGTTTCAGCATGTTAGCAGTACTCATAAGTCATACAGCGAAGCGTTGCTGGCTTCCGTTTCAGCATGGTAAACATTTCTCATAAGTCACACAGCGAAGCGTTACCGGCTTCCAACCGTTTCAGCATGTTAGCAGTACTCATAAGTCATACAGCGAAGCGTTGCTGGCTTCCAACCGTTTCAGCATGGTAAAGATTTCTCATAAGTCACACAGCGAAGCGTTACCGGCTTCCAACCGTTTCAGCATGTTAGCAGTACTCATAAGTCATACAGCGAAGCGTTGCTGGCTTCCAACCGTTTCAGCATGGTAAAGATTTCTCATAAGTCACACAGCGAAGCGTTACCGGCTTCCAACCGTTTCAGCATGTTAGCAGTACTCATAAGTCATACAGCGAAGCGTTGCTGGCTTCCAACCGTTTCAGCATGGTAAAGATTTCTCATAAGTCACACAGCGAAGCGTTACCGGCTTCCAACCGTTTCAGCATGTTAGCAGTACTCATAAGTCATACAGCGAAGCATTGCTGGCTTCCAACCGTTTCAAGTAGTAAAATCAGCGAAGTGTTTTTGGCTTCCAACTTTTACAGTGAAGCATTATAAGCTTCCAACTAACACAGTTAGTAAACTCAGCGAAGCGTTACTGGCTTCCAACTGACCCAAAACATAGCAAACTAAGTGTCAGATGCAGAAAAAGAAAGTCGATAGCTTTTTCTAACAACAACAAAGCATATGCGCCTCCTACCAACTTTAAAGAGGCAAAAGATATAAAGATATAATAATGTAATGTCAAGAAGACAAAAAGTCCAAAAACACAAGATTTAATTTTTATTAAATAAAAATTATTTAGATATTTGTTTATCCTCTGTCCACAAAATACATTCGCATATAAAAACATTGAATAAATGATACACAGCCAAAGAATGTTCCATTTGTGGAAAGACTGGAGCCCAAACTAGATCAAAAGATCCGCATCTTAGGCTTCCAGGCCTTCGGATTGGTATCATATTCGACACGTCAACAGCACCAGTTGCTGTATTTGTATTCTGCTTGTGTTTAAATAAACTTTCTATTATTATTATTGACCTTGGGCAATCACATATTTTAAAGTCTTGCTCCTTCAGTTAAGATGCAATCTTTAGAAGTTTCATTTTCACCAATTCAGAATCTTAAAAAGTATTCACCCTTCGGTTAAGTATGAATTCTTAACAAGGCCAATGAATCTTACATCTCCATTTATGTTAAATATTTAACTGCAAGTTAATTCACAAAACCAAATTAACTAGGTAATCAACTTATAGGTTCACTAACACAAAATAAAGTTAATTATTCAGTAATAGACAAATCTTTTCTTCCTTCTGATTTATGTGGTGCAGCCATAGCACAATAGTCCAATAAATTGTAGATGAGCTTGGTTGGACTGTATCATGTAACAGTTCTGAGCTCAATGTTTACGAGAGCTATGGATATTCTTGTCATACTACTATGGCTGGAATGGATACTGTAAATAAAACTAGAATCTGTGATTAGCAGTAGTGAGAAGTACAGTAATAACATCTCCCAATAATAAGGTATTCAGTACTGAACTGAATATCCAAATGCAATAGACCACACATAGTAACACGTTTGTTACAGACTGTACCATGTAACATTGTGTAAAATTCAAGTAATATAATATACTATTAGATGTAGAATATCATATTGCAAATCCAATCAGGACAGACTTCACTAAATGAATATTCAAATGGAACAGACTGATACAATGTATCATACTACTACGAACAGACTGTACTTGTTTAATAACATTTTAAATCCAATTGTTACGAACTTTACTGAACTGAATATCTAAATAGAACAGACACTCAGAAATACACTTGTAATCTCACATTGTAAAATAGAATTGACCAAAATCATAAAACATTTCTTTAGTAGGTATTTGAATTATTATTATTATTATTATTATTATTATTGTTTTACACCACAACTTCAACCGCATTCCTGGATTTTTTAAGTAATTAAAATTAATCTAATTTAAAAGAAATTGCATCCCATAGCACATTCCATAAAAGGAAAAGCATCACCATATGGCAGTTTGATACTCTTGTCAGGGCTCAGTAATACAACAACCAGGATAGGGTAAGTTACTTTTCAGATAGTAAAAACTTTTCACACAGTTGTCACACACTCCAAATGGAATTCAAAACAATGATCTTGCATATTAGGACCAAGGTGGAGGATTGCTAATATTATAGATTGTGGCACAATCACAGCAACTCTGCCCAAATGTGTCAAACGCAACAATACACTTTTTTTACAAATTAATCCACATGAATAAAATTTTTGGAACATCAAACGAATCACTGATTTATATATTATATTTTTATAACCTCAATTTTGGCCAACTCAATTACCGTCCCGCAACCAGGCATGGACGCCACAAACATGGATACACCAAGGCCACCTGTAGAAATCAAACAAGGCGGGCGGCGGGAATCAAACCCGCAACCTCTTCGCCGGCACCCAAGCATGTCAAGCGCTAAACCAGCGAGGCAGTACATTATAATTACAGCTTTTATTTTGTAATTAAATTACTCATAGTTCAGACTACAATCAGAAAATAGGATTAAGACTATTCCTTTCCTTTTCTCTGACACTCTTGAAGCTATATTGCAGCTGCATTTTGCTTTGTGAAGGTACCATGAGTAGGTAGTCCATTAGCTCTTAACACAATCCACATTAAGTTACAATTATAGCATACTGTTGACTTTTGTGACTCTCAATGTCCACACACATTTAGTTACCGGTTACCATCTATCAATACCTTTACCTTTTTACCACTACCTTAACCAATACCTTTTGTTGCCAATCAGACCTGTCAAATGTATAACGATGGTATCATGAGTCTGGAATATCCACTTCAAAACAAAGAAAATAATATCTTTTTTTTCATTATCCTCTTTGATTAATTAATTTCTTTGATAATTTTTTTTTTGTAGTTTGTACCAAACCACATTATAAATTTTGTACTTTATACCATAATAGAATATCACCACATTCTAAGTCTCTGAAACAAAATTATGAACTAGCTAAAAGCTAGCGGGGCAGCCTGTAAGGGTTAATGATCCTCACTTAATTCGTAGAAACACTTCTCAAAGTAAGATTGTTTTAAAATACTTTTTTTTTTCTCCACAAGGCCTCTAAACAGTGTTATTTATAATATCAAGTAAAACCTGTTTCAGAAACTTCTCAAGCAAAACACTTTTCAAATTAATGAGCATTTAAACCACATTTTAATTATATATAAAAAGTTCCAGCCAGAACAATGTTAAATTCATTCATAGACCCTTCCACCATCCACAGATGTGCCAAGAAAGTCTAGATCAATATCTTTGTTCCAATACAATTTTAATCTTAACTCACAGTCTGTATTCAACATATTGATTTCCACATACATTGTGAAGATTGCAGGTAATCAAATTTAGAAAACAAACAACTACCACAAGGTTCTCTAGACAGATAAACAACTAAACAAGGTTCCTGTCCGACTGTCTAATCCGCACTGCAAAGCTTACTTATCAGACAGTTAAAACCCACTTCATGTGTAGGAGGTATTGTAGCAGAGACAATTAAAACCAACCCCATGTGGTATTATAGCAAGAGTAAAATGGAGATTATACTTCAATAATCACAACTTATCCCATTTTATAACAACTTCAATTCCACTCAAAGAACTTTAGTGGAATTGACCTTTTACAAATAATACTACAAGTTCCCTACAATAGTACTTGCTCGTCCATCCTGATTCCAATAGGCCTTAAGCTATTAGTCTTATCTGAGAAACCGGGATCAAGATTATGAAAATATGAGATTTGATGGAAACTTGTACTGCAATGGGTGGTGCAAATTGAACAAAGTCAATAAATCATAAAGTGACCAAAGTGAAATGGTCAGCCTCTTATACTTTTCTAACTGTCAACTGACAAATAGTCCCAATTATTAAATCTCATGACTGCAACTTACTTTTTAATTATCTCTCCGTTACTTGCTTAGTAAGATTGAACACAATCTTATTCAATAGTATTGACTTACCAACAAGAAAACATTCTTTGCTAAGGTCTTAGCAGAGCAGAGGCAGATAAACAATAGTCTTTGATATGACACGGGACGGCTCACTAGTAAAAGCAGACATTTACATGGATTCCAGTCAGGTTTGTCATCTTATTTACGTACCTCATATTAATTATTCCTCACGAAGACACGATTTAATGTGTTCAGTGACTTCGTAAAAGGTCATAACGTGAACAATGTCCTCGTACGACAACTTGTCAGCCTCTTTACGAACGTTTTACGAGTAATTGTTCAGAACATACCTGAACTTCAGAGGTTTTGGTACTCAACCTTTCGACTCGGGCAAGCCAAATCGTAAAGCCCACCATCTTCCAGAAGATAGCCGGCGCGTTTGCTGCCGGGAACTGACATGACAGGCGCTTTTGCCTCGGCCCGTCTTGCAAAGCAACTGGATGCGAACGCGCAGTTCGGTCGGTTTACTGTACACTGTTTACGGAGCCTTAGCCTCCTCTTTCCACTAGTTTACACGTTTTTTCACTTAACCGCACTTGACAATGGCGGATACCACGAATGGGCAAGCCAACACGATTGGGTGAATCCAATTGGATCAGCAAAATCCCATTGAAATCAGCCTCAAGGGAAGGTCGTAGGCACTATCCCACCGCTGCTGTCGGATAATCTTGTATTATTTAGTTCGAGCGCAGTCTCTTCGATTATATTTTATTAATTATCAGTGTGCACAGTGGCACGGACGATGACCCCCATAATGGCGGGAAATCGTACTACTGATTCATAGAGTATAGGCACAGCTGTTAGCCGTCTGAGCCATCACAGATTAGCACTGGTCAGGCGTTTACACACAAAGGATTACTCATCCCCCGACATGTATATTCATTGTTTTATTTTACAAAGAAAATTGCTTGTCTACTCCAGGCAGTTCTCAGTACCAAAGGTATGACTTGGTACATTTTATAAATATTTAAATTCACCTAGACGAAGCAAGCCAAGCGACGCAGTTCAAAGCAAACGCTTTGGAAGATAGATTTAAATATTCATATACAGGACGATAGAGCTAATTGTACCTACTTAAGAGGCAATTTAGGTGCATATTACCTATTATTAATCAACAACACTTTCTTGTGCAGTATTAGGGACTTTCTATGTTGTTTCAGGCTAGCATAACATAAACTCACGCCTGTACCGCGGAGGGGTAGGCAGGGACCAAGCTCTGCCACCTGCCACGATCCTGACAGATCTCTTTCGTTTCATCAACATTCATTAGTCGTTGCATGCACGCACGCCGGTTTCGGGTACTTTTTATGTTGATTTTTTTTAGTCCATTTATCTTCAAATTTAAAATATCTATATTTAAATAACGTACTCGTATTAGTACGGTCTACTTTCTCACACAGATCAAAATTTAGTCTGTGCGACTTTTAATGTCGTCCGGTCTACATAATAAACGGTCTCGTGTCACAAGTTATAGGGAGAAAAAATTATAAATGATTGATTATAATTTCATCAGCAGCCATTTGACGCGCACTGCAGGACATAGGCCTCCTTCGTGGTTTTCATAACCATGAGGGGTTTTGCCATAATCGCCACGCTTGGCAGTCGGGTTGGCGATCGCAGTATGCGGTTGGAATCTCAGGAAGACGCTGCTGCCCATCTCCTGGAATTGATTAGTCGCCTTTTACGACATCCACGGAAGGAAATGGAGTGACGCTATTCTTAATCCGGCGCCACACGGAGACATTATTAGCTTAATTCCGGACTCACTTACCTGATTTTTTGTCGGAAGAGCTCGGTTGCGCTCTGATTCGCAGAGCTTAATCATGGGGAGTAGAGACGGAGCTTCGGAATTACGCTTATAACAGTCATTATTGTTTATTTCAATTTAGCAATAATTATTATTTTTAATTTAACAATAATTATTCATTAGCATGTTAACTATGGATTCATAAATTTATTTGTTTTAGGATGTTTAATTAGTTATTTCAATAACTGATAGTTGATAATACATATTATGTTTTGCTATTTTTAAATGATAATAAATCAAATCAACTCATAAATTTTTTTATGCAAATTATCACTTTTTTAATAATTTCTTTTTGATAATTTATTTACTTCAATAATTGTACCTACCTCCTCTTTTGAAACTGTTGTCTCTATAATTGTTTTCTGGTACACTTCACTAAATAGTATTCTTATCTTATTTTTTCCAATTCTAAGAACGAGCAAATCTTAACTTTTGTCCTCTAAACCGTGGCAAAGTTTCATTGCGATCCGATAGCGATGTTGTTTGTTAATAAAAATCAAACTAAGTTTGTATGAGAATCATTTGTCAGTTGTTTTTTTCTGTATACGGTTTGACCAACTGACAGCTGTTAACAGTAGATCAACAGATTATAAGTGTACGAGAAACCGGGGGTTATAGAGCGTCACAGTTAAAGTGAGGGTGTGAACCGCACGTGAAAGTTGAGGCAGCAAAAGGTCGCGCAGAAGGCGCCCTACCCCTATATTACGCGCCCCAGCAGCGATATGCTCAGTTGTTGAAGTGGCAGTGGGCGGGGCACGTAGCTCGGAGAACTGATGGCCGTTGGGGCGAAAAAGTTCTGACCTGTCGACCGCGGACCGTACGACGTAGCGCGGGAAGGCCCAGAGATGGTCTGACGACCTGGTTACGATGACGGAGAGTCGCTGGATGCGGGTGGCACAAGACCGGGAAGCTTGGAAAACCATGAGGGAGGCCTATGTCCTGCAGTGGGCGTCAAACGACTGATTATGATGATGATGATATGGTCGGAAGGGTCTGGCAGGATATTTCCTGCCACTGGCAGGAAATTTCGAAACTATTCAAAAAAAGAACCGTATTTGTGGCTAGGTTCAAGTGAATTGTCGGGCTCAAGCGCGACGTTGACGACCCTTCCGAATGGTTTTCATTAATTAAAATACAGTGTTTCTCAACTCGTAAATGTGAATTGCTTTTTCAGAGAAAAAGATTAGGTTTAAGTAGTTCGCAGTATGACGTGATAAGTTGAAATAAAAGCTTATTTAGGCCTTAAGAACTTTAAAATTAAAAAATACCGAATAACATTTTAATTTTTGTGACATTCTGAGAAATCTTTGCTATTATTGCCTTTTAAATTGTTTGTGTTTTGATAATAAACGATTTCTATTCTATTCTATTCAATGGTATGAAAAATCAGGTCACGTGCCCCACCATGTATCTGTCATTGTACTATAATGCACTAACAGAATCAAGGCCCAGTATAAACTGTACAACAATCCTCCTTCGCCCGGCACCTGCTGCGCCTTAAGAGCCAATTTCAACGTTTGGACTGAATGGTTTGGCGGTATAACTGGTTTAACCGTACCCTTACCTAGGAATGGAGCGCTCTCCTCCGTAGAAGGGGTTTTGAACACCGTACAACAATAAACTTGATTAACTTAAGTGGTAACAAAGTAGATTAACTTGAGTGGTGACAGCGAGGAGAATTTTAAACTCTTTAGACTGAAGCCATTTGTACAAATGTACGGCGGCCCCTAGTAGGAATCGAACCCACGACCTCCGGCATGGTGATGAGGCGTGATACCGCTAGTCCACGGTAGTTAACTCTGTTAACTGATAAAAACACCCTGTGTAGAGTAGGTACCAATCTAGTCAGCTAGACCAAGCTTGACATTTAGCATAAGCAGCCTAGATGCGTCCCAATGTAGGGCACAGGCCTTCTCTCAGGGAGAGAGTATGGGCTTAATCACCACGCGCTGCCCACCGCGGATTGGCGATTTCAAGCGCTGAGGTATATGAATAGCTCAGATACTCAGGTTTCCTCACGATGTTTTCCTTCACATTTAGCGAGTGGTATTGCTACTATAACTTCACAAATGTACATAACTTAGAAAACAAAGTCATAGGTACATGCTCGCACTGGGAATCGAACCTGGGTCTCCCGCTTCCGAATCCAATGTTCTACCGATTCGATTGATCTGAAATTGCGTGTAGAGCAGGCTACCTTCTTCCTACACAAATGAGGCCCTGCCTAATATCTATTCTAATTACGGCATAACTCTGGGTAGTCCGAAGTGCCTGCCTATCTAATGTTGATTACGCTTGGTGCCTACATAATTTGTACCAAAACGGTTACCTAAAATTTCTGAAACATGTCAATTTACAATAACTTTAGAACAAAAGTGTACACTTTTTTTGAATTCCATTTTGTCATATTTTTTATTATAATAATAATAAATGCCATACAACAAAAAGGATTTATGCATTTTGGTCTTTTCTATATTGTATATTTTTGTTTCTTCAGCTTTTTCGTTTGGCTTCCCGCTTTTATTTATTAGTTATTTTATTTATTAGGCGTTAGTATCGCTGCATGGAGCCCTATGGAGTACGAGAACACATCAGACACTCAGGTTTCTTCACGATGTTTTCTGTCACAGTCAGCAAGTTGTATTGCTAATACAAATTCACACATGTATGTAACTTAGAAAGCAGTCATTGTTCATGTACGGGGTTCGAACCCACAACCTCTTGAATGTGTACAGTGACCGCGCAACCACCGCTTATTTTCATAAATTCCTCCATATTTTGGTTGGTTGTCTGTTGTGTATCTTAATAGGATATTCCAAATATTATTTTAAATTTGCGTTATTATATGAATAGATAGAATGTAGCCCATACCCTATTTGGCTGTTGACGTAGAAAGAATTTTTTTTTATCCCTAGACCGCTTTAATGCCCTCTTCTTCTTAGCCCTCTAGAACCCCCCAGCGCCCATTGAGAGATTTGAGAAAGACTGCTTTGGGAATACAACGAATAGAAATGTAATGAATAAAAATCTGTTAGTCGAAAAATTAGGCAACAAACAGATGTAGTTCAACAACTCTGTATATTTAATCTGTGGCTACATCTTTTCCCTATAAAATTATACATTCGACAGACTATTTTAATCGGCGTTTTTGAAGTGTTTTAAAGTAATCGAGCTTTTATAAATAAGACCGTTACTGTTTTCCTACTTTTGTAAGAATAGTAAACGAACGTTTTAGAATTGCAAGTTGTTGATTGCACTCATGGGATCTGGTTGAGTAGGTTCTCGTACCAAACTATGTATTAGATTTAAGATGACTTGAAAAATTTGAAATAAATGTCTGATTTATGATTTCTAAATGGCTATCAGTAAGTATTAGAAAAGGAGGACTGTTTTGTTTCTGTGATGTATCTTGTTGGTATAGTAAATGTCTCTCTTCTTCTTCTATTACCCAGTTCCTGACTTTTAAAATTGCACGCATATTGCCTGGAGGCGCGAGTTCCCGTTCCACCTGGTTTTTGAATAGGAAGTAAAACCAACAGAATGCTTGCTCAGTACCTATGTATTTACTTTTCACGGAAGCAATATGGGTAGAGATGGGTCCGGGTGTATTTTTGCATGACCAGGCCCTAGTTCTTTTATGGAACTCCGATTGTGACCCACGGCTGGGCAAAGAGTTTCCCTTTCACCTTCTGGCAACCCGGTAACAAGGTAGTGAGGTTTTCCCGCCATCTGCGCTTGGGTAAGAGCCAGAAGGAAACCGCATTTGCGATAGCCGTAGCATGGCAATCACTGTCAGCCAGCCAGAGGCTGTAGTGGCTATATTACGCGCACACAATCTTGAACGAATCCAATCGTCCGACTGTCCAATTCCATACTAATTGTACTAAGTTCACCGTAATTACCAAGGAAATTTGGTTTGTAGGTACCTTTTCTACCATACAAACCTACCAAACATAAAAAAAAAACTTATTAACTACTAAGCAGGCGGAACCCAAATTCAGTCCCGCCTGATTATAAATTAATGCCTAGCTGTAGGATGTTATTTTTTATTTCAGTTTTTTATCACCTAGGTATGTCTATTAATTTTTGCCTGCTGGTGCTTCTGTCGTACTTACGTTGTGTCACCCTTGCCAAACGCAAATACCCCCAGTGAGCTCTCTCAAATATTTATACAAGATTCTAGTCCACGTCTCCCGTACGCGATAAACCAATTTTTAACCTTCCGCCCACTGAAACGGTTTTGGCACTGCTGCGGGGCAAAGCCGTGTGTGCCTGCCACACTTCGGTCGTCATGCACTATTTGGATTGGAACCTGCCTTGCCTTTGAACTCCGAATATTCCGATACAATCTTTTGTGGGGTCAAGTTGCGAGTTGTGGGTGCCTGCCACACTTTCTCATGTACTTGATTAGAATCTGCCTTGCCTTTTAATCTATCAGTCCGTACCCGTCCACTGCTAGACATAGGCCTACTGGCTGCAGCATCAGTTCAACTTACTTGCATAGTTTCGTGTGTGCTACTAACCATTGAGGAGTGCTCTCACATCAAGAAAATGCCAGCTGCAGCATAGCCCATGGTAAAGATTATATTCATGCACCTATCAAAATTAAGCGTCATATTATATGCAATGTTTCGTGGCCCTTATAGAGGATGACTACTCACTCTATAAGGACCACGAAACATTTCATCACTTCATTAGGTTATTTTTATAATTTTACTGTTTTGTATCGGAACTGAACAAACATACAAAATTACAAAGTCGTAAGCTTACAGGTTGTGGTTGAGGATTGCAAGAATGTAACTAAATATACATTTCGTAAATAAAAGCTCATACTGTAAACCCATATTGCTGAATCAAGATCAATACAAAGGTCATGCGGGTATGCTCGGGTGGTTTCACTCAATACATTTGATGACGTAGATATCATTCTTACTTTACCACTGTTTAATATGAAATTGTAATTGTAGTGCGCGATGGTACAGTCAGCGGGTCAACCTTTTACTATTTTTATTGCAAAATAGAAGAAAGATGAAGAAGAAAGACATTTATTATACCAACAAGATACATCACAGAAACAAAATAAGCACATAAGTAACATAATATGCACAACACAGAAGGAAAACTAAATACACAACAGACAAAACGAATAACTAAAACAGGACTATAGATGTAGCCTGTGGTGTATCTACATTGCCACAAAAGGCAGCTGACTCAGCGTTGTGCTGAGGAAGTGATCCCTCTTAACATAACTGATTATGCAAACTGTCGACTAAGTTTTTCAAGCGAGCCGTGCTAGGCCTCAGGCTAGTGGATAGAGTTCCAAATATCGCCATCGGAAGTCGGACAAAGGTCGACGTATTGGTGATAAAATCTCAAGTCGTGAAATTTGGGAAGATGGGTGAACCAGGGCAATATCAGTGGATAGACCAACAGCCCGACCTCTGCCCAATAGCCACTGGGCAGAAGTAGGCTGATGATGATAAGAAAGTTTTGCAAAGCTAGAGAGAGACAGACAGGAAGTAAATAACTGAATTGATTATTTTTTGAGACTGAAGGGACATATTGATTCTTAAGGATTTACTTACTAAAATTCTCAATTCAAAAATCGACGACGAGCCTAGAATTATCTATAACAGCTGGCTGGATGAGGGCATGCATGTGTTCCGTAGTTCTATAAGGAACTGGGCCCGGTATCCGCGCGGTTACTCCAAGTGCATTCATAGTTACCACTGGAGGGTTCTAGATCCATACCATTGCGAAAGATTCCACATCTGCCGGGCTAAGTGCTCCCAACTTATCACGGAGCTCTCGGTGTTCTGGTGCGGTTACTTATTCATGGCCGGCGTTCCGGGCCGTCCTGTTAATTATGACGGGGGCTGCGCGGCGGCAACTTTCAAATTACATTACCTCACCATCACATTCGCACGTACTACCTAGTTGGGAATAATTGGGCCGGGGTGCGCCGCGTAGGCATATTTGTGCCTTATTTATAATTGCCTCTGCGGAAGCGTTCTGAGAGTTGCCGCTTTTCCAACTGCCTTGTTGGTCGAGTGGTGAAACGTTTGACTATCAATACAGATGTCACGCACTCCGTAGTACAATTATGGGTTACCGTAGGCCACAGATCACAGACTGAAAATCAGCGCTGAAGGATCACTTCCTCAGCACAACGCTGAGTCAGCTGCCTTTTGTGGCAACTTAGATACACCACAGGCTACATCTATGGTCCTGTTTTACATATCCTCTTTCTTTCTTTCTTTAAAGTGAGCAATATGACGCCGTAGTGCGTAAAAAATATCCTATCTAAAGCTGATGATCTTGTAAATGGCTGCATCATTATCCACCTGATGTGGCTACGAACCAACCCGATTAAGATATATAGATAGAGAACTCTTTGTTGGACATAAAAATCCGGCGAAATGCGTGTCGGGAGGGTCACCTGCTTTACAGAACTAAAATTTTATCAAAGTAATTTTCAATGGAATTTTTACGAAGTTTTCGTTTTAAAAGTTGGTCGCCTATTACTCGTTAACTTGTAAAGCCTACTTAGCCGCAATAGTTTTCCTTTTAAGTTCATTACATTTATGTTACTGCCCTAATTGGTTCACGTATCTACAATCAACCTATTAGCCGGGAGAGGCGGCGGGATGTCCTACTGTAACAAAAATTTGCGCTTTAAAGGTCCTTTGAGTACGGAACCCTAAAAAGGAAATTAGACCTATATTTCTTAACCTAAGTGTACAGACGGCGGCCGACGTAATTACTTTTCAACACAAAAAGTACCGCCTTAAAATCGGTCCATCCGTTTGGGAGTTATGATGCCCCCACACACACACACATACACATACACACACACACACATACACATACACACACACACACACACACCACACGCATGCGCACACGCACACGCACACGCTCACGCACACGCACACGCACGCACACGTACGCAACACACACACACACACACACACACACACACACACACACACACACACACACACACACAGAGTTCGATAAAATTATCATGTTAAGCGAGCGCGTAGGGTTCTAGTTGGGTTTTATGGTCCCCGAAATTAACTCTAAATATCTTACAATGTTAAGCAAACATCTGTCGGGCTACAGAACTAACTAATGAGTTTCCAATACATTAGAGTATTAAATTGAAATACATTGTAGGTACACACAGGTCTATCAACGTAAATATAGAATGAGTGGGGTATGTGTGTATTATGTTTATCTGACCGTTTGTTACCTATTATACTCTGTCGTGAGTCCTAGAAATCCATAATATTAACATGGTTAATAATTGTGAGCATCTTTTTGCAAAAACGATCTCTAAACGATGTCTTTTCATTGGTGGTGCTAAGGGTCAAGTTGTAGGTACATTTGAAAATAATTTCATTAAAACGCAATGGACAACACGCAAAAAAAAATTTTTGATCTTAAAAGAGGCCATGTTAAATGATTTTGCCCTAACACTTATCACAGTACAACTCCTGAATCATAACGGTTATGTTTTTCATTTACAACAACTGTTTAATAATACTGTAATAGGTTTTTAAAATAACTGTTGTACTAAGACTCTAAATTTTTTTATGTTTGTAGTCACCCTGTTTCAATAATCTTAAATTATATCATTTATTACTTTCAAAGGTCTGCTATGTTGCTGGAGGAAGTTATAAGCGAATCAAAAACGTCTTCCAACACACTGTAGCCCCTTAAGGGCAATGATTAACTGAAGGCTGTTACATTGATAGAGCGAGTAAAATGCGAATTTAATCTAAAGTATAAAAATCTCTTGTCACAGTGTTTGTTATCGAACTCCTCCGAAACTGATTTTATGAATTTACCGAATTTTATGTTTTTTTTTTGTGTACATTTGGTAGGTCTAAGAATAAGTCGTAGGCTAATAATTAATATGACAAAACAGTGTTTGCCGAGTAAGCTAGTAAAATTACATAAACCCAGATATTTCTTTTTTTTTATTTACAAATAAAAAAGTTGTTGCCAAAGACAACGTCAAGGTTGGATTAACCCAGGAGTGTGATTCCTGGAAAATTAATATTCCTTAATAATCTATTGAAAATTTATTCTAGTCACGAGTCCACACAAACGGTGCAAAAAGAGTGTTTTTTGTGAGCTTTACTTTGCCCTCTATAATTTCAATATAAAGTTGAAATAAATAATTTAAATGAAGAAAAAATATATAATTAGATAGATAGATAGAGAACACTTTATTGCACAACCAGGTGAAATAGTTTCAAAAAAACAAATAGTTTCTTATATCTAAGTAGTGGTATACAATTGGCGGTCTTATCGCTTAGAGCGATCTCTTGCAGACAAACTTTGGATGGAGTGGATTGCAGCAAGATTATAGTCGATGGATGGATGGATGGTAGATGGATGTACAAAAAATAATCTGAAATATAATGCTATGTGAACATTACATCATTGCTATACATTGTGAAGTAACAAATATGTATAGCAAGAGATTACAAGAATATAAGTACTTATAATTACATATTGTACCAATAACATACTTACATGAATACCTAAAAGATAAATACAACATTAAAGACATTTAAGCAGCACTTTACATGTACATAATATACATGAATACCTACAAAATAAATATATAATAAAATATATATAATCAACAATTGCTCCGTGTGGCGCCGGATAAAGAATAGCGTCACTCCATTTCCTTCCGTGGATGTCGTAGAAGGCGACTAAGTAAGTCAATTACCAGGAGACGGGCAGCAGCGTCTTCCTGAGATTCCAACCGCATACTGCGATCGCCAACCCGCCTGCCAAGCGTGGCGATTATGGCAAAACCTCTCATGGTTATGAAAACGACGAAGGAGGCCTATGTTCTGCAGTGGGCGTCAAATGGCTGATGATGAAGCAAGTTTACAGTTCAAACAGTGAGGTAGTGAGATTTCACCAATGCCTTAAAACAAGACAAGGACTTTGCTTTTCTAACCTCCAAGGGCAGTTTATACCACAAATGGACTGCCTGAACCGTATATAATTAATTGTTATTTAGTTTATGCAGTTTATTTTTTTTTGCTGCAAGTAGGTTTTTAAAGCTACTCTGACTCTCAAGGTTTGCTAGAAGAAATCTCTTACAGAGATAAACTCGCCTTTGTACATGTTATTTCTTATGTAATGTCTTGTTAAATATTTCGTGTGCAATAAAGTATACTTATTAATAAACATGTTCTCCGTTGTAAGTAAACACTGTGCAGCGCCAACAGGACACTACGTCGTACCAGGAAAGTACTTGGAAAAGTTTGTAATAACAGAGTATCCTGCATCTTCATAAAATAGCCGACTTGACATTTTGAACTTTGGTCATAAATTTGTCGCTTTGACCATGGGACCGAGATAGCATCTATGCAAGGCATACGTACTAAGTTCGAGATAAATAGAAAGTATTGTGTAAGAAACGTAACATTTTTCACGTGTCCCTTAGTAAGTAATCGCGTTTTTAGAGTTCCATAAGTCAAAAGGAAAACTTACGGAGCCCTTTATACTGTTGTCCATCTGTCAAGAACCTTTTTTATCGAGAACAGGATTCAGTGAGTGATCAAGTACAGAATTCAAGACCTACGGTTCCTTAAATTTGTAAAAAAATTTTGTTTGTAAAAAACAATCAAAATGTTAACTTTAGTTACATTTTTTATAAAATCCAACTCTCTATCAAAACCTACTTTTTGTTTACCCTATCGTTCAATGGTGAAAGCTTACCTTTGAAAACGATTGTGGGTGGAAGGGCCGGTAAGGGACGACCCAGAAGGACATACTTCGAACAAATAGGGGATGTATTAGCAAAGGGCAAGATAAAAAGTACCCGAAACCGGTGTGCGTGCATGCAACGACTAATGAATGTTGAGGAAGCGAAAGTGATCTGTCAGGATCGTAGCAAGTGGCAGTCCCTGTTCTCTGCCTACTCCTCTGGGATACAGGCATGAGTTTATATATGTATGCAGAAAACCATTACGTTTCCGTGTGGCGCCGGATTAAGAATAGCGTCACTCCATTTCCTTCTGTGGATGTCATAGAAGGTGACCTAAGGAAATCAATTACGAGGAGATGGGCTTCCAACCGCATATTGCGATCGCCAACCCGCCTGCCAAGCGTGGCGATTATGGCAAAACCCTTCATGGTTAGGAAAACGATGAGGGAGGCCTATGTCCTGCAGTGGGCGTCAAATGTCTGTTGATGATGATTGATGATTAATTTGTTAACTACAAATTAAAACCGATTGAAATCTTATTTTTCAATTAAAATCTTAAGTTGGATACGTCCAGTTGTGGGAATAATTGCTTTTCCTCTGCAAGTTACCTTCGTAATCGCTTGTTTAGAAGAACCGTCAGGGCGTGAGTCTTACTCGCACTTTTCCGGTTTTTTTATTAGGCCGATTTTTTTTTTAGACTCTACTTCACTCATATACTTAGCTACTATGCACAGTTACGAGTAGTTTCGTCTTCGGCCTGTAGGCGTAGGTCTCTAGAGAAACATAGCGTTAGTTGATAAATCGAATCACTAGACTCTCACGCCTATGCCCAAAGGGACAAAGCCCATTCCTTTTAAAGGTTTTTTTTTAGAAAAAGAGGTACCTAGGTAAGTTGTATCGATCGAACTGTGCAAACATTTTAAATTTTCCATTTAATTTAGAAAAGTTTCATGTCGATTTGTTGCATGCAGCGTCCAAACTGACTGAATATTTAAAACAACCTTGACCCGATAGCTAGCTCGGGAGGTAGAAAAATACATAGGTAACTGTACGCGCTTCGCAAGGTACAAGAGCAAAGTTCCACCAGGCAGGATTTGTGTGAGCGGCGCTAACACGAAGAGCATTTCCCACCCATTTATCATCGCCAGCAAAGTTTTCTATCTATTCTCGAGGAATCTAATCAGACGGGGAACCAACTGCTCCGGGACCCACAAATGGGGCAAATCAACTTGGCACCTTCCCAGTTCGCGGTGTTGGACTAGTGTCTTTGTAATAATTTGCGACAAAAGCTTTTTGTTTCCGACTATGGCGCAGAGATGTGTCAGGCAGGCGGCGTTATGAACCCGCGGGTTGAGGGGTTCATTACATCCAAGCAGTTGCGCGCAGTATTTTCTTTTATCCCGTTTTTTATGCCCCTAAATACCTCCTCGTTTGGCTACTGGGAATACGCAGATCTTTCGTTATTATCTCCCCCTTCAGGGCATTTCTTTAATGGCCATTTTGCGTTTGCCAAAAGAGACATATCGGCGTAATTGTTTCAATACGTTTGTGGTTTACCTTTTTGTACACGATCCATGAAATTGGAGGATTGCTCTGAACGGGCCCCCTAGGCTGCCGCGGATGGCAATCAACACACTCTAAACAAAACAGTTTCGCGCGCATGAATGATAAATAGCCCACTATGGAGTTAGTCACGTCGAAAGCACCGCGAGCCGTGTTAGCTCGCCCGAAAAAGTGCAAATAACCTGTGTCAACAGCGGAGCTTGCATCCAACCGAACAATAAGGTAACATAAATATTAAATTGCCGAGCTGAAAAGTTGCGGACTCACGTTTCACTTAGGTAATTTGTTTGACAAGCTCTTTATTCTGTGATAGACGTCCGAGGCCGTTGAATAGAGCTTCATTTCAGGCAATTTGTGGAAGTTTCTTTAAAAGTTATTACGGACACACTTCGTTCTTACTTATTTCAATACGTGATGTACGTGAGGCGGGAACTTAGGTTTGTTACTTCGAAGTTAGAGCGGCTATACTGTAACTTGCTCAACTCAATATGAAAAATTCTACACAGTTATTTATAAAAACCCTGTTGTTAGTTCAGTAAATACCCATTTTCTATGGCCTATTGTCTCTGAGCTTGCCGCGAGTAAAAATAACATCGATAAACAACTCAGGTCTAGTTCTCCGGATTTCTGAATAAGGTCGTCCATTACCTAACCTGCTGCCCGCGTGATCAATACGTCACCCGAGTCACTGCGTGTGTCTGGTTAAATCCGGTGGGATTTACGCTGGATGTCTCGGTCTTTGTCAAAAATGATTGTTGATTGATTATTGACATGAATACCTACCTAGGGTTACGGTTGCCGTGAGCTTTCGTTAAGAAGTGCGGATCTGAGGCGAGTACAAGTTTTGAAACTCCAATTTGTGGCTCGACATAGGCATTGGTTTTTGGATATACCTTCCTCAGGGAAGAGACCCGTGCCCCTCGGTGGGGACATAATGGGTTGATGATGATGATAGGCATTGGTTTTTGGACTACCAAATAGAGGTAAGTAACAACTATTGTCGTTCTTACTTATATCATTTGATTGAAAAACTATGTGAGTATTAGAATCTAGGGTCTGTACTGTGAAGGGGTCGTTTACTACCTGAACGAATTTCGCCACTTTCCTGTCATGCCTCTTTCAATTCGACCTGATTTATGCGATCCATTTTAAAAATAATGGAAGCAAATTAAATAATTCTACTATGCACAGTAAAATAATGGTTGAGCCTACGATAAGATGCATCCGCTGTAATAAACATACATCCAACTAAAAAAATATTTCTATCTGTAAAAATTTAACAATAGTTCATAGATGTTCATAGACTTAAAGCTTTAAACCATGCTTTCTATTATTAACTTCCAAAATATTTAATTTATATTCCCACACTCTTGAAACGTGACGTGGTCAATTTGTATGAAAAAACAAATTTAAATTAAAAAATCCGTGTGGCGCCGGATTAAGAATAGCGTCACTCCATTTCCTTCCGTGGATGTCGTAGAAGGCGACTAAGGAAATCAATTACCAGGAGGCAGCACCGTCTTCCTGAGATTCCAACCGGATACGGCGATCGCCAACCCGCCTGCCAAGCGTGGCGATTATGGCAAAACCCCTCATGATTATGGTTAAACCATGAAGGAGGCCTAAGTCCCGCAATGGACGTCAAATGGCTGGTGATGAAATAAAAAAATATTAGGATAATTTTCTTCCCTTTTTTGGAAATAAGATTGAAGTTTGATTTTTTAAAGTATTTATCGATACATACTGAAGAAAACTTTTCAGGCTTTGCATTATTTTAATAAAACGTTCATATGTAAAGCGAAAGTGAAAAATATTTTATTTCCATTGTAACACATATGAACAAAAATAAAATATGTGATCCGTTGCTGGCATGCACGCTGGCAACTGAACAGACCACTTGTATTATGTCCTTCGTAAAACGCCTCTCGTTCTCCATCCATTAATCTACATGAGCAAACTTAGGCCGATTTGCATCACTTCTTAAATGCCACTTTAGTGGGAATTTAAATTGGATTTTGTACAATAAATTTTAGTTAAATGATACTTAAGCCACCACCCCTTTGGTACAGATACAAAGGTAACTCGAGCAACCGTCAAACAAAGTCCAACCTCGCTGTAACAGAGCCAAGTAAACAAGAGAACTCCGTTAAGTCAACACGAGTTCATACCTTGTTACAATAGAATTATTCCTCTCTAAGTACTTGTCAGCCTCCAAGTCTAACAAACAATTCTGCAGCTTGGTCAAAACTTTGCTCATTGACAAACAAATGCCTCTACGTAGGCAATAAATTTAGACTGTAGTGTGTTTCAGTATTCAGACCCATCGTCAATAGTTGACACTGATTTATTACTCAGGATTGGTTAATTGTTTCTCCTAAGTTTATCGTTTTTTAGGGCTCCGTAGTCGACAAGGAACCCTTATAGTATAGCCATGTATGTCGGCCCGTCCGTCTGTCTGTCTGTTTGACGATGAAACGATTGGTACGAGAAAGCTGAAACATATTAATCACGCCGACATACCGGTAGAATAAAGCCTTTAAATTTTTTTTTTTAGGATACACCTCCTCCTATACCTAAATTAGGGAAGCATTTTTTTTTTCACCTACACCATAATGTGGGTAACGTTGGATTGGTCGTCTGAATATATTGAAGATCATTTTTTGATTTAGGGTTTTGCGAAATATTAAGCGCAATTTTTTGTCTGAGTAGGGCGTTCCCTCCCCCCCCCCCTCTTCTGGCTAAACGGTTGATTGTAGAAACGTGAAAAAAATCAGGGTAGTAGCACATAGTATAGTGAACTTAAAAGGAAATCTATCACGGCTAAGTAGGCTTTACAAGTTAACGAGTAATAGGCGACCAACTTATAAAAGGAAAAGTTCGTACAAAATCCATTGAAAATTACGTTGAAGTTATTAGTTCTTATTAGCGCTTGATACGTACAATGGCCCAATTAAGGCCCGTATTACAGAAGCGCACTCAAGCGCCAATCTCAGTTTAAAACTAGTTCTACTTAGAACAGTTTTCATTTTAGAACGTTACGTGAGTTGGCATTTAAAAATCACAATTCGTGTAAGTAATAGCTAATTCGAGAAATAAAATATTAAAATAAAATAATAAATGGACTGCTGAGCATCGATTCCGCGCTCAAGTTATGATTGGGCGATCCGAGTTCAATCTGCGCTTGAGGATCATTCTGTAATACGGGCCTAAGTGCGTAAATCGCAGGTCTAACTAGAACATCTAGAACAAATCAGTCAGAATGTATTCGTCTACTGCTGGCAGTAGGCCTCCCTACCAGTGGCGTAGCATAGGTCACTAGTACCAGGTGCGGATTCCAAATTTGCCGCCCTCTTATTTTTGTAATCCATGTACCGTTTAAAAAAATTTTTTTAAATCTTTTTACTCGCTAACTTTGTGAATATATCCAATGAAACGGTCATCGGTAATCGTTGAATCGTTATTTTCGGTAAGCAAAAAATGCTGTCGATTGCCTCCAAGGTGTAATTCGTGTTGCAACAATGTAGGTACGCGTAACGCGTATCGTCGCTGTTTTTTTACCAGTAGCTTTTAGCTCAAAAGGCCGTTTACCAACTATTATATTAATATATACTGCCTAAGTATTCATCAAAGGATTTATACTGCAAACTAGATACGCAGAATATCAATATGTACGTAGTTTCATACGAGAAGCCGCGAAATCGATAAATTGGGGCAACAATCCGCAAGCTTGTTTTTATATCTTGCTTTTTACTCAAAGTCATCAATGCCTTGTGAAACGACGGTCTGTCATTACCGTATTACGGTGAAGTACAAAGAATGCGTAAGGAGACATATTTATTTAAAATAACATTGAAACGAAATAAGTTTCCTAAATAATAGTTATTGAGAAACCTTGCGCTTGCATCACCCATGCATAGAACCTGCATAGGTACCTGGGTATTTGGTAACATACAACAGACGAAAAAAACACTGAAAGAAATTTTTTTTTTTTTAATTTTAATTTATTTTTCTAACTGCCACCTCCGCAGCGCCGCCCCCGGCAAAGTGCCGCCCGGTGCGGACCGCATCCTCCGCCCCCCCCATGCTACGCCACTGCTCCCTACGCCTTCTCCAACAATCTGCCTCAGACCATTCGTCGAGCGAGCTGGTGGGCATCCTATGCACGCTGCCAGTTCGTGGTCTCCACTAGAGAGCCTTTCCACACCAGTGGTCATCAGTTTCATCAGTTCTCCGGCAGATGAGACCAGCCCACCGCCACTTCATGTAATAGGTAAAATTTTACCTAATAAATAATCGCGGTTAGACCTGTTTAATATATGAGCATCGCGAGTCATTAAACAATACTTCGTGTAATGCCCCTACTGAACCACAAATATCAAATTTTGGCCAGAGATCAAACTATAATCATGTATATCATTCTAATACTAACTGTTTACCATTTACTTTTTCGTGACAGAGGTATGCAGCTCAAAATCTGGTGGAAAAGATCGAACTGAACTTGTCCGTGCAAGAGCCAAATTTTCTTAGAGATGTGCCTCATAAGCAACCTATATACGTCCCACTGTAGGGCACAGACCTTCTCTCAGAGAGAGAGTATGGGCATAATCACCACGCGTGCCCACCGCGGATTGGCGATTTCAAGCGCTGAGGTATGTGAATAGCTCAGACACCCAGGTTTCCTCACGATGTTTTCCTTCACCGTTAGCGAGTGGTATTGCTACTTCACGAGATGTGCCTAATTCATTCAAAATATCTGTCTACTCACCTAGTTGTAACTCATCTTAGCTCCTTTGCGCGACCCAATTTTCGAGTAAATATCATAATTAACATTGGCCTGGGTCGTATCGCATGCATAACTAAAGGGCTTGTGCCCCAAAACGAGACCCCTGTAAACTAAGGTCCCTCAATAGACAAGGATTTGTTGGGTGTTGGGGCGCACTGAGGAACCGCTGTGTCGAATTCAATTCACACTTCTATTTAGGGGGCCTCTTAAATAAACGCACTATTGAGGGATTGAAAAACAGGAGCAACAGCAGATGAGGCTCAGGAGTACGAAGCGATACTTTTTCGTATGTATGAAGGGGTTATTCATAAAAGCTAACGATCATTGGTCTGATGAAGTACCAACGGCTAGCTGTTCAGATAGATAATCTCTACTGGGTGTATTAAAATACGCTAATCTTTTCGAAAAGTAGTTGAGTGAGAGGCTGATCTACCGGGTGTTAAGAAACTAACGCCCGTTCTGAAATCCACGTATTTAGGTACTGCGTCATTACTATTTTTTTTTGTGGCCTGGGGCATTAATGGCATCAATGGAGATATTGAGGTTCAAATTCACACTTTTCAGTGTAGAATTGCATCTATGTCCTTACAAAGTATAGTGTAAAGAACAATGGATCTGGAATTTTAACACATGTTGAGAAACGAAGTTGAAATTTCAAGAAATTCAACACATCACTCAACATTATTAATATTAATTTAGGTATTCAAATCACCGGGATCTCATACAAGCGTGGCGATGGTTTATACTTACGCTCCGTGCCATAAGAGCGCTGAAAGTTACGCGTCAATTGCGTGCTGATATTTTTGATATTAACTGTAAGTTATGTAAGAAATAATAAGTACACCACTTTTTTATGGATAAAATAAAGTTTCTGTGGCAGTGTTTTAACACCCTATATACATTTTAATGTCATAAGTATTCAACTTTAATGTTATTAGTAGTAAGAGTTGCTTATACTGTCGTCTAAAATTCCATAAGGAATTATGTTGCATTCTGTATTTTGTACATCGAAGTAATTAGGGAAAAAACTCTGCTGTGACAGGAATACAGGCTGACTTTGTAGGTATACCATTTCATATGGGAATACCCATGAATTATTCGTATTTACTTCACGTTAAAAAGACGCTTTGTTTTGCGTGCATACTTTGTATGGAAATTGGTATAACATTCTACAAACCTCCTGGTAGATCAGCGGCGAAGTAAATGATAGAGCGCTACAAAGTTTTAGACAGTCACTACTCACGATCCAGGTGACTTTCATTTGTTTCTCCAACCATAATCATCAATCTATGTCGCGCTATTTTCGGTTTCATTAAAAACCTGAGACTATCTTCAGTAACTTTCCCTTCATTTGAGCTTCGGTTCATACCTTATAGTTTGGAATGAAAGGCTTACTAAAAGGTCTAACGGACGGAGTCCCAGCGGCACCGTATTGCTCGAAAACGTGCTGTTGAATCCAAGACGATGACAGTGAAATATCGAGTTTAATTTACTCGCAAAATGACTTGGATCGTCTCGGCCGCCTCTTATTGCTGTTCGGGCAAGTTTCAAAATATAGCCTCCTCCGGTAGCGTAACTTGGCGCCCGAACTTGATAAAGTAGACAAGCATTACCGTTGATTTAGTTTCACAATTATGTGCCATCAATTTACCGACCTGACCAGAATGGACAGTTCGGCAAAGAAGCAGTTTAATGGACATAGCATAGAGCTTTTAGGCTTTCAATTTTGCTTTATGAGTCAGTTTAATGTCGCATCCCGTGTGAATTATTTATTTAACGACCCGGAAAGTAAGCAGGTGGTTAAAACTAGGGCGGTAAAAATTTTAACATACCTATAAAGCGGCTTGCACTTCTAGAAACAGACTCCGTTAACTGGCAGCAGAAGGAAATAGATATAAAACTCAGGAACACTCCTTGAAACGTTTTATTTAGCATCGCTACTCTCTCCGTTATTATTTAAAAATTTTAACTTTCCACCAGCATTGTTTGAAAACACAGAAGTTTACATGTCAAAGGTCACGTTTCCGAGGGCCCTATTACGTCGATTCTGAGCTCAGACCAAGGCCGAGAGAGTTCGCGGAGTGGAGTGGTTGGCACTGAAAGCGCGCGCAAACTACACTGGAAGCCCCGGCCCATCTGTAGCGCAGGGAGAAATCACTTGCGGTACTATCGTTGCAACTCTCTCTCTCCGTCCTTCCCTGCTAATTTCTATACGCAATTTATGCAAACGCTCCGCAATATGTTTCTTTTTCGATTTTAGTTCTAAGAGCCAAATTTTAAATAAAATGAGTTCACCCTAAATAAATTGTTATTATAAATTAAATAAAAGCTTCCTAAAATAAATGAATCCTCACCAAAATGAATGAATTATAAATTTATGAATCGTTCAAGAATTAATTATTTAAACAACCAAATATATAGATAAGTCTGAATATATTAACTGCTCGATAACCGCTCACCAACAGAGGTAAAGCCTTTCTATAATATAAAAATCCTCACTAAAATGGGTAAATGCACACCGGTTAAACGTATTGTAATGATTTTTTAAATGAAATGAAATTTTGCGAGTTTTTTTTTTAATTTGGTGCGAGTTTGGATTTCCTTAGTAAACGCAGATTAGTAATAAAATATTTCATTTGGAGCGGCTTTGGATTTTTTAATGGTAGACGTGTAAATACGAACGTAAAGAATTTACACTCTGTTTGCTGAATGTCAATGTACTATGTTACTTTGTTAGCCGCTGCCTTCGGACCGTATTTGTAGTGGAGAAAAAGAAATCTTTTCTCAAATCAGCTTAAACTTAATACATCAAAGCCTATATGATATGATACCGTTATTGCCATCAATAACTTTAAGAGCCAAAATAATACTCCTTACAAAAGTAGGAAAAACATTAGGGCTGCGGCCAGACACACGAACAGCACCCGTTCATGAGCATAACGCAGGGGTCAGCCATCACCAGTCTCAACCATTTTAGAGGGAGATAGGTGACCCGGCCACCACGCCACCATTCGAATGGCCTTTAGCAAACCTGCAGATTGAGTTCTTGTCATTTACAAATGTGATATAGTTATTAATATGCAATCACGTCGTCAGTACACTTTTTTAAAACTAAACAAATTATAATAATAGGGGTTAAAGTATGAAATTGCCGTTTTATTGCAATAGGTTCTTTGAATTGACATAGAATCTTCATGGTTTGAGGTTTTCGAATGAAACTTTTTTCAAATGGTTTCTATGATGTTCTTTTTTTAAAAAATGTGAAACATTTGAATATCGACTTTCAATTGTTTTTGTTATTCAATTTAGACAAGAAAGATGGATACTGCGAAAATTCGAGTGATTTTTGAATACGAGTTCCGACGCGGAACTAACGCGGCAGAAACAGCCCGCAATATCAATGCTGCGTTTGGAGAGGGGTCTACTAATGAACGCACCGTGCGATTTTGGTTTAAACGCTTTCGTGATGGAAATTTCGACTTAAAGAACGAGCCACGAGGAAGACCGCCCACACAGGTGAATAACGATGAATTAAGAGAGATAGTGGAAGCCGACCCTAGTCAAACTACCCAGGAATTAGCGGCATAGTTTAACGTTACCTTACCCCCTCACTTGCGTCAAATCAATAAAATAAAAAAATACGAAAAATGGGTGCCTCATGATTTGACTGATCTTCAGAAAGAAACGCGTGTTGAAACTTGTGTTGCCTTGTTGAACCGGTACAGAAATGAAGGAATATTGGATCGAATTGTAACATGTAACATGTTAGTAGACCCGTCTCCAAACGCAGCATTGATATTGCGGGCTGTTTCTGCCGCGTTAGTTCCGCGTCGGATTTTCGCAGTATCCATCTTTCTTGTCTAAATTGAATAACAAAAACAATTGAAAGTCGATATTCAAATGTTTTACATTTTTTAAAAAAAGAACATCATAGAAACCATTTGAAAAAAGTTTCATTCGAAAACCTCAAACCATGAAGATTCTATGTCAATTCAAAGAACCTATTGCAATAAAACGGCAATTTCATACTTTAACCCCTATTATTAATAATGAAATAAAAATTAAATCGCAGTGGAATTGGTTTACTACCAAGGGCTTACATCGTTCATATACTCGTGTATTCTATAATATCAAGCTTTTCCATATCTTCGTCGGCTCCTTTTTTGTAGATTTCCGAGCGAGTTGTCGTCGAGTTGATAGACCGTAGTGACTTTATGCAGAAAATGTAGAGGTGAGGTGAGACTGTTCAGTTGTGCGGAATAAATTTTTCAATCTTTTTATGAAGGCAGGAGTGTGCATTGCTGTTGTCAGGCTTTATTAATCTTCGGTAGTGTCGAGGAACATGCGATTCGACTACTGCCTCTACCATTCCACATTTTATACCCGTCAGCACCAAATATCGCGTTTGTTTGGGTGTTATAATTGGGTTGAATTTTCAGATTCGACACGAAATCATTCATTGTTACCTTAACAGCGTCGCATTCAGATGAAAATAGTTGACCTAAATACCTCCCCTTTCGCCGCAAAGGGGGTGAAAGATACACCGACTACAGTAGCGGGAGCAATAATAAAACAAAATGAAACTAAATGCGCGCAAGAAAATAAAATTATGAAGCGCTGTAGCCCCGAGAATCGAGGCGTTAATATTAACTTGATTACAGGAAGTTTTCAACGAGCAGCTGTTTCACTATTTACCTGTCCGTAAATTACCTAACAAGTCGACTAAAGTTGTCTTTAGTTTAACTAGGCTGCAAGGCCTGCAAGAGAGTAACTCGGTAGATAGATGGGGCTTTAATAGCTTTCTGGTGACAATGTTTTCGATCTGTTTCACATATTTGCCTCTTTTGTCTCATTGTCGCATTGCTGAGAAGACTCGCATTCGTAGCTAGGAAGAGTGATTCTGTAACGATAAAAGTAAACTTCTTTTTAAATGATGATTTTACGGCATACAACAGCGGCAGTAGCGCTTCGTTAAAACGCTTGCCTTGTCTGACATCGGAGAAGTCGTGGCTTCGATTCCGGTTCTTTTTGAGGTTTATGTAGGTAAATTTGTGAAGTTACCAGCCGCTAACCGTGAAAGAAAACATCGCGAGGAAGCCCGAGTATCAGAGGCAGGTATTGACATACCTCCGCGCTTTAAATCACCAATACCCAATGGGCACGTGAGATGATGAAGCCCATACTCTGTCTTCCTGAGAGAAGGCGCAGGCTTTCTGCACTGCACAGAGGCGTTCTAGGCCGCTAAAGGAGACTGCACACCTATTCAAGCTGAACGCGTCGAATGAAACGAACTCTATATATGTTCTTTGTTTGAAATCTTAAGAAAACTGGCTCACCAATCCGCGCTGCATTGGGCTCAATTTGGAATTCGAAATTTGAAAATTTGGAAGGCTCCCAATGAGATGCAGTCGATTCGATCGGTGCGGATTAGCGCGCGTTCTCGTTTATGCTGCTTATGCGTCGCATTAATACCTCAAAGCCTTGCTGCGTCTGACAAACATATCTGTCAAAGGTTCTCAGTCTTATTTCTTAAACTCTCTTCAAATGCAGTTTAAATTCGTCTTTCCCTTTACACGAGACTATTCAAACTGCATGTGAGGACTAATTTCGAGAAATCGTTTTCTTTTTTATAAATAACACCGTATTAATTTAAACAAGACTAACAGTTCAATATACAGAGCGTGACATTAAATGGATAACCTGGAAACTGTTTGTTCAATATAAATAATTTGACCACTTTTAAGAAGCAAAAGTTTAACGGCCTTAATTATGAAAACAAAATTTCTTTATAAAAATTTCTATCTAAAACTCTGTTTTTTAATCTGTAGCTACATCTTTTCCTTGTAAAATCTCCACCATAGACTATTTTACTCGGCGTTTTGAAGTGTTATAACTAATCTAGTTGTTATAAATAAGACCGTAAAATTCTATATTTTCATACAAATTAACCGCGTCAACTTTCAATATTTACCTACCTACTTAACCACATCATAATTTTTGTGTGTATCTTTGTATATTCTCTTGCACGCCATTTGTTTTAAGTTTGTCATTTATTAAGATCATTAAGCTTTTATCTATCGGTGAGGAGTGTTTAGGAGTTACGTAACAAAATGTATTAAGCTAACTCATTTTCTCTATTTAAGTAATTTTGTTAATTCTGTTTTTCCTCCTTTATAAAATAAAAAAAAACAAACTGAGAATTTTACACTTGTGCTTATAAAAAGATTTTATTTATGTTTCAGTGTTTATGTTATTTCAATCTATCTATCTAGTACCTTTAAACGAGCCATACAACGGTTTTCATGAAATTTAATATGCAGAGGGTTTCAGGGGCGATTCGATTAACTGGGTTTCATTTTTAGAAAACGACATTTTATCCGTGTTTTTAGCCAACGAAAAACTACTAAAATATCATTAGAATACGAAGGTAAATTTCGCCACCATCTACAAGGTTGTAATAGCTCAGCTGAGAAATCGGGTGGTTCCGTAAGCAGAAGACGCAACAAGAGGATCGAGCCTGTCTTCAGTCCGACGTTTATTTCCTTTTTCCTCCCTTTTTTTTCATCGTATCTAAATATAATATCCAAAAAACAAGATTAACAAAAAGAAAAATACCGAACAAAGCTCGGTCATCCATGTACTAACACATTATACTTACATTCGTTCATACGTGTTATTGAAACAATATGGCATAGGTACCGACAACTTTAACTATGAGAAATTCGAATTTGCAAAAAAAATATTGTAGAGTTACCTGCGGCATTAAAATGTGTAAAAAGGTAATATTTTAAAGATTTCAACATAGTAAAAGTACTTTTTTTATTATTTATTGATCAATTCAGTCATTTATTATGTATATATTTTTTTGTTGCATTAACCCGTGTTGAGGATAATTTTAAAAACCTATTTAGAGGCTAAAAATTCCACCCATGCCGGCAGTCGCTGCCTGTACGTAATACAGAGAAGTTTGTAAAGAGGCTCGAAATTTCGCCGATGTCTGCACTTGCCCATTAGCTCAGTTTGGAGAGCGCTGGTGTGGTTAGCCAGAGGTCGCAGGTTCAAATCCCGGCATGGGTGGAATTTTTAGCCTCTAAATAGGTTTTCAAACATTTATTGTCAGAGTGGTTCAATTTGAAGACTAATATCCTGCATTTTCGGCTAACGTATTTGGGGATATTTTTCATTTACTTTTATTATGTGTGGTATGCCATTAAGAGATAAATCTGATCTCTTGAAATCTCATTCCTTTATTTCTTCAGATTATTTCTATGCTTGATTTTTGGCCTAACGACTTAATGTAGGTAATGAGTTGCAGAGTAAGATCTTAAAAAATGTAATCATTAATTTAGAACTGTAACGCAAAGATTCTTTGAGCTACGATGAACATCCCCATAAAAAATATCACAACTCCACGGTAATGATTAATTTAAAGCTATTTTTTCTCAAGGGCTTCACTGAACGAATTTGTAAGCGGCGGTTTAGTAACAAAATGTGTTTATCTTTAACGAAGAAGCAATATCGAGGAAGGTTAAGTGTCGGGGTATCCAGACCTCAAGGGATTTCATTGTTACAAAATAGTAATTAACCTAAGTTCAGCTCAACGATATTATTAAGTAGATCAGACCGCAAATCTACCTAAGCAATGAAATGTGAAAGGCCCAAGCGAACCTTTAGAGTACATAGTTTTATGATGGCTCTCGATCATGTCTACTGAGACTACGCTGTCCGTCCGTCCGTCCGTCTGTCACCAGGCTGTATCTCATGAACCGTGATAGTTAAACAGTTGAAATTTTCACAGATGACGTATTCTATTGCCGCTATAACAACAAAAATACTAAAAACAGAATAAAATAAATATTTAAGTGGGGCTCCCATACAAGAAACGTGATTTTTTTGCCGTTTTTTGCTCGATATTAATAACGGCAACAGGTACACGCTTGAAATATTCAAATGTTGTACTTATAGATAATGGGACGGAACCATTCGTACGCGAGTCCGACTCGCACTTGGCCGGTTTTTAATCTGTGTTTAACGCTGTTATTTTGAAGTTTGGTATTTTGGGGTATGTTTTTGTGTTAATGATGATGCAACGGGATTTTGACTTCAATGCATTCTTAGCGGAATTGTGTGAGGTGGCTGGAGATAGGGAGAGATGTAGAGTAGGAGGGAAGGCCTTTGCCCAGCAGTGGAACGCAAAAGAGGCTAAGTAAAAAAAATAAAATACAGATTTCGTGCCTCACACACGACTATTGAGCCCATTGGAAATGAATCGTGTCATAAATGTCATGTGAAAAATGTCGTTCTGACTTTATGACTTTATTCAAAAAGTTTAGGCTACAGGGCAAACCGATCGTCCGTGTTGTAAGCTCAAATTGTACCTGACTAAAATGTCCAGAGGATTTTATCTTAAATTTTTTATATCATTCTTCGTTTCCAAACTATCGAGCGCCAAAATCAAAAAATCGGTAAAAAATTTTTTTTTTCATTATTTCGGCCGTAACGGTTTTTGAATATCATATCTTCACAACTCTACGAGATATAAGGGGATCACACTTTTTCGTGAAATCGGAGCCTACCATGGAGCGAACGAAAAAACATTTCCAATGTCAAAAGCGCGTGGGGCTGTGTTACACGGCCGTGGCGCCATCTAGCGACACGAATCAAATCGGAGGATCTGAGTAATGGCTACTTTGCTCCACTCAACGATAATTATATTATAAATGAATAGCACATGACTACCGAACTGAAAGACGCCAAAAATTTTTTCGAAATCGTGACTTTCATTTATGTGACTTTCATTATATTCAAGGTCGTCCTAACTACACAAAGTTTTTATCCTAATATAAAATCTTATTAAAATCACGAAACAATTTTACTTTGAGTGATCGAGACAGCTTGCCAGACGTATAGAATGAAAGAAAAAAACCTGTGGTGGTATTCTGTTCTTTCCAATAACGTAAGATTCGTGTAAAATAGGTTAAAATTTAAATAAACTCCCTCAAGATCGGCTGCCTATCGTCGGGCCGCCTACCAATAATCCCAATGCGGCTTGTTTGTTGCTTCCGCTGCATCAATACTCCGTTTGGATTGAATTTCATGCACACGACTAACTTTACACTCTGCTTTTATGATATTGTGATATGCGGTGGTAGCCTAGTGGGTAGAACATCGGACTTGGAAGTGGGAGACCCAGGTTCGATCCCCAGTGCGGGCATGTACCTATGACTTGGTTTTCTAAGTTATGTACATTTGTGAAGTTATAGTAGCAATACCACTCGCTAACGGTGAAGGAAAACATCGTGAGGAAACCTGAGTGTCTGAGCTATTCACATACCTCAGCGCTTGAAATCGCCAATCCGCGGTGGGCACGCACACTTGCTACGGCCCGTAGACGGGATGAGCATTTTTATGCTATCATAATATTTTACACGTTTTACTGAACAGTAATTTAGAAGCCGCATTATTGCGTGGGATATTTATTTTATAGCTTAGAGAAAACCACAACAAAGGTTGGAGTTTAGAGACTGTTAGCACAGTGGTCCACTTGTATTTACACGCGTACACGGTACACGCTTTGGCAGCTTTGCTTATTGGAAAGGTACATTAGTACCTATCATACCTTCATCGAAAAGATGGAATATATTTTATGAGTACTTAATTGATTTTAAGCAAGAAATGTGATAAACAAACCTTTTGGAACACAATAACGTCGACAGTAGAGAGGTTTTATGATTGAACTCGGGTTTTACGATTGCGCTCATTCTTGCGTCATCAATTGGGGCTCAGCTGCATGTAGCTGCTGATCAGCGTACATATCAGCGTATATAGGAATACCTAATTCCTGTATATCTCACCTGGATTGTTCTATTGTAGGTATCAGTCCGCAAACAATGCTGTGTTCCAGGTCCAACTCCTTATTTATTGCAGCACTTGATCGTATCTTGCCGCAGCGTTCACGAATTCACGTCCTCATTGCGCGCCCAATGCAACATTTGTCAACACAACAGCCCCGGGCGACTGATTGCTTTGTGGAATGTTTTTGCTTGTTTAAGTGCTGCAGGCGCTTGCCTGTTGCAGTGTAAACTTTGCCTGCATATTTTACTGTGTGCACGGCGTGTTTACTGCCGCGTGGTAGGGCGCTCGACTAGCTCGAGTGTTGTTTCGAAATGTTATATTTTATACTTGCATTATTAATAGTGGTCGTCGGAATTTAAGATTGGCGATGGCGGTATCATTGATGCGAGATTGGAGGGATGGCCGTGGAGAAAAAAGTATTCTCCGTTAAGAAATTAATCAATTCGAAATGAGCAATTTATTTCAACGTCCGTAAATAATTTAAATTCTGTTCGTTGAATGTGCTTTACTTTAAAATATATGATTATACTGCCTTCGAGTTGAATCTGTAACTCCACTCTGACCATCTTTTGTCAAATCATTGTTTATAATATATTTTCAAGATTGCGCAACAGCTATTAAGAATTATAGAGGAGGTTTATGCCCTGCAGTGGGCGTCAAATGATGATGATGATGATGATGATGAAGGATTACAGGCAAAGCAGGCCACTAATTTGAAAGAAATAACTTTAATCTGTAGAATCCTAAATTACCCGATCGGACCACCATAACAATGGTTTTTAATTGTTCTTTTCAAGGTCATAATCTAGCAGGTCAAATAAAATATCGATGTAGTAGCCGTACATAGGCGAAAGTAATACTATAGGTATTCCTTTCGCTATACGCCAAAATAACCTTTATACCACACCCACTCAGAAAGTGTCGTTCAAAAAGTTCGTCATTTCTCGCTTATAAATGTGTGGTGGGAATAGTTACATGGAATTTCATGATGTTGTATGAAAATTCATTTCTGCTCTGCTAGCGTTCTTTTGTTTTTAGCAGCAAGATAAAAAATACAAACGTCAAATCTCAAAAAAGGTTTTGTATCAAATAATTAGAAAAAAGAGATAGGATTTTTTTTGTACTCGATTTTCAATGGAAGAAGGCTGGCAACCTTTTTCTGCTCTACGAAAAAAAAACAAGGGCGGCAATTTGTTTTAATTTGTTAAATTTAGTTTTTTTTACTAAATTGATAATTTTACCGTACATACGCTTTTAATTATTTTTAATATTTTTATATTCCTTGTAGGTGTATTATAAAACACTATGTATCACTCTTAATCGCTCGTAGCCCCGGCTGCCTGAGTGATCTTAAACGATCACGAAGGTTAAGCAACACTGGGCGCGTTCAGTGCATGGATGGGTCGCCGTCTATGCCTAACGCTAGTGGCATTTTTCCGAGCGGTTCCGTGCTTCGCAAGGCACGTTAAGCTATTGGTGCCGGCTGCCGTCGATAGATGGCAGTCGTTAAGCCAAGTCAGAGGCCTTAGGGCGGCTTGACAACTTCTGACAGTAGACGAGCCACTAGTCTACAAGCCTCCACCAATCCGGACTTGGCCCCCGTGGTGAAGTATGGCCTATACCTTCCTCAGGGAAGAGACCCGTGCCCCTCGGTGGGGACATAATGGGTTGATGATGTATCACTCGGGAGAAAGTTCTATTTCTGTTCGAGAGTATGTTTAAGCCCGACGCGCAACGGAGGATCGTTTTCTCCCAACGGTGCACGATGTACTATTTAATACGTACCTGCCCAGGGTAATAACCGTAATAATAAATAAATAAAGTATTTCGTAACTTTAGATACTCAAGTGTCTGTTGAAATTTTTCGAAAACAAAGTCTGCTATTTTTTTCTAAAGCCTAAAAGAAAAGTTCATCAAGTGCCCTATGTCGTCGGTGAGATGTTAAAATATTCAGAAGTTTTTTTTTAAATTCGCGCTCTGAATGCGAGGCGGGTGGATCTAGTTGGCATAGGAGTGGGTTGTTAGTGGACCTAATTTAGGTACTGTGCTAGTCCTTGGCCCAAGATTTTACGTTGGCGTCTGCTTCTCTCAGGTTTGATAAATTTTTATCAAACCAAAAGGCAGCAGGCATTATGAATAACTTACGTGCTTACTTAGTCCTATAAATCTCAATATATGAGTAGTAATTACGGGGTGACATCGAATACATTGGGCACATTCTATCCTTGATCCACCACCAGTTTCTCGTAAACTAACAAGTTGTTATTCTACTGTTAACGGCTGTCAGTTGGCAAAAAAAAAACAACTGACAAAACAACAACAGCTTGTTAGTGTACGAAAAACCCGAGGTTAAAAACCTGGTTTTAGAAAAAAATTATAAGTAAAAAAAGTTGCATTCTAAAATTACTTTAAATAACAATTAGTATGCCTGTATTCCGAACGGGAAAAATACGAAAAAAATGCACCATTTAAACATAAATAAAATATCAGCATAGTAGTGGTGTTCGACGTTGCCCAATTAGATTGTTCTTGCACTTGTTTGCGCTTATCGGAGGACATACTCTTAAACATAACAACGGGGATATTTTGGTGTGCAGTTAATAGCAGAAATTATTTTTCAAGCTATGATATTCCCCAAACTTTGCTTAGACATTCACAGTTTCCAACCAAAGTTCAAATGTTGGAAATCACGAAAATAAAAAAACTTATTATTAAACAAATTATTTCAAGCGAAGAAAGCGGTGGTAGCCTAGTGCGTAGAACATTGGACTCAGAAGCGGGAGATCCAGGTTCGATTCCCAGTGGGGGCATGTACCTATGACTTTGTTTTCTAAGTTATGTACATTTGTGAAGTTATAGTAGCAATACCACTCGCTAACGGTGAAGGAAAACATCGTAATAAAACCTGAGTGTCTGAGCTATTCTTATAGCTCAGCGCTTGAAATCGCCAATCCGCGGTGGGCACGCGTGGTGATTGAGCCCACACTCTCTCCCTGAGAGAAGGCCTGTGCCCTACAGTGGGACGTATATAGGCTGCTTATATTAAACAAATTAAGTACCTAATCAGTAAATAAACAAACAAAATATCAGTCGTTTAAACCGCCCCAAGATATTCCCGACCCAAAGATCCCCACGACGCTGGCAGCATTACCCCGCTGCAAAATGGGGGAGACTCTCCGCATCAAATATGCCCCATAGCGGTAGTACAAGCCCCGCAGTTCCTTACCTCCTTAATAAATTTCCCCAGACCCCTGTAGTCTCTAAGGTAAGTGGTAAAAAAGTAACTGCCCTTTACTATACTTTAGATACCTTTGAATCTAGCAGCCGCTTCAGCAGCAGCCGTAGGAGTTACTAATTAATATATTATTAATATTATTCGGCCAGACACAAAAAAAGAAAATTATATTTATAATAAATTTATTTATTTATTTATTTATTTTGTTTAAAGAAGACTAACAGCACAATATAACAGAATAACACCAACATAGGAAACAGAAGGCCAATTACAAGTCTCCACTTATAAATTCAGAATAGCGAGATAGACAGATAAACAATATTGAATATTGAGAATATTGAATATTGGTAGAATATTGCTACCGATTTCAAATCCATGCTGTTGAAAATGGAAACATTTATCCTATACTCACTTTGAAATAGTTTTTTTATAAATTATTTTTATTTCTATTTATTCTATTCATACATGTACTTAATATGAACTAACCCTTTGTGTAGAAAATTTAAACAGTACAATTATTATTTCAGACATAACAAATATACTTATTTACTTAGATCCTAAAGGTATACCCAGCAGTGGGTAACGGTGGGCTGACGATGATGAAATAAATGAAAATTGTTTCGAATTAGGGTATAAATATGCTCTACTGAAATTGAAGACAAGCTCCTCTCATGAGATTCAAGACAGCTGTTTTTTCGTGGCACCGGCAGAATAAATCTTGCCTAGGAGCTGTAAATATTTCAGGCCCGTAGCACTTAGACTGCACGCTACCCGGCGGATGGCGAGTGTAGTACTGCAGGAATGCAACAAAGCCTACTGGCATAAAAAAAAACTTAACAGAAAGCCATCTATTTGTTTTTTCTTTTATTACTGTCTAGCTAGAGCTGTCAGTAAATCAAGTTTACTCTTTCTGACTATCTACGCACTCTATTCTAAAATGGGTTGATTAACCGTCGATTGAACTTGACTAGGCCGTCTAGTGGGGGTAGGTAATTTAGTAGACTAATATTGCAGTGCCGTCTTATCCATGCATTAGGAAAAAATAGCTTAACTTAATTTTTTTGAAGGAAGAAAGCTCGGATCTCCAATGTGATGATCAAATAGATTTTTAGCCCGCTAAAAATCATAGCACGTTCATCGAGTCCTTTTTGCCCGATTCACTTCAAATTATTTGGCGCCCGAAATGGGGCGATGATCTTCAACAGTTAGGTTGCTTAATCGCAACGGTCTTTCTGTATTATCGCGTCGGGTACTTTTACATATGCAGGCTGTTTGTTTGCACTTTGTTTATTTATTTACGCTGCATCTAGCATTTGCAACCGCTCTGTTCACCTGAATGAAGTATCACTTCACCTTTATACCAAAACGTAGAAGGATAGGGTCTTGAAAACTTGTTACAATTTAGACTTACTTGTGGCGCTGACTTCTGGTCCTAGTGACTCGAATGCCTTCCCGAAGCTCAACTTTAGGAGCCGGTCGGAATCTGAAAAATGATAACACTTTAATTTCAGAACCAAGTTCAAATACGAATCGTAGCGCCATCTAGGTATCAGAACTAAAACTCGACGAGGATAAAAGCGAAGACGAAAACATTAATTGTAACGCTACAGAGTTGTGTTGTAGTTCAATCTCCCGCTCGCAGATGGCGCTGTTTTTAATTTCCACCTTCATGAGAAATCTGAAGCAGAATGTTGGTGGATCCTGAATGACAATGGCCGAGAGAGGCCTTATTCCCTTGGCCATTCTCGGCGACATAAGAAAGTCGTATATTGGGTTTGGCTTACCAACGTTCGGTCATCGAAGAATGTAGGTTGGAATTTACCTGGGCCGTAATTTTGAAATGAAAAGTTCTGCGTCGACGATAATAAGTATATGATTCATTTCGATGCCTGCTTTGAAATTCAATGTGAAGACACGAGTCGATAAATAAAATAGAATTTATTTGCCTATTACAACAATAAAAAAATGTACAATATTTTTTGGAGACATGTTCACTGCACTTTTTAAACTTATTTGTACTTTGTAAGATAGCTGGAGATCTCCACACTAGGTATAGCCTGTAACGTGGAGATCGCAGGATAATTTTCTACACGAAATTGTGCGGATTTTATGAATGTACAGTGTCCAACTGGGTATTAGAAAAATGCTTCGCATTTCGTCATGTATAAATATTGAAATACTTCGCATTTCGTTATGTACAATCCTAAGATACTACGAGACTTCAACACAGTTAGTTGTTGACCTCATATGTCTGAAGTCCGTGTGTAATTAAATAGGCTGGCCTGGCGAAGATGGAACGGAATTCGGCCACTTCGTGTAATTTGAGCGCATTCCTAAGACAAGTGGAGTATACAGCTGCCTGATACCATGGGCTTCTGGATCATCTGACCCCCTATTCTGGATTAACATTAAATGTATCTATGCAATATTCTTACTAACTCAAGTTATTAAAGTTTGTTTTTAAAGTTACCCACCTAATTTATCTCACTGTAATTTGTAATGTTGTATCCTGTAATTGAACATTGTCATAAGTCATCGTAAGTCAACGGTTATAATAAGTTAATTAGAAATCACTCTACTGATCCTCACGATACAGGCTAGGCCTAGAGTAGGGATCACTGTAATGTTTGCTTTAAAATGGAGTAACTTTGCAATGTACCACATCTACCTTTTTGTAATTGTGCATCATCATCATCAACCCATTATGTCCCCACCGAGGGGCACGGGTCTCTTCCCTGAGGAAGGTATAGGCCATACTCTACCACGGGGGCCAATAATTGTGCATGCAAATTAACAAAAAAATAAATCTATTCTATTCTTTTTTATTTTTAAATAGGTAACCTCCTCAGTCCTGAGCAGGTTAAAAACACTGGTAATCAACGGCCCCAGCTGGCTCATCCCAGCAGTAGTGCCGACTTGTTTTACCTAATACTAGAGGAAAAGCGAAATCACAGGCAAATAGTGCGAAAAAATCTAGTTCAATCGTTCATTCATACATTGATTTACAATTGGTGCCGAACCTCGAAGGGTAGACACGTAAAAATTCGGCACATGAGTGCACTTCCGCAGTTTTGGGCAGTACTAAAGATGCTCCACATTACTGACCATTACCAATCGACAAGGCATTTGGAAAATCCTCGAAGCCGAAAAGATGAGAAAAATCATGAAATTAAATCTATTTACTTTAATTCTGGGTGTGTTCCCATGTCTGTGATGTCCTTGCCTGGTCCATTATAGCACATGGTTTCCTAGTTTTGGACAAGGACAAGTGATTGCGTTGTGTGGACCTTATTTATTTATTACATGAAATTTTTTTCGAGATCAATAACGAAATAAATATAAAATAACTCCTTAATATAAAGTTATCAAAAAAAGACTTGTCATGAACAAGTAATATAATGCACTTTCTCCGAAAACTTGTGGCGCCACGGTCGTGCAAATAGGAAAAAATATATTTTTTTTGCTACGGTAACAAACAAATTTAAACTAGCAGTTGGAAACTACCAACGAAGGACTGCAAGTACCCTCTCACCGACATAAACTCCCCGAAGAATACTACCGACAATAAATTTGGTCACAAGCCCCGAGTAATGAACGGTCCAGTTAAATTTGCGACTGCAGCCAACAAGGTATGAATAGGAATGTTGGCTGGTATCCAGCGCCCTTAGAGATGCTCTCGGCGGGAAGCCAGGGAGTGTCGGTTTGTGTCTAAGCGAATGTCCTGCCGGCTATGCTAAAGGCAATGACACTGAATGTAAAGGAAGCTATTCTCAGTAATATTGTAAACTACCAGTGCCGCGACTTCGTTTGCTTGGGATTCGGATAAAGAGTATGTTGAGCGTGCGAGCGTCAGTACCTAATTGAATAGATTCGTTGCTGCCCATGCGTAAGGTCCCGGATTCAAGTACAATGGCAATTTCAAGTGCTAAGATGGAAACGTCTGGTTCCCTCACGAAGTTTTCCTTCATGTCAACGAATGGTACTACAAATCCACAAATGGAAAACAGTTAGAAGAACTTTCAAAATAAGTCCATCTACATTTCTAGTGGGCATACCCTGCAGCGGCACGTGTATAGGCTGCTTACTTTACGTTATGCTAGGGTATGTTATGTAATGATTGGATGTTCCTCTTGGACGTTTGATAAACAGATAAACTATGGGAGCAACAAGAGATACCAACCATATACCCCAAATGCATGAGGTGACGGGAATAGCTAGTTTGCAATATTAGTGGGATAAGAGATGGTGGCATTCCACAAATCTTGACTAGAAAATGTTACCAGATCCACATACCAGCTGCGGTAGAGTCTGGCGGTGGCTGGAAATGGAACGTGGCCGCAAAACCCTGGCCCGGAGTGGCTGAGTTAGCTGTGAACTGCAGCAGGAGCGACGGGCCTGTCGACAGCACCTCGTACCCTGGAATAAGTCATCGTGTAACATTCGGGAAAACTGAAATGGTCATAATGCTCGGCAATTTCTCTATCACTTTGCTCATCTCTTTGCTCAAGAATTTCGCCAGTAGGGCGCAATGGTTTGCCAACTTAGACCAGCTTGGCAACTGTTTTATTTCCTTGACCATCCTTGACTGACACCATCGGAAACAGCAAAAATGTAAGTGATTGTTACTGGCTACAATACGGTTTAGTGAAAGTCATGAGGAAATTTTTATATTTTTTGTATTAGAAATACAAGGGCAGGGGTATGTGAACAGCTCAGATACTTAGGTTTCCTCACGATATTTTTCTTGACCGTCAGCCAGTACAAGTTACTTAGAAATAAAGTCATTGGTACATATCAGAATCGAACTCAGGACCTCGTCCAACCGATACGCTACCACCGCTGCTATATACGTATTACATCTATGTCATTAAATAAATTTTAATGTTATTTTGTCCCTTTTTGCACGCAGCGTGCTCTACAAATTTTTTACAATAAGAAATTAATTAACTTTACGTACCAGGCTATGAAGAAGATGCTTAACCGACAAGAGTTCAACAGCGTTAATATAATGATGATAACCTTAAATTAGTATTGATAATCATCATCATCAGCCCACCGCTGCTGGGTATTCCCCCAAATGCTCTCTCAGGTCTCTTGCCATCCGCATCTAAAGATTTACAATACACAGTATTGACAATACCTATATGAAATTAATGCCTAGGTTGTTATTGTGCTAGTATAACCGTGACCCAGATTTGATTTATTTAGCTTCAACACGGGAAACGCCGGCGGATCTACAGCACCAGAATATATAACAGCGGGGTGTCAGGCAATCAAAAACGAAGCCAGCCAAATGTCAGTAGTCAGTACTTCTTTGAAGGGGCATTATTCATTCAACAGGGCCCGGCCGCGCTGGCGCCTCGGTTGTATACAGGGATGCGATAAATGTAACGGAAGTATCAGCCCACTTCGGCAGCAATGAGGAAAACTTGCTCTAAAGGTATTGTTTACTACATTCGGACTGATTCCGACCAAGATTAGAAACTCAATTGATTGGATTGAACTCAATCGATCATTTAGTAAACGAGATTTGGAAATCTCGCTTGGTGGATTAAACAAAACGAAAGTTACGGGTACCAAGTACAATCGACAGCAGATCAACCTTTACATTTTCATTGCATAGTCATCCTTACTTAACTGCATAGAGTGCACGTATGTTTACATTTTCATTGCATAATCATCCTTACTTAACTGCATAGAGTGCACGTATGTTTACATTTTCATTGCATAGTCATCCTTACTTAACTGCATAGAGTGCAAGTATGTTTACATTTTCATTGCATAGTCATCCTTACTTAACTGCATAGAGTGCACGTATGTAAATGTTGATGTTCTGTCGACTGTACTAGTATGCATCATATTTGTATCAGTACCCACTAAACTTCGTACCAAATTATACTTCTAAACTCATTTCAGCAATATACGTACTTAGTTCGAGTCTCCACATCAACTTTAAAGACGACCCGAGTAATTTTTTGATGGGAATATTGAGCCCTGCTAAGCGGTGAAAGCCTCGGTTGTATTTATTCAGTGATCTAGGCGGGTTACATTCAAATAGAATAGGTACACTGGAAAAATCGATCGCCACCCGACAAACTTGATCTGATATTCACGGCGTGGCGCATTTATGTTTTATGTTGTCGAGCATGTGGAGGCTTAGCCAGCAAATTGAATAGCCTATGGACACGTGCTTAATTGTCCGATGGGCCGGTCAAGCGATGTCTTTGTTCACACACATCTCTGCCATAGGTCTGTCCACTAGCGTGAATGTAACTTGGTTAAATCTCGATGGGGTTGACTGCTTTAAAGGCTTTTGGGCAGTACCAGTTGCTACAGCATCTAGTGTTAATTCACCGATCTAGTAAGGCCAAGAGTTCCTAATACGGAGGCTCTATGGGACATAGTACCGTGACTGGTAAGACTGGGTCAATATGTCTTATGTAGGCTACATTCATGGGTCAAAAAGTTAGGGTTCCGACGGCCCAAGATAAACCTGACCTAGGCTGTGGACTTTTGTGCGGTTCTTCGATAAGTTCCTTTACTATTAGGCCTTCAGAAGCATTTGGTTGACGGATACAATAGCACAATACCATCTATTAGAGGTATTTCCTAAAACTGGTTGAGCAATGTACTTATTTAGTTAGTATTTAAGAGTGGTAATCTACCCATTAATATAAAATAAATTTCTGCATAGAACCTACTGTGAAAACCAAGCTAACGCTAGCAAATGTTTTAAACACCTGAGATTTTTACACGATTTTAGCTTTTGCCCCATAATAAAAGTAATTCGTTTTAAGGAGTAGAAAAACCTATGGAAATATACTACCTTACTTACCAACCTCGTTAATTATCTTACCTGTAAGCTCGTTACACAGCATAGCTATAGTGGGCGCGTTCGCGTCTCTACCGTCGAACACTTTGATGATGTCCGCACGGCGAAGGCAACTGGAACACACGACGGAACATAATTATATTATGTTCAAAATTTTATTGGGTTTAATTTTTGAGAAAATGGGCACTTCCTGAAACACGCAAATTAGAATTTGTCATTTACATTTGTTCTACTAGTTCTGAAAATATGTTAAATCTTATGTTTATTAAATATATGTTTTACTTCAATTTTAATTGCTTTCGACGTAAATTGTTAACCTACAGATTAACAAGTAGGAAGATCATATCCTGATTGATCCGTGTTAAAAAAGAGACTTGTCATGAAATCGAAAGTACTTGTCTATTCGAATTCACAAAATTCATAGTTTATTCAATGACAAAGTAAATATATTCCCGGTTTAGCAACGCAACACTTCGTAATTACAATTTCCCTGAAACACGCCGCTTTATTTCGCGGCTGCCATAACAGTTTATTGCACGACATATCTACTCAGAGCTCATTTGCAATGTAATAATTGTTTACAAGTCGTCAAATCCCTCCGCAGCCGTTACATTTCTAAAGTGTTAACGGTTATGGCTACTGTATAATGTGACAGAAGAAACGATATTTGGGTATAGCGATAACAATGTGAAAGTGTTTGTCTAGCAAAAGTAATGTCTTGATGTCGAAAGATAAGTAGTCGTAATGAGGATTTTTCTAACTGTACCGTTTGTAATTAGTTTCGATTCTGCCCTCTCGTTTGAGGCACTGTGACGGAAACCAAGCTAGGCGTAGGGCAAGTAAGAGTGCATTAGAGTTTCTAGCGCTGTGATGAACCCTGGCACTCACCATAGAATTACTTCAGTGTTTGTTTGTTGTTGTAACAATTCTATGTACATTGCAAAGACGATTAACCTACAGAGTAACAAGTCACATGCATCGAGTTGTCATAATCTATCTATAATCTGAATCTAGGAAACGGCCCCAACGATTTTCATGAACTTTAGTATGCAGAGGGTTTCGGGGACGATAAATCGATTTAGCTAGGTTCATTTTTAGTAAACGTCGCTTTTTCCGTGTTTTTAGGCAATGAAAACTGATAAAATATCATTAGAATACGAAGGTAAATTTCGCCACTGTCTACAAGGTTGGGAAATCGAAATCCCAAAGTTGGAAAGCTCAGGTGGGAAATCGAGCGGTCCAGGGGACAGAACACGCCCGTTTCAAGCCTGTTAGGAGTCCGATTATTTTTTTCTTTTTTCCACCTTTTTTTTTCATCGTATCTAAATAAATTGCATTAAAATGTGAAATATAATTTCCAAAAAACACGATTTAACAAAAAAAAAAAAACTAAGCTACTAGGTACTAAACTATGAATTGTATCTACTTTTATGAAATGCGGCTCAGGTTTTTTCACGGTTTCCAAATAGAGCGATAAAAGTCTTGGTTTTTCTATCTATTACTCTATCTTTGAATATGCAGAATTAGAAGGAATTAAAGTTAGTCCGTATATCCCTATTTATAGCTGCATGCAGACTGCAGCTCATTAACTTGACCTCTGGCGGGTCGTTAAACAGTTACATAATTCAATTACGTGCGGGCCGCGTCTGCATATGTGCATAATTCACGTTTTATGCGCGACCGTAACAATGTTCGGCCGCAGAGCGGAGTAATAAGAAAGGACCACTTCACTGAACTTAAGACCTTGTCCAGAAGGGATGAGTTTACCGCGAATCGACTAGCGCGAATTCGCGCAAATTACGCGCGGTGGCGTAGTACTGGGTGCCAAAACTTGGCAATAAATAAATAGATAGAGAGAGATAAATAGAGAACAATTTATTGCACAACCAGGTAAAAGAATGAAATTAATTACACATGGTTTCTTATAATATCTAAGTAGTGGTATACCAAATTGGCGGTCTTATTGTCTTATCTTAATACCTATTTTACTATGCATTATATTAATGACAGTCTTAAAAATGAAAAAAAATACACAAGATTTAACATTCAACTTAAAAATCTACTAATGAAAAAGTGCTATTACTCCATAGATGAATATATAGGTGATAAAGAATTATAACAACCTAGGTATAAAAAGAAAACTAGCTTAATATCTTAGCTGTAAATTTTGATTTATTTAAGTACATGCATGTTCTACAATTGTATACGCCACACATGTCAATCTGCTATACCCTTACAGGGTTCATGTTCAACTAGTTAAGTAACTTCTGTATCTTTTCGAGATTGTTCATGAAATGCATTGAATAAATGAAATGAAATAATATGAAGATTTATTCAATCTTATCTTATATAAGAGGGAGAGAGAGAATATTCTTTATTGTACTCCAGAGCACACATCTTAAAAAAATTCATAAGATACACAGTACAATTGGCGGCGTTATAAGTATATTTTAAATTGCATTTCTATTTCTTCTTCCTTTTTAGGGTTTCGTACCTCAAAAGGAAAAATGAAACCCTTATAGAATCACTTTGTTGCCCGTCGCGTCCGTCCATCTGCCTATCTGTTAAGACCCTTTACCTCGAGAACGCGTGGAGATATCGAGTTGAAATTAAAACCATATACTCAAGTCTATGAAATTCCGCAAATAATATTTTCGTATACTACAAATACAGGAAAAATCTGAAAATTATACATTTGTAATGAAATCATTAAAAAAAATGTCTAAAGTTCGGGAAACGTTCGGAAAAACTTCGCTCACGGCGCCCTACGTCTGCGGTAACCGAAGGAATGTTAAGACAATCTTGAAATAATAGTTTTGGCGGATCGTCGTACTACTGTTCATTTTATAGCTGAAAAACTAAAATAGGGAGTGTTCATAATATAATACACAAGATGGACAGATGACCTCATTCAAGTGGCAGGAAGGCGTTGGATGCAGGCCGCTTCCAACCGGCCTTTTTGGAAATCCATGGAGAAAGCCTATGTCCAGCAGTGGACTTCTTGTGGCTGAATGATGATGATGATGATGATAATATAATACATTACTATTTGGGAATTAAAAAATTCTCAGCGCGTTGGGTGCTTAGAATGCTAACGGCCGAACAAAAACGAACCAAGCTGAAAATTTTACAAGTTTTGGGTTCGATGTGTAACTATGGATGAAACATGGCTTCACCATTACAACCTTGAAACAAAAAAACAATCCATGACTTGGAAGAGACCATCATCACCGACCACTAAGAAGTTCAACTCCGTTCCATCCGCCAGCAAGATCATGGGTTCTCTTTTTTGGGACAGCCAAGTGGTGGTGATGATTGGATAGCTCAGTCATGGAGCCACTATTACGGGGAATATGTGTGCAGAACAAATTAAAAAGTTGCGTGACGAAATACGCGAAAAACGGCGTGGCAAACACGCTAAAGTTGTTTTGTTCCATCAAGATAACGCCCAAGCGCACGAGTCCAAAGTTGCGATGGCTGCCATCAATGAAGCTGGTTTCGAATTGACAGAATATCCTCCATATTCTCCAGACCTGCTCCTATTGACTTTTATCTATTTCCGAGATTGAAAGAATGTCTAAGAGGCCAGAAATTCGACGATGATGACGCAGTGATCGCCGCAGTACAAGACTTTTTAGAGAATCAAGATGAAGATTTTTTTAAAGAAAGGAATTTTGTTAATTGCATCTTATTCTCACTCACTACTTATTGAACCCCCCCTAGTATTGTTCTAGCCCTAATATTCATGTTGGGTATAAGCCTCCACAATGCACGCCATATCTTTCTGATCGCGGGCATCCTCATCCAGCCGCTACCAGCAATTAGCCTTAGGTAGTAGGTAGAGTTACATAATAGTAATTTTAATACAACAGCGAAACGGTTTGAAACTTTTTTGCGGGTTTTATTAAAAGGGACGAAATTTAGAACGGAGATAGAACATGCCCTTGATTAAGAGTCAGGGCACTTAATATTAAATTAGATTAGAAAATTCTTTATTGCACACTAAGATAGGATAAGATAAGAATATTCTTTATAGTACGAGTACACCGGAAAATGCAACTAACACAAAATATTTACAAAGGTACATAGTACAATTGGCAGCCGTAGACCATGATAATATAACAAAATTCATAGTAAAGTATAATCCTCAATATACCAAATACATCAACATATATACCTAGAATAGACACTATCTAAAATATAAAAATCACAGTGTTTGTTTTTGAATTTTTATTAATTTTTTTGTGTATATTTAGTAAGTCTGAGAACAGTTAATGTGGCAAAACAACGTTTGCGGGGTCAGCTAGTTACTAATAATTACATAACCGCGGCTTTCAAACCACCCAGATTTCAGATTTCACCAAAGATAATAAGAAGGATCTACAATTTAATCTATATCTATTTTATTATGGATGAAGCTTTCTAGGATTCCCTACCCGAAGGGTGCCAAACGGGACCCTATTACTAAGACTTCACTGTCCATCTATCTGTCTGCCTGTCACCAGGCTGTATCTCATGAACCGTGATAGCTAGGCAGTGGAAATTTTTACAGATGATGTATTTCTGTAGCCGCTATAACAAAAATACTAAAAACAGAATAAAATAAATATTTAAGGGGGGCTCCCATACAACAAAAGTCGTCTAAAGACAGCGCTCGCCATCTAGCGGCCATCTATGTAACCTTCACAGCGCCGATGTCATGTCGTTAAATGTTAATGTTAAACGCTTCTTGTTGGTTTCTATAGATGGCACTGTTCTCAAATTCGATCTTTGTTTGATGTTGTATAGATAATGGTACGGAACCTTTGCGGAATGTGTTTTCCGAAAATAAAATATTTTTTTACAAGTATATATCAAGATGTCTAGGTACCTTTTTTAAACACCCCTAACAAAATTAGCGTGGGGGTTTTCTTAGCCAAAGCCTTCATGTACACGGTCTTTTGCCTTTACCTCTTTTGTGACGTGGCTCGGCCCCCCAAACGATTTTTATCGTCATTTTACGAGAGGTCCGCGCTGAAGCTTCAATATTTTACTATTGCTACGAGATTATGACGAACCTCCTGATTTTTATCGCTCAATAGCTGAGCGATAAAACGGGGTTTGTCAATGCCTGCAAAGGGGGTGTAGACTAAAATTTAGACCTCTTGATCTATCAAAGCTTCCAATATAGGTAGGTCGCCCTGAACATCGACAGCCTTTGGAAAGCTTTCAAAAATATATGGGTGGTTCCTTCCTGGTTGATTATTATGATTATAATAAGGTAAACATTAACGGTTTTATTAATAAAGACACGATTCGTCTAAAGCACTCCTCAGAGGCACTTTGAAATAATTTGTGGTTACATCTTTTAGTATTTTTAATGACTCGCGATGCTCATATATAGTAATATTAAATGGATCTAACCGCAATTAATACATCTTTTCATTGTAAAGTCTACGACAGACGGCAGATATTATAAATTCGAGTGTTTTAAGGAATCGTATTTTTATAAATAAGACCGTAAATATTTACGCATTTTAATCGATGGTATATTTACATTTATAGAACTTTCTTCTGAAACAGAGTATAGTTGGTTGTGTTTGGTACTTGCAGAATCGGCGGAAATGAGGATGAAAGGACTCGGGAGACAGAAGGAAGATGGGTACCTTGACAATATCATACGGCCACTTCCGATCAAACGTGCCTAGGCAAATTTAGTAAAGTCAACAACTGACAAACCTTTACATTTTTGTTGCGAAGTCACCCCTTGCTTACTATAGTGTGCATTCAGGTTGTGTCCAGTCGACTGTACATTTAAGTACATATATACAAACTAATATGAAACAAATATATTCTATTCAATTCTATAAGTAAGATTTTTTCTAGGGCGGTTTGATTGCCAAACTCACATATCTTTGATCTCTGACCTTTACTTACGTGATCTTAGTATGAAAATAAAACGCGTAAGTACTTGATCATTTATCACTTACCTTATGTCGCCCTTTTGCAGAGAAACTTCCTCGAACACCACCTTCACTCGCTCCTTTGGCCTGAAAGGGTGAAATAAATTAGCTACTAGAAAACATACTTTACGTGTAAAAACACCTACAATAGTTGGAGCGGGATGAAATATCAATTTCTCATTCCATACAGACATCATTTCTGCGTCTACTGAAGGCATAGTTGTTTTCATTTGCAATTGCTGTTATTTGCCACTATTTCGTAGTCAAATAAAAACCGCATTACAATGTCGTGTATAAAATGGTAATAGTAGCTTATGCAACTGTCATATAATGAAGAGTATTAAAACACGAGTGTGAGTTTATGAAACGAGCGCAGCGAGTTTCATAATAGTAACGAGTGTTTTAATACCCGTGTTATATGCAGTTGCATACACTACTTTATCTTCACTAATACAATTAAAAATTAAATTCACGCGTACGTGTATAATCACAGTGATTTTGCCGCCATTAAAATTTAACCAATGAGAGCGCAGCTGCGCGCTTCAATAAAACGCGACCAACCTGATTGGCCCTGCAATCAAGTTGGTCGCGTTTTATTGATGTTATAATGAGATTTTACGATATCGATGTGAATATTATACCATCATGTGAAATTGCTTAAATTGAGTGTTTTGTTGTCTGCGCTATAACAGTAGTAATTATAAGTCAAGTATTGAAAACATAAGTAGAATGTTACAACATTAGTGTAGATAAAGTTTGTTACAAGTCAGTGACTGTCCTAGTCTCATACTAGGATACCCTGTGATATGCTAACCGAAAAGCCATCAAAAACATGTAAAAACTACCAGGCAGATCGTTTATGCATATCAAAATAAGGCGGCCACCAGCGCAAATCGAACCCACGACCTCTGTCTCAGTAATCAAAAGTGTTGCCGCTAGACCGCTAAGCTACGAAAGTGATCACAAAGCTCTATGATTGACTAAAATTCAGCTTGCATTAACCTGGTTTGCCACTACCAAACTACTACCACTGTGCTACCACTACCTGACTATATGGTATTTTTTTATTATTCTATTTCTCTCCTCTATGGTATTCATATTTTTCACTCCAATTTACTGTCAAGTTCCCCATTGGCATCCTTACCTCGCGTGCAAAAAGTAGGAGCATCGCACGTTGTTGGGGTAAGTGGACGGGTAGCGGGGGCTGTAGAGGCGGCCGTGGGAGGGCCGACTGCCAGTGTGGCTAAACTGGTAGTCACACGTCGTGCCCGGGATCGGGACGCCGTCCGTCTCGAAGAGACCTGGGGACAAGAAGACTAGATTAGGTAAGAGAAGAAGTATGTATAGGCCCGTGTGCGGCCGAGCCCAAAAGCAGGGTAATTTACATGTGCCCCTCCGACTAGCGAAGGTTGGCAGTCAGCTACGCATTTCTTAAAACACATTTTTGTTTTCTTTCATTTGAAATAACAAGACTAAACAAAGTATGTGTTTTCTTTCATGAAAACCCTTCTTCATTTTTATTTCCCAATGTGATTATTGTTATACTACGTTGAAGTATAATCACACTAATTTGGCGTTTGGTTGTATCACCGTTCTTTTTAGAATAGAGCTAAAAGAAAAAAAGTTAAAGAGGAAAGTTTCTTTATTTTTATCTATTTTTTATCACTTGTTGAATCTGTTATACTAATAATATTCTTTAAACATTTTAACTAGTTGACTATATTCTTTTTGTTGCACTAACCCGCGCTGAGGATTTTTTATATTTTTTTAGCCTCTAGATAGATTTCAACTAGTTACTATTACAGTTTAATAGTAGATTGTTTACCGAGGGAGTAAAATACTATTTTTAAGGCGAGAGTGTTTCTTTGTTAGGGATGAAAAGTATACCACTCGAGCTTAAAAATAGTTTTACTCCTGAGGTGGACACTCTACTTTTTATCACCTTCTATGAGAAAATAAGTGAACGCAACCATATTATGAATAGTGTTATTTACTTTGTATCACATTGTTAGCGTCTGATACGATACACTCCGGAGTTAATATTTCGTTATCACCGCTTGAAAACGCACTCATTTTTACTCTAGTAAAAATAACAATGGCAATTAGAGAAACGAAAAGACGGAATGCATTAGGCGCCTTTTTCAGTTTTTTTTGTTCGCGCGCGGTTTTCTTTTAAACAGCCAGCAATTTGTGCAACATTGTTCGTGTTCGTGAACAATGTTGCGCTATGAACTTAGCAACAATAGCAACATGCGCGTTCCAAATTCAAATCACTTTTATTCCCTCAGGGAATAAAAACGCGTTTTACTCCCTGTTCCCGGGGAACGAACTAGGTCTTTTCGAATAGATGTGATAAAAAAGATGTACCTTAGGTCAGACCTCCGTCATAGGGTTCACCTCTTGGGCATTAGACCTAAAAAGTGACAGGCCGCTGTAATTGAAACGTATTACTTGGGAATAAAAGTGAAATAGGAAAGTGCGCGTATTATTTGACTGCTGATCCCTGCCTTTGCAAAAAGAATGAAACAGCCCTCGGAGTCTAAGCCCACCCTTACCAATATTGACTCGGGTCCTGCTTCCTGTTTGATATTATTCATTACATACTGGATTATGCATGTAAGCGATACGTTTACGTCTTCACTTTGGGCTCCTTTGTTTGAAGCCCCTTTGACAAGGCATCCTAGGCGATGATGAAGTGTGAAAATAAACATTGAGTTATTGAAATAACCCAGTCCGAAAACAGTTTCTTCAGTATCGAGAATAAAAGCACCTCGTCAAGCAGAAGGTTAAAATTAAGAAGGTTGAAATAAAATGCCAGCTTTTTACCGCTGTTCCGACTCTACAAGGTTTGCTGGAAGAAATCTCTTACAGACATAAGCTCGCCTTTATGCATGCCATTTCTTACGTAATAATATAAAGTTTCGTGTGCAAAAAATTATATTATTTATTCTCTATTTTATTTTTCACACAGCCTCCTACAAATTGCCCGCGTCTAGTCTCAAGATAGATTTGAGATTTAAACAAGAAATTTTGTAGGCTTTTTCAGTGCTTTGCTTATCGATACTGGACAAAACAGTTTTTAGTTTTTGCATAAAACGAATAATGGATCTGTGACTTGATAAAATCGGACTGGAGTAGCCAGCGTAATTGTTTTATGGTGTAGTATACAATAAAGTAGAACGGCGATGGCAGCCTAGTAGCGGCGGTGGCAGCCTAGTGGGTAGAACAATGAACTCGGAAGCGAGAGACCCAGGTTCGATTCCCAGTGCGGGCATGTACCTATGACTCTTTGACATTTTCTAAGTGTTTTTATTTTTTTATTTAGTTACGCCAACAGGCAACATAATATGTTGCCTGTTGGCGTAACTAAATAAAAAATTAAAAAAAATTACCAATACACTAGTAACAGAGTCTTATGTTTGTACATTTGTGAAGTTATAGTAGCAACACCACTCGCTAACGGTGAAGGAAAACATAATTAAAAACCTGAGTGACTTAGCTATCCACATACCTCAGCGCTTGAAATCGGCAATCCGCGGTGGGCACACGTGGTGATTTAGCCCATACTCTGTCTCTCTCTAAGAGAAGGCCTGTGCCCTACCGTGGTGCTTATGAGCCAGCGTCGAAGATCTATTTCGCTTGGCAAAGAGAAGAGAGGAATATGCAGAGCTGACGGCCAAACTCCAGCAGTGGAGCGGCCCTGAATGAAGAAGAAGAATAAATAATGAATGTCGATGAAGCGAAAGAGGTCTGTCAGAATCGTGGCAAGTGGCAAACCCTGGTCTCTGCCTGTTCCTCCGGGTACAGGCGTGAGTTTATGTACGTACGTATGCAATAACACGTTGCATAGGAATACACTTTACGAACTATAATGTCTAGCCAAATAGAAATATTGCACTATATTTCGGGCTGCATTTTCCGGAGCAATAAAGTATTTTGATTTATTTACAGACCAGTTTACGAGCTGAAATATTCATAATTAAAGTTATTAATGAACCGAAGCGGTTTTATTGGCTGTATTTGTACAAAAAATTTAACGGCTGCGGCCTTTTGTATGTAGTGAATTTTTTTTGGCAAGGAAAAAACGAAATCGTAGAAGAGTTTATCGCCATAAGCACAGGCTACACGTAAGCCTAGTTGCGGAGGCAGACATATACTCAAGTACATTTTCTGTTATGTTATTTCTTTAAGAATAACTTAATGTAGATGCATATTACCACGTTACCATTACTTTCTTAAGGTGGGACGATTCCCATGCAAATCATTATTTCCAAATTTGTTGAAAATATTACATAATTTTATGTCTGTCTGTATTACACTGGAATTATGTCTGACTGTATTAATGAAGACTTTTGTTTGTATTTCCTTAAATAAAACAGTAGTTAAATAAGATCGATAACGTTTGTATGGTCTTAATTGTCGAACTCATTTAAGCTATTAAACCACTGTTTTTTTTTTAAGAAACTGTATATTGGCGCAAATATAAATCGTAATTAATGCAGGCAAACATAATTCCAGTGTAAAATTATGTAACTTTTTCAATAAATTTGGAAATAATAGTTTGTTTGGGAATTTTCCCACCTTAATAAACAATTTTTATAGTTTCCTTGTTATATCAAACACGGAAAACACTTTCAGCCAGCCTTGTTAATCACTATAAATTACTTCTTTCAACAAAAAAAAAAAAAAACCAAAAAAAACTTTTATTGGCGAAATTCCTCCTCTAGGCGAATAAAAACCGGAAAACGCAGCGAAAGTTTTATTACCGTCCGGTTAGGAAATAATTGTTCACCGAAGGCAGATATATCAAGTGCTAATCGTCTCTGGCGCGATTAACTACTGGAACTTCCCTGACTATGCACTCAAGTGGTCCGGTTGGAAAAACACTCAACTGGAATTGAGACTTTATTGCTAAAGGGTTAAAGACTAATTAGCACAGAAATGTTGTTGGGATAGATAGACAACAGCTCTATAAATAGGTTTTTAAAACAGCTCTCCTTCAATAAGATCATTTAATAAGGAGTCCAATAAGAGCTGCCTGTTATGACAGGCCAAACTGAATCGAGACATTGGCAGCTGCGAGTGGAACTAATGAAAAACTTGTGCACAATTTGTTTTTGTTCGGAGTTGAAGCGAAAGTTTATTTATAAACTATCTGAAAGTTTGCAGAAGACAGCTGCAGCTTTGGAAATACGAGTATGTAAAAGACTGGAGAGCCAACATGAGTGTTAGAGGACATACATATTTGTTTACGAAAACTTTAAATATTAGTCAGCAGAAATATTGTAGCAAGCAAGGGAAAGAAATATTGCGATTTGAATATATGTGCCGAGCGAAACAAGGCAGATAAAAACAAACAGCAGTTCACTTTTTACTTCATTTATTTCCTTTATTTAATTGACGGTTGACTTGCTTATGATCTTTCTGGAAGTACGGTGTCCACACACACATAACCACACATAACCACACATAACCATAGTTTTTCTCAAATAGAAGAAAGAAGCGAAAATTAAAACGTCTCAACTTCCAGAAATCGTAACATTATCAAGAATCTAGACAGATCCAGATTCAAATAATAATAAAAATAACGAAACGATGGACTCTTTTACGAAACTTGATAACATTGCACTCAAATTAAGTGATTTTGGATTAAAATAGCATGAACACTTTAAGACAATAATAATTTGGTTATCATTGCAAAGTATTTAATGAATAGAACAAACGTCTTATTAAGTGCACCAAAATTTTGAAATATTCAAATACGCTTACATTTGAGAGCCACTGCAATTTTAGGTTATTCTAATGTCAGAAAGTATGTCAAAACAAAATAAAAATACAAGGGTGTTTAAACTGTTGTATTGATCGTTAAAGAATTAATTACTTATAGATAGAGATAACTTTATTGCAAATGAAAAAGGAAATTACATAGATATTTCTTAACCTAAGAGCACAAGCGGTGGTCTTATCACTAAAAATGATATCTTCCGGATAACCTTACGAAAACGAATACAAACACGAATACGAATTATTCAAATGCATATAGGTGACATACTGAAAAAGCAATTTTTGTTATCATCATCAGTCATTTGACGCCCACTGCAGGACATAGGCCTCCCTCGTGGTTTAACCATAAACATGAGGGTCTTTGCCATAATCGCCACGCTTGGCAGGCGGATTGGCGATCGCAGTATCCGGTTGGAGTCTCAGGAAGACGCTGCTGCCCGTCTCCTGGTAATTTATTTCCTTATTCGCCTTCTACGACATCCACGGAAGGGAATGGAGTGACGCTATTCTCAATCCGGCGCCACACGGATTTTTGTTATGTTTACCTTTTATTGCTTTTTTATACCGATTTTCGATCTGTAAAAAAGATATGAGTTTTTTCCTCGATGGTGCTAGTGTTACTCCCTCAACGATTCAGTGAACAGCTGAAATAGAATGGAGTCTATTTTCTGTTTAGACGCCTCTCCCCCCGCACCGCACCGGTATCCTTATGTATTTTATATTCTTATAATTTACTTACTCTGATATGTGTTACAACTTATCAACAATTCAAAGCTGTTCGTTTCACAATTAATAGATGTGTACTTTATGATAATGGAATTCATGCCAATTATATAAAAAATGTCAACAGTGTTTCAATTGTCGAAAATTACATTTAAAAAAGTCAGAGTAATAACAATGTCAAAAATATAAAAAACAAAATAAGAATAAAGGAAACAAAAAAAAAAACACACACACACAAGTACAGTCAATTAAATAAACCGCCCCACCCTATTTGTATGAATAAAAGTATCTTACTAAATTGATAATTAATTATGTGTGAACGCTTGACCACTTAAAATTAACTTAAAATTTACTTGCGCACTAGATAACTTAGCCTGGCTTGCGCTAACGCTGTTTGACAGCACTATCTATATATTTATCCATGGGTAAGCTCTATCCAGTGAACGAGTCCAAAAACGTCTTGCAACATACTCGGGGCTGCAAGTGATGTAAATTGCTTCGGCCGGATGTCGCTGCCTGTACGTAATACAGAGCTTGTAGAGGCTCGAAATTTCGCTGATGCCTGCACTTACCCATTAGCTCAGTTGGAAGAGCGCTGGCCAGAGTTCGCGGGTTCAAGTCCCGGCATGGGTGGAATTTTTAGCCCCTAAATAGGTTTTTAAAACATGACATTTGCAGAGCTATCCATAGATACATTGTATGACTGACAACCCTGCCCATCAGCTATTTATTCGTTTATTCCTGGATAATTATTTACCATTCACTTACTTATCTAGTGATTTGGCACAAGTCGACCTCACTCCTTTAATATAGTCAAACGAGCATTTAGCCACTGCCATGGCAGACTGTCAAATATCGAAATTGGAGATCCGACTCGATATCCCATTCTGTTCAAAAAAAGCAGCGGCGCATATTCAAATCAAAACTCCCAAGTAAAGACTGATATAAAATAAGAATCAAACAATCGTAAAAAAACTCGGATTCCACAGCGGCGAAGACGAAGCGGAAATAAAGAACAAAAAAACAAGAAAAAAGACGGAACAATCTAGCTAGAACGTATCTTCAGAAGCAATCGAAGTTTAAAAAAAGGTGGGTGTGTGCTTATGACTATATACCTATATACCAATAGTTTTGGGTGGCTTAAAAGACATAGCAAAATGAACGTGCCTGACAATAGCTATCGAATACGCTGTTTTTTTTTAAACGCACTTATCAAAAATATCTCGTCACAAACTCGAATCTATTAGAACCATTCATATCCATCCAAAGCGGCACGTGCATGCGTGCCGCGGGTCTGCGGGTCATTGTTCTGTTAGGCGGAGAGGCGGTACTATATGCTTTAGGGTTCCGTACCTCAAAAGGAAAAAAACAGAACCCTTATAGAATCACTTTCTTGTCCGTCCGTCCGTCTGTCTGTCAAGACCCTTTGTCTGGGGAGCGCGTGGAGGTATCGAGTTGAAATGAAAACCATGTACTCTGGTCTGCAGTCCCTTGAAGCTGTGTATCAAACTTCCAAGTTAGTTGGCTGTATAATTTCTAACTGTGCTTTGTAAATAAGATAAGTTTAAAAAATACTAGTCCGTAATTGGCCTATGTTTGGTCTACATTAATTGCTATCTTTTGTAACTTTGTGCTGTGGACTTCGTAAAATTAATAAAATAAAATAAAACGTAAAGAAACGGCCATTTATGCCACAAAAAAACGTATATTTCGACACTCAAGGGAATCGAAATTCATAGGGTACTTTCCGTTGACCTAGAACTATGAAATGTGGCAAGCAAGTAATATTGTCTTATACTACAAATAAAAAAAAAAAAAAGAGAAAACTGTACATTTGTAATTAAATCATAAAAAAATTTGTCTCTCAAGTTCGGGAAAAGTTCGGAAAAAAATTGTGAGACTCGATTTCTGAACTATTTGTTAAGTATAAGTACTTACAAATTTGTACGGTCCGTGAGTCCAACTCGCACTCGGTTTTTTTATTAAAGATTTCTCAACTTGAAAGAAGATATCTCAAATACCTATATTTTTTTTAAATTTACGTCTATACTTAAAAGTAATAGTCTAAATAGGCGCCATCTATAGAAACCAACAAGAAGCGTTTAACATTCACATTTAACGTCATGACATCGGCGCTGTGAAGGTTACATAGATGGCCGCTAGATGGTGAGCACTGTCTTTAGACAGCGTTTGTTGTATAGGAGCCCCTTATAATATTTATTTTATTCTATTTTTAGTTTTTGTTGTTATATCGGCAACAGAAATGCATCATCTGTGAAAATTTGAACTGCCTAGCTGTCACGGTTCATGAGATACAGCCTGGTGTCAGACAGACAGACAGACAAACAGACAGACGGAAAGTGAAGTCTTATTAATAGGGTCCCGTTTGGCATCCTTCCAATGACCTCATCCAAGTGGCAGGAAGACGCTGGATGCAAGCCGCTTCCAACCGGTCTTTTTGGAAATCCATGGAGGACTTCTTGTGGCTGAATGATGATGATGATGATTGGCACTCTTCGGTTACGGAACCCTAAAAAGTAAACGAGAGGTTCATCCTCGCTCAGGGTGCAGTGTTATAATAACGATATGTTTTTCGCGACTATTGTGATAAGACTCTTATATATATGGAAGTCTGAGCCGTAAATGAGTTAACAGTTAGGTTGGCTTCCTCCGTGTGCGATGCCAATAGTTCGGAGAGTGCCTTTGTTTGCAGTCCTTCGGTTGGTCTGTACACTGTATAGTTTGCATCCACAAAGCCTTTGAGGCACTAACCAATGCAATGAAACATTTCTCAAAGTCAGCTCAGAATCTGTGAATTGGCTCCGAGAATGTATTTCGTTTCTACCCATCTAACTTTACTTCCGTAGTTTATCTTTGGGCCACAATCGCTTGCAGTGGTCGTAATGAAAAGCAAACACACCTGATCTTCCTCCTATACACTTGGTGGCACATGGTACGAGCAAACAACGTCGCCGTTGATACGACAAGGAGGTTAGAACTTCATTTGCAAAGGCAAGGAAATCTTGATCGAGAGAAGCAAAAAACATACTATTGCATGTTGCTGATTGCATTCGTGGGATCTTGCTAGCTAGTACTCACACCGACTATTGAGAAAAGATTCACCATTTTTGGCTTTGTGGAGTTATTTTTCGCTGTCTTATTATTCACTACAACTCGACCCGAAGACAACGGAGAACGTTGTACATGAACATTCAACAAACAGAATGTAAGCTCTTTGCGTTGAAATTTTTATTTCTGATCCGCGGGGGCGTTTTGATGTTCTAATTGTAATGAGGCTTCAAAATTACATATGTGGGACGAGTTCTGATGCGAAATGAAGTGTATTTATTGTACTTGACGTGACACTTTGATACAGAACTGTAGCCTTAGAAAAGTTTTTCAACAACACTATTTATCATAGTGGAAAAGTAAAACGGAAAGAAATAGGTATCGCAATACACAGCGCTGAAGAAATACCACATGTTTACGAAGTGAAGCGTCGATAACACTTGAGAAGTAATGAGAAGTACTCGATACTGGTACAGTCAACCGTAGGTAAGCCATTACATTTTTGTTGCCAAGTCACCCGTGACGTAAATGAGTAGAGTGCACGCGCGTAAAGGTTGATGTGCTATTGACTGTACCTAATACTTAGGTCAGAGGTGGATCTAGCATCTGCAACTGACTGGCTGAGTAATTAAGAAAATTATGTGCTAATTGAAAGAGCTGTTACAGCCTTATGTGGCTCTTTCCAATCGAACATTATTATTGATTACAATGTAATTAGTTTTGATAACAAATATGTGCCTGTTATTAAAAGAAAGAAGACATTTTTATAAATTGCCACAGAAACCCAGTCAAAACAAGTAAAGAAACAAAATACACGAAAAAAAACCAAAGGAATCGTGAAGAGAACATATGAGGTTCTTAGAATGCAGCCGGGGACTATACAATAAATGTAAGGTATCCAGCCGCCTCCGACTCGAAAAAGTTACTATTATTGTATTATTAATATTATATAATTATGAAGTATTTATGATGTCCTCCACGACTTATCTGTCGACGGCGACCCTCAAAGATTCCTTGCGTGAGCTCAGATGTGGCTGAAGAAGCCGAGTTTGAGCCTTAAAGACTCGGCCACAAAGTGTTTGAGGACAGTTGCCCATTAGAATTGTACGTACCTATAGTTATTTATACGTATAGTAATATTTGCACACCAATCGGAATCATAAAGGATCTTGATACCAAGTACATTTAAAAGCTTATGTACCCATGTTCTGGCAAATAAACAATTTTTACTTTTTACTTTTACTTTATGGCAAGGATTTCTTTTCCATTTATTTGTTAATTTCACTAAACTAAAGTCCGAAGAATTCTAAGTCACATCCCGCTTCCCCCGCCAATGAGACCCGAAATATGTCCACGTTAAGTCAAAGTTATTTGGTCAAGTTATTTATCGGGCACTATAGTAAAAGGAATATTTATCTTCCGGTTATACCAATCTGATTACATTACGACTCTTGCAGTCGGAATTTTATTTAGCTCTCTATCTTTATGATAATAAATATCAAATACCGCAAATTCAAGCGCCGTCTACTTAGTTACGTCACTGACAATTTTTTTGCTATAAAATGATAATGTTGGCCTGCTGTCCACTGCAGTGTACATTGTAGGCCACAAAACATTCGCCTTATGTAGGAAATAACAAGCTTAGAACAAAAAGTATTTTTGGTCAATTTGTCTGCAATAGAAAAGATGTAAAAGCGTATTTTATGTCCCAAATATGTAGGTATAAATATCTTATCGTACCAGATAAATGTCTCTATCCACACAAATCTGCTACGAAAGCACGGAAAAAAAAATCACGCGTCCAAATAAACTAATAAAGCGTGATGATATTTGGTGAAATTGGATGCATCCAGCGTTCGCGCGGGATCCGCATGAAATACTTTTTCAATATCGCCGGGTGAGTCGCACGTGATGTTGCTACGTAACTATTACTAGGGGCTAGTCATCACATAAGGTTAACTCAGTGTTGTACGCTTTTGTAGTGGTTTGAATCGAACGCTCTGACTTTTGAATGAATGTCTTCTTTCTTTCTTGATTTATGGATTAAGAACTGAAAACCCGGGCTTCAAAACGTAAATTAATACATTTACATTTCAATGCAATGTGTATATATTTTTAAGTCGGCCTTTGAAGTATTTTGTTCTATTTATTTCTAGTGTGTATAGTAAAGAATTCTGACGTAATGTAAACCCGAAAAGCAGCGAACTTTATTTCAATTTATCACTCCTTACTCCGTACTGCTATAGCCTAAGGTCTCCATAATTTTTGTGAATAAACAATTATTTGATATTTGCGGAACTTGACAAGATGTTTTTTCGTTTTAAGTCGCACTTTTTTTTAAATGAATAAAAACCGTAAAATAAAACTTAGGGCCGCGTTATGACAGTTTCTATGTACATTGCCAGGCCGATTAATACAATAAGTCTTCTTACTTGTTAATTTGTGGATTAATCGGCAATGTACATCGAATTTTCAAAGTAAACCATGTTTTTTTTAATTTTATGAATTTTTACTTTTTTCTACGAAATAGGGCCTTGGAGGGCGCATTCCACATGACTCATCGCTGTCTCAACTTTCACGTTCGGGAATCGTACCCTCACTGTCACCCCCATTACCATTAATACTTTTTGGTATTGGTGTACTAAGTTAAAGGTCTTTAGTGAAATTTTATGCTGTTAGTCTAGCAATACATCAGGCAGGAGATGAGCGACGACGGGAGATGAGCTGGCTTATTTGTAACGATGCATCGTCTGAGATACTAGCCGACTGAAACCACTTGACACACGGATGGATTGAAGCATCGATTCCGTTTTAAGCTTAGTGAAATTTGCATCTCACTCGCAATAAGGATGTCGATAACTGTAACTAGATTCTGTTAAGGCATTAAAGTACTATACCTACCTATGTATTTCATAGCTGCTTGAATTCTACGCTCCCTTAGGTACGTCTGTAACTTTCTAGGCAAGTTCCAGTTTGGCACCCCCCCCCCCCTAAAAACATGATACGTGACCCGACGTTGAGTCTGTCATTATATTATAATGTACTGACAAAATCGAGGCACAGACGTCATGGATTGTTGCACAGTTGTATGTTTGTGCTGGTCGGGTAGATTAATCAATGGCTTAACCTTAATTAACCTTAATTTTTCGTCGCAATCATACCTAACGTAAGTAAAGTACAGAAAAGGTATTGTTGACACGCTTTCGAATTTACACATCACACACACACACATAAACTCACGCCTGTATCCCAGAGGGGTAGGCAGAGACCAGGGACTGCCACTTGCTACGATCCTGACAGATCACTTTCGCTTCCTCAACATTCATTAGTCGTTGCATGCACGCACGCCGGTTTCGGGTACTTTTTATCTTGCCCTTTGTTAATACATCTTCTATTTGGTCGAAGTATGTCCGTCTGGGTCGTCCCTTACCGGCCCTTCCATCTACATTCGCTCGATATATTTGTATTGTCAATCTTTCTTCCTTCATCCTCTCCACATGTCCAAACCAACGCAACATTCCTTTCTCAATTCTAGTCACTACATCCTCTTTCATTCCACAACGTTCTCTAATCACACTATTGCGTATCCTGTCATTCAAAGTAACGCCAGACATACTTCTCAAGGACCTCATTTCTACTGCATTAATCCTACTTTCTTGCTTCTTTTGCCATACCCAAGTCTCGCTAGCATACATAAGTGTTGGGACCGGCACTCCATTATGGATAGCCAATCTAGCTCTTTTGGAGATGTTTTGGCCACTCACAAAGGAATTTACTTGCTGAAGAATACCGATTTACTTCCATTGAGGGCACATACATTAATGATGCAGTTGCAGGCTAGGGCTAGTAAGGGGATCACTCTAATTTTTATTTTGGAATTGAGTAACTTTGCAGTGTACCACATATACTCCTACCTTCTTCTTTTTCTGCCTCGTTGGACTATCCGTTTAGGCGGTTACTACCAAGATAGAGGTCGTGGGTTTGAGTCCCACTGGGGGCCGCCGTACATTCATACAAATGGCCTCAGTCTGGGTGTATTTCCATGTTTGTGATGTCTTTGCCTGGTTACCATAGCACAGGGTAGTTTGGGACCAGGTCAAGCTATTGTGTGGTGTGGATTTTATCATTATTATTATTAATTGTGCATGCAAATTTATAATTAATTTCTATTTCTATTATCTCAAAGACAGGCTCGATCACCACGTGTGCCCTCCATGGATTAACGATTTCAAGTGCGCATGTTTCCTCACTATGTTTTCCTAGCTTCAATATTATAGTGTAATATTACTTTGGCCTGCTTTCACCCCATTTTAATCCTTGAAGTGAAAACGAGGGGTGTTATTTAGACTGGAAATTGAAAGGGTTTTCTGCAGGAGACGGCGGCCCTTGCTAGGTTTCAATAAAAGGTGCATGTAGCAGCTACACTGTCAGGGTGAGGTGGGGAAAATCGACATTGACATTCTTCCTTGTATATAAATGAAAAGATTAACTTTTTCTGGAAATCCTAGTCGAAACAATACGAACAATGTTCAATAGAATCAATGGTTTCAATAGAGTTTAACATAATAACGTTGATTGCGCAAATATTTTGCGAGAAGGAAAATCAGAAGACGAACATAAATACAGACATTTTGGCAGGCGCAAACAATAAACAATATTATTTTGCTGGATTGCTGTTACAAAACGTAGAGCAAAATATTGAATCGAGGTCGAATTTTTGGACGATGCATAGTTTTAACGTCCTAGGGTCGCTAGGTAGGTAAGTGCTACACTGTAGTGAGTTGTCTGATTCTCTTCCGAACTGTTAAATACATATATATTTTGACATGTTGGAGTCGTCAGAATGGTTAAACTGATAGAGTGGCAGTTACGTAATAGAAGGGTAGTACAATCATTACATTTTTTGTTGTTAAGTCATTTAAGAACGTGTATGACATCGGCATCTCTTCTCGCTCGCTCTTTCTATATTTTTTTATTAATATAATATAACTAACTGACCCGGCAAACGTTGCTTTGCCACATTAATTAACCTACGAGATACTGAAATGGAGATCGGCGGGTCATCTGCTTAGACGGGAGGCATCTCATAGGCACCTCTTTTGTGATAAGGTATGCCTCTTTTCCCCATCTTACCTCAAATACATTATGTATTAGTGCGTACGCACACAATGTGTTCAAAGTAATATATTCCGTGTGAAAGATATCGAAAATAGATGGAATTTATCTATCGCCTGTTATTATTGAAGGAAAATGCCAGCTTTTTAGGAACATTGTAAGTAATATATGGACTATAACGTTGCGCCAGGTGTAGAACATAACACTTGCTCCGTAAGTAATAGTTTTTTTGTTATCAAAATTGACACAGATATTTAAGAATCACGAGTCAAGACATTTGACTTGTATGTTGAAACGTGGACAAAATAAAAAAAAAATGCCAAAATAGGACGGTTTAAACGTAACGACACGCACATCTGGATGAGTCCAGCCCTTAAATGAAAAGAATGAAATGATAATGACATTACATTAGATAAACTCACTCCAGTATTTTAGAGGGGTAGGCAGAGACTAGGGTTTGCCACGTTCCTTCATTAGTCGCTGCATGCACACACACGGGTTTCGGGTACTTTTTAGGGTTCCGTAGTCAACAAGGAACCCTTATAGTTTCGCCATGTCCGTCCGTCTGTCAGTGTGGCTGTCTGTAGCACACAGAGACGAAAAGTACTAAAAACCGGAAATTTAAAAACCGACAAAACGGTAGGATAACGATTAAAATTTTTTCCCCCTACTTCTAAATTTTATTAGGGATGCAATTTTTTTACGCAATAGTATGGGGTATCGTTGGATTGGTCGTTTAAAATATTGTGAACATATGAATTATTACTATTTTTTATTTGGGGATCCGTTTGTGAAATATTAAGCTTTAAAGCGCAAATTTTGGTTGAAGTAGGGCGTCTCCTTGCCCTCTCCAGGAGCTCTATTTTTGAATCACTCGTATCGCGTCGAGCGCTCGATTTCTACTGATTTTCGTTCGACATCTGAAATTCCGTATTTTTTAATCACTCGAACTGCAACGAATGGTCCTTACCACTCGTCTCGCATGGCGATCGGTAGATTAATTGTCAAAAAACGATTTCGACATTTCGTTAGAACACAAACCAAAATGAAAGTAGTAGTGTTTTGTTTGTATCAAAAGACAAAGATTTTTTATTTAAACAGCCAATAAAACAGTGTTTTACGTTCCGTTTCTGTTACGGTAGTTTCCGGTTTTTTTAATTTCTGCGTGGAATGGATAAAATACAATACTTCAAATTGTACTGGCAACACTTCAGGCGAACGATTCAAAAATACGGAAAAACGACATCATGCGACTTAGAAGACGAGTGTGACTTAAGTCGCATTCGACGATAACAATTTCATACGAGTGATTCAAAAATAGAGCTCCTGGCTAAACGGATAATGTAGAAATTCAGAGCGGTGCGTGCGTGCCACGGGTTTGCGGGACATTGTTCGGTTAGGCGCAGAGGCGGTACTAATTGTTCGTTGAGAGTCGAAACAAGATTTCTCAACCAGAAGCAAGATTTCGCAACTATTTTTTTTATTTACGTCTATACTTAAGAGTAATAATCTAAATAGATATCTCGGCAGCCAACTTGAAATTACAAAAGGTTCAATTTTTCTCATATACCTGGATCTTTTGGCAACACGATGCCACTTACAGCGTATCTCCAGCATATGCCCAGTTGGCTGCCGACTTTTTTGCGTGGAGGTCGAAAAAATGGCCAATTTTCAGGTGGCGATACTGGCACCCCTATTTTGAATTTCGAACAATAGCAGCGGCTTTCAAAGCACACAGAAAAAAATGTGTATAATGAACTTAAAAGGAAAACTGTCACTAAGTACTCTTTTCAAGTTACCGAGTAATAAGCAACCAACTTAAAATAAAAGGAAAACTTCTTATAAATTCTATTAAAAATACTTGGATGAAGTTGTTTGTTTTGTAAGGGCCGATTCGACCAACTAAGCTTTATACCAGGAGTAACTAATCTCATAACAAATTCTCCCTCAATGCTAATCTTGGTATCATTTACTGCATTCTAGCGAATTATCCAGGGATTAGTAGTTGGTAGAACGTGATATAGATTTACTCCAGAGTATTTCTCGACTTATTCCAAGATTACCACTTATACCAGGCATAAACAGTTTGGTCGAATCGGCCCTAAAGCAGGTAATAAACTCCTCCTTCTACGGAACCCTATACTGCGCGTGGCCGGACACGCACCTGGTCGGTTTTTTATCTTGCCCTTTGCTAATACATCCCCTATTTGGTCAAGGTATGCCCGCCTTTGGAACGTCCCTTTCCGGCCCCTCGACCCACATTCACTCGATATAATATTTCTTTCGTCAATCAGTTTTTTTTTTATGAAAGTTATTTACAGCTAAATAGGTATGAAAAGAATCTTGTGCAGTGAACGTTATCGTCTAAGGGAAACCGTCCTCACGGTTAACGTTCTAGCATAATACACCCGTCTCGTTTACGTCTAAATAACTAAGTAAGTAACTTAAGCTTGCATGGACCAAACGGGAATTCTACAACATTTACGTTATAAACTTCGTATGCTGGTCTCTTTGGACAGCAACTTTATATAAACTATATAGTCTCGCCGCGATAGTTGTCAACAATTAGTATTGCACGGTGAATCCAACATACAGTTACCGTCAGTTGTGTCTTAATACTACGAGATAAAGGCGGGAGTGGCTTGTAGTATTCATTACGTTCAAGGCGTATGTTAAGTCTTACGGTACCTACCTCACCTGTGGAGCCACCGTTGAGTCGTAAATAAAGTCTTAAACACTACAATACGACTCTCTGTTTGTGAATTAACTTGTATTTCGTGTACAGAAACAGACAACCAAATGCGAAGTTCTACTTCTATGTAGCCGTGGGAAATTTTCTAAAAGAACAGCAATAAACTCACGTATTTTACAATTAGGAAGAGCTCCGGTTCTCCCGAAGCCCTCAAGAATGTGCGTGTAAGACAAACTCATAGAATAAATCCTGTTAAAGGCTGTGTGCCCCAAATCACGACAGAAGTCGAGAGACCAACTTTGGAGAACGCCAGGGGCGGGTAGAGATAACTTTTTACTTACTCTAAACCTTTGTTTTGGTGAGTTATTTCCTTAAGTCTCCCTATACGGGGTGTAACAAAATTCCCATTTATATATATCCGAAAATCCGGGTTTAAATCTAGGTAATTTTAGTACGGAAGAGTTGATTTTCTTTCGCTATTTCGAAGTTTTCCCCGTAGTAAACGTTGTTCGTATTGACGAGTCAAACCCCCCATTTTCAGATGAGTATGGGATTTTGTAACACTTGCGTAAATAATCTTACTGTAACTGATTTTTGCAAAATAACTGATGAAGTGCAAGAGATGTGACAGAACTTGTGTCTCTACCTCTTATCACATACTTTGTTTGTGAAAATGTAGGTTATTACAAACATAATAATGTTTGGGAGATCGGTGTAACCTGTATTAATCTACGTATAGAATTATATTACGTCAGAAATTTTATAGTCCTGATAACAATATGTGAATGAATTGTGAAATTAAGCCAAAAAAGTTATACGGAGTTATTCATTGCGCAATTGCATACACCTACGGACGAATAGATATGAAATGAATTTCCTGACATTTAAAAACATTCCCACGTTTCACAGATTATGTGTAATGTAAATGATCCGTATTATGCCGAGCTCGCACGTGTTTTTTACGCGTTTGCGAAAGGTATAAAGCGTTTATTTACGTTACAATATGTCACAGTTATTTTTTAACCTCACTGTATTAAAAACTATAGAAGATGTCGGCACGGAGAAGTATTTTGTTCGATTTTATTTTACTGTTTTCTTTATTGAACTTCGTAAGTAGTCTCTGACAATTTTCTTTTCTATGTAGTCACGTAACAATAATAAAAATATTTATGCCCGAAAAGACGATCCTGTTTTCCGATGAATTGCAGAATCAACTTTGCGTTTTGATGGAAAAAGTAATACCCGGAGCCAGCAATACGTTTATGTAAAAAGTGAACATACTTAATCTCAATATTGGTGTGTTATTTTATAGCACCATTAGCCAAGAATTGCTGACCTAGATCCTAGGCTATGTAGGTTTTAGCTATCACCGTTATGGAGATCTATGATGTTCACTTTTTGCAAAAACGTATCATAAAAGAAGATATTATTTTATTTCCGTTGGTGGCACCAGTTAGCTCCGGGTCGTCCCTTAGCTCGTTAACGCGGTTAACAATTTATTTTCATAACCAAATTCATAAAAAAATCTGGAGCAGCCCTAGGCGTGGGGCACATAGGAAGACGAAGGCGCGGAAAAGACGCAACGCGTTGTATAGAGTTTGCGTCCTTGCCCCGTCTTGTATGTGTGGGCTTCAGTGCATTTTGTACGAAAATTAATAATTGAAAGGACGTATTTTCCGCGTATTTTCCGGGTCTTCGTCTCACGTCTTTCCTCTATACCCTATACTTTCTAACAGAGGAAAATCTATTATCATAATTTGATGACAATTTCAGGGTTACGCACGTGTCGTTGATGGTTCAGAGGATATGGAAAGACAAACCTACGAATATGAAGACCAAGTTAAGGTCCTTAAGGCTTCAGTGACCCTGGAGATCGATTCTCGCCTACAGCCTATATGGGAGCGTCTGCACAACGCCGAACCTAATGACCTTCCAAAAATAGTCACTGATTTCCAGGACATTGTTACTGAATTGGTGAGACTTAATTCTTATTAGTTGATCACATCACTTACTGTTTTCGGCTGTCTTGAAGAAATCGCTGTTAGCGATTGTACGTTTTCATTGTAACTTTCATATTTTGTCCCTTGTTTCTTGTGTGCAATAAAGAATATTCTTATCTTATTTGAGTTGCTGAAATTATTATCGATGATATATTTCGAATGTTGACAGTAGAAAATATCTGACTTGCACCGTTTTTTTGACGCCTAAACACCAAACGTTTAAATAAGTAATAATGAAACTCACTTGAAGTAACTATACACTACCTATTTTTAGATAAGGGACTAAGACTACTGCCTGTCTGCCTGTCTGTCTGTCTGTCACCAGGCTGTATCTCATGAGCCGTGATAGCTAGACAGTTGAAATTTTTACAGATGATGTATTTTTATTGATGCTATAACAACAAATACTAAAGACAGAACAAAAAAATATTTAAGGGGGGCTCCCATACAACAAACGTTGTCTAAAGACAGCGCTCGCCATCTAGCGACCATCTATGTAACCTCCACAGCGCCGATGTCATGTCGTTAAATGTCAATGTTAAACGCATCTCGTTGATTTCTATAAATGGCGCTGTTCTCAATGTACCTAATCTGTCTTGTCTCGATCTTTGTCTAATGTTGTGTATATAATGGTACGGAACACTTGGTGCGTGAGTCCGACTCACACTTGGCCGATTTTTTTTTGTATTTTTTACGAACTTGGGTGTGATTTGGGTAGCCCTTTTGCTTGACTGCACTTTCGGGACATCCTGAATGTATATATGATTATTATGAATATGTTTTTCAGTTGGCTGTCATGGAAATTGTAGTGGAACACCAATATCCAAATGCACCTAGAGAAGATGGAACGATGTAGGATAAATCTATTTACTCTAGTAAAAATTGGATGAAGAATGAAAATTATTAAGTATGTATATGGTTTTAACTGTTGTTTCATTTAACGCTATTTAATATAAAATATTTAGCTTCTCTGGGATACAGGCATGAGGTTATTTATGTATGTATGTATATTTAGCTACTGTTAAAGGTGGAAGATAGGCAGAACACCGGAACCGATAAAGTGCATACATATATACATACATAAACTCATGCCTGTATCTTAGGGGTAGGCAGAGACTAGGAGCTGCCACTTGCCACGATCCTGGCAGATCACTTTCGCTTCCGCAACAAACCGATAAAGTAAAAAATTATACACCAGCTATTACTGTAAACTGTGATAATGTATTACGCAAGGACTACATACACTAAAACCCACCACAATGTTGTTGATGCAACTATATTGATATTTAAATGTTTGTACGTGCCTTTTTATAAACTACCATGTTTAAACAGAACCGTAACTGTTGTGTTTTAGATATTAATTTGCCTCAAAAGTACTTTCGTTCCATTTTTTCACTCATTGTGTTACCTACCGTATCTTGTCAAGGTACTATACATTTTCATTTGTAATACTATTTTCAAAATATTGTAATAATAATAATATTTTCATAATTTGATTCCAAAGTACGAAGTTTAACATGATTACGAAGTTTTTTTTACTGAGTGCTATAGTTGCTGTTTGCTGTTTAGTAAGTATCACCTTTCTTTATTGTTTTTACAAACTGATAAATGAACTAACATCAATAAATGGCCTGAAGTGTTTAAGGGTTATCTCAAACATTTGCAATTCCGAAACAAGTGCTTGTAATTTTTAACAACCTCTGCTTTACTTTTACGTCTTTAGGGTACCGTAATCAACAAGGGACCCATGTTCGTCCGTCTGTCTGTCCTTTTGTCTGTCCGCGGCCTAGCTCAAAAATGATTAGTACGAGAAAGCTGAAATTTGGCATAGGGAAACATATTAATCACGCTGACCAAATAAAATGGTAGCATAAAATAATGAAAAAATTTTTTTTAGGTTCCCTCTACAATCTCTAGGATTGATCGTTGAAAAATATTGTGGGTGTAGGAAAACCATTTTTTGATTTAGTTTTTCGTTCGAGAAATATTAAGCTTTAAAGCGCAAATTTTTGTCCGAGTAGGGCGTCTCCCCCTCTCCTTGCTAAACGGTTGATTGCAAAAGCGTGAAAAAATTAAGGGTAGTATAGCACATATAACAAACTGAAAAGAAAAACTATCATGGTTAAGTATGCTTTACAAGTTAACGAGTAATAGGGGACCAACTTATAAAATGAAAACTTCGTACGAAATCCATTCAAAATTTCGTTGGTGAAGTTGTTAGTTCTGTAAAGCAGATAAAACTCCCTCTTTCTACGGAACCCTACATAACCCTGCGCATGACCCGACATGCACTTGGTCGGGTTTTTTGTTAAATTTGTTGTTTTACGGTTTTCCTGCTCTATGTAGGCGCTGTTTAATAAATGATGCTTAAAACGATATGTGTTAAATAGAACAAACGTTATTCTACGAGTATGTAGTATAGTGATTTACCGGAAGAAAAATTTAAGTGGCGCGCTGAGCTTTCGAAGAATACAAATCTGAGAAAAACCTCCTAGGACCAAACTTGTTATAAAACACAAAGTCTAACTGGGGTGTTTCAGTAATTGTGCATGCTTTATCTAATTCTGTGCCTGCGACGTTTTTATCTGAATCCTTTCGCATGGGATTCAAATAATATAGCAGTAGATAGTAACCTCAAGGCGCAAGGCGGCTGGCAAGAGCTGGATGAGAGTAGCCGAGGACCGTGCTCAGTGTCGTGCAATAGGAGAGGCCTATGTCCAGCAGTGGACAAGCGGAGGCCGATGATGATGGATGACGATGATGAGATAGTAACTACGTCGACCTGTTGCTCTGTTGATCGATCTTAGCTACCGAAACAGAGGTCATGGGTTCGATTCCCACTGGGGACCGGCGTACATTTGTACAAATGGCCTCAGTCTGGGTGTATTTTCATGTTTGTAATGCCCTTGAATGGTTACCATAGCACAGGGTATCCTAGTTTGGGACCCGTTCAAGTGATAGTATTGCGTGGAAGTTATTATTATTATTATTATCTACCAAGAGGTCTTGGTTTTGACTGCCACCGGGGATCGCTGTACTTTGATGCGTGCAAATGGGTATATTCCAGGACCAGTGATGGTGTCATCAGGATGTTATGTTATCTTTCAATTCTTATATTACAGGCAAAGGAAATTCCAAATTTTCACGACCCCGAAATAACGCCCGAATACATTGAGGCTGTGCTCAAAATGACAGTTATGCGGCTAATGCACGATTTCCAAAGAATAATGATGCCTCCGGGATCTGAACCCGGTTTTGCAGCGACACCTGATGACGTCAAAACGTACCTACTTCAGTTTATATCTCACTGCAGAAACGTTGTAAGTACAAAATGCACAATAGAATATTAGATGACATACCCATTTGAAACCTGCAAAAAAACATAGGCATCCAATATAATTATGCTTCACCGCAGTGAAGGGCACAGGTCTTCTCTCAGAGAGAGAGAGAGAGATAGAGAGAGAATGGGCTTAATCACCACGCGAGCCTTGGGAGCGGCATGGTAATTTCAAACGTTAAGGTGTGTGTGTGAATCTATAAAGAAGGAAATCCAAAAATGGTTCCCGAGGTTAGCCGGTTATGTTTTCCTAGCTTTTTTCAATTACGAGTACTTGTCTGGCCATTGACCGTAAACCTGGACTGAAAGGGTGGAGGCCAATAGCGTTTTAATCATCCCAGCGGGAGGCCGTTGCCCAGCAGTGGGCCACCTTATTAGAGAATTGTTAGAGATCGGTTGGGTCGAGTTGATGGAGTCTCTTATTTAACTGAACGCCTAATAAGTCTGATTACACAGGGTCATTGTACAATTTTCCATTTTAAAAAAAATGGAGCGGACCGCGTGCAGTCTAAAGTTTCGTAGGAGTGATTTTTTACCTGCTTTACGAAACTGTCAACTTCTTCAAAGTAATTTTAAATGGAATTTGTACGAAGTTTTCCTTAGTTTGTCGCCTATTAGTCGTTTACTGTTATTTAGCCGTGATAGTTTTTCCTTTAAGCTCATTGTACATGCTACTGCCCTAAAATTTTTCACGTTTCTACAATCAACCGTTTAGCCGGGAGATGGTTTTTCTACATTTATAATAATTTTAAACCACCAATCCAACGATATCCCACAACATGGTGTAAGCATCCCTAATTTAGAGTAGGGGCAGTGCCAAAAAAAAAAAAATTAAAAGTTTTTCCTATCATTTTGTTGGTGAGATTAATATTAATATCTATGCCAAATATCAGCTGTCTAATACTTGTCATCTCTGTGCTAAGCCGCGGACAGACAGACGGACAGACATACAGACAGACGGACGCATTTCGAAATTATAAGGGTTCCTTGTTGACTGCGGAACCCTAAAAATGCTATCAGGATATTCTCACTTTACTTACTTAAAAGTGGTGATAAATATCAAGTTGTGTGCTCGCGGAAATTAGCATGGAGACTTGAATCGCACAAGACAATGTTTGCAATCTAAGTTAACTAGTTAAACACAAATGTTACGAACGGTAAATAACATTGTTTAAACACACCTACCAAAGATTATGGATGACAATACCATGGTTATCACACGTCAGAGTACCTATGATTATTCCTGAGATTTTTAGTCCTGCAATCACTTGAAATCCACAATCAGCGCTGGGCACGCGTTGTGATTATGCCCAAACTCTTTCTCTGGGAGAAGGACAAGGCACTGCAGTGTCATGGTCATATAAAGTATAAGCTGTTTATGCTAAGATAAGGGACTCATATAAAATAATGTACAGACATTGTTGGTGCTTAACTGCGTACTTTATTCGTTTTTTTACAGCTCCGGGACTTGGAACGAGAAATGAACGACGAATTTAATGACGTAGAGTATTACAGATCAATTAAAAACTTCGACAACGCCGTGGCTGCTAAACGTTAGAGATTTAGTTGGATTCAACCATCAGAATACCTATTGGAGACTAAAGGTGTTATAAAAAATACAATTCTAAAATACTCCTCAGAGGTAGTTTAAATAATTTGTGGGTACTTTTTCTTTACCACAGATTATTTTAAATTGCCTCTGGGTGTGTTTCGAGGATCGTGTTTTTGTAAGTTATGATTTAATTAATTTACGTATCTTACGATGATTTAAATAAATAAAAGTTACGTTGCAGTATAAGTTTGAAAATTCTACGTCCTTAAAGTTCATGAATCGTTTTTTTTTTACATTGTACACAGAAGCATTAATGGAATTGAATAAAAGTGAATTTTTTAATTACACTTTGATTATTTACTGTTATACTATTTTTAGATTAGATTAGATAAGAACACTTTATTGTACACACCAGAAAACCAAATACATGAAAAGGCGTACAAGTCTATGTTTTGCCGTATACAATTGGCGGTCTTATCTTAGATATTATTTATTCTTAGTTAATTGTGTAAATAGTTATTTAACTTACGAGGCATAAGCATAAGCAGCCTATATACGTGCCACTGTAGGGCACAGGCCTTCTCTCAGGGAGAGTGTACTTACGAGGAAATAAATCTATTTGACATGTAATTTCCCAATTGTGCATTTTCAATATTTTTTTGAGTCGAGTGATATCAACTTTACCAGAATTGGTAGCAGTCTTAAATCGCATAAATACACCAAAGGTGTACAACTCCTGCGTAGTTATGCAGAATACTGAAACATACTTAAAATAATACTAAACTATTATTTGTACGACCTTTGGAAGTGTTGAATATTGTTTAGCGCAGTTCGGACGGTCTACATAAAGAGTTATGTGTTTGCCTACTGCCTCAGTGTGAGTTCACCTTTATTGCATGCAACAGTCACTTGTTTGTACAAAATGTGTGTTTACCTCAGGAGTTTAATTTTAATGGCTTTTTTGGTACTAATGGTAAGTATAATAAGTGTATGTACAAGCTGCCATCTCTATAAATCAACAAAACAAACAAGCCATCTTCATAACAACATTAATATGGGTCCAATTATAAAATAAAGCTTAAATTTAACGCGCTTTTTGGACTTCAAAATGAGAAAGTTAGCGAATCAAAAACTTACGACGCATTTTGTTTAATGATTATTTGGGTGAATGAATGCACCGCAAATGTCTCTTAAACTTAAAATTCTTAAACTCTTAAAATTTCATTTTGAAAATGCTTGTTATTTAATGTTAAGTTAATAATAATAATAATACTTTATTCATTTATTTGCTTCTTACTAAGTAAGTTACAGAGTGAGCCTAATAATAACAGGTGATTTAAAAGGATGTTCTTAGATTTAAAAAAAAATGAATTATTAGTGGCCTACTGAGTTCGACCCGTAACGTGCGTAAGTGTAAGTGTAACTCTGGTCTCCTCACTAGGTTACCCTGTGTGGAGGAAACCAGTGAAACGGACTTAATAATTTTGGTTGAGAATTTAGAGTTCCGAGGATAAGAAGTAAATAAACAATAATAGCAAAGAGAAACAAAAACCACAAGATTAGAAGAAAATTAAGTTCCGCTATTAATTTTGTAAGTTATGGAACCATTAAAAATACTAGAACCTCTTAGTTGGCCTAGAAAAGCACACTTAATTGTAACGGAAGTTGGTCAAGTTAACGTTTTGATAATGAGGGCAGGGCAGGTCAGAGCGACTATCCAAACCTTGTGAAATTGGACGAATTGTATTAAAGCGGCCCCTCAACTGCTCCTTCCAATACAAACGTAGTTTGGTTTTAATTGACAAACGACATGCCGGAATTCAATGACAGTTCACCTTTTCTTGTGCCTTGGCACACATCGTCTCCACCATAATCACTTCACCACTACCGTATGAATGTTTAGAATTAGTTTATTTATTATTACTTTTTATTTTAAGCGAATTTTTTAGTTTTCTATTTAATTATTTGTAAGATTTTATGTGTGTTGTGGTATCTGAATAAACGTTTTTCAGTTTCAATTTAGAGAACAAATCAAGATTTTTCTCGTGCTTAAAACTGAGAATAACAGAATAAAAAAGAAATTATAGCCCCGTAAGACTTTCCATAGAAACCATTCTCAAGGCCATTATTTGTTTTTGACAAGTGTATTTCCAATTCTAAGCACTTTCAAATCTCGATTTGTTTGTGTCCTCTAAACGTTTTGGCAAAGTTTCATTGAGATCGAGCATGTCGTTTGTAATTAAAAACCAAACTGCGTTTGTCTGCGAATTGCTCCTTGACGCCCTTCAAGTGTCTTGATTATCTTCTCAGTCAGAAGCATTCGCCAAAAGAGACAGCGAATCCACGTCATCAACGGCCTCACCACTGTTCAACCTGACGAAAGTCCAACACCACGTGGACGAATTCCGGAGCTGTGTGGACAAGCACCTCGCTAGCGTCGTCGGGGACGTGCAAGGGGACCATTTACAGCCCGTGCTGAGCGTGATCGGGGACCAAGTGGATAGACTGGCTAAGGCGGTATGTGATCATTGTATTGTTAAATTTCTCTAGAAAGTAACTGAAAATGGCGGCATGTGACAGTTTCACCCTAAGCAAACTAGTAGATTTTTTTTGTTAGTGTTTGTCGTCCTTGAAACTGTCCGTGTTTCGTACTGTACTACGAGTTTTAAATTCTATTTTAATTTATTTTCTTACACACGTTGCATCTTGCAATGATTCGCGTATTTTAGTCGATAAAAGTTAATTCAGCCTGGTACCGATCCATGATCTAAACTGAATACTCGCTCTGGAGCCTTCCGGGCGATCGTCAGGCCCCTATCGGAGACGTGGGACACTTTACTATGGTGAAAATTCAAACGTGAGAGGAGTTACGCTCTATGTGTTTTTTCGTGCTTTATATTCAATCATTCAAAGTTGAAGACGTTAAATGTGTCAACGAGTTTCATTTCACCCTCTATGGACGTTGAAGAATAATTTGTGGTGCCTGGAAAAACTTTAAATCGCCTAACAAGAACTGACAAAGAGCGGCGAGCTCGCGTGCGCGGGAGTTGAAGGTGCGGAGACCGGTGAGTTGCCAGGCCCGTTGTGACGGACCAAGCTCCGTACAAGTGCTCACGATCGTTAATATCATGTTGAATTGTGTTCTGCACGAGAAGATTAAGGATGGAAGCTAAAATAAACCGAGAAATGATAATCGTATACTTATATAGGGATTGTAAAACATTTAAAGAGCGTATTATAGAATCCGATAAAGCGCCAAAACGTATTTGGTTCCCCAACATAAAATAAAGCTAGGTATATTTTGTTTGTATCATTTGTAAACATTTAAACAGTTCTTGTGAAATATTGCGTTGTCTTTTCTAGATTAAATATTTACGATAATTGAGATTAATTACAACGGCATCTATTTTGCGAGATGGTACAACTAATGAATTATGGATTGAAGAAAGTTTTTCACCTAAAACCTGTTACAATACATGACAGTTCATCGCTTTGTTCGTAGGTGACGCTACCGGTCTATACGCGTGGGTCTGAATTCATTCTCTAATAAAACAAAAACAAAAAAAAAGTGCATCCGAAAAGCTTTTGTTTTGTAGCATTTGTAAACATTTAAACAGTTCTTGTAAAATACTTATTGCGTTGTCTTTTGTAGATTAAATTATGCAACTGGTTTTAGGGATGGTTTACGATAATTGAGATTAATCACAATGACATCTCTCTTGCGAAATAGCATAACTAATAAATTTTGGATTGAAGAAAGTCTGTCACCTAAATCTAATACAGTACATGGCAGTTCATTATTTTGTTCATAGATGACGCTTTTTTAATTCATTCTCTAAAACAAAACAAAAAATTGCATCCGAAAAGCTCGGTCATTCAGGTACTAAATAAATAGGGAACTTAAATCATATAAAACTTTAACAAAACAACATAGACTCACGCCTGTGTCCCGGAGGGGTAGGCGAATGTCGGGGACTGCCACTTGTTGCGATTTTGACGGATCGCTGTCGCTTTCTCAACATTCATTGGTCGTTGCTTGCGCGCGCGCCGGTTTCGGGTGCTTTTGTCTTGCCCTTTGCTAATGCATCCCCTGTTTGGTCGAGGTGTGTCCGTATGGGTCATCCCTTGCCGGCCCTTCCACCCACATTTGTTCGATGGATTTGTTTCCTCCTCTCCACATGTCCAAACGAACTCAACATTCCTTTCTCAATTTTAGTCACTGCATCCTCTTTTAGTCCACAACGTTTTCTAGTCACACGGTTATGTGTCCGGTCATTCAAAGTAACACCAGACATACTTCTCAAGGACCTCATTTCTACTTAAAAACGTAGAATTTAGTTTTTCATTGAACTCTGAACGTTTTCTTAGAAACATTATTTTACGAGATGACTCATATATATTGATAAACGCTTCATATATTGTAGGCGTTGCGTTCATACGTTGGGGAGTGACGTCATGGTCTGAGGTCGAGTTGTATGCCGCGTTGTAGTGCCACGTGATTGTATTGACTTTTTGACTGTTTGTATCGTAGGGAGTGTATGGTCGCGGAAGAAAGAGATACCACGTTTGTTTGCCTTTGGACGTGTCCTCTCATACTTTATTAAAGTTTTTCTTAGTGCAAGTCCCCATTATCGAATATCTTCGCATAAGCTCTAGAGTTAGCTCCATCTAGGAGTGAGTAGCGTATCAGTATTAGTTCTTTGTTAATACGATATTAACCGTTTGAGTGGGGGGGCGCCACTGTTATTTCCGTCCGGTTGACGCCAACCAAATAAATCATTATAACGCTTCAAATCCCAATTGTAGATAAAGTAGAGTATGTTTAGATGAATATAGACTGAATTAAAGAGATGTTGTTCTATATACGAGATACGAAACTTTGTTATTAACAGAAACTAGTTTTTCGAAAACACCACCGCGTCATTCAAATGTGCGTTGAATAAATTGATAAAAGGATTGTAGAAAAATAAATCAATCGGGAAATATCGAGATAAATAAATAGAAACTTAATTGACAATATAATTGCAGACATTAAATATTAATTTATAAAATAGCATAATATTAAAGTTCTGAAATTGATTGAGAAGATAGTGGCGCGATGTGGTACGAGTTTGACGAACAAAAATAGAATTACCAATGTTGAAGTCCTTAAATTAATAGCAGTAAGGAATAAAATTCTTAGTTGGCGGGATTTCGTTATTGGTTTCGCGAGCGGGAGAAGTGGCATCATATTAGGAGGGGGCCGCGAGGTTATAAAAGCTGGGTTCGGGAACTATGGGGGCTTTTTCCGGGACAGAAAATTGAACAGTAAATACGTCTGCTGCGCTCGTAGGCAAATTCGCCATTTTGTGAATTTACTATTAGGGAGTTTCGTTTGTATTTAAATTCGAAAGTAGGAGAGTGGTTTTGGATTTGTAACCTAACATCACCTGTGGGCATTGCGTCCCAGACTATCAGCTCTGGTGTGAAGTTTCAGGTTCTGAATTACTTTCTTAGCTAGGGAATGAGATTTGAAAGTAAAGTGTAAGGTTAGAAGCGGCCTTCGATTCCTAAACCGTTTGTATATTTAGCTAGAAGTTTTCCGCGTAAAATAGGGTTTTCAGCCTTAGTAATTAGGGTAGCTCTCGCGAAATAAAAGTTTACTAATCCTTTTCCTCCACAGTACTACGTTTATGCGGAAGTAAATTTGTGCAAAGGAAAACTCACGGTGACAAAGGTATGCTATGGATAATCCGTGTGTCTAGCCTTTGTCAAATAACCAAGGCTCGGCGGGGGCACACGAGATGATCGATATCATTCTTGCGTCATAGCTTTCTGAGCCTTTGCAGTCATTTAATTCCACTTATTACTTTAGCTTAATTCCACTAGCTAGTGGTAATTGAGTTTCAGTATACAAACGTGTGAATTTAGAGCGAATTCACTTGGGAGCCTTAAGAAGTTTAAATTAATGGACTAAGGAACCCAAAATCTAGCTCTGCTTACTATGCTACGGCTGAATCTGAGTCTGCTTGGGTTGAAAGGTTTAAAGAATCCCTTCACCGGAGGCGTTCCCAATTTAATTTAATAATAAAAAAGTAATACTAACAATAATTTTGAATTGAGATAATTACATTAATTATCTTGTTTGAAGATTGGGATAAAATGCTTCTTGTGAATGCGGTGTTAGATCTTCTTCCGTTAGCATACGTGGTGTAGCAATTTTCCCCCTGCTTACCCTGAGTGACAGACGATTCTAGCCCTCTGGCACTTTGCACCCATAACATATTTATGTATTATATTCCGAATATTCTTACCTTGCGGGTGGTTACCGAACCCATAAAACCACCTGCGCATACACATCCTAGGCTACACACTCTGGCCGGCCAGAAAGTCTGAAAGCTAACTGAGTCAAGTTACCAAGTAATTTGAAACAGTCTGGTTTTCCGGAGTTAGGGAGGATAGAAGTAGGAAATAGCTGTGACTAGGGAGACACCTTAGGCACTCACGCATACACACGATTAAATGTAAATGGGGATTGTTTTGCTGAAACAATAATAATATTGATGGGTGGTTAAATAAATTAGCTTACGGGGTTGGGAAAACTTAGGCAGGCTCCCCCCTTTCTTTCAGGGTATCCAGTTGTATGATGAGAGTAAGTATTTCCCCAAGTCCCCACCATAACAATGCGGTCATTAGATGCGTTTAAGGTTCATTTAATAAAACTAAAATAAGTGAAATTGGTGCTTCCACAATGTTTTGTAGTGTAGTGATATTGTAATCAATATGTCGCAATAGGTTTAGTGTTCAATAAATCTGTTTCCAAACCCGTCTGTAAATGATAGCGTTAAGTAATTCTCTTATCAGTGATAAGTATCACCTACTCATAAGGATGCAGATGTAACCCCGCAAAATTCCGCGCCGCGCTAATGTAAACCTGCAAAACTCTGTTGGACTAAAAGATCGTGTTCGTTATTTAATTGTGCGAGTTTTGAATTAGTAGCTACTAAACTTACTGCTTATCTATGTCTCTGGTCCTTACCTTAAAACTAGACGTAAAGGTTGGTGCGTTTCATCCACACGGTGATAATTTCAAACTAAGGAATAGGTAAAACGAAACGAAAATATTAGCTCCGTAGGTACTTATCTTTTGACCTTCAGACGGGTCATTCCACTATTGCAGAGGTAGGAACAATTTATGTAGGTGCGTAGATACTTTTCCTTCCGACCGTTGTTTCTTTAGTATTATTGCATTGTAGGCGCAATATAGGGTGAATAATATATAGGGTGGTCAAAACTCGGATTATTGTTAGGAATTGAAAGACGTTATGGGACGTTAGGGAGTAGTTAAGAGCCACTATTTTTAAGTATATTGGCTTAATACTCTGCTTAATCTCATAGTTGCGTGAGCGCGGCTGGATTGTTTCAGTGTTGATAAGCTTCGATGAAGTCTTATTTCAACGTACTTTGTGCATTTGGTTATTACCTCTCTCACACTCTCGTCTGCCAATGCATTGTACTGCTGAACATCCCTTTGCCGTTTCTTGCGTTAATTGTGTGAAGCGTCTTGAGTCTTAAGATCTCTATACTTGCTTAAAGCTTTTATTATGTTTGACTTGTCCTTGAGTGGCATCTCATAGTTGCGTGAGCTCGGCTGGATTGTTTCAGTGTTGGTAAGCTTCGATGAAGTCTTATTTCAACGTACTTTGTGCATTTGGTTATTACCTCTTCCACACTCTCGTCTGCCAATGCATTGTACTGCTGAACATCCCTTTGCCGTTTCTTGCGTTAATTGTGTGAAGTGACTTGAGTCTTAATATGTCTATGCCTGCTCAAAGCTTTTATTGCTTTTACTATATTTATTTGTATGACTTATGTCTTTGGGTGACATTTCATGGTTGCGTGGGTTTGGCCGGACTGTTTCAGTGTTGGTAAGCTTCGATGAAGTCTTATTCCAACGTACTTTGTGCATTTGGTTTTTTACCTCTCTCACTCTCGTCTGCCAATGCATTGTACTGCTGAACGTCTCTTTGCCAATTCTTGCGTTAATCATGTATGTTTTCTTAAGGCATAGACTCGGAATAATGAATCATTGTATTCTTATTTCTAGTCAGTCATAGTTTTATTATTTATAAGTATATATTAACAGTATAACGTAGTGGTGGCCAATCCCCATCCACGGTAGATATAATTAGCACTATCGGCTAGTAGATAATTGAGTATTGCACTCTCTTCTTCTTATCCAATATTATCTACTTAGCTGGCTAATAATGTCTGCCTTAACCGGCCTTTGGTAGGGGACGTTATACTAAAACACTCACATGTGTAGTAGTATGACAAGTAGTTATTTCAAATATTTTGCTACTATAATCTTATTTTATTTACATGGAATTTATTTTATTTAACCTTTAATTTATTGTCTTCTAAACTTAACTTCTTTATTTAAATTTTCCTTCTTTATCCCAATCTTGTCTCGCTTCTGCTTATTTAATGTTGCTTTATTGCTATTTTAGTTTCTTCGAATCTTTCTAAAATTTACCTTTTCTAATAAACATTTGATTTGAACTGAATGTTCTTAGTTCCACTTTTATTATTTTAACGGATCTCTTACATGCACTCATTACTCAATCTCATATCCTAAAAGTTCTTGGGTTATTATTACGTTCACAATGAAGGGTCCTCACTAGACTAGACGATCACAGTTGGCCATTGGAGTGTTTTGCATCATAGCAACTTTTCTCCTTTACTATCGGGGTCATACGTTTAATATTCCGGGGTGGGGGGCCACAATATGGTGTGCCGTGACCATGATATTTTAATACGAGTTTGAGTAGTTTGTTTGTATGTTTTATGATGCAGAATATTCTTATTTTTAATTATTATCGTTGGCTTTATGCCACAATTTGATGTTCGTGAAATGGAAAGGTTTGAGATTGACGATGAGGGTGTGATTGAGATCCGTTACTTTTGCTTTCGCATAGATTTATGGATGTATGCACGGGTAAAAATAAATATTTAATTCGTGTATGGATCTATTTATCTAATTGTTTACGTGTAATCACGTTATTTTAACTAACGTTCCATAACTTCTTGGTAATTTCTATTCAAATTACGTTACTTTACAATAAACCTTTAGTTGATTCAGTGCTTTCGTGTCGGATTTTAATAATAGTCTGTAGAGGTTATACTGTTCGATCGTTTTTAAGTAGGTACGTTTAACAGTTTTTTATTCAGGGGGTTGTATCAAATTATGTTTTACGCCAGAAGTTGCTTTCATAGGTAAACTAAGGTTAATAATAATTCCAGTTTAATTAATTAAGAAAATAATTAGGGAATTATAAAAAAACGAATGTCATCAGGTTACATTAATTAGTCAAAGGTCTGCTTTATGGGGGGTTGTCAAAATATCGGTTTTCTTTTACGCGATTTAAAATTCTTAAATATTTTAATACTTGTTTTGCTTATTAATTAATAGTTATTATTGTGAAAGATTTTTGTTATTTTATTTTGTTGATGTAATTCATTTTAATTATTTTTATGCTGGGGTTTGATATCCTTCTTACTTTCGGTTTAGCATTCCATTACGCGGAAACTTGTCTTTTATTTGGGGGGTTGTGGGGTTGTAAAAGAAAAAAACGCAACATAATTAACAAAAGTTTTCTCGACGGGGGGTTGCTGTTATTACAGTATTGCTAGGAATTTAGTATTGCGTAATTCGGTAGTTTCGTATAGTGGTGGCGCAAATAAATTCAAGAATTCTAAATTATTCCATTAGACTCGAGATTAATTTTAATTTGCTAAAATATCAATATGTCAAATAAATTTAGTATGTTTTATTCACATCGATTCGTAAATTTCTTCAGACATAAAAAAAACTAATTCATTAAAAAAAAAAAAAAAAAAGAAAATTTTATTTTATTTTAGTAATCCGCGTACCTATAATAAATTATAAATAATAGAGAAAACAACACATTTTGTTTTATTTTAACAATCCGCGTACAGTAAACGATAAAAGTATATAATCGAATATTCTTAAACCAAACTTTGGATTTAAATGTACCTTACCATAATTTACGTCTTACCCAAATACTATTTTTAATAAAATACGGACGCGAGTTAATCTAATCGGGATTTACACTTGATTATTTAATTTTCGTCGTTGACTGTACTTCTTAAACCAGGTAATTGAAACGGTTTTGAAAGGTAATCTGGTAATTAAAATTGAGGTATTGTGTGCGGTAATCAAGGTAATTCGTGTGGTACTGTGTAAGGTAAAACAAATTTAATTTTAAAAATTTTACTTGCGTCTCATAACGTCTATCACTAGGTATATTTGCGATCGCGGGCTCTGGTTCAAATGATTTTATTCCTCATATTGGATGGGGTTGTCAAATTTATAATAAAATTAGTAGTTTATTTTGTATCGCGGTAATCAAAATCATATCTGCGAAGAGTTCATTCGCTAAATTCTCAGGCTTCATATATAAGTATGTAAGCAAGTAAGAGTAAGCTTGGAAATGATTCAATGAATGGAGAAGGAATTAGTTGGAGTATTTAGAAAGAGAATGAAAAGGGGCTTGAATGGAAGTTCTAGAGTTCGGTGAATCGGTTTTACGCAGATAACTTGTTTTATTTAGTTTCCGAATACAGCACACACCTCAAGCGGATACAAATACTTCTTTTGATTTTCATTTTAAATTAAGTTAAACTGTATTTGTATCCCGGACTCCACAAGAAGCTAAGAACTAGTTTCGGCAACTGAGCAGGCTCCAGAAGCGAAGATGTTGTCGATTGGAGATTTTCATTGATTAATATCGTTTGTTTGATAGCTTCCCGTAGTGATTTCGCAGCTGATTGTTATTTGAGGCTATTGTAAGGGTCGGTTCTACTACCGGTGCACGTTTGCTCTTGGGGAGGCCTCCCCTTTGGAGTTTAAGCGAGTGTATCTGGTACTTAGCAGTCGGTGCCTTCGGGCTGTTCTGCCTCACAACCAGGATCCCTTTATCAAGGTCTTAAATGATAGGCTGTGTTAAAAGCTGCTAAGCGATCCGAATTAAACGGTGTCGATTGAAATTTCACATAGGCAATTATCCGAAGAGTCTGGTTGAAAAACACAACTCACTCATTTCGTCATTTCTGGAAAATAGTGAAACAAGTAATTAATAACTTATGTACCTAGCAAGACCACTCTCGTGATCACTTATGTTTTATTGAAAATTTGATAACGACAGGTCTTATCCAAATTTTGGGGGTTGATTGTGACGGACCAAGCTCCGTACAAGTGCTCACGATCGTTAATATCATGTTGAATTGTGTTCTGCACGAGAAGATTAAGGATGGAAGCTAAAATAAACCGAGAAATGATAATCGTATACTTATATAGGGATTGTAAAACATTTAAAGAGCGTATTATAGAATCCGATAAAGCGCCAAAACGTATTTGGTTCCCCAACATAAAATAAAGCTAGGTATATTTTGTTTGTATCATTTGTAAACATTTAAACAGTTCTTGTGAAATATTGCGTTGTCTTTTCTAGATTAAATATTTACGATAATTGAGATTAATTACAACGGCATCTATTTTGCGAGATGGTACAACTAATGAATTATGGATTGAAGAAAGTTTTTCACCTAAAACCTGTTACAATACATGACAGTTCATCGCTTTGTTCGTAGGTGACGCTACCGGTCTATACGCGTGGGTCTGAATTCATTCTCTAATAAAACAAAAACAAAAAAAAAGTGCATCCGAAAAGCTTTTGTTTTGTAGCATTTGTAAACATTTAAACAGTTCTTGTAAAATACTTATTGCGTTGTCTTTTGTAGATTAAATTATGCAACTGGTTTTAGGGATGGTTTACGATAATTGAGATTAATCACAATGACATCTCTCTTGCGAAATAGCATAACTAATAAATTTTGGATTGAAGAAAGTCTGTCACCTAAATCTAATACAGTACATGGCAGTTCATTATTTTGTTCATAGATGACGCTTTTTTAATTCATTCTCTAAAACAAAACAAAAAATTGCATCCGAAAAGCTCGGTCATTCAGGTACTAAATAAATAGGGAACTTAAATCATATAAAACTTTAACAAAACAACATAGACTCACGCCTGTGTCCCGGAGGGGTAGGCGAATGTCGGGGACTGCCACTTGTTGCGATTTTGACGGATCGCTGTCGCTTTCTCAACATTCATTGGTCGTTGCTTGCGCGCGCGCCGGTTTCGGGTGCTTTTGTCTTGCCCTTTGCTAATGCATCCCCTGTTTGGTCGAGGTGTGTCCGTATGGGTCATCCCTTGCCGGCCCTTCCACCCACATTTGTTCGATGGATTTGTTTCCTCCTCTCCACATGTCCAAACGAACTCAACATTCCTTTCTCAATTTTAGTCACTGCATCCTCTTTTAGTCCACAACGTTTTCTAGTCACACGGTTATGTGTCCGGTCATTCAAAGTAACACCAGACATACTTCTCAAGGACCTCATTTCTACTTAAAAACGTAGAATTTAGTTTTTCATTGAACTCTGAACGTTTTCTTAGAAACATTATTTTACGAGATGACTCATATATATTGATAAACGCTTCATATATTGTAGGCGTTGCGTTCATACGTTGGGGAGTGACGTCATGGTCTGAGGTCGAGTTGTATGCCGCGTTGTAGTGCCACGTGATTGTATTGACTTTTTGACTGTTTGTATCGTAGGGAGTGTATGGTCGCGGAAGAAAGAGATACCACGTTTGTTTGCCTTTGGACGTGTCCTCTCATACTTTATTAAAGTTTTTCTTAGTGCAAGTCCCCATTATCGAATATCTTCGCATAAGCTCTAGAGTTAGCTCCATCTAGGAGTGAGTAGCGTATCAGTATTAGTTCTTTGTTAATACGATATTAACCGTTTGAGTGGGGGGGCGCCACTGTTATTTCCGTCCGGTTGACGCCAACCAAATAAATCATTATAACGCTTCAAATCCCAATTGTAGATAAAGTAGAGTATGTTTAGATGAATATAGACTGAATTAAAGAGATGTTGTTCTATATACGAGATACGAAACTTTGTTATTAACAGAAACTAGTTTTTCGAAAACACCACCGCGTCATTCAAATGTGCGTTGAATAAATTGATAAAAGGATTGTAGAAAAATAAATCAATCGGGAAATATCGAGATAAATAAATAGAAACTTAATTGACAATATAATTGCAGACATTAAATATTAATTTATAAAATAGCATAATATTAAAGTTCTGAAATTGATTGAGAAGATAGTGGCGCGATGTGGTACGAGTTTGACGAACAAAAATAGAATTACCAATGTTGAAGTCCTTAAATTAATAGCAGTAAGGAATAAAATTCTTAGTTGGCGGGATTTCGTTATTGGTTTCGCGAGCGGGAGAAGTGGCATCATATTAGGAGGGGGCCGCGAGGTTATAAAAGCTGGGTTCGGGAACTATGGGGGCTTTTTCCGGGACAGAAAATTGAACAGTAAATACGTCTGCTGCGCTCGTAGGCAAATTCGCCATTTTGTGAATTTACTATTAGGGAGTTTCGTTTGTATTTAAATTCGAAAGTAGGAGAGTGGTTTTGGATTTGTAACCTAACATCACCTGTGGGCATTGCGTCCCAGACTATCAGCTCTGGTGTGAAGTTTCAGGTTCTGAATTACTTTCTTAGCTAGGGAATGAGATTTGAAAGTAAAGTGTAAGGTTAGAAGCGGCCTTCGATTCCTAAACCGTTTGTATATTTAGCTAGAAGTTTTCCGCGTAAAATAGGGTTTTCAGCCTTAGTAATTAGGGTAGCTCTCGCGAAATAAAAGTTTACTAATCCTTTTCCTCCACAGTACTACGTTTATGCGGAAGTAAATTTGTGCAAAGGAAAACTCACGGTGACAAAGGTATGCTATGGATAATCCGTGTGTCTAGCCTTTGTCAAATAACCAAGGCTCGGCGGGGGCACACGAGATGATCGATATCATTCTTGCGTCATAGCTTTCTGAGCCTTTGCAGTCATTTAATTCCACTTATTACTTTAGCTTAATTCCACTAGCTAGTGGTAATTGAGTTTCAGTATACAAACGTGTGAATTTAGAGCGAATTCACTTGGGAGCCTTAAGAAGTTTAAATTAATGGACTAAGGAACCCAAAATCTAGCTCTGCTTACTATGCTACGGCTGAATCTGAGTCTGCTTGGGTTGAAAGGTTTAAAGAATCCCTTCACCGGAGGCGTTCCCAATTTAATTTAATAATAAAAAAGTAATACTAACAATAATTTTGAATTGAGATAATTACATTAATTATCTTGTTTAAAGATTGGGATAAAATGCTTCTTGTGAATGCGGTGTTAGATCTTCTTCCGTTAGCATACGTGGTGTAGCAATTTTCCCCCTGCTTACCCTGAGTGACAGACGATTCTAGCCCTCTGGCACTTTGCACCCATAACATATTTATGTATTATATTCCGAATATTCTTACCTTGCGGGTGGTTACCGAACCCATAAAACCACCTGCGCATACACATCCTAGGCTACACACTCTGGCCGGCCAGAAAGTCTGAAAGCTAACTGAGTCAAGTTACCAAGTAATTTGAAACAGTCTGGTTTTCCGGAGTTAGGGAGGATAGAAGTAGGAAATAGCTGTGACTAGGGAGACACCTTAGGCACTCACGCATACACACGATTAAATGTAAATGGGGATTGTTTTGCTGAAACAATAATAATATTGATGGGTGGTTAAATAAATTAGCTTACGGGGTTGGGAAAACTTAGGCAGGCTCCCCCCTTTCTTTCAGGGTATCCAGTTGTATGATGAGAGTAAGTATTTCCCCAAGTCCCCACCATAACAATGCGGTCATTAGATGCGTTTAAGGTTCATTTAATAAAACTAAAATAAGTGAAATTGGTGCTTCCACAATGTTTTGTAGTGTAGTGATATTGTAATCAATATGTCGCAATAGGTTTAGTGTTCAATAAATCTGTTTCCAAACCCGTCTGTAAATGATAGCGTTAAGTAATTCTCTTATCAGTGATAAGTATCACCTACTCATAAGGATGCAGATGTAACCCCGCAAAATTCCGCGCCGCGCTAATGTAAACCTGCAAAACTCTGTTGGACTAAAAGATCGTGTTCGTTATTTAATTGTGCGAGTTTTGAATTAGTAGCTACTAAACTTACTGCTTATCTATGTCTCTGGTCCTTACCTTAAAACTAGACGTAAAGGTTGGTGCGTTTCATCCACACGGTGATAATTTCAAACTAAGGAATAGGTAAAACGAAACGAAAATATTAGCTCCGTAGGTACTTATCTTTTGACCTTCAGACGGGTCATTCCACTATTGCAGAGGTAGGAACAATTTATGTAGGTGCGTAGATACTTTTCCTTCCGACCGTTGTTTCTTTAGTATTATTGCATTGTAGGCGCAATATAGGGTGAATAATATATAGGGTGGTCAAAACTCGGATTATTGTTAGGAATTGAAAGACGTTATGGGACGTTAGGGAGTAGTTAAGAGCCACTATTTTTAAGTATATTGGCTTAATACTCTGCTTAATCTCATAGTTGCGTGAGCGCGGCTGGATTGTTTCAGTGTTGATAAGCTTCGATGAAGTCTTATTTCAACGTACTTTGTGCATTTGGTTATTACCTCTCTCACACTCTCGTCTGCCAATGCATTGTACTGCTGAACATCCCTTTGCCGTTTCTTGCGTTAATTGTGTGAAGCGTCTTGAGTCTTAAGATCTCTATACTTGCTTAAAGCTTTTATTATGTTTGACTTGTCCTTGAGTGGCATCTCATAGTTGCGTGAGCTCGGCTGGATTGTTTCAGTGTTGGTAAGCTTCGATGAAGTCTTATTTCAACGTACTTTGTGCATTTGGTTATTACCTCTTCCACACTCTCGTCTGCCAATGCATTGTACTGCTGAACATCCCTTTGCCGTTTCTTGCGTTAATTGTGTGAAGTGACTTGAGTCTTAATATGTCTATGCCTGCTCAAAGCTTTTATTGCTTTTACTATATTTATTTGTATGACTTATGTCTTTGGGTGACATTTCATGGTTGCGTGGGTTTGGCCGGACTGTTTCAGTGTTGGTAAGCTTCGATGAAGTCTTATTCCAACGTACTTTGTGCATTTGGTTTTTTACCTCTCTCACTCTCGTCTGCCAATGCATTGTACTGCTGAACGTCTCTTTGCCAATTCTTGCGTTAATCATGTATGTTTTCTTAAGGCATAGACTCGGAATAATGAATCATTGTATTCTTATTTCTAGTCAGTCATAGTTTTATTATTTATAAGTATATATTAACAGTATAACGTAGTGGTGGCCAATCCCCATCCACGGTAGATATAATTAGCACTATCGGCTAGTAGATAATTGAGTATTGCACTCTCTTCTTCTTATCCAATATTATCTACTTAGCTGGCTAATAATGTCTGCCTTAACCGGCCTTTGGTAGGGGACGTTATACTAAAACACTCACATGTGTAGTAGTATGACAAGTAGTTATTTCAAATATTTTGCTACTATAATCTTATTTTATTTACATGGAATTTATTTTATTTAACCTTTAATTTATTGTCTTCTAAACTTAACTTCTTTATTTAAATTTTCCTTCTTTATCCCAATCTTGTCTCGCTTCTGCTTATTTAATGTTGCTTTATTGCTATTTTAGTTTCTTCGAATCTTTCTAAAATTTACCTTTTCTAATAAACATTTGATTTGAACTGAATGTTCTTAGTTCCACTTTTATTATTTTAACGGATCTCTTACATGCACTCATTACTCAATCTCATATCCTAAAAGTTCTTGGGTTATTATTACGTTCACAATGAAGGGTCCTCACTAGACTAGACGATCACAGTTGGCCATTGGAGTGTTTTGCATCATAGTACTTTTCTCTTTACTATCCGGGGGTCATGCGTTTAATATTCCGGGGGTTGGGGGGTACACCGTACAAATTATCTTTAACAGTCCTTAACTTGAAATATGCTTTAAACTTTAAGAAGGTATAATTGGAAATAGACAGCAAAAGAGAATGATCAATTTACTATAGGAGTTAGTCTATTTTTGCGTCTTCTTGCGCATTGATGAAACCGACGTTAATCTATAAGAAATTAGCTTTGGATTACGCAGGAAAAATACTATGAAAATATTAGATGGGAGTTTCGAGAAATCTTAATTTTGAGCCCATGTTTTGAGGTTATGACAACTTTGGTGCTTTCGTGTTATTTTGGGTTGGTATTGGCACCATTGTCATTATTAGGTAGGTATGGTTAGTTAGTGCTAAGTAATAATTCTGTATAAAATACAAAATATATATGACTATATCGCTGCAAAAAGTCGCAGTGCTTAAGGAGCCTAATGGGGGACAAAGAGATAATTTCTGATAAATAAGCACAAACAGTCTTAGGTCCTGCGCACAATTGAGACAAGACTATCCTAAGCCCACAATGGCGGTTTATTTTAGTTATTTATTCAACATATTGTTCATACATCATCATCATCATCATCATCATCATTTCAGCCATTGGACGTTCACTGCTTGACAAAAGTCTCCCCCAACGATTTCCAGAAGGGCCGGTTGGATTGTTCATACACACGGTCATTTTAACAATAAACTACACTAATTAAACAGTATAGAATCCACTGGAATCAATTTGCAAAAATAAAAGCGTAATAAAACCGCTCGTATGAATTCCCGTCAAAAACTCCCCGTTTGCAGTTTGCACTTTCGCATTTTATGTATGTACACGATTTGCGATTTTTGCAATAATGTAATCTAATCTGTGTTGTAATCTGTATTGACTGACTGAAGTTTTTTAGTTATACAATCAATACAGATATTTTTTAATTATTACTTTTAAACCCCTAATTCTTTTAATTTATCAAATAGAACTATGAAATCATTTTTCAAAAGAAACATTTTGAGGTATAATTGCTTAAAGCGCAACATAAACTGTTTTTGATCATTCTCCTTTAAACAAAAAATGTATAAATACGCCAAATGAAAGAAAATTTTGCAAGTAAGGGCGCTTATACACGGCGACACGTGAGCCAACTGCACCCATCGACACTACGGCAGTGACCCATATGTCAGCGCCGAATATCAGACGCACGTCTACCCCGGCCTCAGTCTGGGTGTATTTTCATGTTTGTGACGAACTACACCAGAACATCACTAAATTAGCCTGGGACTACTTTTACGCTATTTTATGAAACATACTAATATTACTAAAGTATGGGCCCCATTAGACCTTATTTACTGCTGCCCATTGAAGAGTTCCGTTCTCCATCTCTGAAAGTCTTCATTAGATCTTCACCAAATTACCAAAGATCTAATTGGACGTTATATCTATTCGAACAAAAAAAGAAATGTCGAAATCGGTAAACATTTGACGGAGTTATGCGTGAACATAACAAAAAAAAAAAATATGCGCGTCGAATTAATAACCTCCTCCCTTTTTGAAGTCGGTTAAAAAGAAGTGCTCAGGGCTCTCACACATAAATGCTATACGACGTCGCGTCGTGCTTTAACGCCCTAATTTGACTTAAATTGGAGCGAAATTTTGAACCAATATGGAGCTCTGAGTTGAATAAGTCACGATTAGTTATGAGTTGACTAGATATCGCGATTAGTTATACTAATTTAAGCCAAATTAAAGCAAAATTAACGCGTCGTAGCACGACGTGACGTCGTATCGTGTTTATGTATTTGGGTTCATCTATTTAACTATTATGCGAATTAATTCGCAAGTTCTTGCGATGCGTCGCGCGAGATCGCAGACTTTTACGATGCGACGTCGCATCGTATCGTGTTTATGTTTGAGAGCCCTCATTTCTGTTATAGCTACGAAGATACAGGAAAAAGAAACAGAGAAGCATTTGGGTTCATCTATTTAACTATTATGCGAATTAATTCGCAAGTTCTTGCGATGCGTCGCGCGAGATCGCAGACTTTTACGATGCGACGTCGCATCGTATCGTGTTTATGTGTGAGAGCCCTCATTTCTGTTATAGCTACGAAGATACAGGAAAAAGAAACAGAGAAGCATTTGGGTTCATCTATTTAATTATTATGCGAATTAATTCGCAAGTTCTTGCGATGCGTTGCGCGAGATCGCAGACTTTTACGATGTGACGTCGCATCGCAGTTTTGTGTACGGGCCCTATTAATGGTATGGTCATACGAATATGCTGGAAATTGTTTTAACAGTAGCGCAAGACTTCATACGAGCATTCTACAATAACCTTTGATAATCTAATATATTAAAATTTCGTGTGTTTGTTATCGGACTCCTCCGAAACGGCTTCATCGATTTTTTGAATTGTTTTGTTTATGTTTGGAAGGTCTAAGAATAGGTCACAAGCTATAATTAATTTGGCACAACAACGTTTGCCAGGGCATCTAGTATGTATAACATTTTGTAAATTAGGCAATGATTATTATTATTATACTTTATTGCACACGAAACGTTTAACAGGACATTACATAAGAAATAACATGTACAAAGGCGAGCTTGTCTCTGTAAGAGATTTCTTCCAGCAAACCTTGGAGAGTCGGAGAAGCAGTAAAAAACGGGTCTTTATAAGTGCACGAAATAAACTACAAAGTCCTGAATAACCTACTCACACCAAAAACAAATAAACTGCATAAACTAAATGACGGACAAAATAAACACATTAATATATAGTATAGTTAATAATACATAAATAGCTCTAAGTTATGAATTTATGATAGAGACAGATAATGGTTTTTCAACCGCTTAATTATTAATTTCTTGGGGCTTGAGATTATTCAGCTATGCAATAATGTTAACGAACTGATTCTTCAATCACAGAAATCAAACAGTATTTTCCTCTGTCGTCAACCATCATGGTAGGTACAGACCAAAGCGAGCGAATAAAACAAAACGAATGGTCTAGTGCGCCAATCACGATTGGTCGATGGGGCCATCGACCAATCTGTTCCATAGAGCTACAATTCATGTGTACTATTACAATTCGTTGCATATTGTAAATTCGACCATTCTACAGATTAACGAATAGGAAATCTCGACCGTACATTAAATTGTCATAATAAACTTTGAATTGTAGTTTTATGAAATAGGCTCCGGATCGGCACATGCTCATTCACTTCGTTTCGGTTTTAGATAGCGCTGACAAAAAAAAACTGGAGCTGCTATATTTGCATATAGCAAATGTTCCAATTGCATATATGGCAGCTTGTCATAATATTCGTCAAAGTATGTGGTACCGCTTTTTGATGGATTTGACCGAAAATTATGATCATCATAAAAACTAAGTTAAAATACCTAAGTCTACTGTTTTCTTTGTTTCAGTGGGACGTATTGACTGCGCCGAAATCAACCCCCTCGCCCGACGATGATGATGACTAATGATGGCGGATTCAAAAGAAATAGTTTCGTAATAACATACAAATAAAGATGATATTCACTGCGATCTTTTTACCAGAGTTTTGATTATCTCAATTTATCGTCTAGATATTAGTTTTTTTATATCCTGTATTTTGGGCACATTTTTTACTGAATATAACATTTTGGTATTTTAAATTTGGATCAATTTTATGCTCTTATTAAATCCCTTACTAAATCATCATTTGACTATAGATTAAACAGAATTTTATATTCAAATCAAGTTTCAGTTTTTACATCGTGAAATGTAAACGCATTATGTTCATGAACTGTCAAACTTAAATAATTAAAATAGATTACTTGGCCAGATACATCCTCTTTCATGACGCTACAAGACTCTAATTCTATATCGCTTTGCGAATACTCCATTTTTTTTGAGACTTGACATCTGATAAATTACAAAATATCAAAGATGCAAACAATTCTCGAAATGGGCATGTTGGATTTACTTCCATCAATCTTTCCCAGTGAATGTCTATCTCAATTTAGTTCAAAAAAGTTGGTAATAAACTTGTTATGTATTTGTAAAAAAATCTGACGGAAAAACACAATCCCTCTTTCCTTCCCGCCATAATACTTTCCGAGTCAGCTTTATTAAACGTCGGACCGATAATATCAGGAAGGGATCCACTATAGCTGTGCTCAAGAGAACCGAGAACAAACTAACAACTCAAAGAAGATCAACTTTTGCTGTGGCTGCGAGAATTGGGTATTTGACAAAATATCAATTGAGTTACTTTAAAAAAAAATGTATTAAAATACTGGCTTATGACGTCACATTTCAGAGCACTCTTTTTATGTTTCATCTATTAAAAAATTGTAATAACTAGTAATTGACTAAAAGAGATACATTTTCCGAGATATTTGGTAATTTTTGTTTTAATCGAGCATATGAAATAATTTATTGTTGATCGTGTCAAATACCGTATTATATGTTTTTCGCCGAAGTGTGAAAGCGTGTCAAAGCGTGTTTTGGAGCGTTCTAGCTCCGAAATAAAATAATATATTAGAAAAACCAAATAATACAAATGAATTTATGTCGATGTCTATGAAGCAGCGGTGGTAGCCTAGTGGGTAGAACATTGGACTCGGAAGTGAGAGACCCAGGTTTGATGCCCAGTGCGGACATGTACCTTTTTTCTAAGTTAACGTGGAGGAAAATATCGTGAGGAAACCTGAGTGTCTCTGAGCTATTCACATACCTCAGCGTTTGAAATCGCCAATCCGCGGTGGGCACGCGTGGTGATTAAGGGCGAGATAAATAGTCGATTCTAAGAACGAGTCTTAGCGAAAGCACTTGCTTAAGAATCGATTTGTCTATCATAGACAGTACTTTGGCACTGCCTAAGTCGCGAAACTCGGACTTATTCTTAGCCGAGACTGAGTACGCTATATTCGATACTTGGCACGTTCTTAGAACACAATAGTATTCTGTGACAACTGTTAAGTTGTTAACTTCTTGCAGATGTGTTCTGTGATTGTCACGAAAACTTTGGAAAACTAAAGTTTGTGTGTTAGGTATTTATTTATTGTTTTCGTTGATACAATAAATAAATAATTATACAATGGATAATGAGTTCGAAAATTTACTGGGATTCTTTAGAGAAGTTGATAATCTTCCTCAGGAATCTAATGTTGATTTACCCCGTTTCCCAAAATGTTACCTGAGATGTAATTAAGCCGTTGGATTTTGTTCTGGCTTTACTTTGTATGGGAAAGTTTCTATTACATTTCTTAAACTGCTAAATTCTTTATTCACGGCAGTGTGTGGGTCAAGAAATTTCAGGTCTCGAAAAAAATATGTTCGAAAGGCAAACGTGATTTCAATTATGCTCAAAATTAATGTTCGTGGAGACGATCGCTACGGTGCTGCCATAACCTTTATCCAAAATATACTACGATATAAGAAAAAGACAATAAAATGTACCGAAAAAGTATTAAAATACTGAATCTGGTCACACTGGTCAGCCATCACAGACAATTTTTGACCTAAATTGACCGAACGAAAAGAAATTCACAGATACAATTAAAAAAAGTAAATTGACAAGTTCTTAGCATTGGCTTAAGAACAAGCTAAGCTAAGCAAACGTGTAAGATATGTCTATTTTAGAAACACACAGATACTTAGCTAAGTTAACCTGAAGTAATGCTTAGGGAAGCATTAGTACGGACTTAGGCTAAGCAACGACTATTTATCTCGCCCTAAGTGTCTCTCCCCGCGAGAAGGCCTGTGCCCTACAGTGGGGCGTATATAGGCCGCTTATGTTACGGCACGTGACATCAAAGAAATATTTCTGAACTCAGAATCTAAAGAACAGAAGAACATGTCTGGTAGGAAGTCATACAAGTGGTATATTTCTGCTCTATTCCGATATTGACGAACGAGACGAACTACTTAGTAAACAGTCTATGTTTGAAATTAAACTTGCAATGGACGTCCTTTACACGCGATGGTGCCAAAAATAGATATTCTAGATGGACACACTTCGACCAAATAGCGTATGTATTAGCGAAGGGCGAGATAATAAGTACCCGAAACCGGCGTGCAGGCATGCAGCGACTAATGAATGTTGATGAAGCAAAAGGTTTGTCAGGATCGTGGCAAGTGGCAACCCTGGTGTCTGTTTACCCCTCCGGTATTCAGACGTGAGATTATGTACGTATGTGTGGATGGTGCCATAAAACCTCCTCAACAGTCCGGCTGCTGATGTTTGTCCTCGTCCGCTTCTCAAATATTCACCCAATTGTTGGATGTATGCTGTGTGTTGGTATGGAAATGTTTAATCGTTCAATTGGCGTTGAGAGACTGCTTTATTACATGTATATGTTATAGGCAATGTGTATAATCCGGCATTGTATAGAATGCCTAGGCATTGTATAAAATGCCCGAAGCGCATCAGGCAATGTGTATAATGAACGACCACGGGAAGGAGGCGAGTGCGCGGCGTGCGGGACTACCCCGTAAACAAGTTGCAACTCGTTCGTTGTGTTAGTACGCAGCACTCCTTTGTTTTATGCAGACGTATTTTTTTAGTTTATGCATTGGTTCTAAACTGAGAGTGTGATCATTCATTATTTGTGTGATTATTGAATGGAAAACAGCTACTGATCAGCGGTACTTACTAATGAAAGAAAGTTTTTACTTAGAATTTCGTACTAACAGAGAGAATCGAGTGTTTATTGATGAATTTGAATTTTGTGTATCATGATCAAATTTCCATAATCAAGTGGTAAGAAATGAACAGGACGACTTTCTGCAGCAATTTTTTGGTACGGTCAAGTGCACATAGACCTTTACACTTGCCATTCGATTTTGTACTACTATCGCACAAGATAAGAGAGGTGGAAATGTCAAAATGTAAAGCTCTACGTGCACTTGACTGTACGTTGTAAATGTAAATGTTTATCCGAAGGGAACTGCTATGTGAGAATCGCTGTCTACGTAAAAAAACACGTTACATACATTACCTATGCGTCAACCGGCATTCTATACAATGCCTAGGTATTCCATACATTTCCTAGGTAAAGTGTAAAATAGTTTGAACATTCAATATCATTTCACACATTGCCTGGACGACCCCGGCATTCTATACAATACCTAGGAAATGTATAAAATGCCTGCATTATACACATTGCCTATCTATAACATATATATTACAGGGATGGTGAACCCTAGTGGGATTAAGTGCGATTTTTATTAAAAAAATACAAATGTGGCCATGACGTGCTAATTTGTTCTAGAAGCCAACAGGTTTTTTCAGACAACTATGTGAAAGGAATTAAATTCCACGTTTCCATTATTTAGGTAGGTACTGTCACTCATAACTATTTTATCTTTAGTCCTTCCATTTCCTTTCCTTATTTCGATAATTATTTGATTTCATACTGAATTCAATAAAATTTCGACAAGTTCACATAAGCGAAATCATCGGCGTGCCCGAATTATTATATTCCGTGGCATCAATGGCACGCGTTCCATTGGTTCGCCATCGCTGTTATACATATTAACATCTGCACACCGCATCGAGCATTTTAACCTCCTAAGTCCTGACCTTGTGTTCTGTGGTCCTGACCTTAAAAATAACAATCTAAATCCTTTGTTATTTTCAAGGCCAGGACTGAGGAGGTTAAGGTACTTAAAACCATTTTTAATTTTTTTAATTTTTTTGTTTGGTGTACAAAACAGATCACAACCATTACACGATATAAAAGTAATAATATGACATGAACACTAAGTTGTAGTCTAAAGCATGCACACACAACATTGCCACATGTAAATTTGATTATCTGAATAAAGTAAATTTTAGGGATAAGCATTTTTTATGAAACCATACAACTCGATGAAGTCAGGATTTTGGCTGAGCATCTCTTAAATTTAGCATTAATTGTCAAATTTTAGCCTCACATTTTAGCACCACAGCTAACGCCAATCGCACCACTATTATATCTGCGCTGGCCTAGCCACTCTATCGTGACATTATGTAAGTACGAACTTCCGCCAAATCCCGTTAATGTAGCCCCTAGGGTAAAAAGAAGAGAACTTTACAGTAAGACTTTGCAGAGTGGACCTTCGCTCTTTAGCCAATAAGTCGCTGAAATCCTTTTATTTATAAACATTCGAAACAACAAAGGATGTCTTGAGCAAACACTTGAAGTCGGACTTTGGCTGAAACAATTTCGACCCTGCTCCCAGCCTTTATGCTTGAGACGTTTCCAGGGCTGTATGGAGCGTTAACCCACTGGGGTCAAATTTCGGGATTATTTGTGCTGGAAAATAAAAGTTACCTACATAAAAGTACAAGTCGAGCAGGGCGCGCGCCCTGTGCGTTCTGACAAACGTTACAAAATTGACATTGGAGTTGCAATTAATGATTTTCTCTACATTCCATCTGCAAATAGAAGTTTGTAATCACATTTTGGGGCAGTAGCACAACAATGAATTTAAAGTTAAAACTGCCACGGCTAAGTCGTTAACGAGTAATAGGCGAATAACTTATAAAAAGGAAACTTCGTACAAATACCACGGAAAATGACTTAGATTAAATTGTTAGAGTTCTGTAAGTCAGGTAAAAAGCCCTCCTACGAAAACCTACACTGCACTTGGCCCTACACGTACTTGGGCGGTTTTTTGTGGAATGTAATTATAATGGTCTTCTATATTTCCCAACTGGAAAGTTTTGTAATAGAAAAAAAATTACATTTTAATTGTATGATTTTATATCATCGAACGATTATTTCCTATCACTTGTGTTGTTGTGTGAAAAATATGCAAATATGCACCAGCGATTTCAAAGCGATGCGATTGCGCAGCGAGCTCGCCGCAATAGCGCGAGGAGCACGCCGCGACGACGCCATTTTGTACAATCACGTTCGACAGTCCGAACGCCCCACTTGAGTCATATCAAAGATACGTGTGTAAGCGGACGTAGCATCATTTAGAGGTACAATCGTTGTTGATACAATGGATACAAAGTTTTTTATAACTAAAATTCAATATCATCCCGTTATACGGGATACATAGTAGTCGCTCTCTCCCAGTTTATTACTTGATAATGAATCCTCCCAGATAATGAATCCTCTCTTCAGATTTTTCTACTGTCTCCAAAACGTGGCGAGCACGCCGCGAGCTAAAGCTCACCGTGACGGCGCTGCGCAATCGCGGCGAGCTCGCTGCGTGATCACATCGCTTTCAAATCGCTAGTGTGATAGGGTTGTTGTTTGACATTAATTTATTTTTGCAATTTTTTTGGGGTAGTGAGAAATTTGTCCTTGGAACTGCCGGAGTAGTTCGTAAGATCGAATTATCATCATCATCATCATCATCAGCGATTTGACGCCCACTGCAGAAAGTAGGCCTCCTTCGTGGTTTTCATAGCCATGAGGGGCTGTGCCATAATCGCCACGCTTGGCAGGCGGGTTGGCGATCGCAGTATGCGGTTGGAATCTCAGGAAGATGCTGCTGCCCGTCTCCTGGTAATTGATTTCCTTAGTCGCCTCTACGACATCCACGGAAGAAAATGGAGTGACGCTATTCTGAAACCGGCGCCACACGGCTCAAATACTTTCAAAGAAAGATCAAATACTTTTTAAAAATTGTAGATTATTTTATTTAATAGACACTGCCAACAGACGTGAGGTTAAACAACACTACAGACTCATTATAGAACTTAGAATCTAACCTAACACTTAATTACAGGCGTGCAAAAACTCTCTTGACTAACAGTTACTTAGAAATCTAATGATTAAGTAGCTGGTTTAATACTAAGGTGAGATCCGATAGTGACTTATCACATTTTTTTTTAAATTAAATACAAATAATCTAAAGTAAAAAACAGCAAATAAAAAAGAAAACAGAAATCAATTAAAAAGTCAAAACAGAAGCAACACATTCGATTTTCATCATCATCGTCATCATCATCAGCCATATGGCGCCCACTGCAGGACATAGGCCTCCCTCATGGTTTTCATAACCATGAGGGGTTTTGCCGTAATCGCCATCGATTTTCATACTACTAATAAATTTATCATTGTAAACGTTCAACTGGATATTATGGACCGTGCGACCCTGGATGTTTTTCCTAGGTAAATACTAGACCATCCTAGTGGCTATTAAAAGGGACGTTGAAATAAACAGGACTTAAGTACGTGCCCTTTTTAGGGAGCTTAAAGTATCCTTGTGAGTGATGGTGTTTTTGACACAATTTGGATGAATTTTGTGGTTTATGATCTTCGTGCTTCTGATGAACTATACAGTGTCGTGAGTATTATCGACTGGGCTGTTATCGACAAATAACACATTATTGAGCGCAGATGATGTTAGATGTCACATGTGTGTGTGCGATTTCCTTTGGTGCCATCGTACGATTTGTACGAATACACAATATATAGATAGAAAAATAGATAGAATACTCTTTATTAAAATATGGTCTGGTTACTAAATTAATTTACACTTTTTTATATTTTACCGACGATAGCGTGTTTTTTTAACTATATTTATCCCTAAACTATTTTAATTATAACCAATAGCGCCACCTTATCAACATACCTAAACTACATTCTGTTGCTGTTGTTGAAGTTGGCTTGGCAATAGATGTTGACTGACAAGATGACGCAGTAGGGAGAGTTTCATAATTCCACTATGCAGTCACTTTGCAACTTTTACACTGTAAGCACTCGTTCGACTTAACCTATTCCAAACTGTCAAATACATACATATTTGGACCCTTCGGCTGTGCCCGCTACTTAGTTCAGGTTATATTATTTAAAAGTAAATAAGTATTTAAAAGAAAGTCACATTTATCTATTATTTATTTTATTAATTTTTCTTCATGTTCACTTGAGGTTTCAATGTCTACTCTATCTAATATCTACTTTATTGCTTCATTAGTCAGGACTGGTACTCAAAACATCAAGAGGCCAATGGAAAATATTTTCTAACTATTAGTCATAAATATAAGTTATCTACAGTTTTAACCTCAATGTCTAGGCCATAAATACGCACTGGAGTTCTCAATATAATATTTCCTTGTTATGTCTTCTGAGCAAGCCCTCGTGATTGATATTTTGATTGGGAACATTTCAGGTCCCATTGCAGGCTTATTAGATATTTTTCTCTCTGTATGCTTTCTGCTGTCAATGTTTTGAATGTTTAATGAATTAATCAATCGAATGTGTTTACAATAAAGGTCTTACAGTATATTTTAGAGCGCTATCTTCTACCCAAAACGAATGTAGGTATAAAAATATGTCTAAGCATGCACATGCACAATGAAGTAAGAAATTAAAATATTGTATTAAACCAAGAAATGTCACAATTAGATAATAGGTACATAAGTTATTATACAGTCTTGTCATATTTGTCATGAAAGAAATGTCAAACTAAATAGTCTTTACATTTATATAGTAATGTCATTCAAAAATTCGTCTAAAGAATAATAACATTTGTCAATAAGAAATTGGCATAGTTTACTTTTAAATTTCGATAAATGCATTTCTTTCATCTCACTAGGTATTTTGTTAAAAAATTTTGGTGCCATACAAAAAAGGCTTTTTGATATCAGAGCTGTTTTCACTTTAGGAAGGCTTAGCTTATCATTGTATTGAGATCTAATTGGTCCATGGCGGATTTGGGAGACCTTTACAAAGAGATCAGCTTTTTTTTACGAAAACACCCATTTCATGTATGTAGAGAGAGAGAAATGTAAGGATGTTGAGTGACTTGCAACTTGATTTGCAATTCGCTTTGGTCGTAAGGCTACAAATTGAACGAATGCATCTTTTCTGTAGATAAATTTACTGCTTTAATGGATATTATTGATAGCTATTTTCTGCATGTTAGTAAATAAATTGAATTGAGTCCTCCTTTTGCTTGCAACTCCAAAGTGTAAAAGGTGTCGCTTATATAAGGAGCTTCGAACACAAAGTATGTAGGTACCCTTAAAATACCCATTTCCTAAAACACCACGAATAGAGTTTGCATTTTACAACAACTTTTGTTCTACAATTTTTTTTTTCGGATTCACAGTTTTTACTTTCACTTATAAGTATAATATATAAGCAGCCTATATACGTCCCACTGTAGGGCACAGGCATCACCACGCGTGCCCACCGCGGATTGGCGATTTCAAGCGCTGAGGTATGTTATAGATAGGTACATGCCTGCACTGGGAATCGAACCTGGGTCTCCCGCTTCCAAGTCCAATGTTCTACCCACTAGGCTACCACCGCTTGATGCAGTGCTACTTTCGCAGGCTACTTTCACTTAAGGTAACGTAATGTAATGTGCGATACTGCGATCGCCAACGCGCCTGCCGAGCGTGGCGATTATGGCAAAACCGCTCATGGTTATGAAAAACACAATTATGTTGTCACGTCGCCAGAGGAGCCGTGGATGCGGTTGGCGAGAGACCGCGAAACATGGCGTGATGGAGAGAAGGCCTACAGCCAGCAGTAGTGGTCAGAGCTAGGCTGATGACCAATTAACCTAAGAGTACAGACGGCGCTCGGCCTTATCACTAAAAGTATACTAAAATTCCTTGAGATACGAAGTAAAGTTTGAGATGATAAAATAAATTGCGATTTATCCGCGTTTTCGTAACTCGTAGTCGGTAATTAGTAAGTAATTAGTAGGTATATTTAATTTTTTACGAGTAACTTACAATACCTGTTAATGTTTTCGTCATCACTTAAGTTAGCTGGTAGATAATGCATTAAGCTCGCCTACGTGCAAGACTGTGTGTTTATTGTATAAAGGATTTTAATAATAATAATAATACTCGCATCGGTCACGGTCTTCTTTTATTTGATTTTTTTGTCTTTTTGCCTTCAGTCACAAGTCCATTCCAAAAATTCTCTCGGTGATTTAGGACAAGACGATTCCTCAAACTATTCGAGAAGTTGACAACTGACAGAAAATCTACGGAACCAAATATTTATATCTTCGTACGATTTGTATTTTCCTACTGAAATGTTATCGATATCTGGAATCCATATTTAGCGTTCGTTAGCTATTGTTTGGCGTTCCAGTTGCCTTTTGTGTGTATCGTAGTGAGTATCATAAGATACTACGTTTTTGTCGCGATTTAAGGGATATAATTCGATATAGAGTGCAAAAGAGCGGCTCTTTCTATGTTATGCTATATGAAACACTTGTTATAGGCTAAAAATGGAAAATTACTGACTTAGATCTGGATTCACTGACTAGTGAATCCGTATTTTAATTAGTAAGGTGCAGTGCTAACAAACGTTTGTAATTTGAATAATTGCTATCGTTTTAATGTATATAAATAAATAATATAAATAAATAAAAACTTTAGTGATAGTTACAGAGTTGATGTACATTCACTTAACTGTTTAAATAAATATATCGAGCGAATGTGGATGGAAGGGCCGCTAAGGGACGACGAGGACGGACATACTTCGACCAAATAGGGGATGTATTAACAAAGGGCAAGATAAAACGTACCCGAAACCGGCGTGCGTGCATGCAACGACTAATGAATGTTGAGGAAGCGAAAGTGATCTGTCAGGATCGTAGCAAGTGGCAGTCCCTGGTCTCTGCCTACCCCTCTGGGATACAGGCGTGAGTTTATGTTATGTTATGACGTTTAAATATAAATAGAAAAACGTGAACGAAACTGGTTGGTATCTGCTGCAATAGCTAGGTTACTAAGTAGCCTGTATTAATAGCAGCAGGCCCGTGCCTCTTGCGAGAAATTTTAATTAATAATTAAATGCCACCAGCATTATTGGAGTTCTTATATAGGTTATATATAAGTAAGTTAAAAATTATTGTAAATTAAAATTAAGATATTATTGTCAAATATAAGTAACATACATATGGCATTAGGCATAGCCTGTAAAGATACGTATTTGTGGAAAAAAGTAAAAATAAAAAATCGAGACTGAATTTATCGCAATTTTAATCGCTGTTACACTTACATATTAAACGCAATGTGTGAACATTCCGCCATTACTAACCGCCGATTAGAGAATTTGGTAAGTAAATAGTAAAGGGGGTCCATACGGTTCACTAGCACCACCAATAAATATAAATGATATGCTATAACAACATCATAACATATCCCGGAGGAGTAGGCTATGTTAGGACATGTTATGATGTTGTTATAGCATATCATTTCTATATCTGCCATTTGCCACAATCCTGATAGATCTCAAATAAATGATATCTTCTTTTATAAAACGTTATTGCAAAGTGTTCTTACAAAAATCTCAAACAAGTTTCTGGGTCCTAAGATGTCTACCTTAAATATAGTTCGGGTCATTAAAATTATTATTTCGACTATTATTCAATTACTATTATTATTGAGATTTTTGGAAACAAATATTTGCATAAACACCTAATTTAAAAAAGAAGATATGACTTTTTTTCGTAGGTGACGCTGACGTTAGTAAAACTTGTCGAGCGCCTTATTACGGAAGGCACTAAGTTTTCCTTCATAATTGGAGTCATAACGACACGAGGGTCCCTGTATATTGGGTTCAAACTTCACTTTACCACTACTTTTGCTCTTTCTTTTTCTTCTTTCTGGTCGCGTCCTTGTGACTGAGAGACGTGACTATAGAGAAGTTTCCGCCACCAACGCTCTCCATTCTTCATTCGCTCACCAATCTGTACCTAACATTAACTACTGAGCAGGCGGGACCCGATTTCAACATTGTGACTCATTGAGGGGTACCTAAGTTTGTCACGTCTGCTTATTTTTTTTATCGTACATTACATAACATAAACTCACATGTGTATCACAGAGGGGAAGGCCGAGACAGGGGTTTGCCACTTGCCATGATCCTGACAGACCTCTTTCTAAAAACCTATTTAGAGGCTAAAAATTCCACCCATGCCGGGACTTGAACCCGCGACCTCTGGCTAACCGTGCCAGCGCTCTCCCCACTGAACTAATGGGCAAGTGAAGGCATCAATGAAACTTCGAGCCTCTTTACAAACTTATCTGTATTACGTACAGGCAGCGACATCTGGCCGAAGCGATTTACATCGTGATGTTTTTAAAATTGTCCTCAGCACGGGTTAGTGCAACAAAAAGAATATAGACCTCTTTCTCTTCATCAACATTCATTTGGTAACAGGAATAATTACGATTTTACAAAATTTGAACCTCATGAATCTTATTATTTGTGATTGCTATTAATTCCCATTGGACAACAACGATCATCCTAAATGTATAAGACTAGACCTTACGGTTATCATCCAGTATGAAACCGTACTACGTAAAATAGAAAACCTGTGATAAAGGTCAACATCCTGTCAACCAGTGATAGTCAACTATCAAAAGTGGTATCACTCTCTGGATGTTGTTATCAAACTGACCTTTTGCACTCTCTATCAGACAACTTCAGTAAGTGTACGTAATGTAGACAGTTGATCCACAAAAACCGGCCAAATTAAAGTAGTAGCTCAGGTTTGACGCATGTATGTATTACCGTTCTTAGAATAAAGCCAAAAGAAAAAAAAAACATACAAAAAAAAGTTTTTTCTACGCACGCCCTTAACTTTTTACCTTTTCAACTTTTATTATTTGTTAGTGTGTTCGCTATAATACCACATATTCTGTGAAGATTTCCATTGACTTTCTAATCGGTTCAAAAAATTAACTTTTGAAAAGAGCTTTTTGTAAAAACGTCATGGAGAAGAAGAAATTGTTTTGTTTCATTGGTGGCGGTAGTGAACTTTGTGGAGCTTAAAGATAATGTAAGGGTGCGTTTCCACTGACGCGAAGCTGGGCGGAGTGGAGCGGAGGAGAGCATTGAAAAGTGGCAAGTGTTTTCATTGAAGCGGGGCGGAGTGGAGCGGAGCGAGGCGGAGTGGAGCTTAACAGACCAAAGCTGCATCGAGTCGCGTTCCTATCAGTCAAATTAAGTCTCTTGGAACTCTTTCAATTAGCTTCTCATCCATTTTTTGACACTTTCAATTAGATTCACATACAATGTCGATGACGTGTGAAGTTAATGACGTAATATCGCAAATTAAACATAAATACAGCGTACGAGTCCTGTCCTGACAAGTCTACCTTACCCACCGCGTCGCACCGTCCCGCTAACCTCCGCTTCGTGCCCTCCGCTCTATATCACAGCCTGTTCGACTCCGTTCTGTCCGACTCGAGCTACGTGTTAAAAGATAGATAGAGAACACTTTATTGCACAACCAGGTGAAAGAATTACAAATAATTTCTTATATCTAAGTAGTGGTAATATATTTTATTTGAAAATCCGCTCAGCTCCGCTCCCCTCCACTTATACTATTTCCACTGATGCGGACTGGAGGTTTCGAGCACTGATTGGCCAATTCACGGTCCGTTCTTCTCCACTCCGCCCAGCTCAGCGTCAGTAGAAACGCACCCTAAGTATTGAGCAAAGCAAGTTTACTCTAAGCAACACTTTTGTCCTAGGCACTACAGCGTCTCAGAAGCCACTTTGTATACCTAGGGTTTAGTTCAATCTATCAATCCATCAGTCCGTACTCGTTCATTGCTGGACATAGGCCTCCCTAAAGCACGCCATTCCTCGATCATCGTCATCCAGCCGCTACCACTAAGCTGCCTCAGATCGTCGGTCCAGCGAGTTAGTGGGCGTCCTACGCAGGGTTTAGTTATCAAAAGTTTACTAGAAGATTTAGTAAGAAGGGGTCTAGAGAGGACCTACAGATATAAACAAACGACGAAATACCATTTTATTTATTGACATCATGTGAGTATCCAGGCAATGCCTGTCTGACCACCGCTGTAAGTAAATCTTACTCTTACTTTCTCCATACTCAGCAAAATCCTCAATATAGAAACCGACGTCAAGTCTGTTCGCAACTAAGAGACACTGATAATGTCATTCAGAACGACCTCTACGGAAGCAAACAAACAGCCACAAAGTTCATGCCGGAAGCTGATACCTCTCCAGTAAACAATAAACAGAGTGGGCACACAACGGGCCAATCACCCTATTAGCAACTATTGGAAGCTCGTTAGTTAATTGACTGATGAAGAAGAGCAATGAACAGATGGTCCAACGGTCTCCTCGAAACCAAGGCTCAATAAAAAAAATATTCTCACTACGGCGTGATTTGGAAATCGTTTGCTATATTTTGAGAGAAAGTTTTTTTTTAATTGAGAAAAAATATTTATCGGTAGTGGTTTAACATAAATTGTAAGTATTCGTGATTTCCGACCTTTTGCTCGAAACTGTGAATCCAAATTCAAAGTGGTAGGAAGTACCATGATGTTGAAAAATGCTTTCTAATATGTATAGGAGTCTGTCCTCAGATATGCGTGAAAAATTGAACAAGAACAATTTTATTTGTGTTGGCTGGCGCCGACCATAGGCTAGACCCATAGTTTTTAATTGAATTTTTACATAAACTTTCATCCTGATGCTTAAATAAAGTAATCTAGGGTATCTAAAAACAATATTTTTCAAGCAAAATTTTTCAAAACTAGCACCATAAAGAAAATAAAGTGAAGATGAGCAGGGCACGGGAGGAAAGACAGTGGAGGAAGGCGGTCACAGACTGGTGATCGATGCAGTTATGCGTCTCCTCGCGACAGGAGAGCTATGGACTAGACTGACATAAACTGGGCCGTTGGCATAAAAGGAAAAAAGCGTATGCCCAACAGAGGGCTTCATAAGCAATATATATAAATAATCCTGTTTTAAAGCCCCTTGATAACTCCTTCGACTAACTTAAGCTCAATTGACAGATGAGCCTACAAATTTAAACCAATACAATTTTAGGGTAAAGAAGAAGAAGAACATTTATTTCAACAACAGAAACACACACATACAAGTTACAACATAAAATATTTAATTACAATACAAAAGGTAAAAAAAGTAAAGCTACTCGCTACTGGTCTGAAGGTTTATAATTCCGACCCAAAGTAAAATAGATATCTCAATTAGCCTGAGCCGCGGCTAGCGACCACCCACCCGCGTACAAGTGGCCAAGCAAGTGATCTTTCTATAATCTTCATTATGGTGTTTTCATCATTATTATCAGCCCAGCTCTGCTCAGATTACGCCATCTTTCACGGTCTATAGTTATTCGCATCCACGGGTTTTACGTTCACCGTCTATTCGGAGTTTAAAGATTATGTGTAGCCTAGAAACTCACAAGGAAGAGTTGGCCCCGTCTAACTAAACGGGACGGACCCTTTGTACATTATTTATCTTGTTACATCTGTTTTCGAGTTCATAATTAGAAAAGCGATACGTTCATAAACACTGCACCGGGTTTTTCCCATAGGACCAAAGTAGAAGTAATTAAAACAACTGGAATAGTTTATTGAAGAGGTGAGAACCCAGGAAACTTTGGAATCGCTGAGCCAACCTAGTATTTGGTCTGGGAACATAAATTATTATTTCACGTATATTTCAACACACAAGGGAATCAAAATTTATAGGGTAGGTACTTTTCGTTTGACAAGTAATTTAGGTACAAGGAAAATCGGAAAACTATACATATGTAATTAAATCATAAAAAATGTAGTATTAGTCTTTGAAATTATAAGAAGTTCGGGAAAAGCTCGGAAAAAACTGCGAGACTCAATTCCTGAAATATTTATAATATGTGAGTACCTACAAATTTGTACGGAACCCTCGATAGGCCGAGTCCGACTTGTCCGGTTTTTTTACCTTCCTATACCCGCGCCAAGTTGAGTAACACCCATACACGCGTTCGGTCTCGTAGACCGAACTTTAAGAACCATATTTCTTATTTATTTACTATTAAAACTTCTATAGATTTTTTTCTTTAAACTGTAAGAATATAGTGAAACAATAAGTACAATTTAATTACTTTTTATTAACATTTTACAGACTATTAGGCTTATACAGATCAGCCTACACAATGTAAATTTTTTTCTTAGGTTCGACAGAAACATAATAAAACTATATGTTCTTATAAAAGAACAAAAACATACTTATAAATATAAAAAAAACACTAACACGGGAACTTCAATTTTTACTTAGGTTTGTGCCTCGCTGTAGCAATGAAGACAAACCATAACAGCGTGTCCTAAACAAACGTACTTTTTGTAAGTGGCATAGTTATAACCTGTTTTTAACTCACCTAACTCTTCATCGTCCTTTTCTTGCTTGAAACTGTAGTTTCATTTTATATCTTGACAAAATCTTCCATAATTACGTCTTCATAACTAGAGTTCGAATCCTCTTCATCCGACATCAATCTAATTGGAATTTCATCCATCTTGATACACTATCTATAATATAATATTACATAAGACAATAAATTGACCAAAATTATTAAAAAAACATAGCAAATACCGCTAAAAATAGAGAAAAAATCTATATAGTGATTTTTATAGTTGCACTAATTGTTGCGTGTTGCGACTATAGGTGCATATCCCACGAATACCCAGTGTGTTCTAAAGTGAAGCTAGCAACAAATCCGGCAACTAGTAACAGACCCGACTTCCCAGCTTTTCTTATTTACTTGCTTATATCCTGCTGTCCCTCAACGGGGACATACGGCCTTTATCTCCACTTGCTGTCTTAGGTCTTCCTATCCCAACCCTAGTGTTTCGCCTCTGACGTTACTGATCGGCGCCAGGTGGTTTTTGGACGCCCCCTATTTCCCCTTTCCGGAGGTTGCCACAACAGGCGTCTGTCCGTCAGGTCATCACTGACATCTCAAACGTGGAATTGTGGAGACTAACGAAGCAGAGTTTATGCAGCGTCAACACCTTCATTCCAAAGTTTTCTCAAAATTGACTAAAATTGACAAAATAATTTCGTTACAGAGAATATCATATTTTGTTATTGTGTAAATTTATGTCACTTATCAATAAATTTGAGCTAACTGACATGACGTATAAGCGGTTGAGTTATAACTCAGTTAAATGAAAATAACCAGCAAGGTGAGTCAGTTGAGAACAGTCCATAAATAGGTCATGACTATGGGCCTGTCGCGTGAGGATATAAGAGGCAGCTGATGCAGCTATCTTGCATTCAGACCGTCATACGTGGATTGCTGGAGACCTGCTGTTCGTACAAACGAGTAAAATAAACAACATGAACAAGCTACTCATCGTCTTTTTGGTCGTCTGCCTTGTCAGCCATGTGAGTTGTTGAACTACGTCTGTTTAAAATATGTAAGGGGCTGTCTATATGTACCTACTTTTGGACAGATTTTGATAGTTATGGGTACATTATAGACACGTACGCCGCGCCGCTTCCGATGCGCTGCCGTCGCTGCAGTTTACATGCCGGTGTAAAAAAAATTATGTGACTTTTTAATGTGATTTTTAAGTAAGTCTGTTTTTAAATTCAATGAAAAAAAGAGGCAGTGTTATCGTCATAAAATATATAGCTATACTCGGTAGATTTTTGTTTTACAGTAAAAAGTAGACTCGTGTGACCAAAAACTTTTGCCATAATGGCCACGCTTGGCAGGCGGGTTGGCGATCGCAGTATGCGGTCGCAATTTCAGGAAGACGCTGCTGCCCGTTTCCTGGTAATTGATTGACTGCCCGTTTTTCTACTGCTTCTCTTATACCCGAAGGTTTGCTGAAAGAAATCTATTACAGAGATAAGCTCGCCTTTGTACATGTAATTTCTTATGTAATGTCCTGTTAAATTTCTTGTGTGCAATAAAGTATAATAATGATTTTCTTAGTCGCCTTCTACGACATCCACGAAAGGAAATGGAGTGACGCTATTCTTAATCCGGCATTATTATTGGTTGATTGGAGATTATTTGTCTGTCACAACCTTTAAAAAAATAACTTGTATTGATGTCCACATACAGTAAGTCAACAAATGTAATTTGTGCGATGGTTTACGACCCCGGCAGATGTCAACGTAACAGTATTTTTTGCATCCAATTAAAAAACAGTCTTTAACCTATATAGGTCCCACTGCAGGGTACAGATTATAGATTACATTATAAACATGACGGGATTTGAACCCATGACCTCTTGAGTATGAGGTGCTGTACGCCACCACCACTCATAACAAATATACACAACAAAAATATACCGAAAAATTGAGAATCTCCTCCTTTTTTGTAGTCGGTTAAAATATGCAAACATGTATAAATATAAAAGTGTTTGTTATCGAACTCCTCCGGAACGGCTCCACCGATTTTTATGAAATTTTTGTGTATATTTGGTAGATCTGGGGTTCTAGGCTAATTAATACGGCAAAACAACGTTTGCCGGGTCAGCTATTAGATACATAAAATGCTCATATGTTTTTACTTTCACACCAAAAGGCTTGCGCTTTCGTGAAGCGTGAGACCACCGCTGAGAAGGAGCCCAACGACATCTTGAAGCAGATCGAGGACTTGTCCAAATCGCTCGGAGACAAAATCTCTAAGAGCTTCGACGGTGACGCCATCATGAAAAACATCCAGGAAGGCCTTGAGAAGCTCAAATCTGGCGTAAGTTCTTTTTTAGGGTTCCGTACCCGAAGGGTGCCAAACGGGACCCTATTACTGAGACTTCACTGTCCGTCTGTCTATCTGGCCGTCTATCTGTCTGTCTGTCACGAGGCTGTATCTCATGAACCGTGATAGCTAGGCAGTTGAAATTTTCGCAGGTGATATATTTCTGTTGCCGTTATAGCAAAAAATACTAAAAACAGAAAAAAATAAATATTTAAGGGGGGCTCCCGTACAACAAACGTGATTTTTTCTTGATTTTTGTGTCTAATGTTGTATAGATAATGGTACGGAGCCCTTTGTGGTAAGGAACCCTAAATCTAAAAATGGTTTTGCTACATCTACAATATTTTTTAACGACCAATCCAACGATACCCCGCATTATGGTGTAAGCTAGAAAAAGGTGTCGGAGAGGTAGGTACCCTAATTTTTTTTTCAACATTTTATTCTATCGTTTGTTCGGCTTGATAAATATGAATATCTATGCCAAATTGGCGCTCTCTAGTACTTATCGTCTCTGTGCTAAGCCGCGGAAAAACAAACAGATAGACAGAAAGACAGACGGACGGACGGAAATGGCGTCTAATTATTATTTTATTGTCAAAAAAACCAAACCAATTTTTTGCGTTTAGCGACTTTATAACCATTTAACATCCCTTAACGTAACATCTAAGGCCTGAACACATATAAAGGATGTGGGGCGAGGACGCGGAAATGACGCGTCGCCTTTCCAATTCACTTTCATACAGAATGTACTGAAGGGACGGGACAACGCGTCCTGTGTCTTTTCCGTGCCCTCGTCCCACGTCCCTTCTGTGTGGCCAGGGGCTACGGCATATGCCGAAAATTATGGTCGCCGTGTTCCATGGCGACTCTAGGCTGAGGGTTATTGACAAAATTTGTTTTCTATGAATTTTCATGTCCTTTTTATTTTCATTTTAGTTGGACAGCCTGAAGCCGGCTGAGGCGCCCAAGAGCTAAGTTCCAAGAACCACAGCTGAATCGAGGCCTTCGCAGTTTATTCTGCACTTAAAATAAGAGCTAGAATTGAACCTGCTGAAATTTCAGTACCTTTATGGCTAAATAGATGTTAGTGATAATTAATAGAAAAAAGTTTAGTCTCGATAAAAATTATCATATGTTAACAGACCATATATTATGTAAAGTATAAACAGTAAACAATTAATTATACATTGGTTGCTGTGAAGACACTAAAATTTCAACAAGGCTTAAGTTATAAAATCAATGTATTTTATTTACTAATTATGATGAAACGAAGAGCTGAAACCAGATACCTATAGTAAAAGCTGAAACGCCGAAATGTCAATCTAACACGGTAAAGGTCTGTGATACATATTTTATTGTTACTTTACGTTAAGGAATATAAATATACTTATATATTTTTTAATATAATATTTGTACACACTTTCAGTTGTTTTCGTTACATCCTACTGCAGGATTAAGAATAAGACTCATTTATTCATAAACATATTATGTAATATATAAAAAAAAACCGGACCAGTGCGAGTCGGATATTATGCCACTGCACATACGGTGCTACTAGACGGTGTATAAATAATCTCAATACGTAGACGCAAAGGCCAAAGTTACATATTATAAATAGTTCGAAGGGAATCGAGTCTCGCAGTTTTTCCGAGCTTTTCCCGAACTTCAAAGACTTTCAAATGTATAACACGATACTACTTGCCAAATTTCATAGTTTATGGTCAACCCAAAGCACACAAATTTAGATTCCCTTGACAGTGTCGAAATATACGTTTTTTGCGGCATAAATGACCATAACTTATTTTACGTTAACTTAGAAGTTATATTTTTACAGCTTCAAGGGACAGTAGACCTGAATATATGGTTTTATTTTAACTCGATACCTTCACGCGTTCCCGAGATCCCGGTCTTGACAGACAGACGGACAGACAACAAAGTGATCCTATAAGGGTTCCATTTTTCCTTTTGAAGTGCGGTACCCTAAAAAGATCTTAGGTATTACAATAGTTCATTCCATGTTCTGTAATGACAATAATAGGGTACTTATTTCGTTACACGTTGCCGGTAAATGGTTTTATTATGCATTCGCATAGGGCCGTTAAGTTAAGCTAGGTCATGATATGCTAGTAGATAAGATGGTAAAATCGTTCATCGCGTGCATCGTGACGTGCAGTGGATGCTGAACTAAACTTGTTAATCGGTGCCTGAAGTGCGAATGGGGCATAAAGTCTAAAAACACATAAAATGATAAAAAACTGAATTTGCACGGATATTTACTCGTTTATTTTTGCATTTTACAATTTTCCGACCTTTCGGTACTTTTGCAAGCGCCGTGGTCTCGGTAGACTGAGGTGACAGGCGTCTTTTTGAAAACATGAACTGTTAGTTAACTACCCTCGGCAAATACAAAGTTACGTTCTAAAAATATTTTGGCAAATGTTTTAATTTAAATTGGTAAAACAATAGTTATTGAAATTAAAATTAAATCTGCAGTTACACTTCTAGCAAAGGGGTCTCATGCACTTAAGAGCTGGTTCCCATGCTGTAGCTATGTTCCAACCACGATCTTTGTTGAAATTTGGATGCCGGCGGATCTCAATTGCCTGGCGTATCATTCTAAGAAAGAAACGGTCCTCTCGGGCAATAATTTGAACTTTATCAAAATGAATGAAGTGGTTGGTACCACTGCACTGAGTGTACATTCACTGACTGCAGATCTACCAGAGCACTTATGTTTCATGTCCGCGATATGTTCCTTCGCCAGTTTAGCTACTACACATAAAATTATTCAATAGAATGATATTAGCACGGCAATAGCTGTTATTTGGCCCTATTTCGTAGTCTACTAACTAAGAAATAGCAGTACATACAATTTGGTAAAACCTGTGCAAATTAAACAGCCATCTCTCGCGAAGAAGATGGAACCGTGCAAGAGTTGCACGGGTTATACCATTGGAATATGATTAGTGAGTAGATAACCAATAGTATTAATGAAACAATCTTTGACGTACTAATGTCCGTCTATGCATTTAAGAGACTCGCCCCCCGGATTGTACTATCGACTGTTTTTTAAAAATAATAACTAACCACCACACAACACAACGACTTGACCTGGTTCCAATCTAGGATAGGTACCCTGTGCTATGGTAAACAGACAAGGACATCAGAAATATGGAAACACACCCAGACTGAGTCCATTTGTACAAATGTACGGTGGCCCCCAGTGGGAATTGAACCCACGACCTCTGTCTTGGTAATTAAGCGCCTTAACGGCTAGTCGAACGAGATTATCGTCGTCATTTAAATCAAATGACCTTTTACAATTTTGCTGTGAAGTCGTTCATACCGAAACTTTCTGCACGTAGAGGTTGATTTGGATGATGATGATGTTGACTGAATTAACTTGGACTGACGCTTGTTTGAATGTAGCACTAATAACGAGTAACAAGTTTATTTTGGTGGAAACAATTAGGCATTTCATAATAATATGTTGCTTCCGATAATGTTCGAATAACATCGACAGAATTTATGGTATCAAGTTGACATATTAAACTTTGTTATCAGGCTAACTAAATACTGTTAGGTACTAATTAACAAAAATAAACAAAAATTCTCGGAAATGATAGTTGTCTTAAAATAAGAAAAAACCTCTTTACAAAAATTGTGTTGCCTTTATATATCCTTATTCGCTATTTCGCAAAGATCTTCTATTTTTTTAACTACAACTTTCGTAACACCTACACGTCTGACCGTCCCTACATCCGTCCGTCTAAGGTTTTTTTTATCGATGCGTCCGTCCTTCCGTCCGTCCGTCCGTGTGTCTGAATGTTTGTTTGTCTGTCTGTCTGTCCATCCGTTCGTCCGTCCGTCCATCCGTCCGTCCGTCCGTCTGTCTCTCTGTCTGTCTGTCTATCTGTCTGTCTGTTTGTGTCTGTCTGTCTATCTGTCTGTCGGTCTGCCTGTTAGAAGGTTTTATCGGTTGAACTGTAATAGGTAGCCAGTTGAATTTTTTACAGATGTCATTATGAGTATTCACCAAATAATAAATAAAATAAAGAAGGAACTCCATAATTAAAATGTTATTTTCTTAAGTTGGTTTTGCACAGCTAGACGCTACACGTCGGAACCGTCTTGTTTTGTCGCATCGGTCAAAGCATAATAATGCCGCTTTTCGGGTGGATAAAAGGAGCTAGCCATCTTATTCACGAAACAGTCTACGAGTGAGCTCCCTGATAATTTGTGCCATTGCTGTAACGCTTCCAACATATCCAAAATGAATAAGCTGTTGTTCGTGTTATTGGCCATCTGCTTCGTCGGTTGCGTGAGTAAACTTATTGCCAGTATTTTAATTATTAGGTATCGTTTCGTTATTAGATTTTTTGTTGCACTTTTGTAAAAATAAAAGCGCGAAGACAAACTTGATGCTGTTGGCATGACCTTGCAGCTAACCTTGTAATGTTCAGGCTGTAAGTAAGTAGTATGGCGAGAAATAGATAGATACAAATTAAATTTCTGAATGTTCTCTAGAAGTTTCCTCAAGTTTGTAGCTAAACTGGGTCATCCCTGTGACAACCCCGACAGTAACATTGTATTTTCTTCATTATTATTTATAAATTAATATAGATACCAAATAATAACAAATTCCAAATCACTTGTCCTGGTCCCAAACTATTGTATTCTGTGATATGGTATTTAATCAGGCAAGGACATCACAAACATGGAAATACACCCAGACTGTACAAACTATTTGTACAAATCCAGTACGGCGGCCTCCAGTGGGAAACGAATCCACAACCCCTCATTAAGTAGTCAAGCATGTTGACCGCTAGACCAACGAGGCAGTCAGATTAAATCGATCATTTGGTTGATTTGCTATGCCCGGGAAACTGGTAACTGGGCCATGCCACTCGTTTTTTTGCCCACAGCACAAGTCTTTTGATAGGAATAATTGAATTATTCTTGTTCTTTTGTAAAGTCTGGCAGGGATATTTACCACTAGGTATACAACCGCGAAAGAATCGCTCGTAGCCCCGGCTGCCTGAGTGATCTTAAACGATCACGAAGGTTAAGCAACACAGGGCGCGTTCAGTGCATGGATGGGTCGCCGTCTATGCCTAACGCTAGTGGCATTTTTCCGAGCGGTTCCGTGCTTCGCAAGGCACGTTACGCTGTTGGTGCCGGCTGCCGTCGATAGATGGCAGTCGTTAAGCCAAGTCAGAGGCCTTAGGGCGGCTTGACAACTTCTGACAGTAGACGAGCCACTAGTCTACAAGCCTCCACCAATCCGGTCTTGGCCCCCGTGGTGGAGTATGGCCTATACCTTCCTCAGGGAAGAGACCCGTGCCCCTCGGTGGGGACATAATGGGTTGATGATGATGATGATACAACCGCGGAACTATACTCACTAGTGTTTGTGGCGCATCGGTAGAACGCTGGCCTCACATTCAAGAGCTCGTGAGTTCGAATCCCGGCGTGTACTTAATAATTCTGTGAAGGAAAACATCGCGAGGAAACCTCAGAGGTGTACATATCTTAGCGCTTGAAATTCCCAATCCGCGGTGGCCACGGGTGATTAAGTTTCTTTCTGAGAGAAGGCCTGCGCCCTATACTGGGACGGAAGAAAGACTAGCGATTAGATTTTTCGAGTGATTTGTAATATTGTTTTGTAAAGTCTGTATCTCTCTGCAGGTGCACGCTTTTGTGAAACGCGACACTGGGGCCGATGACAACGGGAAGAAGATAGTGGACCAACTTGAGAATCTAGGCAAAACGCTCAAGGACTCGATTGACGTCGAGGCTATGAAGAAGCAGATCGCTGAGGGAATGGCTGCCTTCCAACAGACCGTAAGTTATACAATACTGCCGTCTAAAGTTTTTTTTTTGTTAGCATGTCCCATTGCCGGGAAAAAATTTCTCCTGTTTTCCATCTCTTTCATACAATTTGGTATGCCTGCGTAACTTAGACGCGATGGACAAGATACTTGTCAAAAGCTCGCTGACTATCAGGTTTTGTTCGCATCGTCGGGCGGCCAAATACCTGGGACGCTGCTACGTAAGTCCTCCACTGTATGGAGTTGTCTGATTTACCCTACTCCGAACTACAAATACATACAAATTTTAGAAAGAAAGAAGGAATGAAGAAAGAAATACATTTACCTATTGGGACAAATTAACACATCACAAGAAAGAAAAAGGCTTAACAAGTAACATAAATACAAAGAAAAAACAAGTCACATACTCGTAAATACAAGATAGGACAAGGCAAAGTCAGAGTTCCTGGATTACCACAACACAGACTCAGACTGTAAAATTTTTACCATGTTTCAACATCATTATCGCGAGTCCAACTTCCACTTAGCCTTTTTACTTTTAATTTACATCAAATTTAAGTCCGTGTCTGTCGCTGCTTGACCTATGTCGCTATATTTAGCCAAGTTGTTTTCTCACTATGACTTTTCTCATGGATTTGAGTGAGCAAAATTCTCTTAAAGGGGACCCCCCTGTGGGCTAACCAGCGCCATGAATGAAATAAAAATCATATCTTGTTTTACCGATCGTATTTGCAAAAAGTGTCTGTACAATCTCTTAATCTGTTAACAGTGATTTTTAGGGTCCACGACATATAACCTAGGAACACGAACCTGGGATTATAGCATTTATGCAAAAACGGCCGTTTTTGGCGTTAATGTTATCTAGTCCTAGGTTTTTTGCCTTAGGTTCACGGCCGTGGATCCTAATATCACTAATAGCATGATTGAGAGATTGTACAGACAAGTTTTGCAAATTCGATCTGTAAAAAAGATATGATCTTTTTTCCTCGGTGGCGCTAGTATTCCTGGAGCCCCTTAACAGGTAAAAGAAGAAGAAAGACTAACAGTTAATTAATACTTTCAAAAAGATGCCTGTCACCTCAGTCTACTGTTATTATGTTACGTACCTTTATTATGACATGTCTAGTGCTCGTGTTAACCTGAGAAAATACTAAGAAAAACATTTCTTATACCAACAAGATACATCACAAAAACAAAATAAGCAGATAAGTAACATAATATGCACAACAACAGAAAGAAAACTATATACACAACAGACAAAACGAATAAATAAAACAGGACCATAGAATAGATGTAGCCTGTGGTTTATCTAAGTTGCTTTGCGTCCGTTACGGACGATTTAAGCAGTGCCTAAAAGTTTGACACTTTTTCGAATGACTGAAAAGTCCGATTCGAGAGCGGCAAGCCTTATTGCATGTAGGGCTGTCACGTTACCGGGGGTTGTGTGAAGGCACAACTCTTGGTAACGGAAGCTAAAGAAATAAAAAAGAGAGATTTAGAGATGTAAAAATGTAATCATCAAAACCCCCTAACCTATAATTAAACTAAAAACTTAATAATAATAAAAACATCAAAAATATGTACAAAAGCAACCTTAAGTCCCTGAAGGGTAAGCAGATCGGAGAGGCAGGCCGTGGAGTCAGGTCGTGGAGGCGGACAGGCAAGTTGCGAAGGCAGGCCGTGGAGACGGGCAGGCAAGTTGCGAAGGCAGGCCGTGGAGACGGACAGGTAAGTGGCGGAGACAGGCCGTGGAGAGGTAGACGGGAATTCAGGTAACTCAGGTAAGATTCTTGAAGTATGACTCAGGTAAGACTCTTCAGGTAGGACTCAGGTAACTCTTCAAATAGGATTCAGGTAACTCTTCAAGTAGGACTCAAGTGAGATTCTTCAAGTAGGACTCAAGTGAGATTCTTCAAGTAGGACTCAAGTGAGATTCTCAAGTAGGACTGAAGTGAGACTCAAGTAGGGCTCAAGTAAGACTCTCAAGTAGAACTGAAGTGAGACTGACTCGGAAAGCCTTCTTGGGCGGCTTTTATACCCCAAAAATAGTTCGATTCTAATATTCAAATTTGATCTGAATCTGCGTCAGAATTCTTCTGGAAGTTTCTGGATCCTGTTCCAAATCCATAATTTCAAATTCTAGATCTTCTTTCTCTTTCTTGCATTAAATTCATAATTTCGATTTAGAATGCGAGTAGTCTTCTAGAAGTCTCCATAGGCCAGAAGTTTCCTTATTCGACCTTCTTAGTATGACGATTATTTGACATAATTTAGAAAAATAAAGAACAATATTCAAATAAAAGAAATATCTGACTACCAGTTGAATCGTTGACAGTAAAGCAAAATACAATATTTACAATGTGAAAAGTGAAAAAATAATTAGAAATACGTATTAGCTTTGAAATAATAGTGAACCAATCTTATGTTTTCGTTCGTGATAACATGAAAGTGTTGTGAAATTGGATTTCAGTGGTTCAGCTTGGACAAAACGTAAGTCTTTTTTGCATTGATATAAAGAGTAGGGTGCTAGGCAATAGAATCGCGCTAGACGCGAGAGCTAATCCCTACAATACCCCAAAAACCCCGGAAAAAAAAATTGTTTTTTTTTTTGTAATGATAAAATATTTACATTTTATTTGTCCTAATTTGATAAAGAACAAATAATTAGATAATAACTATCTCTACACATTCAACGCATCTATCATAGTTCTATCATTCATACATCTCGCAAACGTACGTTGGGGTAGGGTTCACATTCAATGACACAAACTCCAGAGAAGTTATTATTGAGTCACACTCTCATGACATTGGCTTATTTTCAGAGTCGTCATCCGCTCTATCTGAAGACTCGAGCTACAATTAAGAGGAATCAACCTCAAGAGAAAAGAAACACCAAAGTGTTTAGAGTAGAATACGAGTTTTCTCTAGTATAGGGAGGACTAGGAGTATGTAGTTAACTTTAGATGTTAACTACTAAGTTTTAAGATAAGGAGCTTTAAATAGCTTAAGAGCTTATTTAAAGAAATAAACTCTTAATAAACATGAACAAAACTACTCCACTACCGAAAAGGAGACTCTAGCTGTCATCACTGCCCTTGAACATTGGCGATGTTATCTCGATAATGGCAAAAAATTCACTGTCTTCACTGATCATGCTGCCTTGAAATGGTTTCTCAACTTATCTAATCCTTCCGGAAGATTAGCTAGATGGGCCTGTCTTCGCAACTTGCCTGCCCGTCTCCACGGCCTGCCTTCGCAACTTGCCTGTCCACGACTTGACTCCACGGCCTGCCTCTCCGATCTGCTTACCCTTCTGGGACTTAAGGTTGCTTTTGTACATATTTTTGATGTTTTTATTATTATTAAGCTTTTAGTTTAATTATAGGTTAGGGGGTTTTGATGATTACATTTTTACATCTCTAAATCTCTCTTTTTTATTTCTTTAGCTTCCGTTACCAAGGGTTGTGCCTTCACACAACCCTCGGTAACGTGACAGGGCATATAAAAGAAACGTCCGGAGTCGGGTCGGTACGGATTTGGTGCCTCCTGGCTCTCTTGTCCGCCAATGCCGAGCACCGTACTTCGTCGCAGGTTTTGCGGCCCGCCCGAACTTCCTCTCTCCAGGCGTATCTATCTGTAGCAAATTATCGTGATCGATCTCAGAAGCCGCCATGTCACGCTGACTTTATATTAAAGTAATAAAACCGTCTTATTTCAGTTCAACAATATGTTGAAGAAAAACAGTGTTGAAGCTCCAAAGGTCTAATCTGTGAGCACTGTGGAACCACCGAAACAGAGATGAAGAACATATTTCGAGGAATTATCGCTGCAAATACATAAAAATATATAAACTTACTGAGAACCTCCTCCTTTTATTGATTTAAACCCACCTATAGGTTAACCCACATATTGGACTGTGCTGTCAAAACAAATGAGACCAATTCAATTCAAATCATATGTTTTTAATAAAAGGCAATGTCAAAGTTGTGTTAGTTCTTTATTAGAAGCTAATAAAGAAACTCCACATTTATTCTTTTCAAAAAGGTTTTAATTTAATTAAAAAAGTTTTTTCGGAGTTTTGTAATTTTTTCCTGGTGTAGTATACAATAAAGTAGAACGGCGATGGTAGCCTAGTAATGGCGGTGGCAGCCTAGTGGGTAGAACATTAGATTCGGAAGCGAGAGATCCGGGTTCGATTCCTAGTGCAGGCATGTACCTATAACTTTGTTTTCTCAGTTATGTACATTTGTGAAGTTATAGTAGCAATACCACTCGCTAACTGTGAAGGCAAACATCGTGAGGAAACCTGAGTGTCTGAGCTATTCACATGCCTCAGCGCTTGAAATCGCCAATCCGCGGTGGGCACGCGTGGGGACTAAGCCCATACTCTCTCCTTGAGGGAAGGCCTGTGCCCTACAGTGGGACGTATATAGGCTGCTTATGTGTGCAATAAAGAATATTCTCATCGAGATTCTCATCTTATCTTGTTTAAGTTGAAAAGACAAAAAAAGGTCGATTAACTGTTGACTGTTCGAATGAACACTGAACACGCGAACCAAAGCCAAAAGAAAGAACCAAATAGTAATGTACAGTTAACAGCACATCAACCTTTACATCTCATCATCATCTCATCATCGGCCTACGCTTGTCCACTGCTGAACATAGGTCTCTCCTATTGCACGCCACTGAGCACGGTCCTAGGCTACTCTCATCGAGCTCTTGCCAGCCGCCCTGCGAAGATCATCGCTCCACCTTCACATACGCGCACTCTAATCAGTTACGTAAATGACGATTATGCGACAGAAATGTAAAACTTGGCTCTCTCCCTGGCTACCCATAGCACAGGGAATCCTAGTTTGGGAGCCAGTAACCACTTTTTTAACCTTTTTCTAAATAAAGTTTTTTTCATTTTCATTTTTTTCATTTTCTCTCTACTGTACCTCTGATACGTAAATGTACGTTTAAAAACCTACGAGTTACACATGTCCAACTAAAGGTTATCTACTGCATTGATAAGACAGATGGTTTGTAATTTTAATTAAATTATTTCTGATTCTTGGTAACTTTGTGATAAACGGTAAACAGCTACAAGACAACCTTTATCATTCCTTTTTACTTAATTTTTTTCTTTTACTGTATCAACAGAAGCAAAAATATCAATAAATTTATTTGAGTGTGTTGCAAGGTACTTTGGAATATTCTGTGGCCTGGATATGCTGTACATATGTTGCCGCCAACTACTTAAATTAGCCTTCGATTGTACTGCCTAGGACGTTCATTAGGTATCGGCACCCAATTATACGGCTAACGATGATTCAGCCATGTGATTGAACACTAACTTCGATCAGTCGGCTGGAGGTGGCTAGTCAAATGGTTATTACTAGAACATCGTTTGCTTTAGTAGGGTGACCAAGATATTTAATTGAGACTAAAGGGGACAAAATTGAAAGGCATTTACTTGTTGAAATGAAATGAAATGAGTTTATTTACATGAAACGTCGTACATATGGTGGTTGGATAAGTTTGAGTATATGGCTCTACACATTTCACCTTTCTAGGCATGCAAAAATTATTATATTCTAACATTCTAAATATTATAATAACGTCCGATTACAACATGTCATAATTACCTAATTTACAAATAAGACATATTTACAATTGAATACTATTTACACTATTATTATATTACATCATTATTTTTTATTAAATGTCAATATTAATATTTTTTAAAGTAAAAAATTCGGCGACAGTATAAAAACATTAATCTAAAAGCCATCTATGCAAACAAGGCTTAAAGCGAGTCAGTGGCAAACGTTTTAGCGTCTCTGGAAGCTTATTACAAATTTTTATAAGCATGCGGTAGCAGCTTCTTTGGCAAAATTCAGTTTTACATGGCGGATAGACAATTTTGTTTGGATGTCTTGTACTGAATTTGTATTGCTTACAATATTTCGTAAAAATGTTCGGGTGATTGTGTGCAAAACATGCCATTTCGTATATGTAAGGACTTGGCAACGACAGTACTTTTAATTTCTTAAATAGAGGCTTACAAGAATCTAAGGGTGACGCACTACAAATGGCTCTGATGCATCGCTTTTTCAGAATAAAAACCCTATTTATATCTCTAGCGTTTCCCCATAGAATTAGTGCGTACCTCAAAACTGAAGCGACATAACCGTGGTATGCCATTAAGGATGTGTGTACATCGGAAGTTTTTTTCAGTCTGTGTAGAGCATACACAAACCTATTTAGTTTATTACACACTTTTTCTATGTGGGATAACCAGGTGAAGTGTTCATCTAAAATAACGCCTAGGAAAGTCGTAAATGGTGCATGTTCTAATTGTATATTATTACATTTCACATTGATATTTTTTAATGTCATTTAATTATTTCTGAATTGTATTTATTTGGTCTTGTTTTCATTAACATGTAAATTGTTTGCGTCCAGCCATCCTATAATCTTATCTATACTATCATTTGTGTCTGATTCAAAAGTTTTATCGTCAATACAATTTATTGTCATAGAGATGTCATCTGCGAATAAGATGCATTTATTATTAGTGACTTCAGGAAGGTCATTTAAATACAATAAAAAAAGTAACGGTCCCATTATGCTTATCTGAGGGACACCGTATTTATTTACCTCTAGAGGAGACTTATATACATGCACTGTATTTTCTGACATGGTAGTAATTTCAACAAATTGCTGCCGATCAGAGAGATAGCTATTTAGCCAATCCCATGCTACACCTCTGATGCCAAGTTTTTCACATTTGTCAAGCAGTATATTATGTGAAACATAATCGAACGCTTTTGACATATCAAAAAATATAACTGCTACTGGTTTTCCTGTGTCTACGTATTCAATAACTTCCGTAATTAATGGAAAACCTGCTAGGCTCGTGGACTTATTTTTTTGGAAGCCGTTTTGCTCAACTTTAATAATTTTGTTTTTATTTAAGAAATTATTTATTCTCATTTGCATAGCTTTTTCATAAATTTTTGAAAAAATGCTAATAAGAGCAATGGGACGGTAGTTATTTACGTCGTTTTTACTATCTTTTTTATGTAGAGGTTTAATAATTGACGGTTTTAGAGCTGTTGGAAATCGACCTGTTTCAAACGACAGATTAATCAGATAGCAAAGAATTTTAGCTATACAATAAGCGCAATATTTCAGAATTTTTGTGTTGACGCCGTCATATCCTACCGAATTGGTGTTATTCAGTGATTTAATAATTGTTACAATTTATTGAGAATCACAAGGTTGAAGGTATATAGAATTGGGGTTTCGACATATATATTCTTTATTAGTATTATGAAATTGCATAGCTTTTGATTCCTTGTCTATAAATCTTTTATTGAATTCTGTTGCAATTTCTACAGGAGCGGTGATTTCGCAGCCATTTATGATTATTTTTTCTATGCTATCATTTTTTAAGCTTTCACTGTTATCTTTAATTATGTTCCAGGCGGCCTTACATTTATTTTTTGATTTTATTATATAGCGTTTATTTGTTGTGGTTTGTGCTTTGTATATACATTTTTTTAGAACTTTTGAGTATATTAAATAATTTTGTTTGTCGTGTTTGTTTTTTGTTGTATAGTATTTGTACCTTAGTTGTCTACTTTTTTTACACGATAATCCATTTTAAACCGTTTATATTAGTTTTGATTTTTACTTTTATAGTCGGGAAACATAGTTTGTAGAATAATTCAAAGTCTTCCTGAAATGTACTAAATGCTAAATCAGCATCCTCAATTTCAAGAACTCGTGACCAAGATAGGGAACTCAAGCAATTATAACATTGTTCTATGTTTTCTCTCTTTTTTTAATATAATAATAGTTTTCTGGTTTAAGACTGTTATCAATAAAAAACGTCATTAGTTGACAGGTATTGTGATCAGACAGTCCACTTTGTAAAGTTTTAGATGACTCTATGTCCTGTATATTGCTAGCAATGTTATCTACACACGTTTTTTGTCTGGTTGGTTCTGTTATGTGGAGTTGCATATTATAATGTTTAAGTATGGAAATTAATTCCTGTGTTTCTTTATTTTTTTTCAATATATCTATGTTTCAATCGCCGCATAAAATAGGTTTCTTTTGGTTTTTTGTGGAAAATTTATGAAGAACACATTGTAGTTGGCTAAAGAACACTTTTATATCCGAGGCAGGTGTGCAATATACGCAAATAACTATGCATCTGATTTTAGGTATTTCTATAGCACAGCACTCGAAACATTTTTCAACCACAAAGTTTCTGACGGATGTAACTTCCTTTACGGGTATATTAACTCTGGTAAATATACAAACACCCCCTCTTTTTTGTGTTATACGTGAGTATGACGCACTCATTTTATATCCTGATAAGCAGGCGTTATTTTCCGTACCCTGCTTAAGAAACGTTTCACTCAGGCATATAACGTCATTTGACACAGTTTGTGTTTCAAGATCGCTGAGCAGTATTTCCAAAAGCTCTCGTTTACCTAATAGTCCTGCAATGTTTTGGTGAAAACACGTTAGAGTGCTTCTCTTATAGTGTTGAGGAGAGACAAAAAAAATTTTTTTTTCCAAAATGTTTTGGTCCAGGGTATTTATTTTGGCTGGAGTGAAATGTGTTTGTGCTTTCTGCGTAATTTCTACAGTTGATTTATTAGTTATTTCTATTTCAGGTATTGTTTCGTTAGCTCTATTTTGGCTCTGAATCTTTATATTTTTTATAAAGCGTTCATCATAATCTTTGCAGTCTATAGCGAAGTTTATCGCTTTCGAAGTAAGCGTAAGGTACTTATTTTTCGTCTTATAAGTTGGTTGAGTGTCCAAGAATTTGCAACTTTGAGAGCTGTTACACAAAGTTTTCATCGTACTATTTAGCATATTTTCATGTTCAAATACCTACTATTATGAACGCTCAGTACTATAAGAAAACAGCTCTCACACAGTTTCAAGGCATGACTAAGTTCTGTTATAACTTTTATCGGGTTCGAATCATTTTCTCCTAAACAAAGGATTACAGTGTCCTGATCTTCAAAAGTGTGACTCTTCAAAGTCCTCACAATTTCATCTGACTTCGCGTTTGGTTTGATAAAAGAAAAGAACTGATAATCCTCATAGGGCGTACGCTCCCTGTTTATGCTCGCAGCTTTTGCTAAGTCTTTACACTGTTGTGAGCCAAAAAAGAGTATTTTTTTATTATTTCTTTTTTCGTTAGCGTTCTTCGGCTCTACGTTTTCAGAAATAATTTTGCCTGAAATTTCCAGATTCGGGTGCACCCCCGTGACATTTTTGCTAAGTGTAGTTTTGTTTTGCTCGTTTCCCGTTGACAATTGGCTCGTATTCAAATCTTCAGCATCTAATGTAAAGTCGATTCTTTTTTTACTAATTCTTTTCCTCTTTGTCCTTTTAGCGTATTTTTTTGTTGACGTTACATTTTCATTACAAATTTTCTTAAGTGTATTTAACCTGAACCAGTGGCACCTTCGCTCACACTATTTTTTTTTACTTTTTAAATATTATAATAAATATTTGCATTTTATATTATAATATTTATGGACTTTTTGTTATTATTCTATTTTTAATTGGATTGAAGAATGGCGGTGGACTGAGAGAGTGGGCGTGACAGGGAACAGGCCTATATAGTGGGCTGTATTGAGGGCATGGATTGATAGATTATTTTAGTTTGTGCTGTGTTATATTAAGTACGTAATATTTTTTTTCTTCGTTTGATATTATTTTGCACTGTGAAATCTTTGTCATGAATTATAAACGTTTAGAAGTACATCGCTGTATGATTCTCTTTCTGTTTGAACTGTAATATAAAAAGACTATGGCGTGGCGATTATGGCAAAACCCCTCATGGTTATAAAAACCACGAAGGAGGCCTATGTCCTGCAGTGGGCGTTAAATGGCTGATGATGAAGATGATAAAAAGACAATGGGGAACTAGAAGTAAATCTCTGTATGATTCTCTTTCTGTTTTAACTGAAATATAAAAAGATAATGAGGAACATGCGTCTTATACAGACCCACGTGAGTTCTTGTTATCATTAAAAAGCGACTTTCCTTCTCCTTTTGACAATAATGTCGATTTTTATTACAGACAATGAATACACCATAAATTGTGGGTGGTTTGAAAGCCATAGCAAATTGAACGTGCCTAAGCAATAGTTATCGAATACGGTAGTGTGGTTTTAAAAAAGAGAAAATATATCTCTATGTTGGAAGTCAAGTCAGACGGATCATTGTTCTGGTAGAGGGAAAGGCAGTACTAATTGTTGCGAATTTTTAAAACAAGATTTCTCAACTCAATTTTTTTTAAATCTATACACTTGAAAGTAATAGTCTAAATAGATTGCATTCAAATTACATAGCCGCGGCTTTCAACCGACCCAGATTTCAGCGTGTATTGTAGATGGTACAGCAGAAGAACTCTTTCCTCTTCAAACGCACTTCCACGTGACGTATTTTTATTTTCTAATCACTTCATGGACCTTAAGTGTGATCCGTATGTTTGTCTTTATGAAGCGTAATTCTCAAATAGTTATCGGGTGAGATGAGTATGAAGGTTATCTGGTCTATGGAAAGAAAATAGAGCGACGTTCAGGTAACTAACATTGTTAATAATCAATAATCACCAATAATCATATCCACAGAGATAATGCTGATTTGGCCAATTTTGACAGAGAATGTACAACGATCACAGCACGTCAGCGTCACTTTTGACGTAATCATGGTGATTGGCCGTAGGTGGTCAGGCATTGAGCTCGTCTTGCTGAAAATCGTACTCCCAGAATGTTGACCCAATAGATGCCCTATCCAAATTTCAATAAACTTGTTTCTGATCGTTTTGTCAAATCCCACAGAAAAAATATTTTAGGTTTTTCCGGAATTTGTCGGGAAACGATTTTTCCCCCCTAAGAGCCTTATTCTGAATACTAAAAACACTTAAGAAAGGCAAATTGCTCCAGCTGTTGCCGAGCGATGCGCTTAAAAAGAACAAACAGCCTTTCTTTATAAAAAATAACTTGACAACCAAAAATCTAACCACTGGCTCTCGATTGCAAGCTGCTGGTTTTCCATTCCCCTGTCGGCGTTCAAACAAACAAGGAAATACAGTCCAATCCAACGGGTTCCCGTCTTCGTTAGAGAACCCCGTAAAAACCCCTGACGTAGTCACGGTCTGAAGAGAGCATTCAAACAGGATCTGCAAGGCTTAACACGGACGGCTTATCGGCTACCGCTGCATGCATATTGAATACCGGCAACCGTCTTAGCGGCTAAAGATTAAAGTACGTAGATTGAGAGAATTTTGCTTCGAATCGTCTACCGACAGTCCGAGAAGTGTTCAGTTACATAATGTAGGCAGCCTATTATGGGTGTAAAAAACATAACATAAACTCAGGCTTCTTTGCAGACAGAGACCAGGGTCTGCTATTTACCATGATCCTGACAGATCTCTGATGGGTGTTTTAGTATTAATATCTCAAAAAGACAGACGAGATGCAACAAAGTGGTCCTGAAAAATCCGCGTTTTTCACTTTTGAGGTACCAAACCCTAAAAACATTTATTAAAGTACCTAAGCATTAATGTCTATCAAGTAATGTCAAATTTTTGACTTTCGCATGACGAGAATTTAAAATTGGACTTATTGTTATTAAAATAATTTACAGCAAAATTGCCTATAATTATTTCGCCGGTAATTCGGCTCTTTAATTTCTTTTTAATAAGTCATATAAAATTTATGAGCGATATTGAATGAGCCATTATTTTTTGTAGCGCTTTCTAATCAAAATTATTACATAGGTAATCATGATCATCATCATCAGCCATTTGACGCCCACTGCAGGACATAGGCCTCCATCATGGTTTTCCTAACCATGAAGGTTTTTGCCATAATCGCCACGCTTGGCAGACGGGTTGGCGATCGCAATATGCGGTTGGAATCTCAGGAAGACGCTGCTGCCCATCTCCTGGTAACGAATTTCCTTAGTCGCCTTCTACGACATCCACGGAAGGAAATGGAGTGATGCTATTCTTAGTCCGGCGCCACACGGCGACATAGGTAATACATACGTTAAAAGAAACTATATCGTCTCGCCAGTACTCGCAGTTGTAAGTTATCAGGTTCCCATAGCAACAGATTGACTCAGTTAGTACCTGGAGCACAGTATAAGGAACATACAGTATGCAATCTCGGCCGTCCGCCGGATTTAACTACCTACGCTCGCTCGATCGGATCGGATCGCTCGTAAGATCGGATCTTCGTCAATCAAAACAATGAGCCGCGGACTAGCTCCAGCTGGCTTGTAACGGTTCTCACAGATTCGAGTTTGTGTCGAGATATTTTTGGAAAGTGCATTTGAAAAAAAATACGAAGTAGCGTTTATCAAATGCTATATCGAATGCTACAGCGATATCGAATGCTAACCCTGGTTAATGTTAGGGTCGTAAGCTTATTTATTAAATGTTGTATTTTAATAGAGATTTTTCAATTATACTGTGTTTCAAAGTCAAAGATGTTTTCAGAAATATTGTCAAGAATAATATAGATTTTGCTCACTGCGATAATTGTACTAACCAGAATTTGTTAAGAACGAGTAAAGCTTAATTAGCTCAATTAGATGTTATCGGTGCCTGGAGTATGATCCTCTGGCCGACAAAAGAGCCAGGTGAGACCAAATCTAAAAGGATTCGACTTCAGAGGATTCATATATGCCGCATAAAAATGAACAATAAAGAAAAAATATCCTTTTCTATCGTAAGACCTGCCGCTCCCCAACCTGACTTAGTAATTTCAGAAGGTGTACTCCTTGGGCATCGTCCGTAGTGGACGCAAAGGTGGACCATGCGAGAGGTCCCGTTTTCGAATCCCGGTTGGGGACAAAAAAAAACCCAGGTCTTGGATGTTTACATGTTTGTGATGTCGTTGTTTCTGGTTCCCACGACACAGGGTATCCTAGTGTGGGGCCGGAAGAAAAATATGTGCCTGTATGTAAATGTTTATGTTTATTATGAGTGAGTAGTATTAGTTAGTATTAGTAGTTCAAAAGTGTAGCCACACAATTTAAAAACAATAAATTATGATAAGTAATGGACCCAATAGTGAATAGACCCCTCATTACACGTATTTTATTTTATTTATTCAGTAACACGAAGCTCACAGCACAAATATAATTAAGATGGACAATTTTAATTGGACTTAACATAGGCCAATCACGAACTATTTTATACGGTATACATACGTGAATTAAAATTTTGAGATTGGACACGCGATTGTCGACCCTTAAAAATAACCCTTTCAATCGGGTCTCGCTCTGTCAAGTTCAAATGTCTGGGTCTGGCATCCATACCAATATACAGTGCGTTCACCATAAGAAGTCCCCTGTCATTATTCAATAATGTACTCTGTGCCCCTGTCATAGCATGCAAACATGACGGTGGCAAGGGACAAGTTATAGTGAATGAGCTGTACTTACTTTAATCGCAGCAATAAGTATCTACAGTTGACATTACATAAACCTTTATACTTGTACGTACACTCTCAGTTACACTGCGATTTTTTCAACTAAGAGTCAAGATTTGTCACATTTATTTTATGAGTATAAGGGTTTTTTTATACGCCCTATTGGTCCATATTATAATCCATTGGAAAGGCTGAATGAAACTGAAAGTGAACTAAATTTTTTGCCAAAAACACACTTTATACAATATACATAAGCTTACACAATTAAAACGTTTTTCGTTAAAAACGTTCGTTTCGTTTCGTTTCAAACATTGTGATTTTGCCGATTCCGTGCGGGTAGTTGCTGACGACCGATAGTTACGTACGTTTAGCAACTGGGGTTAGGGAACCGACCCCTGCAACTCGTTAAGGTCGCTCAGCAAAGTCAGTTGCGATACTGCTGTGTAGTGTTTGTGTAGCGTACCATAGAATTATTATCATAGAGAGCATAGCAACACTATAGTGTTATTTCTAAAATGGGCAATTCCTGGGACACCCGGGGTTAGGGTTAATGTCTGGCAACATCTTTTGTTTTATGAGTTATTTCTCAGATTTTTATTTTTGTCTGGTTGATATATTTTTACGGACGTACTTACGGCGGATACACTTCAACCGAATAGGGAATGTATTAGTAAAAGGCAAGGTAAAAATTACCCGAAACCGGCGTGCGTGCATGCAACGACTAATGAATGTTGAGGAAGCGAAAGTGATGGATCAGGATTAAAAGTCAGCATCATGGCAAGTAGCAGTCCCTGATCTCTGCCTACCCCTCTGGGATACAGGCGTGAGTTTATGTATGTATGTATATAATTTTATGCGTTCGCGCTTTATGCGCTCTACCAATGTCGCAGGTTTTAAGAATTATTTGTCAGGCAGTGCCACTGTAAAGCAGAAAAATCCGGCAAAGTGCGAGTCGGACTCGCGCACGAAGGGTTCCTATACAACATTTGAATATTTCTAGGGTCTACCTGTTGCCGTTATTAATATCGAGCAAAAAACGGCAAAAAAATCACGTTTGCTGTAGGAGGGATCCCCTTAAATACTTGTTTCATTCTGTTTTTATATATGTTGTTATATCGGCAACAGAAACACTTTAACTGTGAAAATGTCAACTATCTAACTATCACGGTTCATGAGATACAGCCTGGTGACAGACGGACGGATGGACAGCGGAGTCTTAGTAATTTATGTTCCCTTACGCTTTGGGTACGGAATCCTAAACCGAACATAATTTTCATCTATCGTTTATTTTATTATGCATGCGCGTCCAATTTTATTTGCTCCGTCTATGCATTCTTAGTCTATCACGTGTCGATTTGCGTGAACCCGTTCTTGGCGGCATTTTTGTTTGAATTTTGCGGTTTCTGTGATTAACCATACTATGTATGCGTTAACTCTGTAGAAAGTATTTATATTAATTTGATGTCTCAAATAATATCAATACTAGAATTCCACCAGCACTCTGAATCTACTAATATTACAAATGTGAAAGATAAACTTTTACACGTTAAACTGTTTATCACGCATTAACGCATTAACGATTAAACGGATTTGCATGAAATTTGGCACAAAGATTATGTTTAAGTTATTCGAAACAATAGTAAAATTTTACCCTATTTACCTCAAATAACTAATCATTCGATTTTTTTTATCTACCTTAAATAACGTAGGTACCTAACTAAAATGTTTAAAATGTGTAAAAATGTTTAATAAACACACTTAATAGATTATAGTGTTGAAAGAGCGGAGCCTCCCAGTTCAGGTAAATGTGTACTTAAAAGGCTTTTAAAAGAAGGTTCTATATGTTTTGTTTCAATATTATTTCTTTTTGTTTTTTATAGCGGTGAGGATGTCACACTTTACTCTTTACAGGGATAAAATAGTCATGCATGTATCGTTTGCCCTACCTTTCATCTTTACGGATAACACAAAAATATTGAGTCCAGTAATGTCACAGAATGTGGTGTTGAAACCTACCAAGTAAGTATTAAACCTGCTGGTTACCGCTCTTTCATCAGGTCTTAAGACACAATACCAGTTGGAAAATTGAAAACAAAATCTTTAATGCAGCCCATATACATCCCACTGCAGGGCACGGGCCTGCTCTCAGAGAGATAGAGAGAGTATGTTTTCATTCAAAGTTAGTGAATGGTATTGCTATTATAAAACAAATGTACGTCGTGTAACTTATAAAAAAAAGTCATTGGTACATGTCGGGATTCGAACCCACGACCTCCCGAATGAGAACCCGGCGTTCTACCGCTCCGCTACCACCGCTCTTAGTAGGGTATTAGATAATAATTACGTGCATCTACCTCATACTATACGAAACGTTACCGGTGACTTGTCAACTAAAATGTAAATGTAAAAGCTGGTCTGCGGTAGACTCTTTATTTCACGGGTGCAGAAACGAGTGTCAAGCATTTTCAATTCGACGAAAAGCAATGTCATCTCTGCCCCGACATCGTGTGTAAGATTATGCAAAGTGCACGTCCGTACAGTCGACATCAAATGGACCTTTATATTTTTATTGCCCGTAATTCAATGGAGCAGAGTTTACGTGTGTAAAAGTTGAATTGTCGCCAACTGTACTCGTCCGACCAAGGAACGGAGATCGGAATAGATCGAATACCAATGTCCTAGTGCCCATACGATACCATGGCGTGCAGTACATGTTCAGTTCTAAGGTTTCGAATTCCCAGTACTAGATTATGTTGGGAATCGTAAATTCCCGAAAGTATCTTAGGCCGACCGGCACCACTTCTTGAATCTTACTGTGGCTTAAGCATTTAACTAAAATTCTCCACACAAAAATCGATTTACTCGTATTTAATCGTGTTCGAGATGTGGTGCGAATTGAACTTACCCCTGATTTCTCGTAAACCAGCAATCTGTCTACTGCTACAGCTGTCAATTGTTTTTTTTGTATGTACTTTGGCCAACTGACAGCTGTTAACCGTAGATTGTACGAGAAACCGGGAGTTAGTAGCACATGTGTATACGAAACACATTGTCTTCGAGATTTCATCTAGAAGATATTTGGACCTGAAATGTCATTCAGTTCGGTAGTCTCTACTACTCTCTGGTCACTTGATAAAACCGCATGCAACGAAAACATGTCGCCTCGCCAAGGGCTGTGACTCTGTAACTACGTATCGTGTGCAATTTATTTATGTATCGTTGAGCAGAACAAAGTACCCATTACTCAGATCCTCTCGGCTCATGCCGTTAGATAGCACCAGTGCTGTTCATTGCGAAGTTTGAGCTAAAACATTACGCTTACTTATAGACGTTTCATATTAAATCTATGGCCTTGCAACCAGACACAGTCCCACCAGCTTTTTTTTTGTGATAAGTGCACATTTTTAGATTCTGGGCGCTTATTATAAAAAATGCGACATTATCGGAAGGGTTGAGAAAAGATGGTCAGAGTGGAGTTTTTTTTCCCGCTGCCTTTTTCTCCACTACAAATACGGCCCGAAGGCAGCGGCTAACATAGTAACATAGTACATTGACATTCAGCAAACAGAATGTAAATTCTTTACGTTGAAATAAATTATTGATTTCTGATTTCTGGTTGTCAACGTCGCGCTTGAGCCCAACAATTCACTGGAATCTAGCGATAAATACGGTTCTTTTTTTGAATATACGTTACTATTCAACTAAACTACTCGTATTGAACTATGGAAACTATTAAAAAAATGAACCGTATTTTTCGCCAGATTAAAGTGAATTGTCGGGCTTAAACGTGACGTTGACAACCCATCCGAAACTTATCGTTGCTTCATAATAAGGGCCCTGATTAATTTAAACTGAAAGTTTTACCTGATTCGCCTGAAAAATTGAGAGTTTTAATCAAAGAGAGACGGGGCTAAAATGTGTTGCAATGTAAGTAGCAGTATTTAGAGGTATCATAATATTTTTTTGTAAGTGTCGAGGTTGCAGGCCGCTTCCAACCGGTCTTTTTGGAAATCCATGGAGGAGGCCTATGTCCAGCATTGGTCTTCTTGTGGCTGAATGATGATGATGATGAAGTGTCGAGGTACAGGAAACGTACAGGCAAAGCCCCAACCCAATGAACAGATATCAGAATAGATCGAATGCCAGTGCAACCAGCAAGTTATGGGGAACACTGAAGGTTCGAACCTGCAAGTCAACAGAACTATTGGGAGTGGAAATTTCCACCTTCCATGTAGCTAACGTGAAAGGTAGTGGCCGTTACTTCGCAGTCCAAGAATAGTTTATGCTGACTTTATGATTAAACTGAGTTTGGGCTAAAGATTGTAGTCATTTAAATATCTTACGTTTGCGTAAGGGACTACGTAAACTAAGTAAAGAGATAGAATTGGCGCTAATATTCACAAGACGACCATTGGAAATACTTACATACTTACGTTGACATGTTGAAAATCGATGGGGACTAAAAAAAAATTAATGATTGTAAGTTGTTTCAATTACTCTTGAAAGTATTTTCGTGATTTTTTTGTGTATCTTTGGTAGGTCTGACAATAGGTCTTTTTTATTCATTTTAGGTAATTCTTTATTGAGTTTTTGGGCCATTTTGAGCATAAAATATATATATATATATATGTATATATATATATATATATATAACTTTTAAATGCTCAAAATGGCCCAAAAACTCAATAAAGAATTTCAGTGGAAGTAAGCCTGGCCCATTATGGTGGTTCCTTTTTTTGTTGAAACTCATCGTAGTAAAAGCGTAAGTTTCCGAGCTTGTTGAAAAGTGGCGGTATGCTCCATATTATTAAAAATGTGCTGCAATTACTAGAGATTGTTTTAACGTTGAGATTAACTCAGAGTTTCCATTTTCCAAGTCTTCTCATGGTAATTTTAGACGTAATCAGCCTGTTTCAAAATTTTTATAGGTACCAATATCAAAACAACCACTGGGCTGTAACTAAAAGGGGAGGAATACCTAATAAATAATCAGCATTTTGATGTTCCAGCCACTAGACAAGATTTCTTAGGTACACACAAAAGAATCAGCAGAACTCTCGAAAGCGCTTTGTGGACTCGTCTTGTTTCGCCGCTGAGAACTTCCTGTTTAATATTGTTCCTTACGTAATTTACTACCCAAAAGGCCTGGCGGGAAACGCTACTCAAGATATCAAGAAATCAAACATTTGTTTCAACGTGAAGAATTTATATTCCGTATGTTGAATGGCAATATACAATGTTAGCCGCTGCTTTTGGGTCAATTTGTAGCGGAGAAAAAGGCAGCACAAAAAAAATCCACTCTTAACATCTTTTCTGAAATCATCATAAAACTGTTCGTACGTGGAGCATGCTGACTCATTCAAAATAAGTAAACTTTTTCTAAATGTGGTCTGAGGGTTTGATAGATAAAAAAATTGCGATTATTCGCAAGGCATATGTTTCTTATCCTGAACTAAGTTTTTAATTGAGAAAATTAGATTCCAAAATTAATAATTTTGGAAACAACTTTTCTTTATTAAAAACTACATATAAGTAGAAAATAAAAAATGTATTTAAAATGTCCGTATTGTCCGTAGTTTAAAATTATACATCAAACCCTCAGACTACATTTATCAAAAGTTAAGTTTTTTTATTACAATATTATAAAAATGTTGTGTAGATGGCAGTCGTTAAGCCAAGTCAGAGGCCTTAGGGCGGCTTGACAACTTCTGACAGTAGACGAGCCACTAGTCTACAAGCCTCCACCAATCCGGACTTGGCCCCCGTGGTGGAGTATGGCCTATACCTTCCTCAGGGAAGAGACCCGTGCCCCTCGGTGGGGACATAATGGGTTGATGATGATTAGCATACGGCCTATTGAATATTTTGATGAATATTTCAAGCGTCTACCTGCTGCCGTTATTAATATCGAGCAGAAAACAGCAAAAAAAATACGTCTATTGCATGGGAGCCCCCCTTAAATATTTATTTTATTCTGTATTTAGTATTTGTTGTTATAGCGGCAACAGCAATGCATCAGCCGTGAAAATTTCAACTGCCTAGCTAACGTTTCGTGAGATACAGTCTGGTGACAGACAGACAGATAGACAGACAGACGGACAGACAGACAGACAGACGGACAGTAAAGTCTTAGTAATAGGATCCCATTTGGCACCCTTCGGGTACGGAACCCTACAAAAATTATTATTTTAATATCAACCAGCTTCGGAAGCGTTGCCGAGTAGGGACTGTTCTCATCAAAAATATCTGGATCACCATAATGTTGCTTGAATATTTTCTTATTTGCATGTAACCTAGAGTTTTGGGGTAACTTAGTAGGTATTAAGAAAACTTGTTTCGTCAGGGTGGTGGAAAGTGGCAAACTTTAGCCGCAGCTATCACTTAAAGGCGTGTCACCTGCTAAAAAACATTACACAAAACATTCCGTTTTCTTTGCGGAAAACATTTTCGTTGCTAGGGGAAGCAAAATAAAAAGTTAATTTGGAGCATTGAAAAAGGATTGTTTTGTGTAATGTTTCATGATAAACTTCCACACAACATAATCACTTGTCCTAGTCACAAGGATACCCTGTCCTATACTAACCAGGCAAGGACATGATAAACCTGGAAATACACACCGACTGAGGCTATTTGTACAAATCAAGTACGGTGCCTTTCAGTGGGAATCGAACCCACGTTATCTGTTTCGGTTGTCATGCATGTTAACCGGTAGACCGACGAGGCAGTCCAATATATCTGTAGTAGAACAGAGAAAGTTAACAGTTCCAGACAGAGAGCATGGCAGTGCCATTTTGATAGTCGATAATAAGTATATATTAAGGATTGTGGCTAGTGGCAGTCCCTGATCTCTGCCTACCCCTCTGGAATACAGGCGTGGGTTTATATATGTATCTATATTATAATTATTATTAATTTATTTCAGGCTATGTTAGTGAAATTAAGAGAACAATTCCGGACTATTTTACCTTCACCTTTATACGAGTATGATGCTTCCAAAAGGGGCTATCAGCCCTATTGCTTAGTGCTTTATAGTAAGTTGAGTGTAGTTTAATTACTGGTGTGCAATAAACAGTTATCTAATAGATATATAACTGTTTGTTGCGTACCAAACGCAACATACATTCTTACACATTCGTAATAAACAACGCAATATATATTCTTATGGTACAGTCGTCAGTAAGTTAACCTATAGATACGAGTATGTGCACTCTAATCAGTTACCTTAAAAGAAAAAAGTAAAGTTTAGTACAGTAAAAGTAAAGTACAGAATAACTCCCACTCTATTTCTCTTTAACTGCAACAAGCTATTTGTTTTAGTTCACAACTAGGTAGGTAGCGGTTCGAAACAAGTAGTGTCCACCCTCCAGACAAGCGATCGGTTTCTGAATCGAGTTGAATTTCACAAAGTAAATACACTAAAAGTTCTGTCTGTTCATATGTCTGAAAAGAGAACGAGACAGATATACATTTAAGTATTTACTGAGTAAAATTACATAAATACATAAACTCACGCCTGTATCCCGAAGGGGTAGGCAGAGACCAGGGTCTGCCACTTGCCACGATCCTGACATATCTCTTTTGCTTCATCAACATGCATTAGTCATTGCATGCACTCACGCCGGTTTCGGGTACTTTTTATCTTGCCATTTGCTAATACATCCTCTATTTGGTCGAAGTATGTCCGCTTGGGACATCCCTTACTGGCTCTTCCACCCACATTTGCTCGATATCATTCGTTTGTAGTAAAATTCTCGATTCAGAAACTGGTGGAAAGTTAAAATCGTACTACAGGTGTGATAGCGAACACGAGCCCGTTATCCCAACACAAACTTTCACACTTCGAGACGAAGTTTAACTTAGCCTGATATTGTAGTTTCAACATGATGAATATGTTGAGTGCCCGAAGTTATAATGGTTTGTAATTACGAACTTAAGTTACCATTACTTTGCCAAAGGCGGTGTAACCTCAGACGCAACTTGGACAGCTATATTAATCCCGAAAATTTGTTTTATCTGCGCGAACAATAATAATGATCTAAATCTGCGAACATTTTAAGTAAAAGTTGTTGAACATTACAGGTTAGGCACAGGCCTCACAACATATGATATTCAAAACCAAATAATGTAAGTATGCAGATGGAACAGATATCGTCACTTTAAAGTGTCGTCGGAGATTTCGATTGATAGATGATATCAAATTTAGAAGAAGTATTCTTGTCAAAATTGGAAATCTCCTATTCTGGAGTTGTATGATAGTTCAACTATGTGATCAGTGGCTTAATTACGCGCACCAAATCCTGAGCAATTCCAAACGTCTAACTGTCGAATTCCATACTAATTTGACAGACGACTGGAATCGGTCAGGATTTGGTGCGGGTAATATAGGGGCAGATGATGCATGTAATAAAGCAAGGGCATGGAACAATTTTAACAAACACAGACACAATTAATGGTCCGGAATTCATTGGTTTTTTTTACTAAGGGAGTCTTTGAAAATTGTTCTTCATTTCGTAGGGGTTCGTGGCTGAACAAGGTTAGGGAACGCATAGAAAACTATCTAATCGTCAATATTGAAATATGTGCTACCCGCGAATTTCTCTTGGGCCAGTTATTTTCTATGTTAGAGAGTCAGGAAAAGCTAGAGTAGACTCAGATTTCCTACATAAGTACTTACAAGAGACCAACTATGAAAGGACTATGTCTCATGTTCTCCAGGGCATTTGCACATCACAGCTGAACTGCTCCGATCTACTATGAAATATATGTTTCCGAGTACCTGTCCGTCCTCAAAGAAGCATGCGTGTTTTTTCGCTAGGCATTACAAGAACCAACGCTGGTAAGAGAGCTCCATTTGTACCGAATGTGTGATACCTACAATATTTCGTTTACAGAAGTCGACTTATTTTACTTTTCCAAGTACCGTTGTAAACAAATGTTTATTTCTATTTTGAGAAATTTGTCATACTTGCATAGTCCTTGATGTAAAAAAGTGCCTAACTATAAGTACCTACTTAACCACGTCATAATTTTTGTGTGTATCGTTGTATATTTTCTTGCACGCCATTTGTTTTAAGTTTGTCATTATATTAAGATCATTAAGCTTTTATCTATCGGAGAGGAGTGTTTAGGAGTTAACAAAATGTATTAAGGTAACTCATTTTCTCTATTTAAGTAATTTTTGTTAATTCTGTTTTTCCTCCTTTATAAAATAAAATAAAATAAAATAATTTTGAGGTTGCTGGGTGAAGCTAATGTTGTCAATATGTTACGTACGATAGATTTTAAAGATTTAATTGTATTAACGGTTTTCATTTTAATTTTAAAAAGCAGCAAAAAAAACAGCACTCACGTCTATCGATGAAGCTGAAGGTGCCCACGAACCCAGTCGCGTTGTTCTGCTGGGGCCCCGTGTGGAACTCGAGCACCAGCGCCGGCCCTGGCGAGTACAGGGCCGGCGGCACGTCCGCGCGGGCCCCACACAGCTCGCGGGCCCAGCCCGAGCGCTCGCTGACGGCGTCAGGGGGCCCGGGCCCCTGCACCTCCCAGTAGACCTTGAGGTAGTCGCCACGGCTGCAGCTGCAACAAAGGTAGAGCTCTGCTTAGCTTGACTTCATAGTGTTCAAATGAAAATGGAACTAAAATATATTTTTTTAAGTCGAAAGAGTTTGTTTTTCACTGCTGGGTAAAGGCCCCCCCATGATCTTCTACTCCTCCCTGTCTTGACGTTGGGCATTAATTAACTAAGATTAGTTTATTAAGTAATAAACCATAATAAAGCCAATCGCGATTTGCTCCATTAACTACTATGTCTTGTGGAAAACTCGCCGGCTCATTGGATGGATGACTACGCTTAGAGTTTTTTAGGGTTCTGTAGTCAGCAGGAAACCCTTATAGTTTCACCATGTCCAGTTGATAAACTTGAAAATGGAACGTTTTGTAAACGTTATCACTGCTTAGAGTTTATTCAATAGTAGCAGCTATTCGGGACAATTAAAGTAGCTTTCAGGACCAAAATCGAAGTTTAATCAAGAAAATTTACCTAAAATAAAAACATCTACTTTATCCCAGAGATGTAGGCAGAGACCAGGGTTTATTAATTGCTACGATACGGACAAACTTCTTTCGCTTCATGAACATTAATTAGTCGTTGCATGCACGCCGGTTTCCGGTACTTTTATCTTGCCCTTTGCTTATACATCCCTTATTTGGTCGAAGTATGTCCCCCTTATACGTCACTTACCGGCTCTTCCACCCACGTTCGATCGATATATTTCTTTCGTCAGTCTTCCTTCCTTCATCCTTTCTTATTAATAAATAAATAATAAATAACTTCCACACCACACAATCACTTGTCCTGGTCCCAAACTAGGATGCTCAGTGGCCTGATTATGCGCACCAAATCCTGAGCGATTCCAAATGTCTAACTGTCAAATTATTCAAACTAATTTGACAGTTACACGATGGGAATCGTTCGCGATTTGGTGTGATTAATATAGGGGCTGTGCTATGGTAACCAGGCACATGACAAACATTGAAATAGACGGAGACTGAGGCCACTTGTACAAATGTGCGGCGGCTCCCAGTAGGAATCGAACCCACGACCTTCGGCATAGTATTTAAATCAGACGTGATACCGCTAGACAATCGAGGCAGTCAAAACTGTCCAAACTTACGCAACATTTCCTTAAAAATGCTATTGTCGACTCTTTATTTAGCGCTACGTTTAGTGCTTTGCTGTATTGGCGGTGACAGGTAATTTTTCAAAACCACACACCGTGGCAACTCTATCGGACAGGTGACGATTTGTTATGGCCTTCGCGTCGTAGCGAGCGTTCCGCCTTCATATTTCTTCCGTTCATTGTTTAGCTGCCGGGAACCTCGTTATAGCCAACGGTGTATAGTGAAACTTAATAAAGTTTGCCAGTATCTTGGTAGGAAACTCCAGTTATTAGCTTTCCAGCTGAGGTATTGAGGCGGCTGTTGGCAGGTTAACCACGCCCATCTAAATAGGGATGTTCTGTGTTTTTGTTAAAGTTTAGTATTGCCTAGGGATATTTTATACTTTTTTCAGGTGTTACCAAACATACTTTCTATTTATTATTTCAATATGTTTTTATTATGGAACCAACAAAGAAATTAGTTGCTCATTAGCAAAGTTCGAAACCTACCAGCAAAATGTCTGCAGTTCGTATATCATCCCCGTAGGGTGCAAAGTTATAAAGTGACCGTTTTATGGTTAGAGATACATGGCCCCAAAGTTTTGAAGAAATAACCTTAGGTTTTAGGTTTAGGTAACTAATCTAATATTTTATTCAGGTTTTCTATTGGAAACATAGTTTCGATAAAAAAGCATATAAATAACTCTTACGGCGTTCTTCGTGCAAACGCTAACAAAGTGACTTTTTGGATGATTGTACTAAGCTAATTAAATCGGAGAAAAAAGGTGATTTAACAAGGGTACCAGTGCGTGGTCTAGAACAAAAATATCACCTATTATGAAGGCAATAAGACAGGTAAATTGAGAAAAAATACTTTATTTTATTCTCTTCATAAGGCGGCCATTACAAATTTTGGCCATAACGCTCCATGGGGGCGTGGCACTTTGTAGCACTTTGCATTTATTCTGTAAAATTTTGATTATGGAACCGACTATGAAATTAAACAGAAATCATCCGCGCCGCTGCGTAACTACCTAGCTTATAAGAGGCATGGGCACCGGCCTGTTTGCTATAAACCCAAGCCACACGATAGCTTAGCCGTAGTAGTGACTAACATATTAAATTTAGTTTTCTCTTAAAATTATTTAAACTAAATGTTCATTGTTTTTGAGCATCATTACTGTAAATAAGGTTTTATAGTTACACCAAATTGTGTAGTTGCATTTGTACCGTAAAATAATGGTCGAAGGTAATAGGTGCTTTACTTTCGAGCGAGAACTCTTATCGATACTGAATAAGGTGATACATCCATCCAGCACTCAGATTCTATCGGTTCAGCTGAAGCAAAGCACTAGCAAAGAATTTCTTTGCAAAGATACTTTATTTCCCTTTCTATTTTACTATTGACCATCTTTCGCATCCTCTTTTTAGTCGTCCAACATCTACACCGCCACTATATACTGACCTCTGACCCCTGTGCCATTTGCTCCTATCTTTTAGTACAGAGGGGTGGAACACGCTTGGTTTCAGAGGTCATTTGAGGCTGGGTGCGTTGGCCTATCGTCAAGTATCGAGTCTAATCGTTGTCGCAAACAACGGTCGTGCAAGAGATATTAAACTAACAGAGAGTTGACCTTTTAGTAATTTATAGTTTCCTATATTTACTTGAAAATTATCAATAGTCTACTAAGCCTTAGTAAATAATATAGCAAGCGGGTAATACTGATTCCTTCCTTGTTATTAACTAGGTGTTGAATACTAGATGTGTACCTGTTAATATTGACATTAGCAACGCTTCGGTACAACGATATTCTTAGTTCTACTAGGGGTGTATCAAAATCATCATATCTATCCGAAAAGGGTCTCCACTCTTTTTGGATAGATATAAAAATTATTAGTCATCAATACAAAAAGAAAATACAAATATAACGATATTTTGTAGTTCCATAGTAAGGAAACAACTTAAAAATATCCTTAACTTAGTATTAAAATGTATGGATATATTTTGCGATTTCTCAGCTATCCTCATAGATAGTTAAAGTTGTTTTTGACGAGTAGAACCCCCCAATTTTTAATAGAAATGGGGATTATACTATATATTTTTCTAAACTACGGTACACTGAACACTCACCTATCGGCTCTAACCGTGGCACATACTCACTGCCAGTAACGAACGTTTCATTGGCTTCATTTATCAGAAGCGCACCAGCAATTTTACTTGCTTACCACTGTAGCCTGGCCTCAGAACACAAAAAGAAGGAGAAGTGTTATAATGGCCCGTTTGCTAGAAAACCGATGTCGCCACTTACTCACACAGCTACATTGTCCTCATAATCTCTATTTGATTACAACATAAACAACCGACTCACTATTCGCTGTTTATACAAATGAAACAGCCAATGAGAAGAGCAGCACAACATTAGTGATGGGGACGAAAAAGTACATTATCGATTATACTTAAAAAAAATCGTACATCGTACAAATACTTTTTTGTACATTATGTCGATTTTTTTTTGCCATCTATACCTAAATAGTAACTAATTATTTCTCTACGTCGCGTAGTCTGTAACTACTTTATTTCGTTGTAGTAATCCTTTGCAAAAGGCTGCCTAAGCTTTTATTTTTACAGGCTTTGCCTACCAATGTGTTAATTCCTAAATATGTCAGTTTTGTTCATACCTACCTATCGTATAATTCGTGAATTCCGTTTCATCGTAAATTCTAATCATACAAATATTCTAAATGACAAAGTTTAGAGAACATTTGCTGATTTACCTACAAAATGTAGGTATGCAAAACCTACATAGGCGACGAAACGACGTCGGCTGTGCCGCGCCGCTTGAATATAATTCAAAACATATCGCCTGCGTAATTTTTGTTTGAAGCGGCAAATGACTGCGCCTTGCCTTCACCATATGCGCGTTTTTGTATAGCGCACACCTTAAAAAATCTAGAACTACTTATTTTAACTCGTGAATTAATGAGCAGTGACTGTAGATGTTTCTGAGTTTGGATTAAAATTTTCATTGCCTTGGTGGGTGACAACTGTGATGGGTACATAAAAAACATTCTCAATAATATCACATAAATAATATTTTTATTAACTTGTGAAAAATACATTAGGTAGTAAGAACTCAAAGGGCCGGTTTCTGAACTGAGAATTTCACTAAGTAAACACATAAGTAACGTTCTGTCACGCTCTTTTGCGAAAAATTCGAAGAGACAGCACTACAGTTAACCATTTACTTAGCGAAATTCTCAATTCAGAAACTGGCCAAAAGAAACTTGTGAAACATAAACTTAAAGAAACTTTCGAAACACATTTACATTAAAAAGATAACATCATCATCCGACTGAGATCCTGCAAAGAATATTTTACTGTTCCCTTAAAAGGTAAATATTTATTTAGAACTTGTCACTTGTTGACATTGTTCAATGTTTTGCGTGATTTCTTTTTTCGAGGTTTTTCTTCAATCGACATAAATCTACCAGTTTCTGGGCCTTCGGCAACTCGTTGCTGTATCTAAAATACAAAAAGTATGCATTTGTAAAAAATCTAATATTTTTATATTTATACAGGGCCATTTTTAAGTTAACACAATACCTGAAACACGTCAATTAAAGTAAGTCATTTACAACAACTTTGGTTTACGACTTTTGAAAACTCGATGTTATATTTTCAACTTTGTTCATATGATTTTTCGATTTTCTAGTCTGTGGCGGCGCTATATGACCGATAAATTATGTGTTCAATCGAATGGACATTCCTCTATGTCTGAGAATTATTCACAGGGGTCTTTGACATTCGCAGCATTTTTCGACAAAAAAATATCCGTTACTTCCAAAGGGATCTAAAATAGTAAATAAATTATGAAATTATTAAAAACATTACCTGGTCACCTGTTATTTCTTCAGGAACGCATGTTTCAACAGTAACAATATCCGAAACTTTCTAATACGGATCTAAAATAGTAAATAAATTATTAAATTATTGAAAACACTTCATTTACTTTATTTTAAATTAATCGAATTTCATTTATAAGATTAGGCTCATAAAAGATTATAAGAATATTATTTAGTACCATAACCACATCACCTGACTTGTTTCTTTAGAAACACTTTCTTTTGCAGAGTTATGCGTCGTTGCGTCCATTGTCACCTGAAATAGAGAATCAGAATAAAGTAACAATCGAATATTCCACACCATGTAAAATATAATTATGCCGTGATTTTAGGTATATTGGTACCTCAACATTTATGGAACTCCTTATTACTGGTATTTTCAAAGCAGGACCTGCCCACGTTAATATTTTTTCCACTCTTTAGCATCTGGAAATATTTCTCCGTAAAATGGATGGAGCAACCGGTATTTGATTTGAGAGGAAGCCAGTTAAGCAATCTCCCTGTAGTTTCAATCCATTTATCCTTCCTATTAGGGTCTTTGGGAAACCTGAAATTAAATCTTTATTAAAAACTTTTTCAAATACGTGGTGAAAACTAAGCCTGTTTATATTACGACAAAATCTGCCACTAAAGTAGAAGCTTCCTTAGCAACTGAAGTCCACGCGGACGGAGTCGCGGACAATAGCTACCTAGTCGTACAATATAATTGGTTCTAGTAATTTTGGAAGTCTGGACGAACGAGTGTAAATGCGACGAAGTATCGATACTTAATCAGTCTGGAAAGAAAGCAACTACCCCATCACTATGACTCCCGCTGACACCTACTGGTGACTTTGACAGTTCACGGCAAATACATGCGGCCGTACCACGAAACATCGCAATTCATCGCATAGAACAATAGTCAGTTTCGCGAGACGGTCCATTGCGGGCTTGCTTTTTCGTGTTAGAAAACCTCCACGAAAATTCTACATAAAAACAGCAGTGGAGTAAACCCAACGATATAAATACGTCTCATTTATGTTCTTAGTACTGGAATGCATATTGCACAGGAAAATTATTATAATTATGATTTTTCGTAGTTTAAAGATGGATATAGTGAGTAAAATAGGCTTACCGGTGAAAAAACACTGCACTGTTATTTGAATAGCATGTATCACTGCGATTTCTGTAGGTAATCAGGCATTTTTCACATATGTTACGGCGATAGCGGGCGCGAGGCGATTGACGGCCATATTTAAAAGTTTCGCCGAGGTTAGCCCAACCGGGCTAACGTTGGTCGACAGTGCCACGCCCATATGGCACTTCTCCTTCTTTTTGTGTTCTGAGAGCCTGGCAGTTGTATTTGTGATCTTGTAGAAAAAGCCTTGTAGAAAGCTGTCAGGTACGCTCTATACGTAACCTTCAAAATTTTCATATTTTGAATTCGGAATTCGCCCGATTCGGAGCGGCGTGGTGAGCAAAGTTATATGGGATTTCATACAAACAATTCCAAAATTTGTTTCATTCTGTTCGTCCTAGGCGCGCCTTCATCTTAAGAAGGCTACAATTTATTTATGATAAATTAATTCGCAAAACTAAACAAAGTTACATCTCGAATTCATTGTGCTATACGACACTATTTTTGAAAATAAAAATCAAACTGAATTTCTATGAAATATTACTGGCAAGACAGCGAGTACCCGTAACCGGTGTGCGTGCATGCAACGACTAATGAATGTTGTTTGACAGAAGTGAAAACGATCTGTCAGAATAAAAAAGAAAGAAAGAAAGACATTTAGGTATTATAACAACAAGACACATCACACAAAAAAATAAACAAATAAGTGACATAATATGAAAATAACAGAAAGAAAACGTACACGACAAACAGAGCAAAAAACAAAAATATCACAAACATAGGATGTACCCTGTAGTGTGTCTAAATTGCCACAAAAGGATCGTGCCAAGCGGCAGACCCTGGTTTCCGCCTGCCCCTCCGAGATACAGGCGTGAGTTTATGCTATGTTATTCTCTGCTCCTACGGGATCTTCTCGTTGAAAGCACATGGAGCCTGCGTATTAAGTTCGTATCGAGAGCGGGGTCTTCGAAGCGGTGTACATATGGCAAATACGGCCTGAGTAAAGCTTCTATGTTGACATTTCGGCACCGGGAACCGATTGCAAATACCACCCGTCAAACGTGGGCTATTTGTTGGGCCGAATCGTTCTGAATTGCAAATCGCACGTCCACCAACACGTACACCTTCAGAGGGTAACTGGCGTGGCGGTCTAAATTGTTGAAATTCACCTAAACGCCGACCGGTGTCCTGTAAGTAAGAGTGACATAAGTTAACGCAGAGGTTTATCGATTTTAGAAACCTTGTTTATTGTTATTCAATTTCAACTATATGGATATTCCGGAGAAATTATCAATTCATTAAAACCTCAAATACACGCTCACGAACGGCTAAATATCAAGAAGTAAATATGAAAAAAAGCAGTTTTCATTAAATAGTACTTAGGCTGGGAATAAGGCGGGACAAGTGCAAGTCGGACTCGCCCACCGAGGGTTCCGTACACATTTGTAGATATTAAATATTATGAATAGTTCAGGAATCGAGTCTCGCAGTATTTCCGAGCATTTCCCGAACTTCAAAGATTAATTGTTTTTATGATTTAATTACAAATGTGTAGTTTCAGATTTTTACCTGTATTTGTAGTACCTATACGACAATCATCATCATCATCATTCAGCCACAAGAGGTCCACTGCTGGACATAGGCCTCCTCCATGGATTTCCAAAAAGACCGGTTGGAAGCGGAAACAGCCCGAAGTATACTACAATATTACTTGCCGACTAGGAACCCTTATAGTTTCGCTTTGTCCGTTCGTCTGGCTGTCCGCGGTCTAGCTCGGAGACGATTAGTAGGTACTAGAAAGCTGAAATTTGGCCCAGACATACATATTAATCACGCCACCAAAACAGTACAATAAAATCTTACGAAAATTTTTTTTTTAGCTTACCTCCCCTTTAGAAGAACAAAAAGAAGAAAGACATTTATTATACCACTATTTATTATATTATACTTTACCTAAAGTAGGGATGCAATTTTTTTCTCCCTTATATCAAAGTGTGGGTTATTGTTGGATTGGTCGTTTAAAAATATTGGGGGTGTAGAAAGCCCATTTTTAGGGTATCTCCCCTACATATTCCCGTCATATTTCCTGTACTGTTTATCGTGTGCAAGAAAGTATTATTATTATTATTATTACACCTAAATTAGGGATGAATTTTTTTTTCTAGCTTACACCAGTGTGTTGTATCGATGAATTGGTCATTTAATTTGTTTTTTATATTAGGGCTCCGTTTGTGAAATATTAAGCTCTAAAGCGCAAATTTTTCTCCGAGCAAGGCGTCTCCCCCCTCTCCCAGCTAAATGGTTGATTGTAGAAATGTGAAAAAAAATGAGGACAGTAATGTACATATAATAAATATAGAAGGGAATCTATCACGGCTAAGTAGGCTTTACAAGTTAACGAGTATAATTATTATTATTAATTCTTTATTGCACAAAGACAGTGATAAGCGACCAACTTATAAAAGAAAAACTTCGTACAAAATCCATTGAAAACTACTTTGATGAAGTTGATAGCTCTGTAAAGCAGATAAAAAACCTCTCTTTCTACGGAACCCTTCACTGAGCATGGCCACTTTACAACAAATTCATTACTCTCTTTAAAGAACTCGGTATGAGTTTATCGACAATGCAGCCAATCGTGGTGTTTGCAAAATGTTAATTAGATGCTTGCCTAACAAAACTGGGCTTTTACTCTGAGTGCGGTACGAAGGCGAAGTGCTCGTTTCGTTGGTTATATTAACTTCCATGAGACTTAATCCTTATTAATTTACGTTTTATTTAGTGATAGGGAAATAAACAGCGAAACTAAACAGAATATTACATACGAAAGTACTCATAGTAAGGCTAATTATAGATTTCCACGGGATAATAAAAAAAAAATCTCTTAAAATTAAAACACTACGGAATAAATGGGAAAAAGTTAAAACTTATGAGATCATATTTAGAAGGGAGGGTTCAAAAAGCTGATATAAATAGGACTAAATCATCAGGGTCGGAGGTTAAGATGGGAGTGCCACAGAGATCTATTTTAGGGCCGTTCCTTTTCCTCGTATATGTAAATGATTTGCCTTTCATGGTTCAAAACATGTCAGAGATAGTATTGTTTGCAGATGGCACGTAACTTATTTTTAAAATTAAGAGACAAGAAAATGACCTTGCGGATACAAATAATGCTCTCTCTGAGGTACTATATTGGTTTACTTCTAATAACTTATTATTAAATTAAAAAAAGACAAAATGTATAAAATTCACACTACCAAATGTCAAAATGGTTTACAGCAATGTTATATTGGGGAATGATAAACTAGACCTTGTAGAAGAAACTGTATTTCTGGGTATCACAATTGATGCAAAGCTACAATGGGGTCCTCATATAGGAAAATGGGCAAATAGGCTCAGTTCTGCAGCATACGCAGTTAAAAGAATCAGGGAACTAACTGATGTCGCAACTGCTAGCCTTGTTTATTTTAGTTTTTTTGTCCATTTTTTCTCCAAAATGATCTAGATTTTGAAATGGACACCTAGTTTAACTTGTAACGTTCATTAAGTTGCAGTGTCTGTGCTACTTTGAATAAAAAAAAATTGATTTTGATTTTGATTTTTTGATTACTAAAGATTATTCAGATTGGAGTATGGCCTATACTTTCCTCAGAGAAGAGACCCGTGCCCCTCGGTGGGGACATAATGGGTTGATGATGATTCAGATTGGTGGTGATTAATTTTTTTTTCGGTCAGTAGGCGGAGCATGTAATTTCTGTGTACAATAAAGAATATTCTATCTATCTATCCACCAGCAGGCCGATGGTCGGACGATATAGGTGAGTCGGTGGATGGTCCGTGAATGCGGATGGCAAGCGACCGTCAGAGAGAGAGCAGAGGGTAGTGGTGAACTTACGATGTTTCTTATTAGCAAAAAGAAAAAGTCTTTTTAATAATATTCATAATTTAAAACCTCTCATATTTTAACTGTGAATTGAATGCGAATACTTTTTAACTAGTTTCTATTTGTGAAAACTTGTAATTAGCTTTTTGTTCTTTACGTTTTCCTAAAATTAAATAAATAAACTAAAAATTCAAATAATTTTAACTCATCGAAGTCTGACAAGATACAGTTCTTAGTTGGTTTTTTCATGTTTCTAGTATTTACATTTACATTTTAAAAAATGTACGATACGTTATAAAGATGTTAACTACATCTTAATTTCTTTACGTGTTGTGCATGTGTGTTGGTCTGAAATAGTGTCTGCTCTGCTCAGCCCTACGATAAAAGCAACATAAACTTAAGAATAAAGGTATTAATTCTCTCAGAATGTTGCTCAGTACGTAATAGGCTCATCACGAAAGGGTTCTTAGATAAAACATATCATAACATAAACTCACGCCAGAGGGGTAGGCAGAGACCAGGGACTGCCACTTGCTACGATCCTGACAGATTACTTTCGCTTCCTCAACATTCATAAGTCGTTTCATGCACGTACGCCGGTTTCGGGTACTTTTTATCTTGCCCTTTGCTAATACAACCCCTATTTGGTCGAAAGTATGTCCGTCTGGGTCGTTCCTTACCGGCCTGCTTAGATACGTGTCCAAAATTTTAAATTAGTATTTAGTTTCAGTCCGGTGAGGATAATATAAATCAGAATTTGCCGAAGAAAAGCTCTGGTGGTAAAATAAACAAGATTTCTTTCAGTCGTTTCAGAATAGGGTCCAAATTGTGCTGATAAATTATTCAGCCAATGTTTAGCTATGTTTTAAAACACTGGCGGTGTTGATTACACAGACTGGTCCATTGAATTTAATTAAGTTTAGTTTGAACGTTCATGCTGATAGCACTGAAATAGAATAGAAATAGAAAATGTTTATTTGTCTGCACTGCAGTTTTTGTTACAGACCTTAGATTATGACCTAGAAATGAACAATTAAAACCGTTGTTATGGTTACCCGATCGGGTCCTTTAGAATTCTACTGCTTAGATTCACTTTGCATTTGCTTAATTTTCATATTTTAAACATGGTTTATGAAATTAGGCAAAATACCAGCCAAGTGCGCGTCTGCCCCGGCTCAATATAGGGTTCCGTTACGTGTCTTACAGTACTAACGACTTCATCAAAGTTAACTAGTTAAGCCGACTTAGCCGTGACAGTTTTCCTTTTAAGGTTATTGTATGTGCTACTACCCCGAATTTTTTCAAGTTTCTACAACCAACCGTCCAGCCGGGAGAGAGGGGGACGCCAGACGCAATACTCGGGCAAAAATTTGCGCTTTAAAGGTAAATATTTCAAAAACGGAACCCTAAATCGAAAAACTTTTAAATGACCAATGCAAAGATACAACACACTATGGTGTAAACGAGAAGAAAAAATTGCATCCCTAATTTAGGTGCAATAATAATACTTTATTGCACACGATAAACAATACAAATGAAAATTGAAAACAAATTTTCTTGTTGACTACGAAACCCTAAAATATTAAAGAGTAAACGAAAATAAAAAAGTTTTTAGTCGTATTTAACGTAGCAAATTCGCAGATGTACGCAACTTCTAAAATAAACAAAGTCTTAGGTAAATGTTGCACTGTACATCTGCGAATTTGTAGTAGCAACCGTGAAGGAAAATATCGTGAGAAAACCCCTGACTTGGTTGGCTCGTATTGACTTGTCTTTCCTATGGGCTAGGTGATGGTAAAGGTGCTAAGCAAACCTACTCCATCTAAAAAAACAATGTCCCAGGCACTGCAGCATCCGAGTGGTTCCGTCACCCATCTGGATGCAAAGGCCAAAGCTTAAAGATAAAGGAACAATAACTTAAGATGCAATAATAAATTATCGTTTTTATTTTATGAAACTAGAATTCTTCTTTGCCAAGAAACGATTTCGTCAGAGACCCTTATTCATTGCGCTCAAGTGAAGTAGAAGCCCTATTGCAAAAGTATTTATTAGAGAAACCTGGCCCTTGATTGAATAAAAACGAAAAAAAAATGTTAGTGCATTTCGTAAAATACAACTTGAACTCCAAACAAACTATTAAAGACGTCTTTAAGGCAGAGGCTTTAGCATAAGAAAAAAAGAACATAATATAAAAGACAGTGAACTGAAAGTGGCTTGATATACATTTATTGTTACAGAGCAAGAATTTTGGTTGACGACTAAATTGACGCGAGAAACCAATTGCCTATAAGACAATAACGCTGACAATGCGATCGTATCATCGGGTGGCTGCGGTATTCACAAAGGTGTATCAATTTGTAGCTCAAAAGTCTTTAGACTCGTATCGCATTCCAATTTGCAGCGGAATGGCGATACGGCACTGACTGGAAACGTAACGGATGATCCGCTCTAGTAGAGCAAAGGACTATCGACATTACCTTTGAGATCGAAGTTTGTGCCCCGACAGCTACCAAAGACTATCACATTTGTACTGGGCCTAGACTCCACTAAAAGTGAATAAAGTGATATTAGCATGGAGTTAAGGCTAAGTAGGCTTTACAAGTTAAGAGTAGTAAAAACTCCTTATAAATTCCATTGAAGGTCAATGAATGTCAAAGTAAAAAATTGATGAATTTGTTAGTTGTATAAATGAGGTAATTACGTAACCCAACAATACGCGTGGCCCGACACGCACTTGGCCGCTTTTGTCTAAGTGGGTAAAACTTTATTTGAATAAGACCGGATTTTTCAATAGTCAGATAAAACTTACCTGGAGAATAAAACTGATGTTGTCACTGTCTTGTCGTATGATTTAGACAGTGATAGCATGCAGCTTATTCTTCAGTTAAGTTTCATCTGACTCTGTGATCTGACTATTGAAAAATTGGCCCTAAATCCCACCTAAATCCTGTACCGCTTATTGACGTTCTCTTCACGACTATTTGGTTTTTATTTTTGTTTTTTTGACGCTCGTGTATTTTATTTGTATACCTTCATGTTTACTTAGGCCGATATTCAGAAACGATTTTGAGCGTGAGCTCAATGTGAGTCCGGGTCTTCCAACTGTCAAAATGAAAGTCTCAGGGATATTTTGTATTCACAGTTGAGTTTGAGATAACAAAAATTGAGCGCAAGCTAAGCTGAGACTGAGTAGTGGATTTCGGCGACTTAGCTCAGACTCAAGGTGGCAATGACGAAGAAAGTAGCGACACCTGTAGGCAATTCGAGAACTCTAAATAACCTGTGGCTGTGGTGAAGTAACCTTTTTTTATTCACAATTTGACATTTTGCATGCTCATTTTCCTTCGAAAAGTTAAATTGTGTTTTTAGAGTAATGAGAAGTCAAAATAAAGTATAACCGCGCGTAAAAAGTTTCCACATTTGGAGTGAATGCACTCCTGTGGATTATTGTATGCCTTTCATGTAGCTTTAACAGATAATATAAATCGGTAACGTCAAAAACTGTACCACAGATTACACGCTCACGTAAGTTTAGCTTGAGCTGTGGCTTAGCTGAGTTCGAGTCGAGATATTGACTGTGAATACAAAATTCTTGAGTCTTTGTTGAGATTGCTCAGCCGATGCTCAGCTTAGTGCTCGTTAAGTGTAGCTCAACGCTGTGTTTCTGAATATCGGCCTTAGTGTTTCTGTGACAATTTAAATAAATGTCTTCTTTCTTTCTTCAATTAGACCTGCTCTCTAGTAAACTATGCTTATGTTGCGAAATAAACAGACTCGCCATCATTCAAGTGCTGCTAGAGCAGTACTTCTACATCTAGCGCGGCGCGAAATGAGTCCATGGTATTTCACTTTTGCAACGTTTATTTACATAACATGACTGTATTCTATTTCTGTTTGCCCCAAACGAGTAGGTTAAGATTCCAAGCCAGTATTTCTGAAGTAGCGATAAATTTTCTGTTATGACGTATGTCGTGCGTTTCGGGGTGTACGTAAATTAATATAATGTGGCCATGACGGCTGTAAACAGAACGTGCTTGCTGCTAATCAGTTGATACGCAAATACCCATTTACAGGTAGCTAAAAGCTATATTTCTACACTCGACGAAAGGTAATAATTCAACATTAATTTAGTAGAGGGTGTTACCAGTTACGTGTTTAAAAATGCTTGATTGTGATCAAACTACAGTCAGAGGGATGTTAAAGGTCAGTAAAATATAAGTTTAATCTAATCTTATCCGTTAGAGGTATTTAAAAAACTGAATAGGCGACTAGGGTTTTTTGTAAGTATGTATAACTATTAACTGAATATAATATTTTTGAAGTAGTTGTAGGTATATTTATTGTAAATTATAATTTACTAAACAAAAGTTTCATATTGATATGGTACATACCTACAAAAGCAGCCTACATACGTCCCACTGTAGGGCACAGGCCTTCTCTCAGGGAGAGAGTATGGGCTTAATCACCACGCGTGCCCACCGCGGATTGGTGATTTCAAGCGCTGAGGTATCTGAGAAGCTCGGACACTCAGGTTTCTTCACGAGGTTGTCCTTCACAGTTAGCAAGTGGTATTGCTACTATAACTTCACAAATGTACATAACTTAGAAAAAAAAGTAATAGGTACATGCCTGCACTGGGAATCGAACCTGGGTCTCTCGCTTCCGAGTCCAATGTTCTACCCACTAGGCTACCACCGCTCATTGTTATGGTTATTAATTATAACTATCGTTTTTGTAGCTACGTCGCCCGTAATGTATCTGTTTAGAGTGCACGCATGTAAAGGTTGAGGTGCTACAAATGAGGTGCTAGGTCGACTGTACCTACAAATGTTTCTACTGAAAATGAGAAAAAAACCTTGTTTATTTGTGAGAGCTTTCTAGACATGACCTATAGAATACAAAAGTAGGTATCCAATACAACGCATGGCTATCGAACTCCGTGTGGCGCGGTATTAAGATTAGCGTCAATCCATTTCCTCCCGTGGATGTCGCAGAAGGCGAATAAGGAAATCAATTACCAGGAGACGGGCAGCAGCGTCTTCCTGAGATTTCAACCGCATACTGCGATCGCCAACCCATATTCTTAGCATACATTTACTCGTATTTTATTTCGATACTATTCATCATCATCATTAGCCATTTAACGCCCCTGCAGGCCATAGGCCTCCTTCGTAGTTTTCATAACCATGAGGGGTTTTGCCATAATCGCCACGCTTGGCAGGCGGGTTGGAGTCTCAGGAAGACGCTGCTGCCCGTCTCCTGGTAATTGATTCCCTTAGTCGCCTTCTACGACATCCACGGAAGGAAATGGAGTGACGCTATACTTAATCCGGCGCCACACATAAAAAAGTATAAATTCATTTGCGCTCGAAAATCCTACACCTCTATCTCACAAACAGAACCTCCTTTCAGCATTGCAGTGCACACCAGAGTAAGCAATGATGCGCTATACGTAAACACAGTCATTTCAGTACCAAACTTAACATTCATGACATAACACAAAGCAAATTGCATTATTATCAGGTGCTTACACACGGCAGCAGATCAAAGCTTTGGGCATTGGGATGTTTTTTCGCAAACCGAGTCGACCTCAGATTGTTAGTGTAGAACAGAATGTGGTGCTCTTTTATGTAAATACCGTAATAAAATTATAATCCTGCTTATATCCAATTATAAGATTTATTGTACCAAGAAAAACACAAACATAAACTATTTACAAAAATACAGTACAATTAGCAGCGTTATTGTTTATAGCGATTTCTTCCAGGCAACATACGATGGAGAGTTGCTGGAGGAAAAGTGAGACAGGTAGTCGGTGCAAATATGGGAACAAAATAAAAACCCAGGTCTTGGATGTTTACACGTTTGTGATGTCGTTGTTTCTGGTTCCCACGACACAGGGTATCCTAGTGTGGGGCCAGAACCAATGTATGTGCCTGTATGTAAATGTTTATGTTTATGTTATGTTATGAATATTGATTTACATACTTATACTTTTTTCTTCTGTGCTTATACTTAATAATAATATACTTACATAAACCTTTACACAGCTATAGGTAAATAGATTATCTATCATTGATCCAGTAAAATTGTAGTATAATTCAATTGATTTTAGTCCGAAATGTTCTAAAATTAAGTTAATTCAGATTTTCAGTTAATTCAGATTTTTACCAACATATGTATAGTACGCACGTTAAATCATAGAATTAAAGTAGCTCAGAGCTTTTGGGGCATCGACATTGGTCAATTGGAGCTAGTACCCATTTACATAGGTATCTGGTTGACTGGATGTTTTTGGGTTACCGTAAACATTACAAGTATTCGGTAACCCAACAACCTGGGCTGCGTTTCATAAAAGTACAATTCGTTGTTTATCGTGACAATTCGAGGTAAATTGGGTAGCGGAGTCTACTTGTTAATCTGGGGTTAATCGACTTTGCAATGTACAGCGAACATTCATAGTAAACCATGAATTGTACCATATGTCTATGAAACCGGCCCCTGGGGTGGTTTTAAACAATTCTGGGGCCCGGCTTTTCCTCTGTCTACGCCACTGTGCGGCGGAATCCGGAATCACGGGGTCCGAGAAATTTCATGAAATATTAGTAATCTCCACTATCCGTGCGTAGCGCCGGATTAAGAATAGCGTCACTCCATTTCCTTCCGTGGATGTCGTAGAAGGTGACCAAGGAAATACATTACCAGGAAACGGGCAGCAGCGTCTTCCTGAGATTTCAACCGCATACTGCGATCGCCAACCCTTCTGCCAACCGTCACGATTATGGCAAAACCCTTCATGGTTAGGAAAACCATGATTGAGGCCTATGCCATACAGTGGGCGTCAAATGGCTGATGATGATGATGATGAGTAATCTCCAATTTCGTATACAGTAAACTATTTGCAATAAAGACTTTAATATGGGTGTGCAATAAAGAGTTTTAGTCCGCGTCTTTCTTATATCCAAGGCACTTGAGGGTAGCCATGTACATGTTAACTCATTCTCCTGTGCTAAGCCTTTTAAAGAGCGGACGTCTTCTATATACGTACTCACTTACGTTAAGGGCGTCTTTATGAAAAAAATAATAATGTTGATCTGCTGTGGACTGTACATCCCACGCAGCTGGTGACCGGTCGACGCTAAGATCCGCCGATCATTCGCATCTGATGCATATTGATGTTCCCTCAAGACTAGGGAGTGCGATTCTCTGAAGCGGTAGATTTGGTGGATTTGTCGCGGAAAAATATCTCCCACTTGAGTCGTTTGCCGACGCTTATCTGAGATTCTCGATCATTTGTGATCAGCAACTAGAGGAAGCAAACTTTGTTTCTTTCAAGGTTGTAGTTTTTATGAGATTAAATAGGATATAGGAATTGATATCCCGATAATGCATTCTCGTGGGATAATATTTATTTTAAGTTTAAAACAGATGGTGTTGTGCGAGTGAACGTTGTGTTTTAAAAATAGATGGCGTTGTGCAAGAATAGTATAAACAGATTCTGTGGCGGTACGAAGTTCGCCGGGACACCAAGTATTAATTTAAACTGGGTCAAAACCATGTCCCAGGTACTGCAGTGTCCAAGCGGTCCCTTCACCCATCTAGTGTGAGTCAAGGTGCCGCTGGACGCTGCATAAATCATACTTTCAAGTTAAAACTGGGTATAACACAGCTCTGTAAAAATGTCAACGGAAGTACAAGTTTGTGGTAGTAATAAAGAAAGAAAACAATTGCGTAAGAGTCTCGTGAACTGTATTGTAGTTGTACCTACCTAACAACTGAGAACCGTAGAACTTAAATCCCAGTCTAGGACTAGACTGAAACTTTCGCAGACCGAAGAATCTTTTACCTTAGCACTTGGAGATTTACAAAAGACAACTTTTATTGCCGCTAAAGCGATACGGGAATAGGTATTTGGCTCCTAAAGCGCACGACAAACGATGCTACTGGGAAATCTCTGTGCTGCTAACATTTGGGAGGCAAACCTTGTTCACACGGATTGTTCCTGTTTAACACTTTATCCGGCGTCGAATCTCATTTTCGCTAAGAAATCACTACTTGGGCTTTCAAAGTTTTGAAGATGATTAATGAAAAAAAATTATCGTTAGTTTCTAGAATAATTCTGATAGCCTGGCTGGACTAATCCTCTAATGAAATCTAGTAAGTATTATATGTTTCATCGGTGATAAATGGTTTGTTATTGTGATAGTTTGTTTAGAAATTTACCAAGCCTTCATCGTAGCATCAAGAAAACTTACGGCAAAGTAAATTACTGTTTTTGTGCTGATAATAGCTACCGAGGTAGTCGTCGACAGCACATTTTGCAAAGTCACCCGTAACGCAACTTAGTAGAGTGCACGGATGTAAAGGTTGGTGTGCTGTTGACTGTACTATAATACCGCAGGCTCAATGGCTGTAATTCGAAATTGGTAAGGTAGTCAACTATTTTGAATTTCACCAATTGAATTCTGATTTGTTGATCTTGTGATGACACGTTGGACTGCCATGACAGCGGCCATGGGTTTGATTTTCACTGGGGCCCATCGAATTATACAAAAGACCTGTCTGAATAGTGACTGGGTTGTAACGGTTAAAAAGTTACATTTACCCCTAGTTAAAGTAAGCCTAGTAATAATTATTTTTAATATGGAATGCCGAAATATCAACCAAGATACTAATTATGTAATTTACGAATTTTCTAGTAAGCATTCCACAATTAAAGCCATCTACACTACAACACTGCGAGAGATGTCAAAAAAAAAATTCGAAGAACTTAAAACGTGATATAAACTTAAACGAAGCATTCTACTTCCGTAAAGATAACAGCTAATTTAACGTCATTTGCTCGTTCAGTCCCTTAAATCATAATAAATGTAGATTAACGAATCATTTCGTTTTGAACGAGTCATTAAAAATTTGACTATAAGTAGTCATAGGGCCAGTTTCTGAATTGAGAATTTCGCTAAGTACCTAAATAGATAACTGTAGTGCTGTCTCTTCGAATTTCTCAGAAAAGAGCGTGACAGAACCTAACTTAACCTATCCGAATTATCAATTGACCTGTAATTAATGATTATGAATAAAGATGTCTATGTCTATGTCTATGTCTATTTACTTAGTGAAATTATTAATTCAGAAACCGGCCCATAGTCACTTTACTTTCTAGCTAGGGATTATGACATGAAGTAGTGAGGAATGCACCAGCAGTCCTTTCAGCACTGTTTGCGACTGTTAGATTTATAAATGCCGAGTTTATCTGAAACGAATGGTTGAAGGCTGTTTTATCGATAACTAATGGTACGCTTGGACTCGGCGGGGCTAGGCCAAGCTTTGTAGCGTAATCTTGATTTTATAACTACTAAACTGCCTTTTATACTTGCTCCCCAGAGGTAGTCTAGAGGACTGCAGAATTACTTAACTACACTAAACACGAAGTTGATCGAAGTTATCAGATGCACTCTGACGCTCTGACTTTGCCTTGTCCTATGATGTATTTATGTGACTTGTTTTTCCTTTGTACTTGTTTATGTTACTTGTTATGTTTTTTTTTTCTTGTGATGTGTTAATTTGTCACAATAAATGTCTTCCGTTCTAAGTTGGGAATTTGGCGAATTGACAGATTTACATTATTTATTCCAACATCAAGCTTCACAATTTTTTCAAAACTTAAGAGACTGACCTAGGCATGTGTGTATTTATCATTAGAAAATATATGTAGGTACCTTTTTAAGTTTGCGTCATATGCTTATCAAAATTGTAGATCGGTGCTATTAGTGTTTTGAATCATCGCCAGGCCATCAACATTTCATTTAATGTTTCAGAATTTGTGACTATTAATTAGGCGAATCAAAACAAAGTTGTCGTTTCACATCGGGAGAGTATATGCCTACTATACGAGCTCCATTTACTTTCGTAGATGTCGTAGAAGGTGACTGAGGAAATACATTACCAGGAGACGGGCAGCAGCGTCTTCCTGAGATTCCAACCGCTTCCTGCGAGCGTCAACCCGCCTGCCAAGCGTGGCGATTATGGCAAAACCCTTCATTGATTATATTATTTTTGTTGCACCAAAAATTCATAGAAATCGATAACAAACATTTGTCCATCTTGTGGCTGGTCGTCCTATGCTGCGCTTGCCGATATGTGGTCTCCATTCGAGAACGTTTCGAAAGAAAGAAAGAAACAATAATAATTTATTGCCATGCAAGATTTACAGTAATTAAATTATGTGGTCTCCATTCGACAACGTTTCGAAAGAAAGAAAGAAAGAATAATCATTTATTGCCATGCAAGATTTACAGTAATTAAATTATAGCTAGTAGACAGGACTTGACTATGCAAACTTTTCAGTCCCATCGGCCATCAGTTCTGCGTGCTATGTGCCCCACCCACTGCCACTTCAACTGGTCTTTTTGGAAATTCATGGAGGAGGCCTATGTCCAGCAGTGGACTTCTTAAGGCTGAATGATGATGATGGTGATGATGATAACAAACAGTGTGACACGAGTATTCTATCGAGTATTATCTGTTCCAGCGAGTTTCTCCGCATAAATTCGGTTACAATGTAATCCAGAACTTGGACTATCTGTTTACAGAATTCAGCCTATCACAATTCACTACAGCTGTGTCCTGTTTCTTTCAGAAAGAGAGAGAGAAAAAGAGAGAAAGGATGGGGTTAATCACTAAGCGTTTATTCCTATATTCAAACTTATTTATAAATCTAGGTGGTTTAGAAGGGTCCGGTAAATTCAGGAACTTTACCTTTAGTGGCCACATAGAAGGGACGTGGGGCGAGGGAGCGGAAAAGACACGTCGTTAATCCAATTCACTTTCATACAAAGTGTACGAGAAAGGGAGTTCGAGACTCAGGTTCGTGCCCCAGTGCGAGCATGTACCTATGACTTTGTTTTCTCAGTTATGTACATTTGTGAAGTTGTAGTAGCAAAACCACTCGCTAAACTGTGAAGGAAAACATCGTGAGGAAACCTAAGTTAGGAAGGAAGCTATTTACATACCTCAGCGCTTGAAATTGCCAATCTGCGGTGGGCACACGTGGTGATTAAGCCCATATTCTCTCCCTGAGGGAAGGCCTGTGCCCTACAGTGGGACGTATATAGGCTGCTTATGAAGATTAGAGTCTGGTTAGCACTTAGGCTATTTTTTATCCCGGAAAAATACACATCAAAATTACCACGCAAACGAAGTCGCGGGAAAAAGCTAGTATATTATAAAAGTGGTTTGTATTTATGAGTAGAATAACCCCATTAAGTTACTCCTTTATGAAACGTGTGATTATCCGAACAACATATTTTGATATTGAAGTTTTCACTCCATTCTTTCATTCATTTCAGAATTCCCGAACGAAATGAGTTTCTCTTGAAATAGAGGTCTAATGTGGAAGTCAATGACTCTTACGAAAAAGAAACACCTCATACGAGGGAAAACGTTTAAAGCCCCCAATGAGCAGTTAATCTTCACACGATCCCCGAATAAAAAGCGGAACTCCACGCAAGGACTGGACAATGAAATAACAGCTCTCGTACACTGTGAAAATAAACCGTTGTTATGGATTAGGGTGGTGAACGATGTTTTTGTATGGTGAATGAAAAACATCGTGAGGAAACCTGCGGCTTGGTTGGCTCCGCACGTATTGACTTGTCTTTCCTGTGGGCTAGTCCGACAGAGCTGTCAAGATGGTATAGGTGCTGGGCAAGCCTACTCCATCTAAACAATAATGTCAAAGGCACTGCAGCGTCCGAGTGGTCTCTTCACCCATTTAATGGTGCCACTGGACACTTAATAAATCATCCCATTACGTAGATGCAAAGGCCAAAGTTTTTTTTTGGATTAAAGAGCTTGAAGCTCTTCACAGTCCGCAGATTTTAAACGAATGTCCAAATAAAAAAGATTGTAACAATTTTGCAAAGCCAAATTTATTATTATACTACAGGGTGACTTTGAATTCGTTCACCGTTTTTTTAAGGGGACGTTCTAAATATGATTTAGAAACATAGCTTTTATTTTTTTTTTCAAAATCACCCTGTAGATGTAACTGCAATTTTTCGATTTTTACAATGTTGCTTTAATTGTGCATTGCTTCTCGAAATTTTTATACAATTCTAGGTCAACGGGAAGTACCCAATAGGCACAGATTGTGTTTGAGAGAGAGAAAAACCAGTTTAAAGGCAGATGGACGGACATGCGGATAACAAAGCGAATCGTACCAAATTTCCCCTTTTTGTTTTTGTTTCGGATTTTTTTACGTACGAAGCAATTCTGCACAGCAAAAATTCTCCACGCCACGGTCAGCCAGAGGTCGAAGGTTCAAGTCCCGCAATGGGTGGAATTTTTAGCCTCTAAATAGGTTTTTAATATTGTCCTCAGCACGGGTTAGTGCAACAAAAAGAAAATAAAATTTCTCCTGCCAGTCTTTACAGATTATCTGCGTTCTGGTATTGCTCCTGGTTCTCTGAAAAGATGCCAAATTACGGCATCTCTTTGTATATCTGTTCTGTTCTTATGTCGATTTAGTACCTACGCTATGAGGAAGGCTGTTCTTATGCAAGCAAATGGTCAGCTATCCACCTCTCCGGCCATCGCGTGTGATTGATGATGGCCGCCGCGAGACAGCGACAGACATTCCTGATCTCAGAGCTGCCGCTATATTACGCGCACCAAATCCTGAGCGATTCCAATCGTCTAACTGTCAAATTAGTATGGAATTTTGACAGTTAGACGATTGGAATCGCTCAGGATTTGGTGCGCATAATTAGGCTCCTGATCAATCACTTGACGCTGGCGTTACAGCGGATCCACACGATGGGTCCGTGGGCCGGGATGAACATCATCCATCCAACATCTTAAGGTAGACTTCCGTGCATCGCGGCCGATCGCAGCCGCGCGCGATAGATTGCTGATGCGACAATAGTTATTGCATGAAAATGTATGGCGCCTTTTTTGTCGTCTGCCGCACGCGTCCGTCGCGGACTTTGGTAACAGCGCCATACATTTTCATATAATGACTATTGCCGCATCAGCCGCACGTACGATCAGTCGCGCGTGGCTCCGATCGGCCGCGATGCACGGACGTTACGGCAAACGGAAGCCGTCATTGGCTCAAATTCAAATAGAGGGCCACAGAAAATTTGTACAAATGGCCTGAGTCTGGGTGTATTTCCATGTTTGTGATGTCATTGCCTGGTTACCATAGCACATGATATCCTAGTTTGGTACCAGGACAAATGATTGTGTTGTGTGCAAGTTATTATTTATATATTTATGAATGAAAAGTAAAATAAAACTCGCATTGGAAACACCATAGAATCCTTTATACCTGTATAACAATCTTTAGAAATTACGATACTGGGTCTATTTTGATAACGGAGGAGAATGTGTCACTTGCTGGACGATTATGATGACCAATAATATGGGGCCATCGTACAGGAAATGAAACCAAAAAGGAGACACTTTACCCAATTATAATGCGTGGCCTATAGAATGAGTCGAAAATAACCCCATATGTACCACAACACTGCAGTGCGGGTGGCTTCTCTCAGAAAGAAAAAGTCTTAACTCGAAAATTCGACTATCCACGGCAATGGGAATAGGATATCAGTAATTTTAGTAGTAGATTGAGTGTGTACAGTGTGTCACTAGTGAATATTAATGTGGAGACGAGCGTGCGTGCCTTTTAATGAGATCGGACGTCGAGCGAATAGTTTGGGAACGATTCTCGTGCATGACAGTCTGTATCTGGCGGTCCGTTTGCAAATGTTTGATGCTCTCCCATATATGCCGCTTTTGCATAGGATCACAGCTAACGGTTTTCCGTCATGTGGACCTCCTGGTACATGCTGCCACCGGTTGCCGCTTCTATGATATCCGACCATCTTGTCGGCGCCCTTCCTCTGGCACGTTTGCCATCCACCTGGCCGGTGATCAAGCGAGCGACGAGCGACCCATGATCGCAGTCATGTGGAAACGACGAAAAAGAAGAAAAAGATAGCCTTAACGACACGATATCAATGAAACTGCAGTTTCATATATTTTCTAAGGTCGTTAGAAAGGTTAAAAGTGGTCTGTCGGGATCGTGGCCTAGTGGCAAGCCCTGGTCTCTGCCTGCCTCTTCGGGATACAGGCGTGAGTTTGTATAATGTAATGTACTAAAGTCGATGTGCATACGTTGTGTGAATAATAATGCAACCTATATACGTCTCGCTTTAGAGCACAATCATTCTCTCAGAGAGCAGCACCTTTTGGTACAGCAGCTTAGCCTAAAATCTCTGAAGTACACAGTTGGGTGCAGATTGTCAGTGTTATGGATGCTATTTATAAAACTCGCGCACCGAGGGTTCCGTAAAAAATGTGGGTAGGTACAGATCTTGCAATCTACGAGAGCGCGGCGCCCTTAGTTGTGCGAGTGACCAATCTGTATACGCGTCAATGTAGGTGTGGAGTAAATATACTTAACTTATCTATGTCACTCGCTACTGACCACTCCGTCGGGTACGCACACTAACAAAAATGTGTATGTACGATTACAACTACAAATAAAGGCCACGCGCGCTCGTAGATTGCAAGATCTGTACTTACTCGTACATGTTTTAAATAGTTCAGGAATCGAGTCTCGCAGTTTTTTCCGAGTTTTTGCTGAACTTCAAAGACATGTTTTTTTATGATTTAATTACAAATCTATAGTTTTTTTCTCTATATTTGTAGCATAAGACGGTATTACTTGCCAAATTTCATAGTTCTACGTTAACGAAAAGTACCCTATAAATTTTGATTCCCTTGAGTGTGAATGCTCCGCAAGTCCGCATATCATGGACAGCGTACCGCTCAAACGAATCCATTATCAAAGTGCTAACATCAAAAGTAGACTCTCCGTCACCTGCACTCAACGATTCCTCAGCTTCTTTGGACACATTGCCAGGACGGGGCCAGATGGCCTCGAAACACTCATCGTTACAGGATGTATGGATGGGAAGAGTCCTTTAAATTTTATTTGCCACGGACCTAAGTTCAATTTCGGCACTAAACTGACGTTGGTGATAAGCCGTAAGTTTATCTAGTGTCTAGAGAATATGCGTTCAGGCTCACTAAATAAGAAGAATAAAGAAGTGCAATGACTTATTGCAATATTGTCCAGGCTGCCAACTTGCCGAAGAGGGCTCGATCCGCCAGCTCGGACCAAAGCCACCGGCTCTGCCTAAAGCCCTATTCATCGGGACTATTGTATACATTTTGGGGACACGTCCGGCTGTAAGGCGACGGTAAACAGTAAATCAAACAGCCGTATTTGCACAATTCCGTGCAGGTCTTTTGGGGAGGAGTTAGCGTTGCAGCTGTTGAAGTGGTAACATCAAATAAATACTGGTTTACTATATATATCTCTGGCATAGTGACGTCGCTACTTACTTAGAAATAACTTCATATTATACAGTGTTCACTCTAGTTTAGTAGTTGAAAGTACAATAACTGAAAAAATCTTAAAAACGCTCAGCGCTTAAAAGAGCTCCAAAAAAACAAGTTTTCATGTTTGCTGAATTCATTTTAAATTAGATCATTATTTTTTTATAGTTGTAGTGTATCTTTAGATGCTAGGTTCCGAGTTGTAAAGAATAGTTACAGAGTCGCTGATAAGCAATTGTCGTTTATAAACATGCTCATTTTGAATCATTTTCAAGTCCAGAGATACTTTTGTAATTCATGCTGACCCACTTAGGCTGTGGATATAGCTGATTACGCTGAGTTCTCATACATAATAATAGATGAATGAATATGAAAATTAGAGTAGTAAGCAAGATAGACTGGTGAAGCAGACTCGACACAGTTACTAGAAAGCTAAAGTGAAATGGGAATTTCCAATTAATTCATCAGCCTACATTTATCCCCTGCTGGATACCACTCCAAGGTTTTGTCGTTTGTCATTCACATCATCAGCCTATGCTTGTTCACTGCTGGATATTGGACTCTCTTATTGCACGCCACTGAGCACGGTCCTCGGCTACTCCCATCCAGCTCTTCTCATTCTCATCTAGCCGCTATTAGAAATCCATCTTAGTGGAATTTAACTACGCATAAGTCCCGATTAAGAAGAACAAGATAGGAAAGAGCAATAGATGAAGGCCTAGGAGAAGCCAAATTTAAGGGACCAATTTTTTTTGACATAATTAGAGAGAAGCCTCTCTTGATATATCAGGCTGTGAGTTAACTGACCCGTGACAGGAGTACATGGACGATGGTGTAACAACAAGAGTTGGACTGGCTCTTAAGGACGATGATAGCGGAGATATAACATCGCAAATCTCCGATGAAGCCATACTAATACAGATGAAAAGCCCGTTTCACGCCAAGAGTCATATATTTGCACAACATTGTACGGCGACGGACGCCGCATATTAATGCCGTATCGCTCCCGAATATCGCAGTGCAACGTCACATGATACGGCTGAAACGTTGCCAACGATAAAGTCTTTTGGCTGAATAATTACCGCCGTTGTTGAATTTTGAAGTCTCTTACAGAAGGCAATGTGTCTTCAAGACCATTGTTAACTAGCGTGATAAGCAGGGCCCATATTATGAAGCAGCGATACGTTCGGAAGGGTCGTCAACGTCGTGCTTGAGCCAGACAATTCACTCGAATCTAGCGACAAATACGGTTCTTTTTTTGAATAGTTTCAAAATTTCCTGCCACTGAGTAATGAACGCTAGAAATGCATGGCTCTTTGTTAACACAAGGACGTCATATCCATGACCATCTTGCTACTTCCGATAATGTCTCATTTTCCTAATAAGGGCCAGGATGACTAGTTCTACAACTTTTTAACAACAAATGCAAAGTTGACATTGCGAAAGGGAAAAGTAGGAAAGAATACAGCGTGTAGCAAAAAGGTCCAGTGAAACTGAAATCTACTCATAAAATTTTATTAACTTTTTATGAGACCATCTCTATAATCACGAAACATTTATCAGCACTTTCAAATATTTCCTAGAACAGGTAAATGTAGTATGGAACAGCTGAATTTGTTTTTTGGTGGTAAGATGTATTGGTGTGATTTCTTATATAGCCGCTCAGCATGGATAGTACGATGGCGTGAGCCACGCGTTTTGTGGCGTAAAAACGTCAGAATTTGACCATTCATGTACTGGAAGGTCGCAACTTTTGACGTTAAAACGCGTGACTCACGTCATCGCGCTACATTTGCTGGCTTGAATGTGGATATTTTTTGTTTGTTTCCCCGGTTCCCATTCATGACATATCTTAAGAAATCCAAGTTCCCATACGAATTACGTAACTGTGCCAGTGGCGCAATCGGTTTCATCTTGACAGTTAAATCCCGGCGGAGATGAATGACGCTCGCTCGTGTCAAAATGAAACCGATGGCCGCCGTGGACGGTACGTACGTAATTCCACCGTCCTCCTCGTATTGCATTGAGAAAATCGACGAACAAAAAATGCATTAATCTGTAGAATTCTAAAGAACCCGATCGGGCAACCATAACAATGGTTTTTAATTATTATTTTCAAGGTCATAATCTAACAGGTTAAGCAACTTTAAAGTACTCTGATAGATTATGGTAAATTATCAACTTAATTCAACTGCGGATAGACTTCCTTGGTTTTTTGTCGGAAATTATGATAAATTAAATCCGAATCAAGGCCAAGGTCCGTAAATGCAGATGGTACTGTGAGAAATGGCATTTAGGAGAAAAGGGTGAGCCCAGCAGTAAGTAGCGGTGGGCTGTTGATGATGATAATGATGATAAGGAGATGACTCAAGATGTTGAGCCAACACAGTATTCTTTTACCTCCAGGCAATTCATAGGTATGTGGTACGAAGTATTTTATAGCCTGAGTTTGTTTGATTTCATTTTAAAATTGTACCGAATAACAACGGCAGACTCGCTAATATACAGGTAAAACCGTAGACCCACCGAAAAATAAATTAAATTTCCTGTTTAAATTTTGGTAACATAATTCCGGATACTCGTACGGACCAACTGAACGAATATAAACAAAATGGTTCATTGAGCCAATCTGAATTGGTCCAATGTCGTCCAGTGTGCTGTACTCTAACAAAAATATGCGCTTTAAATTGATAAATGGTTTCCCTACACACACAATATTTTTAAACGACGAATCCAATAATACACTATGGTGTGGGCAAGAGAAAAAAATTGCATACTTAAATTAATACCTACCGTTAAAAAATATTTTTACGTTTTTATCCTACCGTTTTGTTGGCGTGGTTGATACGAGTATGCCAAATTTCGGCTTTCTAGTACTTGTCGTCTCTATGTTAAGTCGCGGACGGACAGACAGACAGGCGGACGAACATGGCGAAACTAGAAGGGTTCCTTGTTAACGACGGAACCCTAAAAATTGTGCGGCAAAAAAATATGATTGTTACCCAAATTACTTTACTTAAGCATTTGTTATGCTTAAGTAAAGTAAAAATATCAGGGCGAAAGTAATAAAATTAGAAAATAAAACTGACTCGAGAGTCTTATGGTCGGCGCCGGCTAACTCAATTGTTCTTATACTTGTTCTTCTAGAACTTGAAAAATGGTTTTGCAGTTTCGAACTAAAGGTCGAAAATCACAAATATTTTAATTACAAATATGTTTTAACATTACTGTTAAATTTATTAATAATACTGTTTACCATAATGAAAACAATCTATCAAAATACTGCTAACGATTTCGGAATCACGCTGTAGAGTAAAGCCGTCATTGCGTTCTTTGTTTTGCGTTAAAGATTGCAAACGTGTAACTTTTATTGAAGAAGTTCTTTGGATCAGAGCTGCGCTTTCTTCATAAAAAAAATGAAATTAAAAATAACCAACAACCCGACTGCTGAGCATTAACTACTAACCAGGCGGGACTAACCTAGGTTCCTCGCAATGAGTTACATTGTTGAATTTGGGTCGGGTTGTTGGTAATTTTTTTTTTGGGATTTTTTATTTATTTATTAGCTTTATACTGAATTTGTATAACCTATGACACTCGTACAAACACGAAGACTTGATTGAGATATAATTTATCAAAATCTATCCATTGGTTAAGAACGTATGAGGGAAGAAAGAATCGGACATACTTACATACATACGAGCCAAACACATTACCCTCCTTTTGGGCTTCACCGCAGTCGGGTAACAACATTGTATTTTACTATCCACGGAATGTACAGTTCCATGCCAGCACTATCGTTACCGTATCTAACCGACGATGTAAAGTAAGCGCCTAAGTCGCTTTTACTACAATCGAGCGAAGTTCGGGAAAATCCAGAAGATCAATACTGTAGAGGTACAGCGTACATTGTATGGTGTATTCCGTACCATCCACACTTGAGGTATTATCTTGGCGTATCTCTTCGGAAAACACGATTAATATCTCGAGAGAGAAACTGGCAATTTATTCCACAACTTCGCACATACGTAATTACATTGGAAAGTTTTGCTTTGCGGCAATTTTAATTTGATACCGTCTCGCCGAATGTTTGTTATAATTTTCTTTGGAGTAAAATAAATGGCTGAGTAGGTTCTTAAAATGTCAAGGAAAACATATTACTTTGGTAACTTATTAAATAAAAGTAAAGAGAGACAGCGGGGGAGTCGCTGGATGCGGGCACAAGACCGGGAAGCTTGAAAAACCATGAGAGAGGCCTATGTCCTGCAGTGGGCGTCAAATAGCGGATGACGATGATGAAAGAGAGACAGGAACAAAAATAAAAGCAATACAATAGTGATACTCAAGGGAAAACATCATGACAAATTCTGTGTGTTTGTGGGCTTCATGGTGGGGTTTTCCCCGGCGCTTCAAATTGCCGATCTGTGGTGGGCACGCGCGGTGATCAAGCTCATTGTTTATCCCACAGATAAGGGCCTGTGCCCCGCAGTGGTACTTGTTTAAGGTGCTTATTTACTTCATATTTAAATGTAAGGACCAATGGCGTGAAAGATGTTGTTAGATAGATGAGAACACTTTATTGTACACTATTGTCGTTAGGTCTGAAACACTCACATAAATACCACATAAATTCTAAATTCCATACCAAATAAAAACGAAAAATAGACATGTATAGTGTGTTATAATTACAAGATTTTTTATTTTATTTATTTAATTTTTTCGGGTAACAAACGGTGAAAAAAGACCGTAATCTAGACAATTAATAACCCTGACATGTTTCAGTGAAGTTTCAAGTTATAAAAATTACACATAACTTAACGAAGACAGAGTAATAGAATGAAAGTACATACATACATACATAAACTCACGCCTGTATTCCAGAGGGGTAGGCAGAAACCAGGGACCGCCACTTGCCAAAATCCTGACAGATCACTGAATGAAGGTGTACGTAGAATATAGAAAAAACAAATTATGTTGTAATTATAGATATCGTAAAAGTTCATAAATAAAGAAACATAGAACAGAATAAAGAAATGAATAACTTTCACACAGCACAATCACTTGTCGTGGTCCCAAAACAGAATGAAAGCTGAATTTCATTGCATCAGATCAAAAGGTCGTTTTAAAGAAGTTTTAAACGCGCATCAGTCTTAGAACGCCGAAAAAGTGTCGAAAAATACATACCAGCTGACTCGGTAAACGTTGTTTTGCCATATTAATTAGCCTACGACCTTTTCCCAGACTTACCAAATGTACACAAAAAAAATCACAAAAATCGGTGAAGCCGTTTCGGAGGAGATCAATAAAAAATACTGTGACTCGAGATTTTTATATATTAGATAAATATTTTATTGCAGTTGTTAAGAGAGAAAAACAGGAAAGTGTTCGAAGGATAATTACTCTTTCATCATCATCATCATCATCGGCCTACGTTTGTTCACGGCTGGACATAAGCCTCTCCTATTGCACGCCACTGAGCACGGTCCTCGGCTACTCTCATCCAGCTCTTGCCAGCCGCCCTGCGGAGATCATCGCTTTACCGAGTCTAAGGACGTCCTACACTACGTTTACCGATCCGCGGTCTCCACTCAAGAACTCGTCTACCCCATCGGTTATCACTGCCATTTCAGCATGCTGATTCGGTGGGCTATGTCGGTAACTTTGGTTCTCTGTTGGATCACCTCGTTTCGAATTCGATCTTTCGGAGAAACCCCGAGCCTAGCCCTTTCCATAGCACGCTGAGCGACTTTAAATTTGTGGACCAGCCCCACCGTGAGTGCCCACGTTTCAGCACCGTATGTCATGACTCTTACTCTTACTAATCGACTCTTATGTCAATTACTCTTTACTTATGTATTAATAAAGTTAAGTTAAATGAAGTTAATGCCAGGCTTCAAGTTATAAAAAAATTATTAAGACAAAGACTATCTCTCGGAAATTGAGACACAAAAACACATTCAAAGAGAGAAACAAACGTTGCTGCGAAAAGTAAAAACTAACATTAGCCAAGTAATGAAAAAAGGACACCCGGAAACGAGCAGTGCGCTGTGCAGTGGCGAACTTGGCTCAAAATTACATTGGAGTGACATTTTATTTAAGCCATAGAAGAAATGAGAAAAGTATTGAATCCTTTTCCTAAATAGACAAAATAAAAATTTAATTAATGACATAAAAGAATAAACAATAAAATCTTAAACATACATTTTTCGGTGTTTTGCCTACCCCTCTGGGTACAAGCGTGAGTTTATGTATGTTGCAGGTGTCAAAAAATATGAAAAATCAGGTTACCCTACTTAATAGATTTTTCCATGTAAATTTTAATCGTTTCTTGTTGTAAAAGATGTAGACACATAAAAGAAAATATTTTACGGACTCTTCCGATAAAAAACCAAGTGAGTTTATCCAGTATTAAGTTAATAATAATTCAAATGCTTACAAATGCTTCATACAATTTACATGACCTGAGTACACCCGATTCGTATTCTCATTCTGGATGGCATACGGTCATAACGGTCTCATACTTTCAAAGAGCACTCGCTCATATAACGCAAACTTATTTCTGAAATTCCATGAGATTTGATTTTTAAATAATAATAAAAATGATATAATTGAATTTATATATAATGTGCCTCCAGTTATAGATGGATCCATGAATACTAATTATCTAAGAGATAGCCATATCATGCATTTTGAGTTTTTGGATTATATATATTAAATAAATAAAAATTAATATTTTTTTCATAAGCCTAGTTATGTAAAAGCTAAAGTTATTTTCCAATATTTCCAAGGCAATATCCTCCAATGCGTGGATGTGCTTTTGGGCGCAAGCTCAGGGCATATTTGCTGGAACATCAGAGACCGCCGCTCCCTTCCCTTCCAATCTCTCGCCGCAAAAACAGATACGATTCTGTAATCTCATAGTGGGGTTATGCAATATTGTATATTTCTATATATTTTTATTTATAAATTACTTTTCTTTAATTAAGTCCATATTTATATATATGTAAATTTAACTACTTTCATATTTTTTTAATATAATTTAAGTTGGTTGTATATATTTACTCATTTGTGTATGATCTTATTTGTGTATCTCGTAGTTTATTTCCTTCCGTGGATGTCGTAGAAGGCGACTAAGGAAATCAATTAATAGGAGACGGGCAGCAGCATCTTCCTGAGATTCCAACCGCATACTGCGATCGCCAACCCGCGTGCCAAGCGTGGCGATTATGGCACAGCCCTTCATCGTTATGAAAACCACGAAGGAGGCCTATGTCCTGCAGTGGGCGTCAAATCGCTGATGATGATGTAGTTTATTTTGTCACTTAACGAAAACTATTTAAGTATATGTTTCATACTGTATACAAAATGCGTATTCTATTGTATATAATTATTATTTTATATAACACAGTATTCTATTCTATATAGTTCACGGTTGTACCACACCGCGTGACGCTCGCGGGGTAGCTCCTGGCACTGACTGAACATCAGCGCTGAAGGCTTGACCCTCAGCATACTGCTAAGTCAGTTGCCATTTATAGCGACAGTGACTCGCCGCGACATTTCGTTTTATTTTATTTTATTTATTTAATAAAATAATGAAAATAAAAATAAAGGAGACCTGTTTCTTTTCCTTTCTTTTTTATAAAATTTCTGTTGTAACATTTTCTTGGTTGTTTTTTTGTTTTGTTATTGTTGCGTGTGCACTGTTTTTATAATAAATGTTCTTTTCTTCTTCTTCTTAAATACCCTTGCAACTAGGTTCCCCTTACTTAGAATTTTGATTGATATTTGAACCACATTTTAAGCATGAATTCACACTAAAATCGAGAGCGAACAATACTTAAACACAGTTTTACAGATATTTCATGATAAGATAAACATAACATAATATACAGGGGTAGGCAAAGGTCAGAGTTTTCCACATCCTGACACACCCCTTTCACTGCATCAACATTCATTAGTCGTGCATGCACGCACGCCGGATGTGATAAGATCATGGTAAGATCTCATTTCACTGCTCGTAAATGTATTGCCTCTTGATTCTCCGTCAATTTAGTTTGATAGATCCGAATTGAGCCCCACTATTAATTAACAGCTCAATGAATCACTATTAAGCTAATGCCAATGGGTAAGTTCATCTCGAGACGCGCCCTTTCATCAAGAGGTATTTGAATATCTAAGGCTTATTCATACATCACAGGATTAAGCCTGCGCTCCGAGCTTGAACTCGATATTCAATCTTTGATATTTTTGTAGATACACTTGATTGCGGAATGAGCCAGGGAGTTATTGCGTTTTATCGGTTGTGGCAGTATTAAGTACAGGTCCTGCAGTAGAATAATTACCACAAATTTTTTATTTAAAACCCGACTGCTAAGAAGGATCAAACAGGGCTTTATGAACAACCGTTACGTTAGAAAAAATATCAAAGACTTCGAAAATGTTGGTGGCCACCATAATGTTAATACTAGAAATAAACATAAATTGTCATTTCCACGATTTAGACTTGCAAAAGTTAACACATCCTTTATGGGGCACTGTATAAGGTTCTACAGAAAATTCCTCAAGATAATATAGTAGAGTTACCTCCAACGCGATTTAAAAAATGTGTTTAGCACATTCTGTGCAAAAAGGCTTACTATAACATCAAGGATTATTTAGAAGACAAAGATGTTTGGCATTAAACAGTAGATTAGTATTAATTACAGGATGATTGTGACTAGTGTTCAACACATTCATGACTAATATTTTAAGTTGAAAACTCTGTTAATTTAGTTAAAACGTGTTTTGAAAAGAATAAATGTGGAGTTTCTTTAAATTTTCGTTTAAATATGTCTCAATTCCTTTGAGCTCATGATCGCGCGCTTAACTATAACTACAGACATAGCCAACTTTAAAGTCAATTTCTACGGACAGTCGAGTTCGATTCCGCTCTGGTTCAACTTGGCTGAAAGTTTATGGGAGAAACTATTAATCTCCCAGCTTCAGCGACTAAACAGAGTCCGCTCCCATTGAATCGGCTCCGGAGTGATATGAACTTTGCAAAGTTCCGTAGATAGTTATTTCTTGCAGAATGTTAGGACGTTTCTCGGTTTAGGTAAAAACAAAGTACAGTGGCACTGCATTTGGATAGTAAAATAATACTGACAAATGCTGGCCGAACTAGCACACCGAGGGTTTCGTAGCTACACGTAATAATAAAACATTAGTCTTTTGATTAGCAAAAATGTAAGTCCGACTTACACTTGGAAGGTTTTTATGATTTGTTGTTAAACTTCAAAAACTTGCCGCTTTCATGAAAGAGCAAAAACTTAAAAGACACGCTTCATGTATGATTTGGCGTGGGCCACACGGAAAGGGGGCGAGGGCGCGGAAAAGATGTGACGCTTAGTCCTTGCTCTGTGGTCGCCCTATGGTCTGTGACTTTATGCAGCGCGTCCCGCTCTTGCCCCACTTCCCTTTTGTGTGGCCCATACCTTTCGCCACCGTACCCTCAGAGAGATACACAGATATTGTAGGCATATTAGTAGAGTCCCGTAGGAATTCTTTGGATGCGCAACCCTAAAACACAGCACACTATAATTTTTTTACAAACACGTTTCATGTATAGGTTTTCGTCCCCTTGCCTTTTATAAGTCAGACAGACAAACAGACGTTGTGGACATAGTAATACGGTCCAGCCCCTCTACTCTCGACGTTATCGTGTTAAAATTGTTGCACAATTAAATGCACTAAGTCATAAATAACGACGTTTTAGTTGTAAGAAATAGCATTAAATTTATTGGAACCTCAGAGGGCATCGGAAACTTAAAACATATTTTGGCCAAACTATTAAATAAATGTACAAATACGGTTCTTCTTTTGAATAGTTTCATATTTAATACACTGACAAGCGACCATCTCGCTACTTCCGATAATGTCGCATTTTTTATAAAAAGGGCCCAGTTTGATTTGCGGTCGTCTGTAAAACAATGAAACTTAAAAAGTACATCATTGTCCCCTTGTTTTCCCGTTTTTTTGTTCCCTGGTTTCCGTGATTGAAGATTTATTTGCAGTATCGCAATATTTCTTGTAATGTCGACAAACGTTTTACTTTTCCTTTGTTTTGTAACTATTTGTTTTTGTTAACGTACAACCTCAACGAAGCTGAAAGTCTATAGGCTTCAACCTTCAATAATACGGACCCTCAGTCTATTGCATTTACAGAATCCTCTAAAGTCCGATGGAGCGGTTAAAGATTTGGCCCTCATCCCTGTTACTGGACTCGGATTTAGACAGATTTACTGAAGTAGGACAATATTTTCTGCTGAAGGCATTGTTTCTGAGCGCGCCTCGCGTCCGCGACCGCTTTTTGTCTCGATGTGAAGTCACGTGATAAATTGATGTTTTGTTTTATATTTTTAGCTTAGTCTCTTCGCTGTGCTTGCTTGTTATTTACGGACAATATTTCTCGATATTTTTTATTAGTATCAGCCATTATAATCAAAATGTTGTTGGTAGCTTAAGCAGCTTTTAATCGTTTTCTTCACATATTACACTTAGTTTAAATTTATCAAAAATATAGATTTTTCTACAATTACTGAATAATCCAGAATCATCATCTCTATCATCATCAACCCATTATGTCCCCACCGAGGGGCACGGGTCTCTTCCCTGAGGAAGGTATAGGCCATCATCTCTATATTTGCTCCTTATGCTAGATTATGGTCATAATAAATTTTGCCAAGAAAAGAGGAGCTGCGCTCCAACAATTACGTTCCACTGCAGGGTAGAGCCGTACTCTTGGATAAAGAGACAGTGAGCGAGTAGAGAGGCGCTAAGGCGTGTGACTCTAGACATGCAGGTTTCTCTGCTGTGTTTTCCTTCACTTTAAAACTTTCTTGTCTTTCAAACATGTTAACCACTACAATTGCAACCCACGATACAGGCTCGCCTAGTGTGGGGCAGCAGTGGAAAATGTATCGCAAAATATTGTAAATATCTAGATTTAAGACTGTGTTGTGTTTTTAAGGCCTATGTTGATACTTTGAAATGTCTCACTTATAGTTAAATAAAATGTTCAATTTTTTCATTTAGCGAGCAGTATCGTTACTGAAAATTCACAAGCATACGTATCTTAGGCAAAAATGTCATTGGTACACTTGAACGCTAATTGAAGCAGTGGTTAATCCGCGGAGCTACTGTTGCACTAAATATAAGCTTCAAATAAGTACATTTATTTCACAAGTATTAAACTAAATATGGTCATAATAAATATTGCCAAGAAAAGAGGAGCTGCGCTCTGAAATTAACTGCCTCGGTCTAGGCTGCAAGATTAGCACTCTCCGGGCTTCATCCACTGAGCTAGTTTTTTTTTCCATTCCTCCCTCATTTAAGTTTTTTTGTAATCCAATAGAAAATAAAAACCAACTTGAAAATACTGCGTCAATAAAAACACACAAATGCTCAACAGACAAGTTCTTATAGCACAAGTCGAAAAACACAAGGGAAAAAGTATGTGCTTGGAGTATTGTCGCCAACAACGACCGTTTTTAGCGGAACTGCTGATTAGTCACTCAAGACAAGGTTTCCTAGTTAGGAGAACATTAGGGTTTTGGTGGTGAAATGAGAAATAAAAAATTTATTTCAACGTAAAGAATTAACATTCTGTTTGTTGAATGTCAATGTACACTGTTATCCGCTGTCTTCGGGTCGAGTTGCAGCGGAGAAAAAAAAACTCGATTCTGAGCACCTTTTCTCGAATTATCTTAAGTATAATATGTATATTAGTTGGTATAAGTACCTATCTAACACGACTCAATAAGTGCAACCAACAACATGCAATGGTGAAAACAGGCATTAGCATTTCAAATACCTAATTCCATAATAAAAAAGGGGAAACCAACGATAGACTTATTTCCGCCAATTGTAACGCGCCTTTCATACGCATTCTTTATTAATTGGGGTCCGAATGATTAATCACCAGGTTTTCTACATAAACAGGGCACTTTGAGCATTCTAATTGGTGGCGGTGGAACGTGCGGTTTGCTACAAATTACTTTTTCACTAGATACAAAAGATCCATTATCCACTCAAATTAGTTCCCGCAGGAGAGCATTAATAATAATCAATGTCGGTAGGGCGCCCGTGGCTTTGGGAAATTTTCCAGCAAAAATGTGTAAAAGTGTCTAAGTTTGTGATCCTTCTATTTTGTAAATCGAGAATGTGCCCGTGGGATGCATAAAATAATATCTCTATTACCTACTTTTGATTTCTAAACATTGCACAGACTGGTATTTTGTCGTCTTGACATCTATTGCTCAAGTCCAAATTTAAAGTTTGCTTTGTAATTGTGGGCTAAGCCAAGTTACTTTGAGAGATCATTGTGAAATGAGACAATTAGCCAAAGAACTAACGTGATTAACATTGCCTATAAGTTCTTTGAAACATTGCCTGCTATATACCATAAACATGCCGCCATTATTTATTGTTAACATATAAAAGGCCACCACAACACAGGCTTGACCGAGCGCGGTGACCACAGTAAACTGTATGTTGTATGTAACCATTTTTCTTAGTAAAAAACTTTTTACGTCTTAGGGTTCCGTAGTCCGACAAGGAACTCTGTTCCTCTGTGTTGCCATATCCGTCGGTCTGTCTGTCTGGCCATCCGCGGCCTAGCGCAAAGAACGGTGGTGCTAGAAAGCTGTAATTTGGTGTATACTACATATCTATCACGCCGACAAAGATAAAGAATAAAATGTTGGAATTTCTTTTTTACTGTACCTCCCCTAACATGAAAAGTGGGGATAGTTTTTCTCTCGTTTACCCCATCATGTGGGGCATCATAGTATTGGTCGTATTGTGGGTGCAGGAAGACCATTTTTTATTTAGGATTCCGTTTGCGAAATATTAAGCTTTAAAGCGCATATTTTTATCTGAGTAGGGCGTTCCTCCCTCTCCTGGCTAAACGGTTGATTGTGGAAACGTGAAAAAATTCAGGGCAGTAGCACATATAATGAACTTAAAAGGAAAAGTATCACGACTAAGTAGGCTTTACTAGTTAACGAGCAATAGGCATCCAACTTATAAAAGTAAAATTTCCTACAAAATCCATTGGAAATGACTTCGATGGAGTTGTTACGTTTGTAAATCAGATAAAAACACCCTCTTTCTGTGGAACCCTACATTGCGCGTCGCCCGACATGCACTTGGTTTTTTAAAGTGTTCTCGAGTGGACGTAGGAAACCCACCAGCTCGCTGGACGATCTGATAACGATCGGAGGCTGATTGCTTGTATAGAGAGAGGCCATGTCTGCGCCTTCATAGAGGTTCTCACTGATAGGAGGTTTCATTGTACATATCGACATTCATTCTTCTTCTTTGTTCTTTTCCTTACATTTCTCTCGCTGGTAAAACCCGAAAATTGAGCCTTTTATTTCACGCACGGCTTAAACTAATAAACAGGACATCCTAAATAATACAGTCCACTCTAACACCAACTCCAGACGGCCTAACCAGGCTGGATGACGATCACCGATTGCAGAAAGAAGCGCGTGCCTTGCGAGGGGACTATGACCAGCAGTGGATATACATGGGCTGATGAAACCGATTGGATTTTATTAGAAAAAGAAAAACTCTAAGCTTGATGATATTTAAAAACCTATTTAGAGGCAAAAAATTCCACCCATGCCGCGACTTGAACCCGCATTTTAGCCTCTAAATAGGTTTTTACATTGTCCTCAGCATGGGTTAGTGCAACAAAAAGAATATAATTGATGATATTTAAAAAAAAAAATTCTACACGGGTTAATTTTTAAATAGTTTCGAGAAAGTTTATTCGACCAATAGAGCCACGAAAAACTAAGGGCTATAATATTTTTTGTATCATTAAAATATTAAATAACCATTACCGGGTCTTATCGCGATTGAATTTTACAGGTGAACCTAAAAACACCCGCATATCCGACGTGCATTCGTGAACACGAATTTAGTTATGATTGGGACTGTAAAAATGCCACTTTTCAAACCAAAACAAATTTATAATCTCCGAAAAAGTCAGACGCTTTTCCTATACCAAATTAATAGTGACATCCATCGCCATTAAAATGACAGAGCGCCATTATCCTTTGTGGATTTTAAAAACCTTCAAACCGAACTGGGATGGCTACATTCATAACCGTCTACAAATGGATTTCCGGCGGTAAATCAGGGGGTCGGAATTCGTTTGATATAAATCTCGAGTCGCCTCGCAGGTATAGAGGGCCAAATCTATAGCTGGAAATGCTAGCCGCATTATCTCTAGGTTAATGGCCCATTTGTTTGTGGGCTCTTTAAATATTATTTTGGAGGAATTTTAAAGTAACTACACTACGGTAGCAATATCTAATATCCTATCCTATATACATACCTGTAAAGTGTACAGCTACCAATCAACGTTAAAATATTTTATCATCAACGTCTCTGTTACGCTCTACAGATCTACCAAATCAAGATCTACCACCTTTAGATTGGATAAAGCATGACTTATATTGAAAGAATGACAATTTATTTATTTATATTAAGTATGTACATACGTATGTCTATATTTATGTACAAAGTGTGTTTTTGGCAATAAATGTAGTTCACTTTCACTTTCACTTTCATTTTCACTTTCACTCACAGTTCTTATTTATGTATTAACTGGAAAATCACTTGCTTCTCTATAGTTCTTATTTATTTTTAACTACAAAATCACTTGCGTCCCCATTTCATAATTAGTCCCCTTAATGGCACTTTTATAACACAGGTCTTAGATAAAGTTTTTAGCCTTCGAAGGTAACCCTCTTTTATCACCAAACCTGTGTAGAATTTCCCCATCGCTTATTAATGATCAAATTGGACTAAGCAGGTGCGACCACCGTGCGACTGGTAAAATAGGGGCGAAGTTTGTATGAAAATCGAATGGTGACCTCATTTCAAATATAGTATTCTACACTCATCTCTCATCCGACTCCGCACGTGTAGAGAGCTCCCACTGGCTCGGACGGAATCCGGATCATTCGTTCCGGTGTCGACATCCACAGATCCGGCGACAAGTGGTGAATTCAGAGCGCACATACAGACTTATCTATCTACGTACGTACTAGTCCATGGAATTGGTACTTTTACACGGTGAAGTCAAAGACGTAAGCAAAATTTTAAGGGGACATTCTAACCATGCCAGTGACGTAAAAACATGACACTAGTCTTAGAACAAATGGTCAGTTGAAAAAAAGTTTTATATAAAAAATGTATATAATTATAAAAAATATCAGCACCCAAATTTATAAGATAAGATAAAATAAGATAAGAATATTCTTTATTGTACCAGGAAAAACACAAACATGAAATGTTTACAAAAATGCAGTACGTTTCGGAAAAAAAATTAAGAAACAAAAAGAAAATTAAACAAACAGAAGACATTTTTCCACTTCCTAACTATTTATTTTATAAGATATCATTACTACAAACACCAATACCATTACTTTAAAAAACATTAGTAACTCTCAATCTTGTCTATCTCAATAAATGTTTACATTTTCTTAAAATATTACAAATAATTTTAAAATCACGCTGTAGTTTGGCTCGGATTTATCTTATATCCCGGTCCAAATACACTTTCAATGGGCGTAAAAAAACTATTTTTCAAATAGATACAATCCAAATCAAGAAAAATAAAATAGTAAGAGGAATTTATGGATTTCATTTTTTTCATTTTCAATGAATTGAATAAACGACCTAGGACTATCTAAAACTACTATAATTATGGAGTGTTTTTTAGGGTTCTATTTCTATGGAGTGGATTTTAGGGTCCCATATCCGAAGGGAGCCAAACGGGACCCTATTACTAATAATTTACTGTCCGTCTGTCTGTCCGTCTTTCACCAGGCTGTATCTCATGAACCGTGATAGCTAGGCAGTTGATTTCGCAAAGGATGTATTTCTGTTGCCGCTATAACAACAAATACCAGAAACAGAATGAAATAAATATTCAAGGGGGGCTCCCATACAACAAATGTTTTCTAAAGACCGCGCTCGCCATCTATCTGCCATATAACTGTAACCTTCACAGCGCCGATGTCATGTCGTTAAATGTCAATGTTAAACGCTTCTTGTTGGTTTCTATAGATGGCGCTATTCTCAAATTCGATCTTTGTTTAATGTTGTAGGTATAGACAATGGTATGGAACCCTTCGTGCGCGAGTCCGATTTGCACTTGGCCGGTTTTTTTATTTTAACGATTTTTAAACGCTTATATCACATACTGTGAATAGCTCAGACACTCTGGTTTCCTCACGATGTTTTCCTTCACGGTAGCGAGTGGTATTGCTACTATAACTTCACATTAGAAAACAAAGTCATAGATCCGTGAATCCGTGGTGAACACGCGTGGTTACTAAGCCCATACTCTCTCCCTGAGAGATGGCCTATGACCTTCAGTGGGACGTATATAGGCTGATTATGTATGTTATATATATCAAATAATTGACGTGGCCTTTATGATAAGAAAGTGGGATTATCACAAGAACCGATAGCCTACGAGATACAATGGTCCATGAGTGGACACCACGAACTCGCAAACGCAGCGTAGAACGCCCACCAGCTTGCTATACCGATGATCTAAGGCAGATTGCTGGTAGCGGCTGAATAAGCATGGCCTTAGGCCGAAAGATGTGACGTGGCTTTTGTCCAGCAGTAGACAATGGATTTAATTTGCTGATCAATTTCGTAAGTGTTTATAGTTAGATTCAAAGGACTAAATAAGATAAGATAAGAATATTCTTTAATGTACCAGGAAAAACACGAACATAAAATATTATAATTAACCTGCCAATAGTTTAATTAGTCGTAGACCATTATGGCCAATATCCTTAGCGAATATAACTTTTAGGCTATGGTTCTTCTTGTTAGATAGACAGATATCAAGTATTGAAAATCGTTAGTCGACTTTTCATGTCTTATTTTCTTCTTAGATAGAGTAGACGTTTACAAATGAAGTTTGTGAGTGTGTTTATTAAAGAGAGGCGAGTGAGTAGGTAGGTCTGTTAGTAAACTGAATTAGGCAGGTCCGCATAGAGCGAGCAGCCTCGCAAGGCCTTTGCCACGAGAGGAAACTGTCCCCGAACGAACGCGGCAGCCTCGGTATCATCGCGAGGCTGCTGCGCGTGGCAAGGCCGAGCCATTTGTTCGTTCGTTCAGTTGAGAATTATTAAGACATCATGGCACCACACGTACGTATTACTGTGACAGCTGTTGCTTAGATCCTTATAAGATTAAAAAAAGAGGTGACAAAAAAACAATAAACGAAGACAATATTGGATTTAGACATTATACAAAAACAGATGGTATAATGGAAACAAATGGAAACTAATATTTAACCAGGCATCTTCTCTAGGTCCTCTGTTTGTTTAATTCAGATCACTTGCGTTCCATAGCCAGGTGTTTGCACCATAGAGAGATATTCATTTCAAACACTGATCTTTATCCATCATTGATATGCTCGAGCGAGGCACGAAACAAAACGCGTGCGTCTAGAGTGCGCGCGGCAAATTAATAATGTACTCTGTGGACTGAGCAAAACAAAAAGCCGGTCGCGCGCACTTGCCTCCGCCGAGACACGTCTACACAGAACGAGCTGCTTCGCGCGGCAAATGACTCTCGAGGCTGCTCGCTCTGTGTGGACCCGCCTATGAATATGATTCCCATTAGAGGTTCTCCGTTATGTGGGTAATTAAATTAAAATTCATTGGAAGACGTTGATAGACATATGTACTATATTTACGAGTCCGTGAAATACTTCTAATGTAACCTTCAGACAAAGGTAAAGGGAATAGAAACGTTCGCTCACAAGCTATTTATCGTTTGAAAGTAAGATTCTGGTAGTGGGTTGTCAATAGTAGAGTGGAGCTGTTTTTCCTTCGTTCAGCACTTACTTATTTTATTTTTCTTTATTAGGAACATAAACAGTGAACACATGTAGCATTAACAATATTCGTACAATAGTATTGCAACTAGTATGTGCATGCTATAGATGTTCAAAGATTCCGCTACGTGGAAAAAAAATTAACTTAAGAATTACCACATTAACGAAGAAGCCAGAAAGCCAGCACTTATTGTTATTAAATTGTTAGAGGTGCTCATAAACACATTCATCATCATCATCATCATCAGCCATTCGACGCCCACTGCAGGACACAGGCCTCCCTCATGGTTTTCCTAACCATGAAGGGTTTCGCCATAACACATTACTTTCACAATATCTTTCATTCCTTTAATGGTAAAAGATACAAGCAAACTCAACGATATTGAACAAATTCATGAAAATACGCAAATAAAGTGTAACAGAGTGCCATTAGCAAATTTAATTCGGCTTTACACAAATCGCTATCACATCCAACATAAGCCTCTATACATAATTAGAGTTGTCGGAATTTCATTTGCATCTCCCATGTAACTTTGTGTATGTGTATTTCGGTTGAGAACAGACAATTTACAATTCAATTAATAGTGAAACGAGCTGCCAACAGTTTCTTAGCGGCGGAGACGTAAACATGATCCGTGTAATTTCAATTCAGTTTTACTGACTTGGAACGAGTCTGTGTAATACAAGATACTGATGTTGTATATGAAATGAAAATGTATTGAATATGAAATATTGAATAATTGAAATGTTCAGCAGAGAAAAGGATAGAGATTGTTATTTCGGAAATTTGGAGATTTCATTTTAAAACATAGAGTGGTATATTCTTTATGGTACACCAGGAAAACATTAAAATACTTAAAAAACCGGACAAGTGCGAGTTGGACTCGCCGAGGGTTTCGTACAAATTCGTAGTCTCGCAGTTCTTCCGAGCTTTTACCGAACTTCAAAGACAATTTTTTTAAAGATTTAGTAGTATAGTTTTCAGATTTTTTCAGTGTGTAGCAAACGGCAATATTACGTGCCAAATTTCATAGTTCTAGGTCAACGCAAAGTACTCTATAAATTTTGAGTCCCTTGAGGATGTTAAAAAATTTAATACTTTTTTTGCGGCATAAACGGCCGTATCTTTTTTTTTTACTTTTATTTAAGAGCTTGATTTATTCTCTACTTCAAGGGACTATAGACTGGTTTTAATTTCAACTCGATACCTCCATGTGTTCCTGAGATAAAGGGTCTTGACAGACAGACGGACGGACGGATGAACGGATAGACAACAAAGTGATCCAATTAGGGTTCGGTTTTTCTTTTTGAGGCACGGAACTCTAAAAATGGTAAAGCACAATAGCTCAGCCACAGATATAGTGGTTTGTGAGCTCAGCGCTTGAAATCGCCAATCCACGGTGAGGACGCATAATTAAGCCCATACGCTCTCTCTGAAAGAAGGCCTGTGCCGCAGTGAGACATATTATATAGGCTACAGAAAAAGCAAGTCAGATAGGCGGTTGATAATGTACGTAATGATTTTACTATGGCGCAACGAGTAAGTAACTGACGTTCTTACATAGTAAATATTTGTAAGTCTTAGAGAAGGATGTTTACGTGGTACGCATTTTAGATGCTTCTTCTGAGGGCTTAGTGGATTAATCTGTGTATTTTGTGACCAATTAAGTGTGATATCGAGGTAAGTAAATGAGGTAAACAAACCTCACAAACATATTTTTAAGTGTAACTTCCACTTCCTAACATCGATACAACTAGGACGCCCTGTGATATGCTAAACAAGGAAATAGGTACCTACACCCAGACAGTAGGTACCTACAAAACAAGTACGTCTGTAGGTAGAGGAAATAAAGCTACGATGTTTGTTTTGGTTTTAAGCGTCTCACCGCTAGATTGACGGGGCAACCATTCATAAAAGTCATTTAAAAAAGGTCTCATTTTAATATTATTTTTCATAAACATAAAACACAAAATTAAAATGAGACCTAATTAAAAAATTTAAATAAACATTTTCACAGAATTCCTTGGTTAATATTGGGTGAATACCGTGTTTTCTAACTACGTCCATTATGACTAGCTATATTTTCCGGCATAGTCGGTATGAGTTTGCTATGGACACTTAAAAGCGATTTTATTATTATATGTAAATTTAACTAAACTAAAGTTCGTATACGTAATTTTAGATCACATCACTGTCTAACGCCTATAAAATCCGAAATATGTCCATGCCCGGTCAACGTCAATTGGACAAGTTATTTGTCGGGGATTATACAACGTTTAGATTAAACCTTATCCATTATCCAATGTACTGGATTTAATCTTGTCATTATGATCTCATTTTACTAGGCTTTCCCAAAAATAATAGAAACATTTTAGATACGAGAAATTATTGTAAAAGAGAGGATTTATATTCAGTTACGGTGGTTGATATTTCAGTATATTCTTACTAGAACAAGAACTGACGAATAGTGTTTCAAGAGGATTATTGACACTGAATATATCTAATAGACAGGAATCTACTTAACATTGAAGCTATATCCATGTGATATAGTTCCAAGATCCATTCGTCAAATTATCTCCAAGCAGTGTACTCTTGACACAGAACAGATATGTTCTGTGACTCTTGACGTCCCGACATGACATGAAGATTCGAATAGTTAGTTGGTCTATCACAAATTATACGCGACGTTAACTATCTGAAGGAAGCAAGCGTTGCGATTCGACACAAAATACAACTATGTCCTTGGCAATTATGTACGTGCCAAACGAAAAAAAAAAAACTCTGATTATTGGGTTTTAAGTTAAGATACAATTCATCAGAAAGTAGGATTAATGCAGTAGAAATGAGGTCCTTGAGAAGTATGTCTGGCGTTACTTTGAATGACAGGATACGCAATAGTGTGATTAGAGAACGTTGTGGACTGAAAGAGGATGTAGTGACAAGAATTGAGAAAGGAATGTTGCGTTGGTTTGGACATGTGGAGAGGATGAAGGAAGAAAGATTGACAAAACAAATATATCGAGCGAATGTGGATGGAAGGGCCGGTAAGGGACGACCCAGACGGACATACTTCGACCAAATAGAGGATGTATTAACAAAGGGCAAGATAAAAAGTACCCGAAACCGGCGTGCGTGCATGCAACGACTAATGAATGTTGAGGAAGCGAAAGTGATCTGTCAGGATCGTAGCAAGTGCCACTCCCTGGTCTCTGCCTACCCCTCTGGGATACAGGCGTGAGTTTATGTTATGTTATGTTAGGACATAGGCCTCCTTCGTGGTTTTCATAACCATGAGGGGTTTTGCCGAGGGTTCTGCCATAATCGCCACGCTTGGCAGACTGGTTGGCGATCGCAGTATGCGTTTGGAATTTCAGGAAGACGCTGCTGCCCGTCTTCTGGTAATCGATTTCCTTAGTCGCCTTCTACGACATCCACCGAAGGAAATGGAGTGACGCCATTCTTAATCCGGCTCCACACGGAATATAAAATAAAACCAAATTAAATTTTACGATTTGCTACCCCAGAAAGAAAAAACCGGGAACGTGCGTGCCGGCCCACACGTAGTGTAGAATTCCGTGGAAGGAGCGTCTTTTATCCTACCGTTATCTATCTCTACTGTTGGATTGTATAATATCGTAAGATTATGATACTTTATAATCATTTTTCCAGAACCCTATGGGTGTGAGGTTTTTATTTTTACCTTTGCCTTTGTTTGTAAAAGTCACATAAAAAAACATTACTAGGAGTTTCCAAAATGAAAGCTTCAAGTGTTTAGGACATACCCACGTTAATTCGTAATAGATCCACAGTACCCGATAACACATACTAATAGAATTTCACGAGCTTACACGGAGGTAGCTTAATTAGATTCGACGGGGCTGTGTTTTAAGACACGGGAGAAAAAGGAACGTTCTCTTGATTCTCAGTAATTTAGCAGAGATTTCATTACACAGGATTTGTTGATTTTATTTAACCAATCACAATATTCTGATGAAATTACGAATCTATCCGAGATACCTAACTATTATCTTTATTACGGCCTGTTGCTAACGGACGAAGAAAGTATTATTCCTGTTATTTTTGGGAACAAATATATGGCACTAGGTGCCACTGTGTACTCTCAGTAATGCTATAAATAAACGGCATAGAAGTTAAGTAAAGGTTGACTAAATTTAGGTAATTTTCTTAAAATCTTACGGTGTTATTTACAAATACACTCCATAAACGCCGTATAAATAGTCCCCGAAGTCTGTGATAGAGACTTTACAAGGGCAAAACTATCACAGACTAGATACCTTTTTATATACTTTTTGTTCAGCACTAACCCGTGCTGAGGATAATTTTAAAAACCCGCCTTTTAAAAAACCGTGGCACGGTTAGCCAGAGGTCGCGGGTTCATGTCCCGGCGGTGTAATTTTTAGCCTCTATTATAAATAGGGTTTTTTTAAAAAAATTACTAGATACCTACCAGGCAGATATGCTATGAAAGCTTCATAATAAGTAGCATACATGTGAGTGTTCAATAAAAAATATGTTCGGTCTACCACGTAGAGGTGTCTACGTCGTCTGTACATACACTCGATAGGGGATCATCCTCTAGATTTTAGTTGCAAAGTCGCCCATATCTTTTATGCGTACAGTGTACGCGTGCTAAGGTTATGCTATCGACTGTGCTGTATCCCAATTATTATTAAAAACCACTCCAGGATGCACTCTGACGCTCTGACTTTGTCTTGTATTATGTTGTATTAATGTGACTTGTTTTTCCTTTGTACTTGTTTATGTTACTTGTTATGCCTTTTTTTCTTGTGATGTGTTAATTTGTCCCAATAAATGTCTTTCTTTCTTTCTTTCTTTCCTTTTTTCTTTCTCTTACAATATTTTTCAGTCTTGAACCATAATTTACCTGTTCAAAAGCCGCTGGAGTTGATCTCGCCACCTCCGTAGAGAAATAACTGACTTTAATATTTTACATGGCACATAAAATAAACCAGCACAACCAAACTGTTGTGAGCTCCAGGTTACTAGTGCATCGTCTTGCGGCGGATTACGGTTGAGTTATTTTCCACTATTATATTACATTCTTTGTCTGAAAGTGGACCAACAAAAGAACAGAACAGTTTTCAGTTTCAAAGTTTGTACGGAACTGAGACTTGGGTGTTTTGTCTTGAAATACATTGTTCTCCGTGCGAAAACTCTCAACTTTTTTAATAATATCAGGGCCTTTCATTGGAAAGTATCACTTCCATAAAAAAAACATTTCACTTTTACATCTAAGCTAGATAGTATTTTAATATACCTGCACTAAATCACATCTAGTGGCAATTCCTGTCTTTAATACATAGGTGATGTGATCGCTATAATGCTTCAGCGCGAAGGGGTAGCCACAGACCAAGGTTTGCCACTTTCCATGGTCCTGAGAAACCTTTTTCGCCTCATCAACATTCATTAGACGCGTATGCACGCACACCGGTTTCGGGTACCTACTTTTTATCTTACCATTCGCTAATACGACAACAGCAAACAAGAATTACGTACTTATATGAAATGTTTTATTCTTCCTATTAAAATGAAGCAGAATCCTACTTAATTTATAATCTAATATATGTAATAATATTATAAATGTGAAAGTTTGTGAAGATGTTTGGATTTTTGTTACTCAATCAGGCATAGACAAAGATCTGAATTGCGACATAGCATACTTGATATCCCGGTAATGCGTTCCCTTGGGATAATATTTATTTGAAGTTTAAAATAGATAGCGTTGTGCGGGCAAACGTCGTGTTTCAAAAATAGATGGCGTTGTACAAGAATCGTATATAAACGGATTCTGTGGCGGTACGAAGTTTGCCGGAACAGCTAGTTTAAAATAAGACAGATGAGTGCACACGCTGAGCACTACACCGTTGGCAACCAACTATTATTGGCCAATCTCATCGGTCACCGTTTACGTCTTTTATAAGATATTTACCTTTTCGGTAGACACCGCGAGAAGAACATACCATGTGTCTTTGCACAGCAAAGCATCGACATAGATACAGGAATGCTGTCAGCGCCAGACTATGTTAGCGAGAGGAATGCGAACTGAGGTACTCCGAAATCTTGAAATGTGCCAGTAATGGTGACAATAATATATCAGTAAAGCGAGATGATAGGATTAGTTCACCATTTTGAAGTCGTTCAATGTGCTTCAAAACGCAGAATGTTTGGAGTTTATTTGATGCATTGTATCAGAAATAAAATAATTCACCAAAGGACTAAGGTGATTGGTAGGATTAGGTCACATATTTAAAGTAGCGACCTATGATTGGACCCGGATTGGATTAAGATGTTTTGTGAGTGTACTACTTAACGACCTATGATTAAAGTTTCTTCCATATTGTTATAGGGAAGAGCGGGTGATCGTGCTCTTCCTCTATAAAGGGAAATTTCCCGCCAGGCAGATCGTATTCCTGGGGACGGCCGGTCCTACTGATGTTCGTCGGACGTTATATTTATGGTATGTCATGTGAAACATTTTGCTTGCGCGATGTAGGAATGTTGGAGTTTATAGTGCGCGCGCAGAGTTGACATGTGCTCGCCACATCACTCCCCTTCAAGACCGTAGCTACGCATAGCTAGGTCTGATAGGAATCGAAGTCTGTGCTCTAAAGCCTGCAAGTGCCAGGAGGCGCTGAGTCAGTGAGTCGACTAGCGGTTGAGGGTGTTCGGCGGCTAACAGTCACTTCACCGGCGACAGTACCATGGGGTCCGCGCATGTGGTAGGAACCGGTGAAGGCTGCTGTACCACTGGCAACGTGTTGCTGTGTGGCTGCCGTGCCGAGGGGTTGGGGGAGATCACCATCAGTACCAGTAGTCGGTGCGTTGACTGTAGTGGAACTGATGAGGTGAGAGGGAAGAGGATGCTGGCCTTGCTTTGAGACTGATTGTATGTGGGGTGCTGCGAGAGCGAAGGAAGGTTAACAATGTTCTGTCGAGGGTCACCACTATAGGGAAGAGCGGGTGATCGTGCTCTTCCTCTATAAAGGGAAATTTCCCGCCAGGCAGATCGTATTCCTGGGGACGGCCGGTCCTACTGATGTTCGTCGGACGTTATATTTATGGTATGTCATGTGAAACATTTTGCTTGCGCGATGTAGGAATGTTGGAGTTTATAGTGCGCGCGCAGAGTTGACATGTGCTCGCCACATTGTATTAGAATAATGATAAATGCGCCAAAGTTGTAAAACATAATATTCTTTTTATTAAGTCATGTCTCCAATTGACTGTCCGTGAAAGAGTTAAAGGTCTATGCTTTATACTTTATTGTATACAAGAAAGAAATATGTTACACATAAAACAAAGCAATAAGAACGGGTACATAGGCGAGCTTATTTCTATAGAAATTTCTTCCAGCCAACCACATCAGTTGTGAGACAATGATTTTAAAGAGGTAGGGAAATAAGGTGTGCACATTAAACAAATAAAAAAAAATGTAATAATTATAATAATAACAATATAAACATACACATAAAAGTTAAATACCATAATATAAAGAATAAAACAAAAAAATAAATCAAATAAAATAACATTACATAAACTACTTAAAACTATGTATAAATAAGGAATAAACTACAAACAATAATTTATCCTACTACTATATCATAGATAAATCATAATATTAGCAAAGAGATAGCAGGTGCTCCTTCAGCTTGAACTTAAAGAATGCAACAGATGGACAATCTCCTATGGTCTTTGGCAGAGTGTTCCACAAGCGCGCCGCACAGTGTCGCGTCCCTTTATGATAAATATTTTTTTCTATCTCAAACTATACTGATATTTAACATGGCAACTTAAAGGTCATTAGTTCGAGCCTTTATTGAGGGTAGTTTTGTCTAATGTCATCTTCAAATATCGCTGTCGACTGACACCTAAGTTGGCTGTTACCTATGATTGCTGTTTGGTATAGTTGCTGTTAAAAAAGTTAAATTAATTTTTTTGGTGTTGTTTTAGTTACACGTTTCGAATTTTCATTCATAATTAAATTCTTTGAGTCTGTGATTACAAATCAATAAACAATAGTGACCTACGTAAGATAATGGGTGAGTTAGACGCATTTACAATTTAACCTTAAAAATTTACTTAGTAGCCAACATGATTTTGAGTTTTAAAAAAATGCATAAAAGTGTATCGCTAATTTTTTTATATAATGTACCTGACAACGTTATCTTGCTACTGTGCAATTTTCATTTTCTCCTCTTTAAGATATATATTTTTTTTACTTGAGATAATCGACTTAAAAATCGCGCTTGTTTTGAACAATGGAATTCGGCTGCTGCCAAGAACAAAATAATTTATGATTAAACGAACTTCTAAAGTGAAGTTCTATCATAATTATACGACGCGCCTCGTCCGAAGAGATTAGTAACTGAAAAAGAAGTATTATTAGTATTTAAACACATGTAGTTACACGTAAGTGACACCACTCTGCACTTTAGTTGAGAGAAAAATTGGATAGTTTGATTTATTTTCGAAACTAGATTTTTTATTTTTGCAAGCGGGTATTTTGGTTTTCTTTCGTCTGCGCTGCACCGGCCTGCCTTTGCTACGTCATTCAGTTTAGAGTATTTATTGACCTCATTGATTATTTATTTTTCGATATTATCATTTGGGAGTAATTGTTGGGCGGGAGGGGGTTACTAATCTCTTCGGACGAGGCGCGTCGTATAATTATGATAGAACTTCACTTTAGAAGTTCGTTTAATCATAAATTATACTCGCGCCTCGTCCTCTAGATTAGTAACTGAAAAAGAAGTATTATTAGTATTTAAACACATGTAGACTTTGAGAGTGTATCGGAAAAATAATGATCAATGACACACGATTAATACTTGTAAATTAACGGTTTCGTTTATTTAATGAAAAGGAAATAAAAAGAAACAATACAATAGCGTCTTCGCGTCTTCTGTAACTAGAATGTAAATTATTATTATTATAATAGCTACAACTGTCACAAATTAGATTATATTTAATCAGATAAATAGTAAAACATTATTGCAATTAACAATTCTATGAACCTCTAAAAAATTGATTGTTCGATTTAATAATAATATGAAATCATAAATCTTAATTACGTATCTTAGTTTTCACCATCAATAACAGCTTGTTCTAATGACAAATTGTTGCCCATATCAATAGATCTATTATAGAATTTCGCAAACGTGTTTGAGCCTTCGCTCCAACCTGCTGTGTTGCGGATTGTATCAATGTTCACACCGAGGGCGTAGGCCCGCGATGTGGCCGCATGTCGTGTACTGTGAGCCGAAAAAATTGTGGTATCTATACCACTGTCTTTTAACGTAAGTTTAATCCAGCGGCTCAATGTTTGACTACCAACAGCATTATGAGGTTTCTTAAAGGCTATGAACAAGACTGCAGATTTTCTTAAGCTCGTCGTTTTATTTATGTAAGCAAGCAAAGTTTTAGCGGGACAAACTGAAGGTTTATTCGTAAAGTAGGATAATGATAGAACAGGTTGTTTACTTCCTGGTCTAGATGTTTTGATGATATCCGGAATTTTAATATTTATACGGTCATTGCAAGTTATGATGTTATGTACTTTAATGGTTCCAAATGTCTGAACACGATGTGCAGTTGCAAGAGCCAATAGTGTAATAGCTTTTTTTGATAGTTGTTCTAACGTAAGGTCTTCGTTAGGATATAACGTACTTAAATGATTTAAGACCAGATTCGTATCCCAGGTTACATTATACTTGGGTAAAGGTGCCCTGAGGCGAAAAACTCCCTTAAAGAATCTCTGCAGTCTATCGTCTCTTGACATGTTTGGGCCTAAAAGTAAAGAAAGAGCTCCTCTACAGGAATTCAAGGTGCCATACCGATAACCATCATTAAACAGCTGTGTTAGAAAATAGATAACATTAGGAACTGATGCATTGTAAATATCAACAGCGTACCCGTTACAAAAAATCCCACCATTTTTTGAGGCATACGTCGTACTGTTTTATTGAGTTTCGTGATAACGACGCTAGCATTATGTCTAATGAGGCAGCTGGCAAGCTCCGTCTTGATAGTGCTTCCCTGACAAGATGCCTGCAACCAGGGTAAGCGAGTTGCGTATCTGGGAGCTGGAATGAGATATTAACGCATCACTTGATGGGGGGAAGGTGACAGTATTTGAAATGAGTAAGTCTGTAAACAGTGGGTACCATGGCTGGGAGGGCCAAAAAGGTACGACCACTATGCCTTGTGCTTTGTCTTTGATAATTTTTCGGAGGACTTTTAGTACCATAGAAAAAGGGGGGAAAGCATAAAATGAATAGTTTGGCCAGGAAACAGTAAATGAATCAATTGCAATGGCGTCTGGATCCCTCTGCCATGAGATATAATCCACACATTTTTTATTTATTCGGCTTGCGAATAGATCAATGTTAGGTTCGCCGAATTGCTGAACAAGAGACTGAAAGGCCCAGGTGTCCAGTTCCCATTCTATGTCCGGGTGAATCCTTCTCGACTCAGCGTCAGCAATGTTATTATCAGTTGATTTAATGTACGATGCGAAAATAAAAAGTTTACGAATTTCGCACCATTGCCAAATTTCTCGGGTTATTTGTGTGAGATGAGGGAACTGGACACCTCCCATTCTATTTATATATGAAATTGCAGTGGAGTTATCTATACGCATAAGTATTTGACACTCATAAAAATCTTGCGCAAACACTTTTAGAGCGATAAACGCGGCCAAGAGCTCAAGATAATTGATATGTCGTTCTTTTTCCGTAATAGACCACTGTCCACTTGCGGTATCGCCGTTGCAGGCCGCCCCCCACCCCGTAGTTGAGGCGTCAGAAAATATTTCTATAACGTAATCGTCAGTACGAATACGATGAACAGAGGATTCGATATTACGCAACCACCAATTAATGTCGACTTTAATCGAGTCAGGAAGGGTCACAAAACGGTCGTAATCATCGTTATGTTTCAAACAGAGATATTTGCATCGTTCTAGCTCTTTGGTATATAACCAACCATATTCTATAGCTGGGCACGCTGAGACTAGCAACCCTACCAACTGAGCTAGTTTTCTAACTTTACATTTGGTTAGGACAACAAAGTCTGAGAGCTCTTTTTTTATTCGCAGTCTCTTTTCCGCGGGTAGGCTTAAGAGGTATTCATGTGAGCTTATAATCATACCTAAAAATTTACAGGTTGTTGAAGGCTGAAAAACACTTTTTTCCTCATTGATGATGAGGCCTAGTGCAACAAGTAAGTTCTTAGTTATGTTAATGTTGTCTAGACACTTTTGATATGACTTTCCGAATAGCAGCCAGTCATCAAGGTAGAGGGTCGATAAAAGACCTGCGGTGCGCAACAATTTAGCGACTGGTTTCATAATTTTAGTGAAAACATAAGGGGCAGTGTTAAGACCGAATGGCAAAACACGAAATTCATAAAGTTTGTTATCAAAAATAAACCGTAGATATTTTCTAGATTCTTCGTGAATATTAATTAAAAAATATGCGTCTTTTAGATCTAAAGTTGCCATTAGGCAATCTGGAGTAACTAACTTTAGGGCTGTTCGTAAATCTTCCAGTTTAAAGTGGTCCGTTTTTATGAATTTGTTAAAACTTTTTAGGTTAAGAATGAACCTCATTTTGCCATTGGGTTTCGGAGTGAGGAATATACTTGATATATATTGGCTTTCACAAGGCTCGACTTCGGTTATTGCCCCTATAGTTTTAAGATTTTCAATTGCATTCAAAAAGTGATGTTTTTCAGATTCTAAGTGTCTTGATATTGGCACAAATTGTTGGCTCACTGGAAATGAGGTTTGTATCTTATAACCTTTAATCCATGATAAGATAGTATGATCATTTGTAATTAGGGACCACTGTCTAATAAAGTGAGCTAAACGGCCACCGTACTTAACTGTATCTAGAAGCGGCGGCGAGGAGCTTGGCCCGGCGGCGGATGATGATAAGACGGTCTCGATGAGTACGCGTGCGGTGGCGGCGGCGGCGGGGGTTGCGGGGGTAGCGGGCGCGAGGCTGCAGGCGCGCGGCTCCTCGGCCACTGCTGTGGGGTCCCCTGCGCCCTGCGTGCGGGGGGAGGAGCTCGCCGGTTTAAATTCTTTACAAACGGTGTTTTTGGTTTGGTCGCCATATTCTTGTTACCAAAATCAGCTTTTAGGTCCACGCCAGACTTATTAACAGCTTTGGCTGATTTCAATGTCTCGGCAAGCCCTTCGCCGAATAAATAAGAGTCAATTTTAGTTTGCACAATATGATCTTTCATATCTTTTTTAAGTCCAAACAAAATGAAGTTTCGCCTTGTAACGGAATCTCCATGTTGAATATCACAGAGGATTCGGCTTGCATCCATAAGTTTTTGTAATGCGTCGTTGTTTTTATTCCCGGAATTGAGGTGCATAGTTATGACCTCAGATAAACAGGAAATTGCACTTGCCATCTGTTTTTGCTTTGTTTCAATTCCCTTGTCCCGTTTCGCAAGATTGTCTGGAATGGCTGCTTTTATCTCCGGGTTAATCTTTGGAGCATCGATATTTTTACAATTACCTGGCGTCAGGTATTTAGATACAAGCTCTTTACGTATTTCTTTATCAAGACCCTCTGTAGCCACGTATTGAAGACGGTTAGCTAGCTCGAGTCGTATGTCCGGTCCATATTTTACGGAAGATGTAGGATCCTCACCGAGTATTTGCAGAATGTCCGTATCTAACTCAGACTCTTTTTCAAGCGCAGCAGAGGTCGACGGTGATGGGACCAGCGGAATATTCGTAGACTCAGATGATGTCCTGGGACATTCCTGTGTTGGTTGAGGTGTTAGAGACTGTGCCACAGGTGTAGGAGACTTATCTTGAGTGGTTAACTCGTGAGAATCGAGGATTTCGATTTCAGGATCGGGAACCTCAGGTGACCAGTCATCGGGTTTCAGAACCGAGTCTTCTGGAAGTGGACACAATAATCAAGATAGATAAGTTTGTCGTAAGTAAATACCTACATTGTAGTATAATACTAAGATGTGTTTCAAGACAGCCCCAATGACTGCTCAGGTACACACTTATTGGTTCATAACGTAAATACGTTATAATACTACGTTTCTATTCCTGTCTATAGAGGCAATACAGTAGGTATCGATAGATATCCGTCAAAAAAGGTTAGGTAGCAATCCCCATTGGATTTAACGCCAACCGTGGTTTGAATGTGTGAAGTAGTCCCAATGACATACCTCGAGTACATTCATAGTAACTGTGATAGTAATAACTACGGAAAAAACTCAATACTCGACCTTAAGCTTAGCGCGATAAGGATAACCGCTTAAAAAGCATGAGTTTCGTCGAATGTAAACATTGCAACAGGGTAGACATACCTGGTTCGTGAACCAAATCTATGGCGGTGTCCGGTGCCGGTGACTTTGATGACGAATTTTCATCACTACTACTTCTATGTTTCCCTATTTTACGTTCTAATTTACGCAATTTCTTGCGAAACATCTTCTTCGTAGTTCTTCGAACGCTTTCTTTTCGGCATTTTCTACTCACTTTTCAATTTCAATCGACACGAGAAAAAAAAGTGACTAGAGTGGTAACGCACTTGAATGTGAATGACGTAGCAAAGGCAGGCCGGTGCAGCGCAGACGAAAGAAAACCAAAATACCCGCTTGCAAAAATAAAAAATCTAGTTTCGAAAATAAATCAAACTATCCAATTTTTCTCTCAACTAAAGTGCAGAGTGGTGTCACTTACGTGTAACTACATGTGTTTAAATACTAATAATACTTCTTTTTCAGTTACTAATCTAGAGGACGAGGCGCGAGTATAATTGCTGTTTTTCTGTTTGTTTTGACGTTCTTTGGCTTAGAGAATGCATATACCGTTATCAAATCGAGTGTAAAAAAGTCGGTTAACTATTTTATTATGACTTTAAGCAAATATTGGAAATCTTGTGGGAGGAGTAAGGATAAGATGATAAAAAAATATTAGACTTGGCTAGACACTGACTTCAAATTGAAGAGCGTTGTATTAAGCCATTTGAGGAACAGAAACGTGCCAAATACGTCTAACAGACCATATTTAGACTTAAATGAGCCCCCCCCCCCTGCTCACCTGTACCTTCGACATCTTTTCAACAATGATATTTCAGCAGATGTGATGATTTATAAGGTTTTTTTTCTCAATTAATATAAAATTTAATAAAACATATTTTTGATAAACCTTTGTATTGACTCGCGACACTGTGCGCCGCACGCACAGAGAATGAGTTATAGTAAAACTCGGTGTTGCAGATTGGGACTCGCAATGTTCGGTTGTCACTCGTTCTTTGTGGTCTGGCGCGTGGAGGCAACGGTATGAACCTCTCACGAAGATACTGCGGAGAGCTATGTACTTATTTGAAAATGATGCACAAGATTTAAGCCGAGTGTGAATAAAACGAATACATCAGAGACTGTTTTCCCTATCCGAAACCACAACGGGCATGAATAACAAGAAGGTCTAATAAAATAAAGAGAGATATTAGGGGTCGAACGATTCAATTTTTGAGGGAGCGTCGCCACATAAATCGAATGTTAATATTCGTAAAAAAAGCCAAGAAGAACCGCAGAGTGGGGGAGACACGTAACGCGTTTTTAGCAGACGATGCGTCACCGTTCGCTCGAACGCTCGTAGCCCCGGCTGCCTGAGTGATATTAAACGATCACGAAGGTTAAGCAACACAGGGCGCGTTCAGTGCATGGATGGGTCGCCGTCTATGCCTAATGCTAGTGGCATTTTTCCGAACGGTTCCGTGCTTCGCAAGGCACGTTAAGCTGTTGGTGCCGGCTGCCGTCGATAGATGGCAGTCGTTAAGCCAAGTCAGAGGCCTTAGGGCGGCTTGACAACTTCTGACAGTAGACGAGCCACTAGTCTACAAGCCTCCACCAATCCGGACTTGGCCCCCGTGGTGGAGTATGGCCTATACCTTCCTCAGGGAAGAGACCCGTGCCCCTCGGTGGGGACATAATGGGTTGATGATGATGCGTCACCGATATTAAAAATATTAATGAATTCGGACCGATACTTTGGGTCTAGTGATTTTAGAAGTTTTTCGAGACACTCTTCAGGTTTTAGCAATCAAGTAATTTCTCCAACAAGACACCGCAAGTAGCAAGAAAAAAATTCATGTTTATAAAACATTTATTCGTGGATCGTGTGTATATTTCTGGTTAAGTCAGGTTGTTTTTTTGTAATTTGGTTTATTAGTGCACATGTAAAACTACAGGGTTATTTCTGAATGGTTTTGGATGGTTCTTGAATGTTCAGTTATTATCAGAGTTTTTATTTACAAAAACTTTTGTTCTACAACTTCTGAAATTTTTTTCTTCAATATTCCACTCAAATAAAAATTAAGATTTGATACGGTTCCTAAACTAATTATACATTATGCTTATAACCAAATGAGTTGAGCTGAATAAAATATTCTTTGGAAGTCGAAGTAGCATGTACATTCTCAAATATTAAATACTTATAACGTCAAACACGTTTACGATTTTAAATGTGTAACAAAGAAACGAATTCCAAAACATTAAATGTTTTTGTCGTGACCGTGTCAAGTCGTGCACTCTAAAACCGCCTTTTGACCCGTATCAATTGAGGGAAATATGAGAAGGTCTACCGATAAAGCCATATATCCATAAATATTACGGCTCATTGAAATCAATAGAGAGATCTTTATTGAAAGTTCAGTAAATTGAGGGCTCTTTTAGAGCTTTCTGGGACGCAACCCGCAGTTTCAGCGATAGGCTGTAATCAACATTCTGAAGAATGGACAAAGAATTATTTTATTTTTTCAATTTTTCCGGGAACCCCTCTCTGAAACGGCTCCCTGATACTTAATATTATTAAGTATCGAGCCCTTTGTGAAAGAAAACGAAAGAAAGTTAGGTATTAAGTGCCGTTGTTCAATTAATAAAAATAAATAGTAATAATAACTTCCGCACAACACAATCACTTGTCATGTTCCCAAACTAGGATACTCTGTGCTATGGCAACCAGGCAAGGATATCACAAACATTGAAATACATCCAGACTGAGGCCACTGAGTGGGAATCGAACCCACGAACTCCAACATGGTAATCAGACGTGAATGAGACAGTCAATACAACTTAATGATAAACATAATGTCGATTAGTAGTTTTCGATAAATTGCAAAGCTTAGAGGTGTCCGGAAAATACTTCGCAGCCTAAGCGCAGTGATAATTTTCCCATTGTTTATTTTTTATTTTTCCATGATATTTCCCTTACCGAAATGACAAATGTCATAAGGGATGTATTTTCTCTACGTATGAAAGGGCTGCCTTTGGAAAAAGTGCTATGATAAATGTCGGCGGTAACCCTCAGGGGTATAAACTTCGTGGTGCTTCTATAATGTTTCAATTTTGCTTTCTCTTACATTTTTATCCGCGCTCACGTATCCGTGATTATGGAAGGGAAACATTGCTTTGTTTTCCTTGATTCAGTGAAATACATACATATTGATTGATTATGTATTTTCATGCGTATTAATTTGAACATTTTTGAGTCCGCTCAAAGGCTCCGCACTTGGCCACTTGTATTTGGCAAATATTAATTATCCAATGCTAGGTTTTCTGACGAATCCTTTGCACTGACTTTGTAAGACAATTTGAAGTTAAGCTTTTCTATACCCACCCCACGTAATGTCCTAAACGTAGCCCTCTCGGTTTACATGCATTTGTAACACTTTTTTTCCGACGTAATGACTGGACTACGAATAGCCAAGTGAAGCACCAGCATAAAATATATGAAAATAACACACAGAGACATAATCACAATATCATACCATGTTTTATAATTGTGTGTATTGCTCTTTTCACGATAAAGCAAAAATAAATTACGTTAAAAAAATGTTTCTTGTATGGGAAAATTAAAATGTAGGAAATTGAAATTTCCCCATTCCCAAATAATCAATAACGCCTCAGTAACAACACACATTCCGTTTCATTTGGCTACCTATTTTGATTCAAACGAAAAAGCGGTCGAACGGAGAAACACAAAATTAATATCCTTATCCCAAAAGTGCCAACGGGGGTCTAATCACATTTTCAAACTTGTAGCTACCAAAGGAGCTCGATCGTTCGAAGCTCCCAGAGGCAGAGATTCTCAGCTTATTCCACTCCAATACCGTGCTGGATGCAGCTGCATTTCTATTGTCCAGTTGCCTATAACGCTAAATGTTCCATAGATAATAGTTGAGATGGCCTAATGCAATGCACAGTATAGCCTCCAGCATGGGCAATCACATTATGTTGAGATGTGATTTTGCTATACTAGCGTTTCATTGATCGTACTGTAAAAGGAAACGCGGCACAGATGTCCGCAGGTACGCTAGAGACTGTTTAGCACTAACCTCGTCTTTGCGCAGATTGATTTCTTGCGCAATGAATAATTTTCAAATCAAATCAAATCTGCGCATTTTCCTTAACTTTGTTAATAAGTAAGTACTGTAGTTAGACAACTTTTTCTCACACTCCACAAGTCATAACATTTTCAAATACAAATAGATTAATAAAATTCGATAGTTTTAATTTAATTAGGTACATACAGTAATTAGTTAGGTACTTACCGTACCATAACGGTAAATCTGTAATGTTCTAAAATGGTTTCAAATTCTCTAAATGTTGAAGGTCTGATCCATACGTTTTACTTGTGTTTGCGCACAGCTAATCCATACTTTCGTGTACTTACCTAGTGTGTAGCGTTTGAATGCAGATAAATCGTTTATCTAACTTCATGTCTATCTTTATTCAGTAAATACTTACTTATGTTGTTAATAACCACATTTCTATGGTGAAACAGATACTACACACACATTGGCCAGCGAATTAGGCCGCACATTAGCAACATTAACATGACGCATAATGAATCTTGTTAGGACCATTTATCGGAAAAGCCATATCCAGTATAAAGCCCTGTTCAGACACTGCTCGTTTCAATGGACTGACTGGTTAATGTTTGTGTGTGATTTAGATTAAATTAGAACTCTATTGCACAAACCAGAAGAAAAACATAAAATCCTAACAAGAAGATTTGCCGTATACAATTGACGGTCTCATCGCTAAAAGCGATCTCTTCCAGACAACCTTGGGACGCACAGAACTTTTATAGAAGCGTTATTTTTACCATTTTCCAAATGCGAGTAGACGTGGCACAAAGGTACATCAAGTTTTACATTTGAAATAAGTACCAGATATTAATTTAATACAGAGATGTTACAGAATCATATCTATTATTCTAGACTTAGATTATAAAATTAGGTACTAAGCCTCCAAAAATATATATCACTGAGTTTTTTATGAATTTTGTATGAACTATTATATTCATACAAAATACGTAATTTTTAGAGTTCCTTATCCGAAGGGTGCAAACGGGACCCTATTATTATGCCTGTAAGTCTGCTTTATTTAATTGGTTCAGACTAGAACACTCCTCGGTGTGCGAGCCTGACCTAATTGAATAAGTTGAATAGAACCTTTATGTGGCGACCAGAATAGAATATTTATTATGCCGAGTGACCAAAGCTTTTTGGGATAGGCCGAAGTTGCCTTAGTTAGAAATTAGTTCCGGCGAACTAATGTAATAAACAAGGCGATGCGATGGCGCGAATAAAGTGATAGTTGCACAAATTTAATTATCCAACTTGTTCATAAGCAGCCTATATACGTCCCACTGAAGTTCACATGCCTTCTCACAGTGAGAGAATATGGGCTTAATCACCACGTGTGCCCACCGCGGATTGGCGATTTCAAGCGTTGAGGTATGTGAATAGCTCAGACACCCAGGTTTCCTTACGACGACGTTTTCCTTCACCGTTAGCGAGTGGTATTGCTACTATAACTTCACAAATGTACATAACTTAGAGGACAAAGTCACAGGTACATGCCCGCATTGGAAATCGAACCTGGGTCTCCCGCTTCCGAGTCCAATGTTCTACCCACTAGGCTACCACCGCTTCATCCAACTTGTTAAATCTGTGAAAATACGGAGTTATTTACGGAACAATAACATACCATACCTTCGACCAAATAGGGGATGTTGTAGGGGATTATTAGCAAAGGGCAAGTACCGGAAACCGGCGTGCGTGCATGCAGCGACAAATGAATGTTGAGGAAGCGAAAGTGATCTGTCAGGATCGTGGAAAGTGGCAGTCTCTGGTCTCTGCCTACCCCTCTGAGATACGGGTGTAAGTTTATGTATGTTTAATAACATAAACGATGTAACGACGAACTGAGGCAGATTGCTGTTAGAGGCTAGATGTGGATGGCTGGAATGTTTGCTGTAAAGTTTTTTTTCACCCTATCATCAAAACAACAGAATATAAACTCACGCCTGTATCCCGGAGCGGTAGGCAGATGCCAGGTTCTGCCACTAACATTCTAACATCAGACTAAATTACAAGTTTTGAAGTTAACTGTTGTCACCACAGATCTGTGGTTATCACTCATCTTAATAATGTTGCTTAAGCCATCTTAATAATGTTGCTTAAGACATCTTAATAATGTTGCTTAAGCTTTCCTTTTATACAATAACTGTGTGTGAAGATATGTTTCCTCCACCATGAATACAGTAAAAGTGATCCAGCGCGCGCTTCTCACTCACCTTCCCAACTAATCGATGCACCCCGCCATATTTCTCCGCAGTGGTGCCAACCTAACGACCGGTTACTTTTGAATAGTCACAACGACACTTCCTATTTTAAAGATATCATGACACTATTTTATGGAATACTTTTAAGATCGTGATGCTGAATATTGAACGGTAAAGCAATTGGGAAACAATATCAATGCAAACTAATGCCGGAATGATCAAATGCAATTCTGTTTTCATTAAAATTGTTCAAAATCATCACAATGTGCAAACCTCAGAACACAAAAAACTGAGCATCTCACAAAAAGCGTCCAATATTACTTGCACCTACCTCTCCTCAATAACAACTATACTGGACGGGTCAGCAAAACTGTCAGTCCTCGACGATTCCTACTTCTGCCGCAATACAGTTTTTAACTAGTGCGGAGGGTTGTTATTTCTCTGAGGCTGTTACTGTTTCTTATCCGAGTGATTAGAATATTTTAGAGTACCTACCTAACATATGAGATCCTAGGTTTACACCATGCACTTTATTCTATTGACGTTATGGTTTTATACTTACACAAGCCACTGTACCTATATCTATGCAACAGAATGAACCATTTGTATATGTATTCGGCAACTAGTAGATTTTGAAGAAGACTAACTACCTACCTATTCAATTTTATGCAGCGCTTTAAAATCTAGGCCTTCATTTTAACTAATTACCTCATTACGCTTGTCGAATATTCCAAAAAATGCCAAAGGGAAAACAAAGCTTGAGAAACTATTAATACCGAGTGGTAAAGTGGCTCTAACTAGGTACCATATTTCACTCAAACATTCGCTAACAGGTCGAGCGAACTCAACAAAGGTACTAAACGGATAGACACACATTTTCATGAAATTTCTATTAGTAACAGTAGTAGTACAGTAGTTCTGTGTGCTAAATAGATCCTTATTTTCCTGAAAATTATATGAAATAAAAGTATTTATAGACGTAGATCAATTAGATTTCTACGTAAAAGATTAAAGTTCTTTACGAAAGCTAGACTTTACTTTCGAAGAAATCTATTAGCCTGGGGCAAAGATATCGTAGGAAATAATGTTTAAAAGATAGATAACTCTTCATTGCACACCAGGGCAGTTCCGCGCAAATCGAATAATGGTAAAAATACGCCAGTAAAAAAAATATGTTATAGCTGCATTATTTTTTTAATTTACATGATATTTCTTACATGTTTTTACATTAGTCACCGCTATTTGAATTCATGCATGACGTTTAATTAATTTATTATTAAAATTTTGCGACAAGTCGAATATTCCTTACTTATTTTCTCAAACTTGCGCTTGCACTTCCGTGTCTTTTTCCATATTAAACAAAATCTAGATTATCATAATAAATTATGAAGAGATTTAATAATGAGTAACCTGTATTATTAACAAAATATTTTTGTCACGGAAAGTTGCAACCGCCAAAATTATATTTTTGGGATGTTCTTACTAGTTCCTAGATTCGGGATGCCATAGCGCACGCGCACGAGCGTAGCGCACAAAAACAATTTATCCATTCCATTGTATAAAAATATTCATCATCATAATTATTAGCAAAAAATTAGGTAAGTACCAATACTTTTTTATTTTTCAGGCGTACGCATCCTATTCACAATACCACTTAAATGGCCGTTGGTTCCCTTTAGCGTGTGCTGCTTAGTTAAAAAAAGGCTTAATCATCTTTATTTTTTGTATTTATTTTTTGTTAATGCTAATGATAAAATATAAACGGTAATGACATAATGTGTATTTTACTAATATAAATTTTGTCCAAATCTAATATTTTCATTTGCAGAGAGGCCTATGTCCTGCAATGGGCGTCAAATGGCTGATGATGATGATGAATAGTGAACTTTAGTTTAACATATTAAAAGAGTTAGACGACGATAATAATATAATGAAAAATGAGCGCTAAGTGTGTGTCGTAACCTTAAATTGTGACGAAGTAATAATGATTATTCCTGAGGTTGTCCTTTATAATTTGACTATAAATGCCAGCAATGGGACAAAAGCCAACTATGAAAGTCCACTAAAATTAAATTAATCTTCTAAAGCTGGGGTAAAACTTCGAAGAATTAAGCATATTGAACAAGAGAAAGTGTATTATGAGAATAACTGAAAAACTTGAAGAAGAAAATAATCAGGCAGAATAATAGCTTAAGATGTATTAGAAAGAAAAGAAGAATAAAGGAAAAAATATAGAGTTATTATTCTCGTGAAAGGTATCAGAAAAATGTCTAGAATCAAACTTGTGGGGCGTGTTCAGACCTACAATTTCATTTTATTCTTTTTTATTTTTCATATACATTTCTAACCCGTTTTTTTATGTAATGACTGGACTACATTACTTCGTCGAGAAAAGTGTTAACTAAAACTTTTTTGTTGTTTTTTTCAAGTGTCTTTTATATCTCTACTATGTACCAATCGTTTTTGTGTGATACCTAGTTATGATTAAAAAATGATTTAAACGTGTTATTCTTAGGTTTTCATTATTACCATGTATTTATCGTCATTACCGTTTAGGATAAGTCATTGCTATGCTATAGACATTATAACCATTTAAAACAATTAACTTTGAAATCAAATAACTTCTGTTTCTCCATTTAGATTCTAGTGCCTTCAGGAATTTTGTAAAGAATATTGGCTAACCTTTAAATGAAATACGTTTAGCACGCATTTCTAACAAGTTTAAAAAAGTCGATAAAATAAATCAGAAGGAATCGAAACGGCCGATAGTAATTTACAGAGATAAGGTACTTAATATCTAGTTCTTAGTTGTTGACAATAGGCGGTAACTTCTTCGAGCTTCTTTCGCGTTGGATTAGATTAGATTAGATAAGATTAGATTAGCACACTTTATTGTACACACCAGAAAACAAAATACATTAAAAGGCTTACATGTCTAAGTTGTACCTTAAAATTTAAGTTGTAAGTTGCCATGCCTTGTAATATTTCCTCCAGTGCATTCAACGAGTTGGTACAATTTTCTTAATAATCATTGGTCATAAATAAATAAAGTAAACCCACCACACACTCTATTCTACGGCGTGGCTCTGCCATTAGCTCAAATAATAATGAAACATTAATCAAGTGCAGGAGTGCGGGCTTGCAAGTGAAATTACGGCCGTGCATATTTTAGCAGAGATCGGAGTTCGGACCACTGTGTGTTTAGTGCTAGCCGAGATTAGTTGAAAACAACGAGTGTTTTGGGTCAAAATTATAAGAAGCCATGCGGACAGTTCCGGCAAACCGGCCAAAACTCAGAGCCTAAAGAATTTATTTTCAATCGCTGCTCCCGTTGAAGACTAACCAGCCGATGTTTTTGCTAGTTTTTGAAATATTAAGATGTGAAAGTTTATGAAGATGTTTGGATGTTTGTTACTCAATCACGCAATAACGCCTGAACGGACATACAAGTTGGCATACAGATATACAAAGACCTTAATTGAGACATAGCATACTTGATATCCCGGTAACGCATACCCGTGGGATAATATTTATTTTAAGTTTAAAATAGATGGCGTTGTGCAACCAAACGTTGGATTTTAAAAATAGATGGCGTTGTGCAAGAATAGTATAAACGGATTCTGTGGCGGTACGAAGTTTGCCGGGACAGCTAGTAGTTATTAAATGACTGAAATACAGTCCCAAGATCGAAACAAAGCCTTTCATTTTGGTTTTGGTAGGTTTTGGCAAGGTGAAGGGGACGTCGCTACGCTGTTCCACGCGTAAGACAAGTGTGGTTCTAGATCAGACGCGTGGGGCGCGTAAGTCACGATTAGAAAGTGGATGCACAACTGTTTGGAAAGAAAACAACTTATTAATTTGATTGGGTGATACGATGAGAAGTCGCTGAAATACGATCCGGTCCATCTAACTTACACACGAATAGATTGTACTCTCTCTTTCGTTCCCATTCTAGCGTCATTTGCACCCCGACCGCGTGATAAGGACGAAGATTGATGACGCCAAGTTGACAGTCGGGATGTAAATCGGAGTATCGGCACGAGATTCGGTGTTGAAGAGTATTACATTATTTGTAGGAATCTAAGTTACATGGCCAGCTTACACGTGTTACTTGATTTAAAGCCCGTCTATGCGTGTTATGTAATCATACTAATCATACATGTAAAAAAGTCACTAAACAGTTTTTGAGAAGTGATTAAATTGATAACTTGTATATAATTATTGAGCCTAGTTTTCGGTGTAGTAACCGCTCCCCCCGCAGCGCACAAGCCCTTCAATAGGCGTGCCCTTGCGAGTTTGTAAAGAACAGTTTATTGGCTGTTAATGAAACTTAATTACAATTGAACTTAAAAAATTAGTTAACTACTTAACACGTGTAAACTAGCCACGGTGGAATGGTTCAGTTTAGAGACTATAAATTAATAATACAATTGGACGCACCGTATTCTTCTAAGACTACATCACTTTTTTAGGATTCCGTACCCGAAGGGTTCCAAACGGGACCCCATTACTAAGACTTCACTGTCCGTCTGTCTGTCTGGCGGTCTGTCACCAGGCTGTATCTCATGAACCGTGATAGCTAGGCAGTTGAAATTTTCACAGATGATGTATTTCTGTTGCCACTATAAAAAAATTGGATAGTATAACAACAAATACTAAAAACAGAATAAAATAAATATTTAAGGGGGCTCCTCGACAACAAAATTATTTTTTTGCCGATTTTTGCTCGATATGAATAACGGCAGCATGTAGACGGTTGAAATATTCACAGAATATTTTATTCCCAGTTACGAAAAAAAATGATCGAATGGCTCATGGTCGGCGTCGGCCAACTCAATTAGGTATTCTTTTAATTTTTTGCGCATATCGGAGGACGGACTTTATACATTTAATAAATTAGAAAACATTCAGCGTCATGGTACTATACTAAGAATATTTATAATGTAAAACTTTTGGCCGTTACATCTACGTAATGAGATGATTTATACAGCGTCCAGTGGCACCTTCACTCACACTAGATGGGAAAAGGGACCACTCGGACGCTGCAGTGGTCGGGACATTGTTTTTTAGACAAAGTAGGTAATATACCATTACCGATAAATCATTAATATTACTGTTTTTCATAATGAAAAGATCATTCTTTCAAACTATAGCTAACGATTTCAAAAGAACCCTGTAGTCCGATGCATACATACACGATGCTACTGCTTTCAATTCTTGAAGTACATTTGTATTAAAAACCTTTGTAAAAACCGATGTTTCATTCTGAGAGCTTTAGAACGATTTATTGAGTTGGTTGGTATTGAGTTGACTTAGGTCGGATGTCACGTCAGACGTGTGGCGTATGTAGCGTAGGCTAAACGATGGTCTCTCGTACACTAACAAGCAGTTAACTACGTTTGGCCAACTGACAGCTGTTAATAGTACGTTAACAGATTGGTAGTGTACGAAAAACAGGGGGTTAGTGTGTTTCTAAGCATTCTGGCCAGATTTCACGTGGCATCGCGTATGTGTGAATCAGTGTGGTTCTAGCTTAAAAGCTAGGAACCACAAGAAGTCACCTAACAGCGCGACGGCCGAGAAATCGAAAAACAAAGCTCAGAAAAATTGCCGGAAAATTGTGCAATTCGTAGGATATAAGGATAACCAATGGAAATATGTGACGAGATATTTACATAAGCAGCCTGTTATTTAAAAGACGGTTTCGTGACAACTTATTTTTAATTACATTATTATAAAGAAGAAATATGTGCAAAAAAGGCTATATAAAAAGGTTCCTATGCTTTAAAATTATTAATCGCCAACACAGCCTATAACGTCCCACTGTAGGGCACAGGCCTTCTCTCAGGGAGAGAGTATGGGCTTAATCACCACGCGTGCCCACCGCGGATTGGCGATTTCAAGCGCTGAGGTATGTGAATAGCTCAGACACTCAGGTTTCCTCACGATGTTTTCCTTCACTATTAGCGAGTGGTATTGCTACTATATCTTCACAAATGTACATAACTTAGAAAACCAAGTCATAGGTACATGCCCGCACCGGGGATCGAACCTGGGTCTCCCACTTCCGAGTCCGAGTTTCCACCCACTAGGCTACCACCGCCTATTGAAGATCCTATCGCCGAGATATTTATCTCTACATATGTAACAATCAGTTGCTGTTCGTTTGTCTCGATTGTCTCAGCCGATTTGACTAACTTTTCTTTTTTTATATTTGTGGAAGTACAGGGAAGGTTTAAGCAGTGAGAAGATTGATGTAGGTGATACGAAGTTTACGAGGTCGTCTAGTAACATATACATTTAATTTGGGCAATGATAGTAATTACGTGAAAACATGTGAATTGTTGAGAAATAAAACGATAAAATATGATGAAATACATTTAAACTCCGGGACACGGAAATATACAAACAAACGGGGTCGAGGAAATATTAAGATGTACGGTTAAAAGTACCTAATAAGAAATTGATCACGCTCGTCGGTTTTGAGTACATTTAGGATACAATCAGCTAATAAAAGGCAAATTCTAAGACGTGGCTCACTGTAGTACCAAATAATAATTGAGACTTGGCATTTTTCTATTAGAACGAAGAAGGCGGGAAGGATTTACGAGGGGCAGTTCCGGAAGTTTATTTATTCATCGGATATTCGTTACTCGGCGGCGGATATTAGAAGCCGTCTCCGCCGGATTAACGTGAATGGAATGTTATGGTCTTATTATTTACGAACTTTTTTACAAACTGAGGAAGATTAAAAAACTTTTTTCGCATAGAAAACTTAACATAATGTGCTTTTTAGGGTTCCGTATCCAAAGGGTACGGGACCCTATTACTAAGACTCCGCTGTCCATCCGTCCGTCCATCCGTCTGTCACCAGGTTCACTCATGAACGGTGATAGTTAGACAGTTGAAATTTTCACAGATGATGTTATACTTTATTGCTCACAGGAAATTTAACAGGACATAACATAAGAAATAACATGTACAAAGGGGAGAGCAAATGGAAGAAATGCAACGATTTCAGAAAAGGAATATGGTCGAAATACGAAACGTACCTAGAGAGGAAAATGAAAATCTACGAGACATACTGAGTAACCTTCTAACCACGCTGGATATTGAGAGAGAGAACATCCATGTCAAGCAAATCTACCGCAAAGGGAAAGAAAATGCTCCTATTATCGTTGAGCTTGGTAATTATGACAGAAAAAATGAGATTTTGAACGCTATAAAGCTTCACAATAAGAAAGGCAATAAATTAACTTGTGATAAGCTAGGCCTTAAATACTCTAACACGCCAATTTATATCTCGGACCTCCTGACGACCAAAACAAAAGCACTACTTCTATCTGCCAAACAAATGGTCAGTAGTGGCAACTTCAAATATTGCTGGTCCTCTAATGGGCGGGTTCTGCTGCGTAAAGACGATGGCCTACCAGCGATACGTGTCACCTCCATGCAGCAACTTGAAAACCTGAAACACCCTATCAATGCAGATTGACTAGTGAATTTCCTAAGGCTAGTCACACATCTCCTATTACTATTTAAGCCTATAGCCATTGTAATGAATATATACATTGTTTTATCCTTTGTACTATTTACACTATATCGCGTTTTATCATTATATACATTTATTAATATATCTTCTGTAATATATCTTACGTACGTCAAACTCAACACATTAACAAATATGATATTACATGCATTGCTCATACACAGATTGCACTGGACAACTCACTCCAATTCTCATCTTGGCCGACGAATCGAAGCCCCTTCCACCCATCCACCTTGCTCCCCCTCGAAGCAAATTGTAAATGACATCAAAGCTACAGGAAGTCAGCACTGACATTGAAACCAATGTCAGAGCTGGGGAGGCGCTCTTTCTCGATGACCTTGATGATTGCAGTGATCTTTTGGAGCTAGCTCCAGACAATCTTAAAATAGTCGTGCAGAATATTAGAAGTATTAATCGTAACATTGATGATTTCACAGTAAATTTAGCCAGATTAAAAACGAATATTGACGTACTGATTTTAACAGAATGCTGGTTGCCACACATTACTACCTTGCCTACCTTACCTAACTATACAAGCTACGCGTCTTCAAATCACATCAACCAAAACAGCGGTGTTGTAATATATGTTCACACCTCATTAAATGTTGACGTCTGTGAACCAAATATCTTGGATGCGGACAGTCTGATGGTAAAAATGGATGACACACGTGCAATTGTTGCTATCTACCGAACACCTTCTATCCATAATATCGACACATTTCTCGGGTCATTAGAGAACGTCTTGATGGAACTTAAATCATTCAAAGACATTGCTGTGGTTGGCGACCTCAACATCGATATCAAGGAAGGAAATAAAGATCCCCGTTCTTATGAATATCTTAACTGTCTATCTATGCACGGTTTACTCCCTAGTCACACATTTCCCACACATGATTCAAACTGCATTGATCACAGCTTCCTTAAACCAAATCTTGAGTCTACAACATTGGTATGTCCATCATCAACTACAGATCATTTTTCTATTGTACTATCACTAAAAACACAGTTGCCATCACAGAAAAAAACAAAAATACTCACGAAAACTGACTATGCAAAGGCTCTCGATGATCTAAAAAAAACAGACTGGACTGATGTATTGGAATGCAACGATTCTGATCTCGCCACCTTTAAATTCCTTACAATACTAACTAATATTCTGGCTCAACACACAACGACCCATAAGATTCCTAACAGAAAACATACCGTCAAGCCGTGGATAACGCAGGGAGTAGTTCGCTGTATAAAATGGAGAGACAAGTTACATGCTAAACACAAAAAGAATCCTAATAACTTAACTTTGCTTGTCACTTACAAGCGGTATAGAAACTACTGTAATAAACTACTGTACACATTAAAAATAAAATATCAGAGATCCGAATTAAATAAACATAAAAACGATCTTAAAAAAACATGGAGAACTATAAAAGACATCTGCAACATAAACCCAATCAATAAACAGGCCCTTGAACTCTTAAATATCACAGATACTCGCATGAATTCCGTTAACCATGTTAACGATTATTTTGTAAATGTCGGGTGCACACTCGCTAACAAATTACTTTCAAACTCTGGTAGAAGCGAAGCTGATCTTGCGAATGGCATGAAGACCAACAATGGCCCACTGAATTCTATGGTTCTTTCGCCCACAGACCCTCGTGAGATAAGGGAAATCATAATGTCACTTAAAAATACGGCTTCTTTTGGTTGGGATGGTATCCCTTCATTTTTCATGAGGTTGGCGGCTAACACATTAGCAAGTCCTATCTCGCATATTAGCAACGTTTGTTTTTCTTCGGGTATCTTTCCTCAATTACTAAAGAAATCGGTCGTAATACCCGTATTTAAGTCTGGGGATAGAGGTAGTGTCAACTGCTATAGGCCCATTTCGCTACTGCCAACCTTGGCAAAAATTGTGGAAAAAGCCTTAAACTCAAGACTGACCAGCTTCCTTGAATCTAATCATTTCTTTTCACCAAACCAATACGGCTTCAGAGAAGGCATTTCCACGGTCGACGCTATTGATGATCTGGTTGTGCACACTGCCAAAATGTTAGACATGCGGCATAAATGCTTAGGTATTTTTCTCGACCTAGCCAAAGCCTTCGACACTGTGTCTATCCCCATACTACTGCGTAAACTTGAGGGGGCGGGTGTGCGTGGCACACCCCTACAGCTATTCCAGAGTTACCTTAGCCAAAGAACGCAAAGTGTCAGAATTGATGATGTAGTAAGCGAATATCGAACTGTAAGCTGTGGAGTGCCGCAAGGTTCAGTGCTCGGGCCAGTACTATTTTTGATCTACATTAACGACCTCTGTAACACTGAGTTAAGTAATGCGCGGATTATAACTTTTGCCGACGATACGGTACTGTTGTTCAATGCGCCGACATGGCTCGATGTAAAAAAATCTAGCGAAAAGGGCTTTCGTGCGGTACTGGACTGGCTAGGGTGTAACATATTGACACTTAATTTGGACAAAACTAAATACATCGCATTCAGTATCTACAATAATGGACTGCCAAAAAATTTTACTCTGAAAGCCCATAACTGTGACCAAATCTCAGCTTGTAACTGTCCCGATCTGGCTTCTGTCACTCACATTAAATATCTGGGTGTGATAGTTGACCAGAACTTAAATTGGAAACGCCAAATAGAGGTGCTCTGTAGTAAAACTAGAAAATTGATGTGTATCCTCAAAAAAGTTAGAAACCTCAGGGACGCTCATGTGACTAGGTCCATATATTATTGCCTGTGTCAATCTGTACTATCCTATGGTATTGCCGCCTGGGGTGGTGCTAAAAAAACACACCTTATAAATCTTGAAAGAGCCCAGAGGGCAATAATAAAAATTATCAATTTTAAAAAAATCCGTTATCCGACGACAGCACTGTACAGGGAATATTCTGTATTAACTGTTAGACAACTCTATATTCATGCCATCATAATGAAACAACACAAGGTCAAACCACCACCCACCATTTCTAATAGACGCAAGTTTGCTATATACCATATTCCTCAATGTAGAACCCGATTTGCCCAAAGCTTTTCTTATTATAAAGGTCCCTATTTATTTAATAAAATATGTAAATCTGTCGCAAACATAGATAAACATTCCAAATTCGTCACCAAAAAAACTGTGCTAAATTTCCTTTTACAACACGACTATACTTCAACTGAAGAATTATTAATGAGCTGTGTATGATGAATTATGCTTATATATGCAATAACATGCTAATGTATGTGTGTATGTGTATATGTATGTTTATGTATGTTTATGTTAGTCTTCACCTAAACTACGTAATATACAGTAAGTTATAATAATTTATCTATTTTCACATAACTTATGTAAACATAAGTAAATATTTGTGTATCTAACTCATAATTTTACATATATTATATTACATTCTTGTCTACCGTACACTATTAACACATTAAATTTTTAATTTAATTACGTTATTGGCGCAGCTGTAACTGTCACAGCTTTAATTTACTCAAAACAGGTCTTACAGTTTTTATTTTGATAAGTAAGTCTAGTGGACTTTGCATGCTCTCACTTAAAATTCATAAACTTCCCTAAAAATATTTGTATACGCTTTGTCTGGTTTTTGTGCATATACTGTACATACTGTGCATCTCACAAAAATCGTCCAATATTACTTGAACCTAACTCCTCAACAACAACTATACTGTACGGGTCACCAAAATTGTCAGTCCTCGACGATTCCTACTCCTGCCGCAATACAGTTTTTAACTAGTGCGGAGGGTAGTTATTGCTCTTAGGCTGTTACTGTTTCTTATCCGACTGATTAAAATATTTTAGAGTACCTACCTAACATTATGAGATCCTAGCTTTACACCATTACTTTACTCTAAGGTTTACACCACCTGTTATAATGAAAGGTTGATTCAAGCCTCTATACCTATACTTATGTAACAGTATGAACATATCTTTCGTGTCAATAAACCATTTGTATTTGTATTTTGTATTTGTATTATCTCTGTAAGAGATTTCTTCCAGAAAACCTTCGGGTATAGGAGAAGCAGTAGAAAAACGGGTCTATATTTGTGCACAAAATAAACTGCATAAACTACAAAAGGCCTAAATAACAATCTATTTACACAAAGTAAAAAAAGGAAGTAAAAACTACATAAACTAGATATCAGAATAAAAATACATACCTACTTAGAGAGAGCCCAATGTTATTATATTAATAGATAATGCTCTTTCAACCGCTTCTTGAAGGTACCAATAGTGGGACTGGCGCATATGTTCTGTGGCAGTGCGTGCCACAGCCTAATAGACTGGACCGTGAAGGAGTCACCGTAAGCTCCCGTATTGTGAGCAGGAATTTTACATTCTGTTTGCTGAATGTCAATGTACTATGTTACTATGTTAGCCGCTGCCTTCGGGCCGTATTTGGGATGAAAATAATGATATGAAAATTTAAGATGGGAGTTAAGTGATCTTTTAGATCTTACTCCGGAGAACAGGTATTGAAACCTTTCTCTCAGGTATGTGGGAGATGAGGGATGATTAAGGATGCTGTATATCTTTTGCCGCTACAACAGTAAATAATGAATAAAATAGATATACAAACGTGATTTTATTGCCGTTTTTGCTCGATATTAATAACGGCAACAGGTAGACGCTTGAAATATTCAAATGTTGTATAGAATTACCATTGTACAGAACCCTTCATGCACGCGTCTGACTGGTACTTGGCCGGTGTTTTTACTTCTTAAATGTTTATTTCATATAATAAAATACCACACACAACTTATGCCTCCCATCCAGCGAGAACGACAAGGTTCATATACTACGGGTATTATATACTACGTATTAATATTAATAGTACATTACTTCAGAGGGAAGAAAGTGACAGTTCCATACCGAGATTATGGCATTTGCGCCACGAGCTTGCGAGGGGCGCAAACCATTTGAGGTATGGAACTGTACTTTATCCTGAGGTATGTATAGTGCTTTTTATTACACCTACGAGGAAAATTATAGACATAAATGCATAGAAATGTTTATATTTAGTTAAAAGTATATTCGCCCGTTTCTGGAGTAGGCTAAGATCATAAGGTCATGCAGCCACTTCTTCCGTGATTCCGCGCGTTTTATATACAAAAATAATTTCGTTTTTAATTTTCTGTATGCACCAAGGAGGTTGGTAACTGGTAAAAAAAAAAACTGTATGTGGCCAGTAACAATTTACTTGAAATTTAATTAGTAGACAGTTAAAGTCTCTTTGCAGTATGACTGCTGACAAATTAAAAAAAAAACCGGGTATGTAATGGAATTTCATACATACTTCCCACCCTTGGGTCGGAAGGATTTTCATACAAACTTCCATACCTTGGGATGAAAGGATTTGAAGGGCGGGATAAAGGCGTTGTTTCCCTCTAATTGGTATAATTAGTATGTATTTTCAGAGCAGGTGTGATAAAAAAAATATTTTTTATTTTCATTTGTTAGAAATACCGGGTGGCATTTTAGTCAACTGCCAAACTTTAAAGGGGCTTTTTGCTCATAAATATAAACAACTTTTACTAAGGGGCCAAACAAATCAGAGCACAAAATAAATGAGCTGTTCCATACATAAGATATAAGCAGTACTGCACCAAATGTATGAAACAGCTGGTTTATTTTTTGCTCTGATAAGTTTGGCCCCATAGTAAAAGTTGCTTGTATTGACGAGTAGAAAGATCCCTCAAAGTTTGTCAGATGACTAAAATGCCGCCCGGTAGATTACGTCAAGTTTTAAGATTATACAAAGGTACAATTTTAGTCTTATTTATAAAAAAGCCGATTCCACTAAAACACTCTTATGACGGGGTTAAAGTCGGTTAAGCCGATTTGAACTCCGTCTTAAGAGTATTTCAATGAAATCGACTGTTTTATAAGTAACACTGTTAAACTTTTGCTTATGGAAAGTTGTGTAATAGTCGATACTAGAGAAACTGTTTTAGCGTTTTGCATTATTTCAATATGTTGTCGTCGATATGGCGAACCAACCGATTATTTAAGTCGCTCAAAATAATATAACTTTTGTAATGTTTCCTACAGGTATGCCTGTATACCTTTGGGAGTTAATACCCTTATGAGAACAGACTATAAAGGTATTTAATTTCATCACTGATGGTAAAATACATAGGACGGCTAGCAATTTTTGTTGGATATTAAAATATACATTAAAATTGTGGTTTCCAACTTGACTTAAACTTCATCATCATAGGCAGCCTATAAAATATACGTCCCACTATAGGGCACAGACCCTCTCAGAGAGAGAGAGTAACATAAACTTTATCATCATCATCATCAGCCATTTGACGCCCACTGTAGGATATAGTCCTCCCTCATGGTTTTCTAAGCTTCGAACATAACCATGAGTTGTTTTGCCATAATCGCCACAATTGGCAGGCGGGCAGGCAGAAGGAACACGGAGTGACGCTATTCTTAATCCGGCGCCACACGGATGGACGGAACTTAAACTTTCGATCTTTAAAGTAAATGGTTTGTTCTAAAATTTTATTGATAGTAACTACAAACAAGTTTTGTCTTTAAAATTGCTACTTTTGACTTAAGTTTTCTTCTACCAACTTTAAAATGAATCGTGGGGGACTGAACACTGTATTAGAATCTTGAAACAATACCATTAAGCTACATCGGTGAAGATAGCCTTAAAATTTTAAGGCCATTTTCACAAATGAGTAACAATTTTAATGCTTGAAAGTAGGATTATTTACATTAGATCCATTATTTTAAAAGTCATTTCCCTTATTTTTAAAGTGACCTATTTAATGTCCTACCTTCTAATTAAGATTTATATTTAACACAAAATAAAAACCATAAAAACCTAGTTTCAGTCCCCATTTAAATATTTTAACCAAAGTTAACTACAAATTTTCACTCCTTAGGGCATAATAAAGCTATAAAATACGTCTTAATCTCCATTTAATACACCTAAGGGTCCTTTAAACGCATCAAGAACTAAGCATAAATCATAACTTCGTTTTAGCAATCAAGACTTTTTCCTCTTAGACCGACAAGGCGAGTTTGCGCTTAACGCACAAACCAAAAAAAAATAAAATTGTAAAAAGTAACTTCAGAAAAAGTTTCTTCAAATTTAAATCCATTCTATGCGAAACGAATTACGCTATTGTTTTTCATATTGTTCTAAAAAAATGTAGTTATTATAGCGTTATTTCTCATAACTCAAAATATGATATTAAAATGTATATTGTTTATAATTTCGTACTTTTTCTCTCACCAAATTAATATTTTCATTTAATTTTCCCGTCTTCAATTCAATTCGTACTTGGCTTCTCTTTTGAAAGCTCTTAGAATGAGTGATTGCCTGTGGCAGTCGCTTATTCGATCCGATCATTCAAATGTTCTTCCGTTCCCCCATCTCGGCTCTGGCAGATCATTGAAATTTTGACCACGGAAGGAGTTGGGTGTGCGCTCTGCTATGCTGCCTCTCTCCAACCGCTGCAGCGGCCATTCTTTCATCAATGTTTTGTCATTAAACATACACAAATTTCGTGCCTCACACGGCTATCGAGCACATTGGAAATGAATCGAGTCATACTCGTAAGTGTCATGTGAAAAATGTCGTTCCGACTTTTTGACTTTTTTCAAAAACGTTAGGCTACAAGGCAAACCATTAACCCGATCGTCTTTGTTCGTCAAATTGTAGCTGACTAAATTGTCCAGAAGAGATTTTTTCAAATTTTTGATATCATTCTCCATTTTCAAAATATCGAGCGCCAAATTAAAAAATCGGCTTTTCTTTCCTGTGGACTAGGCGGACTAAGCTGTCAGGATGGTATAGGTGCTGGGTAAGCCTACTCCATCTGAAAAACAATGTCCCAGGCACTGCAGCGTCTGAGTGGTCCCTTCACCCATCTAGTGTGAGTGAAGGTGCCACTGAACGCTGTATGAATCATCTCATTACGTAAATGCAAAGGCCAAAGTTTTTTTTATTCATGTTACTCCTGACAAATATAATACCATGACATTTCCTTGACGAAATAATACCCTCTTTTATCTGTTTGATTGTTGTTGCGCCCTCTTTTATGACCGTCGCAACGGTAATTCGATAAGCCTGGTCTTTGCTGAGCGAACAGCTTACACTATTTGTTGTTTGCCAAGAGGTGAGTATTCCGTTTGATTAATGATAAGGAGCCTACTTAAAAAAATATCATTTAATCTCGGTGTTGGCGATCTAATGAAACTCAAAGAATTTTAAATTAAGTTCCAGATAAAGGACAAAATTAGTGCACTTGTTTTAGATACCGCTGAATGATCTATTCAAACTTTTGCTATCATCGATCCGTGGTGGTTCAATAGGTATTCAATAGGTCCAATACATCATCATCATCAGCTATTTGACGCCCACTGCAGGACATAAGCCTCCCTCATGGTTTTCTAACCATGAGGGGTTTCGCCATAATCGCCACGCTTGGCAGGCGGGTTGGCGATCGCAGTATGCGGTTGGAATCTCAGGAAGACGCTGCTGCCCGTCTCCTGGCAATTGATTTCCTTAGTCGTCTTCTACGACATCCACGGAAGGAGATGGAGTGACGCTATTCTTAATCCGGTGCCACACGGAGGTCCAATACGGTCGGAATGAATTACCGTCACTCATATCTGTGCCTAAGAATTTAAAATTTGACGAAAAATTTTATATTATGCAAGTAAAAATAATAACTGAAGCTAATATATCTACTATAGCATCGTCGTAAATAATAACAATAATTTTATTAATAGCAAGTAGATTATGAATCAAATACAAAATGTCAGTTAAATACACCATTCTGAGACATCTCCAACCCAAGGCTCCCAATAACAATGGGAGCATTACCGCGCTGCATAGCAAGGGCAGCAACAGGGCGGCTGGCAAGAGCTGAAAGAGAGTAGCCGAGGACCGACAGTGGCATGCAATAGGAGAGGCGTAGGCCGATGATGATGATGATGACAGCAAGGGAGATCCTCTGCATCAGAAACTACCCGGAGCTGTTGTCAAAACCACGGTTCCTCAAGCGTCGTCCTAACTCTGTCTTCTGTGTATTGCTTCTCGTGGAGCGATTTATATCACTAAATAGACAGAGAAACTGCGATATCCCACTCTGTTTAACGTTACTTAGAACGTGACGACAATAACTTTACTACCTGCTACATCCAAATGAAGCTCAGTTTTCGGCAAATCAGTACAACTAAAAGTGCTTCAGGGGTCACGCATAAAAATAGTTTCTGCGGAGGACGGTAGCGCGTGAGTAACATAAATCTGGAACTAAATCTTGATATCATATTGGCGAGCATTCGGGAAATTTCGTTTACTCTGAATTTGAGTTTTGTGGATCTGTTTGTTCTTTCTTATGGAGGCAATGTCAATGTATATCTGAAGCAGCCTATCTACATCCCACTGTAGGGCACAGGCCTTCCCTCAGAGAGAGAGTATGGGCTTAATCACCACGCGTGCCCACCGTGGATTGGCGATTTCAAGCGCTGAGGTATGTGAATAGCCCAGACACTCAGGTTTCCTCGGGATGTTTTCATTCACCGTTAGCGAGTGGTATTGCTACTATAACTTCACAAATGTACATAACTTAGAAAACAAAGTCATAGGCACATGCCCGCACTGGGAATCTAACCTGGGTCTCTCGCTACCGAGTCCAACGTTCTACCCACTAGGCTACCACATTCTTGTATATGTTTCGTGCGAAATAAATTATAATTGATTAATTAGTCAAAGGCATTGCAAATAGAGGATCGAAAGTTCGTTAGAAAACATGTCATGTTATAAGCGTGGACTGTTAAAGGCGGGAGAGTATTTCCGGATCTACAAACAAAGATTTCTTTTAATTTCAGTAAGATTTAACATTGTTTTACTTAAGAAATACAGACAATTTGTTCGAATTCACAAACAAAATTCCATATAGTTTTGTATAGGAATCCCCTTGCCTATTCATTAATTATCATAAAAAATAGGTATTATACCTAATACCCATAGTCCTTAATTTGATTTTGGACTTGCGATTTGTTCGATTGGTTGGAATTGCTATCTACCATCACATATGCTAGAGTAATATGGCATTTTATAATAAATTCGCGATCCTCATGTAGACAGATAGATAGGTAGAGAGGGAAGACTTCATTGCACAACCTGGAGAAATAATTATGTTACAAATAGTTTCTTATATCTAAGAAACTATACTATAGTTCATTGATGTTAGACCACCTATCCTTACTATAATAATTGACTGCACTCGCCACTTCAGTCTACCCTTGACCAAGGTAACTTCTCGAGTTAAATGTATCATCATCATCATCATCGGCCTACGCTTGTCCACTGCTGGACATAGGCCTCTCCTATTGCACGCCACTGAGCACGGTCCTCGGCTACTCTCATCCAGCTCTTGCCAGCCGCCCTGCGAAGATCATCGCTCTACAGAGTCTGAGGACGTCCTACACTACGTTTACCGATCCGCGGTCTTCACTCAAGAACTCGTCTACCCCATCGGTTATCAGTTCTTTGGATGATATGGCCGGCCCACTGCCACTTCAGCTTGCTAATTCGGTGGGCTATGTCGGTGACTTTGGTTCTCTGTCGGATCACCTCGTTTTGAATTCGATCTTTCAGAGATACCCCGAGCATACCTAGACCTTTCCATAGCACGCTGAGCGACTTTAAATCTGTGGACCAGCCACGTTTGTCCACGTTTCGGCACCGTATGTCACTTTCGTTTTTAGACTCTGTGGGATTGGCGATGTGAAGACTCGACGTAGTTTCCCATACGCTGCCCAGCGCAGCTGTATTCTTCTATTGGCCTCTTTCTCGAAGTTATTTTTACCTAACTGCATGGTTGGCCCGAGGTAATTAAATGTATACCTACAGCTAAAAAAACACAATTTTTTATTCACTATAAGAACAAAATGTTTACCTAGAAAGAAAGAAAGACATTTATTGGGACAAATTAACACATCAGAAGAAAAAATGGCATAACAAGTAACATAAACAAGTACAAAGAAAAAACGAATCATATAAATACAACTTAATGAACCTCAAAGCTCTTAGTATCACAATTAATAGATTACGTGGAGAAGAAGCCAACAAAGAAACTCCAAAGAAAGACTAAGACAAAAACTGTAGTGTTACGTGTTAACATTTTAAAATGAAAGTAGAGCTATAATTTCGTCTCGGATTAAGTAGTTTGGTGCCATTGTTAGGTAGACTTAGGTTGATAACATGTGAGGAAAATGGTGGTATTCTCTTCTCTGATAGCTATTTATCACAGCCACTGTTCCCTGAATAATAAGGTTGTCAAGCAAAGAAAGTGGAGGGAAGAGGTACAACGAATATAATAGCTATTCATTATCCTTGGTTATGGCCGAGTTAGTACCGTTCCATTCCGCAAAACTATCGCATAAAATGGTCCTCATATTATTCGCGTAAAGGTGTGCATTCGCCGTATTCCAAAGAATGAAATAAATCAGCCATTTAATTAAATCTCAGCCACTCAGAGGCTGTAGTGTCTGATATGTATCTTAGATGGATTGGGCTGAAGATAGAATAATGAAGGAAAATAGTACTTCATACTTCTTCTCTACATTATTGTAATCTACCGTGGTCATATAATTAATTTTAATTAAAACTATATTCGCGCTGTCTCTCTCTCTTTCTGAGAGAGAAACGTATACGTATATAAGGTTGCTTACAATATGCTACCTATGTACTCAGTGTTTTTTTTTGAAGTTCTTGTATTTTCACGTTTTCCGCATGGGTACTTATTACCAAACACATTTTATCGGCATTATTCGATAGTGCATACGCTACTTGCTACAACACTATCGGGTGGGTATTTTTATCTAAGTCATTAGTTGTGATGAATGACGCCGAGCGGTTGGCGCGTTCGCCCCACCGCTAATGATGCCAGCTCTTTTGTTCGCGGGCTAGATTGGCCAAGTTTAGCCTCTATCTAGCCTCGTCGACTGTCAGCCATCAGTCATATTTTTATTTTAGGCTATAAGTCACAAAAAATGCTGAAATACGGACAGGTCGTACCACTGCTTATCAACACAAAGAACTTTTGAAGTAATCGATAGGTTTTGAAAATCTTATGAGCCAATTATAAAATATCTAGCTTTTATGATAACTTCACAAGTTCACATATATTTTGGGGTGTGCGGGGGCTTAAAAATGTTCGTGCAGAATTATTATTCTGCAGTGGCACTCTTCGAATCCGGATGCGCGATGCGGAAAAGCGGAATGCCCCCTCACAGGCTTGCGTTAAAGTTCAGCAGTTCAAGCGTAGCAAAGTTAAATAACCAGAATAAGCGCACAGGTGGATGGATTATGGATGGATTTAGCAAATAAAACTCGCTGCCAGTTCCCACTTTCGCAATTTAAAACACAAATTGGCGAGAGCCAACCATCACGCGCGCAATAAAGTACGTTGATACGAGACGGGTGCCACCGGTAGCCTTCAATAAGAAAACAGGTGGGATGAGAATCAAAAACAGTACGCCCGCCGTAAAAATTCTACTGCATCCGAGGCCAAAAAAGAGCGTATTAAAGCTAAATAAGCACAACGCGGGCTAAAGAAAAATGACGCTCCGAGCCACGCTCTACCTTAGTGTTTTGGATTTTTATTATTTCCACGTCGACGCTAGACTTTAGAAAACTCATACTTAATTTTTTATCAGCGCGAATATAGCGCGCGCTCTAAGAGATGAAATAATGCTATCGTGGAGTACAAAAACGCTTTTCAACTGCGTCAAAGCGAAATAATAAGAAGGGGAAGAGCCGTGTTAATGTAAAGAGAGGAGGTAGTAAAAACAAATCGGGACTAACAGACAAGTTAGAGTTAATTAAGTTAATGAGAGATGGTGTCTACGGTTGTGTAACGAAGATGGAGACGGATTTTGCGACGGTATTTAAGTAGTTCGAAGGCCGTGTTCGGAGCATTTAACGCTGATATCTTCCCCTTTTAAGGCTTTTCTAGTAAGTGTTGCGAAACTACATTGTTTTTTGTCAGTCAATAATGAGATGGAAACCGATCACTAAGGGATCATCATCATCATCAGCCCACTGCAGGACATAGGCCTCCTTTGTGGTTTTCATAACCATTAGGGGTTTTGCCATAATCGCCACGCTTGGCAGGCGGGTTGGCGATCGCAGTATGTGGTTGGAATCTCAGGAAGACGCTGCTGCCCGTCTCCTGGTAATTGACCTGATAGATTGGATTGGAGTGGAATATTCCGAGTTTTCTTAAAGTAACATGTAATACCTTTTACCAAGCAATTATTGCTCGTTTAAAGGTATTATATGTTACTTTAAGAAATATTTATTGAGTGTTTATTGAATACGTTCAGAAATGTGAGTTACGTGAATGGTAGAGCCAATTCTCAACTAAATCAATAAATATTTACTAACCAATATTTTACAAACAGAATTGTATCGCAATTCCATGATATGGACATCAAGATTGGAGAGGCTGCCCGGCTGCTGAGTCTACAAATCATGTTCACAAGATCGGATGTGACATAGGAGAAAGTCCCGTGAAATAGTCCACATTGCGTGCAAAATGCGCGTTTAATTTGAATTATAATTAGGCTTAGCTTGAACCGTTGCCAAAACTGAGTCAACTATTAAAATAGCAGTTTATCGTCCGCAGGTATCTCATCGTCGCGAAATTAACTATTTTATTTTGTGATAAATCGTCGCCCAAATGACTAGTAAGTATGTTTTGCTAGTTAGTTAGATCTGAGATTTCCGCACTTAGCCTTATAGTTGGGCCATTGTACGTAGCAAGCGCTAAGGTATTAGCTAACACTAGGGTTACCTCACGATGTTTTTCCTTCACCGTTAGCGAGTGGTATTGCTACTATAACTTCACAAATGTACGTAACTTACACAACAAAGTCATTGGTACATGCCGGGACTTGAACCCACGACCTCCCGAATGAGAAGCCGGCGTTCTACCACTCCGCTACCACCGCTCTTTATGTTTTGCTAGGAAAAGGGTACTTAGATAAGGATCGTCCCGCATGGTACCTGCTTAGAGGTTATTCTTTACTAGCTGTACTTTAGTGCAGGCGACTTCATTAACATAGAATGTGAATAAAATTATCCGGCTTCAGGTACAACGTAATATTACAAATACAAATTGTTTGTTGTTAACTTAATTCTGGACTCACTTACTAGAACCTGGTCGGACTTTCGACAAAAATTCAAGTAAGTAATTGCGGCATCAAGTTAATAAATGTGTAGTGCATACGACAGTTCCGTTTTGCAAATTATTTGTTGGATTAAGAGACGGTTGATAATGGGATACGAGTGCATATCCTTCAGTGCAGATTGTTTCTCAATTGGCAACTGTCACCTGCACTGACCTATCTACCGAATCGCAGAGTAACAGTAATAATTATACACGAAAAGAAGATCTACTCCATACTACAAGCGAATATCATTATTGTTAAATTCTCATATGTAATTCCTGGTGTACATACAATAAAGAGTATTCTATCTATCTATCTATCTATTAATAGGTACCTGGGTAACCGTCCCTTGCTCGGTTTTTTTTTGTGCTTTTTGGAAATTATATGATACGAATTACATACTGGTGAAATATGAACAATATTTTTCGATCTTACCGACATAATAATAAAAAAAAATAACTGGTTATTGAAATAAAAAATTACGAATGCGATTAGTTTAACGTTTTATTAGAAACAAGTACTTATTTTTTTAAAGTTTATCAATCAATTGCGTAAGTTTTTTTTTTCATCACAGTTTTTATTATGAAATCTTGTCTTAACGTAATACTTCCTTCCATACTATATTGCGGGTATATCTAGGATTGTCATTATGTTGCCAAAGATTTAAAATAAAACCGGTCAAGTGCGATTCGGACTAGCGCACGAAGAGCTCCGTACCATTATACAACATTAGACACAAAGATCGAGAAAAAACGGCAAAAAATCACGTTTTTTTTATGCGATTTTTCTATTTTGAATATTTATTTTAAATATTTACTTTATTTTGATTTAATTATTTATTTTCAAAGTAAATACAGAATTATATATTCTTTGAATATTTCAAGCGTCTACCTGCTGCCGTTATTAATATCGAGCAAAAAACGGGAAAAAAATACGTTTCTTGTATTTATTTTATTCTATTTTTAGTATTTTTTGTTATAGCGGCAATAAAAATACATCATCTGTGAAAATTTCAACTGCCTAGCTATCACGCTTCATGAGATACAGCCTGGTGACAGACAGACGGACAGACAAACACACAGACAGACAGTTCATTCTTAGTAATAGGGAGACAAACATTTAATTCTTAGTAATTCTTTGTAATAGCCGTTTGGCATCCTTCGGGTACAGAACTCTAAAAATAAATAACAATAATAATATTACTACTCGCCAATAGATGTCAGGAAGATTCATATTTTTCAGTTTATGTTTAACTAGCTGACCCGGCGGACTTTGTTCCGCCTATCTTCTAAAAAAGTGCATTAATATACACACAAGAATTGCTTATAAGATATGTGTATAAGATATAGAAGATATACACATATCTTATAAGTACACACAAGCACAAAAAAGTGCATTAATATACACACAAGAATTGCTCGTTTAAAAGTATTAAATATGTGTATATTTATTTTTTGTACTTACCTAAAACAATTGTTTTCTATTAGTAACATTGTTATCTCTAATGCAAATTTGTATTGTCACAATTTTGTTTCTAGTTATTTTTATTCATAACAATTCCTTACGAATCTATCAATAATAATATTATGAAAATTTCCAAAGTAACACCACATTATAAAATTTAACAATAGACCAATACTTTTCGTAACTAAATGTCAATACTCGTCCCAATCAAAGAGAATAAGGAAGTGAAATTGCACTGCATAACATCAGCACCCTCCGATGCTGCATCGGCTTGTAGAAGTATTCTTCTTAGTTATAGCCAACGCGGGTATACTTGACCACTTATTCGGCATACTACACGTTGTGGAATGCGTTGCAATTTGAGTTTTGATACGACATTTGTAGGTGTATTATTAGTGATGATGATAATAATATTATAGCCAGCTTTCTCTTTCACATTTTAAATCTTGTGCAATAAAGGGGGGATTGAACAACTTCAATCAAATATCAATATATTATTTGAGGCAACAATACATATTTTTTGTACATATTATTCATATAAGTACCTCAGCGCTCGAAATTGACAATTCGCAGTAGGAACGCGTGGTAATTAAGCCACGCTCTCTCTCTTTGAGAAAAAAAAACCTGTGCCCTGGAATGGGACGTATAAAGGCTTCATAAAGAAATATTAATTCTTAATGATTGTTTTAAGTGCTTTGATATTTTTATCGAGGGCTTTCAACAGTAATTTTTTTCAAGAATATTGACTTGTTGCGTCAATACAAGTTTATTGGGAATAAGAGATTTCAATCTGAAGGCAAATAGTGCTGCGAGAGCTATAGAAGGGAGGCGGTAGTATTTCCACTGGATAGCAGAGGCGATGTCAAGTAAAAATATACGACGACACACATTGCTCCCCTGTGCGCTTTCCATCCGTAAATACGTACTTTTTCTAGTCCTCCTGACTTCGGAATCTATAGGTATAATTTGTTTGACGTGTACGGTCTAACAGAGCTGAAAGTTGCTCGTGTGTCAGGGAGAAAGTAATGTTGATATTATATCTGTTCTAAATATCTAAGACACTAAGGGCCGATTCGACCAACTAAGCTTTATACCAGGAGTAACTAATCTCATAACAAATTTACTCCCTCAATTTTAATCTCAGATTACATTGCGAATTATCCCGGGATTAGTAGTTAGTAGAACGTAATATAGATTTACTCCAGAGTATTTCTGGACTTATTCCAAGATTACCACTTATACCAAGCATAAATAGTTTGGTCGAATCGGCTCTAAGACTTATCTATAAAATAAGTGTACTGAAAATTTTGCAAATGTGTTTTAGTACAGTTTTAGGAGCCGTGTAGCGCCGGATTAAGAAAAGCGTCACATTTCCTCCCGTGGATGTCGTAGAAGGCGACTAAGGGAATAAATTACCAGAAGACGGGCAGCAGCGTCTTCCTGAGATTCCAACCGCATACTGCGATCGCCAACCCGCCTGCCAAGCGTGGCAATTATGGCAAAACCCCTCATGCGTATGAAAACCATGAGGGAGGCCTATGTCCTGCAGTGGGCTTCAAATGGCTGATGATGATGATGATGATGTGTTTTAGTACCAAAATTAGATTGTATAATCGTAGGTAATTTATCGTATCGATGCAATGACTGATAGCGAGTGGTTGAGTGGACTGTATGAATGTGATGGTTTGCTGAGGGAAACACGTAGGAAAAATACTTATGTTTTATTAAGGCGTATGACAGTGGCAAGACCAAAGAGACAATGACAATAAAAAATGGAAATCGAATCAAAAATAAAAACATGACGTTTTGTAATAAAATAGGTCGCACCACAGCCAGTCGCCAACAATGACATACCTAATAAAACAGACATCTCAAGCAAGTTTTGAGATGTCTGCTGAGCTTAACGTAACGGTACAAGTTTTTAGGTAGGACCGTCTAAATTTGAATAAAAACACACTAACTACACACACACACTAAAGTGCTGCAAAATTTCGATTTCATAACACGAAATTTGTTTAAAATGTCCCCTCTAGCATAATAATAAAATACCACCAATATATGTCTCCTCTAGTACATAATAATAGATTATGGTAGAAATTTCAGCAATATCATTGAATAAAATTCCATACTCCATAAGAAGGAAGCTAGTTTTACTAAAGTTGCAACGCTTTTATTAACTTAGTGTTCTCTCCTTTGGTACTGTTTTTCCATTAGCTTCTACGCAATTGCTCGTTACAGTTCAATTCAATCGGCTCTATCTTAATGTTGCAACAGTATTGTTACTCTATAATTGGCTCGCTGCACTCTGGGGGACTGTTCTTTCACAATTCAGACACGGTCGCTTTAATGCCGCACTTAAGACAATTTTCGCTGAATGGGTAAAAATAAAGGGAAGGACAGAGGAGCATAAAAATCTTGAGGAATGACTTTGTAAATGTTCTTGTCTGGTTACCATAGCACAGGGTATTTTAGTTTGGGACCAGGACAGTGATTGTGTTGTTTGAAAGCTTCATCATCATCATTCAGACACAAGACGTCCACTGCTGGACACAGGCCTTCTCCAAGGATTTCCAAAAAGACCGGTTGGAAGCGCCTTGCATCCAACGTCTCCTTGCCACTTGGATGAGGTCATCTGTCCATCTTGTGGCTGGTCATCCTACGCTGCGCTTGCCGATACGTGATCTCTATTCGAGAACTTTGAAAGCTTTTTATTTATATGTATATTTATTTATTTGTAGCAAGTCTTAGCATAAACTGAGTTCTGCCTATCTATTGTAGTTCTTAGTAGCAGGCTACAAAAAGTACAATAGATAGGCATCAGTTTCGCAAACTCGCAATATAAACATTGGTCAATAAGTAAAGTTTTGAAATTGTGTACTACAGTAAGGTTTTTTATTTTTTTGAATAAATAAAAAAACAAAAAACGGGATTTTACTGCTTCCACACAATGGGCCAACGTGCTATGATCGTGGCTATAGCAGTATTCGCGGTGTATTACTCATTGTTTTACTCTTTACTACAACATTGGTAACCAAGTCTTCAAGATTAACCTTCGCTTTTCCAACCATATCCGAGCTCACGTAAGAAATCTTCGGGGAGTTCCGTCAACATGGTTAACACCATCATCACTCATGATGCGCCAACGTAAGTGACGTAATATGAGATACAATGGATGGCTTTCCACTGCTGACGTATGCTACTCGTACTTGGAGGGTTCTTCATAGTGTTCTATGTTGGGGAACGCGTGCGTTCTAGTGATTCAACATTGGAGTATAAAAAATAAACCGTACCATCATGAGTGACAGCTCGAGCCGAGGGATGTTTGCCTACGTATGGACGCAGCATCAAAATGTTTGCCTAATAATATAATTAGGATAGGGCGAGGGGACATATCGTCACAAACCGATAGAATCAAATCAAACTCGGTGAAATGAGGCTGAAAAAGAACGTATTAACCAGAATTGAGAAAGGAATGTTGGTTTTAATTGGTTTTTTACATGAGTTCCATTACATGTTAGGCATAATAAACAAACTTCAAATAGAAAGAAAAAATCCGGCCCAAAACGGGCTTTGAACCCGCGCCTGTAACAGACCTTATCAGCGTTCTTATCAACTAAGCCATTCGGATCTGGTCTCGACTTTCAGAAATTTATGTTTCTATGCTTATCACAGTGCTTTTAACTGGTATTGAATAATCATCCTCATCACCAGCGCACCTCTGCCCACTGCTGGGTATAGGCCTTTTCCCCATCACGCCATCTTTCGCGGTTTCCCGCCATTTGATATTGAATCAGTCGGCGTTTTTATGAAAGCTTGCGGCTTTGGTTTGTATACGTAAAGAGGATGAAGGAGGGAAGTATGACAAAATTAATATATCGAGAGACTGGTGGATCTCCCACGAGATCCACAATTCTCTCGATATATTACCACTAGTCTCCCATGGGACAGACTTTGCCTAGTGTGGGAGTCAGCAAGTGCTTACACAAGCAGCCTATATACGTCCCACTTTAGGGCACAGGCCTTCTCTCAGCGAGAGAGTATGGGCTTAATCACCACGCGTGCCCACCGCGGACTGGCGGTTTTAAGCACTGAGGTATTTGAATAGCTCAGACACTCAGGTTTCCTCACGATGTTTTCCTTCACAGTTAGCGAGTGGTATTGCTACTATAATTGAAAACAAAGTCATAGGTACATGCCCGCACTGGGAATCGAACCTGGGTTTCTCGCTTCCGAGTCCTATGTTCTACCCACTAGGCTACCACCGCTGCTCCCAATAGGCTACCACAGTTCCTTAGCAAGTGTTTAAATAATGTAAACAACTAATGGCAATTAAATCATCATCATCATCATTCAGCCACAAGAAGTCCACTGCTGGACATAGGCCTCCTCCATGGATTTCCAAAAAGACCGGTTGGAAGCGGCCTGCATCCAGCGTCTTCCTGCCACTTGGATGAGGTCATCTGTCCATCTTGTGGCTGGTCGTCCTACGCTGCGCTTGCCGATATGTGGTCTCCATTCGAGAACTTTTCGGCCCCATCGGCCATCAGTTCTGCGTGCTATGTGCCCCGCCCACTGCCACTTCAACTTACTAATCCGCTGGGCTATGTCGACGACTTTCGTTTGTCTACGAATCTCATCATTTCTGATTCGATCTCGTAGAGAAATTCCGAGCATAGCCCTTTCCATAGCTCGTTGCGTGACCTTGAGCTTAAATACTTTTTTATTTTTTTTATCTGCTGGTACGGGTTAGGCAGATGTGATTAAATGTCGATAAAGTAGGGAAGGCATTCATGGAGGGAAAAAATACCCGTAATCGGAGACCGTACATGCAGCAAGCAACTAATGGATGTTAATGAAACGAAAGACGTTTGTCCAGATTGTGTCAAGTGGCAAACTTTGGTCTATGTCTATAGGAGATACAGGAATAAATTTGTATATTCATGGTATAAGGTATTAATATAAAATAGTGTTCAGTGTTAGCACAAAGAGTAAAACCTTCCCTTACTGAAAGGTAATGAATACTTGATAGCTCCACAGAGCACACAGGATACAATGCTTAGGGAAGCTTCTATAAAATGTTTCGTTACAAGCCTTTTGTTAACGATAATGAGCAGTGAAACGTCTATGTCCCGAAATGAAACTTAACCAGTTTTGGAAGAGCCGTCCTACCCCAACCGTCCTTCCAGCAATCAGTATTAAAAGGGTAACGGCACCTCAGTAGGGAGGCCACATTTAAATGGCCATTTAATAGGAATACGCGAAGTTGCCTTCTGCAATTGTTACTCGTACAATTAAGCCAAATGACATGGCGTCGACTTTCCGAATACAGTCTGTCGAGAGCTCCAATATCGCTTTGAGGACCTATCGCAATGCAAACGTATGATAGCGATAATTTGAACTGTTTGTGCAGTACTTCTCAAATGATGGACCATATTTAATTGTGCCCTTCGTGCCCTAACACCTGCACTCAGGAGGACCCAATTATTGCAAGTGATAACGCAGTCAGCGTTGCAAAGTTCTGGGCCGCAACTTTTAATAAAATTGTTTTGCTATCAACAAGCTGAGAAGAATGCAAACCTAATGGTATAAACGTTTTGGTATACCAGTCGTAGTAGAAAATCGTAGGATTAATTGTATAAAAACCTGTTTTAAAATCTAAAATAAAAAAAAACCGGCCAAGTGCGAGTCAGACTTGCGCACGTAGGGTTCCGTACCATTACCCGAAGGGTACGAAACCCTATTGCTAAGACTCCACTGTCCATCTGTCTGTCACCAGGCTGTATCTCATAAACCGTGATAGCTAAACGGTTGATTTTTTTCAGATGATGTATTTCTGTTGCCGCTATAACAAAAAAACAGAATAAAAAAATATTTAAGGTGGGCTCCCATACAATAAACGTGATTTTTTTTGCCGTTTTTTGCTTCATATTAATAACGGCAACAGGTAGACGCTTGAAATATTAAAATTTTGTATAGATAATGGTACGGAACCCTTCGTGTGCGAGTCCGACTCGCACTTGGCCAGTTTTTTATTAATTCTAAATAAGATCGAAATTCGATTCGTTCCCTGGCGGCAAAGTTTTATAGTGACGACGTTTGTTTCATAGCGATGAGCAACCAAAAACGGCAGAAACTCGGCAATCTCAATACATTATATTGAATCGAATCTAATAAAGCAAAATAGTGAATTTGACCAATATCAAGTTTTCGTGTTTTCGGATTGACGTTGAGTTCACGATAGGTGTGCCCGTAGAGCTCAAATATCGTTTCGTTATAAAATGGTTGAAGTAGGAAACTCACGGGCGTGCCAAGCGAAATTGGATAATTTCGGGACGTCATAATATATCTGGAGTTATAAGTTTCGATTGTTACTGTACTGAGGGAAATTGGGTTTATTAAGCGCCGTAAAAGAACGGAAATTGCACGCCTGTCCGCGAATCGAAAATGCGATGGACGAAAACGTCCTAACAATATGTATTTTTGCAGTATTTTGAAATCGCAGCCTGTCTGCGACATTACTACGTGACACATTGTATGCTATGGTACTGTTTGCTTGCGTGCTATTCCGCATTTTTCTATCCATGTCCATTTTGAATAACGACGATGAAAAATGTCACCTACGAGTAGCACGCATGTACTATGATGAGTAAGTCAAAGTGCTAAACACACAATTACATATATGACAGAAACATGACTTAACTACGTATGCACGTGTGAGATTTATGGAAAAAGAGAGAGCAATATGAAAGCTAAGTTTAATTTAACAAGAGCATGTTAATCAGAACAATATTATCTGATAATCTTACAAAAAAAAGCAAAAATAATGAAAGCTAATTTGGAAATCTATTTGCAATAAATGTGTATTTGGCATAAACAAATATCTAGTAAGTAAATAAAACTTTAAAACTCTTGTGCATTTCTATTTGACCTACCTACACTACATAATTTTCTGTAAAATTTTTAACTATTCTGAGGAGACAGTAAATCAATCGTAACAGTGTATTGGTTTTAAAAAAGCACAATTACACACCACACATTAAGCTATAAAGTAAAGAACATTTCAGAACATTATCCTGTCAAATAGAAGTCTTTCTAAAAATATTATCAAGTAATCTTATCATTTACCTTAACTGTCTAATGTAGGGTTAATACACTCGAGAGCAATGAATCCGGGTCACTTAAAGAAACCTATAAATCTCGTAAACTAAGAATGCTAGTTTAAAAAAATTAATTCTATTTAATAGACTATATAATACCCCTTAAAAGCTTGCTTGAATCTTTCCCCTGGTATTCTATACGCTCTGCGTCTTCCATCGTGCTTGTAGAGCATAAATTTTGATTCGTCGGAGAACATAATTTTTGACTAATCTTCAATAGTCCAATTTAAATGGTTCTGGGCATATATTAGTCTTAAAATGCCCACGCTCCAGTTAAGAGCCGTTTGCAGGTCTAAGTCGTCATCTTAATGTCAATGAGCTTGGGTTACTTCCTCCGAGGCGTCGAAACTGATTTATAAGTTCAGTTCCTGTGAGAAAGCGATTACGAAGCATGGTTTCACCAAGTATCGATCTTCTCGTGCTGTGGTACACCTGGCTCTGCCTGTTCCTGGTCTGCGTAGGTTAAAGCCAGTTTCCTCGTAACGGCGGAGAACTATTTGTACTGTTGACAGCGTCACACCGACTGAAAGTCCTGGCTGTATCGCGCTGACTCTGGCTGGTTTACCCAACATTGTGAAAATTCTGGTGCATTCTTCAGGCATGAGCATTAGAAACAAAAGCCAAAAGAAATGTAGTCATTTCGTAGTTCCATCTTCGAGTTTTTCAAATTTTATTTTTTTATGACATATCTTTACAATAAATAAGAAGTTTTAATACCTAAATTTAAGAAGTATTTAATTGTCTATTAAACCAAAATTTAATTATGCTGACATTATAACAAAAATCTACCGCGATGTCGATGTGTCTTCTTAAGAGTTGAGCATACGCTAGTTAAAACACATAATATTTCAGATTTTATTTTCGGAGATTTTATTGTAATACTGTTTAGACTTTTTTTAATGAGAAAAGTCGTGAACACAAGATTACAAGTCTGCAAATAAGTGACGATTTTTTTCAGTGCGTTGTGTCTTAAATTGAAAATATTTATTTCCAACGTACATGAATAAAATAAGCTAGTTTATAATTATATAGTTATGAAAGAAGCGAAATGATCCCAGATGTACTAGAGTGACGCGGCAGCCCCAGCATCCCCCCTGGTTGTACTTGAAAGTTATACTCACAGCGGCAATTTTTACTCTTATAAAATATCGAAACTCTTACACAGTGTAAATGCTTCCAACACAAGAGTAAACGTTTATGAGGCTTTGGTCCTTTTGTATGAGTTTTTGAATATTTGATGAAAAATTGCGGTATCGCACCAGGGCAAATGGAGTAAAAATATTTATGAAAACAAAAGGGTGCCGTCAGGGGAAACCATAGACTTTATAGCCCCTAGACCGCGTATTGCGCAGACAGATTTTTCGTATTTTGGTAAGGTCTACAATTTTATTTTGGAATTTGAGTACTTTCAACATGAGTCTTTCATACATTTCAACATTGAGTCTTGCGATGCACTTCAGAGCAATTATGGAACGCAGAGTTTTTGTTTGAATTCCTATCATTAGCATATAAGCTTTGTCTGTCACACATATCACTACTAAGTGAGATATTGTTAACTGAGGCAGGCATGATCTGCATCTTTGCTTGCGTGAAATTTGGATAAAAGCAATTTATCGCCACAAATAATTTTCTATCTGTGTATCTTTAGTCTAGATCTGCTCAACCACTGATTGAAGATAAACTGCCGAAGTTAAAAAAAAAAAACAATTTCATATTAAAAATATAAAAGTTTGTTTTATTTTATATTGTTATGTGAAGATGAAATCGTTTTAAAAGCGAAAAACGTAAAAAAAATGGCTGACAGAACGCACACAGTTTATTCAACGATAGTAAAGTACAATTTTTTTCGTTAACAATGAATGGGTCGTCTAGTAGATTGTATGGTCTATGGAGGAAATATAAAATGACGAGACCTGAGTACGTTGTTTTATGTGTTTTAATATATTAATACAAATACAAATATCTTTATTAATATGAATTTACACAACATAGATCACAGAAGTAACCAAACTAGGATGAACCTGTGCTGTTACTGTTACTATTTAGATTATGTATAATTATGGCAGAGCAAAAGAAGAGAATTGAAAGATAGGTTGTAAGTACATTCGATAGTATATCAAACACTATATTCAGGCGCTATATTACGGTTGACTTTGAAACAAAAAAATCTAGGTTGATCAGCTGTTATTTATTTATTTTGCGAATGGTATGCAGCGGGTTAAAATACGAATGGGAGGCCATCAATCCACTCAGTCACTTCGGCTAGCTGTTTACTGTACTTCGAAGTTCTATAAAGGAAGTATTATTATCAAACGCCAGGAAAATACAAAGACAAAGCTGCTCAGATAGTGGAGCGAGAGAAAAACACCGAAGTAGTCCACTAGACTGGTTTCTATACTATTCCTCGCCCCGTGATAAGTGAACAAATTGTATTTCCTTCCCCTTTAATTTTGCAAAAGGTTCCACTGCAGTATTCACATGTAAATTAGGGAATGCTGTGAAACCTTAAGCACTGTAATCCTCTGATTGCAACAACGCCATTGCAAAATGCAGTGCGATCACTTCATGCTACTTGCAAGTTACTTGACAAACAAAGCAATCTATAAACTTTTATCTACACTGGGCGCATCCCTTTTTAGAGTGCATGCCAAAGCTAATATAGAGGAGTAGGGGATATACGAGTACTCAAAGTATAAAATATAAATTTCAATTAAATTACACCTTTTGAATTATAAATTTAAAAAGTAATAATCTAATCAACTTTCTTTTGTTAGTTTGTTAAATTAACCGTACCGTACCTCAAAAGGAAAAACGGAACCCTTATAGGATCAATTTGTTGTCCGTCTGTCCATCTGTCTGTCAAGAGCCTTTATCTCGGGAACGCGTAAAGATATCAAGTTTAAATTAAAACCATCTGTCTAGACTTTCTTGAATATGCGAGAAAATCAAACTCCTGAGTAAACGTTAAAAAAAGTTACGACCTTTTATGCCGCAAAAAACATATATTTCGACAGTCTCAAGGGAATCAAAATTTATAGGGTACTTTCCATTGACCTAGAACTATGAAACTTGGCAGGTAATATCGTTATATACTACAAATACAATTCAATTATTAAAAATAGTCTTCGAAGTTCGAGAAAAGTTCGGAAAACTGCGAGATTTCTGGACTATTTATAATATGTAAGTACCTAGAAATTTGTACGGAACCCGCGGTTGGCGAGTTCGACTAGCAGTTTCCCGGTTTTTTAAATTATAAAGCAATTTCAAATACTTCATTTTGTGAGTGATTATGAGGCACTCGAATTTTCGCAGTATCCATCTTTCTTGTCTAAATTGAATAACAAAAACAATTGAAAGTCGATATTGAAATGTTTCACATTTTTTAATAAAAGAACATCATAGAAACCATTTGAAAAAAGTTTTATTCGAAAACCTCAAACCATGAAGATTCTATGTCAATTCAAAGAACCTATTGCAATAACACGGCAATTTCATACTTTAACCCCTAATATTAAACATCAATCAGATAAATTACAACTGCCTTACTTTTACCTACCCATTCGCTTAATCTTTACAGATTGTCAGATACATAGTACATTGACATTCAGCAAATAGAATGTTAATTCCTTACGTTGAAATAAATTATTGATTTCCAATTTTAAAAACCGAAAAATTCGCAGTATCCTTATGTTGTCATCAGTCCAGCAATAAGAGTGGTAACGATGTACGGGGAAGGTGGACATCTCCAACACACGTATACAACTATGTTCCAAATTACCCACCTTCGTTCGTATTTCCCCAACTCTCCCCTACACTGTGCTTTTGTTGCGCTATCTGTTAACTGTTTTTTTAGCGGAACTTCTTGTCACAGTACAAACAGTGTAAGTTACTAGGATCATGGCTAAGTAGCTGTAATCACTCTCGGTATACCTACGAGTATTGAACACAAAGGAAGCGATAAGGATTTGGGCCCCAGAAATTCAAAGAGAAATGGGTGTCATTTACAAAAATCGCTCATGTCCATTAAAGATCGAGTAAATGGATGTTCCGGGTAAATTCTGGAGGAACAGCTTCGCGTTAAGTAAACATAATGATGGGCTTCCTCAAAAAAGTGAGAACTTACCGCCCATTTGGCATCTGGCTCTCGAAATAGCTAATTTGAAATCAAATAACTAATCTATTTAGTATTTAACTTAGTTTTTTTATTATACCAAATAGGTATTTTTCATTGTATTATTACCCTGCTTACACATAGGCTTAAATGTGATTGGATATAAAATGTTTTTAATAATTTAATTACGGACCAAAACTGACGTAATTTTCGTTCGTAACATCTCATTGAAAACCATAACTTACAATCGAGACATGGGGTCGCCTCCCGCTAATCATCAATCTTGAGATAAGATATAATCAGAAATCAGAAATCAATAATTTATTTCAACGTAAAGAATTTACATTCTGTTTGCTGAATGTCAATGTACTATGTTAGCCGCTGCCTTCGGGCCGTATTTCTAGTGGAGAAAAAGGCAGCGGGGAAAAAAAAAACTCCACTCTGACCATCTTTTCTCAAATCATCTTATACTTATACATCAAAGCCTATATGATATGATTCCGTGATAGCCACCAATAACTTTAAAAGCCAAAATAACACTTCTTACAAAAGTAGGAAAAACATTAATACTGCGGCCAGACACACGAACAGCACCCGTTCCCGAGCATAACGCAGGGGTCAGCCATCACCAGTCTCAACCATTTTAGAGGGAGATAGGTGACCCGCTATCGATACCGATAGGTGATAATCTATACATACTGTTTGAAATACAAAACTGTTGAAGAAATGCGAAAGACACATTTCTCCGTCCACGATGTACCCGAAGCAAGTGAACCGAAGACGGCGCTGCGGGAAAAAATCTATCGAATGCCGAACCTAGACAGGAGTTGGATTTTTAGCGCAGCTCCCATTTCCTACATAAATTGCGGGGAACCACCGTCTATGGTTGAGGAACGTTTTCCTAGTCTTCAAGTATGGGAACACTGCTTCCGTCTTATTGGTTTTATTTTAGCGGACTGCAGTTAGTATCCGTGAGTGGTCTCACGATGTGGAGTCGGCAGAGGACGTGAATGTCATTGCTGGAAGACGAATAAAGATGTCATGACAAAGAAAAGGCTTATAGCCAGTAGTTGACAGAGATGGGTGTTCATTATTGTACTCACTCTTGAATATAAAAGAGGGTGCATAACAACTCAAACCGTGGTACCCGAGTGGCTGAGATAAGGAGAAGAGAATTTTGTAGTTGCTCCTTTTGTTGGATCCGTTGTTTTTCCGCTAAAAAGTGACGCAGTAAAACACAATCTTTATATTTTTTTTTAAAAGTACGCGAAATTGGCGTGCCTGCATACAACGACTAATGAATGTTGAGGAAGCGAAAGTGATCTGTCAGGATCGTGGCAAGTGGCAGTACCAGGTTTCTGTCTACCCCTCTGGTATACAGGCATGAGTTTACGTATGTATGATTGTTTTTTCTGTCTTACTTAATGTTTAGAAAAAGGTTTTAGTTAGTTATTAACGAGCTTAATAAGCTCGCCTTTGCTCAAAATTGTTTTTAGTGCAATAAAGAATGTTTTAATTTAATCAAATTCAACCAAACAGGAAAGAAAGGCATTTAAATATATCGTTAAATTTTATTACGATAGAAAGTTTTCGCAGACAGCTTCTAACAATAAGCTTAATATGGATGCTGTGTGCGTTAACCCTTACACTCTACCTTGCAATTTCTTAGCGCGCCCTCGCAACGTGGCATTTAAATTTGCAGCAAACCAGTTGCAACCGGATACCTGCGGTTGATTAAAAACTAGTTTTGGAATTGCTATGCCATCGCCGTGTTGCTAGCATTGAGTCCTGCATGCTGATCCCAATTTTCAAGTGGTTTAGGATCCGAAACGAAATGGCGATTTGAATATTGATATTAAAAGTTGGAGACTTGCTATTCCAATACGCTTTAAAAAATATGCACGAATATTCTACCGATGGGACAAAACTCTACGATGCAATTTCTTAACGCACTCCCGCAAAGTAACATTTGCAGATTTATTACACTTACGACTGATTTAAAAATAGGTTTGGAATCGCTATCGCCAATTTATTGCGCATTAAGCTCCGCATTCTAATACCAATTTGAAAGCGATTAAGAATCCAAATCAGAAAATATTTACATTGAATTTTGGAATCCGCAATCCGTAAAAGACTGAATTTAACTTATGGAATCAACTTCCAGGAATCAATGACCAAAAAACTGTAATAGTTTGATGTATCATGACTGTGCATTGTTTGTACACTCCTAACTGTTGGTTCGTGGTTGTTTATTGCGTAGATAATAGGTGCAATTGCTGCACAATAGCGAGGCATTGAATATGTGTGGCTGGTATCCGTTTACCTATATTCATTGGAAATTGTACCGAATAATACGTTCTTCCAACTCTTATTCACGTTGATTGCTGCATTAGGGGTCATAAACATGTTTACTTCTTAGTACGTGCAGTTATTTATCTACATTTAGCGCGATATGTCTGTTGAATTGCGCCTTCTACCAAAACAATTACACAGAACAATCCTTTTTCCATGCGCAAAACATTTTCAATTCAATTCAATTCAAATATTTTTATTCATTGTAAAAACAGAATGTTTACTTAATGAACGTCAAAGTTGTTAGTTTCACAATTAATGGATTATGTGGAGAAGAAGTTAACAAAGAAACTCCACATTTATTCTTTTCAAAACACGTTTTAACTTAATTAACAGAGTTTTAAACTTAAAATATTAGTCATGAATGTGTTGAACTAGTCACAATCATCCTTTAAATAATATTAATCTACTGTTTAATGCCAAACATCTTTGTCTTCTAAATAATCCTTGATGTTATAGTAAGCCTTTTTGCACAGAATGTGCTTAACACATTTTTTAAATCGCGTTGGAGGTAACTCTAATATATCTTGAGGAATTTTGTTGTAGAACCTTATACAGTGCCCCATAAAGGATGTGTTAACTTTTGCAAGTCTAAATAGTGGAAATGACAATTTATGTTTATTTCTAGTATTAACAGTATGGTGGCCACCAACATTTTCGAAGTCTTTGATATTTTTTCTAACGTACATAATATTTTCATAAATGTAGGAAGAGAAAGCAAAATGAATAAGTGTTTTGTGCATTGAAACGGGATTATTTGTATAATTTTTCATAAAAAACACGAGCTTTGTACAAAGTATGCGTGAAGCTTAGTAGTTAGCTTGTAAAATATAAATAAATAAATTCCACGCAACACAATCGCTTGTCCGGTCCCAAACTAGGATACCATGTGCTGTAGTAACAGCACGAACATGGGAATACACCCAGACTGAGGCCATTTGTACGAATGTACGGTGGCCCCGTTGGGAATCGAACCCTCGACCTGCGGGATGGTAATTAGACGTGCTACCGCTAGACTAACGAGGCAGTCAAACAATAGGAAGCTGAAATTAAGTGCACTGGAAATCCAACAGTTAATTAAATACACAGTAAGATTTGCAAATAATCTTGACTTGTAAAGTTACATGGGAAATGGCTTTACTCACAATGTTTTAGCTCCAATAATTTACAGAATTAACAGAAAGAGCTAACCACAGAATAGCCTTGGCTACACGAATTCGTGTTCAACCGCCTTACCATTTCCAACTGGATGAAAGGAATCTTGCAACGCGATTTACGTGTTACTAGCCAATCCTATTAACGGGGTACCTCTTTAAATATGTAGTTTTGCATAGCATCCGTAACGTGATAGAATTTAAAATCAAAGTGTTGGCTTGAACCAAGTTTGTCAAACGCAAGGCCCCCAGCAAACCAAAGATTAATTAGTCGGGGTTAACATCTCGACGATAATCGCGAGATCTGCGTGCATCCGACTGAAATATAAATAATTAGCTGCCCACGGAAGACGCGGGATAAAATTTATCTCTCTCCCGTTCCAGCGAAATTTGTTGCGGAATTCCAGCAACTAAATGTTTACATTTTATTTACTGAATGTCCCCACAAGCTCTCAGTCGTGTGATACTCTGCACATGTGCTAGTGGGGCATAGACGGCGGCAAAAGAAAAGCGATTGAATTCGGCAATGGCTGAAAACACAGAAGCGGCGCCTGTGAAGGAAAAAGTGAGTCTGTCTTTTTTCAGTCTTATTCGGGGTATATGTTTTTCCGGACTCGCGGTAAATACATTTAGGCATTTGCCATCTCGCTGAACACGAGAAAAGTTTGATAAATATGTAATAATGTAACGCAATACACCATCACGCCTATATCTCAGAGGATGATTTGAGAAAAGGTGGTCAGAGTGGAGTTTTTTTTCTCGCTGACTTTTTCTCCACTACAAAAACGGCCCGGAAGCAGCAGCTTACATAGTATATTGATATTCAGCAAACAGAATGTAAGTTCTTAACGTTGAAGTATTTTTCGATTTCTTGATGATTTCGAAGAAGTAATTGAAAGCACCAATTTATTTGAATAATACGTATTGTGGATTGCAGAGACCCCATTGCGATAACTATCTTTACTAATATTGTAAACGCAAAAGTTCGTATGTATGGATGGATGTTTGTTACTCTTTCACGCAAAAACGGCTGAACTGATCCGGATGAAATTTTGCACAAAGATAGATTATAGTCTGGATTAGCACATGCCTAAGTTATATTTTTATCCTGGAAAAATACACATCAAAATTACCACGTGAATGAAGCCGCGGGCAACAGCTAGTTAATACTAAAGTTGGAGTATCGGCCCTCTGTCAGAGAGAACATGTCGGTATCGAACTAAGGACCTCTCGAATGTAAAGCAAATATTGTATGGATGCGCTACCTCCGGTTATAGACATTACTAAGGGCACGGAACGAATATACAATTTTAATTGTCAGTACCTTAACTTATCCAGGCTTATCGATGGTCCGTTTATAGAAAACGAAAAAATAGGAGTCACTAAAATCACCTGATATGTTCCCAGATAACAAAATGTTACCAAAGAACAGGGCTTTCTGCCAAGCGAAACAGATACCTATTATTATTATTATTAAATTTCTTAACTAAAGATAACGAAATCCAATGATTAAAACAATAAGAGATAAGATTAATTAGTTAATTTACAAAATAGCTACCAATAGAGCATAACTAACTTAGAGTTACTGATAGAATACTCCACATATGGATGAATTCCGTTTACAATAACGTTCAGAACTTATAAACTGCGCACTCTTATCTATAATGCATTAGTAAAATCACACCTCGAGTACCTTATAGAAGTCTGGGGCACAGCTAGTAAAACAAATTTAAAAGAACTGCAGAGGTCACAAAATAAAGTCATCAAAATCTTATTTAACTACAAATATGACACCTCGACAAAATTTTTATACGAAAAGACTAAGTTACTTAATATCCGTCAAATATATACATATAAAACATGCATACTAATAAAAAAAATATTGAAGAACGATATACATACTAATATAAACCTAAGTCGAGTCAAATCACCTCAATATAACTTGAGAAGCAAACGCAAAAACAAACTTAAACTAAGACCACCACGAACTGAATATGGTAAAAGAAATGTGATGTATGAAGGAGTCCAACTTTATAATAATTTACCGGCCGAAATAAAGGACATAGAAAATATGAATGCTTTTAAAAATAAACTTAAACTACATGTCTCAAATTATAATTAAGCTTAATCTTACCTTAATGCATGCCATATAAATTTAATCTAATTTTAAGTTTTATTTTCTCATTAGTTAAGCGAACTGTAAGTTCTTTATGAGAAATAAATATCTTCGAACCCAACTTACGTGGGAATGCCAAAAAGGGTTAAGTTTTTCGCTTACTTATATGTATGTATGTTCCTTTACACAGTGGCCTAACAGCTTGGCCGATTTTCTGAAGAAATATAACAATGAATTGGCCTGTTCTATTTGACCTTACACACATACATACATAAGCAGCCTATATACGTCCCACCATAGGGCACAGGCCTTCTTTCAGAGAGAGAGAATATGGGCTAAATCACCACGCGTGTTCACCACAAATTGGCGATTTCAAGCGCTGAGGTATGTGAATAGCTCAGACACTCAGGTTTCTTCACGATGTTTTTCCTTCACCGTTAGCGAGTGGTATTGCTACTTTAACTTCACAAATGTACATAACTTAGAAAACAAAGTCAGTGGTACATGCCCGCACTGGGAATTGAACCTGGGTCTCTCGCTTCCGAGTCCAATGTTCTACCCACTAGGCTATCACTGCTATTGACCTTGCACCACCGGGCATTGACCTAATTCGTAACGTATTAGCAGTCGAGTTTTTACGTGTTTTTTTTTTCTAGAAAAAGGCCAAGAGTGAACGTCGGCGCAGCAGCACGAAACAGGACGAGCCGCAGCTACCTACGCCGGTAGACTTGGACGACGAGAAGAAAAAGTTCAAGGAAAACTTACTGCAGTCCGTCTCTAATGGGCAGTGAGTAAAGTTTAAAAACTTTCATCTAGCGTGATAATGTAGCCTGCGTACGTTTCATTTAATTCAGCTTCACCTATTAAAAAGGTCAGTTGTCTAACTCCATACTAGATGCCAACTACTACAATTGACATTGTGCCAAAATAAAAACAAACAGGTCACAAGACTGAAAAAAACAAATTGTTTTTCCTTTTATCTTTCAATTTATTCTTACGTCATGACAATATTACTATTTTATTTTCATCTATCTAGTTTTAAAATTGGTCAAACAAATCATGAACTTCTACGCCATATTTCTCTTCCGAAAACGGAGTAACAAAATTTCCGTAATTTGAAATTGTCAGCAACAGACACTGTTCATTAAAATGAATAAATAAATAACTTCCACATTACACAATTACTTGTCTTGGTCCCAAACTAGGATACCCTCTGCTAAGGTGACATGGAAATACACCCAGACTGAGGCCATTTGTACAAATATATGGCGGCCCTAGTGGAAATCAAACTTACGACCTCCGGCATGGTAACCAGACGTGATACCGCTAGACCAACGAGGCAGCCAGGCTACGACCATATATTTTGTCAAAACTAGGTACACATTTTTTTATAATTATTTAAAATGTTAGTCTGCAAGCAAAAGGAAATGGCGACGTCATAAACGCTCTTAAAATAAAGTTATCAAACTCTAAATAGACGATTTAGCTCAAATAAAAAAATGTTCTAGCTCTGAAAAAAGCCATAAACTAGTATCCATCATTTGAGCATACATTGTGCGACCAAATTGCAAGCTTTAAATTTTCAAGATCATTTTCAATATACATAGTGATATCTACAAAGAAGCTTTTCTTTGAATTCAACTTACTTTTTTCCATGTCGCATGGAAATAATCTATTTTTACAAAGTCAAGGTAAGAGAAAGTGTCACATTATTTATTCAAAGAAATGCCCATTAATCAAACCAAGACATTCTCTTTACATAAGAACGTAATTGCGAGTCTGACGAGCCATTTGATATGCTAATCGTTTAGGAAGCTATTTGTGCTGAAAATTACCGACTCAGGTCTTTATATTTTTTGTAAGCATAATTATGATTGACATAGGCTTTTGATGTGATATACGTAGCGTGTATGAGTTAAAATCGATTAAGCGTCTGCTTTGAATCCAGACAACGTATGTTTGGTATAATGGCCTCAGTCTGGGTGTTTTTTCATGTTTATTCTTGCCTGGTTACCATAACACAGAGTATCTTAGTTTGAGACCAGGACAAGCGTTTGTGCTATGTGGAAGTCATGTATTTTGAAAAGATTAATATGGAAAAAATCTGTATATTATCATTAGGTCTCTCCGCACACTATTTATTCTGGCTCGTCAGTTCCCTTTCCTTAATCGGGAGCTTGAGAACATCGCTGCAGCATTACTCCCCATTCAAGATAAATTGTGCCATCTTGTGACTACAAGACTTAAGTCACATGATCCACCCACCAAAACCTACCGACACCCCTCCGTAGAACCTCAGCAATGAATGGTTAGACGACTGGAAGACCAACTGCTCTCGTAAAGATATTTTTGAGCTCAACACCCATGAACGACCTGCTGGCTTCAAATCAATGCGAAACGTATGGTGCCTGATTAAGAATAGCGTCATTCCATTTCCTTCCGTAGATGTCGTAGAAGGCGACTAATGAAATCAAGTACCAGGAGACGGGCAGCAGCGTCTTTCTGAGATTCCAACCGTTTACTGCGATCGCCAACCCGCCTGCCAAGCGTGGCGATTATAGCAAAACGCTTCATGGTTAAAAAACATGATGGAGGCCTGTGCCCTGCAGTGGGCGTCAAATGGCTGATGATGATGATGATGATGGTGCAGCCTTAACCGCCTAAGGACGGGAGTGGGCAACTGTGCCTACCTTTGGCACAAGTGGGGCTGGTGGTGTTCAGCAGCCTGCGAATGTAGGCACACACATAAAACCATCGACCATTATAGTCGATGAAAGTGAATCGACCAAGTACAAGGGGCTGAAAGATGATTTCAAAAATCTCTCCGGCGATTCGGCTAATAATTTTAATTTTTAACCAAAAATATTTTGACAATTTATCATAATTCATTAAATTAAATGCCTTGTATCTAGATATAACACTAATGTAAATTTCCATACGATAAATAAACAAATAAGTTTCCTTGGTCGCCAATCTGGAGCAGAATGTCGACTGGATGAGTATGACGGGGAGAGAAAGGAGTGGCGCTCCCCTATGTCAAGCACGCGATAAAACTAAGGAGAGCCCTCACGTAGCGTGGGTTCAGATTGGCTTGGTTTGGGCTCTACTCTCATCTGAGTATCTTTAAAAGAAGAGTTAACTGGTATATAGCAAGCAAACTCCGCCTTCGTTTAGCATTAGACGAGATTGGAGTCAAGAACTAAATTGTATGAATACCAAAAAAACTATTACACGTTAAGCCTCATCTAAACTTCATCAGCATAATGGAAGCGTTCGAACAAAAAAAATTAACACCTAACCATAGCATCTCTAAAACCTCTGTTTGTACCTATTCGACGATACGCACATAGCAGAGACAAGGATATTCTTAATTTCCGTTCTAGTTACGATCTTGCCTCCACTAGGAAATGCCATTCCAGTTGCTTTTGTAGAAGGGTTCACTTAGATGAAGATAATGACAAGTATTCGCTTATTACATCCGAGTACTTAGGAATATTGACAACGTTGCCAAAGAGATACTAAACGGACTCGTAATGGACTGAAATATATTATTGAAAGTGGTCAAAGCTGTCCATGCAGAAGGGAAACGCTCTCCAGCGGCAGCAGCGTTTTTCACCCCCAAATGTTAGGCTGCAAGTAAAAAAAAAAGTATAACGGTTTTTAACAAAAATGGTTGAAGCCAGAGGCGATTTACAGCTATCTGTGGTTATGGCCTTCCGTGACTTATCTTTATAGGATTGCGCATGTTTTATGCTACGTTTTAAAAATTAAACCATTTAGTTCCAATGCAAATAATAGCGAACCTGGTTTGCCATCGATATACTAAGAATAAAAATAGATAACAGGTTCTATTCTTGAAAATATTCCTCAGGGAAAAATCTCCACTCACAGGTCAATACTATCAGACGTGTCCGAAGAGCTGCCGTCCGAGGCGTCCTTCGAGAGGCGTCGTTCACGGTCGGCGTCCAAAGCGCGTGATCAGCTTGTTGTGCCGCCAAGCGTACTGGCCGATATGGACGAGAGCAAGCTGTTTGAGCTCAAAGAGGTTAGTTGTGTTCTATCAATACGTGGTTTGATAAACCCGTGACCTTGAATAGAGGTTTTTTTAGGGTTCCGTGCCCGAAAGGTTTGGAACGGGACCCTATTACTAAGACTTCACTGTCCGTCTGTCTGTCACCAGGTTGTATCTCATGAACCGTGATAGCTAGGCAGTTGAAATTTTCACACATGATGTAAAAACTTAGTTAAATTAAAATTAAATTAAATTCAATTAAAATTTAAACTTTTTTTACCTACAAATTGACATAAACGTTATTTCTATTTCTATTTTTCTATGTATATATATATATATTATTTAACAGTAAGCCCTACCTGCATGACACGTTTTCTTCATTTGGCGTGGAGGTACTATTTGAAAACCAGCGCTGTTTCAAATAGAAACAGCAAACGCTGAAATAGTATCATTGTCACACGCATACTCCTTTATTTTTTAATTATTGTATGTAAGCATGTTTATTTGTGGCAATAAATCATTAATTCATTCTGTTGTTGCTATAACAAAAAATACTGAAAATAGAATAAAATAAATATTTAAGGAGGACTCCCATACAACAAACGTAATTTTATTCGGTTTTTTCCCGATCTTTGTGTCTTTGTAACGTTTTTTGCCCAATATTAATAACGGCAACAGGTAGGCGCTTCAAGTATTCACAGAATATTTAGTTCTATAAATAAATAATGAAATTAAAATAAAATGAATATGTAAGGGGGGCTCCCACACAACAATCGTGATTTTTTGCCGTTTTTTCTTGATCTTTGTGTTTAATGTTGTATAAATAATATAGTACGGAACCCTCCGTGCGCGAGTCCTACTCGTACTTGGCCGGTTTTTTTTTTCTGAAGTTTTGTTTTATTTTTCTACATAATCTCCTTTCCACTCTATCTATCTTGCATAACTTTACTTGATGGTCTGGCCAGCAACGAAAAGCCACTGGCCACTGGGGCATTTAGTTAAAAAATAAAAAACAAAGGATTTGAATTCATTACATTACATAAAATATATGGGGCTCTTTAGAGAAGAGGCGGAACGAAAAACAAAATACTTTTATAAAAATTGCGGCCGTCTAACACCCAGTTCATAAAATATTATTTATATTGTAAGGTAAAGGTGGATTAATTGGATTTTCTATCTACCATGCTAACAGTTTTATGGAGTTCCATCGCTACATAGTTCGTAACTTAAAAAAAACCAACATATTGTAAGTCACCTTTTTGGTAGTTACTAGAATCGTTAGTGATGTGGACTGAAATATGACCCCATAAAGTAACTTTTAACTAATGAACGCAATTTATTAAATTATAACATTTTAAGGATGTTCCTATTAAAGTTACAAATAAGTCTTTCCCATTTACACAAAAATACTAAAAATTTTTTATATTATATCTTATAAAAAACATCTCCTTTTTTTATAAAACCTAACAATAATCTGTAAAAGGAATTCGCTTTTCTTAGGAACGAGTATAGGTATGAGGTTAAAATAAGTATTACCCAGGTCTCTAATCATTCCATTCCAATGGGAGCTGCAAAGTAAAAAAAACTGATTTAAATAATCAACAACCCGATGCTGAGTATTAACTACTAAGCAGATGAGACCAGCCTAGGTTCTTCGCAATGAGTTACATTATTGCATTTGGGTCCCGCCTGCTTAGTAGTCAAATGCTCAGCAGTCGGGTAGTTGGTTATTTTTTATATCAGTTTTTTTTATTTTTGACTTTTCTGTTTTTCTTTGTTGGATCTATGCTCTATTTATATAGCCTATGACACTCGCGCAAACACGACAAATCCATTGAGTTGCTATTCGTCAAAATCTGTTCAGTAGTTAAGGAGTTATGAGGACACATAGAATCGGACATACATACGAGCCAAACATATTACCCTCCTTTTGGGCTTAGCCACAGTCGGGTACTAATCAAACTACTAAGCCAACGCAATCAAAGTTACGGCCGTTTTTGCTGCAAGTTTTGAACCCATAGGTTACTTCCCATGACTTAGAATCAGGAATTTAGATCTTATGGCACAAGTAAAGAAAAAAATCTGAAATACGTTATTTTGTAGTTATTTCACATGAAAACACATAACCTTTTATACTTACAGTAGGTTTGTAAGGATATACTTTTTTTTCAACTGCAAAATTAAATTTGTGATAAATTTGTAACTGTGTTTCGAACCCTCTAGAGGCACGTCCTTTTCGTCATTGGCCGGTTTTTTTGTATGAAATTTGGCCAAATGACAGCTGTTAATAGTAGATTAACAGGTACAAAAGACAAGAAATAGGACTGGTCTGGGTTTACCTTTGCTTACCTCAAAGGGAAAAAAACGGAACCCTTATACAATCACTTTGTTGTCCGTCTGTACGTCCGACCGCCTGTCTGTCAAGACCCTTTGTCTCGGAAACGCGTGAAGATATCAAGTTGAAATTAAAACTATATACTCAAATCTATAGTCCCTTGAAGCTGTACTAAATTTCTTTAGCTGTAAAAAACTCGGTCTCAGGAGGTTAAATAACATTAGCAAGTTTATAGAGTGTCAGTAAACTTAAAATCTTAACTTTATATTTCGACACTTAAGGGCATCAAAATTTGTAGGGTATGAAATTTGCCAAGTAATATCGTCTTATATACGAGTACAGGGAAAAGTCTGAAAACTGTACATTTTGTGAATAAATCATAAAAAAATTGTTTACCTACAAATTCGTACGGAACTCTCGGTGGGTTCTTTTTGCAGGCGTTCCTGCTCTTTGACCTAGACGGCGATGGCTGCATCGACCACAATGACCTCAGAGGGACCCTTGTTAGTCTCGGGGAGCGGATAGACGAGAATGCTATTCGCAGTATGCTAGCTGAGGTAAGACAAAGTCGTAAGAGTGGAGAACTTGGAGAATATTTTGGCTCCTCTTACGAAACATAATGCAACTTTGGTTTTGTGTGTTTGGTGTGCAACAAATAAACTGTTTCTATTCTATTCTATTCTATTCTATTTATTGTTTTTTGATAAAATTCTTTTGTAGAATAAACGTTTGTTGTGAATGTTGAGAATGCATACAATAGCTGCATGTAGTAGAATAATACCTGCATGTAATAGGTTAAGAAATAATTGTACAATGCACTGTTTGTATTCCTTAATAAATAAAATAAAATAAAAATAAAACTTGCACAAAAATATCCATACATGCATGCAAATTACATTACAATATCCACCAAGAGCTTTGTCGACATCACGGAGCAAATACGGACAATAAAAATAACAAAAAATAACAAAAAGTGACCTGTCAAAAAGTCATTCAGATTCAGTCACATTAGTATGGCGCGTTTTTGTACCACTTGTGACTACGTGGTACAAAAACGCTCTATACTAGTCTGACTCAAACTATGACGTCACAGCTTGCGCGTAACACCTTATAATGTATGAAGCGTTTATCAATATGAGTTATCTCGTCATTTTTAAGCATGTACACCCTTTTTAGAAAATGTTTAAAATATAATGAAAAAACTAAATATAATATGTTTTTTATTGTTAGAGTAACTCGATTTTTCACATTTTTCGGAATCCCGAAAACCGCAAAAAAATATTTTTTTGGTTTTATTTTTTATTCTTCTTGGGTTTTTCTATGTCTCCTATGGTTTAAAAGAAATGCTACTTCAATCTAAGATTCACACAAGTTCCCTATTACGTACCTACTTACTTATTTCACAAATGCGTAATTCCTGAAACATACCGATTAGTTGCATGCAACGAGCAATGAATGTTGATGAAGCGAAAGATGTTTATCGGGATCGTGGCAAGTGGCCAACCCTGGTCTCTGTCTACCCCTCCGAGATAAAAGCGTGAGTTTATGTAATGTAATATGTACAGAACATTAGTTTGTCATTTAAAACATTTTTTTTTTACCACTTTCTTGCCATCTTTTGTTTTCCGAGCGGTTTTTGGCGGTTTTTCGCGAGTATTAGCGAGATCTTGGTCGTTCCCCGGGAGTGCGTAGTATGATCGCTAAAGTAGAATGTAGTAGCAGAGCAGTAGTATTTTATAAAATTTTGTTAAATAACAAAAATATACCAAAATTTATATATTTTTAATGGACCAATGATACTTTTGTGTGATACCAATATTGGTATCGCACAAAACCCTCTTCACCTTTGGAGAGTGCTCCAGTGAGAAAGCAGCTTTCTGCTACTCTAAGGATAAGTTCTAAGAAAAACTTACAGTTCGTGACAAAGTCATCGACACGATGACTATTAGGGCCATCGCAGATGACGATATTTATACGCGTTTATAAGCGCGTTTGTTAACGAGGAACGATGCCAGCGCGCTGCAGCAAGGCATATGTTTTTCTTCCATTTTTAACCGACTTCAAATAAGGAGGAGGTTCTCAATTCGACGCGTACATATTTTTTACCGACTTCAAAAGAGGAAGAGGTTGTTTCGTATTATTTTTTTTGGCTATGGTTTCTTCATAACTCTGTCAAATCTTAACCGATTTCGACCATTATTTTTTGCCCGAATAGATATAACGTCCCATTAGTCTTATTTTAATTTGGTGAAGATCTGATGAAGACTTTTATAGATGGACAACGGAATTCTTTTATAAACAGCAGTAAGTAAGGCCTAATGGGGCCCATCCTATATTAATATGCATATGTTTCATGAAATATAGCGTAAAAGTAGTCCCAGGATAATTTGGTGATGTTCTGGTTAAGTGACTTTTAAAGATGGAAATTGAGAACTTCAAATTTTTAAGTAAAGTATTGAGTAGGGTATAAGAGACTTGACTTTTTTCTCCCGCTACCCCAATAAAAATTAAAAATACCTTTAAATTAGTAGTACGTATACATGTAACTTTTGTAAAAGTATAACTTTCCAAACTACAAGACTACAAAGTCGGTGCCCAGTTTCATGACCAGCACAAATATTTTTATACCTACAAGCGAATAAGCAGCACTAAACCTGAGTCATGCGTTCCATTCAAACTATTTCTTCGCGCGGTTAACTGCGGCTCAATATTTCATTTCAAAATTAGAACTTGCAATTAGTGAGTATTAATGAAGTACACGCAATGTGGCAAATGATTAATATATTTTAGGTACTACCTTCTTAGCCATTAGTTCAAAATTTTAGAAGAAAGTTAATGCTTCCTCATCATTCATTAGTCGTTGCATGCACGCACGCCGGTTTCGGGTACTTTTTATCTTGTCCTTTGCTAATACATCTCCTATTTGGTCGAAGTATGTCCGTCTGCGTCGTCCTTTAGAGGCCCTTCCAACCACATTCGCTCGATATATTTGTTTCGTCAATCTTTCTTCCTTCATCCTTTCCTCATGTCCAAACCAACGCAACAGTGATCTGTGAGAATCGTAGCAAGTGGCAGCCCCTGGTCTCTGCCTACCTCTCTGGGATACAGGCGTGAGTTTATGTCGTCATGCGGAGATATACCAGGGGGGTTCAATAAGTAGTGAGAATGAATAAGATGCAATTAACTTTTATCAGATGTTATTTTATTTTTTAACATACCTAGTCACTCGTCTGCCGCGACACAGATCTGTGTCCAACTTAGTATGGGCCACCTATACGTTCCATTCCTCGAGGGCAGTTCAGGAGTTAAGTGGTATACACTTAGCATATCTTTTTTATAAACCTAAAATTCCTTTCTTAAAAAAATCTTCATCTTGATTCTCTAAAAACCTTTGTACTGCGGCGATCACTGCGACATCATATCATCAGATATTCTTTTAATCTCGGAAATAGGTAAAAGTCACTAGGAGCAAGGTCTGGAGAATATGGAGGATGTTCCACCAATTCAAAGCCAACATCATTGATGGCAGCCATCGCAACTTTGGACTTGTGCGCTGGGGCGTTATCTTGACGAAACAAAACAACTTTAGCGTGTTTGCCACGCCGCTTTTCACGTATTTCGTCACGCAACTTTTTGATTTGTTCTGCATACATATTTCCCATAATAGTGGCTCCTTAACTGAGGTATTCAATCATCACCCACCCTTGGCTGTCCGAAAAAAGAGAACCCTTGATCTTGTCGGCGGATGGCCTTGAATTTCTCTTCCAAATCATAGATTGTTTTTTTTTCAGGGTTGTAATGGTGAAGCCATGTTTCATCCATAGTTAGAAATCGAGTGAAGAACCGATCAGGATCTTGCTGTAACAGTTCCAAACAGCTTCGTGAAATTTTTGTTCGACCGTTAGCATTCTAGACACCCAACGCGCTGAGACTTTTTTCATTCCAAATGGCCATGTATTATGTTATGAACACTCCCTATCAATATATTTAGTTTTTCAGCTATAAAACGAACAATTTTTTAAACATTTTTTTCATTTCTTCAGTTACTGTAGTCTTAGGGCACCCTGAGTGCGAGTTGTCATTAGTGAATGTTCTTCCCCTCTTAAATTCAGTACACCAACGCGGAACCGTAGAATAAGGTAGAGCATGAACCTCGTTAGGGGTTTTGCAAGTCTTGATTTACTTGCTCCGTAGTAAAATTTTTCAAACAGAAATATATTTACCGCGCGAACTTAAATCTTCTCCATTTTCGATTACTCATTGCTACAGAATACAAGTAAGAATCTTCTATGATTGAAAAAACAAAAGAGCATCAAACTTTTTTTATTTTATTATGTCGACAAACAAGTGGGCTATGCCTGCCAGTATTTTCTTTTTCTCTATCCAAGGAGTTTATACCTCGTACTACTTATTGGACACTCCTCGTACTGTCTAGCTCTCTCCTTCGCAAAACCATCACAAATCAAAAGTGTTTGTAGTTTGGGCCCTGATCATGAAAAATGCGACATTATCGCTGCTCCATATTTAGGGCCCTGTTTGCCACAGTGATTTCCATTGCTAAATGTCTGACATTCCGCCCGACCAACACCTTTAATTTGACATCCGCAGTCAAAGACGTCATCTTTTCTACTCTCAGACCTACAATGTTCATCCATTTCAATTAATCGCTTAGCCTTGTTTATGTCCATTAAACAGCAACAAAGCTATCAAAGTACTTTGAATGATTACACAACCCTTGTACTGAACTTGCGAAATTCATTCGTTGTACCACTGAATATTTCATCTGCATTACACCGGACAGCTTATTTAAACTTTGTTTCTAGCAAGTTTATTATAAGATATAAACTCGGGCCTCTCTGGCGGAGTTCGTCAAAGTATTGTTAGTGAAAGTTCAGAGTTCGTTAGCCGCAAATTCGCAGGGCCTTACTCGAGCAGAAACTTGATGATCTCCTAAGGATTGACCACATAACAATGTGCTGATGACGTGCGGTCGCTATCATTTCATTCTAAAATAATCCTTAAGCTTATAAGGTTAAAGACTACCCGGTGAAGGTCAGCGACAACTGACGGCTGTCACGGGGCTGTGTTTTTTTGCACTAGTTTCCAATGTTGTAAGTATTTAAGGATTACTATCTAACTCAGCGAATGTTGTTTTGCTATATAATTAGACTACGACCTATTCTCAGACCTACCAAATATATACGAAATTAGATTTTCATAAAAATCGGTGAAGCCGTTTCGGAGGAGTTCGATAACAAACACTGTGACACGAGATTTTTATTATGTTAGATATGAATTTGGATCATTGCGGCCGCACGTCCCCCGGCTCGTTGTAACAAAATGAACTTTAGATCTGTATTAGTAAAACGCTTTTATCTTTAAGATTTCTCTTGACTGCGCTGTCAAGTTGCTATTTTGTTCCGAATAGCACCTTGAAATGAGCACTTAAGACCAAACTCATATGGTCCTCAATACGGATTTTAATGTAAAAAAAACACATAAGTATGCTCGATAGAATCTCTGAAATCACTTCACTATTTTAATACCCTTCCAGTACACCTAATAGTATTGGGAGAATTGTTTTCTCAACATATTCTCCAGCACAAGAGAACGACTGAAAAAAAATGTCTCTTGTGATATTATTATCCAGAGTAAGCTTCTAAAGTTTACGGAGTTGACATACACACATATTTGCGACGCCCAACAAGGGTAGTGTGCTGGCTAGACTAATGTGTCCTAAACTAATATTTGCCTCACTTATCCAGGACTACCTTGTTAAGGAAATCCTTTTGGGTCGCCATATTCTATTGCTGGATGTTTCTTCCTTGTAACTTAATCCTCTAATAGTGTTTACAAAGTTTAAATGAAACAGGCGCATTTTACAAGAACAGCCAATGTCTAATTTTAACGAATTTCTTTTTCGGTTTTTGCAAACACTGTTCAACAAGCTGCATTAGGCTCACTAATCAGTTTTTACAAAACCTTCCTATGTCCACAGTTATTCCATGAAGTATTTCTGTTGCCACTATAACAACAAATACTAAAAACAGAATAAAATAAATATGACCTCGTGGCGCAGCGGTAGTGCATCTGCATACCATGCGAGAGGTCCCGGGTTCGAATCCCGGCTGGGGACAACAAAAAAAACCCCAGGTCTTGGATGTTTACATGTTTGTGATGTCGTTGTTTCTGGTTCCCACAACACAGGGTATCCTAGTGTGGGGCCAGACGCACCTGTATGTAAGTGTTTATGTTCATGTTTATGTTTATGTTTATATAAGGGGGGCTCCCATACAACAAAATTGTCCGAAGACAGCGCTCGCCAGCTAGTGGCCATCTATGTAATCTTCACAGCGCCGATGTCATGTCATTAAATGTCAATGTTAAACGCTTGTTGTTGGTTTCTATAGATGGCGCTGTTCTCTAATTAGATCTTTGTCTAATGTTGTATAGATAATGGTACGGAACCCTTCGTGCGCGAGTCCTACTAGCACTTGGCCGGTTTTTTTTAACTGTTTATGTCCCACTACGGGTCAAAGGCCTCCTATATGGCTTTCCACTCCACTTTGTCTTGCGAGACACTCTGCCATCTGGGCAAAAAGGTTGAGAGATTATCCTGCCATCTCTGTCTTGGGCGGCCACGTCCGCGGTGTCTGTCGCGTGGAACCCATTCAGTGGCAATTTAAGAAAACAATGGAGCGGTTTTCCGAACTCTCAAAAGATTCATTGATTATTTCTAGTAATTTGACGGGTGAAGACACGACTTTTCTACGACTAAGCGGGATGAAAGCGCTAAGGTTTTGTGTAAGACTGCAAGCGTTGACGAAGGTAGCGTCTATGCCTGTGATCTAAGACCAGCTGAGGTTAGGAAGAGAATTCAGCTCCTAATTCCCTTTTCAGGCTCCAAACCCTTTGGATTTTGATGGCTTTGTTAACCTATTGGGGTACAAGACCTTGGAGTTGGATTCCGAGGAGACCTTGGTCGCGGCACTGTCTCGGTGGGACAAGAACAACTCCGGGTACATTTCTGAGGAGAGGTAAGATTTACGAAATGTTTTAGAAAGCACACACACACACACACACACACACACACACACACACACACACACACACACACACACACACACACACACACACACACACACACACACACACACACACACACACACACACACACACACACATACATACTCAGTTTTTAGTTTATTATAAATACAACGTGTAATTTAAATTTAAACGCAAAACACAATTTATTTTAACAAATGTTACAAATCGAAAATTATTATATTAATATTTTTTTTATTATTCACACAAATTGACAGCGTTTCGAAGATTGTGTGAAAAACATAACAATGTAAAATTTCAAATTGGGAGACGAACGTGCTTTAATTATTGATAGTGAAGAAGCCGTATTCGTAAATTGTATGCTCACCAAAATGTATACATGCATAAACGCAATGTATAAATGTAAGACACAGCCTTAAAAAAATAAGGTAAATACTTGCCAAATTTTTAAATAGGGTTTAAAAAATCCCTATATAGGTACCTAAATCCGAACATTGGGTGTTCTTCTCTTCAATAGGTCTTTTATTGACTAACGACACCTCGAATATCGGAAACAGTTATTAAACGGCACTTTATTTATATCAAACGATAACAAAAAATATCCACGTTTAACAAAGTATGTAGATATCTCACAATAAGAACTCTAACTATTAAATAAGATAATATTTTCTCAAGTACACACAGTAAATAAAAAAAAAAACAACCAATTTTTTCTCACCGACTTCTTGACATGGGTGTAGAAGCACAAGTATATTTACTTACAGAAGCACTACTCTGTAATAAGCGTATTACCAATATATAATAGCATTCCCGTGTGGCACCGGATTAAGAATAGCGTCACTCCATTTCCTTTCGTGGATGTCGTAGAAGGCGACTAAGGAAATCAACTACCAGGAGACGGGCAGCAGCGTCTTCCTGAGATTCCAACCGCATACTGCGATCGCCAACCCGCCTGCCAAGCGTGGCGATTATGGCAAAACCCCTCATGGTTATGAAAACCGCGAAGGAGGCCTATGTCCTGCAGTGGGCGTCAAATGGCTGATGATGATGATGATGAATAGCAGAGATTTTTATTCAACTTTTTTTCATTTGGTCTAATGATATAAAAGTTTAGAAAGTACTCGTATTTAACGAGAACGAGAAATATTATGATTTCCCTGCACGGAACTGCTTATATTAGATACACTCTCAAATGTGCTAATACGTGGCTAATACGTTAAAGGAATTAGGAATTGTCGGTCCAGTGTAAGTATATATAATTCTACTTGACATTATAACTATAATACATCAAGTTGGTGTACTGGTGTTAACCAAAGTCGAAGCTGCAGGCACACGAATCATAAAGATAAAATGGGGATGGGCGGGGCATTCGCTTAGGCGGGAAGCCGGCTAGTGGACTAAGGTAGCCACTGAATGACGCTTTGGCACTGAGTGGCCAAGACCAGCTCGGTGGGCCGACGATATCGTGAAAGCGGTTGAGAATAAGTCTACGAGACTAGCAAAGGACCGGATGGGTTGGCGTAAAAGAGAAGAGCTCATGCCCAACAGTGGGCTGTTTAGATAGAAGTTGGTGCTACCACTAACGGTTGAAGTGAATTTGTATAGAAGGGGAAACCAACTAAGGTACTGATTCAACCCTCTGTCATTGAACAGCCGGTGGTAGAGCATAGCATAGCAAGGAGTTATGTAAGGAACACTCTGTAAGCAATAACCGCGGTCGCGCTCCCGGAGGCACGATAAACAACGAGCCACAGGATTAAATTGCACATCCTTGACATCTAACATTTGGATGATGTATTTATAGAGAAAAATAAAGTGGAGACGTAGTTCCAAATTGTATTTGTTGTCAGGATGATTCAGTAGGGTCCAATTGTAAGAGGCCAAGTATGGCGATGGAATAGGTCTTCCATAAAAAATCTCCAACAGTGAAAATTATAACGGTTCATTTTGTTTCTTTGTTCCTTAGCAAAAAAAGTTGAATGACCCGACCGGCAATAGCAAAATGAGGGGTACGTCAAGAAAAAAAGAGGTGGCCTGACCGAGCCATATACAGTTAATTAGAGTCTATCATTATAACCACTATTGCTCTGAGACTTTTGAATTTTGTTTTATTAATTTTTATATTCTTAAATATATATAATTTTTGTTTTGTTAAGTAGAACGGACAATGTTCTGTGGAGGGTAATAATAAATTTAAGGTTGCGATATTGGATGAGCGCGTGACGCGCGAGCTTAATACAATTATATAAGGACAAGTAGCAACGCAGCGGTAGACCTTCGGTCTCACATTCGGGAGGTCGAGAGTTCAATCCCAGCATGTACCAGTGACTTTATTATCTATGTTACGCAGATTTGTGAAGCTGTAGTAGCAATACCACTCGCTAATTATGAAGGACAACATCGTGAGGCACACCCTAGCGTCTGAGTACGTACAATGGCCCAACTATGAGGCTGGGTGGGGAAATCTCAGGTCTAACTAACTAACTACAACCATATGAACCATGATATTTAAAAAAATATATAAAATATTAGTAATATCTCAGAATAAAAGTTGTTGTAAAATGCAAACTCTAATTGGGTTGTTTTAGGAATAATTTTATAGTTTACTTAAGATAGAGAAGTCTTATTTTTGTCCTAAGAAGCCAAATGCAGTTACGTTTTAGCTTTGACTGCTCTCGTATCCAGGTGTACTGATCTAATTAAATAAAAATAAATATTCATGTGCCATTGCCAGTCCCAGAGGCAATAATAGAAACCCTAACTTCTTAAAGTCTGTAGAACCGTTAGTTATTATAGCATAAGGTTTCCATTTGCGATATATGTGCAGCGTCACGCTTTCAGCGTTTAACCGTCTTGGCTTCGTCCCAAATTACCCGACGAAGTGGTCCCAGTTAATTAATTTGCTTAAATGAACTTCGGTTAAACCAAACCCTTTTTCTCGTACTTTTCGAAGAGCTGTATACTGATCCTCTTTTATCCTAGAAAAGAGGAAGTATTCTGTTTACTCATTTACCTATATGTACAATAAAAAAACAGTTACAGATATCAAAAAACATTCACGGGTATCCCTAAAATAACTCTAGTGGCTAATTCCTGGAATAACTTAATTAGAGTTTTTTCAGACTGATATTTTTGGAAATATCGAGGCTTACATGATTTTATTGAATTAACGGTAAATCATTGTCCCATATTTAAAAATTACCCTGAAGTTCTACATTATAATGGGCCGGTGATGTGCGGGCGCAATAGTACCAACTAAAATATACCTTAAATACTTTCAACGTTAGACATTACAACTGCACAATAAACCCGCGGCCTACGGACCGTCACGGGGACGGGTTTTTGTCATTTGTACTTTACAAACTTTAACATTTTCTCTCTAACTTACAATTCTCTGACTTCATAGGTATTTGGAAATATTTTATTGCCAGCCAGTCGTAATCAGCGGCCAGCGGCTCGGCATTATTTAACAAACAGCACCACTACTAAGCAGAAAAACTTTACGGTACAGTTATCTGTACAGTAAAGTTTTCAAATTTCAACAAATGACGAAATATGGAAAACTAAACTAAACATTTTTAAAAGTCCTAGACAACATTGTTGTAAGTGAGAAACTCTTACTGACGTGTTTCAAGAATTTCAAAGAGCTCTGTGTGACCTCTGTTCTACACTTAAGTTTAATACTTACGCCACCAAATTTACCTGCTATAATTTGGTGGTGTAGTAGGTATCAATGAGTGATTCCTTTTCTTTTTAGAAGCTGTCCCCAAAATGAAGGTTGTTCACATTGTTGCGAAAAACCCGAAAATAAATGCAGGTATTCTATATATTACTTTCTTTTCGGTAACATAAGCGGATTATGATTGAAGTGTCGGAGACCGAATGTAACAAAGTATTTTTATATTGTATTTAAGTATATATTAAATGACAACGATCTGAGGTAAATTGCTGGTCGAGAACGGAAGGAAGTGGCGTGCCTTGGGGGAGGCCTATATCCAGCAGTGGACGAGTACGAGTTGATTAATTGATGATTTGTGAAGGAAAACATCGTGAAGAAACCTGAGTTCTGAGCTATTCATATACCTCAGCGCTTAAAATCACCTAAAGCTTTTTCATTTAGGGGCATTCTTAACGCACGCTGATTGTTCCTGCCTAATCATTCCTAATACAAAAGACGTAGTTGTAGCCCCATATCTCGGTTGTTGCAACAGTCGTTTTAAAAATGTAGCTAGTTCGTTATTAAATTCAAATTTATACAATATACTTTTTTAATATATATTTCACATGTGCTGGAAGTTTCTTTAACTTATTTAGAACCTCTCTTATTAAATAAAGTCCACGTGGACGAAGTCACGCGCAAAATTTACTTTTTATAATTTTTTTGGAAATGACGACTTTGTTTCCATGAATGTTAGTTATTTTAAAGGGGCAACGGCATAAGTATTCCAAGACCAGGCCAGTCCCGCCTTCGGTGTTCGCGGCAAGCGGCTTATTAAAATTCCCAGTGTAATCTCTATTTTACGACGCCCCCGGATAGGCTTTCATAATATTTCTCCGAGCAAATTTCACACAAGGAACACGAATATGAAAACATTTGGAGCTCGTATAAGTGAACGTAAAATGAAATCCAAAATTACCACAGGGATGTTCATTTACAGGGTTAACCAGGTGTGCGTCAAGCTAGCTGTTACAACAGATGATTCTCATAATACAACTCTGTATTTATATAATTTTTATCCGAGTTTAAACGAGCTTAAGTAAGTACGACAAATAATGTTTTGTACGATAAAAACTTTTAAGTAGTGTTACTGAAATTTTCTGTTAACAGTGCTAATTTGTTATACTTTGCCAATGACCTACGACAAGACATTGTGATTTTGAACACACACTCAATAGCAATGAATAACATTAAATCGTTCATATCTCAGAAAAGAAAGATTTTGACGATCTCAGTAATGATCCTTATTAATAATTAGTAGTTCAACATTCTATTATATATCGTATAAATCACGCAGAATTTGCATTTAAATGATAGACACCTTTAATATTTCCTAGAAACGATCCACCACAGTACCTATTTGCAATTTAATTTTTAATACATCCAAATTGTAAACGTACAGTTTGAACTACCAACTGAATTACAATCAGTTGGTATGATACTTTTTAAGCTATTTGATTCCAAGTAAGGTGTGTCCGTTATCTTGAGCCACACATGTGTCACATCGTAAGCTCATGTGTCAAACCATCGTTTCCGCGTCAACTACAATGTGTGAAAACGCAATTGACGAGGTCGCTTGTGGTTTCAATTATTTACAGAAGAGTAAAATCAAAGACTCATTAATGTTGAGGAAGCGAAACGGACAGAGCGTGAGAATAAGTTAGACATGTTTTCTCTAAAGTCTGTTTTTTAATTCGATGCAAAAATAAAAGAGGCAGTGTTACCACTGTAAAATATATCGTTATAACATAACATAACATAAACTCACGCCTGTATCCCAGAGGGGTAGGCAGAGACCAGGGACTGCCACTTGCTGCGATCCTGACAGATCACTTTCGCTTCCTCAACATTCATTAGTCGTTGCATGCACGCATGCCGGTTTCGGGTACTTTTTATCTTGCCCTTTGTTAATACATCCTCTATTTGGTCGAATTATGTCCGTCTGGGTCGTCCCTTACCGGCCCTTCCATCCACATTCGCTCGATATATTTGTTTTGTCAATCTTTCTTCCTTCATCCTCTCCACATGTATCGTTATACTCTGTACATTTTTGTTTTATTGTAAAAAAAGACTCGAGTGACCAAAATTATTGCATCAAAGATATTAATACTTAGTTACTCATAAAATAAAAGTGCTTAAAAAACACTAACGTAGGTCACACAATTTTTATTTGGAAGTAAAATGGGATTACTAGTTTTTTTATTATTGGCAACACTTGGATGTTGATAAGATTGGGAGGCTTAAAAGGACTAGTATCCAGAGCCGTTAAACCTATTATAAAAAAAAAAAAGATTGGGTTGGAGGTTGAAGACACATTCATGAAGACGTAATTTATTTTCAAACATTCCGTTTTTTCTCCGTCACGAATGTTCGACAATTTTGGCTAGTTTTTCAAGACCACATGAGTAGATGCAACATGTGAAAGAGATTTCTATTGCATTAATGAAAGATCCTTTAAATTTTGTTTTGATAACAGAGTTTTAACAGGCGTAGATTTTACTGGAACCTTAGATTTATGGCCGTCACAGACGACGGCGTCATTATATACGATATTTTTTCCACACAATATGCAACATGTAACCCGCGTCCACATACGACTGCGGTCTAATTTAGCATAGAACAAGACATCTGACGTCTGGTTCAACAAGACGTCTGTCACTGGAAAAAGGCAGCGGAGAAAAAAATCCACTCTGACCATCCTTTCTCAAGTCATTTTAAACTTAATACATAAAAACCTATATGATGTAATTTCGTGTCTTGTATTGATGTCCACATCGAGTATGCCAACAAATGTAATGGGTTGTGGTGTTTTGCGACCCCGACACATGCCAAAGTGACGGTATATTTTGCATCGAATTAAAAAACAGACTTTACTTCGCTTTAACTTTATTTGACTAGTTTGTGAACTTTTAAAAGAATATTTCATCATCATCATCAGCCTATGCTTGTCCACTGCTGGACATAGGCCTCTCCTATAGCATGCCACTGAGCACGGTCCTCGGCTACTCTCATCCAACTCTTGCCAGCCGCCCTGCGAAGTTCATCGCTCCACCGAGTGTGAGGACGTCCCACACTATACTATTCATATATCTATACTAATATAATAAAGAGGAAAAGTTTGTAAGGTTATATGTGTGTATGTAGAGTGTAATCTCCAAAAGTATTTATCTGATTTAAAACATTATTTCAGAATGAAATGTCAGGGTTGCCGTAGGCTAATCGGTTTACCATATTATAGTCACGGGCACTGCTTGTTTCATAATAATTTGATAAGTTTGTTTAGTGTATAGGGAGATATTTTCACAAAATATTTATGAATAGATACATTCGTTCTTAACTTAATTCTGGAATCACTTACTTGAATCTTTATCAGAAAAACATGAGCTCTCTTAAGCCCTTTAAACTCTTCGAATAAGAGCGAAACGTGGTCGGGCTCGTGAGCGGAGCGGTGGTAGCCAAGTGGGTAGAACATCGGGCTCGGAAGCGAGAGATCCAGGTTTGATCCCCAGTGCGGGCATATACCTATGACTTGGTTTTCTCAGTTGTGTACATTTGTGAAGTTATAGTAGCAATACCACGAGCTAACGGTGAAGGAAAACATCGTGAGGAAACCTGAGTGTCTGAGTATTTCATATACCTCAGCGCTTGAAATTGCCAATACGCGGTGGGCACGCGTGTTCATTAAGCCCACACTCTCCCTGAGAGAAGGCCTGTGCCCTACAGTGGGACGTATAGGCTGCTTATGTGGTCGGGCTCTTCCGACAAAAAAACAATTTAGTGATTCCGAAATTAAGTTAAGAATGTGTAGTGCTTACGAAAGTTTTAGAGACATTCGTTTTATTTTCACGCCTCCTGTAAAGATAATGCGTATGTAAAAACACCAATCCGGACTTGGCCCCCGTGGTGGAGTATGGCCTATACCTTCCTCAGGGAAGAGACCCGTGCCCCTCGGTGGGGACATAATGGGTTGATGATGATGATGTAAAAACACGGTTAGTTAAATTGGCGACTTAATCCATGATTATGTTATGTTAAGGCTAGGCTAACATGCTAAGCACGGAGGCACCGCAGTTATGTTTTGTGAAGGTAGCAATTTCTTGTTTGCTTTGCAGAGCTCTAGGTAGCAATTAGGCAGCTAAATATTTAGAGATGATTGCTTTAACTGTGCATTCAGAATGTAAATTTGAAAATTGCACAATGGTTAGGTAATTTGTTTTATATAGCGTGTTATTTAAGGAACGTAAAACATGAAACCATTTGAGGCATACAAAATCAAACGTGGCCATCTCCACTTGACGAAATTCTTGCGGAAATGGCAAAATATTAGGGGTTAAAGTATGAAATTGCCGTTTTATTGCAATAGGTTCTTTGAATTGACATAGAATCTTCATGGTTTGAGGTTTTCGAATGAAACTTTTTTCAAATGGTTTCTATGATGTTCTTTTTTTAAAAAATGTGAAACATTTGAATATCGACTTTCAATTGTTTTTGTTATTCAATTTAGACAAGAAAGATGGATACTGCGAAAATTCGAGTGATTTTTGAATACGAGTTCCGACGCGGAACTAACGCGGCAGAAACAGCCCGCAATATCAATGCTGCGTTTGCATTCACCGACTAATGAACGCACCGTGCACCCCTATTATTACATCAGAGAAACTCACGCCTGTATCCCGGAAGGGTAGACAGAGACCAGGTTTGCCACTTGCCATGATCTTGTCAGACCTCTTTCGCTTCATCACCATTAATTAGTCGGTGCAAGCGATTTCGGGTGCTTTTTATTTTGTCCTTTAGACATATTTCTCCTATTTTGAAATGGAAAAAACCAATAACAATAGTTTAAAGATAGTTATAGGGAAGTACGACAAACCCCTCACCTTCTTTACCTTGCTGAAAGAGAACGATTCTTGCATTAAACGCGCCCTTGTGTAGTTCCGTTTATAATTAGCGCAGTAATTAATTAAAATAAATAAAAGTAAACATATTATGCAATCTCTAAAGGTGGCAATAGACCTGTGCATTCACCTGTCTCAGAATATCGAACATCCGCTGTTTCTAAATATGTCAAACTTAACAACGCTACAAACATTTTCACATCTTTCTAGCGAACGCTCTGATAAATGCTCGTCATACTCATAATGAATTAAGATGTCAGACAGCGGAACAATGATAAAATGTCTGAATATTTAGTTCTATATTCGGTTAAAAAATAAATAATTAAATTAAAATAAAATAAATATTTAAGGGGGCTCCTACAGAACCCTTTGTGCACGAGTCCGACTCGCAATTGGCCGGTTTTTATAATATGACCTGTCAAAAAGTCAATGGAACAAAAAAGTCGTTAATGGAAGTTAACGCAAAATCACAACTTGTTGAACTTGATTGGAATTTTCAATTCATTTTATGCTATAAAAAAATCATTACACGAAACTTTGAGGAAACTTCCCGATTTCTGTATTTTTCATTTGTCGTATCGTTTTATTCTCTTATTTTAACAGGAAAACAAAACTTCATAACTTTTTTTAGGGATTTTTCTTTATTAACGCTGTGAAAAATTTTATACCGTAATCAACTTGTATATTTGATAGAACTTTTACCAGCAAACTGAAACTAAAACTAGAAAATCAGCTCCCTCAGATAAAGCGTTTTATAATTCGAATTTCTAAATTCCTAACGTGGAGAAGTAGACAGAATAATTAAAAAAAACGGAATTTAGTACTACTTGATGTTATTCAGAATAACAAATTGTCGTCAAAAATTTTACAAAACGAACTTAACGCTGATTTTACTTCTAGCATCTTTCTCGCTCGCACATTCGTATACCAACAACCACAACATAGCAGCAACCACAGGCTCGGTCTAGTGTGGGGACCACTGCTTACTTTTAAGTATTTTAAAAAACAATTTTAATTGATCTATTACAAATATCCTAATCTTAAGGTCAACTGTAACAGATTTTTGGCAGACACATAAATTTCAATGTAACGATTTATATGTTGAAATATTGAAAAATGTTTTTCTTCAAACTTACTTAAAAAACATAGCAAGTTCATGAGTGTTAGTAAATTTAAAACCTTTACCTATATTTAGTCGTACTTAAATTTCTAGTCAGGGTAGATATGAATAGATGCCTAATGCTTGAGAATTGGGCTATCTACCTTGTCCCCGATCACCCCGACAAGAGTTCTATTATATTATTATTACATCGATTATTTTTTATGAAAGTGCTCAGTTTTAGATAGAGAATCATGGCGTAAGAAGTCAGTTATTTTTTGTGACAATTTCTTTTATCCACAACTAAGCATAAAAACAATTACATATTTGTTAAACACCCGTAATTTAATTTTCCGTTGTTGCCGCAGACCACATTCGTCAAAGTGTCGTCACAATTTCACAACATTAAAATACGTCATATAATATGCGACCATTTGGCGAAAGCGAAAAGTAAAATAGGACTTAATTTTTTTCTTAATTTTGAATTTCGAATCCTCCGTTGCAGGATTCGCCACGACTTGATGACCTGGGGTGACCGATTCACAGCGAAGGAGGCAGACTATGCGCTCGACGAAGCCCCAACTGTGGTGAAGGGTGGGCACGCTATGATCGACTATCGACGGTTCTGCAACGTACTTAGCGGTCTGCGCAAGGCTAAAAAAGCATAGTCTTGAATTTTTGTAAATTTGTGTTATAATTTTGTCTGGCAGTTTGATTTGATCTCTCACCCCATATATAATAAACTGCTCCAATCCAATCCAATCGGATAAATCCCGATGTTTGCAGCCCTATCACACTAGCTGTTTGCGAGCGATTTGAAAGCGATGCGATTTTGCAGTGAATTTTCCGCGATTTGAATGCCCAGTAGCAAAATCTGGGGGCACGGCAGTGCCCCCGCCAAGTCGAGCAAAAAAGCGGCACGGCCGTACCATTCTTTTCTCGAAGCAGTTCAGGCCATTTTCGATAACTTCGTTGTGGATAAACCTAGAAGCCTGAATTTTCAATAACCAAACAGGCAATGTACAAACACGGTATTTTCAAATTTAATTCAATTTGAACAGGTAGTTTAAGAATTATAACTACTCAAAGTTTCTTAAGTTTGCCACTCACTGACTGACCTATCATCAGGCACCTCTAGCAGACATAGAAGCTTAAAGTTTAGAATACAATTAGTTCTTAGATAAATCATGGAAAAATCAAAATCATTTGCAATTTCGGTTCAATATTCTAGATTATGTCCTTTTTGTTGCACTAATCCGTGCTGAGGACAATTTTAAAAGTCCCGGCATGGGTGGAATTTTTAGCCTAATAATAGATCCATTTATTGAATAAATTACCCGACTTATTTAACCGACTTGTAGGTATTCCGTGAATCTCACAACTTTTTACGGTAGAAGAACTGAGTTGCGAGCTTGGGAGACTTGGTTTTTTTACTAGTTCTGTTTTTAATGACATGGATTTATCTGACGAGGAAACACTACTGCTGGCTTTGTTACGTCGAAGACGCAGTAAACGATAGCAGATACAACGATGAGTCTGGGAGGAATCATTAACGAGTAATCGACTGGGAGAGATCGATGACTTCATATCCCATGTAACGGGACGATTTTGAATTTTAGTTATAAATAACTTTGTATCAACGACGGGTAAACCTCTAAACGATGCTACATCCGATTACACACACATCTTTGATATGACTCAAGTGGGGCGGGCGGGGCGGACTATCGAAAGCGATTGTACAAAATGGCGTCGAGGGTGGTAATCGCGGCGACCGACATCACTGCGACGACACAGCGTCATTGCGGCGTCGTCGCGGCGTATCCGTCGTGCAATCGCGGCGGCCTCGCTGCGCAATCGCGGTGACCTTGCTGCGCAATTGCGGTGAACTCGCTGCGCAATCGCGGCGACCTCACTGCGCAATCGCGGCAAGCTCGCTGCGCAATCGCGGCAACCTCGCTGCTCAATGGCATCGCTTTCAGATCGCTCGCAAATTGCTAGTGTGATAAGGCTTTTAATCTCATCCACGCAATTTGGTAATGAAATATTTTAAAAACCTATTTAGAGGCTAAAAATTCCACCCATACCAGGACTTGAACCTGGCTAGGTTTCTAAATTGTCCTCAGCACGGGTTAGTGCAACAAAAAGAATATAATTTAATATTGGCTTGTTATGTTTAAGGCTGATAGTTATGTAAGGCTTTTAAGCCCTAATTAATATCAAACAGTAGATATTTAAATTTTGAGGTTCCATCAGACGAGTGATGTTAATTAAAAACTAATAACGCTGGATTACATTTTGCAACATTGATGGTTCATTGTGTGGAACGTTTAGTGGGTAAACTATTTGAAATTCAATTACAGGAATATTCTCGTACAATCTAACCACTTAAGGCTGCTGTTGCCTCTGGCATTTCTTCTCACACCCACATTGTAACGTTTTAACTGATTGTATCCTTATTGGATTATATATTGTACCATTAATAGGTATTTGTTATTCTATACTTACTGGGTACTATTATATTTTATACTAGTATCTAAATGTTCTATAACCTCCTCAGTCCTGACCTTGAAAAAAAAACAATGGTATTCAAATGTTATTTTCAAGGTCAGGACTGAGGAGGTTATAGAACATTTAGATAATTGTATAAAATATAATAGTACAAAACAGGATACGTAACAAAACATTAACAAATAATGGTCACGGTGTGTCTCTGCTGCTGCAATAGGCAGCTGACTCAACATACTGCTGAGGGTATTCTTCTCAGAGGGTGTACTTCTCAGCACTGAATTTTAGTCAGCGCTCCACGGGCGTTCCACGCGCGGCACGGTATATTCATAATAAATAAAGAAATATTTACCCACATCAGGTGACCCGAGGGCTGGTGCCTATTTCGGGCAGCGGCTGAGTCTCGCTATTCAGCGAGCTAATGCTACCAGCCTTCTAAGGATCTTACCGGCCGGTGGCAGCGATTTTATTTTCTTTGTCAATTCTTAGTTTATTTATATTGTGATAACACATCATGTTGTATGTATAATACATTTTACCCATTTATAAATGGGTATATTGTGATAGAATTACATAAATAAAAACAAATACATACACTAACCGAGATTAAAATATTATTAACTAAATACATACGCAAATAGAATTTAATTGATGATAGTAAGTTTATACTAGATACCCAACAGCCGCAAGAAAATTACAAGTTTGTAAGTCAGAATGATGACGCGATCACAATGGTCACGTCGGAAGCGGCGAGAAGTCTGGAGAAGATGGGATAGTCTCTGCTGTTCAAGCAAATACACCCTGAGCTGGCGCCCAAAGGCATACCTACTAGAAGCTTAATTCTAGTAGGTAAAGTAGGTCCTTATTTGTATTTGAAAAAATTTGCTACTAAAAGTAATAATTTTGGAAATATATTTTTTTCATCAAGCACTAAAAGCTGTTCTTACGTAGAGCATGCTATCTCTGCTATTGTATTATCTAGCAAAGCGTCATACCATATTTTATCGAAGCTATACATTTAAGTGACTTTCAATTCGTATACAAACTGTGAATCCAAATTCGAAGTGGTAGGAAGCACCGTAACGTTATTTTTTTTCTATTATGTTACTACCTTAAGCGCCTGACGTCCGATATGCGTAAACAGTAAAAAAAAACAATAGTGTTGGCCGGCGCCGACCATAAGACGCTCAAAACATCGTTTTTTTTATTACTTTTCGTCCTGATATTGTTTGCTTAGGCTTAAGTGATGTAATTTAGGGTAAAAGTAGTTTTTATTCCTAATTTTTTTCAAAACTAGCACCATATTATGTTTCTCAATTATGGTTAGCATGCCCCGTTAAAATACGGTGAACAAATTTAAAGTCACGTTGTAGTAATGGCGACCAGTGACAACAAATAGTCACTCTGAGCAAGCAATATCGATTTATTGTCTGATTAACATACGGATCTTTTGTTTATTTATTTTAATTCTAGGGCCGCGTTTCATAAAACTACAGTTCATGGTTTATAAATATTACAATTCGATGTAGGTAGATTGCGTAGCCTATTAGTACAATTAGTCTTCCTACTTATTAGGTTGTGGGTTAATCTCTATTTATTCCAGCTACTTACTTGTTAAGCTGTATATATTGTCGTAGTAATTTATGAATGGTACTTCTATGAAATAGGGCCCAGAGCACTTCGCTTTAACTTGTAATAAATTGTTAATACTTTACATCCGTGCAAAGGCGAGTATGTGCTTTTCTGATCAACTGACTTTTTTGCAGTTGGCACTGGCGCGTGGCAATCTCTATTCGTGGCGCGAATATAGACGGAAATAGTTTGTGAGAAATACGAATACTGCCATTTCTAATTTAAGGTATAAGGTACGAGATACAAGGTAATTAAGACAAGAATATTTTTTATACACCAGAGCACATGATATAAAAACATGTAAAGATAGAGCGTAAAATGTTGTTTTTTTTTTTGCTAATCTTCGGGTGAACACTTAAAAAAAATGATATCACCCGATGGTGTCCAAATAGAAAAATACTACTTACCTACTTACTACTGTGACGGAAGAGTAATATTTCACTGAGTTTTTTGTGACGAAATTTTAATCGAGAATTCCATTCAAAACTCTATTGCTTTGACTTCACTTCTAAGAACTCATCAAGTATTAAATCAATAACCCGCTACAGAAATAGTTTTTGCTCATTAAAGTACCGTAGCTTGACTTTCAGACTGAAGCAAGTTTTAACAATTGAAAACTTTCAACAGGAAAACCGGACCGTGGGCAAATTAATAAAAGTTTACACGATTCTTCGCTACATTTCATAAAAAATGTGCAGCTCAAGAATATTAATTTTTACTAGCCGGCGAAAGCATTGAATTACATACAATAAAATTGTCAATTAGGTTGCTTAGTACTCAGAATAAAAGACAGCGGGCTTATAAAGCTCACAATCTTACTTTCCAAGAAGGCCAGTCGGACATTTAAGGGCTCTCTAAAGGAAACAGAAGCTGACAACATTTTCAGTTGAAAATTGATCAAGTGTCTACTTCCTTCACTTTTCTTGATCTCGTTTTTTTTAGGAAACTGCTTAAAAATGTATTGATATACCGTGTATTAAATTACTTACGTTATTTTTTAAACTTAATTGTACTCTCTGCGTCATTACTACTAGTAACCACGCCTGTAAATCAACGATTTAAGTAAATAGATATTGAGGTGCAAAACCGCACTTTTTAAAATATTTTTTTCTGGAAATTTGTCTAGTGCATTTTTGCGAAATCTCCAAGTTTTCCCTTGGGCACTGAATTTGAAATTTCAGTGCAAAATGTATTTACAACATCTATATCTCAAAAGAACGTAGCGCTGGCTTATACTTACTACGTACAAACGCACGAACATAAATTTTAGCAGCCAAAAAAATTATAATTTTCGGAAATTGTTTTGGCATAAAATTGTTTATGTTTTGCAGCTGTATGTTGTCCTGGCATTTGGGTCATTCTTCAGTATTGTAAAAGGAGACGAAATAATGAACAAGTTTCGTTCGAAAGAAAAATAATTCTAAATATAAAATGCAGAAAAAACTTTTCAAAGGAAAGATCGTCTCTTTTCGTCCTCTTGGCCGTTCACTTGCGAACTTCAGGGCCCTTATTATGAAGCAGCGATATGTTCGGAAGGGTCGCAACAGCGCGCTTGAGCCTGACAATTCACTCGAATCTAGCGACAAATACGGTTATCTAATTAACTATTAAAAAAAACATATTTGTCGCTAGATTCGAGTTTCGGAAACGCTAACTCTTTAACAGCTAAACACTTTTGTTGGGGTAGCTTCGTGAACGGTCATATTAAGGATTTTGTAGATTGGATAGTTATTAGGTAAAGATAGTTATTCTGACAGCTCATAACCAGTTATTAACCTTTAAAATTTTTCATTGGTTTTGGACTTTATCTCAAGGAGGTAAGGTTCAATTTAAAGTGGGAACTATTATCCCTATCGTCGAATAAGGGATAAAGTTTAATCGACCAATAGCTGTGTCTCTATAACGTCTAAGCTTTTCATCGCCTTTTTTATAAGAAATTAGAAAGAATACTCACTCAGGCTGCGACCGGTGCACGTCGAAGTCTGTGAAGAGAAGTTCGACGATCTGGTGCGGCTGTGCGCGGAAGGTGTAGAGGAGGCAGTCGATGCGCGGCGGGTACGCGCGCGGGTAGTCGGGGCTGCTGAACGTGCCGCGCTCCTTGCCGTAGGTAGACGTGAAGCGGATGCACGTGCAGCCTGCGGAGAGGAAAGATCCTGAATCGCGCCAGCAAAGTGTTTCTGGCTTAGGATAAAAAGATGTCGTGACATACCAGGTTGTGAAAGAACTTTTCTGTGACATGTACTCTGTATATGGAAAATGCTGCACTGACAAGATTAGAGTCCAACTCTTTGATGAAAACGTTAAGTTAAAAAATGCACAACTCCTAAAACACGTAAAATAGAGTTTGTGTTTTAGAACAACTTTTGTTCTAAATACAAGGTTTTTCTAGATTCATATTGTTTGAAATCCTGACATACCGAAAAATGTGAATCTAATTTAGAAAAGAGTTTTATTGTAATTTAGGAAATACGCGCTCTAGTAATGACAGAGGTTCGTGTAAATCAATGTGCTTTGCAAAGGAATGTCCATTCTATTTAACACATATGTTTTCAACTATTTTGTATCAGATAGTACCATTACGAAACCGATAAAACCGGAAAACCACGTAAAATAAAAATGAAAAAAAGCTATATATAATAAAAAAATTGTGTTGTTGTAAAATGCCGACACTAATTGACTGAATTGATTGATTGAATTAGAGGTAGCTATGTATACAAAAGTATGGCTTATTTATAGAACATCAAGACATTAATAAAAAAGCCGGATGCCAAAACCAGCGCCAGGAAACGAATGAGCAAACCTAATAAGAGTTTCCCGTTCGCAGGACAATGTTCGCCATTCGGGCGTGAAGTGCTTTGATGGCGCTGCTGGCCAGAAAATACAGGTTTTTCTCCGATACTCGTGCTTATGTCACGTATCATAAGATCCGCCTGGGTACCTACCTACTTTCCAAGTGGCAAGGATAACAATTCACGCTGGTCAAAGTGTAGAGTTAAGAATATTTTCGCTCCGCTTCGGAACCTTGCACTGTATAAGAAGAGAATTTTATTATGCATGAGTAATGCATGATTCCCTTTTATTTTTACCGCTTTCATAGAAGTGTTGACATAATTCAGTTTATATGCACATTCTTCTTGTTCCTATGCCTCTCCACTAATGGAGGTTAGCCGTCAGTTCCACATATTCTTCTTCGTTTCTTGCCAAGCAAAACAGGTCTTCGACGCTGGCAACATCCAAATAATCCAAATAAAACCCAGGTTACCATAATAGGAAGCCCAAAATTTGTCCAAAATGTTGATAGGCAGTCACTGTCTCATGTGATTTTTGATGGGATAACTGTGCCCCATGTGACTTTTGATAGGTAAGTTGTCATGGGCCGCGCAGCTGGTTAGCTTGAAGATATTTTCTTCGTCAGGCGCTCTACGTCGACTCCGCAACTTTCTTCCGACTGCTACTAAGGTTGCGTTTGCTCAATCACTCCTACTAAACATTCTCGACCACGCTGATACCTGTTATCTTGACCTCAACGAGGAGGAATGTAACAAGCTAGAGCACCTTCAAAATTTCTGTATGAGTTTTATTTTGGTTCACACAAATATGACCATGTCTCCGAATTTCGTGCACAGCTCAAGTGGCTCCCCATTCGCCTCCGCCGGATTGCATACGTACTGTTTCTAATACTGTTAAATCCAGCTACCACATTCTGCCTGAAGAAGCGATTTGATTTTCTTCATTCTTCTCATAGCCTATCTCTTCGCTCATCCCAATCTCTCCTCATTAAGATCCCCTCAAACCGTACCGACTTCTACGACTCTTCTGTCTCTGTGCAATCCGTTAGAGTATGGAATGCCTCGCCAGAGAAAGTGCGAAAAGCAGAGTCCCTTCCCATTTTTAAAGCACTGGTAAAGTCTCATTATCTCGCTGAGGCCCTGTTATACTGTTTTTATGATTCTGTAATGTCTTCACTAAGTTTCCTCTGTTTTATGTTCGTATATACCTCGTCCGAGTGGTCCCTTCACCCATCAAGTGTTAGTGACGGTGCCACTGGACGATCATCTCATTACGTAGATACAGAGGCCAAAGTTTAGTTTATATCTATATTTATATAAAATGTATGCATTAGTATAAAATTATTTCAATTAAATTGAAAAATTCTTTATTGCACTAAAAAAAGTTGTATCCATCCCAAAGTTGCCTGGAAAAGATAGCTTTTAGCGATAAGACTGCAATTTAGATACACCACAGGCTACATCTATGGCCCTGTTTTATTTATTCGTAATCTAATCTAAAATCCGTCTATTGCCTGATGTTTCTAAGCCACAACTTCCTTCTTCTCCTAACACACCGTCTTCCCTCAAACGTTCCCGAGAATTAATGTTGACCATAAAAAAGAAGAAAATTAGTTATCTAAGAAAATTAGGGAATGAGTTGCGACACGATAGGTACCGACTTCTTTATGACAATGAAGACCAATAGAAAAAAAAATATTTTTCCAAAACAGTGACCAGCGTGGCCATTTTTACAAATACACGAATGAATTGCCAGTTATTGTAATACATTAAAAAATACTTTTAGTATCATGAAGATCGAAGCATTTTTTTTATGATGTAATAAGTTTTAAAAGGACACGTTTACAATTAACTAAGAAGTAATATCTATCTTTCTGATAATATATGTAATATAGGTAATATATATATATTCTAGTGATATACATTATATATACATATATAGATAGGTGATACATAGGATGATGATGTCCGACAAATGATGACGACGATCTCGACAAATTCTTGCTGGAGTGGTCAGAGGTGGCAAAGGTCTGAATCTTGGTCTAAAAGGAGGGGGGAGGCCTTTGCCCTGCAGTAAGACACCCATGTCACACTAAAAAAAACAATGTGCCTAGCCTATGTTATAACTTTCTTCAATCTATGGTCCGAACCATCGGTGTGTTGTGATTTTCCGGAATGAAGTGGCCCAGCAATAATCACTGGCCCGTACAAACACTGTTAGGGTTTGAGTCCACTGCATCCTTAGTAAAACGAGAAATTATTTATAAATATTATTTCACACCATATTTGCCTCTTTGTGCGCATGCAGTTCAGTTTGCCTCGTTGCCGGTACTTTTGGTTTTAAAAGTTTTCCAGCGTCTGAGTCTAGTCGGAAAAAAAATTATAAATTTTATCATTCCGAATAAACTATGAAACTATTGGAAATAAGCTGAAACCATTTTTATTAATAAAGAACTTTTTACTTTTTACTATTTATATTTTATGCCCTTTTTAATTTTATTAAGGAAACGTAAATTGAAAAGTAAAAATGGTACCTACACAAAAATTTGGTCACGTCAAAACTTCACTCACAAATCCGTTCACCAGACCTTTATTTTTGTACAATTGTCGAAAAATAAAAAAGTATAATAAAATAAAAACAAAAAAAATTAAATAAAAAATGAAACTGACTTTGAAAGCGGACTAAAAAGTTTGAAATAATTTAAATAATTAGAAGTATTTATACGTGTAGGTATTGTAAAAGTATAATTTGGAGTCGGTGCCCCAAATATAATGTGCTGGTCATGAAACTGGGCACCGACTACAAATTATACTTCTACAATACCCTACATGTATAAATAATTTTAATTATTTCAAACTTTTTAGTGCGGTAGTGTTTCGAAGTCGGTGTTGTTTTTTATTTAAATTTTTTTATTACTTTTATTTTTAGTGGGGGAGCAGGAGAAAAATTAACAGTACCCTTATAACCATAATTTACCTTACATAATAAGTTGCTTTATTTTATGTTCTAAATTTCCATCTCCAAAAGTCTTCACCAGTACATCACCAAATTGACCTGGGACTACTTTTACGCTATTTTATGAAACATACGGATATTACTAAAGGATGGGCCCCATTAGGGCTTATTTACTGCCGTCCATTAAAGATTTCCGTTCTCCATCTCTGACAGTCTTCCTCAGATCTTCACCAATAACAAAAATAAAATATATACGCGTCGAATTGATAACCTCCTCCTTTTTTGAAGTCGGTTAAAAATATATTAGAACCGTACTTGATAATCTACTGAAAACTGTATTTGTAAGTATTTGCGGGGGTATTTATTTATTTTATAAGCCGTGTGGCGCCGGATTAAGAATAGCGTCACTCCATTTCCTTCCGTGGATGTCGTAGAAGGCGACTTAGGAAATAAATTACCAGGAGACGGGCAGCAGCGTTTTCCTGAGATTCCAACCCCATACTGCGATCGCCAACCCGCTTGCCAAGCGTGGCGATTATGGCAAGACCCCTCATGGTTATGAAAACCATGAGGGAGGCCTATGTCCTGCAGTGGGCGTCAAATGGCTGATGATGATGATATAAGCTCATTGATTGCCTGACGGTAACAGTGTTAGTCAAGTCTTAGCTATTCCACTAGCTTGCAGGAAATTGGGTGCACGCTGGCCGCGTCCAACTTACCAGCTGACGACTAGATAAGTTCTAGCTCTACCTACAGCAGAAATTCCGTAGATGAGAGATATTGGCTCACTTAGAATTGTTATGGGACTTTGGAATAATATTTTAGTCGAACTGGTGCGTAGTAAATAAGTGTAACATTATCGACTCATGCCAGCAGGTATCGCGTCCTTAAAATACGGCCTACAAATACGGCCCGAAGGCAGCGGCTAACATAGTAACATAGTACATTGACATTCAGCAAACAGAATGTAAATTCTTTACGTTGAAATAAATTATTGATCTCTGATTTCTGATTAAGGTGCCTGACAAAATCTGACGTTTCGTTAATAAAGTGTGAGGGAACATAGGATCAGACATACTTACATACACACCACTACAACGAATCAAACACATTACTCTCCTTTTGGGCTCCGTCACAGTTGGGACAAAAGCCGGACTTTGTTCATAAGTAGATTGTGTTTCCTTTCAGAAACTGGATGGTATTTTGCAACAACTTTGAATGAAAATATGAGACCCTGACTGATTTCCAGTTCCCACTAAATAAAATATCACGGAGCAAAACAAAAACTACAAGAACACGCTAGTAATTGAAATTATTCAGGCAGCTCTCGACGGAGACCCTTTTGATCTCACTTCCGCGGGATCTGTGATTCATGGTCTAAAGTTGAGCGAAATCGTCTCCGAAAACTAGTTTCCAGATTAAATCTCTCCGGTTCAGTGGGTCCATTTTAAGGAAAGTTTTTCAGCTGAGACTTGTACATAACAATTATATATCGCACTAAAACACTTACGTAATCTTGAAACATCATCATTAGCCTTTTGACACACTGTAGGACATAGGTTTTTGTAACCATGAGGGATTTTGCCATAATCGCCACGCCTACTACGGAGGGCAGGAATTAAATTCCGCCGCACATTGATAAAGGAGAATTGACGAACTTTGTAACCCGTTTATGAACAAGCCATGTGACACTTTCTGACTGGGTGTGGTATATAACATATTTTACCGATGAAAGAACGATAGTTGGTAAATAAATTGTAAAGTGTACTTCTTCTTAGCGTAATAATGGCACAGGAGGGCCGTCATCGTATTGAGTGGATTTGCCAAACAGCGTCAGTTGCTTACTGAGTGTGGTATACCAAACGTGCAGAACTCACTAGGTGCATAAAGTTGTACAACAATTTCAAACCCTGATTAAAAAATGTCGGTGCTCCAAACTTAGGCACTTTTTATCTCCTCACTTGATATGAAAGTAACTCTGATCGAAAATATATTTTATTCTACAGGCTCTTTTAAAACAATGTACCTTTCTTGGCTCGCAAACAAGGAACTTAAACGAATGACACGATGATAAGTGACAATACATAAATTAGGCCTAAGCATTGGAAACCGAGGTCGATTTAAAATAAATTATTACTAGTGTAACCATGTCTCAACTTTCACAACGATCATACAAACAGGCTTAAGGCGGTCGGTAGGCCATACTCTGTTTTGTTACAGATAATAGTCCTCCTAAGCGATAACTGATGCTTTCATTGGTTGTCTGATCTGCAAACTAATAGTACTAAGTTCTGGGTCACCAAATTGTCATCATTCGAAGATGAGAATCTAAGTTTTTCGCCTTTACTTTGTTATTTGCATTCTTTGTTACGTTTTGTCTCGGTTTTCTCTTTAGCTGAAATTGAGACGTTGTTTGATCAAAAGGGCTCTTCTGTCTATGTTTTGATGAAAAGTATCTGACAAAGCTTAAATGGTCTCGACAGAATACCAGAGTTGTTTTTAGGTAACACTCCCGCAACACATGCTGAGTTGAGTCCACTTTAGGGACTCAATACGGAAACCCAATAGCTGGTCTTATGCAAATTTCTATAACTATTGGTTTATATATTTTGTTATAATTTTTAACCGACTTTAAAAAATGTGGAGGTCATTAATTCGACGCGTTTATATATATATTTGCTATGTTCTCGCATAACTCCATCAAATCTTAACCTATTTCGACAATTCTTTTTGTTCGAATATATATAACGTCCCATTGATCCCAGTTTCATGACCAGGATATATATTTTAGGCACCGACTACAACTTATACTTTCTACAATACCTACATCTAAACATATTTCTATTTTAAAGTTATTCTTTTAAATTATTTCTAACTGTTCTAAGTGTTTTGAAGTCGGTCTTTATTCTTTAATTTAATATTTTTTGTGTTTTATTGTTGTTAATCCGTTCTCATTCTTTTAGCATACATGTTTTTAGTATTATGTTTGTAAATAAACATTAAAAATATTTTCTTTTTTCTTTCTTTCTAATAATTTAAAGTGCATACTGGCTGAAATATAAAAATATAGAACTGTTATATAGGCGTGTTTAGAAACTGTATCCTTCAGTTTCTTTTCTGTTTGTTTTTGACAAATGTGAAGATAGAGACTGTAATTTAGTGACGCTCTCATTTCAGAAATCGGTGGATATAAAGACGCCTTAACAAAATATTACGATTAATTTAAATTCTTTTTTGCCAAGCTGTACACAAAGATTTCTCAGCGGTCCGCTACTAATCGAAAGAAGACCCCAAAAAGGTTTTACCACTCTACCTTCAGTTCTCTTAAGGGTCCTCTTCCTTAATTGATTCAGTCAATTTCTCGGCAGAAATCATGAAAGCCTTGGAACTTTCCTGGTTTTTGTACAGAGCATCTTCACCTTAACTACGTTGTAAATCATTCATCAAAAAGTCGGAAAGCATTCTATTCATCATAGTAATATAACATCGACAGTACGAAGTTTCGAGAAGTTCTACCTAAGCCTTAATAGTTAATGTGTTCTGAGGTAAGTTAGTAAAGTTGTGGATCTAAATACCCTAGGTATTTTAACTTCGGTTGAAAATCAGCTTAACAGTCAAGCTTAAATGTTACATCATATTTAACATTCAACATAATATGTTAAAACATGTCAAACAGACTAAATATTCGTATAAAATCGTATCAAGGACACTTGATCACATGTCCTGGTCCAAAACTAGGATACTCTGTGCTATGGTATCCTAGTTTTGGACGCAAGGACATCACAAACCTGAAAATACCCTCAGACTGATTCCATTTGTACAAATGTGCTGTGAATATATGAATTGGTAGATTCCTACCTAGGATTTACATTTGAATTTATCCTTCCCTTCATAACCTTATCCAATAGTCAATATCTGTAAAAATATTACCGTAAACCTAGAGCTAGGGAACCTAGTTTCCTTCTTATCTTAGGGTCAGGTCGTCGAAGTGGAAAATTGATTAGCAGTCTGGGATAGAGGACCCTTATTCGAAAAGTCGTGAGTTACTGCCGTAACTTGCCAAGCGTATTTGTTCAGGTAGTTAATTCGCAAGCTTGCCTCTTCAACGAAAGTTAATTCTGTAAGTGGAAAATTAGGGAATGGAAAGTTCCATTCTAGCTATTATCTATCCAGTCAATGAACGAAGCCCACTACTGGGTATAATCCCCTTCTTTCTCGAGCAAACCCCTTTGATCTCTTGCCAAATTTATCCATTACTTTTTTCTGTATGTAGCTTTAGTAATGTCACTTATCCATAAAGTCAGATAGTTCCATTAAATATCTGAAAATATTGAGTCAGAATCGCTTGGTTTGAAAAAGCAACTTCTAGATTATCTAGTTTGTCTATTATGCGCACCAAATCCTGTCAGAATCTTGACGTTTGCCATAGCAATAAGTATGGAACGAGACAGTAAGACGATTGGAATGGTTCAGGATTTGGTGCGCGTAATATAGGGGCAGTTGGCTGATAGTAACAGACGTTGATGATATGAGAAAACTAGTAACCGCAGAATCAAACAGAGTTCAAAGTCAAAAGAGCTAAAGCGACTTCAGCGCTAATTACAACAGTAGAGTACATCGACCTTTACATTCTAGTTGCAAAGTCACTCCTAACGTAATTGAGCAGAGTCCAAGTGTGTAACAGTTGATGTGTTGTCGATTGTACAATGTAGTTCAAAGAGATGACGGTGTTTGTTGCTCTAAAAGCCTCTTTGAACTCCTGGGTATACATTAGGCTTTATCATAAATAATTTTAAGGCTCTTCATACCACCTCTATGTCTCCAGTATGTCTGGTGTTACTTGAATGACTGGATACGCAATAGTTTGATTAGAGAAAATTGTGGACTGAAAGAGGATGTAGTGAATAGAATAGAGAAAGGAATGTTGCGTTGGTTTGGATATGTGGACAGGGTGAAGGAAAAAAGATTGACGAAACAAATATATGAAGCGAATGTGGGTGGAAGGGCCGGTGAGGGATGTCTCAGGTAGACATACTTTGACCAAATAGGGGATGTATTAGTAAAGGGCAGGATAAAATGTACCCGATGTATGCAACGACTAATGAATGTTGAGGAAAGTGATCTGTCAGGATCGTGGCAAGTGCCAGTCCCTGGTCTCTGCCTACCCCTCTGAAATACAGGTGTGAGTTTATGTATGTATGTCCTACCACCTTCATGGTTCTGAAAATCTAACACCGCCATTTACGTATAAAAGTTAGCAAATGAGTTTGAGAAAGCCTCATTACTTCCTATTTTTCAGTAGAATACCTCAGACAAGAATTAAGAAGAGCCCGGAGTTACTTTAATGAAGCTTATTTATTTAAACAAATATTTACTAAGAAATAAAGGTCTTCGCATAAACAGGAATTTTCAGGGAGGGATCATTAAGGGAATTCTGTTGCCCTCTTTATCTAACGACGTTTGATCAGAGGCACGGAATAAAACAATACAGGGCGGTTGTCTGTTTCGTAGAGCTATTCAATTCACTTATCTTTTACTACGGTAACTGACTTTTCTTGAAGTAAAACTTAAGCACTACACATTATTAGATTATTTCTGGATTCACTTCCGACAAAAAAAAACAATTTTGTCCAGATAAAAATAAAAAATAAATAATTAAAATGTACTTGAAAATAAAAAAATAAATAAATATATATATATATATTCCGCCAATCCTCAGTGGGCACGCGTGGTGATTAAGCCCATACTCTCTCTCTCTCTGAGAGAAGGCCTGTGCCCTACAGTGGGACGTATGATTATGATATATTCCGATGAATTGAGAACCGCCTCCTCTTTCGGTTAAAAATGCGCGACTCGCATTGTCGTCCTAACTGGGCTGATTAACTTTTGAAATTTTGTTGCTAAGTCGTTCACAACGTAACTGAGTAGATTCAATGTGTGGGTTGAGTATACTATATTTTTACTTCCCTATGGTAACTGAATAACTATTTTCCTCTCGTTCCCACAATGCTACACTTTATGTTGTGTGAGCGATAGAACAATAGCTACTTTCAGGTGCGTTGACCTTTTGAACTGATGTGATGTAGTTATACACCGTGAATTTTGGGTAGTTTGAAAGCCATAGTAAAATGCACGTGCCTTTAATAACAGTTTGTTGTTCTTTCTCCTTTCTAAAAAGATCTCGGCACTAATCTAATCATAGCCAGCCAGAGTGGTGCGTGCGTGCCGGGGGTCCGCGGGTCATTGCTCTGATAGACGGAGAGGTAGGTAGGCGGTTGATACTAATTGTTTGCGCATTTTTAACAAGAAATTTCGACTAGATACAAGATTTCTCAAATAGTTTCTTTTTTTAATTTACGTCTATATTTAAAAGTAATAGTCTAATTGTAGATTATTATTAGAACCTTCACTTGGTTACCACCGCACAGATTTACTTCTAGTGTGGTAATCAACGCAAACCATGCTTGATTTCTTTTTAATAAAACATTTTGTATTGTTGTATTTATTATTATTTAGTAATTTTCAGTAACACAAGAAAAACCACAATTTAATTAGTTTGCCAAACTGCGAATGCCATTTTCAATTACTAATAACATGAAAGCGACAAATTTAAACCACCCAAATTTGAGCCTCATCGTTTCTTTTTTAGCTATATTGCAGAGAAGACCTTTTTTTATTTGCAAGTAACACCCTGTTTTAGGACACCATTCGGAGTTGAAACTCTGAGTGCCTAACGTGAAAATGCCACTCATATTTCGCCTTTGTTTGCGCAACCATTATAAGTAGGACAGTGCTTGTTGAGAAGTTTTCGTCAGCAATTTGGCATCACGAAGAAACGAGCGAGTAACCAGTGCGACTCTTAGATAAAATTATAGGCACTTGGAGTCGCCGGAGGCGACGAATTTTCGTTTTTATGTTACGTCTACTACCTAACTTAGCTACGATATAAAATGGCTAGACTAAAGGCCGCAATCTATAGGTATTTTAGATACCGGCCCCTGTATTACGCGCATCAAGTTCTGAGCGATTCCAGTCATCTAACGGTCAAATTCCATAATAATGGCTATCACAAACGTCAGGATTCCAACAGGATTTGGTAAATAGGCCTCTGAAATAGAAAACTAACTGTGAAGATTTGTTCATTTTAGGCAACTTACCGTTGACGGAAGACATAGCTGAGTGAACAGTTGTAATTTGCAAACATCTTGTTCGTGTTTTCGTCGTTAAAACAGCGGAGTTTTTTATTTAGCCTATATACGCCCTACTGCAGGGCACAGACCTTCCCTCAGAGAGTATGGGCTTCATTACTACGCGTGCCCACCGCGGATTGGCAATTTCAGGCGCTGAGGTATGTAAACACCGCGGATACTCAGATTTCCTCACGATGCTTTCATTCACGGTTAGCGAGTGGTATTGCTACTAAAACTTCCAAAATATACGTAACTCAACTCAAAAATAGCGGAGTTATCCGGCAATCATTATTACAATTGAAGATTTATTTCCTTTGAAGACCAAAATAGATTACTGAAAACAACCATTCCTTTTTTCTAAGAACAGTCTTCTGATCTCATGCCTGGAAATAAATTAGAACTTCCTTCAAAATGTACTAAATAAGCGACTTGGCTGATTTCAAAGTAGTAGATAACCCACTTCCTATTTGAGCTATTCTGAGCACCCTTTAGTTTAGAACTGCGAAGTCGACACTACAAATTAAGTGCTTACGAGTAATTTTCGGCCCAAATCACTCCGAAGTCCGGATTAAAACCCCCAAATGTCGGCATTCTTGTTAGTTCACACGCAAATTAGACCGACGAAGTTATAATCTACTGTATAATATTAGGCGTCAGAGAATTTACGGGTTAAGAACGTAAAGTGGTACTTAAGCTGACTAACTGCTGGCTTAGATCAGCTCTCACCTTCGAAGTTAAAAAGTCTGTCTTATTTAGGTTATTTTGGTCACAAAGTTTATTGATCTAACCTTATCAATTGAAACAATTACACTTAATTTGAGAAGAAGAAGAAGCAAGACATTTATTGGGACAAATTAACACATCACAAGAAAAAAAAGAAGGCATAAGAAGTAACATAACGTCGTTCATATTGCAAAATGTCACATGACATCGTAATCCTCGGTCTGATTGGCTGTATCCGACTTAATTTCCTTCTAATTTACTCATTTTCATACTATTTCGATGAAAAAACAAAAATCGTATTTTTTTTACATGTGACATTTTGCAATATAAACGACGATAAATACAAAGGAAAAACAAGTCATTTGCTGCAAAAACAGTATCTAGTAATCTTACTCTATGATTATCACGAAATCCGTTACTAAACCAACAAAGTTTCATACCAGCTCGGAATACGTCGGCCGTATCTGACTTGACGAGGGAGGCCTGTGCCCTGCAGTGGGCGTCAAGTGGCTGATGATGATGATGATGATCTGACTTGAAGTGACATACATTGGAGACACTGCCGTGTTGGTCTAGCGGTAATACGTTTAACTACCAAAATAGGGGGCGTGGGTTCGATTCCTACTCGTGGCCGCTGTACTTAATTTATACACGTAGCCTCAGTCTGAGTTAAACGTTTGTGACATCCCAAATTAAGCTACCCTCTTCTGTGGTAACCAAGGACGGTTACCACAGAAGAGGGTAGCTTAATTTGGGACCTTCATTATTACATACTGCAGTCCTACAGCAGTGCACAACTTCTTTCAAAGGGCGAGTATGGGATTAATCTCCTCGCATGCCCACCGTGGATTAGCAATTTCTTAGAAAGAGCTTAAGCTTTGAACACCTCAGAGTTGTAAAATGTGCATGCAGCGACTAATGAGCGTTGGTGGTAAGTGGCAAACCCTGGTCTCTGCCTATCCTTCTGGGATACAGGCGTAAGTTTATGTACCTATGTGCCATACTACGACTAACGCGACGTCCAGTCGATCGCACGTCTAATATTTAATCGGACGTCATAAGTTTCACCGTAATAGCAGCCAAGTTGTTGGCCTTAACCCGGCGTGGCCTTGAGCTCAGCACGTAAATAGTTAATGTTACAAAGCTCCCATTATTGTTTTAATGTTGCCTTGGTGCCGCTGAGGGCTGTATAACGGGCCCTGCTAAAGGGTCTTATTGTCTAAAGAGACAAACAACTTGTGGGCGAGATTGTGAAGCTTAACAACTTCGGCAACTTTGACAACGCGCAGAGATTCTTTCTCGGATTTAGTTCACGCAACTCCGCCTAACGAGCCTTAAAGAAATTACTTGCAATTTTTCTAAGTAATTTCATCCATTTGCGCGATGAATTCTCGGGCGCGGGCGTCGCGCTGTGAAAGACCCGAAAATATATACGCACATAACTGTGCAAGGCGTGGGGCACATAGGAAGGACGAGGGACGAGGGCGAGGAAAAGACGCGATGACGCGTTGCTTACAGTATGCTTCCTCGCCCTGTCTTATCTGTGTGAGCTATGTCCCATCGCTTCGTTACTTTTTGCATGAAAGAAAATTGAAAGGACGCCGCTTCTTTTCCGCGCCCTCGTTCCACGTCTTTTCTTTGTGCCCCAGGCCTAAGTCTTCCTTAAGTGATGTATAATCTCAGCCCGTTAATCCAACCAAATGTATGTAACAACTTAAATTACGTTTTAAATCAAGTTGGGCTACCCGGCCAAAGATGGCGTACGTGATAAAATGAATTCATTAGCCAAGTTACGCGTTGGAGATTTATTCTTTGGGCACCTTGATTAACTGGCACACATTTATTTCCACACCCGTGACAAACATTAACTACGCGGGAAAAGAACTTTAAGTAATTAAAGCTAAGCAATTTAGGAATTTCTGCTATACCATATTTTGTCAAGCGGAGGACTGTAAGCTTTCTTCAAGGGCAAACCGTTTTACGATTCAAAATGCTCACCAAGTAAACAATAGGAAACTATTTTCAACTTCAGGCTGCAATCATGTGGCCAATAAACTATTGTCATCCACTGGAACCATCGTTTTTGTACGTCCTAATAATGCAGCCCATAACTAGGTATACGCTAATCTGGGTGGTTTGAAAGCCTTTAGACTATTACGTTTAAGTGTAAAATAAAAATAAAATTGAGTTGAGAAATCTTGAATCGGGTTGAGAAATCTTGTTTCTAAAAATTCGCGATTAGTACAACATCTTGGGTTTTCTGATAGGCGGCTATCAACACCGAACCGGTTCTTGCTGGTTACTAATGGTTCTCAAGGATTCGAGTTTGTGGCGAGATATTTTTGGAAAGTGCTTTTTAAAAAAAACCAAGTAGCGTGTTCGATAGCTATTGTTAAGGCACGTTCGATTTTGCTATGGTTTACAAACCACCCAAAATTCATGGTGTTCACGTCCCATTGTAGGACACAGGCCTTTTCTCAGAGATACAGTACGGTCTTAATCAGCACGCGTGCCCACCACAGGAACACAGGTTGTTGCTCACGATGTTTTCCTTCACCGCCAGGGATTGTTATTGCTACCATAAGGTCGGTATACGCCAGGATTCGAATCCACGATCTCTTGAATGTGAAGCAAGCATTATACGAATTTACCCGCGTGATTTAGGCGTGCACCCAGTTCCGTTGTTATATGGAGCAACCGGGTTGGCAACGGTGAGTATCAAATAAAATTGCTAGCCATATGGAAGTTATAGCTACAGTTCTAGCATAGAACTACCGATACAGCATAAGATCCAATGGGCAGAACAAGGAGCCGCCTTAGCCAAGTGGCGGCCCTGACCTTTATAATAAGAATGGATTAACGTTTATTGATTGACGTTTGTGCAACAGTGTATGAGTTTAGGAATGGCCTACGTAATAAAGTGCAGTAGCAAGTTTACAACTTCGTCACAGAAATAGTCGGGCCTTATGTTTATTTGTTGAAAGTCTAAAAGAGGCAACAGGCAGCAGTGAGCTTCTTGAGTGGATTATTTATACATTTATTTGATTCAAAGAAGTTCTTGAAGAGATATACTGTGTCTGAGTGGTGATTTTGCTAAGGAAACATGTTCTGCAATTGCTGATTGTTACATTCCGTGTGGCGCCGGATTAAAAATAGCGTCACTCTTTTTTCCTTCCTTGGATGTCGTAGAAGGCGACTGAGGTAATCAATTACCAGGAGACGGACAGCAGCGTCTTCCTGAGATTCCAACCTCATACTGCGATCGCCAACCCACCTACCGAGCGTGGCGATTATGGCAAAACCTCTCATGGTTATGAAAACCACGAAGGAGGCCTATGTCCTGCAGTGGGCGTCAAATAGCTGACGATGAGGATGATGAATTACTGATAAGTTGTTGGCTCTACCATTTGAGCAGTTTTATTGAAAACATTTTTAAGTGATTTTTATGTTACCACTACTAGACCTTTTGTATCTTTTCCTTCCGCAGCCAAAGAGCCAAAGTGTACAGCCTCGACCATTAATCTCAATAAAGGCTTTTAATAAAGTGGACAGCTACGGCAGGGTGCAGCTAGATCCAATTTTTAAAAGCTGGTGATTATATTGGGCTTTAAAACGGAGACTTGTGATTTATATAAAACCTTTCTTCGATACAATTTTTAACTATATGTGGAAATATTGCTATGTGGAAATAATGTAAGAATAGCCTACCACGGTTTAGCGATTTCAAACGCTGAGGTATTATGGTAACACATCCACACTCAGGTTTTCTCATAGTGAGCTTATTCACATATCTCCTCCAGAGAAGACTCTGTAGAAGTAACTTGTAAGTTGATCGTTGTAGGCTGATTAAGTTTCTATACAGTTGAACGTCAAGCTATTAAAGGTCAATTTCAGGCATTTTATTCATAACACAACCACCACTGGTTGGTTTGGCAAAAATCTTAAAGGAGGCTTTTAATTTCAGTAATTAAATATTTAAGAAGAGTTTAACATAATTCTGGAATCACTTACTTGAAATTTTGTCGGAACCTGGGGACTAATGGGGGCTTGGTGTGCATGAATAGTTCCGACGTTTGCGATTGCAATTAGGATGGAATTTGACAGTTAGACGATTGGAATCGCTCAGGATTTGGTGCGCGTAACATAGGAGGGGGACCAGGACTACACTTTGTAAGAACTACACAAACCAGGTTTGTATAGTTCTTACAAAGAATTTAGTTCAAAAAGAGCATGAATTATTCTTCTACTTAGCTAATAGATGACAAGCGAGGTTTGCTATCACAGCGAAAGGATTTATCAATCAGCGTGAGGAGCCTGAGTGCCCTACACATACAGGACTCAGTGGTATAATTAATTTAATGCCAGCTGTCGAGACAACATAAATTAATCAGCTCTAGGAGAAATAACTCGTACATGAATCATGAAAGTGTTCCTAGCTATTGGATACTATTTTAGTTACAAGATTTTCTAAGATAAAAAGTACCCGGAGCAGGCGTGCGTGCATGCAACGATTAATGAATGTTGGGGAAGCGAACGTGATGTGTATGGATAGTGGCACGTGGCAGTCACTGGTCTCTGCCTAACCCTCTGGGATACAGGCGTGAGTTTATGTATGTATGTATTTTTTTTTAATTTAGAGAAGGTATTTGCTGTGCCCCACGAGGTCTTATGAATGCAATTAACTATTGAGGCTTAAAAGGTAGACTGGACTATTTTTTAATTCTCACCAGATCCAGACAGAAAACACTGGTTAGCTATTTCAAATAATAATTTATGTTTAACTATAGCAGAATGAAAATTTAGCTACAGCACAATTTCGTAGCACAAACTTTCGGCTTAATGTTGATCTAAGGTTTCCAGATAAATAACGCTGGCGCAAAACAGTTTCAAAGCAGTTTGACTGAAGTTTGAAGTTGTTAATCAACCCCACAGCGGTAAGCCACAATATTTTGCTTTATCAGCGTGGGGCTGGTATTCTCACCACCGATGTCTTCAATAAAAATTTCACTTACACTGTCTTGTCCTCTTCTATCTGTCTTATTTTTCTAGTATCAAGTATCTATCTGTCTTATTTTTTTTTTTTTGTAATATCTGAGGCGATCAAGTTCTCTATCTGTTTCAGATAGTACATTAATTACCAGCAAATAAATTTAGCAATTTATAAAATAATTTAAATAAAAAATAAAAACCGACTTCAGAACACCAGAAACAGTTGGAAATAATGAAGTATGTATTCATGTAGGTATTGTATAAGTATAATTTGTAGCGGTGCCCAAAATATATGTCCCGGTCATGAAACTGGGCACCGACTTCAAATTATACTTCTACAATACCTACATGTATACATACTTCTTTGAAAATTTGAAGTTATCAATTTCCATCTCCGAAAGTCTTCACCAGAATATCACCAAATTACCTTGGGACTACTTTTACGCTATTTCGAGAAACATACGGATATTACTAAAGGCCCCATTAGGCCTTATTTACTGATGTATATTGAAGAGTTCCGTTCTCCGTCTCTGAAAGTTTTCATCAGACCTTCACCAAATTAAAATGGGACCAATGTCGATCTTTCAGAGAAACCCCGAGCATAGCCCTTTCGATAGCACGCTGAGCGACTTAAATTTGTGGACCCGCCCCACCGTGAGTGTCCACCGAATTAGCATGCTGAAGTGGCAGTGAGCCGGCCATATTATCCGAAGAACTGATAACCGATGGTGTAGACGAGTTCTTGAGTGGAGACCAGGGATCGGTAAACGTAGTGTAGGACGTCCTCAAACTCGGTGGAGCAATGATCTTCGCAGGGCGGCTGGCAAGAGCTGGATGAGAGTAGCCGAGGATCGTGCTCAGTGGCGTGCAATAGGAGAGGCCTATGTCCAGCAGTGGACAAGCATAGGCTGATGATGATGATGATGAATTTACTGGAAATTAGAACACTGGCTTAAGCGCATTTGAGTAATAAGGGTGTTACCGCCATAGTGCGTATTCAATAGATATGAATGCATTTTTTAGTTAATTTATCTGTCCCTCTCTTTCACATGGTTTAGACGCTAATTAGGCAATTTCCCGTCTCCCTCACCCCCACATAATTCCCTCATTCTTCCCCAATGCATCTTAGCAACGTGTCATCGGTGCCCTTCAAAGACAGTCGCATTGTCGATATACCGCCGTACGCGCCGGTGTGAGCTAATTTCCAACGGTGATATCCGCGAGTGTGTGAATTAAAATATATATATATATATATATATATATAAAATATATTAAAAATATATTAAAAAACTACTAAATACTGCAGTGTTGTGAACTCTTCAAAAAACTTTAAGTTGTGCATTTTTTGGAGCGATTTGTCCATCGATATGCGCAGCCAGGAGCCGAAGACTTCGAAAAGTTACCGGATTTCTGAAGCTGCGTGAATTTCCCTTTTCTGCCCTATAATTGCTCTAATTGCATTAATATACCATGATATCAATTTCTTTTAAACAGCGATCCTAGCGAATTAATGAAAAATACAGTTCACTTTAAATTAGCAACGCATAAAAAGCCCTCGGGCTTAATTATTGGCCGCATCAAAGGCAAGGTTTCTTCTGCCAGTCATTTTTAATTTATCCCCCAGGTGTAGAAAAATCTACCCGCCTCTTTATTTCCAGTCAAAGCACGCACGGAACTACAAAAGGGCACCACGGGTGCGAAGAAAGGCCGCACCTTCGCACGTGCAGCATTCATATTTAATACGCACACTGCCGGGGCACTTTCACTTATTACAACTGAGGCTCTTCATACACGTAGGGTTACCAGATAAAAAAAATTACGGACAAAATGCCGGATTTTTTAGCTTTCCAGAGATTTTCTGATTCTTTTACAATACAAATATAACTCATTCGTTGACCATAGAGCTAACAGCAACCTTGACTATACAGAAGGAGAATGCTAGCCGCATCCTGGCAACCATTGCTCAGCCTTGAGAGTTTATGTATCTTTAGTTTAGGATGCTTAAATAACTGTAAATAAGTTAAATAAGGTTTATTTTATATGTCTATCTATTCATCCCGTGACATTTTTAAAATTTTCGCACTTATTTATTCCCTTAATTATTTTTCCTTTCATTTTCCTACAGAGGGCCCTAACTCATATCCGAAAATTTCCTGAAAAAATTAAGATACCGCCTGCGGCATTCAGATTGTATAGAATAGCTGATATTTTATCGCAATTACGAAGTTTTCCCCATATGTTAAAAGGTGTTCGTGAAGATGAGTAGAACCCTCCATTTTTGGATCTATATAAGGATCTTGTTGCAACCTATATGTAGATATTCTTTATTGTATGCACACCAGGAATTACATATGAGAATAAAAAAAAAGTGCGCGTCGGGTCACGCGCAATGTAGAGTCCCGTGGAAAGAGGGTTTCTTTATCTGCTTTACTTCTGTAAAGCAACTTCATCGAAGTCATTTTCAGTGGATTTTGTACGAAAATTACTTTTATAAGTTGGTTGCCTATTACTCGTTAACTAGTAAAGCCTACTTAGCCGGGATACTTTTCCTTTTAAGTTCATTATATATTATACCCTGAATTTTTTCACGTTTCTACAATCAACCGTTTAGCCAGGATAAGGGGGGACGGGGGGACGCCCTACTCGGGTAAAAATTTGCGCTTTACAGCTTAATATTTCGCAAACGGAACCCTAAATCAAATAATTATTTATTGGGTAATAGCAATTATTTGTCACACATACATTTTGCAGGAGTAAACTAAATAATAAATTAAACTAATCAAATATACCGCCCCGGGACACGCCTGACCCAAAAGTTCCCATGACGCTAGCAGCGTTCCCCCGCTGCACCGCCAGGGAAATCCTCTGCATCACGTATGCCCCGGAACGATAGTCATACCCACGACTTCTCAGGCGCCGACCGATTTCCCTTACGAAAACTCTTCCCTCGTCCCCCATACTCCCATTGTTTCCACAGCCAGTAGGACGAACAAATAATGAAGCATAAGCTGGCTATATTTCCTTATCTTAAGTTTAGCCACCGCTTCAGCAGCGGCACCCGCAGATGCAACTGTCAAACCCAAATGGGAAGGCGCAAAAGTGCAAACGCACGTTGCGTCCCACAAGAGGCTCCGACCCTTCTCCCACGGCACCAAGGTGAGACCGTCCGGGCGCTTACCATCACTGCGGCACAACCCTGGTGGCTCAAGAACCGCAGGGACGTCAGCCGAAACCAACGCTCTCCGGACAATATCATTTATCGCATGATGCCGTGAGAGCCTACCCGCACTTCGCATGCAGTGAAGCCCGTGACGACCCAGGCGATCCACTTCCACTCCACAGACACAGTAGTGTGGCTCGCACACGGAACACCCAAAGCAAAGTGCCACCGCCACGCGCAATGAATCGTCATCTAACAACGTCATCTAACTGCGGCGATGGCAACGCGTGCATCCACAAGTCGGACTCCGGCCGGGAAACTGCCCGCAAGCGCGCCTGTTCAGCACCGGCACTAGTTACCAGAAGAGTCTCCAGAGTTGTCCGGCACAACTCTTCATCCCAAGCGCGCTTGCGTTCCGGCTGCTCCGGCACCGCGCTACCAGGACACGCAGCCTGCCAAAGCCGTAAAGCCTCCGCCGCGTAGGGAACACTAAACCCGTCACCATCAATTTGCAAAATGCGAGTGACGAGCTGTAACACCCCAAGCGACGAAGCCCAAAAAGCCGGCAACTGCGCGTCCCCCAAACGCCGAACGCCGAGCCCACCATACCTTACCGGAAGCGCCGCCTGGGCCCATTGATCACCAGACAAGCTGAAATTGAGGACCCTTTCTAAAAGATCCTTCAGCACAGCGTCATAACGCTGGGACTCCTGTCTAAATAACCAAACCGGGGCCGTCCGCAGCGTGTATGTCAGTCTCGGCATTGTCAAACAACTGCGCAAAATAGACAGAGCTACATGAGATGAAATTTGACTGAGATGCTGTTTGGTTTCCGCCAACGCTCTCATCTTAGACAAAACCATCAATGGCACCCCCTCAGGGAATACCGGTGCACCCAGAAGCATAAAAGAGGCTTTGTCCAAGAGTTTTATTCCCGGCATGGTTCTCCTACACCCACAATATTTTTCAACGACCAATCCAACGATTATTGAACTACCCCACATGATGGGGTATAGGAGAAAAAAAATCATCCCCACTTTTCATGTTACCCCTGAATTTCTTCCAACATGTTATTCTAACATTGTCGGCGTAATAAATATGTACACACATACCAAATTACAGCTTTCTAGTACCACCGGTCTTTGCGCTAGACCGCGGACGGATGATTATTTATATTCTATATGGATGCTAACGAGACAGATTTTTACAACATTTTCTGTACGCCTATAATTAACTTAAGGAGAAGCTGTTTGTACAATTTTGTCATTACTTAGATTCACAAAATTTCATATTTAAGCAACAATAACGAATGTACTTTACAGTGATAAGAGCGTTGGTATCCTAGTGGGTAGAACATTGGACTCGGAAGCGAGAGACCCGGGTTCGATTCCCAGTGGGGTCACATACCTATGTCTTGGTTTTCTAAGTTATGTACATTTGTGAAGTTACAGTAGCAATAGCACGCGCTAACTGTGAAGGCAAAACACCGTGAGGAAACCTGAGCGTCTGAGCTATTCCCATACCTCAGTGCTTAAAATCGCCAATCCGCGGTGGACACGCGTGGTGATTAAGCCCATACTCTCTCCCTGAGAGAAGGCCTGTGCCTTACCGTGGGACGTATATAAACTGCTTCTTATGTAACAGTATTAATCCTAAACGCTGATCGAGGGACGCGACATTCGTATACTGAATAATAAATGAAAGGTTGTTGCTGGGTCTATTGTTCCATCCTAAACAAGCCTACATTTCACCTTCATGGTTAGAAAGTTGTACGCACAATTCGAATTCAAATTAAAATTTAATCTCAATATTTTTTATTCAAAATTACACAGAAACTGTGACTTATTGAACGTTACACGTAGAACTGGGTGTCCATTTCAGAATCTAGATAATTTTGTCAGAAAAATTGGATAAAAAAACTCCAAATTAGTAACATAGAATATTGTATTTTTTAAAGTACGTGACGATTTTTCTTTTCGGTTTGTTGTTTTTTATTTCAAGGGCACTTTGGATGAAACGGTCATAATTCCCATTTTTAAAAATAAACACCTGTTAAAAACGATATCATTTTCAGGATTCTATTCAACATTACCTAGGGTTATGGCCAATGTTTGTAATATTCACTCATTTTAACCATTCGAATAGTACCAACTTACTTTTACGAATGTAACGTATTTATCGAATACTTTCTGGAGTAAAATAATTTTATTTCCTCCTTAGCTCATATTTTTGTAGTTATTAGAAAGCCTGGCTAAATATAACAGTCGATAATTATTTCCACACAAAAAAGTCACACCTGTATGAGAATAGGGTTCACCAGAATAAAAAACTGGGCAAGTGCGAGTCGTATTCGCCCACCGATCAGTAGGCACTTACATATTATAAATAGTTCAGAAATCGAGTCTCGCAGTTTTTTCCGAGCTTTTTCCGAACTTCTTTTATTATCTAATTACCAATCAGCCATTTGACGCCCACTGCAAGGCATAGGCCTCCCTCATGGTTTTTCAAGCTTCCCAGTCTTGTGCCGCCCATATCCAGTGACGCCCCGCCACCGTAACCAGGTCGTCAGACCATGTGGTGGGGGGCCTTCTCACGCTGCGTGGTCCGAACTATACAAATGTATAGTTTTCAGATTTTTACTCGTAGTATAAAATGATATCAGATTTTTACTCGTAGTATAAAATGATATTACTTGCCAAAATTCATAGTTCTAGGTGAACGGAAAGTACCCTATAATTTAGAAGTTTGATTTTTTCACAGCACACATCACAGCTTCAAGGGACTGTAGACCTTAGTATATGGTTTTAATTTCCACTCGATCTCTCCCGACAGACGGACGGACGAACGGACTGACGTACGTATAACAAAGTGATCCTATAAGGGTTCCGTTTTTTTTCCTTTTGAGGTAACGTAAGGTAAGGTATCCTATAAATGAAACCTTTCTATTGCTGTTTATTAATTATTTTGTACAAAAAGGTAGGTATACCTTGAACTTGAAGGCAGTACAGTTGAGTGCGCCGACCTAGACGCACTATGACGCAGATGTTGAAGCGATGTACTTACGAACAAATGACGTCGCCAAGGCCCAGTTCACCGTTGTTATGGGTACTTCATTGTCAAAGTGGTAGTACGAATCGAAGCTTGAAAAATACATCACTGTTAGCTGAACCAAACTTTGTTTAAATATTGAAAAGTTTTTTTAAATGTAAAATATTCTCGCCAAGGCGCAAACATCGATTGCGCATGCGTGTTGCGTCGCCGCGGACTCGTTCATTGAAACCTTTTTTTTTTAAAGTAGAGGTTCAACCTTCTTGGTCCAGCTGGAGGTTGTTTAGGTGTATCGTTATGATTAAAAAGTTATATTATGATACATGTGTCCATATAAGACCTGTATCATAATAAAACTTTATTTTTATTTTTGGCCTACAGGAAAATTACAGGAAAATGCATAAAAAACAACGTCATATTTTATTGGTGGTAGCGATAAAATGTATCGGATTGAATTTTTGATTTAAAACTTAAAATATAGTGATATCAAATCGTGATACTGCGGAAACATTAAGATGTCCATAACTAAAAGTGATGAAAATGGCAATAATTAACGGCTTTCATGCGTAGCTAATTAGAATGATCAACGTTTTTGGCTTAAAAACATGCGATAATATCTTTCAAAATGCAATGGCAACGTATATAATTCAGCGCTAAATTGACACGGTAAAAAATTATATTTTACCTTCATAATTTAGCGTTGGACAAAAACCTTGTTGGACTTTAATCCTAGTTGGACATTTCGTATTTTGGACATAAGTCGTGCAAAGGGTTATAACTAATTTATTATGCTAAATGAAATGTTTGTCGGGAGTTAGCAATAGTTACACTTTGTATTAAGTTCATTATTGAAACGGAAACCTTGTTGGACTTTAATCCTAGTTGGACATTTCGTATTTTGGACATAAGTCGTGCAAAGGGTTATAACTAATTTATTATGCTAAATGAAATGTTTGTCGGGAGTTAGCAATAGTTACACTTTGTATTAAGTTCATTATTGAAACGGAAACGGTGCTTTTCGTACCTATAATTTTCTGACATTTAGGAATAACTATCAAGATATCAATTAATTTATCATCATCATCAACCCATTATGTCCCCACCGAGGGGCACGGGTCTCTTCCCTGAGGCAGGTATAGGCCATACTCCACCACGGGGGCCAAGTCCGGATTGGTGGAGGCTTGTAGACTAGTGGCTCGTCTACTGTCAGAAGTTGTCAAGCCGCCCTAAGGCCTCTGACTTGGCTTAACGACTGCCATCTATCGACGGCAGCCGTCACCAACAGCTTAACGTGCCTTGCGAAGCACGGAACCGCTCGGAAAAATGCCACTAGCGTTAGGCATAGACGGCGACCCATCCATGCACTGAACGCGCCCTGTGTTGCTTAACCTTCGTGATCGTTTAAGATCACTCAGGCAGCCGGGGCTACGAGCGAGCCTAGATTAATTATAGATTGATAATTCATATTTAATTATAAAATAACTCACATCCACATAGGAGGCCTATGTCCACCAGCTATGTCCATAAGCTACTTCCTTCAGTCCTCGCACATCCTCTTCCAGCCACTGCCAGCAATCTGCCTCAGATCGTCGGTCCAGCGAACTGGTTGGCGTCCTACGCTGCGTTTGCCAGATCGTGATCTCTACTCGAGAACTTTTGCACCCCATCGACCGTCGGTTCTTCGGTATATGTGATCAGCCCACTGCCACTTCAGCTTGCTTATCTAACAGGCTATGTCAGTAACCTTAGTTATTTGGCGGATTGTCTCATTTCTGATGTGATCTATCAAAGAGACTCCTGGTATAAGACTATGCTCGGGCATAGCCCGTTCCATAGCATGCTGAGCAACTTAAATAACTCATATAAAATAACTCATCACAACTAATATACCGATATGGACGCCGATTATATCTAAGTCTGATAGCCCAAAACAGCCATCACGCTCAGCGACGCATATAAATATTCTGTATAACGTCCTCCGATTCAGAAATTGGCAGTGAGACCGGTATTTAAGCCAATCTAGGCGTGTTTATCTGACCCTATATAACTATGTTTATCTACATACAATCTACAGCAAAATCCCCTCAGCTCATCCATATTTTTTCGCTTGCAAAATACTGTCTAAAGATAAATTAAAAAAACTCTAGCACGTGCCCACTGCGACTAAAAGAGGATTAGCACCATCGCAACAAAGCTTTCTGCTTCAGATTACGTTTTTACGCTTGTTTATAATACTGGCTTTCTTTCGTGTTGTAGCAGATTATAAGGGGCTTTAAATAACTCTTTTTTATGTAGCCTTTATACGTCCCAATCTAGGGCAAAGGCCTTCTCTCAGAGAGAGGATATCAGCTTAAATACCACGCGTGCCCCCCGCAGATTGGCAATTTCAAGTGCTGAGGTTTCCTCACGATATTTCCCTTCACGGTTTTGCTACTACAGCTTCACAAATATTTCTAACATAGGAAACAAAGTCATCGGTACATGCCGGCATTCGAACCCACGACCTCCCGAATTTAAGGCGGCGCTAAGGAGTACACAATTTTATATAGAGAAATTCGAATTCATTTATGCAGATAAACATGCATCTATTCTATGCAATCTGTGTTAAACATATTGTTGGCAGAAATGGTCTAACTAGCATTATTAGGGGCCAGACCACATTATGACGAAAACGGGAACTAGCCACATAATTACTTGCTCCAGCAAAAAGTAATATCATAAGGCCAACATTTAACCCTCGGATACAGGAGTGTGATGCGAGACAGCCGTTGAATAATGCATAAAGCGTCTAGCTAAACCTTACCCCTCTGCCAGGCGAAAATAACACCTGTGCTCGTAGAGATCAGTCATTTGGTGCAGGTCTAAGTAAGTTAGCTAGTTGTGTGAGGCAACGCATGTCGATGATAGCCACGAACCAGGGATTATAAACAAACCTAGTTACCTGAATGGTCTCGAAGAGGAAAAAGTTATATTATATGTTATAGATATTGGAAGACTTTTGATAATAATTGGACTTTTGATTTATTTTTGTTTATTTTACCCGTCATCAGATTTCAAAGAGTTCATTGGATGACTTCTGATTGGTATATTCACATTTGATTGGCTAATGCACGGTGTTGTTGTTAGATTGTCGATGCTTAAGGCTTTCGAAAAGGATTATACACTAGAAATAATGAACAAGGCTTACAGCCAAAATCGTTAATTTTCAGGTTGTCTGGAAGAGATTGCTTTTAGCGATAAGACCGCCAATCGTATACGGCAAAACTTAGTCATGTAAGCCTTTTAATGTGTTTTGTTTTCTGGTGTGTATAATGAAGTTTTCTAATCTAATCTAATCTCAGTAAGAAAAGAGTTTAACAGCAAAATGAAGACAATGTTTTATTGTTACATATTTCTGTTAGTTATTTAGTAATAAATTAGTTTTAATACACTTTAAATTTTTTTAAGTCACCATAGTCTTAGCTGCTGAAATATTAAAGATTATTTAAATTTAAAATATTTTGTTCTATTCATTGGATGGTAAAACATTAAGGTGCCTAGTTGTCAAAGTAGCCATTAAATCAAACAAGCAAACTATTATGCTGTAGTATAATATTCCGTTTGTTAACCAATTTCACTTAACAGCTTACAAAAGCTTCACTAACTACACACTTCAGTAAAAAGAGGTCATTTTTATTTGTAGCACACTAACAGAAAAATATAACGAAACATTTCGTTTTATTTTTTTTACATTTCCGCGGTGTGTTTAAACTCCGCTTGCACCGGTTTTTCATTGGTTTTGTTTTCAACCAGCTGAAAATGTGAACAATAATAAAAAACGAAGCCGAAGCAAAATAGAATAAATAGAACGTCTGTCCGACTAAAAATATCGTTCAACAATGTTAGTCTTGTGTTTAACTAATGCCCAAAAATCGCAGTGTAATTGCAGTACTATTCTATTTTGAACACACTCGAAACTAACGCGTCTAAATTTAATTGTATACTTTTCGTTGTAGTCGATACAAAAATATTATTTAATTTTAAAGGTAAATCTTGTTGTTCACAGATATTGATAACAAACAGATTTAAATTTAAAAATAGATTTTCATCTTTATATATTAACACGATACCATCAAAACATTGGACGAGACTCGCAAATTAAGGGACCGGATGGATTGGCGTGAAAAAGAAGATGCCTATGCCCAGCAGTGAGCTCCGTTTTTGGGCTGATTAAAAGAAAGAAAGACATTTATTGGGACAAATTAACACATCACAAGAAAGAAAAGGCATAACCAGTAACATAAATACAAAGGAAAAACAAGTCACATAAATACAAGATAGGACAAGGCAAAGTCAGATCATATTAGATACAAAGATACGTAACTGATTCATGAAGACAATCAGCCCGATGGTTGGACGATCAGGTCGATCAGAGAGGAGAGTGCCCGCGGATGAGACTGGCAACCGACCTCAAAGGATTGCGTGATGGAGAAAGGGCCAATAAACAGCAGTGGGCAGTCTGCCCAGCAGTGAGCAGCGGTGGGCTGATAATGATGATTCATGGATTATAACTTGTTTTTGATTGGAACTTTTGTTTTTCAGTATTTCGAGTAATATCCCGAGTGCATTAGCAGATGAGTGGAGTACACGCACTGTGTTTCATTTGATGCAAAATTCGTTTATCCGACTTTTCCAGAGTAACAACCTCGTAAATAATCATAATTGCGAATAAACACAGGTAAATTGTTTAACTGGGCCATTTGATAAATGGTTTTTAAGCAATTTCGAGTTTTATCGCTTGCATAAGCAAAGGTCAGACTTGCGTACAAGAACCTTGTACAATTTGAAGTCGCCTATGCGGAAGCTGTACCAAAAGTGATCTGTCAGGATCGTGGCAAGTGGCAGGCCCTGGTTTCTGCCTACTGCTCTGGGATACAGGCGTGAGTTTATGTAAGTATGTATGAAATTAGTCAGCTCTGTATATTTTCATTTGCTTGATAAACAATCTTTTTGGTAAAGTGAGGTTCTCTTTGTTTTAAAAAAGTAGCAGTCAGAAATAGTTTTGTAATTGGTAATAAGCTGGTAATTATCAGCCTTCAGTCTAGCTCTAACGGTTTGTTTGCATATTTCTTGCAATAAAATTATTTAATTGAAGCTTACAATGCTCAAGATACGAACGATCTCTGTTAGATTATTTTATTTGGCCCATTCTTATATAAATATTAACGTACTAAAATCTTTTATGTTTTTAGTCTTATTATTTTTAGTAGTAGTTGCGTATCGGTAGAACGCTTAATTCATGTTTGAAGTCCTTGTTTCGTTTGCGACCTTTTTGTAAGTGTTTTTATTTTTGTTTTTAATTACATTTTTTTTATTTTTTGTAGCAGCAATACTAATCGCTAACTGTGAGAGAAAACATCGTGAGGAAATCTGAGTGTATGTGATTAAAGCCATACGTTCTCTCTCAGAGAAGGCCCTGTATTGAAACTTTTGTCAATTTGTTTTGTTCTAATCTGAAACTACGAATTTAACTTTTTTATGTATGTCCAGTGATAATTATTTACCACACCGTCTTACCTCATCATCATCATCATCAGCCATTTGACGCCCACTGCAGGACATAGGCCTTTTTCGTGGTTTTTATAATCATGAGGGGTTTTGCCTTAATCGCCACGCTTGGCAGGCGGGTTGGCGATCGCAGTATGCGGTTGGAATCGCAGGAAGAGGCTGCTGCCCGTCTCCTGGTAATTGATTTCCTTAGTCGCCTTCTACGAAATCCACGGAAGGAAATGGAGTGACGCTATTCTTAATCCGGTGCCTCACGGAGTCGTCTTACCTCATTAATTATTTTTTGTTACAGAGTTGCTTCCAGCATATTATTATGTACTTTACTAAGATCTTGTTATGGGATCCGTGTTACCAATTTAAGTAAATTTAGTAAATGCACTATTTACAACTCACACTGTCACTATAGAAAGAAAGAAAGCAAGAAAGAAAGAAAGAAAGAGAGAGAGAGAGAGAGAAAGAGAGAAAGAGAGAGAAAGAGAGAGAAAGAGAGAGAAAGAAAGAAAGAAATAAAGAAAGAAAGAAAGAAAGAAAGAAAGAAAGAAAGAAAGAAAGAAAGAAAGAAAGAAAGAAAGAAAGAAAAATTCAATTACTTGACAACACAATACTCAAAACACATAAAATCATCACAGCATACAAAACACAACATTTAACAGGAAACGCAATGAAAATGTAGATAACACTAAAAAAAGGTACAACACGAAAACAAACAATAATAAAATAGGAAGGAAAAAATAAGAAATACAAATCGGTAAAAAGGGTGCCAGATGTGTTGGGAGGTTTTAAGTATTGAGCCCCTAAAATGGGCCCAACTCAGTTTAATTTTGCAACAGAGTAGTCCGTTGCAACGCTGATAGTATAGACCAATCAACGTTACCCCCACCTCAGCAACGCACAGAATGAACCAATCACAGAGTGATTTACTCCTCTTAAACTAATTTTATTGGTAAACACTAATCGCCAGGTGTATGAACAGATTGGTCACGTTTCGAGCGTAAATTCTTAGGTAGCAGTACTTCTAAGGATTTTTTATTTGTAATAATTTACTATTTGGTTCAGTATGAAAGAGCCTATTCATTTAAGCACTCTTAGGTTAATAAATGTGATACTGTTTATGTAGAACTGCCCCTTAGTAATGGACGGAACGTATTCTCACACACTTCTATTACTGTAGTCTTTGAAAGTGATCTGTGAATAGACCAAGTGGATAAACGAAAATGTTTTCCCCATTTTCGTCTCATTCGCGTCTGAATAAATTGTAAATGTAGACTACTGCGGCAGGTAGTTTTTAAAGATCCATACCCAAAAGGTGCAAACGGGACCAGACTAGGCCTACAAAAGCAGTCTGTCTGTCTGACCTCTTAAGTCCTAATAGGTAGTCAGTTTAAATATTCACACAGTATGTGATGTTATAGCATATTGCTTGAGAGAAATAAGAAATTCAAAACTTGAAAAGTAAAAGAGGAGACCCATATAAGAAATGTTTTTTTTTTTGCTTTTGCTGTATCTTACAATCGACAATACATAAAATCGTGTTGGTGTGATTATATCTAGTTACGATTACATTATTAGTAAGTAGATATATTTAGTATGTTTGTTTTCAGGATGGTACAGGTGCTGGGCAAGCATACTCCATCTAAAATACAATGTTCGATTGGTCCCCTTCACCCATCTAGTGTGAGTGAAGGTGCCACTGGACGATGTATAAATCATTTCATTGCATAGATGCAAAGGCTTATGTCTTATGTTTCCTATAGTACAAAAAATATATATAAAAAAAAATTGGCCAAGTTTGAGTAGGATTCGCGGAAAAGATCGCAAACTGAATGAAAGGAAACACAGTTTATTAGGTAAGTACGTAATATTATATTTACGGTAGCATCGAACTCTCAGTGCGCGAGTTTGTTGGCCTATTTGTCATATCTAAAAATATTAATATGACAAAATTATATCCCACATACAAACACATTACCATAGCACACCTGCGAATGCTATTATAATGTATTTTTATCTAAGTTAATCTTTAAATACGTGCACTCGGTTACGTTACAGATTCCATCAAAAATTTATCTAAGGTTGAAATGAACACGATTATCAGCTTAAGAAGAAAAATTGAGGAATCATGATGTAAGACTTTTCTTGAAAAGATACAGATTTCTTACCAAGATTGTATTTATTACTTAGCGAACTCCATCGCTTTCGCTTTTGTTTACGACAAAGGCCTTGATTGTTAACTCTGAAGCTTTCTCGATTGACTTCCGTACAATCAAACCCATACATAGGACACTGCGCATATATATGCAATATAATCCAAAATCTGCAAGGTACCCACTATGACGTAGCCACACAGCGTAGCGGCTACGGCGTAGCACGTCTACGTATAACTCGTAGCGCTTTGTGTGTGCCTTGCTCTGTGGCAATGTCTACGAATAGTTGTAGCAGGTTACGGTTTATTAATCAAATCAAACGGTTTATTTACGGTTTATTAACTTTAGAAAAGCCTAGAATCAACCTTACTAGTTGATTCAAATGAGCACTTATTTGGTCAATGGTCGGACTAACAGTAATCGAACAGACTAAAGTGGCCCCAAGCAATTTTATTTTATTTTGTAAGCATAAAAGACGGATCTCAGAAATGTTTCATCCTTAGTATTTGAATATTGCTTTTTCTATCATTTCACGGTAAAGAGATCGTAGTAATACGTATTTTGTAAGTTTAAAGATCCAGCTCTATCACACTAGCGATTTGCGAGCGATTTAAAAGCGATGTGATTGTGCTGCGAGCTCGCCGCAATTACATTTTTTTTCTTATCTTTGATTTGGGTCAATTGGGATGAGTCGGACTGTTAACGCGATTGCGACAGTGGCGCCGCAATTCGCAGACTATTTTTTTTCTTGAGGGCTGAATCAAAAACCATTTCGAGATTAACATCTAAGTAACCATATTTTCTATATTTAAGATAAATATTAAGGAAGATGAGCGTTATTTTTGCCAAAAAACAATAACCTTCATTTGACCTTCTGATGACGTCACATTTTAAAATAAACATAACATATGGCAACACTACGTTACTTAAAAAAAAGACTTGCTGTCATAACTGTCATATGCATATCATTTCCTTGTCTGTGAAAAAAACGTCTGTGACAGCAAATGACAGAAACAAAGTGTGACAGTTTGCGCGACGTTTCGGCGTGTGCACTCGAAAAATATGACGTCACGCTTTCAAATATTTTAAATAAATAATTTATAATAATAAACTTAACAAATCGCTGAAAAAATGAAATTAGTCTCTAGAAATTACTTCTGCTTTAAGAAAAAAATATAAAATAAGATCAAAATAAAAAATATACTGCCCGAATTGCACAGCGTCGTCGCGGCGACGCCGTCGCCGCGCAAACGCATCGCTTCAAATCTCGCGCAAATCGCCATTGTGATAGAACTCTAAATCAACAGAAATACTGTAGAAGAAACGGACGACTTGGGTCTAGTAATTCGGGTACCGTTGCCTACTTTTTAGTTATGGAACGCCATAAAGGACGTATAAGGAAGGTGGTGCGCAATTGGCATTTTATGGCCTCTTAAAGGTCTTTGAATCATATCTTAAATTTCAAAAAGATGAAACAAGGCCCAAAAAAGATTGGCAAAAAAAATTATTTAAAACTAAACAGCAACCATCAATTTAAGAATTCTGTTCTAATCTTGGAATAGGAGCTGTTTTAAGTTTCATTCAGATGAAGGAGCTCTTAACTGTTAGTACTTGTATTGTCCAGACCAGGCACCGTTATTGGAAGTTATTGCTCGTAAAGATGTCGGCTTTCTTCTTAGTAAATTAGAAGTAATTGTTTTTAACGCCTCGAATGGGCTCTCAAACAACACTTTCCTTTTAGGTGAGTACACACTTTTGGGTTCATTATTGTTTCTGGAATTCCATTTTATTTATAAGAAATTCAAATCCGTACAATAAGATATAGAAATCGAGAACGGAAATCAATTTATATATATAAAATCAAAATCAAAATCAAAATAATTTTTTTTTATTCAAAGTAGCACAGAAACTGCGACTTAATGAACGTTACAAGTTAAACTAGGTGTCCATTTCAAAATCTAGATCATTTTGGAGAAAAAATGGACAAAAAAACTCCAAACTTAGTCTTTTCAAGTCCTTAATTTACAGGATTTATATAAATGTTCTAAAACTCATGCATTGAACTGGCTTTAATTCCAGACATCATTGTCATCTAAATAATCTTTAATGTTATAGTAGCTTTTTTGGCACAAAGTGCGCTACACACATTTTTTGAACCGCGTTTCTGGTAAGCTTATTATATCCTCAGGGATCTTATTGTAGAAACGTATACAATGCCCCATAAAGGATGTATTAACCTTTGCCAGCCTAAATTTTGGGAACGGAAGTTTATGTCTATTTCTAGTATTTACATTGTGTTGGCTACCTACAGTTTTAAAAAATAATGTGAGAAGTACTACTCTTGTATATGAACTAGATTTACTACATCCAATTCAGGAATAAAATATAATCTGTTCCATAAAAAATACATTTTTATGTGGACAGCAAACATTTTTTTGTAAATAACTTTACTGTGAAGTCACAGAATTCGCACTGGGCTCATATAATCATGTAGCACTAGCCAAATCGTGCGGCTGACTTTGTACTGGAAAATATCGGCCAAAAAAATAGCGCTAGCCTGATTTATAAAGTCTTTCTGTCAACTTCAATGCCTTCTAAAATACGCGACACGTACTTTCTTCCGTTTCACAGCTTTTTTTTGAGGTTAGACTCGATATTTTATTTCCATATGAAGCAACTTTCATATTTGACCGTGTTACAGCGAATAGCTATGTGGTAGTTCAAATTTCCAGAGCACGAATGGTGCGTGAGATTGTGTATTTTGAATCCCTACACACAATAATAACAATAACTTCCACACAACACAATCACTTGTATTGGTCCCAAACTAAGATACCCTGTGCAAGGACATAACAAACATGGAAATACCACCAGACTGACGCCATTTGTACAAATCAAGTTCGGCAGCCCCCAGTGGTAATCGAACCCACGACATCTGTTTCGGTAGTCAAGCGTGTTAACCGCTAGACCGACGAGGCAGTCAAATAATAAATAGAACAAAAATCTTTGATTTCGTACATCCTCTTTCAGTTGACAACATTTTCTGAATGTTATATTGCGTATGCTATCATTGAAAGCAAGACATAGTTAGCAAATGAATTATTTATTTAATGGTTATTTAATTCACCTTTCCACCTCGCTGCAAGCATTCGCGTTGGTTTCGGGTACTTTTTGTGCTACACTTTGCATACATCACTTATTTTTACTAATATTTTAAATTAGGATATTCTTAATATTTGGAATATCCAGATTAAGGCGATATTATTCTACTAAAATAAAAATAATATCTTCCACACAAAACAATCACTTGTCCTGGTTCTAAACTAGGTTACCCTGTGCTATGGTAACTAAAAAAGGCTATTACAACACCCAGACTGAGTATATTGGTACAAATTTACGGCGGCTCCCAGTGGCAATCGAACCCAAGACCTCCGGCATGGTAATCAGAAGTAATACCGCTGCATTACTAATGATCCATTAGTAAAACTATCGACTAATGAATGTTGAGGATGCGAAAGTGACCTGTCAGGATCGTGGCAAGTGGCAGTCCCTGGTCTCTGACTACCCCTCTGGGATACAGGCGTGAGTTTATGTATATAAAACTATCGCTAACGTTGTTAGCAAATAGCACATCCAGTCTCCGGTTGGTCATCGTACTAAATCAATGTTTTCATTCAGCTTGTTAGATTTACAACCACTGTCACGTAAGAATCTAACGATGTGATTACTCGACTTTATGTAAGTAAAAAAAGAAAAATCCTAACTTCAGATGGTTTGTACATGAAAAAGAACCTCCAATTGTCAACTTAATGACATCGTTGTTATAAAAGATCACATATAAAATGGTCTATAAATCTTTACTTTCGTAACTAGGAAAGTAAATAGGTTGTTGACACTATTTTTATTGAGGAAAGTAAGCAATTATTGTGCTATTTCAGCTTTGTACAGGTGCAGTCTTGTATAAACTACGCTATTGGGATGCGTGGAAAAAGCCTCCCTGAACGACGTATCTGCTGAGCTCTATATGTCTGGCGCAGCTGGGCCCTTATTATGAAGCAGCGATATGTTCGGAAGGGTAGTCAACGTCGCGCTTGAGCCCAACAATACGGTTCTTTTTTTTAATATTTTTTAAATCCTGCCACTGGCATTTGTGGCTAGATTTTAGTGAATTGTCGGGCTCAAGCGCGACGTTGACGGCCTTTCCGAACATATCGCTGCTTCATAATAAGGGCTCAGGGCAGCAATCAAGGCCTAGATTCTCTTTATGAATTTTATGGCTACCCATAGCACAGGAAATCCTAGTTTGGAAGCCAGTAACCACTCTTTTAACCCTTATCTAAATAAAGTATTTTTCGTTTTTCGTTTTCGTTACGTTAGTTCACTGACAACTGCATGAACGCGTCGATTTCATTTCATAGCCGCTTTAACTCTACGCGAATACACGCATCAAACTTGATAGGCGTCTCAATGGTATGAAAAAAAAACTTGTCACGTGACGTGTATCTGTCATTGTACTGCAATTCTCAAACAGAATCGAAGCCACGCGAGCCCCTGACGTTGATTGTGATATTCTTTCACTACTATAGTGAACCCCGTTTGCCATCCATATGGTAAGAAGATGTATACTGGTGTACTTACAAGAGTGTACGAACAAACTCGTTTAACACAAGGGGTGAATGCTTTAATTAAATGGAATTACAATCAGTGCCATTACTTTCATAACACACAAGCAGATTTAACAAAGATGACTTTATTCGTTGCAATTTTCATTCAGATTTAACTGCAGAAGCGCAAAGGCATACCGCTGAAAACTTATGTCGCATGTCAACTGACAAAGGATGTTATTAAACACGTTATCTCCGTTAGTAGTATGATATAAAACCATTTTTGAACGCTTTCGTAAATCTATAATTTGGACATTAAAATTTTATAAAGCTTTTCACGAGAGCTATCTGTTTGAGAGATAAAACTGGCTTATGGTTACTAACCAAAGAATTATACATTGTTGGTAAGACGGATTCTAACACTCTAGTCTTAAAAGCACTCTAGAGTTCAAATCAATTGCTGCAAATTTTCCCTCCTATGTTGCCCAGAAGCGATAAAACATAGGAAGGGCTTAGGTGGAAAGAATACCGACGTAATGAACATAAAGTCAAGGAAAGTAGCGGAGGAATGCTCAATCCTTTGTGATACTCAACAAAGAGAAATGATTCCATTTCTCTTCAGCTATTCAGCTTTAAACCCGTAACAAATTGAGTGCTCCACATATTATGGCTTGGCGACGGCTTCTTCGCTGGAACTTGCGACTAAACTTATTACCATTAAAAAGAAAACTTTGGCCGTTGCATTTACGTAATGAGATGATTTATACAGCGTCCAGTGACATCTTCACTCACACTAGATGGGTGAAGGGACCACTCGGACGCTGCAGTGCCTGGGACATTGTTTCTACATGCTCAGCATGTCTATGCGGAGGTTATGAGCACGCCTACTCCGTTGTGCGGAGCCAACCAAGCCGCGGGTTTCCTCACGATGTTTTTCTACACAGTTAGCGTGTGGTATTGCTACTATAAATTACGCAGATGTACTTCCTGCTGCGACCGGAATTTATATTTCTATATGATCTTGTTTATTGACTTGCAAATATAATTATTTAAACATAAACATTTACATACAGGCACATACATTGCTTCTGGCCCCACACTAGGATACCCTGTGTCGTGGGAACCAGAAACAACGACATCACGAACATGTAAACGTCCAAGACCTGGGGTTTTTTTTGTCTCCTGCCGGGATTCGAACCCGGGACCTCCCGCATGGCATGAAGATGCACTACCGCTGCGCCACGAGGTCGTCTATTTATTAAAGAGTGTTAGATAACCCAGTGGCAAACATTTGTCCCTCTCCCTACTCAGTAAAGTACGTTTTCTTGTCTCAATTAACTGATTAACAGAACGTAGTTATCTGAGAAGCCTTAACTAAATAACTACCTAATAAAATTCCTTTGATGCTAAGCTGATTCGGTCCTCTCCAACATATTCACAAACGTTCACTTTGTACCTACGCACTACCAACGTATTAGCTCTAAACCAGGTCAGGCAACCAGCTCGAGTGCGGGGCAAATCAGCTGAAACCTAATTAGTACTGACTCCGCTGAAGCCTCGACGGTGGCGCCTTAATTTTCCACTAGTGTGCGGCCTTATCATCAAAGGGCAGGCGCAGAATATCCTTGTCAGAAGGTTACCGTTACCTGGAATTCAGCAGTGCCGACAACTCTTGTTTGTCCCCGATTTTACAGGTTCTTTACACGAAAAGTGCCAACGGGACCCTATTATTAATGTACGTATTTACGTGGATACATACTTAGATAAGTACTTAGTAGATATTACATTACTTCGTTTTCTAACTTACGTACATTTGTGATAGTTTCGTGATAGTTTCCTAAGTTAGGAAACGAAGCAGCGATTCATAGCCTATTATGCGTCCCAATGTAGGGCACAGGCCTTCTCTCAGAGAGAGAAAGTATGGGCTTAATCACTACGCGTGCCCACCGTGGATTGCCGATTTCAAGCGCTGAGGTATGTGAATAGCTCAGATACTCAGGTTTTCTCACGATGTTTTCTTTCAATTTTAGCGAGTGGTATTGCTACTATAACTTCACAAATGTACGTAACTTAGAAAACAAAGTCATAGGTACAAGCCCGCATTGGGAATCGAACCTGGCTCTATACGGTGGTAGCCTAGTGGGTAGTAGCAATGCCACTCGCTAACCGTGAAGGAAAATATCATGAGGAAACCTAAATTTTTGAGGTTTGAGGCACGCGTGGTAATTAAGCCCATATTTCTCTCTGAGAGAAGGCCTGTGCCCTGCAAAGGGACGTATATAAGCTGCATAAAATCCATCCAACCTTCGATGCATGTATGTGAATCGCACTCTGACGGTTTTTCACGCGTACACTGAGAAAAATGTCATTTTGGGGTAATCTTAAAATATCGTGACGTTGGTCTAAAATAGATGCATTGTCCTAAAATATGGAGATAATAGGTCAATATTAATCTATAATTTAAATTAATAGGATGGAATCGAATTGTTTGGGTAAACAATACAATAATAAGATACTTATCATCGTAAAAATTGGTCACACAAAATAATAGTATCTTCTTCAAATAATAACACTATGTAATAGAAAATGGCCCACTGTCCTTTAAATTTGTATGATATTTTTAAATACGAGTATAATTCGGAAACACAATGACAGTGTCACCGTATTTATATTTATTTCATTTAATATATGAAGAAGTATCTCTGAAAATAAGATGAAGTTCCCTAAAATGTAGTATGATAAAATTATGTGCTATTTACTTTTATTTTTTGAGTTCACATCATTTTTTATATTACAGTCACATTATTTTGAGTGAATCGTACTAAAATACGATTACAGATACTTCATATTTTTAGAGTAAGCATCAAAGTTTAATATTAAAGTAATATTATTTTAAGTGAATCTTACTAAAATACGATTACAGAAACTCATTTATGAGTAGCATCCAATTTTGTGTGATTCCTACAAAAATATGATGACAGCACCTTGTAGGTGCGGTTCGTAATTCGCTAATCCATGCAGCATCCCTCGCTTCCCTCCCACTACCCTTTGAGTTTGAGACGGACCGCGCCACGGTACGGACGGTTGTTCGCGTTGTTTCGTTGTTTGATGTGATTTTGTGAGAGTGCTTCTACTTTACATAATTCTTATTTGTGAATTTTGTGAATCATCGGTCAGAGTGTGTCGATAAGGGGGCGCAAGAAAGGATGGATCAAGCTACGCGGGACCTACTAACTAAGTGGAGTTTGGCCCACTTTATAGTAATTATTATTTTCTAAGGATTTTACTAAATTATGTAGATTACCCATTACCTAATTTGATTCACAGGATAACACATTCAGTCCCTCACTCTTTGGAAACTTACTGGAGGGCGAATTTTCGAGGAGTCTTCCATTGGAGTCCCTGACGACACCATGTGATGACATAATCATAAATCAAGACATAATCATAAATCAAGATGGTGAAGCCTCTACAAACCAGCCTGTACGTACTTAGATAAAATACAATTACACACCTTTTGTGTGATGAACTTAGATGTTTGTTCTGTCTGCTGGGTGTTATGCTATGCCCATCTGGTCTAGTGGCTTGTCGTGATAATTTACAATTATTGGTAGCAGTCCGTCAATACTTTACTGTCATTTCCATTCTAAAATCATTAAGTTGATTCGATAAAATCAAGTAAATTCCTCAAACAAAAATAATTCTAAAGTATAGTATAACACCCTGAACTACCTATATCTAAGCCTCAGTTGTCTGTATGTATTGTGTGTCCTACTCTGCTGTATCTCTTGAACCATAATTGGTAGCCATGGAATTTTCACAGAATATGCGTTATCACTTCAGGGTTGGCCTAAAAGCAAAAGTTGTTCATAATACATACTTAAACATACATTTATACCTTTTATCATTAATATACCTTATTATTTGTACATTTGTTATACTGTGTCAACCTCAAATTAAATACTTTTTTTGTTTTAGGCCGGTGATCTACTAATGTACTCGTACATACCACAAGACTCGTCAGTGGGTGAAATTGTGTCTGATGAGTCCACCGTGAACAATATAGTAAGTTATTGCCTATTTACTACTTATTTGTGGAGAAGTTTACATTACTATTGAATATTTTTGACCCCTTACATAAACAGATGGGTGTTATAAATTTAACTTGTTTATCTGCATTTAGTGTAAATGTGTAAATTTGTTATTTTACCTCTTACATATTTAGATGGTAATACTATAATTACTATTTTGTATTTCAGGCGTGTACCATATTGAAATCGTCGGTCGAAGGAAGGCAAATAATAGATATTGGTCAGAAAACAGGCGCCTTACCATCTGACGTCCGTGGGCGACTGTGCAAGTTGCTTATGGAAAAACTCATAACTGCTGAGAACCCGGTGCTGCAGACTGACTCCCAGCTGTGCGCTCTGTCATATGACATCGGCAGATTATTCAAAAAAGAATCACCACCGCTATACTACGCGCCGTACCTGCCAGCTGACGCTTACCAGGCTAAGCGCAACACCTCTGGCTGGTTGGTCACCGCCAGAAGGGCTCGACGGCAGCATTTGGTTTCATTGGGGCTTCTGGAAAAGCCCAAATCACGCTCCCGCTCCAAGTCGAGTACTACCAGTCTAGACAGCCCTTCACACCCCGGCATTGACCTAACTGGACTTACAGCAGGTAACTCCCTTTTTAGATAGTGAAATTAATATGCGAATTAGCTCAAGCTCTATTATTTTAAAATATCTGAATCTAAACCACAATTATTGTACGAATTATTATTCTCCGTTTAATTTTTCTGTGCAGGTGACGCGGAGGACGTAGCGTCGGCGTTGGAGCAGCTGTCGCATCCATCAGCTGGTCCGTGGCATGAGGTCAGCACCCTCTGGCGGGAAACAGTGCGAGCCCGCCTCCGTTACTTGTACTTCGAGGAAGGGACGTTACAGGAGTACTTTAATAAGTACCCTATTCTCAAGTCCAGTGACGGGTGGCGGCTCCTGACGTATGACTACGAAGCACTGTTTCCCGACAAATCCGGGGGCCTCGACGTCCTGGAAGCTTCAGCCGAGAAAATCCACAAAGCTGCTCGGCAGAAGCTAAGAACCACAAAGGATAAATTTCTTCGGCAAAAAATTGCGGACACGTTGGCGATTTGTGACGGTAAGAAAAATATGATTCTGGTTGTTTTCGCGGGGGAGAAGATATTTGCGCATCAGATAAAAATCAAAACAAATCCTTTTAATATATCTGGCGCTAACACTGGTCTTTGCCCATTTGACAAAAAAAAAGATTAAGCTATCGAAAACATCATGAATTTAACTTGTTTAACTCATAAATATCTAAAATGTTGTTTTGTTCCCTCTCCCTATTTACTCAGTAAAAATGATGAAGTGTGTCAAATATGGTTATTATTTTCTTTAGATGAAAAACCGGAGACAAAAACAATAGCAGCTATATTGCTCCTCGGGTGTCTTTTTAACATTCCACCTGCACGCCGGTCTAGAAAAGACTGGCAAGCGTCACGAGCAGAGGTACTAGACGGTTTCGTGACGATTGTGAACACTGAAGCAGACGTTCCGGTGGCAGTTGAGGAGCGTCGCCAAAAGCTTCTACAAATTGGTATAACCCTGCAACCATTCATAATTTGGTGCCGCGAGTCGGGTGTCTCCTTCACAGTTTGTGACAATACATTTTACAGGTTCACAACATTACCAGAAGCGGTTGATGTGACATTTAAAATATTTCATGCAACTGCGGCTAAATACTCCACCGAAAGCTTTAATATTTGGCTTATAATACAAATTGGTTTTTACGGAGTAAAAACAGCCTACGATCGAATGTCACAATCTGTGAAGGAGACATTAGTTACTCTCGGTGTCACAATTTAACTAATATGAAGTGTTACAATTGTAAACGGACTTTCCCCAAGTTTTCTTCCCTTATTACTCACATAAGGAAAGAATGTAAAAAAATTGATATTACTGGCGTTTTTAAATGTGGGGAAGTCGCATGCTACCGGTATTTCACGGACGTTAGACAGTTCAGAAAACATGTTAATTTAAAACATTTAAATATAATACATACTCCTCATTTGCCATCCACCTCAAGCGAGGCTTGCGTAGTCCCCGAGAATCTATCATCAACAATATCTATTGCTACGACTACCGACGTAGCAACAGAGCACATACAAATTGATTCTGATAGTGAACCTGAAGTCCTTGAAAATGCCGATAGTTTTATTCATAAAGAAGTTCTGAAATTTATGTCAACGCTATATACAAATCCCTCTGTATCTCGATCAGCTGTACAGGATATAGTCAGTAATTTGCAAACTTTACTTGACAATATCGCGCCGTCTTTGATGTCTGTATTCGGCTCTGTGCTAGTTGAAGAGGAAAGCATGCCTGGAAGCGAAATTAATGAACGACTTCATAAGTTGATGATAGCTTTGAAGGGCACCTTTTCCCCGTTCCGTTCAGAATATTTGAGATTCCAAGAATTTCATTCATTCGGGTCTTTAATACTACCGCACGAAGTAACCGTTGGTTACTGTCCTGACACTGCACAAAGTAGTAATACTTTAACAATACACACCAAGCCAAGTACAATGCAAGTAATTCCATTTCGCCATGTTTTGAAAAAGTTTTTTTCCATTGAGACTATTTGGAAAGATGTAATGGATTATTTGAACCATCTAAGGGGTAACTTACTAACTCGTGAAGAAAATCCGACGGGGCCAATGTGTCTAGAAAATGTAATGCAGGGATCTGTATGGCTTGCAATGTGTACACCGCAAACGTCACATATTATTATGCCTTTAATAGTATACTACGATGATTTTGAAATTGGAAATCCTTTAGGGAGCCACGCTGGGGTGCATAAGCTTGGTGGTGTTTATGTTTCGCTGCCAGCATTCCCACCACATTTGTTTTCATTGTTGAATAACATTTTGATGATAGCTATTTGTCATTCTGCTGACAAAGCTAAATATGGAAACAAAGCTATTTTTGACCCTGTTATTGAGGAATTGAATTACTTGCAAAACACTGGAATTTTTATAGAAGAAAATTTCTTTAAAGGAACCGTAAAATTTAAGGTGGTTGCCATAACTGGCGATAATTTAGGCCTGAATTCTATCCTCGGGTTTACTGAAAGTTTTTCAGCTAACAAGTGTTGCCGAATTTGTAACATTGACAAGAAAGGTTTACAATCTGCTCTATATGAAAACAGTGACTTGCTTAGAAATATGACTTCATACTATGCTCAGTTGCAAGACAACGAAATATCTTCCACGGGCATTAAAGAATCATGCTGTTGGCTTAAGTTAACTGGGTTTGATTTATTTCAAAATGTAGCAGTAGACCCCATGCATGACATATTGGAAGGTGTAGCTCGTTATGTAATGACTTTCGTCATAAACCACTTCCTTGCCGAAGGTCTTTTAAACATCTCAATATTGCAAAAAACAATAATTTCCTTTGATTACGGACCAGACAAGGATTCGAAACCATGTAATTGTTTAGTTGTCCAAGGTTCTAAGGTAAAATTAAGAACTTCAGCATCCGAAATGCTTACCCTTATTAGATACTTCAGCCTGATAGCCGGATATTACATTCCTTTAGAAAATAAAGTATGGAAATTATACATTCTGTTGCGGCAAATCACTGATAGGTTACTAAGCCATAGGGTCTTCAGTGACACCAATGTCCAACTCCGGCATTTAATAGCAGAATTCAATCAATTGTACATGGAGCTTACAAAATCACACCTGCAGCCAAAGTTTCATTTTCTGACTCATTACCCTACCATGCTAATGAAGTTCGGCCCCGCGCGTAACATGTGGTCTATGCGTTTTGAAGCCAAGCATAGGATATCTAAGTTAGTAGCTAGAGCATCTTTTAATCGAGTCAATGTTTGCAAGACTCTAGCAATGAAATGTCAACTTATGCTCAATGACTTCTTTGTGAAAAATACAATTCCTACAACAATAATACTAGGAAAAAAATCTGCTTTAAATCCAGAAGACACTGTCAGGTTTTCTCTCGGCACTGGGGCTGTGCTAAAATACTCAGTTACTTCCGCTACAATAGCTGGTGCTATATGGCAGCGGAACTCTATTGTTACTGTAGATATAGATGAGCAAGAATTCTTACCCACTTTTGGCAAAATTGATGCAATTTTGTTAACCAATACTGATGACGTTTTTTTCCGTTGCTGTATGTTTGAAACTATTGAATTCAATTCTCATTACAATGCTTATGAAGTTAAACGTGGCAATGATTATCAGTGTATTCCATGCCAAAATGCCGTTGCTCCGCTTCCGAACACGCTTACTTTTATGCGAGGTAACACATCATATATTACAAGTAGATGGTACCTTGACTAAAAATATTGATAATTCTGTAATTAGGCATATTAAGACGACCGCGTGTGCGCGAGCTTCCATACAAAAAGCGATAACATTTTCCTACCCTTTAACCGAGGAGGCCTTTGCCCAGCAGTGGAACATAGCAGGCTCGTAATAATAATAATAATTAACCTTTTCCGATTTTCACTATTTTTTTACATGGTACTTACAAAAACAAAACGTATACGAGCATAGTTTTCTATTGTATCTTAAGCCCTGAGGTGCTATTTTTGAATCACACTTTTAGCACACTTTTTGCCACTGGTGCATAATTATGCTTGAGCTCTATCTGTGTATTTACTTTACTTTTACTCAGATTATACGTTTAGTTTTAAGTTTCTAGTTTTAGGAAATGGTGTGAGCTGAAAACCAGCGTTACGTGCAGCTCACTGCTACACGTAACACATGCTGAGCTCAAACCATTTTGACATCTAAAAACCTCAACCCTGAACTGTACTGTGTTTTCTTTTTTTTCTGTATATCCTTGTGTTTATTTGTCAAATAAATATATTTCTATTTCTTCTATTTCTATTTCTACTAGCACAGATTAATAAATAGTTACGCACTAGCGACCGCTATCAGAACAGCTAAGTTGGTGGCATTGTATCGTTTCGTTTCGCTATCCTTAGCGATGTCACTTGTCTAGGCCCCCAGGACTTTAGATACTATAGAAAACGATGCTCGTACATTTTGTGTTTTTTTAAATATTATGTATTACTTATATTTTTATATGTACTAGATAAAGTTCTTATATTTCCTAAAATATATATTATTTCAAGAAACATAAAATGTACAAGCATAGGTTCCATCGTATCTCAAACATGTAAAAAAAATGTGAAAATAGTTACCGCTTTTTGTATGGAAGCTCGCGCACACACGGTCGTCTTAATATGTTTTTTTTTGGGTGTTAATTCCCCAAGCTTCTAACCTTATATTTTAACCATTGTATTAATGATGCTTTCTTTTTTCTATTGTACATGTAGCAAATAATTATTAATAATTGATTGTTCATACTGACATACAACGTGTAAATAAATTAACGCAAAATGTCGCTCTGATCAAATCGGTTTCTTAGTGGAAGTTGCTCGGAATGATGCCCTTAGCAAAGTAATTTCTTATTTTGCGTTAATTCATTTACACGTTGTTTAGATACTGTAATAGTTATGGTGCTATTCCGAAGTGATAGCTGAAGTGTTGACGTATACATTTCAACAAGATCTGAACAGCTCATGCATGAGCCATATTGCCCACCCTGTTTATTGTAAAAAGTAGTATTTATCGCCTAGCATTTAGAATAATAATTGTACCTTTAGACTGGATATACTAAATCAGAATGGGCGATGTAATAAACTTTATATTTCTAGGTACAGTCAGCCAAGCAGATAGCTGACCCACCGGACTCATTAATTCTATACCGACAGGGGGTCAGGTATATGCTTGCCTGACTGTGCTATCAATTGTTTACAATATATTTCATCAAGATCTGTACACCTCATGTGCCATCGTCACGTTCACTGATTTTGTTCGCCTTCGTTTCGGAATGTATTTGATAGAAATAGATAGGTACAAATCTTTAGTTTTGCATGTATGTCTATTTATGTTTCTAATCAAAACAGTCATCTTCTATTGTATAATTGTATAAATTATTAATTCATACTAAATAAATACCTACCAATAATTCGAATTGTTTTGTTTTTTTTTACATTGTCACATCCCGTTATCTCTGTTCGTCATATCTCTGGTTATATCCCATTACATTACGTGTTATTTATTAATGTACATTTATTACCTCGGGCAGGGATAGGATATAATATAGTCTATGGCCATATATAACAGAGCGCAGATCGAATGTTACTATCTAACACCAAGATCGCGCTTTGCTTAGAAAACTTATAAGTTGCCACAAAAATCCGTAAGCGTTGTAATCAACACTGAGTTATCATATCAGTGTCAATTACATCCCTTACGGATTTTTTTGGCAACTTATAAGTTTTCTAAGCAAAGCGCGATCTAGGTGTTAGATAGTAACATTCGATCTACGCTCTGCTATATATGGCCATAGACTATATTATATCCTATCCCTGCCCGAGGTAAGAGGATGTAATAATAAATATCATGTAAAGTAATAGGATATAACCAGTGATTTGAAGGGAAATGCAGGAAAAATTAAAGGACCTAACCCGAAATACTAGGAAAGTATATTATAATTGGTAGGACATAATTGGAGATATGAGAAAGTCATCAATAAATAGTAGGAAAAATATTAGGACCTAACCGAATATATGAGGAAGTCATCTATATATAGTAGGAAATATAATAGGTCGTAACTGGAGATATGAGGAAGTCATCGGTAAATAGTAGGAAAAGTAATAAGATATCACTGGTTATATAAGGATGTCATCGATAAATGGCAGGAAAAATATTAGGACGTAACTGGAGATATGAGGAAGTCATCGGTAAATAGTAGGAAAAGTAATAAGACATCACTGGTTATATAAGGATGTCATCGATAAATGGCAGGAAAAATATTAGGACGTAACTGGAGATATGAGGAAGTCATCGGTAAATAGTAGGAAAAATAATACGACATAACTGGTTATATAAGGATGTCATCGATAAATGGCAGGAAAAATAATAGGACGTCACAATGAGGTATGATGAAAGGAAATATAAATAGTAGAAAACATAATCATAGAATGTATGCTGGTAATACTAAAGCCATGGTGACACGTCATCTTAAACGCCGTTATCATCAGCAACAGTATTATCATCGTACTTTTCGGTGATGTCAGTATGCTCCGTACTTGAAGTGAATTCATCTTACTTTAAGCTGAATTCACGTCATTTATGATTGCCAGTTTTCTCAGTGTAGGAATATGAAAAACTTTATCTAAATTAGGTCAGCCGTTAAAGCGTTTTTGTGCTACAAACATCCCAACAAACGTTAAAATTTATAATTTTCGATTAACCAGCTAAAGTGCTATTTAGAAAAAACAAAGCTTTGAAAGTATAATTAACTATGTATATCCTCCACTAATTATGGTAACGAAACTCGTTAAGCAGTTTTGTTGCAAATATTTCAAAACGACGACACCAAAACGACCGTGACCATTGACGCGTAATGGATGTTATAAATTCAAATTTGCCCTTCTGTAGCGAATATTTCGCGGCGTCATACCCCTAAAAGGTCGGTCCAGACCACTGGGCAAACAAGCAACGCTGCAAAAGGTTTCTTTGTACAAGGCACAGTGGTTCGTGCATAATCTTCCTTGTTAGTGCGATAGGATGGGAACTGTAAATTTGGCGTTGCGTTTTCTGCCTCGGTGGCAGGTTGTGAGGTTTTATGCTGTAAATGATTTCGATATATATTGTTCGAAATAGATATAATAATAGAAGAAGTCCGTACCTTAGGTGCTAGCACGCCGAAGTTTGCACGGCGAAGGGGCCCCTTGAATTTTCTTCCTTTGCGTTAGGTATTCGTGATAGTTTTCCACCATGTATCATATAGGCTTTGATGTATAAGTTTAAGATGATTTGAGAAAAGATGGTCAGAGTGGAGTTTTTTTTTTCCCCGCTGCCTTTGCTCCACTACAAGTACGGCCTGAAGGCAGCGGCTGTTGGAATGGGCGCAGAGAAAAACGTGTGAACAGTGGAAAAATAGTTTTATTAATTTTACAGTACCGACTAGCGGCCGACATTTTACGAATGAACGATTGAATGATTGAAAGTAAAAAGAATGAATCTGAACGAATGAATGGAAGAGTGGACTGGGATTTTTGATTATTCCAATAGTCCCCCTCAAAAATTCTAGTCTTAAATAATGCGATTAGGCAATAATTATCACAATATGTATTTATATTATTAGAAATAAATTATACATTCTGCTCTCAATATTCTGTTTTAATTATTTTAGTACCTTTTAATCATTAGGTATATTACAAACATTATCAAATTCAATCAAGCTTAACTTTGATCTTAATTGTAGTAATTTCCCTGATGGTATCATTTTCGTGAAGATATCAGCTAGTTGATGTTCTATGGAAACATACTCTAGCTTTATTACTTTCTTAGTAATTTGTTCACGTTTGAAATGATATTTTATATCTATGTGCTTAGACCTTTTATGGCTAGTGGGATTGTTTTCAATGCTTATACAGCTGTTGTTATCTTCATATAAAGGGATATGCATTGGTAATTGGATTTTAATACTATTTAGCAATGATTTTATCCATTTAGCTTCTCTCACAGCTTCGAAAAGAGCCATATATTCAGCTTCGGTTGAGGAGGCGGCGACTGTGTTTTGTTTGCGAGTATTCCATGACATTACACAGTTATCAAACACTTGGAATACGTATCCCGTTGTGCTTTTACGATCAATTTCGTCGCCTGTCCTGCATGAGAATCTGAATAGCCTTGAGTTCTATTTGATGATAGTCGCACCTTTTGTAGGTCAACTTTAAATTTATAGTGCCTTTTATGTATCTTAAAAGATGTTTTAAGCATTACCATAGTTCATTATAATTTTTTTTTTTGCTTTGATATCTGCCCAGAATACTAATTGCTGAGCAAATATCTGGCCGTGTGCAAAGCATTGCGTACATAAGGCATCCTATGACGTTCCTGAAAGGAGCGTCAAAGTGTGTATCGGAATTAAGAGCCAAGTGATCTTTTTTTTTTTGAAATTTTGATGGGAACGGTGACTTTGTCGGATTGCAATCACTCATGGAAAACTTGCTTAAAACATTGTTCAAGTAGACTGACTGGTCCAAAGTTATTGTAGCTTCTGTTATGTTTACTCTAATGCCCAAGAGTAGTTTTATTTCATTCAAATCAGTCTTTCAAATTAATATTTCGGTTTGTACATATAATCAAATCATCGACGTATAATACTGTATTAACGTTATCATCAATTTTTTTTATCAAGTATATACAAACAAGGATCTACCTCTGAATTTTTAAAAACAAGTTCTTTAAGAGCGACATCAAAACGCTTGTACCAGCATCGAGAAGCTTGTTTTAAATCGTACAAGGATTTATTTAACTTGCATTTTGGTTCTGCAAAAACACCCTCAAGCACCTCCATGTAAATGTCATTCTCGAGAACTCCGTTCAAAAAACGCAGTTTGGACGTCCAAGTGATGTACTTGCAAGCTATGCTGATTTGCAAACGCTAATATAAATCTAAAAGTAGAAATACGTACAAACGTTTGCAACGTTTCATCAAAGTCTTCAATTTACTTTTGAGTAAAACCGAGAGCAACTAAACGCACCTTGTAACGAGTTGGTTCTCCTAACTCATTAATTTTTATCGTGAATACCCATTTACAATCAATAATATTTACATTTTTGGGGTCTTTTCTTTCCACTAGAACCCATGGTTGATTTTTATTTAGCTTTTAACCATTTGTCACTATCATCCCTGTTTGAAATATCACTATAGTTACTAGGTAACGGCTGAGCAGTCGTGAGTGCTAAGTAACACAAATCTGTATCGCTCATCTGTTTATAATCGACTGAGGGTAGTTTTTTTTTTATTCTTTCACTTCGCCTTATTTTGTTTGACGAATTCTCAGCATCCGATTGGTCATCGGGAAGAATCTTGTGTTTCGTGCTTGCTGACTTATTATCACCGATAGGCTTGTCAAATTTGGCGGGAATTTGTGTATTTTGGTTTGTCGGCCTTGATTGAACAATATTTGACTCATCGAATATAATATCACGGACAATGAAAACATGGCCATTTTGAACGTTGAATAGTTTATGACCATTGTTGTCGTATCCGACTAGTATTGCTTTAAACGATTTACTGTCAAACTTTGTTCTTCTCGTTTTGTCATGGACATAAGCCGTTGCACCAAATTTTAGGTTTGTTATTATGCCACATTTCGTATGGTGTTTTGTTGCTGGTCAGAGCTTTAGAAGGGAGTCTATTTATTAGGTAGGTAGCTGTTAGTATGGCTTACCACCAAAAAGACTTTTCTAATTTCGAACTTTCAACCATGGTTCTAGCCATTTCGGTTAGCGATTCATACGCTCCGATACACCATTTTGTTGCGGCGTATATAGTACCATGAAGAGATGCAAAATAGAGCCCTCCCGCTGGGAACGGTTGGCAGCACAGCGGCCAGAATGGCGCAGGTTGGTGAACAGTCAAGTACGCGAGTTCGAGGTTCAGCGTAAAGCTGACCTGGATACCAAACGCGACCAGTTAAAGGCTCGCCCACCTGCTGCCATAATATATAATTACGAGAACGGCATTCTCACGTGCCCTCAGTGTGCACGGAGTTTCGCCGTGAAGATAGGCTACATAAGCCATATTCGAGCGCACCAGCGCCTCATCACTGATTAGGGGTCAAAGTGGTCGCCATGGCCGAAACCGGTCGGAACAATCATCATCATCATATAGTACCGTTAGGTGGTACGAGATACCCTTGGAAACACAAAACTCATTAAATTCTGTTGAAAGATATTCTCTACCATTGTCGCAGTACAGATTTGTGACTTTCGTATTGAATAAGTTCTCACTCCTAGCAACAAACTCTTTAAAAATATTTTAGCACTTCCGATTTTGCATTCATTAAGTAGGTCACAGTAGAATGAGTGTAATCATCCATAAAAGTAACAAAGTAGTTTTTGTCATCAAAGGTGGTAGGCGTTATCGGACAACAAACGTCCGAGTGAATAATATTATAAAGGGGTCGATTCTGGTGTTTACTATAATTGTTATCTTTAGTTTTTGCAAACGGGAGACGTGATTGTTTACCAAGAATACAAGGTTCACAAATAGTATCGCTGGGGTTTATATTGTTTATCAAAGACTGGTCACTTTCATCTATTTTTATCCTTTAAAATTCCAAACCTTTGTTTGTTTACATGTCCGAGTCGGCTATATCACAAACTATAGGCGTCAGAGGAATTTTGAGTCAAGTGAATATTAAGTTTATTTACTTTAAAATTTAGCCAAAAAGGTTGTTGCAATTCTCCCCGGTCATGATGCACTTGTCTTTATGATGGACTTGCACACCGTTTGTTGCCAAAAACCACTGTCATACCTGCACGTTGCATCTTACTTACAGAAAGTAAATTATGACGTACCTCGGACGAAAACAATACATCATCAATCGAGCCTTCAATACCTAAATCGGTTGTTACCTTTATGCTGCCTTTACCGTAGGCTTGTATGGACTCGCCGCCGTTTTTCGCAACTCCGATCTTGAGAGGCGTCGATAGTTCCGTGTACGTTGTAAACACGTCAAGTGTATTTATAATATGATCCGTGGCACCCGAATCTAAGAGGAAAGAAAAATTTCCATATTAGTAGAATTACTAATAGGGTCCGATAACTTACAATCGGGTGAAACCATAAAAGCGAAACCGCCCTCGTCATTGTTGCACAACGTGTTGTGCGCCGTCCTCTTGTAGCCGCTGCCGCTGCTCCCAGCCCAGTCTTGATGGATCTTCTTGAGGTAGCGACAGTCATTCTTGAGATGATTTCGGCACCCACAGTGAGCGCAGTACATTTTTGAAATTTTGTGAGTTGAATTTCCGGTATGAAAGTTTTTGTTCGGTTGAGGGTAGAATTTTTTCTTAGAAAAATTTCCTTGTGCAGTTTGGTTTTTCTTTAGCCACATTGCGTCTGGATTATCTGGCACTGGTTGTTCAACGACGATGGCCACTTGCAGTTCTTCTAACAAAGACTTGAAGACGTTCGCCGTTAAATTGCTGGATGTTTCGTTTGCCTCGTATCTCCATTGTTCATATCCGTAGACGGATAGCAGGCACTTAATTATAACTTATTTAAATCGTGCCCTGGGCCCATAACCTGTTGGAATGGGCGCAGAGAAAAACGTGTGAACAGTGGAAAAATAGTTTTATTAATTTTACAGTACCGACTAGCGGCCGACATTTTACGAATGAACGATTGTATGATTGAAAGTAAAAAGAATGAATCTGAACGAATGAATGGAAGAGTGGAATGGGATTTTTGATTATTCCAATAGCGGCTAATAGTAACATAGTACATTGACATTCAGCAAACAGAATGTAAATTCGTTACGTTGAAATAAATTATTGATTTTTGATTTCACACAATAAACAGTACATAAACTTAATGCCTATGATAAGCACTAACCGAATTTCACGATATTTCCGAAAAATGCTAAATCGCTCCACAACTTGACCGAACAGCAAAACGGCGATCAGCAGAGAGAGAAATTTTAAATTGATGTCAACTACCGCACGCAAAATATACTAAAAATATTTATTCTACCTGCCAATTCATGAAAGATGTATCGAACATTACTCTTCTTAATCGACTTCTCAAACAAAAAATACTTACTTTATACTTTATTGCACATAGTACAGGAAATATGACAATACGAAATTACATGTACAAAGGCGAGCTTATCTCTGTGGGAGATTTCTTCCAGCAAACCTTGGGGAGTCGGAGTGGAGGTGTAAAACGGGTCTATGCACGTGCACAACATACACACTACATAATACATACTTACACAGATAACAAAATAGTACTAATATAAATATCTACCCAAAAAAAATAAATATTATATACGCTAATAATGAAAAGAATAAACTACATAAACCGTCAAATATGTATACATACATACATACATGCATAAGAAAAAAAAATTCTAAGAACCTACTTATATAAAATTGTATTATATTTTCAGAGTTTATCAATCAATCAGCCCGTAGGTACTCGTCCACTGCTGGACATAGGCACGCTACTTTTTAATTTATGTTTTTATTTTATTTATTAGGTACCCCAACAGCAAGCACGCAATCCTGACAAAGCTCATAATAAATGTGACTTAGGGCTAGCGATTATGCCAATTAAAGGTATACACAGCATTAAACTTCTTTCTGTCCTCGGTCATCCTCGTCCGTCATCCTTGATCTGCATCAGACCATCGGTCCAGCGAGTTGGTGGACGTCATGAACATTTGTATATGTGTGTCTTTCCGTTTCTTCATTTCGCCACATCTTCAGATGCTTGATTTGAAAGTGAGCTAACAAGAAATATCATCATCACCATCATCATCATCATCAGCCATTTGACGGCCACTGCAGGATATAGGCCTCTTATGGTTTTCATAACCATGAGGGGTTTTGCCTATAACCGTACTTATAATAATAGTGGTGTATGTCTTAATAATGTATGGTGTGCAATAAAGAGTATTAATCTAATCTAATCTTATTTACCGAACTAAATTCACGCTTTTGTCTATTTTGGTTTATTTGATTTCATCTGTTAGGTACTTGGATTCGCGATGCTTCCTAACGCGGTTTTTTTTATTTAATAGGTTCAATCGCAGATTTACATTGCTGGATCCTGTGCTACACGACTCTATGCCTTCAACTCTGGATATATTGTCAGGCCATCTGACTGGTGATCTATCAACTGAACGGGAGAATGGGGGAGGTTGAGGTTGCCATTCGATTTTTGTCTTCATCCACCTAAATTTTTATACTGAGTAGACTTAATTAAATTTTCAGATAGTTTAGCAATATTGCAACTGCTGTTTGCACGGATACAGTAATAAATCTAGTAGCGATTAGACCCATTAAATTTAGAACTATTTATTTCATTGGAATTGGATTTACAATTTTGCTTGGTATTCAAAAATATTATGCAATTGCCATTACTGCTGAACAAAAATTGTACCTTTAGTGGTTACAATAAAAGCAATTTTCCCATCCCCCAGGTGTCACCTTCGCACGTGTCGGCCCACTAACGAGGGGCTATCTATCGTCCTCAGCAGTGTTTGCGCAAACATCGTCGTCAAACAAAGTCCCAACCTGTCGCACCTCTACCTCTACAAAGCAACTATTGATGTACCGTGTGGTAATAAACTAACGTATTTCCCGAAAGTCACGTATTATCTGCATCATTAAAAACTTTTTTTCCGCAGGAAAGTCAATGAATTAGGAGATCAATCAATCAATCAATCAATCAGCCCGTACTCGTCTATTGCTGGACATAGGCACGCTACTGCTTTCTGTCCTCAGCCATCGTCATCCAGCCGCAGCAAAATGCCACAGATCGTTGGTCCAGCGAGATGATGGGTGTCTTACGCTGGGTTGGCTAATTTGTGGTCTCCACTGGCTCAGAAGATCATATTGAGATTTTAAGACACACTGTTTCTTGCAGTTTTTCTAAAAATGCATGTACACCTAGTATCGTATGCCTAATATTTCTGCATAAGGAATTTTACCGACAGCAAACCGTATCCAACTGAGTAATTATCCAAATGGTCAATGTGATAATATTATTTTTTAGCCTTATATAAATATGGTAGATGATTTATAGAGCGTCTAGTCAAAACTTCTACCTACACTAAACAAATGAAATTCGCCAACAAACTGCCACGCAGTTTGTCGAATCAATTATAAAATTTAAAACTGTGATACAATCGTAAGTCAAGAAACAAAAACCAAATCAAGTGACCGCTTAAACGCTATAGTGCCTGGACATATTTTTAAACGGAGTGGGCTTGCTTAGAAACTATACCATTCATACCCATATATCTAACTAACTATCCATACCGATGGTCAACATAAAACTAAAATAATTAATAAATATCTTAATCTTAATCATGTCAACTCTTAATTCAGACATAAAGTAATACTAAAACAATGTAATATACTGATGGCTCTGAAAAATGAAAAAGGCTGTCTGAACATAAACGTCAATTAATTGCGAGTTACGACAGACTCATCCATAAACGGGATTATATTCTTGGTACCCCGGGATACTCAACTGTACGCTGTTAGCGGTAAAAAGCTTTAAACGTTCGTTTAATTATTTACAAACGATGTCGTTCCAATTCCGCGCAATCGTTAATTTAATTTAATATGCTTGTTTAACATTTATCGCTCTACACAAGAAATTAACAAAGTGCTCTACGATGACACTTAATAAAAAAATGACACAAACATAAATAAGTATTAATTATATTATAACTGGCTGACTTGGCAAACGTTGTGTTGCCATATTAATATGGGATATGTTAGCGAAGAGCAAGAAAAAGTACCCGAAACCGGCGTGCGTATATAGCGTAGTGCGCCACTAATGCGTGTTAATGAAACGAACAAGGTTTGTCATAATTGTGGCAAGTGGCTTCCGTACACTTTCATACATTCTACAAATGCAGACATTTTACGGCTGCTAGGTAACAGCTAGTGCCTTACAGCCCTTAAACGTATAACTACGTAATAGCATCACAAGTCATTAAAAATGCTTCTATCGAAATGATCTAGAAACTTCATTTAGTAACTTGCAATCCAAAAGTAATTAGTGTGAAATATTGATATCTTGTCGAGAAGTTACCCTAAATGTAAAGCGGGGATGCACAAATGGGTGTAGTAGACAGATCCTTACTAATATTATAAACGTGAAAGTTTGTATGTATGGATGGATGTTTGTTACTCTTTCACGCAAAAACGGCTGAACGGATCCGGATGAAATTTTGCACGCGCGGCAGGGTTAGCCAGAGGTCGCGGGTTCAAGTCCCGGCATGGGTGGATTTTTTAGCCTCTAAATAGGTTTTTAAAATTTTTCTCAGCACGGGTTAGTGCAACAAAAAGAATATAACTAGACCAAGGAACGGTAATTATGTAAAATACTAGGAATGTGTCTGTTTGGTCCCTAAGATGTCGTGCATTATTCTGTTTTAGAAAATTTGTGGTTAGCAGAATACCGTTAGCGTCAAAACCTAGCCCTTGAGTGTGCTATAAGCTGATTTATATTTAGCTGAATTAGGCCACAGGACGACGGTCAGTGGGCAGACCAAGCGGCTCGATGATATCGGACCCTAGTCCGTGGATGCGGATGGCAAGGGACCGTGAGAGACGGCTTTTGAAAAAAAGGCCTATACCCAGCAGTGGGCAGCGGTGGGCTGTTGATGATGATGATGACATTTAACGGGTTTAATCATAGAGTGCCTCGTTAGTCTAGCGTCTGATTGGGTGGGTTCGATTCCCACTAGGGGCTGCAGAGTGATTGTGTTGTGTGGAAGTTATTAATTTGATCGCGATTTTTATTAAATAAATAAATAAATAACATTTACATACAGGCCCCACACTAGGATACCCTGTGTCGTGGGAACCAGAAACAATGACATCACAAACATGTAAACATCCAAGACCTGGGGTTTTTTTTTTGTCCCCAGGCGGGATTCGAACCCGGGACCTCTCGCATGGTATGCAGATGCACTACCGCTACCGCCACGAGGTGAATTCCCGACATTTCGGTAGTTCTGACGTCGCAATTGCCGTGGTCACGGTTACGGCTTAGCTATTTAAATCACCGCAAAAGGTTTTTTTGCTTTGTCTCCATCGAATCACTTTTGTATAATTTTATTTTTATACGGACAAAAAACATAAACTCACGCCTCCATCGCCTGCACTGTAGGAGTAAGCAACTGGCTACGATTTAAATCCGCCGTTATGTACATTAAGTTAAGTATTGAATAAATAAATACTAACAAATCTCTTTTGGTTCATCAAAATTCAATAATCACTGCGCTTGCCGGTTTATTTTTGTTTATTTTGAAATTCGTGCATTTTCGTAAGCCTTAGCTGATCCATTACGGTGAATAATTAAAGCACTATGCTTGACGTAGTGTTGATTTCCCTTGCGACTCATAATAACGATTCAATGTTTTATGAAATCATCAAACATTCAGTTCAATGTTGCATAAAGTATGGGAAATACCACCCGTTTTGGTAACGTGCGCTGATAAAATATTGGCCCGCATTAACTTTCACTGTCAGCTAACAAAAATTATCATAAATGTCACGTGATGCAAAAAGACCTATAATTATCTCACGACAATATCAAAATGGTAGTAAGCATTTTAGGGGTTAATTAGTTGAAACGTGTAGAACGTGCTTGGCTGACCTAAATACTCTTTAGTTATTATTAGTTAGTTCTACGCTAACCTCTAGAGGAGACTTACACATTTTAGTTCCAAAAATTAAGGGATTCCACGAAGAACACTACATAAACTCACCCCTGTAACCCAGAGGGGTAGGCAGTCCCTGCTGCCACTTGCCACGATCCTGACAGATCACTTTCGCTTCCTCAACATTCATTAGTGGTTGCATGTACGCTACTTTTTTAAATTTATTTTTTTAATCATATAGATCTATTTCTTTATAAATCGTTTCTGCAAAGAGTTCCTACCTCAAAAGTACCCGAACCGGCGTGCGTGTATGCATGGACTGTTAGGATCGTGGCAAGTGTTAAACTCTGGTCTCTACCTGCCCCTCCGAGATATAGGCGTGAGTTTATGTAATATATTGTATGTTGCTTTCTCGCAGACGTGTAAATTGCGATTTTCAGGCCCCAAGACTGAGAACGTAAGGCCATGATCTTAAGGAATAAGTAGCATATCGCTAGTAACGGACATTTTTAGACAAAATTCTGTCGAGTCCCAGGTTTTTGATCCTGAACCCTAAAACAATTATTTACATGATTGAATTATTTCCGAATCGCTCGTAGTCCCGGCTGCCGAATCGCTCGTAGTCCCGGCTGCCTGAGTGATCTTAAACGATCACAAGGTTAAGCAACACAGGGCGCGTTCAGTGCATGGATGGGTCGCCGTTTATGCCTAACGCTAGTGGCATTTTTCCGAGCGGTTCCGTGCTTCGCAAGGCACGTTAAGCTGTTGGTGCCGGCTGCCGTCGATAGATGGCAGTCGTTAAGCCAAGTCAGAGGCCTTAGGGCGGCTTGACAACTTCTGACAGTAGACGAGCCACTAGTCTAGAAGCCTCCACCAATCCGGACTTGGCCCCCGTGGTGGAGTATGGCCTATACCTTCCTCAGGGAAGAGACCCGTGCCCCTCGGTGGGGACATAATGGGTTGATGATGATGATTATTTCCGAGATACTTTTTTAAAGATCTGTAAAACAAGATATTGTGTTTTTTTTTTCATTAGTGTCGCGGCGCTACTGGATCTCTTGGAGTCCTTTAAGTAGTTTATAAAAACCAGTCAAGTACATGTCGGGCCACGCGCCGCGGACGGACGGATAGACAGACAGACGGACGGATATGGCGAAACTATAAAGGTACCTTGTCCACTACGGAACCCTAGAAATTAGTAAGCAGAGGCAAGGATAATAGAGACGAAAAATTTGGTCATACTAGATATTTAATATAATTATCATCTAGTGTCAATTTAGTCGCCCATACTCAATTATTTACGGACGATCTATACAACATCTACTGCTACTCGTGCCTACACTTAAAATAACTCTCAAAGGGTGGGGAATATTTTTAGATAGACTAGGCTATTCCGTCCTATTAGTCGACTTAATGTAGTGTAGATGAATCGAAAAGGGTTTGTCAGGTGCAGGCGTGAGTTGTTGAATGTGTATTGTGTGTAGTCAGCTTGATCTTCAGAAAAAATCTAGTTGATACGTGTAGCTATACACGACCCGAGTGATAACAGTGGTATATAAACGTTTTGTGGTTTTCACCCGCTGGTAGCTGATCGAGGGTTTCCTCACGCTTCTTTGGATTCAACTGGTCTATCTACGCTATCATCACTCTCTCTTAAGATTGAAGTCATTATTAGCTTATCATTTCGGATTCACTTCCTAGAATTTTTCCTGGTCGGAAACTTCAGACAAAATAAAAAATAAAAATTTTAAATGTTTTATTCAAAGTAGCACAGAAACTGCGACTTAATGAAGGTTACCAGTTAAACTAGGTCTTCTACTCCAAACTTAGTGTTTTCATAATAGTTTATTTAACTATTCTAAAACATAATTATTCTTTTAATGTATTCTATTTTCCGGTGTGTACAATAAAGTGTTCTAATCTAATCTAAAACCTAGAAATCATGTATTGAACTGGCTTTAATACCAGACAGCCCTTTTGGCACAAAGTGTGCTTTACACAAGTGAATACGGAATTAAGTTAATAGTGTGTAGTGCTTACGAAAGTTTGAAGGAGTAATTTTTGGACTCGTACCATAAATGCAACACTTACTAGGGTTAACCGCATAGCCCTCGTCCACGACATGCATTGACAGCTGGAGGAACACCAGCATCAATGCTGACATCTGAAACAAAACATATTCGTCAAATTCAGTAAACTCTGCATCAATATTGAATGACTAACCTCCAATTCTCGTCTATCTCGTCTCGTTCTCTTTAATTCTACTGTAGCCTCAGACCATATTGATGGAAGCTGATACCTACATATATATTGCAGACCCAGACTGGCTCTGGAGCTTAGATACCAGCTGTAACTTTCATTCTGAAACCTAATCTACATGACAATACTTATGTACTTTTAAATTTAAGAAAAATTGTGTGAAAGGTTTCTTTCTGCCAAATACAAAAATAACTTCATGTGTTTATATATACGACGGAATCTTGCTTATAAATCGTTCCAGCCAAGTACAGTTAATACCGCCTCTTTTCCGACTTTCTCATCATCATCATCATCAGCCATTTGACGCCCACTGCAGGACACAGACCTGACTCATGGGTTTCCTAACCATGAAGGGTTATGCCATAATCGCCACGCTTGGCAGGCCGATTGGCGATCGCAGTATGCAGTATGATCGCAGCCGATTGGAATCTCAGGAAAACGCTGCTACCCGTCTCCTGGTAATTGATTTCCTTAGTCGCCTTCTACGACATCCACGGAAGGAAATGGAGTGACGCTATTCTTAATTCGACGTCACACGGACTTTCTCGTGTTGTAATGTTATTATGGAAAGCAGGCAAAGTAAATAGGTCGCTTATTACAGTGCCCCGACCGCAAAGAAGTCACGGGTAAAACCTAGCCAATACATAAAAGCGGTCCGTTTAAAAGGGTACAGAGGAAACGCCTCGGCATTATACAGGGGCGATTACTTTCCGAGGCAGCCATGCGCTCGTGTGACATACTGTAAGCCCCAGAATGAAAAATAACCCTTTAGTCCTCTGCGCATGGTGCATCCACTAAATTGCATTAAAATTCCACTTTGCGTCCGACAAAGCGAGTGTTAAATGAAAAATTAAATTTATTACGCAACTTCGAGGTTCAGAGGACGCTTGGAAGTAAAAAAGTGGTAGTCTTGTGGTTCGGTTGATTTAAGTGCAATAAAAGTTAATACAAACGCACAAGAACGCAAAAGAGCAGTGGTAGCCTAGTAGGTAGAACATTGGACTCGGAAGAGAGAGACCCAGGTTCGATTCCCACCGCGGACATATTCCTATGATTTAGTTTTCTAAGTCATGTACATTTGTGAAATTATAGTAGCAATACCACTCGCTAACTGTGAAGGAAAACATCGTGAGGAAACCTGAGTATCAGAGCTATTCACATTTCTCAGCGCTTGAAATCGCCAATCCGCGGTGGGCACGCATGGTGATTAAGAGTATAGACTCTCTCTGAGAGAAGGCCTGTGCCCTACAGTGGGACGTATAGAGGCTGCTTATGATGATGATGACAAACGCACATACAGTAGCTATTAGTATAAGATCGGTTAGACTTAAAATTACAATACAGATAGGGTAACGCAGATGTCATGATATATGTGTAGCAGCTGTTACACTTTGAACAAGGGTCTTGTCGCATGATAGCACATACATTTCGACATATTATGCCCATTGTGCTTCAGGCGGTGGTTATGGATAACGACGCTCGACTCAGGGAGGGTAGTATGATTGTTCAGAATGATTGTTCTTAAAATGTGTTTTTTATTTTTTCCACAAATAAGTTTCATTCACAAATGACTTGCAACTGTATTACCCGCACTTAACCCTGAACGATTCCAATCGTCTGACAAATTGCATACTAAATTGCTATCGCAAACGTCAGGATTCCAACAAGATTTGGTGCGCATTACTGGGCTATTCATTTTGAAGTGACCGTGACGTGCGCACGCGCCGGCCATTGTCCGAGACCGGCGGCGGTCAGACCAGTAGCGGCCGTAATTTGATCTTATGATTTTAATATGTTTTTTTGTGTTGGTTTCGTATGTATAGATACCTAGAGTTGGGCGTCACTTTATAAAAACACAGCCTAAATATAAACTAGCTGTACTCGCGTTTTCATTTATTTAAGATTAATGTATCGGATGTGTTAATTCAGGACATAAACAATGACATCGGCGTAGGCGACCATGGAATGCATCCGGATAGGTGGGCGAGAATCACCATCGAGTGGGTACTACAAAGTGCTCCTTTTAGGGTCCAAAACATTAGAATAAAAGACATGCTCTATCAGTGTGCCAAACTTTCTACCATTTATGCTGGTGCTTCACTTAGCTATCCTTATTCGCGTATTTGCCACTGCTTTTGCAATAGCAGTGCTAAAGATTGATCAGCAAAATAATGATATTTTTCGAACAGAAAAACAGGAGTGGCGAAGAGATTTATTCCTAATAGACTGACAAACATCCAAACATTCAATATTGGAATGGAATATTAAGCTTTATTTGAGAATAAAGTTTCCCCTTTCAACGAGAAAGAAGAAGCTTGAATCACTGCTTTGATAAGAAAATCTCTAACCTCTACCATACAAAACCCTACTCATTGTTCCAAGATGCAAATGATAAAATGGTTTTATCATGGCTTAAATGGCACAACTTAAACAATAAAAACATTTATCAAAACCAACCGCAATTAAGGCCTTCAGATAAAACGGGCGGCCATCGCCCCGTTGCCTGCGGGCCCTATTTATTATTTAGTGTGGGACAATAAGAAACTTGGTCGCTCCGGTCACAAAACAACAACAAATTAAAGGACTGATCAATCAGATCGAGTATATTAGAATCGCATGAACAAGAACCTATTTATGCGCAACAAATCCTAAGAGTTCCAATCGTCTAATGTCAAAGTCAATCCGGATTGAGAATAGCGTCACTCCATTTCCTTCCGTGGATGTCATAGAAGGCGACTAAGAAAATAAATTACCAGGAGACGGGCAGCAGCGTCTTCCTGAGATTCCAACCGCATACTGCCATGGTTATGAAAACCACAAAGGAGGCCTATGTCCTACAGTGGGCGTTAAATGGCTGATGATGAATGTCAAATCACCTACCAACGACTTTTTGCTTAGCTGCTATATTACGCGCTTCAAATCCTGTGCAATTCCAATCGTCTAACTGTCAAATTGTACATTAATTGCTATCATAAAGCAGGATTCCGACTCGATGGCGATTCTTGGCGATGGCCCACCTATCTGAATGCATTCGATATCTGGTCGCCTACGTCGATGTCATTGTTTATGTTAAGCAAACAGTATTGAGTTTAATGATACAATCCTTCTGAATTTAGTGCGCGTTATATAGGGACTGATGAGTTTTTCCGAGGGGGCAAAAGGTTCTCGAGTGGAAACCATGAACCGGTAAATGCAGTGTGGGACGCCCGCCAGCCAGCTCAGAGGCTAATCTGAATCCTGACGTTTGCGGTAGCAATTAGTATGGAATTTGACAGTTAGACGATTGGAATTGGAATTTGAAGCGCGTAATATAGCAGCTGAGCAAAACGTCGTTGGTAGGTGATTGATCGATTGTATACCCAACTCATTTCAGGAGCTTCAGCGCAGACATGAAGATTTGACGTTGCGTATGTGGTTACGCTTTTGCAAGGGACAAAATACTTAGGCCTCTCTAGAGGTTTATTACATGCAGTAAACTAATTCAGAACAATTCTTTTCCTAATAACCATACACAGAGCGAATGCGCTTAAAGAAATGGCTGCTTATGACATGAAAGAACAAGCTGTTCTTCTGTTTTACACATTCCAGCCATTATAGTTGCGAGCAGATGAGCTGTAACTAATTACAGTTATTAATCAAGTAGTAACAATTTGGGAACAAACATTAATTGCTGGGGGTATAGATTTGGGGGCATCCTGGGTTGTTATTTAGATGCGTCTACGTCCCTTCTTAACTCTGAAGGTAAGAGAGAAGTTTCAGGCCCAGTACTTTACATCTTACCCTCTGATGAAGTAACCGGCCAAGAACAAAATGTAATAAACACCTAGACTGAGGCCAATGTACGGCGGCCTCCCGGAGAATCGAACCATCGACCTCTGTAACGGCAATCAAACATCATACCGTTAAAACTACCAACGAGGTAGTCAGATCAAGAGGTAGCAGATGATATAAAAACAGCCAAGTGCGAGTTGGATTCGTGCACAAATTATTACACAACATTTAAATATTTCGAGCGTCTACCTGTTGCCGTTATTAATATCGAGCAAAAAACGGCAAAAATATCAGGTACGTTGTATGGGAGCCCCCTTAAATATTTATTTTATTCTGTTTTTAGTTTTTGCTGTTATAGCGGCAACAGAAATACATCATCTGTGAAAATTGCAACTGTCTAACTATCACGGTTCATGAGATACAGCCTGGTGACAGACGGACGGATGGACGGACGGACAGACGGACAGACAGATAGACAGTCAGACGGACAGTGAATTCTTAGTAATGCGGTCCCGTTTAGCACCTTTCAGGTACGAAAACCCTAAAAAGAGAACTTTGTTTTCTCTAATCTCTTGCAGCTGCGTAGCGCACCACACTGTTTTTTTGAACTAACAAACTCTAAATGGGCACCTTTTAAGCCAATAAATATTTAGTTTTATATGCGCTTCAAAAAGAAATAATTAAATTAAAACCCCCAGTAAATATTTCAGGGGGGCTCCCATACAAGAAACATGACTTTATGCTGTTTTTTCTCGATCTTTGTGTGTAATGCTGTAGAGATAATGGTACGGAGTCCAACTCGCACTTGGCCGGTTTATTATGCTAATAGGGTTTTTAGTAATGTCTACGAAGACTAGTTGCCTAGAGAAACCAAGTATAAAACCAAGTCGATATGTTGTTCCGTTATTGCGTATAAAATAACAGTTCATCAAAGATACTTCCTGAAGAGACAGAGACTGTTGATAAAATTATAAATTATTATTATTAATGAATTCATAATTTTAATTTTGGGATAATTTAATGTTGATGAAGTGAAAGAGGTTTATCAGGAAGTGGCAAACTCTGGTCTCTACCTACGCCTTTGGGACACAGACCGTAGTTTAATGTTTGTATGGGAATATCCCAGAGTCATCAGTCGCTCCTGAGCAGACGGGTCTCGTGGCTTAAGCAATTCGTGCACTTTTCTTGTTGAAATCACGGGTGCAACAAAAATGTCATAGTGACGGCTATCGATTGTAAGGAATAATAATGCAGTCTTTATACGTCCCCTTATAGGGTACACAGGCTTTCTCTCGGAGAGAGAGAGTATAGGCGGAAAGGATGAGTATAATAAAAATTTCATCTCTTTATGATTTCAAACTCGGGTTTGAACGTTCGAAGATCCGTTTCGCATAACAATTGAATGCACAACTAAGTTGCCCGGCGTCGACCATAGCTGGCTATGTTCCTCAAATTTAGTCAGCATAGTTTACACTCTCATCTCAGGTAGAGACCAAAGTGAACGAACCAATACGAACGTTTAGTGTGCCAATTAGAATTGGTTGATCACCCTTTTCAGTATACCGTGATTGGCTCACTGAACCGTTCGTTTCCATTTGTTCGCTTGTATTTTGTGAGAAGCATATTTTATTTTGATTCCAAAGTGGTATCTCACGTAGATACCGAGTCGGCTCATAAATAAAAGGTCCGGCACTGGGCACATCTTGATTACGATATTGTTGAGTGGCACAAAATAATATTATTGTTGGGTAATCTGAAATGGTCCTTAGTGTTGTTATCATTTACAATGGAAATGTTTTATTATGATTACTTGAAATGTTTTAAATTTAACAAATGCCATGCTACAAGATAACTTTTGATTTCATATCTTCAGTCAAAGTCTCTCGACTTTGATTTATTTTTATTTTCCTAAAATACCAAACATTCTTCGGCGTTTTATAAATCCAAAATCTAAAAATAAACGGCAATTCCAATTTTGGAATAAAGTCTTAGCTGCGACTTTTCTTGATTGTCTTTTGGCACTAATCATTTAAATTTTACATGTAAAATATGTAACAATTGTGCCAAAAAAATTCTATACTCAATGAAAAAGATATGACCATTTGCTCTAGCAGTTCGGTGATAACGATATTTGTTATTGGTTTGGATAAAAATTATTAACAGTGAGCTGGTCAAATACGCCGAAGAGCCCATGGCCGGTGGGGTGTAAAGGTTCTCGAGTGGACACCACGATTTGAAACAGGCAGCGTAGGACGCCCACCAGCTCGCTGCACCGACGATCTGAGGCATATTGCTAGCAGCGACTGGATGAGGATAGCCGAGGACAGAGGGAAGTTGTGTGCCTTGGGGAGGCCTATGTCCAGCAGTGGACGAGTACGGGTTGATTGATTGATTGATAAAAAATATTTGAACCGGTTTGAATTAGTTTTCATCCAACCAAATCACAGTTTCAATTTTATTTTAATTTCCGTCACACGTGTATAATATACAAGTGTACACATATGTAACAAATAACAAAGGAATATGTCGGTATGTAAATTCCAAAAACATGAGCATGTTCGAATGAACGAACCAATTTAAATGCGACATTTTTCCACAATCCATCAGTACGCGGTTAATTTCCTGTCAGCTTATAAATGTGGAACAAAACAAGTGGGATTCAGGAAACGGAACGAAACAGAAAGGTTGTCATATTAGACTAAACCCATGTTTTACTATTTCTTCATGTTAAACATAACATAAACTAACACATGTATCCCGGACGGATAGGCTGAGACCAGGGTCTGCCACTTGCCACAATCCTAAGAGATATCTTTCGCTTCAGCAACATTCATTAGTCGTTGCATGCACTTATTAACCAGCGCCAAAGCCCTGCTTTGGCATCATGCTGAGACTGGTCTATTTTTGACAACTTTGTAAGTCTTAGTTTTATGTAGGTACTTACACGTATTCTTTGTAAGGTTATTAACTCTTTGTAATGTTGTCAAATAAAGTTTATTCTTATTCTTATTAATTTTGCCCATTGCTACAATTTTAATCTAATGTTGCAAATACAGTATTAACTCTAAATTGCAGTTTGTGATTTCCAACAACTTTTGTTCTATAAATTTACAGTCAAGTTTATATTTAATAATAACTGGAAGCAAATGTAATAATGAATGACACAAACAGTCTCCACAAAAATATACCTTTGGGTAGCCGTTTAAACCGTTTTTGAAGAAAAAATCGAGCAAACAAGAATTTTACTTTAGGTACATATGGCAAGCCCGGAGGCCAACTTTGAGCGGCAAGCGTTTTATTTTGCAGTTTATTCTAGCTAGACTGAGTTAGTTCTAAACAAACTAGTTGAAAGGACATGCGAGACTCAGAAAGTTCAGTTCAGTTTCAGTTTTACCGAGTTCGTATTGGTTGATCATGTTAAGTGATAGACCATTCTTAGTGTTTGCTTATAACTGGTTATCAATTTCGTCATAAGACGCTGCACGGAGGTCGAAGACATTGGCGATATAAAGTAGATATAGGCCAGATACCCTGATGAGGAGCGAAGAAGGCATTTGGACGAGGTCAGGGGGTAGACCAGCAATCCAATGCATTATCAGACGATTGCGTGGAATTGGCGGAAGGTCCGTGGATACAGACGGCAAGTACAGTCTGTATCCAAGGAACCTTGACAAAAGGCATATGGAGAAATACCAAATTCAGCAGTAGGCAGAGGTGGGCTATTGATGATGATCACTTGGAGATAAGGGCAACACAAACATGGAAAAGAAACAAACACATAAATATTTTTTCCTTATAGCAGGTGTGAAAAGCAGTATGTGTCACTCGGTAGCAAAATTATTTCCGTCTTGGGCGTAAACACTTGAATCCCTCGCTATGCTCAAGATTCTACTTTAGAATCCCTCGCTACGCTCGGGATTCTATTGTAGAATCTTTCGCTTCACTCAGGATTCAATATACCGCCCTCGCCGTAAATATATCATTTTGCTCCCTTGAGACACAATCTACAATTTCTCGGTATCGATTATTCACTCGAATCGGAATCGAGACAATTTATATTAGAATTTATGAAGATTTTATTTTAAATATCGAACTATTTGTTTCGCAGTCACATCGTATGTTAATTGAAATCGATTTAAAAATCAAACTGGCCAGCACGATTTGACGCGCTTGCGTGCCATAAAATCGTGAAGAGTAAAAAAGTCAATCGACTAGCTAGGCGCGAAAGTATAGTAGTTTATGTGACTGTCACATAATGAGGGTTATTAAAACACGAGCGAGATTTTAAAAAACGAGCCTTGGCGAGTTTTTTAATAGCATTCGCGAGTGTTTTAATACCAAGTTATGTGCAGTCTCATACACTACTTTATCTACACTCATAATGAAATTTTTGAAACAAAATGGCGCAATTTCGACAAAAGTATCTTGACATTCAATCGTCTGCACTCAGTTTTGCGCGCGCAATTTTAGGTATTTTTAGTTGCACTTTTGGTACCACGAAAATGAAATTAGGTTTTTTATAGAGTCAACTTTTGACATTAAAAAAAACTTAAGTTTTGTTCCGTGATCACAGCTACACTTTAAAAAAAATAACTGTAACATAAAGTGAAAAATCTGACCTTTAATGAAACTTTTCACACCTCCTGCTCGACAATGCCTTATTACGTACCGTCAAATATCATCGTAAAGCATGGCCTTGTCTCTCGAGGGCAATAATAATGAAGAATTTCCCTAGGGAATAAAGTGATTTGAATTTAGAATGTCAAAATTCGCATGAAAACTATGGAGAAGCCCCGCATTGCAATTCGAAATTCGAATTGTTGTTCGAAACTCACCTCTTTTTTTTCTTTTTTTTCTGAAATACTGTGTCCTGTGACCGCGCGAAACACCAACAAAAAAAAGAAAAAAAGGCGCGAATTGCAAATACGAATTTAAAAGTTATATTCAATTTAAGTTGCTAAGCCGTAAAAGAGTGTGGACTTTATATTTAATTTCAGGTTTTAATACATATTTTCAACTTATGCAGCCCTGTCTTTTTATTGTCTCCCAGATGGTGTGAAAAGTAGAGTATTCACCTCTGGAATAAAACATGTCTTAGTCTCGGGCGGTATGAACCCCTCGCTTCACTCAGGACTCTACATAACTCCCTCGCTTCGCTCAGGAGTTAAAATTTAACTCCCTCGCTGCGCTCGCGAGTTAACTCGGAGTCCTTCGCTCCGCTCAGGGTTCAATATGCCGCCCATGACATAATACATGGTTTTATTCCCTTAGTACATAATCTACTATTATGTTACACTTTTTTTTTAATTTTCTTTAAAGTTATGTATTGTTTAAAACCTGTCAATATGTGTTTACCTTTGAATTCTTAATTTGAAGATTATGATATGAGTGTAGATAAAAAAAAATTCCTGCAGTGGGCGCCATATGGCTGCTTTCTTGTTTTTTTACTTACCTCACAATCGATATGTAAAGCAGAGTGTTTACCTCGGGTGTAAGCATCAATTGCATACTCGGGCTAATTAGCGCCCTCGCTGCGCTCGGGCGCTAAAAACCTCGTATGCAATTGGTGTCATACAGCCCTTGGTTAACAATCTACTATTAATCTAGATTCATTCACTTGTAATAACGTAAGCTTGTTTGTTGTATTTAAATGCCTGCCAGGAATGTACCTCTTGCGCATCCAAAAACTTCTAATATAAAAACTTCTCTACCTCTTGTACGGACTTCTGAATCATAACATTCTATACGCACGTGGCGAAGTATGCAGCGAAAGTGTGCTTTAAATTCAGCACAGCTGCTCTGTGGATATTTTAGTTTTAATCTAAACTCGGTGCGGCATACTTTTTAACAGATCTGCGGAAGAAGACTTAGCTACGAGTATATTTGGGGGATAAGGAAAACTTCGCTGCTTGCTGATACAAAAAGCATTACATGAATGCGGCATATTTTGAGAATAGGACCCTGAAATGAGTAATAAAATCTTTAATTCAATCAATCAGCTTACAACTGTTTATTGCTTGAGTTAGGCCTTCCTCTATGCAAGCGATTTATTTCTGTAGGTACTCGTTCATTCTCATCCAGATTCATTCTCAAGCAGTTTGCTGGTAGCAGCAATCTGCTTCCGATCGTCGTTGGGCGTCCATTAACATTGTATCATTATATCATTAGATGTCTGATAGGTAGTGCTCAGAAAATTGTAACGCTTTGGTATAATATTACATTTATGTTGCAATATTTGTGTAAATAAAATAAATTCTAAATTAATTCATCATTACTGAAGTTTCATTCGTAGTAAATCACAATTCGAAACAAAATATCAAGGTTGTATAAATCTTAATAGTGATAAATGGTCGGAATCACAAGAAAAACAGGAAAAAATCGGAAATGGACACCCTAAAACATTCGGGGAAAACGAATTAAAAGTTCTTGATAGAGTGCAGTAGGGACAGTAAAAAAACTAAAAACGCAATATACACCATATTGCTTTTTTAGTTTTATCTCTTAATTCTGCGCTTGCCAATAAGTTGAACTATCTAAAATGCCTTTTAATTTAGCGCTGTCTTTGACATTTGTTTTTAATTACACTTTGCCAAGCCCAATCTCTAGTATTACGGAAAAACAGCTGAGTCCAAACTAAAACTTTATTTTATTCCATTTATTCTTTTTTGAAAGTTAGACAATATCTACATAATCTAGTTTATTCAACTACACCGCTTAGAAAACATAATTATTACTCTTTTTTTCTGTATCAAACATACCCAAACAGTTCGACAGAAACCCGTTAGACTAACGAAGATGAAAAGAAAACATAAAGGTAAATTGATAAAGCGCATAGGATCTACAAAATAGAATAAATACCGAATAAACGTAAGGCCAGGGCGCAAAAAGGATGATTTTTTACTAAAAAACTCAAAAAAATTTGGTGTCTTTTTTATGTAGCCCATATACGTCCCACTGCAGGGCAGGGATTATTTTAACTGCCTCTGAAGAGCGTTTTAGAGGAATCATGCTTTTATTAGGGTTCCGTACCCAAAAGGTTAGGGACCCTATTACTAAGACTCCGCTGTCCGTCCGTCCGTCTGTCACCAGGCTGTGTCTCGTGAACCGTGATAGTTAGACAGATGAAATTTTCACAGATCATGTATTTTACAGATTGCCGCTATAACGACAAACAGAATAAAACAAATATTTAAGGGGGGCCACCATACAAAAAATGTGATTTTTTGCCGTTTTTGCTCAATATTAATTACGGCAACAGGTAGACGCTTGAAATATTCAAATATTGTATAGATAATGGTACGGAAACCATCATGCGCGAGTCCGACTCGCACTTGGCCAGTTTTAAATATTACCGTCTCATCATTATCATTCAGCCACAAGAAGTCCACTGCTGAACATAGGCTTCCTCCATGGATTTCCAAAAAGACCGGTTGAAAGCGGCTTACATCCAGCGTCTTCCTGCCACTTGGATGAGGTCATCTGCCCATCTTGTGGCTGGTCATCCTACACTGTGCTTGCTGATATGTGGTCTCCATTCGAGAACTTTACGGCCCCGTCGGCCATCAGTTCTGCGTGCTACCGTATTACCGTCTATGTGTAGTTTATTGGTTCTTCACATAATCTACCTTGATGAAACTGACAATACTGAAGTTATTAGATTTTGACGTCTATAAAGATATACAATGAGTGTCTGAGGTGTTCACATACCTAAGCGCTTAAAGTTGCCAATCCGCAGTGGGCCCGCGTATTCATTAAGCCAATACTCTCTCTTTGAGAGAAGGCCTATCACTAGTGATCATCATCAGCCACTCGACGCCCACTGCAAGACACAGGCCTCCCTCAAGGAATTCCTAACCATGAAGGGCTTTGCCATAATCGCCACGCTTGGCAGGCGGGTTGGCGATCGCATTATGCGGTTGGCATCTCAGGAAGACGCTGCTGCCCGCCTCCTGGTAACGTATTTCCTTTGTCGCCTTCTACGACATCCACGGAGGGAAATGGAGTGACGCTATTCTTAATCCGGCGCCACACGGCACTAGTGATGTTCGAACATAATCATTGTTCAGTGGCCTTTGTTAAATGCGGGCGTGCGTAATGCACTGACGTAGAACCAATGTGAAGAAGACAACTGACATAATAATTAAGAGATGATACATAGTATATTTGGTAACATAAAGAAGTTAATATAAAGTTTATTTCACAATCCAACTCTCTTAGGTATATTGTAGTTTAGTATAATGCCCGGCACATAACTTGACCAAAAATTTGCGTAGGGATGAGTCTTCTTCTTCTTCTTAGCGTGTCGACGGCAAAACAAATTTTACTAAAGTCTTTATTAAACAGCTGCGTCCCAGAACTTTGCGGCCCTGACTGCGTTATCGCTTGCAATCATTAAAGATAAGTTTGCGATGGACACTTACGAGCAAAATACTTTTTAATTTTACTTGTTAATTTGACTAAACTAAGTGCGAAGAAATTTAAGACAGATCCTGCGCTCCGAACTTATGAGACCTTAAATACGTCCATGTATAGTCAAATTAATTTGTCAAGATATTTGCCAAATATAGTACCTATATTGGTTTGTTGTTCTATGAGTTATATATAATAACAAGTGGCTTGATATCCATAGCAGGCTAGAAACTTGTGTTATGAATGACAAATAAAAGTTTGAAGCGACGCGACCGGCGTGAACCTACTGTATTGTCTTATTTAATGGCAAATTGTACGCATAAAGAAGAACGAGTAATTCTGTTTTCACAAAGTATGTATTTTCTTTTCGCAATTCCGAAGAAAGCTCGTGATTAAGTTTACTCGGAGCCATTTTGAGCAAAAGAATTTGACAGTGCATTTACCTACGTTACGTAATTGTAGGATTGGATGAAATTATAGATACATTTTACAACATCACAGGGTGTTCCTGTGAACCTGGCGCCTGACCCGAAAGCTACGCATACTAGGCGCCGAAAGAAACTAATCTACCCATAATATTTTAAATGGAAGAAAATATTTTCGAAAATAGAATATATAAAAATCTCGTGTCACAGATTTTCAAGTTGGGAATGGAGAACATAAATACATACATAAACTCACGCCTGTATCCCAGAGGGGTAGGCAGAGCTGGGACTGCCACTTGCCACAATCCTGGCAGATCACTTTCGCTTCCTCAACATTCATTAGTCGTTGTATGCACGCACGTCGGTTTCGGGTACTTTTTATCTTGCCCTTTGCTAATACGGTATGTTTTAGCAAACTACTCTACCCATAATATTTTAAATGGAAGAAAATATTTTTTAACATAGAATATATAAAAATCTCGTATCACAGATTTTCAAGTTGGGAATGGAGAACATAAACACATATAAACTCACGCCTGTATCCCAGAGGGCTAGGCAGAGCAGAGACTGCCACTTGCCACGATCCTGGCAGATCACTTTCGCTTCCTCAACATTCATTAGTCGTTGTATGCACGGTACTTTTTATCTTGCCCTTTGCTAATACATCCCCTATTTGGTTAAATTAACGAACTCATCCGAAACGGCTTCACCGATTTTTATGACTTTTTTGTGTATATTTGGTAGTTCTGAGAATAGGTCGTAGGCTAATTAATATGTCAAAACAACGTTTGCCGATTCAGCTAGTTAAAATATTAAAATGTTCACATGCGATAGACGCTTAACTTTTAGTTATAATGGCACAAAGTTTTGTGTTTTGTGCACTCAGATTTTGAATTGTTTTTTTTTTTGGGTTCTGGAGTCCGACAAGGAACCCTTAAGGCCTGCGCAGATGATGGACTTTTGTCTCCTTGGGACAATGGTCCAAATGTCCACCGAGTACTTGTCACGGACTCAACGCATACGGTGTGCGGTCATTTTTGTCACCCGGATACGTACGTCACTATCGAGCGCTCAATGCAGGCTAAAGTTCGTCGTGTGCGTTGTTGCGATTAGTTGCGCTTTAGTTATATTTTTTTCGGGACTCCCCCATACTTTTGTCCAGTTCAGTTTCTCGGTGTCCTCGGTAATTTGGGGGACTTTTTGTGCGGGGTACTTTTAGTCCTTTGTGTGCGTTATTCGATACAATTTATAAGAGATCTATATCGATGGGCAAAATGTATCCGAGGGACAGTAACTCGTCTCCTGGCTAAACGGTTGAAGAAACGGGAAAAAAATAGGGTAGTAGCACATATAATGAACTTAAAAGGAAAAGTATCACGGCTAAGTAGGCTTTACTGGTTAACGAGTAATAGGCAAACAACTTATATTAGTAACTTATACAAGTAAAGTAAATCCATTGAAAATTACTTCGATGAAGTTGTTAGTTCTGTAAAGCACATAAAACAACTTCCTTTCTACGGAATCCTACATTGCGCATGGCCCAATACGCACTTGGCCGGTCTTTAGATTTCGAACTACACGTTACTATAGAGAATATCCAAAAAAAATATGGCGAGTGCGGAATTTCTTCAGGTTTATTTGTTTTTGCTCTCTCGTTAAAACGATAATACATGAAAGTGTCAAACTTTGTGTGATTCTAGTGCATTCCTTATTAGATATTGATAGATAGATAGAATAAAAATAAATCAATAAAAAATAAAAACTGGCCAAGTCAGATTTGCGTTAAAGGTTCCAAAATTAATAATTTTTATTATTTGTTTATTATTTATTTACAACTTATTTTTTCTAACAAAATACTCGTACATATTATGTACAAAACACGAGCAGTAGAATGTAGGCCTCACATTCGGTCGGTCGTTGGTTCGAATCCCGGCATGTACCAAAGACTTTGTTTTCTAAGTTACGTACATTTGTGAAGTTGAAGTAGCAATACTACTCGCTGAGAGTGAAGGAAAACATCGTGAGGAACCCTACTGCCTGAGGTATTTACATACCTCAGCGCTTGTTACGTAAAATGACCCAACTATGAAGCTAAGTGCGGAAATCTCAGGACTAACTAGAACTATGTACTAAACCCTTGGTGGGCGAGTCTCACCCGTACTTAGCCGGGTTTTTTTTAATAACAATTAGGTACCACGATTACCAATAAACGTAATATGTTAACTATCTTGGACACGCCAAAGCCACTTGCGCAATTTTTAAACCACTCATTTTGGTGAACAAAATGCAGACAAAACCATAGAGCAACACTACGTGAGGCGAAGGTAAATCTAGGTTGCAAAAGACAAATCTAGGTTTTCCAACAATAATAACGTCTTTTCATCACTGAAATTGCACAACAAGTGGTATTTCCACACAATGCTCCCGGTAGAATAACATGGCAGTGATGAACAACAAAAGAACTTCAATGTTTGTGGAAACGACTCAAAAAATACTATATATAGCCTGGTACGGGCACAAAGTTGACTTGTCATATAAATTGACTAGGGGTTTCATTGTATACAGGATTATTTTTAAAACGTGCAGTGGCCATTGTCCTAGCGAAAAATAGGCAAAGCGAAAAAATAAAACAATTTGAGATTACTAAATCGGAAGTACGTCACGTACGGAAGTAAATCATCAAAACAAACAAAACTAAAAAGAATTCTAACCTGTGCAAACTTAGATCACAGATCACCGAGATGGCAACATCTTGGTATTTTTGTGAAGCGAACGTTAGAAGGTCGAATGATAGTCACACAATTATTCAGAAAAATACCAAAACTCAGTGCACTTTATTAATTTACTGATAAAAATACCATAAAAACGCCATGCTTTAAAATGCCATATCATTTGTAACTATTGTCAATATTTAGGACAAGGAAACCCGCCAACTGGAGTTCATATTTTATGACTTTTTCTCAAATATATCCCTAGAAACGTGCCTACAAACATACACATAACATAAAATAACGCCTGTATTCCAGAGGGGTAGGCAGAGACCAGGAACCGCCACTTGCCACGAACCTGACAGATCTCTTTCGCTTCATCAACATTCATTAGTCGTTGAAGAAGAAGAAGAAAAACATTTATTATGCCAACAAGATATATCACAGAAACAAAATAAGCAGATAAGTAACATAATATGCACAAAAACAGAAAGAAAACTAAATACACAACAGATAAAACGAATAAATAAAACAGGACCATAGATGTATACTGTGGCATCCACGCACGCCGGTTTCGGGTACCTACTTTTTATCTTGCCCTTTGCAATACATCCCCTATTTGCCCCTGTTTTATATTTCCTTACAAGTGATTTGAATCAATAACAAATGCAAACTGTACAACTTATTGGAATCTTCTGACTGTTATTGATGTCGCAATTGTACAAGATCAACCTCGGCAACAGTATTATATTTTTGCAATAAATCTTTCTTGGCACTACCCCTTGCACTATCCACATAACCTAAAGTCAGCTGGGAGAAAATACTTACTAGTATTAAGCCTCGCCTTTGTACAAATACCTTTTGTGCAATAAAGTATTTTTGAATTGAGTTGAATATATTCTTGTTTACAGAAATATACTGTTCGTCAAACAGTCACGACTGTTTTGCGGCAGAATACGCTCGTGTTTGCTATGTACGGGTATCAAAAGAAATAACTTGGCAAATTGCTGCCTACTTTGGAACACAGTGCCGAATAAAAGTTTCATTAAATTTGGTTATATCACGATGTATTTATTCTATTGCAACTCTGAAACGATGAAGATGACCAAAGACAGAAAAAGTTGCGTGCCTTGAAGGAGGCCTGTGTTCAGCAAAGGACTTGTAACGCTCAGCCCCTTTACCTCTACCCCACTCTGCTCTCTGCTACTTACACTGCTTACACTGATCCCTAAGTCCCCTTTAATACTGCTCCTGCCACTGATGCCCGCTGGTTCCTGAAGAAGAAGTCTCTGCAGCGCTCCATCTATGCCTCCATAGAAAGTCTAAGAAATGGTTCTTCCACAGGAGATTACTAAGTAAAGTATGAGTACCTAGGCTTCCTACCTACTATTTTAGCTCAGTGTAAGTTAAGTGTGTACTATGTAAAGGAGCAAATTATGAGTACCTAAAATCACAGAAAATTCACTTCTTTGGCCAAAATGTGATCGTCTAGATAGCCTAACAGGACCCTTTGTTGTGAAATAGTAACCAGGATCTTTTCAGGGAGTCAGGATTTCCAAAGCAATTAAACAACTAGAAAGAGTTAAAAAATAATCTATTTATTTATCAAGATTTGTAGAAATATTAACATTTGAGATTTAAACAGATTTTAGTGAGCACAGTTTAACACAGATTAGAATATTAACAGTAATTGTTAATCTTAGTTTGGTTTAGTCAATATTTGAGACATATATGGTTTTAGTTTATTTTTGTACATAGTTTTGTATGTAGATTTTACACTCACAATTTTAGTTAGGCTCTGTGCCCGGTTATTGTTTTATTAGATAGATTCAAGTTTTCATTAGTTTTGTTTATTTTGGTTTTATTTTTAATTGGTTGTTTTAGACTCTACCTAACAATTTACTTTATTATGTAAATGACTTCAACTGCTTGCAAATACTACTGCTAAACTGTCTGTTTGCTGGTTTTCTACCACGCCAAACACCAGTTCCTAACAAATGTGCGTGCCATGTTCAAGACCTGACCCACAGTGAGAAAAGAACATGGCAAAGAAACTCACCGTTCGATCAGATATAGACCTATTCCATCAAATTGATCAAATGTTTGAAATTGATGCAAGCAAGTTGATTTACCAAGAACAAATGCAAACACAAATTCTAATCAACCTTGAAACACAAGAATGTAGGTGAAGCCTACACCGAAGTATGGTTCTGTAGACTACAGCAACATTCCAAGATGCAAATCAGACTTTATCACATTTACTGCTGAGACCTGAGAATGATCTAGAGAGCTACCTTGTCCAAATCGATGTAGTCAGATCCAATCCACTGGTATGAATCGTACCACGGCCTGCATTGCTTCAGCCATGATTTGTCCAAGCCATCTCACCAAAACGTTTCTCAAGCTACCTATACCACTTTCACAGCTGAACTACTCAATATTTGCTGCTGTAGCCACATTACCGACACACTGTAGAATACTTTAGTTTGATAATCAGGTTGCTAACTCACCCTAATCCTAATTTAGACCGGCCGGTCAGCCCCGCAAAGAAAAGATGCCCAAGAAAACCACCGCCCGATTCCCGCCAAAGTCCCGAATCCAAGTGCGCGTCTCTTCCTTTCCCCTCGCCCCCACTCCTCGTTACCATCCACCCCTCTTGGATTCCCTTGTCTTTTCAATGAAACCCTTTCAGGAATATTTTACATAATTTTAAATATTTTCTATGTGTAAAATAAGCATTTTGAATTCTTTAATGAAACTGTATTTAATAGTTTTGCTAAATTATGCCTTTCCATAATATTCATTGACTGCATTATTAGGTTTTTGATGGATAACATTATCAGACTTCTACGGGCCCCTCCTTGTTCTATCTACAGATTACCCTTGACTTGACTTTTTCTTTACTTTTTTTCCTGCCGATACATTGGCATAGACAACTTGCATACAGCCAACTTTTATGAATGTGGTTTTGTTCGTTTTGGAACCAATTGAGCAAACGTTGTTAAATTGTTGTAAAAAAAATTAAATAGTTTATTAGTTGAGAAACCAACGTTTTATTTCTTTATTTTGTAATGTGAAAGTAATGGCCATTATTGCCCGAAACAATAAATATTTATTATTATTTATTACAAAAAGGCGCCATCTAGCGAATCTCTAATACTACAGCAAAATTTGTTTAATTTTATTGATTATTGTACAACGCAAAGGATTATTATGTTCCCCTACATTTGTGAATAAGTGGCGGTCGAATTGCAAAGGCAGTGCGGACCGTCACAGCGCCCCCTGAAGTTTTTGCAAGTTAGATACTGAAAGAAACTTCACCTATACTTATTCACAAATGTTTCACGACCGAGATTATAAACACCTTTCCCAGAGTGAAATTTTGAGTGTATTGTGTTTTAAACCATCCAATAAGAAACGGATTCAACAATTGAAAATCCAACTTGCTGACTCATCGGTAATGGACAACATACAATCGCACAAGATGCCTGAATGCCAAGGTCCTACGGGAAAGATGGGTTGTGAATCCACTCCAGTCCTAGTGATCCTCGCATTGTCTGTTCCGAAACATTCCAATTTTTCGAACGTACGAAACCTACAAATACGCCCACATGACATAAAGCACATCCTTAGAGTTTGGAAGTCAATTGTGCATTACAATTCGTCCCTTGTTTAGATTTTCGTTCGCTGAACCAATTGGTTAATGGACGGAGAATGTTAACCATTGGCCAAAGCACTCTCTATAATAGTACTGGTCAAGCTTAAGTTCTTCTGCACAATAATAATTGTTTTATTATTAATTTAAATAAATTAAAAAAACTATGGGTAAGGCGTTATGCCGACCAATCCTATAAGCAGATTCGCACCCATAGTAGTGTCCAGATCAGTTTAGTCTTTCCTCCGTGTGGAGTATAGACCTCACTTTAGTTTCGCCTTGCGAAGAAACGATTGCCATCTGGCCTACCCCTAGCACCAAGTTTCGTCTAAAGCGAGATCTCTGTTAAGTGTTGTGTTTCTGGGATTGAATGCTTATAATCTTATTCTTCCCTTTTGGTTTCTTTTAATTCGCAAAGCCCTTCACTCCAAGTAAAACTCAAATTTTATTCCGCATTTATCCATTCACATCATCCTTCTATAAACCAAATAACAGAAGTACTCTTAAGAAGACAAAATACATTGTCTTCCATCGTCTTTCATTTCAAAATATATGAAACTAATTTTAGGTAGGTATTTAGAAAATTCTTCCTTCTCTTGCAATTCTTCCCTTTCAAACTCCCCCCTCCCCATTTCACGCTGCTAAACGAATCACAAGTCCAGTCCGGGAAGATGATGTCAAAATTGACCTAGATCAGATACTTTATTTAAAACATTTGTTAATAAAATGTTTTAAATTTTCTATATTTAAATTTACTCCATTTACAATTTTACAATACCTATGCTCATAACCCAATTTAATTTAATAAAAATTAACGCTATTTATTTTTATTATAAACTACGAATTTACATTTTTGTAGTAAATTGTGTTCCACTGCTGAGCAAAACATATAATTTTGAAATGATTATATTATTGATGTATTTTGTTAATACATAACATAAACTCACGCCTGTGTCCTGGAGGAAAATAGTTCCTATCCTCTTTAATAAATTCCATTTAAAAATATTACATTTTTATTTTTTTGAAATAAAATATTTCACAGGATACAATTCTCTAAATTAAATTTTAGATTATTTATTTACTTTCGAACTTTAGCACCTGTAATAGCAACTTTGCCATCATCACCATTCAGCCACAAGAAGTCCACTGCTGGACATAGGCCTCCTCCATGGATTTCCAGAAAAGACCCGGTTGGAAGCGGCCTGCACCCAGCGTCTTCCTGCCACTTGGATGAACTTTGTAATCTTTATCAAACAATTTTGTAACTACAATTTTCCCCATCACCTTTAATATTTGAGTAGCCATTTTGTATCTCACTGCTGGACTTAACTTGTTTTACGTGAAATGTTACATTAATTTAATAAAATAATTTAAAATTTAAAAATTTTGTTTCTGAAGACCAGTTTGAATAACGTTGTTTCCCTTCCTCTACTAAATAATTTAACCAAATTTTAATAGCAATAACTTACAGAGTTTATAAGAATTAACCCTGATAAAATTTTCTGACATAGATCTACCTATGGCTGTCTCACATAAAATATTCAAACCATTTAAATTAAGGTTATTGAAAATATTCTTAAAAAATGTATCTTACAACCCAAAATATACACTATAGTATATCTTTTAATTCCACCAAAACTTCCGAAAGGTTGTGCCATTGTAGCAACTTCTACCACAACACATTGTGATAAAATGAAGACTCTCTCTCTGAAGTGATCCCACCCTTTAGTCAAGAATGTCGAAGATAAGATAAAAATATTCTTTATTATACACCAGAGTATCATTACATAAAAAGATGTAAAGGTACAAGTACTATTGGTAATTTAGTTTTTTTTCTTCCTACGAGAATGCCCGCAAGCATACACAGAATCTTTTAGTCAGAATCTACTTTAAATATTATTATTTTTCTCGCCCCCCGAACTGAAATACCCTAAAATCACATAACCGCGTTTTAAACTTTGAATTGTTATGTAAGTTTTATTTACCTCCCTAGTTAGGGTGTCGAGGAAATTTACAAAATGAATTCCTCCCTACCACCACACTAGGTGCTATAATGAAGACTCTCTCTCTGAAATGGTCCTGCCCTTAGTCAATAATGTCGGTTAAGATAAAATAAAAGTATTCTTTATTATACACCAGAGTACATGACATAAAAACATGTAAAGGGACAAAGTACTATTGGTAATTTAGATTTGTTTTCCCTTCCTACGAGTATGCCTCCAAGCACACACAAGATCTTTTACAATGAAATTTAGAAGTTATAAAAATATTATTATTTTTCTCGCCCCCCAAACTGAAATATCCTAAAATCACATAAACTCGTTTTAAGCTTAGCATGGTTACATGGGTTTTATTTACCTCTCTAGTTAGGATGTCTACAGAATTTACTAAATGAGTTCCTCACTATGTGCTATTATGAAGACTCTCTCTCTGAAATGATGCTGCCCTTTATTCGAGAACGTTGCAAAATATTTCGTTTCTCTTACTTGAATGTCTCGACATAACACAAGATATTTTACAACTGAGTAGGTATTTACTTTATTATTTTTTTTTTTTTGTCGCCCCCAAACTAAAATACCCTAAGAACACATTTATGAACTTAACTTTGTTACTGGAATTTTATATTTAGGTTGTCTAGGGAATTTACAAAATAATTAGTGAGCAAAATTTGAGGACCATTTATTAAAGTAATTTATTTTAATTGTGTTTTGAATGTACTATTTACATTTAATTTGTTTTAAAACAATGAGTACAAATGATTTTTTTTTACTACGCCCCCTACCTATATTATATTATACTAGTCTGTTAACCATAAATTAATATTTCATTACCTTTAATCGTTTATTTCGCTTTTAGGTTTTAATTTATTTGTAAAGAGTTTAAAACATTTGAGAATTTGAGTTGATCAAAAATACATGCCTGAGATTCACACACCTTTTTATCGGTAAAGCACAACTGTGCTGATTATTGATACATTCAACCTATTATGATGATGCCATGTTAGACATTACTCAACCTCCTAATAGTATCAATTTCTAGCTTATGTATTATAATTTATTACAGTATGCTGTTTAACATTAGGATATTAAACTTAAATTTTTATTCCTAGTAGATGTTTATTTTATTTGGCTTTTAGGTCTTTGTTTCTTTGAAGAGGGTCCAAGAAATGTAAATTCAATTTAATTTTATACTGAAAATATATCCTTATCTGAGATCAACACACCCTTTTATCAATTAGCGTTGATGATTAATAGCTGTGCTGATTATTGGTACATTCACCCTACTTTGATGTCACGTCTAATCTAAACTCTAGTTAGATTAAATTAGATAATCCTCTTTATTGCACACCATACATACCTAATAAAAGTAACGAATTTCTTAAATGTCAACGCTTGTTACAATCTGCTAATAGTATTCATTACTAGCTAATATGGTATAATCTAGCTTAACAACCAGTTACAGACTTGCAAAAACACTCTGACTGACAGTTGCTATATAACTTACTATCATCACATCATCAACAGAATTTAATCATGTAGACCCATAAGTCTCAATCTATTATTATTGTTAATTCTTTATTGCACAGTGTACAAAAGGTGGACTTAATGCTAATGGCATTTTCTATCAGGCAATCTATCTGTTCTAACACAGCATATCTAAACAGGTCACCTACCAAAATGTAACACCAATTTATTTTATAATTCAGCATTTTGAAATTATTATTATCTTAATATTGATACTAGGAATAAACATAGCCTGTCATATCCACAATTTAGACTTATACATCCTTTATGGAGCTCTGTACCTATACGGTTCTACAATAAAATTCCTCAAAATATATTAAAGTTACCACGGACACGGTTTAAAAAAAAGTTTTAAACATACTCTATGCAAAACTTAGTATGACATTAAAGATTATTTGGGAAGATAAAATGTCTGGTATTTAATTAGTGCTGATAGGGACAATTATGTCTAGTGCAACTAGTTTAAATTTAAGTTGAAACCTCTGTTAATTAAGCTAAGCTCTGTTTAAAAAGGATAATTATTAAATTTCTTTGTTGACCTTTCCTTCACATATCTATTAATGATGAGACCAACAGTTTTGACGTTCATTAAGTAAATCCTTTTTGTTTTTATAGTGAATAAAATTCCTGAATTTGAGTTTAGATAGATAGGTAAATAGAGAACACTATTGCACAACCAGAGAAAGAATTTACTTAGTTACTTAAGGACTTAATTACAAGCAGGCAGCTTAATATAAGGAGAGCTTCTAGATAATGAAGTTACTATTGCCCGTCAGTGTTTAATGAAACTTACATACCTAATTGAAATATTATCAAGTGAGAACTTGATTTATGACAAATCTCTTAGGACCTTATGGATGCAATTGATAGAATGTACCTTCATACGAAATTTAATAAAATTAGATATTCCTTTATTGACTTTTAGCTTTTAGCATCTTTCATGGGGAAAGTTCTTCTATGCTAAGTTACGACAACATTAACTATTTTACTAATTTATTTATTGAGTTGAATGTATTGGAAACGACATTTAGATTGGTGGGTAAAGTTGAGATAAACTACCTGTATATACTCTTGCTTACTGCTTCCTACTATTTGATTGAATGCCTTTGCAAATCTTTTGATTTAGTAAGTACCTACAAGGTTTACAAGATTTATCTGAATTACCTAGTACTTTCTAAAAAGTTTGTGTCAAGTTATAACTTTATCACTGCATCTACTGAACTTATGTAGCTTTGATTCTCTGATTTCATACATACATACTTAAACTTACGCCTATATCCCAGAGGTGAAGGTGGAGACTAGGGAGTGCCACTTGCCATGATCCTGACAGATCACTTTCGCTTCTCTGATTCACTGATTTCCTACGATATTTAATGACTTAGTAACTAATTAAAAAGTTTTGTTAGATTATAATTGAATGTCACTTTTGTACTTCCCTTTGCAGGTTTTCTATGCTACACCTTTCGCAAATTAGAGTTGCAAGAACATGTTACATCATGAAATTTAGTTTTACAGGATACTTAGGTTTTGAACCTTTGAAAGACGATTTACTTTTCTTTGTAACCAAATTCCAAACTCATAAAATTGGACTCACCTTCAAGACTCATAATTTATAGACAGTCCCTCTATCTACATAGGTAATTTAAGATACGCTTACACTATGCAATAACACTAATTTCTGAACGGCGCTAAACTTCTTAAGTTGAGCTGATTATTTCATTTCCCCTTTATATTCGCATTTAAAATTAACCTTCTAAGTGAAATAGATTTTCTCTGACATTGAATTCAACCAATTATTACATTTAACTTAGTTTTGTATTTATTTATTTACTTAATAAAATCAACTCCCTTTTAAAATCCGTAACAAACAAACACACATTTATGTGGGTTGGATATGGAAATTTTCAACAGAATGATAATACAATACACTGTCTACATTAACACCTTGAGACAAGATTGTAATTAACTTAATGGTCCTCTATTATTTTAATTCCCTATACATATTTTAAATCTACAATTCACCATCAGCAATTTAAAAAGAAAATCCGTTAGAGTTGAACCAATTCCCAAACGTCAATGAATTTCTAAGAACACGGTATTGCCATCATTATTATTCTTCCATTGTAATATAACTTCATTAATCCTTGGAAAACCTATACGAAATTCCTTTCAGTGCGTATTTATTATCATTAACTACCAAATAATCTTCTAACACAAAACTAAAGTTAGATTATTTATAGAATTACTTAAATTCACCGTTAATGTTATTGGCTTGAGTCCATTCTTTCCAAAAGTTACATTTGACCAATAAGTGTAATTACACCTAATTTAATACACGGTAACATGCAATTTATGATTAATCACTATTTCAGAAAATGTGTGTTCACCCTCGGCCATTGACAAAGTCACCGGAAATTGACTAGAGGGTTGCCAGATGAGGCGATTTATCGCCATTTGGGCTATCTCGTAACGTGAATTGGCGAAAATTGCAATCAGCGATCAGACGACAATAGGCATGATGACAGTACTGGAAAATCACTAAAATTATGTATTCATTTAACAAAACTTGAATTGTGGATTATTTTTATTAAGACACTTATTTAGCACGCATTTATTTATTAAAAGCGGGATTGATAATTATTTCGATAATTAAAATCTGCAAAAATCCTATGTCCGCCATATTAGTTAAATAGCGAATGAGGTCACTTTCAGGAACACGCGAGAAAACATAGATTAGAACCGAACATATTACTTTAGGTCTGCCGTAGTGAACAAACAGCCGATTCTCTGGTTTTATTTACGATCTTTCTTAGTTATTTGTATTTAATTTAAATCCTGAGTGAAAAAACACGCATCATGGAACAAGGGTTTACTAAAGCAGACAGTGGTGATTTGCCTAAAATAGACGTGTTGATGGTGAGAGAATTTTTAATTGTTCAGTGGAATTTAGGTATTAAATTGCGTTTTACACCACAGATTAATTTTACACTTTTGTACTGTGACGTCACTAGCGAACATTAGCGCGCGTTTCGGTGGGAATTTTAAATCTAAAAAGTAAAATGACAATTTTTATCATTTAACCTTAACTTTACTGTAACCAAAAATATGAAATACATTGTAAATAATGTAGGTTTTGAGACATCATACGACAGTTTTTCCAAATTTGTCATCAAGCCCATTGGCTATGTCGTGACCTTTGGCTACTTGGGAATTCAGTATGTATTTGAAGTTTTATAATGCTCGGCAGATAACTTGAACAAAAATCCGCGTTATCGAGATGAGTGCGATGGATATGTAAGAATAATTGGTTTTCGCTAACTATGAACGAAAACATCGTGAGGAAACCCGAGTGTCCGGAGTTATTCATATACCTCAGCGCTTGGAATTGCCAATCCGCGGTGGCGTGCGCGATGATTAAGCCCATTCTCTCTCCCTGAGAGAAGGCCTGTGGCCTACAGTGGGACGTATTACTTATGCAAATTTGACTAACCATCGGGCGTCCCCCCGCAATTGGGACCCGAAATAGAGCTACCTATTTAGAGATCACTTTATTATACATCAAAATGGAAATTACACACATATTTCTTAACTTAAGAGTACAGATGGCGGCCTTATCACTAACAGTCATCTATTCTAGATAACCTTTGGATGGACTGGACTAATACATTGGAGAAGCGAGTAGATGTACAAACATACAAAAGATAGTTTCAGAACTGTGTGAATTACACATGGCTAAAAAACAGAGTACTTATATGAAGTACAACCATGCGAAATAAAGTAATTTAATGAAGTTATTCGTCGGGCATTACAAGTATTCTAAATTTTGGCGACATTGACCGATCAGCATCTGGCAACACTGATTGACAAAAGAGTTGTTTATTTTACTATTTATTCCACATAACGTCTAATCGGATTCGTAATCTGTTAATTAAAAGCTGAAGAACAGAAACAACAAAGATTGTTGTTGACTATCTAGACCTCGTCCTCATCTCGTTTAAACTGTAACTTCATACTAATTCTAATTAAGTTGGTTTATGATTTTCGAACTAAAACTTTCGTAAACACTACCTACACATCAAAACAAAAACCCAAGTAAGTTTATTACTTTTTGTGGCTACATAATCCCCGCAGACTATTGAAAGGTTTAGTTTAAATAAACATTTTATTTATAATATGTTTTGTTTTTTTAGGTTATAAGTATGTGTGCCAATAGCAATGAGTCTACAACAAGGATTTGAAAGTTCTTCAATGAAACTAAACCAGAGAAGAAAAGGGAACCTAAACTCTTGCTTTGGCAAAAGAACACAAGGAGAAGGACTTCTGTACTATCTACAATGATCACACAAAGATTTTGTATAATTTACAAACAACAAAAGGTTTGTTTTATTGTTTCTCTGTCTTTCTATCTTTACTCTAGAATTTGCATAGTTAATTTGACATCCATATACAATATAAGTTGCCTTCTGATCGAGTTGATCTAGATAGTAGTGTAGTTAAATCATACATACTTAATCCATAAATTGATACCTACATAAAACTCAGTGAGTGCCTTCAACAACTTAAAATGCTAACCACTAGATACTTTTCTTACAATAGGAAAACATTAATACTGCGGCCTAAATCATGAACAGCTCCCGTGAATAAGTTTGATTTATTAACCTATTTTTCAGAATTGACAAGTCGAAGAGGAAATACAACCCGTCCGGAAGCACATTAAAATTTATTCTCCTAAGACCCTATCTAATGCAGACTAACCATGGCCTACCTAAAAGTGCTATCAAAATATCTAATTTGAAGACCAAATCAACTTTAAGTTTTATTGCTTGGGAGTAAACCTTATCTTGAAAATTTAATTCTGCTATTACAATTGCACATATAAGTGAAAATTTCTAAGATTTATGCATGAGTGAGTGATTGACTAAGTAAGTACTTAAGAAAATAAATATTAAATAACTGAAATCACCGCAATTAAGAACTAATGTTGAATGTATGAATTATAATTTCAATAAATCACTTTCATTGCTTTAATTATTTCTCTCTTCTGCCTAATTACTCTTGCTTTAAGTTACTATCTCTTTGCTTTACATAATGATAACCTTCTATTCAAGAGATATTCTAATAATAGAGAACTTAAATATCTTTGCACTCTTGCTGACCTTAAACCCTCACTGTAAATCCCAAGTATAATCATAAAAAATAAAATAAGCTTAACACTGCTTGCTGTCAAAATAGCCACATAGCCTTATGCTGAATCTCAAAATGAATGATCAATCTAAACCAACCCACAGGACACCTAGGTTCTTCTCAGAATAGATTACTTCTTTTAATGTTTGCAAACCACTCAATATAGACTCAATCTTTCTCTCAGATTAAATTTTTCTGAATCCATTTCTAAACAAAGCATTTTCTCATACAAAGAAAATCTAACTAATCTCATACTAATTTACTAACTAACTAATTTGTAAAATGCTAAATTCAAACTTCTCCCAGAGATCAAATAGTTACTTGGCAATGTTTACTAAATCAAAACACTTCCTCAAGTTTTCTCAGAGGGAGAAACTGCAATTAATTAGTTAAACTTCTTCATTCAGATAACACAGACTCACTTTTTAAAAGTAATAGAAGGCAAAAACCAATTAATTTACAATAATTTAAGTTACCTAATAGAATCAATCAAAAAGTTTTAACTTTGATTTAATTACATTGATAAAAAGTTATTTTAGTTATTTACTTCTTTGTTTGACCTAGACACAATTATAATATTTTTTAATGAAATGATAATTTTGCATACGCCACATTTTCACAGTTTAACAATCTACCTAGCTAATAGTTAAAGATAATTTTGGTTTTAATTAAAAATACCACACAACAATAAATAGGCATGTGAATCCAGTCAAGTATTATCAGATTAGTTAGTCAAAAAGATTAAAACGCTGAAATACACAATAGACAAATGATCTAATAATTGCTTTGGAAAATCTCAACTCCCCTATCCATTTCACAACAACATTTGTGGCATAAGGCCAGATAAGATACATACATAAACAGCCTGGTCACGGTGTACCATTTGTAACGCTCAGCCCCTTTACCTCTACCCCACTCTGCTCTCTGCTACTTACACTGCTTACACTGATCCCTAAGTCCCCTTTAATACTGCTCCTGCCACTGATGCCCGCTGGTTCCTGAAGAAGAAGTCTCTGCAGCGCTCCATCTATGCCTCCATAGAAAGTCTAAGAAATGGTTCTTCCACAGGAGATTACTAAGTAAAGTATGAGTACCTAGGCTTCCTACCTACTATTTTAGCTCAGTGTAAGTTAAGTGTGTACTATGTAAAGGAGCAAATTATGAGTACCTAAAATCACAGAAAATTCACTTCTTTGGCCAAAATGTGATCGTCTAGATAGCCTAACAGGACCCTTTGTTGTGAAATAGTAACCAGGATCTTTTCAGGGAGTCAGGATTTCCAAAGCAATTAAACAACTAGAAAGAGTTAAAAAATAATCTATTTATTTATCAAGATTTGTAGAAATATTAACATTTGAGATTTAAACAGATTTTAGTGAGCACAGTTTAACACAGATTAGAATATTAACAGTAATTGTTAATCTTAGTTTGGTTTAGTCAATATTTGAGACATATATGGTTTTAGTTTATTTTTGTACATAGTTTTGTATGTAGATTTTACACTCACAATTTTAGTTAGGCTCTGTGCCCGGTTATTGTTTTATTAGATAGATTCAAGTTTTCATTAGTTTTGTTTATTTTGGTTTTATTTTTAATTGGTTGTTTTAGACTCTACCTAACAATTTACTTTATTATGTAAATGACTTCAACTGCTTGCAAATACTACTGCTAAACTGTCTGTTTGCTGGTTTTCTACCACGCCAAACACCAGTTCCTAACAAATGTGCGTGCCATGTTCAAGACCTGACCCACAGTGAGAAAAGAACATGGCAAAGAAACTCACCGTTCGATCAGATATAGACCTATTCCATCAAATTGATCAAATGTTTGAAATTGATGCAAGCAAGTTGATTTACCAAGAACAAATGCAAACACAAATTCTAATCAACCTTGAAACACAAGAATGTAGGTGAAGCCTACACCGAAGTATGGTTCTGTAGACTACAGCAACATTCCAAGATGCAAATCAGACTTTATCACATTTACTGCTGAGACCTGAGAATGATCTAGAGAGCTACCTTGTCCAAATCGATGTAGTCAGATCCAATCCACTGGTATGAATCGTACCACGGCCTGCATTGCTTCAGCCATGATTTGTCCAAGCCATCTCACCAAAACGTTTCTCAAGCTACCTATACCACTTTCACAGCTGAACTACTCAATATTTGCTGCTGTAGCCACATTACCGACACACTGTAGAATACTTTAGTTTGATAATCAGGTTGCTAACTCACCCTAATCCTAATTTAGACCGGCCGGTCAGCCCCGCAAAGAAAAGATGCCCAAGAAAACCACCGCCCGATTCCCGCCAAAGTCCCGAATCCAAGTGCGCGTCTCTTCCTTTCCCCTCGCCCCCACTCCTCGTTACCATCCACCCCTCTTGGATTCCCTTGTCTTTTCAATGAAACCCTTTCAGGAATATTTTACATAATTTTAAATATTTTCTATGTGTAAAATAAGCATTTTGAATTCTTTAATGAAACTGTATTTAATAGTTTTGCTAAATTATGCCTTTCCATAATATTCATTGACTGCATTATTAGGTTTTTGATGGATAACATTATCAGACTTCTACGGGCCCCTCCTTGTTCTATCTACAGATTACCCTTGACTTGACTTTTTCTTTACTTTTTTTCCTGCCGATACATTGGCATAGACAACTTGCATACAGCCAACTTTTATGAATGTGGTTTTGTTCGTTTTGGAACCAATTGAGCAAACGTTGTTAAATTGTTGTAAAAAAAATTAAATAGTTTATTAGTTGAGAAACCAACGTTTTATTTCTTTATTTTGTAATGTGAAAGTAATGGCCATTATTGCCCGAAACAATAAATATTTATTATTATTTATTACAAAAAGGCGCCATCTAGCGAATCTCTAATACTACAGCAAAATTTGTTTAATTTTATTGATTATTGTACAACGCAAAGGATTATTATGTTCCCCTACATTTGTGAATAAGTGGCGGTCGAATTGCAAAGGCAGTGCGGACCGTCACAGACTAATGAGGGCTACTTGGATTGGATCCAGTCAAACGCGGAGTGAGTATATAATATATGCCTTCAAATTGAAAGGTTAAACAAAAATGTTATATATTTGTGTATTTTTTTAGCGGCGTACGTGCATGCAACGCCTAATGAATGTTGAGGAAGCGAAGGTGATCTGTCAGGATCGTGGCAAATGACAGTCCCTGGTCTTTGCCTACCCCTCTGGGATGCAGGCGTGAGTTTATGTATGTAGGTATTAAGTTATATTAGTTAAAAGAGCGGCCTTCTCCTACAATAGGTTTTTTAACTTAACAGGAGAGTCCCTACCCCTGTCAAATGCATCCTGTTCATGAAATAAATAACTTTTGTATTTGTAAACGGAAACCGAACAACCTGCTCTAACCTAGTGGATGACAATGGGATCTCTTAAGTTTTTGTCCATTCACGCATTTTTCAAGGCGAGCGCTTAGCGTACATGCTCAATAATTTTAATAATTCTAAAAATATAAAAAGGAAATATTTTTTGAGATTTTAAAAGAGATTTTTGTACTTATTTTTATTTAAAAATTGCACGTCGGATAGCTCTTCTGTATTTTATTTTTATTTTATTGTGGTTTTTGTATACCTTCTATGGTATAAATACGATATCACCCCTATCAAATTTGAGTCAGTTACCGAATCGTAGCTGGTACTTTTGGTTGCTGATTTAGGGGCATTTTTTTAGCAATATATCTTTAACACAGGGCAGATAACTTCACAAAAAATCCGCGCAGTCGGGATGAGTTCACGATGGACACGTAAAAGCAAACATTGATTTTATTGTTTGTGAATTTGAGTCAAGTCCAAAAAAATCTAAATACGGGATGTATTCCATGCGAAGTCAAAGTCATTTGGTCAAGTTATGTGTGGACATAACACCATTAATTATCCAAAGGTGAATGAATGATGAATGTTGACGAACCGAAAGAGGTGGTGGTGGATGGTGGCAAGTGGCAAACCCTGCTATCTGCCTACCCCACCGGGATACAGGCGCACGTAACCAGATTTTATCTTATATATTTTAGAGGAATTCCTGTATATAGTCTGCGCCGATTTTTGCGTTTTTGTTTTAAATATTCAGTTCGAAGTTAATGTTTTTCATGAACTGCTTTCACCTATTTTTTACTTTTCTTGGCAGCTTGATCAATCAATAACTATTAAACGTTTTAAATGAAAGATAATTATTTGTTCGCCATGTTTAGAAGTCGATTAAAACATCGAAACATTTTATCGATTGTGTCAAGCCCTATCGCAAGGAAAAAAAAAACGCAAAAAGATTGAGGTCTGAATGAACCATATGTCCACTCATTACAGTGAATGTCAAAGTGGTATGAACTTTCTTAAGCAACAAGCATTTTTATTTCGACGCATTATAAAATAGTCATTTACGACGAACTTTTTAGTAATTTACCAAAGAAATACCGCATATAGAACCGCGAACCGTTTTGTTGCTTGAATTTTTACAGAATAATAGGGTGCATTTCGTATATTGCTTACACTCTTCTTCTGATGTTTTTTCCCAAATCTCTGATGTCATTCTGACAAGTCAAATTAAAATCCGTGGTCGTTTAACACTACAAAACTATAAAAACTTGAACTGTGTCTTGTCCACTAGGTAAAACGTTCTTGGTGGTGATTAAGCCCGTACTCTCTCTATCTGAGAAAAGCCCTGGGTCCTGCAGTGGGACGTATATAGGGTATATAAAAAAAACCGGCGAGTCGGACTCGCCCACCGAGGGTTACGTATTAATTTGTAGGTACTTACATATTATAAAAATAGTTCAGGAATCGAGTCTCGCAGTTTTTTCCGAGCTTCTCCCGAACTTCATAGGCTTAATTACTTGATTATGATTTAATTACAAATGTATGGTTTTTAAGATTCAGATGTTTCCCTGTATTTGTAGTATAAGACAATATTACTTGCTAAATTTCATAGTTCTTCTAAGTCAACGGAAAGTACCCTATATATTTTAATTTCCTCGAAATATGCGTTTTTTAGGGCATAACCGGCCGTAAGTTTGATTTTTCACATCTTCAAGGTACTGTAGACTTGAGTATATGGTTTTAATTTCCAAGCATTCCCGAGATAAAGAGTTGACAGACAGACGGACGGACAACTAAGTGATCCTATAAGGGTTCCGCTTTTTCCTTTTGAGGTACGGCACTCTAAAAAATATAAAAAGAATAATCCAAAGGTGGTGACTGAGTAGAAGCCCTCCGCCTATTCGTTTACAAACAAGTGGCTGAGCCAGCCGAGGCGGCAGGAATACCGTCAGGTAAATATTTCAATCCGAATCTGGGGAGAAAAGTCAGATCAAAGTTTACGCGGTGAGCAAATGCGGCTAAGCCGTTCAGTAAATAATGAGCAATATGTCTTTATTAAGAATTAAAGGCGAGCTTCAGTATTGTAGATTTTAAAGAAAATCCCTAGATCTAACTAACTCAGCGGGCATTGGGAAACTTATTTAAAACAGTAATTTATTAATTAGTCCTACGAGTATTTATAAAAAATCGATCCCATTAAAAGACTATTAAGACGGAGTTAAAGTCAGTTAAGAGGACTTCCTGTTATAAGCCGGCTTTAACTAAGTCATAAAAGTATTTTACTTGGATCGGCTTTTTACAAATAAGACTGTTAGATTTTGACGTTCAACTTAGATTTAATCAAAAATTTTAATCGCGCTTTATTGCGTTAAGGTGCGATTATATTATTCTTGTTTATTTTTTTCGCTCTCACTGAGCAGCTACTTATTCTAAAAAATGAATGGATTAAGTAATACATTTACTATATTTAATAGATTTGGATCGATACAAACAAATAACTTAGGGAATGTATTAGCAAAGGGCAAGATCAAAAGTACCCGAAACCGGCGTGCGTGCACTAACGAATGTTGATAAAGGTCTGTCAGGATCGTGCCGTAGCAAGACCCTGGTCGCTGCCTACCCCTCTTAACTTTACAAATAAATTAAAAAAAAATTAGCGATTGGATAAGTTTTGACGGATACCATTCACATTGCTTAGATTCGTATCAACGCGGCGAATATAAAGTCACTGAATTAAAAGTACGGAGAGCTGGAAGTTATTCAACATAGGTATTACATAGCGTCTTACATTAGCCTCGACCAATCTAGAATATTAAGTACATTTGAGCCTACATTAGGGATTGGCTGACAGTTTGATATATGATCCAGAATTTAGGCAACTGAACGCGTTAGACACACAGCAGAGCACACCTGAATAATTTCAATTTTGATTTCTGATTGATTACGACATGGATTTCCTGATAAAAAACTTAACTTTGCATAATCGGACTACGTACGTTCCACCGCAAATTATTGGCAATAAGAAGTGATAACGGTGAGAAGGGAAATATCGTGAGCAGACCTGAGTGTCTTAGGTTTCCGCATACCGCATCTGCGACCTCCTCTTAAGGAAAATGTATAGGCTTAAGGGGCTCCATGCAGTAACACTAATACGCCACCAATGGAAAAAATTTATGAGTATATTATTATGTAAAATGGAGAACTTTCACTAAAACTTGTTTCAATATAATCGGAGACATCATGTTAAAAGATAAATAAACATGGTAATTTTTTTCTGTACGACTAATACTTTTCATAATAGAACCTGTCGAAAAGTCAATTATTCACGTGGTGCAAAAATGCGCCATACAAATCGGGCTTCAACTATGACGTTACAACTTGCACGTAACGCCTGATGACGTATGAAACGTTTATCAATATTTGAGTTATCATCCAAAAATAATGTTTTTATGCATGTAAATCCTCCTAAGAAAACGTTCAAAACTCAATGAAAAAACTAAATCTAACAAGGTTTTAGTTATTAGAGTGACTTTATTTTTCGCCTTTTTTATGACCCCGAAAACTACGAAAAAAAATTTTTATTATCTTATTTTTAAATTTTTCCTAAGTTTTTATATGATTTCTATGGTATAAAAGCTATGTCACTCCAATCTAAGTTAGACGCAAGTTACCCATTGTTTTCCGTAAACTATATTGCAAACGATTTCAAATTCACGCTGTAAAATATGACTTAACCAATAAATGTTGCATAACACTTATAATGTATTAGATTAATTACTGAATCATTGACGATCTAATAGACGCACAATGTGTAATGAGAATCGTAGTGCAACCTGGAAGTCATGTGCACAAACATGAATGTATTATGTAGTAGTTATGGGCTTACTATGGACGGAAAGAATACACAAAGACAGACTGGAAAGAATAACAAAGCTGACTGGCCCTAAATTACCTGCAATCAGTCAATAACACAGTTTTAATCGCTTTATGTTAACTGAACATTATAATTTTTTTTTCTTTCAGTTTTCCGACAGGCACTAGTGTTTTTGTGAATATTGCAATATTATCCGGAGATAATAAAGTGTAGCAGTTATTTATATAGGATTACTAACAACTTGTATATCACAGAATGTTTAAGTAAAATCAACTTACAAAAAAGGATACAAACCAATTGCAAGTAATCACTGCATGCAACATTATGTAGGTACATACTAAAGATTAGTGCATAAAGTTAGGTACATACCTTGCTATGTTTTTAACCGACTTCAAAAAAGGAGGAAGTTATCAATTCGACGCGTATATATATTTTTTTGGCTATGTTCCTCCATAACTTCGTCAAATCTTAACCGATTTCTACAGTTCTTTTTTTGTTCAAATACATGTAACGTTCCATTAGTCCCATTTTAATTTGGTGAAAATCTGATGAAAATTTTCAAAGATGGAAAACGGAACGCTTCAATAGACAGCAGTAAATAAGGCCTAATGGGGCCCAGCCTTTATCCGTATATTTAATAAAATAGCGTAAAAGTAGTCCCAAAGTAATTTGGTGATGTTCTGGTGATGTAAATTGAGAACGTCAAATTTTAAAGCAACGAATTAAGTAAGGCAAATTATGGTTATAAGGGACTCGTATATTTTTCTCCCGCTCCCCCACTAAAAAATTACATGTTTCTAATTATTTAAATGATTTTTAACTTTTTGGTGCTGTAGTGTTTCGAAGTCGGTTTTTATTTTTTATTTAAAATTTTTTGGTGTTCAGTTTTCCTTACAATTTTTTTATTTTATTGATATTGTCCGAAACTATATCAATGGCATCACTGTAGTGGTTTAAGAGCTTACATGTTCTGGGAATGGTAGAATTCGCGCCAAGTTACGTGGAGGGGGAGTGAAAATGGTGAGTCGTTTGCGGGGATAGTTTTTTGGAACTCTAAATTTAATTTGTTTTAGTAGTTTAATTTGTTTTGGGGCAGTCAATTTTATTGTTTAGTAGTCTATGTGCGAATGTGGTATCCAACTTATTGTATCTATTTTACAGAGTCATAATTTTATTATGAAGTGGTTGAGTCTGTTGTCGTATGATTTTATTTTCTTTGCAATCCCCAATGAGTATGACCGATGCCGCAGAAATATTTTCTGAATCCTTTCGAAATGCCTCAGACACTAGGGTTTCCGCAGAATGTTTTCTTTCATGATTAGCAAGCGACATTGCTACAACATATAAATATACTCACAAACTAAGATAACAATGGTACAAGCCGGATTCAAACTGACGACCTCTCGAATATGAGGCCAGTGTTCTACCGATGCGTTAAACTGACTGAAGAAAAACGCAAACGCCTTTAAATCCTGGTTAGCTTAATAGCTCGAGGTTTGTTGGTATCAAAATTACAATTTTAGGAGATCTCTGTCAGTGGATCGTAGATAAATGACTGACACTCGCGAGCTCAACTACGTATAACCACTATGTAAATGAAAACGATTATTATTAAAAAACGACGACACCCGGAACTAAGTTTTCTACTAATGTTTATTTTTGTCCTTTTACTTGAAGCTAAATGTGCCTTTCTTTTAAGTAAAACAGAATAGTGTGCCATTTCTGTCAGTGCTTATTTTTGCTTAGTGTGTTTTTGAAATGGTAGCCGACAAAATAAGTATTTGGGGCTTTTTTTTCTCGATGCCAACATTTGACTCATTTTTGAGACTCAGTTGTGCCTTTTTTCCTTATAAAGGTCACCAAGTCTGTATCAGTGGATTTCAACCAGCATTTGCAGCATAGCAAAGTCGCCCAGTCGCACCCATAGTAAGCATGCCCACATATGACCGCGATTAACTGTTGATTCTTGGTCTGACCCCAATTCCAGGATGCTTCCTGGAATTGGGGTCAGACCCAGAATCAACATTAGCACTCAGCACATGGAGCGGGCAGATCAAGCACGAATTACAATCTCAACACAAATTGCAGTTTGTCTATTTAATCTGTGCCGTTACCCTTTTTGACTCATATACCTATCATCATCACCCATTTGACGCCCACTGCAGGACATAGGCCTCCCTCATAGTTTTCCTAACCATCATCATCATCAGCCTCAAACATAATATGACATACGAGATAAAATTCAACTGTCGTATTGTATACTTTAAATAAAAACTTATTAAAAAAATATAAATGAGTCAATTTTATTGAAAACCTCAGCAGGCGGGTTCAAAGTAACTTTCAAAAAATTCAACAATGAGTTTCGCAAGCTGCGGTTTAAAGTTCAATAGGTTCATGTAGGAATTTCACTGAACTTTTACTGTTGCTTTTACTCGTTTTAATGTAGTTCGCAACAGTCGGGTTTTTTTATCTCCAGATAGATAGATAGACAGAATATTCTTCATTATATGTACACAAGGAATTAAATATGAGAATTAAACAATAATATACTACAGAACAATTGGCGGCCTTACTACTAATACTAACTTCTTAAAGACAAGCATTGACGGAAAAAAATTGAGAAGCTAACTGACGGGTAGTCGGTGCAACTAAACAAGATATTTATATATTTAATAGACATACGTAAATGGTGCACAAATATTAAATAAATATAGAATAAACATAAATAAATAAACAAATAAATAAATAAATATTGTCCTATAGAAGGAGGACATAAACGAAAAATACATACTACCTAATAGAGAGAGATTTCATCAAAAATAAAAAATTAAAAAACCGACCATGTGCGAGTTGGACTCACGCACGAAGGATTCCGTACCATTATGTACATTAGACACAAATATCGAGAAAAAACGGCCAAAAATCACGTTTGTTGTATGGGAGCCCCAATAATATTAATTTTATTTTAAATAAATTATTTACGTTTAAAGCGAATATAGAACTAAATATCCTGTGAATATTTTATGCATCTACCTGTTGCCGTTATTAATATCGAGCAAAAAACGGCAAAAAAATACGTTTGTTGTATGGTAGCCCCCTTAAATATTTATTTTATTCTGTTTTTAGTATTTTTGTTACAGCGGCAACAGAAATACATCATCTGTAGAAATTTCAACTGCCTAGCTATCACGGTTTATGAGATACAGCCTGGTGACAGACAGACAGACAGACGGACAGATAGACAGACGGACAGTGAAATCTTAGTAATTGGGTCCCGTTTGGCACGCTTCGGGTATGGAACCCTAAAAACCAAGCTTAACTCTTCTTAGATATTACTGCTCTTAAATATTGATAGAGACGGTGAAAATCTTATGGCCAGAGGCAGATCGTTCCACAGGCGGACAGCTGTGATAGTAAAGGTATTGCTGAAGAACCTTGTCAAAAGACTCTATAATTTTTCATTGAGCTAAAAAATAAAACCGTCTACCTACAAGATCTACATAAGCCTACGCAATTACATTGAGATTATTTACTCTACCGCGAGGCACTCTAAGTTGAAACAGAAAGAGGGAGATGGCGGAATATTAATGTCTCAAATCCAATGAAGGAGAAACAGAAACGAATGCAGTCGGTTAAGCCTGATTAAAAAGCGCAGGCGTCCCGCCACTGTCTTACCATTAATCTGCAGGACTTATACCCCAGCAAAGTTAAATGGCCAGGATTTAAATGAGACAGGAGCACAAGATACGAAGGGTAGTGACGGAAAGTCCGCTAGAGTTGAGATAAAACGAGACGTGCTCATGGACTACCATTACCGGATTGCCGCTACGTTTCCCATACGGTCGTATTGTTTCCGTGAAAGCATTTGACAGCTGGCGAGAGAGGAAAATGCACTTTATGTCCGTGGTGCACGAGTCACTTTATCTTGTCACTGTTATGCAGTCTGGCAGAAGTAGAACTTTGTATTTTTCTGTATTTATGTGAATAAAAATCTTCATTCATTAATTGTATTGTATATTATCATTGAAATTTTCCTAGAATAAAACGTAAACAGGGAGTACACTAAAGTTAAGAAAAATAACATGAAAACGTATGGATCAGCGGATACTTTTTACATGATATCAAGATTGTCCCCACAGTACGTAAAAGTTTGCACCCTACCTGACCTTTTGTCGAAAAAACAAGGGCACAAAATCCCCTTATTTTCTTTTCTTACTACAAGAGTATATATCAAGTTTCGTCCTTCCTATCTTGCGAAATCTGTATTTTTCCAGATATTTCTAAACAACGGTTGTTTCTCTACTGAGACGCAGGTTTATAAAGCAGTTGCATTTATTCATTGCTTGCATAAATATGTATGAGGAAGAGAAATACTTCTGTTTGTTTACATTATGTGATAAGAGAGCTTTATTAAAAATGCTGGGAGATCCCTTCAAGAACTTTGTAAGACGCTTTAGAGATCATAGACTTAGTGGACTTTGTTTTTTTTCGAGATTAATTAAGCGATGTCTGCCAAATTAAGCATTCCAACGAGAGTAGGATAACCTTGGTAACCAATCCAACTGGTTGTAAAAGATGAACCCTTGATGATGGTTGATACGACGTGCCGTAAATGAAACAATTCACCAATGGACAATGCGATTGGCATTGCCATTATGACTAGTATGCTGGAATGGCCGTGGGCTGGTCACATCTAGCGAAGAACCGGTAACTAGCTGGGTAAAAAGCTTCGTGAGTGGAGACCATGCACCGGCAAACGTAGTAGAAAACACCCAACAGCTTTCTATTTCGACGATCTGAAAAACATTGGCGGTGACGTCTGCATAAGGTTAACCGAATACAGATTGGATTTGCGTGCCTTTAGAGACGTCCAATACTAGATGAATGTGGGATACTTATAATAGAAATACTGGCTCAAAGTACTCCATTACGGGCACTTCACTTTAGATCGTTGATCCAAGGTAATTAACTAATTAACAAATACTTCCGATTTTACAGACTCAGATTCATTTTCTCACTTTAAAAATCAACTAAAGCAGCCGAAATTTAAATATTCGGCCGAAACTCTCAAATTAATTCGGCGGTGAATTTTTAAAACAGAACTTCTTTTTTATAAGACACCCATTAAACCCTACTGATCTACGTTGCAACCAATTTTGCAACTAAAATGTAAAGTTCCGTGTGCTGTCGACTGTACATTCGAGGTTTAGGGTAAAAATATCTTTACCTAATAAGTATTCTTAACTACCAAATTAAATTCTCGAGGCGAGTGATTGTTACATTTGCATCAAAGACATCTTGAGAACTGCGCGCACTCGCGCCTTAAAGTTCTAACGTTGTTTAAATCCGATGATACTTTGCCAACAAGTTTTCGAAGTATAGAATCTCGTGTAACCTAAGTATGTGCTTGAAAATGCGTTCCGGTTGTTCCCATTCCGTTCGAATAATATGCCCTCGTCGTGACTGTTTTCGAGGACTTTGAAGATGTTTATTTGCTTGCAAAAGTTTGAACAGGTTGCCGTTGTTGCAAGAATGAGTAAGTGAGACATTGTTGGTATTATGGCATTATAGTTTTGTGAGGGTGAGGTACATATTAAATAAAAGAAGAGGAAGAAGAAAGACATTTATGATACCAACAAGACATACGAGTATGACAGAAACAAAATAAACAGATAAGTAACATAATATGCACAAAAACACAAAGAAAACTAAATACACAACGGACAAAACAAATAAATATAACAAGACCCTAGATGTAGCCATCTTGCGTGTAATTCTGATGTTTGAAAGCAATTCTCGTAGCGTTAAAAAATGTGTATTGACGAAACTTTTTTTATGTAGCCTATTTATCTCCCACTACAGGGGGCACAGACTTTCTCCCATAGAGAGAGTAAAGGCTTACTCACCACGCATGCCCACCGTGGATTGGCAATTTTAAGCGTTGAGGTATGTGCACACCTCAGGCACTCAGGTTTCCTCCCGATGTTTTCCTTCAGCGTTAGCGAGTGGTATTGTTACTACTCCGTGTGGCGCCGGATTAAGAATAGCCTCACCCCATTTCCTTCCGTGGAAAAGGCGACTGAGGAAAATTACCAGGAGACGGGCACAGCGTCTTCCTGAGATTCCAACCGTATACTGCGATCGCCAACCCACCTGCCAAGCTTGGCGATTATGGCAAAACCCCTCATGCTCATGAAAACTATGAAGGAGGCCTATGTCCTGCAGTGGGCGTCAAATGGCTGATGATGATGATGATTGCTACTACGACTTCACAAATGTACGTAACTCAGAAAACAGTCATTGGTACATGCCAGGATACGAACTCGCGACCTCCCAAATATAAGGCCGGCGAAACATAAGTGTTCTTATTTCTTAAAAAACACACCAAGACCGAAGACCATAATTTTAATGTAGATAACAATTTCTCAGCCGCAAAAAAGGCCTGCCAAACTCGTAAGCACAACATTATTAACAAAGGGCGGCAAAGAGCGTCGAGAATCGGCACAAATGAAATAGAAAAGGGCTCTAAGGGTCGCGGTCCCACGAAATGGTCTAACATCACAAGGAAGATTTTCTCCGTATTCAACTGAAAGTTTAACCGATAGACTAAAGATAACTCGATTTAAATAAAAAGATATTTGTCACAAATTAACATTTACAAATTTATATAGTAATTACGCACTGGTATTCATATGATTGCAATGCAATTTAAAAAATAAAGATAGAAGACATTTATTTAAATTGCTTCAGAAACACGGAGTAAATAAACAAAGTATACGCAAGAAAAAGATTAAAACCGAAAACAAGGAAAACCGGCCAAGTGCGAGTGGCACTCGCGCACGAAGGATTTCGTCATTATCTATACATCATTAGACACAAAGATCGAGAAAAAAAGGCCAAAAATTACGTTTTTTTTGTGGGAGCCCCCCTTAAATACTTATTTTATTCTGTTTTTAGTATTTGTTGTTAGAGCGGCAACAGAAATACATCATCAATACGTCATCAATTTCAACTGCCTAGCTATCACGGTTCATAAAGAATAATTGATAGTCGGCGCCCAGTTTCATGACCAGCACATATATTTTGGGCACCGACTCCAAATTATACTTCTACAATACCTACCTACTTATATACACACTTCTTATTTAGAGGTATTCTTTTAAATTACTAGTATTTCTAACTTTTTCGTGCTGTAGAGTTTTGAAGTTGGTTTTTATTTTTTATTTAAAAACTTTTTATCCTTATACCTATTTGGTTTATCTGTAAGGTGATACATTACATGAAAACTCGCCAAACTGAAAGTGAAATTCTTAATTCTGTAACCAGCGATCAATTGTGTACTTATTGGCCTAACTCACATCATCGTGAAGCCGAATATCCAAACCATTTAATTCGATTTTATCAAGATAGTTTATATACAATTTTAGTTTTTTAATGTTTTCTAAAACGGCCTCATACCAATGTCCTGTAATTTTCATTAGTACAGTGACCAATTGTATATATGTATGTATATATGTGTGTGTGTGTGTGTGTGTATATATGTATGTGTGTGTGTGTGTGTGTGTGTGTGTGTATATATATATATATATATATATATATATATATATATATATATATATATATATATATATATATATATATATATATATATATATATATATATATATGTATATATATGTGTATGTATATAAGTATGAGTGTGCTAGCTGAAAATCAGTGTTGTGGCTGCAAACCCTCAGCTAATACTGAGCATGAGGCTTTTTTTTCCGCTGCATCGACATACAGAGTACATCCACTGTACGCTTAGCCTTTGTTTCTCACTATTAGCTTCACATTTCTTCTGCTTTTGTCCTATATCTGCCTTATTTTCCGGCATAATTATGTGTGTTTATGTGGCGTTAAATAAATGTTTTTCTTCTTCTTCTTCTTCAATTAATGAAGATGCTACGGAAATAATTTTACTAGTAAATTTTAAAATCTATTTATCGGGTGAACCACGGGGTAAGAAAGGAACATTCATGAAAGACTGCCTGTTAATCTAAATAACTCGAGGAAGAGTCCTTTTTCAGCACATTGCCCGTCCACTGGCCCTAAGATAGACGCCATTTGCAAAATTCTAAGGAGAATGGAGCTAGAGAATAGCGCTAAGTACATTGTGGAAGCACATTAGGTTACAGTCTTAAGAAGACGGGATTGACTGTGTGGACAGCGTCAAACATCACAAAAAGGAAAAGACAATAAGAGTGTAGCAGAATTATACCAGCAAACGTCACTAGGCTCGTAGTTCGGAGTCAGTTATAGTTAACATTATCCCACTGAAGGGCACACGTCTGCTCTTAGAAAGAGAGAGAGAACGGGTTTAATCTTAAGTTTAGTTGTAGATCCTTGTAATATTATTGGTCAATAAACTATTATTATTATTATATTATTATTATTATTATCACCAGGCGCACCCACCGCGGATTGGCAATTTCAAGCGCTGAGCTATGCAAACCTCAGACGTTCAGGTTTTCTCACGATGTTTCCCTTCACAGTTAGTGAGTGGTATTGCAACTACATCTTCACTAATATACATAACATAGAAAACAAAGTCATCGCTACATGCCGGGATTCCAACCCACGACCTTCTGAATGTGAGGCCGACGTACTACCACTACGCTACCGTTAAAATTTAATACTGTTCAAAGTAAAGAAATTGATTGTAGGGGTTGACTTTTCGAATTAATCAGATGAACGAATGACCTGGGACATGCAAACAACTTGATAGATATTGCGTTTCTCCTTTTGTCCATTTCTAATCACAGTTTGCTTACACGTATATGTAGTTCTAAGAAACGAAATATGCGTATTTTTTATCGAATACACTAAAATGGAAGCGAAAGAGAAACTACGAGCCTTCTCTAGATTATGCAATGAAAATCATCAATATTGCCAAAAGTTTGAGAAATAGAGGAAGTACCTAAGTACCGAAGTATCTAAATACAGGGGAGCAAATTAAGCAATATAGTGGCCACAGTTCACAGTTTAGCTGTTGACAGTAAATGTCTCCCCAAATTGATATATATTCGCCACGAATCTGTGACGTTCTGCCCTCTCTATTAGAAGTTATAATCAAGTTGCACTGTACCACAAGTTAAACTGATATAGATGACTCACCCAATCGAATCGGAAACGTGCTCATCGACACATAAATCGAAAAGTTAATTAAGTAGTATACAATGATATAAATTTTGGATAATATTAAGCGTAAAGATAAAGGTATTATTTCGTCACGATTTCAAATTTATCTCGAAAAACTAGATAAATTAATACATATATGGATGTTAGCGAATACATCATACTCATTTAGAATTGAAACTAGTACACCTGGTGATACGGTAACCAGACAAGGACATCACAAATACTTGGTCAATTAAAAGTCAGTAAATAGATTAAAGATTTTTATTTCTTATCTTTCTATATTGAAAAAGTTTGATTTCTCTATGTTTAATTTTCTTATTTTCTTTATTTTTCTGCATTCCATTAGTTTGACTACTTATAATCTTTGTATTGCACGATAAAATATTCCTCTTAGAAATTCATAACAAAAGAATTCAGAACACTGCTGAAATACTGAGTTCAGCCCCGTTCGAGACAGATATAAACAATTTATCTGTCTATAAATCATACCATATGGAGGCGCTTGAACTTAGGCAATAAAGCGCTGCTATACTAAACGACTCGACCGCGGTCTCTTCCGAAGCCGTCCCTTACTTTGTTTCTCACAAAATATTTTAACACAGGTCTCCCCCGACTGCGTCGCGACGCCCTGATGTGTCACGGCACTGTCCCAAAAGCGTCACCGGTACGTCAACGGTACGTGACGTAATGAGCATAGTTAAGAATACTGAGATCACTCTCTCCCTTTTTATAATCCGAAAATACTGCTTACGTATTGCTGCGGCGTGTGCAATCGCTACAGTGTTGTTAGTAGTCCCACATCATACCTATGTGATGTTGTAACTCAATAGTCACCCCTTAATAATAACGGGTTTTGGGCCTAACACTCCTTAACACAGATTAATTATTAATCAAGCTAGGATGTCAGCTCATCTCCCTACTTAAACGTACTGTACCAAACCTTTATATCACGTTAAGTGATTATGTACATTTGTCTTTTTTGAATTAAAGTATATTTGATATAGGATTTTATATTTGAATATTTTAGCAAGATTTTAGGTGTTTCAGTAAATTTAATAAAGCAATGTGCGTATCATTCAAAGGTCTATCCATAAGAAGCAAAATTACACGTGTCTAGGAAAGGAGGTGAGCGGAACACCGAGATTTGCTTAATCAATCACGTCAATTATAATGACATCGCGGCTTCAATTGTGGGAATTTTACTTTTAAATTGAAAAAATATTACGCCTTTTACAATTGTTGATCCAGCACTTATCTCTAGTTGCCCTCTTACACTACATACGTGTAGTGACCTCTCAATCCCTTGAATGATTAAGACACTACGATACTTCTTTGAAATAATCAAGAATAATATTCATTTCTCATCCAGATATTCAGAACAACTCATCAGCTACGAAAAACCCTTAGAATAGGGCATAAGCGCGCCGCGTCCAGAGATGCCATGTGTTTTGGGGCTAAGCGAAGGTAATGGGCGTGTGTGGACCCAATAAATCTTTGTTACGGGGCCTGCGACGTGACACTACCTCCGACTATCCACTCCTACGGTTTTCTGGTTTCATTTTTGTAAGTGATGCCAAAATTTGCTCCTGTATCCAAATTCCTATTTTGTTTCAGTTTTAGTTAAAATTCTTCCTGGAAAGAACTTTCTGACGGTTTTCTGGTAGCATTTCTTGCTTTGTCTATCTCTCGCTCTTTTTACCACCTTACTACTTATTGCCTTGTAATATATGCGTCATTACCGCAGGCACTGACTGAAAACCACCGCTGAGGGGTCACACACTCAGCACAATGCTGAGTCAGATGCCCTTTGTGGCAACTTTGACACACCACAGGATGCACTCTGACGCTCTGACTTTGCCTTGTCCTATGTTGAATTTATGTGGTTTGTTTTTCCTTTGTACTAGTCTATGTTATTTGTTATGCCATTTTTCTAGTGATGTGTTAATTTGTCCCAATAAATGTCTTTCTTTCTTTCTTCCTTTACTCGTTCTCATTTTTCTTCTCCTCCCCTTTATTCCTCCTCCGTAGAGTCTGGAACCACTTAAACAAAATCTAAACGTTTTTATTCAAAGTGACACAGAAACTGTGACTTGATGAACATTACAAGTTAAAATTTTATTAATAGTAGTATTAAATAAATTCATTAATAAGAGGAGAAAAATCAAATTTACAAATGTCAAAAATTACATTTAAAAAATGTCAATCAATTAGACTTAATAAGAAGTAAAAACAATGTCAAAAATATAAAAAACAAAATAAGTATAAAGGAGACAAAAAAAAAACACACACACACACAAGTACAGTCAATTAAATAAACCGCCCCGAGACATGTCCGACCCAAAGGTACCCATGACACTGGCAGCGTTACCGCGCTGCACAGCGAGGGATATCCTTTGCATCAAAAATGCCCCTGAGCGGTAGTCAAAGCCACGGTTCCTGAGACGATGCCCTATCTCCTTAACAAAAACTTTCCCCTGGGTACCCCAAACTCCAGTGGTTTCTACGGCGAGTGGCACAAACAGATAGCTGCTCATCAGCTGGCTATATTTTGCACACTTGAGTCTAGCTGCAGCTTCAGCAGCTGACCCAGGTACGGCAGCCGTAGAACCCACGTGTGAAGGTGCCAAAGTGCATACGCAGGTGGCATCCCAAAGCAGACACCGACTCCTCTCCCACGGTATCAAAGTGAGACCGTCCGGACGCTTTCCATCACTACGCATCAACCCCGGCGGTTCAAGAACCGCAGGGATATCCGCCGAAATGAGAGCCCTCCGAACGATATCATTAATGGAATGATGCCGTGAGAATCTGCCCGCGCTCCGAACGCAATAAAGCCCATGTCGGCTCCGCGACTCCACCTCCGCACCACAAACACAGCGATGCGGTTGACAGATGTCACAACCCAAACGTAGCGCCACCGCCACACGCAAGGAATTGTCGTCTAAAAGAGTTCCCAAAAAGGGTGAAGGCAAAGCATTGAGCCATAGCCCGGAGTCAGGCTGGGAAACTGCCCGCAAACGCGCAAGTTCAACACCAGAGCACTGCTCCACATGTTTGTCCAGTGCTACTCGACACATCTCTTCGTCCCAAGCTCGCTGCCGATCAGGCTGCTCCGGCAAATCACTACTTGGACAAAAAGCCCGCCACAGCCCCAAGCCTCCTCCGCAAAAGTTAAATTAGATATCCGTAATAGGTCTACATTTTGGGGAAAAAATGGACAAATGCTCCAAACTGTACAAAATACTTCTTAATCAAAATAAAAACAAGTATCTGAGGAACCTTGGCTTGGACTAACGCTCTGGGCCGTATTTGATGCAGAGGATCTCCCTTGCTGTGCAGCGCGGTAATGCTTCTGGAAATGCTCGGGGTCTTCTAATGACTAGCGATGCTCATACATAATTTATACTAGGGTTTCCAATAACTAATTATATAAGGGTTTCCAAGTGTACGCCGGACAGTAAACAAAAGTCGCGAGGTGCTGTTTTCTTCTCTTGTCCGAAGACCAGACTTATTTCTTATGTTCTTTTTTTTTGTGCCTAGTGTACGTAGTTTAGTCACATAATTATTTCGACTAGAATATCATGACAAAATACTAAACCGGTAAGTGCACACCAACTGACAAAGTTTGTGAACCCCTGAACTACCAACTCAGAGCTTTTAACATGTTAACATCTCATCTCCCTTTGAATGATAGTAACACAAATGCTATTTTGGGTATTATTAGAAACTATGAAATCAATCCTAATTATTTAACTATAATAGTAGTTTATGCAACTGTCATATAATGAAGGGTATTAAAACACGAGTGTAAGTTTATGAAACGAGCGCAGCGAGTTTCATAATAGTAACGAGTGTTTTAATACCCGTGTTATATGCAGTTGCATACACTACTTTATCTTCACTAATGAATTTGTCGGAGAGGTTTTTGAGATACGCAAGAATGACATTTTCAGAAAATGATGTAGTTTTCTTTTTGATCTTCCATGCCAAAAAGTTATTATATTCTTTTTCATATAATTTTCTAGATTTTTCTGGCAAAAGATTGTGAGTTAATTTTGTTGCCACTTCTAGAATATCCGGAAGCGTACAAATATCATCGTCGCTATCCATTTTTTACTTTTAATCTATTAAATTAAATTCACGCGTACGTGTATAATCACAGTGATTTTGCCGCCATTAAAATTTAACCAATGAGAGCGCAGCTGCGCGCTTCAATAAAACGCGACCAACCTGATTGGCCCTGCAATCAAGTTGGTCGCGTTTTATTGATGTTATAATGAGATTTTACGATATCGATGTGAATATTATACCATCATGTGAAATTGCTTAAATTGAGTGTTTTGTTGTCTGCGCTATAAAAGTAGTAATTATAAGTCAAGTATTGAAAACATAAGTAGAATGTTACAACATTAGTGTAGATAAAATAAATTATAAAACTATAATATAGTCTATCCAGACTATTATTGTCTATTTAGCGCTAGAGATGCCAGTTTTGGCTAAATTCAATAAAGATTATTCGTAAACTCATTTTGTAAATGTAGTTAATATAAAACTAGTCACTATATGGACGTAATAGGTGTTCGGTACATAACATCGTTAAACCACGGTCGGAGAGATAGTAATGCGTATTGACACTTCAGTAGACTGACGGCAAAATCTGTAGCGACTGGCAGATAAAATAGATTGTCCGTACCCTGTTAACACAATGCGATCGCTGAAAGCATTCTGCAGGGCTACCCTGAGTTACTTATTTGGCTGCTACTATTTTAAATACGAACAATTTACTTAGGGAAACACCATTTGAACTGGGCTCAAAAATCAATAATAGTGACTAAATTCAGATTTTCATCCGTTCACAAGACAGTTCCTTCACCGCATGGTAAGTCACGACATTCACTTTGTTTTTTAACGCACCTCCAAATGAATTTGATGAATGTGGGAATGCTTAAAAAGATTAACCTATTATTTATAAATTTCTTGATGATAGGTTAGTAATAAGATCTACGTAGTTTTAATAACTGTGTGGTTAGGATATGATAGGACTGACATGCTCGTTCTACGAACAAAGCCTCTAAATAAATAAGATTAAAAACTAAAACCTTATTAATATTTCCCTTACAGATAACACCACCTTTTTTCTTGTATTGATCACAAAAAATTATAAACCAATGTATTTCGTGCGTAACATGACAATCAGTGAAATTTAAAATGCAGAGTCATCGCCCTCAGCCACTTATAAACGTGATTCGAACGCACAGTACCCGCGCGGGTACGGCGGTTCCGTAAAAATGGAAGCAAAACATATTATTATGGTATGCTGCAGCGCGTGCTGCTTCTCAAAAATGTCACAACCACGAATAAAGCGTGTACAAATGTCGTCGTGGGCGATGGCTCTCATGGTTAGGGCGATGGTACAGAAGTTTTTGTTTTAATATAATTTGTGTCAATGTGATGTCGGATATAGGAAAAGGGAAAGAAGCTTGCGCCAAAGTCTTGTAGTAACTTGATAAAACAAATCCGAAACGATGCCAATAGAGATTCATCGTATATGGCAAAGATCTATTTGCCAAGAAATGAGCTTTATGGAAGTTCCAAACTGCGAACTGCGCTTCTATTTTGTAAGTCTCCACTGGGTCGGATAATGTCATTTTATTAACTGACTCCCGAAGTGTCACAATGTGTATGTATTTATCAGCTGTCAAATACTTACATGTTTTGACACTTTAGTAACAATATGAAAAAAAACCTATTTAGAAGCTAGACTTTCGCCGATGCCTGCACTTGCCCATTGGCTCTGTTGGGAGAGCGCTGGCACGGTTAGCCAGAGGTCGCGGGTTCAAGTCCCTGCATGGGTGGAATTTTTAGCCTCTAAATAGGTTATTATTAAGATTTTAAATTAAAAACTAAGTTACAAAACAAAATAATAATAAAAAAATATTTGTATTTGCTTTAGTTAAAAATAAAACTTATTGGCAATAAAAAACTAAAGGAAATATTTTGTGTAAAAATAACAAAATTAACTAGGATCAACATCTCAACTTTTGGTTTCTGCGAAGCGTCACAAATTCAAGACATCGTATAAAACACTAGTAAGTACAATAAGAATATCTCCAAGTAAATGCTCATATTTTATCTGAGATTTTGACGAAATATATACTTGTTTACTTGGATATTTACCTATTATATGTACTAGGTACCCGACTTTTACAAAACTTATTATAGGAACATTAATGGATGAAAATAAGTTCCGTTCAAAAAGAGATTTATCAAATAAAAGATGTGTTTTCAGCTTAGCAAAAGAGATTTGTTAATCTGTAGAATTCTAAATGACCCGATCGGGCCAACATAACAATATTTTTTTAGGGTTCCATACCCGAATAACCTAAGACTTCACTGTCCGTCTGTCTGTCTGTCTATCATCAGGTATCTCATGAAGCGTGATAGCTATGCAGTGTAACTAATTTTCACAGATGATGTATTTCTGTTACCGATATAACAAAAAATACTAAAAACAGAATAAAATATGTATTTAAGAGGTGCTCCCATACATATACGTAATTTTTTTGCCGTTTTTTTACTTGAGGCGCTTGAAATATTCACAGAATATTATGTTTTATATTTGCTTCAAAAACAAATAATTAAATTGAAATAAAATAAATATTTAAGGGGGGCTCCCATAACACAAACGTGATTTTTGCCGTTTTTTTTCGATATTTGTATCTAATTTTAAAAAAAATGTACCATAACTGTATAATTGTAAGTTTAAGATTTAATGGTGTTGATGAAGCGAAAGAGGTTTGCCAGGATCATGGCAATTGGCAAACCCCTCCGGTATACCGGGATTCGTTTATTTAATGTAACGTGAAAATTACGTTGATGAAGTTTTTAGTTCGGTAAAGCAAATAGAAACCCCTTGTTTCTACAAAACCCTACACTGCGCGTGGCCCAACACGCACTTGCTCGGTTTTTGGGAAACGCATTTCTTTTATCACGGCGAACGGCTAGTCAATAGACCCGCAAAAGGGTTACCCTTGATATACTGGCTACCAAAAATAGCACCAACAAATCACTGCCAAACTTAAGACACCCGACACCATCCGGAATGAACAAAACCTGTGCTTTTACCCAACCGAACTTTTTAAAACGAGCATCATGGTGGCTCGGCAACTCTATTCCGACCCTCACTAAATCTTCGTTAAGGGTTGGTGCGGTTCACAAGTTACACGTGTAGGATATCCGATGACAACAGCCAGGATGTATGACTAAACCATGTATTTACATCCCTATTTACAATGAGAAGAGTTGGACCTTACGCCATTTGACTCAAAGATTAGTACCGAGAAAAAAGTGAATGATTGTATTTACTCAGTGGAGTCAAATATTTGTACATTTGGTCTAAATTGGAAAATTACAGCCCTTGTAATCTGGTGGCACGGCAGTGCCCCCGCCAAGTCGAGCAAAAAAGCGGCACGGCCGTACCATCCTTTTCTGGAAGCAGTTCAGGCCATTTTCTGGCAGAAGTTCAGGCCCCCTATAACTTCGTTGTGGATAAAACTAGAAGCCTGAATTTTCAGTAATCAGGCATCGTATAAACACGGTATATTTCAAATTTCATTTAATTTGAACGAGTAGTTTCAGAATCACAACTAGTCAAAGTTCTTAATTTTGTCATTCAGTCACTGACTAACCTATCATTGAAACTCTAAGGCACTTCTAGCAGACATAGAAGCTTCAAATTTAGAATACAATAAGTGTTTAGTGTATTAATCAAGGAAAAATTAAAACATTTTTCAATTTCGGTCCAGCTTTCTAGATACACCAACTGCATAAATAACTTTGTAATCCTATATAAATCCTATATAAATATTACCTTTAAACAAATACAAGGACAGGCCAACCGGAGTATCTGCGGGTGGGGCAAGGCTTATAAACAGAAAACATTGAATGGATTCTATTTTACTTGTTCACTTGATAACTGAATCGTTTACCTGCAACTTGATAGTAAAGAACTCTTTAGCGACAATCTGCACGTATGTTTTAAATTAAAATTTAGTTAACACGTCTACTGGTGAACCAACGTCGTGTTACGCAATGGATACTGGAACCAAATAGCGATTTGTCTTAGCACTGGGGCGTTAACCACGTAAAAAATCACTACGACCGTTCTCAGCAGAAAAAAAGTAATGTATGTGTAATACTTTCGTACTTTCTATGGCCCTGTTACTATAAGAAAGTGACAGAATAACTGTTTAGTTACACATTTTTATTTTTGTGTTCAATTAATGCTGATTTCATATAGCCTATGACACTCGCCCAAACACGACGCTTTGATTGAGATCTTACTTGTCAAAATCTGAACATAGAATCGGACATACTTGTATACATACACACATACGAACCAAACACATTACCCTCCTTTTGGGCTTCACCGCAGTTGGGTAAATACCGCTGACCTGGCAGAATCATGGCCCAGGTGGCCGCTACACTACTTCCGTTAAACGGAAACCATACGAGCGACATCTATTGATTTATAGACGGAGGCACGACCAAATCGGATTTCGTAACTCGTTATGCAGAAGTTTAGCCTTCGAAAACAGTGGGCTCAGAGTGAACTATAATAATTGGGTATTTGACAAAATATCAAATGAGTTATGAAATACGAAAATACGATTGTACGGTTGTATGAAAATACTGGCTTATGACGTCACTTTTCAGAGCACTCTTTTTATGTTTAATCTATTTAAAAATTGTAATGACTAGTAATTGACTAAAAGAGATACATTTTCCGAGATATTTTGTAATTTTTGTTTTCGAGCATATGAAATAATTTATTGCTGATCGTGTCAAATACCGAATTAAAAGATTGATGCTTGAGGCTATGAATTAACACAAAAACTTGAGACTTTTTTGACGCTCAATTATGTTTAAAAAAAACAAACTGTTTTTTTTCTTAATCTATTAGAGATTTTAGAATTTTTATAATTGTAGGTATGTGGAATTTCCTTAAATTAACGATACTGAAAAGACGGTGATTTACTTTTTTATCTATTCGAATAGGCCGTGGGCCGGCCGTAACATTAAATATGACTAAGAAAGTGTTCACTTGTGTTCAAATAAACAATAAATAATATTACTACTAATAAATAAATAACAATACAAGTTCAAGGCTACGATGAGAAATATACCTAACACGTGTATGTCGAAAGACGATAAGCACTTTGCCGTCCGCGCGACATTGATGGACGTTCCATGTTTCTCGACACAAAAAGGCCAGGGTTTGCACTTGAGTCTGTCTACTTCAAAATTTAAAGGTCGTGGTTTAGCAGGGTAACATAGGTATTTGTTATTCTTAGACTTTACTTAGAAGGTAGGTAGCGGTTGGAGATCGAATCTACAGACGCCGACATTGTGAAATGGCGTATCGGTAAGTAAGTAAGTAGGTAATTTATTTTGACAATACATACAGTGTAAGTTTCAATATAGAGGTATAATGGTATACAGCTTTCTTAAAATACTACGTAATGTCCTGCCTCCTAACTAAGAGCAATCTGTATTTTAGGAGTCAGTCCTTCCCTAATAGTGCAATTACCACTATTTTTAACTGTCACAATTGTAATTGTAATATGTACCTATGATAATGTGCTTTCATTATTGCCAATAATTTTAAGTTTAAAGAATTTAATTAAGTTTAGAATAGATCTGCTTAGCTGTGTATGTGTGTGCGTGCGTGCGTGCGTGCGTGCGTGCGTGCGTGCGTGCGTACGTGCGTGCGTGCGTGCGTGCGTGCGTGCGTGCGTGCGTACGTGCGTGCGTGCGTGCGTGCGTGCGTGCGTGCGTGCGTGCGTGCGTGCGTGCGTGCGTGTGTGTGTGTGTGTGTGTGTTTGTTGGTGCGTGTATGAGAGGGAGGTCAATAACATAATTGTATACCACTACTTAGACATAAGAAACTATTTGTAATATCTTTCACCTGGTTGTGCAATAAAGTGTTCTCTATCTATCTATCTATAAATAAATAAAAAGGTATTTAATTGCCATTAGGTAGTACTTTCGTTCCTACCTAATTGGATGGATTTGAATATATCAAATGCAAGTAATTTTTATCTAGCTGTATATTTTATCGCTCGACATTTATTATGATTTCATCGCCACGTGTAAAAAAAAGTAAGGAATACATCGTGCTCAATCAGCCACAGCTGAAATTTTGCGAGCATTACATCCTTGATGTAATCTTGATGTTTCAAGATCTGAAGATGATGACGATATATTTAGTGCCGTCGGCCGCCATTTCAACTGTTGATTGGTCGAGGCGAGGCACATTATACAAACTCAATGCATACAATCACTATTCCACGTATACTGTAATTCTTGCAGTGATTACTCTAAGAAAGTTTGACTGCTAAGTAATCGAAAACAGACGGTTCATTTTTCGTTAAATTCTGTACCTATTTCATTCTACATTTCGCAAATCATTTTTTTACTGTGCTAATGAGAGATCTCAACACTTTCTAACCCGCGGTTTCTCGTACACTAACAATCAGTTAATCTACAGTCTTTCATGTGCTGTATAGATAGATAGATAGACGAGAAACCGGAGGTTAGTCATTCATTATTGATGCACAGTTTACTGAATTTGACGAATATGTTTTGTTTCAGATGTCAGCATTGATGCTGGTGGGGCTATGCGGTTAACCCTAGTAAGTGTTGCATTTATGGTACGAGTCCAAAAATTACTCCTTCAAACTTTCGTAAGCACTACACACTATTGACTTAATTCTGTATTCACTTGTGTAAAGCACACTTTGTGCCAAAAGGGCTACTATAACATTAACGATTATTTAGATGACAATAGTAAATTAAGCACAAAGAAACCAAGCACGATAATCGTTGTAGAAAAGACGTCCAGAAGGACAATTATAAAGATATTAAAAAAATCGCCTTCAATAATTTTCTTGCTAGATAGAAGCGTGAATTTATGTAGGTATGTATTATTAATTAGGTATATATTATACAGCTGATGGGAGAAAGCGTAACTAAGAGCAGAGGAATCATAAAATATAGTTTTATAGTCGACAGCAGAGCCACTTTTTAACCGACTTCAAAAAAAGGAGGAGGTTCTCAATTTATCGGGACCCTATAACTAAGACTCCGCTGTCCGTCCGTCCGACCGTCTGTCATCAGACTATATCTCATGAACCGTGGTAGTTAGACAGTTGAAATTTTCACAGTTGATGTATTTCTGTTGCCGCTATAACAGCAAATACTAAAAACAGAATAAAATAAATATTTAAGTGGGGCTCCCATACAACAAACGTGATTTTTTTGCCGTTTATTGCTCGATATTTATAACGGAAACTCGTAGACGACGCAATGTGGGAAGGCCACCCAACAGATGGTCTGACGACCTGGTTACGGTGGCAGGAAGTCACTGGATATGGGCGGCACAAGACCGGGAAGCTTGGAAAACCATGAGGGAGGCCTATGTCCTGCAGTGGGCGTCAAATAGCTGATGATGATATGACTTGTACGTATAGCAGGTAACTAGATACTTTGCGTGACCGTCAGCACCGAGTCCCCCGCCTGAGCCACAGTATCCCGAGTGGCGCGCCATTGCTCCGAGAAATGGAGAGACGGTACTAATGGTTTGCGAATTTTTCTCATCAATTAATTTTTATTTTACGCCAATTCGTAAAATGAATAGTCGAAATAGCTAGTATTTTTTAGGGTATCGTGCCCAAAGGGTGAGGGACGCTATTGCTGAGACTTCGCTGTCCGTCCGTCCGTCCGTCTGTCACCAGGCTGTATGTCATGAACCGTGATAGGTAGACAGTTAAAATTTTCACAGATAACGTATTTTTGTTGCCGCTATAATAAAAAATACTAAAATAATATTTATATTTAAGGGGGCTCCCATACAACAAACGTGATTTTTTTGCCGTTTTTTTGCTCGCTATTAATAGCGGCAACAGGTACACGCTCGAAATATGCAAATGTTGTATAGATAATGGTACGGAACCCTTCGTGCGCGAGTCTGACTTGCACTTGGCCTTTATTTACTTATCACATAAACGCGGTATTTAAACCATCCAGAATTATTGCTGTATATGAAGTAATAAGTACACAATTTCATGAATTTTATATCTTAACATATTATCTACAAAGACAAAATAAATCTGATAATTAATGATTAAAAACGTGAATATTTGTAGGTTCGACATAGGACCCAGATATTTGTAAAGAACTGTTTTTTTTAAGCAGTAGGTAATGTAAGAAAAACTTAAGAGAGTATAATTTCGAATAGACAAAGCTACCGGCAAGAGAAAGTTAGTCAACAAAACAAAATCATTAACAATTTACTCCATTGCGTTCAAGTAGTCCCCACCTGTATTGAATGGAGTACAATTTGTTTAGATAATTGGATAAGACAGCTTTCTATTAAAAGCCTCCAAATGTCCAGATGTATAGGGACTATGGGAACTGTTTATCTCGTTATTGGAAAACTGAAATCCGATAACATAATTAGTGTAAGAAATTGGATCGATTGTTCAGTGTGCAAGATATCGGATAAACTTAATTGATATTTATTTTATTTGTGGACATCCAAATTAAATACTTCGTTCAAAAAACTAAACTAACCTCGTTAAGATAGTATTAGGGATAGTTGACAGCACCTTGACAAATTCATGTACACTCTATTCAATGTATGTCAAGATCATGCAAGTGGCAAATCTTAACCTCTGTCTACCCCTCCGGGATGCAGTCGTGAGTTTATTTACGCGTGTAAGTAGGAGCGGATTAAAAGCAGTATTAGCGCATGGGTACAACGTTGGCCTTACACTCCAGTGGTCCTAGATTTGGGATATTCAAATGATATGGTTTTCTTTGTGAATTTGTAAAATCAATAGCTTTCGTGCTAACATCGTTTATGTCAAAGAAAACATGTGAGGGAACCTGAGTTTCTAAGACGAACAATTCGCGGTGGGCATACGTTGAAATGAAGCCCCTATATAACGAGACTTTGCAACAAAAATGTAAGTTTGGTCAACGTTGCTGTCAAAAAAGATCTACAGGATTCCAATTTCCACAATATTGAAAAATTGGATTTATAAAAAGTTTCCAACATACTTGCTTATGCTGTGGCGACATTTCGCTTACAGATTCAGTCTGCAAAAAGTTACGGAATTTACCAAAAAAGGGCAGAAAAATATTGGGCCAGGGTTTAGCTTCACACTTGGTGAGAATCGTGCAAAAAGTTTCATATTTTGTCGTGGACATTTTGCCGCAGAACGGAGTAAACCTATTCGTTCAACTTTCGCACTTATGTCAATTGCTACAAAAGCTGTCAGTGACCTGGCAAAAGGTTGGCTTTGCAATTGTAAGTGCATGGGTCACATGAAACAGACATTCATTACAAAACTAATTTATCAATTAAGCAAATTAAAAAAGGTGACAGGGTCTTGTGAGCAAGTCTTACGGTAAACAAACTCTTAGGCAAATTAGATGATTAGGATTTTGATGGAATTTTAGTACGGAGATAGTTTGAAGGACATAGGATACTTTTCATCCCGGAAATGACTCATTCCATGCGGATGAAGTCGAGGGCCATACCTAGTATTCAATATTGACAAAAAATATCAGCGGCCGTCGCAATACTAAAAGAAAAAAAAACTTTTACTAGGTTCCGTTATTGTACTCGTAATACTACGGAATAAAATCTCTAGCCGATTTAGGACCATTCAGCTTCGCTTCTATGCCGGGCTACATTTCTCGGCTACCTTACCGCCTATACTTTTACATTAAGTAGAGTGTATGTGCGAATGGAATCTGCCCTAGACACAAAGTTATTTGCGTGTAATTTCACGCTTTAGGCCATTAAGGCTCCGTTAGTCGCGGCCCACAGGTCGCACACCGGCGGCAATTAAAATAATACTCACATTATACTTTGCTACAACATCGTTTTGTTTTTATGATCAAAAAATGCCAGTAGAACTGTTTACTAAGTTTTAATGATTGTCATTTGTCTACTGCTGGTTATACCTTTCAAACTGATTGCAACGCTGACAGCCTTCTAGGTACTTTGACGGTCGATGACAGCAATCTGGCTTAAATTTTTTATCTTATCTAAATACCTGCTTTTATTATTATTTTTATAGCGGTGGTAGCGCAGCGGTAGAATGCCAGTCTCACATTCGGGAGGTCATGGGTTCAAATCAAATCCCGGCATGTACCAATGATAAATGACTTTCTTTTCTTGGTTAAGTACATTTGCAAAGTTGTACTAGCAATCATCATCATCATCATCATCATCATCATTCAGCCACAAAAAGTCCACTGCTGGACATAGGCCTCCTCCATGGATTTCCAAAAAGACTGGTTGGAAGCGGCCTGCATCCAGCGCCTTCCTGCCACTTGGACGAGGTCATCCGTCCATCTTGTGGCTGGTCGTCATACGCTGCGCTTGCCGATATGTGGTCTCCATTCGAGAACTTTTCGGCCCCATCGGCCATCAGTTCTTCGTGCTATGTGCCCCGCCCACTGCCAATACTATTCGCCAATTAGGAAAGAAAACACCGTGAGGAAACCCTAGTATCTGAGTTGTTTACATACCTCTATCAGTGCTACGAACAATGCCCGACTATGGGGCAAAGTGCGGAAAGTTTCAAGTCTAACTAGAACTACCTACTGTGATTTATTCGGTTTATTGTATTAGTTTAGTTATTAAAATATTATAATTAGTTTTGAGTCGCGATGCTCACCCACAGGTATATTTTTAAAAACCTATTTAAAACCTATATTATCCTCAGCACGGGTTAGTGCGACAAAAAGAATATAACACAGGTATGTATTCATGTGAGTACATTGGGGTCCGAGCTACGCTCGTTTACTTCTTTTGTAAATACCTACGTATTTAGTTAATCTCTTCATTCAGGCGAGCACTGTTTTCACCTTAAGTTAGAAAGTTGAAACTTTGCATATAAAGTAGCATCAATGAGTGTAACAATATAACGGGGTGGCGTAATGAGTAGGAGAAAAATACTTTTTTTTCCATACTACGGTTGGTCACCCTACTCTACCTACATATATGTTCAGAAGAAAAAAAAAGAATTAGCGCTATCTTAGCTCTTATCATGAAAACTGCGACATTATCTGATGTAGCGAGATGACCGCTTGTTAGTGTCAAAATCCGTATCTCGAGCCGTAAAAATCGGCATTAGAGCCATGCATTTCTTCCGTTCATTACTCGGTTGTAGAAAATTTCGAAATTATCGAAATAAAAACCGGCCAAGTGCATGTCGGGCCACGCGCAATGTAGGGTTCCGTAGAAAGAGGGTTTATTTTCTGCTTTATAGAACTAACAACTTCATCGAAGTCATTTTCAATGGATTTTGTACGAAATTATACTTTTATAAGTTGGTTGCCTATTACTCGTTAACTCGTAAAGTCTACTTAGCCGTGATACTTTTCCTTTCAAGTTCATTATTTGTGCTACTACCCTGAATTTTGTCACGTTTCTCCAATCAACCGTTTAGCCAGGAGAGGGGGGAGGACACCCTACTCGGACAAAAATTTGCGCTTTAAAGCTTAATATTTCGCAAACGGAGCCCTACATCGAAAAATGGTCTTGCTACAGCCACAATATTTTTCAATCAACGACCAATCCAACGATACCCCACATGATGGGGTAGACAAGTAAATATGTATACACACACCAAATTACAGCTTTATAGTACCACCGGTCTTTGCGCTAGGCCGCGGACGGACAGACAGACAGACAGACAGACAGACAGACAGACAGACAGACACACAGACAGACAGACAGACAGACAGACAGACGGACATGGCGAAACTATAAGAGTTCCTTGTCGGACTACGGAACCCTAAAAAGAACCGTATTTGTCGCTAGATTCGAGTGAAATGTCAGACTCAAGCGCGACGTTGACGACCCTTCCGAACATATCGCTGCTTCATAATAAGGGCCCTGTTGTTGAAGTTTGTGGAACTTTTGGACAAGAAAAAATATATCTTGAAAATGGCTTCACATGGGAACAGTCTGAACTGTATAAAATATTTACAAAGGTTTAAAGTGCAATTGGGAGTGAGTGATCTAATAGTTTTTGTACTAAGCAGAGTTCAGGAATTAAAATCATGCAGTTTCTGTATTTTGTGGTCGATACGCACTTATTGTTTAGGTTTGAATTCGTCACGTCTCTGATATTTCCAACAAAAAGTAACATTTTTATTTTGTCCCACCTTTCCATTTACCACAAACACTGTTATTTCCCAGTTAGCACTCAAGCGCATTAGTACTTTTCACAAAGTTTACTTTGCCGGTCTGTTTTTAACGTTTGACCCGTATGCTTGCAGCAGTGAGGTCTTATTTGGCTTGCATACAGGTTTGAATTTAAATTTGTTAGGGTGAAGCAAAAGACAGTATGACAAAGTGTCTTTCCGCCTAAGATTTAACCAAAAGGAGGAAGATACGTTCCTTAGGCACCGAGCGTAGTCTTTTAAAATCAAATCCATCGGAAACGCTTCTGTCAGTTTGTTTCTCTCAGGCTTTTAAACAAGGTAACCAGAAGTTTGACAGACTACATTTGAACCGTATTGTACCAGAGATAAGGGGTTGTTTGGCTTGTAAACAGGTTTGATCTTAAATTTGTTAGGAAAAGTAAGAAATGTCACTCAGCGTGGTCTTATAAAACCGAATCCATTTAGGAAACGCCTTTATTACTGTGTATTCATCGGAAATAATAAATGTATTTCAATGTAAATAATATAATTCATTTCAACTAGTTCACTTAAGTTGAATATCAATGTACAATTGAGTTTGTAGTGGAAAAAAAAAAGATGGAAAACAACTGTATATTTATCTCAGTGGTTCATCTTATCCAACATTTCCCTTGAATACGTTTATAAGAAGTACCTAACCCATCTTTATATTTTGGTTTATTCTCAGTTTTCCGCGCAGGCTAGTAGCGATACAATACAACAAAAGGGGAGTCGCCGCAGGTTGTTTGGTAGTGGGCCACCTCGACAGTTTTTTCTATCGGTTATTCCAAAAAAGTTATACGAGTATGTATAAATGATCCTTAATTCACTGGCGGGCGTAAAAAAATATGCTACAATACGAGTATTATGTTGTAGCTCAAATATGTAAAATAGACCCTTAAGCTGTTCTCCTTTCCTCCTCTAAATTAAGTCGGGAAACTACGCCATCATAGAGCTTTACATCGATACATGGTTTAATACATTCCGTGTGGCGCCGGATTAAGAATAGCGTTACTCCATTTCCTTCCGTGGATGTCGTAGAAGGCGACTAAGGAAATCAATTACCAGGAGACGGGCAGCAGCGTCATCCTGAGATGCCAACCGCATACTGCGATCGCCAATCCGCCAAGCATGGCGATTATGGCATAACCCCTCATCGTTATGAAAACCATGAAGGAGGCCTATGTCCTGCAGTGGGCGTCAAATGGCTGATGATGAAGTATAATTGTATAATGTTGACATTAATTTTGCTTTTCTTTTTTCCTGTTTTCTTTACACTTTTTTCAAAATTGAAATTTTATTTCACGCACGGCTTAGACTAGTATTCTGGCCTTTGCATTTTCGTAATGAGATGATTTATACAGCGTCCAGCAGCACCTTCACTCACACTAGATCGGTGAAGGCACCATTCGGACGCCGCAGTGCCTGGGATATTGCTTTTTTAGATGGAGTAGGCTTGCTCAGCACCTATACCATCCTGAAAGCTTAGTCAGCCTAGCCCACGGGAAAGAAAACTCAATACGTGCGGAGCCAACCAAGCCGCGGGTTTCCTTACGATGTTTTCGTTCACCGTTAGCGTATGGTATTGTTACACACGCTAACGGTGAAGGAAATGGACGTAACGGTCAGAATAAACAAAGACATAGGTACACAGACTAGTAAATAGGACATAATAAACATCGCAGACCACTTAAAGACCATCTCTAGACTGCCTAGTCAGAATTAAAAAAAGAAGTCGTCCAAGTCACAAGAAACTAGAAATTTATGTTTACTGGCAACAATTTGCCACCCTGTCGAGTTAAGTCGACACTGTGGCCATTTCTTGCCGGACGCGAGCTCCTCTCTACTTAACGACTTTATGCACTCCCTGCCAGCCTAAGTACCGACGACATTTTCTATTGTTCCTTTCACTTACAAGCTGAGAGAGGCAGAAATAAAGAAACAAAACGGTGCGGTTGCACGCTACTCGCTACTTTCAGAGTTTCGTTTAGCTCGTGTTTTGTTCAGTTAAGTGTGACCTCTGAACTAGAGAGCCTCGGGTGATTGATCGCAATTTTTGTATCCAAGGCTTTGGTGAACCCAGCCGGGTTAGAAACTTGTAGCAAGTTGGATTTCTTCCATTTTTTTTGTTAAATACTGCTGGTACAAAGCAAGAACAAGGAAAGAAACACACGGGATTTAACAGAATTCTCATATAAATCGGAAATGAGGGAGGGGTTCTACGTGTCAATAGAGACCACTTTAGATACTATGGGGCAATCTTTGAACCCGCGATAAAATTGTCAGCATTAAAATGTACCGAACAGCTGATATTTCTTTCGTGATATTGAAATTTTCAATCAAAGTAAAAGGTTTGTTTAATAGAATCGCCTGTTATGATTAGTTTACGGGGATTTTGTTACATCCTGTATAGTAGTCGTCCCAAGGTCTGGTGGATATTAAAATTTTGCAGTTAATTCTTCTTATTGTACGCAGTCATTTTACAGAACAAAACCCATTTTCTCTGCCGTTAACAATCTTGTCGGTTGTAAATTGTTTTTTTTTTTTTTTGTTAGTTCTTTAGTTCTTTGGCCAACTGACAATTGTTAAAGTACAGTCAACAGTTTGTTAGCGTTCGGGAAACCAGCATAGCTCCCAAGTTATAAAAAGAAAGAAACAAAATACGTTTATTTTAACAAGAGAAAGAAAGTGAGTCGAGAGATAGCACAGTAAAATTCCAATATCTAAACTTGGAACAAAACGTAGTTGACGTTTTCAGTATCAGGCTGATATATCGCACATCATGGCAGAAAATATCTATAGCTACTGATAGCTAAAATTTGAAATTTCCTCCATACAAAGCATACATACATACCTGTTGGTGTTGGTAGGGTTTCTGAATATAGAAAACGAACAATGGTGACTTGGATCACTATTGAGTCAGTAAATCTTGGCCTTGGAAGTTCGAGTATCAAATGTCTAGAATCGGATAACAGTGACCTCTGACCCCGCAATTTATATACGGACACTTGAGACCGAAGTGTAGGTACATATATTTCATACAGGAAAACCTCCCGCAATATTTCCGAAATCTGACACTGTTGCCGTCCACTTTTCCGGCTTCCAAGTTTCTGTGGCAAACAAACACTATTCTGTTACAAGAAGAACCATACTTTATTATTTCCGCTGTGCCGCTGAAACTCTGCCTCGTTGGTCTCGTTTAACACGCTCGACTGCCAAAACAGAGGTCATGGGTCCGATTCCCGTTGGAAGCCGCCGTACTTGATTTGTAAGAATGGCCTCAGTCTAGGTGTATTTCCATACTTAATCGTATGATGTAATATTGCCTCATTGCCATAGCAGAGGGTAAACGAATTTGGGATCAGCATGAGTGAATATGTTGTGTAGATGTTATTTATCTATTTTACTTTAAAAATTATAACGAGATGCATACTGATGCGTCGAGTGATGATTTTTCACCGTAGTCAGACAATCGATACGTACCTGGCATCTAAGTTCGGTGGAAATAAAATATGACTATCCCGTAAGTTGTGTCGCTCTATAAAACTGTAGGTTCTTAGAAGCTGCTCCACAACTGAACTCCAGCTCGAAAGTGAAATATAGAGTGAAAAATGTATGAATTATACTTTGTTGCAGACGAATCATTTAACAGGACATTACATAAGAAATAACATGTACATAGGATAGCTTATTTATGTATCTCTGAAAAAAGTCTAGTTAAGAATAGGTACCTACTATGCGCTTAAAGTCACAGTATTTTTCGTTTGTTATATGGCTGATTCTTAAAATCGGGAAACAGCTTCGTTATTTCCTTACATTATTTCTTGTCTAATTATTTATTTTTTTAATATTCCATTTTGGTTAAATAGCTTCATTCACTAAATTTTGACCCACGACGTGTTAGATTTGTGACCAAAAACCTGTGTTTTTACATTGTATTGTAAAAAATCCTTTTACCAACTTTTCTACTATCAGTTACAATTTCCATATCCAGAAAAAACACATCGATCCTCTATCTCAATCTGCTTTTTCATTTGAAAGAATCTCAAGATCTGCCCCTCTACTCTCAATGCTATTCTGTTCAGATTATGTCACAATTAAATGCAATAAGTCAGTAATTACGACTTAGTGAACGTTTTAGTTGTAATCAATAGCATTAAACTTATTGAAACTTCAGAGCTCATCGGAAATTGAAAACAGATTTTGGCTGGATTAATAATTAAATGAAAAAACGAAACTGATCTATCAGGATCGTGGCAAGTGGCAGTCCCTGGAATACAGGCGTAAGTTTATGTATGTATGTAATTAAAACTCTAACGCAAGTGGTGTATCGATAAATTCAGTATTTTTACGGTTTTCTTTATTATAAACAAATAACTTCTACACATAATCACTTGTCTTTGTTCCAAACTAGTTAACCTCAGAAAATACTATCCAAACTAGTTATTTATTAGCCGTTAGGACCTCTCGCAGCTTTATAGCTCGAAGCTTTTAAGCCCATAAGACTGAAGTATGTGCAAATTTGTTCTCACTGCCTCTGTTAGGCAGCTTTGTTTCTTGGATACTCCGCGGTTTGTTAACTTTATGCATTTTCTAAGCTCTCAGTATTCGTATATTGCACGTAGTTTCTGTTTTGTTTGCAACTGGGTTACTGTTAAATGGTACGAATTACTTTGAGCAACCAGTGGATATATACATACTTCCATATATTCGAAAACCATTGTAGTGTTGGTTTAATGTAATGAAAACAAAAGTTGTTTTTTGGATTACACCGTGTGCCTGTTTATAATTTCAATAAACATGTCCATAATAAACAATGTTCAGTTTTCCAATAAACATGGTATCATCGCAAATATATGTAAAAAACAATAACATTTCATCATCATCATCATCGTCAGCCATTTGACGCCCACTGCAGCACATAGGCCTCCTTCGTGGTTTTCATAACCATGAGGGGTTTTGCCATAAGTAACATTTCACCCGGCTTGAAACTTAATTGCGAATGCAATACGTTCAAATAAGAAATTCTCGTATGGACCATCCTTACTGATTATAACAATTATTATTGTTCATGTGAATGCCATACCCAACGTATGGGTACAACTTTATTACCCACGCAGTCATGCATAAATGAGCGAATAGATTTGTAGAATGAACCCTCCTGTTCTTTCGCAGTCGGGTAAAATAAACAGTTTTATGTTTATTTCTCCCCTGGCAATGCTCGCGACTAAATAGCGGTGGTAGCCTCATGGTTAGAACATTGGATTCGGCAGCGAGAGACCCAGGTTCGATTCCTAGTGGCGCCATGACTTTGTTTTTTATGTTATGTACATTTGTGTATGCCGTTGCCTTACGACGCAGCGTGGGAAGGCCTCCCACCAGATGGTCTGACGACCTGGTTACGGTGGCGGGGAGTCGCTGACCGGGAAGCCTGGAACACCATGAGGGAGGCCTATTTCCTGCAGTGGACGTCAAATGGCTGATGATGATGTACATTTGTGAAGTTATAGTAGCAATACCACTCGCTAACTGTGAAGGAAAACACCGTGAGGAAATCTGAGTGTCTGAGCTCTTTGCATACCTCAGCGCTTGAAATCGCCAATCAGCGGTGGGCACGCGTGGTGATTAAGCCCATAATCTCTCCCTGAGAGAAGGCCTGTGGCCTACATATATAGGCTGCTTATGATGTGAATGCTCGCGACTACCTTCGCGAGATAAACGGATTAGCCTATTTTCACTCTGAAGGTCCATTCTACACACTGGCAAAGAATTTTTGAAATCGTATGAGTATTTGGTAGATTATCCCCCTACTGGAAGAGATCGCTTTTAGCGATAAGACCGCCAATTGTATACGGCAAAACTTAGACATGTAAGCCTTTTAATGTATTTTGTTTTCTGGTGTGTACAATTATAAAGTGTTCTAATATAAACTTATAAACTTTTCCTCTTTTTAATATTAGTATATAGGTAGATAAATGTAGATTACATGTTTTGTGTCGTGAGTAAAACTCGGTAATTGGTAGAAACAGTAGTTATAATCAGCAAAAAGTGAAATAAAAAATTACAACGGCGCAAATGCGGGCCCGGTATTTTTGACAGAGAGAAAAAGCATAGAGTAGAATGCATGACGTATAGTGATGCGACACAAAACCGTAGACCGTCGGCGTATTCACGCAGTATAGATATTATAATTGTTTTTGTTTATCAGCTCTGAGATCTAAACGAAATTTCCTCAAGGCATTCGTTCCTTAGCGTATAATCAAGAGAGTGGCCTTCAGATGCTACTTTGATCCTGAATAAACACTCGATATCACTTAACCTACCCCGTAGGTGCTCCGAGCAACCCGTGAGCCACGAAATCATGACGTGGCCGTTGTATATTATGGGAAAAGTCAGAACAGTAAGCTGTTAATATGTTCACTATTGTAAACGTTAACATTAGATTGGAGTGGCATCGTATTTTTACTAAGCAATAAAAAAACATAAAAATACTGTTTTTGAGGTATTAAAGGTCTTGAAAACTGCGAAAATTTAAGTTAATTTCACAAAGAAAAAACTTATTAAATTCCAGTTTTTCCATTGAATTGCGCTATTTGTATGTAACGTTTTTGTATAACGTGCAACGATAAAGAGTATTAACCGTAAAGAATGATCTTTACCATCATTATGTCCCTTCATGTTTCCAATGAGATCAATTTTTTTTTTTGCAAGTTCTCTTTGAAAGAAAGTCTACAAAAGACAATTACTTCGAGCAAATATGAAACGTAATGTTACTATTTTTTACCTAATAAATGATCGCGATTAGACCCGTTTAATGTATAACGTTTAATGTGTATCCGTGTGGCGCCGGATTAAGAATAGCGTCACTCCATTTCCTTCCGTGGATGTCGCAGAAGGCGACTAAGGAAATCAATTACCAGGAGACGGGCAGCACAGCGTCGTAATTCCAACCGCATACTGCGATCGCCAACCCGCCTGCCAAGCGTGGCGATTATGGCAAAACCCCTCACGGTTATGAAAACCACGAAGGAGGCCTGTGTCCTGCAGTGGGCGTCGAGTGACTGATGATGATGATGATGAATGTATAACAATGTATGAGCACCGTGAATCATTAAAAAAATACAATATGGAATGATCTGGATAGTGATATAAAACCGTAAGATTTATAACCTAATACCATATATTCAGACTCTATGAAGCCACCCGGCTGCCGAAAGTGTACCGTTACCGGAGTCAATTGGGATATTCGGTTACTGATACTGCTTGGAACTCTGTGGTGTCGTAGCAATCGAATATTTGAGCAATATAATTTCCTTGCTTTGGATTTACTTCGTTTTTTATCTGTTCTGCTGCGAAGAGTTGGAATACCTACGGGCATAACATAACATAAACTTACGCCTGTATCCCTGAGGGGTAGGCAGAGACCAGGGACTGCCACTTGCTACGATCCTGACAGATCACTTTCGCTTCCTCAACATTTATTAGTCGTTGCATGCACGCACGCCGGTTTCGGGTACTTTTTACCTACGAGCAGGGGACTAAATCCGTAAACACGATGAAGTAAGCAATATTTATGTAACACTGGTTCCACAAAATACTTGAGTATACAAATTTTTCGCCTGAATTAAATGAACCTTGTTGTCATTATTGTTCCACAGGTGCTTAAGGACCCCACACACTAGCCCACTAGTGGTGGTCATAAGTGGACGCCTCTTTCTTCTATTCTACTTTTAAAAATAGTATTTTTCAATGAATTGCGATGCTCATACATAGTAATATATGAGTGACTTGAGGGAAGACCACTTACCATCACTACAACAATTGACTGTACTCGCCACTTCAGTCTACCCGTGACCAGGGAAGCTTCAACGTTGCCGAAACGTCGGAAATCAAAGGTAATCAAAATTTACCTCATAAATAATAGTTTTTAAAATTCGTAAGCTCTAGTTGACGTGCTTCGGGAATTGCAAAATTTAAAAATAACTTTGTATACGTCCTATAGCAGAACAAAGGCCTTCCCTAAGAGTGTATGGCTTAATCACCAAGCGTTCCCATTGTGGCTTAAGAGGGCGCCTTACGAGGCGATTCCTGTGCAAACGTAGTTTGGTTTTTATTTACAAACGACATGCCGGATCGTAATGAAACTTTGCCGATACGTTTAGAGGCCACAAATCGAGGTTTGAACGTGCTTAGAATTGGGTATTTGACAAAATATCAAATGAGTTACTTTTAAAACGGAATTTTGTATGAAAATACTTGCTTATGACGTCACATTTCAGAGCACTCTTTTTATGTTTGATATATTTAAAATTGTAATAACTAGTAATTGACTAAAAGAGATACATTTTCCGAGATATTTATTTTGTAATTTTTGTTTTAATCGAGCATATGAAATAATATATTGTTTATCTTGTCAAATACCGTATTGGAAATAAACCTTTCAAAAAGAAATTATAGCCTAGTAAATAGTTTCTATAAAAAGTCTTATGAGCCTCTAGTTTATTGTGTTATCCTCAGATTTAAGCACGTATTTGTAAAGTGTCACTAAGATCCGACATGTCACTTGTGAAATAAAACCAAACTACATGTGTATGGGAATTTCTCTTTGACCCCCTTAAGCACTGGCATAAGCAATGAATCTGTGGCTGAGGTATGTGATTTCCTTAAAAATTTCAAATCAACCCTTAAAACTACCTAGTACATTTAAAGACGCGCGCTATCGGTATAAGGGTCACTTTACGAAAAGGATCACACGAAAAATCCTCATCAATTTCTACTATCGCGAGGAAAAAACTTACACGCGACGCACAGAGGTTAGCTTAGAACTCCCAAAGTGTCTTTTGGACTAACAAAATGTCTCAGTAGTGGCAAAGTTGCCGGGGATCCCCACGAGGGGACAACACGTCGGATCCTACGCAGAAAGCTGAATAAATAACCGCCGGCGGAGTATTTCATACCCCGTTGGTAGCTCGGAGGGTTTAAACTTTTGTGAATATGTTATCACGTGTACAGGGCGCTGCGGGTGACACAAGCATAGGGCGTAAATCTACTCGAAATTATCGCCGTCATTATCCTCGTAATTATCACAATTCTGCGTTGTCAGCGAAACACGTGTTAATTTTTTTCTGTATTTTTTTTTATTCACAGTCACAGATTATTAGAAGCTCTTGTTTGTAAAAAAGCGGTGGTAGCCCTGTGGGTAGAACCATAGACTCGGAAGCGGGAGACCCACGTTCGATTTCCAGTGCGGGCATGTACCTATGAATTTGTTTACTTTCAAAGTGAGGTGCATCTGCGAATTGGTAATAGCAATACCACACGCTATCTGTAAAGGAAAACATGGTTAGGAAACCTGCGGCTTTGTTGGCTCCGCACGTATTGCCTTGTCTTTCCTGTGGGCTAGGCCGACTAACCTGTCAGGATCGTACAGGTGCTGAGCAAGCCTACTCCATCTAAACTACAATGTCCCAGGCACTGCAGCATCCGAGTGGTCCCTTCATCCATCTAGTGTGTGTGAGTGAAGGTGCCACTGGACGCTGTATAAATCGTCTCATTACGTAGATGCAAAGGCAAAAGTTTTTGTTTATGTAGGTACTTATTTGTCTCGTTACTTAAAATACATTGCTTATGGACGAGTACCTAGTGGTTTTAAAAGCACTAAGAACAAATACTCTTAAAACTTGAAATTATAAATGTTCCGACACATTTGCAATGCGTTTTACGAATAAAGCTGTAATCGCCACCTGCGTATTTTTCTCTCTGTACCTTAGTGCCTGTAGGAAAATAGACCCAAATGAATGTGTAGGCATAAACTGTTCCTTGGAAATAGGTAACCAGCAAAAAGATCCTATCACATAACCCAATGTACTACGCGGTAAAGTCAGTACATATTTTTCGAATATTTTGGGCTTCATCCACATCGCATAATCTGCGTGTGTATAGATAAACAGAAAGCAAAACTAGCGCATCGGTAGAATCCTGGTCTCACATTTAGGGGGTCGTGGGTTCGAATCCCGGTATGTACCAATAACTTTGTTTTCTAAGTTACGTACATTTGTGAATTTGTAGTAACATTACCATTCACTAACTGTGAAGGGAAACATCGTGAGGAAACTCTAGCACATGACATTACATAAATTCACGTCTGTATCCTGGAGGGGTAGGCAGAGACCAGGGTTTGTCTCTGCCTACCCCTCCTAAGCAAATAAAATTATTTTATTTTATTTGTCACCCTAGTGTCTGAGGTGTCAGCGTTTGCTACCTTCAATGCTAAACTACGAGCCTAAGGGCAGGATAAGGAATTGTGAATATCACTAAGTAAATACTTAAGTAACGTTCTGTCACGATCTTTTCTGAGAAATTCCAAGAGACAGCACTTCAGTTAACCATTTACTTAGCGAAATTCTCAATTCAGAAACTGGCCAAAAGTGCTGAAATTTCAGCTTTAACAATCAGAACACGAATTTATTAGTTGTTTCTATGTAAAGTCGTCAACTGATCATCTTGTGTTTTTTTGCAGTCACCGGGAATGTAACCAGTCATCATCAGCCATTTGACACTCACTGCAGGACATAGGCCTCCTTCGTGGTTTTCATAACCATGAAGGGTTTTGCCATAATCGCCACGCTTGGCAGGCGGGTTGGCGATCGCAGTAGGTATGCGGTTGGAATCTCAGGAAGACGCTGCTGCCCGTCTCCTGGTAATTGATTTCCTTAGTCGCCTACGACATCCACGGAAGGAAATGGAGTGACGCTATTCTTAATCCGGCACCACACGGAACGAATTGCACTCTATTAATGTAACCAGTAATAGAGTGCAAACGTAAACAAATTAAGATGCTACGGACTGTACATAAATATAATTCACTGTCCATCTTTACGTCCCACATTCGTACGGCCCAGTCTGACATTTCCAGTACATTAATTGTCAAATTTTGACGTTTTAGCACAACAAAACGCGTGACTCGCGCCATCGTACTAACCATGCTGAAATGTAACAAGTTTAGATACATTTTATGTCCGGTACATTTTCTGTTTTATCTCGCCATTGTCACGTAAAAGTTATGAAATAATACAACTGAGGCCTTGGAGCGAGTGCCCCTCTTGTGTTATTTAACAGTTTACATTCGGAGTTTTGTCGCTGATAAAACGTTTTACTACGCACGTTTAGGGACGGGTGCGGCCAGTGTTATGTACACTTCTCTCATTAGGCACAGCGTGTTTTTGCATTATTTTTGTCATCTTTGTATTCAGCCTATGTCCCACTGTAGGACACAGACCTTCTCGCAGAGAGAGAGTATGGGCTTAATCACCACGCATCGCACGTTTAGGGACGGGTGCGGCCAGTGTTGTGTACACTTCTCTCATTAGGCACAGCGTGTTTTTGCATTATTTTTGTCATCATTGTATTCAGCCTATACATATACGTCACACTGTAGGGCACAGGCCTTCTCTCAGAGAGAGAATATGGGCTTTGGGTCGGCTGCCTTCGACTGTATATGCCTCACATGTTCTCTTCACGATTGATTTGTCTTTATTTTGGTTTTGTTGACGTTCGTGTATTTTGTTTGTGCACCTTCGTGTTTATTATACATTATTACACACAAGATATTTAACAGGACATTATATAAGAAATAACATGTACAAAGGCGAGCTTATCTCTGTAAGAGATTTCTTCCAGCAAACCTTACTTTGTGTTTCTGTGACAATTTAATTAAATGTCTTCTTTCTTTCTTATTTAATCACCACGCCTGCCCATCGCGGATTGGTAATTTCAAGCACCGAGGTATGTGAACACCTCAGGCACTCAGGTTTCCTCACGACGTTTTCCATACGTACGTTTTGGGGACGGGTGCGGAGAGTTTTATGAACACCTGGCTCATTAGGCACAGCGTGTTTTTGTATTATTTTTGTCATCATGAAAGGGAGTACTACAATTTGAGTGGTGGGGATTTGGGATCGTCCTTATTATATAGCAAGCCTAGTTCATCTAAAAAATAATGTTCGAGGCACTGCAGCGTCCAAGTGTTCCCTTCACCCATCTAGTGTGAGTGAAGGTGCTACTGGACGCGTACACACGTAATCTTCATAATCACTTGAATTTTCGCAGTATCCATCTTTCTTGTCTAAATTGAATAACAAAAACAATTTAAAGTCGATATTCAAATGTTTCACATTTTTTAAAAAAATAACATCATAGAAACCAAATGGTTAAAAAAAGTTTCATTCGAAAACCTCAAACCATGAATATTCTATGTCAATTCAAAGAACCTATTGCAATAAAACGGCAATTTCATACTTTAACCCCTATTATTAATTGACGCAAGCTGATTGAATAAATTTTATTGTAATTCACGTGGTTGTACATAGACACATTTATGAACAATACAAAGATTAGCCTCTAATATCTCAGTTTTACGGTCTTACTTATAAAATGTGATTCAACCAAAACACTTTTAAGACGAAGATAAAGTCCGTTTACAAGAGGAAATTCTGCCATAAACCGGCTCTAACTCCGTCTTAAGAGTGTTTTAGTGGAATCTAGGTTTTATAAATAAGGCCGTTAGTTTTTAAGTTCGCCAACTTAAAATAAGTAAGTTATAATTTTGCAGAGTTTGGAAAAAAAATATTTACAACTTTTGGATTTTGGTTTTGAAATATTTTTGAACAAGCTGTATATATGCCTTTTCTATCCATCTAGCTGGATAGCAAAAGGTCAACTTAAGTTGCACTGGGTATGCCACGGAACTTAAGACTAGCTCTCCACATAAAAGCATGCTGCCTGTAAATACTGTTTAGATAAACCTGTTTGGGCCTTTTTCGTCATTCTGGAAGATCCCCTAAATCGATCAATCAAACGACTCATTATCGATTTTACTGCAATTTAATAGCAAAATCGCAAAAATTTGGGACGACAAAATACACATACTAATGGGGATGCGTGTTTGTGAAAAAAAAAAACAAGAGCGCGCAGAAAATTCGAAAAAAGAAGCAAAAGTTTCCAGACACCAAAAAGGTTCGCAATCTGTCTGAAGGGCTAGCTGCAACTGCAATGTTAAGCAAATTATGTTTGTAAATTATGAGCGCGCGGAAAAAAAATCTTTGGCCCTTGCATCTACGTAAAGAGATGATTTATGAGGAAACCCGCAGCTTGGTTTTCTCCGCATGTATCGACTTATCTTTCCTGTGGGCTAGGCTGACTAAGCTATCAGGATGGTATAGGTGCTGGGCAAGCCTTCTTTATCTAAAAAATTGTATCCCAGGCACTGGAGCGTCCGAGTGGTCCCTTCACCCATGAAGAGACCACTCGACCATGAGAGATGGTGCCACTGGACGCTGTATAAATTATCACATTACGTAGATGCAAGGGACAAAGTTCTTTTTTCCGCGCCCTCGCCCCGCGTCCCTTCTCTGTGTCCGCAGGCTACGGTGTACATAGTAAGGTGTTGTCTTCTATGAAATTACCACTAGAGACGCAAAGGTCATTAGTAAAAGAAAAAGAAAGAAATATTTACCTTCTTCTGAGGGGGTGTTTATTTAAATACAGCTCGTTCTCGTTTCTCTAGCATTACTACTTTCGTATTCATCTACAGTTCCGAGCAATTACTGTAATGTCATTGTAATAATACGAGTACGCCAACAAAAGCTTGTTCTTGCATTGTTCTGGCTAGAAATATTCTAATTAAGTTGGGTCTAACTAACGCAGTTACCCAAAATTCAGTGAACATTACCTTTTCTTGTACAAAGGCTAATCTTAAAGTTTTCTGTGGCTTCAAATGAAAGTACAGTCGACAACTTGTTACCTTTACACGAGTGCTAAGGGCAAAAAGATTATGCCGCTGAAATTAAATGTAGAATGTGAAAAAAAACATTTACTAAATTTATTGAAAAAAAAAAACAATATATTCTTCTCTTAATCCTATTGATAAAGTTAAATTAATAACAAATATTTTATTGCCAAATTTTGTAGTTATGTATATTTTTGAAAAGGGTAACTTTGCTATTTTTTAGTGAGGAATTTTGATTATAGACTGTGTTTCGAAAGATGTTTCCAGAAATATTCTCACGTATTTTTTGTTTTTTTTAACCACGATATAATAACCAGATTTTGCTAAGAATTCGTTTCAAAAAGGCTCAATCAGCTCAATCAGTTGTTATCGGCGCCGAAATTTAAATTTCGTTCCTAGCCATTATTAAATCTAATTTCTCCTCCAAAACGGCTTCACCGATTTTAATTAATTTTTTTGTGTATATTTGGTAGGCCTGAGAATAGGTCATAGGTTAAATAATTATGGCAACACAACGTTTGCCGAGCCAGCTAGTAATCAATATAGTGTTGTGTTGTGTTGTGTTGTGTTATAGTAAGTAGTATTTTGTGTGTCTATTAATGCTAGTTTATAAATGGATTAGGTGACTTTAAGTTAATTAGAATAATTAATTATAAAACTTGTTAACGCAATAGGGATTCCCTGTAATGTTAGCTTTAAGTTTTTTGGCAATAAATAAATAAATAAAATGAACATTATTCAGAGCTGAATTATGGGATATAGGAAATTTCAAGTACTGAGGTATGTGAACACTCAGTATAGTCAGGTTTCCTCACGCTGTTTTCCCTCACGGTTAGCGAGTGGTAATAAAAATAATAAATAGCAATGTGGAGCGGTGGTAGCCTAGTGGGTTGAACATTGGACTCGAACATTGGACCTAAGACTTTGTTTTCTGAGTTCTGTACATTTGTAAAGTTATAGTAGCAATACCACTCGCTGACTGTGAAGGAAAACATCGTGAGGAAACATGAGTGTCTGACTATTCACATGCCTCAGCGCTTGAAATCGCCAATCCGCGGTGGGCACGCGTGGTGATTAAGCCCATACTCTCTCCCTGAGAGAAGGCCTCATACAGTGGGACGTTTATAGATTATTTACGTATAAAGTAAAGCAGAAGAGCTTAGAAAATCCTTTATTGTAGACTTGTTGAAACGCCAAAAAAATATGGCCAAACAAATACGGTCCCGCACAGGCACGTAATGTCAGCAACACCGTGACCCTTTTAATCTAATTTGGTATGTCACGCCTCCATACACGGCCCAAGGAATTAACTAAGAAAATGCAAGGGAACAGAACGCCTTGAAATGTCAGGGCAGCGTGGGTTAGAAAATAATTTTTATATGAAAAAGCTACTTCGACAAGCACTAAAAATACAAATTCATTTAATAGCGTTGCAACTTTAATAGATACCTATACTCTGATGTCCTATAGGCATTTTGTAGTCTGGTAGCTTTTTACTGACTCCAAAATGTACTGGGTATGTACCTAGTCAATTTTATTTGCCATTTTAGCGCTTGTCGACTATTATTAAAATGTATCAAATGATTTGATTTGACACCTTTTTTATGTGAAATTCGAATTAAATAAAATAAAGGACGTAAAAAGTTAGAACATAGCTCACAATGTCTCACGTCCTGAAAATCTGTCTAAGGGTAAAAGAATTTTCAAAATCGGTTGACTAGTTTCGGAGATTACCTCCTACATCAAATTTCACTTCTTTATAATATAAGTGGAGTATATCTGAGTGGCAAAAATATAATTTCGTTCAACCGTTCATGAGTGATTGTGTAATAAACATCCGAACGTTTAACGCTAAAAATATTTGTAATATCTATAGCTAATAGAATAGAATGTAACGGTACATTTGGCAGAATATAACAGTCTATAACCACTTATCACACTTATCAGTGTTCGACATGCATTTAAAAATCGTCCAGTAATAAAAAGAAAATATCATCTAGCATTGTACCTTGACATTCAACAAACAAAATGCAAATTTATTCTGAAACAATTTATACTTTGAAACAATTTATTCTAAAAACAAATACAAATAACGGAATGTCAATTAAATGCATTTGCTATAAATATTCAACCATGTTAGAACCAGTTTATCAAATCATAGAATGATGAATGTGCCTTTGAAACTAAAATAACCGGCCACTTTTTTCCAGCACAAAAACTGTCAAACACAAATAAAAAAAAACATAATTCCAAACTCATCATAAAAACTGGCCACCTTTTTAACACAAAACAAAAAAGAAAAAACAATTCCCAACTCATCTGTTTTACTTTTAAACTCGTCATAAACTAGCGCATTTCATAATGGAACACATCAGAACTTCACAGAGCTATCCAACGGTCAGCTTTTCAAGTAGCAGGAAATTCCGAAAGTTGTCTCGCTCTTCAACTAGACGAGAAGAGTTAAAATCTCTGTGGCTCGGGCGGCCTACTGTGAAATATAAATATGAATAGTAGCAGCGCAATGGATCAACTGCTTGTTTCTACTTTTTTTGTAGGCTCAGGTTTGATTCCCGCCATGAGTTATCACTTTTCAATGCCTAGTATTGAATAATATTCACGCAACCTTTGTAAATTTGAAGTATTACTCAGATGGAAGAGGTATTGCTTTTATACCACACAAGATATTAAAAAACTCAAGAACAATAAAAAAATAAAACCAGAAAAGTATTTTTTTTTTCTAAAAAGGGTGTAGACTGTAGATAAACGCTTCATACATTAAAAGATGTTACGTGCAAGTTGTGGCGTCATAGTTTGAGTCCGCTTTGTACGGCACGTTCTTGTACCATGTGACTAGAATGACTTTTTGACAGATCATATTATTTCATTTATTTTATTTTAGAAACAAACAATCATTTAAACACAAATATAAAATGTATGTTATGCTAAGCAAATAGACATCTAGTTTCTCATAATTTCAAATGCAAATTATGAAAAGCATTAGGCGTAGAGAAATAAAAATACCACGTTTATTTATCTTTTAACATGGCCTCTTCGATTATATTAAAACATTCTTTGTGCAAGTTCTCCATTTTGTAGAAACATATCGTGAGCAAATTTATTTTTTTCACGCCATTAGCTTGACACTACTGGTAAAACTTGAAAATACCAAACCAACGTGGATACTGATATAATACAGCAGAGTAATTGTTACTTTAATAACATAATTCAAACATGTGCGTGGCGCTTTGTGCAACTCACATACATACACACACACACACACACACACACACACACACAAACACACACACATACATACATACATACATACACACACACACACACACATATACACACACACACACACACACACACGCGCACATGTAAGCTGCATATTAAGAGTCCAAAAACAATCTTTGTGTTTTCGCCGCACATTTATACATTTAATTTGTACTAATTGACTAGTTTGTATTATATAAATTCAACAGCCGATTTAGAGATGACAGAGCTCCCTAATTGATTCAAAGAGATAAATATCCAAGCTCCCCGAGTTAATTCAACTTGCACGCGCGGCGCTGCATACAAGTTAACAGCGACAACGTCGCATTAAACTTGAGCTAAGTTAGGGGAATGCGAAATGGGTCGCTTTGGAATCGCCCGTTTAAGCTCGGAGTTCTAAGTGGCATTGGAATTAATTGTACAATTTAAGGTCTAAGTCCCAAGTCTCTGCCTACCCCTCTGGGATAAAGGCGTGAGTTAATGCATGTAGGTAATTTAAGCTCTAACGCGGGCGGTGTATCGAGAAATTAATTTTTTTACGGTTTTGTTTATTATAAATATATTACTTCTACACATAATCACATGTCTTGGTTCCAAACTAGGATACCCTGTTATATGGTAACTAAGTAAGGACATCACAAACATGGAAATACACCCAGGCCAATGGGAATCAAAAGCGGCTACAATTAAAAGCGGACAAAGGGTATTAGAAATCGTAGCCTTACGGCACTGAACAAACGATTACAAAGTAAACTTTGCCGTCGAAATATATATTCCGTCATGCAAGCCAAATTTTAACCTTAAAAAAAACTGTTTTACATTTATCCGGAATTTTACTTTTACTTGTGCTGTAAGATCTTTCTTCTAGCCAACGGGATTTGTTTGGTATTTGTGTAAAAGTCACAACACCTACGAATATCAGATATCGGATTGAACCTCCGTATTGGAACGACAACTCCGAAGGAAACGAGATTAAATAGTTGTCCGGAATTACCGCCGCCGGCAAAACGTCCGGATGCACCAAACAACCCGTAGATTTGCGTTCTCATTTACAAAAATATCTGTGCCCTTTAGTGAAGCTTGGAGCTCAGTGGATCAAACAAATCTGGTTTTCTTTTTCTTAATTCTGCATACCAGTTAGTAACGGTAAAAAAAAAACACTATGAGGAAAACTGAGTTGGAAGGCGCTTAAGTTAAGTCCATACTCTCAGGCACAGCGTCGCCACATGCCTTCTCTCTGGCAGAGAGGATGGGGAATATAGGAGCATAGGTCCTTCAGAAAGACCTATACAGATGTACGAATGTACGTAACTTAGAAAAAAAGTCATTGGTACATGCCGGAATTTGAACCCACTACCTCCCGAATGAGAAGCCGGCGTTCTACCGCTCCGCTACCACCGCTTAAAATTTTCTCAATCAAAATGAAAATTACTACGCGAACGCGTAAGCACGCGAAACGCGGCGCATAATTATGACGTATATAAATTATAAAATATGCAATGCCCCCTCATTATGGTACTTAGCACCTAACTTTAGTAAAGGTGCAATTATATTCTTCTTACTTCACAAATTTTAAGGCTTCTAGTAATGTATCTACATTAAAAACAATATCGCGTTCACAATTTTACAAAAGTCCACCGTCGGTCAACACTATTCCAAATAAACATGGCAAGTTTAAGTGCCTAGTTTTAAAAGAAGAATTAACGTGGTTTTGTGAAGTAATAAAGATAGAGTTTTGGCTGACTTTATTTCGTTTGCGTGTTTATAAGTCGAGGCTAAATAAACGATTAGGTTTGATTAGTTTCTTTATAATGTGGTTGTTAGATTGAAGGAAAACTGCGTTTCACACGCGAGTTTCTAAGAATTGAGTCGTACATACGACACCACATGATTCCAATGATCAAGAAATCGGTTCTAGAAGTAATGGCAGCATCCGGTTTTCCAGTCTATCGATTCGGCTTTGAGCTAACTCGTGCCAATGAAAAGAAAATAAATTATCATCATATTTTATTATATACACAGACATTACATAAACTCACCCTTGTGCCCAGGAGGGGCTTTCGCTTTCATCAGCATCCGTTAGTCGTTTCTGGGACGCACGCTGGTTTCGGGTTTTTTTCGTTTTCGGGATTTTTATAATACGTTTTTGCAAAAAGAGAAAATCATGCATCTCAAGAATGGTAATAGCCATTTTAGAACCTTCACTCTAGAACCTAGGGTCAAAGGACTTTAATCGATTTCCGCTAAAACGTTTAATAGGTGAGTGTAAACGTGTCCTATTGTTATCGACTCCTTTAGTTTTCTTATTGTTATTGTGCATATTATGTTAGGTACTTATCTGCCTTGTTGGTGTAATAAATGTCTTTCTTCTTCTTCTTCTTCTTCATCATCTTCTTCTTCTATTGTAAGTTCCCATTTTTTCACAACACTGGAACTTTGTTGTTAGTGTCAACTTTGTTTAAAACTGCAGCAGTTCCGAAATAATTTTTCGGTTTCCGCGAGAAAGTGTCACGGAATTTTATATTTTGAAAAATTGCAGACTTCAAGGAGTATTCATCGTTGAAATTTTAAAATTGCGCCACTCTAGGCGCACCTCGGTCTAGCGCCGGGCCTACTCGGAACCACCGAAAGTGCATGTGAACTCAAAAAGGAAAGTGCTTTTTAGGGTTCCTATTAACAAAAGAAAATAACGTCCGTGTGTCCATCGCCCATACGTCTACCAGATTTTTCTTGATAAACAGATGGTGTTATTGAGTTGAAATTAATATCAAAATATTAAGGTCCTCGCTGTTGTAAGGAAATCAAATAATAAATTATTATAACAATAAAAAAGATAAACATTTATGTAAAGTTTTTAATACAATTAATCTCACCTATCAAAACCACTGGGGTCTTACAGCAAAAGAAAAGAAAAACATCCGAACACTATATTCATTTATATTTCACATAAAAAACAGATTACAATCTTAATTGCGTGGATTAATGGGTGTTTATTTTACAGTCGTGCATGTATTTTTTTTTGTCCAGTATTTGTATATCCCCAAAGGAATAATAGTTAATACTCATGCATTTAAAATGTTATACATATTTAGACATTTTTTTCCACAATAAAGGCGCCCTTGTCCAGTTTATTACTGGTGCAAATTATCCTGAGTAGGGCTCAGACATTGCCAGCCTGACATTTATAGAGCGGGTAGACGTACCCACCTGCAGGCAGTGCCAACCTCGAACCCGGAACGTTATTTATAAAACCCATTCTAAGTTTCTATCTAAATGCATGGCCCTCGCTTCCCGAGTTAGAGGGAATAACTTTTGCCGCCCTCTAGTTCTGATGACCTTAAATTGCAATAGAGCTACTACAATGATAATTAGATGGTAACTTTGTATTACAAAACTTGGCAAAGCTAAAAGGCGTATGGAAGCGGAAAGTGTTTTCTTTAGTATTTCAGGCTGGCATTCGCGCGGTGGTAGTGGAATGGTAGAACGACGGCTTCTCATTCAGGAGGTCGTGGGTTAGAATCTCGGCATGTGCCAGTGATTTTGTTTTTTAATTTATGTACATTTGTGAAGTTATCGTAGCAATACCGCTTGCTAACTGTGAAGGAAAAAATTGTGAGGAAACCTGAGTGTCAGAGGTGTTAACATACTTCAGCGCTTGAAATTGCCAATCCGCAGTGGGCACGCGTGATGATTAAGCCCAAACTCTCTCTCCGAGAGAAAGCCTGTGCCCTACTGGATTATTATTCGACCTAGTCTTACCAGACTCATGATGGTAAGTGGAGCGTGGTCTAATGATGCAGTCAAATTATTATTATGCGACGCCATAATACCTATTTACTTCCAACTATATAAAAAACGAGCAATATGTATAAACAAATATTAAACAAGCACCTCTGATAGGTTTAACTTACTTGTAGAGGCAAAAACCCGTTCCAAATATGTCACGGCCATAGCCAGTGAACATCGAAACAATAAAAAATGCGCTTGAATTCATTCATATTTCAATTTCCAATCAAAACTCGTGAAACAAAGTTAAATGTTTGGTAAAACATAAAACTCTTTATGCGATCGTTTTAAGTAGGTATTTTGTCGGGATGTAACACTCGCATCCAAACAAAATGTGTTGAAAAAATACTGGCCGACAAAAGTATCTACTTATATCTTTTGTATCTTCCTAGATAGAGAACACTTTGTACATAAAAAAGGAAATGTACACAATTGTTCTATTGTATATACCTACTGTTCACTCCGCTGTAATGTTTCCAAAGAAAACAGGAAACTCCCTTTTTGACAAAAAACCTAAAATGGGCAGCACTTGAAAAACTTTGAATACAATACACAAACGGCGAAATAATTTTAATAAAAATCCGATTCGCTTGGCGGGAAAACATTTTAATAACCGTTTCAAAAAAATATGGCCGAAATATGCAACAATAACACTTGAGCTAATGGAACAAAGGCCTTTATATATAGTGCTGGAATGCTTACACATTAAATTGGATTTAAGTATTATTATGCCATTGTTCTCACTCGACGGAAAAAACGACTCAGTACGGAAGGGCAACGTGTGCCAAAATAATTTGATCGTGTAATTTAACTTGAAAATTGTTACTGAAAATTTACCACATTGCCTAGCAGTCTTTTTTTAAATAAAGAAGAAATAATTTGAACAAAAAATAAAATTAACAAATAAATAATTTAAGCCGGCGGCATGTGTGCATGCAACGACTAATGAATCTTGATGAAGCGAAACAGATCTGTCAGGATTGTGGCAAGATACCTTGGTGTCTGCCTACCCCTCCGGGATACAGGCGTGAGTGTATTTTTTGTTTGTAATTTAAACAACTAGAGTATTTCAGAAATCATACTAATATCATAAATGTGAAATTTTGTGAAGATGTTTGTATGTTTGGAGGTTTGGATATTTGGATGTTTGTTACTCAATCACGCAATAACGGCTGAACGGATTTACATGATACTTGGCGTACCGTAGGACAATATTTAAATGCGTTCCCGTGGTATAATATTTATTTTAAGTTTAAAATAGATGGCGTTGTGCGAGCGAACGTTGTGTTTTAAAAATAGATGGCGTTGTGCAAGAATCGTACAATTGGATTCTGTGGCGGTACGAAGTTCGCCGGGACAGCTAGTATTAATATACTTTCAGGTCGTGATTATTATAATTACTTAGCTAGGAATATACTAAAGAGAGTTTAGGGAGGAATAATGGGGATTATGGTGGTACAAAACCCACGGGGCGGGAATCCGAATTACACTTAGCCGGTGTTTAGTAATAAGTCAGTCTACAAATCAGGTATCTAGTAACCACTAACCAGCTGACGTAAATATCTGAGTTTTCAATCCAATCTTCAAGCGTCGGTCCAAATGGAAAGTTTCACCCGCAAAAAGTAAGCCCCATTGTGCCAGAAAACAAGGCAGCCTCAGATTTTTTCCCCAAAAGGAACCCTAAAAAGTGACGGCCTGTAACGACCGGGCCGCTCTGCTGGTCTCACTGGATATTTGCCAGTTTACGGCCAACTAGTTTAAATGCAGCTCTCTGATGAGATTCTGCCCGCCCTCTACTACTTCAGCGGGAACGCGACATTCGAAATTTGAAATTTGAGGCCTTTGTAGTGGCCAGTTATTCTTCTTTGTTTTGACAGCGGCACGTTACTATTTATATGCCAACGTTATAATGTATGTAATGCAAGGCAAGAATCACTATGAATGAACCTCCTTGAGAATTAAGGAGTTATCTCCTTAAAGTAGTAAATAATTGATTTTTTTGGTGTCTCTTAAAGCTGCTGTTACGTCTGGGCGAGACAGCATCTCGCTCGCACAATCTGTCATTTTTAGTGATTGCAAAGAAAACTTAACACTTTGTTAAATGTGGTTTAAAAACGACCCAATAACATTTGGTTTATAAATTTTTTTATGGACCTTAATCATGAGCGGTTGAAGCGGGGTAGAACGCCGGGTTCATTCGCATGTACCAATGACCTTGTTTTCTAGGTTACGTACATTTGTAAAGATATCGTCGCAATAACACTCGCTAATAGCGAAGGAAAACATCGTGAGGAAACCTGAGTGTCTGAGCTTTTCATGGGCACGAGTGGTGATTAAGCCCATACTCTCTCCCTGAGAGAAGGCCTCCTACAGTGGGACGTATAAAGATTATTTATGTATGTATAAAGTAAAGCAGTAGAGCTCAGAAAATCCTATATTGTAGACTTGAAATTTCCAATCCGCGGTGGGCACGCGTGGTGATTAAGCCCATACTCTCCCTCTGAGAGACGGCCTGTGCCCTGCAGTAGGACGTAAATAGACTACATAAAAAAATCAACTAATTTATAAATCTTTAAATGATTTCATAGCGATAATTTAAAAAAAATGTTTCATTCAGCTAGAAATTAAATGTTTCGTCTTTAAACAGAGATTGAAGAAGAATTTTTAGCATTGAAAGTTTCTCCTTTGGAACCACATAAAAATTACAACTTTGTTCGTCCGTGTCGCGACAAAACGTAATAAAAATTCTCTCTACTTGGAGAGCAGAGCTTGTCAGCAAAACCACCCGAGGCCTTGCTAACAAACCGACTAAATTACTCCTGCCATCCGTGGGTAATCTTCTCAACCCTAACGTGAAGGGAAAGAGGCCATTTTTGACTGTGCATAACTCATTTTCAAGCTTGCAATCGGAGCAGATGCGGCATCTCATAGTTTTAACGACAGCTCTCTTAAACTTTTCCGAAACCTAAAAAATTGCCGCCGACACAGTCTCGATCTGCAAAAATTAAATTTGTTTGCGCAAACAATAGTATTGTGAATCACTCACCAGGGAAGGACTTCGAACTTTTGGGTGTTCTCCGAACAAACTGAGAAGTGCTAAAGAAAGTAAAACTATCAATATAAGTTTGCACGTGAAGCAGCGATGAAAGCTGAGCTTTGAAATATGGAATGAAATGGAACACTCGATTTCAGTCAGAAGAAAACAACAGGGATCATATAACAATAATAACTTCCACACAATGCAATCACTTAAAGGTTCCGTTTTTTTCTTTTTGAGGTGCGAAACCTTAAAAATGGATAAACAGGTCTATCGGCCTTCAGTAATCCTACGTCATACGATGCCACGATGAGACCATTTAAGAGACTATTTTTTACATCTTCAAAAGATTTAGACACACTAAATTTTTAAATTTCAAATAAAGCGCCATAAGCGCACAACGCTGAGTCAGCTGCCTTTTGTGGCAATGTAGATACACCACAGGCTACATCTATAGTCCTGTTTTATTTATTCGTTTTGTCTGTTGTGTATTTAGTTTTCCTTCTGTGTTGTGCATATTATGTTACTTATGTGCTTATTTTGTTTCTGTGATGTATCTTGTTGGTATAATAAATGTCTTTCTTCTTCTTCTTCTTCTTCCATCAACATTCTTATTATGGATAAAAAAAACAAAATTAAAATGTCATTTGGTCGGCGGATACTCGTAGCTTCCGCACAATACAATTTGCGCTTTCAACGCAAAGGAAAATGGGACTAACTACACAATGTTTTAAAATTGCCTATCCTTCGTAATAATGTTCCACGAAGATCGATCAAGAAAGAGTATTATTCGTGCCTTAAGGGTTCCGCCTACGCCACGATATGAAGAACTTAACAAAATATAGATAGGTTTACAGAGTGTAACAAAATTCGCATACAACACCGAAAATGGGGTATTTACAACATTAACAATTAAAAAATTTCGAAATTGCAAAATTATCAACTGTTTTGTGTAAGGACTGACAAAAATAGGTAACGAAGTTAAGACATAGTTTTACACAGAAACCGTAGCCCTCCGTCGTTTTAAATTTTCTTTTAAATAGTCTATATTCTTTCCACTACAGGGCACAGGCCTTCTCTCAGAGAGAGAGTAGGGGCTTAATCACCACGCGTGCCCACCGCGGATTGGCAATTTCAAGCATGTGTGTACACCTCAGCCACTTAGGTTTTCTCACTATGTTTTCCTTCAGCGTCAGCGAGTGGTATTGCTACTATAACTTCACAAATTAATGTACGTAACTTAGAAAACAAAATCATTGATACATGCTGGGATTCGAACCCACGACGGCTCAAATGAAGAGCCGACGTTCTATCGCTCCGCTACCACCACTCTTCATTCACCGCGCTTCGTAAACACGCAACAAGTTCCCATTTATTTAATATCATAAGCTTGAAAGTAAAAAAAAAAGTCACAAAACAAAGTTGCAAATGACCAACTCTAATTAAAGTGTTTCGTTAATCATCAGTCGAAACCAAGGATATTATGAAACAGGTCTATTTTAAGAACGTAGCTCGATGAATCTTGTGCATCACTCCACAAAGTTCAGTTTTTGGTCTTACGGTCTTAGATTTTTACTTTATGAGAGTCTTTTACTATGAGCCCCTAATATATCCCTTACCTCCATCCTATCAGCTCGGAGCATGGCACAGGAACATCGCCTTTGTGTCACAGCCTCTGAAAATAAAGTAGGATGAGATTAATTTCACAAAATTTCCATTGTCTCTACAGGTTTGTGTCAAAAAGTTAGCTTCGTATGAGGTATAAAAACTAAGCTATGATTTTTAGGGCTCCGTACCCAAAGGGTAAAAACGGGACCCTATTACTTGGCCGGTTTTTTTTTAGTTAGTAAAAGCAAAAATGTACTTTGTCGATGTTTTAACAAACACATAATAATAATAATATTTATTTATTTCAGATAACATTGATCCATTTGATTAGTAAGCAATATACACACAGTTTGGTTAGTAGGCGTAAAGACAAAAAGACAAAAATTAATTAATTATTTTAGATTATTAACAAAAATATTTACATGTGATCGACACCGTAGTAGTTTACATAAGTTCTTTCGTTAATTAACGTGCTGAAACGATAATCTTAAGCAGATCACAGGAAGAATGAGGATAGCTACGTAGAGGAAAAGTAGCGCCTCTTGGAAATTGTTGAATAATGTCGAGGAATCGACTCTTATCGTAGTTTTATTTTGTTTCAAACTAATGCACTCTTCTTTAGTCTGAGAATCACTCTAGGCGAAGGACAAAAAGAAGTATGTCTTTGCTCTTTGTGGAGAAACCGATGGCATAGTTTTGTCGTTGGTTTCGCATTATGTTAACTGAACCCAAAAGATGCCACTTGAACAAAACTCAAAATATTGGTGAAATTGTGCGCTACTGAAATATTATCTCTGGCAAATAGCCTCGTAATTAATTATACTTAGTCCAGATCGTGTCCTATTCAGTGCCTTTAATTTTGCCAAAATTAAAGGTAATGAATTGCCAAACTACTTGAAACCGAACTTTTGTTTCAAAGAACAAGTTTCTCACTAAACCGAGGTAAAATTTAATCAATTCCGTGAACGGATTGAGTTACTTAAATCCCAATTTCAGAAGTAAATTAAACTATCTACCTCTTGCCAACAATTTCAGCAATGTATCAAGGCCATAAATGGAGACAAAAGCTCCTGCTAAAAGGCGTGTCCAAATCACTAACATGAACGATCAAGCGCGGGTGCTCGAATCGAGCGATAAATCGCACGATATCATAACGCGTTAAGCCTCACTCTGACTGAGCGGTCCATCTCGTAAATACCTGGCGAGGCTTGCAGAGCGAAATACAAAATTTGATTTTGGATGTTTATCCTAGTATTGACAGTTAGTTTGGTGTCAAATGATGAAAAACAGTATTAATTTACGTGCTTATGCAGATAGATTTTATTTTCAAAACTTTCTTATAGTCTAAACTTGCCTCTCAAAGGCATCGCACGAATAGAGACGGTGCCATAAAAAATTATATACATAAACTGACACCTTAATCACTCGTCACGATCCTGATAAACCTATTTCGTTTCATCATGTTTCATCAACAATCAAAAACAGTGAAATTAAAAAATTAAAAAAAAATTTCATGATCTCATAATACAATAGCAATGACCCCCGAAAATATAGAGTACGGTTCGATTGGCCGAACGAATCAATCAATTAACCCGTATTCGTTCATTGCTGGACAGAGGCCTCCTCCAAAGCACACCACTTCTTTTGGTCTTTAGCCATGCTCTTCCAGCCGCTGCCCGCAATCTGCCTCAGAACGCCGGTCCAGCAACTGGTCAGTTTTTGGTCACAACTTTTTCAACCCATCGACGATCAGTTCTACGGTATATGTGACCAACCCAGCCCAGCCCACTTCAACTTGCTAATCTTATAGGCCGCACTGAACCTAACGGATGCGAACCATTTAATGGAGCCCACAGGATTGGACCTAGCTCGGAGAACTGATGGCCGTTGGGCAAAAAAGTTCTGACCTGGCGACCGCAGACCGGACGACGCAGCGTGGGCAGGCCCCCACCAGATGGTGTGACGACCTGGTTACGGCGGCGGGGAGTGGCTGGATGCGGACGGCACAAGACCGGTAAGCTAGGAAAACCAGGAAGGAGGCCTATGACGGGCAGTGGGCTTGGAATGGCTGTTGATGATGAGGATTGGTCAATGATCCTACAGGCTATTCCTAGTGTGGGGTCGTGAGCAAGTTATTTACATTAGCTTTTTATAGTCTACCCATTGTTTAACAAATTTTATTTCATTTTGCGTATTATTTTATGGTATAATAAATATGATTTATTTATAATTATTATTCAGTGTGTCCTGTTTTGGTTCACAGAACGATTCGTTGATATTTGTCCGGTTGGTCTGTAACCTGCCTAAAAAGATTTGTATACATAACATACTTTCCTGAAACTGACAAGTGTGATTTAATTTTGACGTTAAGCCACGGATACCGAAAATATTTGATATTTCAAGAAAAGCCGAATTCGTAAGGCACTCAGTCAGCGAGGACCACGGAAATCGCGTGACGCTAGGATCGCCGATCGCTACTTGAATCATCCTGTGCGGACAGAGACGCTCCCTAATGCCCCGGAAAATTAGGAAAATTACACGATAACAGTGGCCGCGTGTCATTCACCGTTTGCTGGCTGTCCTAACTAAGGAAATGTTGTATTTATATAAATTTTGACAAATATGATTTGGATTTTTTTATATTTGACTTTACTATTTCGCGGACGGACGCGCCCTAATGACCCGGGAAATTAGGAAAATTCACCGTTTGCCGGGTGTCCTAACTGAGGAAATGTTGTATTTATATCGATATCAACAAAGAGGTTTCAGTTTTTTTATACCTATTTGATTGATAATCGTGTAACGCTAGGATCGCCGATCCCTACTTGAACCATCCTGTGCGGAAAGAGACGCGCCCTAATGACCCGGGAAATTAGGAAAGTTATACGATAGCAGTGGCCGCGTGTCATTCACAGTTTGCCGGGTGTCCTAACTGAGGAAATGTTGTATTTATATCGATATTGACAAATAGGTTTCAGTTAGTTTTAATATTTGATCGATATTTCACGAAAAGCCAACTTTGTAAGGTACTCAGTCAGCAAGAACCACGGCAATCACGTGACTGTAGGATCACCAATCGCTACTTGAACCATCCTACGCGGACATCGATGCGCCCTAATGATGCGGGAAATTAGGAAAATTACACTATATCAGTGGCCGCGGATAATTAACCGTTTGCCGTGTCTTAATTGAGTTAATGTGGTATTTGTATCGATATCCATAAATAGGTTTCTCTAAACGCAACAAGTACTTGATATATTGGTAGACGTTTTGTAATAAGCACCCAGACAAATTTCAAAAAGTTTAGTTAAATATATTATATACTTTATTATATACCTACTTTATTGCACACACAAGAACACAGTACAGGAAAGTTAATAAAAGAAACTCATGCCCAGCAGGGAGCTCCATTAATGGCCTGCATATTTCTTCAAAAAATAAATAGATACAACTAATCTAATATTAAAAGGCGTTGCACTCAGAATGCTGAAAGTTTGCACATGTGTTGTTATTTAACATCGTCTGTCATATCTGGTCTTATGGTTAATAAATAAAACATTTCTTGCTCGTAGGTACTCTTACTCGACCTTCAGCAAACATGATCTGCGCTACAGAAGCGGGGGAGCCCCAACAGCACCCTGAAGGCGTTACTGTATTGGACGCGAAGGGCGCCGTACGATTGTTGCGTGTGATTAACCCATAAGCTGCACGTATAAACAGAAGAACAATAAGCTCCGAACAGAGTGATTTTTGCACTCTTTGAGCATCTAGCAAACCTACGGGCAACCATGTTCGCTCTTACCGACAGCGCCCTTCGTTCCCTTTCTATGTCATCATCATCCTGCACCATGATGCATCTAATTGCAATATCAGCAATTTTGAAAATATTGGTAGCCATCAAAATTTCAATTACTTTATTACGTTGCCTATATACTCGTACACCCACTGCAGGGCACAGGCCTTCTCCCAGAGAGAGAGTGTGGGCCTAATTACTACGCGTGCCTACTGCGGATTGGCAATTTCAAGTGCTGAGCTATGCGAATACCTCAGACACTCAGGTTTCCTCACGATGTTTTCCTTCACAGTTAGCAAGTGGTAGTGCTACTATAACTTCACAAATATACGTAACTTAGAAAACAAAGTCATTGGTGCATGAGGGGATTCAAACCCACGACATTTCGAATAAGAAGCCGGCGTTCTACCGCTCCGCTACCACTACTGAACATAATAATAATATCAGTTATCAATACTAGGAATAAACAGAAATTGTAAGTTCCACGATTTAGACTTGCAAAAGGTAAAATCCTTTATGGGGCACTGCACAGTTCTACGATAAGAATTCCTCGAGATATAGATAGATAGATAGATAGAATATTCTTTATTGTAGGTATGTACACCAGGAATTACATATGAGAATTTAACAATAATATAGTACAGTGCAATTGGCGGCCCTATTACTAAAAGTAATTTCTTCCAGACAACCATTGACGGAAAAAAATGAGAAGCTAAATGACGGGTAGTCGGTGCAACTAAACAATACTAAGGAACATATTTATATATTTAATACACATACATAAACGGTGCATAATATATTAGAGTTATCACCGACGCGGTTTAAAAAAATGTTTTAAGCATACTGTATGTAACATTAAGTAATGTTAACGGGAAGATTATATCTAGTGTAGTGTAAGTTTAAGTTGAGAACTCTGTTCATTAACTTAAAACATATTTTGAAAATAATAAATGTGGGGTTTCTTTGTTAGCTTCTTCTCTACATAATCTATTAATTCTGAAACTAACAGCTTTGACATTCATTAAGTAAACATTTTGTTCTTATAGTGTATACAATTTTTGAGTTTGAGTTTGAGAATATTAAACACGGAACCGAATATGCTAGCGAAGTGATCGAGAATCAGTAAAAGATGCTGCGAAACGTATTGTCGCCAGAGAGGACGACATCGTAATAAGCACATTCTATACGTAAGTAATTCCGTTCTGAGAGATCCGGTAAAATTCTCTCATCATCATCATTATGAGCCTATGCTTATCCACTGCTAGACATAGACCTCTCCTATGGCTCGCCACTGAGCACGGTCCTCACTCCACCGAGTTTGAGGACGTCCTACACTACGTTTACCGATCCGCGGTCTCCATTCAAGAACTCGTCTACCCCATCGGTTATCAGTTCTTTGGATAATATGGCCGGCCCACTGCCACTTCAGCATGCTAATTCGGTCGATGACTTTGGTTCTCTGTCGGATCACCTCGTTTCGAATTCAATCTTTTAGAGAAAATTCGCTCAAGCGTGGTCTAAAATTACATCCAGGCAATGGCGATAAGTTCGCTCCAATGAGCGTTTGAAATAATGTATTTGTGTAATAACGATTTTTCGAGCAACACAATACTTGAACATGGGTTTTCGTCAGTGAATGCAAACATAAAATAAAACATAAAGTTGGTTTATTAAAAAGTGAAAAGCGCACCGCAGACTTCACGCTACAAATGATTTGGTGACGTAACGATGTCATCGCATCAAGAATACGTAACTTGACAGCGTATTAATTCTACCATACCTTTGTCTTTGCATAATTTTATTGTACATGTACATTACTTAATATTTCATATTGTATATGTATGTCGTGTATGTGTATGTATGTATCTCTTTCTCTCAAATAAAGATTTGTACTTGAATAGAGAAGTATATATTTTACTTTACGAGAATCTCATAATTTATCTATCCAGCCCACGAATAGAGCCCACTGCCAGGCTAAGGTTTCCTCCCTGTCAAGTTACACAGGGGTTCCAAAATTCGTACAATTTTGAATCTTCGTCATATCTGTGTTACCTACAGATCGGCAAACGTCCCCAAAGGCGAAAAAAAAATGTTTCACTTTCTTTGCACGGCTCGCCCGCAATTTGCTCGGTGATATTCAAAGGGATGACGAACGATTGTGTTATTGAAAAATGGTTTACTTAGCGGCCGGGAACGTCTCTGATTACATATTATTTTCCTGGAAAATGTCTGTGTCATATTACGAGTATTCTACCTTTAAAACGTTTCAAGGCCTGTGGTTTTGTGTATAGGGCGTTTGTTAACATAATATTGACGAGTTTTTATGCTAAGCTTTGTCGCTTGGGATTAGAATGAAACATTGTAGCCAAACACATCACAAGAGCAGAACATACTTAGTAATCCATCAATCAATCAGACCGTACTCGTCCACTGCTGGGCATAGGTCTCCACTAAGGCACGCCACTTCCTTCTATCCTCGGCCATCCTCATCCAGCCACTGCCAGCAATGTGCCTCAGATCGTCGGTCCAGCGGGCTGGTGGGCGTCCTACGCTGCGTTTGCCAGTTTGTATTAATGAGTGGGAACAAAGCCCTGTGTGCTTATGGCCACAGTGAAGAAGTGAAAAGTTCTGATTGTTTTTCTATATATCTAAGGTGAACGATCGACTGGAGCCGGAAATATCCGATTAAGCGACACCGACCCGGGCGTGAGAGTTCAGTTTCGTGTTCAGAAAAATTGTGCCTAAAAAGTTTTTTTAAATCACAGCAATAAAACGAGATGGGAACTGAGCATTATGCGTACCGAGCCCTGTCAGGATCCTGACGCTTGCAATAGCATCGGAAGATTGGAATCGTTCAGGATTTGGTGAGCGTAATATAGGAGCAGAACAAAGAAAAAGCTTACAACTTACGGTGTGTCAAAATTGTTACAAAGGGTTTTTCGAAGTAATGTAAACTGAACCAACAATTAATCAAAAGTCGTAGAACAAAATTGAGTGTGTAACGCGCACCCCCTTTAACCTCTACTCCTCTGCTCTAATCTGCTACTTACACTGCTTACACTGATCCCTAAGTCCCCTTAATACTGCTCCTGCCACTGTTGACCGTTGGTTCCCGAAGAAGAAGTCCTCCGGAGTCCTCTGCAGCGCTCCATCTTTGCCTCCGTTGAATGTTTAAGATATTATGGTTCTTCCACAGGAGATTACTAAGTAAAGTATGAGTACCTAGGCTTCCTACCTACTATTTTAGCTCAGTGTAAGTTAAATGTGTACTATGTAAAAGAACAATTTGTGAGTACCTAAAATCACAGAAAATTCACTTCTTTGGCCAAAATGTGATCGTCTAGATAGCCTAACAGGACCCTTTGATGTGAAATAGTAACCAGGATCTTTTCAGGGAGTCAGGATTTCCAAAGCAATTAAACAACTAGAAAGAGTTAAAAAAATAATCTATGTATTTATCAAGATTTGTAGAAATATTAACATTTGAGATTTAAAACAGATTTTAGTGAGCACAGTTTAACACAGATTAGAATATTAACAGTAATTATTAATCTTAGTTTGGTTTAGTCAATATTTGAGACAAATATGGTTTCAGTTTATTTTTGTACATAGTTTTGTATGTAGATTTTACACTCACAATTTTAGTTGGACTCTGTGCCCGGTTATTGGTTTATTACATAGATTCAAGTTTTCATTAGTTTTGTTTATTTTGGATTGATTTTTAATTGGTTGTTTTAGACTCTACCTAACAATTTACTTTATTATGTAAATGACTTCAACTGCTTGCAAATACTACTGCTAAACTGTCTGTTTGCTGGTTTTCTACCACGCCAAACACCAGTTCCTAACAGATGTGCGTGCCATGTTCAAGACCTGACCCATAGTGAGAAAAGAACATGGCAAAGAAACTCACCGTTCGATCAGATATAGACCTACTCCATCAAATTGATTAACTGTTTGAAATTGATGCAAGCAAGTTGATTTATTAAGAACAAATGCAAACACAAATTCTAATCAACCTTGAAACACAAGTACCTATGTAGGTGAAGCCTACACCGAAGTTTGGTTCTGTAGACTACAGCAACATTCCAAGATGCAAATCAGACTTTACCACATTTACTGCTGAGACCTGAGAATGATCTAGAGAGCTACCTTGACCAAATCGATGTAGTCAGATCCAATCCACTGGTATGAATCGTACCACGGCCTGCATTGCTTCAGCCATGATTTGCCCAAGCCATCTCACCAAAACGTTTCTCAAGCTATACCACTTTCACAGCTGAACTACTCAATATTTGCTGCTGTAGCCACATTACCGACACACTGTAGAATACTTTAGTTTGATAATCAGGTTGCTAACTCACCCTAATCCTAATTTAGACCGGCCGGTCAGCCCCGCAAAGAAAAGATTCCCAAGAAAAAACCACCGCCCGATTCCCCGCCAAAATCCCGAGTCCAAGTGCGCGTCTCTTCCTTTCCCCTCGCCCCCACACCCCGTTGCCATCCACCCCTCTTGGGTTCCCAGGTCTTTCAATAAAACCCTTTCAGGAATATTTTACATAATTTTAAATATTTTCTATCTGTAAAATAAGTATTTTAAATTCTTTACTGCTATATTTAATAGTTTTGCTAAATTATGCCTTTCCATAATATTCATTGACTGTATTATTAGGTTTTTGATGGATAACATTATCAGACTACTACGGGCCCCTCCTTGTTCTATCTACAGATGGCCATTGACCTAACTTTCTTCTTTACTTTTTTTCCTGCCGATACATTGGCATAGACAACTTTGCATACAGCCAACTTTTATGAACGTGGTTTTGTTTGTTTTAGAACCAATTGAGCAAACGTTGTTAAATTGTTGTAAAAAGATTAAATAGTTTATTGGTTGAGAAACCAACGTTTTATTTCTTTATTTTGTAATGTGAAAGTAATGGACATTATTGCCCGAAATGATAAATATTTATTATTATCTATTGCAAAAAGGCGCCATCTAGCGAATCTCTAATACTACAGCAAAATTTGTTTAATTTTATTGATTATTGTACAACGCAAAGGATTATTATGTTCCCCTACATTTGTGAATAAGTGGCGGTCGAATTGCAAAGGCAGTGCGGACCGTCACAGCGCCCCCTGAAGTTTTTGCAAGTTAGATACTGAAAGAAACTTCACCTATACTTATTCACAAATGTTTCACGACCGAGATTATGAACACCTTTCCCAGAGTGAAATTTTGAGTGTATTGTGTTTTAAACCATCCAATAAGAAACGGATTCAACAATTGAAAATCCAACTTGCTGACTCATCGGTAATGGACAACACACAATCGCACAAGATGCCTGAATGCCAAGGTCCTACGGGAAAGATGGGTTGTGAATCCACTCCAGTCCTAGTGATCCTCGCATTGTCTGTTCCGAAACATTCCAATTTTTCGAACGTACGAAACCTACAAATACGCCCACATGACATAAAGCACATCCTTAGAGTTTGGAAGCCAATTGTGCATTACAATTCGTCCCTTGTTTAGATTTTCGTTCGCTGAACCAATTGGTTAATGGACGGAGAATGTTAACCATTGGCCAAAGCACTCTCTATAATAGTACTGGTCAAGCTTAAGTTCTTCTGCGCAATTGTTTTATTATTAATTTAAATAAATTAAAAAAACGATGGGTAAGGCGTTACGCCGACCAATCCTATAAGCAGATTTGCACCCATAGTAGTGTCCAGATCAGTTTAGTCTTTCCTCCGTGTGGAGTATAGACCTCACTTTAGTTTCGCCTTGCGAAGAAACGATTGCCATCTGGCCTACCCCTAACACCAAGTTTCGTCTAAAGCGAGATCTCTGTTAAGTGTTGTGTTTCTGGGATTGAATGCTTATAATCTTATTCTTCCCTTTTGGTTTCTTTTAATTCGCACAGCCCTTCACTCCAAGTAAAACTCGAATTTTATTCAGCATTTATCCATTCTTCTCATACTTCTATAAACCAAATAACCGAAGTACTCTTAAGAAGACAAAATACATTGTCTTCCATCGTCTTTCATTTCAAAATATATGAAACAAATTTTAAGTATTTAGAAAATTCTTCCTTCTCTTGCAATTCTTCCCTTTCAAACTCCCCCCCTCCCCATTTCACGCTGCTAAACGAATCACAAGTCCAGTCCGGGAAGATGAAGTCAAAATTGACCTAACTCAAATGTTTTATTTAAAACATTTGTTAATAAAATGTTTTAAATTTTCTATTTTTAAGTTTACCCCATTTTCAAATTTACAATACCTATGCTCATAACCCAATTTAATTTTAAAAAGTTAACACTTTATTTATTTATTTTATTTTATAAACCAGGAATTAACTTTTTTTTTTAACAATTTGTGTTCCACTGCTGGGTAAAACATATAATTTTGAAATGATTATATTATTTATGTATTTTGTTTTAAATATCAATTGACATTTCTTTAGATATTCACTCCTTGAATTTAAGTAAGGTTTAGTTATAGCTATAAACTAAGACTAAATTGCAATAACAATTTTAAACAACATTTTTTTCTTAATACATAACATAAACTCACGCCTGTGTCCTGGAGGAAAATAGTTCCTACCCTCTTTAATAAATTCCCTTTAAAAATATTACATTTTAATTTTTGAAATAAAAATATTTCACAGGATACAATTCTCTAAATTAAATTTTAGATTATTTATCTACTTTCGAACTTTAGCACCTGTAATAGCAACTTTGTCATCATCACCATTCAGCCACAAGAAGTCCACTGCTGGACATAGGCCTCCTCCATGGATTTCCAGAAAATAACCGGTTGGAAGCGGCCTGCACCCAACGTCTTCCTGCCACTTGGATGAACTTTGTAATCTTTATCTACCAATTTTGTAACTACAATTTTTCCATCACCTTTAATATTTGAGTAGCCATTTTGTATCTCACTGCTGGATTTAACTTGTTTTACGTGACAAGTTACATTAATTTAATAAAATAATTTAAAATTTAAAAATTTTGTTTCTGGAGACCAGTTTGAATAACGTTGTTTCCCTTCCTCCACTAAATAATTCAACCAAATTTTAATAGCAATAACTTATTGAGTTTATAAGGATTTTAACCCTGATAAACTTTCGTGACATAGATCTACCTATGGCTGTCTGACATAAAATATTCAAACCATTTACGTTAAGGTGATTGAAAATATTCTTAATAAAAATGTATCTTACAACCCAAAATATACACTATAGTATATCTTTTAATTCCGCCAAAACTTCCGAAAGGTTGTGCCACTGTAGCAACTTCTACCACAACACATTGTGATAAAATGAAGACTCTCTCTCTGAAGTGATCCCGCCCTTTAGTCAAGAATGTCGAAGATAAGATAAAAATATTCTTTATTATACACCAGAGTAGCATGACATAAAAAGACGTAAAGGTACAAGTACTATTGGTAATTTAGTTTTTTTTCCTTCCTACGAGAATGCCCGCAAGCATACACAGAATCTTTTAGTCAGAATCTACTTTAAATATTATTATTTTTCTCGCCCCCCAAACTGAAATACCCTAAAATCACATAATCGCGTTTTAACTGAGCATGATCATATAGGTTATATTTACCTCCCTAGTTAGCATGTCTACAGAATTTACAAAATTAGTTCCTCACTATGTGCTATTATGAAGACTCTCTCTCTGAAATGATGCTGCCCTTTATTCGAGAACGTTGCAAAATATTTCGTTTCTCTTACTTGAATGTCTCGACATAACACAAAATATTTTACAATTGAGTAGGTATGGGGCCGTCCATAAATTACGTCATCGATTTTTTCAGATTTTAGACCCCCCCCCCCCCTATAATCATCCTATCGTCATTTCTTAATGACCCCCCCCCCCTTCTCCCAAAATTGACGTCATTAATAGTTTGACAAAATAAAACATTGCAGATTTGAGAAAAATAGGGTATTATATGATTAAAACACTTGGTCATAGAATCACCTTTTATTATTTTTACTTTGGCAATAATCATTGATATAATATAACTACTTGTTTTTTACTTTTCTTTGGATAACTCCCACGGAGTTTTCACCCATTCTTTTAAATTCTGGATCACGGGTAATATCTCCGTATCCTCCCGATATTCGTTTTGGCTCGATTCATTCACGTCTTCAACCCACTCAACGCGGTTTTTTTAAATAGATAGACTGATTCTTAAAGAAGGTTTATATGTATAATACATGTAAGTACCACGGGCGAAGCCGGGGCGGGCAGCTAGTATTTTACTAGGTGTGCTGGAAGAAATTTCTTTTTAGAAATAATCTTTTTGTACGTGAAAAATAAACTATAAATAAATAAGAATGACGTCAATTTCGAAACACCCCCCCCCCCATCTATCATTTACCGTCATCCGCAGACCAACCCCCCCCCCCCTAATTTAGAATGACGTAATATATGGACGGCCCCTATTTACTTTATTATTATTTTTTTTTTGTCGCCCCCAGACTAAAATAGCCTAAGAACACATTTATGAACTTAACTTGATTACTGGAATTTCGTTTTCCTCCCTAATTAGATTATCTAGGGAATTTACAAAATAGTTTGTGAGCAAAATTTAAGGACCATTTATTAAAGTAATTTATTTTAATTGTGTTTTGAATGTACTATTTACATTTAATTTGTTTTAAAACAATGAGTACAGATGTTTTTTTTTTTCGCCCCCTATCTATATTATATTATACTAGTCTGTTAACCAAATTTCATCCTCTTTAATTGTTTATTTCGCTTTAAGGACTTAATTTATTTGAACAGAGTTTAAAACATTTGAGAATTTGAGTTTATCAAAAATACATGCCTGAGATTCACACACCTTTTTATCGGTAAAGCACAACTGTGCTGATTACTGATACATTCAACCTATTATGATGTCATGTTAGACATTACTCAACCTTGTTACAATCTTCTAATAGTATCAATTTCTAACTTATGTATTATAATTTATTACAGTATGCTGTTTAACATTAGGATATTATTTAACTTAAATTCCGATTTTATTCCTAGTAGATGTTTATTTTATTTGGCCTTTAGGTTTTTGTTTCTTAGAAGAGGGTCCAAGAAATGTAAACTTAATTTAATTTTATACTGAAATTATATAATTATCTGAGATTCACACACCCTTTTATTAACGCATTGATGACTGTGCTGATTATTGGTACATACACCCTATTTTGATGTCACGTCTAATTTAAACTCCAGTTAGATTAAATTAGATCAAACCTCTTTATTGCACACCATACATACCTAATAAAAGTAACGAATTTCTTAATGTCAACGTTAGTTACAATCTGCTAATAGTATTCATTACTAGCTAATATGGTATAATCTAGCTTAACACCCAGTTACAGGCGTGCAAAAACACTCTTGACTGACAGTTGCTATATAACTTACTATCATCATCAACAGACTTTAATCATGTAGACCCATCTATAGACAATAAGTCTCAATCTATTATTATTGTTAATTCTTTATTGCACAGTCTACAAAAGGTGGACTTAATGCTAGTGGCATTTTCTATCAGGCAATCTATCTGTTCTAACACAGCATATCTAAACAGGTCACCTACCAACATGTAACACCTATTTATTTTGTAAATCTGCAATTTTGAAATTATTATTATCTTAATATTGATACTAGGAATAAACATAGCCTGTCATTTCCACAATTTACACTTATACATGCTTTATTGGGCTCTGTACCTATATGGTTCTACAATAAAATTCCTCAAAATATATTAAAGTTACCACGAACACAGTTTAAAAACAAGTTTTTAACATACTCTATGCAAAACTTAGTATACCATTAGAGATTATTTGGGAAGATAAAATGTCTAGTATTTAACTAGTGCTGATGGGGACAATTATGTCTAGTGCAGCTAGTTTAAATTTAATTTGAAACCTCTGTTAATTAAGCTCTAAGCCCTATTTAAAAAGAATAATTATTAAATTTCTTTGTTGACCTTTCCTTCACATATCTATTAATGATGAGACTAACAGTTTTGACGTTCATTAAGTAAATCCTTTTTGTTTTTATAGTGAATAAAATTCCTGAATTTGAATTTAGATAGATAGGTAAATAGAGAACACTTTATTGCACAACCAGAGAAAGAATTTACTTAGTTTATTTAAGGACTTAATTACAAACAGGCAGCTTAATATAAGGAGAGCTTCTAGATAATGAAGTTACTGTTGCCCGTCAAAATGTTTCATGAAACATACATAATTGAAATATTATCAAGTGGACTCTTAGGACCTTATGGATGCAATTGACTAAATGTAATACTTTCATACGAAATTTAATAAAATTATTCCTTTATTGACTTTTACCTTTTAGCATCTTCCATGGGGAAAGTTCTACTATGCTAAATTACGACAACTTTAACTATTTTACTAATTATTTATTGAGTTGAATGTGTTTGAAACGACATTTAAGTTGGTGGGTAACGTTGGGATAAGCTACGTATATATACTCTTGCCTACTGCTTCCTACCGTTTGATTGAATGCCTTTGCAAATCTTTTGATTTAATAAGTACCTACAAGGTTTACAAGATTTATCTGAATTACCTTTGTGTCAAGTTATAACTTTATCACTGCATCTACTGAACTTATGTAGCTTTGATTCTCTGATTTCATACATACATACTTAAACTTACGCCTATATGAAAGAGGTGTAGGTGGAGACCAGGAAGTGCCACTTGCCATGATCCTGACAGATCACTTTCGCTTCCCTGAATCACTGATTTCCTACGAAATGTAATGACTTAGTAACTAATTAAAAAGTTTTGTTAGATTATAATTGAATGTCACTTTTGTACTTCCCTTTGCAGTTTATCTATGCTGCACCTTTCGTAAATTAGAGTTGCAAGAACAAGTTACATCATGAAATTTAGTTTTATAGGATACTTAGGTTTTGAACTTCTGAAAGACGATTTACTTTTCTTTGTAATCAAATTCCAAACTCACATAAAGTTGGACTAACCTCCAAGACTCATAATTTATAGACAGTCCTAATTTAAGGTACGCTTACACTATGCAATAACATTAATTTCTGAACGGCGCTAAACTTCTTAAATTGAGCTGATTATTTCATTTCCCCTTTATATTCGCATTTAAAATTAACCTTCTAAATGAAATAGATTTTCTCTGATATTGAATTCAAACAATTATTACATTTAACTTAGTTTTGTATTTGTTAAACAAAAACAACTCCCTTTTAAAATCCGTAAAAAACAAACACAAATTTATGTGGGTAAATTTGGATACGGAATTTTTCAACAGAATTATAATACAATACACTGTCTACATTAACACCTTGAGACAAGATTGTAATTAACTTAATGGTTCTCTATTATTTTAATTCCCGATATTTTAAATCTACGATTCACCATCAGCAATTTAAAAGAAAATCCGTTAAAGTTGAACCAATTCCCAAACAACTTTGACGTTCATTAAGTAAACATTCTGTTTTTACAATGAATAAAAATATTTGAATTTGAATTTGAACATCAATTAATTTCTAAGAACACTGTATTGCCACAATTATTATACTTCCATTGTAATATAACTTCATTAATCCTTGGAAAACCTATACGAAATTCCTTTCAGTGCGTATTTATTATCATTAACTACCAAATAATCTTCTAACACAAGACTAAAGTTAGATTATTTATAGAATTACTTAAATTCACCGTTAATGTTACTGACTTGAGTCAATTCTTTCCAAAAGTTATATTTGACCAATAAGCGTAATTACACCTAATACACGGTAACATGCAATTTATGATTAATCACTATTTTCGCAAATCATTATTTCAGAAAGTGTGTGTTCACCCTTGGCCATTGACAAAGTCAGAGAAACTTGACTAGAGGGTTGCCAGATGAGGCGATTTATCGCCATTTTGGGCTATCTCGGAACGGGAATTGGCGAAAATTGCAATCAGCGATCAGACGACAATAGGCATGATGACAGTACTGGAAAATCACTAATTCATTTAACAAAACTTGAATTGTGGATTATTTTTATTAAGACACTTATTTAGCACGCATTTATTTATTAAAAGCGGGATTGATAATTATTACGATAATTAAAATCTGCAAAAATCCTATGTCTGCCATATTAGTTAAATAGCGAATAAGGTCACTTTCAGGAACACGCGAGAAAACATAGATTAGAACCGAACATATTACTTTAAGTCTGTCGTAGTGAACAAACAGCCGATTCTCTGGTTTTATTTACGATCTTTCTTAGTTATTTGTATTTAATTTAAATCCTGAGTGAAAAAACACGCATCATGGAACAAAGGGTTTACTAAAGCAGACAGTGGTGATTTGCCTAAAATAGACGTGTTGATAGTGAGAGAAATTTTAGTTGTTCAGCGGAATTTAGGTATTAAATTGCGTTTTACAACACAGATTAATTTTACACTTTTGTACTGTGACGTCACTAGCGAACATTAGCGCGCGTTTCGGTGGGAATTTTAAATCTAAAAAGTAAAATGACAATTTTTATCATTTAACCTTAACTTTACTGTAACCAAAAATATGAAATACATTGTAAATAATGTAGGTTTTGAGACATTATACGACAGTTTTTCCAAATTTGTCATCAAGCCCATTGGCTATGTCGTGACCTTTGGCTACTTGGGAATTCAGTATGTATTTGAAGTTTTATAATGCTCGGCAGACAACTTGAACAAAAATCCGCGTTATCGAGATGAGTGCGATGGATATGTAAGGATAATTGGTTTTCGCTAACTATGAAAGAAAACATCGTGAGGAAACCCGAGTGTCCGGAGTTATTCATATACCTCAGCGCTTGGAATTGCCAATCCGCGGTGGACGTGCGCGATGATTAAGCCCATACTCTCTCCCTGAGAGAAGGCCTGTGGCCTACAGTGGGACGTATTACTTATGCAAATTTGACTAACCATCGGGCCCCCCCCCCGCAATTGGGACCCGAAATAGAGCTACCTATTTAGAGATCACTTTATTATACATCAAAATGGAAATTACACACATATTTCTTAACTTAAGAGTACAGATGGCGGCCTTATCACTAACAGTCATCTATTCTAGATAACCTTTGGATGGACTGGACTAATACATTGGAGAAGCGAGTAGATGTACAAACATACAAAAGATAGTTTCAGAACTGTGTGAATTACACATGGCTAAAAAACAGAGTACTTATATGAAGTACAACCATGCGAAATCAAAGTAATTTAATGAAGTTATTCGTCGGGCATTACAAGTATTTCTAAATTTTGGCGACATTGACCGATCAGCATCTGGCAACACTGATTGACAAAAGAGTTGTTTATTTTACTATTTATTCCATATAACGTCTAATCGGATTCGTAATCTGTTAATTAAAAGCTGAAGAACAGAAACAACAAAGATTGTTGTTGACTATCTAGACCTCGTCCTCATCTCGTTTAAACTGTAACCTCATACTAATTCTAATTAAGTTTATGATTTTCGAACTAAAACTTTCGTAAACACTACCTACACATCAATACAAAAACCCAAGTAAGTTTATTACTTTTTGTGGCTACCTAATCCCCGCAGACTATTGAAAGGTTTAGTTTAAATAAACATTTTATTTATAATATGTTTTGTTTTTTAGATTATATGTGTGCCAATAGCAATAGATGAGTCTACAAAGATTTGAAAGTTCTTCAATGAAACTAACTCACAGAAGGAAAAGGGAACCTAAACTTTTGCTTTGGCAAAAGAACACAAGAAAAAAGACTTCTACACTATCTACAGTGTTCACACAAGGATTTTGTATAACTTACAACCTACAAAAGGTTTGTTTTATTGTTTCTGTCTTTCTATCTTTACTCTAGAATTTGCATAGTTAGTTTGACATCCATATACAATTTAAGTTGCCTTCTGATCGAGTTTGTAATGGAAGTTGATCTAGATAGTAGTGTAGTTAAATCATACATACTTAATCCATAAATTGATACCTACATAAAACTCAGTGAGTGCCTTCAACAACTTAAAATGCTAACCACTAGATACTTTTCTTACAATAGGAAAACATTAATACTGCAGCCTAAATCATGAACAGCTCCCGTGAATAAGTTTGATTTATTAACCTATTTTTTTTTTTTTCAGAATTGACAAGTCGAAGAGGAAATGCAACCCAACTGGAAGCACCTCTTTATTCTCCTAAGACCCTATCTAATGCAAACTATCCATGGCCTACCTAAAAGTGCTATTAGAGAATCTAATTTGCAGACCAAATCTACTTTTAGTTTTATTGCTTGGGAGTAAACCTTATCTTGAATATTTCAGTCTGCTAATACAATTGCATGTATAAGTGGAAAATTCTAAGATTTATGCATAAGTGAGTGATTGACTAAGTAAGTACTTAAGTAAATAACTGAAATCTCCACAATTAAGTAGTAATGTTCAATGTATGCATTATAATTTCAATAAATCACTGTCATTGCTTTAATTATTTCTCTCTTCTGCCAATTACTCTTGCTTGATAACCTTATATTTAATAATAGAAAACTTAAATATCTTTGCAATCTTGCTGCCCTTAAACCCTCACTGTAAATCTCAAGTATAATCATAAAAAAGAAAAGTTAAGCTTTAACACTGCTTGCTGTCAAAATAGCCACATAGCCTTATGCTGAATCTCAAAATGAATGATCAATCTAAACCAACCCACACCTAAACTAGCTTCTTCTCAGAATAGATTACTTTTCACTCGATATAGCTCAATCTTTCTCTCCGATTAAATTTGTCTTTGAAACCATTTTTAAACAAAAGCATTTCCTCAAAACAAGGAACACCATACTAATTTGAATTCTATGTAACTAAGCTTCTCCCTGAGATCAAATAGTTACTTGGCAATGTTTATTAAACCAAAACACTTCCTCAAGTTGTCTCAGAAGGAGAAAAACTTTAATTAGGTAATTAGTTAAACTTCTTCATCCAGATAACACAGACTCACTTTTTAAAAGTAATATAAATCAAGATACCTAATAGAGTCAATCAATAACTTTTAAATTTGATTCAATTACATTGATAAAGAGTTATTTTAGTTACCTATTTACTTCTTTGTTTGTCCAAGACGCCCCCACAATTTAATTTTTTTTGATAAATGATAATTTTGCATACACCAGATGTTCACTGTTTAACGACCTACCTAGCTAACAGTTAAAGATAATTTTCGTTTTAATTAAAAATACCACACAACAATAAATAGGCATGTGAATCCAGTCAAGTATTATCAGATTAGTTAGTCAAAAAGGTTAAAACGCTGAAATACACAATAGACAAATGATCTAATAATTGCTTTGGAAAATCTCAACTCCCCTATCCATTTCACAACAACATTTGTGGCATAAGGCCAGATAAGATACATACATGGTTTACTACGGCACCATTTGTAACGCGCACCCCCTTTAACCTCTACTCCTCTGCTCTAATCTGCTACTTACACTGCTTACACTGATCCCTAAGTCCCCTTAATACTGCTCCTGCCACTGTTGACCGTTGGTTCCCGAAGAAGAAGTCCTCCGGAGTCCTCTGCAGCGCTCCATCTTTGCCTCCGTTGAATGTTTAAGATATTATGCTTCTTCCACAGGAGATTACTAAGTAAAGTATGAGTACCTAGGCTTCCTACCTACTATTTTAGCTCAGTGTAAGTTAAATGTGTACTATGTAAAAGAACAATTTGTGAGTACCTAAAATCACAGAAAATTCACTTCTTTGGCCAAAATGTGATCGTCTAGATAGCCTAACAGGACCCTTTGATGTGAAATAGTAACCAGGATCTTTTCAGGGAGTCAGGATTTCCAAAGCAATTAAACAACTAGAAAGAGTTAAAAAAATAATCTATGTATTTATCAAGATTTGTAGAAATATTAACATTTGAGATTTAAAACAGATTTTAGTGAGCACAGTTTAACACAGATTAGAATATTAACAGTAATTATTAATCTTAGTTTGGTTTAGTCAATATTTGAGACAAATATGGTTTCAGTTTATTTTTGTACATAGTTTTGTATGTAGATTTTACACTCACAATTTTAGTTGGACTCTGTGCCCGGTTATTGGTTTATTACATAGATTCAAGTTTTCATTAGTTTTGTTTATTTTGGATTGATTTTTAATTGGTTGTTTTAGACTCTACCTAACAATTTACTTTATTATGTAAATGACTTCAACTGCTTGCAAATACTACTGCTAAACTGTCTGTTTGCTGGTTTTCTACCACGCCAAACACCAGTTCCTAACAGATGTGCGTGCCATGTTCAAGACCTGACCCATAGTGAGAAAAGAACATGGCAAAGAAACTCACCGTTCGATCAGATATAGACCTACTCCATCAAATTGATTAACTGTTTGAAATTGATGCAAGCAAGTTGATTTATTAAGAACAAATGCAAACACAAATTCTAATCAACCTTGAAACACAAGTACCTATGTAGGTGAAGCCTACACCGAAGTTTGGTTCTGTAGACTACAGCAACATTCCAAGATGCAAATCAGACTTTACCACATTTACTGCTGAGACCTGAGAATGATCTAGAGAGCTACCTTGACCAAATCGATGTAGTCAGATCCAATCCACTGGTATGAATCGTACCACGGCCTGCATTGCTTCAGCCATGATTTGCCCAAGCCATCTCACCAAAACGTTTCTCAAGCTATACCACTTTCACAGCTGAACTACTCAATATTTGCTGCTGTAGCCACATTACCGACACACTGTAGAATACTTTAGTTTGATAATCAGGTTGCTAACTCACCCTAATCCTAATTTAGACCGGCCGGTCAGCCCCGCAAAGAAAAGATTCCCAAGAAAAAACCACCGCCCGATTCCCCGCCAAAATCCCGAGTCCAAGTGCGCGTCTCTTCCTTTCCCCTCGCCCCCACACCCCGTTGCCATCCACCCCTCTTGGGTTCCCAGGTCTTTCAATAAAACCCTTTCAGGAATATTTTACATAATTTTAAATATTTTCTATCTGTAAAATAAGTATTTTAAATTCTTTACTGCTATATTTAATAGTTTTGCTAAATTATGCCTTTCCATAATATTCATTGACTGTATTATTAGGTTTTTGATGGATAACATTATCAGACTACTACGGGCCCCTCCTTGTTCTATCTACAGATGGCCATTGACCTAACTTTCTTCTTTACTTTTTTTCCTGCCGATACATTGACATAGACAACTTTGCATACAGCCAACTTTTATGAACGTGGTTTTGTTTGTTTTAGAACCAATTGAGCAAACGTTGTTAAATTGTTGTAAAAAGATTAAATAGTTTATTGGTTGAGAAACCAACGTTTTATTTCTTTATTTTGTAATGTGAAAGTAATGGACATTATTGCCCGAAATGATAAATATTTATTATTATCTATTGCAAAAAGGCGCCATCTAGCGAATCTCTAATACTACAGCAAAATTTGTTTAATTTTATTGATTATTGTACAACGCAAAGGATTATTATGTTCCCCTACATTTGTGAATAAGTGGCGGTCGAATTGCAAAGGCAGTGCGGACCGTCACAAGTGGACGACGAACTCTTACCGACATGTTCCAGGAATTGCGCATTTTAGAAATAAACCTGTATAATATTCGAAATACCGCTAGTGTAAGTTGACTTTTATCTATAGTCTGTTCGCAGAAATGGCCTAGTACGAAAACCGTGACCTTCCACGTGATTGTATGCAGGTACTATGCATAGACCGTGTTCACATTTTGAGTCTAAGTTAGTTTGCTCTATGTTTCGTCTTGTTAATATAATTTTTAATCGTTAACGAATGAATATTTTCTTTAACAAATGTCAAGGAAGCGAAAGTGATAGAGTGATCATCTATCAGAATCGTGGCAAGTAGCAGTCCCCGGTCTCTGCCTACCCTACTGGGATACAGGCATGAGTTTATGTATGTGTATGTATGTCTGTGTTTATCGGATTGTTACTTGTTCTTCCTTTGTAAATTGGCTTACGTTATACTTAATGTACGAGTATTTGGAGATAAATGCGACTGTTTGTCAATATGCCAAATGAAGTTAGAGGGCAAAAAGGCTTCGAAATGTCTTATCACAAAATAAGGTTTACGATTTGGATATTATGATTATTACATTCAAGAATGCTTTAGAAAACCAAAATCACTGCTTTAAAGCCTTTTGTTAGAAAACACGAATGAACGTACCTTATATCGTCATGATTAAGGGCCCGTACACAAAACTGCGATGCAACGTCGCATCGTAAAAATCTGCGAGCTCCCGCGACACATCGCAAGAACTTGCGAATTGATTCGCTTCGGCGTGCATCCCTTGAGTGTCAAAATATACGTTTGTTGCGGCATAAGTGGCCGTATCTTTTTTCACAGAAGTTTGATTTTTTCACAGCGGGACTGAATTCAAGGGACTGTAGACTGTAGGTACTTAAGTACGTATATGGTTCTAATTTAAACACGATACCTCCACGCGTTCCCGAGATAAAGGGTTTTGACAGACAGCCGGACGGACGGACGAATGGACAACAAAGTAAGGTATCTGAAAGGTATCGGGAAATAAAAAAAAAGTATTAAAATGTTTCTATAAGTGGAGACTTATAATTGGCCTTCTGTATGTCTAAAATTTTTGTTATTCATTGTTGTGCATTATTAGTCTTCCTAAAGAGATCCTATGAGGGTTCCATTTTTCTTTTTGAGGTACGGAACTCTAAAAATACTATTGAACAGATCTTATGGGCACGTTTAGGAGCGAGGCAGTAAAATTTTTCGTGCTAATGTGAAACAGAGAGAGTGCTATATTAGCCCGACTCGGCGAATAGACTAAGGTATAGTCGTGTTGTAAAGCTGGTAAGCTGATACTTAACATGTCACAAAAGCCTAACTGCATATTCATCACGCCAATAAAAGTAAACAAACGGCCCCCATTACAGTGACATATAAAACTGAAATAACATGGAAAGCGATCTTTACACGCTCCATTGACGGAGTAATAAATGCTCGAAACGAAGCAATCGTCATGGTGGGACGTCTCTAGGATGTGGGTATTTTAACTTCGCGATTTAATCAGCGCACATTCGTCTTCTGCTGGGCCTACCTAGGGCTTTCAAACGATGCCTATATTTATTTTTAGAGATGATTTTTTTTTCCTTGACATGGACGATTAACTACAAAGAATCTTATGGGCATCCCTTTTATACCCTGACATGGTCAATTGGTATAAAATAATTAATTGAAAGCACACATTACATTTCATAATCTCACGCCTGTATCCCGAAGGAGCAGGCAGTAATTTAGGATTGCCACAATCCACCATTGAGTAGTATTTGCTTATAAATTAAGTGAATTACCTAATATCGATGCTGAAGAAATAGTTTCTTATTTATTCGTATACACAATTACACAGTTGTATTTATTAATATTATTTACGTTTATTTCAGATAAATAAATCCATAGAGTTGTTAGTACGAGCTGTTAGTACGCAATGTACGCTCGCCTTTCTAAATATTTATGCGATAGCAGATGTGTCTGGTCAGGCCGAAAGGCCCCGTATTATAGATTCAGAAATACTTTGATTTCTTAATTCAGCTTAAATATAATTTATTATTTTAATGTTCATATACCTCCAAAATTACCGACAGTAATTCGGGGCCGCGGGGCCTTAGCTGCCTCCTCGATGCATCCCTGAACGCGAAGCGCTTTACATGTAAATGAAAATCAATTCGCGACGATGCGATGGCGGGCAAACAAAAGCGCCCATCGGACTTGATATCATTAACATGTGGACTGTTGTCCGATGGGACTTTTGCATGGCCCGATAAAGCGCTGCAGGTCAATATTGGCAGTGACATAATTTGTTTTCATTGGTGGGTTGAAAGTGTATTAACAGCATGTGTGCAGGCTGACGGGATTCAAAAACGCACGCTTTCATCTAATCCAAGTTGAAATTGTTGTCTTTAAAAGCATTACCCTAAAAGAGGAAATCTATCCACCGTTGGTGAGCAATGATGGGTTTTGTTTCGAAACACAACCACTTGTCCTGGTCCCAAACTAGAATACCCTGTCCTATGGTAACTAGACAAGGACATCACAAACATGGAAATACACTCAGACTGAAGCTATTTGTTCAAATGTACGGCGGCCTCCAATGAAAATCGAACCCATGACCTCCGGCATAGTAATCCACGAGGCAGTCTCGTTCAGTTAATATCATCATCTTTTTCGTATATTTTCAAAATACATTAAACGTGCAAATGAGCCCCATTAGCGCCACCCAGCAGACATGAAAGAGACGTCTATTAGATCGAGAAAAAGAGGGGAGTTAAATTGCAAAGAAATAAATAAATCCAGTGCGCGAGCGCCGCGCCCCACAGTTTAATTGAAGTAATTGAAAAGTTAAAAACCCCACGTTTCGCTCGCCTTTCTAAATATTTACTTTGGCACCCAATTAGTGTGACTCGCCTAGAATTTTCTTCTTTTTATCTCGCTCTCGCGCGGCTCTCTCTCTCACTCGGCGACTGCCAGACCGAGGCTAATTTCGTTTATTCTCACTTTACCTGCAAATTAATGCTGAAATTCAAATGTATTATTTGTAGACCTACCGGCTTACTCATAACCTTTTAAGCTTTCAGCAAAGAGAATATTTTCCGACTTTTATGCGTAATTAACGTAGTGATGTTTAATTTTATATTTGACCTCATTGAGGCCGAGTCTTACCCTTGTCATCATTATTGCCTTGTCTATTTACACACCGGACCGGCGCCGTGCAAGCTAAACGACATGAATCTAATGTCTCACCATGTTTATAGATAGCTATACATTAAATGGGTCTAAACGCAATTATTTATCAGGTAAAATTTAATTACCTTAATTCTCGACGTTTCGGCGACGTTGCAGTAGCCGTGGGCACGGGTCGACTGAAGTGGCGAGTACGGTCAATTACTGTAGTGAGGGTAGGTGGTCTACACTCAAGACACTTAGTTTTTCGCAGCGGGCTGACACACAACACTCACGTGTTGTGTGCACTACACTCACTGACAACAACACGTATTGAGTGCTACAATAATTGACTGTACTCGCCACTTCAGTCTACTCGTGACCAACGCAACTGCAACTATGCAGAAACGTCGGAAATTTAGGTAATTAAATTTTACCTGATAAATAATCGCGGTTACACCCGTTTAATTCATAACAATTTAAAATAATCCAAGTATCCTTGTAAGGTACACAGTACGAGAGGAATTTAAAGACCGGATTTCGGCCGGTACTTTGTTGGCGAGGTTCAGTGGGTAATCTCTATCTTAATGAGAAAAGTATCGGATAAGGGTGTTTAACCTCCTCAGTCCTGACCTTGAAAATAACAATTGAAAACCATAGTTTCAAGCTCAGGACTGAGGAGGATAAGGATTGCTTTTGATTGATATCGTTGCACCCACGGTGCGGTGAAATTTGGCGAGACCTTTAATCGGAAGCCTTAAACCACTTTACTTAATTATTGCGGTATGAACCTACATCAAATATGAACAACTAAATAAGAAATTTCGTTGACCAGGAGTCATTTATCTTCTACTCAGGTCCCGTGTAAACTCAATTCGATTCAATTCAATACAAATATTTTTATTCATTATAAAAACAAAACGTTTACGTCAAAGTTAATTGTTAGTTTCACAATTAATAGATTGTGTGGAGAAGAAGCTAAGAAAGAACTGTGCGTTATGTTTGATTATCCATCTTAATTTTTCTAAAGTGTCAAAATAGTATAATGTATTGGAGTGCCCTAAAAAAATTTAAAATCGACACCACTGACCCCTTGGAAACTTTTTAGTCGAGTTGTGCACTCATGTTGACTTATCTTTTTAGGGTTCCGTATCCAAAGGATAAGGGATAGATAGATAGATAGAATATTCTTTGTTGTACACAAAGATTACATTAACAGAAATTTAATAAATTGCAGTATAATTGGCGGCCTTATCATTACAAGCAATTTCTTCCAGGCATCCATAGACGGAGACAAGAAAGCAGTTAGAGACGGGACTCTATTACTAAGACTCCGCTGTCCGTCTGCTCGTCAGCCTGTTACCAGGCTGTATCTTATGAACCGCGATAGTTAGTCAGTTGAAATTTTTATTGCCGCTATAACAACAAATACGAAAAACAAAATAAAACAAACAATTAAGTGGGGCCATTTTTTGCTCGATATTAATATCAGCAACAGGCAGACGCTTCAAATATTCAAATGTTGTATAGATAATGGTATGGAACTTGGCCTGTTTTTTAACAATGCATAAAAGTAAACTATTCATATTAAATCTGTACAAAGACTAGTTACTCGACAGTGCGTACCAATACTGCAAAACAAACAGCTTTGAATAAATAATATAGGTATCAACTCTTTTATCGAATGTTTTTTTTTCTTATTTTGTATGTTTTATAAAGTGGTATGTATGCGAGCTTCTTTAGTTCTGTTAAGGTTGTTTCACTCATTTTATCGACCAGCTTTGAATTATTTACCAAAAAAGCTTCTCTATACACAATTAATTGTATTGTACCACACTTCTGGTTCATCAACAAGTTTTCCGCTATAAATTGCCCTCTGTAGAGAAGAGCATATTTGGAAATGAAATAGCGCCTCCATGTCTATTTTTTCTGAGCGTGACTTTGAGAGCCCAACCGAGCGAGTAGTTTTTGAGATACGATTCATGATTAAATTTTTTTAACTGTAGACACAGTATAACTTTTTCATCCACCCACCCGTAGCTACTAGAACCTTTTACAATAGGTGGATAGTAGCAATACTATTAAACTTTGTGGGTAAAACTGATATCACCGACCATTGTATACCACTACTTAGACAAAAGAAATAAAGTGTCGTGTTAGTCGCAGAGAAAAACAATAACCACGTTTATTTATCTTAAGAAATAAGAAAGTAGGATTAATGCAGTAGAAATGAGGTCCTTGTGAAATATGTTTGGTTTTACTTTGAATGACAGAAAAAGCAATAGTCTGATTAGAGAACGTTGTGGAACGTTGTAAAGAGGATGTAGTGACTAGAATTGAGAAAGGAATGTTTTGTTGGTTTGGACATGTGGAGAGGATGAAGGAAGAAAGATTGACGAAACAAATATATCGAGCTAATGTGGGTGGAAGGGCCGGTAAGGGACGTCTCAGGTGGATATACTTTGACCAAATAGGGGATGTATTAGCAAAGGGCAAGTTAAACAGTACCCGAAACCGGCGTGCGTGCATGCCACGACTAATGAATGTTGAGGAAGCGAAAGTGATCTGTTAGGATCGTGACAAGTGGCAGTCCCTGGTCTCTGGGATACAGGCATGAGTTTATGTATGTGTGTATTTATCTTTTGACATGGCCTTTCCGATTATTTTAAAACATTTTTCATGCAAGTTCTCCATGATTTTTTAATTCTTGTCATCGCTTCTCAGAGGCACGTCAAGTGGCTGTGCAATATAATTAAGGCTTCTGAAGTACTTCTAACCATTAATGATGGGGACCTCGGCAAACAGCAAAACACTTCACAGTACCTACTCTGAAGGCTTGTAAGTAATTGGCAAAGCAGTGAGTACTTTACCTAGTATTAATATGTTGCTTTTAATAGCTGTTAGTCTTCCTAGAATCGAAAATAAAATAAAACATTACTTGGCCTGTTTCTCAGTCCTTGTAACATAAAAAAATTTTTGCTTATGAGCACAGGACAGAGGAGAAAACTTTGGCGTCGACGACTGACTGGAGCCGAGTATACTCGATTCAGCATCACCAACCCGAGGGTGATGATGCGGAAAGCTAAAGATGTTTTTACTTTTAAAAAATTGGGTAGTTTCAAGCGGCGATGCAGTTCACTGTAATGAGATTATTTATACAGCGTCCAGTGGCAGCTTCAATCACAATAGATGGGGGAAGGGACCACTGGGAAGCTGCAGTGCCTGGAACATTGTTTTCTAGATGGTGTAGGCTTGCCCAGTAACTATACCATCCTGACAGCTCAGTCGGCGTAGCCCACAGAAAAACAATACGTGCGGAGCCAACCAAGGTGCGGATTTCCTCACGATGTTTTTGTGCGGTATTGCTACTACAAATTCGCACATGTACGTAACTTTGAAAATAAACAAAGTAATAGGTACATGCCCGCACTGGGAATCGAACCTGGGTCCGTCGCCTCCGAGTCTATTGTTCTACCGATTGGACCACCACCGCTTCAGAAGTAGTTCACGTATAAGATAGATCTTTTCACTAAAAAAAAAAATGGGTATTTTCTAGTGGCGATGTAGTTCACTGTATTCAAACGTGTAAGCAGACTGGACTGGCTTTATACCGGCTATCCGGTCGCGTGCACCGGTTTCATTATAAAGGTCTATGGAAAAGTGTATGTGAAAATTTACCATTTCCCTCCTCATTTCCTTGGAACGTAGGGCTGCACGCACGCGCTTGGGTGACCGTAGGATTCTTTAGCCAAAAATAGTGCTTTTTATTTGACTGCGAAAGCGGAGAAGTTTTACTCATTTCGTACAGAAGTGTCAAGACTCATGTGTTACTAGCTTTTGACGCTACGAAAAAACCGTAATGTTTGTCGCCAGCCATCATATTTTTTGATAAAAACTACCGAAAATTAGTAATGTATAATAAAAATAAAAAATCTGACTCTTAATAAGTATTCAAGACATGACCTAGTTGATTCAGTTGCATTTTAAACCCCCAAATTACCTTTTTATTACATCTCGTTGCTAAATCTATCACCTACAATGAAATAAAACACAGCGGTAGGAAGTGTACATATTATTTATTCATATTAAACTTTTTTCGTTGATGTCAATTTTTCCTTAAAGCTTTGTTTAAAAGTTTTTTGTCCCGGTTAGATGTCGAGAAAGATTGAAAGTAAACTTTAACAGTAATATTATCAAACCGAGCCTTGTCAGCTGTTTTGTTAAGTAGAGTATTGAGAACTTGATGGCGAAGAGGTGAAAGTTGAGGAGTTGGGCTCAGGATATTATTGTGATATTTATCTTTGGAAATTTTAACATTTTTTTTTATTGTTGAATTATAATGTTGTTAACATTATGCATAGTAACATTACGCAAACTAAAATTTTAAAGTAAACACGTCATGCCTAAAGGACAAATATCAGGTCCAGATACCTGAGACAACATATGGTAAATTACATAACAAACACTGTTTTGTAAATTTTATGGTATACTAGCTGCTGCCCGCGACTTCGTTCGCGTGGTAATTTTGATGTGTATTTTTCCGAGATAAAAAATAGCCTATGTGCTAATTCAGACTATAATCTATCCCTGTGCAAAATTTCATCCGGATTCGTTCAGCCGTTTTGCTTGAAAGAGTAACAAACATCCATCCATACATACAAACTTTCGCGTTTATAATATTGGTAAGGATTAACCTTATCGTATCTAACATACTGCCAAACGTTTATTAAATCTCAAATAGGTATTTTAGGCTAGGTATAAACCGAGCAGACGGCAAAGATGGGATTAATAATAATAATATTAATAATAATATAATAACAGTAACTTCCACATCACACAATCCCCACCACAAATTTTGCTGGTTCCAAACTAAGATACTCTGTGCTATGGTAACCAGGCAAGGACATCACAAACATGGATATACACCTATACTGAGTTCATGTGTACAAATGTACGGCGGCCTCCAGTGGGAATCGAACCCATCACCTCCAGCGTGGTAATCAGACGTGATACCGCTATACCAACGAGGCATTCACCCTGTTGTATCCCTGTTGAAGTTGAAAATGGATTAATGTGATCGAAAACGGTCGTTTTCCAACAACGACAGTAATACTTTGAAAACAAAAGACAAATTGACAAAAACATTCGCAAAAAATAACGAAAATTGAAATCGCTGCTGGAAACGAGGTCTCGGTCTAAATGTAAACAAACCTTTACAGCCGATTTTATGGCTTCCGATCCGCCTTAACTTGATTTCAATTAGCATATAAAATACGCGCAACGGGGCGCCAAATACTGGGTTTTCAAGACAAAACTTTAAGAAACAAAAGTCTCACAGAACTATTATATAATTATATTAGTAGTTTTTAGGGGATGTTTTAGCAAAGGGCAAGATAAAATTTACTTGAAACCGATGTGCGTGCATGCAACGACTAATGAGTGTTGAGGAAGCGAAAGTGATCTGTCAGGATCGTGGCAAGTGGCAGTCCCTGGTCTATGCCTACCCCTCTGGGATACAGGCGTGAGTTTATGTGTTTATGCATGTCGAGGTTGTTTTCCCTTGATTGAAAAAGTCTTGTTTCTGTCAGAAGAAAACAAAACATGGTTTCGGTTAAAAACACCGCTGAAGCCATATTTAATTATTCTTAAATGCCAGTAAGCCATACACCTACCTTACCAATATTTTTCTGGTAGTCGTTATCCTGCTCATGTTCTATCTAACATTAGATGTAGTTTAAGAGCCTCGTAATTTTGTTCTTTGACTCACTTGGGCTAGAGCCCAAAAAACAAAGAGAACAATTCCATCCAACCTGCGAGTTATTTGAAATTAACTAAAATTCGATGTACATAACATTACAAAGTCGATTAACCCACAGATTAACAAGTAGGCCGCGCAATGTACACGAATTATATGAATTGTAGTTTTATGAAGCACCGACCTGATGATAGGCGAAGGCAAGGCTTAATACAGAATGTACATGATTTCTGGGGATTAGAGGCAGAAAACTTCTGTATGTTATAACTGCAATAGCAGTTACAATGAAAGAAAGAAAGAAAGAGGATATTTATTTAAATTGTCACAGAAACACAAAGTAAACAAAAGGTACACAAACAAAAGACACGAACGTCAACAAAACAGAGATAAAACAAAACAATCGTGAAGAGAACATGTGAGGCATATAGAGTCAAAGGCAGCCGGGTACCATACAATAATGTATGGCACCCAGCCACCTCGGACCCCAAACGCCTCAGGTGCCTCCGTGACAACAAAAAAGGGGCTCCAACTCAGCATACTTTACTGGTGTGTGCTATGGTTAGCATAACACCAGCAAAACTGATTTTCAGTTGGGACCATTCCTTGGCACCCGGAACGTGGTACTTAGGTACATACACAGATACATACATACATACACACATCTCACTATAGAAATACAAATAATAATAACTACTTATATGAATACCCATAAATATGCTGTAAAATTAAATAAATGTACTAAATATACTAAGCTTATATTAAATACTAACACCATTGCAATTACGATTTACAATAAATAATAAATACATACACAATAAGTGCTGGATTAGGGAGGGGCTTTCTGCATTTCCAGCAAATAGCTTCCAAACTTGCGCTTGAAAGCATATTTACTAGTAGTGGCATGGATAGGAGGAGGAATATCATTCCAGCACTTGGATGCCGCAAATCTGAAACTGCCTCGGAACGCTGCCGTTCGGTGCAGTGGCAGAATGGCCCTCACTTTGTAGTACCTAGCCTGACTAGACCAAGTGAGCTTACTAAACAAGTAAAAAGGGGTTTCATACCGCACAACACCGAACAGCAACGTGGCAAGGTGCAGTTGCCGGCGCGCCTGCATGTTTAGCAGATTTGCCTCACACAGGTACGGAGTGATGTGGGAGCGGGGAGGGATCCGGAAACAATAACGTGCACATGCGTTTTGCACACGTTGTATAAGCCTTTTTGTACGACCAAGGATACAACCATGGATGACCACATCACAGTAGTTTAGCCTGGATAATACAAGCGATTCACAAAGGTGAACACGCAAATCCACACTTAGGTAATCTCGTATATTATACAGTAACTTGAGGCGATAGAAGCAGTTACTCACAACTCGCAGTATGTGCTTCTCAAAGCGTAGCTCAGGATCAATAAGTAACCCGAGATTACATGCTTCTTCTACCCGTGCTATGGGGTGACCCTCAATAGCAACATCATTTGTCGACAGGGCTTCCAGTGTATTCCGAATTTGATTTTTAGTTCCAAGTACTATGTACTTGGACTTACCAGGATTCAGGACTAAACAGTTTCTCCTCGACCAGGCAGCAATACGATCGAGGTCCGAATTTATGTTATGTACTGCAACAGCTGCATCCATTGGGACACTTGAAGTGTATAACTGGACGTCATCAGCGTACAAGTGGTAGTGGTCGCTGCTCTTTATGCTATCAATAATATCGGCACTATACAGTATAAAAAGCAACGGGCCCAAAATGGAACCTTGTGGCACTCCCCGCGTCAGGAGGCGCAGGGGCGACCACAATGTCCCGCCGGCCATTTTCTTGAGCCCGACCGATTGTGCCCGGCCGGTGAGGTAACTGTCAAACCATTTCACCGTAGCTGTATCAAATCCGTAATACGACATCTTCGATAATAGGAGAGAGGCGCTTATGCTGTCGAAAGCCCTAGAGAAATCCAGCAAAACCAGTAAGGTGCTATGACCGACATCTCGCGCATGAAGAATGTCGTCAACTACATCGAGCAGTGCAGTGACGGTCGATCGACCCTTGCGAAAGCCCGACTGTAGTTCTGGCAGAATACTGTTGTCCTCTAAGTATTTCGACAGCTGATCGCATACCACTCTCTCTAGTATCTTGGATGCACAGGGAAGGATACTGATGGGACGTAGGTCAGTGAAATGTACAGGAATGGGTTTTTTGGGAAGCGGCGTCACTTGTGCAATCTTCCAGATCGTCGGAAATGTCATAGACGTAATGCTTTTGTTAACAATAGCAGTCAGAATGTCAAGAGTAGTCGGCAAAGACAGCAATATCATGTCAATAGTCACTTGATCCACTCCTTTTGCACTAGTGCTTATGCCTGTCAGTGCCCTTGCAACTTTCTCAACCGTAACTGGTTGGAGGCTAAAGATCTTGTCGCAGCAACGCCCAAATTCGAAATATGTCAAGTCTGAAATAGTCACATTGTCATTTCCTGGGACATTGAGGAAGTTTTCGTTAATTATATCAGGATTGTCAAAAAATGTTGGCAACTCGTCGTCTTTATTCGTTGGAAGAACTACACGTTTCAGATTCTTCCACAATTGCTTGGAGTCGACGGAGTTGTCGTTTATATATTTCTCAAAGTAGGCCCGCTTCTCATTATAGATAGCTTCAATAACGAGATGTTTTAGCTCCAGATAGTACTGCTTATGAGTGTCACGCTTTGTGTATTTAAATCGGCAATGAGCAGCGTTCCGCAACCGCATCATAAGCCGCACATTACCTGTGAGCCATGGTTTGGGCGCTTCTTTGATCACCACAGATTTCATGGGGGCATGTTTATCAAATAATAATGTCAGATAGTCGTTAAACGTCCTCACCATGTTGTTCACATTGTCCAGTAATTTAATTGAGTCCCAGTCAATTCTACACAAGTCATTATTAAAGTCAACCAGTTTTATGTCTTTTATAGGCCTATAAAATATACGTTTTGGTGTCGGTTTTTTTTTTATAATGTCAAGTTCTATACTAATATATGCGTGCCGTCCTAAGTCAGGGTTATGAGTCACAGTAACATTACGAACGCGAGCGTCGGTGCATACAAGATCTATAGCTGTTTCACTATGGTCCGTGAAATGTGTGGGTTGATCTATTACCTGTTTAAGGTTTACAGAGTGCAAGAACACTGTCAAGCAGTTCGCGTTAGCGTCAGTCATATCTAAAAAGTTGATGTTAAAGTCACCTAACAAAATCAAACTATCGTAGCTAGAAAAGGAAGTTATGGAGTCAGTAATAGCGTCAAAGAAAGTGTCGGCGCTCAACCATGGTGGTCGGTATGCAGTCCCTATTATTATTCGTATACTGTTTACATTCGTCCGAAGCCACATCTGTTCTACGCTAGGTGCAGGCGGGTGCGGACAAGCCCGCACGCTGACTCCCTTCTTTACGTAAAAGCCCACGCCGCCGCCGCGCGCACGCAAAGTGGCGGGGCGCGGTACATGACGCAGTCGGTAGCCAGGCACGGCCGGCGCGCGACCCTCCTCACCCTCACGAAGCCATGTTTCATTGATCGCTATTATGTCAGAGTCAGCGTCAGTCATCGTCACTGTCAACTCGTCATGACCAGTGCCAAGTGAGCCAGCGTTAAATAAACTAACTTTAAATACTTGCTTACGCACCATAATAAAATATAAAGAGAATTATTACACACACATAGATAAGTATAAACACAAGTAAATATATTTGTATGATTAGATAAATAAACATAAATAAATACTGTAATCGTGGTATTTTACGTGTTATATATAAAACTGACAACATAATAGTTGTGGTACAGTCGACGACGGCAGACCGACCCACACATTTTTGTTCCAAAATTACCCGTAACCTAATGGAGTAGAAATCACGCATGTAAAGGTCGATGTAACGTCGACAAACTCCACCACAATACATGGCATTGCCCCAGGAGGACCAAAGACGTGACAGATGCTTGTTTGTTGCCACGGAGACAAGACAAAAACAATACTCAATAAACACAAATCTCTTACGCTTGTAAGACAAGTGACACCTATTTGTACCATAAAATAATACAACAGACAAAAATAATACTAAACTAAGTAACGCCGGGTCAAAAAAGTAGTTCGATATGTACTTTAAATATGGCGAGTTAAACGCCGGCGACTTTAAAAATATCGGCTAGATCCGACTCCTGTCGGATTCTATACGAGGTTTGGCCTTCGGCCCGTCGGACAAGTACATGACCATCTCGCGTCCACACGTAGCGCCATTCGGCGAGGCGAGCCTGCTCCCGGGCCCTTTGAAAAAGCTGCCGATTTAGTTTAGTGAGCCGCTCATTCACATAAAATCGACGCGGTTCTCCGGCAAAGCCCATATCGGCCGTAGTGGCGCCGCGGCGCACCCGAGCGCTGCGGAGGAGGTCGTCGCGAGTAGCGCGCCGCGCCAATCGCACTACGATGGGGCGCGGGGCGCCACGGTCGCCGCGCCGCGCGCCCATGCGCTCCGCCCGGACCACATCGCGCTCGTCAAGCTCCACGCCGAGCTTTCTGCCGACCAACGTCATTACGTGAACAACGTTCTCACCAGGACTCTCTACGATGTTGTTCACCTGGATATCATTCCCGAGCAGGTCTTGGTCTCTGTCTTGAAGTTCTAACTTGAGGCCAATTATCGCTTTTTCCAGCATCTCCGTGCCAGCAGATGCAACCCTCTCCGTAATTTTCTGTTCTATTGCGTCCACCCTCTTATCGAGGGCCTCCATCCTGCCAGTAAATGAAGCTAGTGCCTCCCTCGTATTTAGGTATTCCTGGCGAAATTCCTCCATCTCGCGCCGGACAGCCTGAAGGTCTTGTTTATTTTCTTTCATAAATGCTCTTAGCTCACACGCGAGTTCCTCCAGAGAAGTCCCCTGGGAAGCGGCTGCTGCGGGAGAGGACTGCTGGGACTGAACGCGAGATGCCGCTGCGCCGGGCGTTACAACAGTCTTATTGTCCCGGATTAAGTTCCGCTTGCATTCCGGACACTGCCAGTTCGCCGTGGCAGCAATAGTTGTCAAGCCCACACACGCTCTATGGTAGGCGACTTCACATACCATGCATTTAGCGCCATCTGTACGTACCGACAAGGACTTTTCGCAGACGCCGCATTTAACCATCTTGGAGTTGCAGGAAATGAATGTATGCCGTATAGCAGATAAAGGTCGCTAGGTGTCGCTATTTCGCCAACTAATAGTCGATAAAACAGGTCGCTATAGATATTGGGGGTATTTAAAAAAGTTATCGATCGAAACACTAGCTATCTGGCACTAAGAAAGTCACAAATACTAGGCTACACGATCACCCCGATTCTCACAAACACTTTCGCGAGTGCACTGTATACTGAAGTTGTGTTTTATGTATGTAAAGGCTTTTCCAAAAGCAAGTAAGTAATTGTAAAAACGTAACAACCACGGAGCCACTTTAGAGATAAAACGTCCGGGCACCAAAAAAAAAAGACAAAAAAAAGACAAAAATTTCACAATGAGATGTATCGTCAGTCAAGACCCCATTCCACTCAAGTATTTGGTCGGAGGGAATTGTTTTCTTTGTTCATATTGGTAATCCACTTGTCATAAATAAACATTGAAGTTCAGAAGTTTTTGATCTCTCAAAATTTATGGACAATAGACGTATATGAATAATAAACTATTTATAACTCATGTTACAGCTATAGTACAGTTTAAAATATAATGGTTAACTATGTTAAAATGGTGTCTTATCGCTGAATTTGCACAGCGATGGCTTTCAATCAAGGGAAGTAGCTTCAGTGCAACGTGGGTAGAGACGCATGTTTATGCATGAAATACCGCTTCAAACGAATTCTTCTTTATAAGTTGCCATGAAAATTTAACTTATGTCGATAACTAACGATATTAAGGTTTATTTTTAAAAACTTTAGTTGAATGGTTTCTTTGTAATCATAACCGGTTCCAAATAAGAGTTGCAAAAATATCTCAAAAATAAAATAAAAGCTGGAGCAAATAAAACCATTTCGTTTATTCGTTAACTGTATTCGGTATGGTTAAAACTTTTTTTCATAGATCTCTGGAATCGTTTAAATATGCGACGAATTATTTATTGGAGCCATTCATGTGGGAGTAAATATAAATTATAAAAGTACTGCTATTAACAAAATTGCCTGTGTTTGTGTCGCCAAAAGAAAAACAAAACAAATAAAACGGAAGCGATGCATACTCATCCAAAAAGTTTTTAAGCGTTCTTCTCACGAAAACATGACAAGATTTACCTTTACACTATTATTGATTGCAGTATTATTTACTTTTTATCATGTTCAATAAAATGTTCTCTATCTCTCTATATCTGCCTCGTTGTTCTAGCTGTTAAGGCGCTCAGCTACCAAAATAGAGGTCGTGGGTTCAATTGCCACTTGGGGCCGTCTTACATTTGTACAAATGGCCTCAGTCCGGGTGTACTTTCATGTTTGTAACGCCCTTGCCTGGTTACTATATCACAGGGTATCCTAGTTTGGGACCATGTCAACTGATTGTATTCATCATCATCAGCCATTTGACGCCCACTGCAGGACATAGGCCTCCCTCATGGTTTTCCTGACCATGAGGGGTTTTGCCATAATCGCCACGCTTGGCAGGCGGGTTGGCGATCGCAGGATGCGGTTGGAATCTCAGGAAGACGCTGCTGCCCGTCTCCTGGTAATTGATTTCCTTAGTCGCCTTCTACGACATCCACGGAAGGAAATGGAGTGACGCTATTCTTAATCCGGCGCCACACGGAAATCCGGCGCCACACGGAAAGTGATTGTATTATGTGGAAGGTATTATTATTATCTATCAAACAATCTTGTTTTAGTCATCCTAGCCATGCGATTAATAAGACTAAGGTTCAAACAAGGTGACTAAATACGTATTTGGTGTTTTACCATATAAACATTTTGCTGTATATAATTGCGATAAAGGGGAAATACGATTAAAACTTTTACAATTATTCTTTGTGCAATAAATACTTAATTCGATTCATTCACTACGCGGTACAATCTCGAACAATGTTGAATATCTGCAACAGTTTTATTGCACTGAACAAGTATAATGTGGTACTGTCATTAATTACTGACTCATTAAATACCGTTGTAACACAATTATGCGCATGCCGTTTAATTTTGGGATATTTATTGCAAAAGAAAATAACGTTTACGAATAACCCCGGACTAAATAAATAAAGGTACGATTAATATAAGTTCAGATATTTTAACTTCCTAAGGAACTGCTTTTACAAGTACTTAAAATAGAATATTTGATAAAATCAATCGTCGAATCCAACTCGGCTGGGCAGCATTTGGGAAACTTAGAAAAGACTTTTCGTCTAATATACCTCAATCGCTCAAGACAAAATTATACAACCAGTGTATGTTACCAGTGAAGAATTATTGCAATGAAACGTGGTCTCTCACTATGGGCCTCATAAGAAAGCTCAAGGTCACGCAAAAAGCTATGGAAAGTGCTATGCTCGGAATTTCTCTACAAGATCGAATCATAAATGATGAGAATAAGTGAGAAACGAAAGTGGTCGACACAGCCCAGCGGATTAGTAAGTTGAAGTGGCAGTGGGCGGGACATATAGCACGCAGAACTGATGACCGATGGGGCCGAAAAGTTCTCGAATGGAGACCACATATCAGCAAGCGCAGCGTAGGACCACCAGCCACAAGATGGTCAGATGACCTCATCCAAGTAGCAGGAATACGCTGGATTCAAGCCGCTTCCAACCGGTCTTTTTGGAAATCCATGGAGGAGGCCTATGTCCAGCAGTGGACTTCTTATGGCTGAATGATGATGATGAATATTTGATATAATATAAAAGAATATAATAGATTGCGCTTAAGTTGACTGACGGCTACGGCTCGTAGCGTATAGTAGCAAAGATTTGCTACGAAAGGCGTAGCGGCGTCTACGAGTGTCCGTAGAGTGTACGAGTGTAGTAGATCTGAAGTGGCGTAGCAGGTCTGGAAGTGGCGTGCCTGGAGTCGGACTTCTCGTTAACTGGGATAAGTGTCAAGCTAAGCCAATATCGCACTGGAAACGTTGAATTCGTTCACGAGAAAAACACTTAAACCTCCCAGCGGAAAATCAAAACAGCGTACCTATTCCTAAAATGAGACACGACGGGAGTTATTTACAGATATTTTTACGAAATGCATCGGGCCTAGAAGGTTGGCATATAAAGAAACAAGCTTTTGTTCAGCAATGGTATTTAGATAAAAGTTTAATAGATAGATGAAACTATCAATCCCTCTCTCTCACATACCCCCGGTTTCTCGTACACTAACAAGCCGTTAATCTACTGTTAACAGCTGTCAGTTTTTTTGTATGAACGTTGTTCAATCGACAGCTGTTAACAGTAGATTAATAGCGTGTTAGTGTACGAGAAACTGGGGGTCAATCTGCTAAGATTTAAAATAAGTTATTTATTTTATACCCACACGGACTCGTTAAGAGATTTCTTTAAAGAAACTAACATCTTAACAGTTGCTAGTCAATACATTTATGAAAATATAATGTATGTTAGAAAAAACGTCTGCAAATGTTGGTAGCCATCACAATACTAGGAATAAACATAAATTGACATTTCCAAATTTTAGACTTGCAAAAGTTAATACATCCTTAATGGGGCACTGTATACGGTTCTACAATAAGGTTCCTCAAGATATATTAGAGTTACCACAGACGTAAAAAAATGTATTAAGCATACTCTGTGCAAAAAAGCCTATTATAACATTAAGGATTATTTGGAAGACAAGGATGTCTGGTATTTAAATAATGTTAACAGGAACGATTGTATCTAGTGTAGTGTAACTTTAAGTTGAAAACTCTGTTAATTAAGCAAACCTGTTTTGAAAAGAATAAATGTGGAGTTTCTTTGTTACCTTCTTCTCCGCATAATCTATTAATTGTGAAACTAACAGCTTTGACGTTCATTAAGTAAACATTTTGTTTTTATAGTGGATAAAAATTTTTGACTTTGACTTTGACGCATTATAAGCGGGTATACTAATTGAAACCTAGTTTAACTTGTAACGTTAATGCCGCGGTTTCTGTGCTACTTTGAATAAAAAAAATTGATTTTGATTTTGATTTTTTATTTTGAAACATATTGCAAAAATCTCGAATGCAGATTCCTCATTTCAGGTTTAACAGCACCGCTGTGGTTTCTAGGGTTCCGTACCCTACAAAATTTATCTGTCTGAACCATAAAGAATTTTTTCCTCTGGAACTTTCCAAAAAAATTACAAAAAGTACAAACGTGAACAAATAAGGGAGATCCCTATACAAGAAACCTGATTTCCGAAACCTGATATTTCGAAACCCTCGGTGCGGGAGGCTGACTTGCACTTGGCTCGTTTTTAGGGTTTCGTACCCGAAGGGTAAGCGACCTTATCACTAAGACTCCGCTGTCCATCCGTCCGTCCGTCCGTCCGTCTGTCACCAGGCTGTATCTCATGAACCGTGATGGTTAGACAGTTGAAATTTGGTGATGTATTTTTGTTGCCGGTGTAACAAAAAATATTAAAAATATTATATTTTTATTGCATTTTATACTTATGTGCACTAAACGTATTAATAATAATAATAATAAAAACAGAATAAAATAAATATTCAAGGGGACTCCCTCACAATAAACGTGATTTTTTGCCCTTTTTCCTCGATATTAATAACGGCAACGCTTGAAATATTCAAGTGTTGTATAGATAAGGGTAGCGAACCCTTCGTGCGCGAGTCCGACTAGCACTTGGCTTGTTTTTTATTTTATTTAAGCTAAGTGTATTTTGCGCCTCAACAGAAATGTGGGCGGAAGGCTCTATTCGAGCCGAACGAAAATACCACGGGCGGCGCTGTCTGATTCAGACTCTTTCCAATGACTGGCTGTTTAGTTGACTGCCTCGGTATTTTTTTGACTGCCTCGTTGGACTAGCTGTTAAGGCGCTTACTACCAAGATAGAGGTCGTGGGTTCGATTCCCACTTTCCATGTTTATGGCATCTTTGCCTGGTTACCATAGCACAGGGTATCCTAGTTTGGGAACAGGTCAAGTGATTGTGTTGAATGGAAGTTCCTTAGTGGAATCATCTACATCGACTTTTAGAGGAAAACTTTAGGCCTCACTTTAGATAGTTGCAGGCAGTAATAGAATCAATTGTTAGACGAAAATTTCAAAAGACCGACATCAACAAACTACAAACAAACAATACTCTAACAAACTATCCATAAAAAAAAATTCTAAGATTTATTTTTGCCGTGAAAATGTTTGAAAATTTTATTTTATACTTTGAACGCGGTGATCTTAGCGATTATAATGCACAAGTATATCTAAAAACCAGCGCTATGCTTATGCCAGAACCCTATGTTTTATATGCGCTTAAGAATTTTAATATAAGGTTTCTGAAAAAGAAACGCTTAGTGAAAAAAGTACAACTTTAAACCTCAACTCTTACGCTGGAAATACGTGATTTTTGAAAAGTTTATTAACTCCCGGCATACTGCTGGAGTTTCTCGAAAGATAAATAAGGAATATTTTGCCCCAATCACCATGCTAAGCATGTGTGCTGGTAATTGCACTTTTATGTAGCCACAAAAAATATATTAACTACTTCGTACTAATGAAGCTGGAAAGCTAATTGTTCGCCTGATCCCGGAGGGACGCAGAGAGGCCATGATTTAACGCGATCATCACAAACAACCGTCTTTGCATCAACCCTTACCAGTTTTACGCAACAGTTTCTATCAAACCCATTTATTTGGAAATAAGTCTGCGACCTATTCCACTAGGTCAGCGTAAAAACAAATGCCAGTGATTAATTCCTAGAATAAAACCATTGTGGGTCTAAGCTTAGCACTCAGCGGGTCGGTCGAGCCAATCAAGAATAAGTAAGCGACTTAACTCTACCATGAACAAAACAACCTAGAGATTGCCACGGCCCGCAAATTGGAAACAATAGTATAATAAAGTGGGTGACAGGGTAGGGGCTCAACGTCAATATATCATGCGTCTGACAACTCACTTAGTTTGCATTTTCATTGTATGCCGCTGCCGCTTTGTGACACAAAACAAGTGCGACAGAAATTTTAAAGGGGTTTTCAATAATTTTTCGTTTTTCTGTTAAAATTATACATTATTTTTTATTTTCATTAACATAGTGATTGTGTCTCGAGATTCTAACAAATTATCAAAACTGACAAAACCTCAATCTAAGAGCGATCTTAACTAGTTTAGGTAAAGTCTTAGCCTCCGCTGATACTGGGCAGGCCAAAGCGATATTACAGCTTTCTACTTCGTGTAGATGTCCGCAAAATGGCTGGAATCTCTGAAACGCACACAATTTATCACATACATAAAACCTGTTTCGAGTACTGTTTTGGTACTGTTTCGTGTTTGTATTAAGTGCAGTCTCAAAAACACACCTATCTGAGCCATTAACCATTCGGAGGAATTCGGAGCAATTTTGACGGTCGGTTTAAATTACATTATCAGCCTATATACGTCCCACTGTAGGGCACAGGCCTTCTCTCAGAGAGAGAGTATGGGCTAAACCACCACGCGTGCCCACCGCGGATTGGCGATTTCAAGCACTGAGGTATGTGAATAGCTCAGACACACGATGTTTACCTTCACCGTTAGCGAGTGGTATTGCTACTATAACTTCACAAATGTACATAACTTAGAAAACAAAGTCATAGGTCGGTTTAATCGTATATACCTAATTAATTAATTAACGCATTATTCAGCATTCAACAGGGTCAAAAATCATAATCCAAAAAAAAAACGAGTAGGGTTCCTTAGTCTTTAGGGTTCCGAACCCAAAGGGTAAGGGACACTATAACTAAGACTCCGCTGTCCGTCCGTCCGTCCGTCCGTCTGTCACCAGGCTGTATCATATGAACCGTGAAAGTTAGACAGTTGAAATTTTCACAGCTGATGTATTTCTATTGCCGCTATAACAACAAATACAAAAACAGAATAAAATAAATATTTAAGGGGACTCCCATAAAACAAACGTGATGTTTTGCCGTTTTTTGCTCGATATTAATAACGGCACCAGGTAGACGCTTGAAATATTGAAATGCTGTATAGATAATGGTACGGAAGCCTTTGTGCGTGTGTCTGACTCGCACTTGGCCGGTTTTGTCGTATATATAACATATGGTAAAATCACAAATTCTGGGAGTGTCCGTGCATGTGTAACAACCCTTTGATTCGAATTTATTTTGTGGCTGTTCTCCGCTTGTTAGTTTCATTATAATGATCTCACTTGCAGCAAAGCGTATTTATACTGCCTACTCAGTTTATGTGAATTTGAAATCAGAATAGTCTACTATCTCATAGAGCTATTTGATTCGATACTCGCATTTATTCTGAATCCCAATATCACCATTGGCTTATCTAATAGTTGACGTGTAAAACCTCTCAAGCGAGAATAGTGTTTCGGAGTTTGTAAAGCTTGAAAGATAACTTCGACCAAGTGCAATAAACAGTAGATAGCTTTTCAAACACAGCAAACCTTTAAATATGAGTAAAGTTCCACTCATTAAAACCACAGTGTTAGTCTCCGTCGTTATTCGCGAGGAGATATCGTTTGCCGTTGGTTGACAAAGCGGGGATTTTAACTTCCTATTTTCAAAATCAATCTACGCGTCGCTATCGCCACACGATCCGCCTGATGTTTGGGAAACGCGCTTTTATGTCTCACTGGATAAGAGTACATTCTTTTAGTTGCACTAACCCGTGCTGAGGACAATTTTTAAAAACCTACTCAGAGGCTAAAAATTCCACCCATTCCGGGACTTGAACCCGCGACCTCTGGCTAACCGTGCCAGCGCTCTCCCAACTGAGCTAATGGGCAAGTGCAGGCATCGGCGAAATTTCGAGCCTCTTTACAAACTTCTCTGTATTACGTACAGGCAGCGACATCTGGCCGAAGCAATTTACGTCACTTGATAAGAGTGTTATTCCAAAACTGAATAAGAAATGATAAATAAAACTTTTAGCATTCATACAGCATCTAGTCGCAGCGGCTACCTACACTAAACAGATGAAGTGACCACTAAGAAAAGGTAGTGGCTGCGACATATTTTTTAAGTGGAGTAGGCTGTCACAGCATATTTTAATCTGTATCTATCTATAATACTCCCTGGGCATACAAATTTATAAATTTAATTTAATTTATTGATTTATTAACTAGCTGACCCGGCAAACGTTGTTTTGCTACATTAATTAGCCTATGACCTATTATCAGACCTACCGAGTATACACAAAAATGTCATAAAAATCGGTGAAGCCGTTTCTGTTTCGTTCAAACCACTGTTCAATGATCACACAGCTTATGTTTATTTTCTTAGCCCCCTATGGACTTAAGCGTGATGTTATGTAGCCTATATATTACACGGGGCCCTAAGCTATAATTCCGATGAGCTTTGCTTCATTCCGTTCACTGGTTTTCAGTGAGTTTAGAGTGAGACAGACATACATCAGACAGAGACAAAATTAACAGATTTATTATATGTATAGATTTCTTTAATGCTCGGTTGCTAAAACAAATCACAAACTCTAATTGTTTGTGTTTCACAACAATTTTGTTCTATTTTTTCTTTGATTGATATTTGTCGAAATATCACAGTTTACATAATTCTATTAAATTTGCACTTTACGCGGTCTAATAATAAATTGCAGCCTTCAGTAAATCAATCTCCTACATAGAAGAATGTCCATTCTAAACTCGTGTGGTTTTGAGCATTTTCGATTAAACAACGCCACTAAAAGCAGAAAATCCCAAAAAAAAATTATATATGTTAATAAATTTATAAAGTATCCTTGTTCAATGCCCATGCCATCCTCTTAGCTCAGTTTTCTTAAGCCACAGGAAAGACAAGTTAATACAGAGATTGTCTTCACGTGCGTTCCTTCTACATTTATGTTCCTTCACTTTATAGTACTTACTTTATAGTTACAATATTTATTTTATTTTATGGTGAAAGTTTATAATCTAGTTTCATATAACAGCGTGCTAAAATACGGACGAGAACCAAAACACATCGAGCCACATAATATTCAAATAAGACCATCGGATCGTAGTTTTATTTTACTGGAGTATATGAGGCTTGATCATTTGGCAACAGTTCGTTTATACGTACCCACGCTGTCATGCATGGGAGGGTTCTACTGATACCTACTCTACTGCTGCTGCATAGGCATGTTCTTGAAATAACGAAAAACTTAAGTAACGTTTCTTCAGTATCGGTAAACAAACCAATTTTAATGAGCAAAAGTTAATTTAATTGAAGTGGTTTATTTATAGGCAATGAAGAAACTGTTTCCAGATTTTGCGTTCGTTCAATAACATGTTATATACGTCCAGATAGATACTTCTAAATTACACTATAGGCTTTAAAGGACTGAATGCACTTGCTGAAAATTACCCGCAAACTTAAATTTCATTGATTGCATTGATAGAATGTATTAAAATGTAGTACGCGAACTTCAGTACATTTTCATTCATTCTATAAAAGCAGGCATTTAATCGCATGCTTGGTAACCGCTAGTGCGTTTCAGCCCTTACCGTCTTAAGGCTAATGATTCCACTTCACCCTTCACTTCATCTACACTTAAGTGATTAAAGGGATTCGGGATCGGAGGGTTAATGTAGCAACTACACCTTTTCGTGGATAAGGAACGGATTGCTATCAGGGAACGCAAAGTTTCAATTTACTACACTTGAAAGCAATGAAGAAGGGTTTTTGACGTAATCCTTTATATATCAGTAATTATGAATGGTAATAAAGATATAAAGAATAGTAAGAACTATTTTTATGACACTACGCAATGTACCTTGAATTGTCATAATAAACAACGAATCATAGTTGTATGAAAGTGAAATGTGGGTAGGCTATCTGCCCGATGGATTGATTACTTTAAGAAGGCGGTAGGAGCTTAATTGTCGAGGCAGGCAGGTGACTGGAGCGGATCTTGTGACGGTAAATAGGCCTATGCCCAACAGTGGGCTTCTTCCGTAGCAAACATATCCATTAGCTTGATTGATACTAATTTCACCTGCTGTTTTCCTGTACCTATGAAGAAATTGATATAAAGATAAAGACAGAACACTTCATTGCAAACAAAAACAGAAATAACACAGATATTTCTTAGTATAAGTAGTATTTTACTAAGCAGCTTAACTAAGTAACTCACAGCCCTCTCACGTGATGGACTATATTCGGATGCAACAATTAATTGATGACTGATGTAATCATTTATATCTCAACTAGCTGTCCCGGCAAACTTCGTACCGCCACAGAATCCGTTTATACGATTCTTGCACAACGCCATCCATTTCTAAAACACAACGTTCGCTCGCACAACGCCACCAATTCTAAACTTAAAATAAACATTATCCCGTACGTATTACCGGGATACTAACCCACGGTTTCTCGTACACTAACACGCCACGTCACGTCAATTGACCATAGTGCATACAAAAAAAACCACTGACAGCTGTTAACAGTAGATTAACAGCTTCTTAGTGTACGAGAAACCGGGGGTAAGTATGCTATGTCTCAATTCAAGCCTTTATCTATCTGTATGCCAAGTCTCATGTAAATCAGTTCAGCCGTTATTGCACGATTGAGTAACAGACATCCAAACATCTTCACAAACTTTCACATTTATAATATTATTATCCGACTCCAAAAATACTTTCACCAGTATTTAGAACGGAACATAAGGGGGGGCATAGGCTATAGGATAATCCGTTTACCACGCGAACGTAGTCACAGACACTGCCAGTGTCATAATTTCATAAGCAGCCTATATACGTCCCACTGTAGGGCACAGGCCTTCTCTCAGAGACAGAGAGATAACACAGTACGGACTTAGTGACCACATATGCGCATAATTGCCGTTGAAAATACCTCTTAATGCCTTAAGTACGTAGATTTCCTCATGATGCATTCCTTCACAGTTAGCGCTACTACAAATGCACAAATCTACGTAATTTAGCAAACATAGTTTATGGTTCATACCGGGATTCGAACTTAGGGCCTACACTTAGATATGTAACGCAATGAGCCTTACCACTGCTAGGTGTCGCCTCTATTGGTACCATTGTTTTTTATTTTGCTCAGAGGTTTTGATAAATTATGAACACAATTTCAGCCTCATTTCAACTTAGTAATATATGAAACGGGTCTGACTGCGATTATTTATTAGGTAAAATTTTAATAACGTCGGGAACGTTAAAAAAAATATGTTATTTACAAATAGGAGAAGGAATTTACCATGCCGACCGCCCATACGCTATTAAAAGTGTACGTATAGAACTCATAATTATTAAGAATAATAATCGCCACTAAAAAGTAAGGTTTAAGCACAGATCATCCTATTCACAAAATGTCCTAGTTTAAAAAAGCTAAGTTCTTGAGAGCAGCTAAATTATTTACCTGAAAAACAACTTATTCAAATAAATCGACGCTTAACCTATCGTTTCTACTTTAAGTATAAGTTAACAAAGCAAGTTTTGGGTAGAAAAGTTTGAAGTTAAATACTTTTCGCTGCAGCGTAGATCATTATTATCTCCGCTGCAACCGCAGCTGCAAATGGAATCAGAGGGCGTTCCAAATCAAGTCAGCCGGCAGTGGATAGCCGCAAAAACCCGCGGCACCGCGCCTCGAGACAATGAGCGCAAAAGTTAACAACTTTTGACAGTCATCGTGACGTAACGACTCTCCTCCGGGCCACAGCACAACGTAAATACGTACAACAGAAAGGCGGTTCAGTTTTCTGTTCAGGCCCGCTAATCTAAACGCTAATTTAGGCAACTTGCGTTACAACTGAGTGCATTTATTTATTAGTTGAGCCAAAATATGCTTTCAGTTTTGGATGCCCTCTGAATGTCCAATAATGTGCTATTTCTTGCAACTAAAGCATTTACTAAGTTGTTATTTCTGACTTATTGCATTTAATTGTGACGCAAGTTGAACACAATGGCGTCGAGAGTAAAGGGATGAGGATGAGCTTTGTATTGTTCTTAAGATTACTTTAAAAAATCCTGTTAAAATCCAAATCCATTAAAAGATACATTTTGGACTTTAGTTTACTTATGGTTAGTTTTTGTTATGGTTTAATAAACGATACTGAAAAAACAGTTTCAAGTTCTGCGTTATTTCAATAATACCTTGTATAGGTACGTCGAACTAAACGATGATGGTCTTCTATTATTATTGCGCGCATGCGCAGAGACTCAGGTTTCCTTAGATCAGCGAGTGGTATTATTGCTACAACTTCACAAATATACGTAACTAAGAGAACAAATTCATTGGCACATACCGGGATTCGAACCTACAATCTCCCGAATGTGAGGCTTTCTGCCGCTTTCCACCACCGCCTCATCTTTTTCGTAATCCTATCCAAGGTAAATGATAAATATACCAAATTCTAATAATACAAGTAGTGCTATTGAATGTAGATTGTAGTATGTTCCACTCGTTGATTGCCTCGTTGCACAAGCCGTTAAGGCGCTTACTACCAAGATAGAGGTCGTGGGTTCGATTCCCACTAGGGGCCGCCGTACATTTGTACAAATGGCCTCAGTCTGGGTGTATTTCAATGTTTGTGATGTGACCTGGTTACCATAGCACAGGGTATCCTAGTTTGGGACCAGGTGAAGTGATTGTGCTGTGTGGAGGTTATTATTATTATTACTGTAACTAAGAGCAAGCCTTTTGTCCGCCTATCACTGGAGCGGTTTTCTGTGTCACTTTTTTTAAGGCCCAAGGCTTAACATTGTTTACGGTTAAATTTAAATACGGACTCCCCTTTGCATTTTAAGCAGTGTAACCCAACCAACAATGCGTTGCAACCGGTACAAAGAACTCTGCGAAAAGCCAGGAAGAATAACAGTTTTGAGCGCTTTCCCACGCCACGGAAGTTTCGAAGGGGTTCGGATCATTGTTTCCATTTGCCTTCTGAGTTTCGTGTTTCCCTAATTGGTCTGTTTTGTATCTGCTATTGATTCAAATAGACCAGGATGCATATATGTGCACTAAAACAGCCTTCAAATGGAGTTAAAGCAGGTTTATAAGGGAAAATCCTGCCATAAACCGACATAAAGTTCGTCTTAAGAGCTTTTTAGTGGCATCAACTGTTTATAAATAAGATCGTTAGTTACTCTAATATCCTCTAGTATCCGTCGGCAATTATAATTGTTATCGTCGTTTGATAATTTATCTAGTCCTCTCTCTCTCTCTCTCTCTTTGAGAGAAGCTGTATGCCCTGTAGTAGTACATAAAAAATATTTTGCTAAAAAACTGTCCTCTCTACTTTAACGTTCCTTTCCATAGCATTTAAGTAAGTCGTCTAGCTTGACTCTAGCCAGAGTTCCCCTACAAAGCGGTGTGGAATCCGAACGTACGAAGGAAACCACTCAATTTGCAAGATTTCTCCCCGCGTGAGGTGTAGTACACCCAATGGGCATATACAGCGGTAACTGAAATGTGGTTGCGAAGGTACAGTAGGTGGACCTCACTCACGGTATTTGTAGTTGCAATAAAGGAAAATATCGAGAAGAAACCCGAGTGTCTGAGAGGTTTACATACCTCAATCACACTGCGTTTCAAATCACTATACGCGTTGGGCCAACGAGATGATTAAGCCCATACTCTCTCTCTCTTTTTCTCTGAAAAAGGGTCTGGTCTAGGCTGCTTGTAAAAGCTATCGGGATCTATGTATCTATTCAACTCTCTCTTTCTCCGATAGAAAGTCCTACAGTGGGACGTACATCTATGTGTCTACCCCAAGATTAGAGCCCACTGCTGGGTTTAGGCGTCTTTCTGATACTCGAATAAACCTCAAACCTGCAGCATAATGCTGAGTCAGGTGCTCTTTGTAGCAACTCTGAGACACCATAGGATCATAGTTTTGACTTTGTCCTTTTCTGTGTATATTTCTGTAAGCTTCTTTTTTTCTTACTTATTACAATATTAGTTACAACTAGTGTAAGTTTTTTTTCTTGTGATGTATTAATTTGTTACAATAAATGTATTTCTTTCTCTCAATATACTGTTATACTCCAACATCTGACTGCCATCGGATCACTGAACAGTTCGCCTACCAATGGGCCGTAGTTAAGGTTACGTCATGCTGCCTATGTCATGCTGCCTAACTAAATGTCCTATCCTCAATATAATTTGGTAATCCCCTTCCCAAATATTGCCACTGTGTCCGAGCATGTAATATAACACCATCAAAACGTCTTCTGCGAGTTGCTGAATATTACCGGAAATGATACAGAATTAATATTTTGAATTGATTTTTAACATGAGCACTATATAAACAACGTCAATGGTACATCAAAAGTGCCAACATGTTCGATTTTCATCTTTTGCCGATTTACAACGATGCGCGTATGAAGGGCAAGTGAAATGCTAGAATGGAAGTTATGAAAGAACTTCGCAACTGTACCTCCTTAGCGTCGGGTCTTTCGTTTGCATCGCGTGCTATTAAACTTTTGCTGGGGACTCTTTTAACACTTCCGCTTCAGTTTACATTTTATTGCTGAGCCCATCGCACGCCGGGGCGCGCGAATCTTTTGCAGTTTTATTTTTCTTTGGCTCTATTTGCCGGTGGTATGAGACTCTTGGAGAGTTTGGCAGACTATTGTATAATTTGAATATTTCTCCTTCCTTTATTATTTCAGGAATTTCTCAGAATCTCTTCATCTATCTTTCACTTCATTTAGAGACGAAATTGTGGATAAATTGAGAGATTGTGACGAGGATCTCGGCACACAGTGCACAGTGGGCTTATTATGCGCAATAAATCTAGACGGATACTTTTCGTACTCTATTTCAATAATTAGAGCCCAAACAAATATAAAGTGTTACTTTACAGAATTCATAATAATATGTGTATGTTTACATGTTCCTTTCTTCCACCACAACTTCTAAGAGCTTGAACCTATTTAGAAGAGTGCGATATTGTTAGAATTCAAGTTATCCCGGGTGTCTAAACTGGCAGCTGGTTTCTTGCCGTTGTAAGATTTTTTGTAAAATAAAAGTAACTGGCCGGCGACACTAAAAGTGCTTGTAATTAAACGAATAGAATACAAAGGGCCAGGTCCTGAAACAAAGCTGACATATCCTAATCACCTAGAAGTTCTATTGTATAAATTTACGTAACTTATCTTAGTAAACAAAACGTTTCTTTTTTCCAGTCTTTTTGTAAACGTTGACACAACGATAAAACTCAAAACGTTGGATTATAATCAAATCTAGCTACGAAGAATCATTTACTGTGGGTGTTTTGAGTTTTAATATGACTCGAAAAAACTACTGATATATTAACGAAATTGTGGAAATACTATCTTAGTACGAAGAATAAATGTGGAGTTTCTTTGTTAGCTTCTTCTCCGCAAAATCTATTAATTGTAAAACTAACAGCTTTGACGTTCATTAAGTAAACATTTTGTTTTTATAGTGAATAAAAATTTTTGACTTTGACTTTGACAGGTTACGTATATTTTTCATATTTCTCAGTTCATTGTAAACGAATCCTTTTGAGACTCATAAAGTAGATAAAAAATTCTCTCTCTTTCTTTTATCCTGTATAATTTTAAACTGGTTATGTTACAATGACTTGCAATTTAATCGTATTGTCATAAAAACCGGTCAAGTGAGAGTCGGACTCGCGCACGAAGGGTTTCGTACCATTATCTAACATTTGAATATTACAAACGTCTATCGGTTGCCGTTATTAATAACGTTATTAATATCGAGAAAAAAACGGGAAAAATTTTCGTTTGTTCTATGGGAGCCCCCTTGAAATATTTATTTTATTCTGTTTTTAGTATTTGTTACTATAATGGCAACAGAAATAGATGTATTTGAAATACAGTTGAAATTTTCACTGATCATCATCTGTGAAAATTTCAACTGTCTAGCTATAACGGTTACACTACAGATACAGCCTCGCGACAGACAGACCGACGGACAGTGGAGTCTTAGTAACAGGGTCCCTAACCGTTTGGGTATGGAACCCTAAAAACGGGTCGCACCGGGGGCAACTTTGAAAAATAATATTTTCTGTGCCTTTAACTATCGAAACATTGCTCCATCAACTATTAAGGGCAAGATAATCTGTCACTAAGTCCTATATTATTTGGCTTTTTAGGATATAATAACTTAGTGGTATAATAACTTTTCTCAAACATGCTTGTAAATTTGAGCATTATTTCGACAACCTTCTTCGAGATAAATCGAAAATGCTGTACCGGCCAATTCATGAGAGCAGCGGCTGGAAAAAGTTCTATGAAAATTCATAACTGTCGTGTTTTGCGGCCAAATAAATTAGGTACATACTAAACTCATATCGTGTTATTTAAAAATGGAACGATCTTTTACTCCGAACAATGACAACCAAGGAGGTAACTTATCAGAGGTTTTATTTAAATTTCGAACTGGCTTGCGTTAGAAAGCTGGATATACCTATTGAAAAAAAAAGAATACTTTAACGCGGCAAAAATTATTGTTGTTCATTCGTAGTTCGTCTGATTTTGAAAGTTTATTGAATTTTTCAAATAAAAATTTCTGCCTTAGTACTACTTAGTTTTAATTTCCGCGCATTATTTGAGAAAAATCATATACCTACAAACCTTGGCCACAACTAGGCATTGATGGACTCACGTATGTGTTCCTCGGCTTCGCCTCGGCCCATATTTCCACGTTCGTCCATCAATGCCTCTTTTGCTGGCCGCTGCAGTAATGTACTATAATGGTAATTGGTTGTAAATGTTGTTATTGCCTTATAGTTTAATAAGGACAGTCGACACCACATCAACCTTTAAACTCGTGCAATCTACTCAGTTTATTACGGGCGACTTTGCAATAACAAAACTATAAAGGTCGATCTGCTGTCGACAGTTCCCCGTGCATTTCGACAGTTAGCGAAAGCCGAGCTTACTTTTCAGAGACATCATTGAGAAGACAGTGACTTCGCAAAGAGAATTTAGACTCTTGGAATAAAAAAGCAAGTTCCTTTATCCAGCAAATGCATCATAGGTATTGCAGTATAAACAACAAGGGAAATTCAATTCAGCAAATTGAAGTCGAGTCTTGTAGGAACCCGCGGCTCTGCGTCGAGCCTGGCGGAGAACTGGCGAATAAAAGTAGTGCCCCTTTATTCTCGACACACGATATCGGTCTACATTAGCGTCGTGCCGAGGCGCTTTCTAGGGCGGCCCCTACTATGGTATCTCTCGTGAATTCTAGGTGTATTTCCATTTTTGTGATGTGCTTGCCTGGTTACCATAGCAAGGCTGTTCTCAGGACAAGTGATTGTATTGTGTGGAAGTTATTATTATTATTTTTCCTGCGAACGTGGGTTAAGGACCGGTAAGGAATGGCCCAAGCGGACACACTTCGACCAAAGGGGATGTATTAGCAAAAGCATGATTAAAAAATATCAACGACTAATGAACGTTTATGAATCGGAAGAGTTCTGTCAGGGTCGTGGCAAGGTCCCTGGTCCCGTTATGTAATGTTAGATATGTAATTGTCCTACATTTGTTTTTTTTTCTGCGACTTTATCGATAAAGACAAAGACAATTTGTATGTGCTCTATAATTTTTTATGTTATTCCTGAAAAAAAATATTCTACTCTAGTTTACAATGACAAAATTAATAGCGTTGCTAGGTATGATGAAAACCGCTAGATTGATTTATTTCATACATTGTTTTTGTTGCACTTTCTCGTGCTGAGGACAATTTTAAAAACCTATTGTTTGAAATTAAAAATATATTACCTTAATTCGACCGATTCTTCGATTTTTTTGCGTTCGTAATGAGTCATCTAAGTAGGGACCTGTCATGAGTTTTGAGGTAGGTAACATTTGTCGACAACAACGGGCAAGGCGACATCTGCAGATTGTTGTTCGCAAACTATTGTAAATACTCCTCACCCGCTCTGCTTCCACATCTGTCTTGCTCACTCGCACCATGACTGAAGGTTGAAGGAACGCAGGTTTTCTCTTTAAAGAATGAGCAATTGAGAAACTTTTGTAATAAAGGGGGACCTTGTCACACATACTTTACGTTTTGTAATGTCTCCGTTTGAAGTGATTATCTTTTGTTTATACAAAGTAAAATTCTACCAAAACATATATGTAAAGAATTGAACAACTTTTCGCTTTAAAATTCATTGTACAAAGACAGTGCTAATTCCGTTTCATCATAAACACAGGCAGTCTTGATAAACAAGGATAAATATTGTGACTTTTAAATTTACCAAAAACGGGAGGTTGATGTGTAGTCCGCTGTACGGTTGACAGCTTATCAACGTTTACATTTCATACATAACTGCCTGAAATGAACGCCTGTAGAGATTAATACAAATACAAATATGTTTATTTCCTCAATCCACAAATTAAGTGCACTTTATATCGCTTCGGACGCCGACAAAACCACGCTACGTGGGAAGAATTATTTTTCTTCCTACGAAACCAGTTCCGTACAAAGAGGTTTTTTTCTTCCTACGAATCTAGTTACCAATGCTACGTAACCAGTTACGTGGGAAGAATTATTTTTCTTCCTACGAAACCAGTTACGTGGGAATTTTTTTTTCTTGCTACGAAACCAGTTTCTGACACATCTTTGGATTGATAGAGTGATTCAAGAGGTAGGTTTATATCTATAATACATGCATAAATATAGACACCGAAACGCGCCGATGACCATGATTACGGATCACTTATCGCGCGCGTCGGTTCGCCAGTGATGATGGTCGGTATTCACCGTGCCGAGCGCACGCAGGCCAGTTGTATTGTACCTACACAACTTAAATAATTTAGGGCGACCACAAATAAACCAATAGGTATCTCAGAGTGGTTAAGTAAATAGTTTATAATTAAAATTAACGTAACTGATTAGAACGTAAAGGTCGATGTGCTGTCTACTGTAATATTGTACGGAATATTGCACCCTGTGTATTGATACTTATATTGAAATCACATAACTTATAGAATTAAGAATTATCACCACTAACAAATAAACCAATAGGTTTCTCAGAGTGGCTAAGTAATAATTAAAATTAACGTAACTGTTTTTTTAAAGTTTATTTATCATAAAAAAAATACATAAAACATGTACCTTCCAAAAAAAATCTATTTAGAGGCTAAAAATTCCACCCATGCTGGGACGATGATGTAAATTGCTTCGGCCAGATGTCGCTGCCTGTACGTAATACAGAGAAGTTTGTAAAGAGGCTCGAAATTTCGCCGATGCCTACACTTGCCCATTAGTTCAGTTGGGAGAGCGCTGATACGGTAAGCCAGAGGCCGCGGGTTCAATTCCCGGCATGGGTGGAATTTTTAGCTTCTAAATAGATTTTTAAAATTGTCCTCAGCTCGGGTTAGTGCTACAAAAAGAATATACGAGTATACCTTCCATCCTACGAAAGCGGTGGTAGCCTAGTGGGTAGAACATTGGATTCGGAAGCGGGAGACCCAGGTTTGATTCCCCGTGCGGGCATGTACCTATGACTTTGTTTTCTAAATTATGTACATTTGTAGGACGTATATAGGCTGCTTTATGATCCTCCGAAACCGACAAGGTGTATCCGTGTATTGTTTTATTTTGTTATTCGCTAGCTTAACAACTAGCACTAGTACTATGCTCGGCAGATAGCCTGAACAAAAATTTGTAGATTTAGTTTAGTCCAGAGAAGTTAGAAATAATTAGAACGCACGTGTGTAAACGTAGTTGTGTTATCAATAGTACTATTGAATGGAAGATAATACCCTGTTTATTGACACTTTTCCATGACGGGAGTGCGGCAGATTGTAATGAGGGTGCCGGCGAAATTTTCATGTCGTTAAAAGTTGAACTCCCACGGGAAAGCAACACTGAGCCTGCCATGCGTAACAAAATACAGGTGCAGAACGTCATGTGTTATTTTGATTATGTGTGAACGAGAACCCAATTTGAATAGATTTAATGACATTGGGGTCCAATCTATCCAACCGATCCAATCCAATCCACGTGCCCACATTTGTCTATAAATAAATAACAAGCAGCCTATACATGTCTCACTGTAGGGCACAGGCCTTCTCTCAGGGAGATAGTATGGGCTCAATCACCACGCGTGTCCACCGCGGAATGGTGATTTCAAGCGCTGACATGTGTGAATAGCTCAGACACTTAGGTTTCCTCACGATGTTTTCCTTTACCGTTAGCGAGTGGTATTGCTACTATAACTTCACAAATGTACATAACATAGAAAACAAAGTCATAGGTCGGACCTGGGTCTCGTGCTTTCGAGTCCAATGTTCTACCCACTAGGCTATCACGGTCGCTTCTGGTCGCGGTTGCTGGTCATGGTTATTCGTCTATACATACATAAGGGGACAGGCATAGAATAATGTTTGCCACTTGCCATGAACCTGACCAAACTCTTATGATTCATCGACATTCATTTAACCACATTCATCTACTGCTGGGCACAGGCCTCCGCCAAGTTACGCCACTTCTTCCTGTCCGCGGCCATGTTCATCCATCCACTACCAGCAATCAGCCTCAGCCAGCTGATGGGCATCCTAGGACAAATTAATTCCGGAATCACTTACTGGTCCTGCTTAAGCCTGGTTGGATTCTTCCGACAAAAATTTAATTATACGTGATTTCGGAATTGAGTCGATAATGTGAACGAAGGTTTTAGTTCAAAGATCATACGCAATGTTTGCCAGTTCGTGGTCACACACCTTATTTGAACTAAAGTACGTTCTTTTACTGAATATCTTAAGTAAAAAGAACTACCTATATTCATACGCTTTACAATATTCATTTCGACGAGACAAATTCTGTAAATTATTTATTATTTTCTGCGGTAGACGTCTTTGCGGTTCGCTGGGGAGAGAGCAATAGGTTGAAGAGCGACGCCCCTGATTATATACATGACATATGACAATACGGATTTAATATTAGTTATTTAAGAGATACATTCTACTTAGGACAAACAGTCCAACTAGGCCGGTCCAACTTCGTGAAAGAGGTCAATCGTAGAATCCAACTCGGCTGGGCAGCATTCGGGAAACTTAGAAAAGTCTTTTCGTCTAATATACCTCAATCGCTCAAGACAAAATTATACAACCAGTGTGTGTTACCAGTGATGACTTATGGCACTGAAACGTGGTCTCTCACTATGGGCTATGGAAAGTGCTATGCTCGGAATTTCTCTACGAGATCGAATCAGAAATGATGAGATCCATAGACGAACGAAAGTCGTCGACATAGCCCAGCGGATTAGTAAGTTGAAGTGGCAGTGGGCGGGGCACATAGCACGCAGAACTGATGGCCGATGGGGCCGAAAAGTTCTCGAATAGAGACCACATATCGGCAAGCGCAGCGTAGGACGACCAGCCACAAGATGGACAGATGACCTCATCCAAGTGGCAGGAAAGCGCTGGATGCAGGCCGCTCCCAACCGGTCTTTTTGGAAATCCATGGAGGAAATCTATGTCCAGCAGTGGACTTCTTGTGGCTGAATGATGATGATGATGAAGAGATACATTAACTCTTAACTCATTAACTCTTTATTTTGGGCTCTATACACGTTTCTGGTAAATGGCCGATGGAGTGAAAGTTATATCGTTAAAATTATTCATCGACAGACAACGCATGTAGCATCTATTTCTAATCGGATGCCAATTATATTTCTAAGCCATTCCTAATCCGATAGCAAGAGCCATTATTAAGCTGAGTACATCACAGGGTTATGGTGAGAAGGAAGTACCCGGCCGACTCTAGAAATTACTTAAATTGTGCACAACTAAATTACTCCATCGTTTGACTTATGTGTAGTGTTTTGTTTGAAAGTCTCCATATATGCGTTAGAAGCCTGTTGAGCTGATATTTTTATGAGCTACATTACCTACTTAGCACTTCGGTTGCTTGTGTCGGAACGTCGGTATGTCACTTTAGAGGCTATTGAAAACTTCCTACTCAGGTAAATTACGAAATTTAATACAATTTTGCGCCCGTTAAATTACATTGGAAGGGATACCGTGGATGTGGAGATGATAATTTTATAGCAGAGTTGGTAAATATTATCAAATATATTTATGAACTGTTGAACTTCTGGATTTGATATTTAGACGAGATACTATTTTTTTTATAAGTCAAGTTTTCTTTCTACGTTCCCAATAAATAAAAAAATTGTAAATCTCTAAAATAAGTGTATTCTACGTAATTTGTCGTAGAAGCATAAATTCTCTGTAGTAGCATCTGTCTATATCAAACAAGATAGTAATTTAAACCAGTTTGGCCAAAAAAAGTCTTATTTGCCGCTAACGTAAATTAATTTTTTTGCAAAAATACTAAATTATGTATGTCGCTCTGGCAAAAGAAGTGTTTGTAATTAACATGTTACCCACACTCACTTTAATTAACGTTTTAGCGGGTGCATTTTATGCAACACAACTTGCACGCTTTGTATGTGAAGACTTGCTTCCACCTTACAATTTTCCTGAATAACATACCCTACAGAGATGTAGTACATTTCTGTATGCTTAGACTCCCCGCTCGCCCTAAAACTATATTATAGACAGATAGATAGATAAAGAACACTCTATTGCAAAGCCAGAAAAAAATGCAATCATAATTTCTTAAATCTAGTAATTGGTGGTCTTACCCTTTCGAACGATCTCATCCAAACAACCTTTGGATGGAGTGGATTGCAGGAAGAATTTGGTCGGTAGCTGGATGTACATACATAAGAAAATCGAAAATATGTTGATACGTGAATTGTAAATCACATATCAATATATTTTCGAGTAGCGGCAGATTGCAGGAATATAAGTACTACGTATGTATATTCAGGGTTGTGTCTAAAATATATAGTAGCCGATAGGTCAGTAACAATTTTTCATTGCACTTGCACAAATTTTTGTTCTAGGACTTTTGTTATTTGTTTATTTGATTGAGTTATATTGCAGGTAATTAATTAATTAATTAATTAACCCTACTTATATTATAAATGTGAAAGTTTGTGAAGATGTTTGGATGTTTGTTACTCAATCACGCAATAACGGCTGAACACATTTACATGAAACTTGGCGTACAGATAGACAAAGACCTGAATTGTGACATAGCATACTTGTTATCCCGGTAATGCGTTCCCGTGAGATTATATTTATTTTAGGTGACGTTGTGCGAGCGAACGTTATGTTTTAAAAATAGATGGCGTTGCGCAAGAATCGTATAAACGGATTCTGTGGCGGTACGAAGTTCGCCGGGACAGCTAGTTATTTTTTTAATAATAATTACCCTCTGTGATAATTATCCACAATGCCGGTTGCTGCACATACAGTTTTATTTAAAAATCCTATGACTGTTAATTTATTAGCAGTCATAGGACAAATGTTCACATTTATGGTTACATTTTTTAAGCTTTGAAGATTTTTACGTAGGTAAAGACTTTTCCCTACACGCAGCGGTACTCTGTTTTTAGTCCAGCTGTACTTTGAAGACAAGGGCAGACCTCAAATTAACTCGTGTATGAACCGTTATTAAACGGTATAATTAATGGAAACTGACTAATGATCGGTTTAAATATTTAACGGTACCGTGAACAATATACCTTCATCAGCACCATTTGACACGCTGAAATAACCTTTATTTTAATTGACTAATGTTGATTTTTAGCCGAGATGAGAATCGTAAGGGTCATTGGTTCGAGTTTAAGCTGAATTATAGATAGGTGTATAAACTTTTCTGATAAGCGCAATAGCAAAAAATTACATAGTTAATCTGCATTACAACTGTTGTATTTACAATTCAATACCAGCAAGAGGATTATATTTTCAAATCGTTCTTGAATTTTTTGTGCCTATCTCTATGGCATACAGAAGTGGCAGAGAAGAAATCTGAGTGTTAGAGCCATCACCCACGACGAGTTTTGTACGCGCTTCTAAGCGGGTTTCGTGCCATTTTTGAGGCGCGATAAAAACGCGCTGCAGCATAGCATATGTTTTGCTTTTCACATGTATAAATGGCCGTGGGCGATGGCTCTAAGAGGTGTTCAGTTCACATACCTCAGCGCATAAAAGCACCAAACCGCGGTTGACACGCATTCATTAAGCCCATGCTCTCTCTCAGAGAAAAGGCGTGTGCACTAAGTGTAGGACATAGCCTAAGATTTTTCTTAGCTCAAGTGCTTGAGAATCACAGTCAATTTGGACTATGTGTCTACGATGACTTTGGGAATGGCATGGGCTGGCCTTTGGTAAAGGGACGGCGTATAGAGAACGAAGAGCACCAGCAAAAACTCCGCTGTCAGTATAGGCTGTTCATACTGTAATGTTATCTTGAACTACGTTTGCTCAACAAAGTGTTTTATCCTCTCTTCTCTATTCTGCTTTCTGGTTTCAACTTCTTATTCGTTTATCAAACTGGCTGTAAGCCAGAATTAAGCCCCACACCTTCCTGCAGAGACCGTTTTAAAGCAAAGGAAATACATTAAGTAAGGATGTACATTCAAACAAAAAAGACAGTTGAAACCACTTGGCAAAGAATATCGCAGTCAAAGTTTGGTCACAAACTAAAATGGTACAGAAATATACAAAGCAAAATATTCAAATGAATTACACTTATACCTGTGTTATTGAGAGAATATCGATAACAATGGATTATAAAGAAAATTATAAAACATACTTTACATAGCTTTAAGTGACAAAGTTCAACTATTATACATTTATATTGATAGAAACAATATATCTCTAGTTTTCCTCTTCCAGTTAACTCGAGATTATATTGGATTTTTATGATTGAAATGAAACAAGTCGTTTGATTATAGATACTAAATAAACAGGTCCAACACCAATAGAATGCATATACAGTTTTTACAACAAGAATCATCATCTATAGATCTTATTATGCACTCCTTAAAGGGGATCCAAGACGCACTGGCACCATCAATGAAAAAAAATCACATATATTATTAGTGTTACCTTATGGAGCCCCTTAAGGCTGCTGTTACACCTGACAAGCTGTCCCGCTCACAAATACTAACATTTTAATGCTTGTAATAAAATGAGTAAATGTGTTCAAAGGGCGTCACTGATAATAAAATTAAGGACATTCAAGACATTTTTTTTATCCTATACCTACCTAGTTTTTGACTGAGAAAATTTGGTTACTAAAATTAGGTTTAATAAAGCAAAGTGGTTTACAAAATTATAAATGTTGGTATCAAATTATAAATGTTACATTATGCAAGCGAGATAGCATGAGAAACTTAACAGCAGACTTGACAGGCGCCCACAACATTTGTTTCGCTCCTTCTGTCACATTTCTGTCGAATGCGGATAGAGAATGGCCGGATCGTTAGAGCAATGAGCTCGCGAGCTAATTGGGACGGAAGATTCTGCAGGGGATCTCAAATGGCCGCCGACCGACTAATGAGACGGTGCGTTTTGTTATACATTTGTTCTTGTAATAATATCGACCATTTAAGATACATTGGACGTTCTGTAAAATGTAAGACGTAATTTTTTTTTAGGTTTTATCTGTTACTCGTAGATAACAGCGAAGCTTACAGTTAAAGAAAACATCGTGAGGAAACCTGAGTGTCTGAGGTGTTCCTACCTACCTCATACGTACCTCAGCGCTTGAAATTGCCAATTTGCGGTGGGCACGCGTGCCACACATACTCCCTCTCTCTGAGATAACACCTGTGGGGATACCGCCGTTTAGCCAAAGTATTTTTCGCCAAATTTTACTTCCCAATAAACTTATGGCATCAGTTTCATTTCCCAAATGAAACTTTAGCAAGTTTTCATTTCGCATTTTATTCATTTGGTCAAATTATCATTTCGCATAATTTTACTGCGTCAAGTTTTATTAAGACAAAAAAGTGGGTTAGGTTAGGTTAGAACTGTGACCCCCCACAGACACCAACTGTTACCAGAAAAGTGGGTTAGGTTAGGTTAGAACTGCGACCCCCACAGACACAAACTGTTACCAGAAAAGTGGGTTAGGTTAGGTTAGAACTGTGACCCCCCACAGACACCAACTGTTACCAGAAAAGTGGGTTAAGTTAGATTAGAACTGCGACCCCACAAAAACGAACTGCGACAAAAACCGAAAGTAGGTTAAGTAAGAAAATTTTGACCAAGTATTTATTTGGTAAACAATAACTTGCCATAATAACTTTTGCTAACTGTTTATTTGCTTTAAGTTGTTTTGAGAAATGTTTTTTTGCCAAGTGATAATTTGCGGAAAATAGTTTGGGAACTAATACTTTGGGAAACGATTTTTGGCAATACATTAGTAAACCCACTTGTGACCTGCAGTGGGATGCTTATAGGCTACATAAAAAAACTAGCTAAGCGTTTCCTACAGGCAACAGCCCAACTATGAGGTGGAAATCCAGAATTCTGGATGAGGAACTCAGGTCTAACTAACTACGTCAGTAAGAATTATAAACGTTTATTCAAATTCACTTCCGTTATTTGCAGTGCTAAGGGATTTTTTGTTTAAAATTAGTGTTTACATTTGACATCAATGATACTTTGCAAAGTACTAATGTTATTGTGGCATGTCTCGACTTATGTAAGTGTATGTACACTTCAGTGCCAAATATGTAGACTGATAAGCCTACATAGGTACTCGATACCCATGTATATTATATGTAGTCTAAAGTCCTGAGTAATCACACCTATCTACTTGGGCATGTTCCACCAACGTAATGTAAACTAAGCCTACGCCTGACACTAAATATCTGGCTTACAAATTTTGAGCGAGCTTCAGACTCGTCAGTCTAAACTTCTAAATACCTTTTTTTTATTGGGTAAAACTAAAGAAAATTGTATGGACCAAGCATTAAAAAGATTATTCCAAGGAGAAGTAATATTGACTTTAATCTTTATGGACTAGTGATCTTGTGTTACAAGACACGGTGCCTTAGTAACCTTGTAACCACAAACTCAAGTTTCGTAAATTCGAAACTGAAATAGAAACGATAGAAAGATCCATCCGCGCGGCTTTTTATATTTATGCTAGTTTGTTCAGTGTCTTACGGCAACTTCTACTATCCTCGATAGGTCAAGTGACCACTCAGACGCTGGAGTGCCTGCGACATACTTTTAGATGGAGCACTTTTTGACATTTCTCATTCCTGTTGATTACGCCGACTAGGCTAAGAAGTTAGTTTTTTTAAAGTTACAAGACGATAAAGACAAAAACCGCCTTCAAAATACACACTAAACAGAAACTATAGTTCGCTATTTTTAGGCCAGGTGGCGCGGACGGTATTCTTAATCGCGGTCTGATTGCTTGCATAATGCCGTGAAGGTGCTTTTGCAAATTGAATAGTGATGATTTTCTCATATCTAACGCAACCCCTTTATAACAAAAAAAATCAATGAAATCGGACTGCGTACTAAGGACTTGTCGCAGCACATACATAAAAAATATATAGACTAACTGAAATCCTCCTCCGTTTTTCCAAGTCGGTTAGAAATACAAACCTTTCAGCTTGGTGCAATTAGTACAACTGTAAGAACCGGGCAAGTATACCCTACAGTGAAATTCTCATCTCTTATCGTACATGCAGCCTCTCTAAATTGATTTTCACGTGGCCTTGAGTAATCGAAGGATTGACAGCGTCATTAGCCAAACCGAACCCTTTCACTGTGCTCTCGCGGGGACGTGGGGGTTAAGTGATGATTAATTAATCATACATGCTGCTAGGATAATGCTTTTGTACATTGCTGCGTGTCAAGTTTGGGAAGAACTGTATGCATATAAGCATAACCAGCCTTCACAGTGCGTAACAAAATCCTCATATGCCTCGAATGCCGCGTTGGCCTAGCGGTATCACGTATGATTACCATGTCGGGTGTCATGGGTTCGATTCCCACAAGGCGACGCCGTACATTTGTGCAAATTGGCAAATTTTGTTTCTGTGATGTAGATGACAAGATTGTTGGTATAATAAATGTCTTTCTTCTTTTTCTTCTTTTTCTTCTTCTTCTTCTATTAACCCACTACAAAAATCCAATAGGTCAATTTGCTTTAACGCTCACTACGGTTGTAGTGATATCTTATTCTCAGTCGATAATACGAAGGGAGGAATTTAAGAAAGAAGAAGAAAATATCCGAAAACGCTTCGGAAAATAAACAGTTTAGTTTAAGTGGCCGTTTCTTTGGACGTAACAGACTTGTATTGCTTGTATAAAAGGGGCTGTGTTTCAGAAGGGGTCAACGATAAAACCGACTGACATTTGGATCGGTCTCAGACAAAGGTCACCCTGATAGACGTTATCGCCTGAAGACGAACACTTGGATTATTTTATCTCTCAAGAAGCTTATCGATGGGTTTAGTTGAGTTTAAATTCAAATTAATTTCATTAAGTTATTCATTATTCGAATCGCTCGTAGCCCCGGCTGCCTGAGTGATCTTAAACGATCACGAAGGTTAAGCAACACTGGGCGCGTTCAGTGCATGGATGGGTCGCCGTCTATGCCTAACGCTAGTGGCAATTTTCCGAGCGGTTCCGTGCTTCGCAAGGCACGTTAAGCTGTTGGTGCCGGCTGCCGTCGATAGATGGCAGTCGTTAAGCCAAGTCAGAGGCCTTAGGTCGGCTTGACAACTTCTGACAGTAGACGAGCTACTAGTCTACAAGCCTCCACCAATCCGGACTTGGCCCCCGTGGTGGAGTATGGCCTATACCTTCCTCAGGGAAGAGACCCGTGCCCCTCGGTGGGGACATAATGGGTTGATGATGATGATGATGATTCATTATTATTTTATTCATTAAGTTTAAATTCTAGCCTTTTAAGGGGCTATCTGTAGCTAACTAGCGCCACTAATAGAAAAAAAAGTAATTAAATTAGTTAGCACTTTTACTGAGATAAAATTAACATTGGTTAAGTTAATTTCTGTTAATACAAAGTCTCTGTATGATAAAGAATATTAAAAACCTATCTAACTAGAGGCTAAAAATTCCACCCATGCCGGGACTCGAACCCGCGACTTCTGGCACGGTTAGCCAGAGGTCGCGGGTACCAGTCCCGGCATGGGTGGAATTTTTAGCCTCTAAATAGATAGGTTTTTAAAATTGTCCTCAGCACGGGTTAGTAAGAATATAACGATAAAGAATATTCTATCTATCTACCTAATCTCAGAATATGCAGTAGGTTATATAGTAAATTATAAAATTAAGATTCTAAAAATATGGTTAATGAGAATAAAAAGAAATGTGATACTTAAAATTAGTTTAATATAAAGCATTGAACATAAAACAGTCTCATAACAATTCATCCGCCTAATCTTGTCGATTGTTAGCACAAATTACGACTCTTACTAGCGTTAAGTAATTCGTATACAATCCGTTTGGTACGAACAATGTGTGACATGGACAACAAGTAACTATATAAATAGTATTAAATTGTATATAAATTGTAAGTGGAATGACAAGATAGGCAATAGTTTGATTAGAGAACGTTGAGGACTAAAAGAGGATGTAGTGCCTAGAATTGAGAAAGGAATTTTGCGTTGGTTTGGACATGTTGAGAGGATGAAGAAAGAAAGGTGGATGAAACAAATATATCGAGCGAACGTGGGTGGAAGAGACGTCCCAGGTGGACACACTTCGACCAAATAGGGGATATATTAGCAAAGGGCAAGATAAAAACCGCATACTGCGATCGCCAACGCGCCTGCCAAGCGTGGCGATTATGGCAAAACCTCTCATGGCCTGCAGTGGGCGTCAAACGGCTGATGATGATGAAGAAGATAAAAAGTACCCGTGACCGGCGTGCGTGCATGCAACGACAGATTGAGGAAGCGAAAATGATCTGTCAGGATCGTGGCAAGTGACAGTCCCTGGTCTCTGCCTACCCCACTGGGATACAGGCGTGAGTTTATGTATCTATGTACCTTATTTATAAATACGATTTTATTTATGTAATTATGATTTAATTTAATACTTACAATGTTGGAATGTAACAATAATTTTTGGATGCCTAGAAAGGTGAAATGTATGAAACCAAACGCTTATCTGACCACCATGATATGTACTACATTTCATGCAAATACAGTCAGTTCATTTCATTTCATCAATGAGTATCGCTATTCTCTCATAGAACCAAAATTACATTTGACTTTCCTTTTGCTAAATGCAATTTGCAAATAAACAAGTTCGTGTCGAGCCACGCGCAATGTAGGATTCCGTAGAAAGAAGAGGTTTCATCTGCTTTACAGAACGTAATTTTCAATGGATTTTGTACGATTTTTTCATTTAATAAGTTTGTCGCCTAGCTATCACTCGTTTACTTGTAAAGCCTACTTAGCCATGATAGTTTTTCTTTTAACTTCATTATGTATGCTACTACCCCGAATTTTTTCACGTTTCTACAAGCAATCGTTTAGCCAGGAGAGGGCGGGAGACGCCCTACTCGGACAAAAATTTGCGCTTTAAACCTTACTATTTCGTAAATGGAATTAATCAAAAAAATTTCTTCCTACACACATAATATTTTTAACCGACCAACCCAACGATACCCCACACTATGGTTTAGGCGAGAAAAAACCCAAACATTTTTTTTTATATTCTACCGTTTTGTCGACGTGATTAATATGTATATCTATGCCAAATTTCAGCTTTCTCGTACTAGTCGTCTCTGAGGTAGGCCGCGAACAGACAGACGGACAGACAGACAGACAAACAGACGGACGGACGTAGCAAAACTATAAGGGTTCCTTGTTGACTACGGAACCCTAAAAAGAGAAGACACCCAGAAAGTTGTCCAACGGTGACAGATAACATTTAAATATTTCACCAAATAAGACACAAATTGAAAGCTTTTAGAGGACGGAAGCAATCGTCCTGGAAGTTATTCGGCTTTCGGGCTCTTGGCCGACCCTTGGCCCTTCCATTCAGGAGTGATCGTTCAAGCGTACAGTAGGGCAGAGGTTTGAGTCAAAGTGTTTTATTTACTTAAATAGGCTGGGCGACTAACAAACCGCTGTTGGACAAACAAACCGTTGGACCTAAAATTATTCGAGTGAAATAAATACTGTATCTCTAAAACCTACTTTATTGTCGCGGATTGGCGATTTCAAGCGCTGAGGTATTAACATACCTCAGCGCTTGAAATCGCCGATCCGCAATGAGCTGGCATGGGGATGAAGATATTATATGAGATCGAAATGAAAAAATCTACAAATCACTCCATTTTATGATAAATTATATAACGTTATATTTTATTATTTTTATTTTGTATTTTTTTGCATAGAATTTCAGATGTAAGCGATACAAATGATGTCTAAAGTGACAACATTAAGGTTTGAAGTATAATCTAGACAAGGCCAGTTTCTGAATTGAGAATTCCGCTACGTAATAGTTAACTGTAGTGCTGTCTCTTCGAATTTCTCAGAAAAGAGCGTGACAAAATGTTGCTTAAGTATTTACTTAGTAAGATTCTCAATTTAGAAGCCATAACAGAAGATATAACTATAACAGAGATGATGAGTAAGGGATGTCAAGTCTCAAAACTCAAATAGAAAATTCATCTTTCAATATTTCAATCTTGAATCTTAAACTGAAAAAAGTAGCATGTTAAAAACAAAAAATAGAGTTACCACTGCTGTAGCTCTTTACAAATACTCCCTCTGGTGTCACTTACCCTACCTAAGTGACACCAGAGCCCGCCGTAGGTAATCGGCTTAAAATTTGTAAATGGAAAAGGGATTATAGAATCACAGGGGAGTCACCCATAGCTGACTGAACTCGTCAGTGCGCGATGTATGGCCGTTTGTCTATTAAAACACGTTAAAGAAGATTAACCGACGATTGTGGACCCCATCTACGCGGCGTTGACACTTATTGCTTCGTAAATATCGGCTCTGTACTGCTGCATAAAGTATTCACCAGAAGATTGTCTACTCAGTCTGTGTAAATAACGATAAAAATACATTTAAATATACTTGCTGAAATGATACTAAATGCATTATGAGTCGAAAATGTTATTTACGATTTATAAATATGCTTATTGACATCCTTATCATATTTACAAAATCACACGTTTGATGGCAAGTACGTGTTTTAAAGAAAACTGTAGGTAATAATAATTTTGAAATAAAATTTAGTCTGAATTAGGAGAAGAATAAAAAGCTCTTGACAATGAAAGATGACCTTTATTAGGTAGCAACGAATGAGTTAACTCTCTGCAATAAATATTTTTGTGACTGCTGGTATGTTTCAAATGGAATGGAATCTCTCGTATATTGTAATGAACTATGGTCGCTGGAATCGGCGCGTATTTTTAAACCATAAAATACAATTTTGCAGTGAACTTTTTGCTCAGTAAATGTCAATGTATAAACCAAAAAAATTCGGCCTTTGCCAAAAACATTGTTCACTCATTACGTTTCGGGCCAAAACATTTGGCTGTTTAAGCGGCTTACTAAATCATTACGAAATTTTGCTCCGCTGGCTTCTTTCAAATATTGCTTTACTTTGAGCAATTTTGCAAACAATCTGTGGACCACCGACACAATAAGTTACGATAATTTGGCACTAAAGCATTTCTCCAGGTAAAAGGTATAACGACATGAAAGCGTTTGGGCGTTGAGCAAAAGCAGTGAGCATTTTTCGTCTACCACACGCTGTTTTGGTTGAAAGAACATTGTGCTGCCGTCTGAGACGCCCACAAGATTTGAAAATACTTTGTCTCAGAATAATTTGTTTATTATCTTCCCAGTAACAAATGTCAACCAAATAATGCTTAAAGTTAACAGACTCTGACTTGAATAAGATGAATAAGTTGACACTTCGTACCTTAGTACGTTGACGTGCGGTACCAGCTCGGCTAGTATAGTATCGAGATCTTGGACAAGGTGCTTCTGAACGGTTCAGAACTTGATGAAAAGTGGTTAGTCATTAGTGTATTAAACTTTTACGAAGGAACCAATACTGAAATTACAGAAAAAATCTCAGTAGATACCAACAAAACAGATCCATATATCCATACTTACCAACAAAGCATATTCTTTATGCGTTATTTTTTTTCGCTCGTATCCAATTAAAGCAATAGCAATTTTTCGTGGCTCTTTAATTTTTATGGACCTTCTTGGAGCATTGCATACGAGCATTGCCTTCGCCACATTAAGAGGCTCACGTATAATATGGTGTTCGAAGATCGATATTTTGAGGAACGAATTCAAGTTGTTTTACTTGATTTTTCATGACCAATTAAAATGTGAAAAAAAAATCCTTTAAAAAAATCGCTTCCACTGATTATTTCCGAAAGTTATGTAAGTAATGTAAAATTGAGTAATTTTTCTATCTGCGATTTTTCACATTTTTTTTTTACTTGTAGTGAACTGTTAGTTAATTCGTTTTTACCAAAGTAGTTCTTAGCTAAGTCTAGCCCTTCGTATATTTATTTCATAAACATTATCAAGTAAAACTATGTGCATAAGTTATTTGATATGACACGTGGTTAGCGCCATAAAGCAAAAACGTGTCAAGTGTAAAGTTTCAAGGAAGAGAATGGCACATCTTCTCCTGCCGCCGGGTAGTTCAGAAGATGTGCATTTTTGCATCGTGTTCGGAAGAGAAATAAATTCACGAAGCGCTGCAGCGGGCGCTGTCACCGGCGAGCTCATTTAGTGTCGCTCTACAGGCATGTAGCAGTAAGCAAAGTGACAATAAAGTGGTCCGCGGCGGGCCAACGCGTTGACAATCTTTTCTATATTTTCTGTGACGCAAAGTGAAAACAGATAGATGGGGTTCCCTTCACAAACTAAGGTAGATTGGTTGAGTTTCAGGTGTGCAAACGTAATAGCTCATGCACGAATAAAACTTTATGTGTGAGCTTATTGGTAAACCATTCGTACCGTTTTATAGTTATGCGTTTTTTTATTCTGATAGAATCAAGCTGAACTGTGAAAAAACTTCTATGTCAATCAAAAGATTATACCGCCATTTATACTTCCTTTTGACCCTTGATAAAGACTTTTGACAAAAAAGTAAAAATCCGAAAACCTTAAATTTCTAGTTACATCATATAAACAAAAAAATATCTCTTTAGGTTACTAAAGATTCGATTCCCGCGATGGACGAATTATTTACATAGCTCAAAGTTTGTTCGGAACCCTAGAGGTGTGAGTGCGACTCACACTTGGCCTTTTTTATATACTTCTCCGTCATATGCTAGGCTTAAAACCTGTGGAAATAACGTCAATATTTTCTTGTCTGGTACGTATTAATGAAAAAATTTTGTCAGCCCTCATGTAAGCAAACAAGAAAGAAACTGCCAAGTCTCCGCGATTCTAGCGAAGTCCAATTACAACGCGTAAATAGGACTAATGAACAATGAAAAGAATCTAAGTAATCCTTAGTTCTCGCCGGTTAAAAACTGTTTTTCTTTAGGAAACTAATTAGGGACGGGGATCAATATTTAATCTTGGAGCGAGCGAGTCAAGTCAGGTGCCTGTCGAAGCAGGACACTTTTTTTTTTCTTTTCTTATAGGAGGTGCCTAAATTTAGGTAGATACTTGAATCTTACCTCGCATTTTAAAATATCCCCTAAGAGTCAAGCAGTATTAAACAGTACGGTACTTGACTCTGAGTGACATATCAAAGTAATACATAAAGTTTTAAAGAAGATCCTTTCACCCGGTTTTCGGACAGCCCTTGAAAAAAAATGTAGGACCAATTTTTTTTGAATAATTTAAGTGTGAGAAATGTTTCCTTATTTTCAAGGCGGCTAATTAGTTTCGTGTGGCGCCGGATTAGGAATAGCGTCACTCCATTTCCTTCCGTGGATATCGTAGAAGGCGACTAAGGAAATCAATTACCAGGAGACGGGCAGCAGCGTCTTCCTGAGATGCCAACCGCATACTGCGATCGCCAACCCGCCTGCCAAGCGTGGCGATTATGGCAAAACTCCTCATGGTTATGAAAACCACGAAGGAGGCCTATGTCCTGCAGTGGGCGTCAAATGGCTGATGATGATGATGACGAATTAGTTACTACTGCATAATAATATTACGTTTACAGATCTCCACAAATAGAGTGAAGCGGGGCGTCCCTAAAGGTTATCGGTAAATCGCGATATGAAAATAGAACATTGTTATAATTTGTGACACGGAATTAATTTGAATACATAATTTTTGTTTAGTTTTGAAGTTGAAGTTATAGGGTAACCTTTTGCTAATTAATATTTATTTAAGTACAGCACCTGTTGTTTTAGCGTCATCTTTTTAATGTTTATATTATTATATAGTTCTCAGTGTGCAGGTCTAAGGATGCAGTACCTACCTACACCTTATTTATATCTGTTTATTTTCAAATGTTTAACTGTATTTGTATCTGTTTCTTCACGTTCTAATAAAATGAAAATAAAATAATAAAATAAGTCACCTAACCTTGAACTCGCCTCCTTTTTCGCATCTCATATCATACGCACCCTACCCTAATAGGCTGTTACGTCCGCGGAGAGAGTGTTTGATTTTATTTTTCACAAGGAATCGATAAAGTGAAATGGAAGAGCTCAGTGCCAACATGATTAAGAGGCGGCGCGTGTCCGGAACATGAAATTGGATAGAACAGACGTTGTACTTCTGCCAAACGCACTGAACAGTTTAAATACGTGTACCTTCGCTACGTATAGTCTTGATTCCGTTTGTAGTCCCGAGATCAATTTTTGCGTACTTCTGTTATATCGTAAGAGGTATTTTGTAATAATGAGAAAACTATTAAGAGTCCAATCCAATCAGCCGGTAATCGGAACTTATTCAGTACTCAAAACTTTATTGCAGGCATAAGTTAAAAGGATGAAATAGTAGGTACATTACTGCAGCGGCCAGCAAAAGAGGCATTGATGGACGAACGTGGAAATGTGGGCCGAGGCGAAGCAAAGGCACACATACGTGATTACATCAATACCTAGTTGTGGCCAAGGCTTGTATATGATTTTTCTCAGATAATACGCGGAAATTAAAACTAAGTAGTACTAAGGTAGAACATTTTATTTGAAAAATTCAATAAACTTTCAAAATCAGACGAACCACGAACGAACAACAATAATTTTTGCCGCGTTAAAGTGTTCTTTTTTTTCAATAGGTATATCCAGCTTTCTATCGCAAGCCAGTTCGAAATTTTAATAAAACCTCTGATAAGTTACCTCCTTGGTTGTCATTGTTCGGAGTAAAAGATCGTTCCATTTTTAAATAACACGACAGATATGAGTTTAGTATGTAATTTATTTGGCCGCAAAACACGACAGTTATGAATTTTCATAGAACTTTACCGGCCTGTGTTCGCTTGTAATTGGCCAATACAGAAATTTCCATTTATCTCGAAGAAGGTTATCGAAATAATGCTCAAATTTTCAAGCGTGTTTGAGAAAATACTTTTATAAGGATTAACGTTCGTTTCAACTATCTACGTATTCCTACAGCTAAAGATTTAACTGGATGACTTATAACATTCTAAAAATTGAAAAATATAAAATTATTTAAAATGTCTAGATGATTAAGCCCAACTTACATTACTCATACTTTAAGCGAAGTACCCAAATAAAAACAGTGAGTGTGGACTGCTTCACCCGCCATTGTCTGATTGCGTATCTAAATGCATCTTTTTCGTCTTTTTCCGATTCAGTTTTCCAATTCTGACTCCAATTCAAGCCAGCTGGTACCGATCGGTATGACTTCTTGGGGTATGGATCTTTTCCAGGTCGGATCAGGTAAGGTAAGTGTAACTTTTACGGGTAAAGTGTGTGACTATTACGTGTAAATTGTGTGACTGTTACATGTAAAGTGTGTGAATGTTACGTGTAAGCTATGTGACTGTTACTTTTTATTTTATTTTATTTATTTAACAGAAATCCACAGCAATACAATTAAAGTAAACAATAGGTTCTTAATAATTTTTACATGCAGCCAATGATGGATTTTACTATGTAGGTTAGATAATTATATTTTACTTATTTTAACTAATTCTATTAATGTATTCTATTGTATTGAATCTAGGTACATGAAGATCATTCTCGGCCATCCAAGGGCAGAAAAAAGTGACGTACCCTAGAGGAGGCCCGTGCCCAGCAGTGCACGAATACGGGCTAATTGATTGATTGAGGAGTAAACAATTTTTTTATTTTTTATGTTGAAGGTGTGAAAAATAAGTGAAAAACAACAATGCGAAAGAATTACGGTTGTTAGGTTATCTAGGTAATGTGTCAGAGTGTGTGTGTGTGTGTGTGTGTGTGTGTGTGTGTGTGTGTGTGTGTGTGTGTGTGTGTGTGTGTGTGTGTGTGTGTGTGTGTGTGTGTGTGTGTGTGTGTGTGTGTGTGTGTGTGCATGAGATACGATTATTATTACCCGGAAGCAGCAATGCAGAGAACTTTGTAGTGAAGCTGTCAAGTAAAAGTAAGACTATTATCTGCTAGGATTACATGGGGGTGAATTAGAAGCATGCGCGACTGTTTCTTTATCCACTTATTATGATCAATTGGAGGTGCTCTCTGACAAAAGTTGCCTTGCCAGTGTTCTTTTAAGACAGGGCTTTGAGAACAATCTCATGACAAAAACGTGACTGTTACGTGTGTGACTAATACGTGGAAAGTGTGTGACTGTCACGTGTTAAGGGTCTTACGTGAGGGTTATGCCTAAATTCATGACTAATTTAAATTGGACTTTACAAGAAGGAAGTGGATCTTCTGCCTCCATTCATGCCCGATGGCGTCAACAAAATGTGATTATGTGAGGGGCATTGTACTTGTACAATCAGCAATAAACACTCCACCGTCACGTCACATCACATTTATTATTATGTTCGCAGCTCTGGTGCAGTTAGCTTTGACGGTAGCTCTTATCTTGCGGGTCTTGAGTGTCAATATCGAACAAAAATGGAAGTAGCCTTCAAATTGGTAAAGGAAATAAATAAATTGGTATAATTTACTTTAAACGTCCAATTGCTTCAAAGGTCTTCTCTCACAGAGAGAGAGAGAGAGAGAGAGAGAGAGAGTATGTAATAGGCGTTTAAAGATATGATAAAGTTTTTTCAAAACAGACATTACTTGGAATGCATATTACCATCAGTCCAGAAATCAAGAAAGTAGCACACAGTTTTGTGTTTTTATTTTTATATTTTGACATCCTGTATCGACGCCTGTCTTCGAGTCTCAAAAAGAAGTCATTATTGCGGGCAGATTTAATGAAATTGCCACGTTAACAAAACGACCCGAAACTAGTATCTATTGGATCCTAGGATTGGTTCGAAATCAACACGAAATAATCTAATGGATTTCAGAAATGTAGCACTGTTATCTATCTATCTATCTAATACCTCTAAATGAGCAATTCTTATATATAATCTGAATCCCGGAAACGGCTGCAACGATTTTCGTAAAATTTAGTATGCAGCGGGTTTTGGGGACGATAAATCGATCTTTTATTTTTAGAAAACGTCGTTTTGTCAGTGTTTTCTGGCAATGAAAAGCTGTTACAATATCATTAAAATACGGATGTAAACGCCAACATCGACAAGGTCGTAATAACTCACGTGGGAAATCGGGCTGTCCCGACACTAGAAGACCCCGGTTCGAGTCGATGTCTTCAATTCGATTATTTTTTTCACTTTTTTCTCCTTTCTTTTCATCGCATCTACCTAAATATAATTTCCAGAAAACACGATTAACCAAAAAAAAATGCCGAGCGAAGCTCGGTCATCCAGGTACTGCTAATTCACAACAATGTGTATTATTTCATCCAGCGAAGGTAGCAAACAATGTCTGCGGTGGCGTGGAAAAGACTTGGCGTTGACTGGGGATTACTTTTATGGCTTCCAATCGATCGCAATTCACAACTCGCACCAGAAGCCAAGCAGTATTGTTATAGTTCTTATTTTACACCCTTATTCAGTTTTCTCTTTGATAATTCCCTCGTCCCAGGCACCATACTTCCACCGAATAGGGGATGTACTTATTAGCAAAGGATAAGATAAAAAGCACCTGAAACCGGCGTGCGTAACGTGGAAGGGCCGGTAAGGGAGGTCCCTTTAACCCACACTCATTCGTTATGCCTTGCTCTATTGCAATCTAAAATCAAACTAGTTATGTTCTAAGATGTATCCTACTAATATTATAAATGTAAAAGTTTGTGAAGATGTTTGGATGTCTGTTACTCAATCACATAGTATAGATAGACAAAAAACTGAATTGAGACATAACATACTTGATATCTCGGTAATGCGTTACCGTTTATTTAAATTTAAAATAAAATAGATGGCGTTGTGCGAGCAACCGTTGTGTTTTAAAAATATTATGGCGTCGTGCAAGAATCGTATAAACGGATTCAACGGCAGTACGAAGTTCGCCGGTACAGCTAGTATAATATTAGTAAATAAAGATACCAGAGTTCCATTTAACTAACACGCTTAAAGATGAAGATCCTTTTACCTAAGCAGCAAATCGGGAAACAACCGGTACCACGATGCGCTCATGAAAAGTTACGCATTATTATTCATCATCATCATCATCAGCCATTTGACGCCCACTGCAGGATAAAGGCCTCCCTCATGGTTTTCCTAACCATGAAGGGTTTTGCCATAATCGCCACGCTTGGCAGGCGGGTTGGCGATCGCAGTATGCGGTTGGACTCTCAGGAAGATGCTGCTACCCGTCTCCTGATAATGTATTTCCTTAGTCGCCTTCTACGACATCCACGTAAGGAAATGGAGTGACGCTTATTATTATTATTATTATTATTATTATTATTATTATTATTATTATTATTATTATTATTATTATTATTATTATTATTACTAAAATACTTTATTGCATTTCAGCACACAATTTTGCAAATAGGCGAGCTTAATGCTACTTAGCATTATCTACCAGCTAACCTAAGTTAACAAGAAAACATTAACAGGTATTGCAACTTACTCGTAGAATATTAAATATACTTACTTATTACTTATTTAGACGCATTGGAAATATTTACTCTAAAAAGACGAGTATAATTTAAAAAAATATTCACGTTAAAAACAAAATATTTACTCAATGAACGTACGTTTTTTTAGTTGAAAACAATTGAAAACCATTGTTATTTTCAAGGTCAGGACTGAGGAGGTTAACAACGACACTCCACATTAATTCTTTCCAACAGAAGCTTCAACCTAATTTACAGAGTTTTTAACTAAAAGATGATTACTCATGAATGTGTTGAATGAATACCTCTACGAGACATAATTGGGTATTTGACAAAATATCAAACGAGTTACTTTTAAAACGGAATTTTTTATGTGACGTCATAATGGCTTATGACGTCACATTTCAGAGAACTCTTATGTTTAATCTACTTACAAATTGTAATAACTAGTAATTGACTAAAAGAGATACATTTTCCGAAATATTTTGTAATTTTTGTTTTAATCTAGCATATGAAATAATTTATTGTTGATCGTATCAAATACCGTATTGTCATCTACAGACCCGTTAACATTATTGTTCTGTTTAACGCTAGACATTTGAATTCTTTAAACGGTCCGTTCAGTAACATAATAGTACAATAGCATCTTTCACTGATAAGGTAAACTGGTTCTCCAGTGGCGGACCGCGAATTGACAAATGCAACAAGGGACGCTCGCCGGCCTGCTGAACCGACAATCGGGATAGGTAGCGTGACGAAACGAATCACGCACTGAAATGCACACTCTCTGTCAAAATCTGACATTTAAGTACCATAAAACACCTGACTCGCTCCGTCATACTACGTATACTGGCACAAATACCATGGCGGCGTGACTTAAAATGCGCGACTCGCGTCGCTGTGCACCTATTCTGGCCTCAATTGTTTTTAGTGCTGTATACTCGTAGTACCTACAATGACAGATACAAGGCCGGGTCACGTGATATATCTTTTCATTCCTTGACGCCTAGAAGGTTTCGTACGTGCAAAAACCAAATCTAGCCCCTGAAGCAGATAGAAAAGAGTAATGTGTCTCGAGGCGAGGCCAATTCCCAACAGTAAAATAATGTAACCTGATTCTCTACGACACAACAGGGCATGCACACGCTGGGCATTCACGGCCAACATATGAAAGCGACTGCGGCGCCCCGCCATTTTACTTTTCCGATTGATCAGCGAGCGAGCAGAGGTGCAATTCGATATTTATTTAATTTAGAAAGAAAAGAAAGAAAGAAAGAAAGAAGGAGGATATTTGAATCGTGTGATTTTAAAACAACACAAGTCACATATGTTTTTAAAATCACACTTGTTAATTTTTTTAAATTAAATTATTTACACCTACCTATTGATTTACATTAGAAAAAAAATTGTAGTTTATTCATACAGAAATTAACATAATATGCTAAAATATTGCTGTTGTAGATATTAGTATTTGAATAAAACAGTTTTTTCTATTTCCTGACAAGTTGTAATGAAAGGACATGTGTTGTTTTAAAATCACACGATTCATTTATCGTTTATTTCAAATTAAAACATTGTATACAGTCTACTCTCACTATTTTTATTCACCAACTGTCCTTTCTACTGATTGTTTAAATTAAACAGTAACGGTCTTATTTGTAAAGAAAAGTCTGTGGTGGATATTTTACAAGGAAAAGACGTAACCATAGATTCAATGAACTGACTCTGAGGAGTGCTTTAAAGAAATCGTGTTTTTTTTAAAAAAAGGCCGTAGAGATAAGTTCGCCTTTGTAACAATGCTATGAAATTAATTTTGTATTTATAATAATTTTCCAATAAAGAATATGTATATATATACTGAAGTATGCTAGAACTGTATGCGTCCAATATAAGAAAACGCACAATTGAAAGGAAAGAGTTTTTTTTTATAAAAAAGGGCATTGGTATCGTCACGTCTTATGAGCAGTCACGTCGAGTTACTTGTTGGCCGCGGGCCTTTATCTATACGGAATCTTAGTCTAGAGCCCATCACATTACTTTCACACGACTAGACTTGGAGTAAAAATAGCCGACACTGCTCTACTCCCTCTATATTTTATTTTAATACATCCCAAGAGCGCCATTTAATTTTCATTCGAGACCTACGCCACAGATTTCTGTCGTGGTAGTAACTACGCATGGAATGAGTAATATCCGGGATGAAAAGTATTCTATGTCCTTCACCGGGACTCGAACTATCTCCATGCCAAATTTCATCTAAATCCGTTCAGCCGTTAGTGCGTGATTGATTAACAAATATCCAAACATCTTCACAAACATATTCACATTTATAATATTAGAAGGATTAGTAACAGAATTTGTAAGTGTTAGGTGCTGAAACATGAAGATATTTTAAAGTTGTTCGCTACAATAAGTGAAACAAACCGGCCAAGTGTGAGTCGGACTCGCGCACGAAGGGTGCCGTACCATTATCTATATAACATTTGAATATTTCAAGCGTCTACCTGTTGCCGTTTTTCATATCGAGCAAAAAACGGCAAAAAAATCACGTTTGTTATATGGAAGCCCCCCTTAAATATTTATTTTATTCTGTTTTCAGTTTGTTTTATAGCGGCAACAGAAATACATCATCTGTGAAAATTTCAACTGTCTAACTATCACAGTTTATGGGATACAGCCTGATGACAGACAGACGGACGGACGAATGTTGAGGAAGTGAAAGTGATCTATCTGGATCGTGGCAAATGGCAGTCCCTGCCTACCCCTCTAGGATACGAGCATCGAGCACCTCAGTGTCTGATGTGTTCGAATTAGAAATTGCGAATTCGCAGCAGGTACGCGAGGTTACTAAGCCTATCCTCTTGCTCTGTTAGAATGCCAGGGCCGCGTTTCAGGAAACTACAATTCGTAGTTTATTATGACCATTCGATGTACATTGCGTAGCTGAGTCTTCCTACTTGTTAATCTGTGAGTTAATCGACTTTGCAGTGTACATCGGATTGTAATAATAAACCATGAATGGGGAACTTGAGTCTAACTTAGATTGCAATGACATTGCTCATATACCATAGTAGACATATAAAAACTATACAAATAAAAAATAAAACCATACAAATATTTTTTCAGGGTTTTCGGCATCCCAAACTCACGCCTGTATCCCAGAGGGGTAGGCAGAGACATTATTATTCATTCATCAGTCGTTGCGTGCACGTACGCCGGTTTCGAGAAAAATAAAGTTACTATAATAACAAAAAACTTATTAGATTTAGTTTTCTCACTGAATTCCAAACGTTTTCTTATAAGGGTGTAAATGCATAAAAACATAATTTTACGAGATAACTTAAATATTGATAAATGCTTCATACATTACAAGGCATCAAGTGCCAGTTGTGACGTCATAGTTTGAGCCCGATTTGTATGGCGCGTTTTTGTACCACGTGACTATATTGACTTTTAACAGGTTATATTATGAAAAGTATTAGACGGACAGAAAAAAAATTACCACGTTTATTTATCTTTTAACATGCCCTCTCCGATAATATTAAACGATTTTGAGTGAAAGTTCTTCATTTCAGTTTTATGAAACAGGCCCCTGTAGGTTGCATACAAAAAGAATAATAAGAATAATAAACCTAAATATGCCTCTTTGGTCGAGCGGTAACATATCTGGTTAGCATATAATTATATCTATACTAAATTTGAGCTAAATCTAACAAATCAAGATTTCTCCTCGTCTTTCCACAAAGCATTAAAGGGATGACGTAACAATCTAATCATAACATCTCCCAGGGCGCTAGCTCCCACGGCTTAGACACAGCGTAGTGGAGTTACAGAAGATGGTCTTAGGCAGAAGATCGCAGTTTTGTGCACGCGGGCGTATCTACACAAAACTGCGATGCGACGTCGCATTGTAAAAATCTGCGAGCTCGCGCGACGCGTCGCAAGAACTTGCGAATTGATTCGCATCGGCGTTCATAACAGTAATAGACACAAAATCTTCTTTGTTTCTTTTTCCTGTGTCTTCTTAGCAATAACAGAAGTGAGCACTTCTTTTTACGATCCATGTCACGACCTAGTTTACAAAATACGTTCAGTACGGTTGACGGTCGTCGAAGGAATGGTCACCCGAATCGTGGAAGGGAGATGCCTTGCGGCACGAAATCGCATCGCAGCAATTCATGTCGCAGTTTTCTGTGTTGCGAATTCGCATCGCGCCGATTCGCAGTTTTGTGTACGGAGCCTTACGGATTGCTACTTAAGATTAAGTAAGTAATTTATTTTGACAATACATACAGTATAAGTTTCAATATATAATGGTTCGAAAAGATTCGAAACAAAATATTGAAAAGAAGCTCTTTAGAAGTTTAATTCACTGTGATGGGTTTACCGATGATTCCGTTGAAATGCCAATCTATAATTGAAAGATTTCCAAGCCACTTTTTCCAAAACCGTTTTGTAAGGGAAAATATTTTTTGTGCCTCATTTTCCAAATGATTATTTATTGCGTTTGTTCTTGGTAAACATCTTAGCCTTCCTTCGTACTCGTAGCGAGCAAACCGGTATCCTAGTTATTTACTTTCGACGTCTGTAATGTAACCTATAATGGACTTAATCTTACAGTAATAATTAGGTAGTAGAAGAATCCAACAAATAATAAAAAACAAGTGGGGTCCCATTCTCTTGTCACTATTTGTACAAATTGCCTCAGTCTGGGTGTATTTCCATGTTTGAGTTGTGCTTGCCTGGTTACCATAGCACAGGGTATCCTAGTTTGGGACCAGGACAAGTGATTGTGCTGTGTGGAAGTTATTATTTATACAATGTATGAAAATGTACTATAACTCGCGCACCTTTTACGGTTTTTTCATTATATTCACGCGCACTCGTACGAGGTGACGGGCAAGTGCCCGCAAGTGCATCCAGCCCCTTATTTTAAGAGTGGGGACGACATTTTTTAGCTTTTTATTCTCACAATAGACTTCTGTACTTTCCTTTAGAGAGGCTCATCATTGTTTGTGCGCCTAATTCAGGTTACGCGTGACGGATAATAATAAACATGAACGCAGAAACGACGTATTAGCGACTCATCCCAATGGTGTAATAAAAACCTCCGTATTGTCTTAGGGCTCGCGGAATATGAGAGAAGATCAGCCTAGAAAAAGGACAGAGGTCTGTCAGGATCGTGGCAAGTGGAAGACCCTGGTAAAAACTTGTAAAAACCGGCCAAATGCATTTAGGGCCATGCGCAGTAAAGGGTTCCGCAGTTGACCGACAAAATATGCTGACTTAGGACAAGGTGCTTTGTGATTGATATTATGAACATATTAGTAAGACCTGGGATTTCCGGATAGCCTCATAGCTTGGTCATTGTACGTAGCAAGTGCTGAGGTATGCAAACACCTCAGGGTTTCCTCAAAATGTTTTCCTTCACTATTAACGAATGGTATTGCTACTCGAACCTACGACCTCCCTAATCTGAAGCCGGTGTTCTACCACTCCGCTACCATCACTCTAACTATAATACACTTTACGTAACTGTAATGAATGACGAAAGGCAGAACTTCCTGATGAATTAATGGTAAATCATGGATCCTTGTCCTACGCTGGCACACCAACTCGCTGGAGTGACGATCTAAGGCAGATTGCCGACAGCGGCTGGATGAGTATGGCCGAGGACAGAAGGAAGTGGCATGTCTTGGGGGAGGCCTATGTCCAGCAGGGACAAAAGCAGATTTATTGATAGATTGATGGATCATTGTGTAACAAATAGCTATTTAACTCCTGAACTGCCCTCGCGGAACGCAACGTATATGTGGCCCATACTAAGTTGGATACAGATCTGTGTCGCGGCAGACGAGTGGTTAATGCTGAAAATGGAGGGTTCTACTGGTCAATGCGAACAACTTTTACTATGGGAAAAACGTGGAAATCGCGAAAAAGTTATCAACTGGTCTATACATTTTTATATCGTAGGTGGATACATAGTATATATTTAGTGGGAATTTTATACCTACGCCCTGTATAGTTAGGTAAAATCGGGTATAACGTAGTGGATTACTGAATCTGAAGAAATGTTTATTAACAACTTACATTGTTATAATATTATTTTTGTTGCACTAGCCCGTGCTGAGGACAGTTTTAAAAAACCTATTTAGAATTGTCCTCAGCACGGGTTAGTGCAACAAAAAGAATATAATCATGTAGGTACAGCGATATCATTCCGATGTAAAAATCTAACTGCAAAGTGGGGCACTTGGGGCTGCAACTGATGTAAATCGCTTCGGTCAGATGTCGCTGCCTGTACGTAATACAGAGAAGTTTGTAAAGAGGCTCAAAAGTTCATCGATGCTTGCACTTGCCCATTAGCTCAGTTGGGAGAGCGCTGGCGCGGTGAGCCAGAGGTCGCGGGTTCAAGTCCCGAAATGGGTGGAATTTTTAGCCTCTAAATAGGTTTTTTAAAACTTACGTTGTTGTTTGATGACCCAAATAAGTGCATGTGCAATGTATATATTATGTATGTATATATTATGTAGTGTATGTTGTGCACGTGCATAGATCCGTTTCACACCTCCACTCCGACTCCCCAAGGTTTGCTGGAAGAAACCTCTCACAGAGATAAGCTCGGCTTTGTACGTGTAATTTCGTATTGTCACATTTCCCGTACTGTTTTTCCTGTGCGATGAAGTATACTAATGCGATAAAAATCTATCAAGAATTATAAACGTGAAGCTATCTTTTATTTCTATCCTTCAGTTTATTATTTTAAATGAAAAATGAGGTAAGATTCTTGGGCGTTCTTGATTGATGAGAATAATTATTTATCATTGCTCACTGTCGACAACAAAATGAGATTATTGATGTTTGTCTTAAATATTTTCTATGAATAAATTGTATATTCCGCTATTCAACTCAACCAACTTTCGTCTCGGAAGCAAGAGCTTTTGTTTTAACCGAAAATTAATTCGCGAGATTGGATTTAATCGAATTTTGCTGGGCTTTGGTTTTGAGTGGGGCTTTGCCATTGGGTCCAACGTTTTGAGCCGATTCTATCCCATTTACATTTTAAATATGAATGCGAGTAAAATATTGTTATTCAATATACACCATGAATTTCGGATGGTTAGAAAGCCATAGCAAGATGAACGTGCCTTCACAATGTCTATCAAATACATAAGTTTGTTTTTTTAAAAAAGGCATCTCTAAAAATATCTCGACACAAACTCGAATCTATTAGAACTATTTGTATCCAGCTAGAGCAATGCGTGCGTACAGCGGGTCCTTGGGTCTTTGTTATGATAGACGGAGAGGCGGTATTAATTGTTCGGGCATTGTTTTGAACAAGATTTCTCAATTAAATTTTTTTATTTACATTTTTAAACTTCAAAGTAATGGTCTTAATAAACGCCATTTTTATAACATGACTACGGCTTTCAACCCATCCAGATTTCAGCGTGTATAGATAGAACGTATCACTTATTAAAAGTGATGATACATTATTTTGTTACACTTTAAAGGTTGGTGCAATATTTGTTACCTAATCTCGTATTGACAGCTGTCAAATGGATTTATATGAAATTTATCGTGTAGGTAGTGGTCAATCTTGGCTTAAATTATAGGATAGTTTTTGAATACAACTTATATCTACTTAGAGGCTAAAAATTCCGGCCATGCCGGGACTTGAACCCGCGACCTCTGGCTAACCGTGCCAGTGCTCTTCCAACTGAGCTAATGGACAAGTGCAGGCATCAGTGAAATTTTAAGCCTCTTTACAAACTTTTCTGTATTACGTACAAGCAGTGACATCTGGCCGAAGCAATTTTCATCACTTGAAGCCCCGAGTAACCCACTTTGCAGTTCTAGCACAGTTAGCCAGAGGTCGCGGGTTCAAGTCCCGGCATGGGTGGAATTTTTAGCCTCGTAATAGGTTTTAAAAATTGTCCTCAGCACGGATTCAACAACAAAAAATATATATTTTTAGTATTCTCTTGTTAACAATTGAAATTGCCATTGGTAACAATATAAAAACACCTTCTGGTGGAGCATATTTATAAGTATTATTGTACACACTTTTATATTGCTTATCATTCGTACCAATCCGGACTTGGCCCCCGTGGTGGAGTATGGCCTATACCTTCCTCAGGGAAGAGACCTGTGCCCCTTGGTGGGGACATAATGGGTTGATGATGAAACGTGCACTACGAAGTAGTCATAATTTTTTTTCAAGTGTTACGCATAACATTTAAAAAATAATATGTATATAAAATTGTTATAATTAAGGAACTCTTTGAAGAAATAGGATCGAAATGTAGGGTTATTTGGAAATAAGACTTCGTTTTCAATCGCAGAGTGAACTTGGTTCAAAGTTGTCGCTTACCTAATTAGTGCTGAATATTTTGTTGTATCCTCAACCTGGGAGGCGTTTCTTAATTTCTTGTTTATTTCACGAACTCTTGCTTGAAACTGCCCTTGAAATTAAAAACTATCTTAATAATTTAAGTGTCCAAAATCGCTCTTAAAACTTGAAAGTTTGCTCTATAAAGTTCTGAGGCAATTTTTTTATGTTATTCGAATACACAAAAATAGATAGATAGAAAAAACTTTAGTGTAAATAAAAATGAAAATTACACAGATATTAAAAATATCTTGCTATTGTATATCTACTTACAAGTCCGGGAGCGTAGATCTGCTTAGGTGAAATAAATGACAAATTCTATTTAAGAACCTACAATTTATTAAGTTATCAAATCACTCTGAGCTTAGTTGCAAAAATAATAACGTAAAGGTCGTTAAACTATAGCTCAAATTAGGTCAGCTGAAAATTTGCTTAAAAAAATAAAAGATCGTCTGCACGTTAGATAAAAAAACGAATGATTGATTAAACTTTAACTTAAGAAACGAAATATGGACTGCGCGTTAGCTCGAGAAACGAAAGATAGACTGTGCATCAGCTCGGCATAGGTAAGATAGACTCAGCTCACGTCAAGCACGTCAGCTTAACAAACGAAAGAAAGGCTAAGCAGTAGGTTGACAAAACATAAATCGACTGAACGTTAGCTTCACAGTGTAATGATCGACATTGTTAGCTGGTCAAATGAAAGACCGCTTGAACGTTAGCTCAAAAAACCATAAATCAATTTAACGTTAGCTTGGCAAAGGAAAAATTTACTGAATGTTGATTGAACATTCCTTTAATAGCTGAAGCTTGAAACCATATAACCCTGACAAAAAGGTTTCATGAGCTTCTGTCTTGGTTTGAAACCTTAATAAAATTAATCACAACACTACATCAAACACACTAGATATGTTAACTCTTTCACTAATGGGCTCAATTCTTAATTCTGAATCTCGCGGAAGTCTTTGTAACTATTTATATTTACAAAGACTTCGGCAATTTTCAGAATTAAGAATTTTACTAAATAAACACTTTTTGTGGTATCCACTGAGAACCAGCGCTACATCAAATTTTAAAATGGTAACAAAAACATTTTCTGACTTAACGACCAAGTTTCTCTACTTTGAGAAATCTTACTAATAAATATTTCTCAAAATAGAACAATACAGACTAATATTTATCAAAGCTTCTGTAAAGTTTAGTCGGATGTTGTAAACCGTCTTAAAAAACATAAAACCACGAAAGGCAGGTCAATATGAATGAAAATTAAAAATGTTTATTTCTAAAACAAAATGTTTAAAAACATATTTTACAAGGCTGAGACCTCCTTTTAAGTGTATAACACCTGTGCCAGGAGATCCCACTCTTCCACAACTATACATATTAAGTTTTAGAAACCACGATTTTACAATTTATTGATTGTGTGTGTATGTGTGTGTGTATTTGTGTGTGTGTGTGTGTGTGTGTGTGTGTGTGTGTGTGTGTGTGTGTGTGTATGTGTGTGTGTGTGTGTGTGTGTATGCGTATGTGCGTGTATGTGTGTATGTGTGTGTGTGTGTTCATGCTGAAGTTGACGTGTTTGTTTTTTCTATTTAATTTCCTATGTAAGTTAGATTAGATTCAGACCCGTAGATTAAACTTTTCATTTATTTCTTTATTTTTCATATTTAGTTTTAGATTGATTGTTGCGATAGTGATTCCGTTGTTTTATACTCCAGTTTTATTAGCCATTCTGCTAATGCATTTTTACAGTCATGAGAGTGCATTTGATAGATGTATAAGCTACGATTTATTTTATTATTAATATATAATTAAGAAATCTTACTAAGTAACTAATATTTCTCAAAATAGAACAATACAGACTAATATTTATCAAAGCTTATGTAAAGTTTAATCGGATGTTATAAACCGTCTTAAAAATATAAAACCACGACAGGCAGGTCAATATATGATTAAGAAATCTTACTAAGTAAGTAATATTTCTCAAAATAGAACAATACAGACTAGTATTTATCAAAGCTTATGTAAAGTTTAATCGGATGTTGTAAACCGTCTTAAAAACATAAAACCACTAAAGGCAGGTCAATGTATAATTAAGAAATCTTACTAAGTAAGTAATATTTCTCAAAATAGAACAATACAGACTAATATTTATCTAAGCTTATGTAAAGTTTAGTCGGATGTTGTAAACCGTCTTAAAAAACAAAAAACCACGAAAGGCAGGTCAATATATAATTAACAAAACTTACTAAGTAAGTAGTATTTCTCAAAATTGAACAATACAGACTAATATTTATCTAAGCTTATGTAAAGTTTAGTCGGATGTTGTAAACCGTCTTAAAAAACATAAAACCACGAAAGGCAGGTCAATATATAAATAACAAAACTTACTAAGTAAGTAATATTTCTCAAAATAGAACAATACAGACTAATATTTATCAAAGCTTATGTAAAGTTTAGTCGGATGTTGTACACCATCTTAAAAACATAAAACCACGAAAGGCAGGTCAACAATAATTATATCGATACTTGAAATTTCTTAGTACCCAAGTAGCACCGCATTTTTCCACACTTCAACACCGCCTGACTCTTTCCACGCGTGGAAGTGTATTAAAAAGGCAATTTAGAACCAATTAATAAATATTCGCGCATGTCTTGACCGTGCACAAAGAAATCGATATTGCATCGCGATAAGATTATTGACAGTCTTTTCTTTTTTTTGCAAAGATTGCAGCGATTTTTATCTAACATCTTTATAGTAAGATAAAACATAAATAAAAGAATAAATATGTGGATAGTTTTTTGTTGTAAAAAATCAAATGTTAATTTGATGCGTAATGTGACATTTAAGAAAAAGTAAAAAAATATTACATACACAAATATTTTGTAAAAATTGAAAAAAGCCAACAGAAAAAAGGAAACATAAGTTCCACCATCAATATAAAGTCAGTTATCAAACTATCCGGAGACAACCCGACCAGAAGATTCCCTAAGTGCTGGTATCATTACCGCACTGCACAGCAAGGGAGATCCTTTGCATCAGATATGCCCCAGAGTGGGGTAGCAGCACAAGAAGTGGCATCCGTAGGGTCCACAAAAAGGCAGGAAGGCCGTGGCATCCCACAGCAGGCCCCGAACGTCTATATCTTAAATAGACCTCAATTAAGACCGTCTTGACGTTTCTCACAACTAAGATAAAACCGTTTACTATAACTACAATTTATACAATTCAAGAAATGAACAGACAGAGAGATAGAGGCGAGTGCCTCCCGAACGATATCATTGATGGAATGGCACCGTGGCATCTTACTCGCATTTCGAATTTACAATTCAGTGACATTAGGCAAGAAAATAAAGGCGTTACAACTGAAATAAACCCAGGTTATTATCAAATGGTATTTTAACTAAAAAGCACACCACCACTAAAAGAACTCTAAACAAAATTGAGTGACTAAACTTCAAATTAAATAGTTTTTTTAGTGTGTTATTATGTAATAACTTCTTGTTCAATTACTTATTAAATTCGTTAATTAAATAGTTAAATATAGTCTGAGGTCTGGTCTGATTAAGTAAATTAATACGATTAATCGATTTTTATTTTGTCAAATAAGCGATACGTGACAATGTATTGCTTATAGTCTACATATTAATTTACGGTCTTATTTATAAAACATGATTCCTTTAAGGCACTCCTTAGAGACAGTTTAATTAATCTGCTTAAGTATTTCCCTTTACCATAGACTATTTAAACTGACTCTGAGAAGAGTTTTAAAGAAACGCGTTTTTTATAAGACTTGCACTAGTATTAGGCATGACACATGATCGAGCGAACGCTTTTTACCTATTCCAAGTAGGGCTAACGTACGATTATGCACTCGAGCCCAAAAATTTAACAAGCTGCTGTGCATCGTCTGCAAGCGCCATTATTTTCACAGAAGTAAGCCATGTAAGTAATCCAACGCTAACAGGACACGACAACCAAGCTTAGCACGTCACATAAGCAGACAAAGAAAGATAGCTGCGCCAAATGCGAACTCAAGCGAAGTCCATTGTTCGCAACTTTCACTGCCGCACTTGATGCTAGCACGTTACGATACTTACTGCACAAATCGATTTTGCAATTAAACGTTAGCGTATGTAGGACCAACCTATATACTGTACAAACACGTGAAATGGGGATTTGGCTCTACATTTGATCGCTTTAGAATGTTATTTATTGATGAGACTTACAAAGGAAATGTGCTGTTGAAATAGTACGTTTGTACGTAAGTACAAACTTAATCTCGGAAAGGTAGATTAAATGATAGCACACAAAAAATTGCAACTTGCCAATGCCAAGTTATAAACCCAAACCAATTCTGCTCCATCAATGATCAGTCATAGCAAAATACAATTCAAATACCTACAGTACAAAAAACATGTGTGTCATCATGTGTGCAAAGATAGTGCCAGGTCCCCAAACTAGAATACAGAGAGTATTATGGGTAACCAAACTTAAGGTAAGTAACTGCACAACATTTCCAAGGAGGAGTGTCGAACACACGCCTGTCTACTGGCTGGTAATTGGCAGGTAACTGACAACGTTGCACTTTCAACTTTCAGCGTTCCTTAATGGCTTGAAAGGCCTACTACGGCTTAGAGCTTGTAAACTGAAAATATACCTTTCGTGTCGTGACTTTTTAGAGAAATGATTTGAAAGTGCTTAGCTTGTGTAGTGAGGTTTCCTTGTCTATTTGCTGGTCGGTACGAGGACATTTTTACATGACCTAAACATATGTATAATTCGATAGATTTATGTAAACTTAGCATAGTAACTAAAACTCTTTCTTCCTATACGTCTTGAATGACAAGAAAGGTCTATTGAAAGAGCTGTCGCTGTTTTACTAATTTTGTGAACAGAGCTGTTGCTCTACTATAATGATACAATTAACTCTCGATTTATTTCTGTGGTCGCACCCAGTTTTGAAAAAATAAACATTTTTTTGCTTTGAATGCCTTCAGCTACCTTAAAGCATTAAAACATTTTTGTAACCTATTTATGACACGATTTTCTGTCCCCTAAAATTTATGATTAGCGATTACATTACATCTCATATGTCCAGCAGTGGATGAATGTGGGCGAATGGATTGGATTTGGATTAATATTATTTTTATGGCTAGTGAAGTAAATGAAAATGGTTCCAAAGCTCTAAAAACCGGTAACGCTAAAACACATTTCAGGTATTATAAAGCAAATGCATGCGAACTAAAAATTTTTAATTAAAACCTGAAAATAGTCAAACTCAACTTCACCCGAAGCATATTTTAGTTAGGTCGTCTATTTACCGCCCGGAGTAGGTGCCCCAGCCTTATTTCGGCGCTCCCACTCTGGCAAAATTAAACAGGAACAGCTACGGTTCCATTAAATAAATGCAACAAAACGACAACTTCGCCTTGGACCTTTCAGGTACCGACGGGTGACGGAGTAACGTGGAGAGCAAACCAACTCGAACACGCGTGGACTCTAGCCGTGTTCACACAAACCAAACAAAACACGAACATCAAACACTGAACATTTGCTTCGTACGTGTGGACGTAAATTAGCAAAGCGAATAGGAAAAAATTAGACGAAATTGGATGAAAAATATCCGTCCAGACAAAAATTAAAATGAAGTTGGATCGCCACGGACATTTTTTACGAACAAAGTCATGTTCGTTAATGGTACGCAGGTGAAAACAAAGTGTTCCATGTTTGCGTTCACCGTTTTCTTGTTCGTTCGTGCGTACACGGCTATTCGTGTTATGTGACAGCTGACTTTGCAGGAAAATTGCAAATGTCGATTAACCGTTGTATGTAAAGATGTCCTCCGACGTCGAAGAAAGTTAGTGATTAAGCCCCGAGTCTCATACTTAAATGAAAAGAAAAGTCGTTTGCATTTATCACTTGTAGTTATGCTTGACTGATAATAGGCAGAAGTCTTGACGAACCATAAAATCCACGAAAAGGTCATCGTCTACATGTACTTCATAAACTAACTACAATATCTCTATTGTAATTATTTTTAATGGCACCATTTAACGTACGTGAATAGTGTAAGTTAAGTGTTGTCTCTATTAATAATATACGAAATATTTATGTACAAGTACTTCGTATTAATCATAATAATCTGAAAAAGGATGTAGTGACTTGAATACGGTATTTGACACGATCAACAATAAATTATTTCATATGCTCGATTAAAACAAAAATTACAAAATATCTCAGAAAATGTATCTCTTTTAGTCAATTACTAGTTATTACAATTTTTAAATAAATTTAACATAAAAAGAGTGCTCTGAAATATGACGTCACAAGCCAGTATTTTCATACAAAATTCCGTTTTAAAAGTAACTCATTTGATATTTTGTCAAATACCCAATTGAGAAGGGAATGTTGTGTTGGTTTGGACATATGGAGAGGATAAAGGAAGAAAGATTGACGATAGAAATATATCGAGTGAATGTGAGCAGAAGGACCGGTAAAGGACGTCCCAGGCGACACATATCGACCAAATAGGTGATGTTTTAGCAAAGGGCATGATAAAAAGTACCACATTAACCCTTAAACGGCCATAGCTAGTATAAATTTTTCATTGGTTTTGGACTTTATCTCAAGGAGGTAAGGTTCAATTTGAAGTGGGAACTGTTATCCCTATGGTGGTCGAATAAGGGTTAAACAGAATGGGCATTCTAGTTCACTACCCTACTCTATTTCCGCGCGACTTTTAAAGCGCAACAAATACATTGTTGCAACTTTCTTTTAAAACTTGTTAGGTTGAAGAGAAATTGCAATTTTCCCGGGGGATAATACCTGCGTAGTTTCACCTTTGAGAGACCTTTGTTATGGACATTACTTTATGTTTGCGTTCGAGAAGTTCTTTGTCCGTGTAAAATTTTATATTAGTTAAGAATAATGAATTAATAGCTTTAGCCCGCGACTTCGTCCGCATGGAATGAGTAATTTATCCCGACGAAAAATATCCTGTGTCCTTTCCTGGGACTCAAACTACCTCCATACCATTTCATCTAAACCATACCGTTCAGCCGTTATTGCGTGATTGAGTAACAAACATCCAAACATTTTCACAGACTTTCACATTAATAATATTAGTAAGATGTCATATTTCCTATACTGTGATTTTTCGTGTGCAATAAAGTATAATAGATAGTAGAGTATAGTAATAGTTTGTTGTGTTTCGAGGTGCTTTCACAATATAGTTTGTATTGATTTTTAATAATACCCTCTATGAAATTGCAGCATACGGGTTTATTTTGGTGGCTGCTGAATAGTTGAGCAAATAAAACATTCGCTAGTATTTGTCAAACATTGAGTCAATCGGTGCTTAATGCTTATGTATTTATACAAGAACATAAAAAATTACGCCGTTTTCATTTCAAAATTTGTAGTTGGTCGATTTCATGACTGAGATTCTATCGACTGTAATATACAGGGTGTTCAGAAAGATCATGTGAAACTTAAGGGATCTATTTTACTCATCAAAACAAACCACGTCGAAATAGAGAAAAAAATATTATTTGTTCCTTACTCAATATTGGTACTATTGATATCTGATATTTATTTCAGTATTTCGGAGCTTTTTTTTTCATAATAATAGTTGATTTTATTAATGAGTTAATGAGCTTTCTGAAATACTTTGCATACCTGCAACTATTCGACCGCAACTATTTAAAGTAAACGATATATATTTTGTTGATATAAAAACCACAACATTTGTTCACATGTACCTAAATACTTCCATCAGTTGCTTACCTACTATTTTTACTTATCCAGTATAAGTTTATTACCCAAATTATTAATTGAACAACCGATGCCGGCACAAGCAGTTAGTTTATGACGTCATAATAGCGGCAACAATGCGTGGCAGCGCCATTGCAGTGAGGCAATCGGGGACAATCACCTACTGCACTGCATGAGTAACAATGTTGGTGGTGCCTTTTCATTGCACCTATAGCACGAGTACCACAGAAATTGAGGAAATAGCTTCTGAAAGATTAAATTAGAATACAATTCTTTACAATTTTTCTTGACTTGCTTGCCAGAACACAAACTCTGTCAAAATCACTGTAATTCTGTTCATGACACAGTATCACTATGGACTTGTCCTAAATATTGACAATTGTTACAAATGATACGTTTGACAATATGATTTCATTTGAAAGGTCAGTGAATGAATGCTACAATTATAAAGGAGAATGATCAATTTACTATAGGAGTTAGTTTATTTTTGCGTCTTCTTGCGCATTGATGAAACCAACGGTAAACTATAAGAAATTAGCTCTGGATTATGCAGAAAAAATTTATGACAATATTAGATGGGAGTTTCGAGAAATCTTAATTTTGAGCCCATGTTTTGAGGTTATGACAACTTTGGTGGTTTGGTGTTATTTTGGGTTGGCATTGGCACCTAGTCAGTTTGAATTACAAACATAGGTCATTATTAGGTAGGTAACAAACCAGTTAGTGCTAAGTAATAATTCTGTATAAAATACAAAATATCCGTAGGTTTCATGCAATAAGTAATAGGGTTTGCCTAATATTATTAGTAGTATAGTAATGGGCATTCTAGGACACTTTTCCAGAGAGAGTGGCTTCGCCCCTCCTCTTCCAAAGTGTCCTAGAATGCCCATTACTATACAGGAAAATAACGAATTGATTCGACACTAAGGATAAAAAAGTGTCCTAGAATGCCCATTACGATCGTGGTAACTTTTCAATACAAGTGAAGGAAAATGTTTTGGTTCCACGTCCAGTCCAATGCGTTCAGATTATGTATTTACTTACTCTCAAAATGCATCATCGGAACTTTAAAATAAAAATAAATACGAATAATAATAGAGCGATTTCGCCCAAAAATGCACAAGCATTGTTTGTACAAATTAGTGTTTACAAGGTATGCACTTACCAAAAATACTCTACTGCATAATTTTCACTGTTTTACAGTTGTAACTAGTGGGTTACACTTAACTAACACCACTAGCAAATTAAAAACAGAAGGTGCGAGGTCAAATTTTAATTTCGTTAACACCGCAAGGTTCCCTTTAAAATTTGTTCCACACGTACACCTTTGCCAGTTTGCCACGGATGACTGACTCAATTTCACATCCATATTTTGCTGGTGTAATAGGAAACAATACAATCTTGCACTCACCGCGCAGTAGGTGCAATATGCATAGCATGCGCTATTTTCTTTAAACCCGTTACACACATCGAAGATACTTTATTATTCTATCATAAGGGGCTGTGTAATTATTAAGTAAGAGAATTTTAACCAGGTTTGGACTAGGCTACGATAAATACACCTTATTAAGATTACAAATAAAGTAAGATATATTAATATAATACTCCCGTGTATCTTCTTACATAATATTAGCTGGATGACCGAGCTTAGCTCAGGATTTTATTTTTTTCTAATACGTGCTTCTTGGAAATGAAACCTAGCTTGATCGACTTATCACCCCCAAAATCCTCCGCATACTACATTTCATTATTTAAGCATATATACGAGAATAGCTCGTTTAAAGGTATTAGATATGACCATCCATTTAAATTGTATCCCCTGTTGTATTGAAGATTTCGTAAAAATACTTGTACCATGGTTACACGAAAAATTTGAGTAAGTTTTCAAAAAACCGAAGATCTTTTAATAGTCTGCGATACCCTAATAATAATATACCTTTAGTATCTTGATATTAAGTATCAATATCGTAACTTCACTATATGTCTGTCACGCCTTAAGCACGGCCTCTCACGCTACGACAGTGAACATCTGTATAGTCCATGATCCGAATCGGTAAGGTAGGTACATGAACTTAACTATGTAGTAAAAGCATATCGATTTAATTATGCAAAATTTATGCTCTGTAAAATATTGTTTCCTACTGGGTTCGATTCCGTTAGTTTACCTATTACGAAAAATCACTTTCTTTCGGCATAAGAAAACTTTGTCCTTTGTTTTGAATATTTCGTATAAGAATATGAAACAAGTATTTTTGGTACATAAATAAGCTTACGTTTCATTTATATTGTGAAATTATAGAATTACTCGACTAAACGTCATCTGGGTTTTGAGAACCTGGACTACGAGTTATTTCCAGCGAATAAACTAGCTTGCTTTTTTCGGTCTTATCTCACCATGTGATTTTTCTGTATGCATTTGTATGGGTGTGTTTGTGTGTGGGTGTGTGTGTGTGTGTGTGTGGGTCTGTAAGAAAGTTTACCAATACATACATAGGAAATTAAAATTTTTGATAATAATATTATGGGTACGGACACAAACCTATTAACTATTTATATCATTATCATTAGCATTTGAAGAAAGAAAAAATAAGTGAAAATGCATGGTTTCACTCTTTAATGTTATAAGTTAATTTTAAATAAAGTACTTACTACATCAAACACCTATAATATGAAAAAAAAAAAATATATATATATCCTGCAAACTTAATATCTAGTCTAATTCAGTAAAATTGTAATTACCAACATATTTTTTATCTATGTCAATTTAGAGTCCTGAATGGCATTAAAACATTCATTGACACGTGTTCCGAAGCATACGCAGAGAATAACAACTCAGCAAAATGTGTACATTCCCATGGAATTGCAGGTACGAACCTGTCGACCACCGACGGCGCCATGTAAAGGAGCCGTATCAATTACATAATAGGACTCCGCTTGATTCCGATAAACTTCACACATTAATAAAATTATTTTTGTTGTTATAGCATTTTGTGCCCTTTTAGGGTTAGCACATTTTAGAACTTTTTGTATATTTAATCACGTGTTGCTTTGTCTGTCGGTCTGCAATCTTTGTGAGCATGACTAAAATAATTTAATGAAGACTGTAATGCCTTAGGTAAATAATAATAGTTTATTTTGTCCCACTTCTGAATTTCTTAGTCTACATTACAAATGTTATTCGTGATATGTCGGAATTTAATTGGTTCACAGTATCTAGGTATTTATCGACATCTAAAGTCGTGTTTAACACTAAATATTATACATTTCGTGAATGTCTACTAACATGATTATATTTTATTCAACGTCTCAATTATTGGTCATTATAATTAATGCTATTTTTTAATTTGTTCATAGATATTGATAAATCGCGGCAGGCAAAGTCGAGGTCGACACTATGTATGAAAGTATTAATTTCATGATTTGACAACCCTATAAATTTTACATGTTCCTATGTATGGAAAAGGTATGATGAAGTAAATATCGTACATGTATTAGTAAAATATTGCTAGCGAATCATTTATTCGACTATAAATTGTGACCATTTTCTGAACAAATCACATTCGCCAGCTGCAATTACCAGTGATAGTAATCTGGACTACAAGTAACCAGCTCTACCCAATCTTCGAGAGAAATGTGAGTGAGTACTCTTCCCTGCTAAATTGGTACCTAGCTACGGACCTGGCCCTAGGCCTGCCGGCTCGGTAACAAGGAGGCTTACCAAATTGGTATCAAGCTGCGGACCTGGCCCAGGCCTGCTGGCTTAGTACCAATGAGGGTTGCCGAGTTGATACCTTGCTTGCTAGACATCGATAAGGTTTTTTTTTTACGCCTCCACCAACCCATAAATTCTCGTATTTTTTCATCATCACCAATAACAGTCCACTGTACCTATGTCTGATCACAATGTTTGGCATCCGATCCTCGATCCCTTAAATTCGATTTTTTTTTTTTTTTTTATATCAGTAACATTTTTGTTTTGGTTTATATTCAAGGTCGGACTCAGAGGCAGACTCCATCTTTAATCAGGCGCAGGAGAAAAAGGCGCGCGCTCCGCCAAAGCGGAAAAGCAGTCACGCAGACCAGTCTAAGTAAGTAATGCGTAACTTAAAAACGTTCAATAATTTTATTGTAGACTTCAGAGTGGATTTTATTTAATCTCTCAGAGATTGAATATCATGCACCTATGTCTTTGTTTGATTCCGTACGCTGCGTAACATAACTCGGCTGCCCCGTTAGTCTAGCGGTATCGCGTTCGACTACCAAGTAGTGGGTTCGATTCCCACAGTAGCTCGATATTCGCTTGTTTCTGTCAAAGTTCACGTTGGTGCAGATCCTTGTCGATCTGTAAGTAATCCACTTAGCTTTAAAACCTCTAAGACCAAATAATTAGCATTTTGTTTTTTATTTACATGTTACTTTTACTTACAGACCTAAAAGGAAGCCTCGCAAGGTGAGCGAGCAGGACCTGTTTGGCCTGCTGTCGGACGACGACGAAGCTGTAGTTGCTACAGCAGCTCACCACTCTGTGACCTCTTCGCTCACAACGAAGGTAGCCAACGGCTCGCTGCGGAAGACCGCACCGCTCGAGGGTGAATACTTCATAGAGGTGAAGGTGTACGCCACGCGGGACGCCAAGAAGCCAGAACACTGGAAAAAGGCGCAGCTGCTGCTGAAGGCGCAACTGGACCGCGGTTCGCCGCCTTGGGATGCTCTGCAAGGCTTTATCAGGAAGGTAAAGCCGCTCTTCAAAGACAGCGAGTCCACCTTTTACACAGACGCGGTGAAATAAAATAATTATGTTTAGTTAACTAAGTAACTCTTTTTTTTTCTTTTTTTGTGGCCGTCATGTTTTATTCGGTGTAGGTAGGTGTGTGGACAGGCTGCCTTCATGATTGTACTAATCTAGTTACATCTTATTTGTTAATTAAACTTTGTTTCTGTGTGTTGTACTTAATAATGCCGTTCTGTACAGCTTGTTCCGTTCAAGTTGAAAAAAGGTACTGGGTGGGTCACTTACGTAGTACTGCACACAAAAATAACTGTGCTGCTCCAGAATGCGATGGGGTGATTCAAGTAGCAACAGCATTTCGCGGTCGCATAGCATCGTATAGAATTATGGCATCAGATTCAGAACACTCTCTACCTGAAACATTTATCGAACAGATAGCTCCTAAAATTGAGAAACTTTTGCGAGACTCACTAGCAAAGCATGTGAATGTGAAAGTAAACTTTGAATTTTTTGGTAATTTCGTTCTGTTTAAGAATGAAGGACAGGAAGTAAAGTCTTTTGGAACAAAAAATGTGGCGTTGCACCGCAATTTTGATTTCAAGGAGTTGATAACTAAGACGATAGGCAATATAAAAAAGAAAATAGAAGAGTTTCAAGAGCGCGACAGCGGGTGGACATTTTTGAACAATTTGTATTTGGAATTAAATATCAACAAATACGAAGTACTGCGTGGTGGACATCATATTGACTTGCCTCCATACATCAAAAATAAAAAAGCGTGTCTCAACATGCACAGTAAAGATAACGCCTGTTTTCTTTGGAGCATTGTCGCAGCCCTGCATACTCCAAAAGGCAGAGCTGACCGAACATCGTCTTACCCGCACTATACCAAAGTATTGAATACCGATGGCTTAAGCTGTCCCATCACTACAGCGGATATTAAAACATTCGAGAAGAATAATCCAAGTATAAGCATTAATATATACTCGCTGAAAAATAACCGAACTGTTGTTGGACCCATATATAAATCAGAATACAATGACAGGAAAAACCGGGTTAATCTACTCTTACTAGAGAAAGGGAATAGTACTCATTACGTTTTGATAAGAAGTTTATCCCGTCTTGTACGCAGTCAATTAACCAAACATCATGGCAAGCTATATTTTTGTGAAGATTGTCTGCTCTTCCTTTCATCCGAGCAAGCCTTGGAAAATCACCTTTGTAGTGGAGTTGCAACAGTTCTTCCCGGCAAAGGAACATATATTCAATTCAAAAACTTTGCACGTAAACAAGATATGCCTTTTGTCATTTACGCTGACTTTGAAACGCTTTTGGTACCCTATCAAGGCTGTCAGCCGAACCCTAATCAGAGTTTCACAGATAATTCAAAAAAACACAGCCCGATCGCTTTCGCATACCACGTTGTCTGCTCATTTGACACGGCATTGAATCGCTTTGTACAGTACCGTGGATCTGACTGTGTTGAAAAATTTGTCCAACTTCTCCTTCGTGAAATGAAAAGAATCTATCGTTTTCTAAATAAAAATGTTCCTATAGTGTTCACAAGTGAAAACGCTAAACAGCACGAGGAAGCAGATTTCTGCCACATATGTGGGCGTCTTTTATTCGCAGATAAAATTCGCGATCACTGTCACCTGACTGGTTTGTTCAGAGGGAGCGCGCATAGCTATTGCAACTTAAAGTACAGGGTTCCAAAACTAGTTCCAGTATTTTTCCATAACCTAGCAGGTTACGATTGTCATTTGTTCATTAAAGAACTAAGTAGTCTTTGTGGTCCCATAAAAATAATACCAAAAAACAAAGAAAACTACATTTCATTCACGAAGTTTATTCAAATTTCTGATGATGAGTTTGCCCAAGTCCGCTTTGTTGATTCGTTTAAGTTTTTAGGTACATCACTACAAAAATTGGCTGCTGGATTACACAAAACTGACTTTGCATACATGTCAGAATATTTCCCGAAACAAAACGAGTTTGCATTACTTACTCGTAAAGGGGTTTATCCGTACGACTATATGACGAGCTGGAAATCATTTGCAGATAAGCAACTGCCGGCTAAGTCACTGTTTTACAACTCTATGACGGATGAAAATATATCTGAAGAAGAGTATTCTCACGCTCAAAATATATGGCAAACATTTAAAATCAAAAATATGGGAGAGTACACAGATCTTTATCTGAAGACAGATGTACTGTTATTAACAGATATCTTTGAAAATTTTAGAAAAACCTGTAAAACTTTTTACAGTTTAGATCCCGCTTTCTACTTGACATCTCCCAGTTTATCTTTTGACGCCATGCTATTAAAAACTGGAGTTCAACTAGAACTGATAAGTGACTTGGAAATCATTCGGATGTTCCAAAAAGGAATCAGGGGTGGCATTTGCATGTGTTCTAAAAGACACTCAAAAGCAAACAACCCATATATGAGCTCCTACGATCCGACCAAAGACGATTCGTATTTGGTGTACATTGATTGTAATAATCTATACGGATACAGTATGTGCCAATCGCTTCCGATTTCTGATTTCAGATTTTTGAGTGAAACTGAAATTGAGAATTTGAACTTGACAGACGTTCTGAATGATGCTCCGTTCGGCTTTATATTGGAAGTGGACTTGTTATATCCTGATGAATTACATGATTCACATAATGATTATCCATTCTGTGCAGAGAAATTCATTCCTCCAGGAGGTAAAACAATTAAATTGACCCCTAATCTGTATCATAAATTTAACTATGTAATACATTACGTACACCTGAAAACATGCTTGGCAAATGGATTGATCCTTGGAAAAATTCACAGAGGTATAACATTTCGCCAGAGAGCATTTTTAAAAGAGTACATCGACTTGAATACGGAACTTAGAAAGAAGGCCAAAACACAGTTTCAACAAGACTTGTTCAAGTTGAACAACAACTCAATTTTCGGAAAAACGCTCGAAGACAGTGAAAAACACGTCGATGTAAAACTGGTTACAAAATGGTGTGATACCACCAACAAAACTAAAAAACATCAAACAGCTGACAAATTAATCGCACGTCCAAACTTTCACAGTGCAAGCGTTTTTTCGGAAGATTTGGTTGCTATTCAGATGAAACCGGAAAGAGTAATCTTGAACAAACCAATTTATGTGGGTTTTACTGTTCTGGAACTTTCGAAAAGTCACATGTATGACTTTCACTATTCGGTAATAAAACCGAAGTACGGCGATCAAGTTCAGCTTTGTTACACTGACACAGACAGTTTTGTTTACGAAATCCACACAGAAGATTTCTATGATGACATGAAGGAGTCCTTGGCGGACTTTTTTGATACAAGTAATTATAAAGTCAACAATAAGTTTGGCTTACCTTTGAAGAACAAAAAAATACCTGGATTGTTCAAAGATGAATTAGGTGGCGAGATTATAACGGAATTTATCGGTCTTCGTTCCAAATTGTACTGTATCAAAACCGACTGCCAAGTCATAAAAAAAGCAAAGGGAATAAAAAAATGCGTAGTGCGCAATTTAGATGTAGTAGACTATCAGAACGTTTTGTTGAATGATAAAGTCATTAGAAGAAAACAGAATCTCTTCAAATCTATACAACATGAAATTTACACGCAATCTGTAAACAAGATAGCTCTATCTAACACGGATGATAAACGATGTATATTGCCGGACAAAGTGTCCACACTGGCTTGGGGACACAATTCTTTGTTTTGAAACTTTTATGTACAAAAGATTGTAAATAACTGTAATAATAAATACTTATGTAAAATTAGCATAGCATGCATAACAAAGTGTCCACATTGTCTTAGGGACACAATTATTTGTAACTTTTATATAAAAATATTGTAAATACCTACGTACTGTTTAAAGAACGATTTTGTAATAATAATAATTACTTATGTAAAAATTAACATAGCAACACGGATGATAAATAATGCATACTATTGCCGGACAAAATGTCCACACTAGCTTGGGAACACAATTTTTTATTTTGTAACTTTTATGTACAAAAGATTGTAAATACCTACCTACTGTATAAATAACTCTTTTATAATAATAATTACTTATGTAAAGTTAGCATTAAGTGGGGTTAATAAAAAGGTTTCATTACATAAAAATCCTGTTTTTTACTTCATCATCAAAATACCTGTCAATGCCTGTTTCATCGTGGGTAAACCTACAAAACAATTGCAGAGTCAGTAGTGTATCAGATGTCTTTAACATTAAACTGCCCGCACCGAGGTGCGGGCGGGGCGGGGGGGGCCACAACGTGGCAATGCTTGCATTATCACAGAGAATATGAAATTTGAGGAGCTCCCACGTTCTGTACCGTACTGTCATTCGCATATTAGCACCTGCAACAGACGGTCGATCTTGCACAACGTATCGACACACATTTTAATTGGTGAGTGGTTATGTATATCCGGACTTTTCTCCCGTAATAATTTACTACATTGAAATATTATTCTAATTTCGTTTTATTCTTTTCAGATCATCATGACATATAGCCCTGCGATGTTTGAACCTTACTTCTACACTCAGCATAATATGCTGACCGGGTACGACAGCGAAGTCGAAGAAGTTCTCGTTCGAGAACCGCAGCCCGAAACCTCAACCACAAGACCTCAAGTGACTAAGAAAAAGCAGCTGAATCTGGCGTCATACGTCATAAACAGGACGGCGCAAAGAGGCAAGCGTATCATCAAAATTAAAGTGAGTGACATTATACAGGACGAACAAAGTGAAGTGAAAAGTGTTAAATATGTGGTAACGAACTCATATGACGATGTTTTAGACATGACAGAAAATTTAATACGCGTAATTGGAAAAAAAATAAGTGACAGAAATTGTGATTAATGATTTTTACTTAATATTTCTAGTGTACAGTTTTTATGTTACTGTTGCTAGGTATTAAAATGCGAATGAATAAAGTGTAAAAAGGAATTGTGTCGTGTTTTTTTTTTTACTTTTACTCATATATCTCTTAAATGAAACCAATGTTAATCTCATAAAAAATTTATTACCCATGAAAAAATACATTCAATAAAATTATTAACTAACAAAATAGTACTCTAAAATGAACCTTAAATTACTAGCTTATTTTCTAAACACCATTTTTTTAAGCATAAAACATTTTTCAAAGCACAGTAATCATTGTGAGTAAGACAATTATACTTGCTGCATTGATTTGTATAGTAATAACTTATAATTTTTTTGAGATTGGGAATTTCTTTATCTCCTATATCTTTGACAGTGCAACTAGGACATAGTTTTTCCACCCATTTCACTTTCTCAAGCCCTTTTACAATCAATGTTTTATTTACCAAATGTGATTTTATAAACTGTTGAAATTCTTTATAGCCGATTAATCCTTCACCCCAGTAAATACCTCGATTTCTTCCGAGCCATAGCACTTGTTTTTTTTCGGCATCAGTTAATTTACGAAATGGAAACGGGGGTTTTATTAAAAACACTTGCGTATAATCAGCGGTTGCCAAAGCGAACTCTTTAACAATGAAGTTATTTTTGTAATCCTTAAAACCTTGTAAATCTACAAAAATACTTTCTGTATTCATATTAGTTTTCTGACAATATTCGACAATGGCTTGTACTCCACAATACAGTCGTTCAATATGAGGCAGTACGCAGAGGTTTGGTCAGGTATTTCTAAATCGCTCTCAATTTCGACACTGACATCAACAGGACCGGTTTTTAAGGTTTCGTTTTGCCGACAGCAATCTATCATGAATAAGGGAGCCTTTTCTTTGAATTCCTTTAAACTAAGCAATGGCTCACAACGGCGACCGTAATAAGACTGCTGAAACCTAGCGTATTGCTCGTATATTAATAAATATTTGTCTTCTGCAAATTTAATATTAAGACTTTCGTATGGAAAATAGGTAGAATTTAAGAACACTTTAATATCGCGTAAATGGCAATGATCAAATTGTGACATGTCTCCTGTTCCAATGTTTTTACGGTTGGTTTGCAAGCCGATAATAACAAACCGCGGTTTTTCGATTTGCGACGTGGTTTTTATCGACCAAGTATGTTTTGTAGTTTTAGGTAAAAGGGGGTATTCATAGAGATCCCAGTTTCTAAACGCTATAGTAATAGGTCTGTCTTTTTCCAAATACTTCAACAAGTTAATTCTCTCACGATCTGAAACTTTGATATGCGGAACTCGCCATACGATTTTATTTATACTAAGACTGGAGATGATTTCATCAGTGCTTAATTTTATAGAGTTTATATTGGTGTTGCTGCGTAACAGGATTAGTTCATGCTTACAGTTCATAATAATTTTGTTGTAGTCTTCAGCAAATCCAAGAATTTTGCTAAGAGGTATGCAGACAGAAAAATTACCTGTAGTATTTTTCATACCATTCGTATCCCAACCCCATAACCTAGACATCGTTGATTCATTCTCATTCATGGATAGTAACGATTTTATAGTGGTCGTAATGCCAGCATTTTTTATTCGGTCTATTTCTATCCCGTTCAATTCGTAACGAATATCTTGAAATAAAAACAGAATGGCATTGTTCACAAATTCAACGCTTTGTACTTTCTCCACTTTTTCTGCGGTGTTTCGATGAACTGTAACATTACCCTCTATATACAATGTACTTGAAGAGGGCAGCACATACAAATCCTGCTGATTAATAGGAATACGAATCTCATCGTTCGCATTAAAACTGCTTACGTAAGGTTTGTAAGAATGAATTTGATAGCTTTCAATGCTATTGTCATGACCGAACGAGTCTGCAATGTTCAACATATTCATTTCAATAGTTTGATGTACTTGAGAAACTGACTGTTTTCTTTAGTTAACTTTTTTTCTCCTTATAGATGACCTCGGTTGCGCTGCATGCGGCGTACTGACAACATTTTTATTAGGCTCAGATATTTTATTGAAATTTATCATTTTCGTCTTAGATGCAAATAAAGCTGTACTTCTTCGTGGCGCAAATTTATTAAATTATTATTTCCATCTAATAATCGTATATTAATCTCACTCACAGAGTTTTGATTTACGGGGAAATATATCAAGTTTTTCGGAACCTCAATTATTCTGTAGCCCGGAGGTACGTTGGGAGCGAATTCATAGATAATATGACTGGGTTTCCCGTTTATGTACGATCCGCTCACGATATCACATTCTATTCGTATGATGGTTGTAGGTAAAATGCTGACAGGAAAGCGAGAGTCATGTAATATATTGCTTTTCAGCAACTCTGGACCGAATCCTAACATTCTGCCAATTGAACTATGTTTTTCAAAATTAATATCTTCAGAACAAAATATTTGCGTACTTAAAGTGTTGTTATTACAATTCAATTTGAATTCACAGTTTTTTAAATTTTTCGTTAAAAAATCATTGATGTCTTCAAGTTCGTACGATCCCTCCGGTATTTCAATCATGTCATTATCACCATAATAAAATCTATTATTCTTACTGTCAATATTCGGTATTGAGTTAAATGTAGAAAAATAGATCAGTCCGCATTCATATTCCTCACTTAGTTGTAAGGCAGGCGAATAATTTGTTGATAAAGCGGTTTCACAACCAGTAATCGATAGTGTGAAGGACATTTTGGAAATGAAACGGTTAGTGAAATAGTCTTAATATAAATGCTTCTCCCAAAAATTGAAAAGGAACTTTAAGCATAAATGTCCACAATTGAATGAATTTGTTCTTTGATAGTTAACATAATTATAATAAATGTCAACATTCTTCGGTAGATAATTTATGAATTCCAAAGGCGGTTTTAAATCTCCATAGCTGTCAAAGTATTCACAATAGTTATCAATTTTGACGTAGGCTACCCAGTGCGTTCCAGGATTCTCAGCACTATCTAAATTCACAACAGCACATTCAATTTTATTCGGTTTTTTAGGGAAATCGTTTCTCATATAAACACCGCGAAAGTAGGGGATGTTATGAGCATACTTCATTATATCAATATTAGTGAGCGCTCTCCTGGGTAACCTGGTTACTAGTTTTTTGAAGGATGTAGATATAACCCATGCCCTTTTTTGTACGGTTTTACATATAAGCCTTTGCCTAGTGCTATTGATTCCATCATTTTATTATGTCGAGCAGATTCTGCTAAACTTTTTTGTGCTGCTTTTGAATCGTTTACTGCTTTAGCTATACCAGCAGCACCTCCAGCTAAAGCTCCTAATGCAGACAGCCCGGCGAAGATAGGTATAAGTGGGAGAATTCCGCCTGTTTTCGGAATAGGAATTACTCTAGGAAGGCTAACGTTCTTCTTGGAAAATAATTTTTTAGCCGCCGAATAAGCGAACTTAATTGCCGATTTATTGTTTTTTGGCTTATTTTTTTTCAGTTTTGACTTGAGTTTAGATACCCCCACTTTAAATTTTTTTACACCCGCACCAGATCTGAGCTTCACTTTCATAGCCTTATTCACTAACCACGATGCAATTTTTTCTCCTGTATTAGCATCTGTTGATCTCAGACGTCTTTTCGCCATATTTTGTAGTTCTAAGTCAGCTTTATGACGGTCTTGTAAATTTGTGTACTTAGAGTAAGCAATGTCGTGATGCATGCAAGCGTTGTCTAAAGGATTGATACCTCGGTCACCTCTTTGCAATTGTTCTTTTAATCTGGTTCCAGGTCCACAGTAGTTATATCCAGGTAAATGTAATTCGACAGGTAAATTGTTTATTAATGTGTTGAGAAGTCCTCTACCTTTCATGACTCATAGGTTAATGAATACTATGATTCTCACCGTCTTATAATATACAAAAGTTAGTTTTTAACTATGGCTTTCTTGTTAATCCAGCTATTTTCGCTACTATTCAAGCCAAGCCACTTAACAAAGTACTTGTTTCCACGTTTTTTGATAATTTTTTCTATCAAATAAATATTTGGATTGTTAGTTTTTTGGAGTTCTTGTTCGTAAAAGCAGCCTTTAATTGTAACACAATGCTGGTCCTGAACCAGGTATGTGGTAGGTACTGTTTTATTTACTTTTGTCACTGTAAATAATTCTGTAGACCAATTTGGAGTATAACCTTTTTGAAACTCTCCCTTATATTTACTGATACGGACGCAATCCCCTAAATTAAATTTACTTTTCTTCGTAGGCAAAGGTTTATGAGAGTTTCTGATATTGTCTGCTACAAATGACTGGTTTTTGTTATTTACTTGAGATGGTTTATACCTTGTAGTGCTATGAGTTGTATTATTATAGCTATACTGAATATCTGCTAAAGGTTTTCCAAGCCAAATGTAGTTCCCCACTAGACTGAAGTGTTTGAATAATTTATTTTTTAATGTTCTTATCAGCCTTTCCACTATGGATGCCTTTTTTGTTGAATATGTGGAGAATGATGAATTTTATAATTTTTCAAGAGTTTTTTAAACACATCGTTATAAAACTCAGTACCCATGTCGGTCTGTAGGTTTGATGGCGAACGCCCCTGATTTAAAATGGTCTCAAATGCTTGAGACACCTCGTTTTTTGTCTTAGTCTTCAAAGGTCTTAACCAAGCATATTTGGAAAATGCATCAATAACAACTAAGATAAACTTGAATCCCTTGTTGCTTTTCTGATATTTTTTTATGTCAATCAGATCCGCTTGCCATAGATCATCAATTCCTTTTAGTGTAACATGTCGTCGAACAAAATTTTTTCTAGCTGCCTTATGAATTTCATTTACAACAGCCTGCTTACTCATGATATTTTTCGTCGATGTCTCTGATCGCTACTATATGATTTTTGACAATATTACTCACATCCACCTTTGTACACTTTTCTTCTAACTGTTTCTGAAGCAGCTGTATTTGACCCTTTATAGTTTTGAGCTCGGTAGAAATATCTTGTTTCTTGCAAAAAAAATTACAAGTTTGATCAACATACTCTTTGTTTGCTGCCTCATCAGGTACATGAGGTAATTTCAAACCTATTAATCTATTTATTTGTTTTAAATCATAGTCACCGGAATCGTTGACCACCAAGGCCTTGTCAATAGTATTTACGTCAGGCAAAGTCTCTGACCTACGCAGCCTCTTATGCACGTAGTGTCCAAATTTATCGACATTCATTTTGAATGAAGTAAGTTCGACGGTGGTTGTCGTAATAATAAATAAAATTATCTTTTGCTAAGTATTTATTATCGTGTTATTATTCCACATTCCCTCAGCTCTTCAATTATTGAGATGATTTCATTATCCACTCCAGTGTTACCAGCATCACGAGAAGCAATGAGTAATTTTAGTCTTTCTACTAACTCATTCGGGTCATCCCAGTAAATAAAATCAACGTTTTTTTTAACTTTTTTAAATATAGGTATCCCGCCTCCCTTTGTTACATTTTCATGACTTTTTTGGTTAAATAGAGGTTTTATTACATGCATATATTTGTTTCCTCGATTTGCGTTTATAGGTTGTTGGGGATCGTATTTGCGGTGATGGGCATTAGTATCTAGCAATATTAATTTATAATTCTGTTTATCATTCTTGGAAACGATGCTCAAATCTGGAGATGGTTTAAACAACAACTCAATGAGGCCGCTGGTTTTGTTGTAAGTTTTTCCTGAAATACTCAATTTGTCGCCGGACATGAAGAGTGGTTTTGAGCCTATCATTAATTTTCCATTTTCAGTTCTTACTCCATAAGGAACATCTTTGAATACTTCAGATGACATCGACCAAGAAGATACAGATTTCTCGTTTGGAGTAGATACCGAATCAAGATCAGCTTCAAAAAATTGATCACTTACATTGTATTCCGTATCATTTGAATGTGAACTGTTATCATCCTTGTTCTCTCCAGTTGACAATTCACTTACTTCAGAAAATTTCCTCTTTTTTGTTGTATTTGACTCATTTAAAAAACTACTAGGAGAGTTTTTTGGTTTTGTATCATTGGAACTGTTCGAGTTTTCTTTGAACTCTAAGTTGTTATTGACAGCGCTATTGCTGTGCGCAGCTAATATATTAAGGGGTTCCGTTATCTGTTTCAGAATATTTCCTAGCACCATTTCACTTTCTAGTTTATTGTTTTTCATTAATTTAATCTTCTTTGTTACAGCTTTTGCAGCTTTAACTATCTGTTGTTTCATTGCTTTTTCGTCACTCATCTTCGGTTGAATGCACAACTTCTTGGGAGGACGACAAAAGTGATAATGATAATTTGTCAAAAAAACTTTTAAATAAATAGGTTAAAGCGTTCTTTATATTTCATTCATCGAAACTAATAAATGTGTCAAATTTATTTCTGTAGCACCCATTATTTTTTTGGCAATCTTTATTTATAACCAAAAAACTGTAAGGATCACTCCAAATTTTCGAACACATTTCACGAAACTGTTTCCATGTCATGTCTGTGTTGACGTGTTCATCGTAGACATGACGCAAGTTAATATCATCTTGTTTAAAAAGAACAATGAGATTGGTATTATCGCGAATAAGCTGTTTTGGTACTTTACTATAGGTTTGATTGATATAAAAGCAATCTATGTAACGGTGCCTACCCATTGCAAAATAGTCGCGAATATTATTCTGATTTTCACATGCAACATCATCAAATATTATCACGGAATTCGGAGACGCTTCGTTTGAACTTAAAACTTCTTCATTATTGTGATATTTATGGTAGGACACCTCAGGACATTGTTCTAATACCTTTTCTAAAAATAAATACTTAGGCTGGTAAAGAGTTTTTGAATACACGTAAACATTATGGAAAGTGAGCCCATTCGGATGAAGAAGAAGACCAATCACCAAATTAGTTTTTCCACAGTTGGACGGTCCGCACACTAAACAACGAATTGAATTAGGTAAGAGCTTTCCATGACGAGATCCTTTTTCGGAAGAACTAACGCAGATTTTATCGAGTTGTAGTGAAGTCGTCTGCTTTAGAAATTTCATTTTTTAACAACTTCAGGTGTTTAGCCGGGTACGCCGCTGTTTCTGTAATGCCATTAAAGTGTTACGATCTTGATATTTATTATACCCAAAACGTCGTAGAATAGATCAAATTTCGAAAAATGCATTTCGTTGGACGTGGAACCTGAACATTTCTTTCAATACAATATCAGTTTTTCCAAAGAGTATGGCTTTGTCCCTCCTCTTTTATCCAACCTAAAACTCACGATATCGAATCAATTCGTTATTTTCCTGTATAGTAATGGGCATTCTAGGACACTTTGGAAGAGGAGGGGCGAAGCCACTCTCTCTGGAAAAGTGTCCTAGAATGCCCATTACTATACTACTATTATTGCATATCTGTACGACAGTTTGCAATATCTTTAAAAAAAAGTCATAGGCATGTCTAAGAAGGAAAAAATTTAAAATAAAACGAGGTCTTGTAAGTAATATAACATTTTTTATTTAAATACCCTCTTGAAATATATTATCTAAGAAAGAAGCTGGGGCATTTATATCATTAAATCGTCCCCAGCTCAAGTACCACACTACTGTCATCACGTGAGTGCAACATCCTACTGTTCTTTTGCCTACAATGCAATTGCAGCAATAGCCCACCAAAGAGCTCAATGTGTTTGCTGTGTCAGTATCTGGGTTTACCAAAATGTAAACAAAGTATGTGCGTCCACTGACATGCCTTGACTTTATGCGTGCTCTCACCAAATAAGCTAACCAAATAAGTTAAAATGACCTCTCATTATTAGTTATTTAAGCTAATAATGAGAGGTCATTTTAACAATAAACTACACTAATTAATAGTATAAAATCCACTGGAATCAATTTGCAAAAATAAAAGCGTAATAAAACCGGTCGTTTGAATTCCCGTCAAAAACTCCCCGTTTGCAGTTTGCACTTTCGCATTTTAGGTATGTACACGATTTGCGATTTTTGCAATAATGTAATCTAATCTGTGTTTGTAATCTGTATTGACTGACTGAAGTTTTTTAGTTATACAATCAATACAGATATTTTTTAATTATTACTTTTAAACCCCTGATTCTTTTAATTTATCAAATGGAACTATGAAATCATTATTCAAAAGAAACATTTTGAGGTATAAATGCTTAAAGCGCAACATAGACTGTTTTTGATCATTCTCCTTTATAATATTCACTGATTTCTTGTATTTTTGTGAATAAGTGTGTGACTAATTCGACCTTCCAAAGTTCGTTTCACACGCGAATGGCCAATATATTGACATTTCGGTATTCCGCAAAAAAAAATAACAAATATATATGGAAAGGCCTCCCCCAATTCAGTCCAGAGTTTTCGGTCCTGGGTCACCTCAGACGCATTTAGAAGAATACATTTAAGAAGTTTTGCAAGACGGCCTTAGAATGGACTTCAAAATGGAGACACAGGGTCTCTTAATGTGAATAGTCCCTAAAAAAGAGAAGAAGGTATGTCGATTGGGGCACAAAATAACCGCGCAATCTGATGATTGACTGACATTGATCATTTTCTACTTTCAATCCTTCCCACCCAAAGGTTGTCCGGAAGGCATCCCTCGAAGCGGTAAGACCACCATTTGCATACTATAATGGCAGATCTAAGAAAATGATGTATCGTAAAATACTATCAGTGACCAATAAAGTGTTCTTATATTATATCTATCATGTCCTACCCTAAAATTTACTTTGTCTAAAATGCTATTTCAGGTCACGTTGGAACTAATACTAGGTATTTGGAATCTAAGTGGATCAGCCTCAAAGAGATTAGTGTCGACATCAACGTGGCTTATAGAGTTAGAGATCAAAGCAATACCTTTGTACCAAAAGATGTGCTTCTTACCTCAGGTAGTGATTTTGACAATTCACTACATAGAGAACTTACTGTAAAATAGCATTTGATGATAATGCTATTGCCAAGATATTACGCGTCTCATACCTGTCTTCAATACCTGCTCTACCGAGTGTATGGGAAACAACTATTTTTTCATAATTTAAGAGCTGTAAGCTGACACCGGTCTCACATTTGAGAGGTCGTGCGTACAAACCCCGGGCATGTACCAATGACTTTATTTCTAAGTTATGTACATTTGTGAATTTGAGGTGACAATACCTAATTAATAGCTTACGGCGAAGGAAAACATCGTGAGGAAACCTGAGTGTCTAAGGTGTTCACATATATGATATTGCCAATTCACCGTGGGTACGCGTAGAAAATAAGCCCATACTCTCTCTCTCTGTGGTGGGATGTATATAAAAAAAATAACAAAGAAATAGTCCCCTTCAGTTTCTTAAGACTTTTTTCTATAGCAAATTTTTGTAAGAAAAACACAGTATGTGCAAATGAGTTCTAATTCTCTCCATCTGTTACAAATGACCGAGCTCAGACAATGCTGGTATTAGGCAATTTGTACCAACAGACTTACTGCACTAGATTTAGTTCATTACTTCCGCCGTAATCAAAGTTTCTATCTCTACAGAATAGTATCATTTGAAGAGTACCCATTAAACGAAGTAAATTTTTAGTTTGCCAACTTAAAACCCATTGACTTGTGACTCAATCCGAAAGTTAAGGAATTTCGTACAAAATTAGTTGCGCAAATATACTTCGTAATCAAAACTTATCGCGAACTTGGAAGAGTTTCTTTAAGAATATTACAGTTAACGACGTTCGTAATCAAAAGCATGTTGGAGCCTCCGAAAGCCTTTAGATACACATCTCGCTAAAACAATTTTTTCTTTTGCACGCAAGCGAAAGTAAATTTATTACCAAATCACACAATATCATAAACAAACAAAGTGACTAAGGGGTGATAAAGGGTGATCTCTCAATCGTCAGACAGGCACCAACAAGTTCAGTACGACGTTACCCATTGAATAAACCATCCGACTGTTCCGTACCTGATGACTTAAATATCTGCTCAAAGGTACGTTAGATACAGAACTATGTAGCTAAGCAATTAAATATGTAAGATTTTGGCAAATATAGCCATCCGAAGAACTCCATCCCAGTTTTATCATCATAAGCAGCCTATATACGTCCCACTGTAGAGCACAGGCATTCTCTCTGAAGCGGGCTTAATCACCACGCGTGCCCACCCAGTTTTATAAATTAAAAAAATGTATACCTTGTATTCGATATTAGAGCGGTAGAAGCGAGAGACCTAGGTTTGATTCCCAGTGCGGGCATGTACCTATGACTTTGTTTTCTAAGTTATGTACATTTGTGAAGTTATAGTAGCAATACCAGTCGCTAACCGTGAAGGAAAACATCGTGAGAAAACCGCTCATCGTGAAGTTTCCACCTGAGTGTCTGAGCTATTCACATACCACAGCGCTTGAAATCGCCAATGCGCGGTGGGCACGCGTGCTGATTGAGCTCATACTCTCTCCCTAAGAGAAGGCCTGTGCCCTACAGTGGGACTTATATATGTTATAGGCAATGTGTATAATGCAGGCATTCTATACATTTCCTAGGTATTGTATAGAATGCCGGGGTCGTCCAGGCAATGTGTGAAATGATATTGAATGTTCAAACTATTTTACACTTTACCTAGGAAATGTATGGAATACCTAGGCATTGTATAGAATGCCGGTTGACGTGTTTTTTTGCGTAGACAGCGTTTCTCACATAGCAGTTCCCTTCGGATAAACATTTACAACGTATAGTCAAGTGCACGTAGAGCTTTACATTTTAACATTTCCACCTCTCTTATCTTCTGCGATATTAGGACAAAATCGAATGGCAAGTGCACTTGACCGTACCAATAAATTGCTACAGAAAGTCGTCCTGTTCATTTCTTACCAATTGATTAAGGAAATTTGATCATGATACAAAAAATTCAAATTCATCAATAAACACTCGATTCTTTGTAGAAGCCGATTCTCTGTTAGTACGCAATTCTAAGTAAAACCTTTCTTTCATTAGTAAGTAACGCTGATCAGTAGCCATTTTCCATTCAATAATCACACAAACAATGAATGATCACACTCTCAGTTTAGAACCAATGCATAAACTAAAAAAATACGTCTGCATAAAACAAAGGAGTGCTGCGTACTACACGCGTACTAACACAACGAACGAGTTGCAACTTGTTTACGGGGTAGTCCCGCACGCCGCGCACTCGCCTCCTTCCCGTGGTCGTTCATTATTAGTATACACATTGCCTGATGCGCTTCGGGCATTTTATACAATACCTAGGCAATGTATGAAATTAATCGTATTATACACATTGCCTTAACGTTTTAGGCAATGTATACAATGCCGGATTATACACATTGCCTATAACATATATACTTTATACAAACAACCGCGATTAGATCCGCTAAATTCATCTTATCGCAAATAATTATTTGGGAACATTTTGAACATGTTTGTCTGTTTATAAAGTAATATTGCATAAACAGCTGAAATAATTTAGATAAAATTTTGCACACAGATATACCACGTTCCGAATCTGTTCAGAACATGGTATTTCTGTCGTATATCTGTTCCGGCACAATTATTATTGTATCTTACATTTGTGCCTAGGCGAACAGGCCGTGGATCAGCTAGTACGTTCAAAAAATTCGTGAATCCGGAGTTAGTTAAACTAAAACTAGTGTGTTATTAACATATACCAATACTTAACACATACCAATACAAATTATACGGGCCGTATGTAAGGCAGCGGCTTAGATTGTACATTGACATTCAGCTAACAGAATGTAAATTGTTTACGTTAATTTTTTTTTTTTTTTATTTGTTATCTTCTTGCGACCCTCGTCTATTTTTTCCTTTCTATAAGTACCACCTTTGTTTCCACCTTTGTTTCAACCTCCGGGCAATTTGCATGAGCTTGAGAGATTGAAGTTGGCAAAGCGAAAGTCACGACGCTTCCTCAGCCACCTGTCACGGTAACTTAGCGTTAACGGCGCTGGACTTGTCTGTCCTTGTTTGAGACATGGCGTGCGATATTTACAGTAGAAACACATCAACCAAGCCCATATTAGATTGTGCTGAGCAATAAAATTTGCATGTGATAGTTTCCCATTGAGAAAGAAAAAAAAATGAAATAAAAAAATACTACCACCCGACTACTGAAAAGCAGTCGGAACCAGCCTAGATACCTCACAATGAGGTACAATGTTGAATTTGGATCCCAATTGCTTAGTAGTTAATGTTCTGCAGTATGTAGGGTTATTGGTTATTTTTTATCTCAGTTTTTTATGTTTTTCTTTTGAGTGTTTTTTTTTTGTTGGGTATTATGCAAGCGACCTTTGCTGCGTTTCCAAGTTGATGGTCCCCACTCGAGAACTAAAGAGAAGAAGCCATGTTTATTCCGCACTTCGTAAACGCATTCTATCATAGCTATAAAGTTCTCTCCTCCTTCTCATCTCGACAGTGTATGTATTTTCCACATGTTTTCAAGCTCTGCCGTATCAGGTTGTAAGTTTGGACCACAAGTTTCTTTGTCTGAATGCATTTCCCAAGTCCAAATAAGCTACGAAACGCGTCCGTGCTGAATGAATGTAGACAATGCTTTTACCCTAGCCCATTGTACCCACAATATGAAAAGCAGAAACGGGTAAGGTTTGTTTCAATGCGAAGAAATTACGAGGCAAGCTATGTAGACAGTAAGACAGGAGGTTGTGTTCTGCTCCTGACTGAAAAACCAACACGTTAGTACCGTAAGCATAGATCTTATCATTACCTAATCTCACGCCTATATACCAGAGGGGTAGGCAGAGACCAGGGTCTTAACAGAGGCTTAACATCCAGGATATGATCTATGGTTTGGTTATGCTTAATCAAAGAGTTTTTTTTTATGTCACAGACACACCCCCGGTTTCTTCTACATTAACAAGCTGTTAATCTACTGTTAACAGCTGTAAGTGGGTTTTTTTTTGTATGCACTTTGGTCAATTGACAGCTGTTTATAGTGCGTGTTAGTGTACGAGAAACTGGGGGAAAGAAATACATGGGATTAGTGGGACGAGATGTACTTAATTTTTTTTTATTATCTTGTTTCATCTTGTCTGATTTCGTATTAGCAGTTTCGACGCCATGGTTTGTTTACCCCAACTAAACATTCAATTGAAACAGACTTCACCTGAAAGGATACGGTAAAATATCTTGTTAACTTCAATAAGGGGTGGTTTCGTGAAATGTGAAAACTTGAAATGGACGCGGAATGTTTTTTGGGGGAAAGCGTGCTTAAGAACTATTTGTGTTAACAATATGGGCTCGTTTTGCTTTTTCTAAGTATAAATCTGTGGATATTAAATAGTCGTTTTTGTAGAGAGTAAAAATATTTTTGTAAATAATATTTAAGAGAGCTTGTAGTGCAAAAGCATGCAGTAAACGCTTTTTAATATTATTTACAAAATTATTTTTTGCTCGCATATTCTATTGCAATAAATATGCTTCTCACTAGTGACACTAGAAATCAAAATGTGGGACATTTGAAAGTTATTAGATTTGATTAGATTAAAACTCGCCCCACTGTACGCCATATAAATAAAATTATATGAAAATTCTCAAATATCTAAACTACATAGTGTACAACTGGCGAACTTATAGACAGATAGAGATAGAGAACACTTATTTTATATTCATGTAATGAGCTTAGTATTTAATCCGAATTTTTGGGTCGTTTGAAAGCCGCGGCTATGTAATCAGTAATTAATAAATGGCATCTATTTAGACTATTAATTAAGTTTAGACGGAAATTTAAAAAAATGGTTAAGAAATCTCGTTTAAGAAAAAACGCTATCAATTAGTACCGCTTTAATTAAGCCTTAAATAACAATTGGACGGCGCCGACACAACAATGACCCGTGGACCCGCGGTTCGCACGCACCGCTCTGTATGGCTACTAATGGTTCTAATAGATTCCAGTTTGAGTTACAATATTTATGAAAAGTTTAAAAAAAAAATTGCATATTCGATAGCTTTTGTCAGGCACGTTAATTTTGCTGTGTCTTTCAAACTACCCAAAGTTATGAATTGGTCTGAGACTGTCTAGAACACAATTTGACTTCATTTGATTTTTGCCTAGAGGTTAAAGTGACTACTGCATAATGGGTCGAGCACTCATATCTACTAAAACACAAATTGACTGGTACCGGAAAAAACTATAACACATTTTGCCTGCTGTATTTTGTTTTTCAATGTACTGGCGAGGTCAAAATAAAAATACGTAAATTATGTAATCATAAATTATAGATATATTATGTTAATTCATAAGGGTAGCAAATGAAAATAAAAAGAAAAGTCACTCCGTCACTGAACACAAAGAGGATTAACAAGAGTTTTGCTATAACGGACTATTGTACTTATCTGTGAAGTGATATTGTTTATCTTTATTAGCTCATCACATCACCTCAAATGTATGTTACAAGTAGTACTTAACTTAAACAGACAGGTAAACATTAAAACATGGGAAATAAATTTTCTTCCTGGATGTCCGGATAATTTGGGCTCATGTCACTATGCTATATCTAGGAAAAATATGCACTAGTCAAATATGCACTAGTGTGCTGGCACATTTTGACAATTTTAATTGTAAAAAATAATTGCAAGCTAAGGCTTTGCTAGATGATAAAAATATTTTGTTTGAGAATTTCTTTCTTTTCATGACATGTATGATTTTTGTAATCCTGTTATTTTTAAGCTACCATCTTTCCTTGCTAAGAATGAACAATTTTGTCAGTGACATTTATTTATTGCTCTGGATATAAAATTATAAGATCTGATAATAAAAATAAAAATGAAGCTAACAAAACATGTAAACGTCATAAAACTCAATATTAAATAATAGGTTTCTTAGAATTTTCAGCCAAGCCAGCCAGAACCTAGGGGCAAGAACCTAGGACTAGAAAAAAAAAACCGGCCAAGTGCGTGTCGGGTCACGCGCAGTGTAGGGTTCCGTAGAAAGAGGGTTTTTTATCTGCTTTACAGAACTAACCACTTGATCGAAGTCATTTTCAATTAATTTTGTGAAATTTTACTTTTACAACACAAATAAAATACAAATATGTTTATTTTCTCTATCCGCAAATCTAGTGCAATTTATATAGATACAAACGGTAGATCTTTACGATAGTAGAATTTGTGGAAAGACTGGAGCCTAAACTAGATCAGAGATCTGTATTTTAGGTTTCGAGGCCTCCCAGCTCAAAATATTTAATAAATAAATATTGTCCTATTTGCAAGCCAGGAAAGAGAAACTAACGAAGTAAACAAAATGATCTAAAACTTTTATAAGTTGGTCGCCTATTACTCGTTAACCAGTAAAGTCTACTTAGCCGTGATACTTTTCCTTTTAAGTTCATTATATTTGCTACTACCTTGATTTTTTTCACACTTCTACGTTTAGCCAGGAGAGGGGGGGAGACGCCCTGCTCGGACAAAAATTTGCGCTTTAAAGCTTAATATTTCGCAAATGGAACTCGAAATCAAAAATAGCCTTCTTACACCTACAACATTTTTCAACCACCAATCCAACGATGATGGGGTAAACGAGTAAAAAATCATCCCCGCTTTTCATGTTAGGGGAGGTACAGTAAAAAAAAATTTATACCAAATGACAGCTTTCTAGGACTACAAGTCTTTGCGCTAGGCCGCGGGCGGACAGACAGATAGACAGACATACTGACTGACGAATATGGCGAAACTATAAAGGTTCCTAGTCGGACTATGGGACCCTAAAAATATGCCTCACATGTTCTGTTGGTTTTCGTACATTTTGTTTGTTTAACTACTTTTTACTCTGCGTTTCTTTGACTATTTTTCTTTCTTTCTTTCATTGGCAATAACGTTACCTACTCCTCGATTCCTCAGTTCAAGGTCGTATGTTCCAAAAATAGGTGTTACCATTATTGAAATTTTTAGGGTTCCGTAGTCAACAAGGAACCCTTGTAGTTTCGCCATGTCCGTCCGTCTGTCTGTCTGTCTGTTTGTCTGTCTGTCCGTCCGCGGCCTAGCTCGGAGACGATTAGTTCAAGAAAGCTAAAATTTGGCATAGACATACATATTAATCACGCCGACAAAACGGTAGAATAAAATCTTTAAAAAGATCCCCCCTTCATCTAAATTAGGCATCTAAATTAGAAATATTAACCTTTAAAGTACAAACTCAAGGTAGTAGCATATATGATGTACTCAAAAGGTAACTATCATGGTTAAGTAAGCTTTACAAGTTAACGAGTAATAGGCGGCCAACTTATAAAAGGAAAACTTCGTACAAAATCCATTGAAAATTACGCAAATGAAGTTGTTAGTTCTGTAAAGCAGATAAAGCCCCTCTTTCTACCGAACCCCACACTGCGCGTTGCCCGATACGCACTTGGCTGGTTTTTTATGTTCAATTCTTACAAAAACGTATTATAAAATATATGTTTTTATTTTCACTGGTGGCGCTAGTAAACGTCATGACTGGCCTTACCTTTCATTACGTCCTTTATATGGAGTATAAAAAGGTAATAAAACTTGAAATTAAAACAGTTCCTTTTGGCTATCAAAAAATCGATCTCGAATAAAACGAGGGTTCACTAATTAAATTGCTCATAATGTGAAAAATTAAAAAGTCAAACTCGGCATTTTCGCAACGGATGTAAACCCGGGAAAGTAATTAGATTTTTTCTCTCCTTTTATACTTTCACTGGGTGATCGTTGCTCCGTAAATCCTGCAGGATATTTTTTTGCTGAGCTCGTCATTTTGGACTAAATCGAGAATATTTTGTAATAAGTAAGCCCGAAGCTTTGCTTGTGGGTTTCCGTTAAAACTTACAGCGTTAGCAGCCTATCTGGAAATACTCATAACACAAAACTTGACAACCCTTTCTTCAGTTTCGATTACAGAATCACTTTCAATAAGCATAAAGAAAAACTCTCGACAATAACTCTCTATACGAAAAAAAAAAACAAAATGGTCAATGAGGATCATTCACGTTTTGAACCAAGTAGACATCATAAGCAGCCTATATACGTCCCACTGTAGGGCACAGGCCTTCTTTCAGAGAGAGAGTATGGGCTTAATCACCATGCGTGCCCACGGATTGGCGATTTCAAGCGCTGAGGCATGTGAATAGCTCAGACACCCAGGTTTCCTCACTATGTTTTCATTCACCGTTAGCGAGTGGTATTGCTACTATAACTTCACAAATGTACGTACATAACTTAGAATCGAACCTGGGTCCCCCGCTTCCGAGTCCAATGTTTTACCCGCTACCACAGCACAGACATCAAATATAATATATTCTGTACAAAAAACATTTGATATCGAATAAAAAATGACGAAGATACAGCAGCTATTTATAGCACAGGTTCGAAAAACGGGCGCGAGCGCGAGCGCCATACACTTGACACGTCATATCCCCAGTTTCTCGTACACTAACACGCTGGTAATCTACTGTTAACAGCTGTCAACTGACCAAAGCGCATACAAAAAAAACCACTGACAGCTGTTAACAGTAGATTAACAGCTTGTTAGTGTACGAGAAACCGGGGGTTAGGTTCCGATGAACCACGCGCTTGGTTGTCGCGTATATAACATCTCGGTCTGTCTCAGTCAATTGATATGTGCGCTTGTCGTTTTTAACGTTATGTAGGTGATAGTGTCGCGATACAAATATTGTAAGGTGCCAAAATGCTAGAATGCGACTGTAACTGCGCCAGAAAAAAATATTTTTTTCGGATCAAGCACGACAAAAAAGTTGGAAAGAAAATGTTGAACGTTGTGTGTTCGGCGACTCGATTTTGCTGCTTAAACCGAAATTATTATACTATTATTACAAATACTAGACGAGAACGACCGAGTGCCAAAATATATGTTCGAGTAAGGGGCTCCACAGAGTAATACGTCGACGACCTCGTAGCGCAGCGGTAGTTTATCTGCATACCATGCGAGAGGTCCTGGGTTCGAATTCCGGCTGGGGACAAAAAAAAACCCAAGACCTGCTTGGATGTTTACATGTTTGTGATGTCGTTGTGTCTGGTTCCCACGACACAGGGTATCCTAGTGTGGGGCCAGAAGCAAGCAGTGCCTGTATGTAAATGTTTGTTTGTTTGATACTAGTGACACCAAGGGAAACATAGTTATTTGTTATACAAGAGTGCAAAATTGCTTTTTAACCGCGTGCTCAATTTTGATGACAGAGCAAGCGAAGGATTCTAAAAAAAATTTATCCTGAGCGTTAGCGAGGGAATCAAAAGAGCACGAGGTGAAAAATCTTTGCACTCGAGTGCAACACGTAACTTTTCATCCCACCTCAGCGAGGAAATGACTAAATGCAACAAAACACAAAGGAGGTTCCGAGTCTGAGTTTATAACAAATTATTAAAAAAAGTAGTATAATAAATTCGCCACCATGGAGGTAGAAGTAAATAGGATTTGAATTTATTTGAATTTACAAACTTAGTGCACTCGATGTTCTAAATTCAATTTACTTTATCCTCTAGCGGATAAAAACAGCTTTTGCACTCAGATATCGAAGAGCAAAAATACTCTTTCCGATATGGGGGGATGAAAAACATATTTTGGTCCAAAAAGTCTATGCAAATTCTCTCAATCATGTTAATAGTGACTTTTAGGACCCATGGCCGTGAACCTAAGGCCGTTTATACCGTTTATGACAAAAACGACCGTTTCCTATAATTCCATGATCCTATGTTCTGACATTGTACTGACGCTTTTTGCAAATTCTATCTGTAAAAAAAAGATAGGATTTTTTCTCTTGGTGGCGCTGGTGTTACTCTATGGAGCTCCTTACTCGAACATTATATTTTTAATTTTAATTAATTTCTCGAAAATCGGACTTTTTTCTTCTCGTGAAAAAGAAAAATTATTCCTTGGTGAAAATTTGGCAAGTTAGTTTGCAAATTGATTTGTGTTCCTGAAGTACCTACATAAAAAGTACCTGCCGTACATATTTTTGCCTGCTGTTTGCGCGTAAACAGAAACTTCGAGCCATTCCCAGAATTCCAGTAATTTATTTTTTCAGGTTTTATTTTTATTCTCGTGGATCTTACCGTAACAGGACGCGATTCATTCATTTTAGTGTAAATCTCACCCAAATACACACCCGGGATTTTTTGACCGGGAGGTTCCCGGGATATGTGTTTATGATGATGAAAATTGGTACTAGGTAACCATTTTTGTATTAAAACACAGGATTTGAACTTGTAACAAAATACAATAATCGTAAAGGTAACTTACCGAGTCGTGGGATATTGTGGTCTAAATTCAAATGTGGACCAAACCTACAGAAAATACGAAATTGCTTGTGTTTGGAAAAAAACATCACGATAGTAAAAATAAACCGGCCAAGTACGAGTCGTACTCGCGCATGAAGGGTTCCGTACCATTATTATACAACATTAGACAAAAATCGAGACAAGATAGATTAGGTAGATTGAGAACAGCGCCATCTATAGAAACTAACAAGAAGCGTTTAACATTGACATTTAACGACATGACATCGGTGCTGTGAAGGTTACATAGATGGCCGCTAGACGGCGAGCGCTGTCTTTAGACTAAATATTTAAGGGGGGCTCCCATTTGTTGTATGGGAGCCCCCCTTAAATATTTATTTTATTCTATTTTTAGTATTTGTTGTTATAGTGGCAACAGAAATACATCATCTGTGAAAATTTCAACTGTCTAGCTATCACGGTTCATGAGATACAGCCCGGTGACAGACAGCCAGACACAGACGGACAGTGGAGTCTCAGTAATAGGGCAATAAACATTTCTGTTTACGTTAACATAATCGACTAGTAAATGATTATCATACTTTATATTATGCTAATCTATTTTTTACCCCGGTATCTGCTTGCCCTTTCGGGGTACAGGAGTAAGTTCATGTTTGTATCTTATATTATTCTTTTTAGTATATCATGCGGGAGTAGCGCAGCGGTAGAACGCTGGCCTCAAATTCGGGACGTCGTGGGTTCGAATTCCGGCACGTACTAATGACTTTGTTTTCTAAGTTAAGTACATTTGTAAAGTTGTAGTAGCAATACCACTCCCTAACAGTAAATGAAAACATTGTAAGGAAACTTGTGTTAACATAACTCAGAGCTTGAAGTTGCCAATCCGCTGTAGGAACGCGTAGTAATTAAGCCCATACTCTCTCTCTCTCTCTCTCTCTCTCTCTCTCTCTCTCTCTCTTAGAGAAGGCTTGTGCTCTGCAGTGAGACGTATATATGCTACTTAAAAAAAGAAATAATAACTTCCACACAACGCAATGGCTTGTCCTGGTCGCAAACTAGAATACCCTGTGATATGGTAACCAGACAAAAACATCAAAAAATAGTCATCACAATAGGCTGTATAAAAATGTTGGTAGGTATGTTAAAGATGTTCTGCAGTAGCGCCACTAAATGTACAGCAACTGAACTACATGATGTTGCTGCTGTTGAAGTTTACTGAACATTAAACATTGACAGACTATGTTATAGTAACTAAATTGTTACCGTAAGGGTGAAAGTAACTTATTCAGTCCAGAGACGGGGTTTAGCTTTTAACTATCGAATAGTTCGGGGGACTAAATAAGTCTTTAACCCGAGATAAAAATTGTTCTTTTCATTACAAATACAAGGAAAGGAAAAATAAAAGCATGAAAAAATAAATGAAGTATCGGTTTGCCGCTTTCCCGCCTATTTTTTTTGTGGCCGGCCAGCTATTTACTGATTAGTTTTTCATTTTCATCATTGAAAAAATATTTTTCCCAAATCTAAGTTATTTTAAAGAAATAGTTGAAAGTAAATTATAATAAAGGCATTTAAAAAAATATATTCCTTACATAGATTATTTCTCCTTCGGAAATCTTTCCAATATATGTTTGTCTGGAAGAAATTGCTATCAGCAATAAGGCCGTCAATCTTCTTTTGTAACTATTGTGTCTGTAATTGTTTTCTGGTGAGTACAATAAAGAATATTCTTATCTTATCTTTCATTTATACTTTACTTTATGTTATTTCAATTATACATTGAGTGACTTTATAGGAAGTTCAAACGTGGTTAGACAGAAATGTGAAAATAGAATTAGTTTTTTTTTCTAATTTGACAGCTGTCAGTTGAAAATGATTCTCCCTACGGCTGGAAAGTATTACTTTCAACCCGCTCCTCGGGCAACTTTAGACCTACTTTCCGAGTGTGAGTAATGAAAAATAACTTAGTAATAATAAATAACTTCCACACAACACAATGCCTGTGGTGCTGGATTAAGAATAGCGTCACTCCATTTCCTCCCGTGGATGTCGTAGAAGGCGACTAAGGAAATCAATTACGAGGAGACGGTCAGCACCGCAGCAGCGTCTTCCTGAGATTCCAACCGCATACTGCGATCGCCAACCCACCTGCCACGCGTGGTGAGTATGGCAAAACCCTTTATGGTTAGGGAAAACCATGAGGGAGGCCTATGTCCTCCAGTGGACGTAAAAATGGCTGACGATGTTGATGATGATGACACAACACAATGTGCAACATAACACTGTTAATAAATAAAAGGGACTGGACAACTTTAAATATTATACAATATTAAATAATTATAAATAACTTCCACTCGCTAACGGTGAACGAGAACCTCGTGACGAAACCAGAGTTTCAGAGGTGAAGAATCGTTAGCACTTGGAATTGCTGATCCGCGGTGGGCACGCTTGGTAACTAAGCCCATACTATCTCTTTGAGATAAGGCCTGTGCCCTGCAGTGGGACGTATATAGGCCACTTAAGAAAAAATAATAACTTTCACATAACGCAATCACTTGTCCTGGTCCCAAACTAGAATACCCTGAAACCAGACAAAAAATCACAAATATGGAAATAAACCCAGAATGAGGCCATTTATCCAAATCAAGCACGGCGGCCTCCAGTGTGTATCAAACCTATGACCTCTGGTTTAGCAGTGTTATGTTTTGTTATGTTATTACTTACGGAAGGCCCCTTACAAAAACACGATTTCTCTAAAGCACTCCTGAGAGGTAGTTTATTTAATGTGTGGTTACGTATTCTCCTTGTAAAATCTCCAACACAGACTATTTTAATCGGTGTTTGTCGAGTCTTTTAAGGAATCGTGTTTTTACAAATAATACTGTTAACGTTTAAACCTATTTGTGAACGAAATATTTTTTTCTTTCCCGTAGTAGCTTAAAAGAATTTGAAATCCATTATTAACCTTAACTGTTACATGCTGACCTCCAACCTCTATTTCACAATAAATACCATTTTAAGCCCTTATTACTTTCTTTCTTATAGTGAAGCTCATAAATACTATACAATTTGATCTTAATCAATGTCATAAATAGAACTTTAACTTCATGGATGTTCATTATCGAGAAATTTAATTGAATGCCCACTGCTGCACACACATAATTAACTTTAAAAACAAAACAAGGAAAGTACTAAACTAAACAACTTAAAAATGCTGAAAATAAAAAATAGCACGACGTAAAAATTCATCATTTAAAAATTACCCCAATTAAACAACTGAAAGGATTGTAAATGGCCTACTCGACACATTTTGTATAGAGCCCGTCATTACTCACCTTCACTCTATGACGGGGCATAAGTAGGTTACCGCTTGCACACTGAACACTGTCCCTAATGTCACCATTAATTTAATAAAACACACAACAATCACACTTATTACGAATACCATAAGATACAAGCAATGAATGACAAAAAAATATTTTACACCAGAACAGTTTCGATTCTCCAAAGTTATCGAAGTGAGCTACGCTCGTAGCGGCGTAGCGGGCCTACGGCGTAGCTCGTAGGCGACCACGCGTTCGTAGCACTCGCGCGCGACTGAGTGTAGGTAGTTACACTTTTCCATTAGAAGGCATTTTACTAGGCTTTTTTACATATTTACTAGGCTTTTTGAGCCGTGACTTTCAGAAAGGAAATGTCACTTGAAAATGGTGGAAACCGGAGTGGAACTTATTTATAAATCGTGTATATCTAGTTGTGCTCGCAATACGAGTCGGGAGCCGATTTTTTTTTTTTCAAGTAGATCGGCATACAAAAAAAAAAAACATTCAGAAAGTTGCATGCATGTTTTATCACAAAAAAAAATTTAAAGGCCAATACAGTACTTATTTGGAACCTAATTTAAAGGATATCTTTAGTTATTAACTGTTTACAAGCAACACGCTGACAAGATTAGTTTTACACATGCGATAAAGAACATTTAGTTCGTTACAATGACTATTAATTTTAATTATTATTAATTTTATGACTTATCAGACCGTTATTTACCTTCCGATCAATATAGAGCTGGATACCTTACCTAAGTAAGTGACCGATGGCGGGTAGCTAAATAAAGAATGCTTTCTGTCCAGTCGATATTTTTGCATGCTACACCCACTTGAGAATGCTTCTACAATTACTATAATTTTATAACAGGAACTTTGGCGTAGTTTTCCGTAAAACCAAGCAAAATAAAACTAAAGGAAGGAAAGTAGCTATTGAGTTAAGCCTGCATGAATGCACTGGTTTAAACATGCCACTTGGTATGCATGTAGGATTTTTTGCGGACCTGAACAAGCATTCAGCCTCGGATTTGTAAGTGCGCTAGGTTACGAAACTAAACGAATAATGGGATTTTTTTCTTAAGATTGTATTTGTCGCAAGGCGGCTGGCAAAAACTGGATGAGAGTAGTCGAGGACCGCGCTCAGTGGCGTGCAATAGGAGGGGCCTATGTCCAGCAGTGGACAAGCGTAGGCCGATCATGATGATGACGATGGTTGTATTGGAGTGATGTTGTTTATATACCATAGAGGATATAGAAAATGTCTGAAAAAAATTAAAACATAAAAGAATTTTCTTTTCGGGATTTTGCGGGGGTCAATGATGCGAAACATCAAGTCGCTTTAAAAGGTTAAAAATAAATTCTGAACTTTTTCTTATACGTGTATCTCGTTCAGTAAGTCATAAAAATTATATGTTAACATAACTTAAATACTGATAAATGCTACAACATGATGACTGATGTATTAGAGAAGAGCAAGATAAAAAGTACCCTTAACCAGTGCGCGTGCATACAATATTTAATTAAGGTTGACGAAGCGAAAGAGGTTTATCATATGTGGCATATCATTATAGTGGCAAGTGGTACTACTAGCGCTTGAAATTTCCAATCCACTGTGGGCACGCGTGGTAAATAAGCCCATACTCTCTCTTTGAGAGAAGGCCTATCTATGCCTTGCAGTGGCACGTAAAGAGGATACATAAAAAATCGGGTTTTCGGCGTCAAAAAAATACGAAAAATAAAGTTACTCTAATAACAAAACCTCATTAGATTTAATTTTCTTATTGAATTCTGAAAGTTTTCAAAAAAGGGTGTATTGATAAACGCTTCATATATTATAAGGCGTTACGTGCAAGTTGTGATGTCATAGTTTGAGCCCGATTTGTATGGCGCGTTTTTGCACCACGTAACTACATTGACTTTTCGATGGGTTATAATACGCTCTCCATTGCACATATTATTTCTTATGTAATGTCCTATGCAATGTTTCGTGTGTAATAAAGTATATTATATTATTAGGGGTTAAAGTATGAAATTGCCGTTTTATTGCAATAGGTTCTTTGGATCTTGTCTAAATTGAATAACAAAAACAATTGAAAGTCGATATTCAAATGTTTCACATTTTTAAAAAAAAGAACATCCTAGAAACCATTTGAAAAAAGTTTCATTCGAAAACCTCAAACCATGAAGATTCTATGTCAATTCAAAGAACCTATTGCAATAAAACGGCAATTTCATACTTTAACCCCTATTATTAAAGTATCAGTTGTACAGAAAAAGAAATACCACGTTTGTTTCTCTTTTAACATTGTCTCTCCGATTGTATTAAAATCTTTTTTAGTGCAAGTTCTCCATTAGTTCGGATGACACGTCGCTTTGTAACACTGATATTTGAAACAATACCGTCACTTATTTGATGAGTGAATCTGAAATGACGAAAGTGGTTCCATCGAGCGTGCTAAATTCTGACCAACGCTCTAGCCACTCGCGGTCGATTGCGTCTACTATACGCCATGAAATGACAAAAGGTGGCAAACGAATCTACACAAAGGCTGCCAGGGGCTGCCTGTGTGACGGTTAGTGGCATTTCGCTGGGCTTTCAGCACACGTCCCATTGAGGCTTTGTTCAGCCACTGACGATTTAACCATCTATTCGGGGAACCCTCTGAAGCAACCTTTACTCGCTATACTGTTTTACTTCTGAGTTATTAAGCATGCAATTTTCTTTCTTATGAATATTGAAACCTGACTGTCTGAGGTGTTCACAAACCTCGGCGCTTGAAATTGTCAATTCGCGGTAGGCACGCCTGGTAATTAAGCCCATACTCTCTCCCTGAGAGAAGGCCTGCGCCCTGCAGCGGGACGTATGTGGGCAACATAAAAAAATATTGCGGTTAATTTAAGAAATATCAAGCCGGGATCGAATAAAAAAAATTCTCACGCTCACACTTTATATACGTCAATGTTATCTGAGTGATAGTCAGACGGTTATGGAGTCCTTTTCTTTAGTTAACAATTTAGTTGGATACACAATTTTTTGTCCTAAACGATAGCTTTACTTAATAATAGTTTATCTATGTCTCATACGTCGTGATCTGTCATTGTCGACGAAAAATTGTGTTTGCAAATGTATTTAGCCAGATTCTACGGGTCGCCACACACGAGACACTACCTGCTATAGGCATTAAATGCCACCACCATTCATTTTATATGAAGTGGCTCATGGCGGCCATCGGCGTCAACCTTTAAAATGTATTGAAACTGCAAGTGGCGGAGTTGCGAAGGAGTGCGGCGAAACTAACTCCAGAAAGTTGCACAGTAATTGTCTAATCATTATCATTATCAGCCCTTTGACGCCCACTGCAGGACATAGGCCTCCCTCATGGTTTTCCTAACCATGAAGGGTTTTGCCATAATCGCCACGCTTGGCAGGTGGGTTAGCGATCGCAGTATGCGGTTGGAATCTCAGGAAGCCGCTGCTGCCCGTCTCCCGGTAATTGTCTAATAATAATGCAAAATGGGCAATCTCGCTCATACACACAATGGACATATTATGACTCTTCAAGCATTAGATGACCCAAGTCAATATTTTTATTTAGCATGAATTTTATCAGTGAAAAAATTACTGAGATTCATTATTTAATGGATCCCCTTACAGTAAACTTTAAGGACTTACTAAGCCTACCAACCTAAGGAGCAGTAAGTAGGTAAGTACTTACTGTGTCATACATAACAGCTACAATAGAGAGGGTGAAATAGCCTCTCACAGACTAATGAGGCATAGACGGAGCATGTGAAATGTCTAATATTGTCGGGCATACATTTTCACGTCATATTTATAAAAAACAGGGAGAGAGAGAGAGAGTTAACTTGTAGAGAATGGTTTCTAATAAGTATAATTGCCATAAGTTTTGTAGCTATCGTAATGATTGAACACATACAGTATACTCATAAAGTTTGTAACATTAATTTGTCGTAATGCATACGAAATGACATACAACTTGTTTTGGAGAATTTTAGTAATTTAATAAGTTAGTGATTTTTAGGGTTCCGTACCCGAAGGGTGCCAAACGGGACCCTGTTACTAAGACTTCAGTGTCCGTCTGACTGTCTGTCTATCTGTCACCAGACTGTATCTCATAAACCGTGATAGCTAGGCAGCTGAAATCTTTGCAGATTATGTATTTCTGTTGCCGCTATAACAACAAATAGTAAAAACAGAATAAAATAAATATTTAAGGGGAGCTCCCATACAAAAAACGTTGTCTAAACATGTCATGTCGTTAAATGTCAATGTTAAATGCTTCTTGTTGGTTTCTATAGATGGCACTGTTCTCAAATTCAATCTTTGTCAATGTTGTATAGATAATGGTACGGAACCCTCCGTGCGCGAGTCCGACTCCCACTTGGCCGGTTTTTTATGACTCGTGATGCTCACACAAAGATGTACATTGAACGAGTTTGATATCGACTGTTTATTAGGTAGTTAAATCACCTTAATTCCAGATTTAATAACTATAACTTGAAATTTAAATCGTTAGCAATATATTAAGGGTATGTTCTACTACTCATGATAAACGTAATAGCAAATGAAGGGCGCGGTATGAAGTATCATCGACTGTCCATTGTATGTATTTTAAACAATATCATGACATGTGTTTCTAAATCATGGTAAGAACTCCCCCAGATTGCTAACTACTTCGGTGTCATCCTCTAAATGACATTTACTTATGTTTAATTCGTTTAGTTAATCCATTGGCAATAATCGTTATTTCAAAAATCCTACTGGTGGACTTACGTTAATTTAGAACGAGCAATAATTCACATATATATTTTTTTAAATTCGTATAATATGAGCCTTATTTTAGGCACACATTAACTATAAATATCAAAAACAAATGATTGCGTCATTAAAAAAATGAGGATTGACTCTCTTTCAGTGGCTTCATGTCGCATGCCCACGCTGCTTTTCTACGACTTGTAATTCTATGGCCTCTCACGATATACCCGGTGTCGGGTCAGTGAGCCCGTCGTGTCGGCTCCATTTTCGTGCCCGGAGTCACGCATATGACTGACGGGGATTACCACGGGCCGCGTTGCCTCCGACTATATTGGTTTTGTTCAACTTGTCTCGGGAGGAAGCAACTTTGATTGATTCTGGCGTGGCTGTTTTTGTTATAAAGTAGAAGTTGCTTCGGAAGCGATTCGACAGCTGCGCGAATAGTTTCGCTTTTGCAACCATGACAATATCGTTGCCAAATCAGGGGAATGGTCGCAATGATATTATGCAGGAAATTGGAATGTTGTTGGAAATTATAAAAATTTATTCATGGTAAGGACTTTAATTTTAATTAACGTATGACCACAAGAATTGGTACTACAAATTCGTTGCCAGGCACTAATGATTACAAACAAAAAAACTGGTCAAGTGCGTGTCGGACCGCGCGCAATGTAGGGTTCCGTAGAAGAAGGGGTTTTTCACAGAACTAACAACTTCATCAAAGTAATTTTCAGTGGAATTTATACAATTTTTTTCTTTTATAACTTGGTCGCCTATTACTCGTTAACTTGTAAAGCTTACTTAGTTGTGATAGTTTTCCTTTTTAGTTCATTATTGTGCTACTGCCTTGATTTCTTATATTTTAATATTTTAAACGGCCAATCCAACGATACCTCACACTGTTGTGAAGGCGAGAGAAAAAATTGCATCCCTAATTTAGGTTTAGGTGAGGTAACCTAAAAGTTTTTTTTTTTTTCAGAATTTATCATACCATTTTGTCAGCGTGATTAATATAAACGAGGGGTGTTCAATAAGTAGTGAGAATGAGTTATAATCTCCTTGGATAGAGAAAATGAGAATACTGGCAGACATAGCCCACTTATTTTACTTCGTATGCCTACCAGTTAATTTCTTACACCACCTGTGGTTGACTGGTAGAAAATGCTCATGGCATTAAGTCCGCCACATTGCCATTGTATTTTTTACTTATGTGCAATAAACGTATTAATAATAATAATAATAATAATATTTGTCAACATAATAAAATTTAAAAAGTTTGATGCTCTTTTGTTTTTTCAATCATAGAAGGTTCTTATTTGTGTTCTGTCGCAATGAGTAATCGAAAATGGAGAAAATCAAAGTTTGCGCTGTAATTAAATATCTATGTTTGAAAAAATTTTGTACGGAACAAGTACCTAAATCAAGACATTAGGGATTCATGCTCCTCCTTTTTATACGGTTGCGCGTTGGTTTGCTGAGTTTAAGAGGGGAAGAACACCCATTAATGATGACTCGAGCTCAGGGTGCCCTATGACTCCAGTAACTGAAGAAATGATCAAAAATTTAAAAAAAATTGTTTTGACTGATCGTCGTCCTACTGTTCGTTTTATAGCTGAAGAACTAAATATATCAACAGGGAGTGTTCATAACATAATACATGCCCATTTGGGAGCCTAGAATGCTAACGGCCGAACAAAAACGAACTAGGCGGAGCATTTCACAAATCTGTTTAGAACTGGCACAGCAAGATCCTGACCGGTTTTTGGCTGGATTTCTAACTATGGATGAAACATGGCTTCACCATTATGACCCTGAAATAAAAAAAAAATAGTCCATGAGTTGGAAGAGACCATCAATTCAAGGCCGTTCCATCCGCCAGCAAAATCATGGATTCTCATTCTCAGCCAAGGGGCGGTGATGATTGTATACCTCAGTCATGGAGCCACTATTACGGGGAATATGTACGCAGAATAAATCAAAAAGTTGCGTGACGAAGTACCCAAAAACGGCGTGGCAAACTCGCTAAGTTGTTTTGTTTCATTAAGATAACGCCCCAGAAAACAAGTCCAAGGTTGCGATGGCTGCCATCAATGATGCTGGCTTCGAATTGGTGGAACATCCTCCATATTCTCCAGACCTTGCTCCTAGTGACTTTTATCTATTTCCGAGATTAAAAGAATATCTAAGAGGCCAGAAATTCAGCGATGATGACACAGTGATCGCCACAGCACAAGGGCTTTTAGAGAATCAAGACGAAGATTTTTTTAAGAAAGGAATTTTAGGTTTGTTTTTGTTGATGTTGGAAAATAAAATAACATATGATAAAAGTTAATTGCATTTTCACTACTTATTTAAGCCCCCTTATATACTAATATCTATGTAAAGTTTCAGCTTTGTAGTACTCGTTGTCTCTGTGCTAAGCCGCGGACAGACAGCTTACTTTCATTTACTTTTTAAAGTTAAATTTAATTTACATTTACTGTTTAAACAATTCGGAACTAATTGAATTATTTTTTTTATTTTTACTTTCTAAAATTTAATTTGGGCACATATTTCAAAAGTTTTCTCCATTTCAGAGCAATTTTTGTTTATTATTTGATAATTTAACCAAGCTAAACTCTGAAGAATTCTAAGTCACATCCTCCATCCCCTGCTAAGGAGACCCAAAATACATACATGCATGCGAAGCAATTTGGTGCAGTTATTCGTCGGGCATTATAGAAACTTACAAAAATACTCGATATTTAAATATTTTTTTTTATCTGTTCATATTATTGGCTATTGACGTTTGGAAAATCAGCCCTTAACTCTCGAATATAAAATAAGGGCTCAATAAATGATTTGGTGCTTCATATTAGATCCGAAAGCTGTGAGGATTACAGGTAGTAATTACTTACGTAGGTAAGCCTCCATCAAAATATCCCCACAATTTAAACTCCATAATAAAATAAGTAGACGAGTGTGGTCATCAAAATTCAGGTCGTACGTTACATAGCTTCATAATTTTAATGAAATTCCGGAGTTGCTTCGACCCACGTGACTATTGTTTTAAGCAGGCCAATTCGTAGTTGAAACTCCTGAAGTTGTTCAGTTATATTCCACTCGTACCGTAGAAAGAGAATTGTATTTACTTAGATAACTAATACATTGGCTTCGCCTCTTCAAACCCTCTCCACGCCTGATGATGGAATCTAATAAATTGTTACTCTCAATTGAAGAGAGAAATAAAGAAACGTTTTATCTACGTCTACAACGAGTAAACATTTCGTCACGTTTCCTGAAAGGTAGGTAGATACTTACTTATAAGTACACCGAAGCAAACCCATACATTATATTCTTTTTGTTGCACTAACCCGTGCTGAGGACAATTTTAAAAACCTATTTAGAGGCTAAAAATTCCACCCACGCCGGGACTTGAACCCGCGACCTCTGGCTAACCGTGCCAGCGCTCTCTCAACTGGGCAAGTGCAGGCATCAGTGAAATTTCGAGGCTCTTTACAAACTTCTCTGTATTACGTACAGGCAGCGACATCTGGCCGAAGCTTACATCACTTGCAGCCCCGAGTAACCCACTTTGCAGTTAGGTTTTTTACATCGGAATGATATCGCTGTACCTACATGATTATATTCTTTTTGTTGCACTAACCCGTGCTGAGGAAAAGTCCCGGCAAGGGTAGAATTTTTAGCCTCTAAATAGGTTTTTAAGACCTATACATGTTCTGTGGAAAGAATTACTGCATTATTGGATCAACAGCTACGTACACATACAAAACCTCACGCCTGTATCCTGGAGGAGTAGGCAGAGACCAGGGTCTGCCACTTGCCACGATCCTGGCAGATCTCTTTTGCAAAAAAGCAAAAGCTATTTTATGCGAAATGTAAGGCTCGTCTGTAAACTAATTAAAACTGCCGAAACAGTCTTGAAATAAACAACAATCGATTTAGGAACACTCGAGCTGGTAGACTGAGCCAAAGGCGCCTGCCAAGACCTTTTAGGGTTCTCGCACACACCACGTCTAATTTTTAAATCTAATAAAAAAATCTACAAGACCGTAACATGGAATCGGTCTTTTTTGCAGTGACGAAGGACTAAAATGCTGATCTAAAATGGCTAAAAAAGCTTTTGAATACCTTCGGCGTTTTTAGGCCAAAATTAATTAATTTTCAGGGACAAAATTAATTTTCTCCACCTTTCTAAGTGGATGTCTTTAATTTCTCAGAGAGTACAAATATACTCGATTATCAATATACGGCCTACACAAATGCTCTACACTTTCGCATAGATTTAGCTGGCCTATTATCCGAAAAATCCTGGTTTCGATTTCAGCATGCCAATAGCAGCTCTGTTTTCTAAGTAACGTACATTCGTGAATTTATAGAAGCAATGCCACTCGCTAAGCGTATAAGAAAAATTCGTGAGAAAACCTAAGTAAGAAATGGCCAATCTATGGTTGGCACGCCCATACTCTAATCTCGGAAACTCCTAAGTGAATCTAAAAGGGAGCAAGTATAAGGACGAAATCACGGGTAAACCAGCTAGCCAGTAATAATTGCATGTTAGGGCTTTACCAACCACCGCACCGTTTGTAGCTAGCCTAGCAGCTAACAACACACTGCAGTGCAACTTTCGGCATTGTAATAACCCTGGCGTGAGATAGGGAATTAGTGCGAAATAATTACGTGTACACATGGAGGTACTCCGGAAGTTGGCATTTTATGCATGAGCTACATTTCTTACTCGATATTAACTTATCATCAACGAACGTTGTTAAAATTTTAAAAATTTAATGTGTTTCGGAGGCTTTTTCTAATCAGTACAAGTGTATACTACAGTGTTTTCACGTACTTAGTAGTTTTTTTTAAGTTATCCGAGGCTTTTTCAATCACCATATAGTGTTTTAAATAATCTTAGCATACATAATTATGTAGTATTTAGGATCTAAGTAAGCAGGAGTAGCAGTAATAGCTGGTCCCATTTGACGAAGAATTGATAATTTAAAAAAAAATCGAAAGGAGACCGACTTCAAACTTGCTGACGCAGCGCCTGCTAATGTAGATACCTACTTGTATCTACATCACTGCGTAGAAAGAAAACCCTTCAGGCAAAACTCTGGGGCGCCCTCATTGGTTAAGAGGCCGCAGTCCGGAATCACGCCCGCCCGCCTGCGCTTTATAGTCCGAAACGAATAGTGCTAACGCAAATTATCTTAAGTGGCTCAAACTGGGAGCGCATAACGTCCACTGTCAGAAGTTTAACCCTTTGCAAATTAACTTACATAGACTTGTACGCCGGAAGGAAGACGCTGGATGCAGGCCGCTTCCAACCGGTCTTTTTCGAAATCCATGGAGGACGCCTATGTCCAGCAGTGGACTTCTTGCGGCTGAATTATGATGATGATGATGACTTGTACGAGTCCACGCAATATTCCCTGTTTCTAAACAACAATTTTCCAAATTTCAAGCTGTAAAATACTACATTTTCCAAGCAGATCACGTAAAATCGTATTACGTGATGTGCTATCACTCTTTTGGACTTCGATAAAAAGGTATATTAAGATTTTGAGTAATGTGAAATTTGTCTCATATATTTTAGGCTATGGGGGGTCGAAAGTAGCTCGAAATGATACGTGTAATACCTACTTGGCAAGTGGCCTAAATCACCTCGAACTTGTCCTGAAATGCTGCCGCGTTCTAGATTTATTTATTTTGGGCTTATACTTTATTTTTATTTTTCCAGAGCATAGCACTTCCGATAGGAATTCGAAAACAGTGTCTAGAATCTAGAATAAAAGTTGTAACGAATTTTATTTGCTTTTATTTGATATAAAATGACGCCCCATTTTTCGTCCGTGTGGCTCCGGATTAAGAATAATGTCACTCCATTTCCTTCCGTGGTTGTCGTAAAAGGCGACTAAGGAAATTAAATACCAGGAGACGGGCGGCAGCAGCGTCTTCCTAAGATCCCAACCACATACTGCGATCGCCAACCCGCCTGGCAAGCGTGGCGATTATGGCAAAACCCTTCATGATTATGAAAACTACGAAGGAGGCCTATGTCCTGCAGTGGGCGTCAATTGGCTGATGATAATGATGATGATGGCGACGCCCCATGTTGTCCCCCTTTTGGCTCACTTAGACGTCAAGACTTTAAGGTTAGTATGTCCCTTCTTACCCTTAGTATGTCCAGTCGCTGTTTGCACACTCTACACTCCCTCTTGGGCTACCCATCGACTGGAACATCGAATGTTAATGTTGTTAATAATTATTTTGAAGCTTGTCTGTTGCTTTTCTGTATAATTTTAAGATAAGATAAGAATTTTTTTATTGTACCACGAAAAACAGAACACAAAATATTTACAAAGGTACTGTATAATTGGCGGCCTTTATATTAAGCTTACCCATCACAAATTATCAACCGGTAGTATCTGGTGGTAACTCCAATGCATGCAGTGACCACTCAGGCGCTATCCGTGGAGTTCGGAACACGTCATAGTCTTGGACAATTAGGCATCATTCTAATAGGCACATACCTGGCAGTTATGCACAAAGTGATGAAAGCCTACAAATAAGGTTGATGAAGTTACCCTTCTGAAATTAATATTTTTACTTTAGCAGCTGTAGCTGGGAGCTCGACTATGAACTGTGACCGCAAACACAAATCGGTTTGAGAATGCTCGTTGTCAAGCAAAACAGTAGGTACTTTACTAAATGAGTCAGAGTATATTGTTGTGTCGCAGGCGTAGTAAAAATAAATTAGGTAGTTAGCATAGGGTACGAAAGTGAGCCATATGTTTGTCACTCGACACTGAAAGTTCGAACAAAGGAGGTAAGCCTTGGGAGATGCCCCACGTCCAGCCGGAGACGATCCGATTTAAGTAGGTTAGATCTGTGAATAGGTAATGCCATTTTGAATTATTCAAACATCTTTGTCCAGTATGCCTACAGCATACTGACACTAAGGCAGTTAATATTTTTAAATGTAGGTACCGTTTGGTCTCTTTTCACGTCACTTTTTTACTAGGTACACGTTTTCTTTTCTTACGCGTGAAGTGCCTAAGCCACATAGGCAATTCCTAGGCTAGTTTCTACCTATAACATAACTCAATACGCTAGATCCAAATTCCATAAACGCCAACGGTAGTTATACTTGCAGAATTGTAGTCGAAGGACCGGGAATTTTACGAAACCTATTGGGAATAACGTCGTTCGTGGGACGAGGGCAGACGGTACTCTCTTCAGCTAGGCTCAATAGATACTCGCAGCTAAACATAAACATAAACATTTACATACAGGCACATAAATTGCGTCTGGCCCCCGCTAAGCAACTGAATAGATACCTACTAAACAAAATAGAGCGCAATAGAGAAGTTGAAAGGAGGTTTGCAATGGGGGAAATTGTCCCGGAGATTATTACAAAGAATGTGAGTGAGGTACTTAAAATTATTAGATAAAGTATTTAGGCGTTTTTGGGCATTGCATGCCATCAGTGATAAGTTAATTTTTTTATTCGTAGCATGTCATTTACATATTCAAATAGGGACTATAATTCGGCAGAATCAGTTAGGCGCATCACTAACTCTCTGGACGGCATTTTAAGCATATCGCTAGCATGAATATTCAATAGGAAGACTTCTTATCAATTGTAAAAAATTAAGTCTTCAAAATAAATAAAATACCTATCAGAGTACCATGCCAAAAGGTGAACGAATATGAATGAATGATATACTACTGAGACAAACATCTCTAATCATAAGATAAGATAAGATAATAATATTCTTTATTGCACACAAGACACAAGAGTCATAAAATATGAACATTACAATGAACAAGTACAATGGGCGGCCTTATTGCTAAGAGCAATTTCTTCCAGACAACCTTGTGACGGAAGTTCATACATCGGAAGTTCAAATTTGAAAGCATTTCACAACAACCTGTTACTTATATTAAAATACATATTTAGCAGAGACCCGGCAGCCGGATCAGTGATCAGTATGGCCGAGAACTAGTGACATGGGCACGGAAGGAAGATAAAAACCCAGTGCCTTACCTCCGTTCCGTGCCGGTTTACACCGTTGGCGGTATGAAATTTACATCAATAGCTACCATTTCGTATGCATTCAGTGAGGAAACGTTGGTACCTACTCCTACATTCATGCCTCAAATGGCTAGGACTTGCCTTTCAATGCGATACGAAATGTTTTCATTGTAGTTCAAAACTCTTGGCTATACTTTAATAAATGTAGGTAATTAGCGTATGGGGTGTGTTGTGTACAGTCGGATGCAGACCGACCTTTACCTAATTCTTTGTTGCAGTCGCTCGTAACGTAAGCGAGTAGAATGCACACGTGTTAAAGCAAACGTGTTGTCGACTGTAGTTATTCTCAACAACTTTGTGTGTTGCTCAACACATCCATCAGAACTAGATCTTGGAAGATAATACAAAAATTAGACGCTTTGATATGTTTAAAATAGTTTACTTCGGTCGCAAATTAAAAGGATTTTATGTAAAAATCATACAATAAAACTGACACAAAACTACGTAAAGATAATTACAAAGATAATGTTAACATCTTAAATCAACTAAAAATAGGTTATGGTTATTCACGTGTAAGCTTGGATGGATTAGCACTGGCCTTTTCAAGAAAAAGTAAAATATAGATCTTGAATAGGTTACGAGCTTGCTCTTTTCTTTCTGAAAAAAATAAAATGCTTAAGCCCTGGCCACACAGAAGGGACGTGAGGCGAGGGCGCGGAGAAGACGAGATGCATTGTATAGGGTTTGCGCCCTCGCCCCGTCTCTTCTGTTTGGGTTTCGTACCGTCCCTTCAGTACATTTTGTATGAAAGTGAATTGGAGGAACGATGCGTCTTTTCGGCGCCCTCGCCCCACGTCCCTTCTGTATTACCAGGGCCTTAGGCTTTACGTGACTTTACTATTAGGCTATGTAGCGTGATCTTGGATATCTACAGGGCTTTTTAGATCTAATGCTTTAATTAAAACCATATGTAGGTACAGAATTGGTATTATTTTTTGTGTACAATAATCATTTTCAGTAAATCAGGAGTAGGCAGAGACCAGCGAAAGTGATTTGTCAGGATCGTGGTAAGTGGCAACTTACCACGATCCTGACAAATCACTTTCGCTTCCTCAACATTCATGCATTGCATGCTCGCACGCTGGTTTCGGGTACTTTTATCTTGCCCTTTACTAATACATCCCCTATTTGGTCGAAGTATGTCCGCCTGGGGCGCCCCTTACCGGCCCTTCCACCCTCACACTCGATATATTTGTTTCGTCAATCTGTCTTCCTTCATCCTCTCCAGATGTCCAAACTAACTCAACATTCTTTAGATATCATTATTCTGCATAAAAAATAATATGCTGCGTCGATGGTAATTTAATAAAAGAAAAGAATAAAGCCGAGAAAGAACTCTTGGAACTAAAAGTTGTAAAACACAACTCTAGCGATCTTATTTATAAAAACACGATTCCTCTAAAGCAGTCCTCATCATCATCATCATCATCATCAGCCATTTGACGCCCACTGCAGGACACAGGCCTCCCTCATAGTTTTCCTAACCATGAGGGGTTTTGCCATAGGTAATCGCCACGCTTGGCAGGCGGGTTGGCGATCACAGTATACGGTTGGAATCTCAGGAAGACGCTGCTGCCCGTCTCCTGGTAATTGATTTCCTTAGTCGCCTTCTACGACATCCACGGAAGGAAATGGAGTGACGCTATTCTTAATCCGGCGCCACGCGGAACCTACTCCATCTAAAAACAGTGTCCCAGGCACTGCAGCGTCCGAGTGGTCCCTTCACCCATCTAGTGTGAGTGAAGGTGCCACTGGACGCTGCATAAATCATCTCATTACGGAGATGCAAAGGCCAAAGTTTTTTATTTATTATTTATAAAATGCGCAAATCCAGAAACGCCTACGGTCTTATTTATAAAAACACGATTCCTTAAAACACTCGACAGACGCCAATTATAATGGTCTGTAGAGGAGATTTTACAAGGAAAAGATGTGGCCACAGAGTAAATAAAGAGAGTTTTAGATTGGTTTTAGAGGAATTGTGTTTTTATAAATAAGGTAGTTAGTCATTGTTTTTCTCGCTTGTACTTTCACTTCTTTCTGTTTTTGTTTTATTTCTGCTTCATTTTCAGTACTTATTTTTTCTATGTAGTTATGTATTCTATGTGGCGTTAAATCAAACTTTTTGTCTCTTCTTCTATAGGCATTTTTTTTTCTGCGCGCAATATATTCAAACTTCGAGATCTCAAACAAGCGTCGCGCTTGCGTTCCCTGCCATAAAACGCTGGAAGTTATGCGTCCATTGCGTAGTAACCTTTTTTTTTATATTTTATTTTATTGATATTGATTATTGATATCCCCAACAAAAATGTATGATCAATTATGTCCAGTATGCGAATAATCCTATCCCGTATTCGGTGGAGGTAATGCTCGAAAAGTTAGAACATCATGGCTAGCAACGTTTTTATCCTCTCCATGATTAGTTGAAATGAATATTTTTTAGCTGCAAGTACAAGTGACAAAAAAATCAAATTTTTTACGGTCTGATAGAACGATTATTACCAATTTGCCCCTTTAAATAGTTCTTAAAACTAATAAAAGGAGTCCAATGGCGTATTGACGGTAAATTTTATTAAAAAAAACTCGGCCTAGCGCGAGTCGGACTCGCGCACGAAGGGCTCCGTACCATTGTCTGTACATCATTTTAATATTTCAAGCGTCTACCTGTTCCCGTTATTAATATCGAGCAAAAAATCACGTTTGTTATATGGGAGCCCCTCTTAAATATTATTTTATTCTGTTTTTAGTATCTGTTGTTATAGCGGCAACACCTACATCATCTGTGAAACTGTCACTATCGCAGTTCATGAGATACCTACACCCTTTGAGTACGGAACCCTAAAAAGATATTTCAACTGAGCAACACAAAAGCTGAATGAAATTTAGTAGATCACATGTCGTTTTATTCTGCTAGTGTATAGGTGTAGCTACCAAGAAAGTCAAACTTCTAAAGTCAAAATTTTTATCCCACTGCGGTCTCAAACTCGCATGCACAAACCAATCAAGCCTTTCATGCATCAATGTACATAATTAAATGTCAGTAATTTCACTATTCGGACAGGGGGATTATAGGGGTAGCACCCTACCTCATTACACAAAGAATCGTGCTATCCCGAGAGCGGGATGTCGCGAGTCTTTGTCCTTTTGTCGCGTAGGAGCCAATGGACAGTGCGAATACTAACACGTTAATAAAAACTGAATTCGCACGGATATTTACTCGTTTATTTTTTCTTTTTACAATTTTCTCGTGTGGTCTCGGAAAAATAAACTAGTAAATGCAGTTTTTATTATGTCTAGTGCTCGTGTTAGCCTTAGAAAATACTACTACACTTACACTTTAACCGGATAAAACTCGCTTACAGACTTGACCTTCACGTCGCAATCAGACTCGGGATAAGAGTAAAAGTCCGGCATCATATTCTCGTATTCGGTGGAGTACATGTGTATTGTCACTTGATTTTTCACATCGTTCGGAGGGACTTCCGTCGCCGCGTAGCCTGTGGTACGGATGGGGACATAATGAACGATTAAAAATGGTAAATAGACATACATACATTCATAAACTCACGCCTGTATCCCAGAGGGGTAGGCAGAGACCAGGGACTGCCACTTGCCACGATCCTGACAGATCACTTTCGCTTCCTCAACATTCATTAGTCGCTGCATGCACGCACGCCGGTTTCGGGTACACAGAATAAAATAAGAACCGCTAAAATTTCTAAGTACTAACAATAATAATAACTTCCACACGGCACAATCACTCGTCCTGGTCCCAAACTAGGCTATGATAACTAGGTAACGACAACATGGAAACACACCCAGACTGAGGCCATTTGTACACATCAAATACGGCTGGCTCGAGTGGGAATCGAACCCACAACCTCTGTTTTGGTAATCAAGCGTGTTAACCGTTAGACAATACATCCGTTGAATTTGAACCTCAGCAGGCGAGAACTCACGTATTTTTTTTTTGTAAGTAATTAAAGCTGGTTTTATGGTAACCTGCTGAGATACGCATTTATGAAACGGCTGACATTTTTCTTAGACATTTCAGTATTTTCCTCCAATAAAAGTTTTTTTCTATTGATAAGTAGTAATCCCTTCCAGAAACCGGACTGGAACCGGAGAATTAATTAATTTTTTAATGCGCGATTCAAAGTATAAGTTTAGTCTATGAATGAGCTCAAAGATAGAGCTGGGCTAGGGAATTCACGAAAAAAATAACAATAATAAGTTATTTCATAGAATGTTTTGAACATGTTTTATTTTGTTAACATCCATATACATATAAGTAATCGTAACAATGAACAGGCTACACTTACACAGAAACATAGATGCATATTAGGATATCTGTGGTATCCTCAGAAAACAAAAAAGCGAGTTAAAATTACTGTTAAATAAATAGAACCCTAAGTGTAAAAAAAATCTAGTACCGCGTTATAAAATGTGGGTACAATATTTTCATCTTTGTCAAAAAACTAATGGTTAGATATTCAGGCGCTAGGAAAATACGTATAAGCGACACGTGCAAACAAAATATTGCAACATTAATAATTGATACAAATCAACATTGATTTACTTCATCAATAAATAGAAGAAAACATTCAAATAACATTTCTATTACTTTTTATACATATTTTGTACAAGTTACTAATTTTCGTCACAGCAACATAATCACTTTGTATCCTATATACGATACGGGTCACATAACACGATAAGAATAAAAAATAAATTAAACAATGACAACCAAAATACTTAACATAATACTCCTCCCCCCCAATGAACGGAACGCGTTCAAAATCATACTTTTAAATACTGAAACTTATTAATACTCCCAAAAAATAAGGATACTAAGTACAGTATAACGCAATCAGGGCAGCGCACTACCCTAACTATATTCATCTCGCTTTCACTTGAATTTAAAAAGCAAAGTGGAAGCGAGACAAGTATAGTTTAGCCGGATTATGAATTGCGACTTACATTTCCGTATATATCATGTCCGTCGCACGTTCAACTTGTAATATGACGAAGATATAAAATGAGATTTTTAATAACACAATATTCATTCTGTATTGCTCATTTTACATAATGTGCCTACATAATATTATAATACAAATCTTAGAACATAAAAGTTATCCCGTCTCGCGGGGTTGTTACCGATACATAATTTAAAAGGCGATTTCATCAAAATTTTGACACTACTTATGTATAATACGAGGATGCAGCGTAATACAATCTTAAATATAATAATTTCCGTTAGTGCGTTTTGAAGATTTAGACATTGAATATCCTTATTGACATATTTTTCCACGCATTAATTGTTAACTGTATGTGATTCCGGAAGATCATTTTAGAATTTTTTTAAATAAAGAAACAAATTTAAAAAATATAGAAGTTGGTCTACCGCGGCTTCACATTTGATAAGATAACTGAAGTGGGCAGTGATGAATGCACATTCCTCAGTCAGTTTCGGGTCAATCACGATGATGACGATGATGAAATAAAATATGTACAGTTGCTTCGTTAAATTTCCTTTTATAACTTTTTATTTTTCGCTACACCTTTCCTAGTTTAATGCAGGTCTGACTAGACAGTTGTATTTAAAAGGTAGTTAGTTACATTTTTAAGTCAAGGTTTCGCAGTCCCATTCGTAAGTAATAAACTAGCCTATTGACAGTAATGTAAGCTTGTAGTTGTAAACTTTCGTTTAAACAATCAAATAAATAGCACGAACCTATTATGTGACACAAATAAAACTAAACCGATGATAGAGATGTGCACTAAACATATAATGTATTATTGTCCATTGGCAAAGGTTACTAATATTTTGTTTCGTTTAGAGAACGTTGACTTTAATTATTTGCTACTTAAAATTTAATTTGTTTTAACACGCCGTCATATAGGTGTATACCAGCTTAGTAAAATTAGTTGGCATAATTATTAAATAATACTCGATTGTTTAACATTTAAGTATTAACTGAGACCGATAGTATTTCATTGGTTGAGTTTTTATACTGATGTGAATTTATTTACCAATTCTAACCTAAAACTATAATACGACACATATACGTCTTACTATGTTGACCGACCGATTCTTGGTATCATGTAGCATCGAGTGTTAAAAAGACTAATGACACACAATATGTAAGAACGGCGGTCAAATTTATTTATTCTACTTACCTAAAAGGACGTGTCTAGAATATTACATCGTCGCTTTGTAATGCTGAGTAACCTCACATAACTGGGCCAAAAATTGTGAAATTTTGTCACTAGGTCACTTATATGCTCAATTCGAATCGAATACAATATGTATTTCGTACGAAGCACATAGTTAAATGAATATGTTTCTGTACAAAACGAGTTCTCTTTCAAGTAATAGCATTGAACATGTGACAGGTACGAACTGTGGCCATTTCATAGTTTAGTCCATTTTGTACGCTTTTAGTTTCACTGTCGAAACATCAATGAATTTCTTCGGGCAGCGTGCTTCACAGGTTCGTACCGACGTTAAAGGCACGACGCATCTAAATAGCCACAAGCGCGGTAGATATTTAACCCTTAACTGAGTTAGGGAACTCACTTCGTTCAGGCTCGTGTTAACCATTACTAAACTTACGAGGAATTCAACTTTTGTTCAAAGTAACCTACTGGTAACGCCCGCGCGCTATGAACAATGAAGAAACCGGTTTAGCTTGAATGCCGAGCACGAACCTTTGCTGCTAAGACTTTGTCTACAAGAGTCCGGAATCTATTAAATACGTTCGTTTGTTTGTTGAGTGACCGTTTACATCCACAGGCTTGCTAGCCTTTTTTTTTTCAGATCAAAGATGTGATTCGGGCGCTTGTAGTTTAATGACCGTTACCTATAAATGGTGAATAGATAAAGCTACAGACGGTTTATCAATGTGCCAATACTTCCCAAGGACTTTAGTCGAGTACCAACTTTCGGTATAAGCTTACTGACACGACGACGGATCGATTATAGGAAACGGCCATTAGCCTGTAAGAAGCTACTTAGCTTAGATATTCTTGGGCACTGGCTCAATGGAGCGAATCTCGAACTCCTCCTCGGGTTTCCAGTCCCAGACGACAGGCATAGCGCATTCGTAGTTGTAGTTGTACATTTGTTCGAGCACGTGGGACTCGAGATCGCTCGGCTGGGGGTAGAGGGAGGCTAGACCTGGAACAAGCGGTCGATGTTAGAAGGCATGATGGCTGATTCGACGCGCCGCGCGTCCGCTCCACCGTAAACACGCACGCACGCCTTTGTGCATCTACTTTTGTAATTAATCTGTAGAATTCCAAAGGTACCGATCGGGCCACCATAACACATGGTTTTTAATTGTTCTTTTCAATGTCATAATCTGACAGGTTAATGCAATAAAGAGTTCAAATATTAATGATAAACGAGTTACGCCCGCGTAATCATGTTGTGCTTTTTCGCGACCAAAGAATTACGCGCGCCCGTAATGACAATGGACCGGCAAGGAGAGATGCGTCCGCGCGGCGTGTGACGTGGCGCGTCGCGTAACCATCTGTGTCTGAATGGAACTTATGAGCGCGCTGCAGCGACAAAATTCCGTACAAGCGCATTTTGGTTTTAAGACCCAAAATACCACGCGGATTAAAATTTTTAAATATATTACAATGCTAAAATGCGCAAAATGATTACGCAGACGCTAGTCACTTATGATGGTGGTGACGCGCGGTGCGGCGAGCTCATAATGACGTCTGATTTTTTAAAGAAAGATAAATGGAAGTTGTAGACGTCCAGCTTGGCGAAAAACAGTAGAAATTGGAAGTGAAACTTCATTTACTTTTTATCTTATTTTAAGTAATTATTTTTACCGAAAATCCTGGCTGGATTTTCATTTATTTAAGTACGAATCTATTTTATATGGAAGTGGCTTCATCTTCTATTTTTATAATGAATGTAAGTAAATAAAAGACAAAGACAAAAAACTTCTTTAATTTATACTGTTTTATGCCAAGCTGAAAACAAATAATTACTTCGAAGTACGATCAACGTCAACATAGAATATAACATGCCACCGGCTTCTCGGAAAAAAATATTAGCTCCATCTGTGTCCTCAAATTTTGCAAAAGCAACCGAAATCGGTATATACTTAAGTGCTTCATTAGTTAAATTTTCAATTAAGAAACCGGCGCAGAGATTATATTTTAACGATTTCAATACAATCTGGTACAGAATAAAAATAAAATAACAATTATACTAACTGAATCTACTAGTTTAAATCTACTTCGACCTCATTAACGTCGCTTATTTTAGTACTAAAGGCATAATTAGTAAGGGGCGTTAATTAAAAGCTAAGAATCGCTCCTACGGCCAGAAAATCAGCTTCTCATGACATTATTAACCGCAAATTTAAAGTAACGAATATATTTAACTTGAGGCTAAATGTACATAAAATAAAAAAAACAAACCAACACAATTTAGCAACTAATGTAGCAAAGAAAAAAAAATAAGTAAAATGTAACCTCACAGACAGTGACGTCACTTTGATCTGTCCTGTGTACCACGTCCTTTTCAGCCATTACTCGATTTATACAACGTTATTATCCAGTTTCCTATCGGGCCACGGCCACGTTTCAGGGATGTAACAGGGATAGTTTAAAATGTACATGCAATTCTGGCAATGTTGGGCAAAATCATCTGGTTTGGGGTAAAACGACGCCACACCTACGGAAAGATACTGTATTTCTAAAAAAGAAAGACTATAATGGGGGTGGCAATGTAAAGAGCAATAATATAGAAGGAAGAAAGAAAGAAAGAGGATATTTATTTAAATTGTCACAGAACACATAAAGGTACACAAACAAAAGAAGCGAACGTCAACAAAACAAAACAATCGTGAAGAGAACATGTGAGGCTTTATAGATTCAAAGGCAGCCGGGTACCATACCATACATACATGTATGGCACCCAGCCACCTCGGACCTCAAACGGCTCAGGTGCCTCTGTGACAACAAAAAAGGGGCTCCAACTCAGCATACTTTACCGGTGTGTGCTATAGTTAGCATAACTCCAGCAAAACTATAGTTGTACCAAACTTCGACTGGATAATAGTTAGCTTTATGTACGTGTGCTGGGTATCCTACTTTGGGACAAAGTGTTTTTTTACGTATGTATGTGTGTGCTTGCTGGCTTAGCGGGGATTTTGTATCAAGCTCGGTAGTCATTATAGTTACAGGGTGTTGTCGGAGGGTCCAGTAGAATTTAATGGGTCTTTTCATCAATACAAACTTTTATTATTGGACCAAATAAGTTTGCGTAGCATATGTGTATTCATGGTGAAAAAAAATACTGTGTAGAAGCTGCAAGAAGAGTTCGACTATATATTCAAGCTCTTCTTTTATGACGCTACTCATAGGGATGTATCGAACTAATCTGATACAACAATCATGCTACCTGATGTATCTGGTTTTACCTTTTTTCTGTACGGTTATCTAGTACGTTTTGCCTTCCCCATTATAGAAAACAAACAAAAATATTGCAATAATAAAACATAAACCAACCATGCATGTTAAAGTTTCCATCCAAGTGCACTATTGAAAGACGGACGATACGCACACTTCATATTATGCAAAAATAAATCAAAATCCAAGTCAGAGGTTCCACAGAATAGAGCTTTATATTTCGCTCAATCAATGTAGGTATGTGCAGATAAAAGATAACTTTGCGCTTGCTGACACTATTCTACAGACTGGCAAGCGAACCTTAATTATATTCATTTAGAACGCGATATTAGTGCCCACTTTTATGTGGAAACTCTAACTTGCATGGCGGGAGAACATATCTATGACCGGAAATTTTCCAGCCTTTTCATAGTAATAGATCATCATAGACTAAAGACGATCAAATAAGTATATTTTCTTATCGATGGTCTTTAGTCTCTAAAAGTTAGTGATGTTCCTGTTGATACAAAATTAAAAAAAATATATTTTCATATTATATCATATTTGACCGTTTTACAGTCGACAGCAGATTTAGCCTTACATTTTTATTACACGGTCGCCTGTATCTTAACTAAGTCGACTAAATAATGGATAGAGCATCAGAAGCATTTCAAATTAACACGGGCGATTCTATTAGAGAAAATTGATATCGCAAGTAACATTTTTCAATCATCCCATCACTAGTCAGTTATCTATTCAAAAACAATGACCACAGGATGCTTTGTTTACACTGAGACCTTTTAAAACCAGCTTCTGGCTCATTTGTAGTCGGCACGCCTGCTATTTCCAATGACCGATTCCGGGCCGCTCGGTAAAATATCTATCGCTAGGAATATAGCTTTGCAGTACGAACCTTCTTCGTAGGCCAGCTTCGCTACCTCGATGGCAATGAGTGTGGACACCTCCTTCACGTGAGCGAGACTCGGGTAAATGCGCCCCATGTTCAGGTCATCTTCACTCACGAAGTTGGCGAGTGTCTATGGGAAGAAATATGACCAATTTAAAAAAGAGCCTCAGTAGGAAGTTTGTTTTACATACTAATAATAATAACTTTCACACAACACAACCACTTGCCCTGGTCCCAAACTAGGATAATTATCCTGTTCTTTGGTACCAACGTAATCTATCGCGATCCCTTTCAATTTCACGTTTGAGAGGTGCCGACGAAATTCAGACTGCATTTATTTGACACGAGCTGTCATTGAAACCCTTTCAATTTCACGATTGAAAGGGATCGCGATAGATTCAAAAGATAGACAATTAGGCCCCCTGGTCTGCGTTCACCTTTTTTGTACGAAATATACGTACCCTCGCGGCGGTAAGGAACATTTTCTCCGGTATGTGATGCGTGGCGGTGGCTATGACGCCGAGAGACACGCCGGGGAAGATGTACGAGTTATTGCCTTGCCCCGTGAGATATTCCTTGCCGTTGTAGTTCACCGGCGGGAAGGGCGAGCCCGAAGCGAATATGCAGCGACCCTATGGGGCAAGAGGCAAGGGTGTTCTGAGACGAAGTTGGTATGAAGTTCCTCTTTGCACGTAAAGTATGAGGTCTTGTATGTACTTTAGAAACATAAATAAATTTATCAAACTTTGACCAAGGATTAATTTTTCTGTTTACGGTTAGAAAAAAGTCAGACTTTCAAGTACTGATCCTTAATTGAACATATTTGGCACTCAGGAGTTCTCTTCCACTATTTGAAGTGATAAATTCTTTCGGTTTATGCAAAAAGCGATGCGTTCGAAAATCGTGTCACAGAACGCACTGTGGGCTGGTAAGTACGCCACAGGCGACGACCGAATAGGGGATGTATTAGCGGAGTGGAACCTGAGTGCCTGAGGTATTCGCTTACCTCAGGGCTGAAATTGCCAATCCGCTGTGGGCACGCGCGGCGATGAAGCCCACACTCTCTCTCTGAGAGAAGTCTTTGCCCTACAGTGGGGCGTATATAGGCTGAATTATAGCGAAGGGCAAGTTAAAAATACCCCAAAACGCCGGTGAAATCGCTCCGAAATTTGTAAGCAAATAGGAGATCTTGGCATCCGCATTGTGGAGGGTAGGCTAGCCTATTCCACAATTTTTTGCTCAAATCTTTTGCCAAACAAAAATTACTCCAAAATGAAAAGTACTCTAACTAAACCTTGATCTTTGTTAACCCGTTCAAGATAGTCTTGTTTTGGTCACATCATTGTTTCATGCATAGTTGTTCAACAGTCATATTATAATACGGTAATGGCTAGTAACCTTTAACGGCTAGTAACACTATTACCAATCTAATTCCAATGGTATATATCCGTGCAACTTAACTCGGAACCTCGCGCGATTCGGTCTTCATTGCGAGAGATGCCTATCTAATGTGCGCGGGTTATACCACTGGAATGACATTGTACTGCTATTGCTTAGTCATCATCAGCCATTTGATGCCCACTGCAGGACATAGGCCTCCCTCATGGTTTTTAACCATGAAGGGTTTTGCCATAATCGCCACGCTTGGCAGGCGGGTTGGCGATCGCAGTATGCGCTTGGAATCTCAGGAAGGCGCTGCTGCCCGTCTCCTGGTAATTTATTTCCTTAGTCGCCTTCTACGACATCCACGGAAGGAAATGGAGTGACGCTATTCTTAATCCGGCGCCACACGGACTATTGCTTAGTAGACTACACCAAATAGAGGCAATAAACAGCTATAGTCGTGCATCCGTCATTCTATTGAAAAACTATGTGTATATTAGACTCTAGGGCCTGGTATGTTGACCGTAACTTCCGCAATACTTACAAAGTACCACGATAATAATAACCCTTGGCCATATCTTTCACAGTACAAAGTAACACGGTGATAACATTATTTATTGATTGCCAAATGTCTCTGGCGAGTCGCCACATAGCCAAACCTCCCTCAACATGGATGCCATTGACCGAGATTAAAATAAGAATGTTGGTATTGAACCACAGGGCTTCTACTCTTGAACTGGGTAGATAAATTCACTACAGCTTTACTTTGCGTCATACCCACAACAGGACTGCCAGTTTAGGTTTCCTACGTTACCCGGGATACCGTAAGGATTCTAGCCACACCACACACTTATGAATTGATTCGAGCATCTCATTTCACCCACGGCCCACTTCTAGAATAGAAAAGTTTATTGAACCCCCACATTTGTTTAGCTTACCATCTGTTGAGCATCTTAATAGCAGCTATTCAATTCTATTTTGAACGTGAATTATTATATAGATAAGATAGTTAGGATGTGGTTGTGGCCCATATCCCATATCCTATTTCTGAGTTCAACGGTATAAGAATATACCCTTCCTAAGCCGCTTCGACGCCCGTCTAGTATCTTCAAAAAGACTGGTTTAGAAGTTATGGTTGTTATTATGCGAGATTTCAAATTTAAAAAAGAACCTTTAGATCGAGATAATATAGTAATGCGTAATTAAAAAAAAAAGTCAAACAATACTGTTTAAACAATTGGACTTTTATATGAACTAACTTATTTATGGCTGAAGGCGGCGCCATAATTTAATTCAAGCAATAAACAGATTCCCTGCTGTCCATTATCAATAACTTTTAATCCGTTTTCCCCGAATCGCCAAAGGTCCAATCCCCGAACTTAATTTTTCCCAGTTTTCATGATATCCTAGTATTGTATAGGGATACCAGGATTTCGTGAAAAATTGAAACTATCACAAACCTCAGTGTGATCATAAGCAGCTTGCGCGGTGCACTCGGCTTTACTGGTGGGGTTAGACAGCGCGAATATGATCGGCCTGTCCGTATTCTGAGCCATCTGCGCCAACACGGCCGGTGTAAACGCGCCCCCGACCGTAGAGCAGCCTGGAATGAGGGAGAGTATGGTGAATAACGGGAGCTCTTAACAATGTACAGTAAAAAAAACAGCTCTTGTCATTTTGTATTAGAAGTTCTGTATTAGAAGTAAGTCGATTGACAAAGCCTGAGATTAGCAAGTGAAATTGGCAGTAGCTGGTCACATCTGCCAAACAACCAAACCGAGCTGGGACACGCAGTGGAGGACGCCCACCGTCTCGCTAAGGCAGATTTCTGGTCGCGGCAGTATGAGGATGGTCAAGGACAGAAAGATATCAAGGATATCTTGAGATGGTCAAGGCCTAGCAAGGCCCATATCCAGCAGTGCACGAATATGGGCTTATTTTTCGCCATTTTATTGACAAGGTCAACGGCGATGATAAATGCACGCTACTTGAGACGCATCTTCTTACAAAGTGAGAAAAAGCTTTCTTTTTAGGAATAGGGAGACAAAGAGAAAGAACTATACTCTACTAAAGCACCTCTGATTTACTCTCAGATAAAATATTGATGACGCGGGAGGATAAAAAACATTGAGAACTAACTAGAACGACAGCTTCCACAAATAGAAACGTCACAACAACAAGGGCTCACCAATGAGACAACTGAGCTTGACTTTAGCGATCGCCTTCTCGAAGTCCTTTACCGGCTCCACGTCCTAGCCAAAGTTCTTGGCGGGTTCGGGAACGCCGCCTGACCGCGTGGTGATCACCATTCCTTCGCTGTCAATCTTGATACGAGAGGAGGGTAACTGAAATAGCGAACTCACGAATGAGACAGCTGGGTTTGACCTTAGCGATCGCCTTCTCAAAGTCCTTTTACGGCGCCATGACCTTGCCAAAGTTCCTGGCGGGTTCGAGAGCGCCGCCTGACCGCGTGGTGGTCATCATTATTTCGTTGTCAATCTTGGTAGGAGAGGAGGGTAACTGAAATAGCGAACTCACCAATGAGACAGCTGGGTTTGACCTTAGCGATCGCCTTCTCGAAGTCCTTTTCCGGCTCCATGACCTTGCCAAAGTTCTTGGCGTGTTCGGGAACGCCGCCTGACCGCGTGGTGGTCAACAGGCCGTCGATGTCGAACATAAAGACGCGGTCGCGAGCCTGTTGCATCGTGAGGCCCTCCTCGACCATAGCGGCGCAGGTTAGATTCGCTATGCCGTTGGCGGCCTGGATGGTAGTTAAACGAACATGTTAAAAAGGAGGACAATCCAATATAAAGGTTATAGAGGAGGCAGTCTGAGTCTTGCTAGATATTAAATTTACTCTCAATAAGCTTCCGCTTGGTGTAACGATAACGATATTGAGGAGCATTTTGGTGTCATGGGCACAGTAAGCCCTATGTATACAGCACTAAAAGCGACAGTCGCAGAGCCGGCGCCCAGGAAGAAGTAGATATTCTCGCTGAGTATCCGCTTGGTGACGCAGACGGTGTCATGGCCGCAGCAAGCCCTGGACCCTATGTCTACAGCACTAAAGGCGACTCTCACAAAGCCGGCGCACAAGAAGTAGATATTCGGTGACGCCGTTGGCGGTCATGACACCTTATAAGATAGGGACAGCTACATCATCCGCCTTGGACCCTATGTCTACAGCACTAAAGGCGACACTCACAGAGCCGGCGCCCAAGAAGAAGTAGATGTTCTCGCTGAGCTTCCGCTTGGTGACGCGGATGGCGGCCATGAGTCCGGCGACGGCGACGCTGGCCGTGCCCTGGATGTCATCGTTGAACGTGCAGTACTTATTGCGGTACTTCTCGAGAAGGCGGCCGGCATTGAGCAATGCGAAGTCCTCGAACTGGTGAAGGGGATTGCAGTGTGAATATTACCGACTTAGACTGGTAGACAGACTGATAGATACAAATGGAAATTCTTTATGAAAACTATTATAGGGGGTTGGTTAACTGAATGGATTAACATAATAAGTTAGAATTTATATCAAATACTTTGTGTATTTTTTTTTAATTAAAAGCCCGAGCAAGAGACTGCATTACGATGTCTTATGTACTTTGAATGTTGTATGAAGAAAGAACCAAAAATCCGCTAAGTCACGATCAACAAAACAGGGATCAGAGACATTGCATAATGCCTTGCCAAAATATATTGTATTTAATTATTTATTAATTATGTAATTAGTTATTTATACTGTATAATGACGTTTTCAAACAAACGAAATGAAACGAAACGAAAACAAAGGTGAACTGACAATTACTATTGAACCATTGAACATGACAACAACCTATGTAACCAAAAAGCATCAATATACTGTAAGAAAATGTATTAAGGACACTGTTCTATGCTTGCTTAAACACAAACAATAATAAGTCATCGTTTGGATGAAGATATGATAGCACTACCTGCTCATTGCAGATTAGATAGCCCTTGATTGCAGTCAAGGGCTATCATTTGCTACAGTCAGATAAAAAATAGCATTTGCCAACGTGATAGCTATACTATCTGAAGAATACTTCAATGGCAACCGTAATAACAACCCTGTGGGTACCTCGAATTATATTATCGCTCTAAACCATGATTATTTTATTGCGATTGTTAATATAATTACCATAATTTCCATCGTTACGGCAACGTTGCAGAACCGGTAGTAACCGGTAGACTGAAGTAGAAAGCGATCGAAACTATTGACATTCTATGCCTGTTTCGTGGGTGCATCCCACCTTTGGTGTTGTGGGTTGCACCTGTTGCTACAAAGAACGTTCATAAGAATATCGACATATCGACCCTTCCGAAGTTTGGCAGACGCTTTATGTTACTAAATGAACTTGGCTAACCCCCGGTTTCCCGTACACTAAAAAGCTGTTAATCTACAGTTAACAGCTATCAGTGGTTTTTTTTTTGTATGCGCTTTGGTCAATTGACAGCTGTTAACAGTAGATCAACCGCGTTTTAGTGTACGAGAAACTGGAGGTAAGACAAATCGACGCGGCGGCTCAGCGAAACTGACTATAACAGTATTAATATTTAATTTGGTCCAAAAAATTATTTAAGGACAAGTCAACCCCGAAGGACTGGTACCTTCACGCCCATATACCTGAAAGGGAGATCAGAGACACCAACCGACCTGTATAAGCGTGTTCTGGCCATATCGCTTGACGCACGCCTGCATGAACTCATCGAGAAACTCGTCGTACTCCTTGCCACGCGTGCGCTTTTGACGCAGACCAATGTACAGCGGATCTTCCAGGAGGGACTGCAAACAATTATGTGATATTAGGCCGTTGCAACAGATAGATCTGCGAGTGTGAGTCATCCAACGGCAGTACGGCCAAGTGCTGTCAGACATGTTAATAAATAATGTCTATTTCACACACAAAATCACTTGTCCTGTCCTAACAAAAAGGCAGCCGTAGACTCGACTTTTGTCTACTTCTAAGCGTGACGATAATGCTAAAGTTTCATAGGCTCAGACAAATGCCGACTCTACGCCTGTTAACTTAGCTCCGGTCCTATGAACGCCACCTATACTCTCGTGTGCACTGAGCTCACTATCGTTATAGACGTTGAGCATAGGATCAACGAACTTTAAAAATTATTCTTTATTTATTCTTAAGAATAACGATGACGTTTAATTTGACATCTTTTGGCGTGAAGGTGCTATTTGAAAACCAGCGCTGTTGCAAATAGAAACAGCAAACGCTGAAACTCCTTTATTTTTTTATTATTGTATGTAAGCATGTTGGTTTGTGGCAATAAATCGTTCATTCATTCATTCATTTGCATCCAGTTATGGGTGTTGTTCACACACAAGACGTCGGCGGCGGCGGCGGCGGCAGCGGCGGGGGGAGCGGGGGGGGGGTGGCGCCCGCGCCGCGGCGTAGCGCGGCGGCGGCGTCCGGCACTTCCATTCTTTTCACTGTCGCGAACGCACTCAAATATCTAACTCTGTAACCTATAGCGACCTAAACTACAGTCCACGTTTATTTCTCTAAATCAAGACCTACCCTATCTAGGTGTGTCCGATAGATGTGCGACGACAGCGTCATTTAGCCTATTTCTGACGCTAAACGTCGCACATACACCCAGCGGAGCGGACAAGATGCATGTCAAATGAAACGTCATCGACATTCTTAAGATGGCCAGAGGTTAAGTAGACGAATTTAACGCGTTTAGTGCTCAATTTGAGTTTGAAGCTCCTTCGGCCCAATTTTAGTACTTAAAATTTGAGTACAAAAATTGTCCCGAAGGAGCTTCAATCCCGCGGGACACTTTTTCTAGTTTAACTAAACTTTGTTGCTAACCAGATAGCAAACCCCCGTATAATGAGTCGCAGAACACCTAATGATGACAAAGCGGGCTTGCTTTGTAAAATTGGAACTTGCATGGGGCTGTGAGCTTCCATATTTGGTGTTTTGAATTGCGGTTCACGACGAACTTAAAAGCTATATCAAAAGACGTCAGTCCCTGGTCTCTGCCTACCGCTCCGGGATACAGGCGTGAGTTTATGTTATGTTATCAAGAGACGTCAGTGGTGGTATATCTGCAATGCAACAGTGAGCACTTCAAAATTATCATTTAATCCTCTACAGCCCATAAATCACTTATTGACGCTATCAACAATAACATGCTATTTTATCAGTGTCGCAGTTGTTGCCACGTGGAAGTCTATACAGCATAACATAACATAAACTCACGCCTATATCGCAGAGGGGTAGGCAGAGACCAGGGACTGCCACTTGCCACTGACAGATCTCTTTCGCTTCATCAACATTCATTAGTCGTGTGCACGGTTTCGGGTACTTTTTATCTTGCACTTTGCTAATACGTATATATAGCGTGTGGGTTATTCTACTCATCAATACAAACAACTTTTATAAGATTAACTCAGAACAAAAATTTCATCTGTTTCAAACATTCCCTATAGCAGGTGAAGATCAAAATGAACAGCTGATTCACCTACATATAATTTAACACTTATAAGAACGCTTCTTACATAATTACAGTTTTCAGTACCCACTTGCACGGGCATGGACTGATATGGCTCGATGCCAGCCAGGGGGCGGTGTAGGGAGAAAGCTTCCCGACTAGAATTACCGTGCCGAAGGTGCCTAGATATAAAATAACACTTCTGTGGACGATTTGAACAACATAATCACCTGGTTTTCAGACCCCACGTCGAGAGTGACGGGCAAGCACTGGTGCGGCTTGATTCCAGCCAGGGCGGTGTAGATCTTTCCCAACTGAAATTACCATGCCGAAGATGCCTAGATATAAAATAACACTTCTGTGGACGCCCTGTGCAACATAATCACCTGGTTTTCAGTCCCCACGTCGAGAGTGATGGGCAAGCACTGATGCGGCTTGATGCCAGCCAGGGCGGTGTAGAGGGAAAGCTTGCCGACTGGGATTCCCATGCCGTAGGCACCCAGGTCGCCGAGGCCGAGGATGCGCTCGCCGTCCGTTACCACGATGGCTCGGACGTCTGGTTCGGGCCTGCAAAAAAACATTTGCATTGCCATAATTGTAAAATAAAAACGGGATTCTTACCCCGAAAAAAGGTATTTAAGGTAAAAGGAACACTGACAATAGTACATTACTTCAGAGGGAAGAAAGTGACAGTTCCATACCGAGATTATGGCATTTGCGCCACGAGCTAGCGAGGGGCGCAAACCATTTGAGGTATGGAACTGTACTTTATCCTGAGGTATGTATAGTGCTTTTTATTACACCTACGAGGAAAATTATAGACATAAATGCATAGAAATGTTTATATTTAGTTAAAAGTACAATTATCCGTCTCTAATAGTTCTGGCGGTGTGTTAGGGATAACATCATCACTGTCGCTCGAAGTATCCATATTTTACAAAAAACACAAAGATAAATGCTAAATCAATCGAAGTTTTTGCGAAAATGCGCGGGCTTTTCCTTTTTTTATTCGCCCGTTTCTGGAGTAGGCTAAGATCATAAGGTCATGCAGCCACTTCTTCCGTGATTCCGCGCGTTTTATATACAAAAATAATTTCGTTTTTAATTTTCTGTATGCACCAAGGAGGTTGGTAACTGGTAAAAAAAAAACTGTATGTGGCCAGTAACACTTGAAATTTAATTAGTAGACAGTTAAAGTCTCTTTGCAGTATGACTGCTGACAAATTAAAAAAAACCGGGTATGTAATAGAATTTCATACATACTTCCCACCCTTGGGTCGGAAGGATTTTCATACAAACTTCCATACCTTGGGATGAAAGGATTTGAAGGGCGGGATAAAGGCGTTTCTTCCCTCTAATTGATATAATTAGTATGTATTTTCAGAGCAGGTGTGATAAAAATAAATTAATAGCCGTGGTAAGAATTCCGTTTCTTTTACAATTATGTTCATGTACAACCACGAAAATATTAAAAGTATATATTATGTATGCGATGGAGGACTCGTGAAGATTCATACGTACAACAGTGGACAAACCAATGCCGAAGAAGATAATACTATACATTTAATTAAGAACTTTAAAAAATGTACATACAATTGAGAAACAATGCATCATAAGTTTAGTGAGGGCCTGGAGATCTGTCACACAGGATCTTTCCTAGTATGGACTCCAGCCTCTCACATAGGAATTAGTCTTGATTACTCAAATTGTACCTACTATATGTTTTGATACCTCTGTGAGAAGGAAATAAACGAAATTACTTACTTACAAATTACTTACTTACTTAATTGCGTTAGTTAAAGCGAAAGTACCAAACGAAGAGCTAAATCAATTCACCAGTTTTTCATAACTACTTAGAACGAGATGGAAAGATTCGTATTGCTAGCCTTTGGCCTTTGCATTTGCGTAGGTAATGAGATTATTTATAAAGCGTCCAGTGGCACCATCTCTCACACTAGATGGGTGAAGGGACCACTCGGACGATGCTGTGCCAGGGACATTGTTTTTTAGATGGAGTAGGCTTGCCCATCCTGACAGCTTAGTCGGCCTAGCCCACAGGAAAGACAAGTCAATACGTGCGGAGCCAACCAAGCCGTCGGTTTCCTCACGATGTTTTCCTTCACCGTTAGCGTTGAATAGCAGCGCATATCGAGTTTATGCTGGGCCTCAGATATGTGCCCATTGACTTTGGTAAGTTCAGAAGCGAGTCACACCGCAGTAATACACAAATGCTATGACTATATACAAAGCCTGCGATAATCAGAGCTTCTGACAACGTTACACATGTTAAACACAGTTTTCAGCAATTTATTGCAGCGGTGAAGTAAATCGTCACTTGCAATGGAGAACTTACACAATAAAATGTTTTAATTTAATCGAAGTGGCCATGTTAAGAGATAAAAAAGCGTGGTATTTTTTTTCCCTACATGTTATCACCCGACGAAAACTCATTCCAGTCATGTGGTACAAAAACGCGCCATACAAAAGAGGCTCAAAATATGACGTCACACCTTGCCTTAGAATGTGTGTAGCGTAATCTCGTAAAATAATGTTTTTATGCACCTACACAAAAAACCGGCCAAGTGCGAGTCAGACTCGCGCACGAAGGGTTCCGTACCATTATCTATACAACATTTGAATTTTTTAAGCGTCTATCTGTTGCCGTTATTAATGCCGAACAAAAAACGGCAAAAATGTCACGTTTTTTTTGTGTAGGAGCACCCCTTGAATATTTATTTTATTCTGGTTAGTATTTTTTGTTGTAGCGGCAATACATCATCGGTGAAAATTTCAACTGTCGAGCTATCACGGTTCATGAGATACAGCCTGGTGACAGACAGACAGGCGGACAGTCTCAGTAACAGGGTCCCTTACCCCTTGGTTACGTAACCATAAAAACGATTAGAATTTAATGAGAAAACTAAATGTAGTAATAAGTAACTTGATTTTTCGCATTTTTCGGTAACCCGTAAACCCCGAAAAGAATGTTTGTCAGGTTTTATTTTTTAATTTTTCCTTGCTTTGTCTGTGTCTTCTTCGGTATAAAAGCAATATCACTCCAATTTACGTTTGACGCAAGTTTCCCATTCACCACCAGTGTATTTACATAAGCAGCCTCTATACGTGTCCCACTGCAGGGCACAGGCCTTCTCTCCTGGAGAGAGTATGGGCTTAATCACCACGCGTGCCCACCGCGGATTGGCGATTTCAAGCGCTGAGGTATGTGAACACCTCAGACATTCAGGTTTCCTCACGATGTTTTTCTTCACAGTTAGCGAGTGGTATTGCTACTGTAACTTCATAAATGTACATAACTTAGAAAACAAAGTCATAGGTACATGCCCGCACTGGGAATCGAACCTGGGTATCTCGCTTCAGAGTAAATTTTCTACCCACTAGGCTACCACCGCTCGTGGTTTGTATTTACCTGATATCATTGTATAAAGTTAGCTGACTAAGCGACTTTATTATTATTATTAATAATAATACGTTTATTATTGCACATAAGTAAACTTTACAATGGCAATGCGGCTTTAGTGTACCTAGTAGAAATAAGTTTTTCATCCCCCCATCTCGGAAAGAGTATTTTTGCTCTTCGATATCTGAGTGCAAAAGCCGTTTTTATCCGCTAGAGGATAAAGTAAATTGAATTTAGAACATCGTATGCAGTAAATTTGTAAATTCAAAACATCATTATACCTATTTATTTCTACCTTATCATACAACTTTTTTAATTAGTTAAAAAGTCAGACTCGGAACCTCCTGTGCTTTTTTTTGCATTTAGTAATTTCCTCGCCGAGGTGGGATGAAAAGTTACGTGTTGCACTCGAGTGCAGATTTTTCACCTCGTGCTCTTTTGATTCCCTCGCTAACGCACAGGATTCTAATTTATTTATCACTCGCAGCGCTCGTTTTAATCGCTTCAATTTTAGAATTCTTCGCTTGCTCGGTCATCAAAATTGAGCACGCGGTCAAAAAGCAACTTTGCACTCTTGTATAAAAAAGAACTATTATTGTTTTTATATAACAAAGATTAGATTAAATTATAATAACAATTTTATGGGTTTTACGCCAAAAACAAAGATTTATTGTTATAATTACTACACATAAGCAACCTATATACGTCCACTGTAGGGCACAGGCCTTTTCTCAAGGAGAGTATGGGCATAATTCCACGCGTGCTAACCGCGACACGGCACATTTTTAATTTACGTAGACTTCAAATAAATGCAAACTCTCCGCGCACACTAAAAACTGAGTAAAATGTTTCACATGATATACCATAAATATAACGTCCGACGAACATCAGTCGTACCGAACGCGCGGCCGTCCCCAGGCATACAATCTGCCTGGCGGGAAATTTCCCTATACAGTGAAGGAGCACGATCACCCGCTCTTCCCTATATACTTATGCATCGTTCAACCCACTCGTTACTGGGTTACTCGCGACTAAATATCTCACCAGTTTTTGAGGATGTTGAAGATGTGTCCCTTGTCATTGATGGTGATGAAAAGGCCGCGCGGCCGCCGGTAGATGAGACCGAACTTCTGGCAGGCGAGACCGACGGTCGGCGTGTACACGATGGGCAGGAGTTTCTCCACGTTCTCGGAGAGCAGACGGAAGAACAGGCGCTCGTTCCTGTCCTGCGAGCGCAAGGGAGGCTGTTGGTTTCGTTGATTTGGACCACCTTTTGAAGGACATACAGAAGCTTACGCCTGTAAGCATTAGTACCCTGGATTTGTATACAGGAGGAGTAGGCAGAACCCAGGGTTTGCCACGGTCCTAACAAACTTCTGTGGCTTCAGACTTTCGCCTCAATCTTACTTTTAAAGGACATTCGATTATTAAAATATGAGTATAATGAAAGCAGCACGAACTGGTAGGACTTTGAGGGGTTAATCGGATGATAGGAATGAATACATCTGTCATCCTTGCAGTTCACTTCACTATTACGAAAAGCAAGTACAATCGGGGCCCGTTGTAAATATAAATGTATGTCACGTACAACACAGGGAATTCACTGACTGGGCAGAGTGGAAAGTATAATCCCACCAAAACGTCAATGTGAAAAAAACTGGAAAACTTCTCGGCCCAAAAAAAAGTGTAATATGTAAGAACTTGCCAAGTTCATTGTCTCCACGAAATTAACAGAGTTTTGATAAAGAAGGAAAACATAGTGTGATGTTTTTCATTTACAGACCAAACTTGGCAAACTTTTACGGGATGGTGAATATTTTTACAATGAAAACTTGCCAAGTATGATCTGTAAATAAAAAAATCACAATTTTTTTTCCTTCTTTATCGAAACTCTGAAAATTCACCGAAACTTCTTCTATCACTAAAAAAGTATGTTTTTTTTTGTTTTGAAATTTATCGAGACCACTTTTCATCGGAAAACATAAAACTAAAAAGTAAACAGGGTCATATTGTCATTACGTAATAACCTGCCCTTGTTAAAACTAGGGCAGGGCGTACATTGTAGTAATAGTGTCATAAAACATTGAAATATTAGGTAGTCCATTTGCCACCGTTAGACCATCACCGTGATCACCATAATAACAAAATAGCATAATCAGCCTATATACGTCCCACTGCAGGTCACAGGCCTACTCTCACAGTCTAATTGTTATTTCTCTTTGTTGCAAGACGGTAAATTCTCTCGACCTTCGATAAGCGTAACTTATGGGTAAGAGTAACTTATGGATCGTCATATCGTGTTCTAACCACTACAAAGTAAGGGAAATCTTTATTCGAAAACACTAAATCATGTTAAATCGTTAAATCATGTCAAGTCTACACGAAATTTCATTTCATTTACTCTAGAGTAAAGTGCTTAACATTTCACCATTAACAAATGTAGTAATTTAGGTTTCTCTAGATTATCCTCCTCAGTCCTGACCTTGAAAATAACAATTGAAAACCATTGTTATTTTTAAGGTCAGGACTGAGGAGGTTATACTGAATTCGGCGACCGAAAATGCTCTAATCGGCGGGTATTTGGCCTTGTTACCATGGTTATTCTGGATTAGCGTCGTGAAACACAAATGAAGTAATCTGGAGAATATCTTTAAGAATAATATTGTACACATGTGTAAAACTTCACTTTTTCAATGGAAAAATTGACCCAATTCCGGTTATTAATCAAACTAAACCTACAAATTAATCCAACCAGACCTGCGATCCAGATGGTCCACAAGAACGCCCTTCAATCAGGTCAGACCGTCACCGCACATGCTAAACAAAACCACCGCAATTAGACATCCCTGTAGAAAGTAGAGTAGCAAACAGCTGGTACCTGTCGCAGGTCTAGTCACCTGTAACTCCGTGAGGTAGAGGAACTTGTTTAAATTGTCCTCGTAACGATCGACGGATATCCTGCAGATATCCAGCTGTTCCTCTTGGGTCTTGAACTTCGCGGCCAGTAGGCCGTGAATGCCGAGCGCTTGGCGCTCTGCCAGCGTGAAGGCCAGACCCTGAAAAAAAATTTACTTGAAGTAACTTGAGATTATGGTGCCATAAATTATGGGGCTGAAGCTACTCGCGTCCAAAGGTTCGCCCTCGTTGCCCTACATCTGACCACCGGGTGGTGCCAAATGAATAGCATTATTTGTGGTAGGTTTGAGTCGCGGCTAGTAACCACCAGACAAAGGTACACCGGTAAGCGATTCGTCGAGTTCCAGAGTGTTGTCTGTTGATGCTGTACCTAACAGGCAAGCACGTACCATCATAGTCTTCGTTTTCACCTACCATCAGGTAAGTGGAGAAGAAGAAACGAAAAAGAGGCCAAATGCGAGCCAGTGTCACAAAAACAAAACAGACTTGTGAGGAGATTCCTTAATTCCAGTATTTACCACATTCTTGCCGTCTATACATGGAGTATTGGATCCTCTTCCAGAACTAACATCTGCAATGGATAGCCTCCCCATTGGTTAAATTAATATTCCAGTCGTAGATGATTCACTCCAGGAGAGACTCTTGCTGATGATAATTTGCGGTCGTCATCAGCCATTTGACGCCCGCTGCAGGACATAGGCCTCCTTCGTGGTTTTCATAACCATGAGGGGGTTTGCCATAATCGCCACGCTTGGCAGGCGGGTTGGCGATCGCAGTATGCGGTTGGAATCTCAGGAAGACGCTGCTGCCCGTCTCCTGGTAATTGATTTCCTTAGTCGCCTTCTACGACATCCACGGAAGGAAATGGAGTGACGCTATTCTTAATCCGGCGCGACACGGTTGCGTCACGCATAATTTTATATTTAAGGGGTGAGCTACGTATGACTGGTAGGTTAAGTTTACCTAATATCAGTTGTTCTAGAGTAGATATATCTTATCTTGTATGATATGAACCCTTTTTTCCTCCGATTAGCAGGAAATAAATGGATGGGAGAACATTTTTTTTTATGTAGACTCATTCATCATCATCATTATCTGCCCACTGATGGGTATAGGCCCTACAGCCATCACGCCGTCTTTCGAGGTATTTCGCCATCAGCATCCACGGTCAATACTCATTCCAAGGCCAATATTGTTGACCTTGACAAAGGTCTTCCTTTTCTCGGTCTGTGTCTAGAGATATTGCCACAAGTAGCTTTCAACAATTTTCATCTTGAATTCCTAAACATTTTTGAGAAGAACAAGCCCAATTTCGTACAATTCTTCTTGTGACGCTCGCTACGGAAATTAGTTGAATCAAACCGTGTTGTTTCTAAATTCGACGTGCTACGTAATTAAAGCTTAAAATAGCTTTGACCGTCGGTAACCCAAATTCTTCTTTTGAGGACGCGTCGCTGTCATGACCAAGATATAATGGAAGACGCAAAGCGTCATCACCTTTAAACCAACTAGGTAATTTTAACATTTAAACACACATCGCATTATGCTTCGTAGCCGGTGTTTCTGTGCGAAATTGCTCCGTGAGAGATGCCATCTCACTATATTTGCAAAGTCTATTTCCGATCTGGCAAGTAGTTTGTAAATAAAACCTATACCTACCAGTTTATTGGCATTACGTTGTATACTTTTTATGATTCGTTTGTCAGCGAATCCGCCACCTGAAGTGTGGAGCATCTATGTACAGAAGTCTTAAGGCTGTTGTTACGTCGAGCATGCTGTCTGGCTCGCAAAATTTATCATTTTTAGTGATTGTAATAAAATGAGCATACTTTTGATAAATGTGGTCTGAGGGTTTGATAGATAATTAAATTACGGACATTCAAGACATACTTTTTCTTATCCTGTGCCACGTTTTTGATTGAGAAAATTTGATTCCAAAATTTATAATTTTGGAAAAAACTTTTCTTTATTAAAAACTACTTATAGCAAAACAAAAATGTATTTAAAATGTCCGTAATTTCATAATGCATCAAACCCTCAGACCACATTTATCATAAGTATACTCATTTGATTACAATCACTAAAAATGTTCAATTGTGCGTGCGAAACAGCATGATCGACGTAACAACTTCGGTAACATCTTTACTGAATACTGCCGATGTGCCGACTGACCCAATAAGAGTAGATGACAAGATCATTGTGTTTTTGCGAATATCGTGAAGTACATGTAGCTAAATGTAGAAAATGCCAGTGACTGGGGCAGTATTCATCTGAAGACGAGTTTGGATTTCTTGTACCTCAACGAACGCTGTAGGGGCATCCGCCTTAACACTTAACTACTCACCTTATTGAGGCGCGGGTCTCTCAGATGATCGATGCCGCGAACGATGTTCGGGCATATGATGTTTCCGGTGACCTCGTGGTATTCCCGGCATTGGGTCGCTGTGGGCTCGAAGGTAGCCGGGAACTTGACTATCGCGTAGGCCAACGCCCTGTGGGCGCCTATGGCGTTTGTGCAACATCTGCGGATAAAGGGATAAGATCATTGTGTCTGTCTGTAAAATTGTCCGGTGGAAGATCGTTTTTTTCCAAGAATATAGAGTAGGTACTCTATCGTAACCGGGGTTTTCATCCGCATTACCGATTCGCGGTAGATCGGGTGATAAAGCACAAGCTCTCTCTCCTCTCTCTGACAGACGCCGTATAAAGGCTGCATTATTCATATAAAATACTTGTATCAACATAGGAGTTATAACTATGACACCATACCCATACTCTACCAACTATGCGTTTTATCTTAGGTACATTACGCGCATGTAAACTGAATAAATAAATAACAATAATACTAGAGTATCAGCAAAACTAACAAAAATTGACTTGACATGTTACAGCTATTTCTGGTAGGCATGTTAGGAACAAAGTCAGCCCAATTTGTACGCATGCAGACCTAATTCCTAAACAAACTAGCGACGTCAAGGAGGTGTTTTCCGTCGTCCTACATGTGTGCTGTAAGCGAGAAGGGTCGTAAATCATGAGTACTCGTGCCATCGGATTGGACAGCCCATTCATGCCGTAATGCGTCAGAGGGGCGTGAACGACTTACATTATTCTGAGAACCCAAATCGAAACGGTAGAGTTCACTGTGAAAACTATGGAAGGAACTATTAATCAATAAGGGCTCAGAGCTTCGCAGGGTAGTTACGCCGATCAGTGGCTCAATTACGCGCACCAAATCCTGAGCGATTCCAAACGCGTAACTGTCAAATTCCATACTAATTTGACAGTTAGACGATTGGAATCGCTCAGGATTTGGTGCGCGTAATATAGGGGCAGAGCGCCGTCTATGCCTAATTAATCAAGTGCAAGCTAACTTGGTCCTCGTAGCCAATACATAGTTTCCTACAGATCTTTGTGTTAAATTTTATTACCCAATAGGAGCTAATCGAAAGGTGAAAATCAAGGACCGATCCTTTTGTAGCTGTGGAAAAGTGCGGAACACATTACCGACCATGCTCGTACTATGGCTCATAGATACAATATCGTCCAGAAAATCCACGAAGCCGACTAGAACAGTAACCACGTGAATTGATGGCCTTTCTTCTGGATTTAGATTCGCAGTATACCATAACTAGAAAGTAACCAAGTGAATTGACGGCCTTTCTTTTGGATTTAGATTCGCAGTATACCATAACTAGAAAGTGACCACGTGAATTGATGGCGTTTCTTTTAAGTTTAAACTCGCAGTATATCATAAATAAGAAGTAGCTCAGTATCACTTCTAAGCTTACCATATACCGCACATCAAACCAGTAGTCACCTACGCATAGGAAAACCTGGTGCCTAACACAAAGAGACGAACAGAGGCTTGCAGTGTTCGAGAAAACAGTGCTGATTTTTTTTTCGGACCAGTTAAAGAAGGCGAAGGGACATACCGCCAGCTTATGAACCATGAAATAGAAGCACGAATCAATCTCGAGATCATAAATTCGGTGAAATTCTGCAAGTCACACAGACAAAGATAGGCGGGTCACTTGGAGCGTATGTCGGATTCTAGGGCAGCAAAAAATAATGACCAAATGGACGCCACAGCAGAAAAGACCTAGAGAAAGAAGCGGTGGAATGACTATGTAGAAGATCTGCGTGCGATGGCGAAGTTCACCGACCGGAAAAGGGTCGCCAAACTTCGCAACAACTGGAAGAAAACAAAATAAGAAAAATAGTACGAGAGGTATCTCACTTGAGAAATCACTTCGGTGCTTCTGCTTCGTTCAGGGTATTTTATGTTGGGAGCTAATGCAGATGGCGTAAGTGTACGTTTAATTAGAGGAAAGGCCAACTTTGCTCAGTTTTGTTATTAATCTAGCCAGTTGATGATAAACAAGTCTAAAGCGTAACTGGTGGTACCTATGTAAGTGCAGTCGCCTACAGTCAAGGTTACCTATATTGCTTTAATTCTAGCACTTGTGCATGCGATAAAAGATAGAAACATTCAGAGATTTTTTTTCTGGTGTGTACAATAAAGAGTTCTAATCTAATCTACAGTGAGGCAGCCCCGCCCAACTATCGCGGACTGTACAGAAAAATATGTTACTTCGCTATTGATATTTTTATCTCTATCATCCGTCGCAAGAAATGTTTTACGTAACACTGGGTAGGATGGTAGTACAATAGATTACAATACGTAGTAGCCTTCTGAAAGATTGACGAAATATATCGAGCTAATGTGGGTGGAAGGGCCGGTAAGGGACGTCCGAGGCAGACATACATAAGCAGCCTGTATACGTCCCACTGTAGGGCACAGGCCTTCTCTCAGGGAGAGAGTATGGGCTTAATCACCACGCGTGCCCTTCTCTTCAGCATAGACGAGGAACAAATCATTTTAAAAATGTTAACTCCTCGCCGATAGCCTCGCCGACACGACAATTCAAATTAAGTTGTCTGCTAAAGTTCAGTCAGGTATTAGTCTCTTTAGATTTTTCAAAAAAGAACGAGATAGAAGGATACTTAAGTATTTTATTATTGAAATACTCGAACCGGTTGTATGACTACATCGCAGATATTTAACGGAGCATTTGCTCGGCTTGTTTGGTTTTTGGTCACTCTAAACAAGGCCTGGTCGTAACTAGACCAGATACTACCGGGAAATTACAACCAAATCTACCTTATACCGACTCTGTAATTTACCATGCAATTTGATACGAGATCTGGGCACTACATGGGCACCAAATCCTGTCGGAACCCTGACGTTTGCGGTAACATTTAGTATGGAATTTGACTGGAATCGTTGAGGACTTGGTGCCTGTAATATGTGAACTGACCCGAAAACTACAAATTGCTTCCTTATCGATACTACTACTGTCTATATTATAAACATTTAATAAACATAAACATTAACATTTACATACAGGCACATACATTGCTTCTAGCCCCACACTAGGATACCCTGTGTCGTGGGAACCAGAAACAACGACATCACAAACATGTTTTTTTTTTGGTCCCTAGCCGGGATTCGAACCCGGGACCCCTCGCATGGTATGCAGATGCACTACCGCTGCGCCACGAGGTCGTCGATTATGCTACTACTATTTCTTATACGCAATTTTGTTGGCTCAGTAAACTTATCATGGAAAGAAGAACCTGGGCTACAATGGGTTTTACTATCAACGGCATTACTCTGAATTATATGATACCCAATACTTTGATTACAGAACGTTGTGGACTAAAAGAGAATTAGTGACTAGAGTTGGGAAAGGAATGTTGCGTTGGTTTGGACATTATTATGAAGAGGGTGAAGGAAAAAAAGATAGACAGAGAACACCCTATTGCTCAACCAGAAAATAAAGAAGAACAAATATTAGTATTTTCTGAGGTTAACACGAACACTAGACATAATAAAACTGAATTTTAACGAATATTTACTCGTTTACTTTTCCATTTTACAATTTTCCGACGTAGTATTATTTCTTAAATCGTAATGTTATACAATTGGCGGTCTCATCGCTTAGAGCGATCAGAAAGATTGATGAAAGAAATATACGAGCTAATGTGGGTGGAAGGACTGGTAAGGGAGGTCCCAGGCGGACCTAATTCGACCAAATAGGGGATGTATTAGCAAAGGGCATGATAAAAAGTACCCGTAACAGGCGTGCCTGCATGCAACGACTAATGAATGTTGATGAAGCGAAAGAAATCTGTCAAGATCGTGGCAAACCCTGGTCTTTGCCTACCCTTCTGGGTACGGGCGTGAGTTAATGTAATATACAAACGCTCTTGGAAACGCAGTTTTATTAAACTTTTTTGTGTGTTGTGATGTCGTTGTTTCTGGTTCCCACGACACAGGGTATCCTAGTGTGGGGCCAGAAGCAATGTATGTGCCTGTATGTAAATGTTTATGTTATGTTATGTTAAAAAAAAGATTACATAGCCAACTTAACAATACTAAGAAAATATAAACATCCGGTCACTTAGTTCCGAAACGTAAAGTCTTGATGGGGCTAAAACGTTCTTCTAAGTGATCAAAGCTGCAAAAGAAATAAGATAATTAAAAAAAACCATTAAAACAAACCAAAAATCTAATGCACGTCAACAGCTAAAGAATATAATTAGTAATTTACCTTAACTTCCGAACAGACGTAAAAAACAATACGAGTCGATTTGGATCTTCTCCTTTTGGAATATCGGTTAATACACGGTTAGAATATAGCATTTAAAAATGAAAGATTAAAATTACATTGATAGTCTTATTTTTTAATCCCTGACAAGCTGGTGAGGAGGAACTATATCGCGAATCTAGCTGTGCTCATGTCTTCGGAAGTAGGTATAAAATAACAACAACTATTTTCTCAAAGTTAATTAGATGATTAACTAATGCTCAGTCATATATAATTATCGATAGATTTTTATCATGTTGTGTCCCATCTCTAATTGAGAAGCATTCAAATTTTGACAGAAATTTCTACAAAAAGTACACAAACTTCGATGACAATTGAACTTTACAGTGCAGTAAATAAAGGTGGTTTCACTTTCTCACTTTCAGATTGGATTCCTTGTTCATGTTATTACAAATTTAATTAAAAATGCAATTAAATACTATAGTTAGGGAGACGAGGTAGCTAAATGGCGTAATTCAACGGCGCCGTCGAGACCTATCAAAATCGAAAGATAAAATAATTTCGAAAAGAAAAGCTCGTATGGTAAAAACCATTTTAGTGGTGGGTTTGGCGTGTACGGTTTTTCAAAAATGTTAAAAAAAAAAAGTTTCTCGAGCGCGTCAGATATTCATACTACGTATGCCCCAAGTGCTTCTGATAACAACGGTATACTAATCTGCCGGTTTGCGTGGTGGGGGTAGGCATATAAAGGAAGGGGTGTTAAGTAGGCCCCAAGGAAGCTCCCTTTAAAAAAACTGACGATTTCAGCGTGACGATAAGTTACGATGAATTTTTGAAAATAAAAAAAAAAAGTTTTTTTGAAATACTCGAGCGCGTCAGACTTTCATAGGGGAGGTTTATCTCGGTATCCTGAAAGCATATTTTCTTAATCTGACAAAAATGTTGGTGGGTGAGATTAAGAGTAATCTGACCGAAAAAGGTTTTTTTGTTTCTTTTTTTTGCTTTCTTTCTCCTTGATAAAATGGCATGTTTCCGCGAAGCGCTCAGTCGGTATTACATGTTTATGGCAAATTCCTCTTTTTTGCTTCAATTCTTCACTTTGTTTTGCTTACGGTACGTCCAAAAAACAATTTGAGGATCAACAGGCTATTGAATAATATACATACATGAAACTGTACATGTTAATAATACTTTTGTATACAGATAAGCGTAACTTTTTCCGAGTCCACGAAAAATGTCGAGAAGCTTTAGAAAAAAAAATTCAATCATCGTCACATAATTTAATCATCGTTATTTCATATCAATTTGTTTTAACACCCTCAGTTTTCGAGATATACTTAAAAAAAAACCGGGAGTTTGAGTTTTTATGATGCTTCAAGACAAAAAGTTTTAATTTTGGACAAAAATGTAAAGAGACCTTTTTTATTTAAACTTTTTTTTGTAAAATGTATCGTTCGCGACTTATATGCCGCAACGCGTTTTTCGGAAGACGAAATGGCTCCTCCACACTTCCGGTCATGCGGAAACCGGCAGATTTTGTATTTTTAGTAAGTTTTAGATTATATTCTTCAAAATAAAAAAATAAAAATCGCGCTCGAGAATGCCGGATTAACGTTTTTTTTTACAAGTTCGCGACCCTATAAATCGGCGGCGTCAAGGACTTATCGTCAGATTAGTTAAATTTAGTCTTAAAACACTAAAATCAACCCCCAATATCTTCATCTGACGCGCTCGAGTATTACAGACTATCGATTTTTTTTTTACTAATCTGATCGTCTATCCTAGGCGCGCGTCACTACATAGGTATAGAGCTAAATACTTTACAAGGTTGTTCTATTAGGTCTAAGGTATTTCGCATATCTTAAACTGCCACGCTCGAGTATTACCGAAAATTCCCCTATTCGCCTCCCTAACTCCTATTTACCGATGAAATGTTACGGCATGATCGGTACATTTTGGTCCCCAACTTTTATTTTTGGACTCTAACACAGCACAATAAGGCATTTTAGTAGAGTTTTCACAATTGTTTACTTTACTAGAAGCGCACGGCAACTGAGGTAAGAAAAACTGTCAAAGACTCCGTAAAGGCAACACATTGCTAATGTGAGGCACGCGGGCACCGCCCACTTACGACTTCTACTCTTTTTTTTTTTGTTCTGTGCACGTGACCATATCGTCTGATAAATAAAACCGTCTACCGTCAGCGTCACTCAATTGCAGATGCACTTATCGTCAGCGATAATCTCATGAATAGTAGGTAGTAGGTTTCTCACGTGATACCTTATCGAGAACTTGATAAGTGCTATAATCGAACACAAGTTGATATTTTAAACATAATGCTACGAGCCGTGGCTTTAAATTTCAATGGAAAAATTGACGTCGTTCTTCATTATCATGTAAACACGATATGAACTAATACAGTTAAACAGATTCTATTTAAACTTGTCCCAGCAATAACTATTTATGACAGCCTTCTCAGTTTAGCAAGATAAATAGAACAACGAAGGTTAGACTAACAATATTATATTTATAGTTAGACTTATAAAGACAGGTTGTAACGTTTTTTTCATACTGGCGATTATCGTCATCAAGCTGTCCCAAATCTAATAAAGGCGATTTCACACCACTTTGTATCTCACCGGATAAAATCAATGACGATCACAAGTTCACTATCAAACTATAGGTTGTCTGCAGCGATTCATATTGCGCAGAAGGAATGACGCCATAGTAACCTCCAGTACCTTCTGCTCAGACTTACAGTATGCGTTAAGATTAGAACTTTTGTGATAAAACGATGATGGTATGAATAAATTTATAATAATCGATTATTTTCAGCAAAAGCTTGGTCCTAAGCATCTATTGGCAACACTTAATAGTATTCCGTTTTAGTTGACTTTTCGGTAAAATAGGGCCTTATATCTAGCCAATAAGAAACATACATATTATTTACTATAACTGCGAATGTCTTGAAATGAGGAGATTAATGATTGATCTGACCAAACCACTTTGGTAGACATTATTGCTTTCCGTCTTTTAATGGTGTTTATCAAATCCTTGTAAATCATCTGAAAAAAAGTCATCCAAAACTGAATATACATACATTAGATCCAAGGAAGCAGACGCTGTAGTGCCTGGGTGAGATTTTTAGATTAAATAGGCTTGACCACAACCTATGCTACTCTCTGAGCATAATCCACAGAAAAACATGCGGAGTAAAACCGAGTCTTCCTACGATAATCGTTCAAATGCTACTAGAGGCTATAATGCCCTTACTTTATTGATAGTCCTTAGACCGTATTACACGAGATTATCCAATGTAACAAAGTACATTCAGGGAGGGATCCAGGTTTTTGGGCCAAGGTTACATTATAAAACGCACGAAATGTGTTGTGGTAGGATGGTCCGAATAACACAACAAAAGAGAGTGCTTTGCATCGATCGATCGCTTAAGCAGAAATTGAGATCTATTCTGAAAAAAACTTATAATGCCATCGTGCAATTTTAGCCTCTACATTAATCTCTACATTGCCAGTATTAACGTCACCACAGAGGTCAATTATTCGAGATAGAACAACACATGGTTTCCTCAAATCAGGATACAACTGAAACTAGGAAGACATAATATCTAATAGTATCTATCTGTCTGCTAGTCTCATGTCATAATACTGATATTTGGACAAATTGGTTGCTATGAATATCACGGTAAGGGAAATAAGATTCTATTAAGTTTTTCTGACCTAGAGAAACAGTAAACTTTTCTTAACATTTTCTCGTATTTTTAAGTACCTAGTACCTAAACTTTACTAGCAAACTGATCATAGTGTAGATAAAACTGGTATTGTCATGTAACAACACGGTGTTCACTAGGTACATGGAACGAGATACTCCTCTAACCCATTGTAACAGTAAATCAATACTTCCACGTTCAATGTCATCGTTAGCTCAAACAAACATTTAAGTACTGATAATTATAATGTACCTAGGCTTTATTAATCTCTAGTCCCTCGATTTACTGCAGGTAGTTTAACTCAAATTGTTTGAGAAACTTAAAAATCAAATCCCCAGCAGCAATTTTGATCATCATAAAATCTCTACAATCTACTCGATTTCCCTACCTTTAAGTAGATTTTAGCTTAACCATTTTTACCATTTTAGGCCAATCAAAGACCATACGGAATAGGCATTAATTACACGGCACGTCTGCATGATGACCGATCCGACCGACGATGTTATAAATAAAACTAGATTATTAGAATTTTAATCGTACCTGGTGCGGGTTTTAAGTTCTCAGGTATAAAACGTGTAGGTATGCCACATAAGTAATTTAGCCTTGACTCTGATCGACGATTTGATCTTTGCGAAGCCGCTTTGAATAGCATTCAAGATGATCTATGCATACTAAAATAAATAATTAATTCACTTAAAGTGTGGTAGAGTTTAAAGATCGCCACTGCGCGAATGAAAAATGAAAACATTTCTTAAATGGAACGTAATTTATTTAATGATTTCTTGATTTCAAAATCAAATTAGTAACTAAGTTCCAGGAACAATGAGTGCTAGTTAAGTTTGAGGCCAATAGCTGATTAAACTTCACATTTTTGATGCAGCCACTCATAATAATAAAATGCACGCATGACTGTGAAGGTTGATGTGGTGTCGACTGTACCAAGGTCAGTGAAACGGGATACGTGCAATTATTTGATACTTCCTCTTGTTTTGCATTCCCTAAGAGCTACCCTATTAGGTAGAACATTGTACTCGGTAGCGAGAGACCAAAGTTCGATTCCCAGTTTGGGCATGTACCAATGACTTTGTTTTCTAAGTTGCGTACATTTGTGCAGTTATAGTAGCAATACCACTCGCTAACAGTGAAGGAAAACATCGTGAGGAAACCTGAGTGTCTGAGCTATTCACATACCTCAGCGCTTGAAATCACCAATCCGCGGTGGGCACGCGTGGTGATTAAGCCCATACTCTCTCCCTGAGAGAAGGCCTGTGCCCTACAGTGGGACGTATATAGGCTGCTTCAATCAATCAAAAAGAGCTACCCCGGGGTAGCAGGAATATCTATGACGCGCCAAGTATTTGGTACTGCGATTTCGTAGCGAGAAAATCTATGCATCTTTCAGGCTAATTTCCTACCACACATAAACTGGAATCAAAAAGTTATGAGACTATCCTGTGATAACAAAAAAAAATGTTTGGAAAAAATTTATAATTCTGACTCTACCGCCTCTACTTTTTTACGAGCATCTTTGCAATAAAAAAAATGTTAGGGCAACTGGCTTACTTTACACCAAAACTGTATGGTTTTATGCACATCATTTAACATAATTACTGTCGACGCCCCGCCCTTTGCCAACTCCTTAAATGAATCACCTTGTAAGTTTGTAAGGATGACGTTAATAATTACGTAATCGAGGCAACGCCAGAAGAGGTGTAATTTTTTTTAAAACGTCGAGTTACGCGTAATGAATTGTTTTGTTTGGTGAACTAGGTATTTAGCATGAATAGTTGCTAAATGCTGTAAACCGCCGCGTTCGCAAGGAGCATGAATAGTTGCCATAGCTGCCATAGGGTAGCCAGTGGGCACCCACACCAGTCTACAGCTCATCAACCTTACATTTTTATATATATTTAAAGATTTTATTAAAGAAAGAAAATAACAAATAGGTTGACAGATTTGCCAAACTGCGCAGCAGTTTATCGGCAGTTATTGACTTGTATAAGTGGCATTGTTGTAAACAATCTTTTCTCTGAAACACGTTGATGGCGAATTAAATAAGTTTTATATATTACAAACACTCTTCTTTATGTGCCGTCTCCTGTTGGACGTTGGCAACAAAGGCTATAAATACAATATAAAACAACATTAAGTACCAGTATACCTTAAGTACCTAGGTATATAAAAAGAAGAAGAGGGGAGGGGGAGGATTGGCTTTTTTCTTACTAATTACGATAACTATCTACCATAAGATCTAGATATTTAATAAGTAATTGTGAAAATATGTAATTGTTTTCTGTAAGTCATACATACATAAACTCACGCCTGTATCCCAGAGGAGTACGCAGAGACCAGGAGCTGCCTTTTGCCACGACGCTGACAGATCACTTTCGCTTCCTCAACATTCATTAATCGTTGCATGCACGCACGCCGGTTTCAGGTACTTTTTATCTTGCCCTTTGCTACATTGCGTTTCCTTATCACTAAACAAGTTAATTTTCGTTACAACGTCGATCGTAACGTAACTAAGCAGCGAGAACGTAAGTTGAAGGTGCATGTCGACTGTACGATGCACATGTTTGTTTGCACAAATTGGATTTAAGTACCAATTGCACAAATTGGATTTAAGTACCAATTGCACAAATTGGATTTAAATACTAATAAGAAAATATATGTTATCATTACTTTGGAGATGGTACGATAATTTTGTCTGCAAAGTTCTTTATCTAGAACTCAAACCTAACTACTTGTATGAAGTACCTAGAAGCTACGCATTTGCTGACACATACACTATTGGGATCAGTTGCCAAATCATTCGAAGTGGGCAAGTGGAAAATACTTTTCTTTAATATATGCCAAGAAATACTTTTCCAATGTTTATAAATTCGCTGGCTGTGTTTACTTGTTTACTGTATACAAATACTGGAATAAAAAAGGCATGAATTGACGTATTCCAGATATACTGTAGCATTGCTTGGATTCTCACGACTATATTTTTAGAAAGGTAGATGTGCATTATTATATCTAGCTAGATCCCCTACATGCTAAGAGCTAAACCAGCTGATGACACATTCACCTTTTAGAAAAAAAAAAGCACATTCAACTAGAAAGTACAGTCGACAGTACATTTTTATATACATGCACTCTAATCAGTTACGTTAAAGGCGACTTTTCAACAAAAACGTGATGTTGAACTGCTGTCTGTACACAGAAAAAAATATTTTGGCATTACTCTGATTTAAAAAAAAATGCACTTCATTATCACCTTATCAGGCTCCAGTTATCTGATAAAACATCAGGAAATATCAAAACATATTATGTGGTATTAAATCAAGCTATCTTGGTGATATCTGATACTCAGACGCTGACGCACTTAGTATGATGGTCAAGATAATGTCACGCGTGAAGCTACCCAAAAGTAAGAAAGATCTTGTGTCGAGACAGATGGTGACTTCTGACAAATAGGGGCTACTATCAACATTGATAAGATCCCCAAACCCATAAGTTTTAAGTCGTTATTAACCTTAGTTCGTTCCCCACTTATCTCATTTATTTCTAATTTCTTTTCCAATAACAATATCAAATTGTGATGTGTTACTAACCAGATATTTGTATTTATATATTTGTCTATGTTTGTTCACAGGTCAATAGCTCAACAGAGTGAAACTTAAATAACTGACCATTCCCTGAGCTGTTACTTTATGCAACCCTGACATTGGCAGAATTATTGGTTGCCATTAAACAACAAAAAAAAAACATTGATAAGTGAAATATTGTTAAAGGTAATATTGAATCAATTATCTGTCTTTGTGAGAAAAACAGCCTAAGACCTTTTACATAAGCATTCCAGATGAGTTTTAGTGTAGTGTTTAAGCAATAATATCTATCAAGTAGTTTGCTCACCCAGGTCATTCATTTATCTCATTAATTCAAGAAATAAGCCCTATTAAATAAATAAGTAATAAATTTGTTCATTGTTCAAATACACAAGGCATTGTTCAAATACACATGCTTGTCCTTGACATTGATAGTATTTCAATTGTTTGTTTACACCTAGACAAAAACTGAATGAAATGAAAATATGTACACACTAGGTAGATGAAGTGAAAATTTTAAAATACAAAGGTAAAGTTTAATAGGTGATTCCAAAGTGTTAAATCCATATTACATTTAAAAACAATGAAGGGGAAAAAGCAAAATAATCCCAATAGTTTAATAATACCTACTACTTCAAGTAAAATACAGGGTTAGTTCAAAATGTGCAATTCCTGAAACCCCCAATTTGAGTTTGTATTTTTAAACAACTTTTATACTATAATTTTTTTCTCAGATTAAAATATTTATCGAAATATCGGGGTTTACTTAATCTTATTGAATTTGCATCTTATATGCCCCACCAATGTCAGTGGATCATTGTCCTAAATTATGAAACATAGGTACTGGGTTATTTAGCAAACTTTACAGCATTATCTATCAAACAGTGCCGCTAAAAAATAATAAAAAAGATTCCGATAAATTGAGAACCTCTTTTTTTGAATTCTGTCTGAAAGTAGAAAAAACGCAAAAATAATATTTTTCTAAATTTGGAAAACTGAACCTAAAATTAAACAAGTAAACTAGGTTCACTTTGTTATAATTATAAGAGTTAATGACATAACGTAACCAGCATGTTTTAGGAATTGTGCATTTAACCCACCACTCAAACAAAAAAGTATGGTATACCATACCTACAGGTAAAAACAATAACAAAAAAATTTGCACATGGTAAACCAATTCTTTTAGTCCTGTTTCTTGGTAAAATATGAACAGGAGACACAGCTAGGATGCAACATTCATAATAAAGGAAAATTTAGTATACTACCTATATGACTAGAAAATTTAAATCTAATGACATCACACATTTTCAGTTGCAAAACTGAAAATCACTCAAATCATTTCTTGAAATAAATTTTGATGTGTTTGTTAAATAAATTAGCACAGGCACATACAGCTTTGTCAATAGTAACATAACACGAGAACGTTACTGAAACATTTTCGGAAATAATACAACAATCGGATGAAGGCCTTGGCGATCACAGCCAAGGAAAATGTGAATTTCACGGGAAACCGCACGATTCAACTTTACTGACGACGCTGGTAATCACCCGGTCGATAAAAGGAACTACTGTATAAAATACCGCGTAAAATAGCCTCCTACTCATAAATAGCAGGAGAAGTCTTTCATTTAGATTATCATCAGGGAAACCGTTCGATATTGTCGTCCATCAGAGCAGCCCCATTTTTCCGGAAAGAGAACGAATAATAAAAACAGCTGTCACGTTATGTAAACTCCGAAAATAAATTGTAACAGTACTCACAGTAAAGATCTAGGGATCGTAGAAAACATCTTAGAGATTTTTATTCATTTAACAGTTCCAGGAGAAAAGATTTCTATTTATTTTGGATTGAATTCCAAAAATCACTCCTTCACTGCACACGAGCCACTACCACACAAGCAAGTCAAGTCACACACACATTAATAATCTGAATCTGTGTGATAAAAAGTTCGTTTGACGAATGACGATTGTGCGCGCTTGCTTGGTGCCGTGGTGCGTGCAATGACAGGCGAGGCTTTTGTCTATGGCTTTGTCTACCACACTGACCGTCTCAACCAACATGGTTGGTCGGACAATCGGATGCACGACGACAAATAAGAAACTAATCTGTGATCGTTTTCTACTTAGGACCATTTACATGACGCCATTTGAAGAGCCATTTCACTAAGCCAATCCATTGAAAAGCGCAAAATTCGTGTCAGCAGAGCAGCAGCAGAAGTCAGCAGAGCAGGCCAGGCGCACCAAATCCTGAGCGATTCAAATCGTCTTAATGACCAGTTAGTATGGAATTTGACAGTTAAGCTATTGGAATAGCTCAGGATTTGGTGCTCATAATTAGACCCCTATCCAGATTCGAACGCTATGGATAGACGTAAAATTGCTTTGAGGGCTACGTTGAATTTTTTTTTTATTTTAATGCATAAAAAAATGTTAGTTATGTTAGACAAATAAATAAATTTTTGAAGAAGATGGTGGACTAGCACGTGGATATCCAGGAGATCTACATTAGGTCAATCAAGTCTCATCTTAAGAGAACTTGAAGTTAAGGATCCTGAAGAATACAAATTGTTTATGAGATGTCGCTTGACCACATCAAAAATAAACAACAAGTGTGTCCGTCTATTGAAAACTAAACAATGTGGAATACCCATTCCACGAAACGAGCTCTCAAAGAAAATCGTCCATGTGCACACATTGGTTAAAGCGCGGCTTAGTGGATTGTCTCAAGTATTGGCTCCGTGTAAATGGTGCATAAAAACAATAACTCCATTGTTTGTGTACTCTGTGCTACTTTTTGACACTTTGACAGCTGATTTATATTTTCATCATTGTTGTGAAATTACGGAATAGTGTGTGATTTAATGAATTTCACCTCTCTAGACGGTAGCTTATAGCAAATTATTGTGTCATGATCCGAGACGATGACCCTCAGTTCCGCATAACACCTGTCCAGCAAGTTGCATCGGCATGTTCCGGTGCACTTATAACCTCTCTGTTTAGTAAGTGTTTTGTAGCCATTACAGTATCTACTTCTCTAGAAAAAATAACCTTGTAAACAGCACACGGTACAATTCATGTAAAACCCTCCTGGGATACAGGCCTCAAAACTAATTAAAAAGCCAGGGTACCTATCTACTAATCAATCTTAGTATACACGAAAAGCTTATCGCTTATTTGTTGCCTTTGGGTGAAATAATATGTTATTTCAAAGTTTTGCGTTTCGTAATGATATTTCTGTTCACAGTGACTCCATTAGATGTGGTAAAGATAAGGCTGCAGGCTCAGCAGAAGGCTCTGATATCAAACAAATGTTACCTGTATTGCAATGGGCTGATGGAACATCTGTGTCCTTGTAGCGAGTCGCCGTGGTTGCCGCGGCGAGTACATTTCACAGGAACTATAGTATGTTATCTCTATGTATTCTTAGGTATAACTAGTTGCTTAGGAAATATAGGTAGATGTTGCCCTGCCTTCTTACTCGCTAATTGATGAACTTTACTACAGTGGTCTGTGGCAACTAACATTCAATTCAACTGCCAACTCCGCTTGCACTTAGTCATGAACAACTATTGGCTAAGTCATTAATTTAATATAGATTACAACAGTGGTGAACAGAAATCACATGACAGTTAGTTGTAAAATGAAGGTCATCAATCGGTAACTTAATTATTGCCTCAATCATGTAGCTTTACATAACTATTTAATTATACCATATTATGTAAATAGTATAAGTCAATGCTTATTATTAAAACCGTTTGCATAAAGAGGTTTTATACCTCTTTGTATTTAAATAACAGAAATAACAGATAAAATTAAGATTCTAATTGATTTAATAGATGTTTCTTTTTTTTTCAGGATGCTTTCTATAAAATAGCAAAATTTGAAGGTGTGCCAGCTCTTTGGTCAGGGTTAAGCCCTACCCTTGTACTGGCGTTACCATGTACTGTTATCTACTTTGTCTCCTATGAGCAACTACGCTACAAATTCATGAAAGCATACAGTGATTTCACAAAGAGTGGTAAGATAATTGATTACTTTAATACTTATACTTTATTGCACACATAAAATTACACGAATAAAACAAAACATTTACAGAATTAAAAAGTGTACATGGCGAGCTTATTTCAGCAGAAATCTCTTCCAGCCAACCCTGGATGTGGTGATACGAACATTATAAAAAAGGGTGGAAAGTGTACAATAATTATTACATACTACATTACAACCCAGTACAATCATACATACGTAAGATATATATATATATATACACACATACATATATATATAAATAAATATATATATATAAATAAATATATATATATATATATATATAATTATATACTTAGTTATAAGATTGTATAAACATTATACACAAAAATATGTTCTCATGTACATATTTAAAAAATTCTGAAAAAATATGTTTAAAACTACCTAGTACTTATTAGTACAGTCAGATGTGATCCTGAAAGATTATAGTGATCTCCAACTACTAAGTTAAGTACATACACAAACATAAGAATTGGTCTCTGATTTCAGTAACTCAACCAATGTGGATTCCACTATTAGCAGGGGCTACTGCACGAACCACAGCCGTTACCATAGTAGGCCCTCTAGAACTGATACGTACCAAGATGCAATCAAAGAAGCTCACATATGCAGGTACGCAAATGTACTTGATGCTATATAAATATAATTGACAGGCCTTCAAAATAGATACAAAATCAAAAAAATCATTCACTATAATATTGTAACCATTGTAAACCGTGTGGCGCCGGATTAAGAATAGCGTCACTCCATTTCCTACCGTGGATGTCATAGAAGGCGACTAAGGAAATACATACGGGAGACGGGCAGCAGCGTTTTCCTGAGATTCCAACCGCATACTGCGATCGCCAACCCGCCTGCCAAGCGTGGCGATTATGGCAAATAAATTATGGTTTTCCTAACCATGAGGGAGGCCTATGTCCTGCAGTGGGCGTCAAATGGCTGATGATGATGATGACAATATTGTAACTGTGAGTAGTCTAGTTGGACTAAAGATTTACGCATTTAGCCTCATAGTTGGGCGATTGTACGTAGCAAGTGCTGGAGCATGTAAGTACCTCAGACACTAGGGTTTCCTCACAATATGTTCCTTCACAGTTAGCGAGTGGTATTGCTACTATAGCTTCATAAATGTGTGTAACCTAAAAAACAAAGTCATTGGTACATGCCGGGATTCGAACCCACGACCTCCAGAATGAGAAGCTGAAGAGAAGTTCTACCGCTCCGCTACGAACGCGTAAAAACTGCTGATTAATTGAAGTCAATCAATAAATAAATACTAAGTGTCTATTTTAATATCAAAAGGCTGTTAAATGTAATAAAATGTAAATGCATTAGTCCCATTTTTCTAATTACACTAAAATCTTTTGTAACAACAAGTATTGCAAGATACAGTCATAATAATATGTCATATTATTAAATATTCAGAAATAATGAGCGCATTACGGACAACAGTGAAACATGAAGGCTACAAAGGGTTGTTCAGGGGCCTGGGATCTACCCTTATGAGAGACGTACCATTTTCAGGTAAGCTGTCTAAAATTGCACATGTCATAAACAATAAATAATGGCACCTCCTACTAAAAACCTCAAAACAATCAGTTACCATACCATTTTCTTTCACTAGGGGAATCAAAATAATAAACAATGTTTTGCATATTGAGAATGGACGGTTTTGTGTAATGATTCACAAAAAACACAGACAGGCCTGTTTCATAAAGTTATTTTCACCCAATCAACCAATTGTGAGGATAGGTTGGGCGAAAATAATGAATACTGCCTTGCTGAACCCGACCAGTGCCTTGTTGAGTCAAGTACCTATTTCCGTTTTATTTTTATCATCCTAAGCAGCATTTAAACTTAATAGACCCACTGAGCTCCAGACCAAGAAACAAGGAAACATACACAAATCGTAAACATGAAAATCCATATTAGTAAAAATTGTGTAATTTTCTAAATAGTACAAAATATAAGATAAGATAAGAATATTCTTTATTGTATACCGGAAAAAAATGTTACAGAAACAGCAATGACAAAAGAAAAGATACAATTTTTTTTTACATAAAACGTTAACTAAATAATTAGGTACCTATAATAAAAACAGTTCGATGCAGATACATAATTATTTAAATACTTACACATTAATTTAATCAGACCAATAATGCCAATAAAACAATTGTTACAATCTTGGAACTCGAAAGTAGGTATTTTTTTCAATATTTTCATAGTGATCTATGTAGGTAAGGCTAAGCACCCCTTAACGCTGTAGGCGTGACGCGGTTTAACATTATAAAATTGTATATTTTATTGTAACAACATAACTAAATAATAAATTCAACAAAACGTTAACATACACAATGCACAACAACAATTGAAACCACAACAGCGTTGATAGACAAACACTTTTATCTTCAAGTTACCTATTTTTACAGTAATTGGTTTTGTAATCTGTAGAATTCTAAAGAACCCGATCGAGCCACTATAACAATGGTTTTTAATTGTTTTTTTCAAGGTCACATTCTAACAACTTTTTATTTTTCAGCAATATATTGGACAACATTTGAAACAACCAAAAGTCATTTCAACAGGCCAGATTCCGAGAAGAATAGCTTCCTATTTAACTTCTTCTGCGGATCAGTTGGAGGCAGTGTAAGTTGGTTAAACAATTGCCCTAAGTACATGATTTCAACATAGGTACACCGCGAATTTTGTCTATACCAACACGTTGGCTACATTGACTGAAGCAGCAATTCTCAGTAGTGCTCCAGAGTCTAGTTCAACGGATTAGAGCGTACTACTAAGAGAAGCTGGTTCGATTCCCGACTTTACAAGTACACATTTTTATGTCTTAAACGGTCCAAACTCATATCTGTTTTTCATCTAAATCTATCGTAACAGAAAACATAAAAATAGGTATATTTAAAAATATTGTTGACCAGCATTATGAGTTGCATTGTCGGGCATTATCATAAATATTGACGATAATTTCAAATGATTCATTTGAAAGGTAGAAAGTCAATCATAAATTATGAATTGCTTCTTGTTATTTTCTTTGATCGAATTTCATTTAATCGTATATATATGCGAGTTAGGTACATATTCTTGTTTTAAGGCTTTCGTGAAAAGGCACTGTGGACCTGTTTCATAGAACTACAATTCATGGTTTACTATGACAATATTTATTCAAAGTTGGAAGGAACCTACCTAACTCGCATAATATATACGATCATAAATTCACTGATTTCTTGGATTTTTGTGAATAAGTGTATGACTGTCATTCGTCCTTCTAACGTTCGTTTTACACGTGAATGAAAGAAGTTATAATATTTTTGTATAAAATATGCCAAGATGTTGGCGTTTCGGTATTCCGTAAAAAAAACCTTTAGAAATTCTTTTACGTTTGCGCAGATTACGATTATTTTGTTTGTTTAAAGCAGTGATTTTCAATCCGTACTTCATGACCCCCCGGGGGGGTCGCGACGGGTCGCGGTTGCCAGCGAGGTAAAATGCAAGATTTGTAGTTAGTGTTGCAAGTGGCGAAATTAAGTAGAGGTGGTAGAATAAAACAAACTACCTTGATTTGAGGGTCTTTAAAATTCAATTTTCATTATTTTATTTTCGAGGGCGCTAAGTTTTGAGATATCGAAGTGAAAATGTCAGTCAGTACAATATGAAAGCCAAAATGTCAGTCTATTAAATTTTCGGCACCATCATGATTTCTGTTGTTACGAAACTAATGAATTTCCTACCGTCAATTTATAAAATTTTTAAGCAGACCTTTTATTTTCGGGAGTGTAAGTTCTTACAAAAATTCCATCGTTGCCACCGTCAATTTCATTTTTGGGGTTCATTATAAGGCAGATTATTTTTGAGGGCGCTGGGTTCGTACAGAACTGAGTGAAATTGGCACAATCAATTTAGTAAATTTTCGGACGTGCTTTTATAATAGAACGAGCCGAGTCTTTATGAAAATACCACCGTAAATTTAATAAATTCTTTGTAGAGGTAACAAGATAAACCTTTTGTTTTTGAAGGCGCTAAGTTTTTACAAACCTGAATGAAATTGGCACCATCAATTTAGTAAATTTTCTGGCGCGCTAACGGGTGCCTTGATATTTTTTTATAATATAAGACGCTGAGTTTTTAAGAAAATACTACAATAAATTCTCTCGCTAGATTAAAAGACAGATCGTTTATTTTGGAAGGCGCTGAGTTTTTATAGAACTAATGTTATGGTGCCATGAATTAAGCAGATTTTGGGGCACGCTGATTCGCGCCTATAAGACAAATCTTTTATAATCGAGGGCGCTGAGTTTTCATGACAAATGCCTCCCTCAATTTAGCCACCATAAATATTTTGGCTAGCTTTCAAGATAGATTATTTGAGTTAATTACTTAGAATTTCGCTAAGTAAATAGTTAACTGTAATGCTATTTCTTCGAATTTCTCAGACAAGAACGTCACGGAACGTTACTTATTCATTTACTTAGTGAAATTCTCAATTCAGGAATCGGCCCAGAGTTTTGATGGAACGAAATCAAAAAGTCACTGTAGTAAATTTTTGGGCGCGCTCACGCGCGTCTACAAGACAGATCTTTTATTTTCGAAAAAAAAATCGCGGAACTACATCAAAAGGCCGTCAATAATTTGGCTTTTCCGCCGCGCGGATGCCCAAATTGGTTTCATCATCTTTTATTTTTGATCAGGCATTTTATGTTGCAGCCCTGAAAGATTAAAGTGGCACTGGTTCCACTTTTTTTTCATTCAAGTCCCGGTATTTGGTAAAAAGGATATGGTAACACTTAGTTGTGGGTTCTAATTACATCATTACTGACACTTTCAATGTACTGACACTTTCTATGGGCGGTCGCTAGAAATTTTTATTTGTAAAGGGGGTCGCGTCTTCAAAAATACTAAAAAACACTGGTTTAAAGAGTTCTTGTATTTAGTCATGGTATAACTAGAAACGGAAAGCTCGTAGGATATCAGTTGATGATGTACTTGCGACGTTTCATAGTTCCGATTCCGGCTGTTTAAATTAATTTTTAAAACGATTTTTTCGTTATAAATATTAATTTAGGCAGCCGGAATCGGACCATACGGCCCGGACTCTCAAAATTACCAATTTTCTCGAAAAAAAAAAAAACAATTATAAAAAAAGATTTTTTTTTTAATTAACGTCCAATACGTGTTTTTGATAAAACGTGGTGTCGCCGAAATGTGTTGCCGCTACCGGCAACGTCATTTGTTGAAACAATGTGAAACAGTTAGAACATATTTATAGTTAATTCATTATGCCAAAGGTTAGTGGAAAATAAATTATCATTATTTTTTTCATTGCAGTTGGCGGCGTTTATAACGTTACCTTTCGACGTTGTAAAGACACATCAACAAATAGAATTAGGTGAAAAGGAAATCTACACCGGTATGTACCTTCTATACTGTTTATTATTGAGTTAATTACTTTACAAACTTTATTGTTTTGTGGCTGTTTAGGATTCCGTACCCGAAGGGTGCCAAACGGGACCATATTACTCTGCCTTCGCTGTCTGTCTGCTTGTTTGTCCGTCCTTCCGACCTTTAAAGGGTTCTATCTTTGGAATCGTAATACGTAGCCAGTTGAAATTTTCACAGAATATGACGTGTTATTACCTACGGCAGATTACCTAACAAATAATAACATTTTAAATATTATAAATATTTTTAATAAGAGCGGGGTCTCGATACAACAAACGTGTTTTGCCGCCGTTTTTTTTTATGTTGCATCGTAAAAACGGTATTACAAACAAGCATTAAACTTGGCGTAATTGTGGGTCTTATTATAAATTCTAACGACAAATAATAACAAACTGCCAAGCGCGAGTACGGAAGCCTTGATGCGTGAGCCCGACTCGCACATGGCCGGATTTTTTTTAAACGCCGAGACTGAACTTTCACACGGAAAGAAACAATTTAGTCCGAAGCTAGATTTATATCCTCGCGCCTGTTCGCATACTGAATGTGTTCAGGGTCATATTTAATAGAAATACAATCAGGGTTTACCTACTATGACAATGCATAGCTGGCTAACCCACTGACTAACAAGATTGTACTAATGAGTTACGCAATGTACATCGAATTGTCATAATTAACTATTAATTTTACTTAAGTATATGAAACGCGGAATGGACGGACAAATTTCGTCAAGCTACTGCGACATCCGAATGGCTTAATAGTTACAACGCTGGCATGGTGTGCTAGTGACGCAGGTTTTAATCCTACTTCGGCTCGTCTTCATTATGTGCAGTTTGATAATTCTTAATCAAAGCGATGAATCAATGACCAAAACTAATTACCCGTGACAGGTGGATCTGGATAAATATTACCCAATTAATATTTTTTGGCAGGCTTATGATGATTTGAAATAAATTCTGGTAATAATTCCACAGACGGCAAAGGCCGGCAGCGGGCGTCATCAGTAAAGGCCATAGCCCTGAATATATACAAAAGCCACGGCCTGCGTGGCCTCTTCACGGGCCTGTTACCTCGAATATTTAAAGTGGCACCGGCGTGTGCCATCATGATAGCGACCTTCGAATATGGAAAGCAGTTTTTCAGACAGCACAACATCGAAACATATATGGACAAAGAGAAAAGGTGACGTATTTCATTGACTGAGCCCACAATCCGTCGGAATCAATGGTTCATGATTATAGGTAATTTTTCTATGTGGCGTAAATTTATTTAGCTTAAGGCATAGAGAGGACGTGAGACGAGGGCGCGGAAACGACGCGACACGTTGTCTAAAGTTCGCGCCCTCGCCCCGTCTCTTCTGTGTGGGCTTCGTCCCATCCCTTAAGTACATGTTGTATGACAGTGAATTGGAAACACGCCGCGTCTTTTGCGCGCCCTCGCCTTACGTCCTCACTATGTGCCAGACTCCTAAGGTGCCCCTGTGGCGCAGATTGAGTGTTGCCCAGTTAGTTAATTCTGTCCTTCAAATTCTAGTACGATACTCGCTTGTCCTGGTCCTTTAAGCTGGACCGAATCAAAACGAGTCCTATTCGACCGAATCCTATTTCATAACTGCAATGCATGGTTTACTATGACAGTTACAGATTAACAAGTAGGAAGACTAACCCCCAGTTTCTCGTACACTAACACGCTGTTAATCTACTGTTAACAGCTGTCAATTGACCAAAGTGCATACAAAAAAACCCACTGACAGCTGTTAACAGTAGATTAACCGGTTGTTAGTGTACGAGGAACCGGGGGTAACTGCACTAATCGGCTACGCAATGTACATCGAATTGAAATAAACTATGAATTGTAGTTTGATGAAACGCCGCCCTGTCATAAGCTATTGTAATCCTGCCTAGTAACTCTTGACTCTAGAACTCCTTGGATTTATCTGGATGCGGAGTGAGTGATCCTCTCTCCAATCTTTGCAAGAATCGAGGAGGATTTGGTAAAAGAATTGTAAAAACATTATAGAGAAGTAAAAACCTTGTAAAACCTGAAAGAAAATAAGTACCTACGTACCTATGGTCACTTGATAACACAAACCGCGCGCTTTGAGAAAATGCCATAATGTAGGTAAGTGTATTTAAAAAAATATCACCTTTAAAGTTTTAGTTTTGCATGCAAATTATTTGAAAAACTGGTAATAGATTATTGCATTTTAAAAGAACGATAGTAGAAATTTATTTTCCACGATATATTAGGATTTTTTTAAAGGCGCGCGGTTTCAGTGATTCTGTTTATTGACTCCCTGTTGCCCACGACTACGTTCGTGTGAATTTTTTTATATGTTTCGTATTAAAAGTAGCCTATGTGATATTCCAGACTCTAATCTGTCTCCGTGCCAAATTTCATCTAGGTGCGTTCAGCCGTTCCGGTGTAATTGAGTAACAAATATCCATCTATCCAAATTTGCGAATTTGTAACTACTAGAAAGATAACTTTTTCAGGTTTTACTCACGTTTCGCGGCTACATGTTTTTAATTAAATTATAAATTTGTATGAGCATCCCGAGTCATTTTTGTATTCAGCCTACAAGCGCCGAGGAATGTAAAACACCTTAGACACTCAGGTTTTCTCACGATGTTTTCCTTCACAATTAGCGAGTGGTATTGCTACTATAACTTCACAAATGTATGTAACTTAGAAAACACAGTCCTTGCCATTAGTACATGCCGGGATTCGAACCCACGACCTCCCGAATGAGAAGCCGGCGCTCTACCGCTCCGCTACCACCGCTCGTTTAAATATACAAATTCAACATTCATCTCCAAGGGCTAAGTGACATAGTCGGCCACATTCAGGCATATCAAAGAAGCCCAAGAAACCAATGGCAGTTGTAGCCATGTTGGCTTGGCTGACATCATCATATTTTTGTCCGGCCATGTCAGAAGCTAATTTAATTGTTAATCTAAACATATAATTACAGCGAAGGACGAGAAGTTCAAATAATCGTAACTGACGAATGCAGAAAATTCGTGAAATAAGGTGTATTGTATTATTAAAATTGAGTTGTGATAGATTTATCTTAGTATAGGTATCATATCATTATCATTCGTAGTTCGAATTAGCGATTGACAACTAATTATTTTTTCCATATATTATGTATTCTTGTTTTTATGTTCTTTTGCTTTTCAAAATTACTTATATCAAATTCATTTTGTCCACAGGCATCAAGAAATTGTTATATTGAGTCGGACATCAACTAGCACTGACTACTCTTAACATAACATATGTACTTACATTATTCAGAAGATAAGTAGAAAAAGTTCAGTGTACTGATGACATACATTTTTAACTCTATGGGCAGTGAAAATTCTCAAATGTTGCGCATGTACCTACGTTGATAGTGTCAATGGTATGTTACTGTATGAATTATCACATTATCAGATTTTTGTAATGGTAACAAGCTATTGTATCTTTACATGGATGGAAAATAAGTACCATTTTGCCAGATTTGTGTGAATCACTTTGTAGGTAACAATTCCATTTTTTGTTTACTTCATTGCTTTTCATTGTTGAAGAATGTACAGACCTACATATTATTTAGAACAAATTGCTTTTAATTTTGTTTTTATTTCAGAATATTAATTAATGTTGTTTTTTTTTTCTCGAGCGTTTACTCCAAACATGTTTTCTTGGTTTACTCCCTTAGCAACTCTCTCACTCATACGTTCCAATTTTTTTTTTTGGATCGGAAAAGAATGAGTAGGTATACTTTTGAAGTGTTGACACTGTGATACAAGGATTGTGATACGAGGCAGCAACAGAAACAATTTTTTTTTCTAATATTAAACAAGGTAAGTACGTATTGGATACAATAAATAAATATTTATATCCAATAAGTACTTACCTTGTTTTTTTATTAAGGAAAATTAGCAAGTTAACAAACTTGTTACACCATATTTCCCTATATAAAATAATCATAGTTTTATTTTCTAGTGCCATCTCCTAGGCTCCATACCTCTAATATAGGCTATGTTTGTCAAACGGTCAAAAGTATGCAAAATTATCTAATAATGATAAAATTGCGAGTGAGAGAGCTGCCAGATCGAAGCACCCTGACAATACCAAAAAAACTTATTTTGATCAAGTTATAGGTAAAGCAATACCAATATTTCTTGCTCGATATTAATAACGGCAACAGGTAGAAGCTTGAAATATTCAAATGTTGTATAGATACTGGTACGGAACCCTTCGTGCGCGAGCCCGACTCGCACTTGGCCGGTTTTAAAATTGTGTGTATACAGTGGGATGATTTTACTAAACAGACAACTGCAAGATTCTCTAAATCATTCCAAAAGTTAGTATGAGTTATGTAAAAAAAATGTTTCTGTTGTAATATTAGGAACTTTGACCCATTATTAGAAATTATATGTACAATAAATGTACATATAATTTCTAATAATGGGTCAAAGTTCTAATAACGGGTTAACCAGAAGCATTGAACTCCATTATACTCGAGTTTAGTGGACTGAAGGTACTTCTTGCGTGGTGAAGAGTTAATCTGACTGTAAATCCAAAGGTACATGAAGGGAAGAGGGAGTTACGGGCTGGGGCGAGAATCTGTACTTCTCCGACTTTTTGATCTGTGTCACTGCCATTGGATTTATATGGACACCCTTACATTGGTGTTTTTCCACTGGTGGTCCTCCAGTTTGTTCTCACTTTGGTTATCATCTAAGTCACGTGTTGGTACTTTTATTAGATTTTGAATTGTAGGGGCACTCACAAATTAAAGCCTCCGCAGTTACTGCAGTAGTATTTGTATTGATGCGATTCATTGATTGATTGCTCGAAGTCGTCGCAATCGCTTTCAGAACCTGTTCTTTTGTATACGTCCATACATATACTACTGCAGTAAATAGTGCAAAATAATACTACTGCAGTCAATTGACTACAACTGCAACCACTTTGGTTTGTGAGTTCTTTACAATGACCACGACCACAGCATACTTATCAAGCCATTTTAGTCCTGTATAATGCTACACTGATCAATAAATATAAATTAAATCATTGAATTTTCAAAAACAACTTTATTTATCATTTTCACTTGTGCTGGAATAAATAAGAAAGCTTTGTTGTTCTCTGGTGGAAATTTTTGTTTGAGACAATTGAACACTAAAATCTATTTAAATGAAGACATTGGTCGTATTTATAACAACACAACTCCTTAAAATACTCTTCAGATGCAGATTAAATAGTCTGCAGTAAAGGAAAAGACCTGTGGTCTTATAAAAATATGATTCCTTAAAACACTCGATAAACACAAATTAAAATTGTTTGTGGTGAAGATCTTACAAGGAAAAGACGTAACCGCAGATTAAATAAACTTAAACATAAATGTTGTGGCAACCAGAAACAACGACATCACAAACATGTAAACATCCAAGACCTAGGTTTTTTTTTTGTCCCCAGCCGGGATTCGAACCCGGGACCTCTCGCATGGGATGCAGATGCACTACCGCTGCGCCACGAGGTCGTCTAACTGCCTCTGAGAAGTGTTTTATGAAATCATGTTTTTATGAATAAAACATACAGATTAATTAAACTGCCTCTGAGGAGTGTTTTAGAGGAAACGTGTTTTTTGTAAATAACACTAAAAATATATTAGGTAATACAATACAGGAGTGAGTTTGTGTATTGTAGTACATTCAATTTCAATGAATTAAAAGTAATTTGTGAGTCTACTATCTACTAGATTATATGTAAATGCTTAAATTATACGTAAATGTTACGAATTGTGTCCACTGGAATAAACCAACAACCTTACCCTATGAAAATCACTAGTACTAAGAAAATAAAGGCTCGAGTGAAAAAGTTACGGGACGCACGAAAATGACACCAACATTCATGAATATTTAGAACAATTTATTGTAAGCCTTACAACTACGATACCTTAGATGCTAATGTACTATAGGTCCTAGAGGCTCTGCTTTTATGTTACCAAGGTCCAATCTGCTATCAATAGTCTCGTCTATTTGTCCAACGATCGCGATGTTGTCACCACGGATTATGTGCAGCCCTAGTACCACCTGGGCTACTCCAGACGACGAGGAGAACACTCGTTCATGTGATTCGTCGAGTATAAGGTTGATTGTTTGATCAAATCCTTTCAGAGTTCCAATGAAGTTACGACCATCAGAGGTTATCACCGATACTGTTTGATTTACGTAGTTTTCCAAGCCGGATGCCATTTTTCTTGATAGTTTATATTGTTATGATATGATATCAGAATAGTTTCCTTTCAGTTTGGTCTTATTTTTTAATAAAATCACATTAAACAGGTGTATTTCTCATAATGTAACAAAACAGAATTTTCGTTTAGTGTCAGTGTTGCCAACCGAGTGTTGTCAAAAGTTAATCTTTCGGTGTAAAAAGTAACCTTTCCACTAAAAAGGTACTGTAACTTAATAAGTATACATAATGCTTGAAATAACTTACACAAAAATGCAAAGTTCTGCAGAGTTTTCCGAGATAACTTTTATTTTACACTCTTTCTATAATTATTTGCTACCATTTCTATACACATGAAAATAAGTACCTACGTAAAATTTTACTTCAGGTAGGTATGAATTAATGCGAGAGAGAAAGACGTATCTGGGAGTTGCACTCACTACATGTATGAACGAAACGAAAACGACGCTAAGACTAGTTGACAGCATTGCAACATAAAGAGGGTTGCGTTTCGTCTTACGTTTTTGGTTTCAAGTAAAAAATAAAAAGGAAATCCTACACATTGCAAAAAATCACCTAAAGTAACCTTTTGAGTCGTGTAACCTACCTGGAACCTGGATTACCTAAAAATCACCTAAAAGGTTACAAAAAGTAACCTTCTGGCAACGCTGGTTAGTGTACTTGTAGTGACGTGCGTGACGTAACCCCCAAGTGACCAGACTATTCTTATCTATGGTGTCCACAGACTATAACGTGACCAATAAATGTCAAATAGCAAACGGCAACGCAGGAATAGGTGCTCTCCTTACACTATCAGATTTGAAATGGCTAAACTGAACTTCCTACAAGTCTAGACTATTGGAAATGAAAGATGCTTGCGGACTTTATAGCATTTTATTTAGCGGAGCCCATGCAGACGGCAGGCTGCCTTGACAGACGCGAGCACAGAACAATATTACATAGAGTAATTCCAATACCCCCGCTCAAGTTCAATACTCCTAAATTATAAATAAAACTTGAACTTGCATAAACAAACATAAAACTTAAAAGTAGTTTTCTAACTTTTAGAAACTTGCAACCCTTTTAAAAATGTTAGAAAGCAAAACATGTCAATGTCAATAACCTGTCACTAAATAAGTAACTGACAAAATAAACAAACCTATCTTATGAAAACAAATATGAACCTAACAAAAAAATCTTCTCCATTCTTAGTAAACACACATTTAAGATTTACTCAAATGGTTCAGTGAAAGTTTTTGACATAAATACTCATGTTGGTACTTAGATAAAGACTTCGTCATTATGTCCGCCCGATTTTCAGTGCTGCAAACATACTTGGGCAAAATCAAGCCCTTATTTACATAATCTTTTATAAAATGTACTTTTATATCAATATGTTTCGACCTTTTACTATTTTCGTAGCTTTCGATCATTTTTATGGCGCTTTGATTGTCAATTAGCAATTCACAATTAACAACACATTTTAAATCTTTCAAGACTCCGACAACGTATACGACTTCACTGACGGCCGCTGCTGCAGCTACGTATTCAGCCTCTGCAGTTGACAACGCAACTGTTGACTGTTTCTTGGAAGTCCAGCTGATTAGACAACCGCTGTGAAATATAGCGCTTCCGCTTACGCTTTTTCGGTCCATGTGGTCACCAGCCCAATCTGCGTCTGAATAGGCGTCTAAAATGTTATCATCCCCTCTTCTGAACAAAAGTCCAGTGTCTTTAGTCTGTTTCAGATAACGCAGGATTCTTTTCCCGGCATTCCACAGAGTTGCTGTAGGACGATGCATATATCTGCTTAAGAATCCCGTGGCGAATGCTATGTCTGGTCTACTAACCGTGGCTAAGTACATAAGTGATCCAACAAGTTCTCTGTATGGAATGTTGGTCAGGATGTCTTCTTTTTCATCGACATTCAGGCCAACTTCCATCGGTGTACTGATGCCTTTACAATCTTTCATGTTAAACTTTAATAAAATCTTTTCTATGATAACTTTTTGTTTTATTTCCATTCCGTCCTTGGTTCTCTTTATCTCCATTCCTAAAAATTTATCCACCTCTCCAAATTCTTTTGCTTGAAATTCTTCCTTCAATTTATTGACAACATTAATTCCATTGCCAAGTACTAATATATCGTCTACGAATATTACCACATAAACATTTTTTGCTGTATAAAGACAAAAATCATGTTGAGATTGTGTGAATCCGATTTTCAACAAATAATTGCTCAACCTCTCATTCCAGCAACGTGGCGACTCTTTGAGTCCATATAACGCTTTTCTCAGCTTCAAGACTTTTCCTCCTTCTTGTTTTAAACCTTCTGGATATTTTATGTAAACATCTGACTTTAATTCACCGTTAAGAAAAGCTGTTGGTATGTCCAGTTGTACAATAGGCATATCCTCCTGTACAGCTTTGTTCAGAAACAATCTGATGGTAGTCATTCTGGCTACTGGTGAATATACATTCAGCGTAGTTTCTTCCTGAAATCCTTTAGCAACTAATCTGGCCTGTTTGGTACGAAATACCCATTTTGTGTCTATCGCTTTATGACCTGCAGGTAACGTAGCAACTTCCCAAGTACCTAATGTCTTATGTGCTTCCAGTTCTTTTTCTATAGCTTCTGGCCAACCTGCTTGTTGTATAGCGTCTTTGTAAGTTGTGGGATCTTCTGATACTAGTGCATAAGCTATATTCGACAAGTCATAATCATTGAACCTTACTGGTGGTTTTATTTGCCTTTTTGGTAAATTTTCTTGAACTTGTTCAGTCTCAGTATCCTCGTAATTTGACAGTTCCAATTCTTGTTCTTGATTGGTATCTGATTTTTCTTCATTGTCTTCATTGTGGTATGAGCTTTCTTCTTCATAATATTTATACGCTTCTTCCATTTTATTTTCTTCATTATATCTAAACTTAGACTCATCAAACTTCACGTCTCTTGATATTACTATTTCGTTTGTTTTTGGATCCCATAGTCGATATCCTGCTCCAGCATATCCTACCATGATCATAGGCCTTGCTCTTGCCTCTAGTTTCTTGGGTCGAGGTAAAATCACACTCCACGCTTGTGATCCAAATACTCTCAACTTCTCAAGTTGGTTTTTCCCGTATCTTACCATGGCTGGGGTATCTCCATAAAGTGCTTTTGTCGGCGATCTATTTATGACAAACGCTGCGCATCTCATTGCTTCTCCCCATAAATATTTTGGAAGATTTGACTCTAATAACATGGCTCTTACTTTATCACCTAATGTTCTATTCATTCTTTCACAGACTGAATTTTGTTGAGGTGTGTAGCTGCATGTAGTTTCCTGTTTTATGCCAAATTCTTCATAAAATTCTTGTAATTCTCTATTTACAAATTCTCCGCCATTATCTGTTCTAATTTTTGTGACACGAATTCCGTTATTCCACATTCCCTTGATGTATTGTTTTATGTACTTCTTTGCTTCACTTTTTTCTTTCAAAAGATGTACTTCTAGAAAGTGTGAGTAGTCATCTATAATTGTCAAGTAGAACTTTTCACCATCTTTACTATTTGGGGTTATTGGTCCTCCAATATCACAGTATATCAATTCTCCAATACCTTTTGTCCTAGGGCGTGGTACAGGATTAAAAGAGTTACGTGTGGCTTTAGCTTCCTTACAAGTTGTGCACTGGCTATTGGATACTGGCACACCAAGTGCTTTAGTGCTGACTCTGTTCAAATGACATAGTCTTCTATGCCATAGGTTCGATTTCGACTCTTCTTCATTTGTCAGGGCTTCACCTGTTTTTGTGTTGACGCTCAGTATGTATAGTCTACCATTATTTTCCGCTTTGATTTGAGTTTTTCCTTTCTTTATTATTGCTGATCTGTTTGAAAATGTCACTTCTATTTCTCGTTCATTTAGTTTTAGAACTGATATAAGATTGTGAGATATATTTTTCATAATCAGACAAATGATTGTCACTTGCACACCTTCTCTGGTTGTTGCTATTAACTTTCCTCTTTTTGTTGTTGATATAATATTTCCGTTAGCAACCTGTATCTTCACTTCTTCAATTTCTTCTATTTCATTCATTAATTTACCATATTTCTCATTTATCATATTATGTGTTGCTCCGGAATCTATCACGAATTCTATCTCACTGTTTGTTACGTTCTTTGACATTGCTGCATTTGCATGCTCAGCTATAAACATCATATTAACATTTTTTTCTTCATGTCTTTCATCTCCTTCATAAGTTCTTCCAATATAAGCATGGTTCATACTGCGTCCTCTGTAACCTCGTCCTCGTGCTCTCCCTCGGCCTCTACCTCGGCTTCGATTTCCACGATTTCCTCTACTTGTGTAGCTAGATTTTGGACAGTTTCTTGCTAAATGGTTCGGACTTCCACAATTGAAACAATTCATGGTACTTCCTTGAAATGAATACTCATTGGTATTACTATTGCTTGGCCCTTGCTCGCTATTCCTGTCTTTTAATTCAGCGTCGAGCAGTTTACTTTTGACATAATCAACTGTCAAGTCCATGTTTGTGGTTTCGAGCGCAGTTATAGTTGTCTCGTAAGACTCATCCATAGTTAGTAATAAATGGCAAACTTTGTCTTTCTCTTCCATTTTACTTCCAGTTTCTTCCAGTTGCCGTATTAGGCAATCAAATTTATTGAAGTGGTCACTAAGTTCCTGTCTCTTATTCACCTTTAGTTGTAATAATTGCTTCCTTATATAAAGCGACGTTAATGTGCTCTTTCTTTCAAATACCTTTCTAAGATTGTCCATCATTTCCTTCGCTGATGATGCGTTCCTGACATATTCCAGGTGCTTGTCACTTAGTGATGACACTATCACGTTTTTGGCTCGTGCGTCTTTCTCATTGAACAATTTTACCTCTGTTTCAGTTCCCTCTGGCTTTGCTTTTAATGCTTGTTTGCATCCTTTCTCTTCTAAGAGACACTCTATTCTAAATAGCCAACTGCTTAAATTTGTTCCATTGAACTGAGGTACATTTATTTGTGACGACATTTCTTTTTTGTTTTGCTTCTTGTGCACTTTACAATTAATTTCCTTTCTCACTTTTCAATTCAATTCTGTCGTTTCACTTTTCCATTTTCGAGTTTTCCTTTTAGATTTTTGTTTTTTTCGCATGACATTTTTCTTTTTTGACAGCCTTTTTTCCGTTTTTTTACTTTTGTTTAAAATTTTTAGTATTTCTTTATTTCCCTTTTGTAATCCTATGCCATCTGGCTTATGGGGCTTCCTGGGCCCATAACCTATTGGAAATGAAAGATGCTTGCGGACTTTATAGCATTTTATTTAGCGGAGCCCATGCAGACGGCAGGCTGCCTTGACAGACGCGAGCACAGAACAATATTACATAGAGTAATTCCAATATAGACTACACTGGCCAGTGTTACCGAAGCTACCGAAAAATCGGTAGATCTACCGATTTCGGCCTCAATCTACCGATCTAAAAATCTGAACGCATCGTAGAATCCCTGTCCCGTCAAAAGTAATTATGGGTCATTTTCACTAATTACTATTAAGTATTCATATTTAAAGCGATATTTAAATGTTGATTTTTGCAATATGTTTTAATGAATGTTGATTTTTACACTACGCTACGTTTAATAAATGTTGATTTTTACGCTTCGTTTCAATAAATGACTACGTTTTAATAAATGTTGATTTGATACATGTTTATTTTTAGGTTAATATTCAATAAAAACAACTCTTAAAAACGATTTTCTTTAATTTTGCACATTGACACTGGCAGCACAACAAAGTAGAGTCCGCGCCACCACTCATTGCCGACGGGAACCCTGGAACTAAATTTGACAGCTCCGCCATCTTGTCGTTTGTGAAGGGTGCGTTCGTGCGAGTATTGTTTGTGGTTTTTATTCTATTTTTGCTTGAAATCAGAGTGATTATGGAGCGGAAAGTAGTGAAAAGTGCAGCTCGGGAGATGATTTTGAAGGTGAAGGATTTTTGTGAGATGGAGAAGAGGAATAGAGCCGTTTTGATCCCTTTGGAGAATGTTCAAACGGGAGTCGCTGCCATGACAGGTAAATTTGAGGGTTGCCAGATGTTTTGTATTTGCTTAATAATGGGTAAAATGTTATTATCAGTGTTGAATTCCACCAGCGCGATTTTGAGGCCTCATCAATATTTTTATTGTTTCAGGTGTATCTCTTCCACCGGACCGCTACTAGCGATTAGACGTGTGACCAGTGTCCAACAACACAATATTTTTTAAAATCACCTTCACTTAATTGAACAATAGGCGACCGGCTTTGAATAGCGTGCATCGTCCAGTATACGTAGACACCCAACCGTGTGACGGCTACGTGGTAGCTGAGTTCAACGCTAACTGGAAGAAATAAGATACCGCCCAGATTACAAAGACACCCGATTGCATTGGACTATCCTGCTGACGGAGATCAACGATAAGTGGTTTTTGATAACTCGTCGAAGCTTCGATACCGTCCAGATTACAAAGACGCTGGATTGCATTGGACTGTCCTGCAGGTGGAGATCAACGATGCATGGTCTTGATAAAGACGTCGCAGTTTAACCACTGTAAATACGAACCTACATTTTTGCACACAAAACTTAATCTTAGCATTTGAAATGGATAGTCTCTTGGACAAATCAGCTTCTGACTCAGAACTTAGTGCAAAGAGGAGCGATACCACTCCCACGAACTACGTGTTCTCTCGCTATAAAAGAAGGAGGGAAGAAGACTATAATGAAGATCTTAAACAGGAGCTAAGTAGTTTCAAGGAGGAAGTTAAAGAGATGATTAGGAATTTGTGTGCAATTCAGGAAGCAAAACTGGAAGGCATCACTGAAATTCAGAAAGACATACGAGCATCTAATATTAACACTGAGAATAGTATTGCACTGCTTACAACACAGAATGAAGAACTGAAGAAGAAAATAGAGATGTTGGAAACCCGTTCAAAGGAGGACCGTCTACGCATTGCCTCCCTTGAAAGCAAAATAGAAGATCTACAAAGAGGCAACCGAAAAACTAACTTTGAAATAAAAAATGTCCCCAAGCGCGAAGGAGAGCGAAAGGAGGATCTTGTGGAAATGGTGACATCTCTTACAAACAACGTGGGAGTCAACTTCAACAAGGCAGATATAAGAGACATCTACCGAGTTCGTGGAAAAAAGGACAAGTCCCCAAATACACCAGTCGTCGTTGAAATTTCATCGACCCTCCAGAGAAGCGAGCTGCTAAAAAAATGCAAAGAATTTAACTATAAGAACAAAAGCAAGCTTTGCGCAAAACATCTAGGCATACGAACCTCAGAAGATACACCAATCTTTGTGTCGGAACAGCTGACTGCTATGGGATCCCGGCTGTTTTTTCTCGCCCGAGACTTGGCAAAAACAAAACAATACAAGTATTGCTGGACCTCATTTGGCAAGGTTTACCTCAGGAAAGACGACAAATCAGCGTATATTGAAATCACCAGTGAATCGCAGGCTCATCAGCTTAGCCAATAAGGTATTTGTTCGCCAAGGTTTTTATTTTGTTATTCGGATGATGCTACTGCTATACTCTTTTTTTTATAAGTAAAGCCTCTTTATACACTCATACTAAACAGATAAGTTACACGCTACAAAAATCGCAAATAAAAAAATACATCCCAATAAATCCTCACTCACACAAATACACATACACAAACTCTTACCCTACTCACAATTCGAAATCAACCTACACTCAAGTTATTTTTGAAAATAAGCTGATTGTTCTCTCAATACTTAAGAAGACAAACTTATTATACTGTGACAAACTTAGAATAACTACTTATCAGCAACCTATTGAAACGTATGGCTTGTTTTCCACCGCACTTTATAATGGATAGGCCCCTTGAAACCTTAAGCGAGATAGACAACTCTGAGGTAGCGCAGGCTTTTCAATGTAACATTGAAAACCTGACCTCACATGTATCTAATAAAGACAAGGGATTGACAGTAATAACACAAAACATAAGAAGTATATATGGAAACATTAATGATTTAGAAGTTACTCTTTCTAGCCTAAAAACTTGTCCTGATGTATTAGTTTTAACAGAATGCCGTATTAGCCCAGATAAGCCAATCCCCTGTCTTAAAAACTATACCTCGTTTGCCACAACATACCATTTGAACCAAAATGATGGAGTTGTGGTATACGTGAAGAAATCTGTAACAGCCAATGTCAAAGAAATTAAGTTAGTACATGCTTCGTGTCTACAAATTAAGATTGGTAATAATATTATTTTAGGAATATATCGCTCTCCATCTAACTCAAATGCAGATAATTTTATAAACTCTTTGAACTTACATCTAAATACATTAAATAGGAATAGAAATGTTGTACTTACCGGCGACTTAAATATTAATATAATTTCTTCAGTAAATCAAAACTATGACTACAATAATCGATCCAACTACCTTAATATGCTTGCTTTGCACGGATTATTCTCAGGTCATTACTACCCCACTAGAAAAGAAAACTGCTTAGATCACTTTTTTCTTAAAATTAATAAACAAACATGTCAGGCAAAAATTGCAGTATTAAATACTAGTATTACGGATCATCTTATGGTACTTCTTAATCTTAGTTACTTAAAACATAAATATGTCTGCGCAAAAACAAAAACCATTACTGACTACCAAAAATCTGTTGAGTCTTTGAGCAAAAAAGATTTTTCTTACTTACTTACTTGTGAAGACCCTAACTTGATGGCTAGTGAACTAATTAGTAACATTTCGGAAACTATAGAACAAAATACAACAATTGTAACAATTTCTAAAAACAAAAGAATTATTAAACCTTGGATTACCCCTGGAATCTTAAGATGCATTAAAAATAGAAATAAAATGCAAAATGAACTAAAAACTGATCCAGACAATGAAATACTTATATTAACATTTAAAAGATATAGAAATTATTGTAACAAATTAGTTAAGAAATTGAAAAGAACGTATGATAGGCAAAAACTTTTAGATTCTACAAAAAACTCTAGGGTTCTCTGGAGGAATATCAAAGATATAACTAACCTAACTAGTAATAAAGCTGACAATACTGTTTTATTAAACACATGTGCGACATCGGCAGAATCGATTAATAAAATAAATAAATATTTCAGTAATATTGGAAAAACTCTGGCAGAAAATATAACAAAGGGTTTTAATAGAAATGCTTCAGTTAAAAAAGATAACTCTATAAATAACAGGCAGTGCTCCTCCTTTCTTTTATTAGAAACTTTTCCTGAAGAGGTTCATAGCATCCTAATGAGCCTTAAAACTGACAGTGCTCCGGGGTGGGATAATGTCACAACCAAATTTCTCAAGCTTGCAAAACAAATAGTTGTGCCTTTGATTAGTTATTTAACAAATTTATGTTTTGCAAAAGGCATTTTTCCTGCAGCCTTTAAAAGGTCAATTATCACGCCTGTTTTTAAAGGTGGCGAAGACAGGCTAGACATAAACAATTACAGGCCGATATCAGTGTTGCCAGCGATTTCAAAAATTGTAGAAAAAATACTAAATAATAGATTAGTACAATATTTAGAAGAATTTAATATACTACCTAGCTCACAGTTTGGGTTCAGACCAGGTAAATCTACAGAGGACGCTGTGGCAGCTCTGAGCTCTATAATAGTTAAGAATTTGGATGCTGGAAAAAAGTGCCTCACTGTATTTTTAGACCTCAAAAAGGCCTTTGATACCGTGGCTGTTCCCATTATGATCAGGAAACTTGAGCTTGTTGGAATTAGGGGTATCCCACTGAAACTGCTCCGGGACTACATGAGTGAGCGTAAACAGAGTGTCAAAATAGGGAGTAAGCTCAGTGACTGTGATGACATTACTTTTGGCGTTCCTCAGGGAAGTGTCCTTGGTCCGACTCTCTTCCTGATCTATCTTTACGATTTAGGTAGTATCAATGTCTGTAGTGGTCATATCTTCTCATATGCAGATGACACAGCGGTAGTATTTTCAGGCTCAAATTGGCGAGATGTTTATAATCATGCTGAAATAGGACTCGCCGAGGTCACTAGATGGCTTGAAACTAACCTGTTAACCCTAAATACCAGCAAGACTAATTACATTTGTTTCTCGATCAATAGCCGTGGACAGCCAGATAGTAGCTTCGGCTTAAAAATTCATAATTGTGAGATCCCTTTTTCCAGTAACTGCGATTGCCCCAGAATAACTCGGGTACCTGCTGTCAAATATTTGGGTGTCATGATTGACCAAAGGCTATCGTGGCACGCCCATATAGATCTTTTGGTGGCTAGGACTAGGAAGATGATTTGGGTTTTTAAGGTCCTGCGCCATGTAGCAAATAAAGAACTGATATTTAAAATATATACAGCACTAGCACAATCAATACTAACCTATTGCATTCCGGTTTGGGGTGGGACTTCCAAGACAAAATTTATAGAACTGGAAAGAGCACAACGAGCCTTACTAAAAACTATATTATTTAAGCCATATCGGTTCCCTACAGCATCTCTGTATGCCCTTTGTGATATGCTCTCAGTAAGACGTTTATATATCCTACGCATCATTCTTAGACTGCATAAGTCCCTATTATTTGATATAAATATCTATAAAAAGAAGAGAAATGGAAATGTTTCACAAATGGTTCGCACAAGGACTACTTTTGCTAGTTGCCAAATGGCAAAACAATCTGCACTTTTATATAATAAAATTAACAAAAAACTAGACATATACCCTAAAACAAACTTTGAGTGTAAAAAGGTCTTAATCGAATGGCTTAAGAGTTTAAGCTACAATGAAACAGAACATTTAATAAAATTTCTTGTATAGTGTGCAAATGTTAATATAAGACTCTGAACACAAATACACACACACACACACACACACACACACACACACACACACACACACACACACACACACACACACACACACACACACACACACACACACACACACACCACTCACACACACACATTTTCTATCCTTAATTCTACGAACTAAAATATTAAACTGCATGTTATATTTTAATACTAGGTTGTTTATTCGAATTACTAAATGTATATTTGTGGAAGAGCGGGCCCTCCTGACACAGGTATTTCTATACTTACTAGGAGGGTCCAGCCCCTGTATATTATTTGTAAATTTATTTTGAATAAACAATTTGAATTTGAATAAACAATTTGAATTTGAATCTGTGAAAACTGTATATAATATTACAAAAGAAGGAAAAGTTGCAGCAAGCACTTCAAAAAAAATTGTTACTCCTGGGAAAAGCCGTCCGCAATCCATAAAAATTGATTTGGATGATATGGATTTATGTGCTATCCGCCAGAAAATTCATTTCTTCTATGTTGTAAAGAAAGAGTTGCCTACGGTAAATAAACTGCGCCTGGAACTAAAACGAGACATGGATTTTCAAGGAAGCAATACAACGTTACGACGGATATTAAAAAGAATAGGTTTCCGATTCAAGCGATGTCATTCAAAACGCAAGGTTTTGATAGAACGATACGATATTACTGCCTGGTGTGCCAGGTACATCGAAAAAATAGATTAGTGGACAAGAGACCTGTGGTATTCTTGGATGAAACCTACATTCATCCCACTTACCATGCATCTAGTTGCTGGCAAAGCGAAGAGGAAGATGGGTTGTTGGTGTCCGAATCTGTTGGAAAACGTTTCATAATTGCACATGCCGGTTCTGAGCACGGGTTCGTTGATAATGCGCTTTTGATATTTCGTTCACAGTCGCAATCAGCCGATTATCATGACGACATGAATACTCAAAACTTTATGATGGCTGAGAAGGTAGTACCTAACCTGCCTGAAAAATCATTGGTGGTGATGGACAACGCACCATATCACTGCACCCAGATAAATAAACCACCTACAATAGCAAGCTTGAAAACAGAAATGCAGGAATGGTTAAGACAAAAGCAAATCTATTTTGAAGAGAGCTGGACAAAGCCCGTTTTATATGATGTCATAAAAACCAACAAAGAACAACCGGTTTATAAAGTCGATGAATTATTGAAGCAACACAATCACGAAGTGGTAAAGCTACCCCCTTACCATTGCGAATAAATCCGATAGAAAAAATATGGAGCCTGGCTAAAAGACGCGTTGCTGAGAAAAATGTAGCTCAAGACCCAAAACAAATAATGAACCTGACAAAAGCCGCTTTTGAAAGCATCACACCTGAAGACTGGCGTATCCAGTGCAAGCACGTGGAACATATAGAAGACGAATACTTCAAAAATGATGGACTCATTGATGTGGACATGGAGAGATTCATAATATCAACAGTGAGTGATAGCGACACTGATGATAGTGATGATGATCATGGTGAAATTCAAGATACAAATGATAGCGATTGCGATATTATGGAACTAAATCACGATGACCATACTTATTGTAAAAAGATCTGCCATTAAACATTGGCTGGCTGTGCTGTCTTCGGCTGATACAGTTGAGTATCGCCGGCTGAACAGACGGATCTCAAAATCCCTTAAGAGCGATCTGCGTCTCATTAATACAAACTGTATCAAAGAGATGATGATGATGATGATTAAATATTGATGAAAAGTATATTAAATTTGTTTTATAAGTCTTAGCTTTTATCTATGCCAAAGAAAAAGATCTGAAAATATGGGCTTGTAAAATTTGATACCTGATCATTTTCACCGAAATGTTTGGACAGACGTTGCCTTTTATAATAGTTAGAGACAGTGAAATATTATTTTATTCGTTTTAAGGTAAAACATCAAAAGCAATTCAATTCAATCGATGTCGACGATTTCTGCCAAAGTCACGTCTTGACACGAATCAGAAGCAAATCTTTGGTACTTCGCGAATTTCATATTAATTTATGTTACGTTGGGGTAAATTAGCACTAGCAACATTTTAGTACGCCGCGCTAGCGCCGCGTCTATCGGCAATCAGTGGTGGCGCGGACTCTAAACCAAACTTCCGTCACGCACGTCAGCCCTCAGTTGTCTTTTTTTTTTAATTTGTGGATTAATCTGAGTGCCAGTCAGCCAACGCTGTCAGCAATCCAAGATATAAAAGTCACAGCACAGATATTATGTCACTATTGTCGCTTGATAATCAAAACAATGTTCGTGATTCCTTAACTTTTTGCCATTTTTGAAACAAACCTGACATCGACAGAATCTTAGTGCCATAGAAAAGACTTGAATTCATATTGTACATAATACCAAAACAATTATATTGTTTATTGGACAGCTGTGATCTCAAATTCAAATAAGAAGATAAGTAACCTAAAATGTCGAACATTGTTCAATATGTTTTGTTGAGAAGTGATTTATTAAAAGATATGGGATGGTCTGTTGGCGCTTTAGTGGCACAAGCATGTCACGCCACGACTGCCGTGATGTACATGAACAAAGATGATGAAATTACAAAGCAATACTTAAGTGATATGGATAATATGCATAAAGTAGTTTTAGAGGTAAGTCGGTATTTAGAAAAAAAGAAATAGACAACTCCATATAGACGATAATATAAATATCAATAATAAATACCTTATTTATTAGGTTAAACGGTTGGTGGGTAAAGTTAAACTATAGGGACTGTCTTGTAACTTAGGGGGGGTATGGGGGTGAGGGGGGGGTAGGGATGGCCCCCCTCAACCTTCCCTTTCCAGGAAAGTTATAGTTTTAGAGTTATGATCACTTTTCTCTAAAACGCTTACTGACTTACTTTTTGTAAATGGACTGAATTTACTGCAACGGCTCCGGCACTGCGGGAAGTGCAACCCGTTTCGCCCTCGTAACAAAGTGCAGGTACCTATTGCTCACCTTCGCAGCTTCGGCTTGCTAGTCACCAGCCTCAGCCGCTATGGATTGCACGGGTACCTGCAATTTGTTACAGCGGGAGGGGGCTGCCCTCCCTCCGTGCCTCCGGCTTTTTACATACACTCTAGGGAGGTAACTACAACCACTGCATGGAAATAGGGTGCACTGAGTTGGTTCGCAAACATTCCGCATAAAGTTGTTGGGGAACAAGTTCGCCGTCATCGTCGAAAATCTAGTTCTGTAATGGGTTAGCCCCTGAAGATGTAGAGAAGCCCAGTAGAGGGCTCACTATCACTCATTTTAATATATATAATAAACAACCAATAACCAGTCAACAATAACGAAAGTGAAAAAAATGGTTTTTCACAGAAGAAAACGCACCATAATGGCTTTCCGTTTTTGCTCACTCAAATTTGTTTATGCGTTTTCTTTTTAATCTGCGGCCATTCTTGTCGACACGTTTTGACAGAAGACGTTTGGTTTCGCTCATATTTCGTAAGTTTTGTTTTTTTCGTAATAAATTAATATCGCGGCGCCCTGTACTAAAAGAAACGCTAAATGGGTTCAATTAAACCCCGAGAAACCCTCTATAGTTAGATCATAATTAAAGTCTACCAGACAGTACCTATAACGAACCCACTTTTTTTCTAGAGGAGTTTCTTAGTTCATAACACAAAACTCATTTTACTATGCTTTAACGTTTAAAAGTCAAGAACGTTTTACCCAAGTACATATTAGTAGCGCCATCTATTAGCTGATCTCAATATAAACTTGGTATTCAGAAAAGAAGTCTCACACAACAGTCACTGAACCTTTCTATAATGTTAAGATATAATATACCTACATTACTTTAGACTTAAAGGGGTTGAAGGATCCTGATTTGTAGGTAATTATTCACTTATACTGGCTGAAATCTGGCTAATGTAATTAAAAATGGCATCTAATGAGATTATAACTTTTGAACACAGATAGGACCCTATTACTAAGACTTCACTGTCCGCCTGTCTGTCTGTCTGTCTGTCTGTCTGTCTGTCTGTCCGTCCGTCTGTCTGTCTGTCACCAGGCTGTATCTCATGAACCGTGATAGCTAGGCAGTTGAAATTTTCACAGATGATGTATTTCTGTTGCTGCTATTAAAACAAATACTAAAAACCGAATAAAACAAATATTTAAGGGGGGCTCTCATACAACAAATATTTTTGCTCGATATTAAAAACGGAATATTTAGTTCTATATTCGCTTCATACTTAAATAAGTAAATTAAAATAAAATAAATATTTAGGGGGGCGCCCATACAACAAACGTGGTTTTTTTGCCGCTTTTTCTCGATCTTTGTGTCTTATGTTTTATAGATAATGGTACGGAGCCCTTTGTGCGCGAGTCCGACTCACAATTGGCCGGTTTTTTAATATAACAAACTAGTGCATTCAATAGCTATTGTTAAAGCACGTTCATTTTGCTATGACTTTAAGTCTACCCAAAATTCGTTGTGTACCTATATAACATGTTTTAAAAAGTAAGAAAAATGGTAAAATTACTAAGTATTACTTGATACTTAGATGCATTATTATGCTACTATTTCTTCCCTAACTTTTTTAAAAATTTTGTATTACCTAGACCAGGTAATTAACTTCTCAAACTTTTTTTTAATTTATTGACTTACGTTGGTATCGCAGTTTTAAATTTTATAAATTATTCGCCACTTATTATTTCATCCATCCAATGGTTGTCCGGAAGAGATCATATTTAGTATACTTAATTTTCAAAATTTTCTACAACTTAAACTTTCGTAAGCACTGCACATTTTTATGTATTGGTTTAACGGTTTCACTTACTTTTATAGAAACTGTTAATCCAATATAATATACATTTTGAACATTTTTTACAATTAAATGTTCTCTATCTTTATTCTCTATCTCTGTACATACATAGGTATCTAGGTAATAGACTGTGTTAACCTAATAATAACTAGTTTAACTATTGTAAATAATCAAATTACTTTATATTCAGGTTCAAAATGAAGAATCGCTGAAAAAAGTCACGGAAAAATTAAAAGAAAACTCAATATCTCATAAGTTATGGATTGAGCAGCCTGAAAATATCGCTACCTGTCTAGCAATAAAACCTTATCCAAAAGAAGAAGTAAAAAAATATGTTAACAAGTTTAAACTTTATAAAACAACAATTTTAAGTAGTAATGAATGATGTAATATTTTTACTTACTGTTTTAAGTTTTTGTTATATTATAATTTATGTATTATATAAAAATAATAAAGTGCTTGACTATTACTAAAAATATTTTTTTTTATCATTTTTAGAAATTAATTCACAAACAAATACTACTAATGACAAAGAACAACCAATTAAGAGAACATAATAATACAAGCCTTCAATTTGTCTTAAATTAAGTGCAGAAGCGAAATCAGTTGTGTTATAACGGTAGGATAAACTGTTCTGGTATATCAATTCATTCAATCGCTTACGGTGAAAATATCCAGCTATTATTTGATTTTCCAAAAAGCGGAGTTTTTCTAAATCTGGATGACCCTTTTTCATATAAGCGGTACAATAGACGTGAGAAATGGTTGGCTTTATTACATATATTTTAGGTATAAGTGATGCATCTAAATAAGCAGCTTCATGATAATGATAAAGAACGAGTGAAGAAACCGTTCCAACCTTTTGATTAAATGCAACATCGTCGAAACTTTCTTTTATAGTATCACAAATAATAAGGCGATTCATTAAGTCGCCAAAATCCAGTGCTTGAGTTGCATTCATGAAACTGTAAGTACGTTGGTACAAATGCAGACAAAACTTTTGTTGGTGCATCTCCTCTAAATTCTGCACTTGATGGTGAAATGTAGGTTTCGTAAAAACACTAGCCAAATTGCATTGATAAAAACAAACTATAAGCCAAGTGAAGATGGCCCACGATATTACCATACATCTAATTATACCTTTGTTTTCTATGCTTTTCTTCGTTGTACCTACAAAATATCCAAATAAAGTTATTAACATGTATCCACGACTTTTCGAATGGTAGTCTCCAAAAATTCTTAACTTTATCGCTGCCACACAGAACACAGAGAATGATGACAAAATAAGTGACCAAACTGTTGGAGTAAAAGTTAAAAACAATGCCTTCCACTTTTCCAACACGGTAGATCGCTTGACCAACATTACCAGTTCATCCGATAAATGAGGGTAAACTATATCAAAAATTCCAATACGGTTTCGTAATGTTAAAACACCGCCAAATATCCCATCAGCGATTCCATCTTGGACTCGTTTCATTAATCCTGTAGCGGTGTGGTTATCTGTCAAAAATCCAATATCATCTTCGCCACTAAATATGAAAGTAAAATTAAAAAATCCCATCTCTTGAATAATTGTATAGAAAACTTCTTCATATCCAATGTTTTTATTGTTATCACCTTTGTCGCTAAATGTATTTGGAATTATTGGTACGACTATAAAAGTAATGTTTTTACAACCCGAATAGGGGGTTATTTTATTGTTTGTTTTCGTGGCATTCAATTTTGGTTTCGTTTGTGTAATTTCATTTTCACAATTTTTCTGTTTTACAGCTGTCAATGTAAAGGAACATCGTGCACTTTCGTTGAAATCGTAAGTGTAGATAAAACAAGTAGCATCACTTTTTGTGTTAATGATATGAATATCAAAAACGTACATATCATGCAAGTTTTGAAAAGTTTTAACTATGTCAATTTCAACAGCTCCTTGAAATATAATAATGAAGACTGCTTTTGGGTTCCAAAAAAAATCTCTTCTCAAGTCGTCAAGACCATTACTTAGTTCGCTGTAGTCTTGAGTAGTAATTATGTAAGCTTCGTTATAGGTATCTAATTTAATTGACAAAAAACTTCTGTTTATGAGGTTAAAGTTCAAAGTATTGTGAATATTTTGCAGCAAAATTTCATCACTTATGTTAACTAAAATGATGTTCTTAAACATCACGTTTATTTCAATTAATTTCACAACGTGTGTAAGAAGTAGATTTTTTGATTTCAACTCTTGAATTGGTAATATTGAAAAATGTGCACTTTGTATTAAAAGAAGAAGAAATAACTTCGTTGTAATCGTCATAACGTCGTGTTAACAAATTACTTGCCGATGGAGTTCTGGCATTCCATGCGTATTGGTAATATTTATATTGCCTGATTCCATTAACAGTAAATTACAGTGTCATCAATTACCCACATGCAACCTTAATTATAGATGAAATACATTAGTGGAAAATATTGTGTGAGTAACGACCTAATCAAACAAACCGATCTAAGTGAAGTCTGTCCGTCTGTCTGTCCGCGGCCTAGCTCAGAGACGATTAGGTTAAGTAAGTGCTCCAGTAAAAGAACACACACAAATGAATGAACAAATCGTGGTTTTTCTTAAAAACATAAGAATTGCGAGTGTTTTTTACAATGTACACAATTTTTTTTCGGTTTCCAAAATTATTATACCTACGTATTATGTTAACACTTTTATTTACTGTCAGTGACTCATTTTATTATGGCGACAGTTTAAAATGTGTGTGATGCCCCCTCTAAACGATGGCCCATGATGGACAATCACAGAATGGGCCATGATTGCCACCATGATTGCGCAAGCGTCTACACTATGGGCCATGATGGACAATCACAGAATGGGCCATGAAAGCCACTTGATTTTTCCACAGATATTTATTTTTCTTCTTACTACTGATCCTGTTATTATTTTTCGGATTCCAAATTGTAGGCTCCTTTGACTCAATAAATTTTAAGGTCTGCTCATTGCTCCATTTCAGCTCCGACATTGTACCTAATGCGTAAAATCGTAGGTCTCAAAGGTAGGTAGATAGTTAGCTACAAAATCATACAAAATAGCACGCGTCCGCACCGCACCGTAAGCAAATACGAACTGAGTGATCGGCGAAAAACCGACACAGCGGCGATTACACGCCAACGTCGCCCATCATGGGCTCATGGGCCATTGCAGACGATTATGCACTCTACACGTTCATAATCGCCTGTATTTGTCCATCATGGGCCATCGTTTAGAGCCGCCTTGATTTTTGCCATAGCATTGACATTTTAAGGTTTGAATGACAAAATTTGTGGTTTGTAGAAAAGATGATAGATCAGGGCTTCTATTTAAACTGAGAATATTTAGTTTTTTACCAGTTATAAGCAAAAAATTGAGTGTTCCATCACTAGATCACTAAAATGCAAAATATTCAGCGAATTAACGGCTGTTCATTTCCTGGGAGACATGAAAATAACATTTTTTTCAGAAAATTGCACCTTTTTCTCGTCGCGTCGCCCTAAGTTAAAGTTTTGGTTGCTATCGAAAAAATGATAACGGATCTTTTGGCTAGTACTTATTGGAACATATGTGTTCATTTATTGGTTTTTTTATTGAATAAACTGGTCAAAATTAATTCAATTCAATTCAATTTTTTTTTAGATAAAGTAGTAGATAACATAATTGGTAAATATGTTATCGTGGGGTTTAAAACATCTAGATCAGAGATTCCCAAACGTTTCTCTCGTCGACCACTTCCAAAATTAAACTGGTTTCAGTGGACCACTGCTGCCACATTTTTTCCATTATTTCTATTTTGAGAAGTATGTGATACTTGCATCACATATTTCTCAAAATCAAAGTTTTGCGTGACTACAAACCTATTAACAATAATAGGTTTGTAGTTACGCTAAAACTTTTTTCGAAGAGGTATGACCGGAAAAATGCTATCAAAAGTTTCTCGCTATTTCCTACAGCCCAGGATATTTTTCGGGTATTTCCATGGTCGGAATATCCGCAAATCAAAGTTTGAAGTCGTCATGTAGGGCATTTAAACCACAGATTTAAACGTTCAACGTATGCCAAAATACTCGTATCATGATCCAACACTTTCTGCCCGTGACAAGTTTGGGAACTGGCAGAAGTTGCGCCTTGCATGAGAACCGTAGCTACTAAAAAAAATATATCACAAAAATCTGAAAATTAGAATCTTGAAGCTTTGAAATGCTTTTTGTGAGTGTGCACTTTGAAAGTTCACATTTACAGCCTATGAAACTTTCTTGATATGATAAACTTATGAAACTTATGAACTTGTGAAACTTATGAATCCCCATTTTTAGGGTTCCGTACCCGAAGGGTGACAAACGGGACCCTATTACTAAGACTTCACTGTCCGTCTGTCTGTCTGTCTGTCCGTCTGTCTGTCTCGAGGCTGTATCTCATGAAGCGTGATAGCTATGCAGTTGAAATTTTCGCAGATGATGTATTTCTGTTGCTGCTATAACAAAAACTACTAAAAGCAGAATAAAATAGATATATAAGGGGGGCTCCCATACAACAAACGTGATTTTTTGCCGTTTTTTCTCGATCTTTACGTCTAATGTTGTATAAATAATGGTATGGAACCCCTCGTGCGCCAGTCCGATTCGCATTTAGCCGGTTTTTTTTCACGCTAATGTAGAGTCCTGGGACCTGGAATCTAGAACTCTGGGACCTGGACCACTTTGGGAATCACTAATCTAAATTAATTTTCATTTTCTTATTTTATAATTTTACAAATTACGTAATTTGAGTATGTATTTACGACGGGTCCCCTTTGAATGTATGACAGTTTAAGGCAAACGTATCATTTCACAACCCGACATTCCAAGTAAAAATGTTTCACAAAACGTACAACTCATAGAGTAATAAAATTCTTTCTTATAATGTCATTTGGCAACAGAACATTATTAAAACAAACAAACAAACATTTACATAGAGGCACATACATTGCTTCTGGTCCCACACTAGGATACCCTGTGTCATGGGTACCTACCAGAAACAACGACATCACAAACATGTAAACATCCAAGACCAGGGGCGTTTATTTTTAATCCCCAGTCGGGATTCGAACCCGGGACCTCTCGCATTGTATGCAGATGCACTACCGCTGCGCCACGAGGTCGTCAACCTATTTAGTCCTCAGCACGGGTTAGTGCAACACAAATAATATAACAGAACATTAGTTAAGTTTTCTTAACAAAAATGCGTTAAATCAACAAAGTTCCACTAATATGATTTAAGATAATATATACAATTCACGTAAGTCAGAAAACAGGGCACTAGCCAAACAGCCCCCTTGCGAGGGGAGCTCTAGGGGCGAAGCCCCCCGCATTAAAAAAATCGTGCTCGCATCATGCTCGCCCGGGAACAGTAGGTTAGGCTTGTGATCTCGCTAGGCAGAGCGAGCGAAGCGAGCGGTGCTCCATATTTGTTACCAATAAATGCTTCTGATGAAACAAAATTAGTTTGTTATAGGTAGGTTACTTTACTGTAAAATGTTGACATGATGTATGTTTTTCTTTTAAAATATAATAAATAATGCATTTTTAAAATGACTGCATATCAAATGAACCTTTGTATTTATATGTCATCATGAAAACAATAGTTTGTAAAATGAAATATTGACTAATGTTGTACTTAGGTAAAACATCATAGACACGTTTACGACATTAAAATTTCTAGATTTAAGCATAATTAAAAAAATGTTTTCTCCAAAATGATCTAGATTTTGAAATGGACACCTAGTTTAACTTGTAACGTCCAGTTCTTTGCAGTTTCTGTGCTGCTGTGAATAAAAAATTGTATTTATCTATTTGTAAGTTATTTCAATTGTTATTTACCTACTTTCATTTGTTTGTTTCCATTATGTCCCAATATTTATGACAGGGTTCCATTAGAGGTAAGCAAATATCAGCTGCCTTTAGTACCAAACTTCGATCTACATTCTTTCATAAATTCTTACGTACCTACCTAATCATGACAATGCTTTTCCCGTAGTGACCGCCAAAATCGCGTGTGAAATTTTATATTTAACTACTAACTACTTCGATCACGGCACATTAAATTATTTAGCAATTTGATTTAATTGTTGTTAGCTTGACAGCACATCGACTTTTACACGCGTGAACTGTACGTAGTTCATACGTTTCATCACCACCACCCACCACCCTCTCCTCGTCACCTGTTGTTTACTTAGAATAAAATTCTACCTATTACCTATTTTTTAATAGTAACTTCGCCAACGGGCATTGTCCGAAAAAAATAAGTTCGGTTTTTATATCTTTTTTTTTTCGTGAAAAAGGTAATTTTGACTGCTTTTATCAACCATTCGCGTGGCCGAAACGATTCTCTCCCCGCGCTACCTTTAGTCAACTAATGAATCACAAAAACCGGAATGAGGGATTTTTATCTGCTTTACAGAAGTAACAACTTCATCAAAGTAATTTTCAATGGATTTTGTGCGAAGTTTTCCTTTTATAAGTTGCTTGCCTAGTACTCGTTAATTTGTAAAGCCTACTTAGCCATGACAGTTTTTCTTTTAAGTTCATTAAATGTGCTACTGCCCTGATTTTTTTCACGTTTCTGCAATCTACCGTTTAATCGGGAGAGGGGGAGAACGCCCTAGTCAGACAAAAATTTGCGCTTCAAAGCTTAATATGTCGCAAACGGAACCCTAAATTGCAAAATGGTTTTCCTACGCCCAAAATATTTTTTGACAACAAATCCAACGGTACTATGGCGTAGGCGAGAAAAAAAATTGCATCCCTAATTTAGGTGTAAAAGTTTTTGTAGTGTTAATCTTGTTTTTTGGCAATTATATGATACGAATTACACACTGATGAAATATGAACATTATTTTCGATCTTACCGACACATGTATATATATATATATAAGTATACGGAACGTATATATATATATATATACAGGGTGGATTTTTGAGACGGGTCATTAAGGGCAGGTTCCTTAATCGTTATACTACAGGAAAACGTTCCGAGAACACCATCCCCAACTTTTTAAGATATTATTATTGTGAACTGCATTCACAGATTTTGGAGAAAATGCACAGTCAGCGAAAAAATGCTGAAATAAAAAAATATATATTTTTATGCCAATCGATCCTATTTGGTGTGGGGATCAAAAGACTCTATTGGACCATTTAAGGTTTCATCATCATCATCATCATTCAGCCACAAGAAGTCCACTGCTGAACATAGGCCTCTTAACATTTAAGGTTTGAGTACCTACTAGAAATGACAGAAATCGCCAAAAACTTTTTTCATACATTTTTTACTGAAAAACGAAAATCAACTCGAAATTATTCTTTATGTTGACAACAAATCCAACGGTACTATGGCGTAGGCGAGAAAAAAAATTGCATCCCTAATTTAGGTGTAAAAGTTTTTGTAGTGTTAATCTTGTTTTTTGGCAATTATATGATACGAATTACACACTGATGAAATATGAACATTATTTTCGATCTTACCGACACATGTATATATATATATATAAGTATACGGAACGTATATATATATATATATACAGGGTGGATTTTTGAGACGGGTCATTAAGGGCAGGTTCCTTAATCGTTATACTACAGGAAAACGTTCCGAGAACACCATCCCCAACTTTTTAAGATATTATTATTGTGAACTGCATTCACAGATTTTGGAGAAAATGCACAGTCAGCGAAAAAATGCTGAAATAAAAAAATATATATTTTTATGCCAATCGATCCTATTTGGTGTGGGGATCAAAAGACTCTATTGGACCATTTAAGGTTTCATCATCATCATCATCATTCAGCCACAAGAAGTCCACTGCTGAACATAGGCCTCTTAACATTTAAGGTTTGAGTAGGTACCTACTAGAAATGACAGAAATCGCCAAAAACTTTTTTCATACATTTTTTACTGAAAAACGAAAATCAACTCGAAATTATTCTTTATGTTGACAACAAATCCAACGGTACTATGGCGTAGGCGAGAAAAAAAATTGCATCCCTAATTTAGGTGTAAAAGTTTTTGTAGTGTTAATCTTGTTTTTTTGGCAATTATATGATACGAATTACACACTGATGAAATATGAACATTATTTTCGATCTTACCGACACATGTATATATATATATATAAGTATACGGAACGTATATATATATATATACAGGGTGGATTTTTGAGACGGGTCATTAAGGGCAGGTTCCTTAATCGTTATACTACAGGAAAACGTTCCGAGAACACCATCCCCAACTTTTTAAGATATTATTATTGTGAACTGCATTCACAGATTTTGGAGAAAATGCACAGTCAGCGAAAAAATGCTGAAATAAAAAAATATATATTTTTATGCCAATCGATCCTATTTGGTGTGGGGATCAAAAGACTCTATTGGACCATTTAAGGTTTCATCATCATCATCATCATTCAGCCACAAGAAGTCCACTGCTGAACATAGGCCTCTTAACATTTAAGGTTTGAGTACCTACTAGAAATGACAGAAATCGCCAAAAACTTTTTTCATACATTTTTTACTGAAAAACGAAAATCAACTCGAAATTATTCTTTATGTTGACAATCATATTTCTTATTGTGATCAAAAGATTCTTTAAGTCCAACTGAAATTTAAATACAAAAACTACGGTAGGTCACAACAACACTGACATCATGTATTTTTAAACACTAACTTAAAAACAGGTGATCTACGAAATAAACTGCCGCCGTTTTCGCGAATACATAAGTTTACTCGTTTTTGTACTGAGCTAGTAGCAGCCGATAATTTTCTTGGATGGATATTATTAAAAATCCTCGTTAATGCCTCTTTCAGCTCCTGAACACTGTCATAATTCCTTTTGTAGACTTCGCTTTTTAGGTGTTCCCACGAAAAAAAAATCGAGAGGCGTTAGATTGGGGCTGCGAGGTGGCCACTTAGTTGGACCATGTGTATCTATCCACTATGTCCATTATCTGTTCAAATTTAAACGCGTACGACGGCTGTTATGTGGCGGTGCGCCATCTTGTTGAAAATAAACTTTTCTCAATTCCGTCAGGGGCCATTCATCCAACTGGTTTTCATTTAATTTTTTTAATTAAGATTTTTTTAATCAGCCATTTGACGCCCACTGCAGGACATAGGCCTCCTTCGTGGTTTTAATAACCATGAAGGGTTTTGCCAAAATCGCCACGCTTGGCAGGCGGGAGGCGATTGCAGTATGCGGTTGGATTCTCAGGAAGACGCTGCTGCCCGTCTCCTGGTATTTGATTTCCTTAGTCGCCTTCTACGACATCTACGGAAGGAAATGGAGTGACGCTATTCATAAACCGGCGCCACACGGAACTCACATTATAGCACACCAACAGTTAAAAGAAAAACGAACCTGATTGTGGCGTTCCCGAACTCTGAGTGAATTTTCTATACATTAATAATGATGGCTCCGTGGGTTGTACATACCGTTACTGGAAAAATTGGTTTCGTCAGACCATATGTACCTACTTTAAATATTCATAAAAATTCATGATCTCTACTTATTTTTCCTCTTAGCCATCGACAAAAGGTAACGCTCCCCTGTAACTATGCGCCCCTCTCGACAGCATTTATAGCCGTATTTTTTCCATGTCTTTAACACAAGTGAGTGGGAAACACCCACTTCAAGGGCGACACATCTGGACTATAGTTCTGGATAAGCTTCAACATAGGTTAAAATAGCGATCACCGTATCTAAGTCCAGGACATGAGGCTGCCGCACTAACTTCTTTTTAAACGAACCATTTTCTTCAAGATTCTTCAAGAGTTTTGTTATTACCTTTTTGTTGGTACATGTCGCAATGGATATTTAGTCCCGTACCACACTAAAACTGCTTCTTTGTTTCTATTATTTACAAAATACGCTTCAACTAAGTCCCAAAATTCCTGATTTGAAGACATTTTTACAAGTAGTTTATAATTGCAACTAACAATCCAGAATTTTCTCAGCGCAAACATAAGAATTACGTGAAGATATTCGAATCGAATTCTAAATTTGAAATTTACTTTTGAACTTCTTTTCACTTTTTTTTCAGCCAGCCACCTAAAATAAAAAGTTTGGCCAATGTAGAAGTTTGACTCGCTTACTGAAATGTTGAAATGAAAAAAGTTTTTGGCGATTTCTGTCATTTCTAGTACTCAAACCTTAAATGGTCCCATAGAGTATTTTGATTCCCACGTGAAATAGGATCGATTGGCATAAAAAAATATTTTATTTTATTTTATTTATTAGGAAAACCAACCAGTACAACAAATTTACGTTAGTATTTAAAGTAAAGTGAGATGGGGCGTGTGCAGTGAAATATTCGCGAGCAGCTCCGGGCAGTCTAGGCGCCCGGTAATAATGTCAAACAGCAATAGCATAGATATCAATCAAGAGGCGCGCCTATCCTCGAGCGTCAGCAGATTGAAATCGTTACACCTTTTTGTCATAATTAGAAGTTATGTTAAATTGCCTAGTTCGAAAGCTTACCTAAGTACTTTATTAGTTTTCTTTGTATTCGTTCAATTTTTTCTTTATAGATAATGTAGAGGGGCGACCATATGCTGCTGGCGTACTCAAGAAGGCTGCGCACGTATGCGTAATACACGGATTTTATACTGTTCGAGTGCGTAAATGGCAGAGGCGCATGACAAACCCCAGAGCTCTAAATGCCTTCAAAGTAATAGTATGTACAAGACTGTTCAAAAGCATCTTCTGGTCAAATAAGACTCCAAGGTCTCTGACCAGCTCGACCCTCTCAATTGCCACACCACCAAAATTATACTGAAATTGCAGTGGTTCTCGTTTTCTTGTAAAACTAATACATTGCCATTTATTTATATTTACGGTTATTCTGTTATCAGAGTAATAAGTGAATAGTTTGTCGAGATCTGCCTGCATATTTAAGCAATCAGTAGTACGGCTCACTCGACGAAAAATTGTTTTGTCGTCGGCATAGGTATAATAGGTGTTTAGAATGTTGAAAGCAGTTGGATATATCATAAAGGTAAGCGTTATAAAAAAGGGGGCCAATGTGCGATCCTGTGGGATACCGGAGGGAATTCTAATATAGTGCGACTTATAACCACCCAAGATGACAGCCTGTGACCTATTAGAAAGATATGATCGCACCAATCGAAGTAAGTCACCATGTAGGTATACCCAGCCTTTGCAATTTAGCGAGCAGAATGACGTGGTCCACACGATCGAAAGCCTTTTCAAAATCCGTGTAGACCACGTCAATCTGCCCGCCATTTTCCATTTGTTTTAGCACATAGTCCGAGAACGTGGCCAGGTTTGATATGGTGGATCGATGTCTCAGAAAGCCATGCTGGGAATTGGGGATCTGTGCAGCAATCATTGGATAGATAGTATCGTATACTATTTTTTCCAGTACTTTGCTTAGTATATTAAGAATTGATATGGGTCTGTAGGTACTTGTCTATGCGAGATTTTGATCCGCTTTTGTGAACAGGCAAAATGTTGGCTTTTTTCCATGAAGGGAAATTTACCTTCTTGTAAATTTAATGAGCGACTGAAGAGAAGCGATACCGGGTATGATAGGCTCTCTGCACAGTTAACTAGGAACCATCACAACCAGGGCCTTTACTGGTATTAAGGCATTTCAAGTGCCTTAAAATCAGACTCTCAGTAACATCAACGGTCGAAACAATATCGCAACAGTCTACATTGTCTTTGTTTAGGCTTGAATTATCGTACAAACACGCTGGTTGACTGAAAACACCTTCGAAGAACTCATTAAATGCCTGGGAAATGGAAGGGCCATCCGTGAACTTTTGAGAACCTAGTGTGAACTGTTTAGGATAATTAGATCCACCACGTAAGGCCTTTATGTAACTCCAAAAGTATTTGGGTTTATGCTTAATAATTGATTCTGCGCGTAGAGTGTAACTGCGTAGGCACTCATCCTGGACACGTTTCTGGCGAGCGCGAAGCAATGCGAACTCGTCATAGTCACGCGGATTGTTGGTGCGTTTCCATCTCGAGTGAGCCCTGCTTTTTTATTTCCTGAGTTTTATCAGCGCTTTATCAAACCGATCGGATTTAGTGTATCTTGATGCAGCGGACTTTGGTATACATAAATCTCGCCCTTGGTTTAATTTATCATAAAAGTTTTGTAGTGCTATATCTATATCGCATTTCAATAAAAGACTGTCCCAGTCAACGTCTCGGTAGAAACCATTTAGGTTGCTAAAGTTACCTTTCGAATGTAAATATCGTGTTTGTTGTTTATCTTTGAGTGGAGTGAAATTTAAATCTAAGATACTGATATCTAATGGGGGGTGGTATTTATCGATTCTTAGAAGTTCATTAACAGAACATGAAGCCGATATGGGCAAGTTACTAAAGATGAGGTCTAAGATGTTACCGCTGCAGTTTCTTACGGAATTAAAGTGATTTAACGTAATATCCTCCTTTTGGGCTCCGCCGCAGTCGGGTAAAAAACTGAAGACAAGGAACTTGGCAAGTACTTAGATACATGTATTTTTTTGAGATGAGAAGTTGGCCAGTTTTTTTACATTTATGTTTTGGTAGGATAACTTGCACAATATTGCAATATACAGCGTTATGTACCTCCACTTTATCAGATATGTTGGTCGGGCAAATCAGCAGAACGATACACGATCAGGCATGTAGTGTACGACTCCTTTTTTTTACTGGCAACTCTTCTTCTTGCATGTCATTTTTTTTCTGTGACGAAACGAATTGATCAACGAGTTGATTCGTGGTCTGTGGTTGATTCTCGGTCCCCTTAGACAAAAATACTTATATTTTCGATTTTTACGGAGAAAACTAGCTGTATTTCAGTGTTTTTACTGGGAAATCTATTTATTGAATGGTAAGCTTAGTTTCTCAACTAATGCAACTGTGGAAATGTATCACGAAGTCCTGTAATGACTAAGAAAGGGCGTCCATTTTCGTGCCTGTTAGTTCGTATTGTTGTAAGTCTGAACTATTTCTGTAGAAACCTACCTAGTTGTACAATTTTCTAAATAGAACCTTAGTGTTTCTTAAGTTAAAGGAATTGAAAAGTTTGGGGGTCTAGGATAAAAAATACAAGTTTTTCCGGTTTTTATCCGATCTGTCAAATTGCCTGTTTAGTTTGATGCATTGATTTGGCACTTCAGAATTTTCATCGTGATTTCTGTTCGGAGCCTTTACACAAAATAAATAATCAGGTTTTGGTTTCTTGTATATTTATACGCCTCAGTAGCAAAACGTGCTGGAACAATTAATTACCATTTTATAACACCTTATACAAATGTATATGTATGTTGGAAGAAATCTGTTACAGAGATAAGCTCGCCTTTGTACATGCTATCTCTTATGTAACGGTGGTAGCGGAGGTTTTGGGTTCAAATCCCGGCATCTACCATGACTTTGTTTCCAAAATTATGTACATTTGTGAAGTTATAGTACCTATACCATTCGCTAACTGTGAAGGAAAACATCCCGAGGAAACCTTAGTATCTGAGGTATTTACATACCTCAGTACTTGCTACATACAATGGCCCAATTATGAGGTTAAGTGTGGAAATCGAACTAGATGTAATGTCCTGTTCGATGTTTCGTGTGCAATAAAGTATAATAATAACAGTACATTTTACAAATAAAAAAAATCTTATCTTATCTTGATCTCATTATGATTATAGTGCTATTAACATTGCAATTTGTTTACTTACCTGTTTCATAGAACTGCTGGTACTTTACTTCCAGGTTAAGATATAAAGACGAACAATGTCTTCATCAAACACTCTCCAGAAAGCCATTGACTTGGTAACTAAGGCTACTGAGGAAGATAAGAATAAAAACTATGAAGAGGCGTTACGTCTCTATGAGCATGGAGTTGAGTATTTCCTTCACGCAGTCAAGTATGAAGCCCAGGGTGAAAGAGCTAAGGAAAGCATCCGAGCGAAGTGTCTTCAGTACTTAGACAGGGCTGAGAAGCTAAAGGAATATCTCAAAAAAGACCGCAAGAAGAAACCTGTAAAGGATGGTGAATCTAACAATTCAAAGTCTGATGATAAGAAGAGTGATAGTGACAGTGACTCTGATAATCCCGAGAAGAAGAAGCTGCAGTCCAAGCTTGAAGGAGCTATTATTGTTGAAAAGCCTCATGTGAAGTGGAGTGACGTAGCAGGTCTGGAAGCTGCTAAAGAAGCACTGAAAGAAGCTGTAATCCTACCAATCAAGTTCCCTCATTTATTTACTGGTAAGAGGATACCATGGAAGGGAATTCTGCTCTTCGGCCCACCTGGTACAGGTAAATCTTATCTGGCTAAAGCTGTGGCTACTGAAGCCAACAACTCTACTTTCTTCTCTGTATCTTCATCTGATCTTGTCTCCAAATGGCTGGGCGAGTCTGAGAAGTTGGTGAAGAACTTGTTTGAGCTAGCGCGTCAACACAAGCCAAGCATTATATTCATTGATGAAATTGATTCCCTTTGCTCATCAAGATCTGACAATGAGTCCGAATCAGCTAGACGAATCAAAACTGAGTTTCTAGTGCAGATGCAAGGTGTTGGCAATGATATGGATGGCATACTGGTTCTTGGAGCTACAAATATTCCTTGGGTATTAGATTCTGCTATTAGGAGACGTTTTGAGAAGCGTATTTACATCGCTCTACCAGAGGAGCATGCTAGACTGGACATGTTCAAACTGCACCTTGGCAATACCAGACATCAGTTATCTGAACAGGATCTAAAGATGTTAGCAACAAAAAGTGATGGTTACTCTGGTGCTGATATAAGCATTGTAGTCCGTGATGCATTGATGCAGCCAGTGCGTAAAGTTCAGTCATCCACACACTTCAAAAGAGTGTCTGGGCCAAGTCCGACTGATCCCAATGTCATTGTGAATGATCTGTTAGCCCCTTGCTCTCCTGGTGATCCTGGTGCAATGGAAATGACTTGGATGGAGGTCCCTAGTGACAAACTCGCTGAGCCTCCTGTAACAATGTCAGATATGCTGCGTTCATTGGCTACATCTAAACCAACAGTAAATGATGACGATATGGTTAAACTGAGGAAGTTCATGGATGATTTTGGACAGGAAGGTTAAGGCAGTGAATTGTTGGAGATATTGTAGGTAACCCCATGTCGGTGAGAATAGTTGTAACTGATTCGATTATTATTGTATTATTGTTATGGCTTACAACTATGTGTAGGATATTGTCAGAGTGTATATTTTTATTTTTATAACCATTTAAATACGGTGGAAAATGCGTTATTTAGCTTTCTGTCATCCCTGTATAATCTTACATAGGTAGGTCCAAACACCAATTTGCCTTTCCCGATGTTTTAGAATTTTGGATTGATGAATTTTGTGCATGATGTCACATATGTAAGAAACAAATTTAACAGATTTCAATGTATTGTTGTTTAAATAGATAGGCTAATAATAATGTTAATATATGTAACACTATGTTTAGCTATGTATAGCTTTCTAACATGATTTGCTAGCATTATCTTCTACTCCCTAATATGATAAAACTGTAATATTGAAGATATAATAATAAAAAATAAGATATCTCTCTAATTCCAAAACAACTTTTTAATTCCAAAACAACTTTTTTAGGGTTCTGTAGTTGACAAGGAACCCTTATAGTTTCGCCATGTCCGTCCGTCCATCTGTCTGTCTGTCTTTCTGTCTGTCCGCCTTTCTGTCTGTCCGCGGTCTGGCTCAGAGACGATTAGTACGAGAAAGCTGAAATTTTGCATAGACATAAATATTAATCATGCCGATAACACGGTAGAACAAAATCTTGAAAAGAAATATTTTTTAGGTTGCCCCCCCCCCCCCCCTATACCTAAATTATTATTAGGGATGCAATTTTGTTTTTCTCCCTACACCATAGTGTGTTTAAATAGGTCGTTTAAAAATGTGGGTAGATAATTTTTTGATTAAGGTTTCCGTCCCGTTTACTAAATATTAAGCTTTAAAGCGCAGTTTTTTGTCGGATTAGGGCGTCCCTCCCTCTCCTGGCTAACCGCCTACACCATAGTGTGGGTTATCTTTGGATAGGTTGAAAAATATTGTGGGTGTAGGAAGACCATTTTTTTATTTACATTTTGGTCCGAGTGGGGCGTCCCCCCCCCCCCCTCTCCTGGCTAAACGGTTGATTGTAGAAACGTGAAAAATCTAGGGTAGTAGCACATATAACGAACGAAATCTATCACGGCTAAGTAGGCTTTACAAGTTAACGAGAAATAGACGACCAATTTATAAAAGGTGCCATTCAATGGATTTTGTACTACCAGCTTCGTACAAAATCCATTGAAAATGACGTCGATGAAGTTGTTAGTTCGGTAAAGCAGATAAAACCACCTCTTTCTAAGGAACCCTACACTGCGCGTGGCCCGACACGTACTTGGCCGTTTCTTTTCATTTTGTGTATTTTTTTTCACATCATGCAAAAACAAAAATTCAATTTAAAATCACATTTTCAAATTTCCAGATTGCAAGAAGCAGGGTTTAGTTTTCACTAAAGTAAACCTGAACAAATGATTAAGTTTTTATGTTTTTATGCTGTGGGAAACGGCTTAACAGTCACTTTTTAATGATTGTGATCTTATTGTGATACTCGCTTTGGCTTTCGACTATTGCATTTGTTCTCTAAATTAAGTGATTGCAATCAGTGGACGTATTTTAATATTGTTATAGCAAAATTGTCTCTAGTTCAGACGTAATTTTTAAAATTCATTAAACTGCACAATTACCTACAGCGAATTTAATTGTTTTTTTTTATACCTATAAATAATTATGCTACGTCATTCAGTATGATTATTATTAATTCTTTATTCCACAAATACCGTGTACAAAAGGTGGACCTAATGCTAATGGCATATTGCAATATTTTTATTTTGAAAAAATTGTCGGTCAGTAATCAGAAATAATAATTGTAATAATAATCTTACCTGGGTACTTTTATGTTAGCACGTGCTCGTTTTAATGAAATAAATAAGACAAACATTTAATAAATTGTTTTATTTTGTACAATATCACGACACACCGTTCCAAGATTCTCTAATAACAAGTAGATTCGGAATAACAAGAAAAAGGAAACAGTTGATGGTCCTCTGTCGCGAACTGTTCGTTTCTGAAAAAAAAATAAAATTAATAAGTTGTTGCAAGGACTACGAACCTTATTAATGAGTCACATTGGACCAATGGGAGACTTTTCTCAAACTTGGATTGGAGTGAAATTTTTATACCATAGAACTAAAAGATAAAACCATAAAAATATTTTATCGGGGTTTCGCAGGTCTCAGAAAATGCGAAAAATTAATTTATTCTTTTTTATATAATGTATCCTATATACGTCCCACTGCAGGGCACAGGCCTTTTCACGCCCATACCTCTATTATATCATGTCTCTATGGGCTTAATCACCACGCGTGCCCACCGCGAATTGGCAATTTCAGGCGCTGAGGTATGTGAACACCTCAGACACTCAGGTTTCGTCACGATGTTTTCCTTAACGGTTAGCGAGTGGTATTGCTACTAACTTCACCAATTTACGTAAGTTAGAAAACATGTTGTATAAACCTATTTAGAAAACAAAGTCATTGGTAGGTACATACCGAGATTGACCCACGAACCCACGACCTACTCCCGAGTGAGAAGCCGGCGTTCTACCGCTCGGCTACCACCGCTCTTCGCCTTTAAGTTATTATTAATAATAATAATAATCATCTTTATTTGACAGAAAATACACAGAAAAGCAAATTTAACATCTTGCTACAATATGGTAGGTATGACATTAAATTAAAGTTACTTGTCATTTACGATTATCATTCGTCATTTACGTGCTTCTGATACCTGTGCTAGGAAAAAATCCTGTATTACAGCCTTCCAAGTAATGTGTAAGCAACTTCGTAACGTACACCTAGGGGCCGTCCATATATTACGTCATTCTAAATTAGGGGGGGGGGGGGGGGGGGGGGGTTGGTCTGCGGATGACGGTAAATGATAGATGGGGGGTGGGGTGTTTCGAAATTGACGTCATTCTTATTTATTTATTTATAGTTTATTTTTCACGTACAAAAAGATTATTTCTAAAAAGAAATTTCTTCCAGCACACCTAGTAAAATACTAGCTGCCCGCCCCGGCTTCGCCCGTGGTACTTACATGTATTATACATATAAACCTTCTTTAAGAATCAGTCTATCTATTTAAAAAAACCGCATCAAAATCCGTTGCGTAGTTTTAAAGATCTAAGCATACATAGGGACAGACAGCGAAAGCGACTTTGTTTTATACTATGTATTGATAATAAACACAATACTTAAATAATAACTACAACATTACATAATTAATAAAAGTACATATTAATACTATACTTATACTTAAATACATGTCTCATACTAAGGAAAGATAATGTTCTTGTGATGTTTTGCAAGTATTGAAAGCGACTTTGTTTTATACTATGTATTGATAATAAACACAATACTTAAATAATAACTACAACATTACATAATTAATAAAAGTACATATTAATACTATACTTATACTTAAATACATGTCTCATACTAAGGAAAGATAATGTTCTTGTGATATTTTGCAAGTATCCAAAGAAAAGTAAAAAATAAGTAGTTATATCAATGATTATTGCCAAAGTAAAAATAATAAAAGGTGATTCTATAACCAAGTGTTTTAATCATATAATACCCTATTTTTCTCAAATCTGCAATGTTTTATTTTGTCAAACTAGTAATGACGTCAATTTTGGGAGAAGGGGGGGGGGGGTCATTAAGAAATGACGATAGGATGATTATAGGGGGGGGGGGGGGGGGTCTAAAATCTGAAAAAATCGATGACGTAATTTATGGACGGCCCCCTACATAATAATGTGGTAAACAAGTTTTGAGAATCACTATTAGGTAACAATACCTACCAATGAACTTGCACTGAAATTTTATAATGCTAGGCAAAAACATACCTTTAAACGTTTAAATTTAATTCGACAATTTTTTTTTATACTCGTTCACTTTATGTGTGTGTGTGTGTGTGTGTGTGTGTGTGTGTGTGTGTGTGTGTGTGTGTGTGTGTGTGTTCGTGTGCGTGTGCGTGCATGCGTGCTTTATGATTGTTAGGAGATCTTCCGTTTCATCGTAAGTATAACTTAAAAATAGATTAACTAAGACTTTTTTCAGATTATAAGAATATAGATTTCGCAAATGACACAGTCTATTATAAAGAAACCCTCCCAGAAACAGTCGAGACCTTTGTGCAAAGCTAGTGCGGAACATTTCAACTGTGAATATGATTTATCTTTGCGTCTATTTGATCTCCCCAAAGTACGTACCGTAAAACGGGGTTAATAGAATTCACGGGGTGATTAGAAACAAATCCAAAAAAAAATTGTCAGTTAGTTTATCAAAGTCGCTACAGGTAAAAATGAAAGAGTAGTTTATTGTTTTTACACTCCATTATCTATTTTCTGAAGTGGCCACACCTGATTGTCTATGGAGTGCAGCATAAAAGAAAAATAACGTCTCAAAGTTGACTGTCCATTTCACTTCAAATTTTGGCTCCCAAAACTTGATACAAAACATTGGTAAATAGTGAGATTTTATAAACGAATTTGGTTTTATTTTAAGAACTAGTCAAGGCCGAGCATTTTTTTGATATTGTGGTAAGTATTACTTTATTATATTTGGTAAAATTCATAAAAATGTGAACCTAGGTATTTTGACGATTGATACGAGGTTAATAGATACGCTAAAGGGGGGAATGGATACGACGTATGGGGTGAATAGTTACGACGTACGGGGTGATTCGATACCTGAAGGCTTGAATAGCAACACGAAGGGGGTTATAAGGAACGACGCTGTTAGGGTTGACACTTACCAATTGTTTTATTTTACTGCAACATAAATTTTTATTTATGGTGATCTGTCTTTTGCCATACATATTTTTACTAAAACACCCATTAATTATTATGTAAATATCCCGAAACAATAATGATACTAAACTAAGTAGGTAGCAGAGGACGACATTGATTATTTAGTTAGTACCCATCTGTAACATTTTTATTGTTTTGCAGGTGCGAAATGCCGCGCACATAATAAATCAGAACCAGGAACCAGACGTTATAAAAAATATGATAAGGAAGTGAATTTTTTTTAACTGATTGATTTTTAATAACTGAAATAGATTTTGAATAAAATTATAATAAATGTTATTCAATATTAATACATTTATGTTTTTTACTGGAACCGCGTGGTAATGGTGGTTTATTCCACCAATTACGAGCTAAAGCATTTAAATAACGCCGCCCCTTTTTCCCAAACGGGGTGGCAGAGGCCCTGGTGTGCTCACTTGCAGCCAGAAAGTCGTATATAATGCATAAAGCATGACTGTAATCTAGCCTACCGCCACGGCTATGGAGATGTAACGGTGAAGTATTTTTTAAAGATATGTGTAGCTGGGACGATGATGTATCTCATCATCACCAGCCTGTCAGGGAACCCACCGTTGAGTATTATATTGCCTTCTCATGTATACGCCATTCAATTCAATTCATTCATGATGTATCTATCTACCTAATTTTTATTTAAGAAGGACTATATTTTTATGACAACCCTAGCAGATTTTTCTATTCACCCCGTATAGCGTTTCTATTCACCCACACCCTGGGGTGAATAGAAATCGTCAATTTTACGTAAAATTTCTTACTTTAGCTTGAAAAAACAGGTAAAATAAATATGAAATAGTAAAATATATAGGGTCGGACTCATATAACGTTAATAATAGTCACATTATGCTGTCATTGATTTAAAAAGATATGCAACTCCAAAGTTTTGATTCGTGTCTAGCCACCCCGGTTTACGGTACATCAGATTTTTTGTGCTGACAAAGGATGCATTGTGTGATAAACAGTTCTCTGACAGAGAGAACCTTAGCCGTTTGATAAACAATAGAAGTTGGCGTACGAATAGGCAAAAAGTGACATATTTTAATGACTGCTCTTCGTGCTCTTTCAAGAAGAACTAGGTGGGACTTTGCCGCACCACCCCAGATTTCGATGCAATATCCTATAATAGATTGGCAAAGAGAAAGGTATATTAAACGCATAATTTTAGGTTCGGCTACATGGCGTATGTTTCTGAAGACTGATATTAGTTTCCTGACCCTAGAAGATAATTTTATAATATGGTCTTTAAAGGAAATGTGTTTGTCTATTATAATTCCGAGGTATCTAATGGAATCAACTCTTTCAAGGGTTTGACATTTTGCGTTACAAATTGTGCATATACAGGCTATTGAATGGGCCTTAATACATAATTCATAACTTGAGGGTTGTGTTTGTGGAACAATTGAGAATGTTAAATATTTGGTCTTCTCAGCATTTAGGCTAAGAAAGTTGCTGCCCAACCATTTGGTAACGATGTCAAATCCCCTTTGTGCTTGCCTAAATACTGTATTCCAGGAGACTGCCTGAAAGATCAGCGCTGTATCATCAGCGAACGAAATCAGGCTGCCGTTTTGCAAATCAATATCACATAGAGAGTTAAGGTAAATTAAGAACAGTGTCGGCCCTAAAGTGCAGGGGACCCCATATTTTACTGGAAGTGAGTCACTTGTAGTGTCATTTACTAATATTGAACTCATAGGTTTAGTTTTTTCATTGAATTCTTACCGTTTTCTAATTATGGTGTGACCCTAGATGCAAAGGCCAACGATTTTTGTAATGTCATTTTCAGTTAAACTTTTGGGCCAGTTTGAGATATTTTGACGTAAACCTACACAACGTCCTATTGAAATAACGCATCCGTTAAATAACGAAAACCGTTTCTTCTGTTTTTATTTCTTATTACAGCCATACTGATGAACTGATATTTTTTTATGAAAGTATCAATTGAGAATTTTAAACATTGCTTATTGGTAGTAGATTAATTTATCACTATTAACTTAATTCCGGATTCACTTAGTTGTTTAATTATCGGAAGAGTCCGACCAGGCTTCGCTTTGATTCGCAGAGCTTAATAATGGACGGTCGGACTCTTCTGTGTAGTGCTTACGAAAGTTTTAGTTCGAAGATTAATTTATCGATACTGAAGTTAAGGTTTTAAGGTATTACGTAGTTTCAATAACACGTTGAATATAAATGGAGCCCGTAGCGGTGTAGGGACTTGCCTATAATGACAGACCGCTCCCGCTTATGTGCGCCGATGGTGGCGACACAACGCAGTCTCATCCTTGGCCGCGCTGGGACACGGAGGCCTAACTTGGACACGAAGAGGCCGTGGAGAACAGCCAGCGGTTCGTACCGCACCAGCCAGTTATCTGTGACCTGTGACAAAACCAACCAGCCGTTAAGGATCCCCTTTAACAGTGTACCGCAAAGAGTGCGGCACACTGGTGTACCGCGGACATCAGTTGGTGTGCCATGTGACTAGTTTTAGCCAGAAACGGCGGTTTTTGTACTCACTACGTTCTAGGCTGACTTATTGACACTCATAATATAAAGAATCGCTCGTAGCCCCGGCTGCCTGAGTGATCTTAAACGATCACGAAGGTTAAGCAACACAGGGCGCGTTCAGTGCATGGATGGGTCGCCGTCTATGCCTAACGCTAGTGGCATTTTTCCGAGCGGTTCCGTGCTTCGCAAGGCACGTTAAGCTGTTGGTGCCGGCTGCCGTCGATAGATGGCAGTCGTTAAACCAAGTCAGAGGCCTTAGGGCGGCTTGACAACTTCTGACAGTAGACGAGCCACTAGTCTACAAGCCTCCACCAATCCGGACTTGGCCCCCGTGGTGGAGTATGGCCTATACCTTCCTCAGGGAAGAGACCCGTGCCCCTCGGTGGGGACATAATGGGTTGATGATGATGATATAAATAACAATAACTTCCACACAATACAACCCTGGTCCCAAACTATGATACCTTGTGCTATGGTAACCTGGCAAGTACCTCACAAACATGGAATACACTCAGGCTGAGGCCATATATTTATTTCTCTATTTATTTTTTTCATTAGTTGCGCTATCTAGCCCCTGCTGGCTCCCTAAATACCTTTTGTACTCTATACTAAATTGATTATACATAGGTACCTATATAGAGAACACTAATTGATTATTTAATCATTTGCGGTGAAAAAATTGTGTAGTACCTCTGAATTTTCCTTATTTTGTAGGTGTACCTTGAATACGCGGAACAGTGTCCTGTAGTTCACCGCGCCACCAAATGTACATTGGGCCTAGATTCTGTAAATGCATTGTAATTGTAGAACGACTTAACGACTGTTATTGGAAAACTGCATTAACGAGTCGATTTTATTTAACTGCTGCTTTAAGTCTAAGTACGTGTGCGCGTAGGCGCACCGTGCTAGGGAGCACAACTTCACAATAAAAGTTTTATACCATTACTGGCTAGCGCCATCTTATTTTATTTTACCGCGTAAAGCGAGATGCCGCTACCCGATAGTAGGATCAACTTTTATCTTGACCCTATGCTCCCTTAGCTGGTCGGTTCATCGCGAGCTAAGACGCCTTCTGCCTTACCTCCGGTCGATGGAGTAGTTTTCACGTGGAAAGAAGGCAAACTGTTAAAGCTGCTTTGAGACAAAAATACGGCTGTAGTTACCGAGTCCAAACATAGTCAAAATAACTTTTAGTTACCGAGTCGGAACTTATGTACTTAATTACTTAGTAAAGCTTTTACTCAATTTAAAATTCTAAGTACCTACTTATTTATGTAGGTACGCTCCCTTTGAACGTCGGTAGCGAGCTATTATTCCCAATATTCCACTTATTGTGCAAGCGCGAAGAAAAGGATTTGCTTGCAGCACAGTCATGCCAGTGGTGAAATTCTTTGAAGCCCTAGTTTCATGGAGTGTGTATTGCTCTTTATTGTAAAACGCGCCCGAAACCTTCATACATATACACTTACAACAATTATTCTGGTCAACTGTACTGTGTTCAGTGTGACAGAGTGTTCAAGACGAAATTCGGTTTTGCTAGCTACCTATATAAGAGCACTCTCTGCTCAAGATAATTTTACAGACCTTTATAATCAAATAGTGTCACAGTGTTTGTTATCGAACACCTCCGAAACGGCTTCACCGAGCTTTATGAAGTTTTTTGTACCTATATATTTGTTAGGTCTGAGAATAGCGTGGTTGGCTAATTAATATGGCAAAAGAACGTTTGCCGAGTCAGCTAGTAATGTTTGTATGTATATATAACGATGCAGACTCTATATGCCCCTTTACAGGGCACGTGCCTTCTCTCAGAGAGAGAGAGTACGTGCTTAATCACCACGCGTGCACACCGCGGATTGCGAATTTTGAGTGCTATTAAGTGAATACCTAAGGCACTTAGGTAAGTTTCCTCAGGATGTTTTTTTTCACCGATAGCGAGTAGACTAAAAATTCACAATTGAATCGTGTGATTTTAAAACAACACAAGTCACATGTGTTTTTAAAATAACACTTGCCCATTTTTTTTTTATTAAATTATTTACACCTACCTATTGATTTACATTAGAAAAAAAAAATTGTAGTTTATTCATACAGAAATCAATATAATATGCTAAAATATTGCTGTTGTAGATATTAGTATTTGAATAAAACAGTTTTTTCTATTTCCTGCAAAGTTGTAATGAAAGGACATGTGTCGTTTTAAAATCACACGATTCAATTGTACTGTACGTAACTTAGAAAACAAAGTCATTAGCACATTCCGGGGTTCGAACCCACGACCTCTTGAATGTAAAGCTGCGTTCTACCGCGCTACCACCGCTTCAGTATAACCTGAACTACCTACTTACATACCACGTATTTTATAGTAAAATACTACTTGCTCGTAACTTGTGCAGGTGACATATTGGCTTCGTACCAGTGTATTATGCCGACAAAAAAATATGTACGAAGGCGTTGCCATTAGACCCTTTGTACAAATGATCTATACTAGTAGGTATGTCTTTAAGTAAAAGATGTTTCAAAGCCGCTGTGCCGCAACAAAAACCAACTTTGGTTTGAGCCAAATTTGAAATTCAACAAAGTTTCACGAGGATGTAGTGACTAGAATTGAGAAAGGAATATTGCGTTGGTTTGGACATGTGGAGAGGACGAAGGAAGAAAGACTGACGAAACAAATATATCGAGCGAATGTGGGTGGAAGGGCCGGTAAGGGACGACCCAGGCGGACATACTTCGACCAAATAAGGGATGTATTAGCAAAGGGCAAGATAAAAAGTACCCGAAACCGGCGTGCGTGCATGCAACGACTAATGAATGTTGAGGAAGCGAAAGTGATCTGTCAGGATCGTGGCAAGTGGCAGTCCCTGGTCTCTGCCCACCCCTGGGGTCCGAAGTCCGATCCGGTCCGGTTCGGGAAGAAAAGTCCGGTGAAATTTAAGTAGCCTATTCTACTCATCAATGCCATAAACAACTTTGTGTAGTAAGCCTGATAGTAGTTTCTTGGCGATGCCAGTGTTGATAATAATGAAAGTTTTTTGTATTGATAAGTAGAATAACCACACCTCTTCCCACTATGTAACTATAAAGCTTGTCTTCCCACTTCTCATAGAACTTAATAGATCTTTTACATCTGTTGTTGCGTTGCAGAAAGCTCCATATCTGCTTAGTTAAGGACGGGTCTTACTTTCTGTCCGTCAAGATGCCACTGCAATTCTGGGGCCGGAAACGACTTGGCCGACGTGCAGTTGATGTCCAGTGGGTCATCCAAGCGGTAACCTCGATCGTGACCCGTTATGCGCGGTGCTTCACGGGGGAAGTCTAAAAGTAAGAAAAAAATGTTAAATACCATAGCATCTTCACCTCAAACCCCTGATGTTCTAGCAGCTCTACTTACGCCGATCACGCTGTATTCTTATCATACAATCGCAATCCTATCAGAGCATCTGAAAAACTACAAATATAACTCGACAAATCTCAATCCTGGCTGAAAAGATGCCGACGTATAGCTAGCGCACATAATTCGAATTATATCACCCCCACACTAAACAAAGGTGATTGCCTTCTAACTCTGTAAAATACTTGATCTCCCATGTAGACCCTAACCTGGGTCAGTGGGAGCTATTGCCAGACATCACACTAGAACACGACTATTCACTAGGAGGTATGTCTTTTTCGCATTTATTGTCTGGGCGTTGGACCGATATCAAATAACGGAGTCAGGGTTAAGGAGATGATAACAATTTATTGCTCACAAAAAAGGAAATTACAACTTGAAAGCGAAATTATAACAGAGTACAGAGCCCTATTACTGAAACTGATCTCTTCCAGGGTAGGTTGACACTTACAGTAAACCTCAAGAAACGCCTCAGTCTGCGCGGAGTGGAAGGAAGGCGCCTCTTCGGAGACTTCGCAGCGGTATAGCCCGCGCGACTTTAGCGTCAGTTCGCGAAGGTGCACGCGCCGGGCGCTGGATTTGTGCAGCTAGAAAGCAAGTGAAGGGACCTTGTTACGTTGGCATTCTCTTTAATGTTGGATTTTGCGGGAGAGAGGGAATGACGACGTCTTATACGCTCTTAAGATGCTGATAACAGCTAATTAAGCAATTGAGTCTTACTTTTGGTAATTTTTTTTTGCTGAATCTGGTTAGTTCAAAAGTCGTAGTAAAATGGAAATAAGTTTCAGTAGTGTATACTTAGATATAAAAGATGTTAATGAATTAACGCAAACGCTGAAAACCGTTTCATTACATAGATGAAAAGTCCAATGGCAAAAAGTTTAAATTTCTCAATTTTATTTTATTATTTTTCATGCCCTCTTCAAGTCAAGCTTTTTCATACTAACTTGAAACTAGACGCTGTTAATATGTTTCAAAATTAAACAATTAAATTAAGGATTAAACTTTGGGTATCAGAAATCATTTAAATCTCGCAGTAGTATTAGTATAGTAATGAGCATTCTAAGACACTTTTTTTCCGGAGAGAGTGGCTTCGCCCCTCTTCCTCCAAAGTGTCTTAGAATGCCCTTTACTATTGAGGGAAAACAACAAATAACTAACTAGTAACGGATTTTTAAGTCCGTTACATCAATCTATCTACGTGTTCGAAAAGTGGTTTTCCCTCGATAGTAGGTAATGGGCATTCTAAGAGACTTTGGAGGAGGAGAGGCGAAGCCACTCTCTCCGGAAAAAATGTGTCCTGAATGCCAATTACTATGCTACTTCTCACCGGACCTTTCTAAAACACCCAATAGAATACTTACATCAACAGCAACTCCATCCAAGGCATGCGCGTGCTGCGGGGGCCTCAGCCGCGGCATGTACCGGTAGAACTCCTCCGTGTCGCGGTACCACTTCACCGAGTACAGCCTGCCCCCCTCCAGTTCGTAGTCGCACGTGAGCGTGGCGGAATCACCCCGCTGCTTCATTGCGGGCACGGAAATGCCCACGATCCGGAGGCATATGGAAACTAGTGAGCGGAAAAAGGGTTTTCATAATCCACTGATGTTATGAAAATTTGCAAAGTCCATACTACTTATAATGTCAGCTTTTTCATTAAGAAAATTAGTTTTTTTTGAGGTTTTTGTTGTATTTGTCTCGCAATAACGCTAGACAGTTGAACGGATTTGGATCGAATAATGCAATAATGCGGAAGCATATGGAAACTGGGGGAAGGAAAAAAGGATTTTATGATTCCACTGATGTTATGAAAACGTGAAAAGTCCATACTTCTTATCATCATCAACCCATTATGTCCCCACCGAGGGGCACGGGTCTCTTCCTGAGGAAGGTATAGGCCATACTCCACCACGGGGGCCAAGTCCGGATTGGTGGAGGCTTGTAGACTAGTGGGTCGTCTACTGTCAGAAGTTGTCAAGCCGCCCTAAGGCCTCTGACTTGGCTTAACGGCTGCCATCTGCTGCGAAGCACGGAACCGCTCGGAAAAATGCCACTAGCGTTAGGCATAGACGGCGACCCATCCATGCACTGAACGCGCCCTGTGTTGCTTAACCCTCGTGATCGTTTAAGATCACTCAGGCAGCCGGGGCTACGAGCCATTCTTATAATGTTAGCTTTTTGATTAGGAAATATTTTTTATTTATTTTTAAGTTTCTAATTGTATTTGTCTCGCAATAACGATAGACAGCTAGAAGCATACAGAAACTGCAGAGGAAAATGGGGTTTTATGATCCCACTGGTATTATGAAAATGTGAAAAGACCTTACTACTTGTAATTTTACATTTTGGTTAAAAAATATTTTTGCTATTTTTTGTTAAAGTTTCTTATTGTATTTGTTTCGCAATAACGCTAGACAGCAGACTACAACTTCTATGTAACACAATCACTTCGTCCTAGTTCCAGACTTGATAGCCCGTGCTATAGTAACCAGACAAAAGGCTTTACAAACACGGAAAAACGTTCAGACTTAGGTATGAACAAATATTCAGACACAGGATAGTGAAATATGATACTTTTTATTAGTTTTACGCGAAAAAGTCACAAAACTATCGGGAACACGGGCCTCGTAAAATACGACACTATTTAGATTTTAGGCGTCATAATTTGAGGACGATGTTGAACCAAATCCCAGGAAAGTTTAACCATCACGGGTACGGGTGGCACTACGAATTAAGACTATTTAAATTTTACGCTACTTAGACATTTTAGTGCAAAAAAATTATTTATTTAAATTAAATAAGTAAATTAATAACTTCCACATAATACAATCACTTGTCCTGGTCCCAAACTAGGATACCCTGTGCTACGGTAACCAAAAAAAAGAATAATAAAAATAATAAATAAGTTAATTTCACAACAAGAAACAGCTTTACATGTTAGGTACTGATTTCTGTAACAAAAAATGATTACATATAAAAACAGAGTTAATATAGCTTCAGAGTAGATTCATAATATTTACCTCTTGTGAAAACTAGAACAAAACAGCACAAAGCTGCATACTTCATTTTATATTAAAACACCCAAAGTTAATTTTAACAAAAACTATTTTGAACTTCACTGATTAGAGCTCATAACTGGCACGAAAGAAAACTTTTTGGATGCTTGTGACGGACCAAGCTCCGTACAAGTGCTCACGATCGTTAATATCATGTTGAATTGTGTTCTGCACGAGAAGATTAAGGATGGAAGCTAAAATAAACCGAGAAATGATAATCGTATACTTATATAGGGATTGTAAAACATTTAAAGAGCGTATTATAGAATCCGATAAAGCGCCAAAACGTATTTGGTTCCCCAACATAAAATAAAGCTAGGTATATTTTATTTGTATCATTTGTAAATATTTAAGCAGTTCTTGTGAGATATTGCGTTGTCTTTTCTAGATTAAATATTTACGATAATTGAGATTAATTACAACGGCATCTATTTTGCGAGATGGCACAACTAATGAATTATGGATTGAAGAAAGTTTTTTACCTAAAACCTGTTACAATACATGACAGTTCATCGTTGTTTTCATAGGTGACGCTACCGGTCTAAACGCGTGGGTCTGAATTCATTCTCTTAAACAAAAACAAAAAAAAAGTGCATCCGAAAAGCTTTTGTTTTGTAGCATTTGTAAACATTTAAACAGTTCTTGTGAAATATTGCGTTGTCTTTTGTAGATTAAATTATGCAACTTGTTTTAGGGATGGTTTACGATAATTGAGATTAATTACAATGACATCTCTCTTGCGAAATAGCACAACTAATAAATTTTAGATTGAAGAAAGTCTGTCACCTAAATCTAATACAGTACATGGCAGTTCATCACTTTGTTCATAGATGACACTTTCTTAATTCATTCTCGAAAACAAAACAAAAAATTGCATCCGAAAAGCTCGGTCATCCAGGTACTAAATAAATAGGGAACTTAAATCATATAAAACTTTAACAAAACAACATAGACTCACGCCTGTGTCCCGGAGGGGTAGGCGAAGGTCGGGGACTGCCACTTGTTGCGATCTTGCGGATCGCTGTCGCTTTCTCAACATTCATTGGTCGTTGCTTGCGCGCGCGCCGGTTTCGGGTGCTTTTGTCTTGCCCTTTGCTAATGCATCCCCTGTTTGGTCGAGGTGTGTCCGTATGGGTCATCCCTTGCCGGCCCTTCCACCCACATTTGTTCGATGGATTTGTTTCCTCCTCTCCACATGTCCAAACGAACTCAACATTCCTTTCTCAATTTTAGTCACTGCATCCTCTTTTAGTCCACAACGTTTTCTAGTCACACGGTTATGTGTCCGGTCATTCAAAGTAACACCAGACATACTTCTCAAGGACCTCATTTCTACTTAAAAACGTAGAATTTAGTTTTTCATTGAACTCTGAACGTTTTCTTAGAAACATTATTTTACGAGATGACTCATATATATTGATAAACGCTTCATATATTGTAGGCGTTGCGTTCATACGTTGGGGAGTGACGTCATGGTCTGAGGTCGAGTTGTATGCCGCGTTGTAGTGCCACGTGATTGTATTGACTTTTTGACTGTTTGTATCGTAGGGAGTGTATGGTCGCGGAAGAAAGAGATACCACGTTTGTTTGCCTTTGGACGTGTCCTCTCATACTTTATTAAAGTTTTTCTTAGTGCAAGTCCCCATTATCGAATATCTTCGCATAAGCTCTAGAGTTAGCTCCATCTAGGAGTGAGTAGCGTATCAGTATTAGTTCTTTGTTAATACGATATTAACCGTTTGAGTGGGGGGGCGCCACTGTTATTTCCGTCCGGTTGACGCCAACCAAATAAATCATTATAACGCTTCAAATCCCAATTGTAGATAAAGTAGAGTATGTTTAGATGAATATAGACTGAATTAAAGAGATGTTGTTCTATATACGAGATACGAAACTTTGTTATTAACAGAAACTAGTTTTTCGAAAACACCACCGCGTCATTCAAATGTGCGTTGAATAAATTGATAAAAGGATTGTAGAAAAATAAATCAATCGGGAAATATCGAGATAAATAAATAGAAACTTAATTGACAATATAATTGCAGACATTAAATATTAATTTATAAAATAGCATAATATTAAAGTTCTGAAATTGATTGAGAAGATAGTGGCGCGATGTGGTACGAGTTTGACGAACAAAAATAGAATTACCAATGTTGAAGTCCTTAAATTAATAGCAATAAGGAATAAAATTCTTAGTTGGCGGGATTTCGTTATTGGTTTCGCGAGCGGGAGAAGTGGCATCATATTAGGAGGGGGCCGCGAGGTTATAAAAGCTGGGTTCGGGAACTATTGGGGCTTTTTCCGGGACAGAAAATTGAACAGTAAATACGTCTGCTGCGCTCGTAGGCAAATTCGCCATTTTGTGAATTTATTACTATTAGGGAGTTTCGTTTGCATTTAAATTCGAAAGTAGGAGAGTGGTTTTGGATTTGTAACCTAACATCACCTGTGGGCATTGCGTCCCAGACTATCAGCTCTGGTGTGAAGTTTCAGGTTCTGAATTACTTTCTTAGCTAGGGAATGAGATTTGAAAGTGAAAGTGTAAGGTTAGAAGCGCCCTTCGATTCCTAAACCGTTTGTATATTTAGCTAGAAGTTTTCCGCGTAAAATAGGGTTTTCAGCCTTAGTAATTAGGGTAGCTCTCGCGAAATAAAAGTTTACTAATCCTTTTCCTCCACAGTACTACGTTTATGCGGAAATAAATTTGTGCAAAGGATAACTCACGGTGACAAAGGTATGCTATGGATAATCCGTGTGTCTAGCCTTTGTCAAATAACCAAGGCTCGGCGGGGGCACACGAGATGATCGATATCATTCTTGCGTCATAGCTTTCTGAGCCTTTGCAGACATTTAATTCCACTTATTACTTTAGCTTAATTCCACTAGCTAGTGGTAATTGAGTTTCAGTATACAAACGTGTGAATTTAGAGCGAATTCACTTGGGAGCCTTAAGAAGTTTAAATTAATGGACTAAGGAACCCAAAATCTAGCTCTGCTTACTATGCTACGGCTGAATCTGAGTCTGCTTGGGTTGAAAGGTTTAAAGAATCCCTTCACCGGAGGCATTCCCAATTTAATTTAATAATAAAAAAGTAATACTAACAATAATTTTGAATTGAGATAATTACATTAATTATCTTGTTTGAAGATTGGGATAAAATGCTTCTTGTGAATGCGGTGTTAGATCTTCTTCCGTTAGCATACGTGGTGTAGCAATTTTCCCCCTGCTTACCCTGAGTGACAGACGATTCTAGCCCTCTGGCACTTTGCACCCATAACATATTTATGTATTATATTCCGAATATTCTTACCTTGCGGGTGGTTACCGAACCCATAAAACCACCTGCGCATACACATCCTAGGCTACACACTCTGGCCGGCCAGAAAGTCTGAAAGCTAACTGAGTCAAGTTACCAAGTAATTTGAAACAGTCTGGTTTTCCGGAGTTAGGGAGGATAGAAGTAGGAAATAGCTGTGACTAGGGAGACACCTTAGGCACTCACGCATACACACGATTAAATGTAAATGGGGTTTGTTTTGCTGAAACAATAATAATTTTGATGGGTGGTTAAATATATTAGCTTACGGGGTTGGGAAAAATTAGGCAGGCTCCCCCTTTTCTTTCAGGGTATCCAGTTGTATGATGAGAGTAAGTATTTCCCCAAGTCCCCACCATAACAATGCGGTCATTAGATGCGTTTAAGGTTCATTTAATAAAACTAAAATAAGTGAAATTGGTGCTTCCACAATGTTTTGTAGTGTAGTGATATTGTAATCAATATGTCGCAATAGGTTTAGTGTTCAATAAATCTGTTTCCAAACCCGTCTGTAAATGATAGCGTTAAGTAATTCTCTTATCACCTACTCGTAAGGATGTAGATGTAGCCCCGCAAAAATTCCGCGTCGCGCTAATGTAAACCTGCAAAACTCTGTTGGACTAAAAGATTGTATTCGTTGTTTAATTGTGCGAGTCTTGAATTAGTAGCTACTAAACTTACTGCTTATCTATGTCTCTGGTCCTTACCTTAAAACTAGACGTAAAGGTTGGTGCGTTTCATCCCTACGGTGATCATTTCAAACTAAGGAATAGGTAAAACAAAACGAAAATATTAGCTTCGTAGGTACCTATCTATTGACCTTCGGACGGGTCATTCCACTATTGCAGAGGTAGGAACAATTTATGTAGGTGCGTAGATACTTTTCCTTCCGACCGTTGTTTCTTTAGTATTATTGCATTTTAGGCGCAATATAGGGTGAATAATATATAGGGTGGTCAAAACACGGATTATTGTTAGAAATTGAAAGACGTTATGGGACGTTAGGGAGTAGTTAAGAGCCACTATAGGCTTTGTAGTAGTAATGCTATATTAATTTTAAGTATATTGGCTTAATACTCTGCTTAATCTCATAGTTGCGTGAGCGCGGCTGGATTGTTTCAGTGTTGGTAAGCTTCGATGGAGTCTTATTCCAACGTACTTTGTGCATTTGGTTTTTACCTCTCTCACACTCTCGTCTGCCAATGCATTGTACTGCTGAACATCCCTTTGCCGTTTCTTGCGTTAATTGTGTGAAGCGTCTAGAGTCTTAAGATCTCTATACTTGCTTAAAGCTTTTATTATGTTTGACTTGTCCTTGAGTGGCATCTCATAGTTGCGTGAGCTCGGCTGGATTGTTTCAGTGTTGGTAAGCTTCGATGAAGTCTTATTCCAACGTACTTTGTGCATTTGGTTATTACCTCTCTCACACTCTCGTCTGCCAATGCATTGTACTGCTGAACATCCCTTTGCCGTTTCTTGCGTTAATTGTGTGAAGTGACTTGGGTTTTAATATGTCTATGCCTGCTCAAAGCTTTTATTGCTTTTACTATATTTATTTGTATGACTTATGTCTTTGGGTGACATTTCATGGTTGCGTGGGTTTGGCCGGACTGTTTCAGTGTTGGTAAGCTTCGATGAAGTCTTATTCCAACGTACTTTGTGCATTTGGTTATTACCTCTCTCACACTCTCGTCTGCCAATGCATTGTACTGCTGAACATCCCTTTGCCGTTTCTTGCGTTAATTGTGTGAAGTGACTTGGGTTTTAATATGTCTATGCCTGCTCAAAGCTTTTATTGCTTTTACTATATTTATTTGTATGACTTATGTCTTTGGGTGACATTTCATGGTTGCGTGGGTTTGGCCGGACTGTTTCAGTGTTGGTAAGCTTCGATGAAGTCTTATTCCAACGTACTTTGTGCATTTGGTTATTACCTCTCTCACACTCTCGTCTGCCAATGCATTGTACTGCTGAACGTCCATTTGCCAATTCTTGCGTTAATCATGTATGTTTTCTTAAGGCATAGACTCGGAATAATGAATCATTGTATTCTTATTTCTAGTCAGTCATAGTTTTATTATTTCTAAGTATATATTAACAGTATAACGTAGTGGTGGCCAATCCCCATCCACGGTTGATATAATTAGCACTATCGGCTAGTAGATAATTGAGTATTGTACTCACTTCTTCTTATCCTTTATTATCTACTTAGCTGGCTAATAATGTCTGCCTTAACCGGCCTTTGGTAGGGGACGTTATACTAAAACACTCACATGTGTAGTAGTATGACAAGTAGTTATTTCAAATATTTTGCTACTATAATCTTATTTTATTTACATGGAATTTATTTTATTTAACCTTTAATTTATTGTCTTCTAAACTTAACTTCTTTATTTAAATTTTCCTTCTTTATCCCAATCTTGTCTCGCTTCTGCTTATTTAATGTTGCTTTATTGCTATTTTAGTTTCTTCGAATCTTTCTAAAATTTACCTTTTCTAATAAACATTTGATTTGAACTGAATGTTCTTAGTTCCACTTTTATTATTTTAACGGATCTCTTACATGCACTCATTACTCAATCTCATATCCTAAAAGTTCTTGGGTTATTAATACGTTCACAATGAAGGGTCCTCACTAGACTAGACGATCACAGTTGGCCATTGGAGTGTTTTGCATCATAGTACTTTTCTCCTTACTATCGGGGTCATACGTTTAATATTCCGGGGTTGGGGGTCACAATATGGTGTGCCGTGACCATGATATTTTAATACGAGTTTGAGTAGGTTGTTTGTATGTTTTATGATGCAGAATATTCTTATTTTTAATTATTATCGTTGGCTTTATGCCACAATTTGATGTTCGTGAAATGGAAAGGTTTGAGATTGACGATGAGGGTGTGAATGAGTTCCGTTAATTTTGCTTTCGCATAGATTTATGGATGTATGCACGGGTAAAAATAAATATTTAATTCGTGTATGGATCTATTTATCTAATTGTTTACGTGTAATCACGTTATTTTTACTAATGTTCCATAACTTCTTGGTAATTTCTATTCAAATTACGTTACTTTACAATAAATCTTTAGTTGATTCAATGCTTTCGTGTCGGATTTTAATAATAGTCTGTAGAGGTTATACTGTTCGATCGTTTTTAAGTAGGTACGTTTAACAGTTTTTTATTCAGGGGGTTGTATCAAATTATGTTTTACGTCAGAAGTTGCTTTCATAGGTAAACTAAGGTCAATAATAATTCCAGTTTAATTAATTAAGAAAATAATTAGGGAATTATAAAAAAGGTCTGCTTTATGGGGGTTGTCAAAATATCGGTTTTCTTTTACGCGATTTAAAATTCTTAAATATTTTAATACTTGTTTTGCTTATTAATTAATAGTTATTATTGTGAAAGATTTTTGTTATTTTAATTTGTTGATGTATTTCATTTTAATTATTTTTATGCTGGGGTTTGATATCCTTCTTACTTTCGGTTTAGCATTCCATTACGCGGAAACTTGTCTTTTATTTGGGGGGTTGTGGGGTTGTAAAAGAAAAAAAAGCAACATAATTAACAAAAGTTTTCTCGACGGGGGGTTGCTATTATTACAGTATTGCTAGGAATTTAGTATTGCGTAATTCGGTAGTTTCGTATAGTGGTGGCGCAAATAAATTCAAGAATTCTAAATTATTCCATTAGACTCGAGATTAATTTTAATTTGCTAAAATATCAATATGTCAAATAAATTTAGTATATTTTATTCTCATCGATTTGTAAATTTCTTCATAGACATAAAAAAAAAAATTATTAAAAAAAAAAAAAAAAAAGAAAATTTTTATTTTATTTTTGTAATCCGCGTACCTATAATAAATTATAAATAATAGAGAAAAAAAAACAACACATTTTGTTTTATTTTAACAATCCGCGTACAGTAAACGATAAAAGTAGATAATCGAATATTCTTAAACCAAACTTTGGATTTAAATGTACCTTACCGTAATTTACGTCTTACCCAAATACTATTTTTAATAAAATACGGATGCATGTTAATCTAATCGGGATTTAAACTTGATTATTTAATTTTCGTCGTTGACTGTACTTCTTAAACCAGGTAATTGAAACGGTTTTGAAAGGTAATCTGGTAATTGAAATTGAGGTATTGTGTACGGTAATCAAGGTAATTCGTGTGGTACTGTGTAAGGTAAAACAAATTTAATTTTAAAAATTTTACTTGCGTCTCATAACGTCTATCACTAGGTTTTATTGCGATCGCGGGCTCTGGTTCAAATTATTTTATTCCTCATATTGGATGGGGTTGTCAAATTTATAATAAAATTAGTAGTTTATTTTATATCGCGGTAATCAAAATCATATCTGCGAAGAGTTCATTCGCTAAATTCTCAGGCTTCATATATCAGTATGTAAGCAAGTAAGAGTAAGCTTGGAAATGATTCAATGAATGGAGAAGGAATTAGTTGGAGTATTTAGAAAGAGAATGAAAAGGGGCTTGAATGGAAGTTCTAGAGTTCGGTGAATCGGTTTTACGCAGATAACTTGTTTTATTTAGTTTCCAAATACAGCACACACCTCAAGCGGATACAAATACTTATTTTGATTTTCATTTTAAATTAAGTTAAACTGTATTTGTATCCCGGACTCCACAAGAAGCTAAGAACTAGTTTCGGCAACTGAGCAGGCTCCAGAAGCGAAGATGTTGTCGATTGGGGATTTTCATTGATTAATATCGTTTGTTTGATAGCTTCCCGTAGTGATTTCGCAGCTGATTGTTATTTGAGGCTATTGTAAGGGTCGGTTCTACTACCGGTGCACGTTTGCTCTTGGGGAGGCCTCCCCTTTGGAGTTTAAGCGAGTGTATCTGGTACTTAGCAGTCGGTGCCTTCGGGCTGTTCTGCCTCACAACCAGGATCCCTTTATCAAGGTCTTAAATGATAGGCTGTGTTAAAAGCTGCTAAGCGATCCGAATAAAACGGTGTCGATTGAAATTTCACATAGACAATTATCCGAAGAGTCTGGTTGAAAAACACAACTCACTCATTTCGTCATTTCTGGAAAATAGTGAAACAAGTAATTAGTAACTTATGTAGCAAGACCACTCTCGTGATCACTTATGTTTTATTGAAAATTTGATAACGACAGGTCTTATCCAAATTTTGGGGGTTGATTGTGACGGACCAAGCTCCGTACAAGTGCTCACGATCGTTAATATCATGTTGAATTGTGTTCTGCACGAGAAGATTAAGGATGGAAGCTAAAATAAACCGAGAAATGATAATCGTATACTTATATAGGGATTGTAAAACATTTAAAGAGCGTATTATAGAATCCGATAAAGCGCCAAAACGTATTTGGTTCCCCAACATAAAATAAAGCTAGGTATATTTTATTTGTATCATTTGTAAATATTTAAGCAGTTCTTGTGAGATATTGCGTTGTCTTTTCTAGATTAAATATTTACGATAATTGAGATTAATTACAACGGCATCTATTTTGCGAGATGGCACAACTAATGAATTATGGATTGAAGAAAGTTTTTTACCTAAAACCTGTTACAATACATGACAGTTCATCGTTGTTTTCATAGGTGACGCTACCGGTCTAAACGCGTGGGTCTGAATTCATTCTCTTAAACAAAAACAAAAAAAAAGTGCATCCGAAAAGCTTTTGTTTTGTAGCATTTGTAAACATTTAAACAGTTCTTGTGAAATATTGCGTTGTCTTTTGTAGATTAAATTATGCAACTTGTTTTAGGGATGGTTTACGATAATTGAGATTAATTACAATGACATCTCTCTTGCGAAATAGCACAACTAATAAATTTTAGATTGAAGAAAGTCTGTCACCTAAATCTAATACAGTACATGGCAGTTCATCACTTTGTTCATAGATGACACTTTCTTAATTCATTCTCGAAAACAAAACAAAAAATTGCATCCGAAAAGCTCGGTCATCCAGGTACTAAATAAATAGGGAACTTAAATCATATAAAACTTTAACAAAACAACATAGACTCACGCCTGTGTCCCGGAGGGGTAGGCGAAGGTCGGGGACTGCCACTTGTTGCGATCTTGCGGATCGCTGTCGCTTTCTCAACATTCATTGGTCGTTGCTTGCGCGCGCGCCGGTTTCGGGTGCTTTTGTCTTGCCCTTTGCTAATGCATCCCCTGTTTGGTCGAGGTGTGTCCGTATGGGTCATCCCTTGCCGGCCCTTCCACCCACATTTGTTCGATGGATTTGTTTCCTCCTCTCCACATGTCCAAACGAACTCAACATTCCTTTCTCAATTTTAGTCACTGCATCCTCTTTTAGTCCACAACGTTTTCTAGTCACACGGTTATGTGTCCGGTCATTCAAAGTAACACCAGACATACTTCTCAAGGACCTCATTTCTACTTAAAAACGTAGAATTTAGTTTTTCATTGAACTCTGAACGTTTTCTTAGAAACATTATTTTACGAGATGACTCATATATATTGATAAACGCTTCATATATTGTAGGCGTTGCGTTCATACGTTGGGGAGTGACGTCATGGTCTGAGGTCGAGTTGTATGCCGCGTTGTAGTGCCACGTGATTGTATTGACTTTTTGACTGTTTGTATCGTAGGGAGTGTATGGTCGCGGAAGAAAGAGATACCACGTTTGTTTGCCTTTGGACGTGTCCTCTCATACTTTATTAAAGTTTTTCTTAGTGCAAGTCCCCATTATCGAATATCTTCGCATAAGCTCTAGAGTTAGCTCCATCTAGGAGTGAGTAGCGTATCAGTATTAGTTCTTTGTTAATACGATATTAACCGTTTGAGTGGGGGGGCGCCACTGTTATTTCCGTCCGGTTGACGCCAACCAAATAAATCATTATAACGCTTCAAATCCCAATTGTAGATAAAGTAGAGTATGTTTAGATGAATATAGACTGAATTAAAGAGATGTTGTTCTATATACGAGATACGAAACTTTGTTATTAACAGAAACTAGTTTTTCGAAAACACCACCGCGTCATTCAAATGTGCGTTGAATAAATTGATAAAAGGATTGTAGAAAAATAAATCAATCGGGAAATATCGAGATAAATAAATAGAAACTTAATTGACAATATAATTGCAGACATTAAATATTAATTTATAAAATAGCATAATATTAAAGTTCTGAAATTGATTGAGAAGATAGTGGCGCGATGTGGTACGAGTTTGACGAACAAAAATAGAATTACCAATGTTGAAGTCCTTAAATTAATAGCAATAAGGAATAAAATTCTTAGTTGGCGGGATTTCGTTATTGGTTTCGCGAGCGGGAGAAGTGGCATCATATTAGGAGGGGGCCGCGAGGTTATAAAAGCTGGGTTCGGGAACTATTGGGGCTTTTTCCGGGACAGAAAATTGAACAGTAAATACGTCTGCTGCGCTCGTAGGCAAATTCGCCATTTTGTGAATTTATTACTATTAGGGAGTTTCGTTTGCATTTAAATTCGAAAGTAGGAGAGTGGTTTTGGATTTGTAACCTAACATCACCTGTGGGCATTGCGTCCCAGACTATCAGCTCTGGTGTGAAGTTTCAGGTTCTGAATTACTTTCTTAGCTAGGGAATGAGATTTGAAAGTGAAAGTGTAAGGTTAGAAGCGCCCTTCGATTCCTAAACCGTTTGTATATTTAGCTAGAAGTTTTCCGCGTAAAATAGGGTTTTCAGCCTTAGTAATTAGGGTAGCTCTCGCGAAATAAAAGTTTACTAATCCTTTTCCTCCACAGTACTACGTTTATGCGGAAATAAATTTGTGCAAAGGATAACTCACGGTGACAAAGGTATGCTATGGATAATCCGTGTGTCTAGCCTTTGTCAAATAACCAAGGCTCGGCGGGGGCACACGAGATGATCGATATCATTCTTGCGTCATAGCTTTCTGAGCCTTTGCAGACATTTAATTCCACTTATTACTTTAGCTTAATTCCACTAGCTAGTGGTAATTGAGTTTCAGTATACAAACGTGTGAATTTAGAGCGAATTCACTTGGGAGCCTTAAGAAGTTTAAATTAATGGACTAAGGAACCCAAAATCTAGCTCTGCTTACTATGCTACGGCTGAATCTGAGTCTGCTTGGGTTGAAAGGTTTAAAGAATCCCTTCACCGGAGGCATTCCCAATTTAATTTAATAATAAAAAAGTAATACTAACAATAATTTTGAATTGAGATAATTACATTAATTATCTTGTTTGAAGATTGGGATAAAATGCTTCTTGTGAATGCGGTGTTAGATCTTCTTCCGTTAGCATACGTGGTGTAGCAATTTTCCCCCTGCTTACCCTGAGTGACAGACGATTCTAGCCCTCTGGCACTTTGCACCCATAACATATTTATGTATTATATTCCGAATATTCTTACCTTGCGGGTGGTTACCGAACCCATAAAACCACCTGCGCATACACATCCTAGGCTACACACTCTGGCCGGCCAGAAAGTCTGAAAGCTAACTGAGTCAAGTTACCAAGTAATTTGAAACAGTCTGGTTTTCCGGAGTTAGGGAGGATAGAAGTAGGAAATAGCTGTGACTAGGGAGACACCTTAGGCACTCACGCATACACACGATTAAATGTAAATGGGGTTTGTTTTGCTGAAACAATAATAATTTTGATGGGTGGTTAAATATATTAGCTTACGGGGTTGGGAAAAATTAGGCAGGCTCCCCCTTTTCTTTCAGGGTATCCAGTTGTATGATGAGAGTAAGTATTTCCCCAAGTCCCCACCATAACAATGCGGTCATTAGATGCGTTTAAGGTTCATTTAATAAAACTAAAATAAGTGAAATTGGTGCTTCCACAATGTTTTGTAGTGTAGTGATATTGTAATCAATATGTCGCAATAGGTTTAGTGTTCAATAAATCTGTTTCCAAACCCGTCTGTAAATGATAGCGTTAAGTAATTCTCTTATCACCTACTCGTAAGGATGTAGATGTAGCCCCGCAAAAATTCCGCGTCGCGCTAATGTAAACCTGCAAAACTCTGTTGGACTAAAAGATTGTATTCGTTGTTTAATTGTGCGAGTCTTGAATTAGTAGCTACTAAACTTACTGCTTATCTATGTCTCTGGTCCTTACCTTAAAACTAGACGTAAAGGTTGGTGCGTTTCATCCCTACGGTGATCATTTCAAACTAAGGAATAGGTAAAACAAAACGAAAATATTAGCTTCGTAGGTACCTATCTATTGACCTTCGGACGGGTCATTCCACTATTGCAGAGGTAGGAACAATTTATGTAGGTGCGTAGATACTTTTCCTTCCGACCGTTGTTTCTTTAGTATTATTGCATTTTAGGCGCAATATAGGGTGAATAATATATAGGGTGGTCAAAACACGGATTATTGTTAGAAATTGAAAGACGTTATGGGACGTTAGGGAGTAGTTAAGAGCCACTATAGGCTTTGTAGTAGTAATGCTATATTAATTTTAAGTATATTGGCTTAATACTCTGCTTAATCTCATAGTTGCGTGAGCGCGGCTGGATTGTTTCAGTGTTGGTAAGCTTCGATGGAGTCTTATTCCAACGTACTTTGTGCATTTGGTTTTTACCTCTCTCACACTCTCGTCTGCCAATGCATTGTACTGCTGAACATCCCTTTGCCGTTTCTTGCGTTAATTGTGTGAAGCGTCTAGAGTCTTAAGATCTCTATACTTGCTTAAAGCTTTTATTATGTTTGACTTGTCCTTGAGTGGCATCTCATAGTTGCGTGAGCTCGGCTGGATTGTTTCAGTGTTGGTAAGCTTCGATGAAGTCTTATTCCAACGTACTTTGTGCATTTGGTTATTACCTCTCTCACACTCTCGTCTGCCAATGCATTGTACTGCTGAACATCCCTTTGCCGTTTCTTGCGTTAATTGTGTGAAGTGACTTGGGTTTTAATATGTCTATGCCTGCTCAAAGCTTTTATTGCTTTTACTATATTTATTTGTATGACTTATGTCTTTGGGTGACATTTCATGGTTGCGTGGGTTTGGCCGGACTGTTTCAGTGTTGGTAAGCTTCGATGAAGTCTTATTCCAACGTACTTTGTGCATTTGGTTATTACCTCTCTCACACTCTCGTCTGCCAATGCATTGTACTGCTGAACATCCCTTTGCCGTTTCTTGCGTTAATTGTGTGAAGTGACTTGGGTTTTAATATGTCTATGCCTGCTCAAAGCTTTTATTGCTTTTACTATATTTATTTGTATGACTTATGTCTTTGGGTGACATTTCATGGTTGCGTGGGTTTGGCCGGACTGTTTCAGTGTTGGTAAGCTTCGATGAAGTCTTATTCCAACGTACTTTGTGCATTTGGTTATTACCTCTCTCACACTCTCGTCTGCCAATGCATTGTACTGCTGAACGTCCATTTGCCAATTCTTGCGTTAATCATGTATGTTTTCTTAAGGCATAGACTCGGAATAATGAATCATTGTATTCTTATTTCTAGTCAGTCATAGTTTTATTATTTCTAAGTATATATTAACAGTATAACGTAGTGGTGGCCAATCCCCATCCACGGTTGATATAATTAGCACTATCGGCTAGTAGATAATTGAGTATTGTACTCACTTCTTCTTATCCTTTATTATCTACTTAGCTGGCTAATAATGTCTGCCTTAACCGGCCTTTGGTAGGGGACGTTATACTAAAACACTCACATGTGTAGTAGTATGACAAGTAGTTATTTCAAATATTTTGCTACTATAATCTTATTTTATTTACATGGAATTTATTTTATTTAACCTTTAATTTATTGTCTTCTAAACTTAACTTCTTTATTTAAATTTTCCTTCTTTATCCCAATCTTGTCTCGCTTCTGCTTATTTAATGTTGCTTTATTGCTATTTTAGTTTCTTCGAATCTTTCTAAAATTTACCTTTTCTAATAAACATTTGATTTGAACTGAATGTTCTTAGTTCCACTTTTATTATTTTAACGGATCTCTTACATGCACTCATTACTCAATCTCATATCCTAAAAGTTCTTGGGTTATTAATACGTTCACAATGAAGGGTCCTCACTAGACTAGACGATCACAGTTGGCCATTGGAGTGTTTTGCATCATAGTACTTTTCTCCTTACTATCGGGGTCATACGTTTAATATTCCGGGGTTGGGGGTCACATGCTCCACATTGCATCATAATCGACCTCAATTTCTTTACAAAATAATTCAAATTTCGAACGATGTTCTGATCTTTGATCAAAATCAACAATTGAATGCAACGTGCTATCTTGCGCGGGGCGAGCGTGACGTACCGCGGATGGAATGCAACTGTTGCTACGGCGTAGACGTGCTACGGCTCGTAGCCGCTGCTACGCACCACATATTTCGTAGCAAAATCTTTGTAATTTGTACTTCGTGGTGTCATCATATTTGGTATAAGGTTAGGCGTGAAATTATATTAAAAAACTGTTTTTTAATATAATTTTTATTAATAACGAAATATCGGGGAGTCCTTCCGGAGTTTCATTCTAAGCGCGTCAAATTTACTGTATACTTTGCTTAAAATAAAACTTATTCAGACTTGTCACTCATGAATTACGTTACAGAAAAATGCCACGATGGTTAACTAAAACAACTAACCTTACAATCAGCTCTTTGTGAAGTATATATAGGGTGTGGTTGTGTAAAGTAACACCTGACTCAAGGGTGAAAAAAATCTACACTTTTAGGCAAAAAAAAAGAAATAATTATTATATTCTTTTTGTTGCACTAACCCGTGCTGAGGAACATTTTACGTAATACAGAGAAGTTTGTGAAGAGCTCGAAATTTCGCCGATGCTTGCACTTGCCCATTAGCTCAGTTGGGAGAGCGCTGGCACGGTTAGCCAGAGGTCACGGGTTCAAGTCTAAATAGGTTTTTTACGAAATTATGTTTTTCTGCTGCCGGAGCCTCGGTCGGCGGCCGGCGCACGTGCTTTGTGGATTCGTGGGCATTCACATGTCGTGGTCATTTTAGGATGAATTGAACAGGCCATTTGTGAATGAATATTATTTGAAGGAAAAATAATAACCCTGAAACCCGCAGTTTTTATTTTTCAGACTACGCTCTCTGAGTCGGGCATAATTTGCGAAAACCATTATAATAATGCAGCCTATACAACTTTTTTTAACTTAACCACCAAAATCAAACCAGCTCTCCAAATAAGAGTAAAACCTGGTCGGACTCTTGCGACAAAAAATCAAGTAAGCGATTCCGGAATTAAGTTAATAACGCGTGTGTAGTGCTTACGAAAGTTTTAGTTTCAAAACTTTTTTCGTCCGAAATAAAGCTATTCATAATCCGGTAGCAGGTTGGTGCGAGACCTCATCTGTAAGCCAGTCGCATACGTTTATTAGTCGCTGATTACATTATATATTCATCGGAAGCCAGATTTACGTAAACAGCTTATTATACGGGATCCGCCGCGCCGCTGAAATTGCATTAAGGGGCTGAATAAAAAGGGTGAAACGGCTTTTATCTGGTGTTTACTCTTCAACTTTTTGTTCTGTGGGATAAATGAGGGGACCTTGATTTACATAATTACGTTTTTAATTATTTCGTAATAAGGCCAATACCATCGTTCTATGGCGAATATAATAAATCGAAAAACCAGATAAGATTACTTCTTCCTAATTCTGCTTAAACGTTTGGATGACTCAAGAAAAGGCCTTGAAATTAAAAACTCTTTTTATATGTATTTAGTGTTTAAGTCTACAGTAACATTTGGAAGTGTGTGTGTTCCCAAGCAAATATCTAGATTTTTATTCACTGTTAAGACTACGTCGTATTGAATTTATTACTTACATCTTACGTATTTTAGGTGGGACGTTGTTACTAAGCCTTTGACCGTCCAAATTAAACAAAATAATTGATGTGACCTGTCAAGTCAATTAATTGTAATTTAATTTATTTCATAAATTCAAGTTGTTGTAGAAGCGAGATTATTAAAGTTAGTATTTTATTCCAGCTAATCTTAGATGGTGTAGAGATTGAAAATAGTTTTTTTATCATTGAATTAGTATTATTAATGTGTGTATTGCACGTTAATAAATAAAATACAGTGGCAATGTAGCGGACTTAATGCTTAAGAGTTTTCTACTATTCCACCACCAGTGGTGCAACAATCAAACAATATTTATATTTTGGTCTGTAAATAGAGAAAGACAAATATCCGGGATAGCTGTAAGAGATAGTTGATTATCCCAGCGAGACAAAGCGCATTTGAAGCTAAGGTACACTTCTACAAGGGAACTAGAGACTGTGTAGGAAAAATGGTTGAGTTTGGCAGTAGCTCTGTGGATAGATTCGTTACTTCACATACAACAAGTCCCGGCTTCAAATCCCAGTACGTACCAACGATGTTTTTATGGTTAGGTTAGGTTAACGGAACGGAACGGAACGTTAAAAACGGAACCCTTATAGGAACACTTTGTTTTCCGTCCGTCCGTCCGTCCGTCCGTCCGAACGTCTTTCTGTCTGTCAAGACCAAGACCCTTTATCTCGGGGACGCATGGAGGTATCAAGTTGAAATTAAAACCATTTACTCAAGTTTACAGTCACTTGAAGCCGTGAAAAAAATAAAACTTCTAAGTTAACGTAAAAAAAATATACGGTCGTTTATGCTGCAAAAAAGTGTATATTTCGACACTCTGAGGAATTAAAATTTATAGGGTATTTTCCGTTCCTAGAACTATGAAATTTAGCAAGCAATATAGTATTATACTACAAGTACAGGGAAAAATGTAAAAACTATCTATTTGTAATTAAATCAGAAATAAAATTGCCTTTCAATTTCGGGAAAAACTAAAATATTTATAATATGTAAGTGCCTACAAATTTGTACGCAGCCCTCGGTGCGTGAGTCCGACTCGCACTTGGCCGGTTTTTCTCCTATTTTATTACAGATTACGAAATTGTGTGAAATTGTGTACATTGATGAATTTTTACTTGCAGTATCACTCGCTACCAAGTGGAATTTAATGATCCTCGAGTTTGAGGCGCGAATCAAGTGGAATTTTAAAAATCCTCGTGGTTCGCGGATCGAAACAAGTGGAATTTTGAATATCCTCTTGGTCCGATGGTTGAACTAAGTGGAATAAAAAAAATCCTGATAGTACGACATGTCGGACAGCAAGGAATCAAAATTCCTCGTCGTCCGACATGTCGGACAACGTTGTCAAACCACGTGGCCGCAGGGGACAACGCTTGCGTGCATTTGAAGATGACTCTGCAACAAAAATGTTGAGTTTATTCAGCTGTTGTCGACTGTAGGCACTAAGTCGAACACAAGTGTTTGCGTGGCAAAAAAGTAACACAGGACTAAACAATAATTAAATTATCTTTTGTAATTTTCAGTGAAACTTAAGCATGACATTCGCTAAGTTATTTATTAAAAGAAACACGCATACGCAATGACGTACCATTATTAAAAAAAACTTAGATATGATTAAAAAGTTCGTAAGAACTACACATTATTAAAGTAATTCCGGATTCACTTACTTGATTTTTTGTCGAAAGAGTCTAAATAAAAAATCAGGTATAATCCGCGTAAATCTTTTTGGCGGTTGAGTGGAGTTCGTCAATTCCTACGCAATGACTAATTTTAGGTATCAAACTATACTAGGGATGTACCGCTGTTGAAAAATTCTTATCACACGTCACAGTATCACAGTATTTGTCAAGGGGTTGGAGAGGTTGATCGTTGAAAGGAACGAAAGTACATTGATAAAATTGAATCGAGAGATATTTATTCAGCTGTACCCTCTACTGCTATGGAAGTCGTAGAACCGTTCCTTGTATTTGAATTAGTTTTACTATATGACATAGGTAGGGTACTGTATTAATTTGTAAGCTTTTCTACATAGTGATAAGTCATGTTTGCCTGATTTACAAAATAAGAATACGAGTACCACATTATTTCCTACCTTGTTTTTACTATACTCTGTATACTCATGGCAGCCTATAAATTAACAAATTTCTTTAGATGTTTAATTAAACCAAACGAAATCGGGCAAACATTATAAATTAATTAACGTGTAAATACCCTAAATATATGTAATGTAAGTAGGTAAGTAACAAATTTTATCTCTTATTCTTGCATCATTCCACGCGGAACTTATTAACAGATCGATTAAATCTTTTCTGCTTTGCACATCACTACGCATCACACTACACCAATTACTCACACATACACTGTAAAGACAGTAAGAATTGTGCCAAAAGGATCTGTGCGAACTATAAGTGACCCGGAATTAAGTTAATAATGATTAAAACAATACTTACCTAAAATATATTTTGCAATTTTAAGTGAAATTCCAGATTTTAATTCATGAATCACGCCTCACACACGCTTAATCAATGGATTAACAATTTGCACCAAGAGAAGAGATAACTACCACCTTATTCCCAAGACAGCATTTCTTGTAACAAAGTAACCGGACCCTTCAAAGGGGCCTAATCGCAAGCAGCTCGAATTAGCTACGTGGGAACTATCATGGAGTAGTTAACCTACAAGCACCTGACCCGCCGCGTTCAATTTAACTTTGCCCATTTTATGTACTGTACGTGTTGGAGTTTACTTAGGAAGTCGCTGCTTGCATCTTATCCTAGTGGGTAAACAGATATTGATCTGTGTGGGTGAAGACATTAGACTTGTATCTTTCTACAGCGTTTATGTAACTTACTACTTAGTACCTATTTCCAAGGCCCCATTTTATATAAGCTACTTTTATGTTTTACTATGAAAACGCGACGTACATTGTATAGCCGATTAATAATCAGAAAGACTAATTATTGTACTGCCGCTGCGCGATGTACATCGAATCGTCGTAATAAAATATGAATTTTAGTTTTATGAACTGCGGCTCAGTAGTACAGTAGAAGGGAGGGGAAGGGAGTTTCAAGCAAGCTACCCGTGAAAGTGACTAGCTTACCTAGAGCACAATTGCATTTGTGCGTTTTGGCAATAAACGTTTCTCTCATTTTCACTTTCAACTCTAAGATTTCACGAGGCAGTATACGCAGTGAACGACAGGGCCATACGGAGAGCACCCTACACCAGCGATTAGCGATTGTTCAATGAAAGTAATCGACTGATTCGAAAAAAGCGTGAATCCATAGGTATTACAACTTTATTTACCATTTGAGTGCATACTATTAGACCTTACTGCTCATCCTAGTAGTTCGTATTTTATATAGCCTTACAACAAAGCAATAGAGCTAATTTTAGAAAAGGACATGCAATATACAGCACCATATTGTAACGGGTTATTTCGATTCTAAAAATTGCAATGCATATTTTCATCATTTTATAGCTGGCAAGGATTTGCTTCATCTTTATTACAGGCACGCGTATCGACATCTACAATTCGATGTAGGGTTATCCAGCTCCAAATAACTCAACAGAAAGAGACAGTGAATAATATTTCACGATATGGAAGTGGATGCGAGTCTTCGTGCAATGAAGGCGTAGAAATATGGCCCATAAACAATAGTGTTTTATCGCATTCGGGGGCGTCTCCAGTATCGGCCATTGGAGGCTGTAAAATAAAGAAGAGCTATTCGAATTTGATGGAAATCGGTGCTTTGTTATGTAATAATAAAATAACTATAGGCCGCAGGAACGAGATTGCTTGGGAGGTACCTAAGTAGGTATATTTAGGTCTCTCGAGTGGACTCAAGATTGGATTGGGTAGACTGTAGTGTTTCAGAGGTGATCTAAAGTCAACCTTGGTCAAACAATTGATGACTTTTGTATCTTTGCGATGTCAGTAATTGAAATAACAAAAAACTTGAAAATCGTTCTTCAGCATCAATATTTGCCTATAAGTCAATAAGCACTGTCAATGAGCGACTGTTTAAAATTCTCAATGTATTTGAAAAACTGCAAAAAATTACGTTTGTTGTATGGGAGCCCCCCTTAAATAAAATTTCATTTAAATTTATTTTTTTATCTTTGAAGCGAATATACAACTAAATATTCTGTGAATATTTCAAGCGTCTACCTGTTGCCGTTATTAATATCGAGCAAAAAACGGCAAAAAATTACATTTGTTGGATGGGAGCCCCCCTTAAATATTTATTTTATTCTGTTTTTAGTATTTGTTATCGTCGTCGTCGTTGACAGAATGTCAACTGCCTAGCTATCACAGTTCTTGAGATACAGCCTGGTGACAGACACACAGACAGACAGACAGACGGACAGACAGACAGACAGACGGATAGTGAAGTCCTAGTAATAGGGTCCCGTTTGGCACCCTTCGGGTACGGAACCCTAAAAATAAAGTCATTGATATATAGATACGAGATTTTTATATGTGTATTAGATATTAGTGAAAAAGATGTTTCTAGTCACATGAAAATCATAAATAAATAATGTCATTTATTTTTTTATCGTTGAAAGTCGTACTGAATTGTGACGTCAAACTTTGCTCATTCAGTTCCGCAAACCATTTTCTATGCTATGGTAGCAACACAGTATTTTACGTTGGCAGCTAGAGACAGTTCCTTCCCCCATAAAACTAAGTTACTAGGTATGCTTTAGCAGAACTTTTCCTCTTCAAACTTTATTATTTTCCACAAAACTTGCTTTACAACCACCCGCTTCAGTGGTCACTACAAACAGAGCACGAGGCTGGCGCCAACTCCTTGCGCGAAGTGAATAATCCTCCAACAGCCAGTTTCGAAGCTTACCCGCCAAAAATCCGGCCACAGAATATATTAGACGAGCCCCTACAACAATAACGTAGACAGAAAACGTTGCTACCAACAGTTAGCCTAACTGCTGGCAATTTGGAGGCACATGGAATAGAATAAATCGACCTATCTCATTGCAAGTGCTGCCGCAAAGAAATCTCGACCCTAAACACAACAACGGACAGTTTCACACAGATTTGCATTCAGTTCGTTTGTTAATACCATCTGGATTCAACCGTTCCTTGCAACTACACTTTGACTTTCTTCGAAACCCAGCTTTGTTGCGCGAGTTTTTAAGTTCTTTTCAGCGTGCGCCCCTAGTTTAGTGTTGGCACAACACGTCTAGTGATGTACCAGTAGATACACAGCGTTAATGGGGCAAGTGTTATTGAAGTCGGATATTGCTGGGCTCGGGATTCAGGCCGGTGCTTGACGCTGACGATTCACGGCTCGGCCACTCGATAGCCATTGAAGCTATAGGTATATTGGCCTTTATTAACTTTGCGATACTAACACAGTAGGTAGAACGATTGGCCGATTATAAACCTATGTTCGGTAAGCATATATCTGGTTTATCATTAAGCGATAAAAAATAATTGCATCGCTTACTTAAAATTTCTTTAAAATATTTATTCTACGTGATTAATATGTACGTATGTCTATGCCAAGTTTCAGCTTTCTAGTACTAATCGTCTCTAAGCTAGGCCGCGGACAGACAGACAGGCAGACATACAGACATACAGACAGACAGACGGACGGACATGGCGATAAGGTTTCCTTGTCGACTACGGAACCATAAAAATCATATCTTCTTACCGATCGTCTTTGCAAAAGGTGGCTTCCATCCAAATACTTATTTCAATAATAAAAATTGTGATTTGAAATGATTTTAAGCCGTAAAAGAATATTTTTTTCTTTTATGCAGCCTACATTCGTCCTTCTAGACTTACGTCACTTTGCGACCCAAACCTTCTTTCAGATAGAGGGGCTTAATCACCACGAGCGCTGAAGTATGTGAGCACCTTAGACACTCAGGTTTCCTCACGATGTTTTCCTTTACCGTTAGCGAGTGATATTGCTACTACAAATTCAGAAATAACATATCTTTATTCATTAATAAACATTTAAGTGTTTAATGTTCAAAAACGTAAGGCATTTTGTACATCACTTATATTATGTACATCCACAAACTTTAATGTACAGCCTTAAGGAGCTCCTTAATGGATTAGGTTAGATTAGATTCATACTCTTTATTGCACACCATACATAAGAACGATACATGAAAAATCTTAAATATCTTAGTTACATAGTATACAACGGGGGGTCTTATCGCTAAAAGCGATCTCTTCCAGACAACCTTAGAATGGAATGGAAAAAAACCATATCTTTTTTACAAATATTTTTTGCAAAAAGTGTCATGATAAAAGTGATTAAGTGACCTGGGACAAGATAGCATTTTATGCCAAAAATGGCCGTTTTTGGTGTTAATGCTAGTTAGCCTGGGGTTTTTGCCTTAAGTTCACGGCCGCGGGTCTTAAAAATCACTATTAACACGATTGAGAGATTGATCGGACACTTTTTGCAAAAACGATCTGTATGAGAAAATATGTTTTTTTTCGTTGGTGACGCTTGTGTTACTCCTGAGTGTAATATAAAAATTTAAGTACCTGACTCATGACAAGTATAATTTCAAAATTCACTGGTTAATAAATTGTGCTTAAAACGGTTTTATTTATTCCCTACTTTAGTAAATTAAGTTTGAGCTATATAAAGCCAGTCATTTTGGCGTCATTTGACAGACTATAAGCCTTAATCGCCTAGAGAATTTTTGATTGCCTTGCTGACGGCAATTCTACATAATTTAGGTTAAGTGAAAAATGTTTCCGTTCCGGGCTATTTAGTGACAATAAAGGACTATTTTCATTATTTACGACATCGCCCATTGGCATCCTAATCTATTAATAAAAAAATAATGGCTTAGATTTTTAATCTAAAAGCTAAGAAAACTTTATAACGTACATACAACGTTTATATCTAAAGCTTTGAAGAAAACATTACAACATATATACATACATAAACTCACGCCTGTATCCCAGTGGGGTAGGCAGAGACCAGGGACTGCCGCTTGCCACGATCCTGACGTATCATTTTCGCTTCCTCAAAATTCATTAGTCGTTCTTTTTATCTTTTTGTACTTTTGAAATTAGATTTATCTCTTTTGCCAAATTTATTTAATTTTTATATCTCTTATGATTTTCTTGATACAATAAACCTATAGTCATAATTCGATGATTTCTACTTGTCTATGTTCCGCTGAGCTGAAGCTGAAGCGGTGGTAGCAAAGCGGTAGAACGCCGACTTCTCATTCGGGAGGTCGTGGGTTCGATCCCGGCATGTACCAATGACTTTGTTTCCTAAGTTACGTATATTTATGTAGTTATAGTAGTAATAGCACTCGCTAACGATAAAGGAAAACATCGTGAGGAGACCTGAGTGTCTGAGGAGTTCACATATGTCAGCGTTTGAAATTGTTAAACCGCGGTGGGCATGCGTGGGAATTAAGCTTATACTTTTCTCTCTAAGAGGAGGCCCGTGCCCTGCAGTGGGACGTATATAGCTTACACAAAAATGATTCGTTAATGATATTGGATTGAAATGACAGTTAACAGACCTATTACATTAGTGGCGGTAAAAATACATAATTATTATCGCTGCATGGTGGGCCTCAGGAACGCCAACAGCTCTTATATTACGTAGTATAAGTGCTAGAATTGAACAAAAAGGGTTTGAAATCACAAAACCTTTTAGGTACAGTTGCGTTTCAGTATTATCAATACTTAGTAAGTACGTAAACATGGCTGAAGCAAGTTAAATAAAGCTTTGATATCATTCAATTGCACAGACGACGTCACACCAACCTGTGTAGGTAGAATAGAATAGAAATCGTTTGTTATCGAAACACAAAAAAATTAAAAAAGCAATGATAGCCGAGATTTAAATTTTCTTATACTGCTTAACTAACCTAACCTAACCATTTTGGCAATTGGAGAGAGCTCAGCTAACATGTCGGATACCACCAGGTAGTAACCAACGCTGGTTTTCAGCACTCCCCAGCTCTTAGAGCTCTTAGCTCTTAAATATAAAATTATATAAATTAAAAAAAAACCGGCCAAGTGCGAGTCGGACTCGCGCACCGAGGGTTCCGTACAAACCTGCAATGTCAACAACATTTTTTCACGGGTTAAAGGCAATTAGATCTAAGTATTTGATATGAATTTCAACTTGATAGCTCTACGCGTTCATGAGGAAAAAAGTAATAAGTTTATATTTATTAAAAAATATATATTTTGTAATGTAACTAAAAATTTAAGGTTTTCGGAATTTTTCCTTTATGTGTGCTATAAAACGTTGCTTCATGCCAAATTTCAAGATTCTAGGTCGACTGGAAGTACCCTTTAGGTTTTGATTCCCTTGCGAGTACTTGCGAGTTTCAAAATATGCAGCTTAAATTGCTGTTTCTTTTGATTGCGTTGACATAGAAGTTAGATTTTGTTACAGCTTAAAGGTATTATAGACCTGAGTATTTGGTATGAATTTCAATTTAATACCTCTACGCGTTTATGAGGAAATGGGTAGTAAGTTTAAAATTATTAAAAAAAAATATATTATGTGATGTAACTAAAAATTTATGGTTTTCGTAATTTTTCCTTTATCTATGCTATAAGACGTTGCTTCGTACCAAATTTCAAGATTCTGAGTTCACGGGAAGCACCCTGTAAGTTTTGATTCCCTTGCAAGTGTCGAAAATTTGCGGCATAAACGGCTGTATCTTTTGATTGCGTTGGCTTAGAAGTTTGATTTTTTCACAGCTTCAAGGGACAGTAGACCTGAGTATTTGATATAAATTTCAGCTTCATACCTCCACGCGTTCCTGAGAAAAAGGGTCTTGACAGACGGACGGACGGACGGACAGACGGACAAAAAAGTGATCCTATAAGGGTTCCGTTTTTTCCTTTTGAGGTACGGAACCCTAAAAACAATAAACAAAAAAACAATAAAAATAATAATAAACGGTTAGCACCTAGTCTCAGTAGGTAAGTGGTTTAGCCCGGTGACTTTTCCGGCGTAGTAGTTCGATGATGCAATCCAACCGGATTACTGTGACTGAAAGTTCAGTACTTTCAATTTAGTCCGGTGACCGTCGGGCTCAGCAGTCCGGTTGCATTGCATCGCTGAGCTGCTGCGACGAAAAAGTCTTGAGTCTGAAAGTTCGATCACCGCCCGAAACAACCGAACTGCTATGACAAGGGGGCTTCGAAAGAAGGAGAAGACATTTGTCATAAGAAAAATGACAGAAACAAAATAAACAGATAAGTGGGAATATATTAACAACAACAAACAGAAAACGTGATAATGAAAACAATTAAATAATAGCGCTACACTATTGGTCTGATTTATCAAATGATTAATACACCATGATTGTTAGAATTATATAAGCAGCCTATATACGCCCCACTGTAGGGCACAGGCCCTCTTTTAGGGAGAGAGTATGGGCTTAATCACCACGCATGCCCACCGCGGATTGGCGATTTCAAGTGCTGAGGTGAAAATGAAATTAAAATGAAAAAATATTTATTTCAAGGAATGTTAGAATGAGTTACATTTTGTGCTTATATTATTCCTACAGAAAAACATAACAAAAACGTAATTTTGTTTAGGTATGTGAATAGTTCAGACACTCAGGTTTCCTCACAATTTTTTTGCGAGTGCTACGTTCGAATAATCACATGAATTTATTTCCTCATTGTTAATTAAATTTAATAGCAATAAATTATTTAAGCGTTGTTTAATTAATAGTTTATTATTTTATTACTGTTTTATCGACTGGCCGGGTAAAAAAGCACTGAAGCGCTATAGAGCGATTAATTGTCGAACTATCGAACCGTGAATGTCGGAATATCCTGCATCGAAAACCTATACTGAGTATTATTATGGAACCCCGCTCAACTCTACATAGATGTAGCCTGTGGTGTGTCCTAAGTTGCCACAAAAGGCAGCTAACTCAGCGTTGTGCTTAGGGAATGAGCTCTCAGCGCTGTTTTTCAGTAAGTGCCTATGGTAAAATTGATAAAATTGCTATTGACTACGTGACCATCCACGGTAGAGCCCAAATACATAATGTTATTGACATTACGGAAAACATCAAATCCAATTTTTTGTCGTTCAGTGTCGACAATTTAACCTTTTCTAATAAGCACAAGATCAAATGTCCCCATTTTATTTTTTTAAAGAAATGGATTCCGTTCAAGTTTGAAGATGGCAATGAAAAAAATGATAAATAGTACAAAAATAAAATTTGATTTTTAAACTTCTGTTTATTGGCTATCGATACCGAAGAAGGGTTTTCAGGGTTTGCATTATATAAATAACAAGTTTGGGCACATTTTGGGCTCTATCGCACTTAGCAGGTAGTACTTATGAACTGGAGTTCTTAAACGTTCTCTTGTAAGTCTCGTAACAATGGAGAGAAGCGAACAAAAGGCAAGAAAAATTAGCTGTTGAAAATGTGCCATTTATGAAGACATTTTACAAACTTAATTTTTCATTCAATTCTTTAAATGACCGCCACGCTTAAAAAATCTCTTCAAAATGCGTTACCGGTTTTTTGTCAACTTGTGTGTTATTGAAATATGATTTTACTTGTTACATAAAATAAGCATTCAGGATTCAGTTATAAGGTAATAAGGTAAAGCAAAACATGAAATCGGTTTTATTCAGTTTCAATAAAACCACTAAAACAAAAATTTGCAATTACTAATTTTATTTTTTATTTTTATTATATAAAAATTGGCAGCGTCATCCTCCAAGATACTACAAAAATAAAATTGCGAACATTTTAACTTACCTTATTGGCCCATGTTTAATTTTACGTCAATACTTGGTAACACGGGCAATACTCTTTTTAATTTTACGTCGATACTTGGTAACACGGGCAATACTCTCTATTTCAGAGAAGGCCTGCACCCTGCTGAGGGAGAGAGTAAGTAAATCATACGATAGATTGATGACGATGGCTAACGAGCAATGGCGAGAGCTACGTTAGGAGTTTTACTGCGTGATCGACTCAGGAACCAGGAGATCCGCAGAAGAACCTGAGTTACTAATATAGGTCGAAAAATTGCTCAGTTGAAGTGGCAGTGGACGGGGCACATAGCTCGGAGAACTGTTGGCCGTTGGGGTGGAAACATTCTGATCTGGCGACCGCAGATTGGATGATGCAGCGTGGGCAGGCCCCCGACCTAGATACGGTGGCAGGGAGTCACTAGACGCGGGCGGCGCAAGGTCGGGAAGCCTAGAAAACCATGAGGGAGTCAAGTGGCTGATGATGATCACGACGAAGCCAGGTCAGTGCATTTCTCAACAAAATACCTAGTTATAACAAAGCGAAACTCGCCATAAGACTGCTATTTCTATTCAGAAAACAAAACCTCACGCGGGCGTTTCATATTCCACCGAATATTATGATACTGCTGCTTTTAATTTCCGTGGATTTTGCTTCAAGTAAGCAGAGCAGTCATTTCACATTGTTCAAAACATCACTTAAGATTTATGAAGATCAGAACGTTTGGTTGTTTGTTGATCGGATTTCTATTAATTTCATGCACAGGTCTCGGTGCAGACTAAAATCGAAATAAAAATACTCCAAGCAGCGATCTCTTCAGTTACGTTACTAATAATCCTAGACACTGGCGAAAAGTAACTGATTTGACTGAAAGCTCTCCCAAAAAAATGTACTGGTTTAGTGCAACAGAATTTCTGAATATTAGCCTGATTCCGGATTCAATTGCTCGATTTTTTGTCGAAAGAGTCTGTTGCGCGCTTGCCCGCGAGAAGAGCAACCGACGACGCGAGCTCCGTCTCTACTCACCATGATTAAGCTCTGCGAATAATCAGAGCGAAATCTGGTCGAACTCTTTCGACAAAAAATCAAGTAAGTGAATCAGGAATTATGCTAATAACGTGTAGTGCTTACGAAAGTTTTAGTGTCCTACGTGTGGCACCGGATTAAGCCTCCGTGTGGCGCCGGATTAAGAATAGCGTCACTCAATTTCCTCCCGTGGATGTGGTAGAAGGCGACTGAGGAAATAAATTACCAGGAGACGGGCAGCAGCATCTTCCTAAGATTCCAACCGCATACTGCGATCGCCAACCCGCCTGCCAAGCGTGGTGATTATGGCAAAATCCCTCATAGTTATGAAAACCATGAGGGAGGCCGATGTCCTGCAGTGGGCGTCAAAGGGCTGATGATGATAAGATAAACATGGAAAATGTATTGGAGTAGATGATAGCACCGTGGCGTTGACTGTGTGCTGTTTAGACACTCGATGCTTATCAACCGCGCTGGCGAAAGCGGGACTGTAAAATCACACTAATAGAAATAAAAATATTGACGACCAAAAACGCCACAGATTAAAAAGACAATAAAATAAAAGTGACACATCATCATCAGCCATTTGACGCCCACTGCAGGGCACAGGCCTCCTTCGTGGTTTTCATACCATGAGGGGGTTTTGCCATAATTGCCACGCTTGGCAGGCGGGTTGGCGATCGCAGTATGCGGTTGGAATCTCAGGAAGACGCTGCTGCCCGTCTCTTGGTAATTTATTTCCTTAGTCGCCTTCTACGACATCTACGGAAGGAAACGGAGTGACGCTATTCTTAATCCGACGCCACACGGACACATGTCACTTCGGTTTAAAAAGTTCTAATACTCTATACAACATAAAATTGCTGATTCTATACATCCTATTATGTAGGATGTCAACATACTGTATTGGTGTATTTTCATGTATTCTCGGTAGAAATAATATTAAAACGGGATGGTAACAAATTTGAGGGGCCACAGGCGCGAATGCTTCCCTCAGACCGCCAAAAGGATGCCGGTTTTTACAAGCCTTTGTCTGAAGGTAATGAGTAATTTAATCGCGTATTTTTCACGCTAGGTAGGTTAGCCAGCACCACAATGCGCGAGTTGGCAGCTTCTATTGCCTACGACCTAAGTGCGGGAATCGTTTTAAAAGTTAACTGCACGCTGTAGCTCAGGCTTTTTCATCACTTTAAAATGTAACTTTACTTGTTTATAGGTGTTGGGGATTTGGTTTACCTGCGTTAGTGCTGAACGAAATAAACTAATGTCCCTATATCACAATCAATTTTTTCATGCCTAAAAGATATCCCTATTGTATCCCTATTGAAGGTACATGAACGCTCTTGATAGCATTCATGTACCTACAATACAAATTGTACGCGAAACATAAATAATACTCAGTATGTGATCCAACACACACATACATAGAAGAGAATTCAGGGGGTTACCTACCTAGACAAGCTCTAGAGTGGGTCCCTCAAGAAATGAGGAAATGTGGCCGTCCTAATCTAACCTGGCGGCGCTCAGGGGGAGCGGAGATGAAAACGGCCGGCCTAAAGTGGCCCGGGCTGAAGAGCGCGGCCCAAGACAGAACGAGATGACAGATTATTGTGGACTGTGACCCATTCAGGGGACATATAAAATTAAGTCGTCATGTGATCCGACATACCGCTTGTTAATTCAATAACGCTCTTACCGAAATCCAGGTATTCTCTGCATTAATACGTTTTCTTTTTTCACATCAACGGCTTAGGAGAAAGCAGTTTGTTTTAGTGTCCAGTATACTTGACGTATGGTTAATGAGTGGCAAGTTGGTGTCAAACCTATGAGTTTTCACTCGCCAAAGTTCATAGTAGCTGAATACAGGTCATAAAACTTCACGGTAAGTAATTCGATACCCATGTCTTAACAGTAGTTATAGCAAGTTTTAGGGTTCCTTACCCAAAAAGAAAAAAAAACTGAAGCCCTATTGCTTTCAAATTGAAGTTAATATACATATTTTTCTAAGATTAATGGTTTTAGGTCAACGCAATCAAAAGATACGGCGATTTGATTTTTAATTTATTTCTTACTTTTGACTAATGAATGTTGAGGAAGCGACAGTGATGTGTCAGGCTCGTGGCAAGTGGCCGTCCCTGGTCTCTGCCTACCCCTCTGGGACACAGGCGTTAGTTTATGTATGTATGTTGTTACTTTTCATATGATCTTTAAACTTGACTCAATTTATAATAACTTTATTATTAGGCTCTTTAGGCACTTTGCCAACAGTAAATCGTTGTCCTACATAGGATAATGTCCATAATATATCAATATCCATTTAATATATTTTAAAGCATTATCGATCAAACAACGCTACTACAAAACAGATAAATCGCACAAAATGAACATTGTTAGAAATGGAAAATTGAACAAAAATATTCAAAAGGCCTAGAACATAGTTTGTCGTAAATGACAAACTTTAAATGACGTTTTTTTAGAGATATTGAGCATTTTACAGGGTACAGGTACTGAGTGTGTCTGATATGATATGTCTAAAGGATATTTGCCACATCACAGATCAAAAGCACGTTTTCAAACAAACGTGTATTTGATTTGTGGTCCGTCAAACTCAAAGAGAAGCCAGCGTATTACTTGCAACCACGAATGATTTCATGCTTCATACGCCCAGATACACGTAGGTATCTAGAGCGTACATTCCCATTCATTGGAGGCCAGCAGTAGGCTAGCAATTGGGTATATGATGGAATTGGATTACCGACCGCCTACCATGCACTTTGCTAAATCAAGTGGCATGGTCTTTGCCCGTATGAATTCCTTATACCTAGCCAAGTGAATACTACGTTGTAATGTTCAATAACGCACCTGACGGAGTGTATCGACCAAAGATCTGTTTAAAAGTAAGCCTAGAGGGAAATTGGTAACTATGTCAATTAACGAGTTTTGTTTACTAATAGGCTGATCGCGTGTACTGTACTGTATGTTATTAAGATGGAGTACACACAAGCCCCTGGTTTCTTGTACTCTAATCTGTTAATCTACGGGTTTTTTGTATGCACTTTGACCAACTGACAGCTGTGACATAATGTTAGTGTACGAGAAACAGGGGGTAAGTCATTCATACAGGTGGTAAGACATAACCAGGGGTAACTTATTAATGTTCTACTGCCGTCGTCATTAAAACTACCAATCTTTTCCTTTACCGTTCTGCCTCTTTAATCCTGGGCCAGTAGTTTTTTACCCGACTGCGGCGAAGCCTAAAATGAGGGCAATGTGTTTGGCTCGTATGTTTGTAAGTATGTCCGATTGTATGTTCCATCATAACTCCTTAATCAATGGACAGATTTTAACAAATAATATCTCAATCGATTCGTCGTGTTTGCGCGCGTATCATAGGCTATATGAATTCAACATAAAGCCAACAAAAAAAAGCAGGCGGGTCCCAAATTCAATAACGTAACTCATTGCGAGGAACCTAGATTGGTACCACCTGCTTAGTAGTTTATGCTCAGCAGTCGGGTTATTGGTTATATTTTATTTTAGTTTTTTAGCCTAATCGACCGACACTCCTGTCAGCCTCAAGGCAATTCTTCAGTCTGAAAAGGTCTGAACGCACAGTTTTATTCTAAAGTGCACTACCACGATCACATCGAGGAAACTATACTAGTCTACCTACATCTTGCTAAAGGCTCACATACTTGCAATAAAGCAAACAAGTCTGTGAAACAGGCGTTAATGTTTGCCGTCTCGCAAGCGACGGCGATTTTCGTCAATCGTCTGGCACAAAACGGGGGTGAATTTTAAAGGACGAGGCGACACTTGAGCGGTTTTTTCATCAGTCGTCGAGACACGCTTTTGTGGGCTTTAGAACACCCTTTTTGAGATCCCGCGCTAGATTAGGCACTGTCGTGTGAGGCTTAGGGCTGGGAAAGGGCTTGAATTGCAAGTTATTCTTTTTGCAGTACATTCAAAGCTTAAAAGTAGTTCGTTTCCATGTATGTGATGGATGTCCTTGCCTGGTTACCATAGCACAGGGTTTCATTCTAGTTTGGGACCAGCCCGCCTATTATGAAACTATGTCAGATTACCCATCTTAACTCTCTCGAAGTGTCAAAATATGTATGTATTTGACAGCTGGAGTGGCTTGAAAAACTTAAAATCTACGTCACTCAATCCAGTAGAGACTTAAATAACAGGAGCGCAGGATAAGTGATTGTGTTGCGCGGAAGTTATTATTTTTACGAACTGGTACTGGTTTTTCTATACAATTTATTTACATTGTAGGACTTTGAAAATTTGGTGATTGAACAACTACATGAGATTTAAAAAAAACGAATCACAAAACGAAGTATGTGGTTACCTAAGGTCGTACAATGAAGCTGATTGATATAAACGGCAGATATCTTGCAGTAAAAGTGCTAATTACTCTGATACTTACGAAGATAAGGAAGACTTGAGATATTTCTGCTGTACGATTACTTTTTAGTCCCAGAGACACCTATTTGGGTTGTGAAAATTAAGTACATCGACAAGAAAAATCCGCCGCATCCTTATTCCACTGCATTTGCAATCCGACTATTTCTTTCAAAGGCTGCTCATATTTGAGCGGGTGTGCCGAGTTTCTGTTTTCAGAATTTCAGTTTCCTCGATACGTGTGTGCGATAGACGATAGGTAGCGATAGGTTTATAGACAGTGTATTCTGAACATTAGGTAGATAAAATGAACATCAACGTATACTCTACTCCGTGGCGAGCGATGGCGAAATAAAAATGTAGGGAAATATTTATTTGACACTAAATTACGACACCAAAGTTATTTATACAATCCTTTCTTAGTAATACGAAAAAATATTGATGGAAACTAGAAACTATAATTTAAAGAATAGATAATTAAAGAAAGGACGTGAAACGAGGGCGCCGAAAAGACGCGGCGTCCTTTCGTACAAAAATGTACTGAAGCGATGGGACACAGCTTAAACAGATGAGACGGTGCGAGGACGCGAACTCTATCCATAATACAGGCATGATTAGAAAAAGAGAGATAATACAGGCATGACCTGAGCTACGAAAATACTGAAATGTTTTATACTAACAGTTGCACACTACTTAAATATGAGCTAAACTCCAAATATAATTTAAGAATTAAGTTGGAATTCTGGCTCCTAGGTATAAATCACTGTAAACATTTTTAACGTGCCCCTCTAAACGTAAATATATAAGTCTGTATGCTGGAGGGGAATGCAAGGACCAGGGTTATCTACTCGTACTTGCCACGATCCTGACAAATATCTTCCGGTTTATCAACACTAATTAGTCGCTGCATGCACGCACGCCGATTTTGGGTACTTTTTGACTGCCTCGTTGATCTAGCCGTTAAGGCGCTTAGCTACCAAAACAGAGGTCGTGGGTTCCATTCCTACTGGGGGCCGCCGTACATTTGTATGAAAGGCCTCAGTCTGGGTGTACTTTCGCGTTTGTAACGTCCTTGCCTGGTTACCATAGCACAGGGTATCCTAGTTTGGGACCAGGTCAAGTGATTGTGTTGTGTGGAAGTTATTATTTTTTATATTATTTCACAAACATTCTCCCTTTAGACATTTATGTTAATTTACTTAACCTAGGTCATTCACAATAATCTAGTGTGATGAACATAGTTTAATTTCTGCAGTGCCAAATCTGCATCCTAAGAATTATTGAGTGATTGTTTGATTACAAATGATTAGTTATGTGGAAGTTATTATAACTGTATTTTTTATGTCTCGCGATGCTCATACAATTTTATATATTAAACGGGTCTAGTCGCGATTGCTCCGTGTGGCGCCGGATTAAGAATAGCGTCACTCCATTTCCTATCGTGGATGTCGTAGAAGGCGACTAAGAATCAATTACCAGGAGAGGGGCAGCAGCGTCTTCCTGAGATTCCAACAGCATACTGGGATCGCCAACCCGCCTGCCAAGCGTGGCGATTATGGCAAAAACCCTCATGGTTATGAAAACCCACGAAGGAGGCCTATATCCTGCAGTGTGCGTCAAATAGCTGATGATGAATCGCGATTATTTGTTAGATAAAATCCGTCTTCAGTCTACCCGTGACTACGGCAGCTGCAAGAATTTAAAGTAATGAAATTTTACCTAATAAGTAATCGCGATTGGACCCGTTTAATATATAAATATGTTATTATAAATATTATTTAAATTAAAAGTAGCCTTTGGCGTTACTTCAATTGCGTGGAATACAGTGAAAATAGGTTTGATAATCTAATTTATGGTGAAAATAAACCTCCAAACAATTACATCTAAATAGTTCTAAATAGTTCTAATAAATCTGAGCTTCTACTTCAATACTAATACATTTTAATTAAGTTAACCGTGATTACAACTCTATATATGCTAATGGGTTCTTTCATCTCCTGTTTACGTATAATAAAGTTTCCCAAAACACTAACATTAATAAATAAACACACGAATGAGTAATCTCAACGTCACCAATATAATGCAAAATTTGCAAAAAAGAAAATTTGTTCTATTTGCGCCATCAAATCTTTTAATATTTTCCTTCCTCGCAATTTGATTGATGCGTTAATTTAACTTTTTTTCTGAAGTGAAACGAAAGCAAATGGAAGCAATATTATTCCATTTGGGAAAGTAATAAAAGGCTTGGCAAGAGGATTGTAGGTTGTAGGCACTTACTTGGCCTTGTTTTGTTTTTTCTGCGACAATTTACAAACAAATTCCTACCCTGTTGTTTTTTAGGGTTCCGTTATTAAGACTCCACTGTCCTTCCGTACGTCTGTCAGTAGTTAGAGTTGAAATTTTCACAGATGATGTATTTCTATTGCCGCTATAACAACAAATACTAAAAACAGTATAAAATAAATATTTAAGGGGGGCTCCCATACAACAAACGAGATTAATTTGCCGTTTTTTGCTTGATATTAGTAACAGCAACAGGTAGACGCTTGAAATATTCGTATAGATAATGGTATGGAACCTTTCGTGCACGAGTCCAACTCGCACTTGGCTGTTTTTTTTTAAAATGTGTCTTTCTTGGTAGGCATAGGTGCCTACCAAGAAGAACGTATAGAATAGTAGGGTTGGAAGATTGTAGCCATTACCTATTTATTCGAGTTTTTATGAATCAGGACAAGAGATTGTGTCGTATGAAAATTTATTCTCAGTATCAAGGTCAACAAATTGACAAGAGGGATTAGTATTTATTGACATGAATGAATAATATAGGACGAGCAAAGTATTTGATAATTATACATTACTAGCTATTGCCCGCGACTTCGTCCGCATCCACCCTAAGATCAATTCATGCTGTTCCCTAAGATCAATTCCTGCTGTTTCCTAAGATCAATTCCTGCTGTTTAAATCCTTAGGAGACCATTTTGGGTGACATAGAAAGGGGTAAGAACTTTAATGAGACCACAGAATGTTTACTTCTGATATCTCTATTACATCTTCATCGGTAGTTATTGCCCGCGACTTCGTCCACGTCCACCCTAAGATCAATTCCTGCTGTTCCCTAAGAGCAATTCCTGCTGTATAAATCCTTAGGAGACCATCTCGGGTGACATAGAAGGGGGTAAGAACTTTAATGAGACCACAGAATGTTTACTTCTGATATCTCTATTACATCTTCATCGGTAGCTATTGTCCGCGACGTCGTCCACGTCCACCCTAAGATCAATTCCTGCTGTTCCCTAAGAGCAATTCCTGCTGTTTGAATCCTAAGGAGACCATCTCGGGTGACATAGAAGAGGGTAGGGACTTTAAGGAGACCACAGAATGTTTACTTCTAAAATCTCTATTACACTTTCATAGGGGTAGAACGTAGAACTTTTAAAAAGTATGAAACACTGTCTCGTACATTTTATCGAAGTACATTTGTATTAAGTTTCAAGAAAATCCGACCACAAAAATTTAACTTCCCATTAAAATTTTTGACATCCCTTTTCATGCTCTTTAGGGCTGAATTTAAAAAACTGTGAACAACGTATTTCGTAAATTTTATTGAAGAACATTACATTTTATATTAAGTTTCAAGTAGATCCTACCACAAATATTTTACTCCACGTACAAACTTTGGAACTCTTTCACACCCTCTTAGGGTTTGAATTTTGAAAAATCGTGTAATATGGGTTTACTCCATTAAGTTGTCGTACATTTGTACCAAGTTTAGTATAAATACTCTACTCCCCGTACAAACTTTGGCACCCCTTTCTTACCCTCTTACGGGTAAAATGTTGAAAAACTAAGAAATATGTGTTTCGTAAATTTTATTGAAGTACATTAGTTCTAAGTTTCAAGAAAATCCGACCACAAAATATTCTACTCTCCGTATAAACCTTGGCACCACTTTTAACTCCTGAACTGCCGAACTGCCCTCGCGGAACGCAACGTATTGGTGGCCCATACTAAGTTGGACACAGATCTGTGTCGCGGCAGACGAGTGGTTAAACCCTCTTACGGGCCGAATTTTAAAAAGCTGAGAAATAATTGTTTCATTAATTTTATTGAAATACATTTCTTGTAAGTTTCAAGAAAATCCAACCACAAAAATTTTGCAACAAAAAATGTTGTACAAACTTTGACACTCCTTTTCACCCCCGTAGGGATTGAATTTGGAAAAACCGTAAAATATGAGTCTCATATCTTATGTAGACGTATATTTGTGCCAAGTTTTTTTAAATCTGACCACATTCAATTTTGGACTCCCCTTTTCACCCCTTTAATGGTTGATTTTTTTTAAAGCCGTTCTTATATTTTGTCTCTATTATTAAAGAACTCTCTGTGCAAAATTTCAGCTTTCTAAGTACAACGGTTTGAGCTGGGCGTTTATTAGTGAGTGTGTCGGATGCTCGCCTTTTATAGTATAAGTATACATTAGAAAATTGTTTTCCGTATTTTCTCTCCCTCACCCAGCTTAGTACTTAGTAGCAGGTTAGTAGTACCAAATTCCATTATCAGATTATCAGTTACCTAGAGGTCGTTTCCGAAGGCCGAAAATAGTTTTATATCAGTGGCGCCATCTCTTGATAAAAATAAGCAAGTTTTACCGTGCGCAAACTCCAACATAGAAGGTCGTTTCAGAAAAACTCGCTGCAGCAGAACCACAGCGACCTCTGTAGAACTCTGAATTTATTGTAAAAGGGGGATAGCAACAAGTTCCTGAGTTTAACATTAGGTGACATTGTTATGATTGTCAACCCATCCAAATGTGAAAGAAGCGGCTATGTGTAAAAGTTTTCTTCCCACATTCGCTAAAAAGGAAATGTGGAAAGAAAATGGGAAAAATGCAAATGAAAGAAAAAGTATTGCCCATTTGAGATCTAAATAAATGTCAAGTCTTATGGAGGTTCCTCAAATCATAACCGCAGTACCGTACAACAACCATCTTTGCTTATTTTAAAAGAAAACTCGTTGGGTTCTTAGCGTCGGTAGCTAGGTAGCTTTAACCAATATCATATTTTTTTGTAAAGTTGTATTAAAATAATTAGGTATACTTCTAATAGCTCTACTTATTTCTAAAGATCTTTAAAATTTTCAAGTACAGTCAACACACTGTGTTAACCACACTCAGAGCAAAAATAGCCTATTATAACATTAAGGATTATTGAGACGACAAAGATGTTCGGTATTCATATAATGTTTTTATAAGTTATATTTCAAATACAATGTCCATTGTTCCTGAATAAATAAATACAAAAAAAATACATATACACCAAATGAATATCTCACTAAGTACTTTATTATGAGTAAGTTAAAGGTGAGTTGTAGTAGCAATACCACACGCTAGCGGTGAAGGAAAACATCGCGAGGAAACCCGCGCCTTGGTTGGCTCCGCACGTATTGACTTGTCATTCCTGTGGGCTAGGCCTACTAAGCTGTCAGCATGGTATACGTTCTTCTTCTCTCTGAAAGAAGGCCTGTGCCCTGCAGTGGGACGTATATAGGCTACAAACAAAACTGGTATAGGTGCTAGGCAAGCCTACTACATTTAAAAAAACTAATGTTCCAGGCACTGCAGCGTCCGAGTGGCCCCTTCACCCATCTAGTGTGAGTGATGGTGCTACTGGACGCTGTATAAAACATCTCATTACGCAGATGCAAGCGCCAAAAGGTGAGGGCGGGTATTGAGTAATTTATGAATTAATCACAATTAATTAGTTATAATCTACTTAATCTCACAGATCGTTAAATTTTGATTAAAATAATAATAAACTCATAGTAAATAATAATGTTTTACATTAAAACAAAATAGTTTTCTAATCGATATACCTTCGCTTTAATTACCTATATTTTATGATTTGAAACTTTATGATTTGTAATCGTTCTGCTCATAATTTTTAATAAATTTGAATTAAGTTTCATTAGTACCTACTTGGTTTCATTTAGACTTGTAAGCTTAATCTAAAAAGTAATATTCAGCAAAATAAAAATCTACACAAACAACAAAAGCCCCAGAAAACATGCTTAGGTACTAAGTATTGAAAGACACAGCGAGGAAAAATTCTTTTCATGTCTCTCGACAAGTTGAGTGTCCTAAATGAGGGTTGAAAATTACGGAGGCAATTATTTTACGGGTCGAATGTTTTACTTTTCAGACGACCTCCCTCTAAATCGCGGGACAATGAAAAAAATAAAGAAAAAACCCGTTACAAGAGTCCTTATTGTTTCTTCAAGCCCGAAGAAAGCGGTTGGCATCTATTAAATATAATTTCTTTCTTTGCGAATGTCTCCGTTCTTTTTTACTTCATTGCTGCTATTTTCAAGAGGCCATTTCGCGAAATTGCTGACGTGACGTTGATTTTAATGATCGTTTTAGTATCAAAACCTTAGTGTGATTCAGTTATGCTGTCGACAGATGTACACTGCCTCGCGTAGGGCTGCACCTTTCACTCCTACGGAATCTGGCAGTGATAGCGTTTGATTAGGGCTTTCAAATTTGACTCTGAATAGAACAATGGAATAATAATTGGATTGTAGCATTTTTATTGAAATAACGAGGCAAAAAATCTAAGTATTCTTATTATTTTTCCAAAAGGCGCTGTCTAGGCTTTGAGCAATCATTAAGAGTACCAATAAACAATTTAGACTAAACGCGGTTGGTTAGTAATTCAAAACTCTGACTCTGATAACGAAATGAACAAAAAAAAAAAAAAAACACTGATTTGACACCATAAACATTTTCGTCAAATCCCACAAGCACCATGCGGTTAGTTAATGCAACGCCCTCCTTCTCACTTTTTCAAGCAGAAGCAAGACACAAACACACCACCACCGACACCAATACTTGTGGCTTGGACGGTGCATTAACTAACCGCATGGTGCTTGTGGGATTTTGGCGGAATTCAGCAATGTAATTTTCACATTTGAAGGCTTGTCACTGTTATTTTAAGTAGCTCAGTACAACGTCGGGTAGCACGCTACCGATTCACGAAATAGAGCGAAGAGATTAGACCAAGATTGTCGTGTGAGTGAGACAAAAATCCCATTGAAGAAGACGAAGCAGGTACGTTGCACTTAGTTTTGCAGGTCTATGTCAAGTGAATTACTTACATTAGAAGTAATCCTTCTTTTTCCTTTGAGCTCAACCTACCTAGAGCTGCGGAAGGTACCTTAGTAATCTTTCTTTTCCTGCTTTTCGTCCTATTTTCCCGAAACAAAAGGCTATCTGAACGTGTGTTTTGTCTAAAGGCATTTCAGTGGACATTTCAATGGAGACAGACAGAAATTTCAACCAAGGAGGTAATAGAAATTCTTTATGTTTCTTGAATATTTCATCTTAGTCAAACATTTTAAACACAAAACAGCTGTGGTAGCCTAGTGGGTAGAACATTGGACTCTGAAGCGAAAGACCCAGGTTCGATTCCCAGTGCGGACTTGTACCTATGACATTGTTTTTTAAGTTATGTACATTTGTGAAGTTATACTAGCAGTATCACTCGCAAACGGTGAAGAAAAGCATCGTGAGGAAACCTGAGTGTCTGAGCTATTTACAGAGCTATTTACGCTTGATATCGCCAATCCACGGTGGGCACGCATGGTGATTAAGCCTCTCCTCTCTCTCTCTCCAAACTCTCACCCTGAGAGGAGGCCTGTGCTCTACGGTGGGACGTATATAGGCTGCTTATGTATGTTATGTAAACATATTAATTACTCATATTTTAATCCTTTATCTTGCTTCAACTTGGCCGGCCGTTGCATGAAGAAGCGACGAGTACTTTTTTTTTAGCAACATAATACATATATTATACAGCTTTTGTAATAAGACATGCAATGTATAGGTCTTATATACACCCCTTTAACAGGCGCTTATAACATTTTCCGTTATCGTCCACCTCCCATTGCCTGTAAATATTTTTGTTTGGTGGAAAAAAATTGAGTTAAAATAGTAAAGTTAGTTACTTAAAAAAAATTCACACATTGGTTTCTCATACACGTATGTCAGACCATTCATGTACTACGTGACATATAGACAAGCTTTATGTTTACAACTAAGAATAGGTCTCACCACCAAAACATAGATTTGAATTTGAATTGTCATCGTAAAGCTGGATAAGCTGCTGCATACCGTGCAGCTCCCGTTATCGTTCAGTGTGAAATCATCGGTCATTCTTGGTCTTTATTCTATGGCCGCCTTCGTGCATCGTCCATCTTTCTATGCCTGCACTATTAAAGAAACTATCTAAATTATCCGGGTACTGACGTAAGACCAGCGCTGGAGTAGTCGGTTTCTCCAGCACATGCTGAGTCGGAGCCCCTTTGCGTTTGCCACACCCACAAATTGTTCCCTTGTACAGTCAACAACACATCATCCTTTACACACGTGCACTCTATTTGGTTACGTTACGGGTGACTTTGCAACTAAAATATTAAGGTTGATCTGCTTTTGACTGTACTCTGTGATTACTTTTTATTGTTGTTTGTCTCACTGATGCTGGAATTTTGTTTTATCAACTATCAAACCAGCCACCGATGATCGTGCCACTCTGGTCTAATAATATTGGACGCGTTTTTAGCGGTTTGTTTTAAATATTTTCTTTTTTGATACAGGTTATATAACTCAGTAAAGCGTCCATGAAAAACTACAAATAGAAAACACCTGACTGGCAAACATTCTTAAAATAGGTTTTCTCTCGGTAAATTTCTTGCAGGTAGTTTGGTCCCTCCTGCTGAGGTTTGCAATTCAACTGACCTTTCTAACAGACATTTAAGCATTTAAGCCTTTCTAACAGACAGGATTTTTAGGATAGGAAAGTGTACAGTCGACAGCAGGTCGACATTTTAGTTGCAAAGTCAACCGTCACACCACTGAATAAAGTGCACGCATGTAAAGGTTAATGTGCTGTCGACTGTCCAATCGACTTTACACTAACAAGGTTCAAATTAATGTGTTGCCATATTCAGACTATACACCACGGACTTTCTGTCTTTCCCGATTTGGCGACAGTGTTTTGTCTTCCAGCTTTATTTTCATCGGCCACGAGGGCTCTTTGTACGGAAAGCCATCAGGCAGCCCAATCAAGTAAGAAATTGATAATCCCGAGCGACTGGAGAGTGGTTCCCCTGTCGTCCTAACTGGGCGATGGTAAGCGTCAGCGCGAGGGGTACAAGAATAAACAAATTTGTGTAAGCAACAATTTTATGGCTCATTGCCTTACAAATGGGAGAAGCGGATTTTCATAAATGTTCTCATAATTTCTTTCGAAACTTTTACTTTCGAAAAGGTTATTTCTCTAGTTATATCAATTGAAAAACTGATGGAAAACGTGGAAATGTTACCTGTGCGACATCAAGTTTATCGCGAAATTATGAGATATCTGGAAAAAAGACAATGGAAATCCGCTTACACATTAAGTGTAAGCTGATAAGGCAGGAGGAATTATAATGAAGCACCCATTTAAAGGCTCTTTAAAAATAATGGAAATAACTATAAAAACAATGGCTCTAACCTAAATCAAATAATACTTTGCACAGTGACAAAATGATTCCTTAAAACTCTCCTCAGATGCAGTTTAAACAGTCTATGGTAAAAGAAAAAATCACATATTATTTAAACTGCCTCTGAGGAGTGTTTTAGAAGAATCGTGTTTATGTAACTAAAACGCGCTTAGTGGAAAGTGAAAGTGGCCTACCCACACCCTTTCCCCGTCCCGTCCACTTCCCAATTCACTTAATTTCATTTATTTGAAAAATTTTGTTCCTACTGCTTGATATGTTTTATAGTTATAAGATGAGATAAGAATATTCTTTATTGTATACCGGAAAAAATGTTATAGTTATAAGTGAAATCTATTTTTGGCTTTATTGTCACGATAATTGATTGCAGATATTTTTGCTGTTGGATTTCCAAACAGGGAAAGAATGGATGAAATGAAATATTTATAACGTATTATTAATATGTCGCATCGTCATCGTATGCCGCCTCCTACTTAGGACGACGAGTTAGAGACACTGCTGTTAGCACAGATAAGCCTCTTACTCGATGGGAATGTTCCGTAAAGTAGAAAATTCGTGAGAAAAATAACTTAGTGCCGCTTAACGTGTTTTCGCCAGAAATTGATACTTTTTCGAGGCGTTTTTCGTTTTATTCTTGTACGCAGAAAATAAAATTGGGGATTTCTACTGCGGTTAGCAGATAATAGGTGAGGTTTACACATACCTCAGCGCTTGAAATCTCCAATCCGCGGTGGACACGCGTGGTGATAATCCACATTCTCTCTCTGAGAGAAGGTCTGCGCCCTGCAGTGAGACGTATAGGCTACATAAAAAAAACGGCCAGTTGCGAGTTAGACTCGCGCACCGAGGGTTCCGTACTGGCGCTTGGCCGTTTTTTTATTATTTGTCGTTAGTATATACTATAAGTCCCACAATCACACCATGCCTGTATGTATTACCCTTTTTACGATAGAGCATAAACAAATAAATGGCGAAAAAACACGTTCCCTTCTTATTTTTTACTATATTTAAATTTTTATTATTTGTTAGGTAGATAGATAGATAGATAGAGAACACTTTATTGCACAACCAGGTGAAAGATATTACAAAGGTAGTCCTCTGTAATAACACATATTTTTTTAAAAGTTTCAACTGGCTACATATTAGGTACGGTCCCAAAGATTAAAGGTCGGACAAACAGCGGAGGCAGAGTAATAGGGTCCCGTTTGGCACCCGGTGCAGCGTGCTATCCATTCGGGATAGAAAAAGACTGCCTTAGACTGATTATGCAATAAAAGCATCATCATCATCATCATCAGCCACTTGACGCCCACTGCAGGACATAGGCCTCCCTCGTGGTTTTCTAACTATGAAGGGTTTTGCCGTAATCGCCACGCTTGGCAGGCGGGTTGGCGATCGCAGTATACGGTTGGAATCTCAGGAAGACGCTGCTGCCCGTCTCCTGGTAATTTATTTCCTTAGTTGCCTTCTACGACATCCACGGAAGGAAATGGAGTGACGCTATTCTTAATCCGGCGCCACGCATCAATAAATAAATAAATTGTTGTCTGACTTTATGTATGTTATGTAGGAGGTAGTATCTATGAACCCACTGTTTAATATTTCAGCGGTGTCCGGTTCCTCCTAATTTGGGACGTGCGGGAACTACGATGATGACTCTATGAATAATAATAGAGCAGACTATCTAGGGTGCGATGACAATATACATCGTATTGACTGGCTCGTTGGTATAGCGGTACCACGTCCGATTACCATGCTGGAGGTCGTGGGTTCGATCCCAATCGAGGCCGCCGTACATTTATACACATGGTCTCAGTCTGGGTGTATTTCCATGTTTGTAATGTCCTTACCTGGTCACCATAGCACAGGGTATCCTAGTTTTTGACCGGGACGAGTGATTATGTTCCGTAAAAATTATTATTACTATATAACAATGGATTTATCCTAGGTGGAGGTAATTCACATTCCATGATCACAACAGGATTCGTTTCGAGAGATATGTTTTGCTGCATTCATAATAATCAGACCCCGTTATCTAATGCTCAGTTTGGGCTCAAGTGATGGGGCAGTTGCGATAATCAATATCGATAGTAAATTAAGTTGATTTACTCACTTAATAACATAGTATAAATAGATCTGATTCATACTTAACAGAGCTCTGCTATAGTGTTTTTAAAAAAATTTTATGAAATAAAAAACTTTTATTTATTTTTTAGTTATTATACGTTTCATAATAAATTAACAATATTTTTTCCATATTGCATGACGTCAAACTTCGTCACCTGCTTGTGAAAATCCATTTCAAAAATGATAATATTTACCCCCGATCTTAAACGGTTTATACAACACTATAGGCACCCAGTACCTAATAAGTCGTCTCTGTACGATTCAATAATTTGTCGCCGTCCTATCTGATGAAAAAGCTGGAATGAATGTCTAGAGCATTCACAAAATAAGAATTTTATTTTGACCAACAACCCTTTACAGATAAATATGAATCGACTAATGTGAAGCAACATCACTATTTGCCCCCAAACTGAGCATTAGATAACGGGGTGTAATAATAATATTCATTTTATTTGTAACTGCATGATTAATTACAGGTGTATTTCCCTACTTATAGCACCCAAGTGGCTTGAAGCGGTGGCGGTCGGTAGAACACTTGCCTCACCTTCAGGAGGTCGTGGGATCAAGCCCCAGGCATGTACTCGTACCAATAACTTTGTTTTTTAAATACATTTATGATTTTGTAATAGCAATATCACTCACCTGAGTGTAGGTGATAAATGTATCTGGTGTTCAGATACGAATCTCAGCGCTTGAAATTATTAGTCTGCGGTGGGCATGCCCGTAGTCTCTCTCTGAGAGAAGGCCTGTGCCCTACAGTGGAACATATTTCAAACATTTTTAGCACCTAAGTAATATAGCCTCCTCAGTCCTCAGACCTTGAAAATAACAATTGAAAACCATTGTTATTTTCAAGGTCAGGACTGAGGAGGATAGTGTGACGCTGGTGTGTAACATTTTCTCGTTTAAAAACTTTGCACTTTGGACTAAGATATCACCTATGACAACACTGAATAACTTTGAAAGAAAAGGCTCCAGTGAGCTCAAGACAGTTTCCCAACAAAGACGGTTGTTTTCCTTTACAATATCAGCGTACTCAGACACAATATTCATGCTTGCACTTCCGATAGCCCGCACGAGGGATGTGCGGCGTAGAGGATGTCTCAAGAGCCTTAGGGCTTCTACTCTTGATTTATTTATTTATTTGATACTCTTGATAGACAGATAATGCTACTACTTACTAAATACTACAAATGTTACTTGTTATGCCTTTTTTCTTGTAATGTAATGTCCCAATAAATGTAATTTTTTCTTTCTTTACATATCTTCCTTATGTATTAGTTATTAAATAGAATATCATCCATTATTCTTTTAACATTTGGACGAGAGATTGATAAAATATATCAATCTCTCGTCCACTATCTAGCCGCTGCCAGCATACATATACGAAACTGTTTTGTTACGTAGCTAATATAAAAATCTAAATTAGTTGTATTTATATTTATTACAAGGCATATAGAATAAGAAGAAACGGCTGTGAGTAAAGCTGATAAAGATGCGATACGGCCTCTTAAGGGGGTCCAGGGGGTAACACTAGCGTCACAAAGAAAAAAAATAATATCCTTTTTTATAGATCAAATTTGCAAAAAGTGTCCGTACAATCTCTCAATCATATTAATATTCATTTTTAGGACCTATGGCCCTGAACCTGAGGCAAAAACCTAGGACTAAATAGCATTAACGCCAGAAACGGCCGTTTTTGGCATAAATGCTATCTAGTCCCAGGTTCGTGATCCTAGGTTCTCTGTCGTGGGTCCTAAAAATAATTGTTAACATGATTGAGAGATAGAAGGTGGCTTTTTTGGCTTTTTTGTGTCATTAATTTACTTACTGTATTTTACTACTGTAAGCTGTAAGATCTCCAAATGTAAAAATAAATAAATAAATAATACTTTTTGCAAATTCGATCTGTAAACAAAGATATGATTTTTTTCCTTGGTGGCGCTAGTGTTACTCACTGGACCCCCTTAAGCAGGCATTCATCTCCCTTGCATATTATGAACTTTTTAATGATCGCCAAATACTTATGAAAAGTATTGCAGAATACTTTTGAAAAATGTAGTCTGAAGGGTTGCAGAAACTAAAATCAGGTATTCAGACGCATTTTTGTTATCCTGTACTTGATAAAGAGAATTGGCTACTAAAATTATTAACATCCTACGCCATGTTTCACTATGAAAATTGATGGTCTTATTTTTAAAAACACGATTGCTTAAAACAGTTTTCAGACGCAGCTTAAATTTAAACTACCCCTGAGGAGTGTTTTAGAGGAATCGTGAAAAATAAAACATGCCTAAAATGTCCGCAATGTTATCATATGATAACGATCATTAAATATGCCGAACATTTGATGCTGAGGTATGTGAACACAGTCCATCCACATAGTTATCTGCATTAGGGTCGGCTAGTTCCTAATGACCTCTAGCCTAAGTAGCCGCCTAACCCTGGCACGCTGCCAAACGGGCAAACGCGGCGTTTGGGGAACGGCCCCGAACACTTAGTGCTGCACGCGGCTGATGATGCAGCCCAAATAATGACACCGCAGCCGCTTCGCTGCGCGTTATGCAGATGGTTGTTGACTGCCCGGAGAGGGTGCGTTCCTCCACCGACCTGCACAAAAATGTTCAGAAATGGCTGTATATAGGATCTAGGTTCTTTTAACGCATTACAGTACAATGACAAATGCATTAACGCGGCGATTACGTTCTATTGTTCCGATTTGATTATATTTCATTTCTACGCGTGCACCGTGAATCTGTGACTGAATCGGGGCCCTAGATGAGCGCTTAAAAAGCAATTTAAAAAAAAAATGAAAACCCTTATATCTCCTTACATTCCTACATAAACTCACGCCTGTATTCCAGAGGGGTCGGCAGAGACCAGGAACTGCCACTTGCCACGATCCTGACAGATCAATTTCGCTTCCTCAACATTTATTGGTTCCCCGGTTGCGGGTACTTTCGGGTAAAAAATAAAAAAAAAAATTGAAATTTAATCTATAAAATTGAGAAAAAACGCATTTTTGGAAGCTTTCAGCTTTTTAGACGATTTTTTATTACGAATGATTGATAAATCGTTCAGTTAGCTGTTTCAGTTGAATTGCGTCATGAGTTCCATGTAGTTGTTCGAGCTGTATTTTTTCTTTCTATATGAAGTTTATTGATCCTTATTTTATTGCATCAATACACAAACTCACGCCTATATCCCGAAAGGGTAGTCAAAGACCAAGGTTTGCCACTTGCCACGACCCTGACAACGTCTCTATTTTGTTCTTTAGAAATATATGAGGAAGAACAAATCCTTTTCGCGTGTACCTGGGCGGGCAGTTAACGTTACAGTGCCCTCGTTAGTTAGGTAATTTTAGGAGCTGGTCGGTTAATGCTCGAATTTCACTTAGTATCCATGACGATAGCCGTGGTGCCGTCAAATGGCTTCTACTCTAAGGCCGACTTGCACCACTTTCCTAAACGTGGCTTAAACAGCATTCAACTAAAATTATTTACATAAAAATCGATTTAAATGACAACTTAAGTGACACTTTAGAAGTCGTGCAAGTCGGCCTAAGTATATTTACAGTCCATGAATCGCATAGGACCATACTACGGTTAGGGAGCACGCATAACGGGCAGTCTATTTATTTTTATTTATTTATTTAGATCTCTAGGCGGGGCTAAACAAATGAAGTACTAAATCAAAGTTTTACATAAAAAGTCTGCTGTGCTCCCATTCGGTTTACAGCAACACTATTAGGAGTAAAACGAGAAACTTTCTCAAAAAACAACCTCAAAACATTAAAGATTCATTAAACACTAGCTGTTGCTGCGACTTCGTTCGCGTGGTAATTTTGATGTGTATTTTTCCGGGATAAAAAATAGCTTGTTTGCTAATCCAGACTATAATCTATATCTGTGCAAAATTTCATCCGGATCCTTTTAGCCATTTTTGCGTGAAAGAGTAACGAACATCCATCCATACATACAAACTTTCGCGTTTAAAATATTAGTAAGGATTATTTGAAACAAAAACATACTTTTTTAAACGTAATCACATCACGTTTACAAGACGCACTCAACCTGTAATGAGTCAGTATTACTTTGAAGGCAGAGTCATCCAAAAAGTGAGTGTTGTTCGTGACTTGGGAGTCTTCCTTGATTCCAAATTAAAATTTAGATACCACATTGAGGCATTGTCTAATAAAGCCTATAAAAACTTGGGGGTTGTCTTAAGGGTAGGCAAACCCTTCAGTGACATTGAATGTGTCTATATGCTCTACCATGTCTACGTAAGAGGCATTATGGAGTACTGTAGCTGCATAAGGAACCCCCAATACATGATATACAAAAATATAATAGAGCGTATACAACGTAAATTCGTCAGTCATTTGAACTTTCGCACAGGGTCACATTGTGATAAATACGAGGACTCCTGTAGACCTCAACGACTGCTATGCTTCGAGGACATGTTTTGATTGACACGCACCTGCTTTCGGACATCTTCCGTGGAACCATTAACTGCCATGACGTTACAAACAACGACTTAACTCTACGTACGCCTCTGACACTTACTCGTCACTCGCGACTTTTTGATGTCCCTCAAGTTTCGACGAATTTTGCGCAGAGCTCAATAACCAAAACAAAAACCGGCCAAGTGTGAGGCGGCCTCGAGTGCGTAGGGTTCCATACCATTATCTATACAACATTGAATATTTCAAGCGTCTACCTGATGCCGTTATTAATATCAAGCAAAAAACGAAAAAAAATCACGTTTGTTTTATGGGACCCCCGTTCAAATATTTATTTTATTCTATTTTTAGTATTTTTTATTATAGAGGCAACAGAAATACATCATCTGCGAAAATTTCAACTATTTAACTATCACGGTTCATGAGATACAGCCTGGTGACAGGCAGACCGACGGACGGACGGACAGCGGAGTCTTAGTAACAGGGTCATTTACCCTTTGTGTACGGAACCCGAAAAGCGAAAACAAAGTAAACTTTTAATTAACTTTTCTTTTTTTATAACCTTAAAGTCAGTCACAAACGCGCGGCTGCGATCCATAAAAGTAACAGCCAAATGTTATAATATGCTGGCGATTTACAAGGCTTTTCGTATTCTCGTATTTGCCGACGATTTGTAAAACATTGCAGGTCTTAAAAAATCGGTGCAAAACATTCGTCGGAAAATCTGGCATGGATGGTTAATATTTGCCAAAATACGCGTGGCCAGGTGTAAACAGTATGATAGGCTATTAAACCGCAATTAATGCCTTAATAATAATCCTGGTTGATCCATTATCTTATTCATAAGAGCTAATATTCAATACAATTCGAGGACCAACCTATTAAACTTTAAATGAACAATGGATTAAGGATTTCAGGAAAAGCAGTCAGCAAAAAAAACATAACTAAGAGATGAAGAAAACCGAAAACCGTTCTACCAAAATAAGTATACAGTGGAAATGTGAGTATCTGAAACCTGGTATTCGCAAGCCTCAGCATTTGAAATCACCTATCCGTCCGCGATATGCACGTGATGTGATATTCTTACACTAGTGATTATATTTTATTCATAGGCTTAAACGCCGTATTTTAAATTCAGGTCTTACTTACTTACGTACTTATATCCTGTTTTGCCTCATCAGCGACATAGAGCCTTAAGTCTACTATAATTAAAAAGAGTACTGTTCCAATAGTGGAGCAAATATAGACTGTTTGCGAAAATAATTAAAATAATTAGTTGTTGAAATCTCGCTACATACATACATAAACTCACGCTTCCGTCCGGGAGGGGTAGGAAGACCGGAGACCGCGGTTTGCCACTTGTCACGATTTTGACAAACCTCTCGCTTCATCAACATCCATAAGTCACTGCATGCATGCACGCAGGCCGGTTTCTGATACTTTTACTTAAATGTAGTTAGATTAATTTAATGAAGTTAATTTTCTGGTTTGTAAGGACCCATTTTAAAACATAAATAAAAGTGCAAATTATTATTGTTGTTAAAAATTTTTATTGCACTATTAAAACTAACTAAAAAGGCGAACTTAATGCTAACAGCTTCATTTTTCAGTTAACCTTGGTGTTGCTGAACCAGAAATATATAGGGTAGTGCTTGATTTAAGGAAATGTATTAAGTACGTAATGTTTATCTTAGCCATCACCTTTTCCCGACGTTTCAGCAGAGTCACCATTTGGATTACTTTTGTAAGTAAAAATACTTACACATTTTCATCATGCAGAATTAATAATAATAAGATTATAATAATACATTTAATCAAATTATGTGTAGCCCAAAAGGTTATTACTATGGAGGAGTTTATACATGTCATTTGTAGTTTAATAAATATCTCAACTTTCTGAGGCTAAAACAATAGTAAGTACAAATAATATTCTTGACTCTATTCTCTGACGGGCAGCAGCGTCTTCCTGAGATTCCAACCGCATACTGCGATCGCCAACCCGCCCGCTAAGCGTGGCGATTATGGCAAAACCCCTTATGAAAACCATGAGGGTGGCCTATGTCCTGCAGTGGGCTTCAAAGGGCTGATGATGATGATGATGATTCTCTGTGTAGCCGGAAACGTATTAAAAAACGTAAATAGTTTACTGATTAATATCTATTTATGGATAAACTATTTACGTTTTTAAAACGTTTAATGAAACACTTTTGACAGCAGTCTGTATTTTAATCTGGATACGCATTAGCCTGTTTGAGGCCCACATAACGCATGAACGTGCGCTAACTTAACAAAGTTCAAATGTTACTCTCGGCCATATTGCCGGTAAACGGGCACCGATAACTCACCGACCGCCGTAATGCCCTGAAACTTGCCGAAAGATTTACCGAGGCCGCAAACTTTCAGGTAGCTCGTGAACTCTGCGGATGTCGTAAGTACTTCAACAACTTTTGACACCTCTTTCTCGAGGTCTTTGATGCCTGATGGGAAGGCGACAGAAGCTCTAACAACTGTTTCGGTATTTCACAGCTTGTCGACCTTTACATGAATGCACCTCTCTCAGTTACTTGACGAGCTACTCGGGAATGAAATTTTCAACGGCTGCCTGAACATACCTAAGGTAACGATAAATGATTATCACCATCATTTAGGTTGTCTGGAAGAGATCACTTTTAGTGATAAGGCCACCGACTGTACTGTTAAGAAATATCTGTGTTATTTCCTTTTTAGGGTTCCGTACCCAAAGGGTAAAAACGGGAACCTATTACTAAGACTTCGCTGTCTGTCTGTCCGTCCTTCAGTCTGTCCGTCCGTCCGTCCGTCTGTCTGTCTCCAGGCTGTATCTCAAGAACTGTGATAGCTAGAGAGTTGAAATTTTGACAGATTATGTATTTCTATTGCCGCTATAACAACAAATACTAAAAACAAAATAAAATAATTATTTTAGGGGGGCTCCCATACAACAAACGTGATTTTTTTTGCTGTTTTTTTATCTTGGTGTTGTATAGATAATGGTACGGAACCCTTCATGCGCGAGTCCGACTCGTACTTGGCCGGTTTTTTATGTACAATAAAGTGTTCTCTATCTGTCTCTTTGGAGTTGTTTTGTCCATTTTTTCTCCAAAATGATCAAGATTTTGAAATGGACACATAGTTTCACCTGTAACGTTCAATAAATCACAGTTTCTGTGTTATTTTGATTTTATTTTCAAGCAGCATGGTGCAGGCCTCCTTCAAACGTTTCCATTCAGATCTAATATTTTACATAATATCTATCTGCCGTCTACGCAGGAATTGTAAGTAGAGAGTAGTTTGGTTGGTTTTGTTTGTTTTTGTTCAAGTATGAAAAAATATTCTCATATTCGTAGTACCGACAATTTATTTTTTCTTGTATGATACACCCACGTCTCTTCTTTCACAGTTAACGGTAGTTAACTAAAGTCAACGAATCGCTAATAGCATTTTTGGCAATTACGAAACTACCGAATACAAAATCAAATTAGGTAAATAAATAAATAACTTCCACACAACAAATAGTAGATTGTGTCTCAAGGGAGCAAAATGATATATTTACGGCGAGGGCGGTATATTGAATCCTGAGTGAAGCGAAAGATTCTACAATAGAATCCCGAGCGTAGCGAGGGATTCTAAAGTAGAATCTTGAGCGTAGCGAGGGATTCAAGTGTTTACGCCCAAGACGGAAATAATTTTGCTACCGAGTGACACATACTGCTTTTCACACCTGCTATAAGGAAAATTTTTTTATGTGCCGTGGAAGACAATTATGATCGATTGCAACAAAATAAAAATCGAATTGGAATTACATTTTGTGAAAATCTGCACACGGATAATGCTGAGGGCAATAAAAATAAACTAAAATATCAGGGAAGAAAAGTACAACTTTGATCCCTCATTTGAGGGAATCAAGGGATCTTTTCTGAATAGCAGGTGTGAAAATCACTTTTCCTGATCCCAAACTAGAATACCCTGTCTCATGGTAACCAAGCAAGGACATCACAAACATAGAAATATATCCAGGCTGAGGCCATTTGTACAAATGCATGACGGTCCCCACTGGGAATCGAACCCCCGACCCGACCATTTGATTTTCGTGATGCCTTTTTCGTGACTAGCGTAAGGTATTAACCAAAAAGAAAATTTCAAGCATGAGGAAGCTTGTTTTCCTGTACGAATGTGGTTAATACCAAGATTTGAAACAAATCTGTGGGTGAATATAGCACGCGTAGAAACAATTTCTTTAAGAGAATGCCTTTATCAGCATATTATTACGTGGATTGTTGCCTTCTGTATTTTTCACTTAGATTCTTCAGTAAGATGTTATTTACAAGTCGGGAAAGTATCGCGCACACGCATGTCGGGGGCCCATATCTCGAGGCGGTTTCCCCATCTAGATGGGAGAACGGAGAGCCTTCGCAATTAAAAGTTTTGTAACTCCCCCACGGGCGATCGAGAGAATATAAAATTTCAATCGCGCTGTTCGATCTTGGAAGTTAAAATGAAGTTACATCAAGTGGGCGTGATTCTCGACTATACATACGTGCCGCCATCCATGCACAGACCCAAGTGGGACAGTTGCTGGGTTGAATTGTCGGACAAAGTTATTTTGGTACCTATATGACAAAGCATGTCTCATCTTTAACTAAAACCGATAGATGAAAGGTTTTGCGTTGCGTATAGACTAGTTGTGAAGGAAAACATCGTGAGGAAACCTGAGTGTCTGAGCTATTTACATACCTCAGCGCTTGAAATCGCCAATCCGCGGTGGGCACGCGTCTTGATTAAGCCCATACTCTCTCTCTGAGAGAAGGCCTGTGCCCTACAGTGGGACGTGTATAGGCTGCTTATGATGATAGACAGACAGGCACAAATTCCGAGAATATGTTTAAGCACGACGCGCAGAGCAGGGCTTAAAGGAAACTCGAGAACAGAAATAGAACTTTCTCCCGAGTGATCCATACTACACCTACGAAGAAAATAAAATTATTTAGGATAATTAAAAGCGTACTGTTACCATAATAACTATCTTTGTCAACGCCAAGTGTAATGCTGACTTTTAATCTCAGACTCCTGTATCGCATGCATTTTTATTCCCCGGCAAAGTGATAACGACATTCCGACTGTGCCAGTTTCCAGCAGGAAAATGTCAGATATCAGAAGTTTAACTAAGAACAGCAATTTTAGGAAGCAAATTGTATTTGTTGAAATGTATTAGGAGAACTATCACCACACCATCAAGAGATTTTTACTTTGTGTTAATGTTTCATATTTTTTGTAATTTTGTGGTTATGGCAAACTACGGAAATCATGAGTATCTGAATAATTTACTACCACGAAACTGACAGAAATTGTCATTCTGCTGTAAGTTTGCGTGACTATTCGATATTTAAAGTAAACTTTTTTCGAACCAAAACTTTCGTAAGCACTTCACATTATTAAATTAACACTTTAATACGCTCTGCAAATCTGAGCGAAACCTGGTCAGACTCTTCCGATAAAAAACCAAGTAAGTTTATCCGATGTTAAGTTAATAAAGTAAACTTTTTCGTCTAAAAGCACCCTAAAACAGTAAAACGTGAGTGAGCGAACTGACGTGAGTGACAGAATCAACAACTCAATGTGGTCTTTAGAAGCAAGGAATATTTTGGTGGACACAACGCTCCAGCTCTATCAGTGTCAGAGATAACTACAAGCGATAACTCTGCAATTGAGTTAAACTTCTGAAGGGAATATTTTGTGAATGCCAGCGACAAGTAAAGTTTAATTAGTTAAATAGATTTAATTTGAAACAGCGTCAAAGCCGACGTTGTCAGGGCTTCAAGACATTTTGTGAAGTTCCTACAAATTATTTGAATTTCGAATGCGTAGGAAAAGCGCGGTCCTCTTAGCTTTTGAGGAAATTAGTCGAATGAAATAGGAAAAATTGTTTTCCTCTTTGAAAGTTACACAACAATAGGTTTCTTTGTAATAACGTCAAGGGAACGCATATTCTGTTGTCACGAATTTTCTAGTAGAGTGGTCTCAACTTTAAAAGGAAGGAAATAATTTATTTTATTTTGCCAAGTGACAATATCTACATCTAGGTGAAGTAAAAAATTAAATGCTGTAGTGGTTGGTTGTGTCTCTCGTTCGGTAGTCAGTATGATCCACGGGAAAGTCAAGGCTAATAATTGTTCTTTTGCTCTCAATACAACATTTCTTCCAGATCCATCTTTAGATCCTCGTCATCAAGTTAAATGGAAAATACTCGTGACAAAAAAATAAATGAACATGAACTCCACTATTCTAGCACTTTCCATCATGGAGTTCCATTGGCAATCTTACGGCTCCATATTCAGACCTTTGACATCATGTGTAATGGAAAGTACTCATCACAACAAAATAAACACGCCTAAACAAACTCTGAATCTTAGCACTTTCCATCAGAGAGTCCTAGTTGCAATCTTCCGGCTCCACCTTCAGACCCTCATGACCCTCGTCTATGACGTTCTATGACGTTAACATCCAGTACAGTAGGATTTTTGGAAATTATACCCTTAAAGGGGTGAAATGACCTCAGTCTGGGTGTATTTCTACAGTTGTGATGTCCTTGCCTGGTTACCATAGCACAGGTTAGCACAATTTGGGACCAGGGTCAAGTGATGATGTTGTGCGGAAGTTATTATAATTTTTAATAGGGGATGAAAAGTTTTATGGGCGCCATCATTTTTGAAGTTAGAAGCATGAAACTAAATGTTTACACTTTTGATTGATTAGATTGACTAAACACGTTTTTTAGTGTTTTCGGGAATGCTACCTAATGGTTAAAAAGTTCTCTAAAGTCTGTCATCTCAGATGAATTAAGCGAATATATCGTCTTCGCAGCATAGGAATTTTCCACGAACAGTTTCCACTTCAGCTTAATTTCAAGCTTATGACTAAGTACTTTTCTTCGGGGAGACAAGCGTAAACTTTCTTTATTAAAGTCGCAACAGAAAATGAGACAACTTTTCGAAATAAAACGACGCAAATCTTTTTACTTTCCAAAGAATTAAAAGTTGAGAGCTTCATGTGGTAATAGAATCTTACAAGGTTATCTCTTCAAGTAGGACCGGACCAACTTTGGACGTTTATTTCCTTTTTCACTGTCATTTTATGCTCCGATTCTTTCTTGAACCTTACGAGTACCTTGATGACACTTTACTTTTTACAACAAATTTTAATGCAATACGTGGGAAAATTCTCTTTGTATTGGTTGTTTAGGTCTTTTTTAAAAGATTATTGATATACATTACAAAATCTCACGCGTTTATCCCAGAGAGGTAGGCAGTGACTAGGGTTCGCTATTCGCCACGATCCTGACGAACCTCTATTATTAATTTGTATCATCATCATCATCATCATCAGCCGGTGTCAGTCCACTGCTTTACATAGGCCTCTCCCAAGACACGCCACTGAGCTCGATCTAAGGCTCTTCTTTCCCAGTCACTGCCCAGTGCCCACCGCTTTGCGAATGTCGTTGCTCCACCTGGTCACAGGGCGTCCTACGCTACGTTTGCCGATTCGCGGTCTCCACTCTAGGACCAGTCTTCCCCAACGGTTATCGGTCCTGCGGCAGATATGACCAGCCCACTTCCACTTCAGTTTGCTAATCCGTTCCGTCGATCACTTTGGTTCTCTGGCGAATTACTTCGTTTCGGATTCGATCCCGCAGAGAAACACCTAGCATAGCTCTCTCCATAGCTCGCTGAGCGACTTTAAATTGGTGGACTAGTCGAACCGCGAGTGTCCACGTCTCGGCCCCGTATGTCATGACGGGTAGGACGCACTGATTAAAGACTTTTGTCTTTAGAGACTGCGGTATAGGCGACGAGAAGACTCGACGGAGTTTCCTGAATGCTGCCCAGCCCAGCTGAATTCGTATCTTCGAATCATTCGAATTTGTATCTTCTTACTTTTATAGGAAATGGCCTTATAAAAGTTGCCAAGAAGCTTTGAGTTTATCCACCATGTAAACTTATGAACTAGACGTACAATAATAAAGAATAAGCGGACAGTATATTAAATTACAATAAATTATGGTCTTTCAATCTATTAAGTGTTTTCCTTTTACAATACGTTAGCAATAGGTACCCATTAAAAACAAGTTTCGGGCAAAATAGCAATCTTAAGACTCTTTGGAAAAACAACGCTAAAAAACGATAACAAAAAAAATATTGGTTTGGTTATGAATTAAATAGTTTTTTTCAACAATGAAAGTCGTTTGAGCAGCAACTAGGACGGCGAAAAATTTTAAACTTAGCTGCAAAATTATCAATTTGAGCAGCAGAAAGTTTTTATCGGAAATATAGCAGAAAATTCCAAATCCAAGTCAGCAGGGAATTCCAAATTCATGAGCAGAGCATTCCAAATCGATCAGCTTCAAAATGGTAGTGTAAAATTTAAATGAATTTCCTGATCATATTCGATTTATTTGCTAACCACATGTCAGCAAATCAGTAAGTTTTTTGCTGATCAAATATTTACGTTTCGCTCCTATTCGAATAGTTTAATCGTGGTGAGTAGAGACGGGGCTCGCATCGTAATACAAGTGATTCTGGAACTAAGTAAATAGTGATTATTTATTTAGTTCATAATAAAAAATAAATCACTATGAGTTTTATACATCGAATGTGGCAGGTATGAGGTTGCTGTGAAAACTGTCCCATTATTGAATAATTCAATAACTTCAATAGTTAGAGCATTAAACCGTTCGTCACTAAGTTGCTGCGGTCAGATGAATCTTAATGTTGGAAACTGTAACACGAAATGGATGAAAGGCGTAAAATAAAGTGTGCACAAGTGGTACACAAAAATACGAACAACATTTTGGCTTCGCCCGGCGAGAGGTAGATTTTAGTTTAGTTTATATCTGCATAAATATCATTAAGCTTAATGTAAACGTAGGAGTTTCACCAAATCCTTAACACGGGGCAAGAACAAACGGAAGTCAATTTCCGTTTGTTTATTTTATAGAACCAGGATTTCTCCAAATATGTCTCCTCTGGGTGTAAACAGATCAATGAAGGACCTATGTATGCCGTTAAGTGTATGTGCAATAAAAGTATATTAGTAAATTAAATTAAATTACAACGCGTCCATGAAATAACGCAAAACCTGAAACTTTTTCTTCAGTATTTATAATTAAAGCACTTCCATTAGAAAAACTGGACAAGTGTGAGTCAAACTCGCCTACCGAGGGTTCCATACAAATTTGTAAATACTTACATACTATAAATAGTTCAGAAATCGAGTCTCGCAGTTTTTCCGAGCTTTTCCCGAACTTCAAAGACTATTTTCTTATGATTTAATTACAAATATACAGTTTTCAGATTTTTCCCTAAATTTGTTATATACGACGATATTACTTACCAAATTTCATAATTCTAGGTCAAAGAAAAGTACCCACGCAGGGTACTTTAAAGCGACTAGTAGCTGTGTGTGACCGAAGCATTACCGGTTATTCCATAGACATTAACTCAATATTATTACATTTTTAGTCACTCTTAACATGCAACATTCCTTTCTCAATTCTGGTCACTACATTCTCTTTTAGCCCACAACGTTTCCTTATCACTATTGCAATATTACACATCCTATCATTCAAAGTAACATCACATTTGTTTCTCAAGGGCGTATGAATCAAGCCATGAATAGAAACTTCTGTTTCATTCATTTGTGGAGCCCTGGGTAAAATTTCCGCAGCATACGGGTACTAAGCTGTATTTCAGACGTGGCTATTCATGGAAATGCTCTCGTTTGCTGCTAAAGCTATATTTTGTGCGGACTGGTTAGATTCTGAATCAGTTGGCAACGTAATGAGGACACATAAGAAGATTGATACCTAAATAATATATTATATACGGAACGGAGTTAGCTCCGTGCCGTACTGTTTCACGGAATGGTATCTATGTATAAGTGCACACTATAAATGTATTACACATGTAGTGATATGTGCTAGGTACAGTCCACAGCACATCAACTTTAACATTTCCATCCATTTGTCGACATGTCCGTTTTCCGTAAAAGTCACCCTTAACGCAACTAAGTAGTGTGCACAGATGTAAAGATTGATGTTATGAAAGATTCGAATTATGATGTTTGATCATTAATTCAGTGATATGTTTTATTCAAAATTAGGACCTTTTTCGTTCTACAGCCTCAATTGCTGTGTCTTAAGGAAAAAGCTCAGTTACGCGTCAGGCAGCCACTAAACATTAATAGAGACATACTGTTGCATTAACTTAGTATTCGCGCTCTTGTGTGATTTCCCTAGGGCCGGCACGGATGGAACTATGGAACATCCAACTCTCGCCAGTTTCTCTTGACCTTTCGGTCGCACTAACTTTGGTTATTATTTATGAGATGAAAAAGGTCAAGCTTCCTTGGTGGTCACATTGTGATATATTCTTGCAAGATGTTTGCCTCTATCGATCACGTTATGTAGTTTTTCTTTCTTTGGTTCCAAACTTAATGTGAAAATGTTATCCTCTTCAAAAGCGATGTAATAATAATGAACACCTAACTACGGAAGAGTAAAGCTTTAAAGTACATAAATAAAAGGTTCTTTAATTTTCCAACGTTCGGTTTTAAAAATTGTAGGTGGCTTTTTTATTTGACCTTTTTTATTACGGATCTGTAATTGACAGCCGTATAATTAAAAGAGGCTACAGATAAATGGCTCTATGCCTGTGAAAAGGTAGCCTTCTGATGTATTTTAATTGTAGGTATTGGAAGCAATTAATTTTATTGATTTCCCTTGGACTTACTACAGGGGAGAGAAAATTTATTGCTTGCCATTTCCTTGAGGAATCATTAATATTGAAGTAATTTGATACGAAATCTCTTTAGGTTAAAACTTTCGGGTACGTAAACAAAAGGTTCAAATTATATTTAAATAATAGAGACAAAATAGTGGCTTGGTAAAAACGAGACAAACAAAAATAGTAACTCTATATCACTCTTTAGTAACTCGTTATGTCAAACATAGAGTAAATATAGTGAAAACCTGGTTGTGGGTTAAAATAGGCTCAGGCCCTGGCAACACAGAAGAGACGGGGCGAGGGTAGGAACTCTATACAACGCGTCACGTTATTTCCGCGCCTTCGTCCCACGTCCCTTCTGTGTGGCAAGGGCCTTACAAGTCTGATATTTTGACTCACTTTTTTGACGTCGTTAGAGTTGCCACGCTGTGGCAATAAGTTCAGGACATGTATGAGATCATGAAAAGTTTTCGAAAGGACTCGCGCAGAACAGAAAAAGCTGCTATCTCATCAAAAAATCTATCCTCAGATACGAGATGGCACCACAAGAAGCAGACTACGATTTAACAATTTTTCAGTGAATTAGCGATCCACCACGCCCTGCCAAGCAAGACCCGGACCATAATTACATCGGAAGATTACTGAAACCACCGCCACGAGATTGACACTCGCGGTCTGTTGGTTGACGGGCTAATTTAATAAGATATTTCCCTTCCGAAACAATGGAAATGCTGATTGATGAAATTATAATTTTGACAGTTGATTCGTTTCGTGTATTGCGGAAATTCCAGGCAGCTGAAATACTTTACCGGCCTGCCTGTTTAGTTATCTTCTTTGCACAATTTAATCTCATTTCCCTGTATCTCAATTCAGGTTAAATTTGTTGAGATCTTTATCGAGATGAATTAAATTAATCTTTATCGATGTGAGTTCAGAATAAAGATCTGAAGAAACCTTTGTTGGTCTTCAAAGAAAAGATGAAAGAGTAATATAAAGGGGAATTTACTGGGCCCGAAAATTTGTTGCTTCAGATATCACAGATAAAAAAAACTACTAAAACCGATACTTAGTAAAATCTAAAAGTGTAAAACTCAATTCGGAAACCGGCGGTAGCCCCTAGATTAAATCACAAAATACTTTTTATTAGAAAACTTTACCACACTAATAAAACATATTGCGTGATTTATTCTAGGACATACCGCCGGTTTCTGAATTAAGATACTCACTAAGTAAATACTGAAGATATACCCGTCTCCTTCTTTTTTGAGAAAACTGAAAAACAAACCGACACCAAAGCACATCCTCAGTGACATTTCTCAGTTCAGAATAGGGCGGTTAGTAATTATAAGACATCGGGTTGTAATCGAATTCCGCCAATAGCAACAGACCTCATTAGAGCACGTCAAATACAGTAAGAACTGGCACAGCGCGACATCAGGCATCAAAAGGGGCTACTAATTAGTGCCTGGATCAATGTTTGTACGCGTCGGCGCTGAGCCGCGGCTTGTTTGTGTGATTAGACGTACCTGTGACGGTGAGTGGCTTTATAAATGATTGGTACAGTCTCTCTACTCTCAATTTCAATGTTTTGTTGATAGAATTAATTAAGAAATGTACCTCCATCCAAGGTTAGCTGGCAGAAAATACTTACTAGTATTAAGCTCGCCTTTGTACAAACACCCCTTTTGTTCAATAAAGTATTTTTGAATATTGAATTGAGTTCATCAGTCATAAAGGCGTTGTTAGGCAAGAGGCAGTAGAAAAAGATTAGAGGAAAAAAGTGGGTGTGTGCTTATGACGACGTTATAGAAGTGAAAAGTTGGACGATGACTACTGAAGTCGAGTATACGCGTTTCAGCGTCGCTGACACAGGCGTGACAGAAACAAAACAGTGAATTGTGTACAAAAAATATAAGGTAATTAGTGTTCTTCATACACACCTTTGTCATGTTTTTAGGTAATAAATATAACTTATGTCTACTAGACTTATTACGAAAATACTGTAAGTCGAACAAAATTCAGCTCAAAAGCGATACGCAACTACGTTTGCAGACACGCAACATGCGCATTAGTTGTGTAAAAATGACAACAGTTTCGCTAAGAATGCCAATTTAACTACCATTTCGTTGCCTCACACTTCAAAGCTCGAACTGCGGTTATGTGCCTCACAATTCTATGTATACAAACTTGTGCAATAATTTTTACGTGATAACTGAATATTGACATGAAGAGTAGGATTGTACTGGTCAGACCGAATTAGAACCACTAGGCAAGCAACCCCCTCTGTCGCATTCAGCACAATGCCTTTAGAGCCTTGTACCTGCAACAAGAAGAATGATAAACCTCAAAATCACCGACAGCTCTCTAGTTGTGTTTGCTGACTTGCTTTCCTAGTAGGGGCGTTAATTGAGAATTCCGCTTTGAGGCTGGTCGTATTGTGTCTATGAGGCACAGTCGCCAGCACAACAACGTTTACATGCGTAAAGTCACATTACGGGCGACTTTGAAACAGAAATGTATGGGTCGCCTTACTGTGTTCCGGTCAGAACGAATGTAGGAACGCATGACAGAAATGCTTATGAAGCTTACAATCAGGTTATGAAACATGAACGCATGAAACAGTGAAGTTATGATTGTGTAAGATATATTTTTTATAGGCTACTATAGTCCACGTTCCACTGCAGGAAAAAGGCTTAAAATCTCCCTTCTCTAAGAGAGAGAGAGAGACGGGCCACGCGTGCCCACTGCGGATTATCATTAAATAGTAATTCGCGCAACATCATATAGTTTTAAATATCGAGGAAAATCACACTATATTAAAAACGCCGTATGCGCGACTTTGCCATGATCCTGACAGATCAGGAACCGAAAGGTTCCTCAACATTCATTAGTCGTTGCAAGCACGCCCTCCGGTTCTGGGTACTTCGGGCCGACCGAAGTATGTTTGATAAAAATTGCAGCATAAATAGGCCATTTTATAGGCTAGTATTTTTCCGGAATATTACACATACACAATCGCACGTATAGCTAGCTAGCGAGTAAATAAATATTATTCGAGCATTTCACTTTCTAATAAAACCTACTCCACTAGAAAATCCCACTCAAACACATGAATCTACATGTCGACTACACGTTTTAGTGCCTAAGTAAATTGGTACAACGATAATGCTCACGCTTACGGTGAAGGAAAACATCGTGAGGAAAACCGCGGCTTGGTTGGCACCGCACGTATTGACTTGTCTTTCCTGTGGGCTAGGCTGACTAAGCTGTTAGGATGGTATAGGTGCTGGGCAAGCCTACTCCATCCAAGCCAACTCCCAGGCACTGCAGCGTCCGAGTGGTCCCTTCACCCATCTAGTGTGAGTGAATGTGCCACTGGACGCTGTATAATCATCATCGTTTTCATCTCATTACGTAGATGTAAAAAGCCAAAGTAAGTAAGTGTATCTAGAGGCGTCTTGCCTTTACCTAAAAGCGTATTTTAGGTAAAGGCGATTGTTAAAACTTTTTGTAGGTAGGTGAACATTATTAGTATTGGTTCCAAATCTATAATTTTAGAATATTTGTGTTATACTTTATGTGTGTGTGTCTCATGACTAAATGACTTATCTATCTCTCTGTCTATTATCAGTTACAATCTCAGAGCATTGAATATTATGTCCTTACAATAGTTTATAATGGCTCGCGACGCTCATACATAGTTACACATTTATTTGGTCGTATCGCGACTGTTAATTATTGGTAATAGCAGTGAATCACGATTGATTGGAGAAAGTAACTGAACGACTATTTGCGTATCTGCTAAAAAGTTCATGCCAGTCTACATAATTACATATATTCCAAAAACTGTATTCTTTTTAACAAATAATTTTAATAGTCCCTACGTGCCAACATCGTGATCGTCCATCGATCGTGTAAATAGGCCACAACCATAACTCAATACATGTAATTTCTTTTTACTTTTTGTGTCTGACAGCTGGGCAATAGCCTCCCGCAACTCGGACCGGACCTTTCCCTCCTGGGCCACCTCGGTGCATGTATTTATTAAATCATCATCATCATCATTCAGCCACAAGAAGTCCACTGCTGGACATAGGCATCCTCCATGGATTTCCAAAAATACCGGTTGGACGCGGCTTGCAGACAGCGTCTTCCTGCCTTCCTGCCTCTTTATTAAATAAAACAACCTTCATTTCGGATTTATTTCATACAGGCGATACCAAAATGAAAGAAATAATTGTAAAGTTAAACTGAGTACTTTTATAGTAAAGTACGGTCAGAAGGAACCTACTCTAGTAGGTACTTAAGTAACAAGATATTTTTATTCAAAACATATATTTGCCCACGGGCAAAAGAACGGTGCGGACGATCATACAGATTTAAAATTGATGACGTGGTATTTTCAATGCAATTTTTATTCGATAAAATGTCTTTTAAGGGTACTTCCCCTCGGGCCATATGTATCGGGAACTAATTAGCCTTAATTATCCGGAGTCCGAGGTTTCAATTGAATCCCGAATGTTTGCGGAAATCCACCGCCATTCTACGCCGAAAGGGATTTCTTTTCAAAGTTACGAATTATTCAATTCGGATGGACCTAATTAATTTAGAAACGAATTGACCGAAATCCATCGGGTTCTATCTTCCTGGTGGTTTTTTTTACTTCTGTCGAAGGAAACTTCTCTTTAGAAGCTAAAAGCCTAGTGCCTCCCTGCTTTCGAAACGCAACTTCCTAATGAGATAGATAACTCTTTATTGGTTATCAGTAACTAGCTATTATTAGTAAACTATCTCTTACCCGCAACTTCGCCCGCATTGACTTTAGTTGATAAGAGTAGTTCTAAATAAGTTACGGATGCTTTTAGCGCATGTAAAATAAATATTGCGAGAATAGTGTGTTTATTTACATACATTTTTTATTTTTATTTTGCCTAGCTTTCGTTGAGTTTAAAGTGTTCTCTAAGGACTATCCATGCTATAACATCCGAAAACTGGGGCTATAACTACGTGCCTTTAGAATATTAATATCTTCGAATTATATTTATAGCAAGTACAATCTCTTTCGGTTCCGTGTGGCGCCGGATTAAGAATAGCGTCACTCCATTTCCTTCCGTGGATGTCGTAGAAGGTGACTAAGGAAACAAATTGCCGGGAGACGGGCGGCAGCCTCTTTCTGCTATTCCAACCGCATACTGCGATCGCCAACCCGGCTGCCAAGCGTGGCGATTATGGCAAAACCCCTCATGGTTATGAAAACCACGAAGGAGGCCTATGTCCTGCAGTCGGCGTCAAATGGCTGATGATGATGATGAATCTCTCTTAATCTCTTTACATGTTACGTTCCACGTTCTTCCTTCAGGTACTTACATAGAAGAGCTTAGGGACCTAAAATGACACCTCAGAATGTTTACTGACCAGACTTCTCTACTACAGCCTCATAGGGGTTGAACTTTAAATTACAGCGAAATGCATATTTCATCAAGTTCTATGGATTCGCATTTGTACTAAGTTTTGAGAAAATTCGACTATATAATATATTTTACTGCCCGCTTCAACTTTAGCGCCCCTTTTCACCCTCTTACGGATTGAATTGTGATAAATTGAGAATTACTTTTTTCGTAAATTTTATTTTAATCTGCCAAGACATGCCTTGCGAAGCGCAATGGCACTACTACCTTTTCTCGAAGCGCTTCGTTGTTTTTTTGAATCCTCATAACTTGTATTTGGATTATACCAGATAAACGAAATTCTCGGAATGTGATGCTAATAGTAGATAAATTAAACATAATAAAGTTTCAAAGCTATTATACTTTATTGATATTTAAAAAAACGTCGATTTCGTCACTGACTCATTGATGATGATCAAAATTCATAAGGCACTTACTGACGTCCTAAAAGGCTGAAATTTGGTATGTATTATTAGTACTTCTACAAAAATCTAAAACTTGGAACTTTTCTCCCCAACCCCTTAAACAAGGGGATGGAAGTTTGCGCGGTCTGAAAATTGATAAAGGGTCTCCATGTTATAAATAATAATAAAATACATATTTCAGAAGTCTTAGTAAATCACCTCCTACCCATTAAATTAGGAGAAAGAAATAAATAAAAATAAAAAATATTAAAACCATGCAGTTAGGTTAGGTTAATAGAAGAATACAGCTGGGCTGATCAGCGTATGGAAAACTACGTCGAGTCTTCACATTGCCAATCCCACACAGTCTCAAGACGAAAGTCTTCAACCAGTGCGTCCTACCCGTCATGACATATGGTGCCGAAACGTGGACACTCGCGGTGGGGCTGGTCCACAAATTTAAAGTCGCTCAGCGTGCTATGAAAAGGGCTATGCTCCGGGTTTCTCTGAAAGATCGAATTCGAAACGAGGTGATCCGACAGAGAACCAAAGTCACCGACATAGCCCACCGAATTAGCATGCTGAAGTGGCAGTGGGCCGGCCATATTATCCAAAGAACTGATAACCGATGGGGTAGACAAGTTCTCGAGTGGAGACCGCGGATCGGTAAACGTAGTGTGGGACGTCCTCAGAGTCGGTGGAGCGATGATCTTCGCAGGGCGGCTGGCAAGAGCTGGATGAGAGTAGCCGAGGACCGTGCTCAGTGGCGTGCTATAGGAGAGGCCTATGTCCAGCAGAGGACAAGCATAGGCTAATGATGATGATGAAAAAAATATTGTGTATAATACGAATTTTCCCAACGTGTGGGCCTTAAAATGAACATGGACAAAACGAAGGTCATGTCGAACGCCCGTGTTGTGCCCACCCCAATAACATTGGGGAACTCGACTCTCGGAGTTGTAGACGAATACGTCTACTTAGGACAAACAGTCCAACTAGGCTGGTCCAACTTCGTGAAAGAGGTCAATCGTCGAATCCGACTCGGCTGGACAGTATTCGGGAACCTTAGAAAAGTCTTTTCGTCTAATATAACTCAATCGCTCAAGACAAAATTATACAACCAGTGTGTGTTACCAGTGATGACTTATGGCACTGAAACGTGGTCTTTCACTATGGGCCTCATAAGAAGGCTCAAGGTCATGCAACGAGCTATGGAAAGGACTATGCTCGGAATTTCTCTACGAGACCGAATCAGAAATGATGGGATCCGTAGACGAACGAAAGTCGTCGACAAAGTGGCAGTGTTAACATCTACTAAAGCGTGGAAACCTGCGCTCCAGTTGATGTATAAACAGGTTTAACAGATGAGCCTGCCGAAGTGTGGAAACCTGCGCTACGGTTCAACGGTGATTGAATGTTAAGTTATAAATTCCAGTGTCAAAGAAATATATAGGTAAGTGAAAACTACGGAACCCGCGCGTAGACTGAAGAGCTGGGGAACTCGTCTCCCAGATTTAATGTAGAATGGAGAAAAAAGGAGAAGAAGAAGGTGCTCTGCGGCTGTATTCCTGGAAAGCAGACGACAAAAATGTATCCTTTGACTTAAAGTGGAATAAATGGGTTAACTTAACACAAAATATGAAAACAGAAATATCTCAAAATACTGAATTTTCCTGTGATTTTCACTAAGGAAAAGATGAGGCGGAAGTATCGGCCATTCTAAGACCACTCCATAGCTTGTGGCACTAACAATTTCTCAGTTATAGAACAAAATGTATGTCGAACATAAATATCAAATTTCACCAAAATAGTACTGAATTCCCCGAGCACTATTAAAAAAGAAGAGATGCAGAGGACAGTGACGGACACTCCTAAGCCACTGAACTGCTTATAAACAAAATTCATATTTGAGATATCAAATTTCACCAAAACAATATTTGATTTCACGTGGGTTTTTTTAATAAAGAAAAGATGTGGGAGAAGGTAGTGTATATTCTAAAGTCGCTCAATTGCTTGTATCGATAACAATTTCCACGTTATGGAACAAAATGTATGTCGAACATAAACATCAAATTTTACAGAAGAAACTACATTTTCCTGTGGTTTTCAATAAGGAAAAGATGCGGAGGGCAGTGGCGGATATTTTAAAACTACTCAATAGCCTGTAGAACTAACAATTTCCAAGTTACGGAACAAAATGTATGTGAAACTCAAATATCTCATTTTATTCTTTACTTTTCCACAAGCCTCAACAGCGCGGCAACCTTAACATATTAGTTGCAAAGTCGCTCATGATATACTGTGTTCATAAGCTTTTGATTGTACCGTCATATCAGTCTTTCAATTAATTCAAGCGACTATTAAAGAGAAATTCCCCCATTAAACCCATCAACTGCACTAAACGCCGGTGAACGGAACAAAGGATGTGATTGATGTTTTCGACGGGCGCCCCTGTTGCTGAAATGAAAAAGATTTGGATAAACAAGACGGCAAGAGTACAGCGGAAATTAAGGCGACCCGGGCCTTTCCTGGGGCCTTACTCCTGACGCAAAATTAGTTCGCATCAGTTTTCTTAAAATGTAAGTTGTATACATGAAAAATATTAAAAGATTGTTTGAGTAAATATTATTATACAGGGTGTAACAAAACGACTCATGCATCAACTCATAAACACCTGAAAATGGAGCAGTGATCTAATCTCCACCGCGAACAACTTTTACTGTGAAATGCCGCAGGTGACACCTTTAGTATAGATCAGCTGATACTTTTTCGCGATTTAGACGTTTTACTAAAGAACTAATTCATGGATACATCCAAAAGGATTTCATTACACTCTGCGTAAAACATTAACATAAGTTAATTTATGACTTACTTTACAACTTACTTCTAAACAGCTAAGTCGGAACAGGCAAGATCGAGTATCGTTCCGACGGCAGAGCTGTCGATATGACGATATATCAAAAGCTCTACCGTCACATTATTATTTTACGAAACCAAGTTTGTGTTAAAGTTATAATTAATGAACATTCGTTCGTTCGTTTATTTATTCATTAATAGAATCTTTAATTCGTTCATACGTTCAATCACTTATTTACTGTGAAAGTAAGTCGCTCACTTTAAAGGTAATCCGGTTTAGGAGTAAGAAGGCTTGACCTTTCCGGGTGAGAGTGGAGTGGCAATATTGCTTGTCACGGCGAAACAAAAACATTTCCGCCCTTCGACCCCTCGCCCGATGGAAAATGTCCAATAGAACACGTCTCAACCCCGATTCGATGTGTGCCGAAGTCTTGGATATGAAATGGTAAATGTAACTTCTGCATTAAATTCGGGTGTTTTTTTTAAATAAGTGCAAATGATAAGTATGTAGGAACTCTTAAGGTTTGTTACTCACGCTCTTTTAATATCAGTCGATTCGGGTATTGCAGTAGCATAACAATTTAAAAAATATATATATATACTTTGCCCATACTTGATCAAAGAAATTAACAAATAAACGAACATCACTCGATCACAAAACATGATATTCCTGGAGAATCACTTTGTTCAGGCTGCAACACTAAATCTTAGACACTAGTTTATACACAAACACATCACATTTTACTGAAAACTGATCTAAATTATGATTACAAATAAGATTATTTCCCAAATTTGTAATTAAACAGAAATGCTGTGTAGTTACAATTTTGTTTGACATTTAGTTGTAGAGATGAGATGAAGTGAATAAAAGAACGAATGAATATTTTCTCTAAATAAATAAATAAAATAGAACATGAAAATACTCAAAGATTTATTTTATTGCAAACAACTAAGTGAATTCCATGTTTTCGAAAAACAATGAACAATGTGCCATAGGATGCCGGCTTTAGAATAGTATCACCCCGTCTCTTCTCGTGGGTGCCGTAAAAACCGGCTAAGGGACACATTACCAGAAGGTGGGCAGCAGCGTCTTCTGCGGAAATGCCATATACTGCGCTCGCCAAACCGCATGCCAAGCGTGGCTTCTATCAGCTTCTATATAAAGCATTTTGAAATAAAACAAAACAATTACCATAACATAAACTCACGCCTGTATCCCAGAGGGGTAGGCAGAGACCAGGGTCTGCCATTGGCCACGATCTTGACAGATCACTTTCGCTTCATCAACATCAGTTTTTGCATTGTCGCAGCTAGCCTTGAAGAGGCGGGAGACATAAATGAAAACAGTCGGATGGAACAATAATGAATTTAATAATACAAACCCAGCTATTACAAAATGTACTAGCTAGTCGTGCGGTTCAGCCCTACACACTGGTTGGTCTCTCTCTAATTATCACCACGGTTAGGTACTCCCCTGAGCCGTCCGGGAACAGTTGAACGTCCTCTCGAGGCGGCGACCAAGCTTAGGTTGAGTAGTTACAGAATAGAACGCCATGGCCTCAGTCTTGATAGGATTCGTTCCTCTTGGTTGTTCGTGGCTCAGTAGGGACCGCGGTGGTTTGTGGCCCGGAACTTGAACCCTGGAAAAAACACCTTGCATTAGTACCAGCCATCGAAAGAACAATTCACCGCCTCCAGTTTAGCAAAAGAAGAAGAAACCTAACTAGTTTGTAAGTGGCGGTGAAATAAATCAGTAGCGGAGTAATGCGGGATGATAATGAAACTAACGTGATAACAATGACAGGCCAAAAATGAGGAACAATGGAAAACGATAAATGTACCTACATACTAGATGCAGTATCAATCATGCATACAATTAAATTGCTAGCCAGTGCGGTTTAAAATTATGAAAATGCATGAAAGATGAAATGATAAATAAGTGTATGACGCAATAGTGACAAGCAATTTTGTCAGACGCCATTTTGTGTCGCCAAGCGGCCAAGCGATGGAGATGCGTTGCGACACCGAGTATAAATTTGCCGGTAAAACTAGTTAGCACCACAACTAAAGGAAAGAAGGACACAATACATTATTACAAGCACTATTAAAACTAATCGATCGGTCTACTACCAAATAATAAAATAGCTGTTCGCAACTTACCCAAAAAGTGTGGGGGCCGTCCCCCACAAAATATTTGTGAAGTATCTTAGTTATCTTGTTATCAGATTAACTGTGTTAATTAAGGTACAGTTTGATCTAATATCAAAGCGTAATAACTGACTCCGGCCATTAGCGACGGTGAGCTGGCGATGCAAGAGAACTAGGCACGCGCCGGCCTGTCCGGTCACTGTGTCTTGGCTATGCGACCCCGGCATCCTCAAGTCTCTATTGCTAAACTCACAATTATCCTTTTCGTAGTAATAGTTGTCCTTTTAGTACCTTATTGCTATTCGAACCTGCACCTCATCAATATTCCCTACACTTTCCCTTTCCTTGACTCCTGGTCATCTTCCTAATGCCAATCTAAGGTCAACGTGCCGATGGATGCGCGGCTAGGGGCGAGCCTAGTCTAAAGCGTACGTCCTGGAGTTAGGCACTCTTCAGGCACTAAAAGCTTGTCTCGGCATGCTGGGCTCTGCCGGGATGGACTATCTTTCCCTAAATGCTCGTGGGAACAAGATGAAGTTTTTAAAAGAACGTATCGAAGGTGGCGAGGTTGAGAGACGGCGATACACTTTGGCCAGTTTCTGAATTGAGAATTTCGCTAAGTAAATGGTTAACTGTAGTGCTGTCTCTTCGAATTTCTCAGAAAAGAGCGTGACAGAACGTTACTTAAGTATTTTACTTACTTAAACATTATTGCGTTTACTCAACCATTTCTTTAGTTGGCAGAAGGGCAAGGGGGTGATGGGCTCCGGACCCTCTTCTGTAGCTCCAGAGCCATCCCGCGCAAGCTCAACCGCTGCGTCGTTTCCCGTTGATCCACTGTGTCCCTTGATCCATTGTAAGGTAAGGGTGTTTTTTGTACCTACCTTCATAAGTGATTCATGGCACTCCTGAAGGAGTCCAGAATTAAAACTGTTGTTTTTGAGAGCCAGTAGGAAGGTTGCACTGTCAGACAGTATGCGGATGCTATGATTTGCTACTTGCCGTCGTGTAATTGCTTGAGCTGCTTGCGTGCTTACTAAATGTAGTTTCAGTAAAGTTTGTACGAGAGCGAAGTCGAAGTTTTCAATCTTGAGTAGCTATAGATGGCATAAAATAATAAAATATGATATCAAAATAATCATTAATAGCAGCCTATATGCGTCCCACTGTAGGGCACAGGCCTTCTCTCAGAGAGAGAGTATGGGCTTAATCACCACGCGTGCCCACCGTGGATTGGCGATTTCAAGCGCTGAGTTATGTGAATAGGTCAGACACTCAGGTTTCCTAACGATGTTTTCCTTCACCGTTAACGAGTGGTATGCTGCTATAACTTCACAAATGTACATAACTTAGAAAGAAAAGTCATAGGTACATGCCCGCACTGGGAATCGAACCTGGGTCTCTCGCTTCCGAGTCCAATGATCTACCCACTAGGCTACCACCGCTTCATTAATAGTAAAATGAGTAATCAAAATCAAAATCAAAATCAATTTTTTTTGTTCAAAGTAGCACAGAAACTGCGACTTAATGAACGTTACAAGTTAAACTAGGTGTCCATTTCAAAATGTAGATCAATTTGGAGAAAAATGGACAAAAAAACTCCAAACTTAGTCTTTTCAAGTCCTTAATTTACAGGATTTATATAAATGTTCAAAAACTCATGCATTGAACTGGCTTTAATTCCAGACATCATTGTCATCTAAATAATCTTTAATGTTATAGTAGCTTTTTTGGCACAAAGTGCGCTTCACACATTTTTTGAACCGCGTTTCTGGCAAGCTTATTATATCCTCAGGGATCTTATTGTAGAAACGTATACAATGCCCCATAAAGGATGTATTAACCTTTGCCAGCCTAAATTTTGGGAACGAAAGTTTATGTCTATTTCTAGTATTTACATTGTGTTGGCTACCAACAGTTTTAAAGTCACTGATATTTTTCCTAACATACATAATATTTTCATAGATATACTGACTAGCAACTGTTAGGATGTTAGTTTCTTTAAAGAAATCTCTTAACGAATCTCTATTGCCTAGCTTATATATGAATCTGATCGCTCTCTTCTGCAGGACGAAGATGGTCTCAATGTCTGCTGCCCGACCCCACAGTAGTATACCATAGGACATAATACTATGGAAGTAACTAAAATAAACAAGCCTAGCAGTTGCGACATCAGTTAGTTCCCGGATTCTTTTAACTGCGTATGCTGCAGAACTGAGCCTATTTGCCAATTTTCCTATATGAGGACCCCATTGAAGCTTTGCATCAATTGTGATACCCAGAAATACTGTTTCTTCTACAAGGTCTAGTTTATCATTCCCCAATATAACATTGCTGTCAACCATTTTGACATTTGGTAGTGTAAATTTTATACATTTTGTCTTTTTTGAATTTAATAATAAGTTATTAGAAGTAAACCAATATAGTACCTTAGAGAGAGCATTATTTGTACCCGCAAGGTCATTTTCTTGTCTCTTAATCTTAAAAATAAGTGACGTGTCATCAGCAAACAATACTATCTCTGACATATTTTGAACCATGAACGGCAAATCATTTACATATACGAGGAAAAGGAACGGCCCCAAAATAGATCTCTGTGGCACTCCCATCTTAACCTCCGACCCGGATGATTTAGTCCTATTTATGTCAGCTTTTTGAACCCTCCCTTCTAAATATGATCTCATAAGTTTTAAGCTCCTCCCATTCACTCCGTAGTGTTTTAATTTTAAGAGAAGTGTTTTATGGTCTACGCAGTCAAATGCCTTCGACAAGTCACAGAAAACACCTATAGCATCCTTCCGATCCTCCCATGCACTAAATATATGTTTAACTAATGTGACACCAGCATCCGTCGTAGACCGCCCTTGCGTGAAACCGAATTGCTCACTATGAAAAAGTTGATAATTATTAAAGTGTGTAAGTAGTTGACCTAGAACTATTTTCTCGAATATTTTACTCAAAACGGGTAGAACCAAGACTGGTCTGAAATTTGTGGGATCTTGCCTGTCGCCACTTTTAAATAAAGGAACGAGCCTACTATATTTCATTAGGTCAGGGAATGTACCCTCATCTAAACATTTGTTAAAGATTCTGGCCAAATGGGGTGCTAGGACATCGATTACTGAGCTAACTATTATTACTGACATACCCCACAGGTCTTCAGTTTTTTTAAGATTTAGCTTTTTAAACGCTTTATTCACGGTATGAGCTTCAATATAATCAAACGAAAAATCGTGATCGCAGGGAGGGACATTATCTTTCAAAATACTTTCTGCAAGATCAGGAGATGAATCTAAAGGAGCCGTAGTTATAATTGGAACATTTGTAAAGAATTGTTCAAAACAAGCAATAATCATTCTACTTAACTTTGTAACCACAATATTATAAACTTTGGAAGTAGAGTATTTCAGTAATAATTAAAGTAGTTTAATCTACTATGACTAAGATGATAAATAAAATAAAAAAAAAATCATTTGTTTCAGGTTGCAAGACTCATATTAACACAAAAATAAAAATAACAAAGAAAGACAACAATTACAATAGTACCTGAACCTTCTAAATATGCCTGTCGCAGCAGTGTCGGACTACTATTTAATATAGAGATCAATAAAATCAACATAGAATATTATTTTAAGACAGTATAAAGATTAAAGATACTTGTATTTACTTAATTTTTCGATACTGTGACCGATGCTAATTTCTCCTGATTCAAAGTCAGTGGCCCCCGATCATAGTATTTTCATCCTGATAGTTTTTTTTTTATACAGGTCCATCCATCACAAACCGGCGCCAAAAATAATTTATGTCTAACGCGCTCTACTCAGTCCTACAGTTCCTTGAAGCTGTGAAATAATCAAACCTCAAAGTTGACGTAAAAAGCGACGACTATAAAATTTGGCAAGCAATATCGTCATTTTTTATACTAAAAGTACGGGGGAAAATCTGGAAACTATACAGTTGTAATTACAATAATAACAAATTGGTCTTTGAAGTTCAGGAAAAGCTCGGAAAAACTGCGAGACTACAAATTTGTACGGAACAGTGTTCAGTTTTTTTAATTATTGTGACACAAAAAATTTATCTGCCTGACTGTACTTTGCCATAAATTCGGGTGAAATGCGAGCGTGTGTCCAGTTGGCAAAAACATAAAAGTGATTTAATTTAAATTTCACTATGTGGACACGTGTAAAAATCTTGGCGTGTCCAGATTACAACATAATAAGTAATACTAATTTTGAGTTTTACCAACTGAACACACTTGCGTCCAGTCTCGTGTGTCGAGTTGGTGAATAACCCAGAGCCTGTATCTATTTAGTTTATACTGCGTTAGTAACCCCATTCGGTGTTATTGATAAAGACGCTTCCTTAAAACACTTCATAAGCGTCTTATAAATAGTCTGTGGTGGAGACTTTACAAGGGAAAGACTTTACTACAGACTATTTATAGTGCGTTTAAGGGGTGTTTTAAGGGAGCAGTTTTTTTCAAAATAACATTGCTTGACTACAATATTTATATTAATCACAAAGTTAACATTTATTTGGACAATTTGGTCTGTAACCTAAGTACGTAGTAAACTTTCTTTGCTTATTTTTGCCAGCTGAGTCGAAAAACAGATAAAATGCACTTTAAGTATTTTTCAATAGAAAATATTATTAGGTATTTTCTTTTCGTTTATTTCTCTATTAGTAGAGTCTTTGTAGATATTAACTCTTTTATGAATGAGAGTTCGTTTTTTACTTGAAAAGGCTTTTGTGATTATGTTTGTTGAATTTCACATGCGACAGTTACTGGAAAGTCGATCAATGTGATGAGGTTTGATATTGCTCACAAGCAGAATTTTCTATAGAGAACAGCTTTTTTACGATCATACGCTTAAAGGGCGAAGCGAAGCTAACTAGCACTACCAATGGAAAAAATATAACTTTTGAAATACGTTTTAGCAAGAAGTGATCATCACAAATCACAATGAAGATTTAAGAGAAACAAAGAGACATGAAACTTCGACAAGTGACGGAAAATAATTGGTATAATAATTTCTTACAGTGCGAAGCTGCACTATCTAAGTTAAAGCCATTCAGCCTAATTTATAAAAACGCCATTCCTTTAATTTAAAACACTCCTCAGAGGCAGCTTATTTAATCTGTAGTTATGTCTTTTTCTTTTAAAATCTCCGCGACAGCCTATTTTAATCGGCGTTTATCGTGTTTTTTAAGGAATCGTGTTTTTATAAATAACACCGATTATTTTTAAAGAGCCTTTAAATGATTCTCCAATGAAAGTACATTGAATTAAAATATGATGACTTCATATTATTCATTTTTATGTACAATTCTTTGTAGCATTTTGGAAACTTAAATGAATTTTAGATGTATATTACCCGAAATTTTAATTTAATTAGTGAACAGTTTCCTGTGAAAAGTCTCTCAATGAAATTCGTTAGTCATCGATAAGGTTAAGAAGAAAATTGAAACAGAAACTTAAAGTAATAGTACATTGTTCACCGAGAGAAGAAAGTGACCGATTACCGTCGAGGGTGTCGTTTGAAGCCCGAGCCGTAGGCGAGGGCTTTAAAACACCCGAGATCGGGAATCGCAGTTTCTCTCGATTGATACATAGTGCTTTATACTACACCTGCTTAAACATCACTATCACTACTTATCATTTTGATAGTTTTATTTTATTTTCTACGAAAACTGAATCCTCAAACAACACACAAATTGGAAATGGCGCCAATGGCGTCTGCAATTTTCACATGTTCTTTTTTCAAATTGTTTATCCTGCCGCCGCAGGGTCGCACTGCCAGCCCGACACCATCCAACACACAGCTAGTGGCCAGTGTCATTTTGCGAACTTGGAGATAAAAACTCACTGTAAAAACTTTTTGGCTTTTGTGGTGTATCTGTTTAATATCTAAGTACCCTCAATAAACCAGTGTTTGACTAGCAGCCCATGTTTCATTACATGGTGGCAGCGGTGGCATATAAAATCGTTATTAGTGCTAATATTGTTGTCGAACTCACGTAAATTACTTTGCTCTAAACAAAAAACAAGTTTGCTCATCCATTTATCATGGAACACGCGCGTCCTCCAGCGGAATTATCAGTTGAAGGTGGCCCGGTCGCGCGAGCTGAGGCGTGGCAAAAATGGCGAAAGCAATTTGAAGTGTTTATCAAAGCATCCGGAGTCGGCAAAGAGCCAAGTGACGTGCAAGCGAGCTTGCTGGTCAACCTCATAGGTCCAAGTGGTTATGAAATATTTTCCACTTTTTCATATCAAAAGGACGAAAGTGACGCGAATCTGGATTGTTTGCTGGGAAAGTTCGACGCACATTTCGGAACTAAACCTAATGTTACGATGTCGCGATTCAAGTTCTTTTCGAGGAATCAGGTAGCTGGAGAGACCATCGACCAGTTTGTGACTGCTCTGCGACTGCTCAGTCAAACTTGCCAGTTTGGGGAACTATCAGATAGCCTGATAAAAGATAGAATTGTGTGCGGTCTTTCTAACGACGTTGTTCGCGATCGACTTTTGAGGACGGAGGATTTGAACTTGGCGAAGGCAGTGCAGATATGTGAGGCCGCCGAGCTATCAAAAGAGGAGAGTCACTGCATACAAGGAGGAGGCGGTGCCGAGGCGCGAGTAGACGCGCTGGAGTCGGCACGAGGCAGGCAAGGAGCCCCCTGGGCGCGCGCCGGCGGCAGGCGCGGACGCCGGGGCGGGCGCGGCCGGCCGCCGGCGAGGGGCCGCGGCGGCGCGCACCCAGCCGTAGGAGGTGCCTGCAGCGGCTGCGGTTTCACTCGGTGCGCAGGCGGCGATCAATGTTCAGCGTACTACTGTGTGTGTTTTGTGTGCAACGAAAAAGGACATTTCGCGAAAGTGTGCACGCGTCGGGCTGTAATACGTGAAAAAGTGCTGAACATAAATGTGGAAGAAAAATCCGACGATGAGTTATCTTATGTTGACATGTTGAGGGTGGTCAATAAAAATCATAACGAATGGATTGAAGTTTTAAACTGTAATGGTAAGAACTTTCAATGTAAACTAGATACAGGGTCAATGTTGAATGTCATCTCGAAAAGTCAATATTCTGACTTAGGTCTTCCATTCGAAAACTTACATTCATTCCACAGGCGAGTGCATTCTTTTACTGGCAATCAGGTCCCTATTCTAGGAGAAACAAACTTATCGATAGTTTTTAAAAACAAAAAATATTCGATAGCCTTTGTTGTAGCTGATTTCGACTGTCAAAATGTCCTCGGGCTGGAGGCATGCAGCACGTTGGGCACTATTCAACGTATTGACGCCGTAAATATGGATAAGTATGGGGAGCTATTCCAAGGTTTAGGTATGTTGCCAGGAAAGTACTCCATCGTAGTCGATAACAACGTGCAACCGATTATCTGTCCCGCTCGTAAAGTACCGTTAGGGCTACGTGATAAGTTATATTCCGAGTTACAAAAAATTATCAGTATAGGTGTCATTAGGAAAGTGAGTCATCCCACGGACTGGGTCAATGCCATTGTACTGGCGGCTAAGAAAAATGGTGATATCCGCATATGTCTAGATCCACGACCATTGAACCGTGCTATAAAGCGACCACACTATACTCTGCCGACTGTAACTGAAATAGCTGCACGTCTCCGTGGAGCGTCATTTTTTAGCATCTTGGACGCCAGATCAGGGTTCTGGATGGTACAGTTGGACGACTCCAGCGCAGACTTGTGCACTTTCAGCACACCTTTTGGCAGATATCAGTTTTTACGTCTACCGTATGGCATAAATTGCGCAAGTGAAGTTTTTCACGCGAAGATTCGGCAGTACTTAGAAGATTTAGATGGTACAGACTCGTTCATAGACGACATTATTATCTGGGGTGAAACTAAAAAGGAACACGACACGAGAGTAGAGATATTATTGCAAAAAGCTAAGGAGATAGGGCTAAAATTCAATAAAGAGAAATGTAAGTTCTCAGTGCGAGAGGTAGTGTATTTAGGCCACGTTTTCGACAAAAATGGCATGAGGCCTGATAGTACAAAAATAGAAGCTATATTAGGTATGCCTTATCCAGATGATAGGAAAGCACTTGAGAGGTTTCTGGGCATGGTCAACTACTTGTCTAAATTTATTCAGAATTACTCAGACTCTGTGGCGGTCCTTAGAAACTTATTGAAGAAGGACAGTGAGTGGATCTGGGAGAAACATCATTCAGATGCAGTGGATAGTTTAAAGGGGAAGCTTTCGACGGCGCCAGTGCTGGCCATCTACTCGCTGGCGCTGCCGGTGCTGGTGTCGGTGGACGCGAGCGCGGCAGCGCTGGGCGCCGTGCTGCTGCAGGCCGGCCGGCCCGTCGAGTTTGCGTCGCTCACGCTCACCGACACACAGCAGCGCTATGCACAAATCGAAAAGGAAATGCTAGCCATAGTTTTTGCTTGCGAGCGTTTCCATCAGTATATATTTGGCCGGGCTGATGTGACGGTGCAAAGTGACCACAAACCTCTCGAAGCTTTATTTAAAAAACCGCTGGTATCAGTGCCGGCGCGGATACAGCGCATGATGTTGCGGGTACAAGGCTATAACATAACAGTCGTCTATACTCCAGGTAAGTATATGTATATTGCCGACACGTTGTCCCGTGCGCCACTCAGTACACAAATGCACGAGCGTGTGAGTGAGGAGGTAGAGGCACAAACAAGTTTCTTGATAAACACTATACAATTTAGCGGTAGCAAATTGCAAAAAATAAGAGAATATTTATTTAATGACGACGAGGCAAAATTGCTAATTAAAACCATCTCGGAGGGCTGGCCGAAATTTAGATACCAGATAGAGAGCCAAGTTGCACACTTTTGGCATCTTCGAGGGTGTTTACATTATGCTGATGGCCTCATCTTCAAAGACAACCAATTATTTATACCACGTGAATTACGCGGCGAAATGTTAGAGAGAATCCACGAGGGGCATCTCGGCATAGATCGGTGCAAGCGGCGTGCGCGCGAGGTGATGTTCTGGCCCGGCATGTCGCGCGCAGTGGAGCAGCGCGTACGTGCGTGTCGCGCATGCGCCGAGCACGCGCCGCGCCCGCCGCGCGAGCCGCTGCTGCAGCACGAAGTGCCCGACATACCGTGGTGCAAGTTGGCGTCTGACATATTTGAGTATCGTCGAAAATATTATGTCATTTTGGTAGATTATTTTTCAAGTTACGTTGAGGTAGATGAAATCACAAACCTAAGTAGCAAAGCAGTGATATCGTTTTTTAAACAACAGTTTGCTAGACATGGAATACCAAGGGAGTTGGTGACGGACAATGGCCCAGCCTATAGTTCTGCGGAGTTCAAACGTTTTGTTCAGCAGTGGGAAGTTAAACACATAACATCCTCACCTCACTATCCTCAATCCAACGGCAAAAGTGAGCGCACGGTAAAGACAGTAAAAACAATGCTAAAAAAATGTTTGGATTTAGGACAAGATTTTCAATTAAGTTTATTGAATTATAGGAGCACGCCTCGGGATGGTATGGATTCACCAGCTCAGATCTTAATGGGTAGACGTCTTAATACACGTTTACCTATTTATGATAATCTACTATACCCTAGTAACCCAAACAAAAATAAACAGAATTATGAGGCCTTAAAGGTGAAAAAAGAAAAACAAAAAAATTATTACGACAAAAATGTTTCTCGTCAGTTAAGACCCATCGAACCTGGTGAGGAAGTTATCTTAAAAGACAACAATAGTGTAGGAAAATCGGTCACTGTGGTAGGTAAAAGTGACAAGCCACGCTCTTATATATTAGAAGACGCTGTCGGCCGCCGAGTCAGTCGCAATAGACGGCATATAATTGCTAGGAACGCGGTTGATGCAAGTGGCGATCCGCAGCCAAGTACCTCCACCGCGCACTCACAATCAGCTGGTGATGAGTCGTGCGTGAAGTTCGAGAAACTGCCTAACATGCCCCCAGCCTGTGGACTCACAGCGACTGAGCCGCCGAATAACACGAATGTTAAGCCGGAAGGGCCAATAACACGATCAAAAGCACGATTGTTGTCCGCCTTGGGGAATGAATGGTATGATGCACAATAATATCATATCATCTTGTATATAAACGTGTCACTTACAAATAAAAATAGATACATATAACGTGTAATAAATAAAATGTACATACTTACATAACTTAAAGCATAAAATGTATATCTATTGTATATTACATAATAATTCAGCGTCCGAGTGGTCCCTTCACCCATCTAGAGTGAGTGAAGGCGCCACTGGACGGTGTATAAATCATCTCATTACGCAGATGCAAAGGCCTGCAGTTTTCTAATATTTTTTTAAGGGGGTAATGTATATTATAATATGAGCTGTGTATGTATTAAGAAAGAAAGTAAAGAAACTTATTAAGACATAGTTTTAGGTTGATCGTTTTATTAAGGTTTATCGGATTATTAAGTATAAGTTAAATTGAAACCTAGATTATGAAACGATATAAGAAGGAAGATGTGGTGTATCTGTTTAATATCTAAGTACCCTCAATAAACCAGTGTTTGACTAGCAGCCCATGTTTCATTACAGCTTTTGATATTTAGGTTACCGGCGCATAGTCTTACCCAAAATTAAAAAAGAAAAACCACGTAAGAAATGGATTTTCATACACTTTTCATCTCTATATAGTCTGTGCACTTTTCTCTCCCGCTCAGCTGCGTTTTCTCCCCGCATATTTGTTCGATATGCAATGACGTACTTTCTACCGTAAATTTGATAAAGTATCAAGGTACTTTCCAAGCAGGTGTAGTATAAAAAATATATTTTAAGGGCGATTTGAACTTACCATAAAATTAGACATGGGCATAGGTAGCAAACAAAGTTTCTGAAATTCTGTTCTCCGAGTAGCAACTGGCCTGTAACTAGTTCACCATTACTACCGTGAATTATTTCGTCTGCGGTGAATAGTAACTGTACTCTCCCTTTGAGACAGACAGAATGGGAACTAAAGTGAAACAAAATGATGGTTCGTTTGAAATTGAGGGCCGCTCTCCAGTTTCAAACGTGGCATTGTTCAGCAATCTGAACTTTTAATGCTATGCCCGCTAACTTTTGCGAATTGAATTTTTCACGAGAGTTCGTGATTTTGTCTGTGCTGCGTAGTTCAGAGCTCTTTGTTTTTTTTTGTATTGTCACTGTCTGCTTTGTTTTGTGGCCAGTACAATCAGATATATTTTGTCATGGAAGAAATTAGCCGATAACAAGAAAAAAAAACATTTGTAACCGACATCGGATCATGCAATGATAAACTGACAGTCTGGTGATTTAATTTTTAGGGTACAAACTCATCTTCCACCCAAAATATATTATTATTATTTAATCGTGATTTTGAAAACATCATGATAGTTTAGCGTCATGGCAGTGTTAGCGGAGCGGTATAACGCCGGCCTCACATTCGGGAGGTCGTGGGTTCGAATCACGGCATGTACCAATGACTTTGTTTTCTAAGTTACGCACACATTTGTGAAGTTGTAGTAGCAACACCACTCGCTGACTGTGAAGAAAAATACCTTGACGAAGCCCAGGTGTTCAAATATCTTGACGCTTGAAATAGCTAATCTGCTGCGTTGGGCTTAATTACCGCGCGTGCCCAGACTCAGGACGTATATAGGCTACATAAAAAAATTGTAGCCTGTCTTGAGCACAGCTGAAAAAGAAGTCAAGTATATAATAGAGCTCTGGGAGCACCGTCTACTCTGGAAAGCCACATTTCAGCAGCAGACTATCCACTCGAGAGCCATTCAGATCTCTCGACTGAAATAACTGTCGTATAACTGTGCTATATAGGGAGCGGACGGTGAAGGCAGGTGCCTGGAGTTACGCCACTGTATTTAGCAGCCACTGTGTTTGTTTGTGGAGGTTTTCATTCTGTAATCGCTTCATAGGGTTGGTTGTATTTTCACAATTTGTACCCATATTTTTTAACCCATGCGCCAAATAAAGTAATATAAAAATATCATCCACGCAATACAAACCCTGATATTTGTAAAAACTGTGAATCAAGTGGTAGGAAGTACAGTAACATTGAAAAACGTTTTATATTATGTTAAATGTTTAAAAGTCTGTTGTCCGACACTCGAAAAAACCTTTAGACTTGAACCCGCGACCTCTGGCTCACCGTGCCAGCGCTCTCCCAACTGAGCTAATGGGCAAGTGCAAGCATCGATGAAAGTGGGTTGCTCGGGGCTGCAAGTGAAGTAAATCGCTTCGGTCAGATGTCGCTGCCTGTACGTAAAACAGAGAAGTTTGTAAAGAGGCTCGAAATTTCATCGATGCTTGCACTTGTCCATTAGCTCAGTTGGGAGAGCGCTGGCACGGTGAGCCAGAGGTCGCGGGTTCAAGTCCCGGCATGGGTGGAATTTTTAGCCTCTAAATAAGTTTTTGAAATTTTTTTTTTTACTTGATTTTTATTGTTTTTTTTTTCTTTACCCAACTTGAATTTTCTTTGAGCGTTTTGATTATTTTATGTGGTCTTAGGCATTGTAGTGTAGTGGCACTTTTTGATAGATACTTACTTAAAATCGTATGCGTTAAAGAGAATGGATTCTCTCCTGCCTACACAACGATTCACCGGAGGCTTACATACATAAACTCTGATATTTTGATAAATATAAATCTGAGAAAAAACCAAAGTTGTTTAAGAAGACAAAATACCTATAACTTTAACCTATAACGTACGGAGGCGAGTATATTTTTGTAAAGAATGAGTCAATATATGTGCACAAAATAATCTACAAAAACCCTACACAACAGACTTTGTCAACAAGAATACACTACATATACTTAATATATAAAATACTAATTAATAAAGAATATCTCAACACATGCGGTGGTAGCCTAGTGGGTAGAACATTGGACTCGGAAACGGGAGACCCAGGTTCGATTCCCAGTACGAGCATGTACCTATGACTTTGTTTTATAACTTATATACATTTGTGAAATTATAGTAGCAATACCACTCGCTTACGGTGAAGGAAAACATCGTGAGAAAACCTGGGTGTCTGAGCTATTCACATACCTCAGCGCTTGAAATCGCCAATCCGCGGTGGGCACGCGTGGTGATTAAGCCCATACACTCTCCCTGAGAGAAGGCCTGTGCCCTACAGTGGGACGTATATAGGCTGCTTATGTTATGTTATGTAAATAATGCTCTTCCAACCGCCTCTTAAATATACCGATGTAGTGAGACTAGAGCTTCTGTGACAATTTTTGTTCCACAGTCTAACCGACTGGACTGTGAAGGATTCAGCGTAAGCCCTAATACTGTGAACAGGTATTTCGAGAAGGTGGGAATTTAATCGATATTACTGGTCTGTCCCCAGAGTATATTCCAATAACACAGGACTGCAGTCAAAATATCTCACCCGGCCATGGTCCTGCTTTAATTCTACATCTTTTGTCTAGAAGCGAACTTTATATGGGTGTGTCACAGAAACATAAGGTAAACACGATGGTACACAAACAAAATACACGAACGTCAACAGAAAAAAAATAAAAGCAAAACAATCCTTATTTCCCAATTAGGTATACTACTGTTAGCCTTCAACGCCAACTTTCAAGCCTAATAATGTCGTCAAAAGAAGAGAAAAATTTGTTTAAATGACACGAAACCGAAAAACATCGCCACCTGCGGTGCCAAGGAGGACAATTTTAAAAAGTTTTGCGATACGGGGATCCGAAATGTAATTAGTGCTTACATTTGGTTGTTATGTTAAAACCGACCAAAAAACGCCCTAAATGTGTAAGCTCACCTAAGAACAAAAGGTCTATAAAACAGCATGGCGAATGGCGATGTTCCTAGGCACTGTGCCTGCTATTGCTCGACAAGGCTTAGCGGGCTCCGCGCTAAGTCTGTCGCAAGGCGCAGCTTGCCACCCGACCGCAAGAGTCGATAAATCCAAGACAATCTCGCACTGGGGCCGGACGTAACAGCTGTTGTACTGCAATGTACTACGACCACTGTACTAAAGAGCTGATCATTCCTGGTAAGAGCTATGCCAGCTCCTATATTACGTGAGTAAGTAATTAGTAAGTAATAATAATAATATTTAATATTTTACGAGTAAGTTGCAACTCCTGTTAATGTTCTCTTCAAAACTTAGGTTAGCTGGTAGATAATGCTAAGTAGCATTGTGCAAAACTACTTATTGAAATGCAATAAAGGATTTAATAATAATAATAATTACTCGCACCAAATCCTGAACGATTCCAATCGTGTAAAGAACTGTCAAATTCCATACTAATTTCTATTGCAAACCTCAGTATTCCGACAGGATTTAGTTCGCATAATTAGGCCCCCAGGTCGCGCCCCCTAATGTTCCGGATATGGTTACCTTGGGCGACTACAACTGACCAGAACGGCAGCCGACAAGTATTAACCCGCCATTGGTGACGTCAATTAGACTGTCAAATGTCGTGAAATGTGCAGGAAAACACGAAATGCCTCCTCTTTCGCGGCGTGGTGGTCGGCGACTGGTCGCCGAGCGTGGCAAGGTTCCGTACAAACTTATTCGCTAGCAAGTGGATCAACTGGTGTCGGCGACCCAGCGATCGCGACACCATGTGAAACTTAATGTGAGATTGAGTCACCAGACTTATTCTCTAGTTGCCGGACACTTTTTGGTGTTCAGCAAGGTGTTGCCGGACACTTTTGGTATCCAGCCTGGTCCTGGTGATCAGCCTTCCTATTATGTCACTGTTCACTGTGTTTGGTTATCCATGTACAATGAGTAAGCCGGTGTGTTTCACAGCTACCTACCAGTGGCTTAAAAAAAGTAAAAAAGCCTGCCAAGTGCGAGTTGGACTTGCGCACGAAGGGTTACGTACCATTATCTATACCACATTTGAATGTTTCAAGCGTTTACCTGTGCCCCCCCCCTTAAATAATTATTTTATTCTGTTTTTCGTATTTGTTGTTATAGTGGCAACAGCAATACATCATCTGTGAAAATTTCAACTGTTTAACTATTACGGTTGTTATGTGTTTGCGGAACTCCAGTTCAATCTTTTAAATTTTTCTGAACGCAGCCTTAGTTTGTAAAATTGTAGGTAGTAAAGAAAATACGGAAGAGTGAAAAAAAGTGAGCGGACAGCTGTTTTCTGCAACGGAATATTGAAATAAGAAGTCTTTTGGAAATTAAACATTGAAATATTTCTTCATCCATGTTTAGAAACGCAGTCTAGCGTAACATTGTGTATTCCTACATTGTGTTGAGTGAGTTTCTTTAAACTGGAAGTCCAAAAGGGGTAAGCTGATAACAAATAAATCTTGTTGTAAGGGCCCATATTTCAATGTTCACATGCTCAACTAAACGCGATGTATTTCATTGTTATAGCCTACGGACACGCCCTTCTTTGGAACGCGTACTCATGCAGAGCGATGATCCGTATGTAGAAAAATAATATTCTTGCAACGACTGAGCAAACCGTTGGGGCTTGAGGGTAGGCAGGAACCCTGCTTCGGCTAAAGTCCTCCTGGCGCCCTATTAATTATAATTAGCAGTTAGGTTATAGGTTAGTGCGTAGATTTAAGTTTGTGTGTTTTGGACACTCGTGTGCGAACTGTAAGTTAAGGTCAGTGTAACGGACTCATACAATTGTGTTCATTTAGTTATACTTCATACTTCTAATCTAAATGTCTTGTTGTATCGAGGTTTGTGTTATATGCAATCGTTAGGTTATGTTAACAGCGTATAAGTTAAGGTGTCACCTTTTGGGGAAGGGTCAATATTAGTAATTTAGTGCTGCCTTAAAGAGAATCGGTGTCATATAATAAAAATTAATTGCTTGTTGTCATTTCGTGTTATTTAATACCCAAAGAACACATAATAATGGCGCCCAACGTTAAAAAATATTGAGTGTCTTTGGGTTTTCGTTTGATTTTTGTAAATAGTCATTATATGGAAATAAAAATAAAAAGTCAGCGTCATAAAGATTGTTATCTGCTGCATAAAAATGGACGTAAACTCACTCTTAAAGGATGAACTGGAGTTTGAGCTAAACACAAGAGGGGTTTATATGAGAAGTACGGTAGCAGTTCTAAGAAAAGTACTTAGGGAGTTAATTCACTCGGAACAATCGGGCACTAACACGTATTCTATTAAGGCGCCCCGGGCAAGTTTTGAGAAACCGGACGTGGAACTAAGTGTTTGCGAAGAGAAACTAGAAAATTTATCGTGTTACATAAAAGAGCTTTCTAGTAAACCGGACAAGACTATCTTTAGACGTCTCTTCTCCAGACTGTGTCATTTACAAAGTAGAGTGACCTTCATTGTACCAGTCATAGATGCAGACATACAACGTAAGAAATGTCTCCTTGAGAAAATTTCAAAGCTATTTGAACTACTCGAAAACAAGGATGATATAGAGGAAGGGGAAGAATTAACTAAGGAAGACAAAACCATTCTTGAGGAAACTCTAGGTGACCTAGGCAGAGAAATTATAGAGAAACTTGAAGCAAAACAAGAATGTAGTTATTTGGAGGCTAACACATCGAAGAATGTGGAAAATAAAAACATAGGTCTTAATCTAAAGCAATCTCAAGAGAATGTAATCGAAGGCAGCCAGGGTGCTCAACGTCGTATAGACTTCTCAAAGATAGGACGAACGTCAACAATAGACGTAGACTTAGTCGATTGTCGTCGATCACGAAAATTGGTACCCATCAGTCAGTGGGGGGTAAAGTTTTCGGGGGATGATTCTATGAGTATTAATGCATTCTTGGAAAGGATCGATGAATTAAAAGATGCCAGAAATGCAACCGATGAGGATTTGTGGAGATATGCCATTGATTTATTTCAAAATGACGCACTAATTTGGTTTAGAGCTAATAGAGCGTATGTAACTAATTGGGGAGAGTTAGTTATTATGCTACGGAGAACATTCCAAAAGCCCTTCTACCAGGAAGAGCTACTAGAGGAAATTAGATGCCGAAACCAGGGTATCGATGAATCAGTGATGATTTTCATATCAGTTATGCAAAATATGTTCAATAGATTGCAAACGCAAGTGTCAGAGAGTTTCAAGCTCAACATAATATTAAAAAACCTCCAGCCATACTACCAAAGAGCCATTTGTCGAGACGAATTCACCTCTATCATGGACTTAGTAAATGTCCTGCGTATTGTGGAGAGGACGAAAATTAATTGCGACCGTTTTGAAACCCCCTCTTCTAGTAGAAAGAGCTTAGAACCCGATCTAGCATATAAAGGGCATGGAATAAACACTATTAGTAGCGAAACCGTACAAACGGAAGAAGTAAGTGAAATTGGGAAAAATACAAACTCCGATAAGGTAAGAAGATGTTGGAACTGCCGTGAGTATGGCCATGCTTTTAGGAATTGCTCTTTGCCTAAGCAAAGACTCTTCTGTTACAAGTGTGGAAAATTTGGAATCTCATCCAAAGAATGCTCCTGTCAGGTAAACGACATCGGGGAGAGCAAAAAGCCCGCCAAGTAGTGCTTTCCCCTAATGAAAAGAAAGAATGGCAAGCTTGGCTTCAAGTGATTAGAAATCATTTTCAGACTGGTGAAATAACTCCGGTTGTTGTTAATTGTGACCACGACAACAGGTCTTACGTTGTGATTAACATTTTTGAAACTGAGTGTATTGGTTTATTGGATAGTGGTGCTTGTCGAACAGTAATAAATTTAGAATTTGGAAACTTTCTTAGGACATTAGGTATAAAGTCACAAAGAACCTCAACAATAAACATCAGTACAGCTGACGGAACAATACACAACATAACGGAAATTTTTGATGTACCAGTGAAGTTCGATAATCAATTTCAGGTGATACCGATGCTAACCGTCCCAAATTTGTCACAGAAGTTAATCTTGGGAAAAGATTTCTTTGATCAGTTTGAAATAAAAATCCAGTTTAAAAACGACATGCTCTTGAATTCCAACCAAGTAAATTGCTTAAATTCACTCAAACAGTCCGCAATAGTGTCCAGAAGTGACCTAAGCCTAGAGCAACAGTCGCAGCTCTCAAGGCTCATTGAAGAAATGAAGCAGGCTATTGGCGTGGGCTTGGGTAGGACTCACATTCTGGATCATACAATTGACACTGGTGATAACAAACCATGTTTTCAGAGGCCGTATAACTTCTCACCAGTGATAAAAAAGCAACTTGAAATGGAATTAGATGACATGTTGTCAAAGGATGTGGTTGAGCCGTCATACAGCGCTTGGTGCTCACCAGTCGTTCTGGTCAAGAAGCCATCTGGGGATAATAGGTTATGCCTGGATAGTAGACAGCTAAACAAGGTTACGAAAAGGGACTCTTATCCCTTACCCAGGGTATCGTCCACTATAGATAACCTAAGTAACGCAAAATTCTTAAGTACTTTGGATCTCAAATCGGCTTTCTGGCAGATTCCCTTGGAAGAAAAAAGCAAAGAGAAAACCGCATTTGCAATATCAGGCAGAGGGCTGTTTCACTTTAAGGTGATGCCTTTTGGCCTAGTCAATGCATCTCAGTCGCAGCAAAGACTGATGGACATACTATTTAACTCAAAGGATGACAAGGTATGGGCATACTTGGATGACATTGTGATTTGCTCATCAAATTTTGATGAGCATCTAGATATGTTAAAGTGGGTCATGGATATTTTAAAAAAAAGCAAACCTAACAATCAATGTTGATAAATGTAAGTTTGCTAGGGCTAGTCTGCGTTACTTAGGCTACATTATAGACAAAGATGGCTTAAGAATGGACCCTGACAAAGTTGAGGCAATCATAAACTTTCCAAGACCGAAAAACTATACCGAACTCAAAAGATTTATTGGATTAGCAAGTTGGTACAGGAGGTTTGTGCCAAACTTTGCCATAGTAGCAACGCCTCTACACGACTTAACTAAAGGCAAAATAAAAAAACCACTAGCGTGGACAAAAGAAGCTGATGAGGCTTTTGTAACACTAAAAACGTTACTTACGACAACTCCAGTGATGACATGCCCGGACTATTCCAAGCCATTTATTATACAGTGCGATGCTTCTAATAAAGGAACAGGGGCAGTCTTGTGTCAAAAAATTGACGGAAGTGAACGTGCAGTTGCGTATTTAAGTAGAAAACTTAACGACAGGGAACAGAAATATTCTACCTCGGAACGTGAATTATTAAGTGTCATACATGCCGTGGAAAAATTTCGCCCATACATCGATGGCACCCATTTCACTGTAATCTCTGATCACAGTGCGTTAAAGTCACTGGATAAAGTAAAGGATCCTCATGGTAGATTGGGTAGGTGGGCGATGAAATTACAGCAGTTCGACTACACCATCATTCACAGACCGGGTAAACTGAACGTCGTGGCAGACGCGCTCTCGCGTAAGGCGGAAGTTTCGGACGAAATTTGTTCGGTAGATGTTATCTTGGATAATAAAGATGAGGAGTATAAAAAGAAAGTCACTGAAATAATTAATGGGAAAAACAAGGATAAATCTTGGACCGTTAATAAAGGTGTTCTGTACAAGAAGATTAAACTTAAACAGTTTCCGTGTCCAAATGATACATTAAAACTATACATACCAGAGCAATTAAGGAACTCTATTCTCAAAGAGTGTCATGATAATGTGACAGCAGGTCACTTTGGAATCAGAAAAACTTATTTTAGACTTAAGCACAAATATTACTGGCCGAACATGTTACGTGACACAAAAGAATATGTTAATAAATGCGAAACGTGTGCTAAAGTAAAGATACCACAGCTGAGATCTTTGGGAGAAATAGGCCAACATAGGAAGGTAACAAGACCTTGGCAAATTATTTCCTTAGATTTAATGGGACCTTTTCCCAAGAGTAAGAAATGTCACACTATGTTACTCGTTATAACATGTTGGTTTAGCAAATTTGCCTTACTCTTTCCTCTCAGAACAGGAAAAACCGATAAAATATGTGAAATCCTGGAGAATCAAATTCTCCTTTTCGGTCATTTCGACGCTGTTATCTGTGATAATGGTAAACAGTTCGTCTCAGAGCAATTCAAAAAGCTGTCTCATAAATATAACTACAATATTTGGTATACACCTAACTACCATCCACAAGGCAATCCCACCGAAAGAGTTAATAGGGTAATTGGTACCACTATGGCAGCATACATTAAATCCACTAAACACAATGAATGGGATGTAAACTTGCAACAAGTAGCGCATGCAATACGGACTGCAATTCATGAAGCTACGGGATATACCCCTTCATATTTATTCTTTGGTCGTGAAACTTCCTTGACAGCAATACACCTTTCGGAAATTACAAACAGCACGGAGCCGTTAAAACATGAACCGAAGGATTTCATGGAACAGATGAAAATTAGGGAAGATATATATAAAAAGGTAACCGCCAATATGGAAAGGGCTTATGAAAGGAGTGCAGTTTATTATAATTCTAGCCGCAGGCCATCGCAGTTCAAGCTAGGGGACATAGTATGGAAAAGAACGAAATTTTTATCAAAAGCAAATAAAAAATTCATGGCTAAATTAGCTCCGAAATACGAAAAAGCTGTTATATCTAAAATATTGTCTAACAATACTTTTCGCTTAGAGAATTTATCGGGTAAATACTTAGGTACGTGGCATGCGAAAGACCTAAAGCCGAGTCGCTAAAAAAAATAAAAAAATATATATATATATATATAATAGTTATATTTTTTTTTTCATTTTAGGAAAGGGGAATTTGTTATGTGTTTGCGGAACTCCAGTTCAATCTTTTAAATTTTTCTGAACGCAGCCTTAGTTTGTAAAATTGTAGGTAGTAAAGAAAATACGGAAGAGTGAAAAAAAGTGAGCGGACAGCTGTTTTCTGCAACGGAATATTGAAATAAGAAGTCTTTTGGAAATTAAACATTGAAATATTTCTTCATCCATGTTTAGAAACGCAGTCTAGCGTAACATTGTGTATTCCTACATTGTGTTGAGTGAGTTTCTTTAAACTGGAAGTCCAAAAGGGGTAAGCTGATAACAAATAAATCTTGTTGTAAGGGCCCATATTTCAATGTTCACATGCTCAACTAAACGCGATGTATTTCATTGTTATAGCCTACGGACACGCCCTTCTTTGGAACGCGTACTCATGCAGAGCGATGATCCGTATGTAGAAAAATAATATTCTTGCAACGACTGAGCAAACCGTTGGGGCTTGTGGGTAGGCAGGAACCCTGCTTCGGCTAAAGTCCTCCTGGCGCCCTATTAATTATAATTAGCAGTTAGGTTATAGGTTAGTGCGTAGATTTAAGTTTGTGTGTTTTGGACACTCGTGTGCGAACTGTAAGTTAAGGTCAGTGTAACGGACTCATACAATTGTGTTCATTTAGTTATACTTCATACTTCTAATCTAAATGTCTTGTTGTATCGAGGTTTGTGTTATATGCAATCGTTAGGTTATGTTAACAGCGTATAAGTTAAGGTGTCACCTTTTGGGGAAGGGTCAATATTAGTAATTTAGTGCTGCCTTAAAGAGAATCGGTGTCATATAATAAAAATTAATTGCTTGTTGTCATTTCGTGTTATTTAATACCCAAAGAACACATAATACGGTTCATGAGATACAGCCTGGTGACAGACGGACGGACGGACGGACCGTACCCTCTGGCTACGGAACCCTAAAAATAGACGTCACTCAACTCAAAGGAGACTATAATAGAGGCGCTGTTGTGTAATTCTATACGAGCTCATATAAATTTGTATGTTCCGTCTATAGTCGCGCGACCGATCGCCTCGGTATGGCTTACTAAGGGTTGGTAAGTAACACAGGTTCTGACTTCCGGCATTTTGACAGCAAGATGCCGGAAGTCAGAAGAGGAGCCAGTAAACTAGCTGGGAAAATTATTTTTATCAATTTGCAACAAAGAAAGTGAAAGTACTTTTTGTAAAAACCTATTAGAGGCTAAAAATTCCATCCATGCTGGGACTTGGCCTCTGGCTAACCGTGCCAGCGCTCTCGCAACTGAGCTAATGGGCAAGTGCAGGCATCAGTGAAATTTCGAGCCTCTTTACAAACTTATCTGTATTACGTACAGGCAGCGCCATCTGGCCGAAGCAATTTACATCACTTGCAACCCCGAGTAACCCACTTTGCAGTTAGGTTTTTACATCGCAATGATATCGCTGTACCTACATGATTATATTCTTTTTGTTGGGTTCAAGTCCCGGCATGGGTGGAATTTTTAGCCCCAAAAAGGTTTTTGAAATTGTCCTCAGCACAGGTTAGTGCAACAAAAAAAAAATTGTACTTTTTGTGTTACCCCCAGTTTATCATAAACTAAAGAACTTTTAATCAACTGTTAACAGCTGTTGTCAGTTGGGCAAAGTGCATAGAAAAAAATATAACCGACAGCTGTTAATAGTGGATTAACAGATCGATATTTTACCAGAAACCAGGGGTTAGAGGCTTTTAAAAAACCGAACTAGTAATTTATATTTACATAGCAATGTTGATGAGCAGAACCGGATTTCAGATAGATATAGCGATTTTGCTAGAACCTGTATTTCTATCGGAGTTAAATAGCTGTTGATTTTCCAACATAGAGATGGCGGAAGATTTATGGTTACACTGAAATAGTTTTAGCATTTCTATGACAAGAAATATAGCAGCTAAGCCACGCTCCAACTATTTTGGTTTCTGATGCAATTTTGAACGGAAGTGAAATGTTATTTCATCATCATGTCATTCTATGGCAAATCCTGGTCTCTGGCTACGTTTCCAAAATATGTATGAATGTTTTAATACTTATATAGCATTTAAAGACGTATAATTTAGTAAACTGCTTACTCCGCAAAGTTAAAAATAATTTCCACACAACACAATCACTTGTCCTGGTCGCAAATTAAGATACCCTGTGCCCTACTAAGATACCCTTCTACCAATGCCCTCAGACTAAGTGTATTTCCATGTTTGTGATATCCTTATCTGGTTACCGCTAACCAGACAAGGATATCACAAACATGGAAATACACCCAGTCTGAGGGTACAAATGTACGGCGGCTCTCAATGGGATGAACCCTCGACCTCCGGCATAGTAATCAGACGTGATACCGCTAGCTAGACCAATGAGCCAGTCACGGCAACGAGGCATTTATTACAGCTTCTGCATTTCTGGAAAAAATATTTGTTTTAATTAAATTATGTATTTGTGTGACCTCAGAGTAGGTGAAAATTGTGAGTCACCCCATCACCTTACAATATGCTTATATTGCATCATTTCTATATTCCACTATTTTCCTTCCTCGCTATAACTTCTTCTTCTTCTGGATCGGTCCCTCAATTCTGAGGATCGTGACCATATACAATGGTTATCCACTCATCATGGTCATATGCTTGGTGGATGGATCCACCTGCTGCCCTCTTTAAGGCATCGGACCAGCGCATTGGTGTTCTGCCTCTCGCCCGTCTGCCTTCGATCAGGCCCTAAATTTTTTCAGTTTTTTCAGAGTATAACGTGGTGACCGCATAATGTGCCCAAAAAAGCTGAGGGCCCTCTGGTTACAGACGATTGACAGTCGCTTCGTTATTTTGAGCTCGTTTAGAATGGTGATATTGGATCTGAAGGCGGTCCATGGGATTCTGAGCATTTTCCTCCAACACCACATCTCGAAAGCATCAATTCTGTCACAGTTCTAGAGAAAACCACCGCTCGAACCAGGCGCACCTTTTTTTTTTGCTGACGTATATAACGGTTCTTCCAGATCTTGGCAAGATTCGTCATTGCGCTTTTGGCCATACCAGCTCTCCGGCATATCTCCTCTGTGTAACTGATATCAGAAGTTAACAGGGAACCGGGATACACAAATTGGTTGACTTTTTCGTAGCCTTTAAGAGCATCTGTTTGCGGAAGGCGTTGTCCTTTGTCTACTAACAACAACTCGCTATAACGTAAATATTTAATATGTACCGCTCCATACTTCCAACATTATTGAATGAGCGCAGAAATCGTTTCCGTGTTAACATTTCTCGCGAACAAACTTGTGTGGAATTACAAAGCTTCGTACGCAGCTGCAAACTTCGCCCCAACAAATACTGGAGTCTTGTACAATTGGTGTACTGCCGTGTACTATCTCCAGGATATAGAATACTGTTTATACCTACCAAACGTAACAAAAGGCAAAAGAATGTCGATCGACATAAAAAATGACACTTTTTTATTATGTAGTCTTCTTTGTATACCATCCAATTCAGCTGAGGTCCTTTTGTCCTGGGCCAACTCCGACCAGTTCAGCATGCATCGATCGAGATCATCTTGCCACCTCGTTCTTAACTAACCCTGTCTGAGACGTTCATCTTGCAGCACCTACTGAGTTCCCAGTCACGCCTGCAGCACTCTGGATACCTATATCAGCTACAGAGCTGACGCTATATACCTACAGATATAGCGTAGTGTAGTATTTCGGACTAGAATCAGATCATTCTATCCTAGGTCACCGTATCGACCTCCGACATTGTATCGGGTCGTCTTGCCACCCTGTTTTTGACTTATGATAACATTGCCAGTTATAATTTCCTGTTTAACTTAACAACTTTCAAAAATGTACATACAAGACACGCCCACAGTATTCGGATAACCTGGTTTCCCAAGCTTTACTTCGACCTCGCAGTCTGGATACGTATATTCGCTGTAGAAATCATTAAGCGTAGCGTAGTATTTCAGATACGGTCCGTTCTCCGGATCCAAGAACGATTTAACAGTTTGTTTCATTTTCTAAACGGCATTTGCATCGGGTCTAAATTTTTGATGACAATTTTGTTACATTTCTTGTTGTAGTTTTGACGAACCATGACAAATCATGATAATCAGTGATTCATCATCATCAGCCATCCATTTAACGCCCACTGCAGGACATAGACCTCCTTCGTGGTTTTCATAACCATGAGCGGTTTTGCCATAATCGCCACGCTTGGCAGGCGGGTTGGCGATCGCAGTATGCGGTTGGAATCTCAGAAAGACGCTGCTGCCCGTCTCCTGGTAATTGATTTCCTTGGTCGCCTTCTACGACATCCGCGGCAGGAAATGGAGTGGCGCTATTCTTAATCCGGCACCACACGGAACCAGTGATTGAGTAATGGAAATGAGATCCATTTTAGAGTAATATTGTTTATTTCGTCGGGTGTAAATAAACCTTAGTTTCAAAGTTTTCAAATCGCATTAGCGTCGCTTGCGAGTTCAGTGAATTCGTAATGGTTTGAAACTTGATAAATATACATAATCATAGAGGCACATATCAGCAAATTCAAGACCGTGAGTGCTTTTGATGTAGGTATGTAGCGACATTAAAAAAAATATATATAAATTAGATTTTATGAATTTGTGTATTTCAGCAGCTCTATTAAGCAATGTATTTGATTTATGTAGTGTAAAAAATGCTTAAGATATGCATCAAAATTTTAAGGAAGAGTAGCAAAATAATATGCTTGATGTAACAGGTAATAAAAAAAAGATAATTTTATTGTCTCGTGTTTGTGTGTTCGATCGAGCACTCAAATCATTTCTGTAGCTGATATTAAAGAATAACAATCGCCTAAATTCAAAAGTTTTCACGACGAGTATTTATTTAAATGTGTGACTTACTATTATTTAAGTCGGAACAAATCAAAACATATTGCCGATAGGACTTGTTTCTTTTCACCACATCATTCAAGAAGCAAAATCTCTAGAAAAACGAATTTTGAAATAAAATGGACTTCTTTTTCTTTACCTCACGGCTACAAATTTATAGGCGGAAAAGAACCTTGGCAGTATTTGATTTTTTATTCTATGTCACGACTTACGATTTCTGTAAAAAGTTACCCGTGGTTGGAGTCTGAGTTTTACCCTGCCTTATATTATATTGTAAATTACATTATTTACCAAAAGACAAACATATTGTTGGAATATCAGGAAGCCGCTGCTGCCCGTCTCTTGGTAATTGCATTGCCGCACACTGCAATCGCCAACCCACCTGCCAAGCGTGGCGATTATCGCAAACCCCCTTATGGTTATGAAAACCCCGAAAGAGACCTATGTCCTGCAGTGGGCGTAAAATGGCTGATGATGAAATATACTGTTACTAAGTGCGATAAGAGTCGTGCAGCTACAAAGAGCTATGTTAGGCCATGTACAATGTAAGATTTTTAACTATATATCCTGCCAAAAAAATATTGTAAGCATTCTAGAGCAGCTTATATAAGTCCCACTGTAGGGCACAGGCCTTCTCTCACGGAGAGAGTAAGCATGCCTGTCGAAAATAATGCACTTGATTTTAACCACTATCCAACAACCTTTAAAAAAGCGAATGAATATAATCCAATGTCTAATGCCACACAGGTATTATTATTATTATACTTTGTTGCACAGTAAACATTAAACTGGACATTACATAAGAAATAACATGTACAACGGCGACCTTATTACTATATATTTCAGTTCTTTATATCTTATCTAATTTTCTTCTTGTGGTACTTCGGTCTTAACACAAAAATATGATATGTCTTGCTTCGGCCAGATGTCGCTGCCTGTACGTATTACAGAGAAGTTTGTAAAGAGGCTCGAAATTTCGCCGATGCCTGTACTTGCCCATTAGCTCAGTTGCGCTGGCACGGTTGGCCAGAGGTCGCGGGTTCAAGTCCCTCCATGGGTGGAATTTCTAGCCTCTAAATAGGTTTTTACAAAGATTGTATCTCAACGTATCGAAACAATATCCACAAGGTTCGGACTTGCTACTGGTATGCTAGACAAAGTTAACGTGCGAAATACGCAAATATTCCGAATCCCCTCAACTTGTTAAAAGTTTAATGAATGAACGAAAACTCCTCTGAAACAAACTGTTTTTCTCCGACGTGCACGAAAATTGAAACAACTTTCTAGGTAGTGTTTTGATAAAACACCGCCTTCGTCAGCGTTGCGAGATGGATCGTGGAAGCTAGGTTTTTCAAATTTCGAACTTAAGAAATTACGCTCGTACTTAAAACGAAGAAAAAACTCGCTGCCAGTAACTTTTGTAAAACCGCCTCTTTACAGGAATGGATGCTCTGGCCATAGACAATTTGTAACTTTTGGCTACGAATATAGCTTTTAGATTAATCAAGCATAAAAATATCTGACACAAAGATAAAAAAAGTGGCCAATACGTTAGTTGAATCAGAATTTGATTGGGATGAAATGCATTTATGCCACAGTGGACGTACAAAAACTCGCAGAACAGATTTAAAAAAAAAACCAAAAAATAACTTTTTGAAGGTATAGGTTCTCAAAAAATGAGAAAAACTGAAACAATTCATTCGTCATCTTGATTTATTACTTTGGACGAAACAATTGTGGATGTATTATTATTATTTTTTTTTTACTTATAATTATTAATTTATGTTTTTAAAAATTGTAATAAAGTATGTTACTCATTACTAAATCTCTTCATAATTTAGTGACAATCTAGATAAAATTTATTTTCGAAATATGAAAAAATACACGGAAAGTGCACGCGCAAAATGGTTATGACGTTTGAGGCGTGTTTATTGAAATAATAAATAAATTAAACTTCATGGATGAATTTAAATAGCGGCGACGTATGTAAAAACATGTAAGAAATATAATGTTAGATTAAGATCACAAAGCACATGCAACTGTTGACGTCATAATTTGCGCCCAATTTTTGTGGAGCGTTTATACCACGTGATCAGAATTACTTTGCGACAGACCAAAATACATTTGGAAAATTATTAGTTATAGAGAAAATTCTTTGTCTGGATTAAATTTTTTTCAACAAGGACAAAAGCAAAAACAAAAAAAGTGAACTAGCGTATTTTCTCTGTCAAAAAATTGTATTAACTAAAAAAGAAATAACCTCCACACAACACAATCACTTGTCCCAGTCCCAAACTAAAAAAAACGTTAGAATGCGTTAGCGAGAGGGCTGACCGATGTTAAAGCAGCCTTATCGAAACATTGTTCATATAAGTATGGTTTGATAAGAAACAGTTTCATATCTGAAATAAAATAAGTAAATTAGTATATGTCCTAGCTTATAATATCATAACATAAGCAGCCTATGTACGCCCTACTATATTGCAAAGGCCTTCTCTCAGGAGAGAGTATGGGCTTAATCACCACGCGCGCCCACCGCGGATTGGCGATTTCAAGCGCTGAGGTATGTGAATAGCTCAGACACTCAGGTTTCCTCACGATGTTTTCCTTCACCCTTAGCGAGTGGTATTGCTATTATAACAATATCATACATAATTATAATCTTGTAAAGTGATCCAGGGTGTAGCTACTATTTTTCCGCACAACCAACCCAAGCCCACTTTTCAGCAAACTGTCCAAGTTCCGGAGACGTACTGAAACATATTTATTTTCCTGCCGTCGTTATCTCCAGGGCATTAGCGCACAGGCTTGTCGCTCAAATAAGTGCGGATTACCGATAGAGCGGCCATTTGTCTTCGAGGCCGTAGGCCGGCTCGGTATCCAGGTTGGCCTACACTCTGGACTTTCTGATAGTTAGAATATTCTATCGTGAAACTGAGACTTGACTCCGGATTCGTTTGTTTAAATTTTTGTCGCAAGAGTCCGACCAGCGCCTTGATATTGTATCTTTTATCGTATACATATGTGTGCAATAACCAAATATCTACTCGATTCTGTCGTACAATTATGTGTCAAAATATCAGTGTCATGTCACAGATATCCACTAAAATGAGATATCCACTATGCGCGATACATGTAACGCATCATACCTATCTATACGGCAGGGCTAAGGTAACATTTCGCTTTTACGTTAAAAGATACTTAATAAAGGCGCAGGTAAATGAAATTTAATTTATTTAAAAGATGAAGCAAAATTACAAATTTTCGTTAATTAGCCAAACATAAATTTACCAAGTTTTATGTAAAGTCAACTTATCAAACTTCTTCCCGCCAGCCACGAAATTACACAACTTTATTTCATTAATCTGAGGTCTTCCATAAGTAATGGCCATTTCCTTTCTTATTTGGTCGTTTTTAGTAATTTAAGCTCGTGTTTAATTAATATGGTGCTGTTAAGTTTTTTAAGCAGGTCCTAAAATCTTCAGAAGTTAAATCACTGACCTCCTTAGAGGTCACCTGCTATTATTACTCATTAATATGTACCAAATTAATTAAAAAATCTAATGACACCATCTACATTTTTATGATTCTAAAAAACGACCCGTTAAAAGGAAGCTGACAAAGATGTTTTATTTTGCCTTACGATTTTGACTGTTTTTGAAATGGCTTTCGATTATTGAACGATTTTTAAGAACGTGCATTTCTTAATTTTTTTGTAACATTTCTTATCACCACTCCAGAGAATGGTAAAGACAGATGAAGTAAGAGAGAGATACAGAAGTATATAATGACAGAGAGCGAGATGGGGAGATAAAGTCCGACTGGAATTGGTAATTACAGGAATTGGTAACAGTGCGCCATGGAGGAGCGAGGCAAGTAGATGTACTGCCCGAGAGAGACAACTTTAGTCACGAGAGGAGATAACAAGACTAAAATGCAAATAAAATTATGTTCTAACTGTAATAATATTTTACATGGTAAAAGGATCTCAAATAGTATTCAGTTCATAATTTAACTTTCAATGTTTTATTATGTTTAAATATTGTAGTTTTAGTGCCCTTACAGGGTCATGTTATTCTTTACATTACAAAAACGAACTGAAATGACACATGACAATGCAATAGATAAATTAATACGAACAAACGAATTCAAAGAACTTCGCGATGACGCGACTTCCTTACTTTTCAGAGAAGGCCCCAAGTCGCCTCCGACCTGATAAAAGTCTTTACGACGTCCCCCGATGACCCCATAAATCGGTATCTATTGTTCTCTTCCCTAAGCAGTCCGTACTGCATCCTTACTCTCGACGCTGAATTGGCGAACTTGCGTTAGAATTGAAAGCTTTTATTTAAAAAAAATATGCTAATACACGCTTTTTATTTAGTTTTCGGTGCGATCAAAATTTTGCAATAAGTATAGTGTAGTTTCTTATGGCGAAAGGTTTGCTAGATATTATATTTAAATGTAGTGCAATTAGAAACACAATAAAGTCGAGAGTAGAGGTGCTGAATGGGCTTAATTTAGAAAAGCTGTACTATGCTTTATGGTGTCATCAAATTTGGTATATAGTTAAGACGTATGCTTTGTATTTTTATATCTTTGTCTTCATTTGAGCCTGGAATGGGCCGAACGAATAATTGCCTTGTCATTTCGGTGCATAGATAATATGGACAATGTTGCAAAATGTTGCTCAGCAAAAATTAACAGCGTTGTGGATAAATGGTATACAGTGTAAGTGACATCGAATCACTTGATAATTTAATTTATATCAGTGATACATTGTCGGGGTCAAACCGAAATAAAAAATAACAAATATTGCAGTGCATGACGACAATGGCCGGTGCCGGCCAGTAATTCATTGTTCTTTCCATGGGTCGTTTTTAAACTCACGAAACCTTTAGATAGTTCTGTCAGGTTTTTCGAATAGAAATGGGTCATAGTCGACTTTGTTATGCTCCATGTGACTTTCGTGGTGTTTTTAAGGCTGAAATTACGTATGGTCGTCCGTAATTTTACCGTTATTACCTATCAAACCCTCAGACCACGTCAATCAAAAGAATAGATGTGTTATGAAAATCACTAAAAAGCTTAGATTGTGCGAGTGAGACAGCATATCAGACGTAACAGCAGCCTTAAGTATTATAATTACCAGTAAATACAACTCGAATGAGTTCGGCGTAGTATACAACTCAGAGTAAGTATAAGACTTGCAGTAAACAAACTGTTATGTACCAAACAAACTTAAACCTTTCTTTCTTGTCCTGCTATACCTTCTATGTCTATGTGTATTGTATTGAATTATATGTGTATTGTATTTTTGTAGTTACTAATAATACACTTTGTCTGCATCGATGCGATGTTCCGTAAGTCACCAGACCGAAAGAAAATCAGTGCTGTGGGCAACACACCTGCAGTAATTACTGAGCCTGAGGCCATTTTACCACCGCATGGACATAGCTCGTGTTCTCTAATTGTTGTTCTGCCATGTTTTTAATTTTTTAATTTTATTATTTCTTTCTGTTTTACGTCTTGTAAAACGTCTAAGTAGTGTTCAATAATAGTACACTGTGGGAAGAAAACTCGAGAACAGTATTAGAACTTTCTCCCGAGTGATACATAGTGCTTTATGCTATACCTACAAGGAAATAGTTATTTGTTATGCAAGGCTGCAAAGTTAATTTTTGGCGCGAGTACATTGTATTGAAACCTGAGCAAGCGAAGGATTCTAGGATATAGAATCCTGAGCGTAGCGAGGGTTTCAAAGGTACGAGACGCTAAATAACTTTGCTGCCGAGCGCAACACACAACTTTTCACCTCACTAAAGCGAGGAAAATGTTAGGTGCACGAAAAACAGTTTTAATAAGTATTAAATTCGTCGCTGCTAGCTTCGCTCATATTTTATGATTTCTTTCGATTTTATCAAAAAACAAACCAAAATAATGGAAGTAAAGTGAATGAAATAAAGAGAAGAAAATTTTAAAGTTTTTTTTAGATTAAATTTTCTTGCCGGCCAGTGCGATTCTTTAAATGAGGCTGGCGCATGACATGAAATAAGTATTTGCATTTCAATCATCAATGGACTGGCTGCAGAGAATATAAACTATTACGAAACCAATGAGGTTCTATATATTATATATGTAATTTATTTAACCTTTATTGAATAAAAATATTCGAATTTTAAAAACACTTTCCACGCTAGCGGATAAAGTGCGATTTTCCACGCAGATTTCGAATGATAAACAGAGCTTTTACGAGCTAGTGAGGTGAAATAGTTATTTGTTATGCAAGGCTGCAAAGTTAATTTTTGGCGCGAGTACCTTGTATTGAAACCTGAGCAAGCGAAGGATTCTAGGATTGAGCCACGAGCGAAGCGAGTGGTTCAAATATAGAATCCTGAACGTAGCGAGGGTTTCAAAGGTACGAGACGCTAAATAACTTTGCTGCCGAGCGCAACACATCACTAAAGCGAGGAAAATGTTAGGTGCAAGAAAAACAGTTTTAATAAATATTAAATTCGTCGCTGCTAGCTTCGCTCATATTTTATGATTTCTTTCAATTTTATCAAAAAACAAACCAAAATAATGGAAGTAAAGTGAATTCAATAAAGAGAAGAAAATTTTAAAGTTTTTTTTTAAATAAAATTTTCTTGCCGGCCAGTGCGATTCTTTAAATGAGGCTGGCGCATGACATGAAATAAGTATTTGCATTTCAATCATCAATGGACTGGCTGCAGAGAATATAAACTATTACGAAACCAATGAGGTTCTATATATATGTAATTTATTGTACGAAACCTTTATTGAATAAAAATATTCGAATTTTAAAAACACTTTCCACGCTAGCGGATAAAGTGCGATTTTCCACGCAGATTTCGAATGATAAACAGAGCTTTTACGAGCTAGTGAGGTGAAAATAAAATTATTTAGAATAATTAAAAGGGTAGCTACTGTTAAATTGTCAATTAAGAACAAAACAAAACAATTTGCCGTGTTTTTTTCGTAGTGCAGAAAAAGGTTGCCAGCCTCCTTTCATTGAAAATCGAGTACAAAAAAAACCCACCTCTTTTTTCTAATTATTTGATATAAAACCTTTTTTGAGATTTGACGTTTGTGTTTTTTAATGTACGCTGCTAAAAAATAAAAGAACGCTAGCAGGGCAGGAATAGATTTTCACACAAAATTCCTGCCCTGCTAAGGAGGAATGAAATTCAATATAACTTTTCCCGCCGCATAAGGGAGAAATGATGCACTTTGTAACCCGTTTATGAACTAGTAATGAGAAACTTTCTGAGTGGGTGTGGTATAAATGTATTTCTTCTTCTTCTACCACTCTATGTATATTAACCGCTCTATGACTTTCAAGTGCAACCGTCGCGAAATGACCGGAGATGCTCCTTAGAAGTTTTTAGTCTGTTTTTTAGTTTTATTCAAGTTCGGCACGTATTTCGAAAATTAAAACCAAACTACTCAAACTGGAAATTTGACGCTCCAGCGATTGTAGTTAGCTTACTACTTTTCGGTTTATAGCACGCATGTATAGTTAGTCGTTTAGTCTGTAGATATATGTATAAAGGGTGTATTTCTTTGTCTCCATGCAGTAACACTGGTGCCACCGATGGAAGAAAATCATATAATTTTTACACATGAGTTTTCGCAGAAAGTGTCAGATCAATCTCTCAACCGTTAACAGTGGTTTTAAGGACGCACGACCGAGAGCCTACGATTACGGACCTGGGACTGTGCATTTATGCAAAAAACGGCCATTTTTGCTGTTAACGCTATCTAGTCCTGGCTTTTTGCCTTAGGTTCACGGAGTCTTAAAAATCACTATAGACATGATTAAGAGATCGATTTGACTCTTTTTGGCTGTAAAAGATATGTTTTTTTTTCTTTTGTGGCACTAGTTACTGCATGTGGCCCTTTAAGCATAGTTTATACCCTGGGGCGTGGTGACGTAGGATTTCGCCAGGAGACCCTTATCAGTAAGTAACAGCAAATTAAAATTATTTGCGGCTTTCTGCGTCCCCTATTTTGCAATTAGAGGGACCTTAATTGTTATCCGATAGTAACGCAATCAAGTCCTGTAAGCAATTTGGGGCGTGATTAAACTGACACGTTCCGAATTTCAATCACGATTAACTGTGGAAAACCATTGCCGGGATTTTCTCTCGGCTTCAGTTAAATGACAAAAAATGGACAAGCCTGTTTGTGAATTTAATGGCGTTGGAGAAATGAGAACTCTGCATATAGCTTGTGCCCAAAAAGGTCAATAATCAAATTTAAACACTTATATATTACTCAAGGCCAAGAATCTGATATGATAACTATACAGTACATTCCACGAAAACTTCCTTTGAATACTGACTAATACTTATTAAGTGTTTTTAAAGATTTATTCCAGTTAAAAGACGAAATCAACTGTTGGGGTGTAGCAAGTATTGGACGGCTTAATAGCAATTTAACTCGTCAAGGGTATCTATTTTTTTTAGTAATATTTGTGTTCCTCCCTGTATTGGGCCATCTACAAGTGCTTGGATAAAAAAATATTAAATGAAATCTGTAGCAAAACTCCACTAATTAATAAAATTGTTCTACCAACGCTTGAAAATCTATCAGAATTGTGAATTCACCCGTACTATAAGAAGTACCTCGAGGCGACACCACAACTTTTCTAATAAAAGATCTACATTGTAAAGGTCTATCCACATTACAGAATTATAATTGACCGCCGTGTGAGCGCAAAGATATAAAATAAAGCTTAGACGGTGAAATCCGGTGACGGCCCAGCCCGTCACCGGGTCGGAGCCGGGCTATAATTAGCTCTTGTATTATAGTCTAAAGTGTTCAGGGCTTCCTCAAAAATGCGTAATTCCTGAAGCACCATAGTAAGATTAGTGTTTTACAACAACTAATTCTTTGAGATTTTTTTAAGATCTATGGTTTTCGAAATATCAGGAATGGATTTAAATAATCTTTTTAAATTCGCGCTTTGCGGACTCTCAATTTCGCAGCCTCCGATAAATAATTATAATTTTCCTAAACATAAGAATGTCTAACAGCTCTAAAACGACACAAAAAAACCATAAAATCTCATATAAAAATGTATCGAACATATTATGGAAAACCCAAAAAGAAAATGAAATTTGTGGAACCAAAGTTATTGTTAATGACATACTCTGATTGACATATTGTTAAGGATTTTTGTAAAAGGGTATTTTTATTGTTATCAGTGTACAGTCCCGGCCCGTGTAATGTGGATAGACCTTTAAGCAGTTTTCTCGACGCCTCTTCGTCGTCGACAGCCATTCGAGGAAAAACTCAGGTGATTCAGAGATCAGTGTCATCTTTCACGCTGGCTCCGGCGTGATTCAACCAAATACAATTCCGGGCTCGTAAATGTTTTACAGCGCGTCGGTGAAATAAATTTCCATACAGATTTCACGGCTCGCATACGAATGTTGCTTTAGGGAAAATTGCATTTCACTTTTTACTCGACTGTGGTGGAGCCCAAAAGGTGGGTAATGTGTAACTCGTATGTATGTTTCAATGGAACTATGACCGATTCCATGTTCTCTCATAACCCCGTCATATTTTGACAGATAAGTTCTCAATTGATTCGTTATAATTGCTCGAGTATCATAGGCTATATAAAACCAAAATAAAACCTACAAAAACACTAAAACTTTGTAAAATTCCAGAAGTGTGGTGATATTTTTCCTCCTCCAAGAATACCGTAAGAGTGATCTAGCTCGCGCTTCTGACCTCCCCAACTATTCGATGCAACCCACCATATTTTGTCGCAGTGATGCCAACCTAACGGCCGGTTTCTTTATATATAGTGACAACGACACTTTCGATTTTGAAGGTCGAATACTTTTAATATCATGACTTTGAACATAGACCGATAAAGCAATTGTGAAAAATATCAACGCAAACCAATGCCAGAATATTTAAATGTAACACTGTTTTTATTAAAATAGTTCAAAATTACGACAGAAGTTCCATACTAAGTCAATAGATGTTGCTATTCACATCTTGCCACTGTTTATTCGTGCTAAGCACTTGATGGCGCTGCTGCTGTTGCTAAAGTGAAAGTGAAGGACAAAAATAAAAACATGAAATACATATGAATATAAACCCGTACTGCTGACCATTAATTACTAAGCAGGCGAGACCAAAATTGATTATTATGATCTACTATGTTTCACACCAGCAGGGTTTTCTGTTAAGTTTTATTTCGGTATTGTTTTGGATTATTTTCATATGATCTCGCGAAGTTGCGGACATCTTCTTTGTCTATTTTGACAGTTTTTTTTGCGATCTTGCTAACCCTCCGAGAATATTGGAATTTTTTTGTAAGAAATATTAATTTTATCTCGCGTACTAAGGAGGACCGTTCAGGATAACAAACTTTATACTTGCAAACCAGAAACGCGATAATAACCTTCCCCCACCGAATTAAAAAGGCACCACCATTATACTTACAAACTCTGGAGACAGTGCCATTAACTTAACAGCGTTAAAATATTACAAATTAAATTTCGCCCTCATAATGGGCCCTTGAAAAAACAATATGGTGCCCGAAAGAGGGCTTCCCTCGGAAATATAATTACGTTGATAAAAGATAAGACACGGACTTTCTGAAGTGAAATGACCTTTAAGAAAAGCGGTGTTGTTAGCCTGCTTTATCAGAAAAATCTCTTTTCGCCTGCTATGACTCTCAGATATGGCTCTACTTCTCTCAGCTTTTGAGCTTTTGTACTAAATCTTATACATCTAAGTAATAAAGGGGTTGGACCTCTTGGCATAGTGGTGACTGTAATTCACCGGGAGTTTTGAAAAAATGCGACACAAATTAAATGTGTATTTATCGATAGAGGAACTGTAGACGAAAAAACTAGACAAGTGCGAGTCGGACTCGCCCACCGAGGGTTCGTACAAATTTGTAGGTACTTACATACTATAAATAGTTCAGGAATCGAGTCTCGCAGTTTTTTCGAGCTTTTCCCAAACTTCAAAGACTAGTTTTCCTTACGATATAATTACAAACGTATAGTTTTCAGATTCTTCCCTGTACTCGTAATATAAGACGATATTACTTGCCCAAATTTCATAGTTCTAGTTCAACGGAAAGTAACCTATGATTCCCTTGATTGTCAAAATATAAATTTTTTGCATAAACAGCCGTATTCTTTTACGTTTACATAGAAGTTTGATTTTTTCATAGCTTCTAGAGACTGTAGAGACTTAAGTATATGGTTTAAATTTAACCTCGATACCTCTACACCTCCCTGAGATAAAGGAGTCCATCCGTGTGTCTTGCGAGAAAGACGGATGGACTGATGACGGACGGACGGACGGTTCTGTTTTTCCGTTTGAGGTACGGAACCCTAAAAGAATGTCTTAAAGAGCAAGGTAATCGCGTTTTCAAAAAAATCCCAAAAAAACATGTTCATTACTATGTCAGTCTCTTATACAAAAGAGGTTCTAACACCTTAACATGCATTCAATAGCTCAGACTTCTATCACCTTTTGATTTAATTAAGAAATACTTCGACTTTATTAATTTGTTTTGTGTATTCACAAAATAAACTTATCAAAGTTCTGTTTGGATATAACTATTTCACTCCCACTGAGAAAATTTACGCCTATTACTCGTTAACTTGTGAAGCCTACTTAGCCATGATAGTTTTCGTTTTAATTTCGTTTCATACGCTACGCGTACGGGAAAACCCACTTTGAGGCGGGGTGTGGCATAAAAATATTTATTGATTTATTTTTTAATTTTTTGTAAGCTTTTATATGATTTCTATGGTATAAAAGCAATGTCACTCCAATCTAAGTTAGACGCAAGTTCCCCATTTAGTATTCCTCTCTGTCTATTGGAACAATGACCCGCGGACCCGCGGCACATCTGGGTGGGTATTAATGGTTCTAATAGATTCGAGTTTGTGTCGAAATATTTTTAAAAGTGACTTTAAAAAAACAAGCCTATTAGATCGCTATTTTTAAGGCATATTCATTTACGGGAAAACCCGTAAAACATGCTGAGTATGGTACTCATTTATTGCCACGACACACAGTATCACATCCGGCTGAATATGTAAACCCCTAGTTTTAAATATCTATATATTTCGTTGGTTGACTCTGTGTTAAAATTCTTTTGTGTGTTTTGTGTGCAACAAATAAACCGTTTCTATTCTATTCAATTTGGCTTTCAAACCACCCAAAATTCATGGTGGTTCGAATGAAAATTTAAGTGTATCGTTTAACTTCAACAAGAAGAGACGTTCGTATATGTTAATACCACGCAATCTTCAAAGCAAACGCAAATGTAAAGAGGTTATATTTACGTACAAATAACGTACTCCAGCTAACGTTTGTTCATTATAATAACCATCCCCGTCTCCCGAGAGGAAATAATACTTATTGAGTTTCCTCTCATAACAAAGTTCCTTGCATATTCTTTACCTTATTCATGCAAAGGCAACATCATTATTTCCGTCGAACCAACTGAATCTATTAAAGGGTATCATTGTGCCACTTCGAGGGTCTTGAATTCGAATTATTCATGTTTGAAGAAGCTATGTAGGTAAATGTCCATATAGTATCTATATAGTCAGTCATATATTTATAGTTATTTTTGCTTATAACTAATCTATTAATTGCCCATTACTAATTACTAACCTCTTTATATAACTGTTTTTTGTGAACAAAATTTTGAATGAAATCAGCATAAATAAAAGAAAAAATAAAAACACTAAAAAAGAAAAAAAGAAAAATTAAAATGGAAAGTAACCAACAACCCGATTGCTGAGCATTAACTACTAAGCATGCGGGATCCAAATTTAACAATGTACTTAGGTTGGTCTCGCCTGCTTAGTAGTTAATCTCGGGTTGTTGGTTATTTATATTTCGTTTTTTTCATGTGCAATAAAGTTTTATCTATCTAATTATCTATTATTATTACATTTTATGAGATTTTATTTATTTATTTTGTTTAGAAATTGCTGTTAGCAATAAAGCCGCCCATTGTACTTTTTCATTGTAACTTTCATATTTTATGTCTCGCTTCTTGTGTGCAATAAAGAATATTCTTATCTTATCTTACTTGGAAAGCTAATAGCTTACATGTAAACATGTATTACAATCAGAATATCATAAATAATCACCACAATAAGGAGCCCATAAATATCATATTGCAGGGCCTGTAGCTTAACCTTTGGTAAGCTGAAGAGTAGATCTGAAAGAAAGAAAGAAAACATTTATTTACATAGCCACAAAAGCACACACATAAGAGATAGCATAATCTTTAATGTAACTTTATATTACACTTTTTTTTTTAATTTTCTTTAAAGTTATGTATTGTTTAAAGCCTGTCAATATGTGTTTACCTTTGAATTCTTAATTTGAAGATTATGATATGAGTGTAGATAAAGTTACATTAAAGGTCAGATTTTTCACTTTATGTTACAGTTATTTTTTTTAAAGTGTTGCTGTGATCACGGAACAAAACTTAAGTTTTTTTTAATGTCAAAAGTTGACTCTATAAAAAACCTAATTTCATTTTCGTGGTACCAAAAGTGCAACTAAAAATACCTAAAATTGCACGCGCAAAACTGAGTGCAGGAGATTGAATGTCAAGATACTTTTGTCGAAATTGCGCCATTTTGTTTCAAAAATTTCATTATGAGTGTAGATATAGTAGTGTATGAGACTGCACATAACATAGCTCGTTTTTTAAAATCTCGCTCGTGTTTTAATAACCCTCATTATGTGACAGTCACATAAACTACTATTATTTCCACCCAAAACAGATACCTATAAACCAAAAGTCAACGACATAAATGCGTCACAGTTTTACCTACAAAGTATTTTACAAACCTAAGCACAATTCTCGACAAAGTATTTGACGCCCAATACAAAATAACTTTAGCCATTTTTCTCACAAAATCGGCCAACTTGTGAAGTATAAAGCAATAATATTACTCCTAATGGAAGTTACGTACGAAGTAATATTACTCCTAATGGAAGTTAAGTACGCCCTGATGAAACTTTTGATTGTGATTACTTTTATATTTCGCGTTATATTTCGACTAGTATTGTGTAGTACCTACAGTCCTATTTTTAAAAAGTTGATTCCACTAAAACATACTTAAAAGGGAGATGTTGAAGGCCATTTGGAATAATATTTTGTGATGATGTTTTTATATTTTACCTTTTATTGATTTTTCTTTCTCATGTCACCCATCTTTGTAATATTCTTGTTGTCACCAACTTATTGCCCATTTATTCTGCTATTTTCCTATTATACTTCGTTTTACCCTATTTCATGAGTTTTCTTTGATAATACAGTCCATTCCTCAACATTCGGTCCTTCTACCTAAATTATTTCACCGCACCTAGTTTCTTCCCGCTAGTGTTTCCATCCGCATGATTACTCGTAGCAAAAGTAAAGTGGTGGCATCTGAAAGCATCCACATCGCGGTAGCACTACCTGTCGACGCAAGTAGAGTCTGTGCAGGTAATGCTGACAGTGATGACCTTTGGAATAGCTTGCCTCTAGACATCCGACAGGCCCCATCGCTTGAAATATTCAAAACCAAAGTCTATCGCCACTACCTAAATCTCCAGCATTTGTCTTAATTTATTATATTATAAGTATTTCACAATATCTTTCCTAAATCTGTAGGTTTATGTATTTATTTATTGTATCTAGTATTTATTTATTATTATGTTGTATTTGTGTAATATTTCCCCCCTATTATATTTTATATATCTAGGTCTGAATAATAATTAGTAAGTATATTTAATATTAAGTAAGTTGCAATACCTGATAATGTTCTCATCAAAACTTAGGTTAGCTGGTAGATAATGCTTAGTAGCATTAAGCTCGCCTATGTGCAAATGTGTTTTATATGCAATAAAGGATTTAATAATAATAATAATAATAATGACCACCTTCAACCGTGAAGGCTCGAAAAGCTGCCGCAGAGGCCGCATATAAGCGCCGCCAGTACACCTGTTCAAATTTTATTATAAAAATTATACAATACTAAATAGCATTTTCTACCAGTCCGCATTTGTTTTGTCCATAGTGTGGCTTGGGCAGTGCAAAATATTTGTAGGCACATAAATTACTTAATTACTATCAACAACAAATTGAAAACGAAAAACAGATATTATATTCTGTTTTTTTTTAGTTTTTGAATTAATGAAGGTTTATTGAAATCTACACAAACTTAACGATTAAATAATACATCTTTATACAAAATAATAAAAATTATATTTATATATTTACAATAAATAGTAAAGTAAAGTAAAAAGTAAAAAATTGTTTATTGTTCATAACTTAAAATTAGGTACATTTTCCAGCGGCAGCCACACTCGTATCGTGGGTGCCAGTTTGTCATATGTTAGATTACGACAATAATACAGAACTTATCTAAATATTTAAGATAAATAAAAAAAAATGTATAAAAAAAATATTATCTATATATAAAAGATTGTCTCTAGACCGCTGCCGTTGGGGATATTAGAGTATATCGTCCCTTGCTTGTGCAAACACAAAGGTAGTTAGTTAAACTTAACCCCAGTCGCACGAGAAACTTTGGACCGTAAGTTGAATACCTATCAAGGAAATACCATAAAATTTTACAATCCTTTTTACATATTCACGTGAAAACTTTGGCAAATCGGTTTCCTACGGGCAAAGTTTTTACACAAGTCTGGTAAAGTGGCAAGATAATCGATGCATTATTCGAAGTGCACGCTAAGAAGTTTTTCTCGTAAAAATTGGGACATTGTACACCGAGGGGAGAAAACGATCTCCGCTGCGCATCGGGCTTAAACATACTCTCGAACAGAAATATAACTTTCTCCCGAGTGATACATAGTGCTTTATACTACACATACGAGGAAAATAAAATTTATTTTCAAAATGTTTAAATATTTATCAATTTTATTTATAACATAACAAAAAGAAAACTAATTGAAATAAGAAACTGGACTTAACTAATATATAAATGATAAAAATATACAAATAAAATAAATTCTATATTTACAAATAAAACATCTGCCCCAGGTCACTGTCCCGCGGTAATGAGCCCAGAACGCTGGCGACGTTACCTCTTTGGATGGCCAGGCTTATCCTCTGGTCTCCCGATGCGTCGATTAGGCGTGCCGCTAACGGCCGAATACTGAAACGTCTCTAAAATATTTAACGACTGCTTAAATATCTAAGTAGTTCTCAAACCCAAATTTCGTATACTCAAACATCTTTTCTAAGCATATGTTAAATTTAAGAGGACCTTAGCATAAGTAATGCTCAAACGCTACTTAGTACACAATTCGTATACTGGAACGCAGCTCAATCTTATTTAGCTGTCAAATGAACTGTCAAACTTATTTGAGTGCCCCAAGATTTGAGAGTGGTCAAGAGGTCTCCCAAATAATCTAAACACTTTAAAACAATGTCTTTATCGTCGCTATCTTCTCTTTCTGATGATGAAAGACCACATGTGAGTCGTCGAAATGAAGTGAAATTTAATGCTTTCGAAAAATACGATGATGTGGAGTTTCGTATCTAATAATATTATACGTAATAAATACTTACTTTTTACCAGTCCTAGGAGAATGTCTTTCTCCGCCATAGTATAATTACAACTACGTTTCTTTCTTTCTTCCATATTCCAAATAACTATCCAGAAAATTCAAAAAATATTTTCTCTAATAGTGTATTAATCAAAACTTTTATTATTCGATACAATTTTGAGGAGAAATACGTAGTAGAGTAAATATTCTTTAATGAAGCAAGTTTGCGTAAATCGAGGCATAGATAATGTTGCCATGGTCTTGCCACGACTTAAATATTTAAGTGCTGCTTAGCTGATAATGCGTACTCATCGTTTGAGTAGTGGTTGTGTATACCACTTAAATTTGGGAGAAATTTAAATTTAAGAGCCCTTCAACTGATTGATGTATTTGAGAGACGTTTCAGTATTCGGCCGTAAGTCTTTGAACAGCAGGCGCGCCTCTGGGCCCCAAGTGCCTATGGTTTCGACCCCAAACGGCGCAAATATGTAATTGTTTCCTATTGAACCGTATTTGCGCCGTTCGAGGCTTTCGGCCGCGCCAGCCGCTGAACCAGCGGCTCTTCCACTCTGGGAAACATGAGAGGGTGCCAGCGTGTCAACGCATGTAGCGTCTTTTTTTTTTTGTTTTTTTTGCACTTTTCGAATATTCAAAACACGGATCGCACACCGCAAGCTCGCCGCGACGACGCTGCGTCGCGTTCAAATCGCTCGCAAATCGCTAGTATAACAGGGCTGTTGCTCTGTGGCAGACTATAATTCACGTGGTAGTTTTATTACTGTGACCGTATTTCAATAAAATTTCATTGTATTCTAAATATTTTTGCTGCATTTCAAAAATGATACAGTAACAAAATAAAAGTAATTAAACTTAATACTTTCCAGACCCTCCAGAGGCGTTTTATTTTATCATTTTATAGTAGAGTTAACACTTTTTTGTGTATCTCTAGGTAACCTTAGACAAAAACCGAGTATAGACTCGGAGTAACATGGTATAAACCATATAGACCATAGGATTACTGTTTAACCAAAACCTATTTCAAACGCCAGTAAGACCTCATCAAATAAGTATTACTGACACTTAATGAGAAAAAGTAAAAGCTAGGATCTCATAAAGATGAATTAATCTTTCACAACTTAATGTGATATTTGTTTGTTATTGGGACGTGATTTGGATCGCTTGCAGACCAAACTCGCTCGTAAGAGGGAAGTGATAGAATAAATAAATGGTGTTCTCTTAATAGTTTTGTACAGTCAGTTCCACGCACGTTTGCAGGGATTACCTTAAAGTCGAGAATAAGGTTTACATTAGGTACAAATATGTATACATAATTTCACGTCTATTTCCCAGGTGGATATGCAAGGTCAGGTTTTGCCATTTGCCATGATCCTGACACACCTCTTTCGCTTCATACTTCGACCAAATAGACCAAATTTCGACCATACCCGAAACTGGTGTGCGTGCATGCAGCATGCACGATTTATTTTTCCCCCTCTTGCCAAAAGGATAATGGAAGTTGCATTGAGTGCTAACATTTTTGCTATTTTAGAATTCCAAAAAATAAATATTGGTTTCGAAAAAAAATAGGGATAAAGTAATTCGTTTTGTGTCCACTACACTCTGCTTTCGCGTCAGGAATATAAAAAAAAAACATTTCTTGTATTAGAACTACATAGATGGTACCAGGTAGACTGTACCTGTCTTGTTTCCGATTACGGTAGCAAGAAGCCAAAACAATTTTTTCAGCAATTTCGTGGCTGACCGTACTTTTTCTAATAGGATTGCTATTCGAACGCGTACAAATGAAATGATTTCGTTGCAACAAAGGAATCCTATCCCATTAGCGGATAGGAGGAAAGTAAACTCTGTTAATTGAGTTTCAATTGCTTTAAACGTTTCTATAACTGCATGTGAGCCTTAATTAAGTACAGAGTAAAATAAAGCTAAGAGCATTAAGCAGCTATCTTTCAATTTTGAATTCTGAGCTTGAACTTTATTCATAGGTTTAGTTTGAAATGTAATATTGGGTTATGACCTAATGTCATATATTTTGTATATTAAAAAATATACAGAATACACAACTCCTAAAAAATTTAGGGCCTTCGCTCGTTGGGGCAGTAGAAGTATAGGCATAAAGTCTTTAAGTAACGACATAAGAATATCTTAAAAGTCATGAACATCTTTGTAGACACGTGATAAGACGTCCAAAACAAAATAAAAACAAATAATTTAAAAAAACAATTCTTTTACTGCAAAAAAATTGTCATAAAACATAACACTACTAGGAGTGTTTCAGGAGTTGTGCAATTTAGAGACGTGCAAATCTCGAAACATTCCAAATGGTTATGTTTTATGACGAATTTGTTTTAAGAGTTCTTTCTCAGATTCATACATTTATATAAGAGTTTACATTATTAAACTAGCACTTTACGCACTCTACTTATCTTGCAGCGCCCGGTAAATCGTTATTTTAAATAAAATAATGTGCATTTAATTTCACACATACCTATGTTTTTACGTATTATATATTTTTTATATATTATATTATACAAAGCCGTAAAACCGCATAAAAGAAATACTGAAAAAAAAGTCGTACAACAAAAGATAAGATAAATTACAAAAGCTAAGATAACATGAGACAAGAATATTCTTCATTGCACACAAGAGACAAGAGACATAAATAAAAGTTACAATGAAAAGTTACAATGCACAAAGTTGTCAATGACAAATTCTAATTGATGTGTTTTAGTAAATGACTGGGTGTCTTATTGTATTGTTGTAACGTGAATGTGTTCAAATATTTAGAAAGTACAAACTCAAAGCTTTTATGATAATTATCATTACGGAATAGTGTTTTAAATCGGGGAATAAGAGAGAGAGAGAAACATAGATTGTCAAGTGAGCAAGCAGTCCACAACAACATAACATAAACTCACGCCCGTGTCCCGGAGGGGTAGGCAGATACCAGGGTCTGCCACTTGCCACGATCCGGGCAGATTTCTCTGATCTCTTTTGCTTCGTCGTTGCATCCACGCACGAGGTAGCCCATTTTCATTATAACCGCTTGTGTTGATATATTACGACCACAAATGCTCTTTACAATAAGACCCAATTCGGTTTAATCTCAGATGCAGAGGGAACTGGGTATATTAGACCGCACTGCCTTATAATCAAGTTTGCGGCTCCACTCCCCTCCAATTAATATGGGATTTGCAACCACTGACTGCGTATAATCATGCATGTAACTTTGTTATGAGGTGCCTCCTCATAACCTCCGGTAACGTGACAGTTTTGGTCGTCTTTCAAATATCATCAAATGAGCCCCCGCTGTAAATACGTTGCAACCAAATAACAAAGTTACATACATGATTATACGCAGTCAGTGGTTGCAAATCGTAGAAAAAGAATTGTTAAGACGTAAGAACAAGTCTGGAACAACATTGTCTTTACCACGCTTATGTCCAAGGTCAATATTGAAGACTGAAAGGCGAATAGCCCATATAGCTAGTCTTCCGGAAGGATTAGATAAGTTAAGAAACCATTTCAAGACAGCATGGTCAGTAAATACATTGAATTGAAAACGACATCAATAAATAACACAATCACTTGTCCTGCTCCCAAACTAGGCTGCTCAGTGCTATGATAACCAGGCAAGCGCATCACAAACATGGAAATACAGCCCCAGTTTTTACAAATAGAACGGCGGCCTCCGGTGGGAATCGAACCCACGACCTCTGTTTTGGTAGTCGACCAACGCTAGACCGACGAGACAGTCGGAATATGAAATCTATGGATAATGGTCAGTTGTCTATTCCTCTTCTTTAACACGTATAGATTGTTTTAACTCTATATAGGAATAAAAATGTATGTTTCCTAACCGAGCGATAACAGCGGCACACAAACCTTTTGTGGTTTTCGCCCGCTGGTGGAATAAAATATTTAAGTTTACTTTGTGCCTGTATGAAACTAAATATAAAAATAATAAAAAAACTACTAACACAAAATCCTATTTGCGTTCACTTAGGCACGTATCGAAAAGTCCCCGATGTTAATAGGCCAGTCATTAGAATGATTATGAATGATCCTACGTTGCAAAATGTGTTGTAGTAGTTTTTATTATCCTCCTCAGTCCTGACCTTGAAAATAACAATGCATTTCGATTGTTATTTTCAAGGCCAGGACTGAGGAGGTTATTCTATCTCGTACATATGGGTTGTGTACTATATTACTTGCCCGACGTTTTGATACTCATTAAACGCAAAATGTTATGCTTTGTAATTTGATGGAAGGTAATTTTTGCAACGATGCTCTGTATAGAAGTGATGAGGCAGAAACCAAAAATAGTCTCAAATTTGTCCTTAGATATGTCGTGTTACCATTTTTTGATATTTATTTAGTTACACCCATCCACCCAGATAAAAGCATAAAAACTACTGCACCACCTTTTGCATCATACAGCCTAGTTTTGAACCTCTAATGACTGGCCTATAAAGCATTTGGTAATTTTAACCGGCGTTCTTCACGTCAATAGAGTTCAATCTTAATATACCGAGGTAATAATAATAATAACTTCCACAAAACACAATCATTAGGCTTACTCCTAAACTAGAAAGACACACCTATAAACTGGGCGAAATCTACAATGCATTTAGAGAGCAACACAACACTTGCTTCCAAGAATGTAAATAGGAAACTGCAGTGTAGGATGTCCGACTTAGCTGGCCTGCGAAGCTTGTGACTTATTTATTAGATTCTCTGTAGGTATGCCTAAACCTTAATTCAATATAACACGAATGCAAGTAAATTATACCTATGTTCTGTTACCCGAAACTAGAGTGCGAGTGTGAGATTTAAGAAAAAAGAAAGCAATATGAAAGCTAACTTTAACAAGAGCATGTTAATCAGAAAACTGACTAACGAGTAGTAATGTATTCCGATAATCTTACAAAAAAGCAAAAATAATGAAAGTTAATTTGGAAAGTTATTTGCAGTAAGTGTGTATTTTACATGAGCACAATATAATTTGTTTAATATCGGAATACTGGTATTAGTTGGTATTGGTTAATAAATTAAAGTTCAATTACAAACTAAATTGTGAGTTCGCAAATGTTAATAAATGTAAACATGATTGAATAAAGCATACATTTTAAATTAAAATAATTAATTTATAGTTGAAAATCATAAATAAATCAGTGATTAATGAATGTTGATGAGCGAAAGAGGTTTGTGAGGATCGTGGCAAGTGGCAAACTATGGGGTCTCTGCCTACACTTCCGGGGTACAAACATTAGTTTTTATATGTATGTATGTGTTCAGTTTTCTACAGCTTGGTTTTAGTCTCTCAATCACTTTCGCTTTGATGTAATTTTTTCCATAGTATACTAGTAAATTGCGCACTGTCAATTGAATTCTACTTTAGATTCTTTAGCTCTTTTATTTAAGAACAAATACATACATTTAACACAATCACAGACACTATTGTATTTTACACTTTTTAATAATACTCTTCTCCTCTTCTTTCGACAGAAAGCTGTAGAGTGTTTTGTATGTAGATAAAATCCTCCCTAAATCAAAGCGCGGGGTTTCCACAACTTAGTAAGCAGATGGTTTTTTCCGTCCGCCAATGTGTCTCAATATTTCATCGGAGCGGAGCGGGTCTAGGAAAGTGTTTTAAATCGGGACCGGATCGGTTGCGATGAACTGTCGAGGCTCCATACGGAGTACAGTCGGTGACAATATTGCTTCAGGATTGTAGAGGCTTGAAAAATTTACTTGACAATCTACATAAATCAAAGCAGCCACGAGGTTTCATCAACTTAGTAAGTAGGTGATAGTTTTTTCAGTCCGTCGATGTGTCTCAATATTTCATCGGAGCGGAGCGGGTCTAGGAAAGTGTTTTAAATCGGTACCGGATCGGTTGCGATGAACTGTCGAGGCTCCATACGGAGTACAGTCGGTGACAATATTGCTTCAGGATTGTAGAGGCTTGAAAAATGGTCTATTGTGACCACTGTGAATAAATAGATATGCTTGAAAGTGTGAAAGTGAAATTATCACTATTGCCAACATAATAACTAAAACAGGTAAACAGCAAGTGTTATCGCCTGTACTTCACGGGCTTAGAGCTCGAATGCTCTATAGATCGAGGTGATCTATCAAAGTCGCCGAAACCCTGTACAATCATCTACATACGAGTCTCCGTGCGAGATCCGATCATTTACTTACTGCTCACATGTACATTCGATACTCTTTTCAGAACTTAATGCATTTTGGATGCAACCAATAATGGTATTAAATTGAAAACTTTTTATTTCGAATGGTGAGTGGATTCAAATCTCAGCCAATGTACCAATGAATTTGTTTTCTAAGTTACATACATTTGTGAAGTTAAATTACCAATACCACTCGCTGACGGTGAAGAAAATCATCGCGAGGAAACCCATGCTAATCCATACCTAAGCGCCTGAATCTAGCAATCCGCGGTGGACACGCGTGGTAATTAAGCCCATACTGTCTCTTTGAGAGAAGGCCTGCGTCCTGTTTCTTAGTTTAGGTCAAAAGATTTCTTACTATTTTTTTCAGTCGGACTTTTGTCCGAATTTTAATCGACAAAAACATCCTCACCTCATAGATTTACTTAAAAGCAAACATGTACTTGGTTTTGAGTAAATATATGAGGTCTAGGCTTTAAGTGGCTTTAGTTCTTAACCTAGATCACGTTTATTACTTTTTTGGTGTCGGGCTTTTGTTTTGATTTTATTTACCTGTACAACATTTTGGAAAAATATGTACGTAGATAGATTCAGAATTAACAGTATCAACAATATTAATATTTATAAAGTCCAGAAAGCTATTGAACGTAATAGTCTTACTTTGATCTTTGCCCGTATTAGTTTGCTCCGCAGGCTTTCCATTTGCGGAGGGTAAATACGAGTACGAGTGCTACGAGCCATCTAAAGTGATTGAATTCCAATAATTACTGTTAATCAATAAATATTGGGAGCGGTGGTGGTAGCCTAGTGGGTAGAACATTGGGCTCGAAAGCAAGAGACCCAGGTTCAATTCCCAGTGCGGGCATGTACCTATGACTTTGTTTTCTAAGTTATGTACGTTTGTGAAGTCATAGTAGCAATACCACTCGCTAACCCTGAAGGAAAACATCGTGAGGAAACCTGAGTGTCTGTGCTATTCACATACCTCAGGGCTTGAAATTCCCAATCCGCGGTGGACACGCGAAGTGATTAAGCCCATACTCTCTCCCTGAGAGAAGGCCTGTGCCCTACAGTAGGACATATATAGGCTGCTTATGATTACTTTCAAACAATATATATTGGGAGCGGTGGTAGCCTAGTGGGTAGAACATTGGGCTCGGAAGCAAGAGACCCAGGTTCAATTCCCAGTGCGGGCATGTACCTATGACTTTGTTTTCTAAGTTATGTACGTTTGTGAAGTCATAGTAGCAATACCACTCGCTAACCCTGAAGGAAAACATCCTGAGGAAACCTGAGTGTCTGTGCTATTCACATACCTCAGGGCTTGAAATTCCCAATCCGCGGTGGACACGCGAAGTGATTAAGCCCATACTCTCTCCCTGAGAGAAGGCCTGTGCCCTACAGTAGGACATATATAGGCTGCTTATGATTACTTTCAAACAATATATATTGGGAGCGGTGGTAGCCTAGTGGGTAGAACATTGGACTCGGAAGCGAGAGACTCAGGTTCAATTTCCAGTGCGGGCATGTACCTATGACTTTGTTTTCTAAGTTATGTACGTTTAAGAAGTCATAGTAGCAATACCACTCGCTAACCTGAAGGAAAACATCGCGAGGAAACCTGAGTGCCTGAGCTATTTACATACCTCAGCGCTTGAAATCGCCAATCCGCGGTGGGCACGCGTGGTGATTAAGCCCATACTCTCTCCCTGAGAGAAGGCCTGTGCCCTACAGTGGGACGTATATAGTCTGCCTATGATTACTTTCAATCAATAAATAAATATTGCCTGCATCTAGATGTACTGGATACGGCCGCTACGTGTGACAAATACTGAAATAGATACCTAGAATCTTTGTCACTCTGATCCTTTTGTGTTTTGCGCTTTGGCATTTATTACCCGACTGCGGCGGAGCCCAAATGGAGGGTAATGTATTTAGCTCGTTTGTATGTAAGTATGTTCGATTCTGTGTTAACTCGTAACTCTTTAACCGATGGTCAGATTTGGACGAATAAGATCTCAATCGATTCGTCATGTTTGCGCGAGTGTCGTAGGCCACATGAAATCGGCATAGACAACATCCAACAAAAATAAATAAAAACCGGACAAGTGCGACTTGGACTCGTCAACCTTGTACGGACGTTTCGTACAAATTTGTTTTTCCGAGCTTTTCCCCAAACTTCAAAGACAATTTTACTGTACTTGTAGTATCCAACAATATTACTTGCCAAATTTCATAGTTCTAGGTCAACGGATAAATTTAAAATAAATATAAATTTTTATTCCCTTGAGAGTGTCGAAATAGAATTTTTTTGCGGCATAAACGGCCGTATCTTTTTTTACGTTAACTTATAAGTTTGATTTTTTTCACAGCTTCAAGGAACTTTAGACCTGGTTTTAATTTCAACACAACCTCCACGCGTTCCCGAGATAAGGGGTCTTGATAGACAAACCGAGTTCAAAAAAAGAAGAGGTTCTCAGTTCGTCGGGATCTTTTATTTTTTATTTCAATGCTTTTTAGTTCCCCAATTACTCAAAAACGTGTGGACCGATTTCGAAAATTCGTTTTTCTTTGAAAGGATAAACTTCACAGCTGATGTAATGATGCGATCTTGGAGAAATGGAGGGAACACTACAAATTTCAAATGTTAAAGTCGGTTTTTATTTTTTAATTATGGAACTCTACGTAAATATTTGATATGTTCTATGCATGGTATCTGGTTCATTTCTATAGGGGTAACATTCCCACTCTATTTCCACATTAATTGAAACTGGGATTGAGCTAAAATAGACAAGCGGCTCAAGGGAATCGCCGACATTCGCATCATCTAATGCAAACTGATGGGAAACGTAATCGAAATAGAAATAAAAGGGTTTTAAATTAAAGATTTCTTGAAACCGTCTGTTATACAGAAATCAGCTGATTGGAAGTCATATTGGGCTTTTTATTGACGTTTTGACATTAAAAAAAATTCCCAGTTAATTCATTTCTCTGCAGTGGAATTTCTAACGCTCTATATTACTTCAAAGGGTGTTTCTATTAAAAATTAAAGCAAATTTATTTATTCATTAATTATAGACATAATATTTGAAATTTACGTGACAAAGTAACATCCATAGCCCATCTAAGTGACACATCAATATTTTTACGTTAAATCACATAAACATAAGCCTGTGTCCCGGTGAGGAAGGCAGAAGATTGCTTCTAGCCACGATCCTGACAGATCTCTTTCATTTCATCAACATCCATTAGTCGTTGCATGAAAGCACGCCAGTTTCGCGTACTTTTTATATTGCCCTTTCATCATCATCATCATCATCATCATCATCATCATCATCATCATCAACCCATTATGTCCCCACCGAGGGGCACGGGTCTCTTCCCTGAGGAAGGTATAGGCCATATTGTCCTTTGCTTTGCCCTATTTGGTCGAAGTCGGCCGGGTTGGATCCTTAACTCCTGAACTGCCCTCGCGGAACGCAACGTATAGGTGGCCCATACTAAGTTGGACACAGATCTGTGTCGCGGCAGACGAGTGGTTAATAAATATCTAAAAACCTATTTAGAGGCTGAAAATTCCACCCATGCCGGGACTTGAACCCGCGACCTCTGGCTAACCGTGCCAGTGCTCTCCCAACTGAGCTAATGGGCAAGTACAAGCATCAGCGAAATTTCAAGCCGTTATACAAACTTATCTGTATTACGTACAGGCAGCGACATCTGGCCGAAGCAATTTACATCACTTGCAGCCCCGAGTAATCCACTTTGCAGTTAGGTTTTTGATATCGGAATGATATCGCTGTACCTACATGATTATGTTCTTTTTGGTTGCACTGACCTGTGCTGTACCTGGGACCTGTACGTAATACAGATAACTTTGTAAAGAGGCTCGATATTTCGCTGATACTTGTACTTGCCCATTAGCTCAGTTGGGAGAGCGTCGGCACGTTTAGCCCGAGGTCGCGGGTTCAAGTCCCGGCACGGGTGGAATTTTTAGCCTCTAAATAGGTTTTAAAAATTGTCCTCAGCACGGGTCAGTACAACAAAAAAGAATATAATCCTTAATAAATAGTTATCAACAAACGTTTCTACAATAGTAATAACTTCCACTTGTTCTGGTTCCAAACTATGGTAACCAAGGACATTACAATTATGGGAAAATACCCAAACTAATTACCTTAACAAATTAAGCACGGCAGCGTCCAGCGGAAAGCAAACTCACCGTATTACCGATAGACCAACAAGACAGTCTACCCATCGTACTGATTATAATGATTGCAAATAACACAATATTATTTTAAAAAATCTTCCGTACGCTGTGAAATCAGAAAAAATCTGAAGATTCCTCGAGTCTCTTATGACCTGCGCCCGCGCTCAATCAACGAGCTCGTTTTCGTATTTCCTTTCACGTGTATTTCCCCAATGACGCACAGTTTGCGACTTAGATAATGATCTCTTTTCGGATTGGCAAATATAGGGTGTTGATTCTGCAGGGGGACTTAAAGGGGAAATAACCACTCTACTCATCAAAACAAAAACTTTACCGTACAGAGACATAAATTCACCCCTGTATCCCGGTCAATAACTTTAACAACTTTTATTACGAGACTAACACTGAAACAGTCGATGTTTCTTTTAAGATTTCAGTCCCATAGTTGGTATTGATAAAAAAATAACCTCCTTAAGTTCTACCGGACCTTTTTGTGAAACCTGTTGAGACAGCGAAGCAACGAACAGCGAATCAGGTAAATGTTACCTCCAACACATCCTCCTCCACACATCATGGTTTACTATGACAATTCGGTATACATTGCGTAGCTAATCAACCCACATATTAATAAGTAGGAAGACTGTTACGCAATGTGAAATCAAATAACAAAAAATATTTATTTATCAGAAGAATAATATACAATGCCAGATAACAATGGTTATACAGTGCTCAGATACTAAGAGTAAAATTTTGTGTAAATATCTTAAGAGTATAATGGTGACCCCACACTAGGCATAGCCTGCATCGTGGGTGATTAGGCATTTTATTAATTTTATAATAGGGTAATAGAAGCAGGCAATCGCTGGTCTATTAATTTCATAATTTTATTTATTTAGTTTTAATTGTAATAATGATATTGAATTTTTATACAGTGTCATGCAAAATAGGAAGTGAAAACAAAATAGAACTTAATTATTAATACAATTCATACAAATCAACTTGTTCCGTTGACCAGTTCAACCATGTAAGTTTCTTTAACGTTAATTTAAAAGAGTTTAATGAATTGCTACTTTTACATGAGAAATTGTGTACGGAGTTTGTGTGTGTGTGTGTGTGTGTATGTGTTTGTGTGTGTGTGTGTGTGTGTGTGTGTGTGTGTGTGTGTGTATGTGTGTGTGTGTAAAAAGAATACTAAAGATTGAATAAAATAAATATAATAAATAGACGCTTGCAATATTCACAGAATATTTAGTTCTATTTTCGCTTCAAAAAAAAATTAATTAAATTAAAATAAAATAAATATTTAAGAGGGGCTCCCATACAACAAACGAGATTTTTTTGCGGTTTTTTTTCTCGATCTTTGTGTCAAATGTTATATAGATAATGGTACGGAATCCTTCGTGCGCAAGTCCGAGTCGCACTTAGCCGGTTTTCAAACTATGTTACTCTTTCTCAGTAGAATAGGACACCGCCAAACTACTAAACACAGGATTTAACTATATCATCATCAACCCATTATGTCCCCACCGAGGGGCACGGGTCTCTTCCCTGAGGAAGGTATAGGCCATACTCCACCACGGGGGCCAAATCCGGATTGGTGGAGGCTTGTAGACTAGTGGCTCGTCTACTGTCAGAAGTTGTCAAGCCGCCCTAAGGCCTCTGACTTGGCTTAACGACTGCCATCTATCGACGTCAGCCGGCACCAACAGCTTAACGTGCCTTGCGAAGTACGGAACCGCTCGGAAAAATGCCACTAGCGTTAGGCATAGACGGCGACCCATCCATGCACTGAACGCGCCCTGTGTTGCTTAACCTTCGTGATCGCTTAAGATCACTCAGGCAGCCGGGGCTACGAGCGATTTAACTATATACCTATGTTCATTGTAGTCACACGCCATCAGCCTTCCCCTAATAATTAACACACTCATTGAGTCATTATGTAATCTTTACCCACCCGAGTAAGTAGTTACTTCAAACGAATTCGCACTTTACCAAGCGTGTTCGCTTAGCGCGCTCCAATCTATACTGAGAGATAAGGCTGGAGACATACCTAATTAACTAAATTGTTTACTCTGCGTAGCAAATAATGGTGTAGTCGGTATTACAATAAAAGTTCTCTAGAATATCCATCTAGAGATCTCTTCAGTTCAATACGTAAAATTACATAACATTAACTCACGCCTGTATCACAAAGGGGTAGGCAGAGACTGAGGACTGCCACTTGCCATGATCCTGACAGATTGCTTTTGCTTCATCAACGCACGCACGCACGCCGGTTTCGGGTACTTTTTAGGTTTCCGTGCCCAAAAGGTAAGGGACTCTATTATGTACTAGGACTCCACTGTCCGTCTGTCTGTCTGACTGTCTGTCTGTCACCAGGCTGTATTTTATGAACCATGATAGCAGTAACAAGACAACAAGCAAGACAATAAAAATTTTCACAGATGAATATTAAAATTTATTGCATTTAAACACACAGTTTTTCACACAGGCGAGCTAATGCTTAGCATTATCTACCAGCTAACCTAAGTTATGACGAAAAAATTAAAAGGTATTGCTACTTATTCGTAGAATATTAAATACTTTAATATTAAATACTTACGATGATGTATTTCTGTTGTCGTTATAACAGGAAAACAGGGCTCCCATACAACAAACGTCATTTTTTTGCCGATTTTTGCCTGATTTTAATAACGGCAACAGGGTAGCTTGAAATATTCAAATGTTGTATAGATAATGTGGTACGGAACCCTTCGTGCGAAAATCCGACTAGCACTTGGCCTTTTTTATCTTGCCTTTGGCTAATTCATCCCCTCTTTGGTCGAAGTATGTCCGCTTGGGACTTCCAATACTATAAAGAGGAATCGTTACAGTACACATTCGTATTTTATCTTTCTTCACTTTATTTTGTAGAAATTGGTTCTTAATATTTCAGGAAATTTTATTTCATGCTTAAATATTATTTTAGAACTCAAAATGTGAATTTTGTTTGCTAAGCATGATTTTAAAGAGTTCGATTCAGCGACTTTTTACGGAATCGCACCATCTCACTCACACTCGAAATGTATAGCAAGATTGCTCGCGCCATATCCAATTCAAAATACAGATCATGTTAAACGGACTTGAGGCCGTAATTTTTGGTCTAATCTTGGTATTTTTTTCTGTATTATAAAAAATACCAGATAATAAGTCCCTTCTGCTAGCATAGTAGTCGAAGACTCAGCTGTTGTCCGCTTTTGCCCTAGAGATGAGTCTACTCTAAGCTATTTTTGCCCGACTGCGGCTGAGCCCAAAAGGAGGGTAATGGGTTTGGCTCACATGTATTTATTAGCAACGTTTGTCTTTCAAGAGCGAGTAAGGTATGAGCCATATTAGCGTATGAGATAATTTACTCGGTTAGGCTTCCAATTGGTCTTTTTGGAAATCCATGGAGGACAGGACTCAGCAGTGGACTTCTTGTGGCTGAATGATGATGATGATGACTCTACAGACATCAGTCTTCTTGAGCATGTTAGTCTTACTGGTGTGCCTCCAACATTTCCCCTTGAAGGTGTGGGGTAGGCATTACAAGTTTGTAACTCTATTAAGCTAAGTTCGCTGAGTGAAGGCGTGCGAGGCCTCGGAAATCAGTTCTTACCTGGGCTAGTATACGCTGATTATGTCGGTCTGGGGAACCTACACAGGAAATCATGTTAGTGCTTTTAGTTATCTGTAGCTTCAAGGTTCGCAGTAAGTACGTACATTATTATGCCTATATCTACAGGGTGAATTTAAATGGTAAGCAATATTTTGAGGGAATGTTCTTTTTGTCTTGATAAATTATAATTAGTTTCAATGATTTGAGAGTAATGATATACATGTTTTGTAGAAAATCGCGGTTTCAGACTAATGTTTGTTCTGAAATTGTTATCAGAAATAAAAGCGGTACGAAGTATCTTGACACTGAAAAATGTTTTATCTTACATTAATCATTTAAGAATATATTTTCCGATATGCGTTGATAAGTAAAATGAAAATCAATCAGAATTTTTCTTCAAGTTGAATTAAGCTTTAGTGATAGCATCTACCAATCAGAACAATTTGTACTAGAGTTTTATTGTGCAAAGTTTAAGTGCAATTATCGAAAAATAAAATTCTGACTCAGTAAGAATACACTTTATCTTTTTTTTTTTTTTTTTTTCTTTTTTTTTAATACGGAGATATTACAGAAACATGCCACTTATTCTAAACTTAGATTATAAAAATATGTACCAGGCATGCATCCAAAAACATATCTCACTAAGAACTTTATCATGAGTAAGTTTAAGGTAAGGGCGTGTATTGAGTAATTCATGAAGAGTACATGAATTATTTTACAGCAATAATATGTGACACAACTTATAGAGACTAAATTAAAACTTAATGAACGTTCATGTGGGGTCCCGAAGTGAGTGCACAACACAATATTTAAGTCTTCCGGTTTCTCCCACACCAGCAAACCGCCAATATCAACAGCATGTCGTATCACTTAATAGGCCACGGTACAAACAAAAAAAGAAAACAAAGGAAACAAATGAGCTGCTAACAACAGGCCGTGCCGGGTGGCCAGCAGACCGCTGGTGTACGAGAAACCGGGGGCAAGTTATATAATAATATGGTATTGTAGGTGTGGTATTGCGGTGGAATAGTTATAAGAAGATACACTTTATCTTAATTGAAAGTATTCAGTCATAATTGAAAGTATCCAATCCTAATTGAAAGTATTCAATTAGTCCTAATTATTGTCAGAAAACTGTTTAAATAAAAAACTCCATCAGCCTACAAGGGGACGATCGGTTCCATTCATTCAAATTAAATGGTGTTTGCAATCGCTAACTAAAAATGGAATCCGGCGTTCGGAATAACCGGGTGTGCTCTTCTAGCAGTGACACTGAAAGCACTTATCCAAATCCTTACTAATATTATAAACGCGAAAGTTTGTATGTATGGATGGATGTTCGTAACTCTTTCACGCAAAAGCGGCTGAACGGATCCGGATGAAATTTTGCACAGAAATGTATTAAAGTCTGGATTAGTACATAGGCTATTTTTTATCCCGGAAAAATAAACATCAAAATTACCACGCGAAAGAAGTCGCGGGCAACAGCTAGTATACTATATGGGTGAATGATGCTTAAAAACAAAAGTCCTGGCTGGCCTAAGCCAGTCATTGCAGAACTGTTTAATAAATTATCTTTAACTAAATCGCGCATTGTAACTTTTCGGTAGCTTTTTAATAGTTAAAGACATTCAGTCTCATACACTAGTCTATGGCAAAAGGAAATACGTTAACATAACATAACATAAGCAGCCTATATACGTCCCACTGTAGGGCACAGGTCTTATCTCAGGGAGAGAGTTACTACTTACTTATTTAAAAAGCCACTTAAAAATCCCTGTGGAAACCAAACCTCTAATCTCCGTGAAAGTATAACTTAGCAAACAAATCTAAAGCAGAAATTTTTAGATACTAGAGTCTGAAGCCGACCATAAAAGCACCACAATTTTCTGTTCATACAAAGCAAATATCCCCATGAAAATACCAACTTTTTTTATCCCGCGGAAAAACGGCACTTTAATTCCAACCCGTTCGTTTTGTATCAATCAAAACGTTGCCCAATTTGTTACAGTATTTTTGATTTGATTTGAAAGCGAATGAAATCGTTTGGATTCAGTTTCATGGTCAGGATTGGATCCGTGGGTTAAATCTCACTATGGTATCTTACAATTATTTGAAATTTTATAAATGTTTCGGTGTTTGTCATGCAATAAACGCTTGAAGCAAGTTGGATAAAATTGCAGCACAAAGATTCACTGTGGTTCAGATTCACAAAGGATTATATTCTGCTGGAGAAACATAACACACACACACAAAACGTGACATAAACTCACGCCAGTATCTCAGGGGTATGCAGAGACCAGAGTCGGGCACTTGTCACGATCCTGACAGATCTTTTCACTTCATCAACATTCAGTAGTCGTTGCATGCCCGCATCCCGGTTTCGGGTACTTTTTAGCCCACAATTTATTTGGTCGAAGTATGCCCACCTGAGACGTCCCCTACCAGCTCTTCCAACCACATTCGCACGATATCTTTCGTCAATCTTTCTTCTTTCCTCCACTCCATAAAAAACACATTATTTTTTACTAGCTGACCCGGCAAACGTCTTGCAATATTAATTAGCCTACGAACATATTTTCAGACCTACCAAATATACACAACACATTTCATAAAAATCGGTGAAGCCGTTTCGGAGGAGTTCGTAAACAAAAACTGATTGTGATATATTGATAGTTGTGTATTCTAGGTATTTATCTTGATGTATTTGGTATATTGAGAGTTATACTATAACTATGAATTTAATCATATTAACTCTTTCCTGGTACTACACCCTCCACTATCTACATAACCCAAGATTAGCTGGAAGAAAATACTCATAAGTAATAAGCTTGCCTTTGTACAAATAAGCTTATTGTGCAATTAATAATTTTCTAATCTAATCTAATAATAATGGCCCTTGCCCCTTAATCAAGGTCATGGTCATGACCTCCGTTTTAAATTTCGTCCCTTGAAACCTTTTCGCAATTGTATTAAATTTACTATTACATTATTCTACCTCACCACGCCATCTCCTGTCAGTGCAGCTTGTCGCTCGCTCAAACTCATTCCAGGTGGACTACAGTGATTTGTAATTTAAATCTGTTTGCGAAATATTGACAAAAGCAGCATAGGGCGCCTATCAGCTCACAGGGTCGACGATCTACTCGTAAGGCAAATTGCTGGTAGCGGCTGGATGAGTATGGCCGCAAACAGAAAGATATGGCGTGCTTTGGGGAGGCTTATGCCCAACATGAATATTCGGGATAGAACGATAGATTAGATTAGACTGACGTTCGGTTTCTAGAAGAGCGATCAAATGTTAATCTCATGTTAATCTCACGTCAAGCTAATTTCAGCCAATCACGTGCCGGTATTTTGAATTAATCTTAGATTAATCTCTTGTTACATTTGAACACTCTTTCAGAAACTGAGGCTCAGTCACCCAAACATATTAATTACTAGCTGTCCCAGCAAACTTCGTACCGCCACAGTATCTGTTTATACGATTGTTGCACAACGTTATTTTCTAACACTCAAAAATGACGAATTTGACAGGGTTTTGGGATTTGGATTTTATTTTTTTCAAACCAAAACGATGATTCGTTAAAAATTTGGTGATCGCTCGTCATCTTGCACTTGCACACGCAGTTTTATTAGTTTCCCTTAAAGGGTAAGCAAAGGTCCTCAAAAGTAGAGTCCGCACCACCACCGAAGTCCATTGAGCTAAGACATTTTCATTCTTATGTGAATACAGACAAGATCTTCTTCGTGAGGCATGAGTGATGGCGCGAGCTCTACCGCCTCATACGAACCAAATTTTTTTTAAATGTCAGTAATAAAAAGGCAATTTAGCACAAAGAAACAGAGTGAGACAGACAGACAAAATGTACAGATTTATTATATGTATAGAAGATAGGACTAACATTAAGGCAAATTTGCATCCTTTCTTAAATGTCACTTAAGCAGTCATAGAAAGTAAGACTTTTGTTTGAAGAATTTTAGTTTAATGCTCCATAAGCCCCAATTAAGAAAATGTCGCAAGTGGAATTTAGTTTGTAATCAAAAATACTTTATAAAATCATCAATGAAATTGAGACCTCAAATAAAAGGGCTAAGTGTTTAGCATTCAAAAGGGTGCCGAATCCGAAAACATTCTGTAGAAAGCAATTTCGAAAACCTTTGCATATAATTTCAGGGCTAATTAACCCTTAGAAGGCTTGGGGAGGAAAATAATTACCACAGAAAGGAAACTTCGCCTATAATCTTCAATAAAAAAATGATTTTGGAATTCTTTGCATACATACAATATGTGAAGTGTACAAAACATGATGTACTAACCGAAGTATAACTTATATCAGGTTTAAGTGTAGGTAAGTTATTCGATTTAACTATAATTTAATAATACACCTAGATATTTTATGCTGTAAAACAGGTGTAAATAAGCAACCACAACTTAATATATGTATATTTTGGTATGATATTTTTTTAAATTGTATTTATTGAAAGATAAAAACCAGGTCAGAAAAAAATATATATGTGTATATATATAGACAATCATATATACAATTGTACGACTATTGGCGTTTTCTATAGATTAATATAATCCGTGGCGCTCCGTGTGGCGCCGGATTAAGAATAGCGTCACTCCATTTCCTTCCGTAGATGTCGTAGAAGGCGACTAAGGAAATAAATTACCAGGAGACGGGCTGCAGCGCCTTCCTAAGATTCCAACCGTATACTGCAATCGCCAACCCGCCTGCCAAGCGTGGCGATTATGGCAAAACCCTTCACGGTTATACACCATGAGGGAGGCCTATGTCCTGCAGTGGGCGTCAAATGGCTGATGATGATGATGATAGATTAATATAAAAACATAGAAAAGGAAAACTCATAGTTATGCTGAACAGTCAAAAAGGAAATTAGTTACATTTGCAATGAACTCTGTTACGTAAGCAGTGATTTTGCAACAGAAATCGTACGGCACTCTATTAAGTATGACGGAGTTGCCAGACTTGTTTTTGATCTATTTATGCTTGTATAAATTAATTAAATATTGTTTTACTCTAGCAAGACTGACAAAAATAACGTTTATTATTACGATATAAACCGTATTCAGGGAGATATGATTATACCTTCGATAATGGTATGAGTAATGGTATATTTATGTTACAGTGGAAAAAAACTTAAAAGCATTAACAATATACAATGTGCTCATCAACATGCCAAAGCCGAATCAATACAGAAACAAAAAGAAATACCCACGTTAAATTTAAACCATGTCGTAAAGATACTGATTATAGACATTCTAAATAATTCAGAAAAAAGGAAAAATACATCAATATGCTTTATTCATTATACGTGTGCAACCTGTGAGTTGGTGCGCGCTCGCTAGCGTTAGTCCTACATCGTTTCTATTAGTCATAAATAAACAAGGGGAGTATCAGTCACGGATGGGCTAAGATCTACTGGGTGTTCGGCAAGATATTTGGTTATTCAACGATAAGATGGATATAAGTCGGACTAGCAAATATTTAGTCTGACATGGCTGTAAAAAAACCGTAAAATAAAAAACTGCAAATCCGGACGCTAAGCAATCCGAACGGACACCCTATCAATGTGGTATGTAGAAAAAAATGGGGATATATCAGCGAAAGGCAAGATCAAAAGTAACCAAAACCGGCGTGCGGGAAGCAACGACTACTGAATGTCGATGAACTGAAAGAGAAAGTGAAAAGCGTTTGTCAGGATTCTGGCAAATGGTAAAACCTGGGCTGTGGCTACCCCTTTGGGTATAGGCACGAGTTTATGGTAGTTAAATTATCAAAATGTTTATTTTCCTTTAATACTCTTGTCGTATTAAAAGCCTAATGAGTTATTCTTCTGTATTTCCATTTGTACGGAGCTCGTTCTGAGCTTTCAGTAAAATGGAACGTCGTAATAATGAGCGTCTGTAGTCGTAGCAATGTTGTTTCGTTAATAACTCAAAAAGTTGCGTTGTATTGTAATTAAATTAGGTGCAAAATTTAATAACACATCCCCGACCTAGAAAGACAGAAAAGTCAAACCTATTATACTATAATGTACATCGTGATTACTATTAAAATTTTATATTTTATTAATTTCCGCAGGAGACTTTTAATTTCTGAAATGTCCCGGTGTTGTATTCTACTAAAGTTAATTATTATTGTAATAAACGACTTGTGACGTTATTTCTTTTATGCTTGTCATAATTTTCACACAACTTTTGCAACATCGTCAGCTTATTTCTTCTCTTGGGAACTCTGTGCCTTTCTCCAGTTTTCAGCTTGTAATTTTCAATTATAAAATTCATTTCCTTTCGTTTCCAAAGAAACCGGTTAAAAGTGATGAATAACTAAATATAAAGGAAAACCCGACTGCGGTAAATAATACATTGCCGGTGGTGATTGTCGAAAAATTATTGTACCTTTTAAATCACATTCCGGGTTCACTTATTCATTTTTGGTTGGTTGAATGATCAGCTCCGGTAAAATGACGCATACTCCATATGCCTCTCGCAAAAAATTGACAAAGAATATCGCCATCCTATACTGATCCACTATGTGAGTGCTGGTTAGGGAGATTCTTTGAATGTTTCCCGTTCAGGAACAGGCTTTATGCCTTCGGGCCAGGTTTCGCTCCGATCCGCAGAAAGAGATATTATCAGAAAAATAATTTTACTACAAAAGCGATGGCCTCAGCACTTGAAATCGCGAATCCGCGGTGGGCACGCGTGGTGATTAAGCCCATACTCTCTCCCTGAGAGAAGGCCTGTGCCCTACAGTGGGATGTTTATAGGCTGCTTATGTAATTTTACTACATTTCAGAGTTTGTGAATACAACTAGCGCTGTTCTCTATATTAGTAATCCCTCGCTAAACCTATAATCTACAAACAACCCGTCCGTAGAAAAAATATCGTTGTACGAACTTTTTGGATCTACTTTCAGTGAGTGTTAGAAAAGTTAATAAGAATGCGCATTCTTTTATAAATTTTTTTCATATTTCGGTGATACTTGCTTTTATATATTCTACGAACACCAGCGTAAAAAGTTACTACTTAAGTATATATTTATGGATACGTTTATTGCACTTAAAAAAATCGCACAATGCGGCGAACTTAATGCCATAATGTACTTAAGCACAAGTACCTACTTACTAATCAATTTCATTCGCGTATATAACATAACCCTTTAATAGAAAAAGGGTTGCAACCAAAGAAGGAGGCGATTCTTTCAATCGGCACGCTTAGTTTTCATACAAATCGCGGTGCTTGCGTCGTCTAGGTACGAGTAGATTCACATCTGAGAAATTAACTCTGCGGGCTGTAAAATCATATTTTGGTTGTAAAGTCATATTTTTAAAGACATGTTAAATAATATTTTACAGAATAATAAATATTTACCTCGGTTACGCCTTATTTTGCACGGAGCCGTGAAGCGATCCTTCCAGAGGAATTTAATCTGTGTAAAGCGAAAATCTTTCCCCAAATATTCGGCTCAGAAGGTGGGCCCTATCATTTGCATTAAGTATTAATTTTAAAGCTTTCCACTACGCTGTCAGGCAATTAACCTGAAAGGCTTTTTGAATTTATTAACTGAGGGACCTTTCTAACCGGTTACTGAAATTAAAACGGGTCCATTATTCACGTCTTAGCCGCTTGGCTTAAAGTTTATTTTCCGTAGTATGTAATTACGCATTAATCGAGTTTAGTTTCTTGCTGCTCCAGATAAGAATTGTACGACTGATTTCGACAATCCTAACGTGTGACGCACATTGTAGCGACATATTATCACTGAAGCCTCTTCTCCCGTAATGTCCAACTCGTAATTGGTCCAAATTCGATTACAGTAAATATGGTAGCAAAATGTCCAATTCGCGAATATGATTGCATATGCAAAAATGCACCGTAAGAAAAAAAACGATCGATAGTGTGTAGTGGTTACAAATTTTTAATGAAAGAATTATTGTGTAATGAGTACATACTTCGTCATGCAAAGAGCAAGATAAAAAGTACCCGAAACCAGCGTGCGTGCACGCAACGACTTATGAATGTTGATCAAGCGAAAGAGGTCGTGGCAAGTGGCTGACTCTGGTCTCTGCTTACCCCGCCCGGATACAGGCTTGAATTAATGTTATGTTATGTTGTTAATTAGTATAAGATGTAACCTAGAACTATCTTCAACTTGACAAGTTCAGTATTCAACTAGAGTTGTCTTTCTCCTTGTCATGCATATGGAGTGTACAAAGGGCTCTAGGCTAAAAGGAAAGACTAAGAGTAAAAAAAAGCGATAGGCGATTATCTTGTTGACTATTTTATATCTATGTAATAATATTTTTTATCTACACTAATGTTGTAACATTCTACTTATGTTTTCAATACTTGACTTATAATTACTACTGTTATAGCGCAGACAACAAAACACTCAATTTAAGCAATTTCACATGATGGTATAATATTCACATCGATATCATAAAATCTCATTATAACATCAATAAAACGCGACCAACTTGATTGCAGGGCCAATCAGGTTGGTCGCGTTTTATTGAAGCGCGCAGCTGCGCTCTCATTGGTTAAATTTTAATGGCGGCAAAATCACTGTGATTATACACGTACGCGTGAATTTACTCTTGTTGTTTGATTAATTGCATTAGTGAAGATAAAGTAGTGTATGCAACTGCATATAACACGGGTATTAAAACACTCGTTACTATTATGAAACTCGCTGCGCTCGTTTCATAAACTCACACTCGTCTTTTAATACCCTTCATTATATGACAGTTGCATAAACTACTATTCTGTATTTTGAAAACAAAAATATTTTGAGTTGCCTCATTAATTTTCTGGTAGGGTTACAGACTGCATTTATCAAAAGTAAACTGATTCTCTTTTTGTATGTTGCCTATACACGTCCCACTGTAGAACACAGGCCTTCTCTCAGAGAGAGAGCTTAATTACCACGCGTGCACAAAGCGAAAGAAACAAGAAACAAAAAAATCTCAGATAGTATGTGCAAGCTACAGGCAATAATAACCATTATTTTGATAACTTCCTATGCTAATAAAGTCAAGCTGCTTTGCGCCTCAAGTAGCGTATGAAGTCATTTAATTTGAGACCTATGGGTAAAGTTAAGCACATTTAACGCTAAAAGGCGGGAACAAAGCAAGCGCCCTCTATCTTTGTTCTTTTAAACCGGATATCCGGTTTCCTCATCACTGTGCACGCTCGCGCGTTTCTCGTTTCAATGAAAACATTCATCCGGAACGCTTTGCGAGGTCAAACTGTAGCTATTTTTGTTGTACTTTCTTATTGTTGCTTTACAACGTATACCTAAACTCACGCAAGTATTCCAGTGGGGTAGACAGAGACCAAGGTTCACTATTTGCCACGATCTTGTTAGACCGTTTCCGCACTAGGGGTCCGGACCTGAAGGGAGACAACGGGATCTTATTCATATGCCAACGACGTCTGTCCGTCTGTCCGTCCGACAATTCCGCTAGTACAAAATGTCATCAGGGGCCTAATTATGCGCACCAAATCCTGACGTTTGCGATAGCAATTAGTAAGGAATTTGATAGTTAGACGATCGGAATAGTTCAGGATTTGGTGTGCGTACTATATATAGGGCCTGAGCTGATGATCTTAGTAATAGCGGCACTGATGGCCACCAAACGTAGCTAAGAACCATTCCGTTTTAAACGGGTATAAATTTAAGAAAAACGAACTGAAATAGGAACATTCGTTTAGGCGCTAAGATGCCAAAGATACACACACACACACACACACACACACACACACACACACACACACACACACACATATACACACGCGCACACACATACAGATTTACATATAGAAAGACATACTCGTCAACCTAATAATAATAATTTCTTTACTGACAACTAAGGCCAAATTTTCTTAAAAAATACACTAATAACATCTCTCGCTTTTCAAAGTCGGAGGTTAAAAATAAGATGCAATAGGAAATGTTCGAATTACCTCTTTTCGTAGTTTGGATGAATAAAAAGTGTAGGCTTAGCACCAGATACCATTTGTAACGTTTTTCTATAAAAATAGGCATAAAAAAAATAAGTTCTGTTTACATGTATGTAGGTATTTTTTGGAGAATATCGTAGAGCATAAAGTAGTACGTTTAGAGAGGATTTCCATGTGGCGCCGGATTAAGAATAGCGTCACTCCGTTTCCTTCCGTGGATGTCGTAGAAGGCGACTAAGGAAACACATTACCAGGAGAGGGGCAGCAGCATACTGCAATCGCCAACCCACCTGCCAAGCGTGGCGATTAAGGCAAAACCCTTCATGGTTAGGAAAAGCACGAGGGAGGCCTATGTCCTGCAGTGGGCGTCAAATGTCTGATAATGAATAGAGAGGACATCCCGACCAACCTTTCCGTCGCAAGCTTTGCGGTCATTGTTGCAGAACAGAGCCGGATTTTGAGGTCTGGAGGCCCTAGGGCAACGAAGGAGCGGAGACCCCTAATTAATCCCAAATAAAAAATACGAAACAAAAACTACAATGAATACGACGAATTTTTTTTTTAATTTGAAAAACAAACAGACGTTGTAAGTACTCATAAAAGATTGGCGTTTAATTATAGTACATATTAGCCTTTTGTGGGGCCCTTTCCTTGTGGAGGCCCTAGGGCAGTAGCCCCGCCTGCCCTCCCCTAAATCCGGCCCTGTTGCAGAACCTCGTTTAGTCCCGGCGAAAAATAGAAAAAAACACGGAATCTCTTTTTATCGTCTAATTCTGCAAACCTCTTGATAAAACTATAGTTACACAATACTTACTGCTAGCTTTTACTCTTTGGCTAATATGGCGGTAATTTCATAGATTATAAATTAAATAAATATCATACCAGCGACGACATAAAAATAACTAAAACTTTCGCAAGTAGTGTTTCCTTAAGCACTTACGAGGCCACTTACGTTACGTCATTACGTACTGATATTTCAAAGTGGTTGCCATAAAAGTGTTCGATACTTGTGAAAACCAACATTTTTCGTATTATTTTACACGCTGTACATAAGTTTTAAAAAAAACAGTGCTTTTCATTTTATCGGCAAGATTTGTAGGAGTTTGTCATGGTATATAAAGAATTGAAGAGAGTGAAGCTTCTGTAAGACTGGTTAGTCTGGTGAACTGCTATCATGGTCAGTGTTACCATTTAGTTTAGTCCACCGATACAAATATTACGAAGGAAGTAAGTCATCAACTGATATCCAAAGAGTATGTAATCACTACGTTATAAGAGTCGGCACTTGCTAACAACACGTTTTCAAAATTATGAACGTAGTTTGTACCAACCTAACAAAACATAGTATAATACCAACATGAGAATGAAATTGCAAAACATTAGTGATGGACTGCTTATCGATATCGATAAAAAAAAATCCGAGACGTCTCTCCTCTTACCTCATTTTCATGCTTTGGAAATTAAAGTAGGCGATAAATCCCAACACAGTAGGTCAACTCAATTATTTCGAGTATGACATGGTGTGAATGGATTATCGCTTACTTTCATAATGAAAAAGGCATTTTTTTAAATCAAATCATTTATTTAGCATCAAGTGTAGAAAACTTAATGTCACCAATGCGTCACGTCGCTATCAAAACTTTGTACTTTGGTCGAATTTCAGATCTTTGGAGTTCATTTCTGTTCAAATCATTTCTGTTCTTGCTGTGTGGTGTTCGACGTTTAAAATTAAGTAGTTGTGATCAATTTTAGACAGAATGTAGAAATATCTGGCAGAAATCAATCGTCCAAAATATCGATAAAACAAAGGACCACATGGGTACCGCACTACAACCAGCGTTAATTTAAATTTGTCAAAATCGTAAATTATTCTAAATAATTCAGTTGTTTTATCCAAGCGCATTAAATAAATATCAACATTTGCGTACATTTATTATGATAAACTTGCTAATTTTACCTGTTTGGCTCCAGTGGATATCTGGCTAAGAATATGCTAGACGTACATTAATTTCTGACTCTTCTAATGCCACAAATTTCACATTTCCTCAATGCTTTTCCTCCCATATTTCTTGTTTAATCACTTTTCACGCACTACACCTATTGCTAAAGTTAAAATAAATAAAATAATGCCATACAAAAACAACAAACGAACAAAATTACCGGCCATTTGCAAAATACGTAATACCAACATTACCAACATTAGATTTCACATATAACCCGACTTAATTTTAAATCATGATACATCTACGTGATTCACTGCAGAGTTAATGCCTTTTGTTTTAGCAGGATTATATTTTTTGTTTCATTGTTGGCACAAAGTACGTTCATAATATTTTTTATATGGAGTGACGAGGGCCTGCTGATATCCTACAAGCTGTCAGTTTCTAGTGATACCATGACTCAATACACGTATTAAAGAGTATTTGTATCGAGTAAAAAAAAACTAAAAATACTCCTAATTTGTGCAAACGTAAAATACATAATAAGATTAGATTAGATTAGAACACTTTATTGTACACACCAGAAAACAAAATACATTAAGAGGCTGACATGTCTAAATTTTGCCGTACACAATTATATTTGTTTTTTTTTTATACGGAATACTAAGATGTCAATATTTTGGCCTTTTTTATCCAAAACATATTAAAACTACTTTCACTCATGATGAAACGAACAGAAAGTCAAATTAGCTACACACTTATTCTGAAAAATACAAGAAATAAATGAATATTATTAATTTATAATTGAAGCTTATGTTTACTAACCTTATACCTTTGAAATGTGGTATCATTTGTAAGTATTGTCAATACTTAGGACAATGCCCATTGAACGCTGGCAGTGCAGTGGATAGATGAAATGCTTCACATGCATGAGGCTCTGGGTTCAAATCCTAGTATTCGCCAATGAATTTATTTACATAATTAGAAAGAAGTCGTGCTATCTGGGTATCTGGCGTGTTCATATATCTTAGGGCTTGGACTCGCTAATCCGCGGTGGGCACGCGTGGTGATTAAGCCTCCAATAATTATTTCTGAGAGAATGCCTGTGCCCTGCAGTGGAATGTAAATAGGCTATACTCAATATTATAATTAGTGTTGACTTTAAGCAAAACAGAGTTCTAAGGGATTCTAGTAACCAAATAACTACATTTTAATTAGAGCTGGGAAAAGTGTAAAAATTACTCTGAAACTAAAGTTATCCACACCGCTTACAGTTGAATCGAGAAACACGCCCGATCCAAAGGCGGTAACAAATTAACGCCCCCCAATAACACTAAACCATGTTTTAGCTAAACCCCCCTCCTACGTGCAACGGCCGCCTCCTGGTTTATTCCCTTGCCGAAATTACCCGAAATCGAAGTGCCGACTTGGCGGATAATTTGTCTGGCACCAGCCGTCCAGCACAACTTGACTCACGGTTGGAATGTAGACTCATTTCTGCTCTCAACTTACTCCCATTCGAACTTCGAACGCGCGAAAAGGACAATAATAAAATACATCACGTTATCAGTTGTCTAGATAGCCTGGTCGGCTGGTAGGCTGCGCCAGAACCGGATCTCATTTGTATAATGGCGGGTAATGTTTCACCCCGGTGCACTTCACCGGCTGCCGTTTTATCCGGGTGTATATTGCCCGTTTCAAACGCCCTCACTCCCACTGGATCCTCAGCGCTGGATGAGGTAAAATTAAAAGAAAATTTCAGCACGGGGGCGAACCCTTTAAACGGCATTGTATACACAGATGGTAGACCACAAAAAGTTTTCCTTATTTTCATAGTTAACTATAGAAATTAAGAGATCGAAACGAAGTTAAATACCTACCCAGTCGTGAAACCGTCGTAAAATAAGGTCGCAATGGCAATATTTACTTCACAAAGAAGAAAAATAGACCTAGTGTACTGAGGGTTTAGTGTTTTGTGTTATATATTGGTTACAGCTCATAACACTGAGCTATTTATGACAGACAAGCGAAAAGACGGCGCTGGCTTAGTAATAGGGAATTTTGGATACAGTACCGTCGGATGTTCGAAACACTAAAAAGCAATAGAGATAATAAATTTGTAAGCTGGAAACCATTTTCATCAGTATATACTGTTAGCTAACTAGCATAAAGAACAATGCAAAATAAAAAAAAATTCATAACCCTTGCATCGTTATAAAGACTTATGACATTGTCATTTACAACAATGTTGTTCAACGGCTTTTCAATTAGTTTGTTATATTTTTTTCTTTGTTGTGGTTGTATAGTTTTTCTTTTTTGTAGTAGCACTGAGCGATGCTTACAACTATATTATTTATTTATTTATTAGGTTTTTCAACAGACGCACACATTACAAATATAAAAACAATTTACAATAAGTCACGCCACAGTGTGAATCCAGTTACTGAACACACAGCACTCACAACACATATCATGTAAGACTTACATACTCCAAGTTGCCATAATTATCAATTAGGAACTAAAGTGACAATAAAATATATTATAGATTAAGTTATGGATGACGTTGACACTAATTGGATGTGTGTTCAATGCAACAAATATACTTCAAATATTTAACGGAAGCAGCGGCGTTGGTAGAGTGCGTAAAGCGTAAACTTGATCAAATTATGGTAACCCTGATATTTCCACAAAATATTAATTGGAGAGAAAACTCTTAGCAGTGTTTCACTTATAGCGCATTTTAAAGGTAACCATGTAATGGTTCGATTGCTAACTACATACGGTTCTGATGCTCTACAAAGCATCGTAACAATAAATAAATATATATACATATATACTATATATATTAGTAATATATATAGTATATACATATATACAATGCTCTGCAAATAATGACCAGGTTTATAACCTTTGGAGATAGTAGTACGATACTGTAAGTCTCGATGTCTGAGATAGGCAGGCCATCTAGAACTGGATTTCTGAGCGGCGAAAGTAATATCCAAATGGGTTCCACAACAAAAGAGAAAAAGGGGTAGGCCAAAAAAGAGGTGGCTAGACTGTACAGTGGAAGATGGGCAAGGTATCAGCAAGGAAGAAAGATGCAATGGCCCGAGCGAAATGGAAGAACAATTTTGAAGAGGCTAAGACCCACACTAGGTTGTAGAGCCACAGAAAGTAAGTATAACCTTTAGGAGCTGTTGATTTCAGCATGTCCAGCGCCGTTTACTCCTCCAGGGTGTTGTACAGAAGCTTGTACTAAGCTGATCACAAGGTTTCCCTCGAGAGTCGCAGGAAAAAAAAACTAATGCCTGCTTAAAAGCGGTTGATTCAACAGACGGCTTGGAAATTTCTTAAATAAAAAATCCGAACAAGTACGAGGAAGACTGGTTCTGAATTTATTACAAAGTCAACTTTAATGATGAAAAGTATGTGCTCCCATGACACCTAACTGCCGAGGTAAGTTGGTAATCGTAAAAAAAAAAAAAAAAAATTGTGTTATTTTAATATATTTATGTTGTTACGGTAGCTAGATACTTCAACTGTTGGTATTATTTGTATTTTCTAGGGTTCTGTACACGAAGAGAGGCAATGATACCCTTCCACCAACCCTACGAGATCAATCGGTCTGACCTATAAAGGGCTTAGAACCATAATAGGTAGCAAATTAAAATTTTCGCAGAATATTACATAACATTACACAAACTCATATGCGTATCCTGAAGGAGTAGGCAGAGACCAGGGTTTGCCACTTGCCACGATTCTGTAAGATTTCTTTCACTTCATCAACGTTCTTTAGTTGTTGCACGCAAGCACGCCGGTTTCGGATACGTTTTATCTTGCCCTTCGCTATTTGGTCGAAGTATATCCGCCTGGGACGTCCCTTTTCGGCCCTTCCACCAACATTCAGATAATATTATGTGTTGTTGCGTCTAAAAACAGTGTCCCAGGCACTGCAGCGTCCGAGTGCTTCCTTTATTCACACTAGAGTGAAGGTGCCCTGGACGCTGCATAAATCATCTCAAGACGTAGATGCAAAGGACAAAGTAGTAGTTATAGTGGAATTTAACAAATAATAAAAAATACAAAAAGTATAAATAAGTGTACGTGCATGGATTTCTACGATAGGCCCCTGTCTATTTTGCCACATTTGCAGCGTCCTTGATCATAATATGAGCAAAGGTAACGTTCGACTGCCTCGTTGGTCTAGCGGTTAACACGTTTGACTATCAAAGCAAAGGTAGTGAGTTTCCACAGGAGGCCGCCATTAATTTGATTACAATGATGGCCTCAGTCTGGGTGTATTTCCATGTTTGTGATATCTTTGCCTGTGTACCATAGCACAGGGTATCCTTGTTTGGGACCAGGTCAAGTAATTACATTGAGAAGAAGTTATTATTATAATAAAATTATAGTGCTTATATAATCACTTGTGGTATGCGATTATATTTTTTTAATTAAGATAAGTGCAGATGTTTTAATGAGAATGGGTAATAATTTTTTTAGTATTTTTAATGACTCGCGATGATCATATATAGTTATATATTAAACGGGTCTCATCGCCATTATTTATTAGGTAGTCTACCCATGACCAAGACAGCTTCAACGTTGCCGTAACGTCGGGAATTAAGGTAATTAAAAATTTACTTAATAAATAATCACGATTAGACCAAAGCGGACTCGGTGACGCGTTTAAAATATAACTAGATAATATTTTTTTATTGCTTGAATCGCTCGTAGCCCCGGCTGCCTGAGTGATCTTAAACGATCACGAAGGTTAAGCAACACAGGGCGCGTTCAGTGCATGGATGGGTCGCCGTCTATGCCTAACGCTAGTGGCATTTTTCCGAGCGGTTCCGTGCTTCGCAAGGCACGTTAAGCTGTTGGTGCCGGCTGCCGTCGATAGATGGCAGTCGTTAAGCCAAGTCAGAGGCCTTAGGGCGGCTTGACAACTTCTGACAGTAGACGAGCCACTAGTCTACAAGCCTCCACCAATCCGGACTTGGCCCCCGTGGTGGAGTATGGCCTATACCTTCCTCAGGGAAGAGACCCGTGCCCCTCGGTGGGGACATAATGGGTTAATGATGATGAATATTTTTTTTTGTTCACATACTTCATAGTAAGAACTGTAATATCTACGAATAATAATATTGATAGTGCCTTTAAAAAAATCATCCAGTTGTTCACCTGCAAAAAAAACATACAGTTGGACACTTTGTTTAATTTTCAAACTTATGTCATGTGCAGTAAAAGCTACACAGCTAGAAATATTGAGTTCAGTAAATTAGTTACTTACTTTTCGGGGATCGGTACAAACTTTGTTGAGTGGGGTTCGAGTTGTTTTCCGAACAAGAAACAAACGAGCTGATTGTACCAGGGTAACATCAAATTAAAATTAGGAAATGTAATTTCTCTGTAACTTTTTCCGATTGAATATGTAATTTCTCTGTAACTTTTTCCCCAGTTACTCATACATCTGTTACTACACACGACATAAACTGACGCCTGTATACTGGAGAGGTAGGCTCAGACCAGAGTTTACCACTTGCTACGATCCTGACAGACCTCTTTTGCTTCATCAACATTTCTTCATGTAAAACACAAACACTCATTTCGAATCATAACAAAATATGACATGTGTATACAAAAATAGACCTGCATTCAATTAGCTTTTTTAATGCACTTTGGCCAACTGACAGCTGCTGTTATCATAAGATTAACGGATTCTTGCTGTACGAGAAATCGGGGTAAATTACTTACAATTGTCCAATGCTGTTATTTTATCTCACCAGCACTATGGACAGATCGCAAACTCTTTTTTAAAGGATCCAAATCTGAGTGGTTTGGAAGCAGCGGTTACGGAATTAATAATAAAAAATCCCATCTATTTAGACCTAATACTTTTAAGTATACACGTAAAATAAAAATAACAGTGAGCTGATAAATCATCATATTCTTTGTTGCACTAATCCATGCTAAGGACAATTCTAAAAACTTATTTAGAGGCTAAAAGTTCCACCCATGCCGGTACTTGAACCCCCGACCTCTGGCTAACCGTGCCAGCGCTCTCCCAACTGAGCTAGTGGGCAGGTGCTGGCATCGAACCTCCTTACAAACTTCTCTGTATTACGTACAGGCAGCGACATCTGGCTCAAGTAATTTACATTACTTGCAGCCCCGAGTACCCACTTTGCAGTTAGGTTTTACATCGAAATGATATCGCTGTAGAATCGATCTAAACCTAGTATTAATGGTGGACGTTACAATAATGCAACATGAAAGGACGCTAAATGGGTACCGTGATGTATATATATATATATATATATATACACCTTCCAAAATACGTTTTCAACAGCAGTGGTAGCCTAGTAGGTAGAACATCGGGCTCGGAAGCGAGAGACTCAGGTTCGATTCCCAGAGCGGGCATGTACCTATGACTTTGTTTTCTCAGTTCTGTACATTTGTGAAGTTATAGTAGCAAAACCACTCGCTAACGGTGAAGGAAAACGTCGTGAGGAAACCTGAGTGTCTGAGCTATTGGCGATTAAGCCCATACTCTCTGCCTGAGCGAAGGGCTGTGCCCTACAGTGGGACGTATATAGGCTGCTTATGAAGGAGTATTTTTGTGGAATCGTGTTTTTTATAAATAAGACCGTAAGTGTACGAAACAGAGCGTGTAGGGGAAGCATAACTAAAATTATGGTATCGATCGGTCCGTGTGGCGCCGGATTAAGAATAGCGTCACTCCATTTCCTTCCGTGGATGTCGTAAAAGGCGACTAAGGAAATAAATTACCAGTAGACGGGCAGCAGCGTCTTCCTGAGATTCCAACCGCATACTGCGATCGCCAACCCGCCTGCCAAGCGTGGCGATTATGGCAAAACCCCTCATAGTTATGGTTAAACCACGAAGGAGGCCTATATGTCCTGCAGTGGACGTCAAATGGCTGATGATGACATTCGATCGGTCGTGGGTTCGGTTTCCGCTGAAGGCCGCCACGTTTGAATTGTACAAATGGCCTCAGTCTAGGGGTTTTTCAATGTTTGTGATATCCTAGCCTGGTTAACATAAAATACCTAATTTGGGAGCAGGGCCCTTATTATGAAGCAGCTACATTATCGGAAGGGTGGTCAACGTCGCGCTTGAGCCCGATAATTCACTCGAATGTAGTGAAAAATACGGTTCTTTTATTGAATAGTTTCCATAGTTGAATAGTTCAGTTGAATAGTAATAGCTATTCAAATACAGAACCGTATTCATCGCTAGATTCGAGTGAATTGTCGGGCTCAAGTGCGATAATGTCGCATTTTTCATAATAAGAGCCCAGGACGAGTGATTGTGTCGTGTGAAAGTTATTTAATTATTAATTGATGATTCCAAAACCCCTCATGGTTATGGGCAAAACCCCTCATGGTTATGAAAACCACGAAGGAGGCCTATGTCCTGCAGTGGGCGTCAAATGGCTGACGATAATGATGATGATGATGATGATTTCGGCGAATGAACCGGCGTGCATGCATGCAACAACTACTCAATGTTGAGGAACCGAAAGTGACCTGTCAGGATCGTGGCAAGTGGCAGTCCCTGGTCTCTGCCTACAGGCGTGAGTTTATGTACGTATGTATAAATTGATGATTTCACAGTAGTACTCGTACTGTCTCACTCAGCCTTTTTTAAATTTCTCAAATAACATCGAGACATACATCTATCTTTGTATCTATAGTATAGATTCTAGACGCCAGCTTTTGGGCGTCCTCCTCCTTAACCATCACACAAAACCCCTCCCGGGTCTCCTACTATGGACGAGACTGGAATACCATATTGCTGTAAATAGTAGTATATATACTTGAGTATTTACTAGTACAATTCACAGTTTAGAAACCAACGGGTAGCAAACCACTGCCATTTGTATGTAAGTAACGCAGACATTTCTAAGTTACCTTCGCAATATTATAATGAAAACAATCTGCATTCAAGTCCCTGTTCATTATACCCGAAACTACCGTGCTTACGTTACAGGTCGACCAAGGTTGATATTTCCATCGTATATTTTTTCCCGGTGGTAAATACTCGTAGAATATAGGGTAAGGGTTTATAATACTCATTAATAACAAATAAATACTTTCTTCTAAGTCCAACTCTAAAATGACTAACATAAAAAGATAACCTCACGCCTAAGATAAGATAAACTCACGCCTGCATCCCGGAGGGGTAGGCAGAAGCCAGGGTTGGCACTTGCCACGATCCTGACAGATATCTTTCGCTTCATCAACATACAAATAGGTGACGTATTAGGAAAGGGCACGATAAAAAGTATCCGAAATCGGCGTGCGTGCATGCAGCGACGAAAATTACTAAAAATATATAGGCAACATTTTGTTACCTTGCTCTAACGACTGTGTATCGGAGATCTGTATTAATTTTTCGCTACTACTTTCATAACTAAGCAGACAGGACCCAAATTCAACATCTTAATCCATCCCTTTGCTTAGTAGTCGAGTTTTTTCTGTATTTTATTATTTCAGTATTTTATCTTTCTTTGGTCTTAAATCAGCGCAGATATTAAATCTTATGGAGCACTCATCGAACGTTGACCAGCCCCTAGCCGAATGGTGGCTATAGGCAGGTCAACGTACGCTGAGTAATCTGCCTCTGTCCACCGTTATTTGGCAGTAGTTAAGGTATAGAAATTACTTAACTGTTACAATATCACAAGTTCTTATTTCACTCAGAGTCGAAAGAGACAGTGGACGAAGGCAGTCACAGAGTGGTGGCCGGGAACTGGTCATTCCGATGGCTTGATGACATTAAAATGGCGGCAGGAGGGCAGTGGACAAGATTAGCAGGGGACCAGCGAGGTTGGCGTGACGGTGAATGGGCTGTATAGGCAGATCGATAGAATATTCTTTATTGTATGTACACCAGGAATTACATATGAGAATTTAACAATTGGCGGCCTTATTACTAAAAATAATTTCTTCCAGACAACCATTGACGGAAAAAATGAGAAGTCGGTGCAACTAAACAATACTAAGGAAGATATTTGTATATTTAATACACATACATAAACGGTACATAAATATGAGATAAATATAGAATAAACATACATAAATAAAAATTATCATATGAAGGGAGGAGATAAACGAAAAATATACCTACATACTACTAGGAATAGATTTCACCAGAAAGAAAAAAAAAATAGATAGATTAGATAGATAGATTAGTCGAAATAAGGCTACGTTGAACCTTATATTCCCGTCAACCTGTACACGAGTAGTTTGGGCTCCCTTTCAGATGCAAATAATGTCCCAGAAACGAAAGTTTTCTTCAACATCGCCTTTGTGAATAATAAAATGTTATTATTACTATTCAGTAGTTTTGCTTTGTGATAATGTAAATATATTCTAAAAAGCATTAAATATACGGCTGTCCTCTCAGGTACCTACTATGAATTTTTCATCAGGTTTTTAAGGCTATAGAATTTAAGCTGTATTGTCCACTATCATAAGCAGCCTATATACGTCCCACTGAGGTATGTGAATAGCTCAGACACCCAGGTTTCCTCACGATGTTTTCCTTCACAGCTAGCGAGTGGTATTGCTACTATAACTTCACAAATGTACATAACTTAGAAAGAAAAGTCATAGGTACATGCCCGCACTGGGAATCGAACCCGGGTCTCCCGCTTCCGAGTCCAACCCACTAGGCTACCACCGCTCTTTGTCCACTATATAGCTGGCTAAATTTTTGAGAGTCGTAGTGCCTTTTACGGCATTTCTTTTTTACATTAATTGGTAGGGCTCAATTTTTACCCTCCACTCTTGAAGGTAGTACGATTATTACGATTATTATTAATTCTTTACTGCACAAAAGCAATAGATAATGAAAATCATCATGACATTTTCTTTCTCCATGAAAGAAAATGTCATGATGTTGATACCTTTTCTTGCCTTTAACTAAATCTGGCCCCATTCAATGGCTAACTTTCTTCACAATTGAGTGTGTTTATTTAATATGTAAATATGCATTTAGTTTTGGATGCGCTAATTCAATTAGCATAATACTATTTCTTATTACTAAAACTTTTAGTACGTTGATATTTCGGAAAGATCACATTAAAATGTGGCGCAATTTAGAACAGAAACGTTGAGAGTAGAAGGAGTGCACGTGGGCAAAAGTTGGAAGAACAAGTCCTAACTGAGGCGTTTCCAAAGTCCATCTCCAGCCCCGAGTGGATACATAGAATGGAATCCAATTTGTAATAAATTCAATCGTAAAAGTTGCGGAATATTCCTTGAGTTCACGCGCAAGAAATTGGATCACGATATTGCGACCGCAGCCATAAGTTACTCCCTTAGACCCTAGCAAGAAACATGGAGACGATATCGCGTAATAAGTTCGACGCTGATTTTTCTACAACTTTCACTCGCATTTCTAGTATGGCTCGCCAATTTGATAGACATATATTTCGGTTCAAGAAGCATAAAATTTATCTTGTACAAAACCTTACTAAGGCCCATACTCACCTACGGTTCTGAATGTTGGGTGCTTAGCAAAAAAGACGAAAATTCCTTGTTGGTATTTGAGCGTAAAATACTAAGACGCATTTTCGGAGCTGTGATGGAAAATGAGAGATGGCGAACGCGTTATAACCACGAGCTATACCAAATGTACGATGAGCCAAACGTAATTAAGACCATAAGGATCGGGCGCCTGCGATGGGCAGGGCACGTGATACGAATGGACGAGGCCAGAGTACCCAAACGCCTTCTAGAAGGCCGACCGGAAGGCCGCAGAAGTTGAGGCAGGCCCAAGCTTAGATGGTTGGACGGCGTCGAACAAGATATCAAGATCTTGGGAGTGATAAGTTGGAGAAGGAAAGCCTCTAACAGATCGGACTGGAGAGCTTTGCTTGACCAGGCTAAGGCCCACCCGCGGCTGTAATGCCTCAGATGATGATATTTCGGTTATATACGTCTCGTTGCGAGCAAAGTCCTTTAACAGTTTATGTTGTTTATGTAGCCTAGAAACGTCCCACCACAGGGCCCTGTGCTCTTCTCTAAGAAAGAGAGTTTATGGACTTCATTATCACGCATGCCCACCGTGGATTCGCAATTTCAAGCGCTGGGGTATTCAGTGTAGAGCGTTTAATAGATACATAAATAAAGATACTCAGGATTCCTCAGGTTTTCCTAATTGTCACCTAAAGGCAAAGAAACTCACTAATAATAAATAAATACATAAATAAATAACTTCCACACAACACAATCACGGGACAAGAACGCGATAAACCAAACATGATCACAAACAAACTGTTCTGTTCTCAGCGTTCCTACCGTGGAAATTCTATTAGAAGAATTTATTTGTTTTCGTTGCCGAACCAAGTTAAATAAGTGACTGCATTGTAAGCTGAGTAAAGCTTACTAATAAACAATGAAGACCAGGACTTTATTATTTAGTTCTCTTTTAGTCTGTCGATCTATTGAACACTGTTAGGTTGTATTACACACTCCAAACATTTCACCAATCACGACCGAACTCCTAGAGAACTATCCTAATATAAGATCCCTGTGACGGCGTGTCTTTATAAGCTGGTGGATGTATGTAGGTTGAATATTACTGTTATAAAGCTAAGTTTACACTAGAGAGCTTTGATGTGCGCTACAGACATACGCAGTGATGCATGGATGCATCAAAGCTAGTGCATGCATCGATAACGTATTGATGCATCAACGAATTCACGATTCGGGTAAGTAAAACCTTCGATATTTTTCCTGCAATCCACTCTATCCAAAGGTTGCCTGGAAGAGATCGCTTTAAGCATTATCGCGAACCGCCAATTTTCAATTACTGAGGTATAAGATATAATTTGTAATTCTTTCTTCTAGCTGTGCAATAAAGTGGCCGGCAAATGCTGAATAAATATCAATCCTGTTCATATAAAACAAAATGTTTGAAAAACTAAGGTTCGCAGCGTAAAAGGAACACATATTTTTGCATATTAAATTAATTGCCGATGTTAAACACAAGTAAAATTTCTCACACATTAATTATTCCAAAATAAAAAATACTGAAGACTTTTTTTTCGGACACCTAAAAGTTTTCCATGAAGCATGTTTGCTTGCAAACAGTGAGAAAGTGGACACAGCCTTACACAGTCCAAACAAATTCCCTTGCTATTGACGTCTCGCCGGTCTCGCCACCAGCCAGGAAAGTCGATTCTTATCGACTTATTATACAAACTGCCGATTCCGAAGAGCCAACAGTAACTTACCGCTTTTTACTCCGGATTTGGACGTCTCTCTACTTCCCAGTTATGAGGTCTCGTAAAATACCAAATGGATGAGAGCTTGGTTGATGTATGGGCTGTAATTTTTCAAGAGCGCGCAGACGACTTTATTTTACCTTCGACATTACTGGGGGCCGCCCTGCATTTGTTCAAAAGGCCTCAGTCTGGGTGTATTTCCATGTTTGTAATGTCCTTGCCTAGTTACCATAGGTTGGCACCAGGACAAGTGTTTGTGTTGTGTGGTAGTTATCATTATTATGTTATTCTTGTCGCTGTTTTAAACGTCTTCTGAAAACGTGCAATTGTCAGGGAAAACACGATGTGCTGCCAATTACAGAAAAGTAATACTTCCTAATTCTGAGAGATCGTTTTTGTTTTTTTGTTTGAAGTTCACAAGAGCCACGGTGCAAAATCCTGGGAAGCAGCTAACTATACTTTTTCTATTCGTACCTTTTTTGGTTTCTAAGAGTCTGGTAGGTACAATACTTTAATAAACTAATTGTGCAGTACGGGACTCTAGCACAGAGTCACGTATTTGTGCCGTTTGGTGTCGAGACACTCGGACCATGGGGGCCCGACGCGCGACAGCGACCAGGGACCCCAGGGCTGGCTATTACCTCGGGTGGAGGATAAGTCTCGCTATCCAACGAGGTAACATAGCCAGCATACTGGGTACCCTTCCCAGAGGCGGCGATCTGGGCACAGTTTTCTATATTTAGTTATTTTTATTAATAAACAGTGAATACTATTAATTTGTGATTGTAAATAAATATTGTAGCTTGTTACTAATTATAAATTGGCTTTTTAATTTTTTTATTGGAAATTAAATTGTCCAAAATAAACGGAAGCAGCTAAGATTAAAGAGATGGAATTTTTTCATTCAAAAGTTATTAGTTCCATTTCCACTTCCATTCAAGGTTGTTCAGCTGATAGTTCCCGTCTCCATCTTAGTACCAAATAACTTTTCTTTTGGTTACAATGACTACTAAGATTGATCATAGCTAATGGTGCTAAAGTAACAGGAAGTAGGAAGGAAAGAAAGAAGAGAAACGTGATAGATTAACTGATAAATAACCCCGGGATTGTTAAGAGAAAAAAATATTATTCTGTAAGTTTGGGTGGCAACTCTGATGTAAAGATGGAAAGTTAGCAAAAAAAAAGCGGTTGGAGATGTGGCGGGTAACACGACCCTTGGTTTATTGTGAAACGTCTATAAATACGTGTTAATTTTTAGCTCAAACGTTTTGCGGCATTTGCGCCATTTAGTGGCAGGAATCAAGAGGATCTGAGTAATGGCTATTTTGCTCTACTCAACAATATATAAATGAATTGCACACGGCACGTAGTTACAGAGCCACAGCCCTCGCCGAGGCGACATGTATTGTTGCATGCGGATTTAGCAAGCGACTACCTACTACCGAACAGCCCCTATATTACGCTCACCAAATCCTGAGCGATTCCAATCGTTTAACTGTCAAATTAGTATGGAATTTGACAGTTAGACGATTGGAATAGCTCAGGATTTGGTGAGCGTAATTAGGCCACTGAAAGACATTTCACATCAAAAACATTATGCTTTACAGAAATAGCAATGCGGCTGCCAGTTTTGATACCCTGTATCATAAGCGAATTATTTTAGTATATATAAGCAGCCTATATACGTCCCACTGTAGTGCACAGGCCTTCTGCCAGGGAGAGAGTATGGGCTTAATCACCACGCGTACCCACCGCGGATTGTCGATTTCAAGCGCTGAGGTATGTGAATAGCTCAGACACTCAGGTTTCCTCACGATGTTTTCCTTCACAGTTAGCGAGTGATATTGCTACTATAAATGACATAACTTAGAAAACAAAGTCATAGGTACGTGCTAGCAATGGGAATCGAACCTAGGTCTCTAATTTTAGTATAGTTTTATAGATTATTTTGTCATACGTAAATGGAGCAGATGGCTTGACGTTAACTACGGCAAACTAAAAGGCAAAAAAGAACACCACCGGAGTTTTTACATTTTTGTGATTATATTTACATTATAAAAACACAACACAAATGCGCACTTTAAGTGGGGCTCAAGATTTTTGGTGGAATAAAGTAACGAACGAAATCACATACAAGAACTCTTAAAACATTACAATCGTTTTTTGTTTGAATACAAAATCACATACAGAAGTTGCTATCAGAAATAAGGCTACCAATTGAACCTTTTCTTTTGTAACTGCTGCTTATTAATATTTAACTACTAGTAATATTTTCAAACTAAGTTAAATTATAATCTAATAGGTATATAAAAAACTCGCGTCTCAAGCCGGCACCTCACTTGGCCTCTCACTCGTATTTGCGAATTTGGCAAATATTAACCATCCATTGCCGGGTTTTCTGACGAAACTTTAGCACTTATTTTGTTAAGTCTTCAATGTATTCCAAATCGTCGGCGAATAAGTCAGCACGAATAGCCAAGTGAAGTGCCAGTATCGGTATTTCTTATCGAACTCATCCGAAACGGCTTCACCGATTTTTATGATTTTTTTTGTGTGTATTTGGTAGCTCTGAGAATAGGTAGCAGGGTAATTAATGTGGCAAAAATATGTTTGCCGGGTCAGCTACTTATTGTATAGTTTGAATTATGTAGGTATATAGTATACAGGGCGCCCCAAAATTATGGGCCATGAAAGGAAAGTACCTTAAATATCGTAGATAGGGTATTTTGCTGAAATAAGCCTTTATGTTATTTTTAAAAGCTAGTAATTCTGCATTCAATGATTTTCTAAAAATTACTTGCCTCGTCTGGGAATCGAACCGACTTAAATGTAAAAAAATGGCCAAAAACTAATAACTCTTCTTAAGATTTGTGAATGCAAAATTACTAAATTTTAAAAATAACATAAAGTCTTCTGTCAGCAAAATACCCTATCTACGATATTTAAGGTACTTTCCTTTTATGGCCCATAATTTTGGGGCGCCCTGTATATCAAAAGAAATCTGTAAACTATATTCTTTTTGTTGTACTAACCCGTGCTGAGGACAATTTTTCAAAAACCTATTTGATGTAAATTGCTTCGGCCAGATGTCGCTGCACGCTGCCTGCACTTGCCCATTAGCTCAGTTGGGAGAGCGCTGGCACGGTTAGGCAGAGGTCGCGGGTTCAAATCCCGGCATGGGTGGAATTTTTAGCCTCTAAATAGGTTTTAAAAAAATCTATAAACTAGTTATATTAAAGTTATATTACGAAACTAAACTAATAAAGAATATCGATTAGAGCCGTCAAATGTATAAGTATAGTTGTACGCGCAAAAATAACTGTCACGTGGGCATATAGCACACCAACTGAATCCCTCCCTTGCTGTTACTTATTTTCATAGAGGAGGAAGCTTATACATACCGCCCCACTTAGGCATCGATTAGTATGAGTAACGATGACGCTGCCAGTATCTAGCCGTGCCGACTCAGCGCTTAGCCTAATGGACCAGAGAGATTTGCTTGTGATATTCACGGCTCTTCGGTGATAGTTTTCTTTTTAACTTATCGGTTTTCCGCGCGCGCCAGCCAGCTCCTTCTTTTTCTTCGTCTATCTTTAGTTTCGTGTTTGGAAAATGGCCCGTAAATGTTTACTAACACAATTTTTTTTAATGCGGCAACTTCATCGTATCGTATGTCCCAAACGGATAGACCGATTTCAATGTGTTTGTTTATTGAAAGCAAAGAGCTACGAAGATTTTTGTATGGGGCCTGGCATAGTTCATAGTGGCGCCCTCTATATTTTTTCAATATCGTGGAGCATGATGAAACCTAGCTAGATCGATAGAGGACAAAAAAGTAAACTAGAAATTATTAAGGTCACCATGTCCTAAAGTGGCACGTTTAGGAGTTATTGAGCTTTGAAGTTTGTATGAGATTTTTATAAAACTTAACTTTTGAATCATTTTTCACTAAATACTGGACTATATGCTTGGCACCTGTGACTCGTTGCCGATTCTTAACTAAATTGCTAAATAAGTCGTAGAAAAAAGACCCAGTTTATTATAGATACCGTATATTAAGGCACCCGAGCGTAGCGAGGATGCTTACAATGCGAGGGTATTACGGGAGCTTTTACCAGAGTTATAAATCTGCTTTTCATCAATCCTATCAGGTAAATAAATAAAATAGTGTATTTAAAGGAAAATTCACAAGATATTTCTTTATTTTAATTACAAATTACACTTAGCTGCTAGACTAATTACAATATACAATTAGGCATTACTTATCATTAAATCATTCTACCGAACAGTGAGCGAGTTATTGATCGGAGAAGTAGGTACCGGAAGAAACATTTGTACTTAAATTAAGTTTTATGGTGGCTGTGTTTAGTTATAAGCATTATCTGATTAAATATTAGCAGTTAAACAATAATTAGGTAGTTAGACCTGAAAATATGATTAATCCCTGTTTCTATGTTTAATATGGTTTCATAGTAAACATATTTATGTCACTTCAATGTAGGTAATTATTGGCTGACAGAAGTCATTTTTATACATATATCCTCATTCCCCAAGTCCAAGTACAGTCTATTACACCAGGTAAGGGAAAGGTTTTGATCTTTTTGGTTCATCCATAGTCCATCACATCCCACAAACAAGATACATAAAGCCGCAGTCTTCACAGCTACGAGTAAGACAGCAGACAACTATGAGAGCCACCAAAAACGAACATCTACGCCCTAGGCAAGATTGTGGTCAAAGGTAAGCTCATATCGGAATAAAAAAACTTTGGACTGAGCTGAAAAAAGATAGAATTTGTTTGATAACAATAAGCACCAACAAAATGTGTACGAACTTTGAGCGAACATGAAAAGAGTAAACAAAACAGTCGATTCCACGTTGAAATTCCGTGGTGCTTCGTCGACTAAAGACCCTCGAAAAGAAGATGGACATCTCACCTGAATTAGCACGTCAACCAGACAGTAGCACCAGCAATAGTTCGAAAACCAAGAACTCACACGGTTCGACGGGGATGAAGGTGAGAGCTAAGTAATTTGTGTTCGACGCAGCTGCCTGAACGAATGAAATGAGCCTAAAAAATCAATGCCAGGAATATTAATTCGCTTCCGTGACCGGTAGTAGTCGCAGCCGACGTACGTGGGATGATCTTACAAGTCACTACGTAGTAAAAGATCAAGACCGTCCTTTTAGGCTCATTTCATTCGTTTAGGCAGCTGCATCGAACACCAATTCCCTGGAGCGAGGCAGGTACCAGTGGACTACTTAGCTCTCGTCTTCATCCCCGTCAAATTGTGTGAGATCTTGGTTTTCGAACTATTGCTGGTGCTACTAACTGTCTGGTTGACGTGCTAATTCAGGTGGGACGTCCATCTTCTTTTCGAGGGTCTTATGTCGACGTAGCAGTGGTTTAAGTTTCTAGCGATATGTACCTATCTAAATTATTTATAGGTACCTACCTACCACCTAAACCTATCTATATTAATTAAACTGTAGGTTTTATATTGACATGTTTTGAATTTTAATCGAATTGAACGAATTGGATGCATGAATAATACTATAATTTCATGTATATATGTATATAAGTAGGTAGGTACCTACTAGACATAGCTACCCAGACTTTAAAAAACATCAAAGTAGATTTGAATCCCCGAGAAAACTCATATCAAGTGACAAATTCAGTGATGAAACTCAGTTAGTGGAAATTCCATACAAACTTCAAAGCTCAATAACTCCTAAACGTGCCACTTTAGGACATGGTGACTTTAATAATTTCTTGTTTACTTTTTTGTCCTCTATCGATCTAGCTAGGTTTCATCGTGCTCCACGACATTGAAAAAAATATAGAGGGCGCCACTGAGACTATGCCACTAATCTTCGTGGCTCTTTAATGTTTTCTTAGCTCAGTCTTATGGATATTGGTGTGGCAATAGACAAAATCTATAGCTCAATTTCTCTAACTCCCTCTTTTGATTACAAAGTGGACCCTCAACGTATTTAAGGATAAACATTAATTTGTAATCATATTTTTTTGCTTTTTAAGGGATCTTTTGCTGCACCAAAATATTTTAATAAACATACCCAAAAAAAAAAAAAATATCTTTCAATAAGTGATTTAAGCTCTGTGCAAACTAAACTGGCCCGTGTACCAATGGAAATTAAGGTTGATTAACCAACTGTATATTATATTTATTTTGTTGCACTAACCCGTGCTGAGGAATTTTTAGCCTCTAAATAGGTTTTTAAAACTATATATTTGACCATGACTGTATATTTATAGTTATTTAAGATACACGTGCGGAAAGTAAGGTTTTATACGAATAATTTATACGGTGCATGGTGCAAGTCATAAAATTTAAAAAATTACAAAGATGCAAGGAGGTTTTGCTGTCCAAAAAAAAAACCAATTATTTATAAGTATGCGCGCTCTAGCAATAATTGAATGATGATAAACACCATAACACATAAGATTCTTGATTATCTCATTTAAAAATACGTGTTTTGTTTCTGCAAACAAAAATATTTTTCACATTATTGGCTGTATCTATACTGTACCTTTGCCTCAAGAAAAAAAACTTTATGAAACGCGCGCTCTGCAAAGAAAAAACGCCATTTTGTTGTAAATAGGCTTTGGTGAAATAATTTTCTTTATTATACTCCATTTATACTTACTCATCCTCTGGCCGAGGTACGCGCCGGCCCTCTGGTCTCCCGATGCGTCGATTAGGCGCGCCGCTAAGTCTTTGAATAGCAGGCGCGCCTCTGGGCCCCAAGTGCCTATGGTTTCGACCCCAAACGGCGCAAATATGTAATTGTTTCCTATTGAACCGTATTTGCGCCGTTTGAGGCTTTCGGCCGCGCCAGCCGCTGAACCAGCGGCTCTTCCACTCTGGGAAACATGAGAGGGTGCCAGCGTGTCAACGCATGTAGCGTCCCAAACTAGCGGCCTCCCATGTTTCCAGGGGATCAATGTCATTCCATCGGGCCTTTTACCATCGTCGCGGATGATGCCTGGAGGTTCCAGCGTGGCCGGAACCCCGGCTGTGGCAAAGGCCCTCCGGATGATGTCATTGAGAGCCGCGTGGCGGGAAAGGCGGCCGGCGCTCCGCTGACACGATAGACCATGGTGGCCCAGGCGATCGACGTCAGTACCGCAGGGGCAGCGATGGGGCACAGTGATTGGGCAACCCAGTCGCAGACCGATGGCGGTGCTAAAAGAGGTGTTGTCCATCAGGGTCCCTATAGACGCTGATGGGTGGGCCTGCTACCAGTAGCCCGCCTCTCGCTCGGACACGGCCAGTAGGCGACCGCGTTCCACGTCGCTGGTGCAAGCACCAGCTCGCAGAGGGGCCCGTCCCACTGCCTTTGGATGGTAGGATCCTTTGGCGGATCCTCATTAAAATATACTGTTAACCGTATATTTTCCTAATAATATGAAGCGGTGGTAGCGCAACCGTAGAACACTTAACTCACATCCGAGCGGTCCTGGTTTCGATCCCGGCTTGTGCCAAAGATTACTTTTTCTAATTTATATGAATATGCGGGCATATTCACCAAACGTGCTCTCTCTCTCTCTCTCTCTCTCTCTCTCTCTCTCTCTCTCTTTCTCCAGAAATTTTGTGATATTTGAGAAGACAGAAAATTTGTTCTGTATTGAAGGACAAATATGACAAATAAGATATTCCGTGTGGCGCCGGATTAAGAATAGCGTCACTCCATTTCCTTCCGTGGATGTCATAGAAGGCGACTAAGGAAATACAATACCAGGAGACGGGCAGCAGCGTTTTCCTGAGATTCTAACCGCATACTGCGATCGCCAACCCGCCTGCCAAGCGTGGCGATTATGTCAAAACCCTTCGTGGTTAGGAAAACCATGAGGGAGGCCTATGTCCTGCAGTGGGCGTCAAATGGCTGATGATGATGATGAGAAGGAGAAGTATGATATGATGATAAGGTTAATTAAGTGAATAATTAAACGTGAAACATCAAAGTTAAATACTTTCAAGACGCAGTTTTACATAGATATTAAAAATACAGTTTTTTTACAATATTGTCTGTGAGACAGATTAAGTCTGATACGAGAGTTGAAGGACATTTTCAAGCAGTGAACAGTAAAATTACTTTTCCAGGTAAGACACTGGTCGAAATATTTCTATTGAAACAAAACCTGAATCGAGCACCTTGATGTTAGCACTAACTGACCAAACGTGTATGCAAGCACCTCAACAATAGCACCTTAATATATCAGCGGCCATACATCATCTCTATTGAATGAAGCGTAAGATTGATGAGCCACGAAAACTCACTAATCATTGTTTGTATTAGCGGGAACATTTTGCTGAACGAAACGGCTGCAGCTGTTTTAGGCGTAGAATAATATCTAACGGTTTCTGACCTAATCTATTCATATATTCTCAATCCATCGGAACACCTACGTACACAGCTGGATATTGACCCTCTACTGACCTAAGGTCATTTCTACTGTAAGCAATCTGTGGTAGTACTGAGTCGTTAATTCTGTTTTTATTTGGAAATTAACCTTTATTCGGTATATTTTTAAAGGGTGGGCCAAAAAGTTTTTGCACTTTTGAAGCTTGAACTTAATTAAAAACGTTAAAACTCGTGTTTCTTTTTTGACAAGCATTTAATTGAGTTTATTTTCTCGCACTCCTGCAACCGACTTCGCAAATTTTGAAAAACTCGTAGTTACGTTTTTCCACTCCCATTCGACTCACTCAAATAATCCCAAGCAATCCATTAGCAGACATTAGATGACTTTGTCATTGCATAGTAACCGTAGGCACGTATTTACGTATGTAGGTACATCCAATAACCAGTAATGTGGATGAATTGCGCGCATTTACGTACGCCAGCTGCGAAAAGGCGAGTTTGGTCTAGCAAAAATGAGAAATTATGGTCTGGAAATACCTTATTATTTCATTACGTTACAGCATGATTCAGAATATTCTCATCATCTTCACTTTCTGTTCTTGTGCACATTCGTAGAGCTCGTAGCGGATACGCGGTGTAGCTTATGTTGTTTGCTACGGCGTAGCTAATTGTACCTGTCGTAGAATGAAGATCCTGATTCCTATTTCATAGAACTAGAATTGAAAACTCACACTCCCAGAAGTGGTCAAATTATCGATACTGAAGAAACGGTTTTAAGGTTATCCATTGTTTACGCCACACCCTGTAGGTTACACTATGTGTTGACGGGCTTACAAACATTTGTTGTGTTGATCTGTAAGTACTAAGCCGATTGAGGGGTAATACTACCTATCATTTTAAACAAACATTTGTTCTACACGTTGAATATGTTTTTTTTCGTGAATTAAGTAACGAGCTTTATATTACAGTCTGTGGGCGAGACTACAAAAAAAAATTGCACTTTCAATTCAATTTGGCGCCTCCCCTGCCCCAAGGTCAAAAACTTGGATTTTTACTGCAACCCCATACCTGATCAACATACATTAAAACCATTTATTTTCCATCTATTGTACAGAAATGGCCTTCATTTGTCCCAACAGAGTGGACTATTAGTTGAATTGTGGTCCGTCAAAGTGTAAATATTCAACTCCACCCTTTTTCAGGGATTCATTTCTCTTATTGAATTTATAGTAACAGCATTTTGTCGGGTCAATTTCGAGGGACGCGTCCTTTTAAAATGGAAATGAGTTTCTATCTGGAACATAAAATAAATTTGGTTATTGATCCCCTGTTTTTGGGCACAGATATTTTTTATACTTTTTTAGCAGTTCAATATTTATTGCTTCTGATTGACAAAAGATACTTAAAGTTTTTTTATTACGTTTTCTTTATACTTCTTTAGCTGTTATATAGTTACTTTTTAATTGGCAAAGGATACTGATTTTTACTTTGAATGGTATCAACTAAGTACTTATCTAATTGTTGTGAGTTTTTAAGAGACGAATGATAGAACAAAATAATGTCTTTTCATGAGCAAAAATGAGCATATATTTTAAAACCAATAAATTAATATTAATATTGATAAACTATTTGTATCGTAATTAGTCTTTAAATATCAATCTTTGTAATGACATAGAGGTTTTTGAGCTTTGTTGTAATACACATACGCTGTACATCAAACATATATCTGTTTCAGTATTCGATGTTATGGGAATAAAATGATAGTAATTTTTATCTGGAAACCACGAATAGTGCGAGCCGAATAAAATCGCGTGCAAAAGTAGAAATCGGGCCAATTTGTCGAGTGTGCGCTTTCAATAAAAAAATATTAGTGTCAGTTGGTGCGTGAAATTTCTGTTTTACATGCGTGAATGTCGATGATATGGAGTTTTGTGCACAGCAATAAGTGGCAGCGGAGTGGTAGCCTCAGGTATAAAAATGGAGAGTTGAGACTCATATAGATGTATGGAAGTATATCTTTGAAGCTCTCACTTTTAGAGACTTCTCAATAAACACTTATTTATCCGAGAAGATTGGGGTTTGGTTCGTCAATACAAATAATCTTTTGCGGTGATACCTTCAAAATAGCAAAACAGTATCAGTAGTTCCATTCTACAGTTTCTCCGTACTATCCTATTGTGTTAATATATTTATTTAAAATATCATAAATGTGAAAGTTTGTGAAGATGTTTGGATGTTTGTTACTCAATCACGGAATAGCGGCTGAATGAATTTAGAAAGAAAGAAAGACATTTATTGGGACAAATTAATACATCACAAGAAAAAAAGGCATAAAAAGTAGCATAAATAACTACAAAGGAAAAACAAGTCACATAAATACAAAATAATACAAGACAAACTCAGAGCGTCAGAGTGCATCGTGTGGTGTGTCAAAATTGCCACAAAGGGCATCTGACTCAGCATTGTGCTGAGCGTGTGAGCTCTCAGCGCTGGTTTTTAGTCAGGGCCTGCGGTAATTGACGCGTGTATTACAAGTTTTCGTTTCGTTTGGCGCCAAACGAATGAAAATAAGACAATATGTACATTTTGTGGTGGTAAAAAGTTCACCGGGATTTATTTCGCGATTTTGAATTTTTTTTTAGTAAAAGTTGTTCGTTTTGCGAGTAGTACCCGTAATTTTTAGACACATGTTATAGGGATTTTGTTACTCTACACGCTAAAGTCTAGATGTAATTAATAATTAAAAATGCCATCTATTTGTGCTATTACTTTTAGTTATAGACGTAAATAAAAAACAGGTTGACAAATCTAATATAACAATAATAATACTTATAAAATAATAATATAATAATAACACATAATAATTCTTCCACATAATACAATCACTTGACCTGGTCCTAAACTAGAATACTGTGATATAGTAACCAGGCAGGGACGTTACAAACATGAAAATACACCCAGACAGAGGCCATTTTTACAAATGTACGGTGGCCCCCAGTGGGAGTCAAACCCATGACCTCTGTTTTGGTAGCTAAGCGCCTTCACGGCTAGACCAACGAGGCAGTCTCACTTCGAAAAAATCTCGAACAGTTAGTACCGCCTCTCCGTCTATCAGAACAATGACCGGCGGACCGCGCACGGTTGTGGCTGGCTACTAGATTTAAGTTTGTGTCAATTCGAATAGATTTAAGTTTGTGTCGAGAGAATTTTTTTGGAAAGTACCTTTTCTTAAAAAAAAATATAGCGTATTCCATAGCTATTGTTAAGGCAAGTTCATTTTGCTATGGCCCTCAAACCACTCAAAACTCATGGTGTTCGAAAATACTACCTAATACTCATAGCTTCGCTTACGTGAAAGTACGAAACATTGATATTTTATCGCTTCGCTACTGATTTGTAGACTAACCTTAAAAGTACTATCAACGTAACATCGCAGAATAATTCTTAGTTTGGATGTAAGCCTTATTTTTATGACATTTAGGAACCAACTTAGAATAGGCAGCAGTAGCTTACTGTATCAAGCCTGTTGGTGATGCGTAGAGTGAAAGTAGGTCAATTTTATTAATAAAAACGTCGATTCCAATGTGCATTTCCAACATGGCGTGGCGCTTGGTGAATGATATTCTCTGAATAGGTATCATTAGCAGGATATTACTATGGATCACGATTTCCATTGAAACGAAAATGTAGGTAATATCAGTGTTTCGAGATGAAGAAAAAATTTAAAAACAATTGAAAATAAAAAAATCAGCTTAGTTGTATGGGAGCCCCCCTTAAATATTTATTTTATTCTGTTTTTAGTATTTGTTGTTAAAGCGGTAACAGAAATACATGATCTGTGAAAATTTCAACTGTCTAACTATCACGGTTTATGAGATACAGCCTCGCGACAGACGGACGGACGGACAGCACCCTTTAGGTACGGAACCCTAAATTCGTCGCGCATTAATGTCGCGTAGCTTTTCGTAAAGGGCATAAGTTTAATAATAATAATAACAATAATAATAATAGTTTATTTAAACCATATAGTGTCCATATACGAGTATATCGTCAATACAATTTTTTAAAGTGAAACATTCTTTTTCTGAAACTGAAACATCCATTCTATGACTACCTCGTTGGTCAAGCGGTATCACGTCTGATTACCACGCCAGAGGTCGTGGGTTCGATTCTCACTAGAGGCCGCCGTACTTTTGTACAAATGGCCTCAGTCTGGGTGTATTTCCATGTTTGTGATGTGCTTGCCTGGTAACTAATAGTACAAGGTATCGTGGTTCGGACCAGGACGAGTGATTCTGTTGTGTGTAAATAAAGATATTTATTTATTATTTATTGCTTGGGCGCGCTCTTTCTGAATAGTGAACGAAAGTAAACCGCCACGGTCGGGTCGGAGACGCTGAATCGGGGATACTCGGCTTCAGTCGATGGGTATGAGGTCGAAGCATGACGTATTAAGCCCCACCTGAAGCTTTCACTTCTATCGTGTGGTCATAAACGCAGACTTTTTGCCCTTATATCTCTAAAACTAGCGCAATTAATTTGTATGAAAAAGTACTTTGGCTTTTATAAGAAGTGGCTTAAACCATAGGATAAATAGGAAGGACGTGGTATGAGGGCACGGAAAAGACGCGGAGCGTTGTAAGTATAAAGGTTGCGTCCTTGCACCGTTTTATCAGTGCAACCTATGTCTCATCGCTTCGATACGTTTTGTATGAAAGTGAAATGTAATGACTCCGCGTTTTCTCTGCGCCCTTGTCCCATGTCATTCCTGTGCCTTAGTAGCACGTTTTTTTTTACTTTGTTCACTTAACCTCTTGTAAATCATCTAGGCTATTTAGGACAAGTAGGGTTTAATAAAACTAAATTTTAACGGATATTTACTCGTTTACTTTTCAATTTTTTTATGTCTAGTGCTCGTGTTAACCTCAGAAAATACTAGGTAGGGTTTGTTTTAGTACTGGGCTACTTTGTGGGCGACTTGCGCGGTGTAGAGACCACTGTCAATATAATTTTATGTATCGCTAGTTTAATAAAGCAACTTTTTATTTTACAGCGCGGTGGACAGGGATTTAGGAGGCTTTCCCCTCCCCCGGGCGTACATCTGGGTTTAGAATCTAGCTAAACAGTGAAAGAGAAATAGACAAGCTGTAAAATAGTTCCCGATGGTAAATCCTTTATGTTAACGGCAGTTCGGTGATGATCCTGTGACGATGGGAATCTTGTGATGTTGAAGGTAATCTTGAAATGACGGTAGTGATTGTGTAATGTCAAAGATAGTCCTGGGATAAAAAAATATCCCGATTCCTTTCGTTCGCAGCGGTGAAGAAAAATAAAATATAAAATGTCTACGACGTCACGCTTTCAAACTTCAGCCTCGTTCTGATGAGATATGTTATTGAAGTACTCCTCCCGATGATCAAGACCTGGCCTAGTCCTACTTTCATTATTGGAAACCTATGATAAGCCCTACCTAGAGTAGAGTCCGCCGAAAAAACATAGAAATAACTCCTTCCGCTCTCGTTAGTTTGGGGGTTATATTTACAGGTTATAAATAGAATGCTGGAATAAAATTCGCTTAGGTGGATAAAAGTATACACGTACACAATATAAACAAAAGACTTAGATAACAATAATGAAATATTACACGCGACACGGAAATTAGGAAAATCGTTGGCTTAGTTCAAAAAGACGCCCCTCAACAGAAAACTCTTGGTTTTGCGGAAAACGGACCGATGCATTTTTCCCTTCTCTACTTTGTGGATTCTCTGCTGGGTGTCTTATTGTTATACTCACGAAGTCTTCACTGAGGACTTGTCCTAAAGACCACTTTGGACGCGGGACTGCTAGGTCTAGTCAGAGGTCTAGACGGAGGTTCAGGTGAACTAACTCTCTCTCTGAATTCTGTGACTGAACTCCGGATGTAGCTCCTGGTTTTACCACCTTTCTTCGGTCCAAAGCTAGGCTCTACCCTCAAAATTACATTCATAAACGATTTTATTGCATACAAAAAATTATTAATTTTTGCCCTGAAGAGGATTAAACCAAAACTGGCGCAAAAACGGCGGATACTTGAAAACCAAATTAGATAACTAGATTTTTTTATATTTACCGGAGTGTTCCCTATTGGTTCCTCAATACATTGTAGGGTGATTTATAGAAACCCTTAAACCTCTAGATTTATAGTTACGATAGTAGATAATTTCAATTAAATAATTAAACGTCTTTTCGTTATTGAAGTATTAAATTAATAATTACAACATGATTGTGTCTTGTTAATTAAACCAAATCTTCACCTAAACTCTCTAATACATAGTAACAATGGCTAGTTAGTTAGACCTCAGATTTCCGCACTCAGCCTCATGGTTGGGCCATTGTACCTAGCAAAGCTGTGAGCTCACTCCAGCCAGCCTATCTCTTTCCAGAAGGCCAGCAGTGCTCTGATGTCACTACAGGCCTCCTGAAGGGATCCCACCTTCCCAATGATGGCGGTCCGTTGCTTTTCCACGCCTTCACAGTGAATGGTCACGTGGGCGGGTGTTTCCACTTCTTAGAGGCATCCCCGGCAAAGCGGGCTGTCGGTTAGTCCCATGTTTTGGAAATGTCTATTTAGTGAGTAGTGGTTGTTAGGATTGCCACAGTTTTGTGCAGATTATCCCTTCTCAGACGCAACAGGCTGCGTGAAAGACGTTTCGAGATCGTTGGTAGAGCCTCCTTGGCTAGTCTGCATTTGGTTTCTGTTCTCCAAAGTTCAGCATGCTGGCTTTCTATTCGTGACCTCAGCCATTTCCTAAACTGGTTGTATGGTAGTGGGATCAGGGGTTCGGGTCCTTCCACTGTAGTTTCCGAGCCTCTTCTAGCGAGTTCATCCGCAGCATCATTGACCAAGGAGCCGCTATGACCCTTTATTCATTGTAAGGTGACTCGGTTGTTTTTTGACAGTTTTTCCAACACATGGTGACACTCTAGTATCAGGCTGTTGTTGGTGAGATTGCTGTTAAGTGCTTGTAGGAGTGAGGCACTGTCCGAGACTATGCGCAATGCATAGTCTTGCACATTTCTTGTATTCAACAGTATTCAACAGCTCCGTGTGGCGCCGGATTAAGAATAGCGTCACTCCATTTCCTTCCGTGGATGTCGTAGAAGGCGACTTAGGAAATCAATTACCAGGAGACGAGCAGCAGCGTTTTTTTGAAATTCCAACCGCATACTGCGATCGCCAACCCGCCTGCCAAGCGTGGCGATTATGGCAAAACTCCTCATGGTTATGAAAACCAAGAAGGAGGCCTATGTCCTGCAGTGGGCGTCAAATGGCTGATGATGATGATGATGAACAGTGCGACTGCTCTTGTTATACCTATGCATTCTGCCTGCAAAATTGTATTCAGGTAAGAATGGCTATTCTGGTAAGTATGCAAAACAAGGTAGTTTCCATTTAAAAAATTCATTAAATGCATAAGTTAAAGAGGATATATAACCTATTCCACTCGAATGATCTGTCAACATGTGGCAAGACGACTCAAATTTCCTTGAGTTTCTTGCTCTAGAGACTCTTATAGAACCCATAATCAATATTATTTATTGTTTTCTAGAACCGTGAGAATGTTATAATGTTGTGTTTAGAGGTTTGGGCTCGACTAATCTCTTTCTCACCACCTTGGCTAAATTGGCGTTGCTATGGCAAACGGCAGTGCTGGTTCGGCTAAAGTATACTTTCTTCGAATCTTCAGTTGACACTTGTGGATTTTATCGCATATGCATGCATACGTGTGACACGGTTGGCTTGACATATGCGATTCTAGAGTTTATCAGTGAAGTTTTAAGACTCATTCGGACCCACCCAATAAAGGCTGAGCGTCACTTCCTAGGACTGAAATCAGCCCCCTTCTAAAGTTGAATAGTTCTTTAAGATTTTAACAGGTAGCGTTACTTGTATCGATTCTAGAATTATCTTTCTGATAACTGTACGAATGAAAGGGTTGACCGTTCCGTCGTTACAATATATGCGACCATCGCGAGTCATTAAAAAGCTACGACTTTACAACTAATTGTAAAATATTATGAAGTTTGATGTGCTGTCAGCTGTACATAGAACGATTTGTAAGACAACCGCAAAGCGAACTATATAGTCCAATAGTCGAAGGATTGCTTTCTAGAAACGAAGAGCAACCGAAACAGTGGCGGATGAAATATTGTCACGTAGCGAGGCACTGCATCTAAACGGTGGCTCGACATAAATCACAATGATACATCGGCTCTATCCGCAAGAGAAATATCACAAAATAACATCGTTGTCGGTTGTTTACGTCCGAACGATCAGAAATATTGCTTTTTTGTCGTCTAATGGTCGTTTCTCTCGTCTCGCTAACTTTGAAGGAAAACATCCTGAGTGTCTGAGGTGTTCACATTTCTGAGCGCTTGAAATTGCCAATCCGCGGTGTGCACAAGCGGTAATTAAGCCCATACTCTCTCTCTCTATATCTCTCTCTGAGAGAAGGCATGTGTCCCGCAGTCGGACGTAAAAGCTACATAAAAAATGGCGGTTCAAATTAAATAAATTAGATTCAAATATTTTTATACATTATAAAAACAAAATGTTTACTTAATGAACGTAAAAAGTGTTAGTTTCACAATTAATAGATTGTGGAGAAGAAGCTTACAATAAAACTCCATATTTATCGTTTTCAAAACAGTTTTAAATTAAATAACAGAGTTTTTAACTTAAAAATTATTACAAGTATTATACAAGTTCTTCAAACAACATAACACAAACTCACGCCCGTAACCTGGAGGGGTAGGCAGAGACCAGGGTCTGCCCTTGCTACGATCCTGACAGATCTCTTACGCTTAATCAACATTCATTAGTCGTTGCATGCTCGCACGCCAGTTTCGGATACTAGTGAATTTCCTATTTGGTCGAAGTATGTCCACCTGGGACTTTCTTCACCAGCCCTTCTTTCCTCAACCCAATTCTTAAATATAAGTAACTCCGTTGTCTGGAAGAGATCACTTTTAGTGATGAAGCCGCTCTGATGTACTCTTAGGTTAAGAAATAATTTAATTATGAAGTCATTTTCATTTTTATGTACAATAAAGTGTTCTCTATCTATCTCTACCTATCTATCTATCCACCTGTACCACGTAAAATAAAGTTTTGTATCTCCAGTTCCAACGAAAAGAGGCGTGACCAAAAGTGTTACTTTGATGAATTCTCGCGCAAACCGACGCGCGGTCGCGGCGCGGTTACCTTCGTTTTACAACTGGAACTTCAAATAATTAAGCCAACTGTATACTAATTAACGGGTTTCTACTCAGAATTCGCGTAGGAATACAAAAAATTACCATTAACTAAGGTTTATTAAAATATATATCCGAAACCAGTTTGCGTGCGTGCAAAGACCAATGAAAGTAAATGAAGCGGAAGAGATCTGTCAGGATCGTGGCAAGTGGCAGACCCTGGTCTCTTCCTACCCCTCTGGGATACAGGCGTGAGCTTATGTTATGTTGTTTTAAAATATAAAAATAAAATGTCTCAACGGGCAAGGGCTTCTGGGCTCAATCACCACGCGTGCCTACTGCTCATTGCTGATTTCAAGCCCTGAGGTATGTAAATTAAATACCTGAGACAGCTTTCCTCACGATGTTCTCGTCACCAATAGCGAGCGGTATTACCATCTAGCACAAATTCACAAAGTACGTACCTAACATAGAATACAAAGTCATTACAATATCAATCAATAAATCAGTCAGTCCGTACTCGTCCACTGCTGGACATAGGCCTCCCCAAGGCACGCCACTTCTTTTTGTCCTCGTCCATCCTCACCCAACCGCTGCCAGCAATCTGCCTCAGATCGTCGGTCCAGCGAGCTGGTGGGCGTCCTACGCTGCGTTTGCTAGTTCGTGGTCTCCACTCGAGAACCTTTGCAACCCATCGATCATCAGTTCTTCGGCATATGTGATCAGCCCACTGCCACTTCAGCTTGCTATTCTTATAGGCCAGATCCCCGTCACTAGTTGAAACGAAAAAAAAAACGGAAAAGGTAATGCAATGTCGCAAAAAGCAAAAAGTCGCGATTTTGGGAGCATTTCGCTCTGAGGAGGGGTCGACGCTTTCGGCACAAAAGATCAGTCCCTTTATTACGTGCACTAAATTCTGAACGATTCCAATAGTCGAACTGTCAAATCAATATTGAATTTGACAGTTAGACGATTGGAATCGCTCAGGCTTTGATGCGCATAATTAGGCCACTCAAAAGGCATATTGGACTTACGCACTGTAAGTATTTTATTTCACATACATAGGGACTTCCTGCTCTTTATATATTATTATTAAAATTCTTTATTGTACCAGAAAAAAATCTACAATTGGCGAGCTTAATACTAAATAGTATTCTATTCGAGCCAACCAACAGGTGACGTGGAAAGGGTAGGGGTAGTGCCAAACGGTGTAATGATATTTTCATTTACTTAACTAGTTTCAAATTAAACAGTATACTAATATATAGAATAATTATAAATAATACATATACAAAGATAATAAAAAAATAGTACAAACATACTTATAGCGATATAAAATTATATTTACACACATACAGATGAAATTACATATTATTATTCTGAAGACGAAGATAGTGTTCCTGAACTCTAATCTTAAAAACGCTGACTGACGATGCCTGACGAATGTATAGCGGTAGCGCGTTCCACAGACGCACTGCTGTCACGGTAAAAGAACCGGAATAGCCAGCCGTATTATGCTCTAGGATTTCAAAATATAGTCAAGCATATGACTTTACCGTTAGCAAATATGAGTAGCATCTCTCTCTCGCACTGTGATACAAGAGTACCTCAGTAAGCTTAGCATGAATAAAGCATGTTTTCAGTAGTCAGATTATGTAACTTAGCTCCAGCGTAGTGAAGTATGAACTTAGTAATTTCTCAAAACAGAAGAGAACGCCTTCTCTCGATGTTCCATGAATAACACGTACTAAAGCGCATGAACCTCTAGGGCCCTATTCTCGGTTACAGTCGAGATTGTCTTGCATACCTTACATTCGAGTTAATTGCCTTGCAGAAGTAAGACTATGCGAGTGATTGCTGGTAGAATGTTAAATTTCTTTGAAGTTAAGTTCGAAGATTTTATAGACACGAATAGCATATAAAAGATAAAAGAACTGTGCTATATAAAAGACGAAGACGTTTCATCATACGCAGTCTATATACGCCCTACTGTAGGGCACAGGCCTTCTCTCAGAGAGAGAGAGTATGGGCTTAATCACCACGCGTGCCCACCGCGGATTGGCGATTTCAAGCGCTGAGGTATGTAAATAGCTCAGACACTCAGGTTTCCTCACGATGTTTTTCCTTCACCGTTAGTGAGTGGTATTGCTACTATGACTTCACAAATGTACATAACTTAGAAAACAAAGTCATAGGTACATGCCCGCACTGGGAATCGAACCTGGGTCTCCCGCTTCCGAGTCCAATGTTCTACCCACTAAGCTACCACCGCTTCGAAGACGTTTACAACCATCTTATATTACAGCTTCTTTCTTTTTTTCATAAGTACCTACGTATGTCTAAAATAATAAAGAATATGCTTAATAATATAATTGCTGTTAGAGCCAAATAATAGAGTAAGAGCGCCCCCAAGACGCCAAATAAAACAAATAGTTAGTCGGAATAAGAGCCGTATTTATTTAACCAACTAGAGGACCTATTTAAATAAATATAGCGTAAATACACAATCATTTAGACAGCAAATTAAAGCAAACCCTAAATAAACACTCTACGACTAGGTAAATAAATATAGGATTGATGAAACTTTGACGATGTAATTTTAGTAGATTTTCACAGGAAAGCTAAGTCGTGGCAACCTCATGATTAGCTTGGTCCATGACTTTACACGCGCATAAGTAATATTAAACATAGGTGTACATTTAAATGTCTCTGAACACTTGGATCCAGGGCGCGACAGTTTTTCAGAGAAATATCGTCATGCCTCATCGACACGGCTGATGGCTGGCTCTTGGACAGAGGGTAATTCTCGCTATCCAACTGGGTAATGTAGTTCAGCATACTCAGGTGACTCTCACTAGATTTGCTCGTTATCTTTTATATTTCTATTCGTCTTATCGAAAACTCACCGCAGATAACTTAAAATTCAATTGAAGATCATTTTAAAGCAATCTTGTTTTTATTAAATAACACAGCCCATATATATATATATATTTAGTAAGTTTTTCAAAGAAACAGATCCGCTTTTGTTATCTAAATATAAATTTAAGAGACAAATAGTTGCTCGGCTCAAGGAGCCCGCTACCAGAGCCGAGCAATAATTTCTACGCGACCTTAATTGCATACATTTATCTATTTTTATGTACTCATTGATATATTTTTTTTATTTACTCATTTATATAATATTTACCTGCTCATTATATATACAACAAATATATATTATCTACTTGTTTATTTATTTATTTATCTCTTCGTCGTAATTCAACATAGTAGTCCATTACGATTATGGTGATATAACGATGTTAGCAGATTAAGTTTAATTTCACAATTCAGTTTTGTTAAAATAAGTACTAATGTGAGTTGATTCTGGTTGATCCGCTTTTGTAAATTTGTCTTTTTTAAACGTAAATACTCAGTACATTGTATCTTCTGAGGTAACCTATAATTCGCTATTAAGCTTGTCTACTTTAAGAAGTTAGTTAATTTGTAAAGCTGGTTGGTTTCCTGAATAAACAAAATTGAATTAAACACCATTAAGTTTGTTTTCGTATCAAGGACGCTAGGTTTCACGTATAGAATTTAAATTATCTCTTCGCCAACTTCGAAAAGTGCAACTGGAAGCTCGACTGAGAGCTAGACCCATATGCCGCACTAGATAGCAATTTAAACATCAAAATGAACTCTTCTCATGATAAACTACGCCGGTGCAAAGTTGAGAGGAACAGTTGCGGGCGACGTGCGCCCGATTTAGGGGCAGGTTTTGTGATTCGGGTTAGAATGTATGGGCTGGGTTTATTTTTTTATTTAATTGTGTGTATTAAAAAAATGCCAGCAGATGTTAAGTTATACAAAATTATACATACATTATATATGCATTATATACACAATAGATCTTACAATGGAGCCTAACACCCAATCAGAGGTGTGCAAAAACACTCTTGACTGACAAACACAATTGTTATTTGTCTGGTTTCTAAACAAAGATGAGAAAAAAAAAATTAAATAGAAAAAAAGTCACACTTTACAACTGGACAAATATTACAGCCACAAATGTTTTGTCAAAAATTAAAACTATACACACACGCACAATACAAACAATATAAAATCAGTCAATCAAACCGCCCCGAGACATATCCGATCCAAAGGTTCCCATAACGCTGGCTGAGATCTTTTAATGAATTATTAAAATTTTTGAAGTTAAATATAAATACTGAAACAGCAAACTATATGAAAAAAACAGCAGTTAAAAATAAGACAAGACAATAAAAAAAGACATCAAGTTATATTGACTGCCTCGCTAGTCTAGTGGTATTACGACTTATTACCATACCGGAGGTCGTGGATTCGATTGCCATTGGGGGGCGCCGTAAATTTGTACGAATGGCCTCAGTCTGGGTGTATTAATTCATGTTTGTGATGTCCTTGCCTGGTTAAAATTTATTATTAATTTAGACAATAAATGAAGTTATAGTAGCAATACCACTCGCTAACGGTGAAGGAAAACATCGTGAGAAAACTTGAGTGTCTGGGCTATTCACATACCTCGGCGCTTGAAATCGCCAATCCGCGGTGGTGATTAAGCCCATACTCTCTCTCTGAGAGACGGTCTGTGCCCAGTGTACAGTGGGACGTATAGGCTGCTTATGAAATGCACTCCTAATAAAACGTTTGTAATAACTTTCGTGACCAGTATTAGATCTAGTTATTTACTACGTCAATGACATGTTGCATATGGACGTATGTAGGTAATTTCCTATTCTATTATTGTCATCCATTAAGCCGAGAGGACTAGTTTCCACAACACAGCATATCCTAGTGTGGGTATTAGGGCTTCACCTTTTTTATGTAATTGATTTTGGAACAAATAAGTATTTTTTCTTTTATTTTTCATATCACTTATGTTATCTAATGTAATCTATACAAAATGTATGTGAGAAGAGGCGTTCCCGTTACCTTCTGTCACCAAGCCTACTCTTTCTTCAGCACAGAGTAAGTTATGTGCGTGACCAGCGTAGTCTCTTCAATGAGCGAGTTCTAGAGTGACAGTTCTTGCAACTTTCCATAATAGCTACTAGATGGCGTATCAGCGACCTTTGTGCTTACAGATAGTACAAAAATTCAAGCGAAAATTAAGTATTTTATGTACTAGTACGATGGAGAAGAAAATCTGGAGAAGTTTGCTGCCGCAAAACAAAATATTATCCCGTCAAAAAACATTTTCATGAAAAATGTTGCCAAGGTGAGATCATATATCTCGTTGTCAAAAAGTTATCAGATCTCATGAGGAGCCAAGCTTCTAACTCTAAATACCTAACTTTACAAATTCTACACCTTAGTTAAAATATTTAGCTCGGCCGTTTCGTTACTACAAGAACTATTTTATAACGGAAAAATAATGAACATACAATATATGAATAAATTTACGCCGGTGACGGTATATCTACGGGCTTTACCATCCCCCCAGATATTGTTTGATTTTCATATAACATGTTTGTATAGTACCTATTGTATTATAGTACCTACCGTGGCCAGTGCCAGACCCTGGTCTCTGCCTATCCCTCCGGGATACAAGCGTGAATTTATACTACGTTGTGACCTTATAGAACTCCCTCATTTCGCCCACATATCTTCGGAGCACGTGTGCTCTAACTTTGCACAGAACACTCGTAGATTGCAGTTTTAACTTACCCGCGAGCCAAATGTGGACTGAAGTTTACGGAGTGGAGTTTATTGGGTAAAAGAGTGTGCTGTTAACTCGAAATTGCATTCTTATTGATAATTTTGTCTATAAGATTTTGTAATCCAACATTCCAAATGCCAACCCATTTCACTATTTTTGTTTTATTGTAAATGTTTGGATGTTAAATATTTCTTTAGCTCAAAAGACATTCTTTTCTATTTCATTTTTATTTAAGACAGTTCAGCTCTTTTCTCCAATCGAGCCTATCAAATTGTACAAGTATCCACTACCTTGAGGCTTTAGTGGTTGCAGAAGAACTGCACAGCGCACTATGCAGCTGCAAGAGTTAAGCGTTCTCGTTTGGGGTCCATAAGGCGCCCTCTTAGTCTTTAGCGGTTGCAGAAGGGTTGCTAAGCCGGCTATGTGTAAGTTTTAGCGTCAGTGTTAATTAGTCATGAGTTTTCTACTTTGTGCTAATTGGTAATCGAAATACGGTTTCTAAGATGTTGTATGTTTGTATGTTTGCGTGTAGTGAACAAAGGTGCAGGCACAGCTATGAAATAATAAGAACTGCTCTCACAGCTAGTATCAATCAAGATGCTGTCCTAAACAAAACAGCATATTGACAGCGCACTCAAGATCGATCTCAGCGGTCAGAGTATTTTATCAACAAAGACCTAAAAAGCAAATAAAACTTAAAGCAAAACAATCTTACCTTGTTTTTCTTATCGTACAAATTTTCAACATAATTCGGTAGAATTAATTAGGTTTCAAGAGAAAATAAAAGGAAAACAAAATAAGGCACACTCGTGACTACGCCTCGCCGCGAAGCCTTAGCCCGAGCCTCATGTAAACAACGTTGTTTTAACACGTCTTTCGCCATCGTTTCTTACAGCAATAAATCTATGGGGAGCCTCCAGCGAATCACACGTTTGTTCGATAGAATGTTTATCTACACAATCTCCATAGACATATGTCAACACTGATTCTTTACCAATACGTTCTCGCTTACAGTACTGTAGGGACTCAAATAATTTTATGATGATTCCTATTTTATATAATATTTTTTAAAACTTTCTGCCCGAAGAAGGTCATCTTGGGACGTTCTTTACCGTCCCTTCCACCCATATTCACTTGATACATTTATATATCGAGCGAATAGGGGATGTATTCGCAAAGGGCAAGATAAAAAGTATCCGAAACCAGCTTGTGTGTGTGCGTGCAATGACTAATGAATGGCAATTGGCGAACCCTGGTCTCTACCTACCGCTGGAAGTTTAGTCCAGCCTAACGCCCAATGACAGGCGTGCAATAAACAACATTAATGAGATAATTAAAATACTTATAGGTAGTTTCAACATCTCATAAATATTTATTTGCCTTTTAAACACATTAAAACAATAACAATAAATATTGTCTAACAGTCAATAAGAAGCCTTCACTTCCAGCAAACCTTTGGTTTTACAGAGGCTGGTGGTGGATAGTGCATAGAGCATACATAGAGAAATAACGGAGGGATGAGAATAATATAAACTATGGTAAACATACATGAAGCGATAATACATAAATAAAAAATAATAACGTACATACATATTTGTTTTGTTCATTAGGCATTTAAAACAGGTAACAATCTCAATATACCATGTTGTACTATATTCTAGTATTAAGCTAAATTGACGCCCAAAGTATATATGCACATTAAAATACATAGATAAACTAATTAAGGCAGTCCGCATATTGAAGATAATCACTAATCAGGACTACTTCCAATAAGCAACGAAAGAATTGGTGATAAGTTACTGCCTATTCTGCAAATCAAGTTAGTAGTTAAAAACTTTACACCACACCAACTCAGAAAGTGTCTCATTGCTCGTTCATAGACGGGTTCCAAAGTTCGTCATTTCTCCCATATTAATGTTCGGCGGGAAAGAGCCACGAAGATTAGTGGCATAGTCTCAGTGGCGCCCTCTATATTTTTTTCAATGTCGTGGAGCACGATGAAACCTAGCTAGATCGATAGAGGACAAAAAAGTAAACAAGAAATTATTAAAGTCACCATGTCCTAAAGTGGCACGTTTAGGAGTTATTGAGCTTTGAAGTTTGTATGGAATTTCCACTAACTCAGTTTCATCACTGAATTTATCACTTGATATGAGTTTTCTCGGGGATTCAAACCTACTTTGATGTTTTTTAAAGTCTGGGTAGCTATGTCTAGTAGGTACCTACCTACTTATATGCATAGGTATATACATGAAATTATAGTATTATTCATGCATCCAATTCGTTCAATTCGATTAAAATTCAAAACATGTCAATATAAAACCTACAGTTTAATTAATATAGATAGGTTTAGGTGGTAGGTAGATACCTATAAATAATGTAGATAGGTACATATCGCTAGAAACTTAAACCGCTGCTGTGTGTAAAACCATGTTCAACCATGTTTTTAACATAAATACCTTCATCCCCGTCGAACCGTGTGAGTTCTTGGTTTTCGAACTATTGCTGGTGCTACTGTCTGGTTGACGTGCTAATTCAGGTGAGATGTCCATCTTCTTTTCGAGGGTCTTTAGTCGACGAAGCACCACGGAATTTCAACGTGGAATCGACTGTTTTGTTTACTCTTTTCATGTTCGCTCAAAGTTCGTACACATTTTGTTGGTGCTTATTGTTATCAAACAAATTCTATCTTTTTTCAGCTCAGTCCAAAGTTTTTTTATTCCGATATGAGCTTACCCTTGACCACAATCTTGCCTAGGGCGTAGATGTTCGTTTTTGGTGGCTCTCATAGTTGTCTGCTGTCTTACTCGTAGCTGTGAAGACTGCGGCTTTATGTATCTTGTTTGTGGGATGTGATGGACTATGGATGAACCAAAAAGATCAAAACCTTTCCCTTACCTAGTGTAATAGACTGTACTTGGACTTGGGGAATGAGGATATATGTATAAAAATGACTTCTGTCATTGATATTGAAGTGACATATGTTTACTATGAAACCATATTAAACATAGAAACAGGGATTAATCATATTTTCAGGTCTAACTACCTAATTATTGTTTAACTGCTAATATTTAATCAGATAATGCTTATAACTAAACACAGCCACCATAAAACTTAATTTAAGTACAAATGTTTCTTCCGGTACCTACCTACTTCTCCGATCAATAACTCGCTCACTGTTCGGTAGAATGATTTAATGATAAGTAATGCCTAATTGTATATTGTAATTAGTCTAGCAGCTAAGTGTAATTTGTAATTAAAATAAAGAAATATCTTGTGAATTTTCCTTTAAATACACTATTTTATTTATTTACCTGATAGGATTGATGAAAAGCAGATTTATAACTCTGGTAAAAGCTCCCGTAATACCCTCGCATTGTAAGCATCCTCGCTACGCTCGGGTGCCTTAATATACGGTATCTATAATAAACTGGGTGTTTTTTCTACGACTTATTTAGCAATTTAGTCAAGAATCGGCAACGAGTCACAGGTGCCAAGCATATAGTCCAGTATTTAGTGAAAAATGATTCAAAAGTTAAGTTTTATAAAAATCTCATACAAACTTCAAAGCTCAATAACTCCTAAACGTGCCACTTTAGGACATGGTGACCTTAATAATTTCTTGTTTACTTTTTTGTCCTCTATCGATCTAGCTAGGTTTCATTATGCTCCACGATATTGAAAAAATATAGAGGGCGCCACTATGAACTATGCCAGGCCCCATACAAAAATCTTCGTAGCTCTTTGTATGAAAATCGATTTCTGCTCTGCTAGCGTTTTTTTGTATTTTAGCACCGAACATAAACAAACTACAAACGTCAAATCTCAAAAGAGTTTTATATGACGTAGTTAGAAAAAAAAAGGCGGGAATTTTTTTTTGTACTCGCATTTCAATGAAAGGAGGCTGGCAACCTTTTTCTGCACTACGAAAAAAAACAAGCGCGGCAATTAGGTTCGTTTTGTTAAATTTTGTTTTTTACTGAATTTATAATTTAAAAGTCCACTTTTCATTATTCTAAATAATTATTTTTTTTTCGTAGGTGTAGTATCTTAAAGAACCATATATCACTCGGGAGAAAGTTCTATTAATTTCTTTTCTCGAGTTTCTCCCTCCGCTGCGCGTCGGGCTTAAACATACTCTTGAATAGAATTAGATCGTTTTCTCCCCTCGGTGTGCAATGTACTATTCTTTCTTCAGGGTTGAAGATGACGAGTGTCCAGAGGCAGGATGTCCCACAAGCGAATCGCAGTCACTGTACAAGAGTTAGAATATCCCGCCGCATTATGCTCTGGGGTGCGAATATGAAGTTACAAAGAATACTATGTTATCGAGTAATAGTCCACCAACTTTTATGAGAAAACAGCATACAACTTCCATTAATAGTAGATTATGCATTAAGGGGATAAAGCAGTGTATTATGTCTCGGGCGATATTTTGAACTCCAAGGACGAGGGAGCCTAGGGTTAACTCACGAGCGAAGCGAGGGAGTTAAAGTTAGAATCCCGAGGCCGAGGGGTTCAAAAACGCCCGAGACAAATACACTGCTTTATCCCCAAAATGCATACTCTACTTTATATAAACACTGCGAGGCAATAAAACATAATACAATTAAAAAGAAAGTTGATTTAGGGCTCTATGAAAAGTTTTCATTCTAATTTTGAATAAATTCTTCTTGGTGTAGGGCTCTATGAAAAGTTTATATTCTAATTTTGACGTTTGGTCATGGGTTGCAAGGAGCTCGTATATTCAATGTTGATTGCATTCCAAATTCAAATGTCATAATTCCCTAGGGGATTATGAAATTCAGTACATTTATAATGACCCGGCTAGACCATAGGACACAAATGACTTGCTTTAAGTTGAGTTTGCATGACACATAATATGCCATTGACGAGCAGGTGTTATATAAAAAAATATTATGATGAAGTTGTTAGTTCTATCTGATATATAAAAAGTTCGCGTCACAGTGTTTGTCATCAAACTCCTCCGAAACGGCTTCACCTATTTTTACTAATTTTTCCGTGTTTTACAACTTAAACTTTCGTAATATATTGGTTTAACGATTTCACTTACTTTTATTCCGTGTTTATTTGGTAGGTCTGATAATAGGTAGTAGGCTAATAAATATAACAAAACAACGTTGGCGGGGTTTAAAAAAAAACTTTCAACTTTGCATCTATCTACGTAATGAGATAATGATTTTTACAGCGTCCAGTGACACCTTCACTCACCCTAGATGGGCGAAGGGACCACTCGGACACGACAGTGCCTGGGACATTGTTTTTTAGATGGAGTAGGCTTGCCCAGCAGCTATACCATCCTGACAGCTTAGTCAGACTAGCCCACAGGAAAGACAAGTCAATACGTGCGGAGCCAATCAAGCCGCGCGTTTCCTCACGATGTTTTCTTTCACCGTTGGCGTATGGTATTGCTGCTACAAATTCGCAGATGTACGTAACTTTGAAAATAAACAAATTTTTTATTTATTTTTTCAAAGTTACGCAGATGTATGTAACTATGAAAAATTAAATCTCTCCGTCCGAGTCCATTGTTCTACCCACTGGGCTTCCACCTTTTCGGGATGAGCTATAATTATATAAAATGTCCGCCTTCTACGGAACCCTATACTGTGCATGGTACACCGGATACGGACAGACTCTTTATTCATTCAGCCGCTCTACCAGCCACATCTACCTAAAACTAGCGTGTAGTTGCTTGCCTTGGGGAGGCCTGTGTCCAGCAGTGGACAAATTCGGGTTGATTGATTGATCTGTGGATTTTAGATTTCGTGCAAGACTCGTCATGTGTTGCGGATAACAATCCGTACCTACCTAACACTGGATAAAAGCCAGTAAAATCACGTTTACCATCCAACGAAGTAAAGTAATCACGACCCACACATTATGCTCGACATTATCCCGACTGAATACGTTCCACACTAGATTATTGGGAATTCATAGAGTAGGAAGTATCTCATCAAACTTTTCGCCCGAATGTGATGGAGTTGCAAACTCTACCCGGAAACTTTCCCTTAAACAAACACCTATCAAAATCCGGATTTTAATTTACATTTTCCATAATACCCACTAGGGGAGTTGTAGCTAAGCCCTCACGTGCAGAAGCTTGGAATAATCCAGCCCGTGTCAGATAAGGAAGCTTTAGTTTAGACTTTAACCAGTAGCGCGATAAAATGTCCACGCCAATCGCTGATCACGCGACGAAAATATAATTGGAGAGCTGCATTTTTTCGTACATCTTATGGTAACACTCGTGAATATAAATTCAGAGGTCATGAGCTCGAATCCTGAACATTTTTAGTACCGATGGCCTCAGTCAGGGTGTGTTTCCTAATATGCAATCGCGAGAGGTGCGTTCCATATTTTAGATTGCTGTACTGAATGAAAAATATACTTATCTTATTTCTCTGTTCAAAGAATGGTACTTAGAATGATCAAACTAGGTCTGAGGCAAAGTGCCTTATGCCAAGTTACTATGTATGAGTATTCAGTTCTGCAGCTTCAAAACATACGCATATAGTCAATAAACCGTCAGAGAAATAAAAACACTATTTAGATCCACTTTTATCGCAAGAGACCTACCTCTCCTTACGATGGCCAGCTACATAAATATACCCATTGAGGACCCACTGCTACCCACATTTGCTTATCTCTCCCCACGTGTATTACGTGTGCAAACAAATTGCGTTTTACATAGCATAATGTTCGCGGACATAATCATACGTTTCCGTGATGTCAGTCACCACCGCGGTATTAGCATATTTACCGTACGATAATAACAGCTCGGGTTTTGGGTGAGGTAATAAATGTCCCCGGGTATTAAACTAGGTTCAGCATAATCTGGTGGAGTTAAAACTTTTGCACAGATTTTGTTTAATAAATTACCATACATTGCTAGCGTGCGGGTTTCGGGTGGCTGGTGGTTGAATATTATTTTATTGCTTTTTGGGGCAAGTTAGTGGGCGAACTCTATCTTGGAGGATTCGTTCACTTCATGGTCTTTTGAAAAAAGCTAGTTTAAAAAAAATGTGAAAATTATTGTAAAAAGGTTATAAAAAAAAACGCCTACTGGCCTAAAACTAGGATTTCATGTGCTAAAGAAAACCAAAAAAAAGTTAACCAATGAGTTGCTCCTTAAGAGACCATAGATAAAAAGGAGTAGAAGAGATAAAAAATTAAGGATATCACACAAAGCCGAGATGGAGCTATGTTACAATATCTTACGAGTTTCATGTTTTAGCTAATGTAGCGCATGAATGGCACATAGCTTAATGATTTGGTTGTTAAACGTTAAATATTACACGATAAAATAGTTGTATAAAAAACGACTCCAGAATAGAATAATAGCTTGGAGGCAGAGCCCAAAATGTATGTGCTGGTCATGTAAGTCGGTACCGACTTCAAATTGTTGTATTCTTAAGTCCGTTTTTATTTTTACTTATATTTTTTTATTTCACGATTTTTTTGTGAATACCCTGTGGCCACCTTGATGGCATATTTTATGAAACATATACAAATCACTAAAGGATTCCTCCCATCAGGCTTAATTTGCTGCTGTCCATTAATGAGTTTCGTTTTCCAACTCCGAAAGCCTTTATCAGATCTTCACTGAAAAAAATTGGGAAAAAGCGAATGTTACATTTATTCAAACAAAATAAGAATTATCTAAACCGGATAAGATTTGACGAAGTTATGCAGGAACATAGCAAAATAAAACAAAAACATACTTGCATTGTCGAATTGAGAAACTCCTCTTTTTTTTAAGTCGGTTAAATAGAAAAGGGGACCAGCTCTGAATTCGCTACGAAAACATCAGTTGTTCAATAGCAAATTTTGCTAAATTCCTCTCGTGAATTAATGATGCAACTGATTGTTTTTCGCAATTTGTGAGTTCGTCTTATAATAAGACGTCGACCTCGTGGCGCAGCGGTAGTGCATCTGCATACCGTGCGTGAGGTCCCGGGTTCGAATCCCGGCTGGGGACAAAAAAAAAAAAACCCAGGTCTTGGATGTTTACATGTTTGTGATGTCATTGTTTCTGGTTCCCACGACACAGGGTATCCTAGTGTGGGGCCAGAAGCAATGTATGTGCCTGTATGTAAATGTTAAAAAAAAAAAAATGTGTTTTGTATTAATGAGCAAAATAAACGCTTTAAGTTTTACTGGACCTTTTCGGAAAACCCTGCGCTAATCCAATCCGATACTATGAATTGTGTATTAGATATTCTCAACTTATTTCTAACGATGCTTTTCACTTGCGTCGAAACACTCAGAATACAAAAAAAATATTTCAACTTTTAAAAACCTGTTTAGAGGTTTTGTACGTAATACAGATAAGTTTGTAAAGAGGCTCGAAATTTCGCTGATGCTTGTATTTGCCCATTGGCTCAGTAAGGAGAGCGTTGGTACGATTAGCCAGAGGTCGCGGATTCAAGTCCCGGCATGGGTGGAGTTTTGGCCTCTAAGTAGGTTTTTAAAAATTGTCCTCAGCACGGGTCAGTGAGTTTGTTAAATGTCAGTACAATATTATCCGCTGTCTTCGGATCAAGTTGTACTGGAGAAAATGAAAAGATAAAAGATGAAGTAAAGTAAAAATGTAAAATAAATATTTATTTAGTGATCTCTTCCAGGCAACCTTTGGATGGACTGGACCAAGAAAGTGAAAGAAAGTGAGAGTAAAGTACATTTATTGCCAAAAAGTCACTTTAGAAGATTCTACGCGTTATATTTCCGCTTTTAGTTCCACGCCTCCCGCCTACTTATTTGCATTCATGCTTGTCACTTTCTTTTTCACTTCGCGACAGAACATTTATTTAAGTGAAAACCGGCGCTGGATGCAACGATGTCGCGATATTACATTCTCTCTCCTCGGTCTCCTATTGTTCAGCCCGAGGTATATTAAACAGTGCTAGTTTCTTCCCAGGGTGTCAATAACCACAAAAAAGTCATGGCTCTTCTATTTTGAAAGGCATTCACGGTGAAAAAATAACGTAGTTTACTTTTGAATGTTACTTAATTCCCAGTTATACGTGACAAAAGCAGGGACTTACAAGTTAATATCAAACACTGATCCATTTGCGTTACATAAAGTGCACTACATTAGAGTCACCTTAGAATAATAAAGTACGGAACATAATCACCGGAATATTTTAATCAGTTTTTGTGTCATTTTTATGTTGGAAACACAGAGTCGAAAAATTGTTTTTAGAAAACTTGCGGCCGCAATTTACGAAGTTGGTCTTGGAATAAAGTATATTCTCTTTTCATACCGTAGTTAAACGATGTTATTTGAATTATTTAAAAGCACTTTTGTTCGCGAGGCAAAATAACGAGATAACGGTGGTTTTTGAATAATATAATCCATTTGAATTCGAGTTCAGATGACTCTAGTGCAGAAGAATTTGTGGTGAGTAATTATTTGTTTGCTGGGGGGTATTGTTCGATTTGGAATCTAGAATTTATCTAAGTAAATGCCAAACCAGTAATAGTCCACCAACTTGTAAAAGAAAATTTTCGTACAAACTGTATTCAAAATTACTTTGATGAAGTTGTTACTTGCAATAAAGCAGGTAGTTAATAATAGGGGTTAAAGTATGAAATTGCCGTTTTATTGCAATAGGTTCTTTGAATTGACATAGAATCTTCATAGTTTGACCCCTCTCCAAACGCAGCATTGATATTGCGGGCTGTTTCTGCCGCGTTAGTTCCGCGTCGGAACTCGTATTCAAAAATCACTCGAATTTTCGCAGTATCCATCTTTCTTGTCTAAATTGAATAACAAAAACAATTGAAAGTCGATATTCAAATGTTTCACATTTTTTAAAAAAAGAACATCATAGAAACCATTTGAAAAAAGTTTCATTCGAAAACCTCAAACCATGAAGATTCTATGTCAATTCAAAGAACCTATTGCAATAAAACGGCAATTTCATACTTTAACCCCTAATATAAGTCAAATTAAATCCTAATATCAGTTAAGAACTCCTCCTTCTAAATTAGTATATTTTGACGACTAACTACGGAACCCCACAATGCGCGTTGCCCGACACGCCCCTGGCCGGATTTTTGTTATAATTTCTGAAACAATATTTAAGAATAATATGTATTTCTACATATACGGATATTAAACGAAAACTTATTGTACATTAAATTATGCAAGTCCTAAAACAAAAGTTATGTAACTGACAATCTCTAATTGACATGTTTCAGCAAAAGCACATTTTTGTTGTAACTCTGTACATATATTGTGTACATATTTATTCCAAAGCCTTTTTCCACGCCAGATTGCTATGTGAACACTGCGTTTACTCTGCTGAATTATGCAAGTGCTTCCCGAAAACATTTCAGTCAGAAAGAGCCACGAAACGCGGCAAATAAGATAAGATAAGATAAGATAAGAATATTCTTTATTGTATACCGGAAAAAATGTTACAGAAACAGCAATGACAAAAGAAAAGATACAATTGGCGGCCTTATTGCTAATAGCAATTTCTTCCAGGCAACCTCATATTGGAGATTTGCCGAAGGAGAAATAGACACGGGTAGTCGGTGCAAAGACGAATATTAATACACATACATATACGTAATAATAATAATAAACTTACATATATCATACTTGAATACTATACATAACTACACGTACTTACATAAATAATGGCTTATTACAAGCTTATTACAAATAACAGCATTACAAAACGAAATGAAAAACCTTAAAACAGCCTTTCGTAGCTGCAAGTACAGTCAAAGCACAAAATAAATGTCACAAAATTTGGGATTAAATTTTTTTTTTAACTTCAGAATAAGTCATAAGAAGGCTATTCTTGTAACCTATGCCTGTGTCTCAAAAGTGTACACTGATTTTTTGCCTGTCATTGCATTTGCCCCAATATCCTGCTCATCAAGCCTTATAATAATGCGATTATCACAAGTTTCAACAGTTTATGTAAGTACTACACTAACAACATTTGCCGTCCACTGTACGTACCCAGTTAAATAATTCTATGTGAATAATGCAGTGACCTACAGCTAGTGACTTTGTTAAGCGGAATGCAACGTAATCAGAAGGCGTTGGCCCTATTCAGTAACAGTAAGTGACTTATGTACCGGCTCACAACTGTAAGCACAATAACAAATTCAAACAATTACAGTCCCATTTATCAATAGACCATCTCAATGAAACACTGTTAAGACCGAGTTAAAGCCGGTTTAAACAGGAATTCTCACAACCGGCCCTAACTCCGTCTTAAGAGTGTTTTAGTGGGGTCGACTTTTATAAATAAGATCGTTAATCTTTCCCTACGGCGGTTTTTGTCAGTAGGGACTGGGGATATGTAAAATCAAAATCCCGTCATGTTCCTGGAAAGAGGAGCCACAAACCAGTAATGAAAAAAAATTGCTACTGTGAAAGCTTCGAAATCGCAAAAACAAATTTTGTTCTACATGTAATTTTTTTTCGCCTTCGTAGTTGTCGCCGAAGTAAAAGTAGTTCTTTTTGCACCCCTTCGAAGGTAAGATGAGTATGATATAGGTAACAGGGTCAATGACGTCGGCTATAACTTCTTATAAATGATATAAATTTGTAGGCTTAGCATTTTTTCCACAATCTAGTATACCGAGCGTGCTCGCAGCAAATAACGAATGTTGATGCAGCGAAAGAATCTTATCAGGACTGAAGTAAGCAGCTAACCCTGGTGTCGGCCAACCCCCTCGGGATACAGGCGTGAGTGTATGTTATGTTATTTAATTTTCTGTGTTAATTTTCTTAAATAAATGATGTAGGAGGAGCGGTGGTTGCCTAGTGGGTAGAACGTTGGACTCGGAAGCGGGAGACCCAGGTTCGATTCCCAGTGCGGGCATGTACCTATGACTTTGTTTTCTAAGTTATGTACATTTGTGAAGTAATAGTAGCAATACCACTAACGGTGAAGGAAAACATCGTGAGGAAACCTGAGTGTCTGAGCTATTCATATACCTCAGCTCTTGGAATCGCCAATCCGCGGTGGGCACGCGTGGTGATTAAGCCCATACTTTCTCCCTGAGAGAAGGCCTGTGCCCTACAGTGGGACGTATATATAGGCTGCTTATGTAAATTATGTATTGCTTACGAAATTCTTAGTCTGAAAATTATTTATTTAATCGTTGTTTTTTTACGTAGCCTATATACGTCCCACTGTATGGGCTTAATCACGCGTGCCCACCGCGGATTGGCAATTTTAAGCGCTGACGTATGTGAACACTTCAGACAATCGGGGTTTCCTCACGATGTTTTCCTTCACAGTTTGCGAGTGGTATTGCTACTACCACTTTACAATTATACGTAACTTAGAAAATAAAGTCATTGGTGGGTACAAGCCGGGATTCGAACCCACGACTTCCCGAATGTCAGGCCGGCCCTCTACTACTGCGCTACCACAGCTTTAGTCTTAAGTTGCAATTTTTTCTGCAATTAAATGCTTAACATCTATGGTCCTGTTTTATTTATTCGATTTGTCTGTTGTGTATTTAGTTTTCTTTCTGTTGTTGTGCATATTATGTTACTTATCTGCTTATTTTGTTTCTATGATGTATCTTATTGGTATAATAAATTCTTCTTCTTCTTCTTCTAACATGCTTGAAACTTGTGCATTTGATAAATTACAGAATAAGGCTGGCGTACGGTGGTTGCATGATAAAAATTTAATTTCATAATACGCGAAGGAACAAACATTTAAGGGCCATTATATGCGCGTGCCTTCGAATTATACAGGCTTTTAAAAGCCTTACTATGCTAATTTCATAAAATTCGTAAAATTCCCCCCTAGAATTTGTTAAGAGTCTCAAATGAATGTCGGGCGAAGTATAGTCGACAGAGCACCTTAATTTGGTTACACTCTACTCGGTTACGTTACAGGCGACTTTGCATGAAAAATCGACTGTATAAAAAATACGTTAGCGTATTTACAATATTTTACTTCGTAATTTGAAAGATATTTGCTGAGGTTAACACGAGCACTGGACATAATAAAACTAAAATTTTAACGGATATTTACTCGTTTACTTTTCCAGTCTACCGAGACCACGGCACTTGCAAAAGTACCGAAACGTCGGAAAATTGTAAAATGGGAAAGTAAACGAGTAAATATCCGTTAAAAGTCAGTTTTATTATTTGAAAGATATTGTTTAAAATACCGTTGAAATTGTAATAGTACATATTTTTTGCGTGTGGTGCTTCTAACACCGATGCATAAAACTGGAATAATAAATGAAATTATTATATTTTTAGTACACACGTAGTTTTAGTATCCCGGAGGGGTAAGCAGAGACCAGAGTTTTCCACTTTCCTCAATCCGGACAAACCTCTTTCGCTTTATGACCATTCATTACTATAATTTACTTTACCCTTGGCCAGTACATCCCCTATTCCATAGTACTCGTAGTTATATTTAATTTTCACACAACTGCAATTCATATTAACACTCAGCGTATTATAATGTTCCCACACAGGCCTTATCGTAGAGCTGCTTTCTCTCAAGTGATCGTCTAAATGAAGTAAATTTTCATGCCTTATAAATTTTTGTATTTTTAATTCACCAGTCTTAAATTACCAGCGGCACGTCGATGTGGATATTGCTATCCACATCGACGTGCCGCTGCCTAGGCGCAGGCTGCAACTGCCGGCGAGTATTTCTCAATTAGAAGCAATGGCCATGCTCATTTCAGTCCGGGCGTTTTCATTTCTTTGCACTATCGCGAGCTATTTCCCGCCGCGCTATGCGATAAGCTGGGGGCTCTACTTTGGTACTATCCTAACTTGCGCAAAGTAAAAAAAATACTGTTGCAGCTGCATAGACTAATAGTCACTATCGCCATAGACTACTACTAGTTCATGTGTCTAAAATAAGAGCCGGACCCTTATTATGAAAAATGCGACACTATGGGAAGTAGCGAGATGGTCGCTTGTCAGTGTCAAAATTCGTATCTCAATCCGTAAAAATCGGTATTGCCGATATGCATTTCTAGCGTTCAGTACTCAGTGGCAGGAAAGTTTGAAACTATTAAAAAAAAACCGTATTTGTCGCTAGATTCGAGTGAATATCGGGCTCAAGCGCGACGTTGACGACCCTTCCGAACATATCGCTGCTTCAAAATAAGGGCCCTGCATAGTGTGCCGTACAGGGTCCGGTAGACTTAAAAGAGGGTTATTCTAGTCATCTATTCAAACAACTTTTATTATAGGACCAACTCTGAAATTGCCAAATAAAAGCGGGTGAGTCTGCTTCGGGTCACACGACCCTTGTTTTAACGTGAAACGTCTATAAGTAACCGTAAATTTTTAGCTCAAACTGCGCAATGTGTTACGCAGCACTGGCGGCATCTAACGGCATGAGTCATGGCTACTTTACTCTACTCACCGAAAATTAACTGCACACAATACGTAGTTACAGAGTTGCAGCCCTCGCCGACACGACATGTTTTAGTTGCACGCGGTTTTAGCAATTGACCCCTACTACCGATCTCAAACTCGTTTCCCGTCAAAATGTCACCTGTTTTAATTTAAATTTGTTAAAGCTGATACCAAAATGCAGGGCAGAATAATATCAATAATTGAAATTATTTTCGTGATCAGTCTCATAATAAATGTTGTTTGCATTGATGAGTAGATTAAACCCCCATTCAGTTCTACAAAACCGTTTCGCAGCACCTTGAATAGCATCAAGAGTTAATTTTATACACTGTACTAGTTGTGATACCAGGTTCATCTAGTTGGTTACTTCTGTGATCCATGTTGTGTAAATTCATAATAATAAAGATATTTTAAGATACGTGTTGTGCAATTATTTTTATATATCGTTGAGTAAAGTAGCCATTACTGAGATTTTTTAAACTCGTGCCGTTAGATGGCACCAGTGCCACGTAATATATTGCGCAGTTTGAGGTAAAAATTAACGGTTACTTATAGACGTTTCATGTTAAGCCAAGGGTCCTGTGACCCGACACAGACCCACCCGCTTTCATTTGGTAATTTCAGTGTTAGTTCTATAATAAAAGTTGTTTGAATGGATCAGTAGAATAACCCTCTTTTAAGTCTACCGGACCCTGTACAGCACACTATGCAGGGCCCTTATTATGAAGCAGCGATATGTCCGAAAGGGTCGTCAACGTCGCGCTTGAGCCCAACAATTTACTCGATCTCGAATTTTTTAATAGTTTCAAACTTTCCCGCCACTGAGTAATGGACGCTAGAAATGAATGTCGGCAATACCGATTTTTATCGATTGTAAAGATTGAGATACGAATTTTGACACTGACAAGCGACCATCTCGTTACTTCCGATAGTGTCGCATTTTTCATAATAAGGACCCAGCTCTTATTTTAGACACATGAACTAGTAGTAGTCTATGACGATAGTGACTATTAGTCTATGAGAACACATTAGATCTACAAAGGATCGCGAATATCTTCAGTACAAATGTAACTGTATGTAAATGGGTATTGGCACTTCTTCTACTAGATCTAAGCCTTTCTAAAACGATTTTTTAAGATCAGTCAGTACCATTTTTTAGCAAAATGTGTTGCCGTCAGAGCAGTGTAGGTTTCATTTTTAGTTTTACGTTGTCTGTGTTTGAAACAATGCAAATAGGTTGAGTACATAAGTAGTTTTTCAAAGATAGGTACGACATTTTGTAAATTTGCACTATAGTAAAAATTACACGCCAAAAAAAGAAGTCAATATTTAATATTAGATGTTGAATGGGAGAGAATCGGCAGTAGGTCTTGGTTTCCAAGGCACGTTCAGAATATGCCTTTCTAACCTACAGCTGTATAAAACTACCAGTTTTAGAACTGCCAGAGTAGATTAAGAAATTCTCTCATGATTGAAATAGGTTCTGTGAATGGACGTTGGTTGAGTCGATAGCATTACAATCTACAGTTATGTTACTGGGAACTTTGAATGTAATAAAAATGTAAATTTGATCAGTGTGTTAATTACGTATCGTGCAAGTCTGAGGGAATTTATTCCTTTGCAGTTTTGAATTTCAGTGGCTTGTAATTTTTTTACAAGTAAAAGCTGATTAAAACAATTTTCTCCTTTATTTCTACTCCTAACGCGTTTTCATTTTAGGGGTCTGTCATATTTTAATTGTGATAAATTTGATACCCCTGAAATTATATATATAGTATGTGCGGAGATAATACGACTATTATATTCAGTGTACATCACCGCAATACTGCAAATTGATTGTTCTTATTGTGAACGCCGTAACATGGGGCCTCAAAGTCAACACATCTTCACGTGAACAATTTCTAGTGCCTGATTCCTCAAGCGATATCAACAAGTAGATTACAGTATTCCTATTCATTTGCCTGTGAAAGCAACTATAATCCGACAAAGTGATGTGGTGAATATGACGCACGCCTCGCGATTCGGCTCTTTGATCATGAATACAACACGATACGTATCGCAAGCATTGAATTGTGTGTTGGAGATAATTGTTTTGAGACGAAATGAGGTAAGGTTTTACTGTACAGTTCATATCAATCAAAATGTTTTTATAAAAAATAACACAGAAAATGCGACTTAATGAACATTACAAGTCAAACTAGATGTCCATTTCAAAATCTAGATCACTGGAGCAAAAATGGACAAAAAAGTTAAAGTTAATCTTTGCAAATTTGATCCTTAATAAACTAGTTTTATAAACTAGTTTTATAAGGGGTCAGTTGGTTAAAAGTCGGAATAAGTCGAGAACTAAAACTTTCTATTGAACGCCTAGTGGCATAGCAGGTTGCAATGTCTACTTCTATGGGAAACTCTAACGTTCCGTAGGTCAGTAATAGGCCTATTCACTATCTTACGAGTGCCTTATATGTATAAGTATATTTTACGTTACACTTCTACTATTCCCCCTCCTTTTCTTTGCACGCCGACGAATCCTCCTGCGGTTGACTGGAAGAAAATGCTTGTGGCGTTGAGTTCGCCGCACTGTACATTAATTTAAGTACAATAAAAGTATTAATAATAACAAATAGACGCAAGAATATTAGCGTAGACAAACAGCCGAGTCTATGCTTGCCAGCGCAGCTGGTCTCTAGAATCTGAAAAAAATCCAAGAATAATAGCGTATATAGAATCCCGAGCGGGAGGTAGGTATTTACGAGTACGTTGGCACGTGATGTTTGTTCCCATACTCTGACCCCCTTTTCTGTTTCTCTAAAAGTCTGTGCCTTGCAATTGGACATACAATCTACAATTTGAATTAATTCTCAAACATAAAGCGGCGGTAAGCGGTAGCAGTGAAGGTTGTGGACTTGAAAAGCAATGGAGAGAGCTATGTTAGGAGTTTCACTGCGTGATCGAATCAGGAATGAGGAGATCCACAAGAACCCGAGTTACTAATATAGCTCGAAGAATTGCTCAGTTGAAGTAGAAGTGGGCGGGGCACATAGCTCGGAGAACTGATGGCCGTTGGGGCGGAAATGTTCTGGCCTGGCGACCGCCGACTGGACGACGCAGCGTGGGCAGGCCCCCGCGAGATGGTCTGAAGACCTGGTTACGGTGGCAGGGAGTCGCTGGATGAGAGCGGCACGAGATCGGGATGCTTGGAAATTCATGAGGGAGGCCTATGACCTGCAGTGGGCTTCAAATGGCTGATGGTGATGATGATGATTAATCCGTCTTAAATACATACTGAGTATCGTAGGTCCTGGCCACACAGACGCGTTGTATAGAATTCGAGCCCTCGCCTTGTCTCTTCTGTGTGGGCTTCGTCCCGTCTCTTCAGTACATTTTGTATGAAAGTGAATTGGAAAGACGACGCATCTTTTCCGCGCCCTCGCCCCACGTCCCTTCTGAGTGGCCAGGGCCTGAGGTGTTCACATATCTCAGCGCTTGAAGTTGCTAATCCGCGGTGGGCACACGTGGTAATTGACCCCATACTCTCTCTCTCTCTCTCTCTCGCTCTCGCCCTGCAATGGGACGTATATATGCTTCAAGCGTATTCGGGTAGAAGCCGGCACTTACCGCCGCTGTGTGTGTTACTCTACAATCCAACAACAACTATAAAAGTTACTCCTGCTAGAGAGCAAAAACAGTAAAACTAAAGAAAATCCACAGTTGTTAACCATAACGACGCTTTCGGCCTGGCAAACCAAAGTCAGTAACTCAACCCTATTAATCGGAAGAGCTCCGGATTAGAACCCGTGGATGTCTAATGGCGTCATATTCGCAGGAACTCGTTCACTTTGATCCCAAGGCAGATGGATATTCTACTATCGGCTCCTATTGTAAACTTAATAGGAGCGGTGGTAGCGTAGAATGCCGGCTTCTCATTCAGGAGGTCGTGGGTTCGAATCCCGACATGACTTTGTTTTCTAAGTTACGCACATTTGTGAGGTTATAGTAGCAACACCACTCGTTAACCGTGAAGGAAAACATCGTGAGGAAACCCTAGTGTCTGAAGTATTTACATACCTCACCACTTGCCACGTACAATGGCTCAACTATGAGGCTAAGTGCGGGAATCTCCAGTCAAACTAGAACTATAAACCTAATAGGGTGGTCGGGCCTGAACTCGGCACATTTCTGGAGTGATTTACGGTGATTTACTTAACTAATGAATGATTTGGGGTTTCAGTACGGTTCGGGAATGTTCGGCCAGTGATTTCATCGCCATATACAGGGTGATTTTTGATGGGTGATTTCTGAAATACATTAATTGGAGTGAGTATTTTTCAACTAACAAACATATTTTTTTTTGATATTTAGATAGATAGATAGATAGAATATTCGTTATTGTATGTACACCAGGAATGACATATGAGAATTTAAAAATAATATACCTAGTACAGTACAATTGGCGGCCTTATTACTAAAAGTATTTTTTTCCAGACAACTATTGACGGAAAAAAATGAAAAGCTAAATGACGGGTATGTAAGGTATTAAAATGTTTTGTTTAATTCTTATAATTTATTTTGTATGGTTTCACGGTTTTTCTGCTTTGGGTACAGTGACGCTGTTTCATAGTAAGGGTAAAAAACGTATTGTGTTAAATAAAATGGAAATTTCATGCAGGACAATAATTTACTGAAGGCTGCAACATTGGTACTGAACAATTTTTATAAAATTACTAGCTAAGCTAGTCAACGTTGTTTTGTGATATTAATTAGCGTACGACCTATTCTGAGACCTACCAAAAATACACAAAAAAATTAATAAAAACTGGTGAAGCCGTTTTGGAGGAGTTTGATAACACTGTGACACGAGATTTATTAGACTATTATATATATTAGATATATATTAGACTAGCGAACTCGGCAAACGTTGATTTGCCGTTATTAATTCTCAGACCTACCGAATATACACAAAAAAAAAAAAAAAAAAATGGTGAAGCCGTTTAGGAGGAGTTCGATAAAAAACACTGTAATATGAGATTTTTATATATTAGATGTAAACTCTGATATTTCGAAAAATACTTAATTCTTAGAACAGAAGTTTTTGTATAATTCAAAATTACGCATTTCAGGAATTGTGCATTTAAGAACATTCCTGCATGCATATTGTGTGCCTTATTTTGTAAGTGAAGAAGACACAGGTTCGATGGGACATCCTCCAATAAAAAGAAGGTACCAGGAAGGTTGTAGGTCCTGTTAGGGTGGACAATAGTTATGTTGTCATACATATTGTTGTGTAAGAAGTTACGTATTTCACCACTATTTCTCCGTCTCAGCTGTTCGTCTCTGAAACGCTGTCCCATATAATATTCGTAAAGCTCCCTCTTGGAATTCTTTCAAAGCTTTTGTCCGAAAATACTTCCTCCAGAACGCTCACACCGCACATTTTATATTCCTAGTATAATAAGTAATTGCTTAATTGGTCTTAATGTGTTTAATTTCCTGTGGTCGTGCCACAAAGCTCCTTTCTAGCACAACCTGTAGGCGTACATTTTGGATGTCAAGAGGATATTTAAGTACTTTTATTTCATGAATAAAAAAAATGCATCGTGCTGTACACAAATAAAAAAAAATGCATCGTGCTGTATACACGGGTGATGTGAAAGCTGGGGTTATGTAATTAGCAATAAAAAATAGCATCTATTAGACTATTACTTTTGATTGTAGACGTAAATAAAAATAAAAAATTGTTGGGAAATCTTGTTTGGAGTTGACAAATCTTGTTTAAAAAATGCGCGGACAATTAGTGCTGCCTCTCCATCTAACAGAGCAATGACCCGCAGAGCCGCGGCGCGCACGTCTCGCTCTGGATGGCTACTAATGGTTCTAATAGATACGAGTTTGTGTCGCGATATTTTTGAAAGTGCGTTTTTAAAAAAAAAATGACCCCTATCTTATTCGATAGGTTATGAGTATATTCAGGCACGTTCACTTTGTTATGTCTTTCAAACCACCCAAAATTGATGAAGTAGTATTATATCTTTACTAATATTATAAACGCAAAAGTGTGTATGTATGGATGGATGTGTGTTACTCTTTCACGCAAAAACGGCTGAACGGATCCGGATGAAATTTTGCACAGAGATATATTATAGTCTGGATTAGAACATAAATTATTTTTTATCCCGGAAAAATACAGATTAAAATTACCGCGAAGGAAGGGCTAGTAGCTAGTGATACTGTAAATGCATAAGTTGCAAGGCAACGTCCTAGGCACAGGTCCTCTCTCAGAGAGAATGAGATAGAGAGAGAATTGTGGCCACCGCGGATTGGCGATGTCTAGCCGATGTTTAAGATGACTCAGGTTTCATCACCACGTAACTTGGAAAACAAAGTCATTGATACTCGGCGGAATCGAACCCAGAACCTCTTGGATATGAAGCAAACGCTGTATCAGTTCAATACCACTGCTCATACCATATGAATAGATAGATGTATAGATAATAGATATATAGAATTTATGTCAAAGTCAAAACACATATAAAATAACAATAAAAGTACAGGCGCTCACGAGAAAAAAAACTCAATGAGTATAAATTTTATAACTGTCTTGTTTCTTATGCGAGTTTCAAGCGAGACGAATTGAGTCTAGACTGCCTTGATAATATTATCCTTTCAATTTAAAACGAGATATACGAGATCACGAGACAACAATCTGAATCAGATAGAGAGCACTCTACCAGTCTACACCCATCCCAGTCATAGTGACCACGCTTCCCAGTATTGAAGGACAGATTGAACTGGATCAAAAACCTCTCACTCTATTTAATTCGTCTGTACTTTCATATAAATAATTATTTCACATACATTTTAATTTATGTGTTACACGTGCCCTTTCCTTTTAAATTACCAATCGGAAAATTTGGAAATCGTCTATTCTCAACTCATGAAACCCCAAAACATGGCTTGCTCCTAACGAGTATGAGGAGATTCACGGGTTAGATAGAAATGGTGAAGTTTGTTTATCGAATAATTAATATTGGAATCGGTTGTTCCACAACAACTTTAAAAAATCAATAATTTATAATTTAAAGTTTAGTAAGCAATTATGTTGTACAATGTGCTTCGTAAATGTTCCTGGAATTCGGAATTAGTTCAAGTTCTAGCCCGAGAGGACCGTTTCTTTCCTAGAATGATACGCAAGGCAATAAAATGCCGGCGGCGTCCCAATTTCAATAGAGATCGTAGTTAGAACATAGCTACAGCGTGGGAACCATTGTTTAAGTGCATGAGACCCCCTCGCTAGAAGTGTGACTGTAGATTGAATTTTAATTTCAATTAATAATAATCAATATTTTTGAGTTTATATAAAGTTATCGCTTTGCCAATTTAAATTTAAAATTGGCCAAAATAATTTTGGAACGTAACTTAACAATTTTTTGCCAAGCGTAGTAAAATAACAGTTCATGCTTTCAAAAATACGCCTGTCATCTGTCTACCGCGACTAAGGCACTTGCAAAAGTACCGAAACGTCGGAAAATTGTAAAATGAAAAAATAAACGAGTAAATATCCGTGCAAATTCAGTTTTTATTAGTAACTTGCACGATATATCATATATATATAAAGATATCATACAGATGTTTGTTTAGTATTAATTTTGATTAAGCCATTGTTGCCAAATAAATAAAAGTCACATAAAAGCCTATTGACTGCACCCACCGGTGAATTTAATCTAAATTCAATGGAATTGTATGTCTTTTAAACAGTATTGAGCAAAAACATATAATGATCAAAGCATCGACAAAATGTTAGCAATGTTAAGAAAATAAATGTGTTACTTTTTTAGTTTTACTTTGACAGATTGTGGGTCACATGATAAGTCCTGGCTTTGGACACTAACGAGAGATTTTCAGATTGTTGCTCTTCTCGGGGAGAGCCTCGCATAGTGAGGCTTACGTTGCACTCAAAGGAAAAAGCAAAGTATTTTCGCGTAAAAATATCAATTTTAAAATACGAATAGGGTTCACAGATCGCTGGTAATATTCTTGTAGCCACTGTTTTGTGCACTATCGCATTGAATTACGAGCTATCAAATGTAAACGAAAATGTTTTAGACGTCACCACTTTCTTTGATGCCTAGCAAATGGTTTTTCAACAGTTAAAGTCGTAATGTTTTCATTTCACTTTGTTTATACAAGTAATAATGTATTTTGACGATCACTGCTTATTGAAAATCAAATTTACACATTATTATATGTCTCTGAAATAATGTGAGATTCCAAAAATCCTAGTTATCTTTTCACTCCCTTTTTTCATAAGAGGAATAGATAGCGTCAATGAAAAAGAAATTTTGCCTCACCGTTAAGGCAGATTGTCGTGACGTAAAAGTTGTTAAAGTTTACATATTTTTATAGTGGTATTTGTATATTTTTAGTGGATATTCACAATGTACATAGTCAGTTGAATAACGGAATAAAATATATTTTTTTTATATTTGTACAATCAAAACAGTTGTACAAATAACACGTATCTTCTCTGCAAAATATTTAAAACAGACCTTTTAATAGAAGAAACACTGTAGAGCGTCATAAAAATTCTCGTTAACAAATTTATTCAGCACACTGTAGGGGGTAAACATATTACAATAATATAACGATGACAAAAAACCGGCTAAATATGTGTTACAATAACCGAGCCCTTGTTTTGAGGTGGAAACAAATTGTTGCGAATACGTGAAAAGCTCCTTTAATACCTACAGACAATCAACTCAGTACTTTTCACTTTAAAACAACTCACTAATGTCGAAAACGAGAGGAAAAAAACAGGCCTAGTGCGAGTCAGACTCGCGCACGAAGGGTTCCGTACCATTATCTATACAACATTAGACAAAGATCAAGACAAGATAGATTAGGTACATTCAGAACAGCGCCATCTATAGAAACCAAGAAGAAGCGTTTAACATTGACATTTAACGATATGACATCGGCGTTGTGAAGGCTGCATAGACGACCGCTAGATGGCGGGCGCTGTCTTTAGACAACGTTAGTTGTATGGGAGCCCCCCCCTCCCCCCTTAAATTTAAGGGGGGCTCTTAGTATTTATTGTTACTGCGGCAACAAAAATACATCATCTGTGAAAATTTCAACTGTCTAGCTATCACGGTTCATGAGATACAGCCTGGTGACAGACATCCAGACAGACGGACGGCCTTTGGGAACGGAACTCTAAAAAACGGACAAATGTGAGTAGTGCCTTGAGAGTTCTGGACTATCTATGACAAACTTTACTTTGCAGTAGATAACAGTGGTTCTCGTGTAAACAAACCGCCAAACTTCATGCAAACCAGTTTAAAATCAGAAATCAGATATGAAAAATTTATTTCGAAGTAAATAATTTACATTCCGTTTGAAGAATGTCAATGTACAATGTTAGCCGAGCGGCAAAAAAGGAGCGAAAAAAACACTCCACTGGGACCATTTTTTCTCAAATCATCTTAAACATAATAATACATTAGTACCTGCACGATAAGATTCCATAACATAATATAAGCAGCCTATATACGTCCCACTGTAGGGCACAGGCATTCTCTCAGGAAGAGAGTATGGGCTTAATCACCACGCGTGCCCACCGCGGATTGGCGATTTCAAGCGTTGAGGTATGTGAATAGCTCAGACACTCAGGTTTCCTCACGATGTTTTCTTTCACAGTTAGCGAGTGGTATTGCTACTATAACTTCACAAATGTGCATAAATTAGAAAACAAAATCATAGGTACATGCCCGCACTGGGAATTGAACCTGGGTCTCTCGCTTCAGAGTCCAATGTTCTACCCACTACGCTATCACTGCACCCACCGGCTAGATTCCATGATTGCCATCTATGACTTTAAATACCAAACATTTACAAATGTAGGAAAAACGTAAATGCTGCGGCCAGACATACGAACAGCACCCGTTCAAGAGCATAACGCAAATACATATAAAAACTTCACAAACACAAAAAGTAATAAACTGCTGAAAGTTAGGTTAAAATTTTTGGATTATTTTCTTTATTTGTCTCTTAAGACCTCGCTTGCTGTAAAATTGTCTAATTCCACGTCAAAGTGCTCCATAGTTTTTGATAGTGAGTTTGACAGTGTGAATAATATGAAAATGTGGCGTCGAAAGATCATCGCAATTAATAATGTTAATACTTATTTAAGTAAATATTCACGATAACTCTATCTATTCCTGCGAAAATGGGTCGTGACAGGAATGAAATTGAGACGGATTGAGAATGTGAAAGTGTGTACAGATATTTGGAGGCTTGTAATGTGAATGTGATCGACTAAACAAAATTGGATTATATTAGACATAGGTACAGATAGACCGTATCTACAATAAAACAGAATATGTTTAGCCCAAATTACACATAAGCGTTTTAAAAATAAAGAAGAAAATACGCTTGGACCTTCTGATTTAACATTTTTATTTTATGCCTATCTCCCTATAATATCTCCCTTCTGTAGATATTAAATTCTTTTCGCTATACAACCGCCGACTACGTTTGTTCCCCTCCGGCCGTTTTTGGTTAGTTGGCATTTATATTTGGTATTCGCAGCTTGCTAGTGGAATGCTGACTGGTATTTATTTAAGAGGCGTCGGCATTCAACATTTGTATTTTAGACTAGTTAATATTATTAACTGAACTCCGGATTCGCTTAGGTACTTTATTTTTACCGGATCCGGAAAAAATCAATCGAACCAACCGAATCCGGACCTAAGTTAAGAATGTGTAGTGCTTACGAAAGTTTCAGTTTGAAAATTATGCTATTATTTCAAACTAGTTACGTAGTGAGAAATCAGGTTTTTGAGAAATATGTGATAGCTATTTCCAATACTATCATTCAAAGTAACACCACCACTTTAAATATCAATGTTGGAAATAGGCGCAGAAAAATAAACAAATAGTTTCTGAAAGTTATGATATTAGGTTATGATATGATTATTTATAGTCAGTATATCTATGAAAATATTATGTACGTTAGGAAAAATATTAGTAATCTTAAAACTGTAGGTAGCCAACACAATGTAAATACTAGAAATAGACATAAACTTTCAGTCCCAAAATTTGGGCTGGCAAAGGATAACACATCCTTTATAGGGCATTGTGTACGTTTCTACAATAAGATCCCTGAGGAAAAATAAGCTTGCCAGAAACGCGATTCAAAAAATGTTTTAAGCACACTTTGTGCCAAAAGGGCTACTATAACATTAAAGATTATTTAGATGACAATAATGTCTGGAATTAAAGTCAGTTCAATGCACGAGTTCTAGCTTTTAGAATATTTATTTAAACTCTGTTAATTAATTTTGAAAAGACTAAGTTTGGAGTTTTTTGTCCATTTTTTCTCCAAAATGATCTAGATATTGAAATGGATACCTAGTTTTACTTGTAGCGTTCATTAAGTTTATAATGTTCGTATCACCACATCAAGGGTTGGCTGGAAGAGATTTCTGCTGAAATAAGCTCGCCATGTACACTTTTTAATTCTGTAAATGTTTTGTTTTATTCATGTAATTGTATGTGTGCAATAAAGTATAAGTATAAAGTATAAGTTGCAGTTTTTGTGCTACTTTGAATAATAAAAATGAATTTGAATTTGGATGAAATAGAGGATACATCGCGAGTTATTTAAAAATACTGGTACAAGTCGGTCTTAATCTGGCTTATTCCATCTCTACAATGTGTCGCTAAATTTCGAACCCGACAGCTTTATCCAATAAAACTCACCTCTTTAACTTATTAAAAGCATATTTCTATTTTTATGCTCCGAGACGCGCAAACTCAATTTTGCCCCTCGCGATGGCCTGATTTTATTGCGGCTGTCAACTTTACGACGTTCTAGACGTACTGTAGCTTAATCAGCCGGGCAGTCGCTGGAATCTTAGAGAGACCCTCTTTAAGAAGAAGAAGAAGAAAAAAATTATTTAACATCACAAAGACATACATATAACAATGATTAAAAACAGACAAACAATTGAACATGAAAAAATAATCCCAAAACAATAAAGGACCCAGGGTATGTCTATGCAGCGGTAAAATGGCCTCGAACTCAGTATACGCTGCGTTTTTCCCACAGCACTGATTTTCAGCACGGGCTTTTGGTAAATCACGAAGTTTCAACTGAACCTGAACAAAAAGTGATACTTAATAAAATGTATTATCAAAAATAAAAAATATATATATACATACACTGAAAAATAATTACTAATAAACTGCATACACTTTACCTAGTAGGTACATAATAGAACATGACCTCAAATTGTGCAAGGGGAAGGACAGCATTAGAAGTAGTAGCATTTAATGCTGGAAAAGAAAGAAAGGTTCATGTTTTCTGGATACTCAACAAATAATTTAATTTAAAAATTTTTTTCTTTTAAATCCTAACATTCTCTAGTGGAAATTAGTCGGCAGCCTGCCCGTATTTATATTTCTAATGTTAGTACAATAAAAAAAAATACGCCCAGATTGAGACTTTTTGTACAAATCCAGTACGTCGACCTCCAGTGGGATTTGTTCCCACAACCTCTGTTTTGGTAATCAAGCGAGTTAACCGCTAGACCGACGAGACTGTCAAATAAACGCAGTTTGAAACTGAATAGTTTGAGTATTATATTTGCGCCATTTTCAATTGAACTGCATCTATCATCCGACGTATATCACTAAAAGCTTTTCCACAATACAGAAATATAAGATCAGCCGGTGCTATAATGGAGATATCAAAATTTTCGCCCATGAATTTAGAAGGTGCGTCGAGTGACACATCAAGTTTTACGTTCAGAGCTTCTTGCGAGATTGCGCTTTACTACTGCTTTAATAGAAGCTATAATGGGAGCCGGGCGATGAAGCTTGAGATGGTGCTTGAGTACAGTCAGGTACTCAAGTATTAAGTGAGAAAATTGAGCCAGAACTTATGTCTTAATCTGGCGTTTGCTAGTATGCCTGAACGTAAAGTTTATAGTGACTTTTGAGTGCAACTGTATTCATAGCCAGGCGCATTAATATTTACGACTTTTTTACGGTTTATGCCCAGCTTGACGACCTAACCTTTGGTCCAGCGGGTGGTGGATAGGTCGTATAAATTAGCCCATGTTTTTAATATGAATATTAACTCTTTAAAATACACGGGCGGCATGTTGCAAACGACATTGCCAACTGCAGCCGTCGACACTCATCGACGGCAGACGCCGACATGTCAGGGTCGAATATCCGCGTCGACGCGTGCGGCCAACGCGACGCGCTCGTCGTGCTGACGTGTGTCGACGGTTACAGTTGGCACTGTCGTTCGCAACGTGCCGCCCGTGTATTAGCACCCTTGGAGTTTGTCATTTAATCACTTTTGTTCGACCACTTTAGGACGGCGACACCCTCATGACATTTTTCACATAATTTTGTCGTTATGACGCTTATAACTTAACATAAGCAGCGCTTCAGCAATGCACTGCAGTACACAGGGCTTCTCTGAAAGTGTATACATATATGCTAAATCACCGAGCGGATGTTTTGCGCAACAAAATTATGTGAAAAATGTCATGAGGGTATCTCCGTCCTATTTTATGGTTCCTTTGTTTGCCAAATTCCAGTAAAGTCCGTTCAGTTATTTTTATGAAGCATAACTCTTCAGATACTATGATGATGAAATGTTAGCCCCGAAAGGGGAACTCAAAAGTATTCTATGTATGAACTTGTCTTTGCCCCGTGTAGCGTAAACAATGTTGCTGAAACGGTATTTCTTCCAAGATTTATCCAAGTCGTTTGGAGCACATGTTGCTATATTTACCTACTTAATAGGCCTTTCCTTTTCGCTAATATTGTGACAATATTTCATGAGCTTTGTGTACCTAGCTTTTTTATGTCTGAGATTCTGTGAGCTCCCTTGGAAGTGGAAAACCTTTGTATATTTAGAGACAAATAAGTAACCTACAACGTGTTATTGAAATAGTGCAAAACCTGAAAACTGTTTCTTCAGTATCGATAAAATAAAACCAACCCAAATATCTTATTTTTGGAAAATGTATTGAAACTTGACTCGGTCAATTTGTATAATAAATAGAAATATTATTTTAAACTTTTGCTTATTGGAAGTGCTCTAAAAATCTGGATGGATGTAAAGGTTAATATGCTGTCGACTGTACCAAATAAATAAACTATTCTATTGAATAGAAACATAACATAAGTTCACGCTTGTATCCTGGATGGGTAGGCAGAGACCAGGGTCTGCCACTTGCCCCGATTCTATTGAATAGCAAATAGAAAACCAAGGTCTCTGCCTACTCGTCAGGGTGTATGTTTACTTTATGTCTTTTCTGCACTGTAAGAACATCTCTTCTCTTTGTGCGATCGTGTAATATCACCGTTTTATCCTCTTTTCTGCAATAACTTTGTTTTCAAATGCGTTGCCACCTGACTAGATATAAAAGTGAGCGAAGGGTCTACTCACTACGCTACTCGTAAAAGTCTCAATAACTGATTTTCACTACACTTAACTATTTCGTCCTGCTTAGAAACACCGGCCGGTTCGCCCTAACCCTTAGCATGCAGGGTGTTTCATAAAGGTCCGATGAAACTCAAGGGGACGTTTCTACTCACCACTCTAAAATTTTTACTGTAAAACCAACTAAAAATATAGGCTGTTCCATACGAAATTTTCACACCAGCTCTATTGAATATCTATGGCTGTATTTATGATTATTTTTATGTCTTCTATAAAATAGGAACCCGTACGATTTCTTTCCTCTTTGTGCAATTGTGTAATATCAGCGTTTCATCCTCTTTTCTGCTATAACTTTGTTTTCAAATGCGTTGCCACCTGATTATTATTAATTATCCTGATTTTATTTATTCGTTTTGTCTGTTGTGTATTTAGATTTCTTTCGGTTGTTGTGTATATTATGTTACTAACCTGCTTATTTCGTTTCTGTGATGTATCTTGTTGGTATGTTTAATAAAATGTATTTCTTCTTCTTCTATTACATATAAGAGTTATCGAAGGGTCTACTAACTACGCTACTTATTTCCCTACATGTAACTATTTAGTGTTTCTACGTTTCTGAGACATTTGCAGGTTTGCTTTAATGCTTAGTATACAGGGTGTTTTATAAAGGACGTGTGAGGTGGGCGCGGAAAACACGCGACTTCCTTTCAATTCACTTTCCTACAAAATGTACTGAAGCGATGGGACACAGCCTACACAGATAAGACGGGGCGAGGACGCGAACACTATACAACGAACGCGTCGCATATCCTCTACGCCCTCGTCCCACGTCCTTCTTATGTACCCCACGCCTAACAGGTCTAAGATGAAGTGGATAACGAAATAAAGTATTTTGTTTTTGTAACGTCCCTGAGTAGAGGCCGGGAGCTGTAAGGCTTGCGGTTTTATTGTAGCACGTCACAGGTGAGTTTTAATCTCCTAATGGCCGCCCCAGTGCACCTGTCTGGGCTGGGTTTTACTGCAATGCTACGTGCATTCAGCTACCCTTGTAAGTGCACAATGTTGTGTTTATATTGCAATCCCATTTTGCAATATATGTTCAAAGAGCTCTCTGGCTTTACGCGGCTTGCAATCAGATAAACGATGAATATAACTATCTTGCAGTTCTCACTGAGCTTACCACCCCTTATGAGGGAGACTTTAAATATGTATATTGACACTCGTATATCAGTTACTTTATTTATGTTGGCTTTAAATGTTACCTCTTTCATCACTGGTGAATTATTATGTTGTTTTATAATTATTATCGAGTGTTAATTGAATCTGAATGAATAAATACTTTTTTATGAGTGCGAGTGTATAAGTATGAGTAATACCCACCAGTTACAGGAATATTATAAGTCAGTAGACATTTTACATAACACGCTACTACGAGCCTGTATAGTCCCATAACAGGGCACAAGCTTTCACTCTGAGAGGGAGAGTAGGAGCTTAAACACCACGCGTGCCCATTGATCATTGGCACTAAGGTATTTGATCACCTTAGACACTCTAGTTTTCTCACATTGGTTTCCTTTGTGGTCAGCGGGTGATATTGCTACTAAAGATTCACAAATGATATACATTTTATGAAATTGCAGCCGAATTGAAAACATTTCATATTTTATAACGCCTAAAGCTAAAAATACCGTTTCTTAATTTTGCTATCCTGATTACGAAAAAAATATTTACAATTTTTAATATTCCTTAATTTTAGAGAAAATAAATAAAAATCAAAAATTGTGTGTTGACGTTACACATACGGTGGAATTAGGAATTACCATTGCCTAATATATAAAAAAAAGTTGTTATGACAGATGTCATTTTCAAAATAGTTGACTGACAAGAGAAATGTCATTAAACGTCAATCAACAATGGTTTTCAAATTGTTTTTAAAAAGTCGCCAAAGGTGTTAGTATTACTATTCCATATGTGTGACGTAATTTGGCGTTTACGTTCTTTTAGAATAAGACGAAATTCAAACAGAAAATTATGGATGAAAATCACCGAATTTCTGAAAATAAAAAATATGGGTCGTTTTATTTTGTATCTAGTTTCCTTTAAGACAGTAAAATACGTATGCTAAAAAATTGAAATGTTGTCAATTAAATAGGGTGAGAGGTTTTTGATCCAGTCCAATACATCCCTCAATGCCATAATGGTCACTATGACTGGGATGGATGTAGACTTGTAGAGTGCTCTCTCTGGTTCGGATTATTGATACCTCGTTTTAAATTGGAACTATAACCCCCGGTTTCTCGTACACTAACAAGCTGTTAATGTACTGTTAACAGCCGTCAGTGCTGTTTCTGTATGCACTTTGGTCAATTGACAGCTGTTAACAGTAGATTAAAAGCGTGTTAGTGCACGAGAAACTGGGGGTAATATTGTCAAGGCGGACTAGATTCACTCAACTCGTATCGCTTGAAACTCGTATCGCTTGAAACTCGCAGGAGACAAGGCAGTTACAAAATCACTGCAAGATTTATACTTATTGGGTTTTTTTTGGCACCATGGTTACCAGTACAATTCGATACTGGGTCAACGGTTTAACGGGTTAACCCCGGGTTAGTGGGATGGCGCAAGTGGCGCTAAGTGTATTTTGTCTTTAAAATAAATTCTGTCTATCTGTCTGTATGGCATGAGCGATGGGAGCAAATGAGTAGAACGTTTGTTTCATATCCGCTTCATACCATATTAGTATCTTAGTAAACAAAATCATAAATACATGTAGGAATAGAACCCAGGACCTTTCACAGAAATGTAAGGCAAACATTCTACCGATGCACTACCATCGCATAAAATAATAAACCAAATTACATATTTTCTCTAATGTGCTTCCTCTCGTCCTTAGCAACAACATAATTTGTAAGACCAATGCAAGTAGTCCTAAGCCAGATATCTCTTAGTTTCCGTCACTGAAGTTTAGTTCAAACAGGAAGAGGTACTATTTGCTGCTCTAAAAGCAACTTCCTGGAATTGTGGGTAGCAAGCAGTGGGATTGTAAGCTTTTAGACCCGTGGGCACAATTTGTACGCTCCTTTATTATTTGGTTTATTTCTGTGATCGTAATCAAAGCTCTAGCATACTCGAAAAATGATTTGTGATTTGCCTCCATTCAATTTAACCATTAGTGAAGATATCTGTGTGTCGTTATCGAAATTGGTTTCCAGAGTAACACATTTTTACCACAGTCATGTAATAACTCTGTTGATTAAAGAAAGGGACTAGAAAACTGTTATTTGTTACTTTTACAATTATGCCGTCCATATTTTGTAAGAGAAAGGCAAGTAGTCGTTTAATTATAATAATAATTTAATAGTTTATATAATAAACAATCGTGACGATAGCCGTGAGAAGCTCATCATATCAAGCCGCAGGGGAGGAGGTGTAGAGAACGCGTGCCAAGGAGACGGCATCCACCAGAGCGGCGCTGAAGACGAGCGTCCACCAGAGCGGCACTAGAGACGAGCATCCACGGGGCTCAAGACCGAACAGCTTGGAGAGCGTTGGTGGATCAATCAGAGAATACAGCGAAGAAGAATTAATTATTTAACCATCCGACCATCCTAAGAATACCAGTGACGTTTTATTTGTTACTTTCTTCTAGGGGAGAAGGTGTTCGATGGATGTGTGACGTCAGCGCTATCTGGCGTGTTCAGACATATTCGAAGGTTTGCATCACGCTTGCGTAAATAGAAATGTCATAAAAATTATACTTATTTTTTCAGTTTTTAGTCTCCGTACACAAAACTGCGAATCGGCGCTAAAACTGCGACACGAATTGCTGCGATGCGATTTCGTGCGGCCAAGTCCCTTCCACGATTCGGGTGACCATTTTCTTCGACAACTGTCAACCGCACTAAACGTATTTTGTAAACTAGATCGTGACATGGATCGTAAAAAGAAGTGCTCACTTCTGTTATTACTGAAGATGCAGGAAAAAGAAACGAAAGAATATTATCGAGGGGTGAAAGGCTAATTGCTTTAAGCGACACCATGGGCGATATTGAGTTATATATATATTCGGAAATCAGCAAATTTTTCTACGTCTTTTGAGCCGGGTTTCATGCCGATCTGACCACTTTTTTGGCGCTTGAGGCAATTAGATTTGACGCTGATTTTTACACCGCTACTGACTGACACAAAAAGTGCCTTTTTTTAAAACATGGTTGACTTGAGCTATGTTAAGATACTGTAGGTAGTTGGTTAACTCATTTTGCCTTTCTCGTATTTAAACTCAAATGGTTGTTAACGCTTTTTTGCTGTTTCTATACTAAAAGAAGATAGTAGGTTGAATCATTTAGCTTGCCCCAGAATACACAAACCGTTGTTATTTAAAGCAATTAGCCCGCCACAAAAAAAATATAAGCTTGTCGCTTGAGGCAATTAGCTCTCCACAAAAACATATGGGAAATGTCGTTTGAATCAAATAGCCCTCCCCAAAAATAAATAAAGTATGGCCTTTGAATCAATTAGATTTGCTCTATTTTATGTTAAGAGCAGTCATTTAAAGTATTTACCCTCTTCAAAAATTCAAGAGAGCAGGTCGTTTGAGATAATTATGGCCTACATTTTTTACAATAAACAGTCGCTTAATTCAAAAATTATTAATAGTGTTTGTACTTGAATCAATTATCCTGTTTTACAATTAGTAACGAACGTCTGTTCAGCAAATTCATTTTTCTATGACACTAGTTGAACGATGTCCTTTAAGACGTAGGTATAATCTTTGCGTTGCGCTTAGAACTTCTCGGGAATAAAGGGGCGCACGCGCGGGGGGCGCTTCAGTCATCGCCGAACCGTGACGGAGGCCGGATGCGCGCGTTGTTTTTGAGTCACGCGCAAGAAGATTATTGGTAAGTAAGCTTTTAATCCTGTGTAACTCATGTATTTCGGTTTAATTAAGTATCCTCAATTAAGATGTTAAATTTTTGAGGCTGACTTTATGAACATTAAGCATAATTTATTGTTAAACGATATTTGTGCAAAGCATTTATCGACCTGATAGTTTTCTGTGATTTCTTATTAAGAACATAACTGACTGATTGTTACAGTATTAGTAGGAGATAATTATTAAAAATAATAGTAGTGAGTGATAACTCCAATTAGAAATGGTTAAGAAATTTCTTTAACTTCAATGTTTATCTAATTTTAATGATTTAATAAATAAACACTTTGTTCCTTTAACTTTTTGTTTTATTCTCGCCAAACATCAACGAAAACTCATAAATCTCATAATGAATGCTGCTCCAATTTTGATGCGGTTACATTTTGGTTATGGATTCAACCGCCAAATTCAACCAAAGTTCAAAATTATGATGATTTAAGTCAACGAGATTAGAATAGTGATCATTGCTTAAGTCATTTTTCCTGTTTCTAAATAAGAATGGAACTGGTATTTCAACTAATTAGATGTAATCTATTTCACCTATAGCTAGGTAGTTCAATCAATTAGCTCTACTCGAAAACCACGACTACGAGCTCCTTGACTTATTTAGTCCTCCACTAATCATGATAGTTGTTGTATCTTAAAGCATTTGGTCTTACTCCAAAAACAAGGGCAACCGTCGCTTAAGTCTTTTTGCCTTACCCTAAAAAAAAAAAGCATACGAGCATTTTGGACTCAAGCGACATTTATTTCTGTAACCCGTTGATCTATTTGATTGAAAACTACAATATCTGATGAAAAATTTAATTTCCAAAAAAACTGTATACTTAGAATCTAAATTAAACAAAAACCTGATTTATTACGATTTTTTTTTCTTTTTTCAAAACTTTAAAACGCTCTCCTCTAAAGTTCACAAAATGTCGCTTAAAGCAATTAGCCTTTCACCCCTCGTTATGGGTTCATGCATTTATTAGATACTATTATGAACGCCGACGCGAATCAATGACGCGAATTCTTGCGATGCGTCGCGCGAGCTTGCAGATTTTTACGATGTGACGTCGCATAGCAATTTTGTGTACGAGCCCTTGCACTGAACTAGAGATCTACGCAAATGCAGCTATATAGGTATAAATCGACGGAAACTCAGCTTAGAGAAGTCTCAGCTCTCGCGGCCTAAGCCGTCCTCTGCCGTTTCTAAACGTCTTCAGTCGACTTAAGTGTTTAGGAGCTCCTCTAGTCCGGATCCCGGTATTGGCACTAGGCTCAGCCCTCGGAGTTTTAGCGATCGCCATAATTTTTGCAGGTTAGTAAGTACTTCAATAAGGCTGTATTTGTTTGCTGGCCATCGGGATTATAAGAAAAAATCTAGTCTATCTATGTTTTTGTATTTTTGTTTTTTGCTTTGTTTGTTGTGTAAATTTTGTTTCTGTTGTTTTTCATAATTTGTCACTTATCTTTTTTAGGGTTCCATACCCAGTGAGTGCCAAGCGAGACCCTATTACTAAGACTTCACTGTTCATCAGTCTGGCTGTCTGTCTGTCACCAGGCTGTATCTCGTGAACCGTGATAGCTACTAGGCATTTGAAATTTTCACAGATAATGTATTTCTGTTGCCGCTATAATAACACATACTAAAAACAGAATAAAATAAATATTTAAGGGGGGTTCCCATACAACAAACTTGTCTAAAGACAGCGCCCGCTATCTAACGGCCATCTATGTAACCTCCACAGCGCCGATGGTATGGCGTTAAATGTCAATGGTAATGCTTCTTGTTGGTTTTTATAGATGATGCTGTTCTCAAATTCGATCTTTGTCTAATATTTTATAGATAATGGTACGGAACCCTTCGTGCATGAATCCACTCGCAATAGACCGGTTTTTTTCTGTGAAGTGTCTTGTTGTTATAATAAATAAATTTTCTTTCTATAAATAAACGTACTTGGGAAACGCACTTGGGAATACAAATCTTTATTTCTCCATTCACAAATTAAGTACCACAGTAGTGATATATTATGACACAATAGAAGTAATTTGTAAAAAAACTGGGTCCTAAACTAGATCAGAAAAAGGACGCCAGACCTCCTAAAAACTAAGTATGAAACGTTTTGTAGGCACAAACATTCTACATTACCTTCATTCTTTGTTTAATATGCCGAATTCTATATGACCCGATCGGACCACCATAACAATGGTTTTTAATTGTTCCTTTCAAGATTATAATCTAACAGGAAGAGAATTCCTTCTGAAAGAACAATGTAAAAATGTTTTGCTTAATTTCTTGGAACCCGGCGGCCTGCGGGTCTTAAATTATTTTTCTATTGTTCTAAAAACTTTGTGGGCCGAAAGGAGTTAGGAAATTCTAGAAATTATAGAATGTTTTAGTAAGTTGGGAACTTTTAACGTAAGGAAAATTACACAGACCTTTATAATTCCCAATTCACGCAAATAACTCGAAATAAAGGTAAATTTTTGTCACTGTTAAGTTTACATTACACAAACTCCTGCCTGTATGCCGTAGGGGTACGCAGAAACCAGGATTTACCACTGTTTTATTCGAGTTTTAGTAGTTTCCGAAGCGCTATTTGATGCAGCACAGCTAATGCATAAAGAGCATAAAATCTACAAGTTACATTCTTAATGGAACTTGACATTTCAGCGCTTCTGTTCAACGTTGTTACACTCAAGTATTCGCTTTGTCGTTTGGTCAGTGGTCACTCTGTTAGCCACCACGAGGGGCTTACACTTCAAAAAGTCACTCGGCTTTTAAAACAATTTCATTAAATAACCCGTGCGGCTTGTGGTCTGGCCATCGCTGTTTGGACAGAGAGATTGGTTTTGTTCATTGTGTGGTCGTTGCTAGGTACGCAGTTGAATATTTTCAGTATGAAAACAAACTAACGTCATACTTTAGGAGCTATAGGTGGCCCTGGTCTTGGTCAGTTTATTTATTAGTTTGTTAGCCCCGTTTCATACAATTACAATTCATAGTTTATTACGTCAATTAGACGTACATTGCGTATCCGAGTCTTCGTTCTTATTAATCTGCGGGTAAATCGACTTTTAAGCGAGTTGTCATAGTAAACCATGAATTGTGATTCTATGAAAAAGGGCAGGAAGTAATGAAATATAGATAAATATTTAATTCCGGGATAGGCACAGTTGCGCTTTACAGTTTCACCAATTTAACGGCAATGGACAGCGATGGAACTAAAAGACTATTATTAAAAGATTGTATGACATCGGCATTCCGTCTCGCTTGCACATTGTATAATTTTTAATTAATGTAAAAGAATTAAGTGTTCTTTCTACATATACCTATCATTTCTATTGTCCAATTGTAATTTTATTGCATTAAAGAAAAAATCAAACAATAATTCGTACATTTAATTACTTTACAACGCGGTGGTAGCGTAGCGCTAGAACGCCGGCTTCTCAATCGGGAGGTCGTGTGTTTGAATCCAATGACTTTGTTTTGTAAGTTATGTACATTTTGTGAAGATATAGTAGCAATACCACTCGCTAACCGTGAAGGAAAACATCGTGAGGAAACCTGAGTGTCTGAGGTGTTCACATTCCTTGGCGCTAAAATTGCTATTCCGATGTGGGCATGCGTGGTGGGCAAGCCCATACTCTCTCTCTGAGAGAAGATCTGTGCCCTGCAGTGAGACGTATACAGGCTACATGAAAAAAAAACTATATCACTAAACTATATTAAAACTATATTAAACGATAGTGACCATCCGAGACGCAAGGAAGAGAGACATGACGCAGTGACAACGCGGCGTAGAGAAAACGAAACGTAGAGGGGATGCGACATGCCGGTGAAGATTCATTAAAAGAACGTCTATCTCTCGATGGGAGCCGTAAAAGTGTAATTCCAATAGAAGCAAGGATTTTATGATGATGTTGCTCGTATAGCTTTATCGTGGTTTATTGTAGGATATCAGAGTCTTTATCGTTGCTTGTGCTATGCTGCGGTGAAAGATTGTCTCCAACGTTTCAGCAATAGACAGTCCACAGGACAGCTTTTTGCAATAGACAGTCGACAGAGCAGCATTTTGTCGCAGTCATCTGTGACGTAACTGAGTAGAGTGTACCTATGTAAGTAAAGGCCATAGTGTCAACTAGTCTCTTCCTACCCCTCTACAATGCAGGCGTGAGTTTATGTATGTATTATTCTCATTGAATCCAAAATTATGAGTCAGGCTTTCATCGTTATAGATAGGTAGAGAACACAACCAGGGCCTGTTTCATAAAACTACAATTCATGGTTTACTGTGACAATTCGACGTACATTGCAAAGTCGATTAACCCACAGATTAACAAGTAGGAAGACTCTGCTACGCAGTATACATCGAACTGCCACAATATACTATGAATTGTTGTTTCATAAACGCGGCCCAGAAGAAAGAATTATAAATGGTATAATGGTAGTTTAATGGTGGTGGTGGCTTTATAGTGTTCCTCATCTTGACTGCCTCGTTGGTCTAGCGGTATCACATCTGATTACCATGCCGGAGGTAGTGGTTTCGTGACCCCGCCGTACATTTTTACAAATGGCCTTCGTCTGGGTGTATTTCCATGTTTGTCTTGTCCTTGCTTGGTTAACAAAGCACAGGGTATCCTAGTTTGGGATCAGGATCAAGTTTAGTGATTGTGTTGTGTGGAAGTTATTATTAGTTTTTGTTGTTAGTTCCACTATTTCTACTGACATGGTACCGTATTATGTATAAACATAAACATAAAAATTTACATACAGGCACATTCATTACTTCTGGCCCCACACTAGGATACCCTGTGTCGTGGGAACCAGAAACGTTGTTTCATCACAAACATGTAAACATCCAAGACCTGGGGTTTTTTTTAATCCCCAGCCGGGATTCGAACCCAGGACCTCTCGCATGGTATGCAGATGCACTACCGCTGCGCCACGAGGTCGTCAACGTATGTGTCGTAGGATGATTTGATAAAAGAATTTTCTCGAAAATTGTCGGGATATTTTTAAAACACGGATAATTAGACACTGATGATGACATTTCTCAATCTTACTGAAAAAGATAGGGTTTTTTCCAAAACGCGAGTAGCCTTCTTAATGGCTATTGCGAACCCTAGACTTTTCGCGAAAATACGATTTATCAAGTCGTCCTACGACATATGAACTCCAAGGGGCTCTAAATTGGCTCTAAGTTGGGAATGTAATCTAGAACGGCGGCGTTCTACAATAGAACCTTATTATCTCGAAAATGGCTTGATTAACCCAACGACGGTGATAGTAGTCTGCGCTATCGTCAACCACACTTCTGGTCAGTTTCTAGAAGAGGTAGTGACAAGGACCCAGAGGTCACCAGTTGGTGGAGGTGAAACTATATACGCTTGGCGTTTATGAGGTTCTCTTTACAATTACTTGTAATATAATACGTTGAATATTCATTTACAGGTGGTGTTGCCTTAGTTAAGTACAATGTTTTGTGGTTGTAAGTGGAGGGGCAAGTGTATTGTAATGTGAGAAAGCCTATTACTCTGTTGATGAATATCTGGGCGAACAACAGAATCGACATTAATTTATCATTTTATTACTGATGTAATATTTTAACTGTTAATTGATTTAAATGTATTTATTATGGAATTGTAATTATATTATTATGTAATTTAAGCTAAGCATCTGCTTAGGTTTTATACAAAAAAAAAAAACAATTTGACCATGTTGTAACCTAAACTGAATAAAGGAAGCAATTCCCAGTGCAAATGAGTTATGTACATTTGTGAAGTTATAGTAGCAATACCATTCGTTCACTGTGAAGGAAAACATCGTGAGAAAACCTGTGTGTCCGAGCTATTCATATACCTTAGTGCTTGAAATCGCAAATCCGTGATAGGCACGCGATGTGCTTAAGCCCATAAAGCCCACTCTCTCAAAGAGAGAGTAGCGTTAGCGAGTGGTATCGCTACTATAATTTCACAAATGTACTTAACTTAGAAAAAAAGAATCATAGGTACATGCCCGCACTGGGAATCGAACCTGGGCCTCTCGCTTCAGAGTCCAATGTTCTACCCACTAGGCTACCGCTCCTCGTATGATGTTTTACCGTGTTCGAAAATAAACGAACTTTGAATTTTGGTGTAAAGTAAGTATAATGCAAGTGTCGGCATTTTTACCTGACTGCGTTGGAGCCCAAAAGGAAGGTAATATGTTTGGCTCGTATCTATGTATATAAGTATGTCCGATGAAGTCCGATTATCCCATGGAGAATTTGAAAGATGAAAATTGTACATTACATTCACGATATCCCGGAGGAATAGACCAGGCTTTGCCACTTGCCACGATCCTGGCCAACTTCTATCGCTTCATCAATATTTATTCGTCGCTGAAAGCACGGACGCCGGTTTCTGTAAATTTTTCAGGTAGGTAGTTACATGAGTTTTTTCGGAAGAATTCTACTCCTAATCCTAATCGCTCCGCTAGAAAAGTTCCGTGCCGTCACGAATGGCCTACACGGCTGAAGGCCTGTATTCGGCAAAAGGGTGGGTGTATTGAATTATATTTTCTCATTTTACTGCAATTATAACTGTTAACATAACATACGAGGTATATTATAAAAAAAAATTAAATAACCGGTATTAAGTCAATAATGTGTACAATAATGTATGTATTATAATTTGGAAGAATTTAGAGACACGTACGATAGGCAACATCACAACGAGCAGACGACATTTATATTCAATACAATCCAGTTCAATACAATATATTGCTGTAATTCATTCGTTCACCGCCGCATACAGCATGTAAATCTGCAAGCTTTCCTTATTTACAGATATAATATGGTAACTCACGTTACCAGCTAATGTAATCATATATTGAAGAAAACTGAAAAAATCGACTTTGTTTTGTGGACATGACTCCTTTCCATTTCGACTTCGCGCTCACTGGGCAATGGGTAGACCTAAAGTTACGTGACCGAGAGTTATACAGCAAAAAGAAAATAGATTATTTCAGAAGATGATAGCAATATTGTAAGAGCAGGAGGCAAATATTTGTCCAGTGCTTTCTTTAATTTGCAGTATTATAATTCACACGTCAGAGTCTTTAAGGAGGCATTATTTTGCTGTATTGTCGATCAGAAAGCAAATACGAAAACTGAGTAGGTATCCTGAGTAGGTGAATTTGATCCAAAACAGTCTTAAAAGGGCCTTTAAAAAAAACTAGCGTATTCGATACCTATTTTTAAGGTAAGTTCATTTTGCTATGGCTCTGAAACCAGCCGAAATTCATGGTGCATGCGTCATAATATGTAATTTTTGAGTGGCGAATGATACCTTTTTATGTTCGATAATTTCGCTACAAAAGCGTGTCCAAAATAAATGTGTTGCTGGTGCGTAGGTTTTTGAAAACGCGTGGCTCAATAATGCGTCACCGTATTTTTTTTGTAAGCAACTGCTTTTTCGTGCTAAGACATTCGATTCGCATCCGATGTGCTTGTGAAATTCCCAGTAACACTTTCAGTGGCATTATCTGCAATACTCAGGGGGTGCAGCGGATTTTTCGTATCGCAAACAACGATTGGTTTTAAACAGCCAGGGGATTCGAACGTCTGCTCTTTATTTAGTGAGCAGACGTATTGCTTAGTATATTATTAAAGAGATTAAACTAAGAAAGTCAAGTCGGAAGAATGAAAAAAAGAAGATCTTATATTTTCTAACATAATATTAGTATACTTAGTTTACAAAGTATGACATACCTACCTTTTTGTGCACAGGATGAATGAAATTTCTTTGTAAACAGCTTTTATTGTGGGCGAATACAATTCTACATTTAATATACCTTCAATTTGTCGTACTGTTATGTGTTCAAATTAAATTCTTGTTTATAGCAACCCTAGAATGCTGCCAGTATCGAGTTTTGGATAAGGAAAACTGTTTTATGTTTCTGGCTTCAGCGCCAGTGGCCGCTATTATGGACACCAACAGCAGGCCTATTTCGTAACTTTCAACTGAATTTGGTCATCCTTGTTGACGTTTCCGAAGTGTCAAAATGTCTGTGTATTCGACAGTTAAGAGTAGGTTAAATCGGAGGAGTCCATACAATGGAGAAGTCACGTAATAGCCGCCGATTCCGATCCTTAAAGATTCCAGTCGTGTAATTGTCAAATTCCATACTAATTTTACAGTCACATGATTGGAATCAGTCTGGATTTGGTGCGCATAATTAGGCCCCTGATTATAAATAAACTATACCTCGATACCAGTGCTGATAGTGACAACTGACTCTAGCGCTGCCCTCGCATTGGAGTTTCAGCAAGAAGAAATTGGCAATAACTCTAGGGAACAGGCTTTTAAGGTGAAGAAAATTATCAATGCCTTGGTAAATAAAACATTACTTATTTTTGTATTTGAAGACGATATGCCAGTACTTGGCATATATAAGTCTATAAATACCTACAGTTCTCTAGAGTTTCGGCCAAATTGGCAATAACTCTAGGGACCAGGCTTAATGTGACAAAATATCATAGCTCTGGTAAATAAAACATAACAAATTTTTGCATTTGTGTACACATAAAACTATACTAATACTTGGATGTACCAAATCGGTGTATATGATTCTAAAATAAATGTCAAGCATTTTTAGAAAATTTACAGGAAAATTAAATGCGTTTTGTTCTAAACCATCGCTGTCTTCAAGGTAATTAAAACAGCTCGAAAAAATATTGAGAAGAAAATCACGGATATTTATTGTATTTCTGGACATACGACAGAGTTTCTTCCTTTTAAAATTTATCACAAGTCAGCACCGATAGATATCGATGTTGACTTGTGTTGGACTGTAGATCTCTGGTGTGACAGTTGTGTTCCAAGAGCGAAAAAACACTAATTGCTTCCCTGATGCAACTGCAAATTTATTTCATAAATCATAGTGGACGTTTTGTCTATGTATGTAAGCCTATCATTATTTGATTTAATATGCATGTGGAATTTACTCATCTTACACAGATATACCACAGCTGTGACGTCTTAATTCCGGCAGCAATAGATGTGGTGTAATAATGCCCGTTGTAAGAACGGCTACAGCCGTTTCATCACATGGGTCTTAACAGATATACGTTGGATATCTCTAGTGTGTAAACAACAAAGGGAATTCATCGCCAAGCCGTTTGTTACCATGTCTGACATGCGCTAAGGTCTGTTTCTATTTTTGGGATGGTTCCCGAGTCCCGACACAGGTTCATGAAGGACTTGTACTAGTTTCAGAACAAAACTACTCTTAGTTGGCATTGCTCTTCGCATTAGATAAGTTCTGTTTGGCGCTCTGAATCTTAATGTTATTGGTCAATGAAATAGAGTTCAGAATATTTGGCAGCGGTGATGATTACAGCAGGCGTGTAATCTCTCTGGTAGTTTAATACAGACTATTGCGAAAGAAACTTATAGATACATCTTTGCATCAATATTATGCTTGTTCAGGTATACCAACATGCAAAACAGCATCAATACAATAAGATTCGATTAAAATGAGACTGTCAGTAAGAAGGTGGTTGATATATGAGGATCTTAAAGACAGAAAGAAAGAAGACATTTATTTAAGTTGTCACAGAAACATAAAGTTAATGTGTAATTTTTGTACGGAAAATCTTCCGAACATTACGGCGACAACTATGGCAACTCACTGAACCTGGTTCTTAAAAACGATACAGTAATAAAATAAAAATTTTACAGAGTAGTAATAAGAGAAAATAGGTTTAGAGTTGAGTTTACCTCGGCAACTTAGCTCTAAGTCAAACTTACATTGAAAAGTAACACTGAAATCTCTTGAGTTTCAGGAGAAAACATTCAATTTTGTTTCTGGGAAAGCTCAGCGCTCGCTTGAAGGCACGTATCCAGGACTGTGATTTCCGAGAAGTGCCCTAATAATCTTGGTAGTATTTTGTATATTGTATCCGTGCTAGAGCTACGAATGTGTATTGTCGATACAAGGATACTTCAGTTTTGTTATAATAATAAAAGGTTTATTGTTTATAAGGGCTTAGCCTAGATTAATCAATTTATATGCCAATAATAAAGTAGGGGTCGTTGATACATTTTTTTAAACTGTACCAGATAAATGGTACCTGTAGTACCAGCGTTTTCCAATTAAATTGACTCTATTATCACTATTATTTCTTATTCAGCGCGTTTCAGATCGACTCTGCTCTCATTAACGCCAAGCTTTATGGTTGACTTTGCGACTTTAATTTGAATACCACTGATACATTAAAGAAAAAGACTTAAATGCCTCTTGGTCATACAATATTGCTGTCAAATATTGCAGGCAAATAGTTATTCAGTTCTTTTTTATTATTTATTATTCTATCTCTCTTATTACAAGCGCGATTAATTTAAGAAAGGGCTCTTAAATTAATCGCGCTTGTAATACGAGAGATAGAATAATAAAAAAATGTACGTAATTAGCTGTCATTGTTCTTTTTGCCTTTTGTGAACATGGTCGACTCTTGAACGACTTTAATACAGACCTTACTTAGCTTCTTGTGTTTGTGTTACATCCCTTTGAATGTTGTTTGCTAGGCCGACTGTTCACGTGAGGTCATTGTTTGACTTGACAACGCCGGAATGACTGGGGGAAATCTAATGGCTTTGAGGTTGGAATCGTGATAATATAGGTTTGCAAAAGCAACGGTCACCTGTGCGTTTCGTGTGTGGAGTTAAATTTATATTTTTTTATATCTCTAGATCATAAGGGGTTGAGTGTATGATAACGTGGTATGACGTTTGCATGTGAACTAAAGTTCATACCGCACCTTCCATAATTTTAATGTCTGTAAAAGAATGAGTTTGTTTTCGACTTAGACGTATTTTAATTTTTGTAACCATAGTATTTTATTCAAAAAAACGTTTTATGAAGTTCAGAACGTTTAAAACATTTTTTTTCTGTCGAAATATAATCATAAAAAATATAATTATATAATGTGCATGCGGGAGAGAATGCCAAATACGCGCATAATATTAAAGCATAAAAAGTAAGATAAGATAAGAATATTCTTTATTTTACACACCAGAAAACAATTACAGAAACAATAGTCACAAAAGAAGAGGTACAATTGGCGGCCTTATTGCTTATTAAGCAATGAGTTTTTGTGTAAAACATCTACACAAAAAATCATTGCTTACTTCTCGCGAAAAATAAAATTTAAAGTCAATACTAGACATTTAATTGCCGCATAAGCAGCATGACCATGAAAGTCGCAATTTTGATGTGCTTAAATGCCTAAAGTTGCGACATTCCTGTACATTGTGCAATTCTGACATAGTACCGCCACATAAATTGTGACATAGTACGGCCACAAAATGTGTGACTTTCTTCTTCATTCTACTTACCTACTCGTATATTCATATTTTTTTCTAGGTTCTGTCAGAGAAAACAAATTCATCCATCAGAAATTATTTTGCGAACATTTTCAGCTTTGAAATTAGGCATGAAATATTCCCAAATAGACGGTTAACAGGATATTGACTAATGTGTCCAAACGACCTCAATCTGGGTATTTTACCATATTTTTGCAATCACTTGTCGTGGTCTCAAGCTAAGATATGCTGTGCTATGGTAGGTTGTGCCAGGCAAGAGCATCAAAAACATGGAAATACACCCAGACTGAAGCCATTTGCGCAAATCATGTACGGCAACCTCCGTTTGGTAGTCAAGCATGGTAACCAGTAGACAACAAGGTAGTCTTATAATAACAATAAAAATACTATAGATAGCAAAACTAATTCAGAGAAACCCACTTTTTTCATATAGGTAACATCCGTCATATTGATTTTGTTCGTACAAAATGTGGCCTATATGATCCGAACCATAATAACAATTCTATTGATACTTCATTCATCAAAATTGGATGAGTAGGTATCTTAGGCGCTATTGTGGACCATCCATAAATAAATCATACGTACATATAAGCATACAAACATAGACTGCTAAAATAATAACCACAGCATAAATTCATAACACTTCCTTTTGTCGCTACCGCAACTGGGTGAAAAGCGCGTGAAGTCCGTTTCTTAATTCCAAGCGAAAAAAGAGGCAGTCGTTTTATACTGGGACGTTTTGTTTTACTGTAAAAAGTAGACATAAAAAAACCGCATCAAAGACATTAATACTTAGTTACTCTTAAAAGAAAAGTATTAAAAAAAACACTAATGTAGGTAACTCACACGATTTTTATTTGGAAGTGAAATAAGATTATTAGTTTTGTACGTATTGTTGAAAACCTTGGGTTTGAGGTTTGACATATTCATGAAGACGTAATTTATTTTCAAACATTCCGTTTTGGTTTCTTGGTTCCGCGAATGTTGTTTCCCGTTTACCCTTGTAATTTTGACCATTTTAGCTAGTTTTTCGAGTCCACGTAAGTAGATACAACATGCAAAAGAGATTTCTATTGTATAGGTAAATAAAAGATCTTTTTACTATTGTTTTGATAACAGCGTTTTATATTGGCATAGATTTCAATGGAACCTTAGATTTAAGACCGTCACAGACGACGGCGTTGATATAGGCGATATTTTTTTCACACAATATCCAACATGCAACCCGCGTCCACACACGACTGCAGTCGGATTTAGTATAGAACAAGACATCGCGCGATATATTATTATTTATAGCCGTCGTCTGTCACGACCCTTAAAAACTAAACTTGTATTGACAACTACATAGAGTACTCTCAACAAATGTAATGGTTGTGATGGTTTACGACCCCGGCACATGTCAAAGTAACAGTTTTTTTTGCATCGAATTAAAAATCAGATTTAAGACCTTTTATCAACCATGACAACTTGAGCTATTAAATAAAAAGCAAGTAGGCTGTATGCGCATTATTTACAGCCACGTAATTTGTATACCGCTTGTGTTCAGTGTCCCCCCATTAGTTCTCAGGCCGATGAATTATGAAACTGCGCCGCAAACTCCCCTGTGGCTCATTTGCTACCGTGGTAGTTACTCTGCAGTAATTTTGCTGCATAGTGCAGGTTTTTTACCAATAAGCTTTATCTTTGTTGACTGCGTTGGTCTAGCGGTTAACGCGCTTGACTACCAAAACAGAGCTCTTGTGTTGGATTCCCAATGGGGGCCGCCGTACTTGATTTGTACAAATGGCTTCAGTCTGAGTGTAGTTCTCTTTCGGCCTTTTTCGCAACCAAGTTTCGTAACCAGTTGCGAAAGAAGAAGAAAAAGTATTATTTCGCAACTGATTGTGTAGTTCACTTCATCATGATCATCAGCCATTTGACGCCCACTGCAGGACATAGGCCTCCTTCGTGGTTTTCATCTTACCCTTTGGGAACGGAACCCTAATTACTAAGACTCTACTGTCCGTCTGTCTGTCTGTCACCAGGCTGTATCTCATGAACCGTGATAACTAGACAGTTGAAATTTTCACATATGATGTATTTTTGTTGCCGCTATAACAAAAAATACTAAAAACAGAATAAAATAAATATTTAAATGGGGCACCCATATAACAGACGTGATTTTTGCCGTTTTTTTGCTCGATATTAATAACGGCAACAGGTAGACGCTTTATATATTCAAATGTTGTATAAATAATGTTACGGAACGCTTCGTGCGCGAGCCCGACTCTTACTTGGCCGGTTTTTTTAAATAGCATTCTTTTCTTCAGTTGTCGGCCAAAAAAGTCTGAAAACATTCTTGCAAAAGCCTTTTGCTGTAGTGGATGAGTATTTCTAGAGGGGTATAATAATTTCTAACTAGATGAATTGACGTTAAGTTCCTTCGGAATTTGCTTCGGTAGAGTAATGCGCTAAGAAGTTTCACTGCCGGTTTCTGAATCGTTCACTTACATTTGTTTGAAAGGAACGAGACATGCAGATTTACGTGAATGTGTGTAAAGAAACCTGTAAAAACAAAAAAATATATAAGATTGATTCAAAACACTATTTTTGCTAGCTAAGTACAAATAGTGTTTGTGCATAAAAAAAAAGATTGTTTTGTAATATTTCATGAAAAAGATGAGCAGGAGTTGCTGCTTTAAAACAGCTAAACATACAACATACTATTTAGTATTAAGCCCGCCAATCGATACAATAAGGAATTTTAATAATAAAATACATAGGTACTTAGATATTTTTTTGTATTCCCTGGCTCACTTATACAGGGCGTCCCAAAGTTTTGGGACATGAAGGGAAAGTACCTTAAATATCGTAGATAGGGTATTTTGCTGAAAGAAGACTTTATGTTATTTTTAAAAGTTAGTAATGCTGCAAAGATTTTCTAAAAATTACTTGCTTCTTCTGGGAATCGGACCGACTTAAATGTAAAAAAAAACACCCCTACTTTTATGATGCCAATCGAAAGAATGGCCAAAAACTAATATTTAGAATTACGAACTTTTAAAAATAACATTAAGTCTTCTTTCAGCAAAATACCCTATCTACGATATTTAAGGTACTTTCCCTTCATGGCCCATAACTTTGGGACGCCCTGTATAATAGTGTGTACATATAATAAATATTTTGTAGCGATATTTATAAAAACCTATTTAGCACGGGTTAGTAATACAAAAAGAAAATTATAGTGATATTTATGTTTAAGTTTATTTAATTACACTTGTATTAGATTGGTTTTTTAACGGTTTTTTGCACGCCTTACCAACTCTTTCCTCCACCTGCGGTTGACTGGTAGAAAATGCTTTTGCTATTGAGTCTGCCACATTGTACGATTTTTCTAAGGTAAATGCAATAAAAGTATCAAGAAATAAGTAATTACACTTTGAATCCCGGATTCGCTTAAATATGTGTTCTTCTGTAATGACTACCGTATCGATAACTCATATGTACGTACTTTTTTATGTAGCCTATATACGTCCTACTGCAGGGCACAGGCCTTCTCTCAGAGAGAGAGTATGGGCTTAATTGCTACGCGTGCTCGCCGCGGATTGGCAATAGTCGAGCGCCAAAGCATATGAACACACAGGATTCGTCACGATTTTTTCCTTCACGGTTAGCGAGAACGTCGGTCTCACATTCGGGAGGTCGTGGGTTCGAATCGAATCGACTTTGCTTCCTAAGTTACGTACGTTTATGAAGTTGTACTAGATGTTGGCACTATTTTTGATTAAGTCTTTATAGAAAATGAACTATCCGGTGTTTTCTCTTCTGCGCTGCTCCGTAGTTGCGACTTGAGAGTTATAAATCCTCAAGAGGTGCAGGTACCTTTCACTTCGTCGAAGCTGCGAAGTTGTTATACTTCTCTTATTTAAAAGACGAGAACTCTTGAAATATGAACTTAGCGTCAATATTACCTATTTCAAAGCTATGTATCTCTCGAGACGTGTATATATAAACTCACGCCTGAATCCTTAAGGGGTAGTCCGAGGGCTAAATTTCATAGCACAACTATTAATGGTTTACTATGACAGCACATGAGTGGTGGTAGCCCAGTGGGTAGAAAATTGGACTCAGAACCGAGAGACTCAGTTTCGATTCCTAATGCGGGCTTGTACCAATGACTTTTTTTTCTAAGTTATGTACATTTGTGAGGTTATAGTAGCAATACAACTCACTAACGGTGAAGGAAAATATCGTGTGGAAACCTGAGTGTCTGAGCTATTCTCATAGAAGAAGAGATAGGCCATAGAGAAGGCCTGTGCCCTGCAGTGGGACGTAAATAAGCTGCTTATGCTATGACAGCACAATGTAAATTGCATAACCGTTTAACCACAGATTAATAATTAGGAATAATTTTGCTTTGGCCCATTAAACGTAATGAACACTGAAGTCTCATAAGACACAATGAATTGTAGTTTAATAAAACGCGGTCCGGGTATCACCACTTCGTACGATTATGAAAAACCTGCTTTGCATCATCGACATTCACTTGTCGCTGTATGTACAGTTGACAGCAGGTCAACCGTACATTTTAGTTGCAAAGTCTCCCTTCATTATTATCATCATCATCAGCCATTTGACGCCCACTGCAGGACATAGGCCTCCTTCGTGGTTTTCATAACCGTGAAGGGTTTTGCCATAATCGCCAAGCTTGGCAGGCGGGTTGGCAAGTCTCCCTTAATGTAACTGAATAAAGTGCACGCATGTAAATATATCCATATATCTCTTTTATCCATCTTTCTTCATTCATACTCTTTATATTTCCAGCAAAAAGTAACGCAATCCGCCGTTCTCAATTGTGTTCACATTCCTTTTCCATACTACAACGTCATTCTCCTCTCATTCAAATAATTTTGAAGGACTGTACTGTGTACTGTATTCATTTTACTCCTAATTATTTTCTCGTTTACTCTGCAGTATCTCGCTGCCATATACAACGCCCTCTACCTGTTCTGGCGATATTTATACAATTTTTTATACACGCTTAAATCCGTGTGGTTTGAAAGCCACGGTTATGTAATTAGTAATTAAAATGCCATTTAAATAGATAATAGTCTACTATTACTTTTAAGTGTAGACGTAAAATAAAAAACAAGTGCGAGTCGGACTCGCCCACCGAGGGTTCCGTAAAAATTTGTAGGTACTTACATATTATAAATAGATCAGGAACTTGCAGTTTTTCCCGAACTTCAAAGATTTTTTTTATGATTTAAATACAAATGTATAGTTCCTGATTCTTTCCTGTGCTTGAATACAAGGGCGGACAACAAAGTGATCCTATAATGGTTTCGTTTTTTTTGGGTACGGAAGCGTTGAGATGTCTTCAACAAATTTTAACGTATTTAAAGGCTAAAAATGCACATGCATCAGCGCTTGAAATCGCCAATCCACGGTGGGCACGCGTGGTGATTAAGCCCATACTCTCTCCCTGAGAGAAGGCCTGTGCCCTACAGTGGGACGTATATAGGCTGCTTATGTAAATAGAACTTACCAATGTTTTTTCAAAAATGGTACAGTTGAAAGCAGCAGCTTGAGCTTTACATTTTAGTAGCAAAGTTGCCCGTAACTCAACTGAATACAGCGCACGTATGTAAAGGACGAGCTATGGAAAGGGCTAGGCTCGGAATTTCACTACGAAATCGAATCAGAAATTATGAGATTCGTAGACGAACGAAAGTCGTCGACACAGCCCAGCGGATAAGTAAGTTGAAGTGGCAGTGGACGGGGCATATAGCACGCAGAACTGATGGCCGATGGAGCCGAAAAGTTCTCGAACGGAGACCACATATCGGCAAGCGCAGCGTAGGACAACCAGCCACAAGATGGACAGATGACCTCATCCAAGTGGCAGGAAGATGCTGGATGCAAGCCGCTTCCAACCGGTCTTTTTGGAAATCCATGGAGGAGGTCTATGTCGAGCAGTGGACTTCTTGCGGCTGAATGATGATGATGATAATGTAAAGGACGAGGTGCTGTCGACTGTGCAACTCTCTTTGTAAATAATACTTGTTAGTGCTAATGTATTTACGCGTTTCTCGTTCCTATCAGACAGGATTACGTGGATTGTGCCAATTAGCATCGAATTTCCTAGTTAATTGGATTGTTACTCGGGATGTCGAGCTAACTCGAGAGACATCGCTGCGGTTACTGGTGTTGCCTCTCTTTGGTTATAACGGATTTCAGAAGTTGGATCAGTAGCACAAGTATTTGATGTTTGCACTGAACGTTTGGTGGAGCTTCGTCAAAATTGGACGAGTTAGACATGATTAATCCATTAGGGTCACTCTGCCATTACCAATACTACGATAAATTGTTAAACACGTTTTATCTGACTGCACCGGAGCCCAAGAGTATTTGGCTTGTATGTCTGATTCCATTTTCCTTCATAATTCCTCATGGTTAGACGAGATCTGAATCTATTCATTGTATTGTCACAGGTGTCATAGGCTCTATAAAAATAGCATAAATAAAAAGTAAAAAAAAAACAAAAGTACATGCGTATTTTTTATCATCATCAGCCCTTTGACGCCCACTGCAGGACATAGGCCTCTCTCATGGTTTTCATAACCATGAGGGATTTTGCCATAATCGCCACTCTTGGGTTGGAATCTCAGGAAGACGCTGCTGCCCGTCTCCTGGTAATTTATTTCCTTAGTCGCCTTCTACGACATCCACGGGAGAAAATCGAGTAACGCTATTTTTAATCCGGCGCCATAAAAGTACATAAAAATTAGCATTAACATTAACTACATAGCAGGTGGCACCAACCTATGCAACGAGTCACAATCCTTACTAATATTATAAACGCGAAAGTTTGTATGTATGGATAGATGTTTGTTACTCTTTCACACAAAAACTGCTGAACGGATCCAGATGAAATTTTGCATAGAGATAGACTGTAGTCTGGATTAGCATATAGGCTATTTTTTATCCCGAAAAAATGCACATCAAATTTACCACGCCAACGAAGTCGCGGGCAACAGCTAGTGTTGAATATGGGTGCCGTCTGCTTCGTAGTCGATGCTCAGCAGTCGGGTTGTTTTTTTTTTCTTCAGTTATTTGTTTTTTTTTCCGTACCCAAAAGGGTAAGGGATATTACTAAGACTCCACTGTCCGTCTGTCTGTCGGTCTGTCACAAGAATTTATCTCATGAACCGTGATAGCTGGACAGTTGAAATTTTCACAGATGATGTATTTCTGATGCCACTATAACAACAAATACTAAAAACAGAATAAAATAAATATTTTAGGGGGCTCCCATAAACAAACGTTGTCTAAAGATAGCGCTCGCCATCTAGCGGCCACCTTTGGAACCTTCACAGCGCCGATGTCATGTCGTTAAATGTCAATGTTAAGCGCTTCTTGTTGGTTTCTATAGATGGCGCTGTTCTCAATGTACCTAACCTATCTTGTCCCGATCTTTGTCTTATGTTATATAGATAATGGTACGGATCCTTCGAGTCCGACTCGCACTTGGCCGGTTTTAATAAATACTTTATGGGACACTGTATACGGTTCGACAATAAGATTTGTCAAGATATATTAGAGTTACCACCGACGCGGTTTAAAAAATGTGTTAAGCATACTCTGTGCAAAAAGCCTATTATAACATTAAGGATTAGTTGGAAGACAAAGATGTCTGGTATTTAATAACCTAAACGGGGACGATTGTATCCAGTGTAGTGTAACTTTAAGTTAAAAACTCTGTTAATGAAGCAAACCTGTTTTGAAAAGAATACATGTGAAGCTTCTTCTCCGAATAATCTATTAATTGTGAATATAATAGCTTTGACGTTCATTAAGTAAACATTTTGTTTTAATAGTGAATAAAATTTTTCACTTTGACTTTGACCTTTGTTTATTGATTTCCATTGAATCATGACCCAAAAAAATTATGTCGTTATGAAAATATCTAATTAATCGCAGGGGATTAACAATAGTTTAGTGCAGTAATTTAATCATCTTGTGTTACGAAACACGTTAATATCGGATTTCGAAAGTCTAATTTTTAAAACAAGTTTTTAGGTGTGAGTGTGATTGGTATTGATATATGACGCTGAAAGTACAATAAATTACATTTTCTACTACAAAACGTAAGTAGATGATTTTACTAAAGAGACGAGGAACATAGAAAAGGACTTGTTTATTACAAACGCAACATTCCGCTACATGGTACGTTTAAAATGTTTACGTCCCCCGATACGTTCCTCAATAATGTTGATATTACTGCATTAAAAAGCAACAGTCATCCTGCAGTGATCTTTATTGGATTACATAAAAATACAACATACCAAGAATTGTAGGTGGAAAAATTGTTTTTCAACGCTTTGTCGACATTTTCATGATTTATCAGCTGGTGTAAATTGAAAAAGATCAAATCACGTTGCTGGTGGTGTACCTTACTGATATCTTAATCTCTCGATAGGTAACTTGCTATCAAAAGCAATATTGATGTTATTGCCATCATTCGTTGGTAGCACATAATTTAAAAGAAATACATAATTATAATTGTATAAATCGAACCCATTTCATACCCGTTTATCTTTACCGAGGAAATGAGTCTATAATTGGCCAGACAATCATTTGGAAATAGGTGTTTCGAGATCAGAGATCAATAGAGCGTAAAAATCCCACACTATGCGTAAAAATCCCACACTATGCGTAAAAATCCGAATAATCGCCGTGGGAGCTCAGACGTCGAAATTAAAGTGGAGCTAGGCTGACCATGTTTCGTGTGGCGCCGGATTAAGAATAGCGTCACTCCATTTCCTTCTGTGGATGTCGTAGAAGGCGACTAAGGAAATCAATTACCAGGAGACGGGCAGCAGCGTCTTCCTGAGATTCCAACCGCATACTGCGATCGCCAACCCGCCTGCCAAGCCTGGCGATTACGGCAAAACCACGAAGGAGGCCTATGTCCTGCAGTGGGCGTCAAGTGGCTGATGATGATGATGATGATAGGCTGACCATATCAGTGGAATGCACTCGGCCATCTAACCGACTCGGAAACTCGCCAGTAAGTGCGTGCCACAAGACGAACATCGAAGCAGAGGCCAGCGTAGGTGACCGTGGAGACATGATCTCAACCAAGAGTTGTCTGAGGCACGGAGCCCACTGATCAGGCGTCTGGCTCGGGCATGGCGCGGACATAATTATGTTTGATTCAAATACCGTACCAAATACACGATCATAACTTTATTTGTACGGTGGTCATAAGGTCATTATTTGAACACACTCAAGGGCCTTTCGTCGGATGTGCTATAGCACGCCATTTCGGCGCCCGAGCCCGATTACAGTTTAGGTCAGTTCGCAGTCAGTTTCTACGTTCCACGCCTCTTAATAGTCACGCCCGTGCCATGCCTGCGCCATGGCCGCACCAGGTCCGTGCCAGTTAGATAAGTGGGCTCCGCGCCTGAGGTGGCCCAGGACCGAACACTCTAGACTGAAGTGAGGAGGCCTTTGCCCAGCAGTTTGACACAAAAATCGACGCTACGTAAAAAAAAGGTGTCCCGAGGACTCCCGAGGGTTTTTTCCTGTTTCCTTTGCAATAGGTCACGGGGTTAAGTAACTGTACTGTCGAGAAGTGTTTGTATTACGGATATCCTGACAACGAGCCCGGAACCAGTCGCTAGCCTCGAGCGAAGCAAGTTTTCCAATATCAGTTACAACAGTAGGTACCAGCTATGAATGGAATGATACCTACGCTACGCCAGCTTAGACTGAGCAAGCATTGCGGAATAAAGTGGCAATGCTTTGGATGTATGCAATGAGTCAGCCTTTTTACTTAGAACACAGTGTGATAGTTTTATTTATAAAAACACGATTCCTTAAAACACTCCTCAAATGCAGTTTAAGATCGTCTTTTCCTTTACGTAAGACTATTTAAACTGCATTTAAAAAGTGTTTTAGATGAATCGTTATAAAATAATACCGATAGCTTTTCATCCCTTTTGAAAGACGCTCCGTTCTGACCGATGCATATGACGGTTGAATCACAAAACTTCTATGTTATACACGTAATATTAGTCTTCCTCTATTTATTTATTTATTGATTCTTTTACTGCACTTACATAAAAAAACGTACAATGCGATGGACTTAGTGTCATAAGCATTTTCTCTCAGTCAACCGCAGGAGGTAAAGAGCGTATTACACTTGTGTATTCCATCGACGTGATTGCCAATGTTGACTTTTTTCACTAATGGCTAAGTACGCAATTAGTTACCTATACTATGTTAAGTACGCAATTAGTTACCTATATTCTACGTTAAAACAGACATGTAAAAAAATCAATAAAATCGTCACTATTTAGTAGTGACTATTTTACAAGTTGCAATTAAACGATTGAGTAAACAGGTAAAGTAGAATCGAGACAATTTTTCTATTCAGTATATAACCTCGCCCCCGGTTTGTGCAGATGGAGGACCTCCGCTGTGGGTTGCATCCGAATGTATTTGTGTGAAGGTACTAAAGTACATAGGTAATTTGCGTGTGTTTGCCTGACTACTTATAATTAAGTTATAAGTAGTCAGGCAAACAACAATTTTAGTTGCGTACTAAATTACATTCAGGATTGCTATCGAAATGTGTGACCTAAAGAATAAGAATAAATTTTCGTACTAAAACTTTCTTAAACTACACATTATTAACTTAATTCTGTCAGAGACGAGCAACCAACGACGCGAGCTCCGTTTCTACTCACCAAGATAAAGCTCTGCGAATCAGAGTGAAACCTGGTCGGACTCTTCGGACAAAAAAACCTTGTAAGTGAATCCGGAATTAAGTTAATAATAACAATAAACTTTATTTGACACATTACAAAGAATTGCTCAGTAGCTCCATAATCAGATTATTAAGCCGCAAAACACATTTTAGCAAATACATGTAAAGAGGTGTAACAATTTTTATCTGACTCTATTGTTTAGCACAGTAGAGTTCGCGATATAAACTAGGAAATTCAGCTTAACATTTGCGAACTTAGTGGTTTTACAACAGAGTCACGGTGCATGGTATACGATGTTGAAATGTGTGGCACGACGAGTAAGGAACCTTATTATGCAGAATCTACACGTAGTAACTTGCGCGACGTTTTCGCTCTTAATCAAGTACCTAACTGGTTACGTATTGTCGTAATAAGGCGTGTCGCGTGTGCCACTATTATGCGGAGTTCCGCGCAACCTAGCCCAGTTCGCCGCAGAGTGTTGTTTAAGCTGGTTGTGTCAACCATAACGGAAAAAAAAGGATTGCGCTGTAAATATGCCTTATTGCTCCATTTTGGAGTGCAAAAACGATAGCCGCACCAAAAACATCACCCATGGTGGCATTTCGTATCATCGGTAAGTAGCATTTCATTTAATTTTGATAAGTTTCTCAATTTTCAATTCCGTTAGGCATTTTACAGCAATGCAAAATAAAAAATGAACTCTGTGTGAATGCAATAAGGTCTATTTCTGTCTTTGTCATTAAATGGAGTGATTCTAGAATGTTCGCTACTCGATCGTACATTGAACTCTCGAAAATAGTGAGATGGTGTTGTCGATAAAGTTATCGATATTCGTTTCGTGCAGAGTTTGAGTGGTTTTACTACTGTTTCCTAGTTATAGAGTTAACAATTAAAATGAATGTAATAATAATTCTAAATTAATTCTAGGCTGACTTATGATATTATTTCCACGTACCTACATGTAATAAATAGTACGCGTAACTTCTTGTAAAAAGTGTACGTCTTATGATCATTTCCGAATCTTCGAATAAAAGACTGAAATATATTCCAACTGCTTTTCAGATTTCCTAAAGATCCTTTTCAGAAGGAAAAATGGATCGATGCGACAGGGAGACAAAATTGGATGCCAGCAAAGACAAGTACAGTAAAGGACAGTAAAGATATATTTTAAGCTTTGTATATTTTTCGAATCGCTCGTAGCCCCGGCTGCCTGAGTGATCTTAAACGATCACGAGGGTTAAGCAACACTGGGCACGTTCAGTGCATGGATGGGTCGCCGTCTATGCCTAACGCTAGTGGCATTTTTCCGAGCGGTTCCGTGCTTCGCAAGGCACGTTAAGCTGTTGGTGCCGGCTGCCGTCGATAGATGGCAGTCGTTAAGCCAAGTCAGAGGCCTTAGGGCGGCTTGACAACTTCTGACAGTAGACGAGCCACTAGTCTACAAGCCTCCACCAATCCGGACTTGGCCCCCGTGGTGGAGTATGGCCTATACCTTCCTCAGGGAAGAGACCCATGCCCCTCGGTGGGGACATAATGGGTTGATGATGATGATGATGATATTTTTCGTTGTTTGTTACTAATTGATTATATAAAAAACTGGTTGGTTGGTTCCTTTTTTTCTTAGTAAAGTTGATCCTTTAACTATTGCATTTATAATATTAGTATGGATAGATATATACTAGCTTTTGCCCGCGATTCACCCCCCCATTTCACCTCCTTAGGGAATGATATCCGGGTTAAAACTATCCTATGTGCTTCCCGGGGCCGATTTATATATATATCCATACTAATATTACAAATGTGATAATGTGTCTGTTACCTCTTCAAGCTTAAACCGCTGAATTGATTGCGATGAAATTTGGTATGGAGATAGTTTGAGTGGTCCCGGGAAGGACATGGATAGTTTTTATCCCAGAAATCATCCTATCCGCCATCTAAATCGGTTCAGATCGGTACAGAAACACAGACACACTTGCATTTAGAGTATTTATATGGATTAGTATGGATATATGAACAAAGGAGATTACTGTACAAGCTAGTACAATAATCTCCTTTGTGTAAATAATACTAAAATCTTAGATAAGGATAAAAACAATGAGAATCCTATACTACTAATGTCTTACTTTCGCTTAAATTCATAATCACAGATATTATGATAGTAAAAGTTATTATCGATATCATAAGCTACGCACTACGCACATCACTAGTGCAATCGATGGACATCTGTTGCCGGGCGGCCGAACTACATGTTTTGTTGATGCGTCGTAGTTCGGCTACTTGTCACTAGATGACAGCACTTTCTATGCAATTTTTGGATTTTGTTTTCAGACATCGTAAGTAACAGACAAATACAACGTAATTTCGACAGCGTGGCCCTGTCATAAGGTTTAAAATATGTCAACATGCTGGGGTTTATAATTTCATCTTAAGTAAAACGACACGGCCAATAATGTTCAAGATTTCTTTGTAGTTAACCATGTGATAGTGTGAGTACTGGCGACAGCGGTTCCGATTGTAATTCAGGCGTATGCCACTTCCACTGTTTTTTTCTGTTCCGTGAAAAAATCAGAAGTAGTTCTGGGCGCTCGAGGTTCCCGCTGGGCAGTGTTCCAAAATTAAATATGAACAAAAACGGTTTTCCTGACCGAGAGAGCCTATAAATAAGCGGGACGGGAGAAAAACTGCACATGTTAAGCCTGCGGTGGCTTCTAGGGCCGGTGGCCGGAAGTCTGTCAGAGGACAGTGGGTTGGCTGGAACCATTTAGGGGAAATATCTATGAAATGTAAACGTAGTAAGATGAGAATATATTTTATAGTGAAATGGTGGTTACGCATATGCATGAAACATACTCTTCTCACGGATCAGTCTCCACTCAAAAAAACTCTTCTCAGAATTCTCAGTGGCCCTTAGGATTTGCCCTTATATTGATTAACTCAACATCTACGTTTTAGAATAGAACATAATGGTTTATTATCAATATTCATACACGTCTTTCATAATTGTGCGGCATTGAAAACAATTATACCTATTATTATTACGGTTAATACTTTAAAGTACAAATCAGAACAAATGCCAAGTGCGAGTTGGACTCACGCACGCAGGGTTCCGTACCTTTTTGTATACAACATTTGAATATTTGGAGTGTCCACCTGTTGCCGTTATTAATATTTTATTTGTTGGGATAGCGGCAACAGCAATAAATCATCTGTGAAAATTTCAACTTTCTAACTATCACGGTTCATGAGATACGGCCTGGTGACAGATGGATGGATGAACAGCGGAGTCTTAGTAATAGTGCCCCTTATGCTTTGGGTACGGAACCCTAAAAATAACAGAAACGTTGCTGAAGCGAAGCGTTATCGTTTGAATGTTATGGGATTCTACTTTGTGAGAGTGTATGTTAGCGTTTATAAAGATCACCTAATTTGAAATTGTCAGTCAGTAGTTCCGCTAGTTGATAGCACTGAATTTATGGAACGCAAATTGAAGAACACCGACAAAATTCACAAAACGCGCCTGAACTAATTTAACATCTCGTGTAATCTGAAGCGCTAAAAAGCCGACCTTTTCCACTCCATGCCAAAAATATTTTAGTACCGACCGCAAGGCGCGCGCACCACTGTGCAGCCGCATCCGGCACTCCGTCTGTCTGTTGCTGAAAGCCTTTTAGTTCAATTTAGCGTAAAAAAGGAACCACTCACTTCATTCCTGTGTTTTATGCCACTTGGGAAATTGCCTTTCATTATTTACTAGACATTGAGAATATGTCTTTGATGTTTGTGCTTTTAGAGTTTCTTTTTGGAAAGATAGTTAATGGATTTGTCAAAGAGATTGCCGGAGAAAGAAAAGATCCTTCAACTCTGTTACATTAACTTTATTTATAAATTCTCAGTAATGACATCTACTCAGTGGTTACTTTGCCATTTGTAACTAGGTGGATCTTCAAATCTGACCAAAATCGTTAACCTTGGGCTAATATGTGGCTACGCAAGTACTTCCTTCAAGAATGAAATAAAATGCGTCTTTTTTGAGTCCAAAATCTGACCAGCCCTTGACGTTATTGCGTTCAAATTGCTTAATAATTAAATGTAGTGAGTCAGAAATACCGACTTAGTAAACTTTTTAGTTGTATAAACTTATGGAAACTTCAGAGCGCAACGGAAACTGAAAGCATATTTTGGCAAAATTATTGAATCATTGCACTCAATTGTGTTGGCTAAATTTGCGTCGACAGTATAGGGGCTGACTTTGCTCAGATACGCATACCTGAATTATTAAGGGTAGATACCTAGCTTGCCTCTCACAAACATAATGTGCAGTACTTTATAAAATTTTTGTCCATTAATTATGGGGTGTATCTTTATAGCTAATATCTGTGTTTTATGGAACTTTCTCTTACTATCTTAGTGGTTGACTGTTCAATTTCAATTCATCTGTCTATACGTTTGTTAGATAAAGAATTACAAAATGCAATAAAAAGTAATTGGAATCAGTAAAAAACAACTAGGAAGTGCAAAACAAACTACTAAAGTAGAGAAGCAAAAAAATGCTGTGCTTATTTACTTATTAGCAATTCTGATTGGGGACTTTCAGAGGAAACACATAGATTGGATATATTTTTTCACAGAACAGAAAGTAGAATATGTACTAAGAACCAGAAGAGCCTTATTTGTTTTTACGCTCAGGTAACTTTCGTTGACACAGGCAGTAATTAAATTGTACTTAGTTTATTTTATAGTAACGTCTAAAGAGGTCTTACTTACGCTCAATGGCTTGATGTTACTAGATGACCGATACGTAAACAGATGGGGTCTAAAGGTTCGCGAATGGAAGGCATGAACGCGGCTAACGCAAAGAGGATGCCCAGTGACTTGTTGGGTAGACAATGATAGCCATGTATAGAAAGATGATGTGGCTTGGAGAAAACTTATATTTATAGCTTGATAACCTCGTGCAAGACTGTCCTGCGGGGTACACACTTTGGCGGGGAGGTGGCGCTACGACCATAACGCGCAACCTACTCACGGTAATATTTCGTACGCAGCAATTACATAGTAATATTAGCAATGACATGTGTAATATTCGTCACTCAATCGTTTCGACATTCTAAACTCAGTTTTTTTTTTCACTCCTTGAAGTGAGTATATTCATGATAATTTAAGTGTAACGTTCATACTTTATACTTTATTTCACAAATAAATAAAATACATATATAAAACAAAAACTAATTTCATATCATACATACATTTTTGTTTTACATTTTCAGTCCGTATCATAGTGGGTGTCGTAAATGATGCGCTGCAGTCTTACCAGCTGTGTAACCAATTCGACTGCAAGTAACAGACAATTAGGCACCGAGGTTGTAGAAGGCAAAGAATTCAATTTGGCCGTCATTTTTGGCCGTCCGAAAATTTATGGATTCATAAAAATTACCGCTTCCATGGGAAAATTGCACACCGTGCCTCACCCAACTTCAATCTACTTCACAAGTAACGTACCTAGTAGATGCTTTATCTATGTGACACTCTGGTGCACGCGGCGTGCCCTCGGGATTACAGTTGTACCTTTATATATTTTTAAATTTGGCTTATAAAACAAAATTGCACTCTGCAGAATTTGAACTCTAAGAAATTCGTCAAGATCATGGAAAATGGTAAGCCATGGTCTCTTCCTCCCCCTCTGGGACACATGCGTAAGATCATGTATTGTATAAACTCTAAATAAAAAATGTCGTAATGTGGATGTCGTAGAAGGCGATTAAGGAAATCAATTACCAGGCGACGGGCAGCAGCGTCTTCCTGAGATTCCAACCGCCTGTCAAGCGTGGCAATTATGGCAAAACCCCTCATGGTTATGAAAACCACGAAGGAAGGCTATGTCCCGCAGTGAGCGTCAAATGGCTGATGTTGACTATTCCACAGCCACCGATAATTCATCAAGCAATTTCAATCCATTAAGAAGTGATTGTGATTTATTAATCACTGAATACACCGATAGTTGATCGCGGATATTGAGTTAACTATCTGTAATCAACATCTTGTATTACCGGCAAAGATTGCTATTCGACCCGGCTATTCGGCATATAGGCTCGATTCAGACACACTCGACATCGGAATATGCGTTCGACAACTCTATCGCTATGCCGTTCTGTCATACGCAGTGCGAAAGAGACTGTACTCTAGTGGCACACAGACTTATTGCGGGGGCCAGTAGGAATGTTTTTGGGAGTAATAAAATCGCCCATATCCGACCATTTATTCCAGTTGTTTGTGATGCGAACGTGATTCGCTTGCGGGGAGCAAAAGGAGAAAGGGAATCTGGGCCCGAATGAGGTCTTTACGACTTTTATTATGATAATCAGCTATTGAGACGGTTTGGGAGAAACGGCCGGGTGGATCCGATGTTGTGCGTAATTGGTTTTTGTGGCTTTTGTTAAATAAGTTTTTCTATGGCTATTCAACAAGGCGAATGTCCTTTCATTCGAGAAAGGAAAATTAATACAAAATATAGGTATATGACTGTATAGCTTAACTTAGTATCTGCTGGTGATAAGTTTAAGTATCTTTTTCTGCTTTAACTCAATACCCGCTTGTTTCTGGTTAGAGAATTGCGTCATACTTTTGTGATAAATCGAAGGAGACAGACTGATATTCTAGAATTCCGGCAACAGGTTTGTCATTTTTACTCGCTAGTAGGTAAAAAACACAATCCCCTGGACTATGACATAGAAAAAAATGCTCTGGATTTAGGTAAGTAGCCCACTGTCGGTACATAGAGAAGACTAGGTTAGCTTGAAATTAACGAGATGTATGCTAACGTATCAAAGTAGCACAAAGAGCTACGGAGCGAGCCATGCTAGGTCCCAGACTCGTAGATCGGGTACCCAATGTCCTCATCCATCGCCGGACAAAGGTCAACGACATTAGTGAAAGAGTCTCGAGAATGAAATGGAAATGGGCGGAACACCTGGCGAGGCGGAAAGGTGGCGGCAGGTGGACTAGAGCAACCACAGAGAACAGGACAAAGGCCAGTGGACAGACCAGCGGGTCGATGGTCGGACGATGTCGTTGAGTCGTCGGAGGGTTCATGGACGAGGATGGCAAGGGCCCGTGAGAGATAGGGGAAAAGGCCTATACGCAGTAGTGGGCAGTGGTGGGCTGGTGATGATGATGATGCTAACGTTCACTGAGGCACCTAAGAGTGAAATGCGCCAAGTCAACGGATAATTAAGCAAAGAAAAAAATATGTAACCAGGCATAAGCAAATTAATATCTGATTGACATGGTTGTCAGTTACACAATTTATTCATAGATAGCTCATGTCATGATGCTAGACATTTCTTACCCCTGGATAAACATATAGATAGGGCTGTCAGATAGCGCTGGCGCAAGCCGACCTTAATCATGCATGAATTCAAGACAAGTGCCGATTAACTTTGTTGAAAACAAAATGCGGCCCAAAGCTTATTTCTTATTTACCATTACACAATATAAATCACCTGTAACAGAAGGAAAAAGCACAAACAAATCCGTTTTGCAAGACTTCACCGGTGGACGTTTAATAATTGAGTATCGGCGGAAACCTCGATTAACATTACCCGCAGTGCAGGCTGCTACAGTCAACCGCACATCAACCTTTACACGCGTGCTCTCGACTTGGTTATATTACGGGCGAGTTTGCAAATAAAATGTATACGTTGATCTGTTCTCGACTGTACGTAAAAATACACATTGGAGGAGATGCAAGCTCTTTGAGCTTTTGAAAATCAAACTATGCCAACATTCAGCCTGGTTGTTTCATAGCTATCCAAATGTTTTCTAGGCTTTAGGTACATATAGAATTTGTAGTAGCAATACCACTCGCTAACTGTGAAGGAAAACATCGTGAAGAAACCTGAGTGTCTAAGGTATTTATATACTTCTGCGCTTGAAATTGCCAATCCGCGGTGGGCACGCGTGGTAATTAAGCCCGTATTCTCTCTCTGAGACAAGACCTGCGCCCTGCAGTGGGACGTATATAGGCTACATTAGAAAAAACCGGCTGAGTGCGTGTCGGGCCACGCAAAAGGACGGGTTTTTACCTGCTTTACAGACTTAAAAACTACATCAAAGTAATTTTCAACGGAATTTGTACGAAGTTTTCCTTTTATAAGTTGGTCGCCTATTACTCGTTAACTTGTAAAACCTACTTAGCCGGGATAGTTTTCAAAAATTGCGCTTTAAAGCTTAATATTTCGCAAACGGATCCCTAAGTCGAAAGATAGTTTTCTTATACTTGCAATATTTTTAAACGCCCAATTCAACGATACCCCACACTATGGCGTGTAGGAAAGAAAAAAGAATTGCGTCCCTAATTAATCGGAGAAATAATTTTTTTTAACATTTTATGCTACGGGTTTGTCGGCGTGATTAATATGTATATTATCTATGCCAAATTTCAGCTTTCTAGTACTTGTCGTCTCTGTGCTAAGCCACGGACAGACAGACCGACAGACGGAAGGACATGGCAAAACTATGAGGGTTCCTTGTTGACTACGGGACTCTAAAAAGGTAGATATCATTTAAAGACTGATTTTTTTTCGTCCAAATTTGTGTTTTTTTTTTAATTAATATTTTGTGTAGTTTTTCTACTTTGTAGAGGCGATGTTTGATACTTAAAACCCTAACAGCTAAACTTGGTGCAGAGGATTTAGACTACTTGGGTTACTTTGCGGCATATCTTAGAAATTTGAGGCCATGGCCGCGTTTCATAAAACTTCATTATCATAGTTTATTAGGAGAATTTGATGTAAATTGCGTAGCCAAGTATTCCTATTTATTTGTGGGTTGACCGACTTTGCAATGAACATCGAATTGTCGTAGTAAACCATGAATTTTAGTTCTATGGTCACTGCCGTTGGCTGGAAGCCTAAAAACCTTGACATTTAAAAACAATATCTATTGCACATTTTAAGAAAAACCCGTATAAACACCAGTGTATTCCAAATTCGACCACAAGACGCAGCCAATCACATTACGATATTAAACCGCGGCAAATGTAGTCTTTTGCGTGCACGGACCCTAATACGATAATATCGGACCGTTTCGAGGATATTACAAAGGCATTAGTGCTCACTACACGAGCGGTCCTGCTTGTGAGGCCCGCGACTAGCGCGCGTAGCATGATGGCGTTCCTTCCGTATTAGTACAAGGTTCCATAACGCACCCTCTTAGGGCTTTAATGGTTGCAAAAGCGACTAGCGCGCGTAGCATGATGGCGTTCCTTCCGTATTAGTACAAGGTTCCATAACGTACCCTCTTAATGGTTGCAGAAGCGACTAGCGCGCGTAGCATGATGGCGTTCCCTCCGTATTAGTACAAGGTTCCATAACGTACCCTCTTAATGGTTGCAGAAGCGACTAGCGCGCGTAGCATGATGGCGTTCCTTCCGTATTAGTACAAGGTTCCATAACGTACCCTCTTAATGGTTGCAGAAGCGACTAGCGCGCGTAGCATGATGGCGTTCCCTCCGTATTAGTACAAGGTTCCATAACGTACCCTCTTAATGCTTGCAGAAGCGACTAGCGCGCGTAGCATGATGGCGTTCCTTCCGTATTAGTACAAGGTTCCATAACGTACCCTCTTAATGCTTGCAGAAGCGACTAGCGCGCGTAGCATGATGGCGTTCCTTCCGTATTAGTACAAGGTTCCATAACGTACCCTCTTAATGGTTGCAGAAGCGACTAACGCGCGTAGCATGATGGCGTTCCCTCCGTATTAGTACAAGGTTCCATAACGTACCCTCTTAATGGTTGCAGAAGCGACTAGCGCGCGTAGCATGATGGCGGTCCTTCCGTATTAGTACAAGGTTCCATAACGTACCCTCTTAATGGTTGCAGAAGCGACTAGCGCGCGTAGCATGATGGCGTTCCCTCCGTATTAGTACAAGGTTCCATAACGTACCCTCTTAATGGTTGCAGAAGCGACTAGCGCGCGTAGCATGATGGCGTTCCTTCCGTATTAGTACAAGGTTCCATAACGTACCCTCTTAATGCTTGCAGAAGCGACTAGCGCGCGTAGCATGATGGCGTTCCTTCCGTATTAGTACAAGGTTCCATAACGTACCCTCTTAATGCTTGCAGAAGCGACTAGCGCGCGTAGCATGATGGCGTTCCTTCCGTATTAGTACAAGGTTCCATAACGTACCCTCTTAATGGTTGCAGAAGCGACTAGCGCGCGTAGCATGATGGCGTTCCCTCCGTATTAGTACAAGGTTCCATAACGTACCCTCTTAATGGTTGCAGAAGCGACTAGCGCGCGTAGCATGATGGCGTTCCTTCCGTATTAGTACAAGGTTCCATAACGTACCCTCTTAATGGTTGCAGAAGCGACTAGCGCGCGTAGCATGATGGCGTTCCTTCCGTATTAGTACAAGGTTCCATAACGTACCCTCTTAATGGTTCCAGAAGCGACTAGCGTGCGAAGCATGACGGCGTTCCTTCCGTATTAGTACAAGGTTCCATAACGCACCCTCTTAGGGCTTTAATGGTTGCAGAAGCGACTAGTGCGCGAAGAATGATGGCATTCTCACCGTACTAGCACAAGATTCCATAAGGCGCGCTCTTAGGCTTTTAGTAATCGCTGTAGAGCAATAAAGCGCGCTGTATAGTTGTAAGGTTAGCTTTTTACTTTAGTAACCATAAGGCGCCCCTTAGGGTTGCATAAGTGAGCTACTTTGTCTTAGTTGGGATAGATCTTTTCGGCTTAAGCGTTTTTTGAGTTTTTTTACTCAAACGCACCATTTGTTCAAAACCATAATTGTATGAAATATCGTAGCTTCTGTTGAGTTATAATTAATAAGCGGTGAGTACCATTATAATTTATACATATCTAATAAATTACATTTAGTAAAGCTGTAGATAGCGGTGGTAGCGGAGCGGTAGAACGCTGGTTGCTTAATCAGGAGGTCGTGGGTTCGAATCCCAGCATGTACCAATGACTTCGTTTTCTAAGTTACGTACATTTCTGAAGTTATAGTAGCAATACCACTCGCTAACTGTGAAGGAAAACATCGTAAGGAAACCTGAGTATCTGATGTGTCCGCATACCTCAGCGCTTGAAATTGTCAATCGTGGGCACGCATGGTAATTAAGCCCATTCTCTCTCTCTCTCTCTTTCTCTCTCTCTCTCTCTCTCTCTGAGAGAAGGCCTGTGCCCTGCAGTGGGTCGCATATAGGCTACATAAAAAAAAATCTCTAGGCAAATCATCCTGCACATTTGGAAAAAAATATACTGAGAAGCTTAAAAAATATGTAATAAAACGAAAACGAACGTTTGTCGGTTTGTTCTTCGTTTCTAATCTCCATCGCGTAGAATAGGATGACTTTGATACAACTTAAAAATATGTCTAACCTCTACACATAGATGTTATGGGACGGTCTAGTTTCTCCACCGCGTTTTTCACCTATTGTACATTAAATTACAATCCTTCCGGCTACTTTCAAAATCACGGTTTCGAAACCAGTTGTAAAAGCAGCCTTTTTTTGTATTCGAAACTAGTTTCAAAAACAGCCTTTTTTCTTTATTTAGATAAATAATTTCATTAGCTGCTAACCACTGAAATTATGCCACAGCATATTTTGAAATCCCGTGACAGGTGCTACAGAGTCCAGTCGTGTCTCACGCCACGCCATAATCCGCACCGACAGAGTTGCATGCTGCTGCCTTTGCCGGGGAACGAAGTATAGTTTTTCTGTTTTTTATTAAGTAGGCATGAAATAGCTAAGTGACTTGGGAAACACGCGGTACATTTAGACCTCGTGAAGGCTTGCGTTCACAAGCTATGGTTCACCACTTGCAACTCGTTTTCGTTTCATGAAGGTAGGTCACCAATATCGGGACCATTTTTTTCTTTTTCGTTGGCAGAAATAAATAACAGACAATGTTATTACGCATTCGGCAATAATCGTTTTGATACCGGATAATTCACATGAACGAAGTATAAATGGCCTGGAGGCTCTCTAAAAAGAGTATTTGTCATTTCATTCTATTTTAACCTTTAGGAAAACTCACAGCTAAACTTAGCATAATATACATTTTAGTAAAGAATAGAAACTAGTTGGTCTTCAATTCACAGGTTTAAAAGTTTAAGAGGTTTTAAATTATGCATATCAGTTATCAAATAGCAATTGAGTCATCGCACACCTTGCCCCACCCAAACTAGTATTAAATAGGTCAAAGTTGAGTTTGCTGACAGCTGAGTTAAAATTTCTACTCGCTCGCAACACATATGTATGTCTCATTAAATTTTTTAATCCAAATTGAGTGTGCAAAATCGCATTACGACGCTGAGGTCTGGCTGGTACACGGATGTCTAGCTGAGCTAAGAGATTTGGACAATCGATGCTACCATTAGCAATGTTTAGCAGAAAAAAAGGTCAGAGATCTCACGGCGGTGTTCAAGGGAAAGAAAATGATGCTTTCGAATCATGTCAAGGTTGACAGTTGGCTAGTATCTTTAACTTTGGTTATAAAATATTAACTGAATAACTTTGGTTCTATAACAGACTACGCTCGGTTTCTAGAAGAGCGATCAAATGTTAATCTCATGTTAATCTCACCTCAAGCTAATTTCAGCCAATCATTTGCCGGTATTTTGAATTAATCATAGATTAATCTCTTGTTACATTTGAACGCTCTTTCAGAAACTGAGGCTATGTGCTTAATCGCCATGTACGTAAAATGCATTGACAATTTCAAGTTCTGAAGGTGATAAATAGTACCTAAATAAGACCTGAATACCTGTGGTTCACTGGTAGAAACTGTTTATAGCATTAAGCCCGCTACATAGCCATTGGGTTTAATTTGCCTATGTGCAATAAACGTAATAATAAATAAATACGTCAGTCACGCAGATATGTGGTTCTTATTAGTTTCAAAATTTGTACAAATTCGGTTCGGTGTTTTAGACTGAAGTGAAAATCGGATGGTTTACTCAGACTGCTGTAAATGTACGGTTACAGAAATGCATTTGCAAGGTATTCTTACGATACATAAGTGACTAAAAGAAATTTCTGTGTGACACAATGAAGTAATTTAATAACTGCACGTGAGATTTAATTCCGTTTCGAATAACGAGTAGAGTAATGCAACGCTTAATTTGCTTTGATTGATAATAATGTTTTGTGTAGACTCTAGATCTATTCTTTTTCTATGCCATTCCAGTATAAGTGTTCTGTAGTTTTTGTATTAGTATTTCGTCGCACTGTAGGGCACAGGTCTTCTCTTAGAGAGTTACATGCTTAACACCACGTGCCCTTCACAGATTGGCAATACGGTATTTGACACGATCGACAATAAATTATTTCATATGCTCGATTAAAACATAAATTACAAAATATCTCGAAAAATGTATCTCTTTTAGTTTTTAAATAGATTAAACATAGAAAGAGTGCTCTGAAATGTGACGTCATAAGCCAGTATTTACATACAAAATTCCAAATACCCAATTTAAAGAACACCTCAGGAACTCGCGTTTCCTCAAGATGTTTCTTTCATCGTAAACGAGTGGCATTCCTACTAAAATTCACAAATACTTGTAACTTAGAAAATAAAGTCATTGTTTCATGTTCATCGAACCTACGACCTCTTGAATGTGCGGCGAGCATTTACCGACCTGTATTTCCATCGCTATTGAATGACGGCTAGATGTATTTGAAATGGCACGGGATTTGAACTTAACGAGAACAGTAGATACCGCGCATAGTTCCACATCAAACCATATACAGGGTGTAGCAAAAACGTCTAAATACATCCAAAAATGAAGGTTCTACTTATCTATGAACCACTTTTAACGTGGAGAAAACTTCGAAAACGAGAAAAAACCGTTTAAGACCGTTGACATGTTTTTGGTGATTTTGTATTTTTTTCTACAGTAAAATTTATATCAAAAGGATGGAAAACGATTATTTATTATTATTATTATTTAATACTTTTATCGCATATAATGTACAATACGTTCGTACGCCCGTCCATCTGTCTGTCTGTCTGTCTATCTGTCTGCCCGTCTATCCGTCTGTCTATCTGTCTTTCTGATATCAAGAAAATAAAATAATAATATCTTTGTCAATTTCTTATATTTTTGTACAGAATTGTTACGCTACAGCGCACCTTTAACAAAATATAACCCGAGGTCATCAGCATTCAATGCACGCCAACTGTAACGTTAACGTTTCAAATCGCCATTCCGAACTAACTGTGTAAGCTCTTAAAACTAACGGCGTAATTAAACTCAATGGAGCCAGTACATGTCTCTAATAGTTCGGCAAATCGACGTTGGCTTGTTTAAAATTGCTGCACCATTACAGAAAATAAATAAAACAAGCCTTGCCAAGGCAAACCTGAGTAGGGTATAAATAACTTTCACACAAATAACTTCCACACAATACAATAACTGTCCTGGTCCCAAACTAAGATACCCCGTGCTATGGCAACCAGAAAAGGACATCACAAACATGAAAATACACCCAGACTTATGCAATTTGTACAAATCAAGTACCGCGGCTTCCAGTGGAAATCGAAACCACGACCTCGGTTTTGGGAGTCGACTGTGGTAGCCGCTTGACCAACGAGGCAGTCGTCTAATCTGAAAACTGACTGCAGTTCTCTACCAGTCACTCATCAGCAGTGATTGGAATAGGTGGAGTAAAATAGGAAATATAGCATTTCCTCGCCAACTGTTTGACTTGAAATTTATGTTTGGCTAGCGCATAGTGATCAGCTATGCAATAAAGTAAATTCTTAGGATTTCGGGATTCAACGAAAATAATTGAATACAAACAAACAAATACCCACGCTTGTGTCTCGGAAGAAAAGGCAAATAACAGGGTGTGCCACTTACCATGATCATAGCAAACCTTTTTCGTTTCAATCAGTAGTCATTACTTGCTGCACGTACGCACGCCGATTGCAAATATTTTTTGTATTTTTATCTTAAATATATTAATATACCGCTAATAATTTATCATTTTTATTATCAAATTTTTTAAATTCTTATAAATTTTACTAGGCATTCAAATTTCCCGGAGAACAACAATTAGTTTTTAAATATTATAATAAAAAAATACAAAGCGTCACTTCATATTAAATGTTTACTTGAAAAATTTCATGATTTGTTTTTTCCGGATTACCACAACACAGACTCTAGTCCAGCGTGTAATCCCCTGTAATATCCACCCATGTCTCATTATAATTAAGTGACCATAATTTTAAGTTTGCATCTTGTCACCATAATATTTTTTATCCCCCGTGTGGTTTTTAAATAAATTCTTTTTAATTAACGTGATTTGTTGGTTTTAATAACTTTCATGTTATGTCTCTACCTATTCCAATGACTACGTATTAGACAGAGGAATAGAGTGGCCTAAAAACATTAAATAGCTGATCTATCTTTATATTTTGGTAGAGTACTTGCGTGCTAATGTTCTAAGAACAAAATTACCATCTTTTTTCTTAGGCATTACAGGAAAAAGGCTGTTTATTACTTTAAAACGTTATTCAATTGTATTCAAGTTGTCAGTACTAGTGTGTGTATTTGTAATCCACTTTGTTAACATTTCAAATAGGTATGCTGAGTTTCTTTTTTGCGCCGTTTGTAACTATCGTTTTGGAAAATCAGTCACGCTCACGGAAGAATTCTTGTTTTAAGCGACTGAATAAAAATACACAGAAATTCTATTTGTCAGACCAAGTCGATTGCTAAACTAAATTCTGCTTCTGCAAGTTGCATCAATCGTGTAATATGTGAAATAACACACAACCTGAAAATCGTTCCGTAAGTATCGATTACTAAATCACTTACAATAAGCAGTACCTAGTTTAAAAGTCTTAAGTCCTACGGAAGCATGTACACTTGACAACAGAATTCCAAGATCACCACGATACAGATTTTATTTTATTTAGTAGGTAAACTTACAGGTTACAACCAGATTCGCCTAGTGTGATCCCATAGACCAACTGGCGGCAAAAGAAATCGCTCTTTATAATACAACCTTTATGAAATCCCTGTTTATACTGTTTTATCTGCACTCTTTTCTGGTAAATAAATAAATTTGTATTCGTTACTTATTTACAAAAATCACACAAAATAACAAAATTTTAAAATTAAATTCTTTCCCAAAAAGCTTCGTCAAACATAAAAATGGAAGATTAATACAAAACACTCACAGAAGAAAACACGAACAAAGAAAGCACTAAGAGTATAAGCCGCCTTGGCGCCTCGGGACACATTAATTCTTAATTGTTTTTATTGAAATTTGATATGATTATTTCGTATGAAAAATAAAAAATAAACATTGCTTATTGCAAGTTATTTAATAACCTCGTGTATATCCAAATTTAATGTACCTGGCACACTTGATACCACGTCGACATTTACGCTTTTGCACTGTACTCATTCAGAGTATGTGCCACTTTACTACAAAGATGTAAAGGTGGATTAAAATTGAAACAAAACAACATCAAAAATGTTTATTTAGTTGACCTTAGTCCCACTGATTCAATATATTTTGCTTCCAAATGGTTTATTTTAATGTTTCAAGCCTTGCCCTAAATGACGAATAATTTGAACCTGCAATTTAGCTGAGCCGCACGTGCCCGTACCATATCACATTTTACAACAGTTTTACTTGGTATACATAATTATATCCGACCCGAAAGCTCAATGTTTTACTGATTAAAATGGATTCATAGTTAAAGCTCGCGTTGTCTTGTTACAAATAATGTTTTCACAAAGTGTAATGCATGTAAATATATCATTTACTTCGCAGTTTATAGCTGATAAATACTAACCTTAGGCCAACTTGTGCCATTTTCTTAAATGTGGCTTAAGCACTTAACTAAAATTCTTCATTCAAAAGTCAATTTGAATAGCCACAAATAACCTCCTAACCTGACTAACTAAGGAGGTTAAGTGACAGTTAAGAAAATTTGCAAGTTGACCTTAATATGCTGTCTTCTTAAACGACCAAAATATTTACATACATTTAAGGGGGTTCAATCGCGACTTTTTACTAGGCAAACTTTGTTACCTTAATTCCCAACGTTACTTCGCCCAATAAATAATTACGATTGAACGCGTTAAGAGTATAACTATGCATTTTGGGTTCCTTTGGTTCGGATGTGTTCTGGGGTGGTTTTTTCGGTTAGTGTTTCTTTTTGTTTGTTAAGATTTTGTATGTAATTATTCTGTATTTTTGACGAAACTTTTGGTCGATACTATGTGGTGCATGTTTTTTTAATGTAAAACTACAATCGCCCAATACAACTTGACCTACAAACAAATCATATTGCGGTCTCTTTCCTGCTTTCCTTCTACTGTCACCTGAACTTTGTACCTAAGCGTGACGATGCTGGCAAGATTGACGAGGGTATATAATAATATCTTGTTTGGAGTTGTGTTTGTCGGCTCCAAAACACTTTAACCTTCTTCTTCGAAATATGAATAAAACTTCCAGTTATTCCGTCCCATTCGCTACTATGAAACAAAATATGAATGTTTGTGAGTGTTCTCTGAAGCATGCTCCTGATGCTGAGCGACTACTATATCAACTGTGAAGCGACTACTATAGGATGTTAAATTAAGCGTGACAAAAAACCAAAATAAAGTAAAATTGAATACCAATTAACAAAGGAAATTCGACGAATTAAGTAAATACTCTTAGTGTCAACAAACTACCTAAAGCAAAACATTTCAACATGGTTTAAAAGGGTAGAGCCGATTTAATTTAAGCAGTAAAATGACAGATAAAATGCCCAATGCATGAATTGCCCTAGCCGCACTATCTACAAACCAAAGGTGGACTGGAAGAAAATACTATTAAGCATTGTACAAAAACCTGTTTTACATTGCAATAGAGAATTTAATAATAAACATAACATAACATAAACGAACGCCTGAGATACAGGCGGTAGGCAGAAACCAGGGTCTGCCACTTGCCACGATCCTGAGAGAACTCTTTTGCTTCATTAAGATTCATTAGTCATTGCATGCACGCAACTACAAGTACTTTTTATCTGGCCTTTTGCTAATATATCCTCTACTTGGTCGAAGTATTTTATCGGCCTTTCTACCCACATTCTCTTGATATAGGTACCTATTACTTTTGTCAATCTTTTTTCATTCACCCTTTTATTATTCTCTTATTTTATTTGACATTCAACCAAAAAATATTTTGGTGAGTGAAAACGGCAGGCTGTTCTTGGTAGAGTTTTTAAGTTACAAAGGTACACAGGATTATGATTTCAAAATAAAGTGAAATAAAAGAATATTAATTGCCGAAAAAGAAACAACATATAAAAATACAAACGGACTATACTGCGATTCTCTGCCGCCATAGCTGAGCGTGGCATGTGTGCGTTGGCCTGTATCCAAGAAGTAAAGATTAAAATCACAACTTAAGCAGGAATGCACCTGGAAACTTGTATGTTATCGTGGAGAAAAGAGGCCATTTAACAAGGAAGATAGATGCGCCGCAAGGTGAGCCAAAACTTTTAAAGAATGCCTCATTCCTACTTGCTAAAATTTCTGCAGCCGGCAATTTTTTTATATTAACCGTAACTGAATTTACACTCATACAATGCTTTAAATGAAAGACAATTGAAATGTTTGGTTATATATTTGCAGAGTTCTTAGATTCCAGAGCTTTCGTAAGGCCTATTTGTTTGGCGTTCATTAAAAAAGCATATTGTTGGTAGCCGTAGCGATTCTATTATTCTGCAAGACGTAAAAGTCCAGGATTTTTTTTAAATATAAATTATTTTGCAAGGGCAACTTTAATGCCCTGTAATGTCTTTATTTGTAAAGATGTTTTCTTGATTCTTTCACACTTATGAATTTTACTCATATTTTCAAATTTTATTAAGTAAAATATATTATAACCTTCTCCATTGTTATTGTCTCGCTCTAAGAATTCAAAACTCACAAGTCTACCCTAACCTTAACCTTGGGCCTTCAGTTTTTTTGTGTGGGTTTTGGTCCGAGCCAATTTTCCCGTGTGCTATGTGCTAATGTGAATAGGATAAGGAAGTATTATGAATTGGATTTTGAAAAATGATGCATTACGTGTAATGGCTTAGTATGGCTGAAAATTGTATGCTAAAATGTCAGCGTTGTTTTGTCTTTCAATTGTTCTTTTTTAATTTCAATATAAACGAAATTGGCTGCTTTGGTCTAGCATATTTCACTAACATTCCAGAGGTCGTGTTGGCATGGTTGCGTTATGTTCTGCTAGGCTATGTTAATTACAAAGGATTCGAGAGTTATTTTATTTTTATTTTATTTTGTTTCGTTTCGTTTCACTTCGTTTTGTTTTATTTAATTTTATAAAGGAGGAATTTCAGAATTAACAAAGAATACTTATATGCAGTAAATACTTAGCTTATTACATTTTGTTTATTCTTAATTATTCCCTAAGTATGCGACAAAAGTAAAATGGCATTGTTGACATTCGTGAAAATATACACCGACGCTTAAAACAATGCAAAAACAATACAAAATCATATATATCTAGAAATTTATACCCAAAGCAGGTCGGTAAAGATACAAAAAAAACAAACGAGAAAATTGCTGTTAGAATAACAATTAAATAATAAAGACGCACAAATCAAGAAATTTGAGCACGCTTCCTGCATTAAGCAGACAATTTCGGACATCTCATTCTAAAGTTTAGAGCACGGAGAAATTTCTTTTGAATCATTTCTAACCTCTTATTACACACCTCATGGAGAGGACTCCACACTACTGGTGTGTACTGAAAATGTGGTCGTACCAGAGATTGATAAAGATAGTCTCGGGTTTCTTAAATTCTTTATCATCGTACAGAAGATAATTGCTATGTTGAAAGCACCCACCGATATCATTAAAAATATTACAAAGAGAAATAGTCCCAAAATTGACTCTTGCGGGATGTCAGAGCTTACGGTAGAGACAGCAGAATTATAGCTATCCATTATAACAACCTGAAGCCTACAACACAGATTTGAATAAAACCAGCGTAGTAAATTTTCTTTGATGCCATTGAAGGAGAGCTTTTTCAAAAGAAGCAAGTGGTCAACTTTATCGAAAGCTTTTCGAAAATCTGTATAGAGTCATGTGGGATATTTCTGTCTAAAGATTCAGAGATAAAGTTGGAGTAAACAAAGAGGTTATTTACTGTGAACTTGGACTTAACGAAGCCATGCTGATTTTCATCGAGTACCCTTCCGTATAAGACGATAATCTGATTTGAGGCATCAGAAATTTACAAATCAATAATGGAACAAACAATTATTTGAAACCAAATTCTAATTAAAACAGTTTTCATCTCACCGATCGATCTAATTCCCATTGGCCTTTAAGTTTGGCGAACAAAGTTTCAAGTCCGGGGGTCTTAAGGGCCATTGCCTAAAATCCTCAGCCCTAATAGAGTGAATTTGTGGTACCAAAACAGGTGTTATATTCCAAGTAAAGTGTGATGTTTGCACTGAAATAATTATGAAAAATAATCACTATGTCACAAGGTGATGAGGTTGAAGTGCATGATTATCGGCTTTGACGATAAAAGAATTGGGATCTGTTTTATGAAATTTTCTTTAATTATAAATTCAGCAACTTAATTCACTTATTTTAAGAGTCAAGTTTTTCTATGAAGTATGCTCTGTGTTTTGTCTGGAAATATTTATTAACATATTGGCAAGTTGTGTTTTTGTTGTTATAATTAATTTAAAAAATTAATTAATAATTTTAGGTATGAGACGCTACCATATGTCTAGATAACTTATAATGAACTATAAAATTAAAGACTGAAAAATATTAGGCTTTGTTTATGGCCATATACAAGTGTCAAAACAGCAAGAGACTACCAAGTGTTTCAACCTCATAAGAACTTAATCTGGGTGGACGAAACGCAGGCTTTCCTGCCCGTTCCAATTAAAGCTTCAATGATGGTGAACGGATCTTCCATCTAAGGCTAACGCAAGCTGGGTCGGAGTTGATGGTCAATAGGAAATTAGCAGTCATGAAGACGGACGTCCGTGTGCCGCCGGGTTAAGAATAGCGTCACTACATGTCGTAGAAGGCGACTAAGGAAATCAATTACCAGGAGACGGGCAGCAGCGTCTTCTTGAGATTCCAACCGCATACTACGATCGCCAACCCGCCCGCCAAGCGTGGCGATTATGGCAAAACCCCTCATGGTTATGTAAACCACGAAGGAGGCCCTTGTCCTGCAGTGGGCGTCAAATGGCTGATGATGAAGACGGACAATGATGATTATTAAGAGGTCAACTAGGCCCTCCTATTCGAATCCATCGACCCATATTTGTCCTTCGCTGGACAGAGGCCTCCTCCAAGGTACATCACTTCTGTCTGTCATTGGCCATCCAGTAGTTACTGGCAATCTGCCTCAGATTGTCGGTCCATCGAGCTGGTGGATATCCTACGCTCTGTTTGCCAGTCCGTGGTCTTCATTCGAGAATACGAGAAAACGACTTATGAAACGACTTATAAGGCTGTTCTAAATCCAGTGAAATACATACACACAAACGCACGCCTTCATCCCAGTGGGGTAGGCAGAGACCAGGGACTGCCACTTGCCACGATCCTGACAGATCACTTTCGCTCCCCCAACATTCATTAGCCGTTGCATGCACACACGCCGGTTTCCGTTGCTTTTTATCTTGCCCTTTGCTAATACAAGTAGTGAAATACTTGCAGGAATTATATTTTCAGCTTTTATAATTAAAATTATTGGGATACTTCTGTGGTGATTTACTTTGCTGGTACGCTGACGATCTCGCAGGCCGCTAGTCGATTATAACTTTACATTACATAAACTCGCGCCTGAATCCCGAAGTGGTAGACAGATACTGGGGTTTACCACTTGCCACGATCCAGAAACACCTCGTTCGCTCCATCAACATTCATTCATGTCCGCCTGTGACGTCCTTTGTAATTAATTGTCATTCGATAGTATCAGCCTGCGTTAATATTTCATTGAGGTACAACACTACTACGACCATGAACACTACTAGCGGTGGTAGCGGGGCGGTAGAACGCCGGCTTCTCATTCGGGAAACCGTGGGTTCAAATCCCGGCACGTACCAATGACTTTGTTTTCTATGTTACGTACGTGATGTTATAGTAGTAGTACCACTTGCTAAGGTGAAGGAAAATATCGTAAGGAAACCCTAGTGTCTGAGGTATTTACATATCTTAGCGCCTGCTACGTAAAATGGCCCAACTATGAGGCTAAGTGCAGATATCTCAGGTCTAACTAGAACTAGGATTGTAAAAAACTCTATCAAGGAGGTTGGTTATTTAGAGTTTCAATTACTACTTTTAGAGTATGCGCTAGTGCAGTTAATTTTTACCTAAACCAGCAAACTTTATTAGAATAAATTTACTACTTCTCTTGTGAAAAGAAAACCAATTACATTTCAATATGTTTTTTAAACAAGAAAGTTACATTAAAAAGATACAACGTCTATTTGCCTCGATGAGGAATTCATAACAAACGGCGAGTTTCTCCCGTAATGGAAAAGCATATACTTTGTTCTAACGGTTTAAGCGCTGGTGATTCTCTTCCGCGTGATTATTAACAGTGTCACTTTACGATGAATTTTCTTTATAAAGCCTATATATTTCCCACTAAAGGGCACACGCCTTCTCCCAGAGAGAGAGAGAGAGTATGGGTTTATTTACCACGCGTGCCCACCGCGGATTGGCATTTTCAAGCGCTGAGGTATGTGAACACCCACACTCAGGTTTCCTCGCGATGTTTTCCTTCTCGTTTAGCGAGTCTGCTACAATTTTACAAATTTACGTAACTCAGAAAACGAAGTTATTTGTACATGCCGGGATTCGAACCTCACGACCTCCCAAATGTGACGCCAACAACGTACTGCCGCTACGCTGCCACTGCAGTTAGTAATTACAACGACGTAATTATTACATATCAGCCCGTATTCTGCTGGAAATACGCATCTCCACGGCATACCACTCCGTTTTGTCTTTGATTATCCTCATTCAGCCACTACACTACTACATTTAGACCGGATTTTTCAATAGTCAGATAAAACTTAACTGGAGAATAAAACTGATGTTGTCATTGTCTTCTCGTATGATTTAGACAGTGATAGCATGCAATTTATTCTCCATTGAAGTTTTATCTGACTATTGAAAAATCCGGTCTAAGTGTAGTAGTGTAGCCCATGTAGTCTTCATGCATACATAAGCTCTTGCCAGCATTTTAAACAGGTAGGCAGAGACCATCGAATCAGGAATGAGGAGATCCGGAGAAGAACCCGACTTACTGATATAGCTCGAAGAATTGCTCAGTTGAAGAGGCAGTGGGCGGGGCACAGAGCTCTGAGAAATGATGGCCTGGCAACCGCGGATCGGACGACGCAGCGTGAAGAAGGCCCCACACCAGATGGTTTGACAACCTGATTACGGTGGCGGGGAGTCGCTGGATGCGGGCGGCACAAGACCGGGAAGCTTGGAAAACCCTGAGGAAGGCCTATGTCCTACGGTGTCGCCAAATGGCTGTGATGATGATGATGAGGCAGAGACCACAATTTGTGGTTCACAGAGTTACAAAAATAAAGGAAATTACCGAAAAAATTGGTAACAGCTCATGGATGTACGTTCCTTCTGAACAAAATCCGGCGGTTTTAGCATCGGGAGGCTTATTTCCGGATCAACATTTATTCATGTCCACCCGTGACGTCCTTTGTAATTAATTGTCACTCAATAGTAGCCTGTCATCATCATCATCATCATATGCTTGTCCACTGCTGGACATAGGCCTCTCCTATAGCACGCCACTGAGCACGGTCCTCGGCTACTCCCATCCAGCTCTTGCCAGCCGCCCTGCGAAGATCATCGCTCCACCGAGTCTGAGGACGTCCCACACTACGTTTACCGATCCGCGGTCTCCACTCGAGAACTCGTCTACCCCATCGGTTATCAGTTCTTAGGATAATATGGCCGGCCCACTACCACTTCAGCATGCTAATTCGGTGGGCTATGTCGATGACTTTGGTTCTCTGTCGGATCACCTCGTCTGTAATAATATTTAATTTAGGTATAACACACACTACAACCATGAACACTACTAGCGGTGGTAGCGGAACAGTAGAACGCCGGCTTCTCATTCGGGAGGTCTTGGGTTCATATCCCGGCATGTACCAATGAATTTGTGATAGTAGTAATACCACTTGCTAACCGTGAAGGAAAAAATCGTAAGGACACCTTAGCGTCTGAGGTATTTACATACCTTTGTGCTTGCTACGTACAATGGCTAAAAATTGCCCCTAGCTTAGTAACACAGTTTGGATTACTATGTTACTACACAAAGGCCGACTTGCACTACTTTCTTAAATGTGGCTTTAACGGCATTTAACTAAAATTCTTCATACAAAAGTCGATATAACCTCCTCAGACCTGACCTTGAAAATAACAATGGTTTTCAATTATTATTTTCAAGGTCAGGACTGAGGAGGTTAAATGGCGACCTGAGTGACATTTAAAAAGTGGTGCAAGTCGACCTAAGTGTAGTAACATACTATCGATAACCAATAGATCAAGTATAATTATACTGGCTGTACCCTGCATGAAAATAAACTATTTATCATAAGTGTCATGAAACAATGTGATGAGGTTGAAAGGCTAGTCTCTCTCATGAGACTCGTTTACTCTTTATTTTTTTAGCGCTAAGTATACTTAGCACCTAAAAATAAAGTATACTCAAATATACTTGGAACTAAAGAAATAAAGTATAAAAAGGGTCATAAGAGAAAACCTTTAGCCTTTCACCCATTGCACCTATAGTCGAGGTAAATATTAAAATCGCTTGTTTTTACACTCGCGCTCGTTCGCATTTTTGAGCTTTATTTTTTCGCTTTAAACTCGGAAGCAATTACGGATGGGGGAAATTATAAACCCCTTGTTTTTATTCTGACTAATAAGAAACACAGCAAGGTGCTTGTGTTTTAATCCCATTAGTGTTTCTAGAGGAAACAGTTTTAAGAGCTTTGCCCTAAGAAAAAGGAAGGTTGAAAGTATTTTTTGAACTGGTTTGTACAATTAGCTACAGAAGTTTTTGTTATTGTTTTCAGATGGTGCGAATCCTAAAACTATTTATTGGTATTTATTCAGGAAACGTCAATATCTTTTCTATAAGCGGGTTTATCATTTTATAGATGAAACTGAAATAGTATCCACGTCAACCCAACTCACTGTCTGACAGTAGTGACTTTTTCAATAGACTGTATCTGCCGGATATTCGCTTTTACCTCGAGTAAATAGCTCTAAAGTGGTGTGTCAATAAAGCGCCCTTAGAACCTTTCAGCTAAACCTACTAGTGTTTGTCCTCGTAAGACTAGTCGTCAGTGCCATAAAAACGTTACTTGAAAAAGGAGCTTTTTTAGAGACTCTGCAGCGGTGGCAGACAGCAGAGCAGTAATTCTCAACCTTTTAGTGATGAGAGACCATTTGGATATTTTTTGTCATAGCGTAGACGACACAATATACCGGTTTATCTGTGTCATCAGTCCATAAAGAGAGCCCACTGTTGGGCATATTGGGCTCTGTCAGTGCTACCCATCCGGTCTCTTCCAGTCTCGTCCAATGTTGCCCCGCCGCTTTCACCTCGACCCACCGGGATGTTTTGACCAAGAAACAATAATTAAAATAATTTTATGATTTTCTGCGAGTAAATAAATTACGTAAAAAAAATGGAAATTTTATATTTAATGATTTTGGGATAACTTCGGGGACCACTTTTAGTGCTTACAGGAACCACCAGAAGTCCACGGACCACCGATTAAGGACCACTGCTCTAGAGTGACGAAAGTATAGCATGGCCACCGGTTTTGTGGTACAGAAAGTTCTTGTTTTATTTTTAGGTGTCTATTTTATAAATTTGTACCTGCAATGTCGTCAGAGCGTTGCCTTAGAAACTTGAGAAATAAGATATTTTAGGAACTGTAGGGTGACGAAAGTACGAGTTTGTTTCTGCTTACGTCTGTGGAATTGGTCAACCGTCTTGGCGTAGGAAGAAAGTTCTTGTCTTAATTTACATTTCTGTTTTAGAAATAAGATAAGATAATTATGTTCTTCATTGTACACATAAGAAAATAATAAAAAGGTAGCATAAAAGATAATTTACAGTATATCATTAGCACGAAATGTAAAAAGTTTTATCTAGGACTACTCAGCTCAATAAACAAAATTCTAAAGAAAAGGGTTTATTTTGGCTGAGCGTCTGAGCGGTCACTTTGCCCTTATAGGGTAGGTCGGAGTTGCAACTAGATGCTGAATAAATCATACGTCATAGATATATAAAGTCTAAATTAATATCAATGTACAGTGTGCAATATTGTAAATAGAGAGACTAGGCAGAGGTAGCTTAGTCGGTAGAGTCGTGGTTTCGGATCTCAGCATGTACCAATGAATATATTTTTAAATTTAGCTATGTGAAATTGTGAATGATTTGCAACGATACCATATTCTTGATTAAGCCCATATTCCTTTTCTCTTTCTCTCTGAGGAGATATATGCCCCACACTAGGGCGTATATATGCTGCATTATTATAAAAGAAAGACTCCGGCTTCCGCGTCACTTTCTAATATCATTATAGTCAGCACAATTCTTTTTGGCGGTAACGTGAACATAGTCACAGATCGTTTGCACATCGCTTACTGTCTTTACCGTGTATGTATGAGTAATACTTTTTTGACTGAATGTGTAACTCTGTATAGTCATACATGATTTGTTTATGGTTCCAAATTCAACTTTTTTTTTTGTTGTTAGATTCGCACAATTGTTTTCCAGTTTGGCGCGGAGTTTGAGTTGCATCTGTTATTTAGATTAAGTACAGTGCTGTTCTTAGTTATGTCATATTAGTGTGTATTGCGAATTTCATAATGGACAAAAACATCGAACAAAGAGTTTGTCTTACATTTTGCGTTGCTGTTGGAATTTCTTGTTCGGAGTCACTGAAAATGTTACAGAAGGCTTACGGCAAATCTAGTTTATAACAAACACGTGCTTATGAGTGGTACAACGCGTTCAAAAGTGGTCGAGATGCGATGGAAGATTTGCCTCGCTCTGGTAGGCCATCGACGTCTGCAACTGAAGTTAATATCGCAAAAGTGAAGGAAATAGATATTATAAATGTGAATGGATGTTTGAAGGTTTGGATGTTTCGATGTTTGCTGCTTAATCACGCAATAACTGCTGAACGGATTTACATGAAACTTGGCGTATAGACAAAGACTTGAATTGAGACATAGTATATTTGATATCCCGGTAATGCGTTCCCGTGGGATAGTATTTATTTTAAGTTTAAAATGGCGTTGTGCGATTGAGCGTTGAGTTTTACAAATAGAAAGCGTTGTGAAAGAATCGTATAAACGAATTCTGTGGCGGTACGAAGTTAGCTGGGACAGTTAGTTTTAAATAATCACTTGGCTATCCCAAAAGATCTGAATTTTCTCCAAAAACTCAATCGCCTAAGAGTCACTGAGAACATACTAGAACCAGTCAATTCCAACCCAACATTAATGAAATGCATTGTTACTGGTGACGAGACGTGGGTTTACGAGTTTGAAATGGAAACTAGTCAACAAGGTTCGGAGCGGCGAGCGCCTTCCAACTGAAAAGAAACCGAAAAATCCATGCCAAAGTCAATCAAAAGTCAAAGTCACATGACTGTTTCTTGACTAGCGAGGTGTTGTGTACTGCTAATCAGACGTGACACCGCAAGACCAACGAGTCAGTCAAACAAAACAAAAATTTGCAACCATTTTGAAGCTCATAAAATGTTGAGCCAGATTCGGCCTAAATCAGGATCCTTCAACCACAGAGAGTTATATAAATATTGACAATTTATCTGCGGGTCGACGTAATTTTTTCCTGTCTAGTATTATTAACCCTAAAAAAACAACGGTCCAGCTGAATTGACCAGCATTTGTTTCGTTTACGACCCCATACATATTGAGTACGACATTCGGAGCTTTACATGAGTTGTAAGTATCACTAGGGACGTCTTATTCTTCCGTATCATTCATGGGCCTAAAAGAGCGAAATTAATAAAACTATATAAACCCTGATACTCGTATTTCGAAAAATTAAAATCTCATAAAATTTCCATAGAATCAAAGTTGTTGCCAAAGTCAAAATACAATTGGGTGAACATGTCTTATAGTGAAGTTATGGTCAAATAATTGTAGTCGAATAATTTTGAATATTATTTTAAATGTATTCGTCTCCAAAAGCAAACAGGGCACTTAAGAAGGGTACTATATAATTTAAGAGGTTAAGTTATTAAGTTACTTTTAGTATGGGGCCTAACTGGCATTGCGTTGATGGTCCACGTTGAAGACCACGCTGTTCTATGCTGAGGGCCTCCGTCCTTATTCATTTCAATGATATAAATATAACATAAATATGAATATGCTGTTATTTGCCTCCATTTGGTAAAGGCACCGAGTAAAGCTGCATGGGCTATACCATTGGAATGCGATTGGTTAGTAGACTACTGACAGTGTCAATGAAGTTACCACTGCCATATTAATATCCTTCTATTAAAGGATACAATTGTTTCACAATCGCTAAGAAAATGTGTTTCCAAGTAGGCATAAAACGTCAACTCATGGTCAGCCGTCTCGTCCCGACATATTACGCTGAACCACAAACTACAGTTTCCGTGCGATTAAACGAGCCAATGGCACAGAAACATTGGCTAAGGCCGATTTAATCACAAGACGTTTCTTTGTTGGCTGGGTTTTCATTCTAAAAAACTAGACTTTGTCCTAAGGCTTGATACCTTGAGCATAAACCTTCGACATGAATAACATCAATCTATTCTGTTTTGTGGGCTCACTGTGCAGCAACATATCATTAAATTTATTAAGAATTTTTTATCCCTTTTAAGGTGCGTAAAGATGGATAGTACCCTTGTTATCCTCAACTGGACCATTTGATTCCTTACTTCACGGGAATAAACATGCGTTAGTATGTTACCAAAATGTTCCGAAAATTCAGGCTGCTATTACGTGGGCGTGCTGTCTCGCTCGCACAATGTAACATTTTCGTAATTGTAATAAAATCATTATTCTTTCGATAAATGTGGTCTGAGGGTTTGATAGATAATTAAATTACGCATTTTAAATATATTATTGTTTTCCAATACGTATTTTTTTATAAGAAAAAGTTGATTTCAAAATTATCAATTTTGGAATCAAATTTTCTCAAAAAATATAATACAGGATAAGAAAAATATGCGTTTAATATCAGCAAATTTTATTATCCATCAATCCCTCAGACCACATTTATCGAAAGACTAGCTGTCCCGGCGAACTTCGTAACGCCACAGAAAACGTTTGTATGGGAAATAGAAAAGGGCTGTTTTTAGGGTTTTCCTGGAAATTATTCGATTTTTTCTCGCCTTTTAAACCTTCCCTAGACCTCCACGAACATTTCAAGACTAAGATAAGATAAATCCGTTCAGCCGTTCTCGAGTTTTAGTGAGACTAACGAACAGCAATTGATTTTTATATATATATATATTACTCATATAATTACAATATTACAAAAAAAATTGTGCGAACGAGATCGAGATGATGATGTCATCATCCACGTAACAGCAGCCTTAAATATTTGCTAAGTAACAACTTCATCAAAGTAATTTTCAAAGGAACGAAGTTTACCTTTTATAAGTTGATCTACTATTACTCGGTTACTTTTAAAGCCTTGTTAGTTGTGAAAATTTTCCTTGTAATTTAATTCTATGTGCTACAGCCCTGATTTTTTTCACTCAACAAACAGACGGTTAGCTGGGACATGAGGCTTCACTCTAATTCTAGCTCTAAGCTCTTTCTCCGTAGAAAGGCAGTACGCAATTCGAGTGTAAATTAATTGATTCAAATCTGAATGGCAGGAAATATTATCTATCTATCTATACAGCCCATGAAAGACACCCACTGTTGAGCTTAGGCCTCTTCACCGTCACGCCAACCTCGCCCGTCTTCCCCTGGAGATTTTATATTTATTATAGTTTTCCTCCTTTTAGAGGTGATCTGACAGAGAACCAAAGTCACCGATATAGCCCACCGAATTAGCATGCTGAAATGGCAGTGGGCCGGGCATATCACCCGAAGAAGTGATAACCGATGGGGTAGACGAGTTCTTGAGTGGAGACGGATTGGATCGGATCGGTAAACGTAGTGTAGGACGTCCTCAGACTCGGTGGAGCGATTTTCACAGTTCGGCTGGTAAGAGCTGGATGAGAGTAGCCGAGGACCGTGCAATGGGAGAAGCCTATGTCCAGCAGTGGACAAGCGTAGGCCGATGATGATGATGATGATAGTTTTCCTTTTCTGGAACCATTATAATTCTAGAGCCATTACACGTTCAATTAAATTGACAGTGTTCCGACATTCAAGTTCCTAAGAAGTCACGTTTTCAGAATGAGAGCCCCTGATCGTTCTGCCTGTAATTTCCCATGGGCTAGCCTCGAAGACCGATTCGATGATTATTTTTCCATTTCGATGGTGGGATGTTTTTCAGGTCCTTTTCGATTAGTCTCTCTAGCCCACTGGGAATAAGGCCGGTGTTTGTTTGTTTATGGTTCTATTAAAGTTTGTAGTATGCGGTTGCTTTTTAATTTATGTGTTCTAGGCCTTTACATGCTAGACGAGCTTTGCCCACAACTTCTTACAAGTCGATGATAATTACTTCATAAAAAATACCTCACTTTAGGGAAAAAAATATTTCTTAGTACATCTCTAGGATACTCGAGGAATATTCCCTCAGAATTTCAAAGCCATTGCCTATAGCTGTCAGCTACTCAGTTAGTCAAGGTACTGTTTTGTAAGTTTACTAGCTAACTCGGTAAACGTTGTTTTACCACATTAATTAGCCTACGACCAACCTACCAAATATACAGCTTATTTTATATAAATCGGTGAAGCCGTGTTGGAAGAATTCGATAACAAACACTGTGACACGAGATGATGTTTATGTACTACAAAAGAAAGAAAGAAAGAAAGAAAGGAGCCTCCCTGACCAACGCACTCACTGAGTCGTACGTATCAGATTTGCCAATCAGAGAGTCCGTAACGCTAATTGGCAAATCTTTTCATTACGATGGCAAACTCAACCCCGGTCTTGAAGCCAGCGCTTTGTGTAGTGTATTAATGTCGAAGGTTTCTTCACCGCTCAACACACTGCGACGTTACGTGCGTCCAAGAAACCCATAGAGACGAAACTCAGCTCCGGCCAAACATCCCTGAACTCACGCTTATCCCCGAGACCTGTCACCCGAAGCACGGTAACGCAGTGTTTGTAACTCCCGGCGTAAGCACAAAGCCTACCAAGTGTACGACCCAGAATGGTATACAAGTTATCACAGTTCACATAGGCTTCTGTAAAGTCACATCTCTGTACAAACCCCCTGGAACTCTATTCCAGTTCGAACCCCCAGAAAACTTTAACGATCATGCCGCCAAAGTTGTTATTGGTGATTTCAATAGCCACAACACAAAATGGGGCTACACCACCACGGACGCATCTGGTCAAACTGTCGAGGAATGGGCCGAGACAAATACTAACTTAGCATTGATCCACAGCCCCAAACAAACGCTATCCATTAATAGTGGCCGATAGAAGCGGGGATATAACCCAGATCTGATCTTCGTCAGCGAAAGTATCAATGAGCAGTGCATCAAAACAATATGCGCTCCAATTCCCCGTACCCAAAACAGGCCGATCGTGTGCACAATCCAGCATGTTGTCCGTCCTTTATATGTTCCTCTTTGGCGCCGGTTCAACTACTCCAAGGCGAACTGGGAGCGGTTCAGCCAAATGATAGAAGAAGCCTTGTTAAGTATTCCACCATACCCCAAACACTATGACCAGTTTACCGACATCGTGTCACGGAAGTGTATCCCTAGGAGATGTCTGACTTCTTATATTCCAAAGCTGCCTAAAGGTTCGGTTGAATTGCTCAAAGAGTACGAGACCCTATACAGCCACGACCCTTTTTCAGAAGATACAGTATTAGCCGGCGAGGCGCGGGGAGGTGGATCGATACTTTTACCAATATTAATATGACCCATAACAGTAAGAAAGCATGGCATACCATCCGCAAACTTTTCAGTGATCCCCCTTCTCCTGCATCTCCCAGTCAAGTAACAGCACTGCCTGGAATCTGCTTCAGTGCCCAGTCTGTGCCCAGTCAAAGGTCATAGCAATACCAAAGCCAGGAAGGTCAACAGACAATTCCAAACACTTTCGGCCAATATCACTTTTATGCCGCACACAAGTTGTTCGAAAGATTGTGGTTGACACCTGCACTCAGGAGGACCTAATGATTACAAGTGATAACGCAGTCATCGTCGCAAAGTTCTGAGCCCCAACTGTTTAATAAAGACTTTGATGAAAATTGTTTTGCCATCAGAAGAAGATTGGAATATATAGAAAATCGAGGGGAAAATGTTACCTACATAATCATATCAACCGAAAACAGAGTATGGGGATACGTAGCATGAACAGATTACGGCCAACGATTAAGTCTGCGACATTAAATTCAAACGTGAATTCCGAGCACCCCGTGGTTCTTACGTACACAGGCCTTTAGGGTGTGTAGATAGAGAATGTACAAAGATTTGTTGTGTAGCCATAGTTAGATTCTTGCTATCTATTTAACTCAACACTTGCCGAAAGTATTATGTTATTCCACTGGAACACTTTTTTGGAACAATTTTGGAAAAAAAAAATATCTGATAATTAATTGCGACTCTTTTACTTCATTAGCTTTTGCTTGTGAAGAAGAAGCTTCTTTGTGAACACATTTTTTGTCATATAAACTACTATTATCTTAAGCACAAAACAAAATAAATGTCCGCTGAACGACGATTTTAAGTGCTGAATACTGACCTGAGAACCAATACTGACCTAACCACCCAAAAAGACCGAATCAATTCGCCAACCCATTGTCTACTTACCGTTGATTATAACCACTATCTTATGTCCCCCCAAGAGAAATAGCTGTCCATTACAGCAGCAACTTTTGATATCGAGTCAGCCGCGGTGTCGGTTGTCACACCTTGGGGAGTTACACGAAAGGCAATAGGCATAGAAGAACTTCTGGAGATAAAGTGGGATAAAGAAATATGAGATATGAGTCTTTTTCAACCACTCCGAACGTCTATGAAGCTATTTGAATGCGTGTTACTTCATTACAAAGTCGGCTTTTAGGTAAACATAATCTCAAATTGTCTCACTCTCTACCATTGCAATAGTCCTACAATAATAATGCTACTGTGTATTTTTTTCCACAAGGTGACTTTGAATTCATTCGACACTTTTAAGCGGACCTGCCAAACATGATTTAGACACATATGGTGCTAGTTTTGGAGAGATTTTCAATGGACTTCATAAATACTGGTAACCCTATTTGGTAATGGAGAAACATCACTGTATGCGATGACGGGAGGATGAACGGGGGACAAGGGTAGTCAGAGTTAGTCATGGACTAAGGGTGGTGATGAATAACGAAATATAATTATTTTCTCATGACGGGACAATATGCTCGCATGGCGAGAACGTAAGATTGGAGAAAACAGTGCTCTTATGAATTAGTTTACAGTATACTCAGTTTATATGTGGACTACATGGAATAACTGAACGGAATTAAATGAACTTAAACATCATCTTTCAATTTATAGTGATAATAACTTCCACACAACAGAATCACTTGTCCCGGTCAGAAGCACAGGATATCCTGTGCTACGGTAACCAGGTAAGGACATGACAAACACGGAAATACACCCAGCTGAGGTCATTTGTACAAATCAAGCGCCTCCGGTACGAATCGAACCCATGACCTCTTTTTTGGTGTCAAGCGTATTAACAGCTAGACTAAAGAAGCAGTCCTCGGTTATAAGGTCTCATCATACGAGAACATTGTTCTCCTATCTATAGTTACAGTAGTGGCTTAGAACTGTCATTCGGTAGGTATGTCATCTATTCGAAGTATGGATGAGTTAAGGAATATATTACCAGGAGACGGGCAGCAGCGTCTTCCTGAGACTCCAACCGCTTACTGCGATCGCCAACCCGCCTGCCAAGCGTGGAGATTATGGCAAAACCCTTCATGGTTATGAAACCACCGAGGAGGCCTGTGTCCTGCAGTGTGCGTTAAATGGCTGATGATGATGATGACTTAAGGAAGGCAGCAGGAGGGCGTGGCGGGGGCCGGGGCATTGGCTTATTGAGAAAAACGCCTATGGCTAACAGTAAACTGCTGATGAGATAGAAATGCGACTGACTACACAAACGCTGGTCACAGAGCGAACCTTTTGTATTTTCTCTACTTAGTTGTACGAACGTCTTACTTACAACTATCACAATAACCGACCAAACTAACCCTTATTCCTTTCCGATAGAGCTCCGAGCAAAACTATTCTCGGGGCTATAGATTGCCAGAGAGTATTCGGCGCAAGAATAATCAAATTACCCCCATCCTTCCCCGGAGGAGTTGCTATGGAGATTGGAGGGCTCTAGTCTCATACACTTAGTATGGCGACAGAACAACCAGAAATACATCGAAGAGATGTATTACCGTCCCTCAATCCTAGTCAAAATACGGGATGACATCGCGTTATCTGACACTAGGGTGTCATAGTATGAGGGTTAATAAATGGACAGCACAGTAATAAAGTGGTAAAGGGTTTCTTGTAATACTACGGTAATTCGTACTCGGGTATACATTCCAATCAGCAAGGGTAATAGGTACTCCATCTATATATATCTCGTTGCCTCGTTGACTGCCTCGTTGGATTAGCCATTAAGGCGCTTACCAAGACAAAGGTCGTGGGTTCGATGCCCACTGGGGGCCACCGTACATTTGTACCAATGGCCTCAGTCTCGGTGTATTTCCATGTTTTTGATGTCCATGCCTGGTAACTATAGCACAGAGTATCCTATTATAGTTTGGGTGAGGTCAAGTGATTGTGTTGTGTGGACGTTATTTATTTTTCTATATGTATATCTATACTAATATTACGAAGAGGAAAATTTTTAAGTTTATATGTTTGTAAGTGTTTATATAGGGGGTAATCTCCGAAACTAACAACCCGATTTTGAAAATCCTTTCGCCGGTATTTAAAATGGACCTTCAGGATGGATAAACGAAGTTGCGAGAACGGCTAGTCTTGAATAAAGGTGAAATCAAAATAGAAAACTAGAAAATAATTTAAATGGGAACAGTCTATTTATTCAGTCATGAAATTAGCTTCAATTCACGCACCAAATTTGAGACATGAATGACATTCAATTTAGTCCTCCAGAGTTTGAACGTTAAGGGTGAGTTTACGTATAAATATTTAATAAATACTCTTAAATCGGTGCGACGTGGCGAGGTAGGCGAAGTGACCATACATATTGAGTCCATCCAAATAAAAACTACTGTTAAAAGTAAATTAAAAGATTTTTAGTGTACGAGAAACCGGGAGTTAGTCAGTTACTTAATATTAAAAGATCTTTGGAATCTCTGGAAGATAATTTATACGGCATCTGATTCTGGTTCACCATACAGATGAAGTGGCCGCTCAGACGCTGTAGTGCCTGAGATTGTAGGCAATTACCGCGGGCACTGACTGAAAACCAGCGCTGAGGGCTCAAACCTTCAGCATAATGCTGAGACAGATGCCATTTGCAGTAAATCTGACACACCACAGCATGCATGTTGTTACTTTTACTTAGCGACCTATAATATCATAGACAGAAAGAAATGAGTGGTAAAAAAAGATTGTAAGTTCTTTTCTTTTATAGCCTTTTGATATACAAGGTGTCCCGAAAAATAGTGTCAAGCGAAAGTCCAGAGATAGAGCACCTCTCAAATTGAAGAATCGCAAAGTTAGTTAAAATATTTAATGAGTTATTACTCCAAACTCATTCGGGTACCCCTAGAGGTGCTCTACCTGTGGACTTCTGCTTGACACTATTTTTTGGGCACCCAGTATAAGTAATGTATTTTTGTCTCTTTCCTACGCAAGAATCTCTCCTTGCCTCACTGAGCCTTAAGTAATAATACCCAAGTACATCCATTAAGAGCTGCAACTATGTACGAACGACGTCATTAGTGTGACAGATTATGCCAACCAATATTACCGCAAACCGCCCAGCTTTCACTAAAGTTTCAGAGCGTTTGGTGACCCTTATATGTACGGTAAGACTATAGTACAAAGAGACCGCTACAAAAGGTAGTTTTGGTTATCAGAATACTCGCATTTGCCTACGCTCTAAGTATTTTATGACCTAAATCTGAGACTCGTTAGAAATTCACATTGAATCTAATAGTGAATGGGAGGTATTTGATCTCCAAGCATAAAGTTCTATAGTTACCCTATTATTTACTCAAACACTTATACACACTGAAATCTGGGTGGTTTAAGAGCCGAGGTTATGTAATTAGTAATTTAAAATGCCATCTACTTAGGGCCACTTTCTGAACTGAGAATTTTGCTAAGTAAATGGTTAACTGAAGTGCTGTCTCTTCGAATGTCTCAGAAAAGAGCGTGACAGAACGTTACTTAAGTATTTACTTAGTGAAATTCTCAATTCGGAAACCGGCCCTTAGACTGTTACTCTTAAGTGTGGATATAAAACAAAAAATGAAAAGTTGAGTAATCTTGTTTCGAAAAAATTGCAAGCCACTAATACCGCCTCTTCATCTATTAGAATGACCCGTTGACCCGCGGTGCGCACGCACCTCTCTGGCTGGCTACTAATTGTTCCCACAGATTCGAGTCTGTGTCGAGACATTTTTGGAAAGTGCAAATGAAATGCCTTTTAAAAAAGACAAACTAGCGTATTCAATTGCTAATGTCAAGGCACATTCATTTTGCCAGGGCCCTCAAACCACCCAAAATTTGTGGATTATAGATAGAGCGAGGACCGATAATCTATTAGGGACCTAAGGCTTTTATGAAAAATATCTCGTTATTGCGGTCTTGGCGGAAGACTTCGAGGTCCAAATCCTATATTTTCGCATTTCAATTTTTTTTTGTTCATATTGCATTTTTTTCTTAATTTTTACGGTTTTTTGCTTTGCAGTAACGCGGTTTGGTAGATAATTCTAAAAAACCATAATATGAGTCCAATAAAATGATCATTCTTCTATGCAGAGCTATGATTTCATGAAGTCTGTGATATTGGCAGAGCGCGTAAATGACTCAAAGAATAAAAGTTGTTGTAAGACACGAACTGTAGCTGGGGTGGATATCTTGATAAATAGTTTACCTGATAATCAATCAGTTGCCGGCGACATAATATATGAACTGAAAGGTATGGTAGCGTAGACACCCACACACTATAGCTAGTATAAAGTAAAAACCGGCCAAGTGTGAGTCAGAGTCGCGCACGAAGGGTTCCGTACAATTATCTAAAGATCGAGTTTGGGAACAACGCCATCTGTACAAACCCACAAGAAGCGTTTAACATTGACATTTAACGACATGACATCGGCGCTGTGAAGGTTGTATAGATGGCGGCTAGATGGCGAGCGCTGTCTTTAGACAACGTTTGTTGTATAGGAGCCCGCCTTAAATGTTTATTTTATACTGTTTTTAGTATTTGTTGTTATAGCGGCAACAGAAAAGATCATATGTGAAAATTTCAACTGTCGTGCTATTACGGTTCAATAGATACAGCCTGGTGATAGACAGACAGACAGACAGACAGTGAAGTCTTAGTAATAGGGTCCCATTTGGCACCCTTCGGGTACGGAACCCTAAAAAATCAATGTAGACTGACAGACTATAGTGATGTTATTCGTAACTGTTAAGTATTTAATTTAGTACAAATTTATGATTAATAACATGCAGAGATTTGAAAGAGCAGTTTATTATTAAATTGCACAAAGCAGTGCCCAAAATGTGACTAAGTTTATCATATTTTCTGAAAAACAACTTTGGTACTTGGTATAGTACTTAGTGGTTGTGTGAATGTTATTTATAATATTATATATTTTGATATCTCATAAAATATTGTTACGTATTTGCTTGCGCGATTATAGGGTAAAGGTGCTTGTACATTTTGTGGATGTTTGATGAAGCTTCAGATCAAGCAACCCCTACTACCTGTCAAGGATATCTTTCTTACTTTATTCTAACCGTAACTCCCAGAAAATGGTTTATACTGGCTATGAAAGAACGGAGTGTCGTAACACAGGTATCTTTTAGCTTGAATGCAGGATACCGTTAAGACCAATCAAGTAACTTTCGTTAAAAAAATGGACAATTAACAGAGTTTATATAAATATTCTAAAACGTGGAACTCATACATTAAACTCGCTTTAATAATGTGACTGACGGCCCTAAATAATTTTGAATACTATTTACCCTTCATAGTTAGGAGAACCATGAGGGAGGCCTATGTCCTGCAGTGGGCTTGAAATGGCTGATGATGATCATGATGATGACTATTTAACATACTGTAAGAAACTAGGGTCATATGTGTATGTCTTTTTCTCATACAGTGAATAAAGTATGTCCCTACTTTTCCGAATGCTGGCAGTGGTCCATTCACTAAATCCTACTTTATTTACTTTTGATGATAACTTTTTCAATTTAAAAACTTTTTCAAAACTATATGAAACAACCTTAAAAAATCTCCATAATGGGAATATTTAGCTTTGAGGGTTTTATTTTTTTGGGTAGGTATGTAATTTAAATAATTCTAATTTTGTTGTTGTTTTGTTTTCATGTCTATTATCTTTTCACCAATTTTAGCCGACAGAAAATTTTGTTGCTTTAGGCGTCATATGCATATACATAAGCAGCCTATAAACGTCGCACTGTAGGGTACAGGCCTTCTCTCAGGGAGAGAGTATGAGCTTAATCACCCATCGCGGATTGGCGATTTCAATCGTTGAGGTATTTGAATAGCTCAGACACTCTGGTTTCCTCACGATGTTTTCCTTCACGGTTAGCGAGTGGTATTGCTACTTTAACTTCACAAACGTAAATAACTCAGAAAAAAAAGTCATAGGTACATTCCCGCACTGGGAATCGAACCTGGGTCTCTCGCTTTCAAGTCCAATGTTCGAAGGCTACCACGGCTCTATTGCATATGATTTTATTAAATGTTGAAGCGTCGCTCCAATCATTATTTTCGAATTATTGTTGAAATCCAAAATAGCTGCAAGTATCGTGTTGCTATTTATGTTTTATCGCTGCAACAAATTTTGTTCCGAATACATTTTATTTGATCGTATTTCCACAGCCAAAGCTCATTGAGTTTGGAATCATGCCGTAGCTTTTTAAGTGGAAAACACAAACATAAATACGATTTTATTATTTTTGTACCGTTGTGTAGCAGAGCATGCTGTGTTGCTTATGCATTTATTCTACTTTAGCGTCCATTGTTTGTGAAAAAACTCAAAAAAATCATGGCAAATAAAACAAATGAACTGCAAGCCAAATGGCACAAATAAAAGAGACAATTTCTCACACGCACACAAAGACCCATTGTTGAGGGAAGCCATTTGTAAATGCGAAGGACGGCAGTTTTGAACAGATGTTGAATGGATGTAGGTCATACCCTGACCAGAGTAGACCTTTGGGACCTTAGGTTCTACAAGGGGTCAGAAAAGGTGTAAGCTTTAGATATTTTTTGTCCACAATACCTGGGGATTATAGTGTGGGCTACTCGCAAAGTTATTTCTATCAAAGTAGGTCTTATGAAGCTTTTTTGTGCGTATGCCCCTAGATTCAAGTCGAATGTTGCCGTAATATTTAATTACGGCAACATTCGACTTGAATCTATCTTTTTTAGGGCACATAAAATACACGAATAGGTTTCTTGAAATGGAATTAGTTTGACTCGAAAGCCTTTAAGCCTTAATTTATTTCTGTGGCCATTATTCCTATCATCATCCTTCCTCAACTTTCATCATCATCATCCTCATCATCAATTTTCGTAAGCTCTACATTTGATATGTAGAGCTTACGAAAGTTTTGGTTCAAAAATATTACAGGAGTGTAAAATTTTAAACGAGATATTACTCACCTAGACTACCTACGTAATTATTAAATGTTAGTATTGATAAGTGCTACTTATAGGAATAAGTAGCAGGCAGGAAGGCGCTGGATGCAGGCCGCTTCCAACCGGTCTTTTTTGGAAATGCATGGAGGAGTCCTATGTCCAGCACTGGACTTCTTGTGGCTGAATGATGATGATGATGATGATGAAAAATAAGAAGTAGATAAATGTCAAAATGACCACCCATTGTCAATTAAAAATATTGATTGGCTAGATGTATTAAATGGGGGATGGCTTTTTGTCCCAATTTTTTTTTTATGTAAAGTTTAATGTTTTTAACTATCTTTATTTTGATAAATCATTTAAACACTTCAATATAGCAATTCCTCTTTAAAGCCTTTGTTACAACATAAATGCTATAGTGACACTTATTAACATCACCAATGCTGGCGTTCGTACGACCAATTTATTATTAAACTTCCAACCTTTTTTATTTCTAAACTTTAGCAATCTATTGACAAAAATATATTCGAGTACTCAGTTATAAAACTTAAAAAAAAAAGAATTTGGTAGGTATACTTTTTTAAACTTTCGTGGTTGTACAAGACAATATTGTGAAATAAACGCGATTCTTGCGATAAGTACGAACTTATTTGAGTTCTAGATATACACTTTTTTTTCTAACCTTTATTTACTTTACAGACTTTTGCACGCACAGTGACGATGGCGGCGGCCTCATCGTGACATATAAAAAAAATATGTAGTAAGAATCCCGTTTTTTTTACAGTTAAACCTGAGTCAAATCTTGATATTACTCTAATATCACAGTGTAATAACAACAACTCTTCAACGCTTCATCATCAGCCATTCTTACGCCCACTGCAGGACGCAGGCCACCATAAAGGGTTTTGCCATAATCGCCACGCTTGGCAGGCGGGTTGGCGATCGCAACGCTTATTTCTGTGCAATTATTGCCCCCGGACTCATTAGATTGCCACTGAATCCGTGTTCCTGTAGGAAGCTGAAAAATAAACCTGAGTCAAACCTTGATATTACTCTAATATCACAGTGTAATAACAACAACTCTTCAACGCTTCATCATCAGCCATTCTTACGCCCACTGCAGGACGCAGGCCACCATAAAGGGTTTTGCCACAATCGCCACGCTTGGCAGGCGGGTTGGCGATTGCAACGCTTATTTCTGTGCAATTATTGCCCCCGGACTCATTAGATTGCCACTGAATCCGTGTTCCTGTAGGAAGCTGAAAAAAAAAGGGTCTAGTTGGCAATTGGCACACCGTTCCACCTTCAGATAGAGGGTGATATTATTTCAAGATCCAATTAGGAAAAGCCATTAGATTTAGTCTCGCGAGGCCCAGCTAGAGTTAGTTAGTTTAGACGTGAGATAAGGTGGCGGCATTGTTTATGACCTATGCTCCGTTGTTATGTACAGTTAGGTCTAAAATCTGGAGCTTATTAATTTGACGCGGAGTAAAAAAATCTTCGAATTTTGCAAGGTCTAATCATTCTGGTTTTGGTTACCGTTAAAAAAATACAATCGTTGACACTTTAATAGCACAAACTTGCCAAATAACCTCGCAAATAATATCTAACATATAAAAATCTCGTTTCACAGTGTTTTTTATCCAACTCCTCCGAAACGGCTTCACCGATTTTTATGAATTTTTTTGAGTAGTATATTAATTTTTTGAGTATCGTAGCTCTGAGAATAGGTTGTACGCTAATAACTATAGCAAAAGTCAGCTAGTTTATTAATATTTTTTTGTATTATTCCTGTTGGTAGTGCCGAGTTTTGTCATAGACGTCGCTAAAGACGTCGCTTATTTTACTTACCTCATATATTACTTGAAATTGCACCACTCTCTCATATTTTCATAAGCCCATACTTTCTCCCTGTCTCTGGGAAAAGTCTTGTGCAGTGAGACGTATATGTACAGGCTGCATTATTTATATTAATTTACTGTCAAGCGGTGGTAGCCTAGTGGGTAGAAACATATAAACTTTTGCTCTTTATAATATTAGTAGTGTAGATAGGCAGTAATAGAACAACAATTTTGTAGAAAATTGTAGAAAAAATCAATTAACCAAGTTTGGTTCGAATACCCATACGAAGCAACGTTACATTGAAATATCTTTTCTTTTAAGCTAGACCAAGTCTATCGTCCGATATACGTAAACAAGTAAAATAAATATAGGGGTGACGGTTGCCGACCATACGCTCGAACCATAGGTTTTTTAGTAGCATCACTTATTTTGCTAAATGGTTTGTTTATGATAATGTGAAGCGCTGGTAATAAAATAATAATTTCATTCACAATTTTTTTCAATGCTAGCTCCAAAGGGTTTTAAATCATGATCAGAAAATGCCCTCTTAATAGTGTCCTGTAGTGGTCATCATAGAAACATTAACCTCGGGAATCTTAAATTATCTATTTAGATAAGTAAAACACCCTTTGGAGAGTAAACGTTTTGTTTAGCTTCTTTACCTAAGTGGCTTCTGTTGAACTTTAAAAGGGTTGCTCTCGTTAAAACTGGCAAAGCCGACTAAAAGACTCTTTAATTCTATTCCGTTTCAATCCATTGTGTACGCCAGCACAATTACGGCTGGCCGCTAAGCGCGCAAAAAGCTATAAAATAAAAACTGACCGAGTGCCAGTCAGACTCAATCAGCGAGGGTTCCGTGCCACAACACTTTTTATATACATATTTATTTTCAAAAAAAACAAGAAAAACCACAATTTCACTAGTTTGCCAAACTACTAATGCAGTTTATCGGCAATCTCTTGCTAACAATCCTCATATAACTTACACAATCTACACAACAAACAGTATCCACAAAAAAAAAACTTTGGCCTTTGCATCTACGTAATGAGATGATTTATATAGCGTCCAGTGGCATCGTCACTCACACTAGATGGGTGAAGGGGCCACTCGGACGCTGCCATGCCTGGGACATTGTTTTTTAGATTGAGTAGGCTTGCCCAGCACCTATATCATCCTGATGGCTTGGATGTCCCAGGAATAAACACAGTAAGGGGCATTTTTTTTCAAAACCGAGATATATCCACTATTGGTTACTGGAACCAACTAGTAACCAATAGGGATATTTATCACTTTTGAAAGAAAATGTCCCTTACTGTGGTTATTTTTGAGACGAGCTTAGTCGGCCTAGCCCACAGGAAAGACAAGTCAATAAGTTCGGAGCCAACCAAGCCGCGGGCAGGATATTTTCGATAGTACTTTCTAAATGTAAAGCATAGGATGAGTTTATAAGCTGCTCAAAACAAAGCGCTTAAACATTCTTTTAAAATATGTTTGAGACTTTTATTACATAATTCCTCTGGAAGGCTTTTATAAATAGCAGGTACTAAACAATTACCCAGCCTAGATCCATAGTAATTAGAGTATTTAGGTATTTCATATTTCACTTGTTTTCATTTAGTGCTATGCGTTAGATAAGTATGGACAATAATACCCTTTATAGACATATTTATATAATACTCTAGCTGTTGCCGTGACTTCATTTGCGTGGAAATGTTAGCGTGTATTTTTCCGGGATAAAAAGTAAAGTTTGTGCAATTCCGAACTATAAGCTATCTCTGTGCCAAATTTCATCCGTTCCGTTCAGACGTTCTGGCGTGATTGAGTAACAAACATTCGTCCATCCATATATTGACCTAAAATGTATTTTTTTTTTCCAGTTTATGGTCCTTAGCAGGGGTTCGACTCACACTTGACCTGTTTCTATTATTTCTCGATATACTATAGAGTATGCACGATAGTTACATCAAGGTCGACGCTTATTTGTATCAACTTTTAAACGATAAAGACAGAAATAAAAGAAGTGTCAATTGCTCACCTGTTCTGGTTCAAAAGATACAGCGCTTTACGGGTCAGATAGAAAGGACGGACAGACGGACGCACAGACGATGAAGGTTGCATGTTAGGATCCTTTTGACAACTATTGGGTATGCAAGCATAAAAAGCATATTTCTGAAATAACTTGACAAAGCAAAAATTAAATCTGACGTCACTCAAAAATTATAAGAGCATTAGATTTTTTTATTATTTGTTTCAAATTATTAATGAAATCAAATGGTAGCACATTACTAATTAAACAGAACTACTTAATAATTTCATGAATTACATAATTGTACCATAATTGTAAGCCAGCATAACTGTTCATAATTGTAAGAAAACAAAAAAGAAAACTTAATATTACATTCTTGTGCTTTCGAATAGAAACTAAAATTCTATAAAAACAAAAGAAAAATAACAGTTAAAGGGATAGCGACATAAAAAATTAAATCCTGATCGAATTTTGAAAACCAACACTTCTACTCCGAAACATGACGGGGGAGATAATGAAAATACATCTAATTTGTTTAAGCAGGCATTGTTTAAGTATTCTATTAAAGGAAGCCTTTTCACCTGCAAAGGTATGAAAGGATCTGTCATAAACAAGTAATGAGAATTCCGCTGCTGATCAAGTGTTACAACTTAATCTTTCGAATACTTATGATTCAATTGTGAATTTGTGTCTGTTTTTACGACCCCTTCTGTGGCGGTAAATAAATGCTATTACTTCTTCTTCTTTTATAAGGCTACTGTGCTTTTAATGTCTTTCGCATAAGATTTCTTCTGTAACTGCTGTTTTTGCAATTATTTTTCCGGTATACAATAAAGAATATTCTTATTTTATCTTATTGGCTTTTAACTCTGCCTGTGCATAGATTTTTGTCATAAAATAATCTTTGAGATTTTGTGTATAATGGAATCATCAAAAGATGCGAAGCCTACCTTATGAAAACCGGGTCGATCGAAACCCAACTTGCGCTCACACAAATCTAGAGCTCGCTTTTCTCTATAATAAGCTATGACCCTGTCGCAGTTGATTTATAGGACGCTAAACGCGTTCATAAATGGGTCTGAAGTGGAACTCCAGTTAGACGCGGTCTTACTGCAGCCAATTAGAGCATCGTTACCTCGCCCGTTCGGGTTTCGACTATAAAATCCAAAATTGGAAGTTCAAACGATGTTGGCTAGCTGCCACGACCTATTGCGAATTCGGGTAATAGGCTAAATAATCTTTAGTACAACTTGTAGTTTTTTACCTCTTTGCTTTACATTTTATTTGTTTCCTTCGTTGAATTTCTTTATCTATCTAGTTGTTGTGATTTAGTCGATTGGTGGTATTAGTGACCTAAGGCCCTTTTCTATAAACGATCTAGGGTTAGATAAGCAAATGAGTTATGAATATTCTTTATAAGCTCAGCTAAGCTTACAGACGATGAACTTGTGATGTACAGGGTGTGGAGTAAATATAATGGATAAACTGAAAACCGAGTCTTCTGTTTCGATAAATAAACCTACTTCCAATACCTACTTCTAACGAAAGTTGTAAACTTTTTTTTCATATAGGCATATCTTGAAACTTGACGTTTCATAAAGAAAATTGTAATTGAAAATTTTAACCATTTGCCTGTTGGAAGTGATGAAATTGCTGCATACAAAACGCTTATTATTAGGTTGTCCATTCTTTTCGCCACACCCTGTATATTTCACACAATTAATATCAAGCATTAACTGTCGGTAGACTCTCTATATAGGAATTGTTAATAGTATTGTATAAACAGAATTATTAATACCATTCTATAAACACAAGCAGATTATAAACATCTAGGCCATATAAAGGGCACAGGTTTTCTCTCAAAGAGAGAGAGACAGGGCTTATTCACTACGCGTACCCATTGCGGATAAAGCATAATAAATAAAAAAAATGTGTGGAACCTAATGTCGATACAAAAAGTTGCTGCAAACGTAACTAATGTAACGTTCTTTGTCATTATTTACAACTTTTCAATCAAATACCACCAGCAACAATGGAGACCTAATCGGAAAAGTCTCCCTTCTGAACAAAAAATAGGTTGCAAACCATACCGTTTTGTCTTGTTTATTTTTGCCAAACTTGATCAAACATTGGTGAACTCTCTTGTTTCAGCCACTTAAAGGCTCCGAATACTTCTTAAGGCTACATTGGGTCTGAACACTAAGGATTTTCTTACACAAGTGACACTTTTCTTTCGAAAAAACTCTCCATAACAAGCACTTATTATAAGCAATCGCGTAGCACGTTCGTAGCAATCGCGTAGCACGTTCGTAGCAATCACGTAGCACGTTCGTAGCAATCGCGTAGCAAATTCGCAGTGACGCACTTAGCGCCTAAGTGCGATAATAAAACTAGACGAAAACACTATTATACTTTTGCAAAGACTAACGGTCTCATTTATATAAAAAACGATTACACTAAAACAGCCCTTAGTGAGGCTTATGTCGGTCTTAAGACAGATCTTAACTAAATTATGATTTATAAAGTCCAGTCTCCACATTAGTTAAGCTTAAAGCCCTCCGCAACTAAAGTCTCGTTAAATAACCCTTAAACCTACTTAAAGCAGTGTCTTTAGTTAGTGGTGGGCACTTTACACCACATGAGTGAATGAATGTCAAACACGAACAGCTGTTTCTGTCAGTGTTGCCAGACGTTGCCAGATGAGGCGATTATGGCGGCCAAAAATTTCAATTACTACTTTTCTTCGTCTTAGGATGTAAATCTTCGATATTTTCCATTGTGTTTTAAGTTTCATCAGTTAAACTTCGAGTTTCGAAAAAAAAAACCTCGCAAAACCTTCGTCAATTATTTTATAGAAATTTACAAAAACAAAGCGTTTCTAACACAATAATAGACCACATAAGAATGAATGAAATGCACACTATCCGTTTGAATTTAAAAAATTAACAGTGATAAAGCTCGAACTTTGTATAAACCATAAAAAGTTAAAACGCCCACTAAAGTTAAATAGTGTCTTAATCGACGTTGCAATGTGTACGCGATGTACATAGAGCACCCCGCAATTCGTATTTGTGTGTACTTATTGCGGGGCGCGGCGTGGACTGTAGATTTTCTTATGGCGAAGAGGGCTTGAAATAACAACGCAGTTTCTTCAGTGTTTGCAGGCGGAGAGGCGAGAGGGAGGCCTTGGTGTTTCATCTGCTGTAGCTCGATCGGGAATGAATTTTCGGCGGCGCGCGCGCGCCTTTTATTGGGCCGCCTGAGACCAGTTTTGTTTGCCTCAGCCCCCGCGCCGCACACCGCCCCCTTCCTCGCCCCTCCTTCCCCGCCAGGTTTTATTTTCAATTAAAAGGTGTTATTTTACATTTATCGTCGTTAACACTATGCTTATTTAATACCTTAGGTCTCTAAGTGTCTATTTACATAATGATTTGGGTGACCGCGGACTTTCTAATAAGGTTTTTGTACTATTTTGGCCGGCCCGCGGTCCCCCGCCTCACCGAGGTATTAAATATAGGTGCCTGCGCGCCTCGAGTTGCTTCAATCGGAGCTCGGGTCGCACAGGCTACACATCAAAACAACAAATAGAAATATATTTATTCTCGTAACGCTTAAATCTAATGTCTTACAACTATTATTTTTACTTATTTATTCTAACAATGTATTTACAGTGATCATTTAAGCTTTCGTCGTTAACACAATGTATATCGAATTGTCATTCTAAACCACAACTTTTACTACCTTTCGGTTTCACGATTTAATTTAGTTTAATTTGATATGATTTAGTTTGAATCGATTCGATTTAATTTAATTTAATGTGTACATATTAATATTATTATTACTAACATAGCATAAGTCACGATTGTTACTAATACTATATGGGCATTGCCTGAAGTAAATGAATACAATACAAAACTAACGTTTATCCGTCACTTACGGTGCTATAAGTATTTGATTGTTGTGTGTTCCCCAATTAGAAGGACATTAGAGTTTAGTTCGTAGAAATGGGCATTAGAAGCTTGATTTTTTTATACTTGGACGATGGACAAGTGAACGGATAGACGAACGGATAACAAAATGATCTTAAAAGGGTGCCGATTTTTTCAACGAATCATTTTCCACAATTACAAACTTATTTTTGTAGTGAGATTGTAAGTGAGAAAATATTTTGCAACTGCAAAGTTAAGTTTGCAACAATAAGTAATCGTTTGCTTGGAAATCAATCGTTTGCTTGGAAGTCGCACCAACACTTGCTCGGTTTTTTTTTATTTCAGTGACATGATTTATCCAGGGGCCAGTTTCATAGAATTGCGAGAATCAAGTAGTCCTAAATAGATCTTTAAGGTCGGTGAAATCAGGCATTAGTCTGATACTAGCAATGTATAAAATAGGATTACCGACGGCCGGCTCATGGTCTATAATGATGTTTTGCCACATTTATTAGCCTACGACCTGTTATCAGACCTACCAAATATACACAAAACAAACATAAAAATCGGCAAAGCTGCTTCGCAGGAGCTTGATAACAAACACTGTGACATGAATTTTTTATATATTAGACGAAAGCTTAAACTGCTAGCAAAAAAACAGTAGGTATTAATTTGTTTCTTTAGCAGGCTCCCTGTCCGGACAATCCAGAGCTTATTATTTTTTGCGATCCTGGACAATGACAGAGCGATATTTGTCTTGAATTTTCTCAGAAGAATGTACCTTATTACTTTGTCCTCAGAAGGTTCAATATTGGCTGTCTATACTCGTACATCACCCGGCACAGTCAACAAGAGAAGATTAATGGCCTGAGCAAACTAATTGAACTTCATTAGGGATTATTATTAAATTTCGCTCACAAAAACCCTAATTAGCTAGAGCTTGGCTTAGCCTGCCAAATATTGATTATAAATGTTTATCATGGAGTCAATTAAAAAAAGACGAATACTAAAATGAAATCAAGGCATCAATAAAAAAAACCGGCCAAGTGCGAGTCGGACTCTCGCACGAAGGATTCCGTACCATTATCCATACAACATTTGAATATTTCAAGCGTCTACTTGTTGCTGTTATTAATATCGAACAAAAAACAACTTTTTGATTGTTGTATGGGAGCCCCCCTTAAATATTTATTATATTCTGTTTTTGTTATTTGTTGTTATAGCGGCAACAAAAATGCATCACCTGTGAAAACATCAACTGTCTAATTACCACGGTTCATGAGGTACAGCGTCATAGACGGACGGACGGATGGACTGACAGCAAAGTCTTAGTAATAGCGTCCCTTACCCTTTGGATACGGAATCCTAAAAATACGCTTAACCGAAATAACAACGACGTAATTGGGTTTTTGCAAATTTAACAGCAGAACATTTCGACGATGGTCTCACAGAAACTAGAATGGATCAGTATATTATAACGCGTAATGCTTAATTTGACTGAAATTTATGGAAATTCGATTGTGTCAATGTTACCTCGTGTTTAAATTTTCTTTAGGTGTATAGTGTACACAATATACTCAGGTAGCCCATTTTTATAAAGTGTAATACCGTCGTTGTTGTTCCTGATGAGTGAACACTAGAATTAAAAACCGGCCAAGCGCATTTCGGGCCATGCGCAGTACACTGGGTTCCGTTGAAAGAGAGTTTATCTGTTTTACCAAACTAACAACTACATCAACGTAATTTTCAATGGATTTTGTACGAAGTTTTCCTTTTATACGCTAATAGCTATTAGTCGTTAACTTGTAAAGCCTACTTAGCCGTGATATTTTCCTTCTAAGTTCATTATATGTGCTACTACCCCGATTGTTTTCACGTTTCTACCAGTAACCGTTTATCTACCATCAACCCAAGAGAGGGAACTACAATTTTAAGATTGTATAAAATTAGACTGAGGATTGATTAATGAATTATCGATACTGGGTTGGCGTTATTTTGATAACACGTTATATAAAAAGTAACGTGAATAATTCATCTATGATACGACGTCAGCCTAAATCAAGTGAGCGTGAAGGTGTATATTATTCAAGAGCTAGTTTAACAGTCCGGGGCTTAAATCCAAATCCCAAGCTACAGTTCCCGGGATGAGTTTTGACAACGTATCTCCAGTTATGACTGAAATAGGCTTGACGTACAGATAGCACTAAGATAATACTTGCTTACGCCCGTGACTTTGATCGTGCGTTCTTCGAACCAATTACTAAACTAAGTTTATGAAGAAACAAACCGGCGCAGTGCGAGTCGGACTCCAGCCTCAGACTACGAAACGGTACTCGTACAAACTTGAAACTAAGTAAATAAATTTACGGTTTTCGGATTAACTCCTTTACTAGTGCCATAAGACCTTGCTTCTTGCCAAATTTTATGATTCTAAGTCAACGGGAAGTGTCCTGTAGGTTTTGATTTTCTTGCAGGTGCCAAAATATGACGAAGAAGAAATATGAAGAAAGAGAACCGCCGTTTTCTTGTTATTGCGTTGACCTGGATGTTTGATTTTTTTTGTCAGATCCAAGGGATTGCAGATCTGGGTATTTCATACTTAACCTCCACGGATTTCTGAGAAAAAGGGACATCTTCACGCCTTCTTAAAAAAACATGTTTTCTGTGCAATAAAGATTTTAATAATAATAAAGCAAACACAATTTTTTCAACAATCAAATCAAGTACGGAACCCTCGGTGCGCAGGTGTGGCTCGCACATGGCCGGTTTTCTTTCAGGTTAATCTTTTCTCAGAGCTCGCAGTTGGTCTCATAATTAGCAAAAATGTTAATATTGATGTGTAGACCCCTCAGGTTTTACCGGACCTTTGTGAAACACCAATTTTCAATTTTTGAACGATTGCTTTGACTCGTGCAAACGCGGTTTCAGGTGTTGCCTATGACTGAGATGAACCTAGATCGAATTAGGTCGGAACTGGTCCGCGCTAGGTGCCATTCCTACTGTAGAATGTGCTGCGCAATAGGAATTGAGGTTAATTGGTTTGTTCAGGAGCTGTGTGGGAGTCTAGGTTTAACTATTTTGTCTGCTTGTACGTAAAAAAATAAACTAATTGTTTTGATTCAACACTGCTTGCGTTAATATACCTTCAAATAATCACTTCAGGAATAGGAGTAAGAAGTTATCCCTGGTCTTTGCCTATCTTTTAAGAAATTATGTGTGGAGGGGTAGTTAAAAAATTAAAACGCGAGAGTTAGTTGTTTAGATTTGGCGAGAATCTTCTTTACTGTACATCAGAGCAAATAACATACAAAATTGCAAATCTGTATATTTTCTATATGATATGAAAGTGGTCTGGTAAAATTGGCGGCCTTATTGCTATAAGGAATTTCTTCAAAATATCTTATTCAAATCAAAAATCATAAAAGAAATGCCTTCCTTTTCTGATTTTTTAAATGAACACCACAAATATGGCAAAAATCCAGACTCAGGCAGTTTGTGTGATTCAATACAACATGGACGGGTATACCTATCGATACCCGTTTCTACGCTTCTCCACGTATTCCAGGCGCGGTCATTGCACTCGTCTAGAATAATAATAATAACATCCACACAATTACCAAGAGACGGGCAGCAGCGTCTTCCTGAGATTCCAACCGCATACTGCGATCGCCAACCTGTCTGCCGAGCGTGGCGATTATGGCGAAACCCCTCATGATTAGGAAAACCATGAGGGAGGCCTGTGTCCTGCAGTGGGCGTCAAATGGCTGATGATGATGGCAACCAGGCAAGGACGTTGGCAACAGTCTGAGGCCATTTGTACAAATGTTCGGTGGCTTCCAGTGGAAAACCGTTTGTTGGCCCAAAGCTCAACGGATGGTCATCGGGATTAAAGAAGAAGAACAATGTATTATTGGGGTTTCAATAAAACACTCGCTAAAATTAATTTACCCGGCCATTAAAGATATGTAAGACAAAAAAAAAACAATGTAAAACTGATTGAAATTCGCCTCTACCTGTGTAGTTGACACACTAAAAGTTAAAACTGTAGATTGACGCTAAACTTATAACTATTAAACGACCCAGGGTATAATTTTTTAGAACTATAATCCATGGTTTACTATGATAAATCGATGTAGTACCAATATATCGATATATTCGACGTTCGATCTACCCGAAACCGGCGAGCGTGCGCATGCCAATGACTAATTAATGTCGATGAAGCGAAAGAAGTATGTTAGGCCCGTGGCAAGTAGCAAGGCGTGAGTTTATGCTATGTAATGTATTCAATTTATCGATTAACCCACATATTAATAAGAAGGAAGACTAATTGTACTAATCGGATATCTACGTAATATATATAGAATATTACGTAGATATCCGTAGCACGTTAAGCTGTTGGTGCCGGCTGCCGTCGATAGATGGCAGTCGTTAAGCAAAGTCAGAGGCCTTAGGGTGGCTTGACAACTTCTGACAGTAGACGAGCCACTAGTCTACAAGCCTCCACCAATCCGGACTTGGCCCCCGGGGTGGAGTATGGCCTATACCTTCCTCAGGGAAGAGACCCGTGCCCCTCGGTGGGGACATAATGGGTTGATGATGATGATGATGATGATATATAGAATTGTCTTGATAAACTAAGAATTTTAGTTTAAGAAACGCGGCCCAGAAGTTTGAAAACAACAATGAGGCTTGAACGTCAATAGATTTGCTGATAAGATTAACGTTGCTTCCCCATTCGTAGTCACGAAAAAGCAATTTACCACAAAGCGATGGGAATGCTTTCTCGTCCGCGCAAGGAAATGTAACTTGCAGATAAAACAAAGATAATATTAGAGTAAAACTAGCAAAAGTGGCGGTAACGTATTAATGGAATGCTGGCCTTTCATGCACGAGATGTTGGGTTCCAATCCCGACATGTACCAATGGCTTTGTTTTCTACGTTTCGTGTCCACTTTTGTGAATTTGTGCTAGCAATGCCATCGCCAACCACGAAGGAAAACATCTCGGCTTTCCCAAAAATAAACACGCTAAGGGACATATTTTTTCAAAACGAGATATTTTCACTAGTTGGTTCCAGTAATGATAACGATGAGGGTAGCTAACTAATATCGTGGGTTCGACTCCTATAATAGCCTCCGTACTTAAAACGTAGAACACGGCCTCGGTCTGGGTGTATTTCTAGGTTTGTAATATTCTTACCCAGTTGTATGGAACAACAGTTTATCCTTGTTTGGAACCTGAACAGGGGATTGTATTGTGAAAAAAAAAATAACAACCTCTTCAAAATAAGGATCGTTGTAGGTTTTAGAGGGTTCAAAAGTTAGGTTGCAGGTTTTGCATTCTTTTATATACAGCCTTATTGTTTTTATGCGTCAATTACACGTATCCGTTCCAAGCTGTAACATAGAAAGGCTGTGATTTCACCAAGTTTTGGCGAATTCAAGAGTTTCCTCACGATTCTGGTTAAAGTGAGTAAGTGGTTACAGTATTATTATCTTGCCGGTTCTCCAGAATAGTTAAGCTGAAATAGTTGGATCTGTGGTGGCCGGTAGAGGATAGCTGAGGAAAGACAGAAAGGGCTTTAGAGTACTTTAGATTTTGGAATATAACAACGTCGGCCTTTTCATCTACGTAATGAGATGATTTATACAGCACCCAGTGGCACTTTCACTTACTTTAGATGGGTGAAGGGACAACTCGGATGCTGAAGTGCCTGGGACATTGCTTTTTAGATGGAGTAGACTTGCCTAGCACCTATATCATCCTGACAGCTTAGTCGGCCTGGCCTACAGGAAAGACCAGTCAATACATACGGAGCCAACTGATTCCTCATAATACGAAATATACGAGTATGTGAAAACACATAAAATGCCGATGATTTTATCCCAGAATTTTAAGTCCACCTAGTTCTATCAGCAGTGATCTATCTGAAACATAAATTCAACATAATTCATCGACATCCACCTCTCAGAGACGTAGGCTGCCCTGACTTTAATAAATAACCAAGTCGAGTGGTGTTCCTAGTTTATTTCATTAAACGGCGAGGAATATTTAATAATTTTCCTCGAAATTAAGCGCAGGTTACCTTTTTCAGGTTTATTAAACCACGTGATGCCTCTAAATTATATTCTAATGTCTTCATTATAATATTTGCCGTTGCTTTCGACCCCGCAAAATCATTTTAATACATAGAATTTTAACCGAGTGGCAGCAGCGATATGTATGTATAGGTATGGCTGGTTCTGTTGTGTAATTTAGTTTATAGTATCATTTTAAACATCGTCGAACAAAAACGTAAATGACAACGGGTAATTTTATATTGACCACCCACGCCGGGGTTTGAACCCGCGACCTCTGGCTAACCGTGCCAGCGCTCTCCCAATTGAGCTAATGGGCAAGTGCATCAGTGAAATTTTGAGCCTCTTTACAAACTTTTCTGTATTATGTACAGGCAGCGACATCTGGCACTTGCCCATCAGCTCAGTTGGGAGAGCGCTGGCACGGTTAGCCAGAGGTCGCGGGTTCAAGTCCCGGCATGGGTGGAATTTTTAGCCTCTAAATAGGTTTTTAAAATTGTCCTCAGTACGGGTTAGTGCAACAGAAGGAATATAATAATTAGTAGTATGTATACATGTAGGTATTTTAGAAGTATAATTTGTAGTCGGTGCCCAGTTTCATCACCAGCACATATATTTTGGGCACCGGCTCCAAATTATACTTCTACAATACCTACATGTATACATACTACTAATTATTATGTTCTACTTCTAATTATTTAAATTATTTCTAACTTTTTAGTGCTAGGTATATGGTTTCGAAGTCGGTTTTTTTTTTCTTCAGCAGGTCGCTACAATGATGACTTAATATCATTGTTTAATACAGAACACGTTCAAAAAGAAAACACACGCAGAGAAAATTTGACACTAAGAAACTAAGCCGCCCCGGGGCAGATCCATCGCAAAGGTCCCCACAAATCTGGCGGCCGTACTGATTATAATAATTATTATTTTTAATAAATTTATTTATATCAACTTTTTTAAAATGAAAGTACCTAGTGTAATTTGTTACTAGCAACTCTCACAATAAAAGATGCGTACCAAAAGCTTTGTTCTGTCCACAAAAAACTTCAGTGAAACACGCTTACAGTTACAGAAGCTATGTTATTTGTAAAACTCTAAATACAAAACGATTTATGGCAAAACAGGCAGAGAGAGCGAGATGGAAAAGCTTAGCCTAATAGCGCCTGGTTTCATATTCGCATTTTGCGTTGGCACAGCAGTGGTGTTTCTTTTTTAGGGTTCCGTATGTACTGTAACACGCTATTTATTAAAACGCGGATTAAGGGCAATATTATTGTTTATTGTAATCTTTTTCATCGATTCCCTAGCCTAGCGTAACGTAACGATTCCCTTAAAAATATTTAAAATAAGACTAGAAGGCTCTGCCAGCCAGCTTCTATAAAGAGGAATCGTTACAGTACCATGGGTAGGAATCAGGGTCGGATTTTCAAGTTTTGTTTACGTAACCTCTTTTATGTCCCACTGCTAACAAACGCCTTCCACTACTCGGACCCCACAGGCCTAATTATGTGCACCAAATCCTGAGCGATTTCAATAGTCTAACTCTAAAATTCCATACTAATTTGAGAGTTAGACGCCTAATCTTGAGCGATTTCAATTGTCTTACTGTATATATTATCTTTCTGTTCTAAGCCAACTCAGACCACTCCGGAGTGTTTCGGCCAAGATCGTCTTGCTGCCGTCTATATGATCTACCCCGTCTGCGATATCCGCCTTTAAATAGCTTTAAATTATAAAAACTATATTAACAGATAAACATCTACAGGTTTTAAGTGAAGGTCTTTTGTATTAAATATGTACTTTGTGAAATTTCTTGTATAAATAACTAAAAAAAAAACAGGTGATCTGTCACCTACACACACGACATGTTTCGAGACCACACACATTTTTGCTTTTTGACTAATGTCATTCACATGACATGTTTATCATATTTTCATTCTTACTAATATTATAAACGCGAAAGTTTCTATGTATGGATGGTAGTTGTTACTCTTTCACGCAAAAACCGCTGAACAGATCCGAATAAAATTTTGCACAGAGATAGATTATAGTCTGGATTAGCACATAGGCTATTTTTTATCCCGGAAAAATACACATAGAAATTACCACGTGAACAAAGTCGCGGGCAACACCTAGTTATCTATAAAACAGTACCATAACAAAGCCAACACACAAAATGTTTTTTTTTCAAACTGACATAAAAAAATAGTTTTGGCATTGCCTGGTTTTACTTAAGACGATAACCTTATCTGCACGATATCGTTAGACTAGTATCCGTACTACATTGTACAAAAATAATGTACAAAACTACCAGTCTGGCTATGTCGAGTTGTTCTTGTTATAGTTACACAAGAATAATACAAGAAATGTGCAAGACTATATAATACGGATAATCTCGGATAGTGCTTCAGTCCTACAAGCACATAGCAGCAATCTCACAAACAACATCCTGATCCTAGAGTGTCACCATGAGTGAAGAAACTGTCAACAAACAACTGAGTTACCTTACAATGGGTAAAGGGTCATAGTGGCTCCCTAGGGAGAATCGTTTTAAAGTAACAGCTGTCAAATAATAAAAATCCAACTTCCAACTTTCTATACAGCCATTCAAAAACAGCGCGATGTAAAATTGAAATGACATAAAGTTAAGTATTAATTATAGAATATATTTTTTGAAATGACTTTGTTATAATTTACCTTTAACTATTTCTTTAAAATAACATACGGTTGGGCAAAATGTTTACACAAAATGGTGAAAATGAAAAATAATGGCTAAAGAGCTGGCCGGCCACAGAAGAAAAAAATTGGCGGGAAAGCGGCAATCCAATCTTCATTGGTTTTTTCGAGTTGTCAAATCAAATAAAATTTCCTAATTCATGTTTTTATTCTTACTTTCCTTATATTCGTAATGGAAAGCACAGTATTTACCTCGGGTTGAAGACTAAATATGTCAGTTACTTTCACCCCTAGGGTGACAATGTACTTACTATTGAATGACTCACGATACTTATTCATAGTGTATAACTATGTTCGAGATACCAACGTTCTTTAGTTACTGTAGTAAATGAAACGAGATAGCAACATTCATTAGTTACTTTAGTAAATGAACATGTCAATCAAGACACGATAATTAGTTCGGCGTAAAACCCTGCATTCACGAGGCCACCTCGCACTTGGCAGCGTGTTTTTATTTCGGCCCCGATCTGAATGCGCGGAATACAAAGGCCTGCAGTCACGTATGTACGGTGTAATCATAGCTTCATCAAAAGAGCGGCGCACACTCGCGCTTTCAGCGCCTCCCGTTGGTTCTGGTGGGGTACCACGTGTTTTCGAAAGTTTTATGTTACAACGGGCGACAACGGTGTAAACTAAAATAAACCTTAAGTACTTTTAAGGTAAGACACTACAATGCGGGCGAAAAATTGCCCGTCACATGGTCCGACACGTAACGGGAACGGACTTTTTACCGTGGGGCACCATTGTGGTAGGCAATGTATTTGGCTCGTACCTATGTATGTATGTAAATATGTCGGATTCTATGTTTCCTCATAACTCCCTAACAAAGAATCAGATTTTGACAAATAAGATCTCAATCGATTGGTTGTGTTAACGCGAGTGTCAATGGCTGTATAAAAATATCTAAAAAGATAGGAATAAAGAACTGTAATAAAAAATAACCAACAACACATTTTGGTTCAGTTTTTTTTTTCACTTGTATTATATCTGTAACTTAAGGGTTTAAGGATTATTTTAAATTCAAATCGTACCGCGAGCCTACATTGCTGGCTTTGAAGCCTACCTTGAGACATCCGCTTGCGCTAATATGTTATCTATAGATAGATGGCTATGTCATCCTCTGTTCGTTAAAAAAAAATAGGCACAAAGTTAGAGAGAGATAACATAAACTAAGTTAAACTTAACTGATTGTTAAGGTACAAAATAGCAAAAAGATGTTTGATTATATTCGACTTCGCACGGATATCAACACTGACAATCGTAATTTAATTCTTTGCTTTCACAACAATATTAGCCAAATGGAAACACGTTAAAGTTGAATTATTCACCAGTTTACGTAACAAATTGTAAGACCCCATTTAAACTTACCCTCGACTTATTATAAAACAAAGTTAATGCCGAGCTTAACTTTTCGACCTCTTTCAGTAAATCTTTAATTCGGGGACAAAAAGGGGTCAAGCTTGCGATCTAGAGGCCTTAACAGATTATGTAATGAATGTGTTTGTTTGTGGCAGCGATAGCGCCAGTGAAAGAAGTATAAGATATACTAGCTGTTGCCCGCGACTTCGTTCGCGTGGTAATTTTGATGTGTATATTTCCGGGATAAAAAAAGCCTATGTGCTAATCCAGACTATAATCTATTTCTGTGCAAAATTTTATCCGGATCCAATCAGCCGTTTTTGCTTGAAAGAGTAACAAACATGGATCCATACATACAAACTTTCGCGTTTATAATTCATTATTTTTCATTATCAGCCACCCGACGCCCACACAGGCCTCTCATATCGGGTTTTATTATAATCGCCACAATATTAGTAAGGATTGTATTGCAATGCTGCCAACAGTGAAGTTGCTATATATAGCGGCTTTACTGAAAGTTGGCAGCACTGAAGACATAGATCGAAAGATGAACCGACGGACAAAATGTAAGTAACACAGATATTCGCAGTAAATTATTAAGTGCTTCGGAAAATGGAACGAACTAAACGATAATATACATACGTAAGCCAGAGGTCGCGGGTTCAAGACATAGGTGGAATTTTTAGCCTCTAAATAGGTTTTTAAAAGAGTCTTCATGTAATTTCGATGGTACGACCTGTCTATTTTAATGTATATGGTGGTGCAAGTCGGCCTTAGTATTGATATGTTAGTATTGTGTAATGTATTAAGAGTAATTTAATGGTTTTAGGAGGCCGGAATCTGTTTAACCTGTACCGATATTATGTAAACTTAAACAAATAAAAAAAAAAAAAAAAAAAAAATTGATTCTTACACATTTTCTCAAGCAACTAATTGCACATTTTTATACAAAAATTTAATATTTTATGCCAATTCTCCAATATGAGGTTGCCTGGATTCAAGTGCTATTAGCAACAAGGCCGCCAATTGTGTGTTTCTTTTTTAACTGCTGTTCCTGTAACTATTTTTCCGATATACAATAAAGAATGCTCTTATCTTATCTTTATTCTTTTATTTCCAGCAATACCGGCAGTGACAATGCAGTCAGCGTAGCAAAATTCTGGCTGCAACTTTTTAATAGAACAAGAATAATTAATAGAGAAGCAACATCAGCAAATTTTCGGGTCAATTTCGAAACTCCACGGGCACGCAGCTCGTCGAGGCGGCATTCAGCCCGCCCTGATGATGGTTGCAATTATGTGTCGCCGTGAATGAGTCTGCCGCCATTCAGCCAGACAAAGCGTCACCTGGCACCGGCCTGCGTTTTTATTTCCAGCCTCAGCTATTTTATTAGGCACCTTTTTAACCGATTCAAAAAGAAGGAAGAGGTTCTCAGTTTGTCGATATGTACGCTTTGGATGTGAAAAGTCTTTCAGTTCAGTAGTACGGGGTCATTGGCTAAAACCGCATAGAACGAAAATATGTCGCCTTGGCAAGGGCTGTTACTATGTAACTACGTGTGGGGTGCGATTAATTTATATATCGTTAAGTAGAGCAAAGTAGCTTTTAATCAGATCTTTTTGATTTGTGCCGCTAGAGCCAACCAGTGCCGCATCACACATTACGCAGTTTGAGCTAAAAATTAACGCTTACTTATTGACGTTTTAAGTTAAACCAATGGCTGTGTTACCTGACACAGCCCGACCTGCTATTTTATGTATCATAAGCAGCCTATATACGTCTCACTGTAGGGCACAGGCCTTCTCTCAGAGAGAGTATGGGCTTAATCACCACGCGTCCGCACCGCGGATTGGCGATTTCAAGCGCTGAGGTATGCGAATAGCTCACACGGTTAACGAGTGGTATTGCTACTTTAACTTCACGCGAGTACATAACTTAAAAAACAAAGTCACAGGTACAGGCCCGCACTGGAAATCGAACCTGGGTCTCCCGCTACCGAGTCTAATGTTCTACCCACTAGGCTACCACCGCTCTAAAAATAGAGCGATTTTATGTATGTTTAGTGGTAACTCTTTACCACGTTGTCCGATTTTATTGAATATTTTTTGTTAGACTGGGATACCTCAGCGTATTCCCGTCTCAATTAGGCCAATATCTGTTGATGGGATTCGCCTCCAATCGAGGCGGTGGCAAGCTACTCCCAAAAATCGTCCTTTAAACCATATATTATAAAGAGTCATAACTCCAGACATACATGATGATAAACTTAAAATAACGTTACCAAAATATGATTTACGATGATGGTGATAGAGAGTATTTAGAAATGGCTTGGCACTTAAATTATTAGGAAACTATTTTTTTTGTGGTGCATGTTTTGTAGACGGTCTTTATTTTTGTTTACATTTTTTAATGCTCTTGGTACAGGCGCTTGGTTTTGAGTCTGTGGTATCACAACTTTTGTTTTGTGACTGCTTGTTTCTGTCACAGCATCATCAAACGTGCGATGAAACAACAGCCATCCCGGAATAAATGTTTGATCAACAATGGAACGGAGAACGCTGCACAATGAATTTTTCGAACATGTTCGAACAAAATTTAAAATAATGTGAACCCCAAACTATAATAAAAACTGCATTTGAACGCATATTTACTCGTTTACGACACAGGGTATCCTAATGTGGGGCCAGAAGCAATGTAAATGTAAATGCCTGTTTGTAAATGTTTATGTTTATTTTTTAATTTTACAATTTTCCGACGTTTCGGTACTTTTGCAAGTGCTGTGGTCTCGGCGGACTATAAACGTACTTTTTTGCAGCTTAAGAATATAACTAGAATAGAATATGACTAATTTCAAAATTGATATTTTTTCAGCAATTAATTTTGCCATTTCTTCATTTATGTTTGGGTGAAACTGTAACTCAGTGAGACCTAGGGCTAGTCCAGTTTCGCCAATGCGCAAAACAATAAAAACAGCGCACGTAAGCATTAACTTTGCGGGGAAACTGTTTATTACTTATTGCAAACACTAGCTTTTCGCTACACCTTTGCGTAGTAAAGTCAGTTTTAGATAGTACACTAGCTGCATGATAAGCTTTGCCAAACTGTAGGGCACGTGGAGGTTTTATTATACTTTATTGCACACAAGACATTTAACAGGACATTACATAAGAAATTACATGTACAAAGGCGAGCTTACCTCTCATTCAGGTACTGCATTCCATTTATTTGCACACATTACATTGCATAAACTCACGCATGTATCCTGGAGGGTAGACAGGGATCAGGGTTTACCGCTAGTCACGGTCTTGACAAGCCAGAAGCACTCTTTAGCTCTAAAACTTTTAATTTTATATAATTATCTAAAATGTAAATAACATAATTTAGACAATTTCTATTTTTGTAATGTAATTTTTTGTAATTTTTGTTTAAGATGTATCGTATGCAGTGCTGTACCTACATCCCTATAAGTGACGAATCCTGGCTGCACCGTATTCTAATATTGTATTCTATAATATTATCTAGGATAGCCGTTGGTATCCCGTTTCAAATAAATACAGAAATAAATAAAAAACTATGTTTTGCTCCATAACGTGCCTTTCAGAAACGGGACAGTGATATAAATATAACACACATCAAGCAATCGATTTTTTAAAAGAAAAAAAATCCCGTCAAAACCGGTGCAAAATTCTGTCACAAACAAACCGACCAAAAGATAAATACAGTAAGTAGTGGGAGTGAAGATGAATAGAGGGAGTGTACTGTCCAATATAACGCTGTACGTGTTTTTGTCGTTCGCTGTAACATCGCCTTCGAGCTGAGAATATTAAGAGATTTTTATTTTTCCTTCCCGGTCTATTCCTTTCGAGTTCCATACCATAAATACTTTTTTTTGCGCGCCCTTTGGAATAATATGCCCCATATGATGGCCATTCAGTGTTTTCTTGTCAGTCAGCCCTTAACAGGTAGGCACTCAGGTTGCATTAAGTCAAGGCTACGTGGATTTACATAAAGCTCAATGTTGAATTGAAACATCTTGTCTACGTGAAGGTCTCTAAAGCTGTTGATGAATATGAGATAAAGTTTATTTTCGATCTTAAGCTCTGCGAATCAGAGCGAAATCTGGCACGTGCACGAAGGGTTCCGTACCATTGTCTATATAACATTTGAATATTTCAAACATCTACCTGTTGCCGTTGTTAATATCGAGCAAAAACCGGCAAAAAAATCACTTTTGTGGTATGGGAGCCCCCCTTGAATATTTATTTTATTCTATTTTTCGTATGACCTAATACTAACAGAATGAAAGATGAGGATGTAGAAGGAATGGACCTCAATAACCGCGTCACGTCCGCAGCAATTTTCCATCAACCGCAGTAAAAAGCTAATAATGTGGCAGACAATTTCTTCCCATACACCTGAGCCAATCATTGTTATATGATACGGTTCGGAGAAAATTGACGCTTGAAAAAAAGTCTGCGGAAAAAAATATGAAACAGGTAACTAACATATTTATTTATTAATACGTTTATCGCACATAAGTAAAAAAATACAATGGCAATGTGGCGGACTAAAATATATATTTATATGGGAATTTATTAACAAAAAACCGGCCAAGTGCATGTCGGGTCACGCACAGTGTAGGGTTCCGTGGAAGGAGGGATTGTTACCCGCTTTACAGAACTAACAACTTAATGAAAGTAATTTTTCGATGGAATTTGTACGAAGTTTTCCTTTTATAAGTTGGTCGCCTATTACTCGTTAACTTGTAAAGTTTACTTAGCCGTGATAGTTTTCCTTTTAATTTCAATACATGTGCTACTGCCCTGAACTTTTACACGTTTCTACAATCAACCGCTTAGGTGGGAGAGGGGGGGGGGACGCTCTGCTCAAATTTTGCGCTTTAAAGCTTGATATTTCGCAAACAGATCCCTAAATCTAAAAATGGTTTTCCTAAACTCACATTATTATTGCACCCCTAATGTAGGGAACAAAAAAAAATTCTGTATAGGAGTAAATCATTAATTTCAAGGATACAAGATAAAAAATACTGCAATTTGGGAATGCCTTCAAACTTGAAGAGTAAGCGAATTCGTGAGCTTCAAACCAACCTAGTTATACTGTAAAACGAACCACGCCATGATATATGACAGCTCCCTCATCCATTCCGCACCCGGGGCATTATTTCTGGAAAATTCCTTCTTAATATATATCCTGTCAGGCGCTCGCAAGCTTGACTGCGCAGGAAATGCTCTGGTCAGAAGCTGTATTTCCAATTCCAAGCATGAAATCCGACCCTGGGGTGCTATCGCGAATCGAAAGCAACGGTGGCGGCGGCGGCGATGTGAAAAAGGGTAGGTACGATTTGAACACTTACGAAAATAAGTTAGTTACGGAATTCTAGTACTAACAGCCAAATAAAATGAATAACATTAACTTCCACTCAACACAATCACTTATCTGGTTCCTAACTAGGATATCCTCTGCTACGGTTAGCAGGCAAGGACATCAAAACCTGGAAATACACCCAGACTGAGATCATTTGTATAAATCAAGTACCTCCAGTAGGATTCGAACCCACGACCTTTGTTTTGGTTGTCGACGTCTTAACCGCTACATCAACAGAGAATACTCGAAATCAATTAACTCAAAATTAATTAAATTTACATCAAAATATATAAATAGTTTCCAGATCTAGATCGGATAGTAAACTCTGTATAATACAGCGTCCAATAGCAACTTCTACAAGAGAATAGCTCCGTCAGATTGGTCATAGGTCTGGCTAAACTGCTAAGTAGCAATCATTCTTCTGCTCTAACCAAAAGGCCAAAGTCAACCTTAAACTTTTCGTTAAAATATTCATAACTTACTTTTACACAAATGTCGACCTCGTGGCGCAGCGGTAGTGCACCTGCATACCATGCGAGAGGTCCCGAGTTCGAATCCCGGCTGGGGACAAAAAAAACCCCAGGTCTTGGATGTTTACATGTTTGTGATGTCGTTGTTTCTGGTACCCACGACATAGGATATCCTAGTGTGGGGCCAGAAGCAATGTATGTGCCTGTATGTAAATGTTTATGTTTATGTTAAATAACGCATGACAAATTTATTTCAGGACAATGCGTTTGTTCTGGGATACAGGCACGCTCTACAACAAATAGCTTGATTCCACTCCATTCGTACAAGCCTGGAACAGTAGGTTTTGTAGAATACTGAATCAGCTATTAGATTTTGTTGATTCTTGAATATTGCTCGTTACGTTGTGAAGCAGTGAACTCAAGTAAGTACCTAATAAGAATAAAAAAGAATAAAAGCGTCATTTGGTTGATCACTAGAATTAGATATAGTTTTTTTTTATTTGTAGACTAAAATCGAATGTCAACTGTCTGAAAATGGACGCGTAAGTTGAAAATCGAACACACACAGCGCGCATTTTAGTTTCCATGACCTATTTACATAAGCAGCCTATTACGTCCCACTGCAGGGCACATGCCTTCTCTCAGAGAGAGAGTATGGGCTTAATCACCACGTGCGCCCACCGCGGATTGGCGATTTTAAGCGCTGAGTTATGTGAATAGCTGAATAGATCAAATTCTACCCACTAGGCTACCACCGCTCATGACCTATTTGTTTAATTTTAACTTGGCTTTTCCTTACTGGCTAAATTTGCATGAAAAGAAAACATAAAGAACCAAGCGAGGGTGTCAACCCTGCCGAAATAATGTGGGCGTGATGATAACGGTATTTTAAAAGTAACAATGAGTTTGGTGCCAGGCACCACAACCCTCCTTTGAACCAGGGCCCTTATTATGAAAAATGCGATATTATTGGATGGATCAACGTCGCGCTTGAGCCCGAGAATTCACTCGACTCTAGCGACGAATACAGTTCTTTTTGTGAATAGCTTTTGCTATTCAACTATGGCAACTATTAAAAAAAAAAGAACCGTTTTTGTCGCTAGAAATTGTCGGGCTCAAGCGCGACGTTGACAACCCCTCCAATAATGACGCAGCTTCATAATAAGGGCCCTTTAGTTACTTAAAATATGTATAGATGCATAGTCAGTGCTTGTATTCGTCCAGGAAATTTGGCTTTTTAGACCTCAAAAAATATCTTAATAAACATAAACATAAATTTAAATTTTAATCCACTCATCGCGAGAAATAATAATGGGCTATTAGGTACTAATAATGTTCAATATAACTAATCCTGAATATTAATATAAAGTAATATTGCGATACCCTATCCGATACTAAATATCGGTGATATCGATGTATCAACTATTATTAAATCTATTTACCTATATATTATGAACATTCAATAATAATAGAGATTAGTGTTAATATCGTCTTTAACGGTCGGATTACTACTTATAACGTATATGAGCCAAGTGACTATACTTTAATTAATACAACCCATAATGGTCAATCTACAGATCAAGTATGATACTGTTAATTACAGAAAGGGACTGGATAACAGTTTGCCTCTTGCTCATACAATATTACCGTCTACATTGACGAGCTAGACGCAAATTGTTGTTCAGTCGCTTTCTGAAAGTAATCACGCTATATCAGCATATAAAAGTTTTTCTGATTAATATATTAGTGGATCCATACAAAATAAAAAAAAAAGGTTTCGTGTTTACCGTAAAAATATGTTACAATATTTACTGAGTAAATCGTATCAAATGTAAAATCTTATAGGTAGTTTGAGGGTACTTATAGTTATGTAAGGGTCAGAAATTTTGTACAAAAACTGCTGGACGGCAAGCAGTGCATTGACCCGAGTTCGAGGTAAATTTTCTTTGAGTTTTCGTGATCACAGCGCTTAGGAAAGGTGATTTGCCACAAACTAGGGGCAAAGTTCGCTCGTAGTTTGGTTTAAATTTATTATGATGATAAATCACTTATAAGGGCTTCAACGTGTCTTACTTTTTTATGTAACTTGGAAGTTTTCTAGTAAAGTGGAGTTAATATGAGGTAAGCTGCGGTCATAAAATATCTAGCTTATTTTATGACAATGTGTCTGGCTCTCACATTCTGGAATATTTATACACGCTACACTCTAGGTGGTTTGAAAGCCGCGGTTTTGTAAGTAGTAATTAAAAATGCAATCTATATAGACTATAATTTTTAAGTATGGACGTAAGATAAAATAAAAATGAGTTGAGAAATCATGTTTCGAAATGAGAAATCTTGTTTCGAAAATTTCACGAACAATAATTGGTATTGCCTCTCCGTCTATCAGAACAATGATCCGCGGACCCGCATCTCTCTAACTGGCTACTAATGGTTCTCACAGATTTGAGTTTGTGTCGAGATATTTTTGGAAAGTGTCGTGTTAAATATTACATACATACTGTATATGCAGCCTATGTTTACGTCCCACTGTAGGACGCAGGCCTTCTCTCAGGGAGAGAGTATGGGCTTAATCACCACGCGTGCCCACCGTGGATTGGCGATTTCAAGCGCTGAGGTATGTGAATAGCTCAGACACTCAGGTTTCCTCACGATGTTTTCCTTCACCGTTAGCGAGTGGTATTGCTACTATAACTTCACAAATGTACATAACTTAGAAAACCAAGTCATAGGTACATGCCCGCACCGGGGATCGAACCTGGGTCTCTCACTTCCGGGTCCGAGGTTCTACCCACTAGGCTAGCACCGCTCCCGTTAAATATTATATTTTATTTATAAGGGACACAAACTGTACATCGCACTCTTAAAGACTTCATTTTAGTTATAAATTTCGGTACTTATACTAATTACATACGTCCACAACGCTCGTCAAACAAATGGATGTGAAAGTAAATTTTATGTAAAATTTTTTGTTACCTTTAGTGAAATGTTAACCTACAAACTAATAATATAATAAAATCTCTTAATAATGAAATTTCTTACGAAATAGCTTTTCTGAATGAGACTCATTTATTTTATTCTACAAATCACACCCAAATACGCTGGGATTGTTCGATTGGGACGTTCCCGGGGTATATATTTATGATAATGAAAATTGGTGCTAAATAACCGTTTTTGTATTATAACACAGGATTTTAACAAATGAAATATTCGTAAAGGTGACTTAATGAGGGTTCTGGATATTCCGGTCTAAATTCTGTGAACCAAATCTATAAAAAAATACGAAATGGCTTGTCTGTGGAAAGAAAAATAATCATCACGATAGTAGAAAAAATGCACAATATTTATTGGTATTTGAATAGCATCCGACTAGGTAGAGTCCTCGAGAAATACTTAATATAAAATCTAAAAATACAAAGATTCTATCTGCACGTAAAAATGAGGTTTTGTATGTTCCTTAGGAACACAAATAAATTTTCCGATTAACATGAGCCCGATTTTTAAGTACTCATACCTCTCTGGCACTCTGGTGTTATCGTCTACTATTTGAAAAGATTGTCTTTCGGCACAGCTTTTGGGTTATGCAAATAAAATGGGCACTACGAAAATCGAGCTCTGTGGCGCTGGCCAACTGGCCGGCCGGCCGCCCTAAGAGGTCACAAGAAGAATCAAGACCCGCCGGGCGCGTTTTAAAACAGTCTAAGTTTAAACTTCTCTAGCTTTGTCATTTGTTAATGGATTTGAGTGATTCAAAAAGTAGTATACTTAAATTTTTGTGCTTCGTTTGCCCTAGGACTTGGAAGTCCAATATTTTGATGTCTGAATGATCCTCATTACTGAGATTTAAGATGTTCACTATTAGCAAAAACGTATAAAGGAACATATAGTTTTCTGTCCATTGGTAGTGCTAGTTAGCTCCGGGTTGCCCCATATTTATGATAAATCAAACGAAGAAAAGGAAAATTATGAAAAAAAAAATTTAAATGAAACAAAAAAATATTTAAATGTCTTAGAACAAAAGTTTGTAGCAAATGACAAACTCTGATTGATCTGATTTGAGATAATTTCGTATGTAATATTCGTGATGCTCGTGATCTCACTTAGGGTCTAGCGGCAGACCAGCATCACGGGTCTTACCCGTAACCCATGCTGAGTCCAGACTCCTTTTTTAAAGCCATGACACACATCGTCACTTCTACTATATTGTTAAAACTCTCAATTTTATTTTCCTAGTTATAAGTAAGTAATAATGTTTAATTTTTAAGATTTTTAAGAAATATTGTTTTCTTGTAAGTACCATATTTGTACTTTTGTCGTTGTTCTATGTGTATTCTGTCTTTGGAATAAACTTTTTCTATCCTATTCTATATCTATTCGATATTCTGAAGTGAGTCTGCCCGCGACACAGTTTTGCTATTCCCCTTTAGAACCACTTTTAGCCGGCAACATGACAAATTGTCTCTCGCAGCATGAATTGAAGTTTCCTCGCACGAGCCAAGAAAACATCAGGCCTCGATAAGTGGAGGGAATTGAAAAGGGAGAGGCAGTCCTCACTCCCTCGGGACATGTCAAATGAACGAATGTGAACACAGGGTGTAACAACTTCTGCATTCATGAAAATACGGAGTTCTATTTGTCAAATACGAATAGATACGATTTTCTATCGTGATTCCGAAGTGGTGAGTAAAAGAAAGCAAGAAAGAAAGAAATTTACTATTTAAACGAACATCTTACATACTTTAGAAAAGTAAAGGGTAATTATCACAGGTACGTAACGTGTGACAAAATATATTTCTATTACCATGACCCGTCGAAAAACAAACTAGGTCACCCGGTAGTATAATTTTCGACGCCACCTTTACGGTTAGTCTGGCACACATCAGTATTATGCAAGTTAAGTTAATTAACAACACAAACAAAACTAGTTTGACTATTCATTGCTATTTTGTTTACTGTACAGGTCTAGAAACTGGTGATTAGGTATATAAATTAGATATGTAAGTACAAGCAGAAAAATAAACATGACATTGTAGGTTTCACGGAGTTTGACTTTACGGATTCACTATATTCCAATTTCGACGCAAATTTTGGTACATCGGAAACAGTTATACGCAAAAAATTGCTTCAGTTCAGAAGGCGAGGTAACACAAACGTTACTGTAGAAAGATCTATTTATCTCACCACGATTAACTTTGAATATATACTAAATTATATTAGAGGTACGGTACGTAGATTTAAGAAATTATAATTCGTTTTTTCTTATTGTGCAGTAACGTGTGCTCTGTCTATCTGGCGTTATACTAGACGAACAGTAGATAGTAGATTTAACCATTAAATCGGTCGCTAAATTCAAAACTTCGCGATATTTTTAGGGTTCCGTACCACAAAAGAAAAAAACGGTATCCTTATAGGATCACTTTGTTGTCCGTTCGTATGTCCTTCCGTCCATCCGTCCCTCCAACCCTCCGTCCGTCCGTGCTTCCATTTGTCCGGCTATCCGTCAAGACTCTTCATCTCAGAAAGGCGTGAAGGTATCGAATTGAAATTAAAACCATATACTCAAGTCTATGTAGACTGAATGAAAGTCTTACGAGGAAATGTTTCCTCAAGACTGTGAAAAAATCTAACTCGTAAACTAACGTTAAAAAAAAAGATACTGAAGCGAACGAAATTTATAGGGTACTTTGGGTTGACCAAGAACTATGAAAGTTGGCAAGTACTATCGTCTTATACTAAAAATACAGGGAAAAATCTGAAAACTATAGATTTGTAATTAAATTATAAAAAAATAGTCTTTTAAGTTCGGGAAAAGCTCGGAAACAACTGCGAGACTCGATTCCTGAACTATTTATAATTATGTAAGTAACTACAAATTTGTACGGAACCCTCGGTGAGCGAATTCCACTCGCACTTGTCTAGTTCTTTTTTTAGTATCACCCAACACAAAGTTACACAGTGATACGTTACTTAAGTGTTACAAAAACATGATTGTAGTGCATTTAGTGTATCATCTACGGACAGGTGATCACAACACGCAATAAATTGATTGGTAGGGTAGTGAGTAATACAATATCCAACACAGTTTGACAATGAAAAATTCTTCAATATTTACAATGTTATTTTTTTTTACAATGAAAAATACATCGGCTGTTGTTTATTAAAGTAAACGACTTTTCAAATCCCGACATGTACCAATGACTTTGTTTTCTAAGTTACGCAAAATAGTCTGTGGTGCAGATTTTACAAAGGAAAGTCTTAAACTGCCTCTGAGGAGATTATTGGAGGAATCGTGTTTTTATAAATGGGGCCGTTAGTGTTTAGTGTCTTTTTATTTAATTTTTTTTTCATTTCACAGAAATGTATGTGTGTTTTGTTGTGTTAATAAAACATTATCTTACACCTTATCTTATCTTTCTCAATACCACTGGCTACCTGTGAAGGAAAACATCGTAAGGAAACCCTAGTGTCTGAAGTATTTACATACCTTAGCGCTTGCTCCGTACAATGGCCCAACTATTATGAGGCTAAGTGCGGAAATCTCAGGTCTAACTAGAACTAGAACTAGTTGATAGCTTTTTCGCGATTTCATAGTTTTCCCTATAGTAAAATTTGTTAGTAAAAGATGAGTCCCTCATAATTTTCGGATAAGGGGTTACACCCTGTAGAATTGGTACATAAGTACGCGTGAATTGTTCTCGGCCAGAGTGGAACTAAATTACTTAGGAAGTATATGTTTTTTCGAACGTCTAACCATTTTGTTTTCCGGAAAACTTAGTTCCATGTCTTTGTTCTGTTCGGTTTTATACGGACTCACAATTTTCCAATTTTGGCACAAATTGAGTAACAGGCAGGCCCGTTTTAATGACTTAAACTTCTTCTTCTTAACTTCCACACGACACAATAATTTGACCTGGTCCCAAAATAGGATACCCTCTTTTAGCTCTAGTGCTATGGTAACCAGGCAAGGACCTCACAAGCATAGAAATACACCCAGACTGAGGCCATTTGTACAAATCTACTACGGTCCCCAGTGGAAATCAAACCCATGACCTTCTAGATGCTTAGGCATGATACCACTTTACCAACGAGGCAGGCTAATATACCAGAGACCGACATAATAAAAATATAAGATTTTTGTTTTTTAAATTTTATTTTTTATTAGTTAATTGGCCGTAATAACACATACTCTGTGAAAATTTCAACTAGCTATCTGTTACGGTTGCAAAGATAGAGCCCTTTAAACCACTCGTCTGCCGCGACACAGATCTGTGTCCAACTTAGTATGGGCCACCCATACGTTCCATTCCGCGAGGGCAGTTCAGGAGTTAAAGGTCGCACGGACGTACAGACAGACAGCGAAGGCAGAGTAATAGGGTGCCGTTTGGCACCCTTCAGGTGCGGAACCCTAAAAAAACCCGGCGAAGTGCGCGTCGGATCACTGGCTCTAGTTGGCCGTCAAAATATACCGACTGCTTCGTTGGTCTAGCCAGTGATGGTTAAAAACATAAATGTCTCACTAGCGCTAACAAAAATAAACCCCACGTTCAATTGTGGGATGGCCCCGCCTGCCATTAATTGTTCATTGTGTTACCAATCGGAGCGAGTTCAGTATTACCCGAAAAATATCAATGCACCTGCCTCCGTCTGACCCCCATCTTGCGAAGTACCTAGATATTTCGACGGGTTATACATCAATGAAGTCATTGGTTTGGCGTTTTTGCGCTGTCACTTACTAATGCCCAATCAACGTTCACGTCGCGCATGCCGCACAGAATAAACTAATCACAGAATTATTTACTCTACAGCACATCTTGCTCTCATTTTGGTAGGGAGAAATACTTCTATGGTTTTTTATTCGTAGGATGTAGCGCTTAACACGCTTGACTACCAAAACAAAGGCCTCGGGATTGATTTTCGCTGGAGGCCGATTGAATACTGGGTACTCCATCATCATCATTCAGTCAAAAGAAGTCCTGTGGTGGACATAGGCCTCCTCCATGGATTTCTATAAACACCGGTTGGAAGCGGCTTGCATCCAGCGTCTTCCTGCCACTTGGATGAGGTCATATAACACTCGCGCAAACATGACGAACCGATTGAGATCTTATTTGTCAAAATCTGACCATTGGTTAAAGAGTTATGAGGGAACATAGAATCTGACATACATATACATACATACATACGAGCCAAACACATTACCCTCCTTTTGAGCTCCACCGCAGTCAGGTAATAAATAAAAATACAAAATAGAATACTTACTTGATTTGTAGAAACTGCCACGTTTGTGATATCTTTACCTGATTACCATAGCGTAGGGTATTCTGATTATGTTGTGTGGAAGGTATTTATTATTTTACAATAATAGGTACCTACATAGCGTAAAAACAGTAAGAGATCATTGATACCCAAAAAACGAGACTCCTAACCGAATCTACAAACCTAAACCGGAATTGTTGATTTCTTTAGCGAAAAAAATAATCTTTGAAATAAAATATTTGAGAGAGTCCAATTCGTTCATTGTTATGCCTATCAGTATCCTGAGCTTAATCAAAATTCCTCGCGAAGATTGAAGTTCAAATTGGCCGGGCCGCTTCAGCCAGCCAACCGGCGCGACTCTCCCCAAGGCTTTGAAATCAAGCCAAGCCTAGAACTTAGTCCTAACAATGGAATTCCTCTCTTCCCATGAAGTCACTAACTTTCTAGGTTAATTACTTAATACGTTTTTCTACGTCTTGACAAGTGGCAATGACTGGTCTCTACTTGCCTCTCCTAGATACAGGCGTGAGTTTATGTATCTACCACAAGAACGTATCTACCACATCCGATGGTGGATAGGTACAGATGAAAACAAATGGGGAATTTACGGTGACCCGTGATAGCTATTTAGTTGAAATTTTCGCTGATGTATTTTTGTTGCCATTATAACAACAAATACTATCAACAGAATAAAAAAAATATTTAAGAAGGGCTCCCATAAAAGAAACCTTGTCTAATCAGCGCTCCCCATCTAGCGGCTATCTTACCTTCACAGCGCCAATGTCATGTCGTTAAATGTCAATGTTAAACGCTTCTTGTTGGTTTATGTAGATGGCGCTGATCTCAAATTCGATATTAGTCTAATGTTGTATAGATAATGGTACGGAACCCTTCATACGCGAGTCCGACTGGCACGCGGACCGACTGGTAGTTGAATATCCTATACGTAATATAGCCTCAGTTTCTGAAAGAGTGTTCAAATGTAACAGGAGATTAATCTAAGATCACGTGATTGGCTGAAATTAGCTTGACGTGAGATTAACATGAGATTAACTTTGATCGCTCTCCTAGAAACCGAGCGATAGTGATCTATTACGTATAGATATCCTGCTTTTATAGAGTTCTTCATAGTTTTTAATGCTACTGTTCTTGTCTCTACTCCAGTTAGTGACACTTCATTACCAAATACCACGTACTTCACCACCAAATCCCAGACTACAGCGTCCTTTAATGTATTCTAGTATTGGCTAAATCACATTCGAGTGGTGCGGAGCAATTCAGCTGTCATGCATGCATAATTTATTGCCATCTTGCGCGGTTCAATGGGGTTTCTGTTTACATAGTTATATAGATGATTAAATACGCCTTCCATATGTCATGCATAAGCACATTGTCTTGTTAATAGCAGTGACGTACTCTGGTTTCGTACTGTTAATCTACAAACTGAGATTTCGTGTAAACATTTAAAGGGTATGTTAATCGCAATTGTTCATGAGGTAAACTTAAGTAACTTAACTTTGGACAACGTTGCAGTTACCGTAGTCATGGATAGACTGAGTCTTTTTAGGGTTCCGTAGTCAACAAGGAATCCTTATAGTTTCACCACGACCGTTTGTCCATCGGTCTGTCTGTCCGTATGTATGTCCGCGGCTTAGCACAGAGACGCTGAAAGCTGAAATTTGGCATATGCATACATATTAATCATGCGAACAAAACGGTAGGATAAAACTTTAAAACTATTTTTTTTGTGTGCCTTAGTGTTTAGGTATAGGGGATACCTAAATTAGGGATGTGTTTTTTTTCTCGCCTACACCTCAGTGTGGAACATTGGATTAGTCGTTAAATAATATTCTTAGTGTAGAAAAAAAAAATTGATTAAGGAATCCATGTGCGATATACCAAGCTTCGAAGGGCACATAAATTTTTGTTCGAGTAGGGCGTCCCCCCTCAGTCTGATGTCTGCCCATCTGCTCACGTGCCCATTCACCGTGAGGGCGTCGAAAAGCAATGGTCTGCCGTCATTGGGAAGCCGGGATCCCTTCAGGAGGCCTGCCGTCATTTCAAAGCACTGGTGGCGTTCAGGAAAGAGATAGGCTACCTGGAGTAATCTCACAGCTACGTACAATGGCCCAAGCATAAGGTCAAGCGCAAAAACCTCAGGTCTAACTAACTACTAATGGGTGCATAACAAGGTGCAAGTAAGGAATAAACGTCGTTTAAACGATTATGGTACTGGTCTTATAAAGCTGCCACGGTGGATGTGACTGGGTATTTTCCAGTTATTAATTTTTTACCTAATGTTTTTACCTCTTTTTAGTACAGGAATTAACCACGCTCTGCTACCAGAAATTGTTTGGTAAAAGAATGAACCACGCTCTGCTACCAAAAATTGTTTGTTAAAGAATAAATTATGCTCTGCTACCCCAACACGTCAGACGCAGAAGCCAAAATGAGGTTCCTCGCCTGGGGCCCATAAACAAGCGGTATGGTTTGCTCTCTGCACTGACCTTAAATCTAACAATAAAATTAATAAATAAAGAACTCACTGAATAGTCCTTCCTCGCACGGTCCGCGTGGAGGTTAGAGTGTCCGCCAGCTCCTCCCAGCTGATGGCACTGGCAGTGGAGGCCCTAGTGGGTTCACACTGTAGAAGGAGGCGTGAACCCACACATACTTCTCACTGGGCTATCGATGGTTTTCCAACCGTCCACTGATTGTTGGTGCCGCCGCGACACCTCCTCATACGAAACCACTGGGAATCCTCCCATATTACCTATTATTTCACTCCACGCAAAATAATGACCAGCCAACAAAAATAGCACGTAATTAGCTTTTTTTTTAATCTTCTTATTCTGCTAACAGCAGAATAGGCAAAGGACTTTCGTCCGTGCAGCCAGCCACGTAATTATCTCTATTTGACAAGTCAGACAGACTGTCACAGATTAAACAAACCAGAAACAATGGACATCCGCCAAAGATTAAAGATCCACCCATACGATCAGGGTTGCCGGATCCGCTTTTACTTTTATTCCGAACAAACTCTACAAAATCTGGAGAAAATCATTGTCATCATTTTGGGTTCAAAGATATTTATTTCTCATAAAGAACTTACAGTTCACTTAGTTAATGAGAAAATAAAACTTTAAATTAGATTAAATTTATATGGCATGCATTAAGGTAAGATTAAGCTTAATTATAATTTAAGACATGTAGGTAGATTAAGTTTATTTTTAAAAGCATTCATATTTTCTATGTCCTTTATTTCGGTCGGTAAATTATTATAAAGTCCTTCATACAACACATTTCTTTTACCATATTCAGTTCGTGGTCTTCTTAGGTCAAGTTTGTTTTTGCGTTTGCTTCTCGAGTTATATTGAGGTGATTTGACTCGACTTAGGTTTATATTAGTATGTAGGTATATCGTTCTTCAATATTTTTTTATTAGTATGCATGTTTTTTATGTATATATTTGACGGATATTATGTAACTTTGTCTTTTCGTATAAAGATTTTGTCGATGTGTCATATTTGTAGTTAAATAAGGATTTGATGACTTTATTTTGTGACCTCTGCAATTCTTTTAAATTTGTTTTTGGTACTAGCTGTGCCCCAGACTTCTGTAAGATACTCGAGGTCTGATTTTACTAATGCATTATAGATAAGAGTGCGCAGTTTATAGGGAACATAATAAACCATGTTATATAAGGCTCCTGTTAAAGGAACTATTTTTAATAATTTATAAAAGAAATCTTCATAACTGCGTGTATTTTAGATACAAAATAAACTTGCATACACGCGCGCCGGTTTCGGGTACTTTTTCAAAATAATTTCATTTTAATAATGCAGCCAATATGCGTACCACTGTAGGGCACGGGCTTTTTCTGTAAGAGAGAGTATGGGCTTAATAACTACACGTGTCTTCCGCAGATTGCCCATTTCAAGCGCTGAGGTATGAAAACACTTCAGGTTTTCCTTCACGAGTAGCGAGAAGTATTGCTACCACAATTCACAAATGCATATTTGTTCATTCATATTCGATGAAGGCGCTATAATCCATCGTTCATTAGTCGGATGGTAAATATACCTAGATTAACTTGAGTTATTTAGGTATCACAGCTATGTGCAACTTGGGAATTCAATTGAATATTAATTTTATAGGCTGGCACTGGAACGCTTGAAAGCACTATCGTGGTTATTAATATTTGACAGATGACGATATGAAGCGCGGTCGTTTTACTATTGATATGTTTGTTTGATTTATTTAATAGTCCGTTTGTTTGTGAATAACCATTAGTAAATATACTGCAGTCAACACTCGGTTGCCTACCTAAGCAATTCTGGGGTGAATTCTGAAAAAGTCTTAAATATCGAAGTAAAGTTAGTTTAAGCACCAAATTCTAATACTGGTCCTGTCAAACATTGACCCCTCTCTGATATAGGCATGAGTTTGCAGTAAACAAAGAATCCAACTAAGAAAAAATTGCATAAGCAGCTTATGTCCTACGTCCAAATGCAGGGTTTGCAACTTGCCACAATCCTAGTAAACATCTTTCGATTCATCAACATTAATTCATAAGTCTCTGCATGTTTGATAGTGAAAATACTTAAGAGCAATATGACCATTTTTACTCCACGAGTTAGCCAAAAACCTGTGCGTAGTTGTGGTGTTACAGATGCACAAAGCTGATTAGTATTTTGAGCAAGCTCTAGGGGTCCTCTTATAATGGTCGGGCAGCCAGTTACAATGTGCCAACAATTAGATACGGGTCGCTCATGAATTGCACATGAGGATCCGGCGTCTGGTGGAAAAATCAGATAAAACGCGCGTCGACACCGTGACTATAATATTAGCAGAAGTTCCCACTACTGTTTATTTATTTATTTTAATTCTTTATTGCACTAATTACATTGTAAGTGTACAAGGGCGTGCTTAATGCAAGAAGCATTCTCTTCCAGCAGACCTTTGGTATTGAAGAGACTGGTGACAGATAGTGCAAGAAGAAGATTAAATACAATAATAAACTTACGTAAACCTAGGGAAATACATTAACTTAGACTTAGTGGAGGGGGGGGGTATAATAGAGATTATTATAAACCTACATAAATGATAGTACATAAATAAAAATAAATAAATAAATAACAACAAAAATACGTACATACACATTGAAGATAATTACTAAACAAGATTAGTAATTACTGTTCATTTAGTGGAAAGAGTTGTCAGTGGAAATCTTAAATGCAAACGCAAAATAATTTCCACACAACACACTCACTTGTCCTGTTCCCAAACTAGGATACTCTGTGATGTGGTGACTAGGCAAGGACATTACAAACGTGGAAATACACCCAGACTGTATGTACCAACTTCGTGCGTGGGCATTATTGTATAAGAAAAGGGATTAATAAAATTATTTTCACGATTATGATACTTCCGAGATACATTTTTGCTAAGTAAAACAAAAAAAAAACAGATACACAGAAATATACTGAGTGCGCTGATCCGACTAGAACATGACACAGTGACATATTCTGTAAAAATTTCGAATATTTACCTAATATGGTTTAGACAAACAGACATTGTAGGCATAGCAATAGGGTTTTGTCAGGTCTCTTCTGATACAGAACCTTCAAAAGTGATGACAAAATACAAAATAGAGCTGAACCCCGAGGGTCCTGATATTTATAATATTGGCAAAACTGTTTCATATTGAAGTGTAGCGATAGATTCCATAGGCAAAGCGTAAACTTTGTTGTAATACGCCTTTAACTTCGTGCAAGATCGACAACGGCTTGTCTTAGAAGACTATAAATTAGGAACTAGAAACTGGTTTGATAGAAGCTATCACAAGGAAACTAGTTTCTCATGCAAATAAACTTAAATGTCAGGTACTTCTGTAAAGTATTTTCTTGGTGTTACAGTATGGCAATTTATTTTACCCCGTTGGCGGTGGTCGCGCCAAACTTTTAGTTTTCTCTTAGATTAAGTGGACTGTATTTTTTGGTACGTACAATTGAACAAGGGGATGAGGAATATAAGGGTGAGAACAGGAACACGCAGCACATACCTCGCAAAGCAGCATCCAGGAAGACGAGATCCCTCCAGATAAGGCAGCAGCTGCTGCGGTGGGCCCACCACTCACACAAACAGTAATTTAAGATATTTCACAATCGAATCCTTTTCAGTAGCACTCGCGGAGGGCGCGACACACTTTACAGGGGGTGGTTTAATACCAAAAAGCGTCAGTTAAGCGGTAATCAACGATTTTAGCGCATTGCTAGAACCGCGGCGGTTAAGGTTCAAATGTGAACTGAACTGTAGTCCTTCGCCGCTTGGTGGCGCTGGCAGCGCGTAGCGACGACGTCATGCATACGTGTTTAAGGTGCAGGAAAAAATATGGAAAAGGAACGTACCATAGAATATTTAATTTAGACTAAGTAATTTGGCGTCACCATTTCCACCCGCCCTTAAAGGGTCACCTTTAAAACCCAATCATAAGGTGAGAATTTAAAAAAAGTTGATGACTGTAGGATGAGCGCTCAAGCGCGGGGATATTAGGCAAAAAATTGGCGGAATGAAAATTCCGTAGAGTCGTGGATATAAGCGGGAATATAGATTAATGAAATTAATGACTTACAGATAAAGCGATTTGACATACTTTTACATTGTACATTTAATTTGATTTAATTGCGGAGTGAAATATTTATTGTTTTGGAAGAGGACATAATCTCACGGCCGGACGCAGGTAAGATCCCTTCGCGGTTCTCACTGTAGCCATGCGCACGACGCCATCTTTGGAAGGATGGACTATGTCGACAATGGCTAATGGCCAAGCCAGGGGCGGCGCTCCATCTTTCATCATAACCACGACTGTTCCCGGAGTGATGGGTGTAGATGGAGTGTTCCACTTCTGCCTAACCTGCAAACCGTGCAGATATTCTATTCTCCAGCGGTCCCAAAATGATTGGACTAGTTTGTCTAGTAACGAATGTCTATGGAGCAAATTCACTCGGTTGGACTCTACTTCAGGCGCAGGTAAAGAAAGTAAAGGAGCCGTGTGTAGAAAATGACTCGGAGTTAGAGCCGTGGGCTCTGCGGGGTCGGAACTCAATACTGTGAGAGGGCGAGAATTGAGTAAGCACTCGACCTGAGTGAGAGTAGTATTCAATTCCTCATATGTCAGGACTTGTTGACCAATAATTTTGAAAAGTACTGACTTCAGGACACGTATCATAGATTCCCATGCCCCCCCTTGGTGTGGAGAATTAGGACAAATAAATTTCCACGTTATGCGACTCTCAGCGTACTCTTCCTCTAGCCTTTGACGGTAAACGCTATTAAGAAATTTGTATAGATCTCGGAGATACGAGTTGGCACCTTTGAAATTCGTTCCGTTGTCGGAATACATGAATTGAACGGGCCCTCGTCGAGAAAGAAAACGTTTTAACGCGGCGAGGAAACTCTGCGTGCTGAGATCTGTGGCGACTTCTACGTGTACAGCGCGTGTCGTAAGGCACGTGAAAAGACACAGGTATGCCTTCTCGCTGCGTACGCCACGGCGGCGCACTGGGGTGTAGGCGATAGGGCCGGCATAATCGCAGCCAGTATGCGTGAATGCTTTGACGACTGGAAGCGTGCGACAATCAGGTAAGTCAGCCATAAGGGGGTAACTTGGGCGCGGTTTAAGTCTGAAGCAGGTATTGCACATGTGGACTCTCTGTCTCACGATGCGGCGTGCGGACAGGATCCAGAATTTTTGACGGAGAAGCGACGTTAACAATTCTGGGCCGGCGTGTAAATATTTAACATGGTAATAATCTATGATCATGTTCACTACATGACCCTTGCGTGGTAAAATAACTGGATGCATATGTGCATAGTCCAGCGCGGAATTAACAAGGCGACCGCCAACGCGGATCAGACCGTTGTCAATGAAAGGTCTCAAACGATTGAATGCCGGAGAACAAGTATTATTTTTCTTAATATTATTATATTCCTCTGCAAAGTGCTGGCGTTGCAAGGCGATGAGCATCATAATTTCAGAAAAATTAATATCGTCGGTAGTCACCGCAGTGGTGCTGCGGCGGGGCAGTAGATTTGCGAACTTACAAACGTACGTAATTATACGAAGAAGTTTACTCCAAGAGGAGATGCGGAGAGAGAGCTCATATAAAGCGCAATGCTTTACAGGCGTGCACACAGTGTGCGTTAAAACCTTCCGTTCGGGGATGTCTACAATAGACTGTCCGTCAAGGCTCTTAAGAGGCCACTGTGACGGATCCAATGAAGCCCATCGAGGCCCGTGGAGCCAAAGTGGGTGTGAAACTAATTTGTGCGGGGTGATTCCGCGCGACAGAATATCTGCGGGATTTTCACTGCCAGCAACATGGAAGAAGTTGTCAGGTGGAATATTATCTGTGATCTGAACAACGCGGTTTGCAACAAAAATTTGCCACTTATGTGGCGAACTCTTTATCCAGTGTAACGCGACTTTAGAGTCGACGAAAGCGTAAGTCTTGACTGGAAAGCTACGCGAAAAATTATCAAGCACTGTGCGAAGTAGCTTGGATAATAAAACTGCTCCACAAAGCTCGAGACGAGCGATAGAAAGCGGCTTAGTTGGAGCGACCCGAGTTTTGGCACAAACCAGCTGGACAGTGATACCATAGGCGGTACTTACGTGAGCATAAACCACGGCCCCGAAGGCGCTTTGACTGGCGTCAGAAAAACCGAGGAGTGTGACATCACAGTCCTTAGTCACACCCACGTGACGCGGAATGCGTAAGTTGTTAAGAGCAGGCAACTCAGAGCAGAATTGCTTCCACATTTGAATTATGTGCAACGGCGGCGTATCGTCCCAATCGAGATTTAGTTCCCAAAGCTGTTTTATCAGTAGCTTTGCGTAAACCACTGTGGGAGAAACGAAGCCCATTATATCCCACAGACGGGCAACGGTTGATAAGATGGAACGCTTGGTGCACGTCACATCAGCGGGAGTGGAAATTTTAAAGTAGAAGACATCATCATCAGTACACCAATGCAGGCCTAATATTTTATGCTGCATAGATTTATCAAACTCCACCTCAGAGGGAAGTTTGTGCGAGGAGGGGATATTATCCAAAACGGATCGACAATTACTGTTCCACTTAACGAGGTCCCACTGTGCACCTTTAAATAGGTCAATCAGTTGCTGGGATGCGGAGACTGCTTCTTGTTCGCTGGGTAGCGAGAAGGCGAGATCGTCCATATACAGCGATGTAGACGCAATATTACTCGCGAGCGGGTACTTCGCGCCGTCATCTTCTATGAGCTGTCTCACCGTGCGCAATGCATGGTATGGACTGGAAGACAGACCGAAGCACACACGATTGAACTGGTACAATACGAGCGGGTCTTCTGGACGAAACCGGTACAAGAAACACTGGTAACGCCGATCACACTCTCGAACGACAATTTGAAGAAACTGCTGGCGACAGTCCGCGGTCATTGCGATCGCGTGTAAGCGGAAGTTCAAAATTATTTGAAATAAGTCGCCCTGCAGATTCGGCCCTGAGTGCAGAATGTCGTTAAGTGAACGATGATGAACGCCAGATCGGGTACTTGCATCCAGAACGATGCGGAGACGAGTCGATGTCCTATCCTCGCGCACGACTCCATGGTGCGGTATAACATAAATCGGAGTAGGGTCATGGGGGTCGTACTGAGGCGCGGGGGCAATATATTCCTTAGCTAGATAATCTTTGATGACGTCATCATAAGCTGACCTCAATTTAGGTGAAGATTCTAATTTTCTTTCGAGGCACATGAAACGTTTGCGAGCGGGTTCGTAGGAATTTCCGAGAGTATAAACATCCTCATTAAATGGTAGGCTGACAACGTATCTACCAGTAACTGGATCGCGGGTTGTGGTTAATTTATAAAATTCTTCGCATTCAACATCAGCGGGATGAAGAACGGGCGGAGCGGACGGAAGCTCTTCGAGCTCCCAGAAGCGCCTGACTAAAGAGTCAATAGCAGCAGGTTGTTGAATGTGACAGCAAGTCAAAACCTGATGAGTATGAGGTGAGGGTATCGTAGGTACGGAACCCATGATAACATAACCGAACACCGTTCGTAACGCGGGGGGTGCCTGTGATTCACGAGGCGCATGAACAACATCGGGAAGGAGCAGATACGGGAAGAGAGAAGCGCCTATCAACGCATCAATTTTATTAGGTGCCCCATAGTTTTCATCTGCAAGAGAAATTCCTTCCAAGTGTGATAAGACAGAGGTGTCTACCATAGCCGTGGGCAATAAGTCGGTGACTTGGTCAACGACGAGCGGTGAAATATTAAAGTTAATTTTATCATCAAAGCGCGAATGTACCGTTAAATCGATCGAGTTGGTTTCTATAATATTCTCAGATCCACCGAACCCCTTGACAATGGTGCGTTCTACATCGTGAAGCTGGATACCTAATCGATCGCAGCACTCTTTAGTAATGAAGTGGCTTTGTGACGCGGAATCCAACAGCGCGCGGATGATGTGTCGATCGCCGTTTATATCGTAAACGACAACTTGCGCTGTGGATAATAAAATAGTAGATTGCCTACTATGCGCGGGCGCAGTGCGAGCGGGTGAGTCATTGTTATCTACAGACGTATATGTAGCAGTGGCGCACAGTGCTACGTCCGAACGGGCGTTCGGAACGAGAGCCGGCTGCGTTAGCAGTTTGTGCGCAGGCTGCGTGTGGGACGCGTCGTCGCTGCCACGTGACGGTGGCGGAGGCGGCGGCGGCGACGGCGGCAGCGGCGGCGACCGAGAGGGTGCGCCTGCTGGTGCAGCGGAGTGACCTGTTGGCGCCTCCACACGTTTGAAGTCTAACAATGTGTGGTGATTTAGACCGCATAGGCGACATTTAGACTTAGATGAGCAATTAGAAACTCGATGATTCAAGCTAAGACAGTTCACACACGCATTGTTATCCTTCACGCATCTAAAGCGTTCTTGTGGAGTCATCTTATTAAATTCAGCACATTTAAACAAATGCTGATGCGTTATATTAGTGCAAAGACATTTGCGCGCGGAGGTATCGACCGTCGTACTAACATAAGTTTGATACTTCGGCGGCGGAGGGGCGTTATTAGAATTAGAACGCCGGTTATTATTACTATTATTTTGGCGAGTAATAAGTGCCTTTGAATTGGGCTCAGTTCGTTGCAAAACCTTAGCGCGGGTTTGAATGAAGTCGACCAAGTCGTCGAATGTAGGTATTTTAGAACTACAACTCAACTCGAAGGCGTGGACGGTTTCCGAATCAATCTTCTTAAGCGCAATATGGAGCAAAATCAAGTCGGCGAGATTATCTATTTTTAGATTTTTTAAGGCGCGGACTGCACTTGTAAAATTGTCTGTAAATAAATCAAAGTTGGCTGCGGAGGCGGAATGCAAAGGTTTAAAGTCAAACATTTGATTTAAATACGCGGAACTGAGCATTCTTTTGTCTTCATATTTATCAATCAGCGTTTGCAAGAACGATTGATAATTCTCGGCACTAGGGGTTATACCTGCGCATGTAGACAGAGCTTTGCCTTTCAGTTTGCCTAATAAGTAATACAACTTTTCGGCGTCTGTGAGTGAGGAATTTTTATGTACGGTAGACTGGAAACTGGCGAAGAAAAGTGGCCATGAGCGAATGTCGCCCGAAAAGTCCATTAATTGAATGGGCGGTAATGTTGGCCGACCCTTATGCGGTGCGGCATCCCGTGAGTCCCGCGGGTTTAATTGCGAATACTGCGATTGCAGTCGTTTAATCCTGCCATACAAGGCCTCGAATGCAACGAGACTATGATAGTCGGGCTTCGCAGTAGGATTATTTAATAGCAAGTGAGAATTATAATCATCCAAAATATTTTCAAATTTATCGCGGAGTAAGTCGATCTGGGAAGACTCGTCAAGGAATCTTTCCTGCTTCGCGGCGTCATTATGTAAATTTGAAGATAGATCATAGATCTTTTGCACAATTTCAAAGATAGCATCGCGCTTACCCAAAATCATTAAAAGCTTAGGATCCTGCCTTTCTGATGACTCGTCATTACTATCAGCTGCGGTACGCTTTTTAGAAGCCATATTGAATGTGACAAGGTAACAAAGAAATTAGGTCAAGTAGGTGCAACGCGGTAGAATTATGTAGGTCACAATATTAAACGAGCGGTTGGCGTTGCGCGGGAGTTTGCTATTTAGTCGTATTTTACGAAACGGTATGGAACGTTGGCCGCGCGAACCATGGGCTGTGTAATGGGGGTAGGAAAATATCACAATGATTTTTCACGAAATTCTCATTGAATTGATATTATGTGCATAAGTTATCAAGTTAATTCAATAAGCAAGTAGGTATATATTAAGCGGGAAAACACGTAACTTGTTGTTACGGCCGGGAATAGCGAATAAGTATAGACAATGAAAGTAGATGATGCAATATCGATCTACCTTCGCGGAATTGGATATTTCTCTTATTAGGACCTATAAAGTATGCTAATAAGGGCGGATGGATATAATCTAGTAGGGAATGAAGATTAATTAACGATAAGAAGCTACCGGATCCGGCTCGAGGACCACTAAAATGGTCGCGCCAAACTTTTAGTTTTCTCTTAGATTAAGTGGACTGTATTTTTTGGTACGTACAATTGAACAAGGGGATGAGGAATATAAGGGTGAGAACAGGAACACGCAGCACATACCTCGCAAAGCAGCATCCAGGAAGACGAGATCCCTCCAGATAAGGCAGCAGCTGCTGCGGTGGGCCCACCACTCACACAAACAGTAATTTAAGATATTTCACAATCGAATCCCTTTCAGTAGCACTCGCGGAGGGCGCGACACACTTTACAGGGGGTGGTTTAATACCAAAAAGCGTCAGTTAAGCGGTAATCAACGATTTTAGCGCATTGCTAGAACCGCGGCGGTTAAGGTTCAAATGTGAACTGAACTGTAGTCCTTCGCCGCTTGGTGGCGCTGGCAGCGCGTAGCGACGACGTCATGCATACGTGTTTAAGGTGCAGGAAAAAATATGGAAAAGGAACGTACCATAGAATATTTAATTTAGACTAAGTAATTTGGCGTCACCAGGCGGTATGTCTTACGTGGCTGGTAGTGTTAGGTGACATTTAGTGGGCCTTTTTACCATTTTGATTAGTTTAGAGACCCATTTAAAGCAATGGAGCTGTTGTAGACCGTTTTCGTGGAAAGAAAAAAGAAACAGAAATTTTGAACAATACGTCACTATGTCAGTATAAAATACGGGGCCTAACACACTCAGCTCACGAAACAGTGACGTCACATCTCCGTTCTTTTCCCGCCATGAATATTGCAAACGGCGCCCCAAACACCGAGTACACAATTTTTCAAACCTCATGAAGCCATAAAATAATTTAAGACGACATCGTGACTGGAGCGCTGAATAGAAGCAAGACAGAAGGTTCATTCAGTGACGAGAAAGTCCTCGTTTTTTTTTTATTTTGTGACGATTGTGACTGTCTTATGATGAGTTAGTGTAAGTGGTAGTTTCCTTGTCACACCTGCCAAGGAATTGGGCACGTGGGTAAAATTATTCTTGAGAGAAAACGACCAACGCGGTCCAACCGTTCGGCGATGCGGTAGAGTAAACCGTCTGCTAGAGATATCCAACATTTTATGTCTAGTACAGTTTTTCGGGTCATCTTGAACATCCGCTGGGTTTCTAATGGAGCGCCACTACCAAAATGTGCTGAGGTCATCGCAACGGTTCAGCGCCAGCTATTCTTTGTATTCAAGTTTTTTCGGTGGCAGGCTCTTCGGGTATAAATAGTGTCCTCTTCGTCGTCCAGACCCTTTTCCCCTGTCATTGAATTTAAAAGCAAGCGGTTATCTTTCGGTGGTCAAAATGGTTACAAGTATGTTACACTAGTTATTTCTGTAAATGCTGATAGAAGGAAACCGTAAGAAATGACATTTTTGAGGAAAGGCCAGCAGGGGGCTGCGGTGGGCTGCTGATGATAATAATGATGCAAGTAATTTGCGGTGGAATAATTATACGCGCGCGCAGCTCGACGAGCCGACCATCTGTGTCTAAACTCCCATAAAAAAATCCGTCCCGTAGAGATCAACTGTATCCTTACTTTGGGTTTTCTCTATTTCCTAAATTGCCTCACAGTTCTAAATACTGATTCGGGAAGGATTCCTTAGAATTTCGTCGGTAGAGATTAACATGTATTTGTATTAACCTAAATAAAATTATTTAAACATACAAAAACCTTAGCATTATCGGCTACTTTACCTAAGTTTAACATAAGCAGCCTATATACGTCCCACTGCAGGGCACAGGCCTTCTTTCAGAGAGAGAGTATGGGCTTAATCACCACGCGTGTCTACCGCGGATTGGCGATTTCAAGCGCCGAGGTATGTGAATAGCTCAGACACTCGGTTTCCTCACGGTGTTTTCCTTCGCCGTTAGAGACTGGTATTGCTACTATAACTTCACAAATGTACATAACTTAGAAAAAAAAAGTCATAGGTACATGCCCGCACTGGAAATCAAACCTGGGTCTCCCGCTTTCGAGTTCAATGTTCTACCCACTAGGCTACCACCGCTTCGACCTAAGTCCATGTTGGTTTCTAATTTTCATTGTAAATCTCACCTAATTTGTGAGGAGCCTTTTCTAGTAATACCTACATTTTATAGCATATATTTTTATTTTTCATCTAATTTAAATTTTCGCGCTATGCACTAACAAATAGGCCTTCTGAGCCGATCTTTGCCTTCTTCTATCTTTTACTGTAAACTCCGCTGGATCAGAGCCAGAAGCGAGGATGCAACGTTATCCGCCCGTGAGCCACGCTGCCCTCCGCCTTTTTAGCGTTAGATGGCTTAGAAGTGCTCCCTAGCCTATCGGATTTACATCTACATGGCTACTATACAACACCTGCTTAGTTTTTTCTATTTTTCATGATTTTTTCGTCTTTGGCTATCTTGACCAGCTAGCAACATAGTTTATGGGGTAAAGTAGTTGATTTCCTGTTAAGGTTGGTTTCGTAAATTGCTCAGGCAGCAGTCCTAAGAATACTCTACTGCCAAAGTTACATACTCTATTCGTAACGTGATATTGAAAAATTCCTTGCATTAATATGAAGTCCTCGAAACCTATACAGAGTTAGAATCTATACGTACTTAGCCGTCCGTTACTAAGGCCAAATGGTTAGAAATGAAAGAAAGAAAGAAAGAGGATATTTATTTAAATCGTCACAGAAACACAAAGTAAACATAAAGGTACACAAACATAAGACACGAACGTCAACAAAACAGAGATAAGACAAAACAATCGTGAAGAGAACATGTGAGGCATATAGAGTCAAAGGCAGCCGGGTACCATACAGTAATGTAAATGCGGCTTTTTCCGCGTGCAATACTTTTTCTTTGCTATCACCAGCTTCAACATTCACCAGACCAAGTAAGTAACTTGGTGGGTTTCTGCATGGCGGGTTGGTATTTTGTAACATTGAAATAGTTATTTTAAGTACTCGTAACCAGGCAGAATTTCGGAACTTTTCTATCAATTTTTAGGTTTTTAAAGTTGTGGAAACAGTTGAAACATTGTTGGTACGAGTTATCTCGTGGTTATCCACTGATAAACGTTTCATACATTATAACGTTACACGTATGGTCCTAGAATTAAGTGACTTGAATTAAACTTCCTATGTTATATTAGGAAAAATGTTAGTTTTATCAACAGACCTCTATTTAGATTAATTATCTTGTAACATGGCCTCTCGAATGAATGCTGAATAAAATGTCAACTAGTATATCGGAGTAAGAAAGAAGAGAAGTATGCCTGAAAGTGGGTTTTATCGATCGGCTATAATATGCGGTGGTAGCGGAGCGGTAGAACGCCGGCTTCTCATTCGGGAGGTCGTGGGTTTGAATCTCTGTATGTACCATGATACCGGCATGACATTATTTTCTAAGTTACGTACATTTCTGAAGTTTTATTAGCAATACCACTCGCAAACTGTGAAGGAAAACATCGTGAGGAAACCCAAGTATCTGAAGTGAGCTCAGCGCTTGAAATTGCCAATTGGTGGTGGGTACGCGTGGTGATTAAGCCCATTATACTCTCTCTCGGAGAGAAGGCCGGTGCTCTACAGTGGGATGAGTATAGGCTGCATTATGTATTGGCTGGAATAGTCTTACAGTCTCACTCAATAAAATTGATTTTTCATGTATCTTTGTAATTTGAGGTGCACAATAAAAAGTATTAATCTAATCTAATCTAATTGCTCAACTTTGGGTCCTTAGCGCTTCTACCTCAGAGATTCTCTTGAGTGTTATGTCGCTGATTTCTTTCGAACTGCATATTTAAATAGAACTCAGCAGTAAAAGTGCTTTATTAATACGTCCCTAAGTGCGTCAGATTTCAACTAACTGATGTGTTAGAAAGGTATCTACTCGTAGATACAAAATAAACTTCTGCGCGCGTCCATTTCATGCCGCATAGCCGATGGATTTTTCTGGGCGTTCCATAGAACGATTATTGCACAAACTCGCGGCCCCAAGAGCCCTGTACGGGCTCACAAATTTTTATCACCACATTCCTTCGAAGCGCTGTTTATTGGGACCGATTTTTGTTGTAATAGACTTTTCTCTACGCGCTTCAATAGCGTTAACAGGTAATACGATTTCGAGTATGCACGGACTCCAATCCTGAAAATGATGTTTGCAGTTTACAAGTACTTCGCGTAGACCCATAATTCTTTTTAGATATAAGTTTTTCCACAATGAGTTATCTCGAGCGAATGGAAGACGTATGCCGAGTCTACGCCTGTCATGTCACGGAGTCCATATTTCAGTTACGATTTCCGATGTTATTGTGAACTTTAACGCTGGGTAGATTTTCTCCTTGTATTATTTATTAATACACACGCTGATTGTAACTGTTACGTGACATCAATTTTAGATAGATAAAAAACACATTTTGTCTTACTTGTAAAGTATTTACGCAAATGGCCTGAACTGCTTCGAGAAAAGAATGGCCCCAGATCGTGTCTGCGAAAGAAATGTCGAATGATTTCTTCGGTTTTTCTCTTTTGCTACTAGATTCAAGACCCAATAGTTTTGATACTTTATGAGAATGTTTCATTAAAAAAAATTGCCAGGTAAATTAAACAGAGTTGATCTGTTGAATTCGCGTTTTGTACGCTGCACGAATGTCGCAGCCTCCAGTAAATCTTTGTCGGGCACAGAAGAATGCCTTTTCTATTTAACACATATATAAAACAGTGCCGTTACAAAGCAGAAAAGCCGTGACAGATAGAAGAAAAGCCGGAACAGTAGAACAAAGTGACAGACAGAAAGAAAGCCGCAACAATAGAACAAAGTTTCATGTATTACGTATTTTCAAGGTTACCCTGTTACCCTCAAAAAATTCTGAATATAGGGACAACAGTCACTGCAAACTAGAACAATAAATAACATTTATTATTTTCACAAGCAGTCTTCACACCGCGTTTGTTACTTATTAAATTATTCCTAAACACCTCTCAAGGTGGAAGTGCCACACCGTAACTATAACCAAACGGCTCCACTGCAAACTTTCGCGACAACCGAATTTGGTACTTAGACGCTGGTGTTAAGAACGTCGGAACTTAGTCTACGGTTTTGGCTAGACTGGCTGTAGCATCTGCTTTAGCGACAATGCTACACATATGCCGCGGCACTCCAGAAACTTGCGTCATTCAACTTGATCTATGGCGTTGATTTCTTTTAGAGTGAAATAGTACACTGAGATTAGATACCAATGAACTTTGGGAAACTTACTGGTTTCTAAAAACATCGGCGGGCATCGGCGAAATTTCGAGCCTCTTTACTAACTTCTCTGCATCACGTACAGGCAGCGACATCTGGCCGAAGCACTTGCCTGCACTTGCCCATTAGCTCAGCTGGGAGAGCGCTGGCACGGTTAGCCAGAGGTCACGGGTTCAAGTCCCGGCATGGGTGGAATTTTTAGCCTCTAAATATGTTTTTAAAAATTGTCCTCAGCACGGGTTAGTGCAACAAAAAGAATATGAACTTACTAGCTGTTTTTTTTAAAGATTGTTAGTGTAGTGGAAACAAGGCTGGGGGTTATCGAATGTTTTATAAGCAGCCTATATACGTCGCACTGTAGAGCATAGGCCTTCTCTCAGAGAGAGAGAGTATGGGCTTAATCACCACGCGTGCGCACCGCGGATTGGCGATTTCAAGCGCTGAGGTATGTGAATAGCTCAGACACTCAGGTTTCCTCACGGTGTATCGAATGTTTAATCAGCCTATAAACGACCGGCATTCTCTCAAATAGAGAGGGAGAGAGAGAGAGCTTTATTACTAGGTGATCTCAATGCAGATAAGGGATTACAAGCGCTGAGGTATGCTACAATTCAGTACAAGTGTACAAATCTACGTAGCTAAAAAACAAAGTTCGAATATTTAGGCAGTCATTGAGCCAAAGTGGAATTTATAGGTCGTTAGGGTTGATGGAAAACACGACTAATATTTACTAAATTGCAATTATTTTATTTTAACTGCTAATGTTTTTAATGAACACGTGAATCCTCTCAATTCACTCTCTTTGTTCACACGTGCGATAGAAAACAGCACATCAGGAGCGATTAGTTATAAATACAAAACTAAGTATATGTGCACTATGTGCGTCGCGAATTATTGAAAGTAAATTATTATTATACGCGCTATTATTAATTCCTAACAGCCATTATGTTACCAAAATAATAATGGCATTTGCAAATTAAGTAGCAATGAAAATGCGTGTGTTAATCATGTATAGTACAGTCTACATACGTCCTAATGTAGGGCACTGGCCTAATCGTAATAATAACGAATCGTATTTAATAACGAAAAAGCGGTGTTCGTAACAGCCGGTCTAGAACTTTTCAATTATACCCAGTATATTTTCCTAGACCAGGGATGGCAAACCAGTGGTACGCGTGCCTTTCATGGCACGCGACAAAATATTATGGGCACGCGCAACGAACGAGAAAATAACAAAATTCACTAGAGAGTGCCACGGACGATCGGGCATTTATTGCTACACATGTAGTGCATTTTTTGTTAGTGAATGATGAGATTTGAGTTTTAGAAATAAAACTTTCGTAAGTACTACAGATTATTAACTTAACACCGGATAAACTTACTCGATTTTTTTGTCGGAAGAGTCGAGCAACCGACGACGCAAGTTCCATCTCTAATCTCCATGATTAAGCTCTGCGAATCAGAGCGAAACCTGGTCGGACTCTTCCGACAAAAAAAAAAAAAGTAAGTTTATCCGGCGTTAAGTTTATAATGAGATTTGAGTTGTAATTAGTTTCCCATTAATCGGAAAGTCAAAATTATTTACTAACACGTCTAAAACTTTTTAAAAATGGCACATTGATCCAATATGGCAAGCCTTCATCAACAACTGTTTATAGAAATCAAACATCAATAATTTATTTCAACGTAAAGAATTTACATTCTGTTCGCTGAATGTCAATGTACTATGTTACTATGTTAGCCGCTGCCTTTAGGCCGTATTTGTACGTTACCTCAAAGCCTATATGATATGATTCGGTGATAGCCACCAATAACTTTAAAAGCCAATATAACGCTTCTTACAAAAGTATGACAAACATTAATGCTGCGGCCAGACACATGAACAGCACCCGTTCACGAGCATAACGCATAGACAAAATGGCACTTTGATCCATAAAGGTTCGCCATCCCTGTCTTAGACGATCTAATCGCCAGCGGAGCCGACATAATTTCAAGGCGCTATGGTAATATTTTTCCCCAACCGGAGGCCATCAGGAATTATTGATTTGCCGTCAGCCGCAATGGACGAGAGCGATTAGCCTCAATTTCGTCGGCTCTCCCTCGTCACGTGAAAAAATTATCGATGCCTGAAAATATTTTGTACGCGCCAAAAATAGTCGGAGGTGTGTCTCGTTGGAATAATGAGACACGAGACATAATACTCGTTGTATTTTCATTGTAACGTTGAATAACGGACGTAAGTCAAACTCTTCAATATGATGATGAAAGTTCATTAATATTCAAGTTCAAGAAGATTCCACATACACAAGACGTGATCGTTCTAGAGAAGTACGCTTAAAATTTTGTTCCATGTTTGCATAGTACACGCAATATAGACCCTTAGATACTGTAAGCCTTGTTTACTATAAGCTCAAGTCAGCAAATAGTCGTTTTAAGTCGAAATGTATACCCAAGTCTCGAATAAACGTTACTCTACCCAGATTGATCTCAAGTAACTCATATTAATTTCTTGTGAATAGTGTTTGGTCTTCTCAAAAGATCTTAACCTTTAAAAACCATGCTGATTGGCAGCGAATGAAAATTGTATGTAGGTATATAATATAGCAATCCACGGGTTATAAACATTTACATCTTAGATAAGATAAGATAAGAATATTCTTTATTGTACCGGGAAAAACACAAACATGAAATATTTACAAAAATGCAGTACAATTGGTGGCCTTATTGCTTATAGAAATTTCTTCCAGGTAACCGACAATGGAGAGTTGCTGAAGGAAAAGTGAGACGGGCTACATTTAAAAATAAAACTGAGTAGAACAATAACGAAAGATTCATTTATATTTTTCCTGCCTTTATGAGCAAGTTGAATGTGATTAAATTTAACAGAATAAGCGCTTTTGTACGGATCAAATTTACATATTATAACTTATGTATTTTATACGAGAATCTTATATTACTTGATTATAAGTGGAACTATATATCTCGTTTACAGTTGTTAAGTATTAAGTACGATAAATACCTATACAAATGTGATTCTGCAAGTATCGTCGACAGCGTGTCAATTTTAACATACATGCACTTTAGTCGGTAACATTGCCAGCAGACTTGCGACGGAAATACAAAGGTCTATCAGCTGTCGACTGTACCAGGCTATCATAAATCTCACGATCGGGACGTTTTGGAGAGTGTATCGCAATTCGCAACGGTCACCGCCCGCTCCCGCCCCGTGTATCGTAACGACTATTGGTACACGCTAAACCTGTCGTTTAGACAGCCGGGCTTGCACAATTGAATTTGCATACTCCCTCTGCGCTCCTAGAACTAGAACTGCAGGATGAATTATATCGATTTTGTATTAACTACTTACTTGTTTCGGGTTCCGTTAGTAGAATAAAGCTTGGCTGGAAGGTGCACTAATGGCTTTGATTCACCTGCCATGTATGTAGCTGCACGAGCTTCATCATCATCACTCAGCCACAAGAAGTCTACTGCCGGACATAGGCCTCCTCCATGGATTTCCAAAAAGACCGGTTGGAAGCGGCCTGCATCCAGCGCCTTCCTGCCACTGGGATGAGGTCATCTGTCCATCTTATGGCTGGTCGTCCTTCGCTGCGCTTGCCGATACGAGCTTAAGTTACTCAATTTCCACATTGATTAGAAACTAAAATATATAATGGCACGTAAAAGTAAAACACGAACGTTTGCTAAGTCTGAAAAGTTAAATTAAAGAATAACTTTACGTCTATAATTACAACTGAAAGTAAAATTATGCAAACTAAGTAGAAACTTTATTCAACGATGCTACAAAAGTAGTACCATAGATTAACAACAGCTGTATTGGTGTCCAAATGAATAAATAACTATCAGTTTATAGAAATGCTATTATAACAAATAAAGAGTAATTTACCAAGTCATACAAAGGCACAATCGTCAGATTCGAAATTTTATAAATGCGGTCATTTGACCGCATGCTAAGTACCCGCTAGTGCGTTTCAGTCCTAAAGGTTCCGTAAAGGGTCCCGTACCTCAAAAGGAAAAAAACGGAACTCTTATAGGATTACTTTTTTGTCCGTCCGTCCATCCGTCCGTCTATCTGTCAAGACCTTTTATCTCGGGAACGCGTGAAAATATCTAATTGATTAAAACCATGTACTCAGGTCTAGAGGCCCTCGAAGCTGTGAAAAATTATAACTAAATTATATAAAATTAGTCTTTGAAGTTCGGGAAAAGCTAGGAAAAAACTATGAAACTATTCGTGAGCTATTTGTAATATGTTAGTACCTACAAATTTGTGCGGAACCCTCGGTGGGCGAGTCCGACTCGCCTAAACGACCGATTTTTTCCAACAAACTAGAAAATTCGATAGCTATTGTCAGGCACGTTCATTTTGATATCTCTTTCAAACTACCCAAAATTATTGCAGTAGTATCGCCATGTCCATCCGTCTGTCTGTCTGTCTGTCCGCGGCCTAGATAAGAGACGATTAGTACTAGAAAGCTGAAATTTGGCATAGACATCCATATTAATCACGCCAACAAAAAGGTAAAGCAAAATCTTAAAAACAATTTTTTGAAGGTATCTAAATTAGGGATGCAATTTTTTTTCTCGCCTATACCACAGCGTCGGATATCGTTGGATTGATCGTCAAAAAATATTTTAAGTGTGGGAAGACAATTTTTCGATTTAGACGGTTGATTGTGGAAATGCTGGTTTTGGGTACTTCTTATCTTGCCCTTTGCTAATACATCCCCTATTTGGTCGATGTATGTCCGCCTGGATCGTCCTTTACCGGCCCTTCCACCCACATCCTTCGATATATTTGATAGGCTGTGCAAGTTAATGAGTAATAGGCGACCAACTCCGTGTGGCGCCGGATTAAGAATAAAGTCACAACATTTCCTTCCGTGGATATCGTAGAAGGCGACTAAGGAAATTAATTACCAGGTGACGGGCAGTAGCGTCTTTCTGAGATTCCAACCGCATACTGTGATCGCCAACCCGCCTGCCAAGCGTGGCGATTATGGCAAAACTCCTCATGGTCATGAAAACCACGAAGAAGGCCTGGGTCCTGCAGTGGGCGTCAAATGGCTGATGATGATGATGATGATGATGAGGCGACCAACTTATAAAACGAACACTTCGTACAAATTTCATTGAAAATTACTTCGATGAAGTTGTTGGTTCTGTAAAGCTGGTAAAAACCCCTCCTTCCACGGAACCCTACACTGCGTGTGGGCCAAAACGTACTTGGCTGGTTTTAGGCATTAATGCTAGTTAGCTAGTCCCAGGTCCGTGATTCTAGGTCATGGGTCCTAAAACTCACTATTAACATGATTGAGAGAATAGTCGGACGCTTTTTGCAAGAAGCTGTAAAAAAGATATGATTTTTCCATTGGTGGTACTAGTAAACGTCGTGGCCTCTTAAGCAGTTCCTTTTCGCATTCAACGTTCCAAGATTTGAAATTTTCTGTAAAGGTATTTTCTTTATACCTATGTGAACGCTTATTACTTTTGATGTGTAGTGTTGTTGTAATGTCTCTTTTTTTTCTTATATTACTTTTCCTTTATGAAGTGGTTATATCCTTAGAGCGATCGATAGTTTAAATTGTCTTAGCGAAGTCTCAAGGTGTATTCAAATAAAGTTGCTGAGCCTCTTGTAATTGTTTAAATTCAAAGTTTTCCCCTTGGAGCTCTGTCGAAGGTTGACCATAATTGAAAAGTTTTGGAGGTTATTTGAATATTATAACATAGGTACGTTATTTGAAGGGATTATTCTCTGGATGAACTTCTTAATAATAATAATAATAATAATAATTTATTGACCAAGTTAATTACAGTTCAGGAAGCACTTACAAAATTACAGTTTAGTTAAGTCCCTGACTCCTAAACTAGGGGACCCTGTATCTTAGGAGTCAGTTCTTAAAATCTAATATATGTTAAACGTTTAAACGAGCAATTTTTATATATAATATCTGAATCTCGGAAACGGCTCCAATGATTTCATGAAATTTAGTGTGCCGGGAGATTAGGAGGCGATAAATCGATCTAGATAGGTTTAATTTTTAGAAAACGTCATTTTATCCGTGTTTTAAGGCAATGAAAAACTGCTTAAATATCATTAGAATACGAAAGTAAATTTCACCAAAACAAAAAAAAAATACCGAGCAAAGCTTGGTCATCCAGGTACTAAGACTAAAATCACTATATAATAATAATAATAACTAAAACCAAAGCTTAAGTTTATTATTTTATTTCATCTTTTTCTTGCACTGCCCGTCGCCAGTCTCTTCAATACCAAAGGTTTGCTGGAAGAGAATGCTTTTTGCATTAAGCACGCCCTTGTACGTTTACAATATAATTAGCGCAGTAAAGAATTAAAATAATAATAATAATAAAATAAACCAGTTTCAGAAAATTTTGTTGAATAACTAAATAAGCACGTAGCTCTGTAAAAATTACCAACATCCATTAAATATTAATTTCGTTAGCCAGCTGTAATTAAAATTACAATTTGCAACAAATGGGCAAACGAACACAATACATGGAATACATACTTTTAGCACAGGTCGAGTTTATGCAATCTCTATTTAATGGTTTGCTGGGCCTACGTCCCCAGCAGTTATTGATGTTCGTAAAACTAAATGACCTCAGCTTTTGTACTACATTATTTTTTTTCCCTCTTCAACGATCGCAATTAAAGCGAATAACGCTCATGCATTTGATGATATACACGCAGGAATGTGGGTGGTTTGAAAGGCGCTGTTATGTAATTAGTAATTATAAGTGCCATCATCCAAAAACGTTGCATACGGGCAATGTGCGGCGCAGCCCCTCTAGACTCGTGCAAACCTCTGTTTCAGAAACTAAATATTCTTTCTTTGCCTAGTCTTTACATCTATGAAATGGCTTGCTTTGCTCACAGTCATAGAAACATCTTTAAAACGTACTGCGAAGTTTACAGCTTTAATACAAGATACCCAAATAAAATCGTGGGCCCCCCTTGTAAAACAGAATTTTGCCAAAGAAGCTGCTATCGAATGCTGATAAAAATATACAACCGCCTACCAAAATTACTAAAAGAGCTACCTTTAGTCCAATTTAAAAGGAAATTGCACAAATGGCTAGTAGAAAAATGCTTTTATTCAGCTGTAGAATACCTTGACATTAAATATATTGACATAAAATAAATATGTATAAAAATTAATAATTATTATGTAGGACATAATCAATATAATTATGTACACTATGATTATCTCCTGAAAAACCTTACAAACTTTGACACTTAACATATTTAATTTAATTCAATTTTTGCATGCCTAAGAAGGTGAATTGTGAAGAAACTTATTTATTAGTACCAGCCTAATGTACCACTTTTCGTGCAAATAAACAATTTCATTTCATTTCATTTCATTTCATTTCATTTCATTTCATTTCATTTCATTTCATTTCATTTCATTTCATTCATCTATTTAGACTATTACTTTTAAGGACTTATAGATGTAAAATAAAATAAAATTTTAGTTGAGAAATCTTTATATTCCTTTTGTTGCACTAATCCGTGCTGAAGACAATTTTACAAACCTTGTTAAGTATTTTCCGAGGTTAACACGAGCACTAGACATAATAAAACTGAATTTTAATGGATATTTATCGTTTACTTTCCCATTTTACAATTTTCCGACGTTTCAGTACTTTTGCAAGTGCCGTGGTCTCGGTAGACTGAGTTGACAGGCGTCTATTTGAAAGCATTTTAGCTGTTAGTTTACTACCCTCGGCAAAATTATTAAGTTACGTTCCAAAAATATTTTGGCAAATTTTTACATTTAAATTGGCACTACTTTTATATAAACTCAAAATTACTGATTATTACTTATAGAAATTAAAATTCAATCTACAAAACAATTATTTTATATAAACTCAAAAATATTGATTATTAGGTATTGAAATTAGAATTAAATCTACAGTCACACTTCTAGCAACGCTGCCTAGTTTCATGACCAACATATATAATAGGGGTTAAAGTATGAAATTGCCGTTTTATTGCAATAGGTTCTTTGAATTGACATAGAATCTTCATGGTTTGAGGTATTAAAAAATCACTCGAATTTTCGCAGTATCCATATTTCTTGTCTAAATTGAATAACAAAAACAATTGAAAGTCGATATTCAAATGTTTCACATTTTTTAAAAAAAGAACATCATAGAAACCAATTGAAAAAAGTTTCATTCGAAAACCTCAAACCATGAAGATTCTATGTCAATTCAAAGAACCTATTGCAATAAAACGGCAATTTCATACTTTAACCCCTAATATTTTGGGCACCTCCTCCAAATTATACTTCTACAATCCCTACATGTATAAATACTTCTAATTGTTTAAATTATTTCTAACTTTTTAGTGCTGTAGTGTTTCGAAATCGGTTTTTATTTTTTATTTAAATTTTTTAGTCTCTAAAAAGGTATTAAAAATTGTCCTCAGCACGGATTAGTGCAACAAAAAGAATATAATCATGTAGGTACAGCGATATGATTACGATGTAAAAACCTAACTGCGAAGCGGGTTACTCGGGGCTGCAAGTGATGTAAATTACATCAGCCAGATGTCGTTGCCTGTACGTAATACAGAGAAGTTTGTAAAGAGGTCCGAAATTTGTTGTTATAAATTCCTAAAAAAGAATTGACGAAGTTTTGCGAGGTTTTTTTTTAAACTAGAAGTTTAATTGAAGAACCTTACAATACGATGGAAAATATCATAAATGTATGTACCTCCTAAGACGAAGAAAAGTAGGTGTAATTGCAATTTTTGGCCGCCATAATCGCCTCTTCTGGCAATACTGACAGAAACAGCTTTTTGTGTTTGACATTCATTCACCCATGTGGTGCACATCACAGATTTAAAGTATGTTTAAGCGACATTTAACGAGACTTTAGTTGCTGAGAGCCTAAAGCTTAACTAATGTGGAGATTTGACTTTACAAATCATATTAAGATCTGTCTTAAAACCGAAACCAGCCTCACTAAGAGCTGTTTTAGTGGAATCGTTTTTTGTTTTATAGATAAGATCGTTTAGTTTTTGATGTTTAATGCATTCACAAAAAGCACAATAATAATGACAGAAGAAGAATCTGAAATGAAGGTAGCCTTGAAAAAAATCGGAAAAGCTTAGGAAAATCTGATGCAAAAATGCACGATTCGAAACAAGAGTTACCCCCAGTTTCTCGTACACTAACACGCTAATAATCTACTATTAACAGCTGTCAATTGACCAAAGTGCATACAAAAAGAAAAAACAATGACAGCTGTTGACAGTAGATTAACAGCTTGTTAGTGTACGAGAAGCCGGGCCTTAGCCACTCATTCTGAAATCATTTGAATCGTCGTTTTAATGCAAACGGCCTCCCTTAACCTTTACACGACCTGTTATTAGAAACTACAGGTTAATTACTGGTTTTGGCCGACGACAATTTATTTTGGAGGTATTAACATTATTGGCTGTTGTGTCGTGACCCTTGTGGGCTATAATAAGATTTTTGTTATGGTTTCTAATCATAGGTTATTTTTGGGTTATAATGCTATTTAAATTCAATAATACAGGTATTTAAATCAATTTTACTTTCTTTAACTATCGAAAACACGCATTATTTGAAACTAGAACGTGACGTGCAACGTTACCTTCTAGTTTCAAATAAGTTTACATTGCGACCAACGCCCCATTTCATAAGCAGCCTATATACGTCCCACTGTAGGGCACAGGCCTTCTCTCAGAGAGAGAGTATGGGCTTAATCACCACGCGTGCCCACCGCGGATTGGCGATTTCAAGCGCTGAGGTATGTGAATAGCTCAGACACTCAGGTTTTATAATTTACGCTATAAAATGAAGCCACTTGACCCACTGTGCCTTTACTATATCTTGATTCCTTTAGGGCTCAGGGAACATTCCTTCCGCGTCTAGAATGGGCTGGAGTCCGTGCATATCCGACGAGCTGACCTCGAGGTCTTCTCTGAGTATTCACATTTGCATATTCTTTGCAAGCTTCTACGAAACTGGAATTTATTTAAAATTTATTTGTCTTTATTTATGTGTAATTTGACACTTAATTTACACTCATAAACCGTATCTTGTGTCCCAGAGGAGAAGGCAGATAATAGGGTTTAACAGTTTATTTTGAAATTTATTTTCAGTAGTATTCCAACAGTTCATCCTACCTAAGAAAGCCAATGAAGTTTTATTAATGAATCATATGAATTAGTGATGTAGATGGTCTCCAGACGACTTTACTTCGATGCGCGGCATCTAGCGTTAGAACATTTTCAATGCCAGGGCTCTTATTATGAAGCAGCGATATTATGTTCGGAAGGGTCGTCATCGTCGCGCTTGAGCCCGACAATTCACTCCAGTCTAGCGACAAATACGGTTATTTTTTTAAATAAATTTAATGCACTGACGAGCGACCATCTCGCTACTTCCTATAATGTCACATTTTTCATAATAAGGCCCCAGGGCGCAGACGATTTTGACTTTGCTGGGCGGCGTCAGCGCTATCCAGCGTTAGAACATTTTCAAGCACCCTTATAATGCGACATTATCGGAAGTAGGGAGATGATGTGAGTGTATTAAATATGAAACTATTCAAAAAAAGAACCGAATTTTTCGCTAGGTTCGAGTGAATTGTCGGGCTCAAGCGCGACGTCGACGACCCTTCCGAATATATCGCTGTTTCATAATAAAGGACCGGTAATACAGACGTCGTATGTAACGCGACCACCCCCGATGCTAGGTGCAAAATATATCATAACATAAACTTACGCCCAAATGCTAAAGGGTCTGCCTTTTGCCACAATCCTGACAGATTTCTTTCGCTTCATCGACATTAATGAGTCGTTGCATGCAAGCACGCCGGTTTTGGATACTATTTATCTTGCCTTTTACTAAACCATCCCGTATTTGGTCGAAGTATGTTTGCCTGGGATGTCCCTTATCGGGCTTTCCACCCAAATTCGCCCGCTATGGGAGCGAGCGAATAGCTTATTTATTTATTTGCTTATATATTTCTTTCGTCAATATTTCTTCCTTCATCCTTTCCATATATCCTAACCAACGTAACATTCCTCTCTCCATTGTAGGTGAAAATGTCAAATAAAACATCCTAGGCATTGGACGATTCCACATTCGACGATAAGTGTATATTATGTTTAAATACTTTAAAGAGATGCTTGATATTTGGTGATGACTGGCCTACTAGATCCATTGTATATGGTTATCCACTACTATTATGTAATTTGAATGGGGAACTTGCACAAAAAATGTTTTAATAGAATAGGAGAGGACACGTTGAAAGATAAATAAACGTGGTATTTTTTTTCTCTGCGGCTAATACTTTTTATAATATGACCAGTCGAAAAGTCAATATAATCACCTGGTACAAAAACGCACCATACAAATTGACCTTAAACCGTGACGTCACTCCCTAATGTAACGCATAATGTAATGTATGAAGTGTTTATGAATATTTCAGTTATCTCGTAAAATAATGTTTTATGCATGCAGCCTTATAAGAAAACGTTCAGAATTCAATGACAAAATAAAATCTCATAAGTTTTATGTCATTAGAGTAACTTTATTTTTCGCACATTTTGCGAAAAAAAAAAAAAATATTATTGTTTTATTTTTAAACATTTCCTAGTTCTAGGTTTTTATATAAGTTATATGGTATAAAAGCAATATAACTCCAATCTGAGTCAGAAGCAAGTTCCCCATTGAGTTAAAGGTTGCAACGACACAGTTTCTTGCAGACTAAAATGAGGTTGGATGGAAAAATTCTCCATTTATCTGTAAAGGTAGAATGGAGGTATATTTTATAGGGTGTGTTATTGCATCCATTTACATTTGCAAAGGGTGTTATGGCGTATACTGTCCGATTGCTTTTGTTTTGTCTCTACATTGGCAGTTTTGATGAAATGGAGTATTGTTTACAAATTTTCTCGTTTGAACAGTTACTGTTTCGTTTCTTGCAGGAAATTTTATTAACAATGAAGGGTGTACTTGTTGGTTAGTAAGTCGGTTGGTTTGTAGTAATCGTATTAAAACCAAAATAAAAAGTCCCGAAACCGGCGTGCGTGCATGCAACGACTATGTTTGTTGAAGAAACGAAAGCGATCTGTCGGGATCATGGCAAGTGGCAGTCCGTGGTCTCTGCCTGCACACAGCACAAACTATAGTGTCAGACAAAAACCTTGACGTTGTTGTTTACCTGTCAAAGAATACTTTGCGGTGGTCTTTTATTTCTAAAATGTTGTTACCTGCAAACTAGAACAAGTGCAGAAATCACGATACAGTTTTATTTAATTTTTTTTTTATTTGGTGTACAAAACAGATCACAACCATAACATGATATAAAAGTAATAATATGACATGAGTAAGTTGATAAGCTTAAGCTACTTACTAATTAAAAAATTATTTGACTAACATTTCAACAACTAAATCATCTTTAACACCTCTGCAGAGAAAGAATAAATTAAGCTGCGAATGCGTTTACCACATAAATCATAAAATCTTAAAACTCATTGAAGAGCTTTCGAATTAAGTTTTACTTAATTATCTATAGGTATGTGTGCAAATATAAAACTAGCTTTTGATTTAAAGATCCTTGGCCAAAATAACCATTGGAAAGTTGCTGGAAAGTGTCGTTATCTCATTTTTTGGGCTCCGTATCCAAAGGGTATGGGACCCTATTACTAAGACTCCACTGTCCGTCTCCGACCGTCCGTCTCTCACCAGGCTTTATCTCATGTATCGGGGTAGTTAGACAGTTGATGATGTATTTCTGTTGCCGCTTTAATAACAAATGCTAAAAACGGAATAAAATAAATATTTAACAAACTTTAATAATCTCATCCAACAAACGTGATTTTTTTGCCGTATTTTGCTCGATATTTATAACGACAACAGGTAGACGCTTGAAATATTCAAATGTTAATGATAAGGAACCGTTCGCGCTTGAGTCCGACTCACACTTCGCCGGTTTTCGATGACGTTGGGCTAGTCAAGTCATGTAGTAGCCATTATTCCCCCGCGACCTCCCAAATAAAGGAAAAAAATACTCGAGCAAATTGACAGTCTGACGACTCCGTCGAGAATATGGGATATATACTTTACTACAAAACTTTTCCTTGCAGCTGCTGAGAGGAGAGATGAAGGCTTGGTATCAATTGAGGCCGACTTGCGCCACTTTCTTAAATATGGCTTAAACAACATTTAACTAAAATTCTTCGTACAAAAGTCAGTTCAAATGGCGATTTAAGTGACATTTAAGAAGTGGTACAAGTCGGTCATAGTTACTTTGGTAAGAGAGAAGAAAAGAAGAATAAATTATAATGACAAGATAAGTATATTCTTTAGTGTATACCGGAAACAAAAACAAACACAAAATATTTACAAAGGTACATAGTACAATAGGCGGCCATATTGCTTAAAATAATTTCTTTCAGACCACCTTACGATGTTCTATATTTGAAAAGGTCTAATCGCGATTATTTATTAGGTTATTAATATATAACTATGGCATTAAAATGTGAAAATTACTTTGCTAAATTCCGCCAATCCTAGAAGCACCATGCGGTTAGTTAATGCACAGCCCACCCTTCCACTTTTTCAAGCAGAAGCAAGACACAAACGCACCACCACCGACATTTTTATTTCGTATTTATTTCACAAAAACGATTGCAAACGATTATCTTGCAATTGGTTCCTATGGTAGTGCATACTTTTTAACTGCAAAGTTAAGTTAGTAATGGTTTCTAATTGCAACTGTCCTTGTTTTTATAAAGTAATGTAACTGTACTTGTACTTGCCACGAAATGAAGTTTTTATAATACACAAAAACAATTTTTATAAAAACACGATTCCGTATACACTCGATAAACGCCGATTAAAATAGTCTTTTTTAGAGATTTTAAAAGAAGTAAGCACTCTGAGGAGTGCTTTTGAAGAATCGTATTTTTACAAATAAGGTCGTAAAAATACAGCAAACACTACTCGGTGTCAAAAGTACCGGGGCGACAGAAGGGCGTAGGAGTCACGCGCCCGCAACGCGTCAGCCCGTAGGGATAATTCGAGCGGCCGGAAAACCAGCCACCAGCTGCTTCCGTGGCCTACGTGACTTGCATTTTGAATGCGATAGAGCACGGATGCTCGGGCCGATGCTAGCGACCACACATACATATCATAACATCGATAGAACACTGTCTTCGCTTCCAAGGCAAAATATGGGAAATTATCCAGCTTGAGACTGAACTCCAAAATTTTATGACGTTTGGTATGTGTTAGATGTTTTCGCTGAGAGAACTTTAATAAAGAGTATTTTGACGCTTTTACTGCATATTAATAACCTGTATTAATTAAACACGGGATGAATTGGTTCAGATAAGTATGTCTTACAAATTTTAATTTCAAAGCACTTTTATTCAAGAAGAACGTAACATGCTAAGAAAAAAATATACCAGCACCTTCATCATCATCATTCAGCCACAAAAAGCCCACTGCTGAACATAGGCCTCCTCCATAGAGTTCCTAAAAGACCGGTCGGAAGCGGCTTGCATCCGGCGTCTTGCTGCCGCCAGCACCTTAATTCGATTCAATTTAACTCAATCATTTATTGCTGACTTAAGCCATCCACAACATTATTGTCAGAAACAGCATCTAACTATTAGACAACCCCGGGGCACATTCGATCTAAAGATCCCCACAATGCTGGCAGCGTTACTGCATTACACAGTAAGGGAGATCTTCGTTGTGACATGATCACTATGTGACCAAGCCCTTCAATAAAGATTTAAAAAAAATAATCTTCGTTTAATAACATCTTACTTTAGAAATACTTATAATATCAAAAAATATGTAGCCATTTTTTTATTGCATCTAGTGACGACCTCGTGGCGCGACGGTAGTGCATCTGCATACCATGCGGGAGGTCCCGGGTTCGAATCCCGGCATCATAAACATCTAAACGGCAGGTCTTGGACGTTTAGATGTTTGTGATGTCGTTGTTTCTGGTTCCCACGACACAGGGTATCCTAGTGTGGGGCCAGAAGCAATGTATACAATGTGCCTGTATGTAACTGTTTATGTCTATTAAAAAAAAAAAAAGCACTAGAAAATTATATCACCGATTGTACGGGGTGCACTAAAGATTTCGGGAATGAATAAGAAAAAAATACTATTAAAAATATTGTATGGAATCAGGCATTACTTTGCGGAAATCCATAATAGCATTAAAATGTGAAAATTACTTTGCTAAATTCCGCCAAAATCCCACAAGCACATTGCGGTTTGTTAATGCACCGCCCTCCCTCCCACCTTTTCAAGCAGAAGCAAGATACAAACACACCACCGACACCAATACTTGTGTGAAAAAATGCGCTGCGACGCGTTTCGCCTCTAACACGAGGCATCCTCAGGCTCCGGTAGTTGACTGACAAGTGACCGTCACCCTTTTTTTTACCCTAAAAAGGGCACCCTCCGGAGGACACGGGGGAGGGAGGTGGTGAATGCTCATGCATAACAGCACGGGCCCGGCCGTGCTGCCAACGTGGGACTCACAGGAAGTGCGCCTACCCACTAAACACCACCTGGGGGCTGGTTTGGTCCTAAGGACCCCTAAACCGACATCGTGAGCGACCCGCCTCGATGTCAAGGAAGGCGCGCAGCGGAGCTCCTTAGGGGAGCGTCCGCTTGGGACAGTTCGTCACATAGTGACCGCGGCTAGGTGAGAGTGGTGTCCCCACTAGCGGGGACACCGGCGGGGGCTGGGGCTACGTCTGACTGGGACTGGATCTCTAGTAGGCGGTCCAGATCAGATGAAAGTTGATCGGGCGGGTTGAAGAGGGCGTTCCTGGGCCTGCGCACCAGGTAACAGGGGTTCGTCGTGGGCGGTGTGTAGTCCGCTGCTTGGCGGATTAGAGATTTAATGAACTGGTGGATAGTTGGAATATCCATGTCCCGATGCAACAACACTCCGTATTTATAGGCTAGGCCGCCCCGCCCCCCGATGACATCATCTAACCATCAATCCGGTGAACGTTAAACCGTCAATCGCCTAACGGTCATTATTGTTTTGAGCAAAAATAGCGGTTAATGGGGAAATAGAGAAGCTGCACTTTGTCATACGTTTAAACCAATTTTGAAAACATTTGTGCCACTCCTCCATGGTGACCTCATACCCTTCGATAGCCTCTTCTGGTGATGAAAATCACTGGCCGCGTAATTGGTTCTTAATTTTTACGATAAAAATAGTAACAAGGTACCAGGCCGGGACTGTATGGCTCGTGTAAGGCCGGATGGCTCATAAGTTGTACGTTTTTCACTTTGAAAAATTCGTTTGTCTGTCTGGCCGTGTAGGAACTAGTATTGTCGTGGCGCAAGATGATACAGCGTTTATGGTTATTTTTACGCTGTTCGTCAATAACTTCCGCCAAAAAAATAGTCGTGTACCAGCCACTATTCACGGTACGACTATTTTCTAAAGCAACAGTAGCCACGTGTCCAGTTTTATGAAAAATAGAACCAATCATCCGCTTAGATGCACTTTTCACGCGCGCCGCTTTGGTTGGTTTCAGCTCATCTCGAAAGACCCATATGCTCGATTGCTGCTTTGTTTTGGGATCGTAGCAATAAATACATATTTTGTCAACTTGTCCCACATACAATTTGACGCCCCTTCGTTGAATCTGGTAAGCAGCAAGAGACGCGGTCCGTTTGTTGAGCCTCGGTCAAATTGTGTGGGATCCACCACGAGCATAGATTTCTCACATCCAAATGTTTGTGTAGGATTGATTGTATTTAACTCATGCCTATATCTAAGGATGCCCAAATCTCATGGTAGGTCACATGCCTGTCTGTCTCGATCATATGGTGCACAGCATCGATGCTTTTGTTGTCCATGGCGGTGGACGGGCGACCACAGCGAGATTCGTCACTGAGATTGACACGGCCGCGCTTGAATTCCGCAATCCAGCCATAAATAGTCGTCTGGCATGGTGCTTCATCGCCAAAAGCAGATTGAAGCCGTGCGAGGCTGTAACTGCGCCACAGTGTAAAAACAATTGACAGTCAGATGAAACAAACTGCATTCTACAGCGAAAGAGTTTCATTTTCAAAAATATTGCAATTACTTTGTTATAATTAGCGATAAGGCTGCCAATTGTACTGTATGATTCTAAATATTTTACGTTGTGTTTTTCCTGGTACGATAAATAATATTCTGATCTCATCTTACTTTTTAAATATTGTGTATGTAAGTGGCCAGTTCTGGAAGCTTTCAGTGTGACATAATGTAGTTACTAACATTTCGGCATTTAATGTGGCACTATGGCACTCATGAGATCTTATTACGTAGTTATCAAATAATGTATGATTTGTGGAGTTTCTTTCTAGCCTTATTCTCCATTACAAACTCGACTCGAAGACTCGAACTGTGACTCGACTGGACTGTGACCCAGCAGTCAACATCATAGACAAAACAAAAACATTGATTTTGTTGGGGTCATTTAAAACACGTAAGAGCAATGTAAAGGTTTCATAAATAAATCGATCTATATATTTGATCTGGCTGTAACAAAATTCTCATATTTATCCGAAAAGGAGTTTTTCCCGAATAGTAAAAAAAAATATTATAAGGATAACTTGTTTTATTCTAAAGTATCCATATGCGGCATTAAAATGTACGGATTTATTTATTTGTTGAAGAGTACATCTTTCACTGACTTTGTAACTTATACAACGTGGTTGTCTGGAAGAAATTACTTTTAGTAATGAGGCCATGGTATACATACAATAAAGAATATTCTATCTATTCTATTAGATCTATCTAACGTGTAACTGATTTAATGCAAACCCGGTAATACTATCTAACTTCAGTAACTATAAACCACAAACATCACTAAACTAATAAACAACTTTCAATAAGCATAAGTTTAAATTTTTCAATTTCACGCCTGACAATTTGACCCCGTCGAGTTTCACTATCGTAACAAAATAAACTAAAATAAGAATTTTAGGCTTTAGCTCATAAGATAAGTTTTAAAGCTTACCTTACCAAAACGTAAGATTAGTTAAAAACAACATTGTAGTCGGAAAATAAAAACTAGAATTTGTAGAAGATACCGTTTTTCTAGGCATCACAATCGATTCAAAATTGCATTGGGGTCCTCATATTGTAAAACTAGCACACAGGCTTAGTTCTGCAGCATATGCAGTCAAAAGAACTAGAGAGCTCACTGACGTTGCAACTGCTAGGCTTGTTTGTTTTAGTTACTTCCATAGTATTATGTCCTACGGCATACTACTCTGGGGTCGGGCAGCAGACATTGACACGATTTTCATCTTACAGAAGAGAGAGATCCGATTTATTTACAAGCTAGGTAGTAGGGAGTCGTTAAGCGATTTCTTTAAAGAAACTAACATCTTAACAGTTGCAAGTCAATACATTTATGAAAATATAATGTATGTTAGAAAAAACATCAGTAATTTCTAAAATGTTGGTAGCCATCACAATATTGATACTAGGAATAAACATAAATTGTCATTTCCCCGTTTTAGACTTGCAAAAGTTAATACATCCTTTATGGGGCACTGTATACGGTTCTACAATAAGATTCCTCAAGATATAAATCAAGAGTTACCACCGACGCGGTTTAAAATATGTATTAAGCATACTCTGTGCAAAAAAGCCTATTATAACATTAAGGATTATCTGGGAGTACGAGTATGATGTCTGGTATTTAAATAACAGGAACGATTGTATCTAGTGTAGTGTAACTTTAAGTTGAAAACTCTGTTAATTAAGCAAACCTGTTTTGAAAAGTATAATGTGGAGTTTCTTTGTTAGCTTCTTCTCAAGAAACTCCACATTTATTCTTATCAAAAAGTACCCGAAACCGGCGTGCGTGCATGCAACAACTAATGAATGTTGAGGAAGCGAAAGTGATCTATTAGGATCGTAGCAAGTGGCAGTCCTTGGTCTCTGCCTACCCCTCTTGGATACAGGCGTGGGTTTACGTATGTATGTATTTTAATTTGTGCAATAAACAATTTTTCAAATTTTTTGCTTATAATCTTGGGTCAGTGTTTATAGTTTTTGTCAGCTGTTTCTATAATACGTTGCATAACAATATTATTCCTGAGCTCTAAATAAGTATATTAAATGAATACCTATATCATTTGACATGACTATAGGTTGATTGTCACTAAAGTTTTTTATGGTTCATATCCGACAAGAATCCACTAATGTACCAATGACTTTGTTGTCCAAGTTATGTACATTTGTGAAGTTTTAATAGTAATACCTACCATTCTCTAACAGAGAAGGAAGTCGTCATGAGGAAACCTGAATATCTGAGGTGTTCACATACCTCAGCGCTTGAAATCGCCGATGCGCGGTGGGCACGCGTAGTAATTAAACCCCAAATATCTCTCTGAGAGAAGGCCTGGGCCCTGCAGTGGGGTTTATATTTATAAATAAAAAACCTACTTCTAAGGCTCCGTACATATGTCTGTCTGACCTATAATGAGTTTTTCTCATGATCCGTAATAGATAGTCAGTGTAAGTTTTACAGTATGTGTTGCTATGGCGGATTGCCAAAAAATAACAACAAATGCAAATAGTTAAAAAATAAGGGGGACCCCTTTTTGACTACAACTTTCGTAAGCACTGCACAATGGTTGACTTAATTCCGGACTCACTTAAATTTTTGTTGGAAGAGTCCGACCAGGTTTATGTCCGTTAAAACCAATTTATTAGCCCAGTGGGCGACTTAAGTCCTAATCTTATTAGTAGCGCGACGCGGCAAAGGAATAGAGTGCTTCTGAATTTGACACGCATAGGCAGCATTCCCGATGATATAAAAAAATAAATAGTTTACTGACCTCATTGTCCTAGATCACCATAAAATACTGCGTGTAATGATCAAAGTTATGGTAAATAAGATAAGATAAGAATATTCTTTATTGCACACAAGAAGCGAGACATAAAATATGAAAGTTACAATGAAAAAGTACAATGGGCGGCCTTAAAGTCAGTAATCGATTGGTTACGGAACAATGTATAACACTATCGGATATACTAGAAAACGATTAATAATTATGTAAGATGATTTTAACGCTAATTATGAAGGAAAAAATCGTGAGGAAACCTGAGTGTCTGAGGTGTTCACATACCTCAGCGCTTGAAATTGCCAATCCGCGGTGGGCACGCGTGGTAATTAAGCCCGTGCTCTATCTCTGAAAGAAGGCATGTGCCTTGCAGTGGGACGTATATAGATATAGGCTACATAAAAAATATGTTTTTTTAAAAGGTTTCTTAGCACTTTAAGTAGAGTTAGCGCGTTAAATACTTAAAGTGCTAAAAAATCTTACGTTTGTACTAATATTTTCTTTAACTCTCTCTACTGCACCATCTATTGTATTCATTATATGTCATCTATAATTAAAACTTAGTTAAAATTTAAATTAAATTAAATTCAAATAAAATTAAATCTTTTTTTACCTGCTATTGCAATTGATAAGTATAAAGATATTGTCCTAAATTGACATAAACGTTATTTATATTTCAATCTGTATAATTTTCTTAATTGGCACAAATAATTAATTAATTTTATTAATTCATTTTTAATTAGTTGTTTTAAGTTTTATTTTGCGGTAAGCCCTACCTGCATGCACGTTTTCTTCGTTTGGCGTGAAGGTGCTATTTGAAAACCAGCGCTGTTTCAAATAGAAACAGCAAACGCTGAAATAGTATCATTGTCACACGCACACTCCTTTATTTTTTAATTATTGTATGTAAGCATGTTTGTTTGTGGCAATAAATCATTCATTCATTCATATTGTTAGTCTGTCAATTTGTATTGTTAAGCAAACTTCAATAGTAACGATAATATGTACAGTTCAAGTGTCGTTGATACGAGTAAGTACAAAATAAATTATAGTTGAAAATTACGCTTTTTTGTTTGACCACTCAGTATTACAGTAATAGGTTAGGTAATTTTCTTGTCTTTACTGTACTGATAAAAGTGTTGTTGATTTCTTTTTTATTTTTAAACAACCATTTGAATTAATTATTCGCCTTAGAATGATTTGCCTTATTCTGACAGAGAACATGGGTTTGATTTAAGTGCTTCACGATGGAACAATGTTATTGGAAATTGGGTGTGTGTAATGTGATTGATTGAGGTTGACTTGTCAGTAGTCTCATAGATTTTCATGGCAAAAACCATAGTCTAAGCTGGCTGAGAAATATACAGGGTGTAAAAAAATTACCATTTACATTACAAAATCATCTACACATCAATACGATAACTTTTAATACAGTAGTTTAACGTAGAAAAATCGTAAAAATGATATATATTTTTTTATAAAAAGCAAAGTTCAACACATAGTTTAAAAGTCGTAGAATTCGACATGTTTTTGTCCCTTAATTTTCGCAAAAACATATTATTATTTTACAGGCATCTTGATATACGGGAGCGCGGAACAAAGGGATAAACCCAGGTTGTAAACGTAACCCTTTTAACCCGACTGCGAAAGCATGGGAGGGTTATTTTTGTCGCGCGTAGGTTTGTATGTTCCTGTGTGACCATGCAGAGGCAAAACGGTATATACAAATTAATGCCCAATGAAAGGTATTGTTAACGCGAATGTGTGAATACTATGCCGATCTGAAAATATTGTTACGAATATTATTATTGATCGTGGCAAGTGGCAGACCCTGGTATCTGCTTACCCCTTCGGGATAAAAGCGTGAGTTAATTTAATATTTTGTGCATTAATAAATCTAAATAAAAAACTTCCAAGAGGCTTTAAACAGCTAAGTAACCAGCTAGCTTTAAAAGCTTTGTATAAAAATAAAACTTTTCTTCTAAAACTCTTCGTTGAATTTTGTAACTCAGCAGATGAGACCAAACTAACTTGCCTTAAATAAATTGAACGAAAGGTCCCGTTTACTGAAGTTAAAAATTCAACGGACTCATTAAGGCTTTGTCTAAGGCCTAGATGACTTTTAAGCAATTGGGTTTTTGTTTTCATTTTTTTTTTTACGTTTAAGACTCAAGAGTCGTAAAGTATCGAATGTCGTAAAATTGATCCCCCCTAATAAAATTACAGACCGTGCGGGGTGAAAATGAAATATTGTGTCGCTATTACGGAATTTAAGAGCCCTGAGGCTGTTATTCCGGTAATCGAACTTTGTTCGCGTTATTACTTTTGTAATTCGTTGCAAGGAATAAAAGAGGCTAGAATTGAATAACCATGTCAGCTTCTCGTGAGGCAGAAGGAATAGGTTTAGCATTGGTTGATACTGACTTAAGCCCCTGTAGCGCTTTTCAACCACTTTTTTAAATTAGCTGATTTTATGTCCCACTTGGCCACTCCTCACTAAATTTTAAGGAAAACATTGTGAGGGAACCTGACTGTTTGAGGTATTCACATACCTCAGCGCTTGAATGCCCGTGATTAAGCCAATACTCTCTCTCTTAGAGAAACACTGTGCTCTGCAGTAGAACGCATACATTTTGATACAGAGAAGGTGGTAACTTTGTTATGGAGCAGATGTTTTTTTTATGCGTTTTCGAAGTTTTCCCCACAGCTATTGTTATTAATTTTGACGAGTAATATTCCTCATTTTCGGATGTATATGAGGATATTTTTACACCCTGTATGAGCTGCCTATTCTACGCTATGCTCACTACTAGGATGGAAAAATAGTTATTTACACAACTAGGGCCGTAAAATAAAGGCCGATATGGCAGAAGTTTAAGGCCCGAGCCGCAGGCGAATGTCATAAATATGCGATAGAGGGCTTTCTATTTTACATTCCGTATTGTGTACACAATTTTATGTCGCCACTTGGCCTCAACGTGAGGTTTCCCGTACGCGTAGCGTGGGGAAAAACCCGCTTTTTGGCCAGGTGTGGCATAAAAGTAGATTTTATAACTAGTGCACAAAACGAGCCATTTTTATCAGAGACTTTTAGCTAGTAATGTCGAGGATAAAATGGTTTTGTGGACGAGTTATAAACTCTGTTTTTCACTTCGATTGCGAGCAAATAAAACAGTAGTATAATTTAGCAAATTGAAGAAATTAATAAACGCACGAAAAAACAAGAGCTGTTTCTCGCCGCCTCATTTTTTTTTTAAATCTTTCACATTGATCTTAGACTCTGGCTGCAGACCTATACAGCCTACTATTAAATTAATTTTGTAATAATAATTTTCTTAAATTAATTAAATTAACTACCGTATTTGAATTTAAATTTTAATATCTTTTATGTCCTAAAAAACACACCAAACACATAAGGCAAATAAATTAAAGTAAATATTATAAAATAACAAATTCTATCTATGAACTTCTTATGGTGTTTGGCTGTATGGCTCATTTTCTCTACCTTAATACAAATACATTTATGAGTAGATACGTTAATGCACCTGCACAAATAAACATTTTCAGAGCATGAGAAGTGAAAAATATTTTGGTAAGTATAAAGAAAGGTAGAAAAACAATTCTACCTTGTGCACTACCACAGCTTTTATCTTATAGAGTTAGCATAACGTCTACCTACACCCTCTGCAGTAAGACTGGGGAGACATTACTTGGAACAGCTGGGACCGTCGTGAGCAGTGTCACATTACAATCGGTTTTATGTGCAACGAGCCCGAAGAGAGTGCCCCGATTAAGGTCGCTATTCGTTCGCACAATTTAACATTTGAAAATATATACGCCGTCGACTAGAGAACTTTCAATCTTTTTGTTAAGAAGCTGAAGCTTAAAATTGGCACGCAGAATATAAGAATCCCAAATTATGGCATGTGGCAAAAGAAACTAGGCAAGTGCGATTTTTTCTGGCCTGACGCGCTGGCTGTTGACTAACGGAAAAGCGGCACTCAACTTCAGTATCAATTTTAAGTTCTCACTAACAATCTGTTCAATTCAATCAATTTCATACAATTTCCATTTCTATGCCTACCCCTTCGGAATACAGGTTTGAGTAAGATAATATCCATCTACCGAGGTCTTGGTCAGTTTATCTCGAAATTAGCATGAGAATTCCTTGACGGCATATTTTATGAAGCATACACCAATTACTAAAAAAAAAATCTTCCATTAGGTTTGTTTGCTCTTCTCCATCTCTAAAAGTGTTTATCAGATCTCTAATAAATTAATATGGGACAAATTAGACTTAATGCCTATGTGAACAGAAGAAAACATAAAAGAATTTTTATATTTTCTAATCTCTGTCAAATCTATAAAATAAGAAACTCTTCCTGAATAAAGAACTTTTTAAAATAAGAACCTCATCCTTGTATTAAGCCGTTAGGAATAAAGACAACCACCCTTTTGAGATCGCAAGAGCTCCTCGCTTTTCAATGAAAGTGGATACATCAAGTATCCTTTTCCATTCTTGTCATCGTGCACTCTTTCTAGTGAATTGTTAGTGAGTACATAAGTATTTATTACTTTAGTTTTATTCACCTTTTGTTTACATAAACCAACTGTTGACATAAATCGTTAAGATAAGGGAATAATATAATATCTATCAAGTTGTTTACTTGTTCTAGGTTCAAATCAACCCATACTATAAATTTTATGAAAAGTATTCAATATTTCATTTTCTTAAGTAGCCTATATTCGTCCCACTGCAGGGCACAGGCCTTCTCACAGAGAGAGAGTATGGGCTTAATCACCATGCGTGCCCACCGCGATTTGGCAATTTATAGCTCAAGAGTGTGAATTTCAGAAAGGATAACATCTCAATATTGTATTACCGTGTGGCGCCGGATTAAGAATAGCGTTACTTCATTTCCTCCCGTGGATCTCGTAGAAGGCGACTAAGGAAATAAATTACCAGGAGACGGGCAGCAACGTCTTCCTGAGATTCCAACTGCACGCTGCGATCGCCAACCCGCCTGCCAAGCGTAGCGATTGTGGCAAAACCCCTCATAGTTATGAAAACAATGAGGGAGGCCTATGTCCTGCAGTGGAAGTCAAATGGCTGATGATGATGATGTTGATGATTGTATTTCATACTGACATTAAACCTAACTAAGATGAAGGAATGAATAAATGTACTTTTTACATATTATTTTAGTTAAAAAGGCTGTTGTACCAGGAGATAAACCTTAAACTACTTGCCCTGAATAAAATTCACCACATTGTGTTGAAAATTCCACCTCGCAGTAAATTAACTACATCAGACCGGCTTATTTCCAACACCCATAGCTCCTGATTGGCCACTTGGTAAACTATAGGGTTTTCTGTATCTTTTTTTACTGAAATTACACTCAGCATAAAATCTACGGCGCTCTGGAGCGCAGGCTATCTCTCGGAGAGAGAGAGAGAGAGACATACCCACACGTCCACCGTGGCAACTTATTCAGCAGAGGTTTGTTTGTTCACGACACGTTTCTTACTATATGCCAAGTTTTAGTACCTGTTTAAAGTTTTATAGCAATCGCAGGATCTTATTAGGCAACAAATATATAGTAAAACAAGTTTACAAATAATCTTAAGAAAAACTATTTTGATTATCATTTCGTCAAGAAAAAGTGTAAAAATTGTAATACCTTCATTGCCTTTTTGCACATTACATCGCAGAAGCGACTTCAAATGCAGTTTAAATTAACGTTTAATAAAAATAATGTAAATTATAATTGAAATTAATGTATTAATTTCCTGCCACCACTATTTTGGTCTATCTCATATTAGACTAGAGTTAAACTTGAATATCTGTAATCGATAAATAATGCCATGAACACCACGAAAAAACCGAGTGGAACTGACTTGGGTAACACGGTTTAACGTGAAACGTCTATAAATAAGCGGTTTAGCTCAAACTGCATAATTTTTTTACATGACACTGGCGCCATCTAGCGGCACGAGTCATCTGATCTGAGTAATGGGTACTTCGCTCTACTCAACAATGTTTAAATTAATCGTACACGAACGTAGTTACTGAATAACCAGCCCTTGCCGAGGCGACACGTTTTTGTTGCATGCGGTTTTCGCAAATGACCGAACTGTAAGATGTTTCACGTCAAAATATATAAAATATGTAAATATCAGGGCACACTAAATCAACAAAAAGTTTAACATATGTCTCGAACTAAAACCGAATCTGGCATGATGAAAGTGTGCCAAAAGGTAAAACGGCAAGTTGGCGGCAAGCCCCGGCGCGACAAAGCGTCGCGCGGCTTAAATAACAAACCGTACATTTTACATGACTAAGGGGCGCAAAGTTGACATCCTGTGCACACAGTGAGTTTATCTCCGGCCCTCTTGGGGCGCGCCGGACCCTGATTTATACATGGAAAAGTCCAAATTTATCGGTGGACTAAGGCCGCTGTGGGTCCCCTGTACTTTGTTTTCCCTGGACTTGTCCTTGACATACCTATAGAGTTGATCCAACGCAGTCACTGGTGGTTTGCAACGTTAAGTTTTTTTAAAAAACACCGTTTGATAATGAGGCCCTCAATTAATATACTTTATTTAGATTTATGTAATTTCTGTGTACAATAAATAATATTCTATCTATCTATTGCTCTGCTTTAATTTTATTTTACAGCCTATTGTGGCAACAGAAATACCTACTACTTACAAGAATTAAAAAAAATAAGTCTCGTTACCACAAGACGCTGTCTTGAGTCTGAGCCTTAGGGCGTTAATACACGGGCGGCACGTTGCAAACAACAGTGCCAATTCGACGCTGACATGTCGGCGACTGACGCCGACGCGTCGAAGGCTGCCGTCGACGAGTGTCGACGGCTGCACAGCAGTACTAGGGTACATGCCCTCTCTCAGGGAGAGAGTATGGGCTTAATCACCACGCGTGCCCACCGCGGATTGACGATTTCAAGCGCTGAGGTATGTAAATAGCTCAGACACTCAGGTTTCCTCACAATGTTTTCCTTCACCGTTAGCGAGTAGTATTGCTACGAGTACCTTAACTTCACAGACGAACGTAACTTAGAAAACAAAGTCAGGTACATGCCGGGATTCGAACCCACGACCTCCCGAATAAGAAGCTTGCCATCCTACCGCTCCGGTACCACCGCTCTATTTGTGCGAACAATTATGGGACCGTAAATTATAAGCCATTAGTAGAACATATTTTTTCATAGCTCTCACAATCGTGCAGCTATATAACAATGAATTATCATCATCATTCAGTTACAATAAGTCCACTGCTGGGTATAGGCCTCCTCCATGGATTTCCAAAAAGACCGGTTGGAAGCGGCTTGCATCCAGCGTCTTCCTGCCACTTGGATGAGGTCTTCTGTCTATCTTGTGGCAATGAACGCATCTTGGCAGCTCCACACCAAACGAATTAAAAGACTGAAAAAACAGCCTCAGCCATCGCTGTCACTGTGGATACAGATTAAACAGTTGGAGGACAAGGCGCGGCTTGCGCCAATGCTATCTAACAGCGCTATCCACCTCTTTATCAATGAGTAGGCTCTACCAATGAATAAGTTCAGACAAGTCTTGCACCATGATATTTGCAGAGCTATTCATAGATACATTGTATGAATGACCACCCTGTCAAATTTGCTTTCTTTTTCTACTCAACTACTGGATAACTAAGTAAATAAACAAAGACGTATCCAGAGATAGAAGTTAATTCACAGAGTCGTCAATAGTCATGGTACAAGACGGTTTTTACGTATTTATTGGATAGAGCTTACTCCTTAACTGCCAGGATGGTATAGGTGCTGGTTAATGAATAAATGAATGGTTTATTGCTACAAAAACATGTTTACACACAATAATAGAAAAATAAAGGAGTGTGCATGTGACAATGATACTATTTCAGCGTTTGCTGTTTCTATTTGAAACAGCGCTAAGCCTACTCCATCTAAAATAGAATGCCCCGGGCACTGCAGCGTCCGAGTGGTCCTTTTGCCCATCTAGTGTGAGTGAAGTTGCCACTGGACGCTGCATAAATCATCTCAATACGTAGATGCAAAGGCCTAAGTTACTCCTGGATAATACACATAGCAGAGCCTACCTTAGCTCTGGTGGAAACGTTTGCATTGTTTCGCAGATTTGCTTTGATATTCCATTCAATTCAATTTAGTTTCTTGCTTCATGTGGTTCAACTTTTCCCGTCCGTCCGTCTGTCACCAGGCTGTATCTCATGAACCCTGATAGTTAGACAGTTGAAATTTTCACACATGATGTATATCTCTTGCCGCTATAACAAGAAATACTAAAAACAGCACAAAATAAATGTTTAAGGGAGGCTTCCATAAAATTAACGTGATTTTTTTTGGCTGTTTTTTGGTAGAATAAGTAATAGATACTCTCTCCCTGAGAGAAGGCCTGTGCCCTACAGTGGGACGTATATAGGCCGCTTATGTAAGTAATAGATCCATAACATGAGCGGCAGCATAAAAAATTTCGCAAACTTTCGTAGGCACTACACGTTATTAGCTTTTTTTTATTCATACTGTTTATTTAGATTCAAATAATAAGTATATAAGCAGCCTATATACGTCCCACTGTAGGGCACAGGACTTCTCTAATCTTAATCACCATGCGTGCCCACCTCGGATTGACGATTTCAAACGCTTAGGTATGTGAATAGCTCAGACACTCAGATTTCCTCACGATGTTTTCCTTCACCGTTAGCGAGTGGAATTGCTACTATAATTTCACAAATGTCCATAACTTAGAAAAACAAAGTCATAGGTACATGCCCGCACTGGGAATCGAACCTGAGTCTCCTACTTCCGAGTCAATTGTTCTACCGACTGAACTGACACCGCTCTTAGCTCCGCTCTCCGTTATTAGCTTATTTTTTTTTTATTTCACATAATTCAATAAAGTTCACACATTCCTTTGTTATATATGTACTTAATATTTCATATTGTACGTATATGTATGTGTATATATGTCTTTATATATGTATTTACGTGTATATGTATATCACTGTTAATGTAAATGTAAATTTATTGTTGTTTATTATGTTACCTATATGGTTTTATTTATTAGTTAGCAGCAGGCGACGCTCCGCTCTAGAACACTTGGGGCTATCGGCACTGACTGAAAATCAGCGCTGAGGGTTCACACCCTCAGCACTATGCTGAGTCAATTGCCATTTGCAGCAGCAGAGACACACCGCGACAATTTCTGAAAAGTGTTCCTATTATTTTTTACTGTCCATATTTTGCTTTGTTTTAAGTTTAAATTAATGTGTGTCGTTTGTTGCTGCAACAAATGTTTCTCTTTCTTTCTTTACATAATATAGGCACAGGTTAAATGGATTCGGACCTCCTTTAGCCATAACTGGTTTGTCTCGAGGTCCGTGTCTTCATATCTTAAATTACTCTTATTACATTACACAATACTAACATATCAATACTAAGGCCAACATGCACCGCCTCCCAAACGTCACAGTCGCCATTTAAATCGGAATTTGTATGAAGAATTTTAGTCAAATGCTATTCAAGCCACGCCTGAGAAAGTGACTTGCGCCAGTCTAAGACACTTTGTAGCCGTAAGCAAGTTAATCGGCCAACAAAGGCAAAGGAGCAGTTGAAGGGTACTTTATAATTTGCCCACATTCCATTCGTCATGATAAAACAAACCGCTCTATGTGTGCTCGGCCAGTGGCACTCCAGTCCCATGATATACAGGATGGTCCAATTCATGTTTCAATAATTCCGGATTCACTTACTCGATTTTTTGTCGAAAGAGTCCAACCAGGTTTAAAGTAACTGAACCCGGAATTAAGAAGTTTTTTTTTACGTAGCCTATACATGTCCCACTGCATGGCACAGGTCTTCTCTCAGAGAGAGAGTATGGGCTTAATCACCACGCGTGCCCACCACGGATTGGCAATTTCAAGCGCTGAGGTATATTAAACTTAGCGATTAAGATTATAATTATCAAAAATATTTGCTAAAAAAAAACAAAATCTAGTGTGAACCGCTACCAGCTTAACTACTTGGCACATTTCTGATAGACAAGCAGCTTTGCGCTTTATGCCTTGTTCTCTTCACGATTGTTTTGTCTTTATTTATTTTTTGTTGACGTACGTGTATTTTGTTTGTGTACCTGCGTGTTTACTTAATGTTTTAAATAAATGTCTTCTTTCTTTCTTTTTTTCTTTATTAAAACCGCTTTAATGCTTAATAAAAACAATAGCTTTTGTTACAATAAGTCGTAACAAAAACTGTGCACTGAAATGAATAAATAAGATTACCCTTATGGTTAATGGTAGTATTCGATATGGCTGTGTTCTCGAGAGTCGAGAAATTCTTTTGTTGAGTGGGAACACAATGTCCCTAGGTATTCTGTACAAAGCCCACCCTTTCTATTCAGCCTTTTGTTCAATTGAAACTTTGTCCATCAGCCTTTGAAAGAAATGGCATAGTTTATCGTGTTAAAGTGAGCACGCCTGCTATGAAATCGAATTCTTTATTTTCTCTCATTAAACTATATCTCGTATTATTGTTCTTCATAGATTAATTTATTCTGTTTGTTGTTATAGCGGCAACAGAAATACATCATCTGTGAAAATTTCAACTGTCTAACTATCACAGTTCATGAGATACAGCCTGGTAACAGACGGACGGGCGGATGGACGGACAGCGGAGTCTTAGTAATAGGGTCCCTTACCCTTTGGGTACCTACGGAACCCTAAAAAATAACATACACTTATGCTTATTGGAAGTGATTTAATTTTATCGATACTAAAGAAACGTTTTTCAGGCTTTGCGTCATTTCAATAACCCGTTGTACCAAATGTTTACAAATGTAATGCTTTACTATGTCAATATTGATTATATTATGTGCCTACCCAAAACTGGACAAAAACAAAACCACGATTTGCAATATATTTTGTACAAATGTTAATTCCCGAATTGGGCCTTCTATTTTAATTAATCAAGTCCCACTCCTGGGTCTGCTACCCCTCCTTAAAGGTGTGTATGAAACAATTGTTCTTCAATTCCCTATTCTGTGCAATGGTGACTAGGAAAAAAGATGATAAACATGAAATTCACATAAACATATTTTACATCTTTCCTTTTCCTTGCTGCGTTTTTATCTACGTCATTTTATCTTGGTAGAGTCCAGAATTAAACCAACATTTTCTCCATATAATTTAACGCGAGACTAATAAATTAATGAATAACCATTTATAGCCAAAAACGAACATGTAAATTTACACTTATAAATTTATTAAGCTTAGCTTGGCTTGTGCCAACACTACCCGACAGGAATATCTATCTTTTTATCCGTGGATAAGTTTTTTTTAGTGAATAAGTCCAAAAACGTTTTGCACGATGAGATTTATAGAGCTATCCATAGACAAATTGTATTACCGACAACCCTGTCAATCAGATTTTTATCTATTTATCCCTAGATACTTACTTACTCTACTTACTTATCCAGTGATTTGGCGCAAGTCACACTTCATCATCATCATCATCATCAGTCATTTGACGCCCACTGCAGGATGTAGGCCTCCCTCATGGTTTTCCAAGCTTCCCGGTCTTGTGCCGCCTGAATCCCCGCCTTCAACAAACTTCGAGCCACAGTAGTAACTCGAGCTCTTCTGCGGATCTCCTCATTCTTGATTCGATCACGCAGTAAAACTCCTAACCTAGCTCTCTCCATTGCGCGCTAGGCGACCTTGAGCCTTCTTATGAGGTCCATTGTCAGCGACCAGGTCTTACATCCATAAGTCATCACTAGCACAAGTCACACTCAGAGATTATAAATACTAGTCGATGACTTATAGTTCGAACTATCCGGCTACTTACTTTATAAAAGGGGTAAATCCATGGGGTACTTTAGAGACACTCCCCTGTCCCTCGATAATAGCCGTAGGTGGGGCATCGGGTGGTCAGAATGACACTATGTTTTGCTTAATTTCCTAGTTTTCCAGTTTAGTTCCTACTCTATTATGCGGTCGAAAAGGTTTTGGGATATTAAATTATGCCTGTTTTAGTCTAATTACTTTAGGCTTAACGTTAATTTGTGTTGAGGTTTAGGGTAGACTCGTTATTACTTCTATTTCAAAGGTTACAACTTTCAAACTAAAACCTGTGTAAGTAGTTCTTACATATTGGTGAACCTCGCACTCATGGATAATAACTGCAGATTATAGGTAATCTGTTATTATCCATATTATCACTAGAATGTTTTTCTTTATAGAAATGCATTTACGTATAGGTATGTAGTGTTATAGGTAGATAATATAAGATAAGAATATTCTTTATTGCACACAAGAAGCGAGACATAAAATATGAAAGTTACAATGAAAAAGTACAATGGGCGGCCTTATTGCTAACAGTAGTACATTTGTGAAGTTATAGTAGCAATACCAATCGCTAACGATGAAGGTGAGTAACACCGTGAGGACACCTGAGTGTCTGAGATGTCCACATAACTACAGCGATTCACAATTGGCAATCCGTGGGGGGCACGCATTGTGATTAAGCCCATACTCTCTCTCTGAGAGAAGCCCTGCAGTGGGACGTATATAGGCTGTGTTATATATGTGGTATTAATAATAGGTATGTATTAATAAATATTATGTATTAATAAATATTATGTATTTTTAATTTAAATTCGATGATTTCCCAACTAAGAGTTAAAATTTCTATGTACATGGAGTAAACAAAGTTTTTTGTTAATAATCATTATTATTTTTATTATTAACTCTAGCTATAAAATAAACAGATTTCAACACCTTTCTGACACACCTATTATTTTTATTTTACTCGTTCAAGCTAGCTTTTCCGATTCACTCTACCAAAATACCTTCTCAGTTCGCTGTAAGTGTGATTCAGTGTAACAATTTCCTCACGACGTACATAACGAAGCCAAATGCCGCATTTCCTCTATTATATTTGGCTACAAAGGCGTCCGTCCATGCTCTACACTTTAAGTAACAATGCTTAAATTCAATTTTATATTATTTATAAAAAAGGTAGAAATATACATATAAGAGTAATCGTCATAAACTAGAGATGTAGTCAAACGTGATAATTACCCAACTGCGGCGGAGCCCAAAAGGAGGGTAATGTGTTTAGCTCGTACGTATGTATGTAAGTATGTCCGATTCTATGTTCCCTCATAACTCCTTAAGCAAACGTTAGATTTTGACAAATAAGTCTCAATCGATTCGTCATCCCTGCGCGAGTGTCATAGGCTATATTAAATTAGCATTAATGGAACAGAGAAGTAACAGAAAACAAAAATCGCTATTAAGTAACGTTATAGTAAAACCATAAGTCACTAGATGGCGCTGTTATATTTGATTTATTATACTCGGATCTTAATTTTATTTAACTGCGCCAATCACATGTAATGTATGCAAAACATCAGTACGCCGGCGTCATGAGCTTATATATAAATGTATTTTATTTGTCGTACAATTTGTCCAAGGAAGAAAAAAAAATACGTTATTGGCTTGAATCTGATAATCGAGTGCGGATCTTGACCTCCTCGATGGCGCCATCACATCACCATAATACCTCAAATCTATCCTGCTCTGCATTTTGTCTCTGTTAACCGGATATCCTTCCCTTGCATAACACGAGATCGTTTTATGTTATATTGTCTTGTATTTTTTGTATTGTATTGTGTTGTATTGTATTTTTGTATTGTTTTGTATTGTGTTGTGTTGTGTTGTGTTGTTTTGTGTTGTGTTATGTCATGTTGTGTTGTATCGTATTGTGTTGTATTGTATTAGTACACTTTGTATGTTTCGATGCGATTTTCCATGAGTCACTAGACCAGGCCATCGCTGAAAATCAGTACTGTGGGCAAAATACCCCGCTGAGCATAAGGCCGTTTTACCGCCGTATGGACATAGCTGATGTTCCCTACTTGTTGTGTTTTGTTGTGTTTGTTATATATACCTATATTTTTTATTTTTGCTTATATTCGTGTTATATACGTCTATGTGGTGATAAATAAATGCATTTCTTCTTCTTCTCCTTCTTCTTCATGTTGTTTGTTAATCCTAGGATTACCAAGGCCGGATCCAATCCTAATTTAGTATTTCTAAGAGTAGACCAATCCTTCTAAGCTTTTTCTAAGCGACTGTTTGCTCCTTCGAGATCTGTATTCTGCGTATGATTTCTTTGACGCAGTTCCCATTTTTGTTGATACACGATTCATCCTTAAACTCCAGCTTTCGGTAATCTGTGGTGTTTTATCACGTTCACTACATGTCGTCCACAAGTATCCAATCAAAAACTGTCTTAAATGTAAGCGAAACTGTCGAGAGTAGAATTCGGTAGAAAGATAAGATAAGATGAGAATATTCTTTATTGCACACAAGAAGCGAGAAACACAAGTGGATGAAGGTCCTATAACTTAACGCACACTCACAACAGCATTAATGCAATAAATTATTTCCTTTGTAAACAGTCTATACGCTGTGTTGGCCTAAAACGGCAGAGGCTTTGTGTAAATATTTGTACAGTCAAACTGGACTATAAATGACTTTGTCCTACCTAGGCACTTAGCCGATGCCAGCTGCTGCTCAAAGAAGAGTCTATTATTTTTGTGTCTATCTGGGGTACATTTATTCCCTTTTGCCGCTAGCCTTTTGTTTGCTGTATTCATAGAACCGAGGCAAAACACTTCATCTGTAGAAAAGTTCAGGTAAATAATAAAGCCTTTACTATTTTACAATCTTTGATTCGTTTGTCGTTCCTTAATTGGACCATGTTACGCAGAAACATTCAAACCTACCGTAAGAATCTTTCGAGAAAAACCCTTTTTTTGTATAACTTTGTTCTTTTTTTCATTCTTTTGTTGAGACGTCTTTAATGGTATAGGTAGTGAATAAAAAGTTAAAACGTCTGAACAAGAACATGGAACAAAAAATGTAATACACAAAAAAGCGTTTTTCTCGAATGTTTGTTATATTAGGTTGAAATGTTTCTGCCTAGCACGGTCCAATTTATTTAACTTTGCTGACCTCAAGTAACATGACATCTTTAATAGCCGTAATGGGTGCTTATGACAACCTTTGAACTGACAATTTGTGAGCTAATTGCGTTTTAAGTCCAGACGGATTATATTCCAAAACCGTTTAATTTATAATGACCTGTCATTATCAACCGATACTCCCATGTAGCACCCACTCCTACCCACGTTGGCGGCTCTGACCTCGAAGTTGTCGACCACTATGTATACCTGGGATAAACAGTCCAGTTAGGTAAGTCTTACTTCGAAAAAGAGGTCACTCGTCGAATCCGACACGGATGGGCAGCGTTCGGGAAATTAAAACACATTTTCGCGTCCCAAATACCTCAGTGTCTCAAGACAAAGGTGTATAACCAATATATGTTGCCTATGGGCCGCATAAGAAGGCTCAAGGTCACCCAACGAGCAATGAAGAGAGCTATGTTAGGAGTTTTACTGCGTGATCGAATCAGGAATGAGAAGATCCGCAATAGAACCCGAGTTACTGATATACCTCGAAGAATTCCTCAGTTGAAGTGACAGTGGGCGAGGCACATAACTCGAATAACTGATGGCCGTTGCGGCGAAAAAGCGACCGCGGACCGGACGACGCAGTGTGGGAAGGCGCCCCACCAGATGGTCTACCTGGTAACGATGGCGGCGAGTCGCTAGATGCGGGCGGCACAAGACCGGGAAGCTTGGAAAACCATGAGGGAGGCCTATGTCCTACAGTGGGCATCAAATGGCTGACGATGATAATAATGATGACCTATTTTTACTAGGAACTAAAATAAAAACCGAACGAGTGAGAGTTAGACTTGCGTATCAAAGGATCTTAACGTAGTATAATTTATCTTTTTTATGTACCTAGCCCGTATACGTCCCACTGCAGGGCACAGGCCTTGGGTCAAACGGAGAATTTGGGCTTTGTTACTATGCGTGCTCACCGCGGCACCCATACCAGGTACCAGGTACCATCCTATCAACATAGTTGGCACAAAATAGTACGAATTAAAAATACCATTTTCCTTAAACTTGTTTCTTCGTTTGCAAAATAAAAAATCTCGGATATAAAAATAAAAAAGTAAATAAAACTTAAAATCTGGGAAATTATATAGTCTTCATATTCAGTTAAACAAATTACTGAAGTTTCAATTCCGGTTTTTACATTTGTGCCGAGCTCGATGTATTAAAATAGCCCAAGTTTCAACGAAGTCGCTCGCTCATTGCGCGACGAAATTAATTTCGTACCAAATAAAATTCACACTCAATTAGTCTGACAGGTCGGCGCGTAAAGGCGCTAACTTCATAATTGTTACCGCCGACGAATCCACGCCACGAAAGTGCCTGTGCCGGTAGCAACCGGGTTGCTAGGTACTATTTGGGTCATAAATAAACTAGATAGGTAGACACGTTTATTCACAACCACGAAGGCATTGTCAGATATAGACACGGGTTTTGAGACTTCGGACACAGGGGTACATAGCTTAAACATAGATTGCAGTAACGTTGTTTTTATGCCATAGGAAATATCGGAAAAAAAATCATAATTATACTCTTTTTCGGGGTTGGGGTAATCAACTACGAATGTAAGGCTAAAACATTTTTTGTGTAAGTTCTCCACTCTACCGCATTATCTATACTATGTTGTAATAATGTTTAGAGCGCCAATACATGGATCTTCAATTTTATCAAGCCGAACTCGTTCCTATCGGATCTAATCGCAATTATTTATTAGGTAAAATTTAATTACCTTAAATTCCCAAAGTCAAAAAATACTATTCCGAACTAGTTTGTACACAATTTTTATAGAAAATCTTTAGTATATTTTCATTGCTATGAACGTGTTCTGAGTGACAACGAAGAAGAGGTAACGCGATATTATAGCGAGACGAAGAAAGAGGTCGCTGAAAAGCCAGGAGGTAGATATGTCGTACCAAATAGACTTGCACACTTTGTGTCCGGAGGGGGAAAAGAATTATTATGTATACTTTCCACTCCTGGAACCTTACTCCTTTAGTCCATGTTCTTAGGTTCTTGGCGTCCTTAGTTCCCTATATGCATCAAATTCTATTTCGCAGGTACCGACGTTCTGAACGTGTTAAAAGGCATGGTTCTGTTTATAGTTCGGTCGTTCGTCATTTACGTGATTTTAAGGAAACTCACGCATTATTTTTCGCTAGTAATGTATCGGATACATGCTATAAATACTTAAATTGTACTTATTTTGTTAGACATAAAGTCCATTTTATTGCATCTAGTCGAGTTATTATTGCACTTGTTTTCATTGCATGGAAGAATGCTTCCTGCTAACCATGAATACAACCAAAATTATCCTTATACGCACGATTTAAGATATACTTTCACTTACTCACCTTCCATCGAGACTAGATCGGAACTATAATTAATGATACAAATAAAATTAGACCCTAGACGTAAGACGTAAGCGCCGTTTTTGTATTTTTCTGTCTGTTTCGCTGACCTTGAGCAACAGTGCAAAAGAAATATATTTTTAGAGCAGTAAGATCAAGAAAATAAGATCGTACGTTGAATACTTCTAGCATTGAGCATAAGTGAAACGAAAATAATTGTTTACAGTAGTAAGAGCGAGAGAGAGAGGTTGGGACTGTTTGGAACGATGAACGATTTGAACGAGCATGGAACGAGTGAGAAGCGTAGTCCCAGGAGTGAAGCGTATCATTTGAACGACTCGCTCACGAACCACCCAAGTCTAGTACAAAATATGCAAACATTTTTGGGCCTACAAAATCTTACGCTTTAGTTTTTGTTGTGACGAAACCTGACACTTTACTTTTTTTGTGGCCATTGGCATAGTTTTAGGTAAATCTAGATTACAATATTAGTACAAGGCGCAGCCACCCGAAATTTCAATTTGCGCTCGCGGGCTGCCATCTTCGCCGAAGAAATGAAATATACGAGCACCTAGCTCTGACCCGTGTCATAATATTGAATGGATGGGAGTATAACTGAAGGAATAGAGGATCGGGAATTGCGAAGTTGCGCTCGAGATTTGATTGCGGATGCCGATGTTTATCTGGAGGTTGGATCGTAAATCGGGTGTAAGAGTGGTTTTAACCCAATTTTAAACTAAAATGTGTTTTTTAGGATTCTTTCCATCTGTTTCCAATGTTAACGAAATACCTAACTATATTATCTGATATTTGGAAAATTTCCCTGAATTAGGTATATTTCTTCGTATTACTAAAAGTATGTATTTGTCCAGTCAAATTTTTGTGTATGATTAAAGTTTTACTAGAGTAAAAAGTAAAAAAACGGCGAGTGCTTGAGGGTTATAGGGTGAGTTCGTTTACAGTAATTTGCAAGCCCATGTATGTATTTGATCGTGCTGTGATCTGATCACCAATCTAAAACATTTCACGATACAAAAATGTTTTTCTACTACAAATTCATAGATGTAGCATATAAATTAAAAAATAATATTATTAGTACGAGTTCATATTAGATTCCTACAAACTTACGCACTGAGTTACCAGCACCGCTCTGGTGAAAAACACACAGATTTTAGTTAAATATCACTTCTGTACGGCCAATATTTTTTACTCTTTCCGCGTGACCCATGTCAAATCAGCATTCGCAGGTAGGCCTCGAATAATCTACGACTGACTCATAGCTATGAATTCTTTTTATCACGCCTGTAAATCTTTATTAGGTAAGGTCACAAAAATCTAAATTAGATATTTCGGAGCTCGGCAGAAACGCGTTTCAGCTGCGATATTAAGTCTGTGAATGTGTTTTCATAAAATTTTACTTCTGAAATTTTGAGATGAGCTCACCTTAGTTATTCTGAAAAGCAAATTCAACTTTACATACTAATCGAGTTTTGGGATTTGCTTAATTTATTATCAAATTGTTTTTTGTGTATAATATAAAAACTGCATCTGTGTAGTTAAAGTGCGCCATTGCACCTCACATTAAATTTGTACATGAAAATATCATATTTGTCGTTTCTGGATTACCACAACACAGACTCTAGTCTAGCGTGGAATCCACTGTAATTTCTACTAATGTTTCAATATCTTTATGTGACCCTAGTTATTAGCTGCTCCGTGTGGCGCCGGATTAAGAATAGCGTCACTTCCGTGGATGTCAATCTCTTGGATGGAAATCGATTATCAGTAGACGGGCAACAGAGTCTTCCTGAAATTCCAACAACATACTGCGATCGCCAACCCGCCTGCTAAGCGTAGTGGTTATAGCAAATCCCCTCATGGTTATGAAAACCAAAATGGCCGATGATGATGATGACCGAAGTTATAAAATTACACCTTCTGAACACAATATTTTTATCTCTCGTGTGATTTTGTGTGTTCAAAATACTTGTAATAATTTGACAACTATTTAGATTTTTCATTCATTAATTCAGTTTTTCTATTATTTTGTCAAATGCTTTTCTTTGAGTATTGTCCATTACTATTGGTAGTTTAATGGAATGCCCAGATAACACACACCGATTTTGATTCCGTTGAAATCTTATGTCAAAGTCCAAAAATGCCTGAATTCTTTCCTTGTCTATCAAAACTCTGTTAACTTCGTGGAGACAAGGAACTTCTTCCAAGGCAAGTTCTTACATATCATGTATTTTTTGGGACGAAGTGTTGGACGGTACGCACAGACCTTAGTGTCCCTAAGGGGCAGGAGAGTAAAATTTTACGTTCTTTTAATTTTTTGGTAGTATGAAACAGACAGAACGCTAATTTTGCGATATCTACCCATTGGTATTCTAGTAGATTCAAAAGACTGTAAGCAGAAACTATGAACCAAATTGCCGAAGCACCAGCACGGAAAACCGTAACAAAGCAGCCAAAACGCCACAAAAGACAATGCATATAGCCGTATGCGGCCGCATAACTTGGGGAAGGCATCTGCATATTTGTACCGGGACATAGATAGAATATATCGGACAAATTGCGGGCGTCCCACCCCATGAATATTACATGAAACGGCCGGCCTGTGGCGACGTGATCGCTTCATCATTGTGCTGCTGAGATCAGCGCGAGCGAAAGGTAAGACCTTTTTACCCGACTGCAAAGTCCCAGGCAGATATGCTTTGACCAAATAGGGGATGTTTTATCAAAGGGCAAGATAAAAAGTACCCGAAACAAGCCTGCATGCATGCAACGACTAATGAATGTTTATGAAGCGAAAGAGATCTGCCAGGATCGTGGCAAGTGGCAGATCCTGGTTTCAGCCTACCCCTTCGGGATACAGGCGTGAGTTTATGTATGTATGCATAATCAAATTGGGGTTTTTTTTTTGTTTGGGTCAACGCACTCTGCGTTGACCAAAATTCTGCTCAAAAGCAAAGCGACATGCACATCGCGAACATTGACGAAACATTGTGTGCCCAAGCAGATTCTACTCAGTGACGTTCGCAGAAACGCACACGTTGGCATTAGTAGTGCGACGCTGAAGCTTACTAATTTGGCTACCAATTTCATGCCACACTTTAGAACATCGGACTGCGGTTCTACCTTATAAGAATTCTATGCGACTGAAATAAAAGTTTAGCCGCAAACATGCACACGAGAAGGGTAAACTCATCCCAGACTACACAAGCACATGAGCCAACTAAACCAGGCTGTACATAAATAGCCTTGGTTGTGTTATGGCAGTGCGCAACAAGATATTTATCTCCTCGGCGAATTACGACTTGGCTGAACCTCCTTGCTCTTGGTTTGCGCTGTGGATTGTTCCGGATTATAATCGGAGTCGTTTAAACTAGAGTAACAAACATCCAAACATCCAAATATCCAATATAAAGACTTTTAAGTTTTTAGTACTTTTACCACAGATATCTCAGACTCTTACCCTTTTACCTCTAAACCTCATCTAAACGAAAGAACGGTATCTTAATAGGATCACACTGTTGTAAGTCCGTCCGGTCCGTCTGTATGTCAGTACTCCTTTTCTCAGGAATGGATATAAGAGACAGATATGAAGATATTAGAGAATGTACTCGTAGAATCAAATTCTTAAATTCTAGGGGCAACATAAAATTAAGGAAGGTAACATTCTAAAGTAATCAAAATATGACCAAATTTTTGGATTAAACTCACTAACAAAACCTATACGTCATTTCTCGTTTGACTACAATCATTTAACAAGAAGTAAGGTCTCACAGTGCAAATAAAGCCTGACACACTCTAGCGTGGTGCCAGCCGAAGCCTGTCCAAAACATAAAACATCTGGCCCGCATTTTATAAAACTACAAGTCATAGTTTACTATGATAGTTTAATGCTCAATGCATAGCCGATTAACCGATAGATTAACAATAAGGAAGAATATGGAACATTACTAATCGGCTACGCAATGACAATAATAATAACTTCCACACAACACAATCACTTGTCCTGGTAAACTAGGATGCCCTGTGCTATGATAACCAGACAAGGACATCATAAAAATGGAAATACACCCAGACTGACGCCATTTTTACACATGAAGCTCAATGTACATCATCTGGCTGCGATTTGTAAACGCCTCTGCTGTTGCCACAGCTGCCACTGCTACCGCGTTTGTATGTGGCTGCTTTAAGGAGAAACAATCTAAAATAAATTGCAAATTTGTCTGTGCAGTAGAGTTGTAGAGGAGACCATTTTTTTCACTGTGTAGATAAGTTTGTAGATAATCGTTAATTTTTAATGCTCGTGGTGCGAGTCCTACCCCCTAAGCGTAACTTTGTCTGTATATGTATCTTTAAGATCTTAAAAATTTTAAACTGATTAAAACAACTTAAAAATTTAAACTTTAAATCCTCAACGCATCTCTAAATGTTGTCACTAACAATGCGAAATATTTAGTATGAAAGATCGAACTAAATGTTTATTAAAACTTGATTTAGCGTAAGCTATGGTAAGAGCTTGTGCACTTTACGTTTAATTTCCATACAGATTGGATGGAATTTTGGTCCTGTAAATTTTCACGTGGTGAAAAAACCTGTATAATAGAGTCTAGGTGAACAAAAATTCCCTATAAAAATATTTGTGTGATTTTCTATGCACGTTAAAGTTTTCCTTATCTATCTATAACATCAAAGGTAATAAAAAGTTTTTACTTGATTGTACGTTCAAGAAGGTCGTTTGATTTTGATACCTACGCTTATTTTTCTTGCATTGATGTGGAGAGCCCTGTACTGTTGGCGTTCCTAAATAAATAAACGTTAGATTAAAACACTTTATTATACACAGCAGAGTACAAAGTACATTAAAAGGCTTGTTTCTAAAGTTAAAACAATTATTTTATATAAACTCAAAAATATTGATCGTAAGTTATTAAAATTAAAATTCTATCTACAAAATTGTTATTTTAAATAAACTCAAAAATAATGATTATTAGTTATTGAAATTAAAATTAAATCTACAGTCTCACTTCTAGCAAGAGGGTTTCATGTACTTAAGCACTGGTTCCCATGCTGTAGCTATGTTCTAACCACAATCTCTATTGAAAGTTGGATGCCGGCTCTATTTAGAGCTCGATTTGGATCTCTATTGCAACATTGGTATCCCTAAATAAAGAAATAAATAGATTTAAATATGAGCGTTTTAAAAGTAAACAAATATAATGTCTTTTCGTCTTAAACACTGTTTCTGTTTAAATTTGTGATATGCATCTCACTTATAGGCATCCACAACATTTACATTTAGGTATATGTAATAAAATTCAAATTTGTATTCAGGTATCTTAGTACCTAAATAGTGTAAAGAATATAAAATAAATATACTCTTTTTAAACTTAACCACAAACTAGGTAAGTGTAATTTAGACTCACAGTCCATCAAAGCAAATAATGCAGGTCTATGTTTCGAGGGGTGATTTTATTTCCAAACGCCCTGAGCGAATCATTGAAAATATCAAATGTTAAAGAAAAACCTTGCAAATTCCCAAAAGTCTATATTCTGGTATTTTTATGCTTGTCCCTTCATTCTCCACAAACACAGCAAGATTTTTTCCTTTGAAATTTTATATGCAAAGCATTTCTTTCGGAATTTGACTGGTAAACCTTTCTCGGTAAGGGATGAGCTATCGATAACTCTGGTTCAGCCATGTTTATTAAGGTCGTGTTTTTACGTCGGCCACCATGTATTTGCATAATAGTGTTTGTAAGGAAGTGAGTCACCCAACAACGTTGGGGTCGTATAAATATTATATGGCGGCTTAGTGGATAGTTTATTTATGTTGAGGGTAACCATTAGGTTTCATTGTGAAAGTCCGGCATTTACAGAGTGACTTTGAATTCGTTCACCGTATTTTAATGGGACATTCTAACCGTTATTGAAAAACATATGGAGCTAGTCTTGAAAAAAAAAATACGCGTAAAAAAAACTTTTATTGTAACCCAAAATTGCTTTGCTTAAGCATAAGTAAACAATATCAGGATGAGAAGTAATAAAAATCCAATAAAAAATATCTTTTAAGCGTTTTAAGGTCGGCGCCGGCCAACTCAAATATGTTTTTATTGTGTACGCATTTTGGACATCATACTCTTAAACATTTAACATATTAGAAAACACGGTACTTCCTACCACTTCGAATTTGGATTCACACTTTGGAGCCAAAGGTCGTATATTTACAAATATGTTTTACCATTACTGATAAACAATTAATAATACTGTTTTAAGTGAGTAAAAAGAAGGAACATTCCCTCAAAATAAAAGTCACCTGTAGATTTTTTGGTAATTTTTCGATTTGAGGTCACATTAATCTGTTACCTGCCAGTTGACCGAAGTGCGTACAAAAATTGTATTTTTTACTTTTGTACAATAAACGTATTAATAATAATAACAACCAGACAGCTACTAACAGTGGAATAACAGACTGTTAGAGAACGAGAAACCGAGGATTATATTGTGCAGAAATGGCTACCTGAACTTATTTTCGACACAAACATGTCATTTAAGCGCTTGCATTCTTTAAGACAACAAATAGTTTTCAGACCAGACGACTGTGCTCATCAGCGCGATCTTTCTTTAATAAGCAATTTATGGTTTAAACCCAACACACGATAGCCGATAAAACTTGTTGATTTGGGCCTCCTTTTATTATTAGCCTGCCTCGTTGGCCTAGCGGTCAAAATGGAGGTCCTGAATTCGGTTCCCGCTGGACGCCGGCGGCACAAATGGCTTCAGTCTCTTTGTGTTTGTATCTCAATGTTTGTGATGTCCTTTCCTGGTTACCGTTGCACAGGGTCTCCTAGTTTAGGACCAGAACAAGTGATTGTGTCATGTAGAAGTTATGTTTCTTTTTAAAACAGCTCAAATTGTCAACGTAAACCGTGACATGGCATCGCTTGCACATGATCCTGTTTGCTGGCGCTTTTTGCAGCTGCCGAATAAAAATAAACGAAATTCCCGAGGTTGAACCTCGCATCCATTTGGATGTTTAATTAAACCCCTGTATTTTCCCAGCGTATTGAGCTCACAATGAATGATCCAGCAAAATGAACAATGAAAATCTAACACATTCATCGCAGCGCTTTTAATAAAAAATATTACGGGAAGGCCGAGTTTGCCGAACTGTTTTTCATGTTGTCTCATAAATAACGCGATACTCATCCTTCTGACACTTGAATAATGTACCCACGTTGGGCAGCGTTGGACCATTAGCCTCCTAAAGAAGCGCGCGCTGGTGAAATCTGAATAGCCCGTGAACTGGCCGACCTTTGTGCGGGCTTTTGTTTGTGCGTTGCCTGCCGCCATACATCATAATACCCTTCCGTGACGGTACGTATTTGGCTTTTATACACTTGGTATTTGGTGGATTCCTATTCAGCATGTTGCTTCTATTAAGGCTCTGCAAGTGGGAAGCCGCACTGTAGAATGAAATGGAATGAATGAAACTTGTCACTTTGATAAGCCCACACCAATTTTCCAAGGTCTTTATTATGAACGAATGGCTTTCCTTTGTTCATCATATCGTTGTCAAAAAAGACATTACAGGTATGGCTTCAGATAACCTAATCTGTTAAATCACCTCTCCTAATTACAAGAAGGACCAAAAAAATTCAAGAAACAATTTTCGGTTTTTATAACTAACAATTTTATAACTAAAAATATCGACCAAACTGTTACGGCGCTCTACGGGTCCATTGTTTATATAAAATGATTTTTTTTATGTTCACATTGAAAGGTTTTTATTTAATAGGGAGTTTTCTTTCCTAGTGTCAAAACGAATCACAAGAAACTTGGTAAAATTTTACTACTTTCGTAAGCACTGCACATTTTATATATTGGTAAACATTAATGAAAGTAAGCGAAACCGTTAAAATGCCTATAAGCTTGGTAAAATGCCCACAAAAATCCATTCCTTTTGGATTAGATTAGATTGGATTAATACTCTTTCAGCCCACTACCCAGCCCACCGCCGCCCAGTGCTACGTATGGGCCTTGTCTCCATCACGAAATATTTCGCGGTCTCTAGCCGTCCACATCCACGGGCATCTGCTAACTTGACCACATTGTCCGACCATCTATTTGTCTATTTGTCTACCGACCATTGTTGAGTTCTCGGCGGCCATTACGTTACTACCGGCCGGTTTTGCCGCCTTGCCAGAGCCCATCGCCACATTCTGACTAAAATTAAAAAAACCGACAAAGTGCGAGTTGGACTCGCGAGCTAAGGGTTTCGTACTATTTATTATCTATAAAACATTTCAATATTACAAGTGTCTACCTATTGCCATTATTAATATCGAGCAAAAAACGGCACAAAATCACGTTTGTTTTATGAGAGCCCTCCTTAAATATTAATTTTATTGTGTTTTTAGTATTTTTTATTATAGCAAAATACATCATCTGTAAAAATTGTAACTGTATAACTATCACGGTTCATGAGATACAGCCTGGTGACAGACGGACGGACGGGCGGACCGACAGCGGAGTCTTAGTGATAGAGTCCCTTTGGGGTACGGTACTCTAAAAATTGCCCCCTTTTCTCTAAGTTATACTGTACAGATAAAACTACACATCATTGAAGTGACACTACCGGAAGGAATTACCGCACTCATTTACACCTTGAAAGGAAAATCATTACTAGGAACACGTTAGTAACGAAGCCCCTTTTTTGATTTATGGCAATCCGCTCTTTTGCCAGTTTTTCTTCTAAACAACAAAACCTTTGTTGCCAATTGGAAACGAGCGCTTTTCGTTCTCCTTAATAATCAAACGGAGACGATCAATCTTTGATAAAAATAAACATATTTTTTTCGTTCTTCCTTTGTTTAGTTATTCATATTTTCTCTTTGTTGTCGCAAAACGTGGTTTTTTTATATTCATATATATTGCTATAATACTAAAACTTAACTACATCAATGTGTTACTCAACAAGAGTTGCAATTACGTTATGCATCATATCTAATATTTTCAAATATGCATACTTACATTTCCAAATTATGTATAATACTTACTTGGAAATTTCCACACGATACAATCACTTGACTGGTCCCAAACTAGGACACCCAGTGCTATGGTAACCAGGCAAGGACGTCACAAACGTGAGCATACACCCAGACTAAGGCCATTTGTACAAATGTACGGCGGCCGCCAGTGGGAATCGAACCCACGACCTTTGTTTTGGTAGCTAAGCGCCTTAGCGGCTAGACCAACGAGGCAGTCAATTGGTACCTTGGCAATCGGCATATATATTGGTACCTTAATTTAATTAATGCATAATAGTGTATATTTGAAATCTACCGGTAGTGGGCGTTGAAATCTGAGATTCAGTGTTTATCACTGTTTCGGACGTCATCGTTTTTCCTCGAATGCACATATGCACTAAAAGCATCAATACTTTACTGTAATAGTAGATTATGTACTAAGGGAATAAAACCATGTATTATGTCATGGGCGGCATATTGAACCCTGAGCGGAGCGAAGGACTCCGAGTTAACTCGCGAGCGCAGCGAGGGAGTTAAATTTTAACTCCTGAGCGAAGCGAGGGAGTTATGTAGAGTCCTGAGTGAAGCGAGGGGTTCATACCGCCCGAGACTAAGACATGTTTTATTCCAGAGGTGAATACTCTACTTTTCACACCATCTGGGAGACAATAAAAAGACAGGGCTGCATAAGTTGAAAATATGTATTAAAACCTGAAATTAAATATAAAGCCCACACTCTTTTACGGCTTAGCAACTTAAATTGAATATAACTTTTAAATTCGTATTTGCAATTCGCGCCTTTTTTTCTTTTTTTTGTTGGTGTTTCGCGCGGTCACAGGACACAGTATTTCAGAAAAAAAAGAAAAAAAAGAGGTGAGTTTCGAACAACAATTCGAATTTCGAATTGCAATGCGGGGCTTCTCCATAGTTTTCATGCGAATTTTGACATTCTAAATTCAAATCACTTTATTCCCTAGGGAAATTCTTCATTATTATTGCCCTCGAGAGACAAGGCCATGCTTTACGATGATATTTGACGGTACGTAATAAGGCATTGTCGAGCAGGAGGTGTGAAATAGTAGATTATGCATTAAGGGGATAAATCAGTGTATTATGTCTCTGGCGATATTTTGAACCCCAAGGACGAGGGATCCTAGGGTTAACTCACGAGCGAAGCGAGGGAGTTAAAGCTGGAATCCCGAGGCCGAGGGGTTTAAAAAACGCCCGAGACAAATACACTGCTTTATCCCAAAATGCATACTCTACTTTATATAAACACTGCGAGGCAATAAAACATAATACAATTAAAAAGAAAGTACTTACTTTATTAATTTTACAATAATGAAAGAATACAATTGTATGCATTCCGGTATCACATCACTTTCGTCACTGTCAGTGACATTTTTGTTAAAATACACTATTTTGTTACAAAATAACACAAAGATTTGCAGTTTAGCGCCTTTTCGTTCTATTTGTTTTTTTTTTTGTAGTGGCAAATTCTTCTTCATGCAGGTTTCTATGAAAAGTTTCATTCTAATTTTGAATACATTCTCCTTGATTTAGGGCTCTATGAAAAGTTTTCATTTTAATTTTGAATAAATTCTTTTTGGTGTAGGGCTCTATGAAAAGTTTATATTCTAATTTTGACGTTTAGTCATGGATTGCAAGGAGCTCGTATATTCAATGTTGATTGCATTCCAAATTCAAATGTCATAATTCCCTAGGGGATTATGAAATTCAGTACATTTATAATGACCCGGCTAGACCATAGGACACAAATGACTTGCTTAAAGTTGAGTTTGCATGACACATAATATGCCATTGACGAGCAGGTGTTATATAAAGAATATAATTGTCTTAGTTTTTAATTATGAATAAGTTATTGAATTAGATTAGAACAGGATTTGAAAAAAGATGGTCAGAGTACCTAGTTTTGTTTCGCTGCCCATTTCTCCATTACAACACGACTCTAAGGCAGTGGCTAACATTGTAGCTTTACATTCAACAAGCTGAATGTAAATTGCTTACGTTGAAATAAATTTCGGTTTTCTGTCAAGTAAGATGAGTGTAGAAACCGTTAAAACGTAATCTTTAGGCACTGCAGGGGAAATAAAATGAAATTGGCCACATATTCGTATTATAAGCCAACAATAAACCGAACCTTTAACGATAGGCCCCGGCGAGAAAAAGACCATTAAGCAACAATTTATCTCACTTTCTGCGTCATTAAACAAAGAGACCGCAAAAATACGTGCGTGGCGCGAACGGGACTCTGCTGCGAGTGGAAATCGTAGAATAGCCATCAACACGTTTAGCTAAGTCCTATCAGCCAGTATATTAACTATTGATGGATTTCTGACATTTGCTGTCTCAATTATCAAGGAATAGACAGTTAATTAACAGCGTCTAACATCGCCAACAGCAGCGTGCTAAGCATATTCATGGTCCAACTGGACTGTCCATACATTAATCACTGTTTAAGTGTTTCAGCTTAAGTGTTCAAGCGGTGGTAGCCTAGTGGGTAGAACATCGGACTCGGAAGCGAGAGACCCAGGTTCGATCACCAGTGCGGGCATACACCTATGACTTGGTTTTCTAAGTTATGTACATTTGTGAAGTTATAGTAGCAATACCACTCGCTAAGTATGAAGGAAAACATCGTGAGGAAACCTGAGTGTCTGAGCTATTCATATACCTCAGCGCTTGAAATCGCTAATCCGCGGTGGGCACGCGTGGTGATTAAGCCCACACTCTCCCCCTGAGAGAAGGCCTGTGCTCTTCAGTGGGACGTATATAGGCTGTTTATGTACTAAGTTTCAACATCTATGAAACTACTAACGCCGTGAAATGTAAATAGTTAAAAAAAATGTACAAACCCCTGCTCACAAAGCCATAAGGACCATTGTTACTAACTTTTTGAGCAGATACTTTAAATATATTATTTATCATTAAATCGTTAGGATTTGGCGCATAATTAGTCTGATCAAGCAAGAGCGAGTATTACTAGCCGGAACCCTTAAAAAATTAAGCTCTTTGGCAGTAGCTCTTTACGTAAAACGTAAAGAGCTTATTCACGTTTCTAATCTAATCTCTTTACGTAAAACGCTGTATTGATTTCTTTTATGTAGCCATGTTTGTGTTCCACTGCTGGGCAAACGCCTTTTCTGTTGACTTTGATTTTATGAATGTTATTGGTTTTTATTGTTTTATAAAAAGTTCGTTTAAAAATGCATTTACAGAATCATTAATTATCTGTGGAAGTATCAAAAATACTTTCGTTGCTGCAACGACAACCCAATCAATTTTTTTTATTCAGATGCAAATTATTTCTTGCGCGCAGCTAGTTTTTATCCACAGTATGTTGATTTTCGTATACATCCTGGATTGAAGGCAACAAAATTCGGAAAATAAAGGACTACTGCCTCACTGAATTTCCGAATGTAAAAGTGACACAAGCATGTTTTATACCTATGCACCAATTTTTATACATATAGCAATAAAAATCATGATGTTTTAAACAATTCACAATTTTCACCGAAATATTTTCATATAACATGATGCTTTGGGACACTGTTAACGTCTTTGGGATGATGGTATTGTTGTATTTCGTTATATTAAAGTAAAAAAAGCTATCATCTTCTCGTTTTTAGGCATGAATACTGCCAAGTTATTTTTCTATACAGTATTAGAAGTGTTTCAGTAAACAAAGTTTTTCCATTTTTCAAACAGACCATGGTGGGCAGGTTCTTCATCATCGTCATCATCGGCCTGCGCTTGTCCACTGCTGGACATAGGCTTCTTCTATTGCACGCCACTGAGCACGGTCCTCGGCTACTCTCATCCAGCTCTTGCCAGCCGCCCTGCGGAGATCTTCGCTCCACCGAGTCTGAGGACGTCCTACACTTACTACGTTTACCGATCCGCGGTCTCCACTCAAGAAATCGTTTTCCCCATCGGTTATCAGTTCTTCGGATGATATGGCCGGCCTACTGCCACCTCAGCAAGCTAATTTGGTGGGCTATGTTCTCTGTCGGATCACCTCGTTTCAATTTTGACCTTTCAGAGGCAAGTTCTTAGAGGATCCAAAATAGTTTTAAAATAAAAGCTAATCAAGCAGAGTCATTCATTACTACCTTGACCTTTATTTTCATAAATTATTTATTTCCTATGAATATTCATAAGGTACCTACATGAATATTCATAAGATACATAGGGCCTCGATTGAATATTTATTTATCCAGGACGCCATATGGATTATAATTGACGAAACATTATATTTACATTATGTATTACAAAAATTAGTTCACAAAATTTCACAAAAGGTCACAAAATTTAACTAAATTTAATTCATCAATGTCACAAAAAACTCAAAAAATTCAACGAATATTTATTTTGTAAGACAAAATTATTATTATTAGTGGGTTCGAATTTCGGCATGTAGCAATGACTTTGTTTTCTACGTAACGTACATTTGTGAAGTTATAGAAGCAATTCCACTCGCTAACCGTGAAGGAAAATATCGTGAGAAAACCTGAGTATTTGACCTCAGACACTAATACCTATTCACACACCTCAGCGCTGAGAATTGCCAATGGTGCGCCTGGTGATTAAGCCCGTACTCTCTCTGAGAAAAAGCCTTTGCACTGCAGTGGGACTTATAGGCAACATAAAAAAAATCGTCACTGCACGCACGCCCTACAAGTTCCCTTCCCATGGTAGACTTAAGTCCGTCTGTTCCAAAGAACTGGCTTGAAAATTCCGGGTTAACATTTAAGCACCTATCAAAGGCCTCTTCTATGGATCCACAGCTTCTATTCATACCCAACTATAAATAAACCTCAAAGAATATTGAAAAGGTGTATCGGATGGGGAACTTTACGCATAAATAATCGAGATTTTCCCCGCATAAAAATGTAAATGTACGGCGAAAGGATTTTATCACATCCCGATAACGTGCACTTTTCGTAAACATCAATATTCAAAAAGGTGAAGTGCGGGTCAGAGAGCCTACTAGAAAACTGTTTTTGTCGACTGAGTTAAAATAAAGGAATAATATAAAGCTAACCTTTCGTAATGAAAGATCAAACGAACCCTGTAGACAGTGTTTAAATGAGGTAAATGTTTATTTCCATTCCTGAAACGTATAATATTAATGAAATCAAGACGAATAAGCATATAAGTATATAAGCAAATAGATAATAGTTGATTGTATCATAAGGGAGCGAAATCGTATTTTTATGGCGAGGGCACTTTTTTTTAATTCAGAGCGAAGTGAGGGATTCTAGATAGAATCCGAGGTATTCTTTAGTAGAATCCTGAACGTAGCGAGGGATTCAAAGTACGTCGCCCGAGCCAAAAATATATTTTGCGCCCGAGTGATACACTACTTTTCATCTGCGTGATGAAAATAAAAGGCGCCTCTTGCATTTCTCCATTCAATAAAATTTACATAGGCTTTCATATATTTCTCCCGGGATTTTGCAGGTAATAGATTATCCATCACATTTCTTGCGTCAGTTCTAATACTTTCAGAAGTTAATTCTTTACTTTCACTGTCACTTGAAGAACTAATTTTTCAAAACAAAACCGTTAATTTCTAACAATCCCGTGAAAATTTACGAAAGCGCGGGCTGTAGTTCGCGCCTTTTTAATTTGATTTCTTTTCTTTTATTCAGCTGGCGGCGCAACTATGGGCCGTCGTACCAGCCAGTCATTATTCAAACAATATTTACATTCGATTTCTTTGACGCTAAACTCTAAAATGTTCCAAATTCAAAAAGTGCGCGGCAAGGATAATTGCGGCGCACTTATAAAGAGGATTAAAAGCTCATTACTGCCCGCTTAAAAAAAGTTTCTTGTAGAAATCACCACCTTTGGGTGCAATTAAAGGTGAACCAAGTCGTCGTTTTGGAATAGATGGGATGAAATTACTTTTTTACTTAGTCTTTATGTTTATGTCCCTGCTGGGTATAACCCTCCTCCACTTACATTACATTACACACACTCACACCTGTATCTCTGGGAGATAGACAGAGATCAGGGTTTACTACTTTATCAACATTAATTAGAAGTTGCACGCACGCACGCCAGTTTCGGGTACTTTTTATCTTGACCGTTTCTAATACACCCCCTGTTTGGTCGACGTTTGTCCAGCATACTGGATGAATGTAGTTAAAACAAAAGACAAAAAGCGTATGTATGTTTGGTTTGACTCATTGTTAGCTTATTAGATGTATCTGCCATGCTAACTCACTGTTTCACCATTTCGTTTCCGCTCGCCGTTTGGTAACCTCTCAAAACTCGTACGGTCCAGGTTTTTATGACGGGGTATATTTTTCAACGGCTGAATATTAAAGTGGAAATCCTGCGCGGATCGTACCACCAATCGGGCCATATTTTTACAGGCCGACCTTTGAATTTTATATCGAGGCTGAAAGGTTTCAACCGCGCACTACAAAGAACACTTTCAGAAGTCTCAGTTAATACTGTTCAACAGCACTTCCAGGGTGAAGGTTATTTTTCTAGATTTCTAAGATAGTTACTAGATGGCGTGGTGTACTAATGCAAGACGTGGGGCACGCTGGAAGGACGTGAGACGAGGGCACGGAAAGGGCCCGGTGTCCTTTCTATTCGCTTTTATACGAAATGTACTGAAGCGGTGTGACATAGTCCACACAAATAAGTCGCGGCGAAGACGCGCACTCTATACAGTGCGTCGCGTCTTTTCCGCGCCCTCTTCCCACGTCCTCCTTGTTTGCCCTGAATCCAAGATATTCGTAGAGTACCATCTGTTCACGTCTCAGAATAAAAGTTTACGTTGTCCTATCCGAGGTCCGAATGGGTTACTAGTAATTTGTGGTATATAGCTTCCGTACTAGACTCTGTAAACGTGTCACGATAAACGAGGTACGAAACCCTTTTATGGCGACATTTATGGTAAAATTTGTATTTTTTTATGTCATCTAATTTAGCATAATTGCGGTGAGTGGCCAGAAATAGTAGATGCGTTTATGTAAGGAAAGAAATTACATAATTGACATTAAATTGTTTGGGCAGGTATTTACCCAGCCATGAAAGTTACAGGCTGATTATGGTAATAATGAATTGCTCGTAAATTCAAGGCTCGCTAAAAGTCATAGATGTGCATTTCACCCGTACGATTGCTATTATTTATTAGATGAACTTAATTACTTTAATTCCATTTCACTCATAACTATGTATGGCGTATTGCGAGTCATAAGCAATACTATGGCCAAACAGCGTCATCGTGTTTCTCGGAGTTCATAAGAATATGTTTAAGGCCAACCTTAGGCAGACTTGCACCACTTTATTAAATGTGGTTTAATTTTTCACTTCACAAAAAAACTTCATACAAAATTCCGTCCAGTTTTAAATGGGCATTTTTAAGAAGTGGTGCACGTCGACCTTAATGTTACAATAAACTGCTTACAGATTTGTCTCCGGGTTAAAACAACTGTAATTTTGCCACTGGGGAATAATAAATGGTAAGGACAAACAACAAATAAAATATGCGAAACTGGTAGTCTGGTAGAAATTGAGTTCGTTAGGAAAGCCATCCGGTTCTTTTCACACTTTTTCGTTTTTCGCTGACTGAGGCCATATGTACAAATGTACGGTGGGAATCGAACCCACGACCTCCATTTTGGTAGCTAAGCGCCTTCGGATTTCTCGGATTTATATTTTACGAATCAGGATCTATCTGAATCGTTGTCTTATATAGAAGAATAAGCATTCTATTCTAACGCATGGTTTTAAAGAGCATCAGTGAAACAGCGATATGAATGAACGGCTTTTTCATATAAAATTGTGTATGTTAGGAAAGCTTAATAAGGAAAATAAACAGAAAATTTTCAAAAGTCACAGAACAGTTGCGTAAATAACAGACTCTAATGGACACGTTTCAAATATTCAGTATTTCAGGAATAACCCTACAGGGTTGCACTATAAAAACGTCCATTACATGGCTCTTTTATATGTCCCTAGTACATTGCGCCACCAGAAAGTGAAAGGACATAATGTAAACATAACATGATGGACGGGCGTGTTCGTATTAGCTTTTGTATTTTTAATTCAGTGAGGGGTCACAATTTCGCAAATCGCAAAATGTTGGAGTAACAAGAAAGGAGTTTTAATGTACAAAAGCAGCCTATATACGTCCAACTGTAGGGCACAGGTCTTCTCTCAGGGAGAGAGAACGGGCTTAATCACCACGCGTGCCCACAGCGGATTGGCTATGTGCTTAGCTCAGACACTCATAACTATCCTCACGATTTTTTCCTTCACAATTAGCGGCGAGTGGTATTGCTACTATGACTTTACAAATGTACATAACTTAGAAAACGAAGTCATAGGTACATGCCCGCACTGAGAATTGAACCTGGCTCTCTCGCTTTGAAGTCCGATGTTCTACTCACTAGGCTACCACCGCTGTTTTAATTTAATGTGTTTTTGTTCAATTCCAGTAATGGTGTTGCTAATACCGGTAGTTGCAGAGTTGCAGATCAATAGAAATAATCCTACTTATTCCATGCGTACGAAGTCGCGGGTAAAAGCTAGTGGTCACCGGTTGGAAGCGGGTTGCATCCAGCGTCTTCCTGCCATTTGGATGAGGTCATATGTCTATCTTGTGGCTGGTCGTCCTACGCTGCGCTTGCCGATATGTGGTCTCCTTTCGAGAACTTTTCGGCCCCATCGGCCATCAGTTCTGCGTGCTATGTGCCCCGCCCACTGGCACTTCAACTTACTAATCCGCTGGGCTATGTCGACGACTTTGGTTCGTCTACGGATCTCATTATTTCTGATTCAATCCCGTAGAGAAATTCCGAACATAGCCCTTTCCATAGCTCGTTGCGTGACCTTGAGCTTTCTTATGAGGCCCATAGTGAGAGACCACGTTTCAGTGCCATAAGTCATCACTGGTAACACACTGGTTGTATAATTTTGTCTTGAGCGATTCAGCTCTGGCTCTCAAACTACCCAAAATTCTTGGTGTTCACAATGACCCTGATAGGCTGCCCATGATTTTGACTTCAAACGTTTGAAAATAAAGATGGAACTCATAATACCCATTACGTACCCAATTTACCTTTTATGTATCTTACTTAAATTTCATTTCGGCAGGCTCTAAGAATCCTCTCACCAATTTTCCCGCAAACGCTTTTATTCAAAGCCTTTGGAACCTGCGGACGTTTAAAATATTAAACGTGAAAGTAGCATAAACCGCAAAAGGTAAGCGTAATGAGTATTTATTTTCACTCCCTCGGCCATCATAACACTGCAGACAAGGGTTTTGGGTCACAGATTGGAAGGTCATAGAAAGACTTCTAATCTGCGCCTCAAAATTTCAATTCATTGGGCCACTTATATGTTCTATTTATCAATAAAGGAATAAGAAGAAAGAAAAAAACACAAACAACCAAGACGAACAATAATATAAACAACCTAAAAATTAACTGTACCTACTACACAAGTCTCCTCTCAGAGAGAGAGAGAGAGAGTATGGGACTAATCACCACGCGTGCCCACCGCGGATTGGCGATTTCAAGCGCTGAGGTATGTGAATAGCTCAGACACTCAGGTTTCCTCACGATATTTTCCTTCACCGTTAGCGAGTGGTATTGCTACTATAACTTCACAAATGTACATAACTTAGAAAACAAAGTCATAGGTACATGCCCGCACTGGGAATCGAACCTGGGTCTCCAACTTCCGAGTCCAATTTTCTACCCATTGGGCTACCACCGCCTATGGGATTGTAGCTCTACAACTAAGATTATATGAAGTAAATGAACAACAAACAAAATATTGAGTATTAACACATAACTTCCACATAACAAAATCACTTCTCTTGGTCCCAAACTAGGATACCCTGCGCTAAGGTAACCATGCAAGGACATCACAAACACGTGGATACACCCAAACTGAGGCCAAATGTACGTAAATATAAATGTACATATGTACGCTGAGGGCGTTTCAAATCAATCCGCGGTAGCTACGCGTGGTGATTAAGCCCATACTCTCTCTCTGAGAGAAGGCCCGTGCCCTACGGTGGGACGTATATAGGCTGCTTATGATGAATCGCACAGGCACCTCTAAAACCGTTTCTTTAGTATCTGAATATCGTCGTTCGGCATCCAAAATCAAGAACGTGACTTGTATCAAATTTTACAGGAGATACTAAATACAAATCATACCGTCGTACACATACCAAAATTTCGGAATAATGGTTTTTAGACTAACATGGTTTAAGGTGGGACGATTCCTATACAAATGTTTTTTTTTCCAAATTTGTTAAAAAAAATACATAGATAAAATTACACACTGAAATTCTGTATATCTGCATTAATTTAAACTTTTATTTGCGCCAATTTATATGTTCTTGAAAATAACAGTAGTTCAGTTGCTTAAATGAGATCGACAATTTAGTCCATACAAACCATATTATAGGGAAGAGTGGGTGATCGTACTCAGCGTGCTCTTCCACTATTACGGGAAATTTCCCACCAGGCAGATCGTATGCCTGGGGACGGCCAGTCCGACTGATGTTCGTCGGACGTTATATTTATGGTATGTCATGTGAAACATTTTGCTTGCGCGATGTACGAATGTTGGTGTTTATAGTGCGCGCGCAGAGTTGACATGTGCTCGCCACATCACTCCCCTTCAAGACCGTAGCTACGCATAGCTAGGTCTGATAGGAATCGAAGTCTGTGCTCTAAAGCCTGCAAGTGCCAGGAGGCGCTGAGTCAGTGAGTCGACTAGCGTTTGAGGGTGTTCGGCGGCTAACAGTCACTTCACCGGCGACAGTACCATGGGGACCGCGCATGTGGTAGGAACCGGTGAAGGCTGCTGTACCACTGGCAACGTGCGCTGTTGCTGTGTGGCTGCCGTGCCGAGGGGTTGGGGGAGATCACCATCAGTACCAGTAGTCGGTGCGTTGACTGTAGTGGAACTGATGAGGTGAGAGGGAAGAGGATGCTGGCGTTGCTTTGAGACTGATTGTATGTGGGGTGCTGCGAGAGCGAAGGAAGGTTGACAATGTTCTGTCGGAGGTCACCACTATAGGGAAGAGCGGGTAATCGTGCTCAGCGTGCTCTTCCACTATAAAGGGAAATTTCCCGCCAGGCAGATCGTATGCCTGGGGACGGCCGGTCCGACTGATGTTCGTCGGACGTTATATTTATGGTATGTCATGTGAAACATTTTGCTTGCGCGATGTAGGAATGTTGGTGTTTATAGTGCGCGCGCAGAGTTGACATGTGCTCGCCACATCACTCCCCTTCAAGACCGTAGCTACGCATAGCTAGGTCTGATAGGAATCGAAGTCTGTGCTCTAAAGCCTGCAAGTGCCAGGAGGCGCTGAGTCAGTGAGTCGACTAGCGGTTGAGGGTGTTCGGCGGCTAACAGTCACTTCACCGGCGACAGTACCATGGGGACCGCGCATGTGGTAGGAACCGGTGAAGGCTGCTGTACTACTGGCAACGTGCGCTGTTGCTGTGTGGCTGCCGTGCCGAGGGGTTGGGGGAGATCACCATCAGTACCAGTAGTCGGTGCGTTGACTGTAGTGGAACTGATGAGGTGAGAGGGAAGAGGATGCTGGCCTTGCTTTGAGACTGATTGTACGTGCGGTGCTGCGATAGCGAAGGAAGGTTGACTTTATCACGTCGGGGTCACCACTATAGGGAAGAGCGGGTGATCGTGCTCAGCGTGCTCTTCCACTATTAAGGGAAATTTCCCGCCAGGCAGATCGTATGCCTGGGGACGGCCGGTCCGACTGATGTTCGTCGGACGTTATATTTATGGTATGTCATGTGAAACATTTTGCTTGCGCGTTGTAGGAATGTTGGTGTTTATAGTGCGCGCGCAGAGTTGACATGTGCTTGCCACAATATCAATTTAATTTTAGTATTAAAGTACTGTTTTTTTTTCAACGAGGAAATGTAAATTAGCGCAGATAAAAATCATAATTTATGCAGACAAATATAATTTCAATGTGTAATTATGTAAATTTTTTAACAAATTTGGAGAAAAATATTTGTATGAGAATCGTCCCACCTTAAGTGAGTCTAAAAACCATTATTTAGAATTTTCAGTATGTTTCGTATACATTTTGATAAAAGTCACGTTCACGGTTTTGGATACCGAACAACGATATGTAATAAAAACTGAATAAATAAAAATTTTACTCTTTTGCTTATAATAAGTGTTTTAATATTGAAGATACGTTTTTAGGTTTTGCATAATTTTAATAGCTCCTTATGAAGGGTAGACTGCACCTTCTGTCCCCCGTAAATCGTGCCATAACATTGCAGACAGTGCCCGCGTAATTTATTTCAATTAATTTGGCGACGTGGATTCCGGACAGATTCAGTGAATCATTTTTCTCAGCCGCCGGGCGAAGACGTTGATAAATGGTCGAATTATTCTCTCGCTGGGCGACATACGTTCGCAGGTTTGATGCTGGGAATTTAATCAACTATTTGTTCCAATTTGCACTTTGTTCCTTCTACATTTTTGTATTTGATGTAAGTACTGTTTTTAAACTTTTAAAATGTGACTATCATAAAAAGTAAATTATAAATAAATTCCACACAACACAACCACTTGTCCTGGTCCGAAAATAGGATACCCTATGCTATGATAACCAGGCAAGGACACCATAAACATGGGAAAACACCCAGACTGAAGCCATTTGTACAAATCAGGTACGGTGGCCTCCAGTGGGAATGAAAGCCACGACCTCCGTTTTGGCACGCCAGCGTGTTAACCGCTAGACCAACGAAGCAGTCGCATGACTTTAGGCCTGATTTCTTAAAGTTTGAAGAAGTTTTTTTCCATGAGAATATTTGGTAAGCCATAAGACCATCGCGCTGGCCGAATGGTATCATTGAGTTGGTGGAAGGTCCATAGATGCGGATGGTAAGGGACTGGGCGAAATGGCATTTGGGACAAAAGACCCAGCGGTGGCCAGCGGTGGGCTGATGATGATGATGTGAAAAAAACGACTTGCTAAGTCTCTACGTATTGTTCACATGATGATCAATGCATATATCATCCATCCTAAGGATTTCTGGAAGAGATGGATTTTAACGATAACAACAACGATTGTGTTAAGAACTAGAGATCATGTATCTTATCTCTGTAAATTATTGATGTGCAATAAAGAGTCTTTCTTAAGTATTTTTCTACAATAGTGAGCGGTACCATAATAATGAGAATATATGAGACACAACAGATTCTTGGAAAATCTATAAGTTTCGCCTGAAAAATCAAACTGAAAAATACAAATATGCGACTAAAGCTAAACCACAAGCTCGTTTGTAATGACATCAGCCAAAAACTATGGGCGTTTCCACGAAACCCCAGTTCTTGGGTAGTTTCTGAAATCGGTAGAAAATAACAAACTGTTTGCGCCTGCCAAAAGTTATGAAACCTCCTTGGTAATTATTTTTCTGTGATTCGTCTTTTGTTTTTTTCTTCCTGTGAAATATATAAGCAAGCAGCACGTTATTGTTAAAATCATTTATACATAATTATTCTATTGAAAAGTCTTGAAAGTTTTTCTAATAAATCTTACCCTTTCCCACGATCACCTAAAAATTTCGATTTACCATGAAACCTTTCTTTATTTCTCGGACAATCAGGGAACTTTTGAAGAAATTGTTAATTGACGCATACCATTTTTCTTCATTGGAATAAGTATTTGAAACGCGTTCGAGAGGTTTTATTTGCCTTAACCTCAATTATTCATGTGATAAAACGTGACAAACGAACAAAAGTAATTAGAGACTAAAAATTAGAAACTAACAGAAAAAAGTACCGGAAACCAGCGTGCGTGCACGCAACGACTAATAAATTAATGTTGATGAAGCGAAATAGATCTGCAGGGATCGTGGCAAGTAGACTCTAGTCTCTGCCTACCGCTTCGGGATACAGGAGTGAATTTCTGTAATGTAAGTGTGTGTAAATAACTAAAAAAACTCCTTATTTCATGTGTTTTTACGAACTGGGCATTCGAGTAGATTTACCCAATTTTCAGATGTGATTAGTAATTTTGTTACACCTTGCATATTTCTATATATATAAAAAAATACATAGCTTGTTTGATCTAACAAACAAAACATCAAACGACACAGCGTCAATCAAATAAACGTATTCATGCTTTATTTGTTTGATACATATAAAAGAGCTCCTGCTTCACTCAGACCAAAGCTGTATTTATAAAGTCCGAGCGTTTTATTTTTTGACGAGAAAATATCACATTTTGTATAAAAAGGCCACTGCTTCGGTGAGCCTCCGAAGAGAGATATGGGGGCCGAAACCACGTATATTTCCTGCTGAAAAATCGTTGTCGATTTATTCAAGCAAACGCAGTCTGAGTTAAAAAAAAATTGACCGCGCTCGCGGTTTTACGTTCCGCAATTTGTCATTGAATACCTAACGATGTGGAACGGAGGTGAAAAATAAAAGGCAAATGATAGTGCTTTTTTATCGTAACGGTAATGAATCAGCCTTTGAAAGGAAACCTACCTCTCTATAAAGTTAACTATTCAGTTGCCAGTGCCTATTTATCGGAGGAAAATGAGAGCATCTTTAAGTGCTTATTTATCGTACCTGTCACTTTTGTGCTTGCTGCTATTATACGGCTTAAAGTCTCTTTTGTTCATTTATGCAAAATAATATACAGTAAGTTAAGCCATTTTCGTATATACTACAGGTTGATTTTGAAAATGTTATCAATATCTTAAGGCAATGTTTTTAACGTGTTGATAAACAAGTATGTATTTAAATAATGTGAAAATTTGATAAAGTTTAATTAATTATTCATAAGCAGCCTATATACGCCCCACTGTAGGGCACAGGCCTTCTCTCAGAGAGAGAGTATGGGCATAATCACCACGCGTGCCCACCGTGGATTGGCGATTTCAAGCGCTAAGGTCTGACACCCAGACACCCAGGTTTCCTCACGATGTTTTCCTTCATAGTTAGCGAGTGGTATTGCTACTATAACTTCACAAATGTACATAACTTAGAAATAAAAGTCATAGGTACATGCTCGCACTGGGAATCAAACCTGGGTCTCCCGCTTCCGAGTCCAATGTTCTACCCACTAGGCTACCACTAACTTTTAATAATAAACTAAAAACAGTACCTAATTGAAATGTCGTAAAATAGATTAAAATAATAAATTAAATAATTAAAAATTATTAATAATTTGATAAAAAATTATATTGATGCGTACACAATTAAAATAATTTTTACATTTTTTTTAAATGGCTTTGCGCCGTAGTGTTTTAATCATGGTCAGAAACCCCTTAAAATTTTACTAGAGTTGCATGTCACTCTGTAGATGACTTATAGAAGGTTACTTTTCTATTTATGAAATACGGCAATCTGCGTTTCTTATAAAATTTTTGTAGCCTATGTTCGTCCCACTGCAGAGCATAGGCCTTCTCTCAGAGAGATAGTATGGGCTCAATCACCACGCGTGCCTACCGCATATTCGCTATTTCAAGCGCTGAGATATGTAAAAACCTCATACACTCAGGTTTCCTCATGATGTTTTCCTTCACATCACAAAGTGAAAAATCTTAAAACTTTTTTTTTAATCCTTATTTTGTTCGATTGTACCCTTTGTCTTTGTAGCGGCAAGTCTTATAAATAATTCTTAAAACAATATGTAGGACAGTAATGTAGGACAGCGATTCACCGGGGGCTGATATTATTACTGTACTATATACAATAAGCAGGAGTTGGATAAAATTATGTAAACCTTGAATACACAATCCACTGGGGCCGCCGTACATTTGTACAAATGGCCTTAGTCTGGGTGTACTTCCATGTTTGTCATGTCCTTGCTTGGTTGCCAAGACACAGGGTGTCCTAGTTTGGGACCAGGACAAGTGATTGTATTGTGTGCAAATCATTTTATAATTAAAATGTTATAGCACATTCCGCGGTGGGCACGGGTTGTAATTAATCCCACATTCTCTCTCGCCCGTGCCGTGCAGTGGCACGTTTATAGGCTACATAAAAAGAGTGAAGCCAGACCTAATATCGACAAACCGGAGGTTACGGAAGGAACTTAAAAAGGGGCAGTCTATTTTGTTGCATGAGCCAGAAAGTCTAAAGTAGAGTATTTTGATGAAACGGTAGAGACGTGTTCCAATTTTGTTATACCGGCCACCGTCGGGTAACTGTGCAGTCGACAGAATATCAACATTTACATATGTGGACTCTGAGCAGTTACGTTAAGGATGACTCAAAGATGGCTGTTGACTGTACTAACAGGCTACAGGGTCTCGACTGGTTGTTTCATATCAAGGGGTCGTTTTTAAACTCGTTCTCATATACATAGATTAATGAAACTAGATTCCATAGAAAAACATATTTTTAGTTCATTGACATTCTTAACCTGTTAGATTATGACCTTGAACAGAACAATTAAGAACCATAATGTTATGGTGGCCCGATCGGGAGATTAAGAATTCTACAGATTAATAGTATAACACCACAAAGGCTAGTACTCTAATTTCATAAAGCTGTTTTTCAAAGTTTGAAAACGACCCACAAATATTCAATGAGTTTAAAAACGACCCATTGTTGCAATGTTATATTTATTATAAATATTTTTAATGTTCCATAAAAAAATCTGCGCTGAAATGAAATCTCCGCTTAGATTACGTTAAACATACACAATTTGACAATTTTCTTCTTGTCATCAGAGGCAATCTGCTTTCGCTACATATACTCGTAGTTATGATGATTAAATTAGAATTGACTTAATTCGAGCGTAGATTGAATTGATATCTGTCACCCCAATAAACAAATGATGAATACATATGATTGACGTACCGATTTTATTAGCCTAACTATAGAGGAACTACAGAGAGTAGGCGACATAAAATATGATGAACAATTTATAGCCAATAATTATTACATAACATAAACTCACGCCTGTATCCCAGAGGGGTAGGTAGAGACCAGGGACTGCCACTTGCTATGATCCTGACAGATCACTTTCGCTTCCTCAACAGTCATTAGTCGTTGCATGCACGCACGCTGGTTTCGGGTACTTTTTATCTTGCTCTTTGCTAATACATACCCTATTTGTTCGAAGTATATCCGTCTGGGTCGTCCCTTACCGGCCATAATTATTTTTTAGTAATAATAATAATAACTTTCACACAGTACCTGACTTGACCTGGTCCCAAACTAGGAAACCCTGTGCTATTACCCAGGCAAGGACCTCACAAACATGAAAATACACCCAGACTGAGACCATTAAAAAATCGCATAAAAATGAATGGTTTTGATTAGTTGCTTGCGTAGGAATGAAACGCAATTCATAACTTTCTAGTGAAGTTCCGCTGTCGATAAAAACCGGTAACAATTTTTACAGGGTTGACATACAAAAATACAACACACAGGCATCTAACCGTTGACGCTCGTTGCCATGACTGCCGCGCGCGCAGAGTAATGCGCTGTGTCCGCTGCACGAGCCCGGTATCCGTGGCATGGGTGGCCCATACTCTCTCTGAGAGGCCTGTGCCCTACAGTGGGACCGTATATAGGCTGCTTATGATTATACACTAGGAAACCAACAAGAGCATGCCGATATATTCCATTAGCAGTTTGGCATACGAATGAAATTGTGGTTTTTTATGTTTTATTGAGAATAAATTTAAATAAAAAGATAAGAATTACATAGACATTTAAGATTAAAACAAAGTAGAATAGCGGCCTTATTAAAATCAAATTACGTCTTACCTTACGTCATTAACCTGAAAAAATACCTGCGGTAGGGATTTTTTATTTAGACCGGATTTTTCAATAGTCAGATAAAACTTAACTGAAAAATAAAACTTATGTTGTCACTGTCTTGTTGTATGATTTATACAGTGATTGCAATTTATTCTCCAGTTAAGTTATATCTGACTACTAAAAAAGTTGCCCTTAGTCTAATAACCCAAAAATCTGTAACGTCTAAACATGCTCAAAGCAAGTCTGACGTCACGGGCGGTGTAGTAAATATCCGCTGAGTGTGGCAAATAGATCACGCGGTACAACGAGGCAAATTGTACCGGCCAAAACCTTTGAATATTACATGAGATCACGCTCTTGATCACGGATCACAGAACAGAGGCTGCCGAAGAACAGGTTTTACTAGAAAGAATACAAAGTTCATGGGAGTTTTATGGTTTATAAAAAGCGATCATCTTAGGAGTAGTGACACTCTTACTTACAGAGATAGAGTTGGATCAACACTAATATTTCAAGACGTTCTTCTGAAGTGTTCTCCATTCAACCGCGAATTTTTGGTTCTCTGACAATCTGTTAATCTTTGATCACGCTCTTTACGCATCACAGAATAGAGGCTTCCGAAGAATAGGTCGTTCTAGGAAAAACCCAAAGTTAGTGACACTTTTACGGAGATAGATTTAATCAACACTATGCTAGTATATTAGACGTTCTTGCGCAACTGTTCTCAATCCAAACTCGAATTTTTGGTTCTCTGACAATCTATTAATCTGTGGTCATGCTCTTTATCATGGATCACATAATAGGGGCTTTCAAAAAATAGGTTGTACCATGACAAACCTGCAGTTCATTGATGTTTTATGACTTTCAAAAAGATGACCACCTAACGATTAGTGACAATTTTGCGGAGATAGAGTTAGATACTAATATTTCAAGATGTTCTCCCAGACTAATTTGAATACAATTTAATCCTACCCTCTTTTTGTGGTATTATACTGACCATATCTTAATCTACTGTTAAAACCTGTCATTTGTCCAAACTGCATAACATCATCATCAACCCATTATGTCCCCACCGAGGGGCACGGGTCTCTTCCCTGAGGAAGGTATAGGCCATACTCCACCACGGGGGCCAAGTCCGGATTGGCGGGGGCCAAGTCCGGATTGGATTGGCTGGATAACATAAACAGCCTAAATACGTCCGACTGTAGGGCACAGGCCTTCTCTCAGGGAGAGAGGACGGGCTTAATCACCACGAGTGCCCACCGCTGATTGGCGATTTCAAGCGCTGAGGTCCGATAAAGAAAAACTTGCTCGTTGACTGTGAAGGAAAACATCGTGAGGAAACCTGAGTGCCTGAGCTATTCAAAAAGTGCATAAAAACTTTCTTAGACGCAAGAGCGGAACTTCGTGATAAAATTAAATCGTCGAACTTCAAAAAATTGCCGAAAAAGCCGGGTTTTTCTGCAGGATTTCTTCAGTTAGTAGAGTACTGGCTTGTGACCGGAGTACATGGGAAATTCTACACCACTCTTGAGTATAAGTTTTGATTAACAGACAATAACATGAGGAAAATTGTAACCGCAATCAAACAGTTGAGCTTAAATGATATAAAGCTATTGTAGGGCCAGTGTCAGCTGTGACTCACGCCAACTGATTGTTTATGAATGGTATAACGACAAGTAATATAAAGTATTTATAGCTTTTTATAGCTTTTATTTGTTTTGTACCACGAATCACGAGTAATTACGTTAAGTGACGCAACGAAGCCTGAACTGTTCTTCTTTTGTTATCATTGTATGACCTCACATTCCCCAGCTTTGTTCCGTGCGTAGGGAAAGGCTGAATCGCTCAATCTTTTTTCTTGACACAGGTAGCTTTGATATCGCAGCATTAGGGATTTTCCGTGTGGAAACCGCTTACTCTCCCCTTTGTGTCTGTAAACAGGTCTCAGACTGTTGGGAATACAGATATTTGACTCTATGATATATTTTCATTGGTTGGCTTACCGACATCCTTCCCAGATAAATATGCGCCATAAAAAAAACAAAACCTATGTATAACTTTTTATTTAGACTCCATTATATGGCTGCAGGACAAAAGCTTTCCTATTTGAACCTACATTTTCCGTTATGATTTTATTTATGGAGCCTATATACATCCCACTATAGAGCATAGGCCAAAATGGCCCTAAAAGGGAACGGTATTTTACTGCTATGCTACCACCGCGTCATTATCATCGTGAGTGATGTACGCCATTTATGTTGATGCCACATCCAGTCCAGAAGTTTGAACACGTCTCCAAGTACAGCTGTAAACAGTTTCGGAGATATTACATCTCCCTGTCTCACTCCGCGCTACAAATGAGTAGGATTCTTGTTCTGATCCTGTAGTCGGACTGAAATTGTGGCGTTTTTGTACAAACATTACATCGCTGCTCGGCACCGCTGGAGAGATTCAAGTACGGCCAATATCTCGATCGAATCGAAGGCTTTTTCATATTCCACAAACGCTAAGCATAGTGGTAGATTATACTCTTTGGTCTTCTGTATAATCTGCGCAATACCACCACGTAGCTTTATGGAAATATAATATAAATAAAATACCTACATTACAAAATCAGATTCTTTTAAATAAATCTAGATATATTGTAATAGCGCCACCACAACAATAATAAATCTAAACTCAACAGCAATCAGGAATTTTTAATTAAAATTCAGTGCATGCAAATGCGGACTTTAATTCCGTAAAAAATAGGTGCAAAACTAATTAATTTATCGCACTGTTTGGTGGGGAGCCGCCGCAACCACGGGCGTGGACATAAATAATGCACCAGCACTGGGCCGCCTGCACCCGCTGTTCACCCCCTACACATATCCACCCCCACACACCCGAGCAACAAAAATTACACTAGCAGAAGGACCAGTTAGGAACAACTATCTAGATTTATAGTATCACTATCTATCTACGTTAAATTTTTTACTATATTAATATATAGTAACGCACAATATCGTGAGGAAACCTGAGTACCTGAGGTGTTCATATACCTCAGCGCTTGATATTGTCAATCCGCGGTGGGCATGCGTGGTATTTAAGCCCATACTCTATCTCTCTGAGAGGTCTGTACCCTGCATTGATTAGCAACTACTATTTAGATACACGTACACGTAGTAGATGGCAAATAAATAGATATCCAGCCCATGATTTCTCTCGCCAACCCCTTCAGTCATCAGCCAATCTCGTCAATTTCATTCCGGCGTTTTTAACTATATTATCTTCTATTAAGTGACGCTATTCTTAATCCGGCGCCACACGGAGCGCCATCATCATTGAAATACATCCTTGTTTTAAAAAGTTTAAGACTGCTGTTACGTCGCACAAGCAGTCTTGCTCACACAATGTAACTTTTTTAGTGATTGTAATAAGATGGCCAGTTTTAATAAAAAATCTAAGCAAAAACTGCTTTCCTTTACTCCACTTTGAAATCTTATTCCCATAATTATTTTGAGCAGTATATTATGAAATTTCGAGTAGATGCGCTTATAAAAACAATATTAGTTTAATTTTTATTCACGTATATACTGTGATGGGACCTCTGTGACGATTGATAACTGGCCAAATATTAACATACGGGCACTTTCTGTGACAATTGATAACTGGCCAAATATTAACATACGGGCACTTAATCTCACACTAGGTAGGCTAAGATCAGGATGAGGTATTTGCCCCATCCTGACAAATGCCAAATTTTATACGACCTGCCCAAGACAATAAGAAGTATGAAGCTTGTAAGTTTGTATGCCAGGTTCTACCATAATGCTTGAACCTCTTTATATAGCCTTTTCATACCTCCTGCGGGTTGAATGGTAGAATATGCCATTAGCATTAAGTCCACATTTTGTGCAATAAAGAATTAATAATAATAACAACGAAGTTGCTTCGACCAAATAAGGGATGAATTAGCAAAGGGCAAGATAAAAAGTACCCGAAACCGGCATGCGTGCATGCAACGACTAATGAATGTTGAGGAAGCGAAAGTGTTCGGTCAGGATCATGGCAAGTGGTAGTCTTTGCCTACCCCTCTGGGATATTAGATTTATATGCAATCTGTATATACTTGTGGAATGCAATAAATTATTGAGTAATACTAATAAATAATGTGTGGTCTTGTCACATTATTTTTTAATTCCTTCTAACAAGCTTAAGGTGTTTAACCAGCTGTGGTGATTTTGGCTTTCAATTTCTACCCCTTTCTTACTCTGTGACCACCGGCTGCCATTTGCAAACTTTCATTTCCCACGTACCCTATCGATACTAATGCAATTGCCCCGGAAAAACCCATCTCTCCTTCTCTGCACTTTAATTTATTTATACTGGAAGGACTTGGATGGATTAGTTACATCGCACTCGCGTTATTATGATTTCACCTTTGGCCAGCGAGATTTCCATACAGTAGATAGAGATTTCGACAAAGCATTTTTGAAGCTAAGAAGCCAATGACCAATCCCGTTCTGCAACAAATTTGACATGACAACAAAAGAAATCCAAAACTCGATTTTACAAATGCGTAATACCAATTATGCCGGTATATCAATTTACGAGTAAATAGATGGATCGGGAATGTTTTAAAAAGTTTGTTTACATGGTAAACATTTTTTTGGTTATTGATTAATTGAATAAGTTTGCGTAGTTCAAATAACACGTTTTATTTGGAATGGAACCTTGCAGTTAATTCGAAGATTGAATATTGGCAGGCAAATATCGCACAACCAGAGGCTGAAATTAGAATCCGTAAAAACACTACCTGCAATGTAGGGCGGAATTCCGAATTCATGGCAAAGTTCCATCAGATTTGGATTGCGCGCGGTTGATACTAATTAAACTCATTTTAGTGATTTGTTTCATTTTGAATTAATACGCTTTCACTACCCTTACATGGAGTTTAAATAAGACGATATTTTGTGTAAATTGTACATTCAACTGTTTATTTAAGCTTTTAGTTTACAACTGTTTTTTTTCTACAACATGCAGTTTTTCCGAAATTAAAATTACATATGTTTTACAACAATTTTGGCTGACATAAATATTTACACATCGAATTAAATTATCGTAATAAGCAATTAAAAGGTAGTCACGAGTAGTTTTTAGGTTACATTACAATATTTTTGTGTAGGTACATTATATTTAAATAACATCGTTCTTAAACTTCTTTGAAGTTTAGTTATACTTACATAAAATTGTGACAAAACATAGGTTTACCCAGTTAATTTTATGCAAATAAATTTACTATAGTACAAACCAAACCAAACGTGTGCATATTTACTTTAATAAGTACTTATCTGCCATATTTTTACAAAATGTCTACAAAATACCTAACTAACTAATAACTGTGCTTCAGAGTAGGTAAAAATATAAACGCAGTAATAGATACTTTTCAAATTTAAAAAGCTACGTATTTTAGTTGTGGATGAGTCAGTCTTTTCCTCGTAAAATTAAACAGAGATTTCGATATCTGGTGCCTAAACTTGACTGTGATCCAAGGAATCCAAGGCCGAAATGCAGGGGCTATCCGGTAACCTAGAGAAAGGCCCTTTCTTCGAGAATGTATTATCAAACATATTAATGGATGACTTACGCCCGAATTTGGCGAAACTCATGCCACGGGACATGTTAATCTCAGTTTCGTGAATCATCTCCACCAATGAATTCCAGAAATTCGATTCGTTCCAGACAACTGCGTTGCGCGGGTCCCTCTGCTCCTTTAGAAACGCATAGACAGAATTCTCGGGACCGATGTCGGCGAACACGTAGATTGTGTTCTTGATCTTCATTGCTTCGTGAATCTGCCTAATGCTAATGTTGCTATACGCAGACGTCAGGTAGTTCGGCGAGAAAACGACAATTTTAACAACGTTTTCCATACACTTGTGAGTATTTTTACCTTTCAAATACTTGCTTTTGTACTTTAAACTTTCCCTCGTCGACGTCAAGTTGATGTTTGAATACTTCTGTTTCAAACCCGGTATGAGCTCTTTGAACGTGAATTCTTCGTCTTCGTCAGCGTAACTAACGACGGACTTGGGTGTCTTGTTGTTACGGAATTCCAGCACACTCTTTGTGAAATTGTATATTCGTTTTCTGTGTACAATCGCTGCTATTGTTGCGAGGACGTTTATTGTTAGTATGAATGGGACGAGGAAGAATAAACTGATGTCTGAGTCGTCACAAAAGGAGGTTTGCATGTATCCGCAGTTTAATTGGTTTAAATCTGTACCCTGTTGATAAAAATAACGAGGTTAGCTGAGTCGTGTTCTGAGAAATACTGTGTCAAAATGTTTTCAATTCAAATTCTGTTACCGACCCTTGTTCCAACAATTTTGAGCTGAGTAATAAAATTAACTGTTTGACAGTTGCAAATAAGCGGGTTATTGGAAATCCATAGTTGCTTCAGCGGCTTTTGTGTGTACCGCTTTAAAGCGCTTCTTTCAAATGAACCATCTCTTGATAACATGGTAGTGCCCTGAAAGAAAATCATATTTATGTAAATTTTCTATACATACGTAGTCTCTCCAGTAAGTTTGCAATTAATTACCCTGAGTGAGTACTTATTCATAAGCTTCAGAAATTGCTTTAAAGTTATACCCGTAGCTAGCGTAACTTACCCATAATCTTGATACATTGTTATAGCTGATATCGAGATTCTCATGCCCGTTTAGCCACCAGTCATTAAAAGTAATCCTAAACTCATTATGGCTCAAGTTTAAGAGTCGCAGATTATATGCGAGAGCGAACGGCGATATGGCTACAATCACCCGCGAATTGTTTACGAGAATTTTTTTCTCAAATTTCAATTGATTATATGCCAAATTTATGGACATTCTCTGTTTGTTATTGCTAAACAAATATGGCGTTATTGTTTTCAGATTGTTGCGTTCCATGTCCAAGTGAATAAGGCTCAATAAGGAGGAAAATATCGAGCTGAAACAGACAGAAAACATTAATATTCTCGAGCCGTACGGTAAACAATCTGGGCAAACAAACGAACAGAGGGAGAAAAAAACAATTACCTAGAAATCTCTTGTAGGTTATTGTGGCATAATTTCAGCATCTCGAGTCTTACAAGGGAAGAAAACAGTTTCGGTTCCAACTTTGTAATTCTGTTGTGGCTCAAATCCAACTCCAAAAGATTAATCTGATCATTGAAAATTGCCTCTGGCAATACTTCTATTTTATTGTAAGCCAGCGAGATGTTTGTTATTTTGGGCGAGTCTGCGAAGACGTCGAGTGGAATCGTTTCTAGTTCACATCGTTGGACGTAGACCTCTTTTAGGTTCGGTAGCTTGCTGAATAACCCTCTCGGCAGTTGTGGTAGCTGAACGTCGTTATTGAATATCACAACTGTGTCCAATTTTTCATTATTGGCGAACAAGTTAGGTGGCAATGCGGAGAATTTGTTCGAAAACAAAGTTAGTTTCTTCAACTTCCTAAGTGGATTAAATATTGAAGCGGGAAGTTCATTAAGTCCATTGGAACTGAGGTCCAACTCCTCTAACACGTCGACTCCCGAGAAGAGGTCCTTGGAAAACCTCGTCACGTTACTTTGCCACAGAGACAGTTTCCTCAAGAAAGATAAGTGCGAAAATAGATTTCCGGATATGTTCGTCATATAATTGTGAGATATTTCCAGCGTCTCCAGTCTCTCAAGTGGTTTGAAGAGCGCCTCGGATAAGTTTACGCCATTGGTTCGAATATTCAGCCAAGTTAAGTTTCGCATGTCAGTGAACAGATTATCTGGTAATTTCGTCACGCCATCTACTGAAAGTAGTAGTTTGGTTAAATCTTGGAGACCGGCAAAGTATTTTCTGTCCAAAAACTCAGATAAATTGTTAGTGTTTTGGATGATGAGTGATGGAGTTTTGGAAACTCCGATGTTTGTGAGGACATCTTTGAATGACGTGGATGGTAGAGGACAGTCTTTGAAAGTGACTGATTTGAAGGTATTAACTCTTTTGGCACTAAGCTTGGGTAGTTTGTCATAGTCGACGGTCGGTGCATTTCCGCACCGTATAATCAAGTACGTGTCTGGCAGTAAACTTATTTTAACTGTCCGCCCTGTAACAAAGAAACTTTATGAGCAACACTTTATTACCCTGAAAAATATAAAAGGCGAAGGAAATATTGGTCTTTAAAATCTTGTTAACCTTCAACTGATTCCCTGTAGCCCGCGACAGCAGAAGTAGTCAAGGTGTTAAAAAAAATTCATTGAAATTGTTTGTCATGTCAACCAGTTAAATCCATATGTCTCATTTTGGTTTATCTAGTCAATATTTGAAGAAATCTTATTCCAAGTCAACTATTGCGTCTTGTAAATATTTGATAAATATTGATTACTAATACTAAGTGCAATTAAAATATGTTCGTACTAACTTACAGCAACTCTCACCCTGCTAAATCATTTGTGACATAAATATTTCGTTATGAAAATACAGGGTGTAACTAAATAGCTACAAAATCCTAGAATTTTGGGTCCTATCCTATCCTATCAATATGAACAACTTTTACTACGGGGAAAACTATTAAATTACCATAAAAAAAAATCTTATTATGTTGAATGTATTTATTATGTGGTAACTTTATTACGGAACAGCTGATTTATTTTGCGATTTCGATGCTATTCCCGTAGTAGAAGTTGTACCCATAATAAAAGTGGAAGCCCCTATTTTCCGATGTATATATGGGGATTTTGCTACACCTGTATAGCTTTTAATAGATAGATAGATAGGAAAATTGCCATTTTACGAGATTTAATTTAAAACTCTTTTTAATTTAAATTACTCTCTCCTAGTTGCCAAAAAGTATTACTTTAAACCTCCAATAAAAGCTAATCTAGTAGTATAAAAATGATGAATGAACCTTACCTCCAATTTCACATTGCAACTCGATGGCTAAAGTCCCACCACAAACGCAGTTGCTGTCTGTCGGGCAGGTTAACCCTTCCGCAGCGACGATGGTCGACACGGCCAGGGCGACCGCCACCACGAATTTGCAACTCATCGTAGCTAACCCTTCTTATCGTAACTCTTTTAACACCCCTCCGTCGAGGGTGTAATTAGAGCCTCGCTTGTTTTAGAGCCCGCGTTCCGTGCCAGAGTTTTTAGCGGAGTCATTGTGTTGATCTGTGAACAAAATTTACAATGAGAGTTGATTACATTGTTCGACGCGGGTTAAAGCCGCGAAGTGTAAATGAGTAAAAAGTGCTGTAGTCTACCGCAGGGTGAAAATAGTTTGGGTGAGTGTGTGAAATCTTGGTGCCATCAAAAACATAACTTGTAAAGAAAACCAAGTCTCGCAATTCAGTTCTTCTACAGTAAAAAGTTGTGAGATCCTGTGATACCAAGTGGATTAATTTATTCAGTGCATACTTAAGGGTCCTTCTGTCTTAAATTATTAGCTAACCTAACAACATCTTATAGTGACCATATCAATAATAAAAATTTATGTTTTAAATAAATAGATCAACTTTATCCACAACGAAGGTATAGGGGGTTCGAAAATGGTCTGAAATATTTCGAGAGAAGGATGGTACGGCCGTGCCGCTTTTTTATCGACTTGGCGGGGGCACTGCTGTACCTCCAGATAAGGCAGAATTATTTTTCAATAGTCAGATAAAACTTAACTGAAGAATAAAACTGATGTTGTCACGGTCTTGTCGTATGATTTAGACAGTGATAGCATGCCATTTATTCTCCAGTTAATTATCTGACTATTGAAAAGTTGGCCCTTAATGCATTAATCGCGACCCAAAACCCCGGATTTTCGTTCGTTAACAATCTGCGAATTTTAAGAGCTATTAACCGCTACATTTTTTTTCTGCACGCATATAATTTACATTAAAATATTGTTAGTGCACGAGAGAATAGGGGTAAATATCTTATCCAGAAGTGGACCACAGATAAAACTAGCTTGATTTATTACGGCTAATCATATGTGTTTATCACAGGACCTTAGATAGACAGATAGCAAAGCAAAGCATATGTCTTCTTTCACAGAACCCACCGAGGCAGGAACTTTAAGCTCTATTTTAATTATAATTAATCCACATGCATGTAACATAATTCATTTGGTAATAAATAATTTTTTACTTTACTTTACTTTTTTACTTTTATAAACCAAATGCTCTTACCACTAAAATCGATGTAAAGCGCGCTTTCAGTATGCTGTAATAATTAATAGGGCCCTCAAATTTCCGTTTATGAACGAACATAATATTCATATATATTTTTTTGCTATCACTTAGGGCCGGTTTTTGAATTGGGAATTTCACTAAGTAAACAGTTAAATAACGTTCTGTCACGTTCTTTTCTGAGAAATTCGAAGAGACAGCACTACAGCTATTTATTTACTTAGCGAAATTCTCAATTCAGAAACTAACCATTAGCCTGGGATACTCTGTGTCAACCAGGCAAGGACATCACAAACATTTGGTTTTGGAATCCCATTGGAAATCGAACCCACGACCACTGGCATAGTGATCAGACGCGATACCGTCAGACCAACTAGGCAGTCAATTAAACAAATATAACCGATAAAAATGCTGCTAATTTTATCTCTCTACTAGTTGTAGATAGTCGCATTTATTATGACATTTCGATGTGCATTGCGTGGCCGAGTCGTCGTACTTGTTAATCTGTGGCTTAATCGATTTGCAATGTACATCGAGTTTTCGTAGTAAAGCAAGAATTGTAGTTCTGTTATATAGGGCTCTAGTAATAATAGCAGTATTTCCACTGCCGGTTAATGGCGATATTGCCGTTCAGCACATTGCTAGTCAAGACCGTTCATAGCATATGAGCTTAGCAGAGCACTCACATTCATGCAGTAACTTCGATTCACCAATACTAAATCACACATACACACACACACACACACATGCACACACACATACACACACACACACACACACACACACACACACACACACAGGCACACACACACACACACACACAGACACACACACACATGCACACACACATGCACTCACCCACACACACTCACACACACACACACAGACACACACACACGCACTTACCTGCTTTTAGAATTTATAAAATTTTTCGCATTGGCGTTTCTAAATCAAAGAAATGACGTACAACAAATGTAATATAACCTAGTAACTAAGAAACAAATATTATGTTTAATTATGTCCAACTTGCTCTTTCTTTTCTACGGTATAAAAGTAAAAATCTATAATATTATATTAAACTACACTTTGGCCTTTGCATCTACGTAATTATATGATTTATAAGCGTCCAGTGGTATCATAGTTAAAACTAAACGGGTGAAGGGACCACTCGGACGCTGCAGTACCTGGAAAATTGTTTTTTAGATGGATGGCTAGCCCAGCACCTATATCATCCTGACAGCTTAGTCGGCCTAGCCCACAGGTAAAACAAATCAATACGTATGGAGCGAACCTAGCCACGGGTTTCCTCACGATGCTTTCCTTTACCGTTAGCGTGTGGTATGGCTCCTACAAATTCGCAAATAATAATAATAACTTCCACACAATACAATAACTTGACTTGGTCCCAAACTAGGATACCCAGTGCTATGGTAACCAGACAATGACGTAAGTTTCCTTCCTAAATGTACCCTCTCAAAAACAAGGAACGTCAACAAAGAATAAAATCCTATCTTTATAGTAGATTTCTGATTTGTAATACAATACCCGTACCGCGCGGCGGCAAAACTTCAATTCAACAATAGTCTCACGCGGATAAAAGAAATCCACGTCCAACAATGACAGTACAAATCAGTACCTCAGTGTGCCCATTGGCTCGGAAGACCAGATTCAGTTGGCACCCCGATTGTTGACGCAATAGCATTGATGTCGCATTCGCGGCTTACAAACGATTCCGATAAAAAGCGTTACAAAATAAATTGATTCCAGCGCTAGTGTTATGGTCGCTGCGGCAAAATAGAGTGGTCAGAAGAATTAGTTTTGAATTCGTCAATTGGTATTTTGTTCTTAGTGGTATCGTTTTTGTTGTGCAATAGTATTCTCTATCTTTCTACCTTTTTTTAGAAACATTAGCGGTCTTATTTACTAAAAAAAAAATCTCGATTTAAATAACTCCTCAAATAGGTTTTGAACAGTCCCCGTGGTTATTCACTTAAGAAATGTTTTTCGGTAGGGAAATGTATTTGAAAACCTATTTAGAGGCTAAAAAATCCAACCATGTCGGGACTTCGCGACCTCTAGCTAACCGTGACAGCGCTCTCCCAACTGAGCTAATGGGCAAGTGCACCTGGAATTTTTAGCCTCTAAATAGGTTTTTAAAATTGTCCTCAGCACGGGTTAGTGCAACAAAAAGAATGTAAAGTGTATTTAAGCATACCTATACGGGTTTTATTGATTAAAACATGATTTCTCGAAAATACTCCCCAGAGGCTTTTAAACAATCTGTGGTGACGTCTTTGTCTTTACTACAGAGCGTCTAAGCTGCATCTGAGGAGTGTTGTAAGGAATCGTGTTTTTATAAATGGAATTGTTGCACTGCTAGTACCTACTAAGTATAGTGCTACTATGCCACTACTACTACTCTACTACTACTACTATTTAAATATTATTCTTAGTTTTGTTTTTAATTTAAACCAAAATCAATAATTATTAATCCACATGCATGCAACATAATTCATATGGTAATAAATGTTTTTTACTTTACTGTTAATTTTTTTACAATACATATTTAAAAATTGAAAAAAAAAAAAAACATTCCTCAAAATCACTCTTGATATAGAGCTAAGTCGGTCTTCAAAGAACTGAAAAATGATTTGTAAAATAAAATTTCCATACATCAGAACATACAGATAAAATCGCTCATCATGGCTTAGAGAGCTCCTCAAACACAGTATAACATCATTTTAATAGTTCCGTAGTCAACAAAGAACCTTTATAATTTTGCCATGGCCGTCCGTTTATCTGTCTGTCTGTCCGCGGCTTTGCTCAGAGACGATTTGTACATGAAAAGTAAAATTTGTCGTTTTAATCAAGCCGATAAATTAGTAGAATAAAATCTTAAAGATTTTTTTATCATCTAACCCATGGTGTAGAATATCGTCGGATTAATCGCTTAAAAAGATTTTGGGTGTAATTCCATTTGCAAAATATTGAGCTTCGAAGCGCAAACTTTTACTAAAACTAAAAACCATAAACCGAGAGACCAGTTTGACAACTAAGTGACGGACAAAGGGTTACTAGGGTTAGGCAAAATTAAATAGTGACGTAGTCGATATCGATAATCAATATCGACTAAACTATGTGGTTTGCTAAGTTGTAAAAATCGGCGAATCTTTTAAAACTAATCTTCACAATAGATGAGTTTTATACCTAAGCTCCCTAAGTACTGTAGTACTCAACTTATTAAAACCCGAATTAAAGGGCAAGTATTACTTTTTATTATAATCTTTTCCATCGATGGCCTAGCCTAGCTAGGGATCAACTTTACTGACATCTAAAACAAAACGCAACGATTAAATATTCTCCAAAATATGACTAGAAGGCTATGCCAGCCAGCTACCATAAAGAGGTATCGTTACAGTACTAAGATAGGAAGTAAAAAGCACTTTACTTCCCTGTTAGTTTCAAGCGCTACACCAGTTACAACGTATTTGAAACTGTTAAAGACTTCCACTTTAGACTTCAGAAAACACACAAACGTTTCTCTCGTAAGTTTCGTCAATCCAGGTTTCTCACCTGCTCTCTCACCAGTTCTAGTCTGTAGAATCCAGAGACTTCACTTGCAGTAGCCAAACGCCTCCCCGAAGTATGGTAGGTAAAAATACAGCTTTTTTCGATGATTAGGTCATCGAAAAAAGCCGTATTTTAAATATCGATAACAACAGCACTAGCCTGATTATAGCAACACTTGTGCAAATGAACTATCAAACTAGACTCTCGGTTTATGGTCTTTTGTTTTTTTTATAGTAGACCATCCCCCTCCCGTCTCCTGGCTGTTTGCAGAAATATGAAAAACTTCAGGGTAAAATAGCTTAGTCAACCGACTTGTAAAAGAAAAATTTCGTACTTATTCTACGGAAAATTAAATGGATGAAGTTGTTAACTGCGTAAGGGTAGGTAATGTAAAATAAGTAAAGTAAAATTCTAATAACTAAAAAATCCCTCTTTTTACGAAACACTTTACTGCACGTGACCCGACGCGCACTTGACAAGTTTTTATTAAAATAATATTTGGGTATTACAAATAAACGTGGCTGCGGGATTCTGAAAACATGTGTCGCATGATGGGGTTCAAAAAGATTTTTTACACTGAGTGCGGCCTCTGTATGCTTTACAAGCCTCTGATCGACGAGCAGTTATCTCGGTGCGCCGCATTCGATTATTATTATTTTCCAATTTCACCCGCACTTTGGGGTTATTTATTCCATACTTTCGGCCTCAGTTTTGACTGAATTAAATACGTCGTTGCGCGTAATCTATTGTGCCATTATTTTGGAAAACGTCATAAAATTTTCGAGTCTATAAATAAAGCATTGTGGCCTTTGTTCACCTTTGTTTGGCTTGCAGCAGGTCCGGTAGTAAGTATTGAAAGTATGTAATTATTGAACTATTAAAAAACGTATGTAATAAAAACTTTGCAGCATGCCAATCAAGATTGAAATATGAATTTTAACAAAAAAAAACTCATAACCCGTCCGCTACGCCACAGGCTACGCTATTCAGACGAAATCAATTAAAACTTATATGTACATCTGAGCCAAAAACATAAACTACTTAGATGGTATCCAATTATTTACTACTGCTTTGCTTACTTGTTCAATTTAGAAACTTCAAAGTTGCCGCAAGTGAAAATGTCAAAAGCTCTTTTGATTTAAGTTTTAAAAGAAGAAATCTCGTTTTAGACGTACACCAAAATACAATATTTCATTCGTAATTTGAGACTGAAGCAAAAACAAGAGACACCGAAGACTCACCAAACAAACATGAAACATAACAAAAATTCACGCCAGTATCCCGAAGGGGTAGGCAAAGACCAGGATCTACCACTTGCCACGATTCTGGTCTATCTCTTTTGTTTCATCAACATAAATTCATTCATTAAACAAACACAGCTAAGTATTTTCTGAATTTGCACGAATATTAACCGACTCGTCCATTTTTTTATTTTTTATTAAACAGCAAATAAAAAAGGAAATCGGACACAAAAATTTGAACAACTGTTCCATGTCTTCATTGTTTTTTACCCACAGTATAAGCCCGAAACCCTCAGCAGCCTTAGCTCTTAAATAATGTGGAATGAAATAACAAACGCGTATGTAATGCAGTGGCCATTAATCTTGGCGTTCGCATGCGGTCGCACGGGCCCCCGTACTGTCTCCGCCCCCGTACCACGGTGGGAAACCTGCTGTGATTCTATTTCGCTGCTATTATTATGCCGCCTCGTTGGTGAAGCGTTGGTGAATCGCTTCACTACCAAAACAGAGGTTGTAAGTTTGATCCCCGCCGTAATTGATTTGTTAATGTTTGTGATGTCCTTGCCTGGTTACCATAGCTATTCTAGCTTGGGACCAGGAAAAAGTGGTTGTGAAGTAGTATTTATTGTATGCTCGATTGCGTACACAAAGGAGGGTTATGATTTTCGTGCGTATGCATGATCAGAAGTCCAATGGCCAATTTCTTTCTACTTTTTCTACAACCTTTCTACTCACTTCTTATTATAAATAGTTCAGAAATCGAGTCTCGTAGTTTTTTCCGAGCTTTTCCCGAACTTCAAAGACTAATTTTTACGATTTAATTAAAAATGTTAAGTTTTCAGATTTTTCCCTGTACTTGTAGTATAAGACAATATAACTTTCCGAATTTCATAGTTCTAGGTCCACGGCAAAAACAAGTTATGACGTCTAATCTAAATTAGTACTTGACCATGGCTTGACGTGGCTTGATGAGTAAATTTATTTAATTTCATTGAGTAATATTTTTTCAAATAATATCTAATTCTATTTAATCTCTTATCTTATTTTTTGAATTAATGAAATGAATAAATTACATACAATAAGGAGAAAATCTCCGAATTAACGGTTTCAAGGGTTATCAAGGGTTCGCTTACTAAAGAGAACTCTAAAAGAAATTAAAAAAATATCTTTTATAATACATTTTTTTTATGTGAGTGCTATCTCCTGCAAGCGGTAATACTCATACCAACTTAGATTTTTTTTAATTAAAATTTAATTATTATTCTTTTAATAATTTTTTTTTTAATTACAGACGACGTGTTAGATTACAATGAAATTTCACTGATTTGTTGACGCTGATCTAGATTTGATTGATAGTGGAATTAATGAATTAGTGAATTAGTGAACTATTCCTATGGATAAATGATTAGAAACAAAGAAAAGAATACGATTATGAATCTTACTTCAAATTTAGGATAAATAATTCAAAGGAAAACTATCACGGCTAAGTAGGCTTCACAAGTTAACGAAAATTACTAGAACAACTTATAAAAGAAAAACTTCGTACAATTCCCATTGAAAATTACTTAGATGAAGTTTTTAGCTGTGTAAATTATGTAGTTCTACGGAACCCTACAATGCGCATGTCCAGACAGACTTGGCTTGTTTTTATAAATCTGCTGCACGCACAACCGCTACAAGATTTTGGGGTACAAATGTAATAAAAACCCTAGACAAAGAAAGACAATACAAATCTTGGCGAACTTTTATCATTAGAGAATCTGAACTACGGGAAAGTTGACCGTTATAACAAAAGATAAGATTAATAAGGAACAAACACCAATATTAAGGGAAACTTCACCATACCAATTTAAGTTACCTTGAGATAACATCGCCCTTGCTATTGTGATTTTATCTACCGTCCCTTTCACAACCATCGTGTTTCCTCTTTAGGGTGACCGAGAAAGGATAGGTATCAAGCGAAGATTATTATCACATCGCCCAAGATCCTCTCGTATCTCAAAGGAACTTAAATGTATTTACGTTTAGAACGGTAGCCCGTGATTGAATTTTAGATTTTATGTCTTGGGTTTTAAGACCGCATTTTAAGCGTCGCCGACTAAGGTACGGAGTCCTTAAACTTTAATTGTTTCGTTCCGATGAAACTCTAAAGTGTTAACTAGTTTCAAACTCTATGTGGAATAATATTTCTTAAAGTTATTATATTATATTAGATAAAAGTCATTGAGTATTAAGGTGACGATGGTAGTTTTATACAATTTTCGGATTTTTCTGCTATAAAATACAACAATTTTGGCTTGTCAAGAAAACCAAGAGGTTTAGAATGTAGGGTTGAATATTGATGCAGATTTTGTTTTGGTGGAATAATATTAAATAGTAAATCAAGTCTGGGGTATTACCCTGAGCGGCATTGTGTGGTATGTAAGGACTTGGGTTTTACCTTTAACCAGGGACATGGAGTCTCACAGGCGTCACGCGTTTTGTAAAAATTCTTAGATTTGACCACTTCACCTTGCTTTTCACGTCTCCTTGCTTTTCGGGACCCTGCGAGCTAGTAGCTTCGTTTTAGTAGTAAAATGACCACGGAACGAGACAGACATATTGTCGGTTATAAAATACAGGAGTAATCCCTGTCAAAAAATTGGTCGTAGCCTGTCAGGCTGCATGTTCCTAGTTGCCCTAGACAATATTTTGTCGAGCAAATTTTTTGAGTTGTTTTATTATTTTTATATTTTCTCGTACAAAATGGCATGAAACGGTGGAAAATGACAATGTTTCACGATGAGTTTATCATAAAGAAACATGGTAGACAGTCCGTCATTTGAAGAGGAATTCAGTTCACTGATGATAGCTTCAGACCAGTCTGACAGCGAATGGAATTTTGCAAAGTATATGCTTTATGCAAGCAAACTCTTAAAGCATCACTAAATTTATCAAGATGAATATCCAAAGGAGAGTCAGGTCACCCCAGAAGAAGATGACCGTAACAAGGAACCTTTTGTGCAAAAATTTCCAGTAATTTATGCCAAATTGAGTCATAGTTAATTTTTTTTATTTTTTGTTTGCATAAGTACTTATAATGTGTTTTCTCGTAACGTGTTTTCTAGAATAGATCATAAAGTTTAAAATTTATCATACGTGTGTAAGGTCTATTTAAATGCAAAAATAAGGACCACTAAATGTAAATTATCCAGTTTTTTAAATATTAGTTTTTTAATTGTTTTTAATACATACAAGTGGTTATATCAACACAATTTTAAAACATTAAAATTATTTCTATAGCAAAATTAGACTTAGAAAGTAGAAGCCTGTAAGACTTCATGTCCTTTATAATGTTATAAATTTTTCACGTCCCCAGTTATTAGTAAATCATAAAGTAGAATATAACGTAAACTAGCTATATCTGCGACTTTTTGTGAGTGAGATTCTAAAACTAAAAAAAAAATCCATACACACCCTCTTATTATAAGGGCTGACACGTTCTAGAGGTTACTTAGTCTGTGGTTAAATGCATTTACAGAATGTTTGAAATGTAACAAACATGTTGCGGTTCCGTTTTTTCTGTATTTATACAGATTTGCGGGCGTTTACGGGTGTGAATGCATTTAGTCTGACCGCAGCTTTATGCACTAGGGATGCAAATAAATATTTCTAACTTACGCAGTTTTTTCTGAATCCGTTTGGCAATTTAAGCGTCATTGCGTGATAACCATCCTTCACTATGTAAACGGGCTCGACAAGCGAATGTCAGTCGCTGGTTTTGTTAATCTGTGCACAAACTGTGATGTTGAAAGCTTTACTTATACTCTGTGAAGTGTCATGACTGTATAATAGTAATGTTTTCTGGCTCTTGGCTGGATGACTGATCGCGCCGGGGGTGCGCGAAGTGTGATCGAAGAGTCTGCGCTCAAACTAAATATTCATGTATTTTTCCACATACATCTAAACACAGGAAAAACACAACAAACATTCAAATTTCTGACATTAGTGACTCGAATTTGAGTCATCTTATTTGAGTCATTTCAGTGGCAAACACAGTGCTGCGGTGAGATGGACGATTGTTGAGGTGCGTGATCCAGCAAGCTCGCTTAACTCTATTACTCGCGCATCGTTCCAGCGAATTAGTGCTGCGTCGCATGACCGCTCGGTGACGACCGGCCTTAATTGGCAAGTGGTAATGTTATTATGGGGCTGGGCATTTTTATTCATTTTTTTAATGTGCATTAAACGGTGGCGTTCCTGTGACTTTCAAAATGTACGTTGCCTCAAATAAAATTATTATGTTTTTGATCTGATCTGCTAGCCAACAACGGTAAATAGATAACGTAACTTAAAGAAATAAAGAATATTCTATCGATCTATCTAACTTTACGTAACAACGTGATAGTTACTGATCTTATCTTCATTGCCCCAGGCCTCAGCCTAGGTACTTCAATAACTGTTATTAATGTGAGTATTGGTTGGTACTGGTGATCCACTATAATCTAAATTAGTAGTTAAACAAAATAAATAAATTTTATTTTATTTATTAGGTACTGTGTGTAACATGACAAAGCTTATAATATAGGTATGTGACTTAGCGCTCGCGATTATGCCATTTAAAGGTATGCAGGGCATTTTCAGACTCTACTTGTATGAACACTAAGATATTATGGGCAGTACTTACATAGAATTAACTTAGAAATATAATATAATGCAATTTAAGAATTTTATAATATTTTTTTTAGATTTTGGGAATTAATTTATACTTACATATATATGCCATATACAATAGTGTATGGTGCAAGCACGTTATAAATAAATAAATAACTTCCACACAACACAAACTCCTATCCTGGTCCCAAACTAGCATAACTTGTGCTACGGTAACCAGGCAAGGATATCATAAACATGGAAATTTATCCAGACTAAAGCCGTTTATACAAATGTACGGCGGCCCCAGTGGGAATCGATCCCACGATGTCCGGCGTGGTAATCAGACGCGATATTTCTAGACCAACAAAGCAGTCGGGCAAGCAGGCAGGGAGCTTATATCTGTTTAAAGGGGAATACCCCTGACTGCGCGTACAGTATTACCAAAAGAATTGTAGAACGTATGAAACCCCACAGACTGCTACGGTTTTATTGCAATTGTGGTAGTATTAGAACGGGCATAATTCTTAAATATTTGTAGACAACTGTTATTTTAGGTTAATATTAAGTTAGAAGTGAAATAGTAGCCACAATCCAGACTTGGCATTTTGTATTTTAAATAAATAGTTTTAGATACTATTTAAAATATAAAAAAATGCTGTTTGAAAACACGGTTCGAAACACATGTTTTGAAACACTTTGTTTCAAATATGCCTACCTTCCCACGTCCAGCCTTAAGTCTAATTTTCTGGTGGGATCTTTCATTAATGTATTCATCATATAATATTCTCAGTAGCTGAGCGACTAAACGTGGTTACTTTTTCACTAAGCTTGGTAAGTAAACGGGTTTTCCTGATTTTCCTGTTCTCTACCTACCCTACCAGGATACAGGCGTGATTTTATGTAATGTATTGTGGTTTTCACGTTCCGCGTTTGTTTGCGTTATTTTAATAACACGTATTTCGGGCCGACCGAGAACTTGGACTGGAGCACTCTGCGCTCTTAGATCTCTCTATATAAATATGGGGTCAATACATAGTAACTATTAATTCGAAGTGGGAAATAAGGCTTCGGTAGACGCTATGTATGCAAAAACAATTAATAGTTAACAGTTCTATTTTTTCAATTCCCGACGGTTGAATTCAGTCGAAACGAAACGCTACCATTTAAAATTTTAAATTTGAAGCGCATTTCACTGCCGACATTACTTTCCAGAGCTTACCGCCTAATCCGTATCGATCGGCCCAGCTGAATAGCACTGCGTTTACAAAATGCATGCCCGCAGCCCCATAACGTCGCTCGGAATCCGCCATGTGCGTTTGACAGCGTCGATTAATGCCGCCGGCGTTTCCGGGCGATACCTTTCATTGTCGTTTTATTCTCGTACGTATCGTGATGATGTCAAAATTGGAAAGTTCGGAAGCATGAACGGATATGATCGAAATGAAAAAAAAAATTACGTCAAGGAGGCCTGCCCCTCTAGTCTCTACGCTAATTTAGCCAACTTGCGTTACAATTAAGTACATTTATTTATAAGTTTGCCCAAAATATGCTTTCAGTTTCCAATGGGCTCTGCAGTTTCAATAAGTTTAATGCTATTTCATACAACTAAAACATTTACTAAGTCGTTATTTCTGACTTATTACATTAAATTATTACACAGGTCGACAGTACAGGGGCTGTTATAAATCTTTATAAAAGTTTTGGAATTCAAACTTCATACTTTGATGAGGTGCTCTTACCAGGGACTTAAGGCTCTTTGTTCCATAATAGTGTGGCAACTATCTATTTCCAGGCAAGTCAAGTGATTGCAACATTTCTCGTATTTTTCTCAACTGAGCGAGCCTTAGTATAATACGCTGATCTCAACCAGGACGTCATCCTTATAGCTCACTCAAGATAAACCTTTAAAGTAAAAACCTTCATTAGTATAACCCTAAATATAGGCCATTTTAAAAAATACGAAAGAAGAAAATGAACTTTTATGTACCTACCACGTAGGCCGGTAAGACGCTACTGTGTGAAGAATAACAATGTCCATAACAAAAACTTTGTTTTGATCCAGATCTATTGTGACACAGCAATATTGTCATCTATCCTCTACTTGCTAAAGGCCACATTTCCGCAAACAGCTTATTTTAATTGTGTAAAATAAAAAGGCGGCCGCGATAGCCGCCCCTGCCAGGGACATCTGCCGGTGACAGGGTGATATAAATGCTCCACACGTTACAAGCTGATCCTTTTCATCAATACTGTGAACGAGTATCACTTTGTGGTCGTGACAGCATCTAAATGCCTCCAATATTGTTAACTGGGTGTATTTTTAGGGTTCTGTACATCGTATAAAAAACGGAACGCTTATACCTAGGATTACTCGTGCGTCTGTCTGTCCGTCCGTCAGTCACAGCAAATTTGCTCCTAATGTACAGAACCAAATCAGGTGAAATTCGGTATGATGTTGTAATCCTGTGACCCAAATACAGTTTTTTTTTTTTTCAAATAAGGGTCGTTTTCGGGGGACAAATTAGGAAATTCAGAAAAAAGTTTTGGAAACCTTACTGTGTCATATATCAAATGAAAGGTCTCATTACGAGAATTTCAAACATGTTTTTTTTTTATTATTGTAAAATAAATAGTTTTATTTTATTCATGAAAGAAGACGAAAATTTACCATCCCCCCTCCTGATCTCCGAAACTACTGAGTCGAAAATTTTGAAAAAAATACAAAATATGGTTCATTGCTCGTAGACTACCTGGTTGTGCAATAAAGTGTTTTCTATCTATCTATCTATCTACAAGAAAACCTATAAGAATTCTATGAAATTGAATATAATACATTCACTAATGGAAGACAGTTCACTAAAACACCACTATATAGTGCTAGTAGCAGTTAACTCGCATCTTACTGTGAGGATTTCAAATATGATACCACAATTGAATTAAAAAAAAAATTGACTTTGACCTTCTGTGGAACCCTCTCCACGCGAGTTCAACTCGCGTTTGGCCAGTTCTTTTTAGAATATGTGGCGGTTAGCCTTTAATGTTCAAAGTGATACGTATGCGTCAAGGTGCTGATAAAAGTCAATTGAGCGTTACATTTCTTTAGCAAAATCTAGTGAGAAATTTCGCAAACACATACCTTATACAAATCCTTCGATAAAAAATGCCAAAGTTACTTCTTAAAACAACTGTCCAGCGTATGTTCTATTATTCTACTGGCTTTTTAGTTAATCTAGTTTTACTCAATTTCAGTAACGCATTTTGACATTTTAATTTTTTTAAATGAAACTAGTAAATTCACTAGACAGGAATAAACTCAAGCCCTGCCCGAACGCTTGGGAATAAATTTTCCTCTAACCATAATAAACACTCAGCAAAGCGCCAACATTCCAACTAAACACATCATGAAAACTCTTCACATACTCGTAAATACAACGGAACATTCCCACACTAGAGGGTCCTGTATAAATCCGTGCAATTATGACGAGCTCTCGACGGGAGGTCTCTTTTGTTCCCCAAAAGCCTTCAGAGAGGCTCCGGTAGGAGCGTGCGGGCGGCAGATCAAAGGGCCTAATTAATTAACTGTAGAGCCATGTAATGCCGGGAATAAGGTGGCGTTGGATGTGTGGGCGGTGTTCACACTATTACATTAAAATTTAGTGCCAGTTGCTATAGTAATTTTGTAAAATTGTTTGCTGAAGTATCAGACGCACCTCATCTGAAAGGATTTCCTTTTGGCGGCGATACTACGAAAGCCATTTCCGGCATTTAAAGATGGCGATGAATGCTAATTACATTATTGAGTGAGGATGTATTTCCATGTTTGTGATGTCCTTGCCTGATTACCATAGCACAGGGTATCCTAGTTTGGGACCAGGACAAGTGATTGTGTTGTGTGGAAGTTATTGTTATTATTGTTTCCATGTGAAACTCGAGACCAGGCCGGTGGTTGGACAATATCATTGAGTCGGCGGAAGGTACTTAGATGTGAATGGCAACGGACCAACCAAGCTACTACTGTACGTGAGCACTTCAGACACTCAATTAGAAGAAATAAAAGTTGTTTATGCAGTACGCTTTGCGAAAATACGAGACCCTAAAAGATTCGCATGTTAAAACGACCCAAACTAACAAACTAATCACACAAACAGTACCTAGTTTAGGGGTAAATTTATGCACATATGTTTAAAACAAACTGTTATTTCTCTTGTACTATAGTAGACCTGTATTGACTTAGTCTATATTAGTAAATGCATGTGTGGTATTAATGTCCCAGTCAATTGTCTTTAGATTAGTCGTAATATTTATATGACTGAAGCCAGAAAGTAAGGTAAAACGTTTTTTTTTTTAATAAATAACCATTTGCTAGATGTGAAAGATAATATGATGAGCACGTATGTTGCGATCCGAGCTCATGATATTTTCCTTCACCGTTAGTGAATTTGCTTATTCAAAAAAGTATAAAATACAGCATCTTACATACTTTTGTAAAAATCAATATTACATATTTTAATTTATTCATAAGACTTGCAATTAATTGTTATTCCCCTAGCTTAATTTGTAACGTTCATTAAGTCGAAGTTTCTGTGTCACTTTGAATAAAAAAAAGTCGATTTGATTTGAAATGATGAACTTTAGCATTTTAGTCTTACTTGTTTTTGAATGAAGCATATAAAAAGTATATAGAAGTTTGTATGCATAGTCATTTTAATGTTTTAATTAGATACGATGCTCTGCTAAGGTTACCTGGAAAATATTTCTCTTAAAGATAAGTTCACGTTTGTAACAATTTTTTTGTAATTATGTTTTGAATGTACTATGTGCAATAAAGAATATGTAATAATAATAATAAGCTGAACATATTCGGATGATTGCATATTTAATAGTGGGTGACGCGCACTGAAAAAGAATGTAGTGATCAGTGAGAAAGGAAGCTAACGTGGGTTTGGAAAGGGTCAAAGAAGAAATAATGAAATAAATGTAGGTGGAAAAGCCGGTTATTAACGCTTTCGGCGGACAAACGTTGACTAAATATATAATACTAGCGAAGGGCTATATCAGACTCAAGCACTGCTAGGATTGTCATTAATGGACGCAAAAGTCTATGATGATGATATTAAAAGTATATTAAAACGGCGAGCGTTCACTTAGCGACGTTTGAATTGCGCTTCGTAATAGATTATGATTTCAGAAGTTTTGTAGCTGACAAGACTTAGTTTCCACATACCACTCAAACGGAAAAGCCATGTCTTGGATTGAATATAAAATACTTATTATATCCGCCCCATAGTCACCTCCCTCAGTCATGAGACGACTGGAAAGAAGAAGAATATATCCGAATAAATCATGGGCTCGCTAACCGTGAAGGAAAACATCGTGAGGAAACCTGAGTGTCTGGGGTGTTCACATACCTCGGCGCTTGAAATTGCCAGTCCGCGGTGGGCATGCGTGGTGATTAAGCCCATACTCTCTCTCTGAGAGAGGGCCTGTGCCCTGCGGTGGGAGATATATATGTATATGCATATATATGCTGAGAGGTTTTATTAAATAAAAAAATAGCATAATATGATATTGAAACAATATATATCTATACATAATTTAATACGTGTGGCACGTAATAACTCCGTGTGGCGCCGGATTAAGAATAGCGTCACTCCATTTCCTCCCGTGGATGTCGTAGAAGGCGACTAAGGAAATAGATTACAAGAAAACGGGCAGCAGCGTCTTCCTGAGATTCCAAACGCATACTGCGATCGCCAACCAGCCTGCGAAGCGTGGCGACTATGGAAAAACTCCTCATGGTTATAAAAACCATGAGGGAGGCCTATGTCCTGCAGTGGGCGTCAAGGGGCTGATGATGATGATGAATACTTGTTTATATTTGAAAGACCATACAAAAGAATGGAAGTAATCCCAAAGGGAGGTAAGGAATATAATCGCGAAGGGTAAACACTTCCTCTCCACGGAATAGAACTTAGAAAACTTGTAGACTTTTAACATGATAAAATAAAGGTTTTAGAGTTACGTTGAGGAAATAAAACAACGATTCTTAAAATATACTAATAAAAGAGACAGATATCTGATTGGCCTTTGCATTCAAAATAACGTAGTTTTATGACAGTAATATGCCAACTATATTAACATAACGAGCGCAATATATAATTAAAAAAAATACTATTTCTATTAGTCATCTCAATAAAGTCTGGATTAAAATGACACTCATCCAAGAAATATTTTTAAGAAGTGTTCGTAAAGGTGTTCTTAAAATTTCCACTTTATTTTGAAAATTGTATGTGTGATTTGTATTCCAATAAATTATTCTCAAGTTAAATTTAAACCTATTGTGGATTATATTTATAAACTGCTGGTATTACGAATGTTTTAGTACTTGATAAAAACAATGTCATACAATGTATATTGGTACTATTAATAAAGTCTGGATTAAAATGTCAAGGAATATGTTCCTCAAAATATTCTAAATACTTATCCAAGGAATACTTTTATGAATTTTATGTAAACTCATTTTAGTTAATACGTAATAAAAAACTGCCCCAATTACGAATATAATCTTAAGAATTTCCAATGTATTTCTATGTTTTTCAAAGCCCGTATAAAACCAATGAAACAATACACAAACAATTTTGTACAGGCAAATAAACCGAAAAACGAAAATCAGAATTTCACTAAACAGACTAAGATAATGGAAAAAATAAGTGTACCAAAATATGTGTAAAATAACATTATATTCATTAATTTCCCCATACAACGCCCATTTTTATACATCCATTATTATTGGAGACTATAAAAATTGCCCTTACCTGTTGCGACAATCAATCCAAGCACTTCTGATTAACGCATCAAAATAATATTATTTAGCACTTAAATATACAAATTCCAAGAGTCAGTGTTTCTAAGTTTTAATTAAAAGTCTTATTAGCTAAGATTTTAAACAAATTTACGATTAAATACGTGTCAAGCAAAGCGCTCAGTGAGCGAGCGTGGCGCCGCTACGTTTGCTACGACTCGACTGACGCTAAGAGCGCTACGCCGTAGCTCACAGTCCGTAGCCGACTGACGACTGACTACGCAGAGATGGAATGATTGAATTGGCGGAAACAGACGATCTCTTGGCATCTTTTGTCTATTGTTCCTATCTGCAGCAAAATTACGCGTACTCTTTTCTGTCTTACTTCTATTCTCATGCTTGTTCAATTCCAGCAGCCTTTCACTTTCCATGCTAGTGAAAAACTTACTCAAGTAGTTAAAACGGTAAAATCATGAATAACGAGGAATCAGTCTTGTGCGTATAATTTGCCTTTTGTGTTTACAAATAACATGAAATTGGTCCTGTGGCCTTTGGGTAAAGTAGCATTTAATCACTTTATGAATCTCAATTGAACGCCGGCTTCTCATTGTTGTTATTATTAAAATCCTTTATTGCATTTAAACACACAGTTTTGCAACAAAGGCGAGCTTAATACTACTCAGCATTATCTACCAGCTAATCTAAGTTATGACGAAAACATTAACAGGTATTGCAAGTTACTCGTAGAATATTAAATATACTATCTAATTACTTCCAATTAATTCGGGAGGCCGTGGGATCAAATCCCTATTATGTACCAATGATTTTGTTTCCTAAGGTACTTATATTTGTGAAGTTACACTCCCAATACCACTCACTAACTGTGAAGGAAAACACTGTGAGTAAACCTGAGTGTCTGAAGTGTTCACATATATCTGCACTTGAAATTGCCAATCCGTAGTACAAACACGTGGTAATTAAGCCCATAGTCTCTCTCTGAGCGAAGGCCTGTGCCCTGCAGTGGGACGTATCTATATATAAGGTACACAAAAAGAAACTCAGTTTAGTTTTATTACCAGTACAAATACATTTATTCGCTTTCGCATTCTAATATAAAGTAAAATACGGTACAGTGCTTACCGAAACATTGTAACTTAAAAAAATGTTGCTATATGGTGTTCACAAGGTTCTTAGCAGATAATAATAATAACTTCCACACAACACAATCACTTAAACTGGTCCCAAACTAGGATACCCTGTGCTATGGTAACCAGGCAAAGACATCAAAAACATGGAAATACACCCAGACTGAAGCCATTTGTACAAATGTACGGCGCCCCCCAGTAGAAATCAAACCCACGATCTCTATCTTGGTAGTAAGCGCCTTAGCGGCTAGTCCACCGAGGCAATTGGGCGACATAAGAAAGGACATTGTCTGTAGCTTCATAAACGCTGAGTTATATTTTGCATTTATTTAAAAAAAAAGAAGAAAATACACTAACTGACTAATTTCTCATTGCATAATTTTTGGAACGTCTATGGAAACTTGAAACTTGTAGGGTTTTCTCAAGGGTCTCGGATATAGAAGGATTTTGAAAAAAACAGAAGTTGTAAAGGGGAAAAACTTTATTTCGCATTTGTGTAAAAAAAAACTGAGGAATACGTTTCCTCGCGAGCTTATGACACAATTGTCAGGTAGGATAAAAAAATGTCTGAAGTTTCATAAGAGTCTAATTATATTTCAAAGTTTTAGGTCTTAAAATAAATACCTACTCTGTCCAAAAGGAGAAAATGTGAGTTCGCTCATACTACAACCAGAATGTTATTGACTTGGGCCGGTTGTAAGATGGAAGAACTTTACTATGTTCAGTTTATAGGGAAGAGCGGGTGATCATGCTCTTCCACTATAAAGGGAAATTTCCCGGCAGGCAGATCGTATGCCTGGGGACTCACCGGTCCGACTGATGTTCGTCGGACGTTATATTTATGGTATGTCACGTGAAACAATTTGCTTGTGCGATGCAGGAATGTTGGAGTTTATAGTGCGCGTGCAGAGTTTACATGTGCTTGCCACAAGTAATAGTAAAACTATTGAATTAAGTAGGCCATTTATATATAATGAAAAACTGACGGCCGCAATGTAAAGAATCGTGCCTGTAAAAAGGTCATTTTCGTTTTATTACACTAAAATAATCAGTCCATAAATGGCAAAAGGATTTTTGTACATATAAACTATATTTTTCAATATTACTGGTGGAATAAAATCGTATCGACTTTTGTGAAACGAGAAACATTAGCATGTATGGTAGATTCTGTAGTATCACTTGACAAACACAATACATGGATATTTTGAAGTAACAGAAAAACGAACGAAATTGGTAGTTACGATGATGTGTTCCGCTAAATTTCTACTTAGTTTTTTATCGAAAGTACCAATTCCGATAATTCCGAAATTCTAAAAATTTTAAAAAGATCCTAAAATTCTATCAAATTAATCACATGTGATGAAGATTTAATTGGTGTATTTTTTAAAATATCTCGAAAAGTACTATGAAAATAGATTCAACGCTACTTTTAAGAATGAAAAAGTGAAATATTTCGGTATGTTTGAAGTAGCTCTTATTTTGATATTATAAAGATTTCGTAACGAATATTCACTTTCTTGACAATATTTAATTTCAAATTGCTCTCTTGTAAAGTTGCACTTTTACACTTGCGATAATTTACTTTGGAGCCGTCTGTTAACGCTCCTTTACCGTTTTAATTATTACCGTTACATAAACATAAGTAGTCTTTATACGTCCCACTGCTGGGCAAAGCCTTCTCTCAGAGAGAGAGAAAGAGAGTAGGTATAGTTATGAGAGATTATATATTTTGTCAGTCCAGCGAGCTCGTGGACATACTACGCTACGTTTATCGTTGCGGCTAGATAAGGATGGCATAAAACAATAAGAATCGGCCATGCCTTAGGGGAGGCCTAGCAGTGAACGACTACGGACTAGCTGATTGATTAAATATTCAATAGCTGACTCGGCAAACGTTGTTTTGCATAATAATTAGCCTGTGACCTATTCTCAGACCTACCAAATATATATGTTACAGCCAAAGTAATAAATCTGGATATTATACATAATGACTGGTCATTATATATAATGTCTACTCAGTTTAGATAAAGTGATAATTAACACAAAATTAATCACATTTACTAGCAATTTTATTTAATATCATATTAATATCATAATGTAGGGTACCTATGACTTTTCCATGCACCAACCTTGTTTAAGTTTGACACAAAACTAAGTTTTTTAGTGAAATATTTTTTTTCGCTTTTATATAAAAAAAAAGAACTAACACCCGAAGTTTCAGGATGGAGCGTCGCTGCGCTCCGCTCCATCCTGGAACTTCGAACCTATTTTTGCTTATGTGTACTGACCTAACAAACAAAATGCGAAATATAAATTTAATCAAACAATTATTTGCTATATAACACTTGCCAAAATAAAACGTTAGCATAATAATTTATTACTTTGTCTAGTGAATTTGGCTTTTATATATAATGACCAGTCATTATGTATAATAGCTATTTAATCACTATGACTGTAACATATACAATAAAATCATAAAAATTAGTGAAGCCGTTTCGGAGGAGTTCGATAACAATCACTGTGACAAGAGATTTTTATATATTAGATTTAAAAAAGTTTCTTTAACCTCTGAACTGCCCTCGCGGAATGGAACGTATAGGTGGCCCATACTAAGTTGGACACAGATCTGTGCCGCGGCAGACGAGTGGTTAAATGGCAAATCGTTAATTTGTCACCACGCGAGCCCAATGCGGATTGGTGATTCCAAGCTGAGGTAGGTGAGTAAACACCTTAAGCAGGTTTCCTATACTGAAATGTTAGGTACCATATTCATAACTTTACTATACTGTACCTAATGGTAAAATATTACAGTATAGTAAAAGAATTTCGCTTGGAATATTTTAAAATTTTTACTATATTTCAGCGTTCATTAATGCTATTAGCGCTATCTATTAGCAGCAGAGTTATAGTTTTTAAGCTTTTGCTTTTATCAGACGGTCACAATAGAGTACGTTTATGAATAATTTAAAGTATTTTATTGCACAGGATTTTTAGTCCAGCCAAAGGTTTTTAGACGATAAAAAGCGCTGAGTTTGCATTCGTATCCAACAAGCTGGATTTTTGTATAGCTTTTAAATACGTCATTACAAATGCTTTGTCGAAAATACCTATCAGCCCCGCTTGTGCTTTGTTTTTTATGCGAGGTCAAAGGTCACAAGTGTTCGTTTGAAACTGTGAGAGCTACCGGAAAATAAGATGAACAAAGTTACATCGGTTTGATAGCACGATGTTTGATGAGATTTAAGCGGTGGTAGCCTAGTGGGTAGAACATTGGACTCGGAAGCGGGAGACCCAGGTTCGATTCCCAGGGCGGGCATGTACCTATGACTTTGTTTTCTAAGTTATGTACGTTTGTGAAGTTATAGTAGCAATACCACTCGCTAACGGTGAAGGAAAACATCTTGAGGAAACCTGGGTGTCTGAGTTATTCACATGCCTCAGCGCTTGAAATCGCCAATCCGCGGTGGGCACGCGTGGTGATTAAGCCCATACTCTGTCTCTGAGAGAAGTCCTGTGCCCTACAGTGGGACGTATATAGGCTGCCTATGATGGTTGAAAAACTATAATACATTTATTTTTCAAGTAGCTCTCACCGTTTCAGAGATATACAGCAAAAAAAGTGATCTTTGACCTCGGATAAAAAACAATGTACAAGTGGGATCGATGGGGACGTTTGGTATAGCATTTTATAATACAATATTAAATACCTATACAAAAATCCAGCTTGCTGGGAATAAATGCAACTGAACGTCTGTTTTAACTCGACTAGTTATTGTGTATCCGTATTTATAGATTATGTTGGATTATATTTTGACCATCAATATACTGAATTAACCCGAAAACCGTATAAGGTCCAAAATCCTCAGCTGCCTTCGGACTTACATAGGTCCACGTATAAACGGATAACTGGGATTCCGATAATCTGTTTTTATGCCGCAAAGCTTCGCAACAGATCGTTTGGCTCTAAAAGTATCATAACCTGGTGACCTCTTATTTTGTACTATTCATACAGCCACGAAGGTAACTATAAAGCCAGTAAGTTAGTGTTAGAGGTTTATAAATCATTTTCGAATGTTTCGCGGGTTTTATTCGACGGTTTTGCGACGCCGGGTTTATCTTGTTTCGATTTAGGCTTAGCTTTAAGGGCGGGTTCACATTTTGTGTTGTCTCAATACACTATGGTGTTGTATCACGTTTAGACCGTAGTATCACGTTTAGACGTTCGTTTGAATACATTTGTATTAAATGTTTGATTACTGGCAACACAATAAATAAAAAACCGGCCAAGTGCGAGTCGGACTCGGGCACGAAGAGTTCCGCACCATTGTCTATGCAACATTTGATTATTCCAAAACTTATTATCGAGCAAAAAAATCACGTTTGTTGTATGGTAGCACGTCTTAAATATTTATTTTATTCTATTTTTAGTATTTGTTTTTATAGCGGCAACAGCAATACAATACATCGTCTGTGAAATTTTCAACTGTCTAACTATCACAGTTCATGAGATACAGCTTGGTGACAGACGGACGGATGGACGGATGGACAGCGGAGTCTTAGTAACAGGGTCCCTTGCCCTTTGGGTATATGAGTTGGACACAAAAGTTGTAAAATATAATTACTTTATTATCCGGATTTTTGTAAAATTATTATTAAATTAAATTACCACAATTATAGAAGACTTTATAAATAATAAATCATTGTTAAACTGAAGTTAATATTTTCTCAACATTTAACAAAAACAAAAACATACCTACCATTAACTCACGCCTGTAACTCGGAGAGGTTGTTGGAGACCAGGGTCTACCGCTTGCCACAAACCTGACAGATCTCTTTCGCCTCTTTAATTATTATTTTTATTTCTCTGCATGATATGAAAATCAAACAAAGTAGACTATAGTTTAAGAATAAGAAGCTTATATCCCTTACATGCAGGACCTACAAAATATGTTGAACGGCCTAGCTGATTCTTCTCGTCGCATCGCTCTCCGGATGAATTTGGATACAACCAAAGTCATGTACAACGAACACGTTGTTCCGGAACCGATTGCCGTAAATGGAATCCCACCCGAAGTTGTTTCGCAGTATGTTTTACCTAGTACTATGTTTTACCGTTGTACCTTTTCCGCCGTATGTTTACCTAGGGCAGACGCTCCAACTAGGCAAACATAACTTCGAGAAGGAAATCCAGAGAAGAATTCAGCTGGGCTGGGCAGTATTCAGGAAACTCCGTCGAGCCTTCTCGTCGCCTATGCCGCAGTCTCGAAAGACAAAAATCTTTAATCAGTGCGACCTACCCGTCATGACATACAGAGCCGAGACGTGGACACGCACGGTTCGACTAGTCCACCAATTTAAAGTCGCTCAGCGAGCTATGGAGAGAGCTATGCTCGGTATTTTTCTGCGAGATCGAATACGAAACGAAGTACTCGTAATTCGCCAGAGAAGTAAAGTAATCGATATAGCTGAACGGATTAGCAAACTGAAATGGCAGTGGGCTGGTCATGTCTGCCGCAGGACCGATAACCGTTGGGGTAGACTGGTTCTAGAGTGGAGACCGCAAATCGGCAAACGTAGCGTAGGACGCCCTATGACCAGGTGGAAAGACGACATTCGCAAGGTGGGCAGTGACTGGAAAAGAAGAGCAGAAGATCGGGCTCAGTGGCGTGTCTTGGGAGAGGCCTATGTCCAGCAGTGGACTGACACCGGCTGATTATGATGAAGAATCACATTTTTATTAACAGTACGTTATATTCCTGTTGGGTACCAGTTGCTTGAATCAATTAAAATTTGTTACTAGATATTGTGAGATTCGATACAATGAACGATTGCGTTTTGTGAAAAAAATGCTACATTTTCCATAACTTCAGAATTAGATTAAGTTAGTGTCGGATAGAGAAAAAATGGTTACTTGTTAATGACAAAATAATTTTTAAAACACCGCAAAATTTTCAATACCCCTCAGAATTATTGCAAGCCATATCCGGAAATATTAAATGTTTGTTTTAATTTTTTCGATGTACTCAACCACGTGAAAAATACTGTACTGGTTTAAATAAAATTCGACAAACCATTAACAAACCTTTTCTAGATTGTTAAAAAAATATCGAAATTGAATTTGTAAGCATAAAGTAAGTCGATAAAGTTACACGTAACGTAAAACTCGACGTCGACTTTTTTAATATACATGCTGAAATCTGGGTGGTTTCAAAGCCAAGGTTATGTAATTAGTAAATAAAATGCCATCTGTTTAGATTATTACTTTTAAGTAAAATAAAAAAAAACAGTTGAGAAATCTTGTTTCAAAAAATTCGTGGACAATAGTAAGGGCTCTCCTTCTATCAGAACCATGCTCTTATTTTCGAGATTCACGTACGTTCGCACTGTATTTCCCTATTCTGAACTGAAACTTTCATAAATTAAATTAAACATAACGTAACATAAACTCACGCCTGTATCCCAGAGCATTCCTTTCTCAATTCTAGTCACATTAAATTAGAACAATGACGAAATGTTGTAACAATGGATAAAAAGCATGGATTGTCCGAAACTACAAAGTGTAGGCATGCCTTTAGGGGGCTTAGCTATAAAGCTCGCATTTTTTGGCATGGACGGCGTGATGCGATTTGGATTATTTCAACTGTGGAACGATATATTTTTGAATAGGGATTTGGAGATGAATTTTTTGTCAGACCTTCTTTCTGTTGTGTCTAGTTCAAAACAATATGCTAAAGCAGCCTTTTGAACGAAGCACGTAAAAGAATTACAATATTTAATTTTTGTCATTGGAAATGTTAATGTTAACAAATATTTAAAAGGTTACCCGTAACAGTCAACTTTTCACATGATACATAATATTTTTTGTTGCTTAATTTTATTAACCGCTCTCGTGAATATATTAATTACGATAGAGCTTAATAAAATTAAGCAACAATTGCCACAGTTGTTACTACTTTTTTAATTAGTTATTATGTATCGTATGCTTGTTAGTAAAAAAACAGGCCAAGTGCGAGTCGGACTCACGCACCAAGGGTTCTTACTCGCGCTTGAACTTTATTATTTGTCGTTAGAATCCTACTAATATCCGACATAATCCTACTAATATTATACATTAAGATTGTGAAGATGTTTGGATGTTTGGATAATTGGATGTTTGTCACTCAATAACGCAATAACGGCTGAACGAATTTAAGTGAAATTTAGTATGGAGATAATTTGAGTCCCGGGAATATACGATACTTTTCATCCCGGAAATTACTCATTCCATGCGAACAAAGTCACGGGCAAAAGCTAGTATAATATAATAAGTCCCAAAATTACGCCAAGTTTCGTGCCAGTATGTATTACGGTTTTTACGTAATGCATAAACAACAAAAAAAAAACGGTAAAAAAACACGTTTGTTATACAACAGTGGGACGTATATATACTGCATTTTATTATACATTTAATACAATACTAATTGTACATAAGCAAAAACAGATTTATTTTTAGGGTTCCGTGTTCAAAGGTATTGGACCCTATTACTAAGACTCCACTGTCCGTCTATCTGTTTGTCTGTCACCAGGCTGTATCTCACGAACCGTGATAGCTACAGAATAGAAATTTTCACAGATGATGTATTTCTGTGGCCACTATAACAACAACTAAAAACAGAATAAAATAAATTTTAAGTTGGGCTCCCATACAACCAACGTGATTTTTTTGCCGTTTTTTGCTCGATATTAAAAACGGCAACAGGTAGACGCTTGAAATATTCAAATGTTGTATAGATAATGAATGGTACGGAACCCTTTTGACTCGCACTTGGCTGGTTTTTGGATAGATAATAAAGTGTTTTCTACTCTAATTATATACCTGCCAAGGCTGATTAAGATTGCTTTTGCCTAGGTAAAATTTTTGTTTTTTTATTTAAACATTGCAAAAAAATATTAATGTAAAATAAAGAGCTACAAAATCTGATACACTGACACATGCTGTTTATCTTTATTTGTTAACCGTCCTGGGTGTCGGCATATGAGACTGCAGAGAATTTGTTTTATTTGTTACTGGTGTGGCGTTTCGAACCAGACGAGCGTTTCCACACCGGGGTGGCATTTTATTGGCAGTGTGTGTGTAGTTTGACGTTTTGCTGGTGAACGACATGCATGGAGCCGAATGTGAAGAGGGCGCCTCACGTGGCAATTCCCAGATAAACGCAGTTTGGTTTTTATTTACAAACGACTTGTCGGATTGCAATAAGACTTTAACCATTAATCATATTGTACCGATGAACTTCTATATGAAACGATCTGCTTTTAAAAAATATAGTTACATATAGTACCTACAATATACTTAATTGATACGCATAAGTACGTGCTGTATCAATTGCATTTGAACATAAATAAATTCATTTATTCATTGTTCATTAATTATAGGACGGAGGGAAATCTGGTCAAGTCTATACGACCAATATTGACGGCCAAGTCTACACGGCAAATATTCACTTCAAATCTATCGCTATTAACACCGGCTGGAAGGTCACCAAATTTTATACATTTGTGCATTAAGTCCAGCAATTTTTACAGTAAAATGCTCGCATGATAATATGATACTTTATTATAGATGGTTGCAATCAATTTTATGGATTAATATGATGTCGCTCGTCAATTTTCGTTGTAATTTATTAACGAATTGTGGCTGCTCAACCTTCACATTTTTGTTGCACAAGTTATCAATAAGGTTATTGATAAAAAGAGAAATTCATTTTGTAAATATTTCATTTACTAATCGACCCACATGTCTTTTTCTTTTCTTGGTTGTGAAATATACTTCTGTTGGAGGTGTTTACTTTGAGCTGGATGTTTACGGGCAAGCCTGAACGCTATGAAAAATATCTCTTTGGGCATATTTGTTTCGCTCTTTTATTTACACAAATGCTCCAGTGAGATGGTCATGTTGCGTGCGTAGACCAATAGACTGTATTTTAAGACAGTTTGAGAGATCAGCTTTTCCTAAATCACCTAGACCATTTTTTCGATAGATTCATGACACAATAAGTTTTTTTTTTCTTTCAATGTCATGACCTTCCTTCCGAGAAAGATTTTTCTCGAAAGTTACTTATTGTGGGTAGGAGGAATGTTTTTGTGTACCACGGTTCAATTGACTTTGTTGAAACATTTAAGTTTTAATGAATGTCAAGATTAGTCGTTGTGACTTCATAGGGAAAAGTCCCAGTAGTGAGCAACGATAAATATCGATGTTATTAACTGTTAGCCCGGTCATGACATTGAAAGAAAAAAAAAACGTATTGTGTCATGAATCTATCGAAAAAATGGTCTAGGTGATTTAGGAAAAGCTGATCTCTCAAACTGTCTTAAAATACAGTCTATTGGTCTACGCACGCAACATGACCATCTCACTGGAGCATTTGTGTAAATAAAAGAGCGAAACAAATATGCCCAAAGAGATATTTTTCATAGCGTTCAGGCTTGCCCGTAAACATCCAGCTCAAAGTAAATACCTCCAACAGAAGTATATTTCACAACCAAGAAAAGAAAAAGACATGTGGGTCGATTAGTAAAAGAAATATTTTACAAAATGAATTTCTCTCTTTATCAATAACCTTATTGATAACTTGTGCAAAAAAAAATGTGAAGGTTGAGCAGCCACAATTCGTTAATAAATTACAATGAAAATTGACGAGCCACATCATATTAATCCATAAAATTGATTGCAACCGTTTCATAATAAAGTATCATATTATCATGCGAGCATTTTACTGTAAAAAATGCTGGACTTAATGCACAAATGTCAATCGGACATCTGTCCCACGTATCAACCTAAAAAAAAAAAAGCGGGTTGGGCTGTGTAGGGTTACACAGCCGTTGGTTTAACGTGAAACGCCTATAAGTAAGGGTTAATTTCTAGCTCAAACTGCGCAATGAGTTACGAGACACCGGCGCCGTCTAGTGGCATGAATCAAGGATCTGAGTAATGGATACTTTTTCCTTCTCAATCTATACTAATAATAAATCTGTAAGGGTCGGTCATGGAGTAAGTTAGTTTGTTTTCAGAGATATTGTGTTTATAGGCTCAATATATGATACTGAAACTAATTTCACGATTTTTAGAATTTTTTTCTGTATGTGTGTATGTATGTATGTATGTTCCTCCATAACTCTTAAACCATTATCCGAATTTGATGAAATTTGGTATAAAAACATATAGACATCTGGGACACAGGATAGGCTATTTAAATTATAGCTCCAGTTATGATAAGACGTGGCCCCCATACAAATGCTTCGTAAAAATCGAAATGTACGCGAACGGAGTCGCGGGCACAGCTAGTGGTACATAAATGAATTGCACAGAACACGTAGTTACAGAAATATAGCCCTCGATGAGGCGACATGTTTTCGTTGCATGCATGCGGTTTTAGCAAGTGACTCCCTACTCCTGAACGTAGACTTAAGACATTTCACGTCAAAACTGCACTAACTTGTTATTACATATTACAGTCCTTTTGTTTTTTTTTATCCTACGCCTTCAGCCTAACTCCTCATAAATGTACAGAAATGATTAGAGTTCCACTCACGTAGATACTTTTCCGAATAGTATTTCGAAACATTTTTCGGCGAACGAAATGTAACTCTTGCAATGTATTATAATATTCATAGAGTATGAATGTAGTCTTCATATTCTGACTGCAACTGAGAAGTTAAAATCCTTTTACCACGGAATAGCATTTCGATAAATTTTAATGTGATTTGTTCTAGTTTTGTTACTGAACTGCGAAAGAGAAAGAGACATCCTTAAATCTATTCGAAAAAGGAAGGTTCTGCTCATTAATATGAATGTAAATTATTTTAATACCTATTATAACAACTTTAAAATCACAAAGAAACTCCTGTTTCATACCTGATATAGCTGATGTTTTTTTTTCGTTTTCTCTAACCCCTATTTTTGAATATATATTGGGGTTATGTTACACCCTGCATAAAACATATATATGTATTTTTCTGAGTGCCGGGTTATCATGGCTCCAGTAGTTGCACATGCTCTTCTTGTTTGAGACCAGATCAAGATATTACGTTACAATTAATCAGTCAATAGATCAGCTGATTTTCAAATATTTTATTCGAAGAAAGCAGTTGTTAATCATCATCATCAACCCATTATGTCCCCACCAAGGGGCACGGGTCTCTTCCCTGAGGAAGGTATAGGCCATACTCCACCACGGGGGCCAAGTCCGGATTGGTGGAGGCTTGTAGACTAGTGGCTCGTCTACTGTCAGAAGTTGTCAAGCCGCCCTAAGGCCTCTGACTTGGCTTTACGACTGCCATCTATCGACAGCAGCCGGCACCAACAGCTTAACGTGCCTTGCGAAGCACGGAACCGCTCGGAAAAATTCCACTAGCGTTAGGCATAGACGGCGACCCATCCATGCACTGAACGCGCCCTGTGTTGCTTAACCTTCGTGATCGTTTAAGATCACTCAGGCAGCCGGGGCTACGAGCGATTCAAGATATTACGTTACAATTAATCAGTCAATAGATCAGCTGATTTTCAAATATTTTATTCGAAGAAAGCAGTTGTTAATCATACTTCGACTATATAGGAGATGTATTAGCAAGACAAAAAGTGCCCCGAACCGGCGTGCATGCATGCAACGACTATTGAATGTTGATGAAACGAAAGAGCGTTTGTCAGGATCATGGCCAGAGGCAAACCCTGGTCACTACCTACCCTGTTGGGAATACAAGCGTGAGTTTATGTAATGTATAGTAGTCAATCATCAAAGTATTCACTTCAGAACTCGTCAGCTAAAATTACATGTCTGATAATAATATTTTTCTCTAATTTTATTGCTTGTTACACATAAAATAGGTATGGATTCATCGGAGCTCGTCACCGAAACTGAGTACATTGCCCTCAACGAATTCATAATGACATTTTCACATGGAAGATGTGTTTATCTTGGAAAATAAAAATAAAATGAATGACACCAATTCGGGGCTCAGGTGTTCTTTTTTCGTTGAGTTCGTGAGAAAATAAATGCCGTGAAAATTGCTTTGGGCATTTGTGGAAGTATTTTTTTTTTCTTTGAAGACTGAAACGTTTTATTTCATAAGGACACAAAATAATTAATTTCTTACGTTATATTTCTCTGCTTCTTATTGAACACAATAAAAAAAAATCTCGTAAGTTAAGGTGGTGATCACCGTGAACAAAGGTTTCAGCAGGTGTTCTTTTATGCACTGAACCTCCAGTTTGTTCACCGCAGACTGGTTCACCCATATGAAGTTCTTCTCAACTGCAGAGCTTGATACAACCTGAAAAAAATGCAAGTAGATTCAAAAATACTTTTAAAGCCAGACTTTTACTTTATAAAAATATAAAATTTCTAGTCGGCTGATCAGTGACTCACGCACCAATCTTCTCAACTAGAGGGCTCCCAACTTTAAAAAAATGCAAATAGGCTGAACCAAACATTTATAAAAATAGCCGGCCAAGCGCGAGTCGGATTCACGCATGAAGGATTCCGTACCATTATGTATACGACATTAGACACAAAGATCGAGAAAGAACGGCAAAAAATCACGTTTGTTGTATGGGAGCCTCCTTGACTACTTATTTTATTTTAATTCAATTAATTATTTTTGAACCGAATATAGAACTAAGCGTTCTGTGAATATTTCAGGCGTCTACCAGTTGCCGTTATTAATATCGATCAAACAACGGTAAAAATAATATTTTATTCTATTTTTAGTATTTATTACAGCGACAATAGAAATACGTAATCTGTGAAAATTTCAACTGTCTAACCATCACGGCTCATGAGATATAGCCTGGTGACTGACGGACGGATGGACGGAGTCTTATTAATAGGGTCCCTTACCCTTTGGGTACGGAACCCTAAAAATTATCCATAAAGAAAATTTACGTTCTGAAAGGAAGTATCCTTTGGAAACACCTCCCCATGAATAAATCGTTGCCCGGATATGCTCATGCTAAATGTTATGTAATAGGATCACATCCAGACTATCTTCATCTTACAGAAGAGAGCCATCCGATTTATTTACAAGTTAGGTAGTAGGGATTCGCTAAGAGATTTCTTCAAAGAAACCAACATCTTAACAGTTGCATGTCAATACATTTATGAGAATATTATGTACGTTAGAAAAAATATCAAAGACTTCGAAAATGTTGGTGGCCACCATAATGTTAATACTAGAAATAAACATAAATTGTCATTTCCACTATTTAGACTTGCAAAAGTTAACACATCCTTTATGGGGCACTGTATAAGGTTCTACAACAAAATTCCTCAAGATATATTAGAGTTACCTCCAACGCGATTTAAAAAATGTGTTAAGCACATTCTGTGCAAAAAGGCTTACTATAACATCAAGGATTATTTAGAAGACAAAGATGTTTGGCATTAAACAGTAGATTAATATTATTTAAATGACGATTGTGACTAGTGTTCAACACATTCATGACTAATATTTTAAGTTGAAAACTCTGTTAATTAAGTTAAAACGTGTTTCGAAAAGAATAAATGTGGAGTTTCTTTGTTAGCTTCTTCTCCACATAATCCATTAATTGTGAAACTAACAACTTTGACGTTCATTAAGTAAACATTCTGTTTTTAAAATGAATAAAAATATTTGAATTGAATTGAATTGACTAGTTTGGAAGTCCAGAGTTTGTTGGGCTGCCACAACCACCTCAGCCAATTATTTTATCTGACAGTGAGATTAAACGAGTAACAGTGTTAAAATAATTTCCATTTGTATAACTTCTTGGCTGATTTGCGCCTCCAAGTTTGAATACACTGCATTCTTATCACCATGTCAACTAATAGGTATACAAAGAAATGTAAAAAAGTAAAGTAAAAGCATAATATTTATTACCAAGTGAATTAAGTTACATGCATTTGATATATATTTATTAATCTTAGCTTAGGTTTAAAACAATATAAACAATTTTATTTAAATAACATTAGGTAATGATAACCGTAACCCCACACTAGGCCAAGCCTGTATCGTTTAACTAATAGCATTTTAAATGTGCACTGCGAATCTCGATATAATTAACGGGACAAAATACATAACACCTTATGTTACTAGGGGGTTCAATAAGTAGTGAGAAAGAATAAGATACAATTAACTTTTATCAAATGTTATTTTATTGTTCCACATAGTCACTTTTTAGTTGTATACACTTAGCATATCTTTTTTCTAAGCCGAAAAATCTCAGTTTTATTCTAAAAAACTTTGTTCCGCGGCGACCACTGCATCATCATCGTCGAGTTTCTGGCCTCCTAGATATTATTCTCGGAAATAGATAAAAGTCACTAGGAGCAAAGTGTGAAGAATATGGAGGATGTTCCACCAATTTGAAGCCAGCATCTTCAGCATCAGCATTGGACTTGTGCGCTGGGGCGTTATCTTGATGAAACAAAACAACTTTAGCGAGTTTGCCACGCCGTTTTCGCGTATTTTGTCACGCAACTTTTTGCTTTCTTCTGCGTAAATACTCCTCGTAATAGTGGCTCCATGACTGTGGTATTCAATCATCACTACCCCTTTGCTGCCCCAAAAAAGAGAACGCATGATCTTGCCGGCGGATGAAATGGCATTGAATTTCTTAGGGGTCGGTGGTCTCCAATAAATAGGTAAATAGGTTTTTAAGATGATGGTCTCTTCCGAGTTATGGATTGTTTTTTTGTTTTACGGTCGTGATGGTGAAGCCATGTTTCTTCCATAGTTAAAAATCGAGCCAAAAACCGGTCAGGATCTTGTTGTAACAGTGCCAAACAGCTTTCTGAAATTCTTAGTCTGTTTCTTTTTTGTTCAGCCATTAACATTCTAGGCACCCAATGCGCTGAGATATTTTTCATTCCCTAATGGTCATTTATTATATTATGAACACTCCCTATTGAAATCTTTAGTTATTCAGCTGTAAAACGAACAGTAATACGTCTATCTACCAAAACAGTTTTTTTCAAATAACTTTATCATTTCTTCAGTTACTGCAGTCGTAGGGCGCCCTGAGCGCGAGTCGTCATTAGTTGATGTTCTTCCTCTCTTAAACTCAGCACACCAATGCACAGCCATAGAATAAGGAGGAGCATTAACCCCTAACGTATCTTGCAATTTTCTTGGTTTATTTGTTGCGTAGAATTTTTTTTCGAATATAGGTATTTTATTACCGTGCGAACTTAAATTTTCTCCGTTTTCGATTACTTGTTGCGACAGAACACCTTATATGATTGAAAAAGCAAAAGAGCATGGAACTTTCCCCTTTAACTCTTTACGCAATAGTCAGATTTTGATAAAAGAGATCTCAATCGATTCGTTGTATTTGCGCGAATTGAATTTACAAATGTTTGCCGGAAATGTTTCAATCAATGACGGATACAGTGTTAAAGGCACCCTTATGAATATGCAAGTTCACACGGATTCAGTCTAGTTTATTACCACCTGTCCGAGGCTAACTTATTCTGTTACCTTTAGTTTTTCCTCTTCATTTTTACTCACTATGACATGAAACAGAATTAAGTATTAAGCCTCTGCTTAGGACTTACACCCAAAATGTTTCTTAAAAGTCAGTTTACTGAAAAAAAAAATCTTTGCCCAAGCTCTAAGTGTCCGCAAAACCTGTTTTTTGGTCTGTAAATATCTGCCTTGGAAATTGTGCCTGCAGGTTTATACAGAGTTACTTCGACTTTGTTCACTATTTTTCTAGGTGTCATTCTCACTTTGACTTAGAAACATAATTATGACGCTAAAATAACGCGTAATGTTTTTATTACCACATTTTTTTTTACTATAATTTTTTTTAACTAACTACAAACCGTATCAGAACAAAGAATTATACAAAAAACGTGGAGAAATTATAGCTCAAGCGTCGAAAGAATAAAAATCACGAATATTTTCTTTATTTTATTTACGTACATATTGCAACATGACAGTAATTAGGTACACCAAAGCGTTACAATATTTTAACTGAGCACTACCTATCAAACATCTTCTAGCATTCTCTTACATACCTTCATCACACTTCCAATCCCATCCCATTTACTGTGTTCAAATATGTTATTTTTGAAATTAATAACTATAGTGTCCATGACAATGAAAGGAACAATCTCTTAAAATATTGCTAACGATTTCTAAATCACGTTGTAGAACTTAATACTGGATAGTCAATCAATGTATTTCATCAAGACTTTAGATAATTTAGGATTCCGTTTATTCTCATTATGATGACTAAGTAAGAAATAATGGGCTTGCAATTGCGCTTGCATGCTAACATTAATGAGAAACGTTCGTAATGTACAAAATTATCGCACATTATAAAGCCCCACCCCCCTGTGCACGGAACGTCTAGCCTTTTATTGCGGCAATAGAGTGATTAAGGTAAACACCGACGTGGCTTGGAAAGCCCAATTGCAAATAATTGACGCTGTTGTGAAATCGCTTTCCTTATATGTAAACAAACCTTTGATGAAAATAATGTCTATTTAACACTTTTCGGCCCTTAGACATACCACCACCATATTGGCTTTGCTCGTAGTTTGTTTATATCCAAGGAAAGCGTGACTGGAATAGAGCATGGTTATTATCGCGATAGTGTAATATTTGATTACTTTAATGCAATTTAATACGATAACGAATTAATAAGAAGACCCAAGTTTGCGATTAAGAGCAATGCATGTTATCACTACGTCACCTGCACCTTTTGTTCATTATTCGAATTTATGTCGTGCTCTATAAGAGCTTTAGTGGCTTGCAGGTAAATAATAATTTTAGACCTGGAACTTTCGTAACCACGAAATTTTATGAATGTTGTTCTGGATACTTACACTTAATTTGAATTTTGTTCGAAGAGTCCAAACAGGTTTCGATTTGATAAAATGGCCCTGTATTCGTCACGAAAAAACACATCATCCCTACATTTTAATGCCTCTGGTGATGATAATTTAAATACGGTACAACTGAATTATGAACTAAATATTTTCACGATCTCGGAGGAATTTATTAATTTTATACATTACATTATGGGTTTACTCCCGATCTTGACATTTAATAGGTATGTTATGTGAAAAGCGCTAAAAACACGAGATTTGCTAAACGAAACTGATCATTGAAAGTATCAAATTAAGGCCGGATTCACTTATTTGAATAAGGTGAGACTTAAGTTAATTATCTATAGGAACGTTTTATTTCAAAAAAGTTTTTTTAATTTATAGTAATTTCAACGTCTGTGAAACGAACAGCTGTCCCATAGTGCACTACGAAACAAAGAAACGCCCACCAAAAGTCATGTCATAGACGTCCCGTAAAAAAATAATTGCACTTGGAAAAGTAAAAAATTAACTGACTTCGAAGCTTCAATTAAGACAAGGCAAAAGTACGCCAATTAGACGAAATTGCAAGTGGTTAGGGAGACGTATGCTTTGATGGGAAGGGCGCGGACACAGTGATAAAGTTAAATTCTACAAAATAGCAGGAACATTTTCTTAGTTATTTTGGTAAGTCTTTCGCAGACGGATAAGAGAAACATGGTACGACACTGCAATTTATATGCAATATCATTTGAGTTCATCTCAGTTTTATTTAGTGAAAGGAGTGTGACTGAATGATTGAAGAACTACAAATAGAAGAATTTATAATTTGCAATTAATGCACATTGACTTCTGATCTATTATTTACGCACTCTACCAATATCACACACTCTGGTGAGTGATTATTCTACGTTCTTCTACTCAGAATAATCAATACATAAATTTTGATTTTAAGCTTTATCTATTAAACAGCGACACTACAAAGCATACATATAAAAAACACAATTTTTAACTGACAAAATTGAATAAAATTCTACAAAAATAGTAAAACATAAGTTGTCGTAAATTATAAATAATAACTAAAGTGTTTCAGGAGTTGTGCATTTCTGAAATAACCATATATAAAACTACATAAGGTTATAAATCAGCATTTCCTAATCTATGAAACAGGCATGGCGATACCAAATAAAAAAAATGAACGCCAGCCAGTAAAATAAAAAAGAAGAAAAATTATAAATACAAAAATACAACAGACAGGAACTGTCCAATTTAAAATATCCAATACTAAAAATAAATAGAAATAAAAAACATACTTCAGTATCCCATGGAGGTAAGCCCTCCATAAGAGTGTCCGTCAATAAAAAGAAATAAATAATTAATAAATAAATAAGCCCTACAAAAAAGGCGCTTTAGAAAACAAGCGCAAGGAGGTTGACCCAAAATCTTTGTTTTTTTGCCCTATAAAAATCTCATAGCGTTGACTCTAGCTGGCCTACAGGTGGTGATAAGCCTGAGCATTGGGTTATTCCACGAATACCCATTAAAAATCCCCATTCACCTGTAACGGAACATCGAGTATTTTAAGGTTTCCAAATTTATAGAACCTCAGTAATCAAGGCGCACATATTCAACATCTTCTAAAAACTTGTCAAGGTTGAGGTGTACATTTATAGTCAGTTTTTTGTTATTTATTATAACACTGATAATTCCGCGAAGATAAGGAACTTGGCAAGTTCTAATACCTACATAAAGTAGTTTTTGGGACGAGAAGTTGGCCTGTTTTTTTTATTTCATTTATATTTTGGTGGAATGTCTTATAATACTAATAGCCGGTTTGTAAAATGAGACTTTCACTAAGTAAACACTTAAGTGACGTTCGTTTTCTTTAAATTTTTCAAAAATTTTGTTACTAAAGAATGACTAAATACTTAAGAATCCTTGTATCTCGTCACACCGGTTCTAAAGTATTTACTTAGCAAAACTCAATCCAGATATTAGCGGTAAATGATCCGCTGCCATTTCATAAACGTTGCTTTCTCAGCACGTCCGCGCCCTAAGAGCAATTACCCTTTTGGAACTTTTTGGGCGTTGATGACTTGGTTGGTACAGAACAAATTGTTTCAACTCCTCTTTGAAGAAATGTTTGAAGCTGAACGACGGCAAGATAGCGATCTTAACTACATATGTGTAGGTTGCGGTTTTAAAATAACATCGTCAATCGAATGAACATTACTTAATATTTTACTTGCATAGTCGCCCGTTAGTTAGGCCTGACATAGTTGGGCTAGGGATGGGCGACTGTTCAAATACGAGCTACCTCACCAGTTGTGAAGGATCTCGGGATCGCTAACATAACTCAGCACATGCTCAACAATGGCCTTACTACAATGCTACATGTGGAAATATCAGGTCTAGATCGAATACCACCACGAACCCATGTCACCCCGTATTTGGACAATGCGAATCTGTTAAAGATGTCCGCGCGTCGAAACCTTCATCTTGCTGGCTTGCTATTCAATATCATCAGAACTGAGACCCCTGAATATTTGTATAACAAAATTCAGTGGTCTCATAATAAGTACAAATTTAAGACCAGAGCAGTAGTGCCGGCACATCGAACTGCAGCCTTTCGAGGCAGCTTCAGATTCGCGGCGTCATAATGCTGGAATGACATTCCTCCTCCTATCAAGCTCCTTACCAGCAGATATGCCTTTAAGGTCAAACTTAGGGGTTATTTGTTGAGTATCCAGAAAACATGAACCTTTCTTTCTTTTCCAGCATTAAATGCTACTCCTTCTAACGCTGTCCTTCCCCTTGCACAATTCGAGGTCATATTCTATATGTACTAAAGTGTATCTAGTTTATTAGTAATTATTTTTCAGTGTGTGTATGTTAAATATATATTTTATTAAGTATAACTTTTTTGTTCACGTTCGGTTGAAACTCTGTGATTTACCAAAGGCCCGTGCTGAAAATCAGTGCTGTGGGCAAAACCGCAGCGTATACTGAGCTCGAGGCCATTTTACCGCTGCATAGACATACCCTGGGTCCCTTATTGTTTTGGGATTATTTTTGTTTTTTTTTCATGTTCAATTGTTTGTCCGTTTTAATCATTGTTAAATGTATGTCTTTCTGGTGTTAAATAAATGTTTTTCTTCTTCTTCTTCTTGTCTAGCCTAAACACGAGACTTAACAATAAAAAAAAATGCACTTATAGAATAGCTACAAAAAAACACAAATGTACGTAACTTGGAAAACAAAGTAATACGTACATTTTGGAAGAGCGGTGACCTCATATTAAGGGTGTCATGGGGTTGAATCCCATCATGACTTTGTTTTCTAAGTTACGTACATTTGTAAAGTTGTAGTAGCAATACCACTCGCTAAGGGTGAAAGAAAATAAAACCTCAGCGTTTGCTACATACTCGTACAAAGGCCTAACTATAAGGCTAAGTGCGGAAATGTCAGGTCTAACTAGAGCGCTCTAGAATGTTTGATTTAGTTTAAGTCGTCTTTATATTCTTTTTGATGCACTAACCCGTGCTGAGGACAATTTTTATAACCTATTTAGAGGCTAAAAATTCCACTTACGGCATGGTGAGCCAGAGGTCGCGGGTTCAAGTCCCGGCATGGGTGGAATTTTTAGCCTCTAAGTAGGTTTTTAAGTCGTCTTGTTTTGTAAGCTTGTTTACATTTTCCTGATCTTTCATGTGTTGTGCTTTGGGTGACATTCTAGATCTACACTGTTAAGCCTATTCTGTATGTTATTGATTTTTTGTTACCTGTTTTACACACCAATGAAGTTAAATAAAACAAAAAAAATAACCAACAACCCGACTGCTGAGCATTAACTACTAAGCAGGCGGGACCAACCTAAGGAGTTACATTGCTGAATTTGGGTCCCGTCTACTAAGTAGTTAATGTTATTTCAGTTTTTTATTTTCGTCTTTTAGTGATTTTTTAATGCTGATTTATATAATTATAGCCTATGACAACCGCGTAGGCTATAATTACATAAATTGGCGTAGTTAAATAAAATTAAGATCCGAGTGTAATAAATTAAATATAACAGCGCCATCTAGTGACTCATGGTTGTACTATAACGTTACTTAATGGCGATTTTGGTTTTATGTTATGTTTCTGTTCCATTAATCCATTAATGCACTCACGCAGGGATGACTTATTTGTCAAAATCTAACCATTGGTTAAGGAGTTATGAAGTAACATAGAATCGGACATACTTACATACATACATACATTACCCTCCTTTTGGGCTCCGCCGCAGTCGGGTAATAAATGTACCTGCATTTTAGTTGCAAAGTGGCCTACGCAACACAGTAGAGAGTGCGCATGTAAGGGTCAACGTGCCTTTGATTGTTCAGAAAACATCGATTTCGACCCAAACATCAACTGAAAATTTTGCTTAGTTACAAAACGTTCAGCCATGTTGAACATTTATTTAAATTAGAGCAAATGAGAGTATTTTCCCGCTACTGCCTACTTTTCCGGAATAGAGCCTCGATTCTAAATATGAAAACGTAAATTGAATTAATTAAATAGTTAATTACGTACCTCATGACAATGAAGGCCTATTAAAAACGTGCGAGAAGCTTTTTAAGAAAAATAACCTAACCAGGAACGAATAGAATTAAGTATTAACATTGTATTAAGAGACTGTAATGAATCATCTATTTGATGTAAATTACTGTTGAATCCTTACTAATATTATAAGCACGAAAGTTTGTATGTATGTGTTACAGCCAAAGTGATTAAATAGCTATTATACATAATGACTGGTCATTATATATAATAGCCAAATTCACTAGACAAAGTAATAAATTATTATGCTAACGTTTTATTTTGGCAAGTGTTATATAGCAAATAATTGTTTGATTAAATTTATATTTCGCATTTTGTTTGTTAGGTCAGTACACATAAGCAAAAATAGGTTCGAAGTTCCGAAGAAGAAACACCCGAAGAAGAAACTTCGGGTGTTAGTTCTTTTTTTTTATATAAAAGCGAAAAAAAAAATTTCACTAAAAAACTTAGTTTTGTGTCAAACTTAAACAAGGTTGGTGCATGGAAAAGTCATAGGTACCCTACATTATGATATTAATATGATATTAAATAAAATTGCTAGTAAATGTGATTAATTTTGTGTTAATTTTCACTTTATCTAAACTGAGTAGACATTATATATAATGACCAGTCATTATGTATAATATCCAGATTTATTACTTTGGCTGTAACATATGGATGGATGTTTGTTACTCTTTTACGCAAAAACGGTTGAACGGATCCAGATGAAATTTTGCACAGAGATAGATTATAGTCTGGATTAGCACTAAATTATATTACTCTTAACATAAGCAAATTTGTTACTTTTGAATAAAGTTCCTTTTATTTATTATTTCATTTATTTATTTATAAACAATAATCGTACCGATTATTTTCCGGCTGGTGGTGTCAGTGCCAATAATACTGGATGGGTACGTCCCCTCAACGAAAGAAAGAAGACAATACATGTATTTTGATAACAAGACGCATGGCAGAAACAAAGTAAACAGATAAGTGAGACAGTATGAAAAACCATAGAAACAAAACGTTTTACAGAACAGACAAAACGAAAAACGGTCAGACAAGGTCAGGTCGGAATCGGCCACCAAGGGTTTCGTACAAATTTGCAGGTACTTACATTTTATAAATAGTTAAGGAATCGAGTATTGCAGTTTTTCCGAGCTTTTCCCTAACTTCAAAGACATTTTTTTTATGATTAAATTATAAATGTATAATAGTTTTAATCTAAAGTATAAAAGCTATGCAATTGAAGCTGTTTAGTACCACGTTTAATGAGTCGACTATTGATATCATATCTCGAGATTTTTGTTTATCTGGTATAGTGCAAAGCTAAGTTATGAGGGTTCAAAGAAACGACGACGCGCTTCGACAAAAGTGCCTTTGCACTTCGCTTGGCTCGTCTTGGCGGGGCACTACCGTGCTCCCAGATTTGTTTTCAATGGTGGCGCTAGTAATCCTTATAGATCCATTTGAGAAATTATGAGGGAAGGGAACATATAATCGGACATAAGTACATACGAGCCAAACACTTTCCCTCCATTTGGCCTCCGCCGTAGTCAGGTAACAATAACGTAAGACGTATAGCTAAACAAGGCACGTTAAGCTGTTGGTGCCGGCTGCCGTCGATAGATGGCAGTCGTTAAGCCAAGTCAGAGGCCTTAGGGCGGCTTGACAACTTCTGACAGTAGACGAGCCACTAGTCTAAAAGCCTCCACCAATCCGGACTTGGCCCCCGTGGTGGAGTATGGCCTATACCTTCCTCAGGGAAGAGACCCGTGCCCCTCGGTGGGGACATAATGGGTTGATGATGATGATGATAGCTAAACATAATGTATTAAAATTATTTTGAAGGCCCTGGAAATTCTCTAACTGGCCTTTCGTTTAACTGTACTTTTCGGTTGTGTCAGAAATTTACTTTGAAAATAAATTCATTCCCTAATAGCACCAAGCTCCTTGTAAGTTTATTGAAATTTAATGAGAAGATTTTGGCTAAAACGTTTTTCTTTTTTGTGCTACAAATAAGGTCTATTGCGCGTATAAGTTCCTTTTCCAATAAGAATTTCCTTGATTAACACATTATCACAATTAACGTGTAAACTTGTACCAAACCGATAACCCAATCCGATATGTCAGCTTATAATTTCATTCAAACAATATGGCACTTGCATTCATATTTGTCAGTTACATTTTCCACGAGTCGCAATGGCACACATAGAATCTAGTGAAATCTACACAGAAAGTTTATTAGAAAAAAATACTGGTCAATTAAATATAGCTTGATACATTTCAGACTGGCCACATTTGGTGAAATTTAATCAGACCAACTTTACTGCACAATCATGATTTTACCATCTACTTAACTTTTTTAAAAATAAGCTTAGTTCCATCTCTTGAATATATCCGTTTGTACGAGTTACTCCTTCTCCTCAGCGGTGGTAGCCTAGTGGACAGAACATTGGACTCGGAAGCGAGAGACCCAGGTTCGATTTCCAGTGCGGGTATGTACCCATGACTTTGTTTTCTAAGTTATGCACATTTGTGAACTTATAGTAGCAATACCACTCGCTAACTGTGAAGGAAAACATCGTGAGGAAACCTGAGTGTCTGAGCTATTCATATACCTCAGCGCTTGAAATCGCCAATCCACAGTGGGCACGCGTGGTAATTAAGCCCACACTCTCCCCCGTACTGTGCCCTACAGTGGGACGTATATAGGCTGCTTATGTATGTATGAACACAGAAGTAACCAAACTAGGATGAGCCTGTGCTATGGTTACTTCAAAAAGCAGTCATATTGGATTACGATGTGGTGTACGGCTTAGCATTTAAACATTAATTACTTATTGATTAGTACTAAGATGTGTTCTACCCACTAGGCTACCAACAGCGGTGGTAGCCTAGTGGGCAGAACATTGGACTCGGAAGCGAGAGACCCAGGTTCGATTCCCAGTGTGGGCATGTACCCATGACTTTTTTTTCTAAGCTATGCACATTTGCGAGTGGAGAGAAGGCCTGTGCCCTACAGTGGGACGTATATAAGCTGCTTATGTTATGTTAGTACTAAGTTATATAATAAAAAGGACTTGAAATAAGTTTTACGCTAAGATTGGTGGTATGCAACTATGCAACATTTGTTATACATTCGTGTCTTGCCTTTTTCGTGTCCTTCTGTATCTATTTAGCTCTGAGTACCTAGGGAAAGTGGCAGGTATAATTTTCAAGCGAACAAAGGGAAAACCTTTTCAGGTGTATAAAATTCAGAGTTCATTGTACCGTGAACAAAGAGGACAGTTTTTAAGCCATCAAATAATTCCCGCCGTTAGCGCTTGACTTTTGTAAGCTTCCCACGTTCAGTTTAAATATACTGAAAACAAATGGTATTTATTGTTGGTTATCCTTATTTTCAAAACTCTGACTCACAGTAAAGCTAATTTATATTTAATAGTTTTCGTGTGATACATAATTTGAAATTATGATTCTTTAGACATGTAACACGCATGTAATAGTCTCTACTAAGAGCAAGAACAATGCTCCGAATACACGTGACCAGAATTGAGAAAAGAATATGCAATGGTTTGAATATATGGATAGGATGAAGGAAGAAAGATTAACGAAAGAAATATATCGAGCAAATATGGGTGGAAGTCCTGGTAAGGGACATCATCATCATCATCACCTAGGCCTCCTTCGTGGTTTTCATAACCATGAGGGGTTTTGCCATAATCGCCACGCTTGGCGGGCGGGTTGGCGATCGCAGCATCGCCAAAGGCATAACAAGTAACATAAGCAATTACAAAGGAAAAACAAGTCACATAAATACAACATAATACAAGAAAAAGTCAGAGCGTCAGAGTGCATCCTGTGGCGTGTCAAAGGTGCCACATTTTAGGTTTTGTGTGAGCGTATTCCTTACCAACATACAAATCTTGCTAAACAAAGGTTGAACTCTCGGCTTTACTGCGGTTGTCATATTTCTATGCCACTACTATTGGTCACTGTTATCTCGACGCCGGGAACACGCATTTGCGGCTGTTAAATTGGAAATTAACGCGGCTCGCCGACACGCGTCACTCGGGTCCGGGGGCAGAGGCTAATGTGGACATTGCACGTGTCATTCGCACTGCCTGATCCGGGGACGAGCGACATTTAGGGATCGATCGTACTTGCACGCAAGTTAGACCAAGTCCAGAAAAGGCGAATTCACCGCGAATCGCGTCACGCGAGAGTTTAGGGAGAGAACGCACTTGCGGGCACTAAGACCTGGTCCAGAAGAGGCGGATTCGCAGTGAATTCATACGTCAATACATCACATCCACTAGCTTTTTTTTACGTCCCACTGCAGGGTGCAGTCCTCCTATTAGAGAGAGAGAGAGTATGGGCGTAATCACCACGCGTGCCCACCGCGGATTGGCAATTTCAAGCGTTGAGGTACGTGAACACCTCTGACACTCAGGTTTCTTCACGATGTTTCCCTTCACAGTTAGCGAGTGCTACTACAAATTCACTAATGTACGTAACTCAGCAAAACAGAAACATGCACGGGATTCGAACCCACGATCTTCCGAACATGAGGCCGGCGTTCTATATTCTATTCATCCATATATTCTACAAATGCGGACATCTGACCAGGTGCCTAGTAACCGCTACCGCGTTTGAGCTCTTACTGGTCGGGGTACCAGGCTTAGTTTGAGGATAGTATTAATAAAGTGATCTTACGCCTGAGATCACTCTTCAGTGCCTATTTCAAGATGTTCGATACAAAACAGCAACTTGACAGCGCACTTAAGAGTGCGATCTCAGTGATAGAGATCTTTAATACGGAGCTCATTTGAGTCACAATGATTCAAAATGAGTCACTAAGTACATTTCGATTTCTTAGAATTATCGATAGAGAAGGATTGAAATCTTCAATGGGATGTTTTAAGATTGTTCTAATCGTATTACGTGATTGTAGACAAACACGATTATTACTACATTATTTTTAATCCAGTGATCCCTTTAACTCGAAAAAAGTAACTGACCGCTGGAATTAAAATCGTTTAGATATAGAATAGAATTAGGATACTTAGTAAAGTCTGTGATTCCAAAGTAGTACCAACTCCACATCATTAGCACAAATCACGGGTTGGCGTGACGGAGACCGGCCGAGTGACGTCACAAACGCCAAGACGTCAATAAAAACGCCGAGCGTAAACGTCGCGGCTTTGTCACGTCAATTTGAGTCAATTCACGTCAATTCCACCTGAAGTATCTGACCGACGACGCTACAATAAATAAAAGAACAGGGCATTGATCGAAACCAGACTAAAGATCGGTAACTGGTGGAGTCACCATCTATTCAAGCAATGACCTTTAAATCTTAATCAATTTAATTAGAGGTCGATATGAATCGGCTCTTTGACCATCTAGGTCGTAGAAGACAACACTTTTCGTGATGAGACCTGTGTTTGTACACTTCGGATAAGAATAGCAGATTGTATCATAAGGGAGCAAAATAATATTTTTACGGCGATGGCGCTTTTTTGAATCCAGAGCGAAGTGAGGGAGTCTAGAGTAGAATCCCGAGCGTAGCGAGGGATTCTTTAATAGAATCCTGAACTTAGCGAGGGATTCAAAGTACATCGCCCGAGCCAAAAATACCCGAGTGATGCACTCTACTTTTCATCAACCACAATGAGAAAATAAAAGGCACCTCTTGCATTTCTCTATTCAATAAAATTACCATAGGCTTTTGTATATTTCTCCCGGGATTTTGCAGGTAATAAATTATCCATCACATTTCTTGCGTCAGTTCTAATACTTTCAGTAGTTAATTCTATACTGTCACTGTCACTTGAAGAACTAATCTTTCAAAACAAAACCATGAATTTCTAACAATCCATAAAAAGTAACGAAAACGCAGCTGTATTTCGCGCGTTTTTAACTTGATTTCTTCTTTTTTTCATTCAGCCCGCCGGCTATGGGCCGTTGTACCAGCCAGTCTTTATTCAAACAATCCAGTTCCAAATTCAAAAATTGCGCGGCAAAGATAATTACGGTGCACTTGTAAAGAGGATTAATAACTCATTACTGCCCGCTAAAAGTTTATTATAGAAAACACCACCTGTGGGTACCTACACTTAAAGGCGAACCAAGTTGTCCTTTTCGAATAGATGGGACGAATGTATTTTTAATTATTTGTGTTCAATAAAAAATTTATAACTAATGCACGCCTGTGTCCCAGAGAGACAGGCAGGGACCAGTTGCTACAGTCAGGACCGAAACTTCTTTCATTTTATCCACATTCATTAATATCTGCATGTACTATCATACGCACGCAGGTTAGCATCACAGTTATAGCCGTATTACACTGGCGATTTGCAAGCGACTTCAAAGCGATGCGTTTACGCAGCGAGGATGCGACGACGCTGCGCCATCACGGCGAGCTTGCGCCGTGCGATCCGCGTATTAGACACAGTAGCAAAATGAATTGATCCGATGAGGAAACATTTTTGCTGGCATTGTTACTTCAAAGAGGCAGGAAACGAAAGGAGATACAAGTCAATGACAAATCTGGGAGTATTCATTATCAAGTAATCAAATGGGAGCAAGCGGCTTCTATGTATAACGAGACGATTTTGTATTTTAATTATAAATAACTTTGTATCCATTGTATCAACGACGATTGAATCTCTAAACGACACACGCATCTTTGATATGACTCAAGCTCCCCCGCCGCTCGGTGCGCAAAGCAACTAGACGCATTACTTTACCGGTCCTATATAATAATAATTTTCTGGTGTAAAATGAGAAAATTCTGATCTAAAAGTGTTAAAGGCGCTGACTTACATGTTACAGTTAATCCATAGATGCAATTGTGCTGAAGAAAACACACTATTTACGCAGAAAACACCAAATTAAAATCTGCTTTGAGTGAGTGACAAGCCATTTTTATATTAATCTCACACTACCGACAAACCGAGCTAACTGGTACCGCGTCAGAGTGACGTCAACGGCGTCTCACCATAATCCACCGCTTACATACGGATCGTCAATTTCGTATCCCCAAATACTATTCCTGGTGGCGCGGTACGCGGCCTACCTGCTTCTCACGCAGTTGGTCGGGGGTTCGAATCATCGTTCTGCGGAGACGCAGATTTCTCTTTTAATTTATATAAGAGGCATCCTGACTTGATACAAAGGCCTAAAATGCCGGTTAACCGCACACCACCACCACCATCTCCATTAGCACCAGATTCACCAAACCCAACGCATACTCTCAGTACATCTGAGACAACTGTGTTTCAAGTACGACCCGCTACGGAGAGTACGCCTATCACCAGCGATGAAGTTTCTGCCCAACGTTCCAAGCGCAAGCATAGTGGTGACGACAATAGCGAAATTGGTACGAGAAACATAATGGCTGAAATCAGAATACTGTTCCTAGCTGCGAGTCGCGAAAATGAACAAAAACTCGACATTCTACGTCAATCATTAGACACATCATTCCAAACTAAAATAAACGAAATTAAGGCACAGAATGAGGCGATCACGGCTTCCATGGACCATATCTCCAAACAATACGATGACATGACAGCTGATATCAACAGACTGGTAAAAGAGCGTAAGGAACAACAAATATATATACAGACGCTAGAACAACGCATAGATTCTCTGGAGAGAAAAAGCATTTCTGCTAGAATAGAACTCCGAAATGTACCAAAACAACCTCATGAATCGAGAGCAGATCTGGTAAATATGGTCCAAAATGCTGCAAAAACCCTCAATGTTGAACCTCCACAGATCAAGGATATTTTTAGAATGAACACCAAATCAGAGAAAAATAAGCCGATCATAATTGAAGTGACGAGTGTACAGGTCAAAGAGTCGTTCCTGAAATCAATCAAGAACTTCAATAAGAGTAGAAAAGATGACAAACTTAACACTAGCCATCTGCAGCTAAAAGGCTCCACCACTCCTGTTTACATTTCGGAATGCCTAACTCCAAAGGCCAGAAAAATTTATCATCTAGCTCGCGACTTCGCGAAACAAAATAGCTACTCTTTCTGCTGGACAGCACATGGGAATATCTACCTACGGAAAGCTGAGGGTTTGGCTTTGATTCGCCTCGACAGTGAAAGTGATCTTCAGAGATTAATTCAAACTAAATGACTAGTGGATTCTTGTAATATATTTTTGCATGTCTTAATCTCGAATACTATTGTTTTAAAATATATCGTTATCAAACATATTATGATTACACTCCACACAAAAAACACAATTTTTCATGCACTCTGTATACGACACTACACTCTTACTCCATACACCATGAAACATATCCCAACCCTTCCCCTCACAACTGTAGCAGGCTTTTACTATTTGTACCTAGTGATTTTAATTTCCAATGGGTAGCTCCAATATAAAGAATATTCTATCGGAACTAGAGCTCATTTCTGTATCCAAATCTCTTTCATGTACACCTGATCAGTGTAAACTTCATATTGACAAAAACGATAAAAAGTTAAATATACTTCACGTTAACATTAGAAGCATAAACCGTAACTTCGACTCCCTGGTTGTCTTCCTGACTGAGTTGGAGGTAGAGTGCGATGTAATTATTCTGTCTGAATGCTGGCTTAGTAAGGTTAACTCATTACCTATTCTCGATGGCTACACTTGTCACCAATCTTCATATACAAACCAAAATGATGGAGTTGTTACATATACTAGGATTGACTTACGGTGTGAAGTCGTGGAGCCAAACTTTACTGACGCCAATTGCCTCCTTTTGAAGTTTGAGAAGGACTTGGCCATAATTGCACTTTATCGGTCTCCGTCGGTCAGGAACACTTCTTCATTCCTTGATAGTTTTAATTCTATCATCTCTACACTTCAACATTTTGATACTATTGCAGTTATTGGTGATATCAATATTAATATAAGTATTAACAGTGATGACCCTTTGTGTAATGACTACTTAAATACCATTGTTTCTCTTGGACTTCTCCCTGCCCACCAATTACCAACTCGAAGTCAGAGCTGTCTAGATCACATCTTGTTAAAAACTAATGTACACACAAAGACAGTGGTAGTCTCAAGCACTATCACTGATCATTGTCCTGTTTTATTGAACATTACTTCACATAAGTTCTTTGATAAGCCCATGATATACTTTAATAAAATAGACCATTCAGCTGTTGTGGCGGCATTGGAAAAGGCTGATTTCGGTATGGTGCTTGAGAGCCAAGATGCCAACCTTGCGGCAGGTTTACTTGTATCAACAGTGTCTAGTATTGTCACTGATCATACACAAAGGGTAAAAATATCTCGAAGAAAAAGGAACTTAAAGCCCTGGATAACTCCAGGGTTAATTAAATGTATGCATATTCGAGATAAACTGCATCAAAAATCAAATAAATCTCCTGATAATGTTACGTTCCGCCTTACATATAGCCGATACAGAAATTTCTTCAACAATCTTTTAAAGAAATTACGAATTGAATACGAAAAACTACAATTTAAAAATTCTAAAGGAAATGCAAAAGCCACTTGGGAAACCATTAAAAAAGTAGCACAGATACATAAAAAAAACAGTTCTCCTCTTGAGCTTTTAGACCCTTTAAATCCTGTAGCTTCTACTAATGCTGTAAATAACTATTTTGTTAATATAGGAAGAGACCTTGCTGCCAAAATTGTACCACCTGATGTAGTGCAGTCCAACTCGCCTACATTTAGAAACCCTCATTCTATGGTGATTCTGGATGTGGATCATGCCGAAGTGGAAAGAATTATTCTGAGCCTACGAAACTCATGTGCATCGGGCTGGGACGGCATTCCTACAGTTATATTGAAAAACGCCCGCCGATGTCTGATTCCTCCCATCACCCATGTTTGTAATCTCAGTTTACAATCTGGTATCTTTCCCAAAATCTTCAAAAAAGCTTTGGTACATCCAGTCTACAAGAGTGGGAGCAGAGACAGTACTAATAACTATAGACCCATTTCACTTTTATCAATAATGTCAAAGATACTGGAGAGGGTTTTGAATGCCCGGCTGATTAAGTTTTTGGAAAAATATAACATAATATCTAAAAGTCAATATGGGTTCCGTGCGGGTGTCTCTACTGAAGATGCAGTACTGGACTTAACCGAATGTGTGGTTAAGCACCTCGACCAAAAACATAAGGCGATCGGGATGTTCTTGGATCTTTCCAAAGCTTTCGACACTGTCTCTGTTCCCATTCTTCTGGATAAGCTGGAAACCATTGGAGTCAGAGGCTTGCCCTTAGCGGTCTTCCGGGACTATTTGAGTGACCGCACACAACAAGTTAGGATCGGTGACTACACGAGTGGTGATCAAGAGGTATCTTTCGGCGTGCCACAGGGTAGTGTACTTGGCCCGACACTTTTCCTCGTGTATATAAATAACCTCTGCAACCTTAAGTTGTCTAACTGTCAATTGTTTGCTTATGCCGATGATACCGCTCTTGTTATACACGGAAAAACCTGGCGTGAGGCAAAACAACATGCAGAGCATACCCTCTCTGTTGTTATGGACTGGTTTTCTTCTAATCTGCTTACGCTAAATGTAGCCAAATCGCAGTTTATCACCTTCAGCCTAAGGAAAAATACCCAACCGGATTCATCTTTCCACATAAAATACCATTCGTGTAGTCATCGGCTAGACTGCACTTGCCTCGCCTTGGATAGGACTACCAATACCAAATACTTGGGTGTGATAATTGACAGCACCTTAAGCTGGAAACCTCACATTGCTGCCCTAACAAACCGGATCAGAAAACTAATATTTGTGTTCAAGAAGTTGCGACTATCTGCTGATTCTCACATACTAGAAATTGTTTATTATACCTTGGCTCAATCTCTTATATCTTACTGCATTACTTCCTGGGGGGGTGCTCCCCAAACTTCTATATTATGCCTTGAGAGAGCTCAGAGAGCTGTGATAAAAGTTATGCTTGGTAGGCCTTTCAGATATCCGACCACACTTTTATATCAAGACTGCGGGTTCCTTACTGTAAGACAGCTTTTTATGTTGCAAATCGTTCTTCGAAAGCACGCCTCTATGCCCTACGATCCCCTAGTGCTTAATAGGCGCCGATTCGACCGAGTATGTCCAACGTTACCCCATAGAACCGACCTCTCCCGGCGTTATTTTTATGTGCTAGGCTCTTACATTTATAATAAAATAAATAAAATCCTTCATATATACTCTCTTCCTTTTGAAAAATGTAAAGACGTAACAAGAAAATGGCTCCTTAGTCTTGACTACTCAAAAACGGAGGATTTACTAAAAACCATAAAGTAAAGGCTTGACTCACAAATGCAATTCCAATCCTTTCTTCCTTTCTTGCACAGACACACATAACACAAACACTCCCCTCTCACACATACACAACACACACACATACTTACCTCCATCTCCCTCTAATCCCTCGCATACGTACATACACTTACCTATACACCACACTCCACTTACCAAACTTAATTTAAACTTAATTTGTATTTCTTTATTTCAAAGTAATGTATGTTGAATAGTACTTTTATTTAACTTAATGCATTTATGGTGTAGGTATTTTTGAAACCTTGCGGTAGTGGGCGTTGACATCTGAGATACAGTGTTTATCACTAGTTCAGATGTTATCGTTTTTCCTTGAATGTATATATTATACACTATAAGCATCAAAATATGATGGTGTAAGGAATGTAACTGTCCTCGTTTTTAATAATTAATAAATTACTGAATTACTGAATTACTCAAGTGGGGTGGGCGGGCAATCACACGCGATTGTACAAAATGGCGTCGAGGGTGGTAATCGCGGCGATATTTTCATCGCGCAGCGTCATCGCGGGGGTCGTCGCGGCATGCTCGCTGCACAATGCGGTATTTGACACGATGAACAATAAATAATTTCATATGCTCGATTAAAACAAAAATTACAAAATATCTCGGAAAATGTGTCTCTTTTAGCCAATTACTAGTTATTACAATTATTAAATAGATTAAACAAAAAAAACGTCATAAGCAAGTATTTTCATACAAAATTCCGTTTTAAAAGTAACTCATTTGATATTTTGTTAAATACCCAATTGCATCGTTTTCAAATCGCTAGTATGATAGGGCTGTTATTGGGCAAAACCTATGCCCATTGTAAAGTGTATTTATGGAACGAAATTAAAGTATAATTTACCAAATTGCGGTCACCAAAGAGTCCAAATTCCTACCAAATTGGATAAATTTTATCACTAATCTGATAGAGTTTATGAATAAATGCATTTGTTTAGCACTTGTGTATCCTAAAACGCTTGTAAGCACTATACATTATTTATTTCGCTTCTACTCATAAGCTCTGAGAATCAGACAAAAACCTGGTTGGACTCTCCCGACAAAATTTTAAGTAAATGAATCCGCTCTTTAGTTAAAAATAAATTTGTGTTGGATAATATTGGTGAAGACATTTTGACCGAAATCCACAGCAAAACATAACAATAAAAAATCCTTAGTAATTCATATATTGAATTGATAAAATATTTTACCAAGTAGATTGAAAATATATTAAGTGAAAATGTAGAAAGATTTAATGACTTCATTTTTTCTATTATTGGGAGTACTTTTTGGAAGTGATTTATTAATTTCAGTGAGCATTTATTTATTTTTGGAAGGAATCATCCATTTTGGGAATGATCATTTATAAAATATTTTGGTTGGCGTTTGCTATAAAAAAGCTAGGTGAGTAAGTAGAAATGGAATTTCACGTTTTCCTACGTTGTGTTGACGATTGGAAAGGGCAGGCTTGACATGGCGTGTGACATAAATTAAGAGTGGCATGTTTCACGACAACCGACGAGAAAAGCTTTTGTCAGACCAAAAATGCTCTTTGATTCGCTCCTAGTATCTTTGTAAATTTAGAATTAACATTCAGAACGAATAAAGTTGACTTGTTATGTATAGATACGACAGCCAATTTTTTTCTTTCCGGGATGGTAAAAACTATAGATATCGAACTAGCGTCAAAACTGATCTCATGATCAATTTTGTCTAGGAGGCGGGGCTTGGCAGTTGTGCCAGCCCATAGAGAAGTTGACAAAAAAGAATGGTCTCATTGGAGAGGCCACGCTCAAAGATAAAAATTATGTTGATAAAGATTTTTTTTTCTAAAAATATATGTGTTTTTCATAATATGAGTAACTTGTCGAGATTAGTTTATGTACTTGTGGTTTTGTAAATATTGTAAGATAATATTTAATATGGTAAATAAATGGTTAGTTCACCTGTCGAAAAAAATGCTAGTCACGTGGTACAAGAATGAGTAAGCCACACGCCACAAGGTGCTCGTAACGCGTTATAATTTATGAAGCATTTATCATATTTAATAATAACAATAATTTATCTCGTAAAGTTATGTTTTAATTAGTTCACATTCACAAGTATGGAAAACATTTCAAATTCAATGGTAAAAAAGTCCTTAAAGATTTGTTTTATTTTTAGTGTAAGATAAGATAAGATAAGAATATTCTTTATTGTATCACCGTGTGGCGCCGGATTTAGAATAGCGTCACTCCATTTCCTCCCGTGGATGTCGTAGAAGGCGACTAAGGAAATACATTGCCAGGAGACGGGCAGCAGCGTCTTCCTGAGATCCTAACCGCATACTGCGATCGCCAACCCGCCTGCCAAGCGTAGCGATTATGGCAAAACCCCTCATGGTTATGAAAACCACGAGGGAGGGCTTTGTCCTGCAGTGGGCGTCAAATGGCTGGTGGTGATGGTGGTGGTGATTCTTTATTGTATACCCGAAAAAATGTTACAGAAACAGCAATGACAAAAGATAAGGTGCAATTGGCGGCCTTATTTCTAATAGTGTTAGCAAAGGTAAGGATAAAAACCGGCCAAGTGCAAGTCGGACTCGCGTACGAAGGGTTTTATACCATTATCAATACAAGATTTGAATATTTCAAGTGCCTATCTGTTGCCGTTATTAATATCGAGCAAAAAATGGCAAAAAAACACGGTTGTTGTATGGGAGCCCCCCTTAAATATTAATTTTGTTCTGTTTTCAGTATTTGTTGTAATAGCGGTAGTAGAAATACATCATCTGTGAATTTCAACTGTCTAGCTATCACAGTTCATGAGATACAGCCTGGTGACAGACAGACAGACAGACGGACAGTGGAGGCTTAGTAATAGGGCCCCTTACCCTTTGGGTACGGAACCCTAAAAGGCAAGCGTTCCATCAATGCACTACCACCTCCTTGGCACTCTAAGTAATATGCTGTACGAAGCTGAGTTTAATCCTAAGCTCAAGATACTGAAAGGGTGCATGCATCTCAGACGAGTCACTACGAAGAGGTTTAGGTTCTCAAACTAGGATACCATGTTGTATCATGTGACACCATGTGACCAGACAAGGACATCACATATTTAGATACATGGAAAATACCAACCTGAGCCCCTTTGTACAAATCAAAGTACGGCGACGCCTAGAGGTAATTGAACCCACGATCTCTGTCTTGGAAATCAAACGAAAATGTGTTTGCGTCAATGGCAAGGCAGATACAAACCATTTTATCTAATAACAACTCCTGATAAGAGCGCTCTAAGGTAACTAATACCATGGCCTCTTCGGTCTCTCTAAGGAAGTTAACTAAGATGTTCCCAACAACAATAATTAGAAACTCCTAGCAAAGGGCAACTAACTATAACCGTCTCAAAAGAAAACTTCACGCCACTGCAAGCCACGGACAAACCGAACTTCTTAATTAATTATCGGTCGCGTGGGAACTTGTGTAATTAATAGAAGCTTGCCGCTGCTTAGATAAACCCTTCCCCAAACTTCACGTATTAATCCTGTCTCGGGGACACAATGAAAACTTTGCTAAAACTTTACAACGTCTGTGTTTGGGAGGCGTCTTTTAATGGCACGACTGTAAGTGCGGTTCTTATTCGGAGAATGATCGGGTGTCGTTTAGCCGATCTGGAATGAACTGGATCGCTTAGCCTTCGGATTTAATTAACATCGTCTTGTACTGGTAGGAATGGGAAAGTTGCGTCTAACTTAGACTGGATAGACATAGCTTTTATGCCATAAAAGACATATTAGAAAACCTTAAGAAGAATAAAAAATAAAACCATTAAAATATGTTTTCGAGGTTTTCTGGGAACTCAAATAATGCGAGAAATAAAGTTACTCTACTAGTAAAAAAAAATATTATATTTAGTTTTATTCATTGACTACGAGGTAACACCAATATTGATAAACGCTATATTACATAACATTCTAACGTGCAAGTTGTGACGTCATAGTTTGAGCGCGATTTTTTAGCGCATTTATATTGACTTTTGGACAAGTTATATTATGAAAAGTATTAGACGTATAGAAAAACAAATACCACGTTTCATCATCATCATCATCATTCAGCTACAAGAAGTTCACTGCTGGACATAGGCGTCCTCCATGGATTTCCAAAAAGACCGGTTGGAAGCGGCCTGCATGCAGTGCCTTCCTGCCACTTGGATGAGGTCATCTGTCCATCTTGTAGCTGGTCGTCCTACGCTGACGTAGGATGACCAGCCACAAGAATAATACCACGTTTATTAATACGTATTATTTACTTTTTCAAAATTAAACCCCTGAGAAGTGAAACGGGGTGCCAAAGTTTATACAGGAAATAAAATATTTGTGGTCGGATTTTCTCCAAACTTAGAACAAGTATACCTACTTCAATAAAATTTGTGAAACACATATTTCTCAGTTTATCTAAATTTAACCCTTAGATGGTGAAAAGGGGTGCCGAAGTTTGTACGGGGAGTAAAATTTTTGTGGGTGGAATTTCTTGAAACTTGCAAGAAATTTAATTCAATAAAATTTACGAAACAAGTATTTCTCAATTTTTCAAAATTCAACCTGTAAGTAAAAGGGGTGCCAAAGTTTGTACGTAGAGTAGAGTATTTATACTAAACTTGGTACAAATGTACATCAACTTAATGAAGTTTGTACGGGGAGTATTTGTGGTTGGATCTACTAGAAAATTAATACAAATGTACTTCAATATAATTTAAGAAATACATTTTTCGCAGTTTATTTAATTCAACCCTAAAGAGGGTTAACTGAAGTATTTCTCAATTTATCAAAATTCAACCTGTAAGTAAAAGGGGTGCCAAAGTTTGTACGTAGAGCAGAGTATTTATACTAAACTTGGTACAAATGTACGTCAACTTAATGGAGCAAGCCCGTTTACACGATTTTTCAAAATTAAAGTGTTAGGGTTGCCAAAGTTTGTACGGGGAGTATTTGTGGTTGGATCTACTTGAAAATTAATACAAACGTACTTCAATAAAATTTATGAAATACGTTTTTCGCAGTTTTTTTAATTCAACCCTAAAGAGGGTGAATATCAATGTAAAAAATTGTATGGGAAGTTAAATTTTTGTAGTCGGATTAAGACAAATGTACTTCAATAAAATGTATGAGAAACGTATTTCGTAGTTTTTAAAAGTTCAACTCATATGAATGTTGTACGTTTACTTTTGGTGTATGAGAAGTAAATATTCTGTGGTCTCATTTTAGGTCCCTGCCCTCTTCTATGTCACCCGAGATGGTCTTCCAAGGATTCAAACAGCAGGAATTGATCTTAAGGGGGACTGATTTTCGCACGGCACGTTTTACGTTGCCTGCTCTAGAGTGAGCTCTCCTATAATAAGATGTTAGCACCTATGAGAAGAAAGTGTAACGTAATATGTAAAGAAGTTGTAACTATAAATATAATCGAAGAGATTAACGCTCTTATTTATAAACACGCTTCCTTAAAATGCCGATTAAAATTGTGTGTGGTGGAGATTTTACAAGGAAAAGTCGTAACCAAAGATTAAATAAACTGCTTCTTAGGGGTGCTTTAAAGGAATCTTGTTTTCGAAAATAAGGCCGTAATATTCTAAACAGAAAGTGATTTCTTCAAACAAAAACAGTTAAACTCGACGAAAGCTAGGCGAAATAAATATGTATGTAAATGAACACACATTTTTTTGTTATATTTATTTCACATGCGCTTAAAGTATCCGTAACTTATTTAGAACCACTCTTATCAACTAAAGTCCACGCGGACGAAGTCGCGGGTAATAGCTAATTTTATTAAAATCACAAAAAATTTTAAATTGTGCGAGCGGGACAGCATGCTCTATGTAAGAACAGTCTTAATGCATCTCTGCTATTAGATACGGAAGTACAAACAAAACTCTACAACCCGCAAAAACAAAATGAAGATCGGATTGCCGCTTTCCCGCCTTTTTTGCATGTCGCTGGCTAGCTTAAATTTGAAAAGTTTGAACATGGTTCAACAGAAATTTGAAAATAGAACTAGTTTTTTTTATAATTTGACAGCTGTCAGTTGAAAACGATTCTTGCTAGGGCTGAAAAGTATTATTTTCAACCCGATTCTCAGGCAACTTCAGAGCTACTTTCCGACTATGAGTAAATAGAATTATTAGCACATAGCTAAGCCCTATTCTATTGATAATAAAAAACTTTTATACTCTTTACTTTTATAGACGTGAAAGGTCTAGTTAATGCAGCAGCAAAATATTAATACAACAAGCGACCACAACTAGGTCAACATCCTCTAGACTGATTTAACGAAGTAACTTTTTGAGATATATACACCCGTAAACAGCCGTCTAACAGGGATGTGCCGAGACAAACTCAACGTTAGTGAGCTCAATTTCTATGAAATTTTGCGAAAGTTCCTGAATGAGCCTGTTTGACAAACTCGTCTATTTTTTGCCCTCGTTAGAGCTGGGTTGGTCTGAAATTATAAATCTATATGAGGAAAAGTTTTCAGCGCTTTGACAATCGCTTTCAGTGAGAATGTTTGCGAATTGGGGTCCAAAGCTCAGCATCATGTTTTATAAGCTTTGGGAGTCAGAGTTAATTTTTGGTTACAGCTCAGGTACGGTCTGTTCGTTACGTCTGAAAGGGACTTGAAATAAAAGTTTAAGACAAGTTATTACCCAGCTGCATTAGCTCCCATGGGATAAGGCAGCAGTGATATCAATTTGGTATAATAATAATATTGTATGAAGTATGTGCCTATGTTCAATGTATTACATTTACAAACATTAAAATATAAATTTACTACGTAAACAATATGGATGCCATGTATCTGAAATAAAAATTAATAATAATAACAATACCTGCAACAGAGACTTTTTGTGATTTGTCATTTAAGTGAACTACTTAAAAACCGTGATTCAAGAGGACGAGCTTGGGCATGAGGGAGATGAAAATTAAACTACCCGCGTTTCAGTTCCTTTTGTCTATTAATCAACGGTTGTCTGAAAGAAATTACAATGAGAAACAAAGCCGCCAATTGTCCAGTACTTTATTATGTTACCTGGTGCACATAATAAAGGTGATATTCTATTTATCTATTCATGGGAAGGGCTTTTCTAGTCATACTTAAGAGGTACCTATCGCAACGGTGCAGTGTCAAGTAATTAAGATATTTTCGTATTTTATGAGTGAGAGCCGGAAACTTTGTGTACCTTCATAAATAATTCACAATCTCTTTGGTGTTTACAAACTTTTATTTATTTTTCCTTTATTTAAGTGCCAAGCTCTTCTGTATTTTCTGTTTCGCACTTCGGTAAATTTTCACGAAATTGTGGTTGAGTTTTCATGTATTTCCCGCATATTAGGTAAGTGTTTGTAATTAATTCCCATCTCGTACATTTTCGTCAAAAATAAAGGGTTCCATTTACAATAAACTTTTTTGTTTGTACTTTATCATAACGACGTAAACTACGTATGTTTATCCTAATTATAGTTGTTAAATTTAGTGTGATTATTGTGTAGCCCCTATAAAATGACAACAAATAATAAGCAAAGTGTACAAAACTCCCGCTCGTGTGCTATAATTTAGTAAGTCGTGTTCAATTCGCTTTTGACTGGGAGATTTTTCACTACCTCTGTGTACCTTGAGTCCCCGCTCATACTTAGGTCTCTCTAACAGCTTAATAAGTCGAAATAAGTTGCAGACGTTTAAAGAAATATTAACAACTGCTTTTCCTAAACCCGAAGGTTTGCTGGAAGAAATCTCCTACAGAGATAAGCTCGCCTTTGTACATGTAATTTCTTATGTAATGTCCTGTTAAATGTCTTGGGTGCAATAGCATAAGCAGCCTATATACGTCCCACTGTAGGGCACAGGCCTTCTCTCAGAGAGAGAGTATGGGCTTAATCACCACGCGTGCCCACCGGGGATTGGCGATTTCAAACGCTGAGGCATGTGAATAGCTCAGACACCCAGGTTTCCTCACGATGTTTTCCTTCACCGTTAGCGAATGGTATTGCTACTATAACTTCACAAATGTACATAACTTAGAAAGAAAAGTCATAGGTAGATGCCCGCACTGGGAATCGAACCTGGGTCTCCCGCTTCTGAGTCCCACTAGGCTACCACCGCTTGCAATGTGTGCAATAAAGTATAATAACACTAGTTTACAACAAAAAATACCCACGAATGAAAGTGCTGTGTATCTATAGGGTAAACCATCCTTAGCTAATTACTGAAGGAGAAAAAAAATCAGCACGTCACATTTTGAAAATATTTATTAAAAAATGTTTTAAAATTATTTGCTTCCGTACACAATAGAAAAATTTAAAATGGCTCAAAGTACTCCTTCTTTTATACCGGTCGGGGTTGGTTTCTCTTAAGATAGACCAGCAGTAATCGGCTAACATATTTTTGTCCCAAATACTTGATATCTCTCTTCAAACGACTTTAAGTCCTGATGGAAACGTTCACCATGCTCGTCACTTACGCTTCCCAAGTTTTCGGAAAAAAATTCAAGTGTGAATGCAAAAAATGGATTTTAAGTTACATGTGCACTCCCATTTTGTGATAATTTTGTATTAAATTGGAAACATTTTTTTCATAATTCTCTGCTTTATGGGTTCCCTGAGAAATTTTTGACAACCGCTTTGAAGAAAAACCAAGCTTCTTTTTCGACACCGGTTAAGTGACCCTCATAAATTTTATCGTTCAGGATTTGAGGTCCCACAAATATTCCTTCCTTGAGCTTGGCACCAGAAAATGTTTTTTTCAAGTGTTCAAACGCCGGTCCGTTTTTTTCAAGTGCCTTTACAAAATATTTCGTCAAAACCTAGCTTGATGTGAAAAGGTGGTAAAAAAACATTTTTGGGATCTATCAAAGGATCATGTTTAACATTCATTTTGTTTGGTATATATTCGTTACGTGCCAGCCATTCTTTCTTAATACAGTGGTAATTTTTAGCTCTGCTGTCCCATAAGCATAAAACACAGCAATACTTCGTATAACCACTTTGTAAACCAAGCAGCTGCAGTCCCACAACTTTGAGATCTCCACACACTTTCCATTTGTGGTCATCATATTTTATTACCTTAAGTAACATCGTCATATAGGAGCAAAATAGTCACGACGTCTAAATTGGTACAAAAACAACATGAGGGTATATTTAAAAAAACTTGACGTGATAAAAATATTTGGCATATGTCATGACTATTTGTGTCTACCACTGAATTACATTTCGTTGTTCATATTGCAAAATGTCACATGTAAAGAAAAAGATTTTTATTTTTTCATCGAAATTGCATAAAAAATTAATTCTTTCATACGTGCAAGACATCGTTATCCTCGGTCTGATTGGCAGTGTATACTATTACCACTTAATTTTCTTCTATTTTACTAATTTTCATACTATTTCGATGAAAAAACAAAAATCGTATTTGTTTGACATGTGACATTTTGCAATATGAACGACGATTTACTGTAAATTGTCTATGGGTATTGAAAAAAAATATTTGTAAACTAGTGTAATAATAACAACTTCGGCCTCAGTCGTATCCATTCGGGTGCCCCTGATCAAGCGCCTATGCACCTCCTTTTATGTACTTATTTTACTTCTTTAAGTACAATAAAGTGTTTTCTTCTCTGCTTTACTTCGTTATACTAGGCACGAGCATCGCCGTTGTTTTTTAAGTATATTAACTGTTATACCTACTGGGTAGTTTCTGTACAGCTGTTTATTCGAGAATAATAATTTATTACAGGACCATCGCTCCTCTCCACTCAACTCGAGAAAAGTTTCGAGTGAAAAATTACTGTAATAATTTTTGCTAGGTACTTGCGAAACGTCTTGGCAAGAATCCCCGTTATAAGATTACCGATTAAAGTAGAGTTTCCTGCAGACGTTGGCTTTAATCACTTTGTTAGTGTGCCATTTAATTTATTGCTAGCATTAAGTCCAAGTTTTAATGGGGTATTCCACTCTAGAGAGTATTATTCTTTCGTTGGCTCTGTTAGTTCGAACAAATCATCTTTAGATTAAGACGTCGAAGAGGAGTTTTGAATGCAAGTTGGTATAAAAGTAAGTTGGTAATTTGTTTGCATTGCCATCCGATTAACCTTTGCGAGAATACAGGCCTTCTCTCAGAAAGAGAAAGAATGGCTGTATGAAGTACTAAGATATCACTCAAGTTTTCAGATCGATTATCTAAATAAATTGATCAAAAAATTGAAGAACACTAAAACATTATGTATCATTAATACGTACATAGGTAGGTTTTGTGTTTGTTCTGTGGAGTTTTTCGCATTGATAAAGTTTTCCGTTATCTTAAGCAATAAATCCACAGTTTGGCTCCATGATGGCAGATTAATGACCAAAAATTTGTTTGAGCAAACAAACCTACTTTGTTACTCTTATCTGTTTACAAATTTACCCGAGTCGGAATTAATTAGCAAGTAAATTTTGCGAACCGAAATTAATTGACTTAACTTTTTATTAAAATATTTAATGAGTGTTTTGTGTGCTGCATTATTATATGCCATCTCCAAAGCACAGTTCCGTCCTCTAGTTTTCCTTTGGAAAGTAAGACTTCAGAAATATAAAGGACTAGGTAATCGCCGCAGCCTCGCTTGCATGAAATTTGCAATTGTGGAAATGAAGAATTATGGATCCATAAAGCTATTTGTTTAGTTAGATATTGCATTTGTGCACTTAGGTACACCTTACTGCTGTCGCTTTCTTCTAACCAATACAACCGCTACCTAGCTACATAAATAGCTTGATTATACAGCAATTACATATTTTACAGAATTGCCGCAATATTTCAATTCAAATAAATTATAAATAAACCTTTGAATGAGAAACTTCCCAAACCGAGACATTTCACGTGAAATTTCATTCATAAAGTTGACAATAGCAAAGTAAAAAGTATAAGTATAAAGTAAAGTAAGTAAATAATACTTATCTGGGACTTAAAAGATTTCAATTTAGTTCAACCAGTCAACGTCTGTTTGTTTGGTAAGAGAAATAAAAAGTTGTATAAAAAATAAAAACTCCGTAGTGTTAAATTTTTTTTTTCAATGCGTTCTTTTTTGTGTAAATACATTATTGTGCGGAAAGGGATTCTTTAGAGCACGCGTTAAATAAAACATTACTGATAATAATAACTACCAGGAAGTACGTCATCATAACAGTAACCTAAGCCAAACTATAAAATTAGCGGACAATACCTGCACATTCAATTTACACAATTGCTCAAATATTACTTTTAATAAGTAATAAGTTACCTACATCAAATAAATGGGTTATTTGTTTTTATATTTTTATTTTATTTTCTCGCAAAACACATTGAAAAATTTGGAATGACACGTGAGCGTAATAGTACATTACGATACTAGTGCGAAAAGTAGGAAATTCGCAACGAGTGGCGATAAATTAAAACACGACCGAAGGGAGTGTTTTATATCGACACGAGTTGCGGATTACCTATTCGCACGTGTATCGTACAACGTTTTATCTACACTAATGTTGTAACATTCTACTTATGTTTTCAATACTTGACTTATAATTACTACTGTTATAGCGCAGACAACAAAACACTCAATTTAAGCAATTTCACATGATGGTATAATATTCACATCGATATCGTAAAATCTCATTATAACATCAATAAAACGCGACCAACTTGATTGCAGGGCCAATCAGGTTGGTCGCGTTTTATTGAAGCGCGCAGCTGCGCTCTCATTGGTTAAATTTTAATGGCGGCAAAATCACTGTGATTATACACGTACGCGTGAATTTAATTTTTAATTGCATTAATGAAGATAAAGTAGTGTATGCAACTGCATATAACACGGGTATTAAAACACTCGTTACTATTATGAAACTCACACTCGTGTTTTAATACCCTTCATTATATGACAGTTGCATAAACTACTATTATAGTACATATGGCCCTTTGAAGTTTCGACATAGGCACGTAAAGTGCTCATTATCGCACTAGTGCGGTAATGTAGCACCATATGTCCTATAAAAGGTTATTCCGAATGCGTGCCACTGAAAACACTCGCTACGCTCGTGTTTTTACTCTGTGGCACTTATTCGTAATAACCTACCTTTCCGCACGTGTATCATAAATAACTACTATACCACACCCACTCAGAAAATATCTCACTGCTTGTTCATAAACGGGTTACAAAGTTCGCCATTTTCCTCTTATAAATGTGCGGCGGGAAAAATTATATAGAATTTCAGGCCAGGAATATTGTATGAAAATCTATTTCTGCCCTGCTAGTGTTCGTTTGTTTTTTAGCAGCGAACATAAAAAAATACAAACGTCAAATCTCAAAAAAGGTTTATATCGAATAATTAGCAAAAAAAGGTGGGAATTGTTTTGTGCTCTATTTTCAATGAAAGGAGGCGGGCAACCTTTTTCTGCACTACGAAAGTAAACAAGCACGGCAATTTGTTTTGTTAAATTTTGCTTTTTACTAAAGTGATAATTTATTTATTCTAAGTAATTTTATTTTTCTCGTAGGTGTAGTATAAAGCACTATATATCACTCGGAGGAAAGTTCTATTTCTATTCTCAAGTTTCCTCTAAGCCCTCAACTACGCATCGGGCTTAAACATACTCTTGAATAGAAATAGATCGTTTTCTCCCCTTGGTATACAATGTACTGTAGGATGTACCCGCAATTTATATGCTGGGCAATAAATCTAAACTAAAGTTCTCTATAAGAAATAAAATACTGATTCACATACTTACTTTTTATTACCAAATTCGATACAATATCTTTCACCAAACGAAACAGTGTGAATCTTTTATATTTTTTGTTACTTTTACAACTTTTCAGTTTTCCTCAAGAATAAGACAAAGTTTATTTTACCAACAACAAAAAAGGCGCGCTTCTATTAACTTTTTTTACAGGGACATCAGGCCATGAAGCTATCATCCCTTCTTATACAGTCTTGAAGTCCGTGTCAGTTGCAATGCATTTTAATTAGGCAAATTACACAATTTTAATATAATAATAAATACTACTCGTACTAAAGTTAGTTGTAAACAGTATTAATCAGTGCTAGGATAATAAAATATCGCTGTCAGTACAATAGGTTTAAATAAATTTTTATTTCTTTAATTCTTCTTTCTTGTATACTTCCTTCGAATCAGTCGAAGTCCGCAGGAAAATAAAATAAACCGCATCACATAAAAGCGTCATCTGTCCCATAGCTGGGTTCGAATTGTTCTTGTTCTTGCAACCCCAGACGATAACACGTCTCGTGGGCCCACACGTATGGAAGTTGGTCGCGGATATCAAAATTCCTTTTCTAACAGGCAGTAGGACGAAACAACACTCGCATAACTTTTCGTATTAGCGTCAATGTTGTTTTGGCCCGCTGTTTTCGTATTTTTCTCGAGCCGCCCACCGAAAAGTTCGAGTTACCTTAGGGGGTAAAACTCTTGTTAAAAGGTGGGGTGCCTGCCCATTATCTCAATTTCAGACAAGAATGCTGCTTGGTAACTGTGAAGTTGTTTGCGCCTTGGAAAAAACAGGCACCCTCAGATGTTCTTTGGCGCACATTAGCTCTTGTTCTTTGGAACAGAGCTAATGTGCGCCAAATGTGTTTAAATACTTTTAATAAATACTTTTTTTATCTTTAACAAAAAAACTCGGACAAATGAGTAAGTGGTTAGGACTTGAATCCTGCGTAAGACCAGGGTACATACATGCATACTTACATACATAAATACATACATGCGTACATAAACTCACGCCTGTATCCCAGAGGGGTAGGCAGAGACCAGGGACTGCCACTTGCCCCGATCCTGATACATCACTTTCACTTCCTCAACATTCATTAGTCGTTGCATGAACGCACCCCGGTTTTTGGTACTTTTTATCTTGCGCTTAGCTAATACATCCCCTGTTTGGTCGAAGTAAGTCCGCCATAGATATGTATGTATGTATGTAAGATCAGGATCATTCTGTCAAGAAGCTTGCAAAACAAAAGGTTACTTGAATTAAACTAGTCTAACGCTTGAGCAATAATCTGAAATATAAATGTAGCCTCTTTCGCTTCATCAACATTCATTTATAGTTGCATGCGCGCACGCCGGCTTAGGGTACTTACGGTTTTTTATTCTCGTTTTATTACAATCAATAAAAATGTTAAATTGTGCGAGCGAGACATCATGCTCCAGTTAATACCAGTTAATACCTTAACTCCTGGATAAATAAAACTGTTCCATAATATTTAATTTTCAAATGAAGAAAAATAATAAGAAAGACATTTATTATACCAACAAGACACATTATAGAAATAAAATAAATAGATAAGTAACATTTTTTTTTCATTTTTTTGCACAACAATAGAAAGAAAACTAAATACACAACAGACAAAACCAATAAATAAAACAGAGCCATAGATGTCGCCTGTGGTGTATCTAAATTGCCACAAAAGACAGCTGACTCAGCGTTGTGCTGAGTCATTCGAATCTTTTTTCGAATGGTGCCCGATTTTGTTAGAATAAGTTATAAGTATTTTTTTTATAAACAGAGGTAATTTTTTTTATGAAGTCGGTTTTTTCTTTTAAAATTACTTCCTGAGTGATTTTTGACAACCCTACATTGACTGAAAAAATGCTTCTGGATAAATTGACTTTAAAAATATACTGGTACTTTTCTTGTTCTATCTACTTAAGTAGAAGATATTGTTTTGTTTTCTTGAAAAACAAGTCTATTTATATTCTCTCGAGCAAGATAAAACTAATTAACACGCCCTAGTACTAAAGAAACGGCTTCATAATTAAGTAAACAAACGTCTCAGACAAAGGAAAAGGCACTGATTACTGTGCAACTCCACGTGCGCAGTTGTGAAAATCATGTTTCTAGACAAAAAGACCAATTCCAAATAGTTTCTGGAAATGAAACTAAAAAACTTAAGGACTCCCTGAAGCGGCAAATCGAAGAGCGGTGGTAGCCTAGTGGGTAGAACATTGGACTCGGAAGCGAGAGACCTAGGTTCGATTCCTTTGTACCTTTGTTTTCTAAGTTACTTTATACTTACTTTATACTTTATTGTACACATAAAACACATAAATAAAACACATTTACAGAAAAATTAAAGTGTACATGGCGAGCTTATATCAGCAGAAATCTCTTCCAGCCAACCCTTGATGTGGTGATACGTTATGTATATTTGTGAAGTTATAGTAGCAATACCACTCGCTAACTGTGAAGAGAAACATCGTGAGGAAACCTGAGCGTGAGCCCGGGCTATTCACATACCTCAGCGCTTAAAATCGCCAATCCGCGGTGGGCATGCGTGGTGATTAACCACTCGTCTGCCGCGACACAGATCTGTGTCCAACTTTGTATGGGCCACCTATACGTTGCGTTCCACGAGGGCAGTTCAGGAGTTAAGCCGATACTCTACTCTACTCTCTCTCTGAGAGAAATCCTGTGCCCTACAGTGGGACGTATATAGGCTGCTTAAGATTACAAAGGACATGCAATAAAACTTTACCAATATGTTTAGACACATATCACGATTTGATTAGGTTTAAAAATAGAATAAACTAAAATAAATTTCAGTTTTGAGATAAGTTTCTATGAAAAGGCTTATATGAGGCTCCAATTCCTTTTTTTATTCATTCATATTTTTGCTGTGCTATACTTAGTTTTACTTATTTTTTTCAAAATAGGGATTTATATAATTGTCTTAAATTCGCGGTACAATGTCCAGCTTTCAGTAAATCAATGTCCTGAACAGGAAAAAGTCCAATATTTTCATAACTTTTAAAACAATAGTGTAAATTATATTCTTTTTGTTGCACTAACCCGTGCTGAGGACAATTTTAAATACCTGTTATATAAATAATATTACTTAAATTAGTTTTTAAAATTGTCCTCAGCACGGGTTAGTGCAACAAAAAGAATATAATTTAATCATGTAGGTACAGCGATATCATTCCGATGTAATAACCTAACTGCAAAGTGGGTTACTCGGGGCTGAAAGTGATATAAATCGCTTCTGTTAGATGTCGCTGCCTGTACGTAATACAGAGAAGTTTGTGAAGAGGCTCGAAATTTCATGGATGCTTGCACTTGCCCATTAGCTCAGTTGAGAGAGCGCTGGCACGGTAAGCCAGAGGTCGCGGGTTCAAGTCCCAGCATGGGTGGAATTTTTAGCCTCTAAATAGGTTTTTAAAATAGTGTAAATGACAAACTTTTCACGTTTCTCAAATTACTCATCTTGCAAAAAAATAACCCCTGTATAACAACTCGTATTATTAGGGAAATTGTTACTCGGGATTACTTAAGAATTCTAATAACACCACACACACTAAATCGATTTATGCGATGGCTATGATGGAAAAAAGAAACGGAAAAACATACATACATTAACCCTTAAAGCATTACACTCTTTTTGTTATAATGCAGTCGTGCAAAAAACTTTCCTGGGCTAAGTAACAGCATTTTAAATAAACAAACAAACTAGATGAAAGATACCTTTACCTAGAGATGTTAACTTGAAAACATTTTAAAAACACCAGGCGTCTCGAGAAACGGCCTGCCTTAACAAACTTATCATAAGAAGTTTGCGAATTTCGTTACATTTCGGTAAATTTGAAATCGAAATTATATTTAGAGGGAGTGTTCCTTTCATTGTGAAAAACAGTAATATTATTATTTATCACTAACGGTACATACAACATATTTGCAAATATTTGTTATTTCCAACCTATGGCAAACTTTACTGTGAATCCAAATTCGAAGCGGTAAGTAGGTACCATAACGTTGAAAGGTTAACTCTAATATGTTTAAATGCTTGGGAGTCTGGATTGGAGAAGGATTAAACTTTACCTTATTGTTGGCCTTCTGCTCGAAAAAAATTGCCAGTTTTACTAAAAAAACGGACAAGTGCGAGTCTGACTAGCCCACCAAGGGTTCCGTACAAATTTGTAGCTACTTAAATATTATAAATGGTTCAAAAATCGAGTTTGGCAGCTTTTCCGAACTTTTCCCCAACTTCAAAGACTATTTATTATGATTTCATCACTGATGTATAGTTTTCAGATTTTTCCCTTAAGTTATGGTGTAAGATCTCTGTAATAAATCTCTTACAGGGATAAGCTCGCCTTTGTACATGTAATCTATTATGTAATGTCCTGTTAAATGTCTCGTGTGCAATAAAGTATAAAAATAATAATAAAGATTTCTGTTGGCTTTTTTCGTGATTTTATACAATGAAAATTATTATGAACTTGAATGTCATCAAAAACCAAATGTAATGAACAAAAAGAGGTATAAAACTAGTTCGAAGAGTAAAATTGAAATTCTCGAGCGAGCGACGATGCAAATGTTTTGATTTAATAAAGGCTTCTCGACTTATTAAGTTACATTTAAATAATGAGTCTTCGAGACTTCAGAAGTTGAAAACTGCATAGTGTAGGTATGAAACAGCTAAAGACGGTCCTTAACCAAATCATGAAATGTCTCGTGTTATCCAATTATTAATATTCTTTACTTCTTTATTGCCCAAAGATAGTGTACAAAAGCTGGACTTGATGCTAATGGCATGGGAGATAGGTGGGTACAAAGATTTATATTATTTTCTTAGCCAACGGAAGGTTTGCCGGAGTTCCTAGTAAATTCCTAGTAAGTCAGTAATAAAATGTAAAAGGTAAGTGGGAAGTAGAGTAACTTAAAATATATTCTATTCCTTTTCTATCAACTGCGAAGATTGTTAAGGAATAGTTGTATCCATGGCTTCGTTCGTATCGGAATCTGTCTATATAAATATGTGTAATTACAAAAAGTATTTTCTATCCATCCGTCTATCGGTGTACCAAAATTCATCAATATTTTTTTTGTCATTATGGCCTGAAAATATAACAAACAGACAGACAGAGTAACTTTCGCATTTATTATATAAAAATGAAATTTTGGATTGGCAGGGTTTTCGAGTTCTCAAAACTTCTATACAGATCATTAAAATTTATATTTATACTGAAGAAAACATTTTGAGCAAAATGACAGGAAAAATTAAGGCCTCAACCACACAAACAGGAACATTGACAGAAATAGCACAGTCATCTTGGCGATATAGTAATCAGCGATATTCCCCAAAGCAACTCTGTCCCTTTGACAATTATTCATGAAATTATACGGACGACAATGCGTGCAATATTGCGGCTGCTCCTGGCACTGCACTCTGGTTATTAGCAATTCATGGATTAAGTGGCAACGCGTGTTCCGAGCTTCGGTACTGATGGCTACAGAAGGCAAATTGCTAATGCTGTCCAGACGATGGCCCAACGTGATGACAGAACTCACTGTTTGGTATAGGGGCTAAATTACGCTCTGCTAGTTCTGCTACCAGAAATTGTTAATTAAAAGCAAATAATACATTCACATGTGTGTAGTCCATCCTCGCACGGTCCGCGTGGAGGTTAGAGTTTCTGCCGGCTCCTCCCGGCTAATGGCACAAGCAGTGGAGGCCCTATTCTTCCCCTAGGCTACCCCCAAGAGCTTATTATTATAATGGGATTAGTGTGGTGGTAGTCATACTGGTAAATTTCGGATGTAACTATAATATGTCCACTGAATCAAAACAGCATACCTACCGATTAAATAAGCTGTCAATAAAAAGTACATTAAAATCGGAATATACAGTTGAGAGCTTTGCAGACAGAGGCATCAAACTAACATGCCTCGTATGTTAAGTCAAGGAACCTTTGCATCACTTGTGGTCCAAAATGGTCTGGTCCACATGCATTGATGACGATGTTAAGCAAACGCCGATATCATTTACCGATTCATAGGTGGAGAGACACGATCGACTGCCGATTTAATTGCTTGTCAAACAAATAAAAAAAAATAAAATAAAATAAAAATAAAACATCAATGTTATATTTCCATCAGTGCTCTCAAGTGAGCTCAAATAGTAGAACTTTTCAGAACGTTAAAATGCAGGAAATATTCGCTAGGTTGCTTACACCTCATTAAGTATTCATTTTTAGGGTTCCGTACTCAAAAGTTGGAAAACAGGGACCTTATCACTATACCTACGACGTGTGTCTGTCTGACCAATTTTTTTATGCAGCCTATATACGTCGCACTGCATGGCACAGGCCTTCTCACACAGAGAGATTATGGGCTTAACTGCCTACGGCAATTTCAAGCGGTGAGGTATGTGAGCACCTCAGACACTCTGGTTCCCTCACGATATTTTGCTTCACCGTAAGCGAGAGGTATTTCTCCTACAACTTCACAAATGTACGTAACTTAGAAAATAAAGTCATTGGTACATGCCGGGGTTCGAACTCACGACCTCCTGAATGTGAGGCCGGCTTTTCTTTCCTCACCTACCACCTCGTGCCTGTAAGTAAGATAATTTAAAATGACGTAGGTCGCTGAAATCGGCAAAATATCCGTTTTAATAATAAACAGATTTAATGCACATTATTCAGCATACATTTACTTGCTTACGAAATGTATAGTTTGAAATAGTTAGATTCTATAGTTAAAAATTTATTTTCATTGTATTATTCTATCTGTGCGTCAACAGGCCTCGTTATACAAATCCTTTATCCAAGCTTTGTTAGCCGAACCCTCCCTAAGGGACCGTCAGGAACGAAATGAATAATGGCCAGTATTTACCAAAAGATGACATTTCTCGAAGCGCCCCATTAATTCCTAATGGACCGTCCCCGAACCACATTTCATATGTTTGGCTGCAGTCTTTGGCGCAGCCGTGTTTCCGGAAACATTGTTCGGGAATTTATATCGGACAGTGGATATTAATGGTCGTTCTTTTCCTAAAATACTCTCGATGGCGCAAGCCAAATAGGATCTGGTGCGAGCGCGGAGACCGCGCCCGACGTCTTCGTCTTCAACAGACTGACTGAATGCTCCATTCGCATTTGCCAGGTCATTTCAGCGCCATGTCCTCGCTATGTCCTTGCCACGCCCGCGACATGTCCGCGGCATATCCGCGCCCGCTACAGAACCTATGTGGCTTGCGCCTCAACTGACAACGAAGCTATGGATCCTATGCCTTAATATGAGCGTTTAGGGTGTAACATTGTATGCTTATACAGCATCCAATCTAATGTAATCCATCAACCCACCTTCGTCTACTGGATATTGATATAGGCCTCCTCCTAGGTTTGATTCATTCTGTCCTCGGCCGTCCTCATCCAGCCGCATTCAGTCAATCTAGTGCTGCATTTGCCATTTCGTGGCCTCCACTCGATGACCTTGACCTGGACAAGTGCAGACATCGGTGAAATTTGGAACCTCTTTACAGACTTCTCTGTATTACGTACAGGCAGCGACATCTGGATGAAGTAATTTACGTCACTTGCAGCCCCGAGGACCCACTTTTATGCAATTAGGTTTTACATTGGAATGATATCGCTGTACCTACATTGTGATATTCTTTTTGGTTTTTTGCGGCACTAATCCGTGTTCAGGACAATTTTAAAACCTATCTAGAAGCTAAAAATTCCACCCATGCCGGGACATGAACCTCTGGCTAACCGTGCCAGCGCTCTCCCAACTGAGCTAATGGACAAGTGCATTCATCGGCGAAATTTCGAGCCTCTTTACAAACTTCTCTGTATTACGTACAGGCAGCGACATCCGGTTGAAGTAATTCACTTACATCACTAGCAGCCCCGAGTACCACTTTTTACGTTGTTTGTTTCCAAGCAATATTTTATTATGCGTGGCTTTCAGCTAAGCTGTGAGTAATTTGACACCCTGTATTTTCACACTCTCAGAATATTAGCAGATTTAAGTTTAGCAGTATTTGATAAGATTAAACGAGTTCCCTGTAAACGTAAATCAGAAAACTATCAATCTCAAAGCAAAAAGAAACTCAAACACGTGCGGATCACGCTGCGAATTTCCGACCAAAGGGATTGATTTGCAAACACCAGCGGCACACAGCGGGCTTGTTGAGACATTACAATGTCACGAGACTCGACGGGCGGATAGCTGGGATAGCATAGAATTTCGATCAAAAGTCAATCATTACAGTTCGTGTAGCCAAATATAGACTGCCTCGTTGATCTAGTTGTTAAGGCGCTTAGCTACAAAAACCGAGGTCGAGGGTTCGATTCCCACCGGGGGCCGCTGTACATTTTGTTTTTGACGTCCTTGCCTGGTTACTCTAGTACAGCCTACAGCACAGGGTATCATGTGGGTATTATAACAATAATAATAACTTCCACAATATCGTGTGTAATAACTCCGTGCTCAAAGCTTTTTAATAATATATTTGATATAACACCTGCTCGTCAATGGCATATTATGTGTCATGCAAACACAACTTAAAGCAAGTCATTTGTGTCCTATGGTCTAGCCGGGTCATTATAAATGTACTGAATTTCATAATCCCCTAGGGAATTATGACATTTCAATTTAGAATGCAATCAACATTGAATATACGAGCTCCTTGCAATCCATGACCAAACGTCAAAATTATAATATAAACTTTTCATAGAGCCCTATACCAAGAAGAATTTATTCAAAATTAGAATGAAAACTTTTCATAGAGCCCTAAATCAAGGAGAATTCTTTTTAATTGTATTATGTTTTATTGCCTCGCAGTGTTTATATAAAGTAGAGTATGCATTTTGGGGATAAAGCAGTGTATTTGTCTCGGGCGTTTTTGAACCCCTCGGCCTCAGGATTCTAGCTTTAACTCTGTAACTCCCTCGCTTCGCTCGTGAGTTAACCCTAGGATCCCTCGTCCTTGGGGTTCAAAATATCGCCCGAGACATAATACACTGCTTTATCCCCTTAATCTACTATTTTGTGTCTCGCTACAGCTGGGCAAAGGCCTTTATGCATAATGTGATTATTATTATAATAGCTTAGATTAAGTAGCAAATTTATGTCCCGGAGCTAAATTTCAAAATCAAAGATTTCATCAGAAACCAGAGATTTATTTCAACGTAAATGATTTATAATATCCTCTTTGTTAAATATCAATAAAAAATGTAATGTAAGCTGCCTTCGGGTTGATTTTGTTATGGAGAAAAAGGCAGCGAAGAAACTCACTCTGACCATCTTTTCTTTCCACCATCTCTTAAAGAAAAGTTATAAGCTTAATTTCTTAATAATTACGATGAACTCATAGCTATGGTGCAGCAAACGGTTTGTTGGTCGATGTAAACAATTTTTCAATAACCACGCTGCGTATTTGAGTAGAAATAGGTGCTGAGGGGATTGCCAACCCGCCTGCCAAGCGTGGCGATTATGGCAAAACCCCTCATGGATATGAAAATCATGAGGGAGGCCTATGTCCTGCAGTAGGCGTCAAATGGCTGATGATGATGATGATGATGGGGTGCTGAGTGTTGCTCATGTTAGTCTATATTTGCTTTTTTAATCGAATATATGCATTACCAAACCACCGCTGGACATTAAATACTAACAAATGACTAACAATAGGTTAAATAATTGCTAATAACAAAATAATGGATCATTTTGTCGGTAAATAAAGAAATAAATTAACTGCGCCTAGGCTCCTCGAGGTCTACAGAATTCTAAGACAATCTTAAGAATGTTAACGGTACTGAGAAAATTACAAAAAAATAAGATAAAATAATCTATACGTAATACAGCGCACTCTAAAAGAGAGATTTTTTTTTTCTGAAGCCAGATTTTCTTTAGGAACAAATTCTGCCTTTAGTAAACAGTTTAGCCTTCAGCTCGTTATCGCTATCCAAGTCTGTAATCCGGAATATGCCCTTTGGAAAAGCAGACGATCTGATTATACTATCGATCGTTATATCTTCTGTCCCTAATTTAAGTGAAGGACTTCTTGGCCCAGTTATGACCAACGTTTAGGAGGCTATCCAGAGCTAACTAGGGCTACCAATGAAAAAAAAAACACATATTGTGCAATATTTCTTGCATTATACATAAGTGAATTAAAAAAAATTAAATTGTCAAAAACAGTGGACCTGTACGGAATCGGTACAGTTACAAATTCAGTAGCCTACATACCTGCGTAGTTTACTGCAGATGAACGGTCTAGTAGTGAACGATAACATCATCCGTGAAAGTTTCAACTATCTAGCTATCACGGATCATGAAATACAGCCTGGTCAAATACAGCCTCGACAAACAGACAGACAGATGGATAGTGGAGTCTTAGTAAAAGAGTCCCTTAACCTTTGGGTACGGAACCCTAAGAAAGAAATAGTTAAGAAATCTTGGTTCGAGTTGAGAAATTTTGTTTCAAAAACCGGCCAAGTGCGAGTTGGACTCGCGCACGTAGGGTTCCGTACCATTATCTATACAGCATTTGAATATTTCAAGCGTCTACCTGTTGTCGTTATTAATATCGAGCAAAAATGGCAAATAAACACTTTTGTTTTACTTCAGGGGGTTTTATTAAAAACAAAAGTGTTTTTTTTTTGCCATTAATTTTATTCTGTGTTTAGTATTTGTTGTTATAGCGGCAATCTGTGAAATTTTCAACTGTCTAACTGTCACGGTTCATGAGATACAGCCTGTTGACAGACAGACAGACGGACAGTGGAGAGTTAGTAATTATTATTAAAAAGTGCGTGTTTTAAAAGAACAAACTAGCGTATTGTATAGCTATCGTCAGGCACGTTAATTTTGATATGTATTTTAAACCACCCAAAATGAATGCAGTATAATATTATGACGACAAAAAATATGATCATAAAACCACCAAAAAGGCGTAAACTTTCAGTAAACAATTAGTGGCAGGTACCGTTATTTACCGGTCGAGTTATTATAGAATACAAGCAGAACGATTAAGCTGGCTACATACAAAGTAACAATTAATTTCAACCTAACGAGAATTTATGACCCAGCTATCCACATGCCTCACAATCTAAAGTAACTTCTAACCCCTAGAGCTTTTGGGTCAATACTACTTGAGAGAGAACGTCCCGGTAGGTTAACAACCTAGGATTTGTTCTGGAGGAAACTTTTCCATTTTGCAGCAATGTCGAACGCAAACACTGAGCCACCATTTGCACCGTGCTCATTGCAAGTAAAGTGAGAAGTGTATTCGTGTAAACACTTTTTTTGTTGTTATTACTCCATTCGTTATTTTTTTATTTGAAAATCATGTACTATTTCAGTACAGAGTTTTACATACATTACAATTACACTCTCCAAACTGTTATGTTTTTAAAAGAGAGATTTTTGTTTAGTACGTTTGTATCTCCTACCTCTACCTACCTCTTGTAAATACAAGTACAATCGACAGCACGTTATCTTTTACATCCATGTACTCTGCTCTTTTACTTTAAGGGAGACTTTGAAATAAAATGTAAAGGTTGATTTGCTGTCGACTGTACTAAACACTTACTGATACAAAATACTTATCATCATAAGCAGCCTATTTACGTCACACTGTAGGGCACAGGCCTTCTCTCAGAGCGATAGTATGAGCTTAATCACCAAGCATGCCCACCGCGGATTAGCACTGAGGTATGCGAATAGCTCAGACACTCAGGTTTCCTAACGAAATACTTATAAAATATTATTGAATGATCAAACGAACTTACCAAGTGAAGTTCGATCTTGATTATCTTGCCTTTGTTTCTTAGATTTAATTTACGTGTAGTAGTGTGTTGACACTCTTATACCTACTCGCACTCAGTCTCAAAGTCATATGAAAAAAGGAGAAACACTGATTGACTCCCTTTTCATACAACTATCTATCGCCATGAAGTTGTCCCGGTGTCCGAGTCTTCATTCCGTTCAGAGTTCATAGTCTTGGGTACCTTGGGAGGGCGGGACCTTAAATCTCTTCAACAAAGGCAAGATAATCAAGATCGAACTTCACTTGGTAAGTTCGTTTGATCATTCAATTATCTTGCCTTTGTTTCTTAGATTTAATTTACGTGTAGATGTTTAGAGATTAATAAATATGAAATACATGTTTCATCGTAAATAGAAGAGATTTATCTTTATTAATCAAAAGACATTTGTCAGTTTGATGTATGGTATCGTTTAAACGAGATAAACATAATCTTGTGTCCCAAAAAAAAAACAAAAAACCTTAAACCTAAACAATTTTTAGGGCTTAATTAGGTTTCAGTAAGTACTGTAAATTCATAGGAATTCACGATCTAAATAACAAATTTACAAAATTAGAATCTGAATCAACAAGTGGTCTTTTGTAGAAGTTTGCAAAAGCCATTGATTGTTGTGACCAACCTGCAGTCCGTCGGATGACATCGACGCTAGCGCCAGCCCGATGCGCGGCTGAGGTGGCAGCGTGTCGCGTGCTATGGGCGCTGAACACATTTGTGTCGATGCCACTGTCTGCCAGCGTCTGTTTAATCCATCGGCCTATAGTTTGCGATGAAGCAGCTCGGTAAGGCTTCTTAGAAGTCAAAATCAAACTTTCAGTATCGCTAGGCCTGACAGAGGAACTTTTACTTAGATAAGTAACTAAAGTTTCAGCGGGACAAACTGCAGGTCGGTCACGGTAAAAGGGTAAATCTAAAACTGGTTGCGGTTTACCAAATGCCGAGGTTTTTACAAGATCTGTTATTTGTATGCAGATCTGTTGTTCATTGACCTTAATGTTGGTGGTCTTAATCAATGATAAAGTTTGGCAACGTTGTCCTGTCGCTAACGCTAAGAGTACAACTAGTTTTCTGCTAATAACATCAAAAGATAGAGGTTCATTGGGGTAGAAATGCGCCAGGTATTGTAATACAATACTGGGGTCCCAAGTGGTATTGTACTTAGGGAATGACGGTTTCAACCGAAATATTCCGCGAAAAAATCTTTTTAAATTATCGTCTTCTGTCAGTTTATTTCGAGAAATAAGTGACAAAGCTGATCTGTGATTATTGAGGGTTCCATAGGAAGAACCCTGTTCAAAACATTGAGAAAGAAAACCTAGGGCGTTATATGTATTAACATCTATAGGATCAATACCCTTGGTACCACAGTATTGCCACCACAGTTTATAGCTAGATGAGTACTGCGACTTTGTGTTATCAGATAGTGATGCAAGCATTACGTCGATTGCTGAAGGTGGTACTTGTCTTCTAGAGAAGGCTTGGCGGATAACACGCTCGCCGCCAGGGAAAGCTGGGAGTGAAGCGGATGTGACTCTCTGAAATTAGAAAATAGCAAATGCTTTTGTGGTCGAAAGATAATGATTTCACCAACGGAAAGGGACTTAAAAAGTGGGAACCACGCTTGAGTCGTCCAGTATGGTACTACAACAATGCCAATGGCTCCGTCATTTATGATTTTTTGTAGCACCTTCAGAATTAACGCAAAAGGAGGGAAAGCATAAAAAAAATAGTTACTCCAATTTACTGTGAATGCGTCAATATTGTAAGCAGACGGATCGGGCTTCCAAGAAACGTATCTTGGACATTTCGCATTAATCCGAGACGCAAAGAGGTCAATATGTGGCTTGCCAAATGTATTAACAATCTTATGAAAGGCATGAGAGTTTAATTCCCACTCTATATCAATATTTCTAGACCCACCATCAGCCTCTATATTATGTGATGACTTAATGTAGGAGGCAAAAATATGAATATTGCGCTCTTCACACCATTTCCATATATTTTGTGAAATTTCATTTAAATGGGGGTACTGTACACCACCCATCTTATTTACGTAGGAAACCGCTGTGGTATTATCAACCCTAAGCAAGATTTCACAGTTTGTATGTAATCTTGCAAAGGATTTCAGACCGAAGAATACTGCGACTAATTCTAGATAGTTAATGTGATTGGCTCTTTCAGAGTCGTTCCAAGAGCCTCCTGTCACATTACCCTCGCAAGCAGCGCCCCAGCCAACCAAAGAAGTGTCAGTAAAAATTTCCAGAGTGTAATTACCTGATAAAATTGGATTAAACGATTTCATAATATGATTTTTCCACCACAGCAAGTCATCACGTAAATTAGAATCTATTGTCATATTAGTATCGTAACTGTCGGTTTTTGTCAATGCCAAATATTTTGCTCTTTCAAATTTTTTTGTGTATAGACGTCCGTAGGCAACGCCTGGGCACGCTGCAGACAACGTACCTAGGTATTGTGCAAACTTGCGAATAGAAATTATTGAAGTGCGAAGCATTACTTCTGTCCGTTCCAAAATACTTATTTTCTTTTCTTCGGGTAAATTAATAGTCATGTCCTTGTAATTCAATATAAATCCTAGAAATCTACAAGATGTGCTAGGAATCAATGAGCTTTTTGTGTAATTTATAATAAAACCTAATCTTTGTAACAAACTTATGGTTTCATCAACGTTTTTACAACACTCGTCGTAATTGTCTGCAGCGTACCAGCTATCGTCTAAATAATGGACTGATTTATAACCCTTTGATCTCAAAGTACCGGCCACAGGCTTAATTATCTTAGTGAAGATATAAGGCGCACTACATAAGCCGAAGGGTAACACTAAGAATTCATAAAGACGGTCTTTAAAGGAAAATCTTAGATATTTAGTATGGTCATTGCATATAGGTAAAGAAAAATAGGCTTCTTTGAGATCTATATTAGCCATGAGACAGTCACGGGTCATTAACCTCAGTGCCGTTCGAACATCCTCCATCTTAAAATGTGGGGCATACACATACTTATTGAGGTTCTTAAGGTTCAAAATCAGTCTCTTGTCTCCATTACTCTTAGGGACTAAAAATATACTAGAGACAAATTGACCTTTTGTTGGGTTACATTTGCGTATAGCCTTAATCTTCAATAGCCTATCAATTTCTTTTTCAATGTAAATATGTTCATCTTTAGGTAGACATATCTTCGGATATTCAGTTAAGTTTTGGTACGGTATTTTGATAAAAGGTATAGTATATCCTTGAATGGCGCTGAGAACATGTTCATCAGCAGTTATTGCTTCCCATGAATGTAAAAAATACTTCAGGGAACCAGTGTTTACCTCTATTGCCTGTGTCTCTGTGTTTTTTGCGGCCGATTGGGCGCATGTGACGTCACAGGTGGCCGCCTGGCTTGGTACGTTGGTGGCGGTGGCGGCGGCGGCGGCGGTGCGCCCGCGCGGCGCCTGAAGGATCCGCTCGTCGGCTGATACGGCCCGCCGCCGGCGCTCCGGTATGTTCGCGCACCGCGCGATTGAACTCGTGCTGGCGGTGGCGGTGGCGGGCCCCGCCCGTTTAAATTTGACGTCGCAGCAGATGTGGACTGAATCATTTGGCCAGACTTTTTAATGCCTCTGGAGGTCTTTATAAAATCGCCTAATTTATCACCAAACAAGTGGTTGTCTCGCTTACGATCTTTCAATGAGTCAAGAATGCTTTTATCAAGCAATGGGGTAGCCATTGACCGCCTTGTCTCTGTTTCGGCGTAGTGAGAATCCGATATTACTTTACCTACTTCGTTGAGAAGACGCAGGATTTGCGAGTTATCTAGGGTTTTTTCCAGAATACCCGACATCGCTCGGCCAAGAATTGATAAAGCACAGCCTAGTTGGGTTTGCTTTTTAACTAAACGAGTATCACGGTTCCTCGAAGACTCTGTTAGCACTCGCTGCGATCGCTGCGATCTCTGGGTTCAGAGTTGGTGCCTTGGTGGATGGGCAGTTTTTAGGCAATAGATTGGCTTTTATTATCTCCTCTCGTACCTCTTTCTTCAATCCATCCTTCAATATGGGTTCCCATCGTTTCACCAGATTTTCGTTGATATCATCTCCCCATTCTAAAGTCTCACCATCGAAGTTTCCTAGTGCTTGGAGGAGTTCCAGGTCTGTCGCATCCTCAGTCGGCGCCGGGGCGGACTCGGTTGTTACTTGTTCTGGTTCCGGCTGCGTTACTACTATTTCCACAGGTACTGCACTCGTCGATTCAGACGGCTTGGGGTCCGGAATAGGAGTGTAACACTCAATTTCGTCTGTAGGTAGAAAGGAAGGAAAAATAAAATAAATTTCCGTAGGTAAGTACCTTCTTGAAGGCTTTCATTTCTGGTGACCCGTTTGCAACTTAACGTTTAGCTAGTTACAAAAAGAAAAAAGGGACCATTCAGGTCTAATAATAAGGTCAAATATTGATTAATATCTCGTATTAATTCTTTTGAATACAAATTGCTGCTGGTCAACGTCTCGCGTTGACTCGGAGCTATAAAATTTACTGCTGTCTAACATCACGTGTTAGATCGGAGGGAAATAGAATACTCAAAGTAAATTTGTAAGTAATCAGAGAATATTAGCGAATTAATACCTTCTGAATTATCGTCTGAGGACGAGAATCTTCGGATACGTTGTAACTTTTCCTCGTATTTCTTCATCTTTTTCCGCCAACGGTCTTCTTTACTGGAACATCGTCGTTTAGACATATTGTTGCGAAAAAAGACGACAGGTAGGTTAGAAACTGCGTGCGATTGAAGCGCGCGCAACAACACGAATGGAGACTCGGACACCGGGACAACTTCATGGCGATAGATAGTTGTATGAAAAGGGAGTCAATCAGTGTTTCTCCTTTTTTCATATGACTTTGAGACTGAGTGCGAGTAGGTATAAGAGTGTCAACACACTACTACACGTAAATTAAATCTAAGAAACAAAGGCAAGATAATCAATAACAAAACAAAAACAGTAATACGAAAAAAGAGCACTTTGTGGATATTCTGATTGGAGTCTTAGTGCCTTCAAGTAAAAAAAATCTTTTCGCTGTGTCTCGCGTAGTTTGTTAAAAACTACGCGAGACAAGATGCAAAAACCCCTAGTTAGTAAACGCTAGGTTTGGAACATGTGAATGTAAATGGAGCTTCAACGGAACGTGAGGGCCGATGGGACACGATAAATCGTCCAGTCAGCCTCGTCTGAACATGTTTGTCGACTGATACGGTCTTAGAAAAAAATCCGCTTGCAAAGTACGCATGGAATTAGATTGATCTGCCATACACAAAAGGTAAGAAATTTACTATACCAGGTGAGAATTCAGAAAACAAAACAATCAGAGGCCAGGCCTTTGTTATAGGCTATTCGACCTTATTGTCTACAGTAGGGTGGGCTAATTTTGAATGCCCTCGACCTCTCGAATGTAAGGCTGGCGTTCTACCGCTACTTTAAAAAAAGGAAAAAAAGATAATATTAACGTATAAAATTTAAACATTAACACTCTAATATATACAAAAAGTCGATCCCACTGAAACACTCTTAAGATGGAGTTCAATCCAGTTCATGCGAGGAATTCCTCTTATAAACCGGCTTTAACTTCCTCTTAAGAGTGTTTTAGTGTAATAAACTTTTCTTAAATAAGACCGTTAGGATACAAAACTTAATAATGGAATTAAATTTTTTCGCTCCATCGTAAAAAATAAAAAACGATCTTAAATACGTACATTTACATGACAACCTAATGTTTTCTTCAAAAATACTAAATACATAATGTCAAATACATAAAATAAACACTCATTTGATGCGCTCTAGAGGGTTGCGAGCATTGCGTTGGAAGTACGAAGAAGGCTTTAGCTTCCCAAATGCAAACACTACAGAGACCCGCCAAGTGACTTGAAGAGGTGGGACGTAGGTATTTAACAGAACGGTTATTTATACTTATTACGAAATAATAACGTTACGTTATCACTATGCAGAATCATCATCATCATCAGCCATTTGACGCCCACTGCAGGACGTAGGCCTCCCTCATGGTTACGCGGAGAAATTGCCAGGAGACGGGCAGCAGCGTCTCCTGAGATTCCAACCGCACACTGCGATCGCCAACCCGCCTGCCAATACTGGATTTTACAATGTCAAGAGATTTCAAAATGCTTTATAAAGTACGTACACATGTATAACATTTTATTAAATTTAAAACTGGGTAATGCAATAAGACTAGATAATAATAACATATAATAATAATTACTTTTTTTTATTTACAATGTCAATATGTAATAGTGAAAGATTTTTTAAAAACCTCATCATCAGCCATTTGACGCCCCCTGCAGGACATAGGCATCCTTCGTGGTTTTCACAAACATGAGGGGTTTTGCCATAATCGCCACGCTTGGCAGGCGGGTTGGCGATCGCAGTATGCTGTCGGAATCTCAGGAAGACGCTGCTGCCCGTCTCCTGGTAATCGATTTCTTTAGTCGCCTTTTACGTTTTAAAAACCTATTTGAAAGGTTTTTTGTATGCATAAAATGTAAGAGTTGAAGTTTACCAGCAATATTTTATGATTAGATGGGACGGTTTAAAACAGTTCATTAATTTGTAATGTCATCGTCTAGGTACTCATTCACAGAACAGTAGCTCTTTGTAATCAGTGGTTTCTAAGTATGACTTCTATGGTTTAAAAACAATGCTCCGATCTAAGTTGGACGCAAGTTCCCCACTGCATAACTATTGTTAGCGCCAAGCCACAGTACATGGACAAGCTCTGGCGCAGAAAGCATGACCAGCGCCAACGTCATTGTCCCACCTCCGACGAGCGGGGTGCGGGTTGCGGGAGCGGGGATGGAGGCAACAACGGTTTGCTCTCTTGGGTTTTCTCCACAGCGTAGGGAAGACGTGTTCTAATCTCATTGCGAATTGTGTCATAATTTGACTTTGTAATTTTCCGTTATTAAAATTATTAAATTCTGTGTAACTTCTGAGTGTTTTATTACATAGAAATTTAGGCTAGTTTCCTATACTATGTAATCGCCTGTCGTTTCAAGACTAGCAGCGATACAATAACAGTTCTTCCGAGTATCTCCGTTTCTACCCACCTCTACTTGACACACACTTGTCACAAAGGCGAGAGCAAAGGGAGGATAAAAACAAAAAGGAAGGCCATGTTTATATTATGAGCCACACAGGCTTACTTATTCATACCGCCAAATGGGAAGAAAACAGAACAACATTCCATATTAGAAATGGGTATACCGTGATTCGCAATCGAATTTAGATTTAGGAAGGCCTAGCAATAGACAAGGCTTTCCCAACCTACGTACGGTATGTACCATCTTCTCAGGCGGCCTGATTTACCAGAAAGACACGGTTACGAACAATACGCGCGGAGACAACAAACTACTAGCTCCTGAATTGGTGACAAACAGTATTATTATTGTTTACCAGTAATATTCACTATTGTAAAGATTCGATACAACAATATTGTAAATATTCGTGATTTCCGACCTTTACTCCAAACTGTGAATCCAAATTCGAAAAGGTAGGAAGTAATGCTTAAGTGAAGTAATTTTAAGTAACAAAAAAAATATTGACGCGTTTTTCAAAACTAGCATCATATGTTTCTAATTCATCGTTAGAATTTCCCCTCTAAAAAGGATGAACGAATTCAAAATCACCCTGTAGTGCCATACTTGTGTAATTGACAAATCCAAAATGTAACTTCCAGTATCATTCGTTAATCTACTGCTAACAGATGCCAGTCGGCTAAAGTATGACAGCTGTTAACAGTAAGATTAACAAGACTGTGTATGAGAAACCCGGGATAAGGTACCAAGCTACGATCCGAAGTTAAAATTTTTTAGCGATTCCATTCGATGCATTTTTAGGGTTCCGTACCTCAAAAGGAAAAATGGAAACCTTATAGGATCACTTTGTTGTCCGTCCACCCGTCCATCTGTCTGTCAAGATCCGTTATCTCGGGAACGCGTGGATGTATCAAGTTAAAATTAAAACCATATACTCAAATCTACAGTCCTTTGAAGTTGTGAAAAAATCAAACTTCTAAGTTAACGTGAAAAAAAGACGCGGCCGTTTATGTCGCAAAAAAACGTATATTTCGACACTCAAGGGAATCAAAATGTATAGGGTACTTTCCGTCGACCTAGAACTATGAAATTTGGCAAGTAATATTGTCTTATACTACAAATACGGAGCAAAATCAGAAAACGATACATTGGTAATTAAATAATTAGAAAAATGTCTTTGAAGTTCGGGAAAAGCTCGGAAAAAACTGCGAGACCCGATTCCTGAACTATTTATAATATGTAAGTACCTACCTACAAATTTGTACGGAACCCTCGGTGCGCAAGTCGGACTCGCACTTGGCCAATCTTTTGGGACTTCTAAGTATTCCACGTTCGTACCAGCCTTCGAGGCAAGCACTATTTCATACGGCTCAGAGTTTATTTTATTTACTTATCTCAGTTGTCGCAAGAAAAGCGAGCCTGCGTGGCTAAATTTTTTACCCAGCCAGCCACCGTCCAAGGAATTTAAGTATTGTATTCGTAAAAGCTGGCATGTTTGGTAAAGTTGAATTAGTTACAGTTTGTACCCCTTAAAATTAGGTTGTTTTACTTTAATTACCATTCGTCAGTAACCACCGATAGATGCTTGTAGCAATGGACAACATGTACCAACCACTGCAGACTTCATAAAATAACTGAGTTTAGACATTTTACTGTTCAAGTCATCTCCATAGACTTGAGACAGACACAGCCCAAGAGCTGGGCCTAACATGTTAATTTATTGTAGTGTGGAATTCGTTTCATTGCCACTTTACAACTAAGGGTGCACACGTATCGAACCTTCTAGCCGTTAATGGAGTAAAAAACATGTCACGTGACCGACCCTGAATTGGTCATTTTACTAATATCATTACTGACTCGAGATCCAAGGGCGCTACTACGTAAGTTCTCCACTGTATAGAGTTGTCCGATTTCACCTACTCCGTATTGTCTAATACATACATAATTTGACACTTTGGTTTCGTCAACGTGGTTAACCCAATAGAATGGAGGGTTACGTAATAAGAGGGCTGGGCCCTATATTATAGAACCCCAATTCAGGGTCAAAGTCAAAGAGACAAAGTAAAAAAAAAATATTCACTATAAAAACAAAATGTTTATAATGAACGTCAAAGCTGTTAGTTTCACAATTAATAGATTATGCGGAGAAGAATCTTTAATGTTATAATAGGCTTTTTTGCACAGAGTATGCTTAACACATTTTTTAAACCATGTCGATGGTAACTCTAATATATGCATGAAGGATGTATTAACTTTTGAAAGTCTAAAACGTGGAAATCATAATTTATGTTTATTCCTAGCATCAATATTGTGATGGCTACCGACATTTTCGAAATTGCTGATATTTTTTCTAACATACATTATATTTTCATAAATGTATTGACGGCTTACAAAGACAATTCAATCTACATTGCATAGCCGATTAAACCACTGATCAATAAGTACGAAGGCTCTGGTATGCAATGTACATCGAATTTTCATAATAAACTATAAATTGTAGTTGTTTCAAACGCGGCCCATGCTGCCAAGACACCAAATCATTTCGTTCCAAATTTCTTCACAAACGACTAATTTCGCATATTATATCAAGTTAATTTATCAGCAAGTGTGATCTGTTAACTCCTAGCTAACGCAAATAGTAATAAATTAAGGCCATAGCAAAGGGCAAGATAAAAAGTACCCGAAACCGACGGGCGTGCATGCAACGACTATTGAATGTTGAGGAAGCGTGAGTGATCTGTCAGGATTGTGGCAAGTGGCAGTCCCTGGTCTCTCCCTACCCCTCTGGGATAAAGGCGTGAGTTTATATATGTAAGGCCACAGCCTGTACGGTATATAAATCTACTATATTTATGTAACTACCATGCTGGAAGAAAAATACTTCCAATGTGCTTACCACGCACCCGACGTTCGCAGGACAATTTTATTTGCGTAAGTGCAAAATTTGCCTAAACCCGGCGAGGTGGTGCGGAGACAAAAAGTCGACCTTCTCGAGATTTATGAAGATTGTGGCTTTTGGTACAGGTGTGCTATCTTAAAGCCCTTGTTCGTACTCGTATATTTGGAGGAAATAAATAAAGGAGAGAGAAAGGTTCGAACGGTCTCGTAAATGGATTTTAGATTACATGTCATAGGTTGTCGAAGCAGAGTTGGGGAAAACCTTCAGTAGATAAGAATAGATAAATCATCATCATCATCATCATCCGAAATTTGACGCCCACTACAGGATCTAGGCCTCCCTTATGCTCATGGTTTTCCAAGCTTCCTGATACATAAATAACCTGACTTTATAGATTATTTTTAAGTTTTAACGCTACAATTGTAAAAATCCAAAATAATCTCTACCAAGACTACAGCATGCGTCATTACATTACATAAACATACGCCTTTATCCTGGATGGGCAGGCAGAGACGAGGGTTTGCCACTTGCCACGATCCTGGAAGACGTCTTTCGTTTCATCAACAGTTATTTGTCGTTGCACGCACGCACGTCGGTTTTGAGTTGTTTTGATCTTGCCCTTTGCTAATACATCTTCTATAGCACTATAGTATTGTTCTATTGTCAGTCAAGTTACCTGGGGCAGCTAAATAAATTTGTTTGCTGATTAGTGTCTTCTATGATGTCATACACAGTCATAAGTACAGTCTGTTACAACTCGTTTTACAAGGCAAAATCCAGGGACGAAGGAGACCTGGCCGCAGAAAAACATTGTGGTGCCACACATCTTGCAGAGTGGTTTAACACGTCAAATACAGAACTCTTCCGAGCCGCAATATCTCGGGACAAAGTAGCTACAATGATAGCCGACTTCTGATAGGAGATGGCACCAAAAGAAGAAGAAGATGATAAACTTTTTTTCTTAACATTGCCTAACCCAAAAGCAGTCCTAAAGGGTCGCGAAATTTTACTGAAGTAGTATTATCTTAGTATTAAAGGGTATACGAAGGTAGGGTAGATTTTCTTTGTATCTGTTCCTATATGTATTCTGTCAGACATATTCCTTCTTCTCCAAAAAACAATTGTAAGGTAGCTTTACGCTGTATCATATGAGTGGTACATTGAATCTTATATTGCATTAAAACATTTGAATTCATCTTTAAGACTACAGCGGCTAAGTGGTCACTTAATCTGTCTAGTTTAGGTGCCTAGAAGTTGCCACTAGACGCTATGTAAATGATCTATCTACCTTTATTTTCTAGAGAGTGACTCAGCTGAATCGCCACGTGTGCCTTTTATGACGGATTGGAGATTTCAAGTAACGAATATACAACTTACAATATGGATTCCTCAAACACTCCGGTTTTGAGATAATTCCAAAATAAAAAATTATTGTAGAATGCTTAAAGACATCAAGAAGATATTAAGCGATTGCTTGAAATCTATTTTAAAAGCGTATTTACGCTTAATAGCAAATATGCTTTTCAAGTAGATTTCAAACAATCACTTTCATTCAGCGCACTACCGTGTGCATCCGCATGTACCTTGACATGTGTGACAATGCAGTTCGTGTACACTACACACACATATGTAAATTATTTGTTTTTCTTCGTTCGAGGTATAGTATGTTGGGTCAATGGGGAAATAATCATATCAGATGAAACTGCTAGTGGTTTAAAAGAATAAATTATACCTGGATTCTTTCATATTTTGAGAAAACCTTTTACCCTTTATAGCAAGTTCGCATAGTCGTGTTTGGCGATGGGTCGCCCACGTAAGCTCAAGTCGCATCCGCTGCGCCGCCGTAATAAAGCCTTGCCGCCGTTCGATTAAGCCACTAAATCAGACTGCGGTACGGCGGCAGAGCGAAGGTATAGTCATGCCACTTGCAAATCAGTAGCTTCCGAAAAAATCATTAGTCCTCAACCTCATTCATCCATTGCTAGATAAAAGCCTCCTTGAAGGCGATTTCTGCCCTCTTACTGATACGGATACTTACTGAATTCTTACAGATATGTTTTGTAAAGATGTGTAGATAAATATTCTTCAGATCGTTGGTGCAAAGAGCTGGCCGCCATTGGAAAATTTAGCCAGCTATGGTCTTCAGTCGAGAACCTTTTTACCTCGCTGACTTTCGGTTCTTCAGCAATTGAGATCAGCTTAGAGCAACTTTAGCTTGCTGATCTTTTAGGCTATGTCAATCAACACCACATTCCTTAACAAATTGTCTAGAAATTCCTACTACAAATTCACGTAACTTAAAAAACAAAGTCATTGGTACTAGTCGGGATCCGAGTCCACAACCTCTAGAAAGTACCATCGCTCTCAAATAATGGTTAGTTAGAGATATCTGATGAAATTAGTTTAATTAAAAATTTGCCAAATCAGAAACAATAACAGTCCAAAACACCATGATTTAACTCCGGGAATCAGAGCGGAATCTTGTTCGACCATGTATCCGGAATGGCACTCATTGTAGGACTTACGAAAGTTTTCATTCGAAAACAACGGCTAGGTTGAATGTAGCAGTAGCCCCTTTATAGCACAGTACAGACCAACTCCCTTAGATAGAGCGGGTTAACTTCCGATTTCACGTGTCCCTGCCCTCTGTCTTGTACGACGGAATATGCCAAGAAAGATGGCAAGAGACAAATGAAGACAAATGTCTTAAAGCTCTTTTTTTGCCGATGAGAGAGGCTTTTTATGTGCGGAGTATATTGACGGGGGTAGAGTTTGAGTATGGTACTTTTTCTAACTTTGTAGACAGAATGACGCCTGTTTCTTATTTCTTTATGTTTCTTAAGGTTTCATGAACCGTTATAGCTAGGCAGATGAAATTTTCACAGACGATGTATTTACACAATAAAATAAATATTTAAGGGGGGCTCCAAAGACAGCGCTCGCCATCTAGCGGCCATCTATGTAACCTTCACAGCGCCGATGTCATGTCGTTAAATGTCAATGTTAACGCTTTTTGTTGGTTTTTATAGATGGCGCTGTTATCAAATTCGATCTTTGTCTAATGTTGTATAGTTAATGGTACAGAACCCTTTGTGCGTGAGTCCGACTCGCACTTGGCCGGTTTTTTTTAGTTTAAGTCATTGCCATAGCCTATAAGATTAGCAAGTTGAAGTGGCCAGAATTGATAGTCGGTGGGAGACAAATGTTGCCGAGTGGAGACCACGAATTGGCAAACGCAGCGTAGGATGCCCAACAGCTCGCTGGATCAAAGATCTGAGGCAGGAGGCAGATTGCTGGCAGCCGCTGGATGAGGAAGGCTGAGGACAGAAATAAGTGGCGTGCCTTGGAGGAGGCCTATGTCCAGCAGTGGACGAATACAGGCCGATTGATTGATTGATGGCGCAGGTAAAAATTACCTAATAAGTTCAAGTAGGTACTCACTTAATAGTAGATTGTTTACCGAGGGAGTAAAATACTATTTTTAAGGCGAGAGTGTTTTTTTATTATCCCGAGTGCACGAAGGATTCTAGAGTATAATCCCGAGCGTAGCGAGGCGCCTTTTTTCAGTTTTTTTTGCTCGTGCGCGGTTTTCTTTTAAACAACCAGCAATTTGTGCAACATTGTTCGTATTCGTAAACAATGTTGCGCGGTGAACTTAGCAACAATAGCAACATGCGCGTTCCAAATTCAAATAACTTTTATTCCCTCAGGGAATAAAAACGCGGTTTAGTCCCTGTTCCCGGGGAACGAACTAGGTCTTTTCGAATAGATGTGATAAAAAACTAGATTACCATGGAAGGCTTTGACTATTCAGGGCTTTTACTACTCTGGTCGTGGTGATGATGTCTTGGAATCTTATTGTATTTTTTTATCTAAGCATTTATCATTGATGCTTATCGTCTGCACCCACGAACGTAAAAAGATTTGAAAGCATCGAAAGAAGCATTATATGCCCATCATTAACCGGGATCTGAATTATGTTAATTAATTAATTAGGTACAATAATAATCATAGCATCAGCGCTTCGATTTAATTTTATTAATTCTTGATCCTGTTGGTACATTATAGTACACAACATTACAACCAAAAATAATGGGGTGGCCATTACCAATAAATACAATACAAATTTTCATAAATTATACAGGAGCCCGATGAAATAATAAAATACGCATCCTGAATAATTTAATATGAGCCATCACCACGACAGTCTGAAATCACAAAGTAGTATAAATTAAACCACTGCGTCATCGATTACCGTAATTGAGACCTAATTTTATCCAAAGTGGACAGTACACAATGAATTGATTAAATTAACCACTTCAACCTCTGCCATGGTCGCTTTTGACAAACAAAAGTAAAACAACATTTTGCAACGAGTTTACTATTTATTCACGACACGCATTAAAAGCGAATAATTAACATAATATAGGCAGCCTAAATACGATCTACTGCTGGGCACAGGCTTACTCCTAGAGAGATAGCTTGGGCTTAATCACGACGCGTGCCCACGCTAATAAATGCGGACACTCGTGTGGCCTCACGATGTTTTCTCCGTTAGCGAGTGGTATTGCTACTATAACTTCCCAGATGTACATAACTTAGAAAACAAAGTCATAGGTACATGCGAATTGAACCTGGGTCTCTAGCTTCCGAGTCCAATGTTCTACCCACTAGGCTACCAACACACTTGTATAATTTCGGATTTTTACATAAAATATCTTTTGGTGGTGTTTATTCAGCGTCATTTTGTAGCGAGTCAGTGGGGCGGGCAACGTCCGCGGTTTCTGTTTGCTTAAATTTGGCAGTAACGTGCAGTTTTCAGATTACATTGTTGCTTGTATACGAACAAAAACGATGTCCGTTTCAACTGGTTTAAAGCGAGACCTATTACGTTCTTTGTTGCACAAAAGTGAGCCAAAATGATTACCTAACTTGTCAGGACCTTTCTTTTTGTTGTCCTTTACTAAATTTCAATCAAAAATCATAAATGCCTGTCTCGTTGGTCTAGCAGTATCCCACCTGATTACCATGCCGGTGGACATGAGTTCGATTCCCGCTGGGTGCCGCCGTACATTTGTACAAATGGCCACAGGCTGGGTGTATTTCCATGCGTGCGATGTCCTGCAAATGCCTGGTTACCAGAGCACTTGATATCCTAGTCTGGGATTAGGAAAAGTGATTGTGTTGTGTGAAAGTCACTATATCTACGAGTACTCGTACGGTAAGCTCGATTAAAATATATAATATATAAAAATCTGATGTCACAGTGTTTGTTATTGAACTCCTCCAAAACGGTTTCACCAATTTTTATGATTTTTTGTGTATATTTGGCAGGTCTGAGAAAAGGTCGTCGGCTAATTAATATGGCAAAATAACGTTGACGCGTCAGATAGTAATTCAATATTATTTACTGGGATACGAAAATCTGAGCTTAGACTCAATTGAAGATAAAATTTTATATAAAAAATTAAATACAGAGTATCGTATGAAATCGGCCAAGGCAATTCTTTTATCTGCAAACTTAATAAGATTTATAAAATGGGTTATTAGAATTATGGCCATTTTCTAGCGATATATTAATTCCATTAATAGGTAAAACTTATATTGAGTAATAGTGTCAATACACTTATAAATCCCTAGTACGTTAACGGCTACCGGCCATAAGTTAATGATTAAATAGCATCTTTACGCGTTGACTGAAGGATGTCCTAACGTTATTCTAGAAATTTACTTGAGTCCTTCTATTCCAATCCCGAATTACGTAATCCAGCTCCTGAGTCCCAAGAATGCAGCTAAGTCCATCTTCTGAGAGCCGTAAAGTGTTTTATTGAAAGCACAAACGCAAGTAGTACTAAACGTGGTCGTAAACCTTTACCGCTGGTTTGGCACAAAATGGTTATCACAGAACTGTCTCGCACCATGCGAGGCTTTATTAAAAAAGCAGCTGAACACTTTAACACAATAAATTCATTCAGTGATTCATTCGGTCATTCATTCGGTCATTCATTCATTCATTCATTCATATTTTCATTCATGCATTTATTAATTCATTCATACTTTCATTCATTCGAACATCTTTGCCTGATTACTCTAGTAGGTGCAGTTCTTTCTACAGACTCGGGTTTTAAGCATAGTCTTGACTAATGGGCCGCGGATGATGTCTTCGTTCAATTTTTTTTTATCGTTAATAGTCACTGCAATTCACAAATATACTGAATTTACTGTAAGTGATTTTAATATAGATAGATACAGTTTTTTTTTTAAATTTTAAGTCCTCATCTGGCGAGAACACCTTCGTGATAACTTTTACTCACTTTCTCTTTACCGTCAATGTACGTAGACTAAGATGTAGTGGAAAACGAATAAAGAATTTGTATTTGTATTTGTAATTATACAATTGGTCAAAACAGATTGTTCTCCTACGTGACCAACAATCTGTTTTGACCTTCCTCTTCGACGACAACACAGGCGACAATAATGATAATGTTCTTAATTGCAGCTACAAGTAAAGGTACATCATTAAACGTGTTATAAGTAGTGAAATTGTTTAAATTGTCATGTAAATTTCTATTTAAGCAATTGCACTAAGGTCGATTCACATCACTTCTTGAATGTCATATAGGTCGCCATTTAAATCGACTTTTGTATGAAGATTTATAGTTACATGATGTTTAAGCCACATTTAAGAAAGTATTGCAAGCCGGCCGGTATATGAGATTAAAACTTTTTTTTTGCAAGTTCTCTATTTGGAACACCACGAAGACGAGAGCCGGGGCTGTGTTGATCTTCTATATATTTCCACTGTGTAACTGTGGTCTCCCATCCTGTCACTCAACATGAATAGTGCGGAGTCCGGACGTGTCTGCATTAGAGTGCCGTATACCTCCAAAAGTATGCCATTTCAAAAAGTCTTTCTCCAGTATTTCGAATGGTCCTTCAGGATGGACATAGGCTTACGCGGGTACTGCTAGTTTAGTATAAAAACAAAATGATTACTTAATGAACGTCAAAGCTATATATAAAGTACATTCACCTTATTGCCCTACGGAAATATTTATTTAAATAATTTGTGTACCCTCGTGTATTTCCTACCAAACACAGAACACATCTGATTAAATTCTAATTAAACCGCCTTTGTCTTTGCGCGCTCCCCATGAATTATGCCCATGTAAATGTCCTCGAAGGCTCTCTCTGCCATTAATCAGGCGATGGTCACTACGCTCTCTGTTTCCGTAAGTTGTTACATGAACTAAACATGTCTTACTTTGACATTTATCGGGACTGATTGCGACTGGATTTGTCACGAGTACATTAGCTACACAAGTGGCATGTAAGAGTACAAAAGTGACTAAACCTCTTCACTACTCAGCCTCAACACATACAAGGGGTTGAAAGGCTTTGATATAAATAACTAGCTGTCCCGGCGAAGTTTGTACCGCCACAGAATCCGTTTTACGATTCTTGCACAACGCCATCTATTTTTAAAACACAACGTTTGCTCGCACAATGCCATCTATTTTAAGCTTAAAATAAATATTATCCCACGGGAACGGATTATCGGAATATCAAGTCCTATGTCTCAATTCAGGTATTTGTCTATCTGTATGCCTAGTTTCAAGTAAATCCGTTCTATGCACGTTTTATGCACATACCGTTTTCTAAGTTACTAGGAGCTGGGTTCACAGTGGTGAACTTTCCAATACTTGTGTGACGTCATGCTAGTCCCCCAGTCACGTTCAGACTTGAATAAGGGCTAACTAGCGCCACCAGTGAAAAAAAAATCACATCTTCGTTTGTATACATTTTTCAAAAAAAAATGTGAATGACAGACTTTTCTGTATTAGTGATAGCTATCTTTAGAACCTACAACTTAGAACCTAGGGCTAAGAACCTAGTGCACAGTTTCATTTACGCCAAAAACGGCCGTTTTCGCCAAAAACTAAATTGTAGCCTAGATTCTTGAACATAATTTCTAAGCTGTAGATTCTAAAAATTGCTGTTACCAACACAGACATTTTTGTCGTTCACTTTTTTGTAAAAACGGATCGTGAAAGAAGATATGACTTTTTAATCATGTGCGGCGCTAGTTAGCCCCTTCAGTTACGGGAAGGAAATTAGATAGAGAACAGTTACACCGTGGTACCGCCGCTCCGTGCTGTACGTATTACGACATTTTCTTTCAATCGTTAACAATAATGTTCGAACGTTTCTCAAAATATCCTACTTTAATTTTATAAATGTGAAAGTTTGTGAAGATATTTAGATGTTTGTTACTCAATCACGCAATAACGGCTAAACGAATTTAGAAGAAATTTGGTATGAGGATATTTTGAGTCCCGGGAAAGGACATAAAATACTTTTCATCCCGAACATTACTCACTCCACGCGGACGAAGTCGCGGGCAAAAGTTAGTATAAAATAAATAACTACATAGATAACCTCCACACAACACAATCACAATGTCCTGGTCCCAAACTAGGATATCTTATGCTATAGCCTGAAAAAGACATCACAAACATGCAAATACATGCAGACTGAGACCATTTGTACAAATGTTCGGCGGCCCCCAGTGGAAGTCAAACCCATGACCAAAATACAAAAAAAATATCGACGATAAAACATCGATAATTTTACTTTATTCGAAATGCACAATTAAAATTTAGAGTTTCGTACCCCAAGTGTGCCAATGGGACCCTATTAATCCGAATTGTCTCGACTTCACTCTTAAGTCTGTTATTATGGATATATCCCGGAAAATAATAAAAAACAAATAAGAGAATGCTCATACACGAAACGTGTCCTTTTAAGGATATTTTGTTTTTGCTCTGTCGTAAAAACAGAAATACTTAAAAGTATCAAACTTGGTGTGATTGTACTTTGTTCCTTAAGTACTTATACCAAATGTGCCAAATGTGAATTAACCAAGGATCCCAAACTGAGTTATCATCATCATCAGCCATTTGAAGCCCACTGCAGGCTTCCCTCATGGATTTCCAAGCTACCCGGTCTTGTGCCGCCCGCATCCAGCGACTCCCCGCCATCCTAACCAGGTCAGCCCATCTGGTGGGGGGCCAGCCCACTCTGCGTCGTCCCGTCCGCGGTTGCCAGGTCAGAACTTGGTTGCCCCAACGGCCATCAGTTCTCCGAGCTATGCCCCGCCCACTTCCACTTCTTCGAGCTATATCTGTAACTCGGGTTTTTCTGCGGATCTTAAATTGAATTATAGAAAACAGATATGTGCTAAGTATAATAATATGTATTTGATCATATCATATATCTAGGCTTTGATGTATAAGTTTAAGATGATTTGAGGAAAGATGGTCAAAGTGGAGGTTTTTTTTCCCGCTGCCTTTTTCTTCACTACAAATACGGCCCGAAGGCAGCGGCTGACATAGTAACATAGTACATTGACATTTAGCAAAAAGAATTTAAATTCTTTACGTTGTAATAAATTATTGATTTCTGATTTCTGACCCATAGAGACTTATAAAGAAATTATTTTCTAAACTCTTGGAGCGAGAGGGCGACTTCCACTTGACTGGTCCTTCTTTTTCGGTTTAGCTGTTCTTTCAACTTTGTAGGGCCCAAGCCTTGGCGGAGTGAAGGCAGTATAACCGCGGATAATTGCAAGCATACATTGGCCAGGCAGCCAAGTGTATTATTTATATGATATAGCAGCGTAGAGTCGTGATTATAAGCGCTCCTTTGTCCCCTGGTGAAACAATTAGAGAGCATTAGAGCGCCGAGTGAGTTATTAGTTGGGTTAGTATTCACTAAGTGAATGCTGCTACTGTGATTAATAGGTGGTTTATCGATGGCAGTCTTTGCCCACCTTTTCTGGATGATAGCGTGAGTGTATGAATGAAATGAAGTAGGAATTAGGCTAAGGAAATGATTATTGTTAATTATTTGTGTATTTCCATGTTTGTGACTCGCTTTGTCGTGCCACGACGCTAGTCGCGCGTTTTAAATGTCAGAATTCGCGACTTTCCTGTACATTAACTGTCAAATGCTGACATTTTAGCGCCACAAAACGCGTGACACGAGTCATCGTACTACCCATGCGGATGTAGTGGGACGTATATAAACTACATAAAAAAACGTTCTCACCTGCCTATGGGCTGTCATAAAACGGCACACGCGTCAAGCAAGGTTATAACGACGTTTCGTGTCTCGCAATTTACCCTCAATGCTTTCGTGAAATGTAACAATCTCTAAGGCTGCTCCTAACTAGTCCAAAAGTAGAATAACTGAACACCCAGATATAAATAGTTGTACCTGTAACTTGGGATTCAAATAAAAGTTATCCTTTGTTCATGACATGGTTTATAAGCTTTTTAATTACATTACCCTATTGAGGAGCTTAAGGCCTACAAAAGTATCTTCAACGCCTCTCTAAGCCAGGTCATTTAAATGTGTGTCTTATCTAGGTTGAGAGAGCGCCATGGATATTTTTAAGTAATTTTGACAATTTAATATGTTTTGAGGTGGCACCAAAACATAAAATAACCGACATATATATTTTTTTGTTATCCTGCGCCTATTTTATGATGAAGAAAATTGGCAAGAAAAAAACTGAAACAAAAAATTCAAAAATATTTTATTCAAACAGCACAGAAACAGCAACTTAATGAACGTTGCAAGTCAAACTAGGTGTCCATTTAAAAATCTAGATCATTTTGGAAAAAAATGGACCAAAAACCAAACTTACTCTTTTCAAAGTCGTTGAGTAAGAGTTTGCATATATATTCTAAAACCTCGAACTCATGCATTGCCTTTTAATTCCAGACATCATTGTCGTCTAAATAATCTTCAATGTTATAGTAACCCTTTTGGCACAAAGAGTGCTTTACACTTTTTTTGAACCGGGTTTCTAGCAAGTTTGTAATGTCCTCAGGGATCTTATTGTAGAAACGTATACAATGCAATATAAAGGATGTATAAATCTTTGCCAGCCTAAATTTTGGGAATGGATGTTTATGTTTATTTCTAGTATTTACATTTGTTGGCTACCTACAGTTTTAAAGTTACTGATATTTTTCCTGACATACATGATGTTAATATGATATAAAACAAAATAGGTTCCAAGCTTAGTTACGCATATTGCTGAATTCGAATACTCGCCTGCTTAGTGGTTAATGCTCAGCAGTCGGGTTTTTTGTTATGTGTTTTTAATTTTTGAATTTTAAGTGATTTATTTATGCTGATTTCATATAGCCTATGACACTCACACAGACATGATGATTGATTGAGATCTTATTTATCAAATCTGACCACTGGCTAGGGAGTTATGAGGGCACATAGAATCGGACGTAATTACATACATACATACGAGCTAAACACACAAAAACATATTACCCACCTTTTGGGCTCTGCCGCAGTCGGGTATAAAGTACGAACTTCTTACCATATTTGTGTAAAAAAAGTCACGAAAATCGAAATAAGTCAAACATGTCTATAATTTTATTTTACGTTGCATTTTACACCACATTCGACACATCAGGAAGTGCCCGTCTCAAACATCCACACTGTGAAAATATCAAGCGACACGGTGTCAGCCGCACGTGTGTGATGGCCTTAATGTGTCAGCTTCGTGTGTAACGCCCCTAATGCTACCTGCTATCGCACGGATGTTAATACATTTCCTTTTCACGTCAGGTAGTTTTTGTCGACTAGGCGTGCGTTTACCAAAATGTGCAAGGGAATGTTTTTATAGACGTGTTTGTAACAGAAAAAATGCTTTTATTAGAAACATCCTTTTACATTCATCATCATCATCATTATCAGCCATGTGACGATCACTGCAGGACATAGGCCTCTCTTATGGTTTTCAAAACTTTCCGGTCTTGTGCCGCCCGCATCCAGCGACTCCCTGCCACCGTAACCAGGTCGTCAGACCATCTGGTGGGGGACCTGCTCACGCTGCGTCGTCCAGTCCGCGGTCGCCAGCTCAGAACTTTTCCGCCCCAACGGCCATTCTTCGAGCTATATTAGTAACTCTGGTTCTTTTACATTACGTTACATAAACACTCGCCTGTATCCCGGAGGGGTAAGCAGAGGCCTGGGTTCACCACTTGTCACGATCCTGGCAGACCTCTTTAGCTTCATCAACATTCATTAGTCCTTGCATGCACATCCTTTTAAGGGTTCCGTATCTCAAAAAAAGAAAACGGCACCTCTGTAGGATCATTTTGTCATCCATCGGTCCGTCTGTCAAGACCCTTTTTAGTAGGAACTGATATGCTATCAATAGGCAGATACTATGGCTAACTGTCTCTTGAAGGCGTAAAAAAACATTGTATTGAAGTCAACGCAATAAAAACATAGCCTACTTACAAATTCATTATCAGTACTAGCAAGCACTCCCGTACACCTAAAATATGTTTGCACTGAAAGCAAAGTCTCAGTGTACAAATAAAGAGAAAGTTGTTGCATTTCAACAAAAATGCGGTTACAAAACATTTCACAAGATTTTGAGAGCCTAGGTTAGGGTTACTTCTGATATTGTTATAAATCTCTCCATTTTCCGTCTAACAATAATTTTTACCCTTCTATTATTACACACAGTCCTTCTTACAGAGTATGATGGAGTATTTTCCCTAACAAATTCATCATGGCAGGCAAATACATAAATTGAAACGTCAAACTTTTTCAAGAAAATTAGTCTCGTACATTTTCACGAGCAACTTCGTTGTAAAACCACCATCAATTGTACTTAAATCTCACACATACTCTAAGTTAAAGCCTATGATTTAATTACTACCTCCAGTTAACGGCAAACCTTTACATGCAACATAATATACGGCCAAATCGCGTTTGGACCGTTGTGAAAATAACAACTGTATTTTGAAGGCGTGCCCAAGAGGATTTATACCACAGTACGACCACGTCCACATTTCTAGACCTACGTCTACATACATACATACATAAACTCACGCGTATATCCCAGAGGGGTCGGCAGAGACCAGGGACTGCCGCTTGCCACGATCCTGTCAAGTCACTTTCGCTTCCTCAACATTCATTAGTCGTTGCATGCACGCACGCCGGTTCCGGGTACTTTTAATCTTGCCCTTTGTCAATACTTTTTATACAATAATCTTTGCCCTCTGTCAATATTTGGTCCTACGTTTAATTTATACAAATTCACTTGTAGCAAAAGCAACCGCGCTTTGAAAATAAGCTATTTACTTGACGAATCCCTGTTTAGATTTTTGTAGACCGATTTTTAAATACGCAGTTAAACAATTAATTAAAAACTTGTAATTGAAAAATTACCCCTAGTTTTCGATAGATTAGTTTAACGGTCATCAGTGAAATTAATTCGAAGCTGCTTATGCTTAAAAGATTATCCTTCTAGTCATCTTTTGAATATTACTGTAAGTACAGTCACTGAAAGAAAAATACGAAGCCAGGTGCAAGTTGTTACGATAGCCCATTGCCCTTAATGTGGTAGTCCCCAGGGTAGAACTATTAGCTGCATTAGAAAGGTGACCAGAATAAATGTAGTTTGCGATCGTAAAGTTCATTGCGCGCTCAGTGGGCTGACTCTAGTACAAATTTATGTTGAAAGAACAGAAGTTCGACTCCAATAATTTTTTATTTAAGTCGCTTAGCATGCTATGGAAAAGGCTATGCATAAAGTCTCTTTGACGCATCATATAAGAAATGAAACAATTTGCCGAAGAACTAGAATGATTGAAATCGCCAATAAGATTAGTAAGTTGAGGTGGTAGTGGGTCTCTTCCCTGAGGAAGGTATAGGCCATACTCCACCACGGGGGCCAAGTCCGGATTGGTGGAGGCTTGAGGTTGAGACCCGTGCGCCTCGGTGGAGACATAATGGGTTGATGATGATGATGATGAGTGGTAGTGGGCCTATGTCAAGCTGTGGATGATTGATTGAATGAAAACTCTTAGACGGGGCAAGAAAATAGCTCTAAGTTAAATAAATTTATTTATTTTATTTCTAATACACGGAAAACCAACAGCTTTAAGGTTTACTTAATAACGTCAAAATAATAACTAGACAGGTTTTCGCTTACAACTAACTTTGTTCTTTGCATCTACGTAATGAGATGATTTATGCAGCGTCCAGTGGCGCCTTCACTCACACTAGATGGGTGAAGGGACTACTTGGCCGCTGCAGTGCCTGGGACATTTTTTTTTTGCTTATATATCACAGATTAATACAAATATATTTTAAATTTTCTTACGTTACCCACCACCGAAAATTTTACAGGTTTAATTATTAATTATTATTCTACGACTGAAACTGAGATGTGAGAAGTGCTTTAATGGAAGATACACTAGAATTACAAATATCAATGCGGTCGTCGCGGCATAATTGATTGAATAGGTTGGGAGCTCTAACTAAGTAAGAGTTTTTTCTATAAATTGTTCCACTGCTAGGTAAAAATAGCGGAAAATTGTACCTAGAACTAAAACATTTAATTCTGAGTCCAGGAGGCTTACCACAAGCACTATTAGAAGTTATTTTTAAGCCTTATAAAAAACTGCCCTGCTTAATGGTACCATGAGCCATACAATCGCAGCGCTGTTAACTATAAGACGTTCAACGTCTAATCAACGCTGCTACCGTACTATAAGGTCATTTTCGCGCGCTCGCAGCGCTGCTGAACTGTCATTCTTAGCAGTTATTTATAAGTTACTCTTGAGCAGCTTTTAAAACCCTGCTAAGCGAATTATTGTTTAATTAACGTATTAAAATGAGTGATGAAGAAATTTTATGGTTTTGGAGGATGATACGTTTTTCGCAATAGGGAGGAAAAAGCGTGGCGTAAAATTATACGACTGCAGATTAATCCATTCGAAGTTTACGACGAATTGTATTATGTTCGGAGGTATCGACTTTCTAAGGTTTTAGTGGTAAATCTGTGCGAAGACATTAGAGCTTTGTTACCGTTGCTAACGAAATCCACAGATTTATCCGTGGAGACGAAGATGAGCTCTATTCCTCTGTGTATTTTGTGGACAGAAAATGGACAGAAGAAGCTAACAAAGAAACTCCACATTTATTCTTTTCAAAACACGTTTTAACTTAATTAACAGAGTTTTCAATTTAAAATATTAGTCATGACTGTGTTGAACACTAGTCACAATCGTCCTGTAATTTACTAGAACTCAAAGAACAGAAAATAGTTTACAAAATTCCGTAGCAGATCTTCTGTGACTGCCATCTTCGTGGGCGGACTCAAACTCGTATATCCCGGGCAAAGGCTGCGATAAGCTTCCACGCGACAATGTTACCCCGCGGAGAGCTGTACGTGAAAATTTAATCTTTACTGAGGTTATCAACTTGAGTAATTGTGAAGGCCACTTTTGTTGGGTAATGCTCGTAATCGTAACTTTTTAGGAGTGTGGGCTGTGATTATGGTTTGGGTTGCTTTGTTAGATGACCAAATATGGGATGTAGGTATTAGCAAAGGGCAAGACAAAAAGTACCCGAAACCGGCGTGCGTGCATGCAACGACTTATGAATTTCGAGGAAGTGAAAATGATCTGTCAGGATCGTGGCAAGTGGCAGTCCCTGGTCTCTGCCGCCCCACTGGGATACAGGCGTGAGTTTATGTATGCATGTTATATGATGGAATGGTGAAACTACTGTGTTGCAAACTACACTAGCCAGTCTCTGAGTACCATACATTAATTAAGTATCCAATTACAATAAATGAAATGTGCAGTTGGTCAATTAGTTTGTCCTGTTATCAGTATAAATCATCTCATTACGTAGATGCAAACCCCAAGTTTTTTGTTTGTCTCTTACCAAAGCCAATATGGATAAGATCCAAATTGAGCAGAGAGCCATGGGCTCATTGCACTCATCGGTCGTGTGCGCAATGCCGTAGATCGGAAAAAAACATAGTATAAGACAAAGCAAAAGTGGAGATAGGCGTGGGGTGTGATCAAGCGGCAGGATAGTCGGGGACTAAGACAATCACAAAATAGTGGCCAAAGGTGTTTAAGCGATTGGTACTTAAGCTGACCAGCGATAACGTTATTCAATGGGTCGATAACTTTATTTTAGCCATTGAAAACCTTTGGACGATATTGGTCAGGGACGGATGGGGTTAGCGTGACGACGAAGATGCATGTGCCCAGCAGTGGACTCTATTCATGGGTTTGATACGTATAGTAGACCAAAAACCTTTCTTCCATGGAAAAAGTACTCTGTTTTTAGCCTACTTCAAAATATTATTATATTCCTTTTTTTTTGCAATGTTCTCGCATAACTCTGTCAAATCTTAACAGATTTCGATATTCTTTTTTTTTTCGAATAAATGTCACGTCCTATTGGTTCCATTTTAATTTGGTGAAGATCTTCGGAGATGGAGAACGGAACTCTTCTCTATCTCCAATGGACAGCAACAAATAAGGCCTCATTGTGCCCATCCTTTAGTAATAAGCCCCGTTTTAGTTTATTCCACTCTTCAAATAATTTCATCCTTGATTGGTGGCAATATCGGGGAAAAATTGTTTTATTTATTCAAGGAACCGAATCGACAAACATAAGACGAAGCAATAGAGACAGTGCAATACATTTTACCATTTGCTTAACCAACAGATAAGTTATCGATTTTATAAGAAAAAATAGTAGAAATAGTACCTTAGTACTAATTAGGCGTTTAAACATTCTTGATATGCTGGCGTGACAGATTAGAAATAGACTTATCTGACTTATATTCCTTCCATTTATAACGAGACCGTGCGAACCGTTTTCCAATATGAAAACACTGAAAGTGCTTTACCGCTCATGCGTTAGAAGCCAGTTAGAGTATGCTTCTCAAATATGGAACACCATGTCTATAATGATCGAACGTATCCGTATACAAATTTCGACGCTATGACCTTTTTACAATAAAATGTGTGTTAATTTGCACCTCCTGCCTCTAAAACTACGCAGAGACATAGCAGATATATATTATTTCATCATCATCATCATCATCAGCCTATGCTTATCCACTGCTGGACATAGGCCTCTCTTATAGCACGCCACTGAGCGCGGTCCTCGGCTACTCTCATCCAACTCTTGCCAGCCGCCCTGCGAAGATCATCGCTCCACCGAGTCTGAGGACGTCCCACACTACGTTTACCGATCCGCGGTCTCCACTCGAGAACTCGTCTACCCCATCGGTTATCAGTTCTTCAGATAATATGGCCAGCCCACTGCCACTTCAGCATGCTAATTCGGTGGGCTATGTCGGTGACTTTGGTTCTCTGTCGGATCACTTCGTTTCGAATTCGATCTTTCAGAGAAACCCCGAGCATAGCCCTTTCCATAGCACGCTGAGCGACTTTAAATTTGTGGACCAGCCCCACCGTGAGTGTCCACGTTTCGGCACCATATGTCATGACGGGTAGGACGCACTGATTGAAGACTTTCGTCTTCATTATATTATTTAGTAAACATCATAAGCAGCCTATATACATCCCACTGCAGGGCACAGGCCTTCTCTCATGGAGAGAGTATGGGCTTAATCACCACGCTTAAAAAAAAAAAAAATAATAAATAAATAAATAAAAAAATCGGTTTTCATATTTTATTTAAAATTCTTTCATCACATGTCCAACATTGAAAGAAAAAATCAACCAAAACATCTAGCTGTTGTTGCCATGAGCGTAACAGTGCTACGCGTAGCGCGCTACAAATGTTGTAGCAAGTGCTGCAGTTTTATTGGCCACGTACTGCTTTGCTAGGCGATGATTCGCAGGCGAACTCCCTAACCGAGAGATGCATTCAATATTCACTCATATGGCAGCGTGATAAGACCTATTTCGTGTTAATATCGTTTTATGATAGTTGCCCCTACTACTGTTGTCTCAGCGTTGCAATGGTTTCACTTCAAAATTTTACTATTGTGTTTTGCTGAGGATTTATGTACAAGCTGTCGTGGCTAAAGTGTCTTGCGGCTTAATTATTTTTTACTAATTACTTGACAATTAAGGTGTAGATGCACTGACTGTGACTTTAACGCAGTATTTAAAACTTTTAATCAAATTAAATACATTTCGGAAAGTGGGGTTTTGAATGGACCACTGGTCTTGTCATCATCATCATCAGCCATTTGACGCCCACTGCAGGACATCGGCCTCGCTCATGGTTTTCCAAACTTCCCGGTCTTGTGCCGCCCGCATCCAGCAACTCCCCGCCACCGTAACCAGGTCTTCAGTCTTGTAAATGAAATGAAATTGAAATTAAAGAAGGATCAATCAAAGCAAGAAAGTACATATCGAATTAACTTAAAATAAATGAAGTTAATCAAAAAGTCTACTTGATGCTGCGTATGCGTACATTAGCGAAGCGCTTGATTTCAGCATAACCTATTCGCTGGGAATGATTTATTGCATTGGTAGTCTGATATGCGATAGCTATAGTAAAAGGAAAAACATACATGTGCAGATAAATTAAGTCATAAGTGAGTGGTACCTAGAAAATTAGAATTATAGTAAAGAGCACTACAAACTTTGCATAGTAGCACAATAATAAGCAGATTTTTGTTTTTTATTTTGATTTTATGATATTAGAACAATTTTTTGACACCCTCACAACTCCACTCTGAAATTTAAAAACCTTTTTAACCTGCAACAAATTCTCTTTGTAAAAAATTAAATGAAACACCACATAGTTTTCTTGTAGGCTTTTGTTTCTATATTTTTTTTTTACTGTGACCAAATATGGGATGTATAAGCAAAGGGCAAGATAAAAAGTACTCGAAACCGGCGTGCGTGCATGCGACGACTAATGAATGTTGAGGAAGCGAAAGATCACTGTCACTATCAGGATCGTGGCAATTGGCAGTCCCTGGTCTCTGCCTACCCCTCTGGGATACAGGTGTGAGTTTATGTATCGTCATCATCATCATCAGCCCTTTGACGCCTACTGCAGGACATATGCTTATGTGAGTTTGTGTATGTGATTAGTTTTATTTGTTGCGAAGAGAGGTTTAACGAAAGACTAGAAAAAATTGTCATAAGACCGCTGCAAAAGAGTTTTAAAAACAATAATCCCAATTTGAGAGTTCATTTTGTGAGGTGGGGGCACACTCGTTTGGGCGGTAACCGGGATCCCGATAATCTGTTTTTGTACCCGCGAATCCTCACAAACAGATCGGGGATACAATAAATCATTTGCGGGCATGTTATGCGGCTATTATGTGGGATCAGAAAGGCTATTTTCATCTCGGATCCTTTTATTATATTTCGTTTTATAAGTAAAACAAAGTAGACGCCTACGCCTCTTTAATAAAACCGAACACGTGCCAATTACGTCTACGTTTTCATGCCAACAGTCTAATTTCTAGTTTTATTTAGAAAGTATTATTATTATTCTCTTTATTTATTTTCATGACTTAGGATAGGTTTATAAAAGTAAAAAAATATAAAAAAATACAAAATATATTTTATAAACCTATCCTAGTTGGCCACCGGTAACGGAGCTAGGCTCAAGCTACCGGTAGTTAGGGCCGCAGAGAGAGAAATCTCCGGACGATGCGCGCCGTGTCCAAGAGCACCGCCTTCTGTATCTGCCCCTTGATCCAGCCATCTAGCGAGAGAGCCTTAAGATGTTGGTCAAGACTCTTCGCTATGAGACCGTTCGCCGATACGACTATCGGGACAATGGTTGTCGAATCCACATCCCATAAGGCGGTAATCTCGTGGGCCAAATCAAGGTACTTGCTAAGCTTGTCCTTCTCGGCCTTCACGAGGTTCTCGTCATGCGGGATGGTGATGTCGACGAGCACTGTCTGGCGCATCAATCGATCTGTCAGCACGATGTCAGGCTTATTGGCAACAATAGTCCTGTCCGTGATGACAGACCGATCCCAATAGAGCGTAGCATGACCATTTTCGAGAACCGGCGCCGGTGTGTACTTATAGTACGGCACCTCGGATTCGACAAGACCGTATCGGAGAGCAAGTTGCTGATGAATAATTTTGGCTACTAGATTATGCCTGTGCAAGTACTCACCGTTAGCCAGATGAGAACAACCGGAAATAATATGCCTGAGTGACTCCCCGGGACGGCGGCATGCTCGACAGATGTCGACCGTACCATCCTTCAGGATATATTTCCGATAGTTGTTCGTCATCATGACTTCGTCTGCAATTGCACAGACAAAACCTTCGGTTTCCCCAAAAAGGTCACCGAAACGTAGCCAGTTCACCGATGCGAGCAGGTCCACATCGGGTCCTGTCAAGGCCCGATAGAACCGCCCGTGAAGCTCCTTGCTCTTCCACACGTTCTTGCGATCCTCGATGCTGAGCACCGTTGGCTTGCGCCAGTTCTCGTTTGCCAAGGCGAGCGCCGTGAGACTCTTGTCCACTGACACAACATCCCGATGCAACCCACACTCATTGCTAAGGAAATATTCCCTGAGACTACACACCTCGCGGTTGTGGAGATTTTTGGCGTTTAAAAAGCCGCGACCTCCACACTTACGCGGGATGTATAGTCTCATAACAGATGAGCGTGGGTGTAGCATACGGTGTGCTGTGAGCATGAGACGGACCCTCCTGTCCAGGGCATCCAGTTCAGTTTGAGTCCACCTTAGTATGCCAAAGGAGTATATGAGTAGGGGCATCACCCAAGCGTTGAAAGCGCGCACCTTGTTGCCTCCCGACAAAAGACTGTTAAGTACTTTTGTCAGGCGACTAAAGAAGCGCTCCTTCATCACCTGTTTGATGTCCCCATCCACAATACCCAAAGACTGTGATATACCAAGGTACTTGTAGGTTTCCGTCTCCGACAGGGATTTAAAAGTCATTGTCTCTGAAAGTTGTAAATTTGTTGAATTTACAACCCTCCCACGCTGTACATGCATGACCGCACACTTATCTACACCAAACTCCATCTTGATGGCACTACTGAAAACCTGTGTCGTTTTAAGTAGCTCCACCAAGTCTTGGCGTTTTGGTGCAAATAGCTTCAGGTCATCCATATATAGGAGGTGAGAAATAACCTCTCCATCCCTTCGGAGTCGGTAACCTAGCCCTGAGTCCTTCAGTAGAGTACTGAGAGGATTCAAAGCCAGGCAAAACCACAGCGGGCTCAGACTGTCGCCCTGGAAGATGCCTCGCTCAATCCTTATTAAGGCCGAAGAGTCAGACGGGCCATCTCCACCACCTGGGTGACGAAGAACTGTGGCCCACTGTCCCATGCAAGTGCTGAGAAAGGATCTCAGAGTTGTATCTACTTTATACAATTCTAAGATCCCCTTCAGCCATGAATGGGGCACCGAATCATAGGCCTTCTTATAGTCAATCCAGGCTGTGGAGAGAGCCGTCTTGTTTCGGCGGACTTGTTGGACCCAACCCTACATCCATTTTGAGTCGAAGCTAATATTTTATTTGAAACTATATGTGTATTAATTTTTGTACTCAAAATGGATGTAAGGAGTTTGTATAATGTAGGTAAGCACGTGATGGGTCTGTAGTTCTTGGGATCCGTGGTACTACCAGATTTATAAAGAAGGAAGGTGATACCTGTAGTTAAGAAAGTAGGAAGGGATCCGTGCTCTAGGGCTTGTTGGAATTGCATCGCCAAACGCGAGTGCGAGCCCCGAAACCATTTTATCCAAAAGTTGTGCAACCCGTCCGGCCCAGGGCTTTTCCAGTTGTGTGCCGTACGAATCGCACAACTCACGTCTTCGGGGCTGATAGATACAGCCCCCATGGCTTCGATAGGCTCACACTCACGCTTGATAACGCGTATCCAATCACCCTCTGTGTGTTCGACCGGCGTCGACCAGATACTACGCCAGAAATTATTCATGGTAGAAGTATCCGGCGACTGCCTATCGGACACATGTTCGTCGGTTCTCTCCCACTTTCGGTACACCTTCCTTTGGTCATTTTGGAAGAGTCGATTCTGCTGAAACCGATCCACACGTTCTCTGTAGCGTCGAATACGACCCGCCCACGCATAGACCTTCTGCTTCAGAAAGTCAATGCGTTCCGTGACACAGGCAATTATTATTATTATCATTATCGTTCGGTTTTCTAATTTTTCTTTCAAAAATTTATATAAAATGTATTTGGGCACGGGCCACAGCCAAGTGCATTTTTTTATTTATTTTTTATTGACTGCCTAGAAAATTGCACACTATTCTGCACGTATTCGAGATTTAATTTTGTTTCTCATAACGACAATTATTGCATGTTTGTCTTTAAATTTTGGAATATATGCTCGTATAACCCACTCTTTGAAAAACCTGTTTTGGGCGTCCGCGATACAGGTTTTACCTAGTGCGGGGCCTGTTGTGTACCGCTCATGTAAAAATGTTGCTATGGTAATAAATATTTTTGATTATTTTTTTTATTACAGCTGAATAATAGTTGAGTGTAAATGGACGGGTGGATGTCTAGTTTTTTAAGATTAGAGTGTAAAGTCTTTGGCATAATGCCAGTTGCCGTGAGTACAATGGGCACAGTAACTACATTGCTCACTCGCCATTTAGATTGTATTAGGGGTTAAAGTATGAAATTGCCGTTTTATTTCAATAGGTTCTTTGAATTGACATAGAATCTTCATGGTTTGAGGTTTTCGAATGAAACTTTTTTCAAATGGTTTCTATGATGTTCTTTTTTTAAAAAATGTGAAACATTTGAATATCGACTTTCAATTGTTTTTGTTATTCAATTTAGACAAGAAAGATGGATACTGCGAAAATTCGAGTGATTTTTGAATACGAGTTCCGACGCGGAACTAACGCGGCAGTGCTGCGTTTGGAGAGGGGTCTACTAATGAACGCACCGTGCGATTTTGGTTTAAACGCTTTCGTGATGGAAATTTCGACTTAAAGAACGAGCCGAAATAAAAAATGGAAGTCTTGCGAATTATGATGTACGGCTAGCACAAGTTGGCGAGCGAGCTATCTCGCCGCGAGCTAGACCATCCGTCTGTTTCGGCGTGATTTTCTTAAGTTTTATATTTTAAACTTGTTTTTATCTTTTAGTGATTAACATTAATAATTAATTTATATTATTTAATTCTTTAAATACTAATTAAAAAATTAAATTTTTGAGCAGTCGTTTAAAAGGGCGGATAGTTTATCTCTCGGCGAGTTAGCTCACGCGCCGACTTGTGCTAGCCGTGCAGGGTGTGCGTTGGTATTAAAAAAGTAAACTGGCGGGAAACCTTAAATAAAAATTGCAAATTTTTCTATGGAAGTTCCATTAGACTGTGTTTGTGATATTCGAAATTGAGTTTAATATAACAAAATGAGTTCTAGCGGTTCTGAAATTGAATTAACACCTGATTTTATAAGAGAAGAGGCTCAAGCTGTCGTAGAAAACCTTTTGCCAACGATATCTAAGGAACGATATATGAAATCGTATAATGATTTCATAAAGTGGCGGGCCAAGAAAAGGGTGAAATCTCTATCGGAAAGTGTTTTCCTTACGTATTTCAGTGAACTATCAAAATAATTTTGATTTTAACTGGCTTGTGTTTACTTTCCTCGTATTCGTAATGAAAAGTAGAGTGTTTTACTCGGGTGATAGCACCCATTTCTGCCTCGAACTATTGGCGCTCTAACTTCGTTCAAGTGCCAAAACATCTCGTCAGGAATGGGTGCCTTTCAGCCCTCGGTTAACAATCTACTAAACTCTAGCAAGCTTGTCGCAATGGATTCATGTGTAGTTTTGATTTTCACACCATACTTTTTACAGTCCATAAACATATATTAGGACACATGACACGTATCGGCCACTTACTCGATTTTGAAATCGAGGTAAAAATAACATCATAATTTACTTTTTCCGCCCAAGTTGTTCGGACCCTAAAGTTCAAAGAAGCCATATTGTTTTCAAACTTTTTCAGGAGATAAATCAAAGGACGTGATCGGCGAACCAGAACTTTATACGAAGTTAGACGTCAAATGAATGCATTTTTTGTATGATTTCTAGACTTGACCCATTTTACAACTATTCTTTTCTGGTGTGTACAATAACTAATATTCCTATCTTATTTTATCTTATCTATACTATCTCACTCTCAACTTTGTTGGCTTAAATTCAAAATCAACTAATCCACGGATTTTCTCACAATGTTTTCCTTTGAAGTTAAAGCGAGTGGTATTGTTACAACAAATGGGTTTATCCCATCAATAGATCCCAACTTGATGACTTTTAGATCACCTGTGAAGACTACTGTAATGTTTGAAACAAAAAAATAATTTTCCAAATCTGGGAACATACATAAAAAAAGATTGCGACGAATTGAGAACCTCCTCCTCTTTTGATGTCAGTTAAGAATCATTGCCGTAGCCCGCCAGCAGACAGATACATATTGTGCGTACCTAACATGGTAACTCCGAGTCATAGTAGAGAATGCTACGACCAACACAAGTAAAGATGCAAACAAAAACAAGTAAAAGATGTATTAAAATTCATCAACGATTATCTGGGAAAGAAGAGCCTTAGATCGGGCTCAGTGGCGTGTCTTGGGAGAGGCCTATGTCCAGCAGTGGACTGACACCGACTGATTATGATAATGATGATGATTAACTATTATATATTGAATATTTCAAGCCTACCTGTTGCCGTTATTAATATCGAGCTAAAAACAGCAAAAAAAATCACATTAGGGTCACCCTAAATATTGATTTTATTCCATTTTTGTTGTTATAGCGGCAACAGAAATACATCAAAATTTCTACTGTCTAGCTATCACGGTCCATTACAGCCTGGTAACAGAGGGACGGACGGACGGACAGCGGAGTCTTACTAATAGGATCCCTTAGCCTTTGGGTGTGGAACCCAAAAAAAAACAAACATTTGAAAACGCGAGGTAGAAAACAAAGAAAGAACTATTAAAAAGCTTTTGGCTTTTTGTCTGCGAAGGGCGTATAGAGGGTTTTTTTGGGGCGAGGATATTAATGTGACCCTTATCACTTGAAGGGCCTTTGTGTTTATTCGTCTAGTCACGTTCTGGCTTAGAACGTCCATAGCACACACGCACACGCCACGTGATGTACGCTTTGTGATAGTTCGGAACTCAGCCAACACAGGTAAGGCTGACCGCGTTAATTTAGAGCAGAATTAAATTAATATAATATGTGAATAATAGGGCACAAGTTTAGTGGTAATTAAATGCTTCATAAGCAGCCTATATACGTCTCATTGTAGGGCACAGGCCTTCAATCAGAGAGAGAGTATGGGCTTAATCACCACGCGTGCCCACCGTGGATTGGTGATTTCAAGTGCTGAGGTATGTTAATAGCTCAGACACCCAGGTTTCCTCACGATGTTGTCCTTCACCGTTAGCGAGTGGTACCTTAGTGTGTGAGGTACAATGGCCCAACTATGAGGCTAAGTACGGAAATCTCAAGTCTAACTAGAACAATACATTTTGAAGTCGTTTTAGGTGGTGACTTTGGTATGGAACTAAAAAATTGTGCGACTTTTAAATTCATACTTGGCAAAGTTTTTACTATAAAACTATTCAAGATCTAATATTTACCTAGTTCGGTCTGTAAATTAAAAATTCGCAATGCTTTTTTCCAGATTTACCTTAACACGGATTATTCCGTGAAGGCTTGGCAAGTTCCAACATTTCGTTGATTCTTTTGGGCCGAGAAGTTGGTCAGTTTTGTATATGAATGAATGAATAACTATTTATTGCCAAGAACCATATTTCACGCTTGCCATGTTGCGAAGAATCATTTTTCACAACCATATTTCAAGCTTATTACAAACTAAATTTATCATCATCATTATCAGCCATTGGACGCCCACTGCAAGACATAGGCCTCCCTCATGGTTTTCATAACCATGAGGGGGTTTTGTCATAATCCCCACGCTTGGCAGGCGGGTTGGTGATCACAGTATGCGGTTGGAATCTCAGGAAGACGCTGCTGTCCGTCTTCTGGTAATTTATTTCCCTAGTCTCCTTTTACGACATCCACGAGAGGAATTGGAGTGACGCTATTTTTAATCCGGCGCCACACGAATAAGCTAAATGGACAAACTAAATTGCTTAGATATTATTTTAGTTCTAAAGTAGAAGAACTAGGAAATCGGATAGACGCTCACCCTGCATACTATATATCTTTTGGTGATATAACTACTGCTCTACCGCTGAACCAGAACAATCTCTTTACCACCCAATACTCAGAGTATCTCAGTATTTATAATCCCCGGTCTATTCTTTTATAGCAGAAGCCGTATCTAGTACTAAAACATAGATGACACCTCAGTATTACAAATCGCCAGTCTTTAATCCTACGAGCCAAATTAATAAAGCGCTCTTACCTCTGAAGTCGCTCGCGAGTCGTTTCAGTTCGAAACTAAACAGCGCATTCAAGAGCAATCTCAAAGGTAACATGATATTTTTGGCTATTTTGAATTTGTCCCCTCCCCACAGTAAAGTTTACACATACTGCCGTCAGAATCTAGCTTCTACTCCTGTAGAAGCCTCCCTTTTCGGGACGATAGGGTTGAACCAAGCATAAGCTTCTTTATGTTCATGCAATTTGAATTTTATTTTGCATGCAGGTACTACATTACGTCTATCTGACTCGGCAAACGTTGTTTTGCCATATTTATTAGCCTACGCCCTATTCTCAGGCTCACCAAATGTACAAATCTTAAAATTTGTGAAGCCGTTTCGGAGGAGTTCGATAACAAACACTGTGATACGAGATTTTTATATTGTAAATTTAATAAATTGTAAATAAATGTAAATTTATATCACGCATTCTCATATGTTAAGAAAAAAAACTTTTAAAAGGGATTTACGTTTTTTCTAAGTTCTACCTTTTTTTTTAAATAGACTATGTTTACTTTCCTATGTTCAAGATCTGTCGATTTTTATATAACTTTAACGGACAGAACTGTAAAATTTTTACTGTCAGTAGCTATGCATAGGTAGTACGACAAAGCAGGTTGCGTTTTAAATGTCAAAAGTCGCCATTTTTCACTACATTCTGATATTTTAGCGCCACAAAGCGCGCAAGTCATAGCGTCATACTGTCCTTGATCGTTTCTAGTTTATCATTAGAAATCTTCTTGCAAATACGTGTATATCCACCACAGATTTTCTTTGAGAAGGCATACCGTTAAAACAAAAGTAATAACTAGATGTGTGAAACACTGCAAGGAGCACGCCCAAAAACCCGAAGATTTACGATCAGAAAAGGGGATACGGTATTTTCTCAAGAGATGTTTTCAATTCGCATCCGGGCTTCCTCTTATCACTTGCGATAAATATTACCATAGCATCATCAATAAGTTGTCATGGAGCACGTTTTCTATTCGACTTTACTGAACCGAAACTGATGCGGTGCTCTCCTGGTCTGTGTATTCGGGGCTGAGTCATACATCACCGTTTGTGTTGAGTACCTATACGTCCACTGATTTTATGCAAGGAAAGATACGTACCAACCATACTTCACAAGCATTACTTTATTTATATAATCATGCACTCTACTAAGTGACGTTACGGGCGACTTTGTAATTAAAATGTAAAGATTGATGTGCTTTCTACTGTACAGAGAGACTTGATAATATCCACGATGAAAAGTAGTAACCATTTTGACGTGAATTTGAGTTAATCTGAGGAGTCGGTCGGTTCTAATACTTTTAATTTTATTAGATTTTTTGAATTCTGGAGAATTAAAAGCTGAAAAAAATTTATGCAAGAATATTTATTGTTTTGCGTTCACAAAATTGATTATTAATATGATTCACAGACAACCATGCCTAAATACCACGAAAATTTAAGACGTTATCTTATCTCAATAAAGAATATTCTTATCTTATCTTATTTTTTTGCGGCGTCTGAAACCTAAATTAATGTTATTTAGGTTTCAGCCGCTAATGCTATTAATGTAATGATAATACATCCGCTATATGTTCCAAGTATGGGACGCCTCCTCATACACAGGAACTTTCTGTTGGCCTAGAACTATGAAATTTCTCAAGTAATGTTGTCGTATACTACAAGTACAGGAAAAAATCTGAAAACTATACATTTGTAATTAAATCATAAAAAAATTGTCTTTGAAGTTAGGGAAAAGCTCGGAAAAACTGCGTGACTACAAATTTGTACGGAAATCTCGGTGGGTGAGTCTGACTCGCACTTGTCCGGTTGTTTTTTCGATATTAATTTTGACGATACCTTGAACTAAGTTTTAGGCAAGCTGTTTCAATTATTGATCGCACGAGGGAAGTAAGATTCTGTGCAAGGTTTTTTATGCAGCTTATATTATTATGTCCTGAAGAGCACAGGCCTTCTCAGATAGAGTATGGGCACCACGCATACCCACCATGGATTGGGACCGGGGCTACTGACTAATACGCGCCATGATTGTGCTCATATTCCTAGCCTGGCTAATTTATGTGGCATGAACGCCAATGGCAACATATATCAAATCTGTGTTCCATACACAGTGCCATTTGAATAGATACCCCCATATCATTGCGCCGTGAATTGTTCATAAATCTTCCTGTATGTGCGGCCTTTTGGTTAGCGACGAGCCACTCCTAGGAGCTCAGGCAAATTCGAATCTAACCACCTTTACGTGGGGGGATTCCACTTGGGATGATAATTGTTAGGTTAGATAAATGTTTTAAAGTAATTTTGGCAGTAGTGCCTGCGATGTTAACGAGTGACATTTTTATTGATTTTATTTGCCTTAATAGAAATCCACTACAACAGTTTATGTGTGAGTAATGGACTACTTTCGTAATTGACTAATGTTTATTTACTATGCATCACACTACTTCAATTACTCACACATACGCTGTAAAGAAAGTGAGCGATGTGCAAACGATCTGTGATTATGTTCACGTTACCGCCAAAAAGATCTGTGCGGACTATAATACAATTACATTGATGCTTAATAATTAATACATGCAGTTATTACTATGTAGGTTGAAAATATGTACTAGTCTAATTTTAAAAATCTATATATGAGAATATCAACATCATTCAGATACCAAATATTTTACTTAGTGCCATCGTTTTTATAAGTGATATTACGTGATTTTATCATGTAATATTATTATAAAATAACGTAACCACTCAATAAAGTGCTGATTTCTCAAAAATACTTTTCAGCACTAAGGCCGACTTGCACCAGTTTCTTAAATGTAGCTTAAACAGCAGTTAACTAAAATTCTTCACACAAAATTCGGTTTAAGTGGTGACTTAAGTGGCATTTAAGAAGTGGTACAAGCTGGCCTTAACGTTTTTGCGACAACGTTGCTGAAAATCGTAGCAAGTATTCTGAGGTCTATGAGTCACTAATTATTATCATCTAAATGAAAACTATAAAATGCAGCCTAGAAAACCAAATACGTTTGGTTAAAAATACACTTTTGAGTAGGCCACCGCTAAATTGAATGGTTTACTTTTAATTACAATGGATGATAATCAATATTTTTGAGTTTATATACAATTATTAGTGTCAATTTCAATTAAAAAATTTGCCGAAATATTTTTGGAACGTAACTTAATAATTTTTCCCGAGGGTAGTAAACTAACAGTTAATACTTTCAAAAAGTCGCCTGTCACCTCAGTCTACTGAGACCACGGCACTTGCAAAACTACCGAAACATCGGAAAATTGTAAAATGGAAAGGTAAACGAGTAAATATCCGTTAAAATTCAGTTTTATTATGTATAGTGCTCGTGTTAACCTCAGAAAATACAATGGTTTACAACCTCCAATAATTTATGTGGTTATTGCGAAGTTGAATAATAAATTCGAAGGATTGGTTCAGCCTTTCTTAAATAATTAAGTTTAAAAGTTTCGAGCCGGTTATAAATCTCAATTGGATTAAACAATAATTACGTTTGAAACAAAAACCAGTCAGATTATATTTTACTTCTTATTAAACTTCGTTAAGGTACATTTTGAAGTGCTAGCCCGTCAATACAAAAAGGCCTTCTGGCATGGATCTGGGCTTATCCCGTACTCTTCTACTGCTGGACAAAGGCCTCCCCAAAGGCACATCATTTTGCCTTCGGCCAGAATTTATTCAATTTTTTCTCGTCTTTACTTAACAAATACATAACATAAGCAGCCTATATACGTCCCACTGTAGGGCACAGGCCTTCTCTCAGGGAGAGAGTATGGGCTTAATCACCACGCGTGCCCACCGCGGATTGGCGATTTCAAGCGCTGAGGTACGTGAATAGCTCAGACACTCAGGTTTCCTCACGATGTTTTCCTTCACACCGTACTTCCTCCGTATATAACTTACAAAACCAAGTCATAGGTACATGCCAGCACCGGGGATCGAACCTGGGTCTCCCACAAATATTTAGGAATACTTTTGGACTGATCCAGTTGTTTTCACGACCTCGGCCCGGTGTCATGTGGAGACAACCAGTTTGCCACCACCCGGGGGGGTCACGTCTATTATTGCCATGCCCGGATATATTGCCAATATGCCCAAGCACGACAGTAACAACGCTACTAGTTTGCCACCAAACAGCGGTCACGTGTATTAATGTCCTATGCCCGGAAATATTGCCAATATGCCCAAGCATGAAAGTAACAACGCTACTAGTTTTCCACCAATCGGTGGTGATCTGTATTAATGTATTATTTCCGGAAATATTGCCAATATGCCCCAGCACGAAGCTACCAGCTCTACTAGCTTACCACCGAACGGCGGTCATCTATATAGAATAAAATAATGTGACCGATATAATGATCGATCATATTATTTTATTCTATATAATAAACATTAAAAAAAATTACCTTTCAATGTCCTATCTAGCGCTGTCAATTGCTATTTTTATGATTTTTAAACTTTATAGCATAAAAAATCGCGAATATGAGTCTAAATTATCACTAGATATTGTTTTATTGGAGATTTAGCGAGTTTTTGATAACAAAAAATATACCAAAATGACTATCACTGAATGTTTCAGTGACATCAGTCAAAATTTGTATTAGGATTAATTAGGATTTGTATTCATATGATTTCAAAAATATTTCCTTTCCTCCCAACTATCTTTCTCCCAACTATCAAATCAGTGCGCTCGGAGAACGAAAAGCCGTGTTCACACTAAAGTTTAACGGGGGGGTCTTAATTAATTAAGTCATTATACACTCACCGTCAAGCAAAGTTCCGACATTAATGATATTCAAGATAAGATGAGCTGTGTTACTTCGTCGCGACAAACAACGCTGCGACAACCGTGGTAGCGATAGCACGGTAATGCGAAACTAGTTAGTATTGACAATCCGTCCGTACGACGCATGTTATAGCGACATACCTACATTGTATCGATACATATATCATAAACAGCCTATATACGTCCCACTGTAGGGCACAGGCCTTCTCTCAGAGAGAGAGTATTGGCTTAATCACCACGCGTGCCCACCGCGGATTGGCGATTTCAAGCGCTGAGGTATGTGAATAGCGCAGACACCCAGGTTTCCTCACGATGTTTTCCTTCACCGTTAGCGAGTGGTATTGCTACTATAACTTCACAAATGTCCCGTATTAATCCCGGACTAATAAATTATTAACACGAAATACAATCATTCTAGTTTGTAATAACTGCGTCATACATGCATGATACATATGATTGTAATTTGGTTACTAAACACTTTAGTCGTTTACTGTACTAAATGCAAAGCACTAAAAAAATCCAACAGATCACTTTCATGTCATGTCATGTCATGTCATGTCATGTCATGTCATGTCATGTCATGTCATGTCATGTCATGTCATGTCATGTCATGTCATGTCATGTCATGTCATGTCATGTCATGTCATGTCATGTCATGTCATGTCATGTCATGTCATGTCATGTCATGTCATGTCATGTCATGTCATGTCATGTCATGTCATGTTATGTTATGTTATGTTATGTTATGTTATGTTACATATATCTACTCTCAATATATATTTATTCGTTTTTTACAACATTTCTATGGCTGCCAGTACATTTGATTAAAAATTGCTTCGAATCAAATTAAACCGACCGGGGGCCTCGACCACGGGTGCGTCGACCACTGGGGGCCTAAGCCACGGACCCAGGCTGGTTTGGGCCAACATTATCTGACAGCCCTATCTCTCTGTTTATCCATGGGTTATCTCTATCCAAAGGATATGTTCACGTCTTGCTCCATGACATTTGCAAAGCTTTCCATAGGTAAATTTGATGACTGACAACTATCAATCATTCATTAATTCCTGTATCCCTGGATAAGTAATTATCTATTTACTTACTTATCCAGCAACTTGGCGCAAGTTGACCGAAGGGGACGACGCACCGATCGGATTAACCGCACCCGAGTCTTTTGCGGTCTTTCGAATTCCGAATTCCAAATTCACCCTATGCGGCGCCGGCTGTTAAGCGCGGTTACACAATATTTCATACAAAATAATTCTAACACTAGTGTCGTCCGACACGGATAAATCGCACCTTCATCGTCACCTTTAGTCAGAAAAAGATAACTAATAATAATAATAACAATAACATACACGCAATGCAATCACTTGGCCTGGATTGGACTAACACTTTTTGCACACACGATCTATAAAAAACCGGCCAAGTGCTAGTTGGACTCGCGCACGAAGAGTTCCGTACCATTATCTATACAACATTAGACACAAAGATCGAGAAAAAATGGAAAAAAATCACGTTTGTTGTTTGTTGTTGTACATATTTGTTTTATTTTAAATTAATTATTTAGTTGTGACTGAACATTCTCTGAATATTTCAAGCATCTACCTATTGCCGTTGTTAATATCAAGCAAAAAACTCCAAAAAAATTACGTTGGTTGTATGGGAGTCCCCTTTAAATGTTAATTTTATTCTGTTTTTAGTATTTGTTGTTATAGCAGCAGCAGAAATACATCATCTGTGTAAATTTCAACTATCTAACTATCACGGTTCATGAGATACAGCCTGGGGACAGATGGACGTACGGATGGACGGGCGGACGGACGGACAGACGGATGGACGGACGGACGGACAGCGGAGTCTTAGTAAAAGGGTCCCTTACCCTTTGGGTACGGAAACCTAAAAATCTTAGTTCAAAGGCAGCAACATGAAGTTCTGTTATTTTTTATTAGATGGTGCTACTGCACAAAAATAAAAATAAATTAAAATGAAACTAAAAAAAATTTTAAATAAAACACCCCACGCTTTATAGCTTAGGCTATAATAATAATAATATTAGGTTAGTACTGACTTAAGCATGAATTTAGTTTTTTTTTCGTGAGATGATGGCCAATACTTTCTCTCTCTGAGAGAATGCGTGTGCCTACATTGGGATGTAATATAGACTGCAATATTTATTTATTTTTTATTTGTCTTCAGTGAAGTAGGTTATTTCTACATTTTTACTTATCACGTAGATTAAAAAAAAAACACCTATTTAGCGCCTAAAAATGGTCTACTCATGCCGGGACTTGAACCCGCGACCTCTGGCTAACCGTGCCAGCGCTCTTGCAACTGAACTAATGGGCAAGTGCAGCGAAATTTCGAACCTTTTACAACCAAACGCTGCTGGCACGGTTAGCCAGAGGTCGCGGATTCAAGTCCCGGCATGGGTAGAATTTTTAACCTCTAAATAGGTTTTTAAAATTGTCTTCAGCACGGATTAGTTCAACAAAGAATGTAGATTTTCCACAAATACGCACCTAAAATATGATGGACAACGTACACATTGTAATCTCCACCGTCTGCAAGATGGATTGCTTTAGGTGCTATAAAATGGTTATCACAATTTCGTGGCAACACGTTCCGAAGAAGTTTCCGAGCCATGAATATGCATAGAGCGAAGTTTCGTACGGTCGGTGTTAACTTTTAATATGACGGTGGTTTAACTGTTTCTATGTAAAATTGTTGCTGCTCTGAATTAGTTTGTCTTGTTTATAAGACGTTTCGAGCAACTGCTCGGCTAGGTTTGGTAAGGAGTTGGTCATTTACAACAACTTTTTTCAACGAGTTTTAGTTAAATTTTCTATTTTCCGTCTTTCAATTTTTTTAAAGGATAAACAACATAAACTCGCGCCTGTATCCCAGAGGGGTAGGCAGAGACAAAAAGTACGGTTACTTGGCTGACACCCAGAAACAGTCAATCTGGCATGTTGTATACTACAACGTGTGATAACGCGAAACTTACATAGCTGGCCATTAGATGCGATGATTTTGTTTGATTCCAAATTGTAATACGAGATATATCCGGTATTTCAAAAAGATAGCGAAAGATTGTACAGGGTTTCCTAGTTTGGGACCAAGCTAAGTGATTGTGTTCAATCAATCAGCCCGTATTCGTCTACTGCTGGACATAGGTCTCCCACAAGTCACGCCACTTCCCTCTATCCTCAGCAATCTTCATGCAGCCACTGCCAGTGATCTGCCTCAGATCGTCGGTCCAGCGAGCTGGTGGGTGTCTCACGCCGCGCTTGCTAGCTCGTGGTCTCCACTCGAGAAGCTTTGCACCCCATCGACCATCGGTTCTTCAGCATATGTGACCAGCCCACTGCCACTTCAGCTTGATAATCCTATAGGCTATATCAGTCACCTTGGTTCTTGATTGAGTTGTGTGGAAGTTATTATTATTGTTTGTGCAGGAAAATAAAACAAAAACTTAAACATTTTGATAGCAAGCCGGTCTTTAGTTCAATAATTTTAAGAGCATCGAAAATTATCCCTCGCTCGCTTAGCGAAGTAAAATCATCCTTCTTCTCAATTTGCGGGTAAAAATGAAACTAAGTTTCTCCAGCTGTTCCCCGTGAATCGAAGCTGCATCGCTCTGCTATCGGCAATGTCAAGTCGGACTGACTTAACATGGCTTAATACTAATGGCAGTTGAAAAGAAACTGCGGTACTTTTATAAGCATTTTATGTCTTGGTACATACAAACGACCAAAATTAGCGCACTCAAAAGATTTTTTTTGTTATTGTAATTTTTGCTGGCAAATAAAACAATTTCACTTTTACAAAAGTGCTAGATAAATAGATAGATAGAGAACACTTTAATGCACAACCAGGTGAAAGATATTACAAATATCATGTGAGAGGTAAGAGTTTTATTAATATGGACCTTATATGGAGTTTCAATTGTGATGCTTATCGGTATTGTTGAAATTTTTACCAAATAAATAATTAGTAGCTTCCACAAAACACGCTCACTTTTCCTGCTCCCAAACTAGGATACTCTGTGCTATGGTAACCAGCAAGATGTCCCAAAAGATAAGATAAAAAAGAAGAAAAAAATATTTAAACCACTTGCTAATAATTTTTTTTTTCTAATTGCATAAAAATATGATTAACTAAATATGATTAATAAGGTATTAGAATAGGAAATGGTTGAAATTGAAAATCAATAGTTTACCGTTGGACCCCACACTAGACGGTTATCTGTATAGTGAGGACGTAAAACTGAAGTCGTTTTTTTGCCTTTATTTTATTCCTTCTACGCAAAATAACTTCAAATTAAATTTTATATAATTTCAACCACGGGAACCCGTGCCGACTTTCACTTGGTACTAATTTGTATAGCAAGCGTACATCAAAGTATCAATGTTGATAAAAAATAAGGCTTATTACTAACAAACATTTTCTTTTTAGCAATAAACGTGAAATGGTATATTTGTAAATATTACACTGATCTAAATCCTGCAATCATTTTTTGTGACTTTGAACAAAGATGTGAAAATGCCGATTTTTATGTTGTTGACCCCTTGTTAAACGTTTAATATGTTACATAGTTTTTGTTACAATTATTGTTTTTTAATTACGAGTACCTATATCATGCTGTATTTTAGCTAGTAAAAAAAAGGTTAGTAGTTACAATTTCTTTATGAACATTAGTACTTTAAGAGGCTCCAGGGAGGAACACTACTGCCGCCGAGGAAAAAATAGTCGTATCTTTTTTTTACAGATCGAATTTGCAAAAAGTGTCTGTACAATCTCTCAGTCACATTAATAGTGATTTTTAGGGTTCCGTACCTCAAAAGGAAAAAACGGAACCCTTATAGGATCACTTTGTTGTCCGTCTGTCCGTCCGTCCGTCCGTCTGTCAAGACCCTTTTTCTCAGGAACGCGTGGAGGTATGAAGCTGAAATTTATATCAATTACTCAGGTCTACAGTCCCTTGAAGCTGTGAAAAAATCAAACTTCTAAGCCAACGCAATCAAAAGATACAGCCGTTTGTGCCGCAAATTTTCGACACTTGCAAGGGAATCAAAACCTACAGGGTGCTTCCCGTGAACTCAGAATCTTGAAATTTGGTACGAAGCAACGTCTTATAGCATAGATAAAGGAAAAATTACGAAAACCATAAATTTTTAGTTACATCACATAATATATTTTTTTTTTTATAATTTTAAACTTACTACCCATTTCCTCATAAACGCGTAGAGGTATTAAATTGAAATTCATACCAAATACTCAGGTCTATAATACCTTTAAGCTGTAACAAAATCTAACTTCTATGTCAACGCAATCAAAAGAAACAGCAATTTAAGCTGCATATTTTGAAACTCGCAAGTACTCGCAAGGGAATCAAAACCTAAAGGGTACTTCCAGTCGACCTAGAATCTTGAAATTTGGCATGAAGCAACGTTTTATAGCACACATAAAGGAAAAATTCCGAAAACCTTAAATTTTTAGTTACATTACAAAATATATATTTTTTAATAAATATAAACTTATTACTTTTTTCCTCATGTTTTGCAATAAAAATACCATAGTTATGACTCGATTGTCGTAATGAACGAACTTTGTAAACCTTGCAGGTTTGTACGGAACCCTCGGTGCGCGAGTCCGACTCGCACTTGGCCGGTTTTTAGTACCCATGGCCATGAACCTAAGGCAAACCTGGGACTAGGTAGCATTAGCTAAATGCTATTTGGACCCAGGTTGGTGATCTTGGTTGGTGGTTGTACACCTAGTTTTTCTTGTAACGTTCAATAAGTCACAGTTTCTGTGTTACTTTGAATACCTAAAATTTTTTTGATTTGATTTGATCCTAGGTTCTTTGTCGTGGGACCCAAAAATCACTGTTGACGTGATTGAGAGATGGTACAGACACTTTTGGCAAATACGATCTGTAAAAGAAGATATGATTTTTTTTTCATTGGTGGCGCTAATTAGCGCACTGGATCCTCTTAATGCACGCTGGCCTATACAAATTAGTATCGGGAGGTTTAAGTGAAAGTCGGCACCGGCTTCACGTCATTCAAGTTAAATAAAATTTAATTTTTCAGTTGCTTTGACGTTGCCGGAATGAAATGCGTTGTATGGGTACGCGTTACAAAAAAAACCGGACAAGTGCGATTCGGACTTGCCCATCGAGGGTCCCGAACAAATATTATAAATAGTACAATGTACCTTTTTATCAAGTTATTTTTAGTCGATGGTTTTCCTAAAACTCAATAAATAAATAAATAAATAAATAGTTCAGGAATCGAGTCTCGCCGTTTTGTCCGAGCTTTTCCCGAACTTCGTCTTGTTAGATGGACGGACCGACGGACGGACAACAAAATTATCCTATAAGTGTTCCGTTTTTTACTTTTGAGGTATGGAACCCTAAAAAATTTAAGTTTTTTTTGGGTCACCCTAAAAACCAGGCAAGGACACCACAAACATGGAAATACACTCAGAACGAGGCCATATGTACAAATGTACGGCGGCCCCCAGTGGGAATCATATCCACGACCTCCGGCGTAGTAATCAGACGTCATACCGCTAGACCAACGAGTCGAGCCGAGGCGCATTATATTCTTTCGTTCATTCGTGGGTAGGTACATGGTCTTTTACCGCATAGGAAAGCGTTATACTGAAATCCCCAGCGGTGTCCCTGACAGTCGAAGAGTAATGTCGCCCTCGTCGGATACTTTTGTCTCTTTGATCTATGGCGGACGCTCTTTGGCAAAAGTGTTTTAAAGGGAGCGCTCCATTCTCTGGGTTGCTATGTCGCCCGTAGAGTTATAAAGCGTAGAAATTCTGTCCTGACTCGCGAAATCAAGCCTCGAAACTATAGCAAATATTCGAAATGACAGTAAACGTTTATGGTAAATTTGGCAACGTTAACTGCGTTGTCGTGAGCTCTTCTTGAGTTTGGGTACGCAGGGTATAATGGAAACTGGATTATCGTTTGACCCGGTAACACACAGGAAAAAGTCACAAAAACCCGACTGCTGTGCATTAACTATTAAGTAAGCAGACAGAATCAAGCTGCCAGATACCAAAAAATGAGTGAAAATTTTGAAATAGATTTTAATAAATAAATTTTTTAATGCTCAGCAGTCAGTTTTTTTTATTTTAGTGTTTGATCAATAGCAGCGTCATCTAGTGACGAATAAAAGATTTAGTACGTATTATGTTTGATTTATACTGACTTAGCAAAGTCAATGTCGCCCATGCCGTAACGGCGACGAAACGATTGTGTTCTTATTTGTCAAGAGTTATGAGGATCGAGGGTTACATAGAATCGAACATACATATATAAATACATGCATAGCTACATGCATACATACGACGAATGTGTTTGGAAAACAATACTCTTCTTTTGGTTCCACTACGCTAAGGATGATGATAAGATCAAAAACAAATGAAACATCAAAAGTAAAATTGAAATTTAATTTAATAATATCAAAAGCGTCCGAGAGTTCCGTTGCCAGATATTAAGGTCGTGACGTGCTGAGGCATCTAGGCCACGGATTCTCTTACGTTATTTTCCTTCATCGTTGAATTGACTATTATTACACAAATTAACATTTCATTTCACCAAATTATACATTTATAAACATAAAACAGTTAATTTTATTTTTTATATAGCTGCTGCTTCGGATGAACAGCCGGTTTTTCCTGTGCCTTTAACGCGCCATTTTCTGTAAATATTTGGAAAAGTTGCTACTATCAATTACTATCAAAAATGTCTGCTTCAAGTTACTAACAATACAAGTTTGTTTTGACATTGAAAATGTCTTTTCGTTCGCTCCAGTGTAGGCTCCGATTTCAGGAAAAGTGCGATCCCCTTATATCTCGGAGAGTTACGCCTACGGCTCGCGCTGACAATAATGCCTCGTATGTGATGACCAACTAACCACACTTGTATCATAATGTACTATTTTACTTGACCTATATCCCTAGAAGTTTTATATTTTTTTCCTTTCTTATTGTGAATATCGCAAATTATTGGATTCCAACTTCTTATTTTACTGTGCCAAACCCTCTGGCCTCTGCCTACCCCACGGGAATACAGCGTGAGTTTATGTAATGTAATGTATGTAATTAAATCTGGATCGTGGTACCAAATATTCTACAATTTTTTTTTATTTTCGAACGTATTCTTGACAATTAACTGAGAATTTAGCGAAATTTTGTAACATAGAAATAAAATTACGTGTAAAAATGTTTGTTATATTTCTTATTGAATTATTATCGGCCTAAAAATACTTTATCCTTGAAATAATAGGATAAATAATAATGACTATTAATAAGATAATAATTTTCACCAGAGAACAATGTACGTATGTACTTTATATTTCAAAGCTGTGGTTAACATGTCTCAGGCCTACTTTTTCAAGTAGGTTGCCAGGTAAAAGCAACTTTTTGAAATAATAATTTTCAATCAATCATTTATTTTCAGCTCATGACAATGTTACAGGTTACAGTCAATGTATTTTAAGGTGCACTACATCCTGTGAGGCCATTATAATATTTATCTGAGGACTACCTAAGGATAGCCGAAATGAAGACAGAAATATGACACAAGATAAGATAAGAATATTCTTTATTGCACACAAGAAGCGAGACATAAAATATGAAAGTTACAATGAAAAAGTACAATGGGCGGCTTTATTGCTAACAGTAATTTCTTCCAGACAACCTTGTGACGGAACGGTTTCCCAAGGAGAAAGAGAGACGGGTAGTTGGTGCAAATACGAATAAATCATACATACAATAAATCTTACATAAATTATTGTTATAAACTACCACATAAATAAGTTACAATACCTGTATGTAAGAGGAGGATATAATGAATAAAATATACCTACATAGAAAGAAAAAGTAATAAAGGAAAAATAATCATGTACTGATTAAAAACTTATATTACAGAGAATGATACAGTTCTTTTACCCTATTTTTGAAGATTGCTGGAGATGGAGAACGAATTATTGAGACCGGCAGATCATTCCACAGCCGGACGGCCCTTACAGTGAATTAGCTGCTGAAGAACCTTGTCGTATGACTCGGTGTCTTCAGCGTCAAACTCTGATCAGATCGTAGAGTGCCCGACTGTGGGAGTCACTTAGGAAAATCAAGCGCTCTTTGAGATAACGGGGTGTGGCACACACATCCGGCATCTTACGAAACTTCGTTAATTACACAGTCTCATCTGTGACCTTTCCAGCAACTAGTTCCAGAGGCTATTTTCCCACAACATCGCAGCACGGTGTAAGTTACCCGCCAGCCCGTATCTTGTTCTGCCGCGGTTGTTGATATTTCAACTGTCAAAGTGTCCAACTAACATGAAATGAGCTGAGCTGGGAGCCCCCGCATTGTATATGAAGCGGACCGCAGTGAAACAAAGCGGGTACTCTCTTACGAATGCTGTACATACGGACGTGGTTGCAAATATCGGTGTGACAATGGCTAAGCTTCGTGAGTTCGAAAAGTCCGATGAAAGTTTGTCCGAAAGAAGAAATCTGAGAGGAGTATGATTTTCAATTTGTTCTGTTCTGTGTATATTTACAGATTCCTTTCAAGGTTCCTACGACGAGAAGGAAAGAGAGTAAGGTTGTTTGTGGTTATATTGGTCCTTCGACTGCCCAGAGTTTAAAAGGTTTGACCTATTTTGAAAAATAAGGTATTCAGTGAAAAAAGTTGACAATGAAACGGCCTGAAATGGAAGCTGCCGTCAACTGACCTGTAATTATTGTAGTTGGTCTGAAATCAAAGCGGCTGCAAACCAATGAATGCTTCTGCACACCACCGACAAGCAGAATATCGTGGATGAGGCCATAACTGTGCACCAGCGGTTGAGGTCTATGAGTATGGAAACGAAAAAGAAGAAGATTATGGTCAGAAATACCTTAACCCACCCACCCACTGTGAGGCATAATGCCTCTACACCTTCACAGCAACCTCCCCGGCCCCCGGTCAATATCGTCTATCGCTTTCTTGCCACCTTCTTAACATCATCGATCCATCAGTTCTAAGCCCCCTGTAAGCTTTGTCAACCGTGTGTCCCCCCTCCCCCGTCTAACGAGACAGATGCTCCACCCATCTACACTTTGGTGTTTTGTGACCTTTACACAAATCCACTTTTTAATCAGTAATCTGCTAACAGCGGCTATGCACCATACGCACCAAAAAATAAAAAATCAACGCGGCATCTCATCTCAGAGGAGACGTGTCGAACACGTTTTGCGTCACAAAATTTGCAGCCAATTGACTGATGAGCGCTCGCAGTGACAGTACATGTTTATTGTTTATTAATCGGGAAGTCCTCCACAGTCTTGATTAAAAATGTTTCTTATGTCTCATCTGGTACAACGTACTTTATAATACATCATTGAGTATAGTGGTCGACTGTCATACATTTGCCTGAAAAACACCCTAATGGATAGAGCGTCCCAGAAAAACTACAATTTGCGTGAGCAAAAATGTTGGTAAACATTTCATGCACGCTAAGAGTTACACTCATTTGTGTTTAATAACTTAATTGGAAAGTTTCGTTGGGCAGCCAGTTCCGTGCATGAAAAGTGACGGCAAAGTGAGTGGTATATCGCGTGAGAGTCGCACAGTTTCACGCCCTTCTCTGACGATATTCTGCCATTGGCACCTTCGTTTTGGTCTTAATAAAATAATCAAAAGTACGTCTACTTTCTTTGTTTAACTTTACGCCATCAAAATATTTTCTGAAAGAGATCACTTTTAGTGACAAGACCGCTGTCTGTGTACTTTGTATAAGAAATATTTTTCTTAATATTTTGATGTGTGCAATAAATTGGTTCTACTCTATCATGTACCTACATTATCAATACGAGCTTGATAAGTTATTAGAAATAATTCTGAAATTTTCATCAGCACTATTATTGAAACATTTTTATGGCTCCGTATCTAAAAAAGAATCGTGATCGTATAAAGTGATCAAGTTGATATTAATACCAGATAATAAGGCTTACGATTCCCTAAAGGTGTCAAAAATTCAGGCTTCTGTGCCAATGCAATATCACCATTCATAACATAATATGATGAGCAAGAATTTAATTAGTATAAAACGTGTTTTTATATCATTAATAAATTGAACGTGATTCACCTTTGACTGTGTTATGGAGGTCAGAGACGCGTTGCCACCAGGGCACAGGCTGCCTTGCGTGACGTGGAAATGACTTAAAACCCAAGTTGGCGCATGCAGATGTAACCTATTTAAGTGGGAGAGGAGCTCAACCATTGTTTTTGCGGAGCCTCCCCACCAACTATGAGACATGTCATTGCATGTCCCTCGTGCTAAACTACCTGTACTCGTGACTATTTGCAAGAGGCCTCGGAAGCTGATGTGCGCGTGGCCAAGTTCTAGGTCAATAAAATTTGAATGCTTTGTCACCGACACGCTAGCAATAAGATTAAGGAATTTATGTTTTTTTTTTATATAGTAGACTTTTAGAATAGATAAAGTGTCATGATGAAATAAATGGATTGCCTTTCTAAAATAAGATCGAAATGTGGGACCTAAATGGACAATGAATCTCCAAAATTGCCTGCACACATTTTTTAACCCTTGACTAATTGCCGGGCGTTCTGATTGCCAGCGAAACGTGTTTGTACTTGGCACTCTCAAAGTCGATTTCGTTACTTTGATTATGCATCATGGTAGCACGCTATTTGGGCAGGCGCAACGCAAGCTTGAAATATTGTAGAGAGGCAGAGGTAAATACTTAACTGACCCGTAACTGTAAATACTTAAGCGGATTTATAATTCGGTAATGAATATCGGGTAGTTAAATGACCGAAAAGACTGTACGGTTAGCAAACGGGCAGTGGGCTGAGGCCTTGTGCGCACCAAATCTTGAAGGATTTTTAAAGGATGATTTACACCAACGCGGTTGCGGTGGCGGTCCATACATACGTCATTTACTGCAGTAGTATTTATTATACGTATGTATGGCCAGCCATCACCACCGCTGCCGAGTTGGAGTGTTTCATCCTTTACGTCTACCTATCAGCTATCGCAAACGTCAGGATTCCGACAGGACGCGCAATATAGGGACTGATCGCATCTGCCGAAGGAAACTTGTAATATAAAACTACTAGTTGTTGCCCGCGACTTCGTCCGCGTTTTAATTTTGATGTGTATTTTTCCAGGATAAAAATACCCTATGTGCTAATCCAGACTATAATAATCTATCTCTGTACAAAACGTCATCTGGAGCCGTTCAGCCGTTTTTGCGTGCAAGAGTAACAAACATCCATCCATACATATAAACTTTCGCGTTTATATAATTAGTAAGGATTATAAAACTATATATTTGTGACGAACTTGCAATACCACTCGTAAACCGTGAAGGAAAACATCGCGAGGAAACCTGAGTGTCTGAGGTATTTATATACCTCAGCGCTTGAAATTGCCTGTCCGCGGTAGGCTCGCGTGGTAATTAAGCCTTTACTTTCTTTCTGAGAGAAGGCCTGGGCTCTGCAGTGAGATGTATATAGGCTACATAAAATTTATATGAACGGCCACACAATACATGATTAGTCTCAAGATTACACTTTGTTAGATGCAGCAACGAAAACATAAACATCTATTCTTGAGCTACGTTATAGACCCTGTATCTGAGAGGCTTAAGCGTCAACTCACCCTCAACTAAACTCACCCTGGTGAGTAGCACCTTGTAAATTTTGGAGTGGTATATTAACCCAGTGTACTAAACGAGTATAGGGCAGCTCAGCCCACTATCATCATCAACCCATTATGTCCCCACCGAGGGGCACGGGTCTCTTCCTTAAGGAAGGTATAGGCCATACTCCACCACGGGGGCCAAGTCCGGATTGGTGGAGGCTTGTAGACTAGTGGCTCGTCTACTGTCAGAAGTTGTCAAGCCGCCCTAAGGCCTCTGACTTGGCTTAACGACTGCCATCTATCGACGGCAGCCGGCACCAACAGCTTAACGTGCCTTGCGAAGCACGGAACCGCTCGGAAAAATGCCACTAGCGTTAGGCATAGACGGCGACCCATCCATGCACTGAACGCGCCCTGTGTTGCTTAACCTTCGTGATCGTTTAAGATCACTCAGCCACTATAAAATTTACAAATTAATTTAATACAAGCTGACAAAAAATACTGTTTGGGTTGAAAGCCGAATCGATATACTTGGGAGGATTTCTGAAACGTGAGATCGGAAATAATAAAGGATTGAGAATAATTTATGTAGAAAAAAACTAAATTGCAATTTAAAATTTGTAACATTAATTAATAAAATAATTAATTTTTTGTGTTTACAAAATTACTCTCCTAAGTCCCGACCTTGAAACTAACAATGCTTTTCGATTGAAATTTTCAAGGTCAATATTTTTTCTAAACAGTTTTGTGTTATATAAAAAATATTGAGTTTATTTTTTAATTAATTAACAAAAAAAAAACTCAATATTTTTTTATTTAACACAAAACTGTTTATAAAAAATATCCTTAATTATTTCCAACAATGCCCCACAGAAATCTCGCCGTTGATCAACTCTTTTAATGCTCATTCAATATACTTTTGACGGATTAATGCATCTTTTGTTCGTACCTATATGTAGTTATTTACTTTCCAAAGCGTGAAATAATGGCTTGAGTCTTTCGTCAAAAGTCGCAATAGTGCAGCAATGTTTGGCTTTGCCCGTTGTGAGTAGACACAGAGCTCTTCCAAAAAACATATCGATATCAAATAATACAAACAGGTGTCAAGGATAAAACACTCTAACGCGGTGGCGGTGGCGGTGGCGGTGGTGGTCCATACAAAATACTACTGCCGTAAATGATTTATGTGTAAATTATCAGTAATAAATCAGGCCCTAGATTCTGTTAATGCATTGTAGTAACATGACAACTGCATGAAAATGGCGATTTCATTTCATGGCTGCTTTAAGTCTACGCGGGCACACGTACCAAACCTTCTAGGCGTCAATGGTATGAAAAAACACGTCACGTGACCCGACAGTGTACCTGTCTTTATACTACAATGCACTAGCAGAATCGAGGCCCAGTTCAGACGAGAAATTTGTGTATTATACACATATTTACGTACACGTAGATTTACGTAGACATATACGTAAATTCTTAGTAAAATGTAAGATAAATAACATTATATCATACAGTAGACAGCACGTTAACTCCGGGTGCCTTAGCTACAAAAATGTAGAGGATGATTTTTTGTCCACAGCATGAACCATCAAACTAATTAATAACGTAACTCACAAAGAACAGTTTAATCCTGCCGAAATTAACTTTGTATCAACCCTGAAAACGGGACAAGCCACTTTGCAATGCAAGTAAAGCCTAAGTTTAGTGATTAGAGTAAGAATTCAGTGATTACAAACTTAACATATTAATCCAAAGAGCCCAGCCAAGTTTGAGGAAGCAAGTTCCGGCTAGATGGACAGCAATTAGGGAGGTATTCTTGAGTTTGCCTCAGCCACTCACTTCGGCTAACTTAGTACCGCCTCGCTGTTACTCATTACTATAAGACGGAGCCTCGAGGCTTAGATTAAAACTTTTCCAACTAACAGGATGCGGTTCCTTTGTATCAGTTGTCAAAGACTAAACGTAGTTGGTCGTGGTTTGATAAGAACGCTTAACCGCGTGACGTCTACAAGCTTAGAGAGATTTTAAATGGGTAACCTTCGAATGTACGATAGTTATTAAACAAATTTTGAGACAAAAAGTAACGTAATGCAAATGTGTCATTTCACAACTCGACATTCCGTATAAAAATGTTTCACAAACCTTACATCTTACAAAGTAATTATTTCTTATAATGTCATCTCCGTGTGGCACTGATTAAGAATAGCGTCACTCCATTTCCTTCCGTGGATGTCGTAGAAGGCGACTGAGGAAATCAATTACCAGGAGACATCAGCGTCTTCCTGAGATTCCAACCGCATACTGCGATCGCCAACCCGCCTGCGCCTGGTTAGGAAAACCATGAGGGAGGCCTATGTCCTGCAGTGGGCGTCAAATGCCTGATGATGTTGATGATGAATGTCATTTGGCAACAGAACATTAGTTAACTTTTCTTAACATAAATGCATTAAATTGACAAAGTTCTACTAATATGATTTAAGTTTTACAGTACACGCAAGTCAGTAAATAGGGCATGGGGAGTGCAGGGGGGCGAAGCCGCATTATAAAAAAATATGCTCGCCCGGGAACAGTACGTTAAGTGTTTATTTGTACTGTGCGTTAGGCTTGTTATTTCGCTAAGCGGAGCTCCCTATTTGGTACCAATTAGTGCCTCTGACAAAAAAAAAAAGTTTCTTACAGGTTACTTTAAAAAACAAACTAAAACAAAAAAAAAATTATTAACTGTCTGCAGAAAGTTTGTGTATGTGTGCGTGTGTATATATGTGTGTATATGTGTGTGTGTGTGTGTGTGTGCGTGTGTGTGTGTGCGTGTGTGTGTGTGAGTGTGTGTGTGTGTGTGTGTGTGTGTGTGTGTGTGTGTATGTGTGTGCGCGCGTGCGTGCGTGCGTGCTTGCGTGTATGCGTGTGTGCGTGCATGCATGTGTGCGTGCGTACGTTCATGCGTGCGTGCGTACGTACGTACGTGCGTACGTACGTGCGTGCGTGCGTGCGTGTGTGTGTGTGTGAGAGAGAGGGAGAGCATTACTCATTAGCAAGTAAAGATTACTAAGCCGTGATACTTTTCATTTTATGTTCATTACATTATGCGTTACTACCTTTTTTCACGTTTCTACAACTACTATAAGAGAGGGGGGAGGACACCCTGCTCGGACAAAAATCTATAATTTATAGCTTAATATTTCGCAAAGGGAACTCTATATAAAGAAATGGCCTTACTACACCCACAATATTTTTAAAAGACCAATCCAACGATGCTCCACATGATGGGGATGAAGAGAAAAAAAAATCATCCCCACTTTTATTTTTACATGTTAGGGGAGGTACTGTAAAAAAAACTTTCCCAAATTTTATTCTTTAAGTTTGTCGGCGTGATAAATACGTATTGTATACACATATCAAAAATTAAATCTTTCTAGTACCACCGGTCTTTGCGCTAGGCCGCGAACGGACAGACAGACAGACGGACATGGTACAACTATAAGGGTTCCTTCTTGGCCTATGGAACCCTAAAAAAGGGGGGGTCTCCATACAACAAACTTTTTTTGTTTACGCTCTATCGTAAACAATTACCTGTAATACACACAGGCATCAAACTCGGTGTAATTGTGGGACTTATTATATTATATTCTAACGACAAATAATAAAAAACGGCCAAGAGCGAGTATAGAACCCTCGGTCCGACTCGCACTTTGCCGGTTTTTAGAGCTTCTTACCAGAAAGGTGCCAAACGGGACCCTATTAGTATGCTTACGACGTCTGCCTGACTGTCTGCCCATTTGACCTATAAAGGCCCTTTATCTCTCGAACCGTAATAATTAGCTAGAAACTTAAAACGTTCAAGAAATAAGGGAATTGACCAAAATAAAAAAGACAGCTTTTTTCGAGCTTTTCCCGCACTTCAAAGGCAATTTTTAATGATCAATTGCAAATGTATAGTTTTCAGATTTTTCACTGTATTTGTAGTATAAGATGTTATCACTTGCCAAATTTCATATTTCTAGATCAACGGAAAGTACCCTATAAATTTTTATTCCCTTGAGTGTCGAAATATACATTTTTTACGGCATAAACGTCCGTATCTTTTTTTACATTAACTTAGAAGTTAAATTTTTTCAAAGTTCTGAGGGATTATTAACCGAAGTACTTATATGGTTTTAATTTCAAATCGATACCTCCACGCATTCCCGAGATAAAGGGTCTTGATAGACGGATGGATGGGCAATAAATTTATCCTATAAAGGGTCAGTTACAGTAGCAATACCAATTGCTAACTGTGAAGGAAAAAATCGTGAGGAAACCTGAGTGTCTGAACTATTCACATACCTCAGCGCTTGAAATCGCCAATCCGCGATGGGCACGCGTGGTGATTAAGCCCTTACTCTCTCCCTGAGAGAAAGCCTGTGCCCTACCAGTGGGACGTTTATAGGCTGCTTATAACGATACATTATAAAGATACAGATTACAGGATTTTTATTTATTCGTAAGGACGGTAATATATAAATGTGTCAAATATCGGGATAGCGTTTGACTCGAGTAACAACAGATTACAGATTAATCAAGAAAGCAAATTTAATCACAGAAAGGGCATAGAATAAGTAGAGCAAAACGTGCTGGATGATTCTTAGAATAGACAAATCGATAAATGTTGCTAATTTTAACACTAGGTGGCGTTGACGGTATTCTTTATTGCGGTATTTATGTTTGCATAAAGCCTTCAATGTGCCTTTGCAAATTGAGAGTTTGATATTTTTTCTTAGTAATCCGTTCATCAGATCTTGACAAAATTAATTCTTCACTATTTATTAAGGCGTCTGTTCTATATTGAAACTACGTGCACACAGAAGCTATGGATATCTAGGTATTTTCTAGAGCCACTTCGAAAAACGTGGACTCAAAAATTAAGTGGTTTGAAAAACGGGTAAATATTTTTTTCGAACCACTTAATTTCTTGAATAAAGCGCAAATTGGTAAAATTATGTAAGCATGTAGACTGTTTCGAATATAATATGATTCTGAAAAAAAAAACCTCGTAAAACAAAAGTTGTAAAACACAAACTCTTATTGGCGTGTTTCAGTAGGTATTTGTATTTTAAATGTAATATCAATGGAATACAAAGATTTTCTCAATTTAACTTTCTATACCGACATTACTACATTGGTCCCAGTCGACCAATAGCAAATTCCGAAGATGTAAAGTCGTCCCTTATGTAAAATTGATAAGGGCCGAAATGACCAATAATAAATTTTGAAAAGTGAAAAGTCGCCCGCGGCCCAGTTTTAGTAGAAGAGAAGAAGGACATTTATTATACCAACAAGATACATCACAGAAACAAAATAAGCAGATAAGTAACATAAGATGCACAAACAAAGAAAGAAAACTAAAAGAAGCGGCAAACGTGAAAAATCGCCTGCGCCCAGTCTTAGAAGCGACAAAAGTGAAAAGTCGCCCGCGCCCCAGTTTTAGAAGTGGCAAAAGTGAAAAGTCGCCATGGCAACTAACCCCTAGACCAAATCAATTTATTACGCCGACCACTTTTGGCTATGCAAAACACCTTTTTGCTGACATAAAACCCTAAGGTTTTGTAGATTAATTACAAGATAGCTAAAATTAAACGAGCTGTACATCTGTTGGCGTTACATAATATTTATGCTGTAAAGGGGGCCTGTTGCCAAAATTAATTAAAACCTTTACCTTATTAATGACGCCTTTAGGGCTTCGAAATATTGCCAATTTTGTAATGAATCTTAAATTACGTGCCTGCTAGCCAATTTGTTCCCAATTTCATACAAAGTTACGGCTGCTCTTACGCCAGGCATTCTTTCTCGCTCGCATAATTTAACATTTTTAGTGATTTCAGTCTGGGTGTATTTCTATGTTTGTGAAGTCCAAACCTGATTACCATTCATACCACAGGGTATTTCAGTTTGAGACCAGTACAAGTAGTTGTGTGGAAGTTATTTATTTTATTTTAATAAAATAAGTATTTTCTTGATAAATTAATGTGTTCTGAGGGCTACACAATGTCCGTAATTGTATTATCTACAAAACCCTCAGACCATATTTGTCAAAAATTTAATCATTTTATTACAATCGCTAAAAATGTTAGAGTGTGCGAGCGAGACAGTATTACCGACGTAACAGCAGCCTTACGGGCCAGCTTTAATTAGCCTAAGGCGCTTTTGTGGAGGCGGCATAAATTTTTTGAAAATTATTTAATTTCGTTTGTCAAAAAGTTCATGCTAGGTTGTGGGTACTTTTGTTCGTTTTTTATTTATATAATTTCTCAACAAAAGGCAGACACATTCGTTTGTACCTATTAAAAACACGAATATTGCCGAATTCAAAGTATTTAATTTATTACTTATAATATTGTAATAGATTGTAATATATATATATATATATAATTTATGTATATTTAAGTAGGTATGTATTTTTATTCTGATATGTAGTTTTAGTTTTCCTTTTTTTTACTTTGTGTTTTTTAAATTAGGCTTTTTGTAGTTTTTTTTATCTACTCCTTCTCCTATACCAGAAGGTTTGCTGGAAGAAATCTCTTACAGAGATAAGCTCGCCTTTGTACATATAATTTATTATGTAATGTCCTGTTAAACGTCTTGTGTGCAATAAAGTATAATACATAATAATAATATATAGTTTTTTTTTTAATTGTATACAGAGATTACATTAACAGAAATTCAATAATCTACATAGCTCAAAATAACTTTGTCTACGCTCTTAATAATAATAATAATAGTGGGGCGTTTTTTGTCGACATCACTGTCCCATATGGTGAGAACCTCGTGAGTATATTTAATATTTTACGAGTAAGTTGCAATACCTGTTAATGTTTTCTTCATAACTTAGGTTAGCTGGTAGATAATGCTAAGTAGCATTAAGCTCGCCTATGTGCAAAACTGTTTGTTTAAATGCAATAAAGGATTTGATAATCATAATACTAATAATAAAACTAAGTGTCTGTACATGGCGCATAAGGTGGGGTGACATGTGGGGGGGTGGTCTCGACCGAAATCGTTAGTATAGTCCTGTTTGCGAATGGGTTAATTCCAACCAGTCTCGCAGCTGGCCATCTAAAGCGGTTGGAACTCCGTGTGGGCATGCTTCCGACTATCATGCAGAAGGCGGTGCTGCTTGATAGAGCCCGGATAGTCCGACGTTTTCTCTCGTTGTCACCCTGACCTCCGGCCGCTTGGACTCATCAGCCGGAGGGTGTCCGTCTGGCCACTTTGGTCAAACGGACGAGACCATTATCTTCTTTATTTCGGCATAATAATACACCAACCATATAAGAGTAATCTGTTGCTGGATAGGCCTATCTACTGAAACAATCCCGTCAAGGTGACTTAATAAATAAATAATAATAATGTCATTCATTCTCTCCAGCACAGAAGTTATTCCGATGAGCCTGTCGGAGAGTCTTGTCAAGCTGGATCTTCCGGCGACTCTGCGGAGTAAAATGCAGAAAGCTGTTATGCTCTGCACAACAGCAATCGTCAGGCGTCACCTAAACCTACCATAGAAGGGTAGTAATCAAATAAATAATGCATTACTGCAGACTCACTCCAGTCTTCGCAGAATCTTCGTACCCAATCATCCTCCAGTCTGATGACGTCCGAAGACAACCAAGAAAATAAAAGATTTGCAGATGTGAATCAGCCAAGCAACAATTTTATTATTTTGGATCAAACAAAATGTGAAATGATACTAATATTAAAAAACTATGTCACGCCGTCACATGGTTCGCGAAAATTTAAGAAAAACTACCCAACTCTTTGATACCGAAACGCAGGAAGACTCTGGCGTACAGTTTTGAGGAGTCCTTGAACTACGTAGCTAATCCTTTTCATATGTGTACCCACGTTTTTGTTGATGAGAGACTGGAGGAGTTAAAAGACGTCAGAGAGATTTGAAACTTATATTAACAATTTATGACCTAAAGGCCAATTTTGAGTCTCTTAACTTCTTGAGGAACGGCGGCCAACAAGCGGCTCCCTATTCTTTCAAATTCGATAGTCACGTGAATTTTAAATTCAGTGGTCACGCTAATGTTTTTTATTCATTGACCTATGGGTTAAGATGCTGGTAACAGCTACTTGAACTGTACAACCAGTTTTTAAACAGATGTGGTAGTGAAAAAAAAAGTTATTCCTGACATTAGATTAGATAAGAACACTTTATTTTACACACCAGAAAAGAAAATACATTAAAAGGCAAAATACATTGAGAATATTTTTGAAAACATTCTTCTCTCCGAAACACGTTATATTGGAAATCTATAAATAAAAATACAAAGTCGACCCATAAAATATCCATGTAGTAATAATGTCTCTGGTATTCATCGATTCAATTAAGAAAAAAATTGTTTTTTTATATTTTTTTTCAAACTACCTGACTTTTTAGTTATTATATTCTTTTCTTTCTTTTTTTGTTGCAGTTATTAACCCATGTTTTCAGTTATTACTTTTCAGTCCGAGTTACTAATATAGCTCGAAGAATTGCTCAGTTGAATTGGCAGTGGACGGGGCACGTAGATCGGAGAACTGACGGCCGTTGGGGCGGCGGAAAAGTTCTGAGCTGGCGGCCGCGGACCGGACACTGCAGCGTGGGCATGTCCCCCACCAGATGGTCTGACGACCTGGTTACGGTAGCGGGAAGTCGCTGGATGCGGGCGGCTCAAGACCGGGAAGCTTGAAAAACCACGAGGGAGGCCTATGTCCTGCGGTGGACGTTAAATGGCTGATGATAATGATAAAAACTTTTCAGTAAATACACTTGTATTTTCTTAATTTCGGTGGCACGGCCTTTCTTCTCTTTCACGTATTTATAAATACGTACATACATAAATACATACATAGACAGCTTTTATTCCTCTTCTTTTGGCTTCGCCGTAGTCGTGTAAAAATGCATCATCCTACAAGCAATGTAGATAGATAGATAGTGAACATTTTATTGTACATAAAATGGAAATTACACAGATATTAGAAGAACAGATGGCGGCCTTAATGTACCTTCTAGAGTTTGTTGAGAGAGTGTTAGGTTGGTAGGCACCTATTTTATTAATTACTCAGTGCCGCTTTTAATAATTTATTATTATGCCTCATCATCAGCCATTTTACGTCCACTGCAGGACATAGGCCTCCCTCGTGGTTTTTCTTAACTATGAAGGGTTTTGCCATAATCGCCACGCTTGGCAGGCGGGTTAGCGATCGCAGTATGCGGTTGGAATCTCAGGAAGACGCTGCTGCCCGTCTCCTGGTAATTTATTTCCTTAGTCGCCTTCTACGACATCCATATAATGAAACGGAGTGACGCTATTCTTAATCCGGCACCACAAGAATTAGTTGTTACCCACTCGTTTATTATTAGTGCCCCTTTGAGATAAAATTATGCTTTAATTTTCAATTAACATAGTACCGGCGCCATGCAAAGTGCTGTGTATATTTGCTTGATGCAGCGTCAATATTGTCATCAGCTGGCTCTCTGTTTAACTTTATTAAAAAGTTATAATAAATTTATGCATGAAACGATGAATCAATTACACGAGTATTACTCGGAGCTAACTAGCGCCACGGGTGGAAAAAAGTCATATACATACTTGGATTGCCACTTGACACGATCCTGGCAGATCACTTTCGCTTCCTCAAAATTCATTAGTCGTTGCATGCACGCACGCTGGTTTCGGGTACTTTTTATCTTGCCTTTTACTTATACATCGGTATTTGGTTCGAAGTATGTCCGCCTGCGCCGTCCCTTACGGCCCTTCCCCCACATTTGCTCGACATATTTGTTTCGTCAATCTTTCTTGCTTCATCTTCTCCACATATCCAAACCAACGCACCGTTCTTTTCTCAACTCTAGTCACTACATCCTCTTTCAGTCCACAACGTTCTCTAATCAAATTATTGCTTTTTTTCCTCTGTGCTATTGCGTATCCTGTCATTCAAGGTAACACCAGAAATACTTCTCAAGGACCAAAAAAGTTATATTTTATTGTTTTTAATTCTATATTGCACAAAAGAAAGTATACAAAAGGTGGACTTAATGCTAATGGCTTTTAGCAATGGCATATACTCAATCATAGAGGAAGTTATTATACTCTCCTACGTCCTAAACATAATATCTTAGCTCACTTTAACACAATTTTGTCGGATGAATTGCGTATTTATAACACGTACCTGCTGATCAGAAAACTCAATTTTCAGTTGGTACCTACGCAGTGTAATGTAATTTTCGCTTCGCACACAGTGATGCTGGGCACAGCATCGATTTCAGCGTAAAATATTAAATTATTTTTGCGAGTTCAAAATATAGGTGAATGAACGTGATTTTTTGTGCATTTTCTGGTACATTGACTTTATAATAACGTAGATAACGTGAGACAAATCAAATCTGTACATTATATATAATATAATTGTTTTATATTTGCACATATTTGGAAAAAATACTGCAATGCGTCAAGAATAATAACTTTAATAGTATTTTTTATAAAATCTCTTGAGTCGGAGTTAAAGCTGGTTTATATGACGAAATCCTGCCATGAACCGTTACGGCAGGATTTCCTCTTTTAAACCGGCTTCAACTCCGACTCGAGAGTGTTTTAGTGGAATGGGCTTTTTATAAATAAGACTAATGGTGTTATTTATAAAAACAGGATTCTTTAAAATACTCCGTAGAGGCAGTTTATTTCATCTGTGGTTAGTCTTGTAAAATCGCCACCACTGACATTTTAATTGGCGTTTTTGGAGTGTTTTAAGAAATCCAATTTTATAAATAAGACCGTAAGTTTCTTTTATGTAGCTTATATGTCCCACTGCAAGAGACATGCCCTCTCTCAGAGAGAGAAATAGACTTTGGGGGAGAATAACCTACATACATAACAAACTCACGCCTCTATCCCAGACGGGTAGGCAGAGACCAGGGACTGCCACTTGCCACGATCCTGACAGATCACTTTCGCTTCCTCAACCTTCATTAGTCGTTCCATGCACGCACGCTGGTTTCGGGTACTTTTTAACTTGCCCTTTGCTAATGCATCCCCTGTTTGGTCGAAGTATGTCCGCCTGGGACGTCATTTACCGACCCTTTTACCCACATTCGCTCGATATGTTTCGTCAAACTTTCTTCCTTCATCCTCTCCACATGTCCAAACCAACGCAACATACTTTCTCAATTCTAGGGAAAGAATAAGTAATAATTGGAGAGAATATGTAACAGCAAATAAATAAAAAATAAAAACCGACTTCGAAACACTACAGCACTAAAAAGTTAGAAATAATTTAAATAATATTTAGAAGTATTTATACATGTAGGTATTGTAGAAGTATAATTTGGAGCCGGTGCCCAAAATATATGTGCTGGTCTTGAAACTGGGCACCGATTACAAATTATATTTCTACAATACCTACCTACATGTATAAATACTTCTAATTATTTAAATTATTTCAAATTTTTTAGTGCTGTAGTGTTTCGAAGTCGGTTTTAATTTTTTTTTAAATAATTTTTAGTGGGGGAGCGGGACAGAAATGAATAAGTCCCTTATAACCACAATTTACCCTAATTAATTCGTTGCTTTAAAATTTTATGTTCTAAATTTCCATCTCCAAAAGTCTTCACCAAATTAACTTGGGACTACTTTTACGCTATTTTATGAAACATACGGATATTACTAAAGGATGCGCCCCATTAGGGCTTATTTACTGCTGTCCATTGAAGAGTTCCGTTCTCCATCTCTGAAAGTCTCCATCAGATCTTCACCAAATTAAAATGGGACCAATGGGACGTTATACCTGTTCGAACAAAAAAATGAATTGTCGAAATCGGTTAGGATTTGACGGAGTTATGGAGGAACATTGCCAAAAAAATATATATACGCGTCGAATTGATAACCTCCTTTTTTGAAGTCGATTAATAAATAAAAACAAAAATTTGGAATTTCTTTTGTCGGTTTTGATGATCGTCTGCATCGCATAATGTGGAAACTACCTCTAAACTGTATGGTTTTTGCTTTAGCTCGACGAGAAATCTTTTTTGAGGTCACCTTTGGTTTTCTTTATTCACATTTGAATAACTCAACAAGATTTGGAGCGATTGTCATCTGCATTATGTTAGTGGCAAAATACCTTAAATTTATTTTAGCTAGTTTCTTGAAACCAGAAAGAAAGGGTAATTTGATTGTTTCAGGATTTTTTCATATTAAGTTAAAAATCACGTAACCAGTTCAGAGTTGAGAGGATGATATATCTTTTTGAGTTAAGTGATAATTAATCATCATCATCATCAGCCGTTTGTTGCCCACTGCAGTACATAGACCTCCCTCATGGTTTTATAACCATGAAGGGTTCTGCCACAATCGTTACGCTTGGCAGGCTGGTTGGCGATGGCAGTATGCGGTTGGAATCTCAGGAAGACGCTGCTGCCGTAGTCGTGTAAAAGAAAATGCATCATCCTACAAGCAATGTAGATAGATAGATAGTGAACATTTTATTGTACATAAAATGGAACTGACACAGATATTAGGAGAACAGATGGCGGCCTCAATGAACCTTCTAGAGTTTATTGAGAGAGTGTTAGGTTGGTAGGCACCTACTTTATTAATTACTCAGTGCCGCTTTTAATAATTTATTATTATTCCTCATCATCAGCCATTTTACGCCCACTGCAGGACATCGGCCTCCCTCATGGTTTTCCTTAACCATTAAGGGTTTTGCCATAATCCCCACGCTTGGCAGACGGGTTGGCGATCGCAGTATGCGGTTGGAATCTCAGGAAGACGCTGCTGCCCGTTTCCTCGTAATTTATTTACTTAGTCGCCTTCTACGACATCCACGGAAGGAAATGGAGTGACGCTCTTCTTAATCCGGCGCCACATGGAACAAGTGATAATTAATTAATTTAAATAACTAATTAACCCCCAAAATAAACTCGCGCCTGAAATTAAAAAAAAAAATTATTACGCATTTACTAAAATTACAGTTTGTTTTGTCCAATATTCGGGTGAATAACAATTTTACAACAAATAAAGGTCTATTTGGTATAAGGTTTGTTTCGAAATTTGGGGCATGATTTTAACATTTTGCTACAAATACAAAATGAAACATTTCATTTGGTTTATGCGGAATAAAATCAATTTAAAAATATCACCACCTGTCATCCTCCAGACCATTTTAAGTGGGCTTTCCTTCTACTATACTTCGATTTCGTCTAAAACACTCTTTGAATCCAGAATGAAGATACCTAACTTGAATAGGAAGTGAGACCAAGAATTTTCTAATATCACTGGCGCAGACTTAGATTCATTGCGTCTCACGGAAATTTTAAAACTTTCACCGCGCTTGTGACTTTAAAACTGTTTGTGGAGATTCCTCTTTTTTCCGAGGGGAATTAATTTCAGTAATATATCCGTGAAGTTAGATGGGACGGTCCTGAAACGTTTAACTTTGTTATTGCGGTATTCAGAATCTACTTTCGGAATAGAATAAAAATTACTACACCACAGTTAATTGCGGTATATACATTATTTAACATGAACAAAAGATAACTTATAGATTTGAGATAAATTTCTGCTACTTACCGGTTTCCAAATTTAAATATTTCATTAACTAAGTACTTCACTATCGTCTTCTTCGGTCTTTGAACTTATACGGGAGAATAGGGCCTCAGCCACAAATTTCCACATCTGGTTTGCGGCAGTTTCCAATTCAGGCCAGCTGTTGCTGATTGAATTGGCCTCTTGGGCTATGGATCTTTTCCAGGTTACCCTTGGCCGTCCTCTCTTTTGACTGTTTTCGGTATCAGATTTGTCAACAAATAACGAGACAGAATTATGCTTAGAGATTTTTTTATTTCGGAAGCCGATGATAACTTTTGCTAGCCGATGAATAAATGGGATGCCCTTTTACTGTATTATATCTACGTACTTAACATGTTCCTGAAAAAACGATGCTATAGCATCGTATAACAATAGAAGTAAGTTGAGTGCCCGCAAATTTGTTAAGAAATTCTAAACGTAGGTTTTTTGCTGTTTTGAATGTCTAACTTTATTCTCAAACCATAGCCAACGAGACCCATTCTCAAACCCTTCTCCTGAAATACGCTGCATCCACAAATATAACCAGAGAACTAAAAAAAATAACAAGACTCTTTAAAAGTACATAAATTTCTTATTCTAGTAGAATGTTAAAATATAAAAGAGAAGCAAGGTTGTTAAGTCGAAAAGTATGGTGTCTAAGAGGCAGACGACGTCGAGACCTCATCTTAACGAAGTTGCACTAAAGAGATTCATTTTCATGAAATATTCGCTTTATGAAAAAGCGAGATAGTATTTTCTAGACGATGCAAATCTTTTGATTTAATACAGTTTGTCTCTGTAGTAACGCTTGCTCAACATCCATCATTATGCTATTTTTTTAAACACGATCACTCAACAGTCTGTGAATTTATTTTGATAAAGATTTTGTATGTATTCAGCTGATGGGATATAAATCCACATTTACTAAAACAAACAGGATTTATCTAGTTGTCCGTTACCACGCTAACTACTTTTTATTATTTTAAGGCAAAAACTAATTCGCAACCCAGGGTTCGATAAATCCATGTTACTTTACCGTTATTCAACGATTTAGAACTAACTCGTAGTTATAAATTCTCTGGATATGTTGCCGAAAATAGCGCTGCGGGTTGCGGGACTCAGTCGCTTCATGAAACAACAGAAGTTCCTACTTTATCTATGTTTATTGTGCTTCCAACTAAGCAACACCTAATCTCGAAAAGTGACTCAAAAAAGTAGAAGTAGAATTACCACATTAAAAGTCGGAAAACAATGCGTCGTAAATAAAACTTAAATCACTCATTCATTTTCACGAGATTTTTCTGATTCTATGAGATACAAACTTACATCTGCTATTAGAATTGGTCGGGTCGTAAGCCGTCATTATTTTACATATATCGACACATCAAAACTATAGTGAGTTTGCTCTCGTAGATCTATCAGACTGAATCGCATACCCAGTCCGAAGTGAGCTGGTACCCGACTGTTGCAATGTCGGAATTCGTATTTATGCTAAATCTCAAAGAAACTTTCCTTGCGCGATGCAAGAAGTTAAAGTTTACTGTGCTATTGGTGATTTTTCTGTGTTATTTTATCGCTGCCGCGGGCTTGTGCGCAACCAAACAGATGAAATGTAGTCGCGACGCGCCATTAGGAATAAATGGTCCGCAACGAGAAATGTCATCTTTCGGTAAATAACGGCAACAACCCACCGGCACTTTGACAGGTTTTGGAACTGGTTGTCACCAACTGAGGTGCGATAAATAGGAACGGCAAAGATGAGATCAAGGTCATTGTAAATAGTAGTCACTGCTTTGCTGATAATAGTTGTAATCCCCACTGTTCAAAGCCAAGTATTACAGGAAGCATCAAAAGCCAACACAAACTCCATTAAAATGTGAAACTTAAAATCAGATATTATATTTCTTAAGAGTAACATCGAACAAGAAGTAGTGATCAATAAAGTGAAATTACCAAAATATTTTCCAAACAAAATATTCAAATCCTGTTATAATAAAACTTATTTAAAGTTGTGAAAATTGTATTGAGGCGCAGACCGCGACAAAGCAAGTTTCCGTCCGTCAGCCCAAATTGTGGGGCCATAAAACGGATTAGGTCAATTTAAAATTATTACCATAATTTCTTTCCATAAAGTTACGAGTGAGTTTCGGGTCATGAATATTCAGTGAGACTGTTTACGCCACGAAAATCGTTAACAAACTTTTTTCTCGCTCTAGTCGTGTTGGCGTGGGCGTGGCAGCTACGCGTGGTGCCTACGTGTTGAGTCACACTTTCACACTTTCGCGTGTTTTTTTCGTGTGGTGATCTCCAGCGGACGGTGTCTCATGCCTGTAGCCCAGAGGGGTGGGCAGAGACCAGAGACTGCCACTTGCCACGATCCTAATAGATCACTTTCGCTTCCTCAACATTCATTAGTCGTTACATGCACGCACGCCGGTTTCGGGTACTTTTACGGGTAGCCCTTTGCTAATACAATCCGCATCAGCAATCGGAATTAAGTGAATTAAACCACTAAATATGTTAAATTATTTTTGTCTAATCTGGAAATCTCAGGTAGCTGCACATTATTTTTATTGCCCCAAAAAAGTGACATCCTCAGTTAACTGCTCTAATTGATTCAGCTATGTGTTTAAATGACACGAGTAGAACTCCTAGGAGTCCAAAATAAGACCTTCGTAGTAATAAAATAAGAACAAAAATCCTGTAAAAAAAACTATGAAGGCTTGAATGATCGTTGTGTCCTGGGTGTTTAGAACTATTAGAGGCACATATTTAAGAGCTATTAATTTGTTAAAACTTTGCCTAGTAACGAAGCAATAATTATTTTTATAGTTTTTGTTTTTTATTTATTTTTAGACTTTGAAGTAGAGCCTCTGACTACAACAGACTCATTCTTTATTATGAGTAGCACCTACGACAAAATTTGCAGGTTCTAATAACGCAGTTATTTGGAGATATGATTTAATTTGTTTCCAAGTTCAAATATGCATGCAAGTCAAATGCATGTGAGGAAACATGGGTGTCTGAGCTATTCACATACCTCAGTGCTTGAAATCGTCAATCGTGAATCGTGGGCACGCGTGGTGATTAAGCCCATACTCTCTCTCTGAGAGAAGGTCTGTGCCCTACAGTGGGACGTATATAGGCTGCTTATGACGTATATATTTGTAAATAAAATTATAGCCTTCGCTCTGTTAAGGTCGGATTCTGTTTACGACAGATTCTGTTTGTCAGATTCTGTTTAAGTCGGAGTCGGTTTAAGACAGATTCTGTTTACGACAAATTCGGTTTAAGTCAGATTCTGTTTAATACCACGCGCTAAAATCGAAGGAAAGCATCGTGAGGAAACCTGAGTGCCGGAGATTTTCACATACCTCACCGCTTGAAACTGCTAATCCGCGGTGTGCACGCGTGGTGATTAAGCCCATACTCTCTCTCTCTCTTGGGATGAATATAGGCTACATAAAAAAAAAATCCCTCTAATCTTATTTTGAGGCAAGTTCCTCTTTACGGTTTGCTTTGCGAGAAAAATCTAAAGCTTGAACAACAGTCGACTGTACCTACTTGTTAAAAATCTGCTCTGTCAACGTTGAGGCTTTGTCGCCGAACTTTTCACCGAAATAGATATTTGGGTCTTTTTTCCTTTCTTCAAGCAAAGCAGGAATATAATTTCGCAAAGTGCATTTCGTGGAAAGGCCGGGACGGTTTCCATCTGATCTGTCTGCCGTCCAATCTCCATAGTACCTATGTTGTCGCGGCGGCAGACACAAACAAAAATCCAATACGTACCTTTGCCACAGAGTTAGAGCCAGAGAAGGTTTTAGAACTAAAACTTTCATTTGATCTACACATAATTAACCTAATACCGGATAAACTTACTTGTCGGACTCTTCCGACAAAAAACCAAGTAAGTTTATCGTAATTTAAGTAATGAAACTTCTTTCATTTTATTAACTTTGTTTATGTATAAAGGGGCGAGGGGAAATCGAACCCCGACCCCTTTTACTACCTCAAGGACCTTCCCTACTGGAGGTACGTACGAATAAGTATCAGCTCCAGGTGAAAGGTTAAAACAAACGCGCGATCACACAATATTTATTTCCAAAGTTACAATAAGTAATTTTTATTTTAGTAAGTTATTTATTTATTTCCTTCTCACAGAGGTATCAGAACATATAGTAGGTACAATTTGAGTAATCAGGACTTATTCCTTAGTCCTGATTGAGTGAGAGGCTGGACTCCGTACTAGGAAAGATTCTTTGTGACAGTCTCTATACATCATCATCATCAGCCCCTTGACGCCCACTGCAGAACACAGGCCTCTCGCATGGTTTTCATAACCATGAGGGGTTTTGCCATAATCGCCACGCTCGGTAGGCGGGTTGGCGATCGCAGTATGCGGTTGGAATCTCAGGAAGACGCTGCTGCACGTGTCGGGACGCGTTTGCCCCTTACGGGGGCTCCCATACAAACGATTTTTTTGCTGTTTTTTTATCTTTACATGTAATGTTGATAATGGTACGGAACCCTTCGTGCGTGAGTCCGACTCGCACTTGGCCGGTTTTTATTTACGGTACTTTTAATCTCACGGCAATATGTCAATCTGCAACATACAGTTGCAGTTTCTCGGGTGACTTTTCAGTGTTCATCTGCAGCCGGTGTCGACTGTATGTACGGTTTGCAAACCGTCTGAGCTTCTGTTACTTTTTTATTCGCTCCGCAACGTTACCCTGATGTTACCGGAATGTAATGCTCAAACTCTTTGTATCGGGAAAAAGATTTTTATTACGGCGCATCAAGCAGAAACTTGCGCCACGCTGCGGATGGCATTAAATTTGTTGTAAAGGATTGGATCGACCGATGGCCCGAGGGTCTACTCTCTATCTTATATGCCTTGCAAGGCATAATAATATCTTACAGGCTTAGTCGGGCTTAGTATCATGGTATGAAGTATAACATTTTACAAGAACAAGTAGTGGAGAACGAGATTACGTTTAGAGGAATTTCGTCGGAATTTGGTCGTCCCACTGTCTCCACTTGGATTGGACACCCTAAAACAATATTTGTAAATATTATGACACCAGATACTTAAACACGGTTTTTCGTACAAATTTGTCTATTAATATACTATTATAGCCGTTGGTTCTTTTTTGTATTTTCTTTGACCAACTGACAGCTGTCAACAGTTGATACGAGAGGAACATGGTGTAAGAACAATTTTAGTTTAGTAAAACTAAGGTTAGAATATGTAGATTTTCCATGATTTTAATTTCTAGTGACGCTACAGAGTATGCTCATTCTTTTTGCATAAGAACGCCAGGATGTAAAAATACCATTAACCAAGGCACCTGGCTTAAAACTAAACGTGGTCTGGCATGCTCATACCAAACCATAGAGGCGTGTCTACATGAGACTTTCGCTGGCTACAAGCTCCACCGTGAGATCGAAGTAGACAAAAAAGCGTGTTTGAATGAGACCTTCGTTGGCTCCGAGCTCCACCATGAGATTGAATTAATTGAAATTAATGTCTGAATTTTGGCCCCGAGTTCCACAGCAAGATCAAAGTAGAAAAAAAGCGTGTCTGTGCGAGACCTTCGTGGGCTCCGAGCTCCACCGTAAGATTATGTAGACAAAAAGCGTGTCTGAATGAGACCTTAGTTGGCTCTGAGCTTCGCCTTAAGTTTGAATTAGACAAAAAACCTAGAGTAGAAGCCCACCGCTGGCCCCGGGGAACTTTTCCATTTCCCAGCTGGCCCGCTTCCCGGCCAGTTCAGCGACGGACGGCGAGCTGATAAATCGCCAGGTCAGCGCTATTGCGACTTACGACTATCTTTCGGCATGAGCAAGCAAAGTACTCGGAAGATAGAGAAACAAGGCAACCTGTGCTTATGACAGCGAATCGATAGTAAAGTAAAACTCTTTGGTGGGCCAGAGAGGCCAACTTGTTTCCAGCTGTGAATTTGTACTGAGGAGGCGGCATAAGTTCGAGCCCATTGGCACATCCAGAATGCTTTTCTGAATTAAGAATAAAAACAATCACTTGGTCGCAAAGTTCTGGGCCGCTAATGTTTAATAAAAAGTTTGATTGTTTTGCCATCGACAGTACACGCTAAGAAGCACAAGAATAAAAAACTGAAATAAAGCATAACAAACAATCCCACTGCTGATCATTAACTAACTATTAAGTAGCCAATACCAACCTAGGTACCTCACAATGTTGAATTTAGGTTCATACATACACGATTACACGCATAGATACATACACAATTCACTTATACATTCAAGTTAGAGCCAAACACATTGGCCTCCTCTTGGGCTTCGGCGCAGTGAGATAAAGAGAATATAACGTAATTCAAATTAATTGAACGATATTCGCTCTTATGATACTCATGGAACAAGGGTCACGAGCTGAGTACTATTGCAAGTAAATTATTTGTTCCGTCAAATGGGTCTTTACCGACCTGCAGCTTGCGGGTCGTCTTTAAAGCTATACTCACTCTTAGGCAACACGGCTTAAGGGTGAGTATGGCTTAGGAGCATTTAATTTCTGAATTCCGATTAATGTAAGGTCAGTTTAAGTCTTAGAGCCGAATGTCGACGCCTAGGAGATGTAAACCTACCAGGAAATTCATTACAACTTAATTCAGATACTAATAATACTGAATCTTTTACTGGTGGACAATTACGTATATTCTTTCTATCTCCTAAGAGCTAATTAAAATAAACTGACTAATTAAAACATGAAGTCTAATTTAAACAAAGGTACAAAAATGTTTCATAAAACATGCACAGGGAAAAAAAAACGATTTTTTTTGCCTTTTATTATTTATAAATTTTAAGTAGGTAGTTAATGTTTTTTACAAATGTAATATAAAACAAGACAGATTGTAAACTTATTTCGTTGACTTCATATTTCTCGACAAAGTATATGTAACATGTAAAAATTTAATTTTATAGCATCTAATTTTGAATTAAATCGACCAAATAGGGAACGTAATAACAAAGGGCAAACCGGCGTGCGTGCATGCAACGATTGATGAATGTTGAGGAAGCGAAAGTGATATGTCAGGATCGTGGCAAGTGGCAGTCCCTGGTCTCTGCCTACCACTCTGGGATACAGGCGTGAGTTTATGTATCATCATCAGCCATGTGACGCCCACTGCAAGACATAGGAATCTTTCGTGGTTTTTATAACCATGAGGGGTTTTGCCATAGTCACCACGCTTGGCGGGTTGGCGATCGCAGTATGCGGTTGGAATCTCAGGAAGACGCTGCTGCCCATCTCCTGGGTGCCGATCGCGCTAAATGGAAATAAGAACGAACGTTTGCAATCCAGTTCCGATTGTGATCGAGTTTCGATTCAGCTATTGCAAAATTTCGTATCGCGTTAAAGTTCAAACGTAAACCAAAGTTGGATTGTAACTGAATCGTAAGCATAACAGAGACCTTAGAGATGTGACCCTAGTATACTATAATCGACCATCGACTTAGCTTGTATAGCGTAGACAACACTAGTTTTGACAGCTTTCATGAGATTATGGCGGGCACAATTTAGTTTGTCGGAATTTTTTCGGTACTACTTTGTTTTGGTTGAATTGTTTGAAGTGCCTCGTAGGGTTTCTATTAAAGTTTGAATGGGATTCTCTCCGTTTAAAAGGTGCAAGTAAGTTATTTTGATGTTGTAAGACTTAACACAAATGTAGGTGTTCCTTATAATAATGAGTGAATTGATGTGTTTTAACTTGGAGTTTCTTTTGCCGTACTTATAGTAAAGAATATGCCTATGTCAGTTATTTGTGTATTTAAGGAAATGGAAGAGCGGCGTCGCATAACCACGGTCCGGCAACTCGAAGTCCTTCTTGAATTTTTGGAAGGCAATCGAGACCTCGCTCTTGGAAGGGTGAGGTCCAAAGAAGCCCGAGCAGTGTCTGCGCGATTGTGGAGACAATGCGCCGAAGTTCTGAATTCGTTGGGGCCTGCAAGAACGGGAAAAGAATGGGCCAAGGTTTGTACTTTTTAGGCCAAAGTTGCAGGTAACATTGTCAAGATTATAATTATGTTTAAATAAATCATTATGAAAGTTTAGAGTAAATTTGTATGTAGGTATTGTTTATTATTTATGAAGTTTAGAAAATGTATAATGTTTCAGGTATGGAACGACCTAAAATGCAGGGTGAGGGCGAAGTTGGTGGGAATTAATGCTAGCCAACAGGCGACTGGTGGTGGGCCCAGCAATGCTCCCGTCTTATCCCCCCTGGAAGAGAAAATAGCCAACATTATAGGTCGGGATGTTGGCCCCTTGGCTAATGTTAGACACAATCAATTCGCAGTAAGTGATCTTAGTACCCATTTTGTGAATAATTTTTCTAGTATTAGTAATAATTTAGGAGCGGGCTCAAACACAGAATCGATGGATTTAAACGGCCATCGCAGACAAAGGAAAACCCTAAGTTAGGTCTAAATTTAGTTGCACAAAACATACAGGGTTTTTCCGGCAAAGACAATTTAATTGAACTATTTTTAAAGGATTTTAATGTAGATATTTTGTGTTTAACAGAGCACTGGCTGAAACAACATGAAATGTCTTTCAATTTAAAAGACTATTTAGCAGTAAGTACTTTTAACCGACAGCACGCAATAAGAGGAGGTTCAATGATATTTGTAAAAAGTAGTTTAAAAATGAAAGAAAGAAAAGACATTGTCAGTCTATCTGTTGAACGCTTAATTGAGATCTCGTGTGTGGAATTGGATAGGTACATAGTTATGTGTGTTTATAGGCCGCCACAATCGAATTATAATGAATTTGAATTAGTTATGGAAGACGCCTTAAAACGCCTATTTACTAGCAATAAGAGCATAGTAGTATGTGGTGACTTCAATATAGATTTGTTAGTTGATAGTTCACTGAAAACTAAACTCACTAGTCTGTTCAGGTCATTTAATTTACATTATTTATTTACTGAACCCACTAGGACAACAGCTACTAGCGCCACTTGCATAGATAACGTTTTTTGTAATTGTCAATTTATAGAAAAAAAGGTCATACATAATTTACAGTCCGATCATAGCGGGTTATGGGCAGTTCTACCGTCAGTACCAGAAGAACCTTGTAATGAAGTAATTTGTAGACCAATAACAGAAAAAAAAATTGAATTATTTAAAAGAAAATTAGGCACACAGTTAGATTCATTAAATTTTGATAGCACTGATCCGGATACATTATATGAAGTGCTGTTTTCGACCATATCAAAACAATTTGAACAGATATTTAACGTAAAAAAAATTACAGGGTTAAATCGCGGTTTTTCAGAATGGGCAACGCCAGGTCTACATAGAAGTAGGAAAAGGCTTTATGAATTGTATGAAGAGAAACAATTTAATCACAATCCGACGTTCAGAGAGTATGTTAAAAAATATTCAAAAACGTTTAGGCAAACTTGTTTAGCAGCCAAATCCATTAGCATAAGTAAACAAATTATGGCATCAACTAATAAAATCAAAACAGTCTGGCAAGTAATTAGCAAAGAGACAGGCAAAACGAGACCTAGGGACCAGATATTTGCTTTAAAGGTAGAAGGGAATTTAGTCAATTCAAGGGAAGACATAGCAGAAATATTTGAAAATTTCTTTAAAAACATACCCCTCAAAATAACGGCTAGCTTAAATTCTTCCCCTCAATCAGCCGAAACTTTACTTCTGGAAAGTATAAATACATGCAAAGCTGACTTCCAATTCACCCATATAAGTCCCTTTGCTATTGTCAAAATATTTAAAGAGTTAAACTTAAAAAAAACCGAAGACTTGTGGGGATTATCGGTTAAACTTATATCCACGGTTATCCATATTCTAGCACCTTACCTTGCTACAATTTTCAATAAATGCATTGACCAGGGAACCTTTCCTAATCTATTAAAGTTAAGTAAAATAGTACCCTTATTTAAATCTGGCGATAGTGAAGATCCCAATAATTTCAGACCAATAGCAATATTGCCGGTCCTAAGTAAAGTTTTTGAAAAAGTAATTTTGCATCAATTGCAGACTCATTTTAGTATAAATAAGCTATTTCATAAGAAACAGTTTGGATTTACGAAGGGCCGCTCAACGACGGACGCAGGCATAGCATTAATAAAGCACATCTTTGATGCGTGGGAGGAGGCGCAGGATGCCATCGGGGTGTTCTGTGACCTGTCCAAGGCGTTCGATTGCGTCGACCATGAAACGCTCCTTATAAAATTACACCGATATGGTTTAAGTAATAAATCGCTAGCTCTTCTTCGATCTTACTTAACAGACAGAACCCTAAAAGTAGATATCAATAGAGTTAAATCCTCAGGATCTAATGTAAAAGTAGGAGTTCCTCAAGGTTCTATACTAGGACCGTTCCTTTTTTTGGTTTACGTAAATGATTTGCCCTACCTAGTAGAAAAACTATCGCAGATAGTACTGTTTGCTGATGATACATCCTTAATTTTTAAAGTAAAGAGAGGTTTAGGTAATGTTGACGATGTAAACAATGCTCTATCTATAGTTCTAAACTGGTTCACGGTGAACAATTTGATGTTAAATGCGAAAAAGACAAAATGCGTCAAGTTCTCCTTGCCCAATGTTAAAAATGTTGACACGTGTCTAAAAATATCTGGTGAGAAATTAGAGCTGGTAGAGTCCACACTATTTTTAGGCATAACAATAGACTCAAAACTGCAATGGGGCCCGCATATTGAAAAACTATCGGGTAGGTTGAGTTCAGCTGCATTTGCAGTTAGAAAAATTAGGCAACTTACAGACATATCGACTGCGAGGCTGGTCTATTTTAGTTATTTTCACAGTATTATGTCATATGGGCTGTTATTATGGGGACGGGCAGCAGATATAGAAACAATATTTATTTTGCAAAAAAGAGCAGTAAGAGCAATTTACAACTTAAGCAGTAGGGAATCGCTAAGGGAGCGTTTCAAAGAAATAGGAATTCTTACACTGGCTTGCCAATATATATTCGATAATATAATGTATGTTCGTAAAAATATAACCATGTTCAAATTAAGTAGGGACGTCCATAACGTAAACACTAGAAATAGAAATAAACTTGCTTATTCTAAATTTCGTTTAGCCAAGGTAAATACATCGTTCGTAGGCTATTGCGTTCGTTTTTACAACAGAATTCCAGAACATGTTCTATCCTTGTCTGAAAATAAATTTAAAACATTCATTAAAAAATCGCTATGTAAAAAAGCCTATTATAGAATAGACGAGTATATGAACGATATAAGCCCTTGGTAGTAAGCCAATTCCACTGCGATTTCATTGTTATTTAATTATTAATATTATAATTTATTTAATTTTAAAACCGTGTACTGACGACGTGATTGCACATTAATAACTATAGCACACATTTTATAGCTGACAAGAACTCAATCTGCAGGTTTGCTAAAGGTCATTCGAATGGTGGCGTGGTGGCCGGGTGACCTATCTCCCTCTAAAATGGTTGAGACTGGTGATGGCTGACCCCTGCGTTATGCTCGTGAACGGGTGCTGTTCGTGTGTCTGGCCGCAGCATTACTGTTTTTCCTACTTTTGTAAGAAGTGTTATTTTGGCTTTTAAAGTTATTAGTGGCTATCACGGAATCATATCATATAGGCTTTGATGTATAAGTTTAAGATGATTTGAGAAAAGATGGTCAGAGTGGAGTTTTTTTTCCCGCTGCCTTTTTCTCCACTACAAATACGGCCCGAAGGCAGCGGCTAACATAGTAACATAGTACATTGACATTCAGCAAACAGAATGTAAATTCTTTACGTTGAAATAAATTATTGATTTCTGATTTCTGATTTCTATATTGATTTCACATTAAGTACTTACATCTTTCAAAAACGTATGCATGAACGTATGCTCTTAAAGATTTTGCCTCAAGTTCTTTCAAGATTACAAATCCAATTACAATCAATAAATAACCAAAGTAATTTCTCTGGGTCTTACCTTATTCTGTCCATTCATTATTACAAAGCTTTTATTTATTTGCAACATAATACAGGGTGATGGTAATGATGCGGTTGAGGAAGTAGTAGAGGAGGTAATGGAGGAACCGGCATTAATAGTAAATATACATCAAAATTCACAGCCAGAAAAGTAAGTTTCACAATGACACTTGTTTGCAGTCTTGTAACTTGTTATTTTTATTACTTACCTATAACAAAGAGGGACTACCCCGGCAAACCTAAGACTCAGAGAAAAGGGCTTGTAGTTATGTCAAAAATGAAAACCAAAATATTGCACTATTTATTTTAACAGGTATTTAATTTCTTTTACAGTATAAATGTTCCTTATGAGGAAAGTCAAAATCAATCTTCCCCTGCACCTAGTGTGTCTGGTCAGGCGCCTTCACCCCAGGCTCAGAGTGAAACCAGATCAGGTACTTAATAATGGTTTTTTAAATAAGTTTAAAACACAAAAAGTAAAACTATAATATTATCTAACAGACAGAGTCAGAAGGGCGAGAGAGTGTCGACGTGCAGAGCGTGTGGCACGTCAACCCGCAGCCAGAGCAACAGACACTCAAGCAACACACGCAACTTGTAAGTTTGGGTCTTTTAATTTATTACTTATAAAACAAATTTTAAACAATAATACTGCAATACCTAATTGGGTAATAGTAATACTGCAATGCCTGCTAAGCCCGGAGATTATCATCACCTAAAGTAGGTGAGAATACATAGAATACAAGGGAGAATACATATTTACTTTACAAATCGTTTCAGCTAGCAGAAATGCTCTAGAAGAATCAAGGTCTCTGGTGCTCAAGATAGAGGAGATGAGGGCACAGGCTGCCCTCAATAATTCTCAAGCAATGGCCAACTTCTCTGAATCGTTCAGGCTGATTGCAGAGAGTATAGATAGAATGACTTGGCAGGTAATTATTACCATGTACTTACTATACATTGTTAAAATGTAAATGGATAATTTCAATATGTTATGTTATGTATGTACAATTCAAATAAAATTAAAGATAGGTATGAATGAGCAATACCAAAAGCCAGAGATTCAAACAGATCATAGAGCACTTAATGATCACCCCCTGTAATTTACCTGTGTATTAAAAAAAATAATAGTCACATGCATTTAGCCCTGAAGGGGTATGCAGAGGCACTAATACTTCCGAATGTCATACGTCACAGGGGATGTTGGCATTCGGAGTGCCCACTTTTTGCTGTGTCAGTTTAACATGATAGGGGGCAAGCCTATCGCCGCACTTAGGACATACATGCCGGAGAATTCTGCAGGTTTCCTCACTATGTTTTCCTTCACAATAACTAGTGGTATTGTTACTATAATTTCACAAATGTACTTAACTTACAAATAAAACTCATAGGTACATGCGCGGAATCGAACCAGAACCTCTCGAATGAGAAACCACAGGCCTAACCACTGGATTATCACTGCTTAGTAGTTTTTTGACTTTATTTTTCTTTTTGTTTCAGTATTGTTCTTCGCGGAATCGGGAACAGGATCCCCGATCTTAAACTTAATTATGATAAGAGAGACAAAATAAAAAATAATGCAATATAGAAATAACTAGATTTTAATTTTCTAAACGTCTGTTGCCCCACAAGAGTTGTATTAGGGCGTGTCGGCGCGCACGGCCCATTTCTAACTCGCTGAGAAAACGCGCGCCGCGTTCATGAGGCGCCACGCCGCCGCCCGCCCCCTGCGTCAGCCTGCGCTCGCGATCCGCTTCCGCCGCTGTCAGTGGTTCATAAGGAACGTGGGCTCTGTGTGCTATATTATGTAGCACACAGCACGCGTTCGTAATTCGTGCCGCAACCTCTGGCGAGTAGTGCAGCTTCCTATCCACCAGTAGGCACCTGTAGCAATAAATAATGTCCATAAGTATTTTTTCTTATAAGTAAAATGTGATAATATAAAATGGTGCTCACAGCCCCAAAATCAAGAGTAATCTACATACGCATATAATATGAACTCACACATTAGTAATCTACATACACAAAAATAATTGTGATCTCTGTTGCATACACACCTAAAACGAGCTTTCAAAACTCCTATACAGCGCTCAACTACACTCCTGGCAGATAAATGTAGATCCTGATAATACTCCTCAGGAGTGCCTGGAGCTGGGTTTGTCTCAGGTATCATTAAAGTGGCTCTCAAAGGGTACCCTGAGTCACCTGCAATATAGAAGATGATTTACCCCTCTTTCATAAAAGTAAATTCACACCGCTCCATTAATTACTATGATAAATAAAAAAATAATAATATATATAATAATATGCTTTTATTTCGGAATACACAATAATGTTTTAAAATACTAGAAAATCATATTTTTTGCGAAACTGAAAATTATAGGCTCATGAAAGTAGCATGGATAATAATAAACATACTTACCTAGAACATACACATCTTCTCCAAAAATTGTGTGAAGCCTCTCCAAATAGGCGTTCAGAGGGTGATTTGCCCATATAACACTATCATGTGTAGAGCCAGGATAACTTGCATCCACACATAATATGTTTAAATTTGAATCACAAATCTGCAAAAGACAAAAATATTAATTTATGTGGGTAATAATAATAAAGCTATTATAATAAAATTAAGTCATCTTGTGGAGTTAACTTTGGTTTTAAATAGCCCTTCCTTAACCTATGGTTTTCAATATTTTTTATAGGTGTCTTTTTAAAATGAGTAAAACTAGAGATTGTTTACTCAATTATTAAAAATATTATGTACACCTATAGTAGTAAGGTAAAATCACTTACTATTAATACATTTAGAGAATGGTACCCTTTTCTATTAAAAAATCTCTCTTCGTGTTTGTGGGGGCACACAATGGCAATATGAGTCCCATCAATACAAGCCAGCAGTCCTGGCATTTTGTAAATTCTGTAAAACCTAAAAAAATAAAGGCATTATTTTAGGTTAGATTGAAACTGTTTAATAATAAAGAAGTATTTATTTTATATGCATCCCTAATAATTATTAAGTACCTAAATGCATTATGTGATTACATTATGTATTGGTGCTCATTTCAATTTGATAATTTTTACCACCCCTATCCAATATTATGAATGAATGCGTATATTTTCTAAATTAACAACAAAGTATAAAGTACTTTGTTGTTAATTTTGAAAATAGTGCAGGTTGATAGGTTCATGATTTAGCAATGAAATGAATGGTAGACTTACTGTCTTTTCACTAGCTCCCTTTCACACTGTTGAAAGGGAAATGCAATATATTTATTCATAATTGCCGGTTTGTTCAAAGCCATCGTCACTTGGTGTATGGCTTTTGATACACTGGCTTGTGACACACAGTGTCTTCGGCTATCTCCTACAATAGTCTGGTAGGATCCAGTGGCATAAAATGCCAATGCAACCAATACCTGAAACAAATCAATTTTAATTGCATTTCAAAGGTTACAATTGATATGATACAATGATTCATAATTTCTTATTGATGTTGATGAAGTACAAGATTTACTAGGAGTTCCACTTTAATCATCAACCATAAAGTGTTCTTTCTTACCTTTGTTTCGATGTCCAATGCATCAGAACGTAAGGTAGGTGGCATATGAGGAGTTAATTCGGTGATCAACTCACGAGTTAATGCCTTCGACAGTCTGTATCGTTTTACAAACTGCCGATCGGTCAAACTGAATGCTCTACTTTGAATTCGAGCATTTAAATTTTTTCGTTTGGCTTGGGCCCGAGCGTCGGCTACGTCAAACTCGTTTGCTCTATCGAGGTAGTCCAAGTATGCGAAATACATCTTCTTTACTGAAAACCACTAAATAATAGTCATAAACACTGCACAACGTAGTAAATTATGTTCTTTCTGCACTTCAGTCACTTCAGCGGCTCAGAAAAAGTAGCGTCTTACTAACTTTTTTAAAACCGTTCGTTTGACAGCGGTTGCGTTCCAGTTACGTTCGAACTTCGTTTCAACCACCTGTCAAATCATTAGCGCAATACGAAACATTGAAAAAGTTGCGCTTTGGTTGTGGTTCAGTTGCGATTCGCCTGACATATTTTAGCGCGATTGGCCCCCTGGTAATTGATTTCCTCAGTCGCCTTCTACGATATCCACGGGAAATCACGACATCAAGGAAATGGAGTGACGCTATTCTTAATCCGGCGCCACACGAGTTTATGTATGTACGTAAGTAACTTTGAAGTAAGTTATGATTATAATATTAATACTTTGACAATCATGTTTTAACGTGGAAGGACGGCACAAACGCCCTTAAATACAAGCATAATTTTAATAATAATAGACCCAACGCATAATCACGAAAAATATTGGAGTAAGTTTTGTGGAAAATGTAATGTTCAAAAAGTGTCGCCGAATTTCTTATCCGGCAACGACAAAATTGTAAAAGTTGGCCCCGAGTCCGCCAAACGGGCTATTTAATTAAAAAACCGTGCGTTCGTAACGTCTTTCGATGCGATTTATGTTATAGCTCTAGAGGTGAAAGTCTGCAGAAGACTCATCTGACCCTCTACTCGACTCTTCTTCAACCTATAAGTAGCCACTCTATAAGCAGTGCAGCATGATCCCTGACGACTTTAGTCTACTTTTTGCCAAGTATATTTTTTAAGAGTTTTTCAGCTACTGTATTTCATTTAATTTTTGGTGGCAATAAAGACAACTTCAATGTCACTTTCACTTATTGCGGTCTTTGGGCTTCTCGGCTAACAAAAACCACGTAGGTTAGCTGTAAGAGAATACTATCTAGTATTAAGTACGCCTTTGAATAAAAGTGTTTTACGTTTTACGTGCTTCTTTAGCTCCACCTGCATGTATCTGAGAAGCTACGTCAGTCGTCAAATCTAGGATTTCGGTTTTAATCTACTGCTAACTGTTGTCTCAATTTGAATTTTTGCAAGTATTTTTTTCATATATTTCCAACAAAAGCGCGTTTTTTTTTTGTTTTGATTACAAGTTTTATTGCTAATATTATTGGAACTGATTGAATATGGCACTCCCGAGATCTTTTTAGGTACCCCTAGTTTCTCATGCACTAACAATTTATTAAACTAATTTTAACATTTCACACCTGTTAACAGAAGATAGTGCACGAGAAACCGGGGCTGAGTAAATTTTTTTGAAATTTATCGACCAAAAATTGAGATAACGATAGTCATAGTGACAGTGGATGAGTTAACTTGGAGGTGAAGGAGAGCGGGACGAGTAATAATCAACTCGTATGTCTAAACGCACCTCTTGATTACTATACGTAGACGTTCTAGTCTACTACGAATTCGCAGATGTACGTAACTTTGAAAATAAAGGAACCTGGGTCTTTCACTCACCAGTCTTGTCTTCTAGTGTAGGTGGAGGTGCCACTGGATGCTATATAAATCATCTCATTACGTAGATGCAAAGGCCAAAGTGTAAGTTTAGAACGCAATCTCGGTGTTTATGTTTCCTACTGCGAACAAGACCATGTTTGTTCTTTCTATCTGAATTTATTGTATTGCTTATATATCGCATTACATTTTTTTATGTTGCGAATATACGGGCCTTCTCTCAGAAAGAGAGAATGGGCTTGATTACCTCGCGTGCCCACCACGGATTTCTAATAATAAATAAAATGAAATATTTATATCATGGAATTTTGCAAATCAAACACAAAAGTTGGATCTTTTTATACAATTGCTGAAAATTAAAATTTTCTATAAATCATAATAATTACAATGACGTATTAAAAGTAAGTGTATCCAAAATTTCATTAGTAATTAATCCATACGAAAGTTTTATTTCAAAAAATGTCTATCCCTTTATATGCATAGATTGTAATCTAATCTTGCACACCGTTCATAATAAAAATAGATTACATTTATTAAATATCTAAATATAGCATAGTATGTAATGCAACTGATTTTCATTTTACTCTATGGTAACAACAACAATAAAGGAAGGCGCTTTGCATTTCGACTGCGAATAGAAATTCGCGTAACGCCCAGCTCAGCGGTTAATGCGAATTAACCCATTTACCGCCGACCCGAATCACCTAGGTGTGCGATAATCATGATTTGTAGGAACGATAGTTCGTTGCAGTTAACTATCGGTATTTTAACTGAATTAACAAATATAATATAGGCCTGGTCAAACACGTCAGGCGGTGGTAGCCTAGTGGGTAGAATATTGGACTCGGAAGCGGTTCGATTCCCAGTGCGGGCATGTACCTATGTTTTCGACTTTGTTTTCTAAGTTATGTTGCGAAAAAAATAATTCAAACACATATTTAAAAAAGTAGTTGTTAATTTTAAGGGCAAACTTAATGCATAAGGGCGTACTGAATGGGATAAACAGTTTTTTTTTCTAATGACTACAGGTCATTAGAAAAAAAACTGTTTATCCCATTCAGTACAAAAATCTATTTCATGTTCACAACAAATTGCGGTGTTGTACATATTTAGGTAAAATTTCGATAAAAAATAGTACTTTTCTGCCGGAATCCGTTGCGTCCGTGATGAACACCGAGGTGACAAGAGAACACTACGGCAATCCCCACACGCACCAAAAACACACAACAATTTTTCTGTCGCGTACTCGTCGAAACGAAGAAGTTTAGGTGTCCAGGGTTAAACGAAAGTTTATTTAAAAAATCTTCTCGTTGTATAATTTTCCCGATTATCAAGCCGTACATGCGACTATTATCGAAAGTACATGCGACCTAGCGTTGTCGATCGATAAATTGTAATTAGATTTGACGTAGGAGTCCCAGACTAGTCGCCTTTGTTCCTGTACCGGTCGAAACGTGATTTTAATGGCAACGTGACAATGTAGAAGAGACTTAAAATAGGTATTATAATTGGATACTATTTAGGAAATAACAGAACTAAAAAATAACAATAGAAACGTACTTGTAGGAAGTTTTCCGCCAAGACCACTTGATCTTCCAGGAGATTACATCGCCAACTTTCGTGCCATTCCAAGTATTCCACAATACATCCGTCTCAGGGACAGTGAAAATACGATGCGGTTTCTTAAATTAAAGAGGTACAACATTTCACGCCCGGCGGAACGAAACAGCACCAATTTGGCCGGGATTTGTATTGCTTTTCGCTGGTGGGAGCTTTAATTTCATTCTCCAATGAATACATTGCCTAAAAGAAACGGCTTGAAAATACGTTTTTCTCTGCCTCTTGATATCCTGCTATGGTAACCAGGGAAGAATATTAGAAACTCGGACTTAACTCCACCTGAAAATACGTCCTACGTATACAGAAAGAAAGAAAGAAGGAAACGCACACATCAAAAGTAACAGAATCTATACAGCGTCTGAGTGGTCGCCTCGCCTACCGAATGTAGGTAGGACATTCTCTTACATTATATTAAATAAACTCATGCCAGTATCCCGGAGGGGTAGGCAGGTGAAGGTAGGGGTTGGCACTTAATGCTAAAAAAAAAATTAAATTCAGGGTAGGAGCACATATATTAAACTTAAAAGGAAAAGTATCACGGCTAAGTAGGCTTTACTAGTTAGAGAGGCAACCAACTTATAAAAGTAAAATTTCGTACAAAATCCATTGAAAATGTCTTCGATGAAGTTGTTAGTTCTGTAAAGCAAATAAAAAAAACACTCTTTCTACGGAACCGTACATTGCGTGTGGCCCGACACGCACTTGGCCGGTTTTTCAATATAATTGTTGAAATTATATAAAAATATTGTTAAAATATTTATAGTAATAATTAAGTGTATGATGTATCGTATTTTTTTATGTTAGTAATGGCTACATTAATTAAATGATTGTTATATCATATTCCTATGAGCTGTGGTAGCGGAGCGGTAGAACGCCGGCTTCTCATTCGGGAGGTCGTGGGTTCGAATCCCGGCATGTACCAATGACTTTGTTTTCTAAGTTACGTACATTTGTGAAGTTATAGTAGCAATACCACTCGCTAACTGTGAAGGAAAACATCGTGAGGAAACCCTAGTGTCTGAGGTATTTACATACCTCAGCACTTGCTACGTACAATGGCCCAACTATGAGGCTAAGTGCGGAAATCTCACTTCTTACCCTTTCTTACCCATATCATATTCCTGTACTATCGAATTAGGTAAGCCTGTATTGGTAGAGTAATGTAAATAAATAAATTTTTTTTCGCTGTTTCAATTCACATCAAAAGTGGTTTCTACTGTCGATTAGAAACTCCGTTCTAGGATACACGTGGGCATTTTATTACAACCTGTGTAGTATTAAAAAATTAAGAATGGTAGTGTCGAACTCCCATGTAGCAACCACTCCTATCCACGTTGGTTGCTCTGACCTCGAAGTTGTCGACCACTATGTATACCTGCCACAAACAGTCCAGTTAGGCAAGTCCAACTTCGAGAAAGAGGTCACCAGATCAGCGTTTGGGAAATTAAAACACATTTTCGCGTCCAAAATACCTCAATGTCTCAAGACAAAGGTGTATAACCAATGTGTGCTGCCAGCGATGACTCATGGATGTGAGACCTGCTCGCTGACTATGGGCCTCATAAGAAAGCTCAAAGTCGCCCAGCGAGCAATGTAGAGAGCAATGTAAGGAGTTTCACTGCGTGGTCGAATCAAGAATGAGGAGATCCGGAGATGCCGAGTTACTGATATAGCTCGAAGAATTGCTCAGTTGAAGTGGCAGTGGGCGGGGCACGTAGCTCGAAGATCTGATGGCCGTTGGAGCGAAAAAGTTCTGACTGGGGCGACCGCAGACCGAACGACGCAGCGTGGGAAGGCCCCCCACCAGATGGTCTGACGACCTGGTTACGGTGGTGGGGAGTCGCTTGATGCGGGCGGCATAAGACCGAGAAGCTTTGAAAACCATGAGGGAGGCCTATGTCCTGCAGTGGGCATCAAATGGCTGATGATGATTATGAAGAATTGTATTAAGATTAACCAACCGTAGAAGATTTTTTACTGTTGGACCAACTCTGAAAACAGAATTAACATTATTGACAATGTTGCCCGCAGAGATCAAAATTAGACTGTCTCATGTAACACTGCTCATTGCTAACACATGTTTTTGCTTATTTCATTATTTCTTTTGTGAAAATCAGCCACAAGAAGCTCCGCGGGCCTAACGATTATAAAATGCGACAAGCGCGCCGACCGTAAGGTGAGGCTCAATTATCGATGACGCCCGCAAGCCATGAATATTGATGGCCCACATTTGCATATCGATCGAATTTCCACTCCGTTCGGGAGGAAAAATGAAACAAAACACGGCCTGGGATTCGATAAAACCTTGCATGCAACTGTGTCGAGATACCTACTTGAATATTTAGCGCAGAGGAAAAGTTCGAATAGTATCCTGAAAAGAGTTTGAACTAGGGACGGATTTCGTTAGTTGACGACGGTTTTCTAATTTCAAAAAACCGACTTCAAGAAAAATATACATTAATAGTGCCGGAGTATGCATTATGATATATAAACTGTTCTCTATCTCTCTATATATAGAATTTAGGGAATTTATTTATCATGGATTCCATTATAAAATCTTGAAAAAAATGTTCATGAAACCACCCTCCAAATATCTAATTTTTTAACACGAAGACAAAAATATAAATCCGTTGACGGTAAAAAAAATCGCATATACTTGCGTCATGAAAAAGCCTTTGCAAATTGAGGAGTTGATGATTTCACCATGTATCAAACCGAATAAACTAAAAAACAGAATAAAATAAATATTTAAGGGGAGGCTCTCATACAAGAAACTTAATTTTTTTGCCGTTTCTTGCTCGATATCAAAAACGGCAATAGGTAAACGTTTGAAATATTCAAATTTTGTACATATAATGTTACGGAATCCTTCATGCGTGAGTCCGACTCGCTTTTAGCCAGTTTTTCATACCATTGACTCCTAGAAGATTTGAAACCTTTAGGAGCGCAGTTTGAAGCGGCGGTGAGGGATTTTCTACTGTTTGTTTTTATTATTCTCTAGTCGCTGAATAGATGGCGCTGAACACAACCAACGTGATTTTTCGCCGTCTTTTTTTCGATTTTTGTGTCTAATGTTGTATAGATAATGGTACGGAACAATTTGTACGCGAGTCCGACTCGCCGGTTGTTTTTAATAGCCGAAAAGAAAACCTCCCATTAAATTAAATCGGCGCGTTCATGCGGTTGATATTCTACAACAATGCATTGACGAAATGTAGGCCCTCAATACCAATAAAGTCTTTTTTGAAGTGAAACAGCTGTCGAGCCCAAAACTGAAGCGCGTCGCTCTGCCGCCACAGATCTGAGCGAAGGGCTCTTGAAAGCTCTCTAGACGACCTACTACTGCTTTGTTACAAGTCGAGCCCACTCACCGCTAACAATATGCCTGGCGTCTCTCTGTTACAGAGAGAGGGCGCTGCAAAACTGATTTTGTAACTCCGGGATCGTGCCTTTTCGTAAAAAATACAAAGTAAGTACCCGAAACCGGCGTGCGTGCATGCAACGACTAATGAATTTCGAGGAAGCAAAAGTGATCTGTCAGGATCGTGGCAAGTGGCAGTCCCTAGTCTCTGCTTACCCCTCTGGGATATAGACGTGTGTTTATTTATGTACAAAATAAGTTAGTTCCAATATTAGGTTGTTTCAAGCACTATGCCTATACAAATAAAAACACTTATAGGTTGTACCTTTAAGCCATTTGTGCCATTTGTGTCTGTGAGTATTTCCTCTAGCATTTTTAATGGTCCCTGGTCTCTGCCTACCAATCCGGGATACAGGCGTGAGTTTATGATCTGTTATGTTTATGATCTGTAAAGGCGAAAAGAGTAAACGCCGTGATCATAGATACTCCTCCAGCTATACCTTATGTATTACGTTAAAACTTGAAACTATTAAATTAACTTATTATAGTAGTTTATGCAACTGTCATATAATGAAGGGTATTAAAACACGAGTGTGAGTTTATGAAACGAGCGCAGCGAGTTTCATAATAGTAACGAGTGTTTTAATACCCGTGTTATATGCAGTTGCATACACTACTTTATCTTTACTAATGCAATTAATCAAACAACAAATTTATTAAATTAAATTCACGCGTACCTGTATAATCACAGTGGTTTTGCCGCCATTAAAATTTAACCAATGAGAGCGCAGCTTCAATAAAGCGCGACCAACCTGATTGGCCCTGCAATCTAGTTGGTCGCGTTTTATTGATGTTATAATGAGATTTTACGATATCGATGTGAATATTATAACATCATGTGAAATTGCTTAAATTGAGTTTTTTGTTGTCTGCGCTATAACAGTAGTAATTATAAGTCAAGTATTGAAAACATAAGTAGAATGTTACAACATTAGTGTAGATAAAGTATTTTATCTTCTCTGATACTATAATACAAAGATTGTAAAACTGAAAACAAAACTCTTATGACAAATATTACGCATAGGTCAAAAATAAAAAAAAATAAAAGTTTTATTACCATACAGGTCTTGTATGGACACCTGTATCATAATATAACTTTTTAATCATAACGATACACCTATACAACCTCCAGCTGAACCAAGAAGGTTGAACCTCAACTTTAAGTTGAAACTTAAAAAAAAATGTTTTCAATGAACGAGTCCGCGGCGACGCAACACGCATGCGCAATCGATGTTTGCGCCTTGGCGACAACATTTTACATTTAAAAAAAAAACTTTTTGTGATATTCAGCGTTCTATTTGCAATATTATTTTATGTATCATAGTATGAGAGTAGATAAAGTAGTGTATGACACTGTACATAACTTGATCTTATAACACTCGTGTGATACTATAGAACAACTCGCCTACGGCTCGTTTTTTTTAAAACACACTCGTGTTATAAGAACCCTTATTATGCAACAATATCATAAACTACTATTAAGAGCATAAGTGCTGTTGGTAAAAATTATCAACTTATTTCAGATTTTCAATACAAACAGCGTTAATCCTGCAAGCCTTATCTCAAAACTCTTTTCAAAAGTAGCCCGATAGCATATTCCGGCCGAGCGCAAAATGGCTACTATAAAGTAGATTTAAAGAGGATTTATCCACCATTGTTCGACCGCATATTTAGCACCGAATCCGTTGGGGGCTTATCGCGCCTGCGAGGTGTTGATTTGACCTTACCGCCGATTTGTGAAGTTGAAATATGCCTGCGCTAATTTACATGCATTGCAGTGTTGCAAAACAAGATAAAGACCGCAAATTCATATAATCTCTCAAGCCTGGTTCAATTTAATCAGTCGATGTTATTTGGTAACGTATTGAATGTTCTTTGAGGATGTCCCCTTTGAGATAGATGTGAATTTCTCTTTGGCCGATAAAGCACTTATTTTGTACAGGGTTATCATTGCTTTGAGACGTTAAAAACAGCTGATTGAGATAACGTAGAGTTTTCAGCAAAATTTGGTAACCATATTGGAGTGAAAAATATGATGTTATTCGTGATCCTAACCAATAGTTGTGGTTGAGACTTGTCAAGTGTTAGCCTCTTGAATAGTAATCTTTAAAGTGATTGGTACAAAAACATCACAGTTTTATTTTGTGGTTGTATATTGTAAGAAGTTAAAAAAAAGACACGCAGGTTTTTGTTGCAATGTTTTCTTTTTCTTTAAATAAATATATTTATGAGTTTTAAAATTGAAGTTGCAACGTTTGTACACAATCAAGCCGGATATTTGCAAGATTTAATTGAACGAAAAATAATTTGACAAATTAACATCACTCAAATACGAATTAATTTTATTGAATGTCCATCCAACACAAAAGAATGACATCTTCGAAATTGAAATGCCGCAAAAAAAAGAAAAGAAGAATGAAAAGAACAACAGTGTACGAGTTGATTGGAATGCCGGAAGTACGCATTCAAGCTGATTTCCAGGAAGCCGGCTGCCGCACGGAGTCTGTTTGACTTACAATTTGGCTCCAAGTAAAAGGAGCTAGAGGAGACAAAATGTACCGAGGGTCTAACTCTGCAGCTTCTTAGCTCAACTTCAACTTTGTATTAATATTCACCATTTTCTGGTAGTTTTTATAAGTATCTGCTCTTATACTATTATTTGAACTAGAACTTTTGCAATTAGTAAAAATGTTAAAAGCTTATGTTTTAAAATACTGTGTGTGCTTAGGATAAATTTTCAACATACTTTTCGTAATGTATAAAATGTAAGAAGAAGAATATAAATCGAAATGCTAAAAATATTTAACTGCAGTATTAACTACGTTGCAGAAAATATCGTTTTTATATTTGGAGTATCTTCTCGAAAAAAAAATAGAAACCGTACTTGAACTAGTCAAAAAACCTTAAAACTTTTATTTTTATTTTTTTATTTTATTTTTACATTTGGAGATCTTACAGCTTACAGTAGTAAAATACAGTAAGTAAATCGGACTTTCACAACAGATCTTGCATTGCATTATTAGATTATTATCTCTTTATTTTATTTTCTCTCAAATGTTAGAAATAAGTAGTTCTCCTACTCTACAAATTATACCGGCTCTACTTTTATTTTAAAGTGTTAAAATGAACTCTGAAAAAGGTTATTCAAATTGCAATAAAATTAACATATATATCCGAAAAGAACGGGAAAAATACAAATTCAAACTTCAAAATAGCAAAATCTATTCTAAAGTTACCATTTCGCAGTTTTCCCGTACTAATGAATTTGTTTGTACTGACGATTGAGCCCCTATTTTAAGATATAATATTATGTACCTATAAGGGAATTTTGTTACTGTATTGTGCATAACACACTCCTGGGAAATGGATCTTATTGATATCTGGATATTGATATTATGGAAGTGTATAGTTTTCGTAAAACAACTTTCAAAAACCTATTTTAACTATATCCCTTTCCCCGTTCATATCGCCTTTGTGCAAAATATTGTTTGGTGCAGTAAAGTTTTTTCATACGCTTCAGAGTAAGGCCGAGGATAATGAAGAAAGAAATAAAGTACTGATACGGAACGTGAAGCTTAACCCAGACCAAGATTATACTTTAGCCCTCTATCCTTTGCTTTGTTATTGCGTAATGCGAACTATCGACTCTAGTTTTAAAAATTGACAGTGGGTATAGTCGATTATATTCAAGCTCCGACTATAGTTTTTCTCAGAAATACATAATTATTTCGGAGAAAAACGGTGTTATTTATAGATACATAATTCCTCTGAAACACACCTCAGAGACAGTTTAATTAATATGTGGTTACATCTTTTCTCTTACCACAGACTGTTTAACTGCCTCTGAGGAGTGTTTGTTTTTAACTCTTGTTTTTATAATAAGACCGTAAGATGTATTTATAAATATTCCCAAAAATAACACTTTTTTCGCTACAATATACAGCTAAAAAATTGTCTAAAGTAAAGCTCAATTAGGTTAATTGGCTGTTAACAGCGCCTACACAATTGTCGCACAAATTTGGGCCTTCTTGGCAATATCCACAAATGGTAAACCCCCTGAAGCCAGTATTCTCCGCTCCTTTTGTAAGTTAAAATAGAATAACTTTTCTTAAAATAGGAAATGTGACGCTTTGTAGTCTGAGCTACTCAAAGAAAATGTTTTGTTGAAGTTAAATTAAAGCCTTGAGTGCTTAAATATGAAAGGCATGCTCACTATCGGAAGACATGGAATAATACGCAAGGTATCACATAAAAACTGATTAAAAATTAGTTTTCTATGGTACCTAACCTAACAAACCTACATAATATATTGATTTATTATATAAAAGCAGAAAATGGCTGCAGAAATTCGGATTAATAAGCTTATTTCATTTTTGTCGTGATGTCACTGGACTTGTAAAAATTCGAGTCACCATGGTGGTTAGCCTTTTGCATTTGTTTAAAGGCAATGAGCCGTTTTCAGTACAAATTCACAAAGCAATTCATAGGTGGCGCTTACAGGCGTGGCCATAGAAGAACCGGAATACGGCTGTCAAAATTAATCTGCGCTGAGCAAAATTTGACAGACGTATTCCGGTTCTTCTATGGCCACGCCTGTAAGCGCCATCTATGAATTGCTTTGTGAATTTGTACTGAAAACGGCTCATTGATGATGATGATGATATTAGTTTTTTTATGTAGCCTACATACGTTCTACTGCACGGCACAGGCCTTCTCTCAGAGAGAGAGAGAGAGAGAGAGAGAGAGAGAGAGTATGGGCTTAATTAATAATTAATACCGTGGATTGGCCATTTCAAGCACTGAGGTATATGTACACCTCTGACACTCAGGTTTCCTCACGATGTTTTCTTTAACGGTAAGCGAGTGGTAAATCTACTACTCCTCAAATATACTAAACTTGGTAAACAAAGTCATTGCCGCGCGCGACGCCAGGATTCGAACCCACGACCTGCCGAATGTGAAGCCGGCGTTCTACCGCTGCACTGCCACCGCCACTATTAGATATTCGATTTTATATAGATACTAGCTATTGCCCGCGACTTCGTCCGCTTGGGCTTCAGTTGATAAGAGTGGTTCTAAATAAGTTACGGATACTTTTAGCGTATGTGAAATAAATATTACAAAAAAGTTGTATGTTCATTTACATACATCTTTATTTTGCCTAGCTTTCGTTTAACTAAGTTGTAACTTCTTTTTAAACGACTACAATACTGCCTACCTACTACTGAAATATCTGAAAACTGTTGCTATAGCAACGTGTTTGGCAATCACTTTATGTTTACAATATTGATCTCTTTGATTGTATTCATAGTATAACCTTTTTACATATTTTTTACGTTTTTTCCGTAGGTGCTAATGATCAAGCTTGTAGAAGAGCTCTCTCTAGAGCAGGCAACGTAAACTTTGCCGTGAGAATATCAGTCCCCCTATTTTGAATGAATTCCTATTGTTTGAATCCTTAGGAGACCATCTCGGGTGACATAGAAGAGCGTAGGGAATTATAATGAGACAGCAGAATGTTTACTTCTGATATTTCTATTACACCCTCACAGGGGTTGAACTTTTAAAAACTGCGCATATCGTGTTTCATAAGTTTTATTGAAGTATATTTGTATTAAGTTTCAAGTAGATCAGACCACAAGTATTTTACTCTTAAGTATTATTTACTTAGTGAAATTCTCAATTCAGAAACCGGCCCTTATTACATTAAATTATCACACAAGTTTTCGGTGTGGCGCTGGATTAAGAATAGCGTTACTCCATTTCCTTCCGTGGATGTCGTAGAAAGCGAATAAGGAAATCATTTACCAGGAGACCGGCAGCAGCGTCTTCCTGAGATTCCAACCGCATACTGCGATCGCCAAGCCGCCTGCCAAGCGTGGCGATTATGGCAAAACCTCTCATGGTTAGGAAAACCGTGAGAGAGGCCTATGTCCAGCAGTGGGCGTTAAATGGCTGATGATGATGATGATGTATTTTACTCCCCGTACAAACTTTGGCACTCCTTCACACCCTCTTAGGGTTGGAATTTTTGAATAATCGTCTAAACGGGCTTACGCCATTAAGTTGACATATATTTTTACCAAGTTTAGTATAAATCACTTTTTCAACCTCCTACGGGTTGACTTTTGATAAACTGAGAAATAAGTTTTCCGAATATTTTATTGAAGTACATTTGTTTCAAGTTTCGAAAAAATCCGGCCGCAAATATTTTACTTCCCTTACAAACTTTGGCACCCTTTTCACCCTTTTACGGGTTGAATTTTGAAAAACTGAGAAATAGGTACGTATTTCTTTAATTTTTTTAAAGTTAATTTATACCAAGTTTCAAGTAAATCCGACCACAAATAATTTACTTCCCATACAAGTTTTGACGCCTTTTCTCACCCTTAAAGGGGTTGAAATTTGAACACGTATTTCATTAATTGTATTAATTAAATTTCTTCTAAATTTCAAGAAAATGACACCACGAAAATTTTACTCCCATCACAAACTTTGGCACACAATTGGGTAGAATTATGAAAAACAGTAAATTTTGCGTTTCATGAGTAATAAAGACGTAGATTTGTACCAAGTTTTGTAGAAATCTGACTGAAAACAAATTTGCACACCCCTATCACGCATTTAGGGATTATTTTTTTTTAAATCCGTTCTTGTCTCGTATGTCTACTCGTATTATGAAAGGACTCTCTGTGCCAAAATTCAGCTTTCTGAGTACAACGGTTTGGGCTGGGCGTTGATATCGGATGTCGGATGTTCGCCTTTTATATATTAGAAAATGTTGTTATAGGTATCTAGAAAATTATTATAATCATAAACTAAAATTAACACAAACACTTTTGGCAAAGTAAAAACCCTTGTGTTATATACTCTGTACCTACTGCTGCCACAATGCTATTTGGTTTTCCAATCCCATTGTTCACATTTATTGGGAACATGGTAAGTCTCAGTTAAACCACTCTTCTATTGTATCTTATTTTGTCATATTATTTTATTGCCCAGGGGTACAACTTTATAAGCCGGTTTATTTATGAATTTTGATGCCGTTCCGTTGGTAAATTTTTATCGTTATTTGCGTTAGGTCTTATTTATGAAAAAAAAAAACGATTCCTTAAATCACTCGTTAGAGGCAGTTTAAATAATCTGTGGTAAGGGGAAAAACGTAACCACAGGCTATTTAGACTGCTTCTGAGGAGTGTTTTATAAAGAAGACCGAAAATGTCTACAAAATAAATAATAAGTAACTTCCACACAATACAATCACTTGTCCTGGTCCCAAACTAAGGTACCCTGTGCTACGGTAACCAGGCAAGAACATCACAAACATGGAAACAAACCCAGACTGTGGCCACTTGTACAAATGAACGGCGGCCTGCAGTAGAAATCGAACGCACGACCTCCGGCATGGCAATCAGACGTGATATCGCTAGACCAAAAAATCGTTTTGATAAATGTCATGTGAATTGTCCTGTATTGACATACGCCTGGGAATATTGCTGCTGCCAAAAATTCCACGAACAGGTATGCCCGGAAATTTTGAAAATTGCCCAAAATTCATAATAGACATACGGTAAATTTAAATACCTAGATGCGTAGAAGTCTTGTACTCAGCCTGACATGTCCCACTGCAAGGCACAGGCCTTCTCTCAGAGAGAGAGAGACAGAGAGAGAGAGAGAGAGAGAAAAAGAGAGTACGGGCTTAATCACCACGCGTGCCCACCGCGGATTGACACTTTCTGACAGACACACAGGTTTTCTCACGACGTTTTCCTTCACGGTTAGCGAGTGGTATTGTTACTATAACGTCACAAGTGTACGTAGCTTACAAAACAAAGTCGTTGGTACACGCCGGGATTTGAACCCCCCGCTCCGCTAGCACCACACCGCGTAGAAGTCTCACCAACTGTTTAGTACCTGGATGACCGAGCCTTGCTCGGTTTTGTTTTTCGTTTTTGTTTATGTGTTTTTTTTATTATATTTAGATGCAATGAAAAAAAAGGGGGAAGTAAATAATCGGACACTGAACTCGAACCGGGTCTTCTGATTTCGGGATCGCCCCACTTCCCATCTGGGGCCTAATTATGCGCACCAAATCCTGAGCGATTCCAATCGTCTAACTGTCAAATGCCATACTAATTTGACAGTTAGACGATTGGAATCGCTCAGGATTTGGTGCGCGTAATATAGAGGTGAGCTATTACAACTTTGTAGATCGTAGCTAAATTTACCTTTGTTTTCTAATGATGACAATAGTGTAGCAGTTTTTCATTGCCCGAAAACACGGATAAAACAACGTTTTCTCAAAATTGATAGATAGATGTTATTATCAGAAGAATGCTAGGTATTTAATTTCGTCAATGCAAGTCTTTTATAATATTCTAACATATTAAAATCTCGTGTCACAGTGTTTGTTATCGAACTCATCCGAAACGGCTTCGACGATTTTTATGATTTTTTTGTGTATATTTAGTAGGTCTGAGAATAGGTCGCAGGCTAATTAATACAACGTTTGCCGAGTCAGCTATTACTAATAAATGCGAAAGTTTGAATGGATGGATGTTTGTCACTCAATCATGCCAGAACAACTAAACGGATCTGGAAAAGCTTTTATCCCGGAACAAAACTCGGAACAAGACCGGCAAAAAAAGAAAAAAATAATTGGACTGAAGACAGGCTCGATCCGGGATCTTCTGTCTTCCGGACCGCCCGATTTCCTACTTGAGCTATTACAACCTTGTAGATGGTGGCGAAATTTACTAATAGCAGTTTTTCATTGCCTTAAAACATGGATAAAACGACGTTTTCTAAAAATGCATACTAAACGAAACCCGACATGCAGACATACTAAATTTCATGAAAATCGTTGGAGCGGTTTATTTTTTTTTTCATCATCATCATCATCAGCCATTTGACGCCCACTGCAGGACATAGGCCTCCTTCGTGGTTTTCATAACCATGAAGGTTTTTGCCATAATCGCCACGCTTGGCAGGCGGGTTGACGATCGCAGTATGCGGTTGTAATCTCAGGAAAACGCTACTGCCCGTCTCCTGGTATTTGATTACCTTAGTCGCCTTCTACGACATCCACGGAAGGAAATGGAGTGACGCTATTCTTAAACCGGCGCCACAAGGATTTTTCTTTTTAATTTATTATAATTGTGGGTTAGTAAATTACTAAATTAAAATGAATCAAAATACACAACTCATTAAAAGGTATTAATAATAAGCTTCTCAATCGCTGGCAACACTAAAGTATAATTCGGTTGTCATTGTCATTGGTTTTGGCGTGATTATTGACAGATGAATTGTGCAATTTGTTGTGTGATAAATCGACACTGCTCCGAAGTGAGACGAGATAAAGATAAAGATAAAGATAAAGATTATTTATTTGTCAAACATGAGATATAAGGTTGTTACATTGAAATACGTCCTGTACATGTTTCGCCCATCGGGACTTACAAAATATTTAGAGAGAGCACCATCGTTTGTCATTAAAATATATCTCTATCACAAAATACTTTACATACGAGCTATATTTACGTCAATTATGTTGATATTGGTAAATTCAAATGCAGTCCGAAAAAAAAAAAAAAAATGATATATCAACTTGTCAAATATTAAAGTACATTTCAAAGTCAAGTTTGTGTGTAGAAGAGTCAGTACATAGTCATATAATAATAAATCAATCAGTTAGAAATTCTATTAGCTTATAGTAGCATTTTTCTAGTAGCATTTTTTTCAATTTAAATTTGAATTGGCCCATGTCAAGTTCTCGTATATCTCTTGGTATTTTATTATAAATCATAGGCCCCATACAATATAGACTTTTATGCATAAGTGCGGTATTGGCTCTACGTATACATACTCTATTTTCATCCCGTTGTAAGTGGGTTCTGACTAGCGAGTGGTCCCGATCCACCGCGAATCGCTCTAGGCGAGCAACCTCAAGCGATGGCAAATGGCAAGGCGAGGCCTATATGCTGTCTATACGTTGGTATTGGCTTTCAATCTGCAATGTTGGGCCAACATGTAACGGCGGCTTTATGCGCATTTTGATAGGGACGTTGGTGTGCTGACAGAGCAGTCTCATTAGCGAAACAATAGAGCTTCGAGTCATTAATCACTATATCGCTTCGCGAATTACGACTATTGTTTTAGTAAAAGGATTTCGATCAATAATAGCGAGGCTAGTAAAGTTCGCTTGTGTTTCCCAAGGGTTAGTCCATCTAGTTATACTATTAGTTATACTGCTCAATATAACTTATTGCACTCGAAAAAAATAAAAGAGGTTTGTCCATCTAGTTATACCTACAATTAAATAGCTATAAATCAAACAAGAAAATAATATGAATAGGTTAACTTACGGGAAGGACCCTAGAAGTGAGTAAATAAGATAAACAAAAATAAGTCATGAACCTTTGGCAATGAACGTTCATTGAGCCATAATTTTTGAAACTTGATGACAATTACAATTATAAAAAATAATGATCAGGAATATCAGTGCAATTTCCTTTTTTAAGTACAATAAAGTATTCTCTATCTCTATATTCGACCAGATTCGGTCTGTAATAGACAACAACCTCGAGTTGTTAACTTAATTCCGGAATCACTTACTTGATTATTTGTCGGCGTTAATATGATGTGTAGTGCTTACGAAAATTTTAGTTCCAAAATATCAAATGAACTAATTATTTCAACTTGTTGAGGATTACGTTTTTATGCGATCGGATTCGGTCGAAATTAGGTGCTAAATAAAAGTAATATTTTGAAGGTGTTTATTTTTATTTAAAGACATGAAATTCAGCGCAATAACAAAAAAAAAATATGACTTTCAGGTCACTTTCCATACAATCAAACTCACTATCAAAAGCTACAGGGCTCTACTTTTCGTCCTTGAATCACACAATATTGGGATGAAGCGGTCTTACACACACAATCTCACTGTTGGTATGGGTTCGAATCTCGGTATGGCTTGGATTTTCTAAGTTATGATTAGGTATTTGTGGAGTTAAGTTACATAAAAATTATATTATTTTTGTTGCACTAACCCGTGCTGAGGACCATTTTGAAAACCTATTTAGAGGCAAAAAATTCCACCCCTGCCGGGACTTGAACCTGCGACCTCTGGATAACCGTGCCAGCTTAGGCTTTAGGCTCGAAATTTCGCCGCTGCCTGCACTTGCCCATTAGCTCAGTTGGGAGAGCGCTGGCACGGTTAATCAGAGGTGGCGGGTTCAAGTCCCGGGATAGGTGGAATTTTTAGCCTGTAAATAGGTTTTTACATAAAAATTGTTAAGTTAACATTATTGATTTGTAATTATACGTACCGCTTTTCGCTAACTATGAAGGAAAATATCGTAGGGATTGTCGGGTGTGGATTAAGCCGACTAAACTGAGAAGATGGTATAATTGCTGGACAAACCTACTCCATTTAAATTATGCCCCAGGTACTACAGCGTCTCAGCGGTCACTTCACCTTTTTCCATTGCGTTAAAGGTCTAAGAGTCTATTGTCCCATATGCGTGAAAGAACTATTGAGTTGGCCGGCGCCGACCATAAGACGGTTTAACCAGTTTATTTTTATTTTAGTCCCTTTTTGTACTGTATTGTGGGTTTTGTTAGTTTTATGGCGGGTTTATGTGATGTTAATTTTGGGTGACAAAAAATATTGTTTGACGCCACTTTTCAAAATTCCATTCCATTGCGCCATATATTTGCCTCATGCCAATCATGATTAGAATGTACCCTTAAAAATTTCGAACAAATTCAAGCCACCCTGTAGTGTATGCACGACTTGCCACTGGACGTTTTATCATTTAAATAATCTAATTATAGAATAAACGTCGACCTCTCTCCGATGCCTCAGTCAGTTATCCGTCTGTCTGCTGTCAAATTAAAGTTCGCATTGCAAAATCATGAGGTCTTTTCTCCGTACCTAATGACTGAGTGTACATGGGTTCCGTATTCGAAGAGTCCCAACGGGACCCTATTAGATACTAAATAAATAAATAAATAACAACCACACGTTCTGTTCCTATATTCATCATCATCATCATAATCAGCCCCCCTCAGCCCACTGCTGGGTATAAGCATTGTATAAGCTATTTCCCCATCACGCCATCCTTCGCGGTCTCTCGCCATTCGAGGTGGTAGCGGGCCGTAGAATGCCGGCTTCTCATTCGGGATATCGTGGGTTCGAATCCCGGCATGTACCAATGACTTTGTAGCAATAGTAGCAATACAACTCGCTAACTGTGAAAGAAAACATCGTGAGGAAAACCCTAGTGTCTGAGGTAATTACATACCTCAGCACTTGCGACGTACAATGGCCCAACTATGAGGCTAAGTGTGGAAGTGTCGAAGTGTTGACTGGAGGTCAAACTAGAACACCACAGGAGACATAGAAAAACTCGCCGTTCGCATCCACGGCAGGTGGACTAGGGCAGTAACGGAGTGGTGTGCAAGAACCAGGCGGTTGTCAGTCGGTAGACCAAGAGCCCGATGGACGGACGATGTGGTCAGGTCAGCAGGGGGCCAGTGGATACTCCTATATTACGCGCACGACATCGTCCAATCGTCTGTCAAACTCCACACTAACTGTTTTGCTGGTGATGTGTTGTTCACAGTACACGCCAGCAATGCATGCTGAGGTGGTGACCATTTTTTGTTGACAAGGAGGCACAATGTCCTCATTTTTTTGTTAGATTATTGTTTTTTATTCTTGTTCTGTTTAGGTATATAGATTCGGTTATTTTTTATGCGTTTGCTTCTGTGGCAATGTAAATAAATGTTTTCTTTCTTGCTTTCTTTCTTTCTTTCTTTCTTTCTTTCTTTCTTTCTTTCTTTCTTTCTTTCTTTCTTTCTTTCTTTCTTTCTTTCTTTCTTTCTTTCTTTCTTTCTTTATTTCTTTCTTTCTTTCTTTCTTTCTTTCTTTCTTTCTTTCTTTCTTTCTCTCTGTCTCTTTCTTTCTTGCTTTTTTTCTTTATCTCTCTCTCTTTCTTATTTTTTTTCTTTATCTCTTTCTCTCGCTCTCTCTCTCTCTTTCTTTCTTTCTTTCTGTATTATGGTAACCAGGCAAGGACATCACAAATTAGGAAATACACCCAGACTTAGGCTACGTTATCTTTATAACATAAGCTCTTTCTTGCAAACGGTGTGAGGTGAAATTTTCAGATAGTGTGTTATGAAATTTATTTTAATAAATTTATGTTGTTGACACATCTTAGGTCAAATATAATAAATATCTAATTCATATTTTATTTACATTAATTTAAATTTAAATAATAATAATAATAATAATAGGAGAGTTTATCATTAAACAAAAATAAGACGAAATCACATCAAGAAAATTAAAACTAAATTGACGTTATTGTGTTATAATTGTGATTAAAACATAACGCCGTCAATTAATATTTCCACTCAAACCACGACGGCCTACGATCTGAGGCCGATTTCTGGCAGCGGCTGGATGAGAACATTTAGCCGACAGTTGATTTTCTGTTATTTCGCCGAAACGTAGGTAGCTGCGCAGAGTCAATCTCAATTTGCAACAATGACGGGGCAAAAACATTGTTCCAGTCGAGCTTCGGCAATTTTCCCTCTTTTCAATTGGATGTGTCATGTGGATCGTCATGTTACTTTTTGAGGGATTTGGAATATAGAAGTCATGACCTATTTACACTTTGCTTATAATCGACATATTTTCGCTTCTTTACACTTTCATCCGTTCCCTTCATAAATACCAGTGTTCAATTAATTAATTGAACATATTTAGACTATGGATTTTTTTGATATTTTGAGTTTTCAAAGTATTCAAAATGGATTACCAACATAAACTTTAATTAACATCGACATGTTAGTCCGATAGTCAGACGATGTGGTGAGGGACCGCGAAAGATGGTGTGACAGAAAAAAAGCCTAAAGCGAGCCAGACAAAGGTAGGCTGATAACACAATTTTTTAAATTTCCTGATTAAAACTAGATAAACTACTTTAGTGTTTACTTGAATACATAGTCGGTGTTACGACGGCATTACATTATCGAACAAAAAATATCTTTATTCATTTCAGAATTATGCACATGCAATATTAAATTAATTATAAATGCCAAACAGCTCGCAACACTAAACAACAGCGACTGCACCAGACCTAAATGATTTACGAGTTTCATTTGCACTGAAGAAACGGCTTGCTCAGCTTTCCATTTTAATAACTCATTACAGAAAAAATTAAAAATCTTAACGAACGCAAGGAATTACATACAGCTTACAAAATAGCGAGCGTTTGAAATATAAACTGGGAAGATATTTAATGCAGCGCGCATACGATGGACTAGCATGCCATTTAGTCCTATCTATGAATCCAGCCTATGAATAAAGCCGACTGCTGCCACGCCATCACGCCACCCCTCCCCCAGCTCAATGAACTCCTGTTGGGCCACAATTGGGCTACTCGAAAGTAGGCGCACACTCCAACTTCTGCCAACATAAAACAATATATTGGTCTATCAGAAATGATCAGATCCGTAGACGAACGAAAGTCTTCGACATAGCCCAACGGATTAGTAAGTTGAAGTGGCAGTGGGCGGGGCACATAGCACGCAGAACTGATGGCCGATGGGGCCGAAAAGTTCTCGAATGGAGACCACATATCGGCATGCGCATTGTAGGACGAGCAGCCACAAAATGGACAGATGACCTCATCCAAGTGGCAGGAAGACGCTGGATGCAAGCCGCTTCCAACCGGTCTTTTTGGAAATCCATGGAGGAGGCCTATGTCCAGCAGTAGACTTCTTGTGGCTGAATAATGATGATGATGATTGGTCTATCGCGAGTGATCTGTGAAATCCAATGCGGGCGTGTTGGCTCACGTATGCAAGCATATAACAAAATGGCGGGTGTTCGAATTTTAAACTGCATAGTTTTTCTAACACAAGAAAATTGCTTTCGGAAGGAAATTCCCGAGGATTCCCGACCTGGCACACAAATGGAATAAGAATGGTTCGGGGTGAGATACTAGCATTTCACCTCGCCATTATTGGCTGAGCAGCGTCGACGCTTTCCTTACTAAGTAATTCATAGTAGAGATGGAAAATACTGCTTCCATTATCGTCGATTGAGTTATTGGCGGCGCATTAAGTAATTTTCGCTGAAAAGTGCCATGTAAAACTTTAAAAAACCGTGCAGCGGAAATGAGATCTTCATTTTCGAAACTGTTTTCACATCTAAATTAATTTTGAGTTGCAAGTTTTATAATTTAAATTTGTGAATGCAAAAGTTGAAATTGTACACGTTTAAGTTTCAAAGTTCTCTCTAGCAGCGAATGCAGACTTAGTTCTCAACTCGCATAGCGCAGAGAACAAATATGAAGTCAAGCCGGAACTTTATTTTCCGGAAAATACTCGTAATTTTCTCTAGAGGTGTTCCTTTTCGTTCAAAATTACGCGTTTGAAGCTAACATGCTCAAAGGCACGTGCAGTAATTGGCATTGCATATTCTAAGAACTTATTGAATATTGGTCTTGAAAATTGATGACTCTGTGATAGACGTGGTCGGCAAATATTCACACGCTAACATTCATGACGTCGTAGGTTCGAATCCCGGCATGTCCTCATGTATCAATGACCATTTTATAAGTTACGTACATTTATGAATTTTAGTTGCAGTACCACGCTCTAACCATAAAGGAAATCATCGTGAGGAAACCTGAGGAGAGCCTGAGTTACATACACGTGAATCGCCAATCCGCGATGGGCACGCGTGATGATTGAGCCCATACTCTCTTTCTGAGAGAACGCCTGTGCCCTGTAGGGGGACGTACGGGCTGCATTATTTTTCTGTTATTGTCCACAACGGTATAGGGAAACGATGAGAATCGCCACAATATCGCGCGGCAATCCCCAGGGAATGAAGACAAACGCTCAACGTATTGGCTGCAGATTTATCGCGCGGCAGGGGCCATATGGCGCGCAAATTTATGAGTTTAATCAGCGCCGCCGTGGCTGCACCAATGCTGTCTGGATCTGAGATCGGATAGGATTGTTGCAATGCGAGGAACTGCTTGAATATCCATGGAATAGTTGCCAGGATTCTATATACTGACTGACAATAATATAAAGGAATTAAGCTAATAATATACGAAGACCTCTTAAATGTGAGGCATTCTACCCATTGTGCAAGCACCACTCTGACATAGACATTCTGTAGTAGTATTGTATTAGTATGCGATATGAACATTATTTATAAAATATCATGGAAACGAATTTTCTCGACTCAAGGAGGTAAAAAACGCGACAAATGTGGTTAAATTCAATTCAATATTGTAATCGTTTTTCTTCGCCGTCTTGACTAATATATACTCACGCCTGAATCCCAAAGGGGTACGCAGGGACCAGGTTTTGCCACTTGTTGTCTGTAGGTAACTACTTATTTTACGATAAGAATTGTGTCTTTTGAAATTCTTGCCTTGTATGCTAAAGAGTTTCCTATTTGTTTTTACCTATAAAAATAATGTTCTCAGTATATCTATCAATAACTACATTAAATTTAGTCTAATTGCAAAACGCACTTCAGTACAGTGGACATCAGCTATAATTTTCTTTTTTTTTTAAATACACCCGTAACGTAGATGAATAAAGTTCACGCATGTAAGAGGCGATGTACCATCGACTACGCAGGCAGGTAAATCCAATTAATGGGGCATTTAATTAATGACCGAGCAAAATGATCCATGGAACCGAGCACTGAGGTATTCTGACCACGGACATGCCTCCAGCAGCTTCAGCCAGAACTGATGTTCAAATTCATTAGGTAAGTACCCAAATATTACAGAAGGCTATAATGTTTGGGTACTTACAAAATCCGTACTTTATTCATTAATTGCATAATAGTAATATATTTGAACGGGTCTAACCGCGATTATTTATTAGGTAAAATGTACCTTTTATTTCCGACGTTAGACCCGTTAAATATATTATTACTATTTATGAGCATCGCAAGTCACTAAAAAATACAATTGCATTATATGACTTCCTCTATCACTATTTCACTTCCTCTATCACAAAGGCACCGTACAATTGCTCTTTATTTAGAACAAGATGATCTGCCATAGGGGGAGGCCTATGTCCTGCAGTGGGCGTTGGGGGGCTGATGATGATGATGATGATGATCTGCCATACGATTTCAAAATTACTGACTGATGACCTGCACTGCAACCTTGTTTGAAAGAGGGTAATGAAAGTGTAACCTTTAGTAAATATTTATAAATTCTATCATGTCAACTTTTTTTCATATACTTAACCACACGCTAATTAACCGCTGTAGTATTGTAGTTCTGAATAACATTATTTAAACAACACATCATTTAGATATTAAAAATGTACTCACGGATAAACAGTAGGCTGCTTGTGATGATATAAAGAAAATATAGAATAACAATTTCATCTTCTGAATTTCTGAATTTGACTTTCTGTTTTCGCAATCACTAGGCGAAAGCGTTCATTAATTACGGCTTGCGGATAGACTCGCAGAATTGGTCGCATTTCCGATCTGTTTTTGCATCGGAGACGTTCTGTTTATATTAAAGCTTAAAGCTAATGGTGCGACTGCTTACTTAACTGTGAAGGTACATGCACTTAAACAGACGTAACTTTAAGTATTATCAAAAGAAATCAGAAATCAATAATTTATTTCAACGTAAAGAATTTACAGTCTGTTTGCTGAATGTCAATGTACTGTGTTACTATGTTAGCCGCTGCCTTCGGGTCGTATTTGTAGTGGAGAAAAAGGCAGCGGGAAAAAAAACTCCACTCTGAGTATCTTTTCTCAAATCATCGTAAACTTATACATCAAAATATGATATGATTCCGTTATAGCCACCAATAACTTTAAAAGCCAAAATAACACTTCTTACAAAAGTAGGAAAAACATTAATGCTGCGGCCAGACACACGAACAGCACCCGTTCACGAGCATAACGCAGGGGTCAGCCATCTCCAGTCTCAACCATTTTAGAGGGAGATAGGTGACTCGGTACATGTATAATTATCATCATCATCATCATCCCACCGCTGCCCAAGGCTTTGCCAAAATAACATCACTCATGGTCTCTTGCCATCCTCATCCTCTGAACTTCCGCCGACTTAACCATATCGTCCGACCGTATGTAATAAGAAAGATAAATTGTAAGGATTTAAGAATTTTACAAATTGCTTTCAAGTATATTTTCGAAGAGCAGGTAACAAAATCCCTGTTATCAAATGCTTTACTTGTAGATAAGCCCTGTTTTTATGTTAACTTTGAAACAGAATAATTAATTAAAACTTTGACGAAGCTAGACGATATTGTTTTGCCGAACAAAGAACGGCGAAGAAAGTTGCGAATTTTGGTAATATCTACAAATTATTGCTCAAAAGGAATTCAATGTTCTTTATTTAACAAAAATCATTGGACAAAATAATTACCTACACTAAACAATTACATGCCTAAGTAACAATTAAGAACATGATGAAAATTACAGTTGTTAGATCTCATCATTTCAATTTGAAAGTGGGTATTCTGAAAAAATATTGTTTCCGTTTATTTCGTCTGCGATTACCACACTAGGCGAATGTGGTCGTGGAGATCGACCGTTGCCGGTTTGTGTGTGCTTGAGACAAAATGCGCGGTCATAGGCAAAATAAATTCTGTTTTTTTTTCTTTATTTTTCTATTCATAATTCATTTTCTACATGACCAAGACCCGCTATAACATATGGCGCCGTTGTATGGTGGACCAGAACAAAACAGAAAACAGCAGCACTCCAACTGCAGAGGTTACAACGACTGGCATGAATAACTGGGTGCATGAAGACAACACCTTACACGTTCAACAAGAAGCAGCCAGCGCTGCCCTACGGCTTCGGACAGCTGGACTATGGAAACAGAACAGCTGTTTTGCGCACACACAAATCTTGTCAGCTGCTGTTTCGGACCAGCCTATGATGGAGGCGGCGTGCGACAGGATACCTCACACCTATACCTTCGACAAGAAATACAGGGTACAACTACAACAGGAGCCAGCCGACTACTTGGGTATACACGAAGTCAGAGTGTATACGGACGGCTCTAAAACCGAAACAGGAACGGGTGCAGGAGCTTTCTCTAAGGAACTAAACCTAAAAATGTCTACAACCCTTGGCACCCTGAACACAATTTTTCAGGCAGAATGCATAGGTATAACAAGAGCAGTCGCACTGTTGAATACAAGAAATGTGCAAGACTATGCAATACGAATAGTCTCGGACAGTGCCTCAGTCCTACAAGCACTTAACAGCAATCTCACTAACAACAGCCTGATACTAGAGTGTCACCATGAGTTGGAAAAACTGTCAACAAACAACCGAGTCACCTTACAGTGGATAAAGGGTCATAGCGGCTCCTTGGGCAATGATGCTGCGGAGGAACTCGCTAGAACTGGCTCGGAAACTACAGTGGAAGGACCCGAACCCCTGATCCCACTCCCATACAACCAGTTTAGGAAATGGCTGAGGTCACGAACAGAAAGCCAGCATGCTGAACTTTGGAGAACAGAAACCAAATGCAGACAAGCCAAGGAGGCTACGGACGATCTCGAAACGTCTTTCACGTAGCCTGCTGCGTCTGAGAAGGGATAATCTGCGCAAAGCTATGGCAATCCTAACAGGGCACTGTTCACTAAATAGACATTTTCACAACATGGGACTAACCGACAGCCCGCTTTGCCGGGGATGCCTCAAAGAAGAGGAAACACCCGCCCACGTGACCATTCACTGTGAAGGCGTGGGCAACGGACCGCCATCATTGGGAAGCTGGGATCCCTTCAGGAGGCCTGTAGTGACATCAGAGCACTGCTGGCCTTCTGGAAAGAGATAGGCTGGCTGGAGTGAGCTCACAGCTTTGCTACGTACTATGGCCCAACCATGAGGCTAAGTGCGGAAATCTCAGGTCTAACTAACTAACTAACTTCTACATGACCAATGCAGCTTGCGAGCACTTCAATGGTGAAAAACGCATCACTGTGTGATCCGTGACTGACCCTAGAGTGAATAGTCAAATTCGTAACATCATGGTCTTTATCTAATAGATAGAAGATAGAACCGGGACGTTCGTAGTTATAAGTTTGATGGCTACAGAGTTATTTAAAAAAACAGGCCAATTGCGAGTTGGAAGCGCGCACCGAGGGTTCCGTACAAATTTCTAGATAGGTACTTACATATTGGTGCGGCGGTAGCGGCAACTGTTTGGACTGTATTGGCGAACAATGGACAACACCAGCAGGTTGCTTGCGTTGGTGAGCATTGAGGTGGAAGTACCTGGATTTCACACCTGCAGATGACGAAGGACGATCACGGCAGCCTAGGTGGGCGCTGGATTGTCCCGGCCTCTTGTATTCCAAAAGTAGTTCAAGTTTCTTCTATATAAATGCGGATCATATAAGGCAACTTTTTACAATTCAATCCCAAACGTATGTCGTGCGTACGTCAGTTTTATTTATCATTATTACAGTCACTTCAAATTTAAACTGTTTTCGGCCAGGAGTCCAGCGCAAATGCTGGCTGGATTGACCAGCAGAATCCACGAAGGGAGAAACCAAAGTTCTCATCCACTCCACGAGCCCACCTCACTGTTCGCCATGTACTCGCAACTAATACAACCGTGCCAGCTGCCACTCAGGCGTAAACACAAATTATAAATAGTTCTGGACTCGAGTCTCGCAGTTTTTCTCCGAGCTTTTGCCGAAATCGAAGACAATTTTTTATGATTTAGCTACAAATATTAGGGGTTAAAGTATGAAATTGCCGTTTTATTGCAATAGGTTCTTTGAATTGACATAGAATCTTCATGGTTTGAGGTTTTCGAATGAAAATTTTTTCAAATGGTTTCTATGATGTTCTTTTTTTAAAAAATGTGAAACATTTGAATATCGACTTTCAATTGTTTTTGTTATTCAATTTAGACAAGAAAGATGGATACTGCGAAAATTCGAGTGATTTTTGAATAATCGAAATCGAAATATACGTTTTTTTGCGGCATAAACGGCCGTATTTTTCTTTACGTTAGAAGTTTTTCTTTCTTCCAGCTTCAAGGGACTATAGACTTAAGTAGGTATATGGTTTTAATTTCAACTTGATACCTCCACGCGATCCCGACATAGAGGGTCTTGACATACAGATGAACGGACGGACGAACAGCAAAGTGATCTTATAAAGGTTCTGTTTTTCCTTTTGTGGTACGGAACCCTAAAAGTGAACCTGAAACATTTAAATATGATCTTTTGATCTCCACCTTGTAGATCAGAAGACTTACATATTGACTATTGCTTACTCGAAGGCGACCCGGTGCTGAGTTGCGCCAACAAAAAAATCATATTATCATCTTTTAGAATACCTACCTACGTTTTTGCCTAAATATCGTAAATCTTACTATCTGTGATAGCTATTTGTGAAGCCTAGAACTTAAGGTTAATATAATAACCTAGGACTTAAATCGATTTCGTCTGTCATAGCTCAATTCGCTACCAAGAAGAGAGTTGAGCAGACCAAAGTGCTAATGGAACTGCAAAAGAATCATCAACATGCTAACGTTAAGGAAGAATTTTACTCCCAAACCAAAGGCACGCGTTATGTAAGATCTACTTAAGCTATTAAATAATATCTTGAGACGACCGTCGACCCTTGCCATTCACCACCATCTCCACGAACGCGGAAAAGGCGACAAACGCACAATGGCCGCTAATCATAAATATTGTTAACGTTATCGTCAGCAAGAAGAATGGACCCACCCACCACGGTATTGTGCTGTTGACACTTATTGCCCTATTTATGAGTTCTCATTAGGGCTCCGTCACACGTGCCATGAGCTAGTTCGGTAAGCTAAGAAATTATGAATAGAGTTAGATCGTTTGAAGAAGTTATAAAGTGCAATCTCAATGTAAATGATGATATGAAAGAATGGGAAGTTTTAAGTAAATCTGCTAACATCTCATTCTTTATCGCTCTCTTTCCCTCTCTCTTTCTTAACGTATAAGGAAAAGAAAGAGAGGATAAGAGGCAGATGTCTTTCTTTTCTTTGTCTTTCGTTCGTATTTAGCGTAATTTTTAAATTAAGTACATCTTTGTAATCTTTTCCCAACAGCTCGCTGGACCGACGACGATCTAAGGCAGATTGCTGGCAGCGGCTGGACGAATATGGCCGAGGACAGACAGAAAGAAGTGGGGTGCCTTGGCGGAGGCCTATGTTCAGCAGTGGATGAATACGGGATTATAGATTGGTTTGTAAATAAACTTTAAGATTCGCTTTCTCGTTCTTCATTTTTTTACAGACACTGTGCTGTATAGCTCATATTCATCAGTGGGACAATATCTTTCGGAGTTTCTCAGAAATAAATTCTATTAAGCGCCGCGCTCGGTGGCAGTAACATGAAAATATGTTTTTTGTGAAATAAAGAAAATTGCCTAATAACGCTCAAGATGGTGTGCATTTGCTCTCTCGTCGGAAAGATCCGTATTTAATATGCCTGATAATTTTGCATTGTGTTTTCCTTTTTCTCTAAATAAATAATAAGGAAAATCTGCTTATCTTCATAACTTTCCGAAAGAAGTTATGGAAATGGTAAGAACGAAATGAAATATAAGATATGTACTTCAAATGGCTTTAGATAAAAAAAAACAACAAATAATACAACATCAAATTAGCAAAAAAGTTGTCCTAGAAGTACCTTAAATATGGAGGCCCTTCCTGTCCGTTTTTATACCTCTAAGTTGTGTGTGTCTAAAGCAGAAAATCTCTTGTATTGTAATCTGTCAATTTTCCTTTTTGGACTGCTCATGGATCGGTATAATATTCGAGAAGTCATGAGTTCGAATCCGGGATTTTGGCAATGAAGTTGTTTTCTAAGTTACACACATTTGTGAACTCGTAGTAGCAATACCACTCGCTCGGGTAAAGTAAAACTTAACATACTATAGTGGTTGAAATTGCCAATCCGCGGTGGGCACGCGTGGTGATAAGGCCTGTATTCTCTCCCTGAGAGAAGTAAGGATTGTAGGTATTACTTATCCTACACACAAAGCGTTATTACGCCGTATCTCCTCCTGAATAATCCCAGAACGTCATAGCACGTCAAACTTCATGTTAGGGCGTCGTTAATTCGTCCCTGCCGTACACATAATTATATGTATACATACTGAACTACTAGCAACGTATAATCGTTTACAAAAAGCACAGAGTTGACATTTTTTATGCCTGAGCACGCTTAAAGACTCCACTTAGAGACACAGATAGTACTGACTGAAACGCACATGACTCTGGTAGTAGTCACATTCATAAATTAAAAGTAATTATAATTATGTACATATTATTATTAGTAAATTGGACGTGAAACTCATTAAATTAAATGTTGCTTTCCGGGAAAATTGGCAGATTTTCCATTTGTAAAAGCATAAAATATATCAAAATGTCTTAAACTATTATTGAAACGTATAACAAGAACTCCATTGAAAGTTTTGGTACATTCAAACCTCTTGTATGGAGACAGGGAATATGTAAACAAACGGACGGTCTTTTTCTTGACGTCAATTTACAATTTTACATAAACTCACACCTAAAAAATAAATTTTTTAATAAAAATAACAACAATAAGATTTTGCATAAGCAGTATATAGAAAGATAGATAAAGTACACTTTATAGCACAACCACAAAAAAAATAATAACAAAAATAAAACACAAATAAATTATAACAGAAAACAATAATAAAATAATAATTTCCTACATTTATCTATCTAGTCTTATCTCTTCAAAATAAGTAAATTTAGTTCCCAAAATATTCATTGTCTTTCGCGTTTCTTGGCGAATATCCATTCAGCTCTCCACAGTGCCATAAAGTTAATGCATAAACGTCATAATGAAGTCTCAACTTGTTAGTTTGTTGACGGATAAACGCCAAACCTTTGCCTTGGAAGCATAATCACTGCCAATTAGAAGGACCACTTGGAACAACAGCAAACGAAAATTAAGAAGTTACTTGTTTGTCAAAAGCCTTTGGCCTTTGCATCTACGTAATGAGATTATTTATAACGCGTCCAGTGGCACCTTCACTCACACTAGATGAGTGAAGGGACCACTCGGACGCTGAAGTGCCTGGGACATGTTTTTTTTTACTATAACTTGTTATTTTATCGGAAGAGTTCGACAAGGTCATCATTGAGCGATTCGAAGTAAAACCCGAGTAACTTCTTTACTGTATAGACTCGTAAGGTCTAACCTACTTCGAACTGTCAAATGTATACATATTTTGACACTCCATAAACATCAAGATGCATAACCTAGTACAGGAGACACTTGTGTCATAAAAGGGCTTTTTTCTTTGTAATCGCGCTGTCTGATCAATATACTTGAAGCTATAAGCGATGGGGAGCTTGCGTCTTACTTAGATTGGAGTGATATTGCTTTTATACCATAGAAATCGTATAAACAATTAGAAAAGATTAAAGAATCAATTTTTTTTTTCGGGATCACAAACAATGCGAAAACAAAGTTTTCTAATAACAAAAACCTTATTAGATTATGTATTTCATTGAAATCTAAACGTTTCCTTAAAAGGATGTGCATGCATAAAAACATTATTTTACGAGATAACTCAAATATTGATAAACGCTTCATACGTTAAAAGGCGTTACGTGCAGGTTGTGACGTCATAGATTGAGTCCGCTTTGTATCGCGCGTTTTTGTACCATTTGATTATTCTACAAGTTATATTATGAAAAGTATTAGCCGTACAGAAAAAAATAATTACCACGTTTATTTATCTTTTTACACGGTCTCTCCGATTATATTAAAACATTTTTAGGGCAAGTTCTCCATTACATAGACTAAACGTACTATTCTTCTATGTAGAGCAATGTTGCAACATTAATATTGTATTATACTTAATTTAAGCGTGAATTGAAGAAATTTATGTAAACCCTGATATTTTGATAAAATTAAATTGAGGAAATCTTCATAAAACAAACTTGTTTTCGAACTAAAACTTTCGTAAGTACTAAGCACCTGGTTGGACTCTTGCAACGAAAAACCCGGGAAGTAAAACTGGGATTAAGTCTTACTAAGTTGTAGCAAAACACAAACTCTTGTAGAGAAGTTTCAGAAATTTCGTATTTGATTTGTAACTCTGTACCTATTATTTATTATCGGTTTGGCACTACCATGCCTCTGCTGCTTTTATATATAGTACACATTGCATGAAAACTTTAAGACCTTCTCAAGTCAACCTACTGATATCGACTTTTCCCAATAGATCCTAATACATACTTGTTACTAATAGGTTCATTGTGCCGTCGCCATATCCACGCAGTTAATCTTGGCATAAGTGACGTCATCGGATTACCACGCGCCGTTCAATTTCCGTTGATTACACTGCAGTCCGTTTCCGCCGGAAGTGCCCGCCAAGGACGCGTTTCCGCTCGCCGCGTTTGCGCTGTACTGGCTTTGCCATTTGTTTCCAGTGATTTTACAATGTGTTGAATATTATAGAAATAATGCAAAAACTGACGATCGTTTGACACGGTATTTTATTCACTAGATGAATTCTTAAATGCTTAAAAAACTGTACTTAGATGTAAAATGTAATAATTAAGATGGTAGATATAAGTCTTATCCATTTCGCAATACCCGTAAAGGGTGACTGAGTCCTAAGTTACCATAAAATACCATCTATTTACAATTAGTCAGCAATAAATTATTGAATTGGATTGAATTGGTATTAATAATAATAGTCATATATCATGGTATGGTATTCATATTAATAAATAATAATAAGAATAATCGCCCCGGCTGCCTGAGTGATCTTAAACGATCACGAAGGTTAAGCAACACAGGGCGCGTTCAGTGCATGGATGGGTCGCCGTCTATGCCTAACGCTAGTGGCATTTTTCCGAGCGGTTCCGTGCTTCGCAAGGCACGTTAAGCTGTTGGTGCCGGCTGCCGTCGATAGATGGCAGTCGTTAAGCCAAGTTAGAGGCCTTAGGGCGGCTTGACAACTTCTGACAGTAGACGAGCCACTAGTCTACAAGCCTCCACCAATCCGGACCTGGCTCCCGTGGTGGAGTATGGCCTATACCTTCCTCAGGGAAGAGACCCGTGCCCCTCGGTGGGGACATAATGGGTTGATGATGATGATGATGAATAAGAATAATAGCTTGTCCTGGTCCCAAGCTAGGATACCCTGTGCTATAGTACTCAGGCGAGGACATTACAAACATGGATATACACCCAAACTGAGGCCATTAATACAAATCTACAGTGGAAATCTAACCCGCGACTTCAAGCATGGTAATCAGACGTGATAGATCATCGAGGCAGTCGTTAATGACGGTGGACCTAATCACATCACAGTTCTAACTGCAAATAGCCAACAAATAATATCAGCCCGCAATAATATCCTCTGTAAAGTCGACATCGCTGCAACCATTATAATGTATACTAGTACTCTAATTATTTACTTTACGGGCGATTTTCCAACGAAAACGTATGGCTTATTATCTGTCCGACTGTGCATAACTGTGCACAACGGTTATCATAAAACTTCTCTATCTTGTCAATTTATCGACAGAGCACCGAAATTTGCTGAAATTCGCGCGGCCCGTCGCCGTAATGAGAAACAAATGTTTGTCCACACGCTTCCGGGGTAAATATTGCATTACAGTCTAACGTTGTTTAGTAGCTCAATAAAACACTCGGGGGCGTTCTCTGCAAGTGCGTCACTGAATCCCGAATGACCGAAATGTGTCAGTCTCTAACTTCACCGTGGAAAAGGGCGAGACTGAAGATCTAGAGCGCTACGCAATGACGTAACTACGTAATTACGTACTACGTAACTTCTCCATTGTATGGAGTCGTCCGATCCGTCCAACGTCCTTCCGTCAGCGGATAAAATTGTACATTGATATTCAGCAAACATAACGTAAATTATTTACGGTGAAATAAATTTTTGATTTCTGATTTCGTACATACGTAATATGTTGACACTTTGGAAAAGTCAAAATATATATCTAACCCTGTACAGTGGATAGTTACGTAACAGTTATATTACAGTCACAGAGCTGTTTACTACCTCAATCTGAACTCCTTTTTAGAGTTCCTTAACTCAAAGGGAAAAATGAACCCGTAATAGGATCACTTTGTTGTTCGACGGCGCGTCTATCAGGTTCCTTTTAGTCAGAAACATATAAAGCTATCAATTTGAAATTTTATTAATTTATTCGTTCACGAATTACTAAAAAATTAATTCTAGTCACGTTGGGTTTAAAAAAAGAAGCATAAGTTGTAGAAGACAATTAATCAAATAAAAAAAAAAGCCTTCCGAATAAGAGCCATATCATATAGCTTATTGAGGCATCAATGTAATAAAAACATGTCTCAGTGGTTTTATACTGACTTAGTGCTTGTAAGACTAGCATCCAGGAGTAAGGAACTCTCCATACAGTAGGTATATTCTCGAGTCGCTATTATATGCAGACTCTCTCCATGTTTAACTATCTGATGAACATTGTTTCATCTTAACTTTGTTTTGTTGTTATTGGCTCCGAAGGCTTCCTTAAATGGTCCGTTGCGATTCGTACAATAGTAGCTTGCGCATTTACTTCTAGTTTCGGTTTAACTAACTTTCAGAGGATATCAAGGATTTCGGTATTCACTAAGCAAGCTTTGCAAACTAAGGCGCTTTGTAAAAGGACTGAAACCAAAAATAACCAACAACCCGACTGCTGAGTATTAACTATAACTAAGCAGACGGGACCAACCCAGGTACCAACATAAGTTACCTATATTGTTGAATTTGGGTCGGGTTGTTGGTTATTTTTATTTCAGTTTTTTTCGACTTTTCGGTGTTTTTTTCTAGGATTCATGCAGATTTCATATAGCCTATGACACTCGCCCAGATATGACGAATTGTTTGATATCTTTTTATCAAAATCTGAACATTGCTCAAGGAGTTATGAGGGAACTCAGAATCGGACATACTTACACACATGCGTACGAGCTAAACACATTACCCTCCTTTTGGGCTCCGCCGACTTTGTCTGCTCTTTAATACAGATTTGTTATTGCGATATTGGCGCGACCATAGGTTGGGCAACGTGAAAGAACTGGACTAAATGTAGGTTGTCTAAGTTAGCCACTGAGTGGTGGCCAAGAACGGGTCGACGGTCGGTGGGCAGACCACCAGCCCGGTGGGCCGACGGCATTGTGAAAGCGGCTGGGCAACATTGGACGAGACTGGCAAGGGACCGAATGGGTTGTCGTGAAAGAGAAGAGGCATATGCCCAGCAGTGGGCTTTGATTATGGACTGATTAGTTAGATACTCGTAGTTTGTCTAATTTGCGGTCTTCACTTAAATCAAAATGTTTGATGTGCTGTGATTGCCCACAATAGCGTTCTTATCGTTACTCTGTTTTCAAACAACTCTTTCAATGACTTTTTTACCAATATTCTTTTTAGTGGAAATGTTATTATACCTAGCTCGTTTTTTTCTTCGAAAAGCATAATTTACTCTTTGTTGCAAGCTGAGCATATTTTGGCAGTATGAAAAATATAGCAAGTCGTTATTTATTCTGTTTGGCGCGCACAATGTTCAATGAAGGATTAAATTTCAATAAAAAATAAAAAGCTGTTAAAAATATTATAATTTTTGCGTATCAGCACGATCGCTGCAAATTTTTTTTTATCCATTACTGTTTCGATTAAATTTTCTTTTGCAATATTTTGTTTGTATATTAAAGAGCAGAGTAAACATAAAGTAAAGTAAAGTAAAGTAAATAGTAGATTGTACAACAAGTGCATAAAACGCACCATTTTACTCGAGACGTTTATCCATCCGAGCGAGCTTGCGAGCGAGGATAGATATAAAGTCGAGTGTAAAATGGGTTTTATGGACGAGTTGTACACTCTACTTTTCACTTCGATTGCGAGGAAATGAAACAGCAACATGTAAAAATAATTATGGTTCCCGCCAATTAACTTTTTTTTCTTTTTTTTTTTCTGTAGGGACGTGACACCTGACTTAAGGTCGTTACATACTGCTCAGTTATAAAAACATTTTCTTTTTATAACTATGATAAGTTGTTGTTATGGCTTAAATACTATACTGATCTACTAAATTGAAAAATAAACAAATATAAAAAATAATAAATGAGACGAAATACAAATTATAAGTTTATTTCATGAAGTTTTATTGTGTACTTTGGCTGTTGGTATCTTTGCCTTGGTCTTAGAATACGAACGAAACGAAATAAAATAAAGAGGTTGTTGTATGAAGTTAAAGATGTTCGTGTGGCTGTTGCAGCGATTGCCTTGGTCTTCGACGAAGATTTTACTTTATGCTCTAGAGCATAAAAAGCGACTTTATGTCGCCTACGCACGACATAAAGACGAACTTTTAGAGCATGAGAAGTGAAATAGTAGATTGTACAACAAGTGCATAAAACGCACCATTTTACTCGAGACGTTTATCCATCCGAGCGAGCTTGCGAGCGAGGATAGATATAAAGTCGAGTGTAAAATGGGTTTTATGGACGAGTTGTACACTCTACTTTTCACTTCGATTGCGAGGAAATGAAACAGCAACATGTAAAAATAATTATGGTTCCCGCCAATTAACTTTTTTTTCTTTTTTTTTTCTGTAGGGACGTGACACCTGACTTAAGGTCGTTACATACTGCTCAGTTATAAAAACATTTTCTTTTTATAACTATGATAAGTTGTTGTTATGGCTTAAATACTATACTGATCTACTAAATTGAAAAATAAACAAATATAAAAAATAATAAATGAGACGAAATACAAATTATAAGTTTATTTCATGAAGTTTTATTGTGTACTTTGGCTGTTGGTATCTTTGCCTTGGTCTTAGAATACGAACGAAACGAAATAAAATAAAGAGGTTGTTGTATGAAGTTAAAGATGTTCGTGTGGCTGTTGCAGCGATTGCCTTGGTCTTCGACGAAGATTTTACTTTATGCTCTAGAGCATAAAAAGCGACTTTATGTCGCCTACGCACGACATAAAGACGAACTTTTAGAGCATGAGAAGTGAAAATATTATTTGTTATCAAACTAATTATGTTACGTGCATGTGGATTATTAATTAATAATCTTAGTTTCAACATCTTGATCTTTGTCGCAAATATGTACTTTCATATTGTTTATTTATTTGTTCTAATAAATCGAGGAGATAAAATGAATCAACATACATTTAAAATAAAATAGTTACATTATCATTTAGGTACATGCTCGCACTCTACTTGATCACGTTACGGGATTTTTTTAACTAAAATTTATACATTTTGTGGATTTTCTGACTGTATTTTAAATTTTGCTAAGAATTCCTACAAATGGGTAATCAATTAAGAAGGAAAGAAGGGTCAAAATGCTGTCATAGGTTATCTCCTTAAAATATAGTAGTGGTAATAGTACATTGTACTCACCGTTACTATGGGGACAACGATGACATCACGAACATTTTTAAATAAGTTAAAATTACGTAAGAGATGAACTATACAATACGAATCTGGTTATATGTTTTGCGATTTTAAAGGACAATATTGATTTTAATTGATTGTAGAAATACTCCCTTTTCGGGAAGATAACAATATTTTGACAGGATTTCCTAGACAATATTTTTTTCCATGTAGCTCCGATTGTGTCCCAAAGCAAAGGCCTCCACTTCTCAACTCCTCCCTCTTCATGGCCACCTCCTGCCAACCCGGGCCTAGATTCTGTTAATGCATTGTAGTATCATGACAACTGCATGAACATGGCGATTTCATTTCATGGCTGCTTTAAGTCTACGCGGGCACGCGTATCAAACCTTCTAGGCGTCAATGGTATGAAAAAACACGTCACGTGACCCGACAGTGTATCTGTACTACAATACACTAACAGAATCGAAACAGGTAGAAACGCCGTGAAGTCGTCCCGCCATCTCCGCTGGGGTCGGCTACGTGGAACCCAGTCAGTGACAATTGTTGCCCAACTATCTGATCTGGGCCCATACGGCTTACGTGCTTACGTTTCAGCTTAGCAGTTGCAGCACCGACACCGACAATTTCGGTTCTGGAGCGCCGTGCTGATCCTAGACAAACAATATAAATAAATGTATTCGTACAATTTCCGTTCTCTTTCTCTTTTGTACAGTTACTGTTATTGTTGTGTAAGAATGTGCCCTTATTATTATTGTTATATAAGCATGTTTGTTTGTGGCAATAAACCAAAGGAATAAACTACAGAGGTAGGTACCTACATAATTAAAAGTCGGAGGTTGTAAACGCAAATACCGGAATAGTGCGCGATTAAACAGACCTAAGATACAGACTAAGCCTAATTTTAGTTGTAAGAAATCAGCACTACTCCAGGTTGTAAACGCAAATACCGGAATAGTGCGGTATTAAACAGACCTAAGATACAGACTAAGCCTAGTTTTAGTTGTAAGAAATCAGCACTACTCCTGTGTTTGTATTTACAACCTCTGTGTTTTGAGTACGTATTTTTTGTATTTCCCCTAAGACTTAGGGGATATGAAATAAAAAGCGATGTGCTGTCGGCACGAGCGTCTCTTTAGCCGCCTGTCTGCTGGCTCCACACTCCACTCTATTTGCATTCGGGCGGAAGTCCGCAGTGTGATCATCACAAAGACTCGCTTGCACCGTTTCCGCTCTCATTCTTATGCAAATGACATTGAAATGCTCCCCTATTGTTATGGTATAAAAAGGAATTCCCTATCCGTAGGTTGGCTTGGCAGGCTCCACTAAAGGACGGCTCCCAGATCGGTGGATTAAGTGGAGTGGGTCTAGCGTTTTCCCCTCTCATAGTGTAGGCTATTGCGGATCTAAAGATTTAATGCAAAGGAAGCATTCAATTAATTCACTAGCATTTTTGTACAGATCAGTAAGCGGTGGCAGTGCAGCGGTAGAACGCCGTTCTCACATTCGGGAGATTGTGGGTTCGAATTCTGGCATGTACCTTAGTCACGTACATTTGTGAAGTTCTACTAGCAATATATTTTGTTAGTGTACCTTCGTGTTTACTTTGTGTTTGTGTGACAATTTAAATAAATGTCTTTTTTCTTTCCTTCCTTCTTTAAATGCCACTCGCTAACCGTGAAAGAAAATGTTGTGGGGAAACCTGAGTATCTAAAGTGTTCTCGTACCTCAGCTCTTAAAATTGCCAATACGCTGTGGGCCAGTGCAGTAATAGAGCTCACACTCTCTCTTTCAGAGAGAAGGCCTGTGCCCTGCAGTAGGACGTATATAGGCCAAAATAAGATCAATAACCACATTATAGTAAATATGATGTAATAACGAGTATAAGCTTCAATTGAAGGAACAAAATACTAAAACATAAAGAAAATATAGCTATCACCAGCATCGTAGATATGACTGTTTGTAGCTATTATAAACTATCCTGCTTGGGTGGTTATCCATGAAGTACCGGCTCTTTCTTGCCTCTTGAGGCCATTTGTACAAATGTATGGCGGCCCCCAGTGCGAATCGAACCCACAACTTCTATCACGGTAATCAGACGTGATACCGCTAGACCAAAGAGGCAGTCTTGTATATTTATGTAAGTTTAAGTTTTCTCTAAATCTCTTTCGTTCAGAGCGAAAAAATAACCGTGCAGACTGTTGATGTGGAATTTTAAATACGACCCATCCGTCTGAAAACTCCCATGTTTGCGTAACTACCAAAGCTGTGAAAAATCGTACACATCTACCAATCTGATAGTGAACCCCACATTGTAGGTTTTAAGGACGACAATAGACTGCATACACGTTTTGAATCGAATAGATAACGTATTTACAACAGCCTCAAAATTTGTCCATATGCAATCATGTTCTTGTAAAACATAAAATAAAGGAAGGTGAGGACTGAATTCGTGTTTGGCTCATAAATTTAAGCAAAGAAAATCTCAATCGCATGTGATATTTCTTGTACAGTCAACAGCACATTAGCCTTTACATACGTGCACTCTTATCAGCTCCTATATTACGCGCACCAAAACCTGAGCGATTCCAATCGTCTAACTGTCAAATTAGTATGGAATTTGACAGTTAAGCGATTGGAATCGCTCAGGATTTGGTGCGCATAATTGAGCCACTGTTATGTTAAGGACTGGATTGCAACAAAACTTTAAAATTTTACGTGATGTTAACTGTACTTATCCAACGATAACGTACCTATACAATTTAATCAATACAATTAACTAATAAATTCGAAATTACCGGCAAACAATTATTTAATATAAATAACTCAGCGTTTGAAATTGCCAATCCACGATGGGCACACGTACGTGGTAATTAAGCCCTGACTCTCTCTGAAATAAGGCTTGTGCCCTGCAGTAGTACGTATAAACGCTACATAAAAAAATCGTAGTGCTGGACCGAGTACATCGTAGTAACGTTATAAATTTCTGGTTGGAATTTTTATAAAGATAAACTTAGCATTAAAATGTGAAAATTAGTTTGCTAAATTCCGCCAAAATCCCACAAGCACCATGCGGTTAGTTAATGCACCACATGGTGCTTGTGGGATTTTGGCGGAATTTAGCAATATAATTTTCACATTTTAATGCTATTATGGATTTCCGCAAAGTAACGCCTGATTCCATACAAAAGATCAACTTGCAAAGGAGACGAAAATCATATTTCATAGAAGCAGACTTTAACAGAAATAGAACTATGTGAATTTTGCTATTCTGTCTCCATCAGCGATATTCGCGCTGCGGTCGGAAATATTGCCACGTTGCCCGAATGCAAATCCTCTCAGAGCTGCTGAAAGTTTTCCTTTAATCCTTTCTTTACTACAGGGTGACTTTGAATTCGTTAGACAAATTTGAAGGGCACATAAATATGGTGCTAGTGTAGAAAAATATGACACGACAAAATTTTTTTTTTTTTTTTGTTGCACTAAATTACTTCATTTAATCATAAACAAACCATATCAGGACGACAAATTATAAAAAAACGAAAAAAATCTATGGTTCAAGCGTCTTATTCTTAAAAATAAATAGCTTACGCATACCGCAAGAAAGAATCTTAAACATTTAACATATAAGAAAACCTTTTTCAATTTTGGCAGCCTCGAAAAGCAATTGGTCGAATTGGTTGCCAACCTCTGATAGGAGACGGCACGTAAAGAAGAAAAAGAATATTAGTTAATTCCTACTACATACATTGAATTCGGATTCACAGTTTCGAGCCAAAGATCGGAAATCACGAATATTTACAAATACCATTACTGATAAATCAATACTATTAAGTATATGTACGTCATGTAATATGTAATTATAAGTACTAATACCCTTGTAATCTTTCGCTATACATATTTGTTACTTCAATTATTATAATTATTTCAGATTTTCTTATTTATGTCGGTAGGACCATATTCTTCCTGCAATCCACTCCATCCAAAGGTTGCCTGGAAGAGATCGCTCTAAGCAATAACACCGCCAATTGTATACCACTACTTAGATATAAGAAACTATTTATAATTCGTTCTCCAGGTTGTGCAATAAAGTGTTCTCTATCTCTATCTAACTATATAAATCAATACTGTGTTTCACAATGAAAAGAAAAATTCCTCAAAATATTGCTAACGATTTGAACATCACGCTGTAGAATGTAGCTGATATTTTCATACCTTAGTAGGTATTCCAAGTTGCGGTGGGATGCATGAAAGCCGCTCTGAACATTGTACACTCGACAGCACATCAACTTTTACATTTTAGCTACAAAGTAACCCGTAACATAACGGAATAGTGCATGGATGTGAGTGTTGTTTAAATCCCCGCACTACTACCCGTCAATTGAACGGTCGAAAGCAGGTCAACCTTTACATTGTTGATGAAAAGTCGGACGACCGTGCTTTTCGAACTTAACGTAACTGATTAGAGTGTGCGTGTGTAAAGGCTGTCGACCGAACCTGTACGTCTCCAGCACCCTAGGTCGCGTTTCTTAAAATTACATTTCAAAGTTTACTTTTACAATTCTTTTACTAGCACATTGCTACGCAATGTATATATTAGTACAATAACTTATCTTACCTTGTTAATATGTGGGTTAATTGGCTATACACTCTACATCAAATTAGCATAGTAGAGCATTAATGGGAGGTTTTCTTTTTTACTATTAGAGAAAAAAGTAGTTCCCTAGAAGTAGATGGTGCTGAACTGGCGGCAAATCGGAACGCACTACAGATTGCTCACACGTATTTCGTGTCTATGATAGCCGTTCCGAAATCGGACGTCAATGGATATGGCGATAATGTGAATGGATCAATTCGGAACAATATTTATTTGTGATGTGACAATGACATAATAATATGTAAGTTTCGTTTTATGATCTAAAAGTTACATCCAAGTGAATTAATAAAAAAATAATGTGACGATCCGTTCCTTGCAGTAACTTACCAAGTTGAGCGCCATATATGCAGCGACTAGGGAATAATAAAAAAAAAAGAAAATCCCTTATTAAAGTTATATGAAAGGGGGACCTGGGCGAGTGGGCCCAGCGAGCTATTGGCGCTGATTGGCAAAGCGTTTCATGAACCTCGTTAGCCATCGATACGCAGAAAAGTCATCACGCGAAGCAAAGCTTATTGGAAGCCGTATCTACATCCATCTACCAGCCGAGTGCTTATGGCTGAGAAGTAAGTTTTTTATCTTACTAACCCGGTTCTAAGCGAAACTTCGAGTCGTCAAAAGTTGAAGAAACTTTTACCCATCTAAAACTCTTGGCACCATTTTACGCTGCTATTACCACAGATTACCTGATAGAATTGTCTAAAGTACATTCTATCACATAATATTCGGTAAAATTAGGCATTCGTTACATTCGTTGGGACGAGATTTAGGATAATACACGACACTATTTTTCTGAGCCATCATTGAAAAAATTTTAAACGCTTTTTGTGATACGACTGCCACCGAGGTTTTTAGGGTTCTGTATTTATTTTTAGATCCTGTGTACCATTGCATATTGATATATTTTCCGGATATTTTTTTATCTACAATACTTTCTGTAATTTTAGTTTGACGAAACATATTTTGGCGCACAACAATGAGCCCATACTCACGTTCATGGTGAGCCACCACCAAGACAAAAGACTTCTGTCAAGACCAAGATCCTTTTCACCATTGCATATTGACATTTGTTCGTTCCCGGATATATGTTTTCTATATCTTCTGTAATTTTTTTTTCAGGAAATATTTTTTAGGCGCACAATAAAGAGCCCATCCTTGCGTTCATAGCTCGCACCTCAACAAAAGACTATTTCAAATATTTGGATAATATGTGTTGATACGGGCAACATAAAAATATAATATTTGCAAGAGCAAGTTCCTCTTCACCATTGAATATTGACATTTAATTCCGGGCAGGTTTTTTTCGATATGTTCTGCTTAAGGAAATAATATTTGGCGTACAACAAAGAGCCCACACTTGCGTGCATACCTCACACCTCGACAAAAGACCTCTGTCGCAAATATTGCTATGTTGCCCGTATGCAAATCTCGCGAAAGTTTCCCGCAAGCCGAGCCTTCAATCCCGAACGCAAACAGTTTCTATAAGATTAGTCGCAGAATGCCCGTCTTGCGTCAATATTGATTCGGAGAGCGGTCGGGAAATCGTGCCGACTTGGCTATAAGGCTTGGGGTTCACTTGTGGTCGAGTCTATAGTTTGATTTAGCGACCAAAGCCCCAAAATGGGCTGGTGGAATCAAATCTATGCCGTCAGCAAAGTCAGCTCAAAACGGTACACAATAACTAAATACAAAAACATTGTTACTTTACACCGTAGTCTAACTCAATCTGATCAAATTTACTGTAGGGACAGCTTCAAAAGCGTAAAATATTAAAATGTATTCGTATTAAAATTACCACAATGCATGGAACAGTATTAAAAGGTTTTTATTTCAACGAGCAAAACTGCGGCATTTTGTAGCGATAAAGAGATTTTGATATGATGTTAGAATAGAAGGGGTTTTATAAGGCTTTACAATATTTATTTGCGCGAGACAATATTTTACGCGGTAGACATATTTGCAGTTCACAGGAGTCAGAGGGTTGGGGGGAGTGTGCCCCTGATTGGTCCGATTTCGCTTGCGTTCCGTTTGTCATCTAACAATACCAGGTGCACATAACTATGTTTTAACTTATGTTTTGGTGCAAAATGACTCGAGCCGCAGCATTAATGTTTTCTTCTTTTGTAAGAAAAGTAGCTAATGGTTTAGCATTTATGGGATCTTATTGCGTAGACATAAATTGACGTATTGTGTTTCATATGATTTGAGAATAGATGGTCAGAGTAGACTCCACTCAAACGCAACTCACATTTTATAATAATTACATTCAATAAACAGCGCGTGTGACGCCGGAGTAAGAATAGCGTCACTCCATTTCCTTCCGTGGATGTCGTAGAAGGCGACTAAGGAAATAAATTACCAGGAGACGGGCAGCAGCGTCCTCCTGAGATTCCAACAGCATACTGCGATCGCCAACCCGCCTACCAAGCGAGGCGATTATGGCAAAACCCCGTTTGAAATTTACACCTATAGAATGTTGAATTAGTGTTTTGTAATCTTCATCTTTAAACTTATTAATCGCTAATATATGGTGCTAGTAGTATTTATAAGTGTAGCTGTGTGTGTCCTTTAAGTATTGCCATGCTTTTAGTAAATTAATGTTACCACTCAGCAGATTATATGATGAACAATGTCTTTTTCAGGTCGTGATTACTTTAATACATCCTGATAGGGATGTATCTATAGAAGCAAAGTTAAACAACACTCGAGGGAATAAATTCCCCCATAATGATTAACTTCACATTTTTAGATACAAGTCAGTAAATAATAAATAACTTCCACACAACACAGCCGCTTATCATGGTCCCAAACTAGGTTACCCGGTGATATAACATAACTACCAGGCAATGACATGACAAACATTGAAATACACCCAGACTGAGGCCATTTATACAAATCAAGTACGGCTACCTCCAGTGACAACCTCGAACCTGCGACCTCAGTTTTGGTAGTCAACCGTGTTAACCGCTAGACCAACGAAGCAGTAACTCCCCTAATATGGGATCGTAATTTCGCCGCTCGCTCTTATTGCCATCCGTTACCTGCCATCACAAACATGGAAATACGCCTAGACTGAGACCATTTGCATCATGTGGCAGTCGAAAATACGACCTTCGTTTTGGTAGTCAACCGTGCTAACTGCTAAACCAACAAAGCGATAACTCTATCATTTTCAATAAAATGCTACAGATAAAAAATTATCAAATTTCATCCTGGTTTTTTGGATAAACAATCAAATTTTTTTTAGTTAAAATGCCTAAAATCGGTTACAAAACTCATAACTTATGCAAATATATTTATAATTACTATTATCTTTTTACACTGTCAAATAGCCTATTCGGGAAAATTTCCCTTGGCTGAGTTGAAGTTGTGGTCGAGCACCATCAGAAATGTATAGAACCAATCAGATAGCAGTTTAATTAACATGGCCGCTACGTTAGTCAATCAGTCCTGTCAATTTCACAAATGCCGACCCTACCCACTAATTTCGAGTTGCCAACCCCACAAGCTATCATAATGAACCATACTGTTAACAATAAGCTCATTACAATAACGTTTTCGCAAAACCGCGTTGTGGTCACGTGAACTACCCGCTTACACGGATGTGTTTACACTTCTCTGCTGATCGCAGTAGTAGGGGAAGTAATGTGAATGCGTCAATACGTTTTCTTACTTCCATCCAACAGGCACTGCACACAGACTGATGTTGGCATTCTGGAAGCGCTCTCTGTAAAATAATGGATAGTGCTGTTTGTTGAACTCTACGTGATGCGTCTGCTGGCTGAGAAAGCTTTTATATGACGACAAGTAACATATTTAACTTTTGTGTTAGTAAGAACGCTGCTGAGAATTCAAGTATGTGAAGTTGAAATAGTTTTGTCCTTAGTTCAGTAAAGTTAGCAACGGGATAATCCAGTGTAATGACAGTAACCCAAAACTCAAAGCCAAGTACTAATATCGAATGAAAAATGGCGGTATATTTTTTACAAAATATAACCCCTACTAGCCTATAAATGAAACTGAGCGATATCTTCTGCAAGGAGTGCCTTAATGTCTGATGCCCGTTGTTGGTGTTTCATGAGTGGCCAGGAATATTGGTAATATTGCTGGGCGGGCTACATCAGTAATGAAGATATGTTATATCCTGGAGCTTAAATAAGCAGCCTATATACGTCCCACTGTAGGGCACAGGCCTTCTCTCAGAGAGAGAGTATGGGCTTAATCACCACGCGTGCCCACCGTGGATTGGCGATTTCAAGCGCTGAGGTATGTGAATAGCTCAGACACCGAGGTTTCCTCACGATGTTTTCCTTCACCGTTAGCGAGTGGTATTGCTACTATAACTTCACAAATGTACATAACTTAGAAAGAAAAGTCATCGGTACATGCCCGCACTGGGAATCGAACCTGGGTCTCCCGCTTCAGAGTCCAATGTTCCACCCACTAGGCTACCACTGTCCCTAGAGCTTGCTGTGTAGAAAAATATTATGAGCAAACCGCAGTTTAGTTGCCTTAGCAGCAAGCCTTCACGGTGGATTAAACAGGCAGAGAAGACGGCACGTGATGAGCATGTTTACCCCGCCTAAGTAAACATTGTACGTAACACAGTTTCCTGCTCACACCATTTACCCTACATTTGCGCTAATGTCACAGCCACACCTCGCAGGTAGACATAAAGCAAATTGCCCAGTTTCCTTATCGCACGTGCCTCTCAAGTGCATAACACAATTAGCAAGCCACTGCGGCCGCCATGCCAGTCGAATAACGAAGCGTGGCACTCATTACATGTAACTTAACTCTAGTGCCTGCAACACAACCTCTAAACAAAAAGTCAGCCCAATTCCCACTGGATATACACGGTAAATGCGACGTAAACAACAAAGCTACAGAGTTCGTTTTCCAGCGCGTATTGTGAAGGGTTAAGGATGAGTTTAGTTTGGCCTTTTTTTCGTGATGATGCACTTCCGCGGATGCGGATATGCTCTCGAGACTGGTTGAGGGCGCGGCTTGAAATATTTTTACTCATTTTTTAACAAGGCTCAGTTTTCTGCATTCAGTCAGCTAGTTTATTTTAGAGGTAACAAGTATATCGTTTTCACGTTGTTGTATCAAAGGCTTTTTCATTCTTTATATACCATCCTAAAAATAGATGAAAAACAGATTGGCCCCGTTATAGGCACTCGTATAGTAAGCAATGAAAAACACGGTCTGTACGCTAACTCCTCAGAATTTAATGGAAAATTAACGCTAATAAGTTTTCTTTTTATTGGAGTATTTCAAATTTTTTGAGATCTCTAAAAACCAGAAAAAAAGAAGGATTATTTTAAACTTTTATAAGATTTTCTGTCTTTTAGGGTACAACGACACTTCAATACATTTTTAGGCGTATTCCATGTTATACCGCAATTTGGAACACAGTTATGTCAAAAATAGGCGGGCTGCGCCCTGCAGTGCGAAATGCCTATAGAATGTATTGAAAATTGAGTTGTTCAATATTTTAGATAAGTGGAACCAGCCGTATAAAATGTCATAGAAACCGTATTATAGGAGACGAGTACATATTTCAATAATATTACTGGAGGTTGCCTGCAGCCATTTCATATTTCAGCGTGGCACGCAAAATTTGCATACATATTGTCGTTGCATCACATAAACTTTGCATTTTGATATCACTTTATTCTGTAATAAAAGCATTTATTGCTCTCAGCGTTACATTAATTCAGCAAATTGGCATTGTCTACTATTTAGTCACGGGTACCCATCAACAATATTTGTTTACTACTTAAGTGAGTGAAAAGTACACAAGGCAATGATACTGAGTTCTGACAAATAAAAAAAATACCTTTCTAGTATTAAAGATTGTCATACCTTCCTTTTTTAGGGTTAAGTACCCAAAGGGTAAGAGACTCTATTACTCAGACTCCGCTGTCCGTCCGTCCGTACGTCCATCTGTCCATCTGTGACCAGGCTTTATCTCACGAACTGTCAGACAGTTGACATTTTCACAGATGATGTGTTTCTGTTGCTGCTATAACACCAAATACTAAAAACAGAATAAAATAAATATTTAAGGAGGCTCCCATACAACAAACGTGATTATTTTTGCTGCTTTTTGCTCGATATTAAAACGGCAACAGGTAGACACTTCAAATATTCCAATGTTGAAGGGTACGGAACCCTTCGTGCGCGAGTCCAACTCGCACTTGGCCGGTTTTATATGACCATGAAAGCACAGGATGATTATGATTTTTGGGCTTTTTAGTAAGTGTTTATGTTTGTGTTCTATTAACCGACGTATCAAATTAGACATACCACCAGATCGCGATTATCAATTTACACTAGCTATATGACAAATTGCATATTGCAACAAAAATATAATTTAAAAATATCTTTTTGAGCTAAAACTTTCATAAGCAATACAGAATATTAACTTAATTCCGGAATAACTTGATTTTTTATCGGAAGAGTCCGACCGGCCCTTATTATGAAGCAGCGATATGTCTGTAAGGGTCGCAACGTCGCGCTTGAGCCAGACAATTCACTCAAACCTACCGACAAATTCGGTTCTTTTTTTTGAATAGTTTCTTATCTAGTCCTAGGTTTTTTGCCTTGGGTTCACGGCCATGGATCTTAAAAATCACTATTAACATGATTGACAGATTTTGCAAATTTAATTTGTATAAAAGATATGATTTTTTTTTCTGAGTGGCGCAGTGTTACTCCCTGGAGCCCCTTAAACGAGACTAATAGTGATTATTTATTAAGCAAAATTTAATTACGTTAATTCGTAATCCCGACGTTTCGTTTCATTTCGCCTTTGTACATGTTATTTCTTATGTAATGTTCCGCTCATAGTATTTCGGCGACGCTGCAGCTGCCGTGGTCACGGCTAGACAGAAGTGGCCAGTGCAGTCAAATATTGTAGTGAGGGTAGGATAAATAATCACGATTAAACCGACTTCATGCATGAGCATCACGAATGATTAAAGAATACTATAGCGTAAGGTATTTCTTTAATAAGTCTGTATGTAAATCAGTGCCTAAGAATCTGATTATAAATAATAATTATACTTTAATAGTTTTGGAACCTGTATAAATTAGAAAATGTTATAACTAAAAAGTTCTGATATCGACTGCTGACTTGTTTATTTCCTGTGGCGCCCTCTCTCGGCAGTAGCAGCAGAATGGCGCCACGGCATAGTGAGGGTTTATCCTTCGCAATCTGACGCCAGTCAGTCGTCCAACAGTCGTCCGTCGATTTTTTCCCAAGAAACAGCTCAGAAGCGAAGTGTATATGAATATCATTTTATAATGTGCGTAATTGTAACAGTGCTGAAATTTAGTGAGTGATCGTATCGTTTATCATGGAATAAACTGTGAAGTTTTAAATCCAGCCTACGTTTTATTGTCCGTCCTAAAAATAGGCACTTTACAGCTCGCACAGTGTGACAAAGTTACACACAGCCAAATTTGTATGTAAGTTTAAACCGTTACAAAAGTAGCCTATTATGTTTTGTAATTAAAGCTCACTCGAGTACCCTAAATTACTGCTTATAATTACCTCTACGCGGTACTAAAATGGCTCCATATTTTGTGTCCAAATGTGATATTACACCAAAGGGAGGCTTCGGATACAGATTATGTATTCTACATCCGCGCAAACAGATAGGCTGCTTATGCAAGACTCAATTAACTAGAGTTCTTCTATTTATCTTTTCGGACTTGCTCAATTCCGCTTACCGATAGTCGGTTCTAAGCTTAGGAGATGACATAGCTCGAGGCTTTAGAAAATTAATGAACGCGTACCCAACAAAGGGATCAAGAAGAACGCTTCTCGCTTATTTCTCTTATAATCCAAGTAGCACGAGGTTGAAATACAAATAAACACAGAAGCCACGCAGGGCTTTTTTATACCGTTTAATGACATATTAGATAGCTAGATAGATAGAGAACCCTTTATTGTACAACCAGGTGAAAGATATTACAAATAGTTTCCCATATCTAAGTAGTGATATAATTGGCGGTCTTATCGCTTAGAGCGATCTCTTCCAGGCAACCTTTGGATGGAGCGGAGTGCAGCAAGAGCAGTGTTCTGCAAACTTTTTGCGTTCACAGCAGAGGTACACGCAAATTAATAGTGTTAGATATTTTTAAAACTTATAGCCTAGAAGCTAGAGCCGAGAACTTATTTCCAGATGGCATTTCCGAAAAAAATCTCTGTTTTTTTTAATAGAACTTGCCGTTCTTTTGAGGCATACCAATCTCTATCTATAATAAAATAATAAAGTTCCACACATCACTTGTCCTGGTTTCAAACTAGGATACTCTGTACTACAGTAACCAAGGATATCACCAACATGGAAATACACCCAGACTGAGGCCATTTGTACAAATCACATACGCCGTCCTCCAGGGAGAATCTAACTCACGGCCTCTGTTTTCGTAATCAAGCGTGTTAATCGCTAAGCCAACGAGGCAGTCGCAGATGTAAAGGATTAAAACCTTTACGGTTTAACCTCCTCAGCGCTGACTTTGAAAATAACAATGGTTTTCAATTATCATCTTCAAGGTCAGGACTGAGGAGGTTAGGCTTGGCGTCCATTAAAGCTTACTCGAACCAAAACACGTTGACTCGCACTAAGGCGTGGGGCACTAGGTACGAGGTGGGACGAGGGCGTGGAAAACCCGCGGCGTCCTTTCAATTCAGTTTCTTACGAAATTTACTGAAGCAATAGGATATAAAGGTATATAACCCACACAGATAAGACGGGGTGAAGACGCGAACGTACGAACACAGCTTGGGTCCTCGTTCCGTCCCGTCGCTTCAGTACATTTTGTGTGAAAGTTAATTGAAAGGCCACGTCTCCTCCGCGCCCCTGTCACCCGTCCTTCCTATGAGCGCCGCGCTTAAGACAGCGGCCACATAGAAGGGACGAGGGGCGCCTGTGCGGAAAAGGCGCGTCATTAATCCAATTCACTTTCATAAAAAATGTACTGAAGGGACGGGACGAAGCCAACACAGAAGAGAGGGGGGGGGGCTAATTGGTCCCGCAGCCAATTTGGCTCGGTGTTTCATAGACGCAGTTTCATAGTCAATATAACTTAGGTTAGCTGGTAGATAATGCTAAGTAGCATTAAGCTCGCCTATGTGTAAAACTTTCTGTTTTATGCAATAAAGGATTTAATAATAATAATATTGGGTTCACTAGCGCCGCGAATAAAAAACAATCTTATTGCGTCACAAGTTATAGTAGCAATACCACTCGCTAACCGTGAAGGAAAACATCGTGAGGAAACCTGAGGGTCTGAGCTATTCACATACCTCAGCGCTTGAAATCGCCAATCCGCGGTGGGCACGCGTGGTGATTAAGCCAATACTCTCTCCCTGAGAGAAGGCCTGTGCCCTACAGTGGGAAGTATATAGGCTGCTTATGTTATGTAGGTATATTGCGTCTGGGTTATAGGTAGATACAGGTCTGAAAATTTGCGAAAAATGTATTTACTCATATTAAAAAAAAACGCATTGGATTTGGCTATTTCATTAAATTTAAAAAAATCTAATAAGGGTGTAGAAACATTTATAATAATAATAATGTTAAGGAATCGAACCCCCGACCTCTATCTTGGTAGTAAGCGCCTTAACGGCTAGTCCAATGAGGCAGTATCGATCATTATCGGTTACGAGATCATTATGTCACAATCATGGCAAGTGGCACACCCTGGTCTCTGTCTACCCCTCCAGGATACTAGCATGAGTCTATGTTATGTTTATTATCAAAGAGATAGTCGCCAAGTGATGTCACAGTTTACAGCCGATTTGTATGGAGCGTTTTTACCCGACTGCGGCGGACCCCAAAAGGAGGGTAATGTGTTTGGCTCCTATGTATGTAAGTATGTATGTATTAAGTATGTCTTATTCTATGTTCCCTCAGAACTCCTTAACCAATTTTTGACATCTCAGTCGGTTCGTCGTGTTTATGAGAGTGTAATAAGCTACTTACTTAGGCAAGACAAGTTCTTCTTTCACATCATGTTCTGTGCAGCCTGTCGGTTGCTTGTTCATTTTCAATTCGCTTACCCCTTTACTTTGAGCTCAGATTGATTTAAATGACGCCCGGAGATGAAACTCTTAGTAGAAATGTTCGGGATATTAGGTAAAAAGTTATTCAGTTGTGTGACGATCGCTGGTATCTAGCTGATTCTTTGCAACGTACAATTTATTTTACGTCTACATAAAATAATCATAGATCAAGTAAGATAAGATAGAAAGATAGATAGAGAAAGAGATAGAGAATACTTTATTGTACATAAAGGCCAGTTTCTGAATTAAGAATGTCACTAAGTATATAGTTAACTGTAGTGCTGTCTCTTCGAATTTCTCAGAAAAGAGCGTGACAGAACGTTACTTAAGTATTTACTTAGTGAATTTCCCAATTCAGAAACCGGCCCTAAGAGTACAGATGGTGGCCTTATCACTAAAAATGACAATATTAGACCTATTAAGATTAGCAATTTCCTCCAGACAACCGACGATGGAGAGTTGCTGAAGGAAAAGTGAGTCGGGCAGTCAGTGCAAATATGAATATTGGTTTACATACTTATACTTTCATAAACCTTTACATACTATAGGTATAACAATTATAAACATATATAAAGTTACATAACTTACAATAAAGTTCTATCAGAGGACAAATGAAAAAACATACTATTAGTAAAACAATAATTATTGAACTATTTAATACATTTGAGCGATAGATACAGATCCTAAAATCTGCTTTTAAAGATAGCTGGGGAGGAGGGAAATCCTAGGATTTCAAACAATAATGATTAATTTTAACAGTTAGTTACCCATACTTCACATAGTAGGGTCATTGTACGTAACAAGCGCTAAATAGTATGTAAATATAGCGGACACTGGGGTTTCTTCACAATGAAATTAATTACGATAACTCTGTCCTTTAATAAATAGACAAAGATATCACTCAACTATACTTTACAATTTTTACATTTGTACAAACAGAGCAATACTTAACTTCCTTGTTACTTAAACTGCTGTTACGATTTACCACTCATTGTACAATTGTTTGTTTACCCTAATAACATAAAATAAGCAGATAAACCGGCAGCCTCCAGCGGGAATCGAACCCACAACCCAATTGTTGATTATGAAAGCTAACGAGGCAGGTGATGGCCGTATTCAATACTTCATCATCATCATCATTATCGGCCTACGCTTTTCCACTGCTAGACATAGGCCTCTCCTACTGCACGCCACTGAGCTCGGTCCTCGGCTACTCTCATCCAGCTCTTGCCAGCCGCCCTGCGAAGATCATCGCTCCACCGAGTATGAGGACGTTCTACTGTACACTAAAGAACTCGTCTACCTCATTCAATACTTTTAGACCATTTATACCAACAGCCAAGTGACGGCACCCAATGTTTCAAAAGATCCCAAAGATTAAATATTTTGCGGATAGTAGGCATCTCAATCCACGATCTTGGATCTGGTCAACATGCTAGTGATAAGTACAGCCAGCAAATCAACCAGTTAGATCAAGGGCGGCTTTGCAACAAATTTAATAGATAATGCTCACATCATGTTTTATGTGTCCGACATAGGTAGAGCACGTAAAGCGCCTATCTATTAAAATATGTAGTTAAAAGCTGATATTTAGAAAAAGAAGAAAGTACAAATCAGAGAAAGAACCTTTACAACAAAAGTTGTTTTAAAATGTGTTTTACAACAACTCTTTCTGTACCTACCAGTGGCGAAGGGTCCATATTATTATAAGCCCATCGGTTTCCCTTTTAGAAATACGACCCCCGACAAAACCAAATTTGCTACACTCATAATTTCGGGCACTCCGAGTTCTCCATAAACTTTATCGAAACAACCCGGAGTGCTAACGGCTTACCTCGGCCAACGGCCTCGGCGCTTTGCACAATTCTCTATCTCACCTGCACTTCCACAAAAAATGCTCTGTCTCGCTGGCCTTCATAGCGCCCGAAAGTAGCCGAGGTAGGCTGCGCTGTCCTGGCTTCCTTTTCTTTCGTTGTTATAGAAGTACATTGTTTTGTCGGAAATCAATTCGGAACTACTGGGACGTAAACAAATAGTACAGTCGACAGCACATTAACTTTTACATACATGTACTTTAATCAGTCAGGACTTTGGAACAAAAATATAAAGGTTGACCTGCTGTCAACTGTACGTGCTGTGAGTGTTAGATTGTTTTTTCCGTGCATGAATGTGAAAAAAATAGTTTTTATGTGGTTTCCGTTGTTGTGGTGGATAATTAATATTGTCACTTGTTTATTCTCTATTTTTCTTCGTTTGTCTCTAATATTTGTTCATTGCGGTGAGTTTTCTTAGTTAATATTATGTATGACATTAATTCATATGGAGTGCTGTTCAACTGACTATTTGCTCGGTCAAACTTCATTTTCCAATCTTAGTCTTGACAAGAAAAAGCATGTCATTCAGTTAGGCCGTGCTGTTCCTAACATGACTACTGATAGCAAGAGGAAATATGGATTTTTTTAACATTTTCATACATTTTTTTAAATATATAAATGTAGGTACATATATGACGGGCAGCTGCAAATTAAACAAAATGTTTTGTTTTCCGTGTTTATTATTTTGCGACTCTAACCCAATTTGGAGCAGCTCGGATTTTATGGATGTTAATAATTTATCTAATTTTACCAAAAAACAGGAGTATTATGAACAATCTGGGCCGCTGAATTGAGACCTGGAATTAATACTACAAATACAGCTCTTGATATGCTAATCAGTAAATATAAGTTTTGACGGAGAAAAATTGTATTCTCAGAGAAAATAAAAAAATAGGTTGGCGCTCGCAACCACTCGACGAATTTTTGTTTTTTTTTATTGGACTCGCTTCCCTTTATCACAATTCCCCCTTTCGCCACTGGCACCTACAGATTTTCATATCTTAGTGGCACTGGATGTAAGTAAAGGAGAAAATATTAGGTATGGTAGGAAGGCCAACAGTGACGTCATTCAGACCCAGACCTGTCGACAGGTGTTCGAGTCGTAAATCGGCTCGTCTAAAGCCCATATCCATTAGGGGATGGACGGGATTACTGCCTTGACTTGACAGTAAATACACACGATAGCTGCTTTGGTCATCCATGCATTTCAATTCATTTTAGAATTTGTACCATTCTATCGCAGAGCTTTGCAAGTGTTTTGTTTTTCTTTTCTGAAGAGCCTTGTAGTTCTAGTTCAGTACTGTGGCGTAAAATTTAATTTTTTTCACCGGTGTTTCAGTATTGTTCCTTAACTGGGCTACCGTTCTTACTATGTGTTTACTATTGACGAAAACAATTGTATTTACTATTACAAACGAAAAAGACTGAGAGCCATTGCCCACGACGACTGCGTGCAGCGGAGTAGACGCGCGTTTTGTGACATTTCTGAGAAGCGATGCAAAGGTGCTAGCAGCATATTTACAGCATATTTTTTGCTTCCACTTTCACTGAAGTGTCGTGCCGTCGTGCGTTTGAATCGCGTTTATATGTGGCCATGAGTGATGGCTCTTAGTTGTTAGTGCTCGGAAATCTGATTAACGGGACTGCCATCGGGATTATTTTTTTTTTTGTGTTTTTAGTCTAGTTTTTGGAATACAATACCAAAGCGGCTGAAGTGAACTTGTTCATCAGGGAAGAATTTTACTGCATAAAAATATTAAAAGCAAGCAATGGAATGAGCAAGCGAGCGAGCGAGCGGTAAGCGGGAAAGCGAGCAAGTGAACTTTACATGTTAAGATTTTTCCCTGTGCCGATGACCTTGAGCGTTTGACACAGGTGTGCAGCACTTCAACATTTCACCGCTAGATGACACGACTGAATTAATTCCTAGTAGTAATCTCCATAGAAAGACGCTCGCGCTGCCGCACACACACAGTCTCATTCCCTTCGCGTAAGCACACGCCGCCAAACGCACACATATATAGCCGAATTTCGAACGCGTCGAGCGAGCCGAGCGGTTTCTACTTTTCTAGCCGGCTCGCCAGCCCGCCCGCGTACGCGTAGATTGAATAGACTTCAATCTAATGCCTTCTTGTATAGCATGCGTCATTACAAACAAAAAGTACATCTCTTCAAACTTATCTATGCTTTGTAGAAAGAATAGCTTTCAAACAAAAATCACATGTTTAGTAAGTACGTATTTATTTACCTACCTACTTATGAAATAGTACATGTTTTTGCACAACAACAGGTTTTTATGTCAAAAAGTGAAAAAAAAAATCATCTTATCTTTTTTCAATAAAGTGAATTTGACTTTGATTTCACATGGATGTATTTCGGGACTCAGTGGCAGAATTGGAACGAAGGAAGCGACTTCCCCATATGAAATAAAAAATATATTTCTAATGCCAATTCCATGGAAAGTAGAAATTACGACCATTTTAATTGTTATCCGGATTTTACGTCGTTAGGGTTGTCACGCTCTCAGATAGTAATTTATAATCCGGATCTGATTTGATTTTGAAAAAAATATGTAAATACCTGGTGCCGTTATTATTGATATTAATTAAAATAGTAACATGATATACATCGCATATAACAACTTTATGTACACGGTGTGACGTGAAGAATGTATATAGGTACATAAAGTTGATCAGCGAAAAACACCTAGATAAAATTGTTGTCCCATTTTCATGTTACTAACTTGAAATTTTCTATACGACTAGTTTTTTGCTAAAACCGACGGAGAAAATCGAAAACTTGGAGAAGCTGGTCTCCATGAGTTTCTTTTTTTTCAACGGCTTGGGATAATGGTAACACTTAGGGGTGGTCTTTTAAAACAACATAAACTCGTTGCATAAACCCTAGATAGGACGGTGACGTAAATTATTTTTTATGGCAAATTTAATAGTGCCGATTGAAAAGTAAAATTGCTTAAATTTTCAACCAACACCTAATGCAGGTTTTGCCACCGGGCCCCGCTGGTCTAGCGGCTGGACTAATATGGTATCAACTTTATAGTCACACAGCGTTTGAATGCTAAAATAACTAGACGTGTGAAAATTCTTGAATTTTTGGTTGTTCTAATTTCGGTCTTATCAGGTGCTAAAAGATTTCCAAGTTCCACATATGGTGTAAACTTGGAATTTTCCATCCTTACAGGGTGATCCCTAAAACCGATAAGAAAAATCTGACTTGGAAAATCCGGTCTCTACAGCTTTTTTGTCAAAGCCTGAGAAAACGGTAACATTACGGGGTAGTCTTGTCGAACAAATGTTGAATAAGACCTTGGGTTGGATGACAACGTTAACTTACTTTTTACAAAATGGCGTAAGTCAAATTTCAAGCTGGCTCCTAAAAATTTAAAAATTCTGATTTTTATCTCTGGCTCCGTTTTTCTATGAAAATTAGTATTGGAGGTTTTTGTGGTCGCTGATGACTACTCTGCGCCATGTATTGAACGCAGGTTTGATGACTTCTACCATTAGACCACATCCACACGTTGCGGCAAATTATACAGAAGACTGAGGAGTATAATTTGCCATTATGCTTTGCGTTTGTGGACTTTGAGAAAGCCTTCGATTCGATCGAGTTATGGACAGTGCTCGAGTCTCTCCAGCGTTGCCGTATTGACTATCGGTATATCGAGGTGCTGAAATGCTTGTACAACAGTCCACTATGACCACAGAACCACTATGTCGGTCCGAGTACAGGAACAGAATTCGGAGGCAATTCCATTGAAAAAGGGCGTAAGACAGGGAGACGTTATCTCTCCAAAAATGTTCACAAACGGACTGGAAGATACCTTCAAGCTTCTGGAATGTCAGGGACGCGGCATCAATATCAATGGCGAGTACATCACTCACCTTCGATTTGCCGACGATATAGTAGTCATGGCAGAAACGATGGAAGACCTCGGCATAATGCTCGAAGACCTCAGTCGAGTTTCCCAACGAGTGGGCCTTGAAATGAACATGGACAAAACGAAGGTCATATCGAATGCTCGTTTTGTGCCCACCCCAATAACATTGGGGAACTCGACTCTCGAAGTTGTAGACGAATACGTCTATTCAGGACAAACAGTCCAACTAGGCCGGTCCAACTTTGTGAAAGAGGTCGAATCCAACTTGGCTGGGCAGCATTCGGGAAACTTAGAAAAGTCCTTTCGTCTAATATACCTCAATCGCTCAAGACAAAATTATACAACCAGTGATGACTTAAGGCACTGAAACGTGGCCTCTCACTATGGGCCTCCTAAGAAAGCTCAAGGTCACGCAAATAGCTATGGAAAGGCCTATGCTTTCTCTACGATATCGAATCAGAAATGATGAGATTCGTAGAGGAACGAAAGTCACCTTAGCCCAGCGGATTACTAAGTTGAAGTGACAGTGGGCGGGGCACATAGCAAGCAGAACTAATGGCCGATGGGGCCGAAAAGTTCTCGAATGGAGACCACATATTTGCAAGCGCTGCGTAGGACGACCAGCCGACAGATGACCTCATCCAAGTGCCAGGAAGACGCTGGATGAAATCCGCTTCCAACTGGTCTTTTTGGAAATGCATGGAGGAGGCCTATATCCAGCAGTGGACTTCTTGTGTTTCCATGACTCGAGAGGTTTCTTTACAAAAGCTGCTGAAAACTTAAAATATAGTGTAAAAATACAGAGGTTTTTATAAACATTTTAAAATAGTGGAAATTTTGATAAATTTGAAGCTTGGATTAAGATTTTGGCTCAAAATCTTTGAATTTAAATCATCGACTTTACGCATTTTTTTATTTTATTTTACACTACGCGCATTCACTAAAGCGGTTTAAAAAGGGTGAATATGTGTCATCGCTATCGTGCCTGTGTGGCCAATAGTCCATTGAGCAAATCTGACTCGATATTTTTTTTTCTATGGTATAACACAAACAAAATTATAAAAATTTTAAGAACAAAAGCAAAATAATTAATTTTTTACAGAAAAAAAAACATTTCAAAATGGATATTGACCAAAGAAATAAAACAAAAATTATGAAAATGGAAAAAGACTTCGTTGCTAAGGATGTTGGCAAAAGAGCTACAAATGGATTTGAGTGCTTATTTGGCCTGCATCCTTGTTTCAGCACAAAGACTGATAAATATAATTATTAATCAACAGTGCCTCCTCGTCTTAACTTATATTGGTATATTATAACAGATTAATCTGTTGATAATCGTATTAATAGTGTAATTCATACCATTTCTATTATTTCATTCCAATAGCACAGGAAACATACAGCATTTAAGTGATTTTTGGCGTTAAAGCTGATAGTTAAAAACTATCTATACTATAGTGCAGGGAATTCTAGTTTGATTGCGTTGTATGGACGTTATTATTATTATAATTTTGGAACTCCCCACCGACGAATATTTTCAAGATACATTAAACTATTCATTGTGACACTTAAATAAAAATATGTAATATCGGTAAACCAGGAACGCAGATTTTTGTTTAATCTACTGTGTGATACAGTACTTCTATTTCTATTTGGTTACTTTTTGTTACACTTTTCCTTTTTGTTAAGGTTTCAGTTGTTTTTTTTTTGTTACGTGTACAAAAAACTTACCTACTTTCTTTTGTTGTCATTATAATTACGGAACCCAAAAAATATTATGCGTGTTAAATTATATATTTAAATTACGTTGTACCTAAAAATGAGCACCGAATAAATCTTGAATAAAAAAAACCCGGATTTTGTGCCAACCCTAGCAAAAAGAATTGAATAGGATCAACTTATACATGTCATGGAAGTGTGATTTATATTACATGTAGGGAAGGTAAAGAGCATAATTATTGCAGTGTAGATATCCCAATACAGCGGAATTTCGAGAAAATAAAAAAACTAAAAACAAGTACCTACACACGTATATAAATTATAATTCCTACAAAATTTTTAGCATTACGCCATTGATTCTTCTAACAATACTTCCGCATGTACAATAAAATGCGTGATAAAAATATACAGCGTTTTATTTTATTTAAAACAGAAAAACATGTCAGGCAGATAGAAAAAAAAATCAGAGACGAAATCTACACAGATTCGTTTTGTATGTTTAGAAAAGGTTCTAAACATAACATTATTGACACAATTCATATAACTATGTAAAATATTTTTCTATATATCCGGATGGAACGACCGAGCCGAGTTCGATAGCGCTATCTTCTTCTGTCGCTACGGAAGTGAGCGGTGCGGAAATACATACACAAACGGTAACTAGATACACAAACGGGGGGTGAATCCCGTTTATCAAGCCACTGCCTTTCACGGCTATAACACTTCAGAAGCTTCAAACCAAACAGTTAAATTGCGGGCAACAGATATTCTTTCACAAAAAGAAAGTACTAGCTTGAATACCACTGCATTGTATTGCCTCCTATCAGACCAGTTTTGGGCTTCATCACCGTGATGACTATGATAGTTTATAAAAACCAGACGGTAACATAAAAAAAATCATACCCTTGGAAATAATCAGTTATGTTGAAGGAAAAAAAAACACCGAAATAAGTAATGTAACTAAACCTGGTTATGTACGGAACAAGATGATGAATCGCTTAGCGAGCATGTTTTTATCTGGTGGGCACATAGCATTAAGAGTTATTTCTCTACTTTGTGATTTTTCGATGATCAAGTCTTTTTGTTGCACTAACCTGTGCTGAGAACAATTTTTAAAACCTATTTAGAGGCTAAAAATTTCACCCATGCCGCGACTGGACATTGCGAAATGGCCATTAGCTCAGTTGTGAGAGCGCTGGCACGGTTAGCCAGAGGTCGCGGGTTCAAGTCCCGGCATTTTTAGCCTCTAAATAGGTTTTTAAGTAATTGTAACGAAGCAGACTGAAAAAAAACTAGCCTAAGTAATAATAATAATAACTTCCACACAATACAATCACTTGACCCGGTCCCAAACTACACACCTTGTGCTATGGTAACCAGGCAAGGACAACACAAACATGAAAATACACCCAGACTGAGGCCATTTGTAGAAATGTATGGCGACCCCCAGTGGGAATTGGACCCACGACCTCTGTTTTGGTAGCTAAGCGCCTCAATGGCTAGACCAACGAAGCAGTCAAACCTACTTGTTTGTCAGTACTTATTTGGTACCGCCTGAATCACACGTCGTGGGAAAACATGGGGTAAATCTACAGATGTATGTTCTTACCCCGGTGATGGTAATTGCTTTCAGTCTCAAACTGTTTCTTATCGTATGTTTACGATAAGTTTTCTCCTTTTGCGGCTTTCACGCATGTATTGTCTCTTGAAAATATTTGATTAAGTTTAACCTTAAACCAGGCTCTAATTATATCAAAGTTGCGTATTTTGTTCTCGTGACACTTAACCTGTTACATTATGACCTTGAAAAAAACAATTAAAAACCGTTATTTTTCTGGCCCGATCGTGCCCTTTACAATTCTAACAATTAATGGTTCTAATGTCTTAGCCATCATTGTTACTATATTCTAGCTATTAATTAACCGAGTTTCTCACTCACAAAACAGAAATCAGGCAAACATTCAAGGCAAGAAGATAATTAAGAAATCAGAAAATTTAATAATCGAAACGCATACTCAAATGATTTGGTATGACACAGGTTCTAGGACAAACATGTATTGTATAGTAATATTTGGGCTTTAATGTTAGATAAGCCAGAATCCAAATACCTAAAGGCCAATTTCACATTGGACGATAACCGTAACGACATGATATCTAGGTAGTAGGGACTTGTTAAGGGATTTCTTTAAAGAAACTAACATCTTAACAGTTGCAAGTCAATACATTTATGAAAATATAATGTATGTTAGAAAAAACATCAGGAATTTGGAAAATGTTGGTAGCCATCACAATATTGATACTAGGAATAAACATAAATTGTCATTTCCACGTTTTAGACTTGCAAAAGGTAATACATCCTTTATGGGGCACTGTGTACGGTTCTACAATAAGATTCCTCAAGATATATTAGAGTTACCACCGACGCGGTTTAAAAAATGTATTAAGCATACTCTGTGCAAAAAGGCCTATTATAACATTAAGGATTATTTGGAAGACAAGGATGTCTGGTACTTAAATAATGTTAACAGGAACGATTGTATCTAGTGTAGTGTAACTTTAAGTTGAAAACTGTTAATTAAGCAAACCTGTTTTAAAAAGAATAAATGTGGAGTTTCATTGTTAGCTTCTTCTCCGCATAATCTATTAATTGTGAAACTAACAGCTTTGACGTTCATTAAGTAAACATTTTGTGTTTATAGTCAATAAAAATTTTTGACTTTGACTTTGACATCATCGGACTGCTTCTATATTCCGCGCACCAAATCCTGAACGATTTCAATCGTCTGTCAAATTCCGATTTCCAAACTCTATCGGAATTCTATTGGAATCCTCACGTTTGTGATAGGCTTATTCCTACCGCAACTGTCAGGATTCCAATAGGATTTGGTGCGCATAGGCCTTTGAAAGTTTCCCTTTTTCACTAAGGCCGTTGTTAGGCGAACGCTGTGTGAACGTTGTATGGATACGATTCCGAAGATATCGTGCAGTTACTTTTATCGTCCAATGTAAAACCAGCCAAATAGTTAGACAGCGGCGGAGTTCCATTAACTCAGGTGGAAGTTTGTCAAAGTAACAACGCACCAACTTATGGGCGTACATGTCACTGTTGCAAGTTTGGGAATATTGCGTGTGAATCCGAGGGGGAGGTAATGGTACAGTGCGCTTATGTACTAAGCGGCTACCCGGTACTAAGTAGCGCTGGGCCACCGACGGAAAAAATATCATATAATCTTTTAGGATACGTTTTTGCAAAAACCGATTATCACAAATCTCAATAATTGTAATAGCTATTTTTAAAACCTACAGCCCGGAACTTAAGGCCGCGATAAACCCAAGACCATATTCACTACCAGCAATCTGTATACGGGGACGGGTGGTCTTTGAATGATGGCAACCAGAAAACCGTAGTTACATTTATATTTGCAATATCCTCAGTTTGACAAGAATTGTACACCAAGACAACGTTTCACATTTATGTAGTGATTAGAACTGAGAAACTAATGTTGCGTTGGTTTGGACATGTGGAGAGGATCCTACTCTCATTCGCCGTTCTAACATCTCTGTTACTAGTGCTCCATACTTGGTTTCGGATGGAAAAACTTTAATTAATCGCTCCTGCCATTCAGTCTAAGACAACAAAATTGTTTGTAATCAATCATACCACTTCTTAGCATATCCAGCTAATTTGTTCGTCTGTCCAATTGTAAGTATGAGCACATTCGTTAACTTTCCCTATCCAATTTTATATTCTTTGGTTGTTTTGTGCAGGATCAAATTTAGGTATAATAACTTTATCATATCGTATTCCTCGGGAAATCAAATAATTAGAAGATCTTGACAAATCATTAGAAGAAAGTAATACATTTGTTGGTAACTTATTAATGTTCGTGCTCACCATCTTAGTAAGCTCCCGCACAACGTCTGGCTGTGTCGAGAGCACCTCACCTTGCAGGGACGAATGTGTCCTTACTCGTTGTTTGGTTGTGGTGCCCAGAGTGTCTCAGCCAATGACGATGGCATCATCAGCTCACTACGTATCTCGCCCATCGACGTCGGCAGCAAACGCCTGCGCTCGTAATCCATTTGTTGCTGGCGTGCATAGCGTATGTGTCTCTTAGTCTGGTCGGTGGTGGTCCGTTTGCGACAACAGCACACTTAGCTACTCGCTTAGCGGCTCCCATAAAACAATCAGGTTTTTTTGCAATTTTTTTTATTAATTACATTAGATAATAACGGCAACCGGTAGACGCTTGAAATATTCAAATGTTGTATAGATAATGACACAGAATCTTTCGTGCGCGAGTCCGACTCGCACTTGGCCGGATTTTTTTAACCCATCTGTCAAGCATAGTCTCAGATAAAACGTGTGTTTGCGCGATTTTCTTCTTACAAAAAGATAATAATAGGGGTTAAAGTATGAAATTGCCGTTTTATTGCAATAGGTTCTTTGAATTGACATAGAATCTTCATGGTTTGAGGTTTTCGAATGAAACTTTTTTCAAATGGTTTCTATGATGTTCTTTTTTTAAAAAATGTGAAACATTTGAAGAAGAAGAAGAAGAAAAAGAAAGACATTTATTATACCAACAAGATACATCACAGAAACAAAATAAGCACATAAGTAACACAGTGAATATCGACTTTCAATTGTTTTTGTTATTCAATTTAGACAAGAAAGATGGATACTGCGAAAATTCCAGTGATTTTTTAATACGAGTTCCGACGCGGAACTAACGCGGCAGAAACAGCCCGCAATATCAATGCTGCGTTTGGAGAGGGGTCTACTAATGAACGCACCGTGCGATTTTGGTTTAAACGCTTTCGTGATGGAAATTTCGACTTAAAGAACGAGCCACGAGGAAGACCGCCCGCACAGGTGAATAACGATGAATTAAGAGAGATAGTGGAAGCCGACCCTAGTCAAACTACCCAGGAATTAGCGGCATGGTTTAACGTTACCTTACCCACAATATTGACTCACTTGCGTCAAATCAATAAAATAAAAAATACGAAAAATGGGTGCCTCATGATTTGACTGATCTGCAGAAAGAAACGCGTGTTGAAACTTGTATTGCCTTGTTGATATTCAATATTCGATATTCAAATGTTGCACATTTTTTAAAAAAAGAACATCATAGAAACCATTTGAAAAAAGTTTCATTCGAAATCCTCAAACCATGAAGATTCTGTGTCAATTCAAAGAACCTATTGCAATAAAACGGCAATTTCATACTTTAACCCCTATTATTATTATACATTTTCATGAAACAATCTCGCAAGAACTTTTGTAGATCCTCGTAGATCGGACCATTATTTACAATGAATCTGTCATACCATGTAAATGCTTTTAGGCAGAGCGCAGACTACAGTCAGTACAGTTTTAAGACAGTCTTGTCTCACAAAAACAAGTCTGCTTTTAAAGCAGAGCGCAGACTAGAGTCACGACAGTTTTAAGACAGACTATTGCTTCACAAAAATTATGAAAATGCGCACACTTGAAACGAAACTTCTCACAGACAAAGTTGTCTAATGCTTACAATAAACGTATGTATGACAAAACTGTCTAGCGGCTATATATCCGAGAGTGATGTGAACCGATTACAATTTTTAGAACCGGTATTTTCCAATAACTTTTACAAAAAAAAATACAGTAGATACTTTTAGGTAGTTTTTCTTTCCATCAAAAAAGTCTTATAAATTGTAAAAAGTCATGGGAACGCATAGTTAAAAACTTGAAGTAAAGTATAATTATGTCTGTTTTGTAATAAACTCATAATATTGGACTAAAAACAGGTCCACGGCATGATATCATAATCTGCTTAACCTTAAAAATACCAATTACTGTCGCCAGAGGTTACCAAAACATAAATAGAACTAAATTAGCTTTTATACAATAACATGTCTTAGTTAGAAAAGTACCGTAATAGACAAAAGTGCCTGTAGGACTTAATTTAGGAAAGTACGCGCCTCTGCATCATATGTCCAATCTCTTTAACATATCTTCAGCAAAGACATATACTTTGGATATTTTTAATGATACATTACTTAAATTCAAAAGAATGCTATTTAAATATATTTAATTCCTGTTTATTTAAAAAGAAAACTATTTAAATAGTTTCTTTATCTATTAATCTACATATTTAATATATTTACGTGTCTTACAGTTTTGTTAAGTCTCGACGGTGGTGCCCTAATTTACTATAAAGTAAATTTACTATTAGTCCTACAGGGACTTTTATCCCATCACAGTACTTTTTCAACTAAGACAGGTATTGTATAAATTTTATATTATAAAAGATAATTTAATTCTATTTATGTTTTGGTAACCTCTGTCGACAGTAATTGGTATTTTTAAGGTTAAGCAGATTATATTATTATGCCGTTGTTGTATTTTGGCACCAAAATTGTGATTTTATTACAAAACAGACATAATTATATCTACTTTATTTTAGGTTATTAACAATGCGTTTTCATGACTTTTTACAAATTATAGAACTTTTGTGATGAATAGCAAAAAAAAACCTAAAAGTACATACCTAAAAAAACCGTTTTTTGTAAAAGTAATTGGAGAATACCGGTTCTAAAATTGTAATTGGATCACGGCACTATGGAGTATGTCGTCGCTAGACAGTTTTGTCATTGGTGTGCGCGCACGCATACATTTATTTACGGAAGCCGTCAGGCATGAGTTAGTCTTGTCGCTGTGCAGTTCTTGTAGGCATTAGACAACTTTTTCTATGAGAAGTTTCGTTTGAAGTGTGCGCGTCTTCATAATTTTTGTGAAGCAATATTCTGTTTTAAAACTATCGTGACTCTAGTCTGCGCTCTACCTTAGTGTTGATGCCATACCAAGCCACCCAATTTACTCCGGATCTAGCAGCAGCCTTAACACCATCACACAAGGCTCATTTACCCTTACAGGGAGCTCGGAGGAGTTGTAACCAGGGCATTATGAATGATAACTATAAATTCCTGCATGCTCGGTTGACAGCGGTCGCAAATATCGCGGTCTGAGGGTTACCACGCGCACAAGCAATACCGTGAATCATTGTCATAAGGCATATAACCAGTTAATCAGCCTTTATGCATCTTGTTGCTGGATAAGGACGATCGCTCAAGCGAGAGAGAGGTTAGTCTTTATCAACCAATGCTACAACGTTGCTTCCTATTTCGAAAATGGCTGAACTGCCCGGCCGTCTAGATATTTTGCACTAGCAAAAACTACAAATATTTTTCAGTAGCAAAATCTAGATATTTTGCGCTAGCAGAATCTAGATACTTTGCTCTAGCAAAATTTAGATATTTTACACTTTTTTATGACCGTAAGTTTGTGTGATCAATGCAGTCCTATTTTTTAAAGAGATCAAATGGCTCCTTAAAATTCATCGGCCTGTGAGTATGTCTAACAGCTTTTTTCACGAAACTTAAACGTTTTCATCCGATCACAATTGTAGTATCTACGTACAAGAGAACAATCATTTTGATCGTATTGAAAGCGTTTTCGGCTCGTGCAATAAGCTTAGAAGGAAACCCCTCATTTTTCTTTTTCGTCTCAGATCATTGCTTCATTTATATAAACTCTTGTTATATTTTTCGCTGCCATCTCATGCAGTGGAGTCGGACTGAAGGGGCTATTATGAACTCTAAAACTATAGAGAAAATTGTCGGAGTTATTCTTTCGCGGCGGCGCTGCAACTTTGCCCTTTGTCTCAGTCGTTACAGGAGTACTTTATTCTGGGCTACGTACGACTCTACGTTATCAAACAGTTATTATAGGAGTCGTACTATTTTCAAACCAAATGAAATGAAATTTATTATTTGTCACACATACATTCTACAGATAAAGTGTAGCCTCTGCCTCCCGAACTAGGTAGTACCTGTACTGTACGTCGGTAAGCAGCGTGCTCCCCATTACATTGTTAGTACCTATGTACCTATTAAATGTACGTGAACACTTAATGTAGACTAGTGTGTGAAAATATATAAAAAGACAGAAATAAAAGTAAGAGTTGGAATAAAACATACAACAACGTACATCCGTCCGTCTGTCTGTAGAATGTAATACCATCTTATAAAATACAGGAAAAAAATCTGAAAATTATACATTTGTAATTAAATCATAAAAACATATTCTCTGAAGTTCGGGAAAAGCTCGGCAAAACTGCGAGACTCGATTCCTTAACTATTTATAATATGTACATACCTACAAAAAATTATACGGAACCCTCGGTGGGCGAGTCCGACTCGCACTTGTCCAGTTAATTTTTTTCAATTCCTTCATTTGTTTTTGGTCTGGATACGGTTCGTATCCACACTGACTGCGATGACTGAGGCTGGTTCAGCAGGTCCATAGTATCATTGATTGCTCTTCGAAAACCCTTTCGAAAAATTTGACGTGGTGTCACGTACGACATATACTGAAACATATATACGTTTTATCAAACCAAGCCTCTCCAGGCACTAAGCGAATCTCGCATCGCAACTTAATTATAAGGCGGGGAACGCGGAAAACGCTCCCGATCTGCAACCCGCTCTTGCCGCCCGCCGGCTTCCGGTTCCGCCGGAAACGGTCCTTCGGCGCGCGACGGAAGCGCGAGGCTCCGATTCAAGCGTCAACATATTGGCGAACTACAGACGCAGTCTATGCTACGTCTGTTGAGATTAAGGCTTTAGCTCAGTACAACATACTTTTAGTAATAAGGCCGCCAATTGTACCCTGACTCGTAGTTTTTAGGATTCCGTACCCGAAGGGTGCCAAACCAGATCCTATTACTAAGACTTCACTGTCCGTCTGTCTGTCTGTCTGTCACCAGGGCCTCGATTCTGTTAGTGCATTGTAGTATAATGACAGGTACACTGTCGGGTCACGTGACGTGTTTTTTCGTACCATTGACGCCTAGAAGGTTTGATGGGTGTGCCCGCGTAGACTTAAAGCAGCCATGAAATGAAAACCGCCATGTTCATGCAGTTGTCATGTTACTACAATGCACTAACAGAATCTAGGCCCAGGCTGCATCTCATGAACCGAGATAGCTATGCAGTTGAAATATTCACAGAAGATGTATTTCTATTGCCGCTCTAACAACAAATACTAAAAACAGAATAAAATAAATATTTAAGCGGGTTTTAATTGTAATCCCTTGTTTACAATAAAGAATTTCTGAAGAATCAATTTTACAATTTTCCGACGTTTCGGTACTTTTGCAAATGCCGTGGTCTCGGTAAAGTCTCGGAAAATTTTCCGAGGTAAAGTCTCGAAAAATTGTAAAATGGAAAAGTAAACGAGTTAAAGTATATCCATTAAAATTCAGTTTTATTATATCTAGTGCTCGTGTTAGCCTCAGAAAATACTATGAATATTCCATCTACCTACATAAAATCAGCCTGTAAAATAAAATATTAATTTGGATTCCGATAGCAAAGAGAAACAGGTCAGATAATAATAATATGGTTATATAGTTACACAGCTAAAAACGTAGTCTAATGCTACGTATGTAATGCTCAGTTGTACATATACAAACTTACTCCTGTAAAATAAAACGTTAACTTGGATTCTAACAAGAAAAAGTAAAGGTCAGATCATCACGATTTTATGTCAGAATCCAAATCGACGATTTTGCTCCAATTCTACAACTATTTTTAATTTATATACAACCCGAAAACAGAACCCAGATTCTGTTAATGTATTTTAGTACATCCGTCGCGAGCGATAAAATCCGGCTTCTCATTCGGAAGGTCGCGTGTTCGAATCGCGACACTTTGTTTTAAAAAAAATTACATTTGTGAAGTTATGGCAGCAATACCACTCGCTAATCGTGAAGGAAAACATCGTGAGGAAATCTGAGTGTCTGAGGCGTTTACATACCTCAGCGCTTGAAATTGCAAATCCGCGGTGGACATGCGTGGTAAATAAGTCCAAACTCTCTCTTTGAGAGAAGGCGTGGGCCCTGTAGGGCACTAGTGGGACGTAAATAGGCCGCATTATTCAATTGTAAGGAATAAAGCGTGGAAATGATAAAAAGGAATGCACTTTTCAGAAGTTTATTTCAGCGTTAAATTTCTGAGCTACCTTCGGGTCGATTCTGTAGTGGAGCATGTAGCGAGGGAACTCCACTCTAACTATCTTTTCCAAATATTCTTATCATGATTATAAAGCACATAGCTCACAATTACACAAATTAACCAGAGCGATATTGAACTATTTACAAAGAACCCAAAATGAAAGTAATTACCCAAGGATACAGAAATACAAAGTTACGGAAATATAACCTCACCAAGCCGGCGACAAACCACGATGAACCTTTCCTCGAACCAACACGAAGCGAAAAGAGCCCGAGCGCGTACAACGTATTACATAGGAACGGTGACGTCATGAGATTGTTGCGATCCTTTACGCCTAAAATATTTCTAACAATATCATTATTTTAGTACATTGACATATAAATAATTGCATAAATAACTCGAGTTCATTTTATTGCCGCTTCAATCATACGCGCGCACATTGTGTCAAATCATCTAGGCGTCATGAACTCATGACAAAACAAGTCACGTGACCCGAGCGTGAAACTGTCATTGTACAATAATGCACTAAGAGAATCTAGGCCCAGGCTGATTCGCAGTCCGCTCTTGCGATTGCGCTACTTACGGCCAGTTTCTGAATTGAGATTTTCGCTAAGTAAATAGTTAACTGTAGTGCTGTCTCTTCGAATTTCTCAGAAAAGAGCGTGACACAACGTTACTTAAGTATTACTCAATTCTCAATTCAGAAACCGGCCCTTAGTCGTGTGCGACAAATAACGACGTTCCACCGACGCATCACCCTCATACAATCGCAAGTAGAAACGCTTCTTTGTGTCGTCGCGACTTCTTTGCAGCGACAACACAAAGAAGCGTTAAGTCAAAACTTTGTTGCGTCGGTCCAACTATACATTGAATTTACTTAAAACTAAACTAACTAAACCCCGCGATAATGGACGCACGTGTGGATTGTTGATGCTATGCAGTGTCGTATCAACATGTCGCTGCCTCGATTTTCGCAGCGTCGTTGGTCGCGCCTATGAAGCGCAGTCTGCTGCCATTCAGTGCCTTTGTCCAGGTCGGCTCGATTAAAAACATTTACCTCGTAGCCACCATAGTTTCTTCCATAATATGTTGCAATATTTGAATCCGTACTGAAAAATACCCACACCGAGTGATTTAAGATATAAAAAGCTAGTTTGATATGGTCACATGCAGAAAAAATATGCGCATTCTACTCTATCGTAGTTCCATTCTATTAAGATAAGCTGAAATCAAAATATTCTTTATCGTACACCAGTAAAAATACAAACATAAAATATTTATAAAGATACAGTACAAGTACAGTAGTAGTGTTATTGGAATGTGATTTCCAGAAGCCTACAAAGTGACTGGTAACTAATAAATATGTTGTTTACATGCTGTGATAATTAAGCCCATACCCTCTATCTTTCTAAGATTAGATCTGTGCCCTACAGTGGGACGTCTACAGGTCGCTCATGTAGTTGTCTGTATGCATACTGAAATAAGCCCCTTATCTCATAAAGTTCCTAAGACAGGGAGGTAAAATTTCCGCGCCATACCGCATCCACTGAACTTCTACTTCTACCAAATAATACAGCCAAGTAAATAATTTACCAGGGGTACCTACAGACACATGGCCCCGAATGTCTGTTCAAGTTGGGAACTGCATTCGAGTTTTGCAAACTATCAAACTATCCTTAGCAAATATTAATAGTTGGAACTTTATCACTGTGTGCCACTAACTCTATTCAAAGACAAACGAGAACTTGCTATTCATAGCCGAAAGGACTTACAGTTCACTCGAGGAAGTATTAAAGGCTTAGGCGGTGTAGCGTTGAAATTAAACGCTGTGAGTTTACTGTCGTAGTTTGTTACTGCCCAGGGTTTGCTCTGGTAAGTTAGCGATCGTTTTGTATTATTCAATCGCTGGGTTAGTGTAAGAGTCCCTATAATTATGGCTATCTAAAGAGCGTTTCATCATTAATGTCTATAGCTTTACTTCTTAGGTCAATTAGAGTTTGGTTTTTAGGGTACCGTAGCCAACAAGGAACCTTTATAGTTTCGTCATGTCCATCTGTCTGCCTGTCTGTCTGTCCGCGGCTTAGCACAGAGACGACAAATAGTAGAAAGCTGAAATACATACATACATACATAAACTCACGCCTGTATCCCAGAGGGGTAGGCAGAGATTTTGCCAAAGCTGAAATTTGGCGCAGATATTCCTATTAATCACACCAAGAAAATGATAGGATAAAATCATAAAAAAAATCGCATAGGGTAGACCGAGGCGAATCGGGAATTTTTTTTTTGAGAGTATGAAAATCATACTAAAGTGTAATATGTGTAACATTTATTGACAAAATGGTAATCAGTAACAATCCAGTTACACAATCAATATTTCAAAACTTTAATTGTTCACAAATTCTTCAAAATATTAACTGAAAACTTAAAAGGCAGAAATATCCGAATCGCCCCAATTCAGGGGGCGAATGGGATCGCTCATAACGTATAACAAAGTAATATTTTTTTATGCACTATAAGCTTTGTAATCATTAACAAAATTATAATAGTCAATTTATTAATTAGGTACTAACACGTAAATCACATATATAGCATAATCAGCCTATATGCGTCCCACTGTAGGGCACAGGCCTTCTCTCAAGGAGAGAGTATGGCCTTAATCACCATGCGTGCCCACCGCGTATTGGCGATTTCAAGCGCTGAGGTATGTGAATAGCTCAGACCCTCAAGTTTCCTCACGATGTTTTCCTTCGCCGTTAGCGTGTGGTATTGCTAATATAACAATATATACGGGCCTTTTTTCTCTCCCATATTAGCACATTTGTCGTGGCACCATTCTTCGCATGCATGGCACTGAATACAATCCTCTGATGGTGGATGAATGAATTTTTCTGAGCAGTATCATCATTATCATCATCATCAGCCATTTAACGCCCACTGCAGAACATAGGCCTCCTTCGTTGTGAGCAGTTTCACATGTTTCACAGACGAACATTTGATTTTTATTCAAGGTGTTCTTTTATTCTTCTTCTTCTTCTTCAAATTTTCTTTGTCATCAGTCTTTTTCTCCTTTTCCCCAGCTTTCCTTGTCAGGCTTAAGTTTTTTTTTTTAGCATCTTTTTCGAGAAGATTAATCCTACTCTGACTCTTCTTTGTAAACTCGTGTAGATATAGTAATTCGTAAATCTCAGCAGCCCGACGTAAGGTTAAATCTTTGGCCAGGTCTCTGTTTGCGGATTCTCTCATTTTTTCTTGAGACCATTCTCCCGCGTTTGTCTTTCTTTTGTACGTGCGAACCATCTAAAGTGAAATAAAATTGCACCATTAACCTCAAAATATAAAATAAATCATTTTAAAAAAGCGATTCAATTCGCCCCCGATGACACGATCCGAATAACCCCAAATTAAAGACTTTTGAAATAAATATTTTACACATTAACCTATAATATTGTGCTTAAACCTAAAAACCAAAATTATTTCTAAAATAGACCCCTTCCCAGTCACTTTAAACAATACAACTAAAATTTTTAAGACAAATTCTTAGAATGACACAAAGAAATGGTAAGTACTGTTATAATCAATCCTAGTACACAGTAAATGCTGAGGCAAGCAAATTAATATTATATAAAACTGTTTGCACTCTTGTTTTCGAGGAGTCAACCCATAACCTCCGTCCGACAAACATGTCATCCTAGAATTGTATTCCTGTAGTCTTTGTGTGTGTGCAGTGAATTAAAATCTTTTTGTAGCAGTAAATAAATCTTTTTTTAAAAAGGACCCGCGGACCGCCATCCTAACAAATTTGGTGTCAGAAGTGGGATCTCAGGAAAATCGCTAAGTACTGAGATTTTAGGTGTTAGGCGTGTCGCGAAAAACGGACTTCCCGCCTGACAACGTTTTTTATGGCTCCGTGGATGTAAGGTCCTTTTAGACAGTGTCAGTGGTCGACGATAAGTTTTGGGCACCCGCTTAAACCCGCATCGCTGCACTCCGAGGTCGACGATAAGACTCCGCCACCAGGCGAGAGCCCGCATCTCATCCTGGAAACATCCTGCTGCTGCCGTGGTCGACGTTAAGTCTCCGCTTTCGAGTGAGAGCCCGCATCACAAGTTCCTGCACCACCATCGACTCCATCTTCGGACAGTTGACTCCCACATCATCAACTCGCATCGCCTTCCCACGCGTGAAGTCAAATCACGAACAACGCAACGTGACTTCGAAGTAAACCGCAATACGACTCCCTGAGTCGCCGGACACTCGACGTTCCCGTTGACGTCATCGCCGCGCTGCTGCACCGTGCCTGCGCGTCGCGTTCTCACGGTTTTGGGAAAAGCCGTTCTCCAAAATGTTCGTGAGTGCTGTCATCATCCTGTGAGTTACTTTTTATATTTCACGAGCTTACCGATTCCTAACTTTTAAGCTCCAGGCTCACTTCAAGTGAAATTTTAAGTGAAAGTGAAATTTTATTTTATACACATTTTATACCTAGTTTATTTTTACAAATTTTTACATGCTATTTTACTGCATTTTGACAATATATTTTACAGTTGTTTTTGTGTTTTCTGATGGTCTGTACTGCACCTTAATATAATAAGGTCAATTAATTAATGTCTACAAAAAAAGAAGTCAAGGTTGAAGAAGTCGAAGGATTTCTAACTTCAGACGGCTCCTCTTCAGAAGAAGAAGCACAAGACCCGTACTCCAAGGTCACGATTAGACAAAAACCCAAAATGGTTGAGTCAATTAGCCTTTCGGTTTTGACCAAATTTATCAAACCCTATAATGGAAACCGCGAGTCATTGCCCGCGTTTTTGACAAATTGCGAAAATGCAATTTCGCTAGCCAGTACAGATCAACAGAACGTTTTGTGCAAATATATCGTGTCACAACTCGAGGGCAAAGCACAGCTAGCTTGCTGCCTAAAGAAATTCAGTTCTTGGGCCGAAATAAAACAGTTCCTTAAAGCCACCTTTGGAGATAAGAAGCACTCGACCCATTTACTGGTCGACCTTCAGAACTGCAAGCAATTACCTATGGAAGATGTGACACAATATTCTCTACGCATTGAATCATGTCTCACGCGAATTCAATCAGACATACATTATAGCTGTGTAGACGACAAAGAACTTCTAGGCAGATTAGCCGCAATGGAAGATTTGGCTTTGAACACGTTTTTATTGGGTATGAACCCCAGCTTTTCACACATAGTGCGCTGTAGGAATCCTAAGAACCTCTCCGATGCAATCACTCATGCAATCGAGGAAGAAAAACTCTATAAGCTTTCTAAATTAGCTCAACGCTCATCCAAACAGTGCTCTATCTGTCAAAAGGTTGGACATACAGCCTCCGACTGTTTCAAAAATAAGTCTAAACAGTCAAGTCCGAATCTTCACAACGTAGATTCCAATGCAAATTCGTCAAAAAATTATTCTAATCAGTCGCGCTCCTACTCGAGTAAATCTTGCGCTTATTGCAAAAAACATGGACATGTGATAAGCGAGTGCCGCAAGTTAAAGCATAAAAATAGCACTAATACTAATACGCGCCCTGATTCCAGCAACACTGCACTATCCGGTGCTCATGCACCTAGCTTAAGTAACGCGACAAGCAATAATCGCCCTAATGTGCACGTTGTTAGCTCCTCTGAAGATCACGATAATTTAAACTAAATTCTGTTTCGGTTCCGTGTCTGCCGGAACACCACGGTGATCTAAATGACACGAAAACTCCTAACCTTTCTAAATCCCGTGCTCTTAAATTCTCCCTAGCGCGGATGAACAAAAATGAACGAAAATATGCTGATAAAAAGCCCTTATCCACTGAGTTCTCAGCCAAGCTAAAAGGTAGTACCTGTGGTCAATTCGCGGTTGCACAGGATTCTAATACGCCTTCTACTCAGTCTCAGATCCTTGATAAAGGACTTTCTAAGCCTTGTGTTCTTAAATTATCCCCAACACAAGTCAGCAAAAATTCAGAGACTCCTGAGTTAGATAGTAAATCAAATGTCTCAAGTTCTATTCCCAAAGAGGATTTCAAATGCAATTCCCTACCTCGCGAAAAGCCGAGTTTTCCTTCTAGGAATTGCTCACGTGAGAAAAGTTATACGATGAATAGCGTTAACTACAAGATTTCTCTCCCTCACGTTAACTTAAAAACCAATTTAAACAAGAAGCCCTTGTGCTTCCTAGTCGACACTGGTTCCTCAATATCAATAGTGAAGTCATCTAGCTTTGAAAACCCAGTGCTTGGACCGGAGATAGTCACACTCAAAGGTTTAAGTGACAACGACTCATCTTGCGAATCTCTCGGTACCGTTGAACTCGACTTTGAACATCGAATCTCACCAAAGAGTAAGATAGTGTTTGGTTTCTTATTTCACGCGATAAGCGACGCGATCAACCTACACTACGATGGTATTATAGGTAGCGACTTTATACAACATTTTAAGATAGACATTCAGTACTCTACAAATACGCTGAATCTACAAGGTCACTTTCTACCTATTTGTTTCAGTAAACCATCTTACGTCATACCTCCTAGGTCAGAAATGGTTGTTGAATGTCCAGTATCCAACCTTTCAGAAATTTCGGGCCGAAAAGAAGCCTTGGTATTGGATCATAAAATTAGCGAAGGAGTGTTTTTGGCTAATTGCATAGTAATGATAAAGCCAAACAATAGAGTCAATGTCTCTGTCTTAAACACTACCGAATCTGATGTAGAAATAAATAATTTCCAAGTTCAAGTTTCTCGTTTCGAGCTCTCGTCATCAACCTCAGACGAAAAACCACACGAGCTCATTCATCAACTAAATGCCTTGAATAGTGACCGTTCCAAAAAGGTCCTTGAGCAAATTCGATGCTCTCATTTAAATCCACAAGAAAAGAAAACCCTTATGAATTGTATTTCTCAATACACCGACATTTTCCACCTTGAAGGTGAATTTCTGACTCACACAAATGTAATTCAGCACTCTATTAACACCGGAGATGCTCCTCCTATTCATGTGAAGTCTTATCGGTTTCCTGAAATTCATAAGGACGAGGTCGAAAAGCAGGTTAAGAAAATGCTCGACCAAAATATTATTCGCCCTTCAACTTCTCCTTGGAATGCACCGGTTTGGGTGGTACCCAAAAAGCTTGACGCTTCCGGTAAGCAAAAATGGCGAATTGTTATAGACTACCGACGACTTAATGATGTTACCGTTTCAGAGGTATATCCTCTCCCTCTCATAACTGACATCTTAGACCAGTTAGGTCATTCAAAATACTTTAGTACACTCGATTTAGCTTCTGGGTTTCACCAACTTTGTTTAGACCCCAAAGACACTGCTAAGACAGGTTTCAGTGTCACCACTAACGGTATTTCAGGTCATTTTGAGTTTACACGAATGCCTTTTGGGTTAAAAAATGCCCCATCTACATTTCAGAGACTGATGAACACAGTTCTCTCAGGATTGCAAGGTCTCCACTGTTATATCTACCTAGATGACTGTATCTGTTATTCTCACGACCTTGAATCTCACATGAAAAAATTAGAACTCATCTTTTCCAAATTCAGACAGGCAAATTTGAAATTACAGCCCGACAAATGCGAGTTCTTGCGACGTGAAGTTGCTTATCTTGGGCATACCATCACAGACAAGGGTGTGTCGCCTAACCCTGACAAGGTCAAGGCCATTTCCCAATTTCCTACACCCAAAACTGCTAAAGACGTCAAGTCCTTCTTAGGTTTGACAGGTTATTATCGCCGTTTTATAGAGAATTTCTCTCACATAACAAAGCCTCTAACTTCCTTATTGAAAAAAAGACACAGTTTTCCACTGGTCTCATGATCAAGAACAAGCTTTTAAGCTTCTTAAAGAAAAGTTAACTTCAGCTCCCTTACTACAATACCCCGATTTTACGCAGACCTTTATCGTAACGACAGACGCATCTAACTATGCCGTAGGCGCTGTCTTATCACAAGGCGAGATCGGTAAGGATAAGCCTATAGCTTATGCATCTCGAACCTTAAATAAATGCGAAGGAAATTACTCAACGACTGAGAAGGAGCTGCTCGCTATTCTTTTTGGTGTCAACACCTATAGACCTTACCTGTATGGGTATAAGTTCAAAATTGTCACGGACCATCGTCCCCTTACATGGCTTTTTAACGCCAAAGATCCAGGCGGACGTTTACTGAGATGGCGACTAAAGTTAGAAGAATATGATTACGAGATTATTTATAAGCCAGGCCGAATAAATTCTAATGCAGATGCCTTATCTCGTAACCCAGTAAATGCCATAACTCATTCCCGAATAAATAAAACAACTTATGAGCAATTTTTCAAAAAACAATTTACTAAGTCTATCTCTAACGATACTCAGATAGAAGAGCACAATCAGAGTCTTAATTTGACAAAACAAAAGTCAATAGCGTGTCCAGTTTCGCTTGATTTTGATAGTTCAATGCCGCACTGCGAACAGCTGTTGTCGATAGTACCTAATCCCGACGAACTGTTATCAGCAGAACGCGAACCCGATACCGTGCAGTCGGTTGATGCTAACAATAATAAAAAGCTCTATTTCTTATACACTAAGATCCATCATTATGATGAGACGAGCTATAAGGCTATTTATAACCTATTGCGGAAATTAAGAGACCTAATAATTTCCACCGATGAATACGACAAGGAGTTAGCTATTTCAGACTTTTCAGAGCCTTTCACTAAATTAGCCTACGTAAAAATCTACAACATCATTTCGTATCTTTTTCACGGCACAGATATCAAGGTTCATATATATAAGAACCAAATAAAATATCCTACCCCTGCCGAAATTACAAGCATTCTTAAAGAGAACCACGGGACGACCATAGCGGGTCACCCGGGTATTACGCGCATGTATAATAGAATCAAAGAGTCTTATTACTGGAAGAGTATGCGCGCTGACATAGAACGATTCGTAAAAGACTGTCGGCTATGTCAAGTAAATAAGCCATTACGAGCTTCTAATAAAGCACCCATGATTATAACGTCATCTAGTACCAAGCCATTCGAAAGACTAGCTCTCGACATTGTCGGAGTTCTGCCTGAAGCTGGCCTTCAAAAGTTTAAGTACATCTTAACTCTTCAGGACGATCTAACCAAATTTTCATGTGCTTATCCAATGATTACGTCAACAACAGATGAAATTGCACGTAACCTGATACATTTCTTCTCATTATTCGGATTTCCCAAAATGATCCTAACGGATCAAGGCACTAGCTTTACATCCGAACTATTTAGGCAACTAACTGAAATTCTTAAAATAAAAAGCCTCCTCTCTACGCCTTATCATCCCCAGACGAATGGTGCCCTGGAGCGTAGTCATGCAACCCTTAAGGAGTATTTAAAATCGTTTGTTAACGATAACCAGGACGATTGGCATTGCTATATCGCAACTGCAATTCTCTCTTATAACACAACTCCACACTGCACTACGAGTTTCAGTCCTTTTGAGTTATTATACGGTCACAAACCGACCATACCTAGTAGTTTATTCGACTCTAGCGATAACACAACGTATCAAGAGTACATCCGAGCCTTACAATATAGAATGAGGTACTCTCGCGAAAGAGCTTTGGAGAACATTCAGAGAAGCAAGGAATCATCAAAACGATACTATGATGCTTCGTCTAGATCGAAAACTTATAAATCTGGTGACTTAGTATACGTCAAACACCATCATAGGTTGCGCAAGGCCCTCTCTCCAATCTGGAAGGGACCCTACAAAATTGTTAAAGTAAACGGAAAAAATAATGTCACCCTTTGCATCAATAGGAAACATGTGAAGTATCACATTAACGAGATTAAACCAGCATGAAATCTTCTCTTTAATGAAAGACAACATACACGTCGTCCAGTCTACCATTAGTAATTTTAATACCTCGATTCGTCAACGATAATGAGATAAGAGTAAATAAACAACTTCAAAAGTTAGACTACATGTTCCAACAGAACTCTAAGTTAACTACGGAAAGTGTGAACTTGTCAAAAATTAACTCAATTCTTAACATCATCGAAGGATCACTATTGTCAGTTTCCAATATTTTGGATACGACCTTGAATTCTATCTTATTTGCAAAAGCGAATATTTTGCACCCTTATGTTTTAACCCCGACGAAGTTATATACTGAATTAAACTCTAACAAGGTAACAAAAAGGAACCTAGAGTTTCCTGTCTCTCTGTCCTTAGAGAACATACATTATATTATAGATTTATCTAAGTTAGCTTCGTATTACTATAATGATAAGATAATTTTCGTAATAAGAATACCTTTAATTAACCCAGTTAAATTTAGCATCTATAAGATTTTGCCGCTACCTACACCGCGAGATGAATACAACTTCCAAACATATGCTCTTATTCATCCCTCTAAGTTATACATAGCTATAACGGATGACAGATTGAATTACGCGATGCTAGATAGTTTAAGTGAATGTAGCGATGTTAAAAATAACTATGTAATATGTCCTTTACCCTCTGTTCTATCTACAAATAGTAACCCTATATGTGAAACGAAACTTATAACAGAAGTAACCCTGTCACTTCCTGAAATCTGCAATTCTAAGGTAATATATGGCAATGTTAACATATGGCAAAAGCTGAACGATGGAAGATTTTTGTATGTACAGTCCAAGGCAAATAAACTGACTATAAAATGTACTGATAACAACGAGATCAAGGACTATGCCTTACAAGGTACTGGTATTATTATCCTTGAAAAATGATTGTGTTGCATACTTCCAAACTTTGCAATTTCGTCCATCTCATAGTTACAAATCAAGACTACCGAGTCAAGTGCTAATTGATTTTAATATTGTCGAAGACGACTGCTGTAAGTATAAACTTGTAAACAACAGTGTTCAACCATTGTCCCCAATTTCATTAACAGATGTTGACTTAGAGTCCTTGAAATTAGCAAGCCATAAGCTTGACCATTTACAAGATCAAATCAATCAGGCTGAAAATCAGTCTCATATTGTAAAATACGGTCATTATTATTCAGGACTTACTTATACTATCATTGTAGCCATTATAATTTATATATTAAGCAAAATTTATAAGAAATGGTTCTCAAATTGTTATAGAAGCTCTTCTTGTTGCATCCAAATATACAACCAGTGTCATAATAAGAAGACTAGTAGAAGGGACACCAAGGTCAATACGTCTATTGAACTAACTGATATATCTGACGAGTCCTTTGAATGTGACAAGAAATCTATTAGGAGCCTCCCAGAAATAGAGATGAATAAGGATAAAAGCAAGGTCATGTTTAGAAATTTTGAGAAGGTATCGTCAAGCCTAAACTTAAGTAATCATTAAATGACTGTTATTGATTTCTATTTCGGGACTTAGATTAAGTTTAAACTAGATTAAATTTTAGTGTGACACTCTACTTATTAAGATGTCCTTTCTGTTTAATACTTAGTCGCTGCGCCTCACTTGTGTTTTAACTACCTTAGACATTTGTCCTTCGTTTATCTTAAAATGATAAGCTCCGTCTTAAAGGGGGAGATGTTATAATCAATCCTAGTACACAGTAAATGCTGAGGCAAGCAAATTAATATTATATAAAACTGTTTGCACTCTTGTTTTCGAGGAGTCAACCCATAACCTCCGTCCGACAAACATGTCATCCTAGAATTGTATTCCTGTAGTCTTTGTGTGTGTGCAGTGAATTAAAATCTTTTTGTAGCAGTAAATAAATCTTTTTTTAAAAAGGACCCGCGGACCGCCATCCTAACAGTACGAACCTTAGATGAGCCCCAAAATTATAACACACACAAACACCCGACTCGATGACGAGCAGCGCTGGCATTAATGTAAAAGTCAAATCGAAACACTACCGGTGGCAGGAGGTCCTGGGCGGCAGGGAGTCCTAAGATGCCAGTCGCTCGCGTTCCATGTCAACGCGTTATTGAAAATATTTTATAGATTTCTTATTTCGATCCGATTCACCCATTGATCCGATTCGCCCCGGTTTACCCTACAATTTTTTAGAATACCATCCCTATGCTTAAATTAGGGATGCAATTATGTTTTCTCGCCTATAGTGGGTTATCGTTGGATAGAGATCATTGTAGCAAAAAAAAATAATCGTTTTTGGGATCCGTCTGCGAAATATTAAGCTTTAAAGCGCAAATTTTTGTTACAGTAGGGCGTTCCCCATCTCGCGGCTACACTGTTGATTGTAGAAATGTGAAAATTTTCAGGACAGTAAAGGACGGCTAAGTAGACTTTACAAGTTTAGGAGTAATAGGCGACCTTATAAAAGGAAAACTTCGTACAAATTCTTTGATGAAGTTCTAAGTCCGTGAAGCAGGTAATAAACTCCTTCTTCAACGGAACCTTTCACTGCGCATGGCCAGACACGCACCTTTTACGCCGGTTTTACAATGTCCGATGATATTTTCTCAGATTCATATTTTTCATAATACCAGGACTTACCGAATTTTATGAAAATCACGCTTTATGCCCTCTACTAATGTAGCAGACTTCATTTAATCTTTCTATTTATGGAGCTGTCATCCTACGATGTTTTAGTTCTAAATCCTAGCTTGGAACCAGGACATGTAATTGTGTTGTGTGAAAGTTATTATTACTATAACAAAATTTGTTGTAAAACACAAATTATAATTGCGATGTTTCAGGCGTTGCTTATTTTTGACGTAACCATAAATCATAATCTTTTGTTGTTCTGAATCTCAAAATCCCTAGAATCTGCATTATGCATGGCGGTAGTTAGTTAAATAGTTACGCTACGCGCTTGCCAAATATGCATTAAATGCATTTCACGTCAAATCAGAGTTCAGTTTTGGTGGTTTTAACAACTGCATGTATTATTTATTTTAATAATACATGCAGTTGTTAAAACCACTCTTGTAATGCCATTGTAGAATGGTGCAATCATTCTACAAAAGCATTATAAGGGCGTGCTTAATGCAACGAGCATTATCTTTCAGGTAACACGTGTCAAATACCTACTATTTACACTCTAACTCCATTCAGACCACTAATCTATAAACAATAAATGACGAAATGAAAAAAAACTCTATGTATATTTTTGGTTACAGGTGATTTAATTTTTTGCTGTCTTTATCAAGTTAGAACACAAATAATCCGAGGATAACAAGCAATATTTACCGAAGATAGCCGATCCCGCATCGTGGGATCTCCAACGTTCCATACAAACAAAAGTTAACATAAAAACACAAAGTTAAAATCCTTAACCGAAGATAATAAAAAAACGGTCCGCTTCGGGCCGAAGTTTATTTCCTGGACAGAGAAGTTGAATTTCACGGGTTTCGAACGTTCTTGATTGCACGGTGGCCACTGAATAGGTACCACAGAAGAACCACGCGGGCTCGAAGAGTAATTATTTCTGAAAAATGCGTTATTAACAAAAAGCTTAGCCACAAAATTGCGCTTTTTCAAATTAGGTAATCAGAATTTTTTACTAGAAAGAAAGAATAAACTGTAGATATCGTCTTTAATTTACGAAAACATCTTATCCTGAAGTACCTTTCGACACAATGAAATTACCACAATGGTGATAATGTCATCTTCAATAAAAATATATATTGACTCTCACTTAAACGAAGTCACGACTTACAATCTGACGGTTCACATTAGGTACTACATAGTTTCCTATGTAATGCAAAACGTTATATTGCAAGATAGTAGGATAGTAATATTTACAAATCAAAATTGCCTTTATTCTGCAGAAAATGTAGCCTATATACGTCCCAGTGTAAGACACAGGCCTTCTCTCAGAGAGAGAGAGAGAGAGAGAGAGAGATGGGCTTAATCACCACGCGCCCCCACCGCAATTGGCAATTTCAAGCGCTGAGGTATGTGAACACCTCAGACACTCAGATTTCCTCACAATGTTTTTCTTCACAGTTAGCGAGTGGTATTGCTACTATAATTCACAAATGTTCGTAACTTTGAAAACAAAGCCTTTGGTACATGCCAGGATTAGAACCCATGATCTCCCGAATGAGAAGCCGGTATTCTACCGCTCCGCTACCACCGCTTGTGAACACAAAAAAATTACGCAAAAATAACATGTACTTAAGCAGTGCATCTGTTGCATCTAGTCACGCAGCTGCCGCCAACTTTCAGCACCAATATACTTCGGAGCAAGTTCGCAACTCTTTCGTGGGATCCTTATCTGTGAATTATGAGGGTTTTTTTTGCTGCGGCTATTGGCAGAGTTTTGTACCTCATCCAGTTTCAATTGTGCGGCTACGGAAGTTAATATTGGAATAGTAGGTACTGTGTAACGTTTACTGGGTATGTCAGTATTGATAATGGTGAACAATTTTTGGTTACCTTGCGGTTACCTTATGGCACCAGGAAAACTCGTAAGTTTTGCTGGTGCCATAGTAAGGTTAGTTAGTACCCCTTAGTATGTGGTAGAGCAAAAAATATTTCGACGTTTTTCGCCTAACTGCGGGAGCAAATGAGGGTTACATTTTTCTCGTATGTGTTCGTATGAATGTACTATACTTATATTTTATTGCACACATAAAAACATAAACCAAGCACAAAATTACAAAATAAAAAAGTGTGCAGGGGGGCATTGCAGTAGACATATCTTCCAGCAAACTCGTGATGTAGTAATATGAACATTATAAGGGGGGACGGGGGGACGACGACTATTCTAAAAAAATTATGTATGTAGGTATTGTTACATTTTTACAACCCAGAGGTCAAAAAGTTTCACCGATATTGACAAATGAGATTATAGATATTGACGACGCGAGTGTCACTGGCAATATTATTATGACGTCACGAAAAAACAAAATTATTGGTAAAAAGTTAATGTCAAACATAATATAACAAACCTCCAACTGCTAAAAAGGATGCAGGCGAGACTAAACGAAATAACTTACAAGAAATAGAATTGGAGGTCCCGCCTAATTAGGTTGAAAACTTCACAAACTCATTTAGGCCTTTTTTCGCTTAGACCTTTTAGACTATAGTTTCGCCATGTCCGTCCGTCTGTCTGTCCGCGGCTTATCACAGAAACATGAAATAATTCAGGTCAGTAGCACATGTACGGAACTTAAAAGGAAAACTATAAACTATAAGCTTTACAAGTTAACAAGTAACAGGCGACCATCTTAGAGTTCATCGAACAACAAACTCTGAATTTAAACTCTCAATTGTAGTCTTATGAAACGCGGCACTGAGCCTCGGCCTGGGCCTTCTGTTAATAGTGCATTATAGAACAATAACAGATGCACGCTCGGGTCGAGTAACGTGAATTTTCTTCATACCATTGCCGCCTAAAAGTTTTGATGGGTGTGCAGTGCATATGAAGACTTGACAATAAAATAAAATCGACGCGTTCATGCAATTGTAGTAAAATTAACAGAATTTAGGTCCGGTAATGCAACACGCTTGGCACTACCAGCGGGTGTCCGAGGCCATAATATCTCCATCCATCCATAGTAATAGTCAGCCTAATTCATTTGTAAGTAGAGAGCCTTTTCTTTAAGCCATACAGAAATCAATGACATTAAAGTCTTGAAAACTTTGCGGGGCTCAAATGAAAGTATAAAAACCGATTTATTCAGCATTTAGAGGCAAAGTCGAGACGCTAAGGATGGCATGTAATGCGAAGACCCGACCACTGTCGCTTATAATAAGAAAGTAGAGAAGGTCTGTTCCAATGGCTGATCGTATTAGCACCTACCCGTCTCGATTTCTCCTTCGGAAATCTTTCCAACACAAGGTTGCCTGGAAGGAATTGCTCTTCTTTTGTAACTGTTGTCTCTGTAAATGTTTTCTGGTGTGTACAATAAAGCATATTTTTGTCCTATTACATCTTAACTTATCATGATACCGCGTGATATTATTTGTCAGGCGTTCGCTTATCTGTTAAACTAAGCAACATACCATACAATGGTACAATGGTACCATACAATGGTATGTTGCCAGCCGCTATGACGGGATAAATTGTGTGACAAACTAAGTTGCGCATTGTGTATGGTCACCGAGATTTATGTCTTAAGATATAGTTTAATTTAATTTGGGGTAACTCCCAAAACTGTAACTGTAACAAAGGCGTCTTATGAGACTGTTCGTCTGTTTGTTATGGCGAATTTCCTAACCTAACATTCATTATCATCGCCATTTGACACCCACTGCAGGATAAGGCCTCCCGCATGGTTTTCCAAGCTTCCCGGTGGCGGGAGTCGTTCGATACGGGCGGCATCAAACCGGGAAACTTGGAAACCTAACTTTAACTAACCGAAAAGTATTGCAAAAACTAATGGTTTACGGATAGGGATGTGGAACAAAGATAAACTTTGCTCTTGATCAAAACTTCTTGTGAGTCACAAATTGTGACTGAAGTCCCAGGAACCGCTTATATAATAGAATAAATAAATAGTAAAAAACACGCTTTTATCAGTCATGCACAAAATACTGTAAAAATTAATGTTCAGTAGGAAGTTTGTTGTTGATGCTACTAGCCAATGAGGAGTGCTCTCATAAACAGACAATCCCGCCTATTGTAGAAAGCATGTATAGGTAGCAAAATTAAACATTTTGCATGAACCTTTAATATTTACGCAAAATTTCGTATCGAAGCTGCAAGAACCCGTTAAGAAGTGCTTCCGTGAAGAGCCAACTCCGGCTGCAGCATCAGGTTATCTCTATGATTTTAGTGTAATATCGTCATAACTGAACAAGATTGCAAAATTTCAAAGCCTTAAGATTACATCAAGTGGTTAACATACGATTTCATAGCACGATGCCCATCATCGCACTTCATTACGTGTAACATAACAAAAGCGTCTAATGAAATATAATTGAAAGGCCGATCTTCTACGAAGTCCCATCAGCTGTCGCCACGCCAGCCGCAGAAGGAGTATTGTAATAAAAAGTTTTGTATATTTTTTAACTTTTTCCATTAGAGGGGATCCCCCGAGCGGGCGGATGTCGGTGCCGCCGAGCCTTAGCGTGAGAATGAGCAATTTCCCCGACCCGCCACGATTTCGATCCGACTTCCCGTCTGTGCAGCGATTTTAAAATTTATAGAATCGCCCGCCTCCTCACGTAATGCCGGACTTAGATTCCGCCCGGGGATGCAAGGAAGTGAGAAAAGCTGTCGTGTAAACACGCCATTCGCGAGACGCGCTGCGGAAATGGGCAGAATAGAAAGTATTGTTTCGTATTTTTTTATTTGTACAAATGGTCGGACGATGTGAGCAAGTCATAAAAGAGCCGCGAAAGATGGCGTACTTGGGAAGAGGCCTATACCCAGCAGTGAACAGAGGACATGGGCTGATGATGATAATGATTTACTAATGGTCTGTTTGGGTATTTTTCCATGTTTTGTCCAGACCGTGTTGCCATCATCATCATCAGCCATTTAACATGCTGCTGGACATAGGCCTCCTTCGTGGTTTTTATAACTTTTGCCATAATTGCCACGCTTGGCAGGCGGGTTGGCGATCGCAGTATGCGGTTAGAATCTCAGGAAGACGCTGCTACCCGTCTCCTGGTAATTTATTTCCTTAGTCGCCTTCTACGACATCCACGGAAGGAAATGGAGTGACGCTGTTCTTAATCCAATGTTACCATATCACATAGTATTCTAGTTTGGGACTTAAACAAGCGATTGATTAAGTCCCAAACTGCGTGGATGTTATGTATTCGAAACTGTAGGGTGCATCGAAAACTGAAGGCATATTTTTGGTATTTTATTAAAGAAATGCACTTAATTGTAACGCAAGTTGGCTAAGTTAGCGCCGAGAGTAGAGGGCCTTCAATCTATTTCTTTAATAAATTATCAAAAATATGCTATTGCTTTAAACTACGATCATCTCTATAGTATTCTATTTTATTTAGGGCGTATTATAAGCCAATGCATCTGAATGGACATCTGAATGTAAACGGGGATCAATAGTAAAACAAGGCGATCTATGAGCGACCTATTGCAACCTTAAGGCTGGTTTATATTTGCTATAAATTCCGTGCTATTTAGCACTGTTTTTTTAGCATGCTAAACTAAAAGAGTGCTAATTAAAGACGCCGATATACATTTGCTGTGCTAGTTTCAATACAAATTGTCTCAAAAAGCGAAGAAAGCACACGCATCGCAAGTGGAAAATATGGAATCTGTAATTAGTTTCCAAGCGGTTGTTATCACAGTTATTGGCGGTGATAAAATATTGTTTTTGTAAGTTTTGCTGCATGAATCCCACAAGCACGCATGTTTTTCATATTCTTTTAACAATTTAATTGTCAAATTTCGTGTCCACTTCACTTGCGACGCCTAACGATAACGATAAAAAATTTGACCGTCAGTCAGATTTTTTAGCGCGCTAAAAAGCATAGCACATTCACATTTGCTAAATGCGTGCTTTTTTAGTATGCTTTGAAAAAGCCTGCGGTCACCAGGTTAGAATTTTTTCGCCCCAACGGCAATCAGTTCTCCGAGCTATGTGACCCGCCCACTGCCACTTCAACTGAGCAATTCTTCGAGCCATATTAGTAACTTGAGTTCTTCTGCGGTCAGTAATGAGGAGATCCTCATTCCTCATTACATCACGGAGTGAAACTCCGAAGATAGCTCTCTCCATTGCTCGTTGGGCGAGCTTGAGCCTTCTTATGAAACCCATTGTCAGCGACCAGGTCTCATATCAACATGTCATCACCAGCAACACACTACAAAAACTTAATGATGGTACATTATTATTTTGCATCCATTTTTGTCAATTTATCGTCTATGACAGCGGAGAAACTAAAAAGTCACCAATACAAATTCAGTTACTTTCATATTTTATAATCTACTGTCTTTTAGCCAAACAAAAACGAAATTGGTATTCATAACATAACATAAACTCACGCCTGTATCCCAGAGGAGTAGGCAGAGATAAGGGACTGCCACTTGCTACGGTCCTGACACATCACTTTCGCTTCCTTGACATGCATTAGTCGTTGCATGCACGCACGCCGGTTTCGGGTACTTTTTATCTTGCCCTTTGCTAATACATCCCCTATTTTGTCGAAGTATATCCGTCTGGGTCTTCCATTGCTATTCAATTCAATACAATTCAATTGATTAATTTTCGACAATTAGTCATGTTTACATTTTAAATTAATATTAATATTTTGTGTTAGTAATAGTCTTATAACTATGTTATAACTATAATTATTACTTCGGTTGCAGATGAAATGTACCTAGAGGGGACAAAGCTTTAACGGGGGTCGGTCGAAACATTTAACGACCCCGCTTGTACTACGGTCCCCGCAGAAATCAGAACAATGGTACTTTATTACTTGAGTGGAAAAACGAACATTGCAACTGAGGTGACTGTTCGATGTTCGTTTATTGGATAAATAACGTCACACAACTTGATGAAAAGGGGTACAGTCGATTGCACGTGTGTAAAGATTGATGATAGCGGTGACAGCTTAGTGGGTGGGTAATTGGACTCGAAAGAAAAAAGGCCTGAGAGAAGGCCTGTGCCCTACAGTGGGACGTCATCATCAGCTATTCGACGCCCAGTGGGACGTACCTAGTCACTACTAATCTTTGGTAAGCTCATGAATAAATTATGCTATAACCTCTTAAGTAACCTCAAATGAAGGGCGCACTGTCATTATCATCATCATCATCATTATCATAATTATTAATTAAGTATAATTTCGTTTTTCTATGTTATTCCTGCATGGTAGTTCTATTTCAAATTCGATCCATTTGTAATCCTTTTTATTAATAACATTTCGTTTTCACAACATAATCATGCTGTGCGCATAAGTTTAGGGTTGTGGACTAGATCAAGGTAAATTGTTTCTTTGTTTTTCTTCTGTAATATTTTCTGTCGCCTGTTTCATGTACCTATGACTCTGTTTTCTAAGTTATGTACCTTTGTGAAGTTCCAGTAGCAATACCACTTGTTAAAGATGAAGGATAATGTGTCTGAGCTACTCACACACCTCAGCACTTGAAATTGCCAATCCGAAGTGGGCACGCGTGTACTATAATTTTTTTAAATAAAATCAGACTTTGAAGTTGTCGTTGAAGATGAAAATAGATAGCGGCCCCTACGTGAATCATCGTATCTGCAAAAAAAATATTTTGGTATAATGTACTAACGAGAGATTAATTAAACAGTGAGATATGTAATATTTTTCGTAGAATTCGTTGTTTTTTACGCTACTACATTATATGTTATACTACCATATACTTCCACTAGCAGCTCGGATTTGGACGCACAATATGTAAATAATCGTAACTGTATAAATGCAACTTTCTATGATTTGTTTTTAATAAAATTTTATGAAGAGCCTTGAACAGCTCGTTAACTCATATTGTAAAAAATTCTTATAATTTTTTTTACTAGTTACTTCAAACTGCCTTCCTGTTTATTTTTTTCTTTATTGAAGAATATATAGAAAAAATAGTTAAAAAGCTATATATTTCATTTCCAAACGGTGTTTGATTGAGTAACTCATGAGCTTCAAACTGTGATTGTAGAAATTTATGGTTACTTTAGTAGTGGGTAAAAATATAAGAACTAAATAATCAACTCTTTTTAACCGATTTTAAAAAAGGAAGAGGTTATCAATTCGTCGGAACCTTTTTTTATGTATGTTCCCCGATTTCTCGAGGGCTCCTGGACCGATTTGAAAAATTCATTTTTCTTTGAAAGACTAGACTTCACAGGTGGTCATCAAGTCAGAATCTGATGATGGGATCCTGGAGAAATTGAGGGAACTTTTCATATTTTAAAGGCACACTTGAAGCGAATTGGGTGTTTTTCATAGTGATTTGTGCATTAGCTCCGAAAACAGAATTTGGCGGAGTGGTAGTGATAGTCAAGAAAAATCGTGAAATATATATTTTGTTAATAAAAAATAAAACCGGCAAAACACAACAGCACCTTAAAACAGAGATATAATTTAAATGAATATTACCTTTAAATTTGAAGTAGGTTAGCACAAAAGCACTAAAAACACACGCATATACTTAATTTAAACGAATATGACCTTTTAATTAAAAAGGTACATACATGTAGGTATTGTAGAAATATAGTTTTGAATCGGTGCACAAAATGTACGTGCTGGTCATGTATCTTAGCATGGCACCGACTTCAAATTATACTTCTGCAATACCCACATCTATGTACCTTTTTAGAATTTGAAGGTCATACCTATTCGTTTAAATTAAATATATCCATCCATGGAGGAGGCCTATTTCCTGCAGTTTACTTCTTGTGGCTGAATGATGATGATGAAGTATTTGTGTGTGTTTTTAGTGCTGTTGTATTTTGAACTCGGTTTTAATTTTTTATTTAGAAAAAATATTTGTGTGTGTTCGGCGTTTATCGTTTATAGTATCGTTAACATCGTTCACAACGTATTAAAATAATATGACAGACTATGTATTTAACATCATGTGTCATGCGCGTTTAAAAATTATCAGCTGTGCGAATCACGTTTGCCACGCCCGCCTTAAAGCATTCCTGAGAGCTCAGTATGAGTATAAGTACCGAACAAAAATATGACGTGTCTCTAAAACACGTTGACCATAACCACCATCAGATAAGCGATATTGCTATCGATCATATTACTATGGGCCCTAGTCAAATTGTCAAAATTGGATCCACTGTTGATCTGCAGGTCTGAATATATTATTTTAAAATATGTGTCACCAGATGTATCATCATCCAGAAAGAGAACATTACACATAGACGATAACGGCGGCGTATCTTATCGGTAGAGCATTATACATACGTACTCTTAGGTGTGCTATAAGCCTTTCAGTATTTACACCCATCCCTGGCGGATTGCCGGAAGAAATAGTTATTTTTTATATTTTCCTTGCCGGTTTTATTGTTTAAGAAAAATGTGGTAAGTTTCTTGGTGAGACTGAACAGTTACCGATTTGTCTCCCTTAATTCCCACGATGCGTGGGTGAATTTCCGGAAAGATACTCAAAATGGGAGGAATCCCGGAAAACCCCACAGTTACGTAGGGTTGTGATTACGTGCCATGGGGTTCAAATAAAATAACGTTCTAGATTATATTTGTAAACCCTTTGACACCTATTTTTATTAAAGCCACTTTTCACGATACTAGAGTCTGTGATTCGATTCGGCCTATCAGTTTAACTATTAAATATAAATAACTTCCACACAACACAATCACAACAAATCTAGGATACCTTGTGCTATGGTAACCAGACAAGGACATCGTAAACTTTAAGATACACCCAGACTGAGGCAAGTTGTATAAATGTTCGGCGGCCCCCAGAAGGAATCAAACACAAGACCTCCGGCATGGTAATCGTGATGATGAATTTTAAAAGGATTTCAATCAAACCTCGGAACCTTTAACTCCTGAACTGCCCTCGCGGAACGCAACGTATAGGTGGCCCATACTAAGTTGGACACAGATCTGTGTCGCGGCAGACGAGTGGTTAAAGGTAGCAATACGATTAGGTACTGCTATATTGGTATTCTGCGGTAAGAATATACTCTGACAATAGAAATTTGGGAACACCTATGAATAGCTCACATTTATATTGTCCTTTGAGCACAACTTTTTTTTAAACATTAGTACAAGAGAATTTAATTTTAAATTGACAGACGTGTGTGCATCGCGACTACTATTACAAACAAACTTAAACTCACGCCTGTATCCCGGAGTTCTCCTTTTAGTATCAGAATGATTGGAAATTGAAGATAACTAATAAAAACCCTTCTATTTGTTTCAGCGGTTGTGTGTGCAACCTTTTTTGCAAGCTTGTTAGCTTAGCGCTCTCGATCCTCTTCATTGTGGCAATTATCCTCCTTATTTTATGGGGCGCACAAGTAATTTTCGTATGTAAGTATGCCTACAAACCAGAGTTCCATTTTATGAACCTCGGTTGCGTGCAATTTGAAAATAGACCAAAGCACCTAATTGACGGCGAAAAAAAAACAATCCTTGTTTTAAAGTAACTAAGGGGTGAAGTTCCAGAAAGCTTAGGTTTATTAATAGAAGCCTAAACAGAACTTACAATTATAAACTAAACTCTTAAAGGCGCTCCAGGAATAAAAATAAATCATATCTTTTGTTTAGAGATGGAATTTGCAAAAAGTGTCTGTACAATCTCTCGATTATGTCAATAGTGATTTTTAAAAATCATGGCCGTGAACCTAACGCCAAAAACCTAGGTCTAGAATCTGATATCACGAACCTGGGACTAGATAACATTTATTTCAAACACTGCCGTTTTTAGCGTTAGCCATCTGATCCTAGGTTCTTTGTCGTGGGTCCTAAGAATCACTGTTAACATGATTGAGAGATTTCATAGACACTTTTTGCAAATAGGATCCGTAAAAGAAGAATATACTCTGACTATAGAAATTTCGGAACATTTATGAATAGCTCACATTTATATTGTCCTTTTTTTTTAACATTAGTACAAGAGAATTTAATTTTATACTTTATTGCACACATAAAATCACATGAATAAAACAAAACATTTACAGAAAAATTAAAAAGTGTACATGGCGAGCTTATTTCAGCAGAAATCTCTTCAGAAAAGAAATTTTTTTGGTTGGTGGCGCTAGTTAGCCCACTGGATCCCCTTACAGGCATAACTTTTACTTCAAAACTTTAGCGAGATCAAGCACAAACGCGCTATCGCCAGTTAGTAGGATACAATCAATTCCCAAATATTTTTTTAATATAAAGTATTGATCCAAATAATGCAGCAGCGTTTTCTTGAGATTCCAACCACATACTGCGATCGCCAACCCGCCTGCCAAGCGAGGCGATTATGGCAAAAATCCTCATGGTTATGAAAACCACGAAGGAGGCCTGTCCTGCAGTGGGCGTCAAATGGCTGATGTTGATGATGATGATCCAAATAAGCCCCGTCAAGTGAAGATGTTACGAAAAATAAATAAATAAAATTGAGAAACTTTTCCTTGACATGTTTTTCGCAATTTCTAAAAAATTGCCAAAAAATGGCAGCTGATCCTTACTTAACTTCAATACCTGCTCTAACGTATGATTTTATAACTGCGTGTACTCTAATTTAAGTTACGGGTGATATTACAATCTACATACTCATACATATAATAGGTTAATCAACCAGCGACTAGTAAACATCGTTTACTCAGTGTGACTCAGCCACCTCGTCCTTGGATTTACATTTTTTTTAAATCAGTTTTAGGTCTGTTTACAAACTGATAGGTAACTTATCTCATGTTATCATTATCGGACATCATAAGTAATTTGAATATTTTCCTTCCAGAGCGAGTCACCGAATGATGCAGGATGATGGAAGACTTAGCTTTAACTATTTAGTCTCGAAATAAGTTTACAATGAGCAGATAAGTTATTGCATTGTGTGGAAGTTATATGTTTATTTATTCATGACGACCTCGTGGCGCAGCGGTAGTGCATCTGCATTCCATGCGAGAGGTCCCGGGTTCGAATCCCGACTGGGGACAAAAAAAACCCCAGATCTTAGATGTTTACATGTTTGTGATGTCGTTGTTTCTGGTTCCCACGACACAGGGTATCCTAGTGTGGGGCCAGAAGCAATGTATATGCCTTAATGTAAATATTTATGTTTATGTCATATTAATTTATTTTTTCAAAAAGTATTATTTTACTAATCTAATAATTAAATCTACCAAAGGTTAATTCGTCCAGATGTTTAGACGATCGGCATAGACCGATTGGTCGTCATACTTGCATGATGTTGAAAATAGCACTACATTGTATTAAAAATATAGATAGGAAACTAATATTGATTAAACCTTAGTCGATATTGATGGTCACTGCCTACCTCTCCGGGATACTAGCGTGAATGTATGTATGTATCATACTTATATTGACGTCATGTAACTTGATTAGTTTAACTCGTTCCTAGATTATAAAACCATATGTGAGTCGGTATCTAGATTAGTTTATTCCTCCTTTGCTCCATGCCATGTAATTAAAACCACTCCTTACGTAATTAAAATGTGATTTATTATCTAACATCATTATCTCTTATCGCTTTTTTTATTACCGTCGTTCAAATTGTTTTCGTATCACATAGAAAACAACAAAAGATTTTAATCGTATGTCGTCTATTTACCTAAAATTTTGTATTGATTACACTGTATATTTGAAATGTCTTTTCGTTATTCATTTCGGAGAACCTAGACACGATGGCCGTATATCCCGGAGAATTTGCAAAAAAGTACGATGTGGAGTTTGCCTTACCAACAGACGATCTCAATTCGTTTTCTGTCTTGATAACTAATCGATATAAAACTGAAGACACTTCGCCGATATCGATCGCTCTAGCGGCTAAACCTCTGATTTATGTCTCGTCTCTGTGTGGCTTGCAAATGTTCCAGTACACGAAGAACAAAATAGGAAAACTCAGCAAATACAGACGACTCTACAGCCTTATCTTAATATGTTTAGTTGTAATCCTAACCATTAATATCAAACCAGTGAGCTGGAGTGACACTAGAGTGGACATACCTCTAAATATCTTGACTAAAGCATTCGGTTCGCTGCACAACATTGAAATCATCTGCTGTATTACCATATCTTCCTTTTGCAATAGCACGCTTAACGTAAAATTCTTCACCATCCTTGATGCCGTAGACAGACATTTGAAATCTTCGAAGAACTGTTTTAAAATAATGAGATGGCTGAGCGTTTTTCTCATTCTCATGGCGTGTCATGAGTTCTTCTGCACATTTTTCCTGAGGAAATTTGTAATTAGAAATCTGCCGGTGCATCTGACGTTCTTTATCCTGATGACGCAGGGTTCAATAATTGTTTTTCTGGTAATAAACCTGTGTTTAAGGCAGACGATGTTGAATTCTCTACTGGAGCGAAAAGCTGCTATAACAATTGGCAAGTCTGAAGAAAGGACTTTCAAATCTAATTACAGTGTCTGGGAGAAAATAAAGGTGAGAACCTCTCAAATACAGGAAATTTAATTAACGTAGCGTAAAATGAGTGTAGTTCTCTTCAAATGGCAAGCAAAATGTAGTGACTGATTTTTTATACAGTTTGCTTGTTTGACATGTCGGCATTTTGTTTTCATGTTTTTGTAATGTGTATGTGATGTATGTCACGACATACTTTCGAATTTTCAGGGTTCGCCTCATATTGATTGTAACATGACTCTTGTGAACGTAAAAAATTACCATTCTGATTAAGGGTCATAGAATTAGATCAATATTTGCTTGTCACCTACACTAAGCACACCAACAGTGCCGTCTCAACAACTTCTTAAAAGAGCTATATTATGTGCTATTTGTGTTGTAACTCTTATTATGTGACTTTTATCCCGTGGGATTAATATCCTGATAGTATCGTGCCTCCCCGTGGAGTTCCCTATTAATTTATAGCCAGTTAAGTCCTGTGACATTGCCCACATTAACCTTTACCCTACTGCATTATTTCACTAAGACCCGCTAGAAAAATCAGTAGATAGAGCGAAATAGAGGCGACTTGATAGTAGCTAGCTTTACCCAGGTCTTGTACACGTATTTTCCATCAAACACTACAAAAAATCATTCCGTTATCAATTCGCATAATAATGTACAATATATTTTTATTTTCCTATCCCTAGCTACGAGAATTGTTTCGAAAAATTTTATTGGTTAAACCACTTTCAAAAATCGGATGCGAGACGCGTCAAGTAAAGATTCGCCTACGAATATTTTTTTACTGTCACTGGTACTGACTATAAGACTGCGACCAAACCCCAACTGTGGCTAGATAGCAAAATAGAAATAGCCCTTTGAATGCAATAAAACAGTTGACACAGGCTTAGTACACGGGTACTTATAGACCGCCTGTTTGTTACTGTAAAGAAAAAATAAACGGAAGAATCTTTTTTTAGACAATTTTGAAGATATCAACTGGAAAGAACGCAGAAGATGCCACTCATTACTGCTGGTTGGAACTCATGCAGATTTATGACAAGATATCAGATGTCTACTATCTTTTCAACAAAATGTACGGTGTGCAGGTACCTACCATTTACCATGTACAATTTTACATTATGTCAAAAGTGTTTTTATTGCCAATTATCCTCGTCCAAGATTAAAATATACTTTTGACAAATGTAGAACAAACAAATCGTCATCGGAAAATTAAATTACAGATGTGATATAGGCCGACTTGCAGCACTTCCTAAGTGTCACTTAAGTAACCATTTAAATTGATGTTTGTGTAAATAATTAAAAACTCGAACTTAATCTCCATTTAAGAAGTGATGCAAGTTAGCCTAAGTATTTGATAGAGAAACAGGGCGTAAGAAATTACTATTGATTCTAGCCAGTTTTCTTCGTTAAAATCTAGATAAGCATATTTTTTCGATCATAAAAAAATTTAAAACGTAAGACCGAAAGATCTCACTATAACCTGTAAACGCTCTTAACCTAGGGGATGCTCTATCTATGTAACATTGTTAGTGGGTATTATTTAACAGATTAATATTAAAATTATAATAATTTGTCTAGTTTTGCTAGTCCCGCAAATATTTTGTTGACAAGTATCTATTATTTTGACATAGTAAATGTCTTTTCGTTCGCTCCAGTGTAGGCTCCGATTTCACGAAAAAGTGCGATCCCCTTATATCTCAAAGAGTTGTGAAAATATAAAGATTGTGAACATTTGATATTCAAAAAAGACACAAAAGACGCGTATTCGTGAGAGCTAGAAGGTTTTCCGAATTTTTTATTTTGAGGCCCGATATTTTGGAAACGAAAAATGATATCAAAATTTGAGAAAGCTCCTCTGGAAAATTTGTCAGCTACATTTGCAGCGACATTTTAGGCACGACTTTTATGACTCGATTCATTTTCAATGTGCTCGATATTCATGTGAGGCACGAAATCAGTGAATTTTTTTATGTTTAACTTATTTATTAATCTTAACCTGAATATTTATTTCTTTTGCAGATTCTATTTATGTTCCTGACATGGCTTGTGTGTACAATTCTGTTAATCTGTAGATCTCTATCACCTTCCTTAAAGGTAAGACGGTGAAGTTATAGAAATGGTCACTCGAATGGCTGTAATTTTAGCCCGACTGTGGCGGAGCCTGAAAGGAGGGTAATTTGCCTGACTCGTATATATGTATGATCAAATAAGATCTCAATCGGCTCGTCCTCATTGCACGGGCATGGCCATAGGCAGCAAAATCAACAGAAGTCCGAGGAAAAATAACTTAATAATGATCTTGGTCTAAAGAAATTATCTACATAGTCTATAGATGGCGATATTCTGTAATATTAAATTGTTTCACCTTGCTTCTCATAACAATGAGGAGTGTTCAATAAGTAGTGAGAATGAGGTATAAACTCCTTGGATAGACAAAAAGAAAATACTGGCAGACATAGCCCACATAATAAAATAATAAAACATAATAAAATAAAAAAAGTTTCAATTCTCTTTTTTTTTTCAATCATAGAAGGTTCTTACTTGTATTCTGTCGCAATGAGTAATCGAAAATGGAGAAAATTGAAGTCTGCGCCGTAATTAAATATCTAGGTTTGAAAAATTTTGTTACGGCACAAGTAAATCAAGACTTGCAAGATACGTTAGGGGTGAACCCCTGCTCCTCCTTATTCTACAGTTGCGCGTTGGAGTGCTGAGTTTAAGAGGGGAAGAACGTCCACTAATGACGACTCGTGCTCAGGGCGCCCCTACGACTGCAGTAACTGAAGAAACTTACTTGTGTGCTGTCGCAATGAGTAATCGAAAATGGAGAAAATTGAAGTCCGCGCCGTAATTAAATATCTAGGTTTGAAAAATTTTGTTACGGAACAAGTAAATCAAGACTTGAAGATACGTTAGGGCTTCATGCTCCTCCTTATTCTACAGTTGCTCTTTGGAGTGCTGAGTTTAAGAGGGGAAGAACGTCCACTAATGACGAATCGTGCTGAAGAAATGAAAAATGGTAAAAAATTTGAAAAAATTGTTTTGACGGATCGTCGTACGTGAATTTTACAAAGCTATTTGGAACTGTTACAACGATATTCTGACCGGTTATTGGCTCGATTTCTAACTATGGATGAAACATGGTTTCACCATTTCAACCCTAAAATAAAAAAAACCAGCCAAGAGTGAGCCAAAATCGCGCACGAAGGGTTCCGTTAGACGCAACATTAGACGCAAAAATCGAGAAGAAACGGCAAAAAATCACGTTTGTTGTATTCCCATACAACAAACGTGCGCCCCTTAGATATTCATTTTATTTTTATTATTTATTTTTGAACCTAATATAGAACAAAATATTCTGTGAATATTTTAAAGCGTCTACCTTTTGCCGTTAATAATATCGAGCAAATAACGGCAATAAATTGCGTTTATTGGAAGCCCCCCTTATATAATTGACTGACAGTCAGACAGACGGACAGTGAAGTCTTAGTAATGGGGTCCCATTTGGCACCCTTCAGGTACGGAACTCTAAAAACAATAAATGACTTGGAAGAGACCATCACCACCGACCCCTAAGAAATTCAAGGCCGTTCTATCTGCCGGCAAGATCATGGGGTTTTTTTTTGGACAGCCAAGTGATTATGATTGAATACCTCAGTCGTGGAGCTACTATTACGGGGAACATGTACGCAAATCAAAAAGTTGCGTGACGAAATACGCTAAAAACGGCGTGGCAAACTCGCTAAAGTTGTTTTGTTTCATCAAGATAACGCCCTAGCGCATAAGTCCAAAGATGGATGGCTGCCATCAATGATGCTGGCTTCGAATTGGTGGAACATCCTCCATATTCTCCAGACCTTGCTCTTTGTGACTTATATCTATTTCCTATTGAAAGAATATCTAAGAGGGCAGAAATTCGACGATGTTGACGCAGTGATCGCCGCAGTACAAGGTTTTTTTAGAGAATCAAGATGAAGATTTTTTTAAGAAAGGAATTTTAGGTTTAAACAAAAGATATGCTAAGTGCATACAACTAAAAGGTGACTATGTTGAAAAGTATAATAACATTTGATAAAAGTTAAATGCATCTTATTCATTCTCGCTACTTATTGATCTCACTACGTATCGTTGTAAAAAATAACTGAAACGACAATAATACATAAGCAGCCTATATATGTCCCACTGTAGGGCACAGGCCTTCTCTCAGAGAGAGAGAGAGTATGGGCCAATAATAAAAAGATAAGATAAAGATAAAGATAAAGATAAAGAACTTTATTTGTAAAACATGAGTGTGTAAAGATGTAGTGGTTAAGTTTCGTACAGCATGTCTTGCCTTATGAGGCGTACAAATATTTGATATAAAGAAATTAAAATTAAAATGTCAACCAAAGATAACTACTTAATAAGATTAAATGTCAAGCAAAGGTTAATATAAATAAGTCATTAAAATTAAAATTAAAACAATACTATGGAATAAAGAAATAATAATAATTACAAATGTCAAAAAAAAAAGAAAAACTATACATTAAACACGTCAAAAAGTCTGAGAGGGTCACCGGAAATTACAAATTGTCCATATTATTAATATAAATAGCTATGTAGTAATTATTATTTTTCTGTCAGATATTCAAGCACTGTGTAATAGCATTTTTCACTTAATAACTTTTTTAGCTTTAGTTTGAACAGGCCTATTTCCAACTCTCGCAGGGCACTCGGCAGCTTATTATATATTGCAGATCCCATGCAAAATATACTTTTGGACATTAGTGCGGTATTTGCTCTACGTAAACATACTTTAGTTTCGTCCCTTTGCATTCTTTGACTGACTTGTGAAACTGGTTTAAAAATGTGCGGATTTGATTTCACAAACAGCGCTACTTCAAATATATATAAAGATGGCAGAGTTAAAATATGGTGTTCCTTGAAATATGGTTTACAGCTGTCGGTTTGTTTAAGTCGGAACATAGCGCGGATACTTCTTTTTTGGGCCTTGAATGCCGTTTCTCGGTCTGTGGAGTTGCCCCAGAATATAAGCCCATATCTCAACACGGATGCCACAAGTCCATGGTATGCAGTGATGACAGCGTCCGTGTTTGTGATTGGAGCTAGTCTATATAGTAAGTAGGCAGAAGAGCTAATTTTTTTGCACATTTCCGCAATATGTGTTTTCCAGTTCAATTGCTTGTCTACAATAAGGCCTAGAAATTTGGTTGATTCTACTTCCTTGATTTTTTTATTATCATAATTTATATCTAGTTCTGCAGAAGGTAGGCGCTGGCTAAACTGCATGAAGTTGGTTTTGGACAGATTTACTTTAAGGTTGTTGTTATTGAGCCAATCTATTATAGAATCTAGGGCTTCGTTAATATCATGTTCATACATGGTTTCATTTTTACACTGTATTGTCACCGTGCTGTCATCTGCAAAAAGAGACATAGGATGTCGAGTATATCTAGGCAGGTCATTTATGTATAAGATGAAGAGTAGCGGGCCTAGCACGCTACCTTGTGGCACACCATATAAAGTTTCTCGTTCTTTTGATAAGAAATTTACCTCTCGTTTGGTATTAGGATCTATTCTCAGTATCTCCGTGCATTGAGTCCTATGTTTTAAGTAGGACTCTAATAATTTTAGCACATTTCCCCGGATACCATAAGTTTCGAGCTTGGTTAAGAGGATATTGTGCTCTACATAGTCAAAAGCTTGAGTCATGTCCATGTAAATGGTGGCGACGGGTGTTTTTGTGTCTACACAGGTCATAACAACGTCAAGAAAATCGTATATTGCCATATTGATTGTTTTAGTTTGTCTAAACCCCTTTTGCTCTTTAGCCAATATATTATGTTTCTCTACATAATCATTTACTTGTTTGTAAATATATTTTTCAAATATTTTCGCAAATATAGGAATCAGAGCAATTGGCCTATAGAAATCCATAATTTCGCGGTTATCTTTTTTGAAGATTGGCTTAATTATGGCTTTTTTTAACTTTTCTGGGTATATTCCTTCAGCAATGCTAAGATTAATTATGTGACTGATGTGACCGCAGATTTCTAAGGCCACATATTTAATAACTTTTGTAGTAACTCCGTCGTAGCCGACGCTATTTGTGTTTTTAAGTACTGCAATTATTCTCCATATATCGTATGGTACACTAGGCGCCATGAACATCGAATTATTGCTTTTGGTAACGCGGGTCTCTATATTAGTTGGCGTAACTGATTTAATTGGTTTAATTTTTTCTATGAAAAAGTCGTTAAATGCAGCCGAGATTCGCTTAGGATCTGTAATAATATTTCCGTCATCGTTGATTGTACAAATTGAGGGGTTGGGGAGATTTTGTTTTGATTCGTTAATTATTTGCCAAGTCGTTTTAGATTTGTTGTCGGAGGTTTTTATTTTATAATTGTTTTGAGCTCGTTTCGTAAGTCGGATAATTTTTTTAAAAGTTGTTGCGTATTTTTTTAAATTAGATTTATTTATGTCATTAGGTTTACATCTATAAGTCCATAGTAACTCCCTTTTCTTTCTACAGCATGCTTTAATGCCACGTGATACCCACTTGGGTCTCTTGACAGTTTTTATTTTTATGAATTTGTATGGGAAGCAGAGGTCATAAAAAAGTTTAAAGTTGTCTATGAAAATTTCGTATGCTAAATTTGGATCATCAGTGGTGTAGATTTCAGAAAACGTTAGGCTCTTTAGACATTCTCTGAATATGTCCATGTTTTGTCTACTATAGTCTCTTCGTTTCACTTGCCAATAAGGAATAAGACATATCTTTTTAATCGGGCAATCTAATAGTTGGGCCGTATGGTCTGATAGTGACAACTCGATGACCTCTGATTTGCATTTATTTCCCAGGTTGTGCGCAAAGTTATCGATGCATGTTTTGCTGGCTAGTCGGGTTGGCTGTCTAATTTCTAATTTGAGATTGTAATTAAGTAATAGGCATTCAAAGTCTAATGAAATTTGATTATTTTTTAATATATCGATGTTGAAATCACCCGTCATAATAACTTGTTTTTTACGTTGTCCTGTTACCTCGAGAAGCAATTTTTCAAGGCGCTCAAAGAAGAAGTTAAGATTACTCGGCTTAGGTACTCTATAAACACATATGATAATTGTATCATAGCGTGTCATCTCAATGGCGCAACATTCAATAACGCCGCTTATCGAAAGCTTAGCGACTTCCGGCATTTCTTTGAACTCGTGACCATTTTTAACCAATATGCATGAGCCTCCCCTCTTGGAATCTTTTCTACTAAAGTATGTGACTAACTTATAGTTGGGAATAGTGAAGGAGTGTTCATGTCCAGACATCATGAAGTGCTCAGTTAGGCATACAACATCTATGTTCCTGTCGGTGTCAACGAGATCTTCTATGCATACTGTGAGAGCATCTGTTTTATTAATTAGACCTGCAATATTTTGATGGATAATTGAGAGCCATTTATTACCGAAAAAGCTGTTTAGTATTGAGAGTTTCGTGTGACAAGCTATGTTTTTGGTTTATATTTCCGTCATTAAATTGTTTTATGTCATGTATTAATTCATTCAAGTCTTTGAATACTGTCCTCATTCCGTTATTATTTATAAATCCTGTTCGGGGAGAGAACATACTATAGTCGTATGTCAAGTTCAGGTTGGAGTCGAGGAAATAGGCATGTTCGTGTGTGATTATATCTAAATAAAGCAAATTGTTGAAATTTTCTGCTCTTGAGTTATACATTGAAGAATATTTTGTACACTTTAGCGTAGGCACACAAATGATTATATTTGTGTGAGTCAATTCTTGTATTGTATTTCTGATGTAGATGATAAGGTCAAAGTAATTTTTTGTTGTTTCAAAATCTTCTTCCCCTATAATTATTACGCAGTAATCTTCCATCGTGAAATCCTTCAATTTAAATTTCAGGCCGCTTAATTGTGTTGTTATTCCGCAGTGGGGAGTTAGGTAGTGGCATTTTTCAAATTTCGGGTCCAAGATTGATTCTGCAATTGCTGAGATGTTGTTAGTGTTGTCGCTGCTCAGTATATAGAGTTTGTTTTTTGGTATTGCTTCTTTATGTATTGGTTGAGATATGTGTGAGTATATTTTTCCTTCATTTGCATGATTGTCCAGAGGCGGTTTTGTAGCAGTTTTAGTCTGAGTAGTCTTTGTAAGAGTTTGCGTATTTGTATCCGTTTGAGTTTCCTTTGCAGACATTTGCGGGATTTTATTAGGAGTTTTAGTTTTTGCTTTTGTTTTTGTGATGGGGCTTTTTGCAACTTGTCTGTATAGATCATTTTTCTTCATGAGTTCTTCGTTTAAGGTTTTCAATTTATTATTTTCTAAAGTGAGCGATTCTATTTCTCCATGAGCGCTGTGTAACTCTAGTGCAATTTTTTCAAGCTTCTCTCGTAGTTTAATCACCTCATTACTTTCATCATCCGACATCTCCGGTAAGCTACTACTTGTGCCATCTAGTGGTTGGGTAGTACATAGACTTTCTACTGTGTTTTCCGAATGAGTGCGTGGCCGATGTCGCCGGGTGATGTTGTCAAAGAAGTTCATTTTTATACACACTAACTAATCTTTATTTATGTAGAACAAAAAGTGAAGCAGTATGTTGTTAGTATAGATCTTGCGACTCACTGCTCGACATAGTATAATCCAGACTCCTTAACGGTTACGCCAGCAGCCAGCTTAGAGATACAGCGAAATTTTTGGTATGCATTCAAGTTCGGCAGAAGGATGTTTGATCGTTGTTGTACTTTGGACTCAATGGTCTACAACACAAAATGTAAACAATTTGCACTTCACGTTTTGTTTTGTCACTTAAGTGGAGCACTTATACTTTTATGTATGACATCAGTGGATTGTCGGTACTCTAAAACGTACGTTTATGTTTTTAAACACTGGCACTGCTTTATTGTTAGGTAGCTAGTATTGAGTTAAATTTATTTTTGCAAGGCTCGATTAATTACTTCACTAACACTTGTGCTGATAAATTGTTGCTTAAATAATGCAGCTAATTAACTTTCAATTGTTAACGTAACATATGTTTATTTAAAATTTAGTTTCAAAGTATAGCACTTAGACAGTTAGACTTGTATTGGCGACGGTGGCGCCCTCTCTATGAATCCGCGTACCTCTATGAAATAACAAATAAACAAAATACTGAACATTAACTACAGCAGGCGGAATAGAAATTCAACATTGCAGGGTGCCCAAGTTGGTCCCGTATGCCTAGTAGGTATTCAACGCTATTTGTGATTCCAGATTTTTTTTTAAATTCAGCTGTTATCCATCCTTTACTAGATCAATATAATAAAATTAAGTCGTCTGGCGTAACTCAATATCACAATAGAGAATAATCAAAAAATAAACGTTACCTTGGTACGGTCATGCACGACCTCATGTGACGGCCACATCGTTATAATAAGGGCATAAGTATACCGCAATAAGTGAACCGCCCGTAGCCCCGGCTACCTGAGTGATCTTAAACGATCACGAAGGTTAAGCAACACAGGGCGCGTTCAGTGTATGGATGGGTCGCCGTCAATGCCTAACGCTAGTGACATTTTTCCGAGCGGTTCCGTGCTTCGCAAGGCACGTTAAGCTGTTGGTGCCGGCTGCCGTCGATAGATGGCAGTCGTTAAGCCAAGTCAGAGGCCTTAGGGCGGCTTGACAACTTCTGACAGTAGACCAGCCACTAGTCTACAAGCCTCCACCAATCCGGACTTGGCCCCCGTGGTGGAGTATGGCCTATACCTTCCTCAGGGAAGAGACCCGTGCCCCTTGGTGGGGACATAATGGGTTGATGATGATGATGAAGTATACTCTTGTTATTTTTCAGTATTCGGAGCTATTTCTGAGCGATCTATTTCTCTACACATGCATCAATAGCCGACCATTCTTTCTGGCCATCATGTGTGAGGTGATAGTCAAAGAACGGACTAAGACTTTGGACATTCTCTTGCGAGTCCTTGTTCGCGGGAACTTGGGTGAGATATCATTTTTAACCGACTTCAAAAAAGACGGACGTTCTCAATTCGTCGGAATCTATGTATTTTTTTTATTATCTTTTATGTATATTTCCCGACTACTCGAAGACCGATTTGTAAAATTTAAAAAGGGAGACTTCAGGTGGCTACATAGTCATCAAGTCAGGGCCTGATGATCGGATCCTGGAGAAATCGACGGAACTCTTCAAATTTTTTAGGCGCGCTTGAAGCGATGTGGTTAGTTTTAATAGTGACTCGTGATTTGTTTTCTGAAAACATAATGTGGTTGAGTCGTAGTGATAGTCACAAATAATCATGAAGTAAAAAAGGTTGAATAAAAAATAAAAACCGGCTTCAAAACACTACAGCACTGAACACAGAAATAATTTAAACGGATATGACATTTAAATTCGATGTAGGTACTGTTGAAATATATTTTGGAGTCATTGCCCAAAATGTATGTGCTGGTCTTGTAACTTGACACCGGCTCCAAACTATACGTTTGGCCGACGAGCGGCTGGGAAATGATGGACGAGACTGGCTGAGGACCGGATGGGTTGGCGTGAAAGAGAAGAGGCCTATGCCCAACAGTGGGCTCTGTTTATGGGCTGATTAGATAGCTAGATAGATAATCTTATTTATTCATGAACAATTATAACAGTTTAACTGGCGCTGCATCCATGAGGTGACGACCTTACGGCCACATAGCCGGAGCAGTAGGAGACTCTTCAATTATAAGCAGCTTACAGATAACGATGCCAGTAATATATTGTTGTAACAATTCATTCGTTACTCGATAACAGGTAGTTTGCAGACGTAATGTTAACGAATTTTCAAATCTCTTTGCCTAAAGTGGATCAAAATTAATGTCATAAAATAGAATTTAAGATTAAGATAGTTTAAAAGCTAAGGGAAAGGAAGGAATACGGACCAAAGTAACAAGGCCGTTACAATTGTCCCAATAGAAGTAGAAGCTCGTAATCCACAGCTATTCTTTTCCAGACGAGGCGTACCACGGGCAAGTGCAGACCATGGTGGAGCTGGTGGAAACGAGGCGACTAGAGATATCGACGAACATTTTCCTGGCAAATATCCCTACTGTGGTGAACTTTGCCGGAAAGGCTATCTCCTATGCTGTGCTCATGATACAGTATTTCTACAATCATGTCTTTGAAAGTCAGACCTAGAAAGTTATAGGAAAATAAATAAAATTTGGTAAACCTGTCCTTCTGTTCACTGTAATAAAATTGAATTTGCATGGATATTTACTAATTTATTTTCATTTTACAATAATTGTTTTGTATATTGAATTTCTATTTCAATAACTTGTAATCAATTTTTTTAAATTTATATAAATAATTGTTTTGCCATTTTCAACTTAAAAAATTTCCAAAAAAAAAATTTGGAAAGTAACTTAATAATTCTTATTTGTAATTTTTACCGAGGATGCAGCATGGTGGGCTGATGGATTGAATCGAGGTTAATGAAATATTAAAATTTGAGGCAAAGCCTGTTTTTCCATTTTCGACAGCAAACAAAGCCTTTGGTTGAAACAAGGCCGAAGACAAGTGGTATTTAAAGATAGATAGTTTTAAATGCCATTAAAAGGTAAATTTTCACTAATAACCTGACTCCCACAGTAGGCAAAGCCTGTCAGGGGGGACATGAAAGGACAATTAATTACCCGATTACCTAAAAATATGTCGGTACAGCGTAACTAGAAATATAAATTATTCTCTACAATCTTAAACTTAAAAGGTATGAAAATACATCCTTAGAACATGCTAAACTAAGATAACATTCATAATATACACAAATCGGTACTTTGACAGTATATTTTTCAATCTATGTACTTGCATCAAATCGTATTATATTTCTTGTAGAATATACTGATATTTTTGTTTTATTTTATTTGGTGTACAAAACAGATCACAACCATTACACGATATAAAAGTAATAATATGACATGAGTACTAAGTTGTGGTCTAAAGCATACACACACAACATTGCCACATGTGAATTTGAGTATCTAAATAAAGTAAATTTTAGGGATAAGCATTTTTTATAAAACCATACAACTCAATGAAGTCAGGATTTTGGCTGAGCATCTCTTAAATTTAGCATAATGCGCGTTGAAGATATCGACTTCCGAGCTAGCGGCCACAACTTCGTTTTAGAGTCTACACATTCTCACTATCGGATTGTAGTATGATGTGTTATTTTTAAAAACATTTAAAAAGAAAGGCCTGTAAGATCGAGATTTGCACCGAATATTTATTGTCAGCTCGGACAGTAGAGACTCGGAATTCACGCGACCAAGTAGGATTTTGTGCAGATATATTAGGCCTAGCTGTTTTCTGGAGTTAATACTTTGTATGTATCAATAAGGTAAACAATTGTACACAAACAAATAAAGAAGCTTTCAACCAACAACCTTCAGCAGCGACATAGACGTGCTTATGCGTTTCGGCCATTTGGGTTTATTCATTCATTCTCTGCCACCCAAAATACCTGCGAAAGCACAAGTTTCTAACTAACCAATTTTCTCAATTGCCTTTTCTCAATTTTCTTGAGCGGAATAGAAAACAAAAGCGAGCAAGATTATATTAGTAGTAGGGTGGCCATAAGTGCAAGGTTTACGCTTCCTAACTTCCGCTATTCTCTTGTCCAGTATTGTAGCTACATTTCCCAAGAGAGATATGAAATCTCGCTCGGAATTGTAACACGATGTAGAGTAGCACAGAACGTTCTGTCGGCTTTTCACAGGAAGAAACCATTTTAGTGCAACATTATTTTTCGTAACAACTAACAAGAAATAGTACATGCATGAATTTTATTTTCAATCCTAACAAAACTCCAGGCGTCTGTGTGCACAGCGAGCTGGGATACATCTCTAAACATCTTACCACCAAGACCAAGATGATCGTGTATCAGGTATACATGTTGAGCATACTCTTTGAATATACTAATGACTAAGACAATTGAGATCATTTTTAATCTCATTCTATCATTTACCCTGTACCTGCAGTGGAGTAGCCAGACCTACTTAATAGATGTTTTTACAAAGTTATCTTTAAGTGGAGTGAGCTTTCTCCCTATTTTCATGCCCAGAAATTGTACTTTTACAAAATGACACTGCCAAGTTTTGTTCCTGTTCTGTATTAATCTTGGGCACGCAATGTTGTTGTTTGGACGCGCTGCTATTGCAACTATGTTAGGAAAATTCATTCCATTTGTATCTTTGAAGTTTTCTCGCTTCATCATTCGTATAACTTTTATAAACTTGCTGCAACTTTGTGGGTCTGTTTTAAAATCAGCTAGATAACTGCACAAGACAGTTGGCTTGGAGCCATTGACATTTTTTAAGATAACTCGGAAAAGCATTGATAGGATAAGATAAGAATATTCTTTATTGTACCAGGAAAAACACAAACATGAAATATAAATTACAAAAATGCAGTGTTTCATTGAATAGACTGCTAAAGCCAAGGAGAGTAATAAATACCATTTTTTTTTCTAGAATTTCAGCGTAGTCTACGCAGTTTATTACAATGTGATTCCAATAATAAACCTATCTTCCGCGAAGGAGATCGAATCGCGTAAGGCGCCGAGTCAAGTTGCACAGTTTATAAAAACCTATTTAGTGGCTAAAAATTCCACCCATGCCGGGACTTGAACCCGCGAACTCTGGCTAACCGTGCCAGCGCTCTCCCAACTGAGCTAATGGACAAGCGCAAGCATCGGCGAAATTTCGAGCCTCTTTACAAAATTGTCTGTATTAAATAGATGAATTATTTATTTGTATTTACACATACACACACACGCAATAAAAACAATAATACAGTAGTAAGAGCACATACAAAGCACAATGAAACATTATTACAAAAAAACATTTACAAATGAGACACATAGCAATGCCTTATCCAGTGTGTTTACTGTGGGTGTGGCAAATGCAACAGGGCTCTGACTCAGCATAAGCTGGAGTTGATATGATGGTACCCCAGCGCTGGTCTTCCGTTAGTACCCGTAACGCGGCGTGCAGGGCTCGGAGAGATGGTACGAACCAGTTCAAAAACCTAAATAAGAATAAAATAACTAAATTATGAGATAGTGAGTCAAGTACGACAAGTAGTATTGGTAATAGCATCGCGCGAGTCAACTTCGGGTTAAATAAATAAATAGGTTTAAATTAACAAATAGGTTCTAAATAGGTCCTAATAAAAATTGTCCTCAGTACGGATTAGTGCAACAAAAAGAATATATGTAATTGGGCAGTTAAAATGCGAGTCCCATTAAAATGCGATTGGTTAGTAGACTACTAATAGTGTTAATAAAATAACCATTACCGTATCTACTCTTATCACTCTATTGAATAACTTTACAACAAATTTAACGACTAAGATTTATTTATTTATTTACAAAATTCTTGTAACTTTACAGTAGACACCAAATCGTTACAGAACTAGAGACAACATCTCACAACGATCTCTCTAACATTATCTTACATTCATACAATAAATATTTTATCCCATCCACAAACAAGTCGCAGTGTGGGGCTGCCGCGAGCAAGGAGCTGAGCAGCTGCAGAGCACGCGCGACGGGCGAGAACGGAAGTAGGTTGGTGCGCGCGCGCGGCACACATAGTAGCCGGTGCTGCCGTGCCCTGAGCTACCTGTCAGGCACATGGAGTACATACATACATCGTGGCGCAGCGGTAGTGCATCTGCATACCATGCGAGAGGTCCCGGGTTCGAATCCCGGCTGGGGCCAAAAAAAACCCCAGGTCTTGGATGTTTACATGTTTGTGATGTCGTTGTTTCTGGTTCCCACGACACAGGGTATCCTAGTGTGGGGCCAGAAGCAATGTATGTGCCTGTATGTAAATGTTTATGTTTATGTTTTATGTTTATGTTTACATTAACCTCTCGAACTGTTCATCGAGGAAGGTTTTTTTTCGGCTCTCTTTCGTCCACTATCAAAACAAAATTACAACTTCAATTATAGTTTAAAAGCTAAATAACATGTTCTTGTCGGTAATCCACTCAAAAGCAGAAAACAAGCAACATTCAGTGGCTAAGCCAAAAAGCTACATGCATGAAAATACATGCAAGATATTATTGAAATAATATAGCAAAAGTAACCAACAACGCCCTGATATCTGCATCTGCGTCTGTTAATCTACAGTTTGCAGCAATCAGAATTTTTTTTTGTATGACCTTTTGAAAACCTATTTAGAGGCTAAAAATTCCACCGATGCCGGGACTTGAACCCGCAAGTGATGTAAATTGCTTCGGCCAGATGTCGCTGCCTGTACGTCGCTGCCTGTACGAGAAGTTTGTAAAGATACTCGAAATTTTGCCGATGCCTGTACTTGCCCATTAGCTCAGTTGGGAGGTAAGTTGGGAGCTAAACTGGCACGGTTAGCCAGAGGTCGCGGGTTCAAGTCCCGGCATGGGTGGAATTTTTAGCCTCTAAATAAGTGTTTTGCTCCGTGTGGCGCCGGATTAAGAATAGCGTCACTCCATTTCCTCCCGTGTATGTCGTGAAAGGCGACTAAGGAAATAAATTACCAGTAGACGGGCAGCAGCGTCTTCCCGAGATTCCAACCGCATACTGCGATCGCCAACCCGCCTCCCAAGCGTAGCGATTATGGCAAAACCCCCTCATGGTTATGAAAACTATGAGGGAGGCCTATGTCCTGCAGTGGGCGTCAAATGGCTGATGATGAAATAAGTTTTTAAAATTGTCTTCAGCACGGGTTAGTGCAACAAAAAGAATATAATGACATTTTAAACTCACATTGACTGACATCTGTCTCCACCAATCCGGACTTGGCCCCCGTGGTGGAGTATGGCCTATACCTTCCTCAGGGAAGAGACCCGTGCCCCTCGGTGGGGACATAATGGGTTGATGATGATGTCAGATGGCTAAAGTTCAAAAGGTCATTATAGTAGATGAACAGATGATTAGCGTACGAGAAATAGGGGGTTAGCCACTGAATACTCCTTAATAATAATAACTTCCACACGATACAATCCCTTGATCTAGTCCCAAACTAAGATACCCTGTGCTATGGTAACCAGGCGAGGACGTTACGAACTTGAAAATACACCCAAGGGCATTTGTACAAAATGTACGACGGCCCTCAGTGGGAATCGAACCCACGAACTCTGTGGTCTCTTATTGTATACTTTTTTGTGAATTACCGAAAAAAAAATTATTTAGTGTTATATTTGAACCAAATCTATTATATGTACAGCAAACAGAATATCAAGCTTTACATACAATATGTACGTACATACGAGCACTGAAGCTGAGGGCGACGTTACAACAAAAATGTAAAGAGTCGACCTGCTGTTGACAACCGCGAAAGTTAGATAGATACGAGTAGATAGATAGAGTATTCTTTATTGTATTTACACCAGGAAGTTTTCATGGAATAAATAATTTGTACTGAATAAATTACAGTTAAAAAAACTAAACAAATTTGAGTAGTTACACACAAGTAAAGCTTATAAAATTGTGTTAATACCAAAATAATCAGTGACTGCCACGATACCAGACGATATAGGATTGATAAAATTCGCTACACAAGATTATTTTATTTGCTTCACAGTATCGAGTGCGTCAGCTCACGTATTGACAACCAAGTGATTTTGTGAATTTTCTACTGTTTCGACTGGTTTTGACGATGGCATACCGTAAGTTTGTGTTATTTCCCAATAGAAATATTAAGCAATAACATCTTACTAAGCTACAAACAAACAACAAATACCTAATACCACCGAATAAATTACTCAAATTCGATTGTTGTAGAGCATAACGGTTGCGGCCAAAAGAACAAAGGCTACCACCAGCCGAATAAGCCTGACCCTCCACCAGGCTTTACCTACGTGAAAACCGAAGTATTGGTGCCTGTAGCCCAAACGAAGAATAAGCCCAAAGTAATTAAGCAGACGGTTGTGACAAACAACTTCTATGGTCAGCGTGCTCCAACCACGCCCCAGACGTCTATTCACTGTCCACCGAAGCCGTGTCAGCCGCGTCCACTGCATCAGACCTTTATGAAGTCAGTGCCAACGGTTGTCAAGCCTACTTGCTTGACAGGGTGTAAGTATTGGGTAATAAATAAATACTGCCCAATGATTGCCTGATCTGATCTGATCGATCTGAGTCCGTCGCAGACGACCTTTACATTATGTCGTCAAATGGTTCTAGCGACTCAACCCGAAGTCAGTTAAGATAAGATAAGAATATTCTTTTTATCACACCTGCTCTGAAAATACATACTAATTATACCAATTAGAGGAAAGAAACGCCTTTATCCCGCCCTTCAAATCCTTTCATCCCAAGGTATGGAAGTTTGTATGAAAATCCTTCCGACCCAAGGGTGGGAAGTATGTATGAAATTCCATTACATACCCGGTTTTTTTTTTAATTTGTCAGCAGTCATACTGCAAAGAGACTTTAACTGTCTACTAATTAAATTTCAAGTAAATTGTTACTGGCCACATACAGTTTTTTTTTTACCAGTTACCAACCTCCTTGGTGCATACAGAAAATTATAAACGAAATTATTTTTTAACTAAATATAAACATTTCTATGCATTTATGTCTATAATTTTCCTCGTAGGTGTAATAAAAAGCACTATACATACCTCAGGATAAAGTACAGTTCCATACCTCAAATGGTTTGCACCCCTCGCAAGCTCGTGGCGCAAATGCCATAATCTCGGTATGGAACTGTCACTTTCTTCCCTCTGAAGTAATGTACTATTTTATCACACCTGCTCTGAAAATACATACTAATTATACCAATTAGAGGGAAGAAACGCCTTTATCCCGCCCTTCAAATCCTTTTATAGGGAAGAGCGGGTGATCGTGCTCTTCCACTATAAAGGGAAATTTCCCGCCAGGCAGATCGTATGCCTGGGGACGGCCGGTCCGACTGATGTTTGTCGGACGTTATATTTATGGTACGTCATGTGAAACATTTCGCTTGCGCGATGTAAGAATGTTGGAGTTTATAGTGCGCGCGCAGAATTGACATGTGCTCGGCACACTTTCATCCCAAGGTATGGAAGTTTGTATGAAAATCCTTCCGACCCAAGGGTGGGAAGTATGTATGAAATTCCATTACATAGGTACCCGGTTTTTTTTTTTTTTTAATTTGTCAGCAGTCATACTGCAAAGAGACTTTAACTGTCTACTAATTAAATTTCAAGTAAATTGTTACTGGCCACATACAGTTTTTTTTTTTTACCAGTTACCAACCTCCTTGGTGCATACAGAAAATTAAAAACGAAATTATTTTTGTATATAAAACGCGCGGAATCACGGAAGAAGTGGCTGCATGACCTTATGATCTTAGCCTACTCCAGAAACGGGCGAATAAAAAAAGGAAAAGCCCGCGCATTTTCGCAAAAACTTCGATTGATTTAGCATTTATCTTTGTGTTTTTTGTAAAATATGGATACTTCGAGCGACAGTGATGATATTGTTATCCCTAACACACCGCCAGAACTATTAGAGACGGATAATTGTACTTTTAACTAAATATAAACATTTCTATGCATTTATGTCTATAATTTTCCTCGTAGGTGTAATAAAAAGCACTATACATACCTCAGGATAAAGTACAGTTCCATACCTCAAATGGTTTTAAAAAAAGAACATCATAGAAACCATTTGAAAAAAGTTTCATTCGAAAACCTCAAACCATGAAGATTCTATGTCAATTCAAAGAACCTATTGCAATAAAACGACAATTTCATACTTTAACCCCTAATATTTATACTAAATTATTAATCAACTAACTAATGATGTTATTTTGTAGTTTGAACTTATTTACTTTACAATTTCTTAATGAATTTGTCTTTCTCATCAGTAATGTTGTTCTAGACTGTTCCGTAATTAAGTTATCTAATTATATTCAAATAGATCAACTAATAGTGTTTGAACATACAATCATCTGCAAACAAATCATCAACTTGAGCATTTTAAGATAAGTCTATGTGGTACATTGTTTATTGTTACTGTGATCACTGTTTACCTGAATGACCTTGGCCTGAATGCTGACTGAACTTCCAACGCGCTATTTTATGCGCTTTTCCATTGTGTAAAGGATTCAGTCACTCACTGCAGTTCCTGATGAAGTGATGATGCCCGCCTGTGTTGAATGCACTTGGAGTTTTACTTAAATATTTCTGGATTATTTAGAAAGTATAGATGCAGAATCATTATTAGGACTACATTATCTGAAAATATTTCACGGGGACTGCAGCGTGTCACTTAGTCCAAATCTTACAACATGTTACTTAGGTTAAATCTTCCATTTTTAGGGTTCCGCAGTCCGACAAGGAACCCTTATAGTTTCGCCATGTCCGCCTGTCTGTCTGTCTGTCTGTCCGTCCGTCCGTGGCCTAGCGCAAAGACCGGTGGTACTAGAAAGCTGTAATGTGGTATGTGTATACATATTTATCACGCCGACAAAGTTAAATAATAAAATGTCAGAAAGTTTTTTTTAATGTACCTCCCCTAACATAAAAAGGGGGGGGGCTGATTTTTTTTCTTCTCTACCTCACCGTGTGGGGAATCGTTGAATAGCTATTTTAAAAACATTGGGAGTTTACTAAGATCATTTTACAATTGAGGCATCCATTTTCGAAATATTTAGCTTGTACCTGTGTCCCCCCCCCCTCTACAATCTAAACCTTTGCATTTAAAAATCTAAAAAAAATCACGATAGTAGCAAATATAATAAATTTAAAAGAAAAATTATCACAGCTGATTAGGCTTTACAGGTTAATGGTCGATTACATTAATGGGATTAGTAAAAAAGCCTCCTATTTTGTTTGATAGCTGAATTTTGTGATTATGTTAGGTAATAGGTTGTAATAATAACTAGATGTCTGTGGAACCCTAAGCTACGCGTGGCCCGACACGCTTTTATTTGTACTTTTATTCATAGAAAACATAGTATTTTTAAAGTGTATGCAGTTCATTAAAACTTAAAAATACTTCAGTGGTGCAAAAATAAATCACTATAGCACTATAATGTCAAGCAAAACTCCCGATTACCCAAAGCATATTTGTTTGGTTGTAATTTGTTCTTGTTAAATCGTATCGCTCCTGTCTTTCATTTTGACCCACCAAAAAAGTAGTTAATGGGATAAAACTGGTAGATAACGTTATAACCCGGATTAAAACTGGATTATAACTACTGGGTTATAATCCACTACCCATCTCTACCCACGGCACGCACGCACCGTTCTGACTGGCTACTAATGGTTCTAATAGATTCGATTCGAGTTTGTGTCGAGATATTTTTGGAAATCAATTACCTGGAGACGGGCAGCAGCGGCTTTCTGAGATTCCAACCGCATACTGCGATCGCCAACCCGCCTGCCAAGCGTGGCGATTATGGCAGAACCCGTCATGGTTATAAAAATCACGAAGGAGGCCTATGTCCTGCAGTGGGCGTTAAGCGGCTGATTATGATGATGATGATTTTTGGAAAGTGTATTTTTTTTTAAATGAATTATTATTGCTTTCAAACCACCCAAAATTCATGGTGCATTATAGACTGCATTACTATTATTACCAGACAGAGGAGGCGAAACCTGGGAGCTGGTGACCCCTGCATCAGCCTCTCACCTTACCAGCCGCGCCTGCGTCGGGGGCCACGAGGGCTGGGACGGGAGCCCGCTGTGGGTGATCCGTTCTCGACAGGGCAATGAGCTGGTCCCTGGCAAGTTCGCAGCCAAGCACAAAGTAGCATACGTGCCCTACGCTGGGAATGAGGTTTCTGTGCAGAATATTGAGGTGGGTTTAGATCCCTTATAGATGCTTACAGAGAGCTTATATTCCAGTCAAAATAGACGAAAAAAAGCGCTAAGTTTTTATTATTTACCGACAAGCTGGATTTTTATCTTAAATACGTGATTACAAACGCTGTGTCAAAAATCCCCATCGATGCCGCTTGTGCGTTGTTTATTCGAGGTTAAAGGTTGTGACGTAGGTACCTATTCCAGTAACTCGGACCGGTTTACAAATATACGCAAAAAAGCTGTGTCCTTTGACCTATACAAAAATCCAGCTTGTCGGGTATTAATGCAAACTTAATATCTATGAGGTGACTCGGAACTAACTAGAGCCAAAAAATGTGTTCTTTTATAAAAACTATGCAAGACATGCCTCGTCCGACGATATCTGGAGAGTATAGTTTCATTTCATATATTTGTGAAGTCTTAGTAACAATACCACTCGCTATCTATAAAGGAAAACATCATGAGGAAACCTGAGTGTCTGAAGTGAGGAAACCTCAGCGCTTGAAATTGCCGGGCACGCGGGGTAATTAAGCCCATACTCTCTCTTTCAGAGAAGGCTTTTATAGGCTACATAAAAAAAACTTTCCTATTGCAGGTCCTCTGCGTACCGCCGGGCCAGACTCACTGGGTGTCTTCAGCCAATGGGAGAGTGCCACCGAAGGCTATAATCGGAGGCAATACAGCGACGGGAGAACCGCTTTACATTGGCAGAGCTAAGCAGGGAAATTCTCTTACGCCTGGAAAGGTAAAGAATAGCAATGTCCAGATATGATATGATTCGTAGTGGATGACTAACAAATTTAATATATCGGGTGTTAATTGACTATTGACGTCAGTCAATTAAAACCCCGCATGTTGCACAGCACGGGACAGATTGTGGTAACGACAAAAGTTAGCTTCTTTCCCGAAACCCACGTATTGACTGCATCGTAACGAACATCTTTTACACATTTGGCTCTTTGCACTTTTATATTTTACAAAAAATCATCTAGTAGGGTGATGACCCCAATTATGGACACTTTAAGGGAGTTGGTAATTTTGAACTAAAATTATATTTTTTTTTGTGTTTACTTAGAACGAAATTTAGAATCGAATATTGTTCTAAGTATAGTCAAGAGTTATTGGAGCTACATATAGTTTAAAAATAATTCATAAAATTGCGAAAATAATATAAAAACTAAAAATTACCGAAATCCCCAGTAATAGACACCTAGTTTCCAGACATCGACAACCAGTAATCGACATGCACCAGCTATCAACATCCAGTAATCAACATTCCCCAGAAGCCCCGTGATGTACATACAACCTAGAAATATTTTCTGATTTCAAGGAAATATAAAAATTAAAACCAATTAAATTTCGAGGAATGTGCTTTAATTATATTTCTGGACTATAGGCCACATGAAAATATAACACAAAAATTAAATTCTTACTAACAAAATAAGTGTCAAAGTAACTATAATCACATGATAACTACCAACAATTACAAGTCTTACACCGTTTTTTTTTCTTTGAACTAAATAAAATCAGTCTCATTGTTATTATTTTCATAAAAGTTAATTCAATTTTATTAGGCACAATAGGTAATTATCTAATTAATTAATTAATTTATCTAAGGTAATTAACCTTATAAAGGAGTGTAACACGCGGTACTCCATATTATTTTGGCTGCAGTTGCCACCTTTTCGCCTTTTTTACTGCTTCGATCGCTCTCCTCATCTGTTCTGGGGTAGAATCTTTTTTCGGTGCCATCTAAAACAATCAAGGAACCAATAATCGACAATAGTAATTTTCCAGTCATGGACACCAATGCACCAATTATGAACACCAATAATACTTAATCTTGGACACTGTTCATTACTGGTACCAGTTCATTAAACGGCCCCGTTCAAATATGAGTGAAATCACCATTCGAAAATGAGCCATAATTGTGCAAGAAGGACAAAAGTAAAGAAAATAATTAGTTTCGACACCTGTCCATTACTGGAGATTTTTAATTTGTCATACCCAGTGCTGAACATCGGGTCCAAAAGAAATATTACCTATTGCACGTAATTCATTCACACTAAAATATCTTGTCAACCTACATACATAACTAAAAAATCAAACCAGATTAAATAAAAAGTGTTAATAAGGAAGTTATTATGAAAATTACAAACTCACCTCCTTGACGATTTAGCTAAGAAAACTATATTTCCAGAAGGAGCACGCAGGATGCACAACTTCCATGTCGCCATATTGAAATGAAATGGACGATTTTCGGCATGTTAATCAAATTGACAGCAGGAAGTATGAAGTCTATGGACATGTGTTTCCATAATTAAAAATCAATTCATAGACCTTATTATTTTTATTTGAAGAAAAAAGTGTCGATCATTGGGTGCTTGTTGATTACTGGGGTCATCACATCACCCTATACTACCTATACAGAACATTTTTTTTCAAGGAACTTTATCGCAATTACATCTAATTCCCATAGTAAACTATAAACTGAATTGTAGTTTTATGAAACATGACTCTGGGACGCTACTACTACCCCGGTTTCTCGTACACTAACAAGCTGTTAATCTACTGTTAACAGCTGTCAGTGGGTTTTTTTGTTTACACTTTGGTCAATTGTCAGCTGTTAACAGTAGATTATCAGCGTGTTACGTGTAGAAACTGGGGGTTAGTCCTCCACTGTATGGAGTTGCCCGAACTGTCAAATACATACCTACACAATATTTTGACTCTTTGGTCACTTGATAGAAAGGCTGAAAGTGGGTTGATGCAACCCCACCAACTTTACAGTGAACAAAAAGGGAACTAAATGAATGATAGGTAGGTACCTGTTTCTAGTGACCTGGCTTTGTAGGTAGCTAGGTACGAGTACTTACGCCAAACATATTATTTTTTATGTTTTATTTTCTTAAACTAATCCATTGTCAAACATCGTATATTTTAAAACCCTACTGGTGCACTCAGGACATTTTAGATTGAGCTAATAAAAACATTATTGAAAACACAAATTAAATTAAATGTTAATCTGAAAAAAATAACCTCTTTGCACACCAAGAGAATTCTTATGAAAGAGTCATCTGCAAGCAATTGTGCGAACTTGAGTTCCAGGCGTTGCATAAAACATCTTTCTTAGTTGTCTCTCTGCCGACTTAGTCTTGCTAAATAGCAACAGATGGCGCTGAAACAAAATTATTTGTGCCCCTCGTCCATTGAATTTGAATTAAAACTCTATAACTAGAGCTACTTACTACTATTTTTTCCCTAAATAAAAATCCTTTGATAGTAACAACTACTTTACAAATACCGAGGTTGGTACAAAACAGTTGAAATTTCAACAATGTTTTTCAGCATTAAGCTATGTTGAAAAACTTTCTTGAATTTTCGTTGAAAAACTATAACTGTTACTGTTTGTCTTGTAACTATAGTTCTCTATATATTATTATGTAGAAGGGGTATTTATCCAATCAAACTGTTTTTATTTTTATAGGAATACCAGCTCCTCTATTAAGTATCTGCCCACTGTATTGGGTTACCTAAATGTCAAAATATTTGACAGCAAGTAAATGTCAACGTCACTTAGATAATAGCGACGCAGGTGTACTTGGTAGCATTGAATTTTAAGTAAAAATTCAATGCTACCCTGCTTAAAATTCAATGTTGGTAGATAACTAGTTGAATGGTCAATGGCCTAATTATGCGCACCAAATCCTGAGCGATTCCAATCGTTTAACTGTACCTAAGGCCCCTCGCCCACGGCGACTTTTTGTAGTGATGCTGTCGCGCGTTTCGTAAACGCGCAACAGCATCGCTACGAACGCGCTATTAGTGGCATTTGCAACGCGCTGCAGAAGCGATGTCAACGCGCTACTAACGCGCTACAGCATCGCGACTGTATCGATGCAAACGCGCGAGCGTATCGGAAGACATCGGGAGGAGAACGGAGGAACGGTGGCGCATGAGTAGTGCAACACAGAGAGATCGAGAGTGCTGTTGTCCATCGGTCCAACGGAGTCCATCTTGCAACTGTAGCGATCGCAGGCATTTTGGTTCCGTTACTGAATCGCATTTGCATCGCGACAGAAGCGCGACGGTATCGACATTTGCATCGCGACTGAATCGTGTTTACGGTGGGCGAGAGCACACAACTAGCGCCCGCATCGCGACTGTATCGATGCGAACGCGCGACAGCATCGCTACTGCATCGCTACAAAAGTCGCCGTGGGCGAGGGCCCTAATATTCCATATTAATTTGACAATTACACGATTTGAATCGTGCAGGATGTTTTGGCGCGCGTACTCGTAATATAGGGGCTGGACTTGTATTTCAGGTACACGGCTCTCACGGCTGCTGCTACATTTCCTTTGGAGGGAAGGAGGTTGCTGTCAAATCTTATGAGGTGTTGTGTAAAGTCTAGTGCAAAAATACTAGTTACCTACGTGCCTGTCAGTAACAAAAATACCGGCGGCATCTTTGCGTGACCGATAGGTAATACGATTATCCAGTTAATTTCTACCTACAACATATATTTATATTTTATCTGGACTATTAAATTCTTTCTTTTGTTATTTTCTTAAAAGTGCTTAATTTCCTGGGATTTTGGTTAAAATATAAAAATAACAATAGTGAATTTATTTGAAAATTCTACAATTTTTATCTTAGGACAAAATACACTAGCTATTTGTACACATTTTGTCACTATGCAATTCGAACTTCTAACCCCCAAACTAGGCAATAAACTAGGCAACTACCTTAATAAGCAAATTAACCTTACATAAGCAGGTACAGTCGACTAAACCATTATACACATGTACTCTAATCAGTTACGCTAAAAACCACAAAAATATAAAGGTTGACCTGCTGTCGAATGTAGGTAAACTCGTACAAAACAGATTGTTTTTTTTTAATTAGGACAGCTTATATTATGTACGTATATAGGTATATATATATATATCGTCGGTCGGGATCATTCATTACCGAAACATCTCCAAAATCCGGTGTTTTGATTTAAGTATGCAGAATCATTAAGATTAACAATTTTTCCTAATCATTAAATAATGGTACAAATTAAACAATAATTGTAACAATTTTAAAACGACTTCGACCAATAAAGAAACAATTATTTTACTATAAATTTAAAAAAATTACAGATTTTAAAACAGTATACTTTTAAATGTTTCAATAATTATTTCGCTGACATTGTATATTTGATAATTTTTTAGGGTTCCGTACCTCAAACGGAAAATGGAACACGTCCGTCCGTCTGTCCATCCGTCCGTCTGTCCATTCGTCCGTCTGTCTATCAACTCTTATCCCTTTATCTCGGGAATGCGGTGAGGTATCGAGTTGAAATTAAAACCATATACTGAACTCTACAATCCCTTTAAACTCTAGAGTTGAGTATATGGTTTTAATTTATAGCTCAAATAAAATTTTTAAGGGACGGTTTTCACTAAGTAGGTAAATACTTAAGTAACGTTCTGTCCCGCTCTTTTCTGAGCAATTCGAAGAGACAGCACTACAGTTAACTATTTAGCAAAATTCTCAATTTAGAAACTGGCCCTAAGTTAACGTAAAAAAAAGATAGGTACGACCGTTTATGCCGTAAAAAACGTATATTTCGACACTCAAGGAAATCAAAATTTATAGGGTATCAAATATATTTATTGTCCGTTGACCTAGAACTATGAAATTTGGCAAGTAATATTGTCTTATACTACAAGTATGGGGAAAATCTGAAACTGTACATTCATATGAAAATTATCCTTGAAGTTCGGGAAGAGTTTGAAAAAATCTGCAGGACTCAGTTGCTGAACCTTTTGTAATATGTAAGTTACACCTACCTACAAAATTGTACGGAACCCTCGGTGGCCGAGTCCGACTCGCACTTGTCCGGTTTTTATTTAAGTATTAAATGTAGAAGAAGAAGAAGAAAGACATTTATTGTACCAACAAGATACATCACAGAAACAAAATAAGCAGATAAGTAACATAATATGCACAAGAACAGAAAGAAAACTAAATACACCACAGACAAAACGAATAAATAAATCAGGACCATAGATAGACCGCAATAGGTAGGTAGGTACTTACTTTTTAAACAAAAAAAAATTTGATCAATATACACCTAACTAAAGGAATTGTGATCTATGTGTGTAGGTAGATACCAACGCCAAGTTTCATCTGCAAGATTGCATAACTTTCTTCACCTGTTTAAATACAAGCTTGGTGGTTTCTTCGTTCTTCGTTTCGTGATTAAGTAACTAGGCAAGTGCTCTCATTTCCTCCCTCAACGTTGTAGCTCAAGTTAAAGAAAGCTACCTGCTTTAGGTAGCTCGCTTATAGAACTGCATATTCAGAACCAAATAATACAACAATATTTGAAAACTAAATTCTAAAAATTCTTAATATTTATTATCAATTATCAGTCTTCCATTCTACCAACTTTGACCTAGTAGGAAAAGTGATGTCAGCGTGTTATGACGTAGATAGAATTGACGTGTCCGAGGCAAAAAGAGGAAGGAAAATAACTCTTAGCTACACAAATGATTTCACATTTACATCACACACCCTTATTATAACACAATAAAGTCGGTTTTAGTTCATCGTTTGATTGCAGAACAATTTACCGTTCTAGTGCTTGACTCAGTGCGTTCAGAAATTATATCTTTAGGGTGACTGACTCACAAATTTTGTCTTCGTTTAAAAATAATTTGCCGCCCCGAATTTGTCTTTTATTTACCAAGAAAGAAATATTTGGATTTAATATTTTTTTATATCCTCATAGAATTTTATGAAATCTTTCAACAAAGATTGCTGTATTGACTAAAGCCAGTATTCGAACGTTCTAATATTAGTCGTGGTGCTTTGTTATCCCGGGTCGGGTTCGTGTTCGTTCGTCATTCCATTCGATTCGCGTACATAGAGGCACCCGAGTGTGGCTTATCGTGTGAACTCAAATTACTCAAAGTGTAGACGTTATCAGTCTCTATCTATTATTTGCGCATTGTGTTGACCGTCTCGTCTTACCATGTCTGGCTGTAAGTACTAAAATTAACTCCTTGGACCTAGATCAGATTAGATTATTGAGGTTTCAAGGTCGACGTTAGCAGTACCTAGGTATATTATTTATACAAATACGATTCCTCTGAATGTCTCTTCAAATGCAGTTTAAATATGCTTGGGTAAAGAAAAATACCACTTTAACGTTATTGTTAGTGTTTCTAAGGAATCTTGGTTTAGTAAAATAATATTGTAAAGGTGTTTTCTAAAACTAAAAAAAACTAAAAAAATTCTCAATAAATTTTGTATAAACTTTATGAACCAATTTATAAGTTAATGACGGAATATATCTCAGGTTGATTTGACGCCTCTCTAATTTGTTTACAATTATGAACTAACTTATTTAGTAGCCTACGCCTTAAATTTCATATTAGCAATTACACAGCAAGAGAATTTCACTACGTGTACAGCTACTTAAGTATCTGTCTCTTCATTGCTCAAGAAAGAACGGGACAGACTGATACATAAGTATCTATGTATAATTCTTAATTCACAAACCGGTAAGTAACGGGTAATTTTACCATGAAACAGATTTATTTTTGTATTATAGTTGAGCAAAAATTGTTTGCATTAACGAGTAAAGCTCTCCTTCTTTTAGGATAAATTTAATACCCAATACACCCAGTATCAATCTGACATTATTATCCAATGTATTAAAATCTTGTGTCACAGAGTTTGTTATCGAACTCGTCCGAAACGGCTTCACCGATTTTTATGTTTTTTTTTTATATATTTGGTAGCTCTGAGAATAGGACGAAGGCCAAACCTTCAATTCAATTCAATTCAATTCATGTCTTTATTTGTCAGCGAGCGATAAGACCTTCTGACCTTCCACCTTCTGAGCGATAAGACCGCCAATTTATTGTACACCACTACTCAGATATGAGAAAGCATTTGTAGGTAATTCTTTCCCCTGGTTGTGCGATAAAGTGCACTATATCTATCTATCTCTATCTCTAATTAATATGGCAAAACAGCGTTACCCGAGTCAGCCAGTTTTTGGAGTTCCGTACCCGAAGGCCAAACGGGACCCCATTAGTAAAACTTCACTGTCCGTCTGTCTGTCTGTCTGTCACTAGGCTGTATCTCATGAACCAGCTAGGTGGTTAAAATTTTCACAGATGATGTATTTCTGTTGCCGCTATAACAACGAATACTAAAACAGAATAAAATAAATATTTAAGGTGGGCTTCCATACAACAAACGTATTTTTTTTGCCGTTTTTTTGTCGATATTAATAACGGCAACAGGTAGATGCTTGAAATGTTCACAGAATATGTAGTTTCATATTTTCTTCAAAAATCAATAATTAAATTCCAATAAAATAAATATTGAAGGGGGGCTCCCACACAACAAACGTGATTTTTTGCCGTTTTTTCGCGATCTTTGTGTCTAATGTTGTAGAGACAATGGTACGGAACTCTTCGTGCGCGAGTCCGAATCGCACCGGTTTTTATAAATAATAATAGAGGCATTGATAAAAATAGCTCTGCTTGTGTCATACTACATAGCATGACCATGGCGGATTTTCAAATTTTTTATTGGTGTACAAGTTCTAGACAAAAATTTTAATTTTTCATCCTTCTAAATTGTACTATAATGCTCGTAGACGTGCTAGAAAGATACTTTCTGGCAGGACCACTAGGCATTGAATACATTAAATGGTGGCTTTTGTAATTATACGAAATAAAATGCACTCGAAACACAGCTGTTTCATTTTTTTTTCAACTTTAAGAAATTTCGATTATTTCGAGGATCTTGAACAGATATAATCTATATAGAGAACCCGAGGCAGCAAGCGTGCATGCAATGTTGATGCAGCGACAGAGATCTGTCAGGATCGTAAAAAGTGGCAGACCCTGGTTTCTGCTTACGTGAGTAAGTTCTCATTACGTGAGTTATGCAACGGCATGCACGCACGCCGTTTTCGGGTATTTTATCTTGTCCTTCGCTAACACATCCTCTATTTGGTCTAAGTATGTCCGCGTAGGTCGTCTCTTGCCAGCCCTTTCACCCATATTCGCTCGATGTGTTTCTTTCGTCAATGTTTCTTCCTTCATCCTGTCCATATGTGCAAATCAACGCAACATTTATTTTTAAAATTCCAGTCACTACATCCTCTTTCAGCCCACAACGTTTTCTAATCACACTATTGCGTAGTCATCCTATCCTGTCATTCCAAAGTAACACCACGGACACTTCCCAAGGACCTTAATGGCCTTATTGATAAAAAACTCTATTCCTCTAAAGCACTCCTCAGAGGCAGTTTATTTAGACCGTGGCTATGTCGTTTTCGTGTAAAATCTCCACCACAGACTATTTTATTCGGCGACTATCGAGTGTTTTAAGGAATCGCGCTTTTATAAATAAGACCGCTAAGGTTTTAATCCTACTTTCTTGGTACATAAACACTATTATTATTCGTTATTTCATGGGAGTACTGCTACCAAAATGTTCACAAGAATCCTGTCAATTTCATGAGCTGTATCGATTTTCTGCGTTTACTTCTTCCAATGTAAAAATAATATTAATGATTGTGTCTGTGTGTGCATATTTACGAGTATCTATGTATCTCTTTCTGAAACAGTTGCTTTATCTTAGAACTAAATCTAGAACTACATCCTGTATTATGCCTTTTACTTATTTATTATATTAAGTACTATATATACCTATCTGTGGGAAATGCTGAGGAATTGGCAAAATGTACTATATTTACTCTAATATTTTTTGTCTTATAAGTTTGTCAATTCTGTTTTTTCTCCTTGAATAAATAAATATATAAAAATACACTTACCCCTGGTTTCTAGAACACAATCTGTTAACGTACCATTAACAATGTCAGTTGGCCAAAGAGCATACAGAAAAAAACAACTGACAGCTTTTAACAGTAGATAAACATATTGTTAGTGTACAGGAAATCGGGGGTTAATAATAGTTGAGAAACTAAAATTGTGTTATTAAATGTCACTACTCACGCTTACACATTAGTTATCTACGACGAGTATCATACGTTAGTCACCTTTAATACAAGTGGCAGTGCCTGGTCTCTGCCTACCCCTCTGAGATACAGGCGTGAGTTTATGTATGTCATCGTCACTGTGCAAATTGTTTACACAGATTTTCGCGTCAAACGATTTACGAGCAGAGGTACATACTATTGTATCGTATTGCTGATAATTCCAGGCATTCTATGAATGTGTGCGCCTTAGTCCAATAATAATACGTGTAAAAACAGGAAACATATTATTCATATTCACACTAGACCGCGATCTGTTGTTTAAATCTAGTCAAGTGTTTATACATATTACAGCCTGAGAAACCGATCCAATTCTTACGCCCAAAAATATCGCAGCTCTTATACGCGAATAGCGTGAGCGAGAGGGCGAGAGTGAGAAATTTTACTTGCCTAGCAGTGGGGATTTCTTACTCCTCTGTAGGTAGGTACTTGTGATAGCACTTCAACTTTTATAATCATTTTAGTTGCAAAGTCACCCGTAACGTAATTGAGTAGAGTAGGTACACGAATGTAATGGTTGGTGTGCTGTCGACTGTATCCACCTCAGTCAATCAATCAATCAGCCCGTGCTCGTCCACTGCACACATATAATAATAATAAGATTCAAAACATTTATTTCGGATAAAACAGAGATCCATAGTGTTGTTAGCAGCCTTAAAAACTAAAACTAAAGTAGGGGTGAAAACTTCGTTAAAACTGGTATTTGTTATTACTCATCTACCTATTTTTAAAACATGTAAGCTATCCAAATGCTTCCATATTGGACAGTCCGGCCAGTCTGCCAATACCTGCAGGATGCCGTTGGCACTCCTCGGATGCGGGCTAGCAGGGACGCCGCCGCACGTTTGCGCATTCTGGCATGAAAGCCATCCGTGCGAGCCTCCACGAACATGCCCGAGGCACTGCAGTACCGAGGCAGCCCAAGCAGCATCCTAAAGATATTGTTATACTGTGTTATACTGCACGCGGAGAGCGTCAAGCGCCCTCTGAGCACAGCAGGCTGCACGAGTAAAAAGATTGACAGTATGCCTTAAAGAGCGTTATCTTTACTTCTCTAGTACAACGTGCGAACCTGCCAGTCAGCTTGTTCCCACGAACTGCCAGCGCCCTCCGCTCCTTCTCGATGTCGAGGTCATCTGATAGGTCCTCGGAAACCCAATGGCCGAGGTACTTGAAATGCTGGACCCTTTAGTGGCAGGGCTTCATATAGCCCTCCCAAGGCACGCCACTTCCTTCCGTTCTCGGCCATTCGAGACCTGCCCTTCCGTCTCCGGCCGTACCTACGTCGAAAATAATAATGCACCACATTACGTTTTGTGCGTAATTTAATTCTTCTGCGCTAGGTAACAAGGCACGCATAGACTCGACTTTTTTCTACTTCTGAGTGAGCCGAAAATGCTAAATTTTCTTATCCTAAAAAGAAACCTAAGCGAAATCTACGCCTGTAATCTTGTACAATACAGTGTACTCTGTACTCAATCAATCATTCATCATCATCATCGTCAGCCATTTGATGCCCACTGCAGGCCATAGGCCTCCCTCATGATTTTCCTAACCATGAGGGGTATTGCCATAATCGCCACGCTCGGCAGACGGGTTAGCGATCGCAGTATGCGATTGGAATCTCAGGAAGACGTTGCTGCCCGTCTCCTGGTAATTGATTTCCTTAGTCACCTTCTACGACATCCACGGGAGGAAATGGAGTGACGCTATTCTTAATTCGGCACTCAAATAGGGTTTTAATAGAGAGAAGTATTTGTGAAAAATAATTTTCTCATCAAGACTAAATGATCCGTACGGCAAACCAGTAGGTAGACAGATATACCGGGTGTATCAAAATACTCGTGTTCTCAAAAAGGGGGTTTTCTACTCGTTGGTAACATACCTAGTTGTCACTAAATAGTGAAAAAATCTGTTTCATATAAAATTACTCTACCTCAAAATGTATGCAAACTATCTATCTGAGAAAAGATCTGTGCTATGCAGTTCGACATACTGACATGTATGCCATGTAAGTATTTTATAAACATTGTATTCGTTCTTGGCTCCAGACCCGTACGGCGGCAACCCACCTCAGTACCCTCCACCGCAGAACCATATCTACCCCCAGCTGTACAATCCAGCTAAGGTCCCGCCACCGGACAACCCCGGCTCATTGTCATACCCTACGGCACCGGGGCAAAACCTCCAGTATCCGCACCCACCAGCGTTTCCAAACCAGGGCCCGCAGGCGGGCGTGCCACCCGCGGGGATGGGGTACCCGGGTATGGAGCCGACGCCGACCCCGCCGTACTGTGGCTTTGGGCCACAGCCACAGCCTTCGTACGGACGTGAGTTGAATTTGTGTAATGGTAGTTTAGTGTAGTAGATTTCGTTTGATACGCAACGTACTATTTTGGCGATTTTTGACTCGGAGCAGCTGGTTAGCGCGCTTCACCATCCCATGTTATTAATATTCTTTGTTGCACTTATCCGTACTAAGGACAATTTAAAAAAAAATAGGTTTTTAAAAATCATCCCACATTTGTCCTGCTACCCGGATAAATACCAGAGATTATGAACTGACCGAGCCTCGATTCTCTTAGTGCTTGTGTTATAGTGTAACGACAGATTCACTGTTTCGCCACGTAACATGTTTTTTTCATTCGATTGATAACTAGAAGGTTACACACATTTGCGCGCGTAGCCTTAAAGTGACTATGAAATTTAATCGATGCGTGCATGCTTTTGTCATCGTATGAAGCATATGAATTTGAAGTTTCCCAAAAAACTACGTCACCACAATAGTCAAATCTCAAATGTCCTCTCTGAAATTTGCAATAGACCTAAGTGATCTCAAAAATCGTGATGAAGTGATGAATCAACAACCTGATGAGGGAAAAGGGTCCTCATACAATTAGGCAGACGTAACAAAGAATAAATGCTAAAAAAGACTTCACTGCAAACTGAACCTCACTTTCCTATCCACAACATTTTCCCCTATTTCCAGCGCCTGTCGAATGGGTCCGGACGACGCCCCAGGCCGCCCACACGCTCTCCGACCGAGCGCTAGTAGCTGGTTACGAGGGGCACGACCATAGTCCGCTCTGGATAATCAGGGCCCGGTTCGAGGGTGACCTGATACCAGGCAAACTGGCTGTCAAGCACCTCTCAGCCTACGTCCCGTGGGGAGGGGCGGAACACGCTGTGAATGAGATTGAGGTAAGTAGAGGACCACGGGTGGAGAGGCATAATAGTAGAGTAAGGGAAGTCGTGGTTTTAAAACATTACACGTAGAACGGATGTAACCAGCTTTAAATACCTTTTTCTATAGGTCAGAAATAGAGCGGATTTTTTTTTCTCGTATTTAATATTGTCATTTAGAGCACGTTAATGTTACATCGTTTCAAGTGGGTTTCTTCTGGATTCATTTAAACTAAACCGTTCTGATGCTTTACGTAGAGAGCTATCACCGCATTCATAACAGTCGACAGTTGATCAACGATATATTTTTATGCAATTTGTGCATAGTCGCCCCTATCTTACTGAGAAGACTGTAATAAAAACGGGCAAACTACTAAATGGTGACATGCAATTGACCGATCTTATATAAACGGTTGAGAGTTTCTACGGACAGCTATACACCTCAGTCGCAAAACCTGTTAGCAGTTTGAACAAAGATCCGAGAGCCAAACTGACCCGACATTATACCGCAGATATACCGGACATCAGCCTGTATGAGATAAGGATGGCCCTGAAACAGTTCAAGAATAACAAGGCACCAGGAGAGGATGGAATCACATCAGAGCTCCTGAATACGGGTGGAGCACCAGCACTTAAAGTCCTTCAAAAGCTCTTCAATTCCGTCGTGCTCGAAGGAAAAACGCCAGAAGCATGGAACAGAAGCGTGGTGATGCTGTTCTTCAAGAAAGGGGATAACTCTCTATTGAAGAACTACCGACCCATTTCGCTTCTGAGTCATGTTTATAAGCTGTTTTCGAGGGTCCTCACGAATCGTCTCAAGCGCAGGTTTGATAACTTCCAGCCTCCCGAACAAGCCGGTTTCGGAAGACTGAGGAGTATAATTTGCCATTCTGCTTAGCGTTTGTGGACTATGAGAAAGCCTTCGATTCGATCGAGACATGGGCAGTGCTCGAGTCTCTCCAGCGTTGCCGTATTGAATATCGGTATATCGAGGTGCTGAAGTGCTTGTACAACAGCGCCACCATGTCGGTCCGAATACATTAGCAGAATTCGGAGGCAATTCCATTGAGAAGAGGCGTGAGACAGGGAGACGTTATCTCTCCGAAACTGTTCACGAACGCACTGGAACATGCCTTCAAGCTTCTGGAATGGCAGAGACGCGGCATCAATATTAATAGCGCGTACATCACGCACCTTCAATTTGCCGACGATATAGTAGTCATGGCAGAAACTATGAAAGACCTCGCCATAATTAAAATGAACATGGACAAAACGAAGGTCATGTCGAACGCCCGTGTTGGGCCCACCCCAATAACATTGGGGAACTCGACTCTCGAAGTTGTAGACAAATACGTCTACTTAGGACAAACAGTCCAACTAGGCCGGTCCAACTTCGTGAAAGAGGTCAATCGTCGAATCCAACTCGGTTGGGCAGCATTCGGGAAACTTAGCAAAGTCTTTTCGTCTAATATACCTCAATCGCTCAAGACAAAATTATACAACATGGCACTGAAACGTGGTCTCTCACTATGGGCCTCATAAGAAGGCTCAAGGTCACGCAACGAGCTATGGAAAGGGCTATGCTCAGAATTTCTCTATGAGATCAAATCAGAAATGATGAGATCCGTAGACGAACGAAAGTCTTCGATATAGCCCAGCGGATTAGTAAGTTGAAGTGGCAGTGGGCGGGGCACATAGCACGCAGAACTGATGGCCGATGGGGCCGAAAAGTTCTCGAATGGAGACCACATATCGGCAAGTGTAGCGGCATAGAACTCATCCAAGTGGCAGGAAGGCGCTGGATGCAGGCCGCTTCCAACTGGTCTTTTTGGAAATCCATGAAGGAGGCCTGTGTCCAGCTGTGGATTTCATGTGGCTGAATGATGATGATGATGATGATGATATAAACGATTGTCATGATTTGCTTACCCCCGGTTTTCTTGAATACTAGCAATAGATTGACAGATCTTCAATCTCCGACACTTCGACAGACTTCGAGAAAGAGGCCGCGAGAAATAGGTTGGGCTGCGTTCGGAAAACTTCGTCAGGTTTTCTCCTCAGCTATTCCTCAGAGCCGAAAGACGGGTCTTCTACCAGTGCGTCCTGCCAGTTATGACCTACGGAACTGAAATGTGGACACGGACGGCAGGACTAGTCCACCGATTCAAAGTCCTTCAGAGGCGAGTCTCTTTGATGGATCACATCAGAAATAAGACAATCCGCCAAAGAGCTAAGGTGACAGGATTAGCAGTGCATTGAAGTAATAGTGGGCTGGCCACATATGCCGAAAAACCGATGGTCGATGGGGTGCAAAGTTTCTGAAGTGGAGACCACGAAATGGCAAATGAAGCGTAGGACGCCTACCAGCTTGCTGGACCGATGTTCTGAGGCAGATTGCTGGCAGTAACTGGATGAGGAGGACTGAAGGAAGTTGCTTGAGGTTTATGTCCAGCAGTGAATGAGTACGGGCTGATTGATAGATTGATAATGTACGAGAAACTAAGGATTAGGTCCGTAAAATCACAATGATAAAAGTAAGTGGTTAGTAAGACGTAAGTGGGCTCTCAATGCTGAGATTGATCTTTGGTTGTAAGATAGTTTAGAGAGAGTGTAAGTAAATACGAATCTTAAAAACTCATTTTTAGGGTTCCGTACCTCAAAAGGAAAAAACGGAACCCTTATAGGATCACTTTGTTGTCCGTCTGTCCGTCCGTCCGTCCGTCTGTCAAGACCCTTTTTCTCAGGAACGCGTGGAGGTATGAAGCTGAAATTTATATCAATTACTCAGATCTACTGTCCCTTGAAGCTGTGAAAAAATCAAACTTCTAAGCCAACGCAATCAAAAGATACAGCCGTTTATGCCGCAAATTTTCGACACTTGCAAGGGAATCAAAACCTACAGGGTGCTTCCCGTGAACTCAGAATCTTGAAATTTGGTACGAAGCAACGTCTTATAGCATAGATAAAGGAAAAATTACGAAAACCATAAATTTTTAGTTACATCACATAATATATATTTTTTTAATAATTTTAAACTTACTACCCATTTCCTCATAAACGCGTAGAGGTATTAAATTGAAATTCATACCAAATACTCAGGCCTATAATACCTTTAAGCTGTAACAAAATCTAACTTCTATGTCAACGCAATCAAAAGAAACAGCAATTTAAGCTGCATATTTTGAAACTCGCAAGTACTCGCAAGGGAATCAAAACCTAAAGGGTACTTCCAGTCGACCTAGAATCTTGAAATTTGGCATGAAGCAACGTTTTATAGCACACATAAAGGAAAAATTCCGAAAACCTTAAATTTTTAGTTACATTACATAATATATATTTTTTAATAAATATAAACTTATTACTTTTTTCCTCATGTTTTGCAATAAAAATACCATAGTTATGACTCGATTGTCGTAATGAACGAACTTTGTAAACCTTGCAGGTTTGTACGGAACCCTCGGTGCGCGAGTCCGACTCGCACTTGGCCGGTTTTTTTCTACATTTCCAGGTCTGCTGCGCTCGCCCAGAACGAGTCCGCTGGCTAGAGTCCTCAAATGGTCACGTACCTCACAATGCGATTCCTGGAGGCAGAACAGTCTTTGATGATCCCATCTACATCTGCCGAGCTAAGGAACAAGGCTCATTGACTCCTGGGAAGGTTGGTTTTACTTCGATCTTCAAGGATAGGTTTAGTTTATCAGTAGGGCTAATATGAATCACCAAGGTAGTGCATCGGTAGCGTTCTACCATCGGACCTCACATTCGGGAGGTTGTAGGTTCGAATCCCGGCATGTACCACAAATTCTACTTGCAACTACAAATTCATAATGTACGTAACTTAGACAAAATCATTGGGGCTTAGAACGCTCGATCTAAGACAAGCAGACAACTATATAGACATTATTGTTGCCCGTATTTTAACCATTTTTGTCATCGGTTAGTTTTTTATTTACCATAGCTGAATAAAACGAAATATAGCGCCTACGGAGTATTGCCTTATTGTCAGACTGAGTCCAGACTGATGTCGCAAAAGATGTTGACGGTTTGATTTATAAAAAAACACGATTCCGCTAAAATACTCCTCAGAGGCAGTTCCAATAATCTCTGGTTACATCTTTACCTTTACCATAGACTATTTAAACCGCCTCTGAGGTGTGTTTCAAAGAATTTTGTCGTTGTTCCATCCTTCTCTTTGAGTTTGGTCACGCACGCCATCTATTGGCCAACGTAGAAATGGGAGGTACCTTAGCATAAGCATAAGCAGCCTATAAACGTCCCACTGTACGGCACAGGCCTTCTCTCAGGGAGAGAGTATGGGCTTAATCACCACGCGTGCCCACCGCGGATTGGCGATTTAAAGCGCTGAGGTATATGAATAGCTCAGACACTCAGGTTTCCTCACTATGTTTTCCTTCACCGTTAGCGAGTGGTATTGCTACCATAACTTCAGAAATGTACATAACTTAGAGAACGAAGTCATAGGTACATGCCCGCACTGGCAATCGAACCTGGGTCTCCCGCTTCCGAGTCCAATTTTCTACCCACTAGGATACCATCGCCTTTTTTGAGGAGGTACCTTATTTATTTTTTATTAGATCTGAAAGATCTGATGATTAAAAGTGTATTCATAGTATTTTTTAGTTATTTTATTAGCACGAGCACTAGACATAATAAAAACTGAATTTGCACGGATATTTACTCGTTAATTTTTTAATTTTACAATTTTTCGACGTTTCGGCACTTTTGCAAGTCCCGTGGTCTCGGTAGACTGAGGTGACAGGCGTCTTTTTGAAAGCATTAACTATTGGTTTACTATCCTCGGCAAAAATTACAAAAGAAAAATATTAACGTACATACTGCATTTACTTTCAGAAACACGCTTGTCACCTCAATCTGCCGAGACCACCGGACTTGCAAAAGTACCGAAACGTCGGAAAATTGTAAAACAAAAAAATAAACGAGTAAATATCCGTGCAAATTCCATTTTTACAAAGTATCTCTAACTTTTTACAGATCTATCCGGGTCACACCGCGGTGTACATCAGCTTCGCGGGCAAAGAAGTGGCACATAAAACATATGAAGTATTGTGCCACGCCTAACATTTAAGGGCAACCACCATTGACGTATATGATTGTCTTATAGGGGGGAGCTGCTAGGGGAGCATACAAGTTTTAGCCCATTACCGGCTAGCGCCATCTTACTTTATTTCACTGCGTAAAGCGAGATGCCGCTACCCGATAGTGGGATAAAACTTTTATCTTGACCTTATGCTCTCTTAGCTAGCCCCTAAAAAGCGATGGTATATTATACAGATGCATGTACGAAGTATAGCATCCTGGGGTAGGGTTATACGATTCTGGGGTGGACGGACTCCTGGTGGGGTAACTCCATCTACGCCAATGGTAACCACAGATTGTAACGGTCCTAAGGGTATTGTATTACAATGTATCTCGTTTTTTTTTTATCTAGTATCTAGTAACGTCAGAACAGCCTGTCTCACTGTTGGACATCTTTTCAGTACTGTAAAGATGGGGATAGCTACAATATTGCAAAGAATTTAGTTGTTGCATCGTTCATCTCACGAGGTGTCATCATCATCATCAGCCATTTGACGCCCACTGCAGGACATAGGCCTCCCTCATGCTTTTCCAAGCTTCCCGGTCTTGTGCCGCCCGCATCCAGCGACTCCCCGCCACTGTAACCAGGTCGTCAGACCATCTGGTGGGGGGTCTTCCCACGCTGCGTGGTCCGGTCCGCGGTCGCCGGACACGCGGTCATGACGTGTGATTTATATGAAATGGATCTATTTAGTTAAGCTATTTTTGTATCTGTGACAGGCATTTGATTGTTTTAAATAACAAATTATAAGTACGTGCCAAATGTAACTAAGTACTTTTTAATTAGGTACTCGTTAACATTTGGTTTCGCGCGACTTAAACAGTAAACATGATTATAGTTATTATTAAAGAAAGAAAAAGCCTTTCATTCAAAACATATTTATTTTATAAGTACACGCACTAACATGAGACTTTATATCTATGAAGGCACTATTACTAAAATTAAATACTAGTCTAATTAATTCAGGAAGACATGGCATAGTCTAACGGCCTTATAAAAATACGACTCCTCTAAAACCAACCTAAAACTCTGTTGTTTATTTAAACATCTTTTTCTTGTAAAATCTCCACCACGGACTATTTTAATCGGCGTTTTTGAAGTGTTTTAAGGAACGGAGTTTATATAAATAAGAACGTAAAAATCTTAAGTACTAAAACACGTTCTCTGCCCTGCAAACTCCAGCCAACATTATGTGTAGCTTAGAATACCTATTTATTAGTAAACTCAACAGCAAAATTAGGTAAACTTGCAGAACCACTTTTATATTTTGGAGACAGTCATCATTGAGTACAGTGTACCTAAGTGTTACACTTGATAGCAAGTTTTTATATGCGTATGCTCAGAGCCGGATTTTGAGGTCTGGAGGCCCTAGGGCAACGAAGGAGCGGAGGCCCCTAATTATTCCCAAAAAAAAACTACAATGAATACGACGAATTTTTTTTTTATTTGAAAAAAAATGACGTTATAAGTACTCATAAAAGATTGGCCTTTAATGATAGGGGCCCTTTCCTTGTGGAGGCCCCAGGGCAGTAGCCTCGCTTGCCCTCCCCTAAATCCGGCCCTGCGTATGCTCGATACGGATGACTTCGCAACGAAACTATAAATGTTGATTATATGACGAATTTAGGTACAGATGTTATTGTTATTGTTTTCACACTAGATTGTTTTTGCTTCGATACTAATACATAGGCATTAAAATTATTAAGGTGGTTACGAACAGGATCACAACTTATATATCCGTAGGAAGAATTATTCTATTAGCCCGTTATAGTAACAAAGCTAACTCATAATAAATCGCCTAAATCACAAAAATCTTTTATTTTAATAGAAACGCCGCGCCGGTCGCAAAAAATATATTTTATTTGATAGGTAAATATATATCTGGACGTATATCTATCAAAAAAAAACATTAGGTTTTATCAATCTGAACACATATTTATCAATTTTTTTTTTTTTGCGACCGGTGTTTCTAGTGTTGCTGTAAATAATACTATAAATTGCAAATCATTTAATTGAAATTAAATCCTGTTATAGTATCACGACGAGAGAAGCATAAAATATACTGTCTACGTTTTGACTTTCAAAGGGATTCGTTAATAATTTAGTGAGAATTCAGCAAAATTGTAAAAAGATCAACTTAGTATTTCTTTTTTTTCCTCTATGACGGTATCAAGAAAGCGACGTAAGTGTTTATTGTATTATTTAGTTATTGTCAACGAACACTTTTGGAACTAGCACGCACATTATACCTACAGTGGTTACGAAAATTTGATGGGCATCACACGTATTAATCTGTGGGTAAATCAGCTGTGCCGTGTAAATCGAACTGACATAGTAAACGACAAAATGTAGATCTATGGTTCTATAAAATGGGGCCCTGATTTAGTGTAAATTTATTTCTCTTAAATGAAATAATAAATGATTCTCTCTCTCTCTCCATTATACAGAAATTTTTAACTACTTATGATACAACCACGTGCAATTTATTCGCGTTGTCACAAAAAAATAGCACCAGTTGCGGTTTACTAAAAAGGCTTAAAAATTCTCTAGACGATTTAGAAAATAATAATCAGAGTCCAAAGTTGCAAAAATGACTGTGTTATATGCGTTACATTTTGTGCTACAATTCTTCTTATTGCATCGACTCGGCCAATTATAATTTAAACCATATTTTAAATTACACTGTATAAGAAAACTTAGTACGGTAAGCTCAGCAATACCAATGGTTTGATGAACTGTACAAGGTGTTACAAAATCCCAACATACATCCGAGAACGAGAGATTCTAATGACAACTTTGACATGATTTAAAAAATATATACCCAAAATTAGATTACATAAGCATAGACAAATAATATAAGGACGAAAAATAATAAGGATCGAAAAAAAAACCGTTAAGTTGGCCAGCGCCGACCAACATATCGAACAATAGACTCTTAAATATTTCAAGTAGGTAATAGAAAACATTTTCAATGCTATGGCACTTCCTACCACCAAAGATAGTTGAATTAGGAAATCACGAATATTTTGTTAACTTTGGCCTTTGCATCTACGTAATGAGATGATTTCTGCAGCGTCCAGTGGCACCTTCATTCACACTAAATGGGTCGGACGCTGCAGTGTTTTTTAGATGGATTAGGCTTGCCCAGCACCTATACCACCCTGATAGCTTAGTAAGCTCTCAGCATAGGCTCGTCCAACGAGGCAGTCAATATTGACGAGCAGAACTCCCAATTTTCTGGCGTAAATGGAGATTTTGCTACACCCTGTATAGTATAGGCGGTACTTCACTCTTACGCGTATGCTAAGAATGCTTACTTATTTATCTTAATCTCACTTTACAGAGCAGGGTGGAGGACTTATGGGGCTAAAAATAAAAACGGTGATTTTTAGGACCCATGAACATGAACATAAGCTAAAAAACCGAATAGGTACTAGATAGCATTAACGCCGAAAACGGCCGTTTTTTGCATAAATGCTATCATGTCCCAGGTTTGTGATCCTAGGTGCTTTATCGTGGGTTCTAAAAATCACTGTTAACATGATTGAGATATTGTATTATTTTTCAAATACGATCTGTAAAAAAATTTTTTTTCATTAGTGGAGCTAGTTAGCTCACTGGATCCCCTTAACTCCTAATACCTACAGGGTTTTTCTTAATACTAGTAACCTGAAACACGTGAATATGATGTGAATATAAGATATGATTTCAATATAAGATTTCATGTTGGATGACAATTTTAGTTCCGCGAGTTTTTTTCTTCATTTTCATATTTAAATCGTTTTGGGAAATTCACGCTTCGTTCCCCAATAGCACAGCCTCTTCTAGCGTAGTCGTACAATAAAGTCCTTTGAGCATTATCGATCACACAGCGCTAATACAGAGCAAAAAACCCGCTATAAATAAAAAAAATTGCAAATTAAACGCAACTCCTTCAAAACTCCTAGAAAAAAAGTTATAAGTGACGTAATCTTTTTGACGTATTTTATATTAGATTTTAATCTCTTTATCGTGCATCCCAGAAAATAATAGACATAAAAAGTCTTGAATATCCTACCTTTTAACTTATACAACTGGTGGTCTTATTGCTAGAAGCCGTCTTTTTCAGGACAACTTGGAACGGATAGAACAGATAAATCATATACTATATAACCTTAAGAGGTAGTTTTTTTAAGTTTTTTTGTAGAATTGTTAAAATAACCCTGTATATAAAGAGTGGGAATGTCTGTTGGGGTTACGCCATAATTTTTTTATCTTATTATATGGGGGTCGTAGTTTACAAGAACCTATTCATCTTGTGGTATAAATATGGTAACGTATAATACAATAATTATCACAGTAAATACCTATATATGAATATCGCTAAATCTGACACTTTCTTACACTTAGCGTAGAGTAATAGTTAGGTTGTAATGTAATGTAGGTAATGTCATAGTTCGGTGTATTTGTTTAATCAAAATACCTATTTCACAGTGTAAACTATGCGTAAGCTTGTTCCAATTTTTCAATAGTTCAGTAGACAAATTGAACTTAGTGAAATCGGAGCTGAATCGCTAAATCACTGATCGCATTTATTTAAAGGGATCCAGTGGGCTGACTAGCACCACCGATGGAAAAAAATCATATCTTATTTTACAGACCGAATTTGCAAAAAGTGTATTGTACAATATTTCAATCATGTTAACAGTAATTTTTAGGACCCACGATAAGGAACCTAGGATCACGAACCTGGCACTGGATAGCGTTTATGCCAAAAACGGCCGGTTTTGGCGTTACTGCTATCAAGTCCTAGGTTTTTTGCCATAGGTTCACGGCCATGGGTCCTAAAAATCACTATTAACATGATAAAGAGATTATACAGAAGACACTTTTTGCAAATACGATCTGTAAAAGAAGATATGTTTTTTTATTGGTGGCGCTAGTTAGCCTGCTGGATCCCCTTAAGTTCGCGTAATCCCCCTAAAAAAATTAGAATGTGAAATGCGTGGGGACATCATTCTTGGAAGCCTCTAAGGCTGTATGTATGTGTTATTGAAATAGAACAAAACTACGCAATTTTTTGTCAGTATCGATTCACTTCCAATAAGCAAAGTTTCAAAATATTTTTTTATACAATTTCACAGGGTCAAGCTTAAAACTTGCGTTACTTTTGTTTATTGAAAGCTAGTTTCATTTATCGAAAGCGAAGAAACGGTCTTTAGGATATCCATTATTTTTGCCACACCCTGTATATTCGTGCAAGCGACTTTGTACAGCACACGCGCTTGCTGCCACTAACTTATTTAGCCAAGGCCGTATTTCATAAAACAACAATTCATGGTTTATAATGACCCTTCGATGCGTACCCCAGTCTTTCAACTTGTTAATCAGTGGATTGATCCACTTTTCAATACACCTACATCGAAATGTCGTCGTAGTAAACCATGAGTTGTAGTTCTATGAAATAGGCCGCTGATATTTTATTACAAAATCGTTTTATCTCACGAGGGTGGTTATGCCTTGTGCGCGGTGGATGGTGTGATGTAGAAAAGGCCTAAACCCCGCAGTGGGCGGAGGTGGGCTAGTAACGATAATGATGATGATGAAAAACGCTAACCTTTTATAGTTTACTAGTACAATGCATGCTCTTAGTAATACCAATATCGACTTCCGATTGGTCTACCCCGTCCGCTATTTGACAGGCTGTCCATTGAAGAGTTCCGTTCTCCATCTCTGAAAGTCTTGATCAGATCTTCACCTATTTAAAATGGGACCAATGGGACGTTATATCTGTTCGAACAAAAAAAGAATTGTCGAAATCGGCTAATATTTGACGGAATAATGGAAGAACATAGCCAAATAAAAAAATATATATATATATTTATAAAAAAATATATATAAATATATATATATATATACGCGTCGAATTGATAACCTCCTCCTTTTTTGAAGTCGGTTAAAAACAGAATAAAACAAATATTTCCAGGCTCCCATACAACAAACGTGATTTTTTGCCGTCTTTTGTTCGATATTAATAACAACAGCACTTGAAATATTAAATTGTTGTATCGTCGTATATCGCAACTTCGTGCGCGAGTCCGACTCGCGCTTGGCCGGTTTTTTCATTACGATATTTGTGAGCTTTGAGTGGCAAACAAAAGTGATAGTTCAAGGCAATTTGCTAATGGGACACTGTTTATACGCCAAACTGATCCGTACCAAATATCTACACACTCAAATATAAATAGGTATATGAATTTCTTGAATTCATTAACACTAAATAGATAGACATCTTGTTCCAAATGATAGAACAACTCAATGGACGTAGTGAGAACGAAGGTTAGATTTTAAACCAACCGACTAAACTCCGTACCAGACTTTTAAGTTGCGATCACTGACCTCCATTTGACTTACATTAGGATGCATTTTTTGCATTGCCAGCGTAATTTTTTCATTGTATGTGTCCGACACCACATTAATTCTTACTAGCCACTATAAAGACTGCCTCGTCGGTATAGCGGTATCACGTCTGATTTCCATACCGGAGGTCGTGGATTTGATTCCCACTGGGGGCCGCCGCATATTTGTACAAAAGGCCTCAAACTGGGTGTTTCCATGATTGTGATGTTCTTGCCTAGTAACCAAAGCAAAGGGTATCCTAGTTTGGAACCAGGACAAGTCAGGACAAGATTGTATTGTGTGGCAGTTATTTATTTGTTCGTTCGTCCGTTCCTTCATTATTCATTTATTAATTTTAAAAGAATGCAAATTCTATCACAGTTAAACTGAATAACGAACAAGAATTTTAATCTTCACTTTTTACAAAATATAAATAGAATGCAAGCCAGCAAAGAAAATCAGACCTGTCCAAAGATCAGCTGTCGCCGCTTGTTATCGGTATTGAGTGGTTAGCGATTGGCGTATGTGTCAAGTCCCACCTTTAATGAGTGAATAAACGCATGCTAAGCTGAGCACGCTAAGTACATGTTTGTCAAGCCAAAAATCACCTCGACGCTACCTTTAATAAGCATACACCAGTGGTAGCACCACACAGAATTTGGTCACGATTACATGACTCTACTTGTTCAGGCAAAGAACAAATAAACAAATTTTTTGAGTTGACTTCTTTAATCTAAGAGAAAAATAAAGATTTCACGGTAACAGATTTGGGCGGTGCGCGCGAGCAAGTTTTTCTTCCGTGATTGACCATAGACAATGTAGATGTTGTGTATTTCTAGTGTTGGGCATGTGGCGTAGACATCTTCCCGGCCTTTGAAAGCGTCAAGCTTTCAAGACTCATTGGCTTTCAGTAGTTGGTAGGAGGCACAGTCTGTTGAGAGCTCTGCGAGCTGCTCCCTTGCTAGTAGTCACGTCCGCGACGCGAGGAACACCGTCGGCACCGGGGTAGAGCCTCGTAACACGTCCAAGGCGCCAACACAGCGGCGGGGCGTCTTCCTTTATAAGTACCAGGTCGTTGAGTTGGAGCTCCTTGCATCTAGTGCGCCACTTGGTGCACTGCTGTAGCTCAGCCACGTACTCGCTGGCCCACCGCTTCCAGAAGTGTTGCCGGCACTGCTCAAGTTGCAGAAATCGGTTGAGACGATGGGTTTCTGAATCTAGTAGACATGGAGAGGGCAGCGCTGTGAGAGCTCTACCAATCAAAAAGTGGCCCGGGGTGAGTGCTTGATAGTCATTAGGAGAAGAGCTGAGGGGACATAGGGGTCGGCTATTTAGGATAGCTTCAATCTGACCGAACAGCGTAGACAGTTCCTCAAAGGTTAAGTGTGAATTTTTTAAGACTCTATGTAAATGAAATTTTGCGGATTTGACCCCGGCTTCCCAGAGGCCACCAAAGTGAGGAGCGTATGCAGGTGAAAAACGAAATTCAATGCCCCGACAAGCCGCAAAGTCAACAATAGCGTCACTGTGTGACTTTAAAAATTGATTAATTTCCTTGTCAGCCGCAACAAAATTTCTACCATTGTCACAGTAAATAGTTTTAGGGAGGCCCCTGCGTGCTATGAAACGTTTTAAAGTTAGTATAAAGGCATTTTTAGATAATTCGCTCACCAATTCAAGGTGCACGCATTTGTAGCGAAAACAGACAAAAATGCAAAGATAACATTTCGTTATTTTGCAACCCCGACCCTTACGATCGGTAATTAAAAATGGACCTGCATAGTCTGTGCCTGTGGTATGAAATGGAAAGTCTGGTTGAACTCTGTCTGACGGTAAGTTGCCCATAATGTTGGTCATCGTTTGACCCTTAAAGCGTCGACAAACATGACACTCGCGTGCCACACGCCTGGCCAAGTTGCGCCCTCCGATAGGCCAATAGCGCTCTCTTACTGAGGCTAGAAGTTGTTGAGGACCGGCGTGTAGCAACCGCTCGTGCTCTAACTGGAAAATTAGTCTGGTCAAATGATGGTTTGATTGCAACAATATGGGATGTTTTTTGTCGTAGGGGTAGGTAGATTCACGAATACGCCCTCCGACGCGTAGAATGCCTTCATTATCAATGAAAGGATTCAGAGAAGCGAGAGCAGCTTGAGGCAGAGGTTTACCTTTACCTAGTAGAGCTAACTCTTCCAAAAAAGACTCTCCTTGGGAAATTAGCAGTAGATGATATAGAGCTGTATCCAGTTCCTGTGCAAGTAGAGGCCTTAGATGCTTGTTGGTTGGGTTTCGGCAGTTGTGAATGAATCGCAGCACTCTGGCGAAAGTTCTTTGTAGAGATGAGAATCTAGAGTACCTTTTTATGTCAAAGTAGGGTGTGTTAGTTTGCACTGAAGGTGCAGCCTCCGCCACCAAGGCGGGGTGAGCTTTTAACTCTGGCAAGTCTGCTACCTCTTGAACCCTGAGAGACGGCCATGCGGAATCAGGCTCTGAAAGAAAGGGTGGCCCTTGCCACCAAATAGTAGAGCCACTGACATTTTGGGGATCTACTCCGCGGGAGACCAGGTCGGCAGGGTTTAGAGAAGTAGGTACGTGGCGCCAGGTTGATGGATCGGTAAGTTCGGTTATAGCTCCTACTCCATTAGCAACAAAAGGGTTTGTCTTTTTAGGCGTTTGTAGCCAGCCGATTACAACACTGGAGTCTGTCCAGTAAACGTGACGGGTGATCTCACAGCGTAAGGCTTGAGTAACTGTAACGCTGAGTTGGGCACCGAGCAGAGCAGCACATAGCTCTAACCGCGGTATCGTGGTTGGGGGATTCAGTCGGGCAACGCGCGACTTAGCGCACAGTAGGCTGACTTGTGTCGCGCCGTCCATATCTGTGGATCTCAAATAAATGCAAGTGCCGTATGCTTGCTGTGAAGCGTCACAGAAGCAATGAAGTTCAATCGAGACTGGGGCGTCTACCAAGACATGTCTGGATAACTTTAGAGAGGAGAGGACTGCAAGATGCTCTGTGAATTTTAGCCAAGTACGTTGAATTTCTTGGGGCACAGGATCATCCCAGCCTAGTTTGAGACGCCATAACTCTTGTAGAGTAATTTTGGGCTTGATAGTACATATAGACAATAACCCAAGAGGGTCAAAAATTTTGAACGTGGACGACAAAATAGATCGTTTGGTTAGAACCTCGACAGGTGAATATTGGATTTGAAACTGTATTTCATCGGAGGCGGGGATCCACCCAACACCGAGAGTGCTAGTGGCGTGACTGATCAGCAAAGGTTCTTCGGCCAGATTGACGTTACTGTCAGAGATTAAGTCTGGCAAGTTAGTACGATATTTTCGCAAGTTGAAGCCACCTTTTGCGAGTTGACTGGACACTGAAAGCTGGATGCGACGTAGCTCCTCCTGTGAATCAGCGCCCGTTAGTAGATCGTCACAATAAAAATCCTTTTGTATAATAGTTTTGGTACTACTATCGGGGCTTTCTTCGCCGAGCTGCCATAGGCATCGGGTGGTTAGGAAGCTGGCGCTAGCGAAGCCATAGGTCACAGTGTTGAGACGTAGAGTTCTCAGGGGGTCAGTCTCTTGGTCTCGCCATAATATGAGCTGGAGGTCACGGTGCTCTTCCTTCACGAGAACCTGGCGAAACATTTTTTCAATGTCGCCTGACAAAACAAATTTGTGCTGCCTGAAACGGACAAGAATAGCAAAAAGTGGGTCTTGTATAGCAGGCCCCACCATTTGTATGTCGTTCACAGACACACCTGAAGTTGAACGGGCGCTTGCATCGAAGACAACCCGGAGACGTGTCGATTCGCTTTGTTCCCTAATGACTGGGTGGTGTGGTAGAAAGAAAGAAACCTCAGGGTTTGGCGTTGGGCTTGGAGAAAGGTGTCCTAGCTCCTCATACTCATGGATGAAGTCTTGGTAAGCCCTTTTGACTTCTGGCTGTTTTCTGAAACGAGCTTCAAGATTTAGAAATCTACTTTTAGCCATGCCGTAGGAGTTGCCCAAGCAAGTAGGCTCATCACGAAGAGGAAGTGCCACTTCAAAGCGACCGTCATCAAGACGTCTGGTGTTTGATAGGAAGTGTTTTTCACAAAGATTTTCTTCTTTGGAAAGAGGTTGCTCTTGGGGAAAATTTTCTATTTCCCAGAACTTGGCCAGTGCATTATCAAAGTTAGCTGACTGGTCCTCCTTCATCAAAAAGTTACAAATTACAGTTTTGTTTTTGGTTTGTGTCGATTTGGTGTGCATGGGACCTGCGATGAGCCAACCAGTTTTAGAGCTTTGGAGGTTGGGGTTTTTTTTTCCTAGCGAGTGCTGCTCGGAACCAATGATGTCCCAGAATAGGTCAGCACCTATAAGCATGTCGATTGGACGGGGCTCATTAAAGCTGGGGTCTGCTAATAGGAAACCAGACAAATTTAGGTGGCTTATGTCAAAAGAAGCCTTAGGTAAGTCGCCCGAGATAGTAGGCAAGACTAGACAAGACAAAATCACATCGAACGAGCTGGCTATAGAGCGTAAGCGAAGTGCGCAGCGTTCTGTGTTGATGTTTAGGTGTGTGTCACCGATGCCCACGATATTAGTGTTGGAAGGCTGAGGAGAAAGATTTAACTTTTGCCTTACAGCATCAGTTATGAAAGAAGTCTGACTCCCGCTATCTAGCAACGCGCGGACCGTTATGGATTGACCAGTGACTGGATTGGATAAATTAACCATAGCAGTGCATAGTAGAATTTCTGAAGAAGATACTGCTGTCATGGACACAGCCTCGGTTTTGTTTGTGGTAGCTTCTACAACAGATTGTTCTTCAGCTTGGTGTAGAAGAGTATTGTGGCGTCGTTTGCAATATTTGCAGCCGCCTGGTAGCCTACATTGACGTACTGGGTGCCCCTTTCGTAGGCAGTTTCGACACAAATTTAAGGTTGTCACTAAAGACATTCTCTCCTGTGGTGTCTTAGCTTTGAATGTAGAGCACTCATAGAGGCGATGATCGCCCTTGCAAACTGTGCATTCAAGAGTTGACTTAAGGTCAGAAGAGTCTTTGGAATTAGAAGTGACTACCAAAGCCCTACTTTGTGTTTTCTGTGAAATAGAGGGAGGCAACATATTAGGTTTGAATTGCGGCCGATCAAGTTTGTTGCGCTGCACAGTTTCAAGTACGTCAGCACGGCTCTTCAGAAAATAAAAAAGTTGTCGATTGATGGGATATCAGGCAATGAGTTTCGATACTCTTCCCACTTGATATAAGTGTTGTTGTCAAGCTTGGCTGAGATAAAATGAATTATAAGAATGTCCCATTTGTCAGTGGGTAAACCTAGTGTAGCGAGAGCTCTCAAATTTTTTGTCACATGATCAATGATAAATCGGAGAGATTTGTCTGTTTCTCGTACAGTGTCAAATGAGAAAAGTGCCTTTAAATGGTAATTAATTAACTGCCTCTTATTGTCATACCTTTGATTTAAAAGCTCCCAAGCTTTGGAGTAATTTTTCTCTGAAACCTCTAAGTTACATACTACTCGAGCTGCCTCACCCTCCAAATACGAGTTGAGATAGTGAAATTTATAGATTTCTTTTATTTGGGCATTGTCATGGATTAATGAAGTGTAGGTCTCCTTGAACTCGAGCCATTTGTAATATGATCCATCAAAGTTAGGTATTTTTATAACTGGTAGTTTGAACCCGAGCATATTGGGATTGTCATTATGTTGACATTGTGAAGAACCACAGTTGGACGAACCCGCTTGAATCGCAGTAGGCTTTGGGCCCCCCCAAAGCTCTCATTAGTCTCAAGTAAACTTTGGGCTGTTGCTATGCAATGGTAGAAATCCTGTTCAATGAACTCACGGCTGGCGATTTCTGTATCTTGGGCTTCAGAATTCAAAACTTCTATTTCACTCTGCAGTCCGTCGAATTCAATGAACACTGTTTCAAACTTGGCCAACTTCAGTGCAAGCTTGGATAATTCTAGCGATGAAATTGTTTCAAGAGAACTTAAAACATTAAGGCTGTTTTTAAATTTAGTTAGGTACACGTTGCCTTATGGCACCCCGCTGAGCTATTAATGTTTTAAGCTTATTGGCATCGCTTGGCTCTCTTTCCATTTGGACATTTTCTTTGCTTAGAGCCATTGTAGCCCACACTGAATTTGGTTACCTAAATAAGAAAATAGGTACTGAAAATTGCATACGATACGCTCCTCACTTCGCCGATCAGCTGATAGATGCTCAGGGCTGGCCGCAAAGAAGGTAGGCTGCTAGCTGCACGCCGGTCGTTGACCTCGAGCAGTAGGCGTATAGGCACGAAGCGGAATAGCGGAGCGTTCCGAGACGCTGGAATAGATTGTTTGCCACCACTAAATTTCAAATAATAGTTATAGGTAGGTATAATGTTTACAAGGTTGGTTTTAGGCAGTGAATATTACTATTAATATTTATTTGGTAAGGCAAAATAGGCAAACACCTTGTAAAGAAGATAGTTGACTTGACTTGCTCGCAAATTAGATAGATAGGTATAGATTATTTTGCGTAATAGACTCTTTGAAAGGTTAGGTATGTTGCTAGGCGAATGGAAATAGTCGGCCCTCTGTAGGTACGTAAGCGAGTTTGTGCGTAGGCCTTGCAGGTTAGTTAGTGCTAGTTGCTTGTCGAAAGAAACCTTGCGTGGATGCTTTACTAGCCAAGTAGCGTACCCAAGAAGAAGAAGAACACATAAGTAAGCCTTTGAGGAACCGAATCCACTGACCGGGCAAATCAAAGAGGAACACAAAATAGGCGTAGGTAGGTAGAGGAAGGTAAAAGGAACGGGCTCACAATTAGAAAGGCAGGCTTGTAGCGCAGCCGGCGTTGTAGCGTAGCACGATGCTGCGTGTCGGACTGCTGTGCTGCTGCTCCTTCTCGGTGGCTGACGCAATCTTCTCAGTCGATGCGTAGTTTCGTTTCCGCGTCGTTGTGTCGGCGTGGCGCATTTATATTTCACATTTTCACATTCACATTTATATTGTCCTTTGAGCATTACTTTTTTTTAACATTAGTACAAGAGAATTTAATTTTATACTTTATTACACACATAAAATCACATGAATAAAACAAAACATTTACAGAAAAATTAAAAAGTGTACATGGCGAGCTTATTTCAGCAGAAATCTCTTCAGAAAAGAAATTTTTTTGGTTGGTGGCGCTAGTTAGTCCACTGGATCCCCTTACAGGCATGACTTTTACTTCAAAACTTTAGCGAGATCAAGCACAAACGCGCTATCGCCAGTTAGTAGGATACAATCAATTCCCAAATATTTTTTTAATATAAAGTATTGATCCAAATAATGCAGCAGCGTTTTCTTGAGATTCCAACCACATACTGCGATCGCCAACCCGCCTGCCAAGCGAGGCGATTATGGCAAAAATCCTCATGGTTATGAAAACCACGAAGGAGGCCTGTCCTGCAGTGGGCGTCAAATGGCTGATGTTGATGATGATGATCCAAATAAGCCCCGTCAAGTGAAGATGTTACGAAAAATAAATAAATAAAATTGAGAAACTTTTCCTTGACATGTTTTTCGCAATTTCTAGGTTATTCCACCTTTCAATTGCAAAAAAATGGCAGCTGATCCTTACTTAACTTCAATACCTGCTCTAACGTATGATTTTATACCTGCGTGTACTCTAATTTAAGTTACGGGTGATATTACAATCTACATACTCATACATATAATAGGTTAATCAACCAGCGACTAGTAAACATCGTTTACTCAGTGTGACTCAGCCACCTCGTCCTTGGATTTACATTTTTTTTAAATCAGTTTTAGGTCTGTTTACAAACTGATAGGTAACTTATCTCATGTTATCATTATCGGACATCATAAGTAATTTGAATATTTTCCTTCCAGAGCGAGTCACCGAATGATGCAGGATGATGGAAGACTTAGCTTTAACTATTTAGTCTCGAAATAAGTTTACAATGAGCAGATAAGTTATTGCATTGTGTGGAAGTTATATGTTTATTTATTCATGATGACCTCGTGGCGCAGCGGTAGTGCATCTGCATTCCATGCGAAAGGTCCCGGGTTCGAACCCCGCTGGGGACAAAAAAAAATCCCAGATCTTGGATGTTTACATGTTTGTGATGTCGTTGTTTTTGGTTCCCACGACACAGGGTATCCTAGTGTGGGGCCAGAAGTAATGTATGTGCCTGAATGTAAATATTTATGTTTATGTCATATTCAATTATGAATTCAAAAAGTATTATTTCACTAATCTAATTAAATCTACCAAAGGTTAATTCGTGCAGATGTTTAGACGATCGGCATAGACCGATTAGTCTTCATACTTGCATGATGTTGAAAGTAGCACTACATTGTATTAAAAATATAGATAGGAAACTAATATTGATGAAACCTTAGTCGATATTGATGGTCACTGCCTACCCCTCCGGGAAACTAGCGTGAATGTATGTATGTATCATACTTATATTGACCTCATGTAACTTGATTAGTTTAACTCGTTCCTAGATTATAAAACCATATGTGAGTCGGTATCTAGATTAGTTTATTCCTCCTTTGCTCCATGCCATGTAATTAAAACCACTCCTTACGTAATTAAAATGTGATTTATTATCTAACATCATTATCTCTTATCGCTTTTTTTATTACCGTCGTTCAAATTGTTTTCGTATCACATAGAAAACAACAAAAGATTTTAATCGTATGTCGTCTATTTACCTAATATTTCTGTATTGATTACACTGTATATTTGAAATGTCTTTTCGTTATTCAGTTCGGAGAACCTAGACACGATGGCCGTATATCCCGGAGAATTTGCAAAAAAGTCCGATGTGGAGTTTGCCTTACCAACAGACGATCTCAATTCGTTTTCTGTCTTGATAACTAATCGAGATAAAACTGAAGACACTTCGCCGATATCGATCGCTCTAGCGGCTAAACCTCTGATTTATGTCTCGTCTCTGTGTGGCTTGCAAATGTTTCAGTACACGAAGAACCAAATAGGAAAACTCAGCAAATACAGACGTCTCTACAGCCTTCTCTTAATATGTTTAGTTGTAATCCTAACCACTAATATCAAACCAGTGAGCTGGAGTGACACTAGAGTGGACATACCTCTAAATATCTTGACTAAAGCATTCGGTTCGCTGCACAACATTGAAATCATCTGCTGTATTACCATATCTTCCTTTTGCAATAGCACGCTTAACGTAAAATTCTTCACCATCCTTGATGCCGTAGACAGACATTTGAAATCCTCGAAGAACTGTTTTAAAATAATGAGATGGCTGAGCGTTTTTCTCATTCTCATGGCGTGTCATGAGTTCTTCTGCACATTTTTCCTGAGGAAATTTGCAATTAGAAATCTGCCGGTGCATCTGACGTTCTTTATCCTGATGACGCAGGGTTCAATAATTGTTTTTCTGGTAATAAACCTGTGTTTAAGGCAGACGATGTTGAATTCTCTACTGGAGCGAAAAGCTGCTATAACAATTGGCAAGTCTGAAGAAAGGACTTTCAAATCTAATTACAGTGTCTGGGAGAAAATAAAGGTGAGAACCTCTCAAATACAGGAAATTTAATTAACGTAGCGTAAAATTTGTGTAGTTCTCTTCAAATGGCAAGCAAAAAATAGTGACAGATTTTTTACAGTTTGCATGTTTGACATTTCGGAATTTTGTTTTCATGTTTTTGTAATGTGTATGTGATGTATGTCACGACATACTTTCGAATTTTCAGGGTTCGCCTCATATTGATTGTAACATGACTCTTGTGAACGTAAAAAATTACCATTCTGATTAAGGGTCATAGAATTAGATCAATATTTGCTTGTCACCTACACTAAGCACACCAACAGTGCCGTCTCAACAACTTCTTAAAAGAGCTATATTATGTGCTATTTGTGTTGTAACTCTTATTATGTGACTTTTATCCCGTGGGATTAATATCCTGATAGTATCGTGCCTCCCCGTGGAGTTCCCTATTAATTTATAGCCAGTTAAGTCCTGTGACATTGCCCACATTAACCTTTACCCTTCTGCATAATTTCACTAAGACCCGCTAGAAAATTCAGTAGATAGAGCGAAATAGAGGCGACTTGATAGTAGCTAGCTTTACCCAGGTCTCGTACACGTGTTTTCCATCAAACACTACAAAAAAATCATTCCGTTATCAATTCGCATAATAATGTATAATATATTTTTATTTTCCTATCCCTAGCTACGAGAATTGTTTCGAAAAATTTTATTGGTTAAACCACTTTCAAAAATCGGATGCGAGACGCGTCAAGTAAAGATTCGCCTACGAATATTTTTTACTGTCTCTGGTCCCGACCAAACCCCAACTGTGGCAAAGATGAAATAGCCCTTTGAATGCAATAAAACAGTTGACACAGGCTTAATACATGGGTACTTATAGACTGCCTGTTTGTTACTGTAAAGAAAAAATAAACGGAAGAATCGTTTTTTAGACAATTTTGAAGATATCAACTGGAAAGAACGCAGAAGATGCCACTCATTACTGCTGGTTGGAACTCATGCAGATGTATGACAAGATATCAGATGGCTACTATATTTTCAACAAAATGTACGGTGTGCAGGTACCTACCATTTACCATGTACAATTTTACATTATGTCAAAAGTGTTTTTATTGCCAATTATCCTCGTCCAAGATTAAAATATACTTTTGACAAATGTAGAACAAACAAATCGCCATCGGAAAATTAAATTACAGATGTGATATAGGCCGACTTGCAGCACTTCCTAAGTGTCACTTAAGTAACCATTTAAATTGATGTTTGTATAAATAATTAAAAAGTCGAACTTAATCTCCATTTAAGAAGTGATGCAAGTTAGCCCAAGTATTTGATAGAGAAACAGGGCGTAAGAAATTATTATTGATTCTAGCCAGTTTTCATCATCAATAACTAGATAAGCATATTTTTCCGATCATAAAAAATTTATCATACTTATATGTAAGACCGAAAGATCTCACTATAAACTGTAAACGCTCTTAACCTTGGGGATGCTCTATCTATGTAACATTGTTAGTGGGTATTATTTAGCAGATTAATATTAAAATTATAATAATTTGTCTAGTTTTGCTAGTCCCGCAAATATTTTGTTGACAAGTATCTAGTATTTTGAGATTGTAAATGTCTTTTCGTTCGCTCCAGTGTAGGCTCCGATTTCAGGAAAAAGTGCGATCCCCTTATATCTCAAAGAGTTGTGAAAATATGAAGATTGTGAACATTAGATATTCAAAAAAGACACAAAAGACGCGTATTCATGAGAGCTAGAAGGTTTTTCGAATTTTTTATTGTGAGGCCCGATATTTTGGAAACGAAAAATGATCTCAAAAATTTGAGAAAGCTCCTCTGGAGCGACGTTTTACGCACGACTTTTATGACTCGATTCATTTTCAATGTGCTCGATATTCATGTGAGGCACGAAATCAGTGAATTTTTTTTATGTTTAACTTTTTAATAAAAAAGCTTCTTTCTTAACCTGAATATTTATTTCTTTTGCAGATTCTATTTATGTTCCTGACATGGCTTGTGTGTACAATTCTGTTAATCTGTAGATCTCTATCACCTTCCTTAAAGGTAAGTCGGTGAAGTTACAGAAATGGTCACTCGAATGGCTGTAATTTTAGCCCGACTGTGGCGGAGCCTGAAAGGAGGGTAATTTGCCTGACTCGTATATATGTATGATCAAATAAGATCTCAATCAGCTCGTCCTCATTGCACGGGCATGGCCATAGGCAGCAAAATCAACAGAAGTCCGAGGAAAAATAACTTAATAATGATCTTGGTCTAAAGAAATTATCTACATAGTCTATAGATGGCGATATTCTGTAATATTAAATTGTTTCACCTTGCTTCTCATAACAATGAGGAGTGTTCAATAAGTAGTGAGAATGAGGTATAAACTCCTTGGATAGACAAAAAGAAAATACTGGCAGACATAGCCCACATAATAAAATAATAAAACATAATAAAATAAAAAAAGTTTCATTTCTCTTTTGTTTTTTCAATCATAGAAGGTTCTTACTTGTGTTCTGTCGCAATGAGTAATCGAAAATGGAGAAAATTGAAGTCCGCGCCGTAATTAAATATCTAGGTTTGAAAAATTTTGTTACGGCACAAGTAAATCAAGACTTGCAAGATACGTTAGGGGTGAACCCCTGCTCCTCCTTATTCTACAGTTGCGCGTTGGAGTGCTGAGTTTAAGAGGGGAAGAACGTCCACTAATGACGACTCGTGCTCAGGGCGCCCCTACGACTGCAGTAACTGAAGAAACTTACTTGTGTGCTGTCGCAATGAGTAATCAAAAATGGAGAAAATTGAAGTCCGCGCCGTAATTAAATATCTAGGTTTGAAAAATTTTGTTACGGCACAAGTAAATCAAGACTTGCAAGATACGTTAGGGGTGAACCCCTGCTCCTCTTTATTCTACAGTTGCGCGTTGGAGTGCTGAGTTTAAGAGGGGAAGAACGTCCACTAATGACGACTCGTGCTCAGGGCGCCCCTACGACTGCAGTAACTGAAGAAACTTACTTGTGTGCTGTCGCAATGAGTAATCGAAAATGGAGAAAATTGAAGTCCGCGCCGTAATTAAATATCTAGGTTTGAAAAATTTTGTTACGGCACAAGTAAATCAAGCCTTGCAAGATACGTTAGGGGTGAACCCCTGCTCCTCCTTATTCTACAGTTGCGCGTTGGAGTGCTGAGTTTAAGAGGGGAAGAACGTCCACTAATGACGACTCGTGCTCAGGGCGCCCTACGACTGCAGTAACTGAAGAAACTTACTTGTGTGCTGTCGCAATGAGTAATCGAAAATGGAGAAAATTGAAGTTAGCGCAGCAATTAAATATCTAGGTTTGAAAAATTTTGTTACGGAACAAGTAAATCAAGACTTGAAGATACGTTAGGGCTTCATGCTCCACCTTATTCTACAGTTGCGCGTTGGGGTGCTGAGTTTAAGAGGGGAAGAACGTCCACTAATGACGAATCGTGCTGAAGAAATGAAAAATGATTAAAAATTTGAATAAATTGTTTTGACGGATCGTCGTACGTGAATTTTACAAAGCTATTTGGAACTGTTACAACGATATTCTGACCGGTTATTGGCTCGATTTCTAACTACAGATGAAACATGGTTTCACCATTTCAACCCTAAAATAAAAAAAAACCAGCCAAGAGTGAGCCAAAATCGGGCATGAAGGGTTCCGTTAGACGCAACATTAGACGCAAAAATCGAGAAGAAACGGCAAAAAATCACGTTTGTTGTATTCCCATACAACAAACGTGCGCCCCTTAGATATTCATTTTATTTTTATTATTTATTTTTGAACCTAATATAGAACAAAATATTCTGTGAATATTTTAAAGCGTCTACCTTTTGCCGTTATTAATATCGAGCAAATAACGGCAATAAATTGCGTTTATTGGAAGCCCCCCTTATATAATTGACTGACAGTCAGACAGACGGACAGTGAAGTCTTAGTAATGGGGTCCCATTTGGCACCCTTCAGGTACGGAACTCTAAAAACAATAAATGACTTGGAAGAGACCATCACCACCGACCCCTAAGAAATTCAAGGCCGTTCTATCTGCCGGCAAGATCATGGGGTTTTTTTTTGGACATCCAAGTGATTATGATTGAATACCTCAGTCGTGGAGCTACTATTACGGGGAACATGTACGCAAATCAAAAAGTTGCGTGACGAAATACGCTAAAAACGGCGTGGCAAACTCGCTAAAGTTGTTTTGTTTCATCAAGATAACGCCCTAGCGCATAAGTCCAAAGATGGATGGCTGCCATCAATGATGCTGGCTTCGAATTGGTGGAACATCCTCCATATTCTCCAGACCTTGCTCTTTGTGACTTATATCTATTTCCTATTGAAAGAATATCTAAGAGGGCAGAAATTCGACGATGTTGACGTAGTGATCGCCGCAGTACAACCGCAGTTTTTTAGAGAATCAAGATGAAGATTTTTTTAAGAAAGGAATTTTAGGTTTGAATAAAAGATATGCTAAGTGCATACACAACTAAAAGGTGACTATGTTGAAAAGTAAAATAACATTTGATAAAAGTTAAATGCATCTTATTCATTCTCGCTACTTATTGAACTCACTACGTACCTCCCTAGTATCGTTGTAAAAAATAACTGAAACGACAATAATACATAAGCAGCCTATATATGTCCCACTGTAGGGCACATGCCTTCTCTCAGAGAGAGAGAGTATGGGCCAATAATAAAAACCTCTATGAAATTACAAATAAACAAAATACTGAACATTAACTACAGCAGGCGGAATAGAAATTCAACATTGCAGGGTGCCCAAGTTGGTCCCGTATGCCTAGTAGGTATTCAACGCTATTTGTGATTCCAGTTTTTTTTTAAAATTCAGCTGTTATCCATCCTTTACTAGATCAATATAATAAAATTAAGTCGTCTGGCGTAACTCAATATCACAATAGAGAATAATCAAAAAATAAACGTTACCATGGTACGGTCATGCGCGACCTCATGTGACGGCCACATCGTTATAATAAGGGCATAAGTATACTCTTGTTATTTTTCAGTATTCGGAGCTAATCCTGAGCGATCTATTTCTCTATACATGCATCAATAGCCGACCATTCTTTCTGGCCATCATGTGTGAGGTGATAGTCAAAGAACGGACTAAGACTTTGGACATTCTCTTGCGAGTCCTTGTTCGCGGGAACTTGGGTGAGATATCATTTTTAACCGACTTCAAAAAAGGCGGACGTTCTCAATTCCTCGGAATCTATATATTTTTTATTATCTTTTATGTATATTTCCCGACTACTCGAAGACCGATTTGTAAAATTTAAAAAGGGAGACTTCAGGTGGCTACATAGTCATCAAGTCAGGGCCTGATGATCGGATCCTGGAGAAATCGACGGTACTCTTCAAATTATTTAGGCGCGCTTGAAGCGATGTGGTTAGTTTAAATAGTGACTCGTGATTTGTTTTCTGAAAACATAATGTGGTTGAGTCGTAGTGATAGTCACAAATAATCATGAAGTAAAAAAGGTTGAATAAAAAATAAAAACTGGCTTCAAAACACTGAACACAGAAATAATTTAAACGGATATGATATTTAAATTCGATGTAGGTACCGTTGAAATATATTTTGGAGTCATTGCCCAAAATGTATGTGCTGGTCTTGTAACTTGACACCGGCTCCAAACTATACGTTTGGCCGACGAGCGGCTGGGAAATGATGGACGAGACTGGCTGAGGACCGGAAGGGTTGGCGTGAAAGAGAAGAGGCCTATGCCCAACAGTGGGCTCTGTTTATAGGCTGATTAGATAGCTAGATAGATAATCTTATTTATTCATGAACAATTATAACAGTTTAACTGGCGCTGCATCCATGAGGTGACGACCTTACGGCCACATAGCCGGAGCAGTAGGAGACTCTTCAATTATAAGCAGCTTACAGATAACGATGCCAGTAATATATTGTTGTAACAATTCATTCGTTACTCGATAACAGGTAGTTTGCAGACGTAATGTTAACGAATTTTCAAATCTCTTTGCCTAAAGTGGATCAAAATTAATGTCATAAAATAGAATTTAAGATTAAGATAGTTTAAAAGCTAAGGGAAAGGAAGGAATACGGACCAAAGTAACAAGGCCGTTACAATTGTCCCAATAGAAGTAGAAGCTCGTAATCCACAGCTATTCTTTTCCAGACGAGGCGTACCACGGGCAAGTGCAGACCATGGTGGAGCTGGTGGAAACGAGGCAACTAGAGATATCGACGAACATTTTCCTGGCAAATATCCCTACTGTGGTGAACTTCGCCGGAAAGGCTATCTCCTATGCTGTGCTCATGATACAGTACTTCTACAATCATGTCTTTGAAAGTCAGACCTAGAAAGTTATAGGAAAATAAATAAAATTTGGTAAACCTGTCCTTCTGTTCGCTGTAATAAAATTGAATTTGCATGGATATTTACTAATTTATTTTCATTTTACAATAATTGTTTTGTATATTGAATTTCTATTTCAATAACTTGTAATCAATATTTTTAAATTTATATAAATAATTGTTTTGCCATTTTCAACTTAAAAATTTTCCAAAAAAATAATTTGGAAAGTAACTTAATAATTCTTTTTGTAATTTGTGCCGAGGATGCAGCATGGTGGGCTGATGGATTGAATCGAGGTTAATGAAATATTAAAATTTGAGGCAAAGCCTGTTTTTCCATTTTCGACAGCAAACAAAGCCTTTGGTTGAAACAAGGCCGAAGACAAGTGGTATTTAAAGATAGATAGTTTTAAATGCCATTAAAAGGTAAATTTTCACTAATAACCTGACTCCCACAGTAGGCAAAGCCTGTCAGGGGGGACATGAAAGGACAACTAATTACCCGATTACCTAAAAATATGTCGGTACAGCGTAACTAGAAATATAAATTATTCTCTACAATCTTAAACTTAAAAGGTATGAAAATACATCCTTAGAATATGCTAAACTAAGATAGCATTCATAATATACACAAATCGGTACTTTGACAGTATATTTTTCAATCTATGTACTTGCATCAAATCGTATTATATTTCTTGTAGAATATACTGATATTTTTGTTTTATTTTATTTGGTGTACAAAACAGATCACAACCATTACACGATATAAAAGTAATAATATGACATGAGTACTAAGTTGTGGTCTAAAGCATGCACACACAACATTGCCACATGTGAATTTGAGTATCTAAATAAAGTAAATTTTAGGGATAAGCATTTTTTATAAAACCATACAACTCAATGAAGTCAGGATTTTGGCTGAGCATCTCTCAAATTTAGCATAATGCGCGTTGAAGATATCGACTTCCGAGCTAGCGGCCACAACTTCATTGTAGAGTCTACACATTCTCACTATCGGATTGTAGTATGATGTGTTATTTTTAAAAACATTTAAAAAGAAAGGCCTGTAAGATCGAGATTTGCACCGAATATTTATTGTCAGCTCGGACAGTAGAGACTCGGAATTCACGCGACCATGTAGGATTTTGTGCAGATATATTAGGCCTAGCTGTTTTCTGGAGTTATTACTTTCTATGTATCAATAAGGTAAGCAATCGTACACAAACAAATAAAGAAGCTTTCAACCAACAACCTTCAGCAGCGACAAAGACGTGCTTATGCGTTTCGGCCATTTGGGTTTATTCATTATTATTATTATTATACTTTATTGCACACAAGACTTTTAACAGGACATTACATAAGAAATTACATGTACAAAGGCGAGCTTATCTCTGTAAGAGATTTCTTCCAGCAAACCTTCGGGTATAGGAGAAGCAGTAGAAAAACGGGTCTATATATGTGCACAAAATAAACTACAAAAAGCCTAAATAACACAAAGTAAAAAGGAAAACAAAAACTACATAAACTAGATATCAGAATAAAAATACATACCTACTTAGATATACATAAATAATATATAATATATAGCTCAATGTATATCAATGTATATATATATATATATATATAGCTCAATGTTATTACAGGGATAGATAATGCTCATTCATTCTCTGCCACCCAAAATACCTGCGAAAGCAATCTGGCCTTTTGAATAGGTAAGAATTTTGTTTACTTCTAACCACAAGTTTCTAACTAACCAATTTTCTCAATTGCCTTTTCTCAATTTTCTTGAGCGGAATAGAAAACAAAAGCGAGCAAGATTATATTAGTAGTAGGGTGGCCATAAGTGCAAGGTTTACGCTTCCTAACTTCCGCTATTCTCTTGTCCAGTATTGTAGCTACATTTCCCAAGAGAGATATGAAATCTCGCTCGGAATTGTAACACGATGTAGAGTAGCACAGAACGTTCTGTCGGCTTTTCACAGGAAGAAACCATTTTAGTGCAACATTATTTTTCGTAACAACTAACAAGAAATAGTACATGCATGAATTTTATTTTCAATCCTAACAAAACTCCAGGCGTCTGTGTGCACAGCGAGCTGGGATACATTTCTAAACATCTTACCACCAAGACCAAGATGATCGTGTATCAGGTATACATGTTGAGCATACTCTTTGAATATACTAATGACTAAGACAATTGAGATCATTTTTAATCTCATTCTAGCATTTACCCTGTACCTGCAGTGGAGTAGCCAGACCTACTTAATAGATGTTTTTACAAAGTAATTTTTAAGTGGAGTGAGCTTTCTCCCTATTTTCATGCCCAGAAATTGTACTTTTACAAAATGACACTGCCAAGTTTTGTTCCTGTTCTGTATTAATCTTGGGCACGCAATGTTGTTGTTTGGACGCGCTGCTATTGCAACTATGTTAGGAAAATTCATTCCATTTGTATCTTTGAAGTTTTCTCGCTTCATCATTCGTATAACTTTTATAAACTTGCTGCAACTTTGTGGGTCTGTTTTAAAATCAGCTAGATAACTGCACAAGACAGTTGGCTTGGAGCCATTGACATTTTTTAAGATAACTCGGAAAAGCATTGATAGGATAAGATAAGATAAGAATATTCTTTATTGTACCAGGAAAAACACAAACATGAAATATAAATTACAAAAATGCAGTGTTTCATTGAATAGACTGCTAAAGCCAAGGAGAGTAATAAATACCATTTTTTTTCTAGAATTTCAGCGTAGTCTACGCAGTTTATTACAATGTGGTTCCAATAATAAACCTATCTTCCGCGAAGGAGATCGAATCGCGTAAGGCGCCGAGTCAAGTTGCACAGTTTATAAAAACCTATTTAGTGGCTAAAAATTCCACCCATGCCGGGACTTGAACCCGCGAACTCTGGCTAACCGTGCCAGCGCTCTCCCAACTGAGCTAATGGACAAGCGCAAGCATCGGCGAAATTTCGAGCCTCTTTACAAAATTCTCTGTATTAAATAGATGAATTATTTATTTGTATTTACACATACACACACACGCAATAAAAACAATAATACAGTAGTAAGAGCACATACAAAGCACAATGAAACATTATTACAAAAAAACATTTACAAATGAGACACACAGCAATGCCTTATCCAGTGTGTTTACTGTGGGTGTGGCAAATGCAACAGGGCTCTGACTCAGCATAAGCTGGAGTTGATATGATGGTACCCCAGCGCTGGTCTTCCGCTAGTACCCGTAACGCGGCGTGCAGGGCTCGGAGAGATGGTACGAACCAGTTCAAAAACCTAAATAAGAATAAAATAACTAAATTATGAGATAGTGAGTCAAGTACGACAAGTAGTATTGGTAATAGCATCGCGCGAGTCAACTTCGGGTTAAATAAATAAATAGGTTTAAATTAACAAATAGGTTCTAAATAGGTCCTAATAAAAATTGTCCTCAGTACGGATTAGTGCAACAAAAATAATATATGTAATTGGGTAGTTAAAATGCGAGTCCGATTAAAATGCGATTGGTTAGTAGACTACTAATAGTGTTAATAAAATAACCATTACCGTATCTACTCTTATCACTCTATTGAATAACTTTACAACAAATTTAACGACTAAGATTTATTTATTTATTTACAAAATTCTTGTAACTTTACAGTAGACACCAAATCGTTACAGAACTAGAGACAACATCTCACAACGATCTCTCTAACATTATCTTACATTCATACAACAAATCTTTTATCCCATCCACAAACAAGTCGCAGTGTGGGGCTGCCGCGAGCAAGGAGCTGAGCAGCTGCAGAGCACGCGCGACGGGCGAGAACGGAAGTAGGTTGGTGCGCGCGCGCGGCACACATAGTAGCCGGTGCTGCCGTGCCCTGAGCTACCTGTCAGGCACATGGAGTACATACATACATCGTGGCGCAGCGGTAGTGCATCTGCATACCATGCGAGAGGTCCCGGGTTCGAATCCCGGCTGGGGCCAAAAAAGACCCCAGGTCTTGGATGTTTACATGTTTGTGATGTCGTTGTTTCTGGTTCCCACGACACAGGGTATCCTAGTGTGGGGCCAGAAGCAATGTATGTGCCTGTATGTAAATGTTTATGTTTATGTTTTATGTTTATGTTTACATTAACCTCTCGAACTGTTCATCGAGGAAGGTTTTTTTTCGGCTCTCTTTCGTCCACTATCAAAACAAAATTACAACTTCAATTATAGTTTAAAAGCTAAATAACATGTTCTTGTCGGTAATCCACTCATAAGCAGAAAAAAGCAACATTCAGTGGCTAAGCCAAATTTATTATTATTGAAATAATACTCGAAATTTTGCCGATGCCTGTACTTGTCCATTAGCTCAGTTGGGAGGTAAGTTGGGAGCTAAACTGGCACGGTTAGCCAGAGGTCGCGGGTTCAAGTCCCGGCATGGGTGGAATTTTTAGCCTCTAAATAGGTGTTTTGCTCCGTGTGGCGCCGGATTAAGAATAGCGTCACTCCATTTCCTCCCGTGTATGTCGTGAAAGGCGACTAAGGAAATAAATTACCAGTAGACGGGCAGCAGCGTCTTCCCGAGATTCCAACCGCATACTGCGATCGCCAACCCGCCTCCCAAGCGTAGCGATTATGGCAAAACCCCCTCATGGTTATGAAAACTATGAGGGAGGCCTATGTCCTGCAGTGGGCGTCAAATGGCTGATGATGAAATAAGTTTTTAAAATTGTCCTCAGCACGGGTTAGTGCAACAAAAAGAATATAATGACATTTTAAACTCACATTGACTGACATCTGTCTCCACCAATCCGGACTTGGCCCCCGTGGTGGAGTATGGCCTATACCTTCCTCAGGGAAGAGACCCGTGCCCCTCGGTGGGGACATAATGGGTTGATGATGATGTCAGATGGCTAAAGTTCAAAAGGTCATTATAGTAGATGAACAGATGATTAGCGTACGAGAAATAGGGGGTTAGCCACTGAATACTCCTTAATAATAATAACTTCCACACGATACAATCCCTTACCTAGTCTCAAACTAGGATACCCTGTGCTATGGTAACCAGGCGAGGACGTTACGAACTTGAAAATACACCCAAGGGCATTTGTACAAAATGTACGACGGCCCTCAGTGGGAATCGAACCCACGAACTCTGTGGTCTCTTATTGTGTACTTTTTTGTGAATTACCGAAAAAAAAATTATTTAGTGTTATATTTGAACCAAATCTATTATATGTACAGCAAACAGAATATCAAGCTTTACACACAATATGTACGTACATACGAGCACTGAAGCTGAGGGCGACGTTACAACAAAAATGTAAAGAGTTGACCTGCTGTTGACAACCGCGAAAGTTAGATAGATACGAGTAGATAGATAGAGTATTCTGTATTGTATTTACACCAGGAAGTTTTCATGGAATAAATAATTTGTACTGAATAAATTACAGTTAAAAAAACTAAACAAAGAGCTACGAAGATTTTTGTATGGGGCCTGGCATAGTTCATAGTGGCGCCCTCTATATTTTTTCAATATCGTGGAGCATGATGAAACCTAGCTAGATCGATAGAGGACAAAAAAGTAAACAAGAAATTATTAAGGTCACCATGTCCTAAAGTGGCACGTTTAGGAGTTATTGAGCTTTGAAGTTTGTATGAGATTTTTATAAAACTTAACTTTTGAATCATTTTTCACTAAATACTGGACTATATGCTTGGCACCTGTGACTCGTTGCCGATTCTTGACTAAATTGCTAAATAAGTCGTAGAAAAAACACCCAGTTTATTATAGATACCGTATATTAAGGCACCCGAGCGTAGCGACGATGCTTACAATGCGAGGGTATTACGGGAGCTTTTACCAGAGTTATAAATCTGCTTTTCATCAATCCTATCAGGTAAATAAATAATTATTTAAATAAATAAAAAGATTAATCTCAAAGAAGTTTGTAATAGGTAGGTACCCCAGTGGGTAGGTCCGTAGGTTCTTTCTTTGCCCAACTGAAGATGAAGGTAGGTACCTACCTAATTATTGGATATTGCCTACCTACTACGCTACGTCAGGAAATGGTATTTATGTTAAAAACATGGTTGAACATGGTTTTACACACAGCAGCGGTTTAAGTTTCTAGCGATATGTACCTATCTACATTATTTATAGGTACCTACCTACCACCTAAACCTATCTATATTAATTAAACTGTAGGTTTTATATTGACATGTTTTGAATTATAATCGAATTGAACGAATTGGATGCATGAATAATACTATAATTTCATGTATATATGTATATAAGTAGGTAGGTACCTACTAGACATAGCTACCCAGACTTTAAAAAACATCAAAGTAGGTTTGAATCCCCGAGAAAACTCATATCAAGTGACAAATTCAGTGATGAAACTCAGTTAGTGGAAATTCCATACAAACTTCAAAGCTCAATAACTCCTAAACGTGCCACTTTAGGACATGGTGACTTTAATAATTTCTTGTTTACTTTTTTGTCCTCTATCGATCTAGCTAGGTTTCATCGTGCTCCACGACATTGAAAAAAATATAGAGGGCGCCACTGAGACTATGCCACTAATCTTCGTGGCTCTTTGAGTAGTTACACACAAGTAAAGCTTATAAAATGGTGTTAATACCAAAATAATCAGTGACTGCCACGATACCAGACGATATAGGATTGATAAAATTCGCTACACAAGATTATTTTATTTGATTCACAGTATCGAGTGCGTCAGCTCACGTATTGACAACCAAGTGATTTTGTGAATTTTCTACTGTTTCGACTGGTTTTGACGATGGCATACCGTAAGTTTGTGTTATTTCCCAATAGAAATATTAAGCAATAACATCTTACTAAGCTACAAACAAACAACAAATACCTAATACCACCGAATAAATTACTCAAATTCGATTGTTGTAGGGCATAACGGTTGCGGCCAAAAGAACAAAGGCTACCACCAGCCGAATAAGCCTGACCCTCCACCAGGCTTTACCTACGTGAAAACCGAAGTATTGGTGCCTGTAGCCCAAACGAAGAATAAGCCCAAAGTAATTAAGCAGACGGTTGTGACAAACAACTTCTATGGTCAGCGTGCTCCAACCACGCCCCAGACGTCTATTCACTGTCCACCGAAGCCGTGTCAGCCGCGTCCACTGCATCAGACCTTTATGAAGTCAGTGCCAACGGTTGTCAAGCCTACTTGCTTGACAGGGTGTAAGTATTGGGTAATAAATAAATACTGCCCAATGACTGCCTGATCTGATCTGATCGATCTGAGTCCGTCGCAGACGACCTTTACATTATGTCGTCAAATGGTTCTAGCGACTCAACCCGAAGTCAGTTAAGATAAGATAAGAATATTCTTTTTATCACACCTGCTCTGAAAATACATACTAATTATACCAATTAGAGGGAAGAAACGCCTTTATCCCGCCCTTCAAATCCTTTCATCCCAAGGTATGGAAGTTTGTATGAAAATCCTTCCGACCCAAGGGTGGGAAGTATGTATGAAATTCCATTACATACCCGGTTTTTTTTTTAATTTGTCAGCAGTCATACTGCAAAGAGACTTTAACTGTCTACTAATTAAATTTCAAGTAAATTGTTACTGGCCACATACAGTTTTTTTTTTTACCAGTTACCAACCTCCTTGGTGCATACAGAAAATTAAAAACGAAATTATTTTTGTATATAAAACGCGCGGAATCACGGAAGAAGTGGCTGCATGACCTTATGATCTTAGCCTACTCCAGAAACGGGCGAATAAAAAAAGGAAAAGCCCGCGCATTTTCGCAAAAACTTCGATTGATTTAGCATTTATCTTTGTGTTTTTTGTAAAATATGGATACTTCAAGCGACAGTGATGATATTGTTATCCCTAACACACCGCCAGAACTATTAGAGACGGATAATTGTACTTTTAACTAAATATAAACATTTCTATGCATTTATGTCTATAATTTTCCTCGTAGGTGTAATAAAAAGCACTATACATACCTCAGGATAAAGTACAGTTCCATACCTCAAATGGTTTTAAAAAAAGAACATCATAGAAACCATTTGAAAAAAGTTTCATTCGAAAACCTCAAACCATGAAGATTCTATGTCAATTCAAAGAACCTATTGCAATAAAACGGCAATTTCATACTTTAACCCCTAATATTTATACTAAATTATTAATCAACTAACTAATGATGTTATTTTGTAGTTTGAACTTATTTACTTTACAATTTCTTAATGAATTTGTCTTTCTCATCAGTAATGTTGTTCTAGACTGTTCCGTAATTAAGTTATCTAATTATATTCAAATAGATCAACTAATAGTGTTTGAACATACAATCATCTGCAAAAAAATCATCAACTTGAGCATTTTAAGATAAGTCTATGTGGTACATTGTTTATTGTTACTGTGATCACTGTTTACCTGAATGACCTTGGCCTGAATGCTGACTGAACTTCCAACGCGCTATTTTATGCGCTTTTTCATTGTGTAAAGGATTCAGTCACTCACTGCAGTTCCTGATGAAGTGATGATGCCCGCCTGTGTTGAATGCACTTGGAGTTTTACTTAAATATTTCTGGATTATTTAGAAAGTATAGATGCAGAATCATTATTAGGACTACATTATCTGAAAATATTTCACGGCGACTGCAGCGTGTCACTTAGTCCAAATCTTACAACATGTTACTTAGGTTAAATCTTCCATTTTTAGGGTTCCGCAGTCCGACAAGGAACCCTTATAGTTTCGCCATGTCCGCCTGTCTGTCTGTCTGTCTGTCCGTCCGTCCGTGGCCTAGCGCAAAGACCGGTGGTACTTGTCTGTCTGTCTGTCTGTCTGTCCGTCCGTCCGCGGCCTAGCGCAAAGACCGGTGGTACTAGAAAGCTGTAATGTGGTATGTGTATACATATTTATCACGCCGACAAAGTTAAATAATAAAATGTCAGAAAGTTTTTTTTAATGTACCTCCCCTAACATAAAAAGGGGGGGGGGCTGATTTTTTTTCTTCTCTACCTCACCGTGTGGGGAATCGTTGAATAGCTATTTTAAAAACATTGGGAGTTTACTAAGATCATTTTACAATTGAGGCATCCATTTTCGAAATATTTAGCTTGTACCTGTGTCCCCCCCCCCCCCCTCTACAATCTAAACCTTTGCATTTAAAAATCTAAAAAAAATCACGATAGTAGCAAATATAATAAATTTAAAAGAAAAATTATCACAGCTGATTAGGCTTTACAGGTTAATGGTCGATTACATTAATGGGATTAGTAAAAAAGCCTCCTATTTTGTTTGATAGCTGAATTTTGTGATTATGTTAGGTAATAGGTTGTAATAATAACTAGATGTCTGTGGAACCCTAAGCTACGCGTGGCCCGACACGCTTTTATTTGTACTTTTATTCATAGAAAACATAGTATTTTTAAAGTGTATGCAGTTCATTAAAACTTAAAAATACTTCAGTGGTGCAAAAATAAATCACTATAGCACTATAATGTCAAGCAAAACTCCCGATTACCCAAAGCATATTTGTTTAGTTGTAATTTGTTCTTGTTAAATCGTATCGCTCCTGTCTTTCATTTTGACCCACCAAAAAAGTAGTTAATGGGATAAAACTGGTATATAACGTTATAACCCGGATTAAAACTGGATTATAACTACTGGGTTATAATCCACTACCCATCTCTACCCACGGCACGCACGCACCGTTCTGACTGGCTACTAATGGTTCTAATAGATTCGATTCGAGTTTGTGTCGAGATATTTTTGGAAATCAATTACCTGGAGACGGGCAGCAGCGGCTTTCTGAGATTCCAACCGCATACTGCGATCGCCAACCCGCCTGCCAAGCGTGGCGATTATAGCAGAACCCGTCATGGTTATAAAAATCACGAAGGAGGCCTATGTCCTGCAGTGGGCGTTAAGCGGCTGATTATGATGATGATGATTTTCGGAAAGTGTTTTTTTTTTTTAAATGAATTATTATTGCTTTCAAACCACCCAAAATTCATGGTGCATTATAGACTGCATTACTATTATTACCAGACAGAGGAGGCGAAACCTGGGAGCTGGTGACCCCCGCATCAGCCTCTCACCTTACCAGCCGCGCCTGCGTCGGGGGCCACGAGGGCTGGGACGGGAGCCCGCTGTGGGTGATCCGGTCTCGACAGGGCAATGAGCTGGTCCCTGGCAAGTTCGCAGCCAAGCACAAAGTAGCATACGTGCCCTACGCTGGGAATGAGGTTTCTGTGCAGAATATTGAGGTGGGTTTAGATCCCTTATAGAGAGCTTATATTCCAGTCAAAATAGACGAAAAAAAGCGCTAAGTTTGTATTAATTACCGACAAGCTGGATTTTTATCTTAAATACGTGATTACAAACGCTGTGTCAAAAATCCCCATCGATGCCGCTTGTGCGTTGTTTATTCGAGGTTAAAGGTTGTGACGTAGGTACCTATTCCAGTAACTCGGACCGGTTTACAAATATACGCAAAAAAGCTGTGTCCTTTGACCTATACAAAAATCCAGCTTGTCGGGAATTAATGCAAACTTAATATCTATGAGGTGACTCGGAACTAACTAGAGCCAAAAAATGTGTTCTTTTATAAAAACTATGCAAGACATGCCTCGTCCGACGATATCTGGAGAGTATAGTTTCATTTCATATATTTGTGAAGTCTTAGTAACAATACCACTCGCTAACTATAAAGGAAAACATCATGAGGAAACCTGAGTGTCTGAGGTGAGGAAACCTCAGCGCTTGAAATTGCCGGGCACGCGGGGTAATTAAGCCCATACTCTCTCTTTCAGAGAAGGCTTTTATAGGCTACATAAAAAATCTTTCCTATTGCAGGTCCTCTGCGTACCGCCGGGCCAGACTCACTGGGTGTCTTCAGCCAATGGGAGAGTGCCACCGAAGGCTATAATCGGAGGCAATACAGCGACGGGAGAACCGCTTTACATTGGCAGAGCTAAGCAGGGAAATTCTCTTACGCCTGGAAAGGTAAAGAATAGCAATGTCCAGATATGATATGATTCGTAGTGGATGACTAACAAATTTAATATATCGGGTGTTAATTGACTATTGACGTCAGTCAATTAAAACCCCGCATGTTGCACAGCACGGGACAGATTGTGGTAACGACAAAAGTTAGCTTCTTTCCCGAAACCCACGTATTGACTGCATCGTAACGAACATCTTTTACACATTTGGCTCTTTGCACTTTTATATTTTACAAAAATCATCTAGTATATAATACTACCTATACAGAACATTTTTTTTCAAGGAACTTTATCGCAACTACATCTAATTCCCATAGTAAACTATAAACTGAAATGTAGTTTTATGAAACATGACTCTGGGACGCTACTACCCCCGGTTTCTCGTACACTAACAAGCTGTTAATCTACTGTTAACAGCTGTCAGTGGGTTTTTTGTTTACACTTTGGTCAATTGTCAGCTGTTAACAGTAGATTATCAGCGTGTTACGTGTACGAGAAACTGGGGGTTAGTCCTCCACTGTATGGAGTTGCCCGAACTGTCAAATACCTACATACCTACACAATATTTTGACTCTTTGGTCACTTGATAGAAAGGCTGAAAGTGGGTTGATGCAACCCCACCAACTTTACAGTGAACAAAAAGGGAACTAAATGAATGATAGGTACCTGTTTCTAGTGACCTGGCTTTGTAGGTAGCTAGGTACGAGTACTTACGCCAAACATATTATTTTTTATGTTTTATTTTCTTAAACTAATCCATTGTCAAACATCGTATATTTTAAAACCCTACTGGTGCACTCAGGACATTTTAGATTGAGCTAATAAAAACATTATTGAAAACACAAATTAAATTAAATGTTAATCTGAAAAAAATAACCTCTTTGCACACCAAGAGAATTCTTATGAAAGAGTCATCTGCAAGCAATTGTGCGAACTTGAGTTCCAGGCGTTGCATAAAACATCTTTCTTAGTTGTCTCTCTGCCGACTTAGTCTTGCTAAATAGCAGCAGATGGCGCTGAAACAAAATTATTTGTGCCCCTCGTCCATTGAATTTGAATTAAAACTCTATAACTAGAGCTACTTACTACTATTTTTTCCCTGAATAAAAATCCTTTGATAGTAACAACTACTTTACAAATACCGAGGTTGGTACAAAACAGTTGAAATTTCAACAATGTTTTTCAGCATTAAGCTATGTTGAAAAACTTTCTTGAATTTTCGTTGAAAAACTATAACTGTTACTGTTTGTCTTGTAACTATAGTTCTCTATATATTATTATGTAGAAGGGGTATTTATCCAATCAAACTGCCTTTATTTTTATAGGAATACCAGCTCCTCTATTAAGTATCTGCCCACTGTATTGGGTTACCTAAATGTCAAAATATTTGACAGCAAGTAAATGTCAACGTCACTTAGATAATAGCGACGCAGGTGTACTTGGTAGCATTGAATTTTAAGTAAAAATTCAATGCTACCCTGCTTAAAATTCAATGTTGGTAGATAACTAGTTGAATGGTCAATGGCCTAATTATGCGCACCAAATCCTGAGCGATTCCAATCGTTTAACTGTACCTAAGGCCCCTCGCCCACGGCGACTTTTTGTAGTGATGCTGTCGCGCGTTTCGTAAACGTCGCGCGTTTCGTAAACGCGCAACAGCATCGCTACGAACGCGCTATTAGTGGCATTTGCAACGCGCTGCAGAAGCGATGTCAACGCGCTACTAACGCGCTACAGCATCGCGACTGTATCGATGCAAACGCGCGAGCGTATCGGAAGACATCGGGAGGAGAACGGAGGAACGGTGGCGCATGAGTAGTGCAACACAGAGAGATCGAGAGTGCTGTTGTCCATCGGTCCAACGGAGTCCATCTTGCAACTGTAGCGATCGCAGGCATTTTGGTTCCGTTACTGAATCGCATTTGCATCGCGACAGAAGCGCGACGGTATCGACATTTGCATCGCGACTGAGTCGTGTTTACGGTGGGCGAGGGCACACAACTAGCGCCCGCATCGCGACTGTATCGATGCGAACGCGCGACAGCATCGCTACTGCATCGCTACAAAAGTCGCCGTGGGCGAGGGCCCTAATATTCCATATTAATTTGACAATTACACGATTTGAATCGTGCAGGATGTTTTGGAGCGCGTACTCGTAATATAGGGGCTGGACTTGTATTTCAGGTACACGGCTCTCACGGCTGCTGCTACATTTCCTTTGGAGGGAAGGAGGTTGCTGTCAAATCTTATGAGGTGTTGTGTAAAGTCTAGTGCAAAAATACTAGTTACCTACGTGCTTGTCAGTAACAAAAATACCGGCGGCATCTTTGCGTTACCGATAGGTAATACGATTATCCAGTTAATTTCTACCTACAACATATTTATATTTTATCTGGACTATTAAATTCTTTCTTTTGTTATTTTCTTAAAAGTGCTTCATTTCCTGGGATTTTGGTTAAGATATAAAAATAATAATAGTGAATTTATTTGAAATTTCTACAATTTTTATCTTAGGACAAAAATACACTAGCTATTTGTACACATTTTGTCACTATGCAATTTGAACTTCTAACCGATGTTCTAACCCCCAAACTAGGCAATAAACTAGGCAACTACCTTAATAAGCAAATTAACCTTACATAAGCAGGTACAGTCGACAGCACATAAACCATTATACACATGTACTCTAATCAGTTACGCTAAAAACCACAAAAATATAAAGGTTGACCTGCTGTCGAATGTAGGTAAACTCGTACAAAACAGATTGTTTTTTTTAATTAGGACAGCTTATATTATGTACGTATATATATATATATCGTCGGTCGGGATCATTACCGGAACATCTCCAAAATCCGGTGTTTTGAGTTAAGTATGCAGAATCATTAAGATTAACAATTTTTCCTAATCATTAAATAATGGTACAAATTAAACAATAATTGTAACAATTTTAAAACGACTTCGACCAATAAAGAAACAATTATTTTACTATAAATTTAAAAAAATTACAGATTTTAAAACAGTATACTTTTAAATGTTTCAATAATTATTTCGCTGACATTGTATATTTGATAATTTTTTAGGGTTCCGTACCTCAAACGGAAAATGGAACCCGTCCGTCCGTCTGTCCATCCGTCCGTCTGTCCATTCGTCCGTCTGTCTATCAACTCTTATCCCTTTATCTCGGGAATGCGGTGAGGTATCGAGATGAAATTAAAACCATATACTGAACTCTACAATCCCTTTAAACTCTAGAGTTAAGTATATGGTTTTAATTTATAGCTCAAATAAAATTTTTAAGGGCCGGTTTCCGAATTGAGAATTTCACTAAGTAGGTAAATACTTAAGTAACGTTCTGTCCCGCTCTTTTCTGAGCAATTCGAAGAGACAGCACTACAGTTAACTATTTACTTAGCAAAATTCTCAATTTAGAAACTGGCCCTAAGTTAACGTAAAAAAAAGATAGGTACGACCGTTTATGCCGTAAAAAACGTATATTTCGACACTCAAGGAAATCAAAATTTATAGGGAATCAAATATATTTATTGTCCGTTGACCTAGAACTATGAAATTTGGCAAGTAATATTGTCTTATACTACAAGTATGGGGAAAATCTGAAAACTATACATTCATATGAAAATTGTCCTTGAAGTTCGGGAAGAGTTTGAAAAAATCTGCAGGACTCAGTTGCTGAACCTTTTGTAATATGTAAGTTACACCTACCTACAAAATTGTACGGAACCCTCGGTGGCCGAGTCCGACTCGCACTTGTCCGGTTTTTATTTAAGTATTAAATGTAGAAGAAGAAGAAGAAGAAAGACATTTATTGTACCAACAAGATACATCACAGAAACAAAATAAGCAGATAAGTAACATAATATGCACAAGAACAGAAAGAAAACTAAATACACAACAGACAAAACGAATAAATAAATCAGGACCATAGATAGACCGCAATAGGTAGGTAGGTACTTACTTTTTAAATAAATAAAAAATCTGATCAAAATACACCTAACCAAAGGAATTGTGATCTATGTGTGTAGGTAGATACCAACGCCAAGTTTCATCTGCAAGATTGCATAACTTTCTTCACCTGTTTAAATACAAGCTTGGTGGTTTCTTCGTTCTTCGTTTCGTGATTAAGTAACTAGGCAAGTGCTCTCATTTCCTCCCTCAACGTTGTAGCTCAAGTTAAACAAAGCTACCTGCTTTAGGTAGCTCGTTTATAGAACTGCATATTCAGAACCAAATAATACAACAATATTTGAAAACTAAATTTTAAAAATTCTCAATATTTGACCTAGTAGGAAAAGTGATGTCAGCGTGTTATGACGTAGATAGAATTGACGTGTCCGAGGCAAAAAGAGAAAGGAAAATAACTCTTAGCTACACAAATGCTTTCACATTTACATTTACATCACACACCCTTATTACAACAAAATAAAGTCGGTTTTAGTTCATCGTTTGATTGCAGAACAATTTACCGTTCTAGTGCTTGACTCAGTGCGTTCAGAAATTATATCTTTAGTCCAACGATTGTGCTAACTTCGTCTTCGTTTAAAAATAATTTTCCGTCCCGAATTTTTCTTTTATTTACCAAGAAAGAAATATTTGGATTTAAATTTTTTTTTATATCCTCATAGTATTTTATGAAATCTTTCAACAAAGATTGCTGTATTGACTAAAGTCAGTTTTCGAACGTTCTAATATTAGTCGTTGCTTTGTTATGCCGGGTCGGGTTCGTTCGTCATTCCATAGAGGCACCCGAGTGTGGCTTATCGTGTGAACTCAAATTACTCAAAGTGTAGACGTTATCTCTATCTATTATTTGCGCATTGTGTTGACCGTCTCATCTAACCATGTCTGGCTGTAAGTACTAAAATTAACTCCTTGGACCTAGATCAGATTAGATTATTGAGGTTTCAAGGTCGACGTTAGCAGTAAGTATGTTACTTATTTATACAAATACGATTCCTCTGAATGTCTCTTCAAATGCAGTTTAAATATGCTTGGGTAAAGAAAAATACCACTTTAACGTTATTGTTAGTGTTTCTAAGGAATCTTGGTTAAGTAAAATAATATTGTAAAGGTGTTTTCTAAAACTACGTCCCAACAAATTTTGTATAAACTTTATGAACCAATTTATACAAGTATGAACTAACTTATTTAGTAGCCTACGCCTTAAATTTCATATTAGCAATTACACAGCAAGAGAATTTCACTACGTGTACAGCTACTTAAGTATCTGTCTCTTCATTGCTCAAGAAAGAACGGGACAGACTGATACATAAGTATCTATGTATAATTCTTAATTCACAAACCGGTAAGTAACGGGTAATTTTACCATGAAACAGATTTATTTTTGTATTATAGTTGAGCAAAAATTGTTTGCATTAACGAGTAAAGCTCTCCTTCTTTTAGGATAAATTTAATACCCAATACACCCAGTATCAATCTGACATTATTATCCAATGTATTAAAATCTTGTGTCACAGAGTTTGTTATCGAACTCCTCCGAAACGGCTTCACCGATTTTTATGTTTTTTTTTTTATATATTTGGTAGCTCTGAGAATAGGACGGAGGCCAAACCTTCAATTCAATTCAATTCAATTCATGTCTTTATTTGTCAGCGAGCGATAAGACCTTCTGACCTTCCACCTTCTGAGCGATGAGACCGCCAATTTATTGTACACCACTAACTCAGATATGAGAAAACATTTGTAGGTAATTCTTTCCCCTGGTTGTGCGATAAAGTGCACTATATCTATCTATCTCTATCTCTAATTAATATGGCAAAACAACGTTACCCGAGTCAGCCAGTTTTTGGAGTTCCGTACCCGAAGGCCAAACGGGACCCCATTAGTAAAACTTCACTGTCCGTCTGTCTGTCTGTCTGTCACTAGGCTGTATCTCATGAACCAGCTAGGTGGTTAAAATTTTCACAGATGATGTATTTCTGTTGCCGCTATAACAACGAATACTAAAACAGAATAAAATAAATATTTAAGGTGGGCTTCCATACAAAAAACGTATTTTTTTGCCGTTTTTTGGTCGATATTAATAACGGCAACAGGTAGATGCTTGAAATGTTCACAGAATATGTAGTTTCATATTTTCTTCAAAAATAAATAATTAAATTCCAATAAAATAAATATTGAAGGGGGGCTCCCCACAACAAACGTGATTTTTTGCCGTTTTTTCGCGATCTTTATGTCTAATGTTGTTGAGACAATGGTACGGAACTCTTCGTGCGCGAGTCCGAATCGCACCGGTTTTTTTAAATAATAATAGAGGCATTGATAAAAATAGCTCTGCTTGTGTACATAGCATGACCATGGCGGATTTTCAAATTTTTTATTGGTGTACAAGTTCTAGACAAAAATTTTACATTTTCATCCTTCTAAATTGTACTATAATGCTCGTAGACGTGCTAGAAAGATACTTTCTGGCAGGACCACTAGGCATTGAATACATTAAATAGTGGCTTTTGTAATTATACGAAATAAAATGCACTCGAAACACAGCTGTTTCAGCTATTGTGTCCTTCGCTAACACATCCTCTATTTGCTCTAAGTATGTCCGCGTAGGACGTCTCTTGCCAGCTCTTTCACCCATATTCGCTCGATGTGTTTCTTTCGTCAATGTTTCTTCCTTCATCCTGTCCATATGTGCAAATCAACGCAACATTTATTTTTAAAATTCCAGTCACTACATCCTCTTTCAGCCCACAACGTTCTCTAATCACACTATTGCGTAGTCATCCTATCCTGCCATTCCAAAGTAATACCACGGACACTTCCCAAGGACCTTGATGGCCTTATTGATAAAAAACACTATTCCTCTAAAGCACTCCTCAGAGGCAGTTTATTTAGACCGTGGCTATGTCGTTTTCGTTTAAAATCTCCACCACATACTATTCTAATTTCTAGTCGGCGTCTATCGAGTGTTTTAAGGAATCGCGCTTTTATAAATAAGACCGCTAAGGTTTTAATCCTACTTTCTTGGTACATAAACACTATTATTATTCGTTATATCATGGGAGTACTGCAAGCGAAATGTTCACAAGAATCCTGTCAATTTCATGAGCTGTATCGATTTGCTGCGTTTACTTCTTCCAATGTAAAAATAATATTAATGATTGTGTCTGTGTCTGCATATTTACGAGTACCTATTTATCTCTTTCTGAAACAGTTGCTTTATCTTAGAACTAAATCTAGAACTACATCCTGTATTACGCCTCTTACTTATTTATTATATTAAGTACTACCTATCTGTGGGAAATGGTGAGGAATTCGCAAAATGTACTATATTGACTCTAATATTTTTGTCTTATAACTTATAAGTTTGTCAATTCTGTTTTTTCTCCTTGAATAAATAAATATATAAAAATACACTTACCCCTGGTTTCTAGAACACAATCTGTTAACGTACCATTAACAATGTCAGTTGGCCAAAGAGCATACAGAAAAAAACAACTGACAGCTTTTAACAGTAGATAAACATATTGTTAGTGTACAGGAAATCGGGGGTTAATAATAGTTGAGAAACTAAAATTGTGTTATTAAATGTCACTACTCACGCTTACACATTAGTTATCTACGACGAGTATCATACGTTAGTCACCTTTAATACAAGTGGCAGTGCCTGGTCTCTGCCTACCCCTCTGAGATACAGGCGTGAGTTTATGTATGTCATCGTCACTGTGCAAATTGTTTACACAGATTTTCGCGTCAAACGATTTACGAGCAGAGGTACATACTATTGTATCGTATTGCTGATAATTCCAGGCATTCTATGAATGTGTGCGCCTTAGTCCAATAATAATACGTGTAAAAACAGGAAACATATTATTCATATTCACACTAGACCGCGATCTGTTGTTTAAATCTAGTCAAGTGTTTATACATATTACAGCCTGAGAAACCGATCCAATTTATTTCCGATCACGCATTCTTACGCCCAAAAATATCGCAGCTCTTATACGCGAATAGCGTGAGCGAGAGGGCGAGAGTGAGAAATTTTACTTGCCTAGCAGTGGGGATTTCTTACTCCTCTGTAGGTAGGTACTTGTGATAGCACTTGTTGTGGTGGTTGTGGTTGGTGTGCTGTCGACTGTATCCACCTCAGTCAATCAATCAATCAGCCCGTGCTCGTCCACTGCACATATAATAATAATAAGGTATAAAACATTTATTTCGGATAAAACAGAGATCCATAGGGTTGTTAGCAGCCTTAAAAACTAAAACTAAAGTAGGGGTGAAAACTTCGTTAAAAACTGGTATTTGTTATTACTCATCTACCTATTTTTAAAACATGTAAGCTATCCAAATGCTTCCATATTGGACAGTCCGGCCTGTCCGCCAATACCTGCAGGGTGCCGTTGGCACTGCTCGGACGCGGGCTAGCAGGGACGCCGCCGCACGCTTGCGCATTCTGGCATGAAAGCCGTCCGTGCGAGCCTCCACGAACATGCCCGAGGCACTGCAGTACCGAGGCAGCCCAAGCAGCATCTTAAAGATATTGTTATACTGTGTTATACTGTACGCGGAGAGCGTCAAGCGCCCTCTGAGTACAGCAGGCTGCGCGAGTAAAAAGATTGACAGTATGCCTTAAGGTGGAACGTTTCCTATACAAATGATTATTTCCAAATTAATTAAAAAATTACATAATTATGCACTGGAATTATGTCTGTCTGCATTAATTAAGATTTTTATTTGCGCCAATCCATATTTCCTTGAATAAAACTGTAGTTTAATAGGTTAAATAAGATCGATAATGTTTGTATGGACTAAATTGTCGAACTCATTTAAGCTATTAAACCAGTGTTTTTTTAAGAAACTGTGTATTGGCGCATATAAAAATCTTAATTAATGCAGACAGACATAAATCTAATGTTTAATTATGTATTTTTTAACATATTTGGAAATAATCATTTGTAAAGAGCGTTATCTTTACTTCTCTAGTACAACGTGCGAACCTGCCAGTCAGCCTGTTCCCACGAACTGCCAGCGCCCTCCGCTCCCTCTCGATGTCGAGGTCATCTGATAGGTTCTCGGAAACCCAATGGCCGAGGTACCTACTTGAAATGCTCGAGGTACTTGGACCCTTTAGCGGCAGGGTCCCATATAGCCCTCCCAAGGCACGCCACTTCCGTCTGTCCTCGACCATTTGAGACCTGCCCTTCTGTCTTCGGTCGTACCTACGTCGAAAATAATAATGCACCACATTACGTTTTGTGCGTAATTTAACTCTTCTGCGCTAGGTAACAAGGCACGCATAGACTCGACTTTTTTCTACTTCTGAGTGAGCCGATAATGCTAAATTTTCTTATCCTAAAAAGAAACCTAAGCGAAATCTACGCCTGTAATCTTGTACAATACAGTGTACTCTGTATTCAATCAATCAATCATCATCATCATCATCGTCAGCCATTTGACGCCCACTGCAGGACATAGGCCTCCCTCATGGTTTTCCCAACCATGAGGGGTATTGCCATAATCGCCACGCTCGGCAGACGGGTTGGCGATCGCACTATGCGGTTGGAATCTCAGGAAGACGCTGCTGCCCGTCTCCTGGTAATTGATTTCCTTAGTCACCTTCTACGACATCCACGGGAGGAAATGGAGTGACGCTATTCTTAATTCGGCACTCAAATAGGGTATTAATAGAGAGAAGTATTTGTGAAAAATATTTTTCTCATCAAGACTAAATGATCCGTACGGCAAAGCAGTAGGTAGACAGATATACCGGGTGTATCAAAATACCTCGTGTTCTCAAAAAGGGGGTTTTCTACTCGTTGGTAACATACCTAATTTTCACTAAATAGTGAAAAAATCTGTTTCAATTACACTACCTCAAAATGTATGCAAACTATATATCTGAGAAAAGATCTGTGCTATGCAGCTCGACATACTGCCATGTATGCCATATAAGTATTTTATAAACATTGTATTCGTTCTTGACTCCAGACCCGTACGGCGGCAACCCACCTCAGTACCCTCCACCGCAGAACCATATCTACCCCCAGCTGTACAATCCAGCTAAGGCCGCGCCACCGGGCAACCCCGCCTCATTGTCATACCCTACGGCACCGGGGCAAAACCCCCAGTATCCGTACCAACCAGCGTTTGCATACCAGGGCACGCAGGCGGGCGTGCCCGGACAACCGTCAGCGGGGATGGAATACTCGGGTATAGCGCCGACGCAGACGGGGTACCCGGGTATAGCGCCGACACAGACGGGGTACCCGGGTATAGCGCCGACGCCGACCCAGCCGTACGGCTTTGGGTACGTCGCTGGCGCACCGCAGCCTTCGTACGGACGTGAGTTGAATTTGTGTAATGGTAGTTTAGTGTAGTAGATTTCTTTTGATACGCAACGTACTATTTTGGCGATTTTTGAATCGGAGCAGCTGGTTAGAGCGCTTCACCATCCCATGTTATTAATATTCTTTGTTGCACTTATCCGTACAAAGGACAATTTAAAAAAATAAAAATAGGTTTTTAAAAATCATCCCACATTTGTCCTACTACCAGGCCAGCGTACCCGGATAAATGCCAGAGATTATGAACTGACCGAGCCTCGATTCTCTTAGTGCTTGTGTTATAGTGCAACGACATATTCACTGTTTCGCCACGTAACATGTTTTTTCATTCCATTGATAACTAGAAGGTTACACACATTTGCGCGCGTAGCCTTAAAGTGACAATGAAATTTAATCGATGCGTGCATGCTTTTGTCATCGTATGAAGCATATGAATTTGAAGTTTCCCAAAAAACTACGTCACCACAATAGTCAAATCTCAAATGTCCTCTCTGAAATTTGCAATAGACCTAAGTGATTTCAAAAATCATGATGAAGTGATGAATCAACAACCTGATGAGGGAAAAGGGTCCTCATACAATTAGGCAGACGTTACAAAGAATAAATGCTAAAAAAGACTTCACTGCAAACTGAACCTCACTTTCCTATCCACAACATTTTCCCCTATTTCCAGCGCCTGTCGAATGGGTCCGGACGACGCCCCAGGCCGCCCACACGCTCTCCGACCGAGCGCTAGTAGCTGGTTACGAGGGGCACGACCATAGTCCGCTCTGGATAATCAGGGCCCGGTTCGAGGGTGACCTGATACCAGGCAAACTGGCTGTCAAGCACCTCTCAGCCTACGTCCCGTGGGGAGGGGCGGAACACGCTGTGAATGATATTGAGGTAAGTAGAGGAACACGGGTGGAGAGGCATAATAGTAGAGTAAGGGAAGTCGTGGTTTTAAAACATTACACGTAGAACGGATGTAACCAGCTTTAAATACCTTTTTCTGTAGGTCAGAAATAGAGCGGATTTTTTTTTTCTCGTATTTAATATTGTCATTTAGAGCACGTTAATGTTACAACAATTCAGGTGGGTTTCTTCTGGATTCATTTAGACTAAACCGTTCTGATGCTTTACGAAGAGAGCTATCACCGCATTCATAACAGTCGACAGCTGATCAACGATATATTTTATGCATTTTGTGCATAGTCGCCCCTATCTTACGGGCAAACTACTAAATGGTGACATTCAATTGACCGATCTCATATAAATGGTTGAGAGTTTCTACGGACAGCTATACACCTCAATCGCAAAACCTGTTTGCAGTTTGAACAAAGATCTGAGAGCCAAACTGACCCGACCCGTCGCGCGTGCGCTGCGGTTACTCTGTGTCCTGCTCGCTGAAGCACCAGAGTGTGATGTGTTTGCGGATGGGATTGGAAGTGTGATGAAGGTATGTAAGAGAATGCTAGAAGATGTTTGATAGGTAGTGCTCAGTTAAAATATTGTAACGCTTTGGTGTACCTAATTACTGTAATGTTGCAATATTTATGTAAATAAAAATAAATGAATAAATAAATTATACCGAAGATATCCCGGACATCAGCCTGTATGAGATTAGGATGGCCCTGAAACAGCTCAAGAATAACAAGGCACCAGGAGAGGACGGAATCACCTCAGAGCTCCTGAAAACGGGTGGAGCACCAGTACTTAAAGTCTTTCAAAAGCTCTTCAATTCCGTCGTGCTCGAAGGAAAAACGCCAGAAGCATGGAACAGAAGCGTGAAGAATCGTCTCGAGCGCAGGTTTGATGACTTCCAGCCTCCCGAACAAGCCGGTTTCGGAAGACTGAGGAGTATAATTTGCCATTCTGCTTAGCGTTTGTGGACTATGAGAAAGCCTTCGATTCGATCGAGACATGGGCAGTGCTCGAGCCTCTCCAGCGTTGCCGTATTGACTATCGGTATATCGAGGTGCTGAAGTGCTTGTACCACAGCGCCACCATGTTGGTCCGAGTACAGGAGCAGAATTCGGAGGCAATTCCATTGAGAAAGGCGTGAGACAGGGAGACGTTATCTCTCCGAAACTGTTCACTGGAAGATGCCTTCAAGCTTCTGGAATGGCAGGGACGCGGCATCAATATTAATAGCGCGTACATCACGCACCTTTGATTTACCGACGATATAGTAGTCATGGCAGAAACGATGGAAGACCTCGGCATAATGCTCGATGACCTCAGTCGAGTTTCCCAACGTGTGGGCCTTAAAATGAACATGGACAAAACGAAGGTCATGTCGAACGCCCGTGTTGGGCCCATCCCAATAACATTGTGAACTCGACTCTCGAATTTGTAGACAAATACGTCTACTCAGGACAAACATTCCAACTAGGCCGGTCCAACTTCGTAAAAGAGGTCAATCGTCGAATCCAACTCGGTTAGGCAGCATTCGGGAAACTTAGAAAAGTCTTTTCGTAATATACCTCAATCGCTCAAGACAAAATTATACAACCAGTGTGTGTTACCAGTGATAACTTATGGCACTGAAAAGTGGTCTCTCACTATGGGACTCATAAGAAGGCTCAAGGTCACGCAACGAGCTATGGAAAGGGCTATGCTCGGAATTTCTCTACGAGATCGAATCAGAAATGATGAGATCCGTAGACGAACGAAAGTCTTCGATATAGCCCAGCGGATTAGTAAGTTGAAGTGGCAGTGGGCGGGGCACATAGCACGCAGAACTGATGGCCGATGGGGCCGAAAAGTTCTCTAATGGAGACCACATATCGGCAAGCGCAACGTAGGACGACCAGCCACAAGATGGACAGATGACCTCATCCAAGTGGCAGGAAGGCGCTTGATGCAGGCCGCTTCCAACTGGTCTTTTTGGAAATCCATGAAGGAGGCCTATGTCCAGCAGTGGATTTCTTGTGGCTGAATGATGATGATGATGATATAAACGATTGTCATGATTTGCTTACCCCCGGTTTTCTTGAATACTAGCAATAGATTGACAGATCTTCAATCTCCGACATTTCGACAGACTTCGAGAAAGAGGCTGCGAGAAATAGGTTGGGCTGCGTTCGGAAAACTGCGTCAGGTTTTCTCCTCTGCTATTCCTCAGAGCCGAAAGACGGGACTTCTATCAGTGCGTCCTGCCAGTTATGACCTACGGAACTGAAACGTGGACACTGACGGCAGGACTAGTCCACCGATTCAAAGCCACTCAGAGGCTAGTCTCTTTGATGGATCACATCAGAAATGAGACAATCCACCAAAGAGCTAAGGTGACAGGATTAGCAGTGCATTGAAGTGGTAGTGGGCTGGCCACATGTGCCGAAGAACCGATGGTCGATGGGGTGCAAAGTTTCTAACGTGGAGACCACGAAATGGCAAATGAGGCAAATGTTCTGAGGCAGATTGCTGGCAGTAACTGGATGAGGAGGACTGAAGGAAGTTGCTTGAGGCTTATGTCCAGCAGTGAATGAGTACGGGCTACTCATTCATACTAAACTAATGATTAGGTCCGTAAAATCACAATGATAAAAGTAAGTGGTTAGTAAGACGTAAGTGGGCTCTCAATGCTGAGATTGATCTTTGGTTGTAAGAGAGTTTAGAGAGAGTGTAAGTAAATACGAATCTTAAAAGCTCATTCTTCTACATTTCCAGGTCTGCTGCGCTCGCCCAGAACGAGTCCGCTGGCTAGAGTCCTCAAATGGTCACGTACCTCCCAATGCGATTCCTGGAGGCAGAACAGCCTTTGATGATCCCATCTACATCTGCCGAGCTAAGGAACAAGGCTCATTGACTCCTGGGAAGGTTGGTTTTACTTCGATCTTCAAGGATAGGTTTAGTTTATCGGTAGGGCTAATATGAATCACCAAGGTAGTGCATCGGTAGCATTCTACTATCGGGCCTCACATTCGGGAGGTTGTAGGTTCGAATCCCGGCATGTACCACAAATTCTACTTGAAACTACAAATTCATAATGTACGTAACTTAGACAAAATCGTTGGGGCTTAGAACCCTCGATCTAAGACAAGCAGACAACTATATAGACATTATTGTTGCTCGTATTTTAACCATTTTTGTCACCGGTTTGTTTTTTATTTACCATAGCTGAATAAAACGAAATAAAGCGCCTACGGAGTATTGCCTTATTATCAGACTGAGTCCAGACTGATGTCGCAAAAGATATTAACGGTTTTATTTATAAAAAAACACGATTCCGCTAAAATACTCCTCAGAGACAGTTCAAATAATCTCTGGTGACATCTTTGCCTTTACTATATACTATTTAAACCGCCTCTGAAGAGTGTTTCAAAGAATTTTGTCGTTGTTCCGTCCTTCTCTTTGAGTTTGGTCACGCACGCCATCTATTGGCCAACGTAGAAATGGGAGGTACCTTAGCATATGTAAGCATAAGCAGCCTATATACGTCCCACTGTAGGTCACAGGCCTTCTCTCAGGGAGAGAGTATGGGCTTATTCACCACGCGTGCCCGCCGCGGATTGGCGATTTCAAGGGCTGAGGTATACGAATAGCTCAGACACTCAGCTTTCCTCACTATGTTTTCCTTCACCTTTAGCGAGTGGTATTGCTACTATAACTTCACAAATGTACATAACTTAGAAAACGAAGTCATAGGTACATGCCCGCACTGGCAATCGAACCTGGGTCTCCCGCTTCCGAGTCCAATGTTATACCCACTAGGATACCATCGCCTTTTTTGAGGAGGTACCTTATTTATTTTTTATTAGATCTGAAAGATCTTCATAGTATTTTTTAGTTATTTTATTAGCACGAGCACTAGACATAATAAAAACTGAATTTGCACGGATATTTACTCGTAATTTTTTTCATTTTACAATTTTCCGACGTTTCGGCACTTTTGCAGGACCGGTGGTCTCGGTAGACTGAGGTGACAGGCGTCTTTTTGAAAGCATTAACTATTGGTTTACTATCCTTGGCAAAAATTACAAAAGAAAAAAATATTAACGTACATACTGCATTTACTTTCAGAAACACGCTTGTCACCTCAATCTGCCGAGACCACCGGACTTGCAAAAGTACCGAAACGTCGGAAAATTGTAAAACAAAAAAATAAACGAGTAAATATCCGTGCAAATTCCATTTTTATATCTAAAGTATCTTTAACTTTTCACAGATCCATCCGGGTCACACCGCGGTGTACATCAGCTTCGCGGGCAAGGAAGTGGCACATAAAACATATGAAGTATTGTGCCAAGCCTAACATTTCAGGGCAACCACCATTGACGTATATGATTGTCTTACAGGGGGGAGCTGCTAGGGGGCATAAGGTCAAGATAAAAGTTTTAGCCCATTTCCGGCTAGCGCCATCTTACTTTATTTCACTGCGTAAAGCGAGATGCCGCTACCCGATAGTGGGATAAAACTTTTATCTTGACCATATGCTCTCCTAGCTAGCCCCTAAAAAGCGATAGTATATTATACAGATGCATGTACGAAGTATAGCATCCTGGGGTAGGGTTATACGATTCTGGGGTGGACGGACTCCTGGTGGGGTAACTCCATCTACGCCAATGGTAACCACAGATTGTAACGGTCCTAAGGGTATTGTATTACAATGTATCTCGGTTTTTTTTTATCTAGTATCTAGTAACGTCAGAACAGCCTGTCTCACTGTTGGACATCTTTTCAGTACTGTAAAGATGGGGATAGCTACAATATTGCAAAGAATTTAGTTGTTGCATCGTTCATCTCACGAGGTGTCATCATCATCATCAGCCATTTGACGCCCACTGCAGGACATAGGCCTCCCTCATGCTTTTCCAAGCTTCCCGGTCTTGTGCCGCCCGGATCCAGCGACTCCCCGCCACTGTAACCAGGTCGTCAGACCATCTGGTGGGGGGTCTTCCCACGCTGCGTGGTCCGGTCCGCGGTCGCCGGACACGCGGTCATGACGTGTGATTTATATGAAATGGATCTATTTAGTTAAGCTATTTTTGTATCTGTGACAGGCATTTGATTGTTTTAAATAACAAATTATAAGTACGTGCCAAATGTAACTAAGTACTTTTTAATTAGGTACTCGTTAACATTTGGTTTCGCGTGACTTAAACAGTAAACATGATTATAGTTATTATTAAAGAAAGAAAAAGCCTTTCATTCAAAACATATTTATTTTATAAGTACACGCACTAACATGAGACTTTATATCTATGAAGGCACTATTACTAAAATTAAATACTAGTCTAATTAATTCAGGAAGACATGGCATAGTCTAACGGCCTTATAAAAACACGACTCCTCTAAAACCAACCTAAAACTCTGTTGTTTATTTAAACATCTTTTTCTTGTAAAATCTCCACCACGGACTATTTTAATCGGCGTTTTGAAGTGTTTTAAGGAACGGAGTTTATATAAATAAGAACGTAAAAATCTTAAGTACTAAAACACGTTCTCTGCCCTGCAAACTCCAGCCAACATTATGTGTAGCTTAGAATACCTATTTATTAGTAAACTCAACAGCAAAATTAGATGAACTTGCAGAACCACTTTTATATTTTGGAGACAGTCATCATTGAGTACAGTGTACCTAAGTGTTACACTTGATAGCAAGTTTTTATATGCGTATGCTCAGAGCCGGATTTTGAGGTCTGGAGGCCCTAGGGCAACGAAGGAGCGGAGGCCCCTAATTATTCTCAAAAAAAAAAACTACAGTGAATACGACGAATTTTTTTTTAATTTGAAAAAAATGACGTTATAAGTACTCATAAAAGATTGGCGTTTAATGATAGGGGCCCTTTCCTTGTGGAGGCCCCAGGGCAGTAGCCTCGCTTGCCCTCCCCTAAATCCGGCCCTGCGTATGCTCGATACGGATGACTTCGCAACTAAACTATAAATGTTGATTATATGACGAATTTAGGTACAGATGTTATTGTTATTGTTTTCACACTAGATTGTTTTTGCTTCGATACTAATACATAGGCATTATAATTATTAAGGTGGTTACGAACAGGATCACAACTTATATATCCGTAGGAAGAATTATTCTATTAGCCCGTTATAGTAACAAAGCTAACACATACTAAATCGCCTAAATCACAAAAATCTTTTATTTCAATTCATTGATTTGAAATTTATAGCATTATTTAAATATATTTTATCCTTTGATTTCATTTCATTGATTTGCTATTTAAGCATCATTCACAGAAACAATAGAAACGCCGCGCCGGTCGCAAAAAATATATTTTATTTGATAAGTAAATATATATCTGGACGTATATCTATCAAAGAAAAACATTAGGTTTTATCAATCTGAACACATATTTATCAATTTTTTTTGCGACCTGTGTTTTTAGTGTTGCTGTAAATAATACTATAAATTGCAAATCATTAAATTGAAATTAAATCCTGTTATAGTATCACGACGAGAGAAGCATAAAATATACTGTCTACGTTTTGACTTTCAAAGGGATTCGTTAATAATTTAGTGAGAATTCAGCAAAATTGTAAAAAGATCAACTTATGTATTTCTTTTTTTTCCTCTATGACGTTATCAAGAAAGCGACGTAAGTGTTTATTGTATTATTTAGTTATTGTCAACGAACCCTTTTGGAACTAGCACGCACATTATACCTACAGTGGTTACGAAAATTTGATGGGCATCACACGTATTAATCTGTGGGTAAATCAGCTGTGCCGTGTAAATCGAACTGACATAGTAAACGACAAAATGTAGTTCTATGTTTCTATAAAATGGGGCCCTGATTTAGTGTAAATTTATTTCTCTTAAATGAAATAATAAATGATTCTCTCTCTCTCTCCATTATACAGAAATTTTTAACTACTTATGATACAACCACGTGCAATTTATTCGCGTTGTTACAAAAAAATAGCACCAGTTTAATAAAAAGGCTTAAAAATTCTCTAGACGATTTAGAAAATAATAATCAGAGCCCAAAGATGCAAAAATGACTGTGTCATATGCGTTACATTTTGTGCTACAATTCTTATTATTGCATCGACTCGGCCAATTATAATTTAAACCATATTTTAAATTACACTGTATAAGAAAACTTAGTACGGTAAGCTCAGCAATACCAATGGTTTGATGAACTGTACAAGGTGTTACAAAATCCCAATATACATCCGAGAACGAGGGATTCTAATGACAACTTTGACATGATTTAAAAAATATAATATACCCAAAATTAGACTACATAAGCATAAACAAATAATATAAGGACGAAAAATAATAAGGATCGAAAAAAAAACCGTTAAGTTGGCCAGCGCCGACCAACATATCGAACAATAGACTCTTAAATATTTCAAGTAATAGAAAACATTTTCAATGCTATGGCACTTCCTACCACCAAAGACAGTTGAATTAGGAAATCACGAATATTTTGTTAACTTTTAGATGGATTAGGCTTGCCCAGCACCTATACCACCCTGATAGCTTAGTAAGCTCTCAGCATAGGCTCGTCCAACGAGGCAGTCAATATTGACGTGTAGAACTCCCAATTTTCTGGCGTAAATGGAGATTTTGCTACACCCTGTATAGTATAGGCGGTATTTCACTCTTACGGGTATGCTAAGAATGCTTACTTATTTATCTTAATCTCACTTTACAGAGCAGGGTGGAGGACTTATGGGGCTAAAAATAAAAACGGTGATTTTTAGGACCCATGAACATGAACACAAGCTAAAAAACCGAATAGGTACTAGATAGCATTAACGCCGAAAACGGCCGTTTTTTGCATAAATGCCATCATGTCCCAGGTTTGTGATCCTAGGTGCTTTATCGTGGGTTCTAAAAATCACTGTTAACATGATTGAGATATTGTATTATTTTGCAAATACGATCTGTAAAAAAATTTTTTTTCATTAGTGGAGCTAGTTAGCTCACTGGATCCCCTTAACTCCTAATACCTACAGGGTTTTTCTTAATACTAGTAACCTGAAACACGTGAATATGATGTGAATATAAGATATGATTCCAATATAAGATTTCATGTTGGATGACAATTTTAGTTCCGCGAGTTTTTTTCTTCATTTTCATATTTAAATCGTTTTGGGAAATTCACGCTTCGTTCCCCAATAGCACAGCCTCTTCTAGCGTAGTCGTACAATAAAGTCCTTTGAGCATTATCGATCACACAGCGCTAATACAGAGCAAAAAACCCGCTATAAATAAAAAAAAAATTGCAAATTAAACGCAACTCCTTCAAAACTCCTAGAAAAAAGTTATAAGTGACATAATCTTTTTGACGTATTTTATATTAGATTTTAATCTCTTTATCGTGCATCCCAGAAAATAATAGACATAAAAAGTCTTGAATATCCTACCTTTTAACTTATACAACTGGTGGTCTTATTGCTAGAAGCCGTCTTTTTCAGGACAACTTGGAACGGATAGAACAGGTAAATCATATACTATATAACCTTAAGAGGTAGTTTTTTTAATTTTTTTTGTAGAATTGTTAAAATAACCCTGTATATAAAGAGTGGGAATGTCTGTTGGGGTTACGCCATAATTTTTTTTATCTTATTATATGGGGGTCGTAGTTTACAAGAACCTATTCATCTTGTGGTATAAATATGGTAACGTATACAATAATTATCACAGTAAATACCTATATATGAATATCGCTAAATCTGACACTTTCTTACACTTAGCGTAGAGTAATAGTTAGGTTGTAATGTAATGTAGGTAATGTCATAGTTCGGTGTATTTGTTTAATCAAAATACTTATCACAGTGTAAACTATGCGTAAGCTTGTTCCAATTTTTCAATAGTTCAGTAGACAAATTGAACTTAGTGAAATCGGAGCTGAATCGCTAAATCACTGATCGCATTTATTTAAAGGGATCCAGTGGGCTGACTAGCACCACCGATGGAAAAAAATCATATCTTGTTTTACAGACCGAATTTGCAAAAAGTGTATTGTACAATATTTCAATCATGTTAACAGTAATTTTTAGGACCCACGATAAGGAACCTAGGATCACGAACCTGGGACTGGATAGCGTTTATGCCAAAAACGGCCGGTTTTGGCGTTACTGCTATCAAGTCCTAGGTTTTTTGCCATAGGTTCACGGCCATGGGTCCTAAAAATCACTATTAACATGATAAAGAGATTATACAGAAGACACTTTTTGCAAATACGATCTGTAAAAGAAGATATGTTTTTTTATTGGTGGCGCTAGTTAGCCTGCTGGATCCCCTTAAGTTCGCGTAATCCCCCTAAAAAAATTAGAATGTGAAATGCGTGGGGACATCATTCTTGGAAGCCTCTAAGGCTGTATGTATGTGTTATTGAAATAACGCAAAACTACGCAATTTTTTGTCAGTATCGATTCACTTCCAATAAGCAAAGTTTCAAAATATTTTTTTTATACAATTTCACAGCGTCAAGCTTAAAACTTGCGTTACTTTTGCTTATTGAAAGCTAGTTTCATTTATCGAAAGCGAAGAAACGGTCTTTAGGATATCCATTATTTTTGCCACACCCTGTATATTCGTGCAAGCGACTTTGTACAGCACACGCGCTTGCTGCCACTAACTTATTTAGCCAAGGCCGTATTTCATAAAACAACAATTCATGGTTTATAATGACCCTTCGATGCGTTCCCCAGTCTTTCTACTTGTTAATCAGTGGATTGATCGACTTTTCAATGCACCATCGAAGTGTTGTCGTTGTAAACCATGAGTTGTAGTTCTATGAAAGAGGCCGCTGATATCTTATTACAAAGTCGTCTTATCTCACGAGAGTGGTTATGCCTTGTGCGCGGTGGATGGTGTGATGTAGAAAAGGCCTAAACCCAGCAGTGGGCAGAAGTAGGCTAGTAACGATAATGATGATGATGCAAAACGCTAACCGATTATAGTTTACTAGTACAATGCATGCTCTTAGTAATACCAATATCGACTTCCGATTGGTCTACCCCGACCGCCATTTGACAGGAAGTGGTCGTGTTCTCTATCCGTTTCGGATTTTCGCCATTGCCTTCGGCTTCGAAGGCCTTGTTTATCACACCGTTCTTCTCTAACTTCTCTTGCAGTTTGCCACTGGCCACTCGTTCTTGGTTGCAGTCAATGTTGTGCTTCTTGTTGGCTAGGTAGAGCCACCTGAGAATGAGGAGAAATTTCGTTATTGGTTCGATTATGGTATATACTAAGTAAAAGCAACCACCATAACGTGACCTAACTTAAACTATCCTCACGGAATGCACATATAGAAGTGGGTGTGGAAAAATGTAATACCTTTTGATTCCTAATACCTACTGATGATTTGAGTGGAGTGATTGGTGGTATGACTTAAGATTTTTTTTTTTTGTATTCGCGTCATAAAATTACAAATTATCATCAATTTAAAGCGTCAAACATAGAGAAGTCTGATCACCTTTAGACAATGACTTCTTCTGAAGTGATTCCATTATCACAAAATATGCAATCACGCACACGGTCGCCTTTTATAGGTAATCCAAATATTTAATCGTCTATTCAGCCATTGACTAGAGCTTACTGCTGGGCCTAGGTATCATCACTTCACGCCATCACTTTCAATCTGTTGCGTCATACTTTAAACTACTTTCGTCCACTGTTCCCAAGGCAGACAAGGTCTCGTTAACATAACTAAGTCTGCCAAGTAATCACAACAACAAACATAGTACAGACTCACGCCTATATTCCGAAGGGGTAGGCAGAGACCAGGGTCTGCCACTTGCCACGATCCTGACACATCACTCGACATCATCGAAAACGTAAAAGTACCTTATAAACAATATCGATAAAACCATCAAATACATAACTATAACGTAGTTCTCTCCCATGGAATGCCATTTCTTTCCATCTTCAGTTATCAGTGGGCTGATGGACAATACTCTAAAGTACATTACACTAAACTTACATAAAAATGAGCACAGCAGGTACAGTTAAGGCTCCTCCGAGCAGGAAGAAAGCTCCAGGAAAGGTCTTTATAGTGGCAGTGTACACAGTCGTGTACATCGGCGCGTAGACCAGCGGCATCATCGCTTCGGCCACTCCGAACAAGGAGTTGACTTTGCCTGTGAAAAGCGGGAAGATGCATCTTGATTCCTCTCTCAACAATAAAAATAATAACTTCCACACAACACAATCACTTGCACTGGTCTCAAACTAGGATACGCTGCGCTGTGGTAACCAGGCAAGGACATCAAAAGCATGGAAATCTCAGAGCATTTGAAATATCTGTGATGGAAATACACCCTGACTGACTTGAGGCAATGTGTACAAATATACGGCGGCAACCAGTACCTATGATGTTTAAATATGAAGGACCCTGTGTACTGTCACGTCGCCATTTTTATTGCTTCTCCACTACTGGAGAGTGGTTGCCGGCTCTGCATCATCATCTCTTCTCTTTGCTTAGCGGAATGGATCTATCTTAGAGCGCAAAAAATACGAGCATTTTTTTCATAATGTAGCGAACTGTCTAAGTCTATTTTTTCTAGAGACAAATTGCTTGCTAGTAGCTAAAGCATATTTTTGTCTCAAAAACCTATTTAGAGGCTAAAAATTCCACCCATGCCGGGACTTGAACCCGCGACCTGTGGCTAACCGTGCCAGCGCTCTCCCAACAGAGCTAATAGGCAAGTGCAAGCATCGGCGAAATTTCGAGCCTCGTTACAAACTTCTCTGTATTACGTACAGGCAGCGACATCCAGCTGAAGCAATTTACATCACTTGCGGCCCCGAGTAACCTACTTTTCATACTTTTGTCTGCCAATAACTAACTCTGTCATTAAATACAAACAAATAATAATGTTCTGAGGTAATTTTATTATAGACCATTAGTATAAAACCAATTTATAATATTATGGATTTCTGGCATCGGACACATTAACTTTTAAATCGTTTAAATCTAATATAAAAAAATCTCGTGTAACAGCGTTTGTTATCGAACTCCTCCGAAACTTGGCTAAATAATTTGGCAAAACTACGTTTGCCGAGTCAGCTAGTTTTTATATAAATATCCGAGCACTGTAATATAACGGTACTCCTAGTCCTAGGACTATTCTTATCACGTTTGACAGATGCACGCAGCTACAGTTCATGCAAAGTTCACTTAACTTAACGTTTTGGGTCGATTTGATGAATTTGGCGGTGGTAGCCTAGTGGGTAGAACAATGGACTCGGAAGGGAGAGACCCAGGTTCGATTCCCAGTGCGAGCATGTACCTATGACTTTGTTTTCTAAGTTATGTACACTTGTGAAGTTATAGTAGCAATACCACTCGATAACGTGAAGAAAAACATCTGAGGAAACCTGAGTGTCTGAGCTATTCGCATACCTCATCGCTTGAAATCGCCAATCCGCGGTGGGCACGCGTGGTGATTGAGCCCATACTCTCTTTCTGAGAGAAGGGCTGTGTCCTACTGTGTTATGATGATGATAAATTTGGATTTCTTATTTTCTTATTAGCCATTTACTTACCCAGCTCATCTCTGCAGACCAACTTGGAGACCATAGATCGCATGGCGATAAAAGAGGTCCCGTTGAAGATCTCGATCAAAGGCGCGATGTAGATCTGCCAAGTCTTCGTGGAGAAGGCGTACATGAAACCAGCGAGGATCTTGCTCATGCACGATATCATACCAATCACGGCGTCGTCGAACTTTAGAAGGTGGCTGAAGACGCCCACTGAGAACAGCGTTCCTGGAAAATTTCGGATAGTAGATATAATTAAATGATCAGCGTGGCGGTGGTAGCCTAGTGGGTAGAACATTGGACTCGGAAGCGAGAGACCCAGGTTCGATTCTCAGTGCGGGCATGTACCTATGACTTTACTAACTTATGTACATTTGTGAAGTTATAGTAGCAATACCACTCTCTAACTGTTAAGGAAAACATCGGGAGGAAATCTGAATATCTAAAATATTCACATACCTCAGCGCTTGAAATCGCCAATCTGCGGTGGGCATGCGTGGTGATTAAGCCCATATTCTCTCCCTGAGAGAAGGCTTGTGCCCTACAGTCGGACGTATATAGGCTGCTTATGTAAATGATCAGCAAACAAAGTACGGTTTTTATCAACAACCAAATCTGTTACATTTCAAGTTCACAGTTAGACAATGGTAACACCTTCTAAGTAACTGACAATGGTGTAGATTAGAATTACGGTGAACTAATGGTCGGAATGGCAGGACTTTCCAATGATTCTGCTGACTGACTGAATGACTCGTTGGTTACCCACACATGGGTTGTGGGTTCAATTCCCGCTGGGAGCCACCGCACTTTGAATTTTTATTTTTATGTCTTCAGTCTGGAAAATTTTCCACGTTTGTGACATCTTTATATGGTTACTAAAGCACATAGCATCCTCTAACCATGTCAAGTGATTATTTTGTTTGGGTGTTTGTTTGTTGTATTTGTATATTTATTTGGGTATTCAAAAAGTTTCTCAACAAATCGCCCGCTAGTTCACTAAGGCCTGAGATACACAGAAAGGACGTGGAGCGGGTGCGCGGAAAAGACGCGTCTTCAATTCACTTTCATACAAAATGTCGGGACGAAACTTAAGTGTTAACCAGATAATTCGTAGCTAAATAAAATACAGCTGATAATGTACAGCCAATATATGTTTATATGGGACATGCCTGTACACAATACGATACTTGGTTGGCAATTATGGCTGTGCAAACTCTGTACGGGCAATAATCCTTATACATAAGCAGCCTATAAACGTCCCACTGTAGGGCACAGGCCTTCTCTCAGGGAGAGAGTATGGGCTTAATCACCACGCGTGCCCACTGCGGATTGGCGATTTCAAGCGCTGAGGTATATGAATAGCTCAGACACTCAGGAAAATCCTTATAAACAACCATAAACTCTACTGGAATTAAATTATTTTCTTTTCTATGGATTTATGTCAGCGGACTATAATTGCCAGTAACGAACTTACACTGAACGGCAATAATCCGAGTTTCTTGAACGCAAGTTGAATTTTAGTTGACTGAGAATTATTTCGCTGTTAATGAATGTTGCGAATCATTTTTTCTGATGAAAAACCAAGATTATTTAAGAAAGATCCTTACCGACCAATGAAGTACACATGGCGTAGGTGGAGAACACGCTGAAATCGACTTCATTCCAGTTGAAACGGTACCTCGTGAACAGATACATTACTGCCATTTCACCTGAAACATGAGAATGTTGAGGATTAGGTATTAATTAGGAATTATTTATTCGTTGGTCTAGCGGTAATATGTCTGACTGCCAACACAGAGGTCGTTGGCTCGCTTCCCGACATAAGTCACATTACATTTACATGCTTCTGATGTCCTCGTCTGGTTACCATAACCCAGGACATCCTAGCTCTAGACCAGGGCAAGCGATTTTTTTTTGAGAGAGCTAACTTTATTTTTAAAGTTAGCGTCGAGAACTTTTAAAATAGTCTAAAACGGCTCTATGAATAGCTGTAGGCGAGTTTGATTGTTTTATTAGTTGGCAGTGTACATATTAATATCATATGATGATATTAATATTGTCTTTCCTGTAAAATAAGCTGTCTTACGTGAGAGGTTGGTGCAGGTACTGATGGCAATCAAGAATCCTTCAGCCTACTCCATGTAAAAATATGTCCTAAGCATTCGGTGAGTAATTATTCTACCTATATTGTAGTTATATGTTGCTACTAGGCCCTGTATAATTCTAGCATGGACTTGTTTCTTTGAGTAGGTATGTTTTAGAGTCATTGCCAGCCAGTGTAAAAATATTTACGGCCACACCCGACGTGCGAGCAATGACCATTGTTTAAAGATTAATGGTTTCCAATATGGAGGTTTCAATAAACTTTAGAACTGAATTGTTTCATAACAAATTCCATTGATATCTTTCACCGAATGCAATGACGTGGAGACGATTATGAAAACATACGTCACGATAACTCGAGATGCGCCTACAATGGAGGGAAACATAATACGTGTTTGGAAAGAATGTTTGTGTGATGAGAACTGAGACTGCTTTCAATGCCGTTCATTTCTCTATAGAAGCGGAGAATTAACATTAGAATTTGTATAGACCGGCCTAGTAGTAGATATATTATTTGTATTGTTTTAATACAAGGCCTATTTAAGAAACTACCTAAACCATTTCCACGGTTGAGTTGAACTTACTCTATTATGCCTAACTAATGCGGTATATCAACTGTGCCTAATGCTATGGTAAACCATTAACATTAGGCAAAAAAATACTCGCATATTGTCGATGGCACCTCCTCCTGTACATGAGTATACCCTACGTTACGTTACAGCCGACTTTGAAACACAAATGTACAAATGGACCTGTCCACTACACAATCGACAAATCGAGTTGGTATTTACACCGGACACAAACTAATAAGTGACGTCATATCCGGTTGTATTACATTCACATCGCCTTAACAACTTTTCAGAGAGTTAAGCAAACTGACGTTCACCGTTTTCCCTTCGTGTATACTTTACGTGTGTCTCTAAAACTTGCGCAATTATCCAATAGATCGGTGTCATCGTCGTTCCACCCAAGGCCACTGCCTACACTACAGTCTGATGCTATCAGGCAGAACAACAAAAGGAAATGATCGTCCTAGCTTATTATCCTACCCATTGTTTCGGACGTTCTCATGGTGTAAACAGAGTGGTCAACTCTTCCGGATAGAACTAAGTGACCAAGTCACTGGACATATAGTTGGATCGTGACGTAAGACAACATGAGCTTTAAGCAGTACGTCCCACCTTTTCCTGAGATGTATAAGAGAATATGGGCTTAATCACCATGACCACGGATTGGTGATTTTAAGCGCTGGTATATGTGAACACTTCAGCCACTTAGGTAGAAGTTGGTGAAATTGAGATGCGAATCCTAAATCGAACTCGAAGTCCACAGGATGTTTCAGAAGGTTCGGTCGTACTAAAGGGGGTAGGCATGGTAGAACTTATATTTATTTCTACTCAGCAAAACAAAACAAAAACATTTAATGTGGACCATCTCTGAAATCACGAAACTAAGTACCTACATATTATCACATGTACCTAACTAAATTTTGATACGTACTTTAGCGCACGTAAGAGGCCTTAGCCACACAGAAAGGACGTGGGGCGAGACGCGAAAAAGACGCGTCGTCTTTCCAATTTACTTTCATAGTAGAAAGTCCTTAGTCTTAAAAAAGAACGATACACACAGAACGAGGTTTAAATATTTATTTCGAGAGATTTTTGCAATGCAGAAACCGGCGATTAATGTCAATAAAGCGTAAAGATAGTGAACATTTTCTGCGTTAATCAATTTTGTTTTTCTTTTATCCATTTACTTATCTATAATAATTGTTCTATAAGGAAAATTTATTAACAATAAAAGAATTTTTTGGCTTTAAAAAATATCTACTTATTTATAGCTTTCATTCCCGCTCGGATGAGACATTTTTATCGCAATCGCACGTAACTTATAAGCCAACAACTTTAGCACCGGTTGACAGATTATCTTGTCCTAAATTAGGTACTTGGATCAATTTTTTCTTTGCTTTTATCCGTTATCCCCTACAAACTAACCGCAAACATAAATTTTTAATCGTAACTTCTTTTCTGTTATATAAGTACTTAAACTGGCTCTTATTTATAATAATACTTATAACCATGTTTTAAATAGAATGGACATTTTTTTACATAGGTCACCTTAATTGAAATTTAAATACTAAATGAAAAAAAAAAGATAAAATCACACGTCGTTGAACAAAAGTTGTTGTAAATGGCAAACTCATGTTTCAGAAATTGAGCATTTTATAAATAACCCTGTATAACTGTGCATGCGCAGGAAAAAATCCAGCAATGGAGAACGTGGGCTGATTGAGGAATCTGTCAATTTATCGATATATTCATGCAATTGCTTGATTGACCGGATGATCATCGCGTGCTTGCTTGTCTTGTGACTCTTTCAAAATCAGGTAAATTAGGTAAGATTATAGTCATTTTTATAATTTTGAGTGAATTTAACTGGTATTGGCGGCCAGTGACAGCAGTACCAAGCAAGCTAAATTATTAACACGATATATTTTTCTTCCAGTATCGAAACCTTAGAGCCTGAGGTGTTCACATACCTCAGTGCTTGAAATTGCCAATCCCCGGTGGGCACGCGTGGTAATTAAGCCCATACTCTCTCTTTCTTAAAGAAGGTCTGTACCCTGCAGTGCTTCTTTTATATTATAAAACGCATCTGTTTTCCAATTAATTATTTAGAGTATCTCAGCGATCAATTTGAAATACCCGCTTTGTACTTTACGTAGCTCTTCATAGGTCATATTTGATTTTCTGACTTTCTGTACGAATCGACAGATAATAAAAAAACAGATAAGCATTGTGAAATAAAGAACAATTTGGATGTTCACAAAATGATCTCAGATAATTTAAAGTACTTTTTTGTTGTCCGTACGGTAACTTAAAACTCTTTTTTGTTATCCGTACGTGTGAATATAGACGGAAATAGTGTGTGAGTGGGAGCGGGCAAATACGAGCACCACATTTCGTATTAACATTGTAGAAGTAATTGGGTTTATCAATAATTTATTGTAGAAGAGTAAGGGGAAACGAAACTTGACTTGGATTCTAATAGATTAACAATTTTATTTGTGAATATTTAAAATCCAGAATAAGGTGCTTCTGAAAAGAATACCACATTTACTCAACTCATATAATAACTATGCATAGAAGTGTGTGTAACTACGGGTACATTTTCCCCTGCACTGCATTGTATTGTAAAATATTACGTATTATGGATGCCAAGCGACACTTAAGTGACAGAGTAACAATATTCCACGTAAAATACATTGTCACTAGTGTGACCATACCTTTGTTAGGTACTTATATCTGTCAAAACAATGAATTATAGTATAGTTCGTTCAATGTAAAACTACACAGGATGTAACAAAGTACTTGTATACTCCTAAAAATGGATGTTCTACTCAATCTTTACTGGGGGGACCACTTCAGAGTTACCACAAGACTTGCAGTTTAAAATAATATGTAAAACAGCTTTTATATTTTTTATGATTTTAAATTATTTCCCCCCTTTATTTACTCACTTCTGGACACACATAGAGATTTTATTGTACCTGTATAAAATATCGTAAATAATACGTCAACAAGAATCTGTCATTTACTTTTTTTTATATTATTTTTTTCGGGTTTAAGTTGTAGGTAGTTGTACCAGTGTATTTTTCTGCTTTATAGTAGCACCCGTCTGATAGATAATACCTACTGAAAATCGTATGTGTCAAATAGAGATATTTTTCTCAGTAGGGCAATTTTTTCCGTAGGCTGCGAATATCAGTTTTACGTATTTTAACGCGTTCTACTAATGAGCAGAAAGTGTTAAAATACGTAACACGTGATATTTAACAGAAACTATCAATCTGTAAAAAACGCATAGAACAAAAAACTGCCAATTTTACGGGTTACAGCAAAACCGCGTTTTAGTGGAAACCATTTATAAAACTTTTGTGAATATTTGCTATTTATCAATGTTGTTGCGTTGTCTCTTTTGAATATTGAATATTAACTATCAATATTTATCGGGAACATTATTCGATTCTAATCTGACCGATTGACTTAATTTCTAAAGCAAAAAAAGTGCCTGATGGATTCGATTGATATTATCATCTGACATGACAATCGAGTAATTAATAAGTACATAACAGTATCGAACTGAGTAATCCATCGCTTTTATGAATATTTATGTTCCTTATGATAAGTGTCAATTAAGTTGACCATAGAGAGCCAAGAGAGTCTAAAGACAATGGTCATGACGCAGAATCAGAAAGGTTTCGTGTTAGAAAAGTACTATAAAAGTTATGGAACTTTAAGGCCTAAGACACACAGAAAGGACGTGGGGCGATGGCGCGAAAAAGATGTATCGTCTTTTTATTACAGTTTCGTACAAAATGTACTGAAGGAACGGGACCAAGCCCACACAGAAGAGACGGGGCGAAGCGAGGGAACGAACTCTATACAACCCGTCGCGTTTTTTCTGCGCCCTCACCCCACGTCCCTTTTGTGTGGCCAGAGCCTAAGAGTTCTAGAAGGACTCTACAATAGTATTTTGTATAAAAACAAACGTAACCGTAATCAGCGAGCGTGCATGCAGCGACTAATTTATGTTGATGAAGCTATAGACGTTTGTCAGTATCGTGGGAAATGGCAAACCCTGATCTCGGCCTACGCATACGGTATACCGGCGTCAGTTTATACGTTTATTTAATCGGCCAAGACAAGATAAGAAAACAATATTCTTTATTTTAGAACTAAAACTTTCGTAAGCACTGTTACTTGAGTAAGTGAATTAAGCTAATAATATTCTTTATTGTACACCAGAGCACACGACATATTTTTTTTAGATACAAAGCATGGGAATTGGACCGCTGTGGCATATGCATCCGCCGCCATTTTGATTTTTTTCTAAAGTTTCCGCGCACGATGAAAATGTAAAATATATGACAAAACACTTCTAGTCAATATGGTACACTAAAGTGTCACGTTTCCGAGACATTTGGGAGCAAAGATCGTCATAAGTGATCAATGACAATCATCAAGAAGGCAGAAATTACGTGTGTATATGCATTTCATTACATTCGGACACGCAATTGCAAGTTAATACTTGACTCCAGTCACGCCCGATGGTAAACGAAGACGGGGTCTAAGATGTTACGTGTTTACCTGTTAAATGCCGGTTGACTCTAGTTTTAAAGACGCCCAGATTATATGTGAAACTGATGACGGCAACGCGTTTCACATCTCTGATGGTGCTTGGTGCGAATTCGCGGAAATCCCGTTACAAATACCTGCATATGAGCCAGCCGTCTGGTTGTCCGATGGAAAAGAGGGAATAGGGGTAAGTTGAGATGAGAGAGTTGATGTGGCCCCTTTCCAAAATACATGTTGTAGAAGACTGAAAGGCAAGCGACCTTACAACTGTGCTCCAGAAGCCGTAATCTTGCCTTTGTCAACTCCTCATCTCCAACTAGCTTGATAGCACAGCGGTCAATCGCGTCCAAAGCCGCAAGCTGGTACTTGGCTGAACCATCCCAGAGGTGGCTGCAGTACTCCATGCATGAGCGGACCTGTGCTTGGTATAGGTCAAAAAGCTTTTGGACAAAGTCGTAGGCACTGGGAATGTCCGCACTGGGAATCAAACCTGGGTCTCTCGCTTCCGACCCACCACTATCCACTAGGCTTCCACCGCCAAATTCATAAAATCGACCCAAAACGTACCTAGCTGCATGCATCTGCCAAACGTGATAACAATAGTCTTAATGACTTAGGCCTAGGAGTGCCATTATATTATAGTTTTTATGTTTATATAAAAACCAGCTGACACGGCAAACGTTGTTTGCCAAATGAATTAGCCAAGTTTTGGAGGGGTTAGTTAGATAACAAACGCTCTTACACGAGATTTTTATATATAAGATATATTATATATTATATTTTACGATTTAAAAGTTAATGTGTCCGATGCCAGAAATCCATAATATTATAAATGTGTTTTACACTAATGGTCAATAATAAAATTACCTCAGAACATAATTATTTGTTTGTAATTAATGACAGACTTAGTTATTGGCAGACAAAAGTATGCAAAATGCGTAACTCGGGGCTGCAAGTGATGTAAATTGCTTCAGCCAGATATCGCTGCCTGTACGTAATACAGAGAAGTTTGTAAAGAGGCTCGAAATTTCGCCGATGCTTGCACTTGCCCATAAGCTCAGTTGGGAGAGCGCTGGCACGGTTAGCCAGAGGTCGCGGGTACAAGACCCGGCATGGGTGGAATCATTGAATTTTAACTTAAAATTTAATGGTGGAATTTTTAGCCTATAAATACTCGTATGTTTTTAAGACAATAGTATGCTTTAGCTACTAGCAAGCAGTTCGTCTCTAGGAAAAATAAACTTAGACAGTTTGCTACAAAATGAAAAAATGCTCGTATTTAATGCGCTCTAACATAGATCCATTCCGCTAAGCAAAGCCGGCTTTTCGCAGCCTATATACGTCCCACTGTAGGGCACAGGCCTTCTCTTAGGGAGGGACCACGGGTGCCCACCGCGGATTGGCGATTTCAAGCGCTGAGGTGTGTGAATAGCTCAGACACTCAGGTTTCCTCACTATGTTTTCCTTCACCGTTAGCGAGTGGTATTGCTACTATAACTTCACAAATGTACATAACTTAGAGAAAAAAGTCATAGGTACATGCCTGAACTGGGAATCGAACCTGGGTCTCTCGCTTCCGAGTCCAATGTTCTACCCACTAGGCTACCACCGCTCACGGCGCCATCAAGCTTACCATAAATTGGGCCAATCACAACGCAGAGCACGACCACCAGCATGATAACGCGCAGTCGCCGGTTGTTAGGCCCGTCCTTGAACGCAACGAGTACAGTTTCCTTCACGTAGCGGGTATCGAAGAACTTGCCGAGCCACTCGCAGCAGTTCTTTGATTTCTCCTGAAAAGAACAAGCAGATGAGATGAGATGTTCTTGAAGTTATCGTGTATGAATCGGCTAGGTGTCTGTGCAAGGTCGATGACATTTGCGATGTACGGACTCTAACATATAAAATGGACGAGAGATTTTAAAGCACACACCATGGCTGTAGAGTGACTACGTAACAAATTCGCACAAAAACCTGCAGAACTGCAGCTAGATTGTTCAGATTCAGTATCTTGTTACCACCGCGAAGGATTAAAATTGGGAGGGTATAAAACCTGTTCCTTCAAAAGAAATGTTTGAAAATATATTAATTGTTCTAAATTTTGGTATTCGCCTCAGGGAATGACAACTGATATTGTTAAAGTAAAACTTTCTTAAGCACTACACATTACTAACTTAATTCCAGGATTACCAAAAAAAAGCAAAAGGTACCCCAAACCGGCGTGCCTGCATGCAACGACTTTAACGTTGAAGAAGCGAAAGTGATCTGTCAGGATCGTGGCATGTGGCAGTCCCTGGTCTCTGCCTATCCCTCTAGGATGCAGGCGTGAGTTTATGTATGTGTGTATGTTATTTGCCTCTATTTGGTAACCTACTAAGCATTAACAGTACAATATCATTCCAATAGTATAACGCGCGCAAATTGAATAGGTTTCTCTCGCGGAGAATCTCGAATCACGCGAAAGTTAAGCTGCACGTATTTTACCATTGGGATGCCATTGGTTATTAGGCTACCAATATTTTCAACAAAACAACTATTGAACTATTGAACAAATATGCATTTTAGAGACTCGCTCCCGCGGTTTCGCTCTGCAAATAGGAGCGAAATCGGTCGGACGACTCTTGCGACAAAAATTCAAGTAAGTGATTTCGGAATTAAGTTAAAACTGATATCTTTCTTCGACGTTTCGAAACAAAAGTTGCCTGTTTTTATGAGTGTTTAAAGCGGTGGTAGCCCAGTGAGTAGAACAAAGGACTCGAAAGCGGGAGACCCAGGTTCGATTCCCAGTGTGGGCTCGTACCTATTACTCTGTTTATTTTCAAAGTTACGTACGTCTGCGAATTTGTGGAAGCAATACCACACGCTAACTGCGAAGGAAAATATCGTGAGGAAACCCGCGGCTTCGTTGGCTCCGCACGTATTGACTTGTTTTTCCTGAAGGCTAGGCCGACTAAGCTGTCAGGATGGTATAGGTGCTGGGTAAGCCTACTCCATCTAAAAAACAATTTCCCAGGCACTGCAGCGTCCGAGTGGTCCCTTCACCCATCTAGTTAAGTGATGGTGCCACTGGACGCAGTATAAATTATCTCATTACGTAGATGCAAAGGCCAAAGTTTCATGCGTAGTTCCAAACTTTTTTGCAACACGAAGTATTTTCGTACTACGCAGCTGTCCCATTATTTGCTCATTAAACCTTATCTAGGAAATAAAATGCTGAAAAAGGTTTACGAACTAAAAAAGTCGTCACGGGAAATTGTTTCTGTACACAAGGAAAAATCACTTAGGCAGTTTTTTTCGGAAAAACGTAAATAGCCGAGCGGGTATTTCCACCGGACTGTGACATTTTGAGGTCGTTTCGATGGCAAAACAAGGGCAACTAGAAGTACAGAGCTGCAACATTTTAAAACAGCGAAAAAAAAGCGTTCAGGTTCATAATTTCCTTTTTCCAAAGGCTAGAAAATTTATTTGCTGTGCACTTTCTACAGCATTTACAAACGTATTAAAAAAAATCTGAACTTCACCATTCGAGTAAATTGCAAGTCAATTACCATTTACTTGTTATCTTATTTGTAGAAAGAGGTATTTTCTTTCCTGCCCTGCCGAGTTACGAAAATACCTTTTATATATGACTATCCAATATGACTATTTTTTCAAGCAACCATAGATAGCACAGGTTCATCCTAGTTTAGTTAATTCTGTGATCCATGTTGAGTAAATTCATATTAATAAAGATATTTGTATTTGTATATTTATTACTATTGTTACCTTTTCGTTAATTTTGCTAAGTTACCAGTTAGATTAGATTAATTGACAATAAATTATCTATCTGTGTGGCACCGGATTAAGAATAGTGTCACTCCATTTCCTCCCGTGGATATCGTAGAAGGCGACTAAGAAAATAAATTACCAGGAGACGGGCAGCAGCGTCTTCCTGAGATTTCAACCGCATACTGCAATCGCCAACCCGCCTGCCAAGCGTGGCGATTATGGCAAAACCCCTAATGGTTATGAAAACCATGAGGGAGGCCTATGTCCTGCAGTGGGCGTCAAAGTTCTGATGATGATGAATATGATGATGAAATTATCTTGTAACTCATAACGCAGACAGAAAATCTTTCTCTCTCCGTTACGCCATCACCAAATTCATTGAATAAATGTTGGACTCAGTACAGAAAGAAAAACTGCGTTACTCTGTTCAATTTATGCAAATCTATCGAATAGAATCTCTATGTGAATTCGTTTCAGTGAAAAATGTACAGGCGGAGAGTCTGTTTAAAAAAATTACAGTCTTATTTATAAAAAAACGGCCGAGTCCGATTCCGGAGATGGAGGGGTTTATTAAATTATAAGGGGCTCTAGTTGACTATGGAACGCTTATAACGCGATTCCTTAAAATAGACTAGATTAGAACACTTTATTGTACACACCAGAAAACAAAATACATTAAAAGGCTTACATGTCGCCGTATACAATTGGCGGTCTTATCGCTAAAAGCGATCTCTTCCAGACAACCTCCTCAGATGCATTATAAATTGTCTGTGGTAAAGGGAAATATTGTTTACACCATATTTGAGGGGTCTTTGAGAGGAATCACTTTTTTATTAATAACACCCTTAAAGTGCTCTTTGCAGTGCCTATTAACCCATAATATGGTTTTACCACAATAATCGTAACGACACTGACTTTTTGGACGCATAGGTGACGAAACACAATTCGATTCGTGAAGTCAGCTTCCGTACATTGAATTGAATAAACAGTGTGTTTCAGAAATATGCGGAAAACCCTCATCCATATAAACAACTTTTATTGTAATGATGAGTTTAATAACCTTTTTAGTTCCCCTGAAACTTTCGGAGATTTCACCACAGTGATACTATACAATTTACAATATTGTAGCATTCACAAAATAATGTAGATGGTAACTTTATTATGGGACTGTAGATTGTTTTGTGGAATATCAAAGTTTCAAAGTACTGTAAAGGTTATATGTATTGAAGAGTACTTATGTGGGAAAGAGAAGACAGGGAATCTTAATACACACGTTGTTAAAACATTTTCACTCTCATGCTCAAGTCCTGAATCAATTCGCAGTATTAGGAAAAATCTATTTGACAAAAAACTCATGGAACGTTGTGATGTAACAAAAATTAAAGCACATCTGATCAGCACTGATGTGTAACTAGATTGTAAGCTTTTGCCATGAACTGTTACATTATAACGTGAACTGTTATCCATCTGACCCATGACAAATAAAATAAAATAGCTCATTTCAGAGGTAACCCTCTATATGATTTATTATAATCACTGACCTCCGAATAAATTTACACTAAGTTTACGCCGATGTTTACTAACATTGGGTAGTAAATCAAATGTTTACTAACATTGGCATTGCGGTAGTAAAATCGGCTCAGGCGCAAGATCGTGTTAGATTTTAAAAGTATGCTGATTTAAATGCCGATGAGTACCTATGTGTACAGTTCAGTGGTTGCAGCAACAGAGCAAACAATAAAAAATAGTTACATACGTCATTTGATTAGTAGGTATACTGGTAACTCTTTTTTTTACAATTTTCTTTAATTCTCAGTTTATTGCAAAAAATTATGGTGTTATTTATAAAACGATTCCACTAAAACACTCATCAAATAGTCTGTAGCAAATACTTCCCCTCATCGCAGACTTTTTAAACTGCATTTGTGGAATGTTTTAATAATCACACTGTGTTTGCGCATGCCAAAAAGTATGCAATACTAAACGAAACAAACAAAACAAACGAACAAAATATCAAAGCGGTAGTAGCCTAGTGGATAGAACATTGGACTCGGAACGCCAGACTCAGGTTCGATTCCTATGACTTTGTTTTGTAAGTTATGTACTGTTATAGTAGCAACACCACTCGCTAACGGTGAAGGAAAACATCATGAGGAAATCTGAGTGTCTGAGCTACACATACCTCAGCGCTTGAAATCGCCAATCCGCAGTGGGCACGCGTGGTGATTAAGCCCACACTCTCTAGTTTTTAGTATTAAGCTCGCCCTTGTGCAGATTGATTTCTTGTACAATAAATAATATTGACCGCTGGGCATACTCATATTTAGACGCGCCATTTTTTTCAAAACTAGCACCATAATAATATGTTTCTAAATTATTGTTAGAACAAATCTGAAGTCACCCTGTAGACCATTAGAACTCTGTTTATCGGAATAGCTATTTTATGACAGCCATACTCATGAAGCGCTCTTTGAAATCTTTGAAATAGCTCTTGAGCTCGCTGACAAGTTGTTGTACTGCTTCGAACAGCATCTTAAAATCGACAGCAATCAGAAGTAAGAGCGCTTTATTAATTAGGCTTCCTTCCTTCCCTTAGTGATTTCTTATCAATTTGTCTATGAATACCATTGTATAGCCCGCACAGATCTTTTTGACGGCAACGTGTTTTGGCGGTAACGTGAACACAGTCGCAGATCGTTTTCACATCGCTTACTGTCTTTACAGTGTATGTGTCAGTAATTCACTACTTTAGTAATTGACTAATTAGTAATTTACTGCGCATCACGCTATGTCAATTACTCACACATAAAAGAAAAGACAGTGAGCGATGTGCAAATGATCTGTGACTATGTTCACGTTACCGCCAAAAAGATCTGTGCGGACTATAAATAATTTACATAAATAAACAAACAATACAATTCAATAGAAAATTGTTTGTCTTTTGATCTTTTTATTTGTCTCGCTGCACTGTTTTTGTCCATTTCCGCTCTAGTGAGCTGTAGTCATTGAACTTGGATCCTGTTACGCATGACGTCACGATCTATTAGGCATTAAAATTAGATAATCAACCACTTAACTCCTATTATTTACAATAACTTCTACAAAGTAAATTGGCTTTAAAAGAAAGTTGTTCGTTTGCGTTACAAAAATGCTTCTAATTACATTTCATCGTATTTTGTATATTTCAGTGTTCCTGGCGCAATCAAACTTAAGTGGCTCAACGATTTTGAACGCAGAATTCGAAATGTGGTACGCAGGAAGCCCATGTCCTGATTAGTACTATAGGATACATTTATCTAAATCCCACGCTAATTAGATTATATTAAAATGCTTTATTTCAAAAGATCAGCATAGATAATATGAGAAGTATCTAGCAGAAGAAACCACACGTACGTGGTTTTATAACATAACGTAGCATAACGATACGTTTCGCTCGTTTTAGCGGCCCGTCAAAAGTAGTGACTTTCCAGTAAAATAATTGTCAAATTCTAACACACCACAAACACACGACTCAGGTAGTCATGCGTACCTATTTTGCCCTAAGCAAAAGTTCCTTAAACCCATTGTATTACGAAACAGAATTGTGAAGTCTTGTCTTTAAATGGATTACCTCTGTAAAGACAGAGTGAAGAGATAATCTCTTCTATAAATCCTCTTAAAAAAATACGACGACATGTCAATAGAAACGTTGGTTTTAATAATAAAACGTGTTCCTTGTGCTAAAAAACAGAAAAAAGAAGAAGAAAAAACAGAAACTACATTGAAATAAATTTTTTATCACACCTGCTCTGAAAATACATACTAATTATACCAATTAGAGGGAAGAAACGCCTTTATCCCGCCCTTCAAATCCTTTCATCCCAAGGTATGGAAGTTTGTATGAAAATCCTTCCGACCCAAGGGTGGGAAGTATGTATGAAATTCCATTACATACCCGGTTTTTTTTTTTTTTAATTTGTCAGCAGTCATACTGCAAAGAGACTTTAACTGTCTACTAATTAAATTTCAAGTAAATTGTTACTGGCCACATACAGTTTTTTTTTACCAGTTACCAACCTCCTTGGTGCATACAGAAAATTAAAAACGAAATTATTTTTGTATATAAAACGCGCGGAATCACGGAAGAAGTGGCTGCATGACCTTATGATCTTAGCCTACTCCAGAAACGGGCGAATATACTTTTAACTAAATATAAACATTTCTATGCATTTATGTCTATAATTTTCCTCGTAGGTGTAATAAAAAGCACTATACATACCTCAGGATAAAGTACAGTTCCATACCTCAAATGGTTTGCGCCCCTCGCAAGCTCGTGGCGCAAATGCCATAATCTCGGTATGGAACTGTCACTTTCTTCCCTCTGAAGTAATGATTTCTGACTTCTGTCAGATTTTTTATTAGGCGCAAACACAGAGGGACCTTTCTGGCGCGAGCTCAAAAAAAAATGAAATATGAACTATGCTGTGAATATTTGTGTTGTTTTACGAAGTGAAGTCCTTAATTTGAATCATTCATTCACGAACTACACAAATTTTTAATATCGCCCGCTATCGAGCTTTATAGGGCTGTTGGATGATGTTAAAAAACCGCTCAAGTGCGAGTCGGACTCGCGCACGAAGAGATCCGTTTCATTATCTATACAAAATTAGACAAAGATCGAATTTGAGAACAGGGCCATCTATAGAAACCAACAAGAATTGTTTAAAAAGAAGCACTGTGGAAGTTAGGAGGTTATAGGAGCCCTATACAATATCCTATCCCCTAGCCCTAGGAATTAGTTGTCATACCGGTAACAGAAATACATCATCTGTGAAAATTTCAACTGCTTAACTATCACGGTTCATGAGTTACAACCTGGTGACAGACAGACAGACAGACAGACAGACAGACAGACAGACAGACAGACAGACAGACAGACAGACAGACAGACGGACAGACAGATAGACGGACAGTGAAGTCTTAGTAATAGGGTCCCGTTTGGCACCCTTCAGGTACGGAACCCTAAAAAGTAACGGTCAATGTCAATTATGGGCAAAAAATTAACACATTATCATAAGAGCAATTTTACACATTTTTATCTTCAATTTTTTGTTACTTGAAATCTTGTCAGGCCGATATTTGGCTCTTATCCGACAGGGGCGAGTCTGTCGCTGGAATTATCTAATGCAATTTTAAATTAGGAAATATTTTTACTGTGTGCTTTTTAAAAACAATGTGCTTCAAAAACACTCCTCAATATGCGATATGTGTTTGTGTGTACGTTGTATGGTGTGGTATGTGTGCTTTTCCTTTACGACAGACTATTTATACTCATTTACGGAGAATTTTTTAGGAATCGTATTTTTATAAATAAGACGGTAACGGCGGCTGCATGCCTCATGCAAGCCTCTACCAACAATTCCGAAATGTCTTTTACGTAGCCTGCTGCGTTTGAGAAGAGATAATCTACGCAAAGCTGTAGCAATCCTAACAGGCCACTGCTCACTGAATAGACATTTCCACAACATGGAACTAACTGACAGCCCGTCTTGCCGGGGATGCCTCAAAGAAGAGGAAACACCTGCCCACGTCACCATTCACTGTGAAGGCGTAGAAAAGCAACGGACCGCCATCATTGGGAAGCTGGGATCCCTTCAAGAGACCTGCAGTGGCATTCGAGCACTGCTGGCTTTCCGGAAAGAGATGAAGAGAAGGCTGGCTGGAGTGAGCTCACAATTGTGCTACGTACAATGGCCCAACTATGGGGCTTAAGTGTGAAAATCTCAGGTCTAACTAACTAACGTTAACGGCGTTATAAAAAACGATTCTCATAAAACACTACATAAATGCAGTACAAGTAGTCTGTGGTCTTTAAAGTAGTCTTTCCCTTATAAAGTCGCGGATCTAGTGTCACAATTTGCCTCGTGTAATCGACCTACTTATTTTATTATCTAGTTAACACATCGTCTGAACAGTTAAACAGGCAAACTGTTGTGAAGGTGTTTATTAATAACATTGTGATCATTACTGTCCACGAAGATTAAAGCATGCATTGTACTACAATTAGATGTTTATAGTATGAAAACGAAACGATTCTGTCATCATAAGACAAGACAACAGGTGGATGTGTCATGCATGTATCTTGTGATGCTCGTGTTTTTCATTGCAGATTACACAAAACGGTTTTTTGTATAATATGTATTTTGTTCAATACGCAAAACATTGTTTCTAATTTGCTACTAAGCGGGCGCTACTGCTTAAAAACATTACTTACACGCTTGCATAAAACTATTGTTTTTCTATCATCATCATCATCAACCCATTATGTCCCCACCGAGGGGCACGGGTCTCTTCTCTCTGAGGAAGGTATAGGCCATACTCCACCACGGGGGCCAAGTCCGGATTGGTGGAGGTTTGTAGACTAGTGAGTGGCTCGTCTACTGTCAGAAGTTGTCAAGCCGCCCTAAGGCCTCTGACTTGGCTTAACGACTGCCATCTATCGACGGCAGCCGGCACCATCAGCTTAACGTGCCTTGCGAAGCACGGAACCGCTCGGAAAATTGCCACTAGCATTAGGCACAGACGGCGACCCATCCATGCACAGAACGCGCCCTGTGTTGCTTAACCTTCGTGATCGTTTAAGATCACTCAGGCAGCCTGGAGCTCTATTTTTGAATCACTCGTATGAAATTGTATCGTCGAATGCGACTTAAGTCACACTCGTCTTCTAAGTCGCATGATGTCGTTTTTCCGTATTTTTGAATCGTTCGCCTGAAGTGTTGCCAGTACAATTTGAAGTATTGTATTTTATCCATTCCACGCAGAAATTAAAAAAACCGGAAACTACCGTAACAGAAACGGAACGTAAAACATTGTTTTATTGGCTGTTTAAATAAAAAATCTTTGTCTTTTGATACAAACAAAACACTACTACTGTCATTTTGGTTTGTGTTCTAACGAAATGTCGAAATCGTTTTTTGACAATTAATGTACCGATCGCCATGCGAGACGAGTGGTAAGGACCATTCGTTGCAGTTCGAGTGATTAAAAAATACGGAATTTCAGATGTCGAACGAAAATCAGTAGAAATCGAGCGCTCGACGCGATACGAGTGATTCAAAAATAGAGCTCCTGGGCTACGAGCGATTCTCTTCGATTCGATTGTTTTTCTATGTGTGGAATTTACTGCAGTTGTGTAGTTACCGGTGAGATACCCCTCTGTGACGTCATCTTAATATTGCTTAGTGTTAAAGGTGACAGCTGAGACACAGTTGAGAGTAGGCAAAATGCTCAGCGTGCTAAGCCTACTCGAATTGTTAGTCCGTTTGCATTTGTGCGAGTCGTGTTTATTTTTTGTTTGATTTTCATATTTTTAGTTCCATACTTGACAAACATAGCGAGGCCGACGGATTTTAGAAAATATATTTGACTTAATAAGAGCCAATAGCTTGATTTGTAATAGAGAAAAAGATATCGTTTCACAAATCAGTCCGATGACAGCTGAGGGACAAGACATACCTCTATAGTTAGAATCTAAAATTAAACTTTGCCTCTGGTAACTTCTTATACGGTAAAGTTTATTTTTATGGTGAAAGTGGCTTGGATCTTATTTTTTTTTCATCTGTACATACATAAGGATTTTGTTACATCCGGTATGTGGCAATTATTCAACTTACCATCTTGAGATCCGGCCGCTTCACTTCCTTTATCCTGCAGAAGCCGTAGACGAAACTTAGCACGTACAAAGACGCACTCAAAGAGAACACGCCATAGAGTCCAATCTTGCGCACCAGGATCCCGCTGAGTGCCGCACCAACGGGTACGCCCACAGAATAGAAAAGATTTACGACACCGATCCGCAAAGTCCTCTGCTCTTCCGTGGTGACATCAGCGATGTAGCTAAACACTCCCATGAACATTGTGAACCAACCCCCTGTTAGCGCGGGGAATATTGCCTCTGTCACCGCGGCTACTTCCACTGGCAACTCGAAGAAGAAGTAAGTGTTCACGATGAGTCCGACACTGGTAAGGAACTCTCCAACTATAGGTATAAGCATACAGAACTTTCTTTGTCCGACTCTGTCACTGTACGCTCCGAGAAAAATCAGTATACCACACGGTAGGAACGACTGTAGGACAGTTTTCCAGCCAGCTACGTGGGCTACTAATGTTTGTACAGCCTCTTCTTCCAGAGTGTAATTGGCAGTATCTCTTCTCGTTAAGGCATCGCAGACATGCTCAGCGAATCCTAAGTTCACTCGACATGCTTTCTCTAAGTAAAGATTTTGTGTGGCCAAAGCCGCCAGGACTGACGGCATTACGTAACAAGCTAGTATAGGTTCAACAGTGATCAGTGACATCATGTGTTTGAATTTCTGGACTACGTCCATGTCTTCCCAGCCTTCGTTGGCGGTTTTCTCTGATTTCTCATTGCTCTTGGCTGCCATCTTTTTTTTAAGATTAAGTTTAGTAGTTTCATTTAAGTCATTTAGGCCGTTTTGTTTCTCATTCTGCTTGCCAGTCTCCTCGCTTTTCGTTTCAGCTGCCATTTTGATAAATCTGTAACAAAAATAAATAATGTAGGCCAACAAAAAAGCAGCCTCTTTCTTCGTTTGAATAGAGAACTTGCAATGAAAATATTTTAATATAATAGGAGAGACCTTGTTAAACGTGGTAAAGTTTCTTCTCTACGACTACATATTACTTTTCATAATATAACCTGTCGAAAAGTCAATATAGTCACGTAGTACGAAAACGCTAAATACAAATCGTGCTCACACTGTGACGTGACAACTTGGTATTTGAGTAATCTCGTGAAATTATATTTTTATGCATATATACACCCTTAAAACAAAACATTTAGAATTCAATGAAAAAACTAAATCTAATAAGTTTTTTTTATTTTTTATTATAAGACTATAACTTTATTTTTTGTGATCCCGAAAACCCCAAAAGAAAAAGTTTTTTGGTTTCATTTTGTAATTCTTCCCAAATTTTTACGGCTTCTCTGGTATAAAATCAATGTCTCTCTAATGTGATTTAGACGCAAGATCCCCATTCAGATTAACTGAAATATCTTGATAAAATTGTCTAATATAGCAAGATGTTGTATGTTAACTCTGTCCATAGTTAACATACAACACTGGATACCTCCGTTACTAAATGCAGAATGGACAACAACAGCAAGAAACATAATATGTTCAGAATTTAATAACCATATATTAAGAAATAAGAAATGCTTTTCGTAATTTTTATTTTCTGTGTAAAAAGTGTTTATAAACTAATAACACTGCAAACTATATCTTACCACAGTAACTAGTAGGCAACCGTTAAAACCAGTGTAAACTATTTAATCACTGTCATTACCGCATGCAGTCAGTATACAAACAGTACCAAATTAGAGCAGCATAGAGGCTTATAACTTTGCCATTTGTCTAAATTAGATTAGTTTAATACTCTTTATTGCCATAAATAGTTGTGTTGGTCGCCTAGGTAACGGAGAAAACGTCACACACGGTTGATAGCGGTAGTAATTTACGTCACGTTTATCCAGAGATCCTTTTGTGGTTGTGATAGGTAAATGCGCTAATAAAGCGAATGCCGGACGTTGTAATCATTTCATTATTCCCTTAGGTACTGCGGTAATGGTCACTTAATAGCGATGTACAGATAGCCGGACCAATCACTAAAACTGCTCGAACATTCTGCAGAACATCAACCATGCGTGCGTACACTCTACATATTCAAATTAGGAGTCCTGTGAGTCCTATGTCCTGATGTCCTGTTCAACGTTTTGTGTACAATAAAGTATAACCTAATTATTAATTAACCACTCGTCTGCCGCGACACAGATCTGTGTCCAACTTAGTATGGGCCACCTATACGTTGCGTTCCGCGAGGGCAGTTGAGGAGTTAAAGGGATCCAGTGAGCTTAATTAGCGCCACCAAGGAAAAAAATTATATCTTCTTTTAAAGATAAAGATAAAAGAGATAAAAAAGTATTTATTGCCTCATCAGAAAAAAAACTTAAAACAAAATAAGGCTTAACTAGTGGTGACATAAAATAAAGCAAAATGTAGTGGCTCAGCTGGTGCTGATCCGGATCAGTCCCGGGCAGCGCTGGTTTTCAGCCACTGCCTTCTCCCTGAGATGTTGTGCGGGAGTTATGTTATGAGGGCTAAAACAGTCAACTAGGCATCTACAAATGTTCTGGACATCGATTAAAAACGAAACGAAAATCAACAATTTTACAGATCGTATTTCAAAAAGTGTCAGTACAATCTCTCAATCGGACTCACGACAAAGAACCTAGGGAGCCGAAAACTGGACACTGATGACGTTAGAACTTGTCCACCGATTCAAAGGCACTCAGAGTGCTATAAAACAGGCAACAGGCACAGGCTGGGAGTCTCTTCGACAGATTAAATCAGAAATAAGACAAACAACTATGCTGATTGACATGGGTTGACATGACCTATAAGAATAGCAAGTTGAAGTGGCCGTGGGCTGGTCACGTCGGCCAAAGAATTTAAGCCGATTTGAATAGTGTTATAGTTGAATCATGCCTGCCTTAATAACACCATAATTCTTTACATTAAACTGAAAGTAAAAAAAAATAAAACGGGTTATTGGTAACCCTAAATTTGTAATATACTGGTTCTTTTATTTCTCATGTACGCAACCTTTTCAAACGCATAAATAACGTGCATAGTAATGCTATTTAGGATAAAATTATCTGTGAAACAGTGCCTCAATATAATAATAATTATCCTTAAATTATCTTAAATGGCTTAAAAGAAAATAAGTTTTGATCTGTAAGCCGAATACAATTTTTTCCTAAGTCTTGCCAGTGTCGCAAAACTGTCCATATATTCCCTTTCAATGGAACGGCTTTCAGTCACTACCTTTACCAAGAAAACTAGTATTATCGCAATTGGAGATCGAGACACGAGACCGGTTAACAAGCTAACTGAAAGGACTGTACATGAGTTTAATCTGCCTCGTCGGTCTAGCATTAACACGATTGACTACCAACGCAGAGATCGTGGATTCGTTTTCCGCTAAGTGACGCCGTACTTGACTTGTTCATATGTCCTAGGTCTGGGTGTATTTTCATGCCTGTGATATCCTTGCCTCGTACTATGGTAGTACGGGGTATCCTAGTTTGGGACCATTTACTGATTTGCTCGGAAGTTTTTATCGTTACGATTTTTTGCTACGCAGTCCCACACCCATAAAATATTATGAAGATTACATTAAAACAAAATGTTACGCTATAAACAGACATGAAGTCTGTGTAGCAATACAACTATTAAAGAAAACCGATCGAAACTGTTCCAAAACAGATTATATGCGACTCTGTCTATCGCACCGAGGTTCCGTTGGAGGGGTAGGTAGAGTTTAATATATTTATGTCATTTATTTATGTTTTTTTGTTTAATATATTCGCGTTATGTGTTTACAAAAAAATATGTATTTTTTTCGTTCAGAGTGATTCTGTGAGGGAGTGTTTGTTTTGAATAGTGTTTGCAATTAATCTTAAAAAGTTTAACGCTAAAAGAAAAATAAATGTAGAAAACACATTTATTAAATATGATTGGAGCCTCTTACTTTTTATTTTATTTTAACACATTTTTAGGGAATGAGCTACATCACTTTTTTATGTAGCCTATATGCGTCCCACTGTAGGGCACAGGCTTTCTCTCAGAGAGAGAGAGTATGGGCTTAATTACCACCGTGGATTGGCAATTTCAAGCGCCAGGGTATGTGAATACCTCAGACACTCAGGTTTCCTCACGACATTTTCCTTCACAGTTAGCGAGTGGTACTGCTACTTTAGCTTCACAAACTTCACGTAACTTAGAAAAAAAGTCATTGGTACATGCCGTGATTCGAACCCACGACCTCCCGAATGAAACGCCGACGTTCTACCGATGCGTTATGAGCATTGGCACTACGAAATTTTCAAGTGGCTGTCTATTACGTTCAAGAGATACAGGTTTAAAGGTCTCGTTGGCACCCGTTCGTTCGGAACCCTAAAACCGGGAATTACACAATTCTCATCAATTGTGAAATAAGATAATTCTATAAGTTTCTGTTTGACAGTTAAGAAATGCATTGCTTTGCATCAACCACGACATCATTTTCTAATTTTTCATTGAGATAAAATATATTTGACTCATTCGTGACGTGTGCGCTTCAGCACATCATCATCAACCCATTTATGTCCCCACCGAGGGGCACGGGTCTCTTCCCTGAGGAAGATATTTCAGCACATATTTACTGCAAAATGATTGAAACGACTGCTACTGCTTATCGTAGTGGAGTTTTGATACGGTTTTTCTTTGTGTCCGTAAAAAAACAAACACAGCGATCGCTCGTCCAGAACATCATCATTAACTTTATCGAGAACCGATTTGGCACGTAGAGTTTTCGGTAGTGATAGGCCACGTAAAAGACATACCGGCCTTTCACGATGTATTAAATTAAAAAAAATAAACTACGTGTTATAGTTTTTTTTAAATAAAAAAATATTTATAAAAAACAATCTACCAAATATGTAACTTAAACTATATATCTAATGTATTTACCATTTTTTCTATGTAATTTAGTTAAATGTATTTACTAATTTATCTATTTAATGATGTTTTCTTTTTTGTACAATAAACTGTTCTCTATCTATCTAAATTAAAACTTTCGTAAGCACTACATATTATAAACTTGAGTCGAATTTTGACGGTCTTAGTACGCTCGGACCGTGAATGTACAGTTTTAGTTGATTATAACGACGCACTCGTTCCGATCGCACTGACCGTCGTCATAATCAACCAAAACAGTACGCACACGGTCCGAGCGTACTAAGGCGCACTCGGTCCGAACGCACTGACCGTCGTCATAATCAACTAAAACTGTACGCACACGGTCCGAGCGTACTAAGACGCACTCGGTCTGAACGCACTGACCGTCGTCATAATCAACCAAAACTGTACGCACACGGTCCGAGCGTACTGAGGCGCACTCGGTCCGAACGCACTGACCGTCGTCATAATCAACTAAAACTGTACGCACACGGTCCGAGCGTACTAAGACGCACTCGGTCCGAACGCACTGACCGTCGTCATAATCAACTAAAACTGTACGCACACGGTCCGAGCGTACTAAGACCGTCAAAACCCGGCTTTAACTTTGGATTAACTTACCTGATTTTAAAGTGAATCCGGAGTTAAGATAATATTATCTAACTAAATATACTTACCACTATTTTGTCATGAATTCAGTAAAAACAAATTAAAGTAAAACAATTAAAACACCAGCGAAAGGCAATGTGATGAATTTTTATTCAATTTTATTCACAAGTGTTTTTTTATACTGCACTACGTACTACGCTCTCTTTATACAGTTTTATGTAAACGCTACTAATCATTAAGCATTTCCCTCATGATGGGACAATCCTGACTGCAGTATCAATTCATCATATTTACCTACTGCTAATAGTGCCGTCAAGAGAAGAGAAACCTGGCCGCAGCAACAGATTATTTGTATCATTGTGTTGTGAAGTGGCTGAGGCTTGCGATCGGAACTAGGGTGCTTATACACGGGCGGCACGTGTGCCAACTGCAGCCGTGTACACTCGTCGACGACAGGCGTCGACGCGTCGACGGCAAATCTCGACGTGTGTTGACGGCAGCGTCGAACATCCGCGTAGAGCGCTGACGGCTGCCGTCGACATACATCAACGGCTGCAGTTGGCATACGTGCCGCCCGCGCTCTAAGGCAAATTTGTTTTCGTCACCAAAAACGAGGGCATTACTCTGTAAGTCTACACAGGGTTATTTCATAAATGCGCCATTACTGACACACCCTGATTACAGTTTTTGTTCCACAACTACTTTTTTCAATGGGTTTTTTCTCAGATCTGTATTTTCCTTTGAAATATCTGGGCTTAGGCGCTTTACGCGCTTTCTATCAATGTCTCACCCTTCGGTAAATCATAGTTTAACTTAGAAGAATGCCCATGCTATTTCAAACTTATGGCTCTTATCATACAGGTTTTAGCTTAGTATAAGGGCTATAAAACACCATTTGTACTTTCTTTTGTTTACTGATCAAAGTTAATTGTTTCATAAACAATAATTATTAATATTTATTGTTACAAAATAATTAAATTGCTTGCATGAATATTGAACAAGTCTAAAACGTCCAGATTTCACATTGCACTAATGCATATTCCTGTATATTGTAGGATTGCAGGTAATAACTAACATAATATAGTATAAGTGATGCACAAACCGGCTTATGTTACTGAACAATAAACAAATTTTTTGTTCTTATTTTAGCAATCACTCTCATTACATACATACATAAACTCACGCCTGTATCCCCGAGAGGTAGGCAGAGACCAGGGACTGTCACTAAAAAACAGAAAAACTGTAAAAAAACATGTTTTTTTCGTTGAAAAAACGCCAAACTGACCCAAAATATTCTAAAAGTAATCACAAAAGTTTTTAAAATAACACTGTTATTAAACAATCGCAACATAAAGCTGAAAAACCTTTAAAAATAATTTTGGCTTTCTTTGGAAAAGGCAACATCGATTAAAAAAATTCAAAAGTCGTCGCGTTTTAGAAATAACCCAGTATGGACTTTGTATTGTTATTTATGGTATGGACGAGACGGCGCGCTAAGACCAGTGCATAGGTCAGACATTATGTGTTATGCTCACAATACGTTTGAATGTACATTATCAATCTCCGTACTCAGACGTGACGTATAGCCGGCTGGCTCAGCCCATGATTGTTAGAACCGGAAGGTTCCAGTAACTGAACCGTTAAATTAAATTCAATTGTTATCAGTCCAGCCAAAGGCTTATTGGGTATATCATTTCCGTGGCGTGTCACTGCAGCCTGCTCCACGTGTTGCGTTTCGGTTCGGTAAGGTAAGGTAATAAATACACGCTGATTTCTATGTGGCCGCGGTTATATAATTAGTAATAAAAAATGGCATCTATTTAGACTATTACCTACTTTTAACTGTAGACAAGTAAATTAATTATATAGTTAATAAAATAAAAATAGCTAAGAAATCTTGTTTTGAGTTAATAAATGCAGTCTAAAAATATGCGCTAGCAATTACGTAGTACTACCGCCTCTCCGTCTAACAGAACAATGACCCGCGGCACGCTCGACGCTCTCACTGCTCGGCGCTCTGGATGGCTAATGGTTCTAATAAATTCGAGTTTGAGTCGAGATATTGCCTGAGTCTGGGTGTATTTCCATGTTTGTGATGTCCTTGCCTGGTCACCATAGCACAGGGTATCCTAGTTTGGGACCAGATGAAGTGATTGTGTTGTGTGGGAGTTATTATTATTATATTTTTGAAAAGAAATCCCGAAAGTGAGGAGTTCCACTAGTCATTAAGAACGGCTTTTATAATAGGTACATATGGCATAAGAAACATACATACACACGGCGAACACACACACACACACACACACACACACACACACACACACACACACACACACACACACACACACACACACACACACACACACACACACACACACACACACACACACAAACAAACAAACAAATGTATGTGTGTGTGTTTATGTAATATAAATCTTCTAATAACAAAAATCTTCTAACAAGAATACACGAAGTTTCAGCTGTAACGTCAACAAATCACAAATTCATCGAGAGGCTCCGTCTAAAATTCAATAGTCTCATTTAGGCCTTGTTCAAGACTAGCAGTCGGGTATTATTTTTAGGTTTCCGTACCCTAATACTAAGACTCCACTGTCCGTCTGTCTGTCACCAGGCTGTATCTCACGAACTGTGATAGCTACAGCGTTTAAATTTTCACAGATGATATATTTTTGTTGCCGTTATAACAACAACAAATATTAATAAAAACCGACTTCAAAACACTACAACACTAAAAAGATAGAAATAATTTAAATAATTAGAAGTATTTATACATGTTGGTATTGTAGAAGTATAATTTGAAGTCTGTGCCCAAATATATGTGCTGGTCATGAAACTGGGCACCGACTACAAATTATACATCTAAAATACCTACATGTATAAATACTTTTAATTATTTCAATTATTTCTATCTTTTTAGTGTTGTAGTGTTTCGAAGTCAGTTTTTATTTTTTATTTAATTTTTTTTATTTTTCAGTTTTTACTGGAGGAGCGGGAGAAAAATAAACAAGTCCCTTATAACCATAATTGATGCGTTCCTTTAAAATTTGATGTTCTAAATCTCCGAAAGTCTTCACCAGACCATCACTAAATTAACTTGGGACTACTTTTATGCTATTATATAAATTATTGAAACATACGGATATTACTAAAGGATGGGCCCCATTAGGCCTTATTTACTGCTGTCCATTGAAGAGTTCCGTTCTCCATCTCTGAAAGTCTTGATCAGATCTTCACCAAATTAAAATGGGACCAATGGGACGTTGTATCTGTTCGAACAAAAAAAAATTTTCGAAATCGGCTAATATTTGACGGAATAATGGAAGAACATAGCCAAATAAAAAAAACAGAATAAAACAAATATTCCCAGGCTCCCATACAACAAACGTGATTTTTTGCCGTCTTTTGTTCGATATTAAAAACGGCAGCACTTGAAATATTAAATTGTTGTATCGTCGTATATCGCAACTTCGTGCGCGAGTCCGACTCGCGCTTGGCCGGTTTTTTCATCACGATATTTGTGAGCTTTGAGCGGCAAACAAAAGTGATAGTTCAAGGCAATTTGCTAATGGGCCACTGTTTATACGCCAAACTGCTCCGTACCAAATATCTACACACTCAAATATAAATAGGTATATGAATTTCTTGAATTCATTAACACTAAATAGATAGACATCTTGTTCCAAATGATAGAAAAACTCAATGGACGTAGTGAGAACGAAGGTTAGATTTTAAACCAACCGACTAAACTCCGTACCAGACATTTAAGTTGCGATCACTGACCTCCATTTGACTTATCTATACACAACAACATTAGGATGCATTTTTTGCATTGCCAGCGTAATTTTTTCATTGTATGTGTCCGACACCACTTTAATTCTTACTAGCCACTTTATAGACTGCCTCGTCGGTATAGCGGTATCACGTCTGATTGCCATACCGGAGGTCGTGGATTTGATTCCCACTGGGGGCCGCCGCATATTTGTACAAAAGGCCTCAAACTGGGTGTGTTTCCATGATTGTGATGTTCTTGCCTAGTAACCAAAGCAAAGGGTATCCTAGTTTGGAACCAGGACAAGTCAGGACAAGATTGTATTGTGTGGCAGTTATTTATTTGTTCGTTCGTCCGTTCCTTCATTATTCATTTATTAATTTTAAAAGAATGCAAATTCTATCACAGTTAAACTGAATAACGAACAAGAATTTTAATCTTCACTTTTTACAAAATATAAATAGAATGCAAGCCAGCAAAGAAAATCATAATCAGACCTGTCCAAAGATCGGCTGTCGCTGCTTGTTATCGGTATTGAGTGGTTAGCGATTGGCGTATGTGTCAAGTCCCATCTTTAATGAGTGAATAAACGCATGCTAAGCTGAGCACGCTAAGTACATGTTTGTCAAGCCAAAAATCACCTCGACGCTACCTTTAATAAGCATACACCAGTGGTAACACCACACAGAATTTGGTCACGATTACATGACTCTACTCTTTCTAGCGTTTGTCTCTGAATTTCAGCGCTAGCTTTACTTCAGTTCATTCGATGTATAGATACAAAAGTAGGTACCTACACTTACAAATACATTGACCTTTGCACTATCACGTCAGTTTGACGCTAAGGCCGACTTGCACCACTTCTTAAATGTCACTTAAGTCGCCATTTAAATTAGACTTTTGTATGAAGCATTTTAGTTAAATATTGTTGAAATATTGTTGATGAATCGATGATATTGACACATTTAAAAAACTTGTGCAAGTCGGCCTAAGCCTTTCTATTTAGGAAAGATTCTAAGACAGAAATGTAAAATTAAACTGTACGTAAAAACCCGATGTCCGATTCTATGCCCTGCGGTGGAGAAACAAGTTGAAAAAGACGAAACCAACCGCCTTCAAAAACACACTAAATAGACTAAACAGATACTACTGTTTGCAAATTTTACACTTGGTGGCGTTGAAGGGATTTTAATGGCGATATATGATTAATAAATAAATTATACTTCAATGCACACGAAACATTTTACAGGAAAATATGAAAAGCGAGGTTCAATTTCTGTGAGAGATTGATGATCTGTACGATGGTGTCCATAATGATGATTGTCTCCTGGATGACATCGACAGAGCTTGACCAAATTGACATAGGACCACCTCTGAGTTACGCCCATTTTAACTTAAAAATAATATTCGCTGAAAGAACAGAACTCAGTCATGTGAGTCAAAAATAAGCGTCCGAAGCAGCGCTGCTGGTCGACGCGAGTGTCACTGGCAAGTATTGTGATGCCGGCATGTAATAAGCACAACAATACAGAGCAGATGCCCCGGTTCACGACAAAAAGCCACCGAGGTGGCCTCGACGCCGATTCCGGGTGCTTTATCAAGGTCTAGGCTTAGGGAAGTGCCGTTTGGTCGCCTGCAGTTTTAGTTTTAAGCTATACAATAATTTGGAACGTGGGAATTTCGTGTTTTTAGGGTTCCGTACCCGAAGGGTGCCAAACTAAGACTTCACTGTCCGTCTGTCTGTCTGGCTGTCTGTCACCAGGCTGTATCTCATGAACCGTGATAGCCAGGCAGTTGAAATTTTCACAGATGATGTATTTCTGTTGCCGCTATAACAACAACAAATAATGACAAATACTAAAAACGGAATAAAATACCCAAAGAATAAAATTTCCACTGCAAAGTTAAGTTTATATTTAGAACCCGCTTAAGTACTTTTTGTTTGCTAGTAGTCTTATTTTATTGATTGGCCATCAGCTATGCATATTATTTTCTATACAACGATTTCTATGCAAATTGACTGACAAATAAGGTGTCTAATGAAAGGATTTCTTAATGTCGTTTATTTGTATTTAAGTGGTGCCTAGAACATGTTTTTTACCAACTTCGATATCGGAACGCTACTTGTAAATATACATATTCAGGGTGTGGCGTAAAGAATGGATAACCCGAAAACCGAAAATTAATCCTCTCCCACAAAGCAAGTTTCAAAAGAGAAAGGCAACCAATGTGTCTCCTGTTTCAAAGTACCATTTCTTTGTTAGTATTGGGAGCCTCGAAAAGTAAGATAGCCGAATTGGTGTCCAATCCGGCAAGAGACGAAATTGAATAATTTGGGGTCACGTTTACAATATTTATTAAACAAGTTTAAAAAAATATAGATAAGACATTTATTTGACTATGCACACACACACATATAACAAGTAAAAATAGCACAAGTTAAACAAAGCAACATCGTTGAGCAAGTAGACAGACAAAAAGAACAAAGAAATAAGCACAAGCAAATGAATCCTTAATCCTTTCACTACGATGGCAAACTCAACTTCAGCCTTGAAACTGGTTTTATTGACACGCTAAGAAGACGAACACATAAACCGTGGAGGACGGGACGGGACGGGAGGAGGAGTAGGTACAGGAGGTCAATTTTCGTGTGGAAAGTGTAAAGGGGCTCTGACTCAGAATGTGCTGGAGAGGCAGACCACTCCGCGCCGGCCTTAGATCAGTCGTGTGTCAACGTGCAGCATTCGGAAAAACTAGTAAATTCATAAATAAATTGGCAGCGTCAATATAATAATAATTACAAATTATTATTGATAAGATAAGATAAGAATGTTCTTTATTGTCACCGGAAAAAAGCAAACACAAAATATTTACAAAGATACATAGTACAATTGGCGGCCTTATTGCCAAAAGCAATTTCTTCTGAACCACATTACGATGTAAAGTTGCTGAAGGAAACGAGAAAGACGGGAAGCCGGTGCAAATTTGAATATTGATACTTATACTTAATAACCTCACTCTTATATACTTTTACTTATACTAATATCACAAACATATATATATATGTTTGAATTTGAATTCTGAACGTGTACATGCATAAAAACATTATTTTACGAAGAATCTCAAATATTGATAGACGCTTCATACTTTATAAGGCGTAACGTGCAAGTTGTGACGTCATAGTTTGCACCTGATTTACTGTACGGTCGTATTTTTGTACCACGTAACTTCATTGACTTTTCGACAGGATGTGCTATGACAAGTATTAGTTGTCGAGAAAAAAAAAACATGTTTATTTATCTTTTAACACGGTCTCTCCGATTATATTAAAACATTTTTTGTTTTACAAAGCAAATATTCCGTTTTCAACCTTGGCAGTAGATTTCAATCAGAAATCAATAATTTATTTCAACGTAAAGAATTTACATTCTGTTTGCTAAATGTCAATTTACTATGTTACTGTGTTAGCCGCTGCCTTCGGGCCGTATTTGTAGTGGAGAAAAAGGCAGCGGGAAAAACCTCCACTCTGACCATATTTTCTCAAATCATCTTAAACTTATACATCAAAGCCTATATGATATGATTCCCTGATAGCCACGAATGACTTTAAAAGCCAAAATAACACTTTTTACAAAAGGAGGAAAAACATTAATGCTGCGGCCAGACACACGAACAGCACCCGTTCACGAGCATAACGCAGGGGTCATATGTCTATATATACGTAGTAATAAAATTCTACATAGGACACAAGGAAAGTAATGACACCTACACACGGAAAGACAGTTAAATAGATATTTTAATGATTAGAGTCTTCGAGTGAATTCATGATTACGTTATCCCCAGGTGTACATTTTATACAGGTGTACATTAATTAAATTATAATAAATAAATACGAAATTGAATTGTAAATTATTAATCGTCACTCTGCCTCTTCGCTATTCAATCTACCTTGTGCAATTATCATTTTCAGCTGACATATTCAGACCATATTTATCTCGATGGTTGGAAACTTACTAGCAAGTCCAAGAAATGTACTGGTAAGGCATGAATATTGTGATAAAGTGCATTGTATGCCGACAACGACATTTTATACTGCGGATCAATCGATGAAGACTGTTGGAGGAGGAGGCAGATGAAGACGAGCGAAGAGTGTCTGAAGCATGACCACCTGCCACAATTGAACGTGGGGTAATTTTCAGCACTCTAGTTAGATCTCTACATAGCTCAAAGAACACGATAGACACTTCCTTAGTCAGTTTGCTCAGACAGGCGAATAAATATAGTTATTTATTCACGATGACAAACCATAAAAAAATATTTATTCAACTGTCTAAATGAAGTCCACAGGAATAAATTTCGGTTAATTATCTTATAAATTATTTTCGTCTGCTTCTTGTGTACTTTGACCCTTCTCAATGTCATCCACTTCGTTGGGCTATAGGTGTCAACTTACGCTAAAAAAAACCGGCCAAGTTCGAGTCGGACTCGCGCACGAAGGGTTCCGTACCGTTATCGATACAACATTAGACACAAAGATCGAGAAAAAATGGCAAAAAATCACGTTCGTTTTATGTTTAAGAGGGCTCCCATACAATAAACGTAATTTTTTTTGCCGTTTTTTGCTCGAGATTAATAACGGCAATAGGTAGACGCACAGAATATTTAGTTCTATATTCGCTTAAATAATAATAATTAAATTAAAATAAAATAAATATTTATTTAATATTAAATAATTTATTTTATTCTATTTTTTATATTTTTTGTTATAGAGGCAAAAGAAATACATCATCTGTAAAAAATTTCAACTGCCTAGCTACCACGGTTCATGAGATACAGCTAGGTGACAGACAGCCAGACAGACAGTGAAGTCTTAGTAATAGGGTCCTGCTTGGCACCCTTCGGGACCCTGAAAACGCGAAATTCCCACGTTGCAAATTATTGCGCAACTTAAAACTAAAATTGCAGGCGACCAAACCGCACTTCCCGCGTAAAAAATAGTATGTGAGTAGCACAACGCAAGCTAAATGCGTCCCACTACAGGGCACGGGCCCTTCCCGCGTAAAAAATAGTATGTGAGTAGCACAACGCAAGCTAAATGCGTCCCACTACAGGGCACGGGCCCTTCCCGCGTAAAAAATAGTATGTGAGTAGCACAACGCAACCTAAATGCGTCCCACTACAGTGCACGCGCCCTTCCCGCGTAAAAAATAGTATTTGAGTAGCACAACGCAACCTAAATGCGTCCCACTACAGGGCACGGGCCCTTCCCGCGTAAAAAATAGTATGTGAGTAGTACAACGCAACCTAAATGCGTCCCACTACAGGGCACGGGCCCTTCCCTTTGAGAGAGAAAAGGGGAACCTTGAAGAAAAAGTATATTAAGTCTTTCTTGTATAAATAAAAATAAAATAAAATAAAAATCTGAAATACACTACAGGCACTACAGTGTCTGAGTGGTCACTTCACCTATCTAGTGTCTAAATCACCTAACATAAATTTACGGTCTTACATCCAATAAATTAGAAAAAATCAAACACGGACGTTTGTCCGGTTAAAACGTAGATTTTGATGCAGGATTTCTTGACAGATCTGCTGGATTTATTGATGATCGTCAATTACAAACCCGGCCCTACTTGAATTTACTGAGATTCGGGAAAATATCATAATAACCACTGCCAGTGCCAATGGGTTATAATAATACCATTCACTACACGTTCTATGTTGCGAAATAGGCTACGACCTCGTCACACATACCTGGTGGATAAGATCCACACTCAGATAGCTAGGTTTTATATCGATTGCATGTTATATGCATATTAGTTTGATGCCTGAAAATTGACTCGCTTAAAAAAGTTATAAACCACTGATAAATGAGAATGATAGAAATATCGTGAGGAAAGCAGCCTTACTAACTCTGTCTTATAAACTTTGTTTTGTTCATTTCGATAACATTATGCTTTTTAATGGGTAGAACATTGGACTCGGAAGCGAGAGACCCAGGTTTGATTCCCAGTGCGGGCATATACCTATGACTTTATTTTCTAAGTTATGTACATTTGTGATTGTGAAGTAATAGTAGCAATACCAGTCGCTAACCGTGAAGAAAAACATCGTGAGGAAACCTGAGCGTCTGAGCTATTAACATACCTCAGCGCTTGAAATCGCCAATCCACGGTGTGCACGCGTGGTGATTAAGCCCATACTTTCTCCCTGAGAGAAGGCCTGTGCCCTACAGTGGGACGTATATAGGCTGTTTATGTATGTTATGTTATGTACGGTTTTTAATAGGAGCTTAGAGCCCGAACCTCTCCGGGGCCTAGAGTGTAATAAACTCAAAGTTGTTTAATTTAATTATATTAACACTAGGCTTGGGTGGAAAATATCGAAATATCAATGTTTTTTTTTTCAGAAAATAATCTATATATTTCGGCGATTTTATTTTTTTCGATGTTTATTTATGGCTATAAAAATCGATATATTTTTAAGAGCCTGACTCAAGCTTAATACTGTATATAAGACCAATCAGCCGCTACATTACGCGCACCAAATTCTGAGCGATTCTTATCGTCTGTCTAATTCCATACAAATTGCTCTCACAAACGTCAGGATTCCGACAGGATTTGGTTGGCATTATTATTCTGATCTTTAAAGAATTGACTTAGTAGGCTATATAAGTGTAGTTTCCGTAGTCTTGAACATAAACAAAAATGGGTGTCGCTGTGTGTTTGTGTGTGTTTGTTTGCATTTATTTTTTGCAACCGTTACGGTGAAATTTTTGTCGATATATATTGACACGATTGAAAGATATCGTTATATTTTATATTTTTATTTTTATATACCTAGATATATTTTTTCCATTTGCCAATCCTTAATTAGCACGACAATAGATGTTACTTGCCTGATTTTTTTGTATTCTACTAAGCAAAAGCAGCACAATATCATTCCAGTAGCATAACCCGCGCAAATTAAATAGGCGAACATCGAATCGCGTGAGGCACCGAGTAAATTGCACGGGCTATACCATTGGAATGCGATTGGTTATTAGACACTAGGTTTGGGTGGAAAATATCGAAATATCGATGTTTTTTTTTTCAGAAAATAATCTATATATTTCGGCGATTTTATTTTTTTCGGTGTTTATTTATGGCTATAAAAATCGATATATTTTTAAGAGCCTGACTCAAGCTTCATACTGTATATAAGACCAATCAGCCGCTACATTACGCGCACCAAATTCTGAACGATTCTTATCGTCTGTCTAATCCCATACAAATTGCTCTCACAAACGTCAGGATTCTGACAGGATTTGGTGGGCATTATTAGGCTGATCTTTAAAGAATTGACTTAGTAGGCTGTATAAGTTTAGTTTCCGTAGTCTTGAACATAAACAAAAATGGGTGTCGCTTTGTGTTTTGTGTGTGTTTGTTTGAATTTATTTTTTGCAACCGTTACGGTGAAATTTTTGTCGATATATATTGACACGATTGAAAGATATCGTTATATTTTATATTTTTATTTTTATATACCTAGATATATTTTTTCCATTTGCCAATCCTTAATTAGCACGACAATAGATGTTACTTGCCTGAATTTTTTGTATTCTACTAAGCAAAAGCAGCACAATATCATTACAATAGCATAACCCGCGCAAATTAAATAGGCGAACATCGAATCGCGTGAGGCACCGAGTAAATTGCACGGGCTATACCATTGGAATGCGATTGGTTATTAGACTAGGAATAGTGTCAATGAAATAACCACTGTACTAATATCGCACACCCATATACCAATGTACCCATCCAGTGTGACTGAAGATGCCACTGGACGCTGTATAGTATAAATCATCACTCTATTGAACAACTATGCATTTAAGAGACTTGCCCCCCGGGAATCTTGTCGGACCATCGTCACATTTGTTTTCTTCTACACGTTTTCTAAACGTTAAACGTTACGTTTAGAAAACGTTTGTGTTGTTATTTAACATTTCCTAAAATGCTTCTCAGAACAGAAATAGTTTCATCTTGAAGTTAAACCCGTAGAAAAGACTGCAAAATATGCTGTTATATAAAATCACTTGAGGATGTAGTAAAGTTTTTATACCTGCCTAGAGTGGACACGCAAGTACTTGGTAACGTAGAGATTATAACGATAGTAGGTAAAGTCGACAGGGCATCAACCTTTAGATCCGAGCACTCTACCCAGTTGCGTTACGGGCGACTTTGCAACTAAAAGGTAAAGGTTAATGTGCTGTCAACTATACATTTTATTGTTGAGCTGTAAATGCCGTCACGTATTTTGGTTTGCACTTGGACAATGGCTGAAGTTCCTTGTGAACTACGCTCATTCAGAGATGTTTAGGTATTGTTGAGTATTTGTAATTTTAGTAAATAAACTCATATTAATTGTGTAAACGATGCGATGCTCTTTAATAATCTTAATTCACATATAAAGTCACCTTTGTGATTCATGTGCAAAAAAAATTAAGTTGCAATTTTTTATTTCGGACAAAAGCGAGTCTATTGTCCACTCAGATTGTCATTGCCTTGAGAGTTAAAATACGGGTGGTGGTTTCCTAACAGAGTTTTCCAGAGCTTAACGTTTTTGATAGTTTTCCTTGCAGTCCCAACATGTTATTTCTAAAATGAGCCTATTTAGAAATACCCTAGTTTTTGTGTTTTGCAACAACCTTCGCTCTTTGAGACTTCCAGATTTATATTTTTTCATCGACTTCATTAAATATCAGGGTTTCATATTTTTCTCAAATTCGCCTTTTTTGTGCTCTATCAATACTGCAGCCTTCAATAAATTCAAAATCTTACTTAGAGAATGTCCATTCCAAGTAACACATTAGAATTATTTGTCAAACAATGCCAGGTAAAAAATCCGCAAAGTTTCGTAGGCACATTTTTAAACTAAAATTTAAGAAAAAAAAATAAACTGGTAGAACTAAAGATGTTGTAAATGACAAACTCTTATTGACGTGTTTCAAAAGTTGCGCAATTTAAAAATAATCCTGTGTACAGTCGTTACATCGTTTTGAGCCATCGACACAAAATGCAGCCGATAAAATGGCACGTTACGAATACGTTTCTCTTATGTCCTAAATCGCCGGTCGCCATTAGCATGCGTAGAACTCGACAAACGCGACAAAAAAACTAGCAAAAAACCGCAAGCCATTAAAATGGTAAATAATCATTAACTTTTTTGCAAATGTCATGGGAATTGCAGTCCGTCGAAAATGAATAGTCACGTAATCGGAGCTTGGAGTGACAATTTTGACGATAAAATCGTTATTATTTTGTTCAGCATAATTAAAAATAAAAATAGCCGTACTCAAACCTATGTGCCAGTAAGCCAGTAATACTGATGAATTTATATTTTTTTCTTAAACATGCGCGGAAATATTGTCATTACTTTTGAATAAAGAACACGCGAAGTATCATATTTATGTAGACTGAAAAACCAAAATCACTTACCGGCGCGTTCTTTGAATTTGGAACGAAGAGCGCGCCGGCAATGTTGTATGAAATGGTGTGCTGTTTGAATTTAGAACTCTTTCATCTATCGTACACATTGCGTTCTCGTGGCTGTATAGCCACAGATGCGTTTACCTTTCGGCACAAACTGTAAAATAAAAATAAAAATTGGCGGTAAAGCGGAGTTCGTTGTTATTTTAATTAATTAAAATGATATAATTAAAATGAGTTCCGATGATTCTGAGAGTGAAAATTAAACGAACATTGATTGCACTCCACCAGATTTAAGATCGGAAGCTAAATTAGCGATGGAAAACCTGCTTCCAGCAAAATCAAAAGAAAATTTATTATGTAAAAGGCCCCTTTTTAATTCCTTGCATTTTTTTAAGAAAAGCACTATAATATATGCCTCGGCCGAAATGGCAATTGCTTGTCTCGTATCATTGAAGTCCTCGCCTACGGCTCGGCCTTCAAACTCATACTCGACCTGCATTTGCCTATTTCGCTGCCTTTGCAATAATGTACTATTAAAATAAGACTGGCAATTTTTTTGCTTTTAAATCAACTTTTTTAACATGGCAAAAAGACAGGATAAAGGAAAAAGTGCTGATAATCACGTGTAATATTACAAAAAGCGTTAATTTAGGCATAATGGCACGGTAGACATGTCAAGAGTAAAACATAAATACTACTATCTTCTAATATATAAAAAGCTCGTGTTACAGTGTTTGTTATCGAACTCCTTCGAAACGGCTTCACCGATTCTTATGAATTTTTTTGTTTATATTTGGTAGCTTTGAGAATAGGTTGTACGCTAATTATTAATATGGCAAACAACGTTTGCCGGGTTAACTATTACATATATTAGTACGGTCATCTTGTCACCGAAGTCAACATTAAATATGCTTTGCTGAAAAATAAATTGTATAAAATTTCTTAATTGCATGCAAAATCTGTACTATCGCTATGTTACAACATTTTGATTGTAATTTAAAGCTATGTACCTAAGTACCGTCCTAAATGTTTACAAATGCTGTGTATACCTTTAATTGGCATAATCGCTAGCCCTAAGTCACATTTATTATAAGTTTTGTTATGTTTGCGTGCTTGCTGTTGGTGTACCTAATAAATAAAAAAATAAAAAAAAATTTTACTTAGAATAGGTTAAACAAAGCTAGACACTTATTTTTACTCCAGTCTTTTTACTGTCGTGTGACAGATTGTAATAATAATATTGATTTCAGATAAATCAAAATTCATATACAAAATAACACATAATCGGACATAAAATCTCGATACATATATATAGAACAAACAAACAGCGTACCAATTATTACTAAAGAAAGAAAGAAAGACGTTTATTGAAACAAATTAACCCATCGCAAGAAAGAAAAGGCATACCACTCGTTGTTACAAACAAGAAAAAGAAAACTAAGTCACATAATATACAGGAAAAGACAAGGCAAAGTCAGAGCGTACATGCTGTGGTGTGTCAAAGTTGCCACAAAGGGCAAAAAATACTTGATTTTGTTTCTGAGGCACTGGAGAGTGTAAGTGAATCCAGTGTCTCAGAAATGGACCGTCCACAGAAAGGCGCGAGCGCAGCCGCACACACACAGCCTCATTCCGTTCCGCGTTCGTACACGCCGCCAAACGCACACACAGGCTTATTTGTACTGTGGTCCATACGGTCAGCAACCGCCCTCACTTTGGTGTTTCCCTAAGATAATTATTTTGCCCTAACTCGATTAGAGCAATTTTTGCGACGATTGTACGATAGTTGAATCGTAATCGACCCGTTGGCACCCAATGCTGGATATAATAGACCTCGGCATGTTCACGCCACTCGCCATCTTTCACGATCCAGGGGCCTAATTTTGCGCACCAAATCCTGTCTGAACCCTGAGGTTTGCGGCAGCAATTAGTATGGAATTTGACCGACGATTGAAATCTTTCAGGATTTTATGCTTGTACATAGGGGCTGTGCTGTACGCAACCACTGTTTGCCGGCTACACGGGCTATATCGACGGACTATCTGGGGCCTTTTTCATAGAACTACAATTCAGGGTTTACTGTGACAAGTAGTTGTAAGTACATTGCAAAGTTGATTGACCCACACATTAACAAGGAAGACACGGCAATGCAAGGTTAATCGAATTGTCATATAAATATGAATTATTGTAGTTCTATGCAACGCGGTCCTGGCCGATGGTTTGCAGACTCATTGTGTAAGACACCGCTATTAGGTACTGTAACGATTCTTCTTTATACTCGTAGAAGCTGGCTGGCAGAGCCTTCTAGTCTTATTTCGAATATTTTGAAGGGAATCGTTACGTTTTGTTTGAGAAGTCAGTCGATCCCCAGCTAGGCTAGGGAATCGATGAAAAAGATTATAATAAAAAACAATATTTGCCCCTGAATCTAGACTTTAATAATTACATTACAGTACATACTTTATTATAATTGATAATCATCATCAGCCATTTGACGCCCACTGCAGGACATACTTAGGCCTCCCTCATGGTTTTTATAACCACGAGAGGTTTTGCCATAATCGCCACGCTTGGCAGGCGAGTTGGCGATCGCAGTATGCGGTTGGAATCTCAGGAAGACGCTGCTGCCCGTCTCCTGGTAATTTAATTCCTTAGTCGCCTTCTACTCTTATCTTAATTGATAATAAATATATGTTATACTCTCTCTCTGAAAGAAGGCCTGTGCCCTACAGTGGGACGTACATAGGCTGCTTATTGATACATACATGAACCGTGATAAACCCATGTATCCCGGAGGGGTAGGCAGAGACCAGGTTTGGCCGCTTGCTTGTTATTTTATTGATAAATAAGTACGAATAACAGATACGTTGTCTTTATTATTTTGGCAATAGTAACTTCCACACAATAACCCCTCATAGTTAGAAAACCACGAGGGAGGCCTATGCCCTGCAGTGGGCGTCAAATGGCTGATGAGGATGATGATGATGATGAACTTCCACACAACATAATCACTTGTCCTGGTCCCAAACTATAGGTAGGATACACTGTGCTATGGGAACCGGGCAAGGACATCACAAACATGGAAATACACCCAGACTGATGACATTTGTACAAATGTACGGCGGCCCCAATGTGGATCGAGCCCACGACCATCGTAATGAGACGTGATACCGCTAGACCAAGGAGGCAGGTTGATTATTTGTAAGTACCTACTGTTACGAGACAGACATTACGTCTAGGCCTACACTCTTGTATGTCGGACAGAACTGTAGCAAAGATTTTTATGGCTCCAGTGAGGCCCTTCTCTTTCTATTTATAACTAAAGGTGGCTGAATGAACAATTAAATCAAGTAGGAGCACAACTACCTATTTATTTAGACAGATTCGCAATAGCCTGTTTAACACGCAATCTTTGTTTATTGTATTGATTTTTTTTCAGTTAAAGTTATTTTCTTTTTAACGAATAACTGAAGAATTTTTTTTATTAACACCAACTTTTAAAAAAAAATTGAAATTTGAGTTCAATTCTGGACTTAACTAAACTATAATCATAAATTCTATATTTACAAATAAAACACCTGCCCCAGGTCACTGTCCCGCCGCCATGAGCCCAGAACGCTGGCGACGTTGCCTCTTGGGATGGCCAGGCTAATCCTCTGGCACAGTATAATGAACACACAGTAGGCAATGTTGGCCGTCCGCTGGATTTAACCAGCTACGCTCGCTCGATCATAGTAGTCGCGACAGGGTTGACGAGCTTGCGTTTTGAATTCGATACTGCCACATTTAAATATTGTCGTCCCATTTAGATACCAGGTATTTCGAGGGTTGTAGGTAGTTATTTATATTAATTGCTTGTTTAGTATGAAGTCTAATAAGTTTATATGAAATAATATGTCTAGTTTCTACTCATAATGTAACAGAAAGATCCATTCAGAATGTAATACATTCTCATTGAAAAAAGAGCAGGAAATTAAAAAAAAGTTAACTCTGGTCTTGATACTGTTGAGTTTAGACATCCGTACACCAGACAATATAGTCGACGTGATTTCGACATTTTTGTCTAGCTAGCCGATCCGACGCGTGGCCCGTCTGCACTCACGCGCGGTGACCACCGGACTGCGGTGTGCCTGAAGCTCACCGAGATCTCGCGTTTCAGTACCTAGTACAGGTGCGTTTCGGACGTTAGTAGGAAGATTGGTAACTGATTCTTGTTTAAACTGTCCGGTCCCTCTGGTCTCCCAATGCATCGATTAGGCGCGCCGCCAGGTCTTTGAACAGCAGACGCGCCTGTAGGCCCCAAATGATCCTCGTTTCGACCACAAACGGCGCAAATATGTAATTTTCGCCAATTGAACCATACTTGCGAATGACTTAATGTCACACATGAGGTACTCACACATGCGCTATAATTATGTAAATTGTTGTGATATCCATGGTATTTCAATGGTAATAAATAATAATGTTTTTTTTAACCTAGTAAAGACCGAAGTGCAGTTTACGAGCACAGATGTTTAAGACTGCTGTTACGTCTGGCATGCTTAGGTACTCGCGCGCACAATCTAACATTTTTAATTATTGTAAAAAAATATACTTTTGATAATGGTGGTCTGACGAAAATTATGGACCTTCAAAGGCAGCATGCCAGACACAATAGCAGTCTTAAGACATTGAGGGACACTCACATGTGATCTACTGGTTTTTTCGTTCTTAACACGGAAACAACTTTCTTCATCAAAACTTAGTATAGTAAAACAAAATATTTAGAATGTCCGTAACATTTTTATATATCAAACCCTACCACATTTATCAAAGTATACTAATTTTATATAAATTTCAAAAAAATGTTAGATTGTGCGAGCGAGGCAGCATGTCAGACACAATAGCAGTCTTAAGACATTGAGGGACACTCACATGTGATCTACTGGTTTTTTCGTTCTTAACACGGAAACAACTTTCTTCATCAAAACTTAGTATAGTAAAACAAAATATTTAGAATGTCCGTAACATTTTTATATATCAAACCCTACCACATTTATCAAAGTATACTAATTTTATATAAATTTCAAAAAAATGTTAGATTGTGCGAGCGAGGCAGCATGTTAGACACAATAGCAGTCTTAAGACATTGAGGGACACTCACATGTGATCTACTGGTTTTTTCGTTCTTAACACACCCACAAACATTTATTGTCCGTTCATCATCATCAGCCGCCATTTGACATCCACTGCAGGACATAGGCCTCCTTCGTGGTATTCTAACCATGAAGGGTTTTGCCATAATCGCCACGCTTGGCTGGCGGGTTGGCGATCACAGTATGCGGTTGGAGACTCAAAATCAAAAATCAAAATCAAATTTTTTTATTCAAAGTAGCACAGAAACTGCGACTTAATGAACGTTACAAGTTAAACTAGGTGTCCATTTCAAAATCTAGATCATTTTGGAGAAAAAATGGACAAAAAAACTCCAAACTTAGTCTTTTCAAGTCCTTAATTTACAGGATTTATATAAATATTCTAAAACTCATGCATTGAACTGGCTTTAATTCCAGACATCATTGTCATCTAAATAATCTTTAATGTTATAGTAGCTTTTTTGGCACAAAGTGCGCTTCACACATTTTTTGAACCGCGTTTCTGGCAAGCTTATTATATCCTCAGGGATCTTATTGTAGAAACGTATACAATGCCCCATAAAGGATGTATTAACCTTTGCCAGCCTAAATTTTGGGAACGAAAGTTTATGTCTATTTCTAGTATTTACATTGTGTTGGCTACCTACAGTTTTAAAGTCACTGATATTTTTCCTAACATACATAATATTTTCATAGATATACTGACTAGCAACTGTTAGGATGTTGGTTTCTTTAAAGAAATCTCTTAACGAATCTCTATTGCCTAGCTTATATATGAATCTGATCGCTCTCTTCTGCAGGACGAAGATGGTCTCAATGTCTGCAGCCCGACCCCACAGTAGTATACCATAGGACATAATACTATGGAAGTAACTAAAATAAACAAGCCTAGCAGTTGCGACATCAGTTAGTTCCCGGATTCTTTTAACTGCGTATGCTGCAGAACTGAGCCTATTTGCCAATTTTCCTATATGAGGACCCCATTGAAGCTTTGCATCAATTGTGATACCCAGAAATACAGTTTCTTCTACAAGGTCTAGTTTATCATTCCCCAATATAACATTGCTGTCAACCATTTTGACATTTGGTAGTGTAAATTTTATACATTTTGTCTTTTTTTAATTTAATAATAAGTTATTAGAAGTAAACCAATATAGTACCTTAGAGAGAGCATTATTTGTACCCGCAAGGTCATTTTCTTGTCTCTTAATCTTAAAAATAAGTGACGTGTCATCTGCAAACAATACTATCTCTGACATATTTTGAACCATGAACGGCAAATCATTTACATATACGAGGAAAAGGAACGGCCCCAAAATAGATCCCTGTGGCACTCCCATCTTAACCTCCGACCCGGATGATTTAGTCCTATTTATGTCAGCTTTTTGAACCCTCCCTTCTAAATATGATCTCATAAGTTTTAAGCTCCTCCCATTCACTCCGTAGTGTTTTAATTTTAAGAGAAGTGTTTTATGGTCTACGCAGTCAAATGCCTTCGACAAGTCACAGAAAACACCTATAGCATCCTTCCGATCCTCCCATGCACTAAATATATGTTTAACTAATGTGACACCAGCATCCGTCGTAGACCGCCCTTGCGTGAAACCGAATTGCTCACTATGAAAAAGTTGATAATTATTAAAGTGTGTAAGTAGTTGACCTAGAACTATTTTCTCGAATATTTTACTCAAAACGGGTAGAACCGAGACTGGTCTGAAATTTGTGGGATCTTGCCTGTCGCCACTTTTAAATAAAGGAACGAGCCTACTATATTTCATTAGGTCAGGGAATGTACCCTCATCTAAACATTTGTTAAAGATTCTGGCCAAATGGGGTGCTAGGACATCGATAACTGAGCTAACTATTATTACTGACATACCCCACAGGTCTTCAGTTTTTTTAAGATTTAGCTTTTTAAACGCTTTATTCACGGTATGAGCTTCAATATAATCAAATGAAAAATCGTGATCGCAGGGAGGGACATTATCTTTCAAAATACTTTCTGCAAGATCAGGAGATGAATCTAAAGGAGCCGTAGTTATAATTGGAACATTTGTAAAGAATTGTTCAAAAGCCGCGGCAACGTCTTCATTTGACGTTATTAATTTATTATCTATCTTAAGCGAAAATTCGGGGTCCGCTGATTTGGATTTACCGGTTTACTTATTTATTATATTCCAAATGGTTTTAGATTTATTAGACGATTTAAGAATTTTGGCTTTTATATGCTCGCATTTAGCTTTGTGGCAGACGGCCCTAAATAATTTTGAATATAATTTAACATACTGTAGAAAACTAGGGTCATATGTGTATGTCTTTTTCTCATATAGTGAATAAAGTGTGTCCCTACTTTTCCGGATGCCGGCAGTGGCCCACTCAGGAAGACGCTGACGTCTCCTGGTAATTTATTTCCCTAGTCGCTTTCTACGACATCCGCGGAAGGAAATGGAGTGACGCTATTCTTAATCCGGCGCCACACGGAACCTTGTCCGTTAGTGAGTTGATATCCGTCGCGTAGAACCCAGTCAGTAACAATTTTGCCTACCTGTCTGGGTCCACGTGACCGGTCCAATTCCACTTCAGCTTAGCAGTTGCAGACTTGCAGCTCCGACATCGACAATTTTGGTTCTGGAGCGCAGTGTTGTGTTACAGATTTTGTCAATCGTTTTTACACCCAGTATACTGCGCTCCATTGAGTGGAGAGCTAAAGGGGGGCCTTTGCCCAGCAGTGGGACACACTCGGGGCTACATAAAAAAGAAAAAGTTGATATTAACAATTGTTTTTTTCTGTTTGCTTAATTTAATATAATAAAGGAATGAGGGCTAAACGTGAATTAAATACATTTTATGCGCGTCTTATTAACTTTTCAAGTTGTCGATTTCTTCGTATAATGTAATATAATAAATAACTAGTACTAAGACTGGCATCTGTCTTGCTCGCACTTTCTAATATATTACTAATTAATTACTGTATTAATTACTAGCTGTCCCGGGGAACTTCGTACCGCCACAAAATCCGTTTACACGGTTCTTGTTACGATGGCAACCGAATAAATAAATATCTTAGAGTTTGGCTTGAATCAAGGTTACGGTAACAATAAAATATTATTCCACGGCAACGCATTACCGGAAAATTAAATATCATATGTCTCAATTCAGATCTTTGTCTATCTGTATGCCAAGTTTCATGTAAATCCATTGAGCCGTTACTGCGTGATTGAGTAACAAACATCCAAACGTCATCACAAACTTTCACATTTATATAGTAGGAAGTAAGATTGTAAAATAATGAATTTACTTTTGACAAATGGGGTCACTAGATAATAAAATAATGGAAATTTTAAACATGTTTTAATATCTTTAATATTTTAATTGGAGATACCATGTTAAAAGATAAATAAACATGATATTTTTTTTTCTCTGCGCCTAATACTTTTCATAATATAACCTGTTAACAAGTAAATATCAGGCTATGATGGGCTCAGGCTATGACGTCACAACTTGTACGTAAGGCCTTATAATGTATGAAGTGTTTATCAATATTTGTGTTATCTCGTAAAATAATGTATTTATACATGTATATACCTTTATAAAAGAACGTTTAGAATTCAATAAATCTAATAAGCTTTTAGTAACTTTATTTTTCGCATTTTTGTGATAAAATAATAAAATGTGTTTACTAACCTACTTTAAGAAATATATAAATATAAAAATATTGAATGTTATTGAAAACCTCGAAAACAATATTTTTATTGTTTTATTTTGAATTTTTTCCTAAATTTGTATTTATCTTCTACGATATAAAAGCAATGTCACTCCAATCTAAGTTAGACACAAGTACCGCATTGTACTGGCCATGTCTCTTTTCATAACAAAAATATATCTAAAATGTTTCTGTTCTACGTTATAGCAACACATTACACCATAATTGTCAAAGGTAAACTCATTATTTCAGAAACAATTAAAAGGGACGACTGTGCGAGCGAGAGGGATGGCAGGGGCCTGTTTCACAGAAAGAAAAGATAGAAAGAAAAAAGACATTTATTTAAATTGTCACAGAAACACATACTAAACACAGAACTAAAATTCACGGTTTGCTGTGACAATTCGATGTACATTGCAAGGTCGATTAACCCACAGATTAACAATTAGACTCTGTTACGCCATGCACATCGAAAATTCAAGATAAACTACGAATTGTAGTTTTATGAAACTTAGCCCAAATGTCAAAGTAACCCTAAATCCATGTAGAAAGTATTTTAAAAGCAGGGTGGAAAAAGTATTCGCGCACTGACTAGGTAATTAGCCTTCTGTTGAGTACAACGCTTTGTAGCACGGTCTTGCACAAGCCAAACAAAATAAACGCCGCCAACCTTTCTACATTTCGTTACGTAACAATGAATGGCACAAACTTAGTATTGACACACAGCCGTGACTTGTTTTGGGATAAACGACCTTAGAGCTAAGATTTTAAGCTCCAAAGCCGGATTAGGAAGAGCTCCTTGACCCTCGTAAAGAATGGCCTTTGTCGCACAGTCGACAGCACATCAACCTTTACACACGTACGTGGTGGAGAATTTGCAGCAAAAATGTTAATGTGAGAAATGAGGTCATCACTGTCTTTATAATATTGGGGGGGGGGGGATAGTGATTAGGTATCCACCGTCACAACAATAATTATGTATCGTGTTCGTTAGATATATTTATATTTAAGCGCACAGAATGCGCCAGGCCCGCGCCAACTATAAAGGACACAGGTCTTTCTCAGGAGTATGGGCTCTGTGAGCGCTCCAAAAACATCGGTTTCATTCATCGCAATGTTATTCCTTCACCGTTAGCGAGTAGCATTCACAAATGGCCGTAGATAACAAACTTATTGGTCTATTCCCGTAGATAACAAACTTATTTGATTTGATTATTTGATTTGATTTGATTCCAGGATTCGAACTCTCGCTGCTGGGCCTGCGTTGTGCATTATTGTCTTTCTTTGAAAGTAGAAGTTGGCCGAATGTTCTAGTTCGACTGGAGATTTCCGCACTTAGCCTCATAGTTGGGCCATTGTACGTAGCAAGTGCTGAGGTATGTTATGTTAGGAAAAATATCAGTGACTTTAAAACTGTAGGTAGCCAACACAATGTAAATACTAGAAATAGACATAAACTTTCGTTCCCAAAATTTAGGCTGGCAAAGGTTAATACATCCTTTATGGGGCATTGTATACGTTTCTACAATAAGATCCCTGAGGATATAATAAGCTTGCCAGAAACGCGGTTCAAAAAATGTGTGAAGCGCACTTTGTGCCAAAAAAGCTACTATAACATTAAAGATTATTTAGATGACAATGATGTCTGGAATTAAAGCCAGTTCAATGCATGAGTTTTAGAACATTTATATAAATCCTGTAAATTAAGGACTTGAAAAGACTAAGTTTGGAGTTTTTTTTGTCCATTTTTTCTCCAAAATGATCTAGATTTTGAAATGGACACCTAGTTTAACTTGTAACGTTCATTAAGTCGCAGTTTCTGTGCTACTTTGAATAAAAAAATTTGATTTTGATTTTGATTTTGATTTATGTAAATACCTCAGACACTATGGTTTCCTCACGATGTTTTCCTTCACCTTTAGCGAGTGGTATTGCTACTATAACTTCACAAATGTACGTAACTTAGAAAACAAAGTCATTGGTACATGCCGGAATTCGAACCCACGACCTCCCGAATGAGAAGCCGGCGTTCTACCGCTCCGCTACCACAGCTCTAAGTTGGCCGAATTTCGACGTTGTATATTTTGGTGGGGTTTTTCTTCCACTCAAGGTTAGGAAGCTGTAATTATTGGTTATGCTTTGTATTTTATGGTATTTATATTACAAAGTAAAGAATCGTTTTTACACGGGTAGATTTTTGTAAGCAACGTTCATTGGATTGGCAATTTTAAGCGCTGAGGTATATGAACACCTCAGGCACTCAGGCTTCTGCACAATATTTTCCTTTATAGTTAGGGACTGGTATTGCTACTACATCACACATGGTTCGTTATATACTATGTATTCCTTCATCATCATAAGCAGCCTATATACTCGTACGTCCCACTGTAGGGCACAGGCCTTCTCTCAGAGAGAGAGTATGGGCTTAATCACCACGCGTGCCCACCGCGGATTGGCGATTTTTAAAGTGCTGAGCTATAGCTAGCTATAGCTCAGACACCCAGGTTTCCTCACGATGTTTTCCTTCACCGTTAGCGAGTGGTATTGCTACTATAACTTCACAAATGTACATAACTTAGAAAACAAAGTCATACGTACATGCCCGCACTGGGAATCGAACCTGGGTCTCCCGCGTCCGAGTCCAATGTTCTACCCACTATGTAGAACTATGTATATTAAATAATAGGGGTTAAAGTATGAAATTGCAGTTTTATTGCAATAGGTTCTTTGAATTGACATAGAATCTTCATGGTTTGAGGTTTTCGAATGAAACTTTTTTCAAATGGTTTCTATGATGTTCTTTTTTTAAAAAATGTGAAACATTTGAATATCGACTTAAATTGTTTTTGTTATTCAATTTAGACAAGAAAGATGGATACTGCGAAAATTCGAGCGATTTTTGAATACCGTTGTGGCATTTGACCTAGGGTCAGCCATTGCATTTTTCTTTTCCGGTTATCATAAAGAATCCACTTTTCATCACATGTTACAATTCGATCCAATATTCCTTCATTTCTGTACCGGTTCAACAAGGCAACACAAGTTTCAACACGCGTTTCTTTCTGCAGATCAGTCAAATCATGAGTCAACCATTTTTCGTATTTTTTTATTTTATTGATTTGACGCAAGTGAGTCAATATTGTGGGTAAGGTAACGTTAAACCATGCCACTAATTTCTGGGTAGTTTGACTAGGGTCGGCTTCCACTATCTCTCTTAATACATCGTTATTCACCTGTGTGGGCGGTCTTCCTCGTGGCTCGTTCTTTAAGTCAAAATTTCCATCACGAAAGCGTTTAAACCAAAATCGCATGGTGCGTTCATTAGTAGACCCCTCTCCAAACGCAGCATTGATATTGCGGGCTGTTTCTGCCGCGTTAGTTCCGCGTCGGAACTCGTATTAAAAAATCACTCGAATTTTCGCAGTATCCATCTTTCTTGTCTAAATTGAATAACAAAAACAATTGAAAGTCGATATTCAAATGTTTCACATTTTTTAAAAAAAGAACATCATAGAAACCATTTGAAAAAAGTTTCATTCGAAAACCTCAAACCATGAAGATTCTATGTGAATTCAAAGAACCTATTGCAATAAAACGGCAATTTCGTACTTTAACCCCAATAGTAATTTCGTTTGCACTGTTTCACTTAGGGCGCTAGAAAACAAAAAAATATGGCCGGATATGTTTAACTACATTTAGACAGTTGAATACTGTCAATTAAATAATTAATTCACTAATAATAACACGAACAAAAAAAAAACTCAATTTGTTTTTATTTTTTTCTACAGAAAGTTCCAAGAATATAAAAACAGAAATGACCATTTTAAAGTTGCAAGTATTGAAAGTGAGTTAATTTATCGATGCTAAAGAAACATTGTTCGGGTTTTGCGTTATTTCAATAAGACGTTGTATATAATAAAGGGAGTTTATTCATCATGTGTATGTATTTGTATCTGACTACAAGTTCTGAACGCATCAAAAACATCGTGGCTGTCAAGGATTTCATTGTCTACGATAATGACATTTGATGACTCCATCGGTGCTCTGAGTGTACCTCAGCTTATTATTGTAATTTAAGTGCGCGTGTATCAAACAAAATTTTGCTTTGAGGGCAAAGTTATATTGTCCGAAAGCAATGCAATGCAAAGTTATAATGAGTTATCCGTAAAAAGTTATAAAAACCCTGCACATGACCGTAAAAACTTTTTGTAACTATGTGTTGGAATTCTTTAAGTAGATTATAATGGAGTTGATATACCTGCGAGAACAATGCTTCTAAATAAATAAAGATAAAAAACCGGCCAAGTGCGACTCGGACTTGCGCACGAAGTGTTCCGTACCATTATATACAAAATTTGAATATTTCAAGCTTCAACCTGTTGATGTTGATATCGAGCAAAAAACGACAAAAACATCACGTTTGTGGTATGAGAGCCCCTCTTAAATATTTATTTTATTCTGTTTCTAGTATTTGTTAGTATAGCGGCAACAGGAATACTTACATTATCTGTGAAAATTTCAACTATCTAACTATCACGGTTCGTGAGATACAGCCAAGTGACAGACGGACTGACAAACAGCGGAGTTTTAGTAATAGGGTACGGAACCCAAAAAAGAGCGCGTGTAGAGTCAAAATTCCGTAAACATAAATAAGACAAAAAATATATGTATGTATACTAACAAATATATTAATTCCGTCCAGTAAAGTTAAGCATAATTATGGTGCAGGAACCGACAATTATTAATACTAACTAGTTTGGTTTTAATTTCTAAAATACAAGCTTGATTGGAATATTTTTTTTTAAATATATTGCACTGACATAATGTTATAAAAACTTTTTGTATTTTCGTCAAAAATAAGTTATGAGAAAAACCGCAAAACTCGCTCTTTCACATTTTCCCAGAACTATTTGCAAACAGATATTTATCTCATCGTAATATATTTAGTAATTTTAATTCCATTGTATGTCGAATATGAATAAGAGCATGAAATTTTGACGCTAAAACACGATCTTAAGGGATGTAATTGTAGGTAATCCCGTCATTATATATAAAAGTAAGGCCGTAGACAGACTGCAAAGATGTTAACCCGGTGCAAGGTAATGGAAAAACCTTGCATGTACAGGGTGACAGACAGAGGGAAAGTACATTAAAGTAGTTTATGATACTGTTGCATAATAAGGGTTCTTATAACACAGACTCGTTTTTTTAAAACATACTCGATGTTATAAAAAAACGAGCCGCAGGCGCAGGCGAGTTTTTTATAGTATCACACGAGTGGTATAAGACCAAGTTATGTATAATGTCATACACGACTTTATCTAGTCTCACAGGAAGCGTAATTGGAGGTACTCGGAGAGGGTATGTTAATGTTGACCTTATTTCTGTTATTTTCAATACTGTTAACAAATTTATTTTAAAAACAGAACCAAGTTTTGATTAAATATTGAAAAGTTTTTTTAAATGTAAAATGTTGGCGCCAAGGCGCAAACATCGATTGCGCATGCGTATTGCGTCGCCGCGGACTCGTTTATTGAAACCTTTTTTTTAAAGTAGAGGTTCATTTAAGATAGGATGTTTTACTACTATGTATTGACGAGTTAAGCCCCCATTTTCGGATGTATATATGTATACATTTTCTTGTACCTTTTATATATTTCTTACTATTTTTTCAGTATTGAGGTTAAAAAAAAAAAATACAGACAGACTAACAGACAGCGCGTTGGCCTAATAACAGCGTCTCACTGGAAACCTGGGCCACGTTTCTTGAAACTACAATTCACAATTTATTATGACAATTCGATATACACTGCGCACACGAGTCTTCCTACTTGTTAACCTATGGGTTATTCGGCAATGCAATATTCATTGAATTGTCATAGTTAACCATGAATTCTAGTTTTATAATTATAAAACAGGGCCCTGCAGGAACGGCACTCTAGAAATTAAATTGAGTGTTCCTTCAGTAATATGATCTCCCATCCTCAAAATTTAATGAGTAATGTTAAACTAACTGTATTCCGCGACTTCGTTTGCGTGGAAATTCTGATGCGTAATTTTCCGGGATAACTAAAATGTAGCCTATGTGCTATTCCTCTCTCTCTCGCTGAGAGAAGACCTGTGCCCTTAGAACTGAACGGATGTTGATAAAAGTGCAGGCGTGATTGAGTAAGTAACAAATATCCATCCATCCGTGCAAACTGTCGCATTTATAATAGAAGAAGAAGAAAAAATAAGCTGAGAGAGTTACTATTGCTCAGAAAATTATCACCATCATCATCATCATCATGAGCCATTTGACGCCCACTGCAGGATAATAACCAACAACCCGACTGCTGAGCATTAACTACTAAGCAGGTGGGACCAACCTAGGTACCAACCTAAGTTACTTATGTTGTTGAATTTGGTTCTGCTTAGTTAGCAGACGGGACCCAAATTCAAATTCAGCAGTTAGCTACTTATATTTCAGTTTTCTATTTTTTCCTTTTTAGTGTTTTTTATTTTTATTTTTTGTTGGATTTATTCTAATTTCATATAGCCTATGACACTCGCGCAGACATAACGAATTGATTGAGATCTTATTTATCAAAATCTGACTATTGGTTAAGGAGTTATGAGGGAACGTTGAACCATACTTACGAGCTGAACACATTACCCTCCTTTTGGACTCTGCCACAGTCGGGTAGAAATAAGAGGGTGGGTCCCCCATACAATAAACTTTTTTTTTCACATAATTGATCTTGCTCTATATAGTAAACCGACGAGTGATAATACAAATTAATGTCAAATAATCATACAGATATGGTGCAAATCCCTGTCAGTAATTGCATCTTTGTAAATTTTTTTCATGTAAGTTTGTATATATGTATATACATAAATGTATTTGTTTTTTAAGCTCCGTCTCCTAGTTACTTTATTTCTAAGCAGCACATATTATCTATACTGTATATTATTATCTTACTGTCATTGAGTCCACACTAGTTTTTACGACAACGATGTTTGTAGTTTCGGTTGTTAGCCATTTTGGATTTAACATTTTGCATATAAGTTGGAGCAAATTGGTAATATACACTAGTGAAGAAATATTCAAATGTTGGTTTAGACAATTGATTAGCACTACCTTACCTATACGTACCTACGTGTCAATACTATGTCAATTGGATATTTCTCACCATTCACCACACAACTTTAGATATCTAAGAAAATTCTATGAGTTCTTCACTGCCAGGTACACCTTTAAAAACTTTTCCAACACTCAATACTTTATTGCAGCCATAAGTTTGGTAGGATCTTAAATAACAAATAATGTTTATCATTATGGACCCTGTCGGGAAATTCTTAGAAAATCTTGTAACTAGAGTGGTATCCAATACCTAGGAACTTTTTACTCTCAACAATTTTATCTTAAAACTAGAGTAATCTCTTAAAATGAATATTCTTATATATTCTTTTACTATTATATTGTATATAATTAGTTAAATTTTCTAACTATTTATTCGCAGTATAGTAACTTTTTGGAACGAGCAGCTGTTTTAGGTTTTAACAGAATTATTTGTCATTATAATATTGTTTCTGAGTGTCTAAATCTTAATTAAAATTGAAAATAAACTTGTCGTGCGTAGTTTTAATTGGTAAGTTGGTATGTTAAATTTGTTTTTGTGTCGTAGTGAATATGTCTTTTGGTTTTAAATAAAAATGTGGCTGCTTTTGCACAAACGCAATAGTTTGATTAGAGAACGTTGTGGACTGAAAGAGGATGTAGTGACTAGAATTGAGAAAGGAATCTTGCGTTGGTTTGGACATGTGGAGAAGATGAAGGAAGAAAGATTGACGAAGCGAATTGATCGAGCGAATGTGGGTGGAAGGGCCGGTAAGGGACGACCCAGACGGGCATACTTCGACCAAAATAGGGGATGTATTAGCATGCAACGACTAATAAATGTTGAGGAAACGAATTTGATCTGTCAGGATCGTAGCAAGTGGCAGTCCCTGGTCTCTGCCTACCCCTCTGAGATACAGGCTTGAGTTTATGTATGTATGTATGTTTCGGACAAACTCACTTATTTAAAAAGTATATAGTGAGAATTTGGTGTTTTCGAAATAGGGGTTCACAGCTGTCTTTTGTTTTATATTTACTACTAATCTTTTGATTTGCAAAAAGGGTAGAGACGTCGGTACTATTACCCCATAGTATGACACCGTTGCTGAGTAGTTGGAGCTGTTTGTAAATCTGTTGATTTTTAGGGTTCCGTGCCCGAAGGGTGCTCATTATAATATACTAATACATAAATTTCACATAATATAAACAGACAAGACTTACTATGGTTACTATACAGAGAATCATAGCAACAGCATTACAGGTTTTCAGCGAGATAGTGAGAATATCTGACATCTGACTGATATTTTTTTGCTAATACTTTAATAATACCTCGATATTTTTTAATTTTATTCTATGTGGAGGTTGTACTCTCGACAGCACATCAACCTTTACATATGTACACTCTGCATAAGTCAACTTGCCACTTTGCAAAAAAAAAAATGTAAAGGTCTGCTGCTGTCGACTGCACAAGACTTGAGTGAAGAGCGCCTTATTGCTTAAAATAACAAAATTATTGAAATCTACATTCGTTTACCTTTATAAATCCTTTGAATATTTTATCCACCAATGCTCTCTCGTCACCTTGCATCCATTGAGTTTTATTTATTGACACACCGAAAACGAAAAGCGGCAATCTTTATTTTTATTTTAGTCTTTTATTCTTTAGCGGCCAGCAACAAGCTTTTTTTATGTAAGTCTTTATAGAAAATCTTCTTTTTCAAAGTTCCAAAACTTTTTCGCGCGCGTGTTTTTTTCCGCAATTGCGTGCGCGCAACTCGACCACCGCACTCGGTAACGGTTAGCTGATTGCAGTTAGTTCGCACCAGCTAGCTCGCAGAGGTACTTTACCTAGATAGCTCCGTACATCTACTCTGGTTCTATTCAATTTCAATTCGAGATTAATTTTGACTTTATAGTGTTCAGTTGGAGTAAAAGTTGACTATTCGTTTTCGCGTACTTGTCGGCGTTTTATGGCAGGTTTTACAAAAGTAGTGCTACAGATGTTTCAGAAAACCGGCAATATATGGTTAATATTTGCCAAATACCTACGCAAATACGAGTAACCAAGTGAGGCGCCCGCCGGCATGATAGGTTGGTATTTATGTTCGTTAAAAGAGCGGATCTCTCCTATAGCACAGGTTTTTAATAGAATATACCTTTGCCCAGCAGTGGGACACAAACGAGGCTACGTAAAAAAAAAAAGCTGTTAAATTCATACTGTTTATAAAATAAATAAATTTTGTATATTGTGTCTTACTATCTTTATAAATGCTTACTATCTTTAATATTCATTTTTATATGTCCCCCCCCCCCCCCTCCTTATAACACACTTAGGTACTTATAAGTATTTTTATCTCTTTCTCTTTTGCTCTCCTACCTCAATTTTTGCCTCTCCTGTACCTCCTGCAGGTTGACTGGTAGAAAATGCCATTAGCATTAAGTCCACCTTTTTACACTATCTTCGTGCATTAGAGAATTCATAATAATAATGTTGTCCTAAAATATTTTGTTAAAAGACTAATAAACATTTAGGTCTTGTTTATAAAAAATAACACGCTTTCTTAAAAACCCTCGAGAAATTAAAATTAGATTAGTCTGTGGTGGAGATTTTACAAGGAGTAGACGTAACCATAGCTTAAATGAACTTCCTCTCAGGAGTGTTTTAAGGAATCGTGTCTTTATAAATAAGACCGCTGCTGGTTCTAATTGAATATAATTTTACGCAAAAGCATATTCTCGGTGAAAATTGCTAATATTACGATTAACATGAACATATTAGTTAAGTCCAGTTCATTATTTTATTTTGTTTTTTTTTCTTGTGTTATGAATAAATTTATCTCACATGAATCTTTTTATCAACTCATTATTTTCAGTTCAGTATTTGTCTGTTCATTTTCCAATTTCTGAACCTTTGATTTCATTGGTTTAAAAACTCGTAGTTATTTGCTAGAACATGGTATACTTGTGTTCTTGTTAGTCTTCGTAATAATCAACTCCTCCAAAACGGCTTCAACCATTTCAAAAACCTATTTAGAGGCTAAAAATTCCACCCATGCCGGGACTTGAACCCGCGACCTCTGGCTAACCGTACCAGGGCTCTCCCAACTGAGCTAATGGGCAAATGCAAACATCGATGAAATTTCGAGTCTCTTTACAAACTTCTCTGTATTACGTACAGGCAGCGACATCTGGCCGAAGCAATTTACATCACTTGCAGCCCCGAGTAACCCACTTTGCAGTTAGGTTTTTACATCGGAATGATATCGCTGTACCTATTTAGAGTCTCAACCATTTTTATAATTATTTTTTTTGTATCTTTTGTAGGTCTGAGAATAGGTCGCAGGCTAATTATAATATGGCAAAACAAGTCAGCTAGTAAAAAAATAAAAATTACATAACTTCACGCCTGTATCATCTGACCTGTCAAACCTCATTCGCTTCATCAACATTCATTAGTTGCTGCAGGCACGCAAGCCGGTTTCGGGTACTCTTTATCTCGCTTTTTGCGTTGAGACTAAAGGTCATCTTAGGAGAAGGTATGAACCTACCTGATCATGAGACCAGACTACCTCATAGGTCTAACTCTAATATACTTGATTACCAGAACAGAGATCGTCGGGTAAATTCCCGCTAAAGGCGTACTTGATTTGCAAAAATGGCTTTAGACTGGGTGTATTTCCATGTTTGTGATATCATACATACATATATAAACTCACGCCTGTATCCCAGACGGGTAGGCAGAGACCAGGGACTGCCACTCGCCATGATCCTGACAGATCACTTTCGCTTCCTCAATATTCACTAGTCGTTGCATGCACGCACACCGGTTTCGGGTACTTTTTATCTTACCCTTTGCTAATACATCACCTATTTGGTCGAAGTATGTCCGCCTGGGACGTCCCTTACTGGCCCTTCCACCCACATTCACTCGATATATTTGTGTCGTCAATCTTTGTCTGTGATAACTGATAACATTGCCTGATTATCGTAACACTGAGCATTATCCGTGTGGCGCCGAACTAAGAATAGCGTCACTCCATTTCATTCCGGGGATGGCGTAGAAGGCGACTAAGGAAATAAATTACCAGGAGACGGGCAGCAGCGACTTCCTGAGATTCCAACCGCATACTGCGATCGCCAACCCGCCAGCCAAGCGTGGCGATTATGGCAAAACCTTTCATGGTTAGGGAAGACCACGAGGGAGGCCTATGTCCTGCAGTAGGCGTTAAATGGCTGATGATGATGATGATGATGATGAGCATCCTAGTTGGAAACCAGGATAAGTGATTGCGTTGTGTGGAAGTTATTATTATTAATTCATGAGGAGAAAACGCAGTTCAATATTAACAGGATGGGTTCCACGGCCGGTCAATGTCTACCGCTAACCGGAGATAATTTCATTAATTTTTAATTTTGTATGCTCGATCAGATTTATGGTTTCAACATCCAGAGGCCCGTTTCATAGAAGTGCAATTTATGGTTTACTATGACAATACGATGTACATTGCAGTCGATTAACTCATAGATTAATAAGTAAACTCTGCTACGCAATGTACCTCGAATTGTCGAAAAGTACCCGTGAAGAAGCGTGAACTTGTGTCGATTTTCACACTTGTTCACCGGAGGTTTGTATACATTTTCGTTTTATTCAATTTCTTTATTTTATCATCATCATCAGCCTATGCTTTTCCACTGCTGGACATAGGCCTCTCCTATAGCACGCCACTGAGCACGGTCCTCGGCTCTTGCCAGCCACCCTGCGAAGATCATCGCTCCACCGAGTCTGAGGACGTCCTACACTACGTTTACCGATCCGCGGTCTCCACTCAATAACTCGTCTACCCCGTCTTGACAGCTTAGTCCTAGCCCACAGTAAAGACAAGTCAATGCGTGCGGAGCCAACCAAGGGGTTTCCTCACGATGTTTTCCTTCACCGTTAGCGTGTGGTATTGCGTAACTTTCACAATAAACAAAGTCATAGGTACATGCCCGCACTGGGAATCGAACCTGGGTATCTTGTTTCCGAGTCCTTTGTCCTGCCCACTGGGCTACCACCGCATATTAGGCATGCGGTGGTAGCCCAGTAGCCCTAACCTTCCAAAAAAATACGCGCCTGTAAAATTTACGCCCCGTTTCTAGCACTCTGTTAACTATTGTCAGTTGTTTATTTTTTATGTACACTTTCACCAACTGACAGTTATTAACAGTTGAACTAACTGATACTGCACGAAAAAACAGGGGTTTATTAATATATGCCGTTTCAATTTTATCGTTTGCTAAAATTTGTCCTTAGTCGCTGGTATTTTAATTTCATTTCGCAGAGAATTAGAATACCACTCTCCCGTGAAGAAAAACATCGTGAGGAAACTTGAGTGTATTAGCTGTTCACACCAGACAGCCACAGGACGGAAGAAGAGAATAATAATACTTTCAAAGATAAATATTTATTAGATAGCCAAACTTAACGATATTGATACAGTCGAAGAAGCTCAATACTTAATCGAAGTCATACAAAAACCCTAAGCTAAATAAAAATCGCAAAAAACAACATCCCAAACTTGACAAAAATCTTCTCTTGGTAACCTTTAACCTATTTCCTTATCATCATAGAAGGTCAGAAACAATCAAACTTTTTCCTCGCAAATTATTTCCACATCATTGGTTTTACGCTGCGGCAATTCGTCGGTTACAATATCTAACGAGCCGTTTTTACTGAGACCACAAAACGCCAATAGCCCAGAGCGTAAGTCGAACTTTTTCACGCAATACATAAGTATTATCATAAGAGTTAGGAATATTACGATGGCACCAACTATAATGGGAGCGCTTCGGTCCATATCGTCGTCAATTGACCGTAGTTTTGCATTTTCGTTTCGAAGGAAACTCTGTAACTCCGAGAAGTATTCCAAAATGCCTTCGGTTGACAGCTCCGTTTCACCGGTGATAGTTTTCAGCACTGTTCTCCAATCTTCACTGGCGCCTAGAGCCATGCCTTCACTGTAAATATCAAAAGAAAAACAGACCTTTGTACCAGCGACAAAAGTTTTTCAGGATCGTAAATGGCAAACCCTGGTCTCTGCCTACCTCTACGGGATATAGGCGTCAGTTTATGTACATATGTGAAATATAAAAAATAAAAACCGACTTCAAAACACTACAGCACTAAAAAGTTAGAAATAATTTAAAAGTATAATTTGTAGTCGGTGACCAAAATATATCTCCTGGTCATGAAACTGGGCACCGACTACAAATTATACTTCTATAATACCTACATGTATACATACTTGTAGTTTAAAGCTATTCTTTTAAAATATTTATAACTTTTTAGTGCTGTTTTGAAGTCAGTTTTTATTTTTTAATAATTTTTTTTTTATTTGTCAGTGGGGGAGCGGGAGAAAAATGAACAAGTCCCTTATAATCATAATTTACCCTACTTAATTCGTTGCTTTAAAATTTGAAGTTGACAATTTCCATCTCCAAAAGTCTTCACCAGAACGTCACCAAATTACCTTGGGACTACTTTGACGCTATTTTATGAAACATACGGATATTGCTAAAGGATATTACTAAGTTAGATTATATCGGGTTCTGAACATGAGGAATTTATTCATGTTTTTACTTACATACCACCTGCATGGGTATGTAAGTAAAAACATGAATAAAATACGAATCACGCGTTATGTGGCGCTAAAATGTCAGATTTTGACAATTAGTGTACTGAAAAGTCGCGGCTTTTGACATTAAAACGTGCGACTAGCGTCGTCGACTACCCTACTGGTTTACTATTTTGCCTCATGCTCCACGCTTGACCATAAGACGGTTTAATCACCATACTTATTTTGAATACCAATGAGTTGATGTCCCACATACGCTATATAACTACCAGTAGGAAGTAAGCAAGAGGTCACCTCAGGCGTTTTCCCGCTTCCTTCACACCGTGTATGGAGCATTCGTGCAAGGGACCGGTATGGTTGGCACGCCTGCATAACGACGACATTATTTGGAACTCGAGTACAGACGAGATTAGGTACCTGAAAATTTAAAATTAAATTGTGAGAAAAACAAGTGAAAGAAGTTTTCTATGTGGTCTGACAACCTCCTTGGTTTGAAGATTTTTTTTTTCTTTCGGCTTTCGTTTGTAATATGCCATCATTATGACTTTAGAAACTCTTTCTAATGGCCATCATGAAGAAGTTATTAAACTTCCCTGGTTGTTTTTAAACTAAAGTCTAAACCCAAGCAGCCTCAAGCCATTGAAAAATAACGCAAGTACATAATATGAGACGACGCGATATTTAGCTGCCGGATCCAAATCTTTTACGTTATCTTTTCAAGTTTGTTTACATTACCTCAAAAGAGAGTTTATCTCTATTTTACGTATTATGTACGACTTACGTAATGTACTGTACATGTGGAACGACGTGATATTTAGCTGCTGGATCCAAGTCACTTATATTATCTTTAAAAGGACTTTTATCTCAGTTTTACGTGTTATGTACGATTTACGTAATGTACTGTACATGTGAAACGACGTGGTATTTAGCTGCTGGATCCAAATCGTTTACATCATCTTTCCAAGTTTGTTAACATTATCTGTAAACTGTAGAATTCTAAAGGACCCGATCGGGGCACCATAACAATGGTTTTTAATTGTTCTATTCAAGGTCATAACCTAACAGATTACAGGGACTTTTATGTCAGTTTTACGTGTTATGTACTACTTACGTAATGTACTGTACATGTGAAACGACGTGGTATTTAGCTGCCGGATCTAAGTCACTCTCGTTGCGGGGAACTGGTGGAGATATTCCTGTTTCGCCAATTCTGTAACCCCAAACATGTATCTTTCTGTAACGGCTTTGTTGGTTTTTATTTAGTCGTGTATTGGGTTCTATTGGATCCAAGAGACTTACATCTGTTTACAAAGTGTTTACATCTAGTTAAGCCTTTGCTTAGTCCAAAAAGTTTTTTTTTTATGTTGCCTATATACGTCCCATTACATCGCACAGGCCTTCTCACAGAGAGAGAGAGAGTATGGGCTTAATTACCAAGCGTGTCCACCGCGGATTGGCAATTTCAAGGGCTGAGAGAATGTGAACACCTCAGACACTCAAGTTTGGTCACGTCACGATATCTTCCTTGACGATTAACGAGTGGTATTATTACTAAAATGCGTCTACGTCAACAGTTTACGTGCTTATTAGATAAAAACGTGACTCAACACTACAACCGACAGTTAAGTTATTTAAAGTTATTAGAGTTATTTTAAAAGTTAAGTCATAGCGTTACAGGCGACCTTGCAAATGAAAGGTTGTTCGAGTATCGACCGCATTTGGTATTTACTCATCTATTAACTTCGTCACATTTGTGCATTTTTTGGTTGTAATACCGCTAGCTCGCAACATGAAAGAAAGGGTCGTGAGGATACTTGAATTTCTGAGGTGTTCATATCTTTATATATAAAACAGAATTACTACAACGTAGAAAAAAACACTTGAAAAATATGGAAATTGAACGAAACATTTTCAAAGGTCAAAGAACAAAAGTTCTTCAAAAATTTGGAACAAATGACAGACTAATTTAATTATTATTACAATTTATTATTATATTTAACATTTCGATGAACTTCTAATTGTGAATCAAAGTTCTAAGTCAGTAAATAACAATTTCAAAAAATAATCATCTCTGACAATAATCAAGATAATGATAATTTATTCGAACGATTCCTTACCGTTATTACAAATCCTGCTTTTAAATTGGTACCTTACCTAAGCTCCCACCAATGCTGGTTCCAATTCTCAATGCTGCTGTCCCCAAACACATCCCATCTCCACTTGTCCAAGGCGTAAGCATACGCCATCAGCGGAAACTTCTCCAAAGCAAGCCACAGTAGATGGTTCATCGTAACCTCAGGTCCCTTCTCTATGTTCACGAAGTTTAAAGACTTTAGATAGTTTGGTGATGTCATCTGGATGGCCACGATGTCGGAGATAGCGTCGTGGAAAGCTAAAAAAAATTTTTAAAAAATCGACTGCTACAAAGTCTTTAACGAGGCCTAGATGAGTCTGTTTAATTTTCTACTCCCTCAGGCGGGACTTATTATTTGATTTCCAGTAGGTAAGTTAACTTTTGTTGGATGTTGTGAAGGAAAGCGAGGGCCTAGTTTCGTAAAACTACAATTTGTAGTATACCATGACTATTCGATGTACTACACAATGTACATAGTCGTAGTCTTCCTACTTGTTAATCTGTGGGTTAGTAGACTTTGCAATGTACATCAAACTGTCATACCTACATAAACCATGAATTGTAGTTCTACAAAACAGGTCCGTGCAATCGATCTCTTATTGAGAATGGCAATACATATGCAGAATATAATGACCAAGAGACCGCCGGGAACAGATAGTCATCGACATCAAAAATTCGACCAAATAGTTTTCTGTTTAACAATCCTCTCACAACTTTGTCACAGTTTAAATAAGAATCAGTTACCAATCTTCTTATTAACGTCTGAAACACGCCTATACAACATACATAACTACGAAAGGCGAGAGGTGATATTCAGGCACACCGCACCGCAGTCCGGTGTTCACCGCGCGTGAGTGCAGGCGGGCCCCGCGTCGGATCGGCTAGCTAGACAAAAATGTCGAATTCACGTCGACTATCTTGCTCGTTATACGGATGTCTAAACTCGACAGTATCAAGACCAGACGTAATTTTCTTTTTTTTCCATGAGAATGCATTACAAACTTCATCTTTCTGTTACATTGGGAGTAAAAACTAGACATATTATTTCGTATCAACTTATTTGACTTCATACTAAACAAGCACATAATATAAATAACTACTTACAACTCTCGAAAAACCTGGTAAATGAGACGACAATATTTAAATGTGGCAGTCAGTATCGAATTCGAAACACAAGCTTCTTGATCCTACTCCGATCGAGCGAGCGTAGGAGTTAAATCCATCGGACGGCCAACATTGGCTACTGGTGTTCAATATACTGTGACTTTGTCCCGGCTGGGATTGGGTCAAACATTCAACAGACTCAAGTACGCATTGCTTAAGGCTAGTGTGTGAGAAGGGGTTTTAGCAGATGGGTTTTTAATGATACTTTTTAACATAATGTGACAGTTGACCTCCACCATTTAATTTCGCCATGTTCGTCCGTCCGTCTGTCTGTCTGTCTGTCTGTCCGTGGCCTAGCTCATATACGATTAGTACTAGGAAGCTGAAATTTGGCATAGATGTACATATTAATCACGTCGACAAAACGGTGAAACAGAATATAAAAAATATATAGTTTCTTTCCTGACATTATGCAGCCATCATAGAATGATGATGGTAGCGAAAGAGGTTTGTCAGGATCGTGGTAATTGGCAAGTGATATTTGCCTACCCCTCCGGGATAGAGGCGTGAGTTTATGTAATTTAATAATCATATAGCCAGTGACATCTTCCAAACCCTTCATTTGGCACGTCATTTGTCAAAATAGGTCAAGCAGTTTGGGCTGTGGGTGGTCATAAAGAACCGTACATACCAACGTGGGAAAAATATAAACCGTCTTTACTTTCACAATCTGGGCTTAGATTCTCCTAATGCCTTGTAGTACAATGACAATTATTGCACGAATGAGTCGATTTTATTTCATTGCTGGTTTAAGTCTACCATCTATCGAACCTTCTAGGCGTCACCGGAATGAAATCTCAAGTGACCCGACCATGAATCTGACATTGTACTAAATAGACTAACCACAGATATCTCAATTGCTCTGAGCCACTAACAGAATCGACTCCCGGGTAATAAACATGGCGACAAAAATACTAGTTGCCTTTTCCATAACTTGAAGCATAGCAGCGTTGTTATTGATACGGCAATTGCCGTAATATACGGTAATCCACTTTTTTTTTCAGAAAATACGGTATACGGCAGGCCTTTCAATGCCGTATCAAAAAATACGGCAATTGGCGTAAGTGAAACGAAACGTCATTTTACTAGAGCGTAACGAAACGTACCACGAACAGTCGTAGCCGGGGAAATCCCCACTAGCGACTAAAAGCAGGCAGAGTTCATATTGCCGCAGCGTACTTAATAAAAATTAAAGAGACAACGTACTGAACTGAACTAAAGTAAATTGGGTTGAGTGTATTCGAATAGGCAAGGAACATATTGTGGTTAGTGGTTTTTGTGATTTAAATTGATAAAATGAGTGATAGTGACTCTGGTGGACCTTCTACGCCAAAAAAGTCTAAAAAGGGTAAACACATAAATCAAAAATATAGACAACAGTGGGAGAGTGACGATTTTTTCAAAGACTGGATTGCCCCTGTTGATGGTGATCTGTATAGGGCAAAGTGCACCGTATGCGACGTTAAATTATCATGTGAACTTTCAACTTTGCGACGACATGTGACAAATAACCAACATAAAAAAAAGACTCTTGCTTCATCTTCTACAAAATCTATTAGTGTTTTTTTTAAACCGCGTGAAAAGGACACAAACACACTAGTTATGGAAGCCGAAATAAAACTCGTTGCATTTGTGGCCGAGCATAACATTTCTTTCTTGGCAATGGATCATTTAACAGAGGTCCTTAAATCTTGTTTCCCAGACTCTAAAATAGCCGCTGATTTGGCGATAAAAAGAGGCAAATGTACAGCAACTGTAAAAAATGTCATAGGAGAAAGCCAGAAAGAATACATAGAAAATATTTTAAAACACCAAAAATTCAGCGTCCTTGCCGATGAATCCACGGACATTTCCACTACTAAGACCATATGCATCCTTGTCAGATATTACGACAAAGATTGCAAAAAAATTATTGCTTGCTTATGGCAATTGCAGCCTTTGCACGACAAAAAAACATCTGAAGGGGCGTCTTCACGAGGATGTACAGCTGAAGCGCTCTATACAACAATCATAGAAACGTTTACTCAACGTGGTGTGCCATTAGATAACATAATCGGCTTTGCATCGGATGGCTGCAATGTCATGATGGGTTCTCACAACTCAGTTGCCAGTCGTTTACGTGCCGAATTGCCAGGAATACAAATATTTAAGTGCATATGTCACTCTATGCATTTATGCGCCAATGAAGCTTGCAAAAAACTTCCAAGACGTTGTGAGGACTTAGCAAGAAACGTGTACGCATTTTTCAAACATAGTGCCAAGAGACAATCGGAATACAAGGAATATCAAGAATTTATGAATACAAAAATTCATAAATTACTACACCCGTCGCAAACCAGATGGCTGTCACTGTTATCTGTAATAAATAGGCTGCTAGAGCAATGGGAGAGCCTGAAATTATTTTTTAGGCACCAGTGGCTAGAAGAACGCACTGTCGCTGCTGAGCTGATCCATCGTGAGTTAAACGATGACTTTATAAAACTCTACATCCTATTTTTACAATGGATATTACCTAAATTTGTGAAGATGAACGAGTATTATCAAGGAACTGACTCTAGACTAATAGAACTGGATGATAGTATGAAACTCCTTTACAAAGATCTATTGCAATGTTACATGACTAGAGACTACGTTAATCAAACTGAAATATGCGCGATTGACCCAGAAAACACACGATTTTTCCTACCCCAAATGTATTTGGGTGTTAAAATCATGCAAGAAGTTCAAAAACCCAATATAGTGCAGCAAAAAGTGCTCCTGGCTGAATTTTATACTCGTTGCCGCGACTTTCTAGTAACAGGCTGCAAGGAAATTCGGAAACGTTATGATTTCTCCAATGAAATACTACCACTCCTCAAATATCTGTCACCTGAAGAGGCTGTGTGCCACAGCAACAGAGAGAGTTTCCCGTCAATGTTGCCACTAACCCTGAAACTACCACGTATAGTCAAAAATGAAAATGAACTTCAAAAAATCGATGACGAGTGGAGACTGTTACCTGATGTCAACAAATTTTCGGCCTTAGACATTGGCACCTGGAAAGCTCACGAGTTCTGGGAAAAGATCCATAACACAACCGACTGCAAAACTATAGCGAAATTTGCTCTAGACGTTCTATGCCTTCCTCACAGTAATGCAGATTGTAAAAGGATATTTAGCCAAGTGAACAATATGAAGACAAAGTTGCGAAACAAGTTAATAACATCGACTATAAATAAAACTCTATTGGCACGACAACTTATTCAAAATCAGGGGAACTGTACGAAGTTTAAGGTGTCGCGCGACATGTGTGATAAAATGAAAAGCAAGGACAAATACACACTAGATAAGCATGAATCTGAAGTGCTAGAAACTATAAGAAACCTGTATGGCGAAGAAAGTTATGAGGAATAAATATTTTTGAATCATATACGGTAATTTAGGATTTTTTCCCTTAAAATACGGCTAAACAGGGTGTGACATACGGCAACCCAGATTTTTATGATAACAACACTGAAGCATAGTAAAGTACCTGCAATTATTTCGCTTATAGCAGAATGTTGAGTGTAATATCTTAATTTGTGTTGTGTAATAGTCCTTGCCTGGTAACAATCTAGAGTACTTATTCCACTCCAGAAAGGCAAAGTGACCCTCTCAACTAACAATGCAAGACTAAGATCAAATTATGAGATAAATCGTCAGTCAAAACGTTGTGCAATATAATAATTATTTAATAATCAAACCGACTATGAGAAAAACACGCACAAAAAAGTGCCGGAGGTATCATTTATCTAATATTTATATAAAAATCTCGTGTCAAAGTGTTTATTTTTATAACTTTTGTTGTGTATATTTGGTAGGTCTGAGAATAAAAAAAAACTTTGGCCTTTGCATCTACGTAAAGAGATGATTTATGCAGCGTCCAGTGGTACCTTCACTCACACTAGATGGGTGAAGGGACCACTCGAATGCTGCAGTGCGTGGAACATTATTTTTTGAGATGGAGTCGGCTTGCCCAGCACCTATACCATCCTGACGGCTTAGTCGGCCTAGCCGACAGGAAAGACAAGTCAATACGTGCAGAGTCAACCAAGCCACGGGTTTCCTCATGATGTTTTCCTTCACGGTCAGCGTGTGATATTGCTACTACAAATTCGCAGATCTACGTAACTTTGAAAATAAACAAAGTCATAGGTACATGCCTGCACTGGGAATAGAACCTGGGTCTCCCACTTTCAAGTCCATTGTTCTACCCACTGGGCTACCACCGGTTCACAGATCCGAGAATAGGAAGGCTTATTATACCTAATATGGCAAAAGAACGTTTGCCGTGTCAGCTAGTATAATCATAAGGATTTGTGTTTGTCATGGATCCCATTTTAATATCGTAACAAAATTTATGTGAAATTTCCTTTCAAACACAAAGACAAGATGAGATAAGAATATTCTTTATTGCACACAAGAAACAATAACACACAAATAAAATGTAGTCATGGAAATCGTTTGACATGTTAAAGAATTGTACGTAAAATTATGAAATGAAATAAAATTTATGAAATGAAATGAAATTTATTATTTGTCACACATACATTCTACAGATAAAGTGTAGCTTCTGCCTCCCGAACTATGTAGTACCCACAGAACAGAGGTACCTGTACTGTATGTCGGTAAGCACCGTGCTCCCCATTACATTGTTGGTATACAAATTAATATACGTTAACACTTGGACTAGTGTGAATTTTATCAATCATAGGTTCCATAAACCGTCTCTTGATGTACGCAATTTATAATAAAAAATAATTAATAAAATCAGACAACGAAATATCGCAAATAGGGACGAATTGAACAACGTCCTCCGTTTTAAAGTCGGTTAAAAATTTCATAAAAGATAAGCTTTATTAACAAGCAGTAATTACTACAAAATCAGCAAACAAGCTAGTATTTTTTACAGTTTGATAGATTAGCTCGGGCTAATTGCTAATAGCGGATTTGAGTAAGATAAAACAAAAAGGAAATTTTGTTCCAAAACTAACAAACCTATAATTGTTTTTACTTTTGTATTGTATCAAGAATTTATATAATTTTTATCCATTTTATAGGATTCTAAAGGATTCGGTTACAATTCAGTGGCAAAAATATAAAAAAAAAATTACGTAATTTTCTTACTACTGCCCCTATATTAGCACCAAATTCTGAGCGGTTCCAATCGTGCAACTGAATTACTGAAAATTAGTATGGTATTTGACAGTTAGATAATTGGAATCGCTCAGGATTTGGTGCGCATAATTAGGCCCCTTTACTTGCTACAGGTTCCTTATAACAAAACATTAAGTTCTGTTTTTTTTTAAATAAGTGTTTTTGTGTGCCTGGGCTGAAATTCGATTTGGGCTGCTTTAAATTATTTTAAAGAAAAAGAAAAAGCCAGGGTGCACGAAAGTATGTCATCATCTGAGATCCTACGAGCTTTCAGTTTCTAGTTATAACCACGACTCGATACAAGAACTCTTTATATAGACAAAACTAGAAATACTCCCAATCTGTGCAAACGTAAAACATATATTTGTGTAAAGATATATTGATTATAGCTCTTTTTATTAAAATATATAAAACCTACTTTCATTTCGTGTGAAGCGAACGTTAAAAGGTCGAATTAGTCTCACAAAATACAAGAAATCAGTAAATATTATTAATGTTTAATGGTAGCATTATATTTACTGACCTTATAGCTCCCTTTATTTATTTTAGTAAAGCATACTTTACACTCGGCTTCCAGAAACGATTTTTTGTGGTGACAAATTAGTTTTTTTTTTTTTTTTTTTCACTTACTCGTGTACCTCTAAATGGTAGAAAAAATATTTCAACCTAGTAGTAACAGGGAATTTGACATTTGCGAGCAACAATAACAGCAAGATGACGTGCTCTGCGTATGGTACAAATAACAATTTTTTTTTTTGTGCAACTTATCTATTTTCAAAGCAAATGCGACTTATTTTTGTTTTGATTACGTGTAAATGGATAGGTACAATTATTTTCAACCAATAATTTTACCGAATACCATCACAACAGGTCTGTAAACGTAGCGTATAGTATACTTTATATAGTTCGATGCGTAAACATGTTATCTCTAGTGTTTGAAAAGCATGCTTTACATAATGCAGCGTGGAGCGTTTTTGATAAAGAGGTTTTAGGCATGTTAATTCGGTTATATTTGGGTGCAAGTGCTTTATATAACCTTTTTTTAATTCGATTTCCTCTTTCCTCGACCTCTAACGTTAGAGAAGAATTTTATTCTGAAACCAAAGAAAGGTCCGTCCATCTCCATCGCTGTGAATAGTCTGAAGTATTTAAAGCACTTTCAATAGACTTATAAATTGAGAAGCAAAAAAATGTTTAAATTCCTGATGATAACAAAGATTTGCAAATTATAAATTTCAAGTATCTCCTGGGCAAAATCGGAACCTACCCACATCATTGGTGGCAAATGAAAAAATAATGGATCTCTTGCCTCCCGATGTGTGGGCCTCAGAAAGAACCCGGACAAGACTAGGGTCATGTTAAACGATAGAATTATGCCTGTCTGAGCCAGTTTTTGTCGGCAAGGTGGCCCTAGAAGTTGTCCAGGACTTAGTGTACTTAGGGCAGACTACCCAACTGGGCAGAGGCAACTTCAGAAAAGAGACCGCAGAAAGATCCAACTGGATTCGGAGAACTGCGTCAGGTTTTCTCCTCAGCTACTCCTCAGAGACTAAATTTATACAACCAGTGCGTCTTGCCAGTTATGATCTACGAAGCTGAAATGTGGACACTGACGGCAGAACTGGTCCATCGATTTAGAGTAACTCAGCGTACTATGGAGCAGGCTATGCTCGGATATGGATCTCTTTGATGTATCACTTCAGAAATGAGATAGTCCACCAAAGAACTAAGGTACTAAAGAACTAAGAACATAGCCTATTAGATTACAAAGCTGAAATGTCAGTGGGCTGGTCACATATGCCGAAAAACTGATAGTCGATGGGTAGAAAGCTTCTCGAGTGAAGAACACGATCTAGCTAAGCGTAGGACATCAACCGGCTTGCTGGACTGATGATCTGAGGCAAATTGCTGCCAGCGGCTGGATGAGGATGGTCGAGAATAGAAGGAAGTGGCGTGTCTTGGTGAGGCCTGTGTACAGCAGTAGAGGAATACGGGCTGATTGATTGTTACAAAGATAGTTATATAAAACGGAAATTAAGTAGTCATAGAAACAATTTGTATCTAGTACATTGTAACTTACTTAGGTACTTACCAAATTTTTGTTTATATTGGTTTAAGTCAAAATTGGGTTGTAATTTCGTTTAATAAAGTAATTTCATTTTACACCCCGAAATTGTCTTTGTTAAGTATACTTCACGTAAGTTCATTTCCAAATTTGTAACCATGGTATTTTGTAAAGTATACTTGACGTCGTGTTTTCATGCATTTTTCATACATTTGAGATTTTTTTATTAATTTTTGTAGTACAACTTGAACACCTATAAACATAATATAATCGCTACAATATCAAAATTCTGACTTTTCTTTCCTGCCAAATAAAGGCTTAAAATGAAGTATCATTTTTAACTATTATCAATATTTAGTATAATTCCCAATTGTGCTCAATTCTCAGTAAACAAATTCTTTTGAAACTTCAAATGTCGACAGTACTCTCAGGTCAGCCTCTCTCTTCTTGGTACCAAAATTAAATTACATTCACCAATAAAATGAATTATTTGCAATTTAACGCATTTTTATGTAGCCTACATGCGTCTCACTGCAGGGCACAGGCCTTTTCTCAGAGAGAGAGAGAGAGAGAGAGAATATGGGCTTATTTACCACGCCTACCCACCGCGGATTGTTAATTTTAAGCGCTAAAGGTATGTGAACTCCTCTGAATCCTCTGTTACTCAGGTTCCCTCACGATATTTTCCTCTGCAGTCAGCGATGGTATTGCTAATACAGCATCACAAATGTACGTATACGTATAACTGCGAATGTTCAGAGGAGGCAACTTCAATAAACTTATTGAACCAGCTCCTCTTCAAAAATTGTTCTTTCTTTTCTTCCGTTTTTGATAGGCAGAGGGCAATATTTATGGCAAGATTTATAATACAACCCTACTGTAATGTAAAATATAGATAACACCCTCTAGTGTCTGACTTGTAACACATGAGGGACGTATATAGGCAACATAATAAAAATTCTTGGCAGGCGTTTAGAGGTTGTTGAAGAGGTTTACCTATGATCTGTAAAATAAACACGACAGTTTTTAGAAAAAAAAAAAACGTTTTCATTGTTAGGTTCTCATGAAGTCGTGGTTTTCGTTCCATTTGTGCCACTAATTAGCTCCTGGTAGTCCCCTAACAATTAACCGCAGCACTAACAATCTCTTAAAATGTCTTGCTTGTTAAAAATAAGTACATATTACATTACCCCTTCCTGTTTCTCAGAAACCCCGATAATCATAACCTGTGTTAATATTAGGGGTAAAAGTATGAAATTGCCGTTTTATTGCAATAGGTTCTTTGAATTGACATAAAACCTTCATGGTTTGAGGTTTTCGAATGAAACTTTTTTCAAATGGTTTCTATGATGTTCTTTTTTTAAAAAATGTGAAACATTTGAATATCGAATATTGAATATCAACAAGGCAACACAAGTTTCAACACGCGTTTCTTTCTGCAGATCAGTCAAATCATGAGGCACCCATTTTTCGTATTTTTTTATTTTATTGATTTGACGCAAGTGAGTCAATATTGTGGGTAAGGTAACGTTAAACCATGCCGCTAATTTCTGGGTAGTTTGACTAGGGTCGGCTTCCACTATTTCTCTTAATTCATCGTTATTCACCTGTGTGGGCGGTCTTCCTCGTGGCTCGTTCTTTAAGTCAAAATTTCCATCACGAAAGCGTTTAAACCAAAATCGCAAGGTGCGTTCATTAGTAGACCCCTCTCCAAACGCAGCATTGATATTGCGGGCTGTTTCTGCCGCGTTAGTTCCGCGTCGGAACTCGTATTCAAAAATCACTCGAATTTTCGCAGTATCCATCTTTCTTGTCTAAATTGAATAACAAAAACAATTGAAAGTCGATATTCAAATGTTTCACATTTTTTAAAAAAAGAACATCATAGAAACCATTTGAAAAAAGTTTCATTCGAAAACCTCAAACCATGAAGATTCTATGTCAATTCAAAGAACCTATTGCAATAAAACGGCAATTTCATACTTTAACCCCTATTATTAACACTCGCACTGCTTCTTATGATAGCTAAGAATATATATGTTATAGGCAATGTGTAATGCAGGCATTCTATACATTTCCTAGGTATTGTATAGAATGCCGAGGTCGTTTTTAACTATTATCAATATTTAGTATAATTCCCAATTGTGCTCAATTCTCAGTAAACAAATTCTTTTGAAACTTCAAATGTCGACAGTACTCTCAGGTCAGCCTCTCTCTTCTTGGTACCAAAATTAAATTACATTCACCAATAAAATGAATTATTTGCAATTTAACGCATTTTTATGTAGCCTACATGCGTCTCACTGCAGGGCACAGGCCTTTTCTCAGAGAGAGAGAGAGAGAGAGAGAGAGAGAGAGAGAGAGAGAATGTGGCGGCATCATGGAACAGTTATCCATGCCACGGCTTCAGGACAGGCTAGCGCGCATGCGCGACTGCGCGCGCATTCAGCCTGCCGTCGCTATGACGACAACACATTGAAAAGTGCTCGCCAACGAATCCGCTGTTTCAAAACTAATAATTTCGTGTATATTTTCGCAGCCCTTGTAAATATTGTAAATACGTAGAATTAGGTCGGAATAAAAATACGCATCTGTATATACCGCATCAAGTCCTTTCTTCCTTCATCCGACCTACTACACCTACACTGGTGACCTCAAGTTCGACACGCGCAACACAAAATGGCGTAGAAAGAGAAAATTTTCTGAAAACCGTCGTCGTTTCATCGGACGCCGTGGTGCATCTGACAGACCACATCCAGGGTACCGCATTCGTCAAGGTAACCATCATGTCTGCGGACAATCCTGCGTTTACTGCTATGGAGAGCAGAGTAGAAGAACTGACGAGAAGAATAGAGGCGTTGACCGCAGCGATTCAAAAGGACCAGGTCAATTTGTCGTACCACAACCGCCCCCGTTCTCGACCTCGTTCCCGATCCCGTCCCTGCAAGTCTCGCCCTCGACGACGCCCTGACGACCACCCCCACTGTTTTTATCACTACCGATTCGGCATAATAGCGCAAAATTGTACCTCACCCTGCACATTCAAAGCGGAAAACAAGAAGGGCAGCCATTAGTCGCGGCCAGTGACTGCCCCAAAGCAAATGGCCGCCTGTTTATAGTAGACCGGAAAACTAAGCTACAATTCCTCGTGGACACGGGTTCGGACCTGTGCGTCTATCCAAGGTCAGCTATACGGGAGCCGCAGAAGACAAAGTACGAACTATACGCAGCAAATGGCACTACCATAGCAACATATGGATTCAAGCAGCTGGAACTCGACCTCGGCCTTCGCCGTGCATTTACTTGGCGCTTTACAATAGCCGACGTGTCGAAACCCATCATTGGCGTAGACTTCTTAGGTTTCTACAACCTACTAGTCGACTGCCACAATCATCGCCTTATCGACGGACTTACATCGCTGTCGGTATGCACGCCGCGCCAACAAACTGCGGAGGCAATCTCATCCGTGCGCACTATACCGACAACTGAAGACACCATCTATCATAAGATTCTTCGAGAATACCCGGAAGTCACTCGTCCGAACGGCAAGCCAAGCGATCCGAAGCACAGTACGGAACATCATATAAGGACTACGCCTGGACCACCTGTTTCCAGCCGACCTCGCCGCTTAGATCCGGAAAGGATGCAAATAGCAAAAAAGGAGTTCGAAGACATGTTGCAAGTTGGAACAGCACGCAGGTCTGAAAGTCCATGGTCTTCGGCATTACACCTCGTGCCCAAGAAAGACAAAGGTTGGCGACCATGCGGAGATTACCGGCGCTTAAATGCACGCACTATCCCAGACAGATATCCCATTAGGAATATCCAAGACTTCGCCTACCAGCTATCCGGTAAGAATGTCTTCACGAAGATAGACCTAGTGAAAGCGTACAATCAGATCCCCGTCCACAACGATGATATACCCAAGACAGCAATCACCACTCCATTCGGGTTGTTTGAGTTCCCATACATGACGTTCGGATTACGCAACGCTGCGCAAACTTTCCAGCGGTTCATGGACGAAGTGCTCAGAGGACTCGACTTTTGCTATGGATACCTCGACGACATTTTGATATATTCGGAATCTGAGGAGCAGCATCTCCAGCACCTCAGGCAACTTTTCAAACGTTTAGTCAAGTATGGCGTACTCATAAACACTGCCAAGTGTGTTTTCAGCCAAAAAGAAATAACGTTTTTGGGCTTTCATGTATCCGCAGCCGGAATCCGCCCTTTAGAATCTAAAGTCCAAGTAATTCATGATTACCCAGCACCGAAGACGATAAAGGAGTTGAGGCGATTCCTCGGAATGCTCAATTTTTATCGGAGGTTTATTCCCGGAGCAGCTAAAATCTTGACGCCACTCAACGCACTGCTTGCTGGTCAAGATAAAAAGGGGAACAAACCAGTCAACCTGACGCCTGAGCAACTGAAGGCGTTCCACGACAGTAAGGAGAGTTTATCGAAGGCTACGCTGCTTTGCCACCCAGATCCAGAGGCGCAATTGGCTATACAGACGGATGCTTCAGATGTCGCAATTGGAGCAGTACTCCAGCAACGCAAAGGCGACGCATGGCAACCCCTGGCATTCTTTTCAAGAAAACTGAGCCCGTCGCAAAATAAGTACAGCCCCTACGACCGTGAACTACTGGCGATCTACGAAGCCATACGGTACTTCAGATACATGGTAGAAGCACGCCCGTTCACCATTTTCACCGATCATAAACCATTAACATTCGTCTTTTCCACGCCTCGCGATAAATGCTCACCTCGCCAATTCAGATATCTTGACTTCATTGGACAATTTAGCACTGATATCAGATTTGTAGCTGGAAAAGACATCTCAGTCGCAGACGCTCTTTCCCGCATAGAGGAAATACAAGCTCCAATAGACTACCGATCTTTAGCGCATGACCAGAGCACAGATGACGAACTTCAACAGCTACTTCAAAAAGGTTCAAGTCTAAAACTGGAAAAAGTAGCAATCACAGACACGCAAGTGCAACTATACTGCGACACGTCTACCCCCGAGCCTCGCCCTTACGTAACACCATCATTCCGGAGGCAAGCTTTTGACTCGCTGCATAACCTCAGTCATCCCGGAAAAAAGGCATCAGTGCGACTCGTAACTGAGAGATTCGCTGGCCCGGCATAAGAAAGGACTGCCGACAATGGGCAAAGGAGTGCATACAATGTCAACGCTCAAAGGTTTCACGACATACTGCAGCTCCTCTTACAACCTTCAAGACCCCTTCAGCCCGCTTTAGACATGTCCACATGGACATTGTAGGTCCCTTACCCCTGTCTTCTGGCTTCAGATACTGCCTCTCGATCGTCGACCGCTTCACACGTTGGCCTGAGGCATATCCGCTGGAAGATATAACAGCAGAGACCTGCGCTCGCAGCTTCATATCAGGATGGATCTCGCGGTTCGGCTGCCCCGAACGCATCACAACTGATCGTGGGAGCCAATTCATGTCCCAGCTCTTCGCATCCATCGCATCACTGATTGGAGCTACACATCATTCGACAACAGCCTACCACCCTGCTGCAAATGGATTAGTTGAGAGACTTCATCGTCAACTAAAAGCCGCCTTGGTCGACTACAATGATTTCGCGAGCAGACTGCGCAGCCACATCACTCAACTGACGCCGCAACCAACGTCTTGGCATACCAGCAGCAAGCGAACCTTCTACATCCCTAAGGAATTGAATACCGCAACTCACGTATTCCTGCGACAAGGTCCTGTCAAAAAGCCACTTGAAGCTCCATACTCAGGACCTCACAAAGTGCTGAAAAGAGGAAAGAAAGCTTTCGACATCGAGATCAACGGAAAACAGTCCACCGTCACGATCGACCGACTGAAGCCAGCTTTTCTGGCCAGAGAGTCAGTGGAATCCGAGCAACCAGCAACTAATCAGCATACACTTATTAAAACCAGGAGTGGTCGAGTAGTAAGATTTGCAAGACACTATCGACCGCTGTAGTCGCGGTCTCAGCGGGGGAGTATTGTGGCGGCATCATGGAACAGTTATCCATGCCACGGCTTCAGGACAGGCTAGCGCGCATGCGCGACTGCGCGCGCATTCAGCCTGCCGTCGCTATGACGACAACAGATTGAAAAGTGCTCGCCAACGAATCCGCTGTTTCAAAACTAATAATTTCGTGTATATTTTCGCAGCCCTTGTAAATATTGTAAATACGTAGAATTAGGTCGGAATAAAAATACGCATCTGTATATACCGCATCAAGTCCTTTCTTCCTTCATCCGACCTACTACACCTACAAGAATATGGGCTTATTTACCACGCCTACCCACCGCGGATTGTTAATTTTAAGCGCTAAAGATATGTGAACTCCTCTGAATCCTCTGTTACTCAGGTTCCCTCACGATATTTTCCTCTGCAGTCAGCGATGGTATTGCTAATACAGCATCACAAATGTACGTATACGTATATAACTGCGAATGTTCAGAGGAGGCAACTTCAATAAACTTATTGAACCAGCTCCTCTTCAAAAATTGTCCTTTCTTTTTTTCTGTTTTTGATAGGCAGAGGGCAATATTTATGGCAAGATTTATAATACAACCCTACTGTAATGTAAAATATAGATAACACCCTCTAGTGTCTGACTTGTAACACCTGAGGGACGTATATAGGCAACATAATAAAAATTCTTGGCAGGCGTTTAGAGGTTGTTGAAGAGGTTTACCTATGATCTGTAAAATAAACACGACAGTTTTTAGAAAAAAAAAAACGTGTTCATTGTTAGGTTCTCATGAAGTCGTGGTTTTCGTTCCATTTGTGCCACTAATTAGCTCCTGGTAGTCCCCTAACAATTAACCGCAGCACTAACAATCTCTTAAAATGTCTTGCTTGTTAAAAATAAGTACATATTACATTACCCCTTCCTGTTTCTCAGAAACCCCGATAATCATAAACTGTGTTAATATTAACACTCGCACTGCTTCTTATGATAGCTAAGAATATATATGTTATAGGCAATGTGTATAATGCAGGCATTCTATACATTTCCTAGGTATTGTATAGAATGCCGAGGTCGTTTTTAACTGTTATCAATATTTAGTATAATTCCCAATTGTGCTCAATTCTCAGTAAACAAATTCTTTTGAAACTTCAAATGTCGACAGTACTCTCAGGTCAGCCTCTCTCTTCTTGGTACCAAAATAAAATTACATTTACCAATAAAATGAATTATTTGCAATTTAACGCATTTATATGTAGCCTACATGCGTCTCACTGCAGGGCACAGGCCTTTTCTCAGAGAGAGAGAGAGACATTCTATACATTTCCTAGGTATTGTATAGAATGCCGGGGTCGTCCAGGCAATGTGTGAAATGATATTGAATGTTCAAACTATTTTACACTTTACCTAGGAAATGTATGGAATACCTAGGCATTGTATAGAATGCCGGTTGACGCATAGGTAATGTATGTAACGTGTTTTTTTGCGTAGACAGCGTTTCTCACATAGCAGTTCCCTTCGGATAAACATTTACATTTACACCGTACAGTCAAGTGCACGTAGAGTTTTACATTTTGACATTTCCACCTCTCTTATCTTCTGCGATATTAGGACAAAATCGAATGGCAAGTGTAAATGTCTAAGTGCACTTGACCGTACCAAAAAATTGCTGCAGAAAGTCGTCCTGTTCATTTCTTACCACTTAATTATGGAAATTTGATCATGATACAAAAAATTCAAATTCATCAATAAACACTCTATTCTTTGTAAAAGCCTATTCTCTGTTATTACGCAATTCTAAGTTAAACCTTTATTTCATTAGTAAGTACCGCTGATCAGTAGCCATTTTCCATTCAATAATCACACAAACAATGAATGATCACACTCTCAGTTTAGAAACAATGCATAAACTAAAAAAATACGTCTGCATAAAACAAAGGAGTGCTGCGTACTAACACCACGAACGAGTTTCAACTTGTTTACGGGTAGAATTTTTACGTGCAGGCAGTCACTCCCTCGCTTCTACCGAAGCATTCTTTGAATTTTTTTATTCTTTTATTTTTATTTATTTTTCTTTCATCTTCTACTTTTTCCTTTTGTGTCGTGTGGACGTTAGTATTATTATTAGCCCCCTAAGGACTCTAGTGGCGGCGAAAAGTGGTGGTAGCCTAGTGAGTAGAACATTGGACTCGGAAGCGAGAGGCCCAGGTTCGATTCCCAGAGCGGGCATGTACCTATGACTGCGTTTTCTAAATTATGTACATTTGTGAACTTATAGTAACTCGCTAACAATCGTGAAAAACACCGAGGAAAACAACGTGAGGAAACCTGAGTATCTGAGCCATTCGCACACCTCAGCACTTGAAATAGCCAATCCGCGGTGGGCACACGTGGTGATTAAGTGTGCCCTACAGTGGGACGTATATAGGCTTTCTATGAATGAAAAAGGACTCTAGTGGCATGCTCACCAGGATTAGGTCCGTCCCTGTACAAGGGTGGTAAGTTGCGATAGTGCTTGAAGTACTGGACGTGACCCAGAAGTCTAGCAGCCCTTGATAGGGCAACCGCCACATCTGTGATCCTTTCGCCGCACCATTTTATCCTGAAATTAAAATTAAATTAATTAATTAATGAACGGACGAACGAACGACCCACAGATGAACGAACGAATGACCGAAAGAATAAACGAATTAATAAATAAATATATATCTAAGTAAATAAGTACTTAAATGAATAAATAAATAACCTACAACACACCATGAAACCACCATCGGTCGGAAGTCAGACCGCGCCAGCCCGGTGGGTCTACGACATAGGTCAGATTCATATTGGACGATAGCCAAACTGCTCGACATCGTTAGACTAGTATCCATAATATAACGATCGCACAGAGCCTTAGTAAATGTAAGAAACTACCAGTCCAACGATGTCCTGCAGTTATGGTTATCGACCATTGGGAACCGGCTTCTGTGAAAGCAGCTGTGAAACACTAGACGAGACCGGTAAAGGACCGGATGGTTTGGCGTGAAAGAGAAAAGAACTGGCTAACAGTAAGCTCTGATTATATAAATAGATAGGTATACACCACATGAACCTTTTAAGGGCGGCTTAGTACAGAGACGACAAGTAATAGAAAGCTGAATTTTGGCATAAATATGCATATTAATCACGCCAACAAAAAGGCAGAATAAAAACTTTAAACTTTTTGTACTCCCCTATACCTAAATTAGGGCTAACGTGGAAATGGGCGTTTAAAAATATTGTGAGTGTAGGAAAACTATTTTTTGACTTAGGTAACTGGTTGCGAAATATTAAGCTTGAAAGCGCAATTTTTCGTCAGATTAGGGCTTATGTAACAGCTGACATTTTTGTAAAACTTGTTCGTATTGACGAGTAAAGATTTTGTTATACCCTGAATACGTCAAGACATGAGACAAGAGTAACACTAGCGCCACCAAGCAAAAAAATAATATATTTTCTTACAGATCGTATTTGCAAAAAGAGTCTGTACAATCTCTAAATCATTTTAATAGTGAGTTTTAGGACCCACGGTCGAGAACCTAGAATCACAGACCTGGAACTAGATAGCATTTTTGCCAGAAACGGCCGTTTTTGGCATTAATGCCAAAAAGGTATCTATACTTAGGTTGTTTGCCTTCGCTTCACGGTCATAGGTCCTAAAAATTACTAATAACATGACTGAGATCTTGTAAAGACACTTTTTTCACGACCAGTCCAGACTGAGAGCCTCTACACCCATCCTCGTCATAGCGGCCATGATCCTCAGCGTTAAGGGACCGAGTGATTGGATTCGATTGGATAATTAGTCATTCGAGCCAAGAACATTTTACCGAGTAGGCTGATATGGTAGGCTGTTATTAAAATTTTATCGATTAATGTGACTTTCTTTTAAGTAAACTTTTACTCACTTATAATGTACGCCATCACACATATCATGGCTAGAAGGCAAACAGTTGGCTGTAGATATAGTCTCCTTTATATCTTGATAAGAGTCCCTTGCGCTTTCGAATCCTATAGACTGGTGGAAGTCATCAACAGCATTGAATAGATCCTTTGAGTTGACAGTTGCGTTGTCAGATATTTGCGGTTGCTGGAACTCAGGATAAGCGACCACTTTTGGGTAGATGGACTGCCATTCCTGTGCCCAAATGTTACCTGCAGATGTATTAGGTAATGGTTTAACTTAATGGTTTCTCGTAGGTATAATACCCGACAAATACCTAACATGAAGTTTGACTTTGCATGGATAAATTAAGGGTCTCATTTGTCGGAATGGATGTGACTTAGAATAATAACCAATAATAAAAAAAATGCTCTTAAGATCTCGAAGAATAAGTGAACCACCTGTAGACTCGCTTTGCGTTTCGTTGCTCAATTCTCATCAGCAGGCACTTACCTAACAAATGAGCCGGTATCAAATTGTCTCTACTCTTCAAATCGTTCTTGTAATATTGTTTCAATTTGACTCTTACATAATCGTGAATGAGAAAGTACAGCGGTTTTACTTCATGCCAAATTCTATCGACTGTCGCCGTAAAAGTATCATCTTCGAATGCATATCGCCACATTTGGCCAGCGTCAGTAAAGTCCTCTGACTGGGCCACGCCATTCATCCTGGTAACATAGTCTTTGAAGATTGGCCGGATTTTCCTTCCAGTTGTATCTCTGTACGCTTTCCAATAGTGAGCTAGTTCTTTTGTGTCGTTACTGTTTTTGAATATTGCTATGACGTCTGGAAAGAAAGCATTCTTTTATTAATATATTGAGCTTGAGGTTCTTGCCATTATTGTCATTCTGTTGGGTTGTTTTAACAAGTTTTCCTGTAAATTGTACAAATCTTCCAATGTCATCAGATATAATAATGTGAAAAAGAATTATTAGAGAAACGAATATAAACCTTTTCAGACTTTATCAAAATCATCAGAAAGTGATAATAACCATATCCTATTTAATGTATATACACCTGTATTTGGATTGTCCATTGTTAAAATTTATGATCATCAAGAGTATGTAGGTACTGAGGAAGGAAGGAATTATCAAGCAACTTACCACTTATAGTTTTTGTGGAATCTTCTGAGTTGCATATTGTTTTATTGTAAGCACAAATTGTTACTCTACTCCAAATTCTTTGCATCGTATCAATTTCTTCTCTTTGCTGAAATAAAAAGGAAAATCTATTTTTGTTTTAGATTAATACATATCAGTGTCCACCTACAGGTTTTCCTCACAATAATTGTAAGTATCTGTAGTTAATTAACTTACTTTACTTTGAGGCATCTGGACATTAGTTCCTCGTTCTTTAATAATCCGTAACTTTCTTCTCATCTTTGGGTCTTTAATTAAATTTGAGTCATTGAATAAATATTTATGCTTCAATATTGTCCAATATTGTTTTTTAATTTCGTCTTCTTCGGCTGCTATACGAATCTGAAATCAAATATCGTATTTTTTACCTTTAAGGCAATATTTTTTCCAATTTTAAAATAGGTTTGTCTTCTGTATCTTCAAATAAAGTTCAAATAAAGTATAAGTTGAAAAAATTAAGTTGGTGCCAATTAATTTCAATATCATTATTGAAATACCATTATTTGATTATTGATCATACCATTTTATTTTTCTTTGTCTCATTATTTATATCTCTGACATAAGCCCATAAAGCTTCTTGGGAAGTCTTACAAACTTCCAAACTTAGATTATCCATCTCCTGCATAAACCATTCTAAAGGTGCAGTCTTGTTATTTTTTTCCAATTCTTCCAAATGCTCTTTGAAAACGTCTGCTACATTGTCTTTTTTGACAATCACGCTTTTGGGGTCTAATACAGTTTTTAGCGCTACATCTAACATTTTTTTATCCTTTGTGTCGTCGACTTCAGTTTCCATGCCGCTATCGTCATTTTCAGACTTGTCGTACTTGTCATCTTTTGTTTTTTCCGTTTTGTCATCCGCCGACTCCGACGTCGGATTCGCTGGAAACTGCACTGTTTTCACAACACAGATTACTGTTAGTACGCACAGTAACTTCTGTAAGAATAAAGTATTAATTAGCATTATTCTGTCCTGGACTAGATTACGATTTTAACAAGGTGACTTGTTGTCATAAAACTTCTCTTTATTATATAAACTTGAAGTGGCACAAACGGTTGTTTTGGTTTCTAGATGATAACTAGTAGGTAATAATACGGAGACCTGACTACGTAGGGGTACTCGGGCGATGTGAGAACAATTTAACAATGTAGCACACGTAGTGCGGTAGTGCCATATAATGACCACATCCTCTGACTATTGCTGACCTTCTGATCCATTCAGCGTTGTGATTATAATAGACGGACCTAGGCTAGTCTAGTTGAAATACTCTCTTTCATAGATCTGATATGTACTTAAACGTTGTACGGTTGATTTTAAATAGATTAGATTTTTTTTAATACAAGTAAGTAGTTATATTATTTTTGTTGCACTAACCCGTGCTGAGGACAATTTTAAAAACCTATTTAGAGGCTAAAAATCCAATGTTAGTGCAACAAAAAGAATATAATCATGTAGGTACAGCGATATCATTCCGATGTAAAAACCTAACTACAAAGTGGTTACTCGGGACTGCAGTGATGTAAATTGCTTCTGCCTGTACGTAACACAGATAAGTTCGTAAAGAGACTCGTTTCACTGATGCCTGCACTTGCCCATTAGGTCAGTTGGGAGAGCGCTGGCACGGTTAGCCAGAGGTCGCGGGTTCGAGTCCCAGCATGGGTTTTAGCCTCTAAATAGGTTTTTTCATAAGTAGTTTTTATGGCTTTTAACACTGGCCGCTCGTAACTGCCTTATTTTTTTTTCTTTAAACCAAAAATTGAGCTATTATCCCAACAATATTTGATAAAACGATTTTGAAAACACTAGCAAAGTTTTGAGAAAGAGAATATAGTTAAATAAAATTAATGTTACCCACATAAAGCAGCATCCTGTATCTCCTGAGCAGTCCGTAAGGCACAAATCGCATAAACTACAACGGCCAAAAGCGTATCACAATCCAAGCATCACTACATTTTTATTCAAAGGAAAAACGTCTTAGCAACACATTATCGCACGGCCCTAGAGCCACGCACAATGAGACCAAGCGGCCTCCTCCGTATGTTTACTGAATAACTCGAGACTGTTTGGTCGTTTTGTGGTGAATTTTTCAAATGCAAACAATCGCGGTGCGGCGTATTGTTTTGAAAACGTCAGGCGCGGGCGCAGACACGGGGCGACCCGTCCGCCATCCAACGCGCATTGTCGTATGCAATCCAGCCAGTTCCAACACACTGTAGCCCCTTAACCTATTCTAATAGAATAGGTTGGCAGAATCTCATAACCAGGATAATAGTTACCAAAATGAAAAGTAAACAATAGAAATACCATGATGCCGAGTGCCAATTGAAGAGTCCAAGCAGTATCCGGATACTGTTGGACTCTTCAATCAATTAATCAGCCCGTGTTCCTCCATTGCTGGATAAAGGCCTCCCCAAGGCACGCCAATTTCTTCTAAAAGTCCTCCTGCTCAAGTCCTCAAGTCCTCAGTTACTTCATTCTTTTTGTCTTTTGTATTTTTCATTATTTCTGTACCCAGCCCGAGAACAGAGCCCACTGCTGTGGATGCCCTCTTCAATCTCAATAAGGTCAAGAAGAGGCCATACCCAGCACTGAGCTCTATTCTCGAGCTGGAAAGATAAATAGAAGTAATAAAAGATAAAAAATAACAAAACAAAAATCACGAAATCAGACTCGCCGACCAAGTCGGTTTTTAGGGTTCCGTACCCGAAGGGGGCCAAACGGGATCCTATTACTAAGACTTCACTGTCCGTCCGTCTGTATGTCTGTCTGTCACCAGGCGGTATCTCATGAACCGTGATAGCTAGGCAGTCGGAATTTTCAACGATGATTTATTTTTGTTGCCGCTATAAGAAAAACTGCGGAAAAACTGCCCTGCGGATTAGTAAGTTGAAGTGGCAGTAGGCGGGGCACATAGCACGCAGAACTATAGCCGATGGGGCCGAAAAGTTCTCGAATGGAGACCACATATCGGCAAACGCAGCGTAGGACGACCAGCCACAAGATGGTCAGATGACCTCATCCAAGTGGCAGGAAGGCGCTGGATACAGGCCACTTCCAACCGGTCTTTTTGGAAATCTATGGAGGAGGCCTATGTCCAGCAGTGGACTTCTTGTGGCTGAATGATGATGATGATGAAGTAATGTTTTGATCCCAAAAAAGCTGTCCAAAGATTTTTTATTTGTAATAATTTATATGACGATAAAATTTTAATATTTTCATCGCCCACTGCTTTGGACTTACTATCGAAGACGGAACATAATTACGCTGATGAGACTTTTGAGGTTGCACCACCCTCTTTGTACTAAGTCTATAGTCTGCATACGATTTGGCCACAAGTGGTATATATTTTGTGGTTACATATTCATATTTTGTACCACTTGTTTATGTACTTTTATCAAACAAAACTGTGTAGGGAAGAGCGGGTGATCGTGCTCTTCCACTATATAGGGAAATTTCCCGCCAGGCAGATCGTATGCCTGGGGACGGCCGGTCCGACTGATGTTCGTCGGACGTTATATTTATGGTATGTCATGTGAAACATTTTGCTTGCGCGATGCAGGAATGTTGGAGTTTATAGTGCGCGTGCAGAGTTGACATGTGCTCGCCACATCACTCCCCTTCAAGACCGTAGCTACGCATAGCTAGGTCTGATAGGAATCGAAGTCTGTGCTCTAAAGCCTGCAAGTGCCAGGAGTCGCTGAGTCAGTGAGTCGACTAGCGGTTGAGGGTGTTCGGCGGCTAACAGTCACTTCACCGGCGACAGTACCATGGGGTCCGCGCATGTGGTAGGAACCGGTGAAGGCTGCTGTACCACTGGCAACGTGCGCTGTTGCTGTGTGGCTGCCGTGCCGAGGGGTTGGGGGAGATCACCATCAGTACCAGTAGTCGGTGCGTTGACTATAGTGGAACTGATGAGGTGAGAGGGAAGAGGATGCTGGCCTTGCTTTGAGACTGATTGTATGTGGGGTGCTGCGAGAGTGAAGGAAGGTTGACAATGTTCTGTCGAGGGTCACCACTGTAGGGAAGAGCGGGTGATCGTGCTCTTCCACTATATAGGGAAATTTCCCGCCAGGCAGATCGTATGCCTGGGGACGGCCGGTCCGACTGATGTTCGTCGGACGTTATATTTATGGTATGTCATGTGAAACATTTTGCTTGCGCGATGCAGGAATGTTGGAGTTTATAGTGCGCGTGCAGAGTTGACATGTGCTCGCCACAACTGAAAAGGTTTATAGGCGTTTATTTTTCATTTTAAAAGAAAGGTTTGGTTTAAATATAAAAAAGTTTAAATGTGACGATGAGGTAGCTGGTATGACCGGTTTGTTATCAGTTTTTTTCCAGGTACAACTGTGACAGGATATTATTTGATGGAAAAAAATTGAGGATTATGGAGCATTTGCATCTTAAGAAGGCAGATAGTATAATAAACTATAAACTACTAACAAAGCTAGCGTTGTTACCTAAACAATACGTACCGGAGGCCTACTTAGAAATATCACACACTGCCATGGATTAACATGAAATAAGGCTATTTCATAATCACTTTGTACATTTTTGGATGCAGAGGATCACTAGCAATTTATGTTTTATATTAGTTGATGAAGACCATTTTCACAAATAATGCCATAGAAGGCTGGAACAACAGAATTAATTAGCACAGATTAGCAAAAAAAGGTTTTTTGTATTTATTTGAGAAAAAAATGATAGAAGAAGCACTACAACAACATATAAGAATAGCAAAAAAACATTTTTTTACATTGCAATTGCAACCAAACGCAGCGTCAGCGAACTAAAAATTTAAATAAATTTTAAAAAGAAAGAGAAATGGTACATCATTTTGTGGATAAAAAAAACAACTGTTGTGGAGTATCTTAGTAGGCTAAGTGAAGTATATTTTTTTTAATGAATTATATTGTACGGGGGAAGACTTGGTTATTTTAATGCAAAGTTCAGTCTAAATCTTAAAAAAGGTTTAACAAGAAATAAATCTAAAGACATAATATTTTCTGGGGTTTTATCTTGTAGGAGACAGCAGCTTACATTTTTAATGGCTTGCCTATTTTTGTTAAAATGTGTTATTTATTTTTATTTGAGTTAAGACGAGTTTGACAAAAAATTTTGCTTATGTGCCAAATCATAAAAATTTGTTTAAATTATTTGCCATTTCTTTGGGACTCCGCCTTAAGTAAATTATTGTCCAATAACTGTAATATACTGTATAACTACTTTGCACGTGTTTGTGATTTTATTTGACTGTACAATGACGAGTTAGGAATATGACCAGTTAGGAAACTGCCGAATAAGGAATATGACCAATCAGTAATATGACGAATAAGGAACAAATCATTAATTGTTATATTAATTGTGCACGCATATTGAACCAACATAAATTAGAAAACATTTTTCAACGTTATTGAATTTGGATTTACAGTTTCGTGCCATAGGTTGCAGAACACGAATATTCACAAATATGTTATACCATTACAGATAAATCGATCTACAGCTATGACGGCTGGCTTAATTAGCTAGTCTTATTATTTTGTTACTTTTTTCTTACTATTAGTAAGTGGAATTAACTGTAATTTTTCATTGTGTTAATTGTAATTATTTTGATAATTGTAATAATTGTGATAATTGTAAATTTTTAATTATTGTATCCGAATTATCAATTGACGTGTAATTAATGATTATGAATAAAGATGTCTATGTCTATGTCTAAATCATTAATAATACTGTTTTTTTCACAACAATAGAACATTCCTTCAAAATATTGCCATCGATTTCAAAACCGCTCTGTAGTGGTAAGTGGCATTTAACAGAAAGGGGTTTTAAATTCAATTCCTGCTAATTTTAATGTTGGCTTTGTGAGTGGTTATCAAAGCCATTTCGCTTGTTAGGGCGCTTATACACGGGCGACAGTGCCAACTGCAGCCGTCGTCTGTCGCGGATATTCGACGCTGATATGTCAGCGACTGCCGCCGTCGCCGCCGACAAGTGTCGACGGTTGCAGTTTGCGTTCTCAACTTGTCGCCCGTGTATTAGCGCCCTAAGTGACTTTTTTCCAATACAAAGTAAGTATTATTATTATTATTATCTTGGCTGTTTCTTTTATTGAGTTTGGTTCAGTTCAATAAAACTTCGATTTTCGACATTAAATATTAAACGTTCAGTTAGTATCAATAAAACCACAGAGGAAAAAAGATAAAACGTATAGGTTCAATAAAACTTCGATTCTCGAACAATGAATAGATACTTTATTTTTTCAAAATAATTTATCTATCTACACCATATTTTAATATTTCTTCAAACATTTTACCGAATTAAATAAAACTCTTGAAAATTGTTAGAATGGGCTACAAAACGAAGAAATTAAATATATATCATATTTTTATATACCTACATATATAAAATATTTTAAATCACCACAAAGAGCTATGTCTTTTTAATTTTTCTTCAAGAAACTGGACAGTATCTGAGCGCCAACTTGGTCAATCTCTTTATAACCATAAGGTTCCAATGCCGTTTTCGTCCTCTCAAACCATTTAGTCACGTTGTCGTAGTCGCTGAAGTCATATTTGGAGGCCTGAAATAATATACAATAAAAAAAAATACAAAAAAAAAATATTGAAACCTTACCAAATAATGACCGTAGTTACACTTCTGATTCTGAGTAATCATGCTGCCTACATACGTCCCACTGTAGAGCACAGGCCTTAGATTACAAACACTCAAGCCTGTATCCTGGAGGTATAGGCAGAGAATAGGGCCAGCCACTTGGCATGATCCTGACAGACCTCCTTGGCGAGAGTATGGGCTTAAGGCTGCTGTTACGTCGAGCATGCTATCTCGCTTGCACGACCTAACATTTTCGATGATTGCAGTAAAATGAGTAAACTTTTGATAAATGTGGTCTGAGGGTTTGATGCACAATTGAGTCATTCTCAAAAATATTGTACATGAGAAAAAAATCGCATGTCGCTACTTTTGATGTCAGCGTAAAAAAAAAATCAACGAGAAATAAACCATAGGTACATTTTTTTGCATTAGCTTAAAGTCTGTTATTAAGTTTAAGTAAGAATTATGCGATTTAAAATAAAACCTAAGAAAAATTCAAACAAATCAAGTAATCTACAACTTTTTTGTCATACATAAATCGAGTGTCTCCAAGCGCTTTTAATTTAAAGAAACAAGGAATTCTTCGTTTCTACGAAACTTACACAGGTGTTTTTTTTTAATATACTTAAAAACGATCACTGTTTTAAATTACGGACATTGTGAATGTATTTTTGTTTAAAGAAATGTGTTCTCCAAGATTAGTAATTTTGGAATGCAACTTTCTCAATCAAAAACTAGGTACACGATATTAAAAAAATTTCTTAATCATATGGGTAATTTTAGTATCTATCAACCCTCAGACCACATTTATCAAAAGTTTGTAACTAATTTTGTTACAATCACTAAAATTTATATTTCGCAAGCGAGACAGCATGCCTACGTAAGAACAGCCTGATTAAGGCTCATCTCACGCGCGCCCATTGCGGATAGACACTTAAGTTAAAACCATGCCACAGCCCCTATGGGAGACTATTCTCTTTCTAGCGCTCTGAGAAAATGTCTTCGTATAATATAAGGTCAATAAAAACAGGTAACGATATATTCGGGGTCGATAGCACTATCACGTCTGCGTCAGAGCCATTTTTTATTCATTCTAGCAATAGTTACTTTGATTTATCATAAAAAACAATGTAAATAATTTAAAAAGTCCGAAACTTCTTACCTACATTCACCTATGAAACGAATCTTAGGAGGTCGAATTAGTCAGACACTTATTCACAAAAATACGAGAAATCCATTTATAATTGTACCATTAAATTTACTGACCTTATACCTTTAAAATGAAGTATCATTTGTAACTTTTGTCAATATTAAGGACAATGTCCATTGTCATTTTTATGAGGTGTCAAAGCGCTATAGATTTTGAATGGAAAAGGTAGCCTGCTGTGTGGTGGGCCGCACAAATATTGTTCGCAGGCCACATGCGGCCCGAGTGCCACAGATCGTCATCACTGTTCTAGGCTGAATGTCAATATTGTGATAGCTGTTCAAAAATAGCTATCACAATATTGGCATTCAGACAGTCTTTGCAAAAACGTGTTATATAACACATTTGTTTAGTTGTAGTAGCAATCATTATCATCATCATCAGCCATTTCACGCCTACTGCAGGACGTAGGCCACCGTCATGGTTTTCTTAATCATGTGGGGTTTTGCCATAATCGCCACTCTTGGCAGGCGGGTTGGCGATCGCAGTACGCGGTTGGAATCTCAGGAAGACGCTGCTGCCCGTCTCCTGGTAATTTATTTCCTTAGTCGCCTTCTACTACACCCACGGAAGGAAATGGAGTGACGCTATTCTTAATCCGACGCAGTGTTGCCGTTCGGAAGAAAATAAAACCACCAAACGCTTGTCAAAAAAACCGCAATTTTTTGGTAAAAACGGGGCTGAAAAAAGCGCTAAATTCCACTAGATTTTAGCATGGGTAAAATGGTGGTTAAATTTTGCCTTTAATGAAAAAATTACTATATTTCAGGCCATAAGCCTCTTCTTCTTCAGAGGAACTTCCATTTAAGATTTTCACGAACTACAAACTAAAATTCTAACAAGAAATTAACCACGCGCCGCTTTAGTACGTAGTAAGTAAGACAAACCAGTTCTTTTCTGTTTACAGTGTAAGTAAGACCGCGACAGTAAAATCGTTACTGTAAAAAGAGACAAAACAATAAACTAGACTGAGCATTATCTTTCATTCTTGGTGATTCCTCGAATGAACTCGTAGGTTTTTCTTTGTTTTTTTTTTTGTTTTCCGGCTCTGGATACCAACTTTTTGGCCTAATTAAAGGCTGCCGAAATCTATTTCATTTTTCCACCAGATTCCACTAATTTTTTTGTTGTTTATAGTTGGAAAAGAAGCGCTGAAAAGCTTAGAAAAGCGCTAGATCTAGCGAGAATAGCACTAAAACGGCAACACTGATCCGACGCCACACGGAATAGTAGTGGTAGCAAAGCCACTCGCTAACTGTAGGTAAACGAGGAAGCCTGAGTGTGTGTTCACCGGTGGTGTCTACATACTTCGGCGCTTGAAATTGCCAATCCGCGGTGGGCACGCGTAGTAATGAAGCCCATACTCTCTCTCTGAGAGAAGGCCTGTGTCCAATAGTGGGACCTATAAAGGCTGCATTATGTGTTACATTATAACACGTCATAATCATATGTTGTTTTATAAAATAAAAGAAGATACGATTGTTTTCTATTTGTGGCGCTAGGTAGCTCTGGGTAGTAAATTAAATGTTTAACTTTGGCTGTACCGTGTCAAGGATAGTGGCTAGTCAATAGTGTCTTGCACTTTTGTGATTGTTTTTTGTCGTCAGGTTTACCTCCAAGGTGCTGAAAGTGACAATGATGGAGATGTCCGCGATGGTCATGTTATCACCGGCTACGAAGGCTTTGCCTTCCAGCATCGCGTCGAGCCAGCCGATGGCCTCCTTCAGCTTGTCGCCATTCTCCTCGTCAAAATCATGACCGTAGAAGAGGACTGGAGCCTGAGAAAGGAATTATTTATATTTTTTTTATTTTTATTACTGCATAGGTCGTCATTTGTGAAGATCTGGTAGAAATACCCCTCGCTAACTGTGAAGGAAAACATCGTGGCTAACTGAAACCTAAGTGTCTGAGGAGTTCATACCTCAGCGCTTGAAATCGCCAATCCGCGGTGGACGCGTGTGGTGATTAAGCCCGTACTCTCTCGCTGAGAGAAGGCCTGTGCCCTGCAGTGGGACATACGAGGGATGTTCAATAAGAATTCGAATGAGGTATAAACTCCTCGGATAGAGAAAAAGAGAATACTGTCAGGCATAGCCCACTTATTTGACGACATAATAAAATAAAAAAAGTTTGATGCTCTTTTGTTTTTTCAATCATAGAAAGTTCTATGATTGAAAAAAGAAAGCTTATGTATATATGTGTTTACAAATCTACTGAAGTATGTAAATTAAAAACGTAAATGGCCTTATTTATAAAAACACGATTTCTCTAAAACCAATCTAAAACTCTTTTTGTTTAAACTGTGCCTACATGTTTTCCTTGTAAAATCTCCACCACACACTATTTTAATCGGCGTTTTCGAAGTGTCTTCAGGAATTGGATTTTTATAATTAATATCGTGCAGGAAATGAAACCCTAGGTGACGCATAAAGTAATCAGTGAATCACTAAGCGAATGATGCTTTCATTTCTGCAACTAGAGCGTTATGTCATCGATACTGAGACATTAGTGAAGATTTTCTTCTTATAACGTAAAGATTGGTTCCTTTTAGGGCGACCACCGTCATGTATGTCATTTGGCAGATCGTTTCAATGTGAAATGTCCTTTATTTTCTTCAGTTACCAGGGCATCTCACTTTTCTTCTACACTGTCGAAATCACTGCTTGAGAAAAAAAATACTGCAGCGTGAATTTGAAATCATCAGCGTTATTTTAAGGCAATATTGTTTTCATCATGGTAAACAATAATAATAATATGATTTATTTCTGCCTCGTCGGTCTAGTGGTCCTTGCCTGGTTACCATAACACAGGGTATCCTACTTTGGGACCAGGACAAGGGAGTGTGATTGTGTTGCATGGAAGTTATTATAGTTATTATTTAAAAGGATTCGGTATTTCCAAGGTTTTGGTTTGAGGCTGTGAATCTTAATTCAAAGTAGTAAGAGGGTTTTGTTAGCATGTTGCCCACTATCGCAATTTGTTACTTTTAGCTCATTTCAACACGATTGGTAGCAGAATGACAATCTTTATACATGAGATCGCACCATGCGCACTTTTTCATTATTACTGCAGTTATAATAGCACTGTGACATCTTTTGTGAAAACACGGTTCAGCCATAGTACCCACTTTCATACGGTCAAAGAACTATGAAAATTATAGGGATTTGTTTTTATTGCTCATGCATACCTATCGCCAAGCTTGAACATTTCTATTAAAATACGTACAATCGACATCAGCTTGAACTTTGGGTTTTGGTTGCACAGTGGTCTGTACCGTAACGGAATAAAGTGCACACGTGTAAAGGTCGACCTAATTCCGACTGTACCTGTTATTAGGATACCTATTCCTCGTGAAAATATTATCAATATACGTAAAAGGTCTTTATTCTGTAAAATTCTAAAGGACCCGATTGGGACACCATGACAATGGTCATAATCTGACAAGTTTTAACAAGTTTTTTGTTCTATAAATAACGGTACAAATTGGTGAGCATATACTCAAAGCATTCTCGACATTTAGGGCCAGTTTCTGAATTAAGAATTTCACTAAGTAAATAGTTAACTGTAGTGATGTCTCTTCGAATTTCTCAGAAAAGAGCGTAACAGAGCGTTACATAAGTATTTACTTAGTAAATTTCTCAACTCAGAATCCGGCCCAATTGACAGCTGTTAACAGTAGATTAACAGCGTGTTAGTGTACGAGAAACTGGGGCTAAATGTTTTTCAATTTCAATTTGTGTTACCGTCCGATAAGCGTGAACAGGTAAAATGACCATTTAAATGGCCGGCGCTGACCACAAGACTAAAGATTTTAATGTTTTTCTTAGTACTTTTTGTGTGGATACTTAGTAAGTATGTATTTCTATTGCACCATTAACATTTTGTTAAAGACTGCTGCCACCCTGGCTATAAGCACTCACAAAGTAATTGAAGTATCTCAAGTACAACGTCCCAAGGTCGAAGTCCAGTCTTTGGTCGACCACAGCTCGGAGTCGTGGGTTCTTCGGGTAAAGAGAGTCGTCACGACCATACGCGTTCACCAGATATGCCATTATCGCCCGACTGTATACAAAAATGGGGTTGATTATTACGTGTGTCGACTGCTAAAAGTGATACGACTAGCGGTCACATAAAATGCGGTCAAATGTCCGCATTTATGGAATGTAATGAATATCTTTAGTGAATATATATTCTTATCCTCAATAAATATAATAATCCTTATTATCCTTTATGTAATTAATATACTTAATGAATATCCCCTTGCCATACAATTCTTTCTGCTGATTTTTACATCTTGCATTTTTCGCCATAAAGCGTCATCATTTTCTTTACACCGAAAGGTTCTTCAAGGGTTTAAATTAGGTAATTAGTATTTTGTTGTATACCTCTCCCAGAGAATGAAGCCGTTGTCATCCATAGTAGGCACGGTGTGTTGAGGATTTATCTGCAACATTAATCCCACTTCAAACATATTTACAGTGACACAGTGCGCTCATAGTATACTCAACAATGAGTCACTTCTCAGTCTATCATTAAACGTGCTAACAACAATAGTCTGCATGCAAATGCGACACGGAAATCTCGGTGGTAAACTGAGATATTACCTCAACGATATCAATATGAAAATTGCAGTGTGAGGTAAACCGATTCTTTCAAAGAATTGACTGGCTACACTCTTAATGATCGGGTTCAATAATAGCTTCAGCATCGATTCAAAATAAAACCATACATTCAAACATCTGATTGTTACCTAATAATAATTGTTAACTATCCTAAATACTTCATTTGGTCTAGCGGTATCACGTCTAATTACCATGCCGAAGGTCGTGGGTTCGATTCCCACTGACATCTTGTATCCATCTTGGTGCATAATAAATTTCCAAGACTGTTCGAGTGACTTGGAACCCGATTTCGACGAAGAAAGGATTGATTCAGGATGTAAACCTCTCAATGAATAAAAACAGATATATTAATATTACTCGTTTTTCTTTTCATAATAATGAACTCAGTAAAAAATATCCAAATATCAATAACAGTTCAATGAGTTGTCATAACGCAATCGATAATTATTTTATCATCGACTTTGAACGTCGTCTCCGCCCTATGCATGTCACATTGACATGTGTCATAGGGCTCAAGCTATATTTTATAGACTAGGGGGTGAACCCCCTGCGCGCTTACGCGCGCCAACCCCCAGCCGCTCCGAGCTTCGCTCTCCGCGGCGCTCGGCCTAGAGCCTCGCTAGACACTTGACGTTGGGATTGTTTGAGTGGGAACATGTATGGTCTCGGCCTTCGGCCTCGGCCTGGACGGAGCTCGGCCTTCGGCCTCGCCACAGCGGGGTTCTTCGTGCCCGCTTCGCGGAGCTCGGCCTCCGGCCTCGCAAGTTTGTCCCATCTGGCTTTTGCGTTGTTGCTTGTTCGCCGAAAATGTATAGTCTCGGCCTTCGGCCTCGGCCTGAACGGAGCTCGGCCTTCGGCCTCGCCGCGGTGGGGTTCCTGGGGCCCGCTTCGCGGAGCTCGGCCTTCGGCCTCGCAAGTTTCTCCCATCTGGCTTTTGCGTTGTTGCTTGTTCGCCGGAAAATGTGTGGTCTCGGCCTGAACGGAGCTCGGCCTTCGGCCTCGCCGCGGCGAGGTTCCTCATCCCGGCTTTGGCCTCGAAAAATGTTTTTTTTTTTAAATTGTTCATTTTTGTTTAAAATTTTGTACTAAAAGTCGATTTTCAGTACAAATTCTCCATACAAAATTTTTTCATTTTCAATCGTCGATATCTCGGCCGCCATCTTGAAAATTCAAAATGTCCGATTTTTCTCATATACCTGGGTCCTTTGACAACCCGATGCCGTTTAGGGCACGTCTCCAGCATGTGCCCAGTTGGCTGCCGACTTTTTTGCGCAGAGGTCGATTTTTCGGGCGGCCATATTCTCGCCCCTATTTTGAATTTCGAACGTTCAAAATTTTTTTTCACAATTAGATCGTGAAACAAACGCCCGTTTCAAATTTCATCCGAATCGGCTGGTAAACAAAAAAGTTAGCACATTTGTATGGAAGAACGCGTTCGAAATTCAAAAATCGGCTTCATAGGATGGCTGTATATCATACATTTCCTACAACTTTTTCATACAAAATTTTCACGTAGCTCTTACCGTTTCCGAGGAAATCTATAGATGATCAGTCAGTCAGTCAGTGAGTATACCGGATTGCAGCTATATATATTAGGGCCAATTTTTCAATAGTCAGATAAAACTAACCTGGAGAATAAATTGCATGCTGTCACTGTCTAAATCATATGACAAGACAGTGACAACATCAGTTTTATTCTCCAGTTAAGTTTTATCTGACTATTGAAAAATTGGCCCTTAGTAAAGTAAAAAGTAATTTGTAGACCAAACAGGTTAGCATAAAAGACAACATACGATCACTTCACTAAAGTTGTTGTTACAAAGAAGAAAATAAAGCAGAACACCGACCTTACCAAGAGGTAGGGGTGAAATGGATGGTACATCTATTACCTCATTAATTAACTTGTGAATAAAACTTCATCTATTTAATTCTATTCTTTTCTTATCTATTATACCTTATTTATTACCAATTGTGCTGTGTATCTTTGCAATAGTTTATGTCATGTGCTCTGGTTTACAAATAACCAGACAAATGCGAGTCGGACAAATTTGTTCCGTACAAATTTGTTGGTACTTACAACAGTTATTAGATATAGGGTAAATAGTTCAGGATGCGAGTCTCGTAGTTTTTTCCGATCTTTTCCCGAACTTTAAAGACTGAAAGCCATATTTATAAAAACACGATTTATCTAAAGCACTCCTCGGAGCCATTTTATTGAATCTGTGGTTACGTCTTTTTCTTGTAAGATCACTACCACAGACTATTTTAATCGGCGTTTTAAGGAATCGGATTTTTATAAACAAGACCGTAATTTTTTTGCAATTTATTACAAATGTGTAGTGTTTAGATTTGTTTTACCTGTAGTTGTAGATGTAAGACGATATAACTTGCCAAATTTCATAGTTCTAGGTCAATGGAAAGTACCCTATAAATTTTGATTCCTTTGAGTGTCGAAATATACGTTTTCTTGCAGCAAAAACGGCTGTAATTTTTTTTATGTTAACTTAGAAGTATGATTTTTTTCACAACACCAAGGGACTGTAGACTTAAGTAGGTATATAGTTTTAATTTCAACTTGATAACTTTACACGTTCCCGAGATAAACGGTCTTGACCGACAGATGGACGGATTGACGGACGGACGGACAGACGGACGGACGGACGGACGGACGGACGGACTGACGGATAGCAAAGTGATCCTATAAGGTTTCTCTTTTTTGCTTTTGAGGTACGGAACCCTAAAAAAGAATATTGTTATCTTATCTTACTTTCAGGAACTCAGGCGTCAGCTGGTGCCGTTCCATGATGTTGGTTAAGTTCAGTTCTAACTCCAGTCCGATGACGCTAGCCGTCAGTCTGACGGCGCGGCAGGGCGGCGACGGCGGCACGTGGTAGAGCTTGATGGGCGCTGCTGGCATCCTGCTGCTCTTAGACCGCGCCGCTGCGTTGCTGTAATAAAACCAGAAGTGAGCTGACTTCCTATATTCCTCCTAAATCCTGGACTATTCATTCGGAGAGACAGCGTTTCCAGACCTCCTATATTCCTTTTATTTTCTCCTATATTACGCGCACCAAATCCTGAGAGTTCCAATCGTCTGACTGTCATATTTCATACTAGTTGCTATAGCAAACGTCAGAATTCTGACAGGATTGATCCGACTGCCGAGGAGGGAAGAGTAGAATATTGTTTATTGATCACTAATACAATGGCCTGATTGAAAAAAATTGGTAGAAGGTATTATCCGGTTCAAATGCTGTTAGGATATGAACTTTTGTAGTTGCGTTACGCAACAGTGATGACATGTAGGGTCAGAAAAACCGTCAGATGAATAATATTCACCAGTTAATTAATTTTTTTGCGAGTATCAAAGCACTAAAATATTAAATAAAGATAGTAACTAAGGCAAAGTGAGAATAAAAATAAAGCTAATTCTAAGTCTGTTACTTCACTCATAGCCTCCTATTGACTCTCTGAGCTGTCTTCGTTTGAAATTTCAGAATCAGTATCACCACGACACTTTCTTTTAACAAAGAATTTAATGTTTTTACACGGCTCTTTGTCTCTTTCAAAATAATCGTTCACACTCATAAGCATTTCTCGAGCACGACTGTTTATCACATCTTTTTTAGCACTCATTTTTGTCACAAAAGTACCTTTAAATATAATTTAAAAAGAAATACTGAAGTTGAAGTTGAAGTTGTATTTGTCACTCACGTTTCACGCGCTTACCCGACAGCGTTGCTAATGGTACCGAAAGGCGTCAGTTGACGTCATATGCCGCTCCATTCCAAAAGGTCGTATCCTAACAGCATTGGAATCGGATAATATTGACTGTTAGTTTGGTCCGCTAGTTGAGCATTCAGATTGAGCGAGATGAGAAACAATCCTCGGATTTTTTATCCTTTGATTCAGCGCTTAAAGGGCTCCACAGAGTAACACTAGCCCACCGACGAAAAAAATCATATCTTTTTACAGATCGAATCTGTTTCGTTGCTGGCGCTAGTTAGCCTACTGGATCCATAAACTGTATGAACCTGAAACCGGCGTGTGCGCATGCACTTATGATTGTTGATGAAGCGAATAGGTTTGTTAGGCTTGTGGCAAGTGGCAAATCCTGGTCTCTGCCTATCCCTTCCAGGTAAATTTATCTAATGAAATATTTATGTAATAAAGGTATCTTATGAGCGAGCATCTGTCTACTTTAACAGATCAATTGAGAAGGTTGTCTGGAGAGAGTAATAAACCTTTAGTCTAAGTAATTACTTAGGCTTACATTTTAAAAAAATCGATTTCATTCAAAGCCTGTATAATTACTTAGGGTTACATTTTCGACGATAAATTTTTAAGATTACTAATTTTGATTTGGAATTTGGAATTTGATAAACATTGAATAACTTCTACAAACAGCAAAACTGAAATGACCTGCGAAAAGTTCAACGTGATGTAATGCAATTATTTGGTGAAAATATTAAACTACATATAAAAACAATTATTTAATTCCACCACAAAAAATTTAGTGCAATAAAAGTTTTCGTTATGCTCCCTTATTTAAATCTCATTTGAATTGTGAATGATACGATACCCAACACCAAAAATGTACGAAATAAAACTTACCAAAGGACACATATCATAAAAATAAAAGAGTACATAAAAAAATTCATTTTCAGACAAGAAAGAAAACAAATCAAATAAGTATTAAAAAAACACTTAATTTTTCAGGTTTTATAACAACTCACGATGAATTTGCCGACTTTATTTTTTCAACGACAGTTTTATCCATACATTGCCCCAGTTTGAATGGATCAATATTGAACTACTCTAGAGTAGCTACCCCTTTTTTATAACAAAATCAAATCAAGCACAATTTAACCAATACTCAGATCCAACTCGAAAAATACTAGCCAATTTCACTAAGCGAACAAGCTAATCAAGCTGTTGAATCAGTACTATTGACTTATTCGTGAAGCATAAATCACACAAATGGCATCAATACTAGTGACACGACTGTTATGGCACCAGTAGCCATAGAAACCATGGTTAATGGGAGCTATACGTGAGCTATATAGCATCCATACAGCACTGGGGTAACTACCATGGATGTAGCTATTACAAGCAGTGCCTAGTCATTGTGACCAAGTATCTTCATGGCTTATTAAACGCTTCAACGCAGTAAGGTCAAATAGGCATCGGTGAATTATAGCGAGTAACATGTAATTTCAGGATCGTTCGTCACTTTATACTAAGCCAGTCGCTTTAGTTCTATTATACGGATTATCTTGTTCTGAATCGTCTACGGGAAAATTGCAATGGCTTGTGACTGCCGTATAGTCAAAAAGAAAATGTGTACACCCCGACTAATATATACAATACCTTATGAGTTCCAGTAGCATTGGTTACCAATTAACTGAGAAACGCCAAAAAAATTTAAACGATATTTTTCTAGTACTGTATTAGTCTTTTTGCAATTTTGGCTTAATGCTCAGTTAATAGCTAAGGTATTCTTTTTGGAACTCAAAAGGTAGACGTTAAAAAAAATCTTCTCGCTTCATAATACTCATAAATAAATCTAAGTTTAGTTCAGTAATCTGCGATTTATCGCCATATTCACAAATATTTACTATGTTCACTTAACGAAAATCTATTGAATAGAACCTCTTGGCTATTTAGGGAACGTTGGCTTTGTTCCTATTCCAGGCTTTATTGTTGTATTAATCTACCTTGTAGCGCCGGATTAAGAATAACGTCACTCCATTTCCTTCCGTGGATGTCGTAGAAGGCGACTAAGGAAATCAATTACCAGGAGACGGGCAGCAGCGTCTTCCTGACATTCCAACCGCATACTGCGATCGCCAACCCGCCTGCCAAGCGTGGCGATTATGGCAAAACCCCTCGTGGTTTTGAAAACCACGAAGGCGGCCTATGTCCTGCAGTGGGCGTTAAATGGCTGATGATGATGATGAATCTACCTTGAAAAACGTTCACACTCTATGATCACAATCGTAATCAGCCCGTACTTGTCTACTGCTGGACATAGTCTTCCCCCAAGGTACGCCACTTCCCTCTGTCCTCGGCCATCCTCATCTAGCCACTGCCAGCAACCTGCCTCATATCGTCGGTCCAGCGAGCTGCTGGGCATCCTGCGCTGCGTTTGCCAGTTCTTGGTCTCCACTTGAGAAATATCGTCATAAAAGGTGGCATATTTTTCAGAGAAAGATCCGTCTTTTATTAAATGATATATCCATTGTGTTTATTAGAAATACTGAATAAGTGCAAGTTGGACTCACACACCGAGGGTTCCGTACAAATTTGTAGTCTCGCAGTTTGTCCGAGCTTTTCCTGAACTCCAAAGTCTATTTTTTTATTATTTAATTAGAAATGTATAGTTTTGCAGGTTTTTCCCTATACTTGTATTATTTTTGTTGCACTAACCCGTGCTGAGGACAATTTTAAAAACCTATTTAGAATCTTGTTTAAAAACTTATTTATGCTTTTTCTCCTATAATGGGTTTTTAAAATTGTCTTCAGCACGGGTTAGTAATAACAAAAATAATACAATCATGTAGGTACAGCGATATCATTCTGATGTAAAAACCTACCTGCAAATTGGGTTACTCGGGGCTGCAAGTGATGTAAATTGCTTCGGCCAGATGTCGCTGCCTGTACGTAATACAGAGAAGTTTGTAAAGAGGCTCGAAATTTTGCTGATGCCTGCACTTGCCCATTAGCCCAGTTGGGAGAGCGCTGGCACGGTTAGCCAGAGTTCACGGGTTCAAGTCCCGGCATGGGTGGATTTTTTTGCCTCTAAATAGGTTTTTAAAATTACCCTATACTAGTAGTATACGACGATATTTCTTGCCAAATTTCATAGTTCTAGTCAACGGACCTATAAATTTTTAATTTTCCCTATAAATTTTGATTCCCTTGATAGCGTCAAAATATACGTTTTATACGGCATAAACGGCCGTAACTTTTTTTTACGTTAACTCAGATGTTTGATTTTCTTACAGCTTCAAGAGACTGTAGACTTGAGTAGGTATATATGGTTTTAATATTAACTTGATACCTCCACGCGTTCCTGTGATAAAGGGTCTTGACAGACAGACGGGTTCCGTTTCTCCTTTTGAGGTACGGAACCCGAAACAGCCGTAAACTTCATCTTGTGCTTTCTCTTAGATTCACGATAATTTCAGCAGCAGCTGTATGCTAACAATGTAATTGTATGATGAATGTTGTTCATTAATTAAAGTAATTAGGCATGACAATACAAATGGAAATTTTCCAGAAATAACCCCTATACGGTTTCAGTTGTACTCAACTCTCTAGAGCCGTGCTATACCATTTTTAAACTTACATAATATAAAAATATGTTTTATATTTTGGTTGTTATTGACCCGAACTTTTGGGTTAAGTTTATTATCTGTCGACTGTGACTTATCTAACATTTAGCCGTGTAATTTTCTATCATTCATCGCGCAGTTTCGTCGTGAGTAAAATTAGACTAGGCGCATTTTTATAAACAAATTTATTCTAAACATAGGTCTAAACATATAGCATGAATGATTACAAACATGACATGGCACAAAAATACAGGTGCAGCATAGCGAACATTTTACAGAAGTATCATAAATATTACTGTGTCAACCATTGTTGACAGACATGCGAGATTCATATCTTATGTAGAAAACAGTCCTTATTACCCGACTTCGGCAAAATCAAGAGACCTCAATGATTAACTTTAATACTGTTCGATGTTAACTAAAGGAAATGTCTGTAGCTTAATAGTTATTTGTTATGCAAGGCTGCAAAGTTAATTTTTGGCGCGAGTACCTTGTATTGAAACCTGAGCAAGCGAAGGATTCTAGGATTGAGCCACGAGCGAAGCGAGTGGTTCAAATATAGAATCCTGAGCGTAGCGAGGGTTTCAATGGTACGAGACGCTAAATAACTTTGCTGCCGAGCGCAACACACAACTTTTCACCTCACTAAAGCGAGGAAAATGTTAGGTGCAAGAAAAACAGTTTTAATAAATATTAAATTACTGTTTATTTATTTCAAAAATTAAAAGTAAATTTACTACAATTGGTAATATTGAAAGTTATTTTTTTTTTTTTTAAATCAAATTTTCTTGCCGGCCAGTGCGATTCTTTAATTAAATGAGGCTGGCGCATGACATGAAATAAGTATTTGCATTTCAATCATCAATGGACTGGCTGCAGAGAATATTACGAAACCAATGAGGTTCTATATATATATGTAATTTATTGTACGAAACCTTTATTGAATAAAAATATTCGAATTTTAAAAACACTTTCCACGCTAGCGGATAAAATGCGATTTTCCACGCAGATTTAGAATGATAAACAAAGCTTTTACGAGCTAGTGAGGTGAAAACTATGTTTGCGATTTGAACTTGTAAACTATATGTTATTATTTATTTTCAACCTATTAATTGTATTTTATATACAAGTATAGGAAAGATAATTAATATAGAGTGGCATTCACCATCAATTTAAAAAGGGCAACACATGGCTTTCTCGTTTTTGCAGTCGGGTTTTAGTTTTTGAAACCAAGGGCTCGCCGCGCCTCCTGCTAAAATCACAACAACAACAGTCCGTTTTCTACGCGCAAAACATATTCGTTGATAAGTGAAGCAAAATAAAAACAATATTTTGCGCATTGAAAACAGATTGTTCCGTCTAATGTTTCATGAAAAACACAAGTAGAATACACAGCCGTAAACACGTATTGATGTCACTTTTGATCCAACGCCTCCACAGTTGACGCACTACTCGCGTTATCACCAATTTCATCATCGATATGATCACCGCCGTCGCTCCACCTGCTTTTAGTGTAGTGGCCCTCGTTGTTCGAAGCTTCTGAGATGTTACTCTTAAGAGAATCTATCCTCCCTCTTTTTTCTTCTGTTCCTTTGTCATCGGCCTCACTTATCTTCACTTTTTTGCTTTTTGTATTGCCCATCTTCTTGAAAGTATTTAAAACTTCACAGCAGGCAAACGAAGGTGGTTTTACTATAAAATAACTTTTATTTCTTTTTCTAGTTAGAGCTGTAGGATTTCGTATGAAGTCATCAGTGATACTGGCAGGATGAACGGTGCCGGTGACGGTTTTTTACCACCCGACTGTATAGATAAGAAATCCTAGATAAGGCGCAAATCGGTTTAATTGAAAGTGCTCAACAGCAATAGTACGATAAGAGGACATCAAAAGAAAAGTACAATGCGTATGCCTTCGTTAATAAAGCACGGCTGCGTACAGTTCTTCAGTTCCGATGTTGCGTGAAATAACTTTATTATTCCATATTGTGCGATAAAAATAATTCAGTGTCCAAGATTTGGTCAGGACCGTGTCAGGATGCTAATTTAATATAGTTGTGATGCAAATTTTTTATTGGACATTTTCTTCTTTTATTTAGAAATAGCGGTGCCCGCGACTTTATTCGCGTGGGATACATCTTTGTTGGAGGTGGCTTGTCCTTCCTGACGAAGTAATCTATCTGCTTGCCGCAATTCGAGCGGTCAAGGCAATTTTAGTTTTTTATAGAAACAGAAACAGCGTTACTTTCGCATTTTAATATTAGTATGGATGCTTGTAACATGATTACACCGCGATTTGAAATAAATGGTACATACAGTCTAAGCTATAGCAAAAGTGGGCGCAATAGTATATAATATATATACTATACTATCAACAGCACATACGCCTTTATATTATAGTTGCAAATTCACCCGTAGTGTAACTTAGTAGAGTGCATAGAAAGAAATGTAGTCGTAACGTCTCGTGTGATGTATATCAACGTAGGAATCTGCTCACAATCCTAATAATTTCATCCCACACATACATATGCAGAGTCCACGTAATGATACAAAGATATCTTAGATAGATAACTTAAAGCCTGCCCACACCGGCGCGATCCCGGTGGCGGCCGCAAAACCTAAAACATCTGGCACACCATACAGAAAGTACAACATCTGGATTGTTGATATACCGTACGCTGCAATACGTTCCGTGTGGCGCCGGATTAAGAATAGCTTCACTCCATTTCCTTCCGTGGATGTCGTATAAATAGGCGACTACGAAAATCAAATATTAGGAGACGGGCAGCAGCGTCTTCCTGAGATTCCAACCGCATACTGCGATCGCCAACTCGCCTGCCAAGCGTGGCGATTATGGCAAGACCCTTCATGTTTATGAAAACCACGAAGGAGGCTTATGTTCTGCAGTGGGCGTCAAATGTCTGATGATGATGAATCCCGGGCTGGCTGTGATTTGTAAAGTCCAAAGTTTATAGACCGCCATGTTTACTCTTAGGTTAAGAAACCTCTGTGCAATTTCCATTTTTATGTCCAAATTTTCTATATCTATCAATAGTGTGGGGCAGGCCTAAATGGCAGCTAAATAACATGGTTAAGTCTTGGTTAAGACTTTGAATAATCATTGTTTTTTTGTTTTCGTCGTTATCAGCTACGCACAATAACAATTAAAAATAGTTTCTTTGTCCTCAGTTTAAACTGCTAGGTGAAGAATACAAGAGACAAGTCAAAGATAAGGCTTGTTTACGAAAGGGTGAACAGGACAAAGAAGATGAGCAGCCACTTTGCTGTCGACACGCAAGTTTTTTTTCTCTTATCTTTTCATTTGTCTTTGCATTATAGAGAATTTGTTTAACATTTGAACGAAGCATTTGACATGCTACAGACGTTTACTTAAAATGTCTAGAACTCAAAAGGCTGCCAATGAGAAGGACCTACGGTGTGTCAACAATAAACGGGAGTGAACTGAGATCACAAGTGCTGCGGAACTATTCCCCTTTGAAAGAAATTCCGCTGTATGATTCACATAATTACGCGTAAATTTAATTTTCGCTTGTTAAGTGTACACACTTAGGCTACGACAACGAAACGAAAATCGAATTGTCTAGTGAGGATAGTAGATTAAAGTTGTAATAAAACTAATGTTAAAATCCTAACTGTTATTTAAAGTAAAAACCTAAGATCTTAGGCAAAAACTGTAAAAATAACAAAAGTCATACTCTTTGAGCGCAAGTTACAATGTAAAGAAAAGGAAGGAATTTAAGATATAAAATTAAATTATTATAATTTCCTTGGTAACATCATAATTTATTTATTTATCATACATCACAGCAGTCATTCTATGAACAAATTCCCTTAAAATTATTGAACTTCATCACTTCAGACTTCTTTCCTTAAACTGGAATATCTATCAACGGCCTTTTTCAAGATATCAGAAGCCACATTCAAACGTTCAGGCTTAAGTAGTGATTTGAACTCTTGTATGCTGCTGCATTTTTGCCTGATGGTGGTACACAGCGGGGTTAGTTTGCAAAGAGCCAACGCTGCTATGCCGCCAAAAACCAAAGCAGCGACCTTAGAGGCCACGGAGAACAGAAAACTTTTTGCTAAAGCCACCACTCCCTGAAACAAATAAAAAATAAAGAAGTGCAAAAGAAAAAAACTTCGTTCTATTTTCAAAACTAAATAAAGGGAATTTTATAGAAATAATTGCTTTGTTCTCATTTCAAAATCAATGTTATGCGTTGTTCTTGACATTCATTTCACTCTGCTTTTTATCCGACTGCGGCGGAGCCCAAAAGCAGGGGGTAATGTATTTAGCTCGTATGTATTTACCCGACTGCAGAGGAGCCCAAAAGGAGGGGGGTATTAGTTCGTATGTATGTAAGTATGTCCGATTCTATGTTCCCTCGTAACTCCCTAACCAACGGTCAGATTTTGACAAATAAGGTCTCAATCGATTCGTCATCCCTGCACGAGTGTCATAGGCTATATTAAATTAGCATTATAAATTGCCATTGTATTTTTTACTTATGTGCAATAAACGTATTAATAATAATAATAATAAATTTGCATTAATGTAACAGAAAATTAACAAAAAACAAATCTCGCTATTAAGTAACGTTATAGTACAACCATGGGTCTAAATGGCTCTGATCTTAATTGTATCCTCCTACGCCAATTTAAATACGCCAATTTAAATGTATGTAAAACATCAGTACGCGGGTGTCATAGGCTATATATGAATTAGCGTTAAAAATCACTAGAAGCATAAAAATAAAAAACTGAAATAAAAAATAACCAACAACCCGACGGCTGAGCATTAACTACTAAGCAGGCGGTTAACTACTAATTCGACAATGTAACTACTTATGTTGGTCCCGCCTGCTTAGTAGTTAATGCTCAGCAGTCGGTTTGTTGGTTATTTTTTATTTCAGTTTTTTATTTACAAGACAAAACTAAAACAGAATATCTTGATTTAGCAACATCGCATTTTTTTTTTCAGTCTTACTCATCCGTCATCGTTCACCTTCATAGTCTTGTTAATACAATGTGTAATGTCGTTATCTGATTACAACAAGATTGTGTGAAGGATGGATGTATCTAGTTTCTTACCTCACTAATTGATAAAGAAAAATTGTCATCTTCTTCCTCGCGGTCAGTCACATATTGATTATAATCTGAATTTAGAAGATCATAAGAAGGAGTATCCTGAAAATTAATAGGAATCTATTAACGTCAAGTCAGCTTTAAGCCCAAAAACGGAGTTTGGGGCATCAAAGATTTTTTTGCGAGGCTAACCCCCAGTTTCTCGTATACTAACACGCTGTTAATCTACTGTTAACAACTGTCAATTGACCAAAGTACATACAAAAAAAACCGGTGAGAGCTGTTAACAGTAGATTAACAGCTTGTTAGTATACGAGAAACCGGGGGAAAGCTTCAATCTGTTTATTAAGTTACAGGTCGGTACTTACAGGGTCAATAGGATCATATTGCCGGTGGACTGAATGGGTGGCTTGGACATAGAAGATACTGCAGAGGACTACTAATACGATACTGATACGAAGCATCTGCAAAAAAAGTAAGTTATATCAGCGTCACTTTAGGACTTAAATACCTCTATTAATAGTGGTTAAACTTTATTGAATTTGAATAATTTACGAGTACTAAAATTTGCTTGGACATCTAGATAAACTTGAAGGTAACTTGAAGGTATGAAACCTTCATGTGATGACGTCACTTTAAAGAAAGAAAGGGAGGCGCCATCTTGGCTTGTCGTTTTTTTATCGGGAAGGACTTAGTATCAGTAAATTTGTAAAGTAAATTACTCGAGTAATCATTTTGTTATCTTCTGCGGATTATTTACTGTAATAATGCTAACTAATTGACAATGTGACAAGTACATATTTAAATGTGAGCATTTCTTTAGTATTTTATTTCAAATAGGGACCCCTGCCACTATTTCCATATTCAAATATAGGAAAATACGGGGGTGTCCCTAACATTTATCAATCATAATGTAGCCTTATGTGTATTGTGGGTATTTGCTATAACGAGAACTTTACAAATTACCTACAGTTACATAGATTCTAACAACAGCTTCATTTCATTGCATTATTACTTTATAGGTGGGTTTTGACCAATTCTCTAGATTTTTGACCAATAAGTACAGAATAATAACTTACCTTGATCTTGATGTAGTTGTAGACTTATCTCTTAGTTTCACATTGAACAACTGATGCTCAAATATTGATTGTACTCATTAATATACTTCATTTGTTCGGTAACTTTTTAATGGAATCTCATTAACAGCAAAAGCCCTATTGCTCACGCTGTACTGTCCTAATTAATTCGCAAAATTCTCATACCTTCAAAACGTAATGGGAATTGCCGATTATTAAGCACGAAACTCATTATATATGTAATTTTCTAATGATATAGAAAGGATTTAGATAAAAGAAGGTACTGTTTTAAGAGTTACTCAATAAGGAAGTAACAGCAGTAAGAAAAGGAAGCTCTTCTTGTTCCCTATAAACTTTACAATTACCACCAAAATGGTTTCTGCACAGCTGTTTACTGTTTTACTTCTTACCATTATCACTGTAACCCATGGAATCCCTACCACTTCTAAGAACACTGTAAGTACTTTGATCTTCTAACTTTACATTAATGTCTTTCTATGGCAATTTTCTTTTGTGTCAACGAAAAAATCTTCTTTTCTAGGAAATCGTGCCGAAAAGTGATTCACCGAAAGAAGGAAGATTGTTAGTGATCCCGTAAGTCGATTAAACTAATCTAAAGCCGCACACTCTAAAAATAGTCAAACTTATAATTTTTGAAAAATACGCCCACGTGTAAAAATATATTACTGTCAGTCATACCTATGTACCGCTGAGTAAGTACGTACAGATTTTTTATATAGGTACTAGCTGACTTGGAAAACATTGTTTTGCCGTATTAATTAGCCTATGACCTATCCTCAGACCTACCTACGCAACAATATTCATAAACATCGGTGAAGCCGTATCGGAGGAGTTCGATAGCAAAAACTGTGACATGAGATTTTTATATATTAGATATCCTCTTTTTCAGGGCAATTGGTTTGCTGTTCAAAGCATGGCAAGTGGCATCTTTCCTGCTGTCAAAGACTTGGTTCATAGTTGGATTAAAATTGGTAAGAAAACACACTTCCACCTTTATGTCCGAGTGTCTACTCTTTTCTCTTTTAAAGTCCGTACGATGTTATTTCTTGTTTTTCACCGACTTCAAAAAAGGAGGAGGTTATCAATTAAACGCGTTTTTGTTTCATTGTGTTACTTAACTGTCATTGAAAATTAATAAAGTCTATCTACGTAGACTTACAAGTTCACATAATAAGGATCGTACAATAGTATCTTTAAACTGCATTACATGCGTGAACTTCATTAATTTCTATTCCAATTTACGTCCTAAGACAAATTAACCCACTGGACTTGTTTGTTTTGATACTTTCAGATAACGTAATCAATTCCATATAACCAGTAAGATAGACAATTTGCTCGAGTGAGAAGTCTGTGTGACCGAGATGGAATCTTGCCAAGATTCCTGAAGGGTTAAGTAGAGACAAGGATTTACCAAGTGGCAAGCCTTGGTCGCTACCTAACCTTCTGGGATACTGGCGTGAGTATGTATGTGTATACATTGTAAATTGTTTATTCAATTTACTTTTCTTTCACAGACCGCATCAGCAGTGGCAGCAAAAGCAGTCATCTGGGCTCTTCAGCATTGCCTATCATTGATCTTCGGAGCATCTCTGATGTTTGGATTCTGCAAACTAACTGGCTTATGTGGCCCGCCTCCTTTAAAAATAGTTGACGAATCACAATACCCTTACGAGCTATTGGATACGGCTGAGAGTTATCTCAAGAAGGGAGCTAGGAAGTTTGAATGATTGTTCTTAGACTTATTGGAAAACAGTGAATAGTTTAGTAATTTATTGTAATAAACTGAGGATAATTTTATTCATCACACTTGTAGTTTAAGTACTGTTCAAATCTTCGACAAATTTAATGTCAAACATCTATCTACTAACGTAGCGATTTCCAAAAGGTGGTCAGAAGAACCCTGGGGTTCCGTGGTGTGTCCGAGAACTAAATAAAATGTTTAAAAATTTCAGTTACGAGATTCTAATGATAGATAAATTACTTTTGGATAGGACTCAAAGATGAACATGAGATACCTTGCCATCGTTGAGAAAGTTATGGTTCTGCTTCCGTTTGTGACGGAAAAATTGTAAAATACCTCACTAATTGATAAAGAAAAATTATCATCTTCTTCGTCGCGGTCATTCACATATTGACTATTATCTGAATTTAGAAGGTCATAAGAAAGAGTATCCTGAAAATTTATAGGAATCTATTAGCGTCAAGTCAGCTTGAAGCCCAAAAAAGTAGTTTGGCGCATCAAATATTTTTTGGGAGGCAAAGCTTCAATCTGTATGGGTACTAACGGAGCGATTTCCAAAACGTGGTCAGAAGAACCCTGGGGTTCCGTGGAAGGGAAACAGGGGTTCCGCGGTCTGTCCGAGGATTAAATATTTAAAAAAAAAATTCAGTTACAGGATTCTAATCTAAATGACTTTTGGATAGGACTCGAAGATGAATACCTTGCAATCGTTGAGCAAGTTATTCTGGTTCTGCTTCCGTTTGTGTCGACGTACCAATGTGAGACTGTTTTTTTGGTTTCACAGCTTACGATTACCCCAAAAACAAGTACAGACACAGACTGGATGCAGTTCCAAATCTCCGTGTTGAAATGTCACACATAAAGCATTTTTTTTTCTCAACAAAATATGTTAAAAAAATCTCAATTAGATACAATTACAGGTGTAATTACACGTGTATAGGCTGCATTATGAAAATAACTTTTTGCCTTTTATTTCACCCGGTAGTCATTCTTCTTGTAAACTTGTTTTTTCAGTTTTAAGCGCAGCCTGCACTGCGTATTTCGCCTTACGATTTGTATTCCTTCCAGTTTTGAATAGTAAGTGTTATGAAATTGCCAATTTTAGGCCTAGGCTTCTTCCGTGGATGTCATAGAAGGCGACTAAGAAAATCAATTAAGTACCAGGAGACGGGCAGCAGCGTCTTCCTGAGATTCCAACCGCATACTGCGATCGCCAACCCGCCTGCCAAGCGTGGCGATTATGGCAAAACCCCTCATGGTTATGAAAACCACGAAGGAGGCCTTTGTCCTGCAGTGGGCGTCAAATGGCTGATGATGATTATGAGGCCTAGGCTACAAATTAAAAAAAACGCGGTGAGATTTCGCAATGGGGCTTTTCAGATTTGGGCTGGAGAGTGCTTCGCTTTGCAAATATTTTTTGGAGATACTATTTAGAGGCTGAAAATTCCCGGCATGGGTGGTGGCATGTTTTTTAAATTGTCCTCAGCACGGGTTAGTGCAACAAAAAGAATATAATCATTAGTCATTGTTCGCCTTCGTATTTTTATTGACACAAGGCTGTTGCTGTGCAATATTAAGCTTTGTTAACTTCATTCCGGATTCATCGCTCGGATTCGCAGAGCTTTATCATGGTTAGTAGACGGCGCTCGCATCTAAAAATTAATTAAGTGAATCCATAAATTAGGTTAATAATGTGTAGTGCTTACGAAAGTTCAGTTCGAAAATATTAGGCTTCTTCCATATCTAAATGAGGTGCGGTGGTAGAGGACCGGTAAAACGCCGGCTTTTCATTCTGAAGGTCGTGGGTTCAAATCCCAGCATGTACCAAAGATATTGTTTTCTAAGTGTACATTTGTGAAGTTATAGTAGCTATCATGCACATCATCAATAGCCATTTGACGCCCACTGCAGGACATAGGCCTCCTTTGTGGTTTTCATAACCATGAGGGGTTTTGCCGTAATCGCCATAATTGCCGTAGTAGCTATGCCACTCGCTTAAGCGGAGGTTTTCCTTCCCCGTTAGCGAGGAAACCTGAGTGTCTGAGGTGTTCATATACTTCAGCGCTTGAAATTACCAATCCGCGTGGTGATTAAGCCCGTACTGTCTCTCTCTCTCTGAGAGAAGGACTGTGCCCTATAGTGGGACATATAGGCTGCATTATTGTTATCAGAGATTTCTTTCATTGTGGAACGGTTTCTGTCACTCTTGCTCTCATACATAATAAACTGTAAATATTCTATGAAAGTCCAGAGAAAACCGTTTTATTGGCAAAAAATTACTGCTAAAAGAGATTTTTATGTTTTATGTCCGTGTAGATGACCCAGATTCTGCATATTTGATTTATAGAATACATATTTTTATGCCGACCGCGGACCTGACGACGCAGTGTGGGCAGGCCCCCCACCAGATGGTCTGACGACCTGGGCCTCGATTCTGTTAGTGCATTGTAGTATAATGACAGGTACACTGTCGGGTCACGTGACGTGTTTTTTCGTACCATTGACGCCTGGAAGGTTTGAAGGGTGTGCCCGCGTAGACTTAAAGCAGCCATAAAATGAAAACCGCCATGTTCATGCAGTTGTCATGTTAGTACAATGCATTAACAGAATCTAGGCCCCGGTTACGGTGGCAGGAGTCGCTGAATGTCAGCGGCTCAAGACTGGGAAGCTTGAAAAACCATGAGGGAGGCCTTTAACTTGTAGTAGAGGTCAAATGGTTGACGATGATGATGATTATATTTCCATGGAGGTAACCTGTTGAAAATATTTTGTAAGTAAAGACTTTTTACATCAATAATCCGTGTTTTATATTATGTTTATCACAAGCCTGCCGTAAGTTTTATTTTTGTTAATGTTTTCATTGTGCAATAAAGTATAACAAAATTATAGAGTAGATAGAGACCTATAGTCTCTCTCTAAGATAAATTATGTGCCCTGGATGTTTTAGGCTCTCTATTCCAAGATTCTTCAATTAAGTGATACTTGTTTTGGAATTAACTGATTCTCTCACTTACTAATAGATCATCAAAAGTGAAAGGCACATTTATTGGCACTAATCTTTTAAATTTGGAAAATTGATACTGTTTAACAAGCAGACAACGAGAATAATCTAAAATGATAAAAATACGTGTACGACGAGGTTGTCATTTGATTTTATTGTATACCTCTAGTAAAAACTAAAAACTTTGTAAGAGTTTCTGTAAAACACATTTAATATTTTCGGCATTAATCAAAACACTGTAGGCGAGGAACTTGATAGAATTCGAGACGAAAAGTTGTTAAATGCACGTGCAACGTATTAGACAGAAAGTGGACGGAAGAGTATGAATTATCAACGTAAACATGTGGAAGCACATAATTACCGACTAAATGTCAATTTAATGCAATTTCTTTTAATAGTCACGACAGTTTATGAAATTACAGTTTTCATTGCAGGGCGGCACTACGTCGGCGCCGGCGCATTGATAAGAACATGAAAAATGTGTTTGTCACATTGACATAGCTGCGACCAACTAAGCCGGGAAAAAAATAGGCAACAGAGTATGAATGATCACTTCTCCTTTCTAATGCAGTAAGCCAGTCATTTTACGGCTGTTTGACATTAAAACTTTATGACATATAAAACAAAAAGACAAAAATATATCTAAATAAAAGGAAGAAAGTAAAGATACGAGTATTTCGATGAAAAATATATATGTATATAAAAATATACCTTTTTCTTCTCAAAAACACGGCCTAAATTGTAGTTTATTTTATCATAACTAGTGAACACATAGATACTTTATCATTTTTTATAAAGCAACGGTCTTATTTATAAAAACACGATTCCTTAGGACCCTCCTCAGAGACTAAATAGCTTGTGGTAGAGAGAAAAACTTAACGAAATAACCAGATTAAATAAACTGAATCTGAGGAGTGTCTTAGAGGCACGATTCCTCTAATTTATTTAATCTGTGGTTATGTTTTTCTCCTTACCACAGGCTATAAAATTTAGTATCTGAGGAGTGTCTTAAGGAATCGTGTTTTTATAAGTTATTTTTATAAACAAGTTTTTATAAAAATTATAAAGTAATAATTATAAAGTAATGAAAATTATAAATTTTAAACTCGTTTTATTTACGTTATGAGTTTCAAAAAGATTCGGTAACAATTATCTGAAAAGTTGTAAGAAATGAAATGAAAAATAACAAACAACCGATGGTTGAGTAAGTAGGCGGTACAATGGATCACACATAGTCAAACCTAGGTACCATGGATCACGATGTTGACTTTAGGTCCCGCCTGCTTAGCCTGACTAACTATCTATCTGTCTATCCATGGGTAACCTCTATTCAGTGAATAAGTCCAAAAAGTCTTGCATAATGACATTTGAAGATTTACTTAATACATAAACATCTCGTGTCACAGTGTTTATTATCGAGTTCCTCCGAAACGGCTTCACCGATTTTTATGAATGTTATTGTGTATATTTGGTCAGATAGTCTATAGACAACTTGTATGACTGTGAAACACTGTCAATCACCTATTTATTCGTTTATCCCTAGATACGTGTTTATCTACTTGCTTACATATCCATTGACTTGGCGTAAACCGCTCTTAGTAGTTTATGCTCAGCAGCAATTCTTTTGAAACACAAGACGTAGGCAGTAAATGTCCCTCTATTCAAGATATAATTTCATTGCGGTCAAGTGAATAAATCGGCTTCGTTCCTATATCGGACTATACGCAAGAAAATAAAAATTGAGTGGATCCGCGGCAAAAGGCTATCGATAGCTATAAACTGATAAATTAATGAGAATGGAAGATTCATAAGCGATGATCACGTGAAGTAAACAGTAATTATGATTTATGTTCCTTGCCTGGTTACCATTTAAATTAAACTCGCATTACAACAAACCGTAGACCAAAGAACGTGAACTTTGATAAACTGGGGTTCAGGTGGTTATACATTTAGGTAAACTTTATTACAATTATGATTAGACCCGCTAAAGTAAATGTAATTGAATTTTGTATTTGCATTATGAATTTTAAAAGGATTCGTTTGCAATTGATTGAAAAATTTGTAAAATTCCAAAAACGGGCAACAACGTATTTAACAAAAAAGTATGTTATTTATCATTGCAAAAATAATATTTTTTATCACTGCTCATCTAATTGTTGAGATGATTGATGAAACACGGATCTATGACAGTAAAATACGAAAAAATAAATCTTTATAACCAACATTTATTACAATCCAAATAAATAACATAAAGCTAAGTTCACAAACGTTTTATTACTGATTACTTTTAACTGGCTTTAGACTCTTTCCTTCCATCTCTTCACTGTATTTCTTGACAGCCTTGACTAGGAACCCCTCAGCTGTCGCCAGGCGTTCAGGGGTCACAAAAGAACGGAAAGACGCCACTGGTTCGTAGATATCTTGATCGAAGTCCAGAGAACACTTGCCGGTTAGCTTGCAGAAGCCCAAGGTGACCACGCTTCCAATCACGATGACCACTGCGTTGCTGACCAGCCAGCTGATTGCCTTCACAGCCAGGGACAGCGCTGACTGTGGAAAATGGTTTTTATTAGCGTGAGTCTAGAATATGTGCATTCTTTTTTTTGTTGCACTAACCCGTGCTGAGGACAATTTGAGGTTAATTTTGTGAGTTTAGAAGTTAATTTTGGCTAAATTTTATGTGACGTAATTTGCTTAAGAGAAATAAGAGGAGTTCTTTTCATATTTATACGTCATTCAAGTTTCCTGACAATGTTTCCTTCTCAGCTTGATATCGCCAATCTGCGGTGAGTGTGTGTATTATAATCTCTCTCTCTTTTACCTATGCCTACAAGGCACATATATACTGCTTTATATGCTTATGTTTCGATGATACGTTTTATGAGTAACAAAAGTAACATAGGTTGAGTGCTAACTTACAGCTTTGTATCCAACCAAGGAAGAGACTAGACCGACGAGGAGTGATACTGACTCACGCTCTAAGACTGGCTCTTCTAATCTGGAAGACAAAGAATAGATTAGTAGGAGCTTATATGTAGCTTTTATTATTGTATTATATATCGTTGCTAAGACAAAGTCTTCCTTGTACGTCCTTGGCCACCTACGATCATTACGGCAAAAATTATAGTAATCGTCTCATATCACTATCATTAATAGTTTCACAGGACTAACAAGAGAAGCTCTTACATTTTTTATAATCTATTTGCTTATTAAGATAGAAAAAGATACTTACGAATACGAGGCGTAGCTTCTAAAACCATCGTGGTTCGCAAGATCCAATGAAGAACGCGCCATTTTGTGGTTGGAGGGTGACGAAGAAATATTCGGTAGAGGATCAGCTATGATCAGGCCAAAGACCACGCTCAAGGCAATGACAGTACGGAGCATCTGAAATAAGAAGACGTGTAAGCACAAAACGTAAAAAATTAAAACAACAAATACCGAGGAACTATAAAAAGGAAACCTATATGAAGATTGAGGATTCCATACGTGGAAGCAGGCAGTATTGGCCTGTAATAGAAGTATGTGGCTGATGGTTCACCTAAAAGATTCACTTGAATATAATGAAGATGATGATTAGGCAGTGATGTATTAAAGATAGGGATTATCAAAGTAGTTATGGCGGATGGATCAGAGCTATTCAGAGCAAAAGAAAAGTACAACAGAAACTCTAAGAATGAAGATAGAGTAGAAAATTATAACGGATTTGTCACTCACCTTGTTATTGTAGAAAAGAAGGTTCACTATAGAAACTGATCTAAGTCAAGACACTTCGAGACAATTAAATGTAATGTACCTTTGACACGACAATTTGGCGCTTTTATTGCTAATCTAAGACTCATTAGTGCAAGCTTGAAGGTGGGGGAAGTAAAACCTAATTGATTTTCCGTGATAATATTTCTCTTTAATTCCTAATGAGTTTCTTTTCTTTCTTTAAGGCTAGCACAAAGTTAGCCAGGTACATAATGAACATCGATTATAATTATGGTCTTCATAATGAATTTGTTACTGTGTTGACTCATGTTAGAAAATAAATAATTTTAAGACTCATAAGTGTGAAAACGAAACTAAACCGTTTTAAAAAGTCGAAAAAAGTTTTATGATGAATTTCTTCACGACGGATCCATCGATGGCGAGCGTCAGAAAATAAAAATGGTAGAAAATGCCAACAGCGTCAAGTACACCTTTTGTACACTTTCTTTTATGCAATAACTAGGTAATAATAATACTGGCGGAACTTACTGACTTAGGTCTTTTACATAGATAGACAGGTAGAATATTCTTACATTTTATAAAGATTACTAGCTTGTACGTAGGATCTCATGAGATATCTGTTGCAGAGTTCATAGGATGTATTTTAAATTAATTCCGCAATAGACAACACCTATGATCAAAGTTCTATGATAGTATAATGTGGGCTTATGTTGGATATTTTTAAACATAGTGCCAACTCCAATCTATACTAGATATGTGAAGTGACCACTTGGACCCTGGGTTCAAAACGGAGGGGTAATTACCCCCGTGGGGATAAAACAGACATTCTGCAGGGGCTAAGTTATTGTTTGGTTTTATTGGGTATATTTTTTTAACAAACAAATCCAACCAAGTGAAACCAGAGGCCTGTAGGTATATATAGTTTTTGTATTTTATTTTATTTTATCTTGCCCTTTGCCAATACATCCCCTATTTGGTCGAAGTATGTCCGTCTGGGTCGTCCCTTACCGGCCCTTCCATCCACATTCGCTCGATATTGCGTGCGTGCATGCAACGACTAATGAATGTTGAGGAAGCGAAAGTGATCTGACAGGATCGTAGCAAGTGGCAGTCCCTGGTCTCTGCCTACCCCTCTGGGATACAGGCGTGAGTTTATGTTATGTTTTATTTTATTTTATTATAGTAGTTAATAATTTTTTAATAATTATTATAATTTACGTTTTGCTGAAAACTAGACCAAACCTACCCGTTAGTAATTCAAATACTTAAATATTAGTGGGGGGAGGGTAAAATCCATATCTCCAGCAGGTCATTATGAGCAATAACATTGAAATTATTAGGCACCACTGACTTTTAGTGCCTGACACATATTTGGACGTGATAAAACCCCTATTTTGACGAAATTAATTTGGCTCTATTTACTGATGCGATAAGACTTGTAGCCCATATTGTTCACTACCTAAATCGCCTACGAACATTCGATAGAATTCATAGACTGAAAATAAAGATTTATTTCTTTCTGCCTTACAATCAGGGCTGTATTTCATAAAACTACAATTCATAATGTTTATCTTAGCCGATCAGTATAATTAGGCCACATCTTCAATGTCACTAAAATCACAAACGGAATAAATATCGAAATCACCCTTTACTACGTACTTAGTGTCTTGGACATATTTTAATACGTATAATATAGGTAGGTTGCGTGTTCACTAAACGAGACTGGGAATCAGTAGTGTACCTCAATAAATAGAAACTAAATTTATAAAAACACGATTCAAACACTCCTCAGAGGCAGTTCAAATAATCTGTGATTACGTCTTTCTCCGTTCCGTGTGGCGCCGGTTTAAGAATAGCGTCACTCCTTTCCTTCCGTGGATGTCGTAGAAGGCGACTAAGAAAATCAATTACCAGGAGACGGGCAGCAACGTCTTTCCGAGATTCCAACCGCATACTGCAATCGCCAATCCGCCTGCCAAGCGTGGCGATTATGGCAAAACCCCTCATGGTTATGAAAACCACGAAGGAGGCCTATGTCCTCCAGTGGGCGTCAAATGGCTGACGATGACGTCTTTCCCTTTACGTGTTTTAAGGCATCGCGTTTTTATAAATAAGATCGTTAAACTGCATAAAACCCATGCTAACTTAAGGCGCCATATTTACTAGCGTACTCACTCACTAGCTCTAGAATTAAATTCCATGAAATTCCATAACTTGGGTTGGGTCAAGAACTGATCAGTATTTACACTTTTCGAGCTCCCAAAAATATAAATCAATATTAAATTTAATTATCAGCTCTTTCATACTAAACTTTAAACTAGTGGTAATAAAGTCTACGACCAGCTCATAATTTTTTTTCCCATAGCAAAATATTTTCGTATTGACCCCACCATTTTTGTGATTTTGTTACATGATCAAGATGCAAGAGATCGTAGGTTCGAACACTCTTCATGTACTAATGACTTTGTTTTCTGAGATACGCACACTTTGACTTTGACTTTGGAGTAGCTAAACCTGTAAAGGGCAAGATAAAAAGTACCCGAAACCGGCGTGCGTACAATCGTTTATGCAACGACTAATGAATGTTGGTGAAGTGAAAGGGATCTGTCAGGATCGTGGCAACTGCAGACCCTTGTCTGATTTTGTTATGTGTTATGTTTAGTAGCTACACCACGCACTAACTGTGAAGGAAAACTTCGTGAGGATTGCCAATCCGCGGTGGGCACGTGTGGTGATTAAGCCCACAGTGATAAAGGGCAAGGGATACCCGAACCTGGCGTGCGTGCATGCAACGACTAATGGATGTTGAGGAAGCGATAGTGATCTATCAGGATCGTGGCAAGTGGCATTCTCTGGTCTCTGCCTACCCCTCTGGGATACAGGCGTGAGTTTATGTATGTATGTCTTTATCACTGTTGGAGTAAGCTCTCTGAGAGAAGGCCTGTGCTCTGTAGCGGGACGTATGTAGCATTATTAAAGTATTCTGGAGGGGTTAACATTACTTCAACTCACACCTATATCCCGGAGGGGTAGGTAGAGACCAGGGTTTGCCACTTGCCACGAACTTGACAAACCTCTTTCGTTTCGTCAACATTCATTACTCGCTGCATGCACTCAAGCCGATTTTGGATGCTTTTTACTTTGTCCTTCTCTAATACAGTTCTTATTTGGTCGAAGTATGTAGAGCGGTGGTAGCCTACTGTGTAGAACATTGGACTCGGAAGCGAGAGACCCAGGTTCGATTTCCAGTGCGGGCACGTACATTTTTGAAGTTATAGCATCGTGACATCGTAGTTCATTGATACAATAACGCACATCACTGTTACAGATCTCACACGATTATGTACCAACGATAGAGCATATCCTGGATTAAGGAAGATAATATCTTTACTGTGCTAACGCATTTTCGAGGGATTTTCATAAGGTTCTTCTGAACGTGAACGAAATCTAAGACATAGCCAGCTGCATAAATAGGTATAAAGATTTGTGAATTCAGATATAGAGGTACTTGGTTCGCAAATTAACGGATTGAGATGGAATTTTGCACAAAGACCGAACGTGTCCTAAATGGATTGGATTAAAACAGGATTTATTATTTTTATCCGACTTTTCTTTATGTAGCCTGTGTACGTCCCACGCCAGGGTACAGGCAACCCTCTCTCAGAGAGAGAGTATGCGCGGATTGGCAATTTCAAGCGCTGAGGTACATGAACACCTCAGACACTCAGGTTTCAGGTTGAATGTGGCACACCCTGGTCTCTGTCTACTCTTGTTGTATTTTTTGTTATGTACTTATTCTTTGAAACAGCTTACCTAATACCCCATCAAGTTTTGACAAGTCAACGATAATAAGTATTACCATTGGTCATTGTGCGAATATTATTACACTAGTGGTAGGTGCGGACAGTGCTCATTATTTTTGGCATGGACCTTTATTATATCTGGTATTGATATAACAAAGGACTGTGCAAGGACCTTGCTAACATTAGTTTCATGTGTTCACATAAATCAGCGCTTGAAATCGCTTATCCACGGTGTGCATGTTCGGTTATTAATCCCGTTCTCTCTCTCTCTCTCTTTCTCTCTCTCTCTCTCTCTCTCTCGCTCTCTCTCTCTCTCTCTCTCTCTCTCTTTCTGTGAGAAAACCTGTGAAAACCCTGCAACGAAATGTACATACCCTGCTTATGTATGTATGATCCCAATCCCACGCAGCTGAAGTTGCGGTCAAAAAACCTAATTGGTTAAGTTAGTAATCATCTATCGCACAACTGCTTTACAAACGATAATGTCCTGCAATAACCTAATTAGTGACATTTAGACACGTCTGCTTACAACGTTAAAGTTATAGATTTAGAGAATGCAAAAGGAAGAGCCTATGTCATTAAATCCCTAATTTGCTAATAGATTTTTCTACATCAGTACTTAACGCATTGCTTTCGACAGTCAACGCACAGTCGATCACTATATTTTGGTCAATTCAGTGCATTCTACTTCAATACAGAATTTCTACATAACAGTCAAGGTAAGGTAATAAATTAAATTAAAGGTTAGCCTCTTTTATAATTTTATAATTTTAACTTTTTTCTGATCTTGATTTTATTTTTATTTTATGGCCTTTCTGGTCTTGAGTCATGTAGGTACTTTTGTCCTTTTATTTTCTTCTTTTATCTTACCTCTTTCTGTTTCTTTTTAGATGATGAGCAAAGTTTTCATTGGATTCGCCCTACTGGCCGCAGCTATCGCTCAATCGGTTGACAATCACAACGAGTTCATGGAGGAAGTCTTCGCTTCTCCCGTAAGAACCTACTTCTTCTTAGCATATCAATAGCAAACGAAATTCGTCCTCGAAGTCAAGGAAATTAATAAACTCTCGATTTGGTTTCTTCCGTAAAGTTTTGATCTACATAGAAGGAAGTTCAGCGCATATATTGTGTCATAGTTTTAACCCAGTACATAGGATAGTACATCGACATTGCTAATCTGGATTATGTCTTTACGATTATAATATTGTCCAATTCTGAAGCTAAAAAGTTCTCCGCTGTCATCTGTACCATCCACCAATCGTTACCTACTTTGGAAAGTATTATTAACTAAAACCCGACTTTCCATCCACAGGAATCCCTACCGTACCCGTACCAGAACCATGTGTTGATGAAGAGACTAGCAGACCACAAACCAGAGCAGCGTACGCTGTACGACCCCAGCTACTTGGTGGTCCCAGCTGTGGTGGCCAAGGACGTTGCTTTGACAAATATTGGGCTAGTGGCTACTGTTGCTACGGTAAGACTTTTTCATCTTCTGCGACTGTTCTTTCGGTGGGCCTACGACATTGTGAAAGCGGCTGGGAAACATTGGACGACACTGGCTAGGGATGGGTTGGCGTGAAAGAAAGAGGCCTATGCCCAAGAGTGAGCACTGTTTATGGGCTGAATAGATAGATAGATAGATAGATCTGTTCTTTACAAACCAAGGTAAAGATTATAAATGTTTTACCAGATTCGCTTACGTCTGTTAACGTCGGATGAGTATCACTGTTTCGCATAATCTGTAGATTCTACGACAACATTTATCTAGCTTGAGACAATTTTCGTGTCACTGACTTCTAGTATTTTTTTCTCTCATTGTCAATGTTCTATTTCTTATACCCAAAATCTCATAGCTTAATCTCTCTTCTTTCACAGAAACTTTTTGCCGTGGGCAAGTTCATTGCCCTATTTGCCATCTCCCATTTGCCCAAGTTGTTGATCGGTGCTGTCATCGCCATTGGAGTTTGCAAGCTGACCCCCCTGTGCTCCAAGGTATCCAGTAGCAATGTCCTGGAGGACATCCGTTACTATGCGACCCCAGAACGAGTTGCCAGGGCATCGGATTTTTTGGAAAAGGCAGTGCAGAAGTACAGTGAAATGAAAGACAGTGCTGATCGTGAATGAGTGATCGTTGTAAATAAGTGTACTTAATAAGTTAGTCATACGTAATTTATTTCTTTGGATAAGTGAATAAATAAAAATGTTTAAAAGTTATTTAGTTGCATTTCGTATTTTGTCACTTTATTTCCATCGATACAATTATTTGATATAACAGAACTGCAGTAGATGGATGAAAGTAAACTTTAGAATCCGGATCATATCATTTTTGTTATAACACAAAAATCTCTTTAACATAAAATATGACTATAATATATCTAAATCATTGTTACCGCTGGATACTTTATAGGTAGGCTAAAAATCCGGCCAAGTGCGAGTCAGACTCGCGCACGAAGGGTTCCTTCTATTTGACACATGAATATTTCAAGCTTCTACCTGTTGCTGTTATTAATATTGAGCAAAGAACGGCAAAATAATCACGTTTCTTGTATGGGAGCCCCCCCCCCCTTAAATATTTATTTTATTCTGTTTTTAGTATTTCTTGTCATAGCGGAGACAGAAATACATCATCTGTGAAAATTTCAACTGTCTAACTACAACGGTTCATGAGATACAGTCTGGTGACAGACGGACGGACAGACCGACGTACAGCGGAGTCTTAGTACCTAATAGGGTTTACCTTTTGGGTACCCTTACCTTGTGGGTACGGAACCCTACAATGACTGAAAATAATCCGTTTTCAATGCACAAAACACTTTTGGTGCTTGGATAACCAAAATGAAAACAATATTATTTTTTATTAAAAACGTCAACTGTTACATAGTAATAGAAAATTACCCCTACGTTAAAAACTGTCATGAATGTTACTTTTATTCATAGGCCCGATATCATGGTTGATAATAATAATAATACACTATCGATGAAGTACTATGGACAAACAAGAGGGCCTCTCTAGTCACGGTGCCGTATCTTTAAGTTAATTAATCAATTTAGTTACATATATCACATGCATACAGAAACCAAATGTAACCAATGGGGAGCTTGCATCAAACTAAGATTTAAATGGCCTTGCTTTTATACCATGGAAAACATATAAAAATTCAAGGAAAAGTTATAAATTAAATCATAAAAATATTTTATTTGGGCTTTTCGGGGTCCCAAAAAAAAATGCGAAAAATCAAGTTACTCTAATAATAAAAAAAACATTAGGTTTCGTTTTTTTATTCAATTCTAAACGTCAAACTAGGCGTACCATAGCTGAACGGGTGAAGGAACATATCGCGGACGTCAAACATAAGCGCTCTGGTAGATCTGCAGTCAGTGAACATACACTCAGCGGTACCAACCACGTCATTAATTTTGATGCAGTTCATGTTCTAGCCCGAGAGGAACGTTTCTTTCCTAGAATGATGCGCGAGGCAATAGAGATCCGCCGGCATTAAAATTTCAATAGAGATCGTGTTTGGAACATAGCTACAACATGGGAACCAGTAACACTAGCGCCAACGAGGAAAAGAAATCACATCTTATTCACAGATCAATCATGTTAATAGTGATTTTAGGACCCACGACAAAGAACCCCCTGGACCCCCTTAAGAACATGAGACCCCCTTGCTAGAAGTTTGACTGTAGATAAAATTTTAATTTCAGTAACTAATAATAAAAAATTTTAACTTTATTTAAAATAATGTTTTGTAGATTGAATTTTAATTTCCATAACTAATAATCAATATTTTTGAGTTTATAATTGATTCATCATCATCATCATCAGCAATTTGACGCCCACTGCAGGACATAGGCCTCCCTCGTGGTTTTCATAACTATGAGGGGTTTTGCCATAATCGCCACGCTTGGCAGGCGGGTTGGCAATCGCAGGATGCGGTTGGAATCTCAGGAAGATGCTGCTGCCCGTCTCCTGTGGTAATTGATTTCCTTAGTCGCCTTCTACGACATCCACGGAAGGAAATGGAGTCATGGAGTTATAATTGATTAATTGAAAATAATTGTTACGACAATTTGAAACTTAAAAAAATTGCAAAAATATTTTTGGAACGTAGGTAACTTAATATTTTTTTGTAATTTTTGCCGAGGGTAGTAAACTAATAACATTTAATGCTCTTAAAAAGACGCCTGTCACCTCAGAGTACCGAGACTACGGGAATTGCAAAAGTACCGAAACGTCGGAAAATTGTAAAAGGAAAACATAAACGAGTAAATATCCGTGCAAATTCAGTTTTTATTATGTCTAGGGCTCGTGTTAACCTTAGAAAATACTATTTTTATGATTAAATTGTAAATGTATAGCTGTCAGATTTTTCCCTATATTTGCAGTATGAGACAATATTACTTACCAAATTTTATAGTTCTAGGTCAACGGAACGGTACCTCTTTAGTGTCGAAATATACGTTTTTTGCCGCATAAACAGAGGTAGGTATCTTTTTTTACGTTAACTTACAAGTTTGATTTTTCACATCTTCAAGAGACTGTAGACTTGAGTATACGGTTTTTAATTACAACTTGATACCTCCATGCTCGTAGCCCCGGCTGCCTGAGTGATCTTAAACGATCACGAAGGTTAAGCAACACAGGGCGCGTTCAGTGCATGGATGGGTCACCGTCTATGCCTAACGCTAGTGGCATTCTTCCGAGCAGTTCCGTGCTTCGCAAGGCACGTTAAGCTGTTGGTGCCGGCTGCCGTCGATAGATGGCAGTCGTTAAGCCAAGTCAGAGGCCTTAGGGCGGCTTGACAACTTCTGACAGTAGACGAGCCACTAGTCTACAAGCCTCCACCAATCCGGACTTGGCCCCCGTGGTGGAGTATGGCCTATACCTTCCTCAGGGAAGAGACCCGTGCCCCTCGGTGGGGACATAATGGGTTGATGATGATGATGACCTCCATGCTTTCCCAAGATAAAAGGTTTTGACGGACAGATGGACGGACGGACAACAAAGTGATCCTATAAGGGTTCCATTTTTCCCTTAAGAGGTATGGAACCCTAGAAATATAACTACTTATGATTTTTTAGGATTTTCTTCTTTATAGTGGCGCTGGTTGATAGCAATGCTATGCTTATGTGTAAAAAATTGACATTCCAAGCAGAACAATGATTTACTAAAAGTTAAGACATTGGTAGAGTGCGTAAAGCGCGAATTTAGTAAGCTTACATAAGCCCCGATATTTCGAAAAACATAAATCTTAGAAAAAACTCATAGAACAAAATATGCAAATAAACATATTCTTCCACACAACACAATCACATGTCCTGGTGCCAAACTAGTTCCAAAGGTTTTGTTAAAAACAAACATGACGATAAAGAGATTTTTGCTTCTTCGTGTGCATCACAAACTCACGAGACTCACATTATACGCATATATTTGACCACGTTATGCGGTCTGTACGGTAGTATTTACATATACACAGTTCGCAAAAATCTTGTGTTAAAAATCGTAACTTTTAGTGTATTGGGCCAGAAGTATTGAAAAAGCTTTGATTTGGACCTGCAGAGAGCCTGATGCTTCAGGGAGGGAGAATGAAATATACCATGCAAACATAAGGGCTGGTAAGAAGTCTTCCAAATGGACAAACATCAAACTTGGGAATTTATTGATAAGCATTATTATTATTTGGGGATAAAAAAGATAATAGTCTCGTCTGACCAAAGTAGCCAGACGGACGCCCTTCGGCTGAGGAGTCCAAGCGGCCGGAGGTCAGGGTGACAACGATAGAAAACGTCGGACTATCCGGGCTGTATCAAGCAGCACCGCCTTCTGCATGATAGCCGGAAGCATGCCCACAAGGAGTTCCAACTGCCTCAGATGGTCAGCGAGACTGGTTGAAATGAACCACTTCGGCCGTCTACAGAACCGGAATTTCAGAACTAGTTCCATACGAGGCTTTCAAATTAACCCATTCGCGAACAGGACTATAGGAACGATTTCGGTCGACACCACCCCCCACATGTCGGTATTATTAAAATTGTTATTATTATTGATACAGCTACAAGATGTCGATGAAACTAAAGAGGTATGTCTGAATCAAGCCAAGTGGCAAACCTCAGCCTATCGCTTGGGGATACATGCTTGAATTCATGCCTACCTTTGTAAGTAAGTGGTTATTCATTCTCTACCAATTTCAGTCTCTGCATCTGTAATAGGTTTTTGAAAAAAGATTTACTAATGTAGCAAATTAGTAAAACCTTATTTAAAAACCTATTACGGATGTGATTTAAAGGCATACGTTCCGTTGCTATATTAATGTAATTTATATGAGTCATATCTGGGACTCTCTTTTAGGGAAACCTCATTAGAGATCCGCATTATTTAATGAGCTTCGTGGATTTGTATTTATATTAAGTTTTGAGTGAATACATTATCATTCACAACAGTTCCTACAAGGAGTAACATCACATTGACACAGTGAAACCTACTTGCAACAGTTATCAAGGTAGGTCAAAAATCTCTTCTTTTCCTTTCAACTTATTCTATTACTCTTCTTTCATTTAATCTTTATTTAACTTTTGTTATGTATTTTTTATGTTTTATCGCGTCTGTTGGTTTTTAATAAATAAATAAATAAAATCTTTTTTCACTATCTTTAGTATTGATATTCGCACTATGCTTTGTTAAATTCCTGGTGTATAATACGGATATACCACTTAGGTATAAATAATAAATATTCTTCACATCTTTTAATGTACTTTGTAATATTTTCTAATCATCGCTAAAAAATACATTCTCACCTCACCTCCCTATTATTATCCTTATTTCTCAAAGACAAAAAAAAGCACTGCGGATTCCAAATTCAATAGTGTTTTTCATATTTAGAGGTTAATGTCCTTTTTTTCTTTTCTAGATGGCCAGTGTTATTAACCTCATTGCTGTGATCGGCTTCATTAGCATGGCATCCGCTGCGGCTGGTCCGGCTTACCTTATCCCTGTTGAACACAGAAGTCTGACAGGATACAAGGAAATTCAGCCTATCAGCGAGCTGCCACCGAACACGCTCTATGAGTGAGTATTCTTCGGTACAATTAAAATCTTGTGAACATTATTCTATTTGTAAGAAAAGTATCCTCTATGGACCAGTTTTACAGGTATGATTTTTCATTGCAGATACCAAATCGTCCCCAGGGACCAATATACCATAGCTGAGCACGATTCTAGCGATGTACCCCTTTGGGACTACATTCCCAGCCCATCTGTGAGTATTACGTGACTGTTAATTTCATCATGCTACATTCTTGCGTTATAGCTAGATACATAATTCTAGATGATCTAGACCCTACATCATTATAATCTTACGTAGTATTCTAAATTTGTAAAGATTTATTTTCTTTCCTGACTATCTTTCACCTACGACCAGTCCTTGAATACAACTTATTTGAATATCTACAATCATAAATTATATAAACATATTCTTTAACGCAGTTATTATTAAAAATAAATATATAAAACTGTCAAATAGAACTCTCCTAGTCAACTCTTCTAATACCTTTCCCTTCTTTCCAGACTGTTCTATCCTGCGTGGCCTCTAAGGCTTTATCAGTCGGGAAATGGGTAGTTACTAAAGGAGTCTTCGTCCTTCTTGGAGTCGGCTTGGTCTTCGGTTTCTGTGCCTTTACCCCCTACTGCACTTTGACCATCTACAAGCCGTTCTTCGGCAGGGACAGTAGAGCCATCGTTACTGTCCCTTACATGGATGAGATTGAAAGTTTCCTGCAGTCTGCTTACGATAAATATGAAGCTATGAACGAGATTGTAAAAAAGAACTGATTGCATAACGACGATGATTAACGTGATCTGTAGTTAGTTAAGTAATTTATTTGTGAAATAAAATAAGTGTTACTAACTTAATTTTATTTTTTTTCATTAAGTGATATTCTCAATAAGAATGCATCGATTCACTTACTCAAGAAACAATAATTGGGTATGGCCTGCTTCCGTTAACGCTATCTGACAGCAAGATGTATCTGTTTATCGAGTAATAAGCTCTATTCATTGATAAAGTCCAAAATCGGCCAATTGTAGTTAGGTAGTTGGCCGTCACAATATGCAGACAGAAGAAATATGATTGATTTAGGTGAGGAAATAAATCTATTTTTAGGTGGAGGAGGGGTTTTAATCTTGAAAATTATTAAATGCTCGATTTCCGAGATATTTTCAGAGAGAGAGACAAATCCTTATCATATGCTATTTACCCCTCGGAAATGTCGTTACAGTTTTTTTTTACACCTTAAATAAAGCAACACGCTGCGGCAAGACGCGTATGATTCATAAGACTAATAAAAATAGAGAGCAGAACATCCTTATACAATAAGGCTTCACCGATTTTTATGAATTATTTGGTAGGTTTGAAAATAGATTGTAAGCTTATTAATATGGCAAAACAACGTTTGCCGAGCCAGCGAGTATACTATAAAATAACCGAATCCTAAAAATTTTAGTGAAAAGATAATATTTGAGTCCTTAAAATAGTTGACTATGAAAGTCAAAACAATGAAATAATTAGGTCAAATTCTCTAATATCAATACAATTTTCTTTTATTCGTACAAAAACAATACAAACTTGGCTTAGAAAAAGACGGAGCGCCTGTTCCTAACATTATCCACCTTTTGAATTTTCTGGTACTTGTTAATGGCGCTCTTCACAAAATCAGCAGCGTGGCTGATATTCTCCAGCCTCTCAGGGGTCATCAAGGACCTCATCTCCTCGTGGATAGGGCCGACTCCATGGAATTGGATGGAACAGATATTGGTGTAGGAGCAGATGCCAACAGTGAGGAATGAACCAAGAAGGATAACGAAGATGCTATTGAAAGCCCACGCTAGGGTCCTGCCGAAGAAGCCTACCAAAGCCTGGAATAAACAAAGATAAGATAAGATAAGAATACTCTTTATTTCACCCCAGAAAGTCACATTGATAAAAGTTACGATTAAAAAATGTACAATGGGCACTGCCCGCTGCCCATTGGGCAGCCTTATTTAAAAAAAGTCAAAAAGTAAAAAAAAAAATTATTCAAAGTAACACAGAAACTGTGACTTATTGAACGTTAGAAGAAAAACTAGGTTATTTCTAAAGTGAATTACGAATCGAAAGAAAGTAACAGTAAATGTGACAGAATAAGCAGATTAGAGCCCTTTACAATGTAATACCATTAACTACTTATTCGTGACAAACAGATATCTAAGCTTTAACACTTATCGTAGTAGTGGATATCTAAGCTTTAACACTTATCGTAGTATCTAATTTTCTATTCATGCGAAGATTAAAGTAAGGGTACTACCATTTTCAAATTGATAGCGTGCCGTAAGAAACTTACTCTTGAATCAGGGAGCTGGCTCCAAAGAAAACTGAGAACTGAGGTGTCAGGCTCAAGCAGGTATCCACTGAGACTGTTGCCGTACATATCGTAGCTAAAACAAAGGAACGACATTTATCCCACCAAAAACATTACGTAAACATAACAAGTACGTTGCCTAGACTCACAAGCTCACAAGTTATCAAATCTTATGAAGACCAAAAGCCTTAAATCTACAAGGCCTTATCCTACACGCGCTAACACTACAAACTTCATATAATAATATCGCACCTTCGGTAGTACAAGGGCACAATTTACAAAAAACGGTAAAATGAGTTAAGTATGCAGAAATGCCTTAAAACACTCCTCTATCTGGTGGGATAAAAACTCCCATCCGATTCAGTTAAAAAGTCGCTTTTTAAATGAATTTAATGGGAGGACTTGAAAACACTCCTCTATCCCACCAGATAGAGGAGTGTTTTCAAGGCATTTCTGCATACTTAACTCATTTTACCGTTTTTTGTAAGTTGTGCCCTTGTACTACCGAAGGTGCGATATGTATTGGTAAAAATATATTTGGCACGTATAAAACACTGAAAAGCTCGAGAATCAATAATAGAGGAACGTGGCTTGATATACTCGATTTGTGTTTAGGTTAGAAAATGTATTCAAAGTCGTGAAATAGCTTCAGTGTTATATTTCATCATCATCATCATCATCACTCAGCCACAAGAGGTCCACTGCTGGACATAGGCCTCCTCCATGGATTTCCAAAACGACCGGTTGGAAGCGGCCTGCATCCAGGGCTATGCTCGGAATTTCTCTACGAGATCGAATCAGAAATGATGAGATCCGTAGACGAAAGAAAGTCGTCGACATAGCCCAGCGGATTAGTAAGTTGAAGTGGCAGTGGGCGGGGCACATAGCACGTGTTATATTTATTAGAAAAAATATATGTGACACATATTAAACATTGAAAAGCTTGGAATTGAGAGAATCAATAGCAGAGGTAAGTGTCATAATAAGCTCGATTTGTGTATATGTTACAAAATGTGTAAAATTCACCGGGAAGCCGGGTGGGTCTCATTATTTCCATTTTCCATTGAAATGGAAATTCGGATACTGCCAGATTTATGCAAATCCGTCTCACAATAGCCGTTGACGTGAAAAACATCGAATGGAAATAGTGATACCTCGATTTCTCTAACAAATCGTCTCAGTATTACCATTATAAGCGATTTATGAAAACGCATAGAATTGTCAAAAAATCTCTTCGACGCAAAAAGAAATACGAAGCCTGTTTAGGACAGTTCTTCCTTTTCCTCTGTTAATTACAGAAATTTCCATTTTATTTATGGAAATTTACATAGGTTCCGGTCACATGAGAATACGTTTATGTATCACTGTCGACTTACTTTTAAAACGGAATTTGTAGGAAAATACTTGCTTATGACGTCACATTTCAGAGCACTCTTTTTATGTTTAATCTATTTAAAAATTGTTATAACTAGTAATTGACTAAAAGAGATACATTTTCCGAGATATTTTGTAATTTTTGTTTTAATCGAGCATATGAAATAATTTATTGTTGATCGTGTCAAATACCGTATTAATCCATCAAAAACATTCTCAAGTGGCCAGTACATATCTATTGGTAGAGGAAATTGCCGCGTCTGATAAGCGACCGTGAAGTCGGTTTTACGATTTTAAAAACGCAATGGAAATAGTGATACATGTAGTATCAGAATAACCTTCAATGGTTATTCTCAGTGGAAATAATGAGACCCACCCGGGAAGCCTTATCAGTTTTATTTATGTTTAGATCTTACTTGTTTGTTGCACCATATACAGAATCGTAACCATAACCAGGTGCATAAGCAACATCAGGGTAAGTTACTTCAGTTGGCCCGTAGTTTGGTACATGCTGCATATCCTAAAAAATAAAAAGACATCTAAAACCTGCATTCACAAATCTTTTCTAAGAAAACTGCATGGCATAGATAAAATTATTGTCTGTTGCAGCCAATACTTTTGTAGAAAATAAGTGTTATTGCTTTCTTTTTCATCGTAATGGCTGCAAGTGCCATTATTTATAAAATATTTTTTTTTATCTTCTTTGTCGACATTGGAAATAGGACACTGTCAAAGAAAGGCACTGGATAACAATTTGCTTCTCGCTCATACGACATCGCCGTAGACGGCAATATAGATATTGCGTGAGCGAGAATGGAGAACTTGCACAAAAAAAAATATTAGGCCTCTTTTGGTAATTTGTACTACTCTTTGGCCTCTTCACCGTCACGCTAAGCTCATCTGTTTGACGCAAGTTCCCCATTAATTGTTTATGAATAATTGAGATCAGACTTACGTATGGCAAGGGATCTCGAAGAGATGGGATTTGGGGAAAAGGCCTATATCCATTAGTGGGCTGATGATGATGATGAAGAGACCTATTTTTGCTTATAATACTCACAACTCTGTCGACCTCTTGCTGCTGAGATTGAGGCATGGCGGGCTGATCACCAAGAATATCGTTGTGTTTGACAACAGGTCTGTCTGAGTTTACCGGCTGGATCCTCGCCCGGCCTTCGATAAACACCGGATGTATGTCATCCCGGATATCCTTCTTACCGATCCCATGTGATTCCACAGCCTCAGTCTTTAGATCCGGGTTAAACGAATCTTGCTTTTCCAGTAACGAGTACGATTGAGATATTTCTGCCGAAAAACTTGAAGCAACTACGGCTAGAAGCACCAGTGTTTCTTTGTACATCTGAAATTAAAAATGTTGGTGAAAAACAGATGGCGAAGCTCTGGAGGAAAAACTAGGCTACAATTTTTCTTCAAACAGACAAAAACAGCTCAATTAAAATTACTTAAAATAATGATTTTTGACTTTAATTATAAACATTTTTGCTTAGTAGGTAATAGACCGCAGGTCTCTGAATTAAGAATGTTATTCAGTAAACACTTAAGCGTCTCGCAAACATTTTGAAAAATCTGAAGAGATTGACTGCTGAAATCTGCAGAGACAGAACTACAATACCTAAGTATTTCCTTGGTGTGACTACGCCGGTTTCTGAATTGAGAATTTTATAAAGTAAACACTGTCGCTTCAGATAAGTATTCACTCATAAAATTTCCAATTTATCAATCAGCTATATATGAAGAAACTGGTTATGATGAAGATAATATGAAAGAAAATAAAAACACATGGACCTACCTTGATAAAATTACCGCAATGATTTCTTGCAACAATATGGGTAGAACTCCAGAACTAAACTGGTTGCTTCCCAAAATTACCCAAACTATTTATAACAAGCACCGAAAACCAAGTGGCAGGAAGAAATAGCACACTTATCTGGCTGGAGCCATTGTTTTGCAACCACGGCCCTAAAATGCTCCGATACTTTGGTAAAGTTCGTCAACGTAAAGGAATGCTACCTTTGGAATTTGCGTAGAAAAAATGCGTGCCTGGTTTTGATAATAAAAATAGATTACAGGGTGACTGTTAGATATACCCTTACGAGATAAGTGAGACAAAATTTTTTAAATAAAAAATAAGAACCGACTTCAAAACACTACAGCACTAAAAAGTTTGAAATAATTGAACAGAATACGTTTAAATTAGAATTTGTAGTCGGTGCCTAAAATATATATCCTGGTCATAAAACTGGGTACCGACTTCAAATTGTACTTCTACAATACCTACATGTACCTATACATACTTCTAATTTAAAAGTATTTAAAATGGGACTAATGGGACGTTATATCTATTCGAACAGAAAAAGAATTGTCGAAATCGGTTAAGATTTGACGGAGTTATGCGAGAACATAGCCAAAAACAATACACGCGTCGATTTGATAACCTCCGCCTTTTTTGAAGTCGATCAAAAAGTTAAGAAGCTACTCAGGTAGAGCTAAACTATTCGATACGCTAGAAACGCCGTCTAATTAGTGTTCGCTATCACGACATGATAATCCAATTTATACATACAATAGCTAAAGCAAGATATAGGGACGATTTCCACAAGATTGCACCACATGTTAGTTTTGCGACCCAAATTTGCAAGATATAGGGACGATTTCAACAAGATCCCACCACAATATGTTAGTTTAAATCAAATCATTTATTGCCACTGAGTATATGTACAAAAGTAATAATAAACAGAGTACTTGGAAACTTAGCTACCATTAACAGGTATTGCAACATAATATCTTTTATGTTAGAATAGTACATAACATTTCTTTCTTTTTTTTGCGATTTGGTAACTTTAAACATGATAACTTATATGCTAGAATAAGACTGTATTTGTTATAACTAGGTATCTACTTACATTAGTATAGTTAATTAAAATATACTAAGTCTAGTATAAATTTATATTTCATTCCGTTAAATACTCTTCAATTTATATTAAATGTTGGTATAATATAGAATATTATGCAAAGCCATAGATGCCAGTTTACGAAAGATGTGGTCAATCGATTGGTGCTTATTTCGTATCTTATTACTGGAAAATGGGCTTGTATTTTTTTATAAGATTGACCTATAAACGGGCATATTAAATCAAAGATGGTTGTCAAAGTGTCCTTCTATTAGTGGACTGACCTTCGCTGTCACTCAAACGTTCTTTAATAACGTCAATGGCTCAGTTTAGTTCTTGGGTCAACTACGTTTCTCCTACTGGCACTGTACACCTGACAGCTCGTCAGCCATTATTTCGTGTGCCAGGATGTGAAGTTTGACGTCGGCAATTTAATCGGTAAATAGTCGATATAGTAAATAGGGTAAAAACCGTTCTCCCTGTATATGGTATCTTAGTACTAAATAAGGATAATATTTGAGTGCTCGTCTTTGCATATTTCTGGCAGTGGGTACTCGTAATTTGATGACGTCGATACAATTCAATTGTCAAAATTCCACGAAATTATGAAAGCAATAAAAACCCAAGGTTTCAATTCAAATGGGGCAACAGAATGAAAAAGAGCTTCAGAATGTAAATGGGCTTTCCAAGGACGCTCGTGGGCTGTGCTTTTGATTATTTAATGCCCAATCAATTGTCACATACTAGTGTAGTGTAGGTGTTCAGCGTTGTGAATATTCAAGCTTTTCGATACGTTTCTGGTTCACAAAATAGTATAAGTTTTGAGACTATTTTTGCCCTCGGCACTTCCCGTACCATCTACAGATTATACAGCCGACACCAGATCGACCTTTAGATATATATGTATTTTACATAAATTAACTCACGCATATATACAGTGTTACCTTGAAAAAGCGCAATTCGTGAAGCACGATAGTCAGAGTTTGTCATTTACAACAAGTTTTATTTTATGATTAATATTTTTTTTTCCAAAATATCAATTTGCTTTTCTAAAAAAATACAGTGTTTCTGTTTTGCACAAGTAGGTAGTGTTCGTAGTTTTATGGTTGTTTAAAAAAATAATATATGCTACGTGGAACAAATATTATTATACCTCGGACAATGATTCACCGGAGGATGCGACACTGGTAGAGCCCGTAAAGTGCGAATTTGATAAGACATGTTACGACCCAAATATTTTGAAAAATATGAACCTGAGAATAATCTCACAGAATAAAGTTGTTTCAAAACACATACTCTTTATTTGTACTGTGCACATGCTCTAATTGGGGTAATCAGGCATTGCGCATTTTAGAGGTAATTGACCCAGTAAATTATATGTTGCCACTGTATGAGCCTGTATAACTATGTGCCATATACGCAATTATTTTATTTTAAATAATAATAAATAATCGGTGAAATAACAGCTAATGTGAAGGAAAACATCGTGAGGAAACCTGAGTGTCAGAGTTATTCACGTACCTCAGCGCTTGAAATCCCCAATCCGCGGTGGGTATGTGTGGTGATTAAGCCTATACTGTCAACCTGAGAGAAGGCCTGTGCCCTCCAGTTGGACGTACATAGGCTGCTAATAATAATACATACTAATAATGAGTACTGTTACTACAACTATCTACTCCGATTCAGCAGCACAGAGTCGAAATGAGTCGACAGAATTTCGATCTAGTGGGTGACTTTGTAAGAAAAATGTAATATTGACATTGAACTACTGTCGACTCTACTGCTTCACCCGTGACCCGATTTAAACGAATCGATTTGGCCACAGGTCACATTACAGCGTGTTCCAGAAAGATCCCGTGTAACTGAAGTGGGTTGTTCCGTTTTTCAATACAAACTACATTCACTATGGGACCAAATCTTGACCTTTGAGCAGGTAATTTTTTTGTATGGATATTTTTTTGGCGCTCTCACAGTTGAGCTCATAATAAAAGTTGATTAAATTGTAAATTGTTGATTAAAGTCACTCGACAAGTAAATAAATAGATAAACACATATCCGGGGATAAGCGTATCCGGTTAATAAATAAATAGCTGATTGACAGGGTGGTCAATTATACAATTTATTCATGGATAACTCCGCAAATGTCAAAGTGCTGAACTTCTTAGTACTTATTAACTGGGTAAGGCTTACCCCTGAATAAACAGACACATTGTGCTGTCTAGCGAAGGGCGGGCGAGAAGGTTTTCACATCACGGGAACCTAAAATGGGAATAAAGTGTGAATTATCTTTTAATGAGTTTTTTTATCCCAAGTCTGTTATTTAAGTTCTATTTTTGTTAATGTTTTTTAATGTGTAATAAATTGTAACAAACAAGCAAACATTCTACTCAGTATATTTGTAGACTACATAACATCATTTTTCAGTTTGTAAGGTCTCATCATGCGAACATTCTCCGCATGAGATAGAGTTGGTTCAAGCAGCCTTGTAGGCCGTAAGATAATTTAAGTTTCACTTTTCACCAAGCTTTTCTACAACGCGCTGTATAAAACCTAACCGCAAATAGGTCTCATGAATATTACACGAACAGGGGCCTGTTTCATTGAACTACAATTTGTAGTTTTATGAAACAGGCCTATGACAATTCGATGCACTTTGCAAAGTCGTGCAAGACCACATGGCCACAGTCCTTGCTCTGCGGTCGCTCTTGGTCTGTGACTCTATGCATCTTACCGCGCCCTCGCCCCACGTCCCATTTGTGTGACTCGCGCCTTATGAAACTCGGCACAGGTAAGCGAGTGTATATGGGGCCGATTCTCAAGCGATGAAACTGTACAGTCTGCAGCACATAAACCTTCGAATGCGTACATTCTCCTCGGGGTCGGACGACTTTGCAACAAAAAGTTAACGATTTTTTAATTTAACTGTCGACTATACCAAGCCTGTGTATGTTTCTAAAACATAATTATACGTTTCTTTGCGCTGACTTGAGTTGTCAATGATTAAGGAGTTACCCTGATCTAACTAGCGGCTAGAAAATCATAAAAGATTATAATACGTTTTTGCAAAAGCTATAATCAGAAATCAACAATTTATTTCAATACTTGTTATAAAAGTAGGAAAACATTAATGCTGCGGCCAGACACACGAACAGCACCCGTTCACGAGCATAAAGCAGGGGTCAGCCATAACCAGTCTCAACCATTTTAGAGGGAGATAGGTGACCACCACGCCACCATTCGAATGACCTTTAGCAAAACTGCAGATTGAGTTCTTGTCAGCTATAAAATGTGTGATATACTTAGTTATTAATATGCAATCACGTCGTCGGTACACTTTATTAAAACTAAATTAATTATAATATTAATAATTAAATAACAACGAAATCGCAGTGGAATTGGCTTACTACCAAGGGTTTACATAGTTCATATACTCGTCTATTCTATAGTAGGCTTTTTACACAGCGAATTTTTAACCATCCAGTAGTTACAGCTACATTTAAAACATTCATTGCTTTAAATGTAGCTGCTAAAAAACATTCGCTTGTTCGACATTGACTGCTGCGCTTACAATACTAAGGTCCATAGCAACTAACTTACTTACCTACATAGGTAACTAGCTAGAGAGACCATAACGGCAAGCGAGCACCAGAATGTTCTCTATACTATAAGTTGATAAGTAGGTATCTACTATGTACTTACATCTACTTCATATTTTCAAGGGGATCGATGCTCCGACGTGAACACCAAACCCCGCCTGGGACCTATTTCATAGAATTCTAGGTTTATAGTAGACTATTCGATGTACATTGCAAAGTCAATTAACCCACTGATTAACGAGTAAGAAGACTTGGCTAGGCAATGTACATCGCGTGGTGACAATAAACTATGATTGTAGTTTCATGAAACGCGGCCCTGGTGTACGAAACGAGTATGTACCTAATTTTACTCATGGTAGGCCGTAAGCCAACCTTTAGGAACAGGAGAATCGGTAAGGGATGTCCCAGGCGGAAATACTTTCGACCAAAGAGGGGATGTATTAGCAGAGAGCAAGATAAAAAGTACCCGAAACCGGCGAGCGTGCATGCAACGACTAGTGAATGTTGATCGGGGCAAGCAGCAAACCCTGGTTTCTGCCTACCCCTCCGGGATACAGGCGTGAGTTTATGTAATATAATGTAAAGGAACAATCTTCCAACCGGTCTTTTTGGTAATCCATGGAGGAGGCCTATGTTCAGCAGTGGACTTCTTGTGGCTGAATGATGATGATGATGAACAATCTTCAGGAAAATACGTGCACTCTAGTCAGTTACGTTATGGGTGACTTTACAAAGAACAAAATGTTATGTGCTGTCGACGGTTACATGACTAACAACCCACCAGACAGCGTCAATATGTCTTTAAGCAAATTCTTCCGGCGTGATGATTGGTGTCACTACACTGAATAGACGAGCACATTACATCTTTAGCGACCCTGTCCATACCTACTCATAAAAACTGTTTTTACCCGACTGTGAAAGCACAGGACGGTTATTTTTTTCACGCGTCGGTATGTATGTTTCTTTATGATCACGTATGGGCACTTGACAAATATGTCAAATTAGTTGTGCGGACGCAAGAGTCACTCACTGGCTTCATCACGAAAAAAATCTGACATCAAAAGAAATATAAAATGGCTGAAGTCAGCTCAGCTCTCATTTTACTTGAAACTTTTTGGTGACTTTGTACTGTAAGCAAAAAGCCACAAAAGGCCTCAAATAAAAAAAAAACATTTTAACCAACAGCTGAAGTGTTAAATATGGCCTAAAACATCCGTTGAATTTTAAGCCTCAGCAAGCGTGCATGAAAAATCTAACTTAACTACAAAAAAAAATAACGAGAAGTTCTTTAAAATCTAATCCATTATCAGGCGAGTTTTTGTTTTTAGAATGAGTTTTATTTACAGTGTGTGTCTACATCTTGCCTCCAATCTATTTTAATGGACCTTGTGCTAGACCGTCACCTGAACTCAGGTAACAATTATTCTTAATTCCGGAAATGAATAGTTACCGACCGCATTTTAGTCATACATCAGTAGAGGAGAATAGGAGACGCGTCGATGACTCAAACACAAGTCTCAAGAAGAAAATGAACAAACAAGTCATAAAGTTTACGATGAAAATAGAGGTATAATGATAATACCGAATCGTATTTTTTAGGGTTCCGTACCCGAAGGGTGCCAAACGAGACCCTATTACTAAGACTTCACTGTCCGTCCATCCGTCCGTCTATCTGTCTGTCGGTCTGTCACCAGGCTGTATCTCATGAACCGTGATAGCTAGCTAGGCAGTTGAAATTTTCACAGATGATGTATTTCTGTTGCCGCTATAACAACAAATACCTACTAAAAACAGAATAAAAGAAATATTTAAGGCCCCCCTTAAATATTTCTTACATACAACAAAGGTATTTTTTGCCGTTTTTTGCTCGATTTTAATAACGGCAACAGGTAGACGCTTGAAATATTCACAGAATATTAAATTTAGTTCTGTATCTGTAATTTGGTGTGTGTATACATATTTATCACGCCGACAAAGTTAAAGAATAAAATTTTAGATTTTTTTTTTTTTACTGTACCTCCCCTAACATGAAAAGTGGGGATAAAAGTGGGGATGATATTTATTTTCTCGTCTACCCTCATGTGGGGCATCGTTGGATTGGTCGTTGAAAAATATTGTGGGTGTAGGGAGACTATTTTTTGATCCAGGGTTCCGTTAACGAAATATTAAGCTTTAAATTTCTGTCTGAGTAGGGCGCTCCCCCCATCCCCTCTTTTCCTGGCTAAATGGTTGATTGTACAAACGTGAAAAAATTCGCACGTATTATGATGAACTAAAAAGGAAAAGTATCACGGCTAAGTTAGGCAACCAACTTATAAAAGTAAAATTTGGTACAAAATCCATTGAAAATGACTTCGATAAAGTTGTTAGTTCTGTAAAGTAGATAAAAACCCCTCTTTCTACGGAACCCTACATTGCACGTGACCCGACACGCACTTGGCCGGTTTTTTCTCGATCTTTGTGTCTAATATTGTAAAGATAATGGTACGGAACCCTTCGTGCGCGAGTCTGATTTGCACTTGGCCGGTTTTTTTACTGACATCTTTGTTGCACTGTTTTGTACAGTCGACAGCATATCAATCTTTACATACGTGCTCTCTAAACAGTTACATTAAGGGCGACTATGTACCAAATAGGTAAAGGTTCACTGCACATACTACAAGCAGGTAAGTACCTACCTAAAGTCGTCAGCACATCGACCTTTACCTGATTGCACTCTACTTAGTTACTTTTACATGCAACTTTATACATATAAGTAGGTTTTTACATTTTCACAAAAGTAAAAAGATCGATTAGCTGAAATCACGTTTAAAAACTATTGAATAAGTTTTAATGTATTTAACATTTAATAATATGAACTCTTCTTTAAACTTACTGCTTAATATACTCCCAAAAGAGCTTAATCTCTTCTTGCAAAATAGTTGACGTAGACATTCTTCAATCAAACGCCGTTTCGGAATAAGTAACACGAAAAAATCATGATCACATGCACTCCATCATTCCACCAACACCATCTTTTCAGCCATTCTCTAAAAATGTAGAGCAAAACTTTGTAAAGTTTCAAAACACGTAGGTAGTCAAATGGCTGTCCCGAGGCAGACAGACACGGTCATACGTACCGGCTATCACGTGGTTACTATTAGTTTCGTCGCCATGTTTCAGCCTTCAGCTGTCTATCGACCAACTTTTGTAAGCACTTCGAAGAGTTCGAAGCAAACGAAAATAAGTTTTATGAATAGTATTTTTTATTTTTTTTTATTTATTAGCTTCCACAACAGTTAATAGTACTGATAGATACATCAAACTCAAGGTAATGATAAAATTGATTAAGGTACCTTAACTAATTATAGTGAAACACAGCATGCTTTATTAGTTGCTAAGTTATGTAGACAATTTTACGTGCTTAAGTAATTAAAACAAAAATCATGTTATTGATATAGAAGTTGCAACTGAGTAAAAAGAGAGAAGAATAAACAAAAATATCGATACGTCCGGGGGATCTCTGATTAGGGACTGTGGCTCAAAACATATTTAATTTTATGGTCTTTGTGTATGTCTACCACCTCACTATAATGATTTAGGAGGCGGCATAGACGAGGAATAGCTGAGTTGGCTCCAAGAACGGTTCTGCGTAGCGGAGGGCACAGGGGAGTTATTGGTTTACGAGGAAGTTTCCGGGGTACTCTAAAGTTAACTTTAGATAATAGATACTAAGGGGGAATTGATTTGGTTTTTTAGTAAGTAATTTATATAAAAACGAGAAATCATTAATATCCAAGCACTTCGCCAGAGGAATCATTTTAAAGTGTTTGAGTCTATCCCTATAGGATTTCACCGTTTTACCAATTCCCCTAGCGTATACGAGGTGCCACATGAATCTCTTTTGTATTCGCTCTAATCTAAGCATATGTGTCGCGTAATGAGGACGCCAAACTAGGTACACTGTTGTATTCTAGAATACTGCGAACGAGACTGTTAAAAAGTAGTATTTTAGTCCGCGGGTTTTTAAACTGTTTGCTGTTTCTAATTATAAAACCTAGCATTCTAGAGGCCCTAGTAACTACGTTATTAATCTGAGGAACAAAACTTAATTTTTGGTCAAACAATACGCCTAGATCCTTGATAATTTCAAGTTCCTTAAGCATAACATCATCAATGCAATATTTAGTGGGAATAATATTTAGGTTCTTAGTGAACTTAACTTGATAGCATTTATTTGGGTTCATTTTCATACCGTTTTGGTTGCACCATTGAGTTAATCCATCTAAGTCATCTTGTAGAAGTTCTGCGTCTCTGATTGAGGAGACTGTTCTGACTATTTTAAGATCGTCTGCGTAGAGGAAAGGTAACGAGTGTTTGAATCTACCCGGGAGGTCATTTATAAGTACCTAAAAATAAAATATTAAGTTCCTGGGCTTTCAAACAATTTTACTCGTGGTACCTAACCTGTCAATTATTTTCACATTTACAGTCACGGTTAATACCTACATTAGCAATGTGCACGCGATGTTTTTGTATACTACTTCATTGCTATTAGATTAAATTACAAACTTATTAGGAGGCTCAATGTGCTTAGTGCAACAAAAATAATATAATTATTAGATTATTGTCAGGCGTTCAATTGACTTTGCATCGTTTCATTTCATCCAACACATTTCGCTCATTTTATTGTCTTGTTTAAAATTTATTATTATATATTTATTTACGCATTCCACCTAAACGGTTTTTGTAGCCGTTTATAACCTAAAAGAGAAACATTACATAATAATGGCTGTTAATTCTGTTGCAATTTGCATGGAAAATAAAAATATGATGGCTTCCGCCGGATACGTCAAAAAATGCATGTCAAAAATTTTATCAATATCAAGAACATATATGTTATAAAAAGTTTTCTAGTCACATCTCTTAAGCTAGATTGACTAATTTAACTGCATATTTATTATGAATAAATTGGAACATACAACTACCAGTATACTTATTAAATACCTATATAAAAGCTGTTAACATGTTAGGTAAGTACTTGCCAATGACCAGTGCTGCGAGATGGGGAGTTTTCCCTCCAAATTCGGAAGTTTTTTTTGCTTTTGGTGGGAGAATTATTATTTCTTTGAGGGGAATTTTGGAGGGCAAAAATAGAGTTCGGTGTTTTTTGGAGGTTAATCTTTTATCTTCAAAATAAGGAAGCTCACGATTGAACGATAACATTTTCACACAAAGAATCTCAAACAGGCTTTTCATATAATTTTAATGGTTACCCCATTGCACATTTTTGTGCTATGAATGAAGCATTCATTCATACAAATTACAGTCTACTTTTTGCTGATTGTGATTGACGAAATCGGATTTTATCGCTGCCATTTTCCAATACAATCGTTGAGACCCTTTTCTCAAGTAAATATAATCAAAGATAAATTGTGCAATAGGTTGTCAATTCAAACTGTAGTGGCAATTTTTGGAATCCGTTACTCAATGCCTAAACGATGCATGTATTTAGTTCCGTCTCCACAATGTCACAAATGTTGAACCTTGAGGTTCAATTCAGAAAAAAATTGGGAATTGAAAGCGACATGCTCGAAGATGTTTTAGAAATAGAAGCTTTTTTTAATAAAGTTTGTGTTTCGTTTGAAATAATCATACCTCCAAACCATTTTTTCTGTTTTTATTCTATAGATTAAAAAGATACTTGTGGAGGTTTTTCTTTTGAAAATGGCTATTTTCGGGATCATTTTGTTCAGATTTAGGGGGAAACTCAAAGGGCGATCTGGCAACACTGTTAATGTCAGTGATTGTTTGAAGGAAATTTCAAACAAATGAAAATCTCTTTCTACAGTTAGTTCGACTACCTTTTGTTTCAGCTCTTGCAAAAATTTCGGATTTCGGGCTTACTACTTTTCTGTGTAACGATGATGTAGTGGTGAAGTTACTTGACTGCATTTACTTCCAAAAATCAGATACCTAGTTAGATAGCTTGATCTTCAAGTTACTATGAATAAAAACAATGACTGTGAAACCACTTCCTAAAAACATACAATCATTATTCTGCGCTTCAACACGCATATATACTTACAAAAGAGCCATTGAAGAGTTGGTAAGTAATTTATATGAGGTAAGTACATGTTACTATGTACCTACTAAAACTTGGCATACAAAACAATACTCAACTACCTCAATATTATAACAGGTCTACAATTCATTGGATGCAGAAGCAACTTCTATTGCCATACGGTTTGATATACCCGAAAACACAATACAAGTTATTGACAATGGCTATGGTATCATAAAAACTGACATGAATCAAGTTGGTAAGAAACACATGACAAGTAAAACTGTTGACTTCTTTAGTTTGAAGTCAATACCAAATTGCTATGGCTTCCGAGGTCAATCATTAGCCAGTCTTATTGAGATCTCTCAAGTTGTCAAGATTACTTCCAGAGTTGAAGGCTCCAATCAAACTTGGGTAAAGAGTTTTTCTAAAGGCAGAGAAGGGCTTATTTCTGCTGATAAAACCAGGCCCTCTAAAGGTACCACTGTGAGTATTATACTGTGTTAATCTGAAAATTAAATTTCATTTTTAGGGTTTCGTACCCAAAGGGTGCCAAATGGGACCCTATTACTAAGACTTCACTGTCCATCTGTCTGTCACAGTTGAAATTTTCACAGATGAATTATTTCTGTTGCCGCTATAACAACAAATACTAAAAAAAAAACATAAAATAAATATTTTAGGGGGGCTCCCTTACAAGAAACATTATTTTTTTATATTAATAACGGCAACAGGTAGCCGCTTGAAATATTCACAGAAATTTAGTTCTATATTTGCTTCAAAAAATTAAATTAAAATAAAATCAATATTTATAATAAAATGGGGGCCCCCATACAACAAACTTGATTTATTGCCGTTTTTTTCTCTATCTTTGTGTCTAATTTTGTGTAGATAATGGTACGGAACCCTTTGTGCGCGAGCACTTGGGCGGTTTTTTCAAACAATGAGGGGCTGCCATACCATATTTAACACCTGAATATTGTTACATCTTAGGCCTTCTCTTCACTAGCATCAGGTGAAACACAGACCAAGTGTTTATTTGGCATAGGTGAAAAAACATATAGGTATTAGATTGGTGGGACTACTCAGTAAATTTATATCTTACCCAGCTATTAACAAAGTGACAAAGTCATCACTTTTTTTAAGGTACATACCAAAAGAGTGCCAAATAGATCCCTCTTACTATGCCTACAACATCGGTTTGTCTGACCTAGAAAAAGGGCTGTATCTCTTGAACAATAATAACCAGCACCTAGTCCGACTCGCACTTGGCTGGTTTTTGTATCTTCTTGATAACAATTTTTCTAAAACCAATCACTTTTACCTAGGTACCCAAACACTTTTATTTTCTGATTCCAGGTAGAAATTCAGGGCTTTCTTCATAACCTGAATATACAGAAGAAATTGGTCAATCCTCTAACTGAACAACAGGATATTAAACATTTCTTACAACAACTTTCGCTTATGCATACTAATGTGTCCATCAGCCTACGGGACAACTCTAACAACGATTTGGTATTCCAAATACATAAATGCAGGAACATTTACCAGACATTTTCAACACTATTCAGTATACAAAAGGGTCAAATTCAAGAGCTGCAAATTGAAAAGAAACTTTATAAAGTTACAGCATACATTGGCAAATGTTTGAGTGACAATGATGTCTACCATTGGATGTATTTGAATGGGAGGTTCATACCACCAATAAGTAGGCTACACAAGATCTTAGATAATAATATAGCTGATATATTGGGCTTGAAGAATCAGTGTAGAAAGAAGACAAAGGTTAGGGTAAATTCCATTCTAAATTACAATCACTGGAGCAACAGTTATTTTAATATATATTTTATTTCCAGAATGCATTTCCGAATGACGAAAATGAGATTTTCAAGAACATACCATTCTACTTTGCGTTCATAACATGTCCCTACAATGACTATGACATAAATGAGTCATCAAAGACACTGGAACTGGAGTTCAAAGATTGGAACAACATTACTAAGATACTCGAAAAATTGGTCAAGTTTTACATTGGAGACAAGAGCTTAAGAGAAATTCATAAAGAGGCACTACCAAATGTGAAAGAAAAACCTGGTGATGCAAGAGATGAGGTGAAGAAGATAATGGAAAAAATACTGGCAAGTAATTCAAGGAAATTGGGGGTTTCGCAAATGCAAAATGGGATCAAAGGTGCGTAAGTAATAAATAACTTAAGCAGTTGGTGTTAATTTGTTAACGCCCTTCCCGAAACTCACGTATTCTCTGCATTATTGCGAACAATTTTAAACAAGAATCAAGTGCAGTGATAAGATATACACGCATCAGCTCTAAGCTGCTAGTGTATCAACAAAAAGAATTATTTTATTTTGTTCCCAAAAGAATCAGACAAGAACAGCTTAGAAGATTTAAAGGTGCAATTTAAAAAAAAATCCTAATAAGTATTTTATCGAATTTTTAAAGCTCGTTTTCGTTTTAGCAAACGATTTTTAAGCAAGGCGCAATCTTAAATACATTGCCTCGGGATCTTGAATAAGCAGCGCTAGCGCTTGTCTCTTTGTTACACATCCATTGCGTGCTAGCATGTTTTGATTTGTTTTAATAAAAAAAAAACAATTTCCAGCAAAAAAGATATACCTACCTAGTTGGTTTTCGTTTCCAGTATGCATGGCTTTCGGGTTGGGTCTCGTTTTTTTAACACCCTGTATATATGCCACACACAGGGCAGAAGCCCTCACACACACAGAGGGAGAGAGAGAGAGAGAGAGAGAGAGAGAGAGAAAGAGAGAGATAGAGATAGATATCATCGCCAATCCGTGCCCACCACGGATTGGCCGTGACTATTGACCTGACTAGCTGAGCAGAAGCAGACATAAAAACTACCACTGGACTTCAGAGGTTGGTAGGACCATGGATTTCTTAGACAGATTAATATCATTGATGTGGGGTGGATCTTTGTCTCACAGACTAAACAAGGATATTCCACAGAGAATTAACACCAGTCCTTTTCAGGAAAATTAATAAAAAGGAAGAAGAATAAAGTAAAAGACATTTCTATTTCAAAAATTCTACCAAAATATGATTACAAAGTCAAGAAAGTGAACTCACCAAAGAAGTCTATTACACCTTCTCCCACGGTAATTACCAATTACCAAAATAATAAAGATTCATCTAAAAGCAACCCTGGTGATCAATGTAATGAAACAAAAAAACAAAACAAGATCCTTTCTAATCCTACACTTAAAGCCAAACCACAACATAAGCAAATCAAAGAAAGCAAACGGAACCCAATGGAATCAGAAAAACTAGTTGTGAACAAGATTCCAAAAAAAATCAAGGAGAGTAATAAAAATGAAATACGAAAAGTAATGAAGGCGCCGAAGAAAAGTAAAGTAAATATTTTAGAAAAAGCTTTCCGAGACAAACCAAGTATTGTAAAGCAAAGATGCACACTTTTAAAGAATAAAGTGGATAGACTTCGAAAGATGAAGAATATTCATGGGCGTAAAATAACTTATAATGAAGCTTCACTATACAGTAACGTACGAACAAAGAACCAAAGTATCACAGTCAAAAAAAGAGTTGGTGAGATCATAATACATGAAAGTATACCTTTACCACCGAAGTTTCACCCGCGTAAACTGCATGAAAATATATGGAATGATATCCAAAAGAAACAATACAAATCTTCTTATGATCTTTTACAAACGATTCTCAATAGTCAAGCCAAGAATCACAGTCGTGAGGAAGTTGAAAGACATCAGCAAAATAAAATACATGATTCAATACCGTCAAAGTCTAACGTAAATTATCTGAATCCGGAGCGAAAAAGTCAAAACCAGAATGGTTGCAAACATCAAAGTGTCTCGATCCCAAATGAAGATTCTGCTATACCAAGCGTAAATATATCCCTTAGCGGACCTACGGAAACATACGAAAGCCATTCTTATTACAGACAACTTGCAGTAGTAAATTGTTGTCAAAGTCACAGACACTCAAATGGAAGATTTATTACCAAGCAATCAAAGGACAACTTCATATTGGGACAAACAATAAGATTTAAGCCTCATAGAAGAAGTCATGCAAACTATTTCAGAAAACTATCAATGCTTAATAACCTGAATGACTATCAAGAATATTCTTATAACATCGAGTTTACTCAAACAAACAAAACTAGTGCAAATACAGGATTTATTGAAAATGCAACCTTACCAAAATATAACAATAGATCTAACAATATCCTTGACGAAAATATGTACACCATCAATAGAGAAGATGAGCATATGAATGCCATGGCCAATCTACTTTTAAATGGCACCTACACCATTAGCAAAATATGTATGCAAAATGAGTCTGAACAATCTGGAAAAAGAATGATGAACTTTGAGGCCCCACCACATTATGAGGAAAGCTTTATGGATGTGAATGATGTGAACATCATTGAAGATAGTCTTTTAAGCTCGTACAAAACCATTAGCACGATCGAAAACAGCGTTGCCAGAACTTACGACATTGAAAATGCTAGGAAAGTAGATATACCGACTTCACCACAACTCAATTTGAATGCGCATGTAATTCTAAGAGAAGAAAACCAACAAACTCATGACTTAAACGTTGTATTTGTCTCGAAATCTCAAGAGCTGGCCAAAAATAAAACTTCTTCTCTTGATATGGACCCATTGAATATCTGTGAAGCCATACTGAATAGTTATGAATTAGATGAAGAATTAAACTTGCACATGAAACAGAAAAGCATAGAATCTCAGTTACACTCAAACCACATTTTTGCAGGAGACGTAAGTAACAGTTTACGGATTTAATATTCGCTCAGTGTCTAGTGGCACTTCTACCTACAAAAGCACGTATAATACATATTTCATTTTATAGGTAGTTACTTACTAGATTTTTTTCAGGTGCTCTCAATCCCATCAGACGCTATGGCTACTTACAATGCCGTAGAAGAAACATCGCATCATTTTCTTCAAAGTAACAAAGGTTTTGCTTCATTAGATCCTGTTTTACCTGTAGGTTCGGACAATAATCAAAGTCTCATTTTACCATCTAAAGACGTTCGAAACCTAACAGACAAGACTAGCGATTTTGAACGATTTAGAAAAGATGGACATGTTTTTCTGTTAGATAAGGACACTGGTATGACATTTGGAGCAAGTCACACAAAACAAAATGAAGGCTCTGAATTCACAGTTAAGACCAGAGCTCGGTATATTCCAAAAGGTAACAAAAACCACATATTTTTGTCATCGAAATGCTTCTGAACTTATGAAATTTGGTTAATTTGCTTTCACCAGGCATGTCTCCAATATTTGAAAACTGTAACACCAAAAATGCATGTGACTATGAACTAAATGAAGATTACTTTGGTAATGTGAGCATTAACGTTTATTACCTAACTACTTCATCTTCAGTGGGTACTTTATTCTGTCATGTTTTGACAAGCCCTTATTTGCTAAAGATCTTGGCAATAGTGGTGTATTATTTTCTCAGACAGCAAGCGTTTTCGGTTTTTTGTCAACCTTAGACCCCAATTTGGTTTTTGTCAACTTCTTTAGCTAATAAGAGGCCTTTGATTTGTTCGTTTACATTTTAGACCCTTATATTTTTTCCTGCGGACCTTCTGCACAATTACTGTAGTATTACTTCGAGTGGTTCTCGGAATACGCCCGTAAATTACCTTATTTTCAGAGCATGTACGATGAGTTTACAAAAGCAGTGAACGCAAACGCAGAGATATTTGAGGCAAATGTTGAGAGTATCAACAAACTAGCTACGAGAGAAATCAACAGGGTAAACGAGCGACTCAAAAAAGACAACGCTTCTCTCTGCTTCCAAGGAGAACATTTACGTGAAGCGAAGGTGCGCGTGGAAACTTATTTATTTGGCGGAGCACGATTTCCCGCTTTGGTCTTGCGCTGGCATGAGACCTTCCCTTCTGTGACATACAGCACATCCTGAACGACTCCGATTGTCTCTCCAATTATTGCTATGGCAAACGTCAGGATTTGGTTAATTAAGCCCCGGATCTCGCGCGTAAGAATAGACAAAGACTCGCGCCATTTCGCTCTCTTCCGCGAGGTAAGCGGAGCGCGGAATAGAGGTCATATTTCTGGGGTTTCGACGTAGCATACACCAACACAATGCTTTAACCCTGAGTATTTTATCAATATCCAGCTCGATCCCTTGACTTGATACGCGCTTTTTCAGATCCTAGGGCAGGTGGACAACAAATTCATAGCCGCCAAAATGGTGGGAAAATCCGCTCAGGCCCAAACGATGAAGGAATACCTGGTACTCTTCGATCAACATGCTGCCCATGAAAGAGTTCGGCTGGAGACAAATTTATCAGGCAAGCGATTTTAGCAAATCCAAACAAACATTACACCTGACTTAAAGTCCTATTCCTAATTTCTAGATCATCCAATTTGTAAATTTACCTTAGATAAGATAAGACTTGAATATTTATTATTGTACAACAGACCGAGATTTATAAAACTATAATTTGTAGTTTATTATGTCAACATTGCATATCAGACTCTACTTGTTAATGTGAGAGTTACTCGACTTTTACATAAAAATGTAAAGATACAGTGCTATTACCAGGAGACGGGCAGCAGCGTTTTCCTGGGATTTCAACCGCATTATGCGATCGCCAACCCGCCTGCCAAGCGTAGCGATTATGGCAAAACCCCTTATGGTTAGGAAAACCATGAGGGAGGCCTATGTCCTGCAGTGGGCGTCAAATGGCTGATGATGATGATGACAGTGCAATTGGCGGCCTTAAGAGGTCTGATTAATTGTTTAGAATTGGAAATAAACTTATCAAAAAGTAATTTTAGCCTTGTGAATAGTTTCTTAGCATCAAAATTCTTATGAAGCTCTAATTTACTTTCAGCACGGGCAAACCTTGATTTGTGTCCTCTAAACATATTGATAGTGTCATTGAGATCGCATGTCGTTTGTGAATTAAAACCTATGTTTATATGGGGATTGCTCCTTGAGAGGCCCCCATGAACTTCCAATTCTTCCGTTCTTTCTCTACCTACTTCTTCTAAATAAACCTTTACAAACTTTCTACTTTTACAGAGTATTTAGCCGAAAATAGATGGAAATCCGTCGCCCTAGATAATGTCACCATCAAACTGAAACCAGATGAAATTCTCTACCTACACAACTACAAAGATAAGTTCGAAATACTTGGATTGAAATGGACTGTGGAGAGCAGAGTTGAGGTTTCAGTGACCAGTATACCAGAAGCAATCATTGGGAAGAATGCGAGACAGGTAAAGAGCCGTGTAGCACCGTTAATTTAAGAAAGGCACTGAATAACTATTTGTTTCTTGCTAACACAATATTGTATGATCGAGAGGCAAAAGTTATCAAGTCATTTTTTTTATTAGCATTGTATAGTCATCCTCATCATCAACCGATTTTGCTTTGTGATTTTCTTTATATGTTCTATATCTATGTGTGTGTGGAAATGCAAAAAAATGGTTTTATCTATCTATCTATCAACCTTCTCCATCATCAACATCGCCAGGGCGGTAGCCTGCTTTTTCGCAAAGCAGGTGACTTACAAACTTTTTAGGGTTCTGGACCTCAAATTAAAAAAAAGGAACCGTTGGTCAGTAGACAGGACTCTTTTTCTCAGATATCAGTTTCTTCGAATTGAAATTAATGTAACATACCTACTAAGAATTCAAACTAAATACCTAACCGTAATCAAGCTTTATGTGACATTTTCATACAATCGAACTCACTATTGAAACCTATAGAGATAAGATAAGAGTATTCTTTATTGTAGCAGGAAAAACACAAACATGAAATATTTACAAAAATGCAGTACAATTGGCGTCCTTATTGCTTATAGCAATTTCTCCCAGGCAATCGACGATAGTTTTTTTTTATTTGTAATATACGACTCATCCCTATCTATCATATGAAGAAAAATATTTTTTATGATTACAAACTTACGGCGTACATGCAATGCAGCAACGTATTAATGTTTAAAGGGTTTGTCATGATTTTCGATGTTTGGCTTGGTTGGCTCCGCACGTATTGACTTGTCTTTCCTGTGGGCTAGGCCGACTAAGCTGTTAGGATAAGCTGTCTGTCTAAAATAAAATGCACTGCAGCGTCCGAGTGGTCGCTTAACCCATCTAGTGTGAGTACAGGTGCCGCTGGACGCTGTATAAATCATCTCATTACGTAGATACAAAGTTTTTTGTCATGAATTGGCAAATGGCAAAGCCTGGTCTCTGCCTTCCCCCTCCAAGATACAAGCGAGTTTCAAATTATACCTACTGTTCAAAATTATTTTCGCAGTTAAGTTTTTGACCGTTTGTTTAGAACAGGGCGCGGATCCTACTCGCAATTATGATCTGTTTTTTTTTTATATTTCAGGTAGAAATTATAATGAGAGCAGTGAAAAGTTTAATACTAGAAGAGATTGAAGCAATCAAGTTACAGAAAGGATCCATCTCTTTGTATCCAAAATCAATAATGGATCTTGTATTTAGTGAGGTAAGTATCTTACAAAGACTTGCCAAGTGCGAGTCGAACTCACGCACCGAGCATTCAGTGCCGTGCTTTGTCGAAAACGCAGAGAGAAAACACATTTTTGCTAAACACGTTAGAATTTTCTTTCACTTCGAGACCCTTAGCGAGAATCTAACTCGCACTTGGCCGATCTAGTTATAATTGCAGCAAGTATGACATTACGATCAAAAACAATGTTTCTTGCGGGAAATCCGCCAAATTATGGCGGATAATGTGCTTTTTATTATCATTTGTTAGGAAATCCTAATTATGGCGGATTTCCCAACAAATAATAATAAAAAGCAGCCGTAATTTAATTGGTGACGCTAGTAAACCTCGTGGATAAGATAAGAACACAAATTTTTGAACTCAAACACATGGCTGGGGTTCTTTTACTTTCAAAAGATATAGCCCCCTGAAGGTAAGATAGACACATATTATACTCGTAGGTAGGTCCCCCTTGTCAACCTTCAGGTACTCTGCATATTTTAATAGTTGTCAAGTGATTGTGTTATTTTATGATAATAATGTCCACAACATTATTATCACCGAGGAAAATATATGTACCTACACTTAGGTACTTACTATGAGGTGGCGCTCTCTAGCAGCAGAGGCAGAGCAATGCAAATTAAATACCAATTTGTAGAGGGCGCTGCTATGTTTTATTTTTACTCTTCTAGAAACTTTTGTACTCGGATTTTGCTAGCAAATAAAAAGCCTTACGGTCTTATCTATAAAAACACGATTCCTCTAATACACTCTTCAGGGGCAGTTCAAATAATCTTTGGTTACGTCTTTCCCTTTACCACAGACTGTTTAAACAGACTCTGAGGAGTGTTTTAAGGGATCGTGTTTTTATAAAAAGACTGTTAGAATATTTCTATAAGTGTTTATCTTATCCTTTTTCTTTACAGGCTTGCCGCTACGCCATCAAATTCGGTGATAGGCTACCGTACAATGATTGCGTGCGACTGTTAAGTGAGTTATCGGAGTGCAAGACCCCTTTCCAATGTGCCCATGGAAGGCCAGTGATGGCTGTGCTAATGGAAATCAAACCCAAATTCAGTGTTTTTAAGGTAAGCAGTTCCTTACCTACTAGGGTTATTAAACAAATGCTCTTCCCGAACCAGAGAGCTGGCTTATATTACGTGAACGCTAAAAGTTACGCGTCCATTGCGTAACTAATTTATTTCCCAGGTGTTTTTTATGTAAAAAGTTATTTGTTTGGTGTCCAATATGCGTAGCTTTCGCGTAGGGCGTCAGCGTTTAAAGAACCTTTTGAAGTTCCATCTGATTAGATTCTAACATGAAACGTATTGTTTCAGATTAATATGGCAAAATTAGAAAAGTTCAAGAAAAAGTGATTTAATTACTTATGGTTTTATGTGTGTTTGTTATATTGTCGTGTGATTATTAAAATAAAATAATAATAACTACAGTCTTGGCCTTTCTTTAAATAGATAAGTAGGTACATTTTATTTGCTTTCGTTTATCAACTCCTCGATCCAAGAGATGTAATGAGTTATCCTGGTATGGACATCTGGGAAACCGACTGCACATGGAATCCCCCAAGATACTATACCGGCCAGCTGGTTTTGTGCAATCAGAGGGCTTCCAGAGTCACCCTGCAATCCAAGAGAAAAGTCAGTGTGGCCACTTGTAAAATAAAGCTGGGCATAATGACTAGAATCCATAGTAGTTAAATCGCTGACAAGAAAAAGTAAAGAATAATGTTGCCAGAATATCTTACTTACCCATTGAAATGAAATTAAAATTTTCATAGTGAAAGTTGTAAAAGTTTGGAAAACATTTACATTTAGAAAAAATAAAAACATCTTACGTGACAAGTCCCTTGTCCAATGGCAGTGAATGTGCAAACCATTGTATCGAACACTTCTCTTGAGTATCTCATAGCGTATTTACACGTTTTTTGACTAAATACACTCATATTCAAAATATGCAATTTCCTGCTAGATTCACCCTTCGACTGCAAAATAAATTATTTCAAAGTGCTTGTCAAATTGCTAGTTATGTCTTAATAAATCATGCTAAGGCGGACTTACCTCTAACGCTCCAAATCCCGTCAAAGTAACAGGATCCCCTTCTTGTAACACGTTGGAATAAAAGGTTAGTATCTCAATATCATTTGGGTTAAAATATTCCGCTGCTTTTATAACAGCAATATCGTGAGCTCTCGACGTGCTATTGTAATCTTTGAAGATATGTATGGTGTCAACGTCACTACTGTTACCACCGAGGTCGAGGTCATTTGTTCCTACGAATATTTTAATGTACTGAGGATCAGCGCTAAAAAATAAGGTAAATAGATTTATAATTATGATTAAAGCAAATGAGATTTTTACCACCGGTTTCTCAATTAATATTTTCATAGATACATACTTTAATAAATTCATTCATCAGTCCGTCTCGTTTTTTCTTGAGAAGATTGAAGATACAGAACGATACTTAAGTATTTACTTAGTAGAACTCTTCATTCAGAAACTGGCGGTATGTATTCTTAATCAATTATCTGATCATATGTTTCTAAATAGATGTGACTGCTATTCTAAATAAAATTCGGTCATAATTAAAAGTAGAACGGGTATAGTTGACAGCAGATCAACCTTTACATTTTAGTTGCAAAGTTACGTATAAAGGTTGACGTACTGTCAACTTTACCACCTTTATTTAGCTAATAAAATCTCATTTTTACATACCCCTCAAGACAGTGCGCCGCTGTGACAACATGCCTCTGAGACACAATAGCTCCACCACAGACGTGAGAGCCCTGCAGATTCTGTAGGGATGCTTGGAATTTACCATAGATAGCTGGGGCTTCAAATCCCCCAATCAGTCGGTTTGTAGATGGAGCTGCTGGAATAAAATCACATATTGGTATTATATACTTAATTGCCGTTGACAGTACAGTCGACAGCACGTCAACCTATATATTTTAGTTGCAAGATCGCCCTTAGCGTAACTGAATAGAGTGCTCGCATGTAAAAGTTGATGTCCTGTCGACTGTACGTCCTAGGTAGTCCAAAGTTTAAGGGTTTTTAAAGATTTACGGGCATTCATAAAGGTAGGTAGGTATACAAAAACATATTTCACACATATACAGTCACTCGATATTCCGGTGCAGTATTTTCTTAATTTAGCTAAATAATTTCTTACCGCTCGGGTGAGTTTGCACGATGTTAGAAATAGCTATCACTAAAACTACTATCAAAATATGTTTTTCTTCTATACACATGTTATGTTCTTTAGGTAGGTATACCTGCTTTAGAAGTTTTACAATTGATACTATCGTATACCTACCTTGCTGTTTCGCTTTACACTGGCTTATCAAATTAGGAAAGACCATATTATCGATGATTTTGATAAATTAATGGCCATATTATCGTTGGTAATCACTTCTCATCAAGATAAATTCTTGATTAAAAAATAACAAAGATAGGTACAGTACCACCACTTTTATACGTTACACCGATGTACCTGCGCAGAAATAAAATTTTTTAATGGCCCGAAAATATTTCTGCCAATCATAGCGCGCCATGTGAACCCGCGAAAAAACCCGTCCTCTATTGGCTGATGCGTGCAGAACGCGTCGCATTGCTCTATTTCACACTTCAGGGCAAAGATTTCTAGCAGTTTTTTGTAAATTGATTTAACTGAATTTGAAATGTTCGGAATTTTGTCATTTTATATTGTCATTCAAAATATACTAATTTCACAACAAGCAAGTAATAATAGGGGTGAAAGTATGAAATTGCCGTTTTATTGCAATAGGTTCTTTGAATCTTCATGGTTTGAGGTTTTCGAATGAAACTTTTTTCAAATGGTTTCTATGATGTTCTTTTTTTTAAAAATGTGAAACATTTGAATATCGACTTTCAATTGTTTTTGTTATTCAATTTAGACAAGAAAGATGGATACTGCGAAAATTCGAGTGATTATGAGGCACCCATTTTTCGTATTTTTTTATTTTATTGATTTGACGCAAGTGAGTCAATATTGTGGGTAAGGTAACGTTAAACCATGCCGCTAATTCCTGGGTAGTTTGACTAGGGTCGGCTTCCACTATCTCTCTTAAATCATCGTTATTCACCTGTGTGGGCGGTCTTCCTCGTGGCTCGTTCTTTAAGTCGAAATTTCCATCACGAAAGCGTTTAAACCAAAATCGCACGGTGCGTTCATTAGTAGACCCCTCTCCAAACGCAGCATTGATATTGCGGGCTGTTTCTGCCGCGTTAGTTCCGCGTCGGAACTCGTATTAAAAAATCACTCGAATTTTCGCAGTATCCATCTTTCTTGTCTAAATTGAATAACAAAAACAATTGAAAGTCGATATTCAAATGTTTCACATTTTTTAAAAAAAGAACATCATAGAAACCATTTGAAAAAAGTTTCATTCGAAAACCTCAAACCATGAAGATTCTATGTCAATTCAAAGAACCTATTGCAATAAAACGGCAATTTCATACTTTAACCCCTAATATATTCATTTAAAATTCCTTCTTGAACAATATCTTTACTTAAAAGAGGTGAAGCTTTGAGGGGTCAAAGTGGGGAAGTAGTATATAATGTGCATCGGTTCATGCAGGATGAAGCCGAGCGTGCTAAACACCAGTCGTTTAGTGCAAACCATTTTAATTCAGTCATGGAACGTACTGCAATAGCTACAGGAGTACCATCATAAAGAAAAAAGTCCTTGCTTCAAAACCCCTAAAAAGGGTCGCCGTAAACTGACATAGGTATCATGCAAAATTAGACGATTTCGACCCAACCCCGATTATCAGGTCATACGGCACAAAATGTATGATTTTCATACTGTGGAAAAACAAGTACTTACTGTAAAAGCCTTGCTGTATTGAAGCGCGATATTAATTTTTGTGGAGGGCGCGAAACGCTGAGGGACATTCGGCTACGTCGTCGTCGTCTTCAGATGAGAACGATAACGAACGATAATCAATTATAATTGATTCATTTTTATTGTATCTGTAGTAAACTTTATATACATACCTTGGTATTTTTCGTTGCCCTCAAGTGTAATATTAGGAGTCCAAGTATTATGAGCGAAATAGCACGAATCCAGCTGTTTTTTTTTCTTTATTTCAAAATGTAGTAGCAATAACTTCGTTATTTCACTGATTTTTCATTCGGTTCGAGTCGGCGGTGCGTTGTGCTAATCTGTGCAATCGGACAATGCCGAGGTTATGTATAAAAGTGGTAGTAGTGTACTGATTGCTTCTTCTAAAACAATGGACGATGGGTTCGAGTAATATTACGCATGGCCAAAACATTTTGAAATACTGGCAACCCTAAATGTCAAAGTGACGCTGTCATTTGATCATTCATTCATAGATGTCTGTCATAATTCACTCATTCTTGTGTTTACATAATATGCCACAGAGAAGAAAAGTCAGTGATAGTGGTGATAATTTTCTCTGTGGAGAACAGTGGAGTCGTCAGACCGACAGAGGACCTCAGAAGGTGTTTACAATCCATGTAATTTTGATTATTATCGTAAATATGGACATTCTGAAAGCTGAGATAGCTAAAAAGCGAAAGCTACTTGAAGAGAAAAATGTTCTGGTAAGTCTAGCTAGTAAAACTTCTAACAATAAAATACCTGTTGTAAGCAATGCATTATTTGACTGTACTTTCCAGAATCCCACCAAGAAATACTTCAAACGAGGTGAGTTACTGGCTAAAGAACAAGAGGAATACCTTGCCAAGTATGGACCAAAGCCAGCAGAAGAACAGGAGATCCAGATTGAGGAAAGATCTAACAAAGGTACCCACTACAATAATAATATGTGCAGTAAACAAATAGGTCTACTATTTGGCAATTCAACAAGATAATGTTATTTAATGCAATGATAATGCAACATGTGGCCGTCTATGGATGTTGGCCGTGGACTGAATCATGAGCCTGGGAAGACCTTTAAAGAAGACCCTACCTTCTGTCTTTCATGCACTTATGACTGAGCAAAGATCGCTTTTAGCGATAAGACCGCGATTTTTATACTATGTAACTTAGATATTTAAGATTTTTCATGTGCCTATCTATATAATGTTTGGTGTGCAATAAAGAGTATTAATCTAATCTAACCTAATCAATACAATATTTACTATTACTCTGAATGAGATACTCTATTTCAGCGGTTCGTAAACTTTTAAGTCTATGGAATACTAAAAAACTTTATTTTATTTTGTGGAATATCAAAAGTATGATTTGACTTCACTTCAAGCTTCAGAAGATACCCCCACTGTCCAATGATATTTCCACATTCTTGCCACTGTCCTATTGATCTAATATTAGGGGTTAAAGTATGAAATTGCCGTTTTATTGCAATAGGTTCTTTGAATTGACATAGAATCTTCATGGTTTGAGGTTTTCGAATGAAACTTTTTTCAAACGGTTTCTATGATGTTCTTTTTTTAAAAAATTTGAAACATTTGAATATCGACTTTCAATTGTTTTTGTTATTCAATTTAGACAAGAAAGATGGATACTGCGAAAATTCGAGTGATTATGAGGCACCCATTTTTCGTATTTTTTTATTTTATTGATTTGACGCAAGTGAGTCAATATTGTGGGTAAGGTAACGTTAAACCATGCCGCTAATTCCTGGGTAGTTTGACTAGGGTTGGCTTCCACTATCTCTCTTAATTCATCGTTATTCACCTGTGTGGGCGGTCTTCCTCGTGGCTCGTTCTTTAAGTCGGAATTTCCATCACGAAAGCGTTTAAACCAAAATCGCACGGTGCGTTCATTAGTAGACCCCTCTCCAAACGCAGCATTGATATTGCGGGCTTTTTCTGACGCGTTAGTTCCGCGTCGGAACTCGTATTCAAAAATCACTCGAATTTTCGCAGTATCCATCTTTCTTGTCTAAATTGAATAACAAAAACAATTGAAAGTCGATATTCAAATGTTTCACATTTTTTAAAAAAAGAACATCATAGAAACCATTTGAAAAAAGTTTCATTCGAAAACCTCAAACCATGCAGATTCTATGTCAATTCAAAGAACCTATTGCAATAAAACGGCAATTTCATACTTTAACCCCTATTATAATGTTTGTAGAAGAGAAACTATTAAACAGTAACATTAATGGTTCAGTGACAAATGTGATTTGCAGTGACAAATGTGAAATCTGAACCCTTGGCTTACGCAGAACTCATTTTAGCAATGGCTGCCCCATCTGATTGTAAACTTTTTTATTCTTACCAGGCAAACAAGAAACAGCAGAATCTGAGCAAACTGAAAGTGTATCACTACCCAGAGCTGAAGTTATAAAAAGACTCCGTGAAAGAGGTCACCCCATCCTTTTGTATGCAGAGAGTGAGCTGCAAGCCTTCAGACGACTGAGGAGAATTGAGATTCAGGAGCCTGAGGCTAATAGGGTACCTATGAAAAATTTTGGTGAATTTTTACTAGCAGCTCATTAATTCATCTGAAAAAAAAGCATTACTTTTCCAAAGTAATCCTTGATGGTATTCACCACACTTATGTAAACAAGAAAATTTGCAAACGAATATATTAATGATAATATGCTTCTCATTCCAGGGTTTCCGTAATGACTTTCAAGAGGCAATGGACAAAGTGGATGAAGCTTATCTTAATGAAATATTGGCTTTAGGCACTCATGTAAGTTTATGTTTATTTTTGTTAGACACATTAAATTGCTAGACTAGCAATCTGACAGTAAGAAACTACTATTGAATTATGGCTTCATTTATGTAAATACCTCAGACTAATTTAATGGACGTTTATCGCGTGTTTTAAGTAATCGTGTTTCTATAAATAAGACCGTAAATGTTTCAGAATGATGACAAAACGGTAAATGAGGAGATAGACAGCTGCGTTACTTATGAGTTTATACAAAAAATGGCTGAAACTATGGGCAAAGGAGACCGGAATCATGACATGAATGTTATTATGACTTTATTACAGGTAATATTGTTGTTTTTTTTCTATATTTCTGGACTCTTGAATCATTTGTATCTCCAGCATGTCTCACACATAGCACAACACAAAGGGAAAGTACCATAAATTTTGTAGGTAGGGTAGTTTGCTTTATGGAGACATTATTTTATTTTTAAAAGTAAGTATGTAATGCGTTTCGCGTTTATTATTATTTAGTATCTAACCAAAGTTTTTTAAAAATTGTGCTTCATCTGGGCATCGAACTGACCCAATGTGAAAAAAAAACATCCTGTATTTTTATGATGTCCATCGAAGAACTAAATGATGAGGAATAATTTGTCTTATGTAAAGAATGTTTTTTTCACGTTTCTCTGTGGTATTCCCAGATGAAACATTTTTCTTTAAACATTGTATGCAGTAACATAAGATAAGAATATTCTTTATTGTATACCGGAAAAATGTTACAGAAAGAGCAATGACAAAAGAAAGATAAAGTCGAGCAAAAACGCGGCACGGCCGTACCATCCTTTTCTCGAAGCAGTTCGGTCATTTTCGACCCCCTATAACTAGTATTACATTAAAAATAAAATAATGTACATTAAATGTACACAAATTTTGTGAAGTAATAGTAGCAATACCACTCGCTAACTGTGAAGGAAAACATCCTGAGGAAACCTGAGTGTCTGAGTTATTCACATACCTCAGCGCTTGAAATCGCCAACCCGCGGTAGGCACGCCTGGTGATTAAGCCCAATACTCTCTCCCTGAGAGGAGGCCTGTGCCCTACAGAGGGACGTATATAGGCTGCTTATGTAATTTCTCATAAAGCCAATGAGGTTTTCCTAGTGTGGGCGCCGCCAGAAAATGTAAACTAAGATTAAGTTACTGCAAATAAATATATTTTGTCTTTATCTTAATTTTTTTTAATTGTTAATTTGGTGAAACTAGTCTAAGAGAAGTTATTTGCTGGGCATTGTACTTACATAACTACCTCCAAATGTAAAACCTCCCAAATCTCAAATTCCAGTTCCTCCTCCGCATGTGGGGCCACCAGCTCAGCTCGGCAACGGCAGCAGAGAAAATGGCGGTCAAGCATAAAATGGCGCGCGCTACCTTCCAACAGACACAAGTCTATCTCAAACCGTTGACAAGGAAACTGAAGAAGAAAACCCTGCCTGAGGACATCTGTGACAGTCTTACGGAGATCTGCAAGCATTTGCTGGAGAGGAATTATATTATGGTTTGTGTTTATAATGTTTATTTATTACGTATGACGATTTAAACTGCTATGGTAACCGCCGGTTTCTGAATTGAGAATTTAACTAAACAAATACTAAATTATCTTTATAGGTGATCTTTTTACACGAAGTATTTAGTGAAATTCGCCATTAACGAACCGGGTGGTAGGTAGGGATTTTTTCAAGCATTAATCTTCAGCATCACTAGAATTCTAATTCTTAAGATGAAGTTTACGTTTTTTTTTTGTTAGTAACGGAAAAGTTACGAAGAGGCCTCAAAAGCGACAGACAAAAACTCTGACATGAAACAAATGATTGCTGCAGTGGCAATCAGGAGTACGACCACGTAACTCCTACACTGTATGGAGTTGTCTTACTCTGAACTGTCAATTCGCAATCAGGGGTACGACCACGTAACTCCTACACTGTATGGAGTTGTCTTACTCTGAACTGTCAATACATACATATTTTGACACCTTGGAGTCGTCAAAATGCTTAACCTGATAGAGTGGAAAGTTACGTGATGCTGGGGCGGAACGCATTGGTTTGAATACGTCCATACTAGGTTCATACATTAATACTACTACAGTAAATGACAGATTGACAACTACCGCGACCTCTTTGGTTTGTGAGTTCTTTTACAACTCAAATTTATTTGTTGTTTTTTTTTTACAGGCTAGCGACTCTTATCTTCAAATGGCGATCGGCAATGCCCCCTGGCCCATCGGCGTAACCATGGTCGGCATCCACGCCCGTACTGGACGCGAGAAGATCTTCTCAAAGAACGTAGCCCACGTAATGAACGACGAAACTCAGAGAAAATACATTCAGGCACTGAAAAGACTGATGACTAAGTGCCAAGAGTACTTTCCTACTGATCCCTCGCGTTGTGTTGAATATTCTACTACAAATATTTAGAAATAAAGCTAATATTAAGATTTTTTTGTATTATTCAGCTTTTCAACGAATGTTTGGATGAGACTTTAAGTATTCTTCTGTGCCTTAAGCCGACAGCTATCGTCCGCTACCTAGCCTCGCTCGCTGGATCGAATCTCAAAAAATCGACTGCTTCGATTAGTAAACTGCCTCCATAGGCCTCCAATAGCGATGCGCCAAGCTGAATCGCCCACCCACAATACAACTTTACTAAAGATCATAGATTACAAATTATTTATCTGCTTATTTTGTTTCTGTCATGTATCTTGTTGGTATACCTAATAAATGTCTTTCTTCTTGTTCTATTTACAATTTATATACTCTAGTGCCAGTTCGCACGAGCGCTTTTTCACCGGGCGTTAAAAGAACGTTTAGATGACACATATGGATACCCATGTATTTATTCACACGAAACCGTACCTATTTAAAGTGCGGCGCTTTTTTGTCGAGCACTGTTGGATTTTCGACGTTAAGCGTTGGACGTTAATTCGAATTGAGCATACAGAACTCCCTGTTTCTTTCTGTTCTGACGGGCGTTAAATAAAAAAAAAAAACCGGCCAAGTACGAGTTGGATTCGCGCACGAAGGGAAACCAACAAAAAGCTTTTAACATTGACATTTAACGACATGACATCGGCGCTGTAAAGGTTACATAGATGGCCGCTAGATGGCGGCGCTGTCTTTAGACAACGTTTGTTGTATGGGAGCCCCCCTTAAATATTTATTTTATTCTGTTTTGGTATTTGTTGTTATAGCGGCAACAGAAATTTTAATACATTATCTGTGAAAATTTCAACTTCATAGCTATCATGGTTCATGAGGTACAGTCTGGTGACAAACAGACGGACAGACTGACAGTGAACTATTAGTAATAGGGTGCCGTTTGGCACCCTTCGGGTACGGAACCATAAAAAGCGCCGGCGCGCTCCGGCGGGCACCGATGCAAACCGAACTAATCGCACAGCTGGTATCGCAAAACTCATACAATGTTGATGTCTTGAAGAGTTATTCGAGGGCTCACGGTTGCCAGACATTCGGAAATAGTTAAAAAACTTTTGGGATAATAAAGCCTCAAGTCTTCATAAAGCGACACAGACTGTCCTTTTAAATATCGTTGTTCATTAAGGGGATGTACCCACAGAATTTCTTTTTCCTTTTTTTGCCTTCTCACAACACAAACGGCTATTGCGAATAATTTCTTGTGCGAACCCGGTCTAAGCTGGGAACACCAGGGAACGAAACGAGCAAGCTTACAAAAGTAGTACGGTTCAATTATTGGCATCAAAACGTGAGTAGTTGCCTGTAATCATAATAAGAAAGTAGATATGGTTGTCTATGGTTATTTTCATGTTTCATTTCAAATGTTGGTGCAATACTTTACAACGTTGACCATTTTTGTTGACTAGTAAGCAGTTTGTTATCCAACGTTAAAATCATTTAAAGAACAAAACAAATAGGTATCGTGTTTTTTAAGGTTAATAAATATCCTGCTCATCTTGCTACTTCCAATTTCAAAAAGTAAAGCTGTGTTTATTCTCTGTTGTTAAATGACAGTTTACGACTGTGTAATCAAGATTCAGTCAGGTATTGATTTTAATGAGATGTATGAGCTTTTAAAGTTACAAATACTTATCGTAAGTTTCACTCCAAAGGCCGCTTATTTTTCAGAATATGTCGCAAACAAACACATTTACTACAAGCACAGCGTTTTGTGCCAAATGCGGTTCAATCCTCCCTCTTCTTAGCCAGTTTGGGGGCGTTAAGTGTTACTCCTGCAGATCTGCTTACAGTGCTGACAGTAAGTATGTCCTGGTCATTTCTAGCCATAAAGTTATAGGCAAAGGTTCCTCGTTAGGTCTTTGTTACTCAATTATCGGTATAAAAATGGTACTTGACCTTTGAGTGGGAATTTTAGTCTATGGAATAAATTACTATACTACAAAGACTGATGGTGAAGAAAACACTATTTCAGAGTATATATCTATAAAGTGATAATTGATTTGAATTGAAAAATTCTTATTGCACTAAAAAACCAATTTTGTACAAAGGCGAGCTAAATATTAGGTAATATTAAGTAGTAGTAGTAATTACTAAAGCTTCAATTTTTTTTTATTATATACTTCTTTCTAGCATTTAGCAATATAAAATTTCAATATACTATCCACTTCAACACCATAACGTCAACCACCCACGACAATATAAAGAACAAAGAAGCAGATGGCCCGATTGTCGAGCGGCGATGCCCTAAGTGTGGCAACGAACGCATGTCCTACGCAACTCTGCAGCTGAGATCTGCAGACGAAGGGCAGACGGTGTTCTATACTTGTACTTCTTGCAAGTAAGTAGATTTACAATGTTTAATTTTATGTAAAGTGGTAGTAACAGAGACTGAGGGGCTGGCTTACAGCCAAGAGAACTTGCACCCTGGGCCTTGATAATTATAATTCTTTTCTTTATTGTACAGAAGAAAGTGTACATAAGGTGGACTTAATTAGGTAGAATTTGGTATATTTTAATTTAAATTTGCAAAAACAAAATATCGTTTCCACTTTTTCACGACCCAGATATTGCTATGTTTTGCGGTATGTATAATATGTTTTTAAGCTTACTTTAACTAATATTGTATCCTAGGCATGACAGCATCAGAAGGTGTAAGGAGTTCCTAGATGCTGTTTGAATCATCCAACAAAGCGCTTAAGGGACTACCAAATTTGGTAAAGGAAAATATTCTGAGGAAATTCTTTATGTCTTTATCGTTGGCTATTAAACAAGAACCGGCCAAGTGCGTATCGCGCCACGCGCAATTTAGGGTTCCGTAGAAAGAGGTTTTTTTACCTCCTTTTCAAAGGATTTTGTACGAAATTTTACTTTTATAACTTGGTTGCATATTACTCATTAACTAGTCAAGTTTTCTTAGCCGTGATAATTTTCCTGTTAAGTTCATTATATGTGTTAATACCCTGAATATTTTTACGTTTCTACAATCAACCATTTAGCCAGGAGAGGGGGAACGACGCCCTACTCGGAAAAGATTGAGCTTTAAAGCTTAATATTCAGCAAACGGAACCCTAAATCAGAAAATGGTCTTGCTACACTCACAATATTTTTCAACTACCAATCCAACGATATCCCACACCATGGTGTAAGCGAGAAAAAAAAATTGCATCCCCAATTTAGGTGTAACATAAAAAAAAAAATTTTTTTTGAGGTTTTATTCTACCGTTTTGTCGGCGTTACAAATATGTACATCTAAGCCAAATTTCAGCTCTCTAGTACTTACCGTCTCTGTGCTAAGCTGCGGACGGATAGACAGACAGACGGACATACATGGCGAAACTATAAGGGTTCCTTGCCCACTACGGAGCCCTAAAAAGGAAATATTATCCTCAAACAAAATTTACGTGTTTCAAGGATTGCACAATATTAAAACTAACTCTGTATGTATTTGAGCTCCCAAAACTGCTACTGTTACATGGTGGCGAAGCGCACTCTCTTTAAAGTCTGTCATATAGCTGGTTATTATTAATTTATGTACTCTAAACTGTTATTTCTCTCTTTCCCAGATACAAGGAAACTGAAAACTCCTGAAGCTTTACGTTAAGAAATAACATTAATAAGGTATGCTGTAATTCTGTTATTTCATTATAAGGTTTCTACAAACAATATCTCTGCTTTGATTCAATTATTTGTATAATCATTTCAAGCTTACTTCAAACACTTATCTTGTAGATTCTTCCAAGTCTGTATAAATATTGGGGTGTAGCAGGCTGCATGAGTGTGGAGAAGTAATGTAGTTACTTTTATAGCTAATAAGTAGTCATATTAGTATGGTAATGGATTTGGTAGCGGAGCGGTAGAAAGCCGGCTTCTCATTCGGGAGGTCGTGGGTTCGAATCCCTTCATGTCAAGTTACGTACATTTGTGAAGTTATAGTAGCAATACCACTCGCTAACCGTAAAGGAAAACATCGTGAGGAATCCTGAGTGTCTGAGGTCTTCACACACCTCGGCGCTTGAAATTGCCAATCCGCGTTGAGCACGTGTGGTGATTAAGCCCATACTCTCTCTCTCTGACAGAAGGCCTGTGGCCTACAGTGGGACGTATATAGGCTGAATACAATACAATCGTTGTTTCGTCCACACTATTGGTAGTCTAATAAATAACCAATCGCATTCCAATGGTGCGTGCAACTTACCTCGGCGTCTCGCGCGATTCGATCTTCTTCGCGAGGGATACTTATTTAATTTGCAGGGGTTGTACCATTGAAATGATGTTTTACTGGTTACTTTGTAGACTACCAAATACAGGCAAATAGCAACTGTTGCCGTGCTTATATCGTACTATTGAAGATCTAGTAATGGAAGACAAAATCATAGGGAATAATAAGATGCCAATACCTAGCAGATCAGTGTGTGTTTACAGACTTAATACAACGGTAAGGATTATTGTGGTTAGAGACAAATCAGTCCTGATTCTGTTACATTTTGTCCGAGGTATAATGTTAAAAGAACGGATTCTTACTTATTATCGTTTATAACCACGAAAGTTTTAAAAAGTATGTAGTCGTAGGTATTTTTATACATCCTTCTTCTTTGTCACGACAACCACTTTGGTCCCATGCAGATTTCCTCCAAGGCTTTCGACGACTTTAGTCATCATCCACAGATGACTTTAGTCATCGTCCTTGTCAAAGTTAGTCACATTTGTGAGACTTAATCCCCAAGTGAAATTAATAACTGTACTTTTGCTGACCCATTAGGGGGGGGCCAGACTTCACGTGACGCAATTTTAGCTGAAGTTTGACCCCCCCGCCTCTCGGTGATACCTCTTGCGTGACTGAAGTCACTAAAGAGGGTCATTCAGATGAGTTTTCATCAGATATAATCAGTATCACATAATTTCAGGGCCGCGTTTCGTAAATCTACAATTTATAATTTATTAAAACAAATCGATGTACATTGAAATTGAAATTGAAAAACGTTTATTCCGATACCACAACACACATAAAATCTTACAAATAATAAAACGCGAAAACAGTAAAAAAGCTTAAAGTAATAATAAATAATCTTAATCTTATTCTTGCGTAGCCAAATGTTCCTGCTTGTTAGTCTGTGGGTTAATCGAATTTGCAATGCACATGAAATTGTGATAGTAAACCATGAATTTCTGTGAAATAGAGCCCTGGACGCATCCTTAAAGTTATGAGCGTTGGGTTATGTTTCGTGCGTGTTTAACATTCTGGACCCTAGATAGCAATTAAATCTCTCCATCGGTCCCACTTCTATGCAAGGGCCCGCCATTTTCCTACTTATTAATTGCTCTGGCCGCCACAGAATTTTTACAAATGACCGTCAAGATGCTATCTCTGTTCCCTGGTCATGAATGGGTCGTGATCAAAGTCGGCCGCCTTTTAACGTCACATCCGTCACTCATTCACGGACGCGGGTGCAGCGTCACAACACGCCGATTCTGTTCGTTTGAAGCAGTTTGAAATAATAACATTGTAAGAACAATGTTATTATTTCAAACTTTCCTTTGGTTACCAGACACAAACATTGACAAACACCCAGAATTAGGCCATTTATCTAAATCCAAGTAAAGTGCCCCCCAGCGGGAGTTGAATCCACGATCCCTGTACTGTTGATATGTCGCCAACGAGGCAGTCAAGTGCTACAAAATCACACATTTGCCGGTTTCACTTTGGTCGATAACCAAATGGCACGATTGATTTGTAGTTTCATACTGAGGCTTTAGTGCGAACGTTGTATAAACGAACTCATCCAACTATGTGCAGTTACGATTATCATCCAATGTGAAACCGACCATTCTTGATTATAACGTTGTGCTACAACTAGAGATCTTCAGAATATTCCCTAAATATCGAATGCCGTTTATAATAAAACAATAAAATATCTATTTGACAAATCGGTGCTCGAATATGAAGTTCAAATACTTACATTCGTTATGAATACTCATGCGCAGAAGCAGGTCCAGCGACAACAGCATTCTGAAAACTTTGATAGCCCAATTCTGCAGCACTGGATGGGAAAATTAATTGTTTCTCACCGGTGCGGTAGAAAATTAGACTTTCTTTGTTTTTTTATTGTTAGTTTTTAAGATAAGTTCTACGAGTATATGTGGGACATTGTAGCCAAGTGATTAAACGTTAAATAAAAAATAAAAATAAATAAATAAATTCTGCCTGTTGGGAATAGCAGAGGCACATGAGTACTCACACCCTCCATCGACAAAATATCCCGTACTCCCAAATGTTACTTTTAACACTCGCATTTTCCTTAATACCAACCCTAGATTCTTTTCCAACGTAATTTCATGTGGAATCAATAAGGTTGACGGCGCTCTTTTACTAGCACTTTGAATAAAAGTTTTATGACAAGTTTACAAGTGACAAGTCTGACACATAGTTACAGAACTGGTTTCGAAGTCACCTGTTACGATCACGCACTGTCCTAAGCCGCTACACCTGCCGGAATCAGCACACTGATGTCCATAGAGAAACTTCCCGTTTCACATTCGGCACGCGCTACCGGAGATTCCAAGCATTTTTTTGTGCGGACTAGAGAGGGACGCCTTACTTTCTTCGGTCTTTTTTGCCGTGGGTCAGAAAGGGATGGGTAGAGGTTTTTTCGTTTCGCCCGCCGTGGCCGCGCGACGAGATGAGGCGGTAATTAATTTGATCAGTCGGTGTACGGTGTACCTATTCGGGCTTAGGGATGGGTGGTGGTCGATAATATCGAGATAACGTCCTTTGAGAGTAGAAGTTTGTGCCTAATTAGGTAATTAGATAGAAAATGTCTGACTTCATCACCATCATCATCAGCCATTTGACGCCCAGTGCAGGAGCTAGGCCTCCCTCATGGTTTTCCAAGCTTCCCGGATCCAGCGAATCTCTGCCAACGTAACTAGGTCGTCGGACCATCTATTGGAGGGCCTGTCCACGCTGCGTCGTCCGGTCCGCGGTCGCAAGGTCAGGATCTGTTCAGTTCTCTGAGCTATGTGCCCCGCCCACTTATTGGAACACTTCTGACTAACAAACATATTTTCTGACTTTTAAAATATTCTAGTGACTGATGATTTCGTGGGTAATTCTGATGATCAGTTAATAGCGCAGCACTTCCTAGCGGCCTAACTTCCTCTACACTCTGGCTCTCCTCCTTTGCCTCGCGACACCTGCTGAAGCCCTCCCCGAAGTATCGACATCGATACCCGTTCCATCGACGTAGACAAGCCCGCGGGGCTGCGCGGGCGACAGACTCGCGGCCGCCATCGCCAGTCCGCCGAAGCCTCCGCCGACGCCGCACGTCGCTCGCAACCTCGACTAACTCAACACGTGTATTACTGCCTTTAGTTAAATAGAAAACAGAACACGACCCGTTCGCTCCGGGAAGCATACCTCCCAAAGGATTTTTCTCAAGTGGTTTTTGTGTGTGACCGTGTGGGGATTCGGGGTGCGTTGCTGGTCGAAAGGCTTTCGGGGTAAGTGTGTCGTTTGAACGGTTATGTGAGGCCGTATGGTTGGTTTGTGTCGGGTGGTTTTTTTTTAACTGTGGGGTTTGTGATTGAGGTTTTCGGGTGCTAACGAGGGTAAATTAAGGGTGAATTAAGTAACATCTTGTGAGACCTGCAGTTGGTTCTTAGTTTAATTGAAGTAATTAAAACTGCTCTACATTTTATTTTGACCCGTCTGAATATCTCGTCCGCACCTTAATTAACTCCGTAAATACAAGAAAGGCTAATTAAATAACTAATTAAACAAAACAAAACAGCACAATTAAATCTGATACGATAAGATAAGCTCGCAAACAACAGGCTTTTGTTAAGTAAAAGCCCTCCATACAAAAGACATCAACGATCATCATCAGCGCACGCTTTAAAATATTTTTGTTAGCTGATCGTTATCCGGAGAATTGAAGCGTTTTAACTCGCCATTTGTATTGATTCAATATTTACGATTCAAGATACTTTCTATTAAGGAGAACTGAGAGAGAAATTGGGACCACAGACTTTTATTCACAATCGAATATAATCATACCCGGATCTTCAGTTTTCTACGTAGAAATTAGGCCTGAGATTTGAAAATAAATGTGTGTTAATGGCGTCTTACTTGTGCCACTTATCACTAATTGCAATTATCCAGTTGATTGCAAAAATACAATTTATAATTACAGCATGAATAAAGCATTACGAAAAAGTGTCTTCTATGCTGACGCGGATTAAAAGAAGTGATTTTGTAAAAAATTACCAACAATAACGGTATCGACCCGCTACTGATGAAAACTAGAAAAAAATTGGCCCGTTTGTTGAATATTCAATGAATCCTACGAACATAAATTAATTTAAAGATTAAATATTCGAAATTCTCGTTTTTGTGTCCTATTTGCGTGGCCACACTGGCAAAATCTTGCTTCGCATATTTTTTGCTCATTTGAGCGGTCTCGGGTTCGATTCGGGCATGTACCAATGACTTAGTTTTCTAACCCCCGGTTTCACACACTAACAATTTGTGAATCTACTGTTCACAACCTGTCAGTTGAAAAAAGCGCATACTTACAAAAAAAAAAAAACAATCGTAATAATATACTTCCAGCCTATAATACGTCCCACTGTAGGGCACAGGCCCTCTTTCAGAGAGAGAGTGCGGGCTTAATCATCACCCGTACCCACCGCGGATTGGCAATTTCAAGCGCTGAGGTATGTGAACACCTCCGACAGGTTTCCTCACGATGTTTTTCTTCACAGGTAGCGAGTGGTGTTTATTTATTTATTTTATTTTATTTGGTGTACAAAACAGATCACAACCATTACACGATATAAAAGTAATACCTAATATGACATGAGTACCAAGTTGTGGTCTAAAGCATGCACACACAACATTGCCACATGTAAATTTGAGTATCTGAATAAAGTATTAAATTTTAGGTGTTCCTACTATAACTTCGCAAATGTACGTAACTTAGAAAATAAAGTCATTGGTACATGCCGGGATTCGAACCCACGACCTCCCGAATGAGAAACCGGCGTTCTACCGCTCCGCTTCCACCACTCTAAAAAAACAACTGACAGCCGTTAAACAGTAGAATGACAGATCGTTGGGGTACAAGAAAGAGGGGGTAAGTTACCATTAGCTACACGATTCGATAACTGTAAAGGAAAACATCGTGAGGAAACCTGAGTCTCTGAGGTGTTCATACGTCAGCGCTTGAAATTACCTACCCGCGGCGGGCACGCGTGCTGAATAAGTCCATTGTCTCTCTTTGTGTGCCCTGCAGTGGGACTTATACAGGGTGTAATACTAACTAATGAGCCGTAGGACAGATAAGTTTTTCGCAATTTCGAAGTTTTTTCACACGGTAAAAGTGATTCGTATTGATTAGAAATCCCGCTACTTTTTTATGTATATGGGGACTAAGTACGGTGAAGGAAAATATCGTAAGGAAACCTGAGCGTCTGAGGTGTTCACATACCTCAGCGCTTGAAATTGTCAATCCGCGGTGGGCACACGTCATGATTACGCCTATACTCTCTTTCTGAGAGAAGGCCTGTCCCTGCAGTGGGACGAATACAGTTTACATAAATAATGGGTATTCTGTTGTGGATACTAAAATTCAGCGTCGCACAGCAATCTATGTGACAGCTGTTCAACCCTTACAATTTTGTTTCGAATGGCCTCTCCCTGGGCGTATTGCCATGTTTGTGACGTCCTTGCCTGGTTACCATAGCACAGGGTATCCTAGTTTGAGATCAGGACAAATGATTGTATTGTGTGGAAGTCGTTTATTCATTTATTTATGTAGCCTATAGCATTACTGAGCTGACCCTGCAGAGCCTGACATAACTTTTCCTGTGAATTCTACTGACTAAGCTGGGACAACGTACATTACATCACATAAATTCACACCTTTATCCCGGAGGATAAGGCAGAGACCAGGCTTTGCCACATACCACGACCCTGATAGACCTCTTCTGTTTCGTCAACATTCATTGGATCTACTACTATATGTAAATAATACGTGCCGGGCACTCAATCGACTGAGCGATCACTTCACTCAATAAGCACCTAAGAGTTGCCAATAGACGCGCCGTACAAATCATCGTTCCCGGTTTAATTTTACGCACTTTATTGCGACGTAATTATTGACTATTCAGGCTACAGTCAAGTGCCAAGTCGAAGAGTTTTATAATCCCTCTAGACAGCCCTCGGTCCTCCCTTGTAATTGACAACCGCAGGTGTGAACTTGGCCGCCGCAAACGAGACGGGCGATCGCTTACACGCCTAATAACAGACATTTCCCTTCGCCTTTATCAATCTGTTATCGTGTGATGCGAGCCTTCTAATCAGGTGCCTGTTTAATGCGCTGGTTAGTGCTGTTGATATGTTTTTCAACGCGTTGAGGGCTATTGCTTGCTGCAGTGGTAGGCTGTTTTGACAAGCTGAAGGTTTGGTTACTGATGGTAATGTAGGCCTTTTTATTTGGGATATGTCCTGGGCACTATATCGTCTAAATGTTCACTTCGACTGAAAACGGAAATGTAAATAAATTGATGCTGTGTAGGACAATATTTCTCGTGGAATACTCAATATTCTATCAATTAATCAATCAGCCCGGCTGGACATAGCCCTCCCCAAGGCACGCCATTTATTTCTGTCCTCGGTCATTCTCATCTACCCGCTGCCAGCAAGATTCTATGACTAAAGTTAATATAAAACAAAAAAAATATTTTTTTCGTTGTTTTAAAACTGACCATGGCCTAAAACAAATTTTCTTTCCTTTCTCTCCAATTACCTACTTCGCGAAACTCATCCTTCAATTCTATTTCGTCTTCTCAAATTCAAATCAAACGCGTTCACAGTTTAGTACCTAAACGCCAAGTGAACGCCACAAAGCTTCGTTGTTATGGATTTGACGGTTCTAATCGCGCTTATTTATTCCCGTTAAATGTATAACTATGTAGGAGCATCGTAAGTAATAAAAAAATACTACGAAAGTTCGTTTCCATGTTGGAGTCAGATTTCATGTGGAAACATGAAATCAGAGTCTAATGGTATAGCTAACAGTACAAAAGATTGACACTAAGCATGAAGATAACGTCCTTTGAAACTTGATCTTTAGGGATATTTGACTATCGAATATATTTTAACATATTTAATTATTTTTGTAATCTAGTTACACATATTTTCTCTTTACATAAGTCATAAAAAACTGCAAAACTTCGTTTCCACATTAGAGTCCGATTTCCACATGAAATCGGACTCTAATTGTAAAGCTAACAGTACAAAAGATTGACACAATTATGATATAATTGCCGGCGCGATGTGGGTTGCCCCGTGTGAGCCTTAATTGGCTTTATCTATGTTGTAGTCGCACTACAAGCGCGTACACATGAGATGCTACAGAAAGTTAGATTTGTTGGACTCACGTTGGACTAGCTTTGGTTAACAAGGAAGCTGCTTCCTAAGGGGTCTTAATTACTGTGGTATTTTCACAATAAAAGCGGTATGATAAAAAATAACGGTGGTGTGTATGACCACCAAATTAAACGTCATCATTCTATTGAAAGAAAGTCTTACTCACTTAGTCGTAATGTATCGCGCTGTTCGATTCGTAAAAAGCCGTTATTTTATATTTAATGTAAAACCGGTAACAGTCTAAGGAAACATCGTAATAACGTACTGTTAATTAAGGAAAGGGATTGAACTTCTATTTACCCCTCGCTCATACAGAATCGCCGTCTGAAGTGCGAGAGGCAAACAGTCATTCGGTCTCGCAAAAATCTTGAAAAACTAATTAGTTAGTACATAGCTAAGTCCTCACATGTAGAAGCAATGAAACTAGTTTTTGAAAAACTTAAGAGGATCTTGCCCCTTACCTTACACTACAAAACAGTCTACCATACTTGTTTATAATTCTACTGACTGACCTCGCAAACGTTGTTTTGCCATATTAATTAGCCTACGACCAATTCTCAGAACCTACCAAATATACACGAAAAAAAATAATAAAAATTGGTGAAGCCGTTTCGGAGGAGTTCGATAACAAACATTATGACACGATATTTTCATATATTAGACCAGCTGACTCTGCAAACGTTGTTTTACCATATTAATTATTAGCCTACGACCGATATCAAACCTACCAAAATCGCGCAAAAAAATTCACTGAAATCTGTGAAGCCGTTTTGGAGGAGTTTGATAACAAACACGAGATTTTCATATATTAGATATAATATAGGTATTATTTGGAGATAGACTGATCTCATAGTCATAATCATAGGCAGAACAAAGCGCACACATTCGAACAATCTGATGATATTACGAGTATATGAGGCATTGATTTTATATATTTGCAATGTGAGTGGGACAGGATGGCGAGGATTTATTCTGGGGTTGAAGTTAACAATTTGTAGTAGCGGCGGTAACTGTAGTGTTGAGTGAGTTATTTTATATAGGTCAACAAGATCTCGTAGCTGGGATTTACCCGATGGAGTCAATTTCAACAATTTGAGACGAGCCTCACAGCTTACACTGAAGAGTGGGTAGGGGCATCTGATCATCCGTACCTCAAAAGGAAAAAGGGAACCCTTATAGGATCACTTTGTTGTTCGTCCGTCTGTCTGTCTGTCAAGAACCTTTATCTCGGGAACGAGTGGAGGTATTGAGTTGAAATTATTAATTATTAACCATGTGCTCAGGTCTACAGTCCCTTGAAGCTGTGAAAAAATCAAATGTCTAAGTTGACGTAAAAAAAGTCACGGGCTTTTATGCTGCAAAAAACGTATATTTCGACAAGGGAATCAAAATTTATAGGGCACTTTCCGTTCACCTAGATCTATAAAATTTGGCAAGTAAATAATATCGTCTTACACTACACATACAGGAAAAAATCCGAAAACTACATTTGTAATTAAATTATAAAAAACAAAATTGTCTTTGAAGTTCGGGAAAAGCTCGGAAATAACTGCGAGACTCGATTCCTGAACTATTTATCTACCTACAAATTTGTACGGAACCCGCGGTGCGGGAGTCCGACTCGCACTTCGCCGGTTTTTTAGTTTGCATTGTAGTATCGCTTCTGTTGTTATGTGTTTCATGAGGCCCGTATCTTTTCACGCAGCTTAGTTTGAGTTAACATTAGATGATATATCTGTAGGCCAGATCTTTGTGCGGTGAGATGTAATTGTATTAAAGTTTATCTGGAAAACGGCTCTAGGTTAATGTAGCTGTCTAGGTAGTACTGCAGCCTCAAGTTTGTAAGAATAACTGACTACGATACAGCTACGGTTGAAGATCGTATCTTCTACTATTTAATGTGAACTGTTATCCGTCATTAGTTGGAGATTTGACTCAGTGTAATCTTTCAGCTTATCGAACAGCTCACCTTTGACCACCTTTTTCCTCAAAACACTTTACCAAGTAGCTATTCTGACGCATTCCCTCGTATCTCAAACGCACCTTCCAATGCGTGCTCATAGCACACTAAACGCTCTTCGCGCGATACCTAACTATGCTTTCACGAGTTTCCATGTTTACTGCCACTTATCGACACGTATAAAATCTTCGTGTAGGCACTAGCACTTGGGTAGAAGTGAAAGTTCTGACTCAGCTTTAGATTTGGTTAAAAAAAATAATATTTCGTAAAGTTTATGCATTAGTCTGAAATATTATCATATTTGAGACTTTTTCTGGTAGGTACACAAAATACATAATTATGTTCTTTCTAGCGTTTACAAAAACGAAAAAGGTATCTCAGGATTGTGGCAAGTGGCAAACCACTTGAAAGCACGTATGAAGCGTTTACCTTTGCGACCTTTGCGGCTCTACTTAGGTATCGACTATGTTTTCGAATTGAAAGTGTCTAAAAACTAAATAGGCAGAATTGCCAATTGAATGTTACTGAAATCCTTTGACATCGAATTTCACTGAAACTTCTTGTGTGATTTTCGAGCATATCTTTCGCGCCCTTCACGTTTAGTGGCCGTGGTCTATGGTCTATGCTCAAACAAGCAATAATCGTCACTCACCTAGGGTTGCCGGATTGGAAAAATGAAATGTCTGGACAAGTTTCCGAAGGTCGGCTTTTTAGGATTTTTGACTGCAGAGATAATTAAGAACCAAGTTTTACGTTTTCGTTTTTTTAATAATAATAATAACTTACACACAAAACAATCACTTGACCTAACAAGCGTACTCATAAAGGCATTAAAATGCCAAAAACCACGCTCCGCTCCAGAACCAAAAATTTTGAAGATGTGACCGCAAAACTCTAGGCCACGTCAGTCGTATGGGTCCAAGCAGATGGGCAAAAATGTACACTGAATGGGTTCCACGCGACGGATATCGCAGACGTGGTCGGCCAAGACAGAGATGGCGGGACGATCTCTCAACCTTTTAGTCCGGGTGGGAGATGACTGCTCAAGACAGGGAGGAGTGGAAGATCATGGGGGTGGCCTTTGCCCAGCAGTGGGAAACAAAAAAAAAGTTCTTGTTTATAGATCAATCAGACCGTTAGGTACTTTATTAATTCACTCATCAGCATCATTATCAAACCACAACGCCCACTGCTGGGTGTAGGTCTTTTCCCCCATCTCAACAAATACACGTAACTTATTTCTGGAGCGCGGAACTGTGATTTGGTTATGAGTGAAATAAATTGAGTGTAAAAGTTTTCGGTAACTGCCTGTCGGAAGGTTTCGTAATGTTCAGGAGTGTGGAGGTCATATTAAATGTCGGTTAAATGAAGACGAATCTCGACTGTCTGACAGCCCTATAATACGCCCAGGCCCGCGGTCAAGGCCTTTACGACCGCTGAACTCCGAACTCGTGCGCAGTTCCGATGTTTAACATGACAGCTGGTGGAAGGAAAGCTACCTTTTTTGACTGATTTAATAGACGAGGAGGCTGCTTGACCTCCGTAGGTGTTCTTTTGACCCTATACTTTTGTATTGATAGGTATCGATACAAAACAGGAATGTTTATTCTTGTGGAACTTGTCTTGTTATGTAGTTAGCAAAGGATGTTTCTTCATTGCTGAGTTGCTAAACCTGCGCTTTTAGTCTTTCTTACCCCCAGTTTCTCGTACACTAACACGCTGTTAATCTACTGTTAACAGCTGTCAATTGACCGTGCATACAAAAAAACCACTGACAGCTGTTAAGATTAACAGCTTGTTAGTGTACGAGAAACCGGGGGTTAGTCGTCTAGAATGTTAAGTATTAATAATGCTGCGTGTAATTACAAACTCACAGTATAAGCCCCTTAGGTTCATCTTGTCTTTCAGCGTTAAACCTACCCGTTCATAGAGGTAAAATGATGTAAATGATGTATCTCGTTCTCACGGGCTTTGTAAAGCGAGATGGGTCGACATTATACTGCTCTATCGGTTCGATTGATCTCGCTAATAGTGCAAGTGTTTTTAGCGGATACATTATATCGAGGCTCCAAGCGGCCTTTAATTTGCACAGAGTTTTGGTAAACTACCTCTCACCTGACCCGACAATAGACCAGTCGATTTGGTTGGTATTTATTACGCCTACATACCTCTGGTTGAGGTTAGACTTGGCTGGTTTCACAAGTTGCGCGCAGCCAATAAATTGTACTTATCTAAATGAAATATTGTAGTACATACTCAACGGATTGTTTCTTTTAATATAAATAACTTTGAATTAAACTTGTGGATACTCACTATGAGGTATTCGGCTTCAAAAATTAAATGTTATTGACTCTGTGTAGGTAAACAAAACATGTTAGCTTTCACACTTTGAAGAAGGTAAATATGTCCGTTTCTAGTCCCTAGATATCGACGTGCCAATTGTATATCCTTTAAAGCAGAAGAATGCCCTTTTATAGGAACAGTGTTAGTTGTAATAACCTAGAACGACTAACCACAATTTTTAAAGGAAAACAAATTGCCTCTGAACTTCGGAATATGAGAAGTAAAGGCCAAAGAAGGACTCAAAGAACCGTATTAGCTTAATTACCAGTCTAAAATAAACTAGTAATATGAAATATTATGTATTTGAGACCTAGCAGTAGTATTATGACTCCAGGCTTACATACATTTAAGAGCCTTTTAGATAGCATCGTCACCTTGGAAGCGCTTGGATTTATTACAAGGACTTCGTCCTGTCTCCGTAGCTTGAAGTCTATCAAGGTCCTATATTGTGCATATGTCCAGTCACATGTGGAATACGCTTCTCATGTATGGAATCCTGGATACGAGAAGTACAGGAACCGCATCAAGGGAATCCAGAGAAGATTTCTTCGATTCCTTTAAATTTAAAACCCACCAAAGGTCTAGGAGTTATGAGCACCGCTGGCATCGTTGTCATTTCTTATTTATTTTAATTCTTTATTGCGCTAATTACCTACATTGTAAATGTACAAGGGCGTGCTTAAGAAGCGTTCTCTCTTATCTTCTCTTACCACTGGAAGTCAGGCGTGAGATAAACGATATTGCATACCTGGTGGGATTTGCCAACGCTTCAGTGGACTGCCCGGAACTGCTTTCTTACATAATCTTCAAAGTCCCTTCCAGATTCTCCGGGATTACCAACCTGTTGCCTACGGAACTTGTTCACACAAATTATAGACAAAATGCTTTCATATGGATAGCGAGCCACAAATACAATAAATATAAATTTCATAAAATTTATGATGATATCGATATCGAATTTTCATATCGAGCACTAGCGCGATTAGAAGACCCCTGACACAATAACACTTCCAGAAATTTAATATTAGTATCAAATCCCACACCTAGCCCAACATTTAAACTCTGTATACCTCTGTCGTTAAATTAATTATTTCTTAATTGGATGCCTGATGCATATTTCTGTGACAAAAAAAAAAATGTTACTATGTCTTATGTAAAAGTACCTATGTTTGTTATGTACCTGTGTTAAAGTTGAAGAAGTTCCTTTCTTTTTTTTGTCATTGCTGATTTTAGAAGTGGAGATTTATAATTGAGGAGCGTTTTCACAAAACGATACATTTGAAAAAGTTATTTTTTTCAATAGAAGGTTTTATGTGTTTATTGCTCTATGGGTATGAAATTTTAATAAATGTAAGGGTATATTTTGTTGGTATTTTACTTCATTATTGTTTACTTACTTATAAAATATAATAAGCTATATATAACTTAAGGAAATAAGGAGATCACAAAACTACGAGTTTTTTCAAATTTGGTACATCTGCTGTTGATGTCTCGGTTTGATAAAACCCCCACACAAATAGTTTATATTACGAGCCATGTTATATTACAGGTTCTTCGTCGTCGTAGTTTCGTCGAATATTGTCATCGTCACAACCAGAACCCTGGAGCACATCTGCATAAAATGCCTGAGCATCAGGGTCATCAGAAATGTCACAAAATTTTAGCAGATTTTCCATGTCTTCTTTCGTCTTTGATGAGATCATATGTATCGCTTATAGAAAATTCGTTAGTACTATCATGTTCAGCTATAGACAGTGTTCGAAACAGCAAAAAAAAAAAAATTGAGTTTTTGTTTGTTGTATCGCTTTGTGAAAACGCTCCTCAATTGGCCTTTAGGTATTAATTCATTTTATGTACAACTATTATGCGGCTGTTAATCTTCCTAACAGAAATAAATAAATAGAAAATCGCCTAAGTGCTAGCGTTCAATGGCTTGTATAACTTTTACGACAGCGAAACTATACGTCTATTTACTATGACGTGGGCCGTTATCAAGTAAGCCTTACTGTAGTTGCAATAAAGACTTTATTAATAAGGGTTTATATGTGAATTCCGTGTGGCACCGGATTAAGAATAGCGTCACTCCATTTCCTTCCGTGGATGTCGTAGAAGGCGACTAAGGAAATCAATTACCTGGAGACGCGGGCAGCAGCATCTTTCTAAGATTCCAACCGCATACTGCGATCGCCAACCCGCCTGCCAAGCGTGGCGATTATGGCAAAACCCCTCATGGTTATAAAAACCACGAAGGAGGCCTATGTCCTGCAGTGGGCGTTAAACGGCTGATGATGATAGGTATGTGAATTTTGAGATGTTTGTCGTATTATATTTTACATTTACTTTCTCACTCGTGGCTCTATTTTTTTTTGTTTGAACGATTTGTTTTCATTAATTTAACTTTAATAAAGAGTTATTTTGTCAACTATGGCTATGAAATTTTAAACATATGGTTCAGTTTACTTACGCAGAAAGTTGGTTGAAATAAACTGTAGTGCTTAAGTATTCAAATTGGAATCTTCTGAACGTTTATGTATTTTTTTATATTATAGTTTTAATGACTTGAGTGCCATACTAGTCCATTATTTATCGACCTAATGACTGCAGATTCGCATTTAGCTTATTAATTTAACTAAAATTGAGGTCTGAAATTTACTTAAAACCACCGGTTTTCCTAATTTTAATGAAGCAAAAATGCACTAAAATCTTCGTTAAATTGTAAAATGCAAACTAGTCATTTGCCTAAAAACGGCGTTGCTCGCCTGCCACTGCAACATTGAGTTTATATTGAAAACTCTGACACAAAGGCTGTATCAATCTGGAAAAATGCACTGAACATTTATGAATTTATGCTCAAAAATGCTATTTTGCCCAACAACCGTCGCTCCCTTGCAGCTGCAGTGCAACTGCACTGCACTACTTATAGTGTGTGTAATTCATTTCATATTTACAGGGCCTAGATTCTGTTAATGCATTGTTGTGCAAAGACAACTGCATGAACATGGCAATTCCATTTCATTGCAGCTTTCAGTCTACGTTGACACACTTATCAAACGTTCTAGTAGGCGTCAATGGTATGAAAAACCCGTCACGTGACCCGACTGTGTGTCTGTCATTGGAATAACAGAATCGAGGCCCAGAGCGATCATCGAGTGAGGCGGCGAGCAAGTCTCTTCCGCGATATTCCATATAGGAAGGATAATCTCTCGTCAAGATGATCCGTGTCGATATGGCTCTAGCTTGCCGCGCCGCGCCGACTCAGCCGAGCATCGCGCGTAGAGAAAGCCGGGCCGTGCCGCGAAGTTGCGATTTAGCCGTATACATTAATAAATTAATAATGAAATTAATGAATATATGGAATTCCGCTAGGCGGACGCCTCTTGGAACGGTTCGCCGAGTGAGAGTTACGGTGTATAGCGTTTTTGCTTTCGACGGATAGGGTTATACTTATGCCTATTAGCAATTACAATTTTTCTAACTACGCCTAATGGTACATCTGTTACGAGGCATTTTTTTTTCCTTGACTGTTGGGTTGTTATTAGATGTTGATCTGGACTAGAATACGCCCAGTTTTTGTTTCGCGGAAATATTGCCTCGCTTTAAAATACTAGGTTTATATTACAGGCTCTTGTTCAGGATTTTCAGTATTGAATTCAATAAAAAAAGAAAGAAATACATTGTAACAACACGACACACATAAAAATAAAGCAGAAAATACATTTAACTGGATAATAGAGCCAAAACAAAAAATACAATTAGAAATAAAAATTTAAAACAATGATTAAAAATAAAATAGAAACAGAAGAAAAGGTTCCTGTCGTGTGTCTTAATTGCCACATTTTGGCTCTCGGAACAAATATTGAAGCGAACATATAGAGTTACCAACATCAAGTATAAAAAGTCGCTTTGAAGTATGAAAGGAGCTTTCTTGAATATCAATATGATTCAATCTACACGTACGAGTTAAAAGAGTGTGCGATCCTAACTCCAGACTGCATATGTATGTAGCTGTACTGTCTGCGGGGCACAAGCCTTCTCTCAGGCAAAGAGCATATTCTTAATCACCACGTGTGCCCACTGCGGATTGGCGACTTCCAGAGGTATGTGAGCACCTCGCACACTAAGGTTTCCTCAAGATCTTTTCCTTCATGTTATTGAGTGGTATTGCTACTACAAGTTCACTAACGTTCGTAACATAGGAAACAAGTTTGTACTTCCTTACATGCCGGAATAGAACTCGAGATCTCTCGGATATACCATGAATGTACTGAGAAGTGCAGTTTAATGATGTTTATTCTCTTGAAAGAAGTGGATACCTACGGATAATAACTACATGCTGATTAAATATAGAGCCTCCTGTATCACTAGATGGGACCGTACTGAAAAGGGTCCAGCATTTCAAGTACATCGGCCATTGGGTCCACGAGGACCTATCAGATGACCTCGACATCGAGAGGGAGCGGAGGGCGCTGGCTGTTCGGGGGAACATGCTGGTTCGCAGGTTCGCACGTTGTACCTACTAGAGAAGTAAAGATAACACTCTTTAAGACAATCTTTTTACACGTGCAGCCTGTGGGTCAGTTGTACTCTGAGGGCGCTCAGCGCTCCGCGTACAGTATAACAATATCTTTAGGATGCTGTTGGGGCTGCCTCGGTGCTGCAGTGCCTCGGGCATGTTCGCGGAGGCCCGCACGGACGGCTTTCATGCCATAATGTGCAAGCTTGCGGCGTCCCTGCTAGGCCGCGTCCGAGGCAGTGCCAGCGGCCTCCTGCAGGTATTGGCGGACAGGCAGGACTGTCCAATGTGGAAGCATCTGGATAGCTTGCATGTTTTAAAAATAAGTTAAATGTAATATGTAACAATTTCCAATTTTTTTATTAAGTAATTTTTAAGCCTACTAACATAGTTTAGTTTTAGTTCTTAAGGCTACTAACAACACTGTGGATCTCTGTTTTATCCGAAATAAATGTTTTATTATTAATAAATTATTGTTGAAGGGTGAATTACTGATTTTACCCTAATGACGTTTCTTTTGGCTACTGGATACCTACATCGTCACTAAATTATGTGTTGAAGGGTGAATTTCTAATTTTACCACGTGATTTTTTCTTTACTAAGTTAGCGGTTCAGCTTATAAGCTATGGCCCTATAGGGACACCTAACAGCTGTGTGCAGTACAGGCATTCAGCCAGTCATAAAACCAAAAACACAACGCGTGCAGGTGAAAAACAACTCAAAAAGTTACCGCAAGCCTCGACCAAAACAATCCGTCACGTCAGGTGCCTGAACTAAATACGCCGTGTAATAATACGACCACTATGTAATACAGCTACGTTGATTACAATAAGGCTCGTGAGCGGTAAAACCGCCCACTGACTGCCGAACTTAAGGACTATGCTCATTTTTTTTTGTTCTGTGCACATTAAAATGGGCTGACGGGCGGGCGCAAGGATACACACTCAAATAAACCTTAAGGCTGTTCTTACGTGGAGCATACTGCCCCGCTCGCACACTTTAACATTTTTTGGGTTCCGCGCCTCAAAAGGAAAAAAAAACGGTACCCTTATATGATCACTTTGCTGTCTGTCCGTCCGGCCGTCCGTTTGTCTGTCAAGAGCCTCATCTCGAGATCGAGATTGAAATTAAAACCATACAACAGTCCCTTGAAGCTGTTAAAAAATCAAACTTCTATGTTAACAAAAAAAAAAGATACGGGCGTCTATGCTCCGAAGAACGTATATTTCGACACTCAAGGAAATCAACATTTAGGTATAGGGTATCTACTTTCCGTTGACCTAGAACTATGAAATTTGGCAAATAAATAGTCATATACTACAAGTATAGGGAAACATCGGAAAACTGTACATTTGTAATTAAATGATCAAAAATAGTCTTTGAAGTACGGGAAAAGCTTGAAAAAACTACGAGACTCGATTCCTAACCTATTTATAATATATAAGTATCTACAACATACACATACATACATAAACTCACGCCTGTATCCCAGAGGGGTAGGCAGAGACCAGGGACTGCCACTTGCCACGATCCTGACAGATTACTTTCGCTTCCTCAACATTCATTAGTCGTTGCATGCACTCAAGCCTACAAATACGCCTCGTACCTACAAATTTGTACGAAACCCTCGATGGGCGAGTCCGACCCACACTTGTCCGGTTTTTTTCACTTAATTTCAGTGGCACGGCTTTCTTTCTTGTCTTGTACCAGCAATCTGCCTCAGAGCCTAAAGACAAAAGTCTGAAATAACTGGCGAAAGGAACGTGTTGAAACGTTCCTTTTGCCAGTTATGTATGACCTATGGAGCCGAGCACCTAACTTATAAAATTCGTCCATTTCAGAAACTGTCGCAAGCAAGTGTTAATTCTCACAAAAGTAAATTCGCTATCGAATGCCCAACACTATTGTCAGGTAGATTCGGCGCAGGTGTGTGTTAGACAATGACTTGGAAATAAATATCACGCGCTAGGGTGTGAGAGTAGACCACAACGGTTGTAAAGAAAACCAGTAGTTCAACTAGTCTTAGGGACTACACCGACATAATTTACAACTTTGTAGAGGGGTGAAAAACTGACGATGCCATTACACAACACAGCTGTAGGAAATATGGTCAAATTTAAAAGAAAAATAGTTGAAGGCACAGTTTCTTGTCGAAATGCCTTACATAATTCGTTACCAGTAGGAATTCTACATAAAGCTACTGCTAGCTAAAGTTGTAGCTTTTAACCCTAAATATGGCATAGTACAATAACATAAGATCATAGTACAATAAGCTAGAATTTTAGGATCAACAACGGATCCTATGTTCGCGCTAAACACAATTGCCGAAGAACATCGCTCTAAAAACTGCCCTTTATATTTATATGTTGCGTTCTTGGATATGGAAAAAGCTTTTTCGGGTTCCTAGGGACTCGATCTGGTGGAGCATCTGTAAGAAAAATATATCAACGTCATCGCTGACATTTACAAGAACGCAAAATCTGTAATCAGGGCAATAGTGGGCGCGACGAAGCAGTAACGGAAGCAGCGCACCAAGGCTCAGTCCTGAGCCTCCTTTTGTTTAGCTCGGTCCAAGACGCACTCACCGAAGATGAGTGCAGCATTTTGCAGTCTAACCACTGAGATGTAACTTTACATGGATACAAGCAGCATTGATACCGTTTCCACGGTGATGATGGTAGTTTACTCGGTTCCTTTTACTAAGCCACAACCATCATGATACATAGTTGCGTCCATAACTAATGTAGGTATATGAGTAGCTGTGTCTTTTCCATTGCTATATGTGGTGTAGGCATGAAATGCCTAGAAATGACTTTGTTTAATGTGGCTGCAAGGCAAAGTTAACTGGGATATGTAGGTACAATGAACAAGCGACACATTTAACTTTTACGCCATTTTAGGTTGTACCTTCTCTACTCAATGAGGTAAAGATTAATCAGGTTTTAAAAACTTTTTTAGAGGCTAAATATTCCACCCATGCCGGGACTTGAACCCGCGACCTCTGGCTAACCGTGCCAGCGCTCTCCCAACTGAGCTAATTGGATGGAATTTTTAGCCTCTGAATAGGTTTTTAAAATATAATTTAATAATGAGTGCGATTAGGGTCTAAATCATTGTCAGAATGCCTCTTAAAAATTTTGCTAACGAATACGATGTCATCCTGTAGTTTAATAAAAAGATTTACTAATAATATATTTTACCTTAATTTCTTTAAAAATTTACAACTAGCGGTTTGTTTACATTTTTATGTTTACATGTTTACATATTACTTGCAATATTTTAGGCTAAAAAATGATCTCAGCGATTACCTCAGCGCTTGTAATTGCCAACCTGCACTGGGACGTAAACTGCTAACCAGGAATAACTGATCCCTCAGCGTAACCACACACTCCAATTTCTACCCAACTGTTTACCCATTTCCCTGTGTTTTTGTTTTGCGTTCGAGCATGCGCAAACGTTTGTGACTAGCTTTCTGGTGACTAGGTATACGAGGTCAAAATAAATAAATAATCAAAAATAAAGAACTTCCACACAACACACTCACTTGTTCGAGCCCCACACTAGGATACCGCGTGCTATGGGAACCGGGCAGGGACATCACTGATGATACGCCCAGACTGAGACCCGTACTTTAGCCGAACACAATTTTGAAGACCTGTTTTTGAACAATAATTCCATAGTAGTTTTACAAATTGGCACTGGTATTAACCAGTTCCTAATCCAATTCAAACAAAAGCCGAATCGGATCGAGTAAACCACAACTTTTCCCAGCACGTCGGCGTCGTGTCTACACATTCCTTGTGCTGCTGGCCGGCGAAGCGCGACACTGAATTAAAAATAACGGCTGCGCGCGCGCCGCGATCTCTTAGAACAATTGTGCCGATTTTCACTGCGAATTAATTCAACAGCGCCCTCATTAGTTCCCATCTCATACAAAGTAATATGAGGTACACGCTGTGGCTCTCATGTTATTTTTCATTCGTGCCAATGAAATCTCAAAACGCAGCTGAAAATTAGTGACACATTATATTCTTTTTGTTGCACTAACCCGTGCTGAGGACAATTTTAAAAACCTATTTGAGGCTAAAAATTCCACCGATGCCGGGACTTGAAAGCCAGAGGTCGCGGGTTCAGGTCCCGGCGTGGGTGGAATTTTTAGCCTCTAAATAGGTTTTTAAAATTAGTGACACCTGTAAACTGCAGTTGTGTGAGACCACCGAAGAATCCAGCTGAGTTTCATAACACTACGTAGTTTATTACGACAATTCGAGGTACATTGCGTAGCAGAGTCCACTTGTTAATCTGTGGCTTAATATACTTTGTAATGTACATCGAATTGTCAATGAATTGTAGATCTATGAAACAGGCCCGTGGGAGTCTCTTACCTACATTACAAATATAGCATGCAACGCACAGAGGTTTGTTTTTGTATTAACCACTCGTCTGCGTCCAACTTAGTATGGGCCACCTATACGTTCCATTCCGCGAGGGCAGTTCAGGAGTTAAGGAACTGTGTGCTTTCTGTATTCAAATTACGTACAATACACATGACCCTTAGGTTATGATCACGATCGTCATGTATGATTTTTTGGGTTTTTTTGTTGCTAGATGTCTCACACATTGTATACTTTTTATTAATAGCTGTTTTACACTCGACCTGTCTCACATGATGGTAAGCTAAGACGCTTGTCATTGCAGGCGAGAGTGCGCGAATTTGTGGAGCGCGAACGCAACGTGCCATTTTTTTTTTTGAAACCCCAGGGCCGCCTTTCATATAACTAAAATTAGGAGTTTACTGTGACAATACGATGTACATTGCGTAGCCGATTAGTACATTACCCCCGGATTCTCGTACACCAACAATCTGTCAATCTACTGTTAATAGCTGACAGTTACCAAAATGCCTACACAAGATAACTGACAGCTGTAAACAGTAAATTAAGGCAATACGGCCGACTTGCACCACTTTTTAAAAATGTCACTTAAGTCCCCATTTAAATTGACTTTTGTATGACGAATTTTCGTTAAACGCTGTTTAGGCCACATTCAAGAAAGTGGTGCAAATTGGCCTTAGAGTAAGAGAAACGAAGAGTTAGTCTTCCTACCTAACAATTAATGATTAATCTGCTGTGCAATGTACATCGGATTGTCTTAGTAATCATGAATTGTAGTTCTATGAAACCGGCCTCAGGTTGGAGAGTGGGGAACTTGCGAAAAACTTAAACGTAGAAGTGCCGTTGCTTTTATACCATAGAAGATATAGAAAAACCCAAGAACAAAATATAAAACGCTAAAAATATTTTTTTTGGGGTTTTACCTACCTTACATAAGTATACGTCCCACTGTAGGGCACAGGCCTTCTTTCAGGGAGAGAGTATGGGCTTAATCACCATGCGTGCCCACCGCGGATTGGCGATTTGAAGCGCTGAGGTATGTGAACAGCTGACACTCAGGTTTCAAGTGGTATTGCTACTATAACTTCGCAAATGTACATAACTTAGAAAACAAAGTCATAGGTACATGCCCGCACTGGGAATCGAACCTGGGTCTCTCGCTTCCGACTCCAATGTTCTACCCACTAGGCTACCACCGCTGTTGGTAGTACCTTGTGTTGGCACCTTGCGTAGGCCTTATTCAAGGTATATGCCCGCAACTGTACATAGATCCTCTTGAAAACGCTCTGTAGTCTTCGCCAAGTGTTTACTCAGGCCTCCCGTAACTGTTCTCCACACGAGTGATCTACGCTGTGACGTCATTGTGAAATGAGTGTCGGTGTGAGGTACATGGTGTCGCTGGTGGTTTCGGGAGGTGTTTGTGACTGACGTTGATTGATTGTTTGAGTGTAAACAATTTACGTAAACAATAGTTTAGGACTGTCTATTCAAACGGACAGCCTGGGGGCTTCTTTGAGAATTTGTTTCGTTAGTTTAGAATGTAGCCACATCCGATAGGAGATGTCACTAAAAGATTAGATTAGATTAATACTCTTTGTTGCACACTATACATCATAGAGATACATGAAAAATCTTAAATATCTAAGTTACATAGTATACAACTGGCGGTCTCATCGCTAAAAGCGATCTCTTCCAGACAACCTCAGGATGGATAGGACTGTAAGATGATGAGAGTAGGTAGGTGTAGGAAAGAAGAAGAAGAAGTTTAAAAGTTACTGATTTTAACTAAACTGGAATCAAGCCAATGACGGTTTGATTCTAGTTTAGTTATAAGTATATAACATTGATATCAGTTGAGTGGGAGTATTCCACGGTGGTGTAATTTTTCTCTGGTAACTATTTTGCATTATTTATACTAGGTGGCGCAAAAGTACTGGCACTAAAGAAAATACCTTTATTTTTTTTATATGACATTTTCTGTCATTCTGTTGTTGAAAATTGTGTAGTGAACAAATGTAAAATACACTGAAAATAAACATGGACCGTTTTACTCCCCAAGAACGTGGAATAATTGTGTCAATGTTCTTACGGAATAATTCATCAGTGATAAGAACACAACGTGAATTTCGTCGACGATTTCCCCACCGTCCGGCACCGATTGGTCGCACAATTCGACGCTTTGCCACACGCCTTGAAGCAACTGGCTCAACATTGGATAGACCTAAGTCTGGGAGACCAAGAACAGGCCGTTCAGCTGAAAATATCGATGCTGTGCGCGAAGATGTGGAAGAGTGTCCAGAAACATCAACGAGGCGACGTGCCACGCAATTGGGCATTTTCAGACGGACCCTGCAGCGTATTTTGGTGAAAGACTTAAAGATGTTCCCGTATAAAACTCAAATGACTCATCAGCTGCTGCCTGCTGACCACCGAGCTCGTCTAGATTACTGCCAGCGCGTCATAAACCTCAACCTTGAAGAGGATGATTTTCCTTCAAAATTGGTTATGAGTGACGAAGCGCATTTCCATCTCTCAGGGCATGTCAATAAGCAGAATACTCGGTTCTGGGGCACTGATAATCCGCGCATTATTCAAGAAACACCTCTACACCCACTAAAAGTTACTGTATGGTGTGGCATCTGTGTTGACAGAGTGATCGGACCCTATTTTTTCGAAGACGCTGGAGGCAATGCGATAACTGTCACTGGAGAACGCTACAGAACCATGTTACGTGAGTTTTTGATACCCAGTTTGGACGAATTGGGGCTGGAGCACATCTGGTTTCAACAAGACGGCGCTACGGCACACACAGCGCGCGACACTATGGACTTAGTGAGGGACGCTTTTCCAGGCCGAGTTATCTCTCGTTTTGGCGATTTGCCTTGGCCTGCAAGATCACCCGATCTGACCAGTCCAGACTTCTTTCTTTGGGGTTTTTTGAAATCTCGGGTGTATGTGAACAAGCCACAGACTCTCGCAGCTCTAAAAGAAAACATTCGTCAAGAAATAACGAACATATCGCAGGAAGTGTTACGGCAAGTTATGCAAAATGTCATAAATAGGGCTCAAATGTGTATCAACTCTGGAGGTCACCATTTAAAAGACATCATCTTTAAATCCTAATGGTACGAAATTTAATGGTACAAATATACATTTAAAAAAACCTAAATCTAGTTTTCTAATTTAGAAAAAATGTTATAGCCGAACCAAATAGGGTCTTTACTTTTGCGCCACCCAGTATAAGCAGCCTATGTACCTACGTCCCACTGTAGGGAACAGGCCTTCTCTCAGGGAGAGAGTAAGGGCTTAATCACCACGCGTGCCCACCGCGGATTGGCGATTTCAAGCGCTGAGGTATATGAATAGCTCAGACACTCAGGTTTCCTCACGATGTTTTCCTTCACAGTTAGCGAGTGGTATTGCTACTATAACTTCACAAATGTACATAACTTATAAAACAAAGTCATAGGTACATGCCCGCACTGGGAATCGAACCTGGGTCTCCAGCTTCGCAGTCCAATGTTCTACCCACTAGGCTACCACCGCACGCATTAATTCGCATTATTTCGGGGCCTTGGAAAGTTCATTAGAGTTGACCTCATAAAAACTGTTAGGCTGATCAGTTGATATAAATTGTGTAATTCTATCTGTACTTTACCCATAGATAACATTGTCAAAAACCAAAATGCCTTTCAATATTGTCAGTGTCATTTGTATTGATTGATCGACCAGCTGTTCTTAATGCTACTGTGTCAGTAATGAGTAAAACGCAACTGGAAAGCTGATAACTGAAGTGCGACATTGGCAAATGATTCGACTGGGCTGAGATGAATGATACAAGAAATACATTTACAAACATCGAAGTATTTAAAGATAAACTTTACCTGAGAGTCTATTTGTGAGTGGCGTTATGATGATTACTCAACGATATTGTCTGGAGACTTCCATAGGCAAGAGAAAATACAACTAATTTTTTGGGGTTCTGTAGTCGACAAGGAACTTTTATAGTTTCGCCATATCCGTCCGTCTGTCTGTCTGTCTGTCCGCGGCCTAGCTCAGAGACGCTTACATATTAATCACGCCAACAAAACGGTAAAATAAAATGTACAAATTTTCTTTTTTACTAATTTTTACTTTTTTCTCGCCTACGTCATAGAGCGGGGTATCGTCCTGGCTAAACGGTTGACTGTAGAAACGTTAAAAATTCGGGGTAGTAGGATACAATGAACTTACAAGGAAAAATATCACGGCTAAGTAGGCTTTACAGGTTAACGAGTAATAGGCAAGTTATAAAAGGAAAACTTTGTACAAAATCCATTGAAAATGACGTAGATGAAGTTGTTACCTCTTTAAACATAAAAAACATAAACTCACGCCTGTATCCCAGAGGGGTAGGCAGACACCAGGGACTGCCACTTGCTACGATCCTGACAGATCACTTTCGCTTCCTCAACATTCATTAGTCGTTGCATGCACGCACGACGGTTTCGGGTACTTTTTATCTTGCCCTTACCTCTTTAAAGCAGTTAAACCCCCTCTTTATACGGAACCTTACACTGCGCGTGGCCCGACATGCACTTGGCTGGTTTTCTTCATAAACAGGCCTCATCACGATAGGCCTTTGCGTCCGGTACGGACGATTTAAGCAGTACCGAAGAGTTTGACACTTTCTCGAATGACTAAATATCCATGTTATTATTGTTTTAATTCTTTATTGCACTAATTCCAAAAGTAAATGCTCAAGGGCGTGCCTAATGCAAGAAACGTTCTCTTACAGCAGATCCATATTTAACACTCAATACTTCAATCTATGGTAGAGTTGAGGAGTACATAGTATGTACTACATACCCACCCATTCAACGGTTTCACACCGAAATGGGCCTCAAAAGTATTAATCTTAATGATTCATTCACATCGTCGGCCATTAATTTAAAATATTGCATAATGATTAAACTTATCTGTTTTAATATTAAATCGGAACACCGTAACGACGTCTATATGACTTCCATTACAGATGCCCTTAGGCGGTTCTACAGAACCAATCGTTAAGACCCGCAATTTAGCTGATGAAAACACCTTTCACGTGTCCGTTAAAGTGCCTAGAAGGACGTGAGGGGGGTCAGGTTACTATGGTTCATAGATAAGTGTTAAGAGTTATTGTATCGGTAGCCTAGTTTTATTTGCATCAGGGTTATTGTGACGCCCACATATTCGGGAGTGATGGCGTGTAAAAAGTAGAGATAACGATGAGTCATTCTTGCTAATAATTTTTTCGTTGCGGTTTCTTTGCTTTGCGCTAAGGAAAATTTCATACTTGTTCACCAAACACTAGATGTAGAGTTTTGTCTAGACGAGATTTTATTTTTATTTTTTTATTTTATTTATTTGGGACAACAAACAACTACATATTAAAATATTACTAAAAACAAACAGGTTGAAAGATTTATAAACATGTAGTCCACTACGTTATCCACAAATTACTAAGCAAGTTGTGAACTAAATGTGACTCACTAAAAGAGCATCTTTAAGTATGTAATCAACGCTTAAATCATTTACGATTTACCCTGAGATGAGTCATAATTTATTCACTTTTTTAAAACTAATAAAATTATTTGTACAGTTTTTAATGTATGTATATTATATATACCCTTATATAGGTACTCGTCCAATTGATAACCTCCTCCTTTTTTGAAGTCGGTTTAAAAGTGGACATGCTGCCTTACTTAGCTGCTAGTCTATTCCAATTGATAACCTTTACAAACTATGGACGGCTATGGACGGCTTTGCAACAACAATGTAAATGTCGACTGTACCTATCGTTCCGCTCATACTAAAAACAATAGAAATGTATGCATTAGTTTGTTTTGGCTTTATTGACCCATGCTCAGAACAACAAGCAAACTTTATACCTAATCACCGTATAATATAAAATAAATACCTAGTCTATCTTCCGACACCGTTCGTTGAACACGCTGGCTGTGACTATGCGAAACTCGTATCGGAAGTTCCCGCTGCTTATCACCGCAGGGCCTAAATTATAGAGCCTTCATCAATCAAGCTAAGCGGACACCTATGAAGCAAAACTACAAGTTCATAACACGAGATCACCAATTGAATGAGCGATCGATGACTGTCACTCATCGCTATAAAGAGCTAGTTCCTATCGGAGTCGCGTAAGAGTGACTATCAAACAAAATGTGATGTCGCAAAGAGTGGCCAACTGTACCTATACCTCAGCCCATCTGGCAGCAGAGTACCGACTCTCTAATAATACCCACATATCATACATAGGATAATTACAGTGTGGCTACTTCTAATCACTCAGTAAGCTTTTTGCTACTAATTCATAGAGTAATGTAATGTCCGCGGTCAGACGTGGCACTCTGTTTAGAGTGCGGGGACAGCTTAGTGGTTGAGTGAGGCCCGAGGTTCTTTGCCTCGGAGAGACTAAATAGCGGTTTTCAGTAAGTGATCTACCCATTCTGTTGAAATTAAATGAATAAACTTTATTGTAAAACGGTTACAGCGGTAGCCAGGCTACTTCCAAAATAATCATCATCATCATCAGCCATTTGACGCCCACTGCAGGACATAGGCCTCCTTCGTGATTTTCATAACTATGAGGGGTTTTGCCATAATCGCCACGCTTGGCAGGCGGGTTAACCATCGCAGTATGCGGTTGGAATCTCAGGAAGACGCTGCTGCCCGTCTCCTGGCAATTGATTTCCTTAGTCGCCTTCTACGACATCCACGGAAGGAAATGGAGTGACGCTATTCTTAATCCGGCGCCACACGGAAATCATGTAAATAACAGTACAGACAGAATTATACAGTTTTCAAAACAATGTAGCTGAGGATTGAAAACCTGTAGGCTTACGTTATAAATCATTTGTTATTTTTCCAAGTTCCTACAGCGGAAGCTATTGTTACTTCAGAATGTGACATCTGCTGACTCACAAAAAAAAATTCAATCGAATTTCAAGTCGATTGCCCTATTGCCGATTGCCGATTGGTTACGAAAACCATGAAGGAGGCCTATGTCCTGCAGTGGGCGTTGAGTGGCTGATGATGAACCTATCTTCCTATATAGCGTGGATTCTACTCATCAACCAGTACTACGACCTTTTCTAAATACCTTGAATAAATAATTTTGATTTGACTTGATTTGATTATTAGGCCAACTTCGAAATCGCGAAAAAATATCACAATTATATTCTTTTTATTCTAACCCGTGCTGAGGACAATTTTTAAAACCTATTTAGAGGCTAAAAATTCCACCCGTGCAGTTGGGAGAGCGCTGGCACGGTTAGCCAGTCTTCGCGGGCTTAAGTCCCGGCATGGGTGGACTTTTTAGCCTCTAAATAGGTTTTTAAAATACCACAATTCCTAGGTATAGTTTCTTGAGGAAAATCTTTGTCATTATTCAGAGAACACCTACTTACCTTTCGGGAAGTGTGGGCATATCTATTAACACCGGATATCATAATCATCATCTGCCATTTGACGCCCACTGCAGGACATAGGCCTCCCTCATGGTTTTCCACGCTTCCGCGGACCGGACGACGCAGCGTGGGAAGGCCCCCCACCAGATGGTCTGACGACCTGGTTACGGCGGCGGGGAGACGCTGGATGCAGGCGGCACAAGACCGAGAACACCGGATATACTTTAAAAAAAATATAGATTTGCTTATCATATATATGATGAAAAGCGATGATAAGCGATTTTATCGATGTGTATAGATGATAATACTACACTAAATTGCTTTGGTACAAAATTCCACAACGCCTTGTAAGAAGCTGTAAGAAGGTGCCCAATGTGCAATGACTGCGTTATAACACGCACTCATAAGTTCTTTCTGAGTGCAGGAGGAACATCAATATCTGCATAATGCCCGTCAGATAACTTGAACAAAAATCCGCGCAGTCGGGATGATGGACAGGTAGAAGCAATTTTTGTTCAATTTGGTTTTTAGGGTTCCGTACCCAAAGGTTACTCAACGATTACGTACCCAAAGGGAACTCCGCTGTCCGTCCGTCGAGCACCTTCTTTATTTACATATTTTTATAAAACTTAGAAAAAAAATTGTACTTGGCTGCCGGAATTCGTTGCCTCTCGCCAGGCCGTGACGAACACCGAGTTGACAAGAGACACCGCGGTTATTCGCACGAGCACCAAAAAGATACAACCATTTCTCTGTCGCGTAAGTATTCGTCGAATCGACGAAGGTTAGGTGTCTAGGGTTAACCTTAAGAAAAACCTACCTACGTTTTAACAAAAAAAAAAAAAGCTAATTACTTACAAGTTTTGAAAAATAGACACTAACTAAATTAAGTATTCGCACGACGACGGCAGCCGGCACCAACAGCTTAACGTGCCTTGCGAAGCACGGAGCCGCTCGGAAAAATGCCACTAGCGTTAGGCATAGACGGCGACCCATCCATGCACTGAACGCGCCCTGTGTTGCTTAACCTTCGTGATCGTTTAAGATCACTCAGGCAGCCGGGGCTACGAGCGATTCAAAATACATGCATATCAGTTATCAAATAGCGGTTGAGTTAACGCGCACCTTGCCTTACTCAGACTAGTCTTAAATAAATTAAAGTTGAATTTGTTGACAGCTGAATTAAAATTTCTGCACACACGCAACACATTTGTTTAGGGAATTATACTCTTAAGTATTGTCGGACATTATACTTACTCTTTGACATCAGTCACGATCGGAACCATCAATATTCGTGTGGGTACGGGCCCAGGGCGCTGCCCAAGTAGATTGCTCGTGTTTTACGATTAAACATCTTTATGATCTCCTCGCGGGGTATTGACGCACAATATGCAATATTAGAACGTTCTCTCAGTCATTTACCGTAGTGTGAGGGAATAACAAAGGCACGTTCGCGCGTGCGGCGCGTAGTGGAATCTGGCGACTGTCTTTCATCCTACCAGTTTTTGTTCAAAACGCGCACTTGTGCTGCACGTAATAAGAGTTGCCGAGACGAGACCGAAATTGAGCTCAAAACTTCAAACATTACCTAAAATATTACCCCTTCGTTCAGTACTGAGTGAATACGCTGTGCTATTGATATACAATGATATTGTAACCTTATAATGGAGTTTCGTTACAGAACTCGTGATTTCGATATTAGGGCCAAATTAGTCAGATTTTTGTTCGAAAATGCCTTTAGCCATTCCATGACCACTCGATTGTAATGGCTTTGTAGCCTATTTGTCTTTCACTGAAGTAGCAAACTTGAACTAACTGTATTGTACTTTATTGCACAAGAAACAATAACAGACAGATAGATAGATAGAATATTCTTTGTTGTATGTACACCAGGAATTACAGATGAGAATTAAACAATAACAGGACATTACATAAGAAATAGGATGTACACAGACGAAGTTATCTCAGCAAACCTTAGGGACCTTAGTGAACTAAAATGCGGTAACACATACTCTGAAAATGCTTCAAATTTTATCGCTTCCATGCTTTTGATTGACTGATCGTGTGAATCTTTTAGTATTTTGTTTTTAATCGAAGTTGTTTGATATTTTGTTTTTTGATTGTTTGTGCTCTATACTCGTTAAATTGGTTTTCTACTGATTGAAGACGGCGTTATATTGAAAAAGTAATTATTAACTATTTAGATGGCCATTGAGATATTTTCGGTTTTATTCGGCGACTTAAAACTCGATGAGCTGAATTTCCCAAATAATGGTATAATGCAATTCTCTCGTTTGTTAACTATACAGAAATTAATTACGTCTGGAGTCAGGTACATTTATCTTTAACGTTAGTAAGGTAAGGGTCGCTATATTTCACACCTTGCAGTTACGTGGGTACACTCCTGAATTTGTCGAAGCAATAACTAACCTCCAATTAAAATCCTCATGCTCACTCAACTTCCTTGCACAACATATTTTAACGTTATAATTCCAAAGCCTATTAAGCTCTCTCATCGTTTCGATAATATCTCCTCGCATCTACAGAATATAAGTTCACAGAGGGTCACCTCTATAAAAATTTCGCAAAACCGCGCCTGCCAAAATGTTAACAATAGCATGTTTCAAACCACATTTTGGGTATCCTATGCCCGATTTCACTAAGGCCCCCCTAACCCGTTTTACAGGGCTTCTTGACAGTTGTTTTGGTTTTACAAATCCGTAAGTTATATTACGCGCACGAACGATTCCAATCGGCTATGATCACGTTACCAAGAGCTTGCCGATAAACTGCATTGGCAGTTTGGCAAACTAATGAAAATGTGGTTTTTCTTGTTTTACTGAGTTAAATAAAAAAAAATAACTCTCAAATTCCATACTAATTGCTATCGTTTTGTGCTCAGGCGCTGTTGCCAAAAAACGCCATTTTTAACGGAAACCGATTAAAGTCCTACGTTTTTGGCCCTATGCTCTAGGCTGTAGGTTTTACAAATTGCAATTACTATTATTTAATTTTCCGTCCATCACTTAAAAGAAAGGATTATAAAATGAAGGATATATAAATGAAGCGGTGGTAGCCTAGTAGGTAGAACATTAGATTCGGAAGCGGGAGACCCAGGTTCGATTCCCAGTGCGGGCATGTACCTATGACTTTGTTTTCTAAGTTATGTACATTTGTGAAGTCATAGTAGCAATACCACTCGCTAACGTTGAAGGAAAACATCGTGAGGAAACCTGGGTGTCTGAGGTATTCACATGCCTCAGCGCTTGAAATCGCCAATCCGCGGTGGACACGCGTGGTGATTAAGCCCATACTCTCTCTCTGACAGAAGGCCTGTGCCCTACAGTGGGACGTATATAGGCTGCTTATGATGATAAAATGCTTATAAATATGATTATAAAAGCTATAGGTGTATTTTTATTGGAGGCCGTTAGTTGACACTTACGGAAGTCACTTAACATAAGGGTTGCCTAGATAGGAGAACATTAGTTTGGTTGGTGAAAACAGGCACTAATAGATAGATAGATAAAGAACTATTGTACGTAAAAATGGAAATTACACAGATATTTCTTAACCTAAGAGTACAAATGGCGGCCCTATCACTAAAAGTGATCTCTTACAGACAACCTTTGGATAGACTGGACTAATACATTGGAGAAGGAAGTAGAGGTATGAAAATACAACATGATAGAGATGTATGAATTACACATGCCTAAATAACCGAGTACATTAAATTATCAACAGATACATACGAATAATGTACACAAATAAAAAAAAAATATTACATATAAATATATAAATTTATTAGTTAAACCTGCTTAACAGTATATACATATTGACAGGACATAAGTAAAACACAAATAAAAACAAAACAATGTTACAAATAAGTAATGGAAACAGTATTAGGTACAGTATACTAATCTTACTGAAATACATAAATTTATTGGTACCTAGGTACTAGTGAAAGAACTTCATGGTTACGAAAAATAAGAAAGTATAAAAGTATTTGTAATGGAAACGGAATGTATTAAGAGAAATATTTTTTTTTTATAATTTTTTTTTAATTTACCATGAGGGTTTATCTAGTAGGTTTGAGCCCTTAAGACAATACCGAAAGAAGAGAAGCACCTTCTACGTCTCATTATTCTGTGGCGGCGGGCCACAAACGAGAATGTTTTATCTTGAAAGGCGTAAAGTAACGGTCGCCGTGTCCAATTATGTCTTGGAAAGACGCGAAATTTACTTAGAAATGAATTCTGATGGTCCAATGCGATAAAATGATGGGCTGACTGAACAGCTGACAAAGCTGGCCTTTGTGGGGAGCCCGTTTAAGGACGTTTGAAGTCGGTGCTTGGGGCTCATGCGCACTACGGTTAATCTCCACAAGTTCTTTTTGCTGCACATCTTTGGAAAATATAGAGACAAGTATAAGGCGCGAGACACACAGATGGGACGTAATTGCGTAAACGCTAAACGGATAACTGTGAGCATTTATTTCGTATTGTTCTTGTGTGTGTTTTTATTTTTGGTTACATTATAAGTATAAGTGCCTAATAATGGAGTACAGACAGGTCCACCACAATTTACTGCTGATTAAAAAATTGGCCAAATGCGAGACGAATTTGCGCACCGACGCTTTTGTATCACTTATATCAATAATATTTTGCAAAACTGAGTTTTTTAGATGCAGAGCGGTGGTAGCCTAGTGGGTAGAACATTGGATTCGGAAGCGAGAGACCCTGGTTCGAACCCCAGTGCGGGCATCTACCTATGACTTTGTTTTCTAAGTTATGTATAATTGTGAAGTTATAGTAGCAATACCACTCGCTAACGCTGAAGGAAAACATATTGAGGAAACCTGAGTGTCTGAGCTATTCACATACCTCAGCGCTTGAAATCGCCAATCCGCGGTGGGCACGCGTGGTGATTAAGCCCATACTCTCTCTCTGAGGGAAGGCCTGTGCCTTACAGTGGGACGTATATAGGCTGCTTATGACCTACCCTGCAAAGTGAACATTTGAACTCAGGAAAAAGATCAATTTTCAGTAAGACACTGGACAGCATACTCCTATGGGTGCCTCTTTGTGACACGGTTCTTGAATGAGGATGTCTGTTTAATGTCTAGACTCAGTTTGAATAGGCTGGGAAAGTGGCTGCGTATGTCAACATCATTATTAATATTTGAACGTGCTTATTCATGAATGAGCTAAGTAATATTGTCAATACTAACCACTTTGCCACCATCAATTATGGTGGTTTAAAATTGTTTTTCAACAGTCCAACAGCATCTTAAAGTCTTTGTTCACGTCGTCTACGTATATTACGTTATTTTACGGAATTTAGGTCGTGGTCGAGGTCGTGGGTTCGAATCCCGGCATGTTCAAATGACCCTGTTTTTTAAGCTACGTACATTTGTGAAGTTGTAGTAGTAATACCACTCGCTAACTGTAAAGGAAAACATCGTGAGGAAACCTGAGTGTCTGAGGTGTTCACAGACCTCAGCGCCTGAAATTGCTAATCCACGGTAGGCGTACGCAATAATTAAGCCCATACTCTCACTCTGAGAGAAGCTCTGTGGCCTGCAGTGAAACGAATTCAGGCAACTTAAAAAAAAACAACAAGATTTTGAATGGATTCGGATACAAAATCTATTCTAGCGTTTCAAAGAAACATGCTTATTTTTAAAGTCAGTGAGAAACTGGTTTATTTAGCTACACAACAATTAAAACTTCACATGACTCCATCTAAAACATCTAACGCAATGACGCGATTCGGACAACTGTCCGTCATCAGTACTAAATTTAAAAATGCTATTTGTAAAAAGACTACCTCCGGACAGCTCAACAACAGCTTTATATCAAACCACTACCCATTCAATAACTCTTAGCACATCTCCACTAAAGCCCATAAATATCGAAAACTTTTTTCAACAGCTGTGTCTGAGATGCCACCCACTTCGATAGCCGTTCCGTCACACACGCATACCGTTACTCCAAGGAGGCTCTTATCGAACCACTGCGGATCGTACCAGCCGTACGGTCAGCGAATTTCGCATGCTAGGTACGGTCGCCTGCAAAAGTTCTACGACGCAAAATTTTTTGGAGTTTTATCTTGAAATGGACCAGTTGTCGAAATGCCGGTCGATGTAGAGATTTAAGAAAGTTTTTTTCATATCTTGGGGTGAAAAATACGTCGGGTGAGCATTGTATGCGCAATACGCGTATGCTTTGAATCTTCCTTGTATTCGTTTTGCCAATTCGGGCCAGACTAAAAGACAACTAGATCGTTGGGAAGTTGTTGGGCATACCTACGTCAATCACATGAAAAATACAAAGAATAATTTCCAATTTTATTGTCAAGACAACCCAAAGGTAAAAAAAAAATACCGTTCAAATACATGGGAGGTATAATGATCTACTCGGATAAGGCAGTCTAGTGTGCCTTGTTTTAGGTGTTTCTTCTTGGTGTGTGGAGAAAATATTTCTAAAACCAACGCGACGATGCACGTCGAATCGCAATCGTGCGTTGTCCGCGCCTGTAAAATAAAATTTCGATTCGCTTTTGTATCTGAATGTACTGCATCACTAATACAGTGGTTTCCTTTAAGACAATAGAGTAAGGTTTGAAATGGCTCACACTTTACAAGATGGTAACTACAGTTTTTGACGCCCCATTGTCGTATTTGAAGACTAATTTGCGGACGTGAAGTGGTGAGAATTGTTTGATTTATTATCGAGAAAATTACCCTGGGATTCTTGAACTTTGGCAGAGTCTTACTTTGACTATCTCGCAGATGTTTTAACAATTTTAAAAATACATTATGATGATTATTCTATGCGTTAAGTGCTTGTTAGTTTATCCTTAATTTACAGAGCAACTGAAGAACGAAAAATCATATTTTTTTTTACAAAAAAATTACATACTTACATAAACTCACGCCTGTATCCAAGAGGGGTAGGCAGAGATCAGGGACTGCTACCTGCACACGTTGTTGCATGCACGCACGCCCATTTCAGGAGCTTTTTATCTTGTTACAAAAAAAAAAAATAACAACGCATTAGTGTGAAAAATTGAACAAAAAAAGTGGTAGAACATAAAATGTAAAAAATAAAATCTAACCGCCATGTTTCAGGAATTGCGCGTTCGAAAAAAAACCCTATATAATGATGATGAAAATTTTCATCATCATTAGGTAGAGACGACGACAAGAAACTGAAATTATCCTTCCGTTGTATCTCTTTAAAACTCGTGCTACCATCAATAAATCGTTAACTTTTGAGTGGTAATCGTGCTTAACCGATCGGACCTAAGTTACCATATTTTATCTCAGTATTTTACTACGGAGTTTAAATAATTTGTATATTCCTACAGCATTTAGGGGCTTTTTATTTACAACTCATAAAGTGTTGATTTTATTTCTTGTTTATAAATTCACTCTTACCAGGCGATAAAACTGTAAACGGAAATAAAAGAAAAACTATAAATCAACTACTGAGCTTCAAGTAAAGGTTGCAAAAAAACGCATGAATGGTTCATTGTAAAGAGCCTTAACAAGCCCTGCGGTTATGACCCGGAGGTATTTTGTTTTAAATTACGCTGTACAAGTCTTCCGATGAATACTTGACCTGGAATTTAAACACATTGTTTTACTTATGTACCGATAAATTGTTTTGTATTAAAATTAATAATGTATGCAATAAAGAGTAATAATCTAATCTAAAAAAATTCACAAACCTATTTATTTATTTCGGCTTTTAACGAGATGTAAACAAATATAAATTGCCTTTAAAATACGGAAAACAATAATGTTTATCCAGTCGTCAGCTCGTCCTAGGTCATTCTTCTTCTTAGCGTGTCGATGGAAAAAAAAATAATTTAAGTCTTTATTCAACAATTGCGGCCCAGAACTTTGCGACGCTGACTACAGGATCACTCATTAATTCATTCATTAATCATATTAAGTTAAAATTTATCAACACCCTTTATCAATTTCTCGCATAGGAAATGTCATAATGTAGGGACTCAGAACGCTGAGTCAACATTTTGGCAACAAAGTAACATAGCACAACGACGAAGCGCCGACGACTGTGTCCAGCCAGTCGTCCCTCGAACCTCTAGGAGTGTATTGTATTAATCCTATATTCTATTTGTGTGTAACCTCCTGTGTAAACCAAATTTATCCGTGTAATATTCGAATACAGACTTTGCACCTTTTACGCAACCTTCTGATATTTTATTTGTGCCTCCGCAGAACTATAAATTATCACCTCTCTCTTTTGGTAGTCACCCCCACAATAGGATATTTACAAACACATTTTTTATGGTATTTGAAAGATAAAATGTTAACACGCAGTAAAATGCTTATCAAAGGCTGGATTCTTGATGGTTGCCAACTCTCAGTTACTAGAGATTTTTGTCTTACAGACATTCAGTACAATACCTAACCGAATACCTATTCATGAGATCACGTCTTCATTACTGACCGATAACAATCTTCGTAGCAAAATTGATTACTCCATTACTACGAGTAGGACATCAAAAGCAGCGCATGTGATAATTCAAAGCTGTTCTCTACCATGAGTTGCAACTGCTACAAAGCCGGTAGTCCGCATTGTGCCATATTTGGGCGACAGTTACAATTTCGTTCGAGTAGGTTGCGTTTGTTTTACTCGTGGATGCGATCGCCAACTTAAATCATAGACTAGAAAGAATTGCTTACAGCCAATTGCTCAATCTCCCGACTTGTTGATATGGCTTTAGTAGGTCATACGAGTACATACGTATTCGTATGTTACATACGTAACATATGCGGCCCATATACGTGCTACTGCAGGACGTAGGCCTTCTCTCAGAGAGAGAGTGTGGGCATAATCACTATGCGTGTCCACCGCGAAATGAATATAGAAATGTGAATAGTTCAAACACTCGGGTTTCCTTAAGATGTTTTCCTTCAAAGTTATTAAGGTAATTTCAACTAAAACAAATAACAAATTCCGATCTATTAGCGAACTTATCTTTTAATTGGCACTTTTTTAGTTCTTTAAGCTTTTTACATATAACCTTTAGGTGTATTGTTTGTATCAATACCTATAGACTATTTTATTTTATAGTATAAAAACCTATTTAGAGGCTACCTCCGGCACGGTTGCCCGGAGGTCGTGGGTTCGGGTCCCGGTATGGGTGGAATTCTTAGCCTCTAAATAGGTTTATGAGTTGTAACACTTTTTGAAAGTATCACTTTCACCGCCACCGTCACGGCGTTGGTGTGTTTTATCCTTTAGATGGTGAACTATAATCATACTTTTTAGGGTTCCGTACCCGAAGGGTGCCAAACGGGACCCTAGTACCTACTTTGCCTCCGCTGGCTGTCTGTCTGCCCGTCCGACATTTAAAGGGCTCTATCTTTGGAACCATAATAGTTGGCCAGTTGAATTTTGACAGAATATGTGGTATTACGGCGAAATATCTAAAAAATAATAAAAAAAAATAAAAACCGGCCAAGTGCGGGTCGGACTCGCGCACGAAGGGTTCCGTACTATTATCTATACAACATCAGACAAAGATCGAATTTGAGAACAGCGTCATCTATAGAAATCAACAAGAAGTATTATAACATTGACATTTAATGACATGACATCGGCGCTGTAAAGGTTACATAGATGGTTGCTAGATGGCGAGCGCTGTCCTTAGACAACGTTTGTTGTATGGGAGCCCCCTTAAATATTTATTTTATTCTGTTTTTAGTATTTGTGGTTATAGCGGCAACAGAAATACATCGTGTGTAAAATTTCAACTGCCTACCTATCACGGTTTACGAGATACAGCCTGGTGACAGACAGACAGACAGACGGACAGTGAAGTCTTAGTAATAGGGTCCCGTTTGGCACCCTTCGGGTACGGAACCCTAAAGAATTATAAAAAAGGGGTCTCAATACAAAAAACGTGCTTTTTGCTGTTTTTAGGGTTCCTTACCACATAAGGAAAAACGGAACCCTTATAGGATCACTCTGTTGTCCGTCCGTCTGCCTGTCAAGATTCGACCCTTTATCTCGGGAACGCGTGGAGGTATCGAGTTGAAATTGAAACCATATACTCAAGTCTACAGTACCTTGAAGCTGTGAAAAAAATTAAACTTCTAAGTTAACGTAAAACAAAGTTTACGCCGCAAAAAACGTAAATTTCGACACTCTTAAGGGAATCAAATAAAATCTTAAAAAAGTAGTCTTTGAAGTTCGGCAAAAGCTCGGAAAAACTGCGAGACTACAAATTTGTACGGAACCCTCGGTGGACGAGTCCGACTCGCACTTGTCCGATTTTTTTTCGCATATGCTCTATCGTAAAACAGTAATACACACAGGCATCAAACTTGTGATTGTGGCAGTTATTATATATTCTAACGACAAATAATAAAAAACGGCTAAGCGCGAGTACGGTACCCTCGGTGCGCGAGTCCGACTCGCACTTGGCCGTTTTTTTATTTTTCTTTTCGCCTTGTATGTGTGCTGTACCTATTATGGTTAAGTAGGTAGGTAAGTACAATACCCTATCCGAATGAAGCTCATGGTTAGATTGATGGTGTTAATAAAAACTAACCATACAGTTAGCCGGTAGATTCCGTAAATGACCTTACGTCAGATTTATCAAGTTGTTCATTTATTACCACTTCATGCGTCGGACGTTTATTTGCTTTCTAATAAAGTTTTTTGTATAGTTAGGGACTGCCATAAGTATGTATTGTCAATGCTGTTTACAAAGGAAGAACCTATAGTTCGTACGGATAAATAAATTAACATGCGTAAACTCACGCCACGTATCGCGGAGGGGTAGGCAGAAACCATGTTTGCCACTTGCCACGATCCTGACAAACATAATTAAATTCGTTACCTTAGTTGCACGCCGGTTTCGGGTAGTTTTATTTGGCGCTTCACTAATACCAGTAACTAAATGAAAGTAACTTATAAATCAATAACTTCCACAGAACACAATCACCGGTCCTGGTCCAAAACTAGGATAAACTAGGATAACGTGCTATGGTAACTAGGCAAGGACATCACAAACATGGAAATACACCCAGACTGTAGCCATTTGTACAAATGTAAGGCGGCCCCCAGTGGTAATCGAACCCACGACCTCCGGCATGGTAATCAGACGTATTACCATGCCGGAGGTCGTGAACCTCCGAGGGCCGGATACCGCAAGACCATCGAGGCAGTAAAAATAAAAGAAATTTAAAATGAAATATATTTTATGATATTTTATGTTTTTATTGACAGTTTTTTTCTATTAGAGAACTTAAATGATGCTTATCATCAATTGTAATACCTTGGAAAACAGTTTCTTCCAAGGTCCAGCTTGTCTGTCCACAATGGAACGTTAATGTCAATCGTCAAGTCAAGTTATTCAATTAACCAGTTCTTCATTAAATTCAATTTCCTTTTCCCTGTCACTAGTCTTACCCACCGGTGCGTATTAACGGAATTTATATGTTCTCCAAACCATGTTTTATGATAATTTAATTTGAATTTCTCTCTGCGTAGTTAGGAAAATTCCACGACGTGTCAGAGTATCGTAAAATCTATTTAATTCCATAAATATACCATAGTTTGATCATCCCAAATATTCGATATCAAGTAGTTTGTTTGACTTAAATAGCTAAGGACAATCAAAGTTTATAAGTGACTAGCTGACTCGGAAAACGTTGTTTTGCCATATTAATAAGCCTACGACGTATTCTCAGACCTAACAAATATAAGCCGCTTCGGAGGAGTTCGACAAGAAACTCTGTGACACGAGATTTTCACTGAATAAATCGAGCTTTTAAACAGATACCTTTTAAGTCATTTTAGTAATTTACTGAAGTTAACAGTGTCTTCATGTCTTGTCAACTTTTTGTAAAAATAAAACTTTATCAAACCCAAACCCTGGTCTCTGCCTTCCCCACTGGGATACAGGCGTCAGCTTATGTAATTTAATGTATCGAATATCTAATCTAATATTGTTAACTCTTTCTTTTCAGGTATTGAATCAACTCGTGCTCATAGAGTCTGTTTCGTGGTGGCGCATGAACTACCGGTGATTGAGGGAGTATGTGCAGTGACATTGGACACTCGAAGACTAGTGACAGGTGACAGGTGAATAACAGGTGTGATCGCTGTCATCATCTATCTGTTAGCCAGTTCATGTTGTGGAAGGAAAAATGATATTTTGGAGAACAAAGAATACTAGTCGCCGGAAACAGATTGGGTGGTAAGTAAAGTTTTTTTTAGGAAAAGCAATGCGCCAAATGGCGCCGGATTAAGAATAGCATCACACCATTTCATTCCGTGGATGTCGTAGGAGGCGACTAAGGAAATAAATTACTAGGAGACGGACAGCAGCGTCTTCCTGAGATTCCAACCGCATACTGCGATCGCCAATCCGCCTGCCAAGCGTGGCGATTATGGCAAAACCCTTCATTGTTAGGGAAAACCATGAGGGAGGTCTATATAGGGACAGTGCTTTGTCCTAATGTACTATGCTATGTCCTAATGTACTTTTAAAAAGCTTCGCTTTACTACCACAGGCAACTCAATAATAAGTCCTACCCACGCGTTCTAGTTTCAGCATTACCTATGCCAAGGTTTCAGTGAATATTAGAAAAAATGCGTGCAAACAGTGTAAACCGTTTTTATGGACTTTCAACCGAATTTTAAAGAATTATAAGTTTCTTTGCAAAATCTCTGTCAGTTAACACCTAATTTGTTCTTAATGGTTTTCTATACTATTTAGAATAATAAGGTCTCGCTAAAACATTCAAATGATACACTGGTTAAGTAGAATATACTTACAATATTTAGTAGACGCAATCATAAATAGAGTCCGATTACGAGGCGAAATCTCACATTAGTTACCAGCGTAATTATAAGACGTCAGCCGACCATCGGATGCGTGTTCGGGACGCAAATAAATAGAACGCCCCGGGGGGCCCAACCTCTAACTTCAGTGCATGCCTGCACTAAGAGAGAATAAAGCACTTTTTTATCTCTTTCTAAATTCATAAAGTGTGGTGACAAAGCACATAACTAATAACAGAAAAGTAGTCCATTTTTATATTCTTTTTGTTGCACTAATCCGTGCTGAGGCCGTACGTAATGCAGAGTAGTTTGTAAACAGGCTCGAAATTTCACTGATGCCTGCACTTGCCCATTAGCTCAGTTGGGAGAGCGCTGGTACGGTTAGCCAGAGGTCGCGGGTTCAATTCCACCCATGCCGGCGGTGGAATTTTTAGCCTCTAAATAGGTTTTTAAAATAGTAAATTTTTCCGTCTAGACCCTGGCTTACTTCTCCCGGATACAGGTGTGAGTTTATGTTATGTATAAACCCCAAAAGACTTCTTATCAACTAACACTAATGTTTAATTTTACGTTATGTATGTAGTCTATTTGTCTATCTATGTAGCCCAATCATACAGCTGCTGAGCAACTGCTGGGCCCTTTCATTCACTCCAAGGCCCTCGCTCTCCTGTTCATCTCGTCCATTGCCTGTCGGAGGCTTTAGCAGTATTGTTGTACTGTGCCCGGTTACACTTACAAAATCCCAGGACGTGAATGTAACACCAACGAAAGCGATCGTCCCGAAAGCTGAGAGGACTCCTGTCTCCTATTGTCTGTCAGTAAAATTTCAAGAGAAACAGTAAAAATAAATAATTGTTGTTTTTCTGATATATTTCATCAACAGATCTAAACCAAATCTATATTTTGAGGTACCTATCCTCTTTCTAAATAAAGAAACAATTAATGAATCAATAACGAATAAATGAAATCCTTTTTCTCCCTTTTTTGAAGCCTGCTAATATATATTTTTTTATAATTTTGTTTCCGAGCTTGAACACATTGACAATATGCCTTATAAAATGAGTACAGAAAGCCGCTTCGTTTGCTGAGAAAAAGTGAGAGTGTAAAAAAATATTATTTGTTTGTTACCAGAGAAGCCTACAGAACTAAATAAGGCTCGTTCGTATTTAAAAGAATACTTTCAAGAGGTTCATGTTATAAGTTATATTTATGCATCGGTAAAACTGTCCCAATTTCTACCGTACTACCGTTTTAAATATGTGCTAGAAATACTGAGGCTTGAATGAGGCGCTTGATCTCTACGCTGGACTTAATATAGCGTATTTCTGTGAGTAATTTAAGTATTTAGAATCGTACAGAACTTCCTGTACTTCGATCTGTAAGATAATTATGACGCCGTCGTATGCATTCGGAACGCAAATGAATAAAACGCCTCAGAGTGTGCCGACCTCTAGTTATACAACTGCAATCAGGTACTAACAGCTGGTGGTTGATCTCTGATTTCTGTGTTTTATGTAGGTGATTGAGTGCTTAGAATTGTAGAGGTAGCTCCGTCATTTTATGTTCATGTCCGGAGTTGTTATTTGTGATGGAAGCGTAGTGGTGGAATATATTTTGCTTTACCTTGTATCTTATAGTATTGTACCCTTAAATTAGGGTTGAAACAGAATCAAGCAATCGATCGACCGGCATTCGTCCGCTGCCGGGCGAACTCTCCCAATGCACGCCACTTCTTTCTGTGGAATAGAATGTTTAGTTTAGTTTGAGTCAAAAAAAACCTCATTATCAGCCATTTGACGTCTACTGCAGGACCTAGGCCTCCTTCGTGGTTCATCCATAACCATGAGGGATTTTGCCATAATCGCTACGCTTGGCAGGCGGGTTGGCGATCGCAGTATTCGGTTGGAATCTCAGAAAGACACTGCTGCCCGTCTCCTGGTAATTTATTTCCTTTGTCACCTTCTACGACATCCACGGAAGAAAATGGAGTGACGCGATTCTTAATCCGGCTCCACACGGAATGAGTGAATAAGGTAAATTAACACATCCCTTAGAGTATCCAACTGTGAACACAACTGATTGCTATTTACAAAGGTCAATGTAATGCAACGAGCTTTATCAGCCTGAGCTTAACAATCAGTAACAGTACATGCTTTTATGCCTAGCAGTAGTCATACTTAACGGAAATATGCTCTATGTAGAGGAATATTTTATAGGACTTTTGGTACACACCCATGATGTAGCGTGGCACATTTTTATCTGCCAGTATTGGCTTTATTCATGTGGAGGTAGCCTAGTGGGTAGAACATCGGACTCGGAAGCGAGAGAACCAGGTTCGATCCCCAGTGCGGGCATGTACCTATGACTTGGTTTTCTAAGTTATGTACATTTGTGAATTTGTGAAACTTCACAATAGCAGCAATACCACTCGCTAACGGTGAAGGAAAACATCGTGAGGAAACCTGTGCTATTTCCATACTGAGGTATGAAATCGCCAATCCGCGGTGGGCACGCATGGTGATTAAGCCCATACTCTCTCCCTGAGAGAAAGCCTATGCCCTACAGTGGGACGTATATAGGCTGCTTATGTTATGTATGTGTAGCATTTTACATTGTTAAGTAATCTTGTATAATTATGTTGTGCCATCGTTTTCTGTACTGTAGAGAGGAACCGTCAATATTAGGTATGCCTATCTGTAGATTTACCAATATTCTTGTACTACTACTTTTGACCGATGATCAGTGGCATGCAAAGGTTCTCGAGACCACGAACTGGTAAAAGCAGCGTAGGACGCCCACCAGCTCGCTCGACCGACGATCTGAGGCAGATTGCTGGCAGTGGCTGGATGAGAATGGCCGAGGGAAGAAGGAAGTGGCGTGCCGCGAGGAGGCCTATTTCCAGCAGTAGACGATTACGGGCTGCTGTAACGTCACTGAAACTTCGAAAATGTAGTTAAACCAATAAATTTATTCGTGTTTAGACTTTTTTTCCATGGGTCTTAAACATTTCAATATGGTAAGGTTAAAAAGGTGGAAATTGTTTCACCGCCGCCTTCTAAGGTCTTCGGTGGTGGTCCCACGATAAGAGACCCCTGGTGAGTCGAATAAAACGGCAATGTAGGTACAGTCGGTGGTAGGTCGAGCCTTGCATTTTTGTTGCAAAATCATTCTTAACGTAATGGGGTAAAGTGCGCTCGTGTTTAGGTCGATGTTCTGTCGACTGCACCCCCCATTGCTGTTTTTCCCATCTCCCGCGTAGAGCGTTCGGCCGAGCTGTTTCCGAGAATATAATGCAGAGCAGCGTAAGTGGCTTACGGCTTACGGCTGTGGCACGGGAAGTGCGCAGATGGTCCGTTTCATGCTTGGCTACACGGCTAATATTCAGGCACTCCTTAGGGATGCAGGAAGATATCCTGAGGGAACCCGTAGGATTCTAGAATCTATGGAGAGGATCAATCAATCAATTCTTCCAAATGTTGGATAGTTGTAGGATGATTCTTGTATTTGATAGTTTGCTTTGATAGATGGGATCAAGCTGAGGCACATAATTTTTGGCCGTTTTTAGTAAAAAAACATTATATTTTTTGCAAAAGTGCGTTGTCTTCTCGCCGTGAAGGCATAAACGTTGTATTTCAAATTAATAAGTGTAATTAACTCATCTCATTCGTTAAAATAAACATAAACATTTGAACCAAGAGACGTGTTACTGCTTTTTTATCATTGGGATAGACTAGAAAATAATCGGTGGTTAACCAACTTGCACTAAGTTTTATGACGATAGTTAAATATGAGCCGGTGACCAACTTGCTATGTCTTCAATGGCTAAAATTGTATAGACTATGTAAGACTCCTTGTAAATTTTCATATGCGACACTGATTTCATACATACATAAACTGCAGCGTCTTCCTGAGATTTAAACAGCATACTGTGATCGCCAACCCGCCTGCCAAGCGTGGCGATTATGGCAAAACCCTTCATGGTTAGGAAAACCATAAAGCCTGTTTCCTGCAATGGGCGTCGAGTGGCTGATGATGATGATGATGATGATACATAAACTCACGCCTGTATCCCAGAGGGGTAGGCAGAGACCAGGGACTGCTACTTGCCACGATCCTGACAGATCACTTTCGCTTCCTCAACATTCATTAGTCGTTGCATGCACGCACGCCGGTGTCGGGTAAAACGGCTGATTTGATTTATCTTCTTAGATGGTGCAAAATCTCTGACTAGGTATATATAAAATTGTTCAGGAGGATATATTTAACTCCTGAACTGCCCTCGCGGAACGCAACGTATAGGTGGCCCATACTAAGTTGGACACAGATCTGTGTCGCGGCAGACGAGTGGTTAAGCTTTCTGTATCATTTGACTCACTATTTGCGGGCCACCAGGTAGCGGCCCACCTCACACGTGCTTGACCGTATAACATAGGCCGGGCAAGTGGGCAGTGGCTTTACGGTAAAGTTATTTCCAGCTTATTTCGAGCTAATCCTTGGCAATATTGTATTTTTGGAACGGGACGCCGGGCATTGTGGACTGCCTCGTTGGTCTAGCGGTAACGTCTGATTACCATGCCAGAGGTCGTATGTTCGGTTTCCACTGGGGGCTAGAGTATATTTGTACAAATGGATTTAGTGTGGGTGTATTTCCATGTTTGTGATATCCTTGCCTGGTTGCTATAGCACAGGGTATCCTAGTTTGGGACCAGGGCAAGTGATTGTGTTGGGTGGAGTTATTTATTTATTTATCGTGGGAAGCGGGCGGAAATAGAAGACTTCTTTTTTTGTATAAGCAGTGCGACGAATACACTTCCGGGCACAGGTTTTTTCTAAAAGAGAGTATAAGAGTACGCATGTAGCGTACCCACCGTGGATCAGCAGTTTCAATTTCAAGCGTGGACATCTCAGACACTCAGGTTTCCTCACGATGATTTCTTTTACCGTTATCAGGTGCTACTGCCACTAAAAATTCACAACGTAACTTAAAATACAAAGTTATTGGATATGCTACAATTCAAACACAGAAGATGGCGCACTTAAGATGGCGCCTCACAAGGTAATTCCCATGCAAACTTGGCTTGGTTTTAATTTTCAAACGACAAGCCGGATTGCTGTGAAACATTAATAATATGCCCAGAGAACACATCGGGGTTTGACTGTGGTTAGAATTACGCATAAATTTGTTAAAAATAAATTTGTGATTTTTAAGAAGTTTGTATGAGAAGGCTTATGAGGCTCTACTGACATTGAATCAATTCTCCTGAGCACCGTTCAACCAACACAATGTAGCAAACTAAGTCTTGCAGCTGCAAATTGCCCTATAATGTGAAAATAGTAGAATTTTACTCTTCAATACGAACAGATTTTACTACGGGGAAAAACTTTAAAATTGCGAATAAATATTAGTTGTTCCATACATTTCAATACGGCAAGTGATGCCTTTAGTTTCCCTTTTTTTAGGGTTTCGTAGTCAACAAGGAACCCTTATAGTTTCGTAGCACAGAGACGATAAGTACTAGAAAGCTGAAATTTTATTACGCTGATAGAACGGTAGAATAAAGTCTCAAAAAAAAAATTGTTCTGGTTGTATCCTCCTACACCTAAATTAGCGATGCATTTGTTTTTTCTAGCCTACACCAAAGTGTGGGGTGGTGCTGTCCACTACCAAGAACTTTTAATCCATTTACCCCGGATCACCAGGGGTGCCCGTCCCCGAATTTTGTTCTCCCCAATTTCATGAGATCCTGAAACACCTGTAATCAGAAATCACGTGAATTATTATTAAGTTTCCATCTCACTAATAAATTGTAGCACCAAGCTGATCAAGCGCTCGAAATCGAAATCCCATTACATCTAATTTGTAGCAACAACACCGTGTTATATTATTATTACCAATCGACGCAGCAGGTCGCAAAGAGGTTAGAACCTTACACGCAACAACAGATGCCGAACTTCCGATAAACGGGGGCGGCACGTCTTTTTGAATAGTAATTATGGATTTTGGTTTTCTATCCCTTACTCTTGCCTTTAATTTACTGCTATAAATGGAACGAAACTGTAAAACATGATTATTGCAGAGACACATCATGCAAAATTTATGAATTTGAATTGAATATATTTTCGACTCTGTATAAAAACCAGAAAATACTTTGGTCCTCGATAAATTCTACTTTTAGTGGAAACCGTAGAACACGCCTTATTTAGGATTCCGTACCCAAAAGGTAAGACTCCGCTGTCCGTCCGTCCGTCCGGCAGTCACCAGGCATTAACTCATGAACCGTGATAGTTAGACAGTTGACATTTTCAGAGATGATGTATTCACTTGCCACTATACCAACAAATACTAAAAACAGAATAAAATAAATATTTAAGGGGGGCTCCCATACAACAAACGTGACTTTTGCCTTTTTTGCTACATATTAATAACGGCAACAGGTAGACGCTTGAAATATTCAAATGTGGTATAGATAATGGTACGAAACCCTACGTATGCGAATGCAACTCGCACTTGGCTGGTTTTTATTTAAGACGCATTTGAACTTGACGTCTGGTTTTCCAAATGGCAAGCAAAGGCGCGGAATTCCTGGTACAGACCATACCTTTTATCTTAATGAAGACCCCTCTGTTGCAAATCTAAAAGGCTTGAAGGGACAACTCAAAAACCTATGGTGATTTTTCCTCAAAAACATGTATCATCAAGAATAAAAGCATTTTCGAGTAGTCTCTACTTTTAATTTACCGTGCATTTTATGGTAAACCCGTAACAAGTTACGCATATCTGCATACTTAAACGAGCCACATAAGTTTGATTGATGAAACCGACCCAAATACCGGACCGAAGTTAATAATTCAAGGAAGCGATGAAATTTTTGCTCTTAACGAATGTAGGAAAGATTTATTGCCGAGGGTCCCGTAGGTAAGTCTAGGGTTATCGGAGCTTTAAGCATCGGTTATAGCAGTGAATCTACGTGTAGTTTGTTTCATAGCCATTGACTAGATAACCTTTTTGATATCTAGACCAGATAGGAAAAATAATTATTTTATTTTAAGAATAATTTTTCACGGTGAATATCGTGATAATTATATTTTTTGCAAATGTTTTCAATACTTAAGGTTCAAGTCAAAATGTCTGTATGATGATTAGCGCTAAGCAGTCATCCGTTATTTTAGAACATAGTTTCTCGAGAGCAGGAAATTTTCTTTGTCAGTAACGTAAAACTACACATACATAAAAAAATGGCGACCATTATTTTTCAATTTCAAGAACTCAATTAAAAAACTAAGTGAATAGCTCATACTTCACGTCGAAAATGTCGACTGACCACAAAGAAAAATTAAAAACCTCCTCTCAGCCAATAAGTACGACCGCATTTTCCAACGGGCAAAAATCCATAAATCGTTCAATTTCTGAAAACCAATAACATCCGTACAAGAGCACAATGGTTTGCTGCGATTGGCCACGGAACTCCATTTTTGTCGAGCGGCAGGCGTCAAAGAAACGACCGGCGACGGTGTGGATGAGCAAGGACTCTCTTTCTGAAATGTCACTTACATACGTCACTAAGCGGTGGTAGCGGAGCGGATTCGGGAGGTCATGGGTTCGAATCTTGACATGTACCAATGACTTTATTTTTCAAGTTACGTACATTTGTGAAGTTTTAGTAGCAATACTTCTCACTAACTGTAAAGGAAAACATCGTGAGAAAATCTGAGTGTCTAAGGTGTACATATGCCTCAGCGCTTGAAATTGCCAATCCGCGGTGGGAACGCTTGGTGATTGAGCCTATACTCTCTTTCTCTGAGAAAAGGCTAGTGCCCTACAGTGGGACGCTTTGATTAATTAATACGTCATTGACCGGAACACCTGGTACGTTATCCATTTGTAACCTAACTGTTGACAGTTGTCTGTTATTTGTTCATCTCAGGGCGATTGAATCTACAGAATTTAGCAAACAATTTATTTAGTTGAAATAATTAACAGGATTCATCAAGAATCGTCGAAAGAATCTCGAGAATCATCTGGGAATGGGCTCGAATATTTAACACTGTCAACAATCAAATTTTCTTCACAGTTAGCGCGTAGTATTGCTCCTACGGATTTGTAAATGTAGGTACGTCACTTAGAAAAGAAAGTAATGGACACGTGCGGGGATTCGAACCCACGACTTCTTGAAAGTTAGGTAAGCGTTCTATCGACCGCGTTACTACCGCTTGAACCGAATAAGTAACTGTATCATAAAGAAAAAAATACATACATACATAAACTCACGCCTGCATCCCAGAGGGGTAGGCAGAGACCAGGGACTGCCACTTGCCACGATCCTGACAGATCACTTTCGCTTCCTCAGCATTCAACGTGCATGCACGCCGGTTTCGGGTACTTTTTATCTTGCCATTTGCTAATACATCCTCTATTCGTTCGAAGTATATTCGCCTAAAGAAAAAAACAGCAGTAGTAAAAGTACAGCGGAGTATAGGCAAAAGTACAAGCCTATACTCTCTCTCTCTCTCTCTCTGAGGGAAAGCCTGTGCCCTGCAGTAGGACCGAATTTCGAAAGAGACCGAATTTCAGATTGAAGTATCATCTCTCAACAATATCAGCCTTGTTTTGGTGTACCGCGGGGTGAACCAAACGCCAGCCACTAAGGTTTCAGATAAGGTGTCTACCGACCTCAACAGACATTGTAATAAATATAATTTATCCGAAACGTGGAGAACCGAACGTGGTCTGGACTCTCTTTAATACTTTTCGTCATTACAGCTGTTATTATGAGGTTGTTAGGGTTTTTATTAAATTATCGCTCTTGAAATTATTTTCAGTAACTTAAATAGTTTTTATCGCTTGCGAAGTTGGGCACCCGGGCGACTTATCTCGAAAAGGCAGAGTATGGACATGATCAAACCGTATTCCTTATCTTTTTGAGACAACTTCTGAACTTAACAATTTAAATCAGTATTGATGTGTTTAAGAATCCGAATTTTTTCCGGTATACAATAAAGAATATTCTTATCTTATCTTATCTTAAGAATGGAGCATAATGATTCTTCCGTAATTTTGTTTGTCTTATTGATATGATTTCACGAGAAAATGTCCAGATTTCATGCTTCTTTGAAAAGCCTGCTCCAAATCTCTTGTGATCTTCTTGCAAATCTTGTAATCATTAGACTATGAAAATTGTGTATCACTACCACTTAGCTAGTTGCACAAATACGCTTTTGTGAAACTACCTAAGTGCTCGCAAACCAACGCAGCGCCCGTATTCGCAGAGTAATAATCAATACATCTGTCAGCATCATAAATACAGTAATGAAATATTGTACATCTTTTATATCTTTTATATCTAAATAATCTTTTATCTTTTATATCTAAATTATCAAATTATGCTATCTCTAGGTGGTTGGTGCGACCAATATATTTTCGTACCAAACGTATTATGGTGAGAATCAAACTAAATTTAATTGATAAAATTGTATATAATTTTCTTACCAGCGGCCCTCTGGAACTATTTGATATTATCTGTCATCTACCAAGTTGGCCTTCTCAAAATACTGCAAGTCTATATTGTAAGTGGGACCGATAGGTTTTTTAGTTGATTTTTAGTTGGTTTAAGTTTTAGTCATAAGCTTTCAGGCATCCGCTGAAAATCAGCGCCGTATCTCTCTCTGCTACGGCATTAAGCTGAGCGGAAACCTTTTTGGTACTGCTATATTAATTTTAGGCTATATTAATTTCCACTGTATCTAAAAACTGTATGAGTACCAAATAAAGATTTTCTATTCTATTCTATTCTAAATACAGTAATGAAGACTTACACGACTTACACATTCCACCGAACGTACGAGTATTACGTCCAGCTAATGTCTTTTTGTCGCTAGTTTTCACTCGCTCACTATGATTGTGAGCTGTTCGCGTATATAATGCACGCCTCAGTAGGCAGCTATTCTCTTGCATAATTTACATACTCAGATTGCTCTTCAGTCTTCAAGTTGATTAGTTTCGTTTGAAATAGAACAGTACCCAATGCCAGGAAACACCAAGTGTCACTACCCTTTTAGCATTCGCATGCTCTTAAAAATAAACTGCGTTGTTGTAGTCTACTTAGTAATTGTAACTCAATGTATTGTTAAAGTAATGAAATAAAAAGTTATTTTTTGTAATGTTGAAATTCTTGTGTTACTTATTCGAAGGAAAATCTGATCGATATTGCATACTAATGTACTCTCATGTATAGGGAAGTTACAGATACTTAAATGCATGGCTTACTTCCAGTATTCACGTTACTCTTTTATTTAGAAACCTCAATATGTGAGGTTATCTGTCTGTCAAGTCCATTTTTCTCAAGAAAGGCGAGCTACCAAGTAGAAATTAAAGCCTTTTTTATACAAAGCCGCTGCCAGTATCACTGGCAGCCAGCACTGGCTTGGTATTGGCCTTGTATAAACAGTTATTCATGTCAAGCCAGCGCTGGCTCACTACCGAATATAGCGCCCGCCTATTTTTCAAGCCAGTGACCTCCGCCCCCGTCAACACCTCAACCCCCGCGCCAGCGTTACGGACATGTGTAGACGTACACGTACATGTGCACACCACAAGAAAGATGCAGGCGGACTGGCTTCATCTAAACAACACAAGCCAAGCCAGCGGTGGCTTGGCTTGTGTGGCTTGTGGCTTGGCGTGACGCCAGCTTCGTTTAAGCCATACTTAAGGTCAAGTACTAACGGTCCTTTCAAAATGTGAGAAAGCGAACTCGAGAACTCAATTAATATAAATCAACTCAAATCAGATATCCGGTTTATTTTTCATCATGGAATCATCTCTTCTCATCCGCATCCACAAATTCTTCCGCGGGGTTACCAACGTCAACCATCATAAGGTTGCTGGTCTATTTATTTGCTAGGTTTCGTTTTCTTATGGAGGACATCGTGTCACTCTTACTAATGCCGCTTGCAGATGACGCCTACACCTGTGCCAGTACTGCTATTGTGCATGAAGTTTCATCTTTTTCCTTAGTGTGAGTTTAGACGCTCTTGCTCAAGTCCATTTTATTTAAAAAACTACCACACGTCCGACGTCGTCCGCAAGTGACTTAAACGACGATGTGAAGCTACTGCACCTTTGTAAGACAGCGATCCGAACGGTCGCAAACGCGCACGCGACACTGTCTGCCGCGCGCCTACATAATCACATACTTTCGTTTCGCATAAAAACTGCGCCGCGGTTGCATGGACGCGCAAACTTTCAAAATTTTACACACCACTTGATGATGCGTCTCCTATGACTGGAGGTTTTGCACTACCCCTAGTGGAGTTTCTGACGTGACTCATACTCTATGGCGTCACAGTTTAATTCTTCACAAATCAGACTTTTTTTAAAGTAAATACTGTGGGCGTCGGCGGATACGCTAACTGCATATTAAGTTTCTCGTTAAAAAGAACACATATTCAGCGGTAGAACGCCGGCCTCACATTCGGGAAGGTCGTGGGCTCGTACTCGAAGTACCAATAACTTTGTTTTCTATGTTACGTACATTCGTGAAGTTAGTAGTAATGCCACTCGCTAACCGTGAAGGGAAACATCGTTAGGAAACCTGAGTGCTTGAGGTGTTTACTCAGCGCTTGCTATTGCCAATCCGCGGTGGGCACGCGTCGTAATGAAGGTCTTACTCTGGCTCTCTGAGAGAAGGCCTGTGCCCTGTAGTGGACCGTATAAAGGCTACAAAAAAAAAGAAAATGTACTGAAGTTTGCGCATTTGCGACAGTTGCGATACTATTTTTTTCGTTTCATTTACCCGTACCTGCAGGAGGCTGCGGGTAGGTCCACCAAGTGTGATAAGTCCTTTAATGCTATTGATAATAAAATTAGCAGACGCGTTATGTGGTCGATAATTGAAGAAAATTTGATAATGATTGGACAGCATAAATTAGTAAACGCAAACAGTTACTAATGTTAATTCAAAACGAAGTTTAGCAGCGATCAAATCCAGTACGCAAATAAATTGAAATGGAATACTCGCGCTGCAAACTAAAATAATTTTCGACTTAATGGTATCCGTTTTTAAAAAACGAACAATTTGTAAAGGGCAGTATTATGGGACAATCAAAAATGATGGTGAAAGATATTGTATGCCTGCAGGAATCGTGTATTGTATTGAATTTAAACTATTTATTGAAAAACATTAAAAAAAAATTTACAAATGGGCAGTTATATACCTACGTAAGAATTTTATGTTGTACAACAATTTGAAGCACTAATAATTTCATGTTGATAATGAAATTTTATTTTAAATCCTACTACATATACATAATATTATAAATGTGAAACTGTGAAGATGTTTGGATGTTTGTTACTCAATCACGCAATAACGGCCGAATGGATGTAGATGAAATTTGGTATGGAGATAGTTTGTTAGTTTGTTTGATAGCTTCCCGGGGAAGGACATAGGTTACTTTTCATATTATTCATATTATTACTCATTCCATGCGGACGAAGTCGCGGGCAAAATCTAGTCTAGCGGTCTCACATAGAATAAAATAAATAAATAATGCATATACGTAGGGCATAGGCCTTCTCTCACAGAAAGAGAGAAAGAGTATGGGCTTAATCACCACGCGTGCCTACCGCGGATTGGCAATTCCAGGCCCTAGGTATATGAATATAAAATAATGTCTATTTTACTACACATACAGGCGTAAAACCTCATTAAATTAAAACTGTAAAGAATAGACTAGTATTGAAATATTGAAAAACATAAACATAAACATAAACATAAACATAAACATAAACATAAACATAAACATAAACATAAACATAAACATAAACATAAACATAAACATAAACATAAACATAAACATAAACATAAACATAAACATAAACATAAACATAAACATAAACATAAACATAAACATAAACATAAACATAAACATAAACATAAACATAAACATAAACATAAACATAAACATAAACATAAACATAAACATAAACATAAACATAAACATAAACATAAACATAAACATAAACATAAACATAAACATAAACATAAACATAAACATAAACATAAACATAAACATAAACATAAACATAAACATAAACATAAACATAAACATAAACATAAACATTTACATACAGGCACATACATTGGTTCTGGCCCCACACTAGGATACCCTGTGTCGTGGGAACCAGAAACAACGACATCACAAACATGTAAACATCCAAGACCTGGGGTTTTTTTTTTGTTCCCAGCCGGGATTCGAACCCGGGACCTCTCGCATGGTATGCAGATGCACTACCACTGCGCCACGAGGTCGTCCCACTGCGCCACGAGGTCGTCAAGCTCAAGTTCAAGTTCAAGTCAAGTTCGAAAAAAATTTGAAAGTTGTAGAACGAAAGTGTTTGATAGAATTTAATGGACGTGTTTTAACAATTCTGCAATTTAGAGATAACTCAGTAGAGAGAGACGGACCCTTCTACTTATTGAACGTAATTAAGTTACAATAATATATTAGTGTATTTTTGCCAATAAATGTAGTTTACGTTCACTTTAAATTATATACATTATTTGTACACTTACACATTTTGTATTTTGCCTGTTTCATCAATGGATCCATTTATTTGTGAAGAAGTGGGCGGAAAACTGTAACCTCCAGTAAACTGTATAATTATCGTTCCTTTTCAGACTGCATAAAAAATGTACCCTAACTAACGAGCTCGACGTGACTGCTTTATGTAATTTGCCGGTTTATTGTTCGGCAAGAATATTTATTTATTGAATACTTAAAAAAAATCGTACAATGCGGCGGACTTAATGCCATAAGCATTTTCTACCAGTCAACCGCAGGAGGTAAGGGAAAGAGTTGGTAGGCGTGCAAAAAAAAGGACAAGTTATCTATTGTACGGTCGACAATACCTTTATATTTTAGTTGCAAAGTCGCCGTTAACGTACCTAACTGATTACATGCGTTCAGAGTTTATTTAGATTGTGAAGGTTTTTTATTTTTTTGAATAAATAAAATAAATAAAATTTTCACGTATGTGAAACTGAGTTTACGTATGTAAAGGTTAACTCTCAAACAGATACAAACATGAATTTCCTGCAGACTACATAGATTTGTGTTAGGGATGTTTGTTCAAAGACACCGAGGGAGTACACTTAATTATTACTGGTTTAATGGCACGTTTAATCGATAATTACTCCAATGAGGATAGAATAAAATGTAAGGAAACTCTCGGCTCCGGTCCGGGGCTCAATTCAACTCAATGTTTAGCATAATGTGTCAAAGCAATATATAAATTTTGATTGTCTCTAACACTTGCGTGTGTACAGAAAAAAACGCCGTTAAATTACTTTTTCTTCAAATTAATATCCGATACAAAATCTGACAATCAAACTGAAGACAAATGACTATCACAACATCCGTCATCAGCTTAGAAAGACCCACTCATCGACACCTCGATGTCTCAGAACACAAGACACGCGGCAGCTATTAGAGAATCGGAAATGAAAATCAAGAGACCTGACATTGGCCGTGAACTAATAGTTTTCGCTCGCGCCGAGAAAGCAAACTGCGGTGTCGAAGTAGCATGGACTTGAAAGATCGCAGAAAGTCGGCATCTAGTTAAGGTGACGGTTCTGCACTCCTTTGTAAGCATCAAGGCTGTGGGACCACTCTAGCCAGCTTGTCTCTACAGACAAGCTGGCTAGAGTGTCACTACAGACCTCATACAAAGAGTTCTCAATTTAGTTCCCGTAGATATTTTTGCGATCCATAAGCGCAACTGGGGGCTAGGGCCTTCGCTATTTGCTGAATCATTTGACACGGGTGGTCTACAGAGGACTAGGCGAGTCAAACCTAACACCCCTGATGCAATGAGGGACAACCCAAACCTTAAGGCTCTTAATAAAACTTTAGTCGTCAATTATGAATCTGCACGATATCTCGAAAGTAGCTGAATCTCTAGGGTAGTAATAGAAAACGCTATATTTAATTTTATGCTTCCCATTTTCTATGGGTTCGATCCCCACTGGGTGCCGCAGTACATTTGTACAAATTCCCTCAGTCTGGGTGTATTTCCATGTTTGTGATGTCCTTTCCTGGTTACCATAGCACAAGGTATCCTAGTTTCGGAAGTTATTATTATTAACTACCGCAATTAAATTGGGATGTCCATTGTTTTCCTATTTTATAGCAAGCTGAATATGCATTGTCAGTAACGACGAGTGACCTAAATCTTCTTTCTTCATTCAACTTTTTAAATTCTTAACAGATTGAGATAAGAAGATCATGTCGTATAATTATATCATCATACGAATTATGTCAGTCGCACTGCATAAGATAAGATAAGAATATTCCTTATTGTACAGACCAGAAAAAGTTACAGTGCCTGTTATAATAATACGCCGTTATTGAGCAGACTCTCTGTGATTTACTATTTCCCTCTGCAGCCATATTTAAAGATGGCGGCTTGACAGAAACTGGTCCGCGGGCGATGATTAAATCTAATCATTTTCACTTATGCTAATATCGAATGCTCCTACGATATTGCTTCTTGGTTTGTGGTAGGAAATTTATTGTTTTCTCTTGTGTGTTTTATGCCTAAAATATAAATACATTCATAAACTCACGTTTATTCATAAACTCACGTCTGTATCCCAGAGCAGTAGGCAGAGACCAGGACTGCCAATTGCCACGATCCTCACAGATCACTTTTGCTTAAAATATACATACATACATAAACTCACGCCTGTATCCCAGAGGTGTAGGCAGAGACCAAGGACTGCCGCTTGCCACGATCCTGACAGATCACTTTCGCTTCCTCAACATTCATTAGTCGTTGCATGCATGCACGCTGGTTTCGGGTACTTTTTATCTTGCCATTTGCTAATACATCCCTTATTTGGTCGAAGTATGTTCGCTTGGGTCGTCTCTTACCAGCCCTTCCACCCATATTCGCTCGATATATTTGTTTCGTCAATCTTTCTTCCTTCATCCTGTCCACATGTCCAAACCAACATTCCTTTCTCAATTCTAGTCACTACATCTTCTTTCAGTCCACAACGTTCTCTAATCCAACATTTGTCATTCAAAGACACCAGACATACTTCTCAAGGACATCATTTCTACTGCATTAATCCTACTTTCTTGCTTCTTTTACCATACCTAAGTCTCGCTACCATACATAAGTGTTGGGGCCAGCACTCCATTATGGATTCATCATCAACCCATTATGTCCCCACCGAGGGGCACGGGTCTCTTCCCTGAGGAAGGTATAGGCCATTCTCCACCACGGGGGCCAAGTCCGGATTGGTGGAGGCTTGTAGACTAGTGGCTCGTCTACTGTCAGAAGTTGTCAAGCCGCCCTAAGGCCTCTGACTTGGCTTAACGGCTGCCTTCGATAGATGGCACCAACAGCTTAACGTGCCTTGCGAAGCACGGAACCGCTCGGAAAAATGCCACTAGCGTTAGGCATAGACGGCGACCCATCCATGCACTGAACGCGCCCTGTGTTGCTTAACTTTCGTGATCGATTAAGATCACTCAGGCAGCCGGGGCTACGAGCGATTCGGCAGCCGGGGCTACGAGCGATTCCTCCATTTACATTTATGACAGATAGAAGGCCTGTGCCCTACAGTGGGACGTGTATGGGCTGCTTAAGTGTTATATCTTTCTCAATTGACTTTAAAACAGGTTTGTTGTATGAACTTAAAAACTAACATCCATTTGTATTCTTAGTGATGTTCTTATGCTTTGTTTCAGGTCCGAAATGGCATCCGACATCACATCACACATAACGAGGACGTCATTCTTATGGCTACTCTTAGCTTTGATAAACGTGAGTACTTTCGAATGATTTACTAGCGTTAAGGTCAACCAAAAAGATAACTTACATAGAGCGTGATCATTTTCAGTGAAAGTCCAATGTGCAATATTGAGCTTTACTTTATCTAAATAAAAGTTGTTTTTCATGGACACTAAGTAATCACTTTTTTCGTTTTCTCAATCTGAGGTAGGATATTTTTTAGGATACTTACTACACCTCAATAGCTAAAATGTTCAAAACTTTCATAACAGAAACCGCAAATAAAAATTTGAATCAATCTACTAGGATCGCAACGGCCCCATTGAAACAGTGCGCTTTTTTTCCCTCTCGACGCGGATATGCGTCGAGAGCGAAAAAAGCTACCCTAGAATAGTGTAAGTGTGTTAGGTAAGCAGAACCGAAGCGCCGGCCTTGGCGAGGCCAAACAGTGTGACCCAACCGGTTTACAATGTCCCCTTGCCTGTTAGCAGCCTGTTGCAGTATGGTGCTTCTTGATTTAGACATGTAATCGAAGATCCGCTCTATTTGAGCGGCTCGGCGCGGCGCAGGAGCGTCCGGCGACATACATAGCTGGCATATCGCACGCGGCTAGTGGAGCGAATGTGTAAAAACGCAAATGGATGGTGAAGTCTATGTCGACATGGTAGGTATGGTTGGCAGAGGCGCTCAGGTGATGGGGGTGTAGGATTTTTTATGGACGGTGAAATAAACATATGACATAAGGTTATGAATGAATTCGCATAAGATACCCAGAATGTTTCAATAGTTTGTGAAGTTCGTAGAAAACTAGAAACAAACGAATTTATTGTCAAAACATGAAGGCTTCTGACTGAACCAATTGCTGTTCACCTAAAAAGGGGCATGTTATGACTACACCGATGTCATAGCATAAAAAGTACCTCTGAATCGTGGACTTCCGATTACTTAAACCAATTTTTTTCTTAATAATGGAGACAACAACCGACTAATTCAATAATTGAGGAGATCATATTTTGTATACGTTATTTATTTGTATTTTATTTCAGAACTCCTACTAGAACCGCTGAGTAGAGTGACCGAATAACGGTGATATATTCGTCAAGTGGTGCGAAACTAAAATTTAGATTTATCGGGTCATTTTCTCGAGTCATTTTTTTGGTGTCTAAGTTAATATATTCAGCCAGACTTTTTACGATTATGTATGCCATTTCAAATTCATTATGTTCAAGCCCAATCAAAAACTAGTTCTTAGCTGTAACAGTTATATTTTGATTTAAATTATTTTGAAACCCTAGCCTAGTATTTATTAATGTATTCCTATTTTCTGGCATCTTCGGCAATCTACGACACTGTGAACCGTATTTATGTATAATTAATTAAAGATGGGGTTTTATATGCTAACTGTATGTAACGGTTTAACGGTTTAATTACTTTGCAATAGATTTCAATGATTTCTAGCAATTTTATGTCACGGCTTCAGTCAGCGCTGCGGTGAAGTGTGGTTTTTCAACACGTCATTTGGCTTGACTAAGTATGCTGTAAATCATTGCAATTGTGTGCCACCACCGTTAGAAATTGCGCGTCGATAAGTGCAACTAAGGCTGGTGAACAATAGGCGTCATTTAGTACATCTAAAATGATTTTGCGAAATGTGGATGGCGGAACTTTGAACGTCTTGACCAGGGGAATGTGCCAAGGCTATATTTTGAGGCTGTTCCTCGTCATACTATAATTTGGAGATATTATTTCGATTGAAATGCGTGCAACGTAATATATAGTGATACATATACGCCACGCTAGCTCCGCGTGTCGAATAATGTCTAGAGTCAATTGGGATCGGAAAAATTCCAAAACATCAAGAATGTAAGATGTAGAAAATCGCATTGAATTGGCTACTTTATTTTGCGCAATACACAATCTTTATGTAATTGACACGGCCTACTCTGATGGCATCTGCAAATATTGAGCCCCAGTTTATAGACAACACGGATTAGTAATTAGCCTACTCGGTTTTCTAGATTCTCCCTTGATTGCTTATTGGTTTTTGTTTATAATGACATTCTTGAGGTAGTAAGTGGTGGATGTTGCATTCCAGTTGGTATAGATGTGCTATGAATTAGATTTGAGACACCAGATCACTCCGAACACCCACAGCTTAGCTTGGGGACAACATAATAGCCTAAAGCACAATTTATAGCTGATCAATATGTACGTTTAACATTTGACAGTTATTTTCGTAAAGTGAGCAATGTTCCTTAAAGACTTTCGCAGTCACCTTGCACTTAATTTCGTAAAATAAGAATAATATACTTTTTAAAACAATCGTGGTTGCAGGAATATAGACATAACAAATTGTAAAAAAACGGGGTTGTTAAAACTATTATTAAGTTATTTGCGTTCCCGACATTTAGGCCGTTGCATGCATATAAACGCAAGTAAATTAATAATCGTGGTAAGAATCCTAATAAAATTATGTTTAATTTATTTTTATCAGGAAAATAAACAGTAGTAGGTACAACGATGACTAACCATAATTTATTATTATTATTAATTAAGTGTAAAAAAATATAAGTGAGTAAACAGTAAGACAGAGTTTAGATTGTATCGTCTATCGCCATCTGTCTGTTGGTGAATCATTCGATTCTCTCTAAATTCTCTGCGCTATCCGTCCCATTTAAAATCATCTTCCTTCCAAAGAGGGAACGGAATTTCCTTTACGCAAAATTGCAAGTCAAAGCGCTTATTATTATGATAATAACGGTTACAGTTACAGTATTCAAAGCAACTGTAACAGGCGTGATCTGTTGAACTGTGAAACTGTCTTATGGACCGTACGCCTCTAGCTTGCATAATGACATCCCTAAGGAGGCTAGCTCTTCAAAATTGTTTACTGCAGGGTTGGTACTTACTGCTGTGTTAAGACCACCATTGTTATCTTTAGCTTTATGATCACGGTTTGGGACTCCGAACCAATATGGTAGGAATACATTGATAGCCAAGTTCTTGTACAAATCGCAGAATATATAAAAGTTATAAGCAAAAGCAGCCTATATACGTTCCACTGTAAGGCACAGGCCTTCTCTCAGGGAGAGAGTATGGGCTTAATCACCACGCGTGACCACCGCGGATTGGCGATTTCAAGCGCTGAGGTATATGAATAGCTCAGACACTCAGGTTTCCTCACGATGTTTTCCTTCACCGTTAGCGAGTTGTATTGCTGCTATACCTTCACAAATGTACATAACTTAGAAAACAAAGTCATAGGTACATGCCCGCACTGGGAATCGAAACTGGGTCTCCCGCTTCCGAGTCCAATGTTCTACCCACTAGGCTACCACCGTTCGCCAGTCAGATGGCGTAACTCATATTGATGGCAGGAATATTTCACTGAGGTGAAAATTTGCTAGTACAAGGTTTGTATTAGGGAGAATTTTTTTGAAAATCGCATTATTAGATTGAAACCGTATACCGGGGTTGGGTCGCTAGTATGTATAATATATTTGTTTGACCACAGCCCGTCGAATCTTAAAATGGATTTACCCAGCAATTTTTATTTCAATTGAGACCTGTTGGGTTTTTTACGCGTTATTAACTACAACCCGAAAACAGCGATAACATTGTAATTTGACATTGAACAAAATGAATGTAAATTCGTCACGTTGAAATAAATTTTTGATTTCTTCGCACATAAATTACCTGTCGAGAAGCATTTCATTATCGAAATTCTAAATCATCTAGCAAGAGGCCTTCTCCAACTCATTATTGAAACGGCTAAACATGTTTTATTCCAGCGCCGTCCGCTGATTGTACACTGTTAGTTTAGTCCAGCCCTAGACTAGGTCCGATCACGTACTGAGCAGCCATCTAACAATACCGTACTACCAAGTTTATTTTACCGTTCAATCAATCTAAAGTCTACTCTAACACTTTGTTTATAAAGATGATGTAAGACTGTATATCCAAGATGGCAAACAGTTGTCTACATGCATGTAATGAGTCGTGAAAGTCGTGTGAACCGACCACGCGGCCTGGGAGCCATTGTCTATACCGGACAGGAACTAATCAGGGTCAATTACGATTGGTTAATTGTATAGTTCGCTAATGGTTCTTATTAGTGCGTCGAAAGAAGCGTAATGAACGTCCGCCCTTCCATTGGTTGGAAATTGGGTCAGTGGGTACGTTAGTCTCTGGTTGCCTAGTAGTTAATTCTTCCATGCATTGTTCATTCCGTGTGGTTGGCGAACAATGAAATTGCACTTCAGCTTCTAATGCACTGTCTAGGAATTGAATTCCAGTTATTTATTCCATTAGTGCAGGCTCTATTGAAAAGAAAACTCGAGTTTATTGCTAAACCGCAGCTACCTTTATGCTCCTATCATTACCGCTATATCGCCAGCCGGCGCTTTTTGATTTGCTACAGAAGAGACGAGATACATGGTGGTTTTTATGCCACTACAGCTGAAGATGTTTTGTTTTAATTTTATTTTTAACACGCTTCTTTGGTATTGCATGTAACTAACAGACTAAGGCACTATGTCGTCCTTCAGTTTTAACGTTCTTCTTATTAATTGTATCGATTTGAAACTTTGCAAGTGATTACTTTGCTATGTGATTTGGATGACAATACAATAATTTGGTAACATCGAGCTTTGCTAGTGATGGAATTTCTAGTAGATTCTGTCCTCTGTGCTATCTGTTTTTCTCTCAATGTTTTATGTCAAGTTAACTTTAACAGCAGTAATAGCATACAGATCAGGTGTTGTTTATTTAGGTGGTGCTAATGCAGAACTACATATGGCTGTGATAGTTTAAAACAAATAATAATTATTAAAACTGAATAAATTGTGTTCTTGGTAATGCACTAAAAAGTACTAGGATTTTTTTTCCCGGTTTCATCATGTTCAAAAAAGTCAATAAGCGTGAGAAAAATGTATTACAACAAAAACTGTTAGGTACTAATCAACAGCTGAATAGACTTAAAACTTTCACCTCCAAACCTTACATGTTTTTTATGTCATGTGCTCTGGTGTACACTAAAGAATATTCTTATGTTATCTTAAAAATCACACTGTATTCAACAGTTCGCAATACAATAACACGCAGGTCAAGGTCAGCGTTTGCAGGCGGCGTGCGTCACGATCAATGTACACGGTAAGTCTTAACAGGTCCCAATTTGCCGTGCATCTTCCCATGAATAATACATAGTGGTGGTACTGCCAACAATAAAGCCTGGGTTCAGTCGCATGTATACGTGACAGGCATACCTGCGAATTGTAGCGGTTCTAGTACGATTGTCCCTTCTATGGATAGGGGTAGTTAAAGGCACGAATCTGCTACAGAAAGTAATGAGGAATAGCTAATGTTTCTTTGAATTGTCACAAATAGATAAAGCATACATAAATATACTAAGTACTTTCAATAAATTCGGCAGTGCAAGGACCTCGGTCTGGGTGACACGGGGCATTGTTGTTCAAAATCAAGATGGAAAACATCGTGAAAAAAATCGAAGGAAGACAAAATTGTAAAGTCGAAGCAGAGCTGGGCTCAGTCAGGAAGGCCTTTATACTTTTAGTAATGAAACGAGTTCTGGTTACGCTATACTTTATGCTTTATTGCACACATAAAATTACATGAATAAAACAAAACATTTACAGAATTAAAAAGTGTACATGGCGAGCTATATTATTGTGCAAAATCTAGATGGAAAATATCGTGAAGAAATCTGGATTTTTCAGGCTCAAAATGTAAACTCGAAGCTGAACCCCGAGACAGGAGGCCGACCACTTATCCAATCGGTCAGCGTTTGTAACGGAAAATTCGACGATTCGCGGATTCCACTCGGAGATGAATATGCAGATCTTATGCTGAATTGCTGACGGTCTGCCTCGGAATGCTAACGGTCTGGATACTTTGGCAATTGTTGGGGCCCATAATAGTCATATGTTAAAAGTCATCGTGTGTTTTAGAAGAAAGAAAACTACTAGGTATATTATATATTATTAGATCAAAATCTGCTTAGATTGCCGCAATGAAATGTTAATAAAAAGCCCAATTTCATGTCGTGACGCCCACGATACAGGCTATGCCTAGTGTGGGGTCACCGTTACTCAAATATATTTACACATGTTAAACCTTTTACAATCTAAGCATTGTTTAACTAACATTTATTTGCCTCTGTGTATTATTCTTTACGATAATAAATATTATTTGATTATTATATTTGATACGCAGTTTAGGTATATCACCTTTTTGTTGTCCAGATCTCAAACTTTGTAAAGTCACTATTTATGTACGTGCACATGTACCTACAGTATTTAAGTAATTTATTATTATTACGTGTAAGTAATGATGTCTATTAATATTCGTATTTGGACCCTACCCTGCTATTTGACTGTTTCTATTTTAATTTTAATTTTATTTGGTGTACAAAACAGATCACAACCATTACACGATATAAAAGTAATAATATGACATGAGTACTAAGTTGTGGTCTAAAGCAAGGTCGTTTTTGGAACTCAAAATTTTTAAAAACCTATTTAGAGGCTAAAAATTCCACCTATGCCGGGACTTGAACCCGCGACCCCTGGCTGACCGTGCCAGCGCTCTCCCAACTGAGCTAATGGGCAAGTGCAGGCATCAGCGAAATTTCGAGCCTCTTTACAAAATTGTTAACAAGTATATTTAAATATGTTTTTTACATTAACTATGGGAAATAATTAAAGTAGGTATAGTAATTGACTAAACTGAATATTATGGAACTCCTTATTTAAATTTTTTAACTCCGTTTAACGTCAATAGCGTTAATGTTCAATGATGAAATCGGTCTTTAACACTCACACGTTTCAACTTGGGAGCGGGACTCGAAACCAAAACCGGCGAAGCTATCGTCTACCAATGATATAACGAAGCCACATTTGCCACTCGCAAAAACTTTAGCACAAAATTACAAGAATAATTTCACTTGAACAGTTTTTTTCCTTCTTCATATTAACCTTTTTACCGCGACTCCGTCCGCGGCAAGAGAAGTGACTGAATATTGTAAATTTAATTTTGGAGAGGGTGACAAATACGCTGCGAGGAAAAGATGGGGAGTAGCTCTGGAGAATGTCATAAAAGTTGTGGTTTGGCTTAGTTCCTACGATAGCCGTTCTCACATCCTACAAACTAGAAACTAGTGTCAATAATCTAAGAGTGTAATCGATTTCCACTAAAAAACTCCTTTTTGTAGGTTCTTGGACCTTGTTTTTAGACTGTAGGTTCTGAAAATCGCTATCAACATTATAAATATTTATGATGTTCAAATTTTTGCAAAAATATATTCTAAATTAGTAGGTACAATTAGGTAGCCCCTTAAATAACATCTGTAACCTGCAGGGGTGACCAGGATGCCATACTTTGCCACCATCCCTATAACCTCCTTTGCCTTATCTACAGCACCTCTTTCTCCATTAGAAATACGGTTTATATAAATCGATTTTAATTTTCAAAGTAGTAGTCTGTTCCTACGTACAAACAAACGTTCCTCGTGTAAAATATTAGTGGCCATATTGTAGGAACACCTGCTCCATACTCAAACGTTATTTGAGTAAGTTCAACGACTTGGGCGATTCTCAAATGACTGGTTTTTAGGTCTATTTGTATCAAGGTCATTACGGCGTAGCGACAGAGGCCCCAGCGAGATGTCATAACATCGGAAACAGAAGAAGATCCAAAAATGGCTTGAGATTCTGAAATATTCTTAAATACTAGAAATGTATCTATTCAAACACTAACCTTTAACCCTCAGAAAATAGAGCTCAAACTAAAGCGACTACAGCGCCTTTGACAGGTGTGACGCACATTAACTGGGTCGAGTTTCACAAAACTACAATTCGTAGTTTATTGTGACAATTCGAGGTACCCTGCGCAGCAGAGTCTACTGGTTAATCTGTGGGTTAATCTTCTTCACAATATATATCGAATTGTCACAATAAAGCATGAATTGTAGTTCTATGAAACACACGCCTTATTGTAGGTAAATGAACTGTACTACCTAATGTGCGACAAAGTTTCGAATGTTTGTCGAATGAAACGTTACAAAATTCGAAAAGAATAGTCTTAAAAGCGGCGTTTCGCTGAAAAATTTAATAATATTTTAGGGTTCCGTAGTCAACAAGGAACCCTTATAGTTTCGCCGTGTCCGTATGTCTGTGTGTGTGTCTGTCCGTATGTCTGACCGCGGCTTAGCACAGAGACGACAAGTATTAGGGAACTTAATTTTGGTATAAGTTTGGATATACATAATTTTATTACGTTGACAAAACGGCAGAATAAAATAGCAAATTTTTTTTTTTGCTACGTCGCCTACACCTGCAATTTTTTTCCGCGCCTACACCATAGTGTGTCGGCGTTGCGTTGTTAGATTGTTCGCTAAAAAATATGGTGGGTGCAGGCAGACCAATTTTTTATTTAGGGTTCCGTTTGCGAAATATTAAGCTTTAAAGCCCAATTTTTTGTCAGAGTAGGGTGTGCCCCCACCTCAACTGGCTAAAGGGTTGATTTTAGAAACTTGAAATAATTCAGAGCAGTAGCACATATAACGAATATAAAAGGAAAACTAACACGTCTTATTAAGCTTTACAAGTTATCGAGTAATAGGCGACCAAGTTATAAAACGAAAACCTCGTACAAAAACCATTGAAAATTACTTTGATGAACTTGTTAGTTCCGTAAAACAGATAAAAGCCCCTCTTTCTACAGAACCCTAGACTTCGCATGGCCCGACACGCACTTGGCCGGTTTTTACCGTACAAGCAGTCACGCTTATTTCTTGATTAATATAAAAATATCGTGGTCTTATTAGACCTAACCTTTTGTATTTCACTATCTGATGCTTTGATGTAACATACATTAGACAAATTACAATGTACCCTCGCCACGGACATCTGTTCCTCGCGGGTCAATAATGATATGATCAGATTGAGCAGTAAGCCTGTAATTTGGGTTTTTAATTTCTCCCTAAATAGTTCGTGTTTTTTACCCAATTGAACTATGAGGAACAATTATCTATAATGCTCTACTTGAATAGCATGAACTTTTTAGGATTATACACACCAACGCAGTAGCGGTGGCGGTGGCGGTCATGGTGGTGGTCCATACATACGTCATTTCATCATAAGCAGTCTATATACGTCCCACTATAGGGCACAGGCCTTCTCTCAGAGAGAGAGAGAGAGAGAGTATGGGCTTAATCACCACGCGTCCCCACCGCGCATTGGCGAATTCAAGCGCTGTGGTATGTGAATAGCTGACACAGGTTTCCTCACGATGTTTTCCTTCACCGTTAGCGAGTGGTATTGCTACTATAACTTCACACATGTACATAACTTAGAAAACAAAGTCATAGGTACATGCTCGCACTGGGAATCGAACCAGGGTCTCTAGCTTTCGAGTCCAATGTTCTACCCACTACACTACCACCACTCTCGCGGTAGTATTTATGTGTATTAAAACCGATTCAATGAAAAAAAAAACAGACTAAATTGATAGTATTACTCGTACTTTCTCTCTGAGAGAGAAGCACGTATATAGGCTAATTAATAAAACCGGACAAGTGCGAGTCGGACTCGCCCACCGAGAGTTCCGTACAAATTTGTAGGTAAATAAATTTGTAATTTGACGGACGGACGGACGGAGAGACGAACGGATGGACGGACGGATAAAAAAGTGATCCTATAAGGGTTCCGTATTTTCCTTTTGAGGTACCTACGGAACCCCAAAAAACACGGTATTACGTCCTTACAGAGACTCGACTGTCTCTTTCTCAATTCCTCTCTCTCTCTCTCTCTGTCTCTTACAGTCTTCTCTTACATAAAGTTGCGTAGACTCAAAATTTATTTTAACACCGATGGCTAGCAGTCTTCATACGCCCACCTGTATAATGGAGCTTAAACAATCAACGTCTGTTACATTTTTTTCTGTACGGCAATTCGCCTATTCAATAACAAAGCACGGAGCGACTCATGGCGAGAAAATGACAAGTCTTTTTGACAGTCCTACCTATTAGCTACTTATTATCTCCACCGCCGGGCTTCAGAGCCTGTTATTAACTTAGCTGATCACTTTAATAACACGTCCGAAAGAAGATGTCTTAAAGTAGATTGAAATGAGGCTCTTTGCTTGGTAGTCTTTCAAGCAGGTAGGCGGTTGTCACAAATCGCTGTGAAAAAGTAACTCTTTGTAAAAAACAATAATTTTGGCGCACTTTATGTAGAGGCACATACGCCCACTGCAGGACATAGGCCTCCTTCATGGTTTTCTAAGCTTCCCGGTCTTGTGCCGCCCGCATCCAGCGACTTCCCGCCACCGTTTCTGGTGGGAGGCCTACCCACGCTGCGTCTTCCGGTCAGAACTTTTTCGCCCCAACGGCCATCAGTGCTCCGAGCTGTGTGCCCCACCCACTACCACTTCAACTGAGCAATTCTTCGAGCTATATCAGTAACTCGGGTTCTTCTGCGGATCTCCTCCTGATTCTCCTGATTTGAATTAGGCAGTGAAACTCCTACCAAAATTGTCTCCAGTGATTAAGTACTAAAAGGGATTTTGGCCGACTTGCACCACTTAATAAATGTCACTAGTCACCATTTAAAAAACTTTGCTCACTGTTTTCGTCGGCGTGTTACGGCTATTGAAATGTTAAGCTAAGCCATAAACAATAGCCACCGACGACGTAGATTGGCCCAACATTTGCGCGTACGCACGCTTATTACTCATCTGTCAACCGGCAACAAAGATAAGATAAATACGTCTCCGTACTGTCTACGCGCGTCGTTTTATACACCTGCTTCTATAAAGGCATTGAACTTGTCAGTACCTTGGCGTGTTGCGTATTAAGTTTGAGTATCACAATCGATAGCACATTCATGTTAGCAAGCGTGCACTCAACTCTGTTACATTAGTTAAAGGCGGCTCTGCAGGCCTCTCTTAAAATTTTGTGGAGAAATATGCTAGTTTTCGTTAGGGCCTCACTTCCTCGAACTACTCGTATAATGGTTTACTATGAAAATTCAATGTACATTGCAAAGCCGATGAACCCACAGCTTAAGAAGTAGGAAGACTAATTGTACTAATCGGCTACGCAACGTACATCGAATTTTCATAGTGAACCATTATAGTTCTATGAAATGAGGCCCTAGTGAGGGCAGTTCCAGGTTCACTGAAAGAGTGCCCACTACTAGTACATTATGGGGAAAAAGGCGGTTTCGCGAAGAAATATGATAAAGTATGCTCCAGCCTAGTGGGTAGAACATTGGACTCGGAAGCGAGAGACCCAGGTTCGGTTCCCAGTGTGGGCTATGACTTTGTTTTCTAAATTATGTACATTTGTGAAGTTATAGCAGCAATCATCATCATCATCATCAGCCATTTCACGCCCACTGCAGGACATAGGCCTCTTTTGTGAGGTGACATAACCATGAGGGGGTTTTGATATAATCGCAGTACGCAGTAGCAATACCACTCGCTAACCGTGAAGGAAAACATCGTGAGGAAACCTGAGTGTCTGAGCTATTTACATACCTCAGCGCTTGAAATCACCAATCCGCGTTGGGCACGCGTGGTGATTAAGCCCATACTCTTTCTCTGAGAGGCCTGTGCCCTACAGTGGGACGTATACAGGCTGCTTATGATGATGATGCTCCAATTGTGAAAATACTTAATAGCCTTTGCGTGTAAGAGTTTGTCAAACAGCGTAAGGTGCTCGCTGACACGCAGAGAGAGACGAATAGTACTCTGAAGTAGCTAAGAAGAAGCACTGGCTAAGTTTATTGTCCATCGTAAAACGTACGATGGCGCTACCAGCTTCAAATGAACAATAGGTTATAGAAGTCTTTATGTACGCTGTAGTATAGGTTTATCTTGAGGTTTTGTAGAGGTTTGTATCAGATGTGAGACAAAGTTTTAGTTACTGAGATGAATTTTACAAAATGTTATATTGACTGCACCGGTAGGTAAGATTACCGAAATAGTTAAAATTTGTTATATGGAAGATCTGTCGTACTTTTACTGTTTGTAACTTATCCATACATTGTTTGTAAGAAACGGCTATTACTCAGTTTTTGTGAAACAATTTACGTTTCTCCGTTACAATACTCGCAATCACCTGTGTGAGACATTGAATAAAATCCACTGTAGTCCATTTCAAGGGTAACATTTCAAATGCAACTCGTGTTATTAGATGTAGACTATTATTGTCAATGTTGGTACTCAAAATTGACCCCTATTTAGAGATCTGTGCTATGGTAACCAATACAATGGGCAACACAAACATAGTAAAATACCAGACTGTACAAGTCTAAGTACGACGGCCTTAGTAGGAATCGAACCCACGACTCCTGTGATTATAATCAGGCGTGCTGTGCTGCCGCTAGACCAACGAGGCAGTTGAAACAAGTTGCACAGCGACGACATCACTGCCAAAAAACTTGAAGTATGCAAGCTCAGAGCGAGATCACAGGATGTGCGTTGCTGCATTTATTATATGGGTGGATGCGGTATACGGCCAATAGGCCAAACTCACTTGTCATGTGGTAAATGTAGATGGCGGTGCTTAGTTTTTAATGTGAGAGATTATGTGTAAAATGTGGCAACATAATTTATTTCTAATAAAGTGTTTTCAGAAGACACGAATAATAGGTTCCGTATAGTTTTTATTACAATTTCTGTCTACAATAAACAATATAATTTTCTGTTCTGCTCTGCTCTGCTTTCTTCTGCTTTGCTCTGCTCTGCTCTGCTTTACTCTGCTCTGCTTTGTTCTGCTCTGCTCTGCGTTGTTCTGCTTTGCTCTGCTCTGTTCTGCTTTGCTCTGCTCTGCCTTGTTTTGCTTTGCTTTACTCTGCTCTGCTTTGTTTTGCTTTGTTTTGCTCTATTTTGTCTGCTCTGATCTTCTTTGCTCTGCTCTACTATGCTTTCCTTTGCTCTAGCTCTGTTTTGCTCTGCTCTATTTTGTTCTGCTCTGCTCTGATTTGTTTTGCTATGCTCTACTCTGCTTTGCTCTATTTTGTTCTGCTCCGCTCTGTTTTGTTTTGCTCTGCTCTACTCTGCTTTGCTCTGTTCTATTCTAATATCCTACTAGATGGCGGGACGAAACTCTAGGTGATGTCGTTAAATAATAGTGCAGCCTATATATACATCTGCAGGGCATAGGCCTAGATAGAGAACACTTTATTAATTAATCAATTAATCACCACGCGTCCATAGAGCAGATTGGCACTTTCAAGGGCTGAGTGATGTGAACACCTCACATACTCAGGTGTCTTCACGATGTCAACCTTCACAATTTGTAAGTGTCAAAACGATTTGCAATGTGAACACTTCACATACTTAGGTGTCTTCACGATGTCATCCTTCACATTTAGTGAGTGTGAAGATGATTCGCACAACGGACAATCGAGACAATATTGTTCGTTGTAAGAATTAATACTATTACGTTTAACATTATTACTACATTGAACTCTGCTCTTTGACACATGTAGCGCTTCTTCGGAATTGCTGAATTTATGCAGAACTGTATTAGTCCATGAATATGCCTCATCCAAGACGGCATCACAATGACAAGGAATAAAAATTCCACGTGAATGTGAGTAGCACAGGTGACCTGCCCGACGAGCTCTTTACAACTCGATAGCCTGATAAAAACGCGTTTTTAATGACTCACTACGAAACGCGAAGAACAATTCTTCGCTATACGTTAAGTTACATACGTATCACATACTTAGGTACTCTGATCCTACTCGTTATTATATAAACAAAGGCGCGCTTCGTTAAACTATTTTTCTTAATAAATTACGGTCCATTTTCTAATTCACCTAACTGGCCTTAAACAAAAAGGCGGGCGTATGTCGCGCGGTAAACAGAAAACAAAATGCCACTCGCGAAAAAACAACCAAAGTTCAGTGACTGGAGGTTAATGACGAATTTGAATATTACTGACGTGCTTAAATCGATAAATTACGATATCGATATTATAAATGACTTGCGGTAATGACATGTGAATGTGATGAAATAATTTTCAAACGGTGTCGGAGCTTGGGTCGTTAGCGTTGTTTATTAGGTGTTGAGTACAGTTGCGTTTTGGCAATTTACTAACTAACTGCCTCATTGATCTGTTAAAATATAGTTTTTAGTGGTCATAATCAAAAATGCGTAATTCCTGATCAATGAGAATTCGTCATTCAATGTACAACTTTTGTTCTACGAAATATATATATATATATTTTTTATTAGCCATGTTATCCTTATTTTTAAGTAATTTTACGGTTGTTCTGCTTTGTAATGAAGCTGTTTGATGTAAATAAAATTAAAAAAAATAATGCTGACAATTAAACTGTGTTAAATAGAATGGACTAGTTTTGTGTAAGACGTAGTGATGACTGCGACATTGGTAGAGCCAGTAAAACGAGAATTTAGTACAATTATGTAAGCTCTCACATTTTGAAAATTAAAAATTTGTGAAGCTCAAAGAACAAAAGTTGTTGTAAAACACAAACTCTAGTAATAATAGCTTCTAGTAAGTACTTACTTAGAGTTATATGACTTTCTCAAAACATTTCGTCGACACGATTCCTGATTGTATTTTATTTATCTAGTACCTTTTAACGAGCAATTCTTTTATATATATGTCGGTGCGTGGTCAACGCATTTTACCAGACGATGGCGATTTCCTATTTTTGATTGTTCCGTGTGGCGCCGGATTAAGAATAGCGTCACTCCATTTCCTTCCTTGGATATCGTACAAGGCGACTAAGGAAATCAATTACCAGGAGACGGGCAGCAGCGTCTTCCTGAGATTCCAACCGTATACTGCGATCGCCAACCCGCCTGCCAAGCGTGGCGATTATGGCAAAACCCCTATGAAAACCACGAAGGAAGCCTATGTCTTGCAGTGGCTGATGATGATGATGATGATTGTTTACGATTTAAAGTCGGTAATCCGCGATAAACCTCATTTTTTACTGAGAATTAAAAATGACGTTTATTGCCTCATTTTTAATTGTCAGTTCCGATAACGAAGGTAATTTAGGATACTGTTAATTTTGAAATGATACTTTGACAGTCTTGATTTAGTTTGTTAGTCTATGCTGTATTTGAGTTTGGTTTATGGTCAGAAATGTCTACTTCTTAGTTCTTAGGTCTTCTCTTAGTCTATGTTTTGGAAACGTCACGCTGTGCGCTTGGGTAAGGTTTTCATAGTTTAGTTTGTGGAGTGAATAGGTTGATTTAGCTTTGTAAAGTTTGCAAGCCTGATTGAAATAGCTTACGAGAGATCATGATTCTGTCGAACGGCAGTCTTATTGTAACTGTTACTCAGATTCTTATTTTGAGTCCTATTCTGATTCACCTTATAACTCTAGGTCTTTAGCCAGCTCTGTATCAAACTTACCACGTTTCTAAGTTTCCAAGTGCCTTATTGCAAATGTAATTACCGAGTGTAACTAAAATTGAGACTATTTGATAAGATGTGTAGTGCTTAAGAACTCTCTTTATTAATTTCTGAAAGGTCAAAAGAAAGAGATGTCCACAAGGAGTTTTTTTGCTGTTTTTTCTTCTTGGAGAGTATGTTTCCAAAGCAGTGTAAAATAGAATTAAAACGACGATGAACTAACTATGAAGTGGTTTTCTTGTGCCATCCTGAACATCGCCCTCAATCCATGAACACCGCCCCCTCCGTCATATATTTAAATATATATTTCTGAATGTTGGAAACGGCTCCAACGATTTCGGTTTCGGGGTTGATAAATCGATCTAGCTAGGTTTCATTTTTAGAAAACGTAGTTTTATTCGTAATTTCCGGCAATGAAAAACTGCTACAATAACATTAGAATACGAAGGTAAATTTCGACACCATCTACAAGGTTGTCATAGCTCAGGTGGAAAATCGGGCGGTTCCGAAACGAGAAGACCCGGGTTCGAGTTCAGACCAGATGTATCCAGTCCGATAATTTTTTTCTCTTATTTTTCATGGTCTCTAAATATAATTTCCAAAACACACGATTAACGAAAAAAAAATTATACCGAGCTAAGCTCGGTCATCCAGGTACTTACTATTATACTAGGTATTTGAGTATTAACTCGAACAGGTTAAGTATGTTGCTAACCTAATCAAATTTTCCAAATTTGTTGCTCATAAATACAAACCAGATAGAGCTAGTAAACTATACTCACCTTCCGAAATCGTAAAACTAATATTTTCCTAAAAGATTGGCACACGCAGATCAAAGGTAACATCCAGTTTCCGTTTAAAAGAAAGTAATTTAATTAGCACCCAGGGAATGCTAATAGATGAGCTATAGACATGAATGGCGAGGTGAAAGTATGCGAATACAAATTTGTACACATATTCTCACTTTGTTGTGAAGTGAACATTGAATTTGTGTTCGGGGAACATACAGAAAAACTCAGAGACAATAATTACAAATGTTAGTTGTCCACATACAGACACGAGGCCCACGCCTTGACAAGAGACCTAGGTATGAGAAGGATCCAAGATGACATATCGTAAAAGTCGTCGCTATAGGTAACTCGCGGTCACTGTCACAGATATCAGCACATTCTGGTTTTTATTTTATTTGCTTTGTGTTTGGTTCCGGTTTTAATATTTGCCGAGAAGGCCGTACTAATATTTTCCTGATAATAAAAATGGCAGATTTAAAAAGCGTGGGACGATTCCTATTGACGTGAAAAAAAAAACTTGTTAAATATACAGACGTCTACGTGACCCCTAAAAATGGCGATATTTCAGTAATTCCAACATCCATGCTATCTAGCGGTCAGTGAATAATGCACATAATCAATTAGGAGATAACGATCGTAATATTGCGTTCTTGAAAAGGACAAGTTATTCCTGATCTAAAGACAGAAGATCCAGACGGATTCTAAGGGTGGTAAAGAAAGGTCCGGTAGAATTTAATCTTCTTAAAGTATCGATGAAAAATAAGGTTTGTCATCGACCTAACATACATTAACATCCACATAACACAATCAGTTGTCGTGGTCCCAAACAAGGATACCCTGTACTATGGTACCCGGGGAAGGACGTCACAAACTTGGAAAATGAAATACACCCAGACTGAGGCTTTTGTATGTTTCTCATTTGCAGTTGTCTCAGAGTGGTTTCATTAATCTCACATTCACCTCTGTGAACTGTGACATCCATGTTTTACAACATGCATATGGAGACTATTCCGCCAACAAGGGAAAATTACCTATTAGTGGACAGCCATAAAAAAAGCTTACTTACTACTATTTTAAACAGGAAAGTTTGTGTCAATTGATGTTTGTTACTCAATCACGTCGAAATAGCTAAAGGCATTTTAATAAAATCTTAGCACAGAGATAGATTATAGTCTGGATTAGTACATAGGCTACTTTTTGCCTCGGAAAAATCCACATCAAAATTTTCACGCGAAGTAGGTCGCGGGTATCAGCTAGTATTTTATAAGAAAATGTATGGTTGCATCGCGGCTTTTTGAGTTGGATGGAGTTTTGTATGTCATTCATTATCTAATATATAAAAATCTTGTGTCACATGTATGTAATAAATTTCAGTGAAATTTTATTGATTTTGACTGCGACTTCATCCGCCTGGACTGTTTTTGTAAAAAAAAGTGGGTTTATTTGTTATTATAGGAACATCCGGATCCTAGTTTTCAAGTCTTTTTCATTATAATCGTTGCATTAGTTTTTGTGTGGTCAATTGATGATCGAACAAATTTACAGGCAAAATAAAATAAAAAGTCGGTGATTTTGGGTCAGAGTACACCAGAATATAAAGCCCGACAGATAAATTGAGCAAAAATCCGCGCAGTCGGGATGAGTTTGTGATGGATAATTTAATAGCATTTTCTTTCATTTGACTAAACTCCATCCGAATTATTTTAAGTCACATCCCGCGTCCCCGCCAATGAGACCCGAAGTAGGTACGTCGACGCAAAGTCAAAGTCGTTTATTTGATCAAGCTTTTATACCACAGTGCGGTGGTAGCACACTGGGTAGAAAAATGGACTCGAAAACGAGAAACCTAGGTTCGATTCCTAGTCCGCACTGGGAGGTATGATTTTATTTCATACTTTGTTTTGAAAGTTACGTACATCTGTGAATTTGTAGTAGAAATGTAGTAGAAATGCTTGGTTCGCTCCGCACGTTTTGATTTGTCTTTCCTGTGGGCTAGGCCGACTAAGCTGTCACGATGGTATATGTCCCAGTGGAGATGGTATGTAGTGGAGTGAAGGTGCCACTGGACGCTGTATAAATAGATGTAGATGCAAAGGCCAAAGTTTTTATACTACACTGTGAAACGCTTCTAGGTGACGGAAAGGGCTTAGCCTGAAGGGTTTACAAATAAAATAAATTTAAGATAATCTTACCCCTACCTTAACAAATTTATGTAGGGTAGAAATAAAAAAAATGTAATTATCCTATTTAAAAAAGTGGCTCGATAGAAAGTCGTACGATAAAAAGGGACTTTGGTCAGTATCGTGATATAGTTTTGTACCAACAAGTTGTATACTGTCTTTGTCAGCTGATGAAGACCGTAGACGAAGAACAAGGGATACAGTATCCAGATAGCACAGGTCAGGCCGGCGAAAAGGCTCGAATTTGTAGTTGTGCGTAGTGTCAGGCAGGGCAAGGCCGATCCCGGTAGGTTTCAGCCGTGACATGGAAGCCTGGAATTCGAAATTCTGTGGCGTGAGAACCACGCCGTAAATTTGGTTTTGTGTATCGCCACCTACAGTAGAAGCAAGAAACAGGTCTAGTTATAGTAAGCATGTGGCAGTACTCAAAACCAGAACGGGAAAGATAATTAAAATTTAAAGATAAAATCAACTCATCAATCAGACGTTATGAAATTTTGCAGAAAATGCGAGCTAGCTGCAATATAAAATAAATTTCTATGAAATACTATTAGCAGATGAGTATTGTGATTTAACGTACCAAATTTGAGTATTTCAATGGAAAACAAAAGTACAACCATAATTAATAATTATTTTAATACATATTAATAACAAGGAATGAACAGTAAAATAATCGTGACAGGCATATTTGTATTCCGACATTGAGGTTAGATATTGCGGACGACCGATTTACAATGGTGCCGTTCCCGATTCATCTTGAGATCGATCGTTAAAATTGGAACGTTACTTATACAACTGTAACCCTCTTTTTGCCGATATAAAGAAACTGACTGTCGATATTATATAGAAACTGTCATCATTGATTATTACTCTACATTCCTTTCTAACGTGAGAGGTGCTCATCAACAAATAATACATTCCGCCGCTGGATTACACAGGCTCCCCGACTAATCACAAATTAGAAGACCTGAAACCGGTCTTAAGTGGACTGTAATAATATAAGCATAGAATATAACTTACAACGTACGACTTCCTCTCTTCGAATGTAAACAAAGTTATGCAGTTAGTCAATAACTGAATAAGTGCCTTTAGGACTCACGCTAAAGTTATGCGACAGCTTATTAAGATGTATGAGGCACAGTGGATGTTTACATTGACCTTAACCGTTTATTGTTAGAAAATTCTTCTTGAACTTTTTGTTTAAGATATTTGAGAAATCTACCGGCTTATGTTCATGCCACTTCTGTAGTTTAATTTGTTACAATTTAAGTGAAACTCGAAACGTGCCATTAACTATCGACAATCATTATTATTGTAGAGAAAACTGATCTAAAAACAAACTTAGAAAGCCTTCACACTACAGTTCTCTTTGCTCTATACTATAGTTCTGCTATGTCAAAGAACATCACCAGAAGCTATGACTAACCCTCAGTTTCTCGCACACTAACAATTTGCCAGCCGGAAAAAAACTTTGCAATCTATTACACACATCGATATTTTCAAATTGTTAAAAAATAAAAAATAAAAATCTAGAGAATTCTCCTTTACGTCAAAATTTCTGTAATTTACGACAAAGTCTGTCATTCCTTTATTTATTGTTCATATTTTCACAATAGAAACCATGTACAAACCTCGATATGTATCATTGTTAAGATGCGTCTGCAGCTAAAACAACGTTAGACAAAACCAATCCGTTTTTCATGCGCAAATCTTTTTCGTTCCTAGAAGAAGCAAAATAAGAACCATTTTCGCTCATTGAAAACGCATTATTTTGGAAATTGAAAACAAATTATTTTGGAAGAAAATAATTATGCCACATAGGTACATAGCTGATAACTCTTATCCTTCTTAACTTAATACATTCTTACAGAGTGGTGCAAGGTGGCTAAAGAGAGGTGAAAGCAGGAGTGGAGGATTTAGGTAGAAAAAATTCACAGACTATCCAGCACATTGGAAATGAATCGAGGCACAAATGTCATTTGGAAAATGTCGTTCTGACTTTATGACTTTTTAAAAAAAGATAGGGCTACAGGGTAAATCCTCAACCCGATCGTCATTGTTTTAGGCTCAAATTATAGCTGACTAAATTGTCCAGAGGAATTTTTGTCAAATTTTGAAATAATTTTTTGTTTCCAATATATCGAGCGCCAAAATAAAAAGATCTTTTTTTTCACTCTTTCGCCCATAACTTTTTCGTTTTTGACTTTCTCGAATAATTCTTTTTGCACCTTACAGCTTTCAAGAATACGCGTTTTTTTAGTATCAAATCTTCCGAGATATGAGGGGATCGCACTTTTTCGTGAAATCAGAGCCTTTTCCAATGTCAAAAAATCATTAGCTTCTGGTAGAACGCTACTGTGCAAGAAGGTCTAGTAAGACCTCTGTTGTAAATTTTTCACTTCGTGTCATAACGTCTCAGCGACATATGAGGTGTGATTACTGCGGATATATAGCCTGTAGGTACCTACTTTGAGCAAGTCATTAGTGTAATGACGTTCACTGCACGTGCGGCCTACTGGAGCCCGATTCTGGTGACGGAAAGTGTTTGCAGATCCATGAAAACTGTAGCAGGAAAAACTATTCACTATGAACCCTGTACGCTGTGTATTAGGTCCCATGGAGACCATTCACGGGCCACATGGCTCTCGCCCTCTATATACTCCATGTGAGGGACCGTAATATTAATTTCATGGACCTTACCAACTCCGACGCGTTAAGATAATATGTAAAATGTTGCCCTTTTTTTATAATCTTTATTTGAAATGGTTTTGCGTTGCCCTTTTCTAAAGCTAAAGCTTTGTCTAAGTAACAAAGTGGTAGCCCAGTGAAAAGAACAGTGGACTCGGAAGCGGGAGACCCAGGTTCGATTCCCAGTGCGGGCATGTACCTGTGAATTTGTTTATTTTCAAAGTTACGTACATCTGCGAGTTTCTAGTAGCAATACCACACGCTAACTGTGAAGGAAAACACCGTGAGGAAACCTGCGGATTGTTTGGTTCCGCACGTATTTAACTTGTCTTTCCTGTGGGCCAGGCCGACTGAGCTGTCAGGATGGTATAGGTGCTGGGCAAGCCTACTCCATCTAAAAAACAATGTCCCAGGCCTGCTTCACCCATCTAGTGTGAGTGAAGGTGCCATTGGACGCTGCATAAAGTATCTCAGTAGATGCAGAGGCCAAAAATTTAGTTAAACTTTACTAGAATACTTCCCCAGGTAATGTTTTTTACTGCTAACGAATAAGGCTGGGTTTGAGTTAAAGTTAACATCTGTAGCGCCTAATGATTGAAATGTTAACGAGCGGAATTTCTCTCTAATAGTTAAGTTCTAACTGCAATTAATTTAAATATAGACGTAAACTAAATATTTTATGGGATTCACAGCAGCGTTCATTGCCTCTACCGACTGTTACCTTCATTATTAGTTTATTTATTTAAGCTATTTTGTGTCAATACAATCGTCTGTAATGGCCACATAAACCATGATTGAATGGCTCATCTATGACAGCTTATCGTTTGGTTTATTGACGGCATACATACATACATAAACCCACGCCTGTATCCCGAACGGGTAGGCAGAGACCAGGAACTGCCACTTGCCACGATCCTGACAGATCACTTTCGCTTCCTCAACATTCATTTCAAAATTTTTTTTCATTCATTTTTATTGACGGCGATGCCCTAATTTTTAGTTTTAACCTACAGTCTGTTCATCCTTACTTGTCCAATTTAGTAAACAATATTCTAACCTCAAAATTGACATTTGATGCCGAAACTAGATATTTTCTTGCAAGTTCGCGCACTTTGTTTATAAACATAGCAGCGTGTTATCCAAAATGGGGTCCCACGTTACTTCATTTATGGGAATATGGCAGTTTTCGACTAAAAACTCATACTTTGCGGGTAGAATCTTGTTTACTAAATTGGACAAGTAAGGATGAACAGACTATACATCTACATAAAATACGGTCGCCTAGGCTAGGTTCTTTGGTTCTGTTTCTAGTAAAGTTTAATTTTACATTTGTTGCTAAAAAAACAACAAAATATATCCTAACTGCAGGGTGTGGCGCAAAAAATGGAAAACCGGAAGATATCGCCCGCATCGCTCCGATTTTGATCAAAATTGGTGTCTAGGAATTTTTAAGGTCGTTGTTAATTCTAAAAATGTTGCTCCTTTTTTATTTTACCCTCGAATGATACAAACTTTAAGTCCATGGCTCGCAGAAACTAAAAAAGTTTAGAGTCCTCTTCACAAAAGTTGCTCAAAATATCTCATTCCACCGAAAAAATATCAAAACACACAATCATTATGAAAACATGAACATTAAAACTTTTGGTCAAAACCATTCAAATTCATCGATCTCATCCAAATATGTTATGGAACCGACTCCACCAGTAACAGAACAATCATTCAAACTAAAAAGTTAATTTAATACCCATTGTTAATAGGAAAATTAAAAAATTCCGTCATGGCTGGATTATTAAGGTCACAAAGAATTTTGGAATATCAGTATGTTTTTTTTATTTTTTGTACCTTTTCATGAATAAACAAAACAAAAAATGCCAAATGACATTCAAATAATTGCACTAGCGAGTTACATGTTTTTTGGACAAACTTTTGGACTTATTGGACGGAAAATCCTTCTTATCGTAGACGATTTTTTCTTATATCTTTACAACTTTTGGGTAAAGTGTCAAAATAAAAGTTATAAAAAATGGGTCCTTATTTCAGAAAATGAAGAATAAGTAGCGCTAATTGCAATAAACTTTGCTTTTATTGGACTCAAAACTAAGGCATTTCCGTTTATCGAGGCATGGTCCGCTGCTGGCTGTTCCAAAAATATTTATGTAATCAAATTGATTCCAAAACCACGGAGGGCGAGGCTCGGAGCCTCCAACGTGTGGTAGCCCCGCAGGGCTAAGAACTGAACTCCCCGGAAGGGGGTGAAAGTACTAAACATAAAACAACAATGGTTTTAAGGTTTTTATTATGAGTTGTTTCCCTTAATCTTATCGGTAAGTTCAAATAATAACATTTTAAGTGACTTTGTGGTTTTTTCATTGAAGGATTTCGATTATTACGTGTTGTGGAGTAACGGTGATTTCTGCAATATTCTCTCCCTTATATTTTTTTCACTTGTAACGTAAGCTGCTAACCAGATTTTGCGAAAAAAATATTTAAGTAAAGCTCACATAGCTATATTTGCTGTTCATGTTCAGTGCCTAACCGTTTTCGTCTCCTGTTTCACTTATAGCGGAGCGTTCAGTGACATAGGAGCTATTGCTGAAACTCTAAAAACTCTATGATTTTGAACGCAAGCGAAAATCAATAAGAGAAACTCGCTGGCGGCGCGAGCCCCTACCGTGCGTCGCAAATAGATTTTCTGGCGCTAATGGCCCAGTGTCGCGTGCGCACGGGCACTGCAACTAAACTCTTTCAATATACATTTCGTTTTGATGTAGGTAAATAAAGTTTTTGAAATGCTGTGACCTTTATATTCGAGAAAATGCACGAGAAAAAGGGTGAATTATAACAAAGGGCAGATCAAGGCATAAGCGGAGGGCACCATTTAAAAAGTAGATTGTGTGTATGTGTTTGTGTGTGTGTGTGTGTGTGTGTGTGTGTGTGTGTGTGTGTGTGTGTGTGTGTGTGTGTGTGTGTAAGCGAGCGAGCGTGCGTGCGTGCGTGCGTGCGTGCGTGTGTGTGTGTGTGTGTGTGTGTGTGTGTGTGTTTGTGTGTGTAGATTGGTGACCTGTCGACCTACTGACTGTTTTTCCACAACATTTGCGGCTAAAGATAAAACGCACAGTCGAAACTGGTAGCTTTAAAAGCATGAAACAGAACAGGTGTCCTTCATAAAAAGTAAATGTGCATTAAAATTGCATTTTTGAAAATACGTCTCTTAAGCGGGTTACTTTATGAGGGTATGATGTACGAGTTGTTGCCAGTAGGAAATCCCGTCCGTTACACGGCAATTTAATAAACCCACTGTTATTGCCTGAAAAGCTTTTTATAATAATAAAGAGTTTCAAATAAATACCCTTATCTAAAGCCGTAATTATACTTTATCGCCGACGCACGGTCTAGTACGGAAACATAAGGGCATAAAAACTCCGCGAGTGAAATAAAGCCTATGTAAATAAACCGTCGCTATACACGGTGTTTTTCAGTCCTATTGTAAAACGTCATTTAAGTTGCGGTTTACGATCAAATACGGTTTGATAGAAACAGATCAATAAAATGTCCACTTTGAAATTCATCTAACATATAAAAATCTCGTGTCAGTTTTTGTTATCGAACGCCTCCGAAACGGATTTACAGATTTTTATGAAATTTTTTGTGCACATTTGGTAGGTCAGAGAATAGGTCGTAGGCTAATTAATATGGCAAAACAACGTTTGCCAGGTCGGCTAGTAGAATAATAATAATAGTAATATGCTTTATTGCACACAAAACATTAAACAGGACATTACATGAGAAATAGCATGTACAAAGGCGAGCAATAATAATTTCCACACAAGTGAGATTGTGATTGAAGATTATGTTGTGTAAAATAAGACAATCACTCGTCCTTGTCCCAATCTATGATACCCTGTGCTATGATAAACAGGACATCAAAAATATGGAAGTACACTGAGGCCATATATATAATTCTTATTAGCTTAATTTCGGATTCACTTACTTGATTTTTTGTAAGAGTAGTCCGACCAGATTTCGCTCTGATTGGCAGAGCTTGATCATGGTGAGATGGGCCCTTATTATGAAGCAGCGATATGTTCGGAAGGGTCGCAACGTCGCCCTTGAGCCCGACAATTCACTCGAATCTAGCGACAAATACGGTTCTTTTTTTGAATAGTTGCGATTAAAACTATTAACTCAATTGAACTATTCGGACATACTTCGACCAAAAAGGGGATTTGTTAGCAAAGTGCAAGATAAAAACTACCCGAAACCGGCGTGCATGCATGCAATGTTGAGGAAGCGAAAGTGATCTGGATCGTGACAAGTGGCAGTCCCTGGTCTCAGCCTACCCCTCTGGGATGCAGGCGTGAGTTTATGTATGTATGTATGATTCTTTTCCATTGGTAGCGCTAGTAAACTTCATCCCGTTCAGGATGGCCCTTCTCAAAACATTTTCCCACGCCCCACGTTGTATATTCTGGTCTAAGTCTTAAAGCCAATAAATAGAGAGACCTAAACGTCGGCCAGAGTAGTAAAACGTAATTAAACATCTTTATGAAAATGTAAACATACGTTCGGAAGGCAATGAAGCGGGTTTACGACAAATCTAACTGCGTGCCGCGGCCAGTGATGTAGTGTTAATGTTAATAGAAATTTCTAGGGAATAATCTGGATGACGATCGTCTTACGTGTTCTTTTATCTAATGGTTCACTTGGAATGGAATACAAAATACAAATTTTATATATTGATTTAACGGCTTCACTTGCTTTTATTAGCGTCGGGCAAGCCGACAAGTTCAATATATAAAATGTGTAGTGCTTACGAAAGTTTAAGTTACAGAATACAAATACGAAAAAACTTAATTTATTTAATAGCGTACATAAATGGTGCCTGGCCCTCCAACTAGAATAGTCTGCATTGTGTGACAATGTCTTGAAAAGCGCTATAGAAATTATAATAGAATGTATGATACCTTGTAATACCTTGTGCCACTTAAATACGTAACAATACAATTACATAAGTAAACGAGCTGGCGTTGATTTAATTGATAAGAAATAGATGCGGAAGAAATCAATTCGGCTTAATCAGCACTATGAAAGCCTCAAAGACTAAAACTGATACTTTATACTTTATTGCGCACATAAAATTACATGAATAAAACAAAACATTTACAGTGTGGCGAGCACATGTCAACTCTGCGCGCGCACTACAAACTCCAACATTTCTGCATCGCGCAAGCAAAATGTTTCACATGACATATCATAAATATAACGTCCGACGAACAACAGTCGGACCGGCCGTTCCCAGGCATACGATCTGCCTGGCGGGAAATTTCCCTTTATAGTGGAAGAGCACGATCTTCCCTATAGTGGTGACCCTCGACAGAACAATGTCAACCTTCCTTCGCTCTCGCAGCACCCCACATACAATCAGTCTCAAAGCAAGGCCAGCATCCTCTTCCCTCTCACCTCATCAGTTCCACTACAGTCAACGCACCGACTACTGGTACTGATGGTGATCTCCCCCAACCCCTCGGCACGGCAGCCACACAGCAACAGCGCACGTTGCCAGTGGTACAGCAGCCTTCACCGGTTCCTACCACATGCGCGGTCCCCATGGTACTGTCGCCGGTGAAGTGACTGTTAGCCGCCGAACACCCTCAACCGCTAGTCGACTCACTGACTCAGCGCCTCCTGGCACTTGCAGGCTTTAGAGCACAGACTTCGATTCCTATCAGACCTAGCTATTCGTAGCTACGGTCTTGAAGGGGAGTGATGTGGCGAGCACATGTCAACTCTGCGCGCGCACTACAAACTCCAACATTTCTGCATCGCGCAAGCAAAATGTTTCACATGACATATCATAAATATAACGTCCGACGAACAACAGTCGGACCGGCCGTCCCCAGGCATACGATCTGCCTGGCGGGAAATTTCCCTTTATAGAGGAAGAGCACGATCACCCGCTCTTCCCTATAACAGAATTAAAAAGTGTACATGGCGAGCTTATTTCAGCAGAAATCTCTTCCAGCCAACCCTTGATACTTAATTATAGAGTTGTTATTTTAGCCCTGATAGTGCCAGTCCAAAAAATCTACGCCTCTAAAAAACTCCAAGCGCGTAAAGATTGACTGGGTCCAGATTTATTGTTGGAACACCAAAACAGCGTAGACAAACAATAAGCCTTTCATGGTGGTCATAAACAAAATGTCCTCTTTTTTCAATGTTACGTAAAGTGAAATTTAACATCACTGTCATTAAATAGATTGAAGTGATGCAATAAAACCTCTAAATCGTCGTAGTATTGGATGACTGCAAGAATTTTCAAAATGCTCGCAAACATGTATTAGTAATACTGGCTAGTAGCTTGATACACACTATTCGAGTATTGGATTATTTCCAGCCAGGGACTCGATTCTACTAGTGCATTAGTTTCTAATTAGTCTGTAAGTTAAGTGTAACACATCTTTCTTATTGGCTATAAATGGTTATTCATTCATTTATTTTTTCATTATGCAACAGTAGTGACATATTCACGATCGGGTAATATTTTTTTTTCGTTTCATTGACGCCTAGAAGATTTGATACGATGGCGTGCTTAGACTGAAAGCGGTAGTGAAATAAAATCAACGCGTTCATGCAGTAGAAAACAATTTCTTTTTAAATTTATAACCTGTAGTATTAGTAAGTCTAGTCACTTGATACAAAAAAGAGCCATACAAATCGGGTTTAAACTATGACCGCACAACGTGCTCGCAACGACTTATAATGTATGAAGCGTTGATCAGTATTTGAGTTATGTCGTAAAATATTGTCTTTATTAGACTTCATAATTATTGGAAAACGTTTAGAATCCAATGAAAAAATTAATTCTAAAAGCTTTTTTTACTATTGGAGTAACTTGATTTTTCGCATTTTTTGAGACCTACAAAAGCTGTAAAAATATTTATATTGGTGTTTTTAGGGTTCCGTACCTCAAAAGGAAAAACAGAACCCTTATACGATCACTTTGTTGTCCGTCCGCCCATCCATCCGTCCGTCCATCTGTCTGTCAACAACATTTATCTTGGGAACGCGTGGTAGTATCAAGTTGAAATTAATCTCAAGTCTACAGCCCCTTCAAGCTGTGAAAAATCAAACTTCTAAGGTAACGTAAAAAAAAGATACGGCCGTTTATGCAGCAAAAATACGTATATTTCGACACTCAAGGGAATCAAAATTTATAGAGTATTTTTCGTTGGCCAAGAACTATGAAATTTGGCAAGTAATATTTTCTTATACTGCAAATACAGGAAAAATCTGAAAACTATAAAACTACAGTAATTAATCATTAAAAAAATTGTCTTTGAAGTTCGGGAAAAGCTCGGAAAAAACCGCGAGACTCGATTCCTGAACTATTTATAATATGTAAGTACCTAACTACCTACATATTTGTATGGCACCCTCGGTGCACGAGTCTGACTCGCCCTTGGCAGATTTTTCTGAATTTCTCTATGTCCTCTATTTATAAAAATAACGTCACTCAACCTAAGTCTGAGGCAGGTTCCCCATTGTTATTTACTAGAACCTAGGACCAGCTCTCGTGAGTACGCACAAACCTATTATCCCGTTTCCCATCTCCTGATCTACCTAGTTAAATATTTTCCACTGAATCTTTGATTACACGGGCGGTGCATCCGACTTTGGCCCACTTGTGTATAATGGGACGGGTCGGCGATTGCTCTGTAATTTTATTATTACCCAGTCAAATACCATTGTCGGTTTTCCGATGGCGTGTAGTAGAACCTCAGAACGCAGATCATAGGTAACCGGCCGCTTTCGTTTTGGGCGTCTAAGGTATTTTTGATCCATTATTTTAATAGACACTCTCGTCGGACGTAAAAGGGATATTTTGGACGGTTAGACGTAATTCGATATGCTGGGAATGTTTTTCGATTTTGTGTATTAGGGAAACTATTAATATTATTAAAAAAATATATGGTTTCCATAATCTGCTAAACTTAGTAATTAGCAGAAAGATTTTGTTGCATTGCCGGACACAGGCCGTCTCTCAGAGAGAAAGAGAGAAAAAAAAATCGGACCATTTATTTCCTGTATCTAAGCAGAATACAACTTTTATTTATGAAATGGCTTCAGATTTGACATTCTTTTCTCAAATGTGCTTGGAAATTTGAGCATTTTTTTGACAACCTTCTTTGAGACTAATCGAAATTACTGTACTGGCCAAATAGGTACATGCATAAGCGGCCGGCAAAAGTTGTATGAAAATAAAATAAACTCAAATTTGTGGTGTAATTTAAAAATGGAACGGTCTTTTACTCCGACAGATGGCAACCAAGGAGGTAAATTATCAAAGGTTTTATTTAAATTTCGAACTGGCTTGGAAATAGAAAGCTGTTTAAGCTGTCTTTTGAAAAAAATGAAAACAAATGAACACTTTCACGCGGGAAAAAATATTGATGTTCGTTATTCGTCATTGATTTTGAAAAGTAATTGTATGCCTACTTAATTTTAATTACCGCGCATTATTTGAGAAAAGCACTACAAGCCTTGGCCACAACTAGGCATTGATGGACTTACGTATGTGTAACTAGGCTTCGCCTCGGCTCAAATTTACACGTTCGCCCATCAATGCCTCTTTTGCTGGCCGCTGCAGTAATGTACTATGTAACTCATGTATGTAATAGTAAATTAACAAATAAAGAAAATAATCTGATCAAAGTCGTACTTACTCGTTAATTTCTACTATTTATTGCCTGTGGTTTGGGGAAAAGTATAGTAGCGTGTCTCTAAACACAGGTCAGACGCAACATTGTATCAGGACGGTCGTACACAGCGAAAGACTTTCGGTCGCAAAAATGTAAATTACCGTCTGCCGCCGAAACTCCCGAATTTCTTCCTTCTCTCTCTAAATCGTTGAGCTTCGCATAAGCCCATCTCGCGTGCGAATTCCGCTTGTGCGTGGGAACGCAGGCTGCGTCTCGAGACTTTCCTGGAACGCGAGCCCCCGACTCAACAAGGTTCCGAGGGGCGATTCTGGTTCTCGACGAGTGAGTCTTCAAATAGCTCTGATAAACGAAACAAAATACATAACGCGCGAAAAATTTCACCCACCTACATTCGTAGTTGGGTAAAAAAAATCCGGTCAAGTCCAAGTCGCACTCGCGAATCGAGGGTTCTGTACTACCAGAAATTAATATTACGTATTTAGCCAAAATGTGTTTTCTTTCATTTCAATTTGTGAAATTGCTATTTTTTGTAGAATATAACGTAAATATAAGGTTTTATAATGTATATGGACAAACGGGCTGAAATAAATAAATTTAAATAAATAAAATAATTTTACTCTTGTATTTATGAGATACCGTTTTTACGATACAGTAAAAAGCCGCCCTTACTTTTTTCCTTTTTGCTATTCGCCTGAACAACACAAATTCTGAAAAAAATTAACTGGCCACCTGTAAAGTTTCAAGAAAACATTGATATTTTATGACGTTACTACTCCTATATGTTTTTTTACGTAGCTCTTAAAAAGCCTAGCCTCGTATAAGATATTTTTTTACATTTTGTCGGTGCTAGAGTTCAAACTGTTCAACCTCTCCTTTAATCTGACACCAAATCATCGTAATTGAATTTTCGAAGGATTTTTCTTTTCATATAAATAAAGTCAGGCCAGTATGTCGGATGGAGAGGTAGAGACCGAGGTAGGTAGGTTTTCAGGCACATTCGTGTGGAATGCCAGAATCAGGGTTTTCAATTTTGTTAACCAGATTGATAGGGGCTTTATAAGCACTGTGATGTGATGAGTTATTTCAAGAACTTTTGATAAACAAGAAGGTACGCGACATTTTTTAAATACTAACTGTGCCCGCGACTTCGTTCGCGTAGGATACGACTCTTCGGGGAAACTTCGTTGCTACGTTCAAGAAGCGCACAATAATAAATACTCGCGTTTCTAATTTAGTGTTTGGTTGGTTAGTTTAAAATAATTTTGTGGAACAATGGAAAGACATGAAATATTTTTTGTAGGGATGTCATTTGATGTACATAGGCCAACATAGGGTATGAAATGATAAGGTACATCCCTTATTCGTCGAAGTCTGTCCAGCTGGGACGCCATTTATCGGCCCCACCACCCGCATTCGCTCGATATATTTCTTTCGTCCATCTTTTTTCTTTCAAATAACGGAATTGCAATGTAATGGAACAATCAAGTCGAGAGTGCAAAAGATGGGTAGGTATTACCAAATCTTGAGTCTTTATCTCTTTAGGAATTCGTACAGCTAATACGGCATAATGAGAAAGTAAATCCGGAAAATTATGGCTCGAAAGTGAAATTTGGAACAGCGTTTTGTAAACTAGTTTGTGCGTCATACAGATGTTTTACGCCGATAGCACAATAATAATGATTTCTTGCTTCGTAAGCAATTTATATTTAAAGCTAGAAATATCACTGACCGTCGCAATCTTGCCAAATTCTCGGAGCTAAACAGCTGAATCTGATTACAAGACAAACAACAAAAGAAGATCAAACAGTTTGAAAATTTTATTAATTTTATTATTTTTACGTGACACAACATAAACTCACGCCTGTATCCCGGAGGGGTAGGCAGGTCTGCCACCTGCCGCGATCTTGACAGATTTCTTTCGCTTCATCAACAGTCATTATTATAATTATCGGCCCTAAAACTCGTAAAAATAGGAAGGAAATCTGAAATCATTTGTTTTTGTTGTCGTCGCTGTCTCACTCCCGGTCACGTAATTTTAGGTCAACCCAATACCCATTGCGCGCGATTTGAAAGTTGGTTCATTCTTATCCACAAAACAACGTTGTATATTTTGTTGGTTTCCTTGAATATGTGAATTTGTGGGTGGTAAAATAAGTAAATCAATTACCAGGAGACGGGCAGCAGCGTCTTCCTGAGGTTTCAACCGCATACTGCGATCGCCAACTCGCCTGCCAAGCGTGGCGATTATGGCAAAACCCCTCATGGTTATGAAAACCACGCAGGAGGCCTATGTCCTGCAGTGGGCGTGAAAGGGCTGATGATGAAAATAAGTAACTCCAAATAAAAAAAAGGAAACTATTTTGACATGCCTACTGGTACATTACACAAATAAAAAAAGTAATTTCAAGTAAAATTAAGAAGAAATACAAAGGACGATGTCACTCCATTCCTTTTTCAAAATGTACCAAGACTAGGCCAAGGCATTAAATTTTTTTTTTCTTTGACCACGGTGTTCGTACCACAGTTTTTTCTGTTTTATCACCTTCATGTTTCATCAAGAAAATTTGTGTGGGCGTTTGGTTGACTAACCTCTACAAAGTAAGCTCTTAAAATACTTACACCTAAATAGGTACTGACCTTTTCAGTGAAAACACGTTTAAAATGATAAGCATCTACTCCAAATATTTCACCAAACATGTCCTCGTTTCATTATCCGAATTCCTTCTCGTCCCTCGCGGCCAATCATCCAATTTCCGCTTAAACGTTTCGTTCAAAAAGTCTTCGGTGCCCGCTCATTATGTTTACACTGCATTATTTCTTGGAAGGACCCGCCTCACTGGAGAAAAGTTGCCGTAATCTTATTGACATGGCTGTAAGTTGCCGTAAGTAGCAACATTAATATTTCTCAGGAAGGTGTCGTTAGTCCATTTCATTGGTTTTCTGTCAATGTTTCTGGTGACAATTTTGAGTTTCGACTCCGTCACTATATGGCAAAGATTTCTTGGTTATTGCACTTAATGGATGCCAAGACTTTCCCTTTCTGGTTATTAAAAAAAATGCATTGCCGTAAAAAGGCTATTGCTGTTCAGGCGCGTGCACTAATTGGATCGATCTGGCTCGTGGCTATAACATGCTTCTGAAAGAACCCATAATTGGCCTATAAAAATTACTCATTGTGAGAAGTCTATACTACAACTACTACAGTTAGGTGTATCTAGGTTGATACTTTTGATGAGTGACGTGCTAACGTGATGAGTAGCATGTGAACCAAACAAAGAATACAACGTGAATACAACAATACTTTACGTAGACTTGAGATTTTCGCACATACTCTGATAGTTGTACCATTTTATTTTATCCTGAAGTTTATTTCAAACCGTCATTCATCTAGAACGGTTTTTTAAATCTTCGGTATGCTTTCCACTTTAATTATAAAACTCCGGTTTCCGCGACGTAATTGAATATATCGTGACTTCAGTCATATTTGATAATGAATCGACCAGACATTGACTATCACCACATTTGACTATTGACCTTCGAGGTCGATGTCAATTGATGGAGAGAAGTTCTTTTGACATTTGATGTCAAACTTCGAAAGGAACCCATTTAAAGGCTTTTTAAAAATATCGATTCTAACCACAGAACACAAAATGAGATTCTAACATAAATAATGCACGTACTGTAAAAAAAACCGGTCAAGTGCGAGTCGGATTCGCGCACGAAGGGTTCCGTACCATTATTATCTTACAACATTTGAATGTTTCAAGCGTCTACCTGTTGTCATTATTAATATCGAGCAAAAAATGGCAAATAATCACGTTTGTTGCGTCGGGGCTTCCTTAAATATTTATTTTATTTTGTTTTTAGTATTTGTGGCAACAGAAAATTTCTGAAAAATCTATAAAAATTTGAACTGTCTAGCTATCACGGTTCATAAGATACAGATAAAGCTTTGATGTCTAATCGCGATTTCAAAATTTTTAGAAGAAAAAGAGTTTTAGAGAGAGGCTAAGCCTAGTGCAAGGACCCCTGGTAATTTTGTAGTTTGAGTTTTTAATAATAAAAATATTTTTCTCTCTCTCTCTCTCTCTCTCTCTCTTTTAAATTGTGTTTCTTAATTACATCCAAGTGTCATGTCTTGATAGCACAATGGTATTGTGACAACATACTGAAACGGGGAATCCGGGTTCGGTCCCCAACTATTCATTTTATGCTCAACCGCTCTTCAACCTTGTCACAGAGTTTTCATAGACCACCTATATACCTACATTCCATTCCGCGAGGGCAGTTGAGGGATTAATAGAAGAATTGTTTAAGTTAAAAGCAAGATTAGTTCTAAACAGCGTAATCTTAGCTGATGACTTTTTTTATAGTTACTATCGGTAAAATTATAGATCAAACCATTTATTTTAAAGATCATTATAGGAAACCTCAATTTTAAATTACATTTAAATAAGATCTATTGATTGTCTGTCTTTCACATTGCCATTGTACTAAAACCGCGGCGATTTATCCAGTAGGCCAGTCCGTAGAATGATTCTAACCTTTTTATAGAATGCGCTGTTTAGAAGTTATGATAAAGAAACCAAAAAGTCCCTACATTTAGTGGTATAGTAGCTGCCAAAAGTGGTCTCGAGATATCTTGTGTTAACATTTTTAATAGCACTCACATATATAAGATAGAAAAATAAAAATTAATGCAACCCTTAGCATCGTACTCCTTAGATTTGGACCTCTACTGACTGGCCTGCAGTTATTTACGTGAAACAAAACCGTGGGAAGGTTAATTAAATTTTGCGTTCGTGATCCCACAAGTCTACCCCCGCTTTTAAACTCAAATTAATAACGTTTAACACATCAGCTGGACGGTATCGGTGCCTCCCATCACAATCGCAAATTAATTACCTACAATTCATAATTCCTTTGCTTCGCGAGTGGAGAATCGCGATCAATCATTTTGCGAACAAAAAATGCTACTGTGGTCTAATTCAGGTACATACGTCTCTAACTGATCAACCTTTATATTTTGGTCTTGGGACAAACCTTATTGTAAAGGTGTAGAGTCGAATTCAGGTTGACATGATAAAGGTCGAGGTGATGTCGGCTGTAGGTACCAGGTTTGTAGTGGATTCAATCTTGATAGTGCCCCCTAAGTGTTTTACAAAAAAAAGTGACCATCACAACTGAGTTTCTGCAGTTATTATACTTATCATGCTGTTTTAGAATTTCGTTTTGTTGGTTTCGCTGGTACTATTAAGAAAATAAATCATTTACAAATAACAATCTGCGTCAACAAGCAAATATAACACATTTCATTAAAATTCACAAAAACATCAATCCGCCCCAACAAATAATGATCCTGGCAGGATCACCATGAAGTAGGTATGATGAAGGTTGAAGGGGTGCGAGTGGTGCACGGGCAGGGAGATGGGACGCAAAGTAAAAAAGGCCTCGATTTAGTACCAGTGGAATCTGCTGTTTATTAGAGATGCATGTGTCTTTATGAAATTCGGTTAGTTGCTTACTTAGAGTTATGCGCTTATATTTCAGTAATCTTAAGTGTTACAGTCAAACCTTATTACTAGTCATTTACTTATATTACCATACTACAACATATAATAGTTTACCTATTGTTTTAGGTTATTGTTCCGTGTGGCGCCGGATTAAGAATAGCGTCAATCCATTTCCTTCCGTGGATGTCGTAGAAGGCGACTAAGGAAATCAATTTCCAGGAGACGGGCAGCAGTGTCTTCCTGAGATTCCAACAGCATACTGCGATCGCCAACCGCCTGCCAAGCGTGGCGATTATGGCAAAACCTCTCATGGTTTTGAAAACCACGAAAGAGGCTTATGTCCTGCAGCGGACGTCAAATGGCTGATGATGATTATTATTTTAGAATCAACGACTGGTGATGCTAGTAAGCTCCGGATCGCCCTATAAATCTTACGTCAGAATGTCCACAAGATGATGTGTCTCGATGTCAGGCGATAGTCTGCAAAAGATGGGATTATGGGGATAAGGCCAGCAGTGAATAGAGGTGGGCCGATGATGATGTCTCTCAATCAGCACACCCTCTGCTATTGTTACAGCCGCGGGCGCGCGCCGGCGAACTGTGGCCTGTGGACCGGCCAGACGGCATGCCAGTCATCCAGTCGCTGGAAGTCATGTGCGGGAAGGATCACATGGACGTCCACTTGACCTTCTCGCACCCCTTTGAGGGCATCGTGTCATCCAAAGGTAAGGTATATTGAACTGCTAATCTATTGTATAACTAGTTTTATAATACGGTCACCCTAGTAATGCTGATGACGTTTCATTTTGATTACAGAGATCCGATAAAAAATAATGTTAAAGTAAAATTACAAATCGTAAATGTAAAATACATGCAATGCTATTAAAAGTTCTGGAAAGTTGCGTTCTATGAATTTTGTGATAGCTGACGTCGTATTTCTTTCAATAATCTTCAACGTGATATCTCCGTAACGTACTTCGTTGCATTCCACAAGTTTTAGGGTTGTTACATTTTAATAACTTAACTAAATATTACACACATACATTTTGTAACTAAGGAGTAAACTAAATATTAAATTAAACTAATTAAATATACCGCCCCGGGACACGCGCGATCCAAAAGTTCCCATGACGCTAGCAGCGTTCCCCCGCTGCACCGCCAGGGAAATCCTCTGCATCAGGTATGCCCCGGAACGATGGTCATACCCACGACTTCTCAGGCGCCGACCGATTTCCCTTACGTACTTCGTAACTTTCTCAGTATTATCATGTTAAAAAATGTGGCTCCACAAAATATAATTGTGGTGTGGTGTGATACTTTAGATAGATACATAGAAAGAAAACAGTTTATAGCAAAACTAAAAAAAATGCGTATTAGGAAACTTACGCAGGTTTAAGGAACTACAGAATGAAACACACCAACGCGATGGTGGTCCATACATACGTCCATATACATACTACTGCCGTAAATTACGTGTGTTTCATCCTTTAGGTATAGATAATATGTTTGCTTACTTTAATTAATTAATATTACTCTACATACATAGTTTTATATTTTGGAGTATATTTTGACGGGGCCATCTCTATCCAATATTTTCGCATCCTGAATGTGCGAACAAAAATTCTGATGATTTATTGTTCTTATACCGAATTCCAGTATCTCACAATCTTATTCCAGCTTAGAATCATTAAATGAAAGATGCGGAAAGCCAAACGTAGTTATAGTTTTTTTTAAGGTAGCGTGAGGTAATGTGACCGCCTTAAACTGGCTAAGAAAAACTATTGATGACTACGGCGGCACCCCAAAGGTTGTTACAATGTAGGGGCCATAGAGTTGTTAAAGTTAACAATTACATTTGTGCTAGTTAAGCACCAAAGTGTTCAGACGCCCTGCACTGATAGCTACAAGTAAAATTAATTACGTCTATGTACAATTGTACACCACATAAGATGAACAAGATAACGCGAGACAAAAACAACTAAGTCTTCATAAGTTTACTCTTCTTACGATTAATGGTTACCAGCACGTTCAGCATAAAGGTCATTATTGCACAAAGCGTTATGTCTATACGTGTAAACCTGGCGCATACCAAGTGAACGAGCCACTTTTTGGGTATTCCGAACTAATGATACACCAGCAAGGGGCTTTTACACGTATGCCAACCACAGCCGTCGACACTCGTCGACGGCAGGCCTCGACGCGCTGATGGCAGACGAGTGTCGACGGCTGCAGTTGGCACACGTGCCGCCCATGTATAAGTGCTCTTAGTGAGTAGATGAAGAGCCGTTTCATTGTCTATTTCTCGCGGTCGGAATAAGGGCTTACATTACCGCGACTAATGTATATTCGCTCATTCGTGGTTAATACTCAAAACCAAATAATTCCTACAAATTTTCAATACTTGTGTAGATTTGACCAGTTCACTATCACCTCACTTAAATTCCTCCAAGAGTTACGACGATCGTCAATCATGTCTTTTAATGTGTTTTAGCACTATTACATTCGCAGGTGCTCGTTCGCCTCGTCGACACCCGTAAAATACACTAAGGCCGTATTCAGACCGACACAACACTAATTGTTGAGTCGTACGCGGCGAGTAATTACTAAAGTTTCACTGGCGTTTCACTAACAATTATGACGGATTCTGTGTGTGAATTACTATCGGCTGCTGCCGTAACGGGCTGCTGAACTTGAGCCACTTGCTCAGCCGGCCGGCCCTTGACGCAACTGTGGATTAGATTAACCCTCATTCTGAGAAAACATGAGATTTTTAATGCCACTCATAATCGTTAATAATGGAATAACGTTGCGGTCGTTGTATTTATATCAAAAGAGAGGGCTAATTCAACTGTATTTGGGCCCAGATCTCACAGATTTTACAGTCTCCTATACACCTATAGAATATATGGGGGCCACCATACATTTGTACAAATCGCCTCAGTCTGGGTGTATTTTCATGTTTGTGACGTCCTTGCTTGGTTACCATAGCACAGGGTATCCTAGTTTGGGACCAGGTCAAGTGATTGTATTGTGTGAAAATAAAAAACTAGGCTTAATATTGCATATATAATTTTACAATTAATTACACAAGTAACAAATAGATTGATTTAGATTTTCCTATTGCTTAGGTTGGAGTATTTTCGCGGTATATTTCCTTCTCAATTGTCACAAAAGCCACTGCTAAGTTAATACTCACTGTATTAATACTCTTCTTCACTTGACCGCCCGATAAGAGCAACGCAGTGTCGTCGAAAGGCGTCGCAAAATTATCTTAATGTCCTCACGGCATGTTTCAATCATCTCACGCTCCGCTCGAAACTCCAACTTAACAATCGCGTGTCAACAGTCTAAAATATTAATTAATATATCGCTTCATGGGCGCATCGTACCTGCCAAAACTTGACGGCTCTCTGGACAGATTCCGAGGAAGTGAAATGTGAATTCTCCGACCGCCTCAGGGCAGAAACTGTTCTCACCATGCACTGCGCTGGTAGACTAGAAGCGCAATTTAGATAAACAATCCGTCAAATTCAGACGGTAAAACATAAGACTGAGCACAATTCTGTCGCTAATTTCAATGATACGTAACCAAACAATAGGAACCACGCTTCACAATTGGACTGGAGTGACATCTTACACATAAAAAAAAAATGCGAATTTAATTGCACCAATAATAATTCAATGGAAAAAAATCATGCAATAAGTTTTTTCACTGAACGAGACTGGCGAGGGATCGGATGGGTTGGTGTGAAAGAGAAGAAGCCTATGCCCAATAGTGGGCTCTGTTTATGGGCTGATTAGATAGATAGATTGAATCCTAAACGTTTTCCAATAGAAGTATAGAGACATAAAAACATTATTTTTCGAGATAACTCAAATAAATATTCTCTTAAAACATTATAATAAGGCGTTTAAGCCCGATTTGAAAAGCGCGTTTTTGTATCATATCACGTGACTAGAATTACTTTAAGACAGGCCATATAATACAATGAATAATATATTATGAATGTATTTGTTACAGATATAAATCTTTATCACAATTATTTATTTTTAACATGGCCTTTCCAATGAGATCAAAATAAATTTTTTGCAAATTTTGCAATGCTGAGTCAGATGCCCTTTGTAGCAACTTTGACACATCACAGGATGTATGTTCTGACTTTGCCTTGTCCTATCTTGTATTTACATCTTGTTGTTTCTTGTTTTCTTTTTCTTATTTGCCTTTTCTTTCTAGCGATGTGTCAATTTGTTCCAATAAATTTTTCTTTCTTTCTTTCACTCTCTCTCTCTCTTTCTTTCAATCTTTCTTTCTTTCTTTCTTAATAACATAGCTCGAGCTTTAGGCTAGCTCTCTGAATGAAGACTGGGTCAAGCATGACACATCGATGGAATTTCGCTAACTCAAAAATGAAATGGAGAGGTTAGATCCCAAAATACAGGTTTGCATATTAATTTACAAAATCACTTGTGGCGAGCACATGTCAACTCTGCGCGCGCACTATAAACTCCAACATTCCTGCATCGCGCAAGCAAAATGTTTCACATGACATACCATAAATATAACGTCCGACGAACATCAGTCGGACCGGCCGTCCCCAGGCATACGATCTGCCTGGCGGGAAATTTCCCTTTATAGTGGAAGAGCACGATCACCCGTTCTTCCCTATAGTGGTGACCCCGACAGAACAATGTCAACCTTCCTTCGCTCCCGCAGCACCCCACATACAATCAGTCTCAAAGCAAGGCCAGCATCCTCTTCCCTCTCACCTCATCAGTTCCACTACAGTCAACACACCGACTACTGGTACTGATGGTGATCTCCCCCAACCCCTCGGCACGGCAGCCACACAGTAACAGCGCACGTTGCCAGTGGTACAGCAGCCTTCACCGGTTCCTACCACATGCGCGGTCCCCATGGTACTGTCGCCGGTGAAGTGACTGTTAGCCGCCGAACACCTTCAACCGCTAGTCGACTCACTGACTCAGCGCCTCCTGGCACTTGCAGGCTTTAGAGCACAGACGTCGATTCCTATCAGACCTAGCTATGCGTAGCTACGGTCTTGAAGGGGAGTGATGTGGCGAGCACATGTCAACTCTGCGCGCGCACTATAAACTCCAACATTCCTGCATCGCGCAAGCAAAATGTTTCACATGACATACCATAAATATAACGTCCGACGAACATCAGTCGGACCGGCCGTCCCCAGGCATACGATCTGCCTGGCGGGAAATTTCCCTTTATAGTGGAAGAGCACGATCACCCGTTCTTCCCTATACACTTACAAATACTACGAGTATTTAGGATTTACTTTTCTCAAATTATTCTCCTCCAGTTTCCTCACTGTAGTTAATTATAGGCATGATGTCTAATATGTTTTACATACATACACACGCAGCTTATATACGCCCTACTGTAGGGCACAGGCCTTCTCTCAGCAAGAGAGTATTCTTTATTGTTCACCAATATGTTTTACTGAACAATAATTGAGTAAATATGCAGTAAACTTATTGTTATTGTTTTTATGCACGCTTGGATCTACTCTACCGCCTATTATCAGTTTATAATCGACTTGTATTGATCATCATCAGCTCACCCCTGGCCATTACTGGGTATTTATTTATACTGATTTCCACAAAATTTTCAAACCTACGGCTACACTAAGTTAACAGTGTCTTAGAAATAAGCCCGTGCATTTAAATTTAAACAATTACCACTGCTTTAATTTAAGTTACTGCAGCTATAAGCGTACATGCAAACACCTCACGCTTCTAATGTGTCCATTGTTGCCTGCCCCGGTGGCCATTCCAAAATGATAGATGATATCTTAGCCTCTCCATTATTAATAGTAGCAAGGTCCAAAGGTCACATTCGAGGCGTTAATTAGTTATTATTACGCATGTAAATAGAGTCTTAAATTGCATGAGAATCCAAGTCACTTGCGTACCCCGGATCTATAAATCTTATAGAGGCGTGGTTGTTACATCGGATGCTGTTACTTTTCCGTAATGACTCGATTTTGGGCACGATTAGAGAATTATTGGGCTGTATGTAAAGATTGGATAGTTTCGTTCGCGTAATACACTGAGTGTTCGATCCATAGTTGATATGGGGCACTGAAACTGTTATTAATTACGTTCCTCGAATTGATAGAAAACGGGTGAACTATAAGGTTACTTTTATAGAGAGATTGAGCTGTCGACTGAACCTCTTGGTACAGTCGACAGCAGGTCATCCTTTACAGTTCAATTCAATTCAAATATTTTTATTCATTATAAAAACAGAATGTTTACTTAATGAACGTCAAAGTTGTTAGTTTCACAATTAATGGATTATGTGGAGAAGAAGCTAACAAAGAAACTCCACATTTATTCTTTTCAAAACACGTTTTAACTTAATTAACAGAGTTTTCAACTTAAAATATTAGTCATGAATGTGTTGAACACTAGTCAAAATCGTCCTTTAAATAATATTAATCTACTGTTTAATGCCAAACATCTTTGTCTTCTAAATAATCCTTGATGTTATAGTAAGCCTTTTTGCACAGAATGTGCTTAACACATTTTTTTAATCGCGTTGGAGGTAACTCTAATATATCTTGAGGAATTTTGTTGTAGAACCTTATACAGTGCCCCATAAAGGATGTGTTAACTTTTGCAAGTCTAAATCGTGGAAATGACAATTTATGTTTATTTCTAGTGTTAACATTATGGTGGCCACCAACATTTTTGAAGTCTAACGTACATAATATTTTTATAAATGTATTGACATGCAACTGTTAAGATGTTTCTTTCTTTGAAGAAATCTCTTAGCGAATCCCTACTACCTAACTTGTAAATAAATCGGATGGCTCTCTTCTGCAAGAAGTTTTGTCGCACAGTCTCCATAACATTAGTGACAAGAGTGCATTAGTGTGAAAGTGGGTGTGGTATATACATGTTTGTGTAGCTAGATTTGTGAAATGGTCGTTGCAAAATTATATTTGCTTGAACACTTGAAAATTATTGTCGAACCATCTCCTGATTTGACTTACAGATTGTCAAATTTAAGCACTCTTGTTTAGCTAATCGATGAAAAAGAGGTTAGAAATCGTAGTGAAAGGATTCGAACCAAGGTACAGGGCTCAGTAGGTTTGTCGCTTAAATATCCAATTTTCGTTGTAGCATTTAGTCTGTGTTGCTGAGCTAAGTAAAAAAATAAAATTACTATACAAATCTTTATTGTCTCTACTGTAAACTCTACAAGTAAGTAGCTTGATCTGTACGTTTACATCATTAGTAAATCTTCGTGCTTAGCAATCGAATGACAGATGGTTGACGTGCCTGTTTAACTACATTTTTAGCCTTTTGTGGATGTCATCACCTTCCCAAATTAGCTTTATATGGGTACTTCTCTATCAAATTGAGAAGTTTTTATGTGAAAGCTGCCTGTTCGATTTAAACGAAACATGATCGAATCCAAAAGTATCTTCTTGTCACTATTTATTACCATCTTGTCTAGTAGGAGTCGAGGCAAGATTACCATTTTGAAGTTTTTATGTTTATAATTCTCTTGCCTTATTAAAGTATGTCTTACTTAAGAACGTTGTCTTGATTTTACCGTGCAAGGTACACTTATTAATCTTTAGGCCGGAAGGTAGACAAGGGAGCAAATAGTGTTATTTATATAAATATTTTTTATGACATCTTATCTAACCAACAGGTCAACACGGGGACCCCAGGTGTGTCTACGTGCCGCCATCCACTGGCCAGACCTACTTCTCCTTCAGAATTGCCTACGCTAAGTGCGGTACCAAACCAGGTAAGTAAGTGGTAGTACTATTTTGTACTTTATCGTAACTTATTTGTAGTTAACTTGTATTATACGGATAATAAATAATTGTTTTTCTTATTCTGCTCGCTGAGGTGAGGTAGGTAATCATAATCATATTGTTCATGCATTTACTTGAAAAACGTAATTTTTCCAACTTAATTCCGGAATTATTTACTTAATTTTTTCGGATGAGTCCGACCAGGATTGGCAATCATTCGCAGAGCTTAACCGACGTCGTGTTCTCCGTCGATTAAACCGTACAAATCCGAGCGAATCCTGGTCGGACTAATGAATTAATTCCGGAATTAAGTTAACTATGTGTAGTGCTTACGAAGGTTTTTTGTTTAGACTGTTTGAAAGACCAAGTATTAGTATTTAAAAATTTGTCTTGGAGAAATCATCGCATGCCATTTCTCTCTGGGACATACTATATCTTAATCATATGTTTCATATCATGTTTCCACTAACCTTTGGTCCGACCCGTAGCAAATTAGCAAGATAGAGGCCATCAGATTTTCTTAAGAGAAAATTTCTTAACTATAAAAAGTTGACGACGTCAGCTTTATGCGCTATTTGCGAATGTTTATTAACTCTCTGCTACACAAGTTACCCTTGACCATAATTAACTCCAGATATGAGCATTTAGCGTTCTTTAATTACTAGAAGGTTAGCATTTCATGATCGTTGAGTTGATAAAAGCCCTACTCCATGAAATAGAGAATAAAATAAACGTCAAGCCGTTAAAATGTTCACATCAGCAAATGTTTACTGAGTATATTTGCATAGTTACTGAGATTAATAGTCCATCCTGCAGTAAATTTTGTAATTACATTTTTAATTAACGTATGAAAGTGATAACTATAACGTGACTTTACCGTGGAATTTCAGTATAAGGGGCTCCGGGCAGTAACACTAGCGCAGCCAAAGAAAAAAGAATTTTTTTTTGCAGATCCAATTTACAAAAAGTGTCTGTACGATCTTATCTCATCATGTTAAAACTGATTTTCCTATGGCCGTAAACCTAAAGCAAAAAACCTAGGACTAGATAGCATTAACGCCAAAAACGGCCGTTTTTACCTACCTACCTATTCCCAGGTTCGTGATATCGTGTCGTGGGTCCTAAAAGTCACCGTTAACATGATTCAGCGATTGTTCATACGCTTTTTGCAAATACAATCTGTAAAAGATATGTTTTCTTTTCACTGGATCCCTTCAAGACTCCTCGTTGTGAGAATACGTGAGATATTTACAAACTGTTGTTCAAGCAACTATCAAAACCCCTCGTGAATGAGAGAACAGCGCTTAACAAATTTATCAAAGAGTGTATCGCGTCATACAACATTCACACACCAGTGTCAAGTAAATAAACGGTTTTAGCGCTTTGCTATCAATAAACTCGCGTCATGAATCAAGCCGTTTCACAGAAAGAAGGGCCATAGACAGATCCCACTTGGTTATTCTTAAGTAGGTTTCAGTTAGGGTGGCAGGAAACTTGAAGGGCCTTAAAAAATATGTTTAGGGGGCTTCGTACTTCATACTGTTACATACTCATACACATTCATAAAAATTCATACATTGACGTATACACACGTACACACTCATCTAAAATTATATTATAAACTAGATGACCCCGTGAACTTCGTATCACCGACGTCAACCGTTTTTTTTCTTCTCACCGTTTAAACCTTCCCTGGACTTCCACAAATATATAAAAACAACAATTAGCCAAATCGGCCCAGCCGTTCTCGAGTTTTAGTGAGACTAACGAACAGCAATTAATTTTTATATATAAGATACACAATCAGTACTAGGATGACCGAGCTATGTTCCGTATTTTTTTTTTGGTTAAGGGGGTGAGGCCCAGCGCGCTTACGCGCGCCAACCCCTAGCCGCTCCGAGCTGCAGAGCGGAGAGCTTTCTGTATATATGTGTTCTGTATTTATGGAAAAAAGGGGGGAAAAAAGAAAAAATATATCGGACTGGAGACAGGCTCCAGCCGCCGTCTTCTGGTTTTGGGACCGCCGGGTTTCCCACATGAGCTATTACAACCTTGTAGATGGCGGCGAAATTTACCTTCGTACTCTAATGACATTTTAGCACTTTTTTATTGCCTAAAAACACGTATAAAATGGCGTTTTCTAAAAATGAAACCTAGCTAGATCGATTTATCGTCCCCGAAACTCTATGCTACTACTAAAATCGTTGAACTGCTCGTTTTAAGGTATTAGATAGATTAGATACTCACCAATATCCGTAAACTTTAAGACGCACAATATTTGAATCATTCATATTTGTAATAGATCTGTACGTTAAGAACATAATATCACTAATTGCCAAAATACAGGACCACCTACTTTGGCAATTAGCTGTATTGATAATTGTACCAATATCCTTTAAGTGATTTTGTAAAGCCTTCCAAGCTTGTTACGCTGTCTGTTTGTTGTTTTATGGTGAGAGATAAACTTTACTTTGATTTGGATGTCTCAGTTTGGGTGCTTTACCATAATTGTGTTTGCCTTTTCTCTTTACCATAGCACACGTTATCCTACTTTGGAACGACGAGAAGTGATTGTGTCATGTGAACGTAATATAACATTTAATAAGCAGTCTATAAACGGCTCATTGTCGGGCTCAGGCCTTATCACAGAGATTAGTCAACTCATCACTCTTGCCCACGACCTGGATTGGCTGAAGTAGGTTTCCTCACATATTTGTGTTTAACTATGTTTTTCTAATTTCTGAAGATAAATACTATTCATATAGCTCGGATAAGGCTTTAAACTGTAAAGATTCAATGGTAACAAATTAATCTGGCGCTAAACAAATTATCACACCTGCAAAGTTACCTACAGCGAAGCAACACCTTTTCACTTTTGTATGAGATGAATAATTTCTGCCTTTCATCGTTGTTAAAATCCTCAAAGCTCTAAAACGTAGAAACAAAACCTTTTGTAACTCGTGTGGTCCTTATTGTCCTCGGTATAAAGGCTTTATTCCAATAGAAAACAAGCTCCGCGGCAGTCTTTCATATGAATAGAAACTGCGTTTATCGTGGTACAAGCAACGATGTAGTTGTCTTCCAATCTCTCCTTAAAGACGTCGATATATTTGTCTTCGAACGACAAAATTTGAACTTGTAATGTGGCCAGTGAATGAAAACTGCAATGTCAAAAGAAGTGGTAGATTTATTCTATGGTAACACTCAACTTAAGTAACATGTATTGTTATAGTTATAGGATAGGTAGTCTAGTATAGAACCTAGGGCGGACTGCGTGGCTATCGCACCTTGATGTTCTCCTAGCTTGCTAACACCTGAGGACTGCGGGGCTATCGCACAGATGTAGCGAAGTGACTTTGAGCAGACTGCGGAGCTATCGTACTCATTGCCAGCTGGCTATCGAATGAATTTCTGTTTTTTTTTTTTTTTAGCCCTAAAAAGGGCACCCACCGGAGGACACGGGGGAGGGAGGTGGTGAATGCTCATGCATAACAGCACAGGCCCGGCCGTGCTGCCAATGTGGGACTCACAGGAAGTGCGCCTACCCACTTAACACCACCTGGGGGCTGGTTTGGTCCTAAGGACCCCTAAACCGACATCATGAGCGACCCACCTCGATGCCGCTGCGGGCGTGCGCCCGTTTATATACGCTTCTCGCGTGTAGCTGTGTGCGGGCTGCCGTTTAAGCGTAGTAGGACGTCAATGTGTTGTTGTTGCGTTCCATTCTATGCATACTTGCTACAAACTGAAATTAAAATGATAGGATAGACATTTGACAAGTACGCTTTTTTGTTCAACGTAGAGTCACTAAAAAAAATCTATAGCGCTACCAAGAATCATGTAGAAAAAATGAAACGCCACTGTCTACGTATAAATGACTCTATGGTTCCTGTTAATCGTGATAACCCTGCTGTTACGCTATAATATATAGCCTTTTTATTTCATCAAAATAAAACACTTCTGAAATGCAATTGAACAGAGTTTCAGACGACGATGGACCGTTTTTCAACGTGCTCTGGGTGCCCTAACACCTGCACTGCATTCATCATCAGCCATTTGACGCCCACTGCAGGACATAGACCTCCTTCGTGGTTTACATAACCATGAGGGGTTTTGCCATAATCGCCACGCTTGGCAGGCGGGTTGGCGATCGCAGTATGTGGTTGGAATCTCAGGAAGACGCTGCTGCCCGTCTCCTGGTAATTGATTTCCTTAGTCGCCTTCTACGACATCCACGGAAGGAAATGGAGTAACGCTATTCTTAATTCGGCACCACACGGACAATATTCGCACTGCATTCAGGAGGACCTAATGATTGCAAGTACTAACGCGGTCAGCGCGCTGACACTGCAGCGTCACAAAGTTCTGTTTTGTGACTTTTATTAACCGAAAAGAATTTTAATAATATTTGTTTTGACATCGTCAAGCTTATGAGAAGAAGAGTTTGAGGAGTGTACGAAGCACGAGTGACGAATTTTTTTTTACAAATAGGTTAGTAGGTTTATAAATACATAAATAAATTAATTGTATTAATTAGAATTTTCCAAAAATGGGGGAGTATTTTATACCACATATAAGCTGCTTATACCAAGTGTCACTCTCGAGAGGAACTCTCAGTTTGTCTGCACTTTACCATAGAGAATCAATAGTGCGGCTAAATAATGATTTATACAGGTAATAAAACTTGTTTTTGGCGGAGAATGGCACTTTTAGTCTCTACATGTTCACGGCGTTTTTGGAACAAAATAGTGCACAAAAGACATTGTCCATTTTCGGCTAAGCGTGGACAGAATGTACGAGGTAATACGTTAATATTGTGGGTGTAGGGAGACCATTTTTTGATTTATTGTTCCGTTCACAAAATATTAAGTTTTAAAGCGCAAATTTTTGACAGAGTAGGGCTTCCCTTCTTTGCTCCTGTCTAAAAGGCTGATTGTGAGGTGAAATAATTCGGAGCAGTAGCACATAATATAATGAACTTAAAGGGAAAATTATCACGGCTAAGTAGGCTTTATAAGTTAACGAGTAATAGGCGACGTACTTATAAAAGGAAAACTTCGTACAAAATCCACTGAAAATTACTTTGATGAGGTTGTCAGTTCAATAAAGCAGATAAAAACTCCTCTTTCTACGGAACCCTATCCTATAGTTTATTAAAAGCAATGCCACTTCAATCGAAGTTTGACGCAAGTTCCCCATTGGCTGCTTTTTCACAAAATTCGGTAAATAGTGTTACTGCACTATTACCCTTATCTTGTAACGGTGGCACGGGACCCCCAAGGTGTAGGTTCCTTTCCGGCACAACAGGCCAAGCGTTAAAAGTGTTACTACCCGGCTGCTGGTATGGCAGACGGTGGTTGGCGACTTTTTACGTGCCACGACATATACGCGGAAAGGGCCGTTCCCGAGCCATCCACTACTAAGGTCTTCGTTTTATTCCGCGGAGTAATTTGACAGTTACTGTAACAGTGTGACGTAGGCATGTATATAAGATAAGATAAGCGTTTATTTTTCCAACAATGAAACATGAAAAAAACACACACGCTTCATATAGAAAAAAAATATCCGCTAATGGTATACATGAATCCACTGCTACGACCCTTGTTTTATTCCGCAGAGTAATTTAATTTGACAGGTTTCATGACAGCATGACGTGGGCCTATATGTTCGTGTCCTCTGCTATGATCCTCGTTTAATTTCGTAGAGTAATTTAATTTGACAGTTATCGTAACAGTATGACGTAGGCCTGTATGTATCCTCTGCTGCGATCCTCGTTTTAATTCGTAGAGTAATTTAATTAGTCAGTTGTCGTGACAGTATGACTTAAATCTGTGTGTATCCTCTGCTTCGGTCTTAGTTTTATTTCGCAGAGTATCTAATTTGACAGTTACCGTGACAGGATGACGTAGGCGACGTAGTTATAATAGGTGACGCACCATACACGGGGTTTTTTTAAAGGTCCACTATATCTTAAGCCCCCTCAATGTAAACCACTAAGAAAATGTATTGAAAGACTTGTTTGTTTCTGCTTTTTCCCAGTTGGTTTCATTATAATAGTGGTTTGTATTGTTAAGCATAATACATAAGTTCAACAGGACGTTTGTGCAACACTCTGTAGATGAAAAATATTTTCCTCCGATGTGAAGTAATAAATGGTAAAGGGATGATACAGAGATTTGAAGATGGGAGGATTGATTTATCTTAGAAGAAACGTTTTCTTTCTTGAAATTTAGTTAATATCAGTTTTCTAGATAATATTTTTCCTCTTTTATGTACAATTATACATGAAACAAAAAAGCGGTGGTAGCCTAGTGGGTAGAACAGGTTCGATTCCCAGTGCGGGCAATACCACTCGCTGGCTGTGAAGGAAAATATCGTGAGGAAACCTGAGTGTCTGAGCTATTCACATACCCCAGCGCTTGAAATCACCAATCCGCGGTGGGCACGCGTGTTGGTTAAGCCCATACTCTTTCTCTGAGAGAAGGCCTGTGCCCTTCAGTGGGACGTATATAGGCTGCTTTTGTATGTTATATATGTACAATTAAATGTTCTCTTACTATTTATATATCTATCTAGAAGATTGGTCTTTACGAACTTTTTGAATATAGGTACTCTATATTAAAGCATGATTACACTAGACCGACGAATTGAAGCGGCAATTTTGTGAGAATAAGACCGAAACGCGTCGTAATTGTTTTATTGTATTTTCAACAATTAGTTCCATCCGAACACGCAGCGGTATAGGGGCCACTCTGCGGTAGCTCCTATGTGGAGCGGCCTAAAGATGATTGTCGGCAAAAGGTTTAGTCAGTGGTAAGGGCCACTGTAAGCGCATTATCGAGATGGCGTGCGTGGCGATAGTAAACAAAGTACTCCACGAAATTGTTGCGGTCTCGATGTTCGGGTTGTAAACTACAAGTGCGGCTGGTAGTAAACTACCAGCCGCACTTGTAGTTTACAACCCGAACGGGCACGTACACAAAACTGCGATGCGACGTCGCATCGTAAAAATCTGCGAGCTCGCGCGACACATCGCAAGAAATTGCGAATTGATTCGCATCGGCGTTTATAGTTGTAATAAATGGATGAACCCAAAATCTTCTTTGTTTCCTTTTCCTTTATCTTCTTAGCAATAACAGAAGTGAGCACTTCTTTCTACGATCCTTGTCACGACCTAGTTTACAAAATACGTTCAGTATTTTGTAGTCGGTTATCGAAGGAATGGTTACTCGAATCGTGGGAGTTGCCTTGCCGCACGAAATCGCATGGCAGCAATTCGTGTGCAGTTTTCTGCGTTTCGAATTGGCATCGCGCCGATTCGCAGTTTTATGTACGGAGCCATAATCGCGTAAATCTTTTTGATGGTTCAGTGAAGTTCGCCAATTCCTGCGTAATAACTAATTTCAGGTTTGACACCTGAGAGGGGAGCTGCGCGGGGGATCACTAGGGATTTGCCACTCTTAAAGAAAATCTTATGACACACGTCACAATCTTCGTCTAGTGATTAGGTTGGGGAGTAAGTTCGTTGAAAGAAACGAAAGTACCTACTAAGATAAAATAGAAGAGAGAGATATTTATTCAGCAGAACCCTATGGAAGTGGTAGAACCTCTGCCATCCCTTTTATTATATTTGAATTAGTTTGACGACATAGGTAGGTACTATATCAATCTGTTAGCTCCTCTAAATAGTAATAACACTTATTTGCCGATTTAAAAACAACTATACGAGTACCACATCACGTATACTCATGGCAGCCTATAAAATAAACATTTTTTTTTCAGATGTTTAACAAAGAACACGTAATTGTGTAAACAATATAAGGTAATTAACGTGAAAATACCCTAAATCTCTCTATAATAATTATCAGTCTATTGTTGTTGCATATAATAGGAATTTTTTAATCGATTAAATATTTTCTTATTGAACATCACTACGCATCACACTACGTCAATTAATCACACATACACTGTAAAGACAGTAAGCGATGTGCAAACTATCTGTGACTTTACCGCCAAAGAGATTTGTGTATACTAATACATTTCACGGCATATCAACTTTTACACATGCACTCTAGTGGATTACGTTACGGGCAAATTTGTAACAAAAATTTTAAGTTTGGTCTACGACGGACGACGGAGGGATAGATAAATGACGGCTGGACGGACGGGTTGACGGACGGAGGACCAATAGACGGACGGATGGATGGACAAACAATGGAACGAATAAATAAATAAATTAATAAATAAGGCTCTCCTATATCTCAAAATATTATGAAAAATTTACACGGAGCAGATTATTTTTGTGATGTTATACCGATGCGCTATCACCGATTTTTGCTGGCGAACGCTATAATTTGCTTGTAAGTGCAAGTCAACCTCAAGAAAAAATAAATAAGTGACCTCTAAACAACACAATAATTACTTGTCCTGGTCCATGTCCTGATCAGAAACATGGAAGCTAATGGATATCAAGCTGGTGTTCAATCAGGGCCTAAAAACGTATCAAATCTTATAGTCTGTCAAACACGTCACGTGATCCGACTGTGTATTGTACTTAATTATGTTTACTCTATGTCCGCGTGGCGCCGGATTAAGAATAGCGTCACTCCTTTTCCTTCCGTGGATGTCGTAGAAGGCGACTAAGGAAATCAATTACCAGGAGACGGGCAGCAGCGTTTTCCTGAGATTCCAACCGCATACTGCGATCGCCAACCCGCTTTCCAAGCATGGCGATTATGGCAAAACCAAGCATGGTTATGAAAACCACGAAGGGGGCCTGTGTCCTGCAGTGGGCGTCAAATAGCTGATGATGATGATGATGATGATGATGTTTACTCGCTTCGCTGGCTCAGTGACCCGAATTGGGTCTTGGCCTCCAACACAAGCAGTCATCATTTGCCTTTGTCCTGCGCGGTCTCCTACCAGTCGCCTGCTTGGAGCTCACGCAAGTCCTTGGTCACTTCATCCTTCCAGCAATATCTTCAAAACCCAACCAATTTTTGGCCGCTTGGTAGTCCCAGGTATGCCCTCTTCACCGCCTGACCATCTCCCATCCTTTCCAAGTGATTTTGCCAATAGATTCAGTGGGATTTTATTTCCCCGATGATATTGGGTTTGGAAATCAGGTCTTCAATTGCCTGGTATTGTATTATTATGCACTAACGTAATCGAGGCCCTGGTCACAAAACAAAACTAGAGCAAGTGGGAGCAACCCCCGCGACATACGTGGAAAAGTGGACAACTGCTATGAAGAAATACTCAACATAGAACAGTTATAATTGCAACCAACGGTCGGCCGGGACGATAAGTGAATTGGATGCCGGTGATTTTGTCTCAAACAAACGCTCGCTTGCCCGCTGTTAACCTCAAATTACTTAATAGAGTAGTGTTATAATGACGTTGGAGTAGTGGTAGATCACTGACGCTCTAGTGGTTCTGTTTAAATTTTATCTTCCTCTTATGTTTCGAAGTTTTGATGTTCCTACTACTATTTTAAATTTGGATGGAGGTTTGTTACTCTATCACGACAGAACGGATCTGGGTGATATTTGGTACAGAGATAGATTATAGTCTGGAACTGTAATACTTTATCTCTGAGCCAGGCCACTTCTAATCCGGAAAAATGCACATCAAAATATTCACGCAAACGAAATCGCGGGCAACGGTTAGTAGTTTATAGGTTCACTGTGGGTTCACTTGTATTATGTTGGTTTTAGAGTCACCTCTAGATTTTGTACAAATCAGCGCCTCGGCTCCGCTCTTGAAATAGACAATCTGCAATGAGCACGCGTAATCTCTCTGAGAGAAGGCCTTACGAAGGAGTGTTTATACACTTAACAGCCTGTGCCTGTGCCTATTCGGGTAATGTACGATCACACTAGTGAACGTTGCATGGTGCATGAATGGAGCCTCCCCAAACGACGTACTTACTGAGCCCGGCCGTCAGGCGCACCCTGGGCAGCAATCGGCGAGTCCCTAACGCTGACCGGCAAATCCTTTCACCACAATGGCAAACTCAAGTACAGCCTTAAATCCGGCGCTGTGTGAAGTTTCTATTAATATCGAAGGTTTCTCGCAGAATAAGTCAGACATGTTATCTGAACTTTAGCGCTCACCACACTGGGACATTATGTCATGAACACGCTAACAAGAAGACGTGAACGTTCACCTAAGTGAATTTTAATTGATTTTGCCTCAAGACTTTCCCAGCGACAGCAGCAGGTCTGAAACAGCTGTAGGTGGCAATCCGACAGCACACGCTGCGCTCGAGATATAATTTATTGCCAGCTCGTTCCGCTGCCGTGGTGAATTCTGCCGGACGTGTGTCCTGCTGCACTTTCTATACAGGATTATTAGGGTTCCGTACCCAAAGGGTAAGGGATCCTATTACTAAGACTCCACTGTCCGTCTGTCTGTCTGTCACCGGGGTCTATCTCATGAACCGTGATAGCTAGACAGTTGAAATTTTCACAAATGATGTATTTCTGTTGCTGCTATAATAAAAAATATTTAAAAATCGTAAAATAAATATTTAGGGGGGGCTTCCGTATAACAAACCTGATTTTTTTGGCGGTTTTTTCTCAATATTACTAACGGCAACAGGTAGACGCTTGATATATTCAAATTTTGTATAGATAATGGTACGGATGGTCGTGCCCGAGTCCGACTCGCACTTGGCCGGTTTTTTTAAAAGTTCCCAACTCCCAAGACATCTACCAACCAAATCACTCTGACACGTAGAATGAGTGTCGGTTTGTCAATCACGGTCAATAACATCAACTTTTGTTCTACCACTTTTGAAACTTTTTAGTTCTATTCACCGCCTTTGAAAGAAATAATCATATTTTTTTACAGTTTTTCTGCTTTTTAATAAAAATAATGATATTTTTGCACTGGACCTCGAAGAAAGTGTCCGTAAAGCGCAACAGAGTTGCATCAAAGTAGGAATTGCGACAATTTGCATATCTTGCGACTCGCGAATATAACTTTCGGCATCATAAAACAAAGCCGGAATTGCTCAAGTGACGGTGTAAGGATACAAGCCTGTCTCATTTGACTAACAGGAACATAATAAGTGCAGTCGGCAACGGGTTTAGTTGTAAAGTCGCCTATATCGAAGTCCGATCTTAGTGGAGTTCACCCTATCTGAACTGCATCCACTGAAACTCGCAAGTCGTTAAGCTGGATGAAAGACATTTGTTTCGACTGCAAAATTAAGTTTAGGAAAGCTTAGGGCGTGAGTCCTCCTCGCCTATCCGGTTTTTCATAATTTAATAAGAACCCTGTAGGCTGTAGAGCTCGTAAGGTCAAGCCAAAGGGTGAAACGCAACAGTTGTTTTCTTCATCCTTTCTTTTACAACTCTACTACTGGTAGTATTTCAAGCGTCAACAAAATTATAGCTCGCCGCATACCACGCAAATACAAAGGCTCGTAATCACGTCTTTACACTGTAGCTCTAACTTTAACGATGATGATACTTCTGGTGACCAACGACACGGCACCTCTTTATTATAACCGCTAGGTCACCAAAGACGCCAGAGTTGTGGGCAGTAAAACATAAGTGCGGTAGACTATTCCCAGTGGAAATGTCACAAACAATGTGACTGTCAAGGGAAAAATGCGTGACTAATAAAATAAAGGAGAAATGGAGAAACATTCGTGAACCTTGAGTAAACACGAGGCAGATTTTGCAAGATGTTGTTTGTGTGTTTCTTGTTCTGTACAGTGTCCGTGCTCAAGTGGCTCTAGCCTAGCATTTAAAACTTTAGGGGCTGAAATTCACTTGAGATTATATATCATGCGGCCACATGCCCGCATTTATAGAACGTATGAAATTCTATCTTAACAAGTTACAGTCCCAATACAGTTCATTCCGGACTCTAAGCCACCGAAGTGTACGACAAAAACTATAAAGAGTGTCGGTTGCACTCTGCTCGGCGGAGTGCGGCGAAAATTTTAAGTTTGATAAGCTGTCGTCTATACCGAACAGCACAAAAAAATAATTTCATCTGAAGTCATGTCTGATATTATATGTGGAAAGAATCGATTAATAAAATGAAGGCATTTTAGTACATGCTCACTAAAATTCACTCAAATAGACTCTTTATAAGACCTGACTCCAGAAAATATCGTTAGCGAATCCTGTTATCACAACCTCACTGACAGAAACAAAACAGCAGCCATTGCAGTAATGCTGCCTATTTCCCATTGCCGCCGTTTCCATTCATTTGTCACATAAATTAGCTGGCCACATTGAATTCTCCACTGGCAGCTTCGAGACCTCAGCGGATAACGAATTATACAACTTTTAATTGAATAAACGCAAAATCTAATAAACGTTTGTTCTGTCTATATATGGACCAGTTACAATAAGCAAAAGTTAAAAATGTTCAAATATTTACTTGCAAATCGGCAGCGCTAAAATTTCGAAGAATGTTTTTGGGAATATTAAACGTTTTCTAATATTATCGGTATTATTAACCCCTCATCATCATCATTCAGCCACAAAAAGTCCATTGCTGGACATAGGCCTCCTCCATGGATTTCCAAAAAGACCGGTTGGAAGCGGCCTGCATCCAGCGTCTTCCTGCTTATGATAACCATGAGGGAGGCCTGTGTCCTGCAGTGGGCGTCGAGTGGCTGATGATGATGATGAATATTATCGTTATTGAATTACCATTTGGAGATTTAGTTCAATAATTCACGTTGTTTAAATATGCAGTATTTAGGAATACCGCAGCCCGATGGTCGGATGATGTATTTAGGTCGGCAGGGGGCCCGTGGATGAGAAAGATGGCGTGATAGGGAAAAGGCCTATACCCAGCAGTGGGCAGAAGTGGGCTGATGATGATGATGAGGAATACCGCTCACAAACTTCACAATTAAATTATAGTGAAAGAAAACGCTGCCAGCCCTGTAGTACTCGTATCTACAGTTTTACACTCCTTCCATTTAATCCTATGTTAATATTCAAGAACCGACAGTGAAATATATAAATTCGAATGAAAAACCGTAGTAATTAGTCGAAGTACTAAAGAATAGGTTACTAAATAATATTTTTTGTAGCTGGTATTTGTTACGTCTATATTTGTGGTTTTTTTTATTTCATTAATCAACGAGCGGCAATGTTATTAACAATCGAACATTGCAGCCCAGCGGTGGTAGCCTAGTAGCGGTGGTAGCCTAGTGGGTGGAAAATTGGACTTGGAAGCGAGAGACCTAGGTTCGATTCCACGTGCGGGCATGTACCTATGACTGTTTTCTAAGTTATGTAGATTTGTGAAGTTACAGTAGCAATACCACTCGCTAACGGTGAAGGAAAACATCGTGAAGAAGTCAGTGTCTGAGCTATTCACATATCTCAGCGCCTGAAATCGCCAATCCACGGTGGGCACGCGTGGTGAATAAGACCACACTCTCTCTCTGAGAGAAGGCCTGTGCCCTAGAGTGGAACGTACATAGGCTGATAATGACATTCCAGCTCATCCACTGTGTGAAGATAACTGTAAATCTTAGTAAATCGTAGTAAAATTTTAGGGACAGGGGATCTTCCGTTCTCGAGATTCAAAGGCGATACGTAGGATGACAATGATAGACAGATAGAACATTCTTCGAGAAGACAGAAGATGGTATGGATACAATATGGCCTTAATCATGCTTGATACTTTGCTGAAGGACCTCAGGGGATACTTTACAGTAATGTTACGGCCTTATTCCGTTGTTTTGATATTGCCTCTTTGTCATAGTCAAAGGCTAAAGGCGATGGAGGAAGCAAACTGCAGTGATGGTTGTTCAGAGAAAATTCTAGGCTGTTGTTTGATTTTGATGGAGCGATTCTAGTGTTGTAAAGTAGTGTTCTAATGACTTTATTGGCGTGATGGTTGACTAGTTTTTATAGGACGGCAAAAGTAAAAACGTGTTGTGTTTTTAGGGTTCACGTTGTATACTTGTCCTTTTTGTCACTCCACCATACGTTTTTAAGAAGTTAGAAGTGTTTTAGGCGTTTTGTTAGAATCCTTACGGCATCCCAAGTAACACAGATTTTCTAAAATAGGTTACCTGGCAGTCAGTCTTTTTTGTTTCTGTATGTATTAGTTAATTTTTTGGATTAAATAACATTTGCATATTAAGCAACAGTGTCCTTTATAGTTTACGAAGCCCAGTTTGCACAGCATCTTATCTAGAAAGGGCAAAGAAGCCAGCCATCGTGTGAAACAGACTTAACACCTACGGAATTGCAAATCGATCAGTTGTAATTAGGTTAGTTTTTCCCGCGCCGATTCCTGGTGTGACCCCCCATTTACATTCAGTCCCTCGCGCTGCAACAACTTGCATCCTGTGACTTTGCAGAACCAGCGGCGACTGTAATAGCGCTAATATAGCAGGCGCTTGCACTAAAGATATCTCTTCTGTCTTAGATTTTCAATTAAACAGCAACTCTGTTTTGTTCTCCGAGACTCAATTAAGTTTACAAAATGTGAAGAGCACGCCCGTTTAGGGCGAGACCATTTTCTCCATTTTAATTATCCGTTCAACTTTATTTTATTCTTCACACGTTCGTACGTATACCCTACATGGGGTGGTAAATTGTTCTTAAGCGCCTATTTTTGCGCACGTTATGAGCTACTGAAGGAAAGCATTGGATGACGCTGACGCTACACTTCATATGCAGACGTCTCAGTAATATGTTTGCACATGCCATACTCCCCTGCTTGCTCCAGAGGCAGCAGGTATAGTGTGAACGCGGCATAGTCCTCGCCAACCAGCGCCGGAGTAACGGCCCGGCGCAATCCCGCTCATTCCCCGAACCGCCCGTACTCTGGTGCATTGTTTCTCAGAATCACCACCCGCCTGACTGCATAGCGTAGCTTTTAAAGTCCAATTTCCCTGAGCAAACCGAGTTGGGAACCCATATTTCCAGTGGTTTCCTATTCCGTCTGCTGCGCGATTGGCAACGTTAACGACAGACGCGGAGGCAGTTTGCTGTTTATATCCGGCTACGCAAACCAATATGGATTTTATACGACAGCAGATAGGCTTTAGATTTGTGTCTGCGATGCAATTTGAGGTGGGTCGCCGAGTTAGGCTTAATGGGTGGTAGTAATAGGGTTGGTTTTGGTCTGTGGAGTGGCTGATGCATCTCGATCCGCGTTCTTCGGACGACTTTTTTTGCTAGGGTTCAACAATGTTAGTTCGCGCAATGATAGAGATTGATATTATGAAACGCTTTTGTTTTTCAATACGGGAACATCTAGAGAGTTAATAAAAGCCTAGATTACTTGTAATTCCTAGGAATGTCAAGTCGTATTATATTTTACGTCCGTGGGAACGATGATCCGATTTCAATATTTCATTTCAATGCGCCATTTTGTAGGAAGATCAATTAGGTTTTCTAAATTCAATTTCCGGAAGAGATTACATACGAGAAATTAATGACTTTTCAGAAATAGGCCTTCTATACCGAATGTTTATCTGACACGAAGTGGTGATAGCCAGATAACTATTCCTTGACGGTACCCACGATAGTATTATATGGTGTGTTCACTAGGCCAGACACCCCAAGTGGGTCTTGGTTTCCGATACAGGAAGTCGCCACTTGCCTCGCTCAGCCCTAAGTAATCTCTTGGCAGTTGCCTGCCCGGAACTCAAGCGTACCTTTATCAAGAACATCTTCGCAGCGGCATTCAAAGCACTCCATCGACCTTCGATCAGTTATTAGTCCTAACCTATCATTTTTCACCCGTCATGATATACGGTGCCGAAACGTGGACACTTACGCTGGGGCTAGTCCACAAATTTAAAGTCGCTCAGCGTGCTATGGAAAGGGCTATGCTCGGGGTTTTTCTGATAGATCGAATTCGAAACGAGGTGATCCGACAGAGAACCAAAGTCATCGACATAGCTCACCGAATTAGCATGCTGAAGTGCCAGTGGGCCGGCCATATCATCCGAAGAACTGATAACCGATGGGGTAGATGAGTTCTTGAATGGAGACCGCGGATCGGTAAACGTAGTGTAGGACGTCCTCAGACTCGGTGGAGCGATGATCTCCGCAGGGCGGCTGGCAACAGCTCGATGAGAGTAGCCGAGGACCGTGCTCAGTGACGTGCAATAAGAGAGGCCTATGTCCAGCAGTAGACAAGCATAGGCTGATGAAGATGATGATCATTTTTCACATGTAAATCCTCATGTCGCGAGTTTAATCCTATTCGTAATGCTTATTCAATGTTTTAATTACGATATTGCTGCCGGGGTCTGATTAAACTCTGGGTAGTTTTCGTTATAATTATTACAACGTGTTACATAAAGGTCCAGTGAAACTTAAATGCGTTATTCTGTCTCAAGACAAACAAATTTTACCAACTCCTAAATATAAAAAAAAGTCAATGTCAACTGTTCCATACAAAAATTTGCTCTAGCGAATAATTCCCTCATATTTAACTGAACCTTCCTGAGACGCGCTGTAGATAGATAGATAGAGAACGTTTTTTTGCACAACAATAATATTATAATATTCATGTAAGGTTTCATCTTACCCGATGAATGTAGCTAAATAATCACTCATTAAATTTCTCTTCTTAGCGAATAGTTGATGGCAAACTAGGTTCGCCATCGTTGTGAAAGGATTTGCCAATCAATGTCAGGAGTTTGCTAAATGTACAGGACTCAGTAGGTACGTCGTCTTTACCCAGTCACTTTGATTCTCCAAATAAAAGAAATATCCAAGTATGCTCATTTACAGCTTAATCATCTTCCGTTTTCTGCCATGCCGAAGAATACATTTTAATCCATTGAAAAATGTGCTTTATTTTCAGATCTCCACGGTCAGTTCTACGAGAACACAGTGGTGGTCCAGTACGATAAGGACCTACTGGAAGTGTGGGACGAAGCCAAGAGGCTAAGGTGCGAGTGGTTCAACGACTACGAGAAGACTGCGTCAAAACCGCCCATGGTTATTGCGGATTTGGACGTTGTGCAGCTCGACTTTAGGGGTGAGATTGCTTGAACATTAGGGATGTAATAAATAAATCCTCCTAGCCATATTCGGCTATGGCGACTGCTATCTGGCTCTCGGTTACGGTGAGGTTTTCGTGCGTACAGAGTGCACGTCAAGACAACATTATTAAAAGTATATTGAATGGCCACCGGTGGTTGGGTCTTCAACTCATCTCGTTTCGCATCTAAATCAAGTAATATTTTCCTCTCAAAATCATCTATGTTGCTCTGCACTAAGATGATGGGATGTAATAAATGTGAAAGTGCATCAGTAGGTTTGCCCTTCGAAGAACCAATGGATCGATGTGATTTTTTACCTACATAATCCATAGTATATCTATTCAAGTTATATCTATATATCTATCTATACAGCCTATGAATAACGCCCACTGTTAGGCACAGGCCTCTTCATCGTAACGCCAACCTCGGCGGTCTTCTGCTAATCTCGTCCATTGTGCTCCTGCTGCGTTCTTCAGAAAGTTATATAGAATTGAGGAAACGTTATAACTTAACTATGTTATAACTTGATCCGGAAAACATTGTTTTGCTATATTAATTAGCCTATGACCTATTCTCAGACTTACCAAATAAACTCATAAAAATCTACGAAACCGTTTCGGAAGAGTTCGATAACAAACACTGTGACACGAGATTTTTACCTATATATTAGATGTAGGGCCAACTACTAACGCCACGTCTGTTCACCTTCTAGGAGACAACGTAGACTGCTGGATGGAGATCCAGGCCGGCAAAGGACCTTGGGCGCCGCCAGTCTCCGGGATCGTGCCTCTCGGCTCCACGCTGACCCTCGTCGTGGCCATCAATGACTATCGAGGTGAGGAATCTGATGTAGCGTATGCAAGTGATCATCACCATCACCTTCAGTCTGTCGATACCCACTGTATGACAAGGGATTTTCATGGATGCTCCAGTCACTTCAACTCTGAGCTGTTTCCCTCTAGGTCTTTTCTGCTACATTGTCAATGGTGTGTAATTACTTAATCATATATCTTGCAATTCATGAAACACGTGAGTTAGAGTCTGAAAACTGAAACAATGACTTTTATAATGAAAAAAATTAAAATAGAAAAGCATTTATTGACACCGTAAAACTAATTGGTGTAGTATGTGTAGGTACAGAGTTTTAGTGAAAGAGTCCGTTTTTTGGGGTTTTTTGGGGTAAAAATTAAAACCATATACTCAGATCTATAGTCCCTTGAAGCTTTGAACAAATCAAAATTCGAAGTTAACGTAAAAAAGACACGTTTATCCCGCAAAATTTATAGGGTACTTTCCGTTTATCTAGAAGTATGAAATGCGGCAAATAATATCGTCATATACAAGAAATACAGGAAAAAATCTGAAAACTATACATTTGTAATTAAATCGCAAAAAAAATTCTCATTGAATTTCGGGAAAAGCTTGGAAAAAACTGCGAGACTCGATTACTGAATTATTTATAATAATATATAAGTACCCACCTACAAATTTGTACGGAACCCACGCTGCGCGAGTCGTTTTGAAATGTGATCGGTGTCCCCTACATCGATTGAATAATAAGTTTTCATGAACGAGCGTTGCCAATAGCGTACAGACGAAGAAGAATACTTTTGTAATTATTTGTCTAAATTTCCATTTTTCAATATTTTAATTTTATATGTTTTTAATTTTTTTTTCATAGTGGTTATTTCTGATAAATAATATTTGAAGTGCTGAATAGAATAGACATACTTTTACGTAGGATAATGACTTATTAAAGGCTGCAACATTGTTGGAACGTGCAGGTAAAGCGCAAACTTTATAAAATTACATTACAAAAAGCTAAGAAGTAAAAATAAGTGGTAACTCTGTCTGACATGTTTCACGAATTTTAGAGGTAATCCTTCCACTGTAGAGCAAATGCCTTCTGCCAGACACAGAGTATGGACAGATTGACAATACCAACAGCAATCAAGAGGTATGTTAACTCTTCTGTTTTTAGGTTACCTACGGTTACGATGTTTTTTTATGTTACGACAAGAACGGTTACGACGTTTTTTTCGCCGTTAGCAAGTGGGGAGAAACTGACGTACCGATTGTAAATTGAGATGGGACTGCAAGGAGAGCTATCTTAACCAAAGTCGATATGATGAAATCGTTCCTACAAGACCACCCCTAACTTTTGGAGCAAACAGAAATTTTTTCAATTCTCTTATTTGAAAACGTAGGAAACTGACTAAGTTTCAAGTTAGAGTAAAATCCCATAAAATGCCCTGTTTTGAGAGACAATAATTTATTGAAACAAAAAACTGACATGTAGTGGATTCTGTACTTGACTCTTAGAAAACTGGAAGTAACTTGGCACTACTTATATTTTTAGGGAGTTCTTGAGTAGATGGCGTATTTATTTACATAGGTTAAGGTAAAGTATGGGCCTTCTACATCAAAATATGAGGCACGAAAATGTCTGAGTCGCTTCGCCTTTTAATGTAGGTACGCTGTATAAATCATCTCATGTATAAAAGACCTAAGTAACCTATAAAATAAATATAAAAGGTTAGTTGATGACGTCACAAGACACATACATTAATTTGTATCTTGATTTTATAATTTAGCACCAATCAGAATTTGACAATGAACGGAGATTTTAACGACGCCATTTCATACACTACAGTTACAGTTCGATTACAATTTTCTATGGACGGTTCATCATCATCATCAGCCAATTGACGCCCACTGCAGGACATAGGCCTCTCTCATGGTTTTACAAACCATGGGCGGTTAAAATCACATAATTTTTATCAACAGTCACTACCAGCATCCGGTTTGATCATAAGATTTTTTCACACAAAACAAGGATTGAGAAACCGTTATACAATAAACAGTTTCATCCTTTGCATATATAAATAAAGATTAGGAATTCCGAAATTATTCACAGAGCAGATATCATCAGAGGACTTTACCGCGATAATGTAGCAACCGTTAGTCGGCCAGGTGGGACCAATAAAGTTCTAGACGACGTGTGATGTGAAATGTAGCAAAAATGTCTCGTCCGTTGGTCATTTCACAGCGATGGATGATTGATCGTTGATCCGAGATTGAAATATCAATCTATAAGAAGCGCTAAGCCGTCAATCTGTAGAAACTGGGTTGCTATGTCTATTAAAGTAGTAATAGTTCTTCCTATTTTCTCTACTATTTCAAGCTCAGATTAGGTGCGGTGCGGATATCATTTAAATGCTCATATAACAAAACTGTTTAGTCAGGAATAAATATTTTCTCTCTGCAATAAATCTTGAACAGGAACAAGGAATCAAAATACTAAATTGAACAGCAGAAAATTATGAATCGATCGGACGATGTCGTTAAGTCGGCGGAGGGACCATGGTTGCGGGTGGCAAGGGGCCGTGAGGTGGCCGTGAGAATGCCATCGCGTTTGGGGGAAAAGGCGTGCCCAGCAGTGGGCAGCGGTGGGCTGATGATTATGATGATGATTGATTGGTCATGGTCAGCAAATCAAAGAGTTACATTTTGTTATGTTTTGTTAACCTGTAAAGTTTATTTTGATATGGAAATGGGATGGGTTTTTCGTTACCCTATTTTCCCTATTTTAATAATATTGTTTTTGGAGAGAATTAAAGTAAAGTGGCGGGATAGCTATCTAAATACTGACTGAGGGAGTCATAACTTCTGTTGCTTCTTTGAACACTGTCCCACTGTTATGATTATTCACTTACTGACCTTATAATTATTAGATATGCTAACCAAGTTGAATTTATTTGCTGACTAAATGGGTGATCTTGCTGCCCATTTATATATTCTGTTGACCAAAATAACTGTGTGATGATCAAATGTTTTTTTTTTTGCTAATTTATACTCATCGTGTACAGATAATTCAGAACGTAGCCAAAGTAAGCGGTTTATTTTATTGCAATTCCTACCAGTGGGCCTTTACACCAGTTGTTTTAACACATTCAATTCAATTCAGTTGTGACTTCGAACGCATTTCAAGGAAAAACATACCATCTGTTGTTCTTCCAAACAGAACTCTTTCCACGAAAACCTGTTCTATAAACAAACGAGCCTAAGACGAACCTTTCAGTGTGCTCATTGCATTTCCGTTGTTTTACCGGTAAAATCAATACGCCATGCGAGCCAGTCACTTTGAGCTAGTTAGGTATTTCCTAGGTGTATTTTTGTGCGGGCGTAGGTGTAGGCCTATGTTAAACTTTGATCTCTGCCTTGCCTATCCTAGCGGGATACAGGCGTGAACTTATGTAACATCTACAGAAGGAATCTGTACCGAACTTCCATTTATGTCTGGATAATGTTGTCCGTCCCACCGTCCCACCGTCCGGATAAACACGTCAACAGCAAATAAAATCTGCGCATTTTCTAAATTATAAAAATTACATACACACATACGTAAACTCGCGCCCGTCTCCCAGATGGGTAGGTAGAGACCAGGGACTGCCACTAAAATTAATTAATATTAGCTAGTTTTTTTAAATATTAGCTAGTTGCATGTCTAGCTGCCAATGTGTCAATTGCTGGTAATAACTAATAGCTGTCTAGTATCGTCGGGATAGATACTCTTGAGTTCGGGTCAATCACCAGACTTCTGTTGGGCGCCTAGGAGTCTGCCGTTTTTTTTTTCCGTCCATGGTTGTCTGGAAGAAATTATTTTTAGTAATTAGACCGCCAATTGTACTGTACTATATTATTGTTAAATTCTCATATGTAATTCCTGGTGTACATACAGTAAAGAATATTCTATCTACCTATCCGAACATCTTTCCGACAGGGTCTTTTCTTACTGTGGGGCTTCGGACGCAATATTTTATTGGATGGCAAGTTTAATATCTTATTGGATCGCAAACTGCAGCATTAGACTAATATTGGCTTTCTTCTTTCTGGCTAATAAATCTCTATGGACATCTGGGGGTCTGGGGGTACGTCTGCACAAAGTCATTGTTAGTCATTATTGATGGTATGTTATAAACACGCGATATGAGTAGCTGCAGTCTCGTAAGATAACCCGTAGATTTTCAATTCAGAGTTTATTTGTCTCTTCCCCTGTTTTTCCTTATTTTTTTGGTAAGGTCCACAGAACGAAGAGTATAATATAGTAATTTATATTCATACATTCATTCATTCTGGCTCAGGGACCCAAAATGGAACTTGGCCTCTAGTCATAAGACGCTCATAAGGCCAATAAAAAAAGGAGAATAAACTCCTGGTCACAGAACGCAAAATAAAGGGGCCAAAAATTTTTCGCATAATTATTATGCGAAAAATCTTTGGCCCCTTAAGATGCAAAGATAATGTTGTAGAATATGCCAAAGATGAGCGCTAAAGTGCAGGTAGCATGGAATCATCTTCCAAATAAGTGTATTTAACGGGGATTATGAAACAGGCTTCAATATCTAGTAACATTTTTTTGTCTTTTATGAGTCTTTTTAGATTATAATTGGTGTGGGCGGATATCTACCACGTGATAGTTTTTATGTCATATCTCTAATGGTTTTTCTAAGCTAGCGAGTAATTATTAGTCAAATCGTGTGGTGCGCTTTGATTACATCGAATGAGTATCCTTTTATGACTAAACTATTAGGTTGATGCGATGATTGTTTTAGCTTGGGGAAGGCAACTATATTTTTTCAACAATTTTTTATTTCTTATGTCGTGACGGAACACATCATGAGCTAACGTGAGTGTCTAGAGTATTCACATACCTCAGCCCCAAACAGCCAATCCGTGTTGGGCAAGCGTGGTGATTAAGCCCATACTTACTCTCTTTTTCTTTGTGACAAGGCTTGTGCCCTCCGCGTATTCAGGGTGTAATAAAATTCTCAAGAAAATGAGGGCTCTACTAGTCGATAAGACGAACATTTAGTATTAGTATTTAATATATATCTGAAGAGTAGCTGTGAAGTTTTTATAGCAATACCACTCGCTAACTGTGAAGGAAAACATCGTGAGGAAACCTGAGTGTTCACATACCTCAGCGCTTGAAATCGCCAATCCGCGGTGGGCACGCGTGGATATTAAGCCCATACTCTCTCCCTGAGAGAAGGCCTGTGCCCTACAGTGGGACGTATAGGCTGCTTATGATGACATTAAATATTTGACATTTTATATTTAATAGACAATTAATAAGAACGCCACGAGGCAATACAAATACAAATAAAAAAAAATCTTTTTTAGGCTTAGTTCATTTTCTCAATCCCTTCTTCCAATTAATCTTTGCTCAGTAACGAACCCTTTTCAGTACTCAACTTAGTCTCACACCATATTGGTCTTATCTAAGACAACCTATTTGTGCCGCACAAAAAGCCTCTGCCACTGCTCGCAACTTGTACTTTTGTACCATGAAAGGCCATTGTGTTAACGCATTCCGTTACCTCAAGTAGCTGGTAGAAAGTGTGTTGAAATAAATATACGCACTCAGAAAACTGGCCAAGGGCGAGACAAGTACTTAATGATATGGTTTTGTAGGGATATTTTAGGGCGAGCTTTGGAAAAACTAGTAAAGGTATATATAATACAGTCTATATACGTGTACGACCCACTGTAGGGTACAGTTCCTCTCTAATTACCACGCGCACCTACCGCGGATTGGCAATTTCAAGCGCCGAGGTAAGTGAACACCTGACACACTTAGGTTTCCTCACGATATTTTTCTTCAATTTGGTGAGTGGTTTCGCTTCTATAACTTCACAAATGTACGTAAATTAGAAAACGGCAAGTTTAGGTATATTACACGACAATCCACCGGTTTCTGAATTGAGAATTCCACTAAGTAAATAATGAGGTAGCAGCTGCTGGCAGTGGCTGGATGAGGATGGAAAGAAGGAAGAGGTGCGCCTCGGGGAATGCCTATGTCCAGCACTGCACGAGTACGGGTAGATTAATTGATTGATTGAAATACTCATTTTTATAATTTCTTGTTCTTTTTAGGCTTCTTTTTAGTAAGACTTCACTATCCGTCTGCCTGTCTGTCTGTCCGTCAATCTGTCTGTGATAGCTAGGCAGTTGAAATTTTCACAGATGATGTATTTCTGTTGCCGCTATGACAATAAATACTAAAAACCATTTAATGTTCCTGCACAATTGACATAATGATGTTGTGATCTTGTTGGCCTAGGGAACCCTAAAAATATATACGCCTGTGAAAAACCACAACGTAACGCTTGGCCATAAACATTTCGACCAAAGCATGTTGTGTGAGACCCTCGTGACAAATGTACCTACGTTGTAAAAGAGAAGAGTGTTAGTTTACTTGATAAAATCTTTTAAATCACAAAGAAAAGACTTTTTATTGTTATTTTATGCTAATTGTTATTGAAGAGGAAACTGTAGAAATTGTATTTATTGTAGTTTTAGTGTAGTGCTATTTGATTTTTATTACCGGAATATAACTAAACAGTGAACAGTCCGATACATATTAACTTTGCAATTGTGCGACTGATATTATAAGAATATGTTAGTCCGTTTCTTAATTCTGTTAATCCGTTTTCAGTTACTTTTAGTTTAGTAGAATTAAAGAGGTGCTGGTAAGAATTATAGTTTAGAAATCAATTACAAAATATGAAAGACATCCGAAACGACTTGATTCATCACTTGAGCATCGTCAAAAAAAATAACCCGTACTTTAGTTTTAACACGATCATATACACTGGCCTGCAAAACTCTTTTAAAATTGCAATAACTTTTTATGTACACAAGATATAATTTAGAAATAAAAAGGACTGGAAAAAAAATTTTATTATGCAGTATATTTTAAAAGCCCCGTAGCCCCGGCTGCCTGAGTGATCTTAAACGATCACGAAGGTTAAGCAACACAGGGCGCGTTCAGCGCATGGATGGGTCGCCGTCTATGCCTAACGCTAGTGGCATTTTTCCGAGCGGTTCCGTGCTTCGCAAGGCACGTTAAGCTGTTGGTGCCGGCTGCCTTCGATAGATGGCAGTCGTTAAGCCAAGTCAGAGGCCTTAGGGCGGCTTGACAACTTCTGACAGTAGACGAGCCACTAGTCTACAAGCCTCCACCAATCCGGACTTGGCCCCCGTGGTGGAGTATGGCCTATACCTTCCTCAGGGAAGAGACCCGTGCCCCTTGGTGGGGACATAATGGGTTGATGATGATGATGATGATATTTTAAAAGAAAGCTGATAAAATTAGTTGATAAACGTTTTTTTATTTTAAATCTTTAACTTCTATAGTTTAGAAAAAAATATAAAATGAAAAGTGTGATACTTACTTTTGCAGGTCAGTGTAATTACTAAAATCCAAACAAACACTAACAGACAATTGATCTAACGAAACCAATCACTTCGGTACACATCTGCCACCAAAGAGCACCAAAGCCCGAATAATTACAATCGTCTAACTGTCAAGTTCCGTACAAAGTGCAATCGCATATTAGGCCCCTGACCCAAGGTCTTCAAAATGCTGGTAGTGTTATAGCGCTGCACAGCAAGGCCTTTGAAATTTTTCATTCCAAAAAAGCTCAAAAGCGCACGCGTAAAAATCACTATTTCCAGACGATAACAACTGTCAACTGAATGCTGTGAACAACTCTCAGTTGGCCAAAGCGCAAACAAAAAAAACAACCGACAGCTTAATACTTCCTTTGTGAAAGCTTTGGCTTAATTTATTTATTCTAACAATATTAAACTGTAAACGTCTGCTATTAGATATGAATATTATATTATTTGTTGGTGTTGGTATATGTTTGTTCTTTGGTTTTAGGTTCCCCACCGGCCTACAGCTACAATTTGAATAACCGCTTAACAGTAATTGTGTCTCTCCTGTGACTGACTCTTCATTGGCAGAACTAGTCGTCTAAGACAGAACCGATTCAAGTGGCCATTAAGAAAAAAAAAAAGCTGTTAACAGTTGATTAACAAATTTTTGTGTGCGAAAAACCGGGGGTTAGTCTTCTAAATGCCATTACAATTTTCAAATTGCGACATCGTGTCTTGGCAGCATTTTACGGGGTCTTCAGAAGGGCCCTGCCTAAACTATTCTACTCATCAATATAAGCAACAACGATATTGTGAGACCGACATTGAAATAAAAACAATATGATGTAGCAACCTGCTCTAGCAAGTGTATGGAACAGCTGATATTTTTTCGCGATTTCTCAGTTAGTCCCACAATAAAAATTGTTTGTATTGATTAGTTGAATCAACTCCTGGAGTACAACGCTACCTTTCTGAAACTATCTATATCCTAAGTCCTGACCTTGAAAGTAACAATCGAAAAACTTCACTCTACCGAACTAAAAATGCGACCAGCAAATCCGGAGTGCGACCGCCAGTTACTTAACATACTTAAATCTGTTTACTTTGTAACACGCACGGGGCGTAGCCAATCCCCCTTTGACAGGTGAAACCGAGTCAATAAACCACACCTGTAATGCGTATTCCAATGGGAGCAACACCCATAATGGCTCAACAAAACGGTCACCGTGGTCGTATATTAAATTACGTGACATCTCTAAAGACGTTCTGGTTAGCTGATCGCTGTAAACGATAGGCAAATAGGCTTTTTGATAGAGCCGACACGCTTGCACATTTTATTAGAATAGGGTTATAAAGTAGTGGTTGATTCATAGATATTTCTTTAGCATGACCTAACCTGACCTCAGGGATTTCCGCTTCATTATGCGTAGGCATACAGAGAGCGTTATTTCCAAAATACTTAATTCTTGAAGTACCCCAGTTTAAGATTTTGTATGAATTTTTCTCAGATATATATTTAACGTTCGCGTAGTTAACCGTTAGCCTATGTCCACCCTGAAGGTACATTCTAAATACGGGTGAAAGATTTTTTAAAATCAGATAAGATCTCGGTAGAATACTCGGAGACTACCCCCTGCATAAGAACTTACAAACATATAAATTTACAAAATTTTCCTCCTTATAATATTAGTAGACATGGATATTAAAGGCACTACAAAGCAGGAAACCCACGAAATTTCATAAAAATATTAAAAGAAATGGTTAATTTATTGTCTTACATAATGTGCTACCTAAATAAAAAGGAAATAAATATAAAGTCAGTCTGGACTTAATTAATATATAAATGATAAAAATATACAAATAACATAAATTATATATTTACAAATAAATCACCTGCTTAATGGTTAATTGAACAAAAAAAAATCAATAATAGTAATATGAAAGTTCTCGAATGAAGACCACACAAACGCAGCCTGGGAAGACCAGCCACAAGATGGTCAGATGACCTCATTCATTCATGGAGGAGGCCTATGTCCAGCAGTGGACTTCTTGTGACTGAAAGTTGTTACGGACAACAAACTCTAACCGGCATGTTTCAAGAATTGCACATTTTTGAAGTAACCTGAAGGGCAACCTTGTCTATCCAAGATGACTTGCCTTGCGATAGCCAACCACCCAGCGTGATTCGTGATTTAGGGCCTGCAAAAAACAAAGATCTTGCGTAGTGCATGATGGAGTAATTTATATCTTAATAAATATAATTTGCGACGCAATGCCAGTCGTGACCCAGTGACGCACGAGTGCACATCAGCCAGATGGTATTGTGCCCATTATTAGATAGATGAAATATTATTTATTGTGCGCCACAAAAATGAAAGGGCAACCGTAGCAAAGATATACGGTGAAATTGGCGGCCACTACAGGCCGCAGGCGTTGTTACATTGAGAAGAAATGCCAATAATTTATTTATAATATTATTAACTTATTTGTGTAGTAGTTTATAACAATTTTATTATTTAAGTAAGATTTATGTAAGTTGTATGCATGTATGTAATTCGTTTGTGAGGTTGTCTGGAAGAAATTGCTGATAGCAATAAGGCCGCCCATTGTACTTTTTCATTGTAACTTTCATATTTTATGTCTCTTGTTTCTTGCGCGCAATAAAGAATATTCTTATCTTATCTAATAATAATACTGGACACTGGTCTAACACACCCTGGTATCTGCCTACACCTGACATCTGGATACAGGCGTTTATCAAAAGCGTAATAATATTAATGTGGGCGCCGTTAAGGAACCAATTTTTAAACGCGGTGAAGGGTGGTAGGGAGGTAAATGGTGGTCTCAGTTTCATCTGTTCCGATTCATCAAAGGGATGCATCGCTACGCTTGTCTGTTCGCACTAATGTTTAGTGGGAGTATTTGCAGGTATTTTGTTTCTGTGCTGCATAGGCCGAAAATGTAATGAAATAGGTGAAATAGGTAATTTGTTTCAATCCATCTAGAATTTACACCACAATAATTGCCTATATTACGTTAAACACCAGTGAATGTCAGCTTTCTGCCCGCTCTTTCTTATGTAATGTCCTGTTCAATGTTTCGTGTGCAATAAAATATAATAGTGTTTTTGTCGGGCTATAATATAGATAGTACTTAACGTATTCAATGTCAAGCATTATAGAGATTTTTAAAGCTGTTCCATTTCCAAAATCACACACTGTCCATTGTCATTCTGGCCGTATTACCAATCCTCTGAAGCAACGGCTTAGAGTCGACAGCACACTAGACTGATGTACAGTACAGACATAGTCTGATGAACCACTCTTGCCATGCAGGTAACAATCAGTACCTATCCGAGATAGGCACACGTATGTCATGTAATCAGTAAAGTTAATTTACTTCGGGAATTGTTTCAAGACAGTACGCGCGTGCACTCTACTCAGGTACTGTACGGGCGACTCTTTACAAAGTAAATGTTCAATTGTTGATGCAGTACTTAATCATTTTGTTAATGGTTGATTCTTTTAGAAGTTAAACTTTATTTCTTCGGCATAAGACACTGGCAGCAGATTGACTACTATGGCAATCTTGCGCCAACACTATCTAACAGCTCTATATATCCAGGTGTATCCAGGAGTAAGCTTTATCCAGTAAATAAATTCTAAAAAGGCTTGCATTATGACATTTGCATAGCTATCCATAGACAAATTGTGTGACTGACAACCCTGTCCATATAATATTTATTCGTTTATCCCTGGATACATATTTAATAATTTACTTACTTATCCAGTCACATAGCGCAAGTCACCCTAAGTTATTTAATGGGTTGTTGTAACATGACCCATATGGGTGCCAGCATGTCATTGTTAACATACCTAATGTTACTTCATGATATTCCCCTATTCTAAGTAGCATCATCTTAGTTCGAGCTCGAATACTTCTTAAGTCTTAAGACGTGATGATTAGTATAAATAACAAATCACTGTATTGTTTTGGGCATTCTATTCCACCTGAAATGAGTTTGAGCTCACGCTCACGCGCCGCGAAGTCTAAACTTTGAAAAATTTTTATTGGTGGGGATTACACATTTCTCCACATTCTATCGATTAGTTGTGACATTAAGCGGTCACTTTAATTTGCATAATTTTTATTTATTGCTAGGGATTCCCCATACTTACACCACTTAGCTTCAAGCCCCACCCAAATAGCTGAGACATATCTCACGGATCGCACGACACCTCACGCACATAAATAACGTGCCATCATAACTAAACTGGTTCCCTCCGAGTGTCCAGCACAGGGACGTTTACCTCACCATTTGTAGAAAGAAGCTGGTCCTGTCCCATGGCAACAGGATAGAGTGCATAACGACAGAAGATATCTTTCGGTTTCATGAAATCAGTTGAATTTTACGATACCATTGTTCTAGATTACATGGGTCTAATTGCGACTTGATTTATTCGTAGGGATTTGTGGATCCATTAAATGTGGTCATCGCGAGTTATTATAAGTGACTATGGCACAGTATCATTTAAAGGATACCGTGCAATGATATTCTAGGCCTTAAGGCCTACGATATCATTGCAGATTTATTGACGCAGCCTGCTTGCCTAGTACTACGTCATTTTTTTATTCGACTAACGTTCTTAGTTTTAATATTTAATGAAATTTTAGTAACACCTAATGACTATTTTATCCTGAAAGTGATACAATACAATACAGTTACGCGAGACACTACCATAACTTCGATACTTTCTCACACCTATTGGTATCATTTCGTGAATCGGATTTTAATTAACTTTGAAAAAGCGCCACACACTTTAATATTACTTATTTTGTACTTTTTAGTGCATAACCGACTGAGTGTTTTTTTTAAACTATAATTTTATTTTGTGTTTTTTAGTTCAAAATGGTCAAATAGTAATCAACAACATCTGAACTACATGTTGTTGCTGTTTTCGAAGTTTAATAACAGAAATTTACAGACTAGGAATAGACGGGGCAGAGAAAGCGTTGAAAAAATTTACTATTAACTCTTGGCTCCGTCATCAGACAAGCTTCATCATCATCATCATCAACCCATTATGTCCCCACCGAGGGGCACGGGTCTCTTCCCTGAGGAAGGTATAGGCCATACTCCACCACGGGGGCCAAGTCCGGATTGGTGGAGGCTTGTAGACTAGTGGCTCGTCTACTACGTCAGAGAAGCTTGATGACATCAAATTGTTGTATTGTTATCCGCATTACATACATTTGCAAAGTTTTAAACCGACACGACATTAGAAGTAGATAAAAACTGAAACGGTTACATGCAAATGAAGCTAATAAAAGCGTCTCAAAAAGGCTGTGGGACCGCCATAGTCAATCTTTCCTCAGGTCCTCGTCAACAGTTCCTCTATCCTCCCACCTCCATGGCAACAGGCAACAGTCGGAGGTCCGTTAAGCACACGCGACGTATTTGTCTAGTTCACTTTTTACCATCCGCTCGCCGACCGTTAGCCCGTTTGTGTTTACATACCATTATTGCCCTATTAGAGTTGGCTCGGGCTGCTGCTGTTGGTTCAGTGTGAGATGCGCTTTTGGGGCTATGCCCCTTATGCCCTCAACAAACCGTAGGTGTTCGGTTCAGGGGGTAGCACAACTATACTTAGGCCGACTTGCACAACTTCTTAACCCGCCATTGGTGACCTATATGTCTGTGAGACCGGGTAGTTAAAAGAAATCAAATATTTTTGTCACCGTTCATCGAATTACACTGTGGTTTCGAGTAGCTGCCTAATTCCACGCCACCTACCGCCAGTCTACCCCGCAACAGAGTCGCGTGCGTTGCTGGCCGTTGCTGGCTGTTTCGCTGTTGAAGATGAGTGATTTTAGTACAGTATTTAAATTTTTTTTTTGTTAGAAGTATTACCATTTATGTTATTTTATGTTATGTTTCCAATGTCATGAGACTGACTAAGCCTGATTTTATTGTTAAATAACTAAGAGTGTAGCTATTTTTTGAGCATAAATAAACATTGTTAAAATACCTTAGAATTTTAGTGCATCCAAAGATATTCTCTAATGCTAATAAAACAATGAAAGATCAAATTTTATAACCTTTCCAATGAAAAGTAACATAAACCGTAAGTTATCTACAGAAAAAATCGTAGTCAAAAACCCCGGTCCGTGAGACCGGGGTCACCAACAATGTAAGTCTAATTCACGTCACCAATGGCGGGTTAAATGTCATTTGAGTGGCCATTAAAATTGAATTTCGCATGAGGAATTTTAGTTAGAATTTTATCCATGTGGCGCCGGATTAAGTATAGCGTCACTCCATTTCCTCCCGTGGATGTCGTAGAAGGCGACTAAGTAAATCAATTACCAGGAGACGGGCAGCAGCGTCTTCCTGAGATTCCAACCACATACTGCGATCGCCAACCCGCTTGCCAAGCGTGGCGATTATGGCAAAACCCCTCATGGTTATGAAAACCATGAGGGAGGCCTATGCCCTGCAGTGGGCGTCAAACGGCTGATGATGATGATGATGAATTTTAGTTAAATACTACTAAGTCAGTATTTAAGCCATATTTAAGAAAGTGGTGTGAGTGGACCTTAGTTAGGTAACATAAAATAACTGTATATCATGTAATATGCACAATCCGCGATAAGTAACAACATGCCTGAGTTACGACCCGGCCACAGATTCATCCCAGGCAGTTATTGAAATTATTCAAATTATGAATGTACAACGACATCAGTGTTATCAAATCAAATCAAATCTAATTATTTATTTACAAAAAAGCTTAAGTCCTAGTGACATGAATAGACTCAACTTAATGTGGGTAGGTAGGTTTGAAAAAGATTGCCACTAAATACTCGTAGTTGCCATGATTAAAAGATTGCCAGGAAATTTTAATCGATCTCGAGCGATGGCGGATAAGTGGTAATTTAAAAATATTATTAGCAAGTAATTAATCAATACTTCAATTTCTTTCTTGCAATAAATAACTAAAAATAATAGTAATCAGTCAGAGCGTTGGTAGCCTAGTGGGTAGAACATCGGACTCGGAAGCGAGAGACCCAGGTTCGATCCGAAGTGCGGGCATGTACCTATGACTTGGTTTTCTAAGTTATGTACATTGTGAAATTTTAGTAGCAATACCACACGCTAACGGTGAAGGAAAACATCGTGAGGAAACCTGAGTGTCTGAGCTATTCATATACCTCAGCGCTTGAAATCGCCAATCCGCGGTGGACACGCGTGGTGATTAAGCCCTACAGTGGGACGCATATAGGCCGGTTATGCAATAATAATCAGTCAGAAGAACTTCACAACTGACCATCGTAGAAAGGCTATGTAACTTATTATCTAGGTAAGCACGGGAAACCAGAGATCGCGGGGTCGGAGTCCTGATCAACATCCACCGCATTCAAGGAATTTTACTCCTTCTGGTAACTTATGGCATTATTTCGTTTAATTTCCAGGTGAATTCGACATGCGAGTGAAGTCGTGCGCCGCATCAGATGGCTCCGGTCACCTCATACAGCTTTCGGACGAGTACGGATGTGTTCTTCGGCCCAAGATGATCTCCAGGTATATCATATTAATTACTAATCAAATTATTAGTTTGAGTTGATCTCGCTCTGTTTGGATCTTCGGCTATTCAAATCGGTATAGAGTGCTGTGTATTACTTGGGTAACCACAGCTAAAATCCACTTCGTTGCAAGTACCTATTCCTGACGACACCCTCGTACCGCACATTTTCAGCTTATAAGATGACTTGCAACGAAGTGTATTTTAGCTGTGGTTACCCAAGTAACATACAGCAAAGTATCATCATCATCATCACGTAGGCCACGTTTGTCTACTGCTGGACATTAGGCCTCTCCTATTACACGCCACTGAGCACGGTCCTCGGCTACTCTCATCCAGTTCTTGGCAGCCGCCTCGCGAAGATCATCGCTTCACCGAGTCTGAGGACGTCCCATACTACGCTCACCGATCCGCGGTCTCCACTCATCCACCCCATCGGTTATCAGTTCTTCGGGTGACATGGCCGGCCCACTGCCAATTCAGTGGGCAATGTCGGTGACTTTGGTTCTCTTACGGATCATCTCGTTTCGAATTCGATCTTTCAGAGAAACCCCGAGCATAGCCTTTTCCATAGCGAGCTGAGCGACTTTAAATTTGTGGACCAGCCCCATCGTAACTGTCCACGTTTCGGCAGCGTATGTCATGACGGGTAGGACCACGGTAGGATGCACTGATTGAAGACTTTCGTCTTTAGACTCTGTGGGATTGGCGATGTGAAGACTCGACGTAGTTTCCCATACGCTACGTTACATACTTTAACAATACTAACTTGTATGATTGGAGCAACGAAGTTTGCATTAAGTTCTGAGGGATTAGAACCAAGATACTCGGTTGTAAATAGAAACTACTTACTTATTTATTACCAGCCTTTTCGTTTTTTCCGTATTTAACTATTTAAGCTCTCTTAAGATACAGGTTTTTCACTTGATGTGGGAGATAGGAGGATTTAACAAGATAAAGATATGTAAAATCTGAGATGACTAATAATATGTACTAAATATGTTTGAAAAACATTACTTTTGAAATAAAATAAATAATCTATTTCTTCATCCACGATGGCGAGATTGTAAGAAAATAATACAACACAACCATGCCTATGAATTAAGTCAACTAGAGCGATTCAAGTTTATCAAACTAAATTGTCCAACGTCTCCAAACTTCCAGGTTCTTAAAAGCCAAGGCGGCCGACGAGCGCGCATCAGTCATCACGTACGCGTTCTTCCACGCGTTCAAGTTTCCCGACGCGCTGAGTGTTCACATCCGATGCAAGGTGGAGATCTGCCGGCACGGCTGCTTGGACCACTGCCAGCTGGCAGGCGCGACTCCACAGCGGCATGGACTGCTGGACCGCAAGGACGACAGGACGCATCGGGATCATAATGATATCAAGTCAGTTTTCTTAAGGCAAAATTAATATACCTACTACTGCCATCTACTTAGAAAATATGAGTCTCTCTTGCGCCTTACAGGACTACGTTTGTTCTGTGCGCCAGCCGGGTTTAGCTTTCATTTCATCAGAAGGCTGGTTAGGTTTTGTAGCTTGAGTCTTGCGCCCTGCGCGTCTCAAACGCTTTATAACATCCTTAGCCATAAATACCTCAAGAAACACCGTTTCAAAAAAATTGCGCCCTCCACAAATAAATAGCTGGCTACATCAGTTTCCTGAGAACCGCCTATTTTGCATTTTAGGTGCTTTCAAATATCGTTTCTTCAATAACCAACATGTTTTGCAACATACCAACATCAGTGCTGTAACGTAACGTCCATGAATAACTTTACACTACTTCCTCAGTGACTCATCATCGGAAGACGATTCGGACCTCCACATAGCGGAGGAATCACAACACCTGCCCCTGGAGGAAGGCTTCGGCGACGAAGTCTCCGGTGACGCAGTACCGGCGCCGGCGCCTCTACCCCAGCGAATGCCAGCGCCGTCGCCGCAGCGGATGCCGGCACCGGTCGTCGAGAGTGACAGCGAGCATATGTCCGCCGTTGAGGAGCTGGTTGAAGCCTTGGCGAGACCCTTCACTGTAAGTTCTGTTCTAGGTATATATTTTCTTTTCATTGTTTCTATTTATTTAGGATTCTAATAGTTTTTTTTACTTAAAATAACCGTTTTTTTTTACCTAAATTCTAAACCTTGAGCTCCATAAGTTAATAAAAAAAATTAATGCAGTTTTATTAGGCGCTGCCATAACGTTAATGTAGCCGATGCCGGCTCCAGTCGTGGAGAGGGACTACTAGCATATAACCTCCTAAGTCCTGACCTTGAAAATACCAGTGGTTTTTACCTCAGCGGATGCCAGCACCGATTTTGGAAGATGACAGCGAGCATATGTCTGTCATTAAGGAGCGGTTCGAATTCCTGGCGAGGCCTTTCACTGCTGATAACTTTCTGCTATTAGTGTTTCTTTATTAATAGGTATGTTGTTACCTAGACTAACGATCTGGGTAACAGAGGACCTACAGAACATCGCGGTTCACTAGAGGGGTATGAATTTAAGTAAATAACGGGATTCATAAGAACCTGCGTTTTATACAATATTTTATTGTATAGACGAAATTTGTGAATATGAAGAAACTGTCCAAAGTAATCAGCTAGTTTCCAGTGCCAGTATAAGCCACTTATCTGTTGCTTTCTTCTATCCTAGTTGACCAGTTCACCGTGCTCTTACAATGTAAAGAAATTCGAAACCAGTAGACTTTATTTTGGGAAATGCGAAAAGACATAAAAGGATGGTGGCCAGAGAAAAAAATCCCGAAACTTGACAAGTGGAAAGAGTAGTTCTGCCTTTAGACCACTTCCATCCCTTTAACACTTGCCCCATCCTTTCTAGGACCGCCCTTCAGACGTCGGCGAGCGCGAGCGCTTCCCCCACGGGCCACGCAACCTTGGCGCCAATGTTTCGCCCAATACCGACCAAGACCAACCCTCTGGCGATACCGTAGTCCCCGCCAAGAAGATTGGCTTGGCCGTGGCTGGGCCAAGGTCTCTGCGGAAGCGGCGCTCGGTCCGGGAAGGCAGGTCAGCGGATGTTGGCGTCTCGGGGATATATGAGGTGGTGTCCGAAGCGGATCTGCAGTTCGGGCCATCTAAAGAGTCCGTGACGGTGTTCAGTGGGCGGATCCGGGAGGAGGTAAGTTTCTACTGTGCCTTTCATTATTTTATCGTGTGTTGGGATTAACGGTGTGAATTTATTAAGCTACTATTGGAAAATCTTTGGGTCGCTGATTGATTAAGTGCCCATAATGTTTAAATTATAGGTGGAGGTCCTGTCATACCAAAGTTTTGTTTATATTTTCAATGGTGGTTTATCTATGATTCTACAGTTTCTCGGAGAACTATCAGGAACTATCCAACGGCAAACTTTAAGTGACCTCCGAAACACCAAATGAAAACAGAGGATAGTCGTTACGATTATCGTCCCATGTGAAACCGGCTATTAATAACGGAAACGGGGTAGGGTGGCTTGTTAAGATAGACTGGATCCAGTCTGTATGGGCTATTAAACATCCACCAATCCAGTACAGTAGGTAACAACCATGCCACTTAACAGATCCCACCGCTGATCCCACAGTGGGATACATTTTCCACTCCATACCTGAGCTATCCTCTGCCATCTGAGCAATAAGCTTGAGTGAGCGATCGCACCACTTAAGAGGGTGCCTCACGAGACGATTCCCATACAAACGTCATTTCGTTTCTATTAACAAACGCTATGCCGGATAGCAATGGAACTTTACCAATCTGCTTAGAGGCCACAATCAATTGCATCTTGCTTAGAAATGCATTAATGTTTTCTTTAATTCAAATAAACTAATCAAAAAGGAATTATAGCTTTGTTATTAATTTCTATAAAAAGTCTTATGAGGCTGTAATTTTTTTAATTCTGTTTTTCTCAGTACGCAAGCACGAGCAAACCTTGATTGGTATAGTGTAGTTGTGATCCGGCATGTCGTTTGCGAATTAAAACCAAACTACGTTTGGATGGGAATGCTTCTTGGGGGACCCTCTCAACCCTCTCTCTATCCCCAGGTGGTCTACGGCGTGTGCATGGGCGCGATGTCGTTTGGCGCCCTCTTCGCTTCAGCGGCGGGCGCCGCCGCGGGCGCCGCGCTGGCCGCGGCCGTGATGCTGCAGCGGCTGCGCTCGCGCATGGCGTCCCAGCCACGGCACCCCGTCACGCCAGCGCCCGCCTCGCACTCGCTCGCCGCCTGGATGGCGCTCCGGCTGCTTGGGTCACCACCGCACCACTCGCGAGAGGGTTAATGGCCCAGCTCCTGTATTGCGTGCACCAAACCCTGAACGGTTCCAATTGTCTGTCAAATTCCTTACTTATTGCTATAGTAAAACTTAGGATTCCGACAGAATTTGGTGCGCATAATTAGGCCTCAGGCCTCAGTACTACGTAACAAAGCCGACTTGTTCTTAATTGCCTAGAAGTTCTATTTGATAGAATTAAGTTAACATAGTGAATTTGTTTTTCTTTCTTGTCTTTAACCTGTCATAAGGCTACCAAAAATTTGCAAATTTCTCTAGGCACTTTAGAACAAGATGATCTGTCAAACAGCCTTAAAATGACTGGACTATAAGGCAGCTTTTGCATCTATATTGTTAGTATACGAGAAACAGGGAGTAAAAGTATTAGAATGTGCGAATGAGAGGGAACAGCACCTTTTAGGTTTGCAGCGTTTGGACCGGGGTTCAAAGATTTACATCTTCATAGAACGCTGTTGCCATTTTTACAGCATGGGCCTTTTGAGGAATAGGTAGATGCCTCACTATTTGATTTGGCAGACAGTAGAAAGCAATATACTGGGCCGACGGTCAAAATCTCTTTTGCCACAAAATTTTGCGGGTTCACAAACACCTGTATTTCATTTCATTCTGTTTTAGCCTACATATAAACCAATCGTTGATAGAAATCGTTACAACGGGAAGAAATAATGTCTATCGATTTGTTTGCTTATCCTAGGTCATTAATTCATCCCATTAAGGCCCTCATAAGGTCCCATACAAACGTAGTTTGTTTTTTATTCACAAATGACATTCCGGACCGTAATGACACTTTAGCAACATATTTAGAGGACACAAATAAAAAAGGCACAAAACTAAATGTATATGCATACCTACGCATGAAAAAGAAACTAAGAATATTTTTAAAATAAACAAAGAATATTATTTGTGGCGCTCTGTGGCTTCGAAATGGCATTTTAAACGTTCTAAGTTCAAACACTACAATTCCAAATGTGTTAAGGAGCCTCGATCAGTAAATTTTGAAACCTTTCAGCTCATGAACACTTGTGTCTTTCGTCCTTTTCTCTAGCAACACCTTCAGATTCATTTAAAAAACTTATTTCCTTAAATCTGAGGCAATACTCGATTGTACATTGTTTTTAGTAAGGTCGTGTATGAAAAAATCTTGTTTCAAAACACATTAAAGTTGTGAGACTGTCTTCGTCGTTGTCTGTGGTGGATAAGTTAAGCTCTGTGACTTGAATATTTTTTGAGCCTGAAATTGAAATTCGTACAAATCAATAAGCCTGACGTTGTCTGGCTTCTTAATTTATTCATTTTTATTTTCCTTCGCATCTACCAACCCTGTAAAACGTGCGTTGCGCGTGGGATTTCTATTTACTTTTGTATCTGTCATGACTTTTTAAACCTCCTACTTTTTGTCAGTGGAAGAAATCTTTTATAGAGATAGGCTCGAATTTGTACATGTTATGTCTTATGTAATGTCTTGTTAAATGTTTCGTGTGCAATAAAATATAATTAATTAATTCATATAACCGACATAGCAACCCTAACAAACGACAAAATATACGTAAGCAAAGTTGTCAGTTGTTTCAAAATTTCTAGTATACTTTGTTAGGTACTCATAAACTTTATATCTGTTCATACGAACATAATTATGTAAAATTATCAGTACTTACCTTAAATATAGAGAACATAATGCCATTTTTGGTTGTGCTCGTCAACTCTAGCATTGAGTATCTAATTATGTAACTACAACTGGCAAGCATAAGTGTGATACAGATTTACTATCTCTCAAGAACATAGGTAAATGTTCTAAAGTATGACAATTATGGCATTCAACCATCGTACAGTGTACACGTAACTTCCTCTTTTTCTTAATTTCTGAACACCTGCAGTGATTCGATCTAATGATAGAGCTTAACTTTACAAATATTTTTCAGCTTATTGTATAGGGTTTCTTTGAGTGAAATGGTGACTTGTAGTGTGCTTACGAAAATTGCATTTATATTTATGTTTCTTTACAAAAGGGTCAGTCAACGCGTCTTTGTAGTGTAATTCGTAGTTTAGATAATAGAGTAATAATAGAGTTATGTATGATGTTGGTAAATGGTGCTCACATTCTTAGATTAATACAATGTTTTCATGATATAAGTAAGGCCAAGACTTTGCAGTGATCAACCAGTCCGAAGATTTGTAACTAATTATGTTAATTTGCGTAAAAAAACAAACAATCTACAGGAATGTCTACTCTATTGTACACCTATTAAATTACAAAAATCCTCCATCGTGCAACATATTGCTTTGGAAATTAAGAGGAGGATAATATATAGTCAAAAATGTGAAAACTCGAAGTAGATACTTCGGATTTCGTTGGACCCTGGCGTTTTGTCTGAGTGTGTACGATTCGTCTTTTCACTGCAATATTCAGGTGCCTCGCTAGTGTATGGTGCATAAAATGAAAATTGTGTTTTTCTAAACTGGAATGGTGCTAAGTCGTGCTACGGACCAAGTCCAAAAACCTGATGCTTATTAAATCAATGTTTCACTTTTGTGAATATGACGTTCTTTTAGTACTTGTTAGTGATTATGTTTATAAGTTTTGTACAGAAGCCACTTTTTATACTAATTTATAATTTAGGCGCGTGTTCTTTAATGTCTATAAGTTTATTTTATTTAAGAATAAACGTCGAGTCATGCCATTAGGTTAAATTAGTTTGTTCTGAAATAATTTGAAATCTAATTTTGTTATAGTGAATTTGATAAGTTCAGCTCAGATTACCATTTTTGAATTTTATTTTAATTTGACATAGTCACCTTTCTTTTTTGTCCCGTTATTTCGTATATATGGTACTTATTGAATATTGATTGCTATTTGGTTTCCAATCTTTATTTTGATACAAAATCTAATTCAACATCTGGTAATTTGTGGCTTCGAGACTTTCAAATGTAGGTTTACTGATTGAAAGTGGTTTTAGTAAATGGTACCTACTTCTAATAAATGTTAAAACAATCATGTACTTAATATTTGAATACTAGATTGCTTCTTTATTAATAGTAGTCCGTTCTGAGGAAACTACTGATAACACTTATTTCTTTATTAGTTTTAGTGATGGCGTGTTAAGTTAGTAGTAAACATAATACTCCGTTAAGATGTAATACATACATACATATACCTAGAGATGACCAAACATTACATTTCACTTATTAAATGTTTGTTATTTATAAAATGTAATTTTGCATATCCATTGCATTTATAACTTATTTAATTTTAAATAAAGTATATTTTTGTACCATAGTTGATATTTTGATTTCCTTATATTTTGCTCAATGTTTTTCGCAATAATTATTAAAAAACTTCGGTTTTATGCATTGCAATATTAAAGAACTAGTTTTGTAATTGTCAAAATAGTTAAGTTACTGTAATGTAGTGTATTGATATCTGTGTGGGCGCCGCAAAAATATATTTTGACAGAAAAACGTAACATTATAAAACAATAGTACGTACCTATAAACTAAGTACTTATAGCAAAGTTATATATCGGTCTTTCATAGATGGTTTTCTATCCAAAAAGTGCATTTATTAACTTGAAAACACCAAAAACATTTTAACTGGTACTGTAGATCTTAAGGCAATGACTCAGGCCGAATTGCACCACTTCTTCGATATCACTTAAGTCGCCATTTAAATCGATTTTTGTGGGAAGAATTGTAGTTAAATGCTATTTCAGCCAACTTAAGAAAGTGGTGCAAGTCGGCCTAAATTTATTTTATTTAGTGCAATTTTTAATGTCTTTTCCAGTCAGTTGTCAACCTGAAATAATTTAATGATTTCTATATCTCATGTTTCTTTGTTGGTTGTGGTACTTGACTTTCTCTCATATACATGTGGTTATAAAAATCAGCAATATTAAGACAGTTAATTTGTATTTTGTAAACACTGTGCCCTTGTTAAATATTTAATGGAATAAAAACTACGTTGAAAGAAAAACATAGGTATTTCATTGATGATTACATATTTACGGTCTTATTTATAAAAATATGATTCTACTGAAATACTCCTCAAATGCAGTTTAAATTGTCTGTGCAAATGAGAAAGACCAACTTGCACTGCATACTGCATTTATAGTCTTTTTAGGTGTCGTGTTTTTTGTAAATTAGACAGTTAACCTATACTTAGGGACGTACCTTAGTGTTCAAAAACATTGAAACATTATGTTATTACAAAATACCTTAACAATAACAATAACAACGACCTTGAAAATAATAACTTAAATATATTGTTATTTTCAAGATCAGGATTGAGGACGTTAAGCACTGAAGTTTTAACTGCAGACTAAATTCTTTATCTGCTTTTTTAGTGCTGGTAGTCAGGAAGAAAAACAAAAAGCTTTTAATATGGTTTTTATTTTGAAAATTACGGCATTGACAGATTTATCATAATTTTTTGTCATTAGAGAAAAGTCGTTAGAAACATTTCATACTCGTATTTCTGGAAAAACAAGTGATTGGCCAAACAAATATAGTTTCTGTAACATTTCTAGTAGAGTTTTAGTAGAAGAGGTAATCAGGTGGTGTAAATAAATAATTTATTTAAAATCTATTTTGTCTTTATGACTATAAAAACGTCTTAACTAAAATAAATAATTACTAATACTAATGACAAGTTACTTTAAGTAATTATTCTAGCGGTTCACCTAAATATTGATATAAATTATACCATTTGCTTAAAGATTTTCCGTTGCCCCTAATTCAAAACGGAGTTTTACTATTTTATTTTACTATTTGATAAAAGAGGTAACAGAAGATACAACTTACCTAAGTACTTAAAACTTTAATACTACTTTGTGTTCACATTTTGTTTTTGTTTATTCAGTTCTATTTTACTAATATGACGATCAATAATTTGTAGAGCACGAAAAATAATAATTTTAATAAATAAGTGCAATAAATTAAAGAGTTCACAGAACTTACAAATTCTGAATGAATATTTTTCAACTGAAATAATGTAACTAAGTATAAATAATATTTTGCTAACAAAAACATCTCAATTATATTGCTCGTTTGTACATAATTATGAAAACCATTGCTATCTAATGTCGTTTATACAACATATTTTTTACTGCTCTCGATAACTGATCAACCTTCACATTTTAATTGCAGGTCGCCCACAACGTCACCAAGTATATAGAATCCATATGTGTAAAGGTTGATGTGCTATCAACTATGCCAATATCCGCTTCCAAACTTCTTTCAATTCGTGCAATCAAATTTTATTGAAGCACAAATCGAAGACTGCTTAAACTCATTTTATGGTGCGTGGAGCAGACCAGTGTAAAAAAACATATAATTGACTGTCAACGGCATCTTCACTTCAGTCTCATCACACTAATATGTACAGAAATAATTGAGTTAGTCGAACGTTACGAGTAGAAGCGACTCTTTGATATTATATGAGTCGCGGTGGGCGGCGGCGGTCGTGAGATTGTCGTGACAGCAGCCGTCTTCTTCCTCAATGTGGAAATAGGACGTAACTTCAAGAACAAAATAGCAGATACTGCACAAGAGCACAAAAGCGTGGCAAGAAGGGCACCTAAAGTAGCGGCAAAGCCAGGAGTAGTCATGCAAACCAGTCCAGGGGTCGGTACAATCTTCTGAGCTGTGCTGTCATCTGACGAGTCCATGTTAAGGTCTCCAGCGGACACAACCCTGATAACACGGTTGACTCCGACCTCTTGCTCGGGTGACGTAGCCCTTCTCTGCCTTCTCACTCTGCGCTCATCCCGTCTCACTTCTGCTACAGCTGGGTATCCATCAAGAAGAGGCGGTCCGTATTCAGCTTGAGGGCCAGCGATGGCGCTGTGTCCATCAGAGCATTGCTCAGGGCAGCGGTATCGGCAGATCTGGATTGTACATTGGAAGTGCACCTCCATGGAGTCGGGGAACTTGAATGCTTGGAAGTGTGCATAGGATAAGACAGAAGCACTCGCTCCGAAATTCTTGATCTTGGTGAATCGAGACATAAGTTTTGGTCTAGTAACACAGCCACGCCTATCTACTAACTGGATAGGTGCGCGTTGACCGTCATGGGCGACGCAGTCGCGGACCAACATATCGAATTTGGCATCGTCATCCTTGATTGCCAGCACCATAGTCATAGTTTGGCCAATCTTCACAAGTCCAGAGACCTCAGAAGCCCAGGGTCCCTTGCCAACTTGAATCTGCATCCAGCAACCAACGTTGTCACCGGCGAAGTCAGCACGTACAACGTCAAGCATGTCAACAGGGAACGGCCGGAACGTTACGGCCTTCTCGTACTGATCATGCCAAGTACAGCGGAGCTTTCGTGCTTGATCCCAGACTTCCTGGACTTGTGGGTCATACTGAATCACGATAACATTCTCGAAATAAGTCCCGGCGGCCGCTACGTCGCCTCTGTACCGCGGGTCGCCGCTGCCAGCGGTGCCGCAGGCGTGGGCTCCTATTTCGAATGACGCCGACGTACGACCTAGGTTCGGAGGCAGGTGCACGCACTGGTGGTTGGAGTAGTGTCCCTTTGAGAAGACGATACCGAAGAAGGGCTTATCGAAGCTCAAGAACACTCTCATTCCATTCTTTTCGCACTTGACATCGAGAGAGACGATTTTAGGCATATCTGGGGCGGGCGCTGGCCATACGTCTCCGGCTCCACTGTACACCTTGTCACTGGCGGAGGTCTGAACGTCTGCTGGAGGTGCAGGTTGCGGAGGGGGTCCTCGGAAGACAGGACCTAGGTCGTTCTTGTGGTGGCCGGCTTGAGACCCGATGGCAAATGGCTTGGAGTGTATTGCGTGGTGGGCCGGGATCCGTGGCATACCTGAAATTCGAGAAAAAAAACACATTAGGTACAATAACAGGGGTATCCTAATCGTAAGTGAATCTTATTAGCATTTAAATATCTCAAACTTAATTTATGATAAAATATTGAAGAGGTAATTCAATATTTTTTATGCGTGGATGTAGATAAAATCGCGCCAAACTTTTAGATGCCTCAACTTGAGTAAATTTGATGGGCGAGGGGAAATCTATAAAAGCTTGCAAACGTTTGGTGTTATGTTTCAATATGTCTAACGACATTAAATGAAATAGAATAACCTGTATCTTTTCCCTTTCAATGCTGTCAACATCGAAAGAAATTGGAGGGCGATACAGTAGTAGCGCAAATCTTGGAAATGATCAAAGCTACAAACCCAAGGGATGATGAGGCTGATGGTGTGTTGGGTTTTGCCTCCTATTGTGAGGTGGTGCAGGTGGGGGCGGGCCGTTGTACGCGTGGCTCGGTGTCTCCCTCTCAGAAGACTCCATCGCCAGCTGGTCCCCGTTTGTATCGGCGGCATTGCTGGTGTCAGATCCGGGACTACTGCCGCCACCGCCGCCCTCGTTCGAGGACTGGTCGCTTAGGGTTCCACTCTGAAAATTGGAAACGGTTACTATTTATTATATGAAACTTGGAGGTTTTGATAGAGAAATTTGATCAGAAGAGTACAAAAATCATAATCCAGTTAAAGGAGTCAGTCACTGACCACCACTGCAGAATTAAGAACACACGTCTGTGTAAGAACATAGCGAAAGCACCTAGAAAGCAAACGGTGAGGTTGTTACGAGACATTTTGGTCGCAAAAAGAAGAAATAAGGTTTGACTTGAACGACATTTAAATAGTTTTTAATCTTTCGTACATTGATGAGTCTTTTATCAGGCGATCTGACCGAATATCATCAATATTTGCCTTACCTATGACTGCTTTCACTAGCCAGTTATTTTAAGTGTTATTTAATACGGCCCACTGACCGGGGGCTTTGACGCCCAAGCCCCAAGTTATGTGACAGGTGACTTGCACCGCAGCATTTGTAGGTCATTAAATATGAAATACACCCAGCCGCTAGACGAACATCGGATTCCAATTTCCTTTGGCAAATGAATAAAATGATCGCGAGAAAGTTGCTCGTGACTCTGACTTCTCGTTCAGATTTAAATCATCGCTCATCGAGGGGCGCTCCGGTTTCGGTATTTTTTTTTAACATCTCTCCGCTGATTGGAACCCGTTTCTTAACAAAGTGCCGAGGTTAATTTAAGGCATTTATTTATACCTACGCGTTTTCGTTTGCCATTAATTTCGACTTTTATATGATTTAAATGACATCCCGTAGCACGCTTGTGACCGGCTCCGATATTGTTTTTTGCCCTCTGAGTTATTTGGGTGGTCGCCACACAACCAAAAGGGAAAGTGAGCGGGAGATTTTTTTCCATGGAGCCTGAGTGCCTGCGTAAGTCTGTGCCTACAATTTCATGCCGTGGGTGTTCGCCGAGCCTGTGAAGCCACAATTAACGGATCGTCAACTATTTTATAACGCTCATTTGTTTCGCCTCGAGGTAAAAATTAGAAAGTGAGTATAGACTTCGAACAAGACGTATGTGAATACACTTTTATTTCACTGGAGAGATTTATTATAACACCGGCTGGGCTTTTGTCCAGTAAATAGTTTTCTATGGGAGTATGGAAATAGGTTGTTGGGAAGGCCTTTCTATCTTTAGCGTGACCATAAAGGAGTAAAATAGAAAGTTTAAATTACATAGTTAGGATGCTGTGATAGCACCAAATTATAGAGGTGCATGATTTATGATCGAAGATAGATAGATGGAACTAATTTATAGAAAATTTGTTCTTGAAAATCTCATCTTCAGTATTTCTGGAGTGTTTCCTCAAGCTAAGCAACTATTCATCCTAGTCCTAGTTACATTAATTTTCAATCCAGAACCTACTTATCCAGTACCATAGGCACCATACAATGTCAGCTCTTATAAAGCATGTCATAAGACCGAGAATCAAACAACAGAGTTCCTAACACTTTATGGCGCACACCGACTGTAGCAATTAAAATACCATTTGGCGAAGATTTTATCAACGTCACTTGCACCCGCTTATCATTTTATCAAAAATAATCTTGTTGTCATTCAACTAGTGGTGTAAATTAAATGGTAAACGATAATGATTGAGCATGGCTCTGTCTGACTCACTTCTTTATCCGACCGATAATCTACTCGTATCTATATCCAATCTATCCTTTTAGGGTTCCACACCCGAAGGGTGCCAAACGGGACCCTATTACTAAGATTTAACTGTCCGTCTGTCTGTCTGTCTGTCCGTCTCTCTGTCTGTATGTCACCAAGCTATATCTCAAGAACCATGGTAGCTAGATATTAATAACGGCAACAGGTAGACGCTTGAAATATATATCATTTAGTTCTGTATTCGCTTTAAAAATTTATAATTAAAATAAATATTAAAGGGGTTTATACCATATCACACCATACCACAAACGTGATTTCTTGGGGTTTTTTCCCGGTCTTTGTGTCTAATGTTGTCTAGATAATGGTACGGAACCCTTCGTGCGCGAGTCCGACTCGCACTTGGCCGGTTTTTGCTTTTATATATTTTCTACTTTATCAATCAGGCCATGAACAGAGCCCACTGCTGGATGTAGGCGAGGAGACATGACATGAAACTGTTAAAACCACCAAATATACCTACCATGCTTAGATTATTTTGGCACTAATATTCTGCTTATGAAGATCACGAGGGTGGATAGCCATCCTCGACTATCTATATCAGGAAAGAGAGGGACGAGAGGATACGCTGAGCTGACGACCAACACCAAACAGTGTAAAGATCCAAGGACAGTCAATCCCTACAAATTGTGGTTACCCCAGCACCGTTTCTGATTATCAATTATAAATTTTCTAAGTGGCCCAGTCGATTCGACGTGCAATTAACCCTTTGATATCGGAATGCTGCGCGCACGCAGCTAGTTCTGTGGGGAAATTGTCCAACGTGTTGCCTGCTTAACATTCGCCAGGGTCTGGCCAATTAAATGCTTAGTCAGTGATGTAGCTCGGAAAATGTGGTGGATTAAAGATTTTCGATTAGGATTACTTGTAGCGCAGCTCACTTAACTTTATTGTCTTATATTATAACAATAATAAGTTGCACACAAAACAATCATTTCCCTTGGTCCGAAACTAGGATGCCGTATGCTATGGTAACCAGACAAAAAAAAAACATGGAAATACACCTAGACAATACACCCAGATATTTTTCTAATATCGAACACAATGCGAGCCCTATTCTTGAATACGTCCTAGTTAAACCAATTTAGCGAGATTTCCTCATTTAAATTAAATTTACTGCCGTGCCGGCCAAGTACTCCTTCGACAAGGAGGTTCATAGCTACAGAATCGCTATATTACCTACCAAATCATAGAAAGACAATTTCCAAAATAATTAATAGCCACTATGTAATATTGATGCACTCGAGGTTACAGGTTTCACATTTGTGAAGCTCTGGGTTCAGCACATGCCATAACAATTAATTACAATGGCATGTGCTTAAACAATGGTTTTGTTTTCTGAGTTAAGGACATTTGTGAATTTGCAGTAGGAATACCACCACACGCTTATTTTGGAGGCAAACATCATGAGGAATCCTAATGGAGTGTCTTAGGTGGTCACATAATTAATATCCTTGATGGGTAGGTAATCTTAGATACCTATATGGTGTACAATAAAAAGTTTTAGGCCGAATTGAACCACTCCTTAAATGTCAATTAAGTCGCATTTAGCAAAGACTTTTTTATGAAGAATTTTAGTTAAATGCTGTTGCAGCCACATTTATGAAATTGGTGCAAGTCAGCCTTAATCTAATCCAATCCACGCAGGCACGCGTTCAAGAATACGTTGTAGGTAAACTATTCATATAAATTTTGCACCTTCTCCACATTTGTACTCTAGCTCTGCATCCGCGTACGCGCAGTGTGTCAGCGCACGGTCAACGATCTCGTCCCAATTTCACTTTCATTCAATTACATCGGCCGGCTCGTAAGATTTGTTGATACGAAAACGATTTTTTAACAATCTTTATTAGATTTCGAGCGTCAATTTTGTTAATCGTCAGAACTTTTATTGTTATTTTTTTTTGTTTTACTATGCATTTTCTTAATATTGTTTATCGCTTGTTCCAAGTACTGCGTAATGTATTGATAGAAAAATGCTTAACACCATATGTATTTATATATCATATAAATACTTCTACAAAGGACAATGATTTGCCGGAGGCTGCAACATTGTAAGAGCGCGTAAAAATAAAAATCAGATAAAAACTTTATTGAATACAAAAAACACAACTCTATTTGCAGGGATTGCGCATTTTTGGCGTCATTCTGTAAACATTTGCTGTAAGAATGAAACCAACAAGTAAATGTCGATGATCAACAATAACTTTACGCGTCCAATCCAATTCAAGCCATCAGTAAAAATGAAATCTGAAACGAAGTTATTCTTCTTTACACTAATGTTTTTATTATAAATAATTTATTCTATATACAACATGATGTGTTATCACAATATAAATAATAAAGAACTAAGAATTGAAAAAGAAAATGACTAATAATTTTTCACTTGTTCAGCATTACATGGTACAGTAAGTAGGAGTAGCTGTAAGTAATGGTGACATGTGAGAAAAGGTCCACCACCCTCCGTACTAGTATAAACTGTATTACGGCAGGGTAGCATCACGTCTGTAACAACAATTGATTTTCATGCAAAAGTTAATAAGCCTTTGCCTGATAAGCCATGCAACGGTGGACAGTGGGTTACAGTATGGTATGGTTATAGTCCGTGTGGCGCCGGATTAAGAATAGCGTCACTCCATTTCCTTCCGTGGATGCAGGCGGCAAGCGTGGCGATTATGGCAAAACCCTTCATGGTTTGTAAAACCATGAGGAAGGCCTATGTCCTGCAGTGGGCGTCAAATGGCTGATGTTATAGTAATTTAATCAAACAAAAGAGAAAGTAATAGTGTATTACAAAAATGTCGTTGACATTTTCGTAACACTTATAAACAACATAACAGTACTTATAAATACTTATAATTACATATACGTATATATGAATGAATGAATGAATGAATGAAAATATTTATTTCAGACCTGGGTCCATACATATTTATTGACTATAAGTTACTATACAACTCTTATCACATATACGCATAATTATATTTTTTTACTAAGCATATACGCGTTTGTATTTTGTTTAAATTAATTAATTGACATTTAACATATTTTCTGCATTTTGGTTGTCAATTTTACTTAAGTAAGAAGTGATTTTTTGTTCTTGCATATGAACTTTGAATTTCCATTTATAGATTGGTATTTGTTAATTTTATTGTAGAGATATGTTCCAAGGAAGAAGTTATGTGCAAACGATGCCTTACATGCTGGTACTCTGTATACATCATGTTTTCTTCTATAAGATTTAGTCGTAGAGAGCTCTTTGCTATATTGACGTAAATTTGCTTTAATAAAAAGCTGATGGACTGTGATAACACCAAATTCTTTGTATAAGTCTTTTGTTTATTAACGGAAGTTCTTGAAATTGGTCACTTTAATAATAGCTCTCTGAGCTCTCTCGATTTTTAAAAGAGTTCTCTTAGCCCAACCCCAGCTATCTATTCCATAAGCTATTGCCGATTGACAAAAGGCAGAATAAACCGTTTGATGGTATCTAGGTCGTTTAAGTGCCAGACCTTTTTAAAGATATATATTAGTCTGCGCACTCTAACTTTTAGACTCTCAATATGTTCCAGCTAACTCAAATTCTAATCCACAACTACACCCAAGTATTTTATAGATACAAGATTGGACAGAATGTAGCACGTGCAATATGATGGAGTATTGCAATTAAGGTGCAGTTTCAGATGAAAGTCCGATCTAGGTTGCATGTTATTGCTTATGCTAAAAGTTATATAGGTGCCTATTTAGTTTTACTTAAGTTGAGAGTCAGTAAATTGTTGTTCAACCTGTCAACAACATCTTTAAAACCGGTTTCCGCCACTGACTTGACCTCATTCCATGATTTTCCGTGGAAGATTATAACAGTGTCATCTGTAAATGTTATAATTTTTGCCATCGCATGTACTTTTCTACACAGATCATCATTATAAATGAGGAAAAGTGTCGGTCCAAGAACTAACCGTTGGGGCACACCAAACTTAGTGTAATCAGAACCACTTTGGATATCGCCTAGTTTTACATTTTTGATCCTATTTCTTAAGTAGCTCCAGTGAGACAGTGCACACCTATGCACTCCAGCTTGCGAATTAACAACATGTGCAATGTGCATCTAGCATGATAAATTACATTACAATTACATTATTAATAAAAGGAAGTACAAATACAATTCCGATTATCGTTACAATAAATTACAATTTAAAAATTAATATATGGAAATTAGTTAATTTTGACCCAAGGCAAGAGAACTTACCGTTTTGAATTAAAAAATACGAGAGACTGATGATGGATGTCAGGCACGCGACATTCCACTTGTTTCTGTCCATTCTTGCTCAGACTGACTATTCTCGTCCAACCTGGCCATTCCTAGCCATTTTTCTCCAGCAGCGGGCTTCCAGTATACAGAGCGTAAATGCCTTCTTAAATCCTGAAATGACGAATTTTACTCGACAATACGAGCAACTTCTAATATGTTGGAGGAAAACGTTCATTAATTCACAGTTTCTGTGCTACTTTGGATAAACACTTTTGGATTTGATCTTGAATTTGAACAAAAGCAGCTGTTCCATACATTATGACGCTTTAACGTTAGTACTGTGAAACAGCTGAAATTTTTCCCTAATAAAAGTTCTGTATCCGTATTCAATGAGTAGAACCTATTTACCGGACTGTGGCGGAGCACAAAAGGAGTATAATTTACTTGGCTGTATTAACAAGAATTCAATCGATTTGTCGTGATTGTGCCCGTGTTATAGGCTATATAAAATCAGCACACATGCAACGAAAAATAAAAACATCACTAAAATGACAAAAGTAAAATACTGAAATAAAAAATAACAAACAACCCGACTGCTGAGCATTAACTACTAAGCAGGTGGGACCCAAATTCACCCATGTAACTCCTTAGGTTGGTATTTATTTCAGTATTTTTTTTTCGGATGAAAGTAGGTATATGGAAATTTAGTTACACCCTGCTGAACGCTTTCCCCACCAGTTGTCTATAATACTGCCTTTATCCGTCCCACTGTAGGCACAGGCATTTTCTTAGAGAGAGAGAGAGAGAGAGAGAGAGAGAGAGAGTATGGTCTTAATCACTATGCAAGTCCACCACGAATTCACGATTTCACGCGCTGAGGTATGTGAACACCTCAGGTAATCAGGTTTCCTCACGATGTTTTCCTTTACAGTTAGCGTGTGGTATTGCTACTACAAATATACATCAGTTGTCTTTCATTTATTAATTCTTCGACATGTATTGCCATATATCGAGCCATGTCGTCTTCAGAAGACGAAGACGCTCTCTTATAACGTACAATTAATAAATATGCAGGTGTGTTGATGGTACTGGGTTCATCCTTTGTAAAAATCAGCACAAGATTCAAGACTGTATTTATCAATGCGAGACCTAACGCAATATTATTTTATAGGACATATGGTGCTACATTACCGCACTAGTGCGATAATGAGCACTTTACGTGCCTGTGTCGAAACTTCAAAGGGCCATATGTACTATAAAACGTTGTACGATACACGTGCGAATAGGTAATCCGCAACTCGTGTCGATATAAAACACTCCCTACGGTCGTGTTTTAATTTATCGCCACTCGTTGTGAATTTCCTACTTTTCGCACTAGTATCGTAATGTACTATTATCTACACTAATGTTGTAAAATTCTACTTATGTTTTCAATACTTGACTTATAATTACTACTGTTATAGCGCAGACAACAAAACACTCAATTTAAGCAATTTCACGTGATGGTATAATATTTACATCGATATCGTAAAATCTCATTATAACATCAATAAAACGCGACCAACTTGTTTGCAGGGCCAATCAGGTTGGTCGCGTTTTATTGAAGCGCGCAGCTGCGCTCTCATTGGTTAAATTTTAATGGCGGCAAAATCACTGTGATTATACACGTACGTGTGAATTTAATTTTTAATTGCATTAGTGAAGATAAAGTAGTGTATGCAACAGCATATAACACGGGTATTAAAACACTCGTTACTATTATGAAACTCGCTGCGCTCGTTTCATAAACTCACACTCGTGTTTTAATACCCTTCATTATATGACAGTTGCATAAACTACTATTCTGATTCCCTGCCATACTTTGTCCTGCACATTTCTTGTACAATAAGTACGTAGCGAGAATAATCATAAATTACTGGATGTTTCTCTACTAATTCACATGTTATATTAAAATCGATGTCGTCACGCGTATTTAATTTTCTTAATTCCTTCCCAATAAGACATCCGTCATACTTGCGCGCTGACTGCGAACCAACCTGGAACTGACTGCAATCGGGCGCGGGCGCCGAAATGGCGTGATAGCACGTCCGGCAAAAGGCCGTTTAGTGTGTTCAAATAATGACCTTATTACCTTGTGTTTGGTATGGTACTAGAATTAAACAGAATGATGTCCGTGCCATGTAATTGCCAGGCGCCTGATCAGTGGGCTCCACGCCTAAGTAGTTAGTGTTTGTTTAATTGATTTTCAATGGTGAGTGTTATGAGTGTGAAATTCTGCCAATGGCTGCTCGACTAATCTAAAAGCTATCAATTAACTATGCACAATTGCTCGTAAAGCGCAAGTAATGTTGGTAACGGGCTTTGTTTCACTTTTTTACACTATAGTAAAACCTATTCACATAGATGCAAAATCAGATGCAAAAACAATCAGCTTTTGTTCTTTGTTCTGATTATACATTTTCAGTGACAAGTTTATTTACGCAAATTACTTGAGTGAAGTTACAGATAAAGTAAATTATTTAAGTAAATAAAGGTGTTAAATCACCCAGCACTATTAATTTGACATTTTGATAATGTAATTTACGGATTTGAGTAAATAAACGAGGGATTTACTGAATTGCGTCAATTTATCAATCAATCAACAAAAAAGTACCTAAGGCAATAAAGGAATAGGTACTATTACATGGAAATACAGATGATAAAATATCAAGGCACATTTACCAGGCTCTACTTGTAGATACACTTGTAAGAAGCGCTTGAGTTCGAAGTATTTTTTACCTGCTGTATAAGCATCTCACAAGAAGCCATTTTTTTGTGATAAATATTTTAATGCTTACTGAGTTCTCGGTTCAATCATACCTAATTGAGATCAGATTATTCGTAAAAAGAAACGTGTATACACAAAAAAAAATTGAGAAATCCTAGAGTAAACCAGGCAGAGGCCTAGCGAGTTAAGGATAAAACACACCAACGCGGTGGCGGCGGCGGTGGCGGTCCATACAAAATACTACTGGCGTAAATGACTTATAAATGATTTATGAAGCGGTGGTAGCCCAGTGGGTAGAACATTGGACTCGGAAGCGGGAGACCCAGATTCGATTCCCAGTGCGGGCATGTTACTTATGACTTTGATTTCTAAGTTATGTACATTTGTGAAGTTATAGTAGCAATACCACTCGCTAACGGTGAAGGAAAAAATCGTGATTAAACCTGGGTGCCTGAGCTATTCATATACCTCAGCGCTTGAAATCGCCAATCTGCGGTGGGCACGCGTGGTGATTAAGCCCATACTCTCTCTCTGAGAGAAGGCCTTTGCCCTACAGTGGGACGTATATAGGCTGCTTATGAAATGATTTATGTATGGACCGCCGTCACCACCGCCACCGCCACCACGTTGGTGTGTGTCATCCTTTATCAGAAGTCCTTATCCTACAGTCCTAATCAGGATTCCTAAAGTATAGCTATCAAATTCCATACTAACTGTCATCGCAAACGTCAGAACTCCAAAAGGATTTGGTGCGCGTAATTAGACCTCGGACCACAGCGAACAGGTTAAGGTCGCCTGTAGCGAACCAGCCAGCACAGTACGAGCAGGATTTCAAGTCGCGATGTGTGTCGTAGACTCGTAGCTGTGGGTCGCCGGGCGACCTACCACGGGAAAGCCAGCTTTTACTGTCCCCTCGTCTATTGTCGTAAATCGGCGACGTCCGCTGCACACACGTGAGCCATATGTGGTCTTTAGACGGTGCTAATTTCAGAGCGCTTAATGATGTAGGTTGTCAAAGCGTCGGGCAGAACAGGGGCCTCTTTCATAGAACTACAATTCATGACTTACAATGTCCATTTGATGTACATTGCAAAGTCAATTAACCCACAGATTAACAAGTAGACTCTGCTACGCAATGTACCTCGGATTGTCATAATAAACTAACTAAGAATTGCAGTTTTATGAAACTCGGCCCTGGCTGCTAATCGCCAATAGCACAGGACAGAAAGAAGTAGAAGAGAGGGAGTTGAATTAAATTATTTTTATTTTACACCATTTTTGGACTCGCTTTTTGGGCACTTACTCGTAACCTCACAAGTGCGTAATTCATACAAATTAAATAACTGCTAGTGCGTTTCAGCACTCAATGAATAACTGCTAGTGCGTTTCAGCACGCACTATTTAATGAAGACACCGAATAATTTTACAAGCCGAGTAACACTTAATTTTTTACACTTTTGTACAAACACCTATAAGCTCACGCATGTATCCCGAAAAGATAGTCAGAGACTGGGATTTTCCGGTTGGTTTTATAACATGGGACTTTTAATTCTCAAAAAAGTAATAAACACCACCGATCAGCAAACTCACGAAGTCATTCACGCATCTCAATGTAAGCCCCATAAACCCACAGCCCCTTTCCTGTACGGTCAGCAATGAAATGAAATTAACATTTTAAAGTGCGTCGACATCGACTAATAAATTGAACAAGGAGTACGTTGCCGCTCAATTTCGTGTACTGTTATTTTTGTATTCTTTAACAATCTCCTTAGAATTTGCACTACCTACACTCTACTTGATTTTTACGTCATCAGTTTGTCCATCAATAAATCAATCCCTACTCGTCCACCTAAGCCTCCCCAAGTACGAAACTTCTTTTTGTTCTCGCCCATCCTCATCCAGCCGTTGATAGCAATCTGCATCCTCATTCAGCCGTTGATAGCAATCTCCATGCTCATCCAGCCGTTGATAGCAATCTGCATCCTCATCCAGCCGTTGATAGCAATCTGCATCCTCATTCAGCCGTTGATAGCAATCTGCATCCTCATCCAGCCGTTGATAGCAATCTGCATCCTCATCCAGCCGTTGATAGCAATCTGCATCCTCATCCAGCCGTTGATAGCGATCTGCATCCTCATCCAGCCGTTGATAGCAATCTGCATCCTCATCCAGCCGTTGATAGCAATCTGCATCCTCATCCAGCCGTTGATAGCAATCTGCATCCTCATCCAGCCGTTGATAGCGATCTGCATCCTCATCCAGCCGTTAATAGTAATCTGCATCCTCATCCAGCCGTTGATAGCAATCTGCATCCTCATCCAGCCGTTGATAGCAATCTGCATCCTCATCCAGCCGTTGATAGCGATCTGCATCCTCATCCAGCCGTTAATAGTAATCTGCATCCTCATCCAGCCGTTGATAGCAATCTGCATCCTCATCCAGCCGTTGATAGCAATCTGCATCCTCATTCAGCCGTTGATAGCAATCTGCATCCTCATCCAGCCGTTGATAGCAATCTGCATCCTCATCCAGCCGTTGATAGCAATCTGCATCCTCATCCAGCCGTTGATAGCGATCTGCATCCTCATCCAGCCGTTGATAGCAATCTGCATCCTCATCCAGCCGTTGATAGCAATCTGCATCCTCATCCAGCCGTTGATAGCAATCTGCATCCTCATCCAGCCGTTGATAGCGATCTGCATCCTCATCCAGCCGTTAATAGTAATCTGCATCCTCATCCAGCCGTTGATAGCAATCTGCATCCTCATCCAGCCGTTGATAGCAATCTGCATCCTCATCCAGCCGTTGATAGCAATCTGCATCCTCATCCAGCCGTTGATAGCAATATGCATCCTCATCCAGCCGTTTTGATAGCAATATGCATCAGATCATCGAACCAGCGAGCTGGTGGGTGACCTACGCTACGTTTTTTCGTGGCGTTCACTCAAGAACCTTTGCAAGAATTTGAAGATAGATAAAGATAGAAAAGTGTTTGCCACAATTTGTCAAAAAGTATGAAAATTAGTTAAAATAATGGAAGTTTTGATGACAACAATGCTCGATAGAGTTTTATCTCATTCATAATTATATATGTTACAGTAAAAAAATTTACTAGGTGATCTAGTTTTATTTTTCTCCAGTAGGTAACTACCTAATACAGTCAGAGTCACATATATTTATTATATCTTTTCACGCGTCACTATTGAATAAAACGTCTTCGAGTATCCGCAGTGACCGGTGCACAGATGACCACAAAATTTTAGTCTAGAACAGTGCTGATCGCAAAGGTAAACCGTCGTATTCAGACTAATATTCACTGTTCTGTTGACTGTACGAGATCACAAGTAACTTTCCGACCCTAGACTGGGATCGGTGGCAAATAAATGGAGACGGATCTATCTTGAGGCGGCCTACCAGTCCATATTTGGTATGCCCACCTGCTGACCGTATTAGATGGGTATCGAGGCGGTTTCCTACTTGGATGGACGGACGGATGGACACGCCCCGCGTGGCACTAGATAAACAAGGAATAAAAAATTGAAATAAAAAATAAAAACCGACTTCGTAACACTATAGCACCTAGGTATACACCGCGAAAAGGCTAAAAAGTTAGAAATAGTTTAAATAATTAGAAGTATGTATGCATGTAGGTATTGTAGAAGTATAATTTGGAGTCGGTGCCCAAAATATATGTGCTGGCCATGAAACTGGGCACCGACTACAAATTACACTTCTACAATACCTACATGTATACATACTTCAAATTATTTTAAACATTTTAGTACTGTAAGTGTTTCGAAGTCGGTTTTTATTTTTTATATATATTTTTTTCTTTTTCAGTTTTTAGTGGGGGAGCGAGAGAAAAATAAACGAGTGCCTCATAACCATAATTTACTCTACTTAATTCGTTGCTTTAAAATGTTAAGTTCTCAATTTACATCCCTGAAAGTCTTTGCCAGACCATCACCAAATTAACTTGGGGCTACTTTTACACTATTTTGTGAAACATACGGATATTACTAAAGGATGGGCCCTCTTAGGCATTATTTACTGCTGTCCATTGAAGAGTTTCGTTCTCCATCTCTGAGAGTATTCATCAGATCTTCATCAAATTAAAATGGGACCAATGGGACGTTATATCTATTCGAACCAAAACAGGAATGCCGAAATCGGTTAAGATTGACGGAGTTATGTGAAAACATAGCCAATATATATATAATCTTATCATCATCATCATCATTCAGCCACAAGAAGTCCACTGCTGAACATAGGCCTCCTCCATGGATTTCCAAAAAGACCGGTTGGAAGCGGCTTGCATCCAGCGTCTTCCTGCCACTTGGATGAGGTCATCTGTCCATCTTGTGGCTGGTCATCCTACGCTGCGCTTGCCGATATGTGGTCTCCATTCGAGAACTTTTCGGCCCCATACCTATGACTTGGTTTTCTAAGTTATGTACATTTGTGAAGTTATAGTAGCAATACCATTCGCTAGCGGTGAAAGAAAACATTGTGAGGAACCCTGAGTGTCTGAGCTATTAACATACCTCAGCGCTTGAAATCGCCAAACCGCGGTGGGCACGCGTGGTGATTAAGCCCACACTCTCTCCCTGAGAGAAGGCCTGTGCCCTACAGTGGCACGTATATAGGCTGCTTATGTATGATAGAAATAACCCGATTGTCTACTAAAGGCCGGTTTCTGAATTGAAAATTTCACTAACTAAATATAACGTTCTGTCACGCTCTTTTCTGAGAAATTTCAAGAGACAGCACTACAGTTAAGTATTTACTTAGCGAAATTCTCAATTCAGAAACTGGCCCTAAGTAAGGCATTCCTCCATGGTTAGTAGTAATGGTTAGCACGGACACGAATCTTAACATGTTTAATTTATATAACTAATAGGTACATGACATTACTAGCTAAATTCCGGATTCAGAATACATGTGTAAATGTAATGTAATGTAAATACAATAATGTCGGAAGATTTTCTTGAGTTATCCATACATGACCTTTACCATGAACTGATGCTGTAGCCAAGATTGTCTCGTAAATGACCATTGCCTCTAAAAGCGTGTGTTTTAGATTCATAACCTAAAATGTATTCATATTAAGAAGCCTGAACAAATGCTCTCTCACCTTTGAGTAACCGAAAGGGAAGACGCCCGCGATTACTTGGGGAAGTCCCAATTATTAGATGGACTTAAGAGGAAACTGCGTCTAACCATCACAAGAATTAGAAAGCCAAGCTGCATAACCTCGACCAGTACATTAATTTTGGGTACCGACTCCAAAATATACCCCCACATTACCATACCTTGATGAATACGTACTTAATTTTAATTATTTGTATGTTTTTAGTGGTCCAGTTTTTTTAGAATGAGTACGGTACGAAATAGGGTAAAACATCCAGTAACTGGCCACTTAACGACCGTTTTCCAGAAATATGTCCATAAGTTCAACAATACTTAATATATTAGAAAAAATGTTTCTGATTGTATTTAAGGAAGAATGAGGCTTTGATATTTTGTTGTCAAGGAATGGTTCACCAAGTAATTTTATAAAGTAAAATGAACCGTAAATAAAAAGTAGTATTTTACCAATAACTGACCTCTATTTTCTAAAAACTGGCCATGTTTAATCCAATAACTGACCGCCTCAATCAAAAGTAAAATTAACACCCCAATCTCGCTAAATAACCGTCAAAAGACCTTTAAATACTTCTTTCTAACTGTTGAAAATGAAAACAAAGGCATTCTTTTAACACAAAAATATATTTAAAAAAACAACAAAATAAGCATTCTATGCTACGTATAACAAAACAGTCTTTTCGTTATTTATAAATCTGAGAATCACATAGGAACTTTCGTTTTCAATACATATGTAATATTTTTTTATCTTAAAAGATAAAAGCCATTTTTTTTGGCTTCTTTTTTTTTGAAACATTTCAAAGCATTCATCTATTGAAGACCCAGATTTGTTGAGTTGGTAACAGATATGGCAGACATAATAAAATTCATCGAAAGGTATGTCAATTTTATAATGATTTCGTAAGCAATTATCATAAAATTGTCTATTACACATGACACATTCTAAGGCATGCACACCGTATATAGTACGAGGGCAACCGGAACATAGTCTGTATTTATTAATATTTACTTGGCTTAGTACGCACTCTGTCATCTTCTCGTCTAAACAAGTATCCACTCCTGATATTTTTATCTGATTTGGTTTCTGGTTCCGTTTGCTGTAATCGAGTTCTTTTACCTTTCCCTTTGTTCTTCTTATTTTCAGATAAGGCTTTCTTCTCTTCTCTGATTTTCGTCTTATTTTCCTTCTCTAACTGCAACTCTTTCTTTTTATCTTCTCTTTCTTTCATATTTTTTAGGTAAGTATCAGATGTAAGTGCGTAAGGGATTCGTTCAGTTTTTCTAATACCTTTCCACTTGGGAGAAGCAGGCCACATCTTTCTTTTCAGATAATCAGAAAACGACTCGGCGGATAAAACAGTGATTTTTTTATTAGGATCACAGCTTGATGTTGATGGTAGGGGTTCAATATTATTTCCTTCTTTGCGTAATTCACCAGTTGCTTCATCAAGATAGTAAATCCACGGTGGCTTAAACCTATGATATAGTTAACGAGAACTTCTTCTTCTTCAGTTGTTAAAATTGTATCCGGGCCGGATTTGAATTTTGTTTTCGGGTTAACTAATTTAAATATAATACTACTCCTAGGTACCCCAGATGTTTTGGCTGCTAGACGAATGGATCCTTGTTTGTTCTGCACAAACGCTATAGCTTTATCGATGCTTTGCTTTGAGTACTGTCGCTTTTTCATCTTTCCAAAACCTGCGAAAAATGTACAGAATTTGATCACCTATAACTGACCACTAGTTATTCCAGTTACAGACCACCCATGTCAGTTATTGGAAACATTAATAATAAACAATAGGATTTTTGCCACATGAAAGTATGTTTTAATAGCTAGGCCATAAAATCGATTTTATCACTGAAAAACGTGTTGTAAGATTTTACTAGTAACTGACATGGGTGGTCAGTTTTTGGAAATTTTCCATTTTGCCGTCCAATAACTAGCCACCCTTTATATAATCACAAATAACGTAATAGCTGATAAATCAAACAAAACATAGTATTAGCCATTACGTAACAAACCAAATGAACACATTACTTGAGCAAAAACAACCAGTTTTCATGCAAAAACAAGAAATTAAAAGAACACTCACCTTAAGCTTTCAGTAACACACAAGTGCGTCGCACGCATCGCTCCCGGCAACTGAACTCGATGTATCGATCAAAGTCCATCTAGTGTCAAAAAGTGGCAACTCTTGGCGAAAATCAACTTCCGATGAACTATCTGATTTAAAAATTTGAAACTAGATGGAGTTACTTGCCCCGAAGCCTTATTTAAGGACTTTAATATTTTAGTGACCAGTTACTGGTGCATGGCCAGTTACTAGATGTGTTACCCTACTATGATCAGTTTTTTAATAACATTTGCGACAAAAAAAACTTAATAAAACAAGATTGATAAACATACTTCTGGGCATAGTTCAACGAAACACAATGGTCTCCGCTTTCTTATTATAGACTTAATAGTTCAATGTCTACTCCACAACACGTTTCTTTTGTTAGCCATACATGAGGCTTGTCGGTATATTGTCTTTTATAGACTTGAAGATCTTATGGTGCGTAATGTAAAGGGACCCGAAATCGGCGTGCGTGCATGCAACGACTAATGAATGTTGAGGAAGCGAAAGTGATCTGTCAGGATCGTGGCAAGTGGCAATCTCTGGTCTCTGCCTGCCCCTCTGGGATACAGGCGTGAGTTTATGTATGTAAAGGGAAAATCAGTCAATATGGTCTTATTGTAATGTCGTAGACTGTACGTCGACTTCAGTCAGGCAGAGATGTCAATGGCCGTCATGTACCTAGTTTGTTTGTAAACAAGAACGTCTGGATATGGTTGGTTTGCAAGGCGGTTGTAGTAGTTTTTCACAAACTCCTTACGTGAGACATGTTCCTATATTACGCGCACCAAATCCCGAGCGATTCCTCTCGTGTAACTGCCAATTTCCATACTAGAAGAAGAAGAAGAAGAAGAAAGACATTTATTATACCAACAAGATACATCACAGAAACAAAATAAGCACATAAGTAATAAAGCGAACGTCAGCATTTCGACAGAATTTGATATGCATAATTAGGCCCATTGTTTTTGCTATCAGTCATGATTTATTTATCTGTAATATCGTATGAACATTAGGTCTAGATCCTGTAAATAGAGGCGACAGCACCTCAACGCTTAAGAGCAAGTACATGCACTCTATAGTCAGTGACGTTAAGGGCGAATTTGCAATAATAATGTAAATGTTGATCACTGCAGACTGTGCATCAGGAAATGCCTATCTATCTTGAAAATTAAAATAAAATAATTTAAGAGCTTCTTAGGGCGCTTATACACTTGCAGCCCGTGTATAAGCGCCCTAAGAATTTTTTAAATATTTATGATTATAGACGGTGTTATAAGATAGGTATCTATATAAATCCGACATCATACATAAGCAGCCTACATACGTCCCACTGTAGGGCACAGGCTTTCTCTCAGGGAGAGAGGTATGTGAATAGCTCAGACACTCAGGTTTCCTCACGATGTTTTCCTTCACCGTTAGCGAGTAGTATTGCTACTATAACTTCACAAATGTACATAACTTAGAAAACCAAGTCAAAGGTACATGCCCGCACTCCGACATCATTACGAACATGTCTTTTTAGGGTTTCCGTAGTCCACAAAGAACCCTTACAGTTTCGCCATTTCCGTCCGTCTGTCTGTCTGCGCACAGAGCGACAAGTACCAGAAAGCTGAAATTTGGCATAGATATTCTATATTAATTCTATTCTAATCAGATAGATATAGGCATACATATTGTTTATTTGACTATGCGGAAACCTTCGAAATCGGAAAGAAATATCAGCCGTTCCATACTTAAGTCTGTTCTGCCGTACGTCGTACGGCATTAAAATGTATCGAACAGATAATAATTTTTTCGCAATTCCGAAATTATTTCCTTAGCAAAAGTCGTTCGTATTGACGATTAGGGCCCCCCTTTTTTATGCATATGGAATGTTGTTACACCCTGTATAGGAAGAAAACTCAAACTTTTGTGGATAATATCACAGGATAGGTTAGATAGATAGAGAACACTAACCTTTTCTTAATGAAGATCTCATGTGTTGTATGGAAAAACTTAACGGTTTTCAAGTCAATTTATAACGTCACCTCTCTACTAAGTCGTAACTTCATACGCCAATAATAAGACACAATACCCTCGTACAAAAAATCAACGAAAGAAGAAATCGCGGAGGCCCGCACATTTTCCTCTCTTAATCATTACTTTTCCCGCGACTTTCGTACGAAAACACTTAACGCATCCCATTTATCGCCGCACAAGACACAAGTATCCCACAATGATTGGGCACTTAGTGTTTAATCGCGTAAAATCACTCTTCTCAATCGCTCAGTGAAGGATACAGAAGGTCTATTTTATTTTATCACCAACAAGAGTGCATGAAAGTAGCCTCCCCGAGCAACGTGCTTACTTGAAAATTGAAAAATTGAAAATTCAAAAATATTTATTTCTAAAACGAAATTTTACAAACATATTTTACAAGGTTGAGACCTCCTTTCGAGACCTGTGCCAGGAGATCCCACTCTTTCACAACTATACATAATCATCAAGTTTTAAAATGTATAGTTGTGGAAGCTACTTAGTGAGCCCGTAAGTCTGGCATACCCTGGGCAACAAACAGCGACTGCCTGACGCTGATTGCTAAATCCTTTTACCACGACAAACTCAAGTCCAGCCTTAAAGCCGGATCGACACGCCAAGAAGAAGGCCAAGAACAGTTACACAAAAATAAAATTAAAAAAAGCCATGTGAACTAGTACATACGGGTAACCACAACATGCGTTAAGGCTTACGTGGAGCATGTTGTCTCGCTGGCACAATTTTTTTTTAAATATTTTAATAAAATGAGTATACTTATGATGAATGTGGTCTGAGGGTTTATGTATAATTAAATTACGGACACTTTAAATATATTTTTGTTTTCCTATACGTAGTTTTTTTCTCAATCAAAAAATAATAATAATAATTTTGGAATCAAATTTTCGCGATCAAAAACTTAGTACAGGATAAGAAAGATACGCCTCAAATATCCACAATTATTTTAGACCACATTCATTAAAAGTATACTCGTTTTATTACAATCACTAAAAATGTTAAATTGGGCGAGCAAGACAGCATGCTCGACGTAACAGCAGTCTTAAGGTAACAGAAAAAAATACTTTAAAAGTAAATTTATAGTATAGCTAAAGTGTTCATCTCATCATCAACCCATTATGTCCCCACCGAGGGGCACGGGTCTCTTCCCTGAGGAAGGTATAGGCCATACTCCACCACGGGGGCCAAGTCCGGATTGGTGGAGGCTTGTAGACTAGTGGCTCGTCTACTGTCAGAAGTTGTCAAGCCGCCCTGAGGCCTCTGACTTGGCTTAACGACTGCCATCTATCGACGGCAGCCGGCACCAACAGCTTAACGTGCCTTGCGAAGCACGGAACCGCTTGGAAAAATGCCACTAGCGTTAGGCATAGACGGGGACCCATCCATGCACTGAACGCGCCCTGTGTTGCTTAACCTTCGTGATCGTTTAAGATCACTCAGGCAGCCGGGGCTACGAGCGATTCAGCTAAAGTGTTACTCAACATTTAAATTTATTCTTTGGTTTTTATTAATTTAAGAAGTAGCTAGAGCTTTACTGCAGACTCGAAGGGTTAAGGCTAGAAAAGTACCGTAGAAAAGACCGGCGTACTCGTAGAGTCGTAGGTAGAGATTTTAGGTACATCTTTATATACTTGGTGTAAAAATATATAAAAATCTCGTGTGACAGTGTTTGTTATTGAACTCCTCCGAAACGTCTTCGCCGATTTTTGTGATGTTTTTTGTGTATATTTGGTAGGTTGAAGGAGGCTGAGGTCGAAGGCTAATTAATATGGCAAATCAGGGTTTGCCGAGTCAGTTAGTAATAATATATTGAATCGAAAATGGAGAATCCTGTTCAATACAAACAACCGTTACTATGGGGAATATTTCGAAACAGCGAAAAAAAGATTAATATTTCATCCATTCTATATAATCGCGATTAGATCCGTTAAATGTATAATTATTTAAAAACATCGCGAGTCATTAAAAAAAAAAATTTTTACGTCGAGGTCGTTCAACAATTTGCGATTTATCGCATTATACACAAAAAATCTAGCGCCGGCCGCTTGAGTGGACAAAGAAAATTTCTTCATTTAATTGAGCTAGCTTAAATTTAAAACTCGCGTTTTAAGAAAAGTCAGCTTTGGTCTGTACCATCTAAGCCAAAACGTAACTTTTGTATATTCCTACATCCACATTATTTCTTAATACAACCTAAGCACATAACTACAGTATTGAATGAGCACCGAGGAGGTGAAACTTTAACGCTATGTTATGGTCTGATTGACCGTTTTGCTTACTCATACCGGCACTTTGTACTAATAGGCGGAAAAAAGAAATTATTTTGCAACGTAGGCTGAGAAGTTTCTGTCTCTGAACTTGGGATACCATTTTCTGAGTTTTCCGTTTCTTTTAATGATCTGTCAGTTAGCATTGGCTAACTATTGAGTTTGACAGATTATTTTGTCGATCGGTTGGACACGCTTGCCTACCAAAACATTATGGGTTCGATTCTCCCTGGAGGCAGCCGAATTTGATTTGTACAAATGGCATCAGTCTGGGTGTATTTCTATTTTTGTAATGTCCTTGTCTGGTTATAGGGTATTAGCATAGGGTATCTTAGTTTGTGACTAGAACAAGTAAATTGTGTTTATCGAAGTAACTACGTTCATATAAAATAAATCTATCGATTAGAAACTCTCGGTGTCTTAGGACAAGCCGGCTTCCTTTATATTAATCATTCTATTTATCTAATCAGCCCATAACAGAGCCCACTGCTAAGCATAGGCCTCTTCTCTTTCACGCGTACCCATCCGGTCCTTTGCCAGTCTCCTCCAATGTTTCCCAGTCGCTTTCACCATGCCGTCGGCCCACCAGGCTGGTGGTCTGCCAACCGACCGTCGACCCATTCTTGGCCACCACTCAATAGCTATTTTTGTCCACCGACCGTCTTCCCGTCTAACCAAATGCCCCGCCCATCTCCATTGCTAATCATAATCTAATCGTTGCTGAAGAAAAATTAGAATAAGATTTGTATTTTCAATTGTTGCTTAAAGTCTCAAAGAACTATTTTACCATCTCTAAAACGCTGGACTTACAAACTTTTCGTAAAAAAGCACTTTTTATGCACGTGCTTCGAAACAATTTCTTTTAATGCTTATCTTCAAGCGGGCACTTAAGCTCGTAAAAAGAAAGTTAGCCGGTGCTTAAAGAATCAGTAGGTGCGAAAATTTGTAACTCCTACCCCGGAATATTAAACGTATGAACCCCGTTAGTAAAGGAGAAAAGTTACTATGATGCAAAACACTCCAATGGCCAACTGTGATCGACTAGTCTAGTGAGAACCCTTCGTTGTGAACGTATGAATAACCCAAGAACTTTTAGGATATGAGATCGAGTAATGAGTGTATGTAAAAGATCCGTTAAAATAATAAAAGTGGGACTAAGAACATTCAATACAAACCAAATGTTTATTAGAAAAGGTAAATTTTGGGAAGATTCGAGGAAACTAAAATAGCAATAAAGCAACATTAAATAAGCAGAAGCGAGACAAAATTGGGATAAAAGAAGGAAATTTAAATAAAGAAGTTGAGTTTAGAAGACAATAGATTAAAGGTTGAATAAAATAAATTCCATCTAAATGAGATAAGATTAGATAGTAGCAAAATATTTGAAATAAATAACTACTTGTCATACTACTACACATGTGAGTGTTTTAGTATAACGTCCCCTACCAAAGGCCGGTTAAGGCAGACATTATTAGCCAGCTAAGTAGATAATATAGGATAAGAAGTGAGTGCAATACTCAATTATCTACTAGCCGATAGTGCTAATTATATCTACCGTGGATGGGGATTGGCCACCACTACGTTATACTGTTAATATATACTTAGAAATAATAAAACTATGACTGACTAGAAATAAGAATACAATGATTCATTTTTCCGAGTCTATGCCTTAAGAAAACATACATAATTAACGCAAGAATTGGCAAAGAGACGTTCAGCAGTACAATGCATTGGCAGACGAGAATGAGAGAGGTAAAAACCAAATGCACCAAGTACGTTGGAATAAGACTTCATCGAAGCTTACCAACACTGAAACAGTCCGGCCAAACCCACGCAACCATGAAATGTCACCCAAAGACATAAGTCATACAAATAAATATAGTAAAAGCAATAAAAGCTTTGAGCAGGCATAGACATATTAAAACTCAAGTCACTTCACACAATTAACGCAAGAAACGGCAAAGGGATGTTCAGCAGTACAATGCATTGGCAGACGAGAGTGTGAGAGAGGTAATAACCAAATGCACAAAGTACGTTGGAATAAGACTTCATCGAAGCTTACCAACACTGAAACAATCCAGCCGCGCTCACGCAACTATGAGATGCCACTCAAGGACAAGTCAAACATAATAAAAGCTTTAAGCAGGTATAGAGATCTTAAGACTCAAGACGCTTCACACAATTAACGCAAGAAACGGCAAAGGGATGTTCAGCAGTACAATGCATTGGCTGACGAGAGTGTGAGAGAGGTAATAACCAAATGCACAAAGTACGTTGGAATAAGACGTCATCGAAAGCTTACCAACACTGAAACAATCCAGCCGAGCTCACGCAACTATGAGATTAAGCAGAGTATTAAGCCAATATACTTGAAATGAATATACTACTACAAAGCCTATAGTGGCTCTTAACTACTCCCTAACGTCCCATAACGTCTTTCAATTCCTAACAATAATTCGTGTTTTGGCCACCCTATATTGCGTCTAAAATGCAATAATACTAAAGAAACTACGGTCGGCAGAAAAGGTATATACGCACCTACATAAATTGTCCCTACCTCTTTGCAATAGTGGAATGTCCCGTCCGAAGATCAAAAGAAAGGTACCTATGAAGCTAATACTTTCGTTACGTTTTACCTATTCCTTAGTTTGAAATGATTACCGTGTGAATGAAGCGCACCAACCTTTACGCCTAGTTTTAAGGTAAGGACCAGAGACATAGATAAACAGTAAGTTTAACAGCTACTAATTCAAGACTCGCACAATTAAATAACGAACACAATCTTTTAGTCAAACAGAGTTTTGCAGGTTTACATTAGCGCCTCCGTCGAGCCTTGGTTATTTGACAAAAACTAGACACACAGATTATCCATAGTAAGTAAGTAAGTAAGTAAGTAAATTATAGCATAAGTACATACCCTTGTCACCGGCACCTGCACAAATTCACTTCCGCATAAACGTAGTAAAGCGCAACAGACGTATCTACTTCTCAATTTTCTGTTCGGAACAAGCCCTGAGTAGTTCCCGAACCCCGCTTTTATACTCCTAATATGGTGCCACTTCACCCTCTCGCTAAACCAATAACGAAATACCGCCAACTGAACTTTATTCCTTATTGCTATTAGTATAAGGACTTCAACATAAGTAATTTATTTTTGCTCGTCTAACTCATAAATTACGTTCTTTGTCATAGTGTTCCTTTGATATTCACCGCCTTAGCATGCCGCGGCTTTTTACAAAAGAAATTTGCCCTCTCGCTAAATCAATAACAAAACACCGCCAACTGAAGAATTTTATTCCTTATTGCTATTAGTTTAAGGACTTTAACATAAGTAATTTATTTTTATTTGTCTAACTCGTAAATCACATTAGCTGTCATAATATCCCTTTAAAATTTATTACCTTAACACGCCGCGGCTCTTAACAAAAGAAACAAAGGAAGCCGACGCGGCCCACACACGCGGGTGAATTTTGAGGAAAAAACAGTGATCCGTCAAGATCGCAACAAGTGGCAGCCCCCGACATCCGTCCACCCCTCCGGGACACAGGCGTGAGTCTATGTCGTTTTGTTAAAGTTTTATATGATTTAAGTTCCCTATTTATTTAGTACCTGGATAACCGAGCTTTTCGGATGCAATTTTTTTGTTTTATTTTAGAGAATGAATTAAGAAAGTGTCTTCTATGAACAAAGTGATGAACTGCCATGTATTGTAATAGGTTTAGTAACAGCTTTCTTCAATCCGCAATTTATTAGTTATGCTATTTTGCAAGAGAGATGTCATTGTAATTAACCTCAATTATCGTAAACCATCCCTAAAACAAGTTGCATAATTTAATCTACAAAAGACAACGCAATATTTCACAAGAACTGCTTAAATGTTTACAAATGATACGAACAAAATATACCTAGCTTTATTTTATGTTGGGGAACCAAATACGTTTTAGCGCTTTATCCGATTCTATAATACGCTCTTTAAATGTTTTACAATCCCTATATAAGTATACGATTATCATTTCTCGGTTTCTTTTAGCTTCTATCCTTAATCTTCTCGTGCAGAACACAATTCAACATGATATTAACGATCGTGAGCACTTGTACGGAGCTTGGTCCGTCACAAATTGTGCGATTATACAATAACAATTTATGTTATGTATGACAGACGTACGCCTTATTAAGCTAGGGCATTATTATCGAAAATTGCTGTTTATCACAATAGAAACAAGTTACAAAGTAACTTTCTTCTATTTTTCTCCGACTTCAGAGTTGACTTAACGTCGGTCGGAACGAAAACCGTTTCAATATTATTATCATTAATACGTGATTAGATTATGATTTGCGACTGTCAATTTCTATTGGCCGAACACATTCTAATGCTTTATGACAGAATTGGTGTCGGCCAATCACAGTGCTAGAATAACGGACTGTTGCACATGGTTAATCACTTCCTAGGCTGAACTTGTAAGTTATAAAGTTTAGCTTAGGGGTGCTTTTTTAATGTAAGTCTAGCAGATAACTACAAAAAATCACATATAAACCTCACAGGTTTCAGTGATTTTGGTTGTGTTTTTGAATGTTTCTTCTTGTCCTTAAATAAATAAAATAAAATAAAATAAAAAACATGCTGCACAATAAGCTGTTTTTAAGTCACAATCAAATAAGAATCAAAATCAGACCATTAAAGTTGGTATTTATTTAAAAAAAATAGAATTTAATTGGCACAGAAGCGAAAAAACAAACTTTCTAAGTTCTACACAGCTAGCTGCAGTAATTATGAACAAACTAGCGCACTTCATCGATTTATGATCACTTAAAATAATATTTTAAGGAAATAAATCAATTTTACCTTAGTAAGAACTTATTTCATTTCACGAACCATTATGTATAGAAGTATAGTAATTATACCACTATCCTTCGGTATGTTAAAAGATTGTATTATATGTATTAAAAGATTCCAAGAGTCTAGTATATTTATTTTTGCATCTTTTATTTTAACTTTGTCATGTTCTTACTGTTTTGAAAGAAGATGAAACAAACGAGACGTGGGAATTTCGTTGCACCTTCTTGTGCGACAGTATAAAAGATCCTAAAAAAACACAGCGGTCAAGGCCCTCAACGTTTTCTCTTCTAACACCTCCCAAGTAGGTTCGTACAATGAGGTAGTAATTTGAACTCTCTCACCATGTGTAATATGAGTAGAACACCTATCGCCAGCGCGCGCCTGGGCCGCATCTCTCGGAGCTGTGGACAAAATACAAATAGGATATGAAAAGGAGTGGCCCGTCAAAGAACCAGGGAACGTATTGGCACTGTACAGTCTAATTGTGGTAATTAGACATTTATTTATGTTTATGCTGTCACTATTGGCCTAGAGCGCATTGGTAGAACTCTGGCCTCACATTCGGGAGGTCGTAGGTTCTATCTAACCCGTGTACTCAATGACTGCTTTCTACGTCCATTTGTGAATTTAACTCACTAACTGTAAAGGAAAACATCGCGAGGAAACCCTAGTGTCTGAGGTGTATGGATACCTCAGCGCCCGCTACGTACAACTGCCCGACTATGAGGTTCAGTTCTAACTCACTATGGGCCTACTATAGTCTGTTGCTGAGCTTGATACAATCTCTTCCGTGAAACGCTACAAAAACGCAACAAACAGTTGTTGACATCCATTTGAAAAGCGCGGATCGTTAACAATATCGTTTACTACATCCAACTAAGCCAAATGTAAGAATAGGGAATAGCAGTCTCATCTTAAGATCGTGTTACTGACAACGAAAGTGCTCGTACAAATATTTGTCGTTGGTCTTTGTACCACTTTGTGAAGGGAAAGTCGTTGTTCTCTCGCCACTGGGTACCATGGGACGACCCCGTTGGCGTAAACAGTATCTAGGTTCTTTTCCAGAGATGTGAAGTGAGATGAGTTTTCGACGGTTTATTGTTTGAGAGAGGTAGTGCCATTAAGTCATGTAAATATGCATACTTATTCCCTTCTCGTTTATGAGTGGCATTTGCAAACAAATATAACACGGTTGTAAGAAACTATAAAATATTAATGGTCGGTAAACTTACCTACCTGAAAATCGGAACGTGTTCTCGTATATTCAGGTAGGTAAGTTTACTGTGCACTTTGGATTCTAAGGTTGTCAGAAATCAAAAATTTATCTCAACGTTAATAATTAACATTATTTTTGTTGAATATCAATATACACGTAAGCTGACTTCGGGCCAATTTTGCAACCAAGAAAAAGTTAGCAAAAAAATCTGTCCGTCTTTTCTTATTAAACATCAACTGTTACATTCTAAGATCACTTTTAAGATCTCAGTAGGACTCTTGAGGTTAAAATTGCTAATTTATAATTTCAAGTAGAATATTTAATAACGATTTAGTAAACAACGTAGTTGTAAGAAATAGCATTCGACTAATTTTCGAATGCTATTTCTTACAACTACGTTCCGTGTGGCGCCGGATTAAGAATAGCGTTACTCCTTTTCCTTCCGTGGATGTCGTAAAAGGCGACTAAAGAAATCAATTACCAGGCAGCAGCGTCTTCCTGAGATTCCAACCGCATACTGCGATCGCCCACCCGCCTGCCAAGTATGGCAAAACCTCTCATGGTTATGAAAACTACGAAGGAGGCCTATGTCCTGCAGTGGGCATCAAATGGCTGATGATGATGATGATGAATTAAACTTTAGAGCGATCGCTTCGGAAACGCAAGGCGATTTTTATCTGTTTTATTATAAGACAAAAGCACTCAATTATAACGCAAGTTGCCGAAATTAATATCGAGAGTACGAGTGCTGTTTTGACCTCGCAAAACTACAAGTCAGCCTTAATAACACCGAATTAATTATATTATCTATTCACAGAAATCCGGTGCGAAAGTGATGGCCCACTAAACTCTTTTTGTATTTTCCATCGTTCCACATAAAAACACACAGTTGCACGCTCAAACTACCGAGAACTCGTCTTGGCGTCCACATAACTTAGCTCGTGGCATTCCTCTCCAACAATCATTGTTGGCTAGGAAAAACGAGAGACAATCGGAGTATTTATCTTGCCATTCGCATCACTGGCTGGTGAATAGACGGCTATTACACCTATCAACTGTCTCATCAAGACGTTCAACCCACTTTGCATTTTTATTCGACTCATTTAAGGCTGAGCCGGTTAACAGATAATTGCTGACTGATACAATGAAAATATAGTGATTGTTTACTTACTAACTTGATTGTCGTAGGTTTCTTACTTTTTGATATGGTTTGAGCAACCACAGGCTTACTAGGTAGCTTACTCACTTGATTGGTTACTCCGCTATCAGTTGGAATTACGTTTTAAGTACCTAGCCAGGTCCTATTAATTATTGTTATTAGTATTTGGTTTGTCTCTTAAGGTTTCTTCTTCTTAATGTAAAAATACACAAAAATGGGTCGTCTCTATATTTATTCTTATGTTTTAAAAATCGTGGCAAGTGGCAGTCCCTGGTCTCTGCCTACCCCTCTGGGATACAGGCGTGAGTTTAGGTATGTGTGTATTAAAAATCACAAATCACTATTTGGATGTTTAATATTTGCCAAACACGAGAGGCCAATGAGTGAGGAAATAAGTGAGGCGCCGCGCCGGCCCAAGAAATGGTATTTGGCTAGTGTCTATTTGTGTCGAACGCGAATTAAAGTTCTTCAGATGCCGGTCTGTACGACCGTTTAAGCCCAATTTTCGTTCAATTATCTTCCTTACATCCCACGTGATTAGAGCTACTGGGAACAGCCGCAACTATTGCTGATAAGTAATGGCCTGTATTACAAGTCGAAACTAGTGTAGGCTTATTAAAGCGTTGTCTTTTATTTACTCCAGTTTCCGTAAGCCCGCCAGTATTGGGACCGTGTACTCAGTGGCATTGTTTCAGCTGCTTGTGGGTTGAATATGCGCATAAGTTGGTACCTATCTTGGTAATGTTTGTTTGTATACTGGGCGATTTTTAAAACGCGCAATTCCTGAGACAATTCGAGTTTATTTTAAAATAGAATTTTTCTTCTTCAATAATGTAATTTTTAACAAACTTCTTTAAAATTCGTTAAAAAAAGTTATTTTAAGTGACAAACTCTAATCGACATGTTTCAACACTATTTCATCCCCATATAATAATTATTAGTATTATATGGGGATTTAATTGGAAGTAAATTACATTACAAGCCTCCCCATATACTTCGAAGTAAATTATTATGGCAAATTCAGGTACATAACTAGTATTTAAATAAGTAACTGTCTAAAGCTGTCTTTTCTATTCTACATTTTCAATCACGTCCTAGAGAGACCTGTTCTTGGAGTATTAAACGGGCCGCATCCACACTCTGCCTGAAATGACTCGAACACATTATGTACCTAGTCTCATATCCTTCCTCCCAATAGGGCCTTAATTAGCATAGCACAGGCTATCCTAGTTTGGGACCAGGTCAAGTGATTGTGTTGTGTGGAAATTATTATTATTATTATTAACTTTACTACATACAGTTTACACATCTACTACGCCATATGTGCACTTTACAGCCGTAAATGCCTAGAAAGTATATAAAAAAGCAATCTTCTTATATTGAAACAGCAAGTATTCATAAGCATAAATTCAATCGTAGGCCGTATGGGGCCAGACAGATGTGCTAAATAAAAGCCCATAAAAGCAGAAAGATACCGTCAAATCAATTCTATCGGGTTGACAAAACGTGTCAACGGGAAATAATGCAATTTGCAAGAAAAATGCGAAGGTTGTAAGTAATTTTGTGCTCGTCCATCGAAGGCGTGCCTCGCGCTAGGGTCTTTACAAAGTTGCCTGTCGAGAGTGTGACTTGGTCACCGATAGAGAAGGCGAATAATATCCCTTATTACTCACTGGGCAATTTGTTATCGCATGAATTATTGCAACAGGAGGGAGAGCGTCTTAGGAAGCTCGTTGTAAGTAGTTTCACTGTCTTTATCGTTAAATCGCGGGAACATTCCCGTTTGGGTATCTACCTGTTTTGGGTCAGTAGGTGCAACTCAAATTCTCTCTCAAATAGCGAATTAGGTGCAGTATATTGCTGAGCGGCAGTCTTTTTCTCTTGTAGCACTTATGTTTGCATGGTTGTATTATTATTATTTTTATTGTGTTTCATATATATTTTAATTTTCTTTTAATTTTATGTTCACTTGTGTTACAAGAGAAATAAATGTTTTTCACTTTCACTCTCACTCTTAGAGCAAGAGAGCGAGAGAAAGAGCTTGCTATAGTATACACTCACGCGTTGCATTTACGAGGGCCTTATAATTCAGCGCGAGCTTGTGTTATGTCACATGACTTAGTTAAAAATTATGTACATTCGTGAATTTGTAGTAGCACTGCCACTTAACAACTATGAAGAAAGACAATGTGAGGGAACCTAAGTGTTTAAGGTGCTCACATACCTCGGCTTTGAAATCACAAATCCAAGTTGGTACGCGTGGTGGTGGCATGCGCTCATACTGATTTATTTAAATAAATCTTATTTTACTTCATTTACTTTAATATCTCTGTGAGAGAAGGCCTTATGTATTTATTAATTAATACGTTTATTGCACATAGGTAAACAAAATAAAAAGGCAATGTGGAGGAGTTAATGCTATGAGCATTTTCTACCGGTCAACCACAGGTAGTGCCAGAAATGAACTGGTAGGCATAAGAGATAAACAGATAAGTCGATTTACTTCAACTAAAATTAGATAAGCTGAAAAAAACTGAATAAAAAATAGGTAAATAATATACCATAAACTATGCATGTGTTTCCTTATAGGCTACTCGTCCAATTAAAACTATAATTACACTGAAAGTCCACTAAATGCGGTGACATGCACACGGCCATAACTCCTTAAACGCGTCCAAAATCGGGTCACAAAATGGACCCTTGCCTCGATCATTAATTAGTGGCACTAATTAAGCACTTCTCCTTTTCAGACGTATTAAACGTACAGACCAAGACTGAGGCAAACCGTGACGGCCCCTCCGCTTGAATAAACTAAGAAAGGACTCCTCCTTTTAATTTTAATACTAGGAAAGTATTTACAATAACAAAATAAAATATCGACCTGCCCTTGTATCACGTAAATTTCCACTCTCTCAGGTTCAGCATTTAGACGACTCCAAAGTGACAAAATATGTAGTTATTTGACAGTTCGAAGTAGGCAAAATCAGACAACTCCACACAGTGGGCGAACCTGCTAAAGATGAGCGAAAGCTTCAGGTATCTAGCAGGAGACCGTAACCAAGTGACGACTTCTTGAATTGGAGTCCAAGGTCCCAGAAGTCATGCAAAAGTCTTTAACACTGTGGTAGAACTAGTTCACCGCTCAGCGTGCAAAAGAACGATATGTGATCCATGGGAGACTCGGAACTTAGCCATATTCGGAGTGTCTAACGGACCACTTAAAAAATAAACAATTCTCCAAAGAACTAAGGTGATTGACATAGACTATAAGATTAGCAAGTTGTATAGTAGGAGTAGGCTGGTCACATCTACGGAAGAACCAATAATAATTGATGGGGTAAATAAGATAATTGACATTGACTATAAGATTAGCTAATTGAAGTAGCAGTGGGCTGGTCCCATCTGAAAAAGAATCTATAAGAGTTGAAGTAAAAAGGTTCTCGAAATCAACTGACATGAGCAGGTACATAAATTCGGATATATAGCAAAAACGTGTAGTGCTAATGAAAGTTTCAGTAAAGGGCCAGTACCTCTCTCTACAACCTGCCCCTGCCAGCTTAATTGGCATCAGAAATCCGCGAAAGTAAAGTCTGGGGCGCACCGGGCGCACAATCACCGAATATTTTGGGCGTTCCCGTCGGACGGGTCGCGGGCAAGTGTGTCGTGGGACCACACGGGGAAAGTGTTGGCGAATGCCGGAACTCTTTGTGTCGGCGCTTTTTTGCAATAATTCGCCCGTCCGTGTGTTTTACGGAGGAATGCGGCCGGCGCAGTTGAGCTGCCGCGGGAGATGCAGACGGTGTGTCACCCACCTGTTGTTTTTAATTTAACATTCGCCGTTCTAGAGTTGTAGAGTTTGTAACTACATGCAACGCAACTACCCCTTGAAAGTTACGCTGTGATTTTACCTACTGTAGGGCGCAGGCTTTCTCTCAGAGAGAGAGTAATGGCTTAATTATCACGCGTGCAGAACGTGCAGAACGCAAATAGAAAATTTCAAGCGTTATGAACACCTCAGGCACATACCTCATCTAATTATATAGGCATGATAGTCGACCAAATGTCGAAGGTATTAGCCAAAGGCAAGGTAAAAAGTACTTGTAACCGGCGCGTGCTTCAGGATCGTGACAAGTGGAAAACTTAAGCCCTGCCTTGCCTACCTCTCCGAGATAAGATAAGATAAGATAAGAATAGTATTTATTGTATACCGGAAAAAATGTTACAGAAACATACATGTTAGAGATACAGATGTGAGTTTAGGAATGTATGTTACTTTAGTCTTAATTTAGGAAACTGAGGCAGAAGATGGATACCTACTCAATCCAAAAATATGTCCTAGACAAGATTACGGTGTAACAGACACTAAAACGTCTATAGCGTGGTTCAGTACGTTATCTATGAAGTAAATATGAGTATCCGTTAAATTAAACTAAAACTAAACTTAAACAGTTAAAATAATTCAAACAAGACGCTGGAACTAAACCAGACCTAGACTGAGTGTCTCAGGTCCTCACAAACCTCAGCACTTGAAATTGCCAATCCGCGTTGGGCACGCCTGGTAATTAAGCCCAAACTCTCTTTGAGAAAATACCTTTGCCCTGCAGTGGGACATGTATAGGCTACATAAAAAGGAACTAGATACTACAAGAGTCAAATTATGTAGTAATGTGTAGATAAATAGGTCAACAATTTCGTTACATATTTTACACATTCTAAAAGAATGTAAGTTTTTACTACGACCCATATTATTTTAAAGTTATCACCTTAATTAAAATCAAGTTACCAATTCTGCATGGGAATAAATACCTTCAAGAGAATCTTAAGTTGATAATAAGCGACGTAATTTAACATTCTGGGTAATTCTCATTGTGGAACAAAGTAGTTTAACTTAATGGTTGACGATGAAAATGTGAATGAAACTCGACGACGGTTGACGGCCATGGCCCATAAAATTTATATGTACAGAACTAATTGCCAACACAAAATTAACAATCCGCGTTCTAAAACAGTTAATAAAATAAGGCCTGCCCCACACCGGCGCGGTCATCGCGGCCGCAGCAGCAAAATGCAGCCAAATGTTTTACATCTTGTATAAAGCTCTCGCATTAAGGCCGGCTCCTCCGACATTACCCCTAAATCAGGTGATTTAAAATGCATTTTTCTCTCTTATGTTAATACTTAAAATCTGGGAAAAAATATTACATTTCAATGTCCTATCTAGGATCGTCGGCCATTATTTTTATGATTTTTTAAACTCTAAAAAAAGTCCTGAACATAAAACTAAATTATCACTACATATGGTTTAATTTGAACTGTACTGCGTTATTATTATTATTATTATTCTCTTTATTTATTTTCATAACTTAGAATAGGTTTATAAAATCAATATAAGAAGTATTATTATTATTATTATATTTTATTGCACACAAGACATTTAACTGGACATTACATAAGAAATTACATCTAGGTACAAAGGCGAGCTTATCTCTGTAAGAGAGTTTTGGATACTAAAAAAGTTCCAAAATGACTATTATTAGGATTTGTATTTCTGTTGTAGCGGTCAAGCGAGTCAATATCCGCTCCGCTTATGCGCCTATGACCGCATCCTACGGAGCAAGTTTTTGCGGGGCAACACCCCGTCACGCCGCGCCTCACCGCCCGCTGTCGCCTAAGCTCGAGCCGCCGCGCCGCCGGCCCGACTGACCATCACGACGATCTCCAGTCGTGGTATCACCGCATTCGAACCACGACGCTCGCGCGCGCTTTATTGCTTTTATATCGTTTACGTAGATATTACTTTGAATCTTTGTCCATTTAATTAATTTTGCTTGTGCAATATAATTCTTCCTAAATTCTAAATAATACGCTTCATTTCATCTTGGCTAAAACCCTTTTCTTGCTATCGTACTTCGCTTACCTACTTCATACTTAAAACTATACTTATCGTGGGAACGGGTGTCTACATCCGTCCCCACAAGCTGGTGACATCGACTGAAGAAGAGATCCTGCGTTTCACGGAGTGTAAGGTAGAAGCAGAATATTTACCTACATTCTTCTCACGGCGAGTACGGCGACACATGTGATAAAGGAATAAGGCTGTGATCCAAGTCATAAGCGGTGAGCGTTTTTTATTCTTAATATGAGCGAGTCCAAAGATACCGAACAGGTGAACCGAGTAGGTATAAAGGCGCCTATATTCTCTCCCGAAGATGCAGATTTGTGGTTTGCACAAATGGAAGCACAATTTGCATTGGCTAAAATTACGGTCGATGAAACAAAGTTTTATTATATCACCTCTAGTCTGGAGCCCCAATATGCTAAGGAGGTTAAGGACGTAATTAAGGCACCACCAGCGACTGATAAATACCTAAAGCTTAAGACAGAATTGATTAAACGTCTATCTGCATCACAGGAAAAGCGTGTAAAACAACTTCTTGTGCACGAAGAGCTTGGCGATCGGAAGCCTTCACAATTCCTCCGACATTTAATAGATTTGGCCGGTCCCGCGGTGCCTTCAGAATTCCTGTTTACCCTGTGGTCCAGTCGTTTGCCGCAAAACATACAAACAATCCTGGCCCTGCAGATGGACTTACCGCTGGAAAAGCAGGGTGAGTTAGCCGACAAGGTGCATGAAATAGCTCCATCCAGTCCCCAGGTAGCTATAGCCAGCACGGCCTCCTCGCCAAACTGCGAGATGATGAAGGAGATCAGCGAACTGCGGAAGCAGGTGGAACTACTTACTACCCGCCTGAACCGAGATGGACGCTCACACTCACGCTTCAGGTACAACCGGAACGGTCGCTCACGCAGTCGCTCTAGACCAAAACAGCCACCGTCAGATCATCCACACTGCTTTTACCACTTCAACTACGGGGAGAAGGCACACAAGTGCAAGCAGCCGTGTAGCTTCAAAGCGGAAAACTATCAGGGCGGTCGCAAGTAGCGGCCAACGACTGCCCTCACCCAACAGGCCGTCTGTTTGTTACCGACCGGTCGACGAAGATGCAGTTCCTCGTGGACACTGGCTCTGACTTGTGCGTTTTCCCGCGGTCCCACATCAAGACGCCCTGTCCCAAGTCGAAGTTTGACCTTATCGCTGCCAACAACTCGGTTATCCATACTTACGGCCCGGTAACACTCCACCTTGATTTTGGCCTCAGGCGCGACTTCCAATGGAAATTTACCATAGCTGACGTGTCAAAACCAATAATAGGTGTCGATTTTCTTATCCACTACAACCTCCTAGTAGACTGCAGGAATCAACGAATCGTGGACAACCTGACAACCCTCACTGCGCCTGCTACGTCATCCGGAGTTTCTGAGGAGTTTGCTTCTGTAAAAGCCGTCACTGGAGAATCAGAATTTCACCAACTGTTGCGCGAGTTTCCCGAGATCACCAGACCGGCAGGTATCCTCTCGACTCCTAAACATAATACTTTGCACTTTATCAGAACGACGCCTGGCCCACCCGTCTCTTCAAAACCTCGACGCCTCGATCCAATACGCATGCAGGCGGCCAAAAAAGAATTCGAGGATATGCTTTCCAGTGGAATTGCCAGACGTTCAGAAAGTCCGTGGTCTTCAGCCCTACATCTGGTCAAAAAGAAAGATGACGGTTGGAGGCCCTGTGGCGACTATCGTTCACTCAACTCTCGCACAATCCCCGATCAGTACCCGATCCGTCATATTCATGATTTTTCTTATCAGCTCTCTGGATGTACTATCTTCTCCAAGTGCGACTTAATAAAAGCTTACAACCAGATTGCCGTTAATCCAGACGATATACCGAAAACGGCCATTACGACGCCGTTCGGCCTTTATGAATTTCCATTCATGACGTTTGGACTCATGAACGCGGCGCAGACCTTCCAACGGTTTATCGATGAGGTACTTCTCGGTCTTGACTTTTGCTACGGCTATATTGACGATATATTGGTGTTTTCAAGATCAGTAGAAGAGCACAGAGACCATTTGCGTCAACTATTTCAGCGCCTTAAACAGTACGGCATCCTCGTAAACACCAGCAAGTGTATACTCGGCGCTCCAGAGGTCGAATTTCTTGGCTTTCACGTATCTGCAGCCGGTATCAAACCACTTGAGAGCAAGGTCCAAGCCATCAAGGAGTTTTCGGTCCCTAAAACCGTCAAGGAACTACGACGCTTCTTAGGGATGCTCAACTTTTACCGCCGATTCATCCCTAATGCTGCACGGTTACAAGCGTCGCTTAACGAAGCCTTGGCGGGACCAAAGATGAAAGGCTCACATCCTGTGGACATGACCCCAGAGAGACTTAAGGCATTTGAAGACTGCAAGAATTCCCTATCCCAGGCGACCCTTCTTGCTCACCCGGACTCTTCGGCCGAACTAGCCATAGTTACCGATGCCTCTGACTCGGCTCTCGGAGCCGTTCTGCAACAGCGATCTGGTAAGAACTGGCAGCCTCTGGCTTTCTTCTCTCACAAGCTGAACACTGCTCAAAAGAAATATAGTCCATACGACCGCGAACTTCTGGCTATTTATGAGGCGATAAAATATTTCCGACATATGGTTGAGGCAAGGAGTTTTACCGTCTTTACAGACCACAAACCTCTCACCTTCGCCTTTTCTATGAATAGGGACAAATGCTCCCCACGGCAGTACAGGTACCTCGACTTTATCTCACAATTTACGACAGATATTAGATACATACCAGGCAAAGACAACATCGTTGCTGACGCCTTGTCCCGTGTGGAAGAGGTCACTCCAGCCATCGACTACGAGACCCTCGCACGTTTTCAGAATGATGACCCTGAACTGCAAGAGCTTCTGCGTCATGGCACTACTTTGAGCCTCAAAAAGGTAAAAAGCGCAGACTGCGACTTACCTGTCTACTGCGACACTTCTGTTCAGCCTCCTCGACCATACATAACGCCACAACTACGCAAGCAAGTCTTTGACACGTTACACAATTTACACCATCCACCATCCACTGCCTACTTTTCCCCCAACTATTCGCTCGCGTAACGCAATAAGTCCCATACAAATATTTGCGCTCTGAGAACCCGGCCTTAAGGGGGTGACTCAAGCGACAGCTCCTAATATGAACCAAAAAACCCCTCCTTCTAAGTCCGCATATTTTGACGGCAACTCGGCGCGTCACACGCTCTTGGCCGCTTTTTATTTTTTACCCGATTACTGCGAAAGCAAAAGAGGGTTATGTTTACGCCTATGTAACTATGTTTTTGAAAACAATAATAGGTATTTTAAGCTACAGGTGTAGTGGGGTAACAATAATATTACAAAACAACTAATACTTATTGGGGACGTCGGAGATTATTGTCCGGAACCAATAACGAATAGTGTTGAATCCTTACAATGTGGGTACCTACAATGAAACAGACATACATTTGCGCGAAACACATAAACCTAATTTTCTTTCGAGGTAGGTTAATGAAGTGTAAAATATGACAAAATATTAGTTACTCACTCATTTTTAATTTAAGTGAAATTCACAAAAAGAAAACTAAATGAGTGAAACCCAAATCCTTCATTTAAAATGTATATTAATAAGCATAGCTTGACTTCGAGACAGTTGCCAATAGACACTACATAAATACATTTGTTTAAAAAATACTTGAAAGCGTCGTCCGAGGAGCGTGTTCCCCGACGACTGCAGAGCTGAGAGGTATTGCCTATTCTTGAAGAACAATTACGTATTCTATCCAAATTTTGATAAGAAAACCTTATAGTTCGATGTAAAAATGTTCTCTTTGGAAATAAAATAAAGACTATAAACTTTCACATAGCTCGACATAGTACCCATATGGACAATCAACACGCGAAGCCTCAATAAATTAATTGTCTTTCATATCGACAAGTCTGCAGTGTCATCACCAGTGATCGGAATAGGTATAGGTGACATAACATGGAGCTGTTAAAACCACCAAATAGATAAAAAGTCGTAGTACCACATCGGTCGGACGTCGGCGTCAAATACGAGAGGTCGTGAGGTTGAATCCCGGCATGTACCTACATGTTACGTACATTTGTGAAGTTGTAGTAGCAATACTACTCTACTAGTATCCTAACCGTAAATGCTTCTTAACTTGCCCTGATACACGACACTGTAGTAACTCTACGCATACTGAAGAAAGAAAGAAAGAAAGAAAGAAAGAAAGAAAGAAAGAAAGAAAGAAAGAAAGAAAGAAAGAAAGAAAGAAAGAAAGAAAGAAAGAAAGAAAGAAAGAAAGAAAGAAAGAAAGAATGAGGATATTTATTTAAATTGTCACAGAAACACAAAGTAAACAAAAGGTACACAAACAAAAGACACAAACGTCAACAAAACACGTGGCTCTGAACGACACCTGCCGTCTGATCACCGGCTGCTTGATGCTAACTCCGACCGCCAAGCTAGATTTTCTTGCCGGAATAGCGCTACCAGCAATCCGCAGAGAGGCTGCCGCTGCTACTAAACGGTGGAGACAAGCAAATAATGACCACCATCTGACGCATTACCATGTCCCAATGAAGCAACGGCTAAAGTCCCGGAAGAATTTCACTACTTTTAAGCGGTTCGACTGAGAGACGCCGGCGGAGCTCCGACTACGTAGGTGGAGGGAGCAGACGAAACACCTATCTAACTTAGTTGAGTCGGTGGAGTCACTACCATCTGGTGCGCAAGAGCAGTGGAGAGTATGGAGATCGCTGAACCGTCTGCGCGGAGGTGTTGTTCGATACAAAATTTCTGCATTAGAAAACTTATTACCATGGACGTAAACATCTCGATTAATTCTGTTTTATGCATGTCTCTCGTGCCCAACTACCTGCACTAGTAAGGACTTGCAAGCGACACATCAAGAAGAAGCATGATTCGGTGGTGCCCGTACTCCGTACTCTCCTCGCCAACTGTAGGCATTTTTATTGAACCTATTCTGACTGGCCATCACACACCACCGCATCCGATTCGCAACACTTTCCTCGGTCACGGAGACCCGCGGTCACGTAACACGCGATCACAATGTCACGGCCCATTCGCGGTCGTTACCACACCCGAAATTACTCACTAAATCACTGTTACGACTTTGACAGACTAATCATAATGGTTAGGTTAGGTAATTTCACTTTTTGTTGTCGGAAATTTATTTTGATGAAGGAAAAAATCCATTAAGTAATCGCTCGTATTTCTAGTTTTCTTTTTCAAGAACTTTATTGTTATTGATGCATATTTAAAGTTCATTCTTTTTTGTATGAATATATCGTGTTACAAATGTGTGCAAAAGCAGCTAAAAACTGTTCATTATCCGTTTTTTTATGGCGAAACCCCCTCACGGTTATGAAAACTATGTCCCGCAGTGGGCGTCAAATGGCTGATGATGATCCGTTTTTTCAAACAGCAAAAAAAATATTGGAGTGCAATAAATGTAGGTACGTTGATGTGCTATCGTGATCTAGGTAGGTATCTATTATACCTCAGTGAGATAAAGCCCATATTAGCCGACAGCACATCGACATATATATGCGTGCGCTCTAGACAATTAATCAAACAATCAGCCCGTATTCAATCGGCTTGTCCTCATCCATCCTCATCCAGCCCTTGCCAGCAATCTGCCTTAGATCGTCGATTCAGCGAGCTGGTGGTTTGTCCTACACTGCGTTTGCCAGTTCGTGGTGTCTACTCGAGAACCTTTGTACCTCATAGACTATCGGTTCTTCGGCTGGACCAGCCTACTGTCACTTCAACTTACTAATGTTATAGCTGCGCTCTACCCAACTGGCTCTAATTTAACTACACTTTCCAACAAGTATATATGTGTCGTTTAGCTATTCACGGAACTTTGTGATTGTGTTTACTTGTCCAGGGGTGCGACCACGTAAGTCCTCCACTATACGGAGTTGACACTGATTTAGCCTACGTCGAACTATCAAATACATAGATATTTTGACACTTCGGAGTCGTCTAAATGCATAACCTTACAAACTGCCCTCGCGGAATGGAATGGAATGTATAGGTGGTCTGTACACACTTGGGCACAGATCTGTGACACGGCGGCCGACGAGCGGAAAGAGTAGAAAGTTACGTGATACTAATGGCCCCAAACTAGGATACTCTGTGCTAAGCTAACCAGGCAAGGACATCGCAAACATCGAAAATACACTCAGACTGAGTCCATGTGTACAAATGTCCGGCGGTAATGTAATGTAGTGCACAATTATTTCTCATGCAAACAAAATGTTATTTCGAAGCAGATGATTCAGCCCTAGTACCCTAAATCGCCCATAACTTTCACTGCGGACTTGACCCCCTTGGAACTTAGCCCTTGCTTTGAAAAACACAGACCAAAATAGACTCTAATCGCTTGCATTAAGAATACTGATATTTTGGCTTAGAAAGAGCTTAAGTACTGAGGTTGTACCGACATCAGCTGACTAAAGGTCGAGTACAGCACCGACTTTAGGTTTGCCTTGTGCAAGGTATCTACTAACAACTAACGTAAAAATAATTCAACTATAATAAAGAATATTAATAATAATAACTGGGTCTATCCAATTATTATCAACTATAATAAAAAGTAAAGTATCAATTTCACATCTGTTACCTATTCAAAACTATAGTAAGTACTCTTACAAAGAGAGAATCTTCTGATAGAAACCAAATCTAAAACAAAAACTCACGCCTGTATCCCAGAGGGGTAGGCAGAGACCAGGGACTGCCACTTGACACGATCCTGACAGATCACTTTCGCTTTCTCAACATACATTAGTCGTTGCATGCGCGCACGCCGGTTTCGGGTACTTATATCTTGCCCTTTATTGCTTATAAAGTGCAAACTTTATTGTACAACCAGAGAAAAGATTTTACATTTTAAAATAAGAAAAAAAAAATCTTGTTTTTATAAGTAATGGTATAAACCAGAAAACTTTTGGATGGAGAGGATTGCAGGAAGAATACAGTAAGTATTTTTCTTTCGCTAGATAAGTTAAAATTTCAAATAAAATATGAATGAGCGTGAAATAAGCCGATGATAGATGAAACATCACAATGCTTGACTGATGAACGCCTGTCCGCGTGTAGGTAATAAATTGTAAATTATATTACAACGAATAGGCTGCGCGTTGAGATCTTTTATCTGCTATAGACCACATGCATAGAAGGTGCGATAAACGTTGGGAGAAATATTAATGAAGAGTTTCAATATTGTTCCGACCTTCAAAAAATATTTATTTATACATATTTGACAGCCTCAAGTGTCTTTAATTAGTACGTTGTGATATTTATTGTCTACGGAGCCGAGACGTGAACACTGACGGTAGGACTAGTCCTCTAAAGAGACTCCGAGCGCCGGAATTCTATGCTCGGAGTCTCTTTGATATGAGACAGTTCGCCAAAGAACTAAGGTGACTGGCATAGCCTATAAAAGGAGCAAGTTGAAGTGGCAGTGGGCTGGTCACATATGCCGATGAACCGATGGTCGATAGGCGGCGGAGGTTCTCGAGTAGAGAACGCGCCCTGGCAAACGCAGCACGGACGCCCAGGACGACCAGCTCGCTGGACGGACGATCAGAGCCAGATTGCTGGCAGCGGCTGGATGAGCATGGCTGAGAGAGAAAGAAGTAGCCTACCTTGGGGGAGTCCTACGTCCAGGGCTAATTGGTTTTACATATACGTGACGTGCTTTATTCAAACGATCTTCTAACTAAGAAGAATTTATAAAGATAAAGATTCATTTATTCCCATAAACAATCTACAATCTAACAATAGTACAGTGGCATGCATTACTATAGTCTTAAATATAACATTGTCATGTTAGTTTTGCTTCAACATGTTTTGCCAGAAGGTGGCGTACAAATAAGAGAGTTTCGCCATCACAGTAATTATTAATCAGTCATAAAAAGGTTATAAAAGTATGTCAAGACAAAAATTACACTTTATTATTATGATCAAATTGGGTCAAGAAGTAGACAGGCACATGTCTTTAATGTAATGGTCAGCAAATTAGAAAGAAAAAATTAATTACAATGTGTCATTTAGAAGTTCATTAAGATTGTAGTAACATTTTGTCAATAACACAATGGTGTATGTGTCAAAGGCGAGAAATCGAGCTAATATAAGTGCTTACTAAATCGAAATGCTAGGTTAACTCAAGCATAGCACGCAAGTTTTCTGTCCCCGATTATCCTCCACCGTCCGGAAATCGTTATAAGTACGAAAATATAGATTAAAAAATTCTCTATCGCACAATAAGCATATTTGTACAAAGGCGAGCTCAATACTAATGAGTATTTTCTTCCAGCTAATCTTGGGTTACTTATGTGGATAGTGAAAGGGTATTGCGAAAAATTACATAGACCTCAATATAATAAAATTATCCATATTGTAAATGTAAATTCATGTATATGTTTTCCACGCAATCAAGCTTAAACGTCTCAATGAATTCGGATGAAAGTTAGCATACTGTTAGGCCATGTCATGAAACGTCAGATGTTACCAAAACCTATATAACTTACACAAAATGTAACCAAATTACCATGTTATTATAATGTTAGCACTTTTGCCTTAAATGTACAGACATCTTTGTATGTTTTTCTCGTTTTGGTAGATTTCTCTACAGTAAAAGTTGTTCGTATTGACTAGTAGAACCCGAGAACCACGCCAATAAAAATTGTAGAGTGTAAGTAAGTACGAAAGTAAAGGTTCATATCTTAATAGTTATTAACCTTTACATACGTGCACCCTAGTTACGTTAAGGGTAACTTTGAATCTAAGATATTAAAAGTTTAGCAGTGCCGTGGCAGCCTAGTTGGTAGAACGTTGGACTCGGAAGCGAGAGACCCAGGTTCGATTCCCAGTGCCGCCATGTACCTATGGCTTTGTTTATAGTAGAAATACCAGGAAATAGAAGGAAAACATCGTGAGGAAACCTGAGTGTCTGAGCTATTCACATACCGTGATTAAGCCTCCAGCGGGAATCGAACCCACGACCTCTGACTTTGGTAGTCACGCGTGTTAACTGCTAGACCTTTAAATTCGTGCGAAGCCTAGCTTCTGTTAACATTTATTCAGCTGGCACCTCCATGGCGATTCGATTTATCTGTAATCCGTCTCTCGAGTGGAACCAATTTGCCTACAACGCGGTCTATAATCTGTTAGATATCGAGAGGGGTTAACTGATAAATGATGCGCTTGAGGCGTGGGTTCCTTTTTGCTTCGATCTTTTGGCCTACTTTCTTATGCTTCTACTTCACTATTTAAAATAACATAAACTCACGCCTGTATCCCGGAGGGGTAGGCAGAACATTCTGACAGATCCCTTCGCTTCGTCAACATTCATTAGTGGTTGCATGCACGCACGCCGGTTTCATTTATCTTATCCGTCACATCGGGTAGTAAAAAATCGGCTTGTCATACAAATCACGGCGCTTGCATTGTTTAGCTAGATTCATGTCTGTGTACATCATCATCATTATCATTATCATCAGCCATTTGACGCCCACTGCAGGACATAGGCCTCCCTCATGGTTTTCCGAGCTTCCCGGTCTTGTTCCGCCCGTATCCAGCGTCTTCCCGCCACCGTAACCAGGTCGTCAGACCATCTGGTGTGGGGTCTTCCCACGCTGCGTTGTCCGGTCCACGGTCGCCAGGTGAGAACTTTTTCGCCCCAACGGCCATCAGTTCTCCGAGCTATGTGCCCCGCCCACTGCCACTTTAAATGAGCAATTCTTCGAGCTATATCAGTAACTCGGGTTCTTCTGCGGATCTCCTCATTCCTGATTCGATTACGCAGTGAAACTCCTAACATTGCTCCATTGCTCGTTGGGCGACCTTGAGCCTACTTATGAGGCCCATAGGAAGCGACCAGGTCTCACATCCATAAGTCATCTGTCTACGGAACCCTTCAAATAAGAAAATATATAAGCGTCGACTAAATCTATGATAACTCTTTATTGCCCTCCAGTGATTTACAGACATAAGATACTTAATATCTATTTCTTAATATTTAATTAGTCTAGCAGTGTTACGTCTGATTACCGTGCCGGAGGTAGTGGTATCGATTCCCACTGGGGGCCGCCGTACTTTTGTACAAATGGCCTCAGTCTGGGTGTATTTTCATGTTTGGTATGTCCTTGCCGGTTTGCCATAGCGCAGGGTATCTTAGTTCGGGAGCAAGAAAAGTGATACTGCTGCATGGAAGTTATTTAATTATTTATACAATCGGCGCCTTTATCACTCAACGTTCTTCCAGACAACCTTAGAATGAATAGGACTGGAAGACTAGCGAACCTCCTTTCTTTTCCGTCGGATAAAGAGTGACATCCGCTTCCGCAACATCCTCACATACCTAACACGTCTTTTTTCGTCGGCTAAAAAGTGACATCCGCTTCCGCAGCATCCTCTAACACACATCTCACGCACCGAACCTAGCACAGCACACGAGTGACGTGACAAACGCAAACACACGCTTGACAAAACGAAAGTGCCCGCGTCTTAGTCTTATTTGCACTTTCACTTGGCCCGAGGACTCGGATCGCTTCTGACAGGTGTCAACTGGCATTGTAAACACTGCCGCAAAATTCCTATAAGCAGCAGTGTGCCCTCAGAAGGCCGACCTCGGTCAAAGACACGGAAAATAGTTTTCAAGGTGGAAAAAAACTTTTTTAGGTGCAAAACGTGATTATGTCGAGGCCAGACATGTGAAGTGTACCATCATTCACATGTCCGAAGACCTTTTTAAATATCTCTGTATATGAAAAAGTCTTCGGTTGATTGTATTACAAATTACAATTTGTTTTTATTTGTTTCAAATAACATGGAGTAGGCTTGCCCAGCGCCTACACCATCCTGACAGCTTAGTCGGCCTATCCCACAGGGAAGACAAGTCAATACGTGCAGAGCCAATCAAGCCGCGGGTTTCCTCACGAAGTTTTCCTTCACCGTTAGCGTGTAGTATTGCTACTACAAATTCGCAGATGTACGTAACTTTTAAAATAAACAAAGTAACAAACTGGGTATCGAACCTGGGTCTCTCGCTTCCGAGTCCATTGTTCTATCCACTGGGCTACCACCACTTATCAACATAAAAAAGTACTCGTGTCAAATAATATTACCTATGTTAATTGACACGGGTACTTTGTATCTTACACAATACAGGTGACACAGTACATTAAAACCAAATGGTCCTTACATTTTTGTATTAGCTTACACTTTGACTTTCAAAACTTGAGGCCGCTGACCAAAACGAATTCATATCCAAAATAAAACACGTAACTGGCCCAGAAGTAGTTTTAATTTTTTTTCAATTAGAATTTTTCAACTTTTTCCTGAAAAACATCAACACAACGAGAACGAAGTTAGAACGGACCTCTACATCTTTTTAATCTCCCCCATTTAGACGAGGACAGCATTAGCCTCGTTAATAAGTGTAAAGGAGACGGCGCGATGTCGTTTTGAGACGTAAGGTCAATGTCGTGACGCGGTCAATGACTTCGTAAAAGCTTTTTACTTTCATAAAAGTCGATACAAGGTGAGAAAGTCAATTGGCATGTTGTTAGGCTCAGTTTGACTGGCCGACAAATCTGAGTTTAATCGATTTGATAATCACCCTATTTTTCACACGATTATTACTTAGCACTTTGGCAAGTGAAAATTACGAACCGAATACTTGTAAGATCTCTATCTACACAATATATTTGACAATACAGTAGATATTTTATTAAATGCGTATGAAATTAACAGTTCCTCATATTGCTGCACTAGATTTGTGGATTGAGAAAATAAACATTATTATTATTTATTTGTTACTCCAACAGTATTTTCACATTTCATTTAAAAACTACTTGTTCTAATGTATAATTCTGTGTGCAACACCTTTACAGAAGCATACAACTTTGAAAATTGTGTGTTCGGTAAAAATTAAATTAGTTCATCATAGAGATAGAGATAGAGATAGAGAACACTTTATTGCACAACCAGGTGAAAGATATTACAAATAGTTCTAATTAAATTAATTATTTAAGAATTTTGATTAAAATAAATTAATATTTTAGTATAAATTAGAATTAAGAATGAAATTAATCACATTTCTTAAAGTATATTACATTGCTGATTTTTTTTATTTGTATTTGTATTGCCTCGTGGCGTTCTTATTAATTCTCGATTAAATATAAAATGTCAAATATTTAATGTCATCATAAGCAGCCTATATACGTCCCACTGTAGGGCACAGGCCTTCTCTCAGAGAGAGAGTATGGGCTTAATTACCACGCGTGCCTACAGCGGATTGGCGATTTCAAGCGCTGAGGTATGTGAATAGCTCAGACACTCAGGTTTCCTCACGATGTTTTCCTTCACGGTTAGCGAGTGGTATTTCTACTATAACTTCACAAATATACATAACTTAGAAAACCAAGTCATAGGTAAATGGCCGCACTGAGGATCGAACTTGGGTCTCGCGCTTCCGAGTCCGATGTTACCAGTAGGCTACCACTTCTGTTAAATATTTAATGTCAAATGTTATTAATTATTCAAAATGATCTAAAACCGAATCAAGGTACTACAGGCCCTGCCTAGTTTAGACATAAGCATTCATTATTTAAGTGTAAACCCTGTATGTAACTCTATGTAAAAAATGTACTCTACAGTGTTATTGTACCATAACTGTGTATCTCTGATATTGATGAATAAAAAATTTTTATGTTATTTTTAAATGTCTACATTATTATTGTTCGTAACACCATGAGGCTTAATTACGTTACGAAATTCCTGGTCTTTTCCAAATAAGTTAAGTACCATAATCCACAGGATCATAACATGTCATAAACTCACGCCTGTATCCCGTAGGGGTAGACAGAGACCAGGGTTTACCACTTGCCACAATCCTGACAGATCTTTTTCGCTTCATCAACATTGATTAGTCGTTGCATGCATACACCCCGGTTTCAGGTACTCTTTATTTGCCCTTTGCTAATGTTTATATTCTTTTTGTTGCACTAACCCGTGCTGAGGACAATTTTAAAAACTATTTGGAGGCTAAAAATTCCACCCATGCGGGAACTTGAACCCGCGACCTTTGGCTAACCGCGCCAGCGCTGTCCCAACTGAGCTAATGGGCAAGTGCAGGTATCAGCGAAATTTCGAGCCTCTTTACAAACTTCTCTGTATTACGTACAGGCAGCGACATCTGGCCGAAGCAATTTACATCACTTACTTTGCTATGGTATTTAAGTACCTAAATAATGATTTCTCCGTTTATAAGAAGAAGACTTCTTCTCTCGCATCTCGACAAGATATCTACTCGTATCACAAACAAACGTTAGGTGAGATTAATTTCAACATTTATCAAACACTTGCAAAAAATAATACACATCTGCGATTCCCATTCAAACGGTGTACTATTCCGCCAGATGGACCTTTCCTATCAGGCCCATTATGTATTTCCAGCAAGAATACTTTTGAAAATGACAATTTTTTTCATAAATGAATTTTATTTAAGTGTATATTCAATTAATACTAAAATGAGGCTAAAATAAAAATAGATGTGTATTTCGCAAGGCTACATATTTCGTAATATTTTGAAATATTATAATATTGACTCAGCTGTACACAACATGGAACTTCAATCGCTTTATATATAATCTGATTTTTTTATTTTGATTCTATGTCCTTAAGAAACGGTTCAAGGTATAACATGTTGATCAACCTTCGTCTGCATCTGCCTATAAACAGTGAATTGTTACAGTCACATGCGTGTGACGGGTGACCAAAATAAGAGTTAGATGTAATATAACTATCCATGTTTCAATTTGGCAGAAATACAACTCATGTAGTTTTCTGTGTTTATTAAAATTGCAAAAGGAATATATCTGATTCTGAACTTTACCGTTCAACATACTGCGACGTTATGTTTTCGACACGGTAAGAAGAAGAAGTTGCCTCTGTCGGGTAAAGCTTCTACCCTCTCAGCCTAACATGCCCAGCCCTTTTTCAGTCTGTTTCATAAATTCACAACTTTCCTATTAGCTAACAAAATAGACTTTAACTTCAAAACAGACTTCACGCTCTAAGGAACAATGACACCAACTAATCAGACTTGAGTGTCTTCCGTTTGTCACCGACACGCTAAGAAGAAGCTCCTTTCTATCCAATCAATAGACCTCCATCAAATCACGCAATTTATTTTTATAGTGCCCCTATATACATTGGCGATTTCAAGCGCTGAGGTATTTGAATAGCTCAGACACTCAGGTTTCCTCACGATGTTTTCCTTCACAGTTAGCGAGTGGTATTGCTACTATTGTGAAGTTTCACAAATATACATAACTTAGAAAACCAAGTCATAGGTACATGCCCGCACTGGGGATCGCACCTGGGTCTCTCGCTTCCAAGTCAGATGTTCTACCCACTAGGCTACCACCGCTGTGCCCCTATATACGCGCACCAAACCCTGAACATTTCCAATCGTCTAACTGTCAAATGCCATACTATTTGCCATAGCAAACATCAGGATTCCGGCAGGATTTGGTGCTCATAATAAAGCCCCTGGGCCATTTTAGACCACTAGATGCAACTAACTGACTTCTTGATAGCACAAACCGATCTCATCATCGTCATCATCATCATCAGCCATTTGGCGCCCACTGCAAGACATAGGCCTCCCCCATGGTTTTCATAAACATGAGGGGTTTTGAGATAATCGCCACGGCGGCACCATCGCAGGCGGGTTGGCGATCGCAGTATCTGGTTGGAATCTCAGGAAGACGCTGATGCCCGTCTCCTGGTAATTTATTTCCTTAGTCGCCTTCTACGACATCCACGGGAGGAAATGGAGTGACGCTATTCTTAATCCGGCGCTACACGGAACCAATCTCTTTCTCTGTAAATATCTTAATATTTTATTATCTCGTTTCCATTTTGTTGTATAATAATACTTTATTCATTTATTTGTTAAGTAAGTTACAGAGTACGCCTAAAAATAACAGGTGATATAAAAGGATGTTCATTGATTTAAAAAATTAGTGTCCTACTGAGTTCGACCAGTAACGTGAGTAAGTGTAAGGGTAACCCTGGGCTCCTCGCTAGGTTACCTTGTGTGGAGGAAGCCAGTGAAACGGACTTAATAATTTTGGTTGAGAATTTAGGGTTCCGAGGATTAGAAGGAAATAAAGAATAATAGCAAAGAGAAACAAAAACCACAAGATTAGAAGAAAATAAAGTTACGTGAGTGATATACATGTATATATAATGTATTGTACCTATGTGTTATGCCAAAATTACTTATGTTATGATCATCATCAGCCATTTGACGCCCACTGCTGGACATAGGCCTCCCTCACGGTTTTTCTAACCATGAGGGGTCTTGCCATAATCGCTACGCTTGGCTAGCGGGTTGGTGATTGCAGTATGCGGTTGCAATCTCAGGAAGACGCTGCTGCCCGTATTGTATTTGTATTTAAAAATTTTATTAAAGAAGAAAATGACAAATAGGTTGACTGATTTGCCAAACTGCGCAGCAGTTTATCGGCAGTTATTGACTTGTATAAGTGGCATTGTTGTAAAAAATCTTTTCTCGTCTCCTGGTAATCGATTTCCTTAGTCGCCTTCTACGACATCGATGGAAGGAAATGGAGTGACGCTATTCTTAATCCGGCGCCACACGGAATATTATATTCATAATATTTTATATTATTGTATGTATAATGTGTGTATTTATGTATTTTCGCATGTATTATGATGATTTTTATTTCCACTGACAACTGAAGCATGCAGTGCCGCGCGCTGAAGCGCTTGCTTGACATCTGGCGCTAACTGAGAACCAGCGCTAAGGGCTTAAACCCTTAGCACACCGCTGAGTTAGCTGCTTTTTGCAGCAGCAGACACACCGCGACCACTTTGTTTTCTATTTATTTTAAAATTTATTAATTTGTATTAATGTCTTTGTATTTGTAATTTCTTGTACTATTATTGTCTGCCTAATTTCTTTTCTTTTTTTTGTTATGTTTATATATTTGTGCCTTTGTGTGTGACTGTTATTGCAAATAAATGTATTTTTTCTTCTTCTTCTAGATCCCAAGGCAAAACAGCTGCGCCGGATGGGAGTGGCCCAGCCATGTGCATATGGGAGCAAGCCGGCAAGCCGCCTGTCGTAAACCCAGTTCTAGAACCTGTCGACTGAGTGACACACTTATCGGATCGCCTCCGGAACATTAGAAATGAGGAACATCAGTGAACAGTCGACAGCGCATCGAACACGCGTGCTCTCTACTCGGTTACGTTACGGGCGAGTTTGCAATAAAAATCTATCTAAAGGCTGACGTCTGTACCTACACTCAACAGTGGGCCAAACGTGGAGATGTAACCAACTAGGAAGTCTCGCTTTTTGTACTCTGACCTGCATTATAAACATAAAAGTAGACTAAGAGTACCGTCACTTAAAAAAAAAAGTAGTTTTCCGGACATCCTATCGTAGATTACTCCCCGTCGCATTGCTACGCACAAAAATGATCGCAAGCAACTATCGCATAGTGTTGAGGACTTCGTGGCGCAGCGGTAGTGCATCTGCATACCATGCGAGAGGTCCCGGGTTCGGATCCCGACTGGGGACAAAGAAAAACCTCAGGTCTTGGATGTTTACATGTTTGTGATGTCGCTGTTTCTGGTTCCCACGACATAGGGTATCCTAGTGTGGGGCCAGAAGCAATGTATGTGCCTGTATGTAAATGTTTGAGTTATATTGTATTCAAATCACAAGTAAGCGAATTCGGACTAAGTAAACGAATTCTGACCTGGCGATCGCGGACCGGATGAAGCAGCGTGGGTAGGCCCGACACCGGATGGTCTGATGACCTAATTTTGTTGCCAGAGAGTCGCTGGATGCGGGCGGCACAAGTCCGGGAAGCTTGGAAAACCATGAGGGAGGCCTATGTCCTGCAGTGGGTGTCAAATGGCCCATGATAATGATGATGATGAATCCGGACTTAAATAAATTAATAAACTATTGAGTCTATAAAAGGACGCCTTCTCTTCACAAAAGGCCATCGATTATTTACGGTGTCCAAATACTCTCCTCTGCTGGACATTAAATCTACAACTTGACAAGCTTAATAGCTCGTATCTAGTGTCCATCTTAATTTGACAGCACCCATCCACTTACGGTCGGGCGGCCAATGATCAAGACCTTTTACCTTGTTTGCGATACAAACAATTCCGGCGATAGTATCAAGAATGCGCGGTCAAGAGTCGGTATGCAAATTAAGACCGGAACAGAATGTTTTAAGGCGACGACACATGCCGGGAAATAACTTCGCATTCTGGCAAGTGTAAGTTTTGCGAGAGAAAAATAAAAAAGGATTTAGTTTTTTTGTAATGTATTATTAAAGTGCCCGAAACCAGCGTGAATAAATTCAGGTACTATGCTAGAAGCGAAAATGCGATAAATAGTGTTCAGTTATAATATTGTAACGCTTTGGTTTAATTTTACTAGTATGCTACAATATTTGTGTAAATAAAATAAATATTGAATACTTGTTAATGTTTTTTTCATAACTTAGGTTAGCTGGTAGGTTAGCTGGTGCAAAACTGTGACAGAGGTTTGTCAGCACCGTAGCAAGTGGCATACCCCGGTCTCTGCCTTCCCGCCGGGTACCGGCGTAAGTTTATGTACGACTTGGCGGTGTATTTATTGGTCTTAAAAAATATGTAAAAAAATTTAAAATAAGTAAGCGAGATCAGATATGAACTTAGTCTTGAATTTAATTAAATGAAAAGTTTAGGTGCACAGCAGACTTGATATGTAAAACTTTAATTTTGTGCTTAATTTTTGTGGCCCTGCCTATGTATCTAAATAAAGTCTCTACTTTGTAACATATTTTCCTAGTCAGTTAATTTTTAAAGTTCCTCCATACAATCGTCGGTAATCTATTTTATCTACGGAACAAATATAGAAAACCGTTCTATAGCAATTTTCGTATACGAAACGATGAAAACCTCAAGCCTTATTTTGATTTGCCGGCACAAATCTTCCACATCGCCCCTGCACCCAGAGCCGATCGTCGTATGTATATCGATTTTAATTAACCCCTGTCTAATCCACGGCAATCACGACAGTAGGTACTATTGTGTGTTATTTTACTTGAGTATTTCACTTCAAGCCGAAAGTTGCACGAAAAATGCTTGTAGGTATTTGTCGAAAGTATCACCCAGTGCAGAAGTTTCAGAAAAGGGCCCCAGGGGCCCATTTACTAAGAGAATTGGCTACGCTATGCACATCGAATTGTCATTATAAACTAAGAATGTAGTTTTATGAATCGCAGCCCTGTTCGAGAACGCCTGGTGCGTTCATTCATTTGTAGGCTGCTTATACACATTTTAGATTTTACACTTATACATTTCTATAGTCGCATGTTAAAACTTATTTATTTACAATTCTTAACTTATACATATTTACATATATACACACTTATATAAATATACCTATATAAATTATATGTTACGCTTAACATGCTTATTACGCTTATAGAAATATAATATGTATGCCAACCAGTTTGTCGATATCGATATAGTAGGTTATCGATATACTGGATCGACCTCACCGTCGCCCTAGCGGGCAACTGGTTATCGCCAAGCGCGGCGTCCGCGCATCAGAGGTCATTTGTCAGTCAAAACCTAGTTTCGACGCGGAGCGCATGCTTCTCTTGACCGCTAAACCATAGCCGCGATCTGTGCTTGCTTTCTCACTCGCTTATTATTATTTATTTCTATCTTCCGAACTGTATTCTCGCTTTAAGACTTTCTGCCATTAATAGTGCCTGTGCTTTCTACCCTTCTGTGCCTTCTGTTTGCTTGTGTATGGATTTCGTGTGTACTCGGACAATATACATTGAACTGTAAGTTTTGTGCATTTATTATTCGCAAACTCCTGCTGCACAGTACACGCCCCTAAACACATACCCTAAAATGGTGACCCCAGGTACGAGCCAAGAAAGGGGAATGAAAGATGATCTCGGGACAGGCCCGTTAGCACCGAATAGTGATGGGACAAAGTCGATAGAGGCGGGAAATGTTTTTAAGGTCGGCGTAAGAGTGCCACCGTTCTGGGCAGAAGAACCGGAGATTTGGTTCGCACAGGTCGAGGGGCAATTTAATATTTCTGGTATCACTAGCGATTCCACGAAGTTTAATTATGTCATTGCCCACCTCGACAATCAGTATTCCCGCGAGGTGAAGGACATAATTATAAACCCACCCGCGACCCAGAAATATGAGAAACTCAAATCTGAGCTTATCAAGAGGCTAGGCATATCCAACGAGAGGAAGACCAAGCAGCTGCTGATGCATGAAGAGCTCGGGGATCGCAAACCGTCCCATTTCTTCCGGCATCTCAAGGATTTAGCAGGGCCTGCAGTGCCAGATGACTTCATCAAATCTATCTGGACAAGCCGCCTCCCTCATGGAGTGCAGATGGTGCTCGCGGGTCAACCAGCTTCGTCTTCACTTGAAGATCTCTGCGACCTAGCTGACCGCGTCAACGACTTGGCCTGCTCTTCGCCTCAAGTAGCGGCCGTGAGTGGCAGAGCTCCCGGTTCAGTTCCTGGTGACCTTGCCAGCGAAATCGCAGAACTCAGGAAACAGTTCCAGCAGTTCCAGGCGCTCGCATCGGGCAGGAATAGCAGACCTAGAGCACGTGCATCTTCTGGCAAGCGAAACACTTCGAGGCAACGATCCCAGTCGAATTACCGCAAATATCCTCTCTGCTGGTACCACGGGAAGTTCGGCAACAACGCCAGCAAGTGTGTTCGACCATGTGACTTCAAGCCGGCGGAAAACTCGAAGGGCAGTCGATAATGGCGGCTGACGATTGCCCATCGACACCCACTGGTCGCCTGTTCGTCTCTGACCGTACTACAAAGACGCAGTTTTTAGTCGATACCGGAAGCGACCTCTGCGTCTATCCACGGTCGGCATTGTGTGACCGTCGTTCTCGGACTGGGTATAAATTGTGTGCTGCGAATGGTTCCGACATTGCTACTTATGGCTATGTAAATTTAAACCTAGATTTTGGCTTACGTAGGTCTTTTGTGTGGCGTTTTGTAGTGGCCGATGTAACCAAGCCAATCATTGGAGTAGATTTTTTAAATTATTATAGCCTAATCGTAGACTGTCGTAATAGACGTTTGATAGACAATTTAACTTCTATCGCTTCCATTGCTACTGTAGCTAATTGTAAAAACGTGTCCTCCGTTAAAGTCGTAACTGGCGAGTCTCAATATCATAAAATTCTTGACGAATTTCCCGAAATTACTCGACCAGCTGGTAGGCATAACACAATTACACCACACAACACTGTCCATCACATTCGTACGACACCAGGCCCCCCAGTATCCTTGCCACCCCGTCGTTTAGCTCCCGACAAGCTGAAAATCGCCCAGGAAGAGTTCCGGACTATGCTGGCTATTGGTACAGCCAGGCCATCCGAAAGTTCCTGGTCTTCGCCTCTCCACCTGGCCCCGAAGAAGGGAAACGGATGGCGCCCCTGTGGAGATTATCGCGGTCTGAATGCTCGCACGGTGCCTGACAGGTATCCGATTAAGCATATTCAGGACTTCGCGTACGACATTGCTGGTAGTAAGGTATTTAGTACACTTGACTTAGAGAAAGCGTATAACCAGATACCTGTCAATCCCGACGATATCCCTAAGACCGCCATTACCACTCCCTTCGGGCTATACGAGTTCCCTTTTATGGCGTTCGGTCTCCGGAACGCAAGTCAAACGTTTCAACGGTTCGTTGACGAGCTCACCAGGGGACTCGATTTCGTCTACGCTTACCTGGACGACTTTTTAGTTTATTCTAGGGACGAGGCCGAGCATGAGGAGCACCTGCGAATCGTTTTCAGTAAGCTGAAGGAGTATGGCATGCTGGTAAATACCTCTAAGTGTGTCTTGGGGGCTCATGAGGTGACATTCCTAGGGTACCAGATCTCAGCCAGTGGATGCAGACCCCTGGAGTCGAAGGTCCAGGCAGTCATGGACTTCCCACCTCCGGCTAACGTCAAACAGCTCCGAGGCTTCTTAGGGATGATCAATTTTTATAGACGGTTTCTTCCACGAGCAGCCCAGATACAAGCCCCACTACACGCACTGTTGACAGGGTCTGTCAAGGGATCCCATCCAGTCAACCTCGCAGGGGACGCCTTGGAAGCTTTTCAGGCCTGCAAGGAGAGCTTGTCAAACGCAGCCATGCTAGCACATCCTGACTGCTCAGCGAAACTAGCAGTGGTCACGGATGCGTCTGATAAGGCTATTGGCGCAGTGCTCCAGCAATTTAAGGATGGTGCATGGGAGCCACTGGCCTTCTTTTCCAGAAAGCTAAGCCCATCACAGGCCAAATACTCGCCTTACGATAGGGAGTTACTGGCCATATACGAGGCTATAAAATATTTTAGGCACATGCTCGAGGCTCGTCATTTCATCGTCTATACTGACCACAAGCCGATCAGTTTCGCATTCCACGAAAGGAAGAAGAACTGTTCGCCAAGGCAGTATAGACACCTCGACTTCATATCACAATTCACGACGGATATCCGCCACATAAGTGGCAAAGATAACGTGGTAGCTGATGCCTTGTCGCGAATTGAGGAACTAGAAGCACCTGTCAGCCTCGAGATGATAGCCCAACATCAAGTCTCCGACCCCGAACTCCAACAGCTTCTGGACAAGGGTTCTTCGTTGCAGCTACAGAAACTCCATGTTCCTGGAAGCCAAGAACCGTTGTACTGCGATGTCAACACACTGGCTACCAGGCCCTATGTACCGAGGTTTCTGCGTAAACAAGTTTTTGATAGCCTGCATTCACTGAGTCATCCTGGCAGTAACGCTTCAGCGAAACTGGTTTCTGAGCGTTTCGTCTGGCCAGGAGTAAAAAAAGACTGCAGGGAATGGGCGCGTTCCTGCTTGCCATGCCAGCGAGCTAAGGTCAACCGTCACGTGACTTCCTCTCTGGGCACATTCAATTTACCGCGCGCCCGTTTCAGACAGATTCATATAGACCTTATTGGGCCCCTGCCACTTTCTCATGGCTATCGATATTGCCTCACAGCAGTAGATCGCTTTACTCGCTGGCCAGAGGCAGTACCGATAGAAGATATCACGGCAGAAACCGTTGCAAAAGCACTGCTGTCTACCTGGATTGCCCGATTTGGCTGTCCTGTAAGCATTACAACTGACCGCGGCCGTCAGTTTGAGTCGGCCCTCTTTCAATGTTTATCTAGGATAGCCGGCTTCGAGCATAAAAGGACGACAGCTTACCATCCGGCTTGCAACGGTTTGGTTGAGCGGTTCCACCGCCAACTAAAGGCGGCTATAGTCTGTCATGCAAATGACAGATGGACCGAGTCGTTGCCGTGGGTCCTTCTAGGAATACGTACGTCTTTTAAAGAAGACTTACAAGCGTCTTCGGCCGAGCTTGTTTACGGAGAGCCGTTAAGACTACCCGGGGAGTTCTGGGAGCCGAGTACTGGCTTTACTTCAGACTTGTCAGATTTTTCCGCTAGACTCAGAAGCTTTATTGACAAATTACGGCCCGTTCCTGCTTCACGCCATGGTATGCCTAGAGTGTTCGTGCACAAGGAACTGGGAACCTGTAGTCACGTCTTCCTTCGCGATGACACTATTAGAGGTTCCCTCACCCCAGCTTACTCTGGTCCCTACAAGGTACTCGCCAGAGATGCCAAGGTTTTTAAAATACTCCTCAAGGGCAAAGAAGTGTCTGTTTCCATTGACAGGCTCAAACCAGCTTTTACACTGGACAGCGTTAAACCCACTCCCACGCCAGAAGAACCTCAGATCAAAACAACTCGCTCAGGTCGCGTAGTTAAATTTCCTGACTATTATCGTCCCTGAGGGACTCTGGTGGGGGGTGGTGTAGGCTGCTTATACACATTTTAGATTTTACACTTATACATTTCTATAGTCGCATGTTAAAACTTATTTATTTACAATTCTTAACTTATACATATTTACATATATACACACTTATATAAATATACCTATATAAATTATATGTTACGCTTAACATGCTTATTACGCTTATAGAAATATAATATGTATGCCAACCAGTTTGTCGATATCGATATAGTAGGTTATCGATATACTGGATCGACCTCACCGTCGCCCTAGCGGGCAACTGGTTATCGCCAAGCGCGGCGTCCGCGCATCAGAGGTCATTTGTCAGTCAAAACCTAGTTTCGACGCGGAGCGCATGCTTCTCTTGACCGCTAAACCATAGCCGCGATCTGTGCTTGCTTTCTCACTCGCTTATTATTATTTATTTCTATCTTCCGAACTGTATTCTCGCTTTAAGACTTTCTGCCATTAATAGTGCCTGTGCTTTCTACCCTTCTGTGCCTTCTGTTTGCTTGTGTATGGATTTCGTGTGTACTCGGACAATATACATTGAACTGTAAGTTTTGTGCATTTATTATTCGCAAACTCCTGCTGCACAGTACACGCCCCTAAACACATACACTAAACATTCATTGAACTCGGCATGACGTGTGTCAATACCTTTAGTGAACGGGGCTTAAACAAGAGTAGTCAAAAACGAAAGTAGAATCGATCTACCGAAAATATCGATACGAGAGGCGATTGTGGTCAGTGTGCCGACTTTCACCCAGCACTAATTAGTGGACGGTGTTTACACGACCGTCTAGTGCTGTGACGTAAGGAATTTTGCTTCGGTAAAAATGTATTCTGTAACATCGTGAGGATATGTTAATGGTTACGAAGTCTTAGCCATTATATTTCGAGGTGTATGAGATAAACATTATTCTCGACTGTCAATTTTAACCTTTGTGTATAAGTTGGTTTTGTTTGTGGATCGATGAAGCTAGTCGTTGTTAATGTGAGGTTACAGTAAATAGGTAAATAAATTGGACAATAAACGACAACAGTAGCTGTCAAAGATATTATCTTACATTTGTAAATAAAAATCAATAATTGAAAATAGTTGAATAGTTAATAGAAAATATGTAGTGTGGCGCCGGATTAAGAATTGCGTCACTCCATTTCCTTCCGTGGATATCGTAGAAGGCGACTAAAGAAATCATTACCAGGAGACGGGCAGCAGCGTCTTCTTGAGATTTCAACAGCATACTGCGATCGCCAACCCGCCTGCCAAGCGTGGCGATTGGCAAAACCCTTCATGGTTAGGAAAACCATGAAGGAGGCCTGTATCCTGCAGTGGGCGTCGAGTGGCTGATGATGAATTGAAAATAGTGTCACTTGCTCTGTCATTCTTTGTTATCGATTTTCCCCGTAAAATGTAACCAGTTTTGATTTATGTATATGAAAGTACAAATAAAAATAACTCAGTGATTACTACCTCTATTGTATTTGACCCTCAGCCAAGTAAGTACAGGTTACCATGTGCGATCACCCTTAACAGTGTTTCTTAAATTATAATTAAATGCTCGTTTCTTAAATTATACCCCGCTGTGACGCCATATTACGTTGAGTGAGTTTCAGTTTTACGAGCCGCAAAATAGGTACCCTGCCCTTTCTAAATTGTTTTTTTTATGTAGCCTATATACACCCCACTGCTGCAGGGGGCTTTCTCTCAGTGAGAGAGAGAGTATGCGCTTAATCACCACGCGTGCCCACCTCGGATTGGCAATTTCAAGCGCTGAGGTATGTGAACTCCTCAGACACTCTAGGTTCCTCACGATGTGTTCCTTCATTGTATTGCTACTATTACTTCACAAATGTACGTGACTTAGTAAACAATCTCGTTGGTACATGCCGGGATTCGAACCCATGACCTCCCGAATGAAAAGCCGGCGTTCTACCACTAATCTACCACCGCTACCAGGGATATAGTTATTAATAGAATTACTAAAGTTGTTATTACTTAGTTTACTAAATATCTATGTTGATTTAATTACACTTAAAAATGATGAAAGAGCCCTCATATAATATTTCATTATGCTGGGCAGTGGGCATCTTACTCGTCGATCGTACGCACAACATCGTAATGCGACAAAAGACTTAAATGGTAGAATCACAAAGATAAAGCAGAGATGGGCTAAAGGACGGTTGACGAAGACGCTCATAGAGTAGTAGCTGAGGACAGTCTGTCGTTCAGTATCTAGGCCGTTGACCGATGGGTCGAAGACATAAAGAAGGCAGCTGGAGGGCTGTGGACGAGGCTGGCAAGGACTGGAGATGTCGGCGTGCCGGCGAAGCGGTCTATGCTCGTCAACGAGCTACTGTTATTGGATAGACATATAATATACTCTTAGATATTTAATCATCATCCATCACGTTGCAAATGCATTGACACTTTCCACTTTTCACCACCGAAATTCACTTCGAAACTTATTAGTCCAACACGAAAACAGTCTTAGACCGACAACTTAAATCCAAAATACTTGGTTAATTATTTACAACATACCGACTGGATTCTGATAGGTGGAGGATTTGGGGGGAGATGAGATGACAAAGAGACAAGAAATAGATACCTTACATATAGGTACTTTACGTTCACATGCTGTGGAAATGCTTGACTTGCTTACCTGTAACAAACAAATAAGATAACGATTAACAAGCAGCGATAGTACAGATACACTGAATAAATCGTTTTGTGAATGAATGGGCCCCACAACGGGGTAACAGCCTTTCCTTTCTCAGACCAGAATTTTCTGTTCGGAGTGGTGATAAAGTCACTGACTGGCAGTAGTAATAGTGAGAATGTTGCCAGTTAATAAATTATTATAGCTCTGCCCTTGTAATACCCAAATCCTGAAATGGCATTGGTCGGAATCGTGACGGTTTCGATAGCAATTTACATGGAACTTGACAGTTTTATGTTAGGAATCATTCAGGATTTGGTGCGCATCCTAAGTCCTTAGAGCCAGCTTAAACCATTTATTATTCCTTAGGTAGGTCATAAGCAGCCTATATACGTCCCACTGTAGGGCACAGGCCTTCTCTCAGGGAGAGAGTATGGGCTCAAACACCACGCGTGCACATCGCGGATTGGTGATTCCAAGCGCTGAGGTATGTGAATAGCTCAGACACTCAGATTTCCTCACGAGGTTTTTCTTCACCGTTAGCGAGTGGTATTGCTACTATAACTTCACAAATGTACCTCAGGTAGATATGTTACCGTTAAGAGATATTTTTGTAACAAGGTAAAAGTAAAAAAATGTTACGCCTGCTATTAATGATAGGTTCTTTATTTGATCATAAGGTTGCAGGCCACCTCACATGGGAAAGTGTAGTCACGTCAAAAAGTTTAATAATTATGTAGTTTGCTTTCGATTATATTGATGGCTCAATCGTTGCGGCTTCAATGCTCACGTCACGACCGTATCGCGCATTGTTTACGGCTATTGCTACACTTTTGTACTCTGTAAGTAATACCCAAAATGAACAATTAACACAAATGCTTGCAGGCAAAAAAGTTATACGTAGAAATTAGAAGCCGTCGTAAGTAGGTAAAATGAAAACAACGTTATCCGCTCTTGGATAAGATCAGCCAATGGAATGCCTCCTGACCTTCGGAAAAAAACTTTTTAACTTAGAAATCAAACGTTTCGGATCTATTGGACAACATATACATTTATCAGCTGTCCCGGCATACTTTGTACCGCCACAGAATCCGTTTATGCGATTCTTTCACAACGCCATCTATTTTTAAAACACAACATTCGCTCGCACAACGCCATCTATTTTAAACTTAAAATAAATATTACCCTATGGAAACGCATTACCGGAATATCATGTATACTATGTCTCAATTCAAGTATTTATCTATCTGTACGCCAAGTTTCATGTAAATCCGTTGAGCCGGTATTGCATAATTGAGTAACAAACAAACATCCAAACATCTTCACAAACTTTTATATTTATAATATTAGTGGGATAGGATTCTTCATGATATGTATTTAAATATGTATTTACGTACGTATGTATGTATATATGTATGCGTGTAGCCTCATGATTACAGTAAGTTGCACTTTATGTTTAGCCAGCACTTAACATAGAATATAAGCAAATGCACAATTTTATTTAAGTTCACTTCATTCAATATACGAAGACAGACTACAACTAAGATGTGATCTTTATTCTCCAAGCTGCGTCCATCTCCTGATACCATATGTGTGTGTGTGTGTGTGTGTGTGTGTGTGTGTGTGTGTGTGTGTGTGTGTGTGTGTGTGTGTGTGTGTGTGTGTGTGTGTGTGTGTGTGTGTGTGTGTGTGTGTGTGTGTGTGTGTGTGTGTGTGTGTGTGTGTGTGTGTGTGTGTGTGTGTGTGTGTGTGTGTGTGTGTGTGTGTGTGTGTGTGTGTGTGTGTGTGTGTGTGTGTGTGTGTGTGTGTGTGTGTGTGTGTGTGTGTGTGTGTGTGTGTGTGTGTGTGTGTGTGTGTGTGTGTGTGTGTGTGTGTGTGTGTGTGTGTGTGTGTGTGTGTGTGTGTGTGTGTGTGTGTGTGTGTGTGTGTGTGTGTGTGTGTGTGTGTGTGTGTGTGTGTGTGTGTGTGTGTGTGTGTGTGTGTGTGTGTGTGTGTGTGTGTGTGTGTGTGTGTGTGTGTGTGTGTGTGTGTGTGTGTGTGTGTGTGTGTGTGTGTGTGTGTGTGTGTGTGTGTGTGTGTGTGTGTGTGTGTGTGTGTGTGTGTGTGTGTGTGTGTGTGTGTGTGTGTGTGTGTGTGTGTGTGTGTGTGTGTGTGTGTGTGTGTGTGTGTGTGTGTGTGTGTGTGTGTGTGTGTGTGTGTGTGTGTGTGTGTGTGTGTGTGTGTGTGTGTGTGTGTGTGTGTGTGTGTGTGTGTGTGTGTGTGTGTGTGTGTGTGTGTGTGTGTGTGTGTGTGTGTGTGTGTGTGTGTGTGTGTGTGTGTGTGTGTGTGTGTGTGTGTGTGTGTGTGTGTGTGTGTGTGTGTGTGTGTGTGTGTGTGTGTGTGTGTGTGTGTGTGTGTGTGTGTGTGTGTGTGTGTGTGTGTGTGTGTGTGTGTGTGTGTGTGTGTGTGTGTGTGTGTGTGTGTGTGTGTGTGTGTGTGTGTGTGTGTGTGTGTGTGTGTGTGTGTGTGTGTGTGTGTGTGTGTGTGTGTGTGTGTGTGTGTGTGTGTGTGTGTGTGTGTGTGTGTGTGTGTGTGTGTGTGTGTGTGTGTGTGTGTGTGTGTGTGTGTGTGTGTGTGTGTGTGTGTGTGTGTGTGTGTGTGTGTGTGTGTGTGTGTGTGTGTGTGTGTGTGTGTGTGTGTGTGTGTGTGTGTGTGTGTGTGTGTGTGTGTGTGTGTGTGTGTGTGTGTGTGTGTGTGTGTGTGTGTGTGTGTGTGTGTGTGTGTGTGTGTGTGTGTGTGTGTGTGTGTGTGTGTGTGTGTGTGTGTGTGTGTGTGTGTGTGTGTGTGTGTGTGTGTGTGTGTGTGTGTGTGTGTGTGTGTGTGTGTGTGTGTGTGTGTGTGTGTGTGTGTGTGTGTGTGTGTGTGTGTGTGTGTGTGTGTGTGTGTGTGTGTGTGTGTGTGTGTGTGTGTGTGTGTGTGTGTGTGTGTGTGTGTGTGTGTGTGTGTGTGTGTGTGTGTGTGTGTGTGTGTGTGTGTGTGTGTGTGTGTGTGTGTGTGTGTGTGTGTGTGTGTGTGTGTGTGTGTGTGTGTGTGTGTGTGTGTGTGTGTGTGTGTGTGTGTGTGTGTGTGTGTGTGTGTGTGTGTGTGTGTGTGTGTGTGTGTGTGTGTGTGTGTGTGTGTGTGTGTGTGTGTGTGTGTGTGTGTGTGTGTGTGTGTGTGTGTGTGTGTGTGTGTGTGTGTGTGTGTGTGTGTGTGTGTGTGTGTGTGTGTGTGTGTGTGTGTGTGTGTGTGTGTGTGTGTGTGTGTGTGTGTGTGTGTGTGTGTGTGTGTGTGTGTGTGTGTGTGTGTGTGTGTGTGTGTGTGTGTGTGTGTGTGTGTGTGTGTGTGTGTGTGTGTGTGTGTGTGTGTGTGTGTGTGTGTGTGTGTGTGTGTGTGTGTGTGTGTGTGTGTGTGTGTGTGTGTGTGTGCATACATGATGATGTATTTTATGTTTATGTTTTTCCTGGTGTTCAATAAAGAATATTCTTATCCTATCTTATGCATGTTTGTATGTATGGATATATGGATATATGTATTTATGTGTGTATGTATACATGTATGTATGTATGTATGAGTGTATGCATTTATCTATTATTCACGACAATGAAAGGCATTGATGACGCGAGTGTTACTGGTTATATGACGTCACTTAAAACAAAATAGCAGGCGTCGGCTGTCATATTTTTATGATTACCTAATAAGACGTTTATCGTACATAAGTAATAAATCCAATGGAAATTCGGCGTGCTTGAAGCTATAGGCAGCCCCACTGCTAAAAAGTCGTCACCCGCTAAAATTTGAAATTTGTCGTATGCATTTAGGCTTTAATTTTTTCTTAGTGCGAGTGGAACGTTCGAACAATGACGCAACTACTCGCACTTTGTACTCACCCAAGCTACTTTGCATTGTCTACAAGAGGCAAAAAACGCAGTAGAAACCTGGAAGGTTCTAATTGACATTTACATGCGATCTTTTGTTTGCCTTCTTTCTGTCTCATTTCATGGAATCATCATTGAAACTCCTACAATTTATATCGCTATCGTACAGAACTTGACTTTGACATTTTTCCTTCCATATCACCCTTAACGCCCAACAGTGTACGGTAAAGGTTGATGTGCTGATGACTGTTAGAGGTATGGAACTATACGAGTATGTTTCAAAATGTAATATTTTTTGTATTATTTATGTAATATTGACAACGATTCGAATACTATTGTGATTTAAAATATCTTCATTAGGATGAAATCCAGAGCGCTATCTTACACAGGCTTAAAAATACATCCACAATTGTTACCTCCATGATAGAGATTCCATGATTGCCAATTTTTAAACAGCCTATATACGTCCCAGGGCACAGGCCTACCCACCGTGGATTGGCGATTTCAAGCTCAGACACTCAGGTTTCCTCACGATGTTTTCCTTCACATTTAGCGAGTAGTATTGATACTGTAACTTCACAAATGTACATAACTCAGAAAAAAAGTCCTAGGTAGGTACATGCCCGCACTGAGAATCGTACCTGGGTCTCTTGCTTCCGAGTCCAATGTTCTACCCACTAGGCTACCACTGCTTGACCACCGCTGATTGCCATGAATAACTTTAAATACCTACCAAGAAATTAATTACTTTTCTAATAAAACGTCTTCTGCCTCTTTTGATGCTTAGGATCTGAAGGGCCTGTTTGATGACATGTTTTTCTTCCCGTCTCAACATATGTCCATACAATTTATGCCGTGTCTCAGTGAGCTTCTCTGTGATCGTGGCCACCTCGAAACTAAGTACCTCTAACGCTGAGTCCGCTGCCTTTTGTTGCCCTTCTGTCGCGATGCAAATGCAATTCAGTAACGGCTCAAAAATACCTGCGATCGCTACTGTTGCAGGATGGACTCCCTTGGACCCATGGACAACAGCACTCTCGATCTGTCTGTGTTGCACTACTCACGCGCCACCCTTCCGTGGTTCTCCTTCCGACACAGTCGCGCGTTTGCATCAATATTGTCAGCTTCTGCAGCGCGTTGCAAATGCGACTAAAGCGCGTTCGTAGCAATGCCTTTGCGCGTTTACGAAACGCGCGACAGCCATCACTATAAAAAGTCGCCGTGGGCGAGGGGCCTATATCCATATCGTTGTCTGTATCGCGTGACCCTACCGCCCGAGTATCAATATAACACGCCTATAAACACAAATCTATTAACACGGATATCATAGAGTCTAGAATTTGCCTGACCCCCAGTCTGCTTTCTCCAACTAGAGTCGAAGACGTGATGTTGAAATACACATACTGGTAATCCTCTACTTACAATCACACAGAACTATTTGCTGACATTGACAGCTGTCAAGGAAGCGGATACGGTGTAACGGCTATGGTTGGGTGATCTCTTAGGAGAAACTCAAACTAAAACTCAACTTTTATTTACAAACTTACAGCTAATATATACAGAATTTTTGCACAGACTTAGAAGCTAGTGACACCTGGCTTTAGCCTCAACTAATCACAGGCGAGCCACGCTCTTTCTGATGCCATTCGATGCTCCACCACAACGGCATTTTAAAGCTTTTATAATATATTCGATCTCTACAGGGTTACTTCTGAAATGCGCAATTCTTGAAATACATCAATTGAAGCTTGTATTTTACGAAAAAAATGTTGTTCGAGTTATTCTCCCATTTACCTTTTAAGAAATAACAGGGCTAAATAAGTACAATAAATTTGAAATTCACACATTCCACCACTTTCGCAGTCTCATTAAATCTTTGTTCCGATACATTCGTGAGATTTTAAGCAATGTTTTAAGCAATTGAAAAAAGTTTACATTAACTTAGCAACATGCGAGCACCCGCTTTGTATCCCGATGGTATTAGATTGTACTACCATCGCCAACTGACCATGTAACAACAATGTCGCTATGTAATAGTTTAAACAGTATCATTGAACATTCATGGAGACAAAAGAGCATGTGTTACGGTTACATTACCTTTGAATGTGGACTTAAAGTGGGGTGGTGGATGATAGATACTGCTGTGAGTGATGCACCAATGTTCTTACATATAAATGACTGTATGTATGAATGACAACCCCATTTTTGTTCCAAAGTCACCCTTAACTTAACTGAGTAGAGTGCATGTTGATAAAAGGTTGATGTGCTGTCGACGGTACGATCGATGAGTGAGCAATGGATAGCGCTCGCCACTTTTATCCATAATTATAATGAAGATAGTGTCCTTGTCTGTTTGTCTAATCCGCAACAGATGTGTCAAAGCACACAGCTTAGACCACATCGGCGAGATGAGTTTCTCCCATTAACCGCCGATTAGCCAGCTATTAACCGGCGATTAGGTGAGCGCCGCGTGCCGCCGACTTCCTGCGGGGCCTAAACTCGTTGATTGCTGACTGATGGCCGGTTGTAAGCACGACGTGTTGATTAGAAGGACGCGGGCGATAGTTTTCCTAGTGAAAGAAGTGGTTGTGGAGGAGTAAGGTATGTTTATATATTTTGTTTAATTTCACTCAGCTTAGCTTTTCCCCGTGCGTAAGAAATAAATCAAGAAATTCGTGATAGGGTTTCACTATCATGACAAACCTCATTCGCTTCAGCAACATTCTTTAGTCGCTGCATTGTTTTTCGCTGCGTTTTTCCACCACATACTATTTTATATTTACTCTTCTCCCATACGCTGGAACATAGTTTGCTGATGTTCCAGCGTAAGTTCATAAGTAATATCAACAAACCATTGATAGTATACTCTCCGTTCCGTTTCATTCATAAAACGCTGTTGGTGAATGAATATCGTGGCTCCGTAGCCACAACACAACATCGACAAGTTTTATACATTTTTCAGAAGGTCGTTGCTAGTAGAGAATACCCTAATTTAAAGGTAGGTGTAGAAAAAGATAGAGAGATAGATAACACTTTATTGCACAACCAGGTGAAATATATTACAAATAGTTTCTTAAGCCTAGTTAATAAATAGTTTAATAAACCTAGAAGTGAACAGATATGAACTGCTAGATTGGACTGGAGGTCAATCATGCACTTCAGTTTGCATCATCATCATCAGCCATTTGACCTCCACTGCAGGACGTAGGCCTCCTTCGTAGTTTTCATAACCATGAGGGGTTTTGCCATAATCGCCATAATGCGGTTGGAATCTCAGGAAGACGCTGCTGCCCATCTCCTGGTAATTGATTTCCTTTGTCGCCTTGGACGATATCCACGGAAGGAAATGGAGTGACTTAATTCTTATAATCCGGCGCCACACGCACACACTTTACATGCCGAATTTTTTTTTTTCTGTATTATATTGTATTTTGGTTTTGGATGACCTAGTACCTATAATCTGTATGTCACATTACAAAATTTTTGTATTCCAAAGTGTCATTAATTAAACTTAAAACAATAATGTAATTTAAAACAAAATGTCATTTTAGCCAAATAGGGGATGTATTAGCAAAGGGCAAGATAAAAAGTACCCGAAACCTGCGTGCATGCATGCAACGACTAATTAATGTTGATGAAGCTAAAAAGATCTGTCAGGATCGTGGCAAGTGGCAGAGCCTGTGCTACTCCTCTGGGATACAGTCGTGAGTTCATTTTATGTTATGTCATTAAAAAATGGTTTAGAGTCGTAATTTTCGTAAGGATTTGTACTGTCTAAGTAGGTACAATAAATTTTTTACCCTTATTCCGGGCCACCATGAATATTTTGAACATTCGCTTACAGCAATTAATATCTCCCGCGGCGATGTTTATCACAGCTCGCGGGCGCGCGCGTCTCCGGCACACATTCGATGACGGTTTGCGCCTAACTGATGCAGGTTTTGGATCCCAAACTTTCTTATAAAGTATGTTGCAGGATGCAGGATTATTGATTCGTAGAATAAAATTTGTTTGTATTTATAAGTAGATGTTTTGGCCGCTCACAAAGGAGTGCAATGCACCGTTTACACAATTTCCTGCTTTTACTAACTGCTTTTACAAAACATCTCCAAAAGAGCTAGATTGGCTATCCATAATGGATTGCTGGTCCCAACACTTATGTATGCTAGCGAGACTTGGGTATGGCAAAAGAAGCAAGAAAGTAGGATTAATGCAGTAGAAATGAGGTCCTTGAGAAGTATGTCTGGCGTTACTTTGAATGACAGGATACGCAATAGTGTGATTAGAGAACGTTGTGGACTGAAAGAGGATGTAGTGACAAGAATTTATTGAGAAAGGAATGTTGCGTTGGTTTGGACATGTGGAGAGGATGAAGGAAGAAAGATTGACAAAACAAATATATCGAGCGAATGTGGATGGAAGGGCCGGTAAGGGACGACCCAGACGGACATACTTTGACCAAATAGAGGATGTATTAACAAAGGGCAAGATAAAAAGTACCCGAAACCGGCGTGCGTGCATGCAACGACTAATGAGTGTTGAGGAAGCGAAAGTGATCTGTCAGGATCGTAGCAAGTGGCAGTCCCTGGTCTCTGCCTACCCCTCTGGGATACAGGCGTGAGTTTATGTTATGTTATGTTATAAGTAGAATAACTCACTTACGGTTCACCAGGGCCTTCTGCTAAACTATGTAGATAGCTCAACGTTTCTTTGCGCGCTGCGGTACGTGTAGATGTTATTTGGACACACCGACTAAAACATATGACGACTGCTACGCAGACACACATACATCAGAGCTGCATATTTTACAACATTACGCAAACGAAACATGATATTGGGATACTATAACACGTTCACGGACGGTCACAGTATATAGCTGTGATAGCAATAAAGAGTTTAACGAACACACTGAAACTAACTGGAAGGTTATTTGGAAGAGATTTTGCACAGTAATAAGCTTTATGTGTAGCAAACTAAAGACATTAAATGTTAAAAACTGTATAGATTTATAATATAGGTTTTCTAGTAAGTCATGGCAAAAGGGGATTAAAAGTGACTAAATCAAGATTGATGATAAATATTTAATTTGATACTATACACAACGATAAAGTAAACGGGTAAGTGCAAAGTTATGTCGTCACTGGCGTGTAGGTAGGGACCACCCTGGGGATTCCCGAAATTATGATATATTTAGTAGCGATCTCTCTAATGTTAAAACAATTGTACGGAATTTGTAGTAAAATACAAAATTACAGCCCTATGGTCCCTCTAAATTAATAACGGAGTAAAAAAAATGCATCGATTAGGAGCATACTTGCGATCCGCTCTGAATACTATCAGACGATTCCTAGGTAGCCTAGTTGTGTACTTTGATATCATGATTGCTTATTGAAACTGACTAGCACTCATTTCACTTTAAGAATTAGTTTCATATTTCTTATTTTTGTTACCGGAAAGTGGTCAAGTTTGGCTCTGGTTCACGCTGTTTGTTTCTCGTACATAACTCAAAATATAAGTAAAAACCCGAAACAGAAACAAGCGTCCAACGATGCTTTTGCCGGCTCGTGGTCTCCACTTTAGAACCTATGTACGGCAGATGTGACCAGCTCACTGCCACTTCAACTCTTATCTTCTTCTTCTTCGTCGTTCCCTCAAAACTGAGGTTCACCATCATGGGTCGCTCATTTCCACAGGGAACGGTTTTCAGCCGTGTGGACCACCTGGTACATGCTGCCACCGGCAGCCGCTTTTATGACATCCGACCATCTTGTCGATGCCCTCTTATAGGCTATATCAAATTGGAAAATTGTCTCATGGTTAGGATATAAATCCTAACCTAACCTACCTAGTTTCAGTCGACAGCCCATCAACCTTTATATGCGCGCACTTTATTCAATTGCGTTACGGGCGACTTTGCAACTAAGATGTAAAGGTCTCGGCGAGGTCTACTTTATAATCAACAGCACTTAAACCCCACTTTACTTACTTACGTTATAAGTAACATTGCAAGAAAAACGTAAAGTTAAGATTGCTTTCGATTGTACGTCTCTTACGTTAACGGAAATTTAGCTATGGTACAGTCGACAGCAATTAACCTGCGTGCACTCAATGTTTTTATTTATTTCCATACTGGGTGATTTTGCATTAGCAGAGTTGCTGTCTACTGTACTGTTAACGAGAAAAAATGTACGTACCAAATTCAGGAGCACCAACAACAAACGAACAGACGCAGTCACCAGTCACGTTCACACAAAGCACTCACAAACCCACTGTTCTTCCCAAAAGTTACAAGTCCGATGCTCGATTTTCCCTCTCAAAGACGCACGTGTGCGCGCGATTCGTGCCGCGTGTGCGCGCGCGCTCCTTCACAAGTGACAAGTGATAATGGTACAGGTGTCTGACTCCCTCTAACAAGGTCGCCGGCCCCCACCGCGCCGCGGCATATCCCCATTTCTCGCGGAGAAAGTCTGCCTACATACATACCAAATATCCGAATGGGAGTCTGCGCCGGCGGCGGCGGCGGCGGAGCCTTCGCGCGGTCAGTAGACGGTGCTTTACGAACGTGCTCAGAACCTTTGGCTGGAGTTTACTTGGAGGGTGGGTGTTTACGTACTGACGGAAGAAACGTACACCTAGGGTACCTCATGGGTCATTTGGGTCAGTTTAGTGAATGTAAATTCTCGGGAATTCACTCAATTAAATTTCATTTAGTGAATGACCCGCTCGACGAGCGGCGATAGTGAATGCGGATGCGTAGAGGTGACTTAAACCTATCAATGTTGAAGGTCTAACAAATACTATAGATTAGCATCCGACAAGATATCTTCTTCATTTTAGTCGCTCCTGCTTCACGCAATTTTTATCAGACTAGAGCCCTCAGATACAATAATTTTCAACCTGTTTTCACTTTCATCAGTCAATTCGTTCATTACTCTCACAAGTTAAGATCATCTCTAAGTCACGCATCCTGCTGATAACAAACTAGACTTTTTTGAAGCGGAGCAGAATCCGTCAGTGCGACCACCCGCCCACCTTACACAAAATACAGCACCAATGTTAAGTGATAAATGGTAAATCGCAGGTATTTAACCTCCTCAGTCCTGACCTTAAAATTAAAAATGGTTTTCAATTGTTATTTTCAAGGTCAGGACTGACGACGTTAAGCATAATTATGTTTGTAAACGTCACTAATAAAAAGAAAAACTAAAAATAATGGAAATCGGAGCAAAAAAATTCCATTTTCGTTGAAGAAAAGTTGTAATTAGTAACGTGTTCTATAAATTGCGCTTTTTATAATCTATAATGCATAATTTTTTTTAATAACCATTTTATAATTTATACTTGAACGGCTGAGCACAAGTTGGATAATTTAGTCGGTAGTGTTACTGAGTAAAATGTCCATGCCATTGATGCACTGTATGAAAGAACGAAATGTGTGACGGACGCATTAGCCGCCTAGCGAGCGAGGAGGCGAGTGAAGATTGCAAAAATTCTTTAGACAAATTATGCACTGAGTTTTCACCTTTTCTTACCCATAGATTCCACCAACGATCCTAAAATTATAATTTGAAATTATAGGCTGCAAGTGATGTAAATTGCTTCGGCCAGATGTCGCTGCCTGTACGTAATACAGAGAAGTTTGTAAAGAGGCTCAAAATTTCACTGGTGCTTGCACTAGCCCGTTAGCTCAGTTGGGAGAGCGCGGGCGCGGTTAGCCACAGGTCGCGGGTTCAGGTCCCGGTATGGGTGGAATTTTTAGCCTCTAAATAGGTTTTTAAAATTGTCCTACTTACAGTATATTTGAGTTGGTATAGAAAATAAAGCCATAGAACCAGACACATATAGTAACTCACGTTGCCTGTGCAGGTCTATTATTTTGATAGATATATACATAAATCGTTTATTTGCATCTACACAAACGTTTAAAGGTTTGTTTATTTTTAGTTTTGTACCTAACAAAAACAATAACCACACTTGGAATTTATGGGCTCAATCAGTTTCGAAACGTGAGTGAGGAATGAAAGTTTTAAGCCCAGTCATTAATCAAGAGACAACGAGACTTTGTCCATACGATCGGTTAATTGTAACATTTTCCGGTTTACATTTTCTTAATATTTTCTAGAAAAAGGGAATGATTAATGCAAACAAATTAGACTATAACGACAACTTCGAATTTTAAAAAAGCTGAAAGACGCACTGAATAACTTAAAGCAACTGAATTTTTTTCAGGATATCGAAGTTAGTCCCTTAGTAAAAGCTGCATGTTTATGCTGCACGAGTAAAAACGCATTTGTGAAAAAGAAGAGGATATTAATACACATTGTGCACTATCGCAAATTCCAAGGTGGATATTGCACACAGATCAGCCCCAGTACTGTTGACGCTAAATTGGCTAACTTACGTAACAGTGGTGCAAACCGACAATGATGCGTGTGTGTTGTCCCTTGGTATAGATGTTTTACAGAGTTTTTTGTTCAGTTAGTAACTTACAGTAGTAAGTTTACTTGTCCTGTATTTTCGACAAAACCTCTCGTGAATATTGTAAGATACACGTTTTTTGTAATTTATTATTTTATATGTGACCATTGTTTAGGGTTCCGTACTCGAAGGGTGCCAAATGGGACCCTATTACTAAGACTTCACTGTCCGTATGTCTGTCTGTCTGTATGTCTGTCTATACCAGGTTGTACCTCATGAAACGTGATAGCGAGGCAGTTGAATTTTTCATAGATATTTCACCAAACAGAATAAAATAAATATGTAAGGGGGGCTCCCACACAACATGCGTTGTCTAAGATAGAAGACAGCGCTCGCCATCTAGCAGCCATCTATGTAACCTTTACAGCGCCGATGTCTTGTCGTTAAATGTCAATGTTAAACGCTTCTCGTTGGATTTTATAGATGGCGCTGTTCTCAAATGCTAGCTTAGTCGCTGATGCGCTCTAAAGTTTCAATAACTATAATGCGATTTGTTATGACTGAAATGTTTACTAAGTCGTTATTTCTGACATATTGCATTTGATTTTGGCAGAATAATATCGAGAGTAGAAGGAACGTTCACGAAGAGGCTTCATTAAGAAATGCCGAATAAGTCTGAATATGATTATTTCTGGATGCGATTATTTATAAGGTAAGCTTCATTACCTTGATTCCCGACTAACTTCCGCTTCTAACTTACCAATATCAGCGATAGACGTATGGTAACAAGTCAAACAGAAAATTGTACATTATTCGATCAGCTGATCATTCCGTCGTCCGAGTACACAATGAGAAGGTATTCTAATGTAGCGTGCCTCCTTATAAATGATTAATGATCTTTAAGGAGAATACAGTCATGTCGATGACAATCATGATCCAAGATTTTATTCTTTGTGAAACAAACTTGTAAATAATGAACGTCAAAATGTATATAGTAATAACAAAGTGGCCTTCAGTTTCAGGAGAAGAAATCTAGAGAAGAAATGGAGAAAAAAATTTCATATTTATTCAATCGGAGAATAAATAATAGAAAGTTATTTGGAAATAGTAAAAAATAAAAAGTATTCAGTTATTTCTCTCTCTCTCTCTCTGAGAAAAAAGTCTTACCTTGTGATGAAGCGTGTATTAAAATTTATATATTTTCTTTATAAAAAAGGCCAATTCTTACACGGCTAACACTTACATTTAACAAAACACATTTTAACATTAAAAAAAATTCTGATATTTAAGATTTTACTGTATTTTATATTGTATGGTGTACAATAAAGAATATTAATCTAATCTGAACTTACTATAATTTTTCACACAAAATTCAATTTCAATAGCTGCATTAAGTGACGTATAAAAAGTGGTGCAAGTGGCCCTCCCTAGGAGTGGAATTCTGAATGTTTGAATTTTGTTATTCAATATCCTATAGACAGCTGTAGGGATTTAGATAAAAATACCGAAAATTAAACATTAAAAATGTGGATCCCTAAATGAAACATCTAGGTCTACCCATGAATTTCTCATTCATTTTAAGTACAACCAAAAATTATTAATTATTTCATTCATTCCGCTCTTTTATGAGGACCAAAGAGCAAAAAACCGGAATAAGTTGTCGGAATAAATTTAGAATCGATTGTTTGGTCAGTCGCTTTAATAACGGCATTCACCTTAACGTCCGCCCGCTCCATACAAAAGACATCAACGGGCACTTGTAACTTAATTAATATCAAGATAATATTTTTAACATGACGCAGAGACATTCTGTTTGTTATCTCTTGCATTTATCATGTAGAGGTTATGTTTGAGTAAGTTGACACTTTCTCATTATAAGTATATTATGTGTTCACTTGATTTAAGCAAAACTTTATGATACTCTTTTGAGTGTAATAATGGTTTCTTGTTACGTCAAGTGTGATTAAAGTTACTTGTTAGTAGTTACCATTATCATTACTAAAGTAAGATACGCATGTTATATAACCCATTTTCTAATTTCTTTAACTTCAAAACACTACAATCGAGATCTGTAACAAGCTAAGCAAAAATAACATTTCTTAGAAAAAGAAAACTTATACTACAATTTAGCAACAATGCTTTTCTAATCGGAAATGCCAATCTCTTAACTAATAAATTCGAAGAAATGACTGAACCAACGAAGTAACTTTCACAATGTGTAACGCGATTCACTAAACAAATTGATGACTAAAATACTTTTGATAGATAAATGTGAATGGTTGACCAAAAAGGGACCTCAAGGGAAAATAATTGATTTCGAGAAAATCTGTTTGAAGTTTCGTGTATAAACAGGCTTCCAAAACTGCCTCGGCTCACAAAAAAAAATTATAAAAAAATAACTACGGCACCTAAAAATATTCTGGTTAGACCAAAACAAAGCTAAAATACCACAGATTAAAAAAATTTAATAAAAAAATAACGGTTTCCAATCCCTCTAGGTCCCTTTTTGGTCAACCATTCACAAATGGTTAAAAGCAATTAAAAGTAGACGAAGTAGTGGTAGTGCACTTTTTAAACAAGTCGCTTCATATTCAAAAGGTCGTGAGTTTGAGTCACAGCACTTATCAATGAAATTCTAAGTTTAAAGGAAAGTAGGTAGAATAGACAACAAAGTCATTACATAATTACACACTAAAAAAAATATTAAAATTAAATACATTCACAAAAAGCTTCGTCCATAATAAAATAGGTAACTTCTTAAAAATTACACTCAAAATAAAACATCATCATCAGCCACCCGACGCCCACTGCAGGACACAGGCCTCCCTCATGGTTTCCATAACTATGAGGGGTTTTGCCATAATCGCTACGCTTGGCAGGCGGGTTGGCTTTCGCAGTATGCGGTTGGAATCTCAGGAAGATGCTGCTGCCCGTCTCCTGGTAATTGATTTCCGTAGTCGCCTTCTACAACATCCACGGAAGGAAATGGAGTGACGCTATTCTTAATCCGGCGCCACACGGGAAATAAAATATGCACAATTATAACACTAAGAAAATAAGCCGCCCCGGGACACATCCAATACAAAGGTACCTACTACGCTGGCAGCGTTACCTCGCTGTACTGCAAGGAAGATTCTCTGCATAAGATAAGCTCCAGAGCGGCAGTCATAGCCACGGTCCCTCAAACGGCGACCTATCTCCCTAGTAAAGGCATTGCCCTGTGCTTCCAAACAATAGTGGTTTCGATCGCGAGAGGCACAAAAATGTACAGGCCCAACAGCGCCGAATACTTAGTCTCGCAGCCTCTTCCGCTGCAGCGCCCGGGGTGGACACGGTAGACGCTAAGTGCGAAGGGGCAAAACCATAGACTCACGTAGCATCCCAAAGCAAGGAGCGCCCCCTCTCCCAGGGTATCATCGTCAGGCCATCCGGACGCTGCCCATCGGAACGACAAAGACCCGGGGGCTCCAATACACACGGAAAGTTTTAAATTATGAATTTGTAGTGTAGGCACTCGCTAACTGTAGGAACTTGACTTGACTAAATTCCCAACTAGACTAAAATCACCTGAAGACCCAATTTAATAGGTTTTAGTTAACATAACATAAACTCACGCCTGTATCCCAGAGGGGTAGGCAGAGACCAGGGACTACCACTTTACGATCCTGACAGATCACTTTCGCTTCCTCAACATTCATTAGTCGTTGCATGCACGCACGCCGGATTCGGGTACTTTTTATCTTGCCCTTTGCTAATACATCCCCTATTTGGTCCAAGTATGTGCGTCTGGGTCGCCCTTTACCAGCCCTTCCATCCACATTCGCTCGATATATTTGTTTTGTCAATCTTTCTTCCTTCATCCTCTCCACATGTCCAAACCAACGTTTTAGTTAACTGAAAATAAAATAATAAAATAATTCAATTGTTAAACTTTACGTTATTGGTTTTTTTTCTGAATAAATCGAAAATTACTTGTCTCAAATAAGTTGTAGAAGTTATCTTCTACTAAAATTTGCTACTAAGGTATGAGTTTTGAAACTGATAATTATATTAGAATGTAGAAAAATTGTAAAAACAGCAATATATTATTAAGAAAATTATGTTTTACATTCTTGAAACTCGTAATGTAGACAGGAAATTTGTTTCCCTCTATGATACCACAAGGGGCCTGTTTCATAAAACTACAATTCATGGTTTGTTATCACAATTCGATGTACATTGCGTAGCAGAGTTAATCTGTTAACTTGTTAATCTGCCAGTCAGTCAAAGTAAACCACGAATAGTTGTTTTATAAAACAGGTCCGTCATATAGCCACATCAGGGACCATAAATTCGTTTGCTATTAATTCTTATTTTCATAAAAACAGGCGAGCAGATCGCAGTTTTTAAAGCCTGAGGTCGACTTGCACCAATTCTTAATTGTCACTTAAGTCGCCATTTAAATCGACTTGTACGAAGAATTTTAGTTAAATGGAGCAGGCCCATTTAAGATAGTGGTGCAAGTCGGCCTAAATCGAGTAAAAATTTCTTTAAGATAAGATAATCTATCGAACAGTAATAAAAGAAAGCCTGCCTCAGGCCTAAGTCTTGTGAAATTATAATGCTATGCTAAAAAGACCTACTTTAAACCTAATCCCACATCAAATGGTGAATTTATCTATCGTATTCCATACAAGAAGGCTTTGGTTGGTTCCTGTAAACTTTTTTTTATTTAGACTGCATACCTGCGTCCCACTGTAGGGCACAGGCTTTCTCTCAGAGAGAGACCCCACTTACTACGCGTGCGCCGCGGTGTGTGACACTTTAGACACTCCGATTTCCTCATGATATATTCCCAGTTAGCGAGTGGTACAGCTACTACAACTTAGGAAAAAAGTCGGTACACGCCGGGTTTCAAACCCACGACCTCCCGAATTAGAGGAGAACCGCTGCCCTACCACAGCTTTTACTCTACTATACAATTATCAAACTCTCCACACGTTATTGATGATCCGCCTTTTTTGCCACAGTAATGTCTTTCTTTAGCGGCAGACGCCACCCAATCGATCGGCGATCAATTTTAATAGAGAGATGTGAGTATGCGACGTTAATCGACTCCTTGTCAAGAAACCTGATTGATAAGAGAAAACCTCTTTTAATAAACTCAAAGGTGTCAGGATTTAATGTCATCTCCTTCGAATCAGTGACAGATGTTTGTGTTTTACCTTTCGGCATACAAGGTGGGGATTTATATCACGGGAGTGAGATACCCGAACAAAATTATTCGTAGTTTAAACATTTTTAAGTTTGTAGGTATAATTATATTAAAAACCTATTTAGAGGCTAAAAATTCCACGCATTCAGGGACTTGAACCCGCGACCTCTGGCTCACCGTGCCAGCGCTCTCCCAACTGAGAGCAAGCATCGATGAAATTTCGAGCCTCTTTACAAACTTCTCTGTATTACGTACAGGCAGTGACATCTGACCGAAGCGATTTACATCACTTGCAGCCACGAGTAACCCACTTTACAGTTAGTTTTTTACATCGGAATGATATCGCTGTACCACGGGTACTAGCACGGGCTAGTGCAACAAAAATAATATAATTAGGTATAATTACTACGATAATCTGTTATTTGACATTATACATATGGGAATATATTAAAAAAAAGTTTCATATTAAGTAATTATTTATTAGTTATTTAGGAGCAAGAGTCTACTACGCTATGCTCAATAATGATCCCACAGTAATTTTCACACGGAATGACGCCTTCCAAATCTGTGTCGTCTTCTTCCAATAAACATTGCTCAATAAGTGCATCTCAGATGTAAGCCATCATTTTAACCTACAATCATAATTTACACACTATAAAAACACAATAAACACAACAGTAATATGGAAAAACGAAAAAAACGCCCCGTGCAAGGTGGGGTCTGAGACACCCAAGACACGTCCAGGGCCCAAAAGCGCGACCGCACTACTAAGCTGCGAACGCCTATCGAAGCGGCAACATTGCAAACTGAGCTACTAAAGGCGGCAAAACTCGCGCGTCATTTTGAAAACAACTGCAACGGTTTTTAACGGTCTGGGGTATGTGGAACTGTAAGCCGTAGGTTAAATATGTAGTTTTATGAAACGCGACCTTGGCTACGATAGAAGGTGTAATAGTGTGGGCGGGTAGACTTGAAATGATCGTGAAACTTGAAGGACCGTGCTCAGTGGCGTGCAATAGGAGATGCCTATGTCCAGCAGTGGACAAGCATAGGCTGATGATGATGATGATGAAGAATACACTAATATTTATTATTGCGTATTGTTGATTGCACTCATGGGATCTTGTCAGGTAGTACTCGTACCAACTATTGTATTATAATTAAAATGATTTAAGAAAAAATGGTCAGAGTGTAGTTTTCATTTTAGAGTGGAGTTTTCTCCACTGAAGAAGAAGAAGAAAGACATTTATTATACCAACAAGATACATCACAGAAACAAAATAAGCAGATAAGTAACATTATATGCACAATAACGGAAAGAAAACTGGATTCCCAATAGACAAAACGAATAAATAAAACATGACCATAGATGCAGCCTGTGTGTGCAACTCGACCTGAAGACAGCGCGTAACACTGTGTATTGACATTCAATAAACAGAACGTTAATTGTTCACGTTGAAATAAACTTTTGATTTCTGATTTTTGTTAAGAATAATTGACCTAATTGCCTCAGAATGGAGTCGAATTTAGGTCGTTTGTCCAATTTGTCAGACATTTTCAGTTTGTAAATGTATACAAAACCGGGGATTGTCCTTCAAAACTCCATGGAGAACATAATTCTGGCAAGAAGATACCGTGTCAGCTTATACAGGTTATAAAATGTATCAAAGTGCATTTTCCGCCATAAAGCTGTCATATTATAGTTTGATGACTTAACGAAAAGTGTCACTTTGAGCTTCAAGTTGATAGTTGTACCGCGAGGGCTCTGAAAATTCTTTATTAAAAAAGCCATCATTAATAATATGACTTAACACAGTTTTTACTAGTACGGATGGTAGGAACTCGTCTCTGCTGTTACTTTTACTTTCTTAATTTATATACTACTCTACGAAACCATGTACCTACTACGTTTGATAAGGATGTTAATATGTCGGTTATCCTTTTTGCATGTTAGTAATTAAACACTTCGCACTGTATCTTGTTAACAGCTGTAAGAACATATATTTTTTTGGAACAAATAAATCAAATAAACAAAAAAAAAGTAGGTAGTGTTAGTTATTTATCAAAACTTAATACAAAATTTTACAGTCGTTTGTTACTTCTTACGATCCCGTTCCCGAATCCAAAGCCATAGAGATGAAAGACCAGCCCCTATACTACGCGCACCAAATCCCTGAACGATTCCAATCGTCTACGTGTCAAATTCCATACTAATTGCTATCGCAAACGTCTGTTTTGGTTTTACACCAAGCAAATTTGGTGCGCGTAATTTTGCTCTATCGTAAAACCAGTACTTAATTAATACTTGTCTGTGTGGCGCCGGATTAAGAATAGCGTCACTCCATTTCCTTCCGTGGATGTAGTAGAAGGCGACTAAGGAAATCAATTACCAGGAGACGAGCAGCAGCGTCTTCCTGAGATTCCAACCGCATACTGCGATCGCCAACCCGCCTGCCAAGCGTGGCGATTATGGCGAAACCCCTCATGGTTTGTAAAACCATGAGGGAGACCTATGTCCTGTAGTGGGTGTCAAATGGCTGATGATAATGAGGACGAATTAATACTGGTTAGTGTTTGTGGAATTATAGTGCAGTCTCTATAATATAACACTAAACAATAAAAACCCAGAGTTCCATAAATCAAAGAAGGCCAATATGTACCCGAAATCGGCGTGCATGCAGGCAGCGACTAATTAATATTGATAAAGTAAAATAGTTTTGTCAGGATTGTGGCAAGTGGCAAACCATGGTAGAGACCAAGGTATGCCACTTGCCACGATCCTCAGGTGGGCAGAAGTCAACCCTTCCGAATTCAGGTGTGAGTTTTTGCAATGGAATGTATAAGAAAAACCTTCCAAATTTATGTCAGAATGCCCTTAAGGGTCCCGTACTGAACAAAATAAAACACATTTTTGCTAAACTAATACGGAACGGAACTGTACGAAACCCTAGCTGTACGAAACCCTAACCCTTTCTGCTGGTGACATATCCTCTCTTGTAATTTCTTCAGCTGTGGTGAAACTGATGAGCCGTATTAAATCAATAACAGTGTGTGTGTTATCTTTTTTCTTAGGTTATGTTATGTTATCGTCAAATCGTTTGTTGCAATTGAGACAGTGCTTTGTTTGCTTACCATCAAAACTAGAAGCCAACTCTCTAAATTATTCTTAGAAAGGGCCTGAACTAAAATCGGCCCTATACCTCGCATTTGAATAGCAAATGATGGAATTCCCCATTGTTTGCTAATGATCTCAAAACTCTCCAAATGATTATTATTTTGGGAAATGGTATTGCTTTTTGTTGTCAAAACAAAAGCAAGTAACTACCGATGTATAACTAATGGGTGGATTAGCCAATCGAGCTGAGTTTCGTTGATATCATAGCTGTCGTAAAGTATTATTTCCTGCTTGAAAACTATCTCCAATCTTAACCTTAAAATCGGCAAGTGCACGAAGACTCGCGTCCAAACACAAATGACCACAAACTTAACTTTGCTGTCAAAATAAAGGTTCTCCCATACAATCCAATGGCAAAAGTAAGTTGGTAAAAGTTAAACATATTTTTTTTCGAACTAAAGTTTCCGTAAGCACTGCAAGTTGTTAACTTAATTCAGAGCAAAACCTAGTCGGTTTCTTCTGACAAAAAACCAAGTAAATGAGTCCGGAATTAAGTCAATAACATATTTTATTTACGCGAAATAACTACAAAGTAACAATTTTCATGTATTTTGTTTGTTTCTCCTGCTGAACCTTCATTCTTTTTCACGAATCTAGATGAACGAGAAGAGAACGGCATAGAGAGTTTGTTTTTATGAAAATTGTGACGTAAGTTTTATCCTAAGGATTGTGTGCTACATCCCCAGTTTCTCGTACACTAACAATCTGTTAATCTACTGTTAACGGCTGTCAGTTGGCCGAAGTGCATCCAAACAAACAACTGACTGTTAACAGTAAAAAAATAGATTGTTGTTATTTCAAATGAATTTTAGCGTTATAGCAGTTAACGAATAGAGTTACTGTATTCGTTCTTTAAATAAAGGGTCCTGACAGACCGACGGACCGACTACAACGCGAACCTATAAGGGTAGGTTTCATTCCTTTTGGGGTATGGATTCCTAAATCGAGAATCTAAAATAGAAGAGAATAGAAAAAGATTTATTCACAAATTAATTTAACACTGTATCCACCTGAATGTATTGAAATTCTACAACACTTTAAAGGATTATCCACATAACAACGTGTTGACGACGTGCGGGCGCAACGATACAAACTAAAATAAACCTTAAGCTTTCATGGTTAGAGACTGCAATACTTTTTGTTTTTTTTGCACTTGTACTATAATAAATTTGTAAATATTTTAAGGATTATTTTAGATTAAATCGTGCCGCCTGCACGTCGACGACGGCCTATTGTAACGTCGATAAACCTTTTAAATCCTGATAAGTATAGATAAAACTGTAAGTTAAATGCTACTATAACATATATGTCTCGCTGGACCGATGATCTGGGGCAGATTGCTAGCAGTGGCTGGATGAGGATGGACGAGGACAGAAGGAAGTGGCGCGCCTTGGGGGAGGCATATGTCCAGCAGTGGACGAGTACGGGCTGATTGATTGATTGATTAACTAGAAACTATGCGGCATTGACGACGTCTAACCGGCCAACAAAACCGGTCAAGTTTGAGTCAGACTCGCGCACGAAGGGTTCTGTACCATTATCTATACAACATTAGACAAAGATCGATTTTGAGAACACTGCCATCTATAGAAACCAACAAGAAGCGTTTAACATTGACATTTAATGACATGACATCGGCGCTGTGAAGGTTACATAGATGGTCGCTAGATGGCGAGCGTTGTCTTTAGACAACGTTTGTTGTATGGGAGACCCCTTAAATATTTATTTTATTCTGTTTCTTGTCTAAAAACCAGAATAAAATTGTTTTATTCTGTTCTGCCTATCTATCACGGTTCATGAGATACGGCCTGGTGACAGACAGATAGACGGACAGTGATGTTAGTAATAGGGTCCCCTTTGACACCCTTCAAGTACGGAACCCTAAAAAATTACAACATGAAATGAGTGCACCATTTATTCCGCAGTTTTTACCCCGGACAGGCAGTATTAAAGCAATACCGCTGGCTAGTCGCCGGACCCACTTACCCACATTGTTGAAGCCTCGGGCGACTTCTCGTATGAAAGGAACCGCCTGTCAGTAATCAGAAACTCTTCAGCTGTGTAATCGGAACAATGAGCAATAATTAAAAGAGTAATCAAGGAAACTATCCCGTTTTAATTTAAGAGTTTGATTCACGTTCAATTTCAAGGGTCGTCTGCTTGGACCCGATATTGTGTCAGACGGCTAGTAAAACTGTAAAGACAGATTTGCTAGTCATCTAATCCAGCTAGCAAAAGTTTAAAGACAATTTTGCTAGCTGTTTGACCTTATAATAGCTAAAAAGACAAAACTGGCGGTAAAACTAAATATTCATGTGTGAAAACACAATACAGTCACTTGCCCCAGTACCTAAAAAGATAGTCAGTAATATGCCAAAATATTGAAAGACACACAAACTCACGAAGAGAGCATTGTGAAAATCTCAAAGATATCTGTGGTAAAGATCAAGTTTCGACGTAACCTTATGTTGGTAATGAATTAACGAGGCATTTGTCGTTCTGTGAAGGAAAACATCGTGAGGAAACCTGAGTGTCTGAGCTATTAACATACCTCAGCGCTTGAAATCGCTAATCCGCGGTGGGCACGCGTGGTGATTAAGCCGCTGCTCTCTCCCTGAGAGAAGGCCTGTGCCCTACAGTGGGACGCATATAGGCTGCTTATGGTTGCTTATGGTTAGCATAGCTAGCCAGTCTACCTAGTCTTAACCTAATCTTACCTATTTAACGTAATTCTGAAAAACGTATCAGCTATTCAACACTGAAGTCGCAGCATTAAAATGCATGGAATAGATGATATTTTTTTGCTATTTCAATGTTTTCCCCATAGGAAAAGTTGTTAGTATTGCCAAGTAGACCCCTCCGTTTTCGTATTTTGTTGCATCGTAGGCATGTACAACTGAGGGCTGCAGCCTTAGGGACGTTAGGAATCCTATGGAGCTTAAGGAAAAAGTATGGACATCGTGAACACTGCCGATACACAAGTTTTCCTAATACTTCTTCCTCTGTGCTAATACTTTCCTTCACGGCTAGGGAATGGCATTACCATTTGAATTTTACAAATTAACGTAACTCAGAAACCAAGTCATCGGTACATGCCGGAATCGAACCGAGAACCACTTCAGTCTGAGGGAAGCGCCCTGCCGATGTTACCACCGTTTACGTTAAATACCGTCCTGAATTACAGTCAAATTTTGTCCATGGGTAAGTAGTAAGCACGTCCGTAGAAAGTCATTAACCTGCTTAAAAGCAAGTAGGTATCCGTACCATCAACTTCACTAACTACACCTCTTATTTATTTAAACAGATTTCTTAACAAACATCGATGTCCGGTGAAACTACAAAGGTACTCAGAGGACGTGAGAAAAAGTTATTTTTGAGTAGACACGATCAAGTGTTATGGAGTCTTATCGGATCGGCTTCACATATTCACGTTTTAGAGCCATCATGGCAATGCATGTCAGGATCGTGGCAAGTGGCAGTCCCTGAACTCTGCCCACCCCTCTGGGATACAGGCGTGAGTTTATGTATGTGTGTACGTATATTCACTGTTATCCACAAATTTACTGAATTTATTGGAAATTATTTCATCATCATCAGCCCATCGCTGCCCACTGCTGGGTGTAGGCCTTTCCCTCCAAATGAAATTATTTCAATAAAGATCAATTCACGTAATTACTTACTCCGCTGGCTCAGTGATTCGAAGTGAGTCTTGGCCTCCGACACAAGAAGTCGCCACTTGTCTTTGTCCTGCGTGATCTCCTACCAGTCACCCGTTTGGAGCTCACGCAGGTCCTTGGCCTCTTCATCCTTCCAGCGATATCTGGGGCGGCCAACCGGTCTTTGACAGCTTGGCAGCCCCGGGTATGCCCGCTTCACCATCCGATCCTCTCCCATCCTTTCTATGTAATCAGGCCGATCTAGATGTACGGATGTGAGGCTTGGACACTCACACTCAAGGAGGAAAAATCGTGAGGAATATTCTGGGTGCAACGAGGAGGGAAGATGCTACTTGGAGAGTTAAAAGGAACCTGTAATTGAAAACCTGATTGCCGATCCCACCAAAACCCCACCGAATCCGTTGGATCGGTCACATAAATTTACACTTTTTAGGGTTCCGTGCCCGAAGGGTGCCAAACGGGACCCTATTACTAAGACTTCACTGTCCGTCTGTCTGTCTGTCTGTCTGTCTATCACCAGGCTGTATCTCATGAACCGTGATAGCTAGGCAGTTGAACTTTTCACAGATGATGTATTTCTGTTGCCGCTATAACAAAAAATACTAAAAACCGAATAAAATAAGTATTTAAGGGGGGCTCCCATACAAAAAACGTTGTCTAAAGACAGCGCTCGCCATCTAGCAACCATCTATGTAACCTTCACAGCGCCGATGTCGTGTCGTTAAATGTCAATGTTTAATGCATCTTGTTGGTTTCTATAGATGGCGCTGTTATCAAATTCGATCTTTGTCTAATGTTGTATAGTTAATGGTACGGAACCCTTCATGCGAGAGTCCTACTCGCACTTGGCCGGTTTTTTAACTATTTCAAGTTCTTATCAAGCGAGAATTCTCTGACAACATTCTTGCCCGCCCATCAATCAATAAACATATAGGTCTTCACTTACAATCAGGGTTGCGTTTCAAAAAACTACAAATTCATAGTTTATTATGAAAATTCAATGTACATTGAGTAGCCGATTAGGACAATAGGTCTGCTTACTTATTAATCAGTGGGTTAATCAACCATGCAATGTAGGTAGGTATTGACTGCCTCGTTGGTCTAGCCGTTAAGGCGCTTAGCTACCAAAACAGAGGTCGTGGGTTAGATTCCCACTGGGGGGCAACGTACATTTGTACAAATGGCCTCAGTATGGGTGTATGTTCATGTTTGTGACATCCTTGCCTGGTTACCATAACACAGGTTATCCTATTTTAGGACCAGGTCAAGTGATTGTATTGTATGGAAGTTGTTATTATTATTATTGTTATTGAATTGTCACAGTAAACCATGAATTGTAGTTGTATGAAATAGGGCTCTTTTGATAAACAGCCTAACTGCCAGCCTGTCTTACGTAAAAAAATATTAAAGACATCTATCGTTTATTGAATAACTTATAAAATATTCTAAATACTGGTAAAAAAAAAATTCAAATTGGATGAGTGGTTTTGGAGGTTACCTCCCTACAAACTTTCAAACATACAAACTTTTCCTCTTTATAATATCAGTGTAGATATGCTTTCCGATGCGCTTAAAGAACTTTTATGCACATCGGAAAAGTTAAGTTCAATTCCTTACAACTAAAACGTGTTGATGTTTACTGATTGTTATTATCCAACACACGTATTTAATTTACCTGCAGCGTCATTTTGAACACAAATATATTCATTACGAAAAATTGCCTTGCTGATAACCTCAAGGCGATTCCCAAGGTCAAGTTAAAAATTACACATGACTGGGCTATTTTCCCAGTCATGTGTAATTTTCACGCGCTTGGCCGTCGCTTTTTTCTCGTCACCTCGACCCGGAGGAAGTGAAACTGCGCGCGCGCATGTCGGCCGACGTGTCGACAAGGTCGCGAGTAGGATGCGCGCCGTGTGGCCCGTGATAGAGACAGTGTGCTTGCCCCATTGTGGTGCGTTTATCTTCTAAAATAAAAAAAATCTCGTGTCACAGTGTTTATTATCGAACTCATCCGAAACGGCGTCACCGATTTTAATGATTTTTTTGTGCATATTTAGTACGTCTGAGGCTAATTAATACGGCAAAATAACGTTTGCCGTGTTAGTTAATAAATAGATATAAGTATACGGAAAAAGTTATTGCATAACTAGAAAAATGCATAACATGTGACCTCTTATAATTATTATATTCAACAATCAATATAGAATTGGCGGTCTGATGCTTAGAAGAAGAGTGATCGCTTGCAGACAACGTTTGGTCTACTCCGGATTGCAAGAATAATGTGGTCGGTAGGTAGATGAAGGTAAATGAAATAATTAAAAATATATTGGTATGTAAAGGAATAAGTATGTACTCCGTGTGGCACCTGATTAAGAATAGCGCCACTCCATTTCCTTTCGTGTTTGTCGTACAAGGCGACTAAGGAAATACATTACCAGGAGACGGGCAGCAGCGTCTTCCTGAGATTCCAACCGCATACTGCGATCGCCAACCCACTTGCCAAGCGTGGCGATTATGGCAAAACCCCTCATGGTTAGGAAAACCACGAGGGAGGCCTGTGTCCTGCAGTCGGCGTTAAGTGGCTGATGATGATGATGAAGTATGTACAGTGAAAGATTGTAATTATATAAGTATAGGTCTATATAGGACTTCATGAGATTCACTAAAACTCCTAATGTTTATAGTGATTTGTAGGACCCACGGCCGAGAAACTAGTCAAGTGACAAACCTTAGTCTCTGCCTGCCCCTCCGGGATACAGGCGTGAGTTTGTGTGGATGCATATGTGTGTGTGCGTGTGCATGTTTATCGTAATAAATAGAAGTAGAACTGCCTTCTTTAGTTCTGTCTGGCAGAAAAACGCACTCGTTTTTAGCGAGCGTGTAGTCCGGCGCGTGCGCACTGTCGCGTGCCCGGATGCGCGAGTGACATTGCGCTGATCTACTAGGAGACCATATTGTACAGTAGGCCTTACTGCCGGCTACCACTTTTGTTCGATATGTGGATAGACTAGTGGTTTTGCTTACATGAGGTCCTGAGTTCGAATGTGAGAATGGCTACCAATGACATTGCTTTCTGTGTTACATTAATTTGTTAATTTGTACCTCAATCAATTTTTGCACTAGACTTCATAGTTCAGAGTGCAATCCGGATTTATTTCCCAAACCGCGAAAGCAAGAGGATTATGCTTTTGGAGCTTTACATTTTATTACGAACTTGCGGGGAAACACGGTACAATTTGTAGTTATAATACTTAAGAACATGTGTCTGGCGTGAAAATTTTCTGCAATTAACATAGCACCTGCTTTTATATATAGGTATTTATGTATCATCGCGTCACGGTACTGTTTTATAAGAGTAGTTTTAACCGACTTCAAAAAAGGAGGAGGTTCTCAATTGGGTATTTGACAAAATATTAAATGAGTTACTTTTAAAACGGAATTTCGTATGAAAATACTTGCTTATGACGTCACATTTCAGAGCACTCTTTTTATGTTTAATCTATTTAAAAATTGTCATCATCATCATCAACCTATTATGTCCCCACCGAGGGGCACGAGTCTCTTCCCTGAGGAAGGTATAGGCCATACTCCACCACGGGGGCCAAGTCCGGATTGGTGGAGGCTTGTAGACTAGTGGCTCGTCTACTGTCAGAAGTTGTCAAGCCGCCCTAAGGCCTCTGACTTGGCTTAACGACTGCCATCTATCGACGGCAGCCGGCACCAACAGCTTAACGTGCCTTGCGAAGCACGGAACCGCTCGGAAAAATGGCACTAGCGTTAGGCATAGACGGCGACCCATCCATGCACTGAACGCGCCCTGTGTTGCTTAACCTTCGTGATCGTTTAAGATCACTCAGGCAGCCGGGGCTACGAGCGATTATATTAATTATATAAAAGATTATATAAAATTGTAATAACTAGTAATTGACTAAAAAAGATACATTTTCCGGACATTTCTCGGGGCGGTTTATTTAATTGACTGTACTGTACGACTGTACTGTACGGTGTGTGTGTGTGTGTGTATTTTTTTTTTGTTTCCCTGTATACTTATTTAATTTTTTATATTTTTGACATTGTGGACGAAACTTTTCGTAAATGTTTACGTATAATTTGTCGTTTGTTAGGGTTGCTATGTTGGCTATATAGAATTTTAAATTTTGTGTTTTTTTTTTCAAATTTCAGTTTTGTGACATTGCTGATTTTTATAAAATATTTTGTATAACTTTTAAGACGTGATAGTTACGAGTATGTCGCTGTAATTTATTTCTATAACAAATATTAACCTTTTCCGAGATATTTTGTAATTTTTGTTTTAATCGAGCTTATGAAATAATTTATTTTTGATCGTGTCAAATACCGTATTCGTCGGAATCTTTTTTTATGTATTGTGGGATTCTTGAGAAATCGAGGAAGCTCTTCAAATTTTAAAGGCGCACTTGAAGTGATTTGGGTGTTTTTTCAGTGATTCGGGCATTTGCCTCGCAGAAAACACAATTTGGTGGTGTCATAGTGATAGAGTCATGTTTGTGATGTCCTTTCCTGGTTACCATACCCCAGGGTATCCAAGTTTGGGACCAGGACAAGTGTTTGTATTATGTGGAAGTTACTATTCACAGAAAATCGTAGCATACAATTTTTTAAATAAAAATAAAAACCGATTTCAAAGAACTAACAACACCGAAATAATTTAGACGAATATGACCATGGAATTTGAAGTTGGTACGTAGGTACATGTTATACTTCTCCAAATTACATTTCTAAAATACCTCCATGTACGTGCCGACTCTGAATTTACAGGCCGTAATTCGATTAACTTATTTTTATTTTTTGTTGAATCTTCAAGTCGACGAGTGTGAAATCCGTACATAAGTAGTATTTTAATCCACAGTTTTTTTATAGGACCAGTCAGCCGGATGCCAAATGTTTTTCGTTTTGATCGTGTAACATTTCTGAACTTGAAATATCTTTCTAGCCTCTCGTCTTGAGCATTGTTATCATAAGCAGCATATATACGTCCCACTGTAGGGCACAGGCCTTCTCTCAGAAAGAGAGTATGAGCTTAATTACCACGCGTGCCTACAGCGGATTGGCGATTTCAAGCGATGAGGTATGTGAATAGCTCAGACACTCAGGTTTCCTCACGATATTTTCCTTCACCGTTAGCGAGTGGTATTGCTACTATAACTTCACAAATGTACATAACTTAGAAAACAAAGTCATAGGTACATGCCCGCACTGGGAATCGAACCTGGGTCTCCCGCTTCCGAGTCCAATGTTCTACCCACTAGGCTACACCACCCACCAAAAACATAGAGCCGGAAAATGGTGACTGCCTCAATGGTGCTCGTTAAGATATTTTAAGGTACTTATTATTGTTATTACCTATATCCCAAGTAGGTTTATTGGACGGATCCAGTACCGGGGTTATGTCACAGAATAAAACTTAAAACAGTGGTTTTACCCGTCAGCACCGGTGGTCAAATCACTATATACTAAATCATGCACAGCTATGCTGTTAAATACAGGGTGTAATTATCACGTTGATTCTAGTCCTAGTATGTATCTAAGGCTTGGATTTTACGTAGATTCGTTAATTCGTAGTAATAGTATCAAAAACATAAACAGCGTGAAAACAGTTATTGGCACTGTCTTTCCTGCGAATTTAAGCTGACTAAGCTGAGAGAATTGTGTAGGTGCTAGGTGCATAGGATTTGAAAAAATGTGTGGGTCCTATCTTTGCGTTCCCTTTTTTTATGTAGCCCCGTTTGTGTCCCACTGCTGGGCAAAGGCCTCCCCTTTAGCTCTCCGCTCCTCCCTGTTCATGGCCACCTCCTGCCAACCCGGTAGAAAGGTAGTGAGGTCGGTCATCCTGCCATCTTCGCTTGGGTCAGCTACGTTTGCGACATCCTTGGTATGCGATATCTAACCGATATAGTTTGGTATATATATATCTATATTTTTTGTTTGTTCAGCTTTTACGTTCGGCTTCCCGCTTTTATTTATTATATAAGTGTGAGTATCTGTTATTGTTATTGTCTGTTGTGTATTTAGTTTTCCTTCTGTGTTGTGCATATTATGTTACTTATGTGCTTATTTTGTTTCTGTGATGTATCTTGTTGGTATAATAAATGTCTTTCTTCTTCTTCTTCTTCTATTTATTGTATTTTAATATTAGCACTAACTCTGTTAATTAAGCAAACCTGTTTTGAAAAGAATAAATGTGGAGTTTCTTTGTTAGCTTCTTCTCCGCATAATCTATTAATTGTGAAACTAACAGCTTTGACGTTCATTAAGTAAACATTTTGTTTTTATAGTGAATAAAAATTTTTGACTTTTTGAACTTATTTTTGATTTTAAACTCGCTGTGGATACCTCTAAGATATAAAAATAAAAATAAAATGTCCATTGCGTGGAACCCAGTGAGTGACGATTTTTGCCTACCTGTCTGGGCGTATAAGCTTGAATTTTTTAACCTTACAGGAACCCTTGCAGACCTTAGTACCTGATATTAATATTATCGCTTTATTAGATCGTTAGGGTTCCGTATCCAAAGGGTAAGGGACTATTACTAAGACGCCACTGTCCGTCTGTCTGTCTATCTGTGACCAGGCTATATCTCATGAACCGTGATAGCTAGACAATTGGAATTTTCACAGATGATGTATTTTTACTGCCGCTATGACAACAAATACTAAAAACAGAATAAAATACATATTTGAGGGGGGCTCCCATACAACAAACGTAATTTTTTTGCCCTTTTTGCTCGATATTAATAGCGGCAACAGGTAGACGCTTGAAATATTTAAATGAATTGTCGTGCTTGGGTTCTGGGCGGGAGAGAAATGACAACTTAGCAAAAGGAATTATAATTATATTAATGCAAACGAGGGTATATACAGAATATTCGATCCAAAATCATTCTAAGTTAGTAAAGCTACTTCGCAGTTTCCTTACCTAAGAGCAATAGTGACAAGTGATAAAGTCAACGTACATTAACTAGAATTAACAAACCGGAAACGGAAATAGTACCACCGAAAGTTTCCCGAAGTCCGGAATTATGCGAGTAAAAATCTTACAAGACTAATAAAATGACTGAATTGGCTCGAAAACGTGCTGAATCCTAAATGAACCCAAACGGAATTAATTATTCAGGTGATTAAGAGGCACCAGAGGAGACGATGCAGCAACGCCAACGATCGAGCCAATTCAATCAAAATTACAAATGCCCACACGAGCTGACCGGAAACGGAAATAGTATTCGTCCAGTATGTCCGTCAGGAATTCGTCCGGAATTTTCGTAACACCTGAAAAGGACCCTTATTTACTATGCGGGTGTCTAATTGAAGAAAAACATGAAACACAAAAAAAATAATACAGCGGAAGCGTTAATTGCACCGATCTTCACCCGATGCACTTTATTAATTTAATTTAGTAAATCGCCTCGCCGAGTGAGTAGGCTCAGCTACGACCAGGAGAAAATGGATCCTCTGATTGACGCGTCTCGGCGAAATAGGAAATTGACGGCCAGCTGGCAATCCAAGGGGAACGTACGAAATCTGTTAGTCTTTTACGGGGAGGCGCTTCCCAATCATAAAGGGCGTTTCCAAAGGCTGTAACAACAGAGGAAACCAGAACTTAACCGGGTGAGTGTTTGAACGGCGAACAAGAATTACTATTCATTGAGCAGCGCAACCAATTCTAGGTATAGTGAAGGACTTAGGTACCCCGTGTCCCGTAGATATACCGACACTAATATGCACAGCTCACACTTAAAACTGTAAATTACTCCATATTTCGTCCGAGAATTCTGCAGGATCGACTAGCGTTTGAAATGATCTCACTGACTTCCTCTTTTTGACCAGGTACCCCCAACTCAAGAAATACGATTTGTCTTGAGCAATTTCAAAACGCCTAACGCCATCTATGAATTTGTAACGAAGGCCTGACAAAATATTGTATAGAAATGGGTACGGAATACTTCGTGCGCGAGTCCGACTCGCACTTGGCCGGTTTTTAGTATTCACGAGTAGATCCCCCGTTTTTGTATATGGAGATTTTGTTACACCATGTAGAGCTGCACTTTTATTTCGTTTTATTCTGTGATTATGATCCTCATTAGTTCTTGGTAAAACGATCGCTTGTCCTATATGGTGTAAAGTAAGTAAAGTCGGCACCACAACTGACCACTGGAGTTTAAAGGCTCTTAAGTGTTTTATTAAGGCTGTTCAAACCTTGGCAATCTGCCAGTAAAATTCATGGTTATTATATTACTTATTGCAGTACTTAAGAGACAGAAAAAGTGGTAAGTTCATTAAATTATTTAATAATTTTGTCACATAAGTCGACATACACTTACGTAAGCTTGAGGTAGTTATTATATGTAATGAAATACTCACGTTTTACTTTTATTTTGTTTTGTATACTCGAATCTTCGCGGATTAAATTTTAAAACTTCGAAAATTATTATGTTCTAAGATTCGTAAGATCCGTCGATGCCCTCATATGATCAAGATCTTTATCAATAAAGCGATTACTCCTCTGAGATCGCTCTTGAGTGCGAGTGTGAGTCACGTTGCTATTTTGTTTCAAACGACATCAGCAATCAGTAATTTATTTCACTGTAAGGAATTCACATTCACATTTGTTGAATGTCGATTTACAATGTTATCGCTGTCTTTGGGTCGAGTTGTAGTGGAGAAAAAGACAGCAAGAGAATACTCCACTCTGACCAACTTTTCTCAAATTATCTCAAATCTAATACATAAGTTGGCATGAGTACCTAATTAACAAAATACCATGAGTGCAATCAACAACTTGTAATGCTAAAACTTCTTAAAATATAAATAAATCTTCAAGTCAGTAGCGATCTCAGAGGTATTGCCTTACATACATACATAAACTCACGCCTGTATCCCAAATGGGCAGGCATAGACCAGGGGCTGCCACTTGAAACGATCCCTTTCACTTCCGCTTCCTCAACATTCATTAGTCGTTGCAGGCACGCACGCCGGTTTCGGGTACTTTTTATTCTTCCCTTTGCTTATACATCCCCTATTTGGTCGAATTATGTCCGCCTGGGACGTCCTTTTCCGGCCCTTCCACCCACATTCGCTCGATATATTTGTTTCGTCAATCTTTATTCCTTCATCCTCCTCTCCACATGACCAAACCAACGCAATCTTATCGTAATTTGGAACAAAACTAGTTAAGTAGTTTCTAGTTAGTACAGCATTTCTTCGTATATAGTTATGTGTAGTTTTCGCTCCCTGTTTAATTTGCTCTGAGGACCCTCAACACATTCAAGGGTCCAAAAGTAATTAATTTTGAACATTGTTTTTTCCTTTTAATGGTTTAAACGTTTTATTAAGGGTTTTGAACTTTTCATATTACTCTTATTAAAAGTCATTTCAAACCCGAGAGCTCACATTAGCGCTTGCTTGACACGTGCTTAAGTGATTACGCTCATTCACTCTCTCCGTAAGAGAAGGCCCGGCAGAGGGGAGTTTTTAGGCTGCAATTATAATGGCCATTTCTGTAGAGATTTTCACAGAAATCAAGGGCTAGTGATTAAGACCGCGAGTTATATGAAACTTTCTGCAATTCGTTGAAAATTCTTTGTGCGTTGAGAAAATGTACCTGAGATTTTGCTATAAAATATTTAATATTTTTACTGGTATTTCAGCCATCTTAAGTGTGCAATTACATACTTTTAACTTGTAGTTCTTTAAGACTTAACGCTTCGCCAACAACGTAAAGACACCTTTTGATTGATCATTAATCTCAGGAATTTAAAGCTTACATCTCGCTTTCCAATAGAGTCTGTTCCAATAGATATTTCTTTGCCAATTTGATAAAACAGATGATGAAACTTTTGCAACAAGTATTTCATTTACGCATATGATACGTAACGTTGCTCAGCCACGGCATTTTAGACTTTATTTAATTGCGATTATTTTTAGGCAAAATTGTATTACTTTAATTCCTGACGATATATATAGCCATGTATGAGCATCTCCAGTGATAAAATTACCATTTTAGACTGTGGTTGGTTCTTATGTCTAAGTTGCAAGTAATAGGAAACTTGCATCATATCATAAGCAGCCTATATACGCCCACTGTAGGGCACAGGCCTTCTCTCAGAGAGAGAGTATGGGCTTAATCACCACGCGTGCCCACCGCGGATTGGCGATTTATGTGAATAGCTCAGACATCCAGGTTTCCTCACGATGTTTTCCTTCACAGTTAGCGAGTGCTATTGCTACTATAACTTCACAAATGTACATAACTTATAAAGAAAAGTCATAGGTACATGCCCGCACTGGGAATCGAACCTGCGTCTCCCGCTCCAGAGTCCAATGTTCAACCCACTAGGCTACCACCGCATCGGAAACTCGCGTCAAACCGAAATTGGAGTGACATTGCTTTTATGCCATAGAAGACAGAAAAACTCAGGAAAAATAAAAATTATTTTTTGGGTTACCAAAAAATGCGAAAAATCAAGTAACTCTATTAATTAAAAACTTATTAGATTTGGTTTTTTCATAAAATTTTAATTGTTTTTAGGGCTCCGTGCCCGAAGGGGCCCTATTACTAAGACTTCACTGTCCGTCTGTCTGTCACCAGGCTGTATGTCATGAACCGTGATAGCCAGGCAGTTGAATTTTTCACAGATGATGTATTTCTGTTGCCACTATAACAACAAATACTAAAAACCGAATAAAATAAATATTTAAGGGGGGCTCCCATGCAAAAAACGTTGTCTAAAGATAACGCTCGCCATCTAGCAACCATCTATGTAACCTTCACAGCGCCGATGTCATGTCGTTGAATGTCAATGTTTAACGCATCTTGTTGGTTTCTATAGATGGCGCTGTTATCAAATTCGATCTTGTCTAATGTTGTATAGTTAATGGTACGGAACCCTTTGTGCACAAGTCCGACTCGCACTTGGCCGATTTTTTTTTTATAAGGGTGTAGGTGCATAAAAAAACATTATTTTACGAGATAACTCAAATCATGACATACGCTACACACATTCTAAGGCGTTACGTGCAAAGTGTGACGTCATAGTTTGACCCGTTTTGTATGGCGCGTTCTCGTACCACGTGACTAGAATGAGTTTTCGACAGGTTATATCATGAAAAGTGTTAGACGTAGAGAAAAAAAACTCATTTATCAGACAGCATAATTAACCTCCTCAGTCCTGACCTTGAAAATAACAATGGTTTTCAATTGTTATTTTCAAGGTCAGGACTGAGGAGGTTAAGGCGATGTTTTGTGGTCGGTACACTGACGGAGAGTAAGCTGAGAGAAAGGGAATTGAGAAAGAAAGAGACAGACAGAGCAAGAGATAGAGATTACGCTTACAGCCGAGAGCACATCAAACTTTCCATACGTGCACTCTAATCAGTTAAGTTACGGGTGATTTTGATGTGCTATCAACGGTATATAATTTTTTCAGCCACCTCATTAAAAATACTCATTAGCAAAGGTGAAGACTCACGTTTTACTTTATTTGTTTTATGTACTTCATTTTAAGCATACGCAACGCACCCACCCAGACATTATCCACAAACCAAAGGTTAACTGGTAGCATCAAGTATGCCTTTCTACTAAACATGTTTTCTGTGCAATAAACAATTTCAATAATAGTAATAATTTATTTTATTTTAGTTTTTTATGGTTTTAGACTTAAATACGTCTAAAACCAGTATAGGACGTTTTGAAACCGAAAGTGTGTTGAGCTTATTTCATCTTGATGAGAACTTTGGTGAAACTTAATGACTAGGGCCTGACAATTGACTTAGAAGGTAGATATTACTGGAACTCATCAACGGATAAAATGTGAGTTGCAGCTCATTCGATCGAGCTTTACGAATTCTTGGTAAAAATCGGGGACAGATAGTGGGATTGGAAATTGGATACGAGAACTCCTTAACCACTCGTCTGCCGCGACACAGATCTGTGTCCAACTTAGTATGGGCCACCTATACGTTCCATTCCGCGAGGGCAGTTCAGAGGTTAATGGAAAAGACTACCTACATACATAATTACAAGAATAAAAATTATAATTTAAGTTACATTTTAGAAGAATAGTTTTGGGTGTATTAAATAATCACTGATAGATATATGTCATTCCACTTATTCTACACAAAAAAGAAAAACCCAAAACATTGCACCTATAATGTTCCGTGTGGCGCCGGATTAAGAATAGCGTCACTCCATTTCCTTCCGTGGATGTCGTAGAAGGCGACTAAGAAAATCAGTTACCAGGAGACGGGCAGCAGCGTCTTCCTGAGATTTCAACCGCATACTGCGATCGCCAACCCGCCTGCCAAGCGTGGCGATTATGGCAAAACCCCTCATGGTTATGAAAACCACAAAGGAGGCCTATGTCCTGCAGTGGGCGTCAAATGGCTGATGATGATGATGAACTTATATATAAATTTTCTGTCCTTCACCCGGAAAACGTTTGTTTTTAGAGACAAAACCACAAAACTAGCACCTAATTTGTTGTATGCAATACAATACACTATTCTCTACTCTTTTCATTCTGAGTGTTCAATGTTCCTTGGACTGAAAAACAAATACATAGGACTGCAGCATAATGTTTGGTGAACTAGTCCATGCATCAAGTATACTGGTTAACTTAGCGCTCCTAGGTAAAGTTGATCCACAGACCACATAATCTTCTTCCACTAATTTATTTTCCCTTGCACGGGAAAAGGCATTTCCTTTTATTTTAGTATTGGACCTATTAATAAATTAAGATATGATGCATTTCGAGAACAGGAAACAAGTGGTAGTCGCGATTCGTTTTTTTTTCATGAATATGGATATGTTATGCAAATCTGTAATTACTAGCTTAATAAATGAAGAAAAATCTAGAATAGAAACAGACACTTCTGTTCAGAGACCTTCCTATGCGGCGTCTAGACTATTCTATTATCTATGTAGGCTCGAGCTGGGCCGTCAATGAGTTTTTAGAATCCGGTTTGTAAACGACGTCTGAGTGACCAACTTTTGTCTTAGCGAGCATCTCGTACGATATAAGAGTGGTACTTTAATACTTAAACCGTGGAAAAACTTGAGGGAGAAAAAGCCTCCTTATTTGTGTGGAAATTTGGACAATTTTCCTTTGAAGGGTGTTAAATACGCAGTTAGAGAAAGGTGTCAGTTGTGCTGCGAGAAGATAAGTATGGCCTTTACATTATCGTGAAGGCTATAACTGGACAATGTTTACCCTATTTTCGCGTACATTGACAATGTATTAATATGTTTTTGTTAACAGCTGTTTTTGTTTTTTTATGAACTTTAGCCAACTGGCAGCTGTTTACAGAAGATTGAATATTTTTTTTTGTGTACGAGAGACCGGGCGGTAACGTAGTTTAGGAACCTATTATCTTTATCTATAAAACATATTTTGTTAATCCATGATGATAAATCGTGAATTTATTTGCCTTAATGTACGTCTGAGTACCGCATTTTCCACGGTCACCATAGCAGGCGTTACCCCGATGAATTCTAGGCCCACTATACGTAGATATCATAAAAAATATTATTACTATCTGTACAGTCCACAGCACATCACTCTTTACATTTTAGTTGCAAAGTCGCCCGGAACGTGACTGAATAGAGAGTACAGATGTAAAAGTTGATTTACTGTTAACTGTTCATGGTGTGTTTGTGTCTGTAAGTTTATGAATGGTTACGTCCGCGGTTTCATACGAACAAACTGTCCATTGATACGAGTACAAATTTATGCGATAAATGCAGAAAGTTCCATGAATGACAATTTGTAAGGTGCTTAAACTATTTAACACATTTGGATAAATCGGCATACAGATAGACTATACCTAAAATCAATCGTAAAATCAAGAGTCGGCGGAGTAAAGCACATACTCGTAAGTAAAAAATTCAAATTTTTCAGGCAGTGATAAATACCTTCTTACTCTATCTCATCATCAGCCATTCGGCGCCCGCTGCAGGACATAGGCCTGCTTCGTGGTTTTCATAACCATCAGGGGTTTTGCCATAATCACCACGCATGACAAGCGGGTTAGCGATCGCGGTATGCGGTTGGAATCTCAGCAAGACGCTGCTGCCCGTCTCCTGGTAATTGATTTCCTTAGTCGCCTTCTACGACATCCACGGAAGGAAATGGAGTGACGCTATTCTTAATCCGGCGCCACACGGAACAAAACGACTCTACCTAAAATTACTCTATCACATTTTATTGTCTTAATCACATTAACGGAATGCTGTCACGAAACAACGAATTGAACATACATGTTTTTTTTTACAAAAATAGGCAAACTGCTATTTTAATTGAGTACTTATGTTGTATAGAACAATAATCTAATGACTATTTGACTTAATGTGCCTTAGTCCACTGACTCTGAAAATATTAAGGTACGTTTATAAGAATCTCACAAAAATTAAGTTGGCGGCACAGCTAGTTCTGAAAAAATCTTGAAAGACTGGTAACTTAATTCGATTTTATGGTACTCAATCAAACGCGTCTATTGACCAACTAATTAAGGCCCTAAAACAAAACAACCGAACTCGAATGCAATAAATTAATCTAGCAAAGACAACCACAGAATGCTACTCGTTAACCGGCGCGCACTTGAAAGAAAAATCACTAAAAAATGTTGCCGGCGGACACTCAACCCAAATATGTCCAATAGGCGATAAAGCCCGCCTACGTTACCCTAAAATCACCACCTCGATTTTGCCCTTACTATAGACCTTAGATCCAAAGAAATAAGGCTGAAAATCACTCGATTCTAGGTGGATAAGGTGGTATTTCTTCAGCCAAATCATGACTACTTTCCAACGTGTCAATAAGAGCTTTCGCTATCGATTGGGAGAAGTGTTGTTTGTTTGAATGGTTTTTTCTTTCTGAGACTTGGAAATGTCTGTCATTAAGGGTCATTAAAGTTTCAGGGCTTTCGTTATAAAAAAAATCTAGCAGAAATTGCTAACTAAAACTATACCGTATTCACAGAGCCGTGCAATTTAAAATGTGTCAATAATTTTGGTTGTCAATACGTGGTTCTTATATTTAGCAAAGAAATATTGAATAAGTCTATTATAGGTTTCTTCTGGGGCAATAATCATACTATAAAATCATAAAGGTGTAAGTATGACAAGTTGCTACATAACATGTATAGGCATATGTAGATGTATTATATTTCTATGTAGGTACTCCATTTATTTTTTCTTGACATGAACGCCTTAAGTTCTTTACTCAAGCCCTGAATGTCTTAGCTATCAGGCAGGATGTCATAAATTTGTATAAAGGTAGGACCTCCATCGGGAATCGAACCCACGCCCTCTATTTTGGTAGTCAAGCATGTAACCCCCTGATGAACAAGCTCAGCAACATTGTAACATTAATTATATTTCTCATTCATTAAACGCCGAAACCGGCGTCGGCGTGCGCGCATGCAGCGATTGGTAAATGTTGATAGAGCAAAAGAGGTTTGTTGCGGATTGTGGTAAGTGGCAAACCTTGGTCTCTGCTTGAACCCCCGCCCCCGGGATATAGGCGTGATTTTATGTTTTGTTTTTAATTGGAAACTAGAAATATTGTAAGCCGTTACGGCTAGAAAAATCGTGCACCGGAAAGGTAAGAGAAAACTAATAAAACATGTTTTATTATGGAACTAATTGTTTCGAATGTACCAAATAATAAAGAGTATTTTTTTAGCTATAGCAAGTGTACAGCCTATACACGTCCCATTATAAAGAACGAAGAATATATTATTATCTTATTACAGGGCACAGGGCTTCTTCTGGGCTTAATCACGACACCTACCCGCCGCAGACTAACAATTTCAAGTCCACTACAAGGGGTACCTTACAAGTTTTTTTCTACCTGAAATTGTGCTTCGCAAAAGAGACTTGTTTAAAAAATATTAGTATAAATATTACCTGTTTTATAATTAAAATATTAAAAACAAAGAAATCCCACTCTGACAGACGCTGTCACGCCCGCGAGACTAGTGAACTTTTTTTTTCTAAAGTAGAGACTCGACAGGCACACATAATGTATTATTATGCTGGCACTTGCAAAGGCGTAATTTGACAGAGGCGTGTCAAATTGGTGTTCCTCCAAATTGATTAACACTGTCTATGTCTAGATTGTGTCAGCGTTAATTTAGCTTTTGTTGTGTGCAAAATAGGCTTCGATTTTGAATTGACGGTAATTAAAGCTTTGAAATTTAACTAAATAGAATAGATTGTAAATATTTATACACAAATTCAATTAAATATTTTATTAACCCTAAGAAGTATTAACCTAGTCATTTGTCTTGGAGGCGGTAAAAATTTAGGACATTTTATCAATGTACAAAGTCTTTAAAAATTTTGAAATAATTAATTACTTTCTGTTAAAGAGTAACTAAGTCATTATGAAAGCATACGAGTAATTATTTCGAAAAAAAAACTCGATCAGTCAAGCAACACATCCAGATTTAAACGGCTCTTTGAAAAGCAAAACATTTTGGCTTACTGGACAAAATAACTACCGCAGAATCACACTTCGATGTGACGATAAGTTATACGTATGCAATTAGGAAGAACTAAATCAATCAATAAGTCCACTCTCGTCCACTGCTGACCATAGGCCTAGCTCAAAGCATGCCGCTTAGGGCGCGAATGCAGTACTTCAATACTGATTTTATTAACGCAATACTTTGATTTTTAGGGTTCCGTACCTCAAAAGGAAAAAACGGAACCCTTATAGGATCACTTTGTTGTCCGTCTGTCCGTCCGTCCGTCCGTCTGTCAAGACCCTTTTTCTCAGGAACGCGTGGAGGTATGAAGCTGAAATTTATATCAATTACTCAGGTCTACTGTCCCTTGAAGCTGTGAAAAAATCAAACTTCTAAGCCAACGCAATCAAAAGATACAGCCGTTTATGCCGCAAATTTTCGACACTTGCAAGGGAATCAAAACCTACAGGGTGCTTCCCGTGAACTCAGAATCTTGAAATTTGGTACGAAGCAACGTCTTATAGCATAGATAAAGGAAAAATTACGAAAACCATAAATTTTAAGTTACATCACATAATATATTTTTTTTTAATAATTTTAAACTTACTACCCATTTCCTCATAAACGCGTAGAGGTATTAAATTGAAATTCATACCAAATACTCAGGTCTATAATACCTTTAAGCTGTAACAAAATCTAACTTCTATGTCAACGCAATCAAAAGAAACAGCAATTTAAGCTGCATATTTTGAAACTCGCAAGTACTCGCAAGGGAATCAAAACCTAAAGGGTACTTCCAGTCGACCTAGAATCTTGAAATTTGGCATGAAGCAACGTTTTATAGCACACATAAAGGAAAAATTCCGAAAACCTTAAATTTTTAGTTACATTACAAAATATATATTTTTTAATAAATATAAACTTATTACTTTTTTCCTCATGTTTTGCAATAAAAATACCATAGTTATGACTCGATTGTCGTAATGAACGAACTTTGTAAACCTTGCAGGTTTGTACGGAACCCTCGGTGCGCGAGTCCGACTCGCACTTGGCCGGTTTTTGATGATGTTCTAGATGAATTAATTAATATGGATTTAATCAAGCCATTGTTACACATAAAAGAATGTCTTACAGCCTTATTTAGAAATTGAATGCTATTGTAGTTAACGAATCTCCTATAAAATAAGTCTTATTAATAAAAATTAGATTCCTTAAAACACTCTTAAAACGGAGTTAAAGCCGGTTTATGGCAAGATTTCCTCTTATAAACCTGCTTTAACTCTGTCTTAAGAGTTTTTTAGTGGAATCGACTTTATTATAAATGTAAGACCGTTATTAAACATTTACATACAGGCACATACATTGGTTCTGGCCCCACACTAGGATACCCTGTGTCGTGGGAACCAGAAACAACGACATCACAAACATGTAAACATCCAAGACCTGGGGGTTTTTTTTTTGTTTCCAGCCGGGATTCGAACCCGGGACCTCTCGCATGGTATGCAGATGCACTACCACTGCGCCACGAGGTCGTGGCTTTTATAGGACTTTCGTTAATTACGGTAGCAATTGTTTTCTACATGCTAATTGTATTATTTTACATTGTAGTAGCTGACTCGGCAAACGTTGTTTTGCCATGTTAATTAGCCTTCAACCTATTCTCAGACCTACCAAATATACACAAAAGAAAATCATAAAAATCTGTGAAGCAGTTCGATAACAAACACTGTGACACGAGATTTTTAATATTAGATTCGTCTTTAAATTTAAGACTGAATGAAACTGAACTAAATGGGTGTTAATCAAATAATAAAATACTCTTTCAAACTGAATCAAATTGAAACAAAAGCGGCGGTAGCCTAGTGGGTAGAACATTGGACTCGGAAGCGGGAGACCGAGGTTCGATTCCCAGTTCGGGCATGTACCTATGACTTTGTGAGGAAACCTGAGTGTCTGAGCTATTTACATACCTCAGCGCTTGAAATCGCCTTTCCACGGTGGGCACGCGTGGCGATTAAGCCCATACTCTCTCTCTCTCTCTCTGAGAGAAGGCCTGTGCCCTACAGTGGGACGTATATAGGCTGCTTATGTGAATCAAATTCACATATAATTTTCATATTACATATAATTTAGTTAGAATTTTCTGGAAAACTACATTTAAAGTTTATTAAAGATTTTGCTTGTCCCATACGCCTTAAAATTTAGTACTTTATACTTTATTGCACACATAAATAAAACACAACATTTACAGAAAAATTAAAAAGTATTAGTCTTAGTATTTCAACGGCAGCCCGGTCCTTCTGTGGCCATTCGGTCCGTGTTTATAGCCTTTAATTGACATTTAAATCGACTACATGCCCAAAGTTCACACTTGAGCATTTTCGATGAAAAAATCGAGAGCGCCCAGTAGAGGCAGGCCGGCGGATGAAGGTAAGTGTATGAACCGGTGGCTGCCAGGGAATAGGCGGGCGCGGCGGTGATTTTATTTGATCTGAAAGTTATTTATTGCACAACATAGGTTAGCTTAGTACTGATAAGTATTTATCTAACCTTTGGTGATGCGGATATGGATGGAGATCTATTGGAAGAATTGTTAAGACTGTTGGAATGAAAGATATTTTATTAATAAAGTACGTTTCTTTTCAGGTTTCAAATTTTTTTCAACATTTAATAGCATGTCCATGACTTCCATCTACTACTCCGTTATGTTAAGAGAGTTTTCATACAAAAAAAAACAAAGATTGATCTATCTGTTGACTGCACGATGAATTTTTATAATACCTTAACCAAAATAAACATGACAATTTTACTACTTGAAATAATAATTTTTCTAACCTATTATAGATACAATAGATAAATGTTAAATAGATAAATCATAAAGAGTTAATGAAAAAAGATAAATCACAACGTTTAGGCCAAACTAGGTTACCTCGTTGCATAGTTTGCCCCGATGGCATTAAGTTTGCCTAGCAAATAATCGGCAAGGTAGGTACCCCTGCAGGGACTGGCCGTTTATAGAGAGGAGTGGAAAGCTAAGCGGGGAGGCACATCACACATTTGTGCACGATTATTGGACACATTTGCCCAGTAATGAGACACAAAATCCCCTGTTAGAAAAAATCGTGATTAGACCCATTAAATGTATAACTAAACACTTTGTTCAGCGAAATCGCCGCGTTCGTGGCACTCACGGAAGCCGGGTGTAGTCCACTCCGCTCTCAACACACTGACCCACATCTTTTCCCATACGAGTAGTATTTATTTATCCGTATTTACGCATGCGTCGTCGGTCGCGCCGCCGATTAGTAGTCTACGGACCTGTCAACGGATGAATTTGGGAGGGATCAGGTGGCCTGAATAGGGAATCGGATATGGAGGTTTCTTGGTCATTGTAGGCACCAATACCTATCTACTAGCTGATCAACACCACTATAGTCGTATTTAAACCCTACAACGGTATAGATAGATAGTATTCGTAAGTTGTACTCCCTCACCAGCAATTTTTTTCCCAGCCATTATGTACCCAATTGACGCGATTTACAAAATCCGGCCAAGTGCAAGTCGGACTTGCGCACGAAGGATCCGTACCATTATCTATACAACATTAGACACAAAGATCGAGAGAAAACGGCAAAAAATCACGTTTGTTGTATGGAAGCCCCCCTTAAATGCTAAATTCAATTTCCATAACTAGAGAAGTTTCGGATACCTATGTACAATCTGGCACATTGCTAGGCTCACCGTTGTGAAAGTGGAGTATTTTGAGGCAAAATTATTATTAAAGGCTATAAATAAAACGGATGAAAGTTTGAAGAGCCGCCTGTCACGATCGCAATCAAGGAAGGCGGGCGTGGCATCGAGACGTTTTGCATGAATCATATCATATCTTCTTCATTTGCGAAAGCATTCCTTGTTTGAGCACATTCGGCAACTTCATATCATAATAAAATTCTTCTTTCAAGAGCTGTTAAGTGACTGTTTTTTAAGCATTTATGTATAACATAACATAACATAAACATTTATATGCATGCACATACATTGCTTCTGGCCCCACACTAGGATACCCTGTGTCGTGGGAACCAGAAACAACGACATCACAAGCATGTAAAGATCCAAGACCTGGGGTTTTTTTATCCCCAGCCAGGATTCGAACCCGGAACCTCCCGCATGGTATGCAGATGCACTACTGCTGCGCCACGAGGTCAATTACAAAATAAAGATTTTGTTTGTATCATAATAAATCTAAATTATTAATAATAACTTAAACACAACTCAATCGCTTGTCTTGGTCTCAAGCAATAGATAAAAATGTGAATGTATGATACTTTGCAAAGCTGTCATTCGAATTTTGTAGGGTTCCGTACCCAAAGGGTAACTGACCCTATTACTAAGACGTCGCTGTCCGTTCGTCTGTCCGTCAGTTCGTCTGTCACCAGGCTGAATCTCATTAACCGTGATATAACTATCACTTGAAATTTTTACAGCTGATTTATTTCTATTGCTGCTATAACAACAAACTATACTAAAAACATAATAAAATAAATATTTAAGGGGGCTACCACACACCAAACGTGATTTTTTTACCGTTTTTGCACGATATTAAAAACGGCAACAGGTAGACGCTTGAAATACTGACATTTTATATGGGATAATGGTACGGAACCCTTCATGCGCAAGTCCGACCCGCCAGTTTTTTAATAACTAATTGTGTTCGGTCGGTATTGCAGGCTTGCATGGAGGTCCAGTGAAGCATTCCCTATAGGCAGGTTATAAACCTCTTTGGTCTCTCGGAACTTTTTTCTCGTTGTTCGAATTTTCCGCGTGCTTTTATTTTTTCTCACCCGATTTTCTCGCATCCGTTCGTTTGTTTATCTCGTACGGAATTTCAGTTTATTTTCATTGCGTTTGGCCTTATCTTCTAACATTTTGCTCACATTTACATATTTAAGGTCTATCCAGATGACATCGTTTGCAAGATTAAAGTGCACGTATGTAAAGGTTCACATTTACATATTTAAGGTCTATCCAGATGACATCGTTTGCAAGATTAAAGTGCACGTATGTAAAGGTTGATGTGTTGTTGATTTTAATTTGTATTGTTGCGCCCACACATCTGCTACCCCACAGGTCATTGTATGTATTTTTTGCAAATTTTACGTCACACATTTCCACCGCTCTCCTGAGTCCTCACGCGCCGGTCAATTGGATGAGTTCTTGTAATATTTCACGAACTAGCCAGTTCTCCCTACTATGTGCAACTGTAGGCATGGGCTGCAGCGATCCGACAAAAGGAGCGCTATAAAGATACTTTTCTGTGCATCGTAGCCGGTCGAACATCCCGTTCAAGTAGCTCAATCGTGGCGTTTACGAGTACCATTATTTTCCAAGAGTGGACACAATGCAGAAATTAAAAACAAATGCTTAAATAACTTCCACATAACTCCATCACTGGTAACGCTGCTATAAATTAGGAAACTTATACTGCGCTGTAGTAAACAGACAATTACATCATAAACTTGGATAATTGTACAAATCAATTGTACTGATAAAAAATCATCATCATCAGCCCTTTGACGCCCACTGCACGACATAGATATACATCTGGGATCACTATTGAGTACCTATTTCAATATGCTGTTCGAAACAAAACAGTAACTTGACAGGAGCGGTCTCAGAGGAGCCAAGAGCGCTCTGTTAATACCGAGCTTTATTCGTAGAAAAACCAAAGTCAAGACAAGCGAATTAAAGTAAAATATTTTTTATCGCTCCGTGTGGCGCCGGATTAAGAATAGCGTCACTCCATTTCCTTCCGTGGATGTCGTAGAAGGCGACTGAGGAAATCAATTACCAGGAGACGGGCAGCAACGTCTTCCTGAGATTCCAACCGCATACTGCGATCGCCAACCCGCCTGCCAAGCGTGGCGATTATGGCGAAACCCCTCATGGTTATGAAAACCACGAAGGAGGCCTATGGGCGTCAAATGGCTGATGATGATGATGATGAAATTTCTAGAAAAGTTTTTATAGGTACAAACAGGTTGCTATCAAGAGAAAAAATGCTTATTCATCACCTAACTGCTAGAGAATCGAGATAACCAGTTTTTACGTCTCGTCTCGTAGGATATCTGCCTATAAAATAATTTAGTTACTTACTTTCTCTTAGAAAATTGTACCGAAATAAATTATTTATGTTAGCGATTAAGTTGCAGACTGTTATTACAATGTTATACTTACTCGGTACTTTAAAATATTTACACTGTATCAGTCGAGTGAGTTTAACTGATGTATTTTCAATGCAAATCAATCCCGTTAGTTAAAGATGCCCTCATTAAAATTCACAGATAATTAAAATTATTGATTTTCTTCCGATTTGTATGTTGATCATGGATTTATATGCGTCATGGTGTTAATGTTAGCAGCTTGATGTTTATGGGTCGCCTTAAGTTATAGCAAGATTCTGGTCCAACTGTACGTTTGCATTAAATTTTATTTTATTTATCAGGCACACAAAACAGACATTAGCCGTATACATATTTTAAAGATAAGATGATTAGAAGTAACATCTAGACTATTTTCCAAAACATGTGTACGCAGCATGATAATTAATTTACGAAACCTAACTGAGACGAATAACTTAGACTATGCCGGTGTTATTTTGTAAAAACACGACTACCCAAAACACTCCACAAACGCAGCACAGTCTATGGTAATGTATTTCCCTTTACCTCAGACCATCCATAACGCGCCTACGGAGCGCATCAGGGAACCGTGTTCCCATCAACAACACCATACATTTTGTTATAACATTAAATCAGGGTTTGATAAAAAGAAGGAGGAGGTTATTGTTTTCCCGGGCCAGTTAAGCTTTTCCTAAATTTTAACTTCAACAGTTCTATACGCGGGTAATTAACATAATATTATTAGCTTAATTCCGGATACATTTACTTGATTTTTGTTGGAAGTGTCCAACTCTGATTTGTAGAGCTTTATGATGGTGAGTAGAGACGGAGCCGGACTAGTAATGTATACGGCTTTTTTTATGTACCTACCCTATATGCATCCCACTGCAAGGCAAAGGCCTTCTCTCAGACAGAGATAGAGAGAGAGAGAAGTGTTAGTATAGTACGTATAGTGCTTATATGTAAGTTTTAGTTCAATTAATATATTATTTTGGTTCATGTTCCCGACTTATCGTTGGCGCAAAATGTTTTCTTTACAGATGTTTGTTTCAGACATCGCAACGTATTTCAGAATCGTCTAAGTAAAACTTAAGATCATAAAATGAGGTGCCGCCGACCAGTATACGTTTAATGAGAGAGCAAATTAGAAACGGAAACCTTGTAACTTGCACCGTGTATCCCGTTCAAATGTATAATTTTCATTATACTCGGAATAAACGTCGATTAGAGCAACTCTACCAGTTATTATCGCAGCTATTTGTGAATTTAACAGGACACCATATTCGTTATTATATTTATATTCCTTTTCCTTTATCTAACATAGATCGAATCTAGTGGCGTTGTTAGCGAATTACATTGCTGCAACAAATTATGAAACCGAAAAATCTTTGCTATCAGTCGGGAATAGAACCAAAGCTAGGCAAGTGTTCTGCTACTACCGCATTAATATTGTAATAACCCAATCATCATCATCATCAGCCATTTGACGCCCACTGCAGGACATAGGCCTCCTTCGTGGTTTTCATAACCATGAGGGGTTTTGCCATAATCGCCACGCTTGGCAGGCGGGTTGGCGATCGCAGTATGCGGTTGGAATCTCAGGAAGACGCTGCTGCCCGTCTCCTGGTAATTTATTTCCTTAGTCTCCTTCTACGACATCCACGGAAGGAAATGGAGTAACGCTATTCTTAATCCGGCGCCAATCCCCCATATCCCCAATATCCCATTTTTATTTTTAGGTAGCTAAATTCCGGAATTCAGCCAGTGAATTGGTTCGCTCCAATCAATCTTGTCAACTGACTCTACATTGAGATCTTAAAGCAGCAACATCAACAGTATCTAACAGGCTTTTTAGGGTTCCGTACCCGAACGGTGCCAAACGGGACCCTATTACTAAGACTTCACTGTCCGTCTGTCTCTCTGTCTGTCTGTCACCAGGCTGTGAACCGTGATAGCTAGGCAGTTGAAATTTTCACAGATATTTCACAAAACAGAACAAAACAGATGACGTATTTCTGTTGCCGCTATAACAACAAATACTAAAAACAGAATAAAATAAATATTTAAGGGGGGCTCCCAAGACAACAAATGTATTTTTTTGCCGTTTTTTGCTCGATATTTATAACGGCAACAGATAAACACTTCACATATTCACAGACTATTTAGTTCTATATTCGCTTCAAAAATAAATAATTAAATTAAAATAAAATAAATAGGAATTATATAACAAACGTGATTTTTGCCGTTTTTTCTCGATCTTTGTGTCTAATGTTGAATAGATAATGGTACGGATCCTTCGTGCGAGAGTCTAACCGGTTTTTTTTTAAATCACTCTTCTGTTTACTATTAATAACATATTACGGTTCGGGAAGACTACAAGTATACATCGCTTTACTCGACGTTGGTTTTGATCAGTTGGGTTGGGCTACAGGCGTAGTCCCGGCTGATGTCTACGCCAAAAATGTTATATCTCTTTCTAGCCTACTATCCCTTAGAAACAGGCAAATAGAATCAAATAGGACCTTCCGCTATGGCTGCTTGTCTACAATGAAATAGTGAAATGATCGGAAAAGCGAGTAGACAGTAGTAGATAATGAAGAAAGCCATGTACAAACGTTTTTACTTTCAACATCTGATGTACATAGTGATAGCCTGGCTGAGCGCATCAACCTCCACTGCTTGTTTGTTTTAATTTCTAACTACAAATAACCCAACGCTTTCAGCAAACGATATCGCATTTGGTAGCCTTAGTGTAGAACTAAATTGTGAATAGCCAAAGTCATAAAAAAGTGACTTTTGTTGAAACTGCTAGTAGGTACAACGATTAACTTGATGAAACTCTCTTTTGAAGTGTTTGTTAGAACAACGGTGTTAATTGCCTGACTGTTTAGGTTCGAGTTTCACATAGCTAATTGGGTCCTAGCTTGGATATTGTCTGTATAGAGGCGTGTCAATTTATTCTATTTGGAAACTTTACAATGTTCCGAATCTCTAAATCACTAGTTTTGTATGTAGTTACTCAGTTCTACACCTTAGATCTGCTTAAAATTCAAGGGCTCAGACAAAATAACTAATGAATGTACTTTATTTAATTAAAGTTTTTCACAAATTGACGAAAAATAATAAAAAATCCTTCAATGCAGTACTCTCTCTTGTTTATAGGCGCCTTTGCTCCGAAAACTGATTGTATTTTGTATTTGTATTGTCTTTGGATGTTTGTTACTCAATCACGCAATAACGGCTGAACGGATTTAGATGAAATTTGTTATGGAGATAGTTTGAGTCCGTGGGATACCATGTGGACGAAGTCGCGGGCAAAAGCTAGTTTATAATATTAGTAGGATTTATAAAATTAATAATTAAATGAATTTGCCTTCCTTACAAAATGTCCTTTGTTTCGGAATGTCTGTCGACAAAGGCCTCCAGCTCTTTCCATTCTTTGCTGTCCAGTGCCACGCCTCTCCAACATGGTCCTGTCGTGTATTTAATTTCGTCCTCCCATCGTCTATGTGGCCACCTTCGCCTCTTTTGCCATCTCTTGGATACCAGTGGGTGACGATTTGGCTCCATTTTCCTTGGCTGTCTCTGAGCATCTGTCCGATCCATCTCCACTTTTGCGAGTCCATTCTGTGGAGTATGTCTTTTACTTTAATCTTACTTCGAGTATTTTCGTTTCTAACCCGGTCACTCTTTCTTATGCCAATCATGCTTCTCTCTATTGCTCTTTGAGTCGTAGCTAGCTTGTTTCTATGTGCAAATGTTAAGACCCACGTCTCGCATCCTATATGAGGCAAGGGAGAACACACATATCAAATACTTTCCGATTAACTGCCATTCCAAAATCTTTACTCTTCATTATTTCTTTCAGCTACCAGTACTTTCGCCATGCATTCGCTACTCTTTTGTTAATTTTCTTCGATATAAGATCATTTAATTATGTTATTTGGCCTGAATAAGTGTATTTTTCTACGTACTGCAAAAAAAAGTTTTGGTGAAATAGGGTCCCCTCTTTATAGGGGACTCATCACCTAGAGTTTCTTTAGCTGAAAGTTTGTATAGCCGTACCCTCAGCGTACGGCTATTCACGCATTAAAGGTACACGTCATTACGATATTATATTTGACCAGAAGAGGAAGTCCTCTTCTTCCAAATTGGTATGTCCTGTCGACGACGGTACTTACGAAATTAAGACTTATGTTATTGCGATAAGAAATAATATATTGCACTGAGTACAAATGAATAGGTATTTGAATGAAACTTTTATGTCCTTCGTTAGTTCATAGTAAAGTTAGACAGATTTCATAGAAATCACTCTAAGAATGCGATTTCATTTCCTCATGTAAACGCCATAGCTATTTTATACCTTATCAATTGATATTTTATTGATGCTCTGTCGCATCGTTAAAAATAAAATATGGCTAGGTATTTTATAGAAAACACCTCCTTTAACTGATTGATCGTTTGGAGAAAATGCAGTTTCCATGGTCTTTATGTTGCGATACGGTAATATTGAATAAACTTACGGTTTTCATAATCGTTAGCGAGTGTTACTATAAGAATAGCCCAAAGCATATAAAGCTGACTCGTGCCTGCCGGGTTTTCTGACGAATTTTAAGCACTGATTTCGTAAAACCCACAATATATTATAGATTTTCGGCAAATAGGCGACTACGAATAGCCACGTGAAATCGCAGCATAAGGAAAGTCCGAATGCCTTTACCTCCCGTAAAGGTCTATTTTCTTAATATATTTTGCCATAGTTTTTCGTAGGTGCTTGTTTGTACGGTCAACGCGGCATTGCCAACACTGGCCTAACATCTCCTAATAAGCCAAGGAGGTTGGAATGCCAGGAAAGTGTGCGAAGTGAGACGTGATCCGCTTACTCCGAGGAACTGTCACAAAAACGCACCGATTTAGGATTCCTGGCGCGCACCAATTTACTTTTAGATTCGCAACTCTGTCGGACTGTAGAATTTGTGGTAGAATTGTAAAGAACAACTGAGTTAAGCTGTTGGTGCCGGCTGCCGTCGATAGATGGCAGTCGTTAAGCCAAGTCAGAGGCCTTAGGGTGGCTTGACAACTTCTGACAGTAGACGAGCCACTAGTCTACAAGCCTCCACCAATCCGGACTTGGCCCCCGTGGTGGAGTATGGCCTATACCTTCCTCAGGGAAGAGACCCGTGCCCCTCGGTGGGGACATAATGGGTTGATGATGATGAACTGAGTTGAGCTTCGGTCACACACAGCAACTAATCGCTGCGAGTGCACTCGCCGCGAATAATAGTCGCAACGACAATTCGCTGCCTGCCTTACACACACAGCGAGTTGTACACGAAAATTTCGACATTGACTGCGCATTCGCAGCGAGTAAAATTTAACATGCTCGGTTCTAGTGGCGGCGACTTCAACTCGCGGCGAGTGAATCTATTCGCAGCGAATAGCCTGTCACACACAGCGACTACTCGCGGCGAGTAGGCATTCGCAGCGATTAGTCGCTTCATGTGACCGAAGCTTTAAGTACTGCCGAAGAACTCTGTAACGTAGAGGCGGCTTATATATATACATGGTGTGATACAATTCCCGTATCAATTCAAAACTAAAAAAAAACATTTGTTTAATACTAGTTAATTATTGTTAATTCTTAAGTAAGAACAAAATTGCATTAATAATGTACCTGGTTGTTCAATAATTAAGAAGTTGATCTTTTAACAACAACAGCGAATGAACAACTTATTACTTAGGAAATAACGTCGTAATCGCAAAAAGTAATGCTGTTTCATACATTTTGATGATTAAATTTGAAGTGAGCTATGGTCACTTCTCACCGCTCCTAACACGTCCAGCCCTGAGTATGCAAATTGCACCGTGCATAGCAAACAATAAGCTCACACGCGCACGCGCCTCGCTCCACTGACCAACATGGGCAGATAGGAGAGAGAGACTAATCGGTGAAAACTAAGAGATAAAAGTAAAATCACTCTCCATTGCACGTAGGAATGCTCTCACTTTGTTGGCGAGCTGATGATGTAAGTGATAAACATGCTCTTTTTGTTAAAAAGTTGCCTGAAACGTACAGCCGACAGCCCATCAACCCTGTCACAAGAGTACGGCCGAATTTGCATAAAAAATGTGAAGGTTCATCTGCTATTACTTCTGAGATTGCTCTTGAGTTCCTATTTCAAAATTATGTTAGAAACAAAAAAATAGCGACTTGGCAGCGTACTCCGGAGCGATCTCAGAGGTAAGAGCGCACACTCTAGTTCACATTTCTATATAAAATTTGTGATTCTTAGTTGCAATGCCTACCTCTCGATACGAGGAAAAACCGTGAGGAAACATAAATGCAAAGAGTCTTCACATACCCTACCTACTGGTCCCTTCAAATCGACTATATAAAGTCTATTTTCTCGTAAAACGCTCAATATGGTGTCAGGTATATTAAAAAATAATTGCAATTAAATGAAAATTTTATGGAAACTTCAAAGACAAAGAAGATCACTTTCTAGCCCGCGTTGTCTACCATGTCCTATTGAACATCACTTTTTACAAATTAATTTTGATGAGTTACATTTCGTACGCTTTGTGGTTACTGTGTCAACATGTACTCGTTTTGAGTTCTTATTTCAAATGCGTAGAGTTAACTTTATATTGACAGATGTTAGCAGAGAGTAACCCTTCCATCTTCACACGTATGCACTCTTATTTATTCAGTTGTAGCTGAATTTGCTACAAGAATGTAACAAAGTTTGATTTGATGTCGATTTGAAGAACAGTCTTTCTACTAGTATCACAGGTCGGGAGGAGCACAACAGAATTATGCAGAATAAGCTGCCAGTTAAGTTTCATTAACAAAAACTAGATGGCGCTGCAAGGAGAACAAATGTCATCATACGTTTTAAATGTTGCACATCGTCATTAATCTGTGATAATCTAATCATCTCTCCTCTCGTCAACGAAACAAGCGAGCAACGTGACAGAAACCACAGAGAAGGTACAGTGATGTCATGTCAATTTTGACATATTATGTGACGTCAGCACCATCTATCGGTAACTTGCGGTACTGTATTTTTTTTAATGAAGATTTGAAAAGCCCTCATTGGTTGCAGTTCAGAATTGGAAACGAAATGATAAGAACTCTGTGTAGAGTAGCACAGAAAACGAGAAAGTAAAGACTGACCGATAAGTATTTTATTATTTTTGTATTACAATTTATTTAATTATTTTTGTATAATTATTTTTTTACTTTTCCTTCACAAGAATGTCTGAAAGAAAATCGCTGCTAGCAATAAGGCCACCCATTAGTACTTTTTTCATTGCGACTTTTATTTATGAGTTTTGTTTCTTTTGTGCAATAAAGAATATTCTTATCTTATCTTATCTTAGATGAACTGTGCGTGCGTGCCTGCGTTGATAAAACAAAAGAGGTTCGTCAAGATCGTGGCAAATGGCAAACCTTGATCTTTACCTACTCCTCCGGTTTACAGGCGTACGTGAGTTCATATACGTACCTACGTGTTCGCTATCAACATAGGTATGCATTGGTAGTATACACACATGCACTCCACTCCGTGACCTAACGCGCGACTTTGAAATAATCTTTAGGTATGTACTGCTCTACGAGTATTTTAAGTATTCAATTGAGTTAAATAATTGAAATAATGAAGATTCTAATTACACATACAAAATTGTAGTTAGCATTTACTTCAACAACAAAACAACATGTGCCATGTCCGCCTGAAGTTATCTTTAAAATTGTAATTAGCTCATGTAGCTGAACAAATAACCACAACCACATCATGCTTCACGTCTGCCTAAAGCTCCACAGTAGCTAGCCGGCAGGATCCTCTGGGCCCTATTGCATAAAGGTGACAATCCCACTTATTTGTCAAAAACTGACTTATTTCTCAGGTTATTAGGCAAACCTCTTTTGCACTAAGTGTCGCATTTGCTTCACAATTGACAATCCTACTTATTTGTCAAAATCTGACTCATTCATCGGATTACTAAGCAAACGCCTTTGTACTAAGTGTCATGTTTGCTAGACAATTGACAATCAAACTTTTAAAAAACTGTCTTATTTATGGACTTGTTAAACAAATCCCTTTGTACTAAGTGTCATAGTTGCTCGACAACTGACAAATCTCAATGAATAATGTTGTCATTTTTATGTCGCAGGGGGCCTTACAGGAATCACCTAGCACGATCGAAAGATGTACGCTGGGAGCTATATTTCAACTTATGCTTTCGACACAAAATAAGAAAAAAGTATCCCAAAAGCACTCCTTTGCCTCTCAGTTCCTTGACATTTCACATATCCTAACAACTTCTTGTCTAATGCCTATCAGCTGTTTTCACCCATAACTAACAGGTATTTTATTCAGTCTACCACAAACGCTATTAAAATTATTGGATTATTCCATCAAGAGCACGTTTGTTTGCTAATTTAATAGGATGAAAGTGTCCATCGGAATTATGAATTGAAATTACTTTGGCCTCCCGCTTACATTCATCTCCTGATACTGCTCCTTGCACGCCAGCTGTTTCTAATTTAACTTTTGTATAGCAAACCGCATTAAAAATATTTTAGGGAAACAAAGTCTAATATCGTAAATAGGTAATATTTTATATCTAATATCATTTTTTTTATACCAAAGTCAATTGCAACGTAATGATAAGGCGCAGATGTAAAAATGGATGAACTCCCGCAATTGAGAGAGCTGAGACAAGTATACCAATTGAACTAACTTAGAATTACGTCGGCGGTGTCTGGTACACAAACAATCTCTTAATCTACTGTTAACAGGTGACAATTGGCCGAAGAACATACAAAAAACAACTGACAACTGTTAACAGCAGATTAACAGATTGTTATTAGTGAACGAGAAATCGGAGGTAAGGATCGTATAGTGTAACTAAGGTATTTACTTGTCCACTTCTCTGCGCAGTCTTGCTGCGTCGGAAGTAATGTAAACATAGCACAGAGTTGAAGGATCGGCCACAAAGTGAAAGTTTAACTAGTAAATTTTTCACACGCTTCACAATTATCTTTTAACTTATCATAAATATTATGCTTATTTGATGAAAAATATTATTGACTACGTTTTCTTGTAGTAAGTTATGTATACAAAGGCCGTATTAATAAAACGGTATATAAAGGCCATATACCGTTTTATTAATACGGCACATTTCAAGATGCTTTTCGAAATAAAACAGCAATATGACAGCGCACTCGAGAGCGATCTCACAGGTAAGAGCGCTTTATTAATAATGATTGAATCTTTTGGTGATTATACTCTCCCACAGAACTGGTTCAAAACTTAGGTAACCAACAAATACTCTAACATTCATATAATTTAAACGAGATTACATTCTGTCAATTATTATTATTATTTATGTTTCTGTCAAATAAATTACGACTTACATTCGTCGATTGTCGATTACTTCGATATTCTACTGATAGACTTTAACTGTCAATTCATGCATTCAATTCGGCATTAGTATCTTATGAAAGGGTCTACGCAAGGTGTTGATTAATCTGTTGAACTTTCAATCTAAGCAGGTAAAACCCAATTAACTTACCTGCAGAAAATTGAATGAGAGCTGAGAGTGATAATTCAACAGACCCATCAGGTTTTGCAGACTGTACCTTAATTAATGGAGTTGCTAAATAACTGCTTAAAAGTTATAAATCACTTCACAATTTGGCGGTTCAAAATATTACTTACTTTTTCCTAAACCATGACAAGAGACAAAACGATTTTTTAACAACAAATACTGGCTCGACTTGACGTAGCATTGACAATTCATATTATAAGGGTGTAGAGTTGAATTCAAATCGGCAAGATCGGCGGCGGTACCAACGGTTCTTGTTTGTACATTTGACAGCAGGTCAATCCCTACGTAATTATGGCAAAATCCGTACCCGTAATCCCCGGTAACGAAATTAATAAAGTGCACCTGTAAAGCAGCTTAAGCGTACGTATTATCACGCCTAAATCAAATGCAATGTCATCAATAATAACTACTTTTTTTAACATCCTGTCTGATTCCTAACTCGTCATCGACTGGCTCCTAAAACAAATGTAACGATTTTTCTGCTATGCAAAATCAAACTAAACGACTGTGCCGGCTAACTACCAGATGTACAAAGAGGTATCATCACAGTTACTGGTGTGTGCACGATAATTGTCTTTATTCTATGATACTGATGAGAGAGTAGATGCCCTAACCCAATAAATAACAAGAGTAGCATTTATGACCTCACGTGATTCCAGTTTTTTTTTTTCTCTTAACACAAACTAGGTGAGGAGTCGTAGAAAAGTGGGCTGAAGAAACTAGTTATAACGGCACGAATTTGCTAATACAACAAATTTCTTACTCGTCCGGTTAGCGCACCTGCGGTATCGGCATATTCAGCACAACTATAAAATAATAATAACACGTACGGTCAGCCTCTAATATTAGCAGCAAGTAGCAGTAAACTGTCACACCGCCGATTACTGAAGCATCAACCAATCAGTCAGAAAGATCAGAAAGTAGAATTATTATAAGGTACAGAGCTCCAGTCCAAGCTTCCAAAGCAAGGTAACAAATTGCTAGCCAAATTGGCATGCTTAGCGAAGCCGCTTGAAAGTGTTGCATTATTATAATGAAAATGTGCAATGTGTGGCACTGACACGCACAACATGTTACGTTGATGTGGGCGTGTCGCTTCGCTTTTGAGCGGAATTTGGTTGTAGGGTTGAGTTGTAGTGGAGAAAAAGACAGCGAAAAAAACTCCACTCTGACTGACTATATTGGTAAGAGTACTTGCTAATACAATACCTAATATGCAATAAAATGTTGTTACAACAGTAGGAAAACACCAGTGTACCGGCCAGACATACGGACTGCCCGTTCACGAGCATTACATTCTTTCAAAATTCATTCTCTATACTTTGCTCAACCATTTCACCAACCAGACTCATCTCAATTTTTCCGTTTAGCTTGAGTTTAACCGATAAATCTCTCTCTCTTTCACCTCAGCTGTATTTGATTGTGATACAGTAAACTTTTCCTTTCATCGACCTTGACTTTGCATCCGTAACGCAAATCCGCGTTCTCGTGTAGCTTCCGGTCTCTTCATGAAATGTCAAAAATGGCAGTCCCGAGATTGTTTCCATGTTAAACTCGTATCAACGACAGCATTCAGTGCGGTAGGCCAGAAATCGCCGCATCTGCCTCTGGTACGATTGGCATTTGCCATTAAAATGCAAATCGGCTTAGAAATATTTTTACTTTCCAGTCTGCGCGTAGTTTAATGGATAGACCTGACCTCCAGTTTGACTCCTACTTAAACAGTTCAATTCCCAGCATATTTATTATAATATATGACTGCACTGAAATGCGTGGTAAGAAATTACTCGGTATCTATCCGAAAAGGCGGAATTCTAGTCGTTATTTTTAGTGTTCCGTACCCAAAGGGTAAGGGACCCTATTACTGAGACTCCGCAGTCCGTCCGTCCGTCCGTCCGTCTGTCACCAGGCTGTATCTCATGAACCGTGATAGTTAGACAGTTAAAATTTTCACAGATGATGTGTTTCTGTGGTCCCTATAACAACAAATACAGAATAAAAACAGAATAAAATAAATATTGAAGCGTTTGCCATACGACAAACGTATTGATAAACTAAAAAATATTGATAACGGGAACAGGTAGACGCTTGAAATACTCAAATATTGTATAGATAATGGTACGGAACCCTTCGTGCGTGAGTACGACTCGCATTTGGCAGGTTTTTAATTGGATTACTCTACTGCAGCAAACAAAGCAATTCGTCAACCGGAAATATCGACCGAAACGAGACCGCACATTTTTTTAGTTAAGGCCGCAGCATGCGCAGCATTAAGGCCTAATGCTGAGTACAGACCAACAGAACAAACCCGAACGAAAGCACTCGCCGATCGGCATTGCACACGGCCGAAGGCGAGCTAAGGTCCCTTTTGACAGTCGAATCAATCTTCAATCAGTCAATCTTTGTTACAAAATGGCCTGTAAGATTACCTCAAAAAATTGCACTATCTGGAACACGTCATTTAGAATTCACCAGTTACAACCTTTTTCCCATTTATCGTCAATTACAACGACCTTTGAATTTTGTCGTTTTCTCCATTTACCAATATTTATTTCTACATTTTACAGCTTTTTTGTTTTGTAGTGGCGTTTATTGATATATAATTCTTACCACCATATTTGTAAATAGAATGGATATTATTCTATTTTGGATAACAATTTACGGAAGGTACCTGTTGGCGACTGGCTGTGGTGCGACCTATTTTATTACAAAACGTCATGTTTTATTTTTGATTCGATTTCCATTTTTTATTGTCATTGTCTCTTTGGTCTTGCCACTGTCATACGCCTTAATAAAACATAAGTATTTTTCCTGCGTGTTTCCCTCAGCAAACCATAACATTCATACAGTCCACTCAACCACTCGCTATCAGTACCATACAAATTGCCATACAAACGTAGTTTTAATTCACAAACAACTTGCTGATATCAATGACACTTTGCCAATATACTTAGAGGACACAAATCAAGGTTTCCTCGTATTTAGAACTGAGTATAACAGAATAAAAAAGAACTCAGAACTGTTATACATGTTTAAAACACTTCGGAAAGGTCAAAATGGACCCAATACAGTGGACAACTGTCATTCACGTAACTACGTGATAGGAGGGCTGCAGGTCTGGAGATCAATGAACTCATCTTGAGCCGCGTTTTCACGACCTTAGTACAGTCGGACCGAGTAACCGATTTTTGTTACTCGGAAGCTACTCGTATCGAGTTCACCGGCCATCTTAGTAAAAAAATGCCACTCTGATGAAAACGGCCATTTTTCGGTAACTCGGATCGCGCTCTACTTGTCTTAGCTACGATGAAATTGCAAAAACGAAATGGCGCCAATAGCATGAAAGGAACTCCTGCGTTTCGTAACGAAAAAGTGAAGTGGCAGTGAAATGTTGATGTTTGTGAAGTTTTATGAAGCTGTGGAAGTACTGTGAAATGTATGGCTTCCATTGCCGTGACCAAACTATTATTTCTCTTTTCTTTTTATACTTCTATTGCTGATGTTCGATGATAAACATATTTGATTCGGCTTTTTTATCATAGCAGTAGATTTTTGGTCATTTTTGGCACAAGGAACGACACTGTTTGTAATAAAACGCCTATAAACTGAAGCAAAAATCTGAATTCACTAAAATGTGTGTACACCACCATCCGAGTAAGATGAGTCACTCTGCCCGAGCTTACAAAGATCGTGAAAACGCGGCTTTATTTTCGCAGTAACGTCCACACTGATTCATTCAATTTCGTTCGTTTTCATTTGCTCGGATGGTCCGTACCCGGCATAATAAAAACGTCTTTCTGAGGCCTATCCGCGCATCTTATTTTACCATGTCCATGAATAATAAAATATCTTCGCCGCCGATCTGAATACACATGTCAACGATATGGGATGGGAAGATATCTGCTTTTATTGTGATCGCGGTAAGTTTAAAGTAGGTGTTGGCTTCGAAGAGTGACACTTCATTCCGAGCATTGCCTAATTATGATGTCGAAGTTTTTTAATTCAAGTACTGATTTTGAAAGTTCACCCTGAAGGAAATACTGAAAATGCATTTTTATGCACTATTTGCTTGGCTAGAACCTGCTGAATTAAAAAGGTACTGTATTCGATTCCAACAAGTAACGATAACTTTATTTCCTAAGTTGCGTAGATATGCGAATATGTTGTAGCAAATTATGGGCGATTCAAACCTAAGCCATAATACAGAAAGATCTCCACCACATCTATCAGCGGACCCAAGACTGGCTCATCACACTCAACGAATCCAAATGCACCGTTTTGCATATTAGAAATAAAACCCAATTTCACCATAAAGCATTATCAATAATCAACTAGAGGTTGTTGAATGCCAAAAGGATTTAGGAGTGAATATCACCTCAAACCTGAAATCTGACCCTCGTATACTGGAAATCACAAAGAAAAAAAACTCCATTCTCTACACCTTACGCAAGGCATTTTCATACATAGACAAAGAACTTTTCCTGAAACTTT